>CM068714.1:6321215-11321215 GCA_035079005.1 Fraxinus americana
AAATTAGCATCTACATACCCTTTTCCATGGGATCCATCCCTAACAATTGAATACAATGACACATTAGGTGATGGTGGCAAAGCGGCATTATCCATATCTCCTGAACTTCACTAAACCGTATTCTTCAAATTTGATCATTTATGAGCTCTTAAAGGTATTGTACCAAACTGAATATCCATCACGGTCCTGAATTTGTACTGATTGACTTTTCTAAATTTTGCACGACCCTGCAAGATGTATAACTAAGATCTTTTCTATCACTCAAATACAACTTGGGCACCTTTATAAACTTTCAAAGCTCCACCTCCACCAAAGAGCTCATAACCTTTTGAATTAAGGATAGACAGTGAGATGAGATTTTTCTTCAAATTTGAAATATATCGAACATAGTCAAGTGTTCTAATTGTTCCATCTAAAATCTTCAATCTGACTATACTAATTCCAGCAATTCGACAAGATACGTTGTTTCCCATAACCACGACACCTTTGAAAACAGTTTCATATGTAGTAAACAAGTCCTTATTAGGACACATATGAAACACACACGCTGAATTAAGAATTTAATCATCTTCCGATTTAGACTCAATGTCAGAAATAGCTAAAAGTTCCCCATTGCTTACAACGTTCTTCGCGAGGTCTACTTTGCTTCAAGTATCTGAATATCTACTTGCAGCCATCCTTTCTTTATTCTGCAATTTGTAGCAATCCTTCTTTAAGTGCCCCTTCTTCTTGTAGTAGTTACAAATTTGATTACTGAACTTAGATTCAATCTGCCCCTTCCAGAAGCACCATGAACAACTAAGCATTCTCCATCTCTGGCCTCAGAAAGCAGATGATTCATCTTCTCTTTTGAATACCAAGCATCATACACTTCCTCTATGGTGAAAGTATCACGACTATATAAGATCGTGTTTCTAAATGAAGAGAATGAAGTGGACAACGAGCACAATAGGATCAAAGCTAAAACTTCTTCATCATACTCTACTTCCAAAGTTTCAAAATCAGTAACGATCTCCTTAAATATAGTCAGGTGATCTTCCAATGATCCTCTTTTTGCCATTTGATGAGAGTATACACACTGTTTGAGGTTCAACTTGCTTGTTAGACTTTTAGTCATGTACAATTGCTTCAATCTCAACCATAAAGCAGCTGTTGAATTCTTTTTCAAAACATCCTGAAGAATAGTATTTGATAAATGAAGATGAATGTGAGAAACTATCTTCTTATCCTTCAGTAATTTTTCCTTCGTTATCAAAGTTGAGGGCATCTTGTCAATTTCCAGCAACGCATCATCCAAATCCAATTGTGCGAGTACTGAACGCATCTTAACCTGCCATAGAGAAAATCTAGTGCTCCGATCCAAAAATGGAATGTCATACTTCATGAAAGCCATCACGAATAAAAAATCTTGAACAAATCAAACCTTGCGCTCTTGCGGAATTGCTAAACCTGGCGCTCTGATACCAATTGTTGTGAAACAAACCAACGGATTGAAATGTTGAAGTTATATGACAAATAATAATGAAGTACATGATCAAGCAAAAGAATAATGAAGACAAGAATATCACAAAGGAATTAAGAGATTTTATTGACTCAAGAATAATGGAGAAGAGACAAAAATTACAATAGATCCTATAATTTTAGTAATCTAATTTATCACACCATAAAATTGTATAGAAGAGCCTATTATTTATAAGGAACATAAAGGGAATGTCCAAACCCTACTAGTAGAGTTGTTAATAAAGTAAGATACCAAAAAAATCGAGTCCAAAACAAATTACAACTCATAATAGACTTCCAAAATAAAACTTCAACTTGACATAGGACTCCATAGCATTCCTAGCTGAATTCTTCAATTACTTCAACAAGAAATATGAGTCACACCTAAATTCTAACACTTACTTTCCGCTTTAGGAGAGCCTGACCCATCTTACCCCCTCACGACTTTCGACGTGTCACCCAGATTTTGAACCCAAGACCTCCATCATATGGGATACTTAAGTTGCACTTTTTTTTGTAATAACCCAACCTCGCTCCGGAGCCGTATGGAGGTCTTGGGTTCGAATCCTGGGAGACGTATCAAAAAGCGTGAGGGGGTAAGATGGGCCTAGACTCTCCCAAAATGGACAGTATCTATGATATGATAACGGCTCCAACGTGAGATCTGGTCGTTAGTTTTCTAACGCGTTCCCCATTATTCGAACCCAAGATCTCCATCATATGAGAGACTTAATGACATGACCCGTCCTGAATTACCCTATGGATTCGAAACGTGACGTGCGCCGATGGTAGATGTTGACTAGGTGTCAGATCCACCACCAAGGCTGACTATAAGTTACTACAGTATTTGCGCCAAAACTAAATATTTTATGCAGAATATAATGCAATGGCCCAAAATAATTTTTTCATGCTCTACCAAAACGAATCACATCGTGTGGCTACAACTCTGAAATCATCAGGCTCCTCAAGCTATCTACAATCAATACCACCTGTAAGGAAAATTTGTCGAAAAATATATGAGCTGATAGCCCAGTGAGTAGAAAAAGTCCAAAATAATTATATTTTACTTTTATGGAAAACCAAGTGGAAATCATTTAACAGTTCACATTATAACAACATACAATAGGAATCAAGACGTGAGACACCTCATAATGTGGAAAAATATAATCAAAATATTTTCATTTGAAACTTTTACTTTTATTTGGGCTCTTGACACACATACTAGGTACCTGATAGAACTCTGCGTAACATCTACATCAGTAACCAATAATTAATCAGGCATAGTCGAGTGGCCCATCATCCTGTGATTATCAGAGGTACATCTCCTCACAGCTTCCATAATCATCCAAGAAGAATCCCACCTGAAATGCCCGTAATCACAATATCAAAATCGAGTGGACCATCCTCCTGTGATCACCAGAGGTACATCCACTGACAGCCTCCATGATCACCCATGACGTGTCCCACCCGAGATGCTAACAATCACCATATCACACAACACAAGCAAGTGGTCAATCATCCTGTGATCACCAAAAGCACATCCCCTAACTACCATCGTGATCACCAGAGAAGTCTCATATTTCAATTCACAAATAATTCATACACAATCTTTAAAATTCCACACCGATCATAATAAAGGAATATTTCCATTTTAATCATGTAATTGGACAAATAATTCACATAATTGTATAAAATGTATAATAATATAATTATTTATTAATACTTGAAAAATATTTAAGTTTTTCCACTCGCAGAACTATGGATAACAGTCTAGCTATTTAGACGAGCATTTCCAAGCTTTCACGTCACTACTTGCAAAACTGTATAGTTACTCAAATTAAAAGCTGACAATTAAATTAATACAAATCCACCACTTAACTCCCCAACTTCTATATTTACTCTTACATCTCCATTTCCCCAAATTTTCTTCTCTTTGATTATTTACCAACAAAATCACCACAACTAATCAAATCCATTAAATCACTACAATTTCATAATATCACTACCTTATTCATATACAACCTCTATTCATAATTTAATCAAATACCTAAACTTCAATGTTTATCATATAACTTCATTCAAACCTTTAAAATCTAAAAATCAAATATTTGACAAAACCAGCACTAAACTTCCAGAATATTGAATTCTGGCTCATGTCTCTCCTTAATGAAAATTAGCACCAAAACCATTAACAGAAGTAGCACATTCTGGCAATAATTTCGAAAATAGCACATTTGTAGGAATTTGTCTCCAAATGCTTATAATAATAGCTTAACAATGGAGAAATCAATCTCAACTCTTAAATTTAATGTTTCACATCACACAATCACAAGAAAATCAAATAATACGTCTTTATCTCATAAACCCATTCACAATTCCACTTTCTTCCACATAAATTTCCTAATACACATTTCTTTACCATTTTCCTAATTACAACCTCAAATACACATCAATAATACCTAATTCTTGCTTTTAAAGCAAAATTTCCATAATAATAATAATAATAATAATAATAATAATAATAATAATAATAATAATTCAACATACCCGTACTTACCTCTCCAATCTAATGAGAAATTGAAGAAATGCATAACCCAAGTTTCTTCTTCTTTTCTCTCTCTCTCTCTCTCTCTCTCTTTTTTCTTTCTTCTCTTCCTTCTTTCTTTCTTTTTCCCTTTTCTTCCCTTCCTTCTCGATTTTTCTTCTCTCTGCGCGTTCTCTGTTTTTGTATGTATGAATATCAAATGACAACTTGGGTAATTGGTTATATAATTGCCATCTGTAATCCACTCATACCGACAATTGCAATGGAAGCCCATCTTCTTCAATTTAACATAACATTTAGTCCTTAAAGCAGACAGTACGTATGATATGATAACGCTCCGGTGCGAGGTTGGGTCGTTACAAGAATTGCTTTCCCTTTGATCAAACCAATTTAAACATTCCATGTCTTCTTTCCAAAGGTTTGATCCAATGGATTTAAGGCTTTGCCCGTAAACTTCTTTTTCGAGCACCTGGATTGGACCTATAGTGTATACCCGATTGTATTTGGCTTAAATTACTTCAAGAACTTCTTCTTCCAATTCGTCATATGTATTGAAAAGGATGGCCTTAGCCCTTGATGCATTTTCGTGCTGCACGATGTTGTAATTCAACATGGTATCATTCAGATCAGTGGTTCGAATAAATGATGGAATGTCCTTAAGTCGAATGCCTTTCATCCCCGGTATCGAATCAATCTCTGCCTCTAAATATCCATTTGTAAAGCAACTTTCATCTGTCCAAATCAAAGCTTATAAACATTTCAAATATTGATAAAAAAACACGTTCATAAATAATTTAGACATTAATCATACCTTTAAGAGGGATATATCCTCTAGCAACAAGTTCACCATAGTGAAGGTACCCCATGAAGCCACAAGCACTTGTAGTGTAAAACACGACTTCAGGAATATTGAATTGTTCAACAGAATCCAAATTGAAACTCATGACCCCATCAGAGACTATGTAACTAACATTCGGTCAATCCGGTAATTCATTAAGGTTCTTAATGAGTTCCAAAAAGGGGGCCAAACAATTTTTCGAAATCGATACACAAAGTGCAGGGATATTTTGTGTAGCATCACTATTGGAAGGTGGCAGGCCATCCGGGGTGGTTTTGAACTGGAAATCTTCGAGGCCCTTAACTGTGTCCGGGCCTCAGGCCCGAACAAGGCGATCGTGATTGAACTCTGTGTTGACGAAGGTGATGAAGAATAGTATGTAGTAAAGAAGTTTGGCCAATTTTAGGGCTAGCGCTATGTGGCCTTGTGCATGGAATGGGATTACTACAGCATGTGGCTTCATGGCCTTTTGGCTGCCTCAACAAATGAAAACTCTGTTTATTTCTCACCTGCTCTAGACACATAGTTAGATTTTATTTATAGTGTGAGAAAGGAGAAAACCCAAGTGAGAATTAGGTGAGGTAGCCAGACTCTTTACAAAGTGAATTTATGAAAATACCAATTTGACCATAATATCATAAATAAAATGATTTTTTTAATTTAAAAAATTAACTTTGCAAAATATTCTCAAAACAAAATATGACAAGACAAGCCAAATTATCGTTCTTAGCCTGAAAATGGAGAGGAGAGCACTTGAAGACTTACCACCACAACTTCCGCTCATCGTCGATCGCCATCTTTTTAAATATTTTTTACAAAGACAAGCGAGGGTGTTTGGAAAGAAATTGTAACCGTGTATAAATTGATACTTACCCAATTAAAATAGTAGTGTCATTTTCGTGATGTGCCAATTATATTTAGACAAAGTAATATGTTTTGTAAAAATAAGCTAACTTTAAATAACATTGCATAATGAAAAAAAAAAAGTGTTTTTTAAAGACAAAACACTTATGTAATCCATCTTGGTCACTTGAGTGGGGAGTGAATTGTTTCAATGATCACTGAACTTATATATGGTCACGGACTGCTAATCGAACTTCATTATGCTTTGGAGTACTCACTCAACTTTTGTTATTTACCTCTCCATTCATCATCGTCAAAAAATCCGTTCATTGGGGTTGACGTGGCGGACAGAAATACTAGGTGGCGATTAACAGTGTTAACTAGGTGCCAAATCAAACAAATATTATACATGTGGATTTGTTTTTTTTTTTTTTTTGTAACATATTTTATAAAATCTAAAATAATAAAAAAAATCGAAAACAACCGGCAGAACCTTCCCTCTGTCACCGCCGACTTCCACCTCCAAAAAACCACCATCTCGCCCCCTACGCCACCGAGCATCACCACCATCGGCATCGGCGTCACCAGCCCAACAAATTCCTGACCACCATCCCAACCTCACGCCGGACCCAAACGCACCCCCATAGCCACAAAATCAACCCGTTCGCGGCCAAAAAACTTGGCCACAACCACCCTTCCGATCACACCCATCACGCCCAACACATATGGGCCTCTTCTACACACCAATGCGCATCCAACCATGGTTTCTTTTCATCAAATGGTGCAGCAATTCAAAATTTTCAACCCCAAATTTCACGCGTATAGTTCGGTGAATCTGCCTCCAATTGACGGGCAAAGTGATGTAATTGCTACAAATTGGACCCAGTAGAACCTTCAGCAGGTCAATACTAGATTGGGTAACTCCTCAATTGTATCGATTGATAAATTACTCGCTCCAATTTTTTGAATCAAAATCTGCCCACTTTTTAGCCATTTATGAAATCTGCCCCATTTTTTCTTCTGTTAAATTGCGAATTTGCTGTCAATTGTTGGTGGATATGGGCGTCGGCGATGTGGTTTAACTGGTGGTGGTGAGTGTGGTTGATTTTGAGGAGGGAGATCGGAGAGGGAAGGTCCAGCCGTTGGAAATGGTGGTCGACGGTGTCCGTTGTTTTCATTTTTTTCATTTTTTATTTTTTTGAGGGAAAAATCGTGTTTGAGAGACATGATTTTGCTGAGTGGGCAAAAGAGACCAGAATTGAACAACCGTTAATCGCCAACTAGGATTTCCGTCCGCCACGTCAGCGTCCAATGGATGGATTTTTTTACGGTGATGGATGGAGAGGTAAATGGCAAAGTTGAGTGAGTACTCCGAAGCACAATGAAGTTCGGTGAGCAGTCCGTGACCATGTATAAGTTCAGTGATTATTGAAACAATTCACTCCTTGAGTGGGTAATACAAAGAAATGAAAAGAAAAAGAAGAAAGTAAGGTTCACAATGATTTTGAAGAATGAAGGAAATAGTGAATTAATTTAAAGGATTTAGGAATTTTCAGTGGGGCTTTTTGGACCTTTCAAGTAAAGAAAAATGCTTCAAGTACAGATGAATTTTACCAGGCTTTTACCAGAATTTTGAATTCCCACTCACATAGAGTGGACCCATGTATAAAATATTGAAAAAAAAAAATTTCCCCCACAAATATTGTGTCTATGCTGTAAGTACATGGATTTTGAATCCCTGTACTTGTAGCAAAGTCCTTCAAGTAATGGGTAAGGGAAGATTACAAAACTAATAGCCTAAAGCCCTGTCTGTCTACTATTAATCTAAAACATTGTTTGCTACAGTAAAATTCTCCACCACACATTCACTTAATAAAATATTCTACATATAAACCAATAAAGTTTCTTTAATTTCAACCACACAAAACTAATTTCTTTAAGTTGAATCCTAGTAGATGACCCTATGCTTTCTCAACGCAAACAATACGTATGATATGATAACGGCTCCGTTGCAAGGTCGGGTCATTACAAGAATTGCTTTCCCTCTGATCAAGCCAATTTAAACATTCCATGTCTTCTTTCCAAAAGGTTTGATTCAATGGATTTAAGGCTTTGCCTGTAAATTTCTTTTTCGAGCAACTGGATTGGACCTATAGTGTATACCCGATTGTATTTGGCTCGAATTGCTTCAAGAACTTCTTCTTCCAATTCATCATATGTATTGAAAAGGATGGCCTTGGCCCTTGATGCATTTTCGTGCTGCACGATGTTGTAATTCAGCATGATATCATTCGGATCAGTGGTTCAAATAAATGATGGAATGTCCTTAAGTCGAATGCCTTTCATCCCCGGTATCCAATCAATCTTTCTCTCTAAATATCCATTTGTAAAGCAACTTTCATCTGTCCAAATCAAAGCTTATAAACATTTCAAATATTGATAAAAAAACACGTTCATAAATAATTTAGACATTAATCATACCTTTAAGAGGGACATATCCTCTAGCAACAAGTTCACCATAGTGAAGGTACCCCATGAAGCCACAAGCACTTGTAGTGTAAAACACGACTTCAGGAATATTGAGTTGTTCAACAGAATCCAAATTGAAACTCATGACCCCATCAGAGACTATGTAACTAACATTCGGTCAATCCGGTGATTCATTAAGGTTCTTAATGAGTTCCAAAAAGGGGGCCAAACAATTTTTCGAAATCGATACACAAAGTGCAGGGATATCTTGTGTAGCATCACTGTTGGAAGGTGGCAGGCCATCTGGGGTGGTTTGGAACTGGAAATCTTCGAGGCCCTTAATTATGTCCGGGCCTCAGGTTCGAACAAGGCGATCATGATTGAACTCTATGTTGACGAAGGTGATGAAGAATCGTATGTAGTGAAGAAGTTTGGCCAATGTTAGCATTGGGGCTATGTGGCCATGTGCATGGAATGGGATTAGCACAGCATGTGGCTTCATGGCCTTTTGGCTGCCTCAACAAATGAAAACTCTATTTATTTCTCGCCTGCTCTAGACACATATTTAGATTTTATTTATAGTGTGAGAAAGGAGAAAACCCAAGTGAGAATTAGGTGAGGTAGCTAGACTCTTTACAAAGTGAATTTATGTAAAATACCAATTTGACCACAATATTATAAATAAAATAATTTTTTTAATTTAAAAAATTAACTTTGCAAAATATTCTCAAAACAAAGTATGACAAGACAAACCAAATTATCGTTCTTAGCCTGAAAATGGAGAGGAGAGCACTTAAAGACTTACCAACAAGCCAACATCTTATGCCACAACTTCCGCTCATCGTCGCCATCTTTTTAAATATTTTTTACAAAGACAAGCGAGGGTGTTTGGAAATAAATTGTAACCGCGTATAAATTGATACTTACCCAATTAAAATAGTAGTGTCATTTTCGTCATGTGCCTATTATATTTTGACAAAAAATAATATGTTTTTTAAAAATAAGCTAACATTAAGGGTGTGTTTGTCATCCTTTAAAAATTAAATTGTTTGCTATGACATCATTTCTCCACCACACATTCACACAATAAAATATTTTACATATAAACCAATAAAGTTTCTTTAAATTTTAACCACACATTCCCCAAAAAAATACAATTCAAAACTCTATTCTTACTCCCATAATGGGAGACAAACAGGGGCTAAATAACATTGCATAATGAAAAAAAAAGCATTTTTTAAAGACAAAACGCTTATGCAACAAATCACAACCACTAACAAATCACCACTAACCGCTAGATCCACCACTACCAAAACCAACAAACCCCATCAAATCCACTATCGATCCAACAAAACCACCACCACAGCCAAATCCACCACCGTCGCCACCAACAAAAACCATCCCCAAATCACGAAGCAGCGCACAGCCTGTTGACCCAAGAATAATTAACCAAGATAGGGGTGAATTGGTTTCTGATACTTTTTCGACACTTAGTCTCAAAACAATACAATACACAAGATATAAATGCAAAATATAATACTAGAATTAAATATGCAAGTTCGATAACTTAATTTAAGTATGGATATAGCACAATATAAATAGCAATGTAAAGTAAAGTGTAATAATATAAAGATAACAAATCAATTTAATGGGGTTCGATATACAATGTGTTCTACGTCCTCGTTACCAAACTCCCCGTCACTAATAAGGCTAAATGCACTATAATGGTAACTTACAAAAAAGGAGTACTGGTCCTTAAATGACTTACAACAAGGGGCACTTATTTTTAGGTGACTTACAACAAGGAGCTTCTATCCTTAGGTGACTTACAGTAATGAGCACCTATCCTTAACAACAATCGAATTTTCACAAGACTCTCGAAACCAATAAAGTATAAATGATAGTTTTACAATTGAAAGAACTCTCTTAATAAATGATATAATCAAGTCAAGTAGTTACAGAGTTAGGATAACACTTCAATAGATAGCAAATAATAAAGCTCAAGTGTTTATAATGAAAACTTTGATGAATAATTGATAATGAAATAGTTTTATTTTTATATCGAAGTTTTCAAACAAATAATCTCTCTTAACAAATAATGCAAGTTAAGTATGAAGAGAGATTTACACTTAAATCAAAGTGTTGGCAAGTAAAAACTTCTACCGAGGATGGATAATAGATGAGATTGTGAAATGTTTTTTTGCAAAATAGAGTTCTCGATAAACTAGATGAAATATGTTTGATAGATCAAGAAACTCTTTGTAATAAATGAAGTAGAATGTAGAATCAAGTAAACGCAATGACTTTGAATAAATAAGCTCTCTAAATATATCTTGTAAGTTGTTATTATTTTTTTTCTGTCTCAATTGAATGTAATAAGAGATGGATATTTATAGAGTAAAGGGGCCAACCAATCACTTGTTGGGAATTTACTTAACATACACAGCGAAAATAAAACAATTTTCAATTCCCAAACGAGAATCTGTAATGTGTTTAGATAGAAACTGTGATGAGAATAATACATTTGATGAATTCCACAAACTCTTTTGCTTTTTCTTGAACTCTAACGATCATGATCTACAATCCAAGCTGTCCAACTGTCCAGCCTCCAATGGTGATCCACACAGAGAACAAGAATGACGGTTAGGGTTTTCTTTTCTTGTGCTAGCAAGAATAATGAAAATTTCATGCTGTTTTCAAACCCTAGTAGCCTATTAATATGAGTCCAAATGGGCTCGACCCATCTGTTAAACTTAACCCGGTTCAATATTTAATTAATCAAATTAATTAAATATGGTCCATGAATTAATTAATCCAATTAATTAATTCGGGCCTATTAATAAACAACCCAATTAATTAATTATCTTCAATTAATTAATTGGTAAATCTCATTCTTCTGATTCTCTTTTGTGTGTGACCCATTAGGTTCCCGATCACGATACCTAACGACGTGAATTATTATTTTGATCCAATCAAAATCGATAAATTAAAACGCCCCTTTTAATTTATCACTAATTCACTTTCGTTGTCCTAGATTGACATCTAGCAATGTATCAGGGCAATACATGTGACGGGAAATATCACGTAGCATGACAAAACCAAACTTGTTCGTTTACCGTGAAACTATAATCCTTTCGTCAATATGATCCGATCAATTATGAGATATGGATATGTGTCAATCTCAATTATCGATCATATCTTTTATCCCACTGTTAAGTCAATGTACGTCGAAAACTCTTTTCCGACTTATGAGTTCACCTTGGCTAAAGATTTCTTTATTAACTTAACTGGATAAAATGTAGATCATAATCTCTTACTATCTAAGAGTGATGAATCCTCTATTGATTATTCACAACTTTCATATGATTCTTGGCATACCCGAACGATGCTGTATTAGCGACCCACGACAGAGCAACATCCAACACCACCAAAGTATGATTGTCCTCATATAAGGTACCAAGATGACCTCAAGTCAAAGGACCAATTCCACTACCGAACGTTAGAGATTAACCACTAACACTCAGATAGTTATCCATGTGGAATCTATCAGCCGGTCTCCAATGTTTTGTTCTATAACAAAACATCCACGTGTTCATTCAAGTGTCACCACACTTTAGCTTGTGAGATCAGCTACTTACTTCACAAGTAAGAATGTCTCACGCGATAGTCTATCCGTAATAACGATATCCGTATCTCGTTATTACTTCGACCACGGACGATTTAAGATTCAGTTATATGTAATTTGTATCTCACAATCACAACTCCTTGTGATTAACAAATCACAAAGACTTGAATCTACGGATTCTATTATTTAATTTATTAGAATATTAATTCAATTAAATAATATATATTGCCATACATATGCATTGATTATATATATATATATATATATATATATATATATATATATATATATATATATATATATATATATATATATATATATTCAAAGTGTTTATTTCCAAAGTTGATTGGACTTAGGGCATAACACTTACAAACTCCCACTTGCACTAGATCCAATCACTTATGTATCTTATACTATAAGAGTCTACATGACGATCATGTTTATGCTGCGACAACTCTTTGTCGTGGATCTGTAATTTAATAACTTGTGAAAATTCGTTCTTTATTTATGTCATTTCATTGTATTATCTTTCTAATGAGATAACACTGCTTTAACATATGTTTGGATCATTGATGAGACCTTAGTTCCTTCGCTTGCACGATAGTTCAATTGTTATCACAATGCATAAGCGTGTGATCAACAATGTTAGGAACTACTCTAAGTTCAGTAATGAACTTCCTGATCCAAACCACAACTTTTGTTGCTTTGTAAAGCAATGATGTATAAGGCTTCCATTATTGAATCAACGGTTATTTGGAACATTTCCAACACACCGCTTAAGAGTAAACCAATATCCTATTTGGGATGTGCTATTATTCTAGTCTGACTAGAAGTTAGCATCATTCTATCCATGAACTATGAGTTCATTTTCTCCATATAAAATCTTCTCCAGATTTTATCTGTATAGATTAGGATGAGTTAAGCAATCTTCTAGATCTATCTCTATAGATCAACTTGCTTCTCCCATATCCATCACAAAGAAATTATTTGACAATCATAATTTCAACAATTGAAATATAGAGACGTCGTTTCCTATAATATGTCTCATACATATAATATCAGGAATGCGACAATGCTACCACTATCTTCTTGTAAACGCACAATTCGTCTTCATTTTTGATAAAATCAAACATTTTGACTTTTTACATCAAATCGAAGATTCTAGCTCCAAGAGGCTTGTTTCAATCCATATTGATATTTTCTTGTAAACTCATTTACAACCTATGGGTTCTAATCCATTAGGTAAGTCGACCAAGGTCAAACATTGGTTACATACAAGAAGTCCATCTCTTTAAGTCAACACTTGACTTTATTTCTGCGTAATTAGTAGGTTCATTATCCTTGATTAGTAATCATGGATTCGCACCTTCTAGGAGGTCAAATGATCCTACAAGATTTACACGAAGTTAACGTGTCCTAAGAAGTCTCCACTTCCTGATCAAGAGTATGTCCCTCAACAGGTGTGGGATAAGACTCAGGTTCATCTATTTGGTCAATTATATCCGTGGACTCTTGAACTCCTTCAAGATTTATTCTGCTCCCACTGTCTCTCTTAGAATAAACACTTTCTCTAGGAGTATGACATGTCTTGAGATGAACATCTTCTTCTCAACGAGATTATAGAATTGATATCCAACTATCTCTTGGATATCCACAAATATATATTTATCGGATCTAGTCTCAAACTTATCCGATCCAATATGCTTCACATAAGCATTATAGCCCAAACTTTCATATGAGATAAGTTGGGCATTTCCATAACTCGTATGAAGTTTTGTCAACCGATATAGATGAGACACGATTTAGTGTGCAGCACGTGGCAATCAGTGCATGATCTCAAAACGATTTTTGAATGCTTGCATGGCTTGTTCTCAATTGCACTATATCAAATAGTGTATGATTCCTCATTTCAGATGCACCATTATGTTGCAATGTATGTGTGAGGAATCTACTGCATGAGAATCTAATTCTCTTTTAGATAATCTGAAATTCTCCATTTTAGATATTTTTTACCTCGAACAAGTCTTAGTGTAAGAATATATTTATCTATTTGTTTCTCTATTTCTAACTTGAATCTCCTGAACATTTCAAGAGTTTCATGCTTGAATTTCATCAAATATACATAATCATTTCTGAAATGGTTATTAGTAAATGTGATGAGATAAGATAAATTTCACCTGACATTAATTGATATGGGTCTACATACATCACTATGTATTAGACCTAATAATTGTGCATACCTTTTTCCTTTTCAAGTAAAAGGAGGTTCGGTCACTGTGCCTAACAGGCATGATTCGCATTTGTCAAATGATTCAAAATCATTTGACCTAAATATACATATCCATGTATGTTTGGAATTGCTTTCTCATTTATGTGACCAAATCTGCAATGCCAGATATAGGTGTTATTCAGATTATCATTTTTATACCTTTCAATTTCTATACTCATTATAGAACACTCAATGTTTAGAATATAAATGTCATTTTGTAATTTACTATAACCATTAAGATCTTATCAAGATAAAAAGGAACAACAATTGTCCTTAACATTAAAATAATTCATGTCAAAACATTAAAATAATTCATGTCAAAACATGAAATTTATTTAATGCCCTTGGTAATGGTGAGAACAAAAATTAACATTTCCTTAATTCTAATATCGAGCCTAAAGGCAATGGCAAGAAATATGCTTCTACAGACAATGCAACAACTTTTGCTCATTTTCAACGTGTAGGTCAACTTCTCCATTCTGCAGCGATCTACTTTTATTTAGTTTCTACATATTTATACAAATATGAGATCCATATCTAGTATTTAATACCCATGAAACTAATGAAGTAGATATAAGCCTTTCAATTTCATTTCCAATGATCTACCATTCCAAAATGATAATAAGGATCATCAGATTTGGTATTGTCCTTATTTGCTTTAACCGTCTTAGTCATCTTGGTTGCTTTCCTAAAGCATCCTTTAGACTTCCATATAGGAATTTATGACTAAGATTTGTCCACTACAAACATAGATGTTGGACTTAACAGTTTTAAGCATGTTCAACAATTCAATGAGCGTGCTTCGAGTTTATTCATGTTAAATTTATAATTAGTTATGAATAACCATCTGACAGAGATTGCAGAACCAAGTCTATACTTAGTTCATTGTTCATGACTGAACGCAATCAAGACAACTTCTCAAAGTAGTCTGCATCTTCAGCACACGAGCACCGACTGAAGATTCTTCTGCCATTATGCACCGGTATAGTTGCTAGGAAATATCATATATTTCCTCGTATGATTGTTCATCATTCAACACATTGAGATGAAAGATCATGTGTTAGCATCTATACTTTTATGTTGCTTTGTAACTCAGGTGACATAGTCACAAACATCACATATGTTGTAGTACTATCGTCATCACTGTGTTTATTATAGCAGCCACCTCTTCTTTTATCGAGTTATCAACAGGTGTATCTAGAAAGGGCTACTTAAGGATACAACCAATTTTTCATGCTTGAGAACAATTCTCAAATTGCGACGTCAATCAAGAAAATTTGCTTTGGTTGTTGGCATACAATATGCCTCTTAAATATATGTGGTCACTCATAATTCAATAAATGTAAACTACGAAAAGTAAAGAAATAATATATATAATGTATGAATTAATTTAACATGGTCTTTTATTAAATTAAATTTGCTCCCACTGTTTAACTCAAATTTATGACCCTCTTACATAAATTTATGGAATCTATACTTGATTCCCAGTGGGCTGGAATCCCATTTGTTATATTAAAACCTTGAGTGTACTCAACAAGCCCTAATAAAACATTTGGGTAGATACTATTATTAATTGTATCTCCATACAACTCCCAGATCATTAAGCTGACAACTCTTTGTCTTCACACATCTTATGTGTTAGCTTAACATGCTTTTAAGATTTATCTCCTTGAGTGTACTCAATAAGAGATAAATATTAGTTAAGTCAAACCCATCATTCAGAAATATCTAATATTTCATAGTGTCAAACATATCCCTAATAGACCAGCCTTGAGTGTACTCAACAAGCTAAGATCGATTTAGGACTCTCATTTTTCACTATAATGGTGGAAGGCGAATATAAATATGACTTAATATTTTAACATGCCTCTAAAATTTATTTTCTTGAGTGTACTCAACAAAAGATAAATATTAGTTAAGTCAAACCCATCATTCAGAAATATCTAATATTTCATAGTGTCAAACATATCCCTAATAGACCAGCCTTGAGTGTACTCAACAAGTTAAGATCGATTTAGGATTCTCGTTTTTCACTATAATGGTGGAAGACGAATATAAATATGACTTAATATTTTAACATGCCTATAAAGTTTATCTTCTTGAGTGTACTCAACAAACGATAAATATTATTTAAGTCAAACCCATCATTCAGAAATATTTAATATTTCATAGTGTCAAACATATCCCTAATAGACCAGCCTTGAGTGTACTCAACAAACTAAGATCGATTTAGGATTCTCGTTTTTCACTATAATGATGGAAGGCAAATAACAAATTGACTTAATATTTTTTTTTTTAACGAAGGGTTTTGCATGCAAAAGGTCTCATCGTAATAATTATATATATTTTATTATACATCTAACATGAAAATAAACATACATATAATAGTGTGGACGATTATGGATTTATACTATCTAGTCTTCCCGAGCCATAAAGAAGACTAGTCGGTCAGTTCATAGGGGGTATAGCATTGATTCATACAATACTCCATCTCTATGGTCTCCTCCTCTTCTTGTATCTCCAATTAGTCCAGCTGCAACTTGTATCCTATACTAGTTGGCACGCAGTCCTAAATAATATTGGACGCATAGGCCCATAATAATATCAATAGTAACGGACTCGCATGTCCAAAATAAATTAGAGCTCGCAGGCCCCATAAAACAATAAGAATAAAACTAACCATTCAACACATCCATATGGTCGAGTCCATAATCATCCACTAGTAAAACATTCATCATATAAATGCATTCCTATATAATATCTAATATTATATGCATACATGTTTCAAGTTTCTAGCAATTAAAGTCGTCTAAACTAATTTAGACAAATTGATCGGAACAATTAAATAATTAATTAATCAAATTAATCAATTAATTTAATTAGCGGACTTATTTAATTAAAATCAAATTTCAATTAAATATCAAATTAGAGTTCAACTCTAATTCTACAGATATATGACATGACTATTTAATTAAAATCAAATTTTAATTAAATACCAAATTAGAATCCAACTCTAATTCCAATAAAATTTTAGGGCTAGATAATTTAATTAAAATCAAATTTTAATTAAATGTCAAATTAAAGTCCAACTCTAATTATAATCAAATTAATACGGTTGAATTTAATTAAAATCAAATTTTAATTAAATACAAAATAAGAGTCAAACTCTAATTCCAAGATATTATGGTGGACTTATTTAATTAAAATCAAATTTTAATTAAATATCAAATTAGAGTCCAACTCTAATTTTAATAAGAATCTAGGGCAAGACAATTTAATTAAAATCAAATTTCAATTGAAATGTCAAATTAGAGTCCAACTCTAATTCAAGAATATATTAGGGTGGATAATTTAATTAAAATTAAATTTTAATTAAATATTAGATTAGAGTCCAACTCTAAGTTAATTGAATTAACATTTTAATTTAGGATAAAACTCCTAAATAAAATAAAATTCAATTTAGGGTCAAAATTTAATATTTAAGTTAAAATCTAATTTTAACAAAAATATAAAAGTCGTCAATTTTTAAATAAAATTTTAAACGGGTCAAAATTGATATTTTAGGTCAAACCCATTTGAAAATAAAAATTTAAATCCATTTTAATATTCAAAAACTTCTTTTGAAAATTGCAACTTGACCCAAATTTAAAATTGAAAGAAAGCCCTTAAATTTCTAAAATTGCAAGGCAGGGCCTCTATTTAAAAATTGCAAACAGACCCTTATCTCATAATTGCACATGGGGGGCCTGAAATTTCGAAAATTTCATCAGAGGCCCCCGTCTCCACCTCTTCTTCGCCTGGTTCCAGAGAAACGAAAAACCCTATATATTTTTTTTCTTTACCTGACGGCGCCACCATATCTACTCACCGTGGCAGGGGCTCACCGGCGACCCCTGCCCCCTAGTGCAGCAGCGTGTCGCTGCTGCAACCCGCAGCGAGCGACGACTCGCAGCCGAGCGACGCCGCCACTACGCTACAGCCGAGAGTCGTCGACTCTCGTTGTTGCACGTTGCAAAGCCGACGATCGCTCGGCCCCCATGCCTCATGCGGTGGCCGCCCGTTTTCAGATCCAAAAATTTTCCATTTTTTTAAACAGATTTTTACATTAAGAAAATCTAATTTCTTAATTGCTAGAAATATGAAAAATGTCAACAATCAACTTTTGATTATTCTATAATTCGAAACAATTTCTAACAAACACAAAGTAGGCTCTGATACCACTGTTGGGAATTTACTTAACATGCACAGTGGAAATAAAACAATTTTCAATTCCCAAACGAGGATCTGCAATGTGTTTAGATAGAAACTGTAATGAGAATAATACCTTTGACGAATTCCACAAGCTCTTTTACTTTTTCTTGAACTCTAACGATTATGATCTACAATCCAAGCAGTCCAATTGTCCAGCCTCCAATGGTGATCCACACAGAGAACAAGAATGACGGCTAGGGTTTTCTTTTCTTGTGCTAGCAAGAATAATGAAAATTCCATGCTGTTTTCAAACCCTAGTAGCCTACTAATATGAGTCTAAATGGGCTCGACCCATCTTTTAAACTTAACCCGTTCCAATATTTAATTAATCAAATTAATTAAATATGGTCCATGAATTAATTAATCCAATTAATTAATTCAGGCCTATTAATAAACAACCCAATTAATTAATTATCCAACACTTGTCAATTAATTAATTGGTAAATCTCATTCTTCTGATTCTCTTTTGTGTGTGATCCATTAGGTTCCCATCACGATGCCTAACGACGTGAATTATTATTTTGATCCAATCAAAATCGATAAATTAAAACGCCCCTTTTAATTTATCACTAATTTACTTTCGTTGTCCCAGATTGACATCTAGCAATGTATCAGGGCAATACATGTGACGGGAAATATCACGTAGCATGACAAAACCAAACTTGATCGTTTACCGTGAAACTATAATCCTCTCGTCAATATGATCCGATCAATTATGAAATATGGATATGTGTCAATCTCAATTATCGATCATATCTTTTATCCCACCGTTAAGTCAATGTACGTCGAAAACTCTTTTCCAACTTATGAGTTTACCTTGGCCAAAGATTTCTTTATTAACTTAACTGGATAAAATGTAGATCATAATCTCTTACTATCTAAGAGTGACGAATCCTCTATTGATCATTCACAACCTTCATATGATTCTTGACATACCCGAACGATGCTGTATTAGCAACTCTTGACAGAGCAACATCCAACACCACCAAAGTATGATTGTCCTCATATAAGGTACCATGATGATCTCAAGTCAAAGGACCAATTCCACTACCGAACGTTAGAGATTAACCACTAACACTCAGATAGTTATCCATGTGGAATCTATCAGCCGTTCTCCAATGTTTTGTTCTATAACAAAACATCCACGTGTTCATTTGATAAGTGTATTTTCGACACTTATTCGGGGCTTAAAACTATAGACTTTTATTGATTTTTTGACAAAATTTTACATAATTTATGTTATATTGTATTGTGTAGGTAAAACTTTATATTTGATGAAGGATTGGAGAAAAGAAGCAAAATGTGGTGAAAAATGGTAAAATCAAAAGTTCGAGGATCAAATTACAAATACTCAAGAAGATACTTTGAAGATTGTTAGGAGACAATTGAATTGAAATTAGAATTCAAAAAGGAATGGAATATGATCAAAGTATTATCAAAATCAATTTCCAATCGCTCAAGATATATTCTAGATTTTTAGCCGAATATTGAGACCCATTTTTGGCAAAGCAAACGTCCGAATTGGAAAAACCCTATTTCAATCAAAGTTGTAGTCCTTTAAGTTATCTTTCCAACGCAATTTGAATCGTATCAATCGGATATCAGAAGAGAAAGTTATGACTTAAATACGGACTGCTGTGCAGAGACAAAAAATCCGCCCGTGAAGGCAACTTTCCTTATTCGATTAGAACTCTTTTGGAAACCAATTTGGACGTGATTTTCAACCAATTTTCGGCTCCTATAAAGAGAGAACAGCAGAATACATATGGGGAACCTCCCTAGACCTAAAAATCTCTATATTATACATATTTTGGAGGCGAAGAACGTGGCTAACAACGTGCAATCAAGGCGAATTGCATAGGATATTGAAAATTTTTCATCCGGATTCAAGTTTCACATCAAGAACGTGGATTTTTCCAACTTCTTCCATCTTTCTTATTTCCGGGTGATATTTTTCCAATTATTCTTGTGTAATTTCATTTCTACAATATGCTAGGCTAAATTCCCTTGTATTGGATGGATGATGAAGCTATTTGATTATTAGTTTTTATAATTCGAGACCACGTGTTTTTAATTTAATTCTTGCTTTATGATTTCATAAACATGTATGAATTTATTGTTTTAATGTTTGCGCACCATTAGGACAATTAATTGCTTATTCGTAGTGTTGGAAAACTCACGGTAGGTAGAACACTGTTTATGGAACACACGGACAATAAGTATTAGGGATAATATTTATGGCGTGTGCGGTCATGTTTGATAATCCTAAACATCAATGCATGCTTGTCATATGAATTCGGACCAGGAATAGGATCGTCTCGTGGCAATCATAGGTTTATTATATCTTGGGAAAGAATAGTAAATGAAAGTGGAATTATCGATCGTCGCAATTGCATGAATTGAATTAATTATAACTGGTTGAGAATTGAAACTAAGAATTAATTAGCGGAGTCGGAAATCCAATACACTCCCCCACACTTGATTTAAATACATTTTTTTATTGATTTCGTAGTTATAAAACGTAGTTAAATTCAAACCAACTATCTTTTGTTACACTTGCGAATTTAAATATATCGAATACACTAAAATTAACCTTATTCCTCGTGGGACGATAACTCATTCGTCACAATTATTACTTGTACAACGAACTCGTACGCTTGCGAGATTTTCGCCCAACATCATTCAAGTGTCACCACACTTTAGCTTGTGAGATCAGCTACTTACTTCACAAGTAAGAATGCCTCACGCGATAGTCTATCCGTAATAACGATATCCGTATCTCGTTATTACTTCGACCACGGACAATTTAAGATTCAGTCATATGTAATTTGTATCTCACAATCACAACTCCTTGTGATTAACAAATCACCAAGACTTGAATTTACGGATTCTATTATTTAATTTATTAGAATATTAAGTCAATTAAATAATAGATATTGCCATACATATGCATTGGTTATATATATATTCAAAGTGTCTATGTCCAAAGTTGATTGGACCTATGGCATAACACTTACATCACTTTCGGTTGATCAATTTCGATTGACCGAAAGTGTCAATATAGCCGTTGGAAAACCAAACCGTTGGAATTTTGGTCGATCATTTATGCCCTTTCAGTTGACCAAAAGTTGACTTTCGGTTGACCGAATGTTTGATCTTTTTTTTTTAATTGCTTTTTCAAAATCTATTTCATATTATGAATGTAAAATATTTTTATGCAAGTGATGGATTATATAAATAATTTGAACTTTATGCACTTGTTAAGAATCGATGAGTTAATAACTTTACATTTAAGTTTCGATAAACAACTTCTAAGCTTTAATCTTCAAAGTTCTTGTTCTTGTTCTTGTTCTTTTCGAGTCTCATTTGATTGCTGTTCTTCAACGGATGAAGATTTGAGTTTTTGAATGCTTAAAAAGATATATTCATGAAAAAACTCAAGAAACAAAACTTGTTAGAGACATAAGTGTATTGCTTGTTATAATCAAAACAAATGGAGCTATATTAAATTATAGGTCAACATAGCCTACCACCACCCCACCGTCTCCGTCACTGCTACTGCAACAGCGTTTCGACTTCACAACGTCCATCAACCACCACAAAATCACGACTCCCCCACAAAAATTGCAAAAAACTCAGAAATAAAATAAAAAACGCAGTGGCGATTCGCACGAATAAGTTTCACTACTTCGTGTTTGAGCACACGTTGCCGGATGAGGCCGTCTCGTTGAGGCTGACTGTCGACGGAGAGCGAGAAGATCGGAGAGTGGAGAAGAGAGAGTGACGGAGATGAGAGAAGGTAGAGATAGTGAGAAGAGAGAAAAAAGGAGGAGAAAAATTAAAATGAAATTGATTAGGGTTTAGAATTAAAATTGTACATTTAATATTTAATATTTAAAATAAAATGTATGATTTTTGAAAAGTTAAACGTTTAATCAGTTTTTGGAAATTAAATCTTTAAAAATCTGATTTTGTATCATTTCCCCAAAGGGTAATTAGGATTATAGGTCTTTAGAATTTTTAACATTAAGTGGAGGCTATTTAACAAAAAATTTGCTTGACTAAGCATTTTAATCAAATCCCCCCCATAACCCCGTAATAAATATTTCACTTTTTAGAAAAATTGCATTGTTCATTCTTTATCTATTAGTTTGCAAGCTGATTCTCAACCTTTTTGATCCGTAACCTTATATCGTAGTCGAGAAATTAATCTCAAATGACAGACTGTCCAATTTTATAGAATTGTCACAACCCAATAGAAATATGCATCACATTAAATTTCTAAATATGAAAGCACCATAAGTTTGCAAATAAACGTAATTTCAGATAGTTAGACATACATAGGCGACATAACGATTTAGCATATATTTGAAAGGTTTCCCATTAACAAAACTGATTATGCAACTATGATGACAAATTGATATCGAGTCGCTTCCTTCAAAGATTGTGAGCTACATTGCTATTCTAATTAATATTGTGAGGACCAATAATGCAATTTTATCTCAACTTTGTTGCTTTGGTGCTCTGATAGGTGGCATTATGAATACAGCAACAAAAGGATATGTTTGGTGAACCTTAAATCCCTCTACTATTAAAAGAGGGAATCTGTTGGTTACTATTCATTTAGGACGTATTTTCATTTCCCATTTTATCCCCACTTTTTTCATCCCCATTTCCCCACTTTATCCTCATCATTTTGAAATATTT
Source organism: Fraxinus americana (assembly GCA_035079005.1). NCBI lineage: Eukaryota > Viridiplantae > Streptophyta > Magnoliopsida > Lamiales > Oleaceae > Fraxinus > Fraxinus americana. The sequence goes on from CM068714.1 coordinate 6,344,263, forward strand.
TTCATCCACATTTAATCAAAACAAAAGGGTAATTTCGACTTCTTCCTTGCCCACAATTGTTGACTTTCTTCAAAAAAGTAATATGAAAAAAAAAAAAAAAAAAAATCAATTGAAAATAACGGCAGTTGCTCAGACAAAAAAAAAAAAAAAAAAAGATCATTTTCCAATCAATAACATGCCTACACTTGTTCAATTTAATATTAAAAAAAAATAAAAAATCCAATTGGCAATGAAGTCGGACTTCATTTAAGTCCGTAGAGTGCGGAGCATTTGCTCCGAACTCTACTGAGTCAGTATGCACTCTATGTAAATTTTTTTTCTTTCTTTCTTTTGGTTACTACAACAAAATTATTAACAAAAACACGATACTAATACATTATCCTCGCTGAAAATACAATAAAATTAATAATATCCCCTACGTTTTCACTTTCACAATATTTTGAACCTACAAAAAAAAAAAAAAATTAACAATGATATGTTTAATTTTGTATTATTAAACAAAATTCAAATTGTAAATAAAAAGAATCCATATATTTATTTTTAATAATAGGTGTTAAAAAAAGAACGCAAGAAAAATTTATATCAAGTTATATATAAACTAAGAAGGAAAAAGAATTGATTTATAAAATAATACTAAAGTTAAAAATAAGTGTGATGAATGAATTAACCTGAATTTATAGTACTTAATAAATCATTGTTAAGTGTTTTATATTTATTTTTTAGGTTCAAAATATTGTGAAGTTGAAAACGTAGTGGATATGATTAATTTTATTGTGCTTTGAACAAGGATAATGTTATTAGTATCGTGTTTTTTTTTAATTATTAGTTAAATTGAAATATAGAAAATGGAGGGGGGGAAAAAAAAAGCAATGCAATTAAAAGAAAAAAAAAAAAAAAAAAGGAACATATGCTCCAAAGTCTTTGGAGCATTTGCCCCAAAGACTTTGGAACAAATTTGCTCCAAAGTGTTTGGAGCAAATCTCCAAAGACTTTGGAGCAAATTTGCTCCAAAGTTTTGGAGCATTTGCTCCGCACTCTGCGGAGCGATTTTTTTTTTTTTTTTTTTTATTACTTGTATTGGTTTTTTTTTTCCCCTCCATTTTCTATATTTCAATTTAAATAATAATTAAAAAAATACAATAAAATTAATCATATCCACTGCGTTTTTACTTTCACAATATTTTGAACCTACAAAAAAAAAAAAAAAACACTTAACAATGATATGTTTAATTTTGTATTATTAAAAAAAATTCAAATTGTAAATAAAAAGAATCCATATATATATTTTTTTTAATAATAGGTGTTAAGCATATCATTGTTAAGTGTTTTTTTTTTTTTATATTAAACATGTAATATATATATATATATATATATATATATATATATATATATATATATATATATTTTTTTTTTTTATTTTTATTATTAGTTACATTGAAAAAAAAAAAAACATAGCTTCGCAAGATCGGTATGGAGTATTTGCTCCAAACACTTTGAGCAAATTTGCTCCAAAGTGTTTGGAGCAAATTCTCCAAAGACTTTGGAGCAAATTTGCTCCAAAGTCTTTGGAGCATTTGCTCCGCACTCTGCGGAGTTTTGTTTTTTTTTTTTTTTTTTACTTGCATTTTTTTTCCCCTCCATTTTCTATATTTCAATTTAAATAATAATTAAAAAATACGATACTAATAACATTATCCTTGTTGAAAGCACAACAAAATTAATGATATCAACTACGATTTCAACTTCACAATAGTTTGAACCTCAAAAATAAAAATAAGATACTTAACAATGATTTATTAAGTACTATAAATTCAAGTTAATTCATTCATCACACTTATTTTTAACTTTAGTACTATTTTATAAATCAATTCTTTTTTCTTCTTAGTTTATATATAATTTCAGTATAAAGCTTTATTATTATTTTTTCTTGTGGTCTTTTTTCCACACCTATTATTAAAAATAAATATATGGATTCTTTTTATTTACAATTTAAATTGTTTAATAATACAAAATTAAACATATCATTGTTAAGTGTTTTTTTTTATATTAAACATGTAATATATATATATTTTTTTATTATTAGTTACATTGAGAAAAAAAAAAAAAAAACATAGCTCCGTACTGTTTGGAGCAAATTCTCCAAAGACTTTGGAGCAAATTTGCTCCAAAGTCTTTGGAGCATTTGCTCTGCACTCTGCGGAGCCAATTTTTTTTTTTTTTTTTTTACTTGCATTGGTTTTTTTTTCCCCCTCCATTTTCTATATTTCAATTTAAATAATAATTAAAAAAATACGATACTAATAACATTATCCTAATACATTATCCTCGCTGAACATACAATAAAATTAATCATATCCACTACGTTTTCACTTTCACAATATTTTGAACCTACAAAAAAAAAAAAAATTAACAATGATATGTTTAATTTTGTATTATTAAACAAAATTAAATTGTAAATAAAAGAATCCATATATTTATTTTTAATAATAGGTGTTAAAAAAAAAGAACGAAAAAAAAAATTTATAATTTCAAGTTATATATAAACTAAGAAGGAAAAAGAATTGATTTATAAAATAATACTAAAGTTAAAAATAAGTGTGATGAATGAATTAACCTGAATTTATAGTACTTAATAAATCATTGTTAAGTGTTTTATATTTATTTTTTAGGTTCAAAATATTGTGAAGTTGAAAACGTAGTGGATATGATTAATTTTATTGTGCTTTGAACAAGGATAATGTTATTAGTATCGTGTTTTTTTTTTAATTATTAGTTAAATTGAAATATAGAAAATGGAGGGGGAAAAAAAAAAAGCAATGCAAGTAAAAAAAAAAAAAAAAAAAAAGGAACATATGCTCCAAAGTCTTTGGAGCATTTGCTCCAAAGTTTTGGAGCATTTGCTCCGCACTCTGCGGAGCGATTTTTTTTTTTTAATACTTGTATTGGTTTTTTTTTCCCCTCCATTTTCTATATTTCAATTTAAATAATAATTAAAAAAAATACGATACTAATAACATTATCCTTGGTGAAAGCACAACAAAATTAATGATATCCACTACGATTTCAACTTCACAATAGTTTGAATCTAAAAAATAAAAATAAAACACTTAACAATGATTTATTAAGTACTATAAATTCAAGTTAATTCATTCATCACACTTATTTTTAACTTTAGTACTATTTTATAAATCAATTCTTTTTTCTTCTTAGTTTATATATAATTTCAGTATAAAACTTTATTATTTTTTTTTCTTGTGTTCTTTTTTCCACACCTATTATTAAAAATAAATATATGGATTCTTTTTATTTACAATTTAAATTGTTTAATAATACAAAATTAAACATATCATTGTTAAGTATTTTTTTTTTATATTAAACATGTAATATATATATATATATTACATTGAGAGAAAAAAAAAAAAATGGAACATAGCTCCGCACAGTGCGGAGCATTTGCTCCAAACACTTTGGAGCAAATTTGCTCCAAAGTGTTTGGAGCAAATCTCCAAAGACTTTGGAGCAAATTTGCTCCAAAGTCTTTGGAGCATTTGTCGCGGAGCGACTTTTTTTTTTTTTTTTTTTTTTTTTTATTACTTGCATTGGTTTTTTTTTTCCCCTCCATTTTCTATATTTCAATTTAATAATTTAAAAAAATACGATACTAATAACATTATCCTTGTTGAAAGCACAACAAAATTAATGATATCCACTTCGATTTCAACTTTACAATAGTTTGAACCTAAAAAATAAAAATAACACACTTAACAATGATTTATTAAGTACTATAAATTCAAGTTAATTCGTTCATCACACTTATTTTTAACTTTAGTACTATTTTATAAATCAATTCTTTTTTTCTTCTTAGTTTATATATAATTTCAAAGATAAAAATTTATTATTATTTTTTCTTGCTTTTTTTTTTCTACACCTATTATTAAAAATAAATATATGGATTCTTTTTATTTAAAATTTAAATTTTGTTTAATAATACAAAATTAAACATATCATTGTTAAGTGTTTTTTTTTTTTTTTTTATAAAACATGTAATATATATATTATTTTTATTATTATTTATATTGTGAAAAAAAATAAAAGAATTTTGACGAGAATGGGTTAAAATCGGTATAAATGATATGATTCAAAACTTAAAAACTAATCCTTGATGATTCAACAAGTGGAGAAAATTGTTCTCTTGCATACAATAAGAATACTTTTATCCATTCTCTCTAAACGATGGTGTACAAGATGAGGCAAATGCCACCAAAGGTAACATAAAATTGAGATCATCTCTATGTAATAATCGTTATTATTAGGCCTTTCGATCATTGCATGTTTTCATGGTTAATTTCAATTTATTCTTTCCTTTTGAGTAACAACTTCATTATATGTTGATTTGAGTTTTGTATTATGTTGCTCGTAGCACTTCGAGAATTTTGTGGTAGAACATTTTTACAATCGTTCTCGTGATATTCTGGTAACATGTAAAGCCTACATAGAAGGCGCTCAAGTGGGTTGTATTGTCAAAGAAGGTGCTCAAGATGTTGACGAATGTAATAAGATCTTCTTACAGGATTTTAAGGCCAATTTGGCACGGTTCATCATTACATTAGTAAATGCATTTTCTCAAATTGGCGTGAAGGACTGTCGAGAGTTCCTTTGGTTAGCTCAAAAGACAAATGTACAAGTTCCTACTACATCCGGGGTCCAAAACTTTTATTAGTAAGATTAATTAAATTAAAATTTAGACTTGGGCAACGTATTTTGCATGCAAGACATGTTCAAATTGAATTTGATTTTTGTCTTAACTTATATTTAAAATTGCAAATCAATGAATGTTAATGCTTTCAGGATGCTCGCCATGCATTTTAGCAAATAAAATGTCATAAATACTGTATCTTTAACTTTGTTTATCCTTATAATATTTATTTTCCTATATTCTGTATTATCCTATTGCCCTGTCATTCAATTTTTCGTAGTTGTATATAATCAGTTGATCAATTACATTTACTGGGATAATTTAAATTGCTCATATCTAACATTCAAGATATAATTCACGATAATTAATATTTTTAACACACTAACATAACCTTCAAAATCACCCAACCCGTGCATCGCACGGACAAAAACTAGTTTATTAAAAGTAAGACTAAATTTACAATTTTAAAAGAAGAAATATGACATGTCTCTAATGGTAATCTTATAAAATTATAAAATATCACATTAGCACGTCGAGATTCATGAAAAAACAAAGAGAATTTTGCATTTTTTCTCGTGAAATCTTCATGCTCTTTGTGAGCTCATTAATATCTCTTCATAAATCTTTACCAATCAGAGTGTTTTAGTGTAAAATTGTTTCGAATCAAGGTGTTCGTTTGATTTCAATCATGCAATAATTTTTTTACAACCTACCAATAAAATTAATTTTCGTATGCTGTCGTGAATCGCTCTCTGCGTGTACAAATAAAAAACTAAAAATTTGATATCTTCGCCCACATAATTCTATTACGACAGGAGTAGTCGAAGTTTTGTATTCATGACTAGAATATGTACATTTTGAGACGCCATGTTTCTTGATATAAACATGAAATAAAAAGCAAGGGTTGTACTTTTGAGATTGAATAAAAACAACTGTGCCATGTGATTTTGCAGGGATTATAATCCCTTTAACCGAAAATAGGAAATTATTAAAAAAAAATGATTTTTTTAAAAAAATTTTATTACTGAATTTTCCTTGAGAATACTCATACACATGATGCACAATGATGGAATTATTCAATTTAAATTCAAATAAAAATATATGAAAATTATAATTGTTGAGTGAAAATTGGATCACCAAAGGATTCCAGACTTAGTATATTATATATATATCAAAATCAACACCGCAAAGTCACATAACTCAATCCAAAACTCACTCCCAAAATCAGTTGCTATTTGGCTTGCCCACTGAGGACACAAGTAAGGGGTTATTACAGCCACACAATAGCCACAAAGGCTAAGAAAAAACGAGAGACGAGAACATACTACAAAGGAGAGCACAAAGCAAAAGATGTAACCAATATCTCTCAAGAAAGAAAGGCTCAGAACACAAAGCAGCGAAAACAATCAATATTTAGTATATGTATGGTTTTTAGGGTAAGTAGTGATTGGATCCAAAAATAATAGGGTAACTAATAAGTGGGTCAAATATCAAAGTCACCCAAGAAATAACGGGTCGGGCCATGAGTAACTCTAATTAAATTAGGATACTTCAAATGGCTCAAATATGTTATATTTTAGTTCATTACATTTGTGGTATCGATATTTCACGTCAATTATTGGTCGATGCTGACTAAATAAACAATGACTTAACATTATAGCCAAGGAGGACTTTTGACAATAATTTTCCTAACAAACTTCCACCAAAAGAGATAAATAACGGGAGTGTCCTCAACTAAGATTTTGGTGGATTTTAAAAGATCATAAATCCTAATGAATTTCGTGGATTTGAATAGATTTTCACAAATTTCATAAGAATTTCATTAAATATGGTGAAATTTCAAAAGATTTGGTTATATGTATTTTTAAGCTTGAAATCCATCTAAATCTTTTAAAATCTATCCATTAATAAAATCTTTATAAATCTACCAGTTATGGATGATACCTAAATTTTGAAGGATTTCATTAAAATTTCAATTGGGGACATCTAAATTTTAATGAATTTCATTAACATTCATTAAAATCTCAATTGGAGACGCCTAAATTTAGAAAGATTTTTAAAATTCATCATAATTTTAATTGAGGACACCCCCCCCCCCCAAAAAAATCTAAACCTCTTATCATTGGTCTATTGTGCCATTTATGTGTGTGATCGACCTTAACAGAAAATATAGAGGAATCTAAACCTTTTATCACTTCCCCAATAGTGATATAAATATAATTTTTCTTGATTCCCTTAACAGAGATAAGTGCACATTTAACTAATTTTAAAATTTCATTTCCAATTTTACCAGTGAAGTCAACTTTCTCAAGTCTTCCTACTGAAATTGAATTTCTAGACAATTCAGGGATATATCTAACATCTTTTAAGTATACACAAAATCAGTATCAAATTTTAAGGTAATATCACCAATTCCAACAATATTATAAGCAGAATTGTTACACAGCACAACATGCACATCATTTGATTCATGCAAATTTTCAAACCATTCCTTTTGTGATGTCACATGAAAATCACCAGAATCAAATATGCACTTATGCAAATAAGAATTGACAGTTAAATTCAATTCAGTAGGATAAGCAATAGAACTTGTAATCATATAAACCTCACCATCACCGCTATCGAAAATAAAAAGACAATACATTTACTTCATCTCTCTTCTTACCCCTTTAGCTTACCTTTCTTTTTATAGCAATCATTTATAAAATGCTATGTGTTTTCACAGCCATAGTATTTCTTAACCTTGGTCCTAGTTTTAGATCTAGACCTACCTTTGCCCTTCTTTCTACCTCCATTACTACTCGATTTGCCACTTCTTTAGTAACCATCATGACTGTTTTGCTTAAATTGAGTTCTACCCCTCATTATGTGAATCTCACTGCTTTTCTTATCATATTTTTCGACTCTAGTCTCCATCTCTTTACTTATAAGGGAGTCAATTACAATTTCAGACTGCAACGTGTCCCCTACCATATTTAATAGCATTCTTAACTTCTTTATGAGTATCATGTATGGCGTTCAGCAAGATAATAGCTTTATAGGTGTTAGACATTGACTCTTCACAGTTAACAATATTTTGAACAAGTTTGTTAAGTATGTCTAAATTGTCATAAAGATCTTTTAAAGAATCCATTTTAAAGTTGAAAAAACGCTCAAGTAAATAAAATTTTTTCGGAGTATATTTGAGCAAATACAAGTCTTCCAACTTTTTCCAAAGTTCTTTAGTGATTTTCAATTTACCCATTTTTTTCAAAACGATGTCATATAGGTGTAAAATAATTGAAGTATAAGCAAGCTCATCGGCTTCTTCTTTTAGTTCTTTTGAAAAATCAGCAAAAAAAAATGTCATCAATGGCTTTTAAAACCTTTTGTTGAATCAAAATGCTTTTTGTTTTGCTAGATTGAAAAATCACATTTCCATTAAAAGTTCCCAAATCAAAATCGCGAGTTGTCATTTTTTAATAATCAATGAAAAATACAAAATTACAATTAAATCGCACAAAGTAGACCTAAGTCGCAAATAGCATAAACCGTTTCAGATTCTTGGGGTATCGTAAGATTCTGATTTTAGATCAAGGCAATGTTCAAACAGGTGAGGTCTAATTATTCTAGTAACTTAACGGTGTAACAAGAGATATGTTAATCAAACAGTTTCACGCACAATATATCACCGAGATAATATGCTGAAGTTATCAAATAAACAATTTAGTCACGTAGCAATTAAAAGGGAAGTAGTTCCTAATTTCTAGCACATGCAATGGTTACCCCACACGGTAACCCCAATCATATTGTCACCCTACACGATAACGCGCTAGTGCTGAAAATTAAACATGACAAGGCAATTTACCAGAGAGGACCTATCTGAGCATGTAAATAACGACAGATGCAAATTTATCACTTTAAGGTCATCACTATTTGCCTTAAAATCTCCAACAACCGTAGCAATCAACCGAATTAAAAATTGAATCACAAACGTACAGCGCAAAATCGTCCAGATTTTACCGTATCACCTGAAATAGAAAACTAACACCACAAAAACATTAGAAATCTCATTAAAATAATTCTGTCTAAAGAAAACATTCCAAACAGATCTTGGATGCGCCTCCACACGCTGCCGCCGACAATGACCACCACCACCATGTACACCAATGCCGGCTGTGCCTCAGCCTGCAGAACCTTCCTGTGGTGTTGGATTCTTCAATCGGCCACTAGTTTGGGCGAAAAATGGAATTGCAGGTTTAGGTTTAATGAAAGAAAAATCGGACAGATTTTTGATATGTCTTCCCAGACGATTTCCGATCGATTTCTCGTCGAAGTTCACACACACCACAGCTTTGATACCAAAATGTTGAGTGAAAAATGGATCACCAAAGGATTCCGGGCTCAGTATATCATACATATATCGAAATCAACACCACAAAGTCACAAAATTCGAACCACAACCCGTACCCAAAATTGGTTGCTATTTGGCTTGCTCACTAAGGACACAGGTAAGGAGTTATTGCAGCCACACAATAGTCACAAATGTTAAGAGCAAAGAGAGACGAGAGACGAGAACACACTACAAAGAAGAGCATAAAGCAAAAGACACAGCCAATATCTCTCAAGAAAGAGAGGCTTAGCAATAACATTGTAGAAACACAAAACAATGGAAACAGCCAATATATAGTATATGTAGGCTTTTTAGGGTAAATAGTGATTGGGCCCAAAATAATAGGTAACTAATAAGTGGGCCAAATACCAAAAGCTATCCAAGGAATAAAGTGTTGGGTCATGAGTAGCTCTAATTAAATTAAGATACTTCAAATGGTCTAAATAGGTTGTAGGTGTAGGTCGTTATAATTGTGGTGTCGATATTTCACTTCACTCATTGGTTAGTGCCGACTGAATAAATCATGACTTAACATCATAGTCCGAAAAATCGTTTGACAGTAATTTGCCTAACAATAAATTATATTTTGATTGCAACAAGTCATTAAAATACTGCGAATAAGGTGAATTTATATAAATAACAGATAACTGTCCAATAAGTAAAAGTGATGAGCCTATGGTTTGAAAATAATTATGATTTGAGAGCCCTTTTAACGGTCAAAATCTGGTTCTTTGAAGGGTAGCTGAGGATCTGCAAAAGAAAAGGGGTATGGAATTGGAAGAGGAGATAACGATAGCAAAAAATCTCTATGAATATGACTTGCTTCCTCAATTGGAAGAGGAGATAACGATAGCAAAAATGTTCCATTCTCCCATTTGGAAATTGGGATAGGGATAAAGAACAGAAAAATTTTCCATTCTCCAATTAGAACTTAACTTTTTACATATTATTTTTTAATTATTGATTTTTCATTCATTATTAAAGATGCAATCATCAATTCTCCCAAGAGTTCACAATTGTCGCGGGGAAGGCATTTTCAGGTTCTTCTCTCCATCAGAACAATAAGGCCGTTAATTTTTTTTAACATTGTAAAAAACATAAAAATCTTAATTTTTTATTGTAACTAACAATTTAATTTTTTTTTTTCAGTTCTGCGAGAAAGCTTCGTAGAAGAGAATAATCTATAAATATAACTAATGAAAATATATAATTTTGTGTAAAAAATAAAAGTAAAAAAAGCATGTATATAATACAGATGTTCATTTTGTTGGAAATTTACTTAATCATGCACAGCGGAAATAAAACAATTTTCAATTCCCAAACAAGGATCTGCAATGTGTTTAGATAGAAACTGTGATAAGAATGATACCTTTGATAAATTCCACAAACTCTTTTGCTTTTTCTTGAATTCCAATGATCACGATCTGCAATCCAAGCTGTCCAATTGTCCAGCCTCCAATGGTGATCCACACAGAGAACAAGAATGACGGCTAGGGTTTTCTTTTCTTGTACTAGTAAGAATAATGAAAAATCCATACAGTTTACAAACCCTAACAGCTTATTAATATAAGCCCAAGTGGGCTTGGCCCATCTCTAAACTTAACCTGGTCCGATATTTAATTAATCAAATTAATTAAATTCGGTCCATGAATTAATTAATCCAATTAATTAATTCGGGCCTATTAATAAACAACTCAATTAATTAATTATCCAACACTTGTCAATTAATTAATTGGTAAATCTCATTCTTCTGATTCTCTTTTGTGTGTGACCCATTAGGTTCCCGATCACGATGCCGAACGACATGAATTATTATTTTGATCTAATCAAAATCGATAAATTAAAACGCCCCTTTTAATTTATCACTAATTCATTTTCGTTGTCCCAAATTGACATCTAGCAATGTATCAGGGCAATACATGTGAAGGGAAATATCACGTAGCATGACAAAACCAAACTTGTTCGTTTACCGTGAACTATAATCCTTTCGTCAATATGATCCGATCAATTATGAGATATGGATATGTGTCAATCTCAATTATCGATCATATCTTTTATCCCACTGTTAAGTCAATGTACGTCGAAAACTCTTTTCCGACTTATGAGTTCACCTTGGCCAAGGATTTCATTATTAACTTAACTGGATAAAATGTAGATCATAATCTCTTACTATCTAAGAGTGAAGAATCCTCTATTGATCATTCACAACCTTCATATGATTCTTGACATACCCGAACAATGCTGTATTAGCGACCCTTGACAGAGCAACATCCAACACCACCAAAGTATGTCTGCCTTCATATAAGGTACTATGATGACCTCAAGTCAAAGGACCAATTCCACTACCGAACGTTAGAGATTAACCACTAACACTTAGATATTTATCCATGTGGAATCTCTCAGCGGGTCTCCAATGTTTTGTTCTATAATAAAACATCCACGTATTCATTCAAGTGTCACCACATTTTCACTTGTGAGATCAGCTACTTACTTCACAAGTAAGAATGCCACACGCGATAGTCTATCCGTAATAACAATATCCGTATCTCGTTATTACTTCGACCACGGACGATTTAAGATTCAGTCATATGTAATTTGTATCTCACAATCACAACTTCTTGTGATTAACAAATCACCAAAACTTGAATCTACGGATTCTATTGTTTAATTTATTAGAATATTAATTCAATTAAATAATAGATATTGCCATATATATGCATTGATTATATATATTCATAGTGTTTATGTCCAAAGTTGATTGGACCTAGGGCATAACACTTACACATTTATGGAGTAATAAATGAATGAGAAATAAAAATAATGTTTAATCTAGCTATTATTACATCTATCTATGTCTAATTTTATCTTACCAAACGTGTGACTTGAGTTTCAATTTCCAAAAAATAAAACATTAACTAGAAAAGAGATCAAGCCTTGGGTACGGAAAGTAGTACTTGTTGGATACAAAAGTTGGAAACATGGTGTACATGAATACATAAAAAACATGAAATCAAACAACTAATTCTTAAGAAGAATCTCATTAATCAAATACTCCAAATTCTGGTAAGAAGAGCCACCAGGCTTAACTGCCAATCGAGCCTTCTCTTTCCATTCCAAGGCCTTTTTCCCCATTTCCTTTCCTTTCTCTCCCTCCATCAAAACTTTCACCAATTTTGCCACTTTTTCTCTCGTCACGTCTCCCTCGATTTCTAACCCGATCTCCCACTCGGTGCATGCATATCGACAATTCGTTTGTTGTTCAGCGAAAAATGGCCAGCAAATCATCGGCACCCCTTCCGATATGCACTCTATAGTCGAATTCCATCCAGAATGTGTCAAGAACCCTCCAACGGAAGGATGGGCCAAAACTTGTTCTTGATTACACCACTCCACCAAGAGGGCTCTTCCTTCGACTTCTCTCGAGTACTCTTCTGGCAAAATTGCCCGTTCGCCACTTACCAAATCCGGCCTAATGATCCATAAAAAGTGCTGATTGCTATTGGCAAGTCCCCATGCAAATTCCAGCAGCTGTTCGGCTGATAAAACAGTAATGCTGCCAAAGTTAACATAAAGAACAGAATTTGGTGGTTTTTGATCAAGCCACTCGATGCAGGATTCGTCTTCTTTCCACAGGCTCGAGCCAATGGATTTGAGTTTAGTATTCTTTATTTCGTGCTCGAGCAATTGAAGTGGACCAATGGTGCAAACATGGTCAAATTTTTCTCGAATGGCCTCAAGAACTTCTTTCTCTAAGTCATCATAAGTATTAATTATCACGGCCTTGGCCCTCGATGCATTCTTGGTTTGCAGAATGTTGTAGTTGACCATAATATCTTTTGGATCAGTTGTTCGAATGAAACTTGGAAAGTCTCTTAGTCGAATATCTCTCATCCCCGAAACCCAATCGAGCTTTGTATCAAGATAGCCATTGGTTATGCAGCTCTCATCTGCAAATCAAACTTCAAATTAGCCTTGCAAGACTCAATACTGTAAAATACAACATACTAAGCATACCCTAAAATAGTACAGATCTCGATATAATATAGATATCTATACCTTTAAGTGGAAAGTACCCTCTTGTTACAAGTTCGGCATAGTGACAATATGCCATGAAGCCACAAGCACTTGTAGTGTAAAACACGACTTCAGGAATATTGAGTTGTTCAGCAGCATCCAAAGTAAAACTCATGACCGCATCAGAAACTATGCAATTAACATTTGGAGAATCGGGCGATTCATTAAGGTTGTTGATGAGGTCCAAAAAGAAAGGCAAACAATTTTTCTGAACAGAATCGCAAAGTGCAGGTATATCTTGTGTAGCATCTTTCTCTGAGGAAGGGAGACCATCAGGTATGGTTTTGAACTGGAAATTCTCTAGGCCCTTAACGGAATCCGGTCCCCGGGATCGAACGAGGCGATTGTGGTTGTACTCTGTGTTGACAAAAGTGATGAAGAATCCCTTGTAGTGAAGGAGTTTGGCCAATTTTAGAACTGGGCCTATGTGGCCTTGTGCAGGGTATGGAATTACTACAGCATGAAGCTTCATGGTTATTGAAGTCTTTGATTATCGACTGGTAGAGTTCCATACCCTATGCAGATGCATACGTATTTATAGAACAACCATGAATATTAACATCTCGAGCCACATTATCTCCCAAGAATGTATTTTAAGAATTAAGTTAAATAAACATAATGTTTGACATAAAGATTGATCGACCACTCACATTATATGTGGGTCCGACCTGAATTAAATAATGCCGACCACTTCATGTGTGTGTGTTGTGTCATTCCCTACGTCAATCATTATGTTCGTGTAGCACTGGAAATATGTGGTTAAATAAGAATTTTTTTTTTTTAATTTTGCGTGTAATATTGAAGAATTTGTGATTTAAAACAAGAGAAAAAAATTTATTTTTGAAGAATGAGTATCAAATATGGTGTAAATAATATAATAATCAATATTTATCTTTTTTATCATTAAATAGTCGGTCAGTATTCTAAAAAGAGGTGTCTAGAGAAGCATAACACCCCGCTTCATGTTTTTTTGTGCTTTTTTATTTTTGTAATTTTTTTTACGCCTAGTGTGCGGCTTTTTACGCTTTTCTACGCCTTTCAAAGGTTTTTTTTATGCTTTTTCTCTTTTAAATATTAAATAATTTTTAAATTGATTAAATTTTTTAAATAATATTAAAATAAGAACACTTTTTTACACTTTTTAACGTCTAGACTTCGTCTAAGATTGTTGAGGTCGAAGCTCGACCTCCACGCTTCGTCACACTTTATGCTTTTTAAGAAGCAGGGGTGAATTCATATTATTTCCGGCCAACTACAGATCTGCTTTTTGTTTATAAAAAAATTGGTTCTTGTTTTAGCTTAATTGATCAATCACATATCGTCACATATTGTTGAATAAATATTTATTGAGGGGAAGGGAATTGGAAATTAAATATTTTATCACATTATTGGGCGTGTTCTAGTCAACTTCTCCAGCTTCAAGTTGTGAATTTAATAGTAATTCATGAAAAGCAATACAATTAAGCCGTTATTAATTTATATAGCCAGTCAATGTCAAATTTGTTAATAACGGGGCCAATGAAAGCTTGGATTATAACTTGAACCTTCATTAATTCAATAATTAAAACACCACGCCACGCCACGCCAAGAAGGACAGATAAATGCTATAACATAGTCAAAGGTTGCAACCTCAGTCCAGATGAAAAGCAATACAATTAAGCCGTTATTAATTTATATAGCCAGTCAATGTCAAATTTGTTAATATCGGGGCCAATGAAAGCTTGGATTATAACTTGAACCTTCATTAATTCAATAATTAAAACACCACGCCACGCCACGCCACGCCACGCCACGCCACGAAGGACAGATAAATGCTATAACATAGTCAAAGGTTGCAACCTCAGTCCAGATGATTCTTGATGATAGGCTAAATAAAATGAGATATCATTTAATATTACATTAACGTCACATAATTTGGGACTGTAACCCAATTGAGCTAGATCTCCAATCGTTGAAAGCAATAAGCAATCATCTTAAATTAATGCGTAATTTTGTTCCGACTTTTTTGGAAAAATTAAGAAGTTATGTTCGAAATGATAAGGTCATAGAGGAGATCAGGTATTCAGGACAGGAATTGAAAAACTGAGACAGGTAACGTTATCCTCTTGTTTTGGCGTGTAGCATGAGAAATAATAAATAAATTAATAGAGCACGAAAGTTAATTACCCGAGGCAAGCAAAAATTTAGTAATTAATTATTATGCGAATATTCGGTGCTGCGAATATTCGGTTGGTTAGTTGAATATTTATTTATGGACTTAATTAGCACATAACGTCTCTACGTTTAATGTGGAAAACGTCTATATGTTTTAATTTTTTATATTTTCACCCCTATTTACATGTTTTATTGTGAAAAATGTTATTTGTATCAATTTTTATTTAATTTCTTAATAAAAATCCATGAAATGACAAATATTCCCTGTAAATAATAAAAAAAGAAAAGAATAAACTGAATAATAGACCCAAAATTTTCAAAAAATTACAAATGAATCTCAAACAAATAATTAAAAATCAAAACAAAAAATAATTTCATCATCTTCTCCCACCCCGCCTCGAAAATCAGAAAATTGACTCTTCTTCCCCAAACACTCCAAGAAATTGATGGTTTGACATTGAAGATCTTGGCAATAAAGCTTTTTGATTTTTAAAATCAAGATTCATAAAATTTTAAATTCTAGCACCTGCCCCTAGAAAATAGAAAATGACATATTGCAGAGAATACAAAAAATATCACGCATTATTTTAAATTCATACTTTTTTTTTCATTATTTTTACCTATGCATTCTTAAAAAATATCACTTTTCTTAAAATTTATTCTAAAAAATAAAATTAATAACATCAAGTCAATTAATATTTTATTATGTCGGCATTTAAAAAGTAAATTAATTTAAAAACCCGGAAATATGCAGTCTTTATATATTAATTGTCAACCACGGACTCCTGATTAATATAAATATAAATATGTTTTCTATTTATAAGGTTTTATGGCGTCTACAACAATTTAGTATGACATATATCAATATTGGAGGATGGAGAAATTGTTTGAAATAGTCGTCTTTACCAAAATAAAAAATTACATTTATATATTTTGAAGGTCTTTAAAGATGAAGTACACGACAATTATTGATCTATGCAAATAATTAATTTAAGGAAGATATAACTTTAAAGATCACTACTTTAATATATATTTTTATATGATGACATAGCTCTAGTAAAAAAAGGGCTGCATTTTGTTGTCTTTACTATATTTTGATGTATATGGTGACAAAGTTCTAGTAAAGAAAGGGATGCTAATTCTAGACTGACCTGATAGAGATATGGCGTAAACAAAGTACAAGTTCGGGAGGAGCTTAGCGTGACTCTCTAGCTAATGAAAGACAAGGAAAATAAAGTTGTCTTGTCCTATGGAAAGGACTACACGTGACAACGATAATAAGTTACTACATTTTATACGTGACAATGATACTAAGATACTACACTTTATGTGATCTAATCATGCTCATCGTCATCATATGATGAGTGCAAAATCTATTTGGCAAAAGATTGAGAAAAAGGATAAAGAAGATTCATGCCCTGTCGACGAAGGAGGTGGGAGTAGAGGGAGAGATAATGCGGATCGATAAAAGCTTGAACTATTGAGATTGTTCGAGAGTAGGAGATTGTACAATTAAGGAAAGAAATTGCCCATTGCCCGTACTGAGCAGATCGCCAGCACATTTGGCATTGCATGCCAAGAATTTAGGGATGAAGCTGGACTATTCTCTTCAAAAGATAATTGGTTATTCTAGAGATTTTTCGAATTTAGGGGTAGGTTATTGATAGGAATGTAAAATGCATATTTTTCTCTCCTTATTTTATTTGTTCGTATGATTAATCAATGTCAAAATGTACTTATTATGTTCATATTTTGATTTAGGTGGCAATTCTATGGATATGACATAATTTGGAAGAAATAAGCGAATAATAACCAAAATGAAAGAAAACGAAATTTAGGGACTGAAATGCAAATACTCAAAAGTTATGTAGAATATCACGATGAAGATTTGAAAGTATTAGAGGTCAATCGGATGAAGAAAGAAGTCAAATGGATGAAATACAATCAAAGTATTATCACATATAAGCTTCTAGCCGAAAATGTTATGTTTTGGATTTTCAGTCTCAGTTTGACACTCATTTTTAGCATAGGAAACATTCTAATTGTAAAAATTATATTTTTGGAAGATTTGTATCCATTTGAGTTAGATTTCCAACGTATCATGAATCGCATCAATCGGATATCGGGAGAGAAAGATATGACCAAAACATTAAAGGTTGTCTGGTGGAAAACTGGCAAAACTATGCGGTCACATAGTGTAATCTTCCTTGTGGTCGCATGAGCACCTTCAGAGATTTTTAGAGCCTAGTTTCAACATATATGCGATCGCATGACTTACTACTATGCAGTCACATAGGTGTTTCCCGATACGAAAATTCTGGTTTTCGAATTTAAGTCAACTACCTATAGAAACAATAATAAATATGTGATTTGCAACCTTAGAACGGGGAGAACGCCTCCAAACTTCATTATTTTGCTCATAGATTCATGAATTGTAACTAAACGTTTACACTTGTTTGAAGGAGATTGAAGTTTCGAAACCACATATTGTAAAATCTAAATGGTTTTTTTTAGTTTAATTCATGTTTTTGAGTATTGAATATTCTTTTGCATTTATTTCCATAATTGTTATGTTTAATTGCTAGGAGACCTACTAGTTTGTTATTTGTTACAATCTACCACTAAGTTAAATATCAAATCCGTAATTGTTTAATTTATTTAACTTGTGAAACAATTAGAGTTTGATAATTTGCTGCTTTGGTGATTGTTGAATCTTAGGAAAAATGTTCAACTAAATTAAATGCAACCGCTTGTGCTTGTGTTGTTTAGCTCCATCGATCTTTCTAATTCGTAATGCGATTATCAAATTAAATCTAGAGCGTTTGTCTTAAGTTGTTTGGTAATTATGGTTAATTGGGTCGCTTGTATTCTAATTAGTTATAAGTAACGAGAGATAAGAAAATAATTTCAACGGTGAATATTCAAAATATGGGTTGATTTATACTTGCATCGATGATCAATTGTAAAGTTTCGAAGGTGGATATGACTTGGACCAAGGTTAGTCTTTTGATTGTTTTCACTAATTTAATTTTTACTATTATTAATTGCATTATTTACAATTGTTTGCATTTGTACAAAGTATAAAATATTGAATTACACATTCTTCGTGGGATCGATCCTTACTTCCACAACTACATTAATTTTAGAGGTTAATGTATTATTTTTGGGTGCCTACGATAGCACACACCAGTCATAAGTCTACAAATACATCATCGAGCATTGAATATATTTTATCATATATAGCAAATCTATGCATCTTAAAAAATCTGCATTTTTCAAAGTTTATATTTGTCTTATTATTTGAATATGATTACAAATCATGTATTTTATATTTGAAATAATATTTTTCAAGAACCCATGAAAATTGCCAAAAATTGACCTCACAATTAAATAAACTTCCCATCGATGGCTTCTGGGCAGGCATTGTCCTTTGCATCTCCTCCGGGGACTCTGGCGGTGGCGGTTGAAAATTGTTGTTTATATGTAAAACCAATAAAAAAACCAAGTTATAAAAATCAGGAGTAGTGAGTATAAAATATATATGGATACTACAATTTTCCTTAATTCTTTTTCTATTAGTATTTCATCATTTGTCACCTCAATTCCAAATGACGTGATCTTGGTTTCATTAGTACTCGAAGAACATTTTATCGTGGAACCTCAATTCAGCGAATTTTACAGGATATTTGTTAAACACGATTCCAACAATAATAAAATATTACTGGTTGCATTTTTAATAAATTAAACTTATTAACTCCAGAAATCAAAATCAACGCGATAACATAGTAGCAGGTTTCTAACGTAACTCAAATCTCAAGTAGGCAAGTGGTTAAGAAAGAATAATGATATTTTGATGATCCAACTATGAAACACGCTTTCGAAATTTGGACTCAAAACATAAATTCCATCCTGGCCAAAGCAGCAGGAGCCTCAGACTTATTTCAAATGATTCGGAAAGTGATTATATATAATATCTGCTTAACAATAATTGGCAAATTTGAAACTTAATGCAGACTTATTGTAAAAGCTTAACCAATTTTTCAAAATTCATGAAGGAAGTGATAGAAAAACAGAAAATGATTATCAATCAAAACAATAATCAAATCCTAATTTATCAAACCCTTTTTCAAATATAACCATTATGTTGAAATTAGAGAAAATAACAAAATAGCGGTAGCATAAACATACATTGATCCATAGATTTCTGATTCTTTGCCTATATGGGTTAAGATCTTCCAACTGATTGGTGGTCTTCACTTCAATTTTGCTCTCTATTGATGGGGATGTAGAGAATCTCAAGAACACACTAACAATTGGGGACCATGACCCCATATAACAAAAAGATAATGAATGGTCATTATCTTTAATTTGTTTCAAATTGGCCCCTTCATCAATCTAAAACAAACATCCAGTCTCTACACTTTAATTCCATGAAAACTAATACCCATTAGTCAAAATTCATCTTTAATGGATACTTTAATTGACTAATTTTCTTTAAATAATAGCACCACATATTTTAATATATTACGCGTGGCCCCAAATATGTTAGAATTTTCAAACAATCTCCCACTGGGCCATACATGTAATCTTTCAAATGTGTACAACCATATGAGCTCAAAATTTTGCTATCATTATTATGGGTATTACCAAACAATCTCGTCCATTAGTCATATTGATATAGGATCAAAGTGAGTTTTGTCACATTTAACGTGACTAAATCCATCAATGATCATATACACCCATACAACTAAATGACATAGATCAATCATGGGAGTGTAGCATAGAAATTACATGTTATGTAATCGAAACATGTTTATTTCCAACTGGTCCAACCTTATTTTTTAAGTGAGATCAATACTGAAACTTTAATCATAGTGAAAACTGAACTGAATACTTTATTTTTGAAATAAATCGAATATCCATGGATAAAAATGTGTTTAAAATAGACAACATTCAAATACAAACTCCCACTAAACTGGCATATCATCAAAATATGCAACACCCATGTGAGTATTACGCTCATGAAAGACGATGGATGGTAGTCATTTAGTAAATGGATCTATGATTATAGAATTTGTCTTAATATGCTTTATATAAATCTAACAACTCTGATTTTTTTTCTTACAACTAGGAACTTAATATCTTTAGACTTTGACATCACCATGTTCCCATTGAAACACAAGACTGCTATTATCACAGAATAACTTAAGTAGTCTTTCAATTTTATCCAAAATATGTAGCCTAATGACAATATTTTACATTCATATTCCATGATCATAATCAGAATATCCCACGATCTCCAATTAGTCTGACTTTCCTAAATGTGATCATATAATCCTTAGTTCTCTATAGATACTGAATAACCTCATGTCTGATTTTCAGATTTCCATCACAGAGTTAATTAAGGGTCCGTTTGATTGCAAGGGTGGAAAATGGGTGGAAAGAAAATGTTTTACAGGGAATTGATTTTCTTAGAAAATGTTTTACTGAGAATTGTAATTAATTGTGTTTGATTGGTGTAATTTTCCATGGAAAATGTTGAAAGTTTGGTGTCCATTTGGCTTCGTTTTTTATGGAATTTGTCTATTAAAGTGATAATTTTTTCTACCATTGGGTCTAAAATGTGTTCCAATTGTAAAAAAAAAAAAATTTGAAAAAAAAAAATTTACCATACCGAATATATTCTTCGTTTGACTTTGTTTTGCATGGAAGTTGTCAATAAAAGTGAAAATTTTTTTTACCATTGTATCTAGAATTTGTTCCCATTGCAAAAAAAAAAAAAAAAAAGCTGGAAAATATTTTTTCACCTAATAGGTGAAAAAACATTTTCCACCATTTGTGCATCAAAGGGTTGTACCTAGAAAAAGGGAGGAAAAAATTTTCCATGGAAAATTTCGCATATCAAACAGTCAAAAAGTGGAAGTAGGAAAATATTTTCCTACTTCCATGGAAAATTATGCGAATCAAACAGAGCCTAAATATATGCCTAACATTCGAGCAGTGAATGCTATATCCGGATGTATATAAACCTGAGAATACATTAAATTCTCAATTGCTGAAGCATAGAGAATTTCACGTATTCCTTTTTCTTTAAATTTATCTCTGAGGCATTAATTGAGACTAAACTTGTCGACTTAATGATAGGTCGACTTAATGATAGGGGTATCACCTGAATTCCATATCTGCATTTTAAATCTTTTAAGAACCTTATCGATACAACTCTTTTGTGGTAATCCAAAAATACAACAAGAACGATTCTTGTATATCTATATCCTTAATTCAAAAGAGGCATCACCAAAATTTTTCATTTCAAAATTTCATGACAGAAATTTCTTGGTTTCGCGTAATAAGTTTATATCATTGTAGACAAGCTGTATGTGTATATCATCGACATACAATACCAAAAATATGGTTACTCCCACTGAACTTGTGATATCCACAATCATCAACTGAATTCATCTCAAAACCAAATGAGATAATTATATGATATAATTTGTGATATTTCGGGAAACCAGCTTAAGCTATAGATGAATTTCTTTAATTTGTAAACCATCTAATATAACTTAAGATCAAAATTTGTCACAAATGTCATAATTGTCCTGAAAGAGTTTTTTTGTTGAAATTGGAGAGAAAGTCTCTTTGTAATCAATGCCTTCTTTTTGTGTAAAACCTTTTAGCTACAAGACAAACCTTATATCTTTCCACATTACCATTCGAATCTTTTTTGGTTTTAAATATCCATTTGTAACCAATGAGTTTCTCACCTTCTGGTAACGGGATAATATCCCAAACCTTATTGTCTTGCATAGACTAATACTCCTTATTCATGATATTAATTCATTTTTTAGAGTTATTCATTTTCATGAATTGATGAAAGTTGATTAATCGGGTCTTCTTTAACCAATCCATGTCATCCTTATTTTCTTGGAGAGAGACTATAAAAACATCCAGAATTGTCTTTCTCCCTTTAATAGTTGATTTCTTTAATGACATTTGTTCTTGAGGTTATTGAGTTTTTTTTTTTGGAACAATCTCTTGATTGTGTATAGGGAATTTTGTAATATAGTCTTGATCCGAAATTACTTCTTGAACAAGATCTGGAGCAAGAATTTGTCCCTGAACCTGATCATTGTCAATTGCAATAGAAGAAATATATACATACTTCATTCAATGCAATTAACATAAATACTTAAGTTTGAAAAAAATTAAGGGAATCAAGAATTCCTTCTGACACAAGATTTTCCATTCCCTTTTGAGAGAAGTGACCTAATCGCTTGTGCCATAGCAAAGTATAATTCTCATTCGTTAATTTATGTTTAATACTACGGGGATTCACATACAAGACTTCTTTATAAGAGGCAACCGTATTAAACAGATATAGGTTCTCGTTACTGGATAAAGAACTGGTGCCCACAATATTTGAGGTAAGAAAAAGATCAAACTGACTATTTCAAATTGAACAAGAGTAACCAAATTTGTCCAATATAGAAATAGAAACCAAATTTCGTCCAAAAGGACGGTACCGCAAATGTCTCTTTCAAATCCAAATAATAATCAGCTTTTAATGATAACCTAAATTCCCTATAGCCTCAACCTTAACTGATTTGCCATTGCCCCAAATAGATGAACTTTCAGCATCAATCCGTTTTGGTAGCTCAGACAACCCCGCATAGACACACTTATCTAAGTAGTGGTACCGAAATTTATCCACCAAGTGTGTCTAGGTATTGACATTAAATTTACCTTAAAACAAACCAAAGTGAGAAGTGTACCATTCTTTACACGCCAAGTGTGGTATTTAGTACAGTCTCTCTTTATACATCCCAAATTTTCACAAAAGTTATAGCTAAATTTATTTCACTGTTAATTTTGAACCGAACCGGATGCAACTTTCTTATTCTTTATTACTTATCCTTAGAGGTACTTGCCTTAGAAGTACTTGCCAAATGAACATTTTCAGTTCTGTCTTGCTTAAACCTTTCGTCTTCTTGCACACAATATGAAATAAGCTCATTTAGAGACTATTTTTCCTTCTGACAGTTATAACTGACCTTAAATTGACTGAATTGTGCAGGAAGCAAGATCAATATCAAATGAACGAGCAAGTCATCAGACAACTCAAGCTTTAGTGCTTTAAATTTAGAAGCAATGTACTCCCTTATATTTCATTTGCCTTTATACCTTATTGAAATCAAGTTTTGCAAAAGTGTGCTTGTTTCAGCCTTATCGTTTTTCGTAAAACGTTCTCAATTTTAGTAAAGAAATCATTGACATTAGTCACTTCTTTAGATACTGTACCTCTAAAGGCTTCCGGAATGCCGTGTTTAATGATCATTAGACTCGTGCGATTTGAGCAATCCCACTTCTCAAAGTTCCTCTTTTCATCAGATGAACTTTCGTCCGTAAGAGGAGTGAGTTGCTCAATCCGAAACGCAAGATCTAGATCTATGCAGCCAAGAACAATCAATACGTTCTCTTTCCAATCCTTGAAGTTTTGGTTCTAGTACATGAATTGAATTGATATAGACAAATATTGAAGAAGTTGATGGATGAACTGAATAGAGAACTTATACTTAATTAATATGTTCACATAGGAATCCGTATTAAACAATTAATAAATTCAAATAATGGTAAACCCCATCTCAAGATACCTAGCGCAACATTAATATCAAGTTTTTAGACAGTAATATTAATTGCAAATGGTATTCTTGGTGTAGTGATCAAATATTGACAATAACCCCGTCAAATAAAAAACCCATTTCTGGATTGATTTATTATTTACATAGAAACCTTATAATTGTCACACATTTATCACCACAAGTGTGCATGCAATTTGGCCAAATATTAACATTCCTTTGGGTCTGCTAATATCAGCATGAACTAGCATACACACGAAATCTTTCTAATATTCTAAATTAATTAATTTCCACAAGAGAGGTTGCTTTGGCAACATATTGCTTCAATCAATTCCCTTTTGAATATTATATTCTCAAATGAGTCTTTTATACCAAAATTCGAAAAATAGAATACTTAATTTTATTTATCTTGAAACTTTAGGGGTTTAAGGGTTAATAGTTCAGAACTTTAGGAATCAATAATTAATTATCCAGAACTTTATGAGTCAAAATTAATTAATTTTAAACTTTAGGAGGTAAAATTTCAAATTTAAAACATTTTGGGGCCAATTAGAACAAAATTAGAAACTTTAAGGATTTTAATTGCAAAATGGAGAACTAAAATGGCCCAAATTAATTAATTTTAAAACTTAAGGGACTGAATTTATATAATCCCATAACCTTAAAGCCCAACTTAAATAAATTTTAAACTTTAGGGGCTGAAATATTTAAACACATAACCTTAAGGCCCAATTAAGATTGACTTTAAACTTTAGGGGCTGAATAATAAATAACTCAACTCTAACCCTAATTAAAAATTGCAAGCAAGAACCCCAAAACTTCAAATTTAAAGCCCAAGCCCCTGCTCCCTCAAATTCTAAACTGAAACTGAAAACCTAATAGGGAAGCCCCTTGACCTCCCTCACCACCGTCGGAGTCAGGCCGTGGAGGCGGCCATTTTTTTTAACAGATATGAGAAACCTTATTATTATTATTTTTTTAAAACAGAATTTTTGAAGAAAAACTTTAATTATATCATAATCCATCAAATAACATTCTTAATTTCATGCAATATAATTCCACAAAACAACATATAGATTAAATTATCCAAAAAATTAGAATTTTAAAAACTTTAATTTTTCAAGAATCAACAATGGAAAGACTTTGATACCACTTGATAGAAAAACAGAAAATGATTATCGATCAAAACATTAATCAAATCCTAATTTATCAAACAATTTCTCAAATATAACCATCCACGTTGAAACTAGAGAAAATAACAAAATAGCGGTAGCATAAACATATATTGATCCATAAATTTCTGATTCTTTGCCTACATGTGTTAAGATCTTCCAATTAATTGGTGATCTTCACTTCAATTTTGCTCTCTATTGATGGAGATGTAAAGAATCTCAAGAACACATCAACAATTGGGGACCATGACCCCATATAACAAAAAGATAATGAATGGTCATTATCTTTAATTTGTTTCAAATTGGTCCTTTCATCAATATAAAACAAACATCCAGTCTCTGCACTTTAATTTCATGAAAACTAATACCCATTAATCAAAATTCATCTTTAATGGATCACTTTAATTGATTAATTCTTTTTAAATAATAGCACCATATATTTTAATATATTATGTGTGTCCCCAAATATGTTAGAATTTTCCAACAGGAAGAGCCACCGAGCAGTTGCCTCTTCTTATTTTTTCTTCCACGCCATAGCTTTCTCTTTCATTTTCTTCTCTTTCTCCCCATCTATAAGTTCTTTCAGAAGCTCCTCCACCTCGTCTCGCTTCAGATTATTGTCTATTTCCATTCCCGTACCCCATTCCACACAACAGTAACTGCAATTTGTTTGTTGCTCAGCAAAGAAAGGCCAGCAAATTACAGGCACTCCAGCTACTATAGTTTCTACAGTTGAATTCCACCCGCTGTGTGTCAGGAACCCTCCGATTGCTGGGTGTTTCAGAACTTCTTCTTGCGGGCACCAGCTAATCAACATGCTTCTATCTTCCTTCTCTGTCACGAATTCTGGTGGCAACATTGCTGAATCACTGGCTACTAAATCATGCCCGATTATCCACAAAAATGGCTTATTACTATTGGCAAGTCCCCATGCAAATTCAGTTAGCTGCTGTGCTGTTACCACAGTGGTGCTCCCAAAATTCACATATAGTACTGAATTTGGTTCCTTTTTGTCCAACCATTTAATACATTCTAAATTTTCCTTCCACAGACTTGAGCTGGTCAATGTTTGCTTTTCATTCTGAATGTGATTCATCATCAGTTGCAGAGGACCGAGTAAATGACAGGGTTTATAGATGAGAGTGCGTCCAAAACATCGTGCTCTAACGCATCGAAAGTGTTCAATATTATTGCTTTGGCTTTGGGAACGGCATCAATTTCTTGTAACGCGAAATTAAGCATGAAGTCATTTGAATTTGTTGTTCTAAGAAAGGTAGGAAGATCCCTCAATCTAATATCCTTCATCCCTGGAATCCAATCAATGTTTGTTTCCAAATAACCATTGGTTACCTGGCTCATTTCTGCATATTAATTAACGTACAACATTCCAAGATATATGGGGTAGTTTGTACAGAACCTTTCAAAGGAGTGTAGCCGCGCTTTCAATAAGCTTGGGATACTGCGTGTAGCCCAAGAAACAACAGGCACTCGGAGTCCAGAACATCACTTCGGGAAGTCCAAAATGTTCAGCCGCCTTGAGAGTGAAGCTCATGATGCCGTCAGAAACTATGCATGTCACTGGAGGCACCTCCGGTGCGGCGTTGTTGAGATTCATCAGCAGGCTGCAGAAAGGGCCCAAGCAAGTTTTGGTTGTAGATTCACATAGTGATGGGATGTCTTGAGTTGCGTCGGCATCAGAAGGCGGCAGGCCGTCGGGAATAGTCTCAAATCTGAAGTCCGGCAGCCAGTCAAGGGCGGCGGGGCCACGGGACTTGAGCAAGCGTTTGTGATTGAACTCTGTGTTAACAAAGGTTATGTAGAATCCTTGGGGGTGAAGAAGCTTGGCGAGTTTGAACATAGGGTTTATGTGACCTTGTGCTGGATATGGTATGCATACAGCATGGGGCTTGTCGTTTCCTGCAATAGAACCCATCTCTCTTTCTCTCTCTCTCACACACACACAGTTTGTGCTGAAAGAGGAGGCAGTGACCTTTAACTCTCTCTCTCACACACACAGAGAGTTTGTGCTGAAAGAGGAGGCAGCGACCTTTAAATAACAAGTGTGTTCGTCCAAGCACTAAAACGAATGTTACTTTTTACGGCGGCAAGCATTTGTGGCGTGCATTTAAGGCATGTCGTAAATAGTTAACTTTTATGGCATGCCTTATATGCACGCTGTAATAAATCAATTACTAAAAGTATTTACGGCATACATTGGTGGCATGCCGTAAAAAGTTAAATTTTACAGCACACATTGACTGCACGCCATAAACCCAATGACAATTTTTTTTGGGAACAATACATAAATAAGGTATTTAAGTATCACCATTTCAAAATTAAGGTTTGAGGTTTTAAATTTCAAAAATCAGGTTTTCATTAAAATTTATTTATAATTTAATTAATTAATTATATATTTAATTAATAAATATATAAAGGTCACAGATCTATGCAATTTGGTCACAATTCAAAAATTTTATAGGTTTAGGGTCACAATCCAAAAATTTTAAGGTCACAATTCAAAAATTTTATAGGTCACGGTTTGCTCATCGGTCACAAATTAAAATTTTAAAAGTCACAATTGTTCATCAGTCACGAATCACAAAATTTATAAGTCACACAACTTATTTTATGGTCACAAAACATCAAATTATAGGTCACATATTACTTTTATTGGTCACAAATTAATAAATTTGTAGGTCACAAATTATTTCTAAGTCACAGTTTACTATTTATTGGTACACACCAACCAATTTATTGTTCACAATGGTCACAAATTAATAAATTTGTGGGTCACAAATTATTTCTAGGTGGGTCACAAATTACCCCAACTACTACCATTGCCTTCAGCACCACACCACCAACAAAAACCGCCACAGCTGCCCCCGCCACAACACTACCAAAACCACAACCACCTCACTGACAGCCATCATCGTCGGCACCACTACTCCCTTCAAACCACACCATCGTCTTCTTCATTCCTCGCCATAGCCCTCACCACAATCAACACCATTGAACCGCCACCACGGCCTAAAAATCAACAAAATGGCCGCCCATAAATAAAAAAAAACCACTGCCCAACCACCAACAAAACCGCCGCCACCACTGCCTCACCACCACAACCTCCAACACCATCGCCACCACTGCCTCACCACCACAACTAGAACGTCGTCTTCCTCGTCTACCTCTTCCCCACCGAATCAGAAAATCAGATCTAAAAATCAGAAATCTCAACCCGTCTTCTTCACCTTCCTCTTCCCCACCAAATGTTTCTGCTTGACCTTGCCTTCCTCCTGCTCCGATGGCTGCACCACAATCGAAGACTCGCTGCTGCTCACACCACACATCAGCGACATTTGGGCGACGTTCACGCCGTGGGCATTTGGGCGACATTTGGGCCACACGGCAGCGACGTTCACGCCGTGGGCAGCTGCGATGCCGGTGTTGCAACTATCAATCGTCGGCTTAGGTGCCGACGAGGTGGTGCGCCGGCGGGAATTGGGAGAGAGGGGAGAGAACGGATGGCAGGAGAGAGAAATGGGAGAGAAAATGAGAGAATTAGGGTTTGAAATGGTATATGATTGATTTAAATAGAAATTAATTTAAAAATCATTAAATAAAACATGATTTATGTATTATTAAAATTATTTTTGGATTTATGAAAATGAAAGTTTAAAAACATGTGAGGGTGTAATTTCGTTATTTTTTTTTTTAATGAAATACTAAAATCTAGCCTAAGCTTAAAATTGAAGCCCCAAAACCTTTTTGATCCAACCCAATACCAGCAGCCCATTCGTTCTCCCAAATTGACAGAATTTCTTCCCAATTTGTTCCTTCAATCAATTGACAAAGTTTCTTCACAATTCGTTCCAAATTCCGCCTCCAACCTCCTCCGGTTGCTCCTCTGTTTTCCCAACCTATACCCATTAATCCATTATCCAATCCTTCAACCTGAACCCGTTGCTATTCAGCTTACCTCCGTCCCTGTTCGAGCCCTTGACGGCTATTCCGCGAGAGTGCATATAAGAGTGTGACCACTAGGCGCCGACGATTCTTCGGCAATCGGACTAGTGGTACTATCCTCACCGTGCAAGAAAGTAGAGGTTTACCAGAGGAAATCATTGTGGAAATAAAAGGAACTTCTTCAGAAGTCCTAACAGCTCAACAACTAATTAAGGTAAACATCTCATTTTGTCTCTCTATTGTTCTTCACTAATATTTTTAGAATGAGAATACCCATTTTCTACTTTAATTTATGTCAATCATGATGATCATTGCAAAGCTCAAAAAAGCACTTTGTTGCAACTTGTGGCGCCCAAAAAATTGAAATGAGGCATGTTTTTATGTGCTTGTATTCAATTTAATGGAGATTCAGATGCTTTCTAACGATATGGACTGATTATACTTGTGGCGCCCAAAAAATTGAAATGAGGCATGTTTTATGTGCTTGTATTCGGTTTAATGGAGATTCAGATACTTTCTAACGATATGGACCGATTATACTTGTGGCACCCAAAAAATTGAAATGAGGCATGTTTTAGGTTGAATCTCATTTTTGGGGGTATGCACATTGGGAAGGAAGATTCTGCAAAGTGATTTAGAGTCCTGCACATTATCCAACCAAACCGGCTTTTGACTTGAAAGGTTGGCTATGGTGTAAATGGAACATGTTAAGAAATAGACTAATACCAACTAATTACAGCTAATACATTTTGCTTGGTTTTGTGACATAATCCCTTTTGTGTAATCTTGTGCTCTTGTGAAAGCTAACCAGTTCTTCGTTCATTGGGGGGCTTGACCATCAAAAAACTCGAGGGTAGTTTTCCAACCACTTAATTCGGAATTCAAATATATCTCATGAGTTTCTCCTTTGACTGTCCAAAATCCAAAGAATAACTCTTTTTTCTCATTTGAATGTATGAGATACCAAATTCTAGCTGCATATACCAAGTTTTTTTCAAGTATTAAACGATCCATGTTAGAATAAGTAGTAAGTCCATAACCAGGTGGCCTCGAAGTTCATGTGAAAATAGAACCGAAGAAGGTTATCTCCAACAAGATCCATATATAGGGGTTTATTTAACTATTTGCTTCAACTTACATCTGGATGACTGTAATAACTTGATATGCTTGTTGGTTGGTTGATTATCTCCCATCTCAATATGCTTGTTGGTTGGTTGATTAATGTGTACTATTACTAAATTGTGTTTGAGTGTTGGTCACATCTGCTTAAAAAATCATAATTTATGGAAGAAGGTTTTACATCTCTATATCTGTGATCTAGAGATCATGAAGTAATTGCAACACCATTGTCTTAATAAAGTTCTTTATTAATTTCTTAACAGATTGTAGTGGTGTTGAAGGAGTACAAACTGCTCCAATTTCGCCTATTTTAATTCAAGTTTGAATGAATTGTTTTGTAATTTCACTTTGTGTAAAAAATTATTGTCAAAATGATTTACCTCATTGGAATTTGATTTTAATGATATCCTAATATAATCGTTTTTAATTCATTCTTACTATGTTACAATAGATTATAACTTAATAGTGTTAGTATATTATCATGGATAAAGATTGGGTACACTTATCAAGGTTATCTTGTCCTCTTAAATTTAGAACATTTTTAAATATGTCAATAAATATTTTTTAGATGATTTATTTAGCATTATTTTTATAGAGTTTTGGAGGCATATCAACAGAGTGGAAGAAAATGTCAAATATGGTGCAAACCAATGCTGAGAATTCAAAAAATGTCATATGTCCTTGCAAATGTTGCAAAAACCTATTTCACCAACATTTTGATATAATATATGGGTATTTGATCATTAATGACATGGATCCTACGTATACTACCTGGGTGTTTAATGGGGAAAAATGTAGCATGATTGCCTCATCAAGATGTAGAAAATTTAGAGACGTATAGGATGTATAGAGATGCATTTTCTTAGGATGACAATATTGTAGAACCTGAGAATGAAGATAGAGAAAGACTTTTCAAAATTATATGAAGGCGTCGAAATTCCTTTATATCTTGGTTGCACAAAGTATACAATGATATCTGCAATCGTTGTCTTATATAAGCTTAAAGCTACACATGGTATATCTGACAACGGTTTCACTGAACTTCTTGATATTATCTGAGATATGCTACCACATGGAAACACCCTTCCTGATTCTTGCAATTCAACAAAAAGGTTATGAACACCTTTGATTTAGGGTATGAAAAGATACATGCACGCGTAAATGATTGTTGTTTGTTTAGAAAGGATCTAGAGAATTTGGAGACATGTCCAAAATGTGCATCTTCACGGTGGAAAGTTAATGAACGGACTAAGAAGATTCAAAAAGGGATGCCTGCAAAGGTTTTGCGATATTTTCTGATCATACCACGATTTAGAAGAATGTTTAGGTCACTTGATAAGGCAAAACAACTAATATGGTACTCAAATCACAAAAGTCAAGATGGAAAAATGCATCATCCAGTTGATTCATTAACTTGGGAGAGAATTGATCAATGGCCTTATTTTGCATCAGAACCACGAAATCTTAGGCTTGGCCTTTCTTCAGATAGATTTAATCTATTTGGCGACCTAAGTTCTAGGTATAGTAGTTGGCCTGTGATACTAGTTATATATAATCTCCCTCCTTGGATATGCATGTCTAAAGAAAATTTGTTGTTGACTTGATTGATCCCAGGTCCAAAACAACCTGGAAATGATATAGATGTGTATCTAGAACAACTAATAGAAGACTTAAAGGAGATGTGGAATATTGGTGTTGAAGTATATGATGGATTTACCCAAGTCCACCTTCAATTTGAAGGCTATGCTGATGTGGACAATTAATGATTTTTTGGCTTATGAGAATTTATCAGGATATCCTACGAAAGGCGAAGTAGCATGTCCAGTATGTGGTTTATCCACATGTGAAAAATGGTTGACATATAGTCAAAAGTTTTCATACATGGGTCATAGAAGATTTCTTGCATATAATCATTCTTATTGATCGAAAGAAGCTTGGTTTGATGGAAACAAGGAACATAGGCCTAGTCCTAAAATATTAACCGGTCGAGAAGTGATGTGCTCAATCGAGAATGTTAGCAATAATTGGGAAAAAATAGGAAAAAAAAGATGAAAAAATCGGATTCTAATTGGCCATGGAAAAAAAAAAGTCAATATTCTTTGAGTTACCATATTGGGAGGTTAGTCATTTTAAACTATTTTGAATTACTTATTTCTTTGCTTAAACTTTTTTTCTAAATTTATATTGTTATTTTTCAGGCACTACTTTTGCGTCATAATTTGGATGTAATGCACATTGAGAAGAATGTTTGCGAAAGCATTCTTGACACTATTTTGCATGTGAAGGGAAAATCAAAAGATGGGCTAAATTCTTGTAAGGATTTACTCAATATGGGAATTAGAAAAGATCTTCATCCAGAATTGAAAAGAAATACATATTTCCTACCTGCAACATCATATATGCTATCCAAAAAAAAAAAGAGAGTTATTTTGTAAGATGTCGTTTGATTTAAGATTACTTAATGGTTATAGCTCTAACATTTCAAAGTGTATATCATTGGTAGATTATAGGATTTTAAATCTGAAGTCTCTTGATTGCCATGTGCTCATACAACAATTGTTATCAGTTGCATTAAGAGGACTTTTACCTGTAGGACCAAGAAATACAAATTTTTGACTATGTGCATTTTTCAACAAGATATGTCAAAGAGTCATTGATAGAAATAAATTAGAAAAGTTTGAGGAGGATGTTGCTGTGACTTTGTGTATGCTAGAAAGGTATTTTTCCTCGTCTTTTTTTGACATAATGATTTATTTAACAATCCACCTTGGGCATGAGGTTCGTATTGGTGGACCAGCACAATATAGTTGGATGCACCCATTTGAGAGGTAAAAAGCTATTATACTTTTGTAAGTATTCAAAATTTCTTCTTCTAATTACTTAATTATCTCGTGCATATTATATGGTGAATTAGGTTTATGAAAACACTTATAGGATATGTATGAAATCGTTCAAGACCTGAGGGCTGCATAGCAGAGCATTATATAGCTGATGAATGTATGCATTTTTGTAGTGGTTACATGAAACAAGCTGCTGAAGTAGGTGTTCGACATACTCGGAATGAGGATTTTGAGAATGAAACAATTATTGATAGACGTCCGATTTCTCAAGAAAAGTCAAAGACTTTGAGTCAAGAAATGTTAGAGGTCGTTCATCATTATGTGTTGTATAACAGCGTTGATGTTGAGCCATATATAACGTAACGAAGTTAGTTAATTTATTAGTTTAATATTGAATAATGTTCTCTCATAAACTTATCTTATTATTTGTTTTTTTTTTTCATTTAGGATGCATAAAGAGGAGATTAGGAATTTAGATAGTCGCATTGCCAAGAATGAAACCTTATTACAAATGAGACATATGGAGACTTTCACTTCTTGGTTTGCGGAGAAAGGCAAACAAGACAATTGTAACATGTGTAATACATTGAAATGACTTGCACGTCGGCCTAGATATGATGTGATGTCACATTCTGGCTATGTTATCAATGGACATCGATTTCATACAACTGATATTAGTAGTACACACCACAATGGTGTTTCTATTGAAGCACAAACTATTTATCGGTCTACTGTAAATGATACAAGCCATGTAGTTGGTAAAATATCTTATTACGGGGTTATAAGAGACATAATTTTACTAGATTATCATAGTTTTAAAGTTCTCATGTTTCATTGTGATTGGGCAAATATAGATAGCGGAGTCAAGATTGAAGAAGGATTTACATTGGTAAATCTTCATAGTGGACAACATCAATTTGAAAGAGATCCATTTATTTTAGCATCACAAGCACAAGCAAAACAAGTTTTTTTATTCTAGAGAGTGTGATAAATCTAGTTTGTATATTGAATTAAAGGCACTTTCCTGAGAATTTCATGAGTTAGAAAATTTTGATGAGGAGACTTATACTCCATCCACATTAGATGCATTAAGATTTGATATGACTATTGAAGATGAAGGTTATGTAAGACATGATTGTGAGGGCATTGATATTGAATATGATAATTGTGTATCTTTAAGATTCTTTCTTGCTTTGTTTAAATTTTCTATATATATGATATTATATTGATGTTAATATCTTTAATGTCTCTAACTCTATTATTTCTTTCTTCATTTTTGTAGATGCAAACGATGAAAGTTGACTATTATGGATGTTGATATTCACACAAGTGGAAATAAGATGACATATCCTGGTGAAGTAAGTTCCCAAATTATATATATAATAATTTTTAATGATTCTATTTTAACTTTAAGTAAAATATTGCTTGTTTTCCTTATTCATTTAATACATTCATCTAATCAAGACTATAAAAAATCAAAACGAGCTAAAAAAGTTTCAGTTGTTGCTGCCGCAAGAAAAGGGAATGAAAGGATACGAATATCAGAAGGAGGTTCTACATCTGTTCCAGACATACAAGAAAATGATGTGCAACATGATGTAGAAGAATTGCCTAATAGTGCTTGTACTACTGAAAAAGGAAAGAAGGGAAGGGGTCGAGCAAAATTGAATTATCTCAACAAAGGAAAATGAGCGAAGTTACCAGTAGAGTTAAATGAAAGAGGGTAGCCAATTAGTTGGGGAAACATAGGTAACAATATTGCTTTTAGTAATTTTTGGTCATTTAAAGCTTATATTTGAAATTTTAACCCAGTAATGTATTTTATCATATTAGAACAAAATAAAAGCATGTTCAGAGAAGGTTACCTCTCCAAACGAACACTCCCTCAAGATGATGGAGTTGCAAGAGTACTTGGTCCAGAACGTCGAGAACGGGTAAGAGGTCTTGGTTTCGGTGTGACTCCTTCAAAGTTGAATGCTTTGGTGCACAATCATAACTTGCAAACACAAGTCTAAGAGTTGAGAGATGAACTTAAAGAATTAAAAGTTTTGTTTCAAGTGAAGAGTAAAAATGTTGAATAAGAAAATAATATAAGTGAAAAACTTGAATTAATGAATGTTAGTCTAAATTACATATACTTTATATATTCAAAATAATAAATTGTACAATTGGATATGAATTTTACAGCCTAGAGATAGAAGCTCTAATGGTTTAGATGACCTTCAGAATAAGAAATGCAAATTGTTATCTTGGTTTGGGAAAGCTGATATTGTTGCAAAAGGTGAAATCGCATCAACAAATTCAAGTGATTTAGTGCATCATGTACCCCTTGGTAATGAATGTTGGAGAGTTTGAGCTAATGAAGTGATTGATAATGTCAACTTATATCGTCCTACACGTGAGCTTTTTCTTCTTGAAGATGCATTAGGAAGTACAATTGCATGGTCAATTAGGTATATCAAAGTGAATTCGCTGTAATCATAACAAATGTATACTTAACTTCTTTTCTATTTTAATTTCATTTGTATTTACATTCAGTCTCAATTGTCTAAAATAAAGAAGTTGATGGGTAATTTCTTTGAATTGAACATCAGGTTTTCATTTCTAGTCGTACCCTTAATCATTTTTTGGATGGTATGATATTTATAGATGAATTTTTGTTAGCATTTATATGTTAATCAAATTCTTTTTATAGTTTTCCTAATAACATACTCAAGTAATTATTTGTCATATGTATTATGTTGATTTACACTTCACTCTAAGTTTATTAATTATACCCTTATTACTTTTGTGGTGTGTAGGGAATTGATATTTTGAGGGATAGCTAAATTGTCGGTCAAAGAAGTTAATTCTGATATGGTTTAATCATTTTTTTTGAAGTAGTAGTCTTTTGAGAAATGTTGAGATGAATTTTACATTGACATATTGTATTGAACAGTATTCAATATTTCTTTTTATCGAAACACGGGACAACTTGATTATTTATGGATTAATTTTGTTTTGTAATTATTATAGGCTTGCTGGTAATCAAATAAATAAATAATTTTAAAAAAAATTAAATTGATCTTTACGACGTGCATACTAAGCACGCCATAAAAAATTTCTCACTTTTTACGGCGTGCAACAAAACATGCCGTAAAAAGTATATCACTTTTTTATGGTGTGCAGTGAATGCATGCCATAAAAAGTATATCACATTTTACAGAATGCATTCACGGCACGCCGTAAAACGTGAGATACTTTTTACGGCGTGCAACGGTATGCCGTAGAAGTAATAACGGCGTTCTATATACGGCGTACTTTGCACGCCCACCTTTTACGGCATCGCTTTATATGGCAAGCTGCTGCATGCCGTAAAAGGTGAACTTTGTTGTAGTGAAGGTCCACGTTGTCGATAGCAAAACTCTAAGGCCCTGTTCGATTGCCACATTTTCCATAAAAAATGTTATATTCGAGGAAAACGAATTCCACTTAGTCTGTTTGATTGCAACGTGGAAATGAAAATCGAATTTCAAGGTACAACCACTTTAATCTGTATGTTCATGGAAAACAAATTTCTATGAGTTTGGTGAGTTTTTATTTTCCAACTAACAAGGAATTGAAATTCATTTCTAACTTTATCTATCAAACGGACCCGAACAAAAATGTGAAAAGGGGAACAAGCGATTAGTACAACTTAATTTCACAAAATGGTGAAGAATTGTACCACCGGTCCTCAGGCTACCTGCACGGTAGGAAGTCAGTACTTGGAGCTCAAACAAAGGGGCCCCATTTTATCGTCTCTATACTCCCAATAAATAAATTTTTGATACGTTGGTAGGCCAACTCTTATTATCAATTAGTAAAATATCATTTCAAAATGTAGTGACTGTTTGGAAAAGTTTAAAAAGTTGACCTAAAAGCTAAGAATTAATTTTAATCTCACGTGCGTAGAATTCACAAATTTTCAAAAACTCATTTCTTCAAATTTTATCAATTTTTTTTGTCAAACAATCCTATAATGTCTGCTAAAGATAAATTTAATTGATATACATTTTATTTTATTTAACAACTTAAATTTTTAGATCAATGCAAGCATAGAACTTAGGCTCAAGTCTAGTTGCGAATTAAATGAATTGTTCCTATGTAAGGCTTAAAATGGAAAATATGAATGTCGTCTTGTAGGGGAGCTGTTGTAGATATATATATATATATATTTAATTTAATTTAATGGGCTAAACATTTAGATTAAATGTTTTCATGTCTGATATGTCTCGATCGGCCTGCTCATAACTTCATATCTCTTATGCATCAATTATTTTGAAATAAATTTAATAAAATTCTCCCATTCAAGTATTGTCACACTCACATCTTTCACATGCTTCACGACGGGACTTTATTGTACAATAATTATGGCAAAATCAAGATGAGGTCACTAATTATATATGGAAAATGACACTTGTACATTCTTTTATTAACATTGTAAATGTTGACAAGTGTTGATTAGGTAAAAAATTATCAATAATTTATTCTATCCAATGCTGTGTTGCCACGTGAAAAATTATAAAAATAATATAAAAGATAATGTACATGTAGTATGATTGATTATATATAATGTTGTATATTTATAATAAATTAAGGGCCTATTTGGTATGGATTTTGATTTTCTACCGTAAATCAATTCTCATTTTCAACCACACATTCTTCAATAAAATAATATTTTCCATCACATCAATAATTTTTTCTTCCTTTTCAACCACACATTTCCCATCATATCACTATTCAAAAATCAATTCTTCCCCCAAAAATCCCTACCAAACAAGCTCTAAGCTTCTTTACTTTGAAAAATGAAGTTTGAGTTGGAGGCTTGTCTTCTTGACGATCACGTTCTAATAAACAAGCGCTGCAGGCCTTTTTGTACCTTTTCAAATGTTGTTAACGTCTCAGTTCACAAATGTAGCTGGAGATCCGTCCACGGCCCACATATATATGGTTTCAATATTTTTATTTTCTTTAATATGTTGACATGGAAATTCTATGCCAACCAAAAAGACTCGAGAAATTCACACGAAATTAGCATTAAAATGGGACTATTTTATCGTTCGTTTGTTATTTTTTATTATAACACTATTCATAAATAATTTTCTTAGCATTAGTGCTCATCTTAAGTTAAGCACCATGATGTATAATATAAATTTATGGTGGACCTCAACATTTGAGATAAGTGTAAAATCTATCAATTGATTTATATGACATGTTACCGATGCTTAACATAAGATGAGTATCGATACTCATTAGATCATTCCTGTAACACTAATATTTGAGATTTTCAAAAATACTGACCCAATTTTACACCTTTAATTGACCGATCTACTCCAAGCAATTCTTCAAGTGAATAACAAGGTCTAAACACATACTTTCCCATGATATACCACATCGTCTATAGTTGAGCTTAACTATAGAGGGCTGCAACTCACGAGAACCAATCTAAATTGTATCCATACAACACGGGACTTATCATCTCATACATGGAAACAATCTCTCGCACGTGCATTAATTAAATAGAAAAAATGTGAAAGTGAACAACAGTTTTCTAATTTTAAGATATGATAAAAGTATACACGCCATTTGATGGTGGAAGTAATTGCCACTATCATTTCTGCACCAAAAAGGACGTGTGAGCTATACGAATGTTGTTAGCTATTGTACTCTTTATGGTGTAGAGCCCATCAATCGGTACCAAGTACTCTAAGGGGCAGTTGGGTGCTTCGCCCACCTCTATAGGACAAATAGTGTATGCTTGCCTTCTTGGTACATAGCTGATAGAAAAGTGAGTTTATCCTTAATGCCTATAGCTTCGTGCATGGGATGTTCGTCCATGATATTTGGACAAGTTATAACGTGTCCCTATTGGCAAATAATGATATACCGTGCAATAATTTGATCAGAATTACGACTTGCAAAAATGAATGATATAAAATGTTAATAGTCGAGGCAAGAGTTCGACTCTTTCTCCTTAAGATGATAATGTCCCCCTGGTGCTGACGGTATTTCAGCACTAATCTCCCAAGATACAACGCCACAACTTTTAATAGTAGCGCTCCAAATTACAAAAACCCGACGAATCTACTCATGTTTTTGATCTCTCTAAAATTGGATGACTAAAAAACACGAAAATAATTTTCAAGACCGAATTGCAAAATATGGAATAATGCGGAGATGAAGGAATATAATTTGGAAGAAGAATAAAACCATAATTGATTTTGGAATGAATAAAAATCGGGGTATGAGGATCGTCATATAGAAGTTGAAAAATTATGTCTAAAAGATACAACAGCCGAGTCTTCAACAGACACAACCCGTTTGGATAGGCAATTTGACTTTCAACTGTGATCTTCTAGAAGAAACCACGTGTCGCTCAAAGAAAATTCGGGGAAAATAAATAATATAAATATATTATTATTTTAAATAATAATAAAATAATATAATTCAAATATTATTTTACCAAAAAATATGTATTAACTTGGTCCAAACTCAAGCCCAAGACCAAGACCACGACCCGTGTCGTGCTGATCGGACGGATGGCGGCGCGTGTGTAGGCTTTAGGTCAACCTACTAACATGTAAGTTCTCTTCCCTTCAAAGACTATTTTTACTCCTTGGAGCCAAACCTAAGTTTCAAACTTGAGCAATATAATTCTTCTAGTTTTCCTATGTGAGATTGATATTTTCCAATTTCTCACCAATTTTATTCCCAATTTATTTCAACTTCAAGTTGTCATCTTTTGGCCTTAATTTCTCATTCACCCTAAATTGGTTTTGAGAAAATAAATACATTACATAAATTTACTCATGAAGTAGAACACATCGGCCCGGGATCCACTAATATAATTGGTCAAAAGTCGGTCAAACCAACTAATAAAAACCAATTTTTCCTAACAGTCCCCACATCAAACAACCTGTCTTGTTAAAGTGATCGCTTTCTTACATTTGGCTCTGGATATTTAGGAGCGTGGGCTTTAGTAGTTCTCTAACACTATTGGGCTAGTGCTATTTGTGACATTTGTATTATTACTTATTCTTTACTTAGCTGCTTAAGTGTCATCCACTTATTGGTAGCTTGGTTGTCACCTGGATTGTGCTAGTTTAGTATTATTTGTGGCCCTTGGATGAGATCTACGGTTGGGGTTTATTCTTGTGAGATATTTTCATTTAGGCTTCGACCTTTGAGCTTCAATACGGTTCCTTCCTTGAGATTCTCCCTTCTCTGTTCTCTCTGTTGGTTCGTCTCTCTTTCTTCATCCGGGTTCAGTGTCTTCCTTAGCCTGTTGTTGAGAGAACCTTGTGTAATATTCACGCTTGAAATAGGAGCTGAATGGTGTTGATTTCTCGCAAGGGTTAGGTCAGTGTTTAGGGCTTGAACTTGACTGTTTTGGTAGATCCTTGGAATGAGCCAAGTCAAGTTCTGAGTGTGTCTGGTCGGTTTTAAATCTCTCTCTAGAAGGTGATTTGCAAACGTAGAGGGATTATTCCCGAGCCTACCATTTCCAGGCGATAAAGGGAAGAATCTCTCTGTTTTCTATGTTTTACTTTCTCTTCCTTTTCTGTTATGTTTTCAAAAGGTTTATTTGCATTGTCGAGTGTAAGATTATTACTGTAATTTCCCAACAAAACTAGTATCAGAGCTTGGACGGCCTAGGATTTTTGGTCGTATTCTTCATGTCAATCTGCTTTTGGGTCATTTCATCTAGAGTGATATATCTGTATAGACCTTTAAAGATCTAAACAGACAATATCACTTTAGGCATCTTGTTTTTAAAATTCGATACCGACTCCTCTGTATTTTTGTTGTATATGGGCTAATTGGATTGGATGATTTGTGACTCTGGCTGGCTTGTTCGACCTCGGGATTGAGGGTATATTTAATATTTTTCAACGGTAACTGGTAAGATCGTTCCAACCTTACCTTTTGAATACAGTTTGGTGGACTATCTGGATTGATTCACGATTAACTGATTACTTGTCTATGAATTCTGATGATTGGATTCTTGTGACTGATTTGTAATCTTGGAAGCGTGTTTACTTGTATCATATACATGCGTATTGTCTAAGTTTGGATCACATCTGCGCACAAATCACATTGAGGTTTCTTGATTGGATTGAGTCATCTTGGTGCTTCAATTTCTAGATATTGTCTTAACTCTGTGTTTCTATTCTATATTGATCATCTGAAAAAGATTTTTTCAAAACCTTTTCTGTTATGTCCACGAGTACAAGCCTCCATTTTACAGAATTCGAAATGGGTCCGAGGATCGAATTATCACAATTTGATGAAAATGGGGATTACTCGATATGAAAACAGAAAATGAGGGTCATTCTGGTTCAACAGAGGGTTGCAAAAGCCCTCGATAATCCTGCTACTTTTTCTGATGAGTTAAAAGCTAAACCTGCTGAAATTGAAGAAAAGAATGAAACTGCTTATAGTTCTATAATTTTGCATTTATCTGATAACGTTGTTAGACAAGTTGATAGTGTTAAAGATGCTAGAACTTTGTAGACTGCTTTAGATGCCTTGTTCTTGACTAAAACTTTGCCTAACAAGATATATCTATTAGAAAAGTTGTTTACTTTTAAGATGGACCCGGAGAAGGATGTGGAAAGGAATTTGAGCGACTATAGCATAATTGTTAAGAGTCTAGCTCACAATGATAAGAATTTTGAGGATGAAGATTTAGCTGTAATACTACTAAATTCATTACCCGAATCTTATAAAGAAATCAAAAATGCCATAAAATGTGGTAGGGACACTCTTTCACAAGCTATTGTGGTAGATGCTTTGAAATCTAGAGAACTAGAATTGAAAAGAGACAAAAGAACTAATTCCAGAGAAGAAAGTCTATTTATTAGGGGAAGACCTGAAAAGAGAGAGTTCAACTTCCATAACAAGAAGGGATGGGGAAAATTCAAAATGAGATCCAAATCTAAAGACAGAAGTAACAAGAAATGCTATAACTGTGGAAAGTTAGGACATTTCAAGAGAAACTGTTTTGACTGGAAAAAGAAACAAAAAGACTTGAACAATACTGATCTAAATAATGCCGCCATTGTTTATGAATTCGATAGTTTACATACCCTGAATGTATCTTAGGAAGAATTTGACAAAAATTGGATCTTGGACACAGGGTGCACCTTTCACATGTGCCCTGAAAGGTCTTAGTTTTATAACTATAGAGAGACTGAACCTAGGAAGGTCTACATGGGAGACAATAATTCTCATAATGTGGTTGGGATTGGTGACATAGACATTATGATGTATGATGGGGCTGTCAGGCAACTTAGAGATGTAAGATATGCACCAATTTGAAGAGGGACCTCATTTCCTTAGGTGCTCTTGAAGATGAGGGATATACATTTAAATCTGGAAATAATGTTCTGAAAATTTTTAAGGGATCTCTGATAGTTATGAAAGGACCTGAGAGGAATGCACTGTACTATCTTGAGGACAGAACTGAAACATTGCCTGATTCTAGTCTTCTTACAGTTAGTAAAGATAAAATTGAACTCTGGCATAATAGAATGGGTCATATTGGGTTTAAAGGGCTAAAATCTTTAACTAATCAGAAATTACTTCGAAATGATGACATGAACCTATGAACTTCTATGAGACTTGTGTTTTGGGTATGTCCCATAAGGTGAGCTTTGAAGCTAACTCTCATAGAACCAGCAGACCATTGGACTATATCCATGCTGATCTATGGGGCCCTGAGAAGCATTCCACATTTGGTGGAAGCAAGTATTTCTTGTACTTAGTGGATGATTACTCAAGGAAAGTTTGGATTTATCTAAAGGCTAAGTCTGAAACTTTTGGAAAATTCAGAATTTGGGTTAAGTCTGTTGAGAACCAGTTGGACAAGAAACTTAAAACATTAAAAACTGACAATGGGCTTGAATTCTGTAATTTTGAATTTGACAACTTTTGTAAGCAAAAGGGGATAACAAGACACATAATAGTTAAGTATATACCTGAACAGAATGGGGTCGCTGAGAATGAACATGGCCATAATGAACAATGTTAGGTGTATGTTGATTAGCTCTTACCTTGCCAAAGGTTTTTGGGCTGAAGCTGCAAGTACTACAGCTTATCTGATTAATAGGTCACCATCCAGCAGTATAAATTTTAAGACTCTACAGGAGTTGTGGACAGGGGAGCCTCCAAATCTAAATCACATAAGGGTGTTTGGATGTGTTGCATATGCACATCAGTCTGAAGGGAAACTTGATCCTAGGGCTCTCAAGTGTGTGATGTTAGGGTATCCCGAGGGTGTGAAAGGGTATAGGTTATGGGTTTTAGGGGTTCAGGGCATTAAGATGATTAACAACAGAAATGTAGTCTTTAATGAATCTGAAATGCCATGCCTAAAACAGAAAACTGATGAAACTAACAAATCTGAAGCTGAAATGGATGTTCAGACTGAGGTGAAGCTGACCAAGTTTGATTCACCTAAACCTGGAAATGATGATAATGACCCTGTACTTCATGAACCTGAAACTGAAACTGCACCTGTAGAGGTGACCAAACTTCAAGATAATAATAAACATGTAGAAACTAAACATTTTGATGATCAGCCACCTAATCAAGACTATCAGCTTACTAGAGATAGAGCAAGAAGGCAAATCAGACCTAATCCCATATATGAATCCCTAAACTTGACTGATTTTGCCTTAGCTTTGAAACCCTTGAACAAATAGAACTTGCCACTTATGAAGAAGTTGTTAATGGAAAATATTCTGGAAATTGGCTAAAAGCTATGCAGGAAGAAATGCAATCTTTGAGTGATAACAAAACTTGGAAACTTGTTAAAAAACCTAAAAATCAGAAATTAGTTCCATGTAAATGGATTTACAAGTTATATGAGGGTTTGAGCCATACTAATCCTATGAGGTTTAAGGCAATGTTAGTTGCTAAATGTTATACTCAAAGAGAGGGTGTGGACTACAATGCAATATTTTCTCCTGTGATCAAGTATAAGACACTCAGATTAATGTTGGTTCTTGTTGTGCAATTCAATTGGGAACTTGAACAACCCAATGTAAAAACTATATTTTTACATGGGGAGTTGGAAGATGATATCTTCATGAGCCAACTACCAGGCTTTGTAGCTAAAGGCAAATCTGATTATATTTACAAGTTAGAAAAATCATTGCATGCGCTGAAACAAAGCCCAAGACAATGGTACAAGAGATTTGATGCTTATGTACTAAATATAGGGTTTAAGATAAGTGAACTTGATGCTTGCTTATACTTTAATGACATAAAGAGTGGTTGTGAAGTCTACTAGCTGCATTATGTTGATGATATGCTTTTGGCTGGTCCTAGTAAGTCTCAAATTAATGAACTGAAAGATCTTTTAAAATCTGAATTTTACATGAATAATTTAGGGAATGTTAGAAAGATTCTTGGAATGGTTATAACAAGGAACATGACTGAAAATAGGTTAACTATTTCACAAGAAGCATATTTGAACAAAGTGGTAACAAATTTGGTATGAAAGATAGTAAAATTGTGAATGTGCATCTTACTGGTCATATAAATCTTTCTCATGCTCGTTCGCCTAAATTTGAATCTGAATTGAAAGAAATGGAAAATGTACCTTATGCAAACGCCATAGGTTCTGTTATGTTTTCTATGCTTACTACCAGACCTGATCTTGCATTTTCCATTAGCCTACTA
Source organism: Fraxinus americana (assembly GCA_035079005.1). Lineage (NCBI taxonomy): Eukaryota > Viridiplantae > Streptophyta > Magnoliopsida > Lamiales > Oleaceae > Fraxinus > Fraxinus americana. The sequence continues at coordinate 6,388,995 of CM068714.1, forward strand.
AGTAGATTTATGTCCAATCCTGGCAAACAACACTGGGCTGGAATGAAATGGTTGTTGAGGTATCTTATTGGGACTTTAAATCTAGACTTAGTATATAAGAAAAGATCTTAGAACTTAACCCTTAAAGGCTATGTTGATGCTGACTTTACTGGTGATAAAGACAGTAGGAAATCAACCACATCATACTTCTTTACTCTTGGTGATAACTGCATAACATAGAAATCACAGCTACAGCCTTTAGTTACTCTGTCTAGTACTAAAGCAGAATATGTTGCCATAACCGAAGCTGTTAAGGAATGTATTTGGTTGAAAGGGATCTTAAAAGAATTGAATTTCGTGCATGATACACCTATTATGCTTACTGATAGTCAAAGTGCTTTATTGCTTTGCAAGAATCATGTTTATCATGAAAGATCAAAACATATTGAGGTGAAGTATCATTTCATTTGTGAAAAATTGTCTCAATGTGAAGTTGAACTTGTTAAGATCCATACTGACAAGAATCCATCTGATATGGGGACAAAAATTCTACCTGTAGGAAAATTTAGATTGTGCTTATCTTTGTTACATATTGTAATGGGTTGATTTTCTTGCAGGTAGTGGGCGATGATGATGAACAGCCTTCCATGTGCAAATTCGCAACCGAGAGTGTGTGTGTTAGGAGCATCAAAGTGAAGAATGTGAGCTTTAGTGGTTCTCTAACACTATTGGGCTAGTGCTATTTATGACATTTGTATTATTACTTATTCTTTGCTTAGCTGCTTAAGTGTCATCCACTTATTGGTAGTTTGGTTGTCACTTGGATTGTGCTAGTTTAGTATTATTTGTGGCCCTTAGATGAGATCTACGGTTGGGGTTTATTCTTATGAGATATTTTCATTTGGGCTTCGACCTTTGAGCTTCAATACGGCTCATTCCTTGAGATTCTTCCTTCTCTGTTCTCTCTGTTGGTTCGTCTCTCTTTCCTCATTCGGGTTCAGTGTCTTCCTTAGCCTGTTGTTGAGAGAACTTTGTGTAATATTCACGCTTGAAATAGGAGCTGAATGGCGTTGATTTCTCGCAAGGGTTAGGTCAGTGTTTAGGGCTTGAACTTGACTGTTTTGGTAGATCCTTGGATCGATGACCCAATTCGAGTTCTGAGTGTGTCTGGCCGGTTTTAAATCTCTCTCTGGAAGGTGATTTGCAAACGTGGAGGGGCTGTTCCCGAGCTAACCATTTCTGGGTGATAAAGGGAAGAATCTCTCTGTTTTCTATGTTTTACTTTCTCTGCCTTTTCTGTTATGTTTTCAAAAGGCCTATTTGCATTGTTGAGTGTCAGATTATTACTGTAATTTGCCAACAAGGAGATCATAAGGGTGGATAAAAATCCACAATCAAGAGATGGAAACACATGTCCCCGGAACAACTATTATAAATAGAGGTGAGTCGTCTTAGATAAGGAGTTAGACTCTCAACTTTTGCAATCATATAGAGACATTATCATACTTTATACTCAGCTTTCTTCTTCTACATCTTACAACAGAGTACCATACATGAGATAAGCCCCACCAGTTGATTGACATGCTTCTATCTTTTGTTTCAGTCACGAATTCGGGTGGCAACATGGTTGATTCGTCCGCGACAATATCGGGCCTACTTATCCACAAAAATGACTTCTTACTATTGGCAAGTCCCCATGAAAATTTAGTTAGCTGATGTGCTTTTACTACAGGTATGCTCCTAAAATTAACATACACAACGGAATTTGATACTTTTGTGTTCAGCCAATGAATACATTCGAAATTTTCCTTCCCAAATCTAGGCTTACATTGTTTGGGAAACAAAAATTGTTCTTTTGTCTTTTTTGTATATTTTAATCCATTTATACGACATAGTTCTAGTCAACAAAGGGCTGCAATTTGTCGTCTTTACTATATTTTGCTATTTTTAGACTTATTGATAGAGACTTTATATACATATATATATATATATATATATATATATATATATATATATATATATATATATGTTTGTGTTGCAGGTTTTGCTGATTAGCTTATTCCCGTAAAATCCTTGAAGCTGAGAGAGCGTTGGTTTGGTTGCTTGGATTCAGTGTTGTCTGTTGCATACATTCAACTGTGGTATATTATTTCAAAAGTTATTTTGATTATATGTCTTTTATGTCTAATTGGTTTAGTAAAGGTAGCACTTCAAAAGATGTTAATAATATGTCAAAATATTTTTCAGAAAATAAAGAAGAAATTGATAAGAATGCATCTGCATCATCTTCAAACATTTCAAATGATATTAATTCAAAAGAACTTCAAATTGCAAAAATTGAACAAACTCTTCAAAATTGGACTATTCCAAAGGTAGAAAAAAGTTCTATCTATGAAATAGGTACCTTTGATTTTTCTCAAAATTATGTTATCAAAACTATGGAGAAAACTGTTCCTATTAAAGAACAGATGACTTCATTCAATTTACTTTCGAAGGGAGCTATTCTTGAACATCAAAAGAAATTTCAATATATTCATATTGGTCTTGTTCAAATTGCTGTCAAACCATTGTTTAAAAATATTGTTCAAATTCCTGTTAAAAATATTCCTCAAAGAATTACTCATTTTCCTGATGGAAGTGTTCGGGTTAGTTTTGAAAAACTAACTAGATCTAGTTCATCTAGGACAACATATGAGTCAAAAGAATCACCAGAAATACCTTTTCAAAGGAAAAGAAATTCATTTTCTGAACTTAGAAATGTGAATTTCACTCCAGAAATTCCAAAAACTCAATATTCAGAATCTAAAGAAGAATTTGAATATTCTTTTGATCCAGAATCTCCAACTGAATCAGATATGTTACCTCCCCTTTCAAATGACAAACTTGACAAACAACTCAATGTTATTTCTTCTATTATTGATAGAAGAAATGAATTCAAAACCGATCAAACTCCAGCTGTCAAAGCTTTTCGAAGGAATCTTCGAAAAATGTTTTTAAAAGAAGAACTTGAAACTTACTGGAAAGAATTCTTTAACTTTCCAGAAGATTTAACTTTCTTTGAATGGGTGAATCTGAAAGTCTTTGGTAAAAGAATTTCAAAAACCCATTCTTCTGTTCAAACAAATCGTTCAAAAAAGAATTGGACTCTCTCTTCTAGAGAAGTAGTTCAGTCTGAATATCCTCCTTTGCAAGAAATCATTATTCCTCATGGTTCTTGTGAAGTTTTAGCCTCTCTTTTCAAACAGATTCCTGATGAAAGAAGAGAAAATAGTCCTGTTAAAGTGCATGACATCAAAAATATTCAAATTCAAAATAATTTTACAAATATTGTTCTTGATTCTGTTTGTACTCAACTTTCGAGAATTGAAAATAATTCTTTTGAAAGTGGAGAAACTTCAAAAAACTCTTTTGAGCATGTTAAAACTGCTTATAGAGATTCAAAATCAAAAACTGTTGAAAAGAAACATGTTCCTCTTTTTTTCAAACCTATTGATTCAAGTCTTACTCCAAAACTTGGAAATGATTTGAATTCAGATTCAAAAATTCTTGAAGAACTTACCAAACAATTTTCAAAATTAAGTTGTCTTTCAAAAAACTTTAATACTATTGATTATTTCAAAAATCTTGAAAGTCAATTTATTGAAGAAGAACCTCTTCAAATCAATAAATTGAAACATTATGAATCTTCAAAACTTCCAATTTTTTACCCAAGACCTTCTCATCCTGATCTTCTTTTAGAAGAAAAATCTTTTCAACAATTTTTCGAAACCTATCTGGTAGTGGAATTGTTGAATGGAATATCGATAGGATGACTGAATTTCAAATTTTACAAACTATGGAAAAATGGCTGTTTGTATGGCTGCTTACACTAGCAGAAATATAGACACTATTCATGCTTGTAATAACATCGTCGTTGGTTTCACTGGCCAACTTAAAGGATGGTGGACAAATTACTTGCTTGAAGAAAATAGACATGAAATTTTTCATACTATCAAAATTGAAAATGGTGAAACAGTCACTGATTGTTTCAATACTCTTGTTTTTTCAATTATCAAACATTTCATTGGAACTCTTCAACTTATTCAAGATAGATCTTCTGAGATCTTAATGAATATTACCTGTCCCAAACTTCATGATTTTCGCTGGTATAAAGATATTTTTCTTACCAGAGTTATGACTCGTGAAGATTGCAATAATGAATTTTGAAAAGAAAGATTTTTATCTGGACTTCCGAAACTCTTTGCAGAAAAGGTTCGAAATTCAATTCGTTTTCAATATAATAATTCTATTCCTTTTCAATATCTTACTTTTGGTGAGCTTATTAGTTTCATTAACAAAGAAGGATTTTCTCTTTGTAATGATCTAAAGCTCAAGGCCAAACTCAAATCAGAACAATTTGGTTCTAAGAAAGAGCTTGGATATTTTTGTGAACAATATGGTTTTGAAAAAATTGTTCCTCCCTCTTCAAAGAAACAAAAAACTTTTCCTTCCTTTTTACGAAGAAGAAAATTTCATAAAAATGATAGAGAAAATTCATTTCAAAAATCTTTTCCTCAAAAATCCAGATTTCAAAAGAAATACCCAAAAAGAAAATTTTCATCAAAAAATTCCAAAGTTACTTGTTATAAATGTCATCAACTAGGGGTGTCCAAAAGTCCCGAACCGAACCGAACTCGAACCGAACCAAGTGGTTCTTCATAAATTAAATACCAACGGGTACCCGAATTGAGAACCGATGGGTTTGAGTCGGGTCTCGGGTCTAGACCAAGAACCGAATAAGAACTGAAACTAAATAATTTTTTTATTTTTTATATTGAATTAATTAAATTATTTTATTTTTTTCATACAAATTAGCAAATTAATTAAATTAATTAGATTATTTCATAATTTTAATTTTAAAACCCAAATCATTTTTAAAATCCATTAGCACATTTTAATTTGAAGCAAATGAATATGCTTTATGTAGTTTTACCGTAATATTAATATCTACTTTTTGATATTTGTATGCATTGAATTAATCTTATTGGACGGCTAGTTATTTATATGTTTTTGAATTGGGCTACGTTAATTTGTAAAAGTTACGAATGAAATGTCATTAGTTGTATTTATGTAGTGTTGCTGAAAATATTAAAAAATTTAATTATGGTACCGAACCGAACGGAACCGAACCGACCCGAACCGAACCGAACCGAACCCGAACGGTTCCATAATTATATTTGGATCCGACGGGTCCATTTATTAAATACCCGAAAGTTTTGGGTCGGTTTGGGTCTCTTCAGAATCGAACCGAACCGACCCACGGACAGTCCTATCATCAACCAGGACATTATTCTAACAAGTGTCCAATGAAAGGAAAGATTAATAATCTTCAGATTGAAGAAGATATTAAACTTGAACTTCTCAATCTACTCTATTCAAGTTCTAATGAATCATCTTTTTCAAATTTTGAATTAGAACAAATATATCAAAATCAAGAAGATTCTGATAATGAGACTAATTCATCATCATCATCAAACAAATCTTCTAAAAGTAAAGAAATTTGTGGTTGTAAAACTATAAATGTTCTTACTAAAGAAGAAGAACTCATTCAAGATATTGTTGACCAGATTCAAGATCCTCAATTGAAGTTGAAATTTTCTCAACTTCTACCTTCATCATCAAAACCCCCGACTCCTTCTTTCAATATGAAAGATAATTTTTCAAGATTCAATCAAGATTCATCTTTTCCAAAATTCACTAATTCTGATCTTAAATCAGAAATACGTGTGATGAAATCTCAAATTTCTGATCTTCAAAATCAAATTAAAGATTTTAAATTTGAAGTTGCTCTTTTAAAAATTCCTATTGAAAATAGCACTTCAAATCCTTGAATTTTATCTCAAAATGATTCTGAATCAGATTCTGAAAAAGAATTAGAATCTGATCATGAAACTCTTAATAACATTCCTCTTTCTGAAGAAGAAAAGGTTAATGTTATTAATAAAATTCAACTTCAAAAATGGTATTGCAATATGACAATAGTTGTTAATAAAAGTTTTAAATTAACAACTAGAGTTCTTATTGATTCTGGAGCGGATCAAAATTGTATTCGTGAAGGATTAATACCTACAAAATATTTTGAAAAAACGACTGAACGTCTTTATGGCGCCAGTGGAAGAAAATTGAATATTCAATATAAACTTTCAAATGCACATGTTTGTAATTCAAATGTTTGTTTCAAAAATATTTTTTATCTTGTTAAAGATCTTGATCAAGAAGTTATTCTTGGTACTCCTTTTATTGTTCAAATTTATCCTTTTCAAACAACTGAAAAAGGACTTTCAACAAAAGTTTTTAATCAAAATTTGTTTTTCAAATTTACAAATCCTCCTTCAACTAAGGTGGTTAATACTCTCAAACAAGCATCTATTTCTCAAATTATTAATAATATTAATTTCAAAAAACAACATGTTTTATTTCTTCAAGAAGAAATTAAACTTCAAAGGATTGAAGAACAATTACAAAATGTTCTCAATAAAGAAAAAATTTCAAAAATTCTTCAAAAATTTGAAAGTGATATATGTTCTACTATTCCTAATGCTTTTTGGAATAGAAAGAAGCATATTGTTTCTCTTCTATATATTTCCGATTTTCATGAATCTCAAATTCCTACAAAATCAAGACCTATTCAAATGAATAAGGAACTCCTTGATTTTTGTACTAAAGAAATCAATGATTTACTTGAAAAAGGACTTATTCGTCCTAGTAAATCACCATGGAGTTGCTCTGCATTCTATGTGCTTAATCAAGCAGAAATAGAATGTGGTGCTCCTAGACTTGTAATCAATTACAAGCCACTCAATACTGCACTTCAATGGATTCGTTATCCTCTTCCTCAAAAGAAAGATCTTTTGAATAGACTATTCAAATATGTTATTTTCTCTAAATTTGATTTAAAATTTGGCTTTTGGCATATTCAAATTAAAGAAGAAGACAGATACAAGACTGCATTCAATGTTCCTTTTGGTCAATATGAATGGAATGTTATGCCTTTCGGTCTAAAAAATGCTCCTTCAGAATTTCAAAAAATTATGAATGATATATTCAATCCTTATCAAAATTTTATCATTGTTTACATTGATGATGTTTTGATTTATTCTGAAAGTCTTGAACAACATTTCAAGCATTTGCATATATTTTTCAATGTTGTTAAGAATAATGGTTTAGCAGTTTCTGCTAAGAAAATTGTTCTTTGTTAAACTAAAATCGGATTTCTTGGTCACACTATTTTTCAAAATACAATTATTCCAATTCAAAGAAGTCTTGATTTTACTGACAAATTTCCTGATCAAATTATTGATAAGACTAGTCTTCAAAGATTTCTTGGGCGTGTTAATTATATTTCCGACTTTATTAAGGAAAGTAGGTTACTTTGTGCACCTCTTTTCAAAAGGCTACACAAAAATCCAAAACCTTGGGGGGATGAGTGTACCTTAGCTGTTCAAAAAATCAAAAAGGCAGTCAAAAGTATTCCTTACCTTTCAATTATTGATCCTAATGCAGATCTTATTGTCGAGACTGATGCGTCAGACTTAGGATTTGGTGGAGTCTTAAAGCAGATTCCAAAAGGGTCAAGTCAAGAACAGTTAGTCCGATACTATTATGGTATTTGGACTGGACCTCAAATTAACTATTCTACTGTCAAAAAAGAGATTCTTTCAATTGTTCTTTGTATTTCAAAATTTCAAGATGATTTAATTAATAAGAATTTTATTCTTAAAACTGATTGCAAAGCATCAAAATATGTTCTTCAAAACGATGTAAAAAATCTTGCCTCAAAGCATATCTTTGCTAGGTGGCAAGCTATTTTATCTTGTTTTGATTTCAAAATTCTTTATATACCTGGAAAAAATATGTTCTTGCAGACTTCCTCACAATAGAGTTTCTTACATTAAACAAGAGAGATTCCGAGAGAACAACTTTCTTAACCTTCTTCCTTTCTTCAAAATACTTCAAAATATGGAGCTTAGCTCTGCTAGTTCTTCAAAAATGAAGGCAACTCATATCGATGGTAGAGTTATCACCTTCATGTGTTGTATCAACAAGGTAGCAACATGTTTACCTTTTGATATCAAAATGATGATCTTTGCTAAAGCAAAAATCATTCGTTCAAAAGAAATTCTTGATCTTCAACCTAAACCTTTTTATGGACAAAGTTCTTTTGCCAGAAAAAGGAGATCTCAAAAATTCAATCTTTGCCACAAGTGTGGACACTATTTTCATGATAATTCCGGCCCAGAACGGTGGAAACATGAAATAGATTCAAAGTTTCGATATTCAAAAAAGAATCGTTGCAAAGTATGGGTTGATGGTAATTATATTACCCATATTTGGTGAAGTCTTCAAAATTCTGTTCAAAAGTTTCTTGAAACTATATAGTTTTGAGGCATCTAATCATAGTCTTCTTTAAAATATTTTATTTTGAGTATATCTAGTTTTTGAGATGTAAAAGAAAAAGAAATTTAAATTATTGATTAGTAGCTTCAAAGAAGGGATGATGGCTTAGGCAGGAATTGGTTAGCTTATTCTGCGGGATGCCCTTGTAAGCCGAGGAAGGCGTGTTGGGTTTGCAGTTGCTTGGATTCAGTTGTATGCCACATCGATTGACTGGAGTTGCTACGAAGTCAAGAAATAGGTTACTTTTTCCTTTTACAGTTCAAAGAACTTCTTATACTGAAAATAATATATCAAGAAGAAGGAGATGAATAGAAGCAAAAGAGACTATTTGGTTTTCAAGAGAAGATGAACAGGATATTGCAAACTACGTCCAAATGGTGTGATTTACCTTCAAGATTCCCATTCAAAAGAAGATTTGACTAAAGTAAAGTTTTTGATAAAGAAGATGTTTTCTTTTTCAAAAGTAACTTTAACTTTTGTCACCTCAAACTTTCGGCTGAAGATGAAGACAAAACACTGTTTAATCAAGACCTCAATCAATTGTTCAAGATTCTTTTGTGAAGAATTGCGGGAGAAATTTTTCACATCAACAAAAATTTATTCTTTTCAATGTAATTTTTTTTTACTGTTATCATTCAATGTAATGAGAGTTTAGACGGGAGATAAATTCTCACTTCAATATTGTATCTTTCAATCTTTCAATTATCAATCAAAGTTATTTTCTTCAAATATTTCTGAGTTCATTTTGTTCAAATTATTACCTTCTTTTGTTTACTATCCACCTGGGTCAGTTTTGGTATCATATATATATATATATATATATATATATATATATATATATATATATATATAACTTGAAGCTGAACCACTCTATTCAAATGGTAATAGATTTTTCGAATTTAGGTTTAACCATAAACTTACACCTTCACCATCACTTACCGAATATATTTTATTATAATGCCCAAATTGGTCAACAATTAATTTTAATCACTTATTTCTTGGGACCCACAATTTTTCAACCATATATTTTATTCACTTTTATCAAAATCTACTAAAAATCTGATTTTAATATCTACCAATCATGGGCATGGAAAATATATGCAACTTTTTTTTTCCTCCTAAAAAACTGCACTTTTTTAGTTTATGTTTGTCTAATTTGAATAATATTACAAATCATGTATTTATATTTGAAATAATATTTTTCAAGGACCAATGACCATCTCGTTTGGGGACGGTAATGTCTCGTGGTGGTTGAAAATTGTTCTTTATATGTAAAATTAATAATAAGGCAAAGTTATAAAAATTAAGAATAGTGTTTAGGGAATATGGATACTACAATTTCTCGTAATTCTTTTCCTAATATCTGAATAGTAAGTTTCTAGCGTAACTCAAATGTTAAGTAGGCAAGTGGACCAAGGATGGCGATGTGGTAGGTATGGGACGAGTCGGCCATTCTCACTCCCTTCCTGTCGAGTATTTTTATCACCTTCTTCCATCCCCATACACGGTTAAAGCGTGATGGGGCGGGACAAGTCACTCACTACAAGAAAAATGGGCTTTTGCAACATTTAAAAGGCAACATTCATTCATGAAATGTTGCTAAAGGGGGTCTATTGCAACGTTTGGGTGAGTAAATGTTGTTAAAGGAGTCTATGGCAACATTTTTTAAATAAACGTTGCAAAAAGTGACTTTTCGCAACGTTTATTGAATGTTTGCAACATTTAAAAAACGTTGCGAAATATCACTTTTTGCAACGTTTAAAAAAGTTGCAAAAAGTCACTTTTCGTCTTTTAAACGTTGCTAAAAGAGAAATCCATTATTTAGCCCAATCAACGTTAGCCGTAATCTCGTATCCGCCTCCTCTTATTCGCCTCTCATCCACCATTTGCCATAAACCATTTTCCTCTCTTTTCTCTTTCATTCAAATCCACCATTTTCCTCCACTACCAAGATGGCAGTCGCCGACGAGAGAGGCCTCCACGTGTTGCGGGGAGTTGGGCAGCTAGGAGGAGCTGGAAGGAGAACTGAGTGTCGCTCTCGACGGTGATTTCCACATTGCAGAATTCAATTTTTTGGGTATTCAAATCTTGACTATCCTTGTAAAGAAGAAATGTTTTTTTTCCCAATTTTCATTTCCTTGTAACTAGTGGTCCCAGTAATAGGGAAATCTGGGCTATTTTTTCTTGTAAACTGGAGAATGGTATGGACCCGGTCACCCGAATGACTCCGAAGAGAACGATATCGGACCGATGAGTTGAGTTTTGCCTCGGGTTAATCTCATTAATGGCCACTACGTATCTAACTGAAAATATTTGTGGGTGACACTAGGTGCAGTAGTCAGTAGCCATTAGTAAAATTGACCTGTTTTGCCTCTTTTCTTGAGGCTTGCTTTTCTGTTAATTGTTGTAGTTAAATGGTATGTTTACTTAGTTGGGATAAAATTGGAGTGTTAAAATATCAATTCGTGATTTATTAATTAATGGGGATTCTCGATTTCTAACTTTGTTATGAATTTTAATTGGAAATCAATTTTGTATTGAGAACGAGTAGAGTCAAGCGCCTTGTATCAGTTGTATGGTAATTTTATTAAATTGGTTGCTGGTTTAGTAGTTATTAAATGGGTAAGGAGAAGGTTATGCCCAAGGAAACTGAAGAAGGTAGGATTGTATAACAGAAAATATTTACTCCAATTATGTGCCTGTTACTGCTTAATTTGAGAATGATATGTAAGGAAGTTTTAATTGTTGGTCCTCATTTATTGTATGAGAATCCATTTTTCAAACATTATACATTCGAGCTTATCTTACATTGTATTTGGTTTTCTACTTCGTGGTTTGTCATTTTTTTCCTCATTTTTTAGCTGAAACTGGATTTCCTCCTCATGCGTAGGAATTGGTATCTTTAAGTTCTCACACACTTTTGAAGTCTCTAGACATTTCAAATGCTGGAAAGCATCTAAGTGCAGCTGATTTCCACTCCGTGCTTCTGAATGCTGGTAGATTTTCTTCTCTTGTCTCATCAGACTCTTTTTTCTTCTTCTCTGTTCTGTGCTTGTACTTTTGGAATAATACATTTTTTGGCTGGGTGGGTGTGGATCAACTCAATCCAAGTATGCCAAGGAGAATGGAAGGGTATATTGACCAACCCTTTCTTTTACATGACAGGTCTTTGATTTTATATGAGACAAGAATTTCAAGAAATAGAGAGTTTTGGTTCTGATAAAAAGCTAGTACTAGTAGATGCAAGGAATTTATATGAGACAAGAACACGAAAGTTCCACGCTCCAAATGTGGAAACATTGGATCCAGAAATCAGGCAGTATAGTGATCTGCACTATTAAACTTTTGGTGTTTGTCCTTCCCTTGCCTCAATCTAATTTTCTTGCACTATTAAATTTCAATTTCTTGTCCATATCTTACTTTTAATGGATAACAATGGTTTATGGGTTATTCATTTGATAGAACTCTAGAAAGATCATTGTTTATTGTACTCGTATCTATTGTGCATTATGAACTCGTATCAATTTCCTGAGATGAACGTTGTCTGGTGGATCTTTTCTTCTAACTTTATTATTCCCTGAAACCTTGCAATAGGCAATTAAGATAATGAAAATTTGTTACTATTTAGATGTTCTTTGTTGTCTAATTGTATTATGTATATTTGTCTCATATATTTGTATCTTGTTTGAGAAATTAAAATGAAAATCAAAGCAAGGGGAGATATCTCAAATCATTTGGAAAAAATTTATTCTCTTACAGACAGATATGGTATGCTAATTACAATATTGACTTGTTTACCTGGTTTACTCAATTTGTGCAGGTTGAGGGACCAAAATCTCCTGAAGAAATGCTCACTATACTGCAGAGAGTGCTTGAAGAAAGTGCTCCTATTCTTGTCTCATCCAGGCTTGAAGCAGAAGAAAGAAGAAGCAACTTGCGTTTGAGGGAGGAACATGATGCTGCCTTCCAAGCAGCACTTGAAGCCGATCAAGTATGTAGTTCTTCAACTTATTCGGCCACAGCCATCAACTATATGTCCTCATTCTCTCGGCATTCTTGATTTTTTCTTTTTAGTAGTACACTAGGCTAAGGAGCGTCAGAGAAAAGAACAAGAACGGTTGGAACGTGAGGCTGCTGAAGCTCAGCAGAAAAGGAAAGAAGAGCAAGAGGCTCGGGAAAGTGCTGCACGTGAAGCTGCTGAAAAGAAGCTGCAATAGCTAAGATACGTGAAGAGAAAGCTGCATCTCTAGGTGAAGATTTATATTCAAGGATGATGTAAAATTTCTATCTATAAGTCGATTGACCAAGAGATCATTTCTATTCAAATGTAAAAGAACTAACTTGCATGAAATTAATGTCCATGGTTCTTCCCATTTGTTAGGTTTTGGTTCGTTTTCCAAATGGAGAGCGCAGGGAGAGAAGGTTTCATTCTACAGCAACTATACAAATACTGTACGACTACGTTGATTCTTTGGGTTGCTTAGAAGTCGAGAGTTACAGCCTCGCGTTCAAATTTCCTCGCACTGTCTATGGCCTTGACAAGCTTCCTTTGTCCTTGAAAAATGCAAAATTACATCCTCAGGCGAGCCTTTTCATTGAATCAAATTCATGAGAATAACGTCAACCAAATCTAGTAATCCAAGATGAAACTTTGTAGGGAATTTTGCAGAGGTCAAATAATGAATAATGTATTTGTGCGGCATGTGAAATTATCTTACTCCTTTTTAGATAGGTTTTGTTGTATCACATTCGAATTTTGTATTGATTCAAAAATTTATAATGAAATTATCAATTTTTATGCAATTCCAAAATGTGTTCACAAAGTGTTATTTTTAATTTTGTGGGTCAATTACTCAATTACCATAACTGTTAAAAAAAAAAAAAAAAAATTCTACCGCAACGTTGAAAAAACGTTGCAAAAGGGTCTACCGCAACGTTTAAAAAACGCTGAAAAGAGTTTTTCGCAACGTTGAAAAAACGCTGCAAAAGGGTCTACCACAATGTTTAAAAAACGCTGCAAAAGAGTCTACCACAACGGTGAATAAACGCTGCAAAAAGTCTTCCCTCAACGGCAACACCGACCTCCGCAACTCTTGGAAAAACGCTGCAAAAGGTCTTTTGCAGCGTTTTTTGGCCGCTGCAAAAGCCATTTTTTGGTGTAGTGACTCCCTTAGGATTATTCTTATTGTACATAATTTATGTACATAATGGTCAACATAACTCTCACATCTCACATCCATGTGAGTGTTATGTACACCATTAGGTACATAAATTATGTATCCCTAGCATTGCTCACTGCCTTATTTATCACCCCCATTTATTTATTTATTTTATTTTTGGCTTTTATTTTCTTATGTCTTTAGTTAGTAAGCCATTGTTTGATCCACATTGTTACCAAAATACATTTTCCTTTCTTATTTTCTATAACACATTGTTCAACAAAATAATATTAAAAACAAACCTAAATTTTTTTCTTATTTTTTAATCACACATTCCTGATCAAAATACTATTTCAAAATGCATTTTGGCTCAAAAAATGGGGCTCAAATAGGATTTAAATATTATTACTTTTTCTTCCAATTTGTTAAGCATAACTCAAGTTCTCTCTAAAAATGATGATAAATCTTTTATTCTTGTTTGATAAACAGAAATGATCTAATGAGCACCGGTGCTCATCTTATCCTAAGCACCGATGAGTTGACACATTAATTCATTGGTAGATAAAGATTTTGTGAGTTCCAATCCACCAATGAATTAATGTGCCAACTCATCGGTGTTTAGGATAAGATGAGCACCGGTGCTCATTAGATCATTTCTGGTTTGATAAAAACTTAAATTTTAAATTAATTTTAAACGGGGCAGGAACAATATATAACGTTCACGCTTCAAGGCAGTGACTTCATCCCCATCCCCACCCCATTCGGGGCGGGACGTCGTGGATATTGGATTGAACCGACTTTTTTGTCATTCCTAAGTGGTTAAGCAAGATGATCATGGGTAGGTTATTGTACGCTGAACAATGAATTGGGGCACCATATTTGGACTCAAAACATAATAAATTCCGTTGGAACAACAGATCTGATGTTAAATTTCATCCCGACAAAAGTAACGACGTGAATGAGTTGAATGAGGATAAGGTATTGATTCTACCTGCCTGTGTTAATGAAGTAATTGATAAGAATGAATAAGTGATGAAATCTGCTTGTGCTAATGAAGTAGATGATAAAGAAGAATAAATGATGAAACATGTTTTTATTAATGAAGTAGATGATAAGGAAGAACATGATTGCTTTTCTTTGAATTTGGATGATCTTAGGAATTGGAAAAATATTGATCAAAGAACGAGGGATTATTTAGTTGAAATGAGTTCAAAAAGAGTTGATGGTATCGTGTTTACCAAAGATTGTGCAAAGAGATATTTCGATTTTTCACAATATAAGCGATTACTACCAAATGGGCAAACAATTGATAGAACATGGCTAGTATATTCAGTATTTACGGACATGATCTTTTACATTTGTTGAAAGTTGTTTAAAACACCAAAAAATGTCACCAAAGTTGGCCAACTGAGTAATGATGGATTCAAAGATTGGCATAATTTGCATCGGTTAAAAGTCGTAAAGGAAAAAAAGAGCATTTACGTTGTATGACTAGTTTGATTGAATTGGAAAATTTGATTCAAAAGAAAACTACAATTGATAAAAGCATTTAATTGGTGATAGATGCAGAAAGAGAACATTGGAGACATGTATTAATGAGGATAATCGCTATTGTGAAAAGACTTGCCAAAAACACATTGCCATTTCGAGGAGATGATGAGAGGCTACATGTTGAAAATAATGGCCTATTTTTACAAATTGTGGAAATTGTTAGTGAGTTTGATCTAATAATGCAAGAGCACATTCGACGGGCTAAAGCACACGAGATTCAGTATACATATCTTGGTAAAACAATTCCAACCGCAATACTCCAAATCCTTGAGCATGTTTTACCTTTAGCTTATACACTTAACTTCTCGGAAACATCAATCGGATCAACACCTCACCGCCAACAAAAACTCCAATAAAATCCCCATATTTTAATTAAAGAAAACCGAATATGCTTCAAATCATTGTTTTCTTCGAGTGTCTTTAAGGCATATTTTGGAAGAAATATTAACAATCGTGAAAGACTGGATTTGATTGGAAAATTTGGGGATTGTAGAAACTAGGAATTGAAAATTTTACAAGCGATGACTTATTGTGAGAATATAAGTGTACTGCAAGAGAAGGGTTCGGGTGGAAGGAGAAGAAAGAAAGAAAAGGGGTGGAGAAAGAGAAGAACACGAGAGAGAATAAAAAGAAAAAGAAAAGTTGGAAATATTTTCCCGCTAAATTTTTTGCTAATTATTAGCCTACGAACATGTCAATTTATTTATTTATTTTTATTTTTAGTTTTTGCAAAAGATATATCTTGTCCGTCAAAATTTTTGTTGAGAAAAGTACAAATTTTTGTGGGCACAACTCCTCTCACTACTGAAAATTTTGAAGCAAAACGTAGAGATTAACTATGATCCATTTCAAAACTAAAAAATAAGGTTTAAAACTTCAAAAATCAGATATTATTAAATTTTATTTATGAAACATTTAATTAAAAATAAAATTTATTAATTAAATATATTAAGGTCATAATTCTATACAATTTGATCACGAATAAAAAAATTCATATGTCGTAAATTATTTCACGATCACAAATCAAAATTTTATGGATCACGATTTATTTATCGGTTACAAATCAAAAAATTTAAAAGTTACAACTCTAATTTTTAGGTCACATTATTTTTTTGGTCATAATATATCTAATTAGTTAGTCACAAAATCAAATAATTGATTACAAACACTCTTAATTCCACCACCTATCCCACAAACTATCATTTTCAACTTCGAAACCACCACCACATCCAAACAAACTATCATTTTCAACTTCAAAACCACCACAACCACCAACAAGATGCAACAAAACCGCCACCCACCACCGCCACCATCGCCACCAACAAAACAAGCGCCACCACCAAATCCAACAAAATCGTCGCCATCGTTGCCCAAACACCACCAATAAATCAGATCCACAAAGGTCATCACCTTGCCTCACCACAACCCCATATCCAGAACCAGAATGCCTCGCATATCTAGAACCTTCATCGAGGATGAAAGACAGCAAATCAGAACTCCACGTCTCCCCAGTGTCGTCGTGTTGAGCAATAGCGCATAGAGGTAGGCTAAGCAGTTGCACCTATCGTAGTACGCGGCACTTGTTGCTTGAATAATTTGTGAAAAGTCATCGAAGGTGAAGGAAAAGGTTAGCTATGGTGTATTGTGTGAAGAGTCGTTGATTGCTATTCTGTGAAGATTGTCATTTTTGAGATTTTAGAGTGAGAATGACGAGTTGAAGGGAAGATGAATTAGGGTTGAATTGGATGGATTAGGTGTCGGAGGTGGGTTTATAGTATATTAATTTAATTTAGTAATATTATTATTAATATTAAAAATATTGAATTTTGAATAAATAAACTTAACTTATGATTTATGATTATGACATTTAAAAGTCTATGCGCCTCTAATTTTTACAAAAATTAAAGTTATTGGACTTTTGGGCATCTAAATAGAGTATGGGCCCAAAAATGTGTAAAGACCAAATTATTTTGGATTGTATTTCATAATGGGTCAAAATACATATGAAAATATAGGGTTATGGTCCCTAATTTATACGTGATTCTTATTTTTGTATCACCTCATCAATACAAGAATATTAAGAAAAACAAATTGAGGAGGAAGGTCCAGAACCCGCAATATAGAATAAAAAACAATCAATTAAGAAAACAAGATTAAAGATCAAGAAGTCAAATCAAGAGATTGTGGTTACATTTTCAATATTCAATACGAAGGATCAAGGTATGTTTCGCACTTTTAATTATTTTGATGATTTGACATTAAGGATCTTGACAATAAAGTTTCTTGATTTTTTAAATCAAGATTCATAAAGTTTTAAATTATAACACCTACCGCTGGAAAATAGAAATCGACATATTGTACAAGTTGAAAGAATATGACTAGGGGTCAGAATATATAAGTCATGTGATCAAGGTGGACCATAAGGATTTTATTGTTTGTACAAAAAACAATCTAAAAAAGTGATCGAAATGATGCAGAAGGAAAACAAATTGGATGAAAAAACTGATTGTATTTTAAACTGACAAATGATAGAGTGACAAATGACATTATGTAAGACATTATATAAGTCTTGATGTACATGTAGCATTGTACCCGAGAAAAATAGGTAGAAACATGCATTTGTCTTTCTGTATTTTGCCAATTTTTGGTAGTGATTCTTTAATTTTTTTTTTTTTTTTGTAAATTCATTTTTAATTACATTTCCTTTCAATAAAATAATATTGTATATGGATTTTTTTCATTATTTTTAACTACACATTCTTAAAAAATATCACTTTTCACAAAATTTATTCTAAAAAATAAAATTAATTAATATCAAGTCAATTGATATTTTATTAAGTCGGGCATTTAATAAGTAAATTAATTTTAAAACCCAAAAATATGCAGTATTTATATATTAATTGTCAACCATGGACTCCTGATTATCATAATTATCTCATTTTTGCTCCAAAAGTGTGAGCGTAGGTTTAAGTCACTCCAACAACAATCTCTAGACGAGTCATATAATCATTATGGGTATGCAGTTAGAGCAAAGCAACGAATGAATCAAATTCATATGATAATTCAGATACCTGCATAACCCATCAATTGCATTAACTCTATTTTTAGTACGTAAATTCTATTTTTTTTCTGAAAATTATTAGGTAGCTATGCACGGAAAAAAAAATAACTAAACAAATAATATAATAAAAATTATTAAGGAAAAATAAATTGAAAATGACAATTCAAGAGGATTGAGATCTTGGAAAGAAATCTTAAAATAGAATAAGAACAACAAAATGGGGGCACACATTCTAACAAAATGCCCTATATTGTAACTTCTCTCATCTTTTTTTTTTTTTTTTTTTTTTTTAAATTTTAGAAAATTAAAATTTCAAAAATTTAGTTATGGCCACTGCCCCTTGTCGATGTGTGGATCCGTCACAGAGGGAGATGGAGTCTCAATTGATCAAAGGGGAAGGAAAAGGGAGGGGGGGTTGTTAAAAGAATTTCAAAAGTAAAAAATAATTAATATAAATATAAATATGTTTTCTATTTATAAGGTTTTATGACGTCTACAACAATTTAGTATGACATATATCAATATTGGAGGGTGGAGAAATTGTTTGAAATAGTCTTCTTTACCAAAATAAAAAATTATATTTATATATTTTGAAGGTCTTTAAAGATTAAGTACACGACAATTATTAATGAAGATATAACTTTAAAGATCACTACTTTAATATATATTTTTATATGATGACATAGCTCTAGTAAAAAAAGGCTGCATTTTGTTGTCTTTAATATATTTTGATTTTGATGTATATGGTGACAAATTTCTAGTAAAGAAAGGGATGCACGACCTTTTCAAGATAAGATTGTGTTAATTCTTTGACTGACCTGATAGAGATATGGTGACTAAATCACTTTCAAAAATTTATTTATTTATTTATAATTAAACTATTGGTAGTGACACGTTTATTTAATAATAAAGTAAACAAAATACAACTTACGGAGCTTAGCGTGACTCTCTAGCTAATGAAAGACAAGGAAAATAAAATTGTCTCATTCTATGGAGAGAACTACATGTGACAATAATAATAAGATACTACACCTTATACATGGCATTAATGATAATAAGACACTGCACTTCATGTCATCTAATCATGCTCATCATCATCATACTAAGATTTGGCAAAAGATTGAGAAAGAGGATAAAGAAGATTCATGCCCCGTCAACGAGGGAGGTGGGAGTAGCGGGAGAGATAATGGGGATCGATAAAAGCTTGAACTATTGGGATTGTTCGAGATTAGGAGATTATACAAATAAGGAAAGAAATTGCTCATTACCCGTACTAAGCAGGTCGCCAGCACATTTGGCATTGCATGCCAAGAATTTAGGGATGAAGCTGAACTATTCTCTTCAAAAGATAATTTAGAGATGCAATATATAGATAATTTCGGTCATAAGTCTACAAATTCATCATCGAGCATTGAATATATTTTATTATACATAGCAAATCTATGCATCTTAAAAAAACTGCATTTTTCAAAGTTTATGTTTGTCTTATTATTTGAATATTATTACAAGTCATGTGTTTTATATTTGAAATAATATTTTTGAAGAACCCATGAAAATTGCCAAAAATTGACCTCACAATTAAATAAACTTCCCATCGATGGCTTCTGGGAAGGCATTGACCTTTGCATCTCCTCCGGGGACGGTGGCAGCGGCGATTGAAAATTGTTGTTTATATGTAAAACCAATAAAAAGACTGTTATAAAATATATATGGATACTACAATTTCCTGTAATTCTTTTTCTATTAGTATTTCATCATTTGTCACCTCAATTCCAGTTGACATGATCTTGGTTTCATTAGTATCGTGGCACCGCAATTCAGCGAATTTTATTAAACATGATTCCAACAATAATGTATATATATATATATATATATATATATATAAAATCAACATTACAACATATTAGCAGGTTTCTAACGTAGCTCAAATCTCAAGTAGGCAAGTGGTTAAGAAAGAGTAATGATATTTTTTTTAGATCACAAATCAAAAAATCTCATGTCACAATTTATTTATCGGTTACAACTCTAATTGTTAGGTCACACACACACACACACACACACACACACACACACACACACACACACACACACATATATATATATCAGAAATGATCTAATGAGCACCGGTGCTCATCTTATCCTAAGCACCAATGAGTTGGCACATTAATTCATTGGTGGATAAAGATTTTGTGAGTTCCAATCCACCAATGAATTAATGTGCCAACTCATTGGTGCTTAGGATAAGATGAGCACCGGTGCTCATTAAATCATTTCTGATATATATATATATATATATATATATATATATATATATATATATATATATATATATTTTTATTTTTTTTTTGTCACAATATATCTAATTTATTAGTCACAATATCAAATAATTGATTACAAACACTCTTAATTCCGCCACCTACCCCACATACTGTCATTTTCAACTTCGAAACCACCACAACCACCTCCAACAAACTATCATTTTCAACTTCAAAACAACCACAAGCACTGATAAGTGTAATTTATACACTTATTTGTGATCCTAAACTATGATATTTTATTGTTTTTTGGATTAAATTCTACCTAATTTATGTTATATTGTGTTTTGTAGATAAAACTTTATGTTTAATAAAGAATAGGAGAAAAGAATACAAAAGTGACGGAAAATGACAAAATTCAAAGATGAAACGTTGTAGAAAAATATTACATTAAATAAGTTCGAGTTAAATTGATCTCAATAGATTTAAATTAGAAATTTTAATTGGAGGCCCAAATTTTTTTTATATATATATCCTAGAGATAGATTTTTTTAAAAAACCTATATAGATACACAAGGGGGAGACAGAAGAGGAACATGGGCGGCGGGAAGGAAAATAGAAACGAAAGAAACAGGAAAGAAACGGGGAAGGCAGAAAAGAAAGAAAGAAAGAGAAGGAAAATGAAAAGTCAACATAGGAAAAGAAAACCACAGAGAAGGAAGGCAGAAAAGAAAGGAAGAAAAAAAAAAGGAAACAGCAAACACCAGAAATTTTCACGTTTCGTCAATTTTTGATGATTTCTTTTCACATTTGTGCATTTTTATTTTTATAATATGAATGACTAATTTTATATTAAGGAAAACAATGTAGTCGTCTCATGATCTTTTATTTTTTTTATTCAAGATTTATGTGATTTATTTATTTATGTGTTGGTTTTACTATGAGTTTAATGCATTAAATTACCTGTTCAATAATTTGATGATTATGTGAGTCTCTTACGAATCGAGAGGTGAGTTTGAGACTTAGACCATATAATAAAATTTGGTAAATTAGTATAACGTATAAAGATACATATACTAATTATTACGGTCATAATATGAATTCTCAAAACTAGCGTTTCGTTTAATTAAAGGTAATTCGCATAGAGATATGGAATTGAATTAGTTAAATATGATCATTGAGAACTAGAGATTGGTAAATTGAATACAATAGACGAATTCGATCGAACACTACATTAGGTTTAAATCTTGAATTAAGAATTAATGTGATCAATAGATGAAATTGGTTTGCTCTAATATTCATCATGTGTTTGAATCTTTAATCAATCGTTGTTTGCAAGATTTTGCTATTTTCAATTAGTTAGAAGTAATTAGGAAAACATAATCTCACACATCAAAATTCTTTGTTTGTTTTTATCGAATAGGAGTTAGAAAATTTTAATTAAGGTCTAAAGTATAGTGAACGATAATCCGAACTTAAATGTCCACTATTACTTGTTACAATATCATACAGTTGCGATAGAAAAAACGCAACAACCACCAACAAGATGCAACAAAACCACCACCAACAAGACCCCACCACCACCACCGCCACCAACAAAACAAGCACCACCACTACCACTAGATCCAACAAAATTGTCTCCATCCCTACCCAAACACCACCAATAAATCAAATCCACAAACGTCATCACCCCACCTTACCACAGTGCCATATCCAGAACCAAAATGCCCCACATATCTAGAACCTTCATCGAGGATGAAAGATAGCAAATCAGAACACCATGTCTCCACACCGTCGTCATGTTGAGCAACGGTGCATGGAGGCAAGCTAAGCAGTTGTACCTATCGTAGTACGTGACACTCGTGGCTTGAATAATTTGTGAAAATTCGTCGAAGGTGAAGGAAAAGGTTAGCTATGGTGTATTGTGTGAAGAGTCATCGATTGCTATTCCGTGAAGATTGTCGTTTTTGAGATTTTAGAATAAGAATGACGGGTTGAATGGAACATGAATTAGTGTTGAATCGGATGGGTTGGGTATCGGGGGTGGGTTTATAGTATATTAACTTAATGTAGTAATATTATTATTAATAATAAAAATATTGAATTATGATCTAAATTTTGAATAAATAAACTTTATGGTGTGTTTGAGACACATTATTTTGGAAAAATGTATTTTGGAATAGTAGATTGATGGAGAATGTGTGGTTAAAAAAAAAAAAGAAAAATTATTGATGTGATGGAAAATATTATTATATTGAAGAATATGTGGTTGAAAATGAGAATGAAAATTTTAATGTGTACCAAACATGTGCTTAACTTATTATTTATGAATTATGACCTTTAAAAGTCTATGCGCCTCTAATTTCCACAAAAAATTAAGGTTATTGGACTTTTGGGCATTTAAATAGAGTATGAACCCAAGTATGTTTAAAGACCAAATTATTTTGGATTGTAATTCATGATGGGTCAAAATACATATGAAAATATAGGGTTATGATCCCTAATTTATATGTGATTCTCATTTTTGTGCCACCTTATCAATACAAGAATATTAAGAAAAACATATTGAGGAGAAAGGTCCAGAACTCGCAATAAATAATAAAAAACAAGCAATTAAGAAAACAAGATTAAAGATCAAGAAGTCAAATCAAGAAATTGGGGTTACATTTTCAATATTCAATACTAAGGATCAAGGTATGTTTCACAACAAAGTTTTTTGATTTTTTAAATCAAGATTCATGAAGTTTTAAATTATAACACCTACCACTAGAAAATAGAAATCGACATATTGCAGAGAATACAAGTCGAAAGAATATGACCAGGGGTTAGAATATATAAGTCATGTGGTCAAGGTGGACCATTAATAATGGAGAAAAGGATTTTGCTGTTTGCAGAGAAAAAACAATCTAAAAAAGTGATCGAAATGATACAGAAGGAAAAAAAATTGGATGAAACAATTGATTATGTTTTAAACTGACGAATGATAGAGTAACATATGGCATTATGTAAGACATTATATAAGTCTTGATGCACATGTAGCATTGTTAAGGAGAAATGCATTTGTCTTTCTGTATTTTGCCAAATTTTGGTACAGATTCTTTAATTATTATTATTATTTTTTTTTGTAAATTCATTTTTAATTACACTTGCTTTCAATAAAATAATATTGTATATGGATTTTTTTTCATTATTTTTAACTACACATTCTTAAAAAATAATATTTTTCATAAAATTTATTTTAAAAAATAAAATTATGCTGTATTTATTAAGTCGGGCATTTAATAAGTAAATTAATTTTAAAACCCAAAAATATGCTGTATTTATATATTAATTGTCAACCATGGACTCCTTATTAACATAATTCTCTCATTTTTGCTCCAAAAGTATGAGTTTAGGTTTAAATCACTCCAACAACAATCTCTAGACGAGTCATATAATCTTTATGGGTATGCAGTTAGAGCAAAGCAACGAATGAATCAAATTCATATGATAATTCAGATACCTGCACAACCCATCAATTGCATTAACTCTATTTTTAGTAAGTAAATTCTATTTTTTTCTGAAAATTATTAGGTAGCTATGCACGGAAAAAAAAAATAACTAAACAAATAATATAATAAAAATTATGAAGGAAAAATAAATTGAAAATGACAATTCAAGAGGATTGAGATCTTGGAAAGAAATCTTAAAATAGAATAAGAACAACAAAATGGGGGCACGCATTCTAACAAAATGCCCTATATTGTAACTTCTCCCATCCTTTTTTTTTTTTTTTTAGAAAATTAAAATTTCAAAAATTTAGTTATGGCCACTGCCCCTTGTCGATGTGTGGATCCGTCACAGAGGGAGATGGAGTCTCGATCAAAGGGAAAGGAAAAGGGCGGGGGGGGGGGGGGGGGGGGTTTGTTAAAAGAATTTCGAAAGTAAAAAATAATTAATATAAATTTGTTTTCTATTTATAAGGTTCTATGGCATATATCAATATTGGAGGATGGAGAAATTGTTTGAAATAGTCGTCTTTACCAAAATAAAAAATACATTTATACATTTTGAAGGTCTTTAAAGATGAAGTACACGACAATTATTAATCTATGCAAATAATTAATTTAAGGAAGATATATTTTTACATGATGACATAGCTCTAGTAAAAAAAGGCTGCATTTTGTTGTCTTTAATATATTTTGATTTTGATGTATATGGTGACAAATTTCTAGTAAAGAAAGGGATGCACGACCTTTTCAAGATAAGATTGTGTTAATTCTTTGACTGACCTGATAGAGATATGGTGACTAAATCACTTTCAAAAATTTATTTATTTATTTATTTTTAATTAAACTATTGGTAGTGACACGTTTATTTAATAATAAAGTAAACAACATACAATTTACAGAGCTTAGCGTGACTCTCTAGGTAATGAAAGACAAGGAAAATAAAATTGTCTCATTCTATGGAGAGAACTACACGTGACAATGATAATAAGATACTACACTTTACACATGGCATTAATGATAATAAGACACTACACTTCATGTCATCTAATCATGTTCATCGTCATCATACGATGAGTGCAAAATCTATTTGGCAAAAGATTGAGAAAGAGGATAAAGAAGATTCATGCACCGTCAACAAAGGAGGTGGGAGTAGCGGGAGAGATAATGGGGATCGATAAAAGCTTGAACTATTGGGATTGTTTGAGATTAGGAGATTGCACAATTAAGGAAAGAAATTGCTCATTGCATGCCAAGAATTTAGGGATGAAGCTGAACTATTCTCTTCAAAAGATAATTTAGAGATGCAATATATAGATAATTTCGGTCATAAGTATACAAATTCATCATCGAGCATTGAATATATTTTATTATACATAGCAAATCTATGCATCTTAAAAAAACTGCATTTTTCAAAGTTTATGTTTGTCTTATTATTTGAATATTATTACAAGTCATGTGTTTTATATTTGAAATAATATTTTTGAAGAACCCATGAAAATTGCCAAAAATTGACCTCACAATTAAATAAACTTTCCATCGATGGCTTCTGGGAAGGCATTGACCTTTGCATCTCCTCTGGGGACGGTGGCAGCGGCGGTTGAAAATTGTTGTTTATATGTAAAACCAATAAAAAGACTGTTATAAAAATCAAGAGTAGTGTATATAAAATATATATGGATACTACAATTTCCTGTAATTCTTTTTCTATTAGTATTTCATCATTTGTCACCTCAATTCCGATTGACATGATCTTGGTTTCATTAGTATCGTGGCACCTCAATTCAGCGAATTTTATTAAACATGATTCCAACAATAATGTATATATATATATATATATATATATATATATAATCAACATGACAACATATTAGCAGGTTTCTAACGTAGCTCAAATCTCAAGTAGGCAAGTGGTTAAGAAAGAGTAATGATATTTTGATGATCCGACAATGAAACACGCTTTCGAAATTTGGACTCAAAACATAAATTCCATTGGAACGGCAGATCTGATGCTTTCTTCCTGGCCGAAGCAGCAGGAGCCTCAGACAAGATCACATTAATTATTTCAAATGCTGATTATATATAATATCTGCTTAACAATAATTGACAAATTTGAAACTTAATACAGACTTATTGTAGAAGCTTAACCAGTTTTTCAAAATTCATGAAGGAAGAGCCACCAGGAGCAGTTGCCTCTTCTGCTTTTTTCTTCCACTCCATAGCTCTCTCTTTCATTTTCTTCCCTTTCTCCCCATCCATAAGTTCTTTCACAAGCTCCTCCACCTCGTCTCGCTTCACATTATTGTCTATTTCCATTCCCGTACCCCATTCCACACAACAGTACCTGCAATTTGTTTGTTGCTCCGCAAAGAAAGGCCAGCAAATCACAGGCACTCCAGCTACTATACTTTCTACAGTTGAATTCCACCCGCTGTGTGTCAAGAACCCTCCGATTGCAGGGTGTTTCAGAACTTCTTCTTGCGGGCACCAGCTAATCAACATGCTTCTATCTTCCGTCTCTGTCACAAATTCCAGTGGCAAAACTGCTGAATCACCGGCAACTAAATCAGGCCTGATTATCCACAAAAATGGCTTATTACTATTGGCAAGTCCCCATGCAAATTCAGTTAGCTGCTGTACTGTTACCACAGTGACGCTCCCAAAATTCACATATACTACTGAATTTGGTTCCTTTTTGTCCAACCATTTAAAACATTCTAGATCTTCTTTCCACAGACTTGAGCTGGTTAATGTGTGCTTTTCATTCTGAATGTGATTCATCATCAGTTGCAGAGGACCAACAGAGTAAATGACCGGGTTTATAGATGATAGTGCGTCCAAAACATCGTGCTCTAAGGCATCGAAAGTGTTCAATATTATTGCTTTGGCTTTGGGAACGGCATCAATTTCTTGTAACACGAAATTAAGCATGATGTCATTTGAATTTGTTGTTCTAATAAAGGTAGGTAGATCCCTCAATCTGATATCCTTCATCCCTGGAATCCAATCAATGGTTGTTTCCAGATAACCATTTGTTACCTGGCTCATTTCTGCATATTAATTAACGTACAACATTCCAAGATATATAGAGTCAACTAAAAATATAATATAAAGGATTGAAGTTAATGAAAAAACCGAAAGTTTTTTTTTAATTGATTGAGAGATGAATATGGAGTAGATTGTACAGAACCTTTCAAAGGAGTGTAACCGCTTTCAATAAGCTTGGGATACTGCGTGTAACCCAAGAAACCACAGGCACTCGGAGTCCAGAACATCACTTCGGGAAGTCCAAATTGTTCAGCCGCCTTGAGAGTGAAGCTCATGACGCCGTCAGAAACTATGCATGTCACTGGAGGCACCTCCGGTGCGGCGTTGTTGAGATTCATCAGCAGGCTGCAGAAAGGGGCCAAGCAAGTTTTGGTTGTAGATTCACATAGTGATGGGACGTCTTGAGTTGCGTCGGCATCAGAAGGAGGTAGGCCGTCGGGAATAGTCTCAAATCTGAAGTCCGGCAGCCCGTCAAGGGCGGCGAGGCCACGGGACTTGAGCAAGCGTTTGTGATTGAACTCTGTGTTAACAAAGGTTATGTAGAATCCTTGGTGGTGAAGAAGCTTGGCGAGTTTGAACATAGGGTTTATGTGACCTTGTGCTGGATATGGTATGCATACAGCATGGGGCTTATCGTTTCCTGCAAGAGAACCCATCTCTCTCTCTCTCTCTCTGGAAGTTTGAGCTGAAAGAGAAGGGGCAGTAACCTTTAAATAACAAAAGGAAGATTACGTATTCAAGACTATAAGTTTAGTTTATTTCAAAAATAAGAATACAAGTTTAAAATTATCAAAATCGGATTTTTATTAGATTTTTTTAAATTTTTATTTATGAAATAATAAATTATTAAATTAATTTATTATTAAATATTTAATTCTAACATAATATAATTAACCTATCCCACCTTCACCACCCCTACCGTTCCGGCGACCGTTCGAATCATCGCCCTACTCCGGCGACTTCCCGGTGAAGTTTTCAGGTGACTTCCCCACAACTGTTCCGACAATCCGGTGACTTTTTCGATTCTAACAATTATTTAACTTATTAATTAAATATTTATTTATTTTATTAATTAAATATAGTGGTGTTACAATTATACAATTAATGATCACATATATATAATTAATTGGTCACAGATTATTTTTGAGGTCACAAATCAAAAAAATTATAGGTCACAGATCAAAAATTTTGTAGGTCACAGATTATTTCTAGGTCACAAATCAGGTCACATATTATTTTGTTGGTCACGAATCAAAAAATTACAGGTCACAGTTATCTATCAGTCACATATTTTTAAATTTATTGGTCACAGTTAGATTTTTTTCTGACCACCCCCGTGACCACTACAAATTTCTGTGACCATTCCCATCGCAGATTAATTTTTAGTCACAATTTTAAGGTCACCACCACCAATTCTGTGACCACTCCCGTGACCATCACCGACTTCTGTGACCACTCCCGTGACCATCACCATCGTTTTCGCCAAGACCAACAACACCACCCCGTGACCACCACCGACTTCTGTGACCACCATTGTGACCATCCTCACCCACTCATCGTCGCCACCATAAAAGCAGCACGACCACCAACAAATAGCCACCACCAAATCCAGTCAACTGCTAACAAAAACCACGACAATCAACTCTATCAAATCTCCAGGCACCAACAACCTTCTCCACCACCGCCAGAAACCCATACCCAACCACCGCCCACCATCGCACAGCCACAGTCGTACAAACACACACCACCGCCCACCACGGCATCCACAGCACCGCAATCGCACCCACAGCACCGAAAACGCAAGATTCACAACCACAAGCCACCACAAAAGCCCCAAATCACCATTACCACAAACAAACGCCGACCACCACACCATTATCTCCATCGCACCATAGCCACCGCCACCTAGATCCACCGATTGGCCAAATCACTCACATTTCTCGGCCAAATCGCACTACAGCAACTATGGACGAAGGGGTTGAATCAACAAAAGGAGTAAGAGGCGGAGGGGTTGAACCAGCGGTGATCTCACATGCGACGGCGCGACGTTCTCACTTGGTTTCACAGCACGTAGCGGCGCTCCCTTTCATCGTCGCACAGCGGCTGAGCCACGCTTGTCACTGTTGCTCTATGACCAGCGTAGCTCTCGTCGCCTTCGCGTGGGTCGAGCTCGTCTGTAGAGAGAGAGAGAGAGAGAGAGAGAGAGAGAGAGAGAGAGAGAAGACAGACGAGGGAAGTAGGAGGAAAATTGATTAGGGTTTGTGATAAAAATTGTATAATTGATATTTAATATTTAAAAATGAAATATCTAATTTTGGAAAGATGAAACTTGAGATCTGATTTTGGAAATGGAATATTGAAAAGTACAGTTTTAAGTAATTTCCACATAACAAAAAGAGTTTCTTCGCGCTAGTAGGTGGTCGCCACATGAGGCCCCTATTCGTCAAAGGTCCAGCTTTGGACGAATAGCAAAACTCTAACAAAAATATGAGAGGGAATGAGTGATTAGTGCTTATGGGTCCCACAGTTTAATTTCATAAAATGGTGAAGAATTGCACCACCGGTCCTCAGGCTACCCGCATGGTACGAAGTCAGTACTTGAAGCTCAAAGAATTTTTTTCTCCTAGACTATACTCCCAATAAATAAATTTTTGATACATCGGTAGGCCAACTCTTATTATCAATTAGTAAAATATCATTTTAAAATGTTAGGAAAAGTTCAAAAAATTGACCTAAAAGCTAATAATTAATTTTAATCATATACATAGAATTCACAACTTTCCAACAACTCATTTCTTCAAATTTTATCAATCTTTTTGTCAACCAATCCTATAATAAAATTTAATTGATGTACATTTTGTTTTATTTAACAACTTAAATTTTTAGATCAATTATAATATCAAAGCAAGCATAGATCTTAGGCTCAATTCTAGTTGCTAATTAAATGAATTGTCCCTGTGTGAGGATTAAAATGGAAAATATCAATGTCGTCTTGTAGATGTAGCATGATTGATTATATATAATATTGTATATTTATAATAAACTAAGCTTCTTTACTTTGGAAAATGAAGTTTGAGTCGGAGGCTTTTCTTCTTGACGATAACATTCTAATAAACAAGCACTGCAGGCCTTTTTTCAAGCGAATTTGAATCACAATAATTGCCTAAATTTTGTACCTTTTCAAATGTTGTTGACGTCTTAGTTCACAAATGCAGCTGGAGATCCATCCACGGCCCACATATATATGGTTTCAATAATTTTATTTTCTTTACTATGTTGACATGGAAATTCTATGCCAACCAAAGGGATGTGACAAATTCACAAGAAATTAGCATTAAAATGGGACTATTTTGTTGTTATTTTGTTATTTTTTATTATAACACTATTCATAAATAATTTACTTAGCATTGGCGCTCATCTTATGATTTTTTTTTTTCAAAAGGAGGGCGTTACCTCCGCGATTTTATTAATATATCCTTACTTGTGGGAGAGGAATACCATGATTACAAATGATATCAATGATATCAATAAATGAGAAAGTACTACTTCCCTTACAGAGAAAGCAAAGAATAATAGGAAAGCAGTAAAGAAGGAGTACTAACTCCCTTACAAAAATACAAGTTAAATAAAAAATAAAAATAAAAGTAAAATACAAATACTTAAACTCTAAGTGCTGGACAAACCATATCTGAACAAGCGCCCTGATATGTCGTGGTAGGCCGACTGGTAAATATTACTGGTATCTATGTTGATGCCAACATTTGGTAGCAAGTGCATCTGCAACTTGGTTTCCATCTCTGAAAATGTGGGAATCCATATCTAAGTCAAAGGAAACGATGTCTACAATCTGTCTGAGTATCCCCTAGATAGGTCACGGTCCGCCACCTCTAGTGATACAGTGAATGGCAACAATCGAGTCTGCCTCAACCCAAATATCTGACAAACCAAGATCTCCAACCAGTTGTATCCTGTCACGAATAGCCGTGACTTCCGCCTCTAATATCATACATTGTTCATATGAAGTTGAGAAAGTCCTATACAATTTCCTGCGTAGTCCCTAATGATGCATCCCCCATTAGCAAACTCATTCTTGACACAATCATCGATGTTGATATTTACAGATCCAAATGATGCAGTGCACCACCAAACTATAATAGGGGTAGGAGATGGGGGGAGAGTCAAATAAATACCAAAAAGTATAGCAAGCTGCATGTCATTACTCCAATGTACTGGTCGAAATAGTCCACCAATATGGAAGAAGGATACCATATGGTAAACTCTCCAAATAATACGTCTCGAGCTTGTATGTATGTTCTCCTGCTTTGCATTATTCCTCTCAGTTCATAGAAACCAGAAAATCAATAGATGAATAATGATGCGAATGTACCCGATCCTTGCAAACTGTCCAAAATACCTAAATCTTCGTCTAACATTCTCTCTTGTACTCATGATAATTTGAAATAAACCCAAAAATGTTAGCAAACATGATCTGAAATACTGCTACTAGTAAAAATATGAGTGATGGTCTCAATATATGAACAACACTGACATCGAGAAGTCAACTGACTACCAATTCTCCTCTGGGTAATGACATCAACTGGTATCAAGTCCTGCCATAATCTCCAACAGAAGAACAAAACGGTAGGATGTATGGTAGGGCTCAACAATAGACGAAATGAATCCTGCACTGGCCTGCTAGAGCGGATCAGCTACCATGCTGATTTAGTATTAAATCTGTTATTTGATGTAACCCTCCAGAAATGCGATCCGAGACAGGAAGACATAGTGGAATGGTGACGATCTGCTCTGCCATAACTGATGGAAGAGCCTGTAGAAATCGCCCAAAATCCCATCCAATCTCCTCGAAAAAGTCCTCACCCTCGTAGATGTATGCTGTCGTGTGGGAAACTGGATGCCAATGTAGAATCACTCATCCAACAATCATGCTAAAATAAGATCTGTCATATCCCAAGGTGCCACACAATGCGTGTCTCGAAGCATGGTCCAAATCTCTTTAGTCTCTTCCAAATAGTAAAGGCTAAGTGAGGAACTGATGCAAGTGACAGATGTGTCCTTCTATAATTATTTGCCCAGTAAAAACTAGGCCCAAAGAGAACTCTGAGATCTGAACAACCACCATAGTTTCAATGAAAATGTGTCTACCGTATCCTATAATTGCCTAAAGCCCAGACCTCTCTCATCAACAAGAAGGCAAATCGTCTTCCAACTCCACCAATGTAGACGACGTTCATGATCCTTAGAATTCCATATAAATTTATGGTGGACCTCAGCATTTGAATTAAGTGTAAAATGCACCAATGGATTTATATGACCTGTTATCAATGCTTAACAGAAGATGAGTATCGATACTCATTAGATCATTCCTGTAACACTAATATTTGAGATTTTAAAAAATACTGACCCAATTTTACACCTTTAATCGAACTATCTACTCCAAGCAATTCATCAAGTGAAGAAGAAGGTCTAAACACATACTTGCCCATGACATACCACATCGTCTATAGTTGAGCTTAACTATAAAGGGCTGCAACTCGCGAGAACAAATCTGAATGGTATGCGTACAACATCTTTCGCACATGCATTAATTAAATAGCAAAAATGTGAAAGTGAACAACAGTTTTCTAATTATAAGCAATGTTCTAAAATGCATAATGCGTTGTGATGCGTCGAGGTCAAAAATTAAGAATCACAAATTTAGGCGTGTCAATGCGAACAATAAGCGTCATAATGCGTTTCGTATTTTTAAGGCATTAAATATATTTTTATATTAAAAAAATTGATTTTTTACCAAAAATAAAAAAATTAGGCGGCATAATGCGCGCCTAGGCGGGATTAGGCTTGCTTAGGCTGCGCATTTTAGAACAAAAACTCATTTTTCGGGCATACCCCGAATTCGACGTGTTTTCTCCGCGCGTCGCGCCTAAGTGACACATTTGCGCGCATTTTAGAACATGGATTATAAGATATGATAATAGTATACATTCCAATTGATGGTAGAAGTAATTCTCACTATCCTTTCTGCATTAAAAGGACGGTGCGAGCTATATGAATTGAATGTTGTTAGCTATTGGACTCTTTATGGTGTAGAGCCCATCGATCGGCACTAAGTACTCTAAGGAGCAGTTGGGTGCCTTGCCCACCTCTATAGGACAAATCACTGGTGGACCCAGAGGTGGGCTGGGGAGGCACGTGCCCTCCCCAAATTTGCTTTACTTTTTTTAATTTTCTATGTTTTGTTTCAATTTTGGAAATTATTATAAGATGTGAAATGAAATCGAAATATTACAATCTTAATACAATTTCGAAGTACTCAAAGTCTAGTTTTTTATGTCGTTAACGGCGTGCGAAACGACTAATCGTAGCAAATGTTACGACTTGTCAAAGTAGGATGTTTAAAATTAGTATTTCAATAACATGCTAACTTTAAAAATTCTCCAACGATCGTACGATAGTCGAATCTACAAATCGCTTATATTATCATAAAGTCATTTCGAAAACTACATTATAGGCATATTGAATAGTTCAAACAGATATCGAAAATAGTTAAAAATGTGTCAAACATACGTCTTAAAAAGAGAATATTTTTTTAAAAAATTTTTAATTATTTCATTAACATTTATTATTTTTGTAATACAAATTTCTCAATATAATTTGCATTATTGTAATAGGAAATTTATATGGGATATGGCATCAAAAAATTTCGAAATTTTACATTCCAAAAAATCATATTCCATGTAAATTTTCGATTGTAAAATTTCTCCCAAATTTTTTGCAAGTTCGATTGTACCCTCCCAACTTTAATTGTCCGTGTCTGCCCCTGGGACAAATAGTGTATGCTTGCCTTCTTGATACATGGCTGATAAACACATGAGTTTATCCTTAATGCCACAACTTCGTGCATGGGATGTTCGTCCATGATGTTTGGAAAAGTTATAACGTGTCCCTGTTGGCAAATAATGATATTACCGTGTAATAATTTGATCAGAATTACGACTTACAAAAATGAATGATATAAAATATTAATGGTCGAGGCAAGATTTCGATTTTTTCTCCTGAAGACGATAATGCCCCGCACTAGTGTTGACGATATTTCGGCACTCATCTCCCAACATACAACGACCTCGACTTTTAATAGTGGCACTTCAAATTACAAAACTCGGCAAACATACTCATGTTTGTGATCACTCTAAAATTGGAGGACTAAAATGCAAGAAAATAATTTTTGAGACCGAATTGCAAATTATGAAATAATGCAGGGATGAAAGAATATAATTTGGAAGAAGAATAAAATCAAAATTCGTTTTGGCATGAATAAAAATCGGGGTATGGGGAGCTTTATAAAGAAGTTGAAAAGTTGTGTCTAAAAGACACAACAGTCGAGTCTTCAACAGACACAACCTGTTTGGACATGCACTTTAACCGTCAACCGCTATCTTCTAGAAGAAATTGCGTGTACCGCAAAGAAAATTCGAGAAAAATAAATAATATAAATAAATATATTATTATTTTAAATAATAATAAAATAATATAATTTAAATATTATTTTACCAAAAAATATATATCAACTAGGGCTAGGACCAAAACCACTACTCGTGTAGTGCTGGTCGGATGAACGGCGGCGCGTGCGTGTGGGCTTTGACTCAACCTACTAACATGTGGGTTCTCTTCCTTTCAAAGACTATTAGTACCCCTTGGGGCCCAAACCAAAGTCTCAAACTTGAGCAATATAATTCTTCTATTTTTCCTATGTGGGATTGACATTTTCTAATTTCCCACCAATTTCATTCTCAATTTATTTCAATTTCAAGTGATTATCTTTTGGTCTTAATTTCTCATTCACCCTAAATTAGTTTTGAGAAAATAAATACGTTACATTACATTAATCTACTCATGAAGTAGAGCACACTCGGACTAAAAGTCTTTTGTTCAACTAACGGGATTCACTAAAATAATTGGTCAAAATTTGGTCAAACCAACAAATAAAAACCAATTTTTCCCAACAGTCCCCACACCAAAGAACATGTCTTGTTCAAGTGGTTTCGTTCTTACATTTGGCTCTGGATATTTAGGAGATCATAAGAGTTGATAAAAATCCGTTATCAAGACATGGAAACACATGTCCCCGAAACGACTACTATAAATAGAGGCGACTTGTCTTAGA
The DNA here is from genome assembly GCA_035079005.1 of Fraxinus americana. Lineage (NCBI taxonomy): Eukaryota > Viridiplantae > Streptophyta > Magnoliopsida > Lamiales > Oleaceae > Fraxinus > Fraxinus americana. The sequence goes on from CM068714.1 coordinate 6,424,154, forward strand.
TAAGGAGTTAGACTCTCGACTTTTGCAATCATATAGAGACATTGTCATACTTTATACTCAGTTCTCTTCTCCTACTAATTCTTATAACAGAGTAGCCATATGTGAGATAAGCCCCACCAACTGATCGACACGCCTCTATCTTTTGTTTCAGTCACGAATTCGGGTGGCAACATGGCTGATTCGTCTGCGACAATATTAGGCCTACTTATCCACAAAAATGACTTCTTACTATTGGCAAGTCCCCATACAAATTCAGTTAGCTGATGTGCTTTTACTACAGTTATGCTCCCAAAATTCACATACACAACGGAATTTGATACTTTTGTGTTCAGCCAGTCAATACATTCCAAATTTTCCTTCCCAAATCTAGGCTTACATTGTTTGGAAAACAAAAATTGTTCTTTTGTCTTTTCTGTATATTGTAATCCATTTATACAACGACATAGTTCTAGTCAACAAAGGACTACAATTTGTCGTCTTTACTATATTTTGATGTATATGATGACAAAGTTTTAGCAAAGAAAGGGATGCAGCAACTTTTCAAGATAAGATTTTGCTATATAAGTCTAAAAATAGCAAAATCTTATCTTGAAAAGTTGGTGCATCCCTTTCTTTGCTAGAACTTTGTCATCATATACATCAAAATATAGTAAAGACGACAAATTGTAGTCCTTTGCTGACTAGAACTATGTCGTTGTATAAATGGATTACAATATATAGAAAAGACAAAAGAACAATTTTTGTTTAGTAATGAGGTAAACAACATACAACTTAGAAGGAGTTTAGCGTGACCTCTAGCTAATTAATGAAAGACGGGGAGAACATATTTTTCCAGTCCCATGGAGGGGATTACGCATGACAGTTATATCTAATCATACTCCTCACAGTGGAGAAAGATGTATTAAAGAATATTCAAGCTGATTTGTTGACAAAGAAGGTGAGAACAAAGGAAGAGACAGTGTGAGAGATGGATAAAACCTTGATTGGGATGGAGACTGTACCATTGCCCATATTGAGTAGATTGATAGCATGCGGGCATTGCATGCAAACTTGGAGCTGAACTACTCTATTCAAATGGTAATAGATTTTTCGAATTTAGGTTTAACCATAAACTTACACCTTCACCATCACTTCGAATATATTTTATTATAATGCCCAGATTTAATCACACATTTCTTTGGATTCACAATTTTTCAACTATATATTTTATTCACTTATATTTAAATCTACTAAAAATCTGATTTTAATATCTATCATGGGCATGGAAAATATATGCATTTTTTTTTTCTCCTTAAAAAACTGCACTTTTTTAGTTTATGTTTGTCTAATTTGAATAATATTACAAATCATGTATTTATATTTGAAATAATATTTTTCAAGAACCAATGACCATCTCCTCTGGAGATGGTAATGTCTCGTGGTGGTTGAAAATTGTTCTTTATATGTAAAATTAATAATAAGGCAAAGTCATAAAAATTAAAGTGGTGTTTAGGGAATATGGATACTACAATTTCTCGTAATTCTTTTCCTAATATCTGGGTAGTAGGTTTCTAGCGTAACTCAAATGCTAAGTAGGCAAGTGGACCAAGGATGGCGATAGGGTAGGTATGGCAGGAGTCGGTCGTTCTCACTCTCGTTTGGTCAAGTATTTTTTTCGCCTTCTTCCATCCACATACATGGTTAAAGCGTGATGGGGCGGGGCAGGTCTCTGCATTATTCATCACCCCAGTTTATTTATTTATTTTTATTTTCTTGTGTCTTTAGTTAGTAAGCCATTGTTTGATCCACATTGTTACCAAAATATATTTTTTTCCTTTCTTATTTTCTATAAAATATTTTTCAACAAAATAATATTATACACAAACCCAAAACTTTTTCTTATTTTTTTAACCACACATTCGTCGTCAAAATACTATTTCAAAATGTATTTTGGCTCAAAAATTGGGCTCAAACAGGATTTAAATATTATTACTTTTTCTTCCAATTTGTTAAGAATAACTTATGTTCTCTCTAAAAATGATGATAAATCTTTTATTCTTTTTTTATAAAAACTTAAATTTGATATTAATTTTAAACGGGGAAAGAATAATATATCTCGTACACACTTCGGGGCAATGACTCCCTCTCCATCCCCGCCCCATTCAGGATGGGATGTTGTGGATATCGGATTGAACGAACTTTTTCACCATTCCTAAGTGGTTAAGAAAGATGATCATTTGTAGGTTATTGTACGTTGAACAATGAATTGGGGCACCATAGTTGGACTCAAAACATAATAAATCCATTGGAACAGCAGATCTGATGCTAAATTTCACCTTGGCATAAGCAACAATGTGAATGAGTTGAATGAGATGAGGTAGTTATTCTACATGCATGTGTTAATGAAGTAGATGATAATGACGAATAAGTGATGAAATATGCTTATGTTAATGAAGCAGATGATAAAGAAGAATAAATGATGAAACATGTCTGTGTTAATGAAGTGGATGATAAGGAAGAAGATGGTTGTTTTTCTTTGAATTTGGATGATCCTGAGAATTGGAAAAACGCTGATCAAAGAATGGGGGATTATTTAGTTGAAATGGGTTCAAAAAGAGTTGATGGCATCGTGTTTCCCAAAGATTATGCAAAGAGGCATTTCGATTTTTCACAATATAAGCAATTACTACCAAATGAGAAAACAATTGATAGAATATGGCTAGTATAATCAGTGCCTATGGACATGATCTTTTGCTTTTGTTGCAAGTTGTTTAAAATACTAAAAAATATCATTAAAGTTGGCCAATTAAGTAATGATGGATCAAAGATTGGCACAATTTGCATTGGTTAAGAGTCGTAAAGGAAATGAAGTGCATTTACATTCCATAACTAGTTAGATTGAATTTGGAAAATAGGATTCAAACGAAAAACTACATTCAATTGGTGACGATGCTTTTTCAATTGGTGACAGATGCAAAAAGAGAACATTGAAGATGTGTATTAATTAGAATAATCGCTATTGTGAAAAGATTTGCCAAAAACACATTGTCATTTCGAGAAGATAACGAAAGGCTACACGTTGAGAATAATCGCCTATTTTCACAAATGGTGGAAATAATTAATGAGTTTGATCCGATAATGCAAGAGCACATTCGGAGGGCTAAAGCACGAGAAATTCAAAATACATATCTTGGCAAAACAATTCAAAATGAGTTGATACGGTTGTTGGCTAATGAGGTGAGAAGTTCAATTGTGAAGAAAGTTTAACATACAAAATATTTCACAGTTATACTTGATTGTACTCCAGATGCTAGTCATAGGAAGCAAATGTCTTTAGTAATACGATGTGTTGATGATTCAGCGAACTTACCTACGGTCGAAAAATATTGACTTGAATTTTTGAAAGTAGATGACACGACAGGACTTGGACTTGCAATCGAGTTTCAAAAGGTTTTGACCAAACTTGATCTTGATGTTGATGATATTGGAAGGCAATGGTATGACAACGTATCTAATATGAGTGAGAAGCATAAAAGTGTGCAAAGAAGAGTACTTGAAATGAATCCCCGATCTTTCTATACACTTGTGGCGCTCATAGTGTAAATCTAGCATTTTGCGATATGGTGAATTGTTACATTGTTTTTCTCTTCTACCAAGTGATGGAAATTTTTCAAAGATAATGTACAATGTTTGACAATGAAACCATTGTCACAAACACGTTGAGAAAGTCATATTGAGAGTGTGAAACTAATAATGGGGCAAACTTTACAAATAAGAGATGATTTATTTGATTTGGCCGAAAGTAACGATGAGCCTAAAGTAAAAAGTGAAGCCGAGTCGTTAGCAACATATGAACGTCAAAATTTTGGGTTATTGCTTGCTATGATTATTTGGTACATGTCGTTGCATGTAGTCAATATTGTGAGTAAATTTCTTCAACTCGAAACATGGATATTGATCATGCTATGTACATCTTTTAAGGACTTGTTTCATTTCTTGAAGAATATATAGAAATTGGACTTTGTTTTTATATTCAATCATGCTTTATATTCTATGAGGACTCGATTTGAACAATTCAAACTATATGATGACACATTTGGATTTTTGTTCAATTTGAAATGGTTAAGGGGTGAAACTTATTAAATTTTTTTGAACTCTTGTACTAATATTGAGAAACAACTGGAACATAATGGGCATTCGGACGTTAGTGGAGATGATTTATTTTCGGAGTTACAAGTCTTGCCATGCTATATACCAAATGAAGCAACGAGAGCAATTGAAGTGTTTCAATATTTGAAGACATTGAATGTTTGTTTTACAAATACTTATATTGCTTATAAAATCTTGTTAACCATACCGGTTGCAGTTGCATCTACAGAAAGAAGTTTCTCCAAATTGAAGTTGATTAAAACTTACATCCGATCAACTATGACACAAGAAATATTGAATGAATTGACTATATTATCAATAGAGAAAGATATGGTTGAAGAGTTAAATTATTCAGATTTGATAAATGTTGTTGTCTCTAAAACAGTTAAGGCGAATATTATTTAATCGATTGTTTGAACTCTTGTCGTTTTCGTTATTTTATAATATAAATCTTTTGATCTTTATATTTGTTTGTTGTTCTACTGTTAAGTTTTAAGTTAGAAATATATTGCATAATACACTATTGAATTTTGCATTTACGTTGATTTTGGGGGGCTCAATTTATGGAGTTCGCCTCGGGCATCGAAAATCACGGGACTGGCTCTGGACATGAGAAATATTGCAAAGAACAAAAAATTAAACAATATGAAAGAAAGCATAAGATAACGATCGCCTCTGATCCTTGAAGAATATGTTGGAATGAACTATACATGATTAATGAAACAACAAGTGACAATATTTTCCTTCGGTGCTATCTGAAGCATCATTATTGTTAGAAAACAATAATATATAATTGGATTAAGAGAACTACTTTCCATACAGATTTATCCCCACTGCTCCTGGAGTCAACATACAAAAATGACAACAAGTTGCAAGTAATTTAACGTTAAAAATTGAAAAATAGAGAGAAACAGATAATATATTCCACCTAAACATAGCAATCAAGCAAATGTAACTCCAAAAGTTTGGATAAAAGTCACGTGTGCTTCGAACAACTCTACAATAAAACTAAAAAAAGATTAACAAGATATTGTATAGCTTAGTTGAGCTGCATTTGTCAACATCAAGACATCTGCATTGAACTTCTATGTCCCTAATTGGAAAGAAACAAAGATGAATGATTTGAAAATGTCATGGCTTCAATTTTATGTCGTCATGTAAATCAAATTTATAACATACAAAACTATTTATTGACTTGATAGTGGCCATTGTTAAGAAAATAGCTATGTCCACATCACAAAATTAGTTTGCTTCTGAAAAGAGAACCTTTTCCATTGCTCTCTCTTCCACCATAAAAATCGTTGAAAACACAGCTGTATGTCAGTCCTCCCTTTACATCATTAGGAGAATTACATCAACAGATTTAATTTTGTCATCTAACACAGCATGGAAATTTTGGTTTGTCAAAATATCACAAGGCATTAAGTAAATTCATATGTCTAACTTGAAATCTGACCATCAATTTCACGTTCCACTTCAAAAAAGGAGTTATGTACATACACACTGCATTTAGATTGTCCTCAAATTTTGAAAGGGAAATGATTTAGCTAAATTTGCAAGAAGAAAATACACGCTGTCTAAAACAGAACCTAAAACATCATTCTTTTCTGAAACTTGAGTATGGACATTTGTAGTTTTGATGTTTCAGTTGTAGATTTTTGACATTGGGTATGGAAAAAACTTCAGCTATTATAAAAAACATTGCGAAATGGAAATTCGGTTGTGGTTGAAGTATAATGAGGTTTTGACGAAATTAAATGGATTGAAGGGGATGATAATATTGTCATTCTCGATTTGGATTTAAATGAAAGATGAATTACCAGCTACATGATTGAGAGAGAATTTTGATGGCAATTCGAATCGGGAGAAAATTAAAAGTTAGAAACCCAAATAAAAGTTGAACAACTTCCAAAAACATAAAGAAAAAATTATTCATAAAAATTGTAAGCAAATTATTATTTTAAAAAATAAGAAGAAAAGAAAAACTGTATCCAGATCTAGAAATGTCAACGAGCCGAGCCGAGCCGAGCCGAGCCAAAGCCCGGCCGAAATTGGAGGCTTGACTTAGGCTTTAGGCTCGAGTCCGGCTCTCGAGTTTTTTTTTTTATTTTTTAAAAATTCATGAAACATTTATGTAGATAAGTCAAACAAGTTCTTCATGACTAACATACAATAAAAAAAATATATTCATATAGATATGAGATTTTATGAATTAGAGTACAATTTTCAGGTGTATAAATATCTTCATATTCACTGGTAAAATTAAAAGGATTGGAACAGAAAATGTCTTTTAAGTTTCAACATCACAATGTAACAAATAATATTAACTCCTATATAACAAAATTTAAAATTTATATCAATAAAATATAACGGGAATACTAATGAATATGATAATATATTATAAATATAGATAGTTGTAACATAATTATGAATATTAATTATGTAAATATATTTATCTATAAGGGTGTGTTTGATAGCATGGAAAATGGGTGGAAAAGGAAAACATTTTCCAACTTTTCATGAATTGTGGTGTTTGATGGACAGATTTTGGCATGGAAAATTTGGCTTTTATTTTCCCTAGACGCGCCTAACTCCTTGCGTGAGGTGAATTGATTTTCTCACCTTTTAGGTGGGAAAATTAATTCTGGGTCTGACTGCCTTTTTTTTTTTTGGCAATGGAAACAAATTTCATGACCAAGTGTAAAAAAAAAATTTCACTTTCATGGACAATTTTGATACAAACGAAGGCCAAACGAAGAGTGAATTGCCCCATTGGTCACTGAACTTTACGTCATGTTTCCAATAGGTCACTGAACTTTAAAAATCACGCAACTAGTCACTAAACTTTGCCAATCGTTATCTCATTAGTCACTCAACTCACAGCCGTTAACTAATTGGACGGAATGCTGATATGTCTGATGACGTGGAGTGCCACTCAGATGGTGAATGCCAACTGGACGAATTTAATACCGACTTGGCATTTTTAATAAGGAAAAAAAGAAAAGAAAAAAAAGCTAAAACAAACTGTAAGAAACCGGCGAAGAAGGAAGTAAGCCAAATCCAAAATTTTTTCCTTTGTTAGATGAAATGCAGCAATTGAATCCTTACACATGGCCGTTTTCTCATGAATTTCATCTTTGGTTGGTGCAATTTGTAGGTTGAATTTGTGGAGAAACATCAATTGAAAGTTTTGATTTCTTGTGGGAATTTCTGTCGAAACTGGTTCTTCCATCTGGGTGCGAAATTGGAGATGATCCATAGGTGCATTAGGTGCGCCTTGATGAGGCTGTCTTAGTGGAGGTGGTGCTCGATCGTGAACCATCCCGCCGGCGCCGGAAATCAATTTTGTCGTCCGAGTTCGCTGTTGACGAAATTGGCTGGGAATTTTTATTTTTTGTAGTATTTGATGGTATGAAGACATTTGTAGGTGCGTATTGAGGATATTGATGGATCTGGAGGTTGTGTAGGGCATGGGTGTCGTCGGAATTGAAGATTCCAGCCACTTTTTGTTGCGTGGGCAGCCTATTTTGGCTTGAATTTTTTGCCAAATGGGTTGGTGTTATGGTCGGAGCTTGGGTGGGTTGCGAAGAGGGAAGTGAGGGCTTCAAGTTGGTATTTTGGGTCGGCAGCCAAGGTGCCCGAAGGGTGGAGTTTTGGTGGTCCAAAAGTGGTGGCGGAAGTGAAGATTCTGGGCACACAGCCTACTTTGGCTTGAATTTTCGGCCAAATGGGTTGGTGTTATGGCCGGAGCTTGGGTGGGTTGCGAAGAGGGAAGTGAGGGCTTCAAGATGGTATTTTGGTTCGGCAGCCAAGGTACCCAGAGGGTGGAGTTTTGGTGATCCAAAAGTGGTAGCGGAAGTGAAGATTACGGCCACATGACCTACTTTGGCTTGTATTTTTTGCCAAATCGGTTGGTGTTATGGCCGGAGCTTGGGTGGGTTGCGAAGAGTGAAGTGAGGGCTTCAAGATGGTATGTTGGTCCGGCGTCAAGGTGGCCGGAGGGCGGAGTTTTGGTGGTCTAAAAATGGTGACTCTAAGGTGGTTTTGGGTGATTTTTGTTTGTTGGTTTTTTTTTTTTTTAAATGTGTTCAAAATGCCAACTGTGTAAGAAATCCATCCAATTAGTTAACGGCTGTAAGTTGAGTGACCAATGGGATAACGATTGGCAAAGTTTAGTGACTAGTTGCGTGATTTTTAAAGTTCAGTGACCTATTGGAAATATGGCGTAAAGTTCAGTGACCAATGGGGCAATTCACTCCCAAACAAATATTAAACTTTGATAAAAAAATGATTTTTTAGGAAACAATTTTTTTTTTCTTTTTTTTTTTTTTACTTTTTTGCAATGGAAACAAATTTTATAACCAATTGTGGAAAAAAATATCACTTTAATGGGCAATTTTCATGTAAAACAAAGCCAAACGAATAGAAAATTTAAAAATTTTCCGGGTGGAAAATTATACCAATCAAACACACTTGAAATCATTTTCCCTGCAAAATATTTTCTAAACAAATCTTTTCCCTGTAAAAGGTTTTCTTTCCACCCATTTTCCACCCTTACAATCAAACGCACCCTAAGTTATACTTTATTGATTTAAGTTTTAACTTAAATATTAATAAAACAAAAGAATGAAAATTGGCAACGAGCTGAGCCCATGACATGGGCCATTTTCACACGCTGGTCGTGCGACTCGACGAGCCACACGAGCTGGCCCATGCTTGAGCCAAGTCCTAAAATTTGGGTTTGGCTCGAGCAGATTCGAGCTTTTTTCGAGCCAAGCTGTGGGCCACATGAGCAAACGGGCTCATTTGCCATCCATACCTAGATCTATGAAATTCCAACCGCAATACTCCAAATCCTTGAGCATGTTTTTTTATCTTTCACTTATGCCCCTAACTCCTCGGATATTAATCGGAAATATCAATCAAATCGACACTTCACCGCCAGCAAAAACTCCAACAAAATCCCTAAATTTCAACTAAAGAAAACCAAATATGCTTCAAATCATTGTTTTCTTTGAGTGTTTTTAAGGCATATTTTGGAAGAAATATTAACAATCGTGAAAGATGGGATTTGATTGGAAAATTTGGGGTTTGTAGAAACCCTAGTAAATTTGGGGATTGTAGAAACTAGGAATTGAAAATTTTATGGGCGGTGACTTATTGTGAGATTATAAGTGTACTACAAGAGAAGGGTTCGGGTGGAAGGAGAAGAAAGAAAGAAAAGAATAAGAGAGAGAATAAAAAAGAAAAGAAAAGTTGGAAATATTTTCCCGCTAAAATTTTTGCTAATTATTAGTCTACGAACATGTCGATTTATTTATTTATTTTTATTTTTATTTTTTTTGGCAAAAGATATATCTTGTCCGTCAAATTTTTTGTTGAAAAAAGAACAAATTTTTGTGGGCACAGCTCCTCGCACAACGGAAAATTTTGAAGCAAAACGTAGAGATTGACTATGATCCATTTCAAAACTAAGAAATAAGGTTTAAAACTTCAAAAATTAGATATTATTAAATTTTATTTATGAAACGTTTAATTAAAAATAAAATTTATTAATTAAATATATTAAGATCATAATTCTATACAATTTGATCAAGAATAAAAAAAATTATAAGTCATAAATTATTTCACGATCAAAAATCAAAATTTTATGGGTCACGATTTATTTATCGATCACAAATAAAAAATTTCATATAATTTATTTATCGCTTTCAAATCAAAAATTTTAAAAGTTACAACTCTAAGTTTTAGGTCACATTATTTTATATCCAATTTATTTGGTCACAATATATCCAATTTATTAGTCACAATATCAAATAATTGATTACAAACAATCTTAATTCTACCGCCCATGCCACAAACTATCATTTTCAATTTCGAAATCACCACCACCTCCAACAAACTATCATTTTCAACTTCAAAACCACCACAACCACCAACAATATGCAACAAAACCGCCACCAACAAGATCCACCACCACCATCGCCACAAACGAAACAAGGGCCACCACTAGATCCAACAAAATTGTCGCCATCACTGCCCAAACACCACCATTAAATCAGATCCACAAACGTCATCACCTCGCCTCACCACAACACCAAATCCAGAACCAGAACCCCCCGCATATCTAAAACCTTCGTCGAGGATGAAAGACAGCAAATTAGAACGCCACGTCTCCCAAACATCATCGTGTTGAGCAACAGTGTATGGAGGCAGGCTAAGCAGTTGCACCTATCATAGTACACAGCACTCGTGGCTTGAATAATTTGTGAAAAGTTGTCGAATGTGAAGGAAAAGGCTAGCTATGGTGTATTGTGTGAAGAGTCGTCGATTGCTATTCTGTGAAGATTGTCGTTTTTGAGATTTTAGAGTGAGAATGACGGGTTGAATGGAAGATGAATTATGGTTGAATTGGATGGGTTGGGTGTGGGGGATGGGTTTATAGTATTTTAATTTAATTTAGTAATATTATCATTAATATTAAAAATTTTGAATTATGATCTGAATTTTGAATAAATAAACTTAACTTATGATTTATGAATTATGACCTTTAAAAGTCTATGCGCCTGTAATTTCCACAAAAATTAAAGTTATTGGACTTTTAGGCATCTAAATAGATTATGGGCCCAAATATGTGTAAATACCAAATTATTTTGGATTGTATTTCATGATGGGTCAAAATTTATAAGAAGATATTGGGTTATGGTCCCCTAACTTATACGTGATTCTCATTTTTGTGTCACCTCATCAATACAAGAATATTAAGAAAAACATATTGAGGAGGAAGGTCTAGAACCCGCAATAAAGAATATAAAACAAGCAATTAAGAAAACAAGATTAAAGATCAAGAAGTCAAATCAAGATATTGCGGTTACATTTTCAATATTCAATACGAAGGATCAAGGTATGTTTCGCACTTTTAATTATTTTGATGATTTGACATTACGGATCTTGGCAATAAAGTTTTTTGATTTTTTAAATCAAGATTCATAAAGTTTTAAATTATAACACCTACCGCTAGAAAATAGAAATCGACATATTGCAGAGAATACAAGTTGAAAGAATATGACTAGGGGTTAGAATATGTAAGTCATGTGGTCAAGGTGGACCATTAATAATGGAGAAAAGAATTTTGTTGTTTGTACAGAAAACAATCTAAAAAAGTGATCGAAATGATGCAGAAGGAAAAAAAAATTGGATGAAAAAACTGATTGTATTTTAAACTGGCAAATGATAGAGAGACATATGGCATTATGTAAGACATCATATAAGTCTTGATGTACATGTAGCATTGTCTCGGAGAAAAATAGGTAGAACCATGCATTTGTCTTTATGTATTTTGCCAATTTTTGGTACAGATTCTTTAATTTTTTTATTTTTTAAAAAATTCATTTTTAATTACATTTCCGTTAAATAAAATAATATTGTATATGGATTTTTTTTCCCCTATTTTAACTACACATTCTTAAAAAATATCAGTTTTCGTAAAATTTATTCTAAAAAATAAATTAATTAATATCAAGTAAATTGATATTTTATTAAGTGGGGCATTTAATAAGTAAATTAATGTAAAAACCCAAAAATATGCAGTATTTATATGGATTATCAAAATTATCTCATTTTTGCTCCAAAAGTAAGAGTTTAGGTATAATCTTTATAGTTATGCAGTTAGAGCAAAGCAACAAATGAATCAAATTCATATGATAATTCAGACACCTGTATAATCCATCAATTTCATTAACTCTATTTTTAGTACGTAAATTCTATTTTTTTTTTCTGAAATTTATTATGCACAAATAATATAATAAAAATTATTAAGGAAAAATAAATTGAAAATGACAATTCAAGAGGAGAGAGAGCTTGGAAAGAAATCTTAAAATAAATTTGTTTTCTATATATAAGGTTTTATGGCGTCTACAACAATTTAGTATGACATATATCAATATTGGCGGAGGGAGAAATTGTTTGAAATAGTCGTCTTTACCAAAATAAAAAATTACATTTATCTATTTTTTCCCTGGAGGTCTTTAAAGATGAAGTACACGGCAATTATTAATCTATAAGAATAATTAATACAAAGACGATATAAATTTAAAATAGGGCTGCATTTTGTTGACTTTAATATATTTTGATGTATATGGTGACAAAGTTATAGTAAATATTTTAATATATTTTTAAAATATATTTATTTCAAGATAAGATTGTGCTAATTCAAGATAATTGATTATTCTAGAGATTCAATAAGTCTACAAATTCATCATCGAGCATTGAATATATTTTATTATATATAGCAAATCTATGCATCTTAAAAAACTGCATTTTTCAAAGTTTATGTTTGTCTTATTATTTGAATATTATTGCAAATCATGTATTTTATATTTGAAATAATACTTTTCAAGAACCCAAGAAAATTGCCAAAAATTGACCTCACAATTAAATAAACTTCCCATCGATGGCAGGCATTGTCCTTTGCATCTCCTCCAGGGATGGTGGCGGTTGAAAATTGTTGTTTATATGTAAAATCAATAAAAAGACCAAGTCATAGAAGTCAAGAGTAGTGTGTAAAAAATATATATGGATACTACAATTTCCTGTAATTCTTTTTTTTATTAGTATTTCATCATTTGTCACCTCAATTCCGATTGACATGATCTTCGTTTCATTAGTACTCGATGAAGATTTGATCGTGAAACCTCAATTCAGCGAATTTTACAAGATATTTGTTAAACATGATTCCAACAATAATAAAATATTGCTGGTTGAATTTTTAACAATTAAATTCATTCAACTCCAGAAATCAAAATCAACATGACAACATATTAGGCAAGTGGTTAAGAAAGAATAATGATATTTTGATGATCCGACAATGAAACACGCTTTCGAAATTTGGACTCAAAACATAAATTCCATCCTGGCCAAAGCAGCAAGAGCCTCAGACTTATTTCAAATGATTCGGAAAGTGATTATATATAATATCTGCTTAACAATAATTGACAAATTTGAAACTTAATACAGACTTATTGTAGAAGCTTAACCAGTTTTTCAAAATTCATGAAGGAAGAGCCACCAGGAGCAGTTGCCTCTTCTGCTTTTTTCTTCCACTCCATAGCTCTCTCTTTCATTTTCTTCCCTTTCTCCCCATCCATAAGTTCTTTCACAAGCTCCTCCACCTCGTCTCGCTTCACATTATTGTCTATTTCCATTCCCGTACCCCATTCCACACAACAGTACCTGCAATTTGTTTGTTGCTCCGCAAAGAAAGGCCAGCAAATCACAGGCACTCCAGCTACTATACTTTCTACAGTTGAATTCCACCCGCTGTGTGTCAAGAACCCTCCGATTGCTGGGTGTTTCAGAACTTCTTCTTGCGGGCACCAGCTAATCAACATGCTTCTATCTTCCGTCTCTGTCACAAATTCTAGTGGCAAAACTGCTGAATCACCGGCAACTAAATCAGGCCTGATTATCCACAAAAATGGCTTATTGCTATTGGCAAGTCCCCATGCAAATTCAGTTAGCTGCTGTGCTGTTACCACAGTGATGCTCCCAAAATTCACATATACTACTGAATTTGGTTCCTTTTTGTCCAACCATTTAAAACATTCTATATCTTCTTTCCACAGACTTGAGTTGGTTAATGTGTGGTTTTCATTCTGAATGCGATTCATCATCAGTTGCAGAGGACCAACAGAGTAAATGACCGGGTTTATAGATGATAGTGCGTCCAAAACATCGTGCTCTAAGGCATCGAAAGTGTTCAATATTATTGCTTTGGCTTTGGGAACGGCATCAATTTCTTGTAACACGAAATTAAGCATGATGTCATTTGAATTTGTTGTTCTAATAAAGGTAGGTAGATCCCTCAATCTGATATCCTTCATCCCTGGAATCCAATCAATGGTTGTTTCCAGATAACCATTTGTTACCTGGCTCACTTCTGCATATTAATTAAAGTACAACATTCCAAGATATATAGAGTCAAACTAAAAATATAATATATAAAGGATTGAAGTTAATGAAAAAACGGAACAAAAATTTTGAATTGATTGAGAGATGAATATGGAGTAGTTTGTACAGAACCTTTCAAAGGAGTGTAGCCGCTTTCAATAAGCTTGGGATACTGCGTGTAACCCAAGAAACCACAGGCACTCGGAGTCCAGAACATCACTTCGGGAAGTCCAAATTGTTCAGCCGCCTTGAGAGTGAAACTCATGGCGCCGTCAGAAACTATGCATGTCACTGGAGGCACCTCCGGTGCGGCGTTGTTGAGATTCATCAGCAGGCTGCAGAAAGGGGCCAAGCAAGTTTTGGTTGTAGATTCACATAGTGATGGGATGTCTTGAGTTGCGTCGGCATCAGAAGGTGGTAGGCCGTCGGGAATAGTCTCAAATCTGAAGTCCGGCAGCCCGTCAAGGGCGGCGAGGCCATGGGACTTGAGCAAGCGTTTGTGATTGAACTCTGTGTTAACAAAGGTTATGTAGAATCCTTGGTGTTGAAGAAGCTTGGCGAGTTTGAACATAGGGTTTATGTGACCTTGTGCTGGATATGGTATGCATACAGCATGGGGCTTATCGTTTCCTGCAAGAGAACCCATCTCTCTCTCTCTCTCTCTCTCTGGAAGTCTGAGCTGAAAGAGAAGGGGCAGTGACCTTTAATTAACAAAAAGAGTTTCTTCGCTCCAGTAGGTGGTCGCCACATGCGTCCCCTATTCGTCCAAGGTCCTGGGCTTTGGACGAATAGCAGAACTCTAACAAAAATATGAGAAGGGAACGAGTCATTAGTGCTTATGGGTCCCACAGTTTAATTTCACAAAATGGTGAAGAATTGCACCACCGGTCCTCAGGCTACCCGCATGGTACGAAGTCAGTACTTGAAGCTCAAAGAAGTTTTTTTTGTCTCCTAGACTATACTCCCAATAAATAAATTTTTGAATTAAGTTAAATAAACATAATGTTTGACATAAAGGTTGATCGACCACTCACATTATATGTGGGTCCGACCTGAATTAAATAATGCCGACCACTTCATGTGTGTGTGTGTGTTGTGTCATCCCCTACGTCAATCATTATGTTCGTGTAGCAAAACTCGTATTTTAAATAGTGTTTTGATGGAAATATGTGGTTAAATAAGAATATATTTTTTTTTTTTTGATTTTGCGTGTAATATTGAAGAATTTGTGATTTAAAACAAGAGAGAAAAATTTATTTTTGAAGAATGAGTATCAAATATGGTGTGAATAATAAAAATTCATGAAATGACAAATATTCCCTCTTATTTAAATAATAAAAAAAGAAAAGAATAAACTGAATAATAGACCCAAAATTTTCAAAAAATTACAAATGAATCTCAAACAAATAATTAAAAATCAAAACAAAAAATAATTTCATCATCTTCTCCCACCCCGCCTCGAAAATCAGAAAATTGACTCTTCTTCCCCAAACACCTTACCTCCACCACTCACCAAGAAGAAATTGATGATTTGACATTGAGGATCTTGGCAATAAAGCTTTTTGATTTTTAAAATCAAGATTCATAAAATTTTAAATTCTAGCACCTGCCCCTAGAAAATAGAAAATGACATATTGCAGAGAATACAAAAAATATCACGCATTATTTTAAATTCATAATTTTTTTTTCATTATTTTTACCTATGCATTCTTAAAAAACATCACTTTTCTTAAAATTTATTCTAAAAAATAAAATTATAACATCAAGTCAATTAATATTTTCTTAAGTCGGGCATTTAAAAAGTAAATTAATTTAAAAACCCGGAAATATGCAGTATTTATATATTAATTGTCAACTACGGACTCCTGACTAATATAAATATAAATATGTTTTCTATTTATAAGGTTTTATGGCGTCTACAACAATTTAGGATGACATATATCAATATTGGAGGAGGGAGAAATTGTTTGAAATAGTCTTCTTTATCAAAATAAAAAATTACATTTATCTATTTTTTCTTTAAGGTCTTTAAAGATGAAGTACATGACATTTATTAATTTATACAAATAATTAATATAAGGATGATATAACTTTAAAGATCGCTACTTTAATATATATTTTTATATGATGACATAGCACTAGTAAAAAAAGGCTGCATTTTGTTGTCTTTACTATATTTTTGATGTATATGGTGACAAAGTTCTAGTAAAGAAAGGGATGCTAATTCTAGACTGACCTGATAGAGATATGGCGTAAACAACGTACAAGTTAGGGAGGAGCTTAGCGTGACTCTCTAGCTAATGAAAGACAAGGAAAATAAAGTTGTCTTGTCCTATGGAAAGGACTACACGTGAAAATGATAATAAGTTACTACATTTTATACGTGACAATGATACTAAGATACTACACTTTATGTAATCTAATCATGCTCATCGTCATCATATGATGAGTGCAAAATCTATTTGGCAAAAGATTGAGAAAAAGGATAAGGAAGATTCATGCCCTGTCAATGAAGGAGGTGGGAGTAGAGGGAGAGATAATGCGGATCGATAAAAACTTGAACTATTGAGATTGTTCGAGAGTAGAAGATTGTACAATTAAGGAAAGAAAAGGCCCATTGCCTGTACTGGGCAGATCGCCAGCACATTTGGCATTGCATGCCAAGAATTTAGGGATGAAGCTGGACTATTCTCTTCAAAAGATAATTGATTATTTTAGAGATTTTTCGAATTTAGGGGTAGGTTATTGATAGGAATGTAAAATGCATATTTTTCTCTCCTTATTTTATTTTTTCGTATGATTAATCAATGTCAAAATGTACTCATTATGTTCATATTTTGATTTAGGTGGTAATTCTATGGATATTGCGTAATTTGGAAGAAAGAAGCGGATAAGAACCAAAATGAAAGAAAACGAAATTTAGGGACTGAAATGTAAATACTCAAAAGTTATATAGAACATCACGATGAAGATTTGAAAGTATTAGAGGTCAATCAGATGAAGAAAGAAGTCAAATGGATGAAATACAATCAAAGTATTATCACATATCAGCTTCTAGCCGAAAATGTTATGTTTTGGATTTTCAGTCTCAGTTTGAGACCCATTTTTGGCATAGGAAACATTCTAATTGTAAAAATTATATTTTGGAATATTTGTATCCATTTGAGTTAGATTTCCAACGCATTTTGAATCGCGTCAATCGAATATCGGGAGAGAAAGATATGACCAAAATATTAAAAGTTGTCCGGTGGAAAACTAGCAAAACTATGCGGTCGCATAGTGTAATCTTCCTTGTGGTCGCATGAGCACCTTCAGAGATTTTTAGAGCCCAATTTCAACGTATATGCGATCGCATGACTTACTACTATGCAGTCACATAGGTGTCTCTCGATACGAAAATTCTGGTTTTCGAATTTAAGTCAACTACCTATAGAAACAATAATAAATACGTGATTTGCAACCTTAGAACGGGGAGAACGCCTCCAAACTTCATTCTTCATTATTTTGCTCATAGATTCATGAATTGTAACTAAACGTTTACACTTGTTTGAAGGAGATTGAAATTTCGGAACCACATATTGTAAGATCTAAATGGTTTTTTTTAGTTTAATTCATGTTTTTGAGTATTGAATATTCTTTTACACTTATTTCCATGATTGCTATATTTAATTGTTAGGAAACCTACTAGTTTGTTATTTGTTACAATCTACTACTAAATCAAATATCAAATCCGTAATTGTTTGATTTCTTTAACTTGTGAAGCAATTAGAGTTTGATAATTTGCTGCTTTGGTGATTGTTGAATTTTAGGAAGAATGTTCAACTAAATTAAATGCAATCGCTTGTGCTTGTGTTGTTTAGCTCCATCGATCTTTCTAATTCGTAATGCGATTGTCAAATTAAATCTAGAGCGTTTGTTTTAAGTGGTTTGGTAATTAGGGTTAATTGGGTCACTTGTATTCTAATTAGTTATAAGTAACGAGAGATAAGAAAATAATTCCAACGGTGAATATTCAAAATATGTGTTGATTTATACTTGCATTGATGATCAATTGTAAAGTTTTGAAGGTGGATATAACTTGGATTAAGGTTAGTCTTTTGATTGTTTTCACTAATATAATTTTTACTATTATTAATTGTGTTATTTACAATTGTTTGTATTTGTATGAAGTATAAAATATTGAATTACATATTTTTCGTGGGATCGATCCTTACTTCCACAACTACATTAATTTTAGAGGTTAAAATATTATTTTTGGGTGCTTGCAACAGCACACACCAGTCATAAGTCTACAAATTCATCATCGAGCATTGAATATATTTTGTCATGTATAGCAAATCTATGCATCTTTAAAAACCGCATTTTTCAAAGTTTATATTTGTCTTATTATTAGAATATGATTACAAATCATGTATTTTATATTTGAAATAATATTTTTCAAGAACCCATGAAAATTGCCAAAAATTGACTTCACAATTAAATAAACTTCCCATCGATGGCTTCTGGGCGGGCATTGTCCTTTGCATCTCCTCCGGGGACGGTGGCGGTGGCGGTTGAAAATTGTTGTTTATATGTAAAACCAATAAAAAGACCAAGTTATACAAATCAGGAGTAGTGCGTATAAAATATATATGGATACTACAATTTTCCGCAATTCTTTTTCTATTAGTATTTCATCATTTGTCACCTCGATTCCAAATGACATGATCTTGGTTTCATTAGTACTCAAAGAACATTTTATCGTGGAACCTCAATTCAGCGAATTTTACAGGATATTTGTTAAACACGATTCCAACAATAATAAAAAATTACTGGTTGCATTTTTAATAAATTAAATTTATTAACTCCAGAAATCAAAATCAACGTGATAACATTGTAGTAGGTTTCTAACGTAACTCAAATCTCAAGTAGGCAAGTGGTTAAGAAAGAATAATGATATTTTGATGATCCACTATGAAACACGCTTTCGAAATTTGGACTCAAAACATAAATTCCATCCTGGCCAAAGCAGCAGGAGCCTCAGACTTATTTCAAATGATTCGGAAAGTGATTATATATAATATCTGCTTAACGATAATTGGCAAATTTGAAACTTAATACAGACTTATTGTAAAAGCTTAACCAGTTTTTCAAAATTCATGAAGTGATAGAAAAATAGAAAATGATTATCAATCAAAACAATAATCAAATCTTAATTTATTAAACCCTTTCTCAAATATAACCATCATGTTGAAATTAGGGAAAATAACAAAATAGCAGAAGTATAAACATACCTTGATTCATAGATTTCCGATTCTTTGCCTATATGGGTTAAGATCTTCCAATTGATTGGTTGTCTTCACTTCAACTTTGCTCTCTATTGATGGGGATGTAGAGAATCTCAAGAACACACTAACAATTGGGGACCATGACTCAATATAACAAAAAGATAATGAATGGTCATTATCTTTAATTTTTTTCAAATTGGCCTCTTTATCAATCTAAACAAACATCCAGTCTCTACACTTTAATTCCATGAAAACTAATACCCATTAGTCAAAATTCATCTTTAATGGATACTTTAATTGACTAATTTTCTTTAAATAATAGCACCACATATTTTAATATATTACGCGTGGCCCCAAATATGTTAGAATTTTCAAACAATCTCCCACTGGGCCATACATGTAATCTTTCAAATGTGCACAATCTTATGAGCTCAAAATTTTACTATCATTATTATAGTTATTACCAAACAATCTCGTCCATTAGTCATATTGATATAGGATCAAAACGATTTTCGTCACATTTAACGTGACTAAATCCATCAATGGTCACATACACCCATACTACTAAATGACATAGATCAATCATGGGAGTGTAGTATGGAAATTACATGTTATGTAATCGAAACATGTTTATTTCCAACGGTCCATGTCCGGAATATCCAAACAAATGTACTGGTGTCCTCATTAGATACCAATCCACAACCAAACAGTGTCGATTGCCCATGATGATTAACGCCAGCAAATGGGGCAAACGGCATATCATACTTATTGGTGAGATATGTCGTATCAAAGGTAACAACATCACAGAACTCCTTCTACACTTGCCTACCCCTATTGTTCGCCCAAAATACATTCTTAAGATGGGAGTCTTCATCTAAATCCATACGGAAATAAAATCCCGAACACCGTGCTTGCATATCCGATAAATGTGATTGTATTGCGACAACATCTCCTTCTCCAAGTCATAACCGTCTAACTTATTCTATATAATTTCGACAATCCCTCTCCACGAAAGTCATAGTCTCATAACCACCTATTTCTACTACCGCAGAGTTGTAACTTTTGTGCAATGGGATTCCTGCCATATTGTTCACTTCAAGCTTTCGTTTGACATTTGCAATCAATTATCGATTGCATTGATACAACCTTAATTTTGAAGGACTCGTTTCATGATTGTACTCTAATTGGGCTGTGTTTACTCTCCATTGTCCATTATTTAATAAAGACGCCGAGATCCTTGCTTACAATTTGTTTGGCTTGTTGGTTGTTGCTTCAAAGAATTACTTGAACCATAAGGGTGCGTTTGATTGCAAGGGTAGAAAATGAGTGGAAAGAAAATGTTTTACAGGGAAAAATTTTGCCTAGAAAATGTTTTGCAGAGAAAATGATTTCAAGTGTGTTTGATTGGTATAATTTTCCACCCGGAAAATTTTTAAATTTTTTATCCGTTTGGCTTTGTTTTATATGGAAATTGTCCATGAAAATGATTTTTTTTTTCATAATTGGTTATAAAATTTGTTTCCATTACCAAAAAGTAAAAAAAAAAAAGGAAAAAAAAAATTATTTCCTAAAAAATTATTTTTTTATCAAAGTTTAGTGTTTGTTTGACTTTGTTTTACATGGAAATTGTCCATTAAAGTGAATTTTTTTTTTTTACAATTGGTTATGATATTTGTTTCCATTGCAAAAAAAAAAAAAAATTTTTTTTAGCAGCCGACTGGAAACTGGAAAAAATTTTCTCACCAAAAAGGTGGGAAAATTTTTTCCTCAAAAACATGGAAAATGTTGACGTGGCGGGTTGGGGAGGAAAATATTTTCCGTGGAAAATTTAGGCTATCAAACAGCGTAAAAGATGGAAAACGGAAAAAATTTTCCTAGTTCCATGGAAAAAGAAGCCAATCAAACGGGGCCTAACTTCTTCTGCCCTCACGACTACAAGTGAACGTTACGTATCTCATAACTCCATCAGCCCCCTTTTTTGAATTCCTCTTCCTAACTGAAAAACCCACTTGAAACACATATCGCTTGTGGAAGTCGAGAATCTCTTTTTCATCATTAAACATCATACCCACTTCATGCACCTTCACATCATCTCTTCCCAGCGTATCATTCGTAACTTCGTTTGCATCATTCGTGACATTCTCATTCCCAGATTCGACAAATAAATCATGTTTCTTTTCCAAAGTTTCCATTCCTGCAATGAAATAATCAATGAGCATTATGGGTGAACTATCATAAATAAGCCGGGGAGTTCTTTTGTGAATCAGTAAAAAAAAAAATTGCAATTCTTTAAAATATAATGCCTAGTTCTATTTAGAAAGAGGAATTGGGTTCTGCTTCAACTCCATTGTTGAAGAACTGGGTTCAGCTAACTTTGCATATTCGGGTAACATTAATTAAATATTTTTGTTCTTCAATCATCCAAGGGCAAAGGGGCAGAAGCTTTAAATACAAGCCAATACCAGAAACAAATCTTGAACGAAAAAGGGAGCTCGACGGAGGTGAATGTTGAAAATTTTGAAAATGCTGCTATAAAAACATTCCAGAAGCCAATACGTATTGAAAATGTTGCTGTAAAAATGTTAGCTCTAAACTGCTTCCGGTCCGACAATGGGGAGATCGACGAAGGTGACCGTAGTTGTTCCGGTCCGAAAATGGGGAGATCGAGAATGCCGGATGAAATTGTGGGAAATGATTTGTTTTCCCTCGCTTTCCTTTTCCCTTCTTCCATTGTTTACTAGTGATGGCAATGGGGCGGGTTCGGGGCGGGGCACCCTCACCCCACCCCGCCCCACCCCGCCACTCCCCCTCCCCGCCCCGCGCCCCACCCCGCCTTAGATGGGTCGGGGCGGGGCTCGGGGTGGGGTGTGGCGGGTACGGGGCGAGGACTTGCTCCGTTTCTTGCCCCATTTGTTTTTTTTTTTTTATTATTTAAAATACAAATTCAAAATTTTAAAATCCAAAGTAAATAATGTTCAAACTAATTATATCAATATTCAAAGCAAACACTTGAAACAAAAAATGTCCAAAACAAATAATGTCCAAAACAAATTTATTATTTTTTTTAATTCTTCACGGGGCGGGTTCGGGGCGGGGCATCTCCACCCCGCCCCGCCCCACGACCCGCGACGGGGCGGCGAACCTCGCCCCGCCCCACCCCGCCAACCCGTTCGGGGCGGGTTTTTTTGCCCCATTCGGGGCGGGGCGGGGCGGGGCGGGGCGGGGAGGGGAAAATTGCCATCTCTATTGTTTACTCGGTTTTTTCCTTTTTCTTTTAATTGACATGTAATCAAATTTTAAAAACCTGTAAAAAGCATGTGAAATGAGTCCTATACTCCTAGCTTTTTCCTAGAAAAAATATCACGCATTATTTTAAATTCGTAGTTTTTTTTTTTTCATTATTTTTACCTACGCATTCTTAAAAAATATCATTTTTCATAAAATTTATTCTAAAAATAAAATTAATTAATATCAAGTCAATTAATATTTTTTTAAGGCTGGCATTTAATAAGTATATTAATTTGAAAACCCAAAAATATGCAGTATTTATATATTAATTGTCAACCATGGACTCCTGATTATCATAATTCTCTCAATTTTGCTCCAAAAGTATGAGTTTAGGTTTAAATGTATCAATCACTCCAACAACAATCTCTAGACGACTCATATAATCTTTATGGGTATGCAGTTAGAGCAAAGCAACGAATGAATTAAATTCATATGATAATTCAGACACCAGCATAACTTCAAGAGAAGAGAGATCTTGGAAAGAAATCTTAAAATAGAACAAGAACAACAAAATGGGGGCACCCATTCTAACAAAATGCCCTATATTGTAATTTCACTCTCTCTCTCTCTCTCTCTCCCTTTTTTTTTTTTAATTTTAGAATATTAAAATTTCAAAAATTTAGTTAGGGCCACTGCCCCTTGTCGACATGTGGATCCGTCACAGAGGGAGATGAAGTCTCAATTGATCAAAGTGGAGGAGGGGGGGGGGGGGGGGGTGGGTTTAAAAGAATTTCGAAAGTAAAAACTAATTAATATAAATACGTTATCTATTTATAAGGTTTTATGGCGTCTACAACAATTTAGTATGACATATATCAATATTGGAGGAGGGAGAAATTGTTTGAAATAGTCTTCTTTATCAAAATAAAAAATTACATTTATCTATTTTTTCTTTAAGGTCTTTAAAGATGAAGTACATGACATTTATTAATTTATACAAAAAATTAATATAAGGATGATATAACTTTAAAGATCGCTACTTTAATATATATTTTTATATGATGACATAGCACTAGTAAAAAAAGGCTGCATTTTGTTGTCTTTACTATATTTTGATGTATATGGTGACAAAGTTCTAGTAAAGAAAGGGATGCTAATTCTAGACTGACCTGATAGAGATATGGCGTAAACAACGTAAAAGTTAGGGAGGAGCTTAGCGTGACTCTCTAGCTAATGAAAGACAAGGAAAATAAAGTTGTCTTGTCCTATGGAAAGGACTACACGTGAAAATGATAATAAGTTACTACATTTTATACGTGACAATGATACTAAGATACTACACTTTATGTAATCTAATCATGCTCATCGTCATCATATGATGAGTGCAAAATCTATTTGGCGAAAGATTGAGAAAAAGGATAAGGAAGATTCATGCCCTGTCAACGAAGGAGGTGGGAGTAGAGGGAGAGATAATGCAGATCGATAAAAGCTTGAACTATTGAGATTGTTCGAGAGTAGGAGATTGTACAATTAAGGAAAGAAATGGCCCAATTCCTGTACTGGGCAGATCGCCAGCACATTTGGCATTGCATGCCAAGAATTTAGGGATGAAGCTGGACTATTCTCTTCAAAAGATAATTGATTATTCTAGAGATTTTTCGAATTCCTGTTGGAATTTGGAATTCCTCGCATTGTTGGAATTTGGAATTCTAGAGGTTTACCCGTAGTTCTCATTGTTGGAATTTGGAATTCCTCGCATTCCTCACTTGTTCTTCTTGGCTTTTGGTTGTATTTTTAGGAAGGGTATTTCTGGAGTTCGATTTTAATTTCTTGAAACATGCTTCATCTTCCTCAACTGGATACTTTCACCTTCAAAGTTTGAAGGTGTAAGTATTTTGTATGTATTGGTGGCAATACATTGCAAGATTAATTCTCTATTTTGAATTGTTTTTGCTTAGTGGGGGCACATGAATTCTGCATTTTCAAAGGGAATGGTCAATTCAGTAAATTCAAAGGCAGTTCTTGTTCTGGTTCTGCTAAAAAAGATCACAAAAATGGCTTCAAGGAAAATGCAGAAAAGGATTGTGCTGAGATTTTTGGTGCAGAAAAGACACAGGTCCAAATCCTTTACACAACAGATAAGTAGCAAATGTGTTGAATTTCCTTTTTCCACTTTATTACTTATGTTCTACTACTTGGCTGATAAGAATTCTTTGTTTATATAAAGTATAGAATATGTGAGTTGGTTGTTTAAATTAATAAGCAGATTAATTGTATAGAGGAGATAATTATTTAAGGACATATAATGAATGAATCTTGTCATGTTTGTTTATCATGATTTGCAAGGGCAGATCACTCTTTAGAACCAGTGCTGCCACATGACCTCCTGGAACCAGTGTTGCGTGTGCTAAGACAGACACAGCCACAGGTGCAATATTAATACTTTCTTCTATTGCATAAATATATCTATTTGGTTTTTTTGTAATGTTTGAGGAATATATTGGTAGATATGGATGAATGTAAACTAGTTAATAGAAATGTCGATACAAACCGACCAATCCAACCCAACCCGACCGACACATAATTGGGTTGGGTTGGGTTGGAACGTTTACATGAGTTGGGTTAGATTGGGTTGGATTTCGAACAAATCGACAATATTGTGTTGAGTTTGGGTTGGGGCAAAAACTGACCCAATCCAACCCAACCCACGCCCACCCCTAATCTTAGGCTCAAGTCTAGTTGCTAATTAAATGAATTGTCCCTATGTAAGGCTTAAAATGGAAAATATCAATGTCCTCTAGTAGGGGAGCTATTGAAGATATATATTTAATTTAATGGGCCAAACTTTTAGATTAAGGATGTGTTCGGTAGAAATTAAAATTGAAAAACTAGCCATTATTGTTGACTTTTATTAGACGAGTGGGACCCAATAACTTCATATCTCTTCTACATCAATTATTTTGAAATAAATTCAATAAAATTCTCCCATTCAAGTATTGTCACACTTTCACATCTTTCACATGCATCACGAGAGGACTTTATTGTACAATAATTATGGCAAAATCAAGATTAGGTCACTAATTATATATGAAAAATGACACTTGTACATTCTTTTTTTGATAGTGTAAGTGTGGGCAAGTGTTGATTGGATGAAAAAAATTGTCAATAATTTATACTTTCCAATGGTGTGTTGTCACATGACAAATTATAAAAATTAATATAAAGGATGAGGTACATGTAGCAAGATTGATTATATATAATGTTGTATATTTATAATAAACTAAGCTTCTTTACTTCGGAAAATGAAGTTTGAGTTGAAGGCTTGTCTTCTTGATGATAACGTTCTAATAAACAAGCGTTGCAGGCCTTTTTTCAAGCGAATATGAATCACAATAATTGCCTAAATTTTGTACCTTTTCAAATGTTGTTAACGTCTCAGTTCACAAATGCAACTGGAGATCCGTCCACGGCCCACATATATATGGTTTCAATAATTTTATTTTCTTTAATATGTTGACATGGAAATTCTATGCCAACCAAAAAGATCCGACAAATTCACACGAAATTAGCATTAAAATGGGACTATTTTATTGTTCTTTTGTTATTTTTTATTATAACACTATTCATAAATAATTTACTGAGCATTGGTACTCATCTTATGTTAAGCACCATGATGTATAATATAAATTTATGGTGAACCTCAACATTTGAGTTAACTGTAAAATTCACCAATTGATTTATATGATATCTTACTAGTGCTTAACATAAAATGAGTATCGATACTCATTAGATCATTCCTGTAACACTAATATTTGAGGTTTTAAAAAATACTGACCCAATTTTACACATTTAATCGAACTATCTACTCCAAGCAATTCTTCAAGTGAAGAACCAGGTCTAAACACATACTTTCCCATGACATACCACATCGTCTATAATTGAGCTTAACTATAGAGTGCTGCAACTCACGAGAACCAATCTAAATAGTATGCGTACAGCACGGGACTTATCATCTCGTGCATGGAACATATCTCTCGCACGTGCATTAATTAAATAGCAAAAATGTGAAAGCAAACAACAGTTTTCTAATGTTAAGATATGATAAAAATATACATGTCATTTGATGGTGGAAGTAATTGTCACTATCCTTTCAGCATCAAAAGGACCTTGTGAGCTATATGAATGTTGTTAGCTATTGCACTCTTTACGGTGTAGAGCCCATCAATCGGCATCAAGTACTCCAAGGGGCAGTTGGGTGCCTCGCCCACCTCTATAGGACAAATAGTGTATGCTTGCCTTCTTAGTACATGGCAGATAGACACATGAGTTTATCCTTAATGCCTACAGCTTCGTGCATGGGATGTTCGTCCATGATATTTGGAGAAGTTATAACGTGTCCCCACATCAAACAACCTGTCTTGCTCAAGTGTTCGAGTTCTTACATTTGGCTCTTTATATTTTGGAGATCATAAGAGTGGATAAAAATCCACTATCAAGAGATGGAAACACATGTACCCGAAACAACTACTATAAATAGAGGCGAGTCGTATTGGATAAGGAGTTAGACTCTCAACTTTTGCTATCATACTTTATACTCAGTTTTCTTCTCCTACTAATTGTCACAACAGAGTAGCCATATGTGAGATAAGCCCCACCAGTTGATCGACATGCTTCTATCTTTCGTTCCTAGTAAGATTCAATTTCTTCATTTGAAAAACTTTTTTTCAAATATTTTTCTGAAACTTTTAACTTCGGGATTTAATCAGTAATAAATCCATTTCTTCTGTTAATGAAAGAAATAACATTACATTGCTGATCTAACCTTTCTGAAGGAGGTGCTATATCAGATAAAGTAGGGGAACCATGTGGTTCTTGTTCCTCATCTCTATCCTTTTGATAATGAATTTTTGGAATATTGTTATTAAAACCAACTTCTTTTAAAGAAGAAGTTAAAAACCTAGCAGATTGAAAAGAATTTATCTTAGATCTAAAATCATCATATCAGGATGAATGAGACCTTTTAATTGTATTTGAAGATGAGGGTTTATCAAAGATAACTTTGACATTTCCATCAGGGAAATAAATTATTTGTTCAGGATTTCTTCTTACAGGAGTTGGAACTAGGTTTTTTGCATTTTCAAAATCTCATTCTAATCTTCTTGCTTGAAGTGGATTACCTTCAACCAAAAGACTTTCATCTCTTGAAAAAGATCTGAGAGTTCGAATATTGAGTTGAGTGTTTAAAAGCTTATAATATACTCGATATATCAAAGCAAAAGCTCTCGAGCGATCTTCAACGTCAAAATTCTTAGTTTGAATCGAAGATTGAGAGCATTAACAATGGCTTCATCTTGAAGACTGATAGAGAAATTTGGATAATAATTTGAAAATATTGGACCACTCTCGAGATTAGACTCAAGTATGGACAATAATGAATGTTCAAACCTTGAAAGCCTCTTGTCTCATAAGGTTATAAGAACAGGGATGTCTAGACCAAGTCTAAATATGGGTTTATCAGTAATTTGAACAAGTCCAATATGACGATATTGAAATTTCTTCTTGTGAGCTTGTATAGCTTCTTTTGAAAATAGATTGATAGAAATAGTTTGATTTTTAACTGAAATTGTTTGTTCCAGTGTTTTGATAACATAACTTTGAGTAAAATCAAATTTTTCTATCTCATAGATAGAACTTTTATCTACTTTCAAGATAGTCCAATTTTGAAGTTTTTGCTCTATTTGAGCTATTTGAAGTTCTTTTGAATTAATATCATTTGATGCAGATGTATTATCTTGATTTAATTCTTTATTATTATCTTGAAAATAATTTGACATATTATCACCGCTACTATTTGAACCACTACCTTTACTAAACTATTTTGACATAAAAGACATATTTGAATAGTAATAAGAAAATAGTAATCTTACTATTGAACATAGAATGCTTTAGGCAACTTGATGCAATGCAATGCCAACAACGGGACCACCTAACACGGCTGACCAATGCTATTTAGTTGACATCCATGCCATACACCAACCTATCCTTGACACTATGAAGACAAAAGTTTGACACAGTTTCCGCACACCGCTCTCTTATGGCTCTAATACCAAAGGAGGCCCAGATTAGGGGAGAAGGACAAGAGGAGATAATGATAAAAATAATGAATTTATTGATTTAATAATTTTGAATTTACAATATAAAAATTGAAACTCGAAATTGATATTGAAAATTACAATTTAAAATATATTTTTGAAAAAGCATAAAATTTACAAAGATAATGTCAAACTTTCTTGAAGGGTACTATCTTCGCTCTATCACACTTCCAAAGTTTCATTGCTTTCATTTATAGTTGAAGCTCCGGACTTGAAAACCAATTTGAATTTGATTGAAGAATCTTTGCACCACCTTTTCTACTTCCACTTCTCTCGACTTTTTGAATTTTACTTTAGTAAAGATACCAAAGTTTTTTGGCCATTTTTGAAAATCGGTAAAGGGAGCATTAATAGCTTATTTGGTGGCAAACACATTTTGACAAGGATATCCTTTGATTTTTGTACCCAGTAATCTCGTAATTCGTCAAGATAACTGAGTCCATGTAGTCATTTTGAAGGAGTTTGTTTTTTAGTTTCTTGTTCAATTAATTCATCAATATTGTCAATTCCAAATCACGTGTCTTCATTGCTTTGTTCATAGTATGATGAATTAGTTTGAGAAGAGCTTCCTTTGAATATAATCTTTTTTATGAGAATTCTGCAAAAGCAGCAATTCTTTCTGAAATACTTTGTGTAGTTCTTCAGGATTTTTGCATTTGCTTAACATGACTAGTAATTTTGACTTTTCTGTGAAGAAGTCAACATTTTCATCTAATTGTTTCTTCGATAATTTTGGGATGCTGGTATTTCTTTATTCTTGAATCCATGAATTAACAGCTTTTGGACAACAATTAGTTTCAAGGAATTTTGACCACCATTTAACTTTCAATCTTCGAATACCCTTTTTGACATGATGCTCGGATCTTAGTTTTTGAACCATTTGATGGTCCCAACAAAATATCCATGAGACCTTCATGCTGTAAGCAAAATTGAAATAAAAGATGCCTTGAGGCTTTAAAAATATTTTTGTCTCTTTTTTGAAGTGCTTGAATCCTTGAAGAGTAAGGCTGGGCAAAACATTCTCTTCAAGTCCAAAATATTAGAAGTATTTTTGAAAAATTAGTAAAACAATTTTGATGAAAAAGAATTAACCAAGAATGAGAAACTGATCTAAAGTACAATACAATAAACTAAGCATCTTGGTAATCAGAATAGTTGAAAAGAGGTTCAAATGGATCGTATTTTGAGAGACACGTTTTCCTCTCTTTCCAAGTGTCTTGTCTCCAATAATTGAAAGAAATTACATTTTGAATTGAAATTTTAGAAAAATCAATATAATTTTTTCTTTTGTTGATTTTAAGTGTGAGTTATTATGGCTGGTCCAGATTTGATAAGGATAGCTTCATTATAAACTCGAGATTTTTTGATGTTCTTGGGGAATATTGCAAATTTGAAGGAAAAATGTTTTGAAGGCATTCTTCAAGGGAGGAATACCTATGAATCCAAAATGTTTCCATTTCAAACATCGGAATATGAACATGTTTTGTAAAATATTGAAAAGAAGCTGGAGGATTGATGTGTGTGAGTTTTCCAGATCTTATTTGAAGGGCTTTACTGGAATTTGAAAGATGTTCAGGAATTTTCTGAACTTGAGAAGATGGGCTTTTTGAGGTTAGGGTAGTTTTTTGAGAAGCTGAAGGGCTATGTTTAGCATACTTTGATCCTTCGGAGGAATTTTGAATGTAATTATCAATTGACCAAATTGGAATTTGAATTTTCTTTTTGTCTTTCTTCTTTGACGAAGAAGACTCCATATTGTAATTTTTGAATATTTCACTCACTTTGTATATCTCTCTCTCTTTTGTAAGAACTCTCTTGTGAGGAAGTCTACAAGAAGTTTGAATATCCTTATATATATATATATATATATATATATATATATATATATATATATATATATATATATATGTGTGTGTGTGTGTGTGCAGTAGGGTCTAAGATTGACAAGTAAGGAATACTTTTTATAGCCTTTTTGACATTTTGAATAGCTAATGTATGCTCGTGAATCCATGATTCTTTTGTAATCTTTTGAAAATAGGTGCACTTAGGATTCGTATCTATTTGATAAAATCTTCTACATAATTGACATACCCTTAAAACATTTGAAGACTATTTTTATCTAGTATCATCAGGAAATTTGTGTGTGAAATCTAGAGTTCTTTGAATATGTGTAATGGTTCCTAGATGAATATTATGTCCTAAGAATCTAATACTTGTTTGACATAAAACAACATTTTTAGCAGAAACTGCTAAACCATTATTTTGTACTACATGAATGAATGCATTTAAATGTTTGAAATGTTGTTCTATGCTTTCTGAAAAAATTAGAGCATCATCAATATAAACAATTATAAAGTTTGAATAAGAATTGAAAATATCATTCATAATTTTTTGAAATACGAAAGGAGCAATTTTTAGATCGAATGGCATAACATTCCATTTATATTCTCCAAAAGGAACATTGAACGCAGTTTTGTAGCGATCTTCTCCTTATATTTGAATCTGCCAGAAACCTAACTTCATATCAAATTTAGAAAAAAATAATCGTTTTGTATAAGATATTTAATAGGTCCTTCTTTTGAGGTAATGGATATCTAATCCATTGAAGAGCTTTATTGAGAGGTTTATAATTGATAACTAAATGAGGGACTCCCCATTCAATTTTCGCAGAATTGTTGATATAAAATGCCAAACAACTCCAAAGTGATTTACTTGGACGGATAAAGTTTTTATCCAATAAATCATTGTTTTCCTTGATACAGTGATCAAGTAATTCTTTATTCATTTGAATAGGACGGGATTTTTTCAGAATTTGAGATTCTTGAAAATCTTGAGTATATGGTAGGAACACAACATGCTTTTTCCTATTCCAAAAAGCATTAGGAATAGTGGAGCATATATCTTCTTCAATACGCTTTTGAAAAAGAGATATTTGCTTTTGAAAAGAAGAATCTTTCAACTGTTCATCTATCCTTGAAAATTTTATCTCTTCTTTTACGAATTGAATATGCTTTTTCTTAAGATTAATATTATTAATTAATTTTGAAATTAAAGCTTCTTTTAAAGAATTAACATCTCTAAAGGAAGGAGGATTGGTAAATTTAAAAATAATTTTTTTTCACCAAAAATATTTATAGTTAATCATTTTGAATCAGCTTGAAAAGGATAAATTTGAACAATGAAAGGAGTTCCAATAATTACTTCTTGGTCTAAATTTTTAACACGATAAAATATATTTTTGAAACAAATATTTGAATTACAAACATGAGCTTTTGAAAGTTTATATTGAATATTTAATTTCTTTCTACTAGTACCATAAAGACGCTCAGTGATTTTTCAAAATACTTTGTATGATTAATCATTCCCTAATACAATTTTGATCTGCACCAGAATCAATTAAAACTCTAGTATGAAGTTTAAAATCTTTATCAATAATTATATTCATTTGACAATACCACTTTTGAAGTTGAATACGGCTAATAACATTCATCTTTTTTTCATCAATCTGAGGAATAATAGAATTTTTTTTTGAGGTTTGAGAAGAAACCTCTTTGGATGCAGAAGAATCAAAAGAATCAGACTCATATATGGTTTGATTTTCTTGTTTAGTTTTCAAGAGAACTACTTCCATATGGACATCTTTCATCTGACTTTGAAGAAGTGAAATTTGACATTTCATATATATATATTAGTAATAAGGTGAACAACGTACAACTTAGAAGGAGCTTAACGTGACCTCTAGCTAATGAAAGACAAGGAAAACATATCTAATCATTCTCCTCACAGTGGAGAAAGATGTATTAAAGAATATTCAAGCTAATTTGTTGACAAAGATGGTGAGAACAAAGGAAGAGATACTGTAAGGCACGGGCGGACCTAGGGGCTCCTGGGGGGCAAGTGCCCCCTTCCCCCCCGAACTTTTAAGATTCTTTTTTATAAAATCGTGTTTGTTATCTATTGGAATCTAAATTTTAATCTAAACCAAAGTCAACAATTAATTTTAATAACATATTTCATTGAATCCATAACTGTCTAACTTTTATCAATATTTACTAAAAATTTGATGTTAATCTCCACCAAACAGGGTAAAATCACAATAAATTTGAATTTCGATAACATACTAATCTTAAAAATTCTTTGGCCTTCATACGCTAATCGAATATACAAATTGTTTATGTCATCTCAAAACTTATTTTGAAAACTATATTATGGGCATATCGAATAGTCCAATCAAATATCGAAAATAGTTAAAAATACATTCAACGTGAGTCTTTAAAAAAGACCTCTAACTCGCATTTTTTTAAAAAATTCAAAAATTTCATTAACATTTATTATTTTTGCGATAAAAATTTCTCAATATAATTTTCGTCATTTTATTAAGAAATTTTTTATGCAATATGACATTAAAATTTTTTGAAATTTTACATCCGAAAAATTCATATCCTATGTAAATTTTCAGATGTAAAATTACATAGGGTGTGATTTTTTTGGACGTAAATTTTCGAATGTAAAATTTCTCACAACTTCTTTGCAAGTTCGATTGTTCCTCCTAACTTTTAAGGTCTGCATCAGCCCGGGGTGGATAAAACCTTGATCGAGATAGATTGTATGAGAGTACGATATTGTTAAATTAAGGAAAGAACTGTACCATTGCCCATATTGAGTCGATTGCTAGCACACGGGGCATTGCATGCGAACTTGAAGCTGAACTACTCTGTTCAAATGGTAACATATTTTTTGAATTTAGGTTTAACCAGAATTTAGGTTTAACCATAAATTTACACATTAACCATCACTTATCGAATATATTTTATTATAATGCCCCTCATTGGGGGAAATTAAAATCAAGATTTTAATTTAAATCAACAATAAATTTTACCACACGTTTCATGGATCCCACAACTTTTCAACAAAATATTTTATTCACTTTTATCAAAATCTACTAAAAATCTGATTTTAAATCCCACCATACATGGGCATGGAAAATATATGCATCTTTTTTCCATAAAAAACTGCACTTTTTAAGTGTATGTTTGTCTAATTTGAATAATATTACAAATCATGTATATATATTTGAAATAATATTTTTCAAGAACAATGAACATTTCCTCTGGGACGGTAATATCTTGTGGTGGTTGAAAATTGTTCTTTATATGTAAAATTAATAATAAGGCTGTTGACATACAAAAATGAAGCCAAACTAAAAGAGGTCCAATGATTAAATGAGGCTCAATTATTAAGTCAAGCCCAATTATGTAGTCCAAGAAATGGAACCCAATTAGGAAAATTGAGGAATTAGCCCAAATAAGACCATTGTAAAATCTAATGACAGCCCATGAGCAGAGGACTATCATCACCCAAGCTTGCAGAACGCTCAGGACCTGAGAGAATAAAGTCTCCTATTGTCGCTCAGAACGACAGTCTCACTCTCTCCCAAGCCTTCGAGACGCCCAATGTCTGGATGAATATAGTGTTTTGTTCAGTAATTGAAGCAGTTATTGAGCAACTTTATTACACCCCACGATCCAAGAATCTCGGTTACAAACGGTCAAACAACGAGAGCACTAACAACAGTTGCTAACAACAGTTCCATGACAAGTCAGCCATCATGAAGAAAGTAGGTAGTTATAGAGTACCAGCCAATTTCCAAATAGTTTTACAAGAAGAAATCAGCAAAGGAGTATAAAAAGGAAAAGAAGTCATAGAAGAAAGGACCCCAGATCAAATACTCTCAATCGAGAATATGTAATTTCAATTCGTTTACTTTATATTTGCAAACTTTCAATTTACTTCGTATACTTATGCCCCTTGGAGGCGATTTGCTTCTTTCCAATTATAATCTTCATAAATAAAGCACCATTGTTTGGGACTTTGTCGCAAAAGTTTTGTTCCTTACACAATCGTTTGAACATTTCTTTTAATTGTTAGCGATAATCCGCGGGAAACAATTTGGCATGCCCAATGGGAATTGGTATTTGAAAATACTAAAAGTGAAGCATTATGCCTCATAAGAATTCTGATAAAGAACCAGCAAGCCAAGGAGTAGTCTAGTCTGTGATCAAGTAATATGAGGAGCATTAAAGCTCTCCACGAACAGATAGATGGAGTCAAAGTAGTAAAAGTCATTACGAGCCAATGACAGAGTTGAGTACTCTAACCAGGAGCGCATTGTTTGGGAAACTCACACAGGATGTCGTTGATTAGGTAAATCTACGAAATGTTCACAATATGGAGAGATTTACCCAAAATGGGAACGCACATTATGACAACATGGCCAAACAACTAAATGCGTTGAATGAAATCATGAATAAGTTAGTGGGCCAAATATGTCAACCAATTGAATGAAATCATGAATAAGTTAGAGACTCACTTTCAAACTAGGATGATTGTGGGACATAATTCCCCAAATTCCCCTGGTTTGAACCCAGGTCAATGGTTATAACCAACCTTCGGTCTATCTACTTTACACTAGGGGTAGTGGAATGCCAAACTTGAATGGTGATAATGGGATGACAAACCTGAGGGGGTAATCTAAATATAAGAGACAATGTCCTAAATAATTGACATAACATCCGAGGTGTTAATGATGGAATAAAGACTCAGGCTAACGGTAATAATGGCCCAAACAATGACAATTTTGTTACCAACCAAGGACCAAATATTGGACCTCAAGTAGATCAACCAATGAACCAACATGTAGGAGTTCCATATGATCCCAAGTCATGTTGAGGAATCAAATTATAGAAATAGTACAGGATCAAATGGCTTTTGGGGTACGTTCTGTTATTAGGCTAACTTACACAAAACCATATCCTGATTGGGTAGATCAAGCACAATGTGGCCTAGAGGGTACAAAGTGCCAGAATTTTTATTATTCATTGGTTTAGGAGAAGTGTCTACTCTGGAACATATAGGGCGATTCACACTGCAAAGTGGTAAAGTAACTGATTATCATAAAATGAGGTTGTTCCCTAGTTCGTTAACAGGAGTAGCTTTCTCCTAGTTCATTAATTTGTCAGCAAACTCTGTTCAAATATGGTAACAACTGGAACAATTGTTCCACGCTCAGTTTTATAAGACTGAATTTGAAATTACTCTGGCCGATTTGGTGAATTTATGTCAAATGCCAAATGAATGGGCAGAAGGTTTCCTTCAAAGGTTAAAAACAGTCAGGAGCAAATGTTTTGTACCTCTGCTCGAGAAAGAATTCGCCAAAATCGTTCAAAGCTGTTTGAGCTTTGATTTGAAAAATAAATTTCGGGACAGGAAATTTCCTGATCTTTTCCATCTTAGCACGAATGTGATTAGGTATGAAAGATTGATAAGAGGAGAAGAACAAATGAAAAACTCTAGTAAAGAGACTTATTATAGGGATCCGAATTTTGACGTTCATACTATTAACAACGAATATTATGATCAAACTGAAGTGTGTTTGGCCGAACTAATTAAAGGAGATTCGTATGTCTGTCATATAATGGCCAAACTCAGAGTATCGGGCAAGAAAGAGCCAATAAAAGATGAAAACAAAAAAGGTAGATCGTTTTCATTTGATGTGGCCAAAACTGACCTTATATTTGACAAATTGTATAAGGATAAGCAGATAACATTGAGCGATAAGCATAAATTGCCAGACCCTAAGCAAATTAAAGGTAAAAAATATTGTAAGTGGTACAATGCATGGTCACATATGACTAATAATTGCTTGGTCTTTCATCATATGTTACAGGATACTATCGAGTAAGGGCTAATCACATTCCAAAATAAGAAGAAAATAGCAGTGGATGAAAATCCTTTCCCACAGCCACTTGGGGTGAACATGGTGACGACTAATTACAAAAACAAATTGGTTATAGACGACGGAGAAGAAGATTATGGGCTACATTCCAGTGTTTTTGAAAATATCAAAAGGAAATAGCCTAGAGAAGATGGAAGCGTCCTGTGTGCAAGATGTAAAGGAGAAGTGAGTCAAACACAGAGAAACCAGGAATAAGGCAACACCACTGTCGCCCTAATTTTGGCCCAAACACCCAACCTGTGGAAGGGTGAAGTACATCATTCTATAGAGGACTGCCTTTTGAGAGGTAGTTCAGGTCAATAAATAATGGGAGAACATTCAGGCCACAACCTCGCCAACTAAATGTACGGTATTCATTCCAGTATAATGCAGGAAGTGTGATACCTTTCAATGAGATGACTAGAACTCAACAAAGGCATTTTCAACGAAATTATGGACTAATGATGAGGCAACAACAAGGATTGCCACGTCCTAAGGTGCCTAAACTGCTCGAGGTGGCTAATCAGAATGTTCTCAAGGATAGTAAAGATACTGGTAGAGGCGAATCAATGAAAGAATTACCAGAAAGTTCTTCTGGGAGATCAAAGTTTGAGCGATGTGAAAGGATGAAGAAGACCCAGAGTGACCAAGTTCGGTACGTTACGTTACCTCCTATCATGGCTAATAACTATTTATTAGCAAATGAATTCAAAAACAAAGAGAATGAAGAGGAGGAAATGGAGGATAATGAGGAGAAAGCATGTATGCTAGAATGTGAAGAGGGCCAAACATCTAGAGGTACGTATGTCGAAGAAGAGGATGATGGTATGACGGACATCGAATAAGAAATTGACTTGGAAGCAGAGAGAAGAAAAATAGGAGTGTCGCGCAATACATTCTTGAAACAGTTGTTTCAAGAAGGTGTTAGCGAGGTGGAGCTGTTGGGAGAACTATCTAGACGTTCCTTTGATTACTATGTGTTGTACGGGACACCCAAAAGGAAGGTAAGAGTGCCTCGCTCTGAGAAATATGGGTCACCTTCAAAAATATTGCCTCCCCCTACAAGATGGGTAACTGAAGAAGAAGCACTAGAAGAAAGTAGAAAAGAAATCCAGGAAGCAGAAGCTCAATGCGAAATATTGCATGTTGAGTTACCATAAGGAAATAATTCAATGGAAGACAAACAGGAAGTGGAAATAGATGCTATCGAAAATGTCATCTTCAAGAGACCAATCATGAAATTAACTAAACACTTGTGGCCATTGTACGTGAATGACTTAGTCAATGGTATATATGTGGCAAAGGTGTAGCGACCGAGAACTTTTAAATGATATAAAATTATTTCTCGAAAAACGTGTCGCTAAACCCTAACCCTAATTTTAAAGAAATAGCGCGTTCGTCTAGCCGTTATAAATGAATTTAAATTATTTCAAATCGAATCCTATATCGAGTAATCATTTTAATTTCAATTCCGATTTATTTTATTTGGACCCAATTTTAATAAATTCAAGTCCAATATTTAAAGCCCAAAATATATAAGTCCAATATTTAGAGTTCAATTATATAAGTCCAATTATATAAGTCCAAAAAACGAAATCATTTCAACCTAATCCACCTAGGCCCATTAGGAAAATCCTTGTACCCAAATTTTTGGCCCAATTGAATTCTTAGGGATTTGTGCCCTAATATTCTACTATTGAAATACCATCCTCACTCTCCCTCATCCTCTACTCCTCCAAAATTCACGCACCCAAGCAATCCATTTGGTAAGAAAATCTCATCTTCTCCAAGCATGTTTCCTCAATCCATTTACTGTGAACTCAATATTGATGCTAGAACATCCATTTCTAGCATCAACCATTTCTAGCATCAACCAGAGATTCATGAGCTGCAAACCAACTCACTGCTCAACAGGAAATCACCATTCCATTTCACTGTGAGTTACCATTGATGCTAGAACATCCATTTCTAGCATCAACAGTGAACTCACAAGCTGCCACACAATGCAGCTATTTAACCAAACCATCACTGCACAGTCACCCAATTTCGAGCTACACCAGCCTCAACCCAAAACCACCATTTCCACCCAAGCTGCTGCACACACACGAGCTGCAGTCATCCATTCCCACATTTCAGACACCATTTCGTTCCCAAAATGCCTCTGTCCAAAACCACAGCTCCCAAACTACCCGAAACCGATAGCCTCAAACCACCATTTCGAACCACCCAAATTTACAGCCAAACCACTGTCGAACATCACTCAAACCACCATTTTCGACTCACCCAACACCACCACCAACAGCAAACCCGGCAGCTCACCCATCGCCCCGAAACCCACAGCCATCTTCACCCCAAAATCATCACCAAACCACATCCATTTCACCACCACACAACCACCATCCAACTGCAAATACCCAATCTCAAATCATTCCACAAAAATCAAAAATAAGAAACCCATTAACTTACCTTAATACCGAGTGAAAATCGAGCCCTAGCCTTCGACCATGCGCCCTAAAATCTCCAATCACCCCCACACCTACCGGCGCCACCACGAGGCGGTGGCGCTGACGCCATTCACCGACGGTCGAAATGGGGGAAGGGGCAGAGCCCCTTCCCGTCGTCTCCCTCTCTCTCTCGATTTACAGAGAGAGAAATGAGAGATGAGTGATAGGTTTTTATTTTTATTTTTATTTTTTTGATTTTTTGGAATTTACAACCCAAGTCCCGCATTTTATAGTTGTTTTAATTAAGTCCTTATGTTTTAAATGTTTTAATTTCAATCCTTTAATTTCATTTTCAGTTTTAGTAAATGTTAATTTAAGTCCCCAAGTTTAGAAATTATTATTTCGGTCCTTAATATTGTATTTTCAGTTTTAACAGATTTTCAATTAAGTCCTTAAATTCTGAAAATGTTTAATTTCAGCCTTCTTGTTTTATTTTCAATTTTAATATATTTACAGTTTAGTCTCTAACTTCTAAAAGTTACTATTTCAGCCCTAAACTCTTATTTTCAACTTTATTAAATTTACAGTTTAGTCCTTAGCTTATAAAAGTTCAATTTCAGCCCTTAAACTTTTAATTCCAGTTTCAATAGTTTCCAATTAAGTCCCTAGAATTCCTATTTTTCACATTTAGCCCCAATACTTTGAAAATAGTATTTTCAACCCTTAGATTTGTCAAATTCAATGTCAATAACTTCCAATTTAATCCCTAAACTTTATTTTATCACTTTAAAGCCTTAAATATTCGAAATACTAATTCAAACTTATTTTCTATTTTGGCTAGACGATACGTACGAACAATTAGGAGATTGAGATTTCATCCCGCTCCACTTTTCACGCAAATCGAGACATTTGAGGTAAACTCGCCACCATTAATTAGTTTAAATTATAATTGCATGTCTTATGTGAATTTACGTGAATTATATGCTTAATTGCATGAGAAGAAAATATATCATATGAGATATATGATGTTGTTATGCTTGCCATAACTTATATGCTTAATTGCATGAGAAAGAAGAGAATCTCTTATGAGATAAGATGAGAATGTTATGCATAACTTATGTGCTTAAATACACGAGACGAGACTACCCTCAGCCTATGTTTTTAAAGAGCCTATGATTTTCAAGAAAATGAACCAAAGATGATGATGATATCACGTTGTATATTGCATAAGTATGTGTTCAATTATTCTGTAAATTAATTATCGGCGATGAGTCTACTGAGTATTTCT
Source organism: Fraxinus americana (assembly GCA_035079005.1). Lineage (NCBI taxonomy): Eukaryota > Viridiplantae > Streptophyta > Magnoliopsida > Lamiales > Oleaceae > Fraxinus > Fraxinus americana. The sequence goes on from CM068714.1 coordinate 6,464,383, forward strand.
TTGAAATACTCACCCCGTTATTTTAACAATATTTGCAGATTTCGGAGGCGATCGTGATTGATGGGCAGTGTGGCAACAATTTAATGAATTCAGTTATTTATATTTGAAAATTTCGTATTTGAACGCTATTAATGCACTTTGTTATTTCAGTATTTAAAAAAAACTCGAGATTTGAAGTTTAATCAATTTTCTTAAGTTATTAAAATGAGTTTTGTTTGTCGACAAGATTTTTACCGTTATAAATGCGAAGTTTGAAATTTAGTTATTTTTCGCAAACTTTTTAGTTAAATCAGTTATAGAAGACGATGACTTGGCAATCCGGGTTAACGGAACTCGGGGCGCTACAAAAGGTGCTCGTTGATAATGGAGCAGCCATAAATACCATCCCGTCCAAGATGATGAGAAAATTTTCAAAGATAGAAAGCGATAAGATTCCGATGGAAGTCATTCTCACAAATTTCAATGGAGGAGTAACTTCAATGAAAGTTGCCACTGCCATCAATCGATCCGCCGACTCCGAGAGAAGAGAAGTTTACGAAGTTTATGAAATTTATCGTTATATTATTTTCGGATATATATTGTAATGATTTACGAGATTCAGAAGAAAGAGAAAGAAAGTGTATCCGAATTAGAAAGAAAGAAAGACGAGTTTGAGCATAATTTGAAGTCAGTGGAAAGATTAATGTATGAAGGAAATTATGGACCTATCAGAGTGGTTTAAGATGGAGAAGAGACTCAAATTGTCATACGGATTGAATAGCCATTTTCAGTGGATGCAATTACTGAAATGTTCATTCAAATGAGACCAAACATAGTGGCCCTAAAAGAGCCAGTAATTGGCAAAAAGGCAATCAAGGAATTTTAGTTGTCAGTAACAAGGCTGAATGGCGGACATTCTGGCCTTCGATGTCGAATGGTTGTCTAACATCGTGAAAGTGTTAAAAAATGGTAAGTTAAAGGTGTGCATAGATTTTAGAAATTTAAACTTAGCAACGCCCAAAGATGAATATCCAATGCCTACGGTAGACTTTTTAGTAGATTCAACTGCCGGACATGTGCTGTATTCTTTTATGGATGGGTATTCAGGATACAATCAAATTTACATAGCTGAAGAAGATATATACAAATATGCCTTTAGATGCCCTTGAGCTTTAGGATGTTTTGAATTGGTAGTTATACCTTTCGGCCTCAAAATGCAGGGGCAACTTATCAAAGGGCGATGAACTTGATTCATTTGGTGTTAATACAGGAAACTTCCTTGATTTTCTAGTGCACAAAAAGGGGATTGAACTCGATAAGAATAAAGTGAAGGCTATTTTTTAGGCCAAACCACCTAACAACAAAAAAGAATTGTAAAGGTTTCTAGGTCAAGTAAACTTTTTAAGACGCTTTATCTCTAATTGTGTAGGGCGAACTAAAACGTTTTCGCCTCTTTTAGAGTTTAAAAATCAGGACGAATTCATCTGGAAAGAAAAGTATCAAAAGGCTTTCGAAAGTCTAAAGACATATCTATCGATTCCACCAGTGTTGGTGTCACCAATCTAAGGAGGGTCATTAAAAGTGTATGTATCGACTGAACAAGAATCGATAGCTGTAATGGTCGCGCAAGAAGACCAATTTGGTGAAGAAATGGTGATTTACTATTTGAGTAGACGATTAACAAACTGTGAATGAAATTACTTTGCTATTGAAAAATTATGTCTTGCTTTATATTTTACATATACAAAACTAAGGGGTTATTTACGACTTGTAACCGTTTATTTAATTTCTAAAGTAAATCTGGTTAGTATATGTTTTATCGCCCTATTTTACACCAAAGGATGAGCCTTTGGACTTTAACACTGTCAGAATTAAAAATACAATATATACCCCAAAAGGCAGTAAAAAATCAAGCTTTGGCTAACTTTTTGGTCGATCATCCGTGTCTTGACATACCTAAGATTGAATTGAAGATCGATTCATTCGAATTAAAACTTGAGTTTTATACTTTAATGGATCAAAAACCTCTACAGGTGCAGGGGTAAGAATAGCGTTGCTAAATCCTTTAGGGATTTGTTACAAATTCACTTTCACTTTGGATAGGATGTGTACTAATAATCAAGCCAAATACGAAGCATTAATCGTGGGTTTAGAATTGTTAGTAGATATGAGAATAAAGAATATGATTACTAGAGGGGATTCTCAATTGGTAATTCACCATTTAATTGGTGATTTTAAGTGACAAAGTGATTCCATCATAAGTCAATACGAAATCGCCCAAGAATTGTTGGAAGAATTTGACCAAGTAGAGTTTCAATACATTAATAGGATATATAATGACATAGCAAATGAATTAGCCCAAATGCCTTGGGGTTATTCAAAAGTTTTAAATTGGGAATCTACTTGTGAGCATGCTACTATTGCCCATAGTGTAAAGGAGGGCGAGAATGATCGGAGTTTATTAAATACAAGATGGAGATACAATAGATTGAGGGCAGAGATTAAAAGGTTCTTCAAAGAACTTAATAAGGAAAGTAGTAGGAAAGTGAAGTTGCGTTCGTTGAATTATGTATTTATAGATGAAGAGCTATTCAAGAAACGCTCAGATAGTACACTACTAAAATGTGTGAGTTTGCAAGAAGTCAGTTCGATCATGGCTGAAGTGTATGAAAGGATATGTGGAGCTCATCAAACTCGCCAAAGGATGAGATGGTTGATTATTAAGAGTGGATACTTCTGGCCCAAAATGGGAGAATCATGTGTTTAGTATGCAAAGAGTTGTTTAGCATGCCAAAAGCATAATTCGATACAAAGAGCCTGTAAGAGAAATGACACCCATTATTAAATTCTGACCGTTCAAAGGTTGGGCGATAGACTTGATAGGGTCGTCCAAGCAATATACATTTGTAATAATTGCAACAGATTTCTTCACTAAATGGGTAGAAACGATACATTTAAAGAAGATCTCTCAGAAAAGTGTCATAAATTTTATTCGTGACCACATTATTTATAGATTTGGGATTTCAAAAATTTTGATGATGGATCACGGAACTTCCCTAAATGGAGATCAAGTGAATGAGTTTTTGAGCGAGTTTGGAGTTAAGTTAGTAAACTCCACACCTTATTACACTCAATCTAACGGACAGACGGAATTTTCTAATAAGATTCTAAAAAATATCATAAAGAAAATGATAAATGAAAATGCCAGAAATTGACACTAATGTTTAAATAAAGCCTTATGCCCTCATAGGATGTCGCCTCGTTCAAGTACCAAAGTTACTCATTTTCAACTTACTTATGGACAGGAGGCTATTTTGCCTATGGAAATTAATGTGCAATCATCAGAGTGTGTTTGCCACACAAGTTAAGTGATGGTGAGTATGCCGCATCATTAGCCCAAAACCTATTGGAGTTGGACGAATTAAAGTTGGATGTCCTGGATAGATTACAAGTTCAAAAACAAAGAATGACTAAATTTAATAACAAAAAAGTTATAGCCAAATCTTTTAGTCTAGGCGAATTGATTTGGAAAACAATACTCCCTTTAGATAGCAAAGATCCAAAGTATGACAATATTCCTCTGTATAAAGTGGACATGTATTGCCTAATAGAGCCTATCATTTGGAAGATTTAGACGGCATCAATCACATGAGATTCATTAATACCAAATACTTAAAAAAATATGTTCCTTTCTTATGGGAAAGTGAACAAATAAAGGCATAAAATAGCATTGCTGAGCGATCGTGACTAAATAATACAAGAACGAAGTACGTTCAAATAAATTCTTTTATTATCAAATACTCGTTATAAATCATGAGATACAAAATATAAGATGCTCTATAAGCTACAATTGAGAACAGGTTGTCATCATTATTCTATCAATCACAAAGAAAAGGGCAAATCGGCCTTGACTGCTTCCTAATTGCATTGTTGTAATGACAGGAAAAAGGCTGAGAAGCACTCTCAAACTGTCTTCTTAATTGCATTGCTACAATGGTAGGCAAGGAGGCTGAGAAACACTCTCAATAGGCAGGTGGCCTGAAAAGCATTTGCAAATCGCCTTCCATCAAGAACTCCCTCTGGAGAACATAAATGGAGGCCCTGAGAAGACCTTTATTGGCCAAAGAACATTTCCTATATCTCACATACCAAAAGTGACATCAAGGCAGATAGCGAAATGGACAACAAATCAAATAATACATTCTATTGCATGAGGAAATATTTGGCTAATTATCTGAAAAGCCAAACGATGGGAAGTAAGTTGATTTTTGTGGAGGATGAAGATGAAGATGACAAATGCATTACACATACACATCTATAGGGGTGTGAAGGTCGAAAGGTAGAATATGAATTGCCACTTACATGCGTGGTAACCGAAATTAAAAAATCATGGAAAAGAAGATTGGAATGCCAAAAGTTTTACTCCGTGTAAAAATTCCATGAAGGGGGATGTACACGAGTTTAGCATGAAGAAATTAAAGGCTTCAGGGGTTGATGTTTGAAGAGGACGCCAATTAATACGCAAATAAATAAAATAGTTGTTCCATAATGACATTGGCTATCGTTACATTCGAATTATCAGTAGCTGCCAGCACAAAATTATAAAGAAAATAAAGGCATCAATGTCTTAACTATAATTCACCCTAAGCTGAATGCATTTGTTCCCTAAACTTCCCCCAATCCTCGCTCTGCCTAGAAGAAGCAGCAGATAACTCAGTTACAATATCCTCATCAACCTCCAGCTTTGTATAACGCTCAACCAAAGACTTGGTTCGCTCAATTCACTAGGAAGGATTACGCTTTTTGGCAGCCATCCTAGCCTTGCAATTGTCCATCTTTGCTTGAAGTTCCTTCATCTCTGCAGCTAAGCTTATCATCAAAGAATCTTCAATCATAACTTCAGAGGAGATTTTGTTTAATTCGGCCTTGACTTTATCAATCTCTTGAAACAAAGACTCATTTTCAGATACAGCATGAAGATAGTGAGTACTCATGGCCTTCAATTCGATATTTTTGGCTAACAAAGAGGTGATTTCAGAATGGATAACCTTCAACTTAACCTTAAAGTCGGAAGAAACGTTAAGCATCGAAAGGTTAAGTGCTTGCACCAGTTTCACACTCAAAAGCTCAAATTTATCTTTTTGTCTAGCAGCACTAGCTTTGTCGATATCCATATCCATAAAAGAAACGTACTCAAATACTGATTGCTTGAGAGTATTCATATTTTCCTCCGAGAAAGCAGAAGATGAAGCAGAAGGACGACTGGTTGAAGAAAGACAAGATGTCTTTAATTGTCCCCAAGAAATGAACAAGTCCCGGATAGAGCACACGATGGCATCCGCATCCTGTAAAAAAAATGCAAACATTTAGCGTTTTCACTGTAGTAAACAAAGAGAAAAATGAAACAAAAGCTACCTCATCAGCAACTTTTGAGAGTTCGGGCATGTCACTGATTGACTCATCCAGCTGTGGAGATTTTGCCTTATCTGGACAAGTAGACTCTGCCACAACCGGCAATCCATAGGAACCTCTACAGAATTCAAGAAGTAATGAATCAAAGGCCAATAGTACAAGCAAGGGTAAAGACATTAAAATGTATTACCTTCTGGTTCAACACTTAGGGGATCAGCGCCCTGGGAAGGTGGCAGCGCTCCAACTAGCTGTGGCAAAGACTTTGGGGCTATAGATTTCTCTTGAAGCAGAGTCCCTGCATCAGATAAATTGGATGGAGTAGCTTCAGTAGGAGGTGACACAGGAGGTGATAGAGCAGGGGCTGCTAAGACTAGAGCCTTTGAGGGAGAAGTTGAATTCTTCTGAAAATTCAGGTAAAACATTAGCCTATGAAGAATAATTTGGTGCATAAAGTAAATAGGCTCAAATACCTTTCTCCTGAGGATGAGATGAGCATCATCATCATCTGGTAAAACTGGTGAAGATGGGACTAACCGTTTACGGCTGGAAGTACATTTGGCCGCACTATCTCGAGCAGGAGGAGAAGTAGATGGAAGGGTCAAATGTTTAGTATGAGCACGTGAAGGAGGATTCCTAATGGATACATGTGTGGCCAAAATAGGAGAAGTGGAAGAAGCCTCTAGCCGATCCAGTAAGTGGATGGCACGATTAGTATCAGTGGTGAACAACCTGCGTTTCACTGATGGCCAGAGTTGATCAAAGAGAGGATGAGTGACAGTAGTGGGATTAAAAGGAGCCAAAGAAAAACCTTTAGTCAAAAGAGTATACGAGCGTCAAAGGCTTGTGCCTCGATTTTGTTTATGGTATGGAAACGCTCTAATAAGGTTTTAGAATAGCAAGGAGGAACAGGCCACCTTTGGCCAAAGCCAAACTAGCGAACAAAAAATTGGGGAGCATATATCTCAACACCTGCCTTGGCATTCGTCCCAGTTACAATGTCATGAAACAAATCTCTTCCAATCATGAATTGAGCCTAAATGGGCAAAAGAGTAGTCACTTCAGCCAAAGTAGAAGGAGGTCTCACATAAATACGGACTTGATGAGGAGAAAAAGGAAAAAAGGAAGGCGTTGAATTCAAATTATAAAAGAATGTGAAAACATCCATATTAGACATATTTACAGGGCTTAATTGATCGATGAATAGCCCATAACAATTGACCGATTGAGGAGGGGATGGAGGAGTACAAAGTTGTAGAAAATATGCTCTCAACCATAAGGGAAATTTGGCCAAACAGCCTGGTAAGAGAATGATTTTGGACAAATGGCCTTTGACCAGAATTAAACAAAAAAAAGAAATTCAAAAGGTTTTAATTGATAAAAAGACAAAATTGCCATTCACTTTTTAACCTAAAAATCATCCAATTTTCCCTTATTTCACCCATTTAACCAACGTCATCCATCTTCTCTAAATCCATCAGAGAACTCAACGACCCCGATGGAATGCATTTGGTCCAATTATTTGCTTTTCCATTTCTCCAACGGTCGGCCAATTTTTCGTTCTTCGAAGTCGCGAGCACCATCACTTGCTGCAGAATAGCTAAAGAATGGTTTGAAGTTAGAACCTTTGGTATGATTAAAAGATTCTGCAGTCACGATGCCAAATCTGCCAGATTTAATTGCTATTTCTTGTGATGTAAAACGACACTACAAACGTTATCCGCAACGTAAGTCATTATCTGCTGTAATTTGATTTTTTCAACTAAATGACCTCTAATAATGGACTTACTAACATGTATAACAAAAAAAAAGTGACTAGCTACAAAGAACGATTGAAATTACATAACTTTTATATTATTGAGATAATGAAAGCACAAGTTGTCTTATTCATATGTGTTGATTAAGTTAATGAACATTCATCTCAACATTATACATTTCATGTGCATATTACAATATAAATAAGTTTCACTTATTATTTTCATGGTATGAATGGGCAGTGATTGCTTATACTCGTATTTAGATATGTAACATGACAAGTGTCGTTTTCATGTCCAGTAACGACACTGGTGTCGTTCTGAGATTTTCAACAAATAATATTTTAACGGACTCCCTAAAGTATGTAACATAGGAAGTTATGAAAATATCTAAGATGACTGTACAAATGACATTACAACGATACACAAGCGTCATTGTGGTGGAAAAGAAGCAAAATATTGCATAAACCAACAAAAAGTATTTGCGAACCCCGAATTTTTTTGTTTTAACTATGAGGATTGAAAACGACAATTTTGAGTACCAAAATAGGCAAGCTAGATTGACTATCCTAAAAGACAATCAGTTTATCGACCTTTTTAAGTTAGGGGGTCCAATGCTTGACGTCGTTCATCTGGAAAAGTAGCAAAATATTGAAGAAATCAACAAAACGACAAAAGTGTCGTTACTGCTTTTAGAACGTCTACCAAAACGACAGAACTGTTGTTCTACATCTAAAATTGATTTTGAAGAGTCGCGACCCATCCAAGCCACGATAATGATGAGTTGAACTCATTTAAGTTGCAGGCTGAACACTCCACGTACAACATTCGAAATTTATAATCATTACTTAATCAAGAGGAAAAAAGAAAACGACATAACTTCTGTTACTGTTTTGAAAATAGCACAAGTGTCGTTCTGGCTCTAAAATCAATTTTGAAGAGCCACAATCCATCCAAACCACGATAATAATTAGTTGAACTCATTTAAGTTGCAGATTGAACACATACCGCTTACAACATTCGAAATTTATGCTCTTTACTTAATTTAGAGGAAAAAAGAAAACGACGCAACTGCTGTTACTGTTTTGAAAATAGCACAAGTGTCGTTCTGGCTCTAAAATCGATTTTGAAGAGCCACGATTTATCCAAACCACGATAATGATTAGTTGAACTCATTTAAGTTGCAGATTGAACACATACCGCTTACAACATTCGAAATTTATGCTCTTTACTTAATCTAGAGGAAAAAAGAAAACGACGCAACTGCTGTTACTGTTTTGAAAACCACACAAGTGTCGTTCTGGCTCTAAAGTCGATTTTGAAGAGCCACGACCCATCCAAACAACGATAATGATGAGTTAAACTCATTGAAGTTGCAGATTGAACACACACCTCTTACAACATTCGAAATTTATGCTTATTACTTAATCAAGAGGAAAAAAGAAAACAATACAACTGTCGTTACTGTTTTGAAAACGGCACAAGTGTCATAATGGCTCTAAAATCGATTTTGAAGAGCCGCGACCCATCCAAACAACGATAATGATGAGTTGAACTCATTTAAGTTGCAAGCTAAACACGCCGCTTACAACATTCGAAATTTATGCTCATTACTTAATCAAGAGGAAAAAACGACACAAATGTCGTTACTGTTTTGAAAATGGGACAAGTGTCGTTCTGGCTCTAAAATACGATTTTGAAGAGCCGCGACCCGTCCGAGTCACGATAATCGATAAACGAGACCTATTTAACTTGCAGGCTGAACACGCTCCTTACAACATTCGGGATTTATGTTCATTACTTAATCGATAGGAAAAAGAAAACGACACAACTGTCGTTACTGTTTTGAGAACGACACAACTGTCGTTCTGCCAATAAAATCGATTTTGAAGAGCCGCGACCTATTCGAACCACGATAATGATAAACTAAATTCATTTAAATTACAGACTGAATAGATAATATTTGTATTGTCATTTTACATGGAAGATAACGACTGTACTATTGTTCTACACTACGTAAAACGACTGGAGTGTCGTTCTGTGCTGTAGACCGTCCAATAGTTACACCCAGTACAGAAATACACCAACTGTGGAAAATTAATCAACTAAAATATCATTTCAAACTATATTGAACAATAAAAAGACCAATGTATACGAAATTACCAAAAATACCTTTCTTTTTTTTTCAAATATTTAGAGGTTTTAATGTAGATAATTTAAAAACCAAAATTCTTGTTCAAATACTCAAAATGTAGGAAAATATATGTGAGTAATATAATAAATAACAAGATTTTGTGGGGGGGAAGCAAGTACAGGAGATGCCGAGATGGAGAGCTCGTGTTAATTGGATTGGAGACGAATTGGGAAATTTAATGGATTGAAAGGGTATTTGAGTCTTTTGATGATAGGGATATTTTGGACCTTTTATACCATTTATTTATTCTATTTTTTAATGGAGGCCATTTTACCAACAAACATTGAGAAAATCATCTTTGTCCAAATACATTGTTTGACTAGGCTATTTAACATAGAGTCCCCAACCACAATTGAGCAAGCCAAAGGGGCCCACTGCCAATGGGAGTGCACCATTCTTTAATTGAGATTGAAGGAAAGTCATGCCTCTATAAAATGTTGCTAAAAAGAACGAACATAGATTCAAAGACCTCCCACACACCAACTCATGCGCTATGGGCAGATAACTCATGGAAGGCTTCAGGTTGGGGACACAAAAAACATATTTACAAAGTCAGACCTGAATGATGGCCACACGCTCAACATGAGAGGGTTCAGAACTAGAAGCAGTATAAAGTCCTTGCATGCCTGAATAGGACTCGGTGAGTTTTTTGTCAAACTTTGGGACAACACCGGCAATCAAAATGTCAGGAAAAATGGTGTCGCCCAAAAGTGCAAGGTTTACTAGGGCTCCAACATCCTTTAGTATAACAGATATTGGGCCAAGGGGGAAGACAAAAGTATTGTACTCTGAATTCCAAAAACTCAGAGAAATAGAAAAAAGCACTGGGTTATAAATTGGGGTTTGGAGAGTAATTTCTAATAAATCTGAAATTTTAGCACGATCAAAAATAGTTTTAGTGGGACCATGATTCACCATACGTGCATGTCATCTAAGAAAACTAGCATCAGTTTTGGGCTAAGTACGAATACCTTTGTCGTAGATTGGCTTCAATGGCAAAGAGTTCAGAAAGGGCGGTTTTCCATACAAAGGAACAACTGACCCACCGCCGCCTGCCCAATCAATTCAACATCATTAAACGATAGACCCAGGTAGAATTCATTGTTGTCAGGGCGAGCTTGTGAAAGAGATTTGAGTTTACATAAGGCCTGGTGAGGAGGTTTTGTAAATCCTCGAAACTGAGGGAGTTATCGGAGGAGTTTATGAAGTCGCCATTTGCAATAAAAAATAGCTGCTGTGGATAGTCCTTGAGAAACGTAGCAAAGAAGCAAGATGATGAACAGCGATCTTTATAGAGGAGCACGATGTAAAGAGGTTACCATCAAACGTAATGGCGCGATGAAATGGCGTGTCTTTTGGGTTATATGGATATAACGTTACACTTTTCAGGTTGAAGAAGGGTTACCACCAAACGTAAATAATGATTGAAATTCTTAGGAATTTCAAGTATTGTAGGAAAATGTAAAGGAAGAATATGGTAAAAATTAATAATTGATATTAATTCTACCATATTAGAGGGTAATTGTTGACATACAAAAATGAGGCCCAACTAAATGAGGCCCAATGATTAAATGAGTCCCAATTATTAAGTCAAACCCAATTATGTGGTGCAAGAAATGGAGCCCAGTTAGGGAAATTGAGGAATGGGCCCAAATAAGACCATTGTAAAATATAATGATAGCCCACGAGCGGAGAACTATCGTCGCCCAAACTTGCAGAACGCCCGGACCTGAGCAAATAAAGTCTCTCATTGTCGCTCAGAACGATGGTCTCACTCTCGCCCAAGCCTTCGAGACATCCAAGGTCTGGATGAATATGGCATTTTGTTCAGTTATTGAAGCAATTATTGAGTAACCTTATCACATCCCATGATCCAGAATCTCGGTTACAAGCTGTTAAACAACAAGAGCACTAACAACAGTTGCTAAAGGCAGTTCCATGACAAGTCAGCCATCACGAAGAAAGTGGGTAGTTATAGAGCGCCAAGAGGTTTCCAAGCAGTTTTACAAGAAGAAATCGGCAAAGGAGTTTAAAAAGGAAAAGAAGACATAGAAGAAAAGGACTCTGAATCAAACACTCTCAACCGAGAATATGTAATTTCAATTCATTTATTTTATATTTGCAAATTTTCAATTTACTTCGTATGCTTGTGCCCCTTGGAGGCTTTTTGCTTCTTTTCAATTGTAATCTTCATAAATAAAGCACCATTTGTTGGGACTTTGTCTCAAGAGATTTGTTCCTTACACAATCGTCTGAACCTTTCTTTTAATTGTTAACAATAATCCGCGTGAAACAAATGCTAAGTTATAAAAATTAAGAGTAGCATTTAAGGAATATGGATACTACAATTTCTCGTAATTCTTTTCCTATCAATATCTGAATTGCAGGTTTCTAGCGTAACTTAATTATTAACTAGGCAAATGGACCAATGAAGGTGATGGGCGGGTATAAGACAAGTCGGCAATTTTCACCCCGTCCTGTCGAGTATTTTTTTCACCTTCTCCCATCCTCATACACTGTTAAAGCATGATGGAGCGGGCAGGTCCTTGCCTCATTTATCATCCTATTTATTTATTTATTTATTTATTTCATTTTTTGCTTTTCTTTTCTTATTTCTTTAGTTAGTAAGCCCTTGTTTGATTCACATTATTAACAAAACACATTTTTTTTCTTTCTTATTCTTAATAACACATTGTTCAATAAAATAATATTATAAGCAAATTCAAAACTTTTTCTTATTTTTTAACCACACATTATTCGTCAAAAAACTATTCCAAAATGCATTTTGGCTCAAAAAAAGGGGCTCAGACAGGCTTTAAATATTATTACTTTTTTTTCAAATTTGTTAAGAACAACTCATGTTCTCTTTAAAAAGGATGATAAACCTTTTATTTTTGTTTTATAAAAAATTTAATTTGAAATTAATTTGAAAGGGGGCAGGAACTATATTTCCCGTACATGCTTCGAAGCAATGACTCCCTCCCCCATCCCCGCCCCATTTACCAGGTAATCCCCGCCCCATTTGGGGCAGAACGTCGTGGATATCGAATTGAACGAATTTTTTTGTCATTCCTGAGTGGTTAAGAAAGATGATCATGTGTAGGTTATTGTAAGTTGAACAATGAATTGGGGCAACACATTTGGACTCAAAACATAATAAAATTTCCATTGGAACAGCAGATCTGATGTTAAATTTCATCCTGGCAGAAGCAGCAGGACCATCAAAAGCATCAGACAAGATCACACTATTCAAATGCTTTGGAAACTGATAACAACAATTGACAAATTTGAAACTTAATACTGACTTATTGTAGAAGTTTAACCAGTTTTTCAAAGTTCGTGAAGGAAGAGCCACCAGGAGAAGTTGCCTCTTCTGCTTTTTTCTTCCACTCCATAGCTTTCTCTTTCATTTTCTTCCCTTTCTCACCATCCATAAGTTCTTTCACAAGCTCCTCCACCTCGTCTCGCTTCACATTATTGTCTATTTCCATTCCCGTACCCCATTCCACGCAACTGTACCTGCAATTTGTTTGTTGCTCAGCAAAGAAAGGCCAGCAAATCAAAGGCACTCCAGCTACTATGCTTTCTACAGTTGAATTCCACCCGCTGTGTGTCAAGAACCCTCCGATTGCTGGGTGTTTCAGAACTTCTTCTTGCGGGCACCAGCTAATCAACATGCTTCTATCTTCCGTATCTGCCACAAATTCTGGTGGCAACATTGCTGAATCACCGGCAACTAAATCAGGCCTGATTATCCACAAAAATGACTTGTTACTATTGGCAAGTCCCCATGCAAATTCAGTTAGCTGCTGCGCTGTTACCACAGTGATGCTCCCAAAATTCACATATACTACTGAATTTGGTTCTTTTTTGTCCAGCCATTTAATACATTCTAAGTCTTCCTTCCACAGACTTGAGCTGGTCAATGTGTGCTTTTCATTCTGAATGTGATTCATCATCAGTTGCAGAGGACCAACTGAGTAAATGACCGGGTTTATAGATGAGAGTGCATCCAAAACATCGTTCTCTAAGGCATCGAAAGTGTTCAATATTATTGCTTTGGCTTTGGAAACGGCCTCAATTTCTTGTAACACGAAATTAAGCATGAAGTCATTTGGATCTGTTGCTCTAAGAAAGGAAGGAAGATCCCTCAATCTGATATCCTTCATTCCTGGAATCCAATCAATGGTTGTTTCCAAATAACCATTCATTACCTGGCTCATTTCTGCATATTAATTAACGTACAACATTCCAAGAGATATAGAGTCAAACTAAATATATAAATATATAAAGAATTGAAGTTAAAAACCGACAAAAAAAATTTTTGAATTGTATTAATGAGATGAATATGGAATAGTTTGTACAGTACCTTTCAAAGGAGTGTAGCCTCTTTCGATAAGATGGGGATACTGCGTGTAACCCAAGAAACCGCAAGCACTCGTAGTCCAGAACAGCACTTCCGGAAGTCCAAATTGTTCAGCCGCCTTGAGAGTGAAGCTCATGACGCCATCAGACACTATGCAGGTCACGGGAGGCATCTCCGGTGCAGCGTTGTTGAGCTTCGCCAGCAGGCTGCAGAAAGGGGCCAAGCAAGTTTTAGTTGTAGATTCACATAGTGATGGGATATCTTGAGTGGCGTCGGCATCAGATGGCGGGAGGCCATCGGGAATAGTCTCAAATCTGAATTCCGGCAGCCCGTCAAGGGCGGCGGGGCCACGGGACTTGAGCAAGCGTTTGTGATTGAACTCTGTGTTAACAAAGGTTATGTAGAATCCTTGGTGGTGAAGAAGCTTGGCGAGTTTGAGCATAGGGTTTATGTGACCTTGTGCTGGATATGGTATGCATACAGCATGGGGCTTATCATTTCCTGCAATAGAACCCATCCCCCATCCCTCCCTCCCTCCCTCTCTCTCTCTCTCTCTCTCTCGGAGACACGCGCAGAGGGAGTTTGAGTTGAAAGAAAAGGGGCAATGACCTTTAAGAGAAATGCTACGTTACTAGGCCACATGGACCCTGGCCAAGGGCCTGCCCTTTAAATAACAAAAATGTGAAGTGGTGCTAGGATTATGTTACTCGTACATGAAAATAGATGTAAAGAATTATATGAAAGACGTGTATGAAAAGTTGATTATGTATTAAAAATTTGAATCTCGTCTGCACGTATTAAAAATATAAATTTAAACGATATAATTTAATTTTATCAAAATGATTTAACAATATCACCTACCAAAAATGTTTCTTTCTACGTCTGACATGTCTTGATCGGCCCGTTCATAACTTCGTGTCTCTTCTGCATCAATTACTATGGAATATATTAAAGAAAATTATCCCATTGTCAAACTTTCACATGCTTCACTAGAGGACTTCTAATACTTTATTGGACAATAATTATGGCGAAATCAAGATCAGATCATAGTGATAACTATTATATCATATTATAATCTTATAATAATTTAAGCTTCTTTACTTTGGAAAACCAAGTTTGAGTTGTGATATGTTTTGTTTTGTTTTGTAAGATTGTTTGACAAAGTTTTTAATAAAAGTTCTAGCAAATTTTGATAGACACGCGAGTTTATACTTAATGCATATGACTTCGTGGGATATTTTTCAACAACATTTGGATAAGTTATGTTGCATCTCCACGCCAAATGACATATCATGCTCAAGCGGTCGTGTTCTTATTATTAACTCTGGATGTTTAGGAGATCATGGAGAATGGGTAAAAAAAAACCTTATCAGGAGATGAAAACGCACGTCTCCCGATACAACTACTATAAATAGAGGTGAGTCCTATCCGATAAGGAGTTACACCCTTAACTTGTACAATCAAATGCATAGTTGTTTTCATACTTTATACTCGGTTTTCTCCTCCTATTAATTCCTACACCAGAGTATCCGCATGGGAGATGAGCCCCATCACTTCTTGCAGGTTTTGAGCCGTTGGAACCGACGTTAGTGGAAAGGAGAGACCGTGTGAACATAATCATAATTATATTTTTAAATATAAAAATAAAAACCTATTGTTTTCGGGTTTGCATGAGTCCACGTGCAACTAATCAAATTGTTCAAATTTTAACAGAAAAACTTTGATGTGAATATAATATCAAACATTATTTACATAAGACTATTGATATGATATATGAAAAGCTTTCTAATTGATTTATGTCTCGATACACTTCCAAGAAATTTTTTTATATATCCAAGAAACTACATAGTTGAAATGGCTATTGTTTATTCTTTTACTTTAATTTAATTTATTTTTCATACTCATTTTTAAATATACGTTCATATAATAAAATTTTCTATATATAAAACTAAATTTTTTTCTTATTCTCTAACCACACGTTCATAAAAAATACTATTTAAAACATAGTTTTTAAAATTAAAGGCCACCAAACATGGGCGTAATGACATGAGTGAGGTGACATTTTTTAAACATGTAGATGCCACATGGACTTTCAATGAAGCTAGGCAGTAACTGTTGGGTTTTGACACCCGGTGAATCTCGAACGATAATGTAAACGTTAGATTAAATTGTTACTAACAACCAAGTCCAAGTGTTCAACCCGAAAACAATGTGGGCCGTTGGAAGTAATTTAAATAATTAATGTTTCTTATGACACATATATATTATCTCTTGGATGACTTTAAATCTTGACTCATTTAACATCTTTTATTGATCCAACGAAAGCCTAACCTATCACATATATATGGTGTCTTTGTCCTAGCCGCTTTGCAGGTGATTTGTGTTGTGAAAGAGAAATGCGTGATTGCAAAATTGGAGAGAAAAATGGTTGGTTGAGTTTTAAAAACCGACACTTGTTTCCTTCAATTTTTTTGTCTATTTCTCATGTTTCTTCCATTGTTTTTCTCGTGTCTTTGTGGCTTACAAATCATTATCTTGTCATTTGTGGGTGAAATTGAGGAGTAACTGAGATGAATAAATTGGTTGTAGGTTGGAGTCGTTCCGATTGGTTGTTTGGTAAAAAAAGGTAACGTGAAATTGAGCATGAAAAATACCGTTTTGACGATCCTTGGAGCAAGCTTTCGCGACAATTGGTATCAGAGTTTCAATGTGGTAGATTTGGCTCGAAAATTGGCCAAAAAAAGACCCGAAAATTGGCTAAAACGAAGTAAAAAACATATCGTAAAACTGTCCAGAAAACAGCCTAAAATCCAGGGTTTTTTTTGTGATTTCCGACCAATCCAGATGGAATTTGGTGAAACGGAGGCCACCGACGTGACGTGCAAGTGGAGGCGCTTCTAGGTGGCCAGCATGTGAGATCATCGACGGTGCGAGGCAGAGGCACGTGACAACCACATGTGTGAGGGCGCGTGCAGCTTCTTCCGACGGAGGTCTCTTTAGGCAATTTATTCCTGACATTTTTCTTGACATTTTGGTGTTGTTAGTTTTCTGTTTTAGGTTATATAGCAAAGTCTGGACGATTGTGTTTTTCGCGTGTTCGGGACTTGAATGGTTGATTGATTCATGCGATTGTTGGAGATTTTAGGACGAATAGTGGTGGTCCTAAAGTGATAAATTCGCATCTCTTGGTATTTACGGATTAAGATTGGTCCGCTATGATATGTTGGCTTATCTCAATTTAAATTTTAGTATTAAGGCATCATCATGTGGGGTGAAATTCTGATTGAGGTTACCATGTGTGGTAACATTGCTTGTACTAGAAATTTAGGAATTATTTGTCATATTTGAAATGTTGAATTTTGATCGCAAGTTGATAATTGCTTTTGTGCTTTAACTGTTGTTTAGTCACTATATGAGACTACTTTGCAAGAGAATTTGAAATTTTGTTGACATAAATTCTTGTTGCATTGATTATTCTGCTAGAACACTTAGACTTGACCCGTTTGAACATTTCTTTGATACCAAGATCTTGAGTCTAATAAAAACACTGTGAATCTAGAATAGTATATATTGCGGCCTTATGATTAGTTTGTATTACCTATTTGTACATTTTGATTGTTCTGTTTTTCTCAAAATGTCTTTACATTTCGAAATTGGCATTTTTAATGGGAAATGGATTTTTCAATTTGGGGATTTTGGTTCAACGAAAGGTTTCAAAAGCCATAAATGGTAAATTTCCTGTAAATTTGACAGAAGCACAAAAGAAAGAATGTGATGAACTTGCTTATACTTCAATTATTTTACACATATCTGACACTATTTTGAGAAAAATTGGAAAACTTAATTCTACAAAAGAAATTTGATAAAAGTTGGAAGACTTATATTTGCGTAAGTCTACTTCTAATAAGTTGTACTTTAAATATTCTTCAATTTTAAAATGGATCTTTCAAAAGATCTTGATGACAATTGGTTATTTTCAACAAACTTATTCAAAATATTGTTAACTGTGATGAAAGATGTCTGAACCGTATAAGGCTATTATTTTATTTAATTCTATGCCTGATTCATATAGAGGGATTAAGAATGCAATTAAGTATGGTAGGGATACCTTAACACTCGAAATTGTCATAGATTCTCTTATGAGTAAAGAAATGGGGATTAAGACTAAGAAAGATGATACGATGAGTGGTGAGTTACATATGATGAGGAGTAGAATGAAGTTTAAGCAAATGAATTTGGGTAGATCTCAAGATAGTAATGATTCGAGTTGCGAATCGAGTGATGATAGTGATAAGAAAAAGGGCAAGGGTTGGAACAAGTCTGGTGGTAAGCGATGTTACGACTGTGGTAAATTTGGGTACTTTGTATAGGATTGTCTCAGGAAGAAGGATAAGAAAAAGGGTAAGATGAGAGACGATGTGAATGTGGTTATAGGGTCAAGTGATGATCTTAGTGAGATTTATTGAGAGTAAAACTAGTTACTACATGTGCATCCATGTGTAATCATTTCCGCATGTACGTGATTGCTTAATTATGTTGAATGGTTATATATTTATTTCAATATGTTTGATATGTGCATTTCTATAAATTTTGAGAGCAATTTAATTACTTGGTGTAATTATTTACATACATTATAGGTTAAGATGGATTAGCAGTGTGTTATATGTTTATTGGTGAAATTGAGTATAGATGTACAGGGGTACATTAGTGGTTTATACCGGGGATATGGAGTGTGACATTTGGATCACAAGTGGAAATGTGATTAAGTGTTGAAATCATTTATCTGTGAAGAGACCTTGATCAGGTGGAGAGTGAGAGAGGCACTTCTATCACTTCTGTTGGGTAGAGACCCATTATCCATTTAGGTTGGGAAAAGTGATATGTTGATAGAGGATTATCCTAAGGACTTAGGATCTATAAAGATCTACCAATTAAATATGAGTTGAGTGATCAGTCTACTGAGCATGGTGAACGATGAGGTGAGATATGTGCACTCGAGGTGTGGACAACACGGAATGGGATATGAGAAGTATGATGAGATCTTGTCATAGAATCATTTATGCATTTGTTGCATAAGTATTGGCCGCTTGATTAATTAACTGTTGTTCTGTGTGAACATTTCTATTTTGAAAAAAAATTGTGTTATCCTATATGATATCATCGCATGTTTATTTGCTCTTGATTGATTATTGTAATAATATGTCTCTATTTGGGTATTTGTTTGTGACATTAGCCCCAGTGAGTACATGGAGCAGATATGGTATGTTTTTGGGTCCCAAACACAAGGTAAGGTCTCTAATTGCTTTGATTATGCAAGCATTAATTTTGTATTTTGATTGCCTGTAGATTGATTGGGTATCAAGGTGGAGATTTGTTAGGTTTTGATACCCAATAAATCTCGGGCGATAATGTAAACGTTTCATTAAATTGTTACCAACAACCAAGTCCAAAAACTCAATCCGAAAATAATGTGGACCGTTGGAAGTAACTTAAACAATTGAGAAAATTACATAATACCAGGTGTTTAAAGATCACAATTCAAAAATTAGGTCTACAATTTCATTATTCATAAATCAGGTATCAATATAATAATTAAATATTAAATATCTCCACCCAATTATTCCAAACCCTAATCTTTTGACCTTATTTTCTCTCTCTCTCTCTTCTCCATTCTCTTTATTCTCTCCCTTTTCTCTTTCACAAATAACAACCGACGGTGGAGAGGGCTTCACTGGTGGAGATCGCCGCCAAGGAGAGGCTTCACTAGTGGAGATCGTCGTCGAGGAGAGGGCTTCACTGGGCTTGACAAATAACACTCGGAGATTGCTGCCGACAAGAGGGCTTCACTGGTGGAGATCGCCTCCGCTCTTCACTGACAGCTTCTCTGTGCCTGATCGTCTCCGCTCTTCAATGTGCAACGATTGAGGGCTGCTAAGAGTTCTCAGGAGCATCGTCAGCGGTCGAGGGCTTCACTGCTGAGAGTTCATCTATTATGTGGCGTTGTGAGTGGTGTCCAGTGGAGGTGGTGGTGTGAGTTGTTGTGCACGGTGGAGGTATGGTGCAGTGGTGTTTTTTGATGGCGGTGTTGTGTGCGGTGTCATGGCAATGGTGGATTTGTTGGTTTTGTGGTAGTGATATACCATGGTCGTTGCTGGTCAGATCTGCTTGCGGCGGTTTTGTGGTGGTTGTCATTTTTGTTGTTGTTGGAGATGGTTGTGGTGTTGTGGCGACGGCGATTTTTGTTGGTGGCGTGGTGCAGGCAGTGATTATGGCGGTCGATTTTTGTTGCATTGCAGGCGGGCGATGCGATGTTTTGGTGGTACGGTGTAGGCGATGGTGTGGTGGTCGTGTGGTGCAGGTGGCGGTTGTTGGTTGTGCAGGTGGAAGTTGTTGGTGGTCGACGGTGGTTGTGGTCATTTTCATTGGGTGGTGGTGGTGGTGGTTGTTGTTGGGGGATGGTGTTGGTGGTGTCGAGGTCTTTTCTGGTGGTGGTGGTGAGGTCGTTTTCATTAGGTGGGCGACGGTGATGGTTGCTGGGGTGTTTGTGGTAGCGACGGCGGTGGTTTATGTGGTGGCGGTGGTGTGTTTCTATGGTGTTGGCGGTGGAGACGACGATGGTGTTGTGTTGGTGGTGGTCACAGATGGTTTGTTGATTATGACCAATAAATTGGTTGGTGTATGACCAATAAAGAATAAATTGTGATCAATAAATATTGTGTGACCTACAAATTTATTAATTTGTGACCAATAAAATTTTTGAAAATCTGTGACTTATAAAATTTTTGAATCGTGACCTTAAATTTTTGAAATCTGTGACCAACTAATTTGGAAATCTTTGACCGTGTAACCTATAAATTTTGATATGTGACTAACTAATTTTGAAATCTGTGACCAACCAATTAAATGTGACCTATAAAATTTTTGAACTGTGACCATTAAATAATTTGTGACGTATAAAAATTAGTATTTGTAACTGAAAAATAATATGTGACTAATTGAATTATAAATCTGTAATCGGAATGATTGCCGGAATAGTCGTCGAAATGGTCGCCGGAGAAGAGTGGTCACTGGAGAAGAGTGATAGTCGGAATGGTCATCGGAATAGTCCACGAAGCGGTAGGAGTGGTGCATGTGGGGTGGGTTTATTATATTATATTATATTAGAATTTTAAAAAAAAAAAAACCTAATTTTTGAATTTTCAAACTATAAATATGATTTTTGAATTGGTGTAAACTAAACACCTCATTTATGAATTTTTCCCTAAACAATTAATGTTGATCATGGCCCATATATATTATCTCTTGAATGACTTTGAATATTGGCTCATTTAACCTCTTTTATAGGTACAACTACAGCCTAACCTAACTTGTATATATGGTGTCTTTGCCCTAGCCGCTTTGTGGGTGATTTTTTTTTTGAAAGGAGAAAAGCGTGACTGTAGAATTGGAGAGAAAAACAGTTGCTTTGAGTTCCAAAAACTGATACTTGCTTCCTTCATTTTTTTGGTCTCTATCTCGTGTTTCTTCTATTAGTTTTCTCGTGTCTTTGTGGCTTACAAGTCATTACCATTATCTTGTCATTTGTGGGTGAGATTGAAGAGCAACCGATGTGAATATATTGATTGTGTGTTCAAATCGTTTGGATTGGTTGTTTGGTAGAAAAATATAACGTGAAATTGAGTTCGGAAAACACCGTTTTGACGACCATTGGAACAAGCTTCCGCGACAGTAATACTCTAGATTTTTTTTCCAAACTCATAAAAACGAAAAGGTATTCATAGATTCATTAGCTAGCAAGGCAATGCGTCTTTGCACACTCTGGCTAACATCTAGAAAAGTAATATTTGGAATAACATAGATAAAAGCGTGCTTGTGAGATGAGGATAGTATAAAAGGCTTGCTGAAATTCGTTACCTACAAAACAGCTATGGTTTCGAAAGTACTAATGGAATACATTATCTGACACTTATAAGTGACTTATTTTCACGAACTTCTTCTGTAGCAAATCAACTTAATGTAAAAGCATCTCCTTGACAAGTTTTTCCAAATTCATGTAGGAAGAGCCACCAGGTTCAGTTGCCTCCTCTGCTTTCTTTTTCCACTTCATAGCTTTCTCCTTCATTTTCTTTCCCTTCTCGCCGTCCATTAGCTCTTTTACGAGCATCTCCACTTCGTCTCGCTTCACATTATTGTCTATTTCCAATCCCATACCCCATTCCACACAACTGTACCTACAATTCGTTTGTTGCTCAGCAAAGAAAGGCCAGCAAATCACAGGCACGCCCCCAACTATACTTTCTATAGTCGAATTCCACCCACTATGGGTCAAGAACCCTCCAATTGCAGGGTGTTTTAGAACTTGTTCTTGTGGGCACCAGCTGATCAACATGCTTCTATCTTTCGTTTCTGTCACGAATTCAGGTGGCAACATGGCTGATTCGCCCACAACGATATCAGGCCTAATTATCCACAAAAATGACTTCTTACTATTGGCAAGTCCCCATGCAAATTCAGTCAGCTGCTGTGCTGTTACTACAGTTATGCTCCCAAAGTTCACATACACAACTGAATTTGGTTCTCTTGTGTTCAGCCAGTCAATACATTCCGAATTTTCCTTCCACAGTTTCGAGCTCAAAGAATCGTACCTTTCGTCATGAATGTGATTCATCATCAGTTGTAGAGGCCCGACTGTGTAAATGCGAGGGTACATGGCTGAGAGCGCGTCCAAAACATCTTTTTCTAATGCATCAAATGTGTTGATAATAATTGCTTTGGCTTTGGGAACCGCCTCAACTTCACTCATCATGAAATTGAGCATGAAGTCATTTGAGTCAGTTGTTCTGATGAAGCTAGGGAAATCCCTCAGTCTAATATTCTTTGTTCCAGGAACCCAATCAAGGGTTGTATCCAAGTAACCATTTGTTACCTGGCTCATATCTGCAAATTCGAGTACACTTAGCAAAGAATAATCATATATTTTAAAGGCGCGGCATATTAAGAATTGAACTCATTTTCTAATCCCATTTCATTACTATAAAGTACTATTATTAATGAATCATACTATTGGAAGAAAAACGTGATTGAAGGATGAAAAAGAATCTTATTCCAATCAATTAAAATCAGTACATTTACATGGTATTTAAATAGAATGAAAAGATTCTCTTTTAACTAATTTAACTAACTAACTAATATCCCAAATGCCAGCTGTGAATTCTGTTATTCCAGCTCGTATTACTCCCCCTCAAGATGGAGAGTGGAGGTCAAGGACACCCATCTTGGATAGTAAAGGAAACAGAAGAGAAGCAGGTAGTGCCTTAGTGAAGATGTCTGTCAGCTGATGGTATGTTCGAATGGGAAGAAGCTTGAGAAATCCATCAGAAAGTTTATCCCTGACAAAGTGGCAATCAATCTCAATATGCTTGGTACGTTCATGGAAGATTGGATTCGAAGCAATATGGATGGCCGCTTGATTGTCACAGAAGATCAGTGCAGGAGAAGGTGGAGAAATGTGAAGATCAAGGAGCAACTGATTAATCCAAACTAACTCACTGGTGGTAGAAGCCAATGCCCTGTACTCAGCCTCAGCAGACGACCTGGAAATGGTAGTCTGCTTCTTAGCCTTCCAGAGGACCAAAGAATCGCCAAGAAACACACAAAAACCTGTCACGGATCTTCTGGAATCAAGGCAAGAGCCCCAGTCAGCGTCTGCAAAAGCCCTCAATTGAAAAGAAGATTGGGCGGGAAATAGAATTCCTTGACCTAGGGAAGATTTTATATACCTCAACAAATGGTGAACTGCATCCAAATGTGGTTGCCTCGGTTGTGATACAAATTGAGATAATTTGTGAACCGCAAAGGTGATATCATAACGTGTGATGGTTAAGTACAAAAGGCGCCCAACTAACCTTCTGTATAAGGATGCATCAGCTACAATATCACCTTCAAATGAGCTGAGACGACTCTTTGGATCCATGGGTAAAGAAGTGGGCTTGCAGGCCAAAAAGCCTGTGTCTTCAAGGAGTTGAAGAGAGTAATGACGTTGTGACAAGAAAATGCCTCTAGATGATCTGGCAATTTCTAAGCCCAAGAAATATTTCAGCTGCCCTAGCTCTTTCAATTTGAACTGACTGTGCAGGAGCATCGTCAAGGACTTCACTTCCTGAAGGTTTGGCCCTGTGATGATTATATCATCGACATACACAAGTAAGGCCACAAAAGAAGCACCAGCGCCTTTGGTAAATAACGAGTAATCAGATTTGGACTGAATATATCCATGTTGAAGAAAAGCAGTGGAGAATTTAGCAAACCACTGACGGGAGGCCTGTTTCAAACCGTAAATGGACTTGTGTAATTTACATACCAGATGCTTTCCCTGTCTGCCAGAATTAACCTGAGTATGGTATCCCAATGGAAGCTCCATATAAATTTCTTCAAATAAATCACCATTGAGGAATGCATTATTGACATCTAGCTGTGTAATCTCCCATTTATGTGCTGCAGCAATAGCTAAAAGAACCTTGACTGTTACTAACTTAGCCACAGGAGAAAACGTTTCAAGAAAGTCCAATCCTTCCTGTTGCGTGTAGCCTTTAGCCACAAGCCTAGCCTTGTACCGATCAACGCTTCCATCTGACTGATACTTGATTTTGTAAACCCACTTGCAACCTATGGGATGCTTTCCCTTAGGTAGATTTGTAACAGACCAAGTATTGTTCAATTCCATGGCTTCCAGCTCACTGTCCATAGCCTCCTTCCAATGAGGAAATTTCACTGCTTGCTGATAAAATTGGGGTTCAAAGTTAGAATAAACAGAAAGAAAGAAATTGCTGTGAGTTGGGGAAAAGCTACTGTATGTGATGTATTTAGAAATGGGGTAGGGTAAGTTATCATCAAACAGCTATGAATTCTTTAGAAGATTGCAATGGTAATCTCGAAGGTATGAAGGTGGGATGCAAGTTCTGGAAGATCGTCTGGTAGGAACAAGAGCAGTGGAAGGAGTAGAAGTAGAAGACGAAGGGTTGGCTAGCAAATTTGGAAAGTCACCTGCAGACTCAGGTGGGAGTTCAGGAGAGGACACACTCTAGGAATTTATATCAGAAGTAGGATGAATTATCGAGATAGGAATAGAAACATCAGGAGCAGCCTTTGGCAAAACAAAGTTAGGAAATGGATCAACATCTTCTGAATTATCAGGTATGGATTAAAAGGGAAATGTTGTTCATGAAAAACAACATCCCTGGACACAAAGAACGTCTTGGAGACAATGTCATAGAGCTTATAGCCTTTAATACCTGGGGGATAACCAAGGAAGATACAAGCTTTGGCTCTAGGGTGAAATTTGGATCTATGGGATGAAAGAGTAGAGGTAAAACACAGACAACCAAATACTTTGAAAAGAGAGTAGTCGACTAAAGAGTTAAACATGAGTGAAAAAGGGGATTTATGATGAAGAACAGAGGTAGGAGTCCTGTTAATGATGTATGCAGCAGTCAAAATACATTCCCCCCAGAATCTGATAGGGATCCGGGCTTGGAAATACAATGCTCTTGCAACGTTGAGAAGATGTTGGTGTTTCCTCTCAACAACCGAATTTTGTTCAGGCCTTTCAACACATGAGAACTGATGTAGGACACCTTTGGAATGAAAAAATTCAGTAAATTGCAGCTCAGGTGCATTATCAGATCTGAACTTTTTGATCGATTTATGGAATTGAGTTTCAATCATTTTGAAAAATCTGGGAATGATAATGAGGGCATCTGATTTAAGTCTCATGAGATAGATCCATGTGAAACGAGTACAATCGTCAACTATTGTTAGAAAGTACTTATATCCTGAATGTGTAGGGATATGGTAAGGACCCCATGTGTCGCAATGGACAAGATCAAAACTGTTAGCAGACATATGATTGTGAGAGGTAAACGACAGCCTTCTTTGCTTGGCCAATGGACAGATTTGACAAGGAACTGATATATTGTTCTTGTTTTTATTACAAACTATAGGTAATTGGTCCTTTAATGAATCCAATTTCTGAAATGACAAGTGACCAAGCCTGTTATGCCAAACATGAACATTTACATTGTTAACAGATGAACAAACTGAAACAAGGTTACTACTAAGCTTCACTACATCAAACGAGCCTTCTGTCATTATGTATAAGTCAGCCAGTCTCTCACCCTTGCCAATCATCTTCTGGCTGTGCAAGTCCTGAATAAAACACGAATCAGTAAGAAATTGTACTGCCACATGTGAATCTTTAGTCAAAGAACTCACTGACATCAGGTTGAACTTGAAGTCTGGCACATATAGCACATCATTTAATACCAAACTGGGAGTCACTTTCACTGTCCCAATAAACTTGATAGGAATTCGTTCATGGTTTGGTAGAGTGATGAAAGCATTTTTCACAGATTTCATATCTAGAAAGGCCGAAGAATATGAACAAATATGGCTGGTGGCTCCTGAATCAATAACCCAATGTGTAGGAGAATTAACCAACATATTACTGGAAGTGGAAAAACAAGTACCTGATACTTGATTTGAGTGCAGATTTTCTGCTCCAGTATCCATCTTTGCAGAAGTCAAGTGGCTGCTTAGCATATTCATCAGTTGCTGGTACTGCCCTTGATTTAAAGTCCGCATAAAATCCTCTATGCCTCTCTGTTTCAGGTCTGAAGTATCCTCAGAAACTTGATTAGCACCAATATAACTTGGTGATTTGTTTGCAGCAGGTTGAGCAACAGATTGAAATCTCTGTCTGCTCTTGAATCCAGGTGGATAACCGTGCAACTTGTAGCACTTATCCACAGTATGACCAGCATAACCACAGTAAGTGCACATAGGTCTCTCCTTCCTTGGTAACTTATTGTGCACTTGTCCAGTGTTGCTCCTTTTGACATCATTTCTGGCATAAAATGCCATTGAATCACCAGCTAACCGAGTGGCATTCGAAGTAGCAATAACACTCCTTTGATGTTCCTCTTGAGAGACAAGAGAAAACACCTTGTTAATAGGGGGTATAGGGTCCATAAGCAATAATTGACCTCGAACCTGAGCAAATGAATCATTTAAACCCATCAGAAATGACATCACGTATTCTGTTTGGTAATGATCAGCTATCTTCTTAGATCCACCACAGCCACAACTTCCACATGAACAAACTGGTCTATAGTTGCTTAATTCTTCGCAGATTGTCTTCAATTTTGTAAAGTAAGTGCTCACAGTCGACTGACCTTGAATGTGATTCATCAGTTCGCGCCTCAATTGGAAGATACGCGGTCCATTACGCTGTTGGTACCTCTCCTTCAAATCGATCCAAATATCATGAGCAGATTCAGAGTATATCACACTAGCTGAAATCTCCTTGGAGACTGAATTAAGTATCCACGAAACAACTATGTTATTATTTCGGATCCACTGGCTAAGAAGATCATCATCATCTTCAGGCCGAATTATAGTTCCATCGATGAATCCTATTTTATTTTTGACTGACAACGCAATCAGCATAGATCTACTCCATGAAGTATAGTTCTCTCCAGTTAATGGCTGAGATACAAGGATCAGCCCTGGGTTATCAGAATGGTGAAGATAGTAAGGATTTTGGTTATCATCAGTGAAGGAACCTCCTGAATTTCCACGAATGAAAGCCTCAGTGTCCATGGCGGTTTTGATCGGAATTGAAATCAGAAATGATCAGCAACAAAGAAGACGGAATTGAAAATGATTTGAAATGGATTTGGAATTGATTTTCAAAGTTTAAGCAGAAGATTGCTCTGATACCATATTGGAGGAAAAACGTGAATTGAGGGATGAAAAAGAATCTTATTCCAACCAATAGAATCAGTGCAGTAACATGGTATTTAAATAGAATGAAAAGATTCCCTTTTAACTAATTTAACTAACTAATATCCCAAATGCCAGCTGTGAATTCTGTTATTCCAGCTCATATTCCAGCTCGTATTACATACAGTGTTGAGTCACATGTAGTTGGATCACATGATAAATGGAATTCCAAGATTATAGAGTGAAACCTGACCTCCCCTTCTTGACTGGGGCCTTATCTAGATTGGAATAGATCAATTCTCTATTATAAAAATGGTTGAAAATGGATAATAAGGGTTGAAAAGAAATTAAATTTTAAAGAAACTATCCTCATTATTCTAGGATATCATCATGGTTTACGATTTAATTTCCTTAACAAGTATTGGAATGATAAATAATGAAATTTCAAAAGTTTTGAGAGTGATGCATAGAACTCACAGACTTTAGCTACAAATTTAGATCTTTTGTTTTCGATTAGCTACAAGCCATGTGTTACACTGTGTCATAATATCATGACACTTGAAAAAATACTAAATTTAAATCTCGTGATTTTATGATTATTCCAATATTGATTTGTCATTTTTATGTATTGAATTAAAACTTGGGGTGTGACCTAAATTCTAATTGTGAGGTCGATTGGCAGTTAGTTATATATTTTGAAGAAATGAAAGACAACAAGAAGAAATCGCTAAAGACTGCTCATTTCACGCCAAGCAAGCCACCACTCGCTACATGGGAGGCCACCACTCAAGCGGTGGTGTTATCCAGCCAATTAGGGTTTCGCGATTTTGACAATTTTTTCCCTTCTATTCTAACTCAAACACTCCATTATTTGTTAGGCCTATTATATTAGGATTTCACCTTATGTTAAACTCTTCCTTGTATTATATATATGTGGAGTACTACACATATTGAGATCATCCATATTTATGATCCTACACAATTTGTGATCCTCCATATTTGTTATTAGTGAATTCTCCTCTCCTACCCGTAGTTTAGAGCGTGTACCTACTAATTTTATTTCTAACAAGTGGTATCGGGGAGAGATCTGATTTTTTGTTATGGCAAGTATGAAGATCGATATTCCGCTTTTGGATAGCAATAAAAAATGTTTTCGTTACAACAAGTAAAGATGTGAACAATGCTCGCTCAAATGGATTTGGATGATGCCTTGTTATGGTTTGATAAGATGGTCTCAATTGGACGCTAGAGGAGAAACAACGTAAGATTTGAAAGGTTCTATCTCAAATTCATCTTTATCTATCGAATCAAATTCTTCAAAAATTTTTAAAGGAGAAAACCGCATCTGCATTATGGTTAAAATTGATGCAATTATGCATGAGGAAAAGTCTAATCAGTAAATTATATTTGAAGCAACAATTGTATTCTCATCATATGATGAATACACGTCTGTAGAAGATCATCTAACTGTCTTTAAGGAAGGTGTCGCTAATTTGAAGACCATGGAGGTTAAGTACGATGAAAAAGATTTAGGGTTGATTTTATTGTATTCGCTTCATATATGACATTCAAAGATACCATTTTGTATAATCGTGACATTCTCACCATTGATGAATTACATGGTGCTCTGCTTTCTAAGAAGAAGATGAAGCAACTTGTTGAATATGAGGCTCAAGCAGAGGTCCTTAATGTTCGTAGGAGGAATTTTGGTGATTATGAGAGGGGTAGATTGAAGTCTACTTATAGAGATAAAATCTATAATTATTGCAAGAAAAGGGGGACACATCAAAAGGGATTGCTAAAGTTGTAGAATAAGGATACATTAGTTGCTCAAATAGAAGGGACAACAACCAGAAACTTTAGAAGAAGCTAGTATTGCAAAAGATGATTACAGTGATGGAAAACTTCTAGTTATTTTTTACAGTAACTCCAAACCTGACGAGGATTGAATTTTTTATACAGGTTGTACGAAACGTATATGCCCTAATCGAGATTTGTTTTCAATGTATGAAACTGTTTCTAAAGATATTGTGATAGTGGAAAATAATACTCTGTAAGATAGCTGCTATTGAAAGGGTCGGAATTAAAATGTTTGATGAAACTATCAGGACACTTGGTGATATGCGGCATGTTCCAAATTTGAAGAGATCTTATATCTTTGAGTACTCTTGATCCAAAATGGTACAAATACACTTGATTGCTTATGCTTTAAATGTGGTTGAAGTTATTGAATCTAGTGAAAAACCTTCTACAAAAGCAGTTATTTATCACTACAAAAAAACACGGCTTCAGAGAAGGAATTTTCCGTCTAAACCTTGATTCCCGTTGCAAACCGGCTAAACCTTCTACAAAATCCCGTTGATAAATCTGTCGGTAAATCGCCCACCAATAATTTTACCTACGAATCAAAAAATCCGTCGCTGATTACCAACATTTTAGCGACACCATTTTTCGTCGGTAGTTACCGACAGATTCAATCCGTCGCCAAAATACCGATGAAAAATGGTGTCGCTAAAATACCAACGGATTGAATACCGTCTCTAATCAGCAACAGACTTCCTACAAATTTTCCGTCGCTAATGCCTTTTAAAATTTAAAAAGAAATGAATATATATATATATATATATATATATATATATATATATATATATATATATATATATATACATATATGACATTCAATTTTTAATGTAAAGACTAATTAACAATTTACATAAAATTACAAATATATCTCTTTAATTACATAATTTTTAAATTTCAAAACAACATAAAATGAAACTAAATTACAAGAATAATTCGTCCAACTATTGAAGACACTTTTAGAGGCTACATGTTGCTACACACACCATTCTCACAAAGGCTAAAATCCCCAAAATTCGTTGAAATACTTTTTGATACACTAGGCTGCTCCATGACATGATGGGTTGAGGATATGATTGTAAACATGGAACTGCATCCTTATTGCATATAAATGTGACAACCATTGTCCCCTGATCAACAATAACATTACTTCCCTCCTCCAGTTTACCTTCGGATAACAGGAATTTCATCTTGTAAAACAGAGTCAATTTCAAGAAGTTCCACATGTTTCCTATTAAAAACATGTAACATGCATCAATTTCATCCCGTTAGTATACATTGATAGATCCATAACTTGCAAATGATCAATGTCATGATGATATAATCATGACAACATTTGTCAAAACCAGACTCCCTGGGCTCTGCTAAGCCTAAAAGCCTGAATTGATTATCTTAGAAACAAGAGATTTGAGTGCACAATCAAACTGACAAAACCTAAAACAAGTAACAATATACTAGCAAGTTATAAAGATATATCAAACTTGATAATTATAATCCTTATCCGTGTCAATAAACATCTCAAACAAGATATAATTGAATGAACCAATACATGACAACAGATTACATGGAATGTATAATATACACATCCAGATTCAGCAGACCATGCCTTAGCTACTGAAGGCTGAGCTTGGTTTTGTCAGGAAGCAAGGGCCCTGAAGGAGCATAATGAATAAATCAATTCCTAACATGATGTAAATAGCCAATATTGGAACATGTTGCTTAGTAATAGCATTCATAAATTAAGGAACCTTGAAGCATTAAGATCTTTCTATTAATCGCCTGCTAACTGAATTTCCCATCTCAATTTTTGCGAGTTTTCTATCTTCAAGCGACAGTTGGATCAAGTACTATTGCACAAATGGAAAAAGAGTATAGCAACAAAAAGGAATTTCAATTTCAAACATAACTTACAGACCCTGATATACCCATGACAATAGTTGGGTCATATGTTCCATCATTGATGATGCACCAGTTATCAGATGACTTTCGAAGCAGTCTATCCTCAAGATGTAATTGCTGTAAAATTGTTACTCCTTTTAGTCTTACAAGATTCATCAGTGGTAGCCCTATGTTTCTAGCTCCAGGTGCGGTCATTGGAAGAAACTAACCAGATTCCTCTACTCCCTGACCTGAACACACACAAAATGCATCAAACTATAATCATCTTTAATAGTTCTTCCATTAACAGAAATATCAACACAACTTATAAATGCCACTTCCATATAATAATAAGTGACTCACCTTCAGTTAAGTTTAGAAATCAGGTAGTAAAGAAACTAATCCAATTTTTTATAATCAAAGTACAAGTTACCCCTATTAGATATAAAACTAATCACCTAAAGAAAAAACTAATTCAATTACAGTACTTTGCTTAGCAAAGTGCTTATTGTAGAAATCCAGGGTATTATGGGATATTATTGTATAATTTGATTATGTATCGTAACAATTATAAGTCAGTACAGAAATCATTCAACCTTTTCACTGTCGCGTTCTTATCAATACTTAACATCAAATTTCTCATTCACCTTTAAATCACTTTGATCATACAAGCAAATCTCTTCACAGAAGAACATAAAAAACAGAAAATAGCAGCTGCTGGGATCACACAGAAGATGCTGAAAATTTTAACCAAACCTTACAGAGCACCAAGGATATTGTAGCCAGCCATGCCTACAGAAACAGTAATAATAAGATTCAGCAAAAAGTCAGAATTACAACGAGGGTGTAAACAACCATACAAATGGATGAAATTTATCATCTTAAATCCTTTAAGCGCACAATGTAGCACTTACATCTATATAAATTAGTCTACTTGAAATAGTAAGTTTGTCAAAATAAGCTTGATATATAACAAGGATGCAATTTCACAAGGGGAGCCAAGTGGTGCTCGGACATCCGTAAATTTGGACATCAACAAGCATTTCCCGAGTAAACAAGCAACCAGTTAAGCCGCGGAAGAAGAAGCCCATTCAATACAGAAGCTCAAAACCATTGTTAAAATAAATTGTTTTTAAACTGTCCCTTCTACCATCGTGTAAAACAGCTAACATAGATTTGTTTCTTGTGATAGAAAGTCAGAGTTAGGGAGTAAATTAGGGGAGCATATCCCATAAAAAATAAAAATAATGAGTCACGACACATTGAAAGGAGCTAGAATACAATACTTCTCAGGGGCACAGGACAAGAACTCCCAGGTGAAACAACTGACCTCTCTTTCTTCTTCTACATCATCATCAAGCAGATCTTCTTCCCCTACCTCAACTGGAGTTGATAATGCGGAGGCTCTAGTTGAACGTCCAAGGCGTTCCTTCCACTCCTTTATTTCTAGCAATTTGGATTCAGCAGCTTTTTTATTTCTAACAAAAACAAACATTATTACAATTTACACAAATCAAAATTTAAAAAAAAAATAAGAAAGGGAAAACGAGACACGACGGAGCAGGCGAGGGCGTGAGGCTTCACGCCTTCACCTAAATCCTAATTCCTAATCACCTTCTTCTTCTGCGGAGGCGAAGTATGTGAAGGAAGGAGGCGGATTGAGGATTCAATGGAGCCGTGAACCAGGGGCAGCGAAATCGTTGTAAATGGTGAAGGGTTGAGAGGTGACAAGATTGGAGAGGGAAAGATCTAGGGTTTTAATGGGTAGTGGGATAATAAATTTTAAATTCTACTTTCAAAGTTTACCCACAAGTATTTATTCCGTAGGTAATTATTTTATTATTTTATATAATTTTCAACAGAATCAACCGTTAGAAAATTCCGTTGCTAAATTATTTAATTAATTTTTTTTTTAAATTTTACCAAAGGAATAGTAACAGAATTATGCTAACGAAAAAATTTTGTTGCCAATTCCGTCGAAAATTTAATATTTATTTTATAAAAGTAATATAATATTAATACGTTGCTAATTTGCTGTTGTTCTGTCAATAATAACAACAGAATTTGTCCGTCGTTAAAATTTCGTTTATGTTGCCTCCTTTTCTAGTAGTGATGTTAATTCTGATTTTGCTGGAGATATTGATAAAAGATCTCTTATAGGTTATGCTTTTACCCTGTTTGGTAATTGTTGTTGAGTTAGCCCTTAGGGACTCCTGTGGAAGAGATGGAGAGTTTCGTGGAGAAACTTTATGGTGAAGAGTTAAGTTTTAATCCTTGCATTGGAATTCGCCTCAAGGTGGAAAAAAAAATTTTAATGAAGTTTTATTCCTTTCAGTGGAATTTGTGTCAAGGTAGAGATTTTTTAGAATTTGGATGTGATTCAAATTCTATTTATGTGATCTATTGAGAGTTGGTTATATGTTTTGAAGAAGTAAAAGACGACGAGAAGAAATCGCTGAAGACCACTTGCTTCACGCCAAGTAAGCGCTCGAGCACTTTTAACAGTAAGCTCATCTCTCGATGTCCACGCATCCAGCACTCGAACGGTCGTGGCACCGCTCTCTACATGCGAGGCTACCACTTGAGCAGTGACCAGTTAGGGTTTCGCAATTTTGACAATTTCTTCTCTCGTATTCTAACTCAAACACTCAATTATTTGTTAAGTACTACACATTGAGATCATCCATCTTTGTGATCTTACACAATTTGTAATTTTCTATATTTAGAGTGTTTTTGGGAGAAATTTTTGTGGGATTTTAATCAAAAAAATAGTCATTAAAGTCAACCCGTGGGCTCCACTTGTGAGAGAGAATGTCAAAAATGGCGGCTGATTTGATAGTTAACGGCTAGATTTTTTATTAAAATCCAGATTAAAATTTCTCCCAAACAGGACCTTAATATTAGTGAATTCTCCTCCTTTACTAGTAGGTTTTTTTAAAATTGGATTTTCACGTAAATCTTGTATTTTTTTTTATATATTTTTTTTTTTTGCTTATTTTTCATATTTTTAATTCTCACTTTATTATAACAAATTGGTACGAGACTGTGTACTTGCCGGTTTTACTTGGAACAAACTTTATCTAAAAATGTCTAACATTGTTAAGTCCTTAAATGTTCCCTCCCCTCGACCTTTTGCTGTGAATAGATTAGATCTGTTGATTTGTTAAATCAATGTGCAATTTTTGTAGTTTGGACAATACCCTTGAGAGGTGTGTAGCCTTTATCCACAAGATGGCGATACTGCGTATAACCCAAAAAACCACCCGCAAAAAACCACACGCAGCCGTCGTCCAGAACAGCACTTCCGGAAATCCAAATTGTTCAGCCGCCTTGACAGTGAAGCTCATAACCCCATCAGCCACTATGCAGGTCACCGGAGGCACTTTCGGTGAGCAATTGTTGAGCTTGGTCAGCAGGCTGCAGAAAGGGGCCAAAGAAGTTCTTGATGTAGATTCACATACTGATGGTATGTCTTGGGTGGCGTCGGCATCTGAAGGCGGCAGGCCGTCGGGAATGGTCTCGAACCTGAAGTCCGGTAGGCCGTCAAGGGCGGCAGGGCCACTAGACTTGAGCAAGCGTTTGCGAGTAAACTCTGTGTGAACAAAGGTTATGTAGAATCCTTGGTGATGAAGAAGCTTGGCGAGTTTGAACATAGGGTTTACGTGACCTTGTGATGGATATGGTACGCATACAGCATGGGGCTTATCATTTCCTGCATTTGAACCCATCTCTCTCACACACAGACACTCTCTTTGTCTTCACACAGGCAGATGTGAGCTAAATCAAGACAGAGAGTAACATTAAATTATGACAATAACACTTGTGTTGGTCTTTGATATAAATAATTGAATCTACACCGCATATGATGAGAACTAAGAAATTCTTTTTTTTATCTGGCCGTAAATTAAATTTCTGGTCAATTTTTTTCAGAAAATGTTAGTATTTAAAAAATTCAATAATAAGCCGTTCTAGACACAATTGAAGACAAACAATTATGAAAGGATATTTGTTGATATTCATGAGCAAATGCAAATCATGTGAAAATAAAAAAATAAAGTGCATAACTCGAGATATGCACTCTCCCTCCCCCCATATTACCTTGTTAATCGTTGAAGAGGTAAAACTCATATATTTCCCTCATTTTGCTTGTGATATTTTTGTAGGGGAAGGCAATGCAAATCTCGAGCTACAAAAATAAGTATAAATTATGGGCCACTCACATGCAGTTTGACAGCTCCCTCACATGGGGATGGAGCCCGCGATTTTTAAAATTGTGGGCCCCACCCCATATGTGAGGGGGCTCCCACCCTTGATGTACACCTTGGTGTACATCAAGCATGGTTCATAAATTATAGTCTCTACGTTTATTTAGGTAGTTGATGTCATCTAGGCACGTGCAGAGGTCATTTTCGATTGATGCATAAATGATTATATACCATACACATTTTTATCTTCGAAGGAGAGAGAGAAGCATACAACTTGTCATTACATTAAATGATATTAATAGCTTTGTGCCCAACTTGTCTAAGTTTGTGTGTCACGTGCCTGTTTGGAAATGCCATTGGAGATTGATCAATCTTTTCTATTATTAAAAGGTTAGACATTAGTTAATATTTTATATATATAAGTTGAATTATACATTTAAGGAACCTTTTTCTTTCGATAGATTGACTTATCCATGCTAGTTGGACAAATTTCATACTTCAATATAGGCTAAACAGCCAATAAAAATTAAGTCATTTGTACATGGGAATGGGTTACAGAATCTCTACACCCTCTCACATGAGATGGGTCCCACACGGGACTCACCTCAATAAGAAAGTAAAATAAATAAATTACCCAACCCCCTTATGTGTGAGTTGTCATTGGAGGGTTTTGTGAACCCCAAATGAAGCGAGATTTGCCAAATAATGGGACACTAATAAACAATGTAGCAAAAGCCTACGTATCTTCCATGAAGATAGAGTCGGTGAATCGCAGGTTGTATATTTTACACGTGTAAGATAGTACAATTTTTTTCCTTTGTCTAATGAAATGCCATACAAATTATTTATTGGCAAATGAAACCCCAATCACTGAAAGAGACTTCGCACCTAAATTCGGTCCCCCCAAAAGTTTATAAAAATGTGACAATTAGAATAGGCTCTTGTTTGGTCCCCGCTATTTTGAAAATTCATTTTTCTCTCTTTTATTTTTAACCATACATTTTTCAATGAAATAATATTACACTCAAATTTAAATTATTTACTTATTTTTTAACCACACATTATCCATCAAAATATTATTTCAAAATGCATTTTGCAAACGAGGCTCTAAGTCTTCAATGTATGAATGACTAGGCGCGATTTTTCAAATGCAAAAAGTGCATATTGAAGAGTCATGATTATTGTAATTTTGTGTAACTATTTAAAGGGATGCATAATGCAAACTCATGAACCTTTATGTATGGTACAATCTAGATCATCAAATTATGTTTTCATTTGAAATGGTGCGATCTAATCGTTGAAATGAATTTTGTGTCAAAAGATGCAACCTTAAAGCATTTGATATCATTTGTTTTCTTATAAGGAGACCCTTAAAGCATTTAAATTCAAGAAGATGGTGTAAATGACGCTTTTAGACAGCATTCGTTCAAGCCTTTTTTTTTTGTATTTTTCTACTACTTTCTTTTCTTGTAGCAGCGTTGTTTTTCTTCAATTTGTGTTTGTTGTTTCGGTCCTTAACTCTCTTTTGAATATTCTCCAACAATCTGTGGAGACCTCTGCGCTTATTGTTGAAATTCAATTGAAGAGGTGATTCTGTTCAAAGAGTGCATCAGCCATAGATAGAAGAAAACGAAAATGAAGCCCCCTGGGGCATAACTCAGTAGTGTAAAGAATAAGAGTGAGGTAGTTTCAACTGAGTTGGCAGCCACAGTGTGAGGGTTCGATTCCTACCTCTTACAAGGTATGGAATTGGACTCTTTGTGGGTATCAGTATGACAGCTCTTGTACCCTGTTATATTGGGGCACATCCTGCAATTTACTTCCTCCACAATATTCTAGGGACGGGGCGGTGGGGGACCCTCAAGATTAAGGTTCAACCCTTAAGAAAACGAAAATGAAACAGAATGCATGACTGGACATTTGTCCTCGCAAAGGTTTACTATTTTACATACTGATGCAAGTGTTCCTTTCTCGTTAACACGTGGACGAAATAAGATGTGAAAAAAAAATAAAAAAAATTGCACGATTGCCACCATAGTCATTAATCTATGATGTTTATGATAATATAGAGATGCCCTTGTGTGTCCTTTATTTTTGTGACTGAAAAAAAAACCAGAATTTACATGGATTTGCTAATATGAAAACGTTTTATTTGAAAAGAGATAATTGATGTCCTCTGAATCTCAAAATGATTCAAACCGCAAGTTTTCATAAAATTTATTACTTCAATGAGGTTGTTTGTAATTATGCCTGTTCAAATTTGTTCATGGAAGCACAAATAAAATAGAGGTCCATGTATACATATGAGTGATAGTTTATTTAAAGGTTCTTGTTAATAGAAAATAGATTCGATGAGAATGAGAAAAATGGGATCGATGGAGATGGAGGAAATGAGATGATCACAATGGCTGACGATACTGTGAGGATTTATCTTTCGTGATTCACTCAACCTCAACCCCTAACCAATAACCCATCTACGACGACGATGAAGTCGTTCTATTAAGGGACAATAAGTTTCGGTCCCTAAAAAATAGGAAATTTCGGTTAAAAAAAATAGGAAATTAACTGAGATAACTAGTAGTATTAGTATATTGTTTTAAAAAAAAGGTGAAAATGCAATACATGATATTGGTAATTTTGGAACATTGAAATAAATCTAGTAACAAAGAAAATTCAAAATAAATAAATAATTAAATGCATGGACACCTGGATTGGGTTTGTGGGCATTTGGGCCTGTAGCAACAATTAACACAAGAATGGCCGAAATAGCGATGGGATTGAATAAATGGACTGAAATTAAGCATTACAATCCAAACTATGTAAACTACCATGCCACGAGCACATAGATGCATGGGAAAAATTCACTTTCCCTACTTTATCTTTACTCTATTTCAAAAATAAAAAAACAACTTTTACATTTCAAAAATCAGATTTTTTGACCTATATATACATATATTTATAAATACTAGGTTCAAGCAACGTGCAATGCATGTTTGTGTAGTTCATATTTAATTTGTTTGGTTAAGAATAAATTTCTTATTAATGAAGATGTAATTGTTTTGGGTAATTAAAGAACTAATGATGTAATGTTTGTGTAATTGATAAAGAATTACACGCTGTGATGTATTTAGAAAAGAGCATTAATAGAATTTATAGAATTGTCATATAAATAAACATCGGTCATAGTTTTATGAAAGGTGTTTGATATAATTTTGATTCGAGGACAACGATCCAACAATGACCAACATCATACCATTTATCCAACATATGAAATGTTCTTAAATGTTTCTTCCATTGTTTTTTGCAACAAAGAGCTAATAGGTCAAAACCCATAACAGTTAAGGTTCACATGGTTGCACTACTATAAGGCATCCTTGGCATATATAATCTCCATTCACACTCAATATATTTTAATAATCAAATGGCATTCCAAAAAAGAAGAAAAAGGGATATTACACAGGGGCAAATCTAGCCTTACAGTGCAGCTAGGGCGAGACCGTTAACCATCAACGATTGCAATCGTCGAAAATATAATTCAATACATATATAAATGCACAAATTGACGAACACAAGAAACAAAATTGAAGTTTTTTAGGGTTTAAATAGAATACATTGCACAAATTCATGAAGGGAAAATCAGTGCGTCTATCACCCAATCCAATCTCTGGTTTTGTCTCTCCAAAAGCCTTCTTAATAGCATAGCATTTATTCTTCCCAACTAAAACTCCAGGCTTCTTAACAAATCCAGTGGCCCACTTTTATTCTTCCCAACTAAAACTCCAGGTTTCTTAACAAATCCAGCGGCCCTTCCTTTGTATGTTGAAATCTTTGTCCCTAAAGGCTAAAGCTATATCAGCACGCAAGAAATCTTTCAAGAATTCTTCCACCATAATCCTAGGATTCACAGTGATCACGCAGCGTTTCCCATACGAAAGCATGCAATGACTCGGGATAAAGATCACTCAAGTAAAATTTAGGCAAAACAGCACGTACCACGGATTCAATATCCGAAACCCTCATCCCTGCAAATGTTGCAAAGATGAGAACTTGGATTCTTGCCGATTCACTCGCGAAATAATAAAGCAAACCCGCAAACGGACGGTGAAGCTAAAAGCAAGAATAGAAGCCTTAAAATCCCTCCAACCTTGAAAGCAACTAAAGAAAAATAAGGAAATGAGCTTCTCCCTATAAGCAAGGTTCCATCCATGTCTGCGACAACTATGTCCTTTTCCCTACCGTTTTCAAGACTAAACCGGTGGACCAATAACCATGGATTGGGCCCATTCATTGAAAAGGCCCAAACATAAGAAAGGAAAAAAAAAGTAAAAAAATCAGGCCCAGTAGCCTTGTCTTCTTCATTTCTTCCTCTCATTTCAGGCGCAGCCGTGTCTTCATTTCTTCCCAGTTCCCGGCAGTCGGCGGACGACGACCAGCTCCCGGCGGATCCAGTAAACCTCTGCAGTTGTTAATGCCAAGCTCCTGTATTCTGCCTCAGTGCTCGATCGAGAAACCACGGGTTGTTTCTTAGAGGACCAGGAAACTAAACATTGACCAAGGTAAATCCCATAGCCACTGGAAGATGTTCTGTCATCTGGATTACCAGCCCAGTCTGCATCACAAAAGGCATGTAATGAAACGGCATGGCTGAGGTCGTGGGTCTGTCCACCTCAAGAGAAGTGTGGCTTGCCCTCGAGAATACCTTCAGCCATCGATCCAAAGCTCGAGAAATTCGTCTCAAAGACGATCTCCAATTGATGAAACACGGCACCCGAACGGTCTCTGAGTATGCCCGAGCCTTCAAGGCCCTCTGTGATCAACTTCATGCCATCGGACGGCCTGCGGACGACATCAACAAATCCCATTGGTTCCTTCGAGGGCTTGGGTCCGATTTTACAAGTTTTTCCACTGCCTAAATGGCTCAAACTCCCCTGCCCTGTTTCGCTGACCTTGTGTCCAAAGCCGAAAGCTTTGAGCTTTTTCAGCGCTCTCTTGAACCGCCTACTCCTCCAACAGCTGCTTTCACCGCCACCAACAATAGCTTTCACCGGTCTTCACTTCCTTGCACAGTAACACAGCCAACAAGTTTTTCCCACATCGAAATTCTATAAATGAAGCACAAGAAATTTGCCCTATAAAGAAATGGGCCAACAAACGTTTCATATTCTTCCTGGGCTTGTCAATTAACGGGCTGAAAGATGGAAAGAAACCGGTTAAAGAACGGTTTTTGACTTATTTAACGGAAATAATTAAACTAACTAACGGAGGAAAAAAAATTTCCGTTAAAAACAACAACTTCCGTTAGTTTTTTCGTTAAACCAACAAAATTCCGTTAGATAGCCACTTTATATATAGAAGAAATTTATTTATTTATTTAAATATATAAAAAGATATAAATAAATAAATAAATATATAATATATATATATATATATATATATATATATATATATATATATATATATAAAATTAACCCATCCCCAGCACCACCACCCCACCACGCCGACGACCACTCCGGCGACGTCTCCGATTCCGATGACTTCTCCGGCGACCACTCCGATTCCGGTGACTGTTCCGGCGACTGCTTCGATTCCGACGACATGAATTTTTTGTACGGTCACAGTTCAGGTCACAGTCCAGGTCACAAGTCACAGTCCAGGTCACAGCCAAGGTCACAGGTCACAACACATGATTTTTTGTTTATAATAATTGATAACACAATAAGGCTCACGTCTCACATTTTTATTGTGGAGGTCACGGATTATTTTGTGGTCACAAATCAACAATTTTACAAGTCACAGATTATTTTATTGGTCACGGATCAAAAAATTACAAGTCACAGATTAATTTTTAGTCACAAATTGTCAAATTTTAAAGTCACAGATTAATTTTTAATCACAAATTGTAGAATTTAAAGGTCACAGATAGTCCACCATCATCGGCATCTCACTACCGCAGCACCTAATCACCACTACCGACTACACACCATCACCATCACCACCCCACGCCACCCTCCTGTTAAACCTCCCATTTCACCACCAGTAAAGCCTCCTAGCCACCATCATCACCAAACTACACCCACCACTGGTGGACGATGACAGAGCGACGACAAACAACTGCAGCCTCATCTTGCTACTCCAAAGCACCCCACCACCGCCAACCACAACCAGTGATGCCGCCACCATCATCAACACATCCA
Organism: Fraxinus americana; assembly: GCA_035079005.1. NCBI lineage: Eukaryota > Viridiplantae > Streptophyta > Magnoliopsida > Lamiales > Oleaceae > Fraxinus > Fraxinus americana. The sequence continues at coordinate 6,506,001 of CM068714.1, forward strand.
CCTGCACCACTACACAAAAATCGCAACCAGATCCACCATCTCCGCCACCACCTCATCTCCACAGCACAGCCACCAAATCTAGATCCACCATCAGCAGACAACAACCGTATCCACTCACCCAACCACCACCGCACCAACCAAAGATATCCGTTCCAACCATCGCACACCTCCACCGCACCGTCCGTCAATCACCACTAAAAAAAAAAAAGAAGAATGGATCTGTCGATGAGGCGCCGCCTTGCGCCGCTGAATGATGGTGGTTCTGGTGCAGAATGAGGGGTTGGGTGCGGCGCCGAAACAGCTAGGGTTGGGGAAGGTAGAGGATAGGAGAGAGGGGGAGATGGAGAGGAGAAGACGGTATGTCTCTGTTGCATCTGCCGCCTTGAGCCGCTGATTGGGTGGTGGCTCCGGTGCCGGACGAGGAGTGGGTGCAGGGCCGGATGAGCTAGGGCTTGGGGAAGGTGGAGAGAGAGAGAATAATGGAGATGAAGTGACGGGTTTGCTGGGATGAAATTAAAATTAGGAAAAATGGTATAATTAATGTTTAATATTTAATACTTTTCAAAAAAAATATTTAATAAAACATCTGATTTTTGTACAATGAAACCTTCCACCTGATTTTTGAATTTGGATCTTGAAATATAGGGTTGTGTGTAATTTCCACTAGATGCATAGAGCAATAGAAAACGAAATCGGAAAAGCTAGAATTCAATGAAATAGAATTAAGATAAAAAAAAAAAAAAAAAAAATTTGGTTGAGAATATGTAATTGAAAATGTTGAAAATGAGTGTTTGAGAGAAGTTATTCTTAAATAATCAAAAATCAGATCGGGGTGAAGCTAAATCTTATGCAGAAAAAAAAAAATTATACTGGACTGATACATTGAGAAAAAAATTAAGACAGAGACGTCAATTTTTAGATTTGGCATCGTGCATGTCAACTAGCAAGTTGCAAGAATCAATAATTTCGCTAATAGATAGTATTATAAAATCAATTTTGATTCGGTGTTAGTAGTCAATAGCAAGATTTTGTAATCATTAGATATTCACATAAATAAATATTAATTAGTCAATTCGATCATTGAGAAGTAACACGTATTTAAATCAATTTCAATAATCGTGTTGATTTAACAAAAGTTCGATATATTTTTAATGTAACTTCGTAATTAGTATTTAAGAGAGTAAATGACTTTAGGCTCTGTTTGATTACAAACTTTTCCATGGAAAATGTCACATCGGAAAATAAATTTCACTTTGACCGTTTGATTGTAATGTGGAAATAAAAATCGAATTCTAAGGTATAATCAATTTAAGCTGTATTTTTTTTGTTTTCATGAAAGACGAATTTCTATGGATTTGATGAGTTTTTATTTTCTAACTAATATGGAATTAAAATTTCTTTCCACCTTTATCTATTAAACGGACCCTCAAGGTTTTATAACTAGAGGTTTGAATTAATGAGTACTTCCTCATCACTTATACTCAATCAAAAAATCGAGGATGTATCACCTCCAAGTATTGTAAATATATAATTTTTCGTATAGTCATAATCAATAAAAATTTATGCAAAATTTATCATTATTAGTTAGGTGTTAGTCAATTTAACTTAAATTTAGTCCTAAGATTATTGGTCCCCATGCCCTTCATTTTACACGACTTAATCAAATCAAACAGTGTCGATTTCATATTTCATCTGCCAATCATATTGTTTCATCAATTTTTATTAAAATCTGCTAAATATTTATTTTAAAAAAACTTCATCGAATAGCCCATAAATAGAAAAGGACCAATGACCTTTTAAAGCTATTGGAACCAGTTTCTAGTAGAGATAAAAATGGTTCGATTAGACGACTTTTTAACTTATTTTCAAATTGAACTAAACAGTTTAAAACAATTTGGAACAAAGATGTTGGTTCATGTACTAAAATGCATCACACAAAGAGTCAAATTTAAAGATACATGCATCCCTTATGATTTACCCGTGATCATTAAATAGAAAAGGAAGTAAAAAAGTGGTGGAAAACATGATTTTGACTGGTGTGTTCACGGAGAGAAATGAACATTATTTTCCTGTAGTTTTCACTTTTTCTACTCCAATTTTTCACTCTGCCTTTTCTGATGTCAATCTTTTTTGGGTTTATCCACTCTGTGAGCCTGGCCATAGGAGTGCAGCACTGTCCATCTTTTTTACTAGTGGGGCTTACTGACTTGAGAGATGCCACTACTGACACTGAATTAAACAAGGACTCGGGTAGATTCAATTGAAATCAAGGGTTGAGGTGAATGAAATCAAGGATGGAGGTGGATTCACCTCAGCCCTTATTTGAGTAGCATTAGTGTACGTAGAGATGGCAAAAAAAATCGCCCCGCCCCGCCCCGCCCCGACGGTGCCCCGCCCCGAATGGGGCGAAAAAAACCGCCCCGACTGGGTTGGCGGGGCGGGGTGGGGATGCCCCGCCCCGAACCCGGCCCGTGAAAGATTTAAAAAAAAAAAATAAATATATATGTGGATTTTTTAAGGAAAAAAAAATAAAAAAATAAAAAAAAAATTAAACGGGGCGGTTTAACGGGGCAAGCCCCCGGCCCGCCCCGCCCCGCCCCGAACCCGCCCCGCCCCGCCCCGAACCCGCCCCGTTGCCATCCCTAAGTGTACGGATTACCCTTCGTGTACATGAAAGGTTTGACAGAACCCTTCCAAAACACGCACAATAGGTGGGCCACCCACTTGTGACCCACCTCATAAAAAATTCAAAAACACCCCCCTCCCCCACCCCCCAACCCCCGCGCCCCTCAACCTATTGTATGTGTTTTGAAGGGGTTATGTGAAACCTCTCCTGTAGACCAAGAATAATCCTTCGTGTATTGACTTTTGTTATCACGCACTTGAATTGTACAGAGGGATTGTTTACAAATCTGTTATAGGTGTTGTCAGGTCTTTTTTTTTTAACTTCCAATCGAATGTTGCCATGTGTTGTCTGTAAAAAAAATGTGACTGAGCCTATACAAGTAGAATTAAACTAGTTGTACATCTTGTTAGACATCCCCCTATGTGCCAAAAATTTGGTTATTGTTTGAAAAAAATATTGTTAAAATCAATGTATAAAAATATGTCAATTCACATGAGTGTCAAACAATGTGTCAACTTTGATGTACATGTAGCATGGTTGGTATAAATGGCACAGTTGCTAGAAATTTCTTTTTTTCTTTTTTTAGAAGTTCTTTTATTTGACTTTAATTTATTAATTTTTTTCCTTTTTTAAAAAATCTTTTCTTCGACTTTAATTTCAAGTTTTTAAAAAACTATATGTACAAAATTCAAAAATGACTTTATCCAATAAAGAATTAAATAAGATTTAATTTACGGTATTATCTACATTATATAATTATGATTTTGAGACTCGTTATTTTATTGAAAACTCTGAAAGCATGTATAAAGTTCATATAAATCTATTAAGTAGGCATTGTCTAGTTGAAAATTTTAATTATGAAAAATAGTTTAATTTTTGCATTTCAAAAACTTGAAAAATTATATAACTGATTAATTATATGAATTATTAAATAAATATAGTATTTTACAATTTTAAATATTTGGTGTGTATTATGTTAATTATTAAATGATTTTTAGAATGATTAAAATTTTAAAATAATATTAAAAATAAGGAAAAAAAATTTACGCCTAGGCCTCGCCTAGGATCATTTAAAATCGTCAAGCTTGAAGTTATATCTCCACGTCTAGTCACGTTTTACGCTTTTTAAAACATTGTTTATAAGTTAGTCAGTTAAAAATAATAGCCTGTTTATTAACAATAAGGTAAAAATTACATCTAAAATAAGAGAATTCGATAAAATCAAATTACGATTAGATCTAAATATTAGAGAGATTTTAATCAAACATTAGAAGCAAAAATCACAAAAAACTTAAAAGGCAACACAAGAACACAAAAATGGTTGCTCTGAGACAAGGTTCAGAGTAAGATTCTAATCCCCTTTTGAACTTCCATCATCGAAAGGAAACCACTGCATTAAATTAGATCTTAATCTTCCAAGGTACAACTTCAAGAAACCAATAATCGAAATTACTCAAGATATATAGAATCTCTCTCTTGGCCCTTGTTTGCCCCCCATTATATCACATTCCATTACATTAATTTTTTCTCTCTCTTCATCTCAACCATCCATTCATCAAATAAAATAATAATACACACAAATCAAAAACTTTTCAACCACACATCTCCCATCAATCACTATTCTAAAAATTATCTACCCCCCAAAAATTTAAATTAATGGGGGGGCAAACAGGGGCTTGAATGGTTACTGTTCACATGAACAATTAAACCTCACCTTCACTAGATTTACACTGGTCACTCAAGAATCAATAGTCTAGAAGAAGATTTAGAGGATGACATAACTTTTAAATTCAGAAAACGGAGATAAAACTCAAAAAGAGAAGTATGGAGAACCCAAAAGCCAAAGTCCAGAACTCGAAGTGAATTGAAGAGACAAAACGTGCATTGAGTATATTACAAAATCCCATCAAACTAGAGAGTATGATGGAAGCCACTAGAAGGTCGGCTAATCCAACAGCGTGGGAGGTGACATTTGACAACATTTCATGCAAGATCTCCACCCAGAGAAGCGTGTTTTCAAAACACATTGCGAATTGTAAAGTGGAACACGATTTTTGCCTTAATTCAACAAATGAAAAGTCAACAGTCGGTCCAATTAGCAATCAACATCATTCTGGTCAACATTGTAACATAGTCCAACAGTGTTGATTCCACAATTAATTGGATCGACATTCTCACCCCTCTTTCCCATATGATTGGTGCTTACAAGAGATTAGCTAGGTTACAACACATATTACGATACAATGCACATACAGAGTCATACATTACATGTACGAAGAACCAAATGTGTAAAAATATGTGTAAAAATTAATGTAAAAGAGTAATGCCACTTTGGTAGATGAATATGACATCTTGAATGACGGACAAAAGCGCAACAACAAGTGATTGGTGCAAAAACTATCTTTTTATTCAATTTGACCAATGATAGAATGCAATGTGACATTCTGTCAAGGAAGATAGCAAATCTGTCCGGCAATATAGCAAGGTTGAATGTAAAATGAACACATGTTAGCAAAATTGGAAGCCAAATCCTTCTTTAAAAAAGATTCAGTCAGTACTGGCCTAATATTCAAGCAGTGTATTCAAAATCACTATGGTCTTCAGTCACACCAACCTCCAATGTTATTCCATTCATATGTCCAACTTCTTTATATGATTAGTTATCTTGAATGTTATAACATTCTTTTCTAATATATTTAATTTAAATGGACCTAATTTATTTTGAATTGACAATTGGAAATTACACGGGCATAGTTTTTTAAAGATTACAATTCAAAAAAACAAGTTGAAGGTTTGTTTATTCAAAAATCAGATGGTAATTCTATATTTTAATAATAATAATAATAATAATTAAATTACACACCACCCTCTAACCCATCCAAGCCAGATTTAATCTCAATTTCGTTTCTCCCTCCCTTCTTTCTAATAATCTCTTTCTACTTTTCCTCTCTACCATTTTGGATATACACTATCTCTTTCACCATTTCCCTTCTAGTCTCTCTGGAAGTAGAAACCAATTTCTAAGATCTCACTTTCCCAATTTTTCGATTAGGACTCAAATCGTCGCTACAACAATTTTGTGGTGGTTTGCGGTAGTTTGTGTTGAGAGTTTTTGGTAATTTTTGTGATGGTTCACGGTAGTTTATGTGGTGATTTTGTGGTGGTTTTGCCGCAGTTTTGTGTTGGTTTTGAGGTGGTGGTGGTGATGGTGGCGCATGTGTTGTTGGTGATGGTCACATGTTTATAAAGTGTGTCAAATGTAGTGTTGATATTTGTTGGTGGTGTCGATAGTGGTGATGGTCACAGGCCACATGTACCAAGTCACTAGTTATTGTGCATTGATTACGTATAAATATTTTAAAAGTCACAAATCATGTTTGTATGTCACAAGTCAACACTCCACAGGTTATAGGTTATAGATCGATGGCTATCGTGTGTGGGTCGCTGATCAATGTTCACAGGCCATAGGTCACCATGCTCGATCACAGGTTAATGTCCATAGGTCACATATCAATGTCCACATGTCACAGATCAATTAAAATTGGTCATAGATTAATGTCCATAAGGTTACATGTAGGTCAATGTCTATAGGTCACGAATCACAAATTCAAGAGATCTATTCACACACCATTGATATCTTCGACCCCAGTTCTCCGGATTGGTCACAAATTCAATTAACCATATTTCGACAATAAGAATTGAAATTATTTGCTCAAGTGAGTGCTCTGTAAATTACACCATTGGCTATTTTTGAATTTCTAATTTTAAAAAATAGATTTAAATTACATCAATACTGTTCAATCTTCGATAATGCTCTGTCAATGTTCTCCAACGGTCGCTATGTTTCTCCCTCTATTTATACTTTCTGAGTCTGCGATGCTCAGTCATCACTAAGTGACGATCAATTCGTCATTGAAGAAGTTGTTGGCTATCTCTATAAGTTCTATATTTCCTTCGGTGAAGTTATTTGAATGTCGATAACTGTGAGGGTGGATGCTGACAACTGTACAAGGGAACGACGACGTAGGGGTGTGCGGGAGTGGGGTGGGTGGGGGCGAGGGTTTGGTAGGGTGGGTAGATTAATTTAATTTAATAATATTATTATTTAAAATTAAAATATTGAAATAATACCTGATTCTTGAAATTTAAATTTAATCTCTGAAAATTGAACTTGTACATACTTGATGCCTGATATATAAATTTTTTCATTGACAATTTGACATGCGAAAAGAGGGAGGACCAGTCTAGAAAATCACAACATGGCCCTTGTTAGGTTTGACGAGGCAGGAGCAGATTAGGGTTTCTGTACAGTGGGACCCAGAATGACGTCATCATCATGGGACTTTTCGAGTGGGCCAATAACCATGCCCTCAAATATCGAAACAAGTCCCTCACTAGCCCTGCCCTCTGCTTCTGTACCAATTGATTAGGTACAGTGGTCTACATTTTTATTTTTCTTTTTTTCGCTGACAAACTTCATAGTTATCTACTTATTTTCAAAATTAAAAAATATTATTGGATGTCAAGGACCGATGTGCCACCTATGTTTATTCTCCACTCTTCCTTTGTCAAAGAAACTAATTTTGAACATGTATTTTTTTTAATTAAAATTTTATTTTTAAATAGTAAATTGATGAAAAATATATGATTAAATAATAAGAAATTTGTATGAATTTATGTGTAATATTATTTGGTAGGGATTAAAATTCAAATTTTAATTTAAGTCAAAATAACTATTGAATTTTAACTACATATTTCAAATGTCTCACAACTTTTCAATCATAATATCATTAATTTTTATTAAAATTTACTATAAATTGAATTTCTCTCAAGCTTGGCTAAATGAGAAAAATGTGGTATGTTCTACAAGCGTGTATGTAAGCTCCTGTTTGAATCACATTCTTATTTTCATTATAATTTTTCTACTCATTTTCAATCACGCATTTTTCGATAAAATAATATTTTTCATCACAACATTTCATTCTTTTTCAACCACATATTTATCATTACATTACAAAAAAAATGCATTCTTTCCGTTTTAGCGTGTATCAAGTACATTCGAAAATAGAGTAATGAATATATCTAGGCTCTATTCACAAAATCCCTAGGCTCTATTCACAAAATCCAAAATACAAACTACAGACAAGTCTACATCACGTGCATTGCTGTAGACCACCCACGTCACCCAAAGAACCTTCCAGCCTGGCAATACCAAACATAACTCCTCCCAATCATATACCCCCACGTGGCAACTTGATGTTGACACTCCTATCCCGACAGCTGTCCTCCTCCTTTCCCTTCCCATTCCCCCAATATAAATACCACCTCTCTCCCCATAACTTCAAGCTTTCAAGAAGTAATGGCTTCAAATTACTGTTCTTCCACCGCCACTTCTATGTTTTTACTCTTCTTCTTCTTGTTCACCTCTTCCTCTATGGCTTCTTTGGTACAGCAACAGCCCCTTTTATTGAAATACCACAACGGGGACTTGTTAAAAGGCACCATCACCGTTGATCTCATCTGGTACGGAAAGTTCACTCCGATCCAACGCTCCATAGTCGTCGATTTTCTGCAGTCTCTAAACTCTCCCAAACCCCCAATACCCTCTGTTTCTTCCTGGTGGAAGACTACTGAGAAGTACAAGGGAGGTGGTTCATCTACACTAGTCGTAGGAAAACAAATCCTTGACGAAAATCACTCTCTTGGAAAATTCCTCAAGAATTCCCATTTAATTTACTTGGCATCCAAAGGTGGGCACTTAAGAGGGTCGATTAACGTTGTTTTGACGGCAAAAGATGTCGCCGTTAATGGGTTTTGCATGAATAGGTGTGGTACCCACGGGTCAACCCGTGGCCTGACTCGGTTTGCTTATGCTTGGGTGGGAAACGCGGAGACTCAGTGCCCGGGTTACTGCGCCTGGCCTTTCCACCAGCCCGTTTACGGGCCGCAGTCACCACCTTTACTGGCACCTAACGGTGACGTTGGAGTTGACGGGATGATCATCAATCTGGCCACGGTTTTGGCGGGAACAGTGACGAACCCGTTTAACAACGGGTATTTTCAGGGCCCTGCTACGGCACCATTGGAGGCTGTTACTGCTTGCACGGGTGTGTTCGGGTCGGGCGCTTACCCGGGTTACGCCGGTAAATTGTTGACGGATAAGAATACTGGATCCAGTTACAATGCGCACGGGATGAACAACCGGAAGTTCCTGGTCCCGGCGATGTGGGACCCGCAAACATCTCAGTGTTCGCCGCTAGTCTGATTTGGATACCGGAGAAATAGAGAAATTATCCAGTGTTGACACATGTAAGTATAATGTAAATAGACGTTTGGAGAAACGAGTCTACGGATGGGTTTGGAACCTTGTGATGAGGATGAGAGTGGGGGTGGGGTTATCCGTTGCCGTTTTGTATAATATATGTAGGGTTTATCCCCTTGTACCGAGGGGGGATGACCGAATGGTGTCCCCCCCTCACATGGGGCGCGGGCCCCATGTGTTTTTAAAAATGGCGGCTTGTGGTCCCCACCTCCTAATGTGAGTGGGGTGTAAAAGATTAGGTGAAAAATTATGTACATGTAGCATAACCCATATATGTAAAGGCCCTTTTCGTACGGGAAAAATGTGAGAAAATGCAACTTGGCAAACATAAAAATAATAATGGGGATAATTTTGAAAAAGTACGTTGCTTTTCGCGCAAGGGATAATGAATGGATTACCAACACCAACAGGCTTTTCTCTCTCTCTCTCTCTCTCTCTCTCTCTCTCTCTCTCCGGCAGAATGGTACTATTGGTAGGGGTGGGCGCGGGTCGGTTCGGTTCGGTTCGGTTTTTTTCGGTTCCAGAAATTTTCGGGTATTTAGTAAATGGAACCGTCGGTTCCAAATATAATTTTGGAACCGTTCGGTTTCGGTTCGGTTCGGTTCCGTTCGGTTCCGTACTATAATTAAATTTTTTAACATTTAAAATAATACTACATAAATACACCTGAAAGTGGATACCAATATTAATAACAAAAAGTAGATACAAATATCAAGTTCAATCTTAACTTTTACAAATTAACGTAATCTAATTTAATAACATATAAATAATAAGTTGTCAAATACAAATACCAAAAAGTAAATATTACTAATAAAACTTCGATATTCATATCAATAATTCATTTGTTTCAAACCTTCAAGTCTACATAAAAGTGAAATATAAATTAGAAATCACAAAGATAAAATATTTTAAAGTATTGATAATACTTACCAAATATTTAATGTAATCATCAGTTGGTTGACTTTCCATACTAACTACTAAGAAACTATACAAGAAAAAATTGAAAAAAACACAACTAACAAACATAAATAAACTCTAAATTGTTCAACTAATAAGATTTAATAAGAAAAAAATTATTAATTTGTTTAAAAAAATAAAAGAAATTGATTTATCCAATATAAAAAAAAAAAAGTTCGGTTCTTATTCGGTTCTTCGGTTCTTGGTCGAGAACCGAACCAAACCATTCGGTTCTCGATTCGGATACTCATTCGGGTATTTCATTTTAAAAAACCCGCTCGATTCGGTTCGGTTCGGTTCGGTTCCGGTTCGGTTCGGTTCGGACATTTTGCCCAGCCCTAACTATTGGTTCCTAATGTATCATCAATAGTCTGTCAGTTCGGCTAGTCAAAATTCGGTCTATGGACGACTTGGGATTGTCTCGGGATGAGCTCCAGTCGAGTCGGGGGTTTGTTCGGACTTGCGAACAGCCTCGTAAAAAATGTGAAGAAAAATGTTCAAAATATAATAATAATAGTAACGTTAAAGAAAATACGAGCTCGTGGGCTCGACTTGACTCGACACTAAGCTCATGGTTCGGCCTATTGTCACAACTATATCCATCGGAAATTGGTCATTAACCTATAAAAATTAGCTAATCAATCTTCGAACTCCCGTTTTAGTTGCGAAATCAAATATTTTATCTCAATAAATCTTCAAATAGTCTACATGAAAGTTTCTCATTTATGGCATTTAGGCATAGAGGTGTCAAAACGGACGGGCCGACCATGACTCGTAAAAATCGGCCCGTGAAAACGGGGACCGCGGGCCGACCCGTGACCCGTGTGGGCGGTTCACGGGCCAAGGAGGTGTAACCCGCGGGCTTCGCGGGTTGCACCCCCACGGGCTGCGGTTAACCAGCAGCCCGTAAAAAAAAATTGAAAAAAAAAATAAAACAAAAATTAAAAAAAAAAGGGGGGGGGAGATTATTTTTACAATACCCTCTCATTAGTTATTATACATTTATACTTCATAGTTCATACTTGTTACTATCTTACTACAATTACAATTATTCAATTGCAAATATCATCATCATCTTGATTATATTTCTTTCTTCTCGGTTCTCACTAGTCACTACTAAATTTTTTAATCCTACTATATTATGAATTCTCGCGATTCTTTTTCTCAAAATCCTATTTTCAATAATAGTTGCTCTCCAATAAATTTAGAAGATGATAATGTTGTAGAAGTTTGCAAAGTTATAAATAATTCATGTAACATTAAATTTGAATTCTATGTAAGAATTTCTTGATATAATTATGAATTTATCATTTTGTTCAATTCTTAGTTTACATTTAATAAAAAAATATATTTTTTGCTATAAATATGAAAATTTCTATATTTTTATAATTTTATTTATACAATCATACGGGCCAAAATCGGAACGAACCGCGACCCGCGCGACTCTTGACCCGCATGGGCTCGACCCGGATGGGTCAGCGGGCGGGCCTGGGTTGTAGTCCAAATTTGTGGGCCGACCCGGAACCCGCAGCGGGCGGGCTTTTTTTCATGCGGGCCATTACCGAGCTCACATGTTGACGGGCCGACCCAGCCCGGATCACCCGGATTGACACCTCTATTTAGGCATAGTTTCAAATTGTGACATACTTTTGTATCATTTAAGAGTAATTGACAATTTTTAAAGATCAGTTGTACAATTGAATAATATTTTTCGTCAAAACATCACTTTTTCGAGGCGGCGATGATAGGATTGTTGAATCATGGGGGAGATTTTGCAAAATGACCTATGAATAGTGGCTTTTTAAGATTTTTGTTAAAAAGTCAGTTTTACCCTTAATGAAATGGGTCATTTATTGCAGATCAAGTCCTCAATCTTTATAATTTTTTCGAAATAAGTTTTATTCTTGTTTTTATTCATCATCACTAGACGTTTCTTCTAAATCTGATTTTTCTTCAAATATTTCTTCATTTACTTCTATTTCTTCAATATCAACTTCTTCACATTCATCTCTAATTTGTTCAAAGTCCGTAATTAATATTCTAACTTTCTTTTTTGGGCATTCAGTGCTAATATGACCTTCTTCATTGCAATTCCAACATTTACATCGTTTTTTATCTAATGGTTTTTTATTATAAGGTTTATATTTTCTTCTAAAATATTTTCTTTTTGGTTTAAAATATTTCTTTTTAAACTTATTATATTTTTTATATTTCTTGGGTTTTATTTTTATTTTTCTTTTATAATCATAACATCCCCAATTTCCTGGTACTTCGGTATCTCTACAACAAATCCTATCTTGTATAAATCCTGATTGTTTATAAATCATTTGATTACTACACATAGTACTTATTTCGTCTTTTATAGTTCTTATAATAAATCCTAATGTATATCCTTCTTCCTAATTGTTTTTCTTTAATCTTATTTTGAAAATAATTATTCCATGGTGGTGGTAATTTTCTAATAAAAACTTCCTTATAATAATTATTATCAGCTCCACTTCCAAACATCATATAATAATATTTACTATATTCACAACAATATTCATTGAGGTAACACATATTACAAATTTGTAAATGTTCCATTCTGTTTTTAGCATCTTCTATTTCTTCTAATCTAGCTTTAGTACTTTCATTTACCCAATCTTCTCCAGCAAATTCTCTATAAATTCTTGTAGCAACTCTATTTATTCCTTCTATTATACTAATTCCAAATCCTGCTTCAATACTATCTTTCCAAATACCTTTTGTTGTTTCTTCTAATCCTCTATACCAATTAAACACATTTCCTTTAAATGTTGCTAATAAATATTCAGTTCTATTTTTATTATATGTATTACTGCGATTATAATTAAAGTGTGCTATCATATTGGTACTCCATTCACTTATAGCTCTTCTAACATCTAATTCACAATCTAAATTTAAATATGATCCTGCAATTTTCATTGGGTTTGATTCTCTTAAAATTGGTTTAAATTGATCTCTATACATTCTTTCTTTGGTAGTTCTAAAATCTACTTTTGTATTAACATATCTTCTAGGGTCTATTTCTGCTTCATATCTAGCTGTGCTAGTTTCTCCATATTCTTCTTGTTTAGCCGCCGTGGTCCTCTGTTTTTCCAACCATATGATTTTTAGTTATTTCTTCACAAATTTTTAGGTCTTCTAAGTCAAATATTAAATTTTCCATTTCTTCGTTCATTGTTCTTCTATAATTAATTTTCCTTCTTCTTTTTCTATAAGATTTTCTTCTTGCTTTCTAAGATCAATCAATAATTTTTCTATATCTTCTTTTAATCCTCCATTAAGTTGTATTAATTCTTCATATTTTTCAATTTTCTTTCTAACTTCTTTAAGTTCTTTAGTATAATCTGGTTTAAATGGTTTTTCTTTATTTAAGTTTTCTATTATTCTATTTAAAAGATTTTCTATTCTTAAAAAATTATTTTGTAATCTTTCTTTCTCTTCTTCGTAGCCTATTTCAATTCTAGTTATTTTTTCATCAATTGTTTTTATATTTTTCTCAATTGAATTAATTTTATCATTCATACTCATATTTTAGGTTTTTTATAAGATGGTTTTTCAATTTCAAATCCTAATTTTTTCAATAGAATATCAAGTTTATAATTAATAATGTCTACTTTTTCTTCTAAAGTTGCTATTTTATTAATACTATTTTTCTGTGCAATTTTTGATATTCGATTTTGAATTTCTTCAAGTTTAGCTTCATCAAGTATTTCTAAATTATTAATTTGGTCTTTTATTTTATTAAATTGTTTAGACATATTTTTACTTAAAACTTCTAACCTTTCTTTAGCTATTTCATCTTTTGGATCTATATTATTTATTTCGTCTATAGCTTCTACGTCTTTAGATTTTAATTGTCCTAATTGTTGCCATAAAAATGCATTAGTCCAATTTGTAGTCATATTTAACCATTCATCTGTATTTCCCCATGAGCTTAAAGGTTGAAACAGAGTTGTATTCCATTTTTTAGTTTGATAGCTTCCTATTGGTAATCTAATATTTTCTATTTCTTGTTTATCAAATCTTATTTTTGTTGGTAAACTCATATTAGTCTGGTATATTTAAGGAATTAATTATTATATTATTTATCATTTGTCTTATTTCTCTTCTAAATTGTTCTTCTCTTCTTAATTCTCTTGTAATTTCATTCCTTAATAATTCTCTTTTAATTTTATTCCAATTAGAAATTTCCCTTTCTATTTCTTTACGATTATTGTCAGTTATAATCTGTTCTTCTAAAATTTTTATTTTATTATCACAAAATTTTCTAGTTATTCCAGGCATATTCTTATTCTATATCGTCAAAACTAAGATCAAAATCATATAATTCATAAACTTCATTATAACTTACATGCTCTGTAGTTTCAAAAGTTCTTTCACTATTTTCACTATCTAACCAGAAAAATATAATCATTTTTATTATTTCTTTAGGTAATTTTTCTTTTAATCCTAATGATACAATTGTAAGGCATTTTTCATAATATCTACTATCTCTTTTTATGAAATTTATTCCTCTAGTATAACTATCATAAGTTTCTGGAATTTCTATCATGTGACTATAATCAATACTATTAGTGTATCTAAAAGGTACAGATCTATAATAAAACTCGTAACTTTCCATGATAAAAGTTCTTCAAAGTAAACAATCTCATAAAAATTCTTATATAATAATTTTCATGCAAATTTTCAGACAATAAATTTTCTTGTAGCTTAAAATAAGGGCCTTACCACGCTTCGCCAAATAGCAAGAATGTTATATGTTCCTGGTCACCTTCACACAAGAGTTGGCCAAAGTCCGACAGCATCACAGCAAAATGGACACAAAGGCACTTAAAACTCTCAAACAGACTCACTGTGTAGAACAACACTCAAAGCGTAATAAAAGATTTATTTCAAACTCAAAGATTTTATTGATCTGAAGATAGCTTGAAAGCTATTATACAAAGATTTTTACAGAGATTGATACTCCGAAAAGTAGTTTCTACTCTCTAAAGAGAATGATTACAAAGATCATTGTCGAAGGTTTTAGATGGTAGTTCAGGATGAGATTTCAGATGGCTAATTTTCGATGATCTTTTCTAATGAGAAGGGTCTCAATTTATAGAAAGGCTCGCACTTCACCGAGAAGCTTCTGGCCAATCAGATTTTTACAACTCAAAAGTAAGAAGTACAATAATTTCAAATGTGGTTGAAAATATTAAAAGTGGTTGTTGGTTGTCTTTATTCCAGTGTCGGCAATTTCTTTTGATTCCAGCTTGTGAATTTTGTCTTCTTATCTTCAAAGTTCACATGGTCTTGTCGATCACGTTTTCTTGATCGTCCTTTACTTGTGGACGTGTCCCATAAGTCGGCGAGGCTTCTTTAATGCATTCTTCACTTCCGGAAAATTGATCGTTCATAATTCCTGATTTTTTCTTCAAGAATTTTTGATTCTTTATCTCCTCTCTGAGATAAGGATCCAATTATTGCTCATACCATAGACCATGTATCTTTCTCCAAAAAAGAACTGCATTGTTGAGCAGACTGATTTTATTCCGAGAGCTCGTCTGTAAATCATCCATTTTCTATTAATAGTGGGCAATTCTTTAAAAATCTGAATCTCCTTAAGTGGATTTCCATTATTTTTCCGAATTGTGATGAGATGATGTTCTCCATACCACTCTGGTTCTTTATATTCAGGACTAATCGTGTAAAATCTCAGTTCAATCGGTTGTTTATCGCTGAATTTTTTAACACAATTAACAAATTCTTTGTCAAACTGTTCAATTTCTTTTAGATCTATCCCTGGGAAGAGTCGATCTAAAAATCCAAATGCTGCCAATTTTCGAACAATATTAGGATCTGCTCCTTGAACTGCACTGATCCTTGGATAAATCGCCGATTGGAAGGAAATTTATCAAATATAGAGAACTTCCTTCTACGAAATTATATACCCATTACGAGAATTCATAATACTCCTTTTCCATTGGATGTAGATTAGTTACGATATGATGAGTAGCAATTATTCCCTTTGGTGATTTAAGGTCACCAATTGGTGATTTTTATCTTCTTGGAATTCACTGATAACGTAATTTGTTCCAATGGGCCTTTTGATAAGGATGTTTGAGTACTAGACTCAGCTGCTCCTTTTCCACTTGTAAATTTTTCCAACAATTTGTCCATACTGACAGGTAGTTGTTGTGGACCCTTTTTTATGACTTTTTCCTCTTGCGAGGTAAGAGAGTCATTTCTCTTAAATTTTGATTCTCCACTCGATGTGGATGTATTAATCTCCCGAAATGGGATGTGACTAGCCTTTTGTATTCACCTTTTAAAGGAGGATACTCCTGGCTACAATTTGCAAAAAAGTCTAAACATTCGACAATTTTTCAACTATTTTTTCTTTGTTATCATTCAATTTTTCAATCTTTTTCCCACTTTCAACAACTTTGCTTGATAAATCACACAAAGTTTGTCGAATATCAAGATGATCTTCTTGGACAATGACAAGATAATCTGCATTAAAATCTGTTAGAAGATCTTGTAATTCCTTTGTAAATGCTTCAATCTTTTCCATATTCATAATTCTGCTCAAGAAATCAGCAAATAAATTATTTTTTCCTTTAATATATTCAAATTTAAAATTATAAAAAGATAGTGACACTTGCCATCTATGTAACCTTCTATGTTGGGGTGAATTTGGTAATTTATTATTTACTAGTCCGTTTAGTTGTGTATTATCAGTTTGAACAATAAATTCCTTGGGTAACAAAAACATTTTAAATTTGTTTATTCCTTTAACTACATCGATAATTCTTTCTCATTGGTGGAATAATTTACTTGACATTATTAAATGTTCCACTAGTATACTGCAAATTTCATTTAAATCAGTTTTTAATAAAGCACTCCAATATAAATACGAAGCATCGGTTTGAACTATTAATTTATCTTTTTTATCGGAAGTCTAAGTTTAGGTAAATTTTTACAATTTTCTTTTAAATTTTTAACACAAAGAGTATGTTCTTCATTCCAACCTAATTTATTTGATTTTCTTAATAGTTTCTGAAGTTTATTTCTTTTTTCTGCAAGTTTTTCTATAAATCCTTCAGCATAATTAAGACAACCAAAAAACTTTTGAATTTGTTGCTTATTT
The DNA here is from genome assembly GCA_035079005.1 of Fraxinus americana. Taxonomy (NCBI): domain Eukaryota; kingdom Viridiplantae; phylum Streptophyta; class Magnoliopsida; order Lamiales; family Oleaceae; genus Fraxinus; species Fraxinus americana. The sequence goes on from CM068714.1 coordinate 6,523,062, forward strand.
TCTAATTTATCGGGAAATAAAATTATTTTTTCTGAAATATGAGGTTGCAGTTTTATTCCATCATTATTTATTATCATTCCTAAGAATTCAATTTCATGTTTTGCTACTTCGCTTTTTCTCGACTAAGTATAATACCTTCTTTTGAGCAAAGTGTAGCAAAAATTCTAAGATGTTTAAGATGATCTTCATATGTTTTACGAACAAACAAGTATATCATCAACATAAACAATAAGAAAATTATAAGTTTTAAAGACTTCATCCATTCTTCTTTGATAAATTTGTGGTGCATTTTTTAATCCAAATGGCATAACTAACCATTCATAATGTCCTTGAGGAGTACTAAATGCTGTTAATGGTATACTATTATCTTCTAGTTTAATTTGCCAAAATCCAGATTTACAATCAAATTTTGAATAATATTTTTTATTCTTAGCTATATTTATTAATACTTCTTTATTTGGTAAATAATATCCATCAAACTTAGTGTTTTTATTAAGTTCTTTGTAATTTACTACCATCCTAGGTTTTCCTCTTTTTATCTCCGAATGATTTCTAACCATAAAAGCTGGGCTACTATGAGGGCTATTACTTCTCCTTATAAGTTTTTGATTAAGAAGTTCTTGAATTTGTATTTGAAATTCTTCCTTATCTTCTTGATTATAGAGCATAGGTTTGACTCTAATAATGATTGTTGGTTCTAATAGTTCTATTTTAGCTGTTGTTTTTTATTTTTCCCATTTTTCAAGTGGGTTTTCATTATAATTTTTAGCTAAAAGATCTTTTATTTGATCAAGAGTAATTGTTTTGATTGAATAATTGAGTAATTTTGGTATAAATTCTATTTTTTCACCACGTGAAAATTTGTTGAACTACGAATGGTTTAAATTCTCTAGCAATTTTTAGTAAATGTCCACATGGTGTTTTTAATTGAATAGTATAAATATTTTGACTATATTGACTAAAGCTGTTGTAGAAAGTCATTGCCAAGAATAATATCACAATCATTAATATTATATTGGTAAACATTTCTTATGGTTACTATTTTAGATCCTATTATAACTTCTATATTTTCATTTTTATATTTTAAAGATTCTCTTACTCCAGTTATTCCTTGTAAAGTTAATTGTTGTTTATTTTCTATCCACTTTGGTAATAAAAATTCTTTAAAGACAGTTATCTCGACTCACTGTATCAATTAGAGCACAAGTAGTTATTTTTGATTCAAATACAGTTATTTGTATATATACACTTATTGGGAATTTTATTTCTCTACTCATTTTTCTTTAGGGCAATATGTAGTTATTCCTTGATGTGTAATAAGAATTCCTTCCTTGTCTATTTTATAATTATCAAAACTATTTAAAAATGAATTTCCTAATAATATTGGATGTTCATCAAAATTCATATTATTATCAATATAGCATTCTATGCTTAATAATAAATTTCCTAATTTAATTTGAATTTGTCCTATGATATCACAAGAGTTTATTTTTCCTTCAAAATCTCTATAACTATAAGGTTCAACTTTTTCTTTTTAATTCCTTCATCAATAAGAGAGCAAATATGATTCTGACTTGCTCCAGTATCAATAAGTATTTTAATTTCATTTATCCATTTATTTCCATTAAAAAACTTTCCTTTGATTCCATAAACACTATTATTTTTACTTTGTATTATTTTTGAAATACTATGTCTTACTGTATTATTTCCAATAATTATTTTATTTTCTTTATATGTTATTTGTTTTGGTATTATAGGTTGATCAATACTTATAGCATCATCATGTCCTATCTCAAAATTTTCTATTTCTTCTATGTCTTGTTCTCTTGGTAAGATTGCTTCACCTATATCCCTAAATTCTTCGTCAATTTTTATAAAAGGTTTTTCTTTATATATATTTCCATAATTACTATTTGTATAACAATATAATCCTTGATATAATATAGTAAAAACTTTATTATCATCTTTTAATATTTTATTAGTCATCTTAAAATGTAGACTAAGACAATCATCTAAATTTTTATCATTTATATGTACGCAATATCTTGGATAACAAGTAAATTTTAATTTTTTATAGGCTAAATTTCCTTTTACTATTCCTAAATTTCCATTTTCTGCAGTTATACATCTTTCATCTTGTAGATTAAGTATTATAGGACTATTAATTCCTTCTTTAAAACATGATTTTATTATTATTTGTATTCCAACAAGGTAAACATAAGATATTTTATCTCGTTTTTCTTGTTTTAATTTTCCTAGGAATTCATTAATATTTCTTTTTGTTATAAGATTTAATTTTATCTTTCCTTGTGTATGTTTAATATCTATGGCTTTTTCTATTTCATGATATTCATTAATGACTAACTTTCTTCTTCTAAAGGCTGATCCTAAAATATTGAATAATTTATTTTCTCTGGTGGTTTTAGACTTAATTACGCTCTATTAATTTTTCTAAATTTTTCCCAATCAAATTTTCCTTTTAAGGCATATCCCTCTACTCCTTCGTATACTTCAGTTTCTATATTTTCTGAATTTTCTATTTCCATTATCCTTAGGTATCTAATTCTTCAATTCTCATAATTTCATTATTAAGAACCCTTTGTATTCTTTTTAAAGTTTTCATTTCTATAAGAATAGGCATTTTAACAAGATATCCTATGTCTTCGTCTAAAACTTCATCAAAATCTATTAAAAGAAAAGTAATTTTCTTTTCAAATTTTTTCTTTATTTTAAGACTATCGGAGTCTTTTATTTTATTAATCAAATTTCTTGATTTATTAACAAGATGTTGAATATAACTATCAGTATCTAAATATTCAGTAGAATTGTTAACGTACAATCCTATACAAATTTCGTTATTATCTTCCATTCTCTAATGTCTTTAGATCCTCAAGATATAGGGCTCTGATACCATTTTTATTTGGACCTAAAATGCAAAAATTCAAAAATAAAATTATTAATCAATATCAAATTTTTTCGGCTCAAGATAGGTGGAAAGAGTTGATGGTGAAGAAAAGTTAATTTTTATTGCAAGGGGCAAACAATTTTGTCGAATCCAAAATTAGAATTAAAGTTATGAGGACTAAAATAACCTATTTTGAAACTTTTTATATTAAGGGTATTTTAGGTAGTTTATATATTTGAATAGTGAAATGGGTTAGTTTGGGGTTAGTTTGGAATTTTGGCTTTGAATTTGGGTCATTTGCTTGTATTTCCCGAATCATGGGAAGGTATTATGTAGCCTAGGTGCAATCCGTGATGTCTTAGGTTTTCATGTGCAATACTATAATAAACCTCCACGTATTGGTATAGCAGCATGATGAGTATACTCGGCAGCATTAGTGGAGAGTAAAGCTGTAATTAAGTACTTATTTAATACAACTTAGCCTCAATTATTCAACTGTAATTTTTTTGACTACGCGTGACTAATTTTTTTTTTATTTACGTGTAATATTATTTTATTAGAAAATGTATGGTTGATAAAAAGAAATCGAAAAATAAATTATAATTTAATGATGAATAATATTGCCAAACGGGGGCTTAATGTCCTCCTGAAAGTTGTTTAGAGACTGTTCTCTTTATATTTCAATTTTGAGTTTTAAATTTATTTCGGGTTTTGTGTTCTTTAGTGTCCATTTTCAGATAGTTGAAAATGTGTTCTTTTTGGTATTTTGAAAAATTGTTTTGAAAATACCCAAAACGCGTTTTAAAAATTTTGACTTGATTATAACTGAAAACACAAAAAACGACAAATTTGTCGTTTTGAGTTTTCTTTGTAAATTTTTAATTTGTTTTCAAAAACGCGTTTTCGAAAATAAGAAAGAGAACATATTTTCACTATTTTGAAAAATCGAAAATAGAAAACGATTTGAAAATAATAGAGAGAACAGACCCTTAACTATTACCTTATGAACTCGTTTAATAAAAAAATAAGAACAAAAATCAAATGGGGCCTTTTAATTTATCAACCTATTTACATGCCGTTACATGAACTGTCTATGATCGAAGAGTGCGTCCATGAATAGAAGCATTTTTATTTTATTAATTAGCAGACTAGGTACATAAATTAGGCTAGCTCACGGCTGTAATTTTTATGGAAATTACAATTTTTTTTTTTGAGAAAATGTATGATTAAAAATAAGTTAAAAATAAATTTTTTTTCTAATAAATTGTACCAAACAAAAGTGTAACATAAAAAGACAAGAGTGAGGTAGTCTCAACTGAGCTGGCAGCCGTAGTGTGAGGATTCGATTCCTATCTCTTACAAGGTATGAAATTAGACTCTTTGTGGGCACCAAAATGGTAGCTCTTGTACCCTTACCTGTTGAGGCACATCCCGCTATTTACCTCATCCACCATGCTTTAGGGACAGGGTGGTGGGGTACCCTCAATGTAGGGGTTCATCCTTTTTTTTTAAAAAACGTTCGACAAAGAAATAATTGGATCTTAAATACTTGTTTAAGAAGGCTAAAGTTGAACTGCAGCTTAAATTAAAGAGTCATAATTGATTGGAATCTAGAGTTCTTAAATAATGACATGAAGGGAGATAATGGAGGCTTCAAGTGTGTGCACTTCATAAATATTCTTTCCTGAATAATGTTATTCGCATTAAAGTCTATGGATAATTTTCAAACGTGGTATATATGTAGCGGTTTGTGATTTGAAACATTAATGTGGTAATTTTTATAAACTTGTGCATCAAATTACAAACCGTCATATATATGTCACGTATGAAGATCACCGGTAATTTTCACTACAAATAAAATTACTCTTCTTTTTTAATGGTGCAATTGAAATGACTTGTGCCCAAGCACGACTCATTTCAATAATTGAAATTTAAACGTCTAACTTACCAAACTATTTTCTAGTATTTATTCATTCAGATCGAGATTTTACCTTCAAGTAGTACTCAACAGGGTGCAGAAATCTCCATAGATGGGAAAGTGTCGACGAGGAAATCAAGACGACTAATTATGGCAATAAATTACCTTATACATCTTTTTTAAATCTATTATGGCAACAAATGACTTGCACTTATTATTATTAATTTTTTCTAATAATGGTTTCTTTTCTTTGTTGTTTTATCCTAAGCACATGTAAGAATATTTAATTAGTATTATATCTATATTAATATATTTCTCGATGACAAAAACTGTCTTGCCCTTTTGCCATTTAATTTCAAAGGCACAACTTGTCGACATTCGACACAATTGTATTATAAACGAAAAACCAGAGGTGCGGTAATTTTCTTCTTATTTACAAATGTGAAGCAGTTATGTTTTGCAATTTTTTTTAACAAAATATAATGTTTTGTTGTAAGAAGCTTGAATGGGTGATGTCGTTTTTCAAAAAGAGTAATTTTATTTGCAGTCGTTCACTATCGTAGTCGTCCTACGTGACATACATGTTGCGGTTAGTGATTTGTTGCATGACGACTACGATATTAAACAACTGCATATAGCATTATTCTTTCCAAAATGTACATTATGTCAGGCCAGTAAATGTAAATTCCTCAACCGAATAACACTTAAAAGGAGAAAATACAATGTAAGAAGAAAATAGCCTTCAGTGCATTTTTTTTCCTAACTTTTCACTCTTTTTTCACCAATTTCACCAATCTTGACGATGGCAAGAAATATGAGCCTGTAAAAAACTACCATCCCAAATAAAATGGCAAGATCAATCCATTTAGAGTACCCCATTTCAACCTGCCAAATATCCCTCAAAATGGTTTCCCCATCAATAGTATAAGCCCCTTCCAACTGATCATTAGGAAATCTTAGGCCTTCAAATTCATTCTTATACAATCCTTGGTACGCGTACTTATGGAACGCGATGTAATAAAGCGGATATTTCCAGAACAGTTTGGGGAGATCGTTCGGCAATTGAAAGAATCCACCACTTAACATCATTAACCCTTGAATACCAGCACCAACAATCAGCCCCAGAAGGAAGTTTGGCATGATACTTGCCACGATCATCATTAGGCTCTCGACCAACATCATACATGTAAAAAGGACTAGTATGAAGTACAAAAATTGTATGTATCCTGGATGAAGGCCGACAAGATAGTAAGTAATTGCACCAGGAATTGTAGAGATGAGTAGTAAAAACGGCGTTGAAGAGATTGTATTTCCAACTACAAATGCTGAAGCATCGTAATGCCCGTTTAATCTCTCACATCGAAAAACCTGTGAGCAAGAAATATGAAGGAAAAATTGAAGTGGTGATATATTGGTTGATTTAATAGGTACTAAACTCACCTTCAAGTCTTCAACAAATGAAGGGAAGCCACCAATTGCCATGATAGTCAACAGTGAAGCTACAAACATGAGCAATGAACCTCTGGCCTGAATCATTGAAAATACAGAAAATACTTCTGAGATTATATTATAATCAGTAAAAAGAACTCTTGATAAAAATTTCTCTAATACAACTCACATGAATGGAGTTGTAGCTACTCCCTACTTCATAAAACACGGTTCCAAGACCTAAACACAATGCAATGTACATGCACAGCCGTAACCAGTAGTAGCCTTGGTCACGGTACATATTTATAAATGATCGTTCTGTGAGAACGAGGCATTGTGTTAATAAGTTAGTTTGGTTCCCCTTCTCCGATTGCCCTCCTTCCTAGAGTACAAAAAAACACGTTAAGTAATATCTACAAGATATCATTTTGATTTCTGTGTTACAAGAAATACTTCAGTTTCTTACAAGTCTATGTAACTCAGCAACCCGTCTTTCTGTCTCCTCACACATGCCGGATGATCTATAAGATCTTACAAGCAGATTAATTACTTCCTCAGTAGTCATTTTCCTTCCAGAGCCCAGTTCAATATCCTAATAAAAGCATAAATACTTCAATCGAAAGTTCAATGGACATGACAAGGAAATCTTCTCTGAGTAAGCACGAAGTACATTCACACACCTCATCAAAATCAGTATTGATCATTCTAACATAGTGATCCGCGGGATTCTGGAGAGCTGGACATGTAAAACCATTCATGGCAAAAAACTAATTTGAATCAAAACAGAGTCAGTAGTCACAAACCATCCCATCTTTTATATATACTACTCCCATATAATAAAAGTATTTTAAACTCACCTCATTTGCTGCATAGGAGGGACCAAAATATATTGTTCTACCCTGGGAGAGGAGGCAAAGATTGTGAAGAAGCTCAAACACTTCACTAATAGGTTGATGGATGGATGCTATAATGGTCATTCCATGTTCCCGGGAAAGTTTGACTATTCTGTTCATGACAAAATAAGAAGCTGCACTATCAAGTCCACTTGTTGGTTCGTCAAGAAAAAGAAGCTTCGGTCGCCTTAGAAGTTCTATGCAAATGCTTACTCTTCTCTTCTGCCCGCTACTGATGCCTTTGCATCCCAACCCTCCAATTGTAGTATCTATAGAATCAAGCAACCCCATCTCCCTTATAGACCTCTCAGCAACCTCCCTTTTCTCCGTTTGTGACATAGTAATTGGCAATTGAAGCTGAGCAGAATAGTAAATGACTTCTCTAACTGTTAACGTCCATGTTAGGGTGTCCTCATGTGTTACATAGGCCTAAGTAGAAAACAAGAAGATGCGCACATTTCAAGACATCTATGTTTCATTTTATTGGGACACTCAACATTAATAATCACGAATAATAGATTTATGTTAGTAGAACAATTGAAGAACAAATGCTTGGACGTTTCAATAAAATAGATTAACATGTAATCACATGAGTGGCGGAATAGCTCATACTGAAGTTCCATATGCCAGCTTCTGTTTCCGACCATTTATCAGGATTTCTCCTTTCTGTCTTGTTCTTGAATTTAATCTCCCTGAAATCGGTGCCACAGTATTCAGCACGAGAGAATTCATTCCCAAAAATGAAAGAAATATACATTAGGAATCAGCCTTAATCCTGAACACAAAAATCTTACCTTTTCAAACAAGATTACAATGAGATGGAACACATTGCATAAATATAACAATAAGACGGACTGCACTCAAACCACCTTTTTTATCTACACATTTTGAGGGATGCACAAGTACTACCCACCTAACCACCACTTATTTATTATCTAGTTATGATTTAAACCATTTATAAACATTTGCAGACATGCTTGAGAACAAGCCATTTCAATAGCAGCATTAAAAATGAAGAGACAAAAAACATTTACCAGCCAAAGCATCAAGAAGGGTGGACTTGCCACAGCCAGAAGGACCCATAATTGCCAAAACCTCACCAGGGCAAGCGTAGCCAGTTAGCCCTTCAAGTATTGATTTTGTGCCATCTTTTCGGGTTGAAACTGTGACCCAAAGGTCCTTCCATGTCAAGTGAACTCCATTGCACGGAACCAAATCAAGTATTTTTGAATCAAATAATGACCCACAAGTTTCAAACATCGCGTTTTTCTCTTCACAGTGTGACACGAATGAAGCCATGCATACAGAGACTGTTGAATTCTGATGCAAGAGGTGCTTGGATTTAAGGGGTTCAAGGACTCGGATTTTAGATCCACTGAATCTGCATATGAAGACTGAAAATTCTAAGAACTGGCCCTTTTCTCCATGTCACTCTCGTGACTCTTGAATGAAGCCAATTTAATACCATTGAATAAGCATTATATTTTGCTTTCGTTTTTACAAAATCAAGGCTAAGTAACGCTTCAGTCTAAATGCCAAGTGGTCATTGTTTACAAATTTTATTCCTGGGGATGAAAATTACAAATACAAAGTATTGAACCTAAAGATTCTGTCGTGTGGCATTACTTCTATATTTTTATATTTTTTTTTCAACCACACATTTTTCAATAAAATAATATTATACGTAAACTTAAAATTTCTCCCTATTTTTTAATCACATATTTTCTATCAATCTACTATTTCAAAATGCGTTCGGCACAAAAAGGGGCTCAAACAAGCTAATAGTGATTCAAGTTTAGACAAAATTAAAGTATAATGACTTAATCGCCATAAACTAAAGCATAATGACTCAATAAAAACTCGGGTGTAAGACAATGACCGCCGGTGAAATTAACCCTGATACAGTGATATCTATACATTCGATCCCGCCCAAACGCGCCTCCACTCCCTCATTCTTCTTCCAACGCCTTCCCTCTCCCTGGCGGTCACCGATTGTGATGGAGGATAAAAGTGAGCCCAGAAAAGCTCTAGCTGGGTTCTTGATAAAGTATCACTCGAAGCAGCTGGAGTCCATAATCCTCTCTCCAGACCCTCGAATTCACTATCCGATACATATTGAGTAAGTAATTTTGATACTTGAATTGATGGACCCATAGTAAAAATTTTCATTTTTCAACAGTTTTGCAGAGTTAATGGATGAGAGCCCGCTTCTCGCAAACCTCATTTTCTCACAGTCCATCGAATATTTATCATTTTTTGACGAATCCGCGATTTGGGCTCAGGTTTTATTTCAATCGTACTTCATATGTTCAGTAATTGTTTTGGTCCACACAATGTTGGTTGGAATGGAAGTATCTGCATATATGCTTTTTTTTTTTAGATTGTGTATATGTGATGTACTGTTGGAATGCGTAGAAAGTGATGTTCGAGGATTTCAAGAAATTTGAAAATGCAACTGTGAAGGAACATGTGCACGTTCGTGTTAATGTCTGTGGTTCTCCTCTCGAATGCCCTGGTTAGTTTCCTTTGATTCTATGCTTAAATATGTTAGATTTTCTGGGCTTTTCTTTTGGGGATTCTCTTTATGTTTAAATTGATATATGTCACAAAAATATAAAAAAAATTGATGGATGTATTAATCTTCTGTGAATGTTTTAGAAACATTTCCGAGTATTGGACGTGTGAGAGTGAAACACCGTGGGATTCTTCTCACCCTCAAAGGGACAGTAATCAGGTCAGGAGCAGTCAAGATGATTGAAGGAGAGAAGATTTATGAGTGTCGATTATGTAAACACAGGTCCGAGTTGTCTGTTCATATGTTCTAACATTTTCCTTTCACTAAATTTGCAACTTATTTTCTTCAAAAAAATTTAGCTACTATCAAACTATATATCATAATAGGCTTGTCTTTTATCCTGGGCATAAATTTGAAAAATCAGGAATACATGAAAAATGATGTGTCGTAAGTACAATATGCTGCTATTAGTTGAAACAAAATCGAGACTGTATCACACAAAGAATCTGCAAACATGATAGCTTTATGCAAGGATTCTTATAGTATCCAAAGCTGATCACTTCTTCCAATTATAAATTTCATCATGATCCACAGATTCATGGTAGTGCATCAGCTCCACAACTCAGTTATTAAACTATACATGTGTTTTCGCCTCTATATGATTTTTAATTGCACAATTACAGTGTATTCTTTCCTAGCTCATTGAATAAATAATGAGACCAGCCTTGTTCAGTAAAGGTGGCACAGGAAGGGGATATGTGTTCAGAATATGACACACTAAAATTGGCCATAGTAAAATCAAATACCTCTATAATGGTTTCTTCAAAAAATTTAGCCCTGGTCCATGGCAGCCACTCCTTTAATGCCTGATGGCATTATTCTTTAAACTGTTCATCTGCTAAAATGAAAAACATGCATGCAGGTTCAAAGTTTACCCAGAAGTCGAAACTAGAAATTCCATACCCAAGCCAACATTTTGCCCCTCTCAGGTTTGTTTTATTGTCCACATGTTCAGAACTGGACCAATTCAAGCTAACAAGCCTACAAGCTAACCTTCATGAAGCCTGACCTTGCTTGTTTGAGTATTTAAACTGGATCAGGCTCGGAAAAGGTTGAACCTATTTTTAGCCTTGCTTGATCCTAGCTTGTAAAGACTGCGAACCAGTTCAGCTTTACTGCTTGATCCCAGGCAATTAAAATTTGATTTAATTTTGCACGTATTTTAGATTTGAAAATTTTCTTATGTTCTTGTGATCTTGATCTTGTTTCATGTAGAATTGTGAAAGCACACGTTTCCATATTTTAGAAGACACCAAAATATGTCATGATTATCAGGAAATTAAAATCCAAGAGAGTACTCAGGTTTTGGGTGTTGGAGCTATCCCTCGTTCAATTCCTGTTATACTGAAGGACGATCTCGTGGACATAGTTAAAGCTGGAGGTACACATTACGATGAGCTTATCTTTTTTACTTGCCTTCTTGGGATATTTCAATATTTGCATATTGCTAAGGAAGTTATCCCGTCACTACAAGTATGTTTTTGAGACCTAGTGCAGAGTCCTCAGTTTGTAGCTTAATTACTTTCAAATTCAACAGCGAGCAATGAAATTATAAGGTGGGGTGATCTTCTCCAGATTATCCAAAAGGGAAAAATGTAATTTGTGCTTGCTGTGTTTGGCGAATGCTAGTAGGAATAGATGCACAACTACTTGATAAATATTAATTTGGATGTTATAAAGTTGTAAAGAAACTCAGTCCTTTTGTAGTTATAACTAGCATGCTATGATGCACCGACACGTGATTTTTGTAAAAAATATTGACATGATATATCGTCGACACATTAATTAAATTCTTTAAAATTCTTTATTTTTACGGTATAAATTTAGTTTTATACTTGTTATTATATTTTTTTGCTGAAACTTTTAAACAAGGGTGCCTATTTATTATTTAGTAATAATTTTGATTTAAAAATATATAATATTTCTGATAAAGAAAGAAAAATGATAATAGAGTGTCCATCTATCCTGGTAGAAGTGTTCGTGCAACAGAGCTGCCATGCAAACCCAAGTGAATTGCTTTTCTCTTTTTCTCTCACACAGAGAAATGGTTTAGCGCCCATTTGGCCCCAATTATTCTCTAATTATAATGAGAATTTGATTTTGATATAGTAATTTTCTAGAGAATATGTGGTTAAAAATGAGGAAAAATTTTGGGTTTACGTGTAATATTATTTTATTGGAAAATGTTTGGTTGATAAGAAAAGAGAGAAAAATGAATTATAATTTAATGGGGCTAAACAAATGCTTAGTTTCTTGTATTTTGTGCTTTTGTAGGTAGGCTCAGTTTCATTCCACATTGCCAGAGAAAATATTACATTAATTCTTTTATTGGAAAATGTGTGGTTGATAAGAAAAGAGAGAAAAGTGAATTATAATTTAATGGGGCTAAACAAATGCTTAGTTTCTTGTATTTTGTGCTTTTTTAGGTAGGCTCAGTTTCATTCCACATTGCCAGAGAAAACATTACATTAATTCTACACATTTCCTCATTGTGCTTTAATACCTTCCAATGCTACTTATATTTTACACTATACATTTGCTATTGATGCATAATTATTTTTCTGCCTTATCTTTCAGATGATGTGATAGTTACTGGGGTTCTGACAGCAAAATGGTCCTCTGATATGAAGGGCGTGCGCTGTGACCTTGATCCTGTTTTAATTGCTAACCATATAAGGTAAACGGCATAGTTTCTTTTATTTTCTCCTATGCTTTACTTATTTTTCACGTGATATTATACATATGCAATTGAGGAGTAAAGGTAAATTGAGGACTAAATTCTTATAGCTTGCAGAAACCTTACAGTACATTATGATGCCTTTACAACTGGTTGCAAAAATATATAGTTATGAAGGTTATAATTACGTAGTTTGACAAATGTAGGGGATTGAGACAAGGGGACCCTCTGTCCCCACTGCTGTTTGTCATTGTTATGGAATCTTTTAGTAGGATGCTTGAGAAGGCTGAGGGGCAAAGTTTGATAAAAGGTTTTGCCGTAGAGCAGTTACAAGTCTCTCACTTGCTATTTGCAGATGATACGCTAATTTTTTGTGACGCGGATGCTGAGCAATTCAGGAACTTGCGTCGTTTACTCTTATGCTTTGAAGCTGTCTCTGGATTGAAAATAAATTTGGGAAAATCTGAGGCTATCACAGTGGGAGAGGTTGATAACGTGGAGGAGTTAGCCGATATTTTGGATTGCAAGGTGGCACAATTGCCTATTTCTTATCTCGGGCTTCCTCTAGGAGCACGGTTCAAAAGTACACAGATTTGGAACGATATTGTGGAAAGGATGGAGAGGAGGTTAGCAGGGTGGAAGCGTATGTACCTTTCGAAGGGAGGGCGTCTTACTCTCATAAAGTCCACTTTGTCGAATCTTCCTACTTACTTTCTATCATTGTTCCCTATTCCTGTCGCAGTGGCAAAAAAATTGGAGAGGATCCAAAGAAAGTTTCTTTGGGGAGGATTAGGAGATGAGAGGAAGTTGCATTTGGTTAATTGGCGTGCGGTTTGTTCTCCAATTAGACTCGGTGGTCTCGGTTTGAGAAGTCTTGTAGTGTTTAATAAGGCCCTGTTGGGTAAGTGGTTGTGGCGATTTGGGGTGGAGAGGGGGAGCTTTTGGAGGTCTGTCATAGGGGCAAAATATGGCGTTACGGAAGGGGGATGGTGCTCAGGTGAGAGACGTGGTCCTTATGGGGTGAGTTTGTGGCGATACATCCGACGAGGGTGGAATGATTTTAGGGATAGGTTGACATTTGCTGTGGGGAATGGAAATACTATAAGCTTTTGGGATGACTGTTGGTGTGGAGATCAATCGCTTAAGGTGAGATTTCCTTCTTTGTATCGTCTTACGTTGGAGCCGAATACCATGGTGAATGACATCTTAGATATTCACAATGGGAACCCCAGTTGGAACACTGTTTTTGTCCGGGGTCTACAGGACTGGGAATTGGATGATTATGCGATGTTTTTGACATCACTATATGAGATACATATCAAGGCAGGAGATGATGATAGTAGCAGGTGGAGATTGACACGTGATGGTATTTTTTCTGTTCGTACCTATTTTAGATCTCTGTCGGGAGCTGTAGAGAGCTCATTCCCCTGGAAGAGGGTTTGGAAATGTAAGCTGCCCCCACGAGTGGCATTTTTATTATGGACGGTGGTAAGAGGACAGGTGTTAACGGTGGATAACCTTCGCACAAGGGGTTTTTATGTTACAGAGTGGTGCTATATGTGTAAGAGGGACGGGGAGACGATTGATCATTTATTTCTTCATTGTGATGCTGCTCGTTTATTGTGGAACGATGTTTTGATGTCGCAACGTATGATTTGGGTGATGCCGAGGCGTATGGAGGACATGTTAAAGACATGGAGGAGAAAGTTACGCGATAAGGATAGCAAAGTTGTATGGGACCTTATTCCGGGTTGCATCGTGTGGTGTATATGGAGAGAAAGAAATGGACGTTGCTTTGAGGACCAAACACGAACAGTAGAGCAGTTTAAGGAGTTGTTTTATTTGACATTGTATACTTGGTTTAATGCTGTGGCTATTAGGCATATAGATGGGCTGCCCAATTTTTGTTGTTTCCTTTCTGATTTGTATTGATGATACACATCCTGTGTATCAACTTTGATTAATATAATATTCGATTACCTTTCAAAAAAAAAAAAAGTTTGACAAATGGAACTGCCTCTCATTGTCTAAGTATTTCTACCTTGATTACTTTTGTCTTTAGGAGGATGAATGAGTTAAAGTCAGGTATCGATATCCCCGACGATGTTATTTTAAAATTCAAGCAGTTTTGGTCGGAATTTAAAGATGCCCCACTGAAAGGTAACAGATATTAATAACATATGCTGTATACTTGATTTCTGGGTCCTATATGCCTATTTCATCTCAAAATGTTTTAGGCAGGAATGCCATTCTACGAGGTATCTGTCCACAGGTGTTTGGACTCTTCACTGTAAAGCTTGCAGGTATTTCCCACCGAATTCTGTTTTAATGGTTGAAAAAGTTTTACAATCTTAGGATTGTGGTGATTCAACATGAAGTTCTATATCACGTAGTTGCCCTAACACTTATTGGTGGGGTCCAACATGTTGACGCTTCTGGGACAAAAGTTCGTGGGGAGTCTCATTTGCTTCTGGTTGGAGATCCTGGTAAACATTTAATTTCTGTACCATTGCCTGCTTCGTGATGACATAGCTGCTGATCTGATTTAACTGCAGACTGCCGTGCAAGGTTTTTTTTTACCTCGCAGTCTGAATTGTCCTTTCAGGACTCATGGACTCTTGTAGCAATATCAATTCTTTTCAGAATTTTAGATGCATAGTTCTCAAAGCTAGGTTTTCATCAATAACTTCTGAAAATGTATAGTAAATTTGGTTCTACCAGGAACTGGAAAGTCTCAGTTCTTGAAGTTCGCTGCTAAATTGAGCAACAGATCCGTTATTACAACTGGATTAGGAAGTACTAGTGCTGGATTGACTGTTACCGCAGTCAAGGATGGAGGTATTATTAACTTTATTAGTTATCTGTTTTCTCTTTGAGTTTCATTTAGATCCATACAGTGCCTCACAGAATAGATTCTTACCCATTTCTTTGAGCAGATAATTTTGGCATCTCAGTAGTTTTGGCCTTACAAAAATTTGTATGTATATATATTTTTTTGTTATAACACATTAGAAAAAATTTCAGGGGAATGGATGTTAGAAGCTGGGGCTCTTGTATTGGCAGATGGCGGCCTTTGTTGCATAGACGAGTTCGACAGGTACTGCCTCTGAGTGACATCATCACGTTAGCGTCCTGGAAGAAAGAAACCAGCAAAAGATAATGTTTTGCACTTGCAGACAAATATTTTGAAGATATAGCTTTACAATGTCAGATGGCATCTTTAGAGCCTGTTTGGTGCACATTAAAATAAGAGAATGTATTTTTTTGAAGTGATGTGATGGGAAATATGTGGTTGAAAATAAAAGAAAAGTTATTGATGTGATGGAAAATATTATTTTATTGAATAATGTGTGGTTGAAAATGAGTAGAAGAATGAGAATGAAAAAAATAATGTGGGTGAAACATGGGCTTAATCACAGGTTGCTTAACTATACATGGAAGTCCTTGATCATATCTGCCATAATAAATTATGGTAGTTATATAAACAATTCCCCAAATCAACGAAGAAAAAGGGGAAGGCGTCCAATAATCTATTATTGTTTTTTATTTTGTTTTTCGTTAATGTTATTGCTAACCAATATTCACATCCCGTTTGCACTTCACCTCTTTGACAATGAAAAATACCATCTTTGTTGTTTCAAAAGGGGTGCTTGAATGATAAGCAGTTCGTGTAGTGCTACATTCTGACTAATGTAACTTTCCTTTTGTTTTAGCATTTTACAGTTACAACACTAAACTTTTTTTGTTTGATAGCATGAGGGAACATGATAGGGCAACCATTCATGAGGCTATGGAGCAGCAAACAATAAGTGTAGCCAAGGTATTTTGACAATTTCTGTAACAGCTGTAACATAATGCTTTCTAGGACAATATCTCGCTTCTTGTATTCTTTCTGTAGCAGAAGGTTCATCTTATTTTTTAGTTTACATTATGTATATGAATATTGGGAAGTGCTGCGAGTACATTAGGGGTGCCATAATGGTGTCCATAATGGACACATAGCACCCCTAACGTACAAGAAGAATTATCCCTGAATATTTGATATCAGACATGAAACGTATTTATGACATAGAATATATATAATTTTCATATACCGAGTAGCAGAGAATAGAGATCATGGTTTGAGTCATGAAAATTGCCTTAAACTTGCAGTGCGAGGCTGTGCTATCCAATCATCTAGAGACCTCATAATCATAAGAGCCTTGTACAGTGTCTACTCTCTACTCCTAATTTTCTTCTCAAATCGTTTCATAGCATATATGATAGCATAAGATTCTGTGATTATTGAGCTGTACAATGTCAAAAGTACTTTCCTGGCTCTGGATGCTTCTCTATTTTAGGTTGTTAGAAAAAATTAAACTAAAATTTCCGTGGTTTTATACATTTTATTTATATTTCTGTCTGCCAGTATATTGAAATAACTGTTCAAATAAATTAAAACTTCAGGCTGGTCTTGTAACAACGCTCAGCACAAGGTCAATTGTTTTTGGCGCAACAAATCCAAAGGGACACTATGATCCTGATCAATGTATCCTTTCTGTTAATGGAACTTGATATTTTTTTAGGTAGTCAGAAAGACATAATTTTTGTTTGAAGCACAGGCCTTTTGATTTCCCAACGAGTAGTTTATACTGTTTTATTTCTTAATTAAAGCTTAGCTCTATCTGTCAACACCACACTTTCTGGACCTTTGTTAAGCAGATTTGATATAGTATTAGTCCTGTTAGACACAAAGAATCCAGAGTGGGATGTAGTTGTTTCGTCGCACATTCTTTCCGAGGTAATAATTCCAAGATCAAACTTAATGGCTCATCCTTGTGTCACGAAGCATTTAATGGATTGATCTGAATTTCTTGTCTTTGTTGTATTGGTTAGCAAGCAGAACCAGGTAAAGGCAACTCTGATGAAAATCTAACAAATAGTTGGCCTCTTCCCCTGCTTAGAAGGTAAAATTCTTGGAAACGCCTTAACATTCAGGCTAACACATCCCTCTTTGGCTCTTCATATTAACTATCTGTTAATCAGCTCTTGAATGGCTATGATATAGCTAGTTCAGCTTGAACAGAATGTTATAGATTACCATATGTATTTAACATCCTGGATTTATTCTGTACATGTAAATTTCTGAGAAAAACTCATATAAATTGTAGTACTCATAGTGAAGTTTCTCATCTATTCAATTTCTTTTATGCAAATTAAAGCAATATGTATGATGATTTCAAAGCTTTGTCAATGGACTTTGGATAGTCAAAGACTTGTTTTAGTAATGGAGGGAGCATTGGATCACTATAGAGCCTGTTTAATCATTTTGTATTTTTGTGGGGAATGCTTTAGTAAAAATAATGCAAATTTCTGATTGAGTCACCTCCTGTAGTTTATCTATTCTGTATGTTTAATTTCAGTGGGCAAGGAATCAATAAAGTATGAACTGAAAAAGCTTATAAAATATGGCCAGTATCTTCAATTTTGTCTCACCAGTATATTTAAAATGAAATTTTTGAAAAGTAGATCATATAGTATGCTTACTTGCAGGTACATACACTTTGTGAAGGGATATTTTAGACCAGTCCTTACAAAGGACGCTGAAAAGGTTATTTCTAGCTATTATCAACTCCAAAGAAGATCCGCTACTCATAATGCAGGTTTACCTAAACTCAACTAGCTTATTTTATAGCATTCTGATTTTCTCCTTCTCTTTTCATCCTGTATTTTAACACATAGTATCACAGCAAGAACAACTGTGCGCATGCTGGAAAGCTTGATACGACTTGCTCAAGGTACAATTCTCCACATAGCATTGACTTTCCTATGTTTTGCCTCCATTTATCTAACTTGCCAATGTGACACAGCGCATGCAAGGTTGATGTTTAGAAATGAGGTTACTCGGCTAGATGCAGTCACTGCCATATTATGCATTGAATCATCCATGACCACTTCAGCTATTGTTGATAGCGCTGGGAATGCGTTGCACTCCAATTTTACAGAAAACCCTGATGAAGAATGTATCCTTACACCATATTTTCATAATTCAAATACATATACAGAATCCCTGTAGAATGTGAGGCTGCAATATACAAATGCCAAAATTTTTTTATTGTGAAACTGTCTAATATTTTCGTTAGACTTGGAGGCATTATAATATGCTTATTCCAGAACTGTAATCGTAGAACTTGACTCCAGCATATCAAAAAACAACTCTTTAAGATTTCTTTGCATCGAGATGCATAACAGAAAATAATGTTTTGAGTGGATCTTTTGTAATTCTTAACTGAAATGGTACAGATGCCAAGCAAGAAAGGCTAATTCTAGAGAAGTTGAGTTGCATCGACGAATTTCCCGGCATAAACATGCTTGAAGGGTGAACCTGTAGAGGAAATTTAAGAATATTGGAGCAGTAGACCTTTTTTGTAATATATGAATTGCTGTATAGTTTTCTATCCCTGCTTGCTGTTAAAAAGTGAGTAACTTCCTCTTTTCTTTCATTTGAATTATGATAATTGTGAAATCAAGAATTTGTATTTGATTTTTGGTTAAGTACCTACCTACCTACATGGAAGATGCTTGTTTTATTGAAATTGGATGGTATTCTACTAATCTGTGTGCTAGATTTATAGGGCCTGTTTGGTATGGATTTTGATTTTCTATAGTAAATCAATTCTCATTTTCAACCACACATTTTTCAATAAAATAATATTTTCCATCACATCAATAATATTTTCTTCTTTTTCAACCACACATTTCCCATCATATCACTATTCAAAAATCAAATCTTCTCCCAAAAATTCTTATCAAACAAGCTCATAATATATAATGTGGTAGTATTCATAGTCGCTTTCTTCACGCCTTCCTGTCTATTGTAATTTGTAACCTGCATAATCCAGTTATGGTCCACAGTACGTGAGTGAACCTTTTTTTTTTTTTGTTGTAGGAACCCACAGCCGCTATCCGACGCGGATGTCCGACCACTGTGAGTGAGCATTAGGTAAACATCGCTCCATGTGCAGTAGTCTGTAAACTACACATGAGAGGTAAAATGCACTAGACAAATCCGGTGCGGGCTCGATCGAGGAAGTGTTAGCAGGAAATTCGAACTCGTGGCCTTTGGGGGTGGGTGAACGTTTTTACTGCTACAAGAAGGTGAAAAGTGAAACCTAATAAATTTTGAAAAATATAATAATTATTTTCTTTGGATTGAATTTGAATATGGTAGGTGAAGACTAAACATATTTGGATAAAGCTACACGTACAGGACTTTTCTTACATAAGGCTTACAGGAATTCAAAAAAAGGGACGTGGCACCTGCGTGGTTGATTATTTACTGACAGCTAGGGCTGGGCAAAATGTCCGAACCGAACCGGAACCGAACCGAACCGAACCGAGCGGGTTTTTTAAAATGAAATACCCGAACGGGTATCCGAATCGAGAACCGAATGGTTTGGTTTGGTTTCTGCTTCGACCAAGAACCGAAGAACCGAATAAGAACCGAACTTTTTTTTTTATATTGGATAAATCAATTTCTTTTATTTTTTCTAAACAAATTAATAATTTTTTTCTTATTAAATCTTATTAGTTGAACAATTTAGAGTTTATTTATGTTTGTTAATTGTGTTTTTTTCAATTTTTTCTTGTATAGTTTCTTAGTAGTTAGTATGGAAAGTCAACCAACTGATGATTACATTAAATAGTTGGTAAGTATTATCAATACTTTAAAATATTTTATCTTTGTGACTTCTAATTTATATTTCACTTTTATGTAGACTTGAAGGTTTGAAACAAATGAATTATTGATATGAATATCGAAATTTTATTAGTAATATTTACTTTTTGGTATTTGTATTTGACAACTTATTATTTATATGTTATTAAATTAGATTACGTTAATTCGTAAAAGTTAAGATTGAACTTGGTATTTGTATCTACTTTTTGTTATTAATATTGGTATCCACTTTCAGGTGTATTTATGTAGTATTATTTTAAATGTTAAAAAATTTAATTATAGTACAGAACCTAACTAACCGAATCAACCGAACCGAACCGAATCGAATCAAACCAAATCTGCCCAAAATTATATTTGGAACCGACGGTTCCATTTACTAAATACACGAAAATTTCTGGAACCGAAAAAAACCGAACCGAACCGACCCGCGCCCACCCCTACTGACAGCCGCAGCAGCCACCTTTTACCCACCCCAACACACGTTACACACCCACCCCTTTTCCCTTTTGCCCTTTATTCATGTATCAAATTTCGAAATTATTATGGGAATATAAAACAAAGTCGAAATATTAAATTCTTAACACCATTTCGAAATGCTCACGACCTAGTTTATCGCATCTTTAAGAGCATGCGAAATGGCCAACCGTAGCCAAAGTTACCACTCGTCGAAATAGACCGTTTCAAAATATATAAATGATTTTTCTTTTTTTTTTGTCTCAACTTTCGGGATTATTACGGGAAGTCAAATGAAATCGAAATATTGCATTCTTAATACAATTTCGAAGTGCTCACGGCCTAATTTGTCGCATTCTTAACCACATGCAAAACGGCCAACCGTAGCCAAAGTTACCACTCCGAAAATTGAGACAAAAAAAAAGAAAAATCATTTATATATTTTGAAACGGCATATTTCGACGAGTGGTAACTTTTGCTACGGTTGGCCGTTTCGCATGTGGTTAAGAATGCGACAAATTAGGCCGTTAGCACTTCGAAATTGTATTAAGAATCCAATATTTCGATTTCGTTTGACTTCCCGTAATAATCCCGAAAGTTGAGACAAAAAAAAAAGAAAAATCATTTATATATTTTTAAACGGCATTTTTGATGAGTGGTAACTTTGGTTACTACGGTAATAAGCTTTCGCATGCTCTTAAAGATGCGATAAACTAGGCCGTGAGCATTTCGAGATGATGTTAAGAATGTAATATTTCGACTTGGTTTAATATTCCCATAATGATTTCGAAAATTGAGACAAAAAGGAAAAATCATTTATATATTTTGAAACTACTTTGGTTCGACGAGTGGTAACTTTGGCTACTGCTAAGCCGTTTCGCATGTTGTTAAAGATGTAATAAATTAGGCCGTGAGCATTTCGAAATGATGTTAAGAATGTAATATTTTGACTTGGTTTAATATTCCCATAATAATTTCGAAAATTAAGACAAAAAAGAAAAATCATTTATATATTTTTAAACGGTCTATTTCGACGAGTGGTAACTTTGATTACGGTTGGTCGTTTCGCATGCTGTTAAAAATGCGATAAACTAGACTATGAACATTTCAAAATGGTGTTAAGAATCTAATATTTCGACTTTGTTTTATATTCCCATAATAATTTCAAAATTTGATACATGAATAAAGGGAAAAAGGGAAAAGGGGTGGGTGTGTAACGTGTGTTGGGGTGGGTAAAAGGGGCTGCTGCGGCTGTCAGTAAATAATCAACCACGCAGGTGCCACATCCGTTTTTTTGAATTCCTGTAAGCCTTATGTAAGAAAAGTCCTGTACGTGTAGCTTTATCCAACATATTTAGGCCTTGTATGGGAGGGATTAAAATCGGATTAAAATTAAAAATATAGTCGTTATTGTTGACTTTTATTGGACGAGTGGGACCCAATAACGGCCATATTTTCAATTTTAATTAACTTTTAATCCCTTCCGAACGGGGCCTTAGATTTGGTGAGATTGACGCATATAAAGTAGGGCCAAGTGGCAATCTCCATTCTCTCGAGGACTTGCTCTGTGTCGCTTCCCAATCCGACGGTAGGGTCAGGAAAAAGGTGGTAGGAAGCAAAAACGAAGGAGAAGTGAGATAAAATGGTCCAAAATGGACAGCAATAAGTTTACGTTGGAGGAACCTCAACCTTATATTTTGGTTGGCGCCTGCTCCATTTCTACACGCCTGTCTTTGTGTGGTGTTTCTATGTAGGTGACAATCAAATATGATTGGACTCTTATTATTTGACTTCTTCTTGTCATTATAGACCTAAGAACAAGAACGTCAGAATGGTTGAATTTTCATTATTTGTAATTTCCTTTTTCAGATGCCGTATAAAAAAGGACAAGAAATAACTAAAACAACTACATATGTTATTAATTTTTAGTAAAATTATACACGAGTACAAAGATTGTAATTGTCTAACAAATAACCCAAAAGATGAACTCTTCCTTTAATTTGAGAAGAAAATATATATTATTATCATCTCATCAGACATGATCTCTTCCTTCCAATGGACAGAATAAAAATTTTCATTGTCCATGCGGCAAAAGAACCTTAAATATGATTTTGCAACGTGAGGTTTTATTCAACGGACAAATGAATTACAATCATCCCGTTGTCTCAATGTCAATAAAGTAACATGAAATGGATCTCTTCCCCTCGCAGACAAGATAAAAACTTCCAAATGTGGGAAGAGAATTATATACACATGATTTTCTCACCACATAAATAGTGTGAAGTTTTTATCCCGTTCACGGGACATGAGATCAGATATGTAAAGTAACAATAAACACTTTTCACAAAAAAAAAAAAAAACTGTTTCCGATTAAAATCTAATTAAAATTGAAAATATGACTGTTATTGGGTCCCATTCGTATAATAAAAGTCAACAATAACGGCTAGTTTTTCAATTTTAATCTCTACTGAACACGCCCATATATAATTCTACGAAAGGAAAAATAGTTTTTTCAGACTTCTTTTTAACAAAGAAAGGAGAAATGAGCCGTGATTGGTTGGTGACGCATTGTTATGCGCTCTGAATATTCTTCCGCTCTCTCTCTTCCTCTCCATCACCAATTTCCTAGTCGTTTCTTCATTCTTCTTTGAAAAAAAATTAATTTCTCCCTCCCTACTCTTTAAGATGGGGAGTCACAAACCCAAATATTTTTGACCAAAAATCTTGATTTCTCTTCAACTATTTTCCCATCAGAGCCCCAGCCTCTTAAACCAAAAATGGCTTCTTTAAAGTTTTCTTGCCCTTCAACCACCATTTCTGGATCTCAGTAAGCCATCTCCATATTCTTCTTGTTATTTTATTTGTTCTTTATCGGTTAGATTCGTAAAGATGGGATTTCAAATTGACTTTTCTCTGGTGGTTTTAGTTTTTTCTGCTTTTAATTCGTTACGAGCGTTTCTAAAGCTGTCGTTTTAATCACAGAAAAACAAAAATGAATAAATTGTATTCAGATCCCAAAGGTTGAAAATTGGTAAGGAGAAAGATACTTGAAAATGCGAGCTGTGTTGATTTGGGGCTCTTCAATTGGTCATAGTCTTTTGGATGGTATTTTATCAATTCGGTCGGTATGAAATTTGAACATGTTGCAGAACTGAAAATAAGTTACTATATGGGTTCATAATGAACTGTAGACATGTTTGTTGGAAGAAAAAAAATACCGTTCGTGTTTTAGATTTGAGCAGAATTTTGTGATTTTCTATGCTTTGGCCATCTTGCCTTTCCTGATGATACGAATTGGTAGCTAACCTTGTTCTTGTGCAGGGGATTTAAAAATTCCAGACCTTTTGATGCACTGCATTGTGGTAATCTGTATTCTGTGAATGGCTGCCCTCTACAATCCTTTAATCATCCTAGTGCTAAAGTGGGATTCACTACCAAGGCCAATGGAAGAGTTAAATCTTTTGTGTTATTTGGTGAAGGTGGCCTTCTCCCCAATGCAAGAGGCAAAAAAATTTCTTGTAATGCTCTTATCAGTGACGTGTCTGGTGGAGTTGAAGTACAGCCTGATTCTGTAGATTTTGGAGTACTTGCAGCAGATATGGCTTTGACAACCAGTGGTTTTGCTGTTAAAGATGATGAATTTGACCTGGACCAGCCATCAGAAGGTTTCTCATCTATTACAGAGGCCATTGAAGACATTCGTCAAGGAAAGGTTGTTTATCTCATGGATATTATCAGTTTCATGAATGCTAAATTATTTAGCCGCTGTGTTATTAATTTTCTTTCATGTTTTGGACCACATTGCAGATGGTTGTAGTAGTAGATGATGAAGATAGAGAAAATGAAGGAGATATAATAATGGCTGCATCAAAAGTTACTCCGGAGGCCATGGCTTTCTTTGTGAAGCATGGAACTGGAATTGTTTGTGTGAGCATGAAAGAGGAAGACTTGGAAAGATTGCAGCTTCCCCTCATGGTATCTCTTAAGGAAAATGAGGAGAAACTTTGTACTGCATTCACCGTTTCGGTGGTAAGTTCTTTCTTTCTCCTTACAGGAACACTCTAACCTATGCCTTTTTCCTTATGTATTTTTCTCTTGATTTTGGTTTAAGTAGCTACTATTCTCAACTGGGGATACTTGCTATTTATGTTTGGAAATAATACTCTTCTAGCCTGTATATTCCACCCATGCAACGGATTAATAGATTTATTTATTTATGTATTTTGTGTTGAGTTTACACACTCCAACACTCGCACAAGCACAAAGAGGTAATGGTTTTATGAAATCTTATGACATATGGAGCGGTTCAAAAGATATTTGTGTGGAAGCAAAAGAACTGATGTTATGACCTCTAGATCATATGAGATACGTGCATAAGCATAATTCACAATAACTTTGTTGTAGGACGCAAAACATGGTACAACCACCGGAGTATCAGCAAGAGACAGGGCAACAACGATATTAGCTCTTGTATCAAAAGAGTCAAAGCCTGAGGATTTCAATCGCCCTGGCCACATATTCCCATTGAAGTACAGAGAGGGTGGTGTTTTGAAAAGAGCCGGACACACAGAAGCTTCTATGGATCTTGCCATGTTAGCAGGATTAGAACCTGTTGGAGTTCTATGTGAGGTTGTTGATGATGACGGTTCTATGGCTAGATTACCTAAGCTTCGGCAATTTGTTCAGCAAGAAAACCTCAAGATTATATCTATTGCTGACTTAATAAGGTAGCTTAGCTGAGTACTTTTTTGAAATCGTTAATAGCAACATTTGCAAGCAGTAGTTTATTAGTATATAAGACTCACATTCTTGTTGGGAGTTACTAAGTGCTTTGTTTCTTTCACGCTCACTAGGACTGCTTTGAAATAGTAGGAAGATGCCTGATGTTTGTTGCTGTTCTTTTCATTTTTTCGATTTCTGTGCTTATATTTTGTTGTATCTCATAATTTTCTTCAGTTTCAATAGCTTGTAAGAGGCCTAATACAAACTATGATTTGCAGATATAGGAGGAAAAGAGATAGATTAGTGGAACACACATCTGCTGCTCAGATACCTACTATGTGGGGCCCGTTCAATGCCCATTGTTACAGGTCTATTATAGATGGAATTGAGCATATTGCCATGGTTAAGGTGAGTGCTTTTGGAAAAATATATTTGTCAAGGAAGTTTATACCTTGTACTCTGATCTTAGAAAGTCTCCGTCTGACTATTTCTCATTCCATTCTTATGGTTATCAATCCTCGATTGTAATGTTTTCAGCTTCAACTTAGTCTGTTTCTGTATTTCGAAAGCTATTCTAATGCATATATGGTGTAAGCAGGGCGATATTGGTGATGGACTTGATGTTCTAGTCAGAGTGCACTCAGAATGTCTTACTGGGGATATATTTGGATCAGCTAGGTGTGACTGTGGGAGCCAGCTGGCACTCGCCATGCAACAGATTGAGGCTACTGGCAGAGGTGTCTTGGTTTACCTCCGGGGGCATGAGGGAAGGGGAATTGGTTTGGGCCACAAGCTTCGTGCATACAACCTGCAAGATGCTGGGCGTGACACCGTTGAAGCAAATGAGGAGCTTGGTTTGCCTGTCGATTCAAGGGAGTATGGGATCGGTGCACAGGTACTCTAGCCGTGTAGCGTTGGATGTGTAGCACATAGCATTGGACATGTGTAGCATGTAGAATTGGACACATGTAGCACATAGAATTGAATTACCAAAAACTCTATTATCTTCGAGTTAGAGACACACTTGCATGCGCACACAATACATGCACGGACTTGTGTTAATGCTCCGATAACAATAATGAAAATAGCATTCCTATCTCCTCTTAACCCCAAACCCAAATAAAAAAGATACTAAAAAGCTCACACAAAAGCACAAGTTAATAGAAAAAGAAAAAAAAAAGGTGACATAAACAATGGAGGGAAATTTATACAGAAAAAGAGGCATTTATTTTATTCTTAAATCTACACGCTGCTGTATGTTCAACATATGTTACCACAATATGCAAGATATATTGTTTAGTGACTTGGTTTTACATTCATTATGTGGTCATTAAGAATAACAAGAAAACTTCATCACGGCAAGGTTCATTATTAAATTGAAAGGAGTAGGTCTCAGTTATTTGGCATGTTACTTATGGTTTTAGATTTAAGTAGGAAAAATGCTAGTATATATCAATTTGGGTGCGTTTAAGTTTCCTTGGAAAGAAGTTAGACTCCACTATGTTGAAGTCACATTATTTTCTGGAAAAGCTTTCCTCTTCTTTAGCCATCTATAAGTCCAATATTTGAATCTCCTATATGCCCATTTTGTTGTTCCATTCAGCATAAAAAATGTTGGAGTCGGTTGACAGGTTTACGAGGATTTTGATAGCTTGTACTTAGAAATTATCCTTTTTGCCTGGGATAGTGATACAAGATCCTTTTTCTTATTTTGGTAGATATTAGACAATCATTGATTTTGTGAGCATGTTTGGCTGTGCTTCAAAGTTACTTTTTGAGAAGCAAGTTAGAACTTGCTTTTTAGTGGTAAAAAAGTAACCTAAAATGTTTGGCAAAGTAAGTAGCTTAACAGTAGGTTAGACTTAATTTTAAGCACAACCAAAATTGCCCTCGTATTTTGGCTCATGGATATGGAATTTTTTAAGCCAGTAATGTGGCATATATGAATAAGTGGGTTTGCTCCACTTCGTCGCATGCGTTATTTGACGCCAGTTATATGGGTTTGTGTTATCTGCTACTTGACAGTTTTTTTGGCTGTTTTCGTTCTTACATTCAACTTCAGCACATAGAAGTACCAATTTCAGCTAATTTACTAGTAGTGTCGAATTGAACTTGTGTGGTCTTTGTGTGCAGATATTAAGAGATCTTGGGGTTAGAACTATGAAGCTGATGACAAATAATCCTGCGAAGTACAGCGGGCTAAAGGGCTATGGTTTAGCTGTTGCAGGAAGAGTTCCCCTTCTGACTCCCATCACGAAGGAGAACAAGAGATATCTAGAGACAAAACGTGCTAAGATGGGCCACATTTATGGCTTCGGAACCAATGGCCTCCCTAACCTTATCAACGGTAAGAATGGGAAATCAGGTGCAGAAAGTTCAGCTGCATCCGAGTTGTAAAACCATTTGCCTGTTTTCACCTTTCAACGCACTATTTATACTTGTAGATGGACTTAAGAGCAAGAGGGAGGCTACCAGTATTCTTATCCAAATCAAGAATGTGATAAAAATGGAAAAAGAGTATTCTCTCGATTCATTTGCTCATCCCAAATTTATATATGATTCTTCCTGAGAAATTAAGAGAGCTGATCATTCATTGAACCATTTTTTTACATAAAAAGTGTGTAACAAGCATTAATTGTCATGGATTCTAGTCAAGTCATTGGGTTCTTTTTCATTATATACGCTATTCTTCTTGGAAAACGTGTACCAAATGTCAATTTACGTTGAAAAGAATTTTAGTCGTTTTCCACTAAATAATGAGATCAAATGGTTATAAATAGAGATGTAAAGTGAATTGTATTGATCGAGACTTGAGAGAGACATGCATGATGTAGCTCTACACGGTTAATTTAAGTGGCCGAATTTTAGCAAAGATGGTGATTGAAATGTGTGTGGTTTTAAGCGAAGATGTGAGGACATTTCTTCTTATCTTTAACGGCATGTTTGTTGCATAATATTAAGTAATAACTTATCTGCCTTTTTTAATTCTCCTTTGCGATTCAGTCTAATCTACCAAATATCCCCTAAATATCAATCTGTTTACCGTAAAATGATATGGACGCAACTTATTAGAAAATATAAATTTTTGAAATGGTGCATTTCAAGTTTAATTTGATATTTTGTAAGATCTAAAATACAAGAAGTCATACAATTCTCCCAACAAACGCAATGATCTGATTGTCGACGTTAAATACTAAGATTGGAATTCTTGTACAAGGGAAAAGTGGGCTTCTTGAAAACAAAAATTTCAAAATAATCTTGTGTCTGTCTTCTTCACAAAGACTTATATCCTTACAACCAGTTCAATCCCTTTAGTTCCCTTGCATTCCAACCCCTTTTCCCAACTCTCCCTTTGTGTTCACAATCCTCTCTTTCTGCATTTCCATTACCTAACGCTTGAGTTGACAATCCCGTCTCCCTTGATTCGATTTCGACTTGGTCGGGGCCAATTGATCTGATTAAGTCAATTTCCAATGAGTTGAGATCAATTAGACTAGTTTGAAATAAACATTCTTTCAAACTTAAAATTGACTGTAAATCCTTCAAAAATTAGAATGTAAAACTATTCTTCACTATCTACATCTTCAGAATGCTACTTTTAAACAGATCCGCTTTGCATCTTTTGCGCTCTTATCTCCAATTTTTAGTTCTTTGTATGATATTGTCCCAAGGACGACGGTCACTAATTTCTAAAAGGACGAAGTCAATCATGTCAAGAATTAATGTTTGAGAACAAGCTCTTGTTCAAAACAAGACATAAAGAAATACTGAGTCAAGACGTAGGAGTTAGAGATAGAAACTCTCAACTTTAGCGAGAGAAACACTCACTAAAATTGCCCTTGCATTTGTGGGCTCATTGATCTTTGTTTGATTTCATCTTCATAACTTGATATTTCGAATTCAACAAGGCAGATTTTACAAAATCTGTCCAGTTTCAAGAGGTTAGTTTTGAAGGTTTCAAGTTTGCTTGGAGTCTTATGTTTCGGCCAGAAGGTTTTAAGGAAACATTGCTACTTAATTTCGGCCAGCAGCTTATGTATAGTTCTCGAAGTTTCGTGAAGTTTTTGGTGTTGCTTGAACTTAGATTCAGATGGTAGTGCTGGTCGGATT
The DNA here is from genome assembly GCA_035079005.1 of Fraxinus americana. NCBI lineage: Eukaryota > Viridiplantae > Streptophyta > Magnoliopsida > Lamiales > Oleaceae > Fraxinus > Fraxinus americana. Next base: position 6,552,460 of record CM068714.1, read on the forward strand.
CAATCTTAAGATTCACGACAGTTTCTGGTGGGTTTTGTCCAAGTTCCAACCTCAATAGTGGTTTGTACTAAGCTTGAAGTTGCATCCCCCTTGGTGATTTTGAATTTCTGTGTGCTTATATCGAATTCTGCCTCTTCACCAGGCAAATTTGAACTCAACAACAGCTTTATTGAATTAAGTCCAGGCTTGTGATAGAGTTCCAGTCCCTTGGGATTGGGAATTAGTAAGCAGGCTGCCGGTTTTTGAGTGCTAAGTTCATATATAATCATGTATGTTCTTTCTATTGTTCATGAAGACAGTTTGGTTCTTGAAGATTCATATGTGCAGGGTGGGTCAGCAGGTTTTGATCTACAAATGAAGATTCAGGCTCATGTTTGCTGTTTTTTTTTTATTTAATGGGGCAATAAAAAACTTTTGAATTTTCAAACTATCCCAGCAGTAAAACTCGCAATCTTATGTTACTTCTTTTGGCAAAAAAATCAATTTTTTTGTACTTTGTTTTGGCCTAATTTCAATAACTTTCTAAAATTGTTCTTGAATTCAGCCTATGCTTTTGTCTGCCTAGCCTTGTACTCAAGCATCATTACATTATCTTCATACCTCCTTGAGTGTGTCCAAGTTTCAACATCTGTTTCCTACTCGTCTGGAGGGTCTATTTCTGGGCTGCACATTTGGCTGTTTCCAGCAGCCCGATTTGTTCCATATACTCAGCCTGCTCTAGAGCATGATTGTCAATTTTCGACAGCTTGCTTGCTTGGAATCCCAGCTTGGTCTTGACTTATTCCAGGCGGCAATTGGGATAGAAGTAACGCACTTATTCGAAGGTCCAATGGCCATCCAAGATTTGTGATAATGACCAGGCATATGATGCCTTCTCTTCAACAGATTCTGTGGTGGACCCTATAACCTCAAGAATAAATCTTAGTGTACAACATTGGTTGACAATCATGTGTTGTCAAAATCCTAGTATGTGATGTAGAAAACAGTTTTTTAAAATGGATGCACATGATGATGTCAAAGAGGATGTTGTCAACCAATTTTGTCAGCCATTATTGTACATGTGGCATGATTCCAATCGGAAGTTTCCTCTTCAACAAAGAGCTGCCCAATGTTGACATGGTTTTTGCTCTGGATGCCGAAAGGCAAAGTGTGCTACCTATCCACAAGGTAAGCAATTGAAGATTTCTCTTTTCATATTGTTCCCCAGACAACATCCAACTGGGTAAACAGATTTCGAAGGCGTAAATATGAAGGCAGCCTTTACTCAATTTTATGGCCCTTGCATATATGCGTTCACTATTAATAATTCGATTGTGACCATCATCATTGGAAAACTTCGAATCCACCTACGTAGAATACATCAAATCAGTCCAGATTCGAAGATTATCTTTAAAGATCTTAAGGTCCTTCAAGCTGGGATTCACGATCAGCATGGTTATAAATTTTAATGACCGAACTACAATTTAGCACTTCGTGTACTTTTTTTGCCGAAATTGTAATACCTTGATTCATGCTCCATCACTTGTTTTAGGATCATTTGATCATTGTATTGTCTTATTTCGTATGCCCGGAGTAGTACTCAAAATTTGGGTCAACAGACTGTCAGCTAGCAAGCATTCATGAGGTCCTTGATTGGTCTACGTTATTTTCAAAAAATATTTTTTTTTTCTTATTTTCAACCCCACATTCTGTAATAAAATAATATTACACGTAAATCCAAAAATTTCTTTATTTTTTAACCACAGATTTTTCATCAAAATACTATTCAAAAATGTATTTTGGCAAAAAATGGGATTCAAACAGGCTCTAGATGTTGCACACAAAACAAAGTTAAACCAGCAAATGTAGTGTTGCCACCTCATCATCTGTAATACTTTCTATAATTTCTATCAGTACAATTTACAAACATCTTTGTTATATTATAAAGCATAAAAAAGGTTTCTATTTCTAATTTTGTTAATTAAATTTAAGATTTTTGATTAATATCCAAAATCTTCATATGATATTTATTTAGTGTAGAAGCGTGCTTTTTTTTTCCTCCACAGCCATATAGAAAACCGTGTTTTACCAAACATGAGAATATTTGACTTAAATTATGAACAATCATGCTTGGGGTACAATCATGAATGACAATTTTGTTGACAACGTATCATGTGGCAAACTGTTTAATGGCCATTCATAATTCTTTAATTTTCATGCTCATTTTTAATCATACAATAAAACATTCTGCACATGAATTCAAATTATTTTATATTTTTTAATCACACATTTTCTTAAAATTCACTATTCAGAACATTATTTTTCCCAAATAATGGTGTCATCAAACATGCTAAATCTTCAATGTTTTAAGATTTCTTCTCTCACAATGGTAGCGTCTAGGGTTTTGGTTTTCGTGATGATAGCTTTGTTGGTGGAATTCATCCAGCTTACGCTCTTGTTCCAAGCAACACTTCAACGTATTGAATGTCTCCTTCCTCACCAGCCTTCATCAACTATCCACCATCAACCTCGTGTACCTCACCTTCCGTCGCCATGCTGCCAGTCCTAGATGTTGCTTCAAAGTTTGCAGTGAACGACGATGTACTTAACAGATGGTTAATTGCCTAATTGGTCACTGAACTTTACGTACGGGTCCGTTTGATTGCAAGAATTGAATTTGGATGGAAAGAAAACGAATTTCAGATTATTGAATTGCCTAGAACTTGTTTTACTGGGAATTGTCAATTAATGGTGTTTGATTGAAATAATTTTCCACCTAGAAAATTGAATAGTGTAAAGAAAAAAATGTACTTTCCGATAAGAAGTGATTTTTGGGAATAGAAAATGCAAAAATTGAATAGTGTAAAGAAAAATTATGATTGGAAAATTGAATAGTGTAAATAATGTTTTCTCCCTTGCCAAGAAAACATTTTTCCTATTAAACAAGCTTAAAAGTGAAAATGTGACATAATTTCCATCTTTCATGGAGAATTTTGGCCTATCAAATAGGACCTAAGGTTTTTAGGAGGTTACTGAATTTCGAAAGTTTTCACATAAGTCACTAAACTTTATAAAATGTAATCACATCCATCGCTCAATGACTAATAGGGAAACTTTTGTAAAGTTCAATGACTAACAGGAAAAATTATGAAATTAAGTGACCCCTTGAAAACCTTACGCAAAGTTCAATAACCAAATCAGATAATTAACAAATATTTATGTTTTTTTAGTCTTTTTCTTTGTTTTTTTTGTACTCCTATCCCACAATTTTATTATCTCTAGTATCATTAAACTTAGAAAAAAGAATAGCCTTTTATCTCGAGAATAACTAACAAGATTGTCTACGACCTCTCTAAGATCAAATAGACAATAGATGACAAGAAAAAGTTTGACGATGTTAGAGAGAATAAAATTGTGAAGTAAGATTATAGAAAAAAGAAAGAAAAATAATAAAAAAACATAAATATCGATAAATTACATGATTAGTCACTGAACTTTGCGTAAGCCTTTGAATTTCAGTGATCTCCTGGAAACTTTATACAAAGTTTAGTGACAAACAAGGTAACTAACCCAACTTTGCTTTAGCCTTAGTTGGGTTCATCCCGTGGCTTTGGTGGCTTAAACAACCGCTTGAAGATTTTCCTTCTAGTGATATATATTTTTTTTTTTTGTTGCATATTTACTTATATTTTGTTATAGGAGATTATTATTTACAAACTGATTCTACAGTTTATATTGTAGATTACATTGCACTTAAATTTTACGTTTCGTCTTATTAATTATCTTAGATTATATTATACTTAGATTTCCGCGTCTCTTTATTTTTCAAGAACAATAGGACTGGACAAAACTCTCGAATCGAACTGAATCGAATCGAGCGGTTCTTCTTAAATTAAATACCCGAATGAGTATTTGAATCGAGAACCGACGGGTTTGGTTCGGTTCTCGATTCTAGACCAAGAACCGAATAATCGAATAAGAACTGAATCTCTCTAATTTTTTTAATTTTTATTTTAAATAAATCAAATTATTTTATGTTTTTCTAAATAATTTGTTAACTAATTAATTTAGCTCAAACGTAAAATATGATTTTACTATTTCTAATTTTTAGTCAGCCCAACTTAATAAAATGAACTTAAGTTTTACCCAAATCTTTTATTCTACCGTAATGTCGTTTCTCCCGTTTTATTAGTATGAACTGACTATCTTCCTTTTCTTGTAATTTTAATGGTCTTATGAAGAACTCAACAAATAGATGTGTAAAAGATATCATCAGATTGGACTATGTTATTTTTTAAGAATTAATATTGAACATGTCATAGTCGAATTAATATAGCGTTGTTGTAAATATAAAAAAATTAATTATTGTACGAAACTCGGGGACCTAACTGAATGGATCCGAACCCGAACGGTTCCATAATTAAATTTGGACTTGACGGGTCCACTTACTAAATACCCGAAAAATTTGGTTCGATTCGGTTCTCTTCAGAATCGAACCGAACAGGACCGGACCATGTCCAACCCTAAAGAACAGTAACAATTATTGAAATTGAAGAAAAGTATTACAGAAATAAATCCCAGATTAAATTAACACTACTAGAATATAAAATAATTGTTCTATACTATTTTTTGTCTATGATTTTATGAACAACAGGTTCAACCATTGTCTCCAGGTCCTCCAAATCTTGCTTCAAGTCTTCAACCTAAAAATGCGTACACATTTCTAATTACTGCAAAATAGAAACTATAAAGGAAAAATAAAGATTTTAAAATGATTAAAAAATGATACCTTATGAATTAAATTTTGAACACAGAGAGCATCCTTTGCTGTGATACTTGATACATTCTCGGCCATTAGAGCTGCTTCCTTGAGTTTACTTCCATCTGGAAGCCGATCCGCCACGGTGGCTAATGTCTTATCCGCTGTGGTTGCTACTTTTTCGATCACCTCCACCACATCTTCCACTTCTTTTACAACCTTTTCCGTCTTACCTAACATTCAAAGAAATCGAGTTTGGGTTTTCATGTCACATTTTTTTCTTTCTGACGACATATGAGTTTTATTCCATTTTTAACTTAATTACGAGCTAGAAAGTACAAATAGAAAACGTTTTTAATATGTTTGTTAGTGTTATTTTGTAGAAATGGTGAGATGGTGTAAATCAAGGAAAGAAAAGAGAAAACAAGGCTATTGATATGGATCAAGGAGAAAAGAGAAACGAAAGGGGCAAAAGTGTCAAATCACAATATCAACTAAAGAAGAGTGGCACCGCGACTTCGCGCCACGAAGGGAGCACACCAACGCGCTGCAGCGCCGAGATTGGGGAAAGAAGTGTGGTGCCGCAGCGCCACATGGTGTTGTGAGACGGCGCCGCAACTCCACAACTGGGCGTCGCAGCGCCAATTGTACATGAATGGAGTCCCTTTTTTATGGCACTTCGTTTAACTAAGGTTGATTTGCATAGAGATATGTGATTAAATTAGTCAAATATGTTCAATAAGAACTTAATAGGGGTAAATTGAATACAATAGACTCTTGAATATTGAATTAAGACTAAAAAGTGATCAATAGGTGAGATTGTTCGGCCCTAATATCCATTCATTATTTTAATTCACAATCAATTTTTGTGTGCATTTTAATTAATTTCATGTGTTTAAACCAAAAATTCACAACTTATAATTCTTTGTTTGCTTTCATCAAATAGGAGTTAGAAATATTTGATTAAGTTCTAAAGTATAGTTCTCGTGAGAATGATAATCCGGATTCAAAGGTCAACTATATTACTTGTTACGATTTTATACACTTGCAATAGAAAAAACGGTATAAACTTTTGCTACGTCAGTTACCTTCTAAACTCCAAAAACCATTCCAGTTATTCTTCCATAAAGATAGCATCAATGGCAATACAGATCCCAAGAGCCACTTCGCCCTGCAGTGCACCAAATGAGAGGGTTTGATGTTTATCAAAACATGACCGCTATTTATAAAAATTATGGACGTATTAATTTTAAATAAATAAAGTTGTTTCCTTCGTAACAACTTTAACTTTTACACCACGACCAAGTAGGGGATTATTGTTGGAAATATCGAAAAGGAGAAAAAGGAGATGGAAACGAGAAATGAAGAATAAGGCTTGAACACGTATGTGATACGTTATCCTAAAAACGATATTTACGTCCTCTAATATGCTTTTAAGATTTCCAACAAATAGTTTAGAGGATTGACGAGCTTTCAAAAAAGAAGCACAAAAACAAAAATGATTCTTTTTAGTCGAACTTGTTAAAAACTTAAAGAAGGTTTGAATATGTATTAGAATGTGAAAAACCAATTTTAGAAATGAATGATGAAAGCTTATGTTGTTTTTTTGTGTTTGGAATTGAAAATCTATCATCTATTTATAGATTTCTATCATTATATCACGAAAATGCTCCAAACATTCGTGAAAAGTTGAGAACTTTCCACCAAAAGGTACAAAAAATTCAAATGAAAAATCAGCCCAACGGCTAAATTTTTTAACCATGCGTACGCATAGCAGAATCAAAATTGTTTCAATTTCTTGTAGACAACTTCTTGTGTACAAAGACAGTTTGGCTCGTGATTACACATGCTTAAGCAGAAATCACCCAATATTACCTTCCAATTTCATCATTAATTCATTCATATTTCAATTCAAATTTTGAACAACAAATAATTATAATAATTATATAACTATTATGTCAGTTCGAGGTAAGTTCATACCAACTGGAGAAGCCAGAATTTGAAGGAGCCGGTGATGGTGGCTGTACAAGCTGATCATCTTGATTGTTCACCCTTAAACAAATGCAACTTATTTTCATGAGTAAAACGATAATACAAAACAACCTCAATGAAACCAGAAGAACCTGAAGAGATTTACATTTCCAACTTGGGCTGACTATATGCCGTGGAGCTGGCACTGATGAATTTTAGCCCTTGATCCCCACAATAGTAATATCCCAAGTTACATGGCTGCATACAGCAGCGGTGTCGTAAACCCGAGTCGACAGAGAGAACCCTGTACCGGTTAAGTAGAGTAACCAAGCTTCGCAGTCTGTATGAAGATGTAGAATTCCTTGGAACCATGATAAAACTTTGTGCTCGCAAAATTCTTTTGAGTGCAAAATTTGATGCATTAAAGTGAAGGAGAATGGAGCCATTACTGGCTTTTTAATTACTTGTACAGAATAGAATGCTTGCATTGCTAAACGCTAAAAAATGCTTTATAGAAGATCCTAACACGCCAAGAAATGATGTGGCCATCTTCACCCTTTAAGCTAAAGTTTGGTTTCTTAACAAAATGTCACCTGTTCCTTGCAAGTTTAAACTCGAAACTGCTCCTATAATTCTCCTTTATTCCCTTTGTTTATGTATTAATTCAAGATGTTTCGAACTTTTCGGCTTTTCTTGTCTTTCTAGCTTTTCTGTAAAAATTGCAAAGGTATAACGTCAATAAATAATCAATATACTGACGAATAGAGTATTGTTCCATGAAGACGATACTATCTAATTATCGGTCTAATTATGCCTATTTGAATGAAAGCAAGAATCAATTTAATGTTGTGATTTTCATAAAAATGTTCTGATGAAGAAAACAAATTAATATGAAAAATGTTAGGATTCACATATTCACCGATGTGGCTGTTGGGCAATTGTCAAATTTGTCGAGGGATAAAATCTCACATCGAATAAAGATGTAAGCATAAACCAATTTTTAAATGATTGAGTTACTCCTCTTAGTAAGGTTGATCTTTTAAGATAGAACCTCAATTCTTAAAATGGCATCAGAGCTCATTAAACTTTAACGAGCAATTCGATCCGGTTAACACTCCAAAAGTGAGTATACAGATTTCAAGATTGGTTTGCTCAAATGAGCCATCATTTTGCGGGGGCGTGTTAAAAGATAGAATCCCATATCAAATAAAAATGTAAGCAAAAATCAACTGATAAAGGATTGAGTTACTCCTCTTAATAAGGTTGACCTTTTAAAATTGAACCTCAATTCTTAACAAAATTGTCCAATATATAAAAATTACGTCTCACTTCATTGGAGAATGTGGCAATGAATCAACACTACATAGACGGTTGTTCGTCACTATTGTTGATGAATATCATTTCTCCTATCTAATATTGTCTGAAGCCCCTCAAACTCGTTCATAATATAACTAAAAGTTTTATTAATTATTTGCCAACTGCATTTTAGATAATATTTCTAATAGTCCGATTGTTATCGACCTTTCGCAATTTTTGAATTTTTATTTGCTAAATATAATGCTAAAATTTTTCTTTTAAAAATAATGCTGTGCAAGAAATGATATAATTTTATCTTGAAGAGAAATAAGAGAAATTTCTCAACGCTTTCGAAGTCATTTTCTATAATACAAGAATAATGTTATTCAGGAAATGATTTATGCAACTCAGTAATTTCAGGGGGGTCAAAGTGAAAATTTCAAAAAAGAAAGGTCGAATGACAACAATCCGAAAATTCAGGGGCTGTTTTGCATAATTCAGAAAATTCAGTGAATGTTTAGCAACAATCAAAAACTTCAAGGACTAATTCGTGCCAATCAGAAAGCTCAAGGACCGAACTTAACCATTCAAAAAGTTGAGGGACTAATATGCAGAATGCTGGAACCTCAATGATGGACTTGCATAATCAGGAAACTTCAGGATCAGACTTGCAATTATCAGAAAATGTAGGACAGACGTGCATATTGCTGAAAGTTCATGGATGGTTCCCCAATTTTGCGATCGAGAGAGCTATTTTTGTTTCGTCAACCAAGAAACTTCTATTGCAAGAAGTTCAAGCATCGAGGTTGATCGATCACAATTAGCAACATACGAGCTTAATCTTAGCTCTCGGCCCTTTTATCCTTAATCTAGTGATTATGCAGCTGATGCTTTTGGCTATTTCCAAAATGGGCACTAATAGAGAGATCTCTTCCAAATCACTGGTATGTCTAGGGAAATCCATGAACTCAATTTCATGGAATTATTTGATCTTAAAGGAGATCCAATTGGGAGAGAACAAAAATATTCATTTTTCGAAGCATGAAAAGTTTGATGAGATGTGAGATTTTTCAGTTGGACCTAATTAGTCTTGACGTTGTCCCTCAACTAATGAATTTGTTTCAGATGAAGGCTATTACAAGTATATCACGAGACGTGTGAAATTTCGAGTTATGATAAAGTAACATGAGATATAAATTTTGCCTTTATCTTTTAGACTTTGAATTCCATGTCTTTACACGGGGTAAATTCATTTTTATTTGAAGATATGGTCTAGTCTCATCTAAATTTGTATTCTTTTATTTATCCTCGATTCATTATCTAACCACGAACTTTCATCTAACAATCAATGAATAGAATGTCTCTAGTGTAAACAAGTCCTTTTTGAAGAGTCACATCACTATCATAGCATCGAGGTTACAAAATTAAAGTCCAACAAGTGCAAGAATTTGGACCTCAACTTTGAGTAATGATATTCATCTCCACTGGGGTTGAACATCAGTTTATGTGGTAATTACATGACATTAAATGATAGATTCAATTAAATGAGTCATGTGACTTTGTATTTAAATGAATCTCTCATTTAATGATATGTAATTGTCACATAGACTGTGACTCAATCCAGTGGAGATGAATAGCATTATTCCTCGGCCCTAGTCTTCAATTTGATAATTGAGGTCCACCTATTTTAATAACTTGTCTTCATCTTGGAAAAATTATAGTGATGTTGATCTGATTGCACTCAGTCAAACTTGGATGTTTGCCAAATTAAAAGCCCCTCGAATAAAAACACAATTGATCACCCACCCACGCACCCCCAACGACCAACTATCCTTTAAATGAGTGCGAATGCAAAATAAAATTGACAGTTGAACGAATGTGGAACAAGTATTTGTTCAACAAACCATATCTAATCCTCTGCCTTGAAACCTTAAACACGCATTTTTTTCTTACTTACCACTGTACTAATTCAAGTTCGCGCATTAAAATGGAATATCTCGACAGGCCCTTCAAAATCCCCACGTACAATTGGCCTTACAATCATACTACTTGTACAATTTTCTTTACAAATTTTTTGACAGATGCTGAGATAGCATGCGTTTGGCCTTGATTTGAACCATCTTAGCATCCATCAAAGAATATGTCAAAATATTTTTGAATAAATAGCTGAATTCTAGGCTTTAAGAGTTCAATTTATAGTACAATTCTATTTAGTGCATGTTTGATTCTTATTTATTGGAAAAAAAAATGAGTTTTGAAATAGTATTTTAAGGAGAATGTGTGATTAAAAAGTAGGAAAAATTTTGGAGAACGTGTAAAATATTTTATTTTATTATTATTTTTTTGATAACCGAGGATGTTTAAGTCAGCTTGCGCGTACCTTAACTAATTTCATGGGACCCTGAAGTTTACGATCGGGTAATCATCTTAGTGGTCCTGAGAGGATTCGAACTGGTGACCATTTAGGGTAAAATATTTTATTATATGAATATATTATTGAAAATGATCATATTACAAATCATAAAATAAATTAATGGAAATCAAACATGCGTTCTGTTTTGAAGAACAAGTTTCAATGGTCCACAATTGAACACTGAAAAATAAGTTACTGCCTATTTGTGCTGGGCTGGATAATAACTAGTCCAAGCCCAACACAGTCAGCCGCCATGAAAATTAGAAAGCAAAAAGTCAAACAAGAAAAAATTGTAAAGGAAGAAAAAGCCAACTACTTTTCCTCTCCATTATCGTCAAGAATTTATTCATTCACAGATCTAGAGGTTCATCTTTCTCTTTCCGTTTCTCCCTTCTCTAAGAAATCAAGGCCCTTTCCTTTTTTTCATTGCAGAAGTGATGATTCATGGCCTTTACTCACAGGAAATTTCTGAATGAATCACTAAATGATCCTAGTAGAGATGGAATATGCACACCATATTGTGATGGAACAAAAAATCAGGATGGTGCTTGTCCAATTTTATGTGTTGGTCTCTGTATTCAGGTTTGTAACCACCCACTATTGCTTTCAATCCCGCCGTTGCCGCCTGAACCACCCAAAGACTTCATCGAGCCACCTCCGGATAAACCTAACAAACTCTCTCTTTTGCTCACCATCTCTCTTGCTGTATTAGCCACAGTCTTCTTTTTATTTGCTTGTTACACCATCTACAAGTTGTATTCTAATTGGCGGAATTCGAGGGCGGCGCGGCAGCAGCCACCGGAAGAGGAGGAGGAGGGGGGTCAAGATCATTATTTTGATGAAGATCACTTGGCGGTTATCAATCCAATATGGTACATCAGAACAGTTGGACTTCAACCATCGGTTATAAGTGCAATTTCAATAGTCAAGTATAAAAGAGGCGATGGACTTATTGAAGGAACAGATTGTTCTGTTTGTTTGAATGAGTTTGAAGAAGATGAAACTCTTAGATTGTTGCCTAAATGCAACCATGCTTTTCATATACCTTGTATTGATACTTGGCTTAGATCACACACCAATTGCCCCATGTGTAGGGCTGGTATCGTGATCAACACATCAAGCTTGCCATCACAGGAGCAAATTGTGCATAATTCAGGCTCCGTGGAGGAAACCCGAGTTGATATTTCAGAGAACGAAGGAGAACTTGGACGAGAAAGAGGAGAAGATCTCGAGTTGACAGTCGAGATTGAGGATGAAGACGAATCAAAGAGACGTGAAAATAGTCAAGATTTGGATTTTGAGATTCAACCTAGGAGAAGATCAGTTTCAGTGGATAATTTGTCAGCTTCAATTATCAGTGCTGCTATAGCAGATGCTTTCTCATCACAGCCTAATCGAAAGTCAGAAAATCAATCAAATACGAGTATTGTTCAAAAGAGATCTGGCGACGTTCAGAGCCTATCAAGATTAGAAGCAAGTTCTTCAGTACAAAGGGCTATACAAACAGAGCCTTCTTCTATGATAGAGAGATCACTTTCTTGCAGTGCAAAGGTACTGCTATCAAGGTACAACAACATGAGCCGGAACTCGAACTCGAATATTTCTAGGTAATTTTTCAAGTGAAATATCTGAAAATTGAAATGATTCAAGAACTCTCAATAAGGTGAGAGTTTTCGCTTTCGAGTTAATCTCTAGTAAGTACAATGATTTATTGTGTAATAAGAATGTATGGTTGATCCAAGAATATACAAGATTTTCTCTTGAAATCATAGTTCAAGGCAGTGAAAAACACTTGAGAATTGTAAATAACATTTTAGAATTCATATAATTTCATAATATTTTCCAGGGTTCTGCAACATGAATTTGTCTATATTATACTTGAGCCATTTTTTTGAGCAAAAGCTGGTTTTGAGTTTGCTTCACTTATTGTTCACCAAACAGGGGCCCATCTCAACGGGTCATTTCAGAGGGATAACACCTGCTTAATCGGCTTCTACACTCCAAACCAATTGAACTACCCTACCTGAAAAATGAAGGGCTCAATGATGGATACAAGTATCTGTCTACAAAATTATTGAAAACTAATACAAGTAATTGATATAATGCCTGTATTACAGTATTAATTGTTAAGGGATAAAATCTCACATCGAATAAAGATGAAAATATAAACCAATTTATAAGAGTTTGGACTACTCTTTTTAATAAGGTTGACCTTTTAAAATGGAACTCCAAATCTTAACATGGTATCAGAACCCATTAAGCTTCAACGAGCAATTCGATCCAAATAAGACTCAAACAAAATTGAGCACAAGAATTTCAAGATTGGTTTGCTCGAACGAGCCACCAGCTTGAGGGGATATGTTAAGGGATAAAATTCCACATCGAATAAAGATGAAAATATAGACGAATTTATAAGAGTTTGTGCTACTCCTTTTAATGAGGTTGACCTTTTAAAATGGAACTCCAAATCTTAACATGGTATCAGAACCCATTAAACTCCAACGAGCAATTCGATCTAAATAAGACTCAAACAAAATTGAGCATAAGAATTTCAAGATTGGCTTGCGCAAACGAGCCACCATCTTCAGGGGATATGTTAAGGGATAAAATTTCATATCGAATAAAGATGAAAATATAGACCAATTTATAAGAGTTTGTGCTACTCCTTTTAATGAGGTTGACTTTTTAAAATGGAACTCCAAATTTTAACATGGTATCAGAATCCATTAAGCTTCAACTAGCAATTGGATCCAATTAAGACTTAAACAAAATTGAGCACACGGATTTCAAGATTGATTTGTTCAAACGAGAGTTTGTGCTACTCTTCTTAATAATATTGACTTTTTAAGATGAAACTCCAAATCTTAACATTAATAAATTTCAATCAAATGAGCTGTGAATTTTGATAAGAAATATTCATTACATGGATTTCGAGATACATAGTACTCGTTCATAAAGATTAACTTAGACTACTTTTTACTGCGAATTCATGAACAGTATTTTGCAGTGGATGCTTGAAGTATTTGTCTCTCCACCAGTGGATTATCATTCACAGCGAAGCCATTTGAATTGTCAATGCGATGAAACAAAGCCATCAAAGCTGGAAAACCCGAATAGCTTGAGGAGGAAGATAACTTCTTATAACCTGCATTACAAATTTCTTCTAAATGATTATTGGATTTATACCAGATATGCATTAGACTTGGTGTGTTGGAACTCATAGCTGAAATATCATCAATTGATTCACCATCTTGCCTCCAGCTCAGCAGACTCCACTTCAGAATTTAGTTGCAATACCTGAATTTGTTAGATCACTCTCAGCTCACCATTGCAGGACCACAGGTCGTGCTACCACTCTTATAAATATGGTGCACCATTGATCAATAATTATCCACCTGTACAGCCTAGATCTTTAGCCTAGAACATTCCTTTTACTTGTATAAATTCGAGCTCACTCTCACTTGTAAAGTTATGCTGAAATCAATTCTTTCCAGTTAAAATTATATCTTTGAATTCAGTACTTTAACTTGGTATCAGAGCTTCTGAATGGCCAACGCCGGTATTAACAGCTCACAGTCCCAATCAGCTGCAATGTCCAACACTGAGGCACCTCCAATGCTGGGAGGAAATCACCTCACTTCGTTTGGCATGAATCTCAATCAAACTCCCTCTATTAAACTTGACAGAGGCAATTATCTTCTTTGGAAAAATAAGATTCTGCATGTCATAAGAGGTCACAACCTGGAAGGATACCTGGAGGGAACCAATGTGTGTCCACCAGAATTTATCAGTACTCAAGTAGCTGGAGAATCAGGGATAAGTGTAGAAATGTCTACCAATCCAGAGTTCAATCAATGGAAATCTATTGATCAACTACTCATGGGATGGCTCTATGCCACTATGACTCCTGAAATTGCTCTAAGGGTAATGGGATCTGCAAGTTCTCTTCAATTGTGGACTGCCATCAAGGAGAGCTTTGGCATTCAAAACAGATCCAGAATTACCTTCCTAGTAGGAGAACTTCAGAAAACCAGGAAAGATGGTCTGAGCATTGATCAGTATCTGAATAAAGTGAAACTCCTAGCCAGTAACTTGGAAGTTGTTGGAAAACCCGTTCAACCTGCTGATCTGGTAACTCAAGTCCTGGCTGGCTTGGATGAAGAATACACGCCTATTGTTGTACAGATCAACAGCAGGGAGTCTATCAGTTGGGAAGAACTTCAATCTACTCTTATGACATATGAGAGTAGATTTGATCACATCAGTGCCATCAAAAATTATATGGTAGGTATCAATCTTAATCACTCATTTGCAAACTTCACCCAAAGGTCTCCAAACAACCAGTACTCTGGTAGAAATTCCAACTCTTACTATGGTGGAAGATCACAGTACAATGGTAGCTATAGAGGAGGTAGAAGAGGAGGTAGGAACAGAGGTAGATTCAAATAAATAATGCCTACATGTCAAGTTTGTGGTAAAACAGGACACAAGGCAAATGTGTGCAACTATCGATATGATGAAAGTTTTAATGGACCTGCAGCACCTCATCAAAATAATTTCAGAAATCAAGCTCCATCATCCTTCATCGCCTCACCAGAAATAATCAACGATCCTTCCTGGTTTGCTGACACAGGAGCAAGCAACCATGTCAATTCAAATTCTGAAAATGTCAGTCAAGCCAGTAAGTATTCAGGTAAAGAGAAAATTATGGTTAGAAATGGAAGCAAACTTAATATCATACACACAGGCACAGCTAAAATGGCAACCATGACTGATAAACAATTGTTTTTAGATAAATTACTACACGTACCAGAAATCAAAAAGAATCTCATAAGTGTCTCACAACTTACTTCTGACAATCATGTGTTTATGGAGTTTCACTCTAACTATTGCTGTGTTAAGGACAAATCAACGAGGAAAACGATGCTGCACGGAAAGCTTAGAGAAGGCTTACATCAGCTGGAACCTCCCAACACAACCTCCAAAGTTCAGTCAAGTTCTTCTGAGTCATTTCATCCAGATAAACTCTACAATTCAGTATGTTCAGTCGAGTCCAGTAAAGTCAAGAGTCTTGAATCTTTTAACTCTCTAGCTAGTGTTTGGCATAGGAGACTTTGGCACCCTTCCAGTCAAGTGTTATCCCAAGTACTCAAAAAATGTAATCAAAATTTAAAATTAAATAAACTCAGCTCATTCTGTGATGCTTGCCAGTATGGAAAATCTCACCTGCTTCCCTTCAATGCTTCAATCTCACACGCTAAATCACCTCTGGAAATAATCTACACTGATGTCTGGGGTCACTCACCTATTCTTTCAACATCTGGCTGCAAATTCTACATTACCTTTGTTGATGATTTTAGCAGATATACCTGGATATATCCAATGAAACACAAATTAGAATCATTACACATTTTTGTTGAATTCCAAAAACTTGTGGAAAACAAATTTGACAGAAGAATCAAAACTCTTCAGTCTGATTGGGGTGGAGAGTTTAGAAGTTTTGTCAATCATCTCTCAAAGTCAGGAATAGAATTTCGACACTCTTGTCCTCACCCATCTGCACAAAACGGAAGAGTTGAAAGAAAACATCGTCATATAGCAGAAACTGGACTTACCCTGCTTGCCCAAGCTAAAATGCCATTAAAATTCTGGGTAGAAGCTTTTCAAACTGCTGTTCATCTTATAAACAGATTACCTACACAGGTGCTTCATATGAAATCTCCTTATCAAGTCCTATACAATAAAAAGGCTGACTACCTATCTCTAAGAACATTTGGTTGCTCATGCTTTCCATGTCTTCGACCCTATCAAAGCCATAAATTCAGTTTCCACTCAGTGAAATGTGTCTTCTTAGGCTACAGTCCATCACACAAAGGCTTCAAGTGTCTCAGCCCCACTGGCAAAACCTACATTTCTAGACATGTGATATTCAATGAAATTGAATTTCCCTTCGAGTCAATATTCCTCACAAAAACTGATACTAAACCCGCTGAACAACAAACTGTTATTTCTTATTTCCAGATGCCTTTCAACCCTCAAATTCTGAACAAAACTCCACTGATATAACTAGCTCTGAAGCTATTCCTGCAGTAGAGTCATCCACTGATGAACTTAATACAGCAATTGAAAGAGATACTATCTATAATCATACTGATTCTGATCAAAGGAATGAATCTCTTGACACTGGTAATACTGAGGCAAGATTTCAAGGTATTGAAAAAACTCATAACTTGGATGAAAATAATTGTGAAAGGCAGAAAGCAGGGCACCCTATGACAACAAAAGCCAAAGCTGGTATATTCAAACCTAAAGCTCTCTCCAGTCAAGCAGTGGATCCTCAGTGTCATACAACTGAACTTCAGAGTATTACAGAGGCTTGGGGAGATATGAATTGGAAAAAGGCAATGACTGAAGAGTACAATGCACTGATCGAAAATAAAACGTGGACCTTAGTACTACCATCTTCATCCTACAACATTGTAGGAAACAAATGGGTCTTCAGATTGAAACAGAATTCAGACGGATCTCCTCAAAGGTTCAAGGCGAGGCTAGTAGCAAAAGGTTTTCACCAAACTCCAGGAGTGGACTTCTATGAAACCTTCAGCCCTGTCTTGAAGACCTCTACATTGAAAATCATTCTCAACCTTGCAGTAACGAAGGATTGGAAAATAAGGCAAGTGGATATTAACAACGCATTTCTAAATGGGAACTTAGAGGAGACTGTTTATATGCATCAACCAGAGTGTTTTGTTGACAAAACCAAGCCAAACCACATTTGCAAACTTGAAAAAGCTCTTTATGGGCTTAAGCAAGCGCCAAGAGCCTGGTATGATAAGTGGAAAAGTACCCTGATTGATTGGAAGTTTAATCAATCAAAGGCAGACACATCTCTGTTTCATCTCTCAACTGAACAGGACATTATCTTCGTTCTCATCTACGTTGACGACATAATAGTCACTGGTAACAACAATAAGTTGCTTCAAAACTTCGTAACAGAACTTCACAGGAAATTTGCACTCAAAGACATGGGAGAACTTCATCACTTCTTAGGGATAGAAGTTCACAGACACAACTCAGGACTTCATCTAACTCAATCACGGTATATTTCAGAGTTACTGAAGAAGTTTGAGCTTCAAAACCTCAAACCATGTCCTACTCCCAGTGTAGTTGGGAGAACTATGTCCAAATTTGACAGTGAACCTCTGAAGAATCCCTCAATCTACAGGAGTGCTGTTGAAGGACTGCAATACTTAGCACACACCAGGCCAGACATAATTTTTGCTGTGAACAAACTCAGTCAATTCTTGCAGGAACCAACCACAGTACACTGGCAAGGAGTGAAACGAGTCCTAAGATACCTGAGAGGCACAATCGACCAAGGTTTATGGATCAAAAAAAGTGAAAACTTGATGATTAGTGGCTACTCAGACGCTGACTGGGCATTCTGTCCAGACGATAGAAGATCTGTGGCTGCATACTGCATCTACCTAGGTGATACCCTAGTGTCTTGGTCATCCAAAAAACAACAGGTTGTCGCCAGATCAAGTACATAGGCGTAATATAGAGCATTGGCTGCTGCTGCGTCAGAAATAACCTGGATACAATCTCTTTTTAAAGAAATCAAAATATCACAAAACTCAACTCCAATCATCTGGTGTGACAACCTGAGCGCTGGAGCATTGGCAGCAAATCCCATTTTTCACGCTAGAACCAAACATATAGAGCTAGACATACACTTCATAAGAGATAAAATCATAGCCAAGGAATTAGAAGTGAAATATGTTCCTACTGCCGATCAAATTGCTGACCTGATGACTAAAGGAGTTTCTCATTCAAGATTTGCTTATTTGAAAGACAAACTTGGAGTAACAATAGTCCCCTCCAGTTTGAAGGAGGGTGTTGGAACTCATAGCTGAAATATCATCAACTGATTCATCATCTTGCCTCCAGCTCAGCAAACTCCACTTCAGAATTTAGTTGCAATACCTGAATCTGTTAGATCACTCTCAGCTCACCATTGCAGGACCACAGGTCGTGCTACCACTCCTATAAATATGGTGCACCATTGATCAATAATTATCCACCTGTACAGCCTAGATCTTTAGCCTAGAACATTCCTTTTACTTGTATAAATTCGAGCTCACTCTCACTTGTAAAGTTATGCTGAAATCAATTCTTTCCAGTTAAAATTATATCTTTGAATTCAGTACTTTAACTTGGTGCATCGAGTACTTGCACAATCAGAGTTTACTCAGAAGAAAAACAATTAATTTTAGTACCTCTGCGCTGGCATTGAACCCCATTTCTCAGTTCATATTTTACAGACATTCTGTCCAAGACGAAGACTGAAGTCTGAAGGGATCGACTGAGCTCAAACAGAACGTCAGCTATATGCCTTTCCCATTAGATTCATCTGGAAAAATATTTAGGTACCTAAACACAAAAAGTAAGCGAAAAATGATTCCATTGTTTGGAAGTAGAACGATAAAAACAAAGTTCTCTCCTATTACATATCATTTAAACCCTCCAGCAGAAAAAAAAAACATCTGACTTAACGCATTTCCGCTCTTCCCTTGTTAGTTTTTTCATCGTCCACGTGAAATTAGCGTATTGAGGGTCCTTGACTATAGAGAGGCTCTCTCCTTTACCAGTGCATTCAATAATAAGAACCTCTACTCCAAATATGCAGCACATCAATAAGATATCCATTGACAGCATCTTCGAAAGTCCCAAGAGCAAGTAATTTTGGAAAACCCCACACGCTTCAACGCATATAAGTTTCTCATTGTCCTGTTGATATCTAAAATAACAGATCAAGATTATTGAATAGCAACACTTCAACTCACTTCCTCTGTATATATGTACAAATCCAAATTGCACAAATTATTGAGTAGCGAACCTCTCTCTTTTACCAAAAAACTCAAGAGAACAGAAACAGCCTCAACAGCTCCTATGCTCTCACAGTCACTTGTAGCAGCTCCTATTCAAGAGTTAATACTTACATCCATTAAAAAACTTGCCGAATCTCCCTGTCAATACTCCAGCCCTTCAAACTATGCTTATTACAACAATCCCCATGAAACTTCTGCTTTGGTACCTTAAGATTCAATCCCTAACAACACTTCTCGGACACTTACTGTAGTAAACAATGATTTGGAATAATGGGAGACAAAAGTTCCTTTGTTGGACCATTTTTTCAAATTCAAAATTTTACAATATTTCCTAAACTTATCAAGTCTTATATCACATCTTTGGTACACATTCTTTCAAAATATTCTTTCAAAACTCATTTTCAACCATACATTTTTCAATAAAATAATATTTTTATCAAATCAATAATTTTTCCTTATTTTTTAACCACATATTTTTTATCATATCACTATTTAAAATACATTATTTCCTCAATAATATCCATCGAATACACAGTAAAATTTTAGAATTTTTTATCATCATTTAGGCATTCAAATGAACACTCAAAACACGTGGAAAAATTTGGTTTCGGGTGCACTTAACACAGCATACAGAAAAAGGCACAACTTTTTCTACCAACCTTCAAATAACTTGATTCCAAAGCCAACTGATAAAGGACTCACAACGCTTTCAAACCCCACTGTTCTCATCCAAAAACTCAAAATACTTTTGTTCGGAATGGCATGATAAAGCTCAAAACAGAAAGTTGAAATTTTATTCTTCACACGTTTAAGGTTTAGTCTTAACTTTTTTAGCAACTTAAATTTAAATGCATATTTAAACTAATTAAATTGACAATGTTCAAGAAAAAGAATTAGAAAGTCCTTCGCTCGGCTCGTGAAAAAACGAGCCACGAGCAGCTTGGACTCATCAAATTACGAGCCCAAGCCGAGAAAGCTAGCTCGCCCACGAGCTCGGATCTTGGGCTCGTCTTTGTGAAGGGTTATTTTTTTAAAGAAAAATGTATATTTAAAAAAACAAATAAATAAAAATTTAACGAGCTCGCGACCCGACCCACGAGCCACGAGCTCTGCTCGTGACGAACACGAGCCGAGCTCGTGGGCATACGGGCCGAGCCGAGCCATTGCCATCCCCAAGATAAACTATCTTTTAGAAATTAACACCTTGTTTGAGCCATATTATTATCCCGAAAAAACATTTTAAATAGTTTTTTGATGGAAAGTATGTTGTTAAAAAATAAGAAAAAGTTTTGAAATTTGCGTGTAATATTATTTTATTAAAAAATGTGTAGTTAAAAATAAAAGAGAGAAAAATGTATTTTAAATGAATAGGTATCAAACATGGTGTAAATATAACTAGTAAGAATTAGAATTTCTTTAAACATGACTAATTACACAAATTAAGCACATTTCTCCATTCGAATCCTCTGCAATCCATGTGAATCCCACTTCCTTGACCATCATTTGATATGAAAATTGCCAATATAAAATGTGTGTGCTTTAAGCTCAGTACGACTAATATTAGTTGGTGCACCATTTTGATAAAAAATGAATACACATATATTCAAATTGATAGAAAAGAATTTAACATTTCACATATATGAATATCAACAAATTCATGATTTTGAAGAATCTTTTAGGATCGTAGTAATTGGTCATGGCTATATATAAACTTCTTTGTTCATAGTTTCAAGAATTCTAATAAACATGACAAGCATACATATACAATAAATCTTATTAAAGTGAGCCTTTAAGAGAGAATTTGAAGAGTTTTAAGCCCAAAATAATTCTCAAAAATAAGTTTTATATAAAAAAAATCTACATGGTGAAAAATGAAAGAAAATTGTTAGGTTTTAGTTGATTTTGTAATCGGAAAATTCTGTGAACAAAATGACTTAGGGCGTGTTCGGTAGAGAATAAAATCGGATTAAAATTGAAAAATTAGTCGTTATTGTTGACTTTTATTAGACAAGTGGGACCCAATAATGGCCATATTTTCAATTTTAATTGGATTTTAATCAGAAACAAACAGACTCTTAAATTAATAGAGTGTAAAAATTCAAGAAGTAATTTGCAATTTGTTTAAAAGTTAAATAAAATAGGTTTAGGGTTTCGAGTTTGGAACAAGGAGGAAAATGGCCCGAATTTTCGCTAGACTGTCACTAAGGGTTGGCTCAAGCTACAAAAACAGAAACTGCATCGCTAGACTTTCGCCCCTCCTTCGCTCGAGCGACAGTCTGTCGTTCTACTGTCGCTGAGCCCTCACTCGAGCTACAGCTTTATACATGAAATTTTATTTTCGCGTTTTAAAGGCTTTTTTCTCGGTCTATTGATTTCTTGACCTATCTATATATACCAGAACACATATAGAACATTTTTCTCAAGGTTGTTAATTGAGAGAGCTTCATTATTGAGTGAGCTATACATTCCATCATTCAACCTTCATCTTGTGCGAGTGTTTTGGTCAGAAAAAAATTAGATTCAATATCCAAATACCAAAAACCAAACTTCCTCCATATCTGTCAGAGGTGCTGAAGATCGAGAAAGACGACTGGAGTTCTAGTCTGTGAAGAACAAGTTGCTCTTCATGATCCACAGGAGATAGGCTATTTTACCAAGCTATGGGCTGCTGCAGGTTAGCAGAGTTCCAGGAGAGCTTTGGTTATTGCAGTTGGAATTGGTGTAGGGGAGCACATAATTTAGGAGAACTGTCATAATTGCAGTCAGGAGATCGGATAGTTCATGTCGTTGTCTAGTCTGATAGACTGTAAGTACAGAATCTTTTACAGTGGATTGACAAGAAAAGTGCCCGGAGTTTTTCCCAATTGGATTTCTCCGTGAACAACTCTTGTATTCTTTACTGCTTTATTATTTATTGTTTATGATATGCAAACTGTGGTAATTCAATATAGGATAATTTGATTTGCATGATAAACTATTTAGATTAAGAATTAAAAATGACTTGTTGCTGTTTAATTTGTGATTGATTTTAATTCCGCATAAAATACATATTCACCTCCCTTTAGGTATTGTTAGGGACGAATGCGTAACTTTAAAAAATGAATAGTTTATGTGACAAGAAACTTATGTCCTCCAATTAACTAAGCATAATTGTGCCTTAATATGTAAAATGATGAGTTTGCCTGTTTGAAATACCATGGAGATGACCATTGTGGCAACTTAATCATTGATTAAAGTTTTGCACTCAAATTTATTTAAGAGCCCTGCTACATTACCAGGGTGATGGCTCTCATGGTCGGTCCAGGTTACTCACATTCAGGGGGGTAGGTATTTTTTTGGACATTTTTTATTGCACGTGGGACCCACCTCATTGAGAGAGATCCTGTAACCCACCTGTGAACCAAAGCCTGATAGAGTAGCATTTTTCTTTATTTAATCTTAATGTTTTAAAATATTTGGACTTTTAAATAACTTATGTTCTTGGTTCATCACCTTAAATAGTCTGAACCTTCATAACTCATTTTTTAAATGGGCTACACCAATCAATTACGAATGTAAAATTCAGGACTTTACATGAAGTAGCATAAATCTCGAAAAATATCATATGGTTTAATCTTATGAAAATATATTATTGCTTATCATAGGAGGAAAATACAATATTGATATTTAGATATTTGTGTGTGTAGTCGAATAGATCTTCAATTGTGGATTATGCGCTCATATTAAACTTATGAATATCAAACACAATCAACCAATCTCTCCAACCCAACAACTAATGTTAAAACTCTTTTGTTGTCACTTCTAATATACCCACAAGAATACAAGAAGGTGGTGTTTGCAAAAAGAGCCACAAAGGCAGAGAAGAAATCAAGGCAGAGAACAAGAAGCAAAGGCAGTAAAGAGCAGCGACAATTTCTCTCTTTTATTCACAAAGCGCACACACGGTTCCAACACTAGAAAACGGGAATATATATGTTAGATTATATTATCAATTGGACCAAGAAACAAAGTAATGTGCCTGTACATTAAAAGGATCATCCAAGAGTTGTAGTGGTCATGAGTAGTATTAACTAATTAAGTTGCTTCCAATGGCCCGAGTTGTTTTCAGGTTGAGCCTATAAATTGATTTTGTTGATAGTTATTTCACTCATCGGTCGAGACCTATGAAATATAATCCAAACTGTTTAAACATCATTGCAAAAAAGTTATTGGGTATCAAAACCCAACAATGTGTTTGGATGAAATTTATTAGTTTGTACCAATATTCCAAAATAATGTAGTATTATTACTTTTGGAAAAATATCAATTTATAATCGATATTAAAAACATTATTGTGTCAATGCTCATGAAAAAGCATATCTAGTTCTTTTGAAATCGTTTTGGGCATTTTCTTGCTTATGAAATAATGTTTAAAATTGATATTTTTCCGAAGTATTTTAACACAAATTGCTTTCAGTTGGATTATTTCATGAAGAGCAATTTATGATCGATATTAAAAAATATTACATATTACAAATTGTTATGGACAATTTCTTGCTCGTGAACGCTTAATTATATTTGTTCATGAAATCATGTGAGATAGCAGAAATAATTTTTTTTCTCGATATTAATTTTTATTTGGGTTAAATTAAGGTTTAAATAAATGTGGTTCAATTTTTATTTTTTCCTTTCGACATGATAACCTTATTTTCATTACGATTCCAAATAGAAGTACAAAAATAGTTGGATGACATAATTCATGGTGTTTTACATGATTAGGTGGTTGTTTTTGATCATAGAGCTGAACAATTGACATGCTTTTAATTTTGTCATTTTGTATTATTTCATAATTGATGCTAATTGGAGTTGGCCGCATCATGTGGATGTTATTGAATTGCTCATTGTCCATTTTTGTATTACTTTCTCATTGTTCAGTAATATAATATCAAATTCAGACTCTAGAAGAGTCAATATTATATTACTGAATTCCTTTTTATTTTATATTAAATAAATACTAATTGAAAGTCATTAAGATATTATTATTTTCACCTCTCGCCCATAACGAAGCGAACAATTATTAAGAGTAACCATTAATTGAAAGGCAATAAGATTTTCAATATAATTAAATAGGCAATTTTAAGGTCATAATATTATATAATTTATGGTCACATTTATTTACTAGTCACAATCACAGAACACAAATTTTATCGGTCACAATTTATTTATTGATCACAAATTATCAAATTAGTTGGTAACAAATTATTTTTCGATCACAAGAAATCACAAATTTTATAGGTCACAACTTATTTTACGATCACAAATTATTAAATTAATTGGTCACACATTATTTTTCGATCGCATGAAATTACGAATTTTATAGGTCACAACTTATTTCACGATTAAAATTAATTGGTCCCAACTTATTTACAATCACAAATTATCAAATTAATTAGTCACAATTTATTTATCAATCACGAAAATACAAAATATAGGTTACAATTATAAATTTAGTGACGAATCACATATTTTTTAAAGTCATATATTATTTATTGATCACGATTAAATAATAAATGGTTACAACCGCTCTTTATTCAACATATTCTACTCCATCACCATTCGCACCACCACCGGCACCACTAGAAAACACTGGTGTCACCTCATAACCACCACAACACCATCACTGTCTCCAAACCATCATCACCATGTCCAAAACGCACCACACATAGATCACAACACATATTACCCCTACAACACATCACAACCACCTCATTGATGCGTACCTGTACCACCAATGAAAATCAACATCTAATCCACCATCAGCACCATCGGATTTGAACCAAAAACGCCACCATTCAATGGAAAACAACAAACAACGCACCACCATTCAACAAAAAACACCATCAACAACATCTAATCTTCAAAATCAACAAATAGTATATTTGAACCAAAATCAACAAAGCAGCATATTCGCATTGGAATTTTGAAAGGCATGCATCACTCGATTTGATCGCTTTTGGTCATATTTTTGCAACGGGGCCACTACCAATGAACTCAAAGGGCCCAAAATTCCTAGTGGAGTCGTCGGTCACCAATTTGGCCGCAATTTTGTATTTGTAAAGTGAGAAAACTTATTTTATAGAGAGAGAATAATCTATGGGGAGAATTCAACTTTGATAATGGCAATTAGGCCTTGAGAAGAGGGGGGGGGGGGGGGGGTGCAATTATCCTTATGATTTAGTTACCTTTAAGTTAGGGATTAATTACGAAGCTTTTGATAATGTAGTGTTATAAATATTAATATGTTATAAAAAAAGATAAAAATATAAGAGAATAAGTAAATTTGTGTATATTATAATGATAACCAAAGCACTATATTTATAGGGAAGGAATAGAGATACATATGATAATAATTTCTAGGGTTGTAGGGGTACAAGTGTCATTCACATTAAACTCTAATTTACTTTTCTTTTACAATACTCCACATTGAATGACACACTACAAAATATCTGTTTCGTTAAAACCTTATTTGATAAAAACTCAATGGAACAAAAAAAAAATCAAAACGAAGGAAAAAGAGTACATTTATTTTGGAGTATTAAAGATAAACACTGCTTCATTAAAACCTTACTAGGAAAACCCAGCGGGATAAAACCTAAGCCAATGAAAAAGAGTATAGATACTTCCCCTGATGTTGATCACTGAAAATTTTTAAGTCGACGCATTCCAATCCCGTGAACCAATTTCTTGAATGTAGATGTGACAGTGCTTTTTTAAATAAATCAGTCAATTTGTCACTTGAACGAATTTGTTGAACCTCGATGTCGCCATTCTTCTGAAACTCGTGTGTATGAAAGAATTTTGAAAAAATATGCTTCGTCATATCGCCATTGATATAACCTCCTTTGAGTTGTGCAATACAAGTAGCATTATCTTCATACAAATTGTTAGACTATCTTTTGTTGAAATTAATACACATGATGCTTGTATATAATTGGTCATGTTCCTTAACCATACATATTCTCAGTTTGCTTCATGGATTGCAATAATTTCATAAT
The DNA here is from genome assembly GCA_035079005.1 of Fraxinus americana. Taxonomy (NCBI): domain Eukaryota; kingdom Viridiplantae; phylum Streptophyta; class Magnoliopsida; order Lamiales; family Oleaceae; genus Fraxinus; species Fraxinus americana. Next base: position 6,578,803 of record CM068714.1, read on the forward strand.
GATTTGAGGATGTTGCTATCAATGATTACTCCACAGATCTCCATGATATAGCCGTTCCTCCACATGTAAATACGTATCATGTTTATGATTTAGCTTTATGTGAGTCAGAAAGATAACCTACATCTGCATATTCAACTAAATCAGATCTCGACTTTTGAGAATAAAATAATCTCAAATCAATAGTACCCTTTAGGCAAAGAGATTTACAGAAAAAGTTATGTCGGGCCGATTGCAATTTGCAAGATAAGTTAATACTTCAATTGTATTAAAATATGGTACTTCAGGACCAAGAATCTTTTCTCTTTCTTCAAGAGGACGAAAAGAATCTTTTTTTTACATCAAGTGATTGAACAACCATAGGTGATGTCAATGAATGTGCATTATCAATATAACATCGTTTTAAGACTTTTTCTATATATGTAGATTGATGAATAAATAATCTTTCACGAAAATGTTCAATCTGCAGCCCGAGAGGTTTTTCCCAAATCTTTCATCTCAAATTCATTTTTCAAATAATCTGCAGTTTTGTTGAGCTCTTCAGAAGTTCCAATTAAATTTAAGTCATCAACATAAATTGCCACAGTTGCAAATCCAATATTTATTTTCTTTATGAAAACACATGGACAGATTCATATAATAATCTTTGCAATTTAATTGAGAACATGGTTCTCGGGTATGTATCATTTGTTTCTCGCACTTTAAGTCTTTCAGGGATTTTCATAAATATGTCACTATCAAGTGAACCACACAAATGGCAGACACTACATCCATACTCACATCTCTAGCTTTTGTGACACAATCAAACTAATTAAAAATCTAAAAGTGATGATATCCATTACGGAAGAATATGTTTCCTCATAATCAATTCCTGGTCTTTGTGAGAAACCTTGAGCTACGAGTCGAGCCTTGTATCTTGTAACTTCATTATTTTCATTTCTCTTTCGTACAAAAACTCATTTGTATCCAACATGGATTACATTTTCAGGTGTTCAAACTATATGTCCAAACACTTTTCGTTTCTCCAAGGAATTCAATTCCGCCTGTATGGCTTCTTTCCATTTTGGCCAATCATTTCTATTTGACAATCTTTTTAAGAGATAGTGGTTCACGATCCTCTTTTTACATAATATCAAGAGTCACGTTAAAGACGAAAATATTGTCTATAACAACATTATTTCGCTCTCATAATTTATGAGATCACATATAATTTATTGAAATCTCATTATTTTCGAACATTTGTGATTCTTCAGGAACCATATTTTCAATATTTGATTGATCAATTTTCTCTAATGTTACTTCTTCTGAAGTTTTTGGTTGATTTTTCTCTTGTACTTTTATTTTTTGAGGTACAGAGTCTTTTGAACCAATTGGTCGACCACGCTTCTAGCGTATTTGAGATTCATTTGCTACAGTAATTTGTCATGTAGGGACATCAATTTTTGTTGGAATATTTTCTACTGGTATATATGACTTTGTCACTTTTCTTATGTCAACAAATGCATCTGGTAATTGACTTGCAACTTTTTGCAAATGAATGATTTTTTTTCAATCTCTTGCTCACATTGATTGTTGCGGGAATCAAAATGAGATGGAGTTGTTTCATTCCAAGAAATTTTACCTTGTTTATCGGATGTAGTTTTTCCCCTCCCAAAATTGAAAAAGTCATTTCATCAAAATGACAATCTGCAAAATATGCAGTAAATAAATCACCTATAAAATGTTCGAGATATCTAATAATAGATGGTGAATCAAAACCCACACAAATTTCAAGTTTTCGTTGGGGACCCATTTTAGTCTGTTGTAGGGGTGAAATAGGGACTTGAACAGCACAACCAAAAATCCGCATGTAAGAAATATTAGGTTCATGACCAAATGCTAATTGCAAATGTGAATATTGATAATATACAGTTGGTCTGATACGAACCAATGACGCAACATGCAATATGGCATGACCCCAAACAGAAGCTAGGAGTTTTGTTTTCATAAGTAATGGTCTAATAATAAGTTGTAGACGTTTAATAAATGACTCTGCTAAACTATTTTGTGTATGGACATCCGCGACCGAATGTTCAACAACAATCCCAATTGACATACAATAATTATTGAATGCTTGTGATCTAAATTTACCGGCATTGTCAAAACGAACAGTCTTGATTGAGTAATCGAGAAATTGCGCACGTAATTTTATGATTTGAGCAAGTAGTCTAATAAAAGCTACATTCTTAGTAGAAAGTAGGCAAACATGTGACCATCTAATAGAAGAATTAATTAATATCATAAAATAACGAAACGGTCTACTTGCTTTGTGAACAAGCCACACATGGATAATCATTAGGTAAAAAAATCTTCTGGTTCTTTAAAGATATCCATGTAAGTTATTTATTATTCGACGAATCATTATAGCTTCTGGATGTCCAAGTCGATCATGCCAAAGTATAAAATTTTTTGGATCAACGAATTTCTGGTTCATGATAATATTTAATTCAATCATCTTTATAAATGTATAATACATGCCAGATGAGAGTACATAAAATTTTTCTTTTATCTGCTTTAGACCAGATACAAAAAAAGCTATGCAAAAATATTCAATATTATTTTCTTGCATCGTCTCAATGTGATATCCATTTCAACTAGGGCTGTCCGTGGGTCGATTCGGTTCGGTTCTGAAGATACCCGAACCGACCCAAAACTTTCGGGTATTTAATAAATGGACCCGTCGGGTCCAAATATAATTTTGGAACCGTTCGGGTTCGGTTCCGTTCGGTTCGGTTCGGGTCGATTCGGTTCCGTTCGGTTCCGTACTATGATCAAATTTTTTAATATTTACAGCAACACTACATAAATACAACTAATGACATTTCATTCGTAACTTTTACAAATTAACGTAACCCAATTCAAAAACATATAAATAACTAGCCGTCCAATAAGATTAATTCAGTGTATACAAATACCAAAAAGTAGATATTAATATTACAGCAAAACTACATAAAGTATATTCATTTGCTTCAAATTAAAATGGGTTAATGGGTTTTAAAAATGATTTGGACTTTAAAATTAAAATTATGAAATAATCTGATTTATTTAATTAATTTGCTAATTTGTATAAAAAAAATAAAATAATTTAATTAATTCAATATAAAAAATAAAAAAAATTATTTAGTTTCGGTTCTTATTCGATTCTTCGGTTCTTGGTCTAGACCCGAGACCCGACCCAAACCCATCGGTTCTCGATTCGGGTACCCGTTCGGGTATTTAATTTATGAAGAACCGCTCGGTTCGGTTCGGTCCGGTTCGGTTCGGTTCGGGACTTTTGGACACCCCTAATTGCAACAGATATTTTTAAAACTAAGCAAATTTCTTCTGAATTTGCTTGAATAAAGTTCATCATCAATATTTAATATTGTATTATTTGGTAAAATAATACAAGCTCTTCCGGTGCCTTCAACGATATTCGATACACTTGATATCGTATTAACATTATTTCCTGCTAATGTTAAGTTCAGAAAAGAGTTTTTGTCTTGAAGAATAGTGTGCATATTTGCATTATCAACTAAACGATATCTTGCCAATTCATCTCAAATTTTGTCATATTTATTATTTGAGTAACTACACCATAAAATAAAATACAATTAATCTCGAAGAATATGATTAAATATCACACAATAATTAATCAAGTAGTTAATATCAACAAGACATAAGTTACATATTTTCCTTAAAGGATAAACATTAATTTAAAATAATATATTTTTTTCAAAACATGTGCTATTTCGGGAGCACGTTGTATTTTACTATTACTTCTTTAATAGCAATATATCAATATTCTCTTAGAAATTATAATTTATGCTCTTGAGGAGCAAGTAATATTCTTCGAGAATATTAATTATAATGTTGTGTTATTTCAGGAGCAACAACGAACTATTTATAATATATAGATCTTCGATTAATATTCTTTTGGAATATTAATTATAATGTTATGTTGAGAATAACAACAAAATATTCTTCAAGAATATTTATAGATATTATGAAATTGCAAATAACTCAAATTTAAAATTGTACTTTGCAGCAAAAAGAATCAACCAATAAATATATCAAGGTTTAATTAAAACCATATAATATTAATCCACATAAAGGTATACACAGTAAAATCACAATCATAATTGCATTGAATATTATCGAATAAAAAGATAGCTAATTAAGGACCTGTTCGGGAGGGATTAAAATCCAATTAAGATTGAAAATATGGCCGTTATTGGGTCTCACTCGTCTAATAAAAGTCAACAATAACGGCTATATTTTCAATTTTAATCTGATTTTAATCCCTCCCAAACAATCTCTAAGATTAGTGAATAATTAGCATGTAATTACAATAAATAATTAGGTATAATTACTATATATACAACAACTAGAATAGAAAGATGAATATGTAATGATATTACAACAATTATGCAAGATTAAAGATTCAGCAGAAAACGAAAATTTGGTGGCAGAATGAAACTCGCGGCAATACAAAACCAATTAACATGAGGCTCATAATGAAACTAATTAACGTAAACCAGTTAATATAAACCAATTCACGTGCGACGCATAATGAAACCAATTAATATATATATATATATATATATATATATATATATATATATATATATATATATATATATATATATAAAGGATTCACATGTCACCAAATTAATTTTGGTACACGTGATAGATGATCATGTTTAAAAAGAAATTACTATCTTTAGTAAACTTTGAAAAATTAAGGTTCCGTGCTAATAACGTGTTATAAAAAGAGAGAAAAATATAAGAGAATAAGAGAAGTCAGTAAACTTGTGTATATTATAATGAGAACTAAAGTCCTATATTTATAGGAAATGAATAGGGATACATATGATAATAATTTCTAGGGCTGCATGGGTACAAGTGTCATTCACATTAAACCCTAAATTACTTTCTTTTTACAACATAATATATATTTTATATTTTTAAAAATCTAAGTAACACCTGATTTTTGAAAATAAATCTTAATGACATGATTAATGATGATCAAACTTAAAATACACGGTTTTACTTAATTTCCTCTTTTAGGCCTTGTTTGCCCCCATTTTTTGAGGTTGAAAATTTGTAGAATAGTGATTGATGGGAAAATGTGTGGTGGAAAAGTTTTAGATTTGTGTGTAATATTATTTTATTTGAGAATGTGGTTGAGATGAAGAGAGAGAAAAAATTAATGTAATAGAATGAGAAAAACTGGGGCTCTGACGTGGGCTTAGATGTAATTGACATATGCAATTGGATCATTTAATTTTAGTCTGGGCCTCCTCTCACGGATGAGAATCAACTACGCATAGTTTTTCTAGGTGAGTGAGTATATATAGAAAAGGAAACAAATGGAACGAGTGTGAAATTTTCCAGGATGGATCAAAACCGTTGGAAACAAATTCTAATCCCTTTAGAAGGTTACTCTAACTAGTATATACTCACATTTAGGCTTCATATGGACGCACATTCTTCACTCAATCTCTCATCCTACCATATTGTTTAGTTTCTACACACAGTTCTCGAACTTTTGCTTCGTACTTTTGCCATTCTGTTCAAGATTCTGAGGATATCTGATTTTTACCTTGAAAGCCCTTCATCTCAATTCATATTTCTCTCTTAAGCATAATCCATTGTCTGGAATAGAGATTTTGTTAGAGAAAATGGGTGATGATCAGGTGTTTGAAGCGATGGAACCAATGGATTTTGACAAGCACCCATCAGGAATCGTCCCAATTATTCAGAATATTGTTTCGTCTGTCAATTTGGATTGTAAGTTGAATCTTCGAGAAATAGCACAGAAAGCGCGCAACACGGAATATAATCCTAACCGTTTTACGGCAGTGATGATGAGGATCAAAGAACCCAAAACAACAGCATTGATTTTCGCTTCCGGGAAGATGATTTGCACAGGGGCCAAATCCGAGCAACAATCCAAATTTGCCGCCAAGAAGTATGCCCGAATCATCAAAAAGCTTGGTTTCCCAGCAAAATTCAAGAATTTCAAAATTCAAAACATCGTGGGTTCTTGCGATGTCAAGTTCGGAATCAGACTTGAGTTGTTGGCAGTGAGTACCCACGGAGTCTTTGCAAGCTATGAACCAGAACTATTTCCAGGCCTGATATACAGAATGAAGAGTCCCAAGACTGTGCTTCTGGTTTTTGCATCCGGAAAGATAGTCATCGCAGGAGCAAAGGTAAAAGATGATGTTTATACAGCTTTTGAGAACTTATTCCCTGTACTCACTCAATACAGGAGAAAGTAGAGATGATTCCATCAAGAAGCGTGGAAGAAATAGCAAACCAGTTGGATATTTGGAAGAATTCTAGGAATTTTTTTTTTCTTACAATATTAATGTAATCTTTGTATTACATAGATCCCAATTATGGGACAATGTAATATAATAGGAATATTTGTTTTTCTTTTTTTTTTTTTCAATCATGTATCAGATCAGTTCATAATTCTTACGAGTTGTGAAATTTATTTTCCTTTTCTTCTTGATTATAGTTGAAATGGTTGTAAAACTAGGAAAACCCTAGACAATAAATTTTATTATATTTTTCATAAACCTTGATCCAAGATCGTTACCAGTTAATTAGATTCACGTTATAATATAATTAATCATACAAAAGGATTGCAGGATTACTTTCAAAGTGTGATCAAACTTTAAATCTTGAATTCTTTATTTGGATGACAAAAGGATTACGGGATTACTTCTCTATAAGTAAATTGTTCGATAGTAAGAATTTGTGAATATGACTGGAGAAGTGATCACGGAGAAGGCATCGCTCGAGCGCTTCAAATCATATCGTGGAATAAAGCGCATCACGAAGGTATGGAGAAAAAATTGAAGTCCACAAGAGATAAAATAGATCAATTGGAGATATAATGTTTTCAATATGGATGAAACGTGATTATTTTTTAGACTACAACTAGATCATTCTTTTGAAACAAAGCGACTTGAAGAAAAGAAAAAAAAAAACACGTCTTATTCAGCCAATTCCTGCATATGAGCCAAAGAATTTTAATAACATGATTTCGCTACTGCTGCTATTGACGCTCGACGATCAACGGTCAATAATCGCCCCTAACTCAGCAATTCCCAGATCCGCCGCTAAAGTAGACCCAAAACTTTGTAGTACTTTTTAATTAAACATTCTTCAAAAAATCATTTCCTATTTTACTGGTAGCAAACGGGGGCTAAATTTTATTTGTTGACACATCAAGAACTCCAATATTTTGAAATAGAACAAGAAAAAATAAAGAGAACAAAATTTATGTCTCTGGTATTTATAGGATGCCGATTTTGGCCATGGTGGTAGGGGTTTCTGGTGGTGCTTTTGGTGGTGGTGGTGCAGTTGTGGTTGGAGATTTTTGGTGGAAAATTTGGCTGCTCCATTGTTTTGGCTGAAGAATGAACAGTGCACAAAACTGTTTCCCGTGTTTTGGGTTTTTGGATGGGTTTGGCTTGAAAACAGCCAAAACGATGTTTGGTATTTTTTGTACAAATCTTTTTTTCGTTTTCAAAAATGTGTTTTCGAAAACAGGAAAGAGAACACGTTTTCACTGTTTTGGAAAACAGAAAACGATCCGAAAACGTCAAAGAGAACGGCACCTTTTAGTTTTTTACTTAGGAAGATATTTAGCAATAAAAAATATAAGAGGGTGTTGCTCAATCGTGAATAATAAAGAATACAAGAACTTTCATTGCCTGCTTCAAAGTTTCACCTCCATATATTCCAATGAAACAAAGAATATTTATTTTCACAACAAAATAATTCACCTTGCAATTTTAATACTTTATTGGATGATATACTTCATATTATGCGTGCAAAAGTATTCATAAAAATATTATAAATTCTCATACTTGCCTATTAATCCTTAACATCGTAAATATTCAAAGACTTTCGATAATATTATTATGAGTGTTTTCCTCGAGAGTCTTTCACTTTATATTAACTCAGTAACACCAAGACGAAAATTTCATTTGATTTTTTTAACAAATAGATATAAGTTTTATTTCATTTTTTTACGTTAATCTCCCAACACTTCGAGACCAATCTTTGAGGTAAAACAACGATTTTAATAATAATAATAATAAATTTATCGCCATACGAATTCAAAAAATAAAGAAACTGTTATTGATGAATTATAATATCATATTGATATTATATTATTAATGGGAATCAAGGTTCAACAAAGTCAGGATGGCCGAGTGGTCTAAGGCGCCAGACTCAAGTTCTGGTCCTCGTGAGAGGGCGTGGGTTCAAATCCCACTTCTGACATTTTCACTATGTTTTCTTTTTTTTTTTTTTAATTCCTTTTCTCTTTCTTTTTTCCCCCTCATTGAATCATCGTTTCAGTAGCATTGCAAAAGGAATGCAGCTACGATGGCCGCTCGTTCTCTCTTCCTCACTCTCACTCTCACTCGGTGCTGCTCCCACCCCACAAATCATATGTGTATATACTTCTGGACTCTTTACATCTCGAACTATCTTTGTTTTTGTGTATAAATGCACACAGGGAGGATAAAAGTGCATTCCGATTCTCGTTTTCAATAAATCAAGTTTCCCATCAAATTCAAGAACCCTCCACCACAATCCATGATGAAGAAGGGCAGAAAGATGATTTGAAGAGCAGAATTTTCAGATACAGACTCCCTAAGAGGAGCGCCACCAATATTTTACAGAAATGGATTGACGAAGGCAACAAAATCACCATCTCTGACGTCCGAAGCATCTCCAAAGACCTGAGAAAATCTCACCGTTACAAACACGCCCTCGAGGTTATGATCTAGTGTTTTGTTATTCAATCGTCCAGAAAATTAACTAGATTAAAATATATACATTTTCTTTCTTTTTAAAATTTATTAATTTTCTTGATTTTTTTTATTGGACTTGCAGAGAGTATAAATTAGTATGACTATTATATGGTTATGCATAATGCTTTGTTTCTTGGAGAGGTATTGAATATGCATTGGCAAGTTTTGTGCATGATTTGCAGGTTGAATTGAAATTATGCCATAGTTGTAAATCTATATTGTGGGTATTGGGTATTTGTTAATAGTCATAGAACTGAGACAAGAACACTTAAGTAATTCATTATTCAATAGCAAAGAAATTTGCAGTTTAAGTTATCGGAATATGTTAAGAATTCAAGCAAAGAAAAGGTTACCGTGATGAGTTCTCTTGTGTGTAGAACAAACTTGGTTTTATTGATTCTTGATGTAGTGATAGCTCTGGATCAAATAGAGCGGCAAAAAGGGCTTCATATATTGGCCGAGTTTATTAGGGTATAATGTTTAACTTCTAGTGCAAGATGTGTTAGGCAACATTTGCACAGTTTGATCTGGTGGTTTGTGCAATGGTCTAATCCATAGCTGCCTACCATGGAATTACATTGTCTCAGCCTGTTCAGGTTGATTGCCTTATGTATTTTTCTGTTTGTACCTTCATGGTAGCTGATTTAACTCATTTTTAGTTGCTTCATCATAAATTTTAACTTCAAAAGAAAAATTTAGTGCCGAGGAGGAAGATTATTCTTTAGCAATCTCAGTAAGTACTTGTACAGAAATTCACTATTTCTTGATTGGTATTCATTTTTTCTTTGGTGTATGCCCATGTTTGTTTTAAGTCAGTAATAGTAGTTCCGTAAGTAACTAGTAAGTTGTTTGAGGCGTAGAGTTCTATTACTATCAATGGGTGGCTCCGGTATTTCTTATGAGTACAGGCATCCCACATAATTCAATCTTGTGGTTCTTCATTATCTGCAACCACCGGTGCCAGTTTTAGGGCTCAACAAGTCCAATAGTCACCAAATCTGAAAAAAAAAAAAAAAAAACCAGAGGTTATTTGTATTCTTCGGAAATCCTGCCCAATTAAAATTAGAATCCTTGCAGGTCTAGTGGGGTTAAGAGTGCCTAGGAACTCCTTTTTTTTCTCTTTAAATAGACTTGATTGGTCTAAATAATAATCTAATGTTAAGGTTTCCCTGTTGTCTTTAATTCGTTGATCATGCTAATACTGAAATTAGCATGCATGCCATAACAGAGAAGGTGTTGAATACTGGATTCTGACTAAAATAGAAAAGACAATTGAATTGATTGTTTTATGTTTGCATCTGGACGTTTTTAATTAGCCTTTTTTAACATTTGAAGGCTAAGAGTCTGAGGGCACATTTGGTACACTGTATTGGATTAGTTCTCACAAGATTAGCGTGGATAGTACTAGAGGGATAAGATTAAGGTGGATTAAGTTGTATTTTTCTAATACGACTTTTGGTACTACACCATGTTAGAAAAATGTACGAGTATTTTAAAATAATTAAAATATTTTTTATTAATGATTTATTTTTCTTTCTCATGCGTAAATTTACTCATGAGTTATTTTTTGAGTTACAAGTAATTTTCACTTGTAAGTTAATTTTTTTAGTTTGCAAAAACTAGTGAAACATACACAGCTCTCCTCCACTCTTATGCTCGGTTGAAACTAGTAGATAAGGCGGAAGATCTCTACGAAAGAATCAAGGAAGCAAATCTTTCCTTGAGTGCCATCATTTACAATGAGCTAATGACCTTATACATGTCGGTGGGGCAACTCGAGAGGGAGAGCTTGATTGTCAAGGAACTAAAATCCCAGAACGTTGCACCTGATCTATATACCTACAATCTATGGGTAAGTTCATGGATGAGGTGAGAAGAATTCTCAGTGAGACGAGTCGAGATTCAGGCTTTAATGAAAGTTGGGTTAGATATAAGAAACTTGCTGACGTAAATATTACCTGAAGTCACCTTGTGCGTTTAGAGTCCGACTCCCCAGTTGAAAGTGAGAAGGATGATCGTTTGATTTCTCGCGAGTGAAAAGACTAGTGAACAAGTAATAAAGTAGTAAATAGAGTGTCGAACCCATGGGACTATGTACTTAATCTAGTGTCAATTAATTTCAACGTTAATTGAATAGCCAAATTGGTTTGCATATTTATACTAAGTGATCTAATTATATTAACTAAGCTATTTATGAAGGTTTTTGTTTATGCGAGATGAATGTTAGGACTTTGAATCCCCCTCGTTAATTCAAATATCATGACAATATGTACTTATTCATGTTGATCAGTATTCCTAAATTAATTAAAAGCATCTCTTGATATCAATTAAATATATCACTTAATCTGACCTTCTTATATCTCTATAAAATATGCGAACATGAAAACACGCATTAAAAATTCTAGAACATCTATAGAAATTATGCGAAGTATATCGTCTTTTTTCCCTGTTGGATTTTACAATGATTGTTATAAGTGCTATCTATTCTATTATTTCTCTTGAGATTAATAAAATTCACATTTAAGACAATTGGTGATCAAGCAATTGAAAAAACTTATAAAACTCAATAACAACCATCCATGAATTCTCACTTATTGGACGTCAAAATACTTATTTTATATTAAAAATTTCATAACAAGGGTTCATATACATCCTATCAATTATAAATTTAGCCTAACATATGAAAAATATAAGAAATAATTTAAATTTTGTAGAACATCACCTGGATTTGTATTTGAATGAATAAACGAAGATAAATCTTGAGTTCTTGAATTTCTTCAATGGATTCTTAATGAATCTTCAATAAATTATTCTCTTTTTTTCCCAGTTTTAGGGCTCAACAAGTCCAACAGTCGTCAAATCTCAAAAAAAAACCAGAGGTTATTTGTATACTACGGAAATCTTGCCCAATTAAAATCAGAATCCTTGCAGGTCTAGTGGGGTTAAGAGTGCCTAGGAACTCCTTTTTTTTTCATAGACTTGATTGATCTAAATAATAATCTAATGTTAAGGTTTCCCTATTGTCTTAATTTGTTGATCATGCTAATACTGAAATTAGCATGCATGCCATAACAGAGAAGGTGTTGAATACTGGTTTATGACTAAAATAGAAAAGACTTGATTGTTTTATGTTTGCATCTGGACATTTTAAATTAGCCTTTTTTAACATTTGAAGGCTAAGAGTCTGAGGGCACATTTGGTACACCGTATTGGATTAGTTCTCACAAGATTTGCGTGGATAGTACTAGAGGGATAAGATTAATGTGGATTATGGTGTATTTTTCTAATACGAATTTTGGTGTTGCACCATGTTAGAAAAATGTACGAGTATTTTAAAATAATTAAATATTTTTTATTAATGATTTATTTTTCTTTCTCATGTGTAAATTTACTCATAAGTGATTTTTTGAGTTACAAGTAATTTTGACTTATAAGTTAATATTTTAGTTATATATTTTGAAGAAAATCTTTTGCTTATAATTGATCTTTCACTTGAAAGTGAATTTTTTAGTTATAAGTAATTTTGTATTTATAAATGAATTTTTAACTCTTACGTAAATTCTTACAAGTGAACTTTTACTTGTAATTTTTTTTTTACATATAAGCGCATTCTTACATTTATAAGTAAAAAAAAATGTAAAACTTACTTATTTACTTACAAGTAATTATAGTTGCAAATAAATGTTTCATCTTACTGTGCATTCACATATGAGGGTGGGGATTTGGGTTGGGGTTCGTGGGGGTGGCGGGAAATTACAAGTCCTAACAGTACCTGGGAAGAGTGGAGTGGGTGATTTTATATTAGTCTATAGTCATGTTAGTATATTCATACCTTAACCCATCTATTTTTAGGATTAAATTTATCCGGTTAAGTCAAGATAGGATGACTTGGCCGGATTAATTTAATCCAGGTACTATCTACCCAAGCATCGGATAGGGTAAAAGTTATCCGCTGTAATATGGCTCACCAAACGAGGCTTAATTGTTCTTCTGTGATGTTACTGCTAAGATCGGTAGATGTTTTGGTTACTCCTCACTTTGCTTATCTCTAGTGATTATGCAGAGTATTATTTCTGGGAAAGAAAGATATTTGCCAATATGGTTTGTTCTTTTTTTCTTTCTAATGTATTAGCATTTATTGATGTACAACAGTTGATTTGCAGATATCCGAGTGGATGATTAGTCATGATGAATATGAGTTATCCGACTTCAATTATGCTTTCCGTATAGACCTGATGACCAAAGTTTTTGGCATTGATTCTGCCAAGCGCTACTTTGAATGATTACCTCCCTTGGCAAAAACTAGTGAAACATACACAGCCATCCTCTACTCTTATGCTCGGTTGAAACTAGTAGATAAGGCAGAAGATATCTACGAAAGAATCAAGGAAGCAAATCTTTCCTTGAGTGCCATCACTTACAATGAGCTAATGACCTTATACATCAGTGGGGCAACTCGAAAAGGAGAGCTTGATTGTCAAGGAACTAAAATGCCAGAACGTTGCACCAGATCTATATAACTACAATCTATGGGTAAGTTCATTGATGAGGTGAGAAGGATTCTCAGTGAGATGAGTCGAGATTCGGGCTTTAATGAAAGTTTGGCTAGATATAAGAAACTTGCTGACGTAAATATTACCTAAAGTCACCTTGTGCATTCAGAGTCCGACTCTCCAGTTCAGAGTGAGAAGGATGATCGTTTGATTTCTTGCGAGTGAAATGACTTATGAACAAGTAATAAAGTAGTAAATAAAGTGTCGAACCCACGAGGACTATGTACTTAATCTGGTGTCAATTAATTTCAACCTTAATTGAATAGCCAAATTGCTGCGTATATACTAAGTGATCTAATTATATTAACTAAGCTATTTATGAAGGTTTTTGTTTATGTGAGATGAATGCTATGACTTTGAATCCCCCTCATTAATTCATTTTTAATACAATTAATTGTCATGACAATATATACTTATTCATGTTGATCAATATTCCTAAATTAATTAAAAGCATCTCTTGATATCAATTAAATATATCACTTAATATAATATTCTTATATATCTATGAAAGATGTGAACATGAAAACACGCATTAAAAATGCTAGAACATCTATAGAAATTATGCGAAGTATATGGATTTTTTTTTTTCCCCGTCGGATTTTACAATGATTGTTATAAGTGCTATCTTTTCTATTATTTCTCTCGAGATTAATAAAATTCACATTTAAGACAATTGGTGATAAAGCAATTGAAAAAACTTATAAAACTCAATAACAAACATCCATGAATTCCCACTTATTGGACATTAAAATACTTATTTTATATTAAAAATTTCATAACAAGGGTTCATATACATCGTATCAATTATAAATTTAGCCTAACATATGAAAAATACAAGAAATAATATAAATTTTGTAGAACATCAACCGGATTTGTATTTGAATGAATAAACGAAGATAAATCTTGAGTTCTTGAATTTCTTCAATGGATTCTTAATGAATCATCAATAAATTATTCTCTTTTTTGTCCAAAAATCATGGTTAGATCTTCAATGGATTGAATTCTTGCACTTCATCTTGATTTCTCTGACAAAAGTATGATTTTCTTCTTTGAATTGATGATTGGGCCTCTCGTCTCTTGTAATAATTGATTAATAATGTGGTATGAGAGGTTCTCCTTAATGATGTGTCGACGTTCAGTATTTATAGAGGTTGAAAATAGGTCAAAAATTGGTTTCCAAATAGATTTGAATCATGAAAGGAAATTGTTGATTCATCTGCGGCGGAAATAACCCAATGTTCGCACCAACATAACTACTGCGCGCGTCGGTTCATCCTTGAGCAGTTTTAGGTATTTTGGTTATAACTTTCTCTTTCGATACTTGATTAAGGTAATTCAAAATGCATTGGAGAGAAAACTCAAAGGGATACAATTATTTTAGCAATACATTTTTTTCAATTGAGAAGTTTTCTATCCGAAAAATGGGTCTTAAGTTGAGGCTAAAAATTTGAAACATAATTTCTTTCGACTATATTTCACTCATTTGATCTCCAATTTCTTCCAAATGATCATATGTGATCTTCAATCATCATTTTATGATCCAAATCAACTACTGAATGTTTATATTTTGATCACTAAACTTTGGGTTTCTTTCATTTTTACCCATTTTTGGTCATTTCTTCACATTCCACCAATTTGCATCAAGTTTCACCTATTAAACAAATTATACAATAAATTAGCCTATATTAAATTAAAAAAAACTACGAAATATCATTATTTTAAGGTCAAAATAAGTGTATAACTTATCAAAGGTTATCACACAAAGAGAATTAATCACTTGCGACTTCCTTACTATTCTTATAGCCCCTTGAAAGACAAAGAAAAGCTCAATCAAATCTAGAAATATACGAGGATGGCAAAAACTGATTGTTAGAAACAGGGCCGATCCTGTGATTATCGGGGCCAGAGGCGAACTCCCAAAATTGGGCCCCCTCGAATCAACGTAAATGCAAAATCCAATAGTGTATTATGCAACGTATTGCTAACTTAACACTAAACAATAGAACAATATATCTAATACACAATGATTAGCCTAAAAGACAAATACAAAATATCTCAATCATTTCACATTTAAAGTATTCAATACAGTGACTACGTGTGCCTGTGCAATTAATCCTAAAGGCAATCTTTGAACACCCATATAAGCCGACCAGGCCACTATTATATAAGCCAACAAGGCTTCAAACATTTTCAATATATTAAATATCAAGTTAAGGCAGGCCATTGCTTACTTGAGAAGTAAAAAATCGACGAAAATTATGGAATCACTCCTTATTCCACCGTCGCATCTCACAAGTCTGAAATCAAAAGTTCACATTAACCACTGCATCAACACTCTTTCTTAAGCTACGGAATTAACCCTCTTTAATCAATAATAGGTTAAACCACATGGCATGGAATCACACCCTATTCACAAGTCACAACAATCAGATAAACAACATATGGATTATGGAATATTATATTACAATCAAGAAATTCTATTTTTGCATCATGGATGACCCAGTGCTTTAGCAATTAGCCAAACCACATGAGATTTGTCCAAAGGTGATCAATAGTTGGAGTTGGTGACTTGTTGGAGCAGGGAAAGCTTGATGAGTTCAGGGCAGAGGAGGGCAAACCCATCAAAGTTCACTAGAATTGGCCTCTACATGAACATGTCACATAACATATCAATAAGCAAATTCTAGAAGTAGATACAGTCGGCAGTCTTCTGAACTTTATAGAAAGTGAAAAGAAGAGTCCAGTTGGGAAATACTTCCTTCAGCGTCCATCCCAATTTCATAGTAAATGATTATATTTTGTTTAAAATCCATGTCATTACTCATTAGTATCCAACATAGATAATCTTCAAAACTCCAATAATGCAATAAAAGATCATCATAGATACTGAATACACTTTAGAATTCACTTAAAAGATTATATCACATTTCAACAATTTATGCCACCATTATCACATAATCTACAATTTTTCCACTTTATAAAGAAATCAAGCTAAAGTAAGAATGGTGCGGAAGTATATAATTTTATGCGAATGAAATATACATCAATGGCAATTTAAAGGAAGCAAATTTACCTATAGGGACAAAGGGATTCTAACTCGGTTTTTCTCCTGGAATAATTCTTCCAGCTTCGAATTGACAGCCTCTATCTACTCCAAATTACAATATGTCAATAGTCAATACTAGCACAGCAGCCCGCAGTCTACCTTCGATCGTCGATTGATTCACGTCCACAGTTCACCTGATGACTG
Organism: Fraxinus americana; assembly: GCA_035079005.1. Classification (NCBI taxonomy): domain Eukaryota; kingdom Viridiplantae; phylum Streptophyta; class Magnoliopsida; order Lamiales; family Oleaceae; genus Fraxinus; species Fraxinus americana. Next base: position 6,595,464 of record CM068714.1, read on the forward strand.
ATGACCTCTGATTCACGTTTACGGTTTCCGGTCCGGCGTCGGTGCGGCTTGAAGAAGGCTGGGATAACTTCGATTGGATTCTTGAAATTTTGAATGGTTGAGACTTGAGACTGGAGAGGGGAGGGGGGGAGAGTGGAGAAGGCGAAGGCGACGGGGTGAAATTGAATTCAATTAGGTTATTAAAAAAAAAAAATTTTGGGCCAAAATTCTGTGAGGCCCTCCGGTGTTGGGCTGGGCCTTAAATTAAAAAAAAAAAAAAATTGGGGGCCAAAAAATTAGGCCCCCTCCACCTTTGGGCCTGAGGCGATGGCCTCACTGGCCTCGACTCAGAACCGGGCCTGGTTAGAAACCGTGTATGCATACTTTCTTCATATCTGATGGTCAAGGATTTGAAAGAGATAGGCGAAATATTCGACCAGTGGAAACAATATGCAACAACAGAGTTCAATAGCTCCATACATAATAGACTTTTAATGGCTTTCAAGGAAGCTGGACTAGACGAGAAAGCAACGAGTTTTTGTGTGCTCCTTAGTGAGAAAGGGTGTGACCTTATTGATGAAATACAATGAGGGCATAGATATGACCCATTTCTCTTTTTTACTTTTATGGCGATATGATGAATTAGAGTAGATTGTGGGGGTGTCATGAGAAATGGTAGAAGAATAGCAACATAATGGTATATACAGGCCAAAGTAGGGTACACATAAAATGTCACTTACCATGATGTTATTTGCATGTGTCTATTGTTCAAGTAAATATCTTTCGAATTAAAACCACTACAAGTATACGTTTCGTTAACAAGTAATAAAGTAGAATTGAGTTCTCAAGTATCGTCCCACATAGATTGATTTAGTTCAATTTTAATTATTGCAACCTTAATCGAAACAATAATAATGTGATGTGTTTGTTTGTTTGTGACAAAATTATAATTAAAATAATCTACTTATGAAATTATGAGTAAATTAACTATACTAAATGGAAATTATACTGAATTCAAATTAATATGTTTTAGTGGATGACAAGCGCATTAAGATCCGGAATTCCTATATAATTATCCTTTTTAACCTGAGTTATACACTTTGACAACATGATTGAATTTTGAATAATCAATATTCATATTTTATTCAACAATCTCTCTCTAGTAATGTTAAACATACTCTCATATTATGACCCGATTATATTTCTATGACGGATGCGCAAAGTGTACAAGAGTGCATAAATTTTTATGAACACTTAAAAATTCATATAGTGCATAGCAACATATTTATATCCCTTATCGAACCCTATGTCGATTTACACTATATCGAGCATAATTCTTTCTTTCGAATGCTTAAAATAAGTCACTAAATTCATACAACTACCGTGTACAATAATTGTAGAGAAAATATAATCATATAAATCAATCAAAATCCAAAAATGTGTTTTCAATGTCAAATACGTAAAACTAAAAATTAAAAACTCATATTACAAGATTTATTGTTTTTCTAGTACAAAGAAATCCAGTCTAACATGTTATGAAGAAGAAAACAAGAATTATATAGAGTAGACATTACCCCAATTATGAATTTTGATTGGATCTTGACGTCGTGTAATCTCTCTCGATGTTTCTTACCGTCTTCTATGCTCTCCAATGCGTTGTAATGTGTTTCTGGACGACCCTAGGTCTTAAAAGACATTCCCAATATTGTTTCTATAAGAGTTGGAATCATATAAGAAAATTAGAAATTTTCCTCTGAAAATATACGATGCTACTCCATAGTACAATCACATGCTATAACATAGTTCAACCAACTTCATCTTTGGAATTCCCTGCACCCTACTATGCGACCGCATGATTAAACATGCTATACAACCGCATACATGAAGAACAATCCCCTTTTTGCGTTTTAGTTCCCTAACTCAGTTTTATCGTTAATTGATTTCTTTTCTCGCTTCTTCTTTTTCCAATATTTCATTCATTCTCTCAATTTGTTTTTTAAATCTTTCACATCTTCATTTCTTCTTTCGGATAATCTTTTGACTATTTGTATTTTGGTCCCTACACTCTGACTTTCTTTCATTTTAGTCATTTTTTGCTAGTTTCCCTTAAATTCCAACATATTCATCAATGCTAGAATTAAACCATATTCCAATATATTTACCAACAATCAAACATGTTTTGTGGCCTTAATAAGTGTGTAAAACGCACTTATCATCTATAACTCTATGTTGTTTCATTGGGAACTTATTTCTCATTTTGTACTCAGCTTTAATTTGAAAATTTGGTTGCAGGTCCATCGAATTATCAATATTATGGTTGATTTAGGGATGTTAATGGGCTGAGCTCAGTTTGTATCCAACTCGACTCAACCCTTTGGCTTGTGGGCCTCATGAGCTGGGCGGATATTTTTTTCCTAAAGAAAATTTGAAAAATGCTAAAAAAATATGCAATTTTTTTTTTTCCTTTTTTGGAAAAAGAAACCCAGCTTGTGGGCTTTAACTATTTTTATGATTGGCTTGTCCTTCGGTTTTTCCTTATATAGGCCCAAGTAGCACATGAGTCGAGTTCAAACGAGTGGAACTAGGGTTATACGCAAAAATCGCCAAATCGGAAAATCGAATCGAAACCGCAATTTCGAAACCGGTGGTTTGGTGCCACGTGGACCCGTCAACGAAATGGTTTTGAACCAAACCAAACCGGTCAAAAAGGGTTTGGTTTAGATTTGAGAATTTTAATTACGGTTTAAAACCAAACCGGGCGGAAAAAAAATATAAAATAAAAATTTGAATTTTCTTGAAAATTTATCCGAAATTCCAATTTTGTAAATTCAATAATTTTGTCATTTTGTTGGTATTTTTGTCAATTTCTAATTTCCTATTAGTTATTATGATTTACGACCCGTCAAATCCCAACCCGACCCGCTATCTTAATTTAAAAAAAAAAAAAAAGAACTCAAACTCTCACAAACACGACCTTAATCCCTAACCTCCATTTCTCTCTCTCTCTCTCTCTCTCTCTCACTCGCTGCTCTCTCTCTCTCTCTCGCTCCTGAATTTTCCTCAAATAGTCGATAGTCTATGGTCAAAATTTTCAATTGCCAGTGATGGTCACAGTAGTCTATCGTCGGTCACAACTGATAGCCTTCAATTTCGTGCAAGACTGCGTGATTTTTTGTAACATGTGGGTTAGTTTTGTGATTTTTTTTTTTTTTTTTTTGTGATTTTAGTTACATAGCTGCATGTTCTTGATTCTTGAACATGGAAACCGTCTAAGTTATTACTAAACATAGTTTGTCATCTCGATTCTTGAAAATTCTCAAATTCGTGATTCTTTGTGACTTGTGGATTATTTCTATTCGAAATTCTGTGATTTTAGGTACATAGCTGCGTGTTCTTAATTATTGAACATAGAAACCGTCTAAGTTATCTCTGGAATTATATAACTGTGATTTTAGTTTATTGTGATTTTACTTTGATTTTATTGGTATTTAAATTCATAGAGATATATTTAGTTTATTTTAGATTTATTGCCAGTAAGATATAAATATATATTAAATTAATGGCATAAAAGTAGACACTACACTGGCAAAAAAATATACGTCAAACCGACGGTTTAAAATCGGACCAAATCGTTAGGTTTAGGTTTGAGTTTTTTTCAAACCGGTCAAAACAGTTTGGTTTAGGTCTGAGTTTTTCTCAAACTGGTTAAAACGGTTTGGTTTGAAAATTTGTCAAAAATCGGTAAAACCAGATCGCTTACACCCCTAAGTGGAACCTGTGAGTGACTTGGTCAGCTTATCACCCCTAAGGTGAGTGTTTATGTTGCCTCTTTTAGGTTTCCTTGAGACCTTTTTTTAAACTCTGCAATTTGCTTTACACTTACATTGACGTCGCATTTTGTTCGTGATGTATAATTGAATCGAATACGAATGAGAATTCTACATATGAAACTCATGTAAATATCGTGGTTCTCTTTTATGCTTTCTAGTTTAGATTGCAAAAGTGTCTTATTATTTCGGATACATTCGAATTTACATAAATTGATTTTTAATTGAGAAATTACATAAACAAGTTGAATTGATAGCGAATAAATTTTTTGGTGAAAAAACTTGAAAAAAAGATCCTATTTGTAATCGCTCGATGTGACGGTTTGTTATTTGAATCATTAATTTTTTGTATTTTTTATTGTTTCAAACAACAATTTAATGTCTCAACAGCAAACTAACACTACTCCACTTGCCAATTACTCGAAAAAAAAAAAAAGTTCTCGTAATTATGATTTTTGGTGAGAGGTGCAACCACTAATTTGACCCACACGAAGATCGGATCTCAACCGTTAAAATCAATGACATGGAAGGTCCTCACCGCTGGATCTTAATATATTAGCGCGGGCAGTTATTAACGTCACGTGTGTATACACAGTGCGCACTATGCGTACAGCAGATAGAACGAGCAGCTTTCCCTTTCTCTTCTCCGAATGACTCTTGATTTCTTCTCTTCGCTCTAGATTTCTTCTATGTGAAGGTATAATTCTACTCGATTATTCTTTACATATATTCTCTTCGCGATTTTCTCTGTTAAGGATTCGGGTTCGGTATTAATTATTTTTGCTGTAATTGCAGATTATTGAGGTGAGTATGCTTCTATTTTAAATGGGTCGCAAGAAAAAGATCAAGAAGTCTTAGCATGCCCGGGTAAAATCTTGGCCCTTTTTACTTTCTTTCTTTCTTCCTTTTTTTTCTTCTTCTTTTTTTTTTCCCCTTTTACTTGTGTTCTGATGGTGTTTCCTCGAAGAATAACAGTAAAACGGGGGTCCTTGATTGGTACTATTTCCGATTGCAGGATTTTACCAAAAATCGGAAATTTTTGCACATGGGCTTCGTTATCTTTGGGCAGATTATAGGATAATCGATTGTTTAGGTTAAATTAGAGAAATTGCGTTGATTTGATTTGATTTTTGGTATTGGTGAATTTAGGGTTTTATAAAATTTCTGTGAATTTTAGTCTTATGTTGCTTATGGTCTCAAGTACTTGGGTCGGATTGGATTTGTTGATTGTCCATGGAGTGTTTGAGGAAGAAGAGGAAGGGAGTGGAGATCTCAGAAGTATGTCAAAAAGAAGTTGAGGAACAAAATTCATTGGCAATATTATGGTCACATTTATCCTTGGAAGATTATTCAAGGAGGAAAAAGAAATGCAGGGAAGTAGTATCTGTAAAAAATGCTGAGTCCTATAGAAGCCTAGTAACTGGAGTTGTCACTGCCCCACCGTGTGGGACTGCATGTTTGAACTCTCCGGCTAGAGGTCTTAAAAGGAAAATTGGATGTATTGATGTGGCGACCAGATTGGGTAGGAAGAAAAAGATTGAACAAGAGTATGAGTTGGGTGAAACTATAGGGCGAGGAAAGTTTGGGTCAGTAGTGTATTGTCGGTGTAAAGCAAGTGGAGAGGATTTTGCGTGCAAGACTTTGCGGAAAGGGGAGGAGATTGTGCACCGGGAAGTGGAGATAATGCAACACCTCTCAGGGCATCCAGGTGTTGTGACACTGAAGGCAGTGTACGAGGATGCTGAGTCTTTCCATCTTGTGATGGAGCTTTGTTCTAGGGGACGGTTGCTTGATCAGATGGCTAGAGAAGGCCCGTATACTGAACGTCAGGCTGCTAACATAATTAAGGAACTAATGCTAGCCATCCGATACTGCCATGAGATGGGTGTTGTTCACCGTGATGTAAAGCCTGAGAATATCCTCCTTACAACTTCTGGACAGATGAAGCTTGCTGACTTTGGATTGGCTGTGAGAATTTTAGATGGTGAGTATATTTAATTATTCACTTTTCACTAAAGCTTTCTTCATTTTTATTTTTTCCAGTATTACATTTTTGTACTCCTTTATACATAATATATAGACCGAATCCACCACGTATTTTTGTGGCAAATAAATGGATGTTTATCCTCTTCATATCAATAAAGTCTCTATTTCTCTGATTGCATACAGGGCTAAAATTTATAGATTAAATTTTCTGTAAGTTACTTCCCTGTTTCTTGTTTTACTTGTTATAGTGACACTAGCCATTGAATTTCTTTTACTGACTAAAAAATTGCTAGCTGACTTAGTGACTTGACCAACAAAAGGCTTCAACCAAACAGTCAACTTGATATGAAGCATGAGTAAGTTACTATCAGTCTGAGAAGTCTGGCCCACCTGGTGGCTAATGTTTATAATGTTAACTCAATAATTTTCTCGACGGCCAACTATATGAGGTTGATAATAAATGTCACTGATGCTAGTTATCCCAGGTTCATTTTGCATAATGGTTAGCAGGTTGGGTTTTGAGGGAGATGTGAGAACCCTTGAGGTGCCTTGCTGCACTACATTACTCTAATGTATGATGTTAAATTATTGCATTTTGTCTTGATTTGTTGTTAAGATGGCTACTGTTTGAGCTTCTCTACCATTCAGCTATTTATCAGCCAATGTTAAAAAGAAGTCCACAATTAGTTTTATTCAGTTAGGAACACTAAAGGGACCTACATAGTACAAAAAAGTGTTAGTCTGTTAAAATTTTGGTGGATGTAGAAATTGCTTTGTTTCGTTAGCTTCCTACTTTACTAACATCTTTTAAAACTGGAAAAGCAAAAAGGAAAAAAGAAAAAGAAAGAAGCGTTTGTGACTACTGGGTGGGTGTGGGGTTGTTGGGAGGGGGGAGGATTTTGTCATTTTGACATATGGACAGAAGCAAGGGAGGACCTGAATAAACTAAAATGACATGTTTTAAATTTTAACCTGGACTGACTTGCTACTTCAAGTATACCTGCAACAGACTTGACCCTTAAGAAATTTGTCATCTACGAACTAAGTAACGCTGGAGCGTTTAATTTGTTAACGAACAATAAAAGAAATAGGGCCAAAGAAGAGAAGAATTGAGGGCAAAGAGAAATCAATTTTTATTCATATAATCAGGTTAACTATTACATTAAATAAGTCCTTATATTTATAGAGCAGATGAACTAAAAAGAAGTTAAAAGGAAACAACTTTTTCTATTCTAAAACTTTATCAAAATATTAAACGTTATCTAATATAATCTAAATAACATAACTTAAATCAAAATCTAATATAAGTTCTTAAAACATCTCCTAGAGTCTCTTTATTTATAAAGATCATCTTATGCGTTATAGAGAGCATTTTTAAATTTAGGGAGTCAAAATTTTTATGCATTTCAATAATGCTCTCTATTTTGGCTCTTTATTTTGCTTTTCTCAAGAAATATTTATTGATTTCTCCTCATATTTTAATTTAACACAAATTTTTATATGCCAATGGTCAATCAATTTAAATGTGGTTTAAATAGTTTAGAGAGTATTGAAATCTGTGATTTATTAAATGTAATCATTGTACATTAAGAATTTAGAGAGCCAAACTCACTCTTTATTTTAAAAAGTTAAAATAGAGAGTTTCTTGGAGCTTATTTCTAAGCATTAACTCTTTAAAATAAATAGCATTTTATATTTAGAGAGTCTCTTGAAGATGCTATTATCTCTTTATTCTTATATTTATCTCTTCTTGATCTCCATCATCATCACTTGCTATCTCATCTATATCAAGAGTATTTTCCTATCCAAGGACATGCTTCTTTTTCTTCCTAGCCAGGAGTATTTATTTTATGTGTTGAACGAATTACAATTCTGAGGCACTGAGTTGAATAAATTTTTGATGTGTATCACATTTGTTATCTTCTTGATTACAGGACAGAGCTTGACAGGGGTAGTAGGAAGTCCTGCATATGTAGCTCCGGAAGTGCTGTTGGGTAATTACTCTGAGAAAGTGGATATCTGGAGTGCTGGTGTCCTGCTACACGCACTTCTAGTTGGTATGCTCCCATTTCAAGGCGATTCTCTGGAAGCTGTGTTTGAGGCTATCAAGAAAGAAAAACTTGATTTTAGTGGTGATGTGTGGGACTCAGTATCACAGCCTGCTCGTGATCTACTCTCTAGCATGCTGACCAGGAGTGTTTCAGCAAGGCTTACTGCAAATGAAGTTCTAAGTGAGTAATCTCTAGTTTACCCTCCTTCATTTAGGTCTTTTGGCTATGGTAATGATCATAATTGACACTAGTTTGCTTGGTAAGTTGATGTGTTGAGTATTATGTTGACACCGGTGTTTAGTTGGGTTTATTTCTTAAAGTGTCCATAGTATATTATTCGAGACAATAATAGTATAAAACTGTAAAATTGAAACAAAAACATTAAAGGGTGCCTACTTAGAGTATTAGGTTGTGTGCGCCTTATGTTTTGTGAATGGACAAAATGTTGGATATATTTGCTTGTTATACAGTATGCCTAGGTTTGATATTGAGCATTGGGCATAACATTGAAAGGAATGTGCCTAAAATCTTACGAACAAATTTACGATAAGTAAATAGAGAAAATTATTTATGGAATTCTCATCTGGCAATGGCATTGTAATTTATGTTTCATTTGGGAATTTGAAATTATCTCGTGGGTCATCCGTTTCCACATGGAACATTACAACTGCATGCACTAATTAATCTCATACTCCTGTTAACACATTGGGCATTTTTGGAATGGAATCTTAATCTCTGTTTTGGTCATGATAGTTTTAGATATTTGACGTTCCTCAGTGAGTTTCTATATGACTACTGATCATCAATCTTTTGTTCTTTGGAACTTATTGTTAAATGCGTTTTTTCAGGGCATCCATGGATTTCATTCTACACTGAAACCACATTGAAAACCTTAACTGTCAAACCAAAGGTGCTGAACACTTTAAAACAGACAACTTCTCTACCTGTGGCAGAGTCCGAGAGAAACAAGTTAATATCCCGAAACACTCCCAGTGAAGACTCTAGTCCAACTCTAGTGTCTGGTGGTTCGACTGAAGGAGAGGATAGTGGTCTGGTTGATATTCTTGCTGTTGCAATTTCACGTGTTAGGATATCTGAACCTAAGAGAAGCAGGTTATGTAGCCCGGCTCGGCCAATTGAACAGGAGTGTTCGTCTAATTTGAAGACTGGAAACCTCTGTACAGCATTTTGACTCCAAAGTAAACCTGCTGAGGCATCTCGCAATTTTGAATGTAGCCGAGGTGGAAGATAACTTATATTAGCTGAGCCTTACCAAGACAGTGACAGAAGAAAGACGATTAGTCGTCTAGACTAGAAGGTGCAATTTACCGACTTTTATGTACATAGAATGCTGACCCTTATATTGTTGATTATAAGGTCATGAGATAATGACTACCTAAGTTGATGGTTGTGCATTGTTCAAATATTAATATGACCTAACGAATGTTAAAAGCTGATATGGTGGTATGTCTTGTAAGTAAATCTGTGTTTCTTTGATGATTTGTGAAGCCTTAGTTTTATTTTTATTTTATTTTCGATAATCTAATAATTATATAATATCATGTCAAATTGTAATATTTATTTTGTTCCATCTTGTGTTCACGTGAAAATGAAACCTGAATAACTAGTTCACCCGCCATAAAATTTGTAGCTAAAGTTTTTAGGATAAATCTATATGTACATAATGGATTACATAGACATTAAGTTTCAGAATCAGAAAAAAGCTCGAAAAATGCACGTAAGATTTCGACTTTGTTATTCACCGAAACTCTCAATCTAATTCATCGCCATTTGTGCCATACTCCTAGTTATCTACCAAATCCAATCCCTCCTCACCATACCACCATCTCTTTCATGGAACTTCATGCACCAATGGCGAAGGGCCGGCTACAAACTTGAGAACCACGATTTTTCAAGATTGCACTCGAGCTCAAAATCATGGACTCGAAACTGTGAAGCTTGGTGTCTTCTATTCCACTAAAAGACCCATGTTATTCTGGCACTGCTCAACACGGACACACATGGTTCTTGAGCTCAATATACACTTGAAGATTCCCATCAGTCCATCACAAGCCTCAAAAGGCAGGGCGTTGTGCCTTAAAAGGAGACGACACGAATGATGAATCATGGAATTCATATGCACTTTGCATGGCCTCAAATCCTACCCGAAAATGCCACCCTTATGAAAGGCCTTACTTTTGCGTCATATTATCCGCTACGATACCATTGGGGGTGAATTGAGGACAAAAATGGGACCTTGGTCGACGAATTAAGTGGAAGCCATGTACGGCAAAACCTTAAACATCGAAAAGTTTGACAAGATTAAGGATGGGATTGCTTTGAGGAGGCAATGGTGATGAATCACATTGAAGGGAGAATGTTCAGAAAAAAGAGAATGGAAGTTTATGATTTGTTGGAGGTGTAAGGCTAGGGTGGACTGTAATGTGAGCTTGGCGGGTACGATTGCTGAGGTTAATGAAGAAGGGTTACCGGTGATCGGAATGACAATGTTCATGAGGACCGGAGGAAGAATGACACGGCCGTGATTGGCATCTTCGACAAGTCGTGCCAGAAGCTCGAGGGCTTCCGGTTGCTGGTGGCTCATTCTAATAACCTCTCCTTTAATTCCTTGCTAACCTATGAGATCGATTTGATGGATCTTTGCTCACGGGACAATAGCAGTCTCGAGAGAGGAGAGGTGAGTTGAGATAATGAAATTTCTTGCCCCCGTATAAATGTCTCCACTAAATTTTTGACACTTCAGAAATAATGTAATTATCATTTATTAACACGTAATGCTATTCATAGTCAACGATTTCAGTAATCATCCTACGTGACATATTATTATTTGAGACATTAATTTTCAATAATTTTGTTGTCTCAAATAACAAGTTGTCACACACTATTATTATTACAATAACTAACTATGAATAGCATTACTCTTAACTAACAAGAGCAAATGTGCCAAGATTAGTCCGAACAACTAAATTGGGACACCAAATCTCAACTAGATAGATTTTTTTTTTGGGGATTTGGATGCTCTTTTATTAGAATTTACTGTTTCAAGAGGATTGATAATTCGATCATTTTTCTTTTATAACTATAATTATTAATATTTATTCAACTAAAATAAAAACTAGTTTGAGGTGGACAAATCAACTTATCTCCAACTTCTTATATTTTTGAGCGTTCTTCATAACACTTAGCTACTTCATTGGTGTTCATTACTTTTTTTTTTTTTTTTTTACGTGGGAACCCGCAACCGCTACTCGTCAGAAAAGCCCAACAACCCCAAAGGGGCGGAGGCTTGACCACTATGAGTGCACACTAGGTAAATCTCGTTTCATGTGCAGTAGCTCGCAAACCACACAGGAGAGGTAAATCGCGATAGGCAAGCTCGGTGCGAAGATTTGACCGAGAAAGTGTTGGCAGAGAATTCGAACTCATGACATTTGATCTCCGTGTTCACCTGCTCTACCAACTCAGCCACTCCCCAAGGGGTTCCTTACATTTTTTATTCCACTCATAGTTGACGTTTTAGTATACTACCCTCATGAATTTAAATTATTGGCGACGTGTTGTGTCATGCGATCAAGATCTTTTTAGGGCTGTATGATACCACATTGTGGACTTGAACGGTCCATAGATTTTGACACCTTTTTAACAGTTCTTCAAACTTAGTTAATTGGGAATCTTACTTGGAAGATTCCTTGGAGTAGGAGATTGACACACTCCATGGTCCCTCAATCAAGTTATTTCAAAGTTGATGGGGGCATGCCTACTTTATCTTGATCACAAGGGACTTCCTCGAATAAATTCATGTATGCTTTATTCGACTCTTGACTCAAGCCATCGCTATCCTCTAACCCAAAGAATCCACCTTGAAATTGTATTGAAAAACTTGTCAATATTTATGGACTTTCTATAGAACGCAATTACTTAGATAATATTATAATCTATCAACTTTAATTCAAACAATTCAATTGAAAATCTGAACTTTACTTGAAACTTGAGTATTAAATTGAATCGAAATCCCCTTAAGATTTAATTACTTAGACCAGTTGGCCCAAACACTTTTGCATAGGGATGGCAACGGGACGGGGCGGGGGCGAGGATGCCCTCCCCGTCCCCCGCCCCGTTAAAAAATTCATTCCCCGTCCTCGCCCCATTCCCCGTTTAAGGCAAGGCGGGGCGGGTCGGGGCGGGGGTAGGTTTATTCCATGTTTAAATTTTTTTTTTTTTTTAGTTTTTGATAATTTATTTTTATTATCCATATTCATTATATTTAAACAAATAATTTTAGTTGTTATTTTCTATTAGAACTAACGAAAATGTTCATTTAAAGTATTGAATTCTTAAAAAAAAAAAAAATTTTTTTTTTTTTAACGGGGCGGAGCGGGGCGGGGACCCCGTTACCCGTCCCCGCCCCGTCCCCGCCTCGGGGAATAATTCCCCGCCCCGTTACCCGCCCCGTTACCCGTTTAAGCGGGTTTTCCTTTCCCCGTTCGGGACGGGTCCCCGCGGGTATCAGGTTTGTCGGATTTTTTTGCCATCCCTACTTTTGCATGGCTACTATGATCTGTCAACTCGAATCAAAACAAAAATAATCAGTGCCAAATTATGAAAATATCCGTCATATATTAGAATTTTTTTACCATAAATGAATAATCATTGTTATATATACAATTGGACCAAGGCCCACTTACTGTCTACCTCCAATGGACTTAACCCATCATGTCTACGAAAACACCAGCATGACTTGTTGAACTGCACGTGGCCCAATCCTGTAGAAGATTACGTGCACGTTTGGCCGAGATTAAAATTTAATGGGAAAAATTTACAACTCAAGCTTTATCTATTTCAAAATAAAAAATCAGGTTCCAATGTTTAGAATTGCAAAAATCAGGTTTTACATAAATTAATTAATTATATTTCACAATTATTATATTAAATTAAATATTAAACTGTAATATAATATAATTAACCCATCTCACTGCCACCTCTGCTCCCGTGACAAGCTACCACTCCGACGATTTTTTCGAGATCACAGATAAATTTTTTGTAGGTCACGTATTATTTCCAGGTCACGGATCTAAAATTTTATAGGTCACATATTATTTTATTAATTACAAATTATCAATTTTAAGTTAGGTCACAGATACCAAAAAATCACAATAGCTAGATCACAAACAACAAAAAGAACCACAACAGTCGTTGACCCGCCACGGCAATAACAAAAAACGACAACTACCACACGGATCACCATCACCAATCTGCGACATTTTCTAAAACCAGACCCCATCTTCGCGACGACTGCCACCAGATCCACCGCTCACGACAAACAGTGGGTTACATACATCGACACCACCTCCACCTCATTCGTCGCCACTGGATAAGACTTTGTTTATCAATTGAAAATGGCTCCTACACCGTCTTCAAAGCCGAATTCAACAACACCGTCGTCAAAATCAAACAACCACCTCCAATCAAAAACCCCTCATTCAAAGAACCTCATGAATCAAACAACCACCTCCATTCAAAAACCCCTCATTCAGATCTGCAACAAACCTGAATCTCACAGCAGCGTCGTCACCGGCAGTAGCGTCGACGCTGCTGTTATTCACAGCAGCATTCGGCGTCGAACGCTGTTGTGAATCGCACGCTGTGAGCAACGTCGATGCTGCTGTGAATCGCAAAGCAGTGTGGGATTCACAGCAGCGATTCACGCAGCATCGACGCTCCGGGAGGGACAGCAGCAGCGTCGACGCTCCGACAGGGACGTCCGACAGGGTGGAAGGAGGAAAAGGTAGGGAGGGAGGGAGAGAGACGATGTGGGGTGTGTGTGTGTGGGATGAATTGATAAATTATGGTTTTAAAAGAATAGTTATTTAATTAAAAAGATAAAAAACCTGATTAATTAAAAAAAACACTTGAAAACCTGATTTTTTAAAATGTGAAAGAAAAGACCTGGTTTTATGTAATTACCTCAAATTTAATTATAAAATAATTTAAATTGGTAACTTTATAAAATAAATCATGTAATCTATGAATAACTTTATGTTTATCAATTTCGGTTCAAGTGCAATGTGATTGAGTTTTTTTAAAAAAATATAATTTTAAAAGAATCTATCCCAAACAAACCCTAAATATTGTGCGAAAAAACGAGTCCAATAAGAAAATATTTTAATTATTTTATTGAAAAGCTTGACACATGATAATTATCGATAAATCGATATCAACGAGAGTTGAACTTGAATATTTAGTTTGTTCTAATATTTCATTAATTGATTGGATGAGTGCGAGATGGGTTCAATTTATTAAACCGGCCACTTGCATGCAATGAATGATACATTTCTTACAAGTCGAATCTGATTTTCTATACACCAAATAAAATAAAATAATGTTATTTGCAGTTACTCATTATCGTAATATATCAAATCACTAACAGTCACATGTATGCTACATAGAGCGACTACGATAGTGAGTGACTACAAATAGTATTATTCAAATAGAATAATATTCATGCCTAAATTTTGGGAAGAATAAGTGCTTGTTTGGCAATGCTTTTAATTGCTTATAAGTGGTGAGGACTATGGAATATGTGAATAATAACTGAACAATAAATTGTAGGTCTCAATAGATAAAAAGTATATTTTGCCCAATTAAATTATAATAAAAGCTTTTTCAAATCAAGTATGATTGCATTGACCTTATAAATTAAAAGCACTCGAGATTAAAATATCAAAAAATTAAATAATAAAACAATTTTCTAGATCATATAACAACGAAATAAGTGAAACCAAACAAATAAAGTAAGAGTTTATTCCATCAATCACCGTAAACATTTTACTCGAAATCGTCGGTTTCTATTCGATTCCAAGAATTACATAGAACCAATTATTCTATTTACGAAGTACCCAAATATTAGTGGGGGATTCTGGTTTTTGAAATATATGAACTAAATTACCTGATACCTCTAACAATTATCAATCATGCTACAAGTACATTATTTTTGACATCAAATTTGACATTGTGCTACATGTTATAGCACGATTGACCAGTTTGAAAATACAACACACTTTCCTGCCACTCCATTTTTGAATTTGCGAAGGAGTGTCAAACTTCATGTATATAAGGAGCATAATTCAACAATTATAGCTTATTACGATGAAAAACAGTGATTAAAAAAAAAAATTAGAGACAGAGGTATGAATTGGTTGAAGTGACAAAGATTAATAGGGGCATTTAATAAAGAAAAAATTACACCAAACAAGGTGTTTTGTTTTGACTTTTAAAAAATCAGATTTTTACTTTATTTAATCAAAAATCAGGTTTTAATTTTACAATTAATATTAATAATAATATTTTAAATTAAATTAATCTATATACCCAACCAACTACCTACCCCATCAACTTTATTTTACATATAAAATTCTATCCAAACCCTACTTTCATTTCTCCTCCCTCTCACCCCCGCCACCACCGCCCGCCACCGCCGTCTCCGGCCGCCTTCTCCCTCCTTCTCAGATCTGCGTCTCCTCCCCCTCCCTCCCGTCTCGTCCCTTTCTTCTCCCCCGTATCTGTCGCGCGACGCAAAGAAGCATCCTTGTGCGTCGCCGCGACGTGTCGTAGCCGTGTGGCAGACAAAGATCGCGTGCGGCGTGCACAGCTGTCATGCGACACAAGAAAGACAAAGAACAAGTCGCAGTCGCGCCGTCGCCGACGTTAGCCGACACCGCTCCTCTCTCTCTTTACCAATAAATGATATCCATCACCTCCGGCAGCTCTGGCGACTCCTACAGTGGTTGGGTGCAGTGGGTACGGTGTTGTGCGTGCGGTGGTGGTGGGTGATGTGGTTGGTTGTTGTGCGTGCGGTGGTGGTGGGTGCTGTGGTGTTGAGGTGTGCGATGGTTGGGTTCGATGGGAAGTGGGGGGGTTGGCGATGGAGTGTGGACTAATGGCGAGGGTGGATCTGGAGGTAGTGGTGGGTGCTGTGGGTACTTTGCGGTGCGTGCGGTGGTGGTGGGTGCTGTGCGTGCGGTGGTTGGGTTCTGTGGTGTTGAGGCGTGCTGTGGTTGGGTTCTGTGGTTTGTGGGGTTGTTGCCTTGTTGGCGATGGTGGTGGGTCTAATGGCGATGGTGGATCCGATGGTGGAGGTGAGATTTGGTGGTTGGTGTTTTGTAAACGGTGGCGATTGTGCAGATTTTGGTGGTGGCGATGATTGTGCAGGTTTTGGATGTGGTCGAGCAGTGATATTGTTGGCGGTGGTCGTGTTGGCGGTGGTTGTTACGTGGATGTAATATTTTGGTGGTGGTCGGCTTTGGCTGTGGGGTGGGTGTCTGTGACCTAGGTGGGTGTCCGTGACCTAGGAATTGTCTAGGAATTATGACTGTGACTTACTGAAATAGAGTTAAGGTTTTGATTTTTTTTTTCAATCTGTGACCTAGGTAACTAAAAAAATAATCTGTGACCTATAATTTTTTGATCTGTGACCTCGAAATAATATGTGACCTATAAAATTTTTGATCTGTGACCTCGAATTAATCTGTGACCTATAACATTTTAAATCTGTGACCTCGAAATAATCTGCGATCTACAAAAATTTTTATCTGTGACCTCGAAATAATCTGTGACCTGTAAATTTTTTGATCTGTGACCTCGAAAAAGTCGCTGGATCGGAGCACGGATCGAATACGATCGGTCGCCGGAGTAGTAACCGGAGCAATGGTGGTGGTGTAGGTGGGGTGAGGTGGAGTGGGGTGGGTTGATTTTATTATATTACAGTTAAATATTTAATTTAATATAATAATTATGAAATATAATTAATTAATTAAAAACAAAAACCTGAATTTTACAATTTTAAACTTGAGGACCTGATTTTTAATTTTGGTAAAGTAAATGCCTGATGCATAAACTTTTCCCTTTAATAAAAGCACGGTGTGCTAATTACTACAGCTAGCTAGAAGATGACAGCATGGGCCCGATGGCCCATCAATTCTGACTATGCCTTATGGATTATAAGCCCATTCATATAAAAATGGACCCACGAATGGAAAAACAAAACCAAACTGTCTTCATCCTACTTAATACAGTATGGTTGTACAAAATAAGCAAAGAAAAAGTATATTTTACTATTATAAATAGAGGTGGCAATTGAGCCAAGCGACCGAATATAAAAATGGACCCACAAATGGAAAAACAAAAACAAACTGTCTTCATCCTACTTAATACAGTATGGTTGTACAAAACAAGCAAAGAAAAAGTAAATTTTACTATCATAGATAGAGGTGGCAATCGAACCGAGCAGCCGTAAAAAAGCGGCTCGTGAGCTGCTTCACGAGCCCGAACCCGAGCCTAGCCGAGCCTGCTCTGCTCTTTTTTGACGAATGGCTTGTGTGTTTTTTTTTAAGGTTTAGAATAGATATAGTTATAATTTAAAAAAAAAATTAAAAATCCGAGCTTGACCCACGAGTAAAAAAAAAATTAAAAACTCGTGCTTATACGGGCCGAGCCGACCACTAATTATAGATATAAAGTTAAAAGTTGTGTTCTTTTTAATAAGTGATTTACGATAAGTTGTCACGAGAATGTGAGGCCCACCTTACCCAAACTCTGCTTCTCGGCCTCATAATCAGCTAAAAGAAAGTTACTGGTTAGTTAATAATACTCTTTTCACCAGAACATCAGCATCAGTTAAAAAGTGGTCCATGCGCCATCATAAACCATAAAATTCTAAGTATAGGGTGCGTTATATGCCCCACCTAATGCAGCAACTACTCATAACTCTTTTATGTAAATGAGAATGTTTTGTGATTGTGATGTCTCAATATACATGTTGGACTATTCGTCTAAAGGTTTAAATTGATTTTATTTTTTTTCGTTCAAGTTTGATTCTTAAAAAATTGACGGCAATTTAAATTTACCGTACTTAGAGGAAGTTTAAAAAATAACGCTTATCAGGAGTTGGAATTCTGTTTTCATCAATTTTGATCGACTTTGGATGACACCGTTTGTGAGAGGTTGAGGAAATCAATGCTTGCTAGGTTTTTTGGACATCGCTCTTAGATGATTTAGAAATCACCTAAAATCGATATAGTATAATTTTGATAATTTCTCTCAACCCATCAAATCGATAGATTCTGACATTTTCTCATATTTTACTTTAATTTTATCATCTATAAAATAATTTTTTTCAACTAACATATTTTTTTTTCAAAACTAATATATAAATAAAAATACATTAACTAAAAAAATCATTCATAAGCAAACAAATTAATTTATAATTAAAAAACTTACCTATAAGTAAAAAATTATTTATAAAATAAAAAACCACTTATAAAATATATAAAAATGTTACTTCAAAATAAAAAACATACTTATGTGTAATAATTATTTTACGGTACAAAATTAACTTATAATTGTGAAAATACTTATAGTAAAAAAATAGTAACTTACAATTTTAAGTAAATATTTAAAATATTAATTTATGTGTAAATAAAATTACTTTTAAGTAAAATATCACTTATTAATAAAAAAATTCATACAAAATATTAAAAATTAAAAATTTCACTAAGCGACGTATATGTAATTTTATTATTTAAAAAAATTCAAAACCAATGGATAATAAATTTTCAAGCATGTGTTGAACTATTTTAAAAATAGCCACTAAAATCATTCAAAATTGATCCAATGTTCAAAATCGATACTTTTAGGAGACATCCATACCCCAAAACTCCCAACCACGAGCTATAGGTAGCTATGTCAACGAATCGAGGCACGAGCCAAAACTCAAAGCTCGGGCTCGACTTGAGCAAATCAGGTCCGAGCATTTTTGTTTTAGGCTCGATCGGAACTTTTGGCTCGAGCCTTTACGAGCCGAGCAGGCTCAATTTTTTTATTTTTAATTTTTTTTACGTGCCAAGTCACATGGGCCGGCCCTGGGCTTGCCTCCACCGAGCCACGAGCCGGCCCAACTCGAGCTTTTTTCGAGCCGAGCCCGAGCCGACCAGCTCTTTTAACATCCCTAGCTAAAGGTAGCTTGAAAAGAAGGAACTGGAACGGTGAAACTCCATTTCTAAGCTGAATTTAAATAGAGAAATGACCTGAACTGGATTAGTTTAAGAAAAGAATTATGAATGAAAAGATCCAAAAACAGTGTTAGTATGCCCATTACTTCACAGCCTGTGGAAGGCCTTGAAACTCTCTGAGAAGCCGACAATTAGAGATAATTCCAAGCAACCCATGTGGGATTCTTCCTTTATACTCAGCAGTTTAGCTTCTCCATTAGTTATGCTTTGTTGGTTTAGCTCATACTCTCTAGTCTAATCAATTTCTTGAGAGACTCTTCTCTGAATTCTCTGTTTTTACACGATGTGGGATTCAGAAACTGAGTCTGTTGGAGGACGAGATTTCAATAATGGAGTTCTCACAAGAGGCAAACATGGAGTTAAGACAGATGGTTTTGAGCAAAGAGGGCAGTCTTGGTATGTATGATCGTTAAAAATCACTAGAAATTCTGGGTTTATGCTATAATTGCAAATGATTTTATTTGCTGTTCTGAAGTGTAAATTATGGAAATATTTGTTTTTTATTTTTTTTGTGTAAATAGGTATGTTGCAACTGATATTCCAAGTGACCTTTTAGTTCAGATTGGAGATGTTAGTTTCCATTTACATAAGGTAATTTGATTTTATGTGTTTAGTCTCTATCTGTCACTCTGGTTGGACTATATCGAGCCTAGTCGTAAAATACACCTGCTCTTAGACTCCAAATCGTCCTAATATTCGTACTTTATATCGTTATAGTGAAAAATAAGTGGTTGTATCCCTCATGTTGAAGGCAAGTACTATAAATCTGCCCGTACTTTTTTCTCTTTATTATTGATCATGTCATTTATGTGTTTGTAGTATCCTCTTCTTTCTCGAAGTGGAAAGTTAAACCGACTCATATATGAATCACGGGACGGAGAATTAATCAAGATGGTACTAGATGACATTCCAGGAGGGCCGGAAGCCTTTGAACTGGCAGCAAAATTTTGTTATGGAATTGCTGTTGATTTAACAGCGACTATTATCTCCGGCCTAAGATGTGCGGCAGAGTATCTAGAAATGACAGAGGATTTGGAAGAGGGTAATTTGATATTCAAAACTGAAGCTTTTCTCAGTTATGTGGTATTATCATCATGGAGAGACTCCATATTAGTATTGAAAAGCTGTGAAAAACTATCGCCTTGGGCGGAAAATCTCCAAATTGTTAGAAGATGTAGCGAGTCTATCGCTTGGAAGGCTTGTGCTAATCCTAAAGGAATAAGATGGCAATATACAGGAAAGCCCCTGAGAGTTTCCAGCCCGAAATGGAATGAGATGAAAGATTCTAGCCCAAGTAGGAACCAGCTTGTGCCCCCAGATTGGTGGTTTGAGGACGTTTCTATTCTCCGGATAGATCATTTTGTACGTGTTATTACTGCGATTAAGGTGAAGGGGATGAGGTATGAATTGATTGGAGCTGTGATTATGCATTATGCAAGCAAATGGCTCCCTGGTTTGATCAAAGAGGGGTCAGCATCAGGGGCGCCTGGCGATGATGGAAGTAATAGTACTAATAGTAATGGAAGTAGCAGTAGCTGGAAAGGGGGACTACATATGATTGTGGCTGGTGCTAAAGACGATACACCAACTCTTCAGGCCAAAGATCAAAGGATGATTATCGAAAGCCTCATAAGTATAATTCCCCCACAGAGAGATAGTGTTTCGTGTAGCTTCCTTCTTAGGTTGTTAAGAATGGCAAACATGTTGAAAGTGGCTCCTGCTTTGGTTACTGAATTGGAAAAAAGGGTTGGAATGCAGTTTGAACAGGCTCAATTGGCAGATCTTTTGATACCTTGTTACAACAAAAGCGAATCACTGTACGATGTTGATCTTGTTCAGAGGCTTTTGGAGCATTTCCTAGTTCAAGAACAATCAGAAAGTTCAAGTCCTGTGAGACTGTCGTTTTCTGATAAAATTATGTATGATTCAGCTCAGAGGGTGACGAACCCAAATGCCAAGATGAGAGTAGCAAAGCTCCTCGACAGCTATCTTACAGAGGTTTCGAGAGACAGAAATCTGTCGTTGACGAAATTTCAGGTCCTGGCTGAGGCTTTGCCTGAATCAGCTAGAACTTGTGACGATGGATTGTATAGAGCAATTGATTCCTATCTTAAGGTACATTGAATCTGTGTACTATTTTTTTCTGAATTATGTTCTGATCATATTTATATTCTCGTTTTTATCAGCTATCACCCTAAGGACATGATGGAATTATGAGATACAAAATTGTTTGTAAGAATCGAAAATTCTAAAATAAGCAAAAAGGTTTATGACATGATGAGTAACTAGAAATAAAGACTGATTACAGTTTTGGCATGCCTTCTGTCACTAGAAGTTTGCTTGTGCAATTGTATCTTTTACCAAGCTAATTTTGGTTTTCCCCCTTCAATTTCAAATAAATTTTGTTCTCTGGAATCTACATTTTGTATCAAATAAACCATTTTTTGACCATTTGTAGTGATTTTTCTCAATGATAGGCTCATCCAACACTAACAGAGCATGAAAGGAAGAGGCTGTGCCGTGTGATGGATTGCCAAAAGCTGTCAACTGATGCATGTATGCATGCTGCACAAAACGAAAGACTCCCAGTACGAGTTATAGTGCAAGTTCTCTTCTCCGAGCAGGTGAAGATTAGTAATGCGATAGCCAGCAACTCTCTTAAAGAAGCCGGTGAATCCCAGTACCAGCCCTTGATTTCAAACCGCAAAACATTACTTGAAGGAACGCCACAATCATTTCAAGAAGGATGGGCTGCAGCCAAAAAAGATATCAATACTCTGAAGTTTGAACTAGAGAGTGTCAAGGCTAAGTACTTGGAACTCCAAAATGAAATGGAAACTTTACAGAGGCAATTTGATAAGATGGCAAAGCCGAAACAGACATCTGCATGGACTGCCGGGTGGAGAAAACTGAGCAAGATTGGTAAAACGACAGAAAACAACGATGTAGCATCTCAGGTGGCAAATGCAGAGACTAAGAAGATGCCTAAAAGGTGGAGAAATTCCATTTCATAAATGATAACTCTACAATTCAACTCTGTATTGCCAGGTTTGTTTTTCATTTTATTCTTCCTCTTAGAATATTCAATGAGTTTCTTTTTCGATAAAAAAGTATTATAATCTTATCATCATTGTTGCTGTATTGGTGTGATTAGTTTGGTTGTAACTGTTGTCACTTATTTAAGCGTGCTTGTGCTTGGAGATTGTAGCTCTGGTTGAGTTGCACCAACTGAAACAAACTTGTTTTGCCAATTGACTATAATTCCCTCAACTCATCCATGACCAACGTCATCACTCAAAAGAACGTGATGATATTGTAGATGTCAACATGTTACTATAGTTGGGATTGTTTTCTATTTGCCCTGTTTGATGGAACTTGGAATTTAAATTCCATTTCCATGCAAAACAAGTGCTTGATTGGACAAATTTGGCAAAGAAAAAATTTTCCCACGCGCCCTTTTTCCAGGTTCTGCCATCGTCTTTTTTTTGGACAATAGAAACAAATTTCATAACCAATTGTAAAAAAAAAAATTCACTTTAATGGACAATTTACATGTAAAACAAAATCAAACGAACACAAAATTTTGATGAAAAAATAATTTTTTTATATTTCTTTTTATATTTTTACTTTTTAGCAATAGAAACAAATTTTATAACCAATTGTGGAAAAAATTATCATTTTAATAGACAAATTTCATGTAAAATAAAGTCAAACGAACACAAAATTTAAAAAATTTTCGGGTGGAAAATTATATCAATCAAACGCACTTAATTAACAATTTTATGTAAAACAATTTTTAGACAATTACTTTTCCTAAAATTCATTTTCTTACCACTCATTTTTCACCATTGCAATCAAACAAACTCTTAGTCTTTATTAGGTCTTGGAGTCCCATCTTTCATATATATTTTTGGAAATTTCATTCAAGAATTGGCAAGGTGATCCCATTGTATCCATCTTGATCAAGCTGTAGATCTCTCCCTGAAGGTCTTGCGGATGTATAATCTAAAATCTCATTTCCTTGTAGTATGTGTTTACCAACAAATCAGCCGTACTGTTGTCTGTTGGTCTCAGAATCGTAGTTTTCAGAAGATTAACAGCAACAATTTTGTAGACTATATAAATTTTGCAGAAAATTAAAAGAACACGAAGGATTTTTCGTCACTAAGGGTCAGATGTTCAGTCTTAGGCCTACTCACCCGTTAAGCATCTACAAGTAGATTACGCTTGATTTCACTATGAATTCACCAATAAATAGAACAAATATATGAAGAAATCATTCAAGTTTTCTCTCACCTCTCTTTCAACACAAAGATCAAGTCATCGATACAAATTTTTCTCAACCGATTGTTTATGAAAAGCAATCACAGCCAAAACTCAACAAATTTATAGAGAGAACATCAAAGATTACCAAAAAGAATCAAACGAGAAAATCCTAGAAAACCAATCGCTCATAAAATGCAACCACATATCAAATGGTCACAACTCCACCAGATGAATGGTCCAAATCAAAGGAATCCAAAAGGCCAAAGTCGTGTTTCAGAAACACGATTTTGTTAAAATTGGATTAGAACCCGAAATCATATACAGGTGGCCCAAGTAAAACCAGCCCACCAACAAAGAATTAGAGCCCAATGAATACTGAAACACTAGGTCCAAATCCAACAATCTCTACCTTGCCGAACTATTCACGGATCATTTAAGTGGAAGCTAATATTACTAAAAAGTTTCATTTGCTCTAATAACCTGCAAAAACAAAGTCAATATGACAAAAAACTTACTAAACAGATTACCTCCATGTAATGTTCATAATTTTCAAACAATTCTTGAACTTATTCAAAGATATAAGTTTAATACCAATGTCAGAAGGATTTTAGTCAGTTGGAATTTTTACCAAATTAATCATACTTGTTTCAACTAGGGGTGGCAATTGAGCCGAAGGCTCGTAAAAAAGGGGCTCGTGAACCTGAGCTGAGCAGGCTCGGCTCGCTTACTCGGCTCGTTTTTTAGACTAGCGCTCGTAGGCTCGTTATTAGGCGAGCCACGAGATCGCCTTAAAAGTTCAGTGACCGTCGGCTCGTGGCTAGTGACCGAAAAGAATTTTGTTCAATGACCGTTCTGGTCACTGAATTAAATTTTTTTTAATTCAATTTTTCCCTATAAATACCCTTCCCTTGATCCATTTTTTTCCACCCAACTCTCATTCTTTACTCTATAATCTCTTGATTCTCTTCTACATTTTACATTATTGAGTTATAATCTTGATTTTACAATTTGTTTTCTAGACTACTACATAATTTACATTTATTTCTCAATTCTACTTCAACATTCAATTTCAATTATTCAATATCAATTATCCCACTACAAATTTTCAATTACAATCTTAGACGTCAACTTTCTTTCAATTCTTGATTTTTTACTTACTATACATTTTATATCAATTCACAAATGGATCAATGCTCATTTGTTGAAGGCTTGTTCGATATTGGAGGCGAATCACCTATCACGCCGCAAAGTCAATTTCAAAATGAATTCGCCGATCTGAATGAAGTAAATATTCCCGAAAATATTCCGAATTTTGATGCTCATGGAAGTAGTAATCCAATTGATTTGGATGATGTTGATTTTTCGAGGCGGAACAAGAGGATGAACTTGAATTAGATATTCCCAATGCAAGAAGGAAGAGAAATGGGAAAAAACAGGCAAAATGTTGGATTCATTTTAAATTGATTCAAACTGGTCGTGTGGTCGATAGAGTTCCAAAATCTAGAGCAGTATATAAATAATGTCAACAACAACTGGCATGGCAAAAAGGCATTGGAACCACACACCTCAACTATCACTACAAAGTATGTGAGGCCAAACATGAGCTTCTTCCTACTGGTCAATCGCAACTACAATTTGGTAGTCCAGGCACCGGTTGTACTACTACGTCACTTTTTACGTGGATGCATTCAGAGGAGAAAGCTCGAACGGGAATGGTGAAGTTGGTTGCCACTGCTGAGTTGCCTCTAGTTATAGAAGACAACTAACATTTCGTCTCCTACGTGAAAGAATATCTTCAACTGAGGTATGTTGGGGTAAGTCGAAATACTTGGTGTGCTGTCGTAGACACCCAAAAATAGTCCTTAAACCTCTAAAACTAATGTAGTAATGGAAGTAAGGGTCGATCCCACGAAAAGTATGTAATTCAATATTTATGCTTCGTACAATGATTGAGGGGATTTTGTATTCAAACAATTGTAAATAACTCAATTAATAACAATGCCAATTAAATTAACGAAAACAATCAAAAGACTAACCTTAGTCTAAGTCTACATCCACCATCGAAAATCCACAATTGATCATAGATGCAATGATAATTCAATTCATATCTTGAATATTCATCGTTCGAATTGATTCCTATTTCTCCTTAATTTTAGTTAGTTAGAAACCAGCGTTCTAATTAACCCTAATTATTAAATAACCCCAGACCAGCGCTCAAGATTCAATTTAATAACAGCTTTACACAATAGAGAAATCGATGAACTAGATAACACAAACACCAGCGGTTGCATTCAATCTATTTAAACATTCTTGTTAAGATTCAATAACCTCTATCGCAGAAAATTATCAAATCCTAGTGCTTCACAAGTTAAAGGGATCAAACAATTACGAATTTGATGTTTAACTTAGCGGTAGGTTGTTACAATCAATAAACTAGCAGACCCTCTAGCAATTAAACACAACAAATCATAGAAATAAATGCAGAAGAACATTCAATACGCAAAATATAAATCAAACAATAAGAAAACTATTTAGATCTCACAATATGTGGTTCCGAGGCTTCAATTTCCTTCGACTAAGCGTAGAAGTTTAGTTACACATGATAGATCTAAGAAAAATAGAGAGAAAATAGGTTGGATGCGTTCTCGTCCGTTCTAGGGTTTTAAAATATGTATTTATAATTGTTTGCATAGGTAATTGACTTAAATTAGGAATCCAGAATTTTCGTATCAGAAATGAACCATGCGGCCGCATGGTTTAGAGGCTTGCGGCCGCATGATTTTACGAAATTTCCTCCAAACAGCTTTCAGTGTTTTGGTCGTATCTTCTTTTCCCGATATTTGATTGAGGCGATTCAAGATGCGTTGGAAAGATAACTCAAAGTACTACAACTTTTATTTAGATATGATCTTCCAATTCGATTGTTTTCCATGTCGACAATGGGTCTCAATATGAGGCTGAAAATCGGTATATAACTTTTCAATTGGAAATTGATGCGTGATCATACTTTGATGATATTTCATCCATTTGACGTCTTCTTTCAAGCAATTGACTCTCAAATCTTCATTGTTTGCACACTAGTCTTTGAACTTTCATTTCCTTTCACTTTGGTCCATTTTCACATATTTCTTCCAAATTACGCTATATCCATCAACTTGCCACCTAAACCAAAATATAAGAATACTAAGTACATTTAGACATAAAATAGTCATATTAGCGCATTAAATAAAGATGCAAAATGTGTATTTTATATTCCTATCAATACTCTTCGTTCTGATACAATAGAATATTTCCTTCATTCAAAAAAACTATTGATTGTCAATTTAGAAAAATATAAGGGTGTTATATCTTTAATTTCGGATATATGGAAAGGGATTAATAAAATAGGTTATATAGTTGCAACTATATAAGAGGTTATATAGTTGCAACTACACACTACATAGACCAACTTTGGTGTATGCATAAAAAAATTATTGCTTTTAAAATTATTGAGTTCCCTCACAACGCTAACAACATATTTAATGTTATTATGAACATTATTAGATAATATCGTTGTGAGAGTAAAATTCGTTCATTTACGTTCAACAACGCTACTGTTAATAAGGTAGTTATCGATAAATTATGCAGAGCACTGCATCCTGATTTTTATGGTTATTTGTTTTATGTTCGATTTAATAGTACAAAACGGTTTAAAACATATTAAAAATGAAATTCAAAAAATTATGGATGCACTAGTGTATATTACGATTTCACCTAGCAAAAAATAAGCATTTGAGGAAAATATTTATTAGTGACGTAGAGTATAGATGAAACTCAACTTATTTATTATTAAATTATACGAAGGTTTTGAACATTTAAAAAAATGAATTTTATATCAATTTAACATATTAGAAACAATGACGATACTATTTTGAATGACTCTGATTGGATGTTAGCTTTTAAAATTAAAATTTTTTTGACAAGTTTTTATGATTTTACAAATATTTTGTTTAGGGTTTAATATCTCACTAGTTGTGTGGTACTTGAACGTCTTTATATAATTGGCAGTACTTTTCATAGATATAAAAATGACCCCAATTTTAGTTCAATTATAGATTCCATAGAATTAAAGTTTACAAAATATTGGGAAGACTTGCCTATGTTATTTCCATTAGCATGCATTATGGACCCCGATATAATTTATCGAGTACTAAATTTGTAATTGATCAGATTTCAAGAGCTTTAACTTTTAATGTATCTATCACTTGTAGAAATTTAGAACAAGTTTTATGTGAAATGTATGAACTATATGCTGAACGAATTGGTACAATATTAATCGAGTACCCTTTGGCTCTACACCTACTTCTCCCATTGATATACCAGAAAATGATACTGAAGTTTTAACTTTATTCGAAAACATTAACTTATATAGATATGATTCAAATGCATGAGGCTCATCTAGTAGTAGTTTGTCTATCGCGCGTAATAAAAATCAAACGCAAGTCCAACTGCGTTGCCTGCTGAATTAATTGATTACTTTAATCATAATATGCCTAATAACAAAATAATTAAGAAAAAATCACAAGAAGTAATTGAATTCTGGTGAAGGTACGAACGCCGATGAGCAGTGGTTTCTACGATAGCAAAAGACCTACTAACACATCTGGTTAGCACTGTAGATTCGGAGTCTACTTTTAGTGCATGTAAGAAGGTTTTCTCCGAGGTCAGGAATCGACTGAAAGAAGATATTTTAGAAGCATTAATGTGCTTAAAGGACTGTCGAAATAGTCATTTTCGACTGCAAGATAAATATGCCGAAATTAAATCTCGTCAAATAAGTGATATTTAATTTAAATATATTCATAAAACAAAATTTATAATATCTTTATAATTTTTTTAAAAAATTGTACACTAATAAGTTGTTTGTGTACAATTTTTAACTACGCCTACTCGAAATTGAAGTAGTCGATCTCAAACCCCAGATAAAGGAGGAGAGTTTATCTTTAAAAAAAAGTTATCTAAAAAAAAGGTTTACAAAAGATATATCTAAAAAAATGTTTAGAAAATGTGTGTGTGTGTGTGTGTGTGTGTGTATAGTTAAAAAAATTAAAAATCGAGCTCGACCCACGAGTTACAAACGAGCACGAGCTCGGCTCATGACGAGTACTAGTCGAGCTCGTGTGTATACGGGCCAAGTTGAGCCATCACTAGTTTCAACCACGTTTCTTCCAAAATGGAACTTAATATCTGCATGTTTAGTTATATCATGAAGTATAGGATATCTACTTAAACGTATGGCACTTTGATTGTTTGTAAAAATCCTAACTACTTCATTTATGAAACCAATTTCAATCAATATACCTCTCAACTAAAGTCTTTATTTCACAGTATCACATGCTACAATATACTTAGCCTCAGAAGATAAGGCTACAAGTTTTTGTAGTTGAGACTTCCAACTTATACAACCATTACAGAGAGTAAAAACATAAGAAGAGGTTGATATTCTTTTATCCAAATCACTTGCAAAAGTCAGAATCAGTATATCCTTTCAAAATTACACCTTCATTACACATTTGAATTTTTTTACCTAAGTCAAGTGATCTATTGAAGTATCTTAACATTCATTATATTGCTAACCAATGAGTTCCACCTGGGTTAGATATAAATCTATTCAGAATCCTGATACCATGAGCAAAATCAGGTCGAATACATATCATAAGATACATAATGGAACCAACAACATTTGCATAAAGTATTTTTCTCATCCTATCAAATTATTCATCAATTTTAGGAGATTGTTCACTTGACAGTTTAAAATGATTTGAAATAGGTAAGGTTATATGTTTACAATCATTCATAGAAGAGTATTTCTAGAACCTTTTTCACATAGGCGGATTGATTCACATAAAGCATATAGTTATTTCTATCTATTTTTACTTACATTCCTAAAATCCTTTTAGCTTGTTCTAGATCTTTCATTCCAAATTCAATTTTTGATCTTAGTTTAACAAAATCAATTTTAGATTTATCATTGCAAGCAAGAAGCATATTATCAACATATAAGAGTGAGTAAATAGAATCAGGTCACCTGACCCTTTGACCCTTTGAAATAGAAGCAAGAATCAAAACTACTCTTAGAAAAACCCATGTTTTGAACAAATGACTATGAGTTGAGTATTTTTTACCATTGTCTAGGTACTTGTTTCAGCTATAAAGTGACTTATTTAAAAGACAAACTTTTTCAGGTCTAGAATTCAGTTCAAAACCCTTTAGCTGATTCATATAAATTGTTTCATCAAGGTCACCATTTAAGAATGTAATTTTAACATCAAACTGTTCCCAGTTGAAATGAGCATAAAGAGCAATCAAGATTCCAATAGAAGTATATTTAGCAACTGGTGAAAAGATTTCATTATAGCCCCCGTTTGGTGCACATTTTGAAGGTAATAATGCATTTTTACTGTTGATGTGATGGGAAATATGTGATTGAAAAAGAATGAAAAGGTATTGATGTGATGGAAAATATTATTTTATTGAATAATATATGGTTGAAAATGAGTAGAAGAATGAGAATGAAAAAAATAATGTGGACCAAACAGGGCTATAATCTATACCCTCCATTTGAGTAAACCCTTTGGCCACAAGTCTGGCCTTGTATCCTTTACCTTCAATACTGGGTTCACTCTCTTTCACTTTATAGACCCATTTACAGTCATTAACTTTTTGATCCTTAGGTTTATTAACCAAAATTCATGTCTTATTTCTAATTAAGGAGTCCATTTCCTCTTTCATGGTTTCCATCCAAAGTTTGGATTCTTTGCAGTTAATAGCTTCTTCAAAAGTTGTAGGTTCAAAATTGACAAATTCCAATTCAGAATAGAGAGTATTAAATTCATCAATATTGATTCTGGTATAAGGAAACCTATTTCTTCTACCTCTATCTCTCATTAACTGATACCTTGAAAGAGTATTAGTCTATGTTTTATTTTTTGATTCATCATGAGCTTGATCTATTTTAGATTGAGTAGTCTCCACCTCAGTCAGATCATTAGGTTCAACAGAATTATCTTCGTTACTTTCCAGAACAGTTTCTTTAACAGTAACAGATTCATGTTGTTTTTTATTTACAGAACCATTGCAAGGAAAAACATCTTCATTAAAGATAACATTTCTGCTTATGATAACTTTACACCCATTTTCCCAAAGTATATATTCCTTAGACTCTTTACCATAACCTAGAAAAACACATTTTCAAGATCTGGGTTTAAGTTTGCCTTCAATTTGATGAGAATAAGCAGCACATCGAAAAATCTTAATTTTGGAATAATCTGGTGGCTTTCCAGACCATAGTGATTCAGGGATTTGAAAATCAATAGCAATATAAAGAGTCTTATTAATCAGATAAGTGGCAATTTTTAAAGGTTCAACCAAAACAGTTTTGGAAGACTACAACTCAACAACATACACCTAAATTTTTCAAGTAAAGTTCTATTCATTCTCTCAACAACTCTATTTTACTGAGGAGTGTATGTTGTTGTTTTATGACTTAAAATATCAAATTCTTTACAGAAAAGATCAAATTCAATATTACAAAATTCAAGCTCATTATCTGTTCTAAGTACTTTGATTTTCTTACTGGTTTGAATTTAAACCATCTATTTCCATTGTTTAAAATTTTGAAAGGTGTCAAATTTACTTTTTAAAAGGAATGTCCAATTTTTTCTTGAAAAATTATCTACTATCAGTAAATAGAATCTAGATCCACTCAGGGTACTTACTGATGCGGAACCTAAAGGTCAGCATGTAAATAATCTAGTATTGAAGTGGATTTATGAATTCATGTTTTAAAAGGTAGCTTATTCTGTTTTCCAATTACACAATTTTCACAAAATTTTAAACTTTTAATATTATCTTTTCCTGAACATCCAAGTTTGTTAAGAACCATCAATCCATTTTCACTAACATGCCCTAGTCTTTTACGTCAAATTAAGGATTCATCATCAGAATACTGAACAACAGATAATAAATTTTCAACTAATGGTTCGGCTTGAAGTGTGTAAATTCCATTAACCTAGGGTGATGAAATTATTTCCTTAGAATTGAAGTTCACTTTGGTAAACCCCTTACGAATTTAATTTTAATTTCATATTCATCATCCAATTCTCCCAATGAAATCAGATTTCTTTAAAGATAATGGACATAACTTGTTAAGGGCAGCTCAAGGATATGACTGTTTTCTAACAAAACGTTAACTTTACCAATACTTTTTTATTTTAGAAGTCATATCATTTTCCAATTGAACTTGACCACCATTAAGATCATCAAATTTAGTGAACCATTCTTTAATGGGATACATATGGAAAGAACAACCAGAGTCAAGAACCCATCCCTTTGAATTTCTTTTAGTTGAAGTAACAAGGACAACTCCATCAAGATTAGGTGTTCCTTTTATATTAGATATCTTCTTGAAACAATCTTTTATGAAATGTCTAGTTTTACCACAGTAATAACATTTTTTGACTTGATTATCAGATTTCAGTTCACTCTTGTTCCGATTTCTGGATTTGGAAATTTGAGATTTTCCTTTCTTATGAGAGTTGAAATTGCATTGATTACTCTTTTTGTTCTACTTCAATTTCTCTTTAACATTTAACCATTCTCTAATTTTAGAGTCCTTGAATTCAAATTTTAATTCATGTTCTCTATTTCTTAAGGCTGAGGTAATAATATCAACTACCAAATCCTCTCTTCCATATTCTAAAACATTTCTAAGTTCTCTATATTTATCACCTAGAGCATTCAATAGAGCAATAGCTTGATCATCTAATTGTTTCTCATCACAATTAGCCAGATCTTGAATCAAATTAGTGAATTTATAAATGTTTTCTTCGAGAGTGGAGGATGTATCAAATCTGAAATTATAAAATTGTCAGATGAGATAGTATTTTTAGGCATTGTCTTGGTTAAGTAAAGAGATCCTAACTTAGTCCACAAAGCTTCAGTAGTAGTGGTTTCCGCAATCTTTCTTATCACACTGTCAGACAAATGTAGAAAAATTGAACTCCGAGGAACCTCATCCAATTCCCGTCTCTTATAAGCACTAATTTCAGTACCCATGATTCATCAAGTGCAGCAGCACACCTCTGTTGTAACACCAAAGCCCTCATTTTTTGGCACCAAAAATTAAAATTTCCAATTCCTTTTCAGACTTCTACTTCAAAATTGTGTGCAGTTGTCATAATAGTAGATAAAGTCACAAATCAAGTTTATATTACATGGAGTATAATAGATTCAGACAATATGAGAATATTGTAAAAATGTGTAAATTTCAGAGTAAGATAGAATATTGCATAAATTTCTTCTTATCATGCAATTACACAATTTATAAGATAAATTATACAATTCAAGTAATTCAGAATTATACAACAATTCAATGATCAACTCAAACAATTCTAGTAAATTGAATTGTCAATGTAATATGTTTAAAGAGAGATGACCCGTGAATCCACTGCTCCCTTAGATTTCCAAATCCTCACAGGAAATCTTGGACAAAGAAAAGTAGCAGTAGATCAATTACCTTAATAACCAAATCAAATTTAGACAAGAACAGTTTAATTAATCTGAATGAAAAGTAAAGAGTATGGAAGATTATACCAGAGCTGAAACTTTAAAATTCTAGTAAGAAAAGTGCATAGAGAGAATATCATAATCGGTTAAAAAATCCAGAATTATGCACAGATACGTCACGAGTCACAATGACTCAGTATGATTCAACAGTGAGTCAAGAAAAACAACAAAACTCAGATTGAGTCAACCTAACTCACCAGCACTCAGGACGAGTTTTGAAATACCACACCAACCAGAATCCTCCATATCAGAGGCGAATCAAAGAGTTTTCTTTAGAAACGTTCAAAAACGAAAAGAGATATAACACCAGTTCTTTCAGATCCAATAAAAAATTGGATCGAAGAAAGATTTTGACATGAAAAACCTCTTTGAAGATGATTTATTCCAAAAACACTCGAGTTGTTTCAAAAAATCATAAACTAGAGTTTTAAGAAATCAAACCCTAACGCCTAAAGGAAGAAATTTCAGGCTCTAATACCACTTGTTGGTCTCAGAATCGTATTTTTCAAAAGATTAACAGTAGCAATTTTGTAGACGATATAAATTTTGTAGAAAATTAAAAGAATACGAAGGATTCTTCGCCACTAAGGGCCCGGATGTTCAGACTTGGGCATACTCACCCGTTGAGCATCTACAAATAGATTACGCTCGATTTCCCTATCAATTTACCAAGAAATAATACAAATATCTGAAGAAATCATTTCTTCAAATTTTCTTTCTCAACTCTTTCAACACAAAGATCAAGCAATTTATCTAAATTTCTCTCAATCGATTATTTAATAAAAACATCACAACCAAAACTCAACAAATTATAGAGAGAATACCGAATATGATAAAGAAAGAATCAAACAAGAAAACCCTAGAAAACCAATTACTCAGAAAATGCTTCCAACCCCGTGAAGGAGAGAGAGAAACATTTATATACTCAGACGAAAACCACATATCAAACTGTCACTACTCCACCATATGAGGGTCCAGATCAAAGGAATCCAAAAGGTCAAAGTCGTGTTTCAAAAACACGATTTTGGAAAAATTAGATTAGAACTTGGAATCATATACAAGTGGCCCAAGTAAAACCAGCCCAATGAATAGCGAAGCACCAGGCCCAAATCCAACACACACTATTCACTCCGATGACGTTTTTTTTCAATATTGTATCTTCTCCATCCTATACTGAATCTTCCATGGACCTTTGTGGTTTACTGTAGCAACAAAAG
The DNA here is from genome assembly GCA_035079005.1 of Fraxinus americana. Lineage (NCBI taxonomy): Eukaryota > Viridiplantae > Streptophyta > Magnoliopsida > Lamiales > Oleaceae > Fraxinus > Fraxinus americana. Next base: position 6,629,483 of record CM068714.1, read on the forward strand.
AGGAATAAAATGTTCAGGGCCAGTTTGGCGTGGCTTTTGAAAAGCCAAAATGAGCTCTTGAGATCCAAAAGCTATTTTAAGATATGTTTGGTTAATTTTATGAAAATATTTATTTTAGTTAAAAGAGTTTTTAGAGGGAGTTGGTTCAACTTGGCTTACTCTAAAAGCACTTCGGGAATAGAAAACTCTTTTAAGAGTCTGTTTGACATGACTTTTATTTTTGAATTTGCTTCCTGTTGAATGGCTTTTAAAGAAAGTTATCTTGATTTTTGTTTAAAAACTTGTTTTTAAGAAAACTTTCTATTCCAGAAGTGCTTGTAGAGGAAGTCAAATTGAATCATCTTCATCTAAAAGCTCTTTTAACTGAAAGATGCACTATCATAAAATTAGTCAAATGTTTCAAAAGCTATTTTTGGATTTCAAAAGCTCTTTTAGGCTTTCTAAAAGTCATATTAAAAGCCTGTTTGGTACAGATTTTCATTTTCTACAGTAAATCAATTCTTATTTTCAACCACACATTCTTCAATAAAATAATATTTTTCATCAAATCAATACTTTTTTCTTCTTTTTCAACCACACATTTCCCATCATATCACTATTCAAAAATCAATTCTTTCCTCAAAAATCCCTACCAAACACACTCTAAATGAGCCTTAACAGTTAATTTCAGAACAAAACTTAAAATGTCTTCTTTCAAAAACATTTTTATAAGAAGTTAAAGAAAAAAAAAAACAAGTCATGGTAAATGGGCCATCAGTCTAAAGCCATAAAGGAAAGCATCCATGCTGAATTTTAAACCAGACTGTCCAGACCCCAAAGCTATTTTGTCAAAGTAGTTCAAGCCTTATATTGATTACTAATTCCCACAAATGGTATTTTTTTATAATTTAGGTGATTGACGAAAATATTTGAGCCATGTTTGATACAAATTAAAATCTAAATTTTAATATAAGTTAAAGTCAACAATTAATTTTAACCGCACATTTTATGAAATCCACAATTTTTCAACTACACACCTTATCAACTTTTATTAAAATCTACTAAAATCTGATTTTAATCCCTTCCAAATAGAGGCGATGGAAAAAATCTAACACCATGATCTCGTCGGGCCACAAAAGGAGAAACCGAAAGGAATGAGCATGACTTGACATCCCACTTCAGTTCATGTCAATCCCAAACAGTAAGTGGATCCAAAAGACATAATACTGTGAAGTCATAATACAAGCAAATTGCAGGAAAATAATTTCAATCATTATTAGTATATTTCATGTTGATGCGAAATTAGACTTTTCTTTTGAGACAGAAAGCCCGTACTACTATCGTTCTCGCAATTTGTCACTTCCTAGCACTATTCCGCCTTTTTGGGTATCGGATAGCAGCTCGATTGATGTATTATATTAGGATAATTTTACTTGTATATTATGTCATCCATTATTGAATTATCCTATTGGAGGGTGTGCCGGTGGATCAGCACACCCTCCAATATTGTATTGTCACTTGTACATTATGTCATCCATTATGGATGTCATAATGTACAAGTAGCACAACCCATTATATTATGATTGCTTACATAAGTTGATTCACCCCCATCAACATTCATCAATTGATGACATGGGAAAGGGGCATTCGATCACGATCTGAGCTAAGATCAAACTCTTCTTTGGAGTATAATTGGGCCCAACGGAAGTAATGTAAATTAAGTCCGCCCCCATTAAATTACATTACATTATATTAAATTTTTCTCTCTTAATTTCAACCACACATTCATCAAATAAAATAATACTACACACAAATCAAAAAAATTTCAACCACACATTCTCTCATCAATTACTATTCTAAAAATTTTCAACCTCCCAAAAATGCAAAATAATGGGGGCCAAACAGGGGCTAAATCGTGACATTGAATGACTTGTGAAAAACATTATTTATAGAGAAAAAGTAAGACGTGGTGCACGCCTCATGGGATTCTTTTTAAGAGTGAAAGAAAACAATTGGGTTCTTCTATATGCATGGATACAAGAGAAAATTATGGTTTTTAGTTTGTGAATTCCGACAAGTGAACGACTTACTATGGGTGGAAAAAAGATTGTGGGCAAGCTAGAGGAGGAAAATAATTCTGCAATTAGTCTACAGTAGATAGAGTGATACATTAGAAATATGTAGAGATTCACGATATATATAATAGAGTGATGCTACAAGTACAGGGGAGAGGGGGGTGGGTAGTTTCACAGGCAAGACACAGGGGAGGAGGGTGGTATTTTTTTTCAATTTTTTAACACGTGGGGCCCGTGCTACAGTGAGGGGTCGGTAATGACCCTGTGAAACTAGCCCCTGTACTTGGGGAACATTGTTCGTTTTGGTTTTTATTTTTAGAAGAATTCACTATACACATAATTATCATCTGTCCTTCAGTATTAGAATTTCATGAATTAATTTTGCAGCAACTTGCTATTGTTGCATAATGAATTATGTTCTACTTATGATTTATTAGAAGAATGCGGTGGACCATTCGTGGATTCTCAATTACCAGATAAATATATTTGCCTTACATTTCATTGCAGATTTGAGTATCTCAGTCCATGCCCCCACGTCTCACGGTGTGTAAGTTACAATGAATCAAGGATCAATGACTCGTGAAAATTCGACAAAATTGCACTCGTGATTCACAACTACTTGTTTATGAAACTAAAATGAAAAATTGAGACCAACTTGTTACTACAATAATGCTTTGGGACCAATGATGCAATTTAACCACCCCCCCCCCCAAAAAAAAAAAGGAGAGAAAATGATGCCAATAAATAAGAGTATCACTCACACATAAAATAAAGAAGCAATATAAAATTGGGGTTGAGTCTTTAACCTTCTAGAACATGTAATAATTTACTAAAAATAGAATACTAATAATAATAATAATAATATTTTGATCAAAGAATCTTAATCATGGATGATTTTGATCTTCTGCTTGGAATATTGTTTTGGTTCAGAACTCTAGTCAATAACTAATAATGCATTCAAGACTGTTATTATCATCTTGGTCATTTGTTCAACTACCCTAATCATCAATGCAAGAAAAATATGAACATTAACCTAACATTTGACAACATTTGCTTCAATTTCATATTAAATCCTAATATACGAGGCTTGACTCGCTTTTCATGGACGAACCTTAATACCAGTTTTCTATCATATTGTATGTGATAAGTGAGTTATCTATCCTCCTATATGCTTATTCGGCGATAAGTTATATGAAGACGCGCTCGAATTTCTTGAATTTGATCAATCATAATGTTCATAAGAATGTATAAACTCTCCATCCAAACCAAGATAACCAAATTTAGAATCTCCCACCAGGCATGGAGGTGGGGTGGGTGGGGGAAGATATGCACTCAATGAGACAAGTTCATACAGAGAAACAGTCAAAAAACTTGACAAGAATTGGACCCACACTCCACCAAGTTCACAATCAGATGTTCAATCAAGAAAGCAATCACACATTGCATATGATTTCTTATCAACAAGGGGATCAAAACATGAAAGTGCAAAAACAAAAAATAAACTCAGTTAAAAAAATAAGTAATTATTTATTAGAAGCATAAAACCAAACAGTACAAGAATACACACCAAAGATTCATGTCCTTGTAGAGTATACAATTCAAACCACAGTTTTTACAATACAAAGCTCACAGGTAGAAACAAACAACAATAGTTGATAATGGATTGGCACAAGCAAATACAGAAAGAATTCATGGGTGGGAGATGAGGGGTCCCCTCAATGCTATAGACCAATACCATGGAGATTTTGAAGAAAAAGCGCAAAATCAAAGAAGCAATTGAGAATGGAAGGTGGGACCCCAATAGTCAAGCGCATGCACTTAATCCATGGAGTTTCTCAACAATCCTGGAAAAGGAGTCTTCATTTACAGCACAGCACACCACTATCCACCACCATGCATTCAAATCTGCTATGCTTACTTTAATCCCCAAAAGCTTAAAAACAATCATTTCAAGTCAACAATTATAGCCTCATTTTTCTTCTCCATCTGAGAGTAATGAAAGTAAAGAGCGAATTTCATCCTGTTAAACTCCTCTTTTATTGGCCCACACTACATACTGCTGCACTATTAGAGTGAAAAGCATGGTGGTAAAGGTTTTGCAAAAGCAAAAGTCACCTTACCACTTTCAAATCCATAGATAGTTTTATTCAACACACACTTAATTGTTTCTTGCTAATGATTCTACTCAACCAACAGATATCTCCACTCCAACAACCCGTGTTGAATAAAAGGATGATATGCACTCAAAGGTAGCTAATTCCCAAAGTTTCAGCCTCCAGCTTCAAGGAGTTCAAGTAAATTATAGCTTTATCTATTATCAACAGTGGATCCTTATTCTTTAACCCAGGAATGATACTCTCAAGAATTTTCAGTGACTCACGAATCTTAACCTTCTTTACTCTTTTAATGGAATCAATATCATCATAAAATTTGTTCTCACCGGCACAGCTTGATTCCTCACCATCCTCGTAATTTTGTGGACTAGCCATTTTCACTGGACCTCCCCTGTCCACCAGTGATGATTTCTTGTACCCACCATCAAGCAATTTTTGCCTTTTAGTTGAGCCATTAGAACTGTCAACTTCCTCAACTAGTTCCCCAATTTGTATGTCCTTGTCATATCTCTCTTCAATAGTGAATGGGGACTGCCCCGTGCTAGTTACTTCATCATTCTCACCATCATCATCATACTCATCATTGCTATTTGAGTACAGTAAAGCATTGATTTCTTCAGTGTCTTCATGCACCTCACTTCCTCCAGTTAAATGATTTTCATCCCATTTCTCCTGAACAATTGGCTTCACCAAGGACTGTTGTTCTTGCTCCGTTTGAACAGCCACTTCATCACACGTGCCATGACCTCTAGAAGCAGTATTGGAGGCAATAATTTGATTTTGGGAAGGAAAGAATGATGGGCCAAAGAACAATCTAGTGTTGTGACCAGACTGATCAAAAATAACGAACTTTTTCTGGGAAGTGAAAGAAGCACCAGCAGGATTCATACTCATCCCAATCCCATGGGATAAACAACATTGAGAATCTTTCAAATATGGGTTTATGATAGGAGATGAGCTCTCCCAGCGAGGAGGAAGATTTTGGAAGAACCCATCAACTCTGTTTAGCTGGCCTGTATTCGAACCAGGTAAATTAGAAATTGAACGTACAGGAAAACCCACATTTGCAGCAAATGAGGAAGAATTTGGAAAACATGACAAACGATTGTTTTGCCTCAGCTGAAAAAGTGTCATGTGATCCAAATTGGGTAAATTCCATGCAGATAACCGCTGACAAGACTCTTTGGCCGTAACCATTCAGTCAAAACAACAACCTGGCATGCATAATTATAATAGTCATTCACAAGCTCTAGAAATGAATCAAGACAATTGAGTGCAAGTACCATCAAAATGTTAATACCATACCAGGATAGTGCCTGAATTTAATCCGCAAACTGCTTACTTTCAATAATGCTAAACAAAGAAGGTGGAAACTATGTATTGCTAGCTTGATTGGATGACGGAAACTCGAAACCAAACTAAGTAACAGGTTTAAGCAAATGACGAAAATACTCAGCCTGGTAGCAGATGAACAGGAAAAGGTTTAAGGGCCTTATAATTATCGTAATTACAGAAATATGATAGCAACATTTGGATAACAAACAGTTGATTCAACAAAGTCGTAATATCAACAACCATAACCAAAGCTATAAACCATTTTAAACAGACCTGGCAATTCTGCAAAGGTTGAAAGCATGCTATTACTCTAACTACAATGGTTGTTCTCCCAGCAATACCACTCTCATGTTTTAATGCCTTAAATCTTGTCTGGCTCGCTGCTTGGCACACCATAACTTCTTTTGACTCTTGATTGGTCTTCAAAGTCTCTGAAAGTTAGACAATGGAAATGCGAAACTACTGATAGAAAAGACGAAGCCCGACCTAAAAACAAAGATGAAGGATCTAGCAGATCTGCTATAGGAAATGCAATCAAATTGAACAAACTTTGAGGTCACCAAGACAAAAAGACTACAAGCTTGAATCAGAAATAATCAAAAAGTTGTTTGAACTGCAATGGTTTTGAACGGTTCTATCACTTATCTAAACTTATAGGATGAAGATAAAACACTTAAAGAAAGAAAGGTGGCTTGATCCCATTGATAGCTATAGATAAGAGGATAATGGAAACAACAGTTGGGTTGAATTCAACAGATGAAATGACAACTTATAGAATAACCCTGCAGTACAAATTCAAGGAGACAACACAACGAAAAACATCAATTGACAGACTCAGCCACCGCATATTGATCACTCCTATCCCCAACTGAAATTGTCACGAATCTATACCACAAGAAACCTGAAATTATAGCAAAGTGCAAGTTTGTGAGACTCAAGAAGATAAAATGAAGCGTGATTGATAAGATAAAAACTTCTACAGATAATTCATTGATTATAGTAGACATTCGAATGACGAGTTAGAATTAGTAAAAAAACATAAGTAATATAACTCCAAAAAAAAAAAAAATCTTTTTCTTCTCCGATCAAAAGGAAAGAAGGGAAATGCCCGTCAAGTCTTCATAATATTGAAATTTTACAGCGAATGGCAGTCCATGATTTCATTGAAATCCCCCAGGAAAAGGGAGGGCGAAATTGTAGAATTTTGTAACCAATTTTTTGCACTTGCAAGAGGTACGTTTAAAAGAAAATGATCAGATTTACCAAAAAATAAAGTTAAAATGAAAATAAAAAACGCAAACATATTCTGACAATACAATCAAATTAACGATGAGTTTCGAAATTATATACACGTCAGAAATATCCCTTCTGTGTGGACGAAAGTTTTACTAAGTCAAATAAATTCACTTAAATAATACTTTAATTTGTTCATAATCCATACATAAAAATCTTAAGGAGAAGAAACAAAGGAAAAAAACCCATAAAAATCAAAGTAATGCCAAGAAAAAAAAACCCAAAAATTGAAAACTTCTCAAGAATCGAAGAAGAGATAGAAAAGATTCGTAGAACTTACAGATCGTTGACCCAGAAAGCAGAATCTTCGAATTTGTGGAGATTTTTTAGTGAGTGTAGGACAAACAGAGAGGAAGCAGAAGATGAACAATTATCTGGAAGGCAGTTGAAAGTGGGCAAGAGGTCCGGGATGCTGCAGCTGTATAAGAATTTAATACAATACCACCCTTCAATTCTGCTTTTTATGACAATATTACCCTTCTTTAATTTCTTAACTAAGCCCGTTTGATTTAATTAAAAATCAATTTTTTATTAGATTTTGATTTTAAAAAAAAAAGTTAAAAATCAAGGGCTAATTTACCATATTACTAAATTTAAAAGTTGAGGACCGTGTAATAATTCAATTAAAATTAGGAATTTTCTGCCGACCTCGCTAATCCTTGTTTGACAACCATTATTTTCAAATTCATTTTTCTACATAATCATTTTCATTCACGCATTCAAATCATAAAATATTCTGCACGTAAATATACAATTTTTCCTACTTTTTAACCACACAATCTCTTCAAAATAACCATTCAAAATTCAATTTTTTTTTTTTTAAAAAAAAAAGGTTGTCAAACAGGGACCCAGTAAACTGATTGTGCAGTTATAATTATTAAGTGTTCATGATCAATTTACAAATCAACTTTCTACTAAAGTAATAGGCTGGGACTAATCTTGCAATTGTACATAATAGTTTTACGAGGCTTAGAACTGTTCTCTTCGTGTTTCAGTTTTGATTTTTGAATTCAATTTGAGTTTTATATTTTGAGTGTCCATTTTGAAATTGTTGAAAAAGAGTTTTTTTTTTTTTTTTTTGTCATTTTGAAAAATTGTTTTCAAAAATTAAAAAAAAAATGAAATTTTGGTTTGGTTTTAACTGAAAACAGTCAAACGACTTTTTTGGCGTTTTCCTTTTTTTTTTAAAAAAAAAAAATTTTAAACTCGTTTTTGAAAATTCATTTTTGAGTGTTTTCAAAAACTGAAAATTGAAAATGACTTGAAAACAACAAAGAAAACATACCCTTATATTTTCAGCTACGGCTAAATATATTTTTGGCAATTTTACATTTTAATTGTATGAAATGTTCATAATATTTACACATTATCGCATTTATATCTTAAATTTTTCTCATCATATTTTTATTCTCAAATTAACATAAATTATTTCTGATTATGATTTCTTTAAAATAATGTAAAAAAAAGGTATTTACCCATTATATTTTTGAATAAACAAAACAAATAATTACTGCAAAAATACGATTAAATATTTGATTTTAACAATTTATTTGAATGAAAACCATGATTGAGGACAATTATTTTTTATTAAATAAATATTGAAAATAAGAATGCTATTAAGAAAAAAAAGGTTCAGAATATAAATATAATAATAAATAATGTAATTAAAATATGGTATATTTATATAATCATAATAATAAGAAGAGGTGTGAATATAACCACATTTCAGCTAAAGTCAAATAATTAAGTGTAAATTGCAAATTTCATCCTTAAATTTTTTTCATCAGTTTGCCACACAAGTTTTGTTGTCGAACTCATCTCTAAAAATGACTTAATTGAAACAAATTTATGAATTTGGTTATCATTCAGGTTAAGAAATAAAGTTCGATAACTAAAATGACACATTTTGAAAGTTTAGAAACTAATCAAGTTTATAACCCCAATTAATAGTATGAAACGCGTTTTAATGCCCCCACCACCACACGAGGGGGGTCGAAAACCAATCAAATCCGACTGTCCTTTTCGATTTGTTACAGAAATAGTATCAAACTGTACACATAATGCACTCCATCACCATGGCAGGTCTAACCACCGTGTTATTGACGTGATTATTGCTAATTATAATAATCATACGCAATTAACATGTTTCAACGTATGTAAACAATCAGCCAGCGACACGTGCAACTAATCACATTTTCAGTCCTTATCCATTCATGACTGATCGCTTTATCTAAAAATTTAAGCGTCCGTTTGATTGCAATAATGAAAAATGGTTAGAAAGAAAATGAATCTCAAGGAAAGTAATTGCTTAGAAATTGTTTTATAAGGAATTGTTAATTAAGAGCATGTTTGGTACAGATTCTCATTTTCTACAGTAAATCAATTCTCATTTTCAACCACACATTCTTCAATAAAATAATATTTTCCATCACATCAATACTTTTTTCTTCTTTTTCAACCACACATTTCTCATCATATCACTATTCAAAAATCAATTTTTTCCCAAAAAATCCCTACCAAACACACTCTAAATGTGTTTGATCGATATAATTTTCCACTCGAATTTTTTTTTGAAATTTTGGATTTTTCTGTTCACGTTTGGCTTTATTTTACATGGATATTGTTCATTAAAGTAAATTTTTTTTTTTTACAATTGGTTATGAAATTTGTTATCATTGCCAAAAAAAAAAAAAAAAAAAAAAAATTTGCTCGAAAACTATTTATTCATTATTTTTTCATCAAAATTTAGTGTTCGTTTGATTTTATTTTATATGAAAATTATCCATTAAAATGATTTTTTTTTTTACAATTGGTTATAAAGGGCATGTTTGGTACAGATTCTCATTTTCTACAGTAAATCAATTCTCATTTTCAACCACACATTATTCAATAAAATAATATTTTCCATCACATCAATATTTTTTTTTTCTTTTTCAACCACACATTTCCCATAATATTACTATTCAAAAATCAATTTTTCCCCCAAAAATCACTACCAAACACACTCAAAATTTATTCCAATTGCCAAAAAAAGAGATAAAATTCCATTTTTCCCACCAATTCAAGCAAAAATGGGAAAATGTGCACGTGTGAGGTGTTTGTGGAAAATCATTTCCATAGAACTTTTGTGCTATCAAATACTCATGAAGTTGGAAAATGGAATGATTTTCCATGGAAAATCCTTGGTATCAAACATGCCCTAAATTTAAAATAGAAATTTTGCAGCAGGGTTTTCAAATCTTTTGAAAACATACGGAACGAATCTATACCTTTAAATCGTTGAAGTTAGGTCTCAAACATTTCAATAAACGTGTAGTGGAAGGACATCTAACGTTTTTTATCCCAAAATCTGGAAGTTGATAAAAAAAAAAAAAATAACCAACATATAATGACTTGAACTACTACTTTTAAAAATGTTGATATTTTTAAGATGAAATTTCAAATCTTAATATCACATGTCTAATTTTCGCCCTGCTTCCTAGTGAAAAGTGACTTGATCTCGAGGGTTCTCATCATGACTCTCTCATCGATACCTAGGATCTAGGATGACATCTCAATATAAATCATGGCTCATCCTTGACCTTACAATTTGCACTTAATAATTATATTTTTGCATCAATATGTCGTTAGGGGCATCGACCTCGAGGTCACCTTGCAGGTCTCCAATGAGACCATAGCTCGACCTCTACCTAGAGGAACCTCATGATCGGCCTATGGGTCAGCTCAAGGCATGACCTCTCGAACAACCTAAATACACAATAAAGGTTCGACTTTCGTGATGACTTAATCCTACTTGAACTCCAGTATTGAAGTCTTATTATACCTTAACAAAGGAAGACTGATCCAATTACAAATCAAACATATAATAGTTCTAGAACTCCAAAGTCCATCACACCATGCGCGATCCATGTGTGTCCTCATACGATTACACTTTATTAAATTATTATAAATCCCTACAACTTGTTCATTGTTCAGATATGTTTTCACATATGACTCATGTTTGGTGGGGATTAAAATCAAATTTTTAGTAGAGTTTTGACAGAAATGTGTAGCTGAAAAGTTATAAGCCTCATATAATATGTTATTAAAATTAAATATTGACTGACTTCTATTAAAATCTTGATTTTAATTTGTACCAAACAAGTGCATAGTTTATTGCTCAAAGCATATACTCTCTCTCCCTATGCCAACTTAGGTAGGAGGGGTGACAATGTCATGTCTCATTACCTTTGTTTTAAGTACTAGAAGACAGTAGTAGTTGTCATCCATTAGTAATGTACACAAACTTTGTCTAATTCATGTGATCAAGCTCATGCAACCTTAGGTACAATTTTGGCAGCATCAATGACAATGTGGACGAGATATTTTCATTGAAAATGCTTTTATTATAATTTCATAGTTTTTCAAAAGATAATTAATAAATTTCAATAAGTTATATAAAAATTCATACTTAATACACATTTAAAATTTCGAATATTTTCAAAATTTATTTATAAATTAATTAATTAAACATATATTTTATTAATTAAATATATTAATGTCACAATTTCATATAATTTGGTCACAATTTCTATATAATTAATCACACATTATTAATTTGTCACAAATCACAAATTTTACATGTCACAATTCAAAAGTTTTATATCTCACAATTTGTTCATCGGTCACAAATAAAAAATTGAAACGTCACAAATTATTTTACGGTTACAATTCAAAAATTTTCATCACAAATTAGAAAGAGTAGTGCTACACTTACTGGGGTCTGCTTCACTTGCCCCTGCCAGGTAACACACATGGGGGTGGGGGCCACATTTTTTTTTTAATACATTGGGGTGGAGTCATGTGCTACAGTGAGGGGCATGTAAGGCCCCTATGAAATTAAACCATGTACGCAGGGCTTAATTCAATAAGAAATTTTATAAGTCACAAATTATTTTACGGTCACAAATCAAAAAATTTATAGGTCATAAATTATTTCACGATCACAAATAAAATATTTTATAGGTCACAATTTGTTTATCGATCACAAATCGAAAAAATTATAGATTACAATTTATTTATTGATCACAAATCACAAATTTTATAAGTCACAATTTATTACACGGTCACAAATTATAGAATTGGTGGTCACAAATTAACAAAATTTTAGGTCACACATTATTTATTGGTCACAATCAACCCATTTAATGTGTGACCACCACCACCAATTGTGACCAGAGCCAACACCACGGTCGCTGACAATGGGTAGCACTACCACCATGTCCACCATATCAAACAAACTAACACCCACCACCAAAAATCTTTATGATTTGAGCACCTTCGTGACTAATCAAATGGAAAAACTACCATGGCATCACCACCACAACTACACCACCATGAGAACTACCATTATCGTCAGATAAACCACTATTAGCAGCGTCGTCGCCACCCAACAGCATTGCACAATCACACCACAAACACCACCAAATGCAGGGGCCTAGTAGACTCCGATTGTCATCACAAACACCACCAATGGTATCAGAATTTGTATTCTACTCGCCGCTCCACCTCGCACGACATCGGGATCTCTCGGTGCCACTCCACCTCTCGAAGTCTCCGAAACAACTCTATCATCAATACACAACGGCATTGAGCGACACCGCTCTTACGTTAACATCGTCATCGGAGTCCATATAACTTGCACATATTGAAATCTCATGCCGCTCCACCTTGCACAGATCGAAATCTCACTCTGCCTTACCTCCTATGGTTGCTCCAATGTGTAGTGTGTGGTAAAGACACAGAGATATGAAGAGAGAATGGAAAGGGGAAAATGAATAGGGTCAGGGATAAGAGATTTTGGTTTTGACCGTTTGAGAGTTAAAAACGATGGATAGATTAATTTAATTAATATTAAAATGTCTAAATTTTTATCTGATTTTTTGAAAGAAAAACTTTATAGTTTGATTTTTGAATTGGACATTTTAAAATTCTGGTGAGGTGTAATTTCCACTAACTCAAATGTTGAAATCTCTTTGAAGTACACCCGCATACCCTTACTGAGGATTAGGGCCCTCAGGGGCATATAGCCCACTCTCTAGTTGTGGCCCAAAATGCATGACCGAACGCATTCAATTCAATGTGTCCATATGTAATCTCGATAGTGTAAAGATAATTCGTGTTAAATTTTTCATATTAAAAGTGTCCAGATATAACTTGATGGTGATATTATGGAATTATCAAGTAAATTCATGAATTTACAGGATTAAGCTATTTGTATAACGTTGAATGATAACATTGTTGATAATATATGAATCGGCACTAAATTGTTGGTTGAAAAAAGGGAAAATTGCGATGCCAGTCCCAAACCTTTCATTTTACTGCAGATTATACCCAAACCTTTAATTTTTGCGGCGTTGGTCCCAAACCTTTATATGTAGTTGCAGCATCAGTCCATATCAAGCATTCCGTCTGAATTTCCGTTAGTCAACCGAAAAATCTGGATGTTGACTTAAATGGGAAGTTAATTGGTGGGCAAAATTGTCAAAACAAACATTATACTACCCCCTACCCAACCAAACAAAACCTCTCCTTCCCTTTTTATTTTATTTTACTTTATTTTACCTAATGTATATTTTTCTCTCTCTCTCTCTCTCTCTCTCTTATGGGAAAATTGCAGTGTTGATAGCAGGTGTTCCATTTTTTTGATGCATAATCTGGTGTTTTTATACAGGAACTAAACAAAATTGTTGGGACCTATGTTATATTCTTGGACAAAGGTTTGGGACCTACACTGCACCATCAATAAAAGTTTTGGGATTTCTATTTAATTCAGAATTTGAACCAGGCATTCATACCACTAAGCAGATTTTAAGTTAATCATGTACTTCATTTGTTAATATTAGGGAAATAAAGCCTTTAAACAATAAATCCAAGACTCTAAACAACCATTCTTCTACTACTAACATACATCTACAGATTCAAGTTACAACAACCCCTATCACAAATCCTAATATCTAACTTCTCCACCCACAATTTCCCGTCGACCAAAGGGGTCATAATTTCAGCTTCCATCTCATTCCTTACTCGAAGAGAAGTGGGAAATTCCTACCACACGTTCACTTCCATGGCTGTCAACCAAGCTTTTCTGCGTTCTTCTAAAATGTGCAACTGGAGTTAAAAGAGAGAGAGAGAAATATACATTAGGTAAAATAAAGTAAAATAAAATAAAAAGGGAGGGAGAGGTTTTGTTTGGTTGGATAGGGGGTAGTATAATGTTTGTTTTGACAATTTTGCCCACCAATTAACTTCCCATTTGAATCAACATCCAGATTTTCCCGTTGACTAACGGAAATTCAGACGGAATGCTTGATATGGACTGATGCTGCAACTACATATAAAGGTTTGGGACTGGCGCCTCAATTTTCCCTTGATAAAATAAGTTATCGTTCAAACTGTCCAATAAAAACATATCACGTAGAATGATGTTATCCAACATTATACACCAAACACGATTGGAATTTACCAATACTGATGAATTCTGTTGTCTATTAATTGCTGTTCTTTTGCATTTCGTTTTTTTTAAGGTATGGAGTCTGTTAATATCTTCTTACTGTTAAGTACTAGGTATAAAATTCATGAGTTTTTCAATTTTGCAGCCAATTGTACCATGAAGCCATCTGACTTTTTTGAATTCTATCATAAATTTTGGCTTTCAGATTACAGCATTCATTATAAAGGACGACTTACTAAATTAGAAATAGTGCTTTTTTTTTTTGATACTCAGGTATCCCAGCATAGTTAGACTAAATCCTGGATCTCTAGTCACCGGCCCCTCAGCGACTTGAGGAGGTAAATCGCGAGTTATGTCCTTATTGGCTCCCAGGTTCTTGCACCGCTTATACTCCTGACCCCAAGATAGCTCTCCTCACTATCTTCCAGTCATTGCCTTACCTTAGAAAAAATCTCCCTTCCAAGACTCGTGCCTTCCAGAAATCGAACTCTCCACGTTGGGGTTGAAAGCCCACAAATGCAATTGTTCCAGCAACTCGAATGTGGCCCGGGGGGCTAGAAACAGTACTTTTTGAATATACATGAATCGTGTTTGGTACGTTTTTCGACTTTATCAGCCACTAAATGCTTTTGTAAATAAAAAACTTTTATCATAAGTAATTTTTTAATGATTAAAATTTTAAATAAACAAGTTGCTTATTTGGTAGGAATCTAGTACTTTATTCGAAATACACAACTTTTTACTCAAATTATAGCTGTATTTATCATTTATGCTTTGGATATAATTCAAATAGTATGGATTCTACCAATAATTTTATCACGTACTCGATACAGTAATTCACGTGAACCTAAATCAACTCTAGCTCCACGCCTAATTATCGAGAGGGAGAGCTAAATGGAATTATGGATCAAATATTTTAAACATATTTCAAAATAATAAATATCTCGATATAATAATTTTTACTTATTTTAAAACTTAGCAAAACATATTGACGATACCTAAACAACATAAATGCTACCTGTACAGAAATCTTTCATAGATTGTTTGACAGGTTGCCAATTGCAATCATTTATTGGATGTTTGACACAAAACAAAGTTAAATCAGCCAATACAGTGTTGACACCCCATCATCTCTAATGCTTTCTGTAATTTCTATATGTACAAACAACTTATTTGGTAGACAATTGAGTGACTTGTTCTTCACCAATCATTCCAATAAGGTGAGAAATTGAGAATGACCTGTGTTTCTTCCTTAATTCTAGATTTACAGACACCAAAAACCTACGACATTGATGGACCTTCGAATTTCCACGGTGCCTGCATGCATGCAAAAATAGTACGCTCCTTAATTAAAGCAACCTTACATGTAACCTTCATAATTCCATTGCATTTCCACTTCTCTCTCTAACTCTCTTTGTATTTCATCTTTCTCAGCCATCATCAAATCCCATCTTTCTGTATCTCTCTGCAGGTTGATGGTGGTTGGGTTATAGATAATCAGTTCAACACCATCATTTTTCATATCATGTAATATTCACCATTTGATCTGGTGGAGAGAGAAAAAGAAAGTCATGGAAATTGCAAGAATCAGGCAATTGGTGCTCCTCTGGTCTAAAATTCGAAGCTTTCGTGTAGCTCTCGTGGGGGGTAATCACACCGCAGCAAGATTCTGTACTCGCTAAAATTTTCATATACTGCGCGCGATCTTTGAGCTTGTTTTCCCTCTCTCTTTTTAAAATTTCTTTTCTCACCCCCATAATCTGCTTTTTTCTGCTACAATTATAAATAATCTGCGTTTTGGATCTACAAATTCTCTTGCTGCTCCCATTCTTTTCAGCATCCTTTGGAGTTTGGACAGGGATGGACGATTTGGCTCGTGGGTACTGGGCCAAGAATGGATTAGAAATGAATGAGCTTAATGCTGGTGGAACGGAATTAAATTCCGACACCCTTTTGATCATCAAGTTGCCAGATTCTCGGGTTCTGCGAATTTTGTCAAGATCGTTTTTCTTGGCTATGGTTCTTCTCACATTGTTTTCACTTGGCTCGATTATGAGAGCTTCTTCTGGCGCTTTGTATGAATCTGATACCGGTTCAGATGTCATTGGCTTCAAAATTCTGCCTATTTTGTTCGGCGATTTGGTCGATGAAGGCCTAATCAAGATGGGCCACAAGGGCCTCATTGTCGGATCTGGTGCCGTAGATATTGAAGATGATTTAGATTTCTCGAAGGAAATCGGCATTGATTTGGTCGCTGAATCTGATCTTCGCCGGAAGGAGATCACCCAAAACGAGATGTTTAATTTTGTTTTCGCATTGAGCTTCCGTGGAATCAACCAAATCGACAACATTCTCAAGAACAATGGCATTGTGATTGCACCATTGGGCAATGATCCCTCGAATGATCTACACCTTCAAACAAATTACAGAATTGTGTACCTTCGAAGATACGAGAATACCGTGGTGGCAATGAGGAAATCAAAGGCATCAACTGGTTCGGAAAACTCCCTGGCGAAGCAGATTTCCTGTGGAACTACGGTCGAGGCCAAGGAAGATGCATTGAAGGGCCTAGAAGATGTTTATCTCGAGCCCCCAAGACGTGCATTGGCACAATCGAGCTTCAGATCAAGGAAAATCAAGTTCCTTCCTGATTTGTTGAAGGATTCTTTGGAGAATTATCCCCGAAGAATTTTCATCGCAGATGACTCAAGTGCATTAGACTGGTTTTACAAAAACTATCCAAAAAGGGATCAAAAGTTCGAAATTTTCAACATGGAGCTTAAGGCGAGTACTGACGTTGAATCATCATCACCTCAAGAAACCGCAGTATCAACTTGGTTAACAAAGAGCGTGAAGAACGAGGACTACGTTGTAATGAAGGCTGAAGCACAAGTAGTCGAGGAAATGTTGAAGGAGAAGACTATATGTCTTGTGGATGAACTGTTTTTAGAGTGTAAGAATCAATGGCAACAAGAAGGAGAAGAAGAGAATGGGAGCAAGAGGGCATATTGGCAGTGTTTGGCATTGTATGGAAAATTGAGAGATGAAGGGGTTGCTGTACACCAATGGTGATTTTAATTGTGAGAGAGGAAGACGAGTTTTATCATTAATATTCTGATGTTAGTAAAATTTGTGGGCTTTAAATTTACTTTTTTCAGCTTTCAGTAACTCTGTCATTTTATTTTTTACTTTCTTTTTTCTGTGGGGTGGGGATGGTTCAATTTTCATTAATTTCCCTAATAATTTTTATGGAATTTAGTTTTTTTTTTATCTGTTTGGATTTTAGGCCTTTTGTATAGGTATATATCAAAATTATAATACTATTTTGTTGTTTTATCAGTCTTCTATTTCTAATATTTTTTCAATTGTTTTGCACTTTATCTTACAATGGTCACATCTGCAATATACATGAGCTTTTCTTGAAGCCAATATGTGCAATGACTCAAAAGAGAATATCCAAGTCATATTGAGACGTCTGCTAAGAGTGTAGACTTGATTTGAAGAGTTTATTAGGTGTCCCTGGAGAAAGGTTCATTCGGACACTTATGTGGAGATTGGCCGAAAGTTGTCATTCGCTTGAACAGTTGAAATGATAAATTGGGCTTATTTGTAGTTTGTTAGTCTAGGATGGGTCACTCGTTTTTTTTTTTTTTTGAGGACTCAGGTGTCCGAGTTTCGTCCGAATAATCCTAAAGAGTGGCGGCCTCCCCCCGGTTCGCCACCCGGGTAAATTTGAATACGGTCACAATTTATATACACTTGGACGGAATATTCAGGAAGCGGTTCTTCTTCTTGTGGACCTCCCTTTACGACGTACGGACAGACCCCTGAAGGGGGACAAGGCGCACCATAACTTTGTCACTACAAAACATGTGCCTTTCAATCCGCAGAGAACTCTCCTGTTTTACCACTGCGTAGGGTCACTTGTTTTTGTTTGTGCGAGGGGTTGGTTATTTGTATATTCAAAAATAATGAAGTTGAAATGGAGTAGAGATCGGCAACTTCTCTATATGTTAATATAGTCAACGACAGTATCATATGTTCTAACTTCCATACGAGTAAAATTTGTGTCTCCACGATAGGATGGTGAGAATTTCGAAATTATGTTTGGGACATTTAAGTGGAAATGTCTTCTGATTTTTAGGAGAAAAGTAGTACTTCCAACTGGTTATCACTGTAAACTTAGACTACTTTTCTCTTTTCCATAATAATAAATGGTGTAATCTTTAAAACAAGACAATTACACCTCTATTTTCAATAAATTTGTGTTGACTATTAATTTTATTGATTATTATTTTTTTGACACTTTCTCGTGACTATACTTGTGGAGAGATCCAATAAGATCAAATAGTTTGCAATCGTTTCACTCTCAGAAAGTTTAAACAAAATTGCTCAAGTTTTCAATTATCAGAATTCAAGTGAAAGAATGTCATAAAAAATTACTGAGTTGATTATCTCCATAGGCAGTATGAATCAAGCAAACTCAAACCACAAGTAATGCATTCAATTTAGAATTGACAGTCAGAGTATAAGCTCTCAGATATATCACCAAGAATGATAACAACGGCTAACAGCAACCGAGAAGACAACACAAGGATTAGATGAATAAATCATCCTGAAAGAACTTGAGAACAAAGCTGACACACTTCATGGATAAATTCTGTGATTCCAGATGTGCTTCATTAAGAATGATTGAATCAAGGGGGTTTTGGAACTTCTGGCACTGTTGGTTTGGGCAGTTATGGGAACTTTGATAGCTCAGGCAACTCAGGCACTTCTGGCTTTGGAACTGCAGCGTTCTCTGGTTTTGGTACTGTCGGAATATCTGGCTTAGGCACTTCTGGTATCTCTGAAATCTCTGGTTTTGGCACTTATGTAATCTCTGGTTTTGAGACTTCTGTAATCTCTTGATTTGTTAATGTGGGAATCTCTGGCTTTGGTAGTGTGGGCAGCTGAGGTTTTGGCAAAGTTGGTAGCTCAGGCTATTGCAATGTTGGGATTTGGGCTAAAGGAAGTTCGGGCTTAGGAACCTCAAGTGGGGTTGTCTCAAGGAGGTGGCAAGCCTCCGCCTAAATTTTGCTGCCAGTTACTGAAGATAAAGTGATAAGCTGTATAAGGAACAGAGGTGAGTGGTTATGACAAGCCATTGAAGAAGTATAAAACAAATGTTCCTTAATAATTTTAAGGTAAGTGTTTCGATCTTGAACCGAGTGATGGATGGAAATGTATGTGAGAAAAGTTTATATAGAAACAGAAAAAGATATGGTTTGGTCGGTAAGAAGATATCTGTGTGTTAGTTCAACTTCTTGATAGGATTGCTTAAACTATCTATTTTCTCATTCATAGTTCAGCTTTCTATTTTTCTCCCACAATGCAACTGATCAAAATGCATCAGAGTTGTTCTAATTGGTCGTCTGCAAACAATACACATGATCAAATCCTAAGGATTTAAACTGATAGGTACTCTTATCCATTTGACAGTTACTTGGCTGCTGTAGTTTAAAGAAGAACGGACTTCATAATCTGTGCAAATCAAAAGAAATAAGTCATTAACATGAAGCGATCTCGGTGGAACATGTCAAGAAGTAGAGGAAGGGGTAGACTAAAATTAACATGGCTTATACTAGTTGCCAAGGATCTACTTGCTTTAGAATTAAACACAGTGGCATAAAAATATTCATGTAGCCAATCCCAAATGTATTTACAAGGCAGTCTTGTCATTATTGGTCTGAGAAACAAGCGATTCTCATACATGATAACTCTTCTGCATTATTTTAGGGAAAAAGATACACTTACAGAACTATTCATTTACAGAATAGTTACAGAAACAAAAATTTCCTAAAATACCCTTTACATATAAATTGCAACTAGAAGTCACTATAAGAATATAAAAACTTCAAATTAGTCCCAAAAGATTTATGAGTGCAAAATTTATTCCGTTGACTCTGTGCACTCCGGTAAAACAGGTATCTGAGCGTATATCAAAATACATATATCCGGGAGGAACTCTATAGGGAAAAGCAGTAATTACTGACTCTCCGCCCCCGGCTTGGCCCTCTACAGGATATGGTCAAGGACTCAGATAGGTATCGTTATACTACTGTCAAGTCAGGGCCGCTTCCGTAAACTCGGACGGTAGTGAGTGCGATCTGCGCACTCTGGTATAATTGGTATCAGAGCCTTGTTAGATCATGGAAATTGAAATAATTAAAAATAGTTGGTACTATATATTAAGAGAAAAATATGGCCTAAGTTATATGTTTACAGATCCCTTTTCTAGGAGATTAAAAATATTAATATTAATGATAATTAAAGAATTACCAATAAAAGTAAAGGAACAAATATTAGAAAAATTAGAATTAAGATACATAAGAGATGAATATTTATATCAAAAAATAATGATAGAATTTGAAAAAGAAGAAGTAGAAATTTATTGTAAAGAAATGTATGAGCCTGAGATATATTACGAATCTAAATATCATGAACCAAAAGTCATGATGAATATAGTTGATGAAGAAAACATAATTGAAGAATTTTTGAGAAAAGTCGAAAAACATAAAAAACCTATTTATCCTTACCTACCTAAAAATAGTACAAATGAATGTTTTGAAGACATCCATAAAAGATTAGAAAATCTAGAATATAATTTACAAATAGGAAATGCCTTGTTAGATAAAAAGCTTGAAGGAAGGGATAGAATTATAATTAATCCACCTCAAGATTTTAGAATAATAAAAGATAAGGGTAAAAATCATGAAATAAAACAATATATGATAACAGAAGTAGAAGAATTAGAACAAAAATTCTTAGAATCTACTGGAGAAGAATATGAAGAATATAAAAAACAGTTAGAAGAATTAACTGAAAAGTTGGAAAATATAAAAATGAATACAAATCCATCATCAAGTCGAAATATAAAAACAGAATTCAGTAGTGATGAAAAATATGAAAACTATCCTTATGGTACACCCATACCTAATAAAGAAGGAATTAACCAATATAGAAAGACACAAAAAAGATACACAGGAAATATAAGAAAACAGTCTATTAAAGAAATAAACCCAATGAAATCTTATAATGAACCAATCCATACAACAGGAATATGGTTAGATTTAGATTGTGTAGATAAAAATAAAGCTATAGAAATATGGATAAAAAGTACAGATCTAGCTATACAATTTAACAAATGGGAAACATACACAGCCTTTGGATTTATAGAACATACTTTTAGAGGAATTGTATTAGACTGGTGGAGAAAACTACCAGAAAATATAAAAAGAAGTATAAAATATGGAGAAAATCCAACTGAAATAATAGATAACAGGAATACTTTGAATGAACAAAGTATCCAAGAAATATTAAGAAGGCTAGAAAGAGCCTTAAGAACAGAATTTTTAGGAAATAGATTTACAATAGACGAAGAAACTAGAAAGCAAGAAAAATATAATGAAGGAATGATAGCAATGAAAAACCTAAAGATATGTGATATGTGTGAACTTGAAAGATACACATGCAAGTTTGAAGAAATATATTATATATTAAATCAAGGAAATTATCAAGAAAACAAACCTATATTAAGATCTTATTTTACAAAATTACCATTTCCATGAGGAATGAAATTACTAAAAGAATATGAAAAATTATTACCTTTTGGTGAAGAAGATGGAGTTAATAAAGATAGTTTAGGATGTAGAATTGAATTTACAAAAAAGATGATAGGAATATGGTGTAGAGAAGCTTTAGAAAATAAAAAAGCATATAAAATGAGAAGAAACTCCCTATGTTGCTACAAAGATATAGGACAAATTGAACAATTTGGTTGTCATAAAAAGAAATATAAACCATATAAGAAATACAAAAGAAAGTTTAAAAACTATAAAAAGTTTAAGAAAAGATTTTTTAAATCTCATAAAAAATATTTTAAAAGAAAAGACTGGACTAAGAAGCCCAAGCCTAAATATATCAAGAAATGCAGATGTTTTATCTGTAATGAAGAAGGACATATAGCTCCCCAATGTCCTAAACGAAAAGATAAACAAAATGTAAAAATCCTAAGAATATATGAAGAATTTCAAAATGATAGTGATATAGAACCAATTGAGAATTTTGAAGATTTAAGTAGTGAGTGCAATAGCATTTATGAATTAGATACATCATCTTCAGAATAAGATTCTGAAGAAATAGTATATATGAATCAAGAGATACAACAAATAAATCAAGAAATAGAGGTAGAAACAATTGAGAAAGTTGAAGATTCAGCAGAAGGTATAAACCAAGAAATTACCTTTGATGCTAGAAAATATAAAGGACTAACAAAAAAAATATTAGATTTACAAGAAAAAGATGTATTCCACCAAGAATTCTTAGGAATACTACCAAGAGTAAATAAAACAATTGTAAGTATGAATTACAAAGAGATATCTATTAACATAGAAGATATAATGGGAAAAGCGAGAATTCCTATAATTACAAAAGAATAGGTAAGACAAAAGTTATCCAAAATTTCAGAAAATGTAAGAAGCAAACTAAAATGTATTGAGATAGGAGGAATCCAAATTATGGTAAAAGGATTCTTTAGAGAATGAATGAATATACCAATAGAAATATATTGTATGGACAATAGAATCTTACAAGATCCTGTAGATGCTCTATTAGGAACTATTGTAGGAAACCTAGTCTATCAAAAGATAATATTTACAGTAAAACCAAATTATGCGGTTTCACTGATTGATGAAAATATTGATCAAAGTTTCAATCTATATTATAGAATTGGAAATTTGAAAATGTTAAGGAAAAGTAAGGCTATTAGTATAAGCATAAAATCAATTTTTGCTTTTAGTACTAGCCACCACAACAACTTAAGAAAAATAACTGATAACATCATCATACATAAAGATTTTGAGGAATTAGCTCAATATATACCCCCTAGAAAATACCAAGAACATGAAGTGACAATACCCCAACAAATAATGCTTGATTTTCACAAACAAGCAAGAGAAATCAATTCTGAAGGAAAATTGATAAGAAGAAATAGTGTCAGCTTAGAAGGAGATAATCTTATTGCAAGATTTCCCCCCAAACAAGACCTTAAGATAAGCCAAGTTAAAAAACTTAGTATTGCTGAACCAACAAATTCACAATACTATATCAAAACAAGATATGTTAATCAAGAAGGATATAAGAAGAATCTTCTTGTCCTTATAGACACTGGAGCAGAAAAAAGTCATGTAAATGCTAAATTTGTTAGTCATTTACTAGATTTTGAGTTACCTGAACCATATACTTTCAAAGATTATTTGGGAAATAATCTTGAAATAAAGAAATATGTTAATTTCCCTCTTATATTTGTAGGAGAGGATCAGAAAGAACATAACAAAGAGATAATTCTATATAAATATGGATCATATGGAATCAAACGTTCACCTATATTATTAGGAATGAACTTTCTTGAAAAATTTAGCCCCTATAAAATCTATCAAGGATATTTAAAAATAACAGTTGATAATAATCCAATTATCATATCAAGAATATATGAAAATATGAAAACATTGTTATCGTGGAAAGAGTAATTAATACTAATCCCATGAGCCCATATATTGAAATTATACTCAATATAAAAAAACCATTGCAGAATTAAATTTCATGCTTATTTAGATACAGGAAGTACAATAAGTTTGTGCTTACCAAATGTATTACCAAACGAATACTGGAAATATGACTCAAAAAAGATAGTCACTGCTACAACAGCAGGAGGAAACAAGGTAATATATAGCAAATATGCTACACAAGTACCTTTTCTAATATCCTTTAGAGAAGTATTTGTTAACACAATATATATGTCATCTACAATTGGATGTGATATTTTATTAGGACAAAATTTCCTACTTAAATATGCACCATTCACACAATATGTAGATAGATATATGTTCACAATTCCTTGTGCACATAAAATATTTACACCTAAAATAACTAAAGCTGTTAGCATAGCACACACACAAATTAATCATCAGAGTTCCTCAACCCAGCGTGGTGGATGTTGGAACACAGACAAAATTAAACCAGTTACAGTTTTAAAAATGATAACAGAAGATAAGTTAGAAAAATTGAAAAAAGAAATTTCTGAAATATATTCTGAAAATCCATTAAAAAAATGGAACACAGACAAAGTAAAGGCAAAGATAGAACTTATCAATTCAGACACTATTGTTAGAGTCAAACCAATGAAATATAGTGTTAATGATCAAAAGGAATTTAAGAATCAAATAAAAGAATTACTAGAATCTAAATTGATTAGACCAAGTAAAAGTGCACATAGTAGTCCAGCCTTTATGGTAAGAAAACATAGCGAGACAAAAGAGGAAGATATATGTTATCTCGACCATTTATTGTCCAAAATAATCTCCAACCAAGTTTGCGGATCAGAAAAAATGGAGAAAGAACTATGCAAATTACTTTAGGATTACAGTGATCATCATTGTGAATATTGCGTAGTAGAAGATATGAGTCAAGTATCACTTGATGATGAAGAATTTCCTGCAAAATTCTTTGAGTCAAGGATGGAAAAATAATGGAGTAAGGACAGTGACCCTTTATCACTACTTTAATAAAGTCTATTTATTAAAGAAAAACTGTGGTCACTAAAAAACAGAAGATAGTACAAGAAAGTAGTTGAGATTTTAACTCCCCACCAACTATTGAAGAAAAAGAAGCAAAATAGCTGTTGAAGATAAGAAAATTTGGTATGACAATGACTCTTCACCAACTTACCAGCTCAAAAGAAGGACAGCTTTGCTACCAAACAAAAGAAGATGGCAGACAAGAAATAATGAAGGACAGCTGTGAAGATAAGGTTCCTAACCACTTGAAGAAAAATCCGTTATATAAGGAGAGGAGGTCCAAAGACCAGAGGCATCATCCATCTCTCTCTCGAATTCTCTATCTTTATATCTGTATACACCACTTGTATTCAGAAAAAGAAACTAAATAGCTTTGGAGATAGAAAAGCTTGTAATAAGGTAATCACTTATGGAGTTCTAAACTTCATAAGGTGAGTACCAAAGGTATGTAAATATAGTAAGCCATCATGTATTGTTTCAATCTTATGAATATCAAGATGAAGTTTTTATGGTTTAACAAAGTTTCTATGAAAGGATTTCGTTAAGTTTCTCATGATTCCTCGGCAGTACAAATAGAGATTTTAAAAGATTTTCAAAATATTGATTTTGAATGGATGTTAGCTATGCCAAAGTACCCTTCTTTGATGAATGTTTTAGGGGAAAATGACAGTTTTTCTAACAAAATTGTAGCACCTTGTGTGTGAGTTATCTTTTAAAATCTTGTTCTAAGTAAGAACTTGTTCTGAAAAGAGTTTGAATAGAGGTGAAAACAGAGACTCTGGATACTGTGAGATAGCGTCTGTGGCAACACGGCTAGTTCTCTAGAGTGAGAAATGCAACCTTAATTGAAAAGCCTTTTGCTGAAGCAGTTGTGGACCCAAATGTTTTCAAAAAACATTTTAAATATTCATCTGATTCAAAAGAATGATTGAATGCATGCAAAGCTACTATAAGAACATGTTGGAGGGAAAGCCTGTTTATTTCCATCGATTACTGTAAGTTATTTACATGCTTTATATGTTTATGTTTTAATTATCTTTATGAACACTTCACAAGCATCTACATCTAATGATGATTGTCTTAAATTATATTTAGATAAAAAAGATATTTCATTTCTACTTAGTATAGTTAAAAAATCTGAAGATATAGTTCCTGTTGGACAAGAAAAACTTAAATAAATATATTCTGAAATAGATTATGCTTGTAAACATAATATAGGATTTGATCCTGTAGAAATTAGCAAAGAAATAAAGAAAGTTGAAGATGTTATTGGAAAATACAAAGACATAAAAGAAGAAGTCTCAGAAGGAATAGTTTTTGGATATATAACTAAAAAAGACCAACCTAGAGCTTTTGAAAGATTATCAATATACAGAGAATATTTAGAACAATTTGAAAAATTAAAAAATTTACATATTAATCCTGATTAATGAATTAAGGAGAAAAAGAAGATAATTATAAGACATAACCCCAAACAATCTAATAGAAACAGGGTAAAACTTGCAAATAAAAATAGTAAGGGTAAGATAGTACTTTTATAGGAATTAATTTTATATTATTTAAAGACTTTGTGAGTATCTGGTAGACTTCTGGCAAAATTCATCTGGTAGTCTAGCATAGCCCTTATTTTAGGCTACAGGCCTGTGTAGAAGTTGGAAAGCTCAACCAGATTTATGGTGTAGATGATGGGGATATACAAGCAAATGACCCAAATTCAAAGCCAAAATTCCAAACTAACCCCAAACTAACCCATTTCACTATTCAAACATATAAACTACCTAAAATACCCTTAATATAAAAGGTTTCAAAATAAGTCATTTTAGTCCTCATAACTTTAATTCTAATTTTGGATTCGACAAAATTGTTTGCTCCTTGCAATAAAAATTAACTTTTCTTCACCATCAACTCTTTCCACCTATCTTGAGCCGAAAAATTTGATATTGATTAATAATTTTATTTTTGAATTTTTGCATTTTAGGTCACATAAAATTGGTATCAGAGCCCTATATCTTGAGGAATTAACGACATTAGAGAATGGAAGATAATAACGAAATTTGCATAGGATGGTACGTTAACAATTCTACTGAATATTTAGATACTGATAGTTATATTCAACATCTTGTTAATAAATCAAGAAATTTGATTAATAAAATAAAAGACTCCGATAGTCTTAAAATAAAGAAAAAATTTGAAAAGAAAATTACTTTTCTTTTAATAGATTTTGATGAAATTTTAGACGAAGACATAGGATATCTTGTTAAAATGCCTATTCTTATAGAAATGAAAATTTTAAAAAGAACACAAAGAGTTCTTAATAATGAAATTAGGAGAATTGAAGAATTAGATACCTAAAAATCATGGAAATTGAAAATTCGAAAAATTTAGAAACTGAAGTATACGAAGGAATAGATGGATATGCTTTAAAAGGAAAATTTGATTGGAAAAATTTAGAAAAATTAATAGAGCAGAATTAAGTCTAAAACCACCAGGAGAAAATAAATTATTTAATATTTTAGGATCAGCTTTCAGAAGAAAGAAGTTAGTCATTAACGAATATCATGAAATAGAAAAAGCCATAGATATTAAACATACACAAGGAAAAATAAAATTAAATCTTATAACAAAAAGAAATATTAATGAATTCCTAGGAAAATTAAAACAAGAAAAACGAGATAAAATATCTTATGTTTACCTTGTTGGAATACAAATAATAATAAAATCATGTTTTAAACAAGGAATTAATAGTCCTATAATACTTAATCTACAAGATGAAAGATGTATAACTGCAGAAAATGGAAATTTAGGAATAGTAAAAGGAAATTTAGCCTATAAAAAAATTAAAATTTACTTGTTATCCAAGATATTGCGTACATATAAATGATAAAAATTTAGATGATTGTCTTAGTCTACATTTTAAGATGACTAATAAAATATTAAAAGACGATAATAAAGTTTTTACTATATTATATCAAGGATTATATTGTTATACAAATAGTAATTATGGAAATATATATAAAGAAAAACCTTTTATAGAAATTGACGAAGAATTTAGGGATATAGGAGAAGCAATCTTACCTAGAGAACAAGACATAGAAGAAATAGAAAATTTTGAGATAGGATATGATGATGCTATAAGTATTGATCAACCTATAATACCAAAACAAATAACATATAAAGAAAATAAAATAATTATTGGAAATAATACAGTAAGACATAGTATTTCAAAAATAATACAAAGTAAAAATAATAGTGTTTATGGAATCAAAGGAAAGTTTTTTAATGAAAATAAATGAATAAATGAAATTAAAATACTTATTTATACTGGAGCAAGTCAGAATCATATTTGCTCTCTTATTGATGAAGGAATTAAAAAGAAAAAAGTTGAACTTTATAGTTATAGAGATTTTGAAGGAAAAATAAACTCTTGTGATATCATATGACAAGTTCAAATTAAATTAGGAAATTTATTATTAAGCATAGAATGCTATATTGATAATAATATGAATTTTGATGAACATCCAATATTATTAGGAAATTCATTTTTAAATAGTCTTGATAATTATAAAATAGACAAAGAAGGAATTCTTATTATACATCAAGGAATAACTACATATTGCCCTAAAGAAAAATGAGTAGAGAAATAAAATTCCCAATAAGTGTATATATACAAATAACTGTATTTGAATCAAAAATAACTACTTGTGCTCTAATTGATACAGGAGCTGAGATAACTGTCTTTAAAGAATTTTATTACCAAAATGGATAGAAAATAAACAACAATTAACTTTACAAGAAATAACTGGAGTAAGAGAATCTTTAAAATATAAAAATGAAAATATAGAAGTTATAATAGGATCTAAAATAGTAAACATAAGAAATGTTTACCAATATAATATTAATGATTGTGATATTATTCTTGGAAATGACTTTCTACAACAGTTTAGTCAATATAGTCAAAATATTTATACTATTCAATTAAAAACACCATGTGGACATTTACTAAAAATTGCTAGAGAATTTAAACCATTCAGAGTTCAGCCAGCTCAGCGTGGTGAAAAAATAAAATTTATACCAAAATTACTCAATTATTCAATCAAAACAATTACTCTTGATCAAATAAAAGATCTTTTAGCTAAAAATTATAATGAAAACCCACTTGAAAAATGGAAAAAATCAAAAACAACAGCTAAAATAGAACTATTAGAACCAACAATCATTATTAGAGTCAAACCTATGCTCTATAATCAAGAAGATAAGGAAGAATTTCAAATACAAATTCAAGAACTTCTTAATCAAAAACTTATAAGGAGAAGTAATAGCACTCATAGTAGCCCAGCTTTTATGGTTAGAAATTATTCGGAGATAAAAAGAGGAAAACCTAGAATGGTAGTAAATTATAAAGAACTTAATAAAAATACTAAATTTGATGGATATTATTTACCAAATAAAGAAGTATTAATAAATATAGCTAAGAATAAAAAATATTATTCAAAATTTGATTGTAAATCTGGATTTTGGCAAATTAAACTAGAAGATAATAGTATACCATTAACAGCATTTAGTACTCCTCAAGGACATTATGAATGGTTAGTTATGCCATTTGGATTAAAAAATGCACCACAAATTTATCAAAGAAGAATGGATGAAGTCTTTAAAACTTATAATTTTCTTATTGTTTATGTTGATGATATACTTGTTTGTTCAGAAACATATGAAGATCATCTTAAACATCTTAGAATTTTTGCTACACTTTGCTCAAAAGAAGGTATAATACTTAGTCGAGAAAAAGCGAAGTAGCAAAACATGAAATTGAATTCTTAGGAATGATAATAAATAGTGATGGAATAAAATTGCAACCTCATATTTCGGAAAAAATAATTTTATTTCTGATAAACTAGAAAATAAGCAACAAATTCAAAAGTTTTTGGGTTGTCTTAATTATCTTTGAAGGATTTATAGAAAAACTTGCAGAAAAAAGAAATAAACTTCAGAAACTATTAAGAAAATCAAATAAATTAGGTTGGAATGAAGATCATACTCTTTGTGTTAAAAATTTAAAAGAAAATTGTAGAAATTTACCTAAACTTAGACTTCCTGATGAAAAAGATAAATTAATAGTTCAAACAGATGCTTCAGATTTATATTGGAGTGCTTTATTAAAAACTGATTTAAATGAAATTTGTAGGTATACTAGTGGAACATTTAATAATGTTGAAGTAAATTATTCAACCAATGAGAAAGAATTATTGGCAGTTGTTAAAGGAATAAACAAATTTAAAATGTTTTTGTTACCCAAGGAATTTATTGTTCAAACTGATAATACACAACTTAACGGACTAGTAAATAATAAATTACCAAATTCACCTCAACATAGAAGATTACACAGATGGCAAGTGTTACTATCTTTTTATAATTTTAAATTTGAATATATTAAAGGAAAAGATAATTTATTTGCTGATTTCTTGAGCAGGAATTATGAATATGGAAAAGATTGAAGCATTTACAAAGGAATTACAAGATCTTCTAACAGATTTTA
Source organism: Fraxinus americana (assembly GCA_035079005.1). Lineage (NCBI taxonomy): Eukaryota > Viridiplantae > Streptophyta > Magnoliopsida > Lamiales > Oleaceae > Fraxinus > Fraxinus americana. Next base: position 6,659,923 of record CM068714.1, read on the forward strand.
ATGCAGATTATCTTGCTGTTCAAGAAGATCATCTTGATATTCGACAAACTTTGTGTGATTTATCAAGCAAAGTTGTTGAAAGTGGGAAAAAGATTGAAAAATTGAATGATAACAAAGAAAAAATAGTTGAAAAATTGTCAGAATGTTTAGACTTTTTTGCAAATTGTAGCCAGGAGTATCCTCCTTTAAAAGGTGAATACAGCCGAAAGGCTAGTCACATCCCATTTCGGGAGATTAATACATCCACCTCGAGTGGAGAATCAAAATTTAAGAGAAATGACTCTCTTACCTCGCAAGAGGAAAAAGTCATAAAAAAGGGTCCACAACAACTACCTGTCAGTATTGACAAATTGTTGGCAAAATTTACAAGTGGAAAAGGAGCCGCTGAGTCTAGTACTCAAACATCCTTATCAAAAGGCCCATTGGAACAGCCTATTGTTATCAGTGAATTCCAAGAAGATAAAAAATCACCAGTTGGTGACCTTAAATCACCAAAGGGAATAATTGTTACTCATCACATCAGAGCTAATCTACATCCAATGGAAAAGGAGTATTATGAATTCTCAGAATGGGTATATAATTTCAGAGAAGGAAGTTCTCTATATTTGACAGCCCTTCTAACGGCGATTTATCCAAGGATCAGTGCAATTCAAGGAGCAGATCCTAATATTGTTCGAAAATTGGCAGCATTTGAATTTTTAGATCGACTCTTCCCAGGGATAGATCTAAAAGAAATTGAACAGTTTGACAAAAAAATTGTTAATTGTGTTAAAAAATTCGGCGATAAACAACCGATTGAACTGAGATTTTACACAATTAGTCCCGAATATAAAAAACCAGAATGATATGGAGAACATCATCTCATCACAATTCGGAAAAATAATGGAAATTCACTCAAGGAGATTCAGATTTTTAAAGAATTGCCCACTATTAATAGAAAATGGATGATTTATAGACGAGCTCTCGGAATAAAATCAGTCTGCTCAACAATGCAGTTCTTTTATGGAGAAAGATACATGGTCTATGGTATGAGTAATAATTGGATCCTTATCTGTAGAGGAGATAAAGAATCAAAAATTCTTGAAGAAAAAATCTGTGGAATTATGAACGATCAATTTTCTGGAAGTGAAGAATGCATTAAAGAAGCCTGCCGACTTATGGGACACATCCACAAGTAAATGACGATCAAGAAAAATGTGATTGACAGCACCATGTGAACTTTGAAGATAAGAAGACAGCTGTCAAGCTGGAATCAAAAGAAATTGCCGACACTGGAATAAAGACAACCAACAACCACTTTTAATATTTTCAACCACATTTGAAATTATTGTACCTCTTACTTTTGTGTTGTAAAAATCTGATTGGCCAGAAACTTCTCGGTGAAGTGCGAGCCTTTCTATAAATTGAGACCCTTCTCATTAGAAAAGATCATCGAAAATTAGCCATCTGAAATCTCATCCTGAACTACCATCTAAAACCTTCAACAATGATCTTTGTAATCATTCTCTTTAGAGAGTAGAAACCACTCTTCGGAGTATCAATCTCTGTAAAAATCTTTGTATAATAGCTTTCAAGCTATCTTCAGATCAATAAAATCTTTGAGTTTGAAATAAATCTTTTATTACGCTTTGAGTGTTGTTCTACACAGTGAGTCTGTTTGAGAGTTTTAAGTGCCTTTGTGTCCATTTTGCTGTGATGATATCGGACTTTGGCCAACTCTTGTGACGAAGGTGACCAGGAACATATAACATTCTTGCTATTTGGCGAAGCGTGGTAAGGCCCTTATTTTAAGCTACAAGAAAATTTATTGTCTGAAAAGTTGTATGAAAATTATTATATAAGAATTTTTATGAGATTGTTTACTTTGAAGAACTTTTATCATGGAAAGTTACGAGTTTTATTATAGATCTGTACATTTTAGATATACTAATAGTATTGATTATAGTCACATGATAGAAATTTCGGAAACTTATGATAGTTATACTAGAGGAATAAATTTCATAAAAAGAGATAGTAGATATTATGAAAAATGCCTTACAATTGTATCATTTGGATTAAAAGAAAAATTGCCTAAAGAAATAATAAAAATGATTATATTTTTCTGGTTAGATAGTGAAAATAGTGAAAGAACTTTTGAAACTACAGAGCATGTAAGTTATAATGAAGTTTCTGAATTATATGATTTTGATCTTAGTTTTGACGATATAGAATAAGAATATGCCTGAAATAACTAGAAAACTTTGTGACAATAAAATAAAAATTTTAGAAGAACAGATAATAACTGACAATAATCGTAGAGAAATAGAAAGGGAAATTTCTAATTAGAATAAAATTAAAAGAGAATTATTAAAGAATGAAATTACAAGAGAATTAAGAAGAGAATAACAATTTAGAAGAGAAATAAGACAAATGATAAATAATATAATAATTAATTCCTTAAATATAGCAGACTAATATGAGTTTACCAACAAAAATAAGATTTGATAAACAAGAAATAGAAAATATTAGATTACCAATAGGAAGCTATCAAACTAAAAAATGGAATACAACTCTGTTTCAACCTTTAAGCTCATGGGGAAATACAGATGAATGGTTAAATATGACTACAAATTGGACTAATGCATTTTTATGGCAACAATTAGGATAATTAAAATCTAAAGATGTAGAAGCTATAGACGAAATAAATAATATAGATCTAAAAGATGAAATAGCTAAAGAAAGGTTAGAAGTTTTAAACAAAAATATGTCTAAACAATTTAATAAAATAAAAGAACAAATTAATAATTTAGAAATACTTGATGAAGCCAAACTTGAAGAAATTCAAAATCGAATATCAAAAATTGCACAGAAAAATAGTATTAATAAAATAGCAACTTTAGAAGAAAAAGTAGACATTATTAATTATAAACTTGATATTCTGTTAAATAAATTAGGATTTGAAATTGAAAAACCATCTTATAAAAAATCGAAAATATGAGTATGAATGATAAAATTAATTTAATTGAGAAAAATATAAAAACAATTGATGAAAAAATAACTAGAATTGAAATAGGCTACGAAGAAGAGAAAGAAAGACTACAAAATAACTTTTTAAGAATAGAAAATCTTTTAAATAGAATAATAGAAAATTTAAATAAAGAAAAACCATTTAAACCAGATTATACCAAAAAACTTAAAGAAGTCAGAAAGAAAATTGAAAAATATGAAGAATTAATAAAACTTAATGGAGGATTAAAAGAAGATATAGAAAGATTATTAATTGATCTTAGAAAATAAGAAGAAAATCTTATAGAAAAAGAAAAAGGAAAATTAACTATAGAAGAACAATGAACGAAGAAATGGAAAATTTAATATTTGACTTAGAAGACTTAAAAATTTGTGAAGAAATAACTAAAAATCATATGGTCGGAAAAACAGGAGGACCACGAGCAGTTAAACAAGAAAAATGTGGAGAAACTAGCACAGCTAGATATGAAGCAGAAATAGACCCTAGAAGATATGTTAATACAAAAGTAGATTTTAAAACTACCAAAGAAAGAATGTATAGAGATCAATTTAAACCAATTTTAAGAGAATCAAACCCAATGAAAATTGCAGGATCATATTTAAATTTAGATTGTGAATTAGATGTTAAAAGAGCTATAAATGAATGGAGTACTAATATGATAGCACACTTTAATTATAATCGCTGTAATACAGATAATAAAAATAGAACTGAATATCTATTAGCAACATTTAAAAGAAATGTGTTTAATTGGTATAGAGGATTAGAATAAACAACAAAAGGTATTTGGAAAGATAGTATTGAAGCAGGATTTGAAATTAGTATAATAGAAGGAATAAATAGAGTTGTTACAAGAATTTATAGAGAATTTGCTGGAGAAGATTGGGTAAATGAAAGTATTAAAGCTAGATTAGAAGAAATAGAAGATGCTAAAAACAGAATGGAACATTTACAAATTTGTAATATGTGTTACCTCAATGAATATTGTTGTGAATATAATAAATATTATTATATAATGTTTGGAAGTGGAGCTGATAATAATTATTATAAGGAAGTTTTTATTAGAAAATTACCACCACCATGGAATAGTTATTTTCAAAATAAGATTAAAGAAAAACAATTAGGAAGAAATGAAGAAGGATATACATTAGGATTTATTATAAGAACTATAAAAGACGAAATAAGTACTATGTGTAGTAATCAAATGATTTATAAACAATCAGGATTTATACAAGATATGATTTGTTGTAGAGATACCGAAGTACCAGGAAATTGGGGATGTTATGATTATAAAAGAAAAAGAAAAATAAAACCCAAAAAATATAAAAAATATAATACGTTTAAAAAGAAATATTTTAAACTAAAAAGAAAATATTTTAGAAGAAAATATAAACCTTATAATAAAAAACTATTAGATAAAAAACGATGTAAATGTTGGAATTGCAATGAAGAAGGTCATATTAGCACTGAATGACCAAAAAAGAAAGTTAGAATATTAATTACGGACTTTGAACAAATTAGAGATGAATGTGAAGAAGTTGATATTAAAGAAATAGAAGTAAATGAAGAAATATTTGAAGAAAAATCAGATTTAGAAGAAACGTCTAGTGATGATGAATAAAAACAAGAATAAAACTAATTTCGAAAAAATTATAAGGATTGAGGACTTGATCTGCAATAAATGACCCATTTCATTAAGGGTAAAACTGACTTTTTAACGAAAATCTTATAAAGCCACTATTCATAGGTCATTTTGCAAAATCTCCTGTAGATGATAACTTTTGTGATACAAAATATTCTAGCAAATTTTCTTTGTGTTACTAATCCTGAGTTTATGCACTGCTTGGTCCATCACTCTTGTGCTATAAATTCTACAAATTCACTTGCTGAAGTCATATTCGAGCTAAGGTTTCCAGTTAAATCTCCAGCAAGAGATACTGTATTATTCCGACAAGCTCATTTGTTCAGTTTTTCTGGGTCTACTGAAGAGTCTGGAATTCAATATCTTCAAGGTACGTAGCATATTTTCAGGAAGTTCCAGTTTTGAGTTCTCTATATAAATCCAGATAGCTTTTGAGTTTGAAGCCTTCTTCAAATGTATCAAGCACAGTTCCGCTTTCTCTTTCTCCTCCTTGTTACCATTTCTATACTGAGAAATGACATGAGGAGACTTTCTCAAGTTTGAGCGAGAAAATGCTTGACTAGAAATTCACAAAACAAATTCACCTCTATTTTCAATAAGAATTGATCGATTGAGTTTGGACTAAATTAATTAGTTGGCAAATTTATTTAGAAAAAATAAAATAATTTGACTTATTTAAGATTAAAAAAATTAGGAAAATTCGATTCTTATTCGATTTTTCGATTCTTGGTTTAGAACTGAGAACGTAACTGAACCCGTGGGTTGTCGATTCAAATACCCGTTCGGGTATTTAACTTAAAAAAAGTCGTTCAGTTCGGTTCGAGTCCAGTACAGATCGATTCGATTCGAGAGTTTTGTCTAGCACTGCATAACCATAAATCTTGCCACCCATGAGCAGTGTTTCTACCCTCACAAGTGGATTCCAAAATTTAAACGAATTCGTAAGAGAACATCATGTAATCATGAACAAATAAAACCAAGTAATTATTCAAGAAGATTGAATCAATTGGAATCCAAATAAAGTGTTAAACGTTTAGTACTACTAAATAATTAGACGCAATAAGTATATTAAGAGTGTGTTTGGTAGGGATTTTTGGGGGAAAAATTGATTTTTGAATAGTGATATGATGGGAAATGTGTGGTTGAAAAAGAAGAAAAAAAGTATTGATGTGATGGAAAATATTATTTTATTGAAGAATGTGTGGTTGAAAATGAGAATTGATTTACTGTAGAAAATGAAAATCTGTACCAAACAGGCCCTAAATGAAAACTTGTATTTTCACTTCTCTTTCCTTGAAACTGAAACGACAATCTTTCCATGAACACAACCCAATACATGTACCGATTGAAGTAAGCACTTTCAAAAAAGCTTACAAAACAAAATTAATTCATGCAATATATTAACAGATTATGCATGTAGAAAGTCAACTCGATAATTCTAAGGTTGAACGCATTAATGTCAATATATTAATTATTTGTATTCCATTCATAGGATGTTGTTACGTTGATATGCAGTTATGATAATTAATGCTAAACAAATAGAATATATTAGGCACGTGAACTATTCCTTGGAATATAAATTAGCATGAGGAAAATCAGTCTTAAGACTGTTGGATAAATTATTGCATGAATTATATTCCGTTAATAAAAAATATGTGGATATCTTTCTATATATAAAAAGTGCCTATTTAACGTAATTTGTTGGTTTAACGGAAAAACTAATGGAATTTGTTGTTTTAACGGATTATGTAACGGAATTTCTTGTTTCAAATAGGCAACTGCATCTTCCTTCAACGTTTTTATCATAACTTTGTATTTCGATGTTCGATTGAGGCGATTCAAAATGCGTTGGAAAGCTAACCCATCTGGCTACAACTTTGATTCAGACATCATTCTCCAATTCGATCATTTTCTATGCCAAAAATATGTCTCAATATAACGGACTATGTAATGGAATTTTTTTTTAAACAGGCAGCTGCACCTTCCTTCAGTGTTTTTATCATAAATTTGTATTTCGATATCCGATTGAGGCGATTCAAAATGCGTTAGAAATCTAACTCGTCTGGCTACAACTTTGATTCAGACATCATTCTCCAATTGGATCACTTTCTATGCCAAAAATAGGTCTCAATATAACGGACTATGTAACGAAATTTCTTGTTTTAAACAGGCAGCTGCACCTTCTTTCAATGTTTTTATTATAACTTTGTATTCTGATATTCGATTGAGACGATTCAAAATGAGTTGGAAAGCTAACTCATCTAGCTACAATTTTGATTCAAACATTATTCTCCAATTCGATCACTTTCTATGTGAAAAATATGTCTCAATATAACGGATTATGTAACAGAATTTCTTGTTTTAAACATGTAGCTGCACCTTCTTTCAGTGTTTTTATCATAACTTTGTATTCCGATATCCGATTGAGGCAATTCAAAATGTGTTGGAAATCTAACTCATTTGGTTACAACTTTGGTTCAGACATCATTCTCCAATTCGACCACTTTATATGCCAAAAATAGGTCTCAATATAACGGACTATGTAACGAAATTTCTTGTTTTAAACAGGCAGCTGCACCTTCCTTCAATATTTTTATCTGCACTTTGTATTCTGATATCCTATCGGAGCATAACTTTTCGGTTGGAAATTGATTTGTGATCATCTTTTGACTAAATTTGATCCCCTTGACATCTTCCTTTATCCAATTGACTCCGAGCACTCTCGAATCTTCATCGTGAGATTCAGCACAACTTTTAAGTATTTATATTTTAGCCCTCGAACTTTGGATCCCTTACAATTTAGCCCTTTCTTCAAATTTGTCTACTTTTGCTTATTTTATTCAATCTCACCAACCTACATTACAATATCAAAATCACACATCTAATTATTTATCAATTATATAAACATTACATCATTAATTGTTTATAGGATGTCTGTTTCTACTTTTCAGCAAAAATAAGCCGTTGGCAACACAATTCATGCCATTGGGAGCCGCAATTTTGAACCAATTCTCTCACTATAGGGCTGTAGGTTTGAAAAAAAAAAGGTAACATAATCAAATTTCTTTCCTCCTTGCAGCGCGCCCAAATACGCCCTTAATTAACAAAAAAAAATTACATCTTTATTAATAACAAATTAATTATTAAACAAAAATATTAAATATAAACTAAACAAAAGTGCATTACACGTTACTTGCACCTAGTAAATACTAAAGTAACGACTTACTAAATCATAGTACATACATAATAACAAACAAATCACTACTTACTCAAACGTAGAAATACAGAAATCGAATAATATAAAATGAAGTGAGGTATGCGAATGCAAATCTTTTAAAATGGATTTTGCTCCCTGTATTGGTGCTAACATGATCAAATGGATGTTCGTGTCTCAAGATATAACATTTCTTCCAGAATTAATATAGCACACCATTAATTTTGCCGGTCGAACAATAGTATAGACAATATGCTTCTAGAATGAAAAATATCGAATACAAAACTCAAAATAATATGAAAATTATTTTGACAGAATTTAGAGAAAGAAAGAATTAGAAATGAATTATTATGAATTGATTTGGTGTAAGAAAAAATGGAACTGCTATTTATAGATTTTCAAATGACTTGTTGAAAGGTTGCATCTCTTAACGTAAGCCACATATTTTCACATTAAATGATGCAATATACACCTTTCATTGAAAAGTTGCATGTCTTAATACAGATCACAACTTTTCATATTAAGAGTGTGTTTGGGACGCATTCTTTTGAAAGAATGTATTATTGAATAGAAGATTGATGGAAAATGTATAGTTAAAAATGAAGGAAAAGTTATTGATGTGATGGAAAATATTATTTTATTGAAGAATGTGCGGTTGAAAATGAATAGAAGAATGAAAATGAAAAAAATAATGTGTACCAAACAGGGCCTAAATGGTGTAATATACACATTTTCATCATACACCTTTTAAATAGTAACACCCATTCTAAGTAACGTGACTCTTTACAATTGAAAGTGTACCTATTGAAGACATTCTAATTCACACTATAAATAATTTCAATTATTCCAACAATATATGCAATTCGTCGTCTAAGAGAACTACTCCTAATTTATGGGATTTGCAATAACTGCAATCAAAATCGTCCTGCTCCCCAACGATAAAGTTGTAGCGGGATGTGAAGATTTATGCTGTTAAGTTTTAAATTTGGAAAAGATTTCTTGCATGGTAATTAAGGCTATGAGTTCAATTCAAGAAAATATCTATCTAAGACGATAACTTCTCTGTTTCGTCATATTGTTCTTAGATTACGCTATGACTTTAAATGATCCAGTAAAATGAAGCAAATGAAATTCTGAACCAAAGACTAAACTTAAGAAGACGGGTTTTGATTGTTGGTTGGCTGCCTTTTTCTTGAGGTCATGGACAGATTTACAGTGGGGATAGTGGGGTCAGCTGCCTCCACACTATTGGATTTTTTCAATTTTCCAAAATTTTGTGTATACTTTTTTTAAAAAATTCCTTATAGTTTTCAATTTTGCCACCACAATTAAAAAATTTGTGAAATTTGCCTTCACAACTCTATAATCCTAGCTCCGCCCCTGCTTGAGGTGGGTTTGATGGCTTGAATACAACCAATAATGTTCTTTCTAGTTTGTAAAGCCTGAAAAACACTTCTTACGAGCAAATTTTCATCCTGTTACTAATTCTTGATATATGTGTGCTTGGCCTGTGGTTCTTCTTACACAAAAATTCATTCTAAACACTTTTTGAAGTCCTAATCCAGCAGGGATTCAAATTCACAAAGATCAAGTTATAACATAGTAGCTTTCTATGTCCATTGAATCAGTTTTTTTTTTTTACAGGTTTCTAGTCGAAATCTCTGCCATATGATATCTATATTAACTATGTTTCTTCGGCTGCATAGTACCCAATACAACATTTAATTCCACTTTTAGCCAGTACTTCCTCCAGATAATAGTCAAATAATTGTTTTCCTTGTAAATACATTTATCAGGGTGGAAACTGAAAAGTGAAAACTACAGCACTAACTTCAATACGGATGAGATACAAATAGGAGTGGGCAAAACCCGAACCAAACCGATCAAATCGACCGACCCGACCCAAACCGGTTTTTTACATTATTTGGGCGGGTTTCGGGTTTCTGGGTGGGTAATCGGGTTGGGTCGGGTCGGGTTGTGGGTTAACAACCCAAACCCGATATAAACCGACCCAATCCGACCCGATACAAAAAAAACCCGGTTTCAAAAGAAAACCCTAACATTTCACTCCTAATTCCTACCCAGTATCAGTAGTCCAATACCCATTGCTCTCTCTCTCTCTCTCTCTCTCTCGATCTCTCTGTCCCTCTCTCTAAAATCGCTCTCAAGTCCCAATCCAGGCGTCCCAAGGCCCCAACCAACCATCCTCTCCATCTCTGACCATACCAAGTCCACCAACGAACCTCGACCACCGATTGAGCTTCCCGAAGCAACTGAAGATTGTTATTGGTGGCGGTGGGAAAGGTAATTTTTTCACTATTATTTGAACTTTGATATTTCAATTCTTCTAGGAGAATTTCACTTAGGTCTTTTAGATAAAACTCCAATTCTTGATGTCAAGAAAATGTTAGCTTAGGAGAATTTCGGTCTTTCCAGAATTTTTTTTCGTTGATCTACCTATTATACATTGTGTAATAACTTTAGTGTTTAGCTTCTTCAACAAAAATGAGAATTGATTGTTGAGTAAAGTCTCTTTTGTACGGCAAAGTCTATAGGTATACTAAAAACTGCCTCAATCTTCTCAAAAGAATTCCTGAATTTGCCTGTCTTTCTTGTTCAGTTGACCAATTTGGAAGGGACGGTGGCAGTTTAGGTCGCACAACTAGAATGAAGGCCGTTTATCTATGATCGCTTGATTACAAATCTTGTAATATAAAACAACAAATTAATCTTATATTGTTACTATAAATTAAAAGTGATTACATAAATCTTATTTATTTTGTTGACATTGTTGATAGAGAGAAGAAAAATGAAAGTTGCAGCATGGATAAGTTAGTAGTGGTTATACAAGACACTAATGGTTGCACACCACGTGGCTTGAAATTGGATAGAAATAGAGCACGCGATGACTCATGATGGTTGACCAACAACCTCACTTACCTTTTAGTGCTCGAATAATATTATCTAGCACAATTAATGCTAAGAAAGATTGCAGTATGTGATATATTCAATTAAATGTAAAATTAAGTTACTCATTTAATTGTATCTCATATTTAATATCATTTAACGTCACCTAAATTAGTGTTACAACACATGTAGTACTAAATAACATTTACTCTTTTTTCTTTTTCACTTTGTTGTCTCCATTGCATCCTTGGAGTCTTCTAATAATTCTGCTTTGTTGGTAGATATGGATGTAGGGGAAGAAAGTGGCACTGGGACACAAGCTCAATCAGACTCAAATGCTACAGATTTGCAATCTGGTCTACCTCCGCGTGCACCGTCAACATTGGGTAAACGAAAATCTCATAGACTTGCTTATTATGTTTGGGATCACTTCACTCTACTAGGCTCAAAGGATGATCCAGATGTTAGGTGTAAGTGTAATTACTGTGGAGTTGATTATGCTTGTGGCACTAAGAAGTGTGGTACTAGTACATTGAGTAATCATTTGACAAATAAATGTAAGAAGTATCCAGGTAGATTAGTGGACAAGAAGCAGAAAATCTTATCTTTTGATAACAATGAGGGTGGAGGGAGCAATCTTATTGTTATTGGTCGAACGAAGGAAGAGTGCAGAGTAGCATGTGCTAAAATGGTAGTTGTGAATGAATTACCTTTTAGGTTTGTCGAAGCTCGTGGTTTTAGGCATTTTTGTAGTGTAACGTGTCCTCACTTTCAGCCTCCATCTCGTAGGACTCTCGTTAGAGACATTTATCTGTTGTATTTGGATGAAAAATTGAAATTGAGAGATGCCTTTCAATTTCAGTGCCAAAGTGTTTCTCTTACAACTGATACTTGGACTTCTATTCAGAATGTTAATTACATGTCTCTTATAGCACACTACATTGATTCTGAATGGACGCTTAATAAGCGTATTCTGAATTTTTGTGTTGTTCCAAATCATAAGGGAGAAACTATTGGAAAAATGATTGAGATTTGTTTGCATGATTGGGGGATTGAGAAGATTTTTGCAGTCACTGTTGATAATGCAAGCTCCAATGACACAGCCATGTCTTATCTTAGGCGAAAGGTAGTTGCTTGGGGTAGTGATGGATGTGTTCTAGAAGGGAGGTATTTGCACTTGAGATGTTGTGCACACATTATCAATTTGATCGTTGGTGATGGGTTGAGGGAAGCACATGACTCCATTGTGACTATTCGCAATGCAATCAAATATGTGAAATCTTCTCCAGCTAGGTATGAAAAATTGAAGGAGTGTGCTAGGAAAGAGAAGATTGATTGCAAGTCTATTGTGTTTTTGGATGTTCCAACTAGGTGGAACTCTACCTATTTGATGTTGGAAACGGCATTGAAATTTGAAAAAGCTTTCGATAGGTTAGAAGAGAAGGATGCTCAGTATTTGCATTACTTTTACGAAGATGATGGTAGTAGAAGGAGGGGTGGACCTCCGTCAAGTTTAGATTGGGAAAGTGCACCTGTGTTTGTTAAATTTCTTCAAAATTTCTATAATGTGACTTTAACTTTTAGTGCTTCATTGCATGTTAGTGCTTGTGCTTATCTTCATGAAATTTGTAATCTTGTAATCGAATTGGATGAATGGAGATTAAGTGAAAACTTTTTGTTGGGTGAAATGGCTACAAACATGAAGAAGAAGTTTGATAAGTATTGGGGTAAAATGGAAAATGTGAATCAGTTGTTGTTTTTTGCTACTATCCTGGATCCAAGATATAAAATGGATTATGTTGAATATTGTTTGAATGATCTATATATGGATGGGGAAGTCGTTAGTAACATGATGAAGTCTTTGAAAGCCAATTTGATGGATATTTATGACTGGTATGTGCGTCATGAAAATATTGATGGAAGTAGTAAAGTGTCAACCGGAGAGACTATAAGTTCTACAAATACATCTAAAGGATGTTCTTCTTCTACTAGGGATGCTCGCCTTAGTAGATTTATGGAAAAACAAGCACTGAAGGATTCGGTTGAGATAAAAAATGACATAGAACGATACTTATTGGATGCTCGTGAAAGCATAGAGAAAAAAGATTTTGAAATTGTAAATTGGTGGAAGGTTAACAGAAATAAATATGGTGTCTTATCCAATTTGGCCAAAGATGTGTTGGCAATTCAAGTGTCAACTGTTGCTTCAGAAAGTACATTTAGTACTGGAGGAAGGATACTTGATCCTTTTCGGAGTTCCTTAAGTCCTAGGATGGTCGAGATCTTAGTATGCACTCAAAATTGGTTGAAAGATTCTCCAAACTTGGATGGTTTTTGCATCGAAGATGTTGAGCAATACAACCAAATGGATGAACTTTTAGATTCAATGAATTCAAAATCAACTGAAGATGACCACAGGCCCAACGTAAGTCATTCATCCATTTTACAAGATTGATTTCAATTAGACACACACACACACACACACATATATATACATATACATCCAGTTTTTAATTTCATGATTTGTATGTTTCCATCAGATTTCATGACAATCAGGATCTGGAACATTCATGGATGCTTGCTGCCCCATTGTCCTCCTAATCTGCTTCAGCACACTGGTTTATGTTGGAGGTTTTTGCTTTAAGAAATAATGTAGTTTCACTTTCAATGTGTGTTGTAAACTTGGATTGTTGTTGTAAGTTGTGAGGACAAATGTTAACAGTTACTTTGGGTGACAAAAAACCAAATATAAGCTAAATTCTAGTTCAACTTATTGAAGTTGCTTCTTTTGATTTTATTGAATTTGTTGAACAATTTGCTCCTTATTTGTGTTTCATTTATCCAGGTTGCATAAACTTATCTGTTTGAATGTTCATCTTTAGTGCATAAACTTATCCAAGTTGCATAAACTTATCCAGGTTACTCCTCAGGTGCTGATGAATTTCTTTAGTACTTCACACGTTTCCAGGTACATTCAAGAGCTTCTTTAGTGATGTTTACAATATGTAAATGTTGTCAAATATGTTATTTGTTATCAAATATTAAATTTATTGATATTGAAAGGCTATTAATGTTACTTTATATTCAATATATTGGTAGAAAAAATCAGTATTTTGGGAGTGAGTTTTTTTTTTGAAAGGTCGTTCCAACCCGACCCAACCCAACCCACATTTGGTTGGGTTGGGTTGGGATTTTTTCGTGAGTTGGGTTGGGTTGAATTTCGATCAAACTGATCGTGTTGGGTTGGGTTTGGGTTGGGACAAAAACCGACCCAACCCAACCCACGCCCACCCCTAGATACAAATTAGCACCTTGCTACATGTACACGCCCGTGTACCCGACCCCACGCCCCCCTCTCACATTGAGGGGGGCCTGCCATTATTTAATTCACCTCGGGGCCCCTCTCATTGTGAGGGGGCAGTGGGCCTGTGTACCTGAGCGTGTAAACGCCCGGGTACAAATGACTTTTCCCTACAAATTACAGCGTCCATAAACACCTATGACGTAAAAATTCTTACATAATAGTAAATACAGTATACGGTAATTCATTGTGAGAAAGTCTTTATAAACTTATTGTAGGAGATTTTATACCGATAATATGCATATTATATTCATCAAGAACATGCCGTTAATATGCGTCAAACCGAAATATCATTCGACTTGTCGAAATCTGATTTGAGAAGACAAATTAGTGAATTCCCGACTTCGAATATATGAATATGAATATGAATTCATCACTTTCCAATCTTGAACGCGTGTCATTCTTTAATTCAAACCTTACAATAAAACACATAAATAAATTAATCATATTCTGAAATCAAAAGAATATAGTTACTTTCCGAAATCAAAATACTAAATTAGAATGAAATCGGAAAAAGAAAAATGAGATGCAAGTGATGCGATCAGTCGAGGCAAGTGTTTGACATTTTATCCTTAAGATGAATTTGCTCCGCATCGGTGCTAACGATTTTTAGCAATAATCTTTCAAGATACAACGACCGCGTCAAGCCATAGGAGCACTCCAAATGGCTTAAACCAACGAACTCGAACGGAATTCTCTCTCTACCACAACCATGATTTTGATGCAAGTGTTTTATGCAAACTAAAGTATAAGCATGAAATGTAATAATATGGAACTATCGCTTTGAATTGTCCTCACAGAATCTATATATAAGTTGGAAAAGTTTGTCAAAAGACACAACCATACCAAGAGACACATCTCTTGAAATTAAAATTTATAATTATTGGAGAGTAATTATACCAAAAGTCATGATCTCCAAAGGTCATGATCTTCCATATAAAAATATACACTTCATCTACACATTTTCTAGAATATTCCACAATATTCTACTCGATTTTCCAACAATTTCAATTGTTTAAGCGGCTTAAATTGGGATTAATTTCTCATTCACCAAATAACGAATTCTACTTAAATCATTTAAATTGGTCACAACCACTTTACGATACAAAATTCCAACAATCCCCCACATGAATGAAAATTAATGCAAATGATTATACAGACACTAGTAGAAAGAGTGCGGAAAACGCTGCATCAGAGAAGGTAGCTTTTGGCATTGAACGTCGCTTAGTGAAATACTATCGGATTTATTGGTTAATTGGTGAACGTGATGTTTTGAACCATTCAGCTGTTAGTGTAAGCCAAGACAACAATACTCACACAAACGTCTTCCCTAAACCATTCATAGTTCTCATGATTGTGTCCATTTTGACCCTGAACCACTCTTGATTTCATAAGTGTTTAGAGAATTTTAGTCTCGAACAATTCTCATTGAAACGGCCCCACTTCACACTTACATAGGTGATCTCCAATTAAGAGTATTCTGCCATACTCCACTTGACTTAATCAAGATATATGAATCATTAAAAGAGTATCTTATTCTTCAATCATTCTGCAGAAAACACTTTAATTATCATAGGAATAATTTTCTAAGTGCTTCATGGAATCTATAATTGTTGGCTTACGAATTGCAGTAATTCAAAAATAACTTTAGAATATAAAGCACAACAAAATTTCATCTTAAGATTGTAGGAGATTTTACACCGATAATGTGCATATTATATTCATCAAGAACATGCCGTTAATATGCGTCAAATCGAAATATCATTCGACTTACCGAAATCTGATTTGAGAAGACAAATTAGTGAATTACCGACTCGAATATATAAATATGGATTCATCACTTTCCAATCTTGAACGCGTGTCATTCTTTAATTTAAACCTTACAATAAAACACATAAATAAATTAATCATATTCTGAAATCAAAAGAATATAGTTATATTCTGAAATTAAAATACTAAATTAGAATGAAATCGGAAAAAGAAAGATGAGATGCAAGTGATGTGATCGCCGAGGCAAGTGTTTGACAATTTGTCCTTAAGATGAATTTGCACTGCATCGGTGCTAACAGTTTTTAGCAATAATCTCTCAAGATACAACGACCGCGTCAAGCCATAGGAGCACTCCAAATGGCTTAAACCAACGAACTCGAACGGAATTCTCTCTCTGCCATAACCATGATTTTGATGCAAGTGATTTATGTAAACTAAAGTGTAAGCATGAAATGTAATAATATGGAACTATCACTTTGAATTGTCCTCAATTCAAACACATAAGAATCTATATATAATAGTTAGAAATGTTTGTCAAAAGATACAACCATACCAAGCGACACATTTCTTGAAATTAAGATTCATAATTATTGGAGAGTAATCATACCAAAAGTCATGATCTCCAAAGGTCATGATCTTCCATATGAAAATACACATCTTTTCATCTACACATTTTCTAGAATATTCCACAATATTCTACTCGATTTTCCAACAATTTCAATTGTTTAAGCGACTTAAATTTGGATTAATTTCTCATTCACCAAATAACGAATTTCGCTTAAATCATTTAAATTGGTCACAACCAATTTCCGATACAAAATTCCAACACTTAAGCCTCATTCCAGCAAGCATCAATCTCAAAACTGTGAAACTCCATATAGGAAGACTTAGTTCTTTGAGGATTGATGGTTGAATGAGGTTCTCGAATGGTAGGAAATGTTGGTTTTGGCAGCTCGGGTATTTCTGGCTTTGGCAAGCCTTGAAACTCGGGTGTTGGCAATTTTGGCAACTCAAGCCTTGGCAAAGTTGGGATGTCGGGTAAATCAGGCCTAGGAATCTCTGGCAGGCCTTCCTCGAGAAGATGGCGCAAGGCTGCAACTTCTTTGTAGTCATCTATTGATGAAAAAGTGATCATTGCCATCATTACGAAAACAATTAGACGAGAAACCCACCCACCCCCTTCTTTCTGTAAGTGTAACAAAGTTCTGAATGGCAAAACTGGACCCTTCATATGTTCCACGTGCCACATAGGTGGAATTGTTAATATTATGGTTGAAACAAAATTAAAGGTCAGTTTGGCATGTCTTTTTAGAAGTCAAAATGAGCTTTTGAAATTTAAAAGCTACTTTTAACCTTGTTTGTTAATTTTATAAAAGTGTTTTTTTCTAATTAGAAACTTGGAAGGAAGAGAGAGCTCTTTTAGAATTTTGTTTTCAAATATTAATTAAGCAAACTTTTTTCTCAAAAATTTCTTCTACAAGAATCAAAAGCAAAAACAAAAGTCCTATCAAATATGTTCTAACGTATTAAATTGAATGACTAGAATGAAATTTGGCTGAAAGTTGGGTGACCAAAAGAGTTCTGTTCCTGTTTGCTAACGTAGAGAATAGATTAATTCTTCTACAAGAACTCTTCAATATTTGAACAGCGTTTGGTTTCCTCAACAAAGTTATTGTTGCATCGAGTCCCCAATTTTTCAAATTTATAGCGTTCCGAGTCTTCAATGGGGGCCAAAAACCATCACTATGGATTATCATTGAAAAGTCACATGTACATGACATACAAAATAAGTAAATCATAAAAAGTTCAGTGAAAGGTATATATATTGAACAGCAGAGAAAAAGAAAAAATAGTCTGTAGGACACAAGGCCTTTGGATTCTACAGCACTGTCGCTTCTTTGCTTGAAAATTATACAAGGTAAATATGAATTATAATCACAGCTTTGTATTTGATACAGAAATTAAAATCAAAGATGATAAGGAAACAACATACTTGAAAATGTGAAAGCAAACTCAAGACCAAAATTCTCGATTTTTAATGGAGTATTCACCATGAACCTTTGATGTGCGTCTGGAGCAATCAAGCGTCCATTTTTCAAATGTACAATCAGTAAAGTCATAGTAGCCACCATGAAGTGAAAGCATCCCCTTTTTTACTCGGTCTTCTATCCACGGATAAGTGAGTAAGTTCAACAATGACCTGTTAATTGATTCCTGGAAAATGGAAAACGAGCTCCGATTAGTATCCATCTGAGAAAGAGAATTGTAATCCTCATGATACATGTTTGCTCTGATCCTATTCTCCAATTGGTGAGAAGTAACCACCTATGGTGATCGTAGTGCAACATAGCAAAATCTCATCATGCATGGTGTTAGGGGACATGAGGGTAAAATTTTCAAGAAAACAATAGGGGGCCACACCTTCTCACAGTGCCTGCACTGCTGATCAAGATCGAGGTTTGAAACAGCAGCCTTTGTTCTCAACTTTGCAGCCTTTCCAACTATTACCCAACTTTTAATGAAGCTGCCACTGCAAAATATAGAGAAACGTAAAGATATAGGAAGAGAATTTAAAGCAGATGGGTTATACATCACTGAAGAAGAGAGAATAACAAAACCTTGAATTTTTTTCATCTTGCATACTCATTAAGGCACGGATCCCTCCACAGCAGCTGTGACCAACAACTAGTATATTTTCCACCTGCAGACAAAATCTTGACTAAGTTTTCCCAGAAAGAAGGAAATAGTTTCTGCTATGATAAAGATGGGAAAATTTTGAAAAAAATAAAATAAAATTGATACTGAGGTCCTCAAGCATTTGAACTCACAGGCTAAACCAAGTGATACAAGAATAAATAACTTCTTAAAGGCTTCAGCTTTTGCCTAGGGATAAGGAATAACTTTTCCTCGAATCCATGTCTCTTGGCTATCAATGTATTTGAGCAGTTTGCGCCAGTGACTGTTAGGCTTTTAGATATTATCTTTCATTGCAGTATCTAAATGAACTTCGTTTCCTAACACACATTTTTTATGAATTCATACACAATTGGGGTGACCAAGTTTCAGAAAATTGGCATTCATTCTTTTTAAAAATACCATTTGGCTGATTAGTGAGGGGTACAATGCCTTCATTTCTATAATAGAGGCACTTCACTAGGCACGGTCGGCTAATGAATAGAAAACTTGGTCCTTTTTCATTTGGCTAGTTCGGTTATTTCTTATCCCTGTGGTTTACCAACTGCAATTCAACAAGAAGAAGCCAAGTCTTGTTCCCAGTAAACTGATTGCAGTTAAAACCGTATTTATTCTGCTAGTTAACAAAAACCAGAAAAAGCATTGCCTCAAATACGTTAAGCAGATATTTCACTTACTTCAAGAGAATTCACAGAAAATTCAAGAGCTGCATTTGTTTCTGTAGGTCCATTCTGCGTCGGAAGAATACATGTGCATACCATTCAGATTCACATCCAAAAACCAAAAATTGATTTTACAATTTTTAAATACCATGCTTATCCACTTAGAAAGGAGAGGTGACACGAGCCCAATAAGAAGCAAATACCTCATGTGGTGGCACCAGGTTTGCCACATTCCGGACCACAAAGGCTTCTCCTGGTTGAAACCCCAGGATGCTCGAGGGACAAACCCGAGAGTCTGCACAAGCAATCACCATGAACTGATCTCAAAAATGTTAGTTTCAACCAACATCTGTTCCAAATTCCAATATTGAAATTAGAAAAACATGTTTATTACCTTAGGTGCTTGTACCTCGGCAAGAGTTTGATAATGTTTTAAGTTTTCCCTATCAAATTGAAGTATATAAATCCAAGTCAGGAAAAAATCATTGTCGTAAACATTATGAAATATTTAGGTCTAAATTACATGATTCATACAGGTATTTATCCTTTTTGAAACTAAGAAATCGATGTCTCATCTCCTTGAAAGTATCAGAACCCTTCTCAGTTGTTCCAATGCTCTTCTGCGGGTTATCTATGATCTCCTGAGTTAGACCTGGAGACTCCCTCAAGACTTTCAATCTTAAAGTTGGAGTTTTTCTACATTGATTACAGCAATCGTGTAGAGCAGAAAAAAATTTGTTAGTATAATACCCAATATCACAAAGCGCATATAACTTAAGTCAAAATAAAGGCATGCTTATCTCTTGGGGTCAATCTCGAGTGTTGCATGGAAGTCTGTAATCTTAAAATGTAATTATGTCCTATAAACCACCATCAAACAATGTAATCAGAAGCATATGATGCAAGAATTTGGGGGATCTCAATAGATTTATTGACCATATCTCCTTAATCATGGCAGAAACTCTATACCTTCATAGGTGGAACTAATTTTCACTCAATAGATTTCAAGCAATTAGTGTAAGTTTATATCTAATGTTGAACTCTAAAATTAAGTCTGACTCAGACACTAATTTTATTCATAAAAAGATATAATATAATATTTAAATATGTCACCATTATAAAGCTCATGAAGGCAAGAAAAAACCTATTTTCAAAACAAAAATTTATGCCTCCGCTTGGCTAATTTGTGAATGATCAATTATAAATTGTCAAACTTCAATTTCAACCACACGTTCCAATGGAACCATAAGTACTATTCACTTATCGATCACTCGTTTCTATCTATTTATAAATTAAGCCATTTATAAATTATTTCCAAATGAAGGCTATAAAATGAAATCCTGAATAGAAGTGCAAAGATATAAGAAACTCCACGCAAACACCCAACAATGAGGACTATAAATATCTATATGCAAACAATGTGTGTGAGTGTATACATGAAGACATCCACAGCTCGAGCTGCATGCTGGGAGAATCAGGTTTTAGGGTGCTTTTTACTCTCATGTCTTTCTGGTAATGAACAATCCATAATATCATATTAAAATATTTTAGATTTTGAGCAATGGTTTTCTGGTCAACCACTTGACATCCACGTGCCATATCCTATTTCAATCGCCAGCCACATGACTACAGTATCATTATTCATCAGTCCTCAGTTCACCATTGTCACATTTTGACAAGATGGAAAAACTATATCTTATAAATCTTTGACACACGAGTACAGTCAAGAAGAATCTCCGCAAGGGGATTATATGCTAGCAATTCATACATTGAGTAGGATTTTAGGGCACAACTCGCAATAACAATATCCATTGTATCAACTGTCTCTTACCAAAAATGGTGTCTATGAAAGAAAAATTAGTTAGCTAAAATTAACATTAAACGTTATTTTCCTTGTAATCTCCTCAAACAGACTCAAATCAATGTGCAGTAGTATGTGGTAAACAAGAAGCCACAACTATATAACATCAAACATATCCACACATCAAAAGCCAATTCTTAATTGGTTTTTTCGTACAAATGAAGACCTCGAAACCTGATTATTAAGATCAAGAAGCATCACATCTAAATAACTGAAATTCACAAGAAAAGATGATAATTACAACTTCGAGAGACTTACTTGAAAGCATCCAAAAATCTCAAGTGGGTCTGCTCAATTTCCCAAGATTTCAACTGGGAACCAAAGATCTATTCCAGAAGGCAAAAAAAAATTGTCAATTCCACGAAACAAGCCCAGAATACTTCATACACATTAAATATAGAAATATATACATAAGGAATTACATTTACGGATTTCACAGGAGATTTGATTATGTCCATCGGTAATAAAACAGATGAAGAGGAGAATTGAAAGACTGCCTGAGACATAAGACAAATCATTCTAGCACTTCAAGCCTAGTGAGAGGTGAATCAAGAAAATTGTAAAGGCACAATTGGAATCGCATATATATAGATCTGTTGCCTTTTATTAATTTTTGCTCGTTGGATACACCTGTTTTTCTTGTCCAAGAAAGACGGAGAAACCAAGGCTTTTCTAATTCGACAATTAAGATGAAAATATGGTGATTGTATGCCGCGAAACCCAAATTGATTGCGATAAAATCAATTTATGGTACAACAAAGTGAAGCTCGAAATGCAAATAACGGCTCTTCAGTTCAATCAACGGCCACCGTACAGATTCGGAAATTGCCTCAAATGAGTTCGTGAACTTTCAATTTAAAATAAAATTCTTTCACGATTTTAGCAGTATCTAAAGAAATAAAAAATGAAAAAAGCTATTTGTACAAAAAGAATTTGACAAAAATGTTGACAAACACTCACATGATTGCCCCCCCCACCCCACCTCACCCCATCCCACCCCACATGTGAGGGTTTGTCAACATTTTTGTACAAATTCTTTTGTACAAGTAAAAAGGTTCATAAAAAATAAGGAAAATTGCAACGGAACCCCAAACTCCAGAAAAAAAGTGTTAATGAGTCCCCTAGACTTTAATCTCTTATTTCAATTTGAAGATTATCAGGTCAAGCATCCAATTATATGGATACTGGTTTATTAACCTTACATATCTTGGTAATGTTTGTGTCATATTCGCAATGAGCAGGGCAAGAAGTAGATAGAGTTGGAGAAAATCACGTTGAATTCTAAGTTGAAGAAAAGAAACGGGTTGAAAAAACTAAGGGTGTAAGCGGTCCAGTTTTACCGATTTTTGATAGATTTTCAAATCAAACCGTTTAAATCAGTTTAAGAAAAATTCAAACCTAAATCAAACCATTTTGAACGGTTTGGAAAAAAAACTAAAACATAAACCTAACGGTTTGGTCCGATTTTAAACCGTCGGTTTCGTCGTATATTTTTTTGTTTGTCCACTTTTATGTTATTAATTCATTGAATTCAATATATATTTATATCTTACTAGTAATAAATCTAAAACAACTAAATATGTCTACTATAAATTTAAATACCAACTAAATCCAAGTGAAATCCTAATAATAGTTTTTTGTTCACCATTTTTAGGTTAAGACGTTGCGATAACGTTAAAATATAAGTCTAATAAACTAAATATAAGACTCAAAACACCTATAAACTAAATATTTGTTTGAAAGCATATAGTTCCATAATACAGTTACTGAAACATCAATAGGGCAACACCTTAAATGATAAACTTTGTGCTTACTGGGTCAAAATCCAAGACTTTAATAGGCTAACCGAATATATATCATCCTTATTAATTCAAAATACTTTAAGAAACAGTTTAACAAAATATCTAAACATACAATAAAATACAACAATTAAATTGATACAAGTATAGTTGTCACTTGAGTCATTGTTGGTTTCTTTTAGCTTATTAAACAGCTCATCCACATTTCAAATTGCACATGAACACTTTTTAACTTCTATTGACATATTTTATCATGCATAATTCAGTCACAAAACAAGAGCATGTCCACACAAATAGAATAGAATCGTGTACATAGTAGATAAACAATTTCCATCAAAGTGAATAAATTTATTTCACAATCATCCAATAGTTGAGAGAAATGCGAAACCTATATAATTTCAGATTTCTTACCTCAGTTTGCTCAAAAATTATTGATCTGAGACTTTATTCGTAGCAAATGTTATCACCGAAGACCCAGATGCTCTTTGTCTCCGATTTGGTATGGTGCTGGTAGCTCAAAGTTGTGTTGGGTGTCGGCTGAAGTTCATCTGAATTCTGAAGAGGAAAATGACTTTTGGGGCGTGTTCGGTAGATGTTAAAATTGGATTAAAATTAAAAAACTAGCCGTTATTGTTGACTTTTATTAGACAAGTAGGACCCAATAACGACCATATTTTCAATTTTAATTGGATTTTAAGTTGTACCGAACATGCCCTTGATATATTAGGTTAGTCTTGAGATTATTAGATATAAATTAAGATTATTGGGTAATAATAATATATATGTAATAAAAAATTAGAAATTGACAAAAATACCCACACATGACAAAATTATTGAATTTTACATATTTAGATTTTTCATAAATTTTCATTTTTTTTTATTTTTATATATTTTTTCGCCAGTCCAGTTTGGTTTTAAATCGCAATTAAAATTCTCAAACCTTTTACCGGTTTGGTTTGGTTTAAAACCATTTCGTTGACGTGTCCACGTGACACCAAACTGACGGTTTCTAAAATACGGTTTCGGTTCGATTTTCCGATTTGACGATTTTTGCTTACAGCCCTAGAAAAAACTACAGCATACCTATCTAAAAGATCAAATCAAACCCACAATGAAGATATTCTAAAATGACTTGAAATGGTGGATATCAAGGTACGTATTTACGCTTTCCTCAAGGCGATATTGTCTTCTACTATGGAGATACACAAGCAAAGCCACCTCCAAGATACGATGGAATCCGAATGTGATATTTGTGTCGTACACTAACGAAGGCAAACTCGAACATTAAAGAAAGAAGAAGTCAATATAAAGAGTTTCACGTTCTGTATTTTCTAATTAAAAAACACGAACAAACTTTGAAAATTATGAATTGCAAATATGCCAAACACCCCTTGTTTTGAAGTTAGAACAAAATTCACCCAAAAAAAAAAAAGTAAATGAAAAAAATTCTTATACCTATATGTTTTTCACCTCTCTTGTAAAATATTTTTTAAGATAAAAATGAGCATACTTGTTAATTTCATTCTATATGTATATTATGAAAGTTAACATTAAGCCCCTGCTTGATGGCTATTATTTTGAAAGTTTTGAATAATCATTTTTTGGAAGATGTATGATTAAAAAATTTGCATTTATGTACAAATTATTTTATTGTGTAAATATGTAGTTGAAAATGAGTATAAGAATTAAAGAGTTTTAAAATCATAGTTGTCAAACGGGGGCTAAATTTGTACTTGTTTCATATAGGCAGATCTCTTTACTGGCATTAATTACAAAAATATTTTCATATTTATTCGAGCTAAGACAGAGACTAACATCCAGATATTAGAATATGCAAATTTCAGTTCATCATAGTCAAGTGTAACTATAAAATTTCTGATTTTTTTTCTTACTCTCTTCCTGGATATGCTCCTTGGACAAGCCATTCTTGCTTGTGGTAAAGGTCTCTATACTAATATAATCCACGATTTTCCATTAAAGAACTTTTCATCACCATTAGATCAATTTGTAAGCCTCACATTCATCGATAAGACATTTCCAGAGTTGGATAAGCAATGAGATATTTTCACGAATAATTCTAATTGTAGAGGTTTTGTTCACCTTACAGATGCTGCCACAGAATTTTTCAGGGATTTTGTTCACAGCAACATCTGTGTTCTTGTTCTTGTTCCCTTTTTTTTTTTCCGGTCATCTTTCAACCAGAAACTGCCAAATACCGCCTGTATAAATTCTGTGAACCAAATTCTGTAAGTGTAGCAAGTTTCTATTTTCACAGAATAGGTTCCGAGTAATCAATTCAGATTAGCAAAACTGGAAAGCATTAAAACACTCGCATGGAAAGATCAAATAGAACGTTAAATCAAATGGCATAAAGATAATTATTCCCAGCTTTTAAGTAATGGCATTAGATTAAGACAAATTAAGTAATATCCAGCTAGCATATCTCTACACGCATCACATAAAGTCGATATGTGGTACGAAGTATTAGAATTAGACCATACTCAACCCTATATCCAACCCAATTAACACAGATCAGTATTACGTGAAGTTCAGAACTGTTCCATGATCTTGAAATTTTAGGTGTATCCCCCAGAGATGTTCATTTGGACACTACCACATTAATAGTGAGTAACAGAAGATACTATACAGCATCAAGAAGCTGCAATACTACAACTTCAGTTCTGGCGAGGTTCAGAAAAATCGCGTCTTACTTGGTATATCAGCGTAAGAAAAGTTAACATGAGCAATCAATGCAGAATGCAACAGTACAGCAAAGCAATGACAAGTAATGCACAAGCTCAAGGCTAGAATTTGACGAGAAAGAAACAAAAAGTAAATAAAGGACAAGAAGATTACTGGGTCAATCTACAAGATTCAGTGGCACCATTCCATGCTGGTTGGATAATTGCTGGCATAAAACTACCGGTAACAAGAACAGCACATAGAGAAGCAAATTATGTATGTATTTGATAAACCTTTATTATATCAATAACCTCCAGTAGCTGGAGAACTCGACAGACTATGGATGACATAGAGAGTTCATTTGCTCTCTTTCTTGTCAGTCTTCTAACTTCAAACAAAGGGTTCAATGTACACTATCTCAGTGTTGTAGAGAACCACGTAAATTTATCAAAGGTGATATTTGCCAAACTACACAGCCCAACTATCACCAAGTTTACTAAAAATGTCAAAAAATAACTAAATAATACTGCCACACAAAATCATCACCACGCTGTCCAAATATAGAAAAAGAGAGAAAAAAAAAAGATTACAAGGGACCCACCAAAAAATCACAAGAATTCCTCTACCACAATTCCGAATGTGGCACCGCCTGAAAAAGATGCTGGTCAAACCGAATAAAGAGGACTGTGACACCACAACAAACTAGAACCCACAGCAGCAATAGATAAGAGAGGCCAATTCACACTTTCTTAAACCAACATCGGTACTAGATGGCAGTGATTTAATTAGCAAATCGGAAAGATTTCCTTCAATTAAAAAATAAACCTGTGAGGAATTCAACTACCAACAAGGTTAGTGACAGCGGCACAAGGTTTTGAACCAAAAAAAAGTTAAGGAGGATTTCGGCAGAATAATCAACTGACAATAACAGGATTGACGAAAAAAATCATTTGTTGTGCATTCTCTGGTATCATGTTGAATTAAAATAAAGCACTAATAATAACACGCGATATATTGTGGTTCGGCAATGTGTCTACGTTGACAGGATAAACGATGGTCTTTTATTATGTATCATCATTTACAATAGTCACAAATACATATAGCTACACTCCCAATAAGGAAACGAAGCCTTATGTAAAAACTAACAGTATATGGTAACTCTAATCCTCCTCTCTCCAACACTCAGACTGAAGATATTGTCATAATGAAATTTGAGCATCATTCTTACCCACATAAGAAACAACGGATTTACTCGTATCAGCAGAACAGCAACATCAAGTAACTGAACTCCAGGTTCAGAAACTACCAACCTGAACTTTTCAATCATTCTTACCTGACAACAAAATTCGAAAGATATGGGAGAAAACCATTACATAGCCAGAACACAACAGAAGTAACAAAGACATGCATGTGAACACCTTAGCAAAACTCTATGATCAGATCCACAAGCAACTACTCCATGATGCATGACGTGTGACTGAAGGAAGCATTTTTGCAAAGTTCATACATACCAGATTAGAGAAATACCCAGAGTTTACCTTTAGGAGTAAATTTTCCTTCCAAGTAATGCTCCTTATCCCTTGGGGTGATCCAAAAATATTAGACGACAGACAAAGAAGTAACAAAGATGATATCCGATTTCACTGTTAATAATGAAGCCTGATAGCACAAAATCACCTGCAATAACTAACAGAAACACATAACACAACTATATTTGTTCATCGCAGTTCAATGTGCAAGCAGCTTCCTTGCTTCATTGGTTGAAAAAGAATGAATGGAGCAAGCTCCAAACCAAATGCAGATGCAGTAATCAGTGTTTCTTTGATACAAATTGTACAGGTAGCAGAAAACCTATAACTACAATAAAAACCAGTGGCATTTGTACTTGAAACATGAAATAACAACAGCAACCGGCTGTGGAGGTTCTTCCTTCAAACATGTTATCCAGATCCAATAATGCATTTTGTATGAGCAGAATAGTACTAAAACTTGAGCCAAGTGAAAAACATAACCAAAAACCTTTTAACTGTTAACATTCGCTGCTATTTTTGTGAAGTCTTACATGATCTTCCATAGCAAGAAACCAGTAGCTCAAAAAGCAAAGTGAAGGTCCACTAAGACACAGATAAGTTCACTTTCAGGGCCATTCAAGACAGAGAACAGGAAAAATCAGCATAGCAATTTCTGTTGAGAAGAAGCATTTATGAAGGCTTTACATATGCTACACACTATTTACTTCTCATCTCTTTCACGTCGAGAGAAGAGATATGTCTACATGCAACATTGACAATCAGAAACTTCCATACTTCCATCACACATTACCCAAATAATACAAGATTCTTAATTCAAGAAGAAATGTGATGTAAATAAAATCTCCAACCTAAACTGTAACAGATGGATTTAGCAAGGCAATTACCGTAACCACAATCGTAAGAAAATTTAAAAACCGGAGCAAATATAAAGCAAATAAGAAAGATTATAAGTTCTGTGAGAAATAAATATCATAAAGATGGTATTTACTTTCAGTTAAACAATGTCACGACGTAGAAAGGCAGTGAAGCCAATTCCAGCTACTGACATAGTGTTTGAGATTGTGAAATATAGATTCAACAAAAAATGGTAATCTAATTGTACTGGCTATAGAACATATAAGAAAAGCCACTACACGACACTGTATACATTAAATTGCTAACGGCAAAACTATTAAGAAAACTACCAGAGTTATTCCACATCATTCATTACTAATTAGCTTAATTCACAACAAAAGATTCTTACATCACTAAGCAGCCTCGACAAACAAGTCGTCCACTAAAATTATAATAAAAAGAGTCTTGTTTCACTAAAGCTTGACAACCATGTCATCAACTACAATTGCAACAAAAAGCAGTCTTCTTTAACTACACAGCTTTGACAACCTTGTCGTCACCTACGGCATTAAGAATTGGAAGACTGCTTAGGAATTCATCAAGACCCTCAAAAAACCCAATCCCTTCGATGTTATCATCCTCACCACGTACTGGTCCATTTTCCTGGTTCATGCTTGGTGCAGGTTCTTCGACTTCATTGCTGAACTCCACATTCAAATCCAACTTCTCAAATTGCGTCTTCCGAGCATTACCTGCAGCTCCTCCTTTCTTACTTGACTTACCCACTGACTTATTCAGCATCTCACTCCCTTGTGGGGGTACAATTTCATCTTCTGCATTCCCATTCTTTTCTTTAACTCGTCTTTTCTTGATATTTCCAATTGTCGCTTTCTTGGGTGTCTCACTGGCACTCTTTCCTTGCACATTCATCACTTTGTTCTTCTTTTTTGGTCTATCACCCTGCCAATCAGCATTGGACTCACTTGAGTCTGACAGTTCCACATAAACCTCATCATCTTCAACATATACCCTAGGAGCTGAAGCCTTCCGTTCACCTTTTTTATCCACATAATTCCCATTCCCCATTTGAGGGCAAGTAAACATAGGCGAAAACGGGGTCCAAGTCGAAGTCAGACCCCTATTTTTCTCCATATTTTCCATTGAAACTCCCAATGGCAAAAATCCCCAGCAATAGAAGTAACTCTCCTGCCCATTCACAATTGGAGATGGTGATGGAATCACCACGCCCTGAAAGGCCCTTCTACAATTCTGACAGCGGAGAGTACACTCCGCATACACCCCAGGATACTCATACATATGATAGCAATAAGGACACGCAGTCCAGAAAGTAGAGCCACTGTCATTTGAGGGTATATCCACTCTCTCCTCCTCCTCCTCCTCCTCCTCCACCTCCTCCTCTTCTTCTTCTTCATCCTCCTCCACCTCCGGCTCATCCATTCTCTTCACTTCTGGTTCATCCACTCTCTCCTCTTGCACGTTCTCATTGGCATGCACATTAAGATTTGACCCAGAAACAGAAGGTACATTACCAGTGAAACAAGTGTAGTTTTGCAGTTGCTGCTTATTCACGGGTTCTTGAGCCGACTCCGACCCCGAACCAGACCCAAAAACCATATTAGTACCTGAACTAAAATTAATGAAATTCTGTGGTTGGTGCTTACTTGCGTGTTCTCGAATTGACCCAGCAGTCACTGGGTCAACCAGTTGCGCATGTACCAGCACTTGAGGGAAATGAGTCGCAGAACTGCTGCTGCCACCATGTACATGTGGTTGAGGTTGAGCGTGAGAAGGGTGACTCATACTACCAGCACTGTTATCCCCAAAGAAAATTAAGTTCTGCTGCAATGTGGGGATGCTCAGATGTTCCTGAGGCACGAGCAGGGGGTTGAACAGGTCGGTCTGCGGCTGCAGGTGTGGCTGCATATAGAAAGCAAGTTCTTTGTCGTATAAAGATTTCTTCAAAGGATTGGAAAGCACCGTCCAGGCTTCAAGCACGAGGCGGAAGGCTTGGTCAGCAAATGCGAACTTATTCTTAAGTGGGTTTAGGAGAAGAGCCAGGCGGCGGTACTGAGATGCCACGACCTCCATGTCACGGCCCTGGTGAGGCGAGACCTGAAGAATCGAATACCAGTCCTGCAGGTTATTCCCGATCCGACGGTCGCCAGAGAGAAGCGTGTCAGTCACAGCCAGAATTTGGTCGGCGGGTAACAGGGTCGGGTCAGAATCACGCGCCCGGGTCGCAAACGACTTACTCCTCATCAGGTCACGCTTCCAAAGCAGCTCTTCCGCGATCGTCAGCAACCTCAACACCTCGGCGCTTGTGGTGGTCGTCGGAAAAAATGGGTGCTCCATTCTTAATCTTAACTTTTCCGAAAACAATTAACCTCTCTTCCTCCTTATAATTGGAGAAGTAATATGTGAAATAGAAATGAAAGGGACACTGCCATACTGGGGTAGTAGTGCAAGAAGAAAGAGGGGAAACTCTGACTGGACGGAAAAGCCCACGAGTTTTAAAGAAAAGAAAGGGGTAGTTGGAGATTTTGAGGATATAAAAGTAAATTAAAACGGAGTGTATGTATAGGTGTATGTATAGGCTGCGACGTTGTGAAAAGGATTAAGGCTTTGCCATGTTTCAAACTTGAAAGACATGTGCAAAACGGTGATGCTTAACCCACCATGCACAATTTCTTACTTTTCCTGCTCAGCGAGAGTGAGTTGGGCCACCTGGTATTTAACGGCCCAGCCCACATAAAGAGAAAATATAGCCAAGGTGCACTTATTAACTATTACCCCTTGAGATACATTTGATGCAAGATATGGATTTATTTAATGGAAGGTCGATGATAAGAAATAATTATCGATTGGAGTTTAGTAAGTGAAATATTTTTGTAAGCGTAAGTAATGATTTTCAAAGCTTGTATCGTTTGACACGCGTCTTTAAGTCTTTGTATATCTAACTTAGCGTAATTAATTTCGATAATTGAAATTCTCCCTTACATCGAAACTCACACTCAAGCTAATTTTGTCATATTACTTAATTAGACTATGATATCTAATCTCATTCAAATTGGGATACGTCGAGATCCATATCTTTTGTGGAAAGTTAATTAATAGACCTCTACGAAGTTTGTTGAGAAAGAAATAGCTGACAAATCAATTTTCGATGTCAACGTACTGTACAAATTTCGTTACGTCTAAACTTTTCTATACTAAGAAAAATATTGCATATATATGTAAATCACCATTATTTGGTTGAATAAATGTATGACATAGGGCATTTTCTACTTATGTTTGCTAGAATTGAATTAGAAACCAAATGGATGAGGCTGGTCCACCATCCATTAAAAGTCATTATATATTTTATTACATTAATATATCACAATCAATACTTTTTTAAATTAATCTATCACAATTTATTTAGAAAGAAATTAAGAGAAGAGATTCTTTAATATCATGACACAAACTTTTTGAGATGATAATGATAACATAATAGAATTAATATATGAACATAATCATATTAGTGTTTGCACAAAACAATTTTGAGGTGATTTATATGCGAGTGACATTCCATCCTATCAACTTTCAATTATGATAAGAATAATCGTTATCGTTATAATTTTTATCATATTAGTACATATTACGAGTTTCATTCCATCATAGATACCATTCTGCAATAATTAAAAGTCATTATCAAGGGGACTTCAAGTTAATTTTGTTCGAGGATAAGGTACTGAGAGCACCACAATTTATAATTTTTGTTGAAAAAGCAATTTATGCAAGTTGTTAGACAATAAATTCAACGTGGTTGACATGCGGTTTTACAACAAATGGCGCTTATTCGTCTTCTTGAAAATCAACAGAAAGTCCTCTTAAGTATTTTTAATGCAGTTCATCGAAAGAAGGCCCCGAGAAATTTAAAATTTAAAACTATATAAATGTAGAAACAAAAAGAGTTGTTTTCTTCAATTTGGATGGCATTCCCTGTTTTCATTTTTAAACTTGAACATTTCTCTTAACTTGATTATTGACCGATTTATTTAATGCAAGGTCGATGATGATAACAAATTATTATCAATTTGATGTTTTGTTAGTCAAATGTTTTTGTCAGTATAAATAATTATGTTTCAAAGGTTGTACAATTGATACTCATCTTTATGTCCTCAGGTTTTTACTTTCTAACTTGTGAAAATTAAGTTTGATAATAGAAACTCTATGACTACAGGGGCAGATCCAGATAAATTTTTGAGTGGGGGCGGAGCCAGCTCGTTTAAATAGGGGGGGTCCAAAGTTGAAGGGGTGGCGACTTACGGGGGTTCGGGGGCAGAGCCCCCGAAATTTTTTTTTCGGAGTTGTTGAATAGTTTAGATTTAGCTGCATTTTCCCAACTAGTTCATGCTATATAGGCCATGAACGAAACCTCTCACCCTGCATCAAACCCACAAATATATTCACTCTGACCATGCAATAGTTTTTGCAATCATAGGTGGTCAAAATGAGATTTACATAACATACCAATTCTTCAACAATATTAGCCACCTGAACTACTACGTGGCCAAAATACTTTCCTTTCGAATCGTGGACTTCAATTGTCAAATCATTTCCAAACCCTTCTGGCAAGCTATATTTAAGTGGGAAGAAAATTTAACCATCAAACTCTATGAGATTGAAGAATATGTAACAAGATTAAAGAGAAAAAGATTACATACAAAACATGAGTTTCATCATATCCTGGCTGCATTCGAGATAGAAAATAAGCTAAAAAAACTGTAAAAAAAAATTTTTTTTAAAATTTTTTTTTTTTTTGGTTTTTTTTTTTTTTCAGTGGGGGCGGCCGCCCCCGCTGGGCCCTTCGTGGGTCCGCCCCTGTATGACTACCTTACCTTAATTTTACGCTAACACTCACACTTGAGCTAATTTTTTCGTATTGCTTATTAAGATCAGGAACGGATTTAGCGTGGGGCAGTAAAATTACCCAAGATTTTAAAAAAAAAATTCTTTATAGTTTTCAATTTTTGTCTCCACAAATAAAATTTTGTAAAAAATGTCAATTCTTTTATCCTAGATCCGTTAAGACAAAAATATCTAATCTCACTCAAAATGGGATAATGCCGACATCCATCTCTTTTGCTACAAGTTAAAATGACATGCACGAGTTTTGTTGAGGGAAAAAAAAAAGGGGCAAATAAATATTCAACATCAACAGACTATACAAATTTCGTTACGTACAAATTTTTCCTCTCTAAGAAAAATATTACATAAAATGAACGTCTAATTTATAATTAAATACTCTGAACTATTTTCACATAAGTACTGATGGACTATTTTTCTTGCATATCTTTCTATATATAAAAAGTGTCTATTTAACGGAATTTGTTGGTTTAAAGGAAAAACTAACGGAATTTGTTGTTTTAACGGATTATGTAACGAAATTTCTTGTTTTAAACAGACAGCTGCACCTTCCTTCAGTGTTTTTATCATAACTTTGTATCTGTTCAATTGAGGCGATTCAAAATGAGTTGGAAAACTAACCCATCTGGCTACAACTTTGATTCAGACATCATTCTCCAATTCGATCACTTTTTATGTCAAAAATATGTCTCAATATAACGGACTATGTAACGGAATGTTTTGTTTTAAACAGGTAGCTGCACCTTCTTTTAGTATTTTTATCATAATTTTGTATTTCGATATCCGATTGAGGTGATTCAAAATGTGTTGGAAAGCTAACTTATCTAGCTACAACTTTGATTCAGACATCATTCTCCAATTAGATCACTTTATATGCCAAAAATAGGTTTCAATATAACGGACTATGTAACGAATTTCTTGTTTTAAACAGGCAGCAGTACCTTCTTTCAATATTTTTATTCTAACTTTGTATTCTGATATCCGATTGAGATGATTCAAAATGAGTTGGAAAACTAACTCATCTGACTACAACTTTGATTCAGACATTATTCTCCAATTCGATCACTTTCTATGCCAAAAATATGTCTCAATATAATGGACTATGTAACAGAATTTCTTGTTTTAAACAGGCAGCTGCACCTCCCTTCAGTGTTTTTATCATAATTTTGTATTCCTATATCCGATTGAGGCAATTCAAAATGCGTTGGAAATATAACTCATTTGGTTACAACTTTGGTTCAGATATCATTCTCCAATTCGACCACTTTATATGCCAAAAATAGGTCTCAATATAACAGACTATGTAACAGAATTTCTTGTTTTAAACAGGCAGCTGCACCTTCTTTCAGTGTTTTTATCATAACTTTATATTCCGATATCCTATTGAGGCGATGCAAAATCGTTGGAAAGCTAACTCATCTAGCTACAACTTTAATTTAGACATCATTCTCCAATTCGATCAATTCCTATGCCAAAAATAGGTCTCAATGTGAGACTAAAACACCGGAGCATAACTTTTCGGTTGGAAATTGATTTGTGATCATCTTTTGACTAAATTTGATCCCCTTGACATCTTCCTTTATCCAATTGACTCCGAACACTCTCAAATCTTCATCGTGAGATTCGGCACAACTTTTAAGTATTTACATTTAAGCCCCCAAACTTTGGATCTCTTACAATTTAGTCATTTCTCCAAATTTGTCTACTTTTGCTTATTTTCTTCAATCTCACCAACCTACATCACAATATCAAAATCACACATCTAATTATTTATCAATTACATAAACATTACATCATTAATTATTTATAAGGTGTCTATTTCTGCTTTTCAGCAGAAATCAAACCGTTGGCAACACAATTCATGCAGTTGGGAGCCGCAATTTTGGACCAATTCTCTCACTGTATGGCTGTAGGTTTGAAAAAAAAAGGTAACATAATCAATTTTCTTTCCTCCTTGCAGCGCACCCAGACACGCCCTTAATTAACCAAAAAAAAATTACATCTTTATTAATAACAAATTAATTATTAAACAAAAATATTAAATATAAACTAAGTAAACGTGCATTGCAAGTTGCTTGCACCTAGTATATATATATATGGTAAATTTTCTTGGAGAAAGAATTCAAATCACTAATGAAGGATTATCAAAGGTCATACACATTGGATTACGAAATCAATTTGACATAATTAGGGGGAAAAAATGTTATGAGCAACCTTTTAAATTAGCAAAAGTCCATGAAAGTGATTGCAGTCGCCATTACAACGACTGCAATACTTCGTGGATTGGTTTAAAAATTTTGCACCCCGGTCCCTTGTGGACTAACGTGTCGAGACTCGAGAACACGTGATTGAAAATAAGAATGAGGTATCTCAATTTACTAGGAAAACTAAGAGAATAAATTCTATGGTATCATCACACATTTTCTGGTATGATAATGATAACATAATAGGATCAATATATGAGCATAATCATGTTAGAGCTCCCACAAGAAGATTTTTAGAGCACCAGCGCACAAGCTTCTATAGTTGCGGCTAGCTTATGGCACGTTTGGATCGTGCTTTCTATAAATTAAGGGTCATGCGACAAGTACAGGATTTCAAAAATCCTGTACTTACATACACCACACAATGGGGGATGGGTGGGGGAGTTTTGGCAATATTTTATCTAACATGGGGCCCACCTCCATGTGAGATAAAATTCAAAATTCTGTGTAAATTCTGTGAAAAAAATTATGTACTTAGAGGTTAATCCATAAATTAAATGGTCTAAATACATATTGGCACTTCTAGATCGAAGTTCATGTGTCCGTGTGTGTGTGTGTGAGAGAGAGAGAGAGGGAGGGGTCATAGAGCTATGCTATGTTTGGACTGTGCTTTTTATAAACTATAATTTATCCAACACATTTTTATGTGTTCGGTTCGAAGTCTATATGTGAGAGAGGGAAAAGTTTATCACAAGGCTATGCTATTCTTGAATTGTGCTTTTTTTAGATTTTTAATCATCCAACATATTTTTACGTGTTCATTTTGAAACTCGAATAAATCCGTATTCGAGAGTAGAGATAAAAGTGGGATGCCCGCAAACTCCCTGTTTGATGGCCATTATTTTAAGAAAATGAAATTTTGAATATTGAATTTTTTGAGAATTTATGGTTAAAATGTGGGGAAAAAATTTGGGATTAGATGCAAAATATTTTATTGGGTAAATGTGTAGTTAAAAATGATTATGGAAAATTAAAGAATTTTGAAATAATAATTGTCAAACATGTGCTTATTGGGTAAATGTGTGGTTAAAAATGATTATGAAAAATTAAAGAATTTTGAAATAATAATTGTCAAACATGGGCTTAATGTAATCACTGCAAGGTTGTCCATACCACCACCCTTGCACCCAACCGGCCGCCGAATTGGTTGTTTGCAGACGACCGTCTCGCTTTCAAATCCCATTTTAGCATGTGCCTGCTGTTGAATGAAAAGCTTTGATCGCCAAGTGTTCTGGGCTCAATATCATCTATGTACCGAATCAAAACACCATAATCTTCAACCCAAACCATAAACCAAAACCCCCAACCCGATTGATCTCTTGGATTCCCCATAAAGGAAAAGGTGTGAAATATTATTGTAACAACAAGAATAGCCACAAAGGCTAAAGGAAGAGATGAAAACAAAGGCACGAAGCAGGAAGCACAAAGAAGAAGCTGCAGGTGTCACTCCAAACAAGGGAAGCCAATAACTAGTTTCACACACTCAACCAACAATAGTAATGGGACAGCATATATAGAAGCTTTAGGTGGGCTTTAGGGTAAATAATAATTAGGCCCAATAGGTAACAAATAAATAGGGTTATCAACCAAAAAATCATCCAAAGGTTATGGGTCAAGCCATAAGTAACACTAATTAAATTAGGTTACTTCAAATAGCTCAAATATATTATATGATTGGTTTGAACATTGTGGTGTGGATATTTTACTTCAGTAATCTGGTCGATACCGACTGAATAAACAGTGACTTTACATTATCGCATGGGAGGTCGTTTGACAACAATTGGTCTAGCAAACATTTACCTTGGTGTCAAAGGACCTGCGAAAATTATTACACGTTAGTAATAATTTAGAAAATGAGAACCAATAAAAATTGAAAATTATTTACCTCCACCAATACTTAGAAGATCTTTGCAACTTCTAAATTTCATCAATGGTAGCACCTTAGTGCCCACGTCTAAGGTATTATATTGTGTATATATTTTCTCAACTCTTACAACTTCTTGTGACGCAATATCTCTAATGAAATGCAGTATAACATCAATGTGTTTGATGAGTTCGTGAAAAACAGGATCCCCGCATAAATGTATAGATGTCTAACAATCAGAATATAGTACCACATAATCATTTAAAACACAAAGTTCATGAAGGCGGCCCATAAGCCATAAAGCTTCTTTAATAGCTTCAGTAGTAGCAATGTATTCAGATTTTGTCGTGGATAGTGCAATTATGTGTTGTAATTGTGAATTCTAACTAACACGCGAGTTAGACAAAGTAACACATAAGAAGAAGTAGATTTCCTATTATATTTATCCTCAACATAGTCAGTATCTACAAAACCCTTCAGTTTCGCACATTCATTATTAACACCAAACCTTAGACTTACATTACTAGTTCCCTTTAAGTACTTTAACATCCATTTCAAAACTTCCCAGTGCTTAGAACCATGATTAGACATGTATCTACTAAGAGTGCTAACAGTAAAAGCTAAATCTGGTATAGTGCAAGCCATCAAATACATAACAAAACCAACTCATGTCAAATTCACAATTCAAACTTATTTTTATATTACTTATCCATTTAGGTAATGACCCAACTCAAAGCATATCAACCACATATAGCAATAAGAACACATAGTCATTGTTAGCATCATTATGTTGAAAGTAAAGACAATAATCAAACTTACTCCGTTGAAAATCTATGGATAGTAAAAAAGAGTCAAATCTTTTATATTACTGTCTAGGTGATTGTTTTAGGCCATATAGAGATCTTTTCGAGAAACACACATGATCAGGTTTTAGTTTGTTTTTAAAATCTCCTGGTTGATTCATAAAGATTTACTCATCAAGTTCACCATATAAAAAAACGGTTTTTACATCAAGTTGTTCAAGTTCCCAGTCAGATTGTGTAACAAATGCAAGTATGACTCTAATAGTAGTGTACTTAACAATAAGTGAAACAATCTCGTTATAATCAACCATCTCCTTCTAATTGTACCCATTGGCCACTAACCTAACCTTAAATTTTAAGGGTTCAGATGCGCTAGTACCCTTCTTAACCTTAAATACCCACTTACAATCAACAATATAATTGTTCTTAGGTCTAGGTACTAGCTCTCAAGTTTGATTCTTTTCTATAGAACTCATCTTATCTTTCATTACCTTAAACTACTTTTTAGATTGTTCACTTTTTATTGCCTCCTCAAAGGTCTTTGGCTCCCTATCAGCTAACTCCCCATAGCTCGTATGAACAAAATCTAGCTTAAATTCATCATCAAATCTTATAGGTACTCTAGACTATCTCCTCTCTCTATCCTTAGCTAAGTTATATTCTTCTAAATGATTATCTTTTTCAGGGTGTTCTTCTATTACTACTTCATCTCTATTCTCCATGTCGGTCGTTGTTCCCGAGTCTCCACCTCACTCTATGTAACAGGGATGGATGTCCTAAGTTTTCCTAACTCCAGCTTCAACTGATTTCTCCATTCACCTTTTTTTTCTTCACTCACAGGTTCGGATTCAGTTTTTTAAGGCACATCATTTCGTTCCCATTGAATGTAACATCTCTTCACAATGATCTTAACCTCCTTTTGGCTTTTATCTCACAACTTGCACCCCTGACATCCTCATGGTAACCTAGAAAAATATATTTTGTAACTCTAGGTTCAAGTTTTCCCTTACTCCGATGAGAAAATGCAATACAGTAAAAAGTTCTAAACATAAAATAATCACTGAGTTTACCAAATCATTTTTCATACGGAATATTTGTTGGGAATCTACTTAACATGCACAGCGGAAAATAAATCAAATTTCTATTCCCACCAAGGATCTGCAATGTGTTTCGATAGAAACTGTGATGAGGATAATACCTTTGATGAATTCTGTAAACTCCTTTGTTGATTCTCGAACTCCAATTATCACGATCTGCAATTCAAGCTGTCCAATTGTCCAGCCTCCAATGGTGATTCACACAAAGAACAAGAATGACGGCTAGGATTTTCTTTTCTCATGTTAGCAAAAATAATAAAAAATTCCATACAATTTACAAACACTAGCAGCCTATTAACATAGGCCCAAATGGGCTTGGCTCATTTCTAAACTTAACACGGTCCGATATTTAATTAATCAAATTAATTAAATCTGGTATATGAATTAATTAATTCGGGCATATTAATAAACAATCCTATTAATTAATTATTCAACACTTGTCAATTAATTAATTGGTAAATCTCAGTCTTCTGGTTCTATTTTGTGTGTGACCCACTGACCCATTAGGTTTTCGATCACGATATCTAACGACGTGAATTATTATTTTAATCTAATCAAAATGGATAAATTAAAATACCCCTTTTAATTTATCACTAATTCACATTCATCGTCCCACATTGACATCTAGCAATGTGTCAAGACAATACATGTGATGAAAAATGTCACGTGATGTGACAAACCAAACTTGTTCGTTTACCGTGAAATTACAATCATTTCATAAAAGTGATTCGATCAATGATAAGATATGGATATGTGTCAATCTCAATTATTGATCATATCTTTTATCTCACTGTTAAGTTAATGTAAATTAAAAACACATTTTCGACTTATAAGTTCACCTCGGCTAAGGATTTCATTATCAACTTAATTGGATAAAATGTAGATCATAACCTCTTACTATCTAAGAGTGACGAATTCTCTATCGATCATTCACAACGTTCATATGATTTTTGACATACCCGAACGATACTGTATTAGCGACCCTTGACAGAGCAATATCCAACACCACCAAAGTATGACTGTCCTCATATAAGGTACTATGACGACATCAAGTCAAATGACCAATTCCACTACCGAACGTTAGAGATTAACCACTAACACTCAGATAGTTATCCATGTGGAATCTCTCAGCGGGTCTCCAATGTTTTGTTCTATAACAAAACATCCACATATTCATTAAAGTATCACCACACTTTAGCTTGTAAGATCGGTTACTTACTTCACAAGTAAGAATGCCACACGCGATGATCTATACGTAATAACGATATCCGTATCTCGTTATTACTTCGACCACGTACGATTTAAGATTCGATCATATGTAATTTGTATCTCACAATCACAACTCCTTGTGATTAACAAATCACCAAGACTTGAATCTAAGGATTCTATTATTTAATTTATTAGAATATTAATTCAATTAAATAATAGATATTGTCATACATTGCATCAATTATATATATTTAAAGTGTTTATGTCCAAAGTTGATT
Organism: Fraxinus americana; assembly: GCA_035079005.1. NCBI lineage: Eukaryota > Viridiplantae > Streptophyta > Magnoliopsida > Lamiales > Oleaceae > Fraxinus > Fraxinus americana. Next base: position 6,700,329 of record CM068714.1, read on the forward strand.
GGACTTAGGCCATAACACTTACAAACTCCCACTTGCACTAGATCCAATCACTTATGTATCTTATACCATAAGAGTCTACATGACGATCATGTTTATGCCGTGACAACTCTTTGTCAATGGATCTGTAATTTAATAACTTGTGGGAATTCGTTATTTTTTATGTCATGTCATTGTATTATCTTTCCGATAAGATAATATCGGCTTAATACATGTTTAGATCATTGATGAGACCTTAGTTCCTTCGCTTGCACGATGGCTTCATTGTTATCACAATGCAGAAGCGTGTGATCAACAATGTTAGAAACTACTCTAAGTTCATTAATGATCTTCCTGATCTAGACCACAACTTTTGTTGCTTTATAAAGCAATGATGTATAAGGCTTCCATTATTGAATCAATGGCTATTTCCTGTTTGGAACATTTTCAACACACCGTTTAAGAGTAAACCAATATCCTATTTGAGATATGTTATTATTCTAGTCTGACTGAAAGTTAGCATCAATCTATCCATGAACTCTCAGTTTATTTTCTTCATATAAAATCTTCTCGAGATTTTATCTATATAGATTGGGATGAATTAAGTAATCATTTAGATCTATCTCTATAGATTAACTTTTTTCTACCATATCTATTATAGAGAAGTATTTAACAATCATAATTTTAACAATTGAAATATAGAGATATCGTTTCCTATAATATATCTTATACATATAATATCAGGAATGCGACAATGCTCCCTCTATCTTCTTGTAAATGCACAATTCATTTTCATTTTGATAAAATCAAACATTTTGACATTCTCATCAAATCATAAATTTTAGTTCCAAGAGGTTTGTTTCAATCCTATTCACCCTTTCTTGTAAACTCATTTACAACCTATGAGTTCTAATCCATTAGGTAGGTCGACCAACATCTAAACATTAGTTACATACATTAAGTCCATCTCGAATTTCTATAACCTCTTGCCATCTCTTTAAGTCAACACTTGACTCTATTTCTGCGTAATTAGTAGGTTCATTATCCTTAATCAGTAATAGCTGATTAGTAATCATGGATTTGTATATTCTAGGAGGTCAAATGATCCTACAATATTTACATGAAACTAACGTGTTCTTAGAAGTCTCAACTTCCCGATCAAGAATATGTCCATCGGCTGGTATGGGATAAGACTCGGGTTCATCTATTCGATCAATTATATCCGTGGACTCTTGAATTCCTTCAAAATTTATTCTACTCTCACTGTCTCTCCTAGAATAAACACTTTCTCTAGGTGTATGACATGTCTTGAGATGAACATTTTCTTCTCAACGGGATTATAGAATTGATATCCAATTGTCTCTTGAATATCCACAATTATGTATTTATTGGATCTAGTCTCAAACTTATCCGATCCAATATACTTCACATAAGTATCACAACCCAAACTTTCATATGAGATAAGTTGGGCTTTTCCATAACTCGTATGAAGTTTTGTCAACCGATTTAGATGAGACACGATTTAGTGTGCAGCACGTGGCAATCAGTGCATGATATCAAAACGATTTTGGAATGCTTGCATGACTTGTTCTTAATTGCATTATATCTAATAGTATACGATTCATCATTTCAGATGCACCATTATGTTGCAATGTATGTGAAGGAATCCACTGCGTGAGAATCTCATTCTCTTTTAAATAATCTAAAATTCTCAATTTTCAAAATCGTCCAACTTTCACCGTATCACCTTAAATAGAAAACTAACACCACAAACACGTTAGAAATCATGTTAGGATAAAACTACCTGAAGAAAGTTTCCTCAGACCAGGCCGAACGCACCTCCACGCACCGCCGGCGAGTTCCACCACCATGCGCGATGGACCCAGGTGCCCCTTCACTTGCAAAGGCCCCCCGTGGTGCTGTATTCTTCAACCGGCCACTGGTTTTGCTGGAAAAAGAAGTTACATGTTCAGATTTGGAAGGGAAAAATCAGGCAGTTTTTCAAGCTGTAATTTTTGCCCCTTTTTGATCAACTTATAGCCAGAATCCACACAAACCAACGCTCTGATACCAAATGTTGAATGAAAATCTTCGATCACCGAGTATTCTGGGCTCAGTATCCTCTATATACCAAATCAAAACCCCACAATCTTCAACCCAAACCGTAAACCACAACCCCCAACCCGGTTGCTCTCTTGGATTGCCCACAAAGGACAAGGCGTGAAACATTATCACGGCCACAAAAGCTAAAGGACGAGATGAAAACAAAAGCACGAAGCAGAAGCTGTCGGTTTCACTCTCAAACAAAGGAAGCCAATAACCAATTTCACACACTCAGCCAACAACAGTAACGAGGCAGCATATATAGAGGGGTTTTAGGTGGACTTTAGGGTAAATAATAATTAAGCCCAATAGGTAACAAATAAATGGGTTATCGACCAAAAAACCATCCACGGATTATGGGTCGGACCATGAGTAACACTAATTAAATTAGGCTACTTCAAATGACCAAAAGAAGTTATACGATTGGTTTGAACAATTATGGTGGCAATATTTTACTTCAGTCATTTGGTCGATGTCGGCTGAATAAATAATGACTTTACATCATTGTTCGGGAGATCGTTTGACAACAATTTGCCTAACACCTTCCAAACCTACTATTGTGTATAGATTATGATCGTAATGAACAATAACACTTCCTCTTTATTTCTTCACACAGTTATTATACCTTGCAAAATCTCTAATGAAAAAAAAAAAAAAAGAAGAAGAGGAAATTTCTTAAGAAAATGAGTCAACTAGACAATATAAATGTAAAAATATTGTCTAGTTTTAGATTTTTGATTATTTTGTTGGTTTCAGTTTCATAATTTAAAAGTGTTCTTCTTGATTGCAGTTGGAAGATTTTTTCTTATATTTTCAGCCTCACTCACTTGAATAACAGTTGAAATGGTTTTGGAAACGAGTGAACATAAAAAATAGATTTTGGAATCCTAATTTTAATTTTTGCATGTATGTGAAATTAAATAAAAATGATAAAAGAATATATCAATTGCGCTTTTGAATGTGACGAAATTAAGAAGATCCCAAACTTTAAGTTCCACAATAAATTTTTTCAATCTTCCCTCAACTTATAAGTGAGTCTAAAATGGATCAAGAATCCAAAAGACACTACACTCAACTTATAATCACAACTATCATTTTTTTTTATTCACAAATATAAAAATGAAACTAGAGGTGTTTTCAACTGAAATTTTAATGAATTTTAAAAGATCATAAATTCTAATGAATTTCATGAATTTTTGAATAGATTTTCACAAAATTCATAAAAATCTCATTAAAAATGAGGAAGGTTCAAAAGTTTATTATGTTTACTTTTAAGCTTGAAATTTATCTAAATCTTTTGAAAACTCTTTTTTTATTATTAAATTCTTATAAATCTAGAGTTGTCGAGGATACTTAGATTTTAAAGAATTTCATTGAAATCAAATTAAAATTTTGGCGACACTTAGATTTTAATGAATTTTAATAAAATACATTAAAATCTAAATTGAGAACATTTGAATTTAGAATGACTTTTAAAATCTATTAAAATCTCAATTGCGAATATTCTGAAAAATGATAAGATGATTAAAGAAGAATAAAACGTATAGACCTCTACGTCGTGTAAAGGCCGGTATCATGTACTTTGTGAAAATCTTATGGGACAGATTAAAGACTAAAGTAGCGAGAGAAAATAAAAATTGTAATTCTTTTAAACTTTTTTAAAGAACATAATTTTTTGGTTAGTCAATATTTTAAAAATCATAATTCTTATTTAGAAAAAAATCATTCGTTTATTTTCACTCTTTTCACTTAGACCTAGCAACAAAAGAAATCTAAAGAGAAAGAAGTTGCAAACTAGATATATGGAGTGACCTACGCTAGTTTTTATGTGTACATGAAGACTAAGGGAAAGGAGAAGAAAGAGAAAAAGAGTAAGTACATGCTTGCGCAAAATGATCTTCAAGCTGTAAAATTGTTATCAAGCCATATAATTACTTCGATAAATAAATATTTTTGATCAAATCACTTATTATCTATACACTTTGTTGGATCCACAAGTACTAACACTTCTTCACCACTCATTTACTCTCGTTTATAAATATATTGCCAGCCACACCATACATAAAACAAATTGTTTATTTATCCAAGTCTCTAGGTTCATCGAATGTTAAAATTATGTGGTAATAACATAACAATGGAGATGTTGTTACATGTCATCGTTGTATTGCTACATTATATTTTAGTTTAGTTACACATAGACTTGAACTATATTGCTAAAGTCCATTCTCAACGTATATTATGTAAGTTAACATTAACGGTATATACGTATCAATATAAGCATTCTCTTGATTGGCAATGGCTTAAAATTAAAGAAAATATTTTCTTATTTATTTGAGGCAAGTTTTTTTTTTTTTTTTTTTTGATGGGAAAAGATTTCATTCATAAAGGCAAAAAAACCTTAAGAAAGAGTACAATAGTGCATGTCAATGAAAATTACATTTTCAATGACGAAGGGGCACTGTGTTACCAAAGGACCATATCTTCAAGAGACCATGCATGCAGTGCCAGGAAGTGAGCTGCTTGATTGCTAAGTCTATAACAGTGATGGATGCTGCATTGAGGGAATCGTTGTATCAAATCTTTTATTTCAGCAGTCATAGATCAAATTGATGCAGAGAATGATCCTGATTTATTGACTTCATCCACGAGGAACAAACAATCACTCTCCACTAACAAGTGAAATATCCCAAGGTTAAGGCATACTTGTAGTTCCAAGTCCAGCCTTGTTTAAATCAAAGAATAGAGCGCCACCAACATTGAGTTTTATTGCATTCTGAGGTGGTGTAGACCACATGTAGTTGCGGGAAAGCACACCAGGAACATTATTGAGAGGACGTCCCAATTCAGCCTTTGGTTTTCTGGCAAGAGCAGTAGCAATTGCATGTGGAAGTGGGAGAATAATCTGATCATGAACCATCTTGTTTCGAAGGAACCAAAAACTTCAAGTAATAAGTAGAAATTTCGAGAGAGCATCTGTTGATTCATTAGTCATTATGTCAATAGCAGCTTGTATGAAACCCCCATAATACGCCTTATTCTGTAACACTGGGAATTGTTTGGTGAGGAATCGATGAACGGAAGGGCAGTGAAGTAGGACATGGAAGAGATCTTCCACTTGGTAATCACAGAAACAACACTGAGGATTCATACTAACATTTCTTCGAACCAGATTCTGTTTGGAGGGCAAGATCTCGTGACAAGCTCGCCAAGCAAAAATTTTTACTTCTTGAGGAATCTTAAGTCGCTACACAGTATCCCAAAATTTCTTTTTCTCAGATGCACTCGAAGAATTACCACGGTCACGAGTTAGGAGTGTGTTTGGTAGGGATTTTTAGGAGAAAAATTGATTTTTGAATAGTGATATGATGGGAAATGTGTGGTTGAAAAAGAAGAAAAAAGTATTGATGTGATGGAAAATATTATTTTATTGAAGAATGTGTGGTTGAAAATGAGTAGAAAAGGAGAATTGTTACCAAACAGGCTCTAGATAGGTTCTGAAAAATCTGGAAGCACTATGAACAGAATAAATCCCAGATTTTTCATGCTCCCACATCCAGAAATCGTCTTCCCCGGAGTTACTAGGATGTAATTTCAGGATATTCTCAACCATTTTTGGATAGAATAGAGCTCTAAGTTTTTCCAAATTCCACCACCTCGAGTCAGGATCAATCAATGATGCCATTTGACAGTCAATCTGCTGGTTATAATGCTGTTGTAGATTGGCCTCCAGCTCCCTATTTAGATGTCTCACCTCAGGAATCCATCTGTTATTCAAAAGATAGTGTTGCCATTACCCACGACCCATCTCCCACCATGCATTATTAAATTTTTTTGCCTCCCAAATTCCACGCCAAGCATAAGAAGGATTACCACCTATGAACACCTTTAAAACATTGCCATCAGGAAAATAACATGCCGAGCATATCTTATGAGTCAAACTATCTTTGTGGTGCAGAAGCCGCCAGGCTTGTTTACCAAGCATTGCCATGTTGAAGACCTCAAGGCCCTTGAAACCCATTCCCCCCATTGATTTCGGTGTACACATAGTATTCCAGAATTGCCAATGAATTTTCCTCTCCACTTTTCTTTGGCCCCACCAAAATAAAGCCATCATTCTTTGAGAATATATATTATTGTGTGAATATCGGCCTAGGTCCCAAGATGTACAAAAAATGGCCATGGAACGCTGATTGTCCCTCGAGATACATTTGATGCTAGTCATGGATTTATGTTATGCAAGATCAACTATAGAAATTAAAATGGTTTGGTGTTCTGAAAGTCAAATGTATATATTAATGATGGAACTAGTACACACTTTAATGGGTGGAGAGAGGTCTTCTTACTCTATATATAACTTCCTGAATCCATATCCATTCATGAATTATATAAAGTATCATTAGTATTATATTAATATGACTATAGCCCTTTCACCAAACTTTCTTATCTTTCAAGTTCTTTAATGCATCAACAATGCATACATAAATATAAATCGAATTAAAGAATTCATTAATTGAATTAAACCACTTGAACTAAAACTTCAATTAATTTTTTTTTAAAAAAATTGCATGAGCCACATAAATTCTTAAGTTCTCCTACTTGGCTAGTGTGATATTCCTTGACATGGTTTAATAATCAAATCACAATGTTCACATTTTCAATAATAAATTATCATAATCTTACTAAATACTAATTAGTCATCACTACAAAAAATTATCGATTTTGCAACAAAATTATATTGTCAGATAAATAAAAATTTTGTTGCAAAAAGAATTTAGTGATGACAAGATATTTGTTGTGGACACTGTGACAACTTTTAGTCATTCACGACACAAACAAACTCGCAAAACTATTTACTTGACGTATATAATATGAAATAGCAAAAAGATATTTGTTGTCATTATGTCGTTGTAATGCATGTATGCCACAAAAAATTAAAAGGGCGAGGATTCCATTTGTCACTACGATTATTTCAAAAAAAGTTTTTGTGAGAAAAAATATTTTAAGGTATAACTCATGTTACCTATTTCAGTTTGCAACAAAGCATTCTTATGGCAATATCCATTTTATAAGAAGTCATTTTTGTCGCATAATTTGTTTTACAATGAGTTTGATTTGTTCTATCATGTATTTTAAGATATTTAATATTTGCAGTATAATTTATACATAACAAATTGTGTTTGTAGTTAAGTTTATTTCGTAACACAGGGTGTTTGTTGTATTATCATTTGTGCAATAATGTCTAGTTATATATAGTATAATTGATTTTGTGATTATTTATATTTAACTTACATTAAATACCTATTCTTTTTTCATGTTCTTTAAATGTTTTTGGTACAAGTCCTTTCGTCAACGGGCTTACAATCGATAACGATAGGTTTCAGAGAGCGTTAAGAATGCCATGTAAGCTTTTTGGTGTTGAGTTTTTGTTCTTCTGACGAACTTTCGATGATTTTTTCGATCAATTGAAATAGACATCTGGTAAAAGAGATAAAGAACGGGATTAGAGAGCATTTCAAAGGTTGCTTCGCCAAAGGTGATCACACACACCAACCCGATCGCTTAAGTCTTTCTTTCGGGCCCTCTTGGGCCGGGCCGGCCAAGCCTGAATTTTGTAAAGGGCAGGCCTGATCTATCGAGTATCGACCAAGTATCTGTCTTTTCCTTTTATGGTTAGGGCGAAGTGGTTGATCGCACTTATGTCATTAGACCCCCTACTCGCAAGTCAATGTGCAATTGATTTTAAGTACTATACACACAATATTTTCCCCTTTACTCTTGCATCCAGTCTAATCACCCATCATATATGGAATATGTGTTAATTCCCTAAAGGATAGTTCAGGTGGTGTTCTGGGACACTTTTCAAGCCCTTGGTGGGGTTGACAAGAGACATCTTTTAATTGGGTTGAATTAAATTTTTTTTTTTTTGATAAGCGGTTTGACGGTTTGAAATGATTTGCAAAAAATTAAAAACTAAACTAAACCAAACCACTTCAAATTGGTTTGGTTCGGTTCAAAACTAAAACGTTGACGGATCAACGTGGATCCAAATCAACGGTTTCGGTTTGATTGTTTCATTGTTCAATCCTATCACACCTTTTCAAATTTTAACCCTTTGGTTTCCTCTTTTTGCCTTTAAATAACTCTTATCCTTAGCTAAAAAGGACTGTTTTTCTCTTTATCCTTTTTACTTCCTTTACCTTCTCCTAACTTTCTAGCAAAAATAATTTGAACTCCAATGTCATTTTCGACATCCTGGTTATTTTCCCATATTTTCAAATTATTGGATCTCAGAAATCTTCGTACCTTACTCTCTTCCATGCATGAAAATAATCTTAAATTGCTCCTCTGGGTTATCAGGCACCAAACTCATGGAGTATCCAGCGCCCTCATTTAGTCAGATTCTCAAATCCCCATCTTAAAATCTCGCAATAAGCCTCTTAAAATCGCTCTTCTTCTTTAATAGGGTCGGGTCATAGTCATGATCCTAGATCACAAACTTACTCCACGTCACACTTCAAAAGCAGCTTTTTTGTGATCGTTAGCCACTCCAATGCCTTTGCTTTTGGAGCAGTGCTACGTGTACATGGGGGAGGGGGTGTTTTGATTTACATACACTCGCACATAGGGTGAGTAGGTGGATAATTTTTTAAAATTTTTAATTATAGTGGGGTCCACCACTATGAGAGGGTGTAAAACTCCCGTAAACCTCATTTCTGTACATGAGGATTTATTCTTGCTTTTGTGGTGGCAATGCCTCGATGTGATTGTATTTTTTGATGTGGTTTTTGACTGTTATTAGGGATAGGATGGGATGGGGTGAGTAAGTGGGTGACTTTAGTTGGAGAATACGAGTTTTTCCAAAAAAATTCTTATGTGTTAATATGCATTTAAGTTTTTGAAGTGAAATTTATATTTACTTTTTGAAAAGTTATAAGACTCCACTTGTAATTTTTCCTTATTTTTTGTTGTTTCCCTATCTTCTTATATTTTCGTTTATTTCAAGAAGAAGGGCAAATTTGTCATCTAGTGGCCAAAATGGAGCGAATAACGAGTTTTGATACACAATTGAAAGGTTGGGGATGAATCATGTTACAAAAAGATTGAGGGTAAATTTATTACATTGCATAAAGTTGGGGATGAAAAGTGAAAATTTCCCTTATTTGTATGTAAATAGTGGTAAGACAAAATTACCCTTATCAAATAAGGCACGTGTTTCACACACTCATTTAACAGAGAAATTGTGAAAGAATCCGTTGGAAAGAACCAACAGTGCAGCCAAAGTTGAAATAATGACTTTTTCTTTTCTTTTTTTTTTTCCAAGAAAGAAAGGATAGGACAGTTTTTTGCAGAATCCCGTCAGTTGGGACCATTTTTCAAATAAGACTCATTTCCAATGTGTTACAGTAAAGTCACATTACATGTTGATGTACCCTCATCTATTCCCAGTTGTTGAGAATTGGCTCATAACCAGCTAGAATTGCATCTAAGTATATGCAAGAAATTGGCTTATAGAGACCTAGAATGCATTTGATGTCGAGCAGCAAAGGTTGACAATCAACTGTGTCATTTGGGATATATAGGAATAATATCATTTCATGATTTGAAGACTTTTGTTGTCTCATGCAGTCATTTGCTAACTTTAGTTGATTTTGGTAAAATTTGCATCCTCAAATTGTGCACATTGTTGGACACTCTTGACTACAAATAGAGATGCTTTCCCATCGGGGAAAAAAAAAAAAAAAAACCCACGAAAGAGAGAAAATTCAAAGCCTAGTATTAAAGAGTTCTCTTTGTAGTTTTTTCAAAAGTAAAAATAGTTTTGAGTTCGATAAAGCTTAGTGAGTGTTCATGGATTGTAATTGGGGGATTTTTGGGTGTGAGAACTAGTGTATGATTGTAATAGTTTTCATATATTAGAATATATACGTATTTAACAGTTGTGTTGGAGTTATGAAGTTTTCTCGAAGGAGAATCATGGGGATAAATTTGAAAATAAGTTGAATTATCCTAACAATTGGTAACAGAGAGCAAGGTCTTTCAATGTGGTGGAATTTGAAGTGGTAACACTCTACACTTGTTATAGATTTAGCCTCTGTTTGGTATCCATTCTTTTTTCCATTCTCATTCTTCTACTAATTTTCAACCACACATTCATCAATAAAATAATATTTTCCATCACATCAATAACTTTTCCTTCATTTTCAACCACAAAAAAGGTGTGATTTGACATAAAGAATGCATTATTTTCTAGAATAATGGTTACCAAACGGTGCTTTAGTAGGGTTCAAATGATGTCATACTGTACATGCATGGGCGGACGCAGGCTGGCCTGGGTCACATGACCCCCAAACTTTCTCCCCCTTTTTTTCACCATTAAATTTTCTATGTTTTTGTTTCAATTTTCGAAATCATTATGGGATGTGAAACGAAATCAAAATATTGCATTCTTAATACCATTTCGAAGTGCTCACGGTCTAGTTTTTTACATCATTAATGACATACGAAATGATCAATCGTAACAAATGTTACAATTTGTTAAAGTAGGCTGTTCAAAATTAGTATTTCAAAAATTTCGATAATATGCTAACTTTAAAAATTCTCCAACGATTGTACACTAATCAAATCTACAAATTGCTTATATCATCTCAAAATTTATTTCGAGAACTACATTATAGGCATATCGAATAGTCCAAACAGAAATCGAAAATAGTTAAAGATGCGTTAAACGTGAGTATTAAAGAAAGACGTCTAACTTGCATTTTCTTTAAAAAAATTCAATTATTTTATTAACATTTATTATTTTTACGATACAAAATTTTCAATGTAATTTTCATCATTTTATATGGAATATAACATAATTTTTTTTTCGAAATTTTACATTCGAAAAAGTCATATCCTATGTAAATTTTCGGATGCAAAATTATATTGGGTATGATTTTTTTTTTTTTTTTTAATGTAAATTTTCCATTGTAAAATTTTTCTCAACTTCTTTTCAAGTTCGATTGTGCCTCCTAACTGTAAACTTCTGCGTCCACCCTTGTGTACATGTAATGCATAAATGGACGTAGAGGTGATAAAGATTTGTTGGCAGTTAGGTCTTACCTAAAGGTTAACTGATTTCATAGCGCACCACCTTAAATTTAGAATTTGTCATGATCTTCATTGCAATGTCTCAAGATTTGATGCCTGGACTATGAAACCAACTCTTACGAAAAATTACAAAAAAGCACGACAAAAAATAATAGACCAAAATTAAAAAAAATAATAATATGATTCAACAAACTTGTAGACAGCAAAAAATATTTGGTGATCAATTTTCGATCAATTGATTCTTCACAAAACCAAAATAAGAGCCCGTTTGGTGCACATTAAAATGAGAGAATGTATTTTTTTGAAACGATGTGATGGGGAATATGTGATTGAAAAATAAGGAAAAGTTATTGATGTGATGAAAAATATTATTTTATTGAAAAATGTGTGGTTGAAAATGAGTAGAAGAATGAGAATGACAAAAATAATATGGATTAAACAGGATATAAAACACAAATTAGTACGATTCAACAAATATGTGGACAACTAAAAATATTTGGTGATCAAATTCGATCAATTGATTCTTCGCAACCTTTCTTCGTCTATTTTATTTATCCCCAGTGGTGGTGGGTGAAGGGTCCAAAAGACACGTAGCCAGAGACGAAAAAAAGGAGAGTTACATTTTCCTTCTTTTTCATCAATGAACATGTTTTGCAGTTGTTTATTATAAATGATTTAAATTATAAATAGATAGAAATTAATAATAAATAAGTGTGTAATACTTTTAAATCTCCCAAAATATACGAATAAAAAGTGATTTGAGCATTTCTAAACAATTTATAAATATGTGCACTCTTAGATTTTTATGAAATTCTCTGAATAGCCCACTAATGGCTCTACGAGTGGCTTTTTTTCTAAATTATTATAGCTTTTCTAAACTGAAATAGACCTTTTGTTTGAGCACTAGGGTCAGCGTTTGGGCACTTTTTTTTTTTTTTAATCTCTCTGGCTATGACGTTTTGCAGGTATTTACACGAATTCATAATTTTGATGGAGGTTCCACGTAATATATTTGTGTGTGTATGTATATATATATATATTTTTTTTCACGAATTTTCATTTCTACAAGCGTAAAATACCCGAAATCATACCATCTTGAGTAACACAAGTACCACCAAGTTTGAGCAACGATGTACTAATTTTTTAGGGAAGAAAATTGGATGACATGCTTTCGAGTGCTATGATAAGAGATGTTGTAACCTAACATATTAACATTCCATCCTTTAGAAGTTTAGTCCCGTAATTATCTCCCGTTCATATGTTTATATACAGAGCTCACTTATTTACTGGATATTAACTAAAAATGAACATCTTAACTTGTCAAGTGCTAAGAAATAGATTTAAAGAAAGCGAGACTAACCATATAAAGATTGCACGTGCTATATATCTTACCCTAGAAACACCTTGATGCAGTGCAAAATAAGGAATTCAAACGAAAACTTTAAAAATATGAAATCCACCAAATTATGAAAAAATAAACTCACGAATTTTATTAATCAAAGATGATGGAAAACAATGAATTAACCATTTATTTATAAAGGTTTACATGAAAACCTAGTTTAAATAAACTAAAATTGAAAAAAAAAATAAAAATTAAATAACAAAAATAGCACTAAAATTTTAAATGAAGTTTTCGAGTCCTAAATGAATTCGGATGACCAAAATCCATCGTATGTCACAAGGCTGTGAGTTCTACTCGTTTCGTTGTTCTCTTTTCGAAATAGTATTATGAGTTCAAATCGGAGCTCGACTATCACACCTGCACTATTACCTTTTTTCATTTTCGATTCAATTCTTTTTCAATCCATTCAACCATTTATTTTACATCACACCTACGTACCAAATAATACTAATAAAAACAACAATAATAATAAAGAAAAACAAAGAAAATGGACAGGGTTTTCATTTTCGAATCATGCTATAGTGCTCGAAAAATTTGACAAAAAAATTACATTTTCCCCCATGTACAAAAATATTCCCACAGAATTTCATCAGAAAACTCACAATGAGTGGACCCCACCATATATTTAAAAAAAATTCCGCTATACCCACGTGTGTGTGTGTTCTGGTGAAATTCTGTGACTTCTGCTTCTGTACAAGCAGCAAAGCTCAAAAAATTATTATAAGAGTAGTGCTAGGTGTACCATCATTAATGGGTTACAACACTTACAACACACTCATATTAGTGTAGGCCCCACCAATTAATAAGCTCAAAAAATTATTATAAGAGTAGTGCTAGGTGTACCATCATTAGTGGGTTACAACACTTACAACACACTCACATTAGTGTGGGCCCCACCAATTAATTAATTGGTGGGGCCCACACTAATGTGAGTGTGTTGTAAGTGTTGTAACCCACTAATGATTGTACAAATAGCTTTTTCGTTATTATAATGTCACATGATATTTTATCATTAAATTATTTAAAATACAATCAATTTTTTCATCTGATCATCTTCTGTTGACATGTCATCTGTCATTGCATTGTCAATTATTTCTTACAAATGACATAATCCTTTATTTCCAGCTTCATAGTACAGATTGTTAATTGGTGGGGCCCACACTAATGTGAGTGTGTTGTAAGTGTTGTAACCCACTAATGATTGTACAAATAGCTTTTTCGTTATTATAATGTCACATGATATTTTATCATTAAATTATTTAAAATACAATCAATTTTTTCATCTAATCATCTTTTGTTGACATGTCATCTGTCATTGCATTGTCAATTATTTCTTATAAATGCCATAATTGATAATCCTTTATTTCCAGCTTCATAGTACAGATCGTCACGTCGAGAATATAAGAGCGGGGAACAGGGTGCCCTCCTTGGTACAACAATGTCATAATTTCCTACAGCAGCGCAGCATGGCCCCCTGTACGGACAACACTTTCATTTTAAATTTTTAATCGTTAACTAATATTGGAGTAAGTGTTATTATGTGAAAAGTGCCGACCACTATAAACACATATTATTTTCATGTTTGAGCTCCTTTTTTCTTTTTTCTTTTTTTGACAAAAATATATTGTAAAATATTTGATGAAAAATTTGTGGTTAAAAATTTTTAAATTTGTGTGTAATATTATTTTATAAAAGAACGTGTAATTGAAAATAAGAGATAAAAATATATTTTTAATCACACACTCTTGTCTGATCTCACTTTTTACAATATCCTTGCAATAATATGCGTAACTTAATTATTATACAAGTTCGTTGTTCCATATTAGGATGTCAATTGTTATGTCTTGATAAATTGTTTATCAGTTTCATCTTTAACGATGAGCAAATGTTAATTTATTTGAACACATTAATCTTAAAATTCAAAAAATAAATCAAATATTCATTTGAAGTTTAATGAACTCAAATATAATATTGAATCTTGAGGTTTAGAAAAAGCTTCATCGCTGAAAATTTAAAAGTCTTCCAACTTGAGGCCTCAAACTTTGTCATTTCAATAGGCAATGGTCCCAACCTTACTAGAAAAATAATGTGCTCCACGAATAGTGCGACCTTCTTTATTGAACTATTATGTAGTTATTACGAATTAAGAATTTCACAAGTGCAATTCATTTGTTTCATTATCTAAAATTTCACAAGAAAAAAAAATCTAAATTAGTAGTTTCGACCATTATTTCAAGATAAAGCAGGGAGAAAAATAGTATGTGATTTCTCCACCTTAAAAATAACAATTTTCTCCAATCCGTGAATTATGATAAATATAAACACATATAATTTTTGTTGGATCACCTCATTTAAAATTAAATTATTAGATAATACAATTTTTGTTTATTTAAATTTTATCTTCCAAGCTGGTTTATGAAAATCGCGACATATGATTATGTTCTATTACGTGCGACAATAATAATGAATTACTTGGAATCAACAAAGAGAGAGCAAGAGAAAAAACATATGATTTTAAATTTAATTTTTAGCATCTAAGCTCAAGAACAAATGTTTAGGATACCTGCAAGAAAGATAACAACTAGGGTTGTTCGTGGGTCGATTCGGTTCGATTCTGAAGAGACCCGAACCGATCCAAAACTTTCAAGTATTTAATAAATGAAACCGTCGGGTCCAAATATAATTATGGAACCGTTCAGGTTCGGTTCCATTCGGTTCGGTTTGGGTCGGTTCGGTTCCGTACCATAGTTAATTTTTTTAATATTTACAGTAACATTACATAAATACAACTAATGACATTCCATTCGTAACTTTTACAAATTAACGTAGCCCAATTAAAAAAAATTAAATAACTAACCATCCAATAAGATTAATTCAATGCATATAAATACCAAAACGTAGATATTAATATTACAGCAATACTACATAAAGTATATTCATTTGTTTCAAATTAAAATGGGCTAATGGACTTTAAAAATGATTTGGGCTTTAAAATTTAAATTATGAAATAATCTGATTTATTTAATTAATTTGCTAATTTGTTTAAAAAAAATAAAATAATTTAATTAATTCAATATAAAATTAAAAAAAAATTATTTAGTTTCGGTTCTTGGTCTAGACCCGAGACCCGACCCAAACCCATCGGTTCTCGATTCGAGTACCCGTTCGGGTATTTAATTTATGAAGAACTGCTCGATTCGGTTCAGTTCGGTTTGTGTTCGGTTCGGTCCGGTCCGGGACTTTTGGACACCCCTAATAACAACTGAGAGCATGCCTTAGTTCTAAATTAAAGGGAAGACAAACTTGATCGCAAGTGGGGGCGGATGATGATGTGCGGGATGGGGTGATGTGGGCGTTCACCGAGTTGGTTGGGTGAACTCGGCTGGGGTAAATTAAATTTTTCTAATTTTTTTTATGTGAGTATTTAATTATTTTAAATGGGATTTTTTTTGTACTTTTTGAAAAGTTATAAGAATTTATTTTAATTTTTCTTATTTTTTGTTGTTTTATAATTTTATTTATTTAAAAAAGACAAATCCATCGTGACCAATGTGGAGGGATGATGTATTTACGAATTGAAACGTTGGGATGAATAATGCTAAAACAAGTTGAGGGTACATTTGTTATATTTTCAAACGTTGGAGAGAAAAGTGCAAATTTCGGTTTCGGTGAAACCCTTTCTCCTTCAGTCCTTTGACAGTTTGCGCAATTTGCAAACCAACTTTATTGATATTTTTATCTGCTTTCTGATTTCAGATGCTTTCTACTTTCTATCTCTAGGGTTTCTCTTCTGCAGGTGGAGGTCCTATATCTCTTCCCTGAATTAGTAAATGTTACATTGTTAAATCTTTCTATTTTATGCAAAAAAACTGAACGATTCTTCTAACTGACTACCTCTTACTTTTCTATATACATATACTCTCTCCCTCTCTTGGATGTGATTTCCATTTTTTTTTAAGTTGTGGCATCAGATTCTGTATTGTACTTAAAGATATGCTTTGCTTCTTTTTTCCTAATTTCTATTGAAGTTCTTTGACTTCTTTCTCGTCCCTCGATCTCTGTATATTCCTTGAGTCAGGATACTGACCAGATATACATATACGTTTCATCTGTTCGCAGCGAGTGTACTGTGAAAATGGTGAGGCAGAAGATTCAGATCAAGAAGATTGATAACTTAACGGCACGTCAAGTGACCTTTTCAAAGAGAAGAAGAGGGGTTTTTAAGAAGGCTCAAGAACTCTCAACTCTTTGTGATGCTGAGATTGCCCTAATTGTTTTTTCTGCCACTGGAAAACTCTTCCATTATTCTAGCTCAAGGTTCTCTAATTTCCTCTCTTCTCTCTCTTGAACACGCACAACATGCTACTGTGGACGAAGCTTTGATGCTTTTGGCTACTGATTTTTCAATCACATAGCTAGATTTGTATTGAAAACTAAAGATATTAATGAGCTAAAACCACACTAAAAGTGACTAGAGAGACCGTTGTTTAGAGCAGGTACGAATTAAATGGGCAGTAATGGCGATTATTAGGTAGAAAATCGGAGCTCGGATATGGATGCAAATAATCTAGAAGTAAGATACAAAGGTTCGATCAAAACTAGGGGCGAATGGTTCACTGATATATATCACATGTTTTTCTCTTGTCAGTGTCCGTTTGTAACTATCTTTTAGTGAAGGTGGTGGGGGCAGGGGATGATGTAGAGTTGAAACAACAACGATCACTTTGAGTGTGTGAATGCTATTGAATATGTTCATTTTGAGAGTCGGGTCTGTGGGCAGTACAAGTCATGAGTGCAATAGCGCCCTCAGTGAGAGATGGCTTGGTTTCTGTGTTTTGCGTCTAAGGTTCATGCTTTGTACCATGTGAGAAATTAGTTGTTTTCCTATCCAATATTGTCTTATAGAGAACATACTCCTTTTGATGTATCTTAAACTATAAAATTATGTGGTTCAAAATGGTATCACGTCATGCAAATGTCTTAAGTTGAAGTCTTTAGCTGCCTATGATTCCAGCTTGCACTACATTGGATTGGTTCAAAAATCCGGTTGTTTACTATTCAATCAGATATTATGTTTCACAGTTGCATTGGTCGCTTCTATTGAAGTTTCTTTATAAATCAATTTTTCCAGTAGTAATCAACATCTATAAGTGAAAGTGCATCCATTTTCAATGACCCTTCTAGAGTTTAATATGGTCGAATGTATTTACTAAAGTGGAAAAAATAAAGTCATGCTGTTGAGTTTCGTATTCGTTACAAAACATGTATTAAGTCATACCATTGAGTTGCCTATTCGATACAAAACATGCATTCTATTTATAAAATGTTAGATTTTGATTTTGTCCTTGTCTTTCCCCATTTTCTGCAGCATGATGCAACTAATTGAAAGGCACAGAAGGCAATCAGAGAACTCAAACAAATTAGGACAACCATCTATCCAACTTCAGGTGAGATCACACCATTTATAGACAATTCGAATTTAAATTTGTCGTTTGTGTTTATACCGAAATCATAACAAGAAAATATTGAATAAGAATTCAGCATCTAATTAATGTATATTTATGGCCAATTAAATCTATGACGCAATTAGTCCCAATTTAAGATTTTAATTTTAATTTTTTTAAATATATTTATTACTTTATTTATCATTTTATGTTTAGTCTGTTTTGCTTAAAAATCTAGTTAGGAGTAATTTGGCGTTATAATTGTGCTGTAGGATGGTTGATTTTGAATGTGAATAGAAAGTTTGAGGTTTTTCTTCAATTATCCACATAAATGGTTAATTTGTGCAAGCATTTTCTTTTTAAAACCCGTATTTGTTATCGTTTATGCTTTCTTAAGCATCAGTTGAAATCATAGCCTAGTCTACGCTTCTAACAATGGATCGACGAGGACAAGTTAGACATCATGGTGCTATGATTGATATTGGAAACAGTAGACATGAGCTAATACAAATCTACTAACATCTTGAAGTCGTGGCACAAAAGGTGGTCATATTGATTATCCCTCCACAATGGATGGTGGGTGACCTTTATGGCGAAGGGCAAGAGGCATGAGGTGGATACGATGTGCTGTGCGAGGCTGGTGCAATGGTGGGTTTAGTCACTGGCCTGATTGTGGATAGGGCTGCAAATGGAAAATTAAAGATGGATAGTGTTCCGATAATTGGGGGGCCGTCGTTGGTTGTGGGATTGGAGAGAAACCTCACAGGGACAACGATTTGGATTGTTGTACGGATGTTAAGATGAAGTCCGACAAAAATTCATCAATCTTTGAGGAAGAACTCGTGTCAAGATTTTCGAGAAGTTTGAGAAACTCAATATGGATCAGTGAATTGACTCTTAAATTCACTTCTTAATGTCAATGGATGACTATAATGAAATTATGGCAGTTGGTAAAAAATGAAATCACAATGATGCAAATGAAATATTTTGCACACTTAAATGGTCCGTTTGCAGGAGAAGGCAACGCGGTTGAATAAGTCATAGGGTCAAATGCACTTCTTGAACATTTGGAAATTCCAAAATTTTGCAATGCAATAACTTCGAATGTCTATTAGTTGCTCAAGTTTTTCAATATTTACGTGAATTCTCTTTTTAAGTTATTCACCTAAATGGTGAATTCACCAGAGTTCTTTTTGTAATCTCATTTTTGTTTTCATTTATATGTGCATCAAATTCTCATTAATAACCCAATTCCATATTTGAGAAATGTTATCAATTTTAGCAATGTAGTTTGTACCGGACAAAATAAAAAATATATGTTAAATGGCTAGGGTGATTAAGAACTCGTTAGCAACTAGTTTTTAATTGCCTGATCTACTCTCAAACAAATAAATTTATTAGCTTGAAATTTATCGAGTCTTGAATTTCACGCCTTTGGAGCTTGCTCTAAACTATAAAAGATTTTTTTCAACTTCAAAACCTTGTCTTCTTATCCTTTCACAACTTATCCATGAGGTTGTAGTATGTATACATCTTATTGCATAAATTCGTTGAAAAATATCGTTTTAACAATCATTTTGTGAATTTTCAAACCATTTTCTGCTGTCATGGAAACAATAAGTTATATTATTTAGAAACGAGCTACTGGTGTAATTACTTCATCACAAGTGACATCATGTTTTTGATTGTAGCCTTTAGCTATTAATCTTGCTTTGTAGCGCTTGATTTCACAGTTTACATTGTTTTTTCCTTCAAAATCCATTTGACTCCAATAGGCTTATGTACATTGATTTCACAGTTTACATTGTTTTTTCCTTCAAAATCCATTTTCCTTCATCTCATCTCTTCTCTCTCTTCACGTCGACACTGTCCTCCATTTCTCTTCCCTCTCCGTCGCCACCACAGCCGGCGATGTCTTCTCCCTTCTTCCTCCTCTCCATTTCTCTTCACCCACAGCCGGCGATGTCGTCACCCTCGATCCGGCACCACCAGCCATTCAGCGGCGGCAAGGCGAGCGGAGCAGAAGCGCAGCGATCCACTGCCGTTAGTCACACGGCTGCTGCAGCAACTCGTCGTCACTATCTCAACTCTCTTTGTCATCACTCTCTCTACTCAAAATCGTCGCCGCCTGCGATTTGAACTTCGCGGAGCCGCCTGCGATTTGAAGCTCGCTATTTGCTCCGCCCGCTGCGATTTGCGATTTTCACTCGACAGTTGTCCGTCGATTTGTTGTCTGCTCCGGCACGGTGGTTGTTGTGTCTGCTCCAACAATTGGTGTGAATTGTGGTATTGTGTGGGTATTTAAAGTGTTGATGTTGCAGATACCTTGGTGAAATGATTCGGGTGGCGTGATGTTGCAGAAGGTGTGGTGGTGGCTGCTCTGGTGTGAATCTGTGGTGGGTGGGGGTGGCACAGCGGGCTGCAACAGTTTGTTTTTGTTGATGTGGTTTTTGGTGATTTGTGGTGTGTTGACGGTATTTTGTGGTGGGTGGTGGTGGAGGCGCCATTGGTGTCGATGGTGGAGTATTGGTTAGGCTGTGTTGACGGTGACGACGACGATTATGGTGGTTGCTTGTCTGATTTTTGCTATTGTTGCAGATCTGTTGGGGATTTAGGTTGATTTTTGTTGATGGTGTAGGTGGAGTTGCTGGTGGTGGCATTGGCGGTGAGGGTTGGTGATGATAGTGGTGGTCATGGCGGTGGTGCGTTGGTTGTAAGTGGGATGCGCATGGGATGGGGGTTGTGACCGTTTGTGGTCGATTGTGACCTGTGACCTTGGCTGTGACCTGGACCGTGACTTGTGACCTGGTGACTGAATGTGACTTGTGACTGGATCGTGACTTGTGACCGGTTGTGACCTGGACTGTGACCGTACAAAAAATTCATGTCATCGGAATAGTCGTCGGAATCGGAGCAGTCGCCGGAACAGTCACCGGAATCGGAGTGGTCGCCGGAGAAGTCGTCGGAATCGGAGACGTCGCCGGAGTGGTCGCTGGAGAAGTCGCCGGCGTGGTGGGGTGGTGGGGGTGGGGGTGGGTTAATTTTATATATATATATATTATATATTTATTTATTTATTTATATCTTTTTATATATTTAAATAAATAAATAAATATTTATAAATATGTGTATATATAGGTTAAAAAATCTGATTTTTGAAATGTAAAAGTTGTTTTGTTATTTTTGAAATAGGATAAAGATAAAGTAGGGAAAGTGAATTTTTCCCTTGAAATAAATAACCCTATGATCAACAAATAGACAAAATAAAGTTAAATCCTTAAAATGTTGAGACAACTCCTCGGTATCATCATAAATATCCCGAAGACTTCTAAAACGATTTGATATTTTACTCGAGGATGATGAAGATGAAGATATATCTTGACCGTATCTTGGAGATAGAGTTGGTGTTTGTCGAGGCGGAATCGCATCACCTTGTTCTTCAAATCCTCTTTCTTTATCCTGTATCGCGTATGAAACAACCAGCTGAGCCGTTGACTTAACGGCAAAGAGAAAATCGTTCCTCAATTGGTTGGGATGAGATCATTGATAATATGTCCCAACTTATGTACATTGATTTTGCTCTAGTACGTTATAGGAAGTCCTTGTTTGAGTGAAAGCTTCTAGAATGACATTCGTAGGGGGCGAGTAAAAAAAGAGTAATAATACCGCTATGTGGGCATCTGAGTTCGAAGAAGAATAAGCCGTTTCAAGAAAGGGAAAAAACCAGATTGACCACAACTGATAAGAATCGACATATTCATCGTGGCAAGGAAAGAGCCAATCCTAATAATGCTTCAGCCTTTGACCAAGTGGTAAGTCTTTGAAGAAACTATAATTTTATTCTTGCTGATTTTGCCAATCCTAACATTTCTACTTTTGATCACCTTCTTATTTTTTGATCTTAAATCATAACCTATTGAGATATATTTTTCACTCTTATTAGCTAGTTTGATTCTTTTTTTCTTTCGAAATATGAGATAAAGCAATGCTCTCGAAAACTCAAAAATGTAATATACTTTGCTTGAATTCATTCCATGCTTCTTGAGGACTCATTTTACACACTTTGGTTGGACAAACTATTCAACAAATACACACACCGAGCAACTTCAGCCAATAACTTCTTTGGCATCTTCTTAGTTTTAAACTTACTTCGAGTAATTTTCATGACAGCCCTATTCTTTTCTTTGTTGCGCCATTTTATTGAAGAGATATATAAATAGTCAAAGAATGATACATGCCATGATCTGAAAAAACAAATTCTTAAATGTGTTGCTAATATATTCACCACCATGATATGAGCATAATGTTATTGATCATATAAATACTTTGATTTTCCACCATCGCCTTGACCTTGAAAGCCTCAATTGCATCAGACATTTCTCTAATAAAATATACCAATATTTTGCGAGAACATTCATGAATAAATAACACGAAGTAACTACTTGTAACAAATGATGCAGGCTTGATCGATCTACAAAGATCCATATGCACTAATTCAAGTAGCCTCGATGCTCGAAAACTTGCTTCAGGAAAGCCTTTTTGATTGCTTTTTATAGGGACACTCTTTGTAAAGTTGATTTGGATGATGAATATGTGCTAGTCCCTTCACCACGTCTCACTTCGTCATGATGTTTAGACTATCAAAATTTAGATAGTCAAGTCGTAAATGCCATAGATATGTTGAATATTTGACATATGCCTACAAACACTCCACTTTTCCATTTGGAATATTCGACAAGAATTTTTGGTTCTTTATTATTGGAATTCTAATAGTCAAGTTTTCATTGCAATCTCGTACTATAATTTGTTGAATTTTTATTAGATATCATATCCTTGGTCCAAAAATTAGCTCGAACTCAAAATATGTCTTCATAAAAGGATTATAGTAAACACTGAAAATCTAGTTTTCTAGGTTCTTCATTTGGATGAGAATTTCACTTTTACCTCATATCCAAATGTACCATGGTCATTTAGTTCTTCAAGTTCCTTGGAAAATAGATTTCTCCCCACACATGATTATTTGCCAAGGTATTTAAGTACTAAGAATTATTTCCTCCTTGTACTCTTGTGTGCCAATAGTAAAGTTCCTTTTGCTTTGTCTTTATTTTCAACGTAGTTGGACTATTCTACGTTATTCGTGCACTCATATGCAAACTGACTAAGTTTGTGAAAATTATATCATTCAATTTGAGATTTGTCACATCTCCAATCATTATTTTTCCTTCATCTTCTTTGAGATTATGTCTTCCTTGAGTTAAATAAATATTGATAATTCCCTTCATTATAGGATGAATGTTGGAAATTTCTATCTCCTCTTCTACGACCTCGTTCATATCCTCCTACCTCTTTGGTTCATATTGCTCTTCTTACCTGTTCTTTCTTCTTTTTCAACCTTCTCCTTATAAGCTTGTAGCGTACTCGCGATATCATAAATAGTTATTTCTTTCAAGTCTTTTAATTATTCGATTGCCACTACACTAAAATTGAATTTTTCACATGAAAATCGAAATTTTTTCGATCTCTTGAAGATCAATTCGTTATTGTTTTCATCTCATTGATAATCACCATCTTCATTTTAAGGTTCAAAATCTCTGTCTACCAAGTCCTGTAAATTTTAACTTCCAACATATGCCTTTATATGAATATACAACTTAGTATAGTTATCATTAGTGAGTCGAGGAATTAGAAGAAAATTATTGTTTTGTCATATCTACTTTCCACAATCTTATAAATCGCTCTAATGCTATTTTTGTTGAAAGTTGGAGATTGAATGACTTTTAAAAGATGAGAAAATAATATTTAAGAGAAAGCTCAACTTTATTTCTTAGCTCTCCAAAATGACTCGTGGAACAACTTTTAGAAGAGAAGAAATATTGAAGAGAATAATGGACTTCATATGTTAACACTCCAAAATGACTTGTGAAAAATGAGTACAATCACTAGCCTTTTATAGACTTTACAAAACATGAATTTAATCTAATACATGTACTAATTATTAAAGGCAAACTAATCGCAAAAACAACTCATGCATTTTTCTAGTACTTGTTGATTAATGTTTGCATGAGTAATCTCAAAAGATATGAATGAAATTGACTTAATAAATGATGTACTTGACTAAATAATGAAATCTGTATTTCAACAATACAGTGTCAAAAACACGATATTGTTAGAAGTGAAAGTTATTATGTCGTGTGTGATATTCGGATAACCCTATTTGCCTTTTCTTCTCAGGAAAATGATAGCCATGACGTGCTCAACAAGACGATCATGGAGAGGACTCGCGAGTTAAGGTAAAATATGGCTGTAAATTAAAGATGTGTTACGAGTATTCAAGCGCATTGCACAGTTGAGACACAATTGTAATTGTGATAGGCAACTTAAGGGAGAAGATCTCCAAGGACTTGACATGGATGAGTTGATCAAACTAGAGAAAAGGGTACAAGGAGGACTAGACCATGTCGTGGAAACAAAGGTATTATTACATACAATTTTTGGTGTTTTCTAGTGCTTCATATTTAGATTTTTTGTGCTAACATCTTTGTCTTTCGATGGGGACACAATTTTTTGTGCTTATTACATACAAGAATGACAAATATTTTAAAGAGATCAGTTTGCTCATGAAAAAGGTAAGTCTTCAAACTTTATCGTTTGATGAAAAAAATAATCATGCTGCTCCTGGTTAAGAGATAAATCCCGTAAATAGATAAAATCAACAACTAAAGGCTTGGGCTAATTAGTCAACTTTCCTGATATGCAGGGATCTAAATTAAGGGAAGAAAATGCTAAGTTGAAACAGCAAGCAGAAGTGAGAGTCGATCTTTTATTTTCCAAAATTGTATATGATTTATCGCACTGCATGCATTGGAACTCAGTAGCAAATTTCGCGTTCTCAAGTCATTGAGTGAACTGTTTATGCAGAAATCTGAAAGTACTGGAAATGGTATTGAGCAAAGCAATTCATCCGAGTGTATCACCAATTCTCACGACTCTGATACTTACCTCAGGCTGGGGTACGTATTGTTCATTAAGTTCCATGTTACCTAATTCAAATTTGCACAAAAAGTATTGTCATAGTAGGGTGTAGTCTCAGATCTTTTTGACTCTATTCTTATGTTAATTTTGGCAGCTTACCTTTCCCCAACTGAAGACGATGCCATTGCCAGTAGACTACAGCCCAGAAGAATAATTGTCCATTTTTCTTAGTAGGATATAATTATAAATTATTGTGCAAGTGAGTTGAGTTTCAGGGGACCAATGTTGTGGATTTACGTGGCCTCTGAACATTAAAATCTTTTTGAATTTGCTTGTGTTATATACTTCGCTAGAATTGAGCTATTGAAATCATATGTATCCAAGGAAATTATATGAGGCACATTAAAGTGAAATCTTGATTGCTTAACATGAAATTGAAGAGGATGTTCTAATTTATGAACAGGGGTGAACTCAAATTTGACTAGGGTCAGTTGGGCGATTTAAAAAATAAAATAAAATGTTAAATAGATATTTTATATTGTCAATTAAGGAAATGTTGCTTCGATAAAAATGTGATTTTTATTAATTTGACATTTATAGCATTTTCCGATTTATATTTCATCAATATCATGGTCAGACGCAATTGCCAACATATCCAGAATGATCTCCAATCAACTAAAGAACTTTGTACACGCATATTTAGGCTTTATTTATTTTGATTATTATTGGGAGTGAATTTTATATTATTTATTTTTAAGATAAAAGTAGGTATAAATATTAAAATTACGTTGAATTTAATAATAGATTATAACTGTTAAAATAATTAATAAGCTCAAATTAATTCGGCATGTACAACCAAAATAAATTAATTATGTAGTGTAAAGTATCATTGGTAGAATTGTATATATCCAGTGGTGTGGCTAGTTTTAAGGTTCAACAAAACCAACGTCTCGGAAAGGTAACTATCTCTCTCTCTCTCTCTCGCCCCCCCGGGTCCCCCCGCCCCGGCAATTTAGAAACCATTTTACTCTGCCACTTCACTTGGTTTTTGGTTTCAGATGCTCTCTGCTCTCGCACTCTAGGGTTTCACTTCTGCAGGTGGAAGTTCTCATCTCTTCCCGAATTAGTAAATGTGACACCGTTGAAGATTTCCATTTTATGCAAAAAAAAAAAAATAATAATAATAAAAAAATTTATTCTGACTGTGATTTCCATTATTTTTTGGGTTGTGGTTTCGGATTCTGTATTGTACTTGAAAATACGCTTCGTGTCTTTTTTCCTTATTTTTATAAAAGACCAATGTTCTCCCTCGTCCCTCGGTTTCTATATATATATATATATATATATATATATATATATATATATATATATATATATATATATATATATACTAACGACATATACATATAATATTTGTTTGCAGTGAGTGTACTGTGAAAATGGTGAGACAGAAGATTCAGATCAAGAAGATTGATAACTTGACGGCACGCCAAGTGACCTTTACAAAGAGGAAGAGGGGTTTTCAAAAAGGCTCAAGAACTCTCTACTATGTGTGATGCTGAAATTGCCCTAATCGTTTTTTATGCCACTGGAAAACTCTTCCATTATTCTAGCTCAAGGTTTTTGAAATTCCTCTCCTCTCTCTTGAACACACAGACAACATGCTACTGGAGTCGAAGCTTTGATGCTTTTGGCTACTGAGTTTCAATCACTTAGCTAGTTTTGCACTGAAAACTGTAGATTTTTGTCAAGTCCAAATTATAATTTACAATTTCTAAATTTGTAATTGGCAATTTCCTTAGTCAAAATCAAGTTCTAGTTAAATTGTATTAGGAGTTGAGAAAGAGTCCTTAGATATTAAGGTTAAATCTCTTATGAGTGATATGGAAAAATCAAATACCGAACTCCAATTTTTTTCTAGTGGATCTAAGAAAATTGATAACATGATAGGTTTGAATAAAACAATTGGGGATAGAAGAGGTATATACTTTAATGAAACAAATTTTCATATTGCTTCTTCTTCGAAAAATAAGTTTGTACCTACCTCGATGTCTAAGGTTCAAAATTTGAGACCTAGAGTTACTCCCAAATTCATCCACACGTGTCACCATTGTGGTAAGGTTGGACACATAAGACGCAGGTGTCATGAGCTCTTGAATAGGAACAAGACCAAGATTATTGGTGTCAGAGAACCAAAATCATGTGCACAACATAAGTTCCTTCCACCTAAGGTTCAAAATTTGAAATCTATGATTGTTTCTAAAATTCATTCCCACATGCCATAATTGTGGTATTTTAGGTCACATTAGACCTAAATATCGTAAGCTCTTGATTAGGAAATATAAACAAATTTTAACTACTCACATTAGATTCTTGACTAATCAAGTGAGTCACTTGACTGAGTTGATGACTCAATTGATTTAGATTACATTTTCTTCTAAGAAGATTTGGGTCAAAAAGAATGAACTCACGGTCAAAACGATGATTTACATTGTGGTATTGCTCAAGTTGCTCTTCATGGTAAGAGCATTTTTGTGCCTTATTCATGATATCTACATATTCATGCATATACTAAACTTTTTTTTTTATTTGTTTTGTTGAAAAATGAAATTTTAAAAAAAATTGAAAAAGGAAAAGATTTTCTATATTTTTTGGACATGTTATTTTGCTATCAAGTATTAGTTAGGTTCATAATTGGTAAATTAAATTTCCATTAATTTGTTTAGAACTTGTTTGGAGTATTTGATATATGTTATTACATGTATTTTATGCACTACACATATTAAACTCTCGTGAATGGATTTTGATCCAGTGTTTAAGATTTGGGATGACGGTAATCTGTGTGGTTAATTGACTTTAAAAATGGAATGACTTTTAAACTAGTTGACATGAGCTCTTATATATTCCCCTTTAAAAAAAAAGGATTACTATTGAATTTTAAATAAAATTTTTTGAATTACATAAAATGATGTGAGATAATCTTATACTTTTTTCGTAGCCTATATGACTTGAGTAATTAAGTTTGCAGAGTATCTTAATATCTGATGCCCTATAAGTCATCTGATTTTGGAGTCATCTGCCTAAAACTCGTTACAGGGATCATGTAGAAAATTTAATGAAGAAGAGCCTGCATATAAGATTTGAATAAAAAAATAAAAAAAAATACATATATATGTGCTCACAGATTGGGGGGAGAAATAAGAAATTTATACAATTAATTATGAGCTCTTTAATTTCTAAATGTCCTAGTAATACTGAGTTTGACTTTATTTACCAGTGATTCTTTGCAAGTCCTTTCCCATTGATTTAAGATTTTGAGACTTGCTTACATGAGTTTAATGACACTTTTCACACATGAATGGTTTATACAATTTACTATATATATGTTTAAAATAAGTTATGTGAAAAAAATTTACTATTTATGAATTATACATGTATAAGTAAGCAAATAATTGTTCATGACAATTCATTTAAATATTCATGAAAAATAAAAACAGTTGTGTCGAAATTGAAAAAATTTATTCTCCTATCACATGTTTTTACATAATTTTTGCATCATCATACATGTGAATATTCTTTTTACTCATTCCACTCTGTGTTTAACATGATTATTATTTGTTTTTCCTTTGTTATTTGTGACAAAAGGGGGAGAGATGTGTATTTCAGACAGTTGATTATATGAGTTAGGGGGAGAATTTGAACTTTTTTGATTGATAGATGACTTAGGGGGAGTCATTTAATATATTTGCTGGAATTTTATTATTGATATAGTTTTGTGTATTGTCTATATTGATATAAAATTCTATAATTTATTTCTAAATTTATAATTCACATGATATTGCATGTTTCAGTGTTACGCCTGTGTTACGTTTTTATTTAACTTAATTATATGATCTTGATTTTGTTAGTTTCATTTTTCTTTTCATGTGGTATCGTGGTTTTCATGCGTTTCAGGAAATTGATTGACATATTATTGAAGAAAATTTTGGAAAGTTTATTTTTGGGTAGTTCAAGACTAATTGACTTTGAAATAAATATGATTTTGTCACGGAATGTCAAATTGGGAGATTGTTAAATCCAAATTATAACTGACAATTTCTAAATTTGTAATTGGCAATTTCCTTAGTCAAAATCAAGTTCTAGTAGAATTGTATTAGGAGTTTATTGAGTTGTAATTAAAGTCAAAATATGAGTTATAGAATCTTAATTAAAGTCAAAAGAGTTCGGTTGGTAGTATAGTCCTTGAATGATCATTGGAATGCATTTAGAAGTCCAAACAGTGTCAAAGAGTTCGGTTGGTCCTTGAAGATTGACTTTTTTTACTTTGTTTAGACCTTTGTATGTATTTTGAAAAATCTCATATGTTTGCTTTGAAATTGAAGCATTTTGCACCTTTTGAATCATATCAAGATCTTGATGAATCCTATTAAGAGCCTTTTGATCCTTCATCTTAGTTGCTTGTTGCAAATCTCTTTGTGTTAAGATATGCCTTCTTCATTTTAAGGTTCAAAATCTTTCTCTACCATGTCCCATAAATTTTAACTTCCAACATATGCCTTAATACAAATATTCCACGTAGTATAGTTATCATTAGTGAGTCGAGGAACGGGAAGAGAATAATTGTTTGTCATATCTTCTTTCCAAAATCTTATAAATCGCTCTAATTTTATTTTTGTTGAAAAGTTGGAGATTGAATAACTTTTAAAAGATGAGAAAATGATATTTAAGAGAACACGCAACTTTATTTCTTAGCTCTCCAAAATGACTTGAGGAACAACTTCTAGAAGAGGAGAAATATTTAAGAGAATACTCTACTTCATATGTTAACACTCCAAATTGTCTTATGAAAAATGAGTACAATCATTAATCTTTTATAGACTTTACAAAAGATGAATTTAATCCAAGTGACACTGAATTGCCCTTGTACTAGGGTTTCCCCTCTCTCGTCTTGCCACTATTGTGGATTTGAGTACATCATGGAGTTGCATGAGTAATCTCAAAAGAAATGAATGAACATGACTAAATGATTAACTTGACTAAATAAAGGAAATTCACATTTCAACAATATAATGTCAAAACACGATAATGTTAGAAGTGAAAATTTTTATGTTGTGTGATATTCGAATAACCCTAATTGCATTTTCATCTCAGGAAAATGATAGCTATGGTGTGCTCAGCAAGATGCTCATGGATAGGACTCGTGACTTGAGGTAAAATATGGCTGTAAATTAAAGATGTGTTACGAGTATTCAAGTGAATTGCACAGTTGAGTCACAATTGTAATTGTGATAGGCAACTTAAGGGAGAAGATCTCTTAGGACTTGACATGGATGAGTTGATCAAACTAGAGAAAAGGGTACAAGGAGTACTAAACCATGTTGTGGAAACAAAGGTATTATTACATACAATTTGGCGTTTTCTAGTGCTTGATATTTAGATTTTATTTGCTAACATCAATGGAGAAGAATGACAAATATTTTAAAGAGATCAGTCTGCTCATGAAAAAGGTAAGACATTAAACTTTATCCTTTGATGAAAAAAACAATCATGCTGCTCCTTGTTAAGAGATAAATCCCATAAAAAGATATGCAAGAATCTAAATTAAGGGAAGAAAATGCTAAGTTGAAACAGCAAGCAGAAGTGAGAGTCGATCTTTTATTTTCCAAAATTATATATCATTTCTCGCACTGCATGCATTGGAATTCAGTAGTAAATTTCGCGTTCTCAAGTCATTGAGTAAACTGTTTATGCAGAAATCTGAAGGTACTGTAAATGGTATTGAGCAAAGCAATCCGTCCGAGCGCATCACTAATTCTCATGGCTCTGATACTGCCCTCAGGCTTGGGTACTTAACGTTCATTAGATTCATGTAACCTAATTCAAATTATTGTTCATTAGATTCATGTAACCTCATTCAAATTTACACAAAAAAGAATTGTCGTAGTTAGGTGTAGTCTCAGATCTTTTTGACTGTATGCTTATGTTAATTTGGCAGCTTTCCTTTCCCAAACTAAAGATGATGCCATTGCCAGAAGACTACTGCCCAGAAGAATCATTGTCCGTTTTTCTTAATAGGATATAATTGTAAATTATAGTGTGAGTGAATTGAGTGTCAGGGGACCAATGTTGTGGATTTGAATTTTCTTGTGTTGTATACTTAAGCTAAAATCGAGCTATTGAAATCTTACGTATGGAAATTATATGTACACAAAAGTGAAATTTTGATTGCTTAACATGAAATTGAAAGTGGATATTGTTCTAATTTTTGAAAAATTTTAAAAAAATGTTGAATAGATCTTTTATATTGTCAATCAAGTAAATGTTACTTTGATAAAAAATGTCAATTTTTATTAATTTGGCATTTATAGCATTTTTTGGTTAGATGCACATTTTTATTTCATTGATAAAAATTGGGCTTTATTTATTTTGATTTTTTCTTTGAGTGGATTTTATATTATTTTATTTAAGATAAAAATGAGTATAAGCCCTTGTTTGGTACACATTAAGATTTTCATTCTAATTCTTCTACTTATTTTCAACCACACATTTTTCAATAAAATAATATTTTCCATCACATCAATAACTTTTCTTTTTTTTACAACCACAAAATTTCTATCAATTTACTATTTTATAATACATTCTTTCAAAATAATGTAGATCAAACACACCCTAAATATTTCAATTCGGCTTGCGATTCCAAAATTAATTAATTATATAGTGGAAAGTACCATTAGTAGAATTGTATAGTGGTGTGGCTAGTTTTAAGGTTCAACAAAACTAACGTCCCGTAAAGGTAATTTCAGTGGACCTATACCCCTCGCTCGGGGGGCAATATGCAAACCAACTTTATTGATATTTTCTCTGCCACTTCACTTGGTTTCTGATTTCAGATGCTCTCTACTTTCTCTCTCTAGGGTTTCACTTCTGCAGGTGGAGGTTCTCATCTCTTCCCTTAATTAGTAAATGTGAGACCGTTGAAGATTTCTATTTTATGCAAAAAAACAGAATGATTATTAAATGTGAGACCGTTGAGATTTCTATTTTATGCAAAAAAACAGAAGGACTCTTGTCACTGTGATTTCCATTTTTTTATTTGGGTTGTGGTTTCAGATTCTGTATTTTACTTGAAAATATGCTTTGCTTCTCTTTTCCTTATTTTTGTCAAAGACCAATGTTCTTTCTCGTCCCCCGATCTCTATATATTACGTATTGTACTAACGACATATACATATTTGTTTGCAGTGAGTGTACTGTGAAAATGATGAGACAGAAGATTCAGATCAAGAAGATTGATAACTTGACGGCACGCCAAGTGACCTTTACAAAGAGGAAGAGGGGTTTTCAAAAAGGCTCAAGGACTCTGCTATGTGTGATGCTGAAATTGCCCTAATCATTTTTTCTGCCACTGGAAAACTCTTCCATTATTCTAGCTCAAGGTTTTTTGATTTCCTCTCCTCTCTCTATTGAACACACACACAAGATGCTACTGGGGTCGAAGCTTTGATGCTTTTGACTACTGAGTTTCAATCACTTTGAAGCTAGTTTTGTACTGAAAACTACAGATTTTAATGGGTTAAGACTACAGAAAACTTCTTTTGAGCTGGTACGAATTAAATGGGCAGTAACGGAAATATTAGATAGAAATTCATAGCTCAGATATGGATGCAAATAATCTAGAAGTGTGATACAAAGTATCAAACAAAACTAGGGTCGAATGGTACACTGATATATATCACATGTTTTGATAATTAATAGTGGGTGAATGCCATTGAATATGTTCATTTTGAGAGTCAGTGTGGGACTGTGGGCAGTACAAGTCATGAGTGCAATAGCGCCCTGAGTGAGAGATGGCTTGGTTTCTGTGTTTTGTGCTAAGGTTCATGCTTTGTACCTTAAACACGTGAGAAATTTATTGTTTTCCTATCCGATATTGTCTTATCAAGAACATACTCCTTTCATATATCGTAAGTTTTAAAATAATGTGGTTTAAAATGGTACAATGTCACGTAAATGTCTTAAGTTGAAGTCTTTAGCTGCCCATAATTGTGAAATTTGTGCATGCCTTGTGTTTTCGACAAGAAGATACTAATTCCAGCTTGCACTAGATTGGATTGGTTCAAAAATCCATTGGTTTACTATTCAATCAGATATTATCTCTAACAGTTATATTGGTTGTTTCTATTTCTTAGAGAAGACATAAATCTATTGAAGTTTCAAACTTTGGCATCTCACATCTATGCATGGAATGGAAAATCGATCTTTGTATAAGAATCTGCAAGTAATTATCAACATCTATGAGGCACTTAATGAATTCATGTTATCTAATAGCTTAAATGGTTAACTAATATATATTCCGACGTTCGAAAGTGACATTAAGAAAATATTTAATACTCATAAACGTGTAAGGTCCCTTTTAATTTACGATTTAATTTATTTTTTTCATTTTAGTTATTAGTCTTTTATCATTTTATTAGGATTAGGAGTTTAATAAAACAAATTTTCTAGAGTTTGTTTTGCTTGAAAGTCTAGTGAGGAGTTTTATATACATTTGGTGTTATAATTGTATTGTCGGGTGGTTGGTTTTTAATGCGAATAGAAAGTTTTAGGTTTTTATTCAATTATCAACCTAAATTATTTATTTGTATATGAATTTTCTTTTTTTAATCCCGTACTTCTTATCTTTTACGCTTTCGCATGCATTAGTTGATAGCATAGTCTAGTCTACGCTCCTAATAATGGATCAATGAGGACAAGTTAAATGGCATGCTGTAATGGTTGATAATGGAAACCTTGATATGACCTAATCCAAATATGCTAATATCTCGAGGTCGTGACACAAAAGGTGTCCATAGGGATGGCAATGGGGTCACCCTGCCAGGCAATTTCCCGCCTCGTCCCCATTTAAGGCGGAGCGTGTAAGGGACGGGGCCCTTGCCTTATTTAATTTTTTATTTTTATATTTTTGATAATTCATTTTATTACCCCCATTCGTTAAGGTGAGATAATAATATATTTTTTAATTTTTATTTATTTTTAAAATTTAAATTATTCAAATATTTGGTAAACTAAGACTTTTATTGTTTGTCATATTTTTTAGATAATCTTAGCTGCCATTTTCTATTAGAACTAATGAAATTTCGTGGAATTTTCCATTTAAAGTACTGAATTAAAAAAAAGTAGAAAAAAATTTAAACGGGGCAAGTACCCATTACGTGTACTCGCCCCGTGGCGAAATTACCCTTCCCGAATATCTGATTAAGCGGGTAATTCCCACCCCGCTTGTGGTGGGGCCTAGCGGGTATCGGGTTTGTTGAGGTATTTTGTCATTTTCAGGTGTTCATATTGGTTATCCCTCCCCAATAGATGGTGAGTGACCTCTATGACGATAGGCGAGAGGCATGATGTGGTGGCCATGACGTGTTACGGCTATGAAAGGTCAGTGCAATGATTGGCTTAGTCACGAGTGTCTATGGGTATGTTGCCAATGGAAATTCAAGATGGAACATTTTTCGGTAATTGAGGGGCTAACGTTGGTCATGAGACTGGTGAACAACCCTCGTGGGGACAACAATTAAGATTGTTGTATGGATTTTAAAATGGAGTCTAACATAAATTTATCAATCTTCGAGGAAGAACTAATGTCTAGATTCTAGGGAAGAAGTTTGGGAAACTCGATATGGATCAACACACTCATTTTGAGAATCAATTCTCAATGTCAAGACATAACTTTCATGAAATTATGGGAGTTGTAAAATTGAAACCGCAATGATGCGAATGAAATATTTTGCACACTAAAATAGTCCGTTTCAAGTAGAAGGCCACATGGTTGAACAAGTCATAGGATACACTTGGAACATTTGGAAATTCCAAAATTTTACCACAATAACACTGAATGTTTGGGTGAATTTGTTAGGATACAATGGGATAGAAGTGAAAAAAATTCAATTAGTTGCACAAGGTTTTCAAGATCTTTAGAATCAAGATATACAGTTAATATCCATACCATTGACTTGTCAATTGAATCACCATCCTTACAAGGTGTTGGATGAGCGGTGAAAGATTTGAGGATGAATCTTCTCCCGGCCGAGGAGAATCATGAAAGTGGTTCCCGTTTAATGTAATATTTTATTGTTTAATTTTGTTCTTGTTAATTAATTAGTCTTTTATCATTTTATGTTTAATGCAAGTTTATTTTGATTATGAGTTTAATCAAAATAGATATATTTTTCATAGTTTGTTTTGCTTTAGAAGTCTAGTTGAAAGTTTTGTATAAACTTGTTATGATTTTGTTGTAAGATGATTGATTTGAATATTGAATTAAAACTTGGATTCTTTTTTGTTAGCCTAAATAGTTAATTCATACATAAATTTCCTTTTATAATTTTGAATTTGTTATCCTTTTTACTTTCACTTGCATCAAATTCTAAACTAACAATCCAATTCCTTATTTCAGAAATATTAACAATTGCCTAATCATTCTTCTTAATTGCTCTGATCTTTTCGTTCATGTCATTCTTCCATTTATCACTTCGAATGGCGTCATCGAAATAAATAACTGCATGATCGGCAAATGGACAAAACAAAGTTAATTTGCCAAAATGTTGACATAACTCCTTGGTATCCTCATAAATCTCCCTAAGACTTCTAAAATATGTGGTATTTTGCTTGAAGACGAAGGTATATCTTGACCATATTTTGGAGGTCGAGTTGATGGTGTTAATTGAGGCAGAATCACATCAATTTGTTCATCATCATCAAAAGGGAATAAATGTAGTTTTCATCTTGCTGATTTTGCTTGTTTCAATATCAA
The DNA here is from genome assembly GCA_035079005.1 of Fraxinus americana. Taxonomy (NCBI): domain Eukaryota; kingdom Viridiplantae; phylum Streptophyta; class Magnoliopsida; order Lamiales; family Oleaceae; genus Fraxinus; species Fraxinus americana. Next base: position 6,736,126 of record CM068714.1, read on the forward strand.
ACTCGACATCTTTAATAATGATCACCTGCTTATTCATGGGGTGGAAAAGCTTGTTACCTTTTGATGTTGAACATAGCCAACTAAGATATATTTTTCTATTGCATTTAGTTTGGTCCTTCTTTCTTTCAGAACATAAAATGACGCAATGCTCTCAAAAATTCGAAGATGTAATATACTTGGTTGGAATCACTCCGTGCTTCTTTAGGAGTTATTTTGCACACTTCGGTGGGACAACGATACGACAACTATGTAGCACAGTGAGCAGCTTTAGCCTAGAAATTCTTTTGCATCTTTTTAGTTTTCAAAGTATTTCAAGTCATTTTCATATTGTCTTAATCTTCTTCTTTGCTACGCCATTTTGTTGAGGAGACATAGGAGGAGTAAAAAATGGTAAATACCATGACCTTCACAAATATTCCTAAATGTGTTACTAATATATTTACCATGACGATCTAAGTGTAAGGTTTTGATCTTGTGACCACTTTGATTTTTCACCATCACCTTGAAATTCTTGAAAGCGTCAAATGCATTGGACTTTTCTCTAAGAAAATACATTCGTGTTTTGTAAGAAGAGTCATCAATAAATAACATGAAGTCATTACTTTTACCAAAATATGTGGGCTTGATCGTTCTACAAAGATGTGTATGCACTAATTCGAGTAGCATTGATGCTCGAAAACTTGCTTATCTAGGGAAATCCCTTCGTGATTGCTTTTTATAGAGGCAAAGTGATTTGGATGATGAATATGGTGGCAGACCTTTAATGATATTTCTCTTTGTCAAGAGGTTTGGACCATCAAAATTTAGATGGTCAAGTCTCAAATGACGTAAACATGTTGAATCTTTGGCTCATGCATTCAAACTTTTTCACTTCTCCACTTTGAATATTCAACAAGAAAATTTGGTTCTTTGTCGTTGAAACTCTAGCAATCAAGTTTTCATTGCAATCTCTTGTCGTCATTTATTAATTCTTCATTGAGATGTCAATATCATTACTCCAAAACTTGGTCCAAACTCAAAATATTTGGAAGGAACATAGTAAACATTAGAAATGTATTGATGTTCCCCGTTCTTCATTTGGTTGAGAATTTTACTTTTGTCCTTGACTTGAACCTTTGCATTATCTCCACATATAATATTTTCATTTAGTTCTTCAAGTTCTATGAAAATAGATTTGTCTTCACACATATGATTGTTGCCTCCTTTTTGTACGTTGTTTGCAGAGAATAAAGGTTTTTTTTTCTCTTTATTTTTAACTTTGTTGGACTGATCCTCTACGTTGTTACTACTGAGCTCCTAGGCGAAATGATCAAGTTTGTGATAATTATAGCATTCAATTTGATATTTATCATATCCCCGCCATTGTTTTTTCTTCCACCTCTTCTTTGAGAATTTTGTCTTCCTCGCCCTACTTTGAGAATTATTTGTTCCTCGCCCTCTTGAATTATACAAGTATTGATAATTCCCTTCATTATTGAATAAATATTGAGAATTTCTCTCTCATCTTTTACGACCTCTTCCACATCCACATCCTCTACCTCATATCTTATCTATTTATTGTTTCAAAGAAAGATTTGTTTCACTTGTTCTTTCTTCTTCAACTTCACTTGTTCTTTCTTCTTTCATCAACAGTCATTTCTTCCAAGTATTTTGATGTTTCGAATGCCACTACAATAAAATTAAACTTTTCATATGAAGATAGAAGAGTTTTTTCAATCAATTGAAGATTACTTACTTCTTCATCATACCTATTCATATTTTGATAACCATCAATACTCAAGAAGAGTAATCTGAATTTTATTCAGATTCCTTATTGGATAGAGCTTCATTTTCTCATCTGAAAGATTAAAGACGAATGTTTTTGACTTTGTTCACACCTTTGTATGTATTTTGAAGAACTTACATGCTTGCTTTGAAGTTGTAGTATTTGACATTTTTTGAAAAATCGTATCATCAAGATCTTGATGAATCGTACGAAGAGCCTTTTGATCATTTCTCTTAGTTGTTTGTTGAAAATCTCTTTGCGCTTGAAATGTGCCATCTTCATTTAGAGGTTCAAAACCTCTCTCTACCAAGTCCGACAAATCTTGATTTTCAAGACATGCCTTCATACAAATATTCAATGCACTATAGTTATCATTATTGAGTCAAGGAATGGAAAGAGAATTATTGTTTGCCATCTCCTCTTTTCACACTCTTATAACCTTGCTCTAAAGCCACTTTTGTTGGAAAATTGGAGATGGAACAACAATTTTTAGAAGAGGAGAAAATAATATTCAAGAGAACACTTAACTTCTATAACAGTCCAAAATGACATGCAGTGTTCATCGAAAATATGTTTCGAATAAAAACTACCGCAAGTGTACGGATCGTTCAAGTAATAAAATGGATTTTAGAGTCCAAGTATCGTTCATACAGAGATTTACTAGTTCGATTTTACCTATTCTGACCTTAACCGAAACGTGAAATATGGTTGAGTTTTGTAACTAAATGTAGCTAAACTAAATGAAAGCAATAGTGGATGAATTAGTTGAACTAAATACAAATTATATGATTAAATACAAATTGAAGCAACTTATAGAAAAGAAACGCATTAGGTTTGCGAATTCCTATGTAATGATCCATTTTAACTCTAGTTCTACAAATTGACATGATTGAATTGATGAAGAATCAATATTTCTAACTTATTCAATAATCTCTCTCGAGTAGAATTGAACATATTCTCGCATACCATTTGATTATATTTCTATGACAAATGTAATATACAAGAATGTCTGACGTTTTGTAAACACTTAGAGATTCACATAGAGCATAGCGGTATATTTCTATCCCCCATCGGACCCTACGATGATTTATACGTTATTGAGTCTATTCTCCTTCTTTCGAATGCCAGAAATAGGCCACCACACTCATACAACTATTGCGCATATAATTGTAGAGAAAAAACGATGTATATAAATCATTCAATAATTCAAAACGCATTTCAATGTCCACAAAGTAAAACTAGGAATTAAAATATCACATCACAAGGTTTATCGTTCACTTAGCACATATAAGTCTAGCATAGCATGGAGGAAAGAAGAAAATCAGAAAAATAGATAAAGAACGACATCACCCCGAATAATCTTCAATTGAATCTTCGCGTCGTGATGTTATTCTTCTTGTTTGTGCCTCTTTTTCTCTCTGAAAACCTCCAAAAATCTCCTCCAAGGTCTACCTAGGGTTTGAGGACGGCTTAAGAGTTTATATAGTTGCCAAAAAACTGGTTTCCATAAGAGTTGGAACGAAATAAGGAAACCAGAATTTTCGTGCTAAGATTGAACCATGCGACTGCATGGTATAAACCCATGCGACAACATGGTTATACAAAATTTTCACTGTTCAACTCCTGTAGATGCTTGTGCGACTGCATGGACTTTCTACCATGCGAATGCATGGTAGAAATAATTTTCTCTTTGATTCACTTTGGTCCCCAAGTTTGTTTCATCCCCCTTTTGGCATTGCTTCATTCTTCTTCTTCTTTTAACATCCCATGATGTCACAATATGTTACTTAGCTCAATTTCATGCTTGACTCACCATTCGGGTCATCTTTTGAATAATTGCATTTTGGTCATTTTTCGTTCTTTTTCTCATACTCTTCATTTCATCCATCAATGTAATCCTACAAACACACATTATATCGAATTAGGTCATATTTCAACATATATATCAACAATTTTCCATGTTTTGTGACCTAAATAAGTGTGGAAAACACACTTATCATGTAGCAACTTTAGAAGAGAAGATAATATTTAAGAGAATACTCAACTTTGTATTTTAATCCTCCAAAACGATTTATAAAACATTATTACATGTGACCTTTTATAGGCTTCACAAAGCATGAATTTGATCTACATATGCTAGTTATTACATGCAAACTAATAGCCAAAATAATTCATGTATTTTAAGTACATGAATAAACTAGTTTCTTAAAGTATGCACAAATAATCTCAAAATACGTGAATAAACTTAACTAATGAAAAGTAATGAACCTGACTAAAAAAATGAAGTTTATAATTTTTCAATAATATAATGTTAGAAACACGATAATATTACAAGTGAAAATTATTATGTCATGTGAGACATTCGAATAACTCTATTTTCATTTTCTTATCAGGAAGATAATTGCTATGGCATGATCAGCTAGATGCTTATGGACAAGACTCGTGAGTTTAAGGTAAAATATGGCTCTAGATTAAAAATTTCTTGTCAGTTGTATTCAAGTGCATTGCACAGTTGAGACACAATTGTAATTGTGATAGGAAACTCAAGGGAGAAGAGCTCCAAGGACTTGATATGGATGAGTAGATCAAACTAGAGAAAAGGGTACAAGGAGGATTAAACCTTGCTGTGGAAACCAAGGTATTATTTCATTCAATTTCTTGTTTTATAGTGTTTCCTATTTAGATTTTTTGTGCTAACATATCTGTCTTTCCATGGGGAAGAAATGACAAGTTTAATAAAGAGATCAGTTCGCTCATGAAAAGGGCAAGACCACAAACTTTATCCTTCGATGAAAAAAATAGTCACGCTGCTCCTTGTTAAGAGATAAATCCCATAAAAAGATAAAATCAACAACTAAAGGCTTGGCTAATTAGTTAACTTTCCTGATATGCAGGAATCTAAATTAATGGAAGAAAATGCTAAGTTGAAACAGCAAGCAGAAGAGAGTTGATATTTTATTTTCCAAATTTATATCATTTCTCGCACTGTATGCATTGAAGTTCAGCAGTAAATTTTTCGCGGCCTCAAGACATTGCGTGAACTGTTTATGCAGAAATCTGAAGGTACTGGTAATGGTATTGAGCAAAGCAATTCATCCGAGTGTATCACCAATTCTCATGACTCTGTTACTTCCCTTAGGCTGGGGTACGTAATGTTCGTTAGATTCATGTAATGACCTAATTCAAACTTACACAAAAAAGTGCTGATTTTAATTTTGGCAGCTTATAACCTTTCTCCAACTGAAGATGATGCCAGGAGACTACAGCTATGAAGAATAATTATCTATTTTTCTTAATAGGATATAATTATAATTTTTTGTACAACCGTGTTTAGTGTTGGGGCCAATGTTGTGGATTTATGTGGCTTCTGAGCGGCGAAATTAATCCTTTGTTTTTGAATTTGCTAGAAGCATGCTATTGAAATCACACTTGCATAAAAGTGAAATTTTGATTGCTGAACATGAAAATGGAAGAGTAAAGCTAGCCCTTATTAGATACCCATTATTTTCAAAATTAATTTTTGTATCTTCTTTTTAATCACATATTTTTTAATAAAATAATATTATTCGTAAATTCACAATTTTTTCTTATTTTTTAATCATACATTCTCTAATTTAAAATGCATTTTTCAGAAATAATGTGTATCAAATAATCTATAAATATTTTTTATTCTAATTTTCGAACATGGGTGAACTCGACAATGGTCAGTTGGGTTATTTTGAAAGAAAATGTTAAATAGATATTTCATATTGTCAATTGAGAACTGGTTACTTGAATAAGAATGTCATTTTTTTAATTTCACATTTATATTATTTTTCAATATATATTTTGTCAATGTCACGGTTACAAGTATCTAGATTTTTATCCTTCTCCAATCAATTAAAGAACTTAGTGCATGCATGTTTAGGCTTTATTTATTTCGATTATTCTCGGATTAGATTCTATATTAGTTTAGTTAGAGTAATGATATTTTTCATCGTGATAATAAAATATTTGTGACGTGACAATTCATTATTCCTTACATTTTTTGTCTCTCATCTACATCTCTCTCATAAAAATTGAACTGCATAATCACATTATTTCACATAAGCTATCATATCATCGATATTTTATCATCTTAATGATAAATAGTATTATCTATTTAAGATAAAGTATGTATAAAATATTACAATCCAATATAAGTTTAGGTACTACACAGATAGCACGTGTATGGTGCATTTTCCGTCATTATTGGGTTTACAATCAATGAACAAGTGTTGTTCTGTAGAAATTTTTTAATTTTTTTATGTACATATAGCATAACTGTAATTTTATATCATTGTTGAAATAATTAATAAGCTCAAATTAATTGTACAATGTAAAAACAACATATTAATTATATCGATCTTTTTCTGTCCTTGCGCACATGATTAATTGGTAGAATTGTGATGTCGGGCAGAAAAGTGATTATTCTGCATGCTAGTTATACCAGCAAATTCACAGGGAAGAACACAAGATTAACGCCAAAAAACACAGAGAAAACGTCTCTAAAGTTTATAAAATTTTATTATATCACGCAATGATCAAAATAAGTTCACAAGCTGGAGTTTATAGCAAAAATCTGAATTTTACCAAAAATGGCAAAATTTCAAAAATCACGTCAAACGAAAATATGGAATAAAATAAGTATTCTGCAAAAAATTTAGCCCAAATCGAGTTAAAAATCATCTCCTAACATACAATCGAAATATTACCAAAAATAGTAAAACATAACTAAAAATAACAATTCGGAAGGGAAAACAACGGAATTTGAGGATGAAAACGGAACACACCAAGCAAAGCTGGGTGGCCACAAAGTGCGCGCCGAAACGAGTTTTCCGGATTGTGGTCCTAATTGCGATTTTGATAACCGTAGCCAATGTTATGGCCAAATTATCGAAACACGACTCAATTGCCAAAGTTACGCGATCACTTGCCATCCTTGCGCCGATCTTCCAACTTGTGATATCTTAGACCCATTAACGCGTTATCTGATAACTCAGCATCTGACTCGGACCCTCCTGCATCAGTCGCCCGGGTTGGAAAGAACTCGTCCTCGAGTTCGGGGTAGTGTCATCAGAATCCATAAAACAAGGATTGAGGTGTTTCACATTAAAGACATCAGAGGTCCTCAAGTGACTTGGAAGACGCAACCTGTAAGCATTATCGTTGATCTTCTGTAGTACCTCACAAGGCCTAATCTTTCGGTCTTTGAGCTTGTTATACTCACCAATAGGAAAACGATCACGCGTTAAACCAGCCCAGACAAAATCACCAACATAAAAAAGAACCGACGACGATGACTGTCAACCCGAGCTTTGTACTGGTATTGTTCTCATGAAATGCCAACTTCACTTGCTCATGGATACCCCAAAGATGCTCGCTATCTCATCTGCCTTAAGACTGAAACGTCCTACGCGTGGGATAGGTGCCAAATCCAGCACCCCGATGGGTTCTGACCATAGACAATATGAAATGGACTGAAGCCAGTGGTTCTGTTTGTCGTCCTGTTATAGGCAAATTCTGTTTGAGGTAACGCTTCCCACTGCTTCGGCTTAGTTCCCGCCAAACATCGCAAAAGATTGCCCAAACTCTGGTTCACTACTTCAGTCTGACCATCTGTCTGGGGGTGATAGGCGCTGCTAAAATTCAGTTGTGTCCCCAATCGTCCCCACAAACTCTTCCAGAAATGACCGATGAACTTGGTATCACGATTTGAAGTGATAGATCGAGGAATACCATGTAAACGCACAATCTCCCAGAAATAAAGGTGGGCAATCCGAGTAGCATCCATAGTCTTCCTGTAAGCTATAAAATGGGCCATCTTTGAAAATCTGTCAACCACAACAAGGATAGAATCCGCGGCTCGTTGGGTATGGGGTAAACCCAACACAAAGTCCATGCGACATCGAACCAAGGAGCTTCAGGAATAGGTAAGGGAGTGTACAGGCCCGCATTGGTGAGAATTCCTTTAGACCGCTGACAAACATAACAACGGTGCACATAATGCGCAACATCACTGGTCAACTTGGGCCAATAAAAGTCAGAAGAGATAAGGGCCAATGTCTTATCTCGACCAAAGTGGCCCTCGTTGTGAAGTTCACTGATAATTTGTTGCCTCAATGAACAATCTGGAATGCACAACTGTAATCCACGAACCAGATAGCCATTATGCAAAACAAAATCATGGCGATAACCGTTAGTTACCTCTTGAAATATACTGCCGATGGAAGGATCATCTGCATACATATCCGGAAAAGTCTCAAAGCCTATAACTTTGGTACTAGTAGTGGTGAGGAGCATAGTACGACGGTTCAATGCATCTGCGATGCGATTTAGGCTCCCTGCTTGGTGCCTGAGTGTAAAGGTGAACTCCTGCAAGTACGCCACTCACTTGGCGTGTCGTCTACTCAGCTTATGTTGATCATTAATGTACTTCAGGGCCTCATGATCAGTAAATAGAATAAACTCTCTCTGTACCAGATAGTGACGCCAATGTTTTAGGGACTGAACTATGACATGGAACTCTAGGTGATAGGTGCAATATTTTTCTTGGATCCCGAGAGCTTCTCACTGAAGAAAGCAATCGACCACCCCGACTGAATCAGAACACCTCCAATGCCAACGTCTGATGCATCACAATTGACCTCGAACACCTTGTCAAAATCAGGGAGTGCCAATACAGGTGCTTCGGTCATCTTCTGTTTGACTAACTAAAAACTGGCTTCTGCTTCCTTAGACCATGTGAAATCATGACCCTTAAGACATTCTGTAATAGGAGCAATCAAAGTGTTGAAGTCTCCGATGAACCGTCGATAGAATGATGCTAACCCATGGAATCTCCTGACATCGTGCAAGTTTATGGGTTTAGGCCATTCCAAGACTGCATCTATCTTTGACTGATCTGCATGAACACTATCAGTAGACACAACAAAACCAAGGAAAGTTACAGAAGTAGTGAAAAATGAACACTTCTTCTGATTAACAAATAAGCATTCCTTTCTCAGCATCTCAAAAACAGCGCGAAGATGATCAAAGTGTGAGGCCCGAGTCGGACTATAAATGAGGATATCGTCAAAATAAACCACGACGAATTTTTCCATTAAAATGTCACAATACCTGGTGCATAAACCGCATGAATGTACTGGGAGCATTGGATAGCCCAAAAGGTATGACCATCCACTCATATAAACCGTGTTGCGTTTTGAAAGCTGTCTTCCATTCATCTCCATGCCTTATTCTGATCTGGTGGTATCCACTTTTTAGGTCAATCTTTGAGAAGATTGTAGAGCCGGATAGTTGATCCAACATATCATCCAAACGGAGAATTGGAAACCTGTACTTCACAGTAATTTTATTTTCTCGACTGTCAACACACATATGTCATGAACCATCTTTCTTCAGCACAAGCAACGTAGGGACTGCACAAGGGCTCATGCTTTCGCGAATATAACCTCTCTCCAATAGCTCCACCATTTGCCGCTGTAACTCTTCAGCCTCCTTGGAACTGAGGCGATATGCAGGTCGATTAGGTAAGCTCGATCCTGGAACAAGATCAATCTGATGCTGAATATCCCTCATTGGCGGTAGTCCAGGAGGAAGGTCCTCTAGCATAAGGTCAGCGAATTCTGCTAGTAGTTGCTGCACCTCAGCTGGTAACTCAGATTCCACTAACATCGCTGCACTATCCCCGCAAGGCAGTAGAGCATATACCACATCCCCATACACAACCTCTTCTAAAAATCTGGACATAGAATGTAGATTAGTGTTGTTGACTACCGGAGTAGGAGAGGGCCCTTCACGCCGGGGTGCCAACACAATTTTTTTCCCCTTGATGCTAAGGGAGTATGTATTCTTCCGTCCATCATGGATAACACTGCGATCATACTGTCAAGGCCGACCCAACAATACATGACATGCATCCATTGACACAACATCACACCAAGCATTATCAAAATATTTGCTACCAATTGAAAAAGAGACGAGACATCGCTTATCTACGGTCACCTCACTACCCTTATTCAGCCACGACAACTTGTATGGTTTGGGATGATGATTAGTTTTTAACTGCAATTTCTGGACAGCCTCATCGGACACTACATTCTCACAACTGCCACTGTCAATGATCATTTTGCAAACTTTATCAGCAACTGTGCAGGTCGTGTGGAAAATATTAGTACTCAACCAATCGTCTCCTGAATCGCCACTGGAGTCAGTAAACTCTTACGATCGACCAAAGTATCATGGCCATCTCCATACAGCACATCATCAATGTCATCATCGTCATATACAGCCTCCCCAATCTCCTCAGTCTCATCTACCACGCCCTCCTCAATCAATAAATTTTTTCGCTTTTGACTAGCAGGCTTCCTACAATCAGTAGCCCTATGCCATTGGTCACCACAACGAAAACACTTAATAGAAGGATTAGATTTACCCTGCGGTATCTGTTGGACGGGACGGGAATCCTGAGGACGAACTGGTCGATTGTTCTGATCGTTCTTGAGCACTGGCCTCCTGTTCTGCTGTTTTTCAACAGCAAGTGCACGCTGATATGCTTTCGAAACTGTCCACAGTAAGTGAAGGCATATGACATCTTGCAGGGGTTGGCGCAACCCTCCCAAGTACCGTGCCACCATCCGTTCCTCCGCCTCAGATAAGTCATTCCGGGAGACCAACTAGTAAAACTCCTCTATGTAATCATCAATTGATCTCAAACCCCACCTCAACGTATAAAGTCGATGAAATAAGGTTTGAGTATAACCGAAGGGAAGAAAGTGACCCTTCATCTTTTTTTTCATCTTATCCCAATCAGCGATCTTGGATTCGCCCTGCCTGTCCCGTGAACGCCTCAACTGTTCCCACCAGGCAGATGCCCTGACCTTGAGTTTGATGGCAACCAATTTTACCTTCACACGATCCGACACTTCCTTGTAGTCAAAGATACGTTCCACTTCATTTATCTAGTCGATAAATCCCTCAACCTTTAACGTACCAGAAAATTCAGGTAGATCCACGCGAAAATTGAGATCCCTATAACACTCATCCCGACCACAGTGATCCCGAAATAGATCACATTGGTGGTAGGGTTTTCAAAAACAGCGAAATCAGACTCGGGCTCAGAGACCTCATGGTCCTCCAAATCACGCGCCGCCAGGCGCTGGGTTAACTCTGCAACTTGCCTCTGCAAATCTTCAATCGTGACATCCTGAATATTACGATCGCGGTGTTGGACTTCCTCAATCGGAACCTGCCCGCGTCGACCACGACCACGACCTCTAGCCATTGGAACTGATGAAATCTAACCAGGAAGGAGGTTGAAGCTCTGATACCAACTGACACCGGGCAGAATAGTGATTATTCTGTAGGCTAGTTCTACAGCAAATTCACAGGGAAGAACACAAGATTAAGGCCAAAAAATACAAAGAAAACGTTTCTGAAGTTTAGAGAATTTAATTATATCACGCAATGATCAAAATAAGTTCACAAGCCGGACTTTATAGCAAAAATTCGAATTTTACCAAAAATGGCATAATTCCAAAAATCACGCCAAACGAAAATATGGAATAAAATAAGTATTCTGCAAAAAATCTAGTTCAAACCGGGTTAAAAATCATCTTCTAATATGCAATCGAAATATTACCAAAAGTAGCAAAAAATAACTAAAAATAACAATTCGAAAGGGAAAACAGCGGAATTTGAGGATGAAAACGGCACACACCGAGCAAAGTTGGGTGGCCACGACGTGTGCGTTGAAACGAGCTTTCCAAATTGTGGTCCTAATTGCGATTCTAATAACCGTAGCCAAAGTTATGGCCAAATTACCGAAACACGACTCAATTGCCAAAGTTACGCGATTACTTGCTATCCTTGCGCCGATCTGCCAACTCGTGATACCTTAGAGCCATTAACACATTATCTGACAACTCAACATCTGACCCGAACCCTCTAGCATCAAATTGTATGGATTAATTGGTAAGTGTGGCTAGTTTTGAGGTTCAAAACCAACGTCCCACAAAGGTAATTTCGTAAACCTCTCTCTCTCTCCTTTGGGAATTTGTGCAATTCTCTTTATTTATCTTTTCTCTACCACTTCAGCTTTGTTTCTAATCTCATACGCTTTCCACTTTCTCCCTCAAGGGTTCACTTCTGCAGGTGGGGGTTGTCATCTTTTCCCTGAATAGTAAATTTTACTGTTATGGTCCGTTTGATTGCAAAGGTGGAAAGAAAATGTTTTACTGGAAATTGAATTGTCTAAAAATTATTTTACTGGAAATTGTAATTAATTGTATTTGATTGGTATAATTTTCCACCTAAAAAATGTTGAAAGTTTGGTGTCCGTTTGACTTCATTTTTTTATAGAAATTGTCCATTAAAATGATAATTTTTTCTACCATTCTATTTAAAATTTGTTCCAATTACCAAAAAGTTAAAAAAAAAAAAATTTAAACAATTAGAAAAAATTACCATATTCGTTTGACTTTGTTTTGTATAGAAATTGTCTACAAAAGTGAAAATTCTTTTTGCAATAGTTGATAGAATTTGTTGCCATTGCTAAAAAAAAAGGGCAAAAAAAAAAAAGATGGAAATTGCTTTCCCACATAATAGGTGAGAAAACAAATTCAAAAAAATGTGCATAAAATGATTGTACCTAGAAAAGGTAGGAAAAACAAAAGTCAAGAAAATTTTTGTATTCAAACACCATTAATTGGGTGAAGTTGGAAAATATTTTATTTTTCCACCTAATTTTCTAGGCTATCAAACACACCCTTAGAGATTTCTATTTTATGAAAAAGCTGAATGGTTCTTCTAATTGAATTCTGCTTTCTTTATATATAAATAGATCTTCTTTAATCTTTCCCTCCATCCCTTTCTCTCGGCTGTGATTTCCATATTTATGGTCGTGGTGTCAGGTTCTCATGTTTTGTACTTGAAGATATACTTTGCTTCTTTTTTTCCTTACTTTTATCAAAGGCCAGTGTTCTTTCTCGCTCCTTGATGTCCGTATATTTCTTTTGATACTGACGAAATATACGTATAAAGATTGTTTGCAGTGGTGTACCGTTAAAATGGTGAGACAAAAGATTCAGATCAAGAAGATTGATAACTTGATGGCACGCCAAGTGACCTTTTAAAAGAGGAGAGGGGTTTTCAAGAAGGCTAAAGAACTCTCTGCTCTCTGTGATGCTGATATTGCCCTAATTATTTTTTCTGCCACTGGAAAACTCTTCCATTATTCTAGGTCAAGGTTCTCTAAATTCCTCTCTTATCTCTCTTGAACACGGACACAACATGCTACTGGGGTCGAAGCTTTGATACTTTTTTGCTATTCAGTTCCAATCACTTAGCTAGTTTTGTGTAAAACTAAAGATTTTAATGGGCTAAAACAATGAAAAAATGACTGGAGAGACCCTTCTTATGAGAAGGTACGAATTAAATGGGCAGTAATGGAAATTATAAGGTAGAAATTGTAGCTCGGATATGGATGCAAATTATCTACGAGTGTGACAAAGAATCGAACAAAACTAGGGGCGAAGGTAACACTGATACATATCACCTGTTTTTCTCCTGTGTGTGTTTGTAAACTAGCTTTTGGTAATGAGGTGGGGGCAGGGGAGGATGTAGAATTGAAGCAGCAATGATCATATAGGAAAAATGTGAACACGAGGATGGCGAAAAATTGAAGTATTCTCTTATCTCTTGGTGGGTGATTAATGCTATTGAATATGTTCATTTGAGCGTCAAGGTGGGACTGGGCAGTACAAGTCAAGAGTGAAATGGCGCCCTCCGTGAGAGATGACTTGCTATCTGTGTTTTTGTGTCTAAGGTTCACGCTTTTTACCTTGGAATAAGCATAGTTAAGGTTAAACACATGGGAGAAGTTAGTTGTTTTCATATCCAATTTTTTCTTATCAAGAACATACTCCTCTCCATTATATCTTTAGCATCTATTAGGGCCCGTTAATTTATGATATCTAATAGCTTAAATGGTTTGAGTATTATAAATTCCGGCGTTCCAAAGTGGCACTAAGAAGTTCTTCATACTCGTACACAGGTCCCTATAATTCTTGTTGGCACCTGAAAGGAAAAAAATGAAAATTCCAATTTTGAAGGCCACATGGTTGAACAAGTCTTACGATCAAATACACTTCTTGAAACATTGAAAATTCCAATTTTGCAACGCAATGACTCTCGATGTTTAGGTGAATTTGTTGGGATTCAATGAGAATCTGTAATAGTTGCTCAAGTTTTTCAAGATCTTTAGAATTAAGATATATGGAATAATATTTATGTCACAGATATATCAACTGAAACACTGTCACACGAGGTGTTGGATGAGGTCCAAAAGATTTGAGGATGAATCTTCACCAATCCATGGAGAATGATGCAAGTGGATCCCATTAAATTTAATATTTTATTGTATAATAATTTTTTTATTTTTAATTAATTAGTCTATTATAATTTCATGTTTAATAGGAATTTTATTTTGATTAGTAATTTAATCAAAATAGATAAATTTTTATAGAGTTTGTTTCGCTTTAAAAGTCTAGTTTAAGAGTTTTGTATATTTGTCGTTATGGTTTTGTTGTGGAATGGTTGATTTTGCATATTGAATTTAAACTTTGATATTTTTAATCAATTAGCCCCCTAAATAGTCAATTTTTATGCAAATTTTTCTTTGTAATTTCGGATTTGTTATCCTTCATACTTCAGCTGCATCAAATTATCTTGTAAATAATCAAATTCCTTATTTGGTAAATGCTTTCAATTGTAGAAAAGTCTTTAGTATACATTAATACCTAGAGTTACTCAAGAACTCGTTTGCATCTAGTTTTTTATTGACTAACGCCCTCTCAAAGAAATTAGAATCCTTGGATTTCAAATATTATTTGTCATATTCTCTTTTTAACTTGGAGTCATATGAATACAAAATTAATTTTTTCTTATTTTTTGATGGAATTTTAAAAAAATAAACTCGTTGTAGGAAATATTTGTCGTTCAAGTAAGATTTTATACTCAATACTCTTTTGGCATATTAAGAAACATTACACAATGTAAAAAACACGATATTGTTACAAGTGAAATTATATGTCATGTGTGACATTCGAATAATACTATTTGCATTTTCTTCTTGTTAGAATATCATAAATTTATAAAATATACCCGTATTACCATTACAAAGTAGAAAATCTTATTCATGGGGCTACAAGTAATTTTGAAAGATAAGATTGCATGATAATTCACACAATCAACTATTAAGAAAGTAATCTTAACACAATTGAAAAACTATTACATAAGAATAATCTTATAATATTTTCAATTTTGTTAATATTTTATGACTCAATTTCTGTTCGATATTTGTGGATTGGTGGAAAGAGGTGTTAAAAAGGTATGGAAAGTTTTGGAGGACAAATATTGGGCATTTGGAATCAATTTGGATCGAAAATTCAACGTTGGTCGCTATTGGAAGCGCTATCGTCGTCATTCGCCTATTGCCCGCATAACGTTCGAGTGCTTCTTTGCCACTCACCTAGTGCGAGGCTGCAGCTTCAGCGCCTTATATATTTAGGGAAAATTTGTTTCCTTTTTTAATGAGGTTTTGAACCTCTTTCCAAACATAATATTTTTTGGGTCACTATATATAGTCAAAGTGATTCTTGATTTTCATGTGACTTTGTATGAGTTAGAAATACAATATTTTGTATTTTTTCTCCATTATTAATAAATTCTTTGTTCATATGTCAATTGGTTTTTTGTTGTGATTATTATTTCATATTGTACCCGTAATATCTTTTTCCTATTTTCAAATGGTATCAACATACATAATTATTGTCAGATTCGAATAGCGTACACAACTCACTTATTTATTGGATTGGAGGGTGGTTAAGTTTGTACAGAAAATATGCTGCCACAATTAGCCCCTGTTTGTCTACCATTAATCTAAAAAAATGTTTGCTATAATAAAATTCTCCATCACAATTCATCCAATAAAATATTCTACACATAAATCAATAAAGTCACTTTAAATTTCAACCATATATTCTTCAAAAAAGACTATTCACTACCCCATTTTTCTTCCAAAAATGGGAGACAAGTACACCCTTAATACAGAAGACACTTCGCAGTTTTTTGTTAGAAAAGAAAAAAAGATAGGGTTTTCATTTCCAGTTTCATAGTACAGATTGTCATGTCAATAGAATTTAAAGAGTGGGGAGCAGGATGCCCTAATTGGTACAACAATGTTATAATTTCATACAGCAGCGCAGCATTGTCCTTTGTACGGTCAACACTTTTATTTTAAATTTTTAATTGTTAACTAATAATTATAGTGGAGTAATTGTTATTATGTGACAAGTGCCGACATTATGAACACATAATTAATGTTTAATAAACTGCTAATTTCTGCAATTTTTTTAATCACATACTCTTGTTTGGTCAATATCCTAGCAATAATACTTGTAACTTAATTACTATAGAAGCCCGTTGTTCCCTATTTGGATGTCAATTTTGTTATACCCGTTTGAAGTTTAATGAACTCAAGTATTAATATTGAATCTTGAGGTTTAGAAAAAGCTTCATCGTTGAAAATTAAAATAGTTCAATTGTGATCGTTAGGGGTTGGTTTGGAGAATATTAATATTGTAATTTCTTCATTTATGTTCGAATGTTGAACGTCAACATTCTATACTCTTAATAAATCGATTGAGAATTGAATTGTGCCAAACTCCAATAAATTAATTGATGACCTCGGAAAGTAGAGGGAAAATGTTAAATGAAAAAGTTGATTTTATTTTAAATTAACAAATAGTAGAGTGTCACGTGATATTATGTAATCCCTTATATAATTTTTGACGTGCATGTTGTAAGAGCTTTTATAAATTGAAATTTTGGGATGAATAATGCTAAAAAAAGTTGAGGGTACATTTGTTACATTTTCAAACATTGGAGAGAAAAGTGCAAATTTCGGTTTCAGTGAACCCCTTTCTCCTTTGACAGTTTGCGCAATTTGCAAACCAGCTTTAGGCTATGTTTGGTACCAATTCTCATTTTTAACAGTAAATTAATTCTCATTTTCAACCACACATTCTTCAATAAAATAATATTTTCTATCACATCAATAATTTTATCTTCTTTTTCAACCACACATTTCCCATCATATTACTATTCAAAATCAATTCTTCCCCCAAAAAATCCTTACCAAAAACACACTTATTGATATTTTCTCTGCTACTTCAGTTCGCTTTCTGATATCAGATGCTTTCTATTTTCTATCTCTAGAGTTTCTCGTCTGCAGGTTGAGGTCCTAATCTCATCCCTGATATAGTAAATGTTACATTGTTAAATCTTTCTATTTTATGCAAAAAAACTGAATGATTCTTCTGACTGACTACCTTTTACTTTTCTATATATATATAAATACTCTCTCCCTCTCTCTTGGATGTGATTTCCATTTTTTTTTAAGTTGTGGCTTCAGATTCTGTATTGTAGTTGAAGATATGCTTTGCTTCTTTTTTCCTTATTTCTATCAAAGATCAAAGTTCTTTGACTTCTTTCTCGTCCCTCGATCTCTGTATACTGATCAGATATACATATACGTTTCATCTGTTCGCAGAGAGTGTACTGTGAAAATGGTGAGGCAGAAGATTCAGATCAAGAAGATTGATAACTTAACGGCACGCCAAGTGACCTTTTCAAAGAGAAGAAAAGGGGTTTTTAAGAAGGCTCAAGAACTCTCCACTCTTTGTGATGCTGAGATTGCCCTAATTGTTTTTTCTGCCACCGGAAAACTCTTCCATTATTCTAGCTCAAGGTTCTCTAATTTCCTCTCTTCTCTCTCTTGAACACGCACAACATGCTACTGGGGACAAAGCTTTGATGCTTTTGGCTACTGAGTTTTCAATCACATAGCTAGATTTGTATTGAAAATTAAAGATATTATTGAGCTAGAACTACAGTAAAAGTGACTAGAGAGACCGTTCTTTAGAGCAGGTTCGAATTTAATGGGCAGTAATGTAAATTATTTGGTAGAAAATCGTAGCTCGTATATGGATGCAAATAATATAGAAGTGCGATACAAAGGTCGAACAAAACTAGGGGCGAATACCGAATCAATTCAGAACACTCAATCAGCTCAGCCCATGTCAAGTACACTGATGCCTTCAATGGTGGGAGGTACTCAGCAACCATCACTTGGGATAAATCTCTCTCAAACTGTTCAAGTAAAACTTGATAGAAACAACTTTCTTTTCTTGGAAAAATATGGTCATGCCAATCATCAGAGGACACAACCTTGAGTGCTTCATCACGGGAGCAAAGGCCTGTCCACCTGAGTTCATAGCCACTCAAACCACCGGATCTGTTGGTACAACTGTGGAAATGGTTCATAACGCTGAGTACATAAAGTGGATGTCTACTGACCAGCTATTAATGGGGTGGTTATACTCCTCAATGACATCGGAAATAGCTATGAGACTAATGGGATCATCGAGCTCTTGTGAACTCTGGAATGCAATCCAGGAAAGCTTCGGAGTCTTGAACAAATCAAGGATAATTTTCCTTGTGAGTGAGCTTCAAAGGACCAGGAAAGGATCAATGACAATTGATCAGTATCTCAACACCATAAAGCAATTGGCAGACAATCTGGAGATCGCTGGTAAGACAGTGCCTCACGGTGATTTAGTCACACAAGTATTGGCTGGTTTGGATGAGGAGTACACTCCCATTGTAGTTCAAATCAATAGTAGAGATTCCATCTCTTGGCATGAGTTACAATCAGTCCTGATGACTTATGAAAGTAGGATTGAACACCTTAATGCTGTGAACAATAGCTTGCTTCTATCAACTTGAGCCAGTCATCTGCAAATTTTGTTCATAGATCAAGTAGATGAGGAAGGTTCAATTCCAGTGGTAGAGGCTATAGTAACAGAGGTGGTAGAAACTGAGGGAGAACAATAACATGATCAACTGGTAGCAAGGGACCTTGTCGCTAAACCTGAGATGCACTATCAGACTAACTCATCTGTACTAGCAGCATTTGTGGCTTTATCAAACACTATTACAGACCCTGCTTGGTTTGCAGACTCTGAGGCAAACCATCATGTTACTGGTGGAAAAGAAAATCTGATGGACTCACAAGAATATGGTGGTAAGGAGAGACTCATTGTTGGAAATGGTAATAACCTTCATATTTCTCGCATCGGCACAAATCACTTAAGCACTTTAGACAGCAGGTCACTAGCTCTAAAAAATGTTCTGTTAGTACCTTCAATCAAGAAAAACTTGATAAGTGTTTCACAATTAACCGCTGATAATGCTGTCTTCATGGGATTTCACGCCGGTTTTTGTGTTGTTAGGACAAACAATTGAAGAAGGTGCTGCTAGAAGGGAAGCTTAAAGATGGACTATATCAATTTGAATTTCAAAATCAAGATGAAAAGCCTTACTACCAAGACTCAGTTGCCTCAAATAAATTCAATCCCTCTGTCTTTACTGCTAAGTCTAGAACATCTGAAGCTATTATTCGAAATGAATCAAAGTTTAAACAATGGCACCTAAGATTTGGACATCCATCAGGTCCTGTATTGTCGCAAGTTCTTAATTCAAGTAATGAAAAGCTCAATATCAATGAAATTAGTCATTTCTGTGATTCCTGTCAGCTTGGCAAATCTCATTCATTGCCCTTTAAACTTTCCAACTCTCGTGATCCAGCTCCTCTTGATCTAATCCACAGAGATGTGTGGGGACCTGCACCTATCCAATCCACTTCAGGTTTTAGATATTATATAATCTTCATTGATGATCATACCAGATACACTTGGATCTACCCTATGAAAAGAAAATCAGAAGCCTTAACTCAATTCATCCAGTTTAAAAACCTGGTTGAAAATAAGTTTGAAAAGAAAATAAAGGCCCTTCAATTTGATTGGGGAGGTGAGTTTAGAACCTTTACCAATCTAGCCCTACAATCTGGTATTGAAATGAAAATCTCATGCCCTCATACTTCGGCCCAAAACGGTAGAGTTGAGACAAAACATAGGCATATTACAGAAATAGGTCTCACTCTCCTTGCTCACTCTAATATACCTTTGCATTGCTGGTGGGAAGCTTTTCACACTGCTACATACCTCATCAACAGACTGCCTACCCCAATCCTCAATAAAAAGTCACATTATGAAGTTCTAAATCACCAGCAAGTTGATTACAAATCCCTTGAGGCATTTGGATGTGCCTGTTTTCCGTGCCTAAGGCCTTACCAAAATCATAAGTTCTGCTTTCATTCCACCAAGTGTGTCTTTCTTGGCTTTTCTAATTAACATAAAGGTCACAAGTGTCTCAGTCTTACTGGTAAAATCTATATTTCCAGACATATTATCTTGAATGAAAACGAATTTCCCTTCATGTCTAGATTCCTTGATAAAAGAAGCAATTGCCAAACTGAGGATACTATCATTCAGCCTTTTAACAACCTTCAAAATCTTGATTCTACCTATTCAATTGATATAGTCCCTCCTAGTGCTGCCCCAACAGATAGACCTTCGAGTACTGAGGAGTTGGAAACATCTGAAAATGAATGACTGGAGAGGAATGTAAGTGAAGTGCAAAGGGCAAATGAAAATGAAACAATAAGAGAAGATCATACTCAACTGGAAATTCAAAATGAAAATGCTACTGCTGAAGAAGAGCAGGATGAAGCAAATAGGGGCAAATTCAAGGTGGAACTGAATTGAGCAGGCAGAACATTGAGCATCCCATAGTTACCAGAAGCAAAGCAGGTATTTTCAAACCAAAGGTTTATTCAACTCTTTGCAATGTATTCAACTCTTTGTAATGAGCACAGAAATAGGCAAGAAAATTCTGAACCAAATGATATTCAGGAGGCTTTGGCAAGCAAGGAATGGAGAAATGCTATGACAGATGAATACAATGCTCTCTTGGAAAAAAAATGGAAGCTTGTACCACCATCCCTCAGTCACAAAGTAATAGGCAACAAGTGGATGTTTAAAATCAAACGAGATTTCGAAGGAAAGGTGTCAAAACACAAAGCTAGGCTGGTTGCAAAGGGCTTCCTTCAGACCTCAGGGGTTGATTATCATGAGACTTTCAGCCCTGTAATTAAAGCTTCTACGTTAAGAATAATCCTCACACTTGCAGTTTCAAGGAACTGGAGTATTAGGCAGGTAGACATCAATAATGCGTTTCTGAATGGCAGATTGGAAGAAGTGTACATGAGTCAACCTGAAGGCTTTATCGATAAAGCTAATCCTACCTTTATATGCAAGCTTGAGAAGGCTCTCTATGGATTAAAGCAAGCACCATAGCATAGTATGAAAAGCTCAACAAAACACTTCTAGAATGGAAGTTTACGAAATCAAAGGCAGACTGTTCTTTATTCTTCTACAAAAATCAAAGGCAAGTAATCTTTGTTCTAGTATATGTTGACGACATTGTGATCACTGGTAATGATCACCATATGCTGCAAAGCTTCATTGATAATCTGAACAAGCAATTTGAGTTAAAAGATTTGGGTGAGTTGTATCAATTTCTGGGAATTGAAGTTAGAAGGGATGAATCAAGGATGTGTCTCACTCAAACTAAGTACACAAAGGACTTGTTAGAAAGGTTCAATCTTTTGCACCTAAAGCCGTGTGCAACTCCAATGACTGCTGGTAAATATATTTCAAAGGATGAAGGTGAAACCATTACTGATCCAGCCATGTATAGGAGTGCTATTGGAGGCTTACAATACCTGGCTCGTACCATACCTGATATAGCTTTCTCAGTAAACAAGCTCAGTCAATTTCTTCAAAATCCCCCAGACATACATTGGAAGGCAGTCAAAAGAGTTTTCAGATACCTAAAAGGAACAATCAAACAAGGTTTGTATCTAAAGAAGTGAAAGAATCAGCATAACTGGGTTTGCTGGTGCGGATTGGGCCTCTTGCCCCGATGATAGGAGGTCAACAGCAGCATATTGCATCTACTTAGGAGACACCTTGATTGCTTGGTCCTCTAAGAAACAATAGGTTGTAGCACGATCCAGCACCGAATCAGAATATAGAAGTTTGGCTCAAGCTGCAGCTGAGATAGCTTGGATTGAATCTCTACTCAAAGAGATTGTTCTGTGTCCATTTTCATTGCCTATCCTATGGTGTGACAACCTTAGCGCTAGTGCTCTAGCTTATAATCCTGTCTATCATGCTCAAACCAAGCACATCGAGCTTGATATTCACTTTGTTCGAGACAAAGTTCTTGAAAGAAAACTAAGGATACAATACGTTCCCTCAACAGATCAAATAGTTGATCTTTTAACCAAGCCACTAGCCCAAACCAAGTTCCTGACTCTCAAAGACAAGCTAGGAGTAAAAGACTAAACTCCAACTTGAAGGGGGATGTTAAAATACATATCATTGCAGTACATTGGCTAGTCATTAAGCTCATCAACGCGCACTTGCTAGGACCACATTTATTCTGTTGCAATAGATTCTTTTATTCCTTTTTGTATCACATGGTTTGTTAATATTTGGCTTGCTCAAATCAACATCTATAAGGACACTTAATTAATTCATGTTATCTAATAGCTTAAATTGTTAAGTATTATATATATTCTAACGTTCCAAAGTGGCATCAAGTTCTTCATGTACGATACTCGTACAGGCATAAATAAGGTCCCTATAGTTCTTGCTGGCACCTGAAAGGAAAAACTGAAAACTTATACATAGCCTGTGAAGTTTTTTTCTACTGCTTCCACTTTGATTACTCCTTTTTTATATTACTAATAAAATGTTGGGGATCGGTAGATGATGGTGGTGGTAAAGAGGTGCCGACCTAGTTGGGACACCCAAGTGTATATGTTGATTCCTGTTCTTAACAATCTTATGCTAAAAAATAAGTGAAACTGCATGCATTTTCAATGAAACTTGTAGACTTTAATATTGTTGAATGTATTTACTAAAGTGGAAAAAATAAAATCATGCTATTGAGTTTCGTATTTGTTACAAAGCATGCATTAAGTCATACCATTCAGTTGGCTATTCGATACCAAACACGCATTCTATTTATAAAATGCCAGATTTTGATTTTGTCTTCCCTTGGTTTAATTAGTTGAAAACATTGTTCTCCCTGTTATATTCTGTAGCATGACGCAACTAATTGAAAGGCATAGAAGGCAATCAGAGAACTCGAACAAATTAGGACAACCATCTATCCAACTTCAGGTGAGATCACACCATTTATTGACAATTCAAATTTAAATTTGTCATTTGTGTTTATACTTTATATACTGAAATTATAACAAGAAAATATTGAATAAGGCTTCTGCATCGAATTAATGTAGTCAATTTAAACATAACATATGAGGTTAAATATTGCAAACAAGATTGTTTCCAGCTCATGAAATGTAGATTTATGTTTTAATGTATTTACCCCCATATGCTCAATTAAATCCATGATGCAATTAGTCCCGTTTAATTTAAGATTTTAATTTTTATTACTTTATTTATTAGTCTTCTATCATCATATGTTTAGTTGGAGTTTTATTAGGATTATGACTTTAATAAAAAATAAGTAACTTTTCTAAAGTTTGTTTTGCTTAAAAGTATGGTTAGGAGTAATTCGGTGTTATAATTGTGTTGTGGGATGGTTGATTTTGAATGTGAATAGAAAGTTTGAGGGTTTTCTTCAATTAGCCACCTAAATGGTCAATTTGTGCAAGCATTTTCTTTTTAAAACCCGTATTTGTTATTGTTTATGCTTCCGCTACCATCGGTTAATATCATAGCCTAGTCTATGCTTCTAACAATGGATCGACGAGGACAAGTTGGACGTCGTGGTGCTATGATTGATATTGGAAACCGTAGACATGATCTAATACATATCTACTAACATCTTGAAGTCGTGGCACAAAAGGTGGCCAAATTGATTATCCCTCGACAATAGATGGTGGGGTGACCTTTCTGGTGCAATGGTGGGTTTAGTCACGAGCTTAATTGTGGATAGGGTTTAATTATGGGATTGTAGAGCAACTTCCATGGGGACAACGATTCAGATTGTTGTGCAGATGTTAAGATTAAATCTGACAAAAAATCATCAATCTTCGAGGAAAAACTCGTGTCGAGATTCTCGAGAAGTTTGAGAAACTCAGTATGGATTGATAATTGACTTTGAAATTCAATTCTTAATGTCAAGGGATGACTATCATGAAAATATGGTAGTAGGTAAAAAATGAAATCACAATTATGCAAATGAAATATTTCACACTTAAATGGTCAGTTTGCAGTTGAGGCCACGTGGTTGAGTAAGTCATAGGATGAAATACACTTCTTGAACATTTGGAAGTTCCAAAATTTTGCAATGCAATAACTTCAAATGTTTGGTGAATTTTTTGGGATACAATGGGATAGAAATGAAAAAATTCTATTTGTTACTCAATTTTTAAATATTTATAGAATCAAGATATATGGGATAGGATAATATCTATGTCATGGACATATCAATCGAATCACTATCCCTTTAAGGTGTTGGATGAGCGACAACAAATTCGATGATGAATCTTCTCCAACCCAAGGAGAATGATGCTAGTGGATCTTTCATTTAATATAATATTTTATTATTTCATTTTTGTTATTGTTAATTAATTAGTCTTTTATCATTTTTGTCTAATAGGTACTATATTTTGATCAAGAATTTAATCAAAATAATAAATTTTCTAGAGTTTAATTTGCTTTGAAAGTCTAGTTAAGAGTTTTGTGTAAGTTTAGTTGTAAGATGATTGATTTTGAATATTAAATTAAAACCTGAATTCTCTTTTAAGTTATTCACCTAAATGGTTAATTCGGCAAATTCTTTTTATAATTTGGCTAACTCTGAAGAATCATTCTTATTAATGGCTTCGACCTCTTCGTTCATGGCTTTCTCCTTAATAATTTCGAATAGCTTCATCGAAATCAATAGCCCCATGATCAACAAATAGGCAAAATAAGTATCATCGTAAATATCCCAAAGACTTCTAAAACGATTTGATATTTTACTTGAGGATGATGAAGATGAAGATATATCTTGATCATATCTTGGTGATGGAGTTGATGGTGTTAGTTGAGGCAGAATCCCTTCACCATGTTCTTCAATTACTCTTTCTTTATCTTGTATTGCGTAATAAACAACTAGTCTAGCTGCTGACTTAACGACAAAGAGAAAATCATTCCCCAATTGGTTAGGATGAGATCATTGATAATATGTCCCAACTTACGCACATTGATTTTGCTTTAGTACGGTATTGGAAGTCCTTACTTGAGAGAAAACTTCTAGAATGACATTCGTTGGGGGAAAGTAAAGAAAGGGCAATAATAGTACTATGTGGGCATCTGCGTCCGAAGAAGAATAAGCCGTTTCATGCAAGAGAAAAAGCCAGAAAGACAACAACTGATAAGAATCAACATATTCGTCGTAGCGAGGAAGGATCCAATCCTAAAAATTCTTCTACCTTTGATCCAGTGGTAAGCCTTTCACTTTCCTGAAGAAATTATAATTTTCCCAATCTTAACATCTCTACTTTCTATCATCTTCCTATTTATTGTATTGTAGAGCCTGTAGCCATTTGATCTTGAATCGTAGCCTATTATTTTTAACTCTTATTATCCAGTTTTTTTTTCTTTCTTTCGAAATATGAGATAAAGCAATGCCCTCGAAAATTCGAAAATGTAATTTACTTTTCTTGAATTCATTCCATGCTTCTTGAGAAGTCATTTTACACACTTCGGTGGGACAACTATTCAACAAATACACAGCATACTACGCAACTTCGGCAAATGATTTTGTCGGCATCTTTTTAGTTTTCAACATACTTCGAGTAATTTTCACGACAGCCTTGTTCTTTTCTTTGCTACGCCATTTTGTTGAAGAGATATAGAAATAGTCAAAGAATGATACATGCCATGATCTTAACAATTTTTTTGAAACGTGTTGCTAATGTATTCACCACCACGACATGAGCATAATATTTTGATCTTATGACTACTTTGATTTTCCACCATCGCCTTGACCTTGAAAGCCTCAAATGCATCAGACTTTTCTCTAATAAAATATACCAATATTTTGATCGATCTACAAAAATTCATATGCACTAATTCAATTAGCCTCGATGATCGAAAACTTGCTTCTTTCAGTAAAGCCTTTTTGATTGCTTTTCCTAGAGACACTTTTCGTAAAATTGATTTGTATGATAAATATATGATCGTCGCTTCACCATATCTCACTTTGTCATGACATTTAGATAGTCAAGTCTTAAATGCCATAGATATGATGGAACTTTGACCATGCCTACAAACACTCTACTTTTCCACTTTGAATATTCGACAAGATTCTTTATTATTGGAACTCTTAACAATCAAGTTTTCATTGCAATCTTGTATTATCATTTGTAGATTTTTTTATAAGGATATCATATCCTTGGTCCAAAAATTAGCTCAAACTAAAAATGTCTTCATAAAAGGAATATAGTAAACAAAGAAAACTTATTTTTCTACGTTCTTCATTTGAATGAGAATTTTACTTTTACCTTTGACTTGCACATTTGAATCATATGAAAATGTACCATGGTCGTTTAGTTCTTCAAGTTCCTTGGAGATAGATTTGTCTCCACACATATGATTCAGAATTATTCCCCCATGTACTTTGTATGCCAATAGTAAAGTTCCTTTTCCTTTGTCTTTATTTTCAACGTAGTTGGATTGCTCCACGTTATTCGTGCATTCACATGCAAAATGACCAATATGAAAATTATATCATTCAATTTGAGATTTAACATATCTCCAACCATTATTTTTCCTTCATCTTCTTTAAGATTGTGTGTTCCTCGCCGTCTTGAATTAAATAAATATTGACAATTCCCTTCATTATATGATGAATGCTGGAAATTTCTATCTCGTTTTCTACAACCTCTTTCATATCCTCTTACCTCTTTAGTTCGTATTTTTCTTCTCATCTGTTCTTTCTACTTTTTGAACCTTCTCCTTATAAGTTTGTACTGTACTCACGACTTCATAAATAGTTATTCCTTTCAAGTCTTTTGATTCTTCGATTGCCGGTACACTAAAATTGAATTTTTCATGTGAAAGTCGAAAGTTTTTCGATCACTTCATTATCATTTTCATCTCTGATAACCACCATACTAGCAAATAGTAATGTGAAATTAATTCAGATTCCTTCATGGATAGAACTTCACATTCTTCTCTCAAATATTGAAGACGAATTTTTTTTTGACTTTGTTCACACCTTTGTATGTATTCTGAAAAATCTCCATGTTTACTTTGAAGTGGTAGCATTTTAAACCTTTTGAAAAATCGTATCAAGATCTTGATGAATCTTGCAAAGAGACTTTTGATCCTTCATCTTAGTTACTTGTTTCAACTCTCTCTGTGCTTAAGATATGCCTTCTTTATTTTAAGGTTCAAAATCTTTCTCTACATATGCCTTCATACTAATATACCACGTAGTATAGTTATCATTAGTGAGTTGAGGAACGGGAAGAGAATTATTGTTTATCATATCTTCTTTCCACAATCTTATAAATTGCTCTCATGCAATTTTTGTTGAAAACTTGGAGATTGAATGACTTTTAAAAGATGAGAAAATAATATTTAAGGGAAAACTCAACTTTATTTCTTAACTCTCCAAAATGACTCGTGGAACAACTTTTAGAAGAGAAGAAATATTTAAGAGAATACTCAACTTCATATGTTAACACTCCAAAATGACTTGTGAAAAATGAGTACAATCACTGACCTTTATAAACTTCAGGAAACATGCATTTAATCTAATACGTGTACTAGTTATTAAAGGCAAACTAATCCCAAAAATAATTCATGCATTTTTCTAGTACACGAATAAACTAGTTGATTAATGTTCGCAAGAGTAATCTTAAAAGACACGAGTGAAACTTGATTAAATAAATGATGAACTTGACTAAATAAATGAAATTCATATTTCAACAATATAATGTCAAAAACATGAAAATGTTAGAAGTGAAAGTTATTATGTTTGCATTTTCTTCTCAGGAAAATGACAGCTATGGCGTGCTCAGCAAGATGATCACAGATAGGACTCGTGAGTTAAGGTAAATTATGGCTGTAAATTAAAGACGTGTTCTGAGTATTCAAGTGCATTGCACAGTTGAGACACAATTGTAATTTTGATAGGCAGCTTAAGGGAGAAGAGCTCCAAGGACTTGACATGGATGAGTTGATCAAACTAGAGAAAAAGGTACAAGGAGTACTAAACCATGTTGTGGAAACAAAGGTACTATTGCATACAATTTGGTGTTTTCTAGTGCTTCATATTTAGAATTTTTGAGCTAACATCTTTGTCTTTCCATGGGGAAGAATGACAAATATTTTAAAGAGATCAATTTGCTCATGAAAAAGGCAAGACCTCAAACTTTATCATTTGATGAAAAAAAAATCATGCTGCTCCTTGTTAAGACATAAATCGCATAAAAAGATAAAATCAAGTAAAGGGTTGGGCTAATTAGTTTAACTTTCCTGATATGCAGGAATCTAAATTAATGGAAGAAAATGCTAAGTTGAAACAGCAAGCAGAAGTGAGAGTCGATCTTTTATTTTCCAAAATTATGTATCATTTCTGGCACTGCATGCATTGGAATTCAGTAGTAAATTTCGCGTTCTCAAGTCATTGAGTAAACTGTTTATGCAGAAATCTGAAGGTACTCGAATTGGTATTGAGCAAAGCAATCCATCCGAGCGCATCACTAATTCTCATGGCTCTGATACTGCCCTCAGGCTTGGGTACTTAACGTAATTCAAATTATTGTTCATTAGATTCATGTAACCTCATTCAAATTTACACAAAAAAGTATTGTCATAGTTAGGTGTAGTCTCAGATCTTTTTGACTGTATGCTTATGTTAATTTGGCAGCTTTCCTTTCCCCAACTGAAGATGATGCCATTGCCAGGAGACTACAGCCCAGAAGAATAATTGTCCATTTTTCTTAATAGGATATAATTGTGAATTAAAGTGTGAGTGAATTGCGTGTCAGGGGACCAATGTTGTGGATTTGAATTTGCTTGTGTTGTATACTTAAGCTAAAATCGAGCTATTGAAATCATATGTATGGAAATTATATGATGTACACAAAAGTGAAATTTTGACTGCTTAACATGAAATTGAAAGGGGATATTGTTCTAATTTTTGAACAGGGGAGAACTCAAATTTGACGATTTAAAAAAAAATAAAATTGTTAAATAGATCTTTTATATTGTCAATCAAAGTAAATGTTACTTTGATAAAAATGTCATTTTTATTAATTTGGCATTTATAGTATTTTGTGAACTATATTTCATTAATATCCATATCAACTAAAGAGCTTAGTCCTTGCAAATTTGGGCTTTGTTTATTTCGATTTTTCTTGGAGTGGATTTTACATTATTTTATTTAAGATAAAAATGGGTATAAATATTACTATTCAGTTGAATTTAATATTAGTTTATAACCAAAATAAATTAATTATATAGTGGAAAGTACCATTGGTAGAATTGTATATATCCAGTGGTGTGCCTAACGTCCCGTAAAGGTAATTTCAGTGGACGTATACCGCGCCCCCCCCCCCGATGGGGCAATATGCAAACCAACTTTTCTCTGCCATTTCACTTGGTTTCTGATTTCAGATGCTCTCTACTTTCTCTCTCTAGGGTTTCACTTCTGCAGGTGGAGGTTCTCATCTCTTCCCTGAATTAGTAAATGTGAGACCGTTGAAGATTTCTATTTTATGCAAAAAAAAAAAAAAAAGAACGATTCTTCTCACTGTGATTTCCATTTTTTTTGGGTTGTGGTTTCAGATTCTGTATTGTTCTTGAAACTATGCTTTGCTTCTCTTTTCCTTAATTTTGTCAAAGACCAATGTTCTTTCTCGTCCCCCGATCTCTATATATTTCGTATTGTACTAACGACATATACATATAATATTTGTTTGCAGTGAGTGTACTGTGAAAATGGTGAGACAGAAGATTCAGATCAAGAAGACTGATAACTTGACGGCACGCCAAGTGACCTTTACAAAGAGGAAGAGGGGTTTTCAAAAAGGCTTAAGAACTCTCTACTATGTGTGATGCTGAAATTGCCCTAATCGTTTTTTCTGCCACTGGAAAACTCTTCCATTATTCTAGCTCAAGGTTTTTTTTCCCCTCTCCTTTCCCTATTGAACACACACACAAGATGCTACTGGGATCGAAGCTTTGATGCTTTTGACTACTGAAAACTAGTTTTGTACTGAAAACTATAGATTTTAATGGGTTAAGACCGCAGAAAACTTCTTTTAATGGTGCGAATTAAATGGGCAGTAACGGAAATATTAGGTAGAAAATCATAGCTCGGATATGGATGCATATAATCTAGAAGTGTGATACACAGTATTAAACAAAACTAGGGTCGAATGGTACACTGATATATATCACTTGTTTTGATAATTAATAGTGGGTGAATGCCATTGAATATGTTCATTTTGAGAGTCAGTGTGGGACTGTGGGCAGTACAAGACATGAGTGCAATAGCGCCCTGAGTGAGAGATGGCTTGGTTTCTGTGTTTTGTGCTAAGGTTCATGCTTTGTACCTTAAACATGTGAGAAATTTGTTGTTTTCCTATCCGATATTGTCTTATCGAGAACACACTCCTTTCATATATCTTAAGTTTTAAAATAATGTGGTTTAAAATGCTACCATGTCACGTAAATGTCTTAAGTTGAAGTCTTTTGCTGCCCATAATTGTGAAATTTTTGCATGCCTTGTGTTTTCGACAAGAAGATACTAATTCCAGCTTGCACTAGATTGGATTGGTTCAAAAATCCATTGGTTTACTATTCAATCAGATATTATCTCTAACAGTTATATTGGTTGTTTCTATTGCTTAACGAAAACATAAATCTATTGAAGTTTCAAACTTCGGCATCTCACGTCTATGTATGGAATGGAAAATCGATCTTTGTGTAAGAATCTGCAAGTAATTATCAACATCTATGAGGCACTTAATTAATTCATGTTATCTAATAGCTTAAACGGTTAACTAATATATATTCCGACGTTCGAAAGTGACGTTGAGAAAATATTTAATGCTCATAAACACGTAAGGTTCCTATAATTCTTAGTGGCACTTGAAAGGAAAAACTGAAAACTTATCAATAGTTCTACTTGCTTCCATTTTGATGTACTCTTTCTTTTTGATATTAACAATAAAATGTTGGGGATTGGTAGATGATGAGGGTGGTAAAGAGGTGCCAACCTAGTTGAAATATCCAAGTGTACATATTAATTCCTATTTTCAACAATCTTACACAAAAAATAAGTGAAACTGCAACTAATTGAAGGGCAAAGAGAATTATTCTGTAGCACGATGCAACTAATTGAAGGGCAAAGAAGGCAATCAGAGAATTTGAACAAATTAGGGCAACCATTCCTCCAACTTCAGGTGAGACACCATTTATAGACAATTCAACTTTAGATCGTTGTTCGTATTTATACTATATTTTGAAAATAAAGATAAATAAGACATCAGAATTGAATTAATGCAGTCAATTTTAAACATTACCATATGCTTTAAAAAATTGCACACATATTATTTCCAGCTCATTAAATGTAGATTTATGTTTCCTCCATTTGGGCGATTAAATCTATGATGCAAGTAGTCCTTTTAATTTAAGATTATATTGTTTAATTTAGTTTTTTTTATTTTAGTTATTAGTCTTTTATCATTTTATTAGGATTAGGAGTTTAATAAAAATAAGTAAATTTTCTAGAGTTTGTTTTGCTTAAAAGTCTAGTTAGGAGTTTTATATAAATTTGGTGTTATAATTAGGGTGGTTGGTTTTTAATGTGAATAGAAAGTTTGAGATTTTTATTCAATTATCAACCTAAATTATTTATTTGTATGCGTATTTTCTTTTTTAATCTTGTACTTGTTATCGTTTATGCTTTCGCATGCATTAGCTAATATCCTAGTCTAGTCTACGCTCCTAATAATGGATCAATGAGGACAAGTTAAACGGCATGTTGTAATGGTTGATAATGGAAACCTAGACATGACCTAATCCAAATTTGTTAATATCTCGAGGCTGTGACACAAAAGGTGTCCATAGAGATGGCAACGGGGCGGGGCCTTGCCCCGTTTACTATCCCGTTTAATTATTATTATTTTTTTGATAATTCATTTTATTGCCCCTATTCATTAAAGATAATAATATATTTTTTAATTTTTTATTTATTTTTAAAAGTTAAATTATTCAAATATATTTGGCAAACTATGATTTTTATTGTTTGTCATATTTTTTTAGATAATCTTAATTGCCATTTTGTATTAGAACTAATGAAATTTCGTGGAATTTTCCATTTAAAATATTGAATTCTAAAAAAAAAAAAAAAAATAGAAAAAAAAATTTAAACGAGGTGGCGTACCAATTACTCTTACCCGCCCAGGGCGAGGTACCTGTTGCCCATACCTGTCCCAAAGTCAAGTTGCTCGCCCCGTCCCTGATCCCAATACCCAATTAAGCGGGTAATCACTACCCCGTTCGGGGCGGGATCTCACGGGTATCGAGCTTGTCGGGTTGTTTTGCCATCCCTAGATGTCCATATTGGTTATCCCTCCCCAATAGATGGTGAGTGACCTTTATGACGATAGGCGAGAGGCACGAGGTGGTTGTATGGCTACGAAGGTTTGGTGCAATGATTGGTTTAGTCGCGAGCCTGTCTGTGGGTATGTTGCCAATGGAAATTCAAAGATGGAAAGCTTTCCGGTAATTGAGGAGCTAACGTTGGTTATAAGATTGGCGAGCAACCCTTGTGGGGACAACAATTAAGATTGTTGTATAGATTTTAAAATAGAGTCTAACACAAATTTATCAATCTTCGTGGAAGAACTAATGTCTAGATTCTAGGGAAGAAGTTTGGGATACAATGGGATAGAAGTGAAAAAATTCAATTAGTTGCACAAGTTTTTCAAGATCTTTAGAATCAAGATATATGGTTAATATCCATACCGTTGACTTCTCAATTGAATCACCATCCTTACGAGGCGTCGGATGAGCGGTGAAAGATTTGAGGATGAATCTTCTTCCGGTAGAGGAGAATCATGAAAGTGGTTCCCCTTTAAGAGCATCTCCAAGAGACTCTCTATTTTTAAAGAGCATATTCTATCATTTGGAGAGCATCTATAAATTTAAAGAGTTAAAATTTTGATGTACTCCAACAATCTCTTTATATTTAACACTTAAATTTACTATTCCCAAAAAATATTTATTATTTTTCTTTATCTTTTATTTTAACTAGTTTTTCTATAGATTATTTTATTGCTTTTCTACATTAAAAATTGAAACTTTTTGAATGCATTTAATTATAGAGAGTGAGTTTGGCTCTTCAAATTTGGAGAGTCAAACCCACTCTCTAAATTAAAATCTTAATTTAAAGAGTCTATTGGAGCATGATTTTACATGTTGACTCTTTAAAATAGAGAGCATCTCATGTTTAAAGAGTCTGTTGGAGATGCTCTAATGTAATATTTTATTGTTTAATTTTATTCTTGTTAATTAGTCTTTTATCATTTTATGTTTAATGGAATTTTATTTTGATTATGAATTTAATCAAAATAGATATATTTTTCAGAGTTTGTTTTGCTTTAAAGTCTAGTTCAAAGTTTTGTATAATTTTTTTATGATTTTATTGTAAGATGATTGATTTGAATATTGAATTAAAGCTTGGATTCTTTTTATTTTTTCCCGATTATTTGCCTAAATAGTTAATTCTTTTTATAATTTTGTATTTGTTATCCTTCATACTTTCGCTTGCATCAAATTCTAACCTAACAATCCAATTCCTTACTTCAGAAATGTTACCAATTGCCTAATCATTCTTCTTTATTGCTCTGATCTCTTTATTCATGTCATTCTTCCATTTATCACCTCGAATGACGTCATCGAAATAAATAACTGCATGATCGGCAAATATACAAAATAAAGTTAATTTGCCAAAATGTTGACATGACTCATTGGTATCTTCATAAATCTCCCTAGGACTTCTAAATATGTGCTATTTTGCTTGAAGACGAAGGTATATCTTGACCATATTTTGGAGGTGGAGTTGATGGTGTTAGTTGAGGCAGAATCACATTAATTTGTTCATCATCATCAAAGGGGAAAAATGTAGTTTTCATCTTGCTGATTTTGCTTGTTTCAATATCGAACTCAACATCTTTAATAATGATCACCTACTTGTTCTTGGGGTTGGAAAGCTTGTCACCTTTTGATATCGAACATAGCCAACTAAGATATATTTCTCTCTTGCATCTAGTTTGGTCCTTCTTTCTTTTAGAACATAAGATGACGCAACACTATCAAAAATTAAAAGATGTAATATACTTGGTTGGAACCACTCCGTGCTTCTTTAGGAGTTATTTTGCACACTTCGATGGGACAACGATACAGCAAATATACAGCACAGTGAGCAGCTTTAGCCTAGAAATTCTTTTGCATCTTTTTAGTTTTCAAAGTACTTCAAGTCATTTTCATGAATCTTAATCTTCTTCTTTGCTACGCCATTTTGTTGAGGAGACTTAAGAAGAGTAAAAAAATGGTAAATACCACGACCTTCACAAATATTCTTAAATGAGTTACTAATATATTTACCATGACGATCTGAGTATAAGGTTTTGATCTTGTGACCACTTTGATTTTTCACCGTCGCCTTGAAATTCTTGAAAGCGTCAAATGCATAGACTTTTCTCTAAGAAAATACTTTCGTGTTTTGTAATAAGAGTCATCAATAATAACATGAAGTCATTACTTTTACCAAAATATGTGGGCTCGATCGTTCTGCAAAGATGTGTATGCACTAATTCAAGTAGCATTGATGCTAGAAAACTTGCTTATCTTGGGAAATCCCTTTGTGATTGCTTTTTATAGAGACAAATTGATTTCGATGATGAATATGTGGCAGACCTTTAACGATATTTCTCTTCGTCAAGAGGTTTGGACCATCAAAATTTAGATGGTCAAGTCTCAAATTCCATAAACATGTTGAATCTTTGGCGCATGTATTCAAACTTAATCACTTCTCCACTTTGAATATTCAACAAGAAAATTCAGTTCTTTGTCATTGCAACTCTAGCAATCAAGTTTTCATTGCAATCTCCTGTCGTCATTTATTAATTCTTCATTGAGATGTCAATATCATTACTCCAAAAATTTGTCCAAA
Organism: Fraxinus americana; assembly: GCA_035079005.1. Taxonomy (NCBI): domain Eukaryota; kingdom Viridiplantae; phylum Streptophyta; class Magnoliopsida; order Lamiales; family Oleaceae; genus Fraxinus; species Fraxinus americana. Next base: position 6,771,155 of record CM068714.1, read on the forward strand.
CTTAAAATATTTTGGTAGGAACATAGTAAACATTGGAAATGTATTGATGTTCCCCGTTCTTCATTTGGTCGAGAAGTTTACTTTTGTCCTTGACCTGAACCTTTGCATTATCTCCAAATATAACACGATCATTTAGTTCTTCAAGTTCTATGAACATAGATTTGTCGTCACACATATGATTGTTGCCTCCTTTTCGTATGTTGTACGCCGACAATAAAGTTTTTTTCTGTCTTTATTTTTAACGTAGTTGGACTGCTCCTCTAAGTTGTTACTCTTGAGCTCCTAGGTGAAATGATCAAGTTTGTGATAATTATACCATTCAATTTGATATTTATCATATCCCCACCATTGGTTTTTTCTTCAACCTCTTCTTTAAGAATTTTGTGTTCCTCGCCCTACTTGAGAATTATTTGTTCCTCGCCCTCTTGAAATATTCAAGTATTGATAATTCCCTTCTTTATTGAATAAATATTGAGAATTTTTCTCTCATCTTTTACAACCTCTTCCACATCCTCTACCTCTTTTGTTCATATTCTCTGTAGCACGGACACTTCAATTACGGTAGTGTGTTCGTGTCCGACATGAGTCAATGCCGACACTTTTCGGACACTCTACCGTAATCTTTTTTATATTAGAAATATTATATATTATTAATTCAGAGTTATTAGTAAGTAACAAATAGATTTTCATGTTTAAAAGATTTCAACAAGAAAAATTAATGACAAGTATAAAACTAAATTTATACTATATAAATGAAGAATTTTTAATAATTTAATCAACGTGTCGTGTCTATACTTTTTTTAAAAATCACGTGTCGACGTATCCGACACGTATCTTGCCGAACACACATGTCCGTATTGGTGCATCATATTTCATATCTTATCTATTTATCGTCTTTCCAATAAAGACTTGTTTCACTTGTTCTTTCTTCTTCAACTTCTCGTTGTGAGCTTGTAGTGTACTTATGATTTCATCAACAATCATTTCTTCCAAGTATTTTGATTTTCGATTGCCACTACTATCAAAATTAAACTTTTCACGTGAAGATCGAAGAGTTTTTTCGATCGCTTGAAGATTACTTACTTCTTCATCATACCTATTCATATTTTGATAACCATCAATACTCACGAAGGGTAATATGAATTTTTTTCGAATTCCTTCTTGGATAGAGCTTCATTTTCTCATCTGAAAAATTAAAGATGAACTTTTTTCACTTTGATCGCACCTTTGTATGTATTTTGAAGAACTTACATGCTTGCTTTGAAGTTGTAGTATTTGACATCTTTTGAAAAATCGTATCATCAAGATCTTGATGAATTGTACCAAGAGCCTTTTGATCATTTCTCTTAGTTGTTTGTTGAAAATCTCTGTGTGCTTGAAACGTGCCTTCTTCATTTTGAGGTGCAAAACCTCTCTCTACCAAGTCCCACAAATCTTGATTTTCAAGACTTGCCTTCATACAAATATTCAATGCACTATAGTTATCATTAGTGAGTCAAGGAATGGAAAGAGAATTATTGTTTGCCATCTCTTCTTTTCACACTCTTATAACCTTGCTCTAAAGCCACTTTTGTTGGAAAGTTGGAGATGAAACAACAATTTTAAGAAGAGGATAAAATAATATTCAAGAGAACAAAACATTACTTCCATAACAGTCCAAAATGACTTATGCAACAACTTTAGAAGAGAAGATAATATTTAAGAGAGTACTCAACTTTGTATCTTAACCCTCCAAAACGATTTATGAAAAATGATTACAACCTGTGACCTTTTATAGGCTTCACAAAGCATGAATTTAATCTATTACATATACTAGTTATTACATGCAAACTAATAGCCAAAATAATTCATGTATTTTCGAAGTACATGAATAAACTAGTTTCTTAGTATGCACGAATAATCTCAAAAGACGTGAATAAACTTAACTAATGAATAAATGATGAACTTGACTAAATAAATGAAGTGTATATTTTTTCAATAATATAATGTCAGAAACACGATAATGTTACAAGTGAAAATTATTATGTCCTGTGAGACATTCGAATAACTCTATTTTCATTTTCTTATCAGGAAAATAATAGCTATGGCATGCTCAGCTAGATGCTAGTGGACAAGACTCGTGAGTTAAAAGTAAAATATGGCTGTAGATTAAAGATTTCTTGTTACGCGTATTCAAGTGAATTGCACAGTTAAGACACAGTTGTAATTGTGATAGGAAACTCAAGGGAGAAGAGCTCCAAGGACTTGATGTGGATGAGTCCATCAAACTAGAGAAAAGGGTACAAGGAGGATTAAACCTTGTTGTGGAAACCAAGGTATTATTTCATTCAATTTCATGTTTTATAGTGTTTCCTATTTAGATTTTTTGTGCTAACATATTTGTCTTTCCATGGGGAAGAAATGACAAGTTTAATAAAGAGATCAGTTTGCTCATGAAAAAGGCAAGACCACAAACTTTGTCCTTCGTTGAAAAAAATAATCAGGCTGCTCCTTGTTAAGAGATAAATCCCGTAAAAAGATAAAAAATCAACAACTAAAGGCTTGGCTAATTAGTTAACTTTTCTGATATGCAGGAATCTAAATTAATGGAAGAAAATGCTAAGTTGAAACAGCAAGCAGAAGTGAGTTGATATTTTATTTTCCAAATTTATATCATTCCTCGCACTGCATGCATTGGAATTCAGTAGTAAATTTTTCGTGTTCTCAAGTCATTGCGTGAACTGTTTATGCAGAAATCTGAAGGTACTGGAAATGGTATTGAGCAAAGCAAATTCATCCGAGTGTATCACCAATTCTCAGGACCTCTGATACTTCCCTCAGGCTGGGGTACGTAATTTTCATTAGATTCATTATTCATATAACCTAATTCAAATGTACACAAAAAAGTATTGTCGTAGTAGGTTGTGAGTCTCAGATCTGTTTGACTCTGCTATTTTAATTTTGGCAGCTTATAACCTTTCTCCAACTGAAGATGTTGCCAGGAGACTACAGCTATGAAGAATAATTATCTATTTTTCTTAATAGGATATAATTATAAATTTTTGTACAACCGTGTTTAGTGGTGGGGCCAATGTTGTGGATTTACGTGGCTTCTGAGCGTCAAAATTAATCCTTTGTTTTTGAATTTGCTTGTGCCATATACTCCTGCTAAAAGCATGCTATTGAAATCACACGTACATAAAAGTGAAATTTTGATTGAAAATGGAAGAGTAAATTAAGCCCATGTTTGGTATACATTCTTTCAAAATACATTTTTTTCAAAACTCATTTTGAAACACATATTCTTTAATAAAATAATATTTTTCATCACATCAATAATTTTTTCTTACCTTTTAAATACATATTTCTCATCATATCGTTATTTAAAATACATTTTTTTCAAAACTCATTTTCAACCACATATTCTTCAATAAAATAATATTTTTCATCACATCAATAATTTTTCCTTACTTTTTAACTATATATTTCTCATCATATCGTTATTTAAAATACATTATTTTTTCAATAATATTCATCAAACACGCCCTAAGCCCTTGCTTGATACACATTATTTTCAAAATTAATTTCTTTCTTCTTTTTATTCACATAATCTTCAATAAAATAATATTATACGTAAATTCAAAATTTTTCCTTATTTTTTAACATACATTCTCCATCAATATACTATTTTAAAATGCATTTTTTGTAAAAATAATCTAAAAATATTTGTTATTCTAATTTTCGAACAGGCATGAACTCGGCAATGGTCAGTTGGATTATTTTGAAAAAAATAAAATGTTAAATATATTTTATATTGTCAATTGAGAACTGGTTACTTGAATAAAAATGTCATTTTATTAATTTCACATTTATAGTATTTTTCAATATATATTTCATCAATGTCACGGTTACAAGAAACTGATAACATATCTAGATTTTTATCCTTCTCTAATGAATTAAAGAATTTAGTGCATGGAAGTTTAGGCTTTATTTATTTCGATTATTCTCGGAGTAGATTCTATATTAATTTATTTAGATCAATAGTATTTTTTATTATGATAATAAAATATTGGTGATGTGATAATTCATTATTCCTTACTTTTCTTTGTCTCTCTTCTCCTCCCTCTCATAAAAATTGAATTGCCTAATCACATTATTTCACATAAACTACCACATCATCGATGTTTCATCATCTTCTTGATAAATAGTATTATTTATTTAAGATAAAGTATGTATAAAATATTACAATCCAATATAAGTTTAGGTGCTACGTCGATAGCACGTGTATGGTGCATGCATTTTTTGCCATTATTGGGTTCAAAATCAATGAACAAGTGTTCTGTAAAAATTCTTTTTACTTTTTTTATGTACCTGTAACATAATTATAATTTTATAACATTGTTGAAATAATTAATAAGCTCAAATTAATTGTACAGTATAAAAACAACATATTAATTATACAATGATATATCGATCTTTCTGTTTGTCCTTGCGCACATTATTAATTAGTAGAATTGTAAGGATTAATTGATAAGTGTGGCTAGTTTATGGTTCAACAAAACCAACGTCCCACGAAGGTAATCTCTCTCTCTCTCTCTCCCCTTAGCAATGGGTGCAATTCTCTTTATTTATCTTTTCTCTGCCACTTCAGCTTGGTTTCTAATTTCAGATGCTTTCTACCTCAAGGGTTTCACTTCTGCAGGTGGGGGTTGTCATCTTTTCCCTGAATGGTAAATGTTACTGTTAAAGGTTTCTATTTTATGAAAAAACTGAATGGTTCTTCTAATTGAATTTCTGCTTTCTTTATATATAAATAGATCTTCTTTAATCTTTCCCTCCATCCCTTTCTCTCGGCTGTGATTTCCATATTTTTGGTCGTGGTGTCAGATTCTCACGTTTTGTACTTGAAGATATACTTTGGTTCTTTTTTCCCTTACTTTTATCAAAGACCAGTGTTCTTTCTCGCTCCTTGATGTCCGTATATTTCTTTTGACACTGACGAACTATACGTATAAAGATTGTTTGCAGTGGTGTACTGTGAAAATGGTGAGACAAAAGATTCAGATCAAGAAGATTGATAACTTGACGGCACGCCAAGTGACCTTCTAAAAGAGGAGGGGTTTTCAAGAAGGCTCAAGAACTCTCTACTCTCTGTGATGCGATATTGCCCTAATTATTTTTTCTGCCACTGGAAAACTCTTCCATTATTCTAGCTCAAGGTTCTCTAACTTCCTCTCTTATCTCTCTTGAATACGGACACAAACAACATGCTACTGGGGTCGAAGCTTTGATACTTTTTTGCTACTGAGTTTCAATCACTTAGCAAGTTTTGTGTAAAACTAAAGATTTTAATGGGCTAAAACAATGAAAAAATGACTGGAGAGACCCTTCTTTTGAGAAGGTACGAATTAAATGGGCAGTAATGGAAATTATAAGGTAGAAATTCTAGCTCGGATATGGATGCAAATAATCTACAAGTGTGACGAAGAATCGAACAAAACTAGGGGTGAAGGTTACACTGAAACATAACACATGTTTTTCTCCTGTGTGTGTTTGTAAACTAGCTTTTGGTAATGAGGTGGGGGCAGAGGAGGATGTAGAATTGAAGCAACAATGATCACATAGGAAAATGTGAACACGAGGATGGATTATCTCGTGGCTTTTTCAACAAATCTTTTGATCATCAATGCTATTGAATATGTTCATTTGAGCGTCAAGATGGGACCGTGGGCAGTACAAGTCAAGAGTGCAATAGCGCCCTCATGAGAGATGGCTTGCTATCTGTGTTTTTGTGTCTAAGGTTCATGCTTTTTACCTTCATTAAACTAAGCATAGTTAAGGTTAAACATATGGGAGAAGTTAGTTGTTTTTCTATCCAGTTTTTTCTTATCAAGAACATACTCCTCTCCAATATATCTCAAGCTTTTATGGTACTCGTGTCACGTAAATGTATTAAGGTGATGTACGTAGGCACCAATTATTGTGAAATTTGTGCATGCCTTGTACATTCGACAAGCAAATACCGATTCAAGCTTGCACTTAATCTTCCTTTTTTATATTATTTATGTTGAGAATCTAGTCAAATAATTAAAGACGAGAATTATATGAATAATATGAAAATAATAGATCACATAAGAACACAAGATTTATGTAGAAGAAGAGGATAATTTATTATACCAAGAAGTTAAAATTGTTTTACAAAATTTGATGCTCTCAATCTAAAACTAAAGAATACTCTCAAGTTCCTAATGTATACAACAATGATCTAATTGTTATGCTGAGTTTATGATGAGCCTATACCTCGTGGAGTATATATAGAAACCAAATCTTGGAGTTATGGAAGAAATAGATCACAAAAAATGTGTCAGAAACCAGCTGAGAATGGGATTCTTCCCGTATCCACCTCGGCGCATTGCACCCATCGCCCCTACCGGCCAAAATGGCCTTGGGTGCCTCAACACCACCTCCTTGGCGCCCCAGCGCCTGTTTGTTGCATCATTGTTGTGATGTCGGCCCCTTGGCTACCCGTTTCTGACCCAATGCTTTCAAAACACTTCCTAATCCATTCCAAAGTTCTTTTTCTAATCAAACTCTCAATCCATAATGAAATTTGATTTCTTATCAATTTGGACTTTCTAACTAAAATTATCTAGGCTTACTTCATGAATTAAACTTCCAAATCACATGGAATTTGAGTCACAATTTAACAATTTATAAAATGTTGAGATCATTAGATGATGAGAGTGCATAAGAGGTGCTAACCTAGTTGAGCTGTCGAGGTGCACATATTAATTCCTATTTTCAAGAGTCATACTCAAAAAAATAAGCTTCTACTGGTTAAATGTGGTTGATTGCATGTACTAACGTAGATAAATAATGTCATAATGTTGAGATCCATATTGGGTACCAAACATGCATTAAACTAATGTTGAGTTCTGTATTAGGTACCCAACGTGCATTCTATGTATAAAATGTATTAGATTTTGATTTCTGTCTTCCCCTAGTATAAGTAGTTGAAAACATTGTTCCCCCTTGTTTTGTTCTTCAGCATGATGCAACTAATTGCAAGGCATAGAATTCAATCAGAAAACTCCGACAAATTAGGGCAATCATCTCTCCAACTTCAGGTGAGATCACACATTTATAGACAATCCAGCATAAAATTTGATGTTCGTGTTTGTACTTTGTATACTGAAAACATAATAAGAAAATAAGACTTCAATTTTTAAATCCATGCGGTGAATTTGAAACATTACCATCGGAGTTTGAATGTTGCAAACAAGAGTGTTTCTAGTTCATCAAATGTAGATTTATGTTATGTTGTATTTAGCCCCATTGGGCTAACTAAATCTAAGATGCGTGCAGACTTGTTTAATTTAATATTTTATTGTTTAAATTGCATTCTTTTTCATTAATTTGTCTTTCATTATTTTAAGTTTTGTAGGAGTTTTATTTGGATTAGGAGATTTGATTTAAAATAAGTTTTCTTATGTGCTTAAAGTCTAATTAGGAGTTTGTATTAGAATCCCACATTGCTTGGGAAAATATAAATGATCCACTTTATAAGGTGAGGGCAATCCTCCCCTAATAAACCAGTTTTATTAGGTGGAGTTAGGCCCAATATTCTTAACATGGTATCAGAGTTAGGCCCAATTATGCAATGTTGGGTGCCACCTAATATCGATTTGTTCACAGTTGTTTGGCATGGTCCACGCTGTGCGTGAGGGGGCGTATTAGAATCCCACATTGCTTGGGAAAATATAAATGATCCACTTTATAAGGTGAGGGCAATCCTCCCCTAATAAGCCGGTTTTATTAGGTGGAGTTAGGCCCAATATTCCTAACAGTTTGATATGAATTTGGTGTTACAATTGGATGGTTGATTTGAATGTGAATAGAAAGTTTTAGATTTTCTTCAATTATCCACCTAAATGGTTAATTCACAGCATGCATAATTTGGAATCATGCATAAGTTAGATGTTGTGATATCATGGTTGATAATATGAGTCGTAAAGATGAGCTAATACAAATCAGTCAACATCTTGAGGTCGGGGCACAACAGGTGGCAAGATTAGTTATCCCTCCACAGTAGACGATGGGCGACCTTTATGGCGATGGGCAAGAGTTGGTGGCCTCAACATGTGTGTTACGGTTGCGCGAGTTTGGTCTGATGGGGGTTTAGTCGCAAGCCTAACTGTGGATCTGGTTGCAAATGGAAACTCAAAGATGGATAGCATTCCGATGATTGAGTGTCTGACATTGTTATAGGATTGACGAGGAAACCTCTAGAAATTGCTATTCAGATTGTTTTATGGATGTTAAGATGGAGTTTGACACAAATTCATTAATCTTTGAGGAAGAACAGATGACGAGATTCTTGAGAAGAAGGTTGAGAAACTCGATATGGATCATACTCACTTTGAAAATCAATTCTTAATGTTAGGCAATGACCATCACAAATTATTGTAGTTGGTAAACTTGAAACAAAAATAATGCAAATGAAATTTTTTACACACTTGAATGGCCGGTTTGGATTAGAAGGCCACATGGTTGAACAGGTCTTAGGATCAAATACACTTATTGAAACATCTGAAAATTCCAATTTTGCAACGCAATAACTCTGGATGTTTGGGTGAATTTTTTGGGATTGAATGACAATCTTTATTAGTGGTTCAAGTTTTTAAAGATTTTTAGAATCAAGATATATGGAATAATATTTATGTCATAGATGTTGAAAGTTACGCAGTTCGACCGTAAGAATACCTAGAGGGGTGTAAATAGATATATTATGTGGAATTAAAAATATTATAACAAACTAGTAATAATTCACCAATTGTTATCTCTAGATGATTAAACAATCACGTCAAATTAATCATATGTTTGAATACTGCAAATTAAATAAATAGTAAATAAAACAGTAAATCAACACACGGTATGATCACGGAGAAATCCAACTGGAAAAAATTTCGGCATTTTGCCAGTTAATAATCCACTATAAACGATCTATAACTAACAGTCTACCAACCAAGATGACGACACGTACTATCTAATCTCCGGACTGTAATTTCAACAGTTTTCCTGGGTTCTGTGCTCTTGCACCACTCCCAGCTGCAGTTTCCTAAATTCTCCTGGATTTTGCTCTCCTACAGAAAGTCCCAATTTTGTGAAATCGTTTATCTCCTGTGGATCCACGAAGAACACTGCATTCTTCAACGACTTGAACTTTCAGTCAACTTCTCTCAATCTTTAGCAACCCCGACAAATGTGATGGAAAGAATAGTTTGGTATTTGAATTATGAAATCGATGTTTTTCTCACCAAAATAATCTCAGAAGATGAAGGTTGAAAGTTGGAATATGATTGTATTCTCTCAGATGAAGTTCTCTCAATGATCAACTTTAAAATTCACGTTCAAATGTGTTTTGGTATTTATAGATAAGTTAGAAAAGTAATGGGCTAGAAAAAACATTTAAATCCTGAAATAAAAATTTCCCGAACAGCCCTATCACTAGAGCGAGAGCTCAGCGACAGTTGAGCGACAGCCTGTCGCTCGAGTCAAGGCAGGGCGACAGTCAACCGATGGAGGTTTTGTGTTTTACACTCGAGCTAATTCATAGCGACAGTCTAGCAAAAATCGACGTCATATTTTTTTCTTTCGCCATACTCAAACTCTAGATCTAATAAACCTATTTTCATATAATTGCACATTATTTCTTGACATTTTACAACATTTACAATTAAATCCATTTTGTTTACGAAATTGCCAATAATACAACTAAAACCTAACAAGCTCCCCTTTTCGCATTTTGTGACAAAACTACTAACTAAAATCAAGGCAGTAATCAAAAATAAATTACAGACTCAAAAACTTATGACACAACTAACTGTCTTGAATGAATTCTACATTTTAATCAGTACCCGTTTCCTAAAATAGACAACTCAACACTTAGTGTGAAATGTGTGGAAAACAGTATAAGTAAAGCAGTTCAAGCAGTTTATATAATTTAGACAATGTATTAATCAATTAGACTTGTTCGGTTTTAATATGCATGCTAAATCAAGAAGTAGTAAAAATGCAACCCAACATACCACGAACACGCATTGATACTACTAAAACATCAAACTTAATTTAGCAGAAATGAAATTAAATAATAAAATGCCTTTGAGTCAAATAAGAATCAATGATCAATGATTTTATGTTGTAGGCAAATGTATCCATGTCTCTTCCCAACGACCCCTCAAACATAAAATGCAAAACTCAATTTCACTTTTATATATATATAAATTTAATTACATTCATGTTTTCGATAAATAGATACATCATGTAAGCATAAGCAAAATAGATCTAGATATCTACTATCTACTCTCTCCCCATCAACAAAAATCTAATACTGTAAAAAATCTATATCTATATCTACTCCCCTTTTTTGTCACAGAATGATAAGGGGTAAGCCTAGAATGACGAAGCACCGGCATCATCATCAGAGTACGTCCTCTCCTCAAAAGCATCATCATCCCAGGGGTGATGAATCCATCGAAGTCCACGTTGAATGTATCTGACAGCACCTCGAAGAGTAGCGAACTCGGTAGTGTGTCGATCAACAGTAGCACATAGTTGTGTAATCTCCGCCATCATACAAGCCTGCTGCTTGATAAGCACTATCATCTGACCTAAAAGAGAGACTGAAGGGTTTATATGAGCAGAAGCAGACTTAGGAGGAGGAGGAGGAACTAACTCAGACGGATGAGGCGCCGAAGTAGAAGTAGATGGGATATCGGAAGGCTGATGAGCAGTCGAAAAAGAAGAGAAATCGGAGGGATCAAAGGAAATGAGGTCATCAATCGGATCAGTCGGCATAGTCGTGTCAGCTGGCTGTGTTGGCTCAGAAGAAGCATAAGACCTACTCTGGGCGATGAAATGGCCAATCGGCCGAGAAACCCGCATCGAACCCCCTCTAGAAAATTGACTCCTAAGGTTGTCACTAAGCGGTATATCAAACGTGCATAGTGTAGCCCAACCCTCGTCCCCGTTGTAGGAAAGCTCCTCAAAATCTGCTGGCATATGAAGGAAGACAAATCAATGGAATCGCCATGCAGAAGGGCATAAAGAAAACGAGCATTCTCCATCGGTAATGAAGAAGTGTGGGAGACATGTCATAGATTCGTGCACACAATGGCAACAGAATCTGACGCTCGATCGGAAGAGAACTAGATCGAATGGCACCTAGACCTTAAAGAAAACGAGCATTCTCCATCGGTAATGAAGAAGTGTGGGAGACATGTCATAGATTCGTGCACACAATGGCAACAGAATCTGAAGCTCGATCGGAAGAGAACTAGATCGAATTGCACCTGGACCTCCCTCTAATGGTGTGTTAAACGCCGTCGAACGGACTAACGAGTCTGCAGGAAGTGAATCAGGAGTAAGGTAGGGAAATATGGGGTGGACGACACGGAAAATATGAATAAGATTCGAAATAACGTTCGAAGTAATCTTAACGTGCTTGCTCTTTTAGGCGGCATCTGAAAAGAATTGAACCAAAAGTAACAAAAATGGGTTAAAAACGATACTAATGTATGATATTGGTGAAATGCATGAATGCAAGTAAAACGAGGCAGATAGGGTAAAATGCAATATGCCCTAACATGAATGCACAACATACAGTGATGCCTAGACGTATATGACGTGAAGAAAGGACGAGTGTTGTGACGTAGTGACGTGACATCATGACGTAGTGACGCGACGTCATGACGTAGTGACGTGACGTCACCTAGTTTTCCCAACAACAATCTAAAGCACAATGCACATTCCGAATGGCCAAATCGACACTCCAACCAAGCCAATCCCAAACAACCAAACCACACAACAATGGACACGGCCAAAGACAACATGATAGCAAAAACCAATCCAAAAACATTCAAACCATGACTCCAACCTCAACTGCCCAACTTACAAACCATTCACTATATCCAATGCAATGCACTTCAACGAATCATGCAATGTGAGTGACTAAAGTGAAAACACACAAGAAACCACAATAACAAATGCCAAAACCGCACCAAAAATCCATATTTGTTGAAATATCACACAAACATTGATGACGATCAATGACAAAGAGCAAAACATCTAATGCATTATAAAGAAATTCAAATGTGTGTATTTTTTTTTTTCATTTTTTTTATTTCAAACAATGTAGGGAGACTCACCACGAGTAATATCATCTATATATAGGTTAATTCACGTTCGAGGTCACCCTACTAACATGTGATGGCCATCCCAAGATCATATTGTGTGCTGTGCAGATGGTGCATGGAGAAACATATACTTAATACTCCATAGAGAAACAAACCAAGTGATGGAAACAACAACATAGATATGATAACGGCATATTCGATCCCACATGCAATGTTGAAGAATATCATAAACTGTTTAGAGCTCAAAAAATTTTTATTTTTATTTTTAAAAAAATAATTAAAAAAATTAATATCAAAAGAAAACAAATGCAAACCGAAATAGAACAAAACACAAATAAATGAGATGCATGTATGAATGAATGGACTCAGTGGCCTGCATATGCGTATACCTAAAGATCAAATCATAAAGAACCATGAATGCTCTTACCTTTAAAAGCATGATCAAACTCACGACTTTCCATATCATTTTTCTTAACCCAAGCTTGCTTAGAAGTAGAAGTGATTTTAGCTAATCGAGTCATCATCTTTAAATGGCTAACCTGATTGGCGAGGAAGTTAACCGTGCTCGAGACATCCTGACTTTTACTTCTAATCATGAGTTTACGATATCTAGGTCTTGTATGTTCTAGTGCACCACAATGGTGAAAGGTGGGAATAAACCAAGAATCAACCTCGTTCGGTGGTTGTTGCCAATAGGTAGGACGATTTACCCTACGTTATTTAGTAGGTCTCGATCCTAAGTCATTTTTGCCCTTTGGTTCGGAGTAAACAATTTTTCGATCTTTGTTAGTGGTTGGAACGAACGTGGTCTTAGATGTACGGGCAGTAGCATTACCATTATGAACATAACTTAGAATATGCCTGTCTCCAGCAGGCTTGTTCGTCCGCAACAGATTATTAAGCTTCTGTGAGCCACTCATGAAAGATTGGAGTTGAGTACTGGATTTTTCAAGATCATTTGTTAATGATTTAATTTTTGGCTTCCAAATTTTTGTTAACAAGTTTTAACTCACTCAGTCTTTTGGTAGAGTCCTGAAGGTCACATTTGAGTTTCTCTCTTTCTCTTTCAAGTTCGTTAACCTTCCTTAAAACAGCTTAATTGATTTTTTTAATCTTAAAGACTCTCTTCAAATAGTTCACGATAAGATTCGTGAATGTCAGGTTCATCCTTAGATTTCTCACTCTAATCTTCACTTTCAATCTTATCAATTTCCTTATTAGATTCTATAGTAGCTATGGATGTGAAGGTCATGAACTTTTGATTATTTTCACCATCAGACATGTCACTCTGAGCACTAGAATCTAATTCATCATCACTTAAGGTTATAGCTAAAGCCTTACGTCTACCATTATTAGAACTCTTTTTCAAGTTAGGACATTATTCATATAGTGACCGTAGTCCTGACCTTCATTACATCTAACAGATTGGGTTTCTTTATTAGCAGTCCTAGAGTTACTCTCTTCATGATTATCTTTCACGAATTTATTAGGGATTCCACTTTTCCGTTCTTGATATTTTCTCATATTCACTTATCACTTTCTGAATTTTTTTAACTAAATAAGCAATTTCGTGAACCCTATGTGACTTAGCATCAGTAGACTTGCTCTCTTCTTTTCTAATGGCCTTTATGGTGATGAATTTAACCTTTTTAGGTTGAGAGACGGTGAGTTCATAAGTTTGAAAAGATCCTACGAGTTCTTCTATCTTAACAGCATCTAAGTCCTTACTTTCTTATATTGCAGTAACTTTAGGTTTAAACCTCTTGGGTAGGAATCTAAAGACTTTTCTAACAATTTTGGACTCGGGATCCTTTCTCCTAAGTTAAAGTTCAAATTCACTATGTCATTCAACTTCTCATATAATTATGTTAGGCTAGTTTTATAAATTATTAAGATGAGATGAACCCTTATTTTGAAATTTTTAATATTAATTGATTATTTTGACGACTAGTATATTTATTTTCTTGGATGTTTATTATTGTTTTCACACACTTTTCAATTAATTAGTTACTAATTGAGATGATTTATTGGAATCTATTATTATCTCATAGGTTTTTAGCTAAAAATAATAAATATTGTAAAGTCTAATAGGGGATAGAGATATATTTATATGCTTTACATGGTTTTCATGGGTGTTCTAGATCGTTTAATGCATTTATCATGTTCGCATATTTTATCGAGAGTTAGGAATGTCAAATGAGGGGAATGTATTTGATAACTATCGAGAGATGTTTTCAATTAAATTAGGAACATTGGCCAACAAGATTGATTACAAATTGTCACTTTAATTCATTGTGCTAAAAATGGTTTAACAATGAGGATTCAGTATCTTAGCAATACTTTCACTTATTTGAAATCAAACCAGTTAAATTGCTTTCTAGTATAATCGATTATTTTGATATTAGTATAAAAAACTCAAAATCTATTTACTATTCGATTAAAGAGTACTATTCATTTAAACTCGGTCAAACACATAGTTCTCGTGAATTTTACACTCTATTCATCATTATATTACTTGACCACAATCACGTACACTTGCGGGTTTTCAAAGGATCAAATTATTGACGCCGTTGTCGGGGACTATTGTTTTTGATAAAATTAATTAATTTTAGTTTTAATCTGAATTGTTTTTTTTTTTAGCTTAGTTCATTTTATTAGAAAAACTTTACAATGTTTTTTGCTTCCTTTATAGGATATTGTATGCGAAATTCGAGAACCGATGATCTTACTTAATTTGACTCAGAGATCGAACGAATATTCAACAGTTGGAAACACACCCGAGAACTTCTACTTGAGAACTGATATGATCAACATGTTCCAAAACGCACTAAAATTTTTTGGAAGAGCTACGGAAAATCCTTATGTTCATATATCAAGATTTTTGGACATGTGTGCAACTATCGAGTATCTGGGGGTGTCCAATGAAACAATCAGACGGAGGCTTTTTCCATACACTTTGAGAGACTTAGCCGAGAGTGGTTAGACACTTGTCCACCTCAGAGCATCACTACATGGAATCAATTGAGTTAGAAATATCACAGCAGATTGCACTACTAGGTTTTCAGCAAACTGAAAATAAATCCTCGTTAGAAAATCTTGTTACTAAATTGGTGGAGATATCTACCAAACACATGTAAAGAACAGTTAAAACCTTACAAGTTTAGAGAGTTGCCCCAAAAAAAATTAAAAAATCAGACGAGACAAATAACGAAAGCACTTTTAGAGAGACAACCAGGAGCACTGTATAGTGACACAGATAAATTCCAAATAGTAGGTTATGGTAGTGAAGTCGTGGATGAAGAATAGATTGAGGCAATAATTACCCATAGTGGAGTTCAAATGCCAGAAATTAATATGAAGAGACCAGTTTCTACAAAAGAAAATGTAAATTTCACGGTGAAATTTACGAAGTTCGACCCTAATAATACCTAAAGGGGGGTGAATATGTATATTATGCAAAATTAAAATTATTAATTAATTAGTAACATGTCACCAATTAATTATCTCAAGACGATTAAACATGCAAGTCAATTTAACCTATGTTTAAATACCGCAGTTAATATAATCAATAAAGAAAACAGTAAAAACACACGGTATGATCATGGAGAAACCCCAATGGGGTAAAAACATCGGATACTTTGCTAGTCAACAATTCAATATAAATGATTTATAACTTACAGTTTACCAGACTAGATGACGACACATACTATCTGATCTCCTGACTGCAATTCCAATAGTTCTCTTGTATTTTGTGCTCCTACACCACTCCCAACTGTAATTTTCAAAGCTCTTCTGGATTGTGCTCTCCTGCAGCAACTCTTAGCTTTGTGAAGTCGTTTATCTCTTGTGGATCCACGAAAAACACCACGTTCTTCAATGACTGGAACTCCAGTCAACTTTCCTCGATCTTCAACAACTCTGACAGTAGCGGAGGAAAGAACAATTTGGTATTTGGATTATGAAAGTGATTTTTTCTCACCCAAACAAATTCACAGGACGAAGGTTGAAAGTTGGAATATGTAGGAGTTCTCTCTGATAAAACTCTCTTAATGATCAACCTTATTTTTTACATTTAGATGTGTTTTGATATTTATAGGCAGATTAGAAAAGAAATGGGACATGGAAAAAATCTTTAAATTGCGAAATAAAAATTTCCCTAACAACACTGTTGCTCAAGCGAGGGCTCGCGGCAGTCGTGCATTAGGCTGTCGCTCGAGCTAAGGCAGGGCGACAATTGAGCAACGAAGATTTTGTTTTTGACGCTCGAGCTAATTCATGGCGATAGTCTAGTGAAAATTCGCTTCATATTTTCCTTCTTTTGTCATATTTCGAACCCTAAATCTAAAAATCT
Organism: Fraxinus americana; assembly: GCA_035079005.1. Classification (NCBI taxonomy): domain Eukaryota; kingdom Viridiplantae; phylum Streptophyta; class Magnoliopsida; order Lamiales; family Oleaceae; genus Fraxinus; species Fraxinus americana. The sequence continues at coordinate 6,787,679 of CM068714.1, forward strand.
ATTTTTATATAATTACACATTACTCCTTGATTTTTTACAACATTTACGATTAAGTCCATTTTGTTTACAAAATTGCCAATTACATAATTAAAAACCTAACATACAGTTGAGGATCAATTAGAGGAATCTGAGCAGAACAAAGAAGTAGAGACAGAAAGAGCAGTAGAAGATCCAAAAGTTAAGGAAATCGTACTTACTAGAGAATTTGTACCACCATTACCGTTTCCACAAAGATAGCAAAAGAGAAAACTCGATGATCAATTCGAGAAATTCTTGGATAAGCTGAAAAGGCTCCACATTAAGATCTCATTCATCGATGTAATCCGACAGATCCCGATGTATGCAAAGTTCCTGAAGGACATGATATCTAAGAAAAGAAAACTTCCAGACTGAGAAAAAGTGACATTGATCGAGGAGAGTAATGCAAGGCTACAAAATAAATTGCCACTAAAACTTAAGGACCCATAGAGTTTTACTTTACCTATTTCACTAGACAAATAATTTAATTTTAATGCTTTATGTGATATATGTGTAAGTGTAAATTTAATGTCTTCGTTTACTTTTAGGAGGAGTGAGGGAAGTCAAAGGATCGAATGTGACGTTGAAGCTGGAGTTAGGAGTTGGTTGGGAGGATATTAATACTGTAATTTCTTCATATATGTTCTAATGTTGAACGTCAACATTCTATATTCTTAATAAATCGATTGAGAATTGAATTGTGCCAAACTCCAATAAATTAATTGTTGACCTTGGAAAGTGACTCTAACACATGGCCAATATGATGTAATTCCATGTAAGCTTCTTCCTACACGTTGTAACATATAGTTAGTAACTTGTGGCCTTTTTCAATGAGAGTGGAAGTGGTGGCAAGCACTCCAATGGCCAAGTAGTGAGATGATATATCGGAATTAAGATATCCGGTGGTGGTGATCACCGGAATGTGATTATCAATATAAATGTGTGGGGACATGAATAATGTAAAAAGTTAGTGTTATCTTTTTTCAAGAACAAAAGAAGGATCATTTCCAATGGTGTAAGTGTGGGTATTTTTAATAAGAGGAGGTGAGAGGGGAATGGGTGGATGTGAGGTACGTGGCATCGGATTCTGGACTGGTTGTTTTTTCATAGGTGGCATCGGATTCTGGACTGGTCGTGTTCTTGGAACCTTATCACCTTGTCACTTCAGAATTGTCTGATTGGTCGTCGGTTAGCTCTCTTGGTCAGTCTGATTAAGATGTGACGAAGTGATACAGAGTGCAGGTCTTAGCATCTTCCACGTGGCAGATGAATTTAATTTGTCTAGCATGTGACGAATGAATTGAGGTTTCAGAACCCATCATTCAACACGTGGTGGATGATTTGGGAACTTTTAACACCAACAATTATTTAGTTTCATCGTGCTTAAGAGTCTTCCAACTTGAGGCCTTCTTCAAACTTTGTCATTTCAATGGGCAATGGTCCCAACCTTACTAGAAAAATAATGTGTTCCACGAATGGTGCAACCTTCTTTTCGAGGATAAATCATATTCAAATATCAAACTTGAATTATTATTTAGGCCATGTTTATCATTCTTTAAAAAATTAAATTGTTTACTATAGTATTATTTCTTGACCACATTCACACAATAAAATATTCTACACACAAACCAATAAAGTTTTCTTACTTTCTAACCACACATTCTAAAAAAAAAACTATTCTATAACTCATTATTCCAAATAAATTCTATCAAACGGGCATTTAGTTATTACAAATTAAGAATTTCACAAGCGCAATTCATTTGTTTCATTATCTAAAATTTCACATGAAAAAAATCTAAATTATTAGTTTTGACCTTATTTCAAGATAAAGTAGGGAGATGAATAGTATGTGTGGTTTCTCCATCTTAAAAATAACAATTTTCTCCAATCCGTCAATTAATAAGATAAATATAAACACTGATAATTTGTGTTGGATCACCTCATTTAAAGTTAAAGTGTTAGATAAGATACAATTTTTATTTATTTAAATTTTATCTTCTAAGCCGGTTTATGAAAATCGTGACATATGATTATGTTCTGTTATGTGAGGCAACAATTATGAGCTATATGGAATCAACAAAGAGAGAGCAAGAGCAAAAACATACAGATTTAAGTGGTACAATAGTAGGCCTACATCTAAGGGAGCAAAGCGATTATAATTTTACCATATGAACATAGTTTGGTTATACACATACTCTAACCCACACAAGATATTAGAAAAAAATCAATAGCACCCACCTACCATATTGCGAGAGTACTGCCCCTACACCCCCAACCTATTAAATATTCCTAACAAACTAAATGTAAATTACAAGCACTTCGGCCTACTTTTCACTATACATATGTTCCACTCTATACGAGTTATATATTATAACCGATTTGTGTTAAAAATAAGTAGAGGTAAAACTTGAACTTAAATTATCTTTTGAATACTCTAATACTATGCCAAAGCATCTCACCTTTTAAGCTCTTTGAGAAAATATATTTGCATATTTTAAATTTAGCCCCTATTTGAACAGCGAATTTTTGAAGAATGTGCGATCAAAAAGTAGAAATTTTTTTTGAGTTTACGTGTAAAATATTTTATTATGTGAAAGTGTGGTTGAACATAATTATGTAGAAAAAAGAGTTGAAATAATAGTTGTCAAAAATGGGCTTAATCTTTAACATCTAATCCCAAGAACAAATATTCAACTGAGATCATGACTTCGCTCTATGGGGGTGTTTGACACCCATTTTTGTGAAAAAATGTATTTTTGAATAGTGATTGATGGAAGAATGTGTGGTTAAAAAGTAAGGAGAATTTTTAGGTTTATGTGTAATATTATTTTATTGATAGAATATGTAGTTGAAATGAAGAGAGAGAAAAAAAATGAGAATGAGAATGAGAAAAAAATGGGTGTCAAACGGGGGCTATATTAAAGAAAGACAAACTTGATCGCAAGTAGGGATAGATTACGATGTGCGGGATGGGGGTGATATGGTGTTGATCGAGTTGGTTGGGTGAGCTTGGCCAGGGTAAATCAAAATTTCCTATTTTTTATTATGTGTTAATAAGTATTTACTTGTTTTAAATGCAATTTATTTGTACTTTTTGAAAAATTATGGGATTTTATTTTAAATTTTTGTTTGTTGTTGTTATATATATATATATATATATATATATATATATATATATATATATATATATATATATATATGTGTGTGTGTGTGTGTGTGTGTGTGTGTGTAAAAATACACAAATCCGTCATTTAATGACCAATATGGAGGGAATGATGTATTTACAAATGGTTTTTGCTACTTGTATATAAATGTGGTACACAAGCGATCACTGAAAATGACGTAGAGGGAAAAGATTAAATGAAAAAGTTGATTTTATTTTAAATTGACAAATAGTAGAGTGTATATTATGTGATCCTTTATATAATTTTTGATGTACATGTTGTACGATCTTTTATAAATTGAAATGTTGGGATGAATAATGCTAAAAAAGTTGAGGGTACATTTGTTACATTTTCAAACGTTGGAGAGAAAAGTGCAAATTTCGCTTTCAGAGAACCCCTTTGACAGTTTGCGCAATTTGCAAACCCACTTTATTGATATTTTATCTGCTACTTCAATTCGCTTTCTGATTTCAGATGCTTTCTATGTTCTATCTCTAGGGTTTCTCGTCTGCAGGTTGAGGTCCTAATCTCATCCCTGAATTAGTAAATGTTACATTGTTAAATCTTTCTATTTTATGCAAAAAAACTGAATGATTCTTTTGACTGACTACCTTTTACTTTTCTATATATATATATATATATACACTCTCCTTCTCTTGGATGTGATTTCCATTTTTTTTAAAGTTGTGGCTTCAGACTCTGTATTGTACTTGAAGATATGCTTTGCTTATTTTTTCCTTATTTCTATCGAAGATCAAAGTTCTTTGACTTCTTTCTCGTCCCTCGATCTCTGTATACTGACCAGATATACATATACGTTTCATCTGTTCGCAGCGAGTGTACTGTGAAAATGGTGAGGCAGAAGATTCAGATCAAGAAGATTGATAACTTAACGGCACGCCAAGTGACCTTTTCAAAGAGAAGAAGAGGGGTTTTTAAGAAGGCTCAAGAACTCTCCACTCTTTGTGATGCTGAGATTGCCCTAATTGTTTTTTCTGCCACCGGAAAACTCTTCCATTATTCTAGCTCAAGGTTCTCTAATTTCCTCTCTTCTCTCTCTTGAACACGCACAACATGCTACTGGGGACGAAGCTTTGATGTTTTTGGCTACTGAGTTTTCAATCGCATAGCTAGATTTGTATTGAAAAGATATTATTGAGCTAAAACTACAGTAAAAGTGACTAGAGAGACCGTTCTTTAGAGCAGGTTCGAATTAAATGGGCAGTAATGGAAATTATTCGGTAGAAAATCGTAGCTCGGATATGGATGCAAATAATCTAGAAGTGTGATACAAAGGTCGAACAAAACTAGGGGCGAATGGTACGCTGATATATATCACATGTTTTTCTCCTGTGCGCGCTTGTTTATAAACTGTATTTAAGTGAAGGTGGTGGGGGGCAGGGGAGGATGTATAGTTGAAACAACAACGATCACGTAGGAAAATGTAAACACGAGGATGGCACAAAATTAAAAGTATTCTCGTATCTCGTGGTGTTTTCAACATATCTTTTTATCATTAATAGCGGGTGAATGCTATTGAATATGTTCATTTTGAGAGTCAATGTGGGACTGTGGGCAGCACAAGTCATGAGTGCAATTGCGCCCTCAGTGAGAGATGGCTTGGTTTCTGTGTTTTGTATCTAAGGTTCATGCTTTGTACCTGAAACACGTGAGAAATTAGTTGTTTTCCTATCCAATATTGTCTTATCGAGAACATACCCCTTTCAGTTTATCTTAAACTTTAAAATAATGTGGTTTAAAATGGTATGCAAATGTCTTAAGTGAAGTCTTTAGCTGCCTACGATTATGAAATTTGTGCATGCTGCACAAGAAAATACTGATTCCAGCTTGCACTAGATTGGATTGGTTCGAAAATCCATTGGTTTACGATTCAGTCAGATATTATGTTTCACAGTTACATTGGTAGCTTCTATTGCTTAAACGAGACATAGACCTATTGAAGTTTCTCGCATCTACATATGGAATGGAAAATCTTTATATAAGAATCTGCAAGTAGTAATCAACATCTATAAGGACACTTAATTAATTCATGTTATCTAATAGCTTAAATTGTTAAGTATTATATATATTCTAACGTTCCAAAGGGACACCGAAGTGTATAAGTTGATTCCTATTCTTAACAATCTTACGCGAAAAATAAGTGAAACTGCATGCACTTTCAATGAAACTTGTAGACTTTAATATGGTTGAATGTATTTACTAAAGTGGAAAAAATAAAATCATGCTATTGAGTTTCGTATTTGTTACAAAGCATGCATTAAGTCATACCATTCAGTTGCCTATTCGATACCAAACATGCATTCTATTTATAAAATGTCAGATTTTGATTTTGTCCTCCCCTGGTTTAATTAGTTGAAAACATTGTTCCCCCATCTTATATTCTGCAGCATGACGCAACTAATTGAAAGGCACAGAAGGCAATCAGAGAACTCGAACAAATTAGGACAACCATCTATCCAACTTCAGGTGAGATCACACCATTTATAGACAATTCAAATTTAAATTTGTCGTTTGTGTTTATACTTTATATACTGAAATTATAACAGGAAAATATTGAATAAGGCTGTAGTGAAGTTAAATATTGCAAACAAGATTGTTTCCAGCTCATTAAATGTAGATTTATGTTTTAATGTATTTATCCCCATATGGCCAATTAAATCCATGATGCAATTAGTCCCGTTTAATTTAAGATTTTAATTTATTTTTTATTTTTATTACCTTATTTATTAGTCTTCTATCATTATATGTTTAGTTGGAGTTTTATTAGGATTATGACTTTAATTAAAAAAAGTAACTTTTCTAAAGTTTGTTTTGCTTAAAAGTTTGGTTAGGAGTAATTTGGTGTTATAATTGTGTTGTGGGATGGTTGATTTTGAATGTGAATAGAAAGTTTGAGGGTTTTCTTCAATTATCCACTTTAATGGTCAATTTGTGCAAGCATTTTCTTTTTAAATCCTGTATTTGTTATTGTTTATGCTTCCGCTAGCATCGGTTAATATCATAGCCTAGTCTACGCTTCTAACAATGGATCGACGAGGACAAGTTAGATGTCGTGGTGCTATGATCGATATTGGAAACCGTAGACATGATCTAATACATATCTACTAACATCTTGAAGTCGTGGCACAAAAGGTGGCCCAATTGATTATCCCTCGACAATAGATGGTGGGTGACCTTTCTGGTGCAATGGTGGGTTTAGTCACGAGCCTAATTGTGGATAGGGTTGCAAATGGAAAATTAAAAGATGGATAGCTTTCCGATAATTGTGGGGCCGACATTGGTTATGGGATTGGAGAGCAACTTCCACGGGGACAACGATTCAGATTGTTGTACGGATGTTAAGATTAAATCTGACAAAAAAATCATCAATCTTAATGTGGATTGATAATTATCTTTGAAATTCAATTCTTAATGTCAAGGGATGACTATCATGAAAATATGGTAGTAGGTAAAAAATGAAATCACAATTATGCAAATGAAATATTTCACACTTAAATGGTCAGTTTGCAGTTGAGGCCACGTGGTTGAGTAAGTCATAGGATGAAACACACTTCTTGAACATTTGGAAGTTCCAAAATTTTGCAATGCAATAACTTCGACTGTTTGGTGAATTTTTTGGGATACAATAGGATAGAAATGAAAAAATTCTATTAGTTACTCAATTTTTAAATATTTATAGAATCAAGATATATGGGATATGATAATCAAAAATTCTATTAGTTACTCAATTGAATCACTGTCCATTTAAGATGTTGGATGAGCGACAACAAATTCGAGGATGAATCTTCCCCAACACAAGGAGAATGACGCTAGTTGATCTTTCGTTTAATATAATATTTTATTATTTCATTTTTGTTATTGTTAATTAATTAGTCTTTTATCATTTTTGTCTAATAGGTACTATATTTTGATCAAGAATTTAATCAAAATAATAAATTTTCTAGAGTTTAATTTGCTTTGAAATTCTGGTTAAGAGTTTTGTGTAAGTTTAGTTGTAAGATGATTGATTTTGGATATTAAATTAAAACCTGAATTCTCTTTTAAGTTATTCACCTAAATGGTTAATTCGGCAAATTCTTTTTATAATTTCGTTTTTGTTATCCTTTATATTTCCGCGTGCATCAAATTCTCATAAAAAAACCCAATTCCATATTTGAGAAATGTTATTGATTTAGCAAAGTATGTAATTTGTACCAGGTAAAATAAAAATTATATGTTAAATGACTAGGGTTGTTAAGAACTCGTTAGCAACTAGTTTCTAATTGCCTACTCTACTCAAAACAAATAAATTCATTAGCTTGAAATTTATCAAGTCTTGAATTTCACGCATTTGGAGCTTGCTTTAAACTATAAAAGGTTTTTTTCAACTTCAAAACCTTGTCTTCATACCCTTTCACAACATATCCATGAGGTTGTAGTATGTATGCATCTTATTGCAAAAATTTGTTCAAAAATATCGATTTAACATTCATTTTTTGAATATTCAAACCATTTTCCGGTGCAATTACTTTGTCATAATTGTCATCATGTTTTTTATTGTATCCTTTAGCTACTAACCTTGCTCTGTAGCGTTTTATTTCACCATTTACATTGTTTTTTTCCCTTAAAAATCCATTTGACTCCCATCGGCTTTTGATCATTAGGTTTCGTGGCTAACTCCGAAGAATCATTCTTATTAATGGCTTCGACCTCTTCGTTCATGGCTTTCTCCTTAATAATTTCGAATAGCTTCATCAAAATCAATAGCCCATGATCAACAAATAGACAAAATAAGTATCATCGTAAATATCCTAAAGACTTCTAAAACAATTTGATATTTTACTTGAGGAGGATGATGATGAAGATATATCTTGACCATATCTTGGTGATGGAGTTGATGGTGTTAGTTTAGGCGGAATCACGTCACCTTGTTCTTCAATTACTCTTTCTTTATCTTGTATCGCGTAATAAACAACTAGCCTAGCCGCTGACTTAACGACAAAGAGAAAATGGTTCCCCAATTGGTTAGGATGAGATCATTGATAATATGTCCCAACTTACGTACATTGATTTTGCTTTAGTACGGTATTGGAAGTTCTTACTTGAGAGAAAACTTCTAGAATGACATTCGTTGGGGGCGAGTAAAAAAGGGTAATAATAGTACTATGTTGGCATCCGAGTCCGAAGAAGAATAAGCCATTTCATGCAAGAGAAAAAGCCAGATAGACAACAACTGATAAGAATCAACATATTCGTCATGGCGAGGAAGGATCCAATCCTAAAAATGCTTCTGCCTTTGATCTAGTGGTAAGCCTTTCACGTTCCTAAAGAAATTATAATTTTGCCAATCTTAACATCTCTAATTTTGATCATCTTCCTATTTATTGGATTGTAGAGCCTGTAGCCATTTGATCTTGAATCGTAGCCTATTATTTTTAACTCTTATTAGCCAGTTTTTTTTTCCGTTCTTTCGAAATATGAGATAAAGCAATGCTCTCGAAAATTGGAAAATATAATTTACTTTTCTTGAATTCATTCCATGCTTCTTGAGAAGTCATTTTACACACTTCAGTGGGACAACTATTCAACAAATACACAGCACACTACGCAACTTCAGCAAATGACTTCTTTGGCATCTTTTTAGTTTTCAACATACTTCGAGTAATTTTCACGACAGCCCTGTTCTTTTCTTTGCTACGCCATTTTGTTGAAGAGATATATAAATAGTCAAGGAATGATACATGCCATGATCTTAACAATTTTTTTTTAAATGTGTTGCTAATGTATTCACCACCACGGTATGAGCATAATATTTTGTTCTTATGGCTGCTTTGATTTTCCACTATCGCCTTGACCTTGAAAGCCTCAAATGCATCATACTTTTCTCTAATAAAATTTACCAATATTTTGATCGATCTACAAAAATTCATATGCACTAATTCAATTTGCCTCGATGCTCGAAAACTTGCTTCTTTCAGTAAAGCCTTTTTGATTGCTTTTCATAGAGACACTTTTCGTAAAATTGATTTGGATGATAAGTATATAACCATCTCTTCACCATATCTCACTTCGTCATGATGTTTAGACGGTCAAAATTTAGATAGTCAAGTCGTCAATGCCATAGATATGATGAACTTTGACCATGTCTACAAACACTCCACTTTTCCACTTTGAATATTCGACAAGAATTTTCGATTCTTTATTATTGGAACTCTAACAATCAAGTTTTCATTGCAATCTCGTATTATCATTTGTTGATTTTTTATAAGGATATCATATCCTTGGTCCAAAAATTAGCTTGAACTAAAAATATGTCTTCATAAAAGGAATATAGTAAACAAAGAAAATTTATTTTTCTACGTTCTTCCTTTGAATGAGAATTTTACTTTTACATTTGACTTGCCCATTTGAATAATATGAAAATGCACCATGGTCGTTTAGTTCCTCGAGTTCCTTGGAAATAGATTTGTCTCTACACACATGTACTTTGTCTGCCAATAGTAAAGTTCCTTTTCCTTTGTCTTTATTTTCAACGTAGTTGGATTGCTCCACGTTATTCGTGCATTCACTTGCAAAATGACCAAGTTTATGAAAATTATATCATTCAATTTGAGATTTAACATATCTCCAACCATTATTTTTCCTTCATCTTCTTTGAGATTATGTGTTCCTCGCTCTCTTGAATTAAATAAATATTGACAATTCCCTTCATTATATGATGAATGCTGGAAATTTCTATCTCGTTTTCTACAACCTCTTTCATATCCTCCTACCTCTTTAGTTCGTATTTTTCTTCTCATATGTTCTTTCTACTTTTTGAACCTTCTCCTTATAAGTTTGTACTGTACTCACGACTTCATAAATAGTTATTCCTTTCAAGTCTTTTGATTCTTTGATTGCCGGTACACTAAAATTGAATTTTTCATGTGAAAATAGAAATTTTTTCAATCACTTGAAGATCACTTACTTCATTATCATTTTCATCTCATTGATAACCACCATACTAGCAAATAGTAATGTGAAATTGATTCAGATTCCTTCATGGATACAACTTCATATTCTTCTCTCAAATATTGAAGACGAATTATTTTTGACTTTGTTCACACCTTTGTATGTATTTTGAAAAATCTCCATGTTTACTTTGAAGTGGTAGCATTTTAAACCTTTTGAAAAATCGTATCAAGATCTTGATGAATCTTGCAAAGAGACTTTTGATCCTTCATCTTAGTTACTTGTTTCAAATCTCTCTGTGCTTAAGATATGCCTTCTTTATTTTAAGGTTCAAAATCTCTCTACCAGGTCCCAAAAATTTAACTTCCAACATATACATTCATACGAATATACCACGTAGTATAGTTATCATTAGTGAATTGAGGAACGTGAAGAGAATTATTGATTGTCATATCTTCTTTCCACAATCTTATAAATCGCTCTAATGCAATTTTTGTTGAAAACTTGGAGATTGAATAACTTTTAAAAGATGAGAAAATAATATTTAAGAGAAAACTCAACTTCGTTTCTTAACTCTCCAAAATGACTCGTGGAACAACATTTAGAAGAAAAGAAATATTTAAGAGAATACTCAACTTCATATGTTAATACTCGAAAATGTCTTGTGAAAAATGAGTACAATCACTGACCTTTATAAACTTTACGAAAAATGCATTTAATCTAATGTGTACTAGTTATTAAAGGCAAACTAATCCCAAAAATAACTTCATATGTTGATTAATGTTTGCAAGAGTAATCTTAAGAGACATGAGTGAACTTGATTAAATAAATGATGAACTTGACTAAATAAATGAAATTCATATTTCAACAATACAATGTCAAAAACATGAAAATGTTAGAAGTGAAATTTATTATGTTTGCATTTTCTTCTCAGGAAAATGACAGCTATGGCGTGCTCAGCAAGATGATCATGGATAGGACTCGTGAGTTAAGGTAAAATATGGCTGTAAATTAAAGATGTTTTCTGAGTATTCAAGTGCATTGCACAGTTGAGACACAATTGTAATTTTGATAGGCAGCTTAAGGGAGAAGAGCTCCAAGGACTTGACATGGATGAGTTGATCAAACTAGAGAAAAGGGTACAAGGAGTACTAAACCATGTTGTGGAAACAAAGGTATTATTGCATACAATTTGGTGTTTTCTAGTGCTTCATATTTTTTGAGCTAACATCTTTGTCTTTCCATGGGGAAGAATGACAAATATTTTAAAGAGATCAATTTGCTCATGAAAAAGGCAAGACCTCAAACTTTATCCTTTGATGAAAAAATAATCATGCTGCTCCTTGTTAAGACATAAATCCCATAAAAAGATAAAATCAACTAAAGGGTTGGGCTAATTAGTTAACTTTCCTGATATGCAGGAATCTAAATTAATGGAAGAAAATGCTAAGTTGAAACAGCAAGCAGAAGTGAGAGTAGATCTTTTATTTTCCAAAATTATATATCATTTCTCGCACTGCATGCATTGGAATTCAGTAGTAAATTTCGCGTTCTCAAGTCATTGAGTAAACTGGTTATGCAGAAATCTGAAGGTACTGGAAATGTTATTGAGCAAAGCAATCCATCCGAGCGCATCACTAATTCTCATGGCACTGATACTGCCCTCAGGCTGGGGTAATTAACGTTCAATAGATTCATGTAACCTCATTCAAATTTACACAAAAAAGTATTGTCGTAGTTAGGTGTAGTCTCAGATCTTTTTGACTGTATGCTAATGTTAATTTGGCAGCTTTCCTTTACCCAACTGAAGATGATGCCATTGCCAGGAGACTACATCCCAGAAGAATTATTGTCCATTTTTTTTTAATAGGATATAATTGTAAATTATAGTGTGAGTTTATTGAGTGTGAGGGGACCAATGTTGTGGATTTACGTGGCTTCTTAACATTAAAATCTTTTGTTTTGAATTTGCTTGTGTTGTATACTTAGAAAAAATCGAGCTATTGAAATCGTACGTATGGAAATTATATGTACACAAAAGTGAAATTTTGATTGCTTAACATGAAATTGAAAGTGGATATTGTTTTAATTTTTGAACTCAAATTTGACTATATCAGTTGGACGATTTAAAAAAAAATGTTAAATAGATCTTTTATTTTGTCAATCTAGTAAATGTAACTTTGATAAAAATGTTATTTTTATTAATTTGGCATTTATAGTATTTTGTGAACTATATTTCATTAATATCTTAGGTCCTTGCATATTTGGGCTTTGTTTATTTCGATTTTTCTTGGAGTGGATTTTATATTATTTCTGTTTGGCCCCTATTATTTTGCATTTTTGGGGGTTAAAAATTTTTAGAATAGTGATTGATGGGAGAATGTGTTGTTGAATTTTTTTTGATTTGTGTGTAATATTATTTTATTTGATGAATGTGTGGTTGAAATGAAAAAAGAGAAAAATTTAATATAATGTAATGTAATTTAATTGGGACCAAACAATGACTTATTATAATTCAGTTGAATTTAATATTAGTTTATAACTGTTGTAATTCGGCTTGTGCAACCAAAATAAATAAATTATATATGAGAAATGCTATTCATCTCCACTGGGGATGCATCCCTAATTTATGTGGCGTTAATGTGACATTGAATGATATGTGAAATTAAATAAGTCATTTAATTTCACCTATCATTTAACCAATCATTTACATCCACATAAATTGGGAATGTATCCCCACTGGGATGAATAGCATTTTTCATTATATATCCAGTGGTGTGGCTAACGTCCCGTAAAGGTAATTTCAGTGGACGTAAACACACCCCCCTTCCCTTCTTCCCCGGGGGACAATATTGATGAAGGCAAAATAATAACTCAATTTAATTTCGGGTTTGTTCGTTTTTGACGAATTGCTAGTCTAATTTGAGTGGAAATGGGCCAATGATCACAACTCAGGGCCTTTGGCCCTGAAGCACGTCAAAATTTGGGTAAATTCTATCGTTTAGGCCCTCAATTATGCGTTTTTGCCGTTTATGGTAATTTTTGTTTTGGTAATATCTTAGTCAAATAAACTCGGATTTGATTTCCGTTTGTTGGGGGACGATCCTGATGATTAGGAGAATCAAGATCCGTGATTATCTCAATTTTTTCCATTTTTGGAAAAAAATAATATTTTTTATTATTATGTAATTTCTTTCCGAATTTTATTAGGGTTTCGCTATTTAAACGTTGTAAGCCTTTTGAGGCAACTCAGTTTTGAATGAAATAAATTTTTTTTTTTGAATTTCTCTTGATTGAAATTCTTTTTTGTGAGATTTTTGTCTTTCCTATAAGCTTCCCCTGCATCAGTTGGTATCAGAGCAGAAGTCGTTCCTTCATCATGCCTTCAAGGAGACGTCAAGAAGCCCGTGAAGCCCCAGTAGACGAAATACATAGACGTGATAAAATCGCACAGCTGCGTCAACAAGTGGAGTTGCTGACACAGCAAGTTGCTGCACTTATGCCGCAGCAACATGCACCTAGGGTCGTGGTCGTCGTGGGCAGGTTCCGATTGAGGAAGTCCAACACCGTGATCATAATATTCAGAATGTCACCATTGAAGACATTGGAGAAATAACAGAAGAGGAAGAGTTTGATTATGACAGTCTGCCTGTATTTGACAATGAAGACATTGAAGAAGCAACAGAGGAGGAAGAGTTTGATTATGAAGGTCCGCCTGTATTTGACAATGAAGACATTGAAGAAGCAATAGAGGATGAAGAGTTTGATTATGAATGTCCGCCTGTATTTGACAATGAAGACACTGAAGAATCAACAGAAGATGAATAGTTTGATTATTACGATCCGCCTATATTTGACAGTGAAGGTGTAGAAGAAGCAGCAGAGAATGAGGAGTTTGTGATTGGTGATGTGGGTCAGTCATTGGTGGTGAGGCGGAGTTTTTTGACTTCCTTGCAAAATAACACTGACTGGTTGCGGAGTAATCTCTTCTAGTCGACGTGTACTGTTGGGGAAAAGAAAAGTGTGTTGCTTCCAGATAAGGGCTCGGTAAAAGCAGTTGGCGATGACGCCAATTTACTGACCACAGTGAAGTTCGAGACAAATATGGAAGGATATGGGATAGTGTATGTGCTGGTGGAAAAGTCAGTTGACAGTGAGCAGAAGGTCACTCGCAGGATTCAATCATTGCTAGAGGAATTTCATGATGACTTCCCGGAAGAGCTCCCATATGGATTACCTCCAGAGCCATCATTTCGAGGTGATAATTCTGATGATGATGAGGTTTCTACCCCATCAAATTCGAGGGCGAATTTTTCTCAACCCGTGGAGAATGATGAAGGCAAAATAATAACTCAATTTAATTTCGGGTTTGTTCGTTTTTGACGAATTGCTAGTCTAATTTGAGTGGAAATGGGCCAATGATCAATACTCAGGACCTTTGGCCCTGAAGCACGTCAAATTTTGGGTAAATTCCATCGTTTAGGCCCTCAATTATGCGTTTTTGCCGTTTATGGTAATTTTTGTTTTGGTAATATCTTAGTCGAATAAACTCGGATTTGATTTCCGTTTGTTGGGGGACGATCCTGATGATTAGGAGAATCAAGATCCGTGATTATCTCAATTTTTTCCATTTTTAGAAAAAATAATATTTTTTATTATTATGTAATTTCTTTCCGAATTTTATTAGAGTTTCGCTATTTAAACGTTGCAAGCCTTTTGAGGCAACTCAGTTTTGAATAAAATAATTTTTTTTTTTGAATTTCTCTTGATTTAAATTTTTTTTTGTGAGATTTTTGTCTTTCTGATGAAGGCAAAATAATAATTCCATTTAATTTCGGGTTTGTTCGTTTTTAGCGAATTACTAGTCTAATTTGATTGGAAACGGGCCAATGATCACAACTCAGGGCCTTTGACCCTGATGCACGTCAAATTTTGGGCAAATTCCGTCGTTTAGGCCATCAATTAAGCGTTTTTGCCGTTTATGGTAATTTTTGTTTTGGCAATATCTTAGTCAAATAAACTCGGATTTGATTTCCGTTTGTTGGGGGATGATCCTGGTAATTAGGAGAATCAAGATCCGTGATTATCTCAATTTTTTCCATTTTTGGAAAAAATAATATTTTCTTATTATTATGTAATATTTCCGAATTTTCTTAGGTTTTTCGCTATTTAAACATTGTAAGCCATTTGAGGCAGCTTAGTTTTGAATGAAATAAAGTTTTTTTCTTGGATTTCTCTTGATTGAAATTCTTTTTTGTGAGATTTTTGTCTTTCCTACAAGCTTCCCCTGCATCAGTTGGTATCAGAGCCGAAGTCGTTCCTTCACCATGTCGTCAAGGAGACGTCAAGAAGCCCGTGAAGCCCTAGTAGAGGAGATAAATAGACGTGATAAAATCGCACAACTGCGTCAACAAGTGGAGTTGCTGACACAACAAGTCGCTGCACTTATGCCGCAGCAACATGCGCCTGGAGGTCGTGGTCGTCATGTGCAGGTTCCGATTGAGGAAGTCCAACACCATGATCGTGATATTCAGGATGTTACGATTGAAGACATTGAAGAAGTAACAGAGGGGGAATGGTTTGATTATGAAGGCCCGCCTATTTTTGACAATGAAGACATTGAAGAAGCAACAAAGGAGGGAGAATTTGATTATGAAGGTCCGTTTGTATTTGATAATGAAGATATTGAAGAAGCAACAGAGGAAGAAGAGTTTGATTATTACGGTCCGCCTGTATTTGATGAAAATACTGAAGAAGTAATAGAGGAGGAAGAGTTTGATTATTACGGTCCACCTGTATTCGACAGTGAAGGTGTAGAAGAAGCAGCAGAGAATGAAGAGTTTGTGGTTGGTGAAATGGGCCAGGCATTGGTGGTGAGGCGGAATTTTCAGACTCCCCTGGAAAATAACACTGACTGGTTGTGTAATAATATCTTCCAGTCGACGTGTACTGTATGGGGAAAGAAAAGCGTGTTGCTTCCAGATAAAGGCTCAGTAAAAACAGTTGGGGATGGCGCCAATTTACTGACCAGAGTGGAGTTCGAGACAAATACGGAAGGATATGGGGTTGTATATGTGCAGGTGGAAAAGTTAGTTGACAGTGAGCAGGATGTCACTCGTAGGGTTCAGCCATCGCTAGAGGAGTTTTATGAGGACTTCCCAGAAGAGCTTCCAGATGGATTGCCGCCGGAGCCGCCATTTCGTTGTGTTAATTCTGATGATGATGAGGGTTCTTCCCCGTCAAATTCGAGGACGAATTTTTCTCAACTCGTGGAGAATGATGAAGGCAAAATAATAATTTCATTTAATTTCGGGTTTGTTCGTTTTTAGCGAATTACTAGTCTAATTTGATTGGAAACGGGCCAATGATCACAACTCAGGGCCTTTGGCCCTGATGCACGTCAAATTTTGGGCAAATTCCGTCGTTTAGGCCATCAATTAAGCGTTTTTGCCGTTTATGGTAATTTTTGTTTTGGCAATATCTTAGTCAAATAAACTCGAATTTGATTTTCGTTTGTTGGGGGATGATCCTGGTAATTAGGAGAATCAAGATCCGTAATTATCTCAATTTTTTCCATTTTTGGAAAAAATAATATTTTCTTATTATTATGTAATATTTCCGAATTTTCTTAGGTTTTTCGCTATTTAAACATTGTAAGTCATTTGAGGCAGCTTAGTTTTGAATGAAATAAAGTTTTTTTCTTGGATTTCTCTTGATTGAAATTCTTTTTTGTGAGATTTTTGTCTTTTCTACAAGCTTCCCCTGCATCACTTTCCCATAAGCTTCCCCTGCATCAAATATGCAAACCAACTTTATTGATATTTTCTCTGCCATTTCACTTGGTTTCTGATTTCAGATGCTCTCTACTTTCTCTCTCTAGGGTTTCACTTCTGCAAGTGGAGGTTCTCATCTCTTCCCTGAATTAGTAAATGTGAGACCGTTGAAGATTTCTATTTTATGCAAAAAAAAAAAAAAAAAACGATTCTTCTCACTGTAATTTCCATTTTTTTTGGGTTGTGGTTTCAGATTCTGTATTGTACTTGAAACTATGCTTTGCTTCTCTTTTCCTTATTTTTGTCAAAGACCAATGTTCCTTCTCGTCCCCCGATCTCTATATACCTCGTATGGTACTAACGACATATACATATAATATTTGTTTGCAGTGAGTGTACTGTGAAAATGGTGAGACAGAAGATTCAGATCAAGAAGATTGATAACTTGACGGCACACCAAGTGACCTTTTCAAAGAGAAGAAGAGGGGTTTTCAAAAAGGCTCAAGAACTCTCCACTCTTTGTGATGCTCAGATTGCCTTAATGGTTTTTTCTGCCACTGGAAAACTCTTCCATTATTCTAGCTCAAGGTTTTTTGATTTCCTCTCCTCTCTCTATTGAACACACACACAAGATGCTACTTGGGTCGAAGCTTTGATGCTTTGACTACTGAGTTTCAATCACTTTGAAGCTAGTTTTGTACTGAAAACTATAGATTTTAATGGGTTAAGACCGCAGAAAACTTCTTTTGAGCTGGTACGAATTAAATGGGCAGTAACGTAAATATTAGGGAGTAACTTCTTTGGGATATGGATGCAAATAATCTAGAAGTGTGATACAAAGTATCAAACAAAACTAGGGTCGAATGGTACACTGATATATATATCACATGTTTTGATAATTAATAGTGGGTGAATGCCATTGAATATGTTCATTTTGAGAGTCAGTGTGGGACTGTGGGCAGTACAAGTCATGAGTGCAATAGCGCCCTGAGTGAGAGATGGCTTGGTTTCTGTGTTTTGTGCTAAGGTTCATGCTTTGTACCTTAAACACGTGAGAAATTTGTTGTTTTCTTATCTGATATTGTCTTATCAAGAACATACTCCTTTCATATATCTTATGTTTTAAAATAATGTGGTTTAAAATGGTACCATGTCACGTAAATGTCTTAAGTTGAAGTCTTTAGCTGCCCATAATTGTGAAATTTGTGCATGCCTCGTGTTTTCGACAAGAAGATACTAATTCCAGCTTGCACTAGATTGGATTGGTTAAAAAATCCATTGGTTTACTATTCAATCAGATATTATCTCCAACAGTTATATTGGTTGTTTCTATTGCTTAAAGAAAACATAAATCTATTGAAGTTTCAAACTTTGGCATCTCACATCTATGTATGGAATGGAAAATCGATCTTTGTATAAGAATTTGCAAGTAATTATCAACATCTATGAGGCACCTAATTAATTCATGTTATCTAATAGCTTAAACGGTTAACTAATATATATTCCTACGTTCGAAAGTGACATTAAGAAAATATTTAATGCTCATAAACACCTAAGGTTCCTATAATTCTTAGTGGCACTTGAAAGGAAAAACTGAAAACTTATCAATAGTTCTACTTGCTTCCATTTTGATGTACTCTTTCTTTTTGATATTAACAATAAAATGTTGGGGATTGGTAGATGGTGAGACTCGTAAAGAGGTGCCAACCTAGTTGAAATATCCAAGTGTACATATTAATTCCTTTTTTCAACAATCTTACACAAAAATAAGGAAACTGCATGCATTTTCGACGAACCTTCTAAATATAGAATAGTTGAATATATTTACTAAAGTAAAAAAATTAATCATACTGTTGAGGTTCGTATTGATTACAAAACATGCATGAGGTATATCTTGACCATATTTTGGAGGTGGAGTTGATGGTGTTAGTTGAGGCAGAATCACATCAATTTGTTCATCATCATCAAAGGGGAAAAATGTAGTTTTCATCTTGCTGATTTTGCTTGTTTCAATATCGAACTCAACATCTTTAATAATGATCACCTACTTGTTATTGGGGTTGGAAAGCTTGTCACCTTTTGATATCGAACATAGCCAACTAAGATATATTTCTCTCTTGCATCTAGTTTGGTCCTTCTTTCTTTCAGAACATAAGATGACGCAACACTCTCAAAAATTTGAAGATGTAATATACTTGGTTGGAACCACTCTGTGCTTCTTTAGGAGTTATTTTGCACACTTCGGTGGGACAACGATACAACAACTATACAGCACAGTGAACAGCTTTAGCCTAGAAATTCTTTTGCATCTTTTTAGTTTTCAAAGTACTTCAAGTCATTTCATCAATCTTAATCTTCTTCTTTGCTACGCCATTTTGTTGAGGAGACATAGGAAGAGTAAAAAATTGGTGAATACCACGACCTTCACAAATATTCTTAAATGAGTTACTAATATATTTACCATGACGATCTGAGTATAAGGTTTTGATCTTGTGACCACTTTGATTTTTCACCGTCGCCTTGAAATTCTTGAAAGCGTCAAATGCATCGACTTTTCTCTAGGAAAATACGTTCGTGTTTTGTAATAAGAGTCATCAATAATAACATGAAGTCATTACTTTTACCAAAATATGTGGGCTCGATCGTTCTACAAAGATGTGTATGTACTAATTCAAGTAGCATTGATGCTCGAAAACTTGCTTATCTTGGGAAATCCCTTTGTGATTGCTTTTTATACAAATTGATTTCGATGATGAATATGTTGCAGACCTTTAGCGATATTTCTCTTCGTCAAGAAGTTTGGACCATCAAAATTTAGATGGTCAAGTCTCAAATTCCATAAACATGTTGAATCTTTGGCACATGCATTCAAATTTCTTCACTTCTCCACTTTGAATATTCAACAAGAAAATTCAGTTCTTTGTCATTGAAACTCTAGCAATCAAGTTTTCATTGCAATCTCCTGTCGTCATTTATTAATTCTTCATTGAGATGTCAATATCGTTACTCCAAAAATTTGTCCAAACTCAAAATATTTTGGTAGGAAAATGGTAAACATTGGAAATGTATTGATGTTCCCTGTTCTTCATTTGGTTGAGAAGTTTACTTTTGTCCTTGACCTGAACCTTTGCATTATCTCCAAATATAACACGATCATTTAGTTCTTCAATTTCTATGAACATAGATTTGTCGTCACACATCTGATTGTTGCCTCCTTTTCGTACGTTGTAAGCCGAGAATAAAGTTTTTTTTTTTTTTCTGTCTTTATTTTTAAAGTAGTTGGATTGCTCCTCTACGTTGTTACTCCTGAGCTCCTAGGTGAATTGATGAAGTTTGTGATAATTATAGCATTCAATTTGATATTTAACATATCCCCACCATTGGTTTTTTCTTCAACCTCTTCTTTGAGAATTTTGTCTTCCTCACCCCACTTGAGAATTATTTGTTCCTCGCCCTCTTGAAATATTCAAGTATTGATAATTCCCTTCTTTATTGAATAAATATTGAGAATTTTTCTCTCATCTTTTACAACCTTTTCCACATCCTCTATCTCTTTGGTTCATATCCTCTGTAGCACGGACACTTCAATTACTGTAGCGTGTTCGTGTCCGACACGAGTCTATACCGACTCTTGTCGAATACTCTACCGTAATCATTTTTCTTTTTGTATTAGAAATATTTTATATTATTAATTCAAAGTTATTAACAAGTAACAAATAGATTTTCATGTTTAAAATATTTCAACAAGAAAAATTAATGATAAGTATAAATCTAAATTTATACTATATAAATGAAGAATTTTAAGAATTTAATCAACCTGTCGTATTTGTACTTTTTTTAAAAATCACTTGTCGACGTATCCGACACGTATCGTGTCGAACACACGTGTCCGTATCGGTGCATCATAGTTCATATCTTATCTATTTTTCGTCTTTCCAAGAAAGACTTGTTTCACTTGTTCTTTCTTCTTCAACTTCTTGTTGTGAGCTTGTAGTGTACTTATGATTTCATCAACAGTCATTTCTTCCAAGTATTTTGATTTTCGATTGCAACTACTATCAAAATTAAACTTTTCATGTGAAGATTGAAGAGTTTTTTCGATCGCTTGAAGATTACTTCTTCATCATACCTATTCATATTTTGATAACCATCAATACTCATGAAGAGTAATCTGAATTTTATTCCGATTCCTTCTTGGATATAGCTTCATTTTCTCATCTGAAAGATTAAAGACGAACGTTTTTGACTTTATTCACACCTTTGTATGTATTTTGAAGAACTTACATGCTTGCTTTGAAGTTGTAGAATTTGACATGTTTTGAAAAATCGTATCATCAAGATCTTGATTAATCGTACCAAGAGCCTTTTGATCATTTCTCTTAGTTGTCTGTTGAAAATCTCTTTGCGCTTGAAACGTGCCATCTTCATTTAGAGGTTCAAAACCTCTCTCTACCAAGTCCGACAAATCTTGATTTTCAAGACATGCCTTCATACAAATATTCAATGCACTATAGTTATCATTAGCGAGTCAAGGAATGGAAAGAGAATTATTGTTTGCCATCTCTTCTTTTCACACTTTTATAACCTTGCTCTAAAGCCACTTATGTTGGAAAATTGGAGATGAAACAACAATTTTAAGAAGAGGAGAAAATAATATTCAAGAGAACAAAACTTTATTTCCATAACAGTCCAAAATAGAGGTGTTAAGACGGACGGGCTGGCCAGACCCGTGAAAATCGGCCCGGATTGACCCGGGACCTCGGGCTGAACCGTGACCCGAGCGGGCAGGTCTGGGTTGTAGTCCAAAATTTGTGAACCGTCCCGGAACCGGCCCGGAAGCCGTAGTGGGCGGGCTTTTTTTCATGCGGACCGTTACGGGGCTTATATGTTGCCGGGCCGACCCGGCCCGAACCACCCAGATTGACACCTCTAGTCCAAAATGACTTATGCAACAACTTTAGAAGAGAAGATAATATTTAAGAGAGTACTCAACTTTGTATCTTAACCCTCCAAAACGATTTATGAAAAATGATTACAACCTGTGACCTTTTATAGGCTTCACAAAGCATGAATTTAATCTAATACATATGCTAGTAACATGCAAACTAATAGCCAAAATAATTCATGTATTTTCAAAGTACAAGAATAAACTAGTTTCTTAGTATGCACGAATAATCTCAAAAGACGTGAATAAACTTAACTAATGAATAAATGAAGAGTATATTTTTTCAATAATATAATGTCAGAAACACGATAATGTTACAAGTGAAAATTATTATGTCATGTGAGACATTCGAATAACTCTATTTTCATTTTCTTATCAGGAAAATAATAGCTATGGCATGCTCAGCTAGATGCTAGTGGACAAGACTCGTGAGTTAAAGTAAAATATGGCTGTAGATTAAAGATTTCTTGTTACGCGTATTCAAGTGAATTGCACAGTTGAGACACAATTGTAATTGTGATAGGAAACTCAAGGGAGAAGAGCTCCAAGGACTTGATGTGGATGAGTCCATCAAACTAGAGAAAAGGTTACAAGGAGGATTAAACCTTGTTGTGGAAACCAAGGTATTATTTCATTCAATTTCATGTTTTATAGTGTTTCCTATTTAGATTTTTTGTGCTAACATATTTGTCTTTCCATGGGGAAGAAATGACAAGTTCAATAAAGAGATCAGTTTGCTCATGAAAAAGGCAAGACCACAAACTTTATCCTTCGATGAAAAAAATAATCAGGCTGCTCCTTGTTAAGAGATAAATCCCGTAAAAAGATAAAATCAACAACTAAAGGCTTGGCTAATTAGTTAACTTTTCTGATATGCAGGAATCTAAATTAATGGAAGAAAATGCTAAGTTGAAACAGCAAGCAGAAGTGAGTTGATATTTTATTTTCCAAATTTATATCATTCCTCGCACTGCATGCATTGGAATTCAGTAGTAAATTTTTCGCGTTCTCAAGTCATTGCGTGAACTGTTTATGCAGAAATCTGAAGGTACTGGAAATGGTATTGAGCAAAGCAAATTCATCCGAGTGTATCACCAATTCTCATGACTCTGATACTTCCCTCAGGCTGGGGTTCGTAATTTTCATTAGATTCATATAACCTAATTCAAATGTACACAAAAAGGTATTGTCGTAGTAGGGTGTGAGTCTCAGATCTGTTTGACTCTGCTATTTTAATTTTGGCAGCTTATAACCTTTCTCCAACTGAAGATGATGCAAGGAGACTACAGCTATGGAGAATAATTATCTATTTTTCTCAATAGGATATAATTATAAATTTTTGTACAACCGTGTTTAGTGTTGGGGCCAATGCTGTGGATTTACGTGGCTTCTGAGCGTCAAAATTAATCTTTTGTTTTTGAATTTGCTTGTGCCATATACTCCTGCTGAAAGCATGCTATTGAAATCACACGTACATAAAAGTGAAATTTTGATTGCTGAACATGAAAATGGAAGAGTAAATACATGGTATACATTCTTTCAAAATACATTTTTTTCAAAACTCATTTTCAACCACATGTTTTTTAATAAAATAATATTTTTCATCACATCAATAATTTTTCCTTACTTTTTAACTACATATTTCTCGTCATATTGTTATTTAAAATACATTATTTTATCAATAATATTCATCAAACAAGCCCTAAGCCCTTGCTTGATACACATTATTTTCAAAATTAATTTCTCTCTTCTTTTTATTCACATAATCTTCAATAAATAATATTATTCGTAAATTTAAAATTTTTCCTTATTTTTTAACATACATTCTCTATCAATATACTATTTTAAAATGCATTTTTTGTAAAAATAATGTGTACCAAATAATCTATAAATATTTGTTATTCTAATTCTCGAACAGGCATGAACTCGACAATGGTCAGTTGGATTATTTTGAAAAAAATAAAATGTTAAATATATTTTATATTGTCAATTGAGAACTGGTTACTTGAATAAAAATGTCATTTTATTAATGTCACGGTTACAAGAAACTGATAACATATCTAGATTTTTATCCTTCTGTAATGAATTAAAGAATTTAGTGCATGGAAGTTTAGGCTTTATTTATTTCGATTATTCTCGGAGTAGATTCTATATTAATTTATTTAGATCAAGAGTATTTTTTATTAAGATAATAAATTATTGGTGATGTGATAATTCATTATTTCTTTGTCTCTCTTCTCCTCCCTCTCATAAAAATTGAATTGCCTAATCACATTATTCCACATAAATTACCACATCATCGATGTTTCATCATCATCATGATAAATAGTATAATTTATTTAAGATAAAGTATGTATAAAATATTACAATCCAATATAAGTTTAGGTGTTACGTCTATAGCACGTGTATGGTGCATTTTTTGCCATTATTGAGTTCAAAATCAATGAACAAGTGTTCTGTAAAAATTCTTTTTACTTTTTTTATGTACCTGTAACATAATTATAATTTTATAACATTGTTGAAATAATTAATAAGATCAAATTAATTGTACAGTGTAAAAACAACATATTAATTATACAATGATATATCGATCTTTCTGTTTGTCCTTGCGCACATTATTAATTAGTAGAATTGTATGGATTAATTGATAAGTGTGGCTAGTTTATGGTTCAACAAAACCAACGTCCGACGAAGGTAATCTCTCTCTCTCTCTCCCCTTGGCAATGTGTGCAATTCTCTTTATTTATCTTTTCTCTGCCAGTTCAGCTTGGTTTCTAATTTCAGATGCTTTCTACCTCAAGGGTTTCACTTCTGCAGGTGGGGGTTGTCATCTTTTCCCTGAATGGTAAATGTTACTGTTAAAGGTTTCTATTTTATGAAAAAACTGAAGGGTTCTTCTAATTGAATTTCTGCTTTCTTTATATATAAATAGATCTTCTTTAATCTTTCCCTCCATCCCTTTCTCTCGGCTGTGATTTCCATATTTTTGGTCGTGGTGTCAGATTCTCACGTTTTGTACTTGAAGATATACTTTGGTTCTTTTTTCCCTTACTTTTATCAAAGACCAGTGTTCTTTCTCGCTCCTTGATGTCCGTATATTTCTTTTGACACTGACGAACTATACGTATAAAGATTGTTTGCAGTGGTGTACTGTGAAAATGGTGAGACAAAAGATTCAGATCAAGAAGATTGATAACTTGACGGCACGCCACGTGACCTTCTAAAAGAGGAGGGGTTTTCAAGAACTCTCTACTCTCTGTGATGCGATATTGCCCTAATTATTTTTTCTGCCACTGGAAAACTCTTCCATTATTCTAGCTCAAGGTTCTCTAACTTCCTCTCTTATCTCTCTTGAATACGGACACAAACAACATGCTACTGGGGTCGAAGCTTTGATACTTTTTTGCTACTGAGTTTCAATCACTTAGCAAGTTTTGTGTAAAACTAAAGATTTTAATGGGCTAAAACAATGAAAAAATGACTGGAGAGACCCTTCTTTTGAGAAGGTACGAATTAAATGGACAGTAATGGAAATTATAAGGTAGAAATTCTAGCTCGGATATGGATGCAAATAATCTACAAGTGTGACGAAGAATCGAACAAAACTAGGGGTGAAGGTTACAATGAAACATAACACATGTTTTTCTCCTGTGTGTGTTTGTAAACTAGCTTTTGGTAATGAGGTGGGGGCAGAGGAGGATGTAGAATTGAAGCAACAATGATCACATAGGAAAATGTGAACACGAGGATGGATTATCTCGTGGCGTTTTCAACAAATCTTTTGATCATCAATAGTGGGTGGTTAATGCTATTGAATATGTTCATTTGAGCGTCAAGATGGGACCGTGGGCAGTACAAGTCAAGAGTGCAATAGCGCCCTCAGTGAGAGATGGCTTGCTATCTGTGTTTTTGTGTCTAAGGTTCATGCTTTTTACCTTCATTAAACTAAGCATAGTTAAGGTTAAACATATGGGAGAAGTTAGTTGTTTTTCTATCTAGTTTTTTCTTATCAAGAACATACTCCTCTCCAATATATCTCAAGCTTTTATGGAACTCGTGTCACGTAAATGTCTTAAGGTGATGTACGTAGGCACCAATTATTGTGAAATTTGTGCATGCCTTGTACATTCGACAAGCAAATACCGATTCAAGCTTGCACTTAATCTTCCATTTTTATATTATTTATGTTGAGAATCTAGTCAAATAATTAAAGACAATAATTATATGAATAATATGAAAATAATAGATCACATAAGAACACAAGATTTATGTAGAAGAAGAGGAGAATTTATTATACCAAGAAGTTAAAATTGTTTTACAAAATTTGATGCTCTCAATCTAAAACTAAAGAATACTCTCAAGTTCCTAATGTATACAACAATGATCTAATTGTTATGCTGAGTTTATGATGAGCCTATACCTCTTGGAGTATATATAGAAACCAAATCTTGGAGTTATGGAAGAAATAGATCACAAAAAATGTGTCAGAAACCAGCTGAGAATGGGATTCTTCCCGTATCCACCTCGGCGCCTTGCACCCATCGCCCCTACCGGCCAAAATGGCCTTGGGTGCCTCAACACCACCTCCTTGGCGCCCCAGCGCCTGTTTGTTGCATCATTGTTGTGATGTCGGCCCCTTGGCTACCCGTTTCTGACCCAATGCTTTCAAAACACTTCCTAATCCATTCCAAAGTTCTTTTTCTAATCAAACTCTCAATCCATAATGAAATTTGATTTCTTATCAATTTGGACTTTCTAACTAAAATTATCTAGGCTTACTCCATGAATTAAACTTCCAAATCACATGGAATTTGAGTCACAATCTAACAATTTATAAAATGTTGAGATCATTAGATGATGAGAGTGCATAAGAGGTGCTAACCTAGTTG
This sequence comes from Fraxinus americana, assembly GCA_035079005.1. Classification (NCBI taxonomy): domain Eukaryota; kingdom Viridiplantae; phylum Streptophyta; class Magnoliopsida; order Lamiales; family Oleaceae; genus Fraxinus; species Fraxinus americana. The sequence goes on from CM068714.1 coordinate 6,814,419, forward strand.
AGCTATCGAGGTGCACATATTAATTCCTATTTTCAAGAGTCATACTCAAAAAAATAAGCTTCTACTGTTTAAATGTGGTTGATTGCATGTACTAACGTAGATAAATAATGTCATAATGTTGAGATCCATATTGGGTACCAAACATGCATTAAATTAATGTTGAGTTCTGTATTAGGTACCCAACATGCATTCTATGTATAAAATGTATTAGATTTTGATTTCTGTCTTCCCCTAGTATAAGTAGTTGAAAACATTGTTCCCCCTTGTTTTGTTCTTCAGCATGATGCAACTAATTGCAAGGCATAGAATTCAATCAGAGAACTCCGACAAATTAGGGCAATCATCTCTCCAACTTCAGGTGAGATCACACATTTATAGACAATCCAGCATTAAATTTGATGTTCGTGTTTGTACTTTGTATACTGAAAACATAATAAGAAAATAAGGCTTCAATTTTTGAATTCATGCGGTGAATTTGAAACATTACCATAGGAGTTTGAATGTTGCAAACAAGAGTGTTTCTAGTTCATCAAATGTAGATTTATGTTATGTTGTATTTAGCCCCATTGGGCTAACTAAATCTAAGATGCGTGCAGACTTGTTTAATTTAATATTTTATTGTTTAAATTGCATTATTTTTAATTAATTTGTCTTTCATTATTTTAAGTTTTGTAGGAGTTTTATTTGGATTAGGAGATTTGATTTAAAATAAGTTTTCTTATGTGCTTAAAGTCTAATTAGGAGTTTGATATGAATTTGGTGTTACAATTGGATGGTTGATTTGAATGTGAATAGAAAGTTTTAGATTTTCTTCAATTATCCACCTAAATGGTTAATTCACAGCATGCATAATTTGGAATCATGCATAAGTTAGATGTTGTGATATCATGGTTTATAATATGAGTCGTAAAGATGAGCTAATACAAATCAGTCAACATCTTGAGGTCGGGGCACAACTGGTGGCAAGATTAGTTATCCCTCCACAGTAGACGATGGACGACCTTTATGGCGATAGGCAAGAGTTGGTGGCCTCAACATGTGTGTTACGGTTGCGCGAGTTTGGTCTGATGGGGGTTTAGTCGCAAGCCTAACTGTGGATCGGGTTGCAAATGGAAACTCAAAGATGGATAGCATTCCGATGATTGAGTGTCTGACATTGTTATAGGATTGACGAGGAAACCTCTAGAAATTGCTATTCATATTGTTTTATGGATGTTAAGATGGAGTTTGACACAAATTCATTAATCTTTGAGGAAGAACAGATGACGAGATTCTTGAGAAGAAGGTTGAGAAACTCGATATGGATCATACTCACTTTGAAAATCAATTCTTAATGTTAGGCGATGACCATCACAAATTATTGTAGTTGGTAAACTTGAAACAAAAATAATGCAAATGAAATTTTTTACACACTTGAATGGCCGGTTTGGATTAGAAGGCCACATGGTTGAACAGGTCTTAGGATCAAATACACTTCTTGAAACATCTGAAAATTCCAATTTTGCAAATCAATAACTCTGGATGTTTGGGTGAATTTGTTGGGATTGAATGAAAATCTTTATTAGTGGTTCAAGTTTTTAAAGATTTTTAGAATCAAGATATATGGAATAATATTTATGTCATAGATGTTGAAAGTTACGCATTTTGACCCTAACAATACCTAGAAGGGGGTAAATAGGTATATTATGTGGAATTAAAAATATTATAACAAACTAGCAATAATTCACCAATTGTTATCTCTAGATGATTAAACAATCACGTCAAATTAATCATATGTTTGAATACTGCAAATTAAATAAATAATAAATAAAACAGTAAATCAAAACACGGTATGATCACGAAGAAACCCAACTGGAAAAAACTTCGGCACTTTGCCAGTCAACAATCCACTATAAACGATCTGTAACAAACTAGCAATAATTCACCAATTGTTATCTCTAGATGATTAAACAATCACGTCAAATTAATCATATGTTTGAATACTGCAAATTAAATAAATAATAAATAAAACAGTAAATCAAAACACGGTATGATCACGAAGAAACCCAACTGGAAAAAACTTCGGCACTTTGCCAGTCAACAATCCACTATAAACGATCTGTAACTAACAGTCTACTAGCCAAGATGACGACACGTACTATCTGATCTCCCGACTGTAATTTCAACAGCTTTCCTGGGTTCTATGCTCCTGCACCACTCCCAGCTGCAGTTTCCTAAATTCTCCTGGATTTTGCTCTCCTACAGGAAGTCCCAATTTTGTGAAATCGTTTATCTCCTGTGGATCCACGAAGAACACTGCATTCTTCAACGACTTGAACTTTCAGTCAACTTCTCTCAATCTTTAGCAACTCCGACAGATGTGATGGAAAGAATAGTTTGGTATTTGAATTATGAAATCGATGTTTTTCTCACCAAAACAATCTCAGAAGATGAAGGTTGAAAGTTGGAATATGATTGTATTCTCTGAGTTGAAGTTCTCTCAATGATCAACTTTAAAATTCACGTTTAAATGTGTTTTGGTATTTATAGATAAGTTAGAAAAGTAATGGGCTAGAAAAAACATTTAAATCGTGAAATAAAAATTTCCCGAACAGCCCAATCACTAGAGCGAGAGCTCAGCGACATGCTGTCGCTTTAGTCAAGGCAGGGCGACAGTCAAGCGATGGAGGTTCTGTGTTTTACGCTCGAGCCAATCCATAGTGACAGTCTAGCAAAAATCGACGTCGTATTTTTTTCTTTCGCCATACTCAAACTCTAGACCTAATAAACCTATTTTCATATAATTGCACATTACTTCTTGACGTTTTACAACATTTACAATTAAATCCATTTTGTCTACGAAATTGCCAATAATACAACTAAAACCTAACAAGCTCCCCTTTTCGCATTTTGTGACAAAACTACTAACTAAAATCAAGGCAGTAATCAAAAATAAATTACAGACTCAAAAACTTATGACACAACTAACTGTCTTGAATGAATTCTACATTTTAATCAGTATCCGTTTCCTGAAATAGACAACTCAACACTCAGTGTGAAATGTGTGGAAAACAGTATAAGTAAAGCAGTTCAAGCAGTTTATATAATTTAGACAATTTATTAATCAATTAGACTTGTTCGGTTTTAATATGCATGCTAAATCAAGAAGTAGTAACAATGCAACCCAACATACCACGAACACGCATTGATACTACTAAAACATCAAACTTAATTTAGCAGAACTGAAATTAAATAATAAAATGCCTTTGAGTCAAATAAGAATCAATGATCAATGATTTTATGTTGTAGGCAAATGTATCTATGTCTCTTCCCAACGACCCCTCAAACATAAAATGCAAAACTCAATTTCACTTTTATATATATAAAAATTTAATTACATTAATGTTTTCGATAAATAGATACATCATGTAAGCATAAGCAAAATAGATCTAGATATCTACTATCTACTCTCCCCTCATCAACAAAAATCTAATACTGCCAAAAATTTATATCTATATCTACTCCCCCTTTTTGTCACAGAATGATAAAGGGTAAGCCTAGAATGACGAAGCACGGCAACATCATCAGAGTCCGTCCTCTCCTCAGAAGTAGCATCATCCCAGGGGTGATGAATCCATCGAAGTCCACGTTGAATGTATCCGACAGCACCTCGAAGCTTAGCGAACTCGGTAGTGTGTCGATCAACAGTAGCACGTAGTTGTGTAATCTCCACCATCATACAAGCCTGCTGCTTTATAAGCACTATCATCTGACCTAAAAGAGAGACTGAAGGGTTTATATGAGCAGAAGCAGAAGGTGCAGACTTAGGAGGAGGAGGAGGAGGAGGAACTAATTCAGACGGATGAGGCGCCGAAGTAGAAGTAGATGGGATATCGGAAGGCTGATGAGCAGTCGAAAAAGAAGAGAAATCGGAGGGATCAAAGGAAATGAGGTCATCAATCGGATCAGCCGGTATAGTCTTGTCAGCTGGATGTGTTGGCTCAGAAGAAGTATGAGACCTACTCTGGGCGATGAAATGGCCAATCGGCCGAGAAACCCGCATCGAACCCCCCTCTAGAAAATTGACTCCTAAGGCTGTCACTAAGCGGTATATCAAACATGCATAGTGTAGCCCAACCCTCGTCCCCGTTGTAGGAAAGCCCTTCAAAATCTGCTGGCATATGAAGGAAGGCAAATAAATGGAATCGCCATGCAGAAGGGCATAAAGAAAACGAGCATTTTCCATCGGTAATGAAGAAGTGTGGGAGACATGTCATAGATTCGTGCACACAATTGCAACAGAATCTGGCGCTCGATCGGAAGAGAACTAGATCGAATCGCACCTGGACCTCCCTCCAATGGTGTGTTAAACACCGTCGAACGGACTACCGAGTCTGCAGGAAGTGAATCAGGAGTAAGGTAGGGAAATATGGGGTGGATGACCCGGGAAATATGAATAAGATTTGAAATAACTTCCGAAGTAATCTTAACGTGCGTGCTCTTTTAGGCGGCATCTTAAAAGAATTGAACCAAATGTAACAAAAATGGGTTAAAAACGATACTAATGCATGATATTGGTGAAATGCATGAATGCAAGCAAAACGAGGCAGACAGGGTAAAATGCAATATGTCCTAGCATGAATGCACAACATACAATGATGCCTAGACGTATATGACGTGAAGAAAGGACGAGTGTTGTGACGTAGTGACGTGACATCATGACGTAGGAACGTGACGTCACCTAGTTTTCCCAACAACAATCTAAAACAAAATGCACATTCCGAATGGCCAAACCGACACTCCAACCAAGCCAATCCCAAACAACTAAAGCACACAACAATGGACACGGCCAAAGACGACATGATAGCAAAAACCAATCCAAAAACATTCAAACCACGACTCCAACCTCAACCATCCAACTCACAAACTATTCACTATATCCAATGCAATGCACTTCAACGAATCATGCAATGTGAGTAACTAAAGTGAAAACACACAAAAAACCACAATAACAAATGCCAAAACCGCACCAAAAATCTATATTTGTTGAAATATCACACAAACATTGATGACAATCAATGACAAAGAGCAAAACATGTAATGCATTATAAAGAAATTCAAGCAAAATGATTAAAGCAACAAGGAAACACCAACATAATTGCCAAAATGTGAAAACACCACAACAAAGCAAAAGTTTTCGAAAATTTACCTTTTTAGCTTGAAGATTTGATGAAATACTACGTACAATGAGTGATTGGGAGTGTTTAAGAGGTGGGTAATACACAAATTTGATGTGGGTAAAAGAATTGAGGAAGAAGTTAAGAGAAAAATTGGGAAAAAAACATAAAACCCTCAAAAAGAACTTTAAAATTCAATGTTTCGGCTTGCTGCTCGAGCGAATGTCGAGCGATAAGCGAGCGAGGTAGCTTCTGCTGTTGTCGGTCAAACGAGTTCCAGCGATAAGCTGGCGAAAATGTAATTGACAGAAATAGTACTTCAATTTTAAAAATTAAGAAAAATAGCACCAATTTTTTTTCTTTTTTTGTTGTTTAATGAATACGTAAATTGAACAAATTAAGCAATTTTTGTTTTTCCCTTTTTTTTTTCTTTTTTTAAAAAAAAATCAAATTAAGTAAATTAAACTTTTGTCAGTCCGATAATCACAACCATTCATGCATTCACAAGTTGAACATTATCAATAAGGACTTTTCCACGTACTCAATGAAGTTCAAGATGGAGTAAAGTGTATAAGTGACTCGTACATGTAAAGTACCACTATTTTCTCGTAAAAATGACTTCAAACTTTAAATTTGTGACAAAGGACATGCAAACATCACAGTTAAGTAAGTATGATCCCTACTAATGAAATTCAAACCCAAATATAATGTTAGGACCTGAAAACGAGCTCAAGTACATGACTAAGTTTATTTTCTCCACCCTGAAGATGAACATGTAATTTTTTATATCACTTTTCTCGATAATTACATCTTATGTGCAGACTCTTGTCCATTAAGCAACCAAATTGACCCCTGTAACGAGCTTTATCTGGTTAACCCAAGTCAGATGACCATATGCACCAAGTTATGAGAAATCCCTCGGGCTTAATTGCTCGAGTCAAAAGGGTTTCAAACAAAAGTGTAAGATGAATAAAATGTGTGTTTTTTTTTTCATTTTTTTTTTATTTCAAACAATGTAGGGAGACTCGCCACGAGTAATATCATCTATATATAGGTCAATTCACGTTCGAGGTCACCCTACTAACATGTGATGGCCATCCCAAGATCATATTGTGTGCTGTGCAGATGGTGCATGGAGAAACATATACTCAATACTCCATAGAGAAACAAACCAAGTGATGGAAACAGCAACATAGATCTGATAACGGCATATTCGATCCCACATGCAATGTTGAAGAATATCATAAACTGTTTAGAGCTCAAAATTTTTTTATTTTTATTTTTAAAAAAATAATTAAAAAACATTAATATCAAAAGAAAACAAATACAAATCGAAATAGAACAAAACACAAATAAATGAGATGCATGCATGAATGAATGGACTCAGTGGACTGCATATGCATATACCTAAAGATCAAATCACAAAGAACCATGAATGCTCTTACTTTTAAAAGTATGATCAAACTCACGACCTTTCATATCACTTTTCTTAACCCAAGCTTGCTTAGAAGTAGAAGTGATTTTAGCTAATCGAGTCATCATCTCAGTTAAGTGACTAACCTGATTGGCGAGGAAGTTAACCGTGCTCGAGACATCCTGACTGTTACTTCTAATCATGAGTTTACGATATCTAGGGCTTGTATGTTCTAGTGCACCACAATGGTGAAAGGTGGGAATAAACCTAGAATCAACCTCGTTCGGTGGTTATTGCCAATAGGTAGGACGATTTACCCTACGTTATCTAGTAGGTCTCGATCCTAAGTCATTTTTGCCCTTTGTTTCGGAGTAAACAATTTTTCGAGCTTTGTTAGTGGCTGGAACGAACGTGGTCTTAGATGTACGGGCAATAGCATTACCATTATGAACATAACTTAGAATATGCAGTAACTTTAGGTTTAAACCTCTTGGGTAGGAATCTAAGGACTTTTCTAACAATTTTGGACTCGGGATCCTTTCACCTAAGTTAAAGTTCAAATTCACTATGTCATTCAACTTCTCATATAATTCATCGAACGATTCATCGTCTTTCATCTTAATCTCTTCAAACCTAGTGGTTAACATCTGCAGTTTAGAATTCTTAATCGTTTTAGTTCTCTCGTGTGTGATTTCTAGAATATCCCAAAATTTCTTGGTAGTTTCACACATCGAGACTCTCCTAAATTCTTCAGCAAACACGGTCATGAACACAGCATATAATGCTCTATTGTTCCACTTGCATTCATTTAGGTTAATTTTAGTCTAATAGAGATATGTCAGTGGGTGTGATTACACCAGCAACGATTGTTGAAGGTGGAGCCCACCCATTTTGAACGTTGATCCAAATACGTTCATCCAAAAATTTAAGAAAGACTTTCTTTCGAAATTTCCAATAGACATAGCTGCTTCCGTCGAAAAACGGAGGCAAAAACAATGACGGACTCATCTAGACATTATAAAGGGTTAGGAATCGAATTAAGACTTTGATACCAATTGAAAGTTGCGCAGTTCGGCCCTAACAATACCTAGAGGGGGTGAATATATATATTATGCAGAATTAAAAATATTATAACAAACTAGTAACAAGTCACCAATTGTTATCTCTAGATGGTTAAACAATTGCGTCAAATTAATCTTATGTTCGAATACATCAAATTATATAAACAATAAATAAAGTAGTAAATCAATACACGGTATGATCACGGAAAAATCCAACTGGAAAAAAACTCCAGGCACTTTACTAGTCAACAATCCACTATAAACGATTTGTAATTTACAGTCTACCAGTTTAGACGACGACACGTACTGTCTCATCTCCTGACTGTAATTTGTTCTCATGAAGCCCGCAAGCGGACGAGATCTTTATAAAAGTAATAAGATTTGTGAGTTAAGAGCATCATTCCCATGAGGAATAAGGTCTAATTTTTAATTCTATAGCTATTATTAAATTCGAAGTGTGATGAGATCAAAAGAGATAAATTGTATCTTATTTATACTAATCCTAAACCAATAAAGCAAATAAATTGTTTATCTAATTTGTGAATGTTTGTATTGGAATCGTGAATCCCCATATTGCTATTTAATTCAATTCTTAATTCGTAATCGAGTAAATTCATGCATTCAAGACAATCGATAATCCACTGTTATTTAATATTCTTTTCCAAGATATATTAAACCTATGTTCAACATGACTCAATCATATTCCTAGTTCGAATTCATATGAAAAACATGTATTGATTCACATGATTTATCACACACGATTGCACATGCCATAGATATTATTCTTAATATCTATTGTCCATGTGTTGATTTTGGCACGTTCTAGACTTATTGTGAGTATTTTCAGACTACAAAAAATAACTTACTATCTAATTGGTTCAATGGGAATGCAAAATCAATAAAAAAAAAAAAAATCAAGAAATACTAAACTAATTGCTTTGAATTAAAATAAACAAATAATAGGGTTCATCATTCATCTAATACAATAAAAAACTTAGCCTAACATTCTTATAATTAAATTATACAAGAATAATTGGAAAAATATCATCCGGAAATAAGAAAGATAGAAGAAGTAAGAAAAATCCATGTTCTTGACTCAAATATTCAAACTGGGCTTTGAATCTTCAAAATCCTTGTATGATTCGCATTGAATTGATGTATGGACTTGTTTTCCGCCTCTAAAATATGTAGAATATGATGAAATTTAGGTTCAATGGAGGTCTCCCACGTTCTGGTCGAGTTTAATATTTAAATGATGTCAAAAGGATTGTATCGAATTGTTATCAAAACAAAAGAAGGAAAGTGTGATTTTTTCCCGTTTAGCCTTGAGGCGTACACCTAGTACAACCTAGGATGTGCGGCTTGGGGGTTTGGGCAACCTCAGGCGAGGCATTTTTGGTCTGGGGCGCCTCTCCTGCGGCGCCTTGCCTAATTTTCGATAGCTGAATAGATCTTAGTATTATTATCATAACTTTTGTTGTTGCTATCCAATTGAGGTGATTTAAAGTGTATTGGAAAGCTAACTTTGAAGGCTACAATTATTGTAGAAATATAATATTTCCAAGTCGAAAGTTTGCTATGCCAAAATTGGGTCTCAATGTGAGCCTGAAAATTCGAATCATAACTTTTTTGGGTGGAAGTTGTTATGTGATAATATTTTAACTATATTTCATCATTTTGGATTCTTTTCTCATCCAATTGATGCCTAACATTCTCAAATCTTCATCGTAAGGTTCGACATAACTTTTGAGTATTTGCATTTTAGTTCCCGAACTTTGTATTTGATACAATTGAGTTATTTTCGACTATCTTTGCATTCTTTTCTCCAATTTTTCATCAAACATTTAGTTTTACCTACAGAATGAAATATAACACAATTTAGGTAATATTTTATCCAAAGAAAAGTAAAATATTATCATTTAGGACCTCAAATAAGTGTAGAAACTACACTTATCATAATTTCAACACCTTTCCTGAGTTCTGTGCTCCTGCACCACTCCCAACTGCAGTTTCAAAAGCTTTCTTGGATTCTGCTCTCCTGCAGCAAGTCTCAGCTTTGTGAAATCGTTTCTCCTGTGAATCCATAGAAAACATTGTGTTCTTCAACTACTGGAACTTTCAGTTAACTTCCCTCAATCTTCAGCAACTCTGACAGATGTGATGAAAAGAATAGTTTGGTATTTGGATTATAAAATCAGTGTTTTTCTTACCAAAATAATCTCAGAAGATGAATGTTGAAAGTTGGAATATGATTGTATTCTCTCAGATGAAGTTCTCTCAATGATCAACTTTAAAATTTACGTTCAAATGTATTTTGGTATTTATGGGTAGGTTATAAAAGTAATGGGTCAGGGAAAAAACCTTTAAATCGTGAAATAAAAATTTCCCGAACAACTTCGTCGTTCGAGCGAGAGCTCAGCGACAGCCCGTCGCTCGAGTCAAGGCAGGGTGACAATCAAGCGATCGAGGTTTTTTTTTTTTTTTTTTTTTACGCTCGAGCCAATCCATGGTGACAGTCTAGAGAAAATTCGCGCTATATTTTCCTTCTTTTGCCATACTCGAACCCTAGACTTAATAAACCTATTTTCACATAATTGCACCTGACTCCTTGACATTTTACAACATTTACAATTAAGTTCATTTTGTTTATATAATTGCCAATAAGACAATTAAAACCTAACATATGTATCAACTAAAACACTGCCACACAAAGTGTTGGATGAGTGCCAAAAGATTAGAGGATGAATCTTCTCCAATTCAAGGAGAATGATGTGAGTGGATCCCATTAAATTTAATATTTTATTGTATAATTTTTATTATTTTTAATTAATTAGTCTATTTTAATTTTATGTTTAATAGGAATTTTATTTTGATTAGCAATTTAATCAAACTAGATAAATTTTATAGAGTTTTAAAGTCTAGTTAAGAATTTTGTATATTTGTCAGGTTTTGTTGTAGGATGGTTGATTTTGCGTATTGAATTAAAACTTTGATATTTTTAATCAATTATCCACCTAAATAGTCATTTTTTTAATGCAAATTTCTCTTTATAATTTCGGATTTGTTTTCCTTCATACTTCTGCTGCATCAAATTATCATGTAAATAATTAAATTCCTTATTTGGTAAATGCTTTCAATTGTAGAAAAGTCTTTAGTTCGCACAAGGCAAAAAAATAAAATAAAATAAAATAAAAATTATACGTTCAATACCTAGAGCTACTCAAGAACTCGTTTGCAACTAGTTTTTTTATTGACTGATGCCCTCTCACAATTTAGAATTCTTGGATTTCAAATATTATTTGTCATATTCTCTTTTTAACTTGGAGTCATATGAATTAAAAAAAAAAAAAAAATTCTCATTTTTTGATGGAATTTTAAGAAAATATACTCATTAAGGAAAATATTCGTCGTTCAAGGAAGATCTTATACTCGATACTCTTTTGGTATATTAAGAAACATTACCCAATGTCAAAAACCCGTTATTGTTACAAGTGAAAATTATATGCCGTGGTTGACATTCGAACAATACTAAATGAATTTTCTTCTTTTTAGAATATCATAAATTTATAAAATATACTTGTATTACCATTACAATTAGAAAATCTTATTTACAGGGTTACACGTAATTTTAAAAGAAAAGTTTGCATGATAATTCACACAATCAACTATTAAGAAAAGTAATCTAACACAATTGAAAAACTATCACAAGAATAATATTATAATCTTTTCAATTTTTAATTTTGTTAATATTTTATGACTCAAATTCCGTTCAATATTTGTGGATTAGTTGAAAGAGGAGTTAAAAAGGTATGGAAAGTCTTGGAGGGCAAATATTGGACGTTTGGAATCAATTTGGATCGAAAATTAAACCCTGGGCGTTATTTGAAGCATTGTTGTTGTCGTTCGCGTATTGCTCGCATAACGTTTGAGCGCTACATGCCACTCACCAGGAGTGAGGTTGCGGCTTGAGCGCTTTATATATTCAGGGAAAATTTGTTTCCTTTTTTTTTTTATGCGGTTTTGAACTTCTTTGTAACTATAATATTTTTTTGGCTTCTATATATAGTCTAAGTGATTCTTGGCTTTCATGTGACTTTATATGAGTTAGAAATACAATATTTTGTATTCTTTCTCCATTATTAATTAATTCTTTGTACATCTGCCAATTGTTCTTGTGTTGTGATTGCTATTTCATATTGTGCTTGTATTATCTTTTTTTTTTTTTTTTCTCTATTTTCAAATGGTATCAAAATACATAACTATTGTCAGAATTCTAATAGTGTACACAGCTCATTTATTGGATTGGAGGGTGCTTAGGTTCGTACAAAAAATATGTTACCTGAATTAATACAGAAGACCCTTCGCAGTTTTTGGTTAGACAATGTGATAAGTGTATTTACGTGGTCCTAAAATATCGATATTTGGTAGTTCTTTTGACAAAATATGTCCTAAATTGTTGTATATTATATTATATAAGTAAAACTCAGTTGTTGAATGAGCAATCGAAGGAAAGAAGTGAAAACTGATGAAAATGACAAAATTCAAAGCTTGAGGACCAACTTGTAATTATTCAATAGTTGATTCGGATAGAAGAAGATACTTTGAAGATTGTTAGGAGACAACTGAATGGAACTAGAACTCAATAAAGAGTGGACTACGATCAAAATATTATCAAAATCAATTTTCAATCGCACAAATTTTATTTCGAATTTTTATCTGAATATTGACTCATTTTTGGCATAGCAAACGTTCGAATGGGGAAAAGGTTGTATCCCTTTGAGTTATCTTTCCAACGCACTTTGAATCGTCTCAATCGGATATCAAGAGAGAACTTTATGACCAAAATGACTGCTGTGGAGAGATAAAAAATTCACGCGCTAAGGTAACTTTTCCTAGTCGATCAAGTGAAAAAATTCAAACTTGATTTTTGGGTAAAGAAGAGAAGTTGCAAGTGGAGATTCATCAAGAAACCATTGAAGAGATTCCAGATTTCAAGATTCATCTTCATCTTCTCAATTAATCAAAAATTCGGGTTATATCTTTTCACTTAAATATGACTTCTTGTAATTTCGATATGTTAGGCTAGTTTTATACATTGTTAAGATGAGATGAACCCTTATTTTGAAATTTTTAATATTAATTGATTATTTTGACGACTAGTATATTTATTTTCTTGGATATTTATTATTGTTTTCACACACTTTTCAATTAATTAGTTACTAATTGAGATGATTTATTGGAATCTATTATTATCTCATAGGTTTTTAGCTAAAAATAATAAATATTGTAAAGTCCAATAGGGGATAGAGATATATTTATAGGCTTTACATGGTTTTCATGGGTGTTCTATATCGTTTAATACATTTATCATGTTCGCATATCTTATCGAGAGATAGGAATGTCAAATGAGGGGAATGTATTTGATAACTATCGAGAGATGTTTTCAATTAAATTAGGAACACTGGCCAACAAGATTGATTACAAATTGTCACTTTAATTCGTTGTGCTAAAAATGGTTTAACAATGAGAATTCGACATCTTAGCAATACTTTCACTTATTTGAAATCAAACCAGTTAAATTGCTTTCTAGTATAATCGATTATTTTGATATTAGTATAAAAAACTCAAAATCTATTTACTATTCGATTAAAGAGTACTATTAATTTAAACTCGGTCAAACACATAGTTCTCGTGAATTCTACACTCTATTCATCATTATATTACTTGACCACAATCACGTACACTTGCGGGTTTTCAAAGGATCAAATTAATGGTGCCGTTGTCGGGGACTATTGTTTTTGATAAAATTAATTAATTTTAGTTTTAATTTGAATTTTTTTTTTTAGCTTAGTTCATTTTATTAGAAAAACTTTACAATGTTTTTTGCTTCCTTTTTAGGACATTGTATGCGAAGTTCGAGAACCGATGATCTTACTTAATTTGACCCAGAGATCGAACGAATATTCAACAGTTGGAAACACACCCGAGAACTTCCACTTGAGAACTGATATGATCAACATGTTCCAAAACGCGCTAAATTTTTTTGGAAGAGCTACGGAAAATCCTTATGCTCATATATCAAGATTTTTGGATATGTGTGCAACTATCGAGTATCTAGGGGTGTCCAATGAAACAATCAGACTGAGGCTTTTTCCATACACTTTGAGAGACTCAGCCGAGAGTGGTTAGACACTAGTCCACCTCAGAGCATCACTACATGGAATCAATTGAGTCAGAAATATCACAGCAGATTACACTACTAGGTTTTCAGCAAACTGAAAATAAATACTCGTTAGAAAATCTTGTTACTAAATTGGTGGAGATATCTACCAAACACATGTAAAGAACAGATAAAACCTTACAAGTTGTGAGAGTTGCCACAAAAAAATTGAAAAATCAGATGAGACAAATATCGGAAGCACTTTTAGAGAGACAACCAGGAGCACTGTATAGTGACACAGATAAATTCCAAATAGTAGGTTATGGTAGTGAAGTCGTGGATGAAGAATAGATTGAGGCAATAATTACCCATAGTGGAGTTCAAATGCCAGAAATTAATATAAAGAGACCAGTTGCTACAAAAGAAAATGTAAATTTCACGGTGAAATTTACGAAGTTCGACCCTAACAATACTTAGAGGGGGGGTGAATATGTATATTATGCAAAATTAAAATTATTAATTAATTAGTAACATGTCACCAATTAATTATCTCAAGACGATTAAGCATGCAAGTCAATTTAACATATGTTTAAATACCGCAGTTAATATAATCAATAAAGAAAGCAGTAAAAACACACGGTATGATCATGGAGAAACCCCAATTGGGTAAAAACTCCGAACACTTTGCCAGTCAACAATTCAATATAAATGATTTATAACTTACAGTTTACCAGACTAGATGACGACACATACTATCTGATCTACTGACTGCAATTCCAACAGCTCTCTTGTATTTTGTGCTCCTACACCACTCCCAACTGTAATTTTCAAAGTTCTCCTGGATTTGTGCTCTCCTGGAAAAAAATCTTTAAATTGCGAAATAAAAATTTCCCTAACAACACTGTCGCTCAAGCGAGGGCTCGTGGCAGTCGTGCGTTAGGCTGTCGCTCGAGCTAAGGCTGGGCGACAATTGAGCAACGAAGATTTTGTTTTTGACGCTCGAGCTAATTCATGGCAATAGTCTAGTGAAAATTCGCGCCGTATTTTTCCTTCTTTTGTCATATTTCGAACCCTAAACCTAAAAATCTATTTTTATATAATTACACATTACTCCTTGATTTTTTACAACATTTACGATTAAGTCCATTTTGTTTACAAAATTGCCAATTACATAATTAAAAACCTAACATATAGTTGAGGATCAATTAGAGGAATCTGAGCAGAACAAAGAAGTAGAGACAGAAAGAGCATTAGAAGATCCAAAAGTCAAGGAAATCGCACTTAATAGAGAATTTGTACTACCACTACCATTTCCACAAAGATAGCAAAAGAGAAAACTCGATGATCAATTCGAGAAATTCTTGGATAAGCTGAAAAGGCTCCACATTAAGATCTCATTCATCGATGCATCCGATAGATCCCCATGTATGCAAAGCTCCTGAAGGACATGATATCTAAGAAAAGAAAACTTCCAGACTGAGAAAAAGTGACATTGATCGAGGAGAGTAATGCAAGGCTACAAAATAAATTGCCACTAAAACTCAAGGTCCCATAGAGTTTTACTTTACCTATTTCACTAGGCAAATAATTTAATTTTAATGCTTTATGTGATATATGTGTAAGTGTAAATTTAATGTCTTCGTTTACTTTTAGGACTGAGGGAAGTCAAAGGATCGAATGTGACGCTGAAGCTGGAGTTAGGAGTTGGTTGGGAGAATATTAATATTGTAATTTCTTCATATATGTTCTAATGTTGAACGTCAACATTCTATATTCTTAATAAATTGATTGAGAATTGAATTGTGCCAAACTCCAATAAATTAATTGTTGACCTTGGAAAGTGACTCTAACACGTGGCCAATAGGATGTAATTCCATGTAAGCTTCTTCCTACGCGTTGTAACATACAGTTAGTAACTTGTGGCCTTTTTCAATGAGAGTGGAAGCGGTGACAAGCACTCAAATGGCCAAGTAGTGAGATGATATATCGGAATTGAGATATCCGGTGGTGGTGATCACCAGATGGTGATTATCAATATAAATGTGTGGGGACATGAATAATGTAAAAAGTTAGTGTTATCTTTTTTCAAGAACAAAAGAAAGATCATTTCCAATGGTGCAAGTGTGGGTATTTCTAATAAGAGGAGGTGAGAGGGGAATCGGTGGATGTGAGGTACGTGGCATCGGATCCTGGACGGGTTGTTTTTTCATAGGTGCCAATATGTCAATCTATAGGTGTGCAGATTTAATGCTTTCTGATATAGTAATGCTTGACTTGACATTTTGGAATCTGTCACTTAGGCGTCCCATCAATCAATCTAAGGATTTGATTTTGATATCTTTACATAAAAGATCTCCTAGTACATAGGGAGGAAGTAGAGCGATTTGTGATAGGAATTATGGTCGTGCTCTTGGAACCTTATCACCTTGTCACTTCAGAATTGTTTGATTGGTCGTCGATTAGCTCTCTTGGTCAGTCTGATTAAGAAGTGACGAAGTGATACAGATTGCAGGTCTTAGCATCTGCCACGTGGCAGATGAATTTAATTTGTCTAGCATGTGACGAATGAATTAAGGTTTCAGAACCCATCATTCAACACGTGGTGGATGATTTGGGAACTTTTAACATCAACAATTATTTAGTTTCATCGTGCTTAAGAGTCTTCCAACTTGAGGCCGCCTTCAAACTTTGTCATTTCAATGGGCAATGGTCCCAACCTTACTAGAAAAATAATGTGTTCCACGAATGGTGCAACCTTCTTTTCGAGGATAAATCATATTCAAATATCAAACTTGAATTATTATTTAGGCCATGTTTATCATTCTTTAAAAAATTAAATTGTTTACTATAGTATTATTTCTTCACCACATTCACACAATAAAATATTCTACACACAAACCAATAAAGTTTTCTTACTTTTTAACCACACATTCTAAAAAAAAAAAAAAAAACTATTCTATAACTCATTATTCCAAATAAATTCTATCAAACGGGCATTTAGTTATTACAAATTAAGAATTTCACTAGTGCAATTCATTTGTTTCATTATCTAAAATTTCACATGAAAAAAATCTAAATTAGTAGTTTTGACCTTATTTCAAGATAAAGTATGGAGATGAATAGTATGTGCGGTTTCTCCATCTTAAAAATAACAATTTTCTCCAATCCGTCAATTAATAAGATAAATATAAACACTGATAATTTGTGTTGGATCACCTCATTTAAAATTAAAGTGTTAGATAAGATACAATTTTTGTTTATTTAAATTTTATCTTCTAAGCCGGTTTATGAAAATCGTGACATATGATTATGTTCTGTTATGTGAGGCAATAATTATGAGCTATATGGAATCAACAAAGAGAGAGCAAGAGCAAAAACATACAGATTTAAGTGGTACAATAGTAGGCCTACATCTAAGGGAGCAAAGCGATTATAATTTTACCATATGAACATAGTTTGGTTATACACATACTCAAACCCACACAAGATATTAGAAAAAAATCAATAGCACCCACCTACCATATTGCGAGAGTACTGCCCCTACACTCCCAACCTATTAAATATTCCTAACAAACTAAATGTAAATTACAAGCACTTCGGCCTACTTTTCACTATACATATGTTCCACTCTATACGAGTTATATATTATAACCGATTTGTGTTAAAAATAAGTAGAGGTAAAACTTGAACTTAAATTATCTTTTGAATACTCTAATACTATGCCAAAGCATCTCACCTTTTAAGCTCTTTGAGAAAATATATTTGCATATTTTAAATTTAGCCCCTGTTTGACAACTATTTTTTTTTTAGGTAAAATGGAAATTTTAACAGCGAATTTTTGAAGAATGTGTGATTAAAAAGTAGAAATTTTTTGAGTTTACATGTAAAATATTTTATTATTTGAATGTGTGGTTGAACATAATTATGTAGAAAAAAGAGTTGAAATAATAGTTGTCAAAAATGGGCTTAATCTTTAACATCTAAGCCCAAGAACAAATATTCAACTAAGATCATGACTTCGCTCTATATTAAAGAAAGACAAACTTGATCGCAAGTAGGGATAGATTACGATGTGCGGGATGGGGGTGATATGGGTGTTGATCGAGTTGGTTGGGTGAGCTTGGCCACGGTAAATCAAAATTTCCTATTTTTTATTATGTGTTAATAAGTATTTAATTGTTTTAAATGCAATTTATTTGTACTTTTAGAAAAATTATGGGATTTTATTATAAATTTTTAATTTTTGTTTGTTGTTGTTATATATATATATATATATATATATATATATATATATATATATATATATATATACACACACACACAAATCCATCATTTAATGACCAATATGGAGGGAATGATCGATGTATTTACAAATGGTTTTTGCTACTTGTATATAAATGTGGTACACAAGCGATTACTGAAAATGACGTAGAGGGAAAAGATTTTAAATGAAAAAGTTGATTTTATTTTAAATTGACAAATAGTAGAGTGTATATTATGTGATCCTTTATATAATTTTTGATATACATGTTGTACAATCTTTTATAAATTGAAATGTTGAGATGAATAATGCTAAAAAAGTTGAGGGTACATTTGTTACATTTTCAAACGTTGGAGAGAAAAGTGCAAATTTCGCTTTCAGAGAACCCCTTTGACAGTTTGCGCAATTTGCAAACCCACTTTATTGATATTTTATCTGCTACTTCAATTCGCTTTCTGATTTCAGATGCTTTCTATGTTCTATCTCTAGGGTTTCTCGTCTGCAGGTTGAGGTCCTAATCTCATCCCTGAATTAGTAAATGTTACATTGTTGAATCTTTCTATTTTATGCAAAAAAACTGAATGATTCTTTTGACTGACTACCTTTTACTTTTCTATATATATATATATATACACACTCTCTCTCCTTCTCTTGGATGTGATTTCCATTTTTTTTAAAGTTGTGGCTTTGCTTATTTTTTCCTTATTTCTATCGAAGATCAAAGTTCTTTGACTTCTTTCTCGTCCCTCGATCTCTGTATACTGACCAGATATACATATACGTTTCATCTGTTCGCAGCGAGTGTACTGTGAAAATGGTGAGGCAGAAGATTCAGATAAAGAAGATTGATAACTTAACGGCACGCCAAGTGACCTTTTCAAAGAGAAGAAGAGGGGTTTTTAAGAAGGCTCAAGAACTCTCCACTCTTTGTGATGCTGAGATTGCCCTAATTGTTTTTTCTGCCACCGGAAAACTCTTCCATTATTCTAGCTCAAGGTTCTCTAATTTCCTCTCTTCTCTCTTTTGAACACGCACAACATGCTACTGGGGACGAAGCTTTGATGCTTTTGGCTACTGAGTTTTCAATCGCATAGCTAGATTTGTATTGAAAACTAAAGATATTATTGAGCTAAAACTACAGTAAAAGTGACTAGAGAGACCGTTCTTTAGAGCAGGTTCGAATTAAATGGGCAGTAATGGAAATTATTCGGTAGAAAATCGTAGCTCGGATATGGATGCAAATAATCTAGAAGTGTGATACAAAGGTCAAACAAAACTAGGGGCGAATGGTACGCTGATATATATCACATGTTTTTCTCCTGTGCGCGCGTGTTTATAAACTGTATTTAAGTGAAGGTGGTGGGGGGCAGGGGAGGATGTATAGTTGAAACAACAACGATCACGTAGGAAAATGTAAACACGAGGATGGCACAAAATTAAAAGTATTCTCGTATCTCGTGGTGTTTTCAACATATCTTTTTATCATTAATAGCTGGTGAATGCTATTGAATATGTTCATTTTGAGAGTCATGAGTGCAATTGCGCCCTCAGTGAGAGATGGCTTGGTTTCTGTCTTTTGTATCTAAGGTTCATGCTTTGTACCTGAAACACGTTAGAAATTAGTTGTTTTCCTATCCAATATTGTCTTATTGAGAACATACCCCTTTCAATTTATCTTAAACTTTAAAATAATGTGGTTTAAAATGGTATGCAAATGTCTTAAGTGAAGTCTTTAGCTGCACAAGAAAATACTGATTCCAGCTTGCACTAGATTGGATTGGTTCAAAGATCCATTGGTTTACGATTCAGTCAGATATTATGTTTCACAGTTACATTGGTAGCTTCTATTGCTTAAACAAGACATAGACCTATTGAAGTTTCTCACATCTACATATGGAATGGAAAATCTTTATATAAGAATCTGCAAGTAGTAATCAACATCTATAAGGACACTTAATTAATTCATGTTATCTAATAGCTTAAATTGTTAAGTATTATATATATTCTAACGTTCCAAAGGGACACTTAACAACCTTACGCGAAAAAATAAGTGAAACTGCATGCACTTTCAATGAAACAATCTTTTAATATGGTTGAATGTATTTACTAAAGTGGAAAAAATAAAATCATGCTATTGAGTTTTTAAGTGATACCATTCAGTTGCCTATTCTATTTATAAAATGTCAGATTTTGATTTTGTCCTCCCTTGGTTTAATTAGTTGAAAGCATTGTTCCCCCATCTTATATTCTGCAGCATGACGCAACTAATTGAAAGGCATAGAAGGCAATCAGAGAACTCGAACAAATTAGGACAACCATCTATCCAACTTCAGGTGAGATCACACCATTTATAGACAATTCAAATTTAAATTTGTCGTTTGTGTTTATACTTTATATACTGAAATTATAACAGGAAAATATTGAATAAGACTTCAGCATCGAATAAATGTAGTGAAGTTAAATATTGCAAACAAGATTGTTTCCAGCTCATTAAATGTAGATTTATGTTTTAATGTATTTACCCCCATATGGCCAATTAAATCCATGATGCAATTAGTCCCGTTTAATTTAAGATTTTAATTTATTTTTTATTTTTATTACCTTATTTATTAGTCTTCTATCATTATATGTTTAGTTGGAGTTTTATTAGGATTATGACTTTAATTAAAAAAAGTAACTTTTCTAAAGTTTGTTTTGCTTAAAAGTTTGGTTAGGAGTAATTTGGTGTTATAATTGTGTTGTGGGATGGTTGATTTTGAATGTGAATAGAAAGTTTGAGGGTTTTCTTCAATTATCCACTTTAATGGTCAGTTTGTGCAAGCATTTTCTTTTTAAATCCCGTATTTGTTATTGTTTATGCTTCCGCTAGCATCTGTTAATATCATAGCCTAGTCTACGCTTCTAACAATGGATCGACGAGGACAAGTTAGATGTCGTGGTGCTATGATCGATATTGGAAACCGTAGACATGATCTAATACATATCTACTAACATCTTGAAGTCGTGGCACAAAAGGTGGCCAAATTGATTATCCCTCGACAATAGATGGTGGGTGACCTTTCTGGTGCAATGGTGGGTTTAATTGTAGATAGGGTTGCAAATGGAAAATTAAAAGATGGATAGCTTTCCGATAATTGTGGGGCCGACATTGGTTATGGGATTGGAGAGCAACTTCCACGGGGACAACGATTCAGATTGTTGTGCAGATGTTAAGATTAAATCTGACAAAAAATCATCAATCTTCGAGGAAAAACTCGTGTCGAGATTCTCGAGAAGTTTGAGAAACTCAGTATGGATTGATAATTGACTTTGAAATTCAATTCTTAATGTCAAGGGATGACTATCATGAAAATATGGTAGTAGGTAAAAAATGAAATCACAATTATGCAAATGAAATATTTCACACTTAAATGGTCAGTTTGCAGTTGAGGCCACGTGGTTGAGTAAGTCATAGGATGAAATACACTTCTTGAACATTTGGAAGTTCCAAAATTTTGCAATGCAATAACTTCGAATGTTTGGTGAATTTTTTGGGATACAATGGGATAGAAATGAAAAAATTCTATTAGTTACTCAATTTTTAAATATTTATAGAATCAAGATATATGGGATAGGATAATATCTATGTCATTGACATATCAATTGAATCACTGTCCATTTAAGATGTTGGATGACGCTAGTTGATCTTTCGTTTAATATAATATTTTATTATTTCAATTTTGTTATTGTTAATTAATTAGTCTTTTATCATTTTTGTCTAATAGGTACTTTATTTTGATCAAGAATTTAATCAAAATAATAAATTTTCTAGAGTTTAATTTGCTTTGAAAGTCTAGTTAAGAGTTTTGTGTAAGTTTAGTTGTAAGATGATTGATTTTGAATATTAAATTAAAACCTGAATTCTCTTTTAAGTTATTCACCTAAATGGTTAATTCGGCAAATTCTTTTTATAATTTCGTTTTTGTTATCCTTTATATTTCCGCGTGCATCAAATTCTCATAAAATAACCCAATTCCATATTTGAGAAATGTTATTGATTTTAGCAAAGTATGTAATTTGTACCAGGCAAAATAAAAATTATATGTTAAATGACTAGGGTTATTAAGAACTCGTTAGCAACTAGTTTCTAATTGCCTACTCTACTCAAAACAAATAAATTCATTAGCTTGAAATTTATCAAGTCTTGAATTTCACGCATTTGGAGCTTGCTTTAAACTATAAAAGGTTTTTTTCAACTTCAAAACCTTGTCTTCGTACCCTTTCACAACATATCCATGAGGTTGTAGTATGTATGCATCTTATTGCAAAAATTTGTTCAAAAATATCGATTTAACATTCATTTTTTGAATATTCAAACCATTTTCTGCTGCCATAGAATCAATAAGTTATTTTATTTTGTAACGAGCTACTGGAGCAATTACTTTGTCATAATTGTCATCATGTTTTTTATTGTATCCTTTAGCTACTAACCTTGCTCTGTAGCGTTTTATTTCATCATTTGACTCCCATCGGCTTTTGATCATTAGGTTTCGTGGTTAACTCCGAAGAATCATTCTTATTAATGGCTTCGACCTCTTCGTTCATGGCTTTCTCCTTAATAATTTCGAATAGATTCATCAAAATCAATAGCCCCATGATCAACAAATAGACAAAATAAGTATCATCGTAAATATCCTAAAGACTTCTAAAACGATTTGATATTTTACTTGAGGATGATGATGATGAAGATATATCTTGACCATATCTTGGTGATGGAGTTGATGGTGTTAGTTGAGGCGGAATCACGTCACCTCGTTCTTCAGTTACTCTTTCTTTATCTTGTATCGCGTAATAAACAACTAGCCTAGCCGCTGACTTAACGACAAAGTGAAAATGGTTCCCCAATTGGTTAGGATGAGATCATTGATAATATATCCCAACTTACGTACATTGATTTTGCTTTAGTACAGTATTGGAAGTTATTACTTGAGAGAAAACTTCTAGAATGACATTCGTTGGGGGCGAGTAAAAAAAGGGTAATAATAGTACTATGTGGGCATCCGAGTCCGAAGAAGAATAAGCCATTTCATGCAAGAGAAAAAGCCAGATAGACAACAACTGATAAGAATCAACATATTCGTCATGGCGAGGAAGGATCCAATCCTAAAAATGCTTCTGCCTTTGATCTAGTGGTAAGCCTTTCACGTTCCTAAAGAAATTATAATTTTGCCAATCTTAACATCTCTAATTTTGATCATCTTCCTATTTATTGGATTGTAGAGCCTGTAGCCATTTGATCTTGAATCGTAGCCTATTATTTTTTACTCTTATTAGCCAGTTTTTTTTTCCGTTCTTTCGAAATATGAGATAAAGCAATGCTCTCGAAAATTCGAAAATATAATTTACTTTTCTTGAATTCATTCCATGCTTCTTGAGAAGTCATTTTACACACTTCAGTGGGACAACTATTCAACAAATACACAGCACACTACGCAACTTCAGCAAATGACTTCTTTGGCATCTTTTTAGTTTTCAACATACTTCGAGTAATTTTCACGACAGCCCTGTTCTTTTCTTTGCTACGCCATTTTGTTGAAGAGATATATAAATAGTCAAAGAATGATACATGCCATGATCTTAACAATTTTTTTTTTAAATGTGTTGCTAATGTATTCACCACCACGGTATGAGCATAATATTTTGTTCTTATGGCTACTTTGATTTTCCACCATCGCCTTGACCTTGAAAGCCTCAAATGCATCAGACTTTTCTCTAATAAAATTTACCAATATTTTGATCGATCTACAAAAATTCATATGCACTAATTCAATTTGCCTCGATGCTTGAAAACTTGCTTCTTTCAGTAAAGCCTTTTTGATTGCTTTTCATAGAGACACTTTTCGTAAAATTGATTTGGATGATAAGTATATAACCGTCTCTTCACCATATCTCACTTCGTCATGATGTTTAGACGGTCAAAATTTAGATAGTCAAGTCTTCAATGCCATAGATATGATGAACTTTGACCATGTCTACAAACACTCCACTTTTCCACTTTGAATATTCGACAAGAATTTTCGATTCTTTATTATTGGAACTCTAACAATCAAGTTTTCATTGCAATCTCGTATTTTCATTTGTTGATTTTTTATAAGGATATCATATCCTTGGTCCAAAAATTAGCTCGAACTAAAAATATGTCTTCATAAAAGGAATATAGTAAACAAAGAAAATTTATTTTTCTACGTTCTTCCTTTGAATGAGAATTTTACTTTTACATTTGACTTGCCCATTTGAATAATATGAAAATGTACCATGGTCGTTTAGTTCTTCAAGTTCCTTGGAAATAGATTTGTCTCCACACACATGTACTTTGTCTGCCAATAGTAAAGTTCCTTTTCCTTTGTCTTTATTTTCAACGTAGTTGGATTGCTCCACGTTATTCGTGCATTCACATGCAAAATGACCAAGTTAAAAAATTATATCATTCAATTTGAGATTTAACATATCTCCAACCATTATTTTTCCTTCATCTTCTTTGAGATTATGTGTTCCTCACTCTCTTGAATTAAATAAATATTGACAATTCCCTTCATTATATGATGAATGCTGGAAATTTCTACCTCGTTTTCTACAACCTCTTTCATTTCCTCTTATCTCTTTAGTTCGTATTTTTCTTCTCATCTGTTCTTTCTACTTTTTGAACCTTCTCCTTATAAGTTTGTACTGTACTCACGACTTCATAAATAGTTATTCCTTTCAAGTCTTTTGATTCTTTGATTGCCGGTACACTAAAATTGAATTTTTCATGTGAAAATCGAAATTTTTTCAATCACTTGAAGATCACTTACTTCATTATCATTTTCATCTCATTGATAACCACCATACTAGCAAATAGTAATGTGAAATTGATTCTGATTCCTTCATGGATACAACTTCATATTCTTCTCTCAAATATTGAAGACGAATTATTTTTGACTTTGTTCACACCTTTGTATGTATTTTGAAAAATCTCCATGTTTACTTTGAAGTGGTAGCATTTTAAACCTTTTGAAAAATCATATCAAGATCTTGATGAATCTTGCAAAGAGACTTTTGATCCTTCATCTTAGTTACTTGTTTCAAATCTCTTCGTGCTTAAGATATGCCTTCTTTATTTTAAGGTTCAAAATCTTTCTCTACCAAGTCCCAAAAATTTAACTTCCAACATATACATTCATACGAATATACCACGTAGTATGGTTATCATTAGTGAATTGAGGAACGTGAAGAGAATTATTGATTGTCATATCTTCTTTCCACAATCTTATAAATCGCTCTAATGCAATTTTTGTTGAAAATAATATTTAAGAGAAAACTCAACTTCATTTCTTAACTCTCCGAAATGACTCGTGGAACAACTTTTAGAAGAGAAGAAATATTTAAGAGAATACTCAACTTCATATGTTAACACTCCAAAATGACTTGTGAAAAATGAGTACAATCACTGACCTTTATAAACTTCAGGAAACATGCATTTAATCTAATACATGTACTAGTTATTAAAGGCAAACTAATCCCAAAAATAATTCATGCATTTTTCTAGTACACGAATAAACTAGTTGATTAATGTTTGCAAGAGTAATCTTAAAAGACACGAGTGAACTTGATTAAATAAATGATGAACTTGACTAAATAAATGAAATTCATATTTCAACAGTACAATGTCAAAAACATGAAAATGTTAGAAGTGAAATTTATTATGTTTGCATTTTCTTCTCAGGAAAATGACAGCTATGGCGTGCTCAGCAAGATGATCATGGATAGGACTCGTGAGTTAAGGTAAAATATGGCTGTAAATTAAAGATGTTTTCTGAGTATTCAAGTGCATTGCACAGTTGAGACACAATTGTAATTTTGATAGGCAGCTTAAGGGAGAAGAGCTCCAAGGACTTGACATGGATGAGTTGATCAAACTAGAGAAAAAGGTGCAAGGAGTACTAAACCATGTTGTGGAAACAAAGGTACTATTGCATACAATTTGGTGTTTTCTAGTGCTTCATATTTAGAATTTTTGAGCTAACATCTTTGTCTTTCCATGGGGAAGAATGACAAATATTTTAAAGAGATCAATTTGCTCATGAAAAAGGCAAGACCTCAAACTTTATCATTTGATGAAAAAAATAATCATGCTGCTCCTTGTTAAGACATAAATCCCATAAAAAGATAAAATCAAGTAAAGGGTTGGGCTAATTAGTTAACTTTCCTGATATGCAGGAATCTAAATTAATGGAAGAAAATGCTAAGTTGAAACAGCAAGCAGAAGTGAGAGTCGATCTTTTATTTTCCAAAATTATATATCATTTCTCGCACTGCATGCATTGGAATTCTGTAGTAAATTTCGCGTTCTCAAGTCATTGAGTAAACTGTTTATGCAGAAATCTGAAGGTACTGTAAATGGTATTGAGCAAAGCAATCCATCCGAGCGCATCACTAATTCTCATGGCTCTGATACTGCCCTCAGGCTTGGGTACTTAACGTAATTCAAATTATTGTTCATTAGATTCATGTAACCTCATTCAAATTTACACAAAAAAGTATTGTCGTAGTTAGGTGTAGTCTCAGATCTTTTTGACTGTATGCTTATGTTAATTTGGCAGCTTTCCTTTCCCCAACTGAAGATGATGCCATTGCCAGGAGACTACAGCCCAGTAGAATAATTGTCCATTTTTCTTAATTGTGAATTAAAGTGTGAGTGAATTGCGTGTCAGGGGACCAATGTTGTGGATTTGAATTTGCTTGTGTTGTATACTTAAGCTAAAATCGAGCTATTGAAATCATAACTCAAATTTGACGATTTAAAAAAAAAAATTGTTAAATAGATCTTTTATATTGTCAATCAAAGTAAATCTTACTTTGATAAAAAATGTCATTTTTATTAATTTGGCATTTATAGTATTTTGTGAACTATATTTCATTAATATCCATATCAACTAAAGAGCTTAGTCCTTGCAAATTTGGGCTTTGCAACTAAAGAGTGGATTTTACATTATTTTATTTAAGATAAAAATGGGTATAAATATTACAATTCAGTTGAATTTAATATTAGTTTGTAACTGTTGTAATAATTCGGCTTGTGAAACCAAAATAAGCCTCCGTTAATTTCTCTTTTTGTCTCTTTCTCATTTTTCATTTCATCCATACATTCTCACATCAATCATTATTCCAAAATTTCTATTCTCCTCAAAATTAGATTCAAACGCAAGATAAATTAATTATATAGTGGAAAGTACCTTTGGTAGAATTGTATTTAGCCTTTGTTTGGTTCACATTAAAATTATCATTATCATTCTTCTACTCATTTTAACCACATTTTTCAATAAAATAATATTTTTCATCACATCAATAATTTTTTCTTCTTTTTCAATCACATATTCTCATTTATTCTATTATTTCAGAATACATTCTTTCAAAATAATGTGGCTCAAACACTACCTTAGTATTTATTAAGGTTAACAAAACTAACGTCCCGCAAAAGGTAATTTCAGTGGACCTATATCCACCCGTGCAATATGCAAACCAACTTTATTGATATGTTCTCTGCCACTTCACTTGGTTTCTGATTTCAGATGCTCTCTACTTTCTCTCTCTAGGGTTTAACTTCTGCAGGTGGAGGTTCTCATCTCTTCCCTGAATTAGTAAATGTGAGACCGTTGAAGATTTCTATTTTATGAAAAAAACAGAATGATTCTTCTCACAGCGATTTCCATTTTTTTTTGGGTTGTGGTTTCAGATTCTGTATTGTACTTGAAAATATGCTTTGCTTCTCTTTTCCTTATTTTTGTCAAAGATCAATGTTCTTTCTCGTCCACCGATCTCTATATATTTCGTATTGTACTAACGACATATACATATAATATTTGTTTGCAGTGAGTGTACTGTGAAAATGGTGAGACTGAAGATGCAGATCAAGAAGATCGATAACTTGACGGCACGCCAAGTGATCTTTACAAAGAGGAAGAGGGGTTTTCAAAAAGGCTCAAGAACTCTCTACTATGTGTGATGCTGAAACTGCCCTAATCGTTTTTTCTGCCACTGGAAAACTCTTCCATTATTCTAGCTCAAGGTTTTTTTATTTCCTCTCCTTTCTCTATTGAACACACACACAAGAAGCTATTGGGGTCGAAGCTTTGATGCTTTTGACTACTGAGTTTCAATCACTCAGCAGCTAGTTTTGTACTGAAAACTATAGATTTTAATGTGTTAAGACCACATAAAACTTCTATGAGCTGGTACGAATTAAATGGGCAGTAACGGAAATATTAGGTAGAAAATGATAACTTGGATATGGATGCAAATAATCTAGAAGTGTGATACAAAGTATCAAACAAAACTAGGGTGGAATGGTACACATATATATCACGTGTTTTGATAATTAATAGTGGGTGAATGCCATTGAATATGTTCATTTTGAGAGTCAATGTGGGACTGTGGGCAGTACAAGTCATGAGTGCAATAGTGCCCTGACTGAGAGGTGGCTTGGTTTATGTGTTTTGTGCTAAGGTTCATGTTTTGTACCTTAAACACGTGAGAAATTTGTTGTTTTCCTATCTGATATTATCGAGAACATACTCCTTTCATATATCTTATGTTTTAAAATAATGTGGTTTAAAATGGTACCAGGTCACGTAAATGTCTTAAGTTGAAGTTTTTAGCCACCCATAATTGTGAAATTTGTGCATGCCTTGTGTTTTCAACAAGAAGATACTAATTCCAGCTTGCACTAGTTTGGATTGGTTCAAAAATCCATTGGTTTACTATTAAATCAGATATTGTCTCTAACAGTTATATTGGTTGTTTGTATTGCCTAAAGAAGATAAATCTATTAAAGTTTCAAACGTTGGCATCTCACATCTATGTATGGAATGGAAAATCGATCTGTGTATAAGAATCTGCAAGTAATTATCAACATCTATGAGGCACTTAATTAATTCATGTTATGTAATA
The DNA here is from genome assembly GCA_035079005.1 of Fraxinus americana. NCBI lineage: Eukaryota > Viridiplantae > Streptophyta > Magnoliopsida > Lamiales > Oleaceae > Fraxinus > Fraxinus americana. The sequence goes on from CM068714.1 coordinate 6,843,436, forward strand.
GCTTAAATGGTTAACTAATATATATTCCGACATTCGAAAGTGACATTAAGAAAATATTTAGTCCTCATAAACGCGCAAGGTCCCTATAATTCTTACCGGCACTTGAAAGGCAAAACTGAAAACTTATAAATAGTTCTACTTGCTTCCATTTTGATGTACTCTTTCTTTTTGATATTAACAATAAAATGTTGGGGATTCGTAGATGGTGAGACTGGTAAAGAGGTGCCAACCTAGTTGAAGTATCCAATTGTACATATTAATTCCTTTTTTCAAAATCTTACACAAAAATAAGGAAACTGCATGCATTTTCGACGAACCTTCTAAATATAGTATGGTTGAATATATTTACTAAAGTAAAAAAATTAGAAAAAAAATTCAAACGAGGTGGCGTACCCGTTACTCTTACCCGCCCAGGGCAAGGTACCCGTTACCCATACCCGCCCTGGGGCGAAGTTACCACCCCGTCCTCGACCCGAATACCCTATTAAGCGGGTAATCCCTGCCCTGTTCGGGGGCGGTGCCCGAGTGTATCGGATTTTTTAGCCATCCCTAGATGTCCATATTGGTTATCGCCCCAATAGATGGTGAGTGACCTTTATGATGATAGGCGAGAGGCACGAGCTGGTGGCCATGACGTGTGTGTTACGACTACGAAAGTTTGGTGTAATGGTTGGTTTAGTCACGAGCCTGCCTGTGGGTATGTTGCTTATGGAAATAAAGATGGAAAGTTTTCCGGTAATTGAGGGGCTAACGTTCGTTATAAGATTGGCGAGCAACCCTCGTGGGGACAACAATTAAGATTGTTGTATGGATTTTAAAATGGAGTCTAACACAAATTTATCAATCTTTGTGGAAGAACTAATGTCCAGATTCTAGGGAAGTTTGGGAAACACCATATGGATCAACATACTCATTTTGAGAATCAATTCTCAATGTCAAGATATGACCTTCATGAAATTATGGCAGTTGTAAAATTGAAACCACAATGATGCGAATGAAATATTTTGCGCACTAAAATAGTGCGTTTCTAGTAGAAGGCCACATGGTCGAACAAGTCATAGGATACACTTCTTGGAACATTTGTAAATTCCAAAATTTTACCACACAATAACTTTGAATGTTTGGGAGAATTTGTTGGGATACAATGGGATAGAAGTGAAAAAATTCGATTAGTTGCACAAGGTTTTCAAGATCTTTTGAATCAAGATATATGGTTAATATCCATACCATTGACTTATCAATTGAATCACCATCCTTACGAGGTGTCGGATGAGGGGTGAAAGATTTGAGGATGAATCTTCTCCTAGCCGAGGGGAATCATGAAAGTGGTTCCCATTTAATGTAATATTTTATTGTTTAATTTTATTCTTGTTAATTAGTCTTTTATCATGTTATGTTTAATGGAATTTTATTTTGATTATGAATTTAATCGAAATAGATATATTTTTCAAAGTTTGTTTTGCTTTAAAAGTTTAATTAAAAGTTTTGTATAAATTTTTTATGATTTTGTTGTAAGATGATTGATTTGAATATTGAATTAAAACTTGAATTCTTTATTTTTTTCCCCGATTATTCGCCTAAGTGGTTAATTCATACATAAATTTCTTTTTATAATTTTGCATTTGTTATCCTTTATACTTTCGCTTGCATCAAATTCTAAACTAACAATCCAATTCCTTAGTTCAAAAATGTTACCAATTGCCTAATCATTCTTCTTCATTGCTCTTATCTCTTTATTCATGTCATTCTTCCATTTAGCACCTCGAATGACGTCATTGAAATAAATAACTGCATGATCGGCAAATATGCAAAATAAAGTTAATTTGCCAAAATGTTGAGATATCTCCTTGGTATCTTCATAAATCTCCCTAAAACTTCTAAAATGTGGTATTTTTCTTGAAGATGAAGGTATATCTTGACCATACTTTGGAGGTGGAGTTGATGGTGTTAGTTGAGGCAGAATCACATCAATTTGTTCATCATCATCAAAGGGGAAAAAATGTAGTTTTCATCTTGCCGATTTTGCTTGTTTCAATATCGAATTCAACGTCATTAATAATGATCACCTACTTGTTCATGGGGTTGGAAAGCTTGTAACCTCTTGATATTGAACATAGCCAACTAAGATATATTTCTCTCTTGCATCTAGTTTGGACCTTCTTTCTTTCAGAACATAAGATGACGCAACACTCTCAAAAATTCGAAGATGTAATATACTTGGTTAGAACCACTCCGTGCTTCTTTAGGAGTTATTTTGTACACTTCGGTGGGACAGCGATACAACAACTATACAGCACAGTGAGCATCTTTAGCCTAGAAATTCTTTTGCATCTTTTTAGTTTTCAAAGTACTTCAAATCTTTTTCATCAATCTTAATCTTTATCTTTGCTACACCATTTTGTTGAGGAGACATAGGAAGAGTAAAAAATGGTAAATACCACAACCTTCACAAATATTCTTAAATGAGTTACTAATATATTTACCATGACGATCTGAGTATAAGGTTTTGATCTTGTGACAACTTTGATTTTTCACCGTCACCTTGAAATTCTTGAAAGTGTCAAATGCATAGACTTTTCTCTAAGACAATACATTCGTGTTTTGTAATAAGAGTCATCAATAAATAACATGAAGTCATTACTTTTACCGAAATATGTGGGCTTGATCGTTCTACAAAGATGAGTATGCACTAATTCAAGTAGCATTGATGCTCGAAAACTTCCTTATCTTGGGAAATTCCTTTGTGATTGCTTTTTGTAGAGAAAATTGATTTCGATGATGAAAATGTGGTAGACCTTTAACAATATTTCTCTTCGTCAATAGGTTTGGACCATCAAAATTTAGATGGTCAAGTATCAAATGCCATAGACATGTTGAAACTTTGGCACATGCATTCAAACTTCTTCACTTCTCCACATTGAATATTCAACAAGAAAATTCGGTTCTTTGTCATTGAAACTCTAGCAATCAAGTTTTCATTGCAATCTCCTGTCGTCATTTATTAGAGCTTGTTTGGGAGAGATTTTTGGGGAAATAATTGATTTTGAATAGTGATATGATGGGAAATGTGTGGTTGAAAAAGAAGAAAAAATTATTGATGTGATTGAAAATATTATTTTATTGAGAAATGTGTGGTTAAAAATGAGAATTGATTTACTGTAGAAAAATTTAATTCCTCCCAAACAGGGCGTTAATTCTTCATTGAGATGTCAAAATATCGTTACTCCAAAAATTTGTCCAAACTCAAAATATTTGGTCGGAACATAGTAGACATTGGAAATGTATTGATGTTCCCTGTTCTTCATTTGGTTGAGAATTTTACTTTTGTCCTTGACCTGAACCTTTGCATTATCTCCAAATATAACATGATCATTTAGTTCTTCAAGTTCTATGAACATATGATTGTTGCCTCCTTTTCGTACATTATACGCCGAGAATAAAGTTTTTTTCTCTGTCTTTATTTTTAACATAATTGGACTGCTCTACGTTGTTACTCCTTAGCTCCTTGGTGAAATGATCAAGTTTGTGATAATTATAGCATTCAATTTGATATTTATCATATCCCCACCATTGTTTTTTTCTTTCACCTCTTCTTTGAGAATTTTTTCTTCCTCACCCTACTTTGAGAATTCTTTGTTCCTCGCACTCTTGAAATATATAAGTATTGATAATTCCCTTCTTTATTGAATAAATATTGAGAATCTCTCTCTCATCTTTTAGGACCTCTTCCACATCCTCTACCTCTTTGGTTCATATCTTATCTATTTATTGTCTTTCCAAGAAAGCTTTGTTTCACTTGTTCTTTCTTCTTCAACTTCTCGTTGTGAGCTTGTAGTGTACTTATGATTTCATCAACAGTCATTTCATCCAAGTGTTTTGATGCTTCGATTGCCACTACTATAAAATTAAACTTTTCATGTGAAGATCAAAGAGTTTTTTCAATCGCTTGAAGATTGCTTACTTCTTCATCATACCTATTCATATTTTGATAACCATCAATACTCACAGAGTAATATGGATTTTTTTTTTTTTTTTATAGATAATCAGAAAATTTTATTAATCAAAGAAGAAAACACAGGAAGTGTATTATCAGTTTAAACAAGAAAGAAAATGTATGAAGTTAGGTAGCCATTCTATAAGATTTCTAGTCGCTGCATTAAACCAAGTATACAAAGTCAGATATTCGGATTCCTTCTTGGATAGAGCTTATTTTCTCATATGAAGATTAAAGACGAACTTTTTTCACTTTGTTCGCACCATTGTATGTATTTTGAAGAACCTACATGCTTGCTTTGAAGTTGTAGTATTTGACATTTTTTGAAAAATCGTATCATCAAGATCTTGATGATCGTACCAAGAGCCTTTTGATCATTTCTCTTAGTTGTTTGTTGAAAATCTCTTTGTACTTGAAACGTACCTTCTTCATTTTGAGGTTCAAAACCTCTTCTCTACCAAGTCCCACAAATCTTGATTTTCAAGACATGCCTTCATACAAATATTCAATGCACTATAGTTATCATTAGTGAGTCAAGGAATGCAAAGAGAATTATTGTTTGCCATCTCTTCTTTTCCCACTCTTATAACCTTGCTCTAAAGCCACTTTTGTTGGAAAATTGGAGATGAAACAACAATTTAAGAAGAGGAGAAAATAATGTTCAAGAGAACACTCAACTTTATTTCCGTAACAGTCCAAAATGACTTATGCAACAACTTTCGAAGAGAAGATAATATTTAAGAGATTACTAAACTTTGTATCTTAACCCTCCAAAACTATTTATAAAAAATGATTACAACCTGTGACCTTTTATAGGCTTCACAAAGCATGAATTTAATCTAATATATACAAACTAATAGCCAAAATAATTCATGTATTTTATTAATTTCACATTTATAGTATTTTTCAACATATACTTCGGCAATGGTTACAAGATACTGACAATGTATCTAGATTTTTATCCTTTTCCAATCACTTAAAGAATTTAGTGCATGCATGATTAGGCTTTATTTATTTCAATTATTCTCGGAGTAGATTTTATATTAATTTAGTTAGAGCAATAATATTCCTTACATTTTTTTTTTGTCTTTCATCTTCTCCCTCTCATAAAAATTGAATTGTCTAATCACATTATTTCACATAAACTATCATATCATCGGTATTTCATCATCATGATGATAAATAACATTATTTATTTAAGATAAAGTATGTATAAAATATTACAATCCAATATAAGTTTGGGTGCTACGCCGATAGGACGTGTATGGTGCATTTTTTGCCATTATTGGGTTCAAAATCAATGAAAAAAGTTGTTCCGTAAAAATTCTTTCAATTTTTTCACGTACCTGTAACATAATTGTAATTTTATAACATTGTTGAAATAATTAATAAGCTCAAATTAATTGTACAATGTAAAAACAACATATTTTATGAAAAAACTGAATGGTTCTTCTAATTGAATTCCGCTTTCTTTATACGTATATGGATTTTCTTTCCCTCCATCCCTTTCTCTCGGCTGTGATTTCCATATTTATGGTCGTGGTGTCAGGTTCTCATGTTTTGTACTTGAAGATATACTTTGCTTCTTTTTTTCCTTACTTTTATCAAAGGCCAGTGTTCTTTCTCGGTCCTTGATGTCCATATATTTCTTTTGATACTGACAAAATATACGTATAAAGATTGTTTGCAGTGGTATACTGTTAAAATGGTGAGACAAAAGATTCAGATCAAGAAGATTGATAACTTGATGGCACGCCAAGTGACCTTTTAAAAGAGAAGAGGGGTTTTCAAGAAGGCTCAAGAACTCTCTACTCTCTGTGATGATGATATTGCCCTAATTATTTTTTCTGCCACTGGAAAACTCTTCCATTATTCTAGCTCAAGGTTCTCTAATTTCCTCTCTTATCTCTCTTGAACACGGACACAACATGCTACTGGGTTCGAAGCTTTGATACTTTTTTGTTACTGAGTTTCAACCACTTAGCTAGTTTTGTGTAAAACTAAAGATTTTAATGGGCTGAAACAATGAAAAAATGACTGGAGAGACCCTTCTTTTGAGAAGGTACGAATTAAATGGGCAGTAATGGAAATTATAAGGTAGAAATTGTAGCTCGGATATGGATGCAAATAATCTACAAGTGTGACGAAGAATCGAACAAAACTAGGGATGACGGTTACACTGATACATATCACCTGTTTTTCTCCTGCGTTTGTAAACTAGCTTTTGGTAGTGAGTTGGGGGCAGGGGAGGATGTAGAATTGAAGCAACAATGATCATATAGGAAAATGTGAACACGAGGATGGATTATCTTGTGGTGTTTTCAACAAATCTTTTGATCCTCAATAGTGGGTGTTTAATGCTATTCAATATGTTCATTTGAGCGTCAAGATGGGACCGTGGGCAGTACAAGTCCAGAGTGCAATAGTGCCCTCAGTGAGAGATGGCTTGCTATCTGTGTTTTTGTGTCTAAGGTTCATGCTTTTTACCTTCATTAAACTAAGCATAGTTAAGGTTAAACATATGGGAGAAGTTAGTTGTTTTTCTATCCAGTTTTTTCTTATCAAGAACATACTCCTCTCCAATATATCTTAAGTTTTAAAGTAATATGGTTTACTATGGTACTCGTGTCACGTAAATGTCTTAAGGTGATGTACGTAGGCACCAATTATTGTGAAATTTGTGCATGCCTTGTACATTCGACAAGAAAATACTGATTCAAGCTTGCACTTAATTGGATTGGTTAAAAAATTCATTGGTTTACCATTCAATCAGATATCATATCTCACAGTACCAATGGCTGCTTCTAATTCTTAAACAAGTAGTAATCAACATCTATTAGGACACGTTAAGTTATGATATCTAATAGCTTGAATGGTTGAGTATTATAAATTCTGACATTCCAAAGTGGCACTAAGAAGTTCTTCATACTACGAACACACATAAATAAGGTCCCTATAATTTTTGTTGGCACCAGAAAGGAAAAACTGAAAACTTATATATATATATATATATTGTTAGTTTTTGTTCTACTTGCTTCCATTTTGATGTAATCTTTCTTTTTTATATTATTTATGTAGAGAATCTGGCCAAATAATTAAAGATGAGAATTATTTGAATAATATTAAAATAATGGATTACATAAGAACACAAGATTTATGTAGAAGAATAGGAGAATTTATTATACCAAAATTTGATGCTCTCAATCTAAAACTAAACAATTCTCTCAAGTTTCTAATGTATACATCAATGATTTAATTGTTATGCTGAGTTTATGATGAGCCTATACCTATATGAGTATACATAGAAACCAAATCTTGGAGTTATGGATTAAATAGATCACAAAAAACGCGTCAGAAACCAACTGAGAATGGGATTCTTCCCATACCCACCTCGACGCCTTGCAGTGCCGGCTTCCTGCTTGCCAAAATTGCCTTGGGTGCCTCAACACCACCTCCTTGGTGCCCCAACGCCCGTATGTTGCATCATTGTCGTGATGCCGGCCCCTTGGCTCCCCGTCTCAGACCCAATGCTTTCAAAACACTTCGTAATCCATTCCAAAGTTATTTTTCTAATCAAACTCTCAATTCATAATGAAATTTGATTCCTTATCAATTTGGACTTTCAAACTAAAATTATCTAGGCTCTCTCCATGAATTAAACTTCCAAATCACATAGAATTTGAGTCACAATCTAACAATTTATAAAATGTTGAGATCATTAGATGACGAGAATGCATAAGCTGTCGAGGTGCACATATTAATTCCTATTTTCAACGGTCATACTCAAAAAAATAATCTTCTACTGTTTTAGTTGTTAGTTTTAGCCCTTCGAGTAAATTTATTTCTGACATTTTGAAATAATAATTTATTTTTCCAGTGAATTATTTGTATTAATTCGAGCTTGCATTTTGTTCATGGATTGCTTGATATTATAAATCAAGTGTTTAAGTTGTTAAACACGGAAAGATTTGATTTGTAATTCGATCTAAAAGTTTATTGTCCACAATCGGTAAATGAAGACGAACACTTCATTTTGATAAGATTGTCTCAATTTTTTATTTAAAGTTGATCTTGACTTTAGCAATAAAATTGATTGTACATTTTTTGGAATGTATTGGACTGGACCACGCGAAATTAATTTATGGAGTTGACCACTTGAATTTAATTTCACTTGACTATTGTATGTAGTACCTTAATCCTGAGCGAGTAATGAACTTTGATTAATAACTTGAAGTTTTTTGAGGTATCAATGAGTGAGATTAAATTACTGATCAATATCTCGATGCCTTGGAAATTAAAGTAAAATAATCAGAGAACATATATTCGCGATATGGAATCCGTAACCTATTTAATAGGCATGATCACGACCTCAAGAGTTTTTCTAAGGAACAGTTAAATCTGAGCTCAGTACTTCGACGTAACTGTTGAATTAATGTTGTGATGTGATCACAAGGAACTGTCAAATAGAAAATGGGATTGAGGATTTAATGCATATTTGGAAAATGGTTTTTTGGTCAATTTTACCTAGTTCTAAATGTTCTACGTGATTAACGGGGGTAATATATAAGAGCAATTTGTCAGAGGATATAATTATTGTAGCTTCAGTAATTTCAATTAAATTAAGAGTGCAATCACATTCTTTTAGTGGAATAGATAGTGATTAATAAATTATCTAGATCGATCAAGAGTTGATCGGGTCAAGATTAATTTATTGGAGCTTGATTTAATTGGGTCCGTTTGGTCCCTTCAGTGGCTTCAAAATAAGAACCGGAATAAATTATAAGAGTTATGATTTATTAAATGTAGAAATATAAATTAATTAAACCAAAAATTATGTCTTGCATGTGCCAAACGTGTACTATGGAGGTTATGATTTGGATAAAGACAAAAATGAGATTCCTACTTGATAAGGACCTATCATCCAATCAAAAGAGGAGAGAGTGTCCTAGTGGGATGTGGTGTCTTGTAAATCAAACCAACACGTACATGCTAGTGGGTTTAATTAATAAATAAAAAGGTATCTTGCTTTTGTGCCCACACACAAGATAAAAAAAAAAACATCTCTCTACATTTTCTATTGGGTTCTTGAAGAACACGGGAGAAGGCCAAAGGGTTTGAAGAAAGGATTTTCAAACAAGGGGCTTGGAGGTGGAATCAAGGAGATAAAGGAATCTTGTAAAGCACGCTACAAGGGTAATTCCTGAAACACCTACGTGTTTATTTTTGTTCCAAATTATTTATTCTTGTTGATACACAATGTAATATAAATCCTGTATTTTCCAACAAATGGTATCAGAGCATTGGTTTTGATATTATTTTGTGTATCAAGAATTAAATAATTTTGGATTATGCATGTATTAGTAAAGGGCGGTGTTAGGATTATGTGATTTATTTTGTTATTGGATGAATGATATTTATTTATTTATTTTTGAACAAATTTATGGCCTTAGAATTTTGTGGTGATATCATGTATTGTTTTTTAATCGAGTCATGTAACAAAGGGGGTGGATTACGACTCCATGTTTTCCCCTTTGATTTTAATTTTTATGGCAATAAATTTATGTTATATATATTATTGGTATTACTACTGTAATCACGCAACAACTGGACACATTCTGCAATCATGTATCGGAGGACCTAAACAGCAATTTGGACTCAAAGGACTTAAAGGTGCAAGTTCAGTTTCACCGGGGCTGCCGCTTTCGCGTGAAACGCAGCGGCACTGAAATCTGCCGCCGCGTCTCGTACATGGCAGCGGCGTTTTGGGCGCTGCTGCTGCATTGTATGGGAGGAAAAACGGTGGTGGTCTCAGGTGGCGAGCCGGCGTTGATCGGTGGTTATCGTCTTGCTAGTGCTTCCTTGGTTCTCGGCGTTGCTGGTTTAACGTGGAACTGGTGGAAGAAATGGCAATTTTTTTGGAATAACTGTTGGTAGTGGGCGGTTGAAGATATTGTTTTTCAATTGTGCCAATAATGGAATGACAGATTTTGAGTTGGGCCTGGTATTGTGTGAAATGGGCTACAATTATTAAAAGTTGAGATAAACCATATTTTTTTCCATCTATTGCATTGTGGGCTAATGTGCTTAGCCGGGCCAGTGCAATATGGACTAATTTTTCACAATGGGCTGGATTATTGCAAAATTGGTTGTTGGCACTTGGGCTGAAGAATAAAGTTTTGGAGCTTTTTGGATTGGACACAACAAATTGGAAATTGAAGAATTGGACCGGAATGTGGCCCAATTAAAACTTTAATTTGTATGTAATTTTGTGTCTAGGTTTTGGGCCATAAATTTTTGTTCTAGCTATTTTTTATTATTGCCTTTATTTATTGCTTTAATTAAATTGTGGATGAATATCATTAAATAACATGTCATTTAGATCGCATATACACCGCTCTAGGTACTATACTGTCATGCATGTAAATAATATTTATTTTTCTTTTCTAAATTGTTAGATAAGAAAATGGATAAATATTATAATTAACGATTAGGCCATTTTCATTAGATTGGTTAGAAATTGTTAATTGGAAAACCCAAGTAGTATAAAAATATTAAGTGGGTGAGGGTAAATAAATTTATTTCGACCCACGGCCTCCCCTATTAGCCCATTAGTAAGAATTGTGTATACCATATGCTAATAACTTTATTATTGGCTTCCCTAAAGGAGGGCTGCACTGTTTCGTTACTTGATTGGGCCCAATTAGGTGATGGATTCTCGATATGAATTAATTGTGATTGCCCTATAGGTAACATAATTAATTTTGGATTTGAAAAATCATCAATATAGGGGTTGTACACTTAAATCAAAAATATCACGAGGACTTCCTATAGAATATCCTGATGATATTATTGATGGCCAAAATTCAAATGATACTAAATTTTAATATTGCATGAGATGCTAGAATATATTGAATTTAGTGGGAGGGTCCCAGCCTAACCGTAAATCACTTTATCTTCTCCTATAGAGAGATATGTTTAAGATTTTGAGGTTTTAGGTTGTCATCATATTAAAGTAGTATTGGGTCTATTTGTGCATTTTTCATGCATCATATATGAAAAGTATTTATAACTTGCAAGCTCATTTTAATACTATTATCTTATTTCAGAAAAATGTCGAACCATACACTGTCATCCATCCTAAGCAAAAACCAACTAGTAGGAGATAATTACATTGATTGGAAACGTAACTTAATGATTGTTCTCACTGCTGAGAAGCATAAGTTTGTGCTGACCGAACCCTGTCCTAACAAACCGACTGAGGAATCTACGGCTGAACAAAAGGCTGCATATGAGAAGTGGGTTCAATCTGATGAGATGGCCCGTTGCTACATTACGGCTTCCATGTCGAATGTGTTGCAACAGAAACATCAGAACATGGACACTGCAACTCAAATTATGGATAGTCTTCAGGAAATGTTTGGCCACCAAGGTCGTCAGGCTCGACAGGCTGCCATTAGGTCTATTATGAACATGCGCATGAAACCAGGGACGTCCGTGAGAGATCATATGCTTGCATTGATCGCTCAGTTCAACGTGGCTGAGGTTTTAGGGGCTGAAATCAAATCGGAGACGCAGGTTGACATGGCTTTAGAGACTCTCCCAGAGATGTTCTCACAGTTCAAGGTTAGTTATAACATGAACAAGCTTAATATGTCCCTGACCGAGCTGATGAAGGAGCTCCAAAATGCAGAGGCTGTTCTAAAAACTAAGCATGGTGAAGCCCATGTATTTTCTTCTGATCGACCATCCTCTTCCAAGCCGAAAGGCAAAGGAGGTAATAAGAGGAAGAAGTCAAATAAGAAGAGCATACAGCCACAAGCCAAGAAAGTAAAGACAGATGAAAAACCCAAAGGGAAGTGTTTTCATTGTGGACAGAAGGGTCACTGGAAGAGAAACTGTCCAGAATACCTAGCTCGCAAAAAGCCAGGTAATGGAGTGTTATCTTACATTGAGTCCTGTTTAGTGGTTGATTCTACAGATACCTGGATAGTAGATTCTGGAGCCACTAATCATATTTGCAATTCTTTGCAGGGGTTCCAGGTAACCAAGGAGCTCAGTGAAGGGGAGTTCACTCTTAGAGGATGCAGTGGAGAACTGGTGTCTGCTAGAGCCATAGGATCTATTTTTCTAATTTTTCAGCACAATAAACATTTGCATTTAGAAAATTGTTATTTTGTTCCAGACGCTAAACGGAATTTAATTTCCATGGCTTGTTTATTTGAGTATGGATATTCAGTTGTTTTTGCGCGGTTTGCGCTAGATATTAAATTGAATAAATCTCTTATTTGTCATGGACAAATGGTTAACAATTTGTATGTTTTAAATTGTGCAGTTGGCTCTATAAATAATGTCAATGCTTCTAACAAACGCATGAGATTATCTCCCACTAACGAGACTTTTTTGTGGCACCTTAGACTTGGTCATATTAACCTTGATAGAATCCAAAGACTAGTAAAAGATGGTCCTTTAAATGAATTAAAGGTGGAATCTTTTCCGGTATGTGAATCTTGTTTAGAAGGTAAAATGACCAAGAGACCCTTTACTTCGAAAGGGCATAGGGCCAAGGAAGTTTTGGAATTAGTGCACTCTGATGTATGCGGACTAATTAGTGTCCAAGCTAGAGGTGGGTATGAGTACTTCATCACTTTCACTGATGATTACTATAGATACGGCTTTGTATACTTAATGGCTCACAAATCTGAAGCCCTTGAAAAGTTCAAGGAATTCAGGACTGAAGTAGAAAAGCAATTAAGTAAAACCATTAAAACACTCCGATCAGATCGAGGTGGGGAGTATCTATCCCATGACTTTAGAACATACTTATCAGAGAATGGGATTCTATCCCAACTGAGTGCACCGGGAACACCCCAGCAAAATGGTGTTTCAGAAAGGAGAAATAGGACATTATTAAACATGGTCAGATCTATGTTAGGCTTCTCAACTCTCACAACATCGTTTTGGGGATATGCTCTACAAACAGCAGTATACTTATTGAATATGGTTCCGTCCAAGTCTGTTCCTAAAACACCCTTGGAATTGTGGAATGGGCGTAAGCCCAATCTAAGACATATTCGGATATGGGGATGTCCAGCACACGTGCTAAAGGGAAAGACAGATAAGATAGAATCAAGATCGAAAATATGTATATTTGTAGGGTATCCTAAAGGAACGAGAGGATATTACTTCTATAGTCCTCAGGACAAGAAGGTATTTGTGAGTACAAATGCAACCTTCTTAGAGGACAAGTACATAGAAGAACGTGAATCCAAGAGCAAGGTTCTTTTGGATGAAATGAGAGGAAACATTCCAAGCTCATCTAGTCCAGAGATCCGCACTGAACCTGCTCAAGAAGAATTCATGCCTGTTTCACCGATAGTCTCTAAGCATAGTGGGAGACAAGTGGGGTTCTCACCTGTCATACCCGCTGAAATGCCGAGACAAGAAGTGACGGAGGATGAAGTCCCGATTGTTTCATCACCACATGGTAATGATGCAAGAGAAGAAGTCATAGGACAGTTACAAGTTCCAATCAACCAAGAACCTCAACGGCTTCGACGTAGTGGGAGGATCACTCGGTTACCATCCAGATACTTACTCTATGGAGAGTCTTTCGAGGCAGTCTCTACTGAGCAAGAAGATGATCCAATCTCATTCAGAGAAGCTATGGAGGATACAGACGCTGACCAATGGAGGAGTGCCATGGATTCAGAAATGAAGTCCATGTACACTAACTCAGTCTGGGATCTTGTAGATGCACCAAATGGAATAAAACCCATAGGATGCAAATGGGTCTACAAGAGGAAACGAGGAGTAGATGGAAAGGTGGAGACCTTTAAAGCGAGATTGGTTGCTAAGGGTTTTAACCAACGAGAAGGTATTGATTATGAGGAAACCTTCTCGCCTGTAGCCATGCTTAAGTCTATAAGAATCCTCTTATCCATTGCAGCTCATTTTGATTATGAGGTGTGGCAAATGGATGTCAAGACTGCATTTCTTAATGGAAATCTTGACGAAAGCATATTTATGATACAACCAGAAGGTTTTATCCAAAAAGGTCAAGAGCATAAAGTATGCAAATTGAAGAAGTCTATTTATGGATTAAAACAGGCGTCTAGATCTTGGAACATCAAGTTTGATCAAACAATTAAGACTTGTGGTTTTGATCAGAACCTTGATGAGCCTTGTGTCTATAAGCGTATTAAAGACAACAAGGTCATTTTTCTCATATTGTATGTTGATGATATTTTGCTCATTGGGAATGATATTGGATCATTAACATCAATCAAAAACTGGTTGGCACAACAGTTTGATATGAAGGACTTGGGAGATGCCAATTATATTCTAGGTATCCAAATCCTACGGGATAGGAAGAACAGGAATATTGCTCTTTCCCAAGCTTCATACATAGACAAAATACTGGTCAGGTTTTCTATGCAAAATTCCAAGAAAGGTCAGATGCCTTTTAGACATGGAATTCACTTATCACGGGAGCATTGTCCTAAAACTCCTGGTGAAGTGGAATACATGAAACAAGTTCCTTATGCCTCAGCTGTAGGAAGTCTCATGTATGCGATGTTATGTACACGACCTGATATTTGTTATGCTGTTGGAATAGTCAGTAGATATCAATCAAACCCAGGACCTGAGCACTGGATCGCTGTTAAGCATATACTCAAGTACCTTCGTAGAACTAGAGATTATATGTTGGTTTATACAGCTCCAGATTTGGTTCCTACGGGTTATACTGATTCTGATTTTCAAGCTGATAGGGACTCTCGCAAGTCCACATCAGGATCAGTGTTCACATTGGGTGGCGGTGCTGTTATATGGAGGAGTGTCAAGCAATCTTGTATTGCTGACTCCACTATGGAGGCAGAGTATGTCGCAGCTTGTGAAGCAGCCAAGGAAGCGGTATGGCTAAGAAAGTTTTTGCTAGACCTTGAGGTGGTTCCTTCAGCATCGCATCCCATTATTTTGTACTGTGATAATAGTGGAGCGGTGGCAAACGCAAAAGAACCGAGAAGCCATCAACGCGGAAAACACATTGAACGAAAATATCACCTGGTTAGGGAAATCGTTCAACGAGGAGATGTAACAGTGTGCAAGATAGCATCTGCAGAAAATCTTGCTGATCCCTTTACCAAGAGTTTGCCTACTAGGAGCTTTGAGGGACATACTGAAAATATGGGCTTACTTAACATGTCTCATTTACTCTAGGGCTAGTGGGAGAATTGTTAGTTTTAGCCCTTCGAGTAAATTTATTTCTGACATTTTGAAATAATAATTTATTTTTCCAGTGAATTATTTGTATTAATTCGAGCTTGCATTTTGTTCATGGATTGCTTGATATTATAAATCAAGTGTTTAAGTTGTTAAACACGGAAAGATTTGATTTGTAATTCGATCTAAAAGTTTATTGTCCACAATCGGTAAATGAAGACGAACACTTCATTTTGATAAGATTGTCTCAATTTTTTATTTAAAGTTGATCTTGACTTTAGCAATAAAATTGATTGTACATTTTTTGGAATGTATTGGACTGGACCACGTGAAATTAATTTATGGAGTTGACCACTTGAATTTAATTTCACTTGACTATTGTATGTAGTACCTTAATCCTGAGCGAGTAATGAACTTTGATTAATAACTTGAAGTTTTTTGAAGTATCAATGAGTGAGATTAAATTACTGATCAATATCTCGATGCCTTGGAAATTAAAGTAAAATAATCAGAGAACATATATTCGCGATATGGAATCCGTAACCTATTTAATAGGCATGATCACGACCTCAAGAGTTTTTCTAAGGAACAGTTAAATCTGAGCTCAGTACTTCGACGTAACTGTTGAATTAATGTTGTGATGTGATCACAAGGAACTGTCAAATAGAAAATGGGATTGAGGATTTAATGCATATTTGGAAAATGGTTTTTTGGTCAATTTTACCTAGTTCTAAATGTTCTACGTGATTAACGGGGGTAATATATAAGAGCAATTTGTCAGAGGATATAATTATTGTAGCTTCAGTAATTTCAATTAAATTAAGAGTGCAATCACATTCTTTTAGTGGAATAGATAGTGATTAATAAATTATCTAGATCGATCAAGAGTTGATCGGGTCAAGATTAATTTATTGGAGCTTGATTTAATTGGGTCCGTTTGGTCCCTTCAGTGGCTTCAAAATAAGAACCGGAATAAATTATAAGAGTTATGATTTATTAAATGTAGAAATATAAATTAATTAAACCAAAAATTATGTCTTGCATGTGCCAAACGTGTACTATGGAGGTTATGATTTGGATAACGACAAAAATGAGATTCCTACTTGATAAGGACCTATCATCCAATCAAAAGAGGAGAGAGTGTCCTAGTGGGATGTGGTGTCTTGTAAATCAAACCAACACGTACATGCTAGTGGGTTTAATTAATAAATAAAAAGGTATCTTGCTTTTGTGCCCACACACAAGATAAAAAAAAAACATCTCTCTACATTTTCTATTGGGTTCTTGAAGAACATGGGAGAAGGCCAAAGGGTTTGAAGAAAGGATTTTCAAACAAGGGGCTTGGAGGTGGAATCAAGGAGATAAAGGAATCTTGTAAAGCACGCTACAAGGGTAATTCCTGAAACACCTACGTGTTTATTTTTGTTCCAAATTATTTATTCTTGTTGATACACAATGTAATATAAATCCTGTATTTTCCAACATTAGTATGGTTGATTGCATGTACGAACGTAGAGAAATAATCTCATAATGTTGAGTTCCATATTGGTACCAAATATGCATTAAATTAATGTTGAGTTCTATATTAGGTACCCAACATGCATTCTATGTATAAAATGTATTAGATTTTGATTTCTGTCTTCCCCTAGTATAAGTAGTTGAAAACATTGTTCCCCCTTGTTTTGTTCTTCAGCATGATGCAACTAATTGCAAGGCATAGAATTCAACCAGAGAACTCCAACAAATTAGGGCAATCATCTCTCCAACTTCAGGTGAGATCACACATTTATAGACAATTCGGCATTAAATTTGTTGTTCGTGTTTGTACTTTGTATACTGAAAAGATAATAAGCAAATAAAGATGAATAAGACTTCAATTTTTGAATTCAGGCGCTGAATTTGAAACATTACCATAGGAGTTTGAATATTGCAAACAAGAGTGTTTCTAGTTCATCAAATGTAGATTTATGTTATATTGTATTTACCCCCATTGGGCTAACTAAATCTAAGATGTGTGCAGACTTGTTTAATTTAATATTTTATTGTTTAAATTGCATTATTTTTAATTAATTTGTCTTTCATTATTTCAAGTTTTGTAGGAGTTTTATTTGGAATAGGAGATTTGATTTAAAATAAGTTTTCTTGAGTTTGATATGCTTAAAGTCTAGTTAGGAGTTCGATATGAATTTGGTGTTATAATTGGATGGTTGATTTGAGTGTGAATAGAAAGTTTTAGATTTTCTTCAATTATCCACCTAAATGGTTAATTCACAGCATGCAAATTTGGAACCATAGTTGAGTTTAAAATCCTAACAATGGATCCTTAAGTTAAGACGTTGTGATTCCATGGTTGATAATATGAGTCGTAAAGATGAGCTAATACAAAACATCTTGACGTCCGGGTACAAAAGGTGGCAAGATTAGTTATCCCTCCATAGTAGACGATGGGCGACCTTTATGGCGATAGGCAAGAGTTGGTGGCCTCGACGTGTGTTGCGGTTGCCCGAGTTTGTTCTGATGGGGGTTTAGTCGCGAGCCTAATTGTGGATAGGGTTGCAAATGGAAACTCAAAGATGGATAGCATTCCGATGATTGAGTGTCCGACATTATTATAGGATTGCCGAGCAAACCTGTAGAAATTGTTATTCAGATTGTTGTACGGATGTTAAGATGGAGTTTGACACAAATTCATCAATCTTTGAGGAAGAACTGATGACGAGATTCTTGAGAAGAAGGTTGAGAAACTAGATATGGATCATACTTACTTTGAAAATCAATTCTTAATGTTAGGCGATGACCTTCACAAATTATTGTAGTTGGTAAACTTGAAACCACAATAATGCAAATGAAATATTTTACACACTTGAATGGTTGGTTTGCATTAGAAGGCCGCTGGTTGAACAGGTCTTAGGATCAAATACACTACTTGAAAATTTGAAAATTCCAATTTTGCACCGCAATAACTCTGGATGTTTGGGTGAATTTGTTGGGATTCAATGAAAATCATTATTAGCGGTTCAAGTTTTTCAAGATTTTTAGAATTAAGAAGTATGGAATAATATTTATGTCATAGATGTATCAACTGAAACACTGCCACACAAGGTGTTGGATTAGCGCCAAAAGATTTGAGGATGAATCTTCTCCAATCCAAGGAGAATGATGCAAGTGGATCCCATTTAATATTTTATTGTATAATTTTTGTTAATCTTTAATTAATTAGTCTATTATAATTTTACGTTTAATAGGAATTTTATTTTGATTAGTAATTTAATCAAAATAGATAAATTTTATGGAGTTTGTTTCGCTTTAAAAGTCTAGTTAAGAGTTTTGTATATTTGTCGTTATGGTTTTGTTATAGGATGGTTGATTTTGCATATTAATTTAGAACTTTGATATTTTTAATCAATTATCCACCTAAATAGTCATTTTTTAATGCAAATTTCTCTTTATAATTTCGGATTTGTTATCCTTCATACTTCCACTGCATCAAATTATCTTGTAAATAATTAAATTTGTTATTTGGTAAATGCTTTCAATTGTAGAAAAGTCTTTAGTTCACACAAGACAAAAAAATAAAATAAAATAAAAATTATACGTTTAATACCTAGAGTTACTTAAGAACTCGTTTGGAACTAGTTTTTTATTGAGTAATGCCCTCTAACAAATTAGAATCCTTGGATTTCAAATATTATTTGTCACATTCTCTTTTTAAATTGGAGTCATATGAATAAAAAAATAATTTTTTTCTGATTTTTTTGATGGAACTTTAAAAAAGAAAACTCGTTGAGGAAATATTTGTCGTTCTAGGAAGATCTTATACTCGATACTCTTTTGGTATATTAAGAAACATTCACTACAACAAAAATAGCCATTAGCAACATTTAAAAGGCAACATTTATCAATAAATGTTGCCAAAATGGTCTTTTGGCAACATTTTCGTAAGTGAATGTTGCCATAGGTTAATATAAATGAGCTTTAGCAACGTTTTTTTAAAAAATGTTGCGGTAGACCACTTTTCGCAACGTTTATTAAGTGTTGCGGAAGGTAGGCCAAACGTTGCGGAAGGCCTACCTTCCGCAACACTCAATAAACGTTGTGGAAGGTAGGCCTTCCACCTTCCGCAACGTTTGGCAAACGTTGCGGAATGATATATTATCATTCATCCTACTTATCCTACTATACTAAAAGACTCTACCTCCCAAACACTATTGAAAACGTGTTGAGTCATAAGAAAGGAAATTATAACCTTCACGCTTTCACCTCTCCGTCTCTCTCTCTCCCCGACTCACTCCCACAGGCCACAGTCCCACCCAACTCCCGTCACGGAGGCCACTCGGTCTCTGAGCTCTCTCCGGAGCTCCGCCCGTCGGCCAAGGCACTCACTCACGGCTGGCACGCTTCACTGACTCACTGCGACGGAAGAAGCCCGCGACGGCCCCTGCTCTCGGCGGCTCCGGCCTCCAAACTCCGCTCCTCCGCCGACCGCCGTTCCAACTTCCAGTCTCCGACAGGCGAAGGCGACATCCGACTCTCCTGCCTGGACAGCCACAGCCTGGTAAGTTCCGGCTTCCTCAGTCTTCGGTCTTCCCTTCCTGTATAATGTATTTATGTTTATTATTGAGGGAAATGAATTGTGTATCTTATTGTGGTAAATTTATTGAGTTTATAATTGAGTTTCATGGTAATGATCAGCAAGTGAATTGATTTTGATTTAGGGATTTAGGGTTCTGATTTAGGGATTTAGGGTTCTGCTCGATTGCTTCTCTTGGATTAGTTCACGTTCTTCCTCGACCCGGTTCAAAGATGTAGATTATTTCTAGCTTGCCTGTCGATTTTTCAGAGGACCGTATAGAAAGACCCTTGTGAGAATTGCTGCCGATTGCTTGACAATAGAAACAAATGGCATATATATTACACCTTTATTTAAGTTCTCCTTGTTAAAGTGATGGCCTACATTAACAAGTTTTGTTCTGTCGTGCTGTATTGGATTGAAAACTATATTAGTGGAAGGTTTGTTTTGTCAGAATACAACTCTAGTCTTTTCAGAAATTGTAATATGGTTGGCACTTGATTTCTTGATTGCCTGCTTTTTTATTGTGAAGTCTTGATTTCACTGTTGCAGCTTATTTCATGGGAAGAAGGTGGGTACACTATAACTGACAAGCCAATGCCTCAAGGAGAGGTTCTTGTTGGAGGGTGTAGTGTCACTGCTGGTTACTTCAATAATGAATCCAAAACTAAAGAGGTGTATAAGGTACGAGCCTATTTATGCTAATGATATGGAAACTTGAGATTGCAGCTTATTGCTACTGCTACATCCGCAATACAGGTTGATGAGATGGGCATGCATTGGTTCTACACCGGAGATATTGGAAAGTTTCATGCTGATGGGTGCCTTGAGATCATTGATAGGAAGAAAGACATTGTGAAGCTGCAACATGGGGGGTACATCTCACTTGGAAAGGTTTTTATTCTATGCAACTTTTCATTTATCTACCTTGATCAGACATATCTCGATTATACCCCCTCTGGCAGGTTCTGAGTTCTTAATTGTAGAGATAACATATTTATCAATTAAGATAATTAATTGTGAGCAGAAATACAGCTCTTTTTAGTCTATTAATCAAAATATGCACTCTGTTTTCATACTTTCGATTATTTTGATGAGTTCCTTCACTTTTCATGATTCAAATGATAATGAGAAGTTCTAAATTTTCATAGTTTTTCTGGGTCTATATCCTACTAATTAATTCCCTCAATCTCATCATTTACTTAGTTACATCATTCATATATATATTTTTTATACAATTAATCATTTGAAGATTGAATTGTACATGGGCATATTTTTGTTTTACAAGCTTGGAATGTTTATGGTGTCCTCAATTTTTTGCAGGCACTTAAGGAGAAATGTACAATAATTCAAATTCTAAAGCAGGAGAATGAAGGCCTTGTACAGTTTACTGCTACAGATGAAGATTCTACTAGTAGTGGTGGAAGTAATGTTTTAAAGTCTTGGGCTATTTTAGCATGATACGGTTGTTTAGAGTAAATTTGTTTGTTGGGTGATTATCACATTGGATGGAAGTGCTTACTATCAATTGATGTATTACCATTCTGAAACTCATTTTTATTTAGGTGTTTTTGTATCACATTCTAATATTCAAGTGTATGGATTCAAAAATTTGTAATAAAATTATCAATTTTTATGCAATTTCAAAATTTGTTCATATTCATTTTCAATTTTGTCAACAAAAAGACCCCCTACGGCAACGTTTTTTAAACGTTGCCGTAGGGGTCCTACTCTACGGCAACACCTTGATTTGCAACACACGTCCAAACGTTGCAAAACGTCTACGGCAACGTTTTTTGAACGTTGTCGCAGGCTATTTTTGTTGTAGTGATTACACAATGTCAAAAACACGTTATTGTTACAAGTGAAAATTATATGCTGTGTGTGACGTTCGAATAATGCTTTCTGCATTTTCTTCTTTTTAGAATATCATAAATTTATAAAGTATACTTGTATTACCATTACAAATTAGAAAATCTTATTTATAGGGTTACAAGTAATTTTAAAAGAAAAGATTGCATGATAATTTACACAATCAACTATTAAGAAAAATAATCTAACACAATTGAAAAACTATCTCGCGGATAATATTTTAATCTCGTCAAGTTTGAATTTTGTTAATAATTTATGACTCAAATTTCGTTCGATGTTTGTGGATTGGTTGAAAGAGGAGTTAAAAAGGTATGGAATGTTTTGGAGGGCAAATATTGGATGTTTGGAATCAATTTGGATCGAAAATTCAACACTGGGCGCTATTTGAAGTATTGTTGTTGTCGCTTTCCTATCGCTTGCATAACGTTCAAGCGCTACGTGCCACTCACCAGGTGCGAGGTTGCGCCTTATATATTCAGGGAAAATTTGTTTGCTTTTTTTTTTTTTTTTTTTATGCGGTTTTGAACCTCTTTCTAACCATAATATTTTTTTTTGGGTTCTATATATAGTCCAAGTTATTCTTGGCTTTCATATGACTTTATATGAGTTAGAAATACAATATTTTGTATTCTTTCTCCATTATTAATAAATTCTTTGTACATCTATCAATTGTTCTTGTGTTGTGATTGCTATTTCATATTATGTATGTAATATCTTTTTTTCTCTATTTTCAAATGGTATCAAAATACGTTACTATTGTTAGAATTCTAATAGTGTACGTAGCTCATTTATTGGATTGGAGGGTGCTTAGATTTGTACAGAAAATATGTTGTCAGATTTAATACAGAAGACACTTCGTACTTTTTGATTAGACAATGTGATAAGTATATTTTATACACTTATTCGTGGTCCTAAAATATTGATATTTTGTAGTTCTTTTGACAAAATATATTCTAAATTGTTTATTTTATATTATATAGGAAAAACTCAATTGTTGAACGAGTAATCGAAGGAAAGAAGCGAAAAATGGTAAAATCAAAAGTTTGAGGACCAACTTGTAATTATATTCAATAGTTGATTCGGATACAAGAAGATACTTTGAAGATTACTAGGAGACAATTGGATGGAATTAGAACTCAAAAAGGAATGGAATACAATCAAAATATTATCAAAATCAATTTTCAATCGCACGAATTATATTTAAGATTTTTATTTGAATATTGAGACTCATTTTTGGCACAGCAAACGTTTGAATTGAAAATATTATATTTTTATAAAAGTTGTATCACTTTTAGTTATCTTTTTCAAAGACTTTGAATTGTCTCAATAGGATATCAGGAGAGAAATATATGACCAAAATATTGACTGCTGCGTAAAGACAAAAATATGCGTGTTAATGTAACTTTCCTTATTCGATTGTAATTCTTTTGGAAGCCAATTTGGACGTGACTTTCAACCAATTTTCTACTCCTACAAATATCTAATAAAAAATATATATATGGAAGACCTCTCATATATATTATACTCCAATACTCAGCAATTATTATCATCAAAAGTGGAGAATCCATAATTTTTGTGAGAGAATTGAAGGGGACTTACAAGAATTCAATTAAGTAAAAATTCAAACTTAATTTTTGGACAAAGAATAGTAGCGCAAGTGGAGATCAAAAAATCATTGAAGAGATTCAAAATTTCAAGATTCATGTCCATCTTCTCAATTAATCAAAAATTCGGGTTATATATTTTCACTTAAATATGATTTTTTGTAATTTCGATATGTTAGGCTAGTTTTATACATTGTTAGGATGAGATAAACCTTTGTTTTGAAATTTTTAATATTAGTTGATTATTTTGACGATTAATATGTTTATTTTCTTGGATGTTTATTATTGTTTTCACCTACTTTTCAATTAATTAGCTACTAATTGAGATGATTTATTGGAATCTATTATTATTGAGAGAGATAATAGATTTTTAGCTAAAAATAATAAATATTGTAAAGTCCGATAAGGGATAGATATACATTTATGCTTTAAATGGCTGTTATAGGTGTTTTAGATCATTTAATGTATTTATCATGTATGCATCTTTCATCGAGAAATATGAAGGTCACATGAGGGGAATATATTTGATAACTATCGAGAGAAGTTTTCAATTAAATTAGGAATACTGACCAACAAGATTGATTGCAAATTGTCAATTTAATTCATTGTGCTAAAAATTGATTAACAATGCGGATTCGACATATTAGCAATACTTTCACATATTTGAAACCAAACTAGTTAAATTGCTTTCTAGTTCAATCGATAATTTAGATATTAGTATAAAAAATTCAAAATCTATTTACTATTCGATTAAATGGTACTATTAATTTGAACTTGGTTAAACATATAATCCTCGTGAATTCTACACTTTATTCATTATTATATTACTTGACCACGATCACGTACACTTGCGGGTTTTCAAATGATCAAGTTTTTGGCGCCGTTGCCGGGGACTATTATTTTTGATAAGTTTAATTAATTTTAGTTTTAATCTGAATTTTTTTTTAAATTTAGTTCAGTTTATTAGAAAAATTTTCCAGTGTTTTTTGCTTCCTTTTTCAGGACATTCAATGCGAAGTTCGAGAACCGAAGATCTTGCTTAATTTGACTCGAAGATCAAATGAACATTCAACATTCAACAAAGACAATAGTTGGAAACACACCCGAGAACTTCCACTTGAGAATTGATATGATCAATATGTTCCAAAACGCACTACAATTTTTTGGAAGAGCTATAGAGAATCCCTACGCTCATATATCAAGATTCCTGGACAAGTGTGCAACTATCGAGTATCCAGGGGTGTCCAATGAAACAATGAGACTACAGTTTTTCCCATAAACTTTGAGAGACTTAATCGAGAGTGGTTAGACACTTGTCCACCTCAGAGCAACACTATATGGAACCACTTGAGTCAAAAATTTCTTAGCAAATATTTTCCACCGAAAAAGATTGTAAAGCTGAGAGACGAGATTACCACATTTCAACAACTGGAATTAGAATGTAATTCAGATGCTTCGGAACGATACAAGGGTTTACTTTGCCAATGCCCACAACACGAATTGCAGAAATGGTTTCAAATGCATTATTTCTATATTGGTCTGAATCTGATAAGTAGGGCTAATGTAGACTTCGCATGCAATGGTTCTGTCACAAAAAGAACCGTGGATCAAGTCTACCAAATCATGGAGGATCTGACATTCACCAGTACATATTAGCCTACTGAAAGGATGAGTGGAAAGATAGCTGCTGGGTTATTCAAAGTTGATTCTTTGAAAGCAATTGAGCACAATTGGCATCATTGACACAGAAGATGGATCAGATAAACACAGCCCAGACAATGGGACCGACATGCAAGCATTGTGGAGAGAATCATAAAAGTGTTGACTGCATCGTGGGTAATCCTTTTGCTCAATCGACAGAGGATGTAAATTATATTTAAGATTTTCAAAGACAACAATACAATCAAAATCCTAACACTTACTATTGAGGCCGGATGTATCACCCAGGTTTCCAATGGAGCAACAATTTGGGAGCTCAGATTGCCCCACAACAGATTGAACTACTAGGTTTTCAGCAAACTGAAAATAAATCTTCGTTAGAAAATCTTGTTACTAAATTGGTAGAGATATCTACCCAACACATGTAAAGAATAGAGAAAACCTTATAAGTGAAGGGGCTTCCATAAAAAAAATTGGAAAATCAGATGGGATAAATAACGAAAACACTTTTAGAGAGACAATTAAGAGCACTGCCTAGTGACATTGAGATAAATTTTAAACAGTAGGTTATGGCAGTGAAGGTCATGGAGGAAGAATAGATTGATGCAATAACTACCAGCAGTGGAGTTCAACTGCCAGAAATTAATATAAAAAGATCAGTTGCTACAAAAGAAAATGTCAATTCCACGGTTGAGAAGCAATTGGAAGAATCTGAGTAGAACAAAGAAGTAGAGATAGAAAAAGCATCAGAAGATCCAAAAGTTATGAAAATTGCTCTTACTAGAGAATTTGTGTCACCACTACCGTTTCCACAAAGGTAGCAAAAGAGAAAGCTCGATGATCAATTCGAGAAATTCTTGGATAAGCTGAAAAGGCTCCATATCAACATCCCATTCATCGATACAATCCGACAGATCCCGATGTATGCAAAGTTCCTGAATGATATGATGTATAAGAAAAGAAAACTTCTAGACTGGGAAAAATTGGCATTAACCGAGGATAGCAGTACAAGGCTGCAAAATAAATTGCCACCAAAACTCAAGGACTCAGGGAGTTTCACTTTACCTATTTCACTAGGCAAATAATTTAATTTTAATGCTTTATGTGATACACGTGCAAGTGTAAATTTAATGCCTTTGTCTACTTTTAGGAAGAGTGGGGGAAAGTCAAATGATTGAATGTGACGCTCAGCTGGAGTTAGCAGTTGGTTGGGAAAATATTAATATTGCAATTTCTTCATTTATGTTCGAATGTTGAACGTCAACATTCTATACTCTTAATAAATCGATTGAGAGTTGAATTGTGCTAAACTCCAATAATTAATTGTTGACACCGGAAAGTGAGTCTAACACGTGGTCAACATGATATAATTCTACGTAAGCTTTTTCCTACGTGTTGTAACACACGGTTAGTCACTTGTGGCCTTTTTCGGTGAGAGTGGAAGCTGTCGCGAGCGCTCCAACGGCCAAGTAGTGAGATGATAGACCGGAATTGAGATATCCGGTGGTGGTGATCACTGGAATGTGATTATCAATATAAATGTGTGGGATAGGAAAAATGTAAAAAGTCAGTGTTATCTTTTTTTTTCAAGAGGAAAAGAATGATCATTTCCAACGGTGCAAGTGTGGGTATTTCTAATAAGAAGAGGTGAGAGGGGAACAGGTGGATGTGAGGCACGTGGCATCGGATCCTGGACGGGTTGTTCTTTCATAGGTGTCAATCTATCAATTTATAGGTCAATGAATATTTAATGCTTCCTGATATAGTAATGCTTGACTTGACATTTTGGAATTTGTCACGCATGCGTCCCATCAATCAATATAAGGATTTGATTTTGAGATCTTTACATAAAAGATCTCCTAGTACATATGGATGAAGAAGAGCGGTTTGTAACAAGAATTATGGTCGGGCTCTTGGTACTTATCATCTTGTCACTTCGAAATTGTGTGATTGGTCGTCGGTTAGCTCTTTTGGTCAGTCCAATTAAGATGTGACGAAGTGATGCAGAGTGCATGTCTTAGCATCTGCCATGTGGCGAATGAATTTAATTCTTCTAGTGCGTGGCGAATGAATTGGGGTTTTGGAACCCATCATTCAACACGTGGTGGATTATTTGGGGACTTGTAATATTAACAATTACTAAGTTTCATTGTGCCTAAGATTTTTACAACTTGAGGCCTTCTTCAAACTTTGTCATTTCAATGGGCAATGGTCCCAACCTTACTAGAAAAATAATGTGTTCCATGAATGGTTCAACCTTCTTTACGATGATAAATCATATTCAAATATCAAACTTGAACTATTATTTAGGTCATGTTTGTCATTTTTAAAAAATTAAATTGTTTGTTACAGTATCATTTCTCCACCACTTTCACACAAATCAATAAAGTTTCCTTACTTTTTAATCAAACACTCTAAAAAAAATACTATTCTATAACTCATTATTTCCAAATAAATTCTACCAAATAGACACTTAGTTATTACAAATTAAGAATTTCACAAGTGCAATTCATTTGTTTCATTATCTAAAATTTCACATGAAAAATCTAAATTAGTAGTTTCGACCTTATTTCAAGATAAAGTAGGGAGATGAATAGTATGTGTCGTTTCTCCATCTTAGAAATAACAATTTTCTCCAATCCGTCAATTAATAAGATAAATATAAACATGGATAATTTGTGTTGGATCACCTCATTTAAAATTAAAGTGTTAGATAAGATACAATTTTTGTTTATTTAAATTTTATCTTCTAAGCCGGTTTATGAAAATCGTGACATATGATTATGTTGTGTTATGTGGGGCAATAATTATGAACTATATGGAGTCAACAAAGAGAGAGCAAGAGAAAAAACATACAGATTTTAGTGGTACAATAGTAGGCTTAAATCCAAGGAAGCAAAACGATTATAATTTTACTATATGAACATAATATGGTTATACATATACTCTAACTCACACAAGATATTAGAATAAAAACAATAGCACCCACGTACCATATTGAGAGAGTAGTGCCCCTACACCTCCAACCTATTAAATGTTCCCGACTGTAAGTGTTATGCCATAGGTCCAATCAACTTTGGACATAAACACTTTGAATATATATAATCAATGCATATATATGGCAATATCTATTATTTAATTGAATTAATATTCTAATAAATTAAATAATAGAATCCGTAGATTCAAATCTTAGTGATTTGTTAATCACAAGGAGTTGTGATTGTGGGATACAAATTACATATGACTGAATCTTAAATCGTCCGTGGTCGAAGTAATAACGAGATACGGATATCGTTATTACGGATAGACTATCGTGTGTGGCATTCTTACTTGTGAAGTAAGTAGCTGATCTTACAAGCTAAAGTGTGGTGACACTTGAATGAACACGTGGATGTTTTGTTATAGAACAAAACATTGGAGACCCGCTGAGAGATTCCACATGGATAACTATCTAAGTGTTAGTGGTTAATCTCTAACGTTCGGTAGTGGAATTGGTCCTTTGACTTGAGGTCATCATAGTACCTTATATGAGGGCAGACATACTTTAGTGGTGTTGGATGTTGCTCTGTCAAGGGTCGCTAATACAGCATTGTTCGGGTATGTCAAGAATCATATGAAGGTTGTGAATGATCAATAGAGGATTCGTCACTCTTAGATAGTAAGAGATTATGATCTACATTTTATCCAGTTAAGTTAATAATGAAATCCTTGGCCAAGGTGAACTCATAAGTCGGAAAAGAGTTTTCGACGTACATTGGCAATAACGAGTGGGATAAAAGATATGATCGATAATTGAGATTGACACATATCCATATCTCATAATTGATCGGATCATATTGACGAAAGGATTATAGTTTCACGGTAAACGAACAAGTTTGGTTTTGTCATGCTACGTGATATTTCCCGTCACATGTACTGCCCTGATACATTGCTAGATGTCAATCTGGGACAATGAAAATGAATTAGTGATAAATTAAAAGGGGCGTTTTAATTTATCGATTTTGATTAGATCAAAATAATAATTTACGTCGTTCGGCATCGTGATCGGGAAACTAATGGGTCACACACAAAAGAGAATAAGAAGAATGGGATTTACCAATTAATTAATTGACAAGTGTTGGATAATTAATTAATTGGGTTGTTTATTAATAGGCTCGAATTAATTAATTAGATTAATTAATTCATGGACCAGATTTAATTAATTTGATTAATTAAATCTTGGACCGGGTTAAGTTTAATAGATGGGCCGAGCCCATCTGGACTTATATTAATAGACTACTAGGGTTTGTAAACTGTAGAGAATTTCATTATTCTTGCTAGCACAAGAAAAGAAAACCCTAGCCGTCATTCTTATTCTCTGTGTGGATCACCATTGGAGGCTGGACAATTGGACAGTTTGGATTGTAGATCGTGATCATTGGAGTTCAAGAAAAAGCAAAAGAGTTTGTGGAATTCATCAAAGACATCATTCTCATCACAGTTTCTATCTAAACACATTGCAGATCCTCGTTTGGGAATTGAAAATTGTTTTATTTCCGCTGTACATGTTAAGTAAATTCCCAACAGTGGTATCAGAGTCTACTTTGTGTTTGTTAGAAATTGTTTTGCATATTGTAACAATCAAAAGTTGATTGTTATTGTTTTTCTTGTTTCTAGCAATTGAGAAAATTTGATTTTTACATTTTAGAATCCGTTAAAAAAAAAAAATCGAAAAATCGGATCTGAAACTCGCCGGCAGCAACCAACGCCGCCGGCGAGCGGCAGGCGAAGCAGCTGCGGCGCTGCTCGCCGCAGGCATGGAGGGCGACGGCGCCACTGCCACAGTGGCGCCGGACCCAGCAGCAGCGCGCGACTGTCGCGCGCTGCTGATGGCAAAAGCAGCGGCGGCAACGCCGCTGCGTTTTGCAGCGGCGATTGTCGCCGCTGCGATTTTCAGAGGCAGCGTTCTGCAGCGCGAACGCTGCTGTCGCGACGGTGTCGCCGCTGTGCGACAGCGGCGACGACCCGTCGCGGTCCAATTATGCGGCGCCGTTGCCGGCGCCGCTAGTTATTAAAAGAAAAGGAAAATGGCGATTTTCTTAGGGTTTTCAGACGGGAGACTGAGAGGTGGAGGCGGGGGCCTCTTGTGCAATTTTCTAAATTTCAGGCCCCCGTCTGCAATAATGGAAAATGGGTCAAGTTTGCAATTATTTAAAAATGGCCTATTCCACTATTTATGAAATTTGGAGGCTCTGTTTGTAATTTTAAACTGGGGTCAACTTTGCAATTTTCGAAAATGAGTTTTGAATTTAAATTTGAAATGGTTTTGAATTTAAATATTAAAATGGTTTTAAACCTGTATTTCAAATGGGTTTAACCTTAAAATTCAATTTTGACCCGTTTAAAATTTTATTTAAAAATTAACGATTTTTTATATTTTCGTTAAAATTGGATTTTAACTTAAATATTAAACTTTGACCCTAAATTGAATTTTATTTTATTTAGGAGTTTTATCCTAAATTAAAATGTTAATTCATTTTAAATTAGAGTTAGACTTTAATTTAATATTTAATTAAAATTTGATTTTAATTAAATTATCCACCCTAGTATATTGTTAAAATTAGAGTTGGACTCTAATTTGACATTTAATTGAAATTTGATTTTAATTAAATTGTTTCGCTCTAAATGTTTCTTAAAATTAGAGTTGGACTCTAATTTAATATTTAATTAAGATTTGATTTTAATTAAATATGTTCGCCCTAATATCTTTGAATTAGAGTTTGACTCTTATTTTGTATTTAATTAAAATTTGATTTTAATTAAATTCAACCTTATTAATTTGATTATAATTAGAGTTGGACTTTAATTTGACATTTAATTAAAATTTGATTTTAATTAAATTGTCTTGCCCTAAAATTTTATTGGAATTAGAGTTGGACTCTAATTTGGTATTTAATTAAAATTTGATTTTAATTAAATAGTCCCGCCCTATATATGTAGAATTAGAGTTGGACTCTAATTTGATATTTAATTGAAATTTGATTTTAATTAAATAAGTCCGCTAGTTAAATTAATTAATTAATTTTATTAATTAATTATTTAATTGTTCCGATCCATTTGTCTAAATTAGTTTAGACGACTTTAATTGCTAGAAACTTGAAACGTGTTTGCATATAATATTAGATATTATAGGAATACATTTATATGATGAATGTTTTATTAGTGGATGATTATGGACTCGACCATGTGGATGTGTTGAATGGTTAGTTTTATTCTTGTTGTTTTATGGGCCTGTGAGCTCTTATTTATTTTGGACCTGCGAATCCGTTGTTATTATTATGGGCCTGGGTGTCCAATATTATTTAGGCCTGCGTGCCAACTAGTATAGGATACAAGTTGCAGCTGGACTAATTGGAGATACAAGAAGAGGAGGAGACCATAGAGATGGAGCATTGTATGAATCAATGCTATACCCCCTAGGAACTGACCGACTAATCTTCCTTATGGCTCGGGAAGACTAGATAGTATAAGTCCATAATCGTCCACACTATTATATGTATGTTTATTTGCATGTTAGATGTATAATAAAATATATATAATTATTACGATGAGACCTTTTGCATGCAAAACCCCTCGTTAAAAATATTAAGTCAATTTGTTATTTGCCTTCCATCATTATAGTGAAAAACGAGAGTCCTAAATCGATCTTAGCTTGTTGAGTACACTCAAGGCTGGTCCATTAGGGATATCTTTGACACTATGAAATATTAGATATTTCTGAATGATGGGTTTGACTTAACTAATATTTATCTTTTGTTGAGTACACTCAAGAAGATAAATTTTAGAGGCATATTAAAATATTAAGTCATATTTATATTCGTCTTCCTTCATTATAGTGAAAAACGAGAGTCCTAAATCGATCTTAGCTTGTTGAGTACACTCAAGGCTGGTCTATTAGGGATATGTTTGACACTATGAAATATTAGATATTTCTGAATGATGGGTTTGACTTAACTAATATTTATCTCTTGTTGAGTACACTCAAGGAGATAAATCTTAGAGGCATGTTAAGCTAACACATAAGATGTGTGAAGACAAAGAGTTGTCGGTTTAATGATCTGGGAGTTGTATGGAGATACAATTGATAATAGTATCTACCCAAATGTTTTATTAGGGCTTGTTGAGTACACTCAAGGTTTTGATATAACAAATGGGATCCCAGCCCACTGGGAATCAAGTATGGATTCCATAAATTTATGTGAGAGTGTCATAAATTTGAGTTAAACAGTGGGAGCAAAATTAATTTAATAAAAGACCATATTAAATTAATTCATGCATTATATATATATTATTTCTTTTACTTTTCGTCGTTTACATTTATTGAATTATGAGTAACCATATATATTTATGAGACATATTGTATGCCAACAACCAAAGCAAATTTTCTTGATTGACGCCACAATCTGAGAATTGTTCTCAGGCATGAAAAATTGGTTGTGTCCTTGAGTAGTCCTTTCTAGAGACACCTGTTGATGACTCGATAAAAGAAGAGGTGGCTGCTATAATAAACACAGTGATGACGATAGTACTACAACATATGTGATGTTTGTAACTATGTCACCTGAGTTACAAAGCAACATAAAGGTATAGATGCTAACACATGATTTTTCATCTCAATATGTTGAATGATGAACAATCATACGAGGAAATATATGATATTTCCCAGCAACTATACCAGTGCTTAATGACAGAAGAATCTTCAGTCGGTGCTTGTGTACTGAAGATGCAGACTACTTTGAGAAGTTGTCTTGATTGCGTTCAGTCATGAACAATGAACTAAGTATAGACTTGGTTCTGCAATCTCTGTCAGAGAGTTATTCATAACTAATTATGAATTTAACATGAATAAACTCGAAGCACGCTCATTGAGATGCTGAACATGCTTAAAACTGTTAAGTCTAACATCTGTGTTTGTAGTGGAAAAATCTTAGTCATAAATTCCTATATGGAAGTCTAAAGGATGCTTTAGGAAAGCAACCAAGATGACTAGGACGATTAAAGCAAATAAGGACAATACCAAATCTGATGATCCTTATTATCATTTTGGAATGGTAGATCATTGGAAATGAAATTGCAAGGCTTATATCTACTTCCTTAGTTTCATGGGTATTAGATACTAGATATGGATCTCATATTTGTATAAATATGCAGAAACTAAATAAAAGTAGATCGCTGCAAAAGGGAGAAGTTGACCTACACGTTGAAAATGAGCAAAAGTTGTTGCATTGCCTGTAGAAGCATATTTCTTGCCATTGCCTTTATGTTTGATATTAGAATTAGAGAAATGTTAATTTTGTTTTCACCATTACCAAGAGTATTAAATAAATTTCATGTTTTGACATGAATTATTCTAATGTTAAGGACAATTGTTGTTCCTTTTTATCTTGAT
This sequence comes from Fraxinus americana, assembly GCA_035079005.1. Classification (NCBI taxonomy): domain Eukaryota; kingdom Viridiplantae; phylum Streptophyta; class Magnoliopsida; order Lamiales; family Oleaceae; genus Fraxinus; species Fraxinus americana. The sequence goes on from CM068714.1 coordinate 6,876,783, forward strand.
AAGATTTTAATGGTTATGGTAAATTACAAAATGACATTTATATTCTAAATATTGAGTGTTCTATAATGAGTATAGAAATTGAAAGGCATAAAAATGATAGTCTGAATAACACCTATATCTGGCATTGCAGATTTGGTCACATAAATGAGAATGCAATTCCAAACTTATATGGAGATGTATATTTGGGTCAAATAATTTTGAATCATTTGACAAATGCGAATCATGTCTGTAAGACACAGTGACCAAATCTCCTTTTACTTGAAAAGGAAAATGATCTGCACAATTATTAGGTCCAATACATAGTGATGTATGTAAATCCATATCAATTAATGTCAGGTGAAGTTTATCTTATCTCATCACATTTACTAATGATCATTTCAGAAATGATCATATATATTTGATGAAATTCAAGCATGAATCTCTTGAAATGTTCAAAGGATTCAAACTAAAAGTTGATAAACAAATAGGTAAATATATTCTTACACTAAGACTTGTTCGAGGTAAAAAATATCTAAAATGGAGAATTTTAGATTATCTAAAAGAGAATTAGATTCTCATGCAGTGGATTCCTCCACATACATTGCAACATAATGATGCATCTGAAATGAGGAATAGTACACTATTAGATATAGTGCAATCGAGAACAAGCCATGTAAGCATTCAAAAATCGTTTTGAGATCATGCACTGATTGCCACGTGCTGCACACTAAATCGTGCCCCATCTAAATCGGTTGACAAAAACTCCATACGAGTTATGGAATGGCCCAACATATCTCATATGAACGTTTGGGTTGTGACATTTATGTGAAGCGCACTGAATCGGATAAGTTTGAGACTAAATTCGATAATTATATATTTGTGGATTTCCAAGAGATAATTGGATATCAATTCTATAATCTCGTTGAGAAGAAGATGTTCATCTTAAGACATGTCATACTCTTAGAGAAAGTGTTTACTCTAAGAGAGACAGTGGGAGTAGAATAAATCTTGAAAGAGTTCAAGAGTCCACGGATATAATTAACCGAATAGATAAACCTGAGTCTTATCCCATACCAGCTGAGGGACATACTCTTGATCAGGAAGTGGAGACTTCTGAGGACACGTTAGCTCAGTGTAAATCTTGTAGGATCATTTGACCTCCTAGAAGGTATGAATCCATGATTACTAATCAAGGATAATGAACCTACTAATAACATAGAAATAAAGTCAAGTGTTGACTTAAAGAGATGGACTTGTTGTATGTAACCGAGGTTTGACCTTGGTCGACTTGCCTAATGGATTAGAACCCATAGGTTGTAAATGAGTCTACAAGAAAATGTCAATATGGATTGAAACAAGCCTCTTGGAGCTGGAATCTTCGATTTGATACAAAAGTCAAAATGTTTGATTTTATCAAAAATGAAGACGAAATGTGCGTTTACAAGAAGATAGTGGGAGCATTTTCGCATTCCTAATATTATATGTATGAGACATATTATAGGAAAAGACGTCTCTATATTTCAATTGTTGAAATTATGGTTGTAAAATAATTTCTCCGTGATGGACGTGGGAGAAGAAAGTTGATCTATAGAGATAGATCTAGAAGATTGCTTAACTCATCCCAATCTATACAGATAAAATCTCGAGAAGATTTTATATGGAGAAAATGAACTGAGAGTTCATGGATAGAATGATGCTGATTTCTAGTCAGACTAGAATAATAGCACATCTCAAATAGGATATTGGTTTACTCTTAAGCGGTGTGTTGGAAATGTTCCAAATAACCGTTGATTCGATAATGGAAGCCTTATACATCATTGCTTTACAAAGCAACAAAAGTTGTGGTCTGAATCAGGAAGTTCATTACTGAACTTAGAGTAGTTCCTAACATTGTTGATCACACGCTTATGCATTGTGATAACAATGGAGCCATCGTGCAAGCGAAGGAACTAAGGTCTCATCAATGATCCAAACATATGTTAAGGCAATGTTATCTCATTAGAAAGATATTGCAATGAAATGATGTAAATAAAGAACGAATTCCCACAAGTTATTAAATTGCAGATCCACTGACAAAGAGTTGTCGCAGCATAAACATGATCGTCATGTAGACTCTTATGATATAAGATACATAAGTGATTGGATCTAGTGCAAGTGGGAGTTTGTAAGTGTTATGCCCTAGGTCCAATCAACTTTGGACATAAACACTTTGAATATATATAATCAATGCATATATATGGCAATATCTATTATTTAATTGAATTAATATTCTAATAAATTAAATAATAGAATCCGTAGATTCAAATCTTAGTGATTTGTTAATCACAAGGAGTTGTGATTGTGGGATACAAATTACATATGACTGAATCTTAAATCATCCGTGGTCGAAGTAATAACGAGATACGGATATCGTTATTACGGATAGACTATCGCGTGTGGCATTCTTACTTGTGAAGTAAGTAGCTGATCTCACAAGTTAAAGTGTGGTGACACTTGAATGAACACGTGGATGTTTTGTTATAGAACAAAACATTGGAGACCCGCTGAGAGATTCCACATGGATAACTATCTAAGTGTTAGTGGTTAATCTCTAACGTTCGGTAGTGGAATTGGTCCTTTGACTTGAGGTCATCATAGTACCTTTTATGAGGGCAGACATACTTTGGTGGTGTTGGATGTTGCTCTGTCAAGGGTCGCTAATACAGCATTGTTCGGGTATGTCAAGAATCATATGAAGGTTGTGAATGATCAATAGAGGATTCGTCACTCTTAGATAGTAAGAGATTATGATCTACATTTTATCCAGTTAAGTTAATAATGAAATCCTTGGCCAAGGTGAACTCATAAGTCGGAAAAGAGTTTTCGACGTACATTGACTTAACAGTGGGATAAAAGATATGATCGATAATTGAGATTGACACATATCCATATCTCATAATTGATCGGATCATATTGACGAAATGATTATAGTTTCACGGTAAATGAACAAGTTTGGTTTTGTCATGCTACGTGATATTTCCCGTCACATGTACTGCCCTGATACATTGCTAGATGTCAATCTGGGACAACGAAAATGAATTAGTGATAAATTAAAATGGGTGTTTTAATTTATCGTTTTAATTTATCGATTTTGATTAGATCAAAATAATAAGTCACGTCGTTCGGCATCGTGATCGGGAACTTAATGGGTCACACACAAAAGAGAATAAGAAGAATGAGATTTACCAATTAATTAATTGACAAGTGTTGGATAATTAATTAATTGGGTTGTTTATTAATAGGCTCGAATTAATTAATTAGATTAATTAAGTCATGGACCAGATTAAATTAATTTGATTAATTAAATCTTGGACCGGGTTAAGTTTAATAGATGGGCCGAGCCCATCTGGACTTATATTAATAGACTACTAGGGTTTGTAAACTGTAGAGAATTTCATTATTCTTGCTAGCACAAGAAAAGAAAACCCTAGCCATCATTCTTATTCTCTGTGTGGATCACCATTGGAGGCTGGACAATTGGACAGCTTGGATTGCAGATCGTGATCATTGGAGTTCAAGAAAAAGCAAAAGAGTTTGTGGAATTCATCAAATGTATCATTCTCATCACAGTTTCTATCTGAACACATTGCAGATCCTCGTTTGGGAATTGAAAATTGTTTTATTTCCGCTGTGCATGTTAAGTAAATTCCCAACACCGACAAACTAAAGATCCAATGCGTGCTGAAGAATCTGCACCTTGGTTTGCTTCTCGATAAATATGTGATATATCAATTGATATAATATGAGCAAGCTCCAAAATATCCTTCCAAATTAGTTGAACAGACCAAGATGTGTTAACATGATGATGAAACCAATGAACCACCACATTAGAATCTGTTTCTATAGAAATCATGTCTATGCCAAGGACATAGCATATTTGAAGGCCTATCTTAAGAGTTGATACGTCCGCTAAAGTGTTAGTACCAATCCCAAGAGAATGATAGAACCAAAAAATTACCTTCCCTTGCCAATCCCGAAGCAATCCACCGTAATCAGCCGGACCTGAATTTCTAACAGTAGCACCATCAATATTTAGTTTATAACAACCATGTTGTGGAGGAGACCATTTTATAAGAAATAGAGCTTTGACTCGTATGGCACCATAGGGATGTGTAGCACCTGTGAATAATAGGAAGAAACAGACAATTTCTTTGGTTTTAGCATACCATTTAATTCGTGTAGCCAACGTTTTACTTTAGCACGAATTTTGTGCAAGTTTACAACCACATCCTTAAATCTTGCAGAATTTCTGGCCAACCAAAGCTCCCCGGGAAAGAAAGGGTGGAATAAGGAAAGCTACGAGATGTTCTTGCGTGGACCCACCAAAATGAGCATTCCAAAATAACATTGTAAACCACCAAGAAATATTAGCATGAATTCTAACTCCAAATAATTTTCCAAAATATTGCCATACTTGAAAAGCAATAGAACTGGTTGCGAAAACATGATCTGCTATTTCTACATGACCTTGTGAACAACATTGACACTTGGAGACAATAGGAACCCCACAACTTCAAACCACTTCATCCACAGGAACTACATTATGCCAAAGGCCCCAACAAAAAAAATGATATTTTTAACCGAATGGTAAAGTTCCAAATGATCTTATAAGGCAGGGATGAAGGTCTAGTAGTTCTGAGAAAAGACCAAGCTGAGCTTGTAGAACATAAACCATTGTTGCAGGGGCACCAAATTGATTCATCTATACCGCTGGAAGCGGGACTTGGGAACGTTGAATTTCTTCCACTAAAGGTGAACCAGCCAAAGAAAAAAGCTTATCCAGGTTCCATTTGCTATTTAAAACTACGTCATGAAGTCTTAAATTTGGGGTGTTAATTGTCCAACCAAGTGAAGCCAAAGTACCCGAACCCCTCCAATTGTCATACCAAAATGGAGCATTACCATCGTAGATCAGCCATCTGCTATGTTCTAAAATGAATGGAAAAATATGTGAAATATGTTTCCAAAATAATGAATCTTTAATACTTGCAGAAAGGTTGGCCAAGTCTAGGTAGTGACTGAGATACTTTTGTCGCATGAAATCTGCCTAGAGTGAGTGAGTGAGTGATATGTAATTATTCTCCATGTCATTTTGTATTGAAGGGACTGGATAACATAAAAAAGACTATGAATACCCAAACCTACTTCCTCTTGTGGAAAACGGATGTTTTTCCTAGAAACCCAATGGCATTTAATATCTTATTTTTATTCTCCCCAAAAAAAGTTGGCAAAAAAAGCATGAATCTCTTTAACGACTTTTATGGGAGGTGTGACCATAGAAAATAAATAGATAGGTATGGAACTTAATACTGACTTTATTAAAGTGAGCTTTCCACCTATGGATAAAAGCTTTCCTTTCCATCCCGCTAATTTTTTCCTGATTTTATCAAGCACGGGGGTGAATATTCAAGAAATGGGTTTGCCGTAATAAAGAGGTTATCTAAGATAAGTAAAAGGGAGGGAATTTTCTTTGAAACCTGTTGTAGATGCAATGATACACTTTCTAGAAGTTGCAACTCGTTTGTGGACTATAAAAGAACTCTTATCCATATTAATTAACTGCCCAGATACAGCTTCTAACGTCAAAGAAATCCCATTAAATTATTAAAGTTACGTCGAGTGCCATTAGTAAACACCAAGAAATCATTTACATAGAAAAGATGTGATATAGGAGAACGTGTAGAACGAGCCTGATAAGGAACTGTTCTGCTATCTGCTAGAAGCGTTGTTAGGCCTTTACTAAGTAGCTCTTCACTGAGAATAAATAACAATGGAGATAATGGGTCGCCTTGCCTAAGTCCACAAGATGGAGTGATGGAGTTAAAAAACCAGCTAATACACCATTAATTTTAGAAAACCGTGGCGAAGTAATAGCATTCTTAATAAGAGATACCCAAGAATTTGCAAATCCAAATGCCCTCAACACCTCTAACAAATAGTCCCAAGAGACCCTATCGAAAGCCTTTGCCATGTCCACTTTCATTATCACATTGGCACATCGAGAATGTTTATTTAGATTATGAACTAACTCTTAAGCCAGTGCAACATTCTCAAATATCATATTACCAATAACAAAGCCTTCTTGATTCATTGAAATTAATTTAGGTAAATCAAAATCAAACGGTTAGCGACCACTTTGGATATGATTTTTTAAAATATCTGACATAAACTTATAGGTCTATAATCCTGAAAAGTCTTGGGATCTTATGACTTAGGCACCAAAGCAATGATAGAAGTCCCCAAAGCATTATTAAGTTCTTTTCCCCTAAAAAATTCTCGAACTACCACTACTACATCTTCAGCTACCACAGGCCAAGTATGGATAAAAATAGATGAAGCAAAACCATCAGGTCCCGGAGCAAAATCTTCAGGTATAGCCTTAACTGCAACAAGAACTTCTATCTCAGAAACCTCCTTGAAAAGAATGACATTATCAGAATTAGTAACTAATCTTGGTATAAGAGATGTCATCTCCCTATATTCTGTTGTAGTAGTAGAGGGCTTTGAGATGGTTTAAAAAAAAAAATCAATAGCAGACTCCTGCCTCTGTAGTAATACTGTGTAGCATAGCTTTCAAACTCTTTTGCCTAGCAGAAGCATGAAAGAAAACTGTGTTCTTATCCCCACATGACAACCACTTAACCTGTGACTGTTGCCGCTTATAAATCTCTTCTTGCATCAAAAGTCTATCTAAATCTCTCTTTAAAGCTGCGAGATTATCATCCAAAGTTTGATAAATTTGTACGTTGTTCTCTAGTATAAGAATTTTATCATGAGTTTCATTGATTTTCTGAAAAATATTCCCAAAGACGACTTTGTTCTAGAGTTTTAAATCAGCCTTTAGTCTTTTCAATTTATAAAAAACCCGAGCTATACCAAAAATGGAACAAGGTCTCGTCCAGGATTCTGTAGCCATAGGAATAAAAGCAGAGTGTTGACGCCATATCTTTTGAAATCGAAAACTTGTAGGCCCCCTGTTATTTTCTTCCTCTGGGAGAAGAGGAAGGGGTGCATGATCAGAATGGTTACACTCAAGATGTATAACCATAGAGTCTAGAAAAGCAACCATCCAATTATGATTGACAAGAGCCATATCAAGACTTTCCTATAATATAAGCCATTCCTGTTATGATGCCATGTTAATCGAGCCCTTTGAAAGGAACATCATACAATGAATTCATATCTATAAATTGTACAAAGTCTTGCTTAGTAGCTCGCATAATCGGACCACCTCGAAGTTTCTCTTCATCAGCTTTCATTATATTAAAATCCCCTACCAACATGACAGGTAAATTAGTAGATAAAATTGGCGTAAGTGAGGACCAACGATATCTGCGCATCAAATAATTGCACTTAGTATAAACCACCACCAACATCCTTCCAATCCAAAATGACGGCTAGAAATTGATTTGTTGCTCCTAACAAGGTAAAGCTGCGATTACCAGGTAAACACAGCCAAACATTTCCTCCTGTACTTTCATTAGAACAAACCTCGGAGAGGCCAAGCTTTTTGGAAAAATGATGAGCTTGATCAAAAGATATCATAGGTTCAAGAATGGCTAGAAAAGCTATATTGTACTTCCAAAAAATTAATTTAAGGTGGCGGATTGTTGTTGCATTAGCAACCCCTATTGCATTCGAAACAAGGAATGCACTCATCAGATATATTGTTGAGGAGTATTTCTGACCAGCAGGTCAGAGATAGAACCGAGCTTCCTATTGCATCCATTATTGGCTCTAATATCTTGTGCATCTGAATCAGAGTGGTAAACCTCATCCCTCTCAGGTAGTAAATTCTGATACCTCAAGTCTGCCATGGGGCCTCTAAAGTTAAAGTATCAACTAATGCATCAAAGGAGTTATCTATAGGAATACCATCAATTTCTTCACTGGGAATCATGCTCCGAGGTGAAGCCAAATACCTCATTTTTACCGGAAGAAAATCTCCATCTAGGTAAGTTTCTGATTCTACAACTAATGCTTCCTCTCTTGAATCCTTATTGAGACTCTTGTTACATGTGTTATTGTGGCCTGCGTTATTGACCTCAATCTGATTTTGCTCTTCAATAAATGTATCATTCTTTGTAAGTAACTTATTTTCATGTCTTTAATCATTCGCAACTCTTTATAGAATCTTTCTGCTTGGAACCTAACACATTATAATGTCGTTTGTTCAATCGATTACAACCAACCTTCTCATGACCATGTAGTCGACAATGAACACAGTACTTAGGAGATCTCTCATATACCACTTCTTGCCAGAACCCTTTACCATTATTTGAGCCAATCCAGATTTCATCCTGCCTTGCAATCGAAATATCAATTCCTATGCATACTCTGGCATAACTGGTCTTGTAAAAAGTGATTGTTGGAAGGTCTGTGTCCAAATATTTATCAAGTGGTCTCACAATAGCTTGCAGATAAGAAGGTATGCAGAAATTTAATGGAAGAAGAGGCAATCTAATCCAAACTGGAGTGACTGGGACTCTTCTTTTGCGTTAAAATCTCCTAACCATTTAAATAGCTGAAACAGAGAACCTTCAATAGAGTTTGAGTCACGCGTCCAGGTTTTTGAACTTAAATTATCTTTTGAATACTCTAATACTATGTCAAATCATCTCACCTTTTAAGCTCTTTGAGAAAATATATTTGCATATTTTAAATTTTGCCCCTGTTTGACAACTATTTTTTTTTTAGGTAAAATGGAGTTTTGAATAGCGATTTTTTGAAGAATGTACGATTAAAAAGTAGAATTTTCTTTTGAGTTTACGTGTAAAATATTTTATTATGTGAATGTGATGCAGAGGGATCCGAGTCAGACGAGACCGAGCTGTCTGACAGTTCGTTAATGGCACGAGATACCATGAGTTGGCGGATCAGCGCAAGAATTGCAAGTAATCATCAATCTTTCCTAATTGGGGCCGCTTTTGGACACGTTTCGGTATTTTGACCACAACTTTGGCTACGGTTGTCAGAATCACGCCCATGATCCCAATTCAGAAAGCTCTTTCCGGCACGTACGTCGTGGGCACCTAGCTATGATCGGTGTGCATCGGTTTCGAGGCCAAATTTAGCTGTTTTTCCATCCGAATCATCAATTCAAGTTATTTTTTGCCTTTTTAGTAATATTTCGATTTCCTTTTTGACATAGATTACGATATCAAATTTAGCCAGCCTTTTGGGATCTTCTTCCTTTCATTACGTATTTCGTTTTGGTATGAATAATAGAATTTTGCTATTTTTGGCAAAATTCCGATAATTAATATTTTCTAACTATTTAACTCGGTTTGTGAGTTATTTTCGTCCAGTTATTGAATAATAAAGATTTTTCTCATTTCTCTTGATGTTTCTCTCTCGTTCTTCTCTGTATTTGTCAATTGGTTCCAGCATACAGAATAATCACTATTCTGCCTGGCGTCAGAATGTGATTGAACATAATTATGCAGAAAAAAGAGTTGAAATAATAGTTGTCAAAAATGGGTTTAATCTTTAACATCTAAGCTCAAGAACAAATATTCAACTAAGATCATGACTTAGCTCTATATTAAAGGAAGACAAACTTGATTGCAAGTAGGGATAGATTACGATGTGGGAGATGGGGTGATATGGGTGTTGATCGAGTTGGTTGGGTGAGCTTGGCCACGGTAAATTAAAATTTCCTATTTTTTATTATGTGTTAATAAGTATTTAATTGTTTTAAATGCAATTTATTTGTACTTTTTGAAAAATTATAGGATTTTATTATCATTTTTTAAAAAAAATTTTGTTGTTATATATATATATATATATATATATATATATATATATATATATATATATATATATATATAAAGACAAATCTGTCATTTAATGACCAATATGGAGGGAATGATGTATTTACAAATGGATTTTGCTACTTGTATTTATATGGTACATAAGCGATTACTGAAAATAACGTAGAGCGAAAAGATTAAATGAAAAGGCTGATTTTATTTAAATTGATAAATAGTAGTGTCATTTAATATTATATAATCCCTTATATAATTTTTGATGTACATGTTGTAAGATCTTTTATAAATTGAAATGTTGGGATGAATAATGCTAAAAAAAGTTGAGGGTACATTTGTTACATTTTCAAACGTTGGAGAGAAAAGTGCAAATTTCGGTTTCAGTGAACCCCTTTCTCCTTTGACAGTTTGCGCAATTCGCAAACCAACTTTATTGATATTTTCTCTGCTACTTCAATTCGCTTTCTGATTTCAGATGCTTTCTATTTTCTATCTCTAGAGTTTCTCGTCTGCAGGTTGAGGTCCTAATCTCATCCCTGATATAGTAAATGTTACATTGTTAAATCTTTCTATTTTATGCAAAAAAACTGAATGATTCTTCTGACTGACTACCTTTTACTTTTCTATATATATATATATATATATATATATATATATATATATATATATATACACACACTCTCGCCTTCTCTCTGGGATGTGATTTCCATTTTTTTTTTAAGTTGTGGCTTCAGATTCTGTATTGTACTTGAAGATATGTTTTGCTTCTTTTTTCCTTATTTCTATCGAAGATCAAAGTTCTTTGACTTCTTTCTCGTCCCTCGATCTCTGTATACTGACCAGATATACTTTCATCTGTTCGCAGCGAGTGTACTGTGAAAATGGTGAGGAAGAAGATTCTGATCAAGAAGATTGATAACTTAACGACACGCCAAGTGACCTTTTCAAAGGGAAGAAGAGGGGTTTTTAAGAAGGCTCAAGAACTCTCCACTCTTGGTGATGCTGAGATTGCCCTAATTGTTTTTTCTGCCACTGGAAAACTCTTCCATTATTCTAGCTCAAGGTTCTCTAATTTCCACTCTTCTCTCTCTTGAACACGCACAACATGCTTCTGGGGACGAAGCTTTGATGCTTTTGGCTACGGAGTTTTCAATCGCATAGCTAGATTTGTATTGAAAACTAAAGATATTATTGAGCTAAAACTACAGTAAAAGTGACTAGAGAGACCGTTCTTTAGAGCAGGTTCGAATTAAATGGGCAGTAATGGAAATTATTCGGTAGAAAATCGTAGCTCGGTTATGGATGCAAATAATCTAGAAGTGTGATACAAAGGTCGAACAAAACTAGGGGCGAATGGTACGCTGATATATATCACATGTTTTTCTCCTGTGCGCGCGTGTTTATAAACTGTATTTAAGTGAAGGTGGTGGGGGGCAGGGGAGGATGTATAGTTGAAACAACAACGATCACATAGGAAAATGTGAACACGAGGATAGCACAAAATTAAAAGTATTCTCGTATCTCGTGGTGTTTTCAACATATCTTTTTATCATTAATAGCGGGTGAATGCTATTGAATATGTTCATTTTGAGAGTCAATGTGGGACTGTGGGCAGCACAAGTCATGAGTGCAATTGAGCCCTCAGTGAGAGATGGCTTGGTTTCTGTGTTTTGTATCTAAGGTTCATGCTTTGTACCTGAAACACGTGAGAAATTAGTTGTTTTCCTATCCAATATTGTCTTATCGAGAACATACCCCTTTCAATTTATCTTAAACTTTAAAATAATGTGGTTTAAAATGGTATGCAAATGTCTTAAGTGAAGTCTTTAGCTGCCTACGATTATGAAATTTGTGCATGCTGCACAAGAAAATACTGATTCCAGCTTGCACTAGATTGGATTGGTTCAAAAATCCATTGGTTTACGATTCAATCCGATATTATGTTTCACAGTTACATTGGTCGCTTCTATTGCTTAAACAAGACATAGACCTATTGAAGTTTCTCACATCTAAATATGGAATGGAAAATCTTTATATAAGAATCTGCAAGTAGTAATCAACATCTATAAGTGACACCCAAGTGTATATGTTGATTCCTGTTCTTAATATCGTTGAATGTATTTACTAAAGTGGAAAAAATAAAATCATGCTATTGAGTTTCGTATTTGTTACAAAGCATGCATTAAGTCATACCATTCAGTTGGCTATTCGATACCAAACACGCATTCTATTTATAAAATGTCAGATTTTGATTTTGTCTTCCCTTGGTTTAATTAGTTGAAAACAATGTTCTCCCTGTTATATTCTGCAGCATGACGCAACTAATTGAAAGGCATAGAAGGCAATCAGAGAACTCGAACAAATTAGGACAACCATCTATCCAACTTCAGGTGAGATCACACCATTTATAGACAATTCAAATTTAAATTTGTCGTTTGTGCTTATACTTTATATACTGAAAAAAAAGAGTAATAATAGTCCTATGTGGGCATCTGAGTCTGAAGAAGAATAAGCCATTTCATGCAAGAGAAAAGGCCAGATAGACAACAACTGATAAGAATCAACATATTCGTCGTGGCGAGGAAGGATACAATCCTAAAAATGCTTCTGCCTTTGATCCACTAGTAATCCTTTCACGTTCTTGAAGAAATTATAATTTTGCCAATCTTAACATCTCTACTTTTGATCATCTTCTTATTTATTGGATTGTAGAGCCCGTAGCCATTTGATCTTGAATCATAGCTTATTATTTTTCACTCTTATTATCCAGTTTGGTTTTTTTTTTTTCTTTCGAAATATTAGATAAAGCAATGCTCTCGAAAATGCAATATACTTTGCTTGAATTCATTCCATGCTTCTTGAGAAGTCATTTTACGCACTTCGGTGGGACAACTATTCAACAAATACACAGCACACTAAGCAACTTCAGCAAATAACTTCTTCGACATCTTTTTAGTTTTCAACATACTTCGAGTAATTTTCATGACAGCCCTATTCTTTTCTTTGCTATGCCATTTTGTTGAAGAGATATATAAATAGTCAAAGAATGATACATGCCATGATCTTAACAACTTTTTTTAAATGTATTGCTAATGTATTCACCGCCACGATATGAGCATAATATTTTGATCTTATGACTACTTTGATTTTCCACCATCGCCTTGACCTTGAAAGCCTCAAATGCATCAGACTTTTCTCTAATAAAATATACCAATATTTTGATAGATCTACAAAGATTCATATGCACTAATTCAATTAGCCTCGATGCTCAAAAACTTGCTTCTTTCAGTAAAGCCTTTTTGATTGCTTTTCATAGAGACACTTTTCGTGAAATTGATTTGGATGATAAATATATGACGGTCCCTTCACCATATCTCACTTCGTCATGATGTTTAGATGGTCAAAATTTATTCTTAAATGCCTTAGATATGATGAACTTTGACCATGCCTACAAACACTCCACTTTTTCACTTTGAATATTCGACAAGAATTTTCAATTCTTTATTATTGGAACTCTAACAATCAAGTTTTCATTGCAATCTTGTATTATCATTTGTTGATTTTTTATAAGGATATCATATCCTTGGTCCAAAAATTAGCTCGAACTAAAAATATGTCTTCATAAAAGGAATATAGTAAACAAAGAAAATTTATCTTTCTATGTTCCTCATTTGAATGAGAATTTTACTTTTACTTTTGACTTGCACATTTGAATCATATGAAATTGTACCATGGTCGTTTAGTTCTTCAAGTTCCTTGGACATATATTTGTCTCCACACGTATGATTCAGAATTATTCCCTCCTTGTACTTTGTATGCCATTAGTAAAGTTCCTTTTCCTTTGTCTTTATTTTCAACATAGTTGGATTGCTCCACGTTATTCGTGCACTCACGCGCAAAATGACTAAGTTTATGAAAATTATATCATTCAATTTGAGATTTATCATATCTCCAACCATTAGCAGGCCATTGTTGGAAGTTGAGTAATTTGTTGGAGTTCGAAGAAACAACCAATTGTTGCTCTTTCAACTACGGAAGCTGAATATATTGCGGCATCTTTTGCTAGCTGCCAAATTGTATGGTTACGAGGCATTTTGGAGAATCTAAACTACAAGCAGGATGTTCCTACAACTCTTTTGTATGATAATAATTCAGCAATTTCTGTTACAAAGGAACCAGTTCTACATGGGAGGACTAAACACATTCGTATGAGGTATCACTTTTTGAGAGAGCTTGTTCACGATGGGATAATTCAAGCCAAATACTGCAAAACAGAAGATCAAGTAGCAGATGTATTTACAAAACCAGTTGAAGGTCAGAACTTCAAGAAACAACTCGCGAAACTTGGAATGAAAAGCAAATTTGGTTTACGGGAGGCAATGTTGGAAAATAAACTGAATTAGTGATAACTAATGAATTCAATAATCATTTACTAAACTTTATTTTAGTGTCTACAGGTATTCCAATAATTGATTGAGTAAGTTGAAGAGTCTTTTGTGTACTATAAATTAGAATGTAATATGCAGTAATTTTTTAAGGTAATAGAATTGAGCATTTCTGATAATATACTTCCCAACTTTTTGCCTTCATTTATCCTTCGATGAAAAAAATAATCATGCTTCTCATTGTTAAGAGATAAATCCCGTAAATAGATAACATCAACAACTAAAGGCTTGGCTAATTAGTTAACTTCTCTGATATTCAGGAATCTAAATTAATGGAAGAAAATGCCAAGTTGAAACAGCAAGCAGAAGTGAGTTGATATTTATTTTCCAAATTTATATCATTTCTCGCATTGCATGCATTGAAATTTGTTAGGTTTATATTTTGTATTGGCGATTCTGTGAACAAATTGACCAACTTGAACAATTATATAAGTTTAGGGATTAAATTGTAAAGTTTCATAGTTGGTAGTTAGTTTAGAGTTTGGGGTTTCATGTTTAGAACAAGAAGGATTCACATCGATTTTTCGCTAGCTGCTCGTCGGAGTGATGCTCGAGCGAATAAAACAGAGACTGCCTCACTTGACCATCGTCCCACTGTCGCTCGAGCGACAGACCCTTCACTCGAGTGAAGCAGCCTTCTCGCTCGAGCGACGTATTATTCGGCTAGACCTAATTTTCTATTTCCTAGATTTTTACTTGGTCCATACAACCTATTTCGTCCAACCTATATATTGAGGCACCGCACTTTTTACGGAAGAGAGATTGAACATCATATTATTCGGAGAGAATACATGCTTTACAAGAATCAAAGTTTAATTCTTCCATTGTTCATGTGTCAATCATTGTGAAAACATCAAAAAAGCCAAATCAAACATTGAATTGCATTCTTCGCTTGGGTCTACTGCAAGATTGTGTCGTCAACTGTGCAGTATTAAAGATCAAGGGAGAATCTGAAGAACGAGGAGTTCTTTGGGAAGATCTACAGGAGATAAACTCATTTCAGGATCACTGCTTTACAAAGAAGAGTCTGGTTTGGTGTTCGTGTGCACATTCCATGAGGGCTGCTTCTTACTTCAGATAGGAGATCAGAAAGCTTGTGTTCTCAACTTTGCTGGTGGTCTGTAAGTGTATTATCAGTTTATAGTGGATCTTCGACTGACAAAGAGTCCGAAATTTTTTTCACGTTGAGTTTCTCCGTGAACAATTCTGTTATTGTTTACTGCTTTATTTATTGTTTTGATATAACTGCGATTTTCAAAGATAGACTAAATTGGATTGTTTGACTAATCAGTTAGACATAATTAACTTGTGATATGTTGTTAGTTAATTAGATTGATAATCCCACATTTACACCTAATCATCCCCCTCTAGGTGTAGTTGGGTCGAATCTCGCGTTTTTCAGAATTCAGTAGTAAATTTTTCGCGTTCTCAAGTCATTGCGTGAACTGTTTATGCAGAAATCTGAAGGTACTGGAAATGGTATTGAGCAAAGCAAATTCATCCGAGTGTATCACCAATTCTCATGACTCTGATACTTCCCTCAGGCTGGGGTACGTAATTTTCGTTAGATTCATATAACCTAATTCAAATGTACACAAAAAAGTATTGTCGTAGTAGGGTATGAGTCTCAGATCTGTTTGACTGTATGCTTTTGTTGATTTTGGAAGCTTACCTTTCTCCAACTGGAGATGATGCAAGGAGATTACTGCCCAAAAGAATAATTGCTATTTTTAGGATATATTATAAATTATTGTGTAAGCGAGTTGAGTGTTAATGGCCAATGTTGTGGATTTACATGACTTCTGATCATTAAAATCCTTTGTTTTGAATTTGCTTGTGCTACTAAAAGCATGCTATTGAAATCATACTTGTGCAAGGAAATTATATGAGGTACATAAAAGTGAGATTTTGATTGCTTGACATGAAATTGAAGATGATATTTTTCCAATTTTTGAACGGATGAACTCGAATTTTACTATGGTCAGTTGGGTGACTTTAAAAAATAAAAATTAAATTAAATAGATATTTTATATTGTCAATTAAGGAAATGTTACTTCGTTAAAAATGTCATTTTTATTAATTTAACATTTATAGCATTTTTGGATATATAATATCGTGGTTAGATGCAATTGCCAACATATCCACGTTCTTATCCTTCTCCAATCAACCTGAGAATTTAGTCCGTGCATATTTAGGCTTTATTTATTTCGATTATTCTTGGAGTGGATTTTATATTATTTTTTTTAAAGATAAAAATAGGTACAAATATTACAATTCAGTTGAATTTAATATTATTTTATAACTATTAAAATATAAGCTCAAATTAATTAGTGTAATTTGGCAAGTACAAACAAAATAAATTAATTATATGAGTGTTTGATGGGAATTATAATTAGATTTTTAGTTGTGATAGAAATTTTTAAAATGTGTAGTTGAAAAGTTGTGAAATCCATAAAAGATATGGCTAATATTGATTGTTTGACTTTGATTTGAATTAAGATTTGATTTTATTTCGAAACAAACAGAGTCAGAGTGTAAAGCATCATTGGCAGCTAGTATTTAAGGTTCATCAAAACCAACGCCCCGTAAAAGGTAATTTCTGTAAACCCCTCTCTCTCTCTCCCCTTTTGGCAATTTGCAAGCCAACTTTATTGATATTTTCTCCGCCACTTCACTTGGTTTCTGATTTCAGATCCTCTCTACTCTCTCTCTAGGGTTTCACTTCTGCAGGTGGAGGTTCTTATGTTTTCCCTGAATTAGTAAATGTGACACCGTTGAAGATTTTTATTTTATGCAAAAAAAAAGAAAAAAAGAATGATTCTTCTAACTGCGATTTCCCTTTTTTTGGGTTGTGGTTTCAGATTCTGGATTGTACCTGAAAATATGCTTTGCTTCTTTTCATCGAAGACCAATGTTCTTTCTCGTCCCTCGATCTCTATATATTTCTTATTCTACTAATATTGTTTGCTGTGAGTGTACTGTGAAAATGGCGAGACAGAAAACTCAGATCAAGACGACTGATAACTTGACGGCACGCCAAGTGACCTTTTTCAAAGAGAAGAAGAGGGGTTTTAAAGAAGGCTCAAGAACTCTCTAATCTTTGTGATGCTGAGAATGCCCTAATTGTTTATTCTGCCACTGGAAAACTCTTCCAGTATTCTAGCTCAAGGTTCTCTCATTTCCTCTCTTCTCTCTCTTGAACACAAACACAATATGCTTCTGGAACGAAGCTTTGATGCTTTTGGCTACTGAGTTTCAATCACTTAGTTAGTTTTGAATTGAAAACTAGAGATTTTAATGGGATAAAACCACAGAAAACTTCTTTTGAGAAGGTACGAATTAAATGGGCGGTAATGGAAATTATAAGGTAGAGAATCATAGCTTGGCTATGGATGCATTTCTCTGTATCAATTTTAGTATGGTATCAGTCGTACATGTTCACTACACCCTCTTCTAGCTCCCATAAACACCAAATCCAACCTCCACTACAAGGCCGGCCCATGGGGTCCCTATCAATATTAGAAATATATATTAATACAAATATTTTTTATTGAATAAAACATTCAAAGTTACATAATCTAAAACTTTTAAATTTTTAAATTAAATTTACTCTTTTGTAAAATTCGATAGAAAATTTACAATTATACTATTATAAATAATCTATTTTAGAACTTTTTCAATTGAAACAATGGTCAAAACATTCAACCTTTTTACTGGCATTGTTTATCAAAGGTAAGATTTTATCAACTTCAACTCAGAGAAGCTCTCGACATATTCGATTGTAACTTACCTGATATAGTCAATAATATTATATAACCAATCCACACATTTCGAGTTACTGTCCGAGAACAATTTACAAATAGAGAAACTAGGAAGAAAAATTTGCAAACAACATCCTAGTATGGAATACTAATAATAAAAACAATATCCATTTGACATGACTTCTGAAAAGTCAAAAGGAGCTTTTGCTATTCAAAAATTATTTTTGGATTCATTTGACTAATTTTATGAAAGTATTTCTTTTAGTTAGAACTTTTAGAGAAAATTGGTCCAATTTGACTTTTGCTAAATACACTTTCGAAATAAGAAGCTTTTTTAAAATTTAGTTTTCAAACAAAAATTAAGATAATTTCCTCCAAAAACTCTTCTGATATAAGTAAATAGAAAAGCGAAAGCCATGTCATACGGGCCTGAATCATCATTACACCAAAAATGAGAGAAAGATTACCAATCGAAAATTTTGATCAATTCTATATTTTCATATCAAAATTGAAAAACACCAAAAAAAAAAAAAAAGGGGAATGAAAAATATTACAAAATTCATATATTTCAATATTACAGCCAAAGACAGTAAAACTAAGCTAGAGAATTTATTTGTAAAATAAAAGTTAAAAGATCAAGTAACAAACAGAAAAACGATAAAGAGAAAAAAGAGAGAAAACGAAGAGTCCGCCTCATAACTAGAAAAAAGGAAAAAAAAAAAAAAAAATGGAAAGTCATGAATGTATTAAAAACAATTTTTTTTTTTTAATGTTTTGAATTATATAATTTTTTGGGGATTTTTTTTTTTTTTTTTTTATACTACAAGTATAATGTATAACAAACTTTTTGGGGGCCCTCACCAAGGCAACGCCTTATGGAATCGCCTATCCCGCCTATACTTAAAGCCAACACTAATTCCACACCTTTACAATTGATCAATGATTTTGCCTCCCTATATTTCTTAACCCTTGTTGATAATTGTGGTGTTGTGCTAGTTTTCGATCTCCTTACTCGGACAGTTATGCTACCTGGAAACACTCGATGGGTATGGTTCTCAATGCTAAATCAAACTTGTCTTCTTCAGTGGTACTCTGAAGAAACCATTGGACACTCAGATTGCCACCCTCTAGGATCGTTGCACTGATATAGTTCTCTCCGGGCTCTTCAACTCCATTGATAGGCCTAGGGGTGTCATGGACCGAGCCGAGCTCATCTGAGGACATGCTCGGGAGCTCCTGGGCAGAGTTGAGCTTGCCCACGAGCCCATATATATAATTTTTAGAACTCATTTTTTTGGGCTTGGGATCGACTATTTATTTTTTGAGTACATAGAGTTAAAATTGTATACGAACAATTTGTTAAGAGTATAACTTTTTTCAAAAAATGAATATTATTAAGAAACTAAAAAATTATGACGAACTTAAATATTATTTACTTGATGAGACGCAATTTGGACATATTGATTTTGGACTCGGTACTCAGAATCTTGCCAATCCTTTATATACATTAGACTTTTTAATATTTCTTCTTTGAGTCATGATCTGAACTCGAACAAAACCCGATCACATGTACTAAAAGTAGACTTTGATGAAAGGTATAAATGTAAAATAGAAATTATAAATAAATAACTGAATTGAGAATGATGTTACAAAATATAAGGAATAATTATGAAAATTAAGTAATATTGAATAATATAAGGAATTGAATTGAGAATAAGATTGTAAAATGTAGAAAATAGATTGTAGAGAATTTGCATGAAAAAAATGGTTAAAATGGTAGGTATTTATAGAGTGACGAGCCACTCGACCCAATTGCCACCCCTAGATAAGTCGTTACGACTGAGCTTAAATTACCGTTCTCAACCCTATGATGTTTGGCTTGATTTGGACAATCGATTTTCTTATAGCAATCACCCCATGTTTAACACCTCCAATGTGATATGATTAATCTCAAACAAAACACCATATCTGTTATCACATATTACAATACTATCAAAGGATTATGGGATGAACTCCCCACTTTCACTGATCTTTTTCAACTTCTCTCATGGGCCTTCTTGATTCCTTCTCCAACATCCGATTTCCAATCCTCGCCATGGATCCACTTCCCACAATTGCTAGATCTTTTGCCTGCTAGATCTTTTCCCACACATAGGGGTGGCAAACGAGCCAGCTCGGCTCATGGGCGATCTTGGCTCGGCCCACGAGCTCGTACTGTACCGACTCGGCTCCGGCTCGCCTTTTTTGAATTTTTTTTAACTATCCTTCTAATAAATTTATTAAAAAAAAATAAAATTAGACGAGCCGCTAGTCAAAAACGAGCTGAGCGGCTTGGCTTGCCTACTGAGCCTGTCTACTCGGCTCGTGGCGAGCTCGTGGGCCGCTACAGTACGAGTAGAGCCGACGAGCCGCTAGGCTCGATTGCCACCACTAGCCACACATATCAAGAAGAAACCTAACGCCTCCTGCAAATGCCTTTGTTGACCACTCCCAACATTTGTCATGGCTGTTGTCGGTGCTCTTTCTCAGATCACTCATGGCCTTTCATCGTTGCAATGTTAAGAAGTGCACCAAATGCAGAAAGACGGTAATTAGTAATCCTCTTACTTCGAAATCATTGGCTAAGAGATTCGATTCAGAACTCTTATATGTCCAAGGTTCAATATGATGTATGGAAGAGATAGGGATTTTTCAACTCTCTTAAAATGGAATCTATTCCAAAATTACGCCTTTCATGCGGGTCAGAACTTACCCGATAATGAATTTCACTACCTTGTGACCGTTATAGTTACGACCGCTGTTCACCGGGGCTTCCTACTCATTGGAAAACCAATAAACCTATGCAGCCTCTAAGCACACCCCATACCTGGCAAGTACCCTATTTATGTCTTTGCAACGTGATTTTTGTTCCTAACTTCAATTACAATTTAGTTTCTGCAAGCCAACTTACTAGGATGCCCAATTGTGTTGTCACTTTTTCTCCCTACATTTCTCTTTTCTAGGACCAATAGCTAATGAAGCTGATTTGAATGGATGAAGAATGTGGAGGCCTCTATCATCTCAAGCACTTTTCTCTAGTTGCACCTCAAATCACTCCCAACTTTACTACCACTCCTGATTTATGACTCTCCGCTTACAACATCCTTCAAATTCTTGCATTCCGAAATCTACGTACCTTGAATAACATTAAACATTGTGATAGGTGTATCCGAGGCAAACATACACACCTTCCTTTTAAATCGATTGAGACTAAAAGTACTTCTATTTTTAATCGTATTTATTGCAATATTTAGGATGGATATTCTACTCTCTCTACAATCGTTGCACACTATTTTCTAATAATTGTCGATGATTTCTCACATGTTACTTGGGTGTATCTCATACGTTTTAAATCTAATGCTTTTTCCTGTATCACTGCCTTTATTATAATGGCGCATACACATTTTCTTGATAATTGCATCCTTTATGCATGTACTTGTCTTGAGACACAACAAAAAAATAGTGCAATTGAATGAAAGCATTGCCATCTATTAAATATAGCTCAATGTCTTCGTTTTCATGCAGATTTACCTATTTCCTTATGGGGTGAATACTTACTACTAATTTAATTAATCATACACCATCCTCCTTCCTCATTTACAAAAGCCCTTATGCCCTTCTTTTCCAAAAAATCCCCTACTTATAATTACGTTCCTATTTTTGAATGTCTTTGCTATGTGCACACTTTAAAAATGTTCATCAACAAATTTCCCCCCGTGCTCCATCATGCATATTCCTAGGCTTCTCAAACTCCACACAATTACCATGTTTATGACTTGCAAAAAAAAAAAAAAGAAGACAAATTATCTCGTGCTGTGCATTTTGTGGAATCTATTTTTCCCTTTGCTACTATCACACCACCTTCTGATCCCCTGCCACTACCTACCTGACCAGATGGCCCATCTTTCCTAGATATGCCTCATCCTATCTTAACTTCATCCCATGATATACATCACACTTCTGAGTCATCTTCCCCAGCATCATCCTCACCAGAAATTATGCATCTAGCCTCACCACCAGATGATGACCTTTCTGCCAACTCACCGGAACCTCACATGCCCACCCCATTGTCTAGACCTCGCAATGTCACTCATCCCACATACCTTCAAGATTACATTTGCTCAAACCTACTTTTGGAAGCCCCACATTCGTCACCTTGCATTTGCCCAATTTTTTTTCTTATCGTTACTTTAGTCCTAAACACTTTTCTCTCATCCGTCTCCAAAAATGTTCAAGATCCTATTATCTACTCTTGAGGTGTCTTGAGCCTCATTGGCAAAAGGTGATGGCTTCCAAAATTCATGCTTCAGAGGCTAATCACACATGGACTCTTGAAACTCTTTCTTGTGGTTAGATGGCTATTGGTTGCAAATGGATCTTCAAAATAAACTTGCACGTAGATTGTTCCATTGAAAGCCATAAAGCTTGTTTAATTGTCAATGGTTCACTCAAGTAGAAGGCCTTGATTATTATGACACTTTTGTTCTTGTGTCTATACTTGTTATCGTTCGTTGTCTTCTTGCTATAGCTGCAGCCAAACATTGGATTATTCTACGGTTGAACGTTCATAATGCTTTCCTCCATGATGACTTTGATAAGGAAGCATACATGCAACCTCCACCAAGATATTGTCGTTAGGGAGAGGCGCGCATATGCCGTCTCCACAAATCTCTATATGGCCTCAAACAAGCCTCTCGCCAATGGAACTTGAAATTATCTCATGTTTTGACTCTTGCAGGTTTTGGCCAATCCTTAGCTAATCATAGTCTCTTTACCAAAATCTAGAGCAAGGTATTTATTAACGTCCTTATCTATGTGGACATTTTGGTTGTTGGGAATGACCTCTCCCATCAATTCCGTCAAAACAACAACTTGCAAGGACCTTCAAGATTAAAAACCTTAGTGACCTTAAGTAGTTTCGAGGGATTGAGGTTGCCTGGTCACCTACCGATATCTTTTTTATCAACGAGAAAAATATATACTTAGGACATTCTCTCTGATTCTGGTCAACTAGGTTGTCATTGTGCATACTTTCCCATGGAACAACACTGCAAACTTAATGACTCGAACGATGACTTTCTAGAAGATCGCAGCTCGTATCGAGATTAACGGATTTAATCTATTCGACCATTTCAGGGCCACATATAACCTTTGCTGTGAATATTTTGAGTCAATTCATGCATGCTCCTTGCGAGCCTCATCATTTTGCTACTCTTCGTGTGCTCCTCTATTTGAAGACCACTCCTTGTTATGGTCTTTTCTTCTCTTGTAAATGCAGCTTTCAGATATCTACCTATTGTGATTCTCATTAAGCCAGTTGTCCACTTACACGATGTTCCACTACTAGCTCATCATCAAATTGGGTGACAATCCCATTTCTTGGTGCACAAAGAAGAAAACTACTGTCTCCTGCTCGTCCGTTGAGGTTGAATAGCACGTGATGGTCACTACCACTTGTGAACTTGTTTGGTTCCACCTTCTCTTGCAAGATCTGACATTTACCCGTCCTCAACCTATTCTTCTTCACTATGTCAACCAGGCAGCCATTCACATTGCTTGTAATCCAGCTTTTCATGAATGAACCAAAGATATTGAATTGTATTATCATTTGGTTCGTGAGAAAATTCGTTGTGGTCTAGTTACTCCTCATGTCCCAACCTCTCAACAACAAGCTGATATTTGTACTAAATCCTTAGGATGTGAGTTTTTTGTCCTTTTCCAATCCAAGTTGGGCATTACTGACCTCCATGCTCCAACTTGAGGGAGGGGGGAGTATAACTAGTCGCATGCCTAAACTCCAACACATGATTAGCACAAATCATGTTCACTACACAAATCAAGCATTCATTGCACAAATTAATCAAACTTTCTCCATGTACAGTTTAATTTCCTTGCGTTCTTTACTTACCATGTGTAGCTCAAAGTTTCTATCTACAAATATGTACACAATCCTTGTAAATCACACACTGGTGAATAATGAAATACTGCAATTCCTCTGCATTTCTCTGTATCAATTTTAATAGTAATAGTGCGCGAATGCTATTGAATATGTTCATTTGAGAGTCAAGGTGGGATTGTGGGAAGTACAAGTCATGAGTGAATAACGCCATCAGTGAGTTGGTACTGTTTGACGTAAATGTTTTAAGTTGAAGTATTTAGGCACCAATGAAATTTGTGCATGCATGCCTCGTACATTCGACAAGAAAATACCAATTCCAGCTTGCAATTGGATTGGTTAAAAAATCCTTCGGTTTACTTTTCAATCAGATATCATCTCTCACAGTACCATTAGTTGCTTCTAATTCTTAAACAGGACATAGACGTGCTGAAGTTCGAATCACAGTCATATATGGAATGGAAAATCCTTATGTAAGAATCTTCCAAGTAGTAATCAACATCTGTGAGGACACATTAATTTATGCTATCTAATAGCTTATTGGTTGAGTATTATATATTCTAACATTCCAAAGTGGCACTAAGAAGTTCTTCGTACTCGTGCACACATAAATAAGGTCCCTATAATTCTTGTTGGAACCTGAAAGGAAAAACTGAAGACTTATATAGATTGTTAGTTTTTATCCTACTTGCTTACATTTTGACTTACTCTTTCTTTTTGTTGTTATTTATAAAATGTTGGGATCATTAGATGATGAGAGTGCAAAAAAGGTGCTAACCTAGTTGGGATGTCCAGGTTCATGTATAGTTTCCTATTTTGAACAATCTTATGCAAAAAATTAATGAAACTGCACCATTTGCAATGAACCTTCTAGTGTTTATTATGGTTGATTTGATGTACTAAAGTAGAAAAAATCAAGTCATACTATTGAGTTCCATATTGGGTACCAAATTAAGGTGCATTTACTAGGATTTTTATTTGGTTTACGAGTTTAATCTAACTAGCAAGTTTTCTAGAGTTTGTTCTGCTTAAAGTCTAGTTACTAGTTTTATATAAATTTGGTTTTACATTTGTGTTGTAGGATGATTATTTCGAATGCAAATAGAAAGTTTGAGATTTTTCTTCAATTATCCACCTAAATGGTTAATTAGTGCGCAGATTTTCTTTTATAATCCTGTATTTGTTATAATTTACACTCCCACCTAAATGAGTTTTTATGATAGTCCACTCTATGCTCCTAACAATTGATCGAGGACAAGTTAGATGTCATGGTGTCATGGATGACAATTGGAATCTTAGAAATGAAATAACACTAATCTGTCAACATTTTGAGGTCTTGGCATAAGAGGTAGCTAGATTGTTTATCCCTCCACAAGAGATGGTGGGTAATCTTTATGGCCATGGGCGAGAGGCACGAAGTTGTGGCCCCATTGCGCGTGTTGTGACTGCACGAGGGTGGGGCAATTGTGGGTTTAGTCGCTAGCCTAAATATTGACAAAGTTGCAAGTGCAAAACTCGGAGATGGAGAGAGTTCTGGCAATTGAGGAGCATACGTTGGTTATGGGATTGGCGAGCAACCCCGAGAGGACACTAATGTTAAGATGGAGTCCGACACAAATTTATCATTCTTCGAGGAAGAACTGATATTGGTATTCTCAAGAAGAAGTTTGAGATACTCGATGTGGATCAATATACTGACTTAGAAAATCAATTCTCAATGTGAGGCGATGACCATCACGAAGTTATGGCAATTGGTAAAATTGAAACCATAATTATGCTATTTTCACACATGAATGGTCGGTTTACATTAGAGGGCCACTGATTGAACAAGTCTTAGGATCAAATACACTTCTTGAAATATTTGGAAATTCCAAAATTTTGCAAGGCAATAACTCCACCTACAATTAGTCGCCCAAGATTTTTAGAATTATGATATATTGGATAATATTTATATCACTGACGTATTAATTCTGCCCCTACAATGTGTCGGATGAGCGGTGATAGATTCTAGGACGAATCTTCTCGGATCCATGAAAAATGATGCAAGTGGACCCCATTTTAATTTTAATATTTAATTAATTAATATTTTACCATTTCATATTTAATGTGAGTTTTATTTTGATTAGGAATTAATCAAAATGGATAAATTTTCCAGCGTGTGTTTTGCTTTAAAAGTCTAGTTTGAAGTTTTCTACAAATTTGGTGCTATGATTTTGTTGTAGGATGATTGATTTTGAATATTGAACTAAAACTTGACTTTTTTCAATTATCCAATGGTTAATTCATACGCAAATTTCTTTTTATACTTTTATTAGTTTATATACTTCCACCTGCATCAAATATCTCATAAATAATCCAATTTCATATTTGGGTAATGTTATCAATTGTAGCAAAGTCTTTATTCATACAAAGCAAAGCCAAATTACAATTGACTAATCCCCTCACAAAGAAATAAGAATCCGTGGAATTCAAATATTGTTGTCATATTTTGTTTGTAACTTGGAGTCACATGGATTTGTCGTACAAGTAAGATCAAGAAAATAATGTCCAAAACACAATATTGTAACGAGAGAAAATTATTATGTTGTGCGTGACATTCAGATAACCCTATTTGCATTTTCTTCTCAGGAAAATAATAGCCATGGCATGCTGAGCAAGATGCTTGACGATAAGACTCGAGAGTTAAGGTAAACCATGGCTGTAAATTAAAGAATTTTTGTTACACGTATTGATGTGCATTGCACAGTTGAAATACAATAGTAATTGTAATAGGCAACTCAGTGGAGAAGAGCTCCAAGGACTTGACATGGATGAGTTGATGAAATTAGAGAAAATGGTACAAGGTGGATTAAACCATGTTGTGGAAACAAAGGTATTATTGCATACAATTTTGTGTTTTCTAGTGTTTCCTATTGTGATTTGTTAGAATTTAGGTGTGATTCGAATTCCTTATTTGAAATATTGAAGAATTTTAATTGAAGTGCACGTCAAGGAGAATTAAATTTGGAATGATATTGGAGTCATATGTCAAGGTGAAATTCTATTTTAAAAGTCCATTGACAGTTGAAAATTAGTATGGACTTGAAGAAGAATTTGGGATGGAGAAAATAATTTGAAATATATATATATATATATATATATATATATATATATATATATATATATATATATATATATATATATTAGAACGTCCGGCGTTGGCTCCGCGGCGCCCGGATGTGGTGCCCATCTGATTTGTTTCCGGTTTTTCTGCGTTTTTCTCTTCTTTTTTATTTTGGACTCTATTTTTTGGTATTCTACTTCATCAACAATTCTACCAAGAGGGTTTAGACATCCCATACATGTTCCCTATAAATACTAAGCTTTTCTGGGTGTGTTTGAACCACATTATTTTGAAAGAATGTATTTTAGAATAGTAAATTGATGAAGAATGTGTGTTTTAAAAAGAAGGAAACGTTATTGATGTGATAGAAAATATTATTTTATTGAGAATGTGTGGTTGAAAATGAGTAGAAGAGTGAGAATGAAAATTTTAATATGGCTCAAACAGGGGCACAATTTATTAATGTGTGAAAATAGATTACTAGAATTATAAAATCAATTGTAATTTTCTCCATTTTCCATTATTTTGGAGTCAATAAAATCTCTTTATTTCTCTGTCATATTCTTGTCTTTATTATTATTTTGTTTGATCATATACTTCATTATTATTTGCCATATAATTTCAACATCTCAATCCGGTGATTTGTTTCACAACATGATTTTTTGCCAACATCTCTATTTTTCAATGGGGAAGAATGACAAGTTTTTGAAAGAGATCATTCTCATGAAAAGAAAGACCATGAACTTTGTCCTTTGATGAAAAAATAACCATGCTGCTCCTTGTTAAGAGATAAATTCTGTAAAAAGAAGATCAACAACTAAGGGCTTGGGCTTTTTAGTTGACTTTTCTGATACGCAAGAATCTAAATTAATGGAAGAAAATGCCAAGTTGAAACAGCAAGCAGAAGTGAGAGTTGATATTTTATTTTTAAATTTTTATATCATTTCTCGCACTGCCTATACTCAGTAGCAAATGCTTGCGTTCTGAAGTCGTTGAGTGAACAGTTATGCAGAAATCTGAAGGCACCAGAAATGGTATTGAGCAAAGCAATTCATCCAAGTGTATCACCAATTCTCATGGCTCTGATACTTCCCTCAGGCAGGGGTACCTGACGGTCATTAGATTATTTTTGAGTGTTTGATGATGTTAATTTTGGCAGCGCACCTTTTTCCAATTGAAGATGATGCCAAGGGACTACACAGTTCACAAGAATTATTGTCTATTTTCCTTAATAGGATATAATTATAAATTATTGTGTAATTGAGTCGCGTGTTAGGGGCTCATGGTGTGGATTTACGTGGCTTCCGAACATTAAAATCCTTTGTTTTTCTGAATTTGCTTGTGCTATAAGTATTCTATTGTAAGCATACGTATTCAAGGAAATTCAATGTAAGGTACATTAAAGTGAAATTTTGAATGCTTAACACGAGAATGGAAGAGGAAATAAATATTTTTTGTTCCAATTTTTAAACAGGGATGAACAAGAATTTGGCTATGGTCTGTGGAACAATTTTGGAAAAATGTTAAATATATATTTATTTTTTCAATTAAGTAAAGGTTGCTTCGATAAAAATGTCATTTTTATTAATTTGACAATTATAGCATTTTCCATTTTTTATTTCATTAGTGTCACGTTTAGAAGAAATTGCCAACATATCCACATTCTTATCCTTTTCCATTCAACTAAACTTTTCGTGCATGCATGTTTATGCTTTATTTATTTCGATTATCTTGGAGTAGATTTTATGTATTTTTTTAAATTTAAAAGTCGATATAAAATGTTACAATTGCAGTTGAATCTAATATAAGTTTATAACTTTTTAAAAGAATTAATAAGCTCAAATTAATTATATATCTGATACAGCATGAACAGTTCAATCATGTTACATGTACATCATCTTTTATATACACTAAATGAGAACACATTATTGGGCAGTTTAGAAAATAAACAATCTTTCCTCCAATTATTTTTAAACACCACATCAAATGTCGACATGGTGTACGTCTAGCATTATTCGATTGTAAAGAATACATCTTTCTCTCTTTACGTGCATACATTATTAGTTGGCAGAATTGTGTTCATCCATTGGCGTGGCTAATTTTATGGTTCAATAAAACCAGCGTCCCATAAGGGTAATTTAAGTAAACCCATCTCTCTCTCTCTCTCTCCTCGGCAATTTGCGAAACTGGCAAACCAACTTTATTGATATTTTCTCTGTCACTTCGCTTGTTGGTTTCTGATTTCAGATTCTCTCTACTTTCTCTCTCTAGGGTTTTACTTTTGCAGGTGGAGGTTCTCATCTCTTCCCTGAATTAGTAAATGTGACACCGTTGAAGATTTCTATTTTATGCCAAAAAAGAAAAACAGAATGATTCTTCTAACTGTGATTTCCATTTTTTTAGGGTTGTGGTTTCAGATTCTGTATAGTACTTGAAAATATGATTTGCTTCATTTTTCCTTATTTTTATCAAAGACCAATGTTCTTTCTCTTCCCTCGATCTCTATATATTTCTTATTGTACTAACGACATATACATATATAATATTTGTTTGCAGCGAGTGTACTGTGAAAATGGTGAGACAGAAGATTCAGATCAAGAAGATTGATAACTTGACGGCACGTCAAGTGACCTTTTCAAAGAGAAGAAGAGGGGTTTTTAAGAAGGCTCAAGAGCTCTCTACTCTTTGTGATGCTGAGATTGCCCTAATTATTTTTTCTGCCACTGGAAAACTCGCTCATTATTCTAGCTCAAGGTTCTCCAATTTCCTCTCTTCTCTCTCTTGAACACACAAACAACATGCTACTGGAGTCGAAGCTTTTATGCTTTTTGCCACCGAGTTTCAATCACTTAGCTAGTTTTGTTTTGCAAAATTTCAATGGGCTAAAACCACAGTAAAAATGACTGGAGAATGTTCGAATTAAATGGGCAGTAGTGGAAATTATATGGTAGAAAATTGTAGCTTGGATATGGATGCAAATAATCTACAAGTGTGATACAAAGAATCTAACAGAACTAAGGGCGAAGGGTACACTGATATATATCTCATGCTTTTCTCCTGTGTGCATTTCTAAACTAGCTTTTGGTGAAGGTGGTGGGGGCAGGGGAGGATGTAGAATTGAAAAACAATGATCATGAAGGAAAATATGAACAGAAGGGTGGCTCATAATTATAAGTATTCTAGTATCTCCTGGTGCTTTCAACAAATCTTTTGATCATTAATAGTGGACGAACGCTATTGAATATGTTCATTTGAGAGTCAAGGTGGGACTGTGAGCAGTACAAGTCACGAGTGCAATAGCTCACTCAGTGAGAGATGGCTTGATTTCTGTGTTATTTTGTTGAGCGTTCATGCTTCGGAATTAAAATAAGCATAATTAAGGTTAGAAAATATGTGGGTTGTTTTACTATCCAATTTTGTCTTCTCAAGAACATACTCATTTCGATATATGTTTCGCAAATTCTTAAGTTGAAGTTTTTAGCCTCCCATAATTATGAAATTTTTGCATGCCTCGTACCTTCAACAAGAAAATAATGATTCGAGGTTGCACTTGATTGGATTGGTTCAAAAATTGGTTTACTGTTCAATCAGATATTATCTCTCACGGTTCCATTGGTTGCTTCAAATTCTTAAACAAGACATAAACCTATTGAAGTTTCAAAGGTGAGCATCTCAAATCTGTATATGGAATGGAAAATCTTTATATAAGGATCTGCAAGTAGTAATCGATATCTATGAGGGCACTCAATTAACTTATGTTATTAATATCTTAAATGATTACATATTATATATTCTAAGGCTCCAAAGTGGTGTTAAGATGTTCATCATACTCGTACACGCATAAATAAGGTCTATATAATTCTTGTTAGCACCTGAAAGGAAACACTGAAAACTTAAATATAGCTTGTTAACTTTTATTCTACTTGCTTCCCTGACGCAGCGCGAAAAAAGAATTCAGGCGAAAACCTTAAGAACACGAAATTTGAAATCCATCAAATTATGAAAAATAAAATCACGAATTTTATTAATGGAAAGATGATAAAAAAATGATGAATTAACCATTTATTTATAAAGGTTTACATGAAAACCTAGTTAAAACAAACTAAAATTGCAAAGAATTCAAAATAAACTAAATGACAAAAATAACACTAAAACATAAAAAGCAGTTTTCAAGTCCTAAACGAACTCGGATGACCGAAATCCAACGTATGTGAGTTCTACTCAATGTCATCATTCTCTTTTCGAAATAATATTATTGAGCTCAAATCAAAGCTCGATTGTCACACTTGCACTTTTGCCTATTTTTCTTTTCTCCAATTCTTCTTTAATTCATTCAACCATTTGTTCTATATCGGTCCCTTCCACCTCCGAAGAACTTGACCTCGAGTTATAATCTGGATAGAGATGTTCATCATTCATGGAATTCATACATATATGCCATGTTGAATGTACTAGAGATACCCATAGAAGCTGAGAAATAAGTAATGTCGGCATTGTTGTTAATCTATTGAAGTACTTTGAGAGGTCCATACTTTCTCGATTTCAGCTTGTTGTAAGTACCAACAGGAAATCTCTCATTTCTCATAAACACTATCATTGTGTCTCCTTGCTAAAATTATTTAGCCCGTCGGTGCGAATCTGTTGCTGCCTTATGTTTTGCATTAGTCTTCTCCAACTACTTTACTTTATCACAGACTGCTAGCACCTCTTTGGCCCAATGTTTAGCAGCAACACTCTTACTATTGCCCTTAGGCAACTTAACAAAATCCACAACATGGTAAGGAATCTCTATATACATAATAGTAAACGGGACCCTGTCTGTAGCACTATGAACTGCGCTATTGTATGCAAACACAACCTGAGATAATGCAAGATCCACTATTTGGGCTCATCTCCACTAACACTTTGAACCAAATTTCGAAGGGTATGGTTAGTGACTTCAGTTTGTCCATCAGTTTGGGAATGGGCAGTGCTACTTTGATTCAAACTCGTCCCAAACAACTTCCACAATGTAATCCAAAAGTGTCATATGAACTTTGTATCCCGATCTGATGTGATAGATTTGGAAACTCCGTGTAATCAGACAAACTCCCTAAAAAACAGTTTGGCAATATGCGATGCATCTGAAGTCTTCTGACAAGCTATAAAGTGAGCCATCTTGGAAAACGTGTCAACGACCATAAAACAAAATCTACGCCTTGTTGAGTACAAGGTAATCCCCGAATGAAATCTATAGTAAGATCTTGCCATATGCCCTGAGGGACAAGAAGTGGCGTGTACAACCCGGTATTCTACACTTGTCGTTTTGACACCAGACAAGTATAACATTTTTTTATTGTAACTCCAACATGTAGCTTCAACTGTGGCCAATAATACCTAACTTCCAAAGTGGCTATTGTTTTGTTACATCCCAAGTGTCCACTTAGATCTCTACCATGCAGATCCTAAATCAAATTTTCACATAGAGAGGAAACGGGAATGCAAAGCTGGTTGCCTTTGAACAAATATCCATCACTAATATAAAAATCCACCACCGATTCACAATTCACACACTTGCTCCAAATCTCCTTAAAGTCAGGATCATTTGCATATAATTTGTTCAAGCACTCGAACCCAACAATTTCATGTGACAATGTGACCAGCAAAGAGGCTCTTCGACTAAGGGCATCTTCAACTCTATTCTTACTTCCAGATATATGTTTAATCAAAAAAGGAAATTTCTGGAGGAAAGTCACCCACCAAGCATGCATTCTGCTGCTATGTTTCTGGCTATGAGTAAACTTTAGGGCTGGTGATCAGTGAGCAGCACAAATTTATTCTGTACGAGGTAATGTTCCCATTGTTTCAAAGCCCTCACCATTGCATATAATTCCTGCTTAGAAGTACTCCACTTCTGCCTAGCATCACTCAACTTCTCTAGAAAAAAAAGCCACTAGTCTCTTCTCTTAGGAAAGGAGACCCCCAAGGCCCACATCACCAGGATCACACTCTACCTCAAAGATCTTCTCGAAACTTGGCAAGGCTAATACTGGAGTTGTGCACAACTTTTCCTTGATGAAGGCGAAACTCTTATGTTGCTCTTCTCCCCAATTGAATCTCCCCTTCTTTCGTGAGTGGTGCCACAATAATGCTAAAATTCTTGATAAATCGCCTATAGAAAGTTAACGGACTATGGAAACTCCTTACTTTAGAAACTGATTTTGGTGTTGGCCAATCTCAAATTGCTCTTCTCTTGTCTTCTCTTCATCTACTTGTAGACCCTCTTCACCAACCACAAAGCCTAGGAACAACAGTTTATGTGTACAGAAAGTGCACTTCTTCCGGTTGATGTACAACTGATTCTCCTTCAGAACATCTAGGACTTGCCTCAACTGTACCAAGTGACCTTCTTTGGGCTTGCTGTAAATAAATATGTCGTCGAAATAAACCACAACAAAAGACTCAATGAAAGGACGAAGAACCTAGTTCATCAATCTCATGAAGGTACTCGGGGCATTCCGCATTTGAAAGTTCGAATGTCATCACCAACCATTCATAAAGTCCATCTTTACTCCTGAAGGAAGTCTTCCATTCATCCCTAGGTTTGATACGGATATGGTGATAGCCACTGCGGAGGTCTACTTTTGAAAAGACCTTAGAATCCTCAAGCACATACTAAGTGTCATACAATCGTGGAATGAGAAACCTACACTTTGCTGTGATCTTGTTGATGGCCCGACTGTCAATACACATGCGCCACTTCTCATCCTTCTTTGGCAGTAAAAGAACATGTACTACACACAGACTCATACTCTCCCTTATGAACCTTTCCTCAACAGCTCCTCAATTTGCTCCATCAGAATCTTATTCTCCTTTGGACTTATTCGCTAATAAGGTAAATTTGGAAGACTAACCTCATGTACTAAATCAACCCGGTACTAAATATTCCTCGTATGAGGTAACTCATTATGCAATTCATCCGAATCCAAATCTTCAAATTCTACCAATATTTACTGTAAAAAGCCCCTTAACATCTCTGGATAAAAGCAATCAAACTCTATTTCAGAATCTACAATCTTCTGCTTATTATTTGTAAAGGTAAGGAAATTCTCTATTCGTTGTGGGGTAGACTTCTTCGGCTGTTTGAGAGAAACCATAGCAATATTATGGCTACCCCATGAAAAGAGTACCACATTATCATAGCCTTTGAGAGTTGAATCCACATCAAACTGTTATGGACGACCCAGTAGGATATGACAAGCATCCATACCTATAACATCACACATAATCTCATCCTTATAATGCTTACCAATGAAAACATGTACTTTGCAAGTTTCAGCAATTTGAACAAAACGACCTTTCTTCACCCAACCAAGGGAATAAGGTTTAGGATGGTTCGTAGTAGGTAACTTCAACAAATTCACCAACCTCTTTAATACAAACTCTCACAACTTTCGTTGTCTACAATAACTTCACACGCCTTATTCTCGATAGAACAAAGAGATCGAAAAATGTAGTGACGTCGCCCTTCTTCCTTAGGCAACAAAAGGATCCGCTGCAATACCAAAGTAAGTCTCTTCACACCTTCCTCAACAGCAAACTCAACTCCTGAAACTCATCTTTCTCCTCAGTATCCTCTTCTCCGTCCACTAATTTCGATTCCACCAAATTGGCATGCTTCCAAACAGTTATGAGAACGATGCCTATGTTTGTAACATCTATAACAAATATCTTATGTGGGTCTAGCATAAAGATTTGCATTCCAAGGCGTGCCTCAGGTTTGAACTCTATTTGGAAACCAACCACTGTTGTCACATTACTCATGTTAGAGTTGACTAGGGTTTGTAGTGGGGCCTTCCCTTTATCCAAAGGAACGGAAGATGATGGTTCGATAGGTATGGAAACTCTCTTATAAGTGGTCGCCCTCTTATTAGATTCCATAATTTCAACCTTCGTCGCTATGTTAATGGCTTCCTACAACATCCAAATATTCTGCAACCCAATTATATCCTGAATAGCCACCTTCAAACCACTGGTATACCTAGCTATCCTCTGATTTTCGAATTCTGACAGCCAATCGCATAAATTCATTAGTATAGTCCAAAAATGTGCAACTGCCCTTCGATGCCCCAGGTACATATGATACAAAATATGTTCGTAATCTGCAGGTAGAAACCGACCCATCCACTACACCAAAAAGGGGCTTTTGCAGCGGTAAAAAAACGTTGCCATTGACCTTTTGCAGCGTTCAGGGGTATGTTGCGGGCTTTGATGTTGCCGTAGAGTGGAACCTTTTTGCAGCGTTCAAAAACCGTTGCCTTTAACCTTTTGCAGCGTTCAATGTCCGTTGCGAAAACACTTTTGCA
Organism: Fraxinus americana; assembly: GCA_035079005.1. Lineage (NCBI taxonomy): Eukaryota > Viridiplantae > Streptophyta > Magnoliopsida > Lamiales > Oleaceae > Fraxinus > Fraxinus americana. Next base: position 6,912,157 of record CM068714.1, read on the forward strand.
GCGTTCAAAGACAAACACTTTTTGCAGCGTTTATTGTGCGTTGCTAAAACTCTTTTTGCAGCGTTTATTGTCCGTTGCTAAAACTCTTTTTGCAGCGTTCAAAGACTGTTGCCTTTAACATTTTTGCAGCATTCACATGGCCATTGTCCCCCTGTTTTATTCCATGTTTATTGACCAACAAAAAATAAAAACAAACATCATTTATTTACGCACAAGTGGTTTAAGACGATATGAAATGAAAATTATAACTTCATTACAAAATTTTTAATCCATATACAATAAACATAATGTACCATTGCTTCTTCAAAACGCAATAAACACTAGGAACTTTCCACATTGTTTACTACATTACACATCATGCAACATGTTTCTCTATCTCTCGGCACAGGAGATGAGGATACAAACATAATCTTCACTGAGATTGAAATACAGCCATCAGGATTAAACCTTGTGCAATTTGTGAACGTCTTTCTCCTTTGTTTGCTCTTGATATGCCTGTACATGAGATGCCAAACATATTATTCAAGACTTGAAAAAGTGAATCGCATTTGATGGCTGTCAATTTCAGCCAATGCTATGTTATTCATATGAACAAAACAAGGAAACACGAATATGAAAAATACATAAATGAAGAAATCTAGTAAATACCTTCATCAAATGAGTCTAATACAACTCTTTGGCCAAGCAACAGTACTTCCCATGGCTTCAATAAGAATTCGAAATTCATCAGTAGGTCTATATAAGGTCAAATGATTCATATACACTTCTTCAACCCAAACCTTCCAACAATCTCGTCCAAATGGCATGTGGTGCACTTTTGCGCTTGGGTTTATTGATGCAATCTTTCCTTCTGCTTCAATTTCTTCCTCATCATACCGATACCAATGCAATAGTTGACACCTTGAATTTTCTAAATGTGCAACACTTCCCTGGATACCACTTCCTTGTTGGGACTACAAATTCACAGTAAAATGAACATATTCCCTTTAAAATTAGTATGCTATATTCTTAATTTATATTGAACAAACAATAAATAATATAAGATACATATCCTGAGGAGTAAAAGCACGTGAACTCATGTCGTCTACATTCTTGTTTTGATTCTGTAAAATAATACAATTTTTTTTAATTCTACATAAGTATGTAAAGTTATGTTATCATATTATATATAATGATAAAAGTATATAACCTGAGATAACTTGAGAAGTTCTTTAACTTTTTCTTCTAGTGATCCCATCCTTTCTGCACTTATGGAACTTAAATTTTATACTAGCAAGTGATACATATAATAAGTTTAATTATTATTGAAGACATATCAAAGTTTCGGCAACTGCTTCGTTTATTGGTTTTCCATCCCTTCTAAGATGTCCATTGGTCCATACTCTAGTCCTTAACCCTTTTATGTCTGGATACTTTTTTCTGCAATACAAATATAGTAATTATATATAATAGCATTGAAACAAAAGGAATGAAGATATATGAGAAAAACCATTACAAACACGTACAGAAAAACAAAGATAGTCTGCATTCGTACCAAATCGTGAGTCATGCATTGATAACCCTTTCGACCCATAGTATGGAGAAGTTTCTGATTAGATCTCATTTTTCTGAACTTGGCACTTTTCTCCTATTATGAAAACAAAAAATAAAATAAACAACAATAATCAAATAAATTTTAACAAGAATGAGAATACAACTTACTTGAAAGTCATTAGAAAGAGTATCTTCTACAAATAAGTTTTGGACCTCTCTTCTTTTTTGGAGCATCTATATTTGTCGACGGCGTGTTTTGCACATTAGAAATAGGAGTTGATACAGTATTTTCTGGTTCACTAGAAAGTCTTAGTCTTTTATTGGTCTCCCGAATTGCAACAACAATAGCAACTCGACGTTTTGAACTCTTGGAAGCTTGCTTAGTTGACTTAAAGAATGCAACATGAAAACCAAATATAAATATAATTATTTTAGAAAGTTAACAAATATCTTAACAAGTATAACAAAACACAATGACCTAAGCTCCATCCATCGTGTAAAGTATACAACTGTCAACTTGTTTCCATTAACGAATTCAATTTTTAAGCACTGAAACAAAAGTACAAGCATAAAATTTTCAGTTCTAGTGGAATCAGCTCAATGGAACTACTTTGGAATCAGCCCCATCCTTTTCAGTGAAAAGTACATGCATAAAAAATAAACATCATAGAAATTTTAATCTTCCTTAGCAATACAAGATGGAAATAGATTGGCACCATATCATAGAAATTTTATTCATCATAGATGTAAGAGTATTATCAGTAGCATTCAAGTTCAATGTCATGATCCATTCACACAGATGTAATTATTGGCATAATTGAACCAATTTGAATTCTGGAAGTTAGCCGGACCAGATGCGTTTCTACTCTACTGACATATATGAACACTTATATTAAACTTGGCGCATGTCCTACAATTTCTTTGGAACCTGACAAGTTAAATACTTCCAATGCCACAAACTTGCAAAAAAGAAATACCTCAAGAGCATGCACATCCTAAAAAATTCTTACAGCATAGAAATTTACAGGTTAAATAATTCCAATACTTCCAATACCACAATCTATGGATATTTCAGATCTAGAATAGGATGAAAACTTATTTCGTCTCCAAATCCACACATGAAAAACGGCTTAAAGGAAGCTAGGGAGAAAACTAATGGAAAATGGCTTTGTCGAAAATAGACTATTAATTAAAAATGAAGATACCATATTGGGGAAATAAAAGCCATATTGGCAAAATTAAAAGCCCTAGAAAAATTGAAATATTAGGAACGCACAATGGAAAAAGAACAGAAAAGAGTGTCCAAATCTTACCCTTTCCCTTTTGCGTAGGAGCTGCATCTATATGCGGCACTTGAAGGCTGGCTTGCAAAGTTAGAGGAATTGCCGAGCTTTCACTGGGTATAGAAGGGTATTTAAAGTTGGAGAAACTTCAGTTAGCCTGAATTCGAAGGATGAATTCGAAGTAGTTTGGGTACCTAATGATGGGGCTCCAATGATGGAAAGCCTACTGAGTTCCCGTGGCTGGGAAAGAGAGGAGAGCGTGAGAGATTGAAGGAAGAAATGGTGATTTACCCACAGCAGACGATAGGGTTAGCACCATTGAAGGAAGAATGGTGATTGGCGATTAGTGTTCTCAGATTTCTCTACCTTCTCTAAACACAGCAGACGATGAGGTTAATTTGGGACAGTGGGCTTCTTGGACAGTGGATCTTTATTGGGCTACCACTATTCGGGTTTAAGACACCTTTTGCAGCGTTCGTTTGAACATTGCAAAATATTGTTTCAGCAACAATCATTATGTGTTGCGAAAATGGACATTTCGCAACACGCTACGACCGTTGCAAAAGGTCTGACTTTCAACAACGGCCTATGAACGTTGCAAAAGACCTGAAATATGTAATTTTTTTGGTAACGGTCAATTGAACGCTGCAAAAGGCAACAATGGGAACATTCACCAAAATAGTGTTGCAATATCTCAATTTTGTTAACTAATAGCAACATACATTTACCGAACGTTGCGATTGACTCCTTTTAGCAACAATTAATTGATGAATGTTGCTTTTTGCATGTTGCAAAAGGCAATTTTTGTTGTAGTGATCATACACTTCTTCAACTTTCTCCAAGTTTGTATCCGACTATTTTTCTCTCTCCTCCGAATATTCTGTAATTGATCCCACCCTACTACCATTGCCGATGTCAAACAGAACGCCACCATCTTAGCCATCTTGTCCTCTGACACATCCATAATTTTGAAAAACTATTCAACCTCCATCAACTAATCCAAAAAGTCCTCGATCTTCATGTTACCAAAGAATGGGGGATATATGCTTTAATCCAATAATCATCAAAGTTATTTCGATTTTGATGCTTACACGTTAGCGCTTCAAACTCCTCCGACTCCCATTCACTTTCTGTTATTGTGTGTATTATATTATTTCCTCCCCGAACTTCAGGCTCAGCGATCCGTTCATTGTTGTTTGTCTATTTTTCATTCTGCCCATTATTTCCAATGCCCCATGAAAGCAGTTGACGAATATCTTCGATCTGAGTAGTAAGATTGTCGAGCCGTCGATTTGTTGCATCCAAATCTACCCTAATAATTGGTATATCACCCATGTTTATAAATCAAAGATATAGAGAGGGAACAACCGACTCTGACACCAGTTGATTGCCATACCTGCGCTTTTGCTAATTTTTCTTTTCGGCCCAATTCTTGTTCAATCCATTTAGCCATTTGTTTTACATCATTCCATTTTGATGTACTCTTTCTTTTTACTGTAACTAATGAAATGTTGGGGATTGATAGATGATGCGGGTGGTAAAGAGGTGCTAACCTAGTTGGGATATCTAGGTGCACATATTGATTCCTATTTTCCACCATCTTACTCAAAAAGATAAATGAAACTGCATGCATTTGCAATGAACAGATTCTAGTGTTTAGTATGGTTAATTGTATGTGCTAAAGTAGGAAAAAAAATCATACTATTGAGTACCGTATTGGGTACCAAACATGCATAGAGTCGTACTAATGAGTTATATATTGGGTACTAAACATGTATTCTATATACTTTTGGTTTTGTCTTCCCCTAGTTTAATTATTTGAAAACATTGTTCCCCTTTCTTTTGTTCTGCAGCATGATGCAACTAATTGAAAGGCATAGAAGGCAATCAGAAAACTCGGACAAATTAGGGCAACCATCTCTCCATCTTCAGGTGAGATCACAACTTTTAAAGACAACTCGGCATTAAATTTGTTGTTCGTGTTTATACTTCATATACTAAAATTATAACAAAACGATAAAGATAAAGATGAATAAAACTTCAACATCAAGTTACTGCTGTCAATTAAACATTACCATGTGAGTTTAAATATTGCAAACAATATTGTTGCCAGCTCATCAAATGTAGATTTATGTTTTATGGTAATTACCCCCATGGGCTAATTAAATTTTTGATGCAAGTAGTCTCGTTTAATTTAATATGTTATTGCCTGATTTTTATTATTTATCATTTTATGTTTAGTAGGAGTTTTATTTGGATTATCCACCTGATTAATTCGTGCATGAATTTTCTTTCATAATCCTCATTTGTTACCATTTACGCTTCCACCTGCATCAATTTGTATCATTTCCCACGTTATGCTCTTAAAGTTGGTTCGAGGAGGACAAGTTAGACGTCGTAGTGTGGTTGATAATGAGAATCGTAGAAATGAGCTAAGACAAATCCGCCAACATCTTGAGGTCGTGGCACAAAAGATAGCTAGATTGGTTATCACTCCAGATGAGATGGTGGATAACATTTATGACCATCGTCAAGAGGCAGGAGGTGGTGGCCATGATGTGCATGTTGCGATTGCCTGAGGCTGGTGCAATTGTGGGTATAGTAGCGAGCCTAGTTGTGGACAAAGTTACAAATGAAAAACTCAAAGATGGAGAGTGTTCCGGTGATTGATGGCCAACATTGGTTATGGGATTGGCGCGTGAACTGCAATTCAGAGTGTTGTACGTATATTAAGATGGAGTCTTACACAAATCTATCATTATTTGAGGAAGAATTGATGTTGAGATTCTCCAGAAGAAGTTTGAGAAACTCGATGTGGATCAATATTCTGGCTTTGGAAATCAATTCTCAATGTGAGGAGATGACAATCACGAAATTATGGAAGTATTGAAACCACAATGATGCAAATGAAATATTTCACAATTGAATGGTTCGTTTTCAGTAGAAGAACACTGGTTGAACAAGTCTTAGGATCAAATACACTTCTTGAAACATTTTGAAATTTCAAAATTTTTCAATGCAATAACTACCCAGTGTTTGGATGAATTTGTTGGGATACAGTGAAAAAAATTCTATTAATCGCTCAAATTTTTCAAGATATATGGAATAATATTTATGTCATTAACGTATCAATTGAATCAATGCCTCTACAAGGTGTCAGATGAGCAAAGATAAATTCAAGGACGAATCGATCAAAGGAGAATGATGCAAGTGGACCCCGTTTAATTTAATGTTTTATTGTTTAATTTTTGTTATTGTTAATTAATTAGTCATTTTTTTTTTATTTTGATTAGGAATTTAATAAAAAAAGACAGATTTTCTAGAGTTTGTTTTGCTTTAAAAGTCTAGTTAGGAGTTTATGTAAAATTATTGATGTGATTTTGATGATTGATTTTGAATATTGAATTAAAATTTGGATTTTTTTTTTTAATTATTCATGTAAATGGTTAATTCGTATGTAAATTTTTTTGTACAATTACGTATTTATTATCGTTTATATTTCTGCATCAAATTATCTCATAAAATGTCATATTCCAAATTTGGATAATGTTATCAATTGCAGAAAAGCCTTTAGTTCAAACAAGGCAACACTAAATGCAGTTTAATATCTAGAGTTATTCAATAACTCGTTAGCAATTTGATTCATATTGACTAATCCCTTCTCAAAAAAAAAATTTAATAATAATAATAAGAATCCTTGGAATTCAAATATTATAGTCATATGGATAAAATAAATTTTTTTTTCCTAATTTTTTGATGGAATTTAAAAGAAATTAACTCGTCGTATTTGTCGTTCAAGTAAGATTTTAAACTCTATACTCTTTGGGCATATCAAGAAACACCACATATAAGTCCAAAACACAATATTTTAACAAGTGAAAATTATTATGTTGTGGGTGACATTTGGATAATCCTATTTGCATTTTCTTCTCAGGAAAAGAATAGCTATGGCATGCTCAGCAAGATGATTGAGGATAAAACTCGAGAGTTAAGGTAAAACATGGCTGAAAATTAAAGATTTTTTTGTTACACGACGGATTGAAGTGCATTGCACAGTTGAGATACAATAGTAATTGTAATAGGCAACTCAGTGGAGAAGAGCTCCAAGGACTTGACATGGATGAGTTGATGAAACTAGAGAAAATGGTACAAGGAGGATTAAACCGTGTTCTGGAAACAAAGGTATTAATACGTACAATTTTGTGTTTTCTAGTGTTTCCTATTGTGATTTTTTGTGCTAACATCTCTGTCTTTCAATGGGGAAGAATGACAAGTTTTTGAAAGAGATCAGTTTGCTCAAGAAAAAGGCAAGGCCACAAACTTTGTCCTTCGATGAAAAAAATAATCATGCTGCTCCTTGTTAAGAGATATATCCTGTAAAAAGATCAAATCAACAACTAAGGACTTGGTTTTTCAGTTAACTTTTGTGATATGCAGGAATCAAAATTAATGGAAGAAAATGCCATGTTGAAACAGCAAGCAGAAGTGAGAGTTGATCTTTTATTTTCCAAATTTGTACATCATAACTTGCACTGCATGCATTGGAATTGAATAGTAAATTCTCGCGTTCTTAAGTCTTTGAGTGGACAGTTTATGCAGAAATCTGAAGGCACCGGAAATGGTATTCATCAAATCCATCCATCAAAGTGTATCAGAAATTCTCATGGCTCTGATACTTCCCTCAGGCTGGGGTACTTAAACGTTCATTATATTCACATAACCTACTTCAATTTTACACAAAAAAAGTATTGTTGTAGTAGGGTGTAGTCTCAGATCTTTTTGACTGTATGCTGATGTTAATTTTGGCAGCTTGCGTTTCTCCAACTGAAGATGATGCAAGGAGACTACAGCCCGGAAGAATAATTGTCCCTCTATCTTTTAATAGGACATAATTAATAAATAATGTGCAAGTGAGTTGAGTGTTAGGTGCCCATGTTGTGGATTTACGTTGCTCCTGAACATTAAATTCCTTTGTGTTTGAATTTGCTTGTGCTATATACTCATGCTAAAAACGTGATTCTGGAATCACGCACAGTCGAGGAAATAAGGTAAGGTACATAAAAGTGAAATTTTGATTGCTTAACATGAAAATGGAAGAGGATGCATGTTTAGGCTTTATTTATTTGTATATATTATTCTTGGAGTGGGTTTTATAATATTTTGTTTAAGATAAAGTTGGTTAAAATATTACATATCAGTTGATAATATTAGATTATAACATTGTTGAAATAATTAATAAGCTCAAATTAATTATATACTTTAACTTGATTAGACATGTACAACCAATATAAATTTAGCACAACTCAGCTCGACATCTTTGGCATGATGACCTTGTAAGTGTATTTTATACATATATTTTGGACTTTAAATATTGACATTTAGATGTACTTTTGATAAATTATAGCTTAATCTCTTATATATTTTGTTTTTTAGGTAAAATTCAATGATTGGAAGTGCAATTTGAAGAAAGGAACGAAAATCGTCGAAAAAGGTGATTTTCAAAGTTTAGGGATTAAATTACAAATATTCAAAAGTTAATTCTTAATAAGGAATGATGATTGAAGACCATATGGAGTCAAGTGGATGAAATTAGAAGGCAAATGGTGAAAAGTGCAAGAAAAATGGACTAAATTGCACCTTGGAAGAAGGTTAGGGACCAACTTGAGTTGGTCCTATAAAAATGAAATTGGTGCGATAGTATCATGTAACTGGGCTGCGCTCGAAATCCTAAAGCCTGCACAACTCGAGGTTGAAATCGAAAAACCATGCGTGAGCAACCAATTTGCCCATGCGCAGCCTATGCGTTCAACTAACGAGACATTTTACTTATCTGATTTAAACATTTTTAGAATCCAAAGTGGACGTGATTTTTGACCTAATTCAATCCTCTATAAATACAGAACATGGGAAAAATGTAAGGCATCTCTCTATCTCTTGTCTCTCATAGTGCATCATATCATAAAATGTTTCAAGAACAAGGAGCCAGTGCACCACCTTTTGAGAGAGAAGATCAAATCTAACAAGGAATTGAAGGCAAATTAAATCAAGAAGGTGAAGAATTAAGACATGGAATTGAAGATCAAGAATAAGAAATTGCTTGCACATATTTCTTGTATTCATATAAACTTGAGGTGATGTCTTTTCATTATTCTTCTCGTAATAACAATAGAAACATGCTAGACTAAAATTCTTTTGTGTTGGGATAAAGATGAATCGTATTATTATTTATTTTTAATTTAAAGACCAAACAGTTTAATTTATTTGTGCTCTTAATTGATCTTGTATGATTTGTTACATTATTTAATTGCTTGACCATCAATTAGATAATTATTTACTTGTTATAGTTTCGAAAGGTTCATAATAAGTTATAACTTTGCAAGATTAACATGACATGCGGACAATAAATGTTACGAATAACATATATGGCGTGTGCAATCACTTAGATAATTGTATAATTGAATGCGTTACTTTGTATATGAATTCAAAATAGGAATATGTCAGGTCGTGTTTAGAATATGTTTAACATACCTCGGAATAGATAGTTAAATAAAGGCTTAATCGCACAAAATGTTCCTACGTTTGGCATGTAGTGTGCAAAATGTCCATACGTTTCAATTTTTTGTATTTTCACCTCCTATTTTAACGTTTCATTGTGGAAAACCTCATTTTCACATATTTTTAACGTAAAATAACCAATATACACTCCTATGTAAAAAAATAAAATAAAAGAAAAATAAAGAATAAATTGCAATCTTACTCCTAATCTTTTCCTCTTCTATATAAAGGACCATTCGACGTTTATTATGCATCCAATATCATACTTGCATTGAACATTTCATAAATCTCTTGCAAAATCATTTCCAAAACCATTCAAAAGCCATTTTCTTGTAGAGAAAAACTCCGTCAAAAGTTTGTTGTAACTTTTGGTTTGAAGTGCTTCTACCACAAGTTGAATATGTTGTATCTTGGAAGACAAATGTCGTGAATCGTAACCACCGTTGAAGGGTAATTTTGTCTTAAGGAAATAGTGTAATTCACTTGCCTCGGATTATTCTTTTCTTTTTCTTCTTCCCTTCTTGGTTTTATTTTATTTTATTTGGTTTTCGTTTGTAGTTTATAAAAAGTTTAGGAGTTTTTAAAAAATGCAAATGATTCCAAATTTTATGAAAATATTAAAAATAACAAAAACTATTTCTCTCTTCTCCTCCGCCTCCCTTCACCTCCAGCACCACCGTTGCCACTGTCAAAATTATCAGAATTTCACACCTCTGCAATTGAACTCTCATTGCACTCCTACAGATGTGTTCATAACATCAAACAAAGTTAGAATCTACAGCCATTTTCTTCAACAGCGAATTCGGTCACTTCAAACTCATTTTTCGGCGATTGCGTTAAGACCCACCATCGCGATCCACCTCCCCTAGCACCGCCTACTCAAGGCGTACCTAATGCACCTATGGGTCATCATCAATTTTGCCCAGAAATGAAAAAACCACACTTAACGGTGCACACGCTTTAAAACTGGTTTGATCCCATTTCAATTGGCATCCCTCCACAACTCCAATCTACAAATTGCATCAACCAACATGTAATTAAAGGTAAAACGACCCTGGGTAAGGATTCAATTGCTTCAATTCATCAGCCAAATGAGATAATTTTGGATTGACATAACGAACTGTTCGTCCGCACAAAGGGAAAATTATTTCATCCATTTGTGGCTCAATTGTGTCCCAACATACGAATCAACTTGGGAAAACTCAAATTCAGGCTCAAACAACATTGGGTAATCGTTCAATTGCAAAAATTACAGCCCTCATTTGCCAAATTTTGGAGTCAAATGTCGTTCCTCACGCACCACGAAGAGGAGAGAGAAAACGTTCAAGTGAAATTTTGGAGTAAAAATAAAGGGGTGACATTCCAATGGTTTTGGCGGTGGTGGCGGTAGAGGAGGCGAAGAGAGGTGGAGAAAAGAAAGAGTTTTTTTTTTTAATATTTTTATAAATTTTGGATTCATTTGCATTTTTAAAAAGTTTAGGGGTAAAATTGTAATTTACTTTTTATTTTTTTTTATATATGAGGGTATATTTGTCATTTTACGTTAAAAATAGGTGAAAATGACATTTTCGCAATGAAACGTTGAAAAAATGCAAACAATTGAAACGTAGGGACGTTTTGCACACTACATGCCAAACGTATGGACGTTTTTTGTGATTAAGCCTTAAATAAAATTAAATTATCAATTATCAAAATTACATAGGTTGAGAATTGGAAATGGGATAATAGTAGGTGGATTCGGAATTTCAACACATAATCCCCATATTTAAGTAAAAATACCTTTAGATAATTAGTAGATAACTTAGATATAATAAAAAACAAATCTCTTTTGTTACGTTACGTTCGAATTTGATGATGGACTAATAGAATGTAATTTAAAATTTATTCTTCGTGGGATGATACTCTTTCTCACAATATTATTATTTGTCAACAATTTCGTATATTTGCGGATTTCATACAAATAAGTTTGTAGCGCCGTTATTGGGAGTAAAATTTTTAAACTAAATTTATTGATTCGTAATTAGATTAGATTTTTTTTTTTTTTTTTGGTTACTTATCATACTCCTTGTCTCTCTTGTATTTTATGTTTTTCCATGTACTATTCAGCAGTACATGCATGATTCTTACGATGAAATAGTAACAAAACTTTTGTAATGATTAATCTCAACATGGACTACGAAGATACGTTAGGAAGAGATTCAAGTTGTGAAATTTGTTACGTGATGCATTGTACTATGCACTGCTTGTATTTGTGCAATGATTCACTCACGTAAAAATTTCTTTGGTTTAGCAAATATTTAAGATGTCGAAAGCAACCACTGAACCAATTTAATGATGGTTACATGCTTGTGAGAGATTATGTACCCATCGATTGGGATGAGAATATCATGTTTGTGAGAGATGGTCTTCCTATGTTAAACAAGAATGTACTTGCAAAATATTATAATGAACTTGTCAAGTTGGATGAAGGCAAAATGTTTGTGGGAGATGTCATTTATTGGGATGGATTTAAAATGTAGGATATAATCCACTTGCAAAAGTTGATAGGAAAGACTTGTCGTTGCCACCGAATTCAAATTGTGGATCACCCATTCAACCCGAGACGATATCAACTAGTAAAAAAGGGCTTAAAGAGAATCATAAATTAATTACAAAGGAACCAAACCAAAAAGTAACAATTAATGAGGATGGAATTAACATACATTCTTCTAACTTCATTAAGTCCAAACAATTGATTTTATGATTAAGCCGATGAGGAGTAGAACTGTAGAAGTCTATATAGTTGAGTTTGAATCAGATGGAATAGACAAGTCATATTTAATTGAAAGGGACAAAGAGAATAAATAAAAAAGTGGAACAAAGTCAAACGAAACAAACTAGGTAAGGCACTAAAAGCTTTCTTTAAAGTTTCATGATACATTATCGACAAAGTCAAGCTAATGACAGTAAAAACGCTTATTGAGAGGTAATTCAATCTTATTCCCTTTTATTTATTATGCTTTACTGTATTTTATTTGCTTTTGTGTTCTAATAGTTAATTTAGGCATCCTTCATCCTTATACACTGACGGAACCAGCACCCCGCGATGGGTGGCTGCCGCCCGTGCTGGGATCCGCCGGAGCGCCTCCTATGCCGTGGACAGTGGAGTGGTTCGTCTTCTCCAAGTTTTTTTTGCCTACTGCTTTCTTTTTTTTTTTATTTGTTTTGAGATTGGGCCTGAAGAATCAGCCCATATATTTTTTTTGTTTTGAGATTGGGCCAAAGCAGCCCATTCCTCTTTTTTTTTTTTTTAAATTGGATTGGGCCATTTTTCTTGGCCCATTCCTTAATATATACATAACCTAGCCTATCCAATTTATACAAAATCGAAATCAATTTTGAAATTAATCCCTAATTAGCCAATAGCCATTCCCAAATTCTCCAATCTCTCAACTCTCCCGACCGAGTACTGTCCTGACCAATCAGTCGATTCAACCCAACGTGACCGTGACACCATCGTAAGGGCAAACGTCTCCGGCAGGCGACAGCGACGCAGGTATTGGGCAGCCTATTTTGTGAAACTCGAGGGCCGAAACCGTAAGTTTTTTTATTGTCTTGTAGGCTGGAATTTTTTTTTTTATGAATTATTTTGTCTTACTGGCTGTGAATCTGTGATAGACTGATAGTATATACTGATTTACTGATAGAAGATGGTTTATAATGAATTTTAATTTTTCACTGCAAATTGAAATTGTAAAATGAAATGCATAAATTTGGATTTGGTGTTTGTGAGTTTGTCTAATTTGGTGTTTGTGAATTGTGACTTGTGACTTGTAAATTTGTCATAAATTTGGTGTTTAATTTGGAGTTTATTTGTTAAAACTGAAGAGTGTTGCTGTGTTGGTAAATGACTGCATAATCTGACTGTAATCTGTATTGTGTGTTTTCAAGAACTTACAACTTTATTGGGCTATTTTCATTTGGATATCTTGATGAATGATGATGGTGATTGTGAATTGGTGATTGAATTTTAATTTAGGGTATTTTGCAGTTGTAGATTATGGAACGATTTTTTCAACCTAAACTGAAGTCCATACATATATCTTCCGGTTCTAGTGGTGCATCTAGTCCCTCCACTTCTTCTAGTAGAGCAGTCGATGTGTTAAATAACACGAAGAAGTCTTGGACTCAATTCAATTCGGATGATCTTGTATCTGATCCAGGGAAACGCCCCCCTATTGAGTCATATGATCCTAATGTTAGAGATGATGTTAGGATGGCGTACTTAGATAAGGGTCCTTGTCAACCACATGGACATGACTTTCCAAGAAGACAGATGGGAAGTGATAACAGGTGTTTTAGGAAAGAATGGTTTGCTGAATTTGATTGGCTGGAGTACAGTATCGAAAAGGATGCGGCGTATTGTTTATATTGCTATTTGTTCAAACCGGATAGAGGGGGTCAAGGGGGTGGACATACATTCACTAGGACCGACTTTAGGGATTGGAAGCACAAACACACGTTGAAAGAACATGTTGGTCTCTTTGATAGTGCTCATCATCAAGCATTCGCAAAGTGTACCAACTTGATGAATCAAAAACAAAGTATATCCTACGTTATTTCAAGCCAAAGTAGTGGTCAACAAAAAATTATAGGACGAGATTGACTGCGGTGCTGGATTGTACTAGATTCCTCTTGATGCAAGGATTGGCATTTCGTGGTCGCGATGAATCCAAAGAGTCTCGTAATAGAGGAAATCTAATTGAGCTACTAGATTGGTATGCAGCTCGTTATTCTAAAGTTAAACAAGTGTTATTTAGCAATGCTCCTGCAAATGATCAAATGACTTCACCAAAGATCTAGAAAGACTTGGTTAATTATTGTGCCGTAGAGACAACAAGGGATATTACCAATGAGATGGGTGATTGTTTGTTTTCAATTTTGGTTGATGAGGCTCATGATAATTCCATAAAAGAACAAATGGCGATTGTTTTGAGATTTGTTGACAAAAGTGGGCTCGTAAAGGAGAGTTTTTTGGCACAGGTCCCTGATACTTGTGTCCAATCACTGAAGGACGCCATTGATGCAATGTTTTCTATGCATGGATTGAGCATATCTAGCCTAAGAGGTCAAGGTTATGATGGAGCTAGCAATATGTCAGATGAGTTCAATGGTTTGAAAGCTTTAATTTTAAGAGAAAACCCATATGCTATGTACGTCCATTGCTTTGCTCACCAACTTCAGTTAGTAGTTGTTTCCGTGGCACGTATGAATAATATGCTTGGTGATTTATTTAACATGCTTGCTATTATTGTAAATTTGGTTGGTGCTTCATGTAAGTGTGTAGATGCTCTTCGAACAAGTTATCATGCTGATGTTTTAGATAAGCTTAATATTGGGGAACTTTGTAGTGGGAGTGGTAAGTTTCAAGAAATGAATTTGGCACGCCCAGGTGATACTAGATGGGGCTCACACCTACTGACAATTACTCGGGTTATTACTATGTTTAATGCTATCATAGATGTTCTTGAGGATATATCAGAAGATGGCGCAAATTTAGATCAGAAATCAATGGCCGCAAGATAGATGGACACTATGCAGGACTTTGAGTTTGTGTTCAGTCTCCCCTTTATGTTTGAAATTCTTGCAATTACAAACGACATTTCACAAGCCTTGCAGAAAAAGGATCAGGATATTCAGAATGCTGTGCAGTTGTTGGATGTCTGTAAGTATGCATTACAGGACATGAAAGACAATGGATGGGATAATTTGTTGAGCAGGGTGATTGAGTTTTGTCGTGTTAAACATATTTTAGTGCCAAATATGGAGGATATTGTAGTATTGAAAGGTCGACCTAGGCGTGGAGCTCAGCAGGTGACTTATTATCATCGCTTTTATGTTGATTTGTATTGTCATGCGATAGACTCGATCTTGCAATAGATGAATGATCGTTTTTCCGAGATAACTACTGAGCTCATAACTTGCATTTCGTGTTTAAATCCAAAAGATTCCTTTGCTACTTTTGATAGCGATAAATTGCTACGTCTTGCTCAGTTATATCCTTTGGACTTCAATAATGAAGATCTTTTATTACTTCGATCTCAACTTGACAAGTTCCTTACATTTGTGAGAATGAATGGAGCTTTCTTTAACCTCAATAACATTTCTTGTGTGGCTCAAAAGTTGGTTGAAACAGGAAGTTCTTGTTATTTTCCATTGGTTTATAGGCTGATCACCTTGATTTTGATATTACCTGTGGCAATTGCAAGTGTTGAAAGAGTATTCTCTGCTATGAATTTAATCAAGAGTGACTTGCGCAATAAAATGGGAGACGATTGGTTGAATGACAACTTGGTGGTTTACATGGAGAAAGAGATTTTTGAAAAAATTGAGAATGAGGCAATATTGCAACGTTTTCAAACTATGAGATCACGTCGAATCTAGTTGTCTAAGGTCACAGCTACAGAGTAGGTTGTATTGCGTATTTTTTTGTATTTTGGATTGCATTGAATTACGTTTTCATATATATATAATTTTTACATTTTAGTGCAATTTAATATTATGAAATTAAATATTAATAAATGACTTTGCTCTTACGATCGCTGACTGTCGACGTTGACCGGTCAACTTCCGCCCGGGCTGGGATGGCGGGCTGGGTCCGTCCCTGTCCTTATACACATATGATCAAGGTTGTAGTACATGTTTTGGATTATCATTGGCTTGACACATGAACTATATTCCCTAGATTTTATTGTTGGACATGATATGTTTGACCTTAATATATATTGTTCCTTATTATTGTATCAATAATAAATGAATAATTCATTTTGTAGGAACATGACACCTAAAAACACACATATCAATAATGAGCAAGAGAAATGATACAAGAAGGGCATCTAGTTCGACGTTTTTGTTCTAAATCAGCTTCTAGTATCATACACAACTTTGGAAAGTGCCTAATCGAAAAAATATTGAATTTTTATTACTTTTGTGTGACTGTTGTGTGAAATTATTTCTTTATTATATAAGAAAAAAAGAAGAATTTTTTAAATTTCAGATAGATTTTCATTTTAGTTTGTTTGCTTGTGTGGGTTAGCTAACCTTGCAGGTTATGATGTATATGTGTTGATTTATGAATTGTGAATATATGACATGCTTGAATTAATTGATGCTTATCTATGTATAAGTATATACTATTTGTGAATGTGAATTAAGTTTTGCATTGTGAAGGAATAAATTGATTCATATGTTTGATAGGTTGAAATAGTGAAACTTATATGCTAAATCCAAAAAATTCATTATATTATACATCCTTATACCATTTTATATATAATTTGGAGGTGACTAAGCTGTTGTAAGAAGATATCAAGATGAATGGAGAGTTCATTTGTGTACATTCTTATGCAGATTGTCTAAAGCCATTAAAATGAAAATTAGGTCATGGGAATATTAAGTTAGATGTCGGTTCTTGAAACTGAGTTTTTAATGGGGACATTATACTAATCATTGCATAAAAAGGGAAAAAGCTACTATAATTCAAGAGTGAAAACTACCCTAAAAAAATCTCAATGAGTCCATCTATTGAAAATCCTAAAAGGAAAAGTCAAAAAAGGGTTAAAGCTAATGCATGAAATATGATATTTGACATACAATTACGTGAGATCTATCCAAACAAGAGAAGGTGGGGATTAGTATATAAATTAAACTTTAGATCATCTTAATTAGGAGAAAAGTTAAAAGAATAAGTTTGGGGTGTATAGCTTACGAGTGGAGAAAGGAAGTATTTAATCATTGAGGATCGATACTTGAATCAACTTGTGAATTCATGATATTTTACTTAATTCTTCACACACCCACATCAATTTTATGTTAGAGAAGTAGAAATTGATTTTTCTATTGTGATTTTGAAGTTGTTCATGAATTTGATACAATGATTCCAATTCTGAGAGAAACCACAAGTCATCTGACCAAAAATTTATCGCATGCTTGCTTCTTGAGATAATTTATAGTTATGTTTGTGGACAAACAAATATTCAAATTTGGAGGTATTTGATAAGTGTATTTTATATACTTATATAAGCTTTTAAATATGGACATTTAGGATTACTTTTGATGAACAATGGCTTAATCTCTAGTATATTTTGTATGTTAGGTAAAACTCAATTATTGAAAGTAGAAATGGTACGTTCGCATCATGTAATTGCGCAACACCAAAACCTGCAGAACCTAAGGCTGAAACTAAAAAACCATTCTTGAGCAGCCAATTAAGGCTTGGAATTGAAGATCAAGAACAAGAAATCGCTTCCACATATTTCTTGTATTCATATAAATTCCAAGTGATGTCTTTTCATTATTCTTCTTGCAATAACAATACAAACATGCTAGGTTAAATTTCTTTTGTGTTGGAATAAAGATGAATCTTATTATTGTATATTTTTAATTCAAATACCAAGTTTAGTTTATTTGTGTTCTTAATTGATCTTGTATGCTTTGCTGCATTATTTTAATTAGTTGATCATCAATTAGGTAATTAGTTACTTGCTATAGTTTCGAGAGGTTCATAATAAATTAGAATTTTGTAAGATTAAGAAGACCTCAGGATAATAGATGTTAGAAATAACATGTACGGCGTGTGCAATCATCTAGATTATCATGTAATTGAATGTGTTACTATGTATATGAATTCGGAATAGGAATATGACTGGATTGTGCTTAGGATACATTTAAATTACTTTGGAAGAGATTGTTGATTAAAATCGGATTATCGATTATGAAAAATACACAAATCACGCTAAACTATATAGGCCAATAACTGAAAATAGGATAATAATATGTGCATTTGGAATTTCAAAACATAATTCCCATATTTAAGTAAAAATACTTTTAGATAATTTAGGTATAATAAAAAACAAATCACTTTTGTTATGTTACGTTTGAATTTGAAGACAGACTAGTAGAATTCATTTTGAAGTTTATTTCTAGTGGGACGATACTTTTTCTCACAATATGACTAATATAATTCAATTTAAAGTTTATTTATTGCAGGACGATATTCTTTGTCATGACTGATTAGGGATTGTAGTTAGGGAATGGAGAAAAATATTCTTAGTCGACGATTGCAATAGTAATCCTATGTCACAATTTATTATTTAATGTCTCAAATAACAAAATATCACATAGAATGACTACTAAATTAACAACTAATTATCCTTGTGGCAATAAAGCTAAGATACAAATTTATGAATAGTAAGATTAAGCATTCAACATGCAATCTATCTCTCTAACATACAATGATCAAATATCATGTGATTCAACTCTCATTCTCGATGAAAATAAATTGATTATGCCAATTCAACACAATTTGTAAAACAAATATCCAAAAGAATGAATTAAAATATGAATAGAAATGAATTAACTCCATCGAAGTCAGCTATATCCTTCATCCTAACAAATAATCTAACCAATAAACATGATGAAAATATAAAAAAACTAGAAGAAGTTGACATAGACATCATCCATTTGGTCTAAAAACAAGAAGATGCAATGAATTTTTCGATATCTATCTTCAAATTTTCAATCCCAAGAAATTCTGAAACCTTCAATAATTTCTAACCTCAATGTATATATATATATATTTGATTATCAAAGAAATGACTATTTCAATTAATTCTTAAAAAAATAGGTTTTGGATGCTAGAATATGTGTGTTTTCTACCAATGGAGATTGAATTTCATTGGATCGTTAATGTGTTCAGAGATGAGTTTATATTCATGCTTACATGTTCATTATTTGATTAATATAGTGAATTGATTATCATTATTTTGATATCAATTACTAAAAATATTGTCTTCTATTCTTGAACTTTCGACTTGTGGATTACTTCGGTGTATCAACCAAACATCTTATTCTAATAATAAGATATATATATATATATATATATATATATATATATATATATATATATATATATATATATATATATATATCTATTATATCCACCAAAACAATCTATCCCAAATGGGGCCTAAGCAATTCAATTGTTACATTATCTATGCCAACTGGTTCTTGAGTATATTTATCAACTTCATTAATTTGTTATCAATTTGTCCAGTTCCACGGTCCCAGTTAAGAAGATACCAATTTTTCATTTATTGATTTATGATTATTTAATCTTTGGTCACTGTTTGTCATTGTCTAGCATCATGGTTCACGCTTCACAGTGAATCTCTTTTTTTTTTTTTTTTTGGTTCGAACGACCCAGAGGCGGAGTACTTACTATTATTAACTGGGAAATTCGTAGCAATGGATCTAGGATCGAACTAAAAGTCTTTTAAACTGGCCTAATATGTAAACAAAATATTTTACATTTAATTTTTTCCCCTTCTCGCAAGAACTCGCCTTTAAGACTGGCTTGTTAGGGGAGGTGTTTAAAGTGCTTAAAAAGCAACGAGACAAGCCTTTCATGAGCAATGCGGAGTAAAATTATATCTTTACATTCTACCCCTCTTTAAGATGAAGGTCCATGGTGGTCCATTTTTTCAACTAGGTCACTCCACACAATCAGTCTTCCACTAGAAATTCCTCTTCAACATTGAGGTCCAGCCGCCCACATCCATGGTTGGTCCGATTTTCCCAGCTGGGTGACTGTACAGAACCAGTTTTCTACTTGAAGCCTCTCTTTAAGATCCAGGTCCATGGTGGAAAATTTTTTTCCCGTTGGGTTACTTCATAGAACTAGTTTTCTACTGGAAGTAGTCCTCCTTAGGTCTCCTTGTCCGCCACAAAGTTCCCCAAACACGGGATGCCTACTCTGATACCAATTGTAACAACTACTTAGAGAATAGCTCACCCTTAAAAGTGGATTGTAAGGGGAGGGTTTGCAAAGTGCTTATAATCACACGAAAGTAGGCTTTTACAAGCAGGGTAGAATACAATTAGATAGTTACAAAGTTCCTATCATTTTAAAATAAATTTTAACTTCTTATATTTGGTGGGATATTTGAGCACGCAACAGCAATAAACTATTTAGCAGGAAAGAAGTTGATAACGCAGTCGCTAATTAATTACAGCAATGTTCCTTTTCATGTCTATTTTGTTTCTTTTTTATAAAAATATGATGTAAGATGAATCGATGATCATTATGAACAATGAAGGAATACTACGAATTCCTTCTGTAATAGATCTTCAAATTTGATGAAGTGTATTGTAGTAACTTTCTAAGCAAATATTCCAATTCTTCATTAAAAAATGAGGATTGGACGAACGCTAAAATTTATATGAAACTCACTTGAGTCGAGTGACCAAAGATTGGTTTTCTCAAAAAAGTCAAAACGAGATGAGTGCAAGGATTTCAAAAGTAATAGGATATGGATTGCAAACACATTTTTCAAAGTATATTAATAATACTTTTATAGTAAGGTTTCCACTCTACCAAGGGCTGGCCCCCTGTGATAGGGTGGCCTCACAAGTAGCTTGACCCCTATAGTAATACCTACTTATAAAGTAACTTTTAAATGAAAGTAAGTATGTTGATGAAAAACATTTCGAGAACCTCACATAGAAGATGATTTTCTTTTCTTGACATTGAAAATGGATCAAGAACATGTTTGGTATGCGTACTAGATAAGACTAGACAATATACTTTTATTCGGTGTAATGAATTGAACTGAATAAGAATTAATTTAGTCAAATTCAATATTTGTTGCGAATAATACAATGTAAACGGTTTATTTGCTAATAGATCTACCCACTCTAACTTTTTTTTTTTGACTTAAATTAGTCATGGTATATTGAATACACACTAATCTGCCTTAATAGTGTTCAATACAGAGTGGCAAATGCACCCTATATAAACAAATTTTAACAACCTGGAGAGTCAATCTCCACACGATCTGTAGATGATTCTAACAAGAAGAATTGTAGTAATTACACTAGTAAAAAACGTAGACATAGCAAGCAAGGGATTGAGGGCAGTTGACTTGATCCAATTCCTGCAAAATATCATATGAACTGAGTCCTTCATATAGTACAATACAATTTTAAAAATATATACGTGACGCATATGAACCTGGGTTAAATTGATCAATTGGGGAAACTCCAATTTTATTTAGATCATAAGAAACAATAAAGAAAACAACATGCTTTTAAAAAGAGTTTTAAAAGTGACAAATCCTGACAACTAAAAATGACAAAATAACTCCTAACTAAAAGTATTTAATTAAACGACAAAATAAAAATAAACAAATTAAAATGTGTCTCCATCTATTTGTCAGTTTAATAACGAGCAAACGAGAAGTGAATCACTCAAGTGTTGGTTCTCCGCCATTCATAGCACACAACTAATTGTGTTTTTATAAAAGAAAAGTACGCAGTGAATTGTGGATTCAGAATCAATCTAACTCACCAACTTCTTATCTACATAGGGAATTCTGGTTCATTGATTTTTGTGGTCGAAAATGTTGAAAACCTAAGAGACGTGTACCGTGTACTATTGAAAGCATTACTTCCAATCTACTTGCGGCCTTCGTCTCCTGTCCTTACTTAGTTTTCTTCTTTCCAGCAAATATCAACTTTCTTTCTGATGTTGGTGCTAATTCTAAACCCAAATTTGATGATGTACACTAAGTTTGACATCATGAATGACAATCTCTGATGTTGCAGCACTTTGGCCATTAATTTTAACAATGCTTATTCAAATCAATGGCACAAAAATTTACACATGACACAATGTCATCCATAATGTACACTATGAATGTACAACTAGTTTAATTCATTCTAAACCTAACATGGCAACTTTATATTATTGTGTGAAAATACTAACGGTTGTGCTACATGTATATAGTAGGTTTATATATAAATATCAAAACACTTTTGTACGAAAATTCGAAGGTTGAACATTGAAAGAGCTACATCTGTGAGAGATTGATTCAATACCTTCCTTCAACCTTCATTTCGTGAGTTTGTTTTGGAGAGAAAAACATCAGTTCAATAATCCAAATACCAAACTGTTATTCCTCTACATCTGATCGGAGTTCTGAAGATCGAGTAAGTTTAACTGGAGTTCCAATCTGTGAAGAACACGGTGTTCTTCGTGATTCCACGGGAGATAAACGATTTCACAAAGATAGGAGTTACTGCAGGAGAGAAGAATCCAGAAGAGCTTTGGAAACTGCAGCTGGGAATGGTGTAGGAGCACATAATCCAGGAAAGCTATTGGAATTGCAGTTAGGAGATCAGATAATACGTGTCGTCGTCTAGGCTGGTAGACTGTAAGTTACATATCGTTTATAGTAGATTGTTGACAAAGTGCCCGGAGTTTTTTCCAGTTGAGTTTCTCCGTGATCACCCTAGTGTTGATTTACTGTTTTCATTAGTTATTGTTTATTGTTTCAAACTGCGGTATTTCAATTTAGGGGTAAAGTACTTGGATGATTAATCATGTAGATAAGAATTAAAAAGTGACTTATTGCTGTTTAATTCATAATATTTTTTTAAATTTTACATAAAATACCTATTCACCCCCCTCTAGGTATTATTAGTGTCGAACTTGCGTTTTTCATAGTGGAAACACCAAACGAGCTAAAAAGAGAAAATATAAATTAAACATGGTTCCACAAATTGTAGAGAACCATGGGATGATTTACTCTATTAATTTTAAAATAAAAATAAAAAAACCACTCAATACAATATTTTCCTCACTCTCACAACTTCTCCCCCACATAAAACTGGAACACCCAACGTACACTTCACACTTGTTCCTATCGTTCTAATTTTTCTTCTCTATCCATTCGACAACGAAATTCATCGAACAATCTCTTTTACTTCTGCATTCGTGTAAAATCTGTCTCACAATATTGAAAAAATCATAACACGCACCGTGAAGTGGCTCTCTCTTTGTGTATCTCATCCTACCCGTGTAATGGTTGTATCAATTTATAAAAAAATATTCATGCAACCCTAGTTACATTTAATTAAGTACTTGAAGAATATGACTATCTATTTTCAAAATATTGCCTTTCCATAATCTTTCTTGTTTGGCCACCAAAGTGCTCTGTAAATGCACCAATTTTCTTGCAAAAATGTGCTTATTTATAACATAAGCCCCAAATCTTCTATATGGGCTTCCAACTTTGGTCATCCGCACCGACATCGATGACCGGCCACATTTTTTCTCCACATCAACATCAGACTCCTCAATGCCTCAACCATTGTTTGAACCATGCAATTGAATTGGAATGTTGAATGATAGTCAATTGTGTATACGAGGATGCTATAATTTTAGTATTGATAAGGATGTAATCATACGATGAATTTCTAATTGTGAAAATGCGTATGCTAAATTTGTAATAATGTATTGAATTATTTTCATCAATGCTATGTTCCTTAAAAATATATATATAACTTAATTTTTGATCCAAAATAAAGAACGTCTGGTTTCATTACTAGATGTAGCAATATTTAATATTCAAACATAATGCAACTATTTGCTTGCATTAGTGAAAGCGTTATTACTTCCAATCTACCCCCAGCCTAATCAGCCCTTTTGTCCCTACTTAATTGTTTCTTGCCTTCTATTACCAACTTATTTTTAGAATAATGTTACTCAAACTGGGATTGCAAATGGGGACACGGACTTGTGTGGCTAAGTTTTTCTTTCTTTTTTTTTTTTTTTCAAATTTTCCAATGATGTTGTTTTTAATCCCTGTCATTGAACATGTTTGTGTAGCATGATTGTTATTTTTATGGCTACTTATTTGAGTTGGTGCCAATACTTAATGAACTTATTTACAAAATAAGCCTAATATAATTACTATTTTAAGTTCCAGATAAGTACTTCAATATAAATAAGCCATGCCCAGTACCATACCAAATATAATATTTTGTGAACAACTTAGACAAGTCTCAATTGATCAATGACTATCTTCAACTTGAAGATTTTCAAGCCAATTTCTATTTGCACTTTAAAAAAACAGATTCCAAAAAACTGTTTTGCTTTAGGTACAACTACGGCTGCTAATTCTATTCAACATGGTTTTATTACCACCACACCATGCTGTCAGAATGTGATTAGGCAATCAGGAAACTACAAACCCTCAATATGGGGATTCGAATATATTCAGTCGTTACATATTGAATACGCGGTAATTGTCATCATTTACATTAAAAAATTCTCTCTTTTTTCTTGCAATCAGATTTTGTTTATGCATAATGTAGGGAGAGAGATACGTGACGCGGGCTTCTGAGCTGAAAATGCAAGTGAAGATGATGCTTGATAAAACAGTAGAGCCACTGGATCAGTTGGAATTCATTGATAATTTGCGAAGGTTGGGGATATCCTACCATTTTGAGAATGAAATTAAGCGAATCTTGTCTGTGATTAACATAAAATATAGTAAAAATGATCAAGATTCAAAGATTAAGGATTTACATGCTACAGCTTTGGAATTCAGACTACTAAGAGAACATGGCTTTAGTGTCTCTGAAGGTGCAAATCAGTTTCTTCCGTTCATTTTTCATTCAATTTTCGTGCTTACAAGTTTCTTACACGTCATGTTGAACACAGAGATATTTGATCGTTTCAAGAATGAGAATGGTGAGTTCAAGTCGAGCCTTTGTGATGATATAGAGGGATTGTTACAACTATATGAAACTTCATTCCTTTCAATAGAAGGTGAAAGTACTCTAGAAATGGCAACAGAATTCACTATGAAACACCTTAATGATCAAACTAGTATCGATCAGTTCCATTCTCGATTGGTGCACCATGGCTTGGAGCTTCCGCTGCACTGGACCATACCACGGGCAGAGGCAAGATGGTTCATAAACATATACAAGGACAGGCCAGACATGAATTCAATTCTGCACGAGCTTGCTGAATTGGATTTCAACATTGTTCAAGCAAAATATCAGCAGGAACTAAAACATCTCTCCAGGTATTTATTGATAAGATACTCTATTCACTCAAAGACAAATTGACATGACTTCTTGTCTTCAACCAGAGACAACTCAATAGGGAATTTGATGGAGGCAAACAGTCTCTCCTTAACAAATTTGCCTTTCACTTTACCACAACTAACTTTTATTACGGTGGGAGAAAATGTGTATAAATTCCTACACTAATAAATGTGCACATTTCTATCTCTTTTTTCATTTTAAATACATGGGCCAAATATATTGAATTTTGATGTCTAGACGTTACAAATGTTTTTTTTCTGTTTCCTTCTGCGTTTTCTATGAATAGGTGGTGGAAGGGAACGTGCCTTGCTGAAAAGTTGTCCTTTGCGAGGGATAGGCTGGTGGAATGTTTCTTTTGGACTACTGGGGTGATATTTGAACCTCAATATGAATTTTGTCGGAAAATATTGACGAAGGTCAATGTTTTAGTAACCACCATAGATGATATATATGATGTCTTTGGTACATTAGAAGAACTAGAAGATTTTACAAGAATCATTGAAAGGTTCGCAACATCCTCATTCCTCATTTCAGACACACTCCCACCCCTAACCCCAACCTATAAAAAAAAAAAAGAAAAAAGAAAGCAAGCAAAACGAAGTCCTTTTTTTGGAGGACACAATCAAAGTTTGTCAAACTTTGTAGATTAAAAGGTGTATGAGGTGGGGATAATTAAATAATTGGCATAATCAACTTCATGAAATTAGGTGATGCATGTTTTTGTGAGGGCCACACAAAGATTTTATGAAAATTATGGTTTTCATTATTGGGCGACCGGTTGTTAAACAATAATAAATGTCAGGTACGAAATAGCTTTTCTTCAAAGTTGAGGACCAAATTATTATTGGAAAATTAGATTGGTAGTCTATAGTGAAAATTTCTCTTATATGATATATTGATTTTTTTTTTCTCCCCCTTCTAACTCCTATAATTATTATTTGGTTGGAACTCTACAGATGGGATGTCAATTCAATCCATCAGCTTCCAGATTACATGCAAATTTGCTATCTAGCACTGAATAACTTCGTCAATGAAATGGCTTACGACATTCTTAAAGAAAAAGGGTTTCTAATTATTCCGTATTTAAGAAAAGCGGTATCATTTTTGCTTCAAAAAGTCCAATACACAATCCTTATGTCAGTTCCATATTTAAGCCATATACAGTAATCTTTTCAAATTTCGCAGTGGACAGATTTATGCAAAGCATACTTACAAGAGGCAAGGTGGTACTTCAATGGATACAAACCAACAATGGAAGAGTATATGAACACTGCATGGATTTCAATATCAGCTCATGTCATACTATCCCATGCGTTTTTCGCTATTACCAGTCCTATAGAGAAGGAAGCCCTCCAGTACTTACAGGATTATCCCGATTTAATCCGTTGGTCGGCAATGATTTTACGTCTTTCAGATGATTTAGCAACATCAGTGGTGCGTATATAGACTACAATTTCATTTCACGTTTTCAAGTTCATTCTTGTTGATGAAATCATCGAGGCATTAGGAATTCGAAATTAACCCTTTAAACTAACAGTTCATTTTGTTTTCTCTCTCTCAGGATGAAATGAAAAGAGGTGATGTTCCTAAAACAATACAATGTTACATGAAAGAAACTGGTGCTTCTGAAGACGAGGCACGCAAACATATAAGATCTTCGATACGTGAGAAATGGAAAAAAATGAATAAAGTTCAAGAAACAAGTTGTCCACTCTCAAAAACGTTTATTGAAATTGCAGTGAATCTTGCGAGAATGGCACAATACATGTACCAGTATGGAGATGGGCATGGCATTCAAAATCACAAAACTAAGGATCGCATCTTAGCATTACTATTTGAACCCATTTGGTGAAAATTGAGTTTTTAATTTTCTTTTAGTTATTATTGCTTTATTAAATAAATTCAGATTTTAATTCCGTTTATTTCGAATTAATTCTAAATATTAGGGCTTTTAATTTTTGTCATTATCTTTTAGATTAAGTAATTATCTAGATTTTAGTAACCTATCATGATAATTAGTATTTGAAATAAATATTATGTATAGAAAATTGATTATCTATCTTCAAATTATAAACTTGTTTATCAAACTATAAACTCACATTGCAACCAAACTGAATCAGAGAATATGGTCGATTTTTGAAAAAAGGATATTAAAAACAAAATGGTTTTTTGATTAGCGAAATTATCGTCGATGATTTTTTTATATGACAACGAAATGCAAAATTATTGTTGATATTTTAAAACAATTGAGCTAGTTGAGTGCTGAAGATGATGAAGAAACATACACAAACTATTTATCCCATATAAGTTGATATCATCTTCCACGTGTTTTTTTTTTTTTTTCTAAATTGTGTTTGATTTGGAGATAGAATTAATGACAGCGTAATCTATGGTGTGTTTTGAAATTTTCAGTTACAAAATTTAAAACAGATATACACATTTAAATATGTGTGATTTTAGGAATAAGTATTTTGGGTTTTATTTTATATATTAAAAATTATATTACATATATAACACAGTATGTAGTATTTCATGAAATTATTTATTTTTAAAGTGTAGATACGATTTTTTCTGGAGAAAGGAAGCAATAAAATAAAATAAAATAAAATAAAATAAAAAATAATTCTCATCTTATATGTCACAACTTTCAGATGAACTAAAGTTAAAAAGACAAGAACGTCATAGCACATAACATTATACACAACTGAATTCACAATGTGAAAATACATACATAACATTCATCCAATGCATTCGAGGTCACACATTTTATCCATTTTACATAATTCGAGGTCATAACATTTTATCCAATGCATTCGAGGTCACACATTTTACATAATTCCAATGAAGAGACATATGAGGGAACCTAATTAAGTCACATTTGACACGATTTCGGAAAGAGACCTATGAAAGATTATATCAACTTTATACACATTCATCACATCTTTCAAGTGACAACAAAAAAATCCCAGAAACTTACGTTGCATAATGTAATTTCAAACATTTGATGCAATTTGATGGTTGGGATCGATAATAAATCCTTTATGTTGTGTTTTGCTTATTTTTTGTATTGTTTTTTTAATAATTTGCAATTGCAATTTAATCCTCTATGTTGTTCCAATTTGTATATCTATTTTCTGCAGTCTGAATCTTTATTTTGTTATCTTTTGAAAATTGAAATTAGGAGTGACAAAAAAACCCGTTCAACCCGATACCCGTTGACTCCGCCTCGAATGGGGCAGGAATTACCCGCCTAACCAAATAAACGGGGCGATGGTCATTATGGGGCGCGTACGGAAAACATTGTCCCCGTCCCGTTACTCTCCCTGTTTAAAGTTAATTTCAAATTAAAGTTTTTTATCAAACAAAAATAATATATTTATCATCATTTTTATAGAGAACATCGTTGTTTTTAACAAATTAGTAAAAAAAAAATATTTACTAACTAAAGACATAAAAAATAAAAGCGAAAAATAAAAAGAAAAAATAAATGGGGCTGGGGTCCTGCCTCGCCCCGCCCCGCCCCTCCCCTCCCCTCCCCTCCCACCCTCATCTAGCCACGAACCCGCCCCGTCCCGCTTTAGAATCTATATTCTCTTGTAAATCTGGGAATTTTCACCGGATTTTATTTTCTCACTACCTTTATTTAATCTGATTTTATTTGCTTTATTATTTACATCTATAAACGTAAAAACTCTCTTCATACATCACCAAACCGACTTATATTAAATTTTTGATTGGGCTCAAAACCGGCCTAAATTGACACACGCCTACACTTATCGACGTCTTCAACATGCAACTTCGCTCGAATTGGAATGGCTCCGCCTTGCATTCCCCTGACATAGAGTTTACTTATCGCATAATTCACCTTTGTATCTGTTGGTTAATTGTGCAATG
Organism: Fraxinus americana; assembly: GCA_035079005.1. Taxonomy (NCBI): domain Eukaryota; kingdom Viridiplantae; phylum Streptophyta; class Magnoliopsida; order Lamiales; family Oleaceae; genus Fraxinus; species Fraxinus americana. The sequence continues at coordinate 6,941,355 of CM068714.1, forward strand.
AAATGGTTGTTTGTAATTGATAAAGTGAATGGTAAAGTTTAATTCATAGGAACGTAATTAAACTTAATATGGAATAGAAAACGAAAAGAAAGGAAGAAGAGACAAACGAAAAATCCGAGGCAAGTGATATAACACTTTTTCCTTGAGACAAAATGTTAAAATTTGGTTGTTACCTGAATTCTTTGTTTGAAGTATTGAAAAATTTTAATTGAAGTGCACGTAAAGGAAAATTCAGTTTGAAATGCTATTGGAGTCTTATATCAAGTTGAAGTTCTATTTTGAAAGTTCATTGGGAGTTGGAAATTGGTATTGAACTTGAAAAAGAGTTTGGGATGGAGAAAACTATTTGGAAACAAAAAAAAAAATTAAATAAATAAATTTTTGGTAGAACGCCCGACGCCACCTGACTTGTTTCGATTTTTTGCTTTCTTCTCTCTTTTTTCGTTTTGGACTCGATTTTTTGACATCCTACTTTATTAACAATTCTACTAGGAGGGTTTGGAGATTCTATACATGTTCCTTATAAATATTAAACTCTCCTACACAATTCATAAGTGTGAAAAAATAAATTACTAACATTATACGATCAATTGTAATTTTATCTTTTCTCCATTATTCTTGAGCCAATAAAATCTTTTAATTCCTCTACCATATTTCTTATCTTTATTATTATTCTGCTTGATCTAATACTTCATTATTTTCCATATAACTTCAACAATTTATTTTGGTGATTGGTTTTATCAAGTGGTATTCAAACAATACATAATTCTTGTAGTTCCAACATAGCTAACAGCAATCCGGGCATATTAATATTTCTTTAACAAGAGATATTTTTGGTTATTTCTTAACGCAAAATTACCCCCACAATGGTGCTAAAGGTACTTGTCTTCCAAGATACAACGTATACAAATTATTGTAGAAACACTTCAAACCACAAGTGCAGCGAACTCAAACAATTTTTCTTCTCCCTACAAAAATATCAATAAATCAACCCAATTACACACAAAGGCATGGAAGAAAAGCTTATCATGTGATCTAGCAAGTCTGGTGAACCTTCTGCAATCAAAACAAGAAACAGAGTGCACCATTAGCCAAAATGACCCATTTACTTTAATTTACAATTGCCAAATGGCTTCATGATTAGCAATGAAGACACTTTCTTTTAAAAATACACTACCTGATAATGTTTTGACAATATGATTGCCATTTCAAACTTTAAGGAATTTGGTACATCAGACCCAATCTTCACCGTCGCTTTCTTTAATATGGTACTAAAGCATAAAGAGTAAATGTATTATCGTCAAAAAGTATTCTATTCATGTAATAGGCTTTTAACTAAAAATGAAATTGAATTTTTTTATGTACTGGAGGTTATGGACCTTTCATTTATGAAAAGTGTGTCGAACTATTAATGAAAAACGAATTTAGTTCTGCATTCTCTTTCTACTTAATCTCATCTTCAACAACAGGTTACAGGGGAATTCATTTTAGGCAGTCTCGTGAACTGGTCAATTGCATCTTCAGCAACAGGAGAATTCACTTTCAGCTTCCAATTTATTTTTTCTCAGGAGAATAGTTTGCAGATAAGTAATGGATAATATACAATGATCACCTGCATGGATTGTTCAAAGTGGATACAATTTCTCCCATGTGTACAAAAATAAACCCCCAACCATACAAATATAGATTTCAAAACATATTCAAAGTGGAAACATCTTGGGACAAGGACTTCAGAATAGTAGTAACACGACTTCCAGCATCAAGGCTATTCGTTAGATTTCTGGAGTGTGAATATCACAAACAGAGTCTCATGAAAACTTGTTTCCACATCAATCAAGTCTTAAAACAATTCCACTTGAAATCTTTTATCTAAGTAGGCCAATAATTCCAAAGCAATTAAAGACAAAGAGATAATTAAAAAAATATATCAAACAGAGTTAAGGGAAACCTCTCTCCCCTTATCTTAGCACCGAACCAAATAAAAACAAGGAAAAAGGGGTCTAGTGTACAAAAATCACTATGCAACTCTAAAAAAAATCATTTGCCATAACTGCTGTCCTCTACAACATCTATAGTGTTGAGGCTCGAACCATTGATCTATGATGTGCTCCCAGAAGTTGGCTTAAAGCACTGTTTTGGCTGAATACGTTTTTCTTAATGGAATGCCTTTTATGAGATGTTGACACGTGTTTTATCTCTGGCCCTTGGATTATTGCCTTGTTGGTGCGAGATATATATACGTGCATAGTGCAGATATTTTTTCACTTGGCTCTGCCTTTTGAGTTCTTCCGTCTTCTGGGTTCTTCTTGGTGTAAAAGAGATAAGTGTTCTACACTTTTCTCTTGTGCTGGAAGAACATTTTAAAACTTGTTGCCATTTTTGGGCTTAATAGTGCATCCAAGCAGATATTCAATATTTGGATGCTCAACGGGGGATGCAGGCATTAGATTCGATTGCCAAACTTCCGGGGGCTTAGGTCGAAATAATTCTTTGTGTTCAATTGTTAATTTTCTGCAAATTTATTTTCTAATCTATTTATGTTTGGTGAAATCTTGTTTTAATATCGTGTGTTGTGGGCCTTTTCAGTGGTATTAGAGCTTGAACCGTGAAGAAGATACCTGGATCTTCGCAGAAAGAGTTCGATCTATTGTACATCAAAAATTTTTGGAACTGCTGCTAAGCAAGTATTAAAGATATCGAGTTTTCTGTAAACTCAATAGGTGAGATCTTTTATTTTTTGTAAAGTTCCTTTTTTCAAAAATTAGGGTTCTGCGATTTTTACCCTGATCTACTATACACCTTAAACCCCCTGGAGACTAATTTTTATCCAAAGACTTGTACGAGATCTTGGAAATCTGAGATAAATCTAATACGGGTGTGTCTACAAAACATAGACTTTCTGATCTTTGTTATTGTGTTCTTTATATGTGTTTGCACAGTATGTTCCTTGATTGTAATTGAAACTTAAAAATCTTGTATTACTAAGTGTACTACTGTGATTTTTTAACTGTAGTAATTTCTGTGAGTTCCTGACTGTGCTTTGCTAATATCTTGAACCCTTATTTGTATATCATCTTTTTCTTTTAATATAAATATGGCTTTTGCTAAGTTTGAAGCTCCACAATTTGATGGAAGAGGTGATTTTAATATGGGGTGTCAAAAAATGAAGGCAATTTTAATGCAAATGAGAGTTATTAGGGATCTAGATGATAGTTGATGTGTTGACTTGCCTCCTGCTAAGAAAACTGAACTTGAAGAGGTTGCTCGAAATACTATTTTCTTGTACTTGTCTAATAATGTTGTGAGGGCTAGTGGTGAAACCAAAACTGCTTCTGAACTGTAGGCTAAAATGCATGCTAAATATGTGACTGAGACTATTCCAAATAAATGCTATTTGCTGAAACAATTCTTTTCTTTTAAAAATGGACCCTTCTATTGATTTGGATGAAAACTTGAATAGGTTTACCAAGTTGACTCTAGACTTAGCCAACTGTGATGAAAAGCTTTCAAAAGATCAGTTGGTTGTAGTCCTGTTAAACTCGATTAGTGACAAATCTAGAGACACTAAGATTGCTCTAGAATATGGTAGAGCTCAGATTACTACTGATGAAATCATCAATGCTTTAAGAAATAAAACTCTTGAAATTAAATTTGAAACTAAGGATAGTCATAATGGAGAAAACTTGCTTGCTGAGGGAAAGTGGTTTTGTAAACCTAATTTTCACTCAAAGTTTTTAAATGAAAATAGAAATAAGTGGAGTGATAAAAATAAATCCAAAAACAAGGCAAAAGGTAAAAAAATGCTATCATTGTCGTAAAATTGGTCATTTTATTAAAAATTGTTATAAGAAGAAGAATGAAGCAAAAGATAAGAAATTTAATGATAGGAATGCTGCCTTAGTTTGTAATAAAGATAGTCTTGAAGATGGGTTAGTCCTTGTTAATATTGAAAAGAAGTTAGGTGAAGAATGGATACTTGATTCTGGCTGTTCTTTTCATATGTGCCCAAATAAAAATTGTTTTCTTGATTTTAAAACAACTACTGGGGGATAAGTAATAATTGGGAACAATATAACTTGTAAAGTTAGCAGAATATGAACTATAGAACTGCTACTTGAGAATGACAATGTACTATTCTTGAAAGGAACTAGATATGTTCCTAAACTAGAGAGAAATATGGTGTCTTTAGGCATGTTGGATGACGTGGAGTTTGACATACAATTGGGTCAATGACACATTAAAATTCTTAGGGGCACTGATTTGATTGTTAGTACTCCTAAGAGATATGATCTTTATTTTTTGAATGCTAAACATTTACTTGGTTTAACTGCTGCTGCTACTTTACCTGAAACTTTTTCTTTAGCAAAATTATGGCATGAAAGACTTGGCCACATTGGAAACAAAAGTTTAAAGTCTTTGCAAAATAAATGAGTTTTTGGAAACCAAAACCTTGGTGATTTTGGTTCTTGTGAACAATGTGTTATTGGCAAGCAAATAAGGTTACCTTTCTCACCTAGAATTCATAAATCCAAACAAATACTTGAATATCTACATGTTGATATGTAGGGTCCTGCCTCTGTGACTACGTTGACTGGTTTTAGATATTATCTTTTGATCATTCGTGATTTTTCTAGAAAAATCTGTGTTTTCTTATTAAAATCAAAAGATGAAACTTTTTCTATTTTCAGATATTGGAAAACTCAAATTGAAAATCAAACTGATGACAAGATTAAAATTCTAAGAAGTGATAATAGTTTGGAATTTGGCAACTATGAATTCAACAATTTCTGCAAAGAACGTGGCATTTTGAGACATAAAACAATTTTTTACACACCTCAGCAAAATGACATAGCTGAAAGAATGAATAGAACTTTATTAAATAAGGTGAGATGCATGCTTTTGAGCTCTGGATTGCCTAATCTATTCTGGGGTGAAGCTGCAAAAACTGGTGCTTATTTTGTAAATAGAACCCCTACTAGTGCCTTTAGTTTTGAAGTACCTGAAACTGTTTGGTCTAAAAATCCTGCACTTGCTGATGAATTTGTTTTTGATTAAAATGATGTTTCCATTGAAAATTGGTCCAATTTTTGTGAAAAAATTGGTTAAAATGGTAGGTATTTAAAGAGTGACGAGCCACTTGATCCAATTGCCACCCCTAGATAAGCCCTTACAATAGAGCTTAAATTACTGTTCTCAACCCTATGATGTTTGGCTTGATTTGGACAATCGATTTTCTTAAAGCAATCACCCCATGTTTAACACCTCCAACGTGATATGACTAATCTCATATGGAACACCATATATGTTATCACATATTAAAATACTATCAAAGGATTATGGGATGAACTCCTTGCATTCACCGATCTTAGCTCCTGCAAATACGGTGCTCGTAACAAGCCTAAAGAGACAGTTAACTCCGAATGGCTTTTTCAACTTCTCATGCTCCTTCTTGATTCCTTCTCCAACATCAGATTCCCAATCCTCGCCATGGATCCACTTCCGAAATTGCTATCTTTTTCCACCTATATCGAGAAGAAACCTAAGGCCTCTTGCAAATGCCTTTGTTGTTCACTCCCGACATCTGTCATGGTTGTTGTCCGTGCTCATTCTCTGATCACTCATGGCCTTTCATCCTTGCAATATTAAGAAGTGCACCAAATGCAGAAAGACGGTCATTAGTAATCCTCTTGCTACGAAATCATTGGCTAAGAGATGATTCGGAACTCTTATATGTCCAAGGTATAATATGATCTATAGAAGAGATAGTGCTTTTCAACTCTCTCAAAATGGAATCTATTCCAAAATTACGCCTTACGTGCAGGTCGGAGCTTCCCTGACAGAGAATCTCGCTACCTTATGACCATTATAGTTATTGCCGCCGTTCACCGGGGCTTCCTGCTCATTAGAACACCAATAAACTTAAGCAGCCTCTATGAACACCCCATACCTAGCAAGTACCCTATTTATGTCTTTGCAACGTGATTTTTGTTCCTAACTTCAATTGCAATTTAGTTTCTACAAGCCAACTTACTAGGACACCCAATTGTGTTGTCAATTTTTCTCGCTCCATTTTTCTTTTCTAGGTCCAATAGCTAATGAAGCTGATTGGAATGGATGAAGAATGTGGATGCCTCTATCATCTCAAGCATTTTTCCCCAGTTGCACTTCAAATCACTTCCAACTTTACTACCACTCCTGATTTATGACTATCCACTTACGACATCCTTCAAATTCTTGCATTCCAAAATCTGTGTGCCTTGAATAACATTAAACATTGTGATAGTTGTATCTGAGGCAACCATACACACCTTCATTTTAAATCGATTGAGAATAAAAATACTTTTATTTTTAATCGTATTTATTGCAATATTTAGGACGGATATTCTACTCTCTCTACAACCGTTGCACACTATTTTCTAATAATTGTTGATGATTTCTCACATGTTACTTGGGTGTATCTCATACATTTTAAATCTAATGTTTTTTCTTGGCTCACTGCCTTTAATAAAATGGTGCATACAAATTTTCTTGATCATGGCATCCTTTATGAGTGTACTTGTGTTGAGACACAACAAAAAAAGAGTGCCATTGAATGACAGCATTGCCATCTATTAAATATAGCTCGATGTCTTCGTTTTCATGCACATTTACCTATTTCCTTATGGGGTGAATACTTACTACTAATTTAATTAACCGTACACCATCCTCCATCCTAAATTACAAAAGCCCTTATGATATACTTTTCCAAAAAACCCTACTTATAATTACCTTCCTATTTTTGAATGTCTTTGCTATGTGCACACTTTAAATGTTCATCGAAAAATTTCCCCTCATGCTGCATCATGCATATTCCTAGGCTTCTCAAACTCTACACAATTGCCATGTTTATGACTTGAAAACAAAAAAAAATTATTTTTATCTCATGATGTGCATTTTGTGGAATCTATTTTTCCCTTTGCTCCTATCACACCACCTTTTAACCCTTGTCACTACCTACCTAACCAGATGGCCCATATTTCCTAGATATGCCTCATCGTATATTAACTTCATCCCATGATATACATCACACTTCTGAGTCATCTTTCCCAGCATGATCCTCACTAGAAATTATGCATATACCCTCACCACCAGATGATGACCTTTTTGCCAACTCACCCGAACCTCATATGCCCACCCCATTATCTAGACCTTCTCGCAATGTCGCTCATCCCACATTCCTTCAGGATTACATTTGCTCAAGCCTACTTTCGGAAGCCCCACATTTGTCACCTTGTTTCGAGCCTTTCTCAAGTGCGGTTCATTCTTTACCCAATAATTTTCTTATTGTTACTTTTGTCCTGAACACTTTTCTCTCATCCATCTCCAAAAATGTTCAAGATCCGATTATCTACTCTTGAGGTGTCTTTGATCCTCATCGGCAAAAGGTGATGGCTTCCAAAATTTGTGCTTCAGAGGCTAATCACACATGGACTCTTGAAACTCTTTCTTGTGATAAGATGGCTATTGGCTGCAAATGGATCTTCAAAATAAAATTGCATGCAGATTGTTCCATTGAAAGCCATAAAGCTTGTTTAATTGTCAATGGTTAACTCAGGTGAAAAAGCCTTGATTATTATAACACTTTTGTTCTTGTAATTGTTAATGTTCGTTGTCTTCTTGCTATGGATGCAGCCAAGCATTAGATTATTCTATGGTTGAACGTTCATAATGCTTTCCTCCGTGATGACTTTGATGAGGAAGTATACATGCAGCCTCCACCAGGATATTGTCGTTAGGGAGAGGCGCGCGTATGTTGTCTCCACAAATCTCTATATGGCCTTAAACAAACCTCTCGCCAATGGAACTTAAAATTATCTCATGTTTTCACTCTTGCAGGTTTTGGCCAATCCTTAGCTGATCATAGTCTCTTTACCAAAATCTAGAGCAAGGTATTTATTAACGTCCTTATCCATGTTGACATTTTGGTTGTTGGGAATGACCTTTCCCATTAATTCCATCAAACAACAACTTGCAAAGACCTTCAAGATTAAAGGCCTTAGTGACGTTAAGTATTTTCTGGGACTCAGGTAGCTCGGTCACCTACCGGTATCTTTTTTATCAATGAGAAAACAATATACTTCGGACATTCTCTCTAATTCTGGTCAACTAGGTTGTCGTCATGTATACTTTCCCATGGAACAACACTGCAAACTTAATGACTCGAATGATGACTTTCTAGAAGATCCCAACTCATATCGAGATTAACGGATTTAATCTATTTGACCATTTCACGGCCACATATAACCTTTGCTGTCAATATTTTGAGTCAATTCATGCATGCTCCTTGCGAGCCTCATCATTTTGCTACTCTTTGTGTGCTCCTCTATTTGAAGACCACTCCTGGTTATGGTCTTTTCTTCTCTTCTAAATACAGTTTTTAGATATCTACCTTTGTGATTCTCATCAGGCCAATTGTCTACTCACACGATGTCTACTCACACGATGTTCCACCACTGGCTCATCATCAAATTGGGTGACAGTCACATTTCATGGTGCACAAAGAAGAAAACTATTGTCTCCCCCTCTTCCGTGGGGTTGAATAGTGTGTGATGGTCACTACCACTTGTGAACTTGTTTGGCTCCACCTTCTCTTGCAAGATCTCACGGTTCCCCATCCTCAACCTATTCTTCTTCTTCACTATGTCAACCAGACAGCCATTCACATTGATCATAATCCAGCTTTTCATGAACGAACCAAACACATTGAATTGTATTATCATCTGGTTCGTGAGAAAATTTGTTGTGGTCTAGTTACTCCTAATGTCCCAACCTCTCAACAACAAGCTGATATTTGTACTAAACCCTTGGGATGTGATTTTTTTGTCCTTTTCGAATCCAAGTTAGGCATTACCGACCTCCATGCTCCAACTTGAGGGAGGAGTATTACTAGTCGCATGCCTAAACTCCAACACATGATTAGCACAAATCATGTTCACTACACAAATCAAGCATTCATTGCACAAATTAAGTAAACTTTCTCCATGTACAGTTTAATTTCCTAGCGTTCTTTACTTACCATGTGTAGCTCAAAGCTTCTATCTACAAATATGTACACAATCCTTGAAAATCACACACTGGTGAATAATGAAATACTGCAATTCCTGTACATTTCTCTGTATCAATGTTAATAATAATAGTGGGCGAATGCTATTGAATATGTTCATTTGAGAGTCAAGGTGGGATTGTGGGAAGTACAAGTCATGAGTGAAAAATGCCATCAGTGAGAGTTGGGTTTTTTTTTTTTTTTGGTGTCTAAGGTTCATGTTTGTTTCTTAAACTAAGCATAATAAAGGTTAAAAAGCATGTGAGAAATCAGTTGTTTACTATCTTAAGCTTTAAAATAATGTTGCTTAAAATGGTACTATTTCACGTAAATGTTTTAAGATGAAGTATTTGTTGGGAGCAAACAAGAAGTCCTACATCGGTTGGGAGAAGAAAAGAAATTCACCATATAACTCAAGTGGGCTATTCCACCCATTACCAATTGGTTTTGGGTTGAAATCTCACTTGGGCTTGGTGGTGTGGGATTGGGCCCGGTCAATTTGCTCATTATTTTCTCTACAACTGGTATTAGAGCCCAGAGTTGGAGGAACGCAGGAGAAAGCGTGGTGACGATCAGGCTAAAAATCATCGCGTTTGGGGTGCCTTGTGTCGAAAGTCTTCCTAACATTGGTGGTCAGGTGGCGGGTCCCGTTTGGTCGAGGGCGAAGGTAATAACGGCGGTACAAGATGATTGGCGAATGGATTATCATTTAAGGGGAAGCCACAATGATGTGGTCCTTCGTTTGAGAGGAGGATTGTTGGGAGCAAACAAGAAGTCCCCCATCGGTTGGGAGAAGAAAAGAAATCCACCATATAACCCAAGTGGGCTACTCCACCCATTACCAATTGGTTTTGGGTTGGAACCTCACTTGGTTTGGTGGTGTGGGATTGGGTCCGGTCAGTTTGCTCATTATTTTCTCTACAGTATTTAGGCACCAATGACATTTGTGCATGCATGCCTCATACATTCGACAAGAGCTTGCAATTGGATTGGTTAAAAAATCCTTTGGTTTACTTTTCAATCAGATATCATCTCTCACGTGCCCTTAGTTGCTTCTAATTCTTAAACAGGACACAGACCTACTGAAGTTTCAAACTTCAGCATCTCACAGTCATATATGGAATGGAAAATCCTTGTGTAAGAATCTTCCAAGTAGTAATCAACATCTATGAGGACACATTAATTATTCTATCTAATAGCTTAATGGTTGTGTATTATATATTCTAACATTCCAGTGGCACTAAGAAGTTCTTCATACTCGTGCACACATAAATAAGGTCCCTATACTTCTTGTTGGCACCTGAAAGGAAAAACTGAAGACTTATATATAGATTGTTAGTTTTTATCCTACTTGCTTACATTATGACTTACTCTTTCTTTTTGTTGTCATTTGTAAAATGTTGGGATCATTAGATGATGACAGTGCAAAAAAGGTGCTAACCTAGTTGGGATGTCCAGGTTCATGTATAGTTTCCTATTTTGAACAATCTTATGCAAAAAATTAATGAAACTGCACCATTTGCAATGAACCTTCTAGTGTTTATTATGGCTGATTTGATGTACTAAAGTAGAAAAAATCAAGTCATACTATTGAGTTCCATATTGGGTACCAAATTAAGGTGCATTTACTAGGATTTTTATTTGGATTAGGAGTTTAATCTAACTAGCAAGTTTTCTGGAGTTTGTTCTGCTTAAAGTCTAGTTAGTAGTTTTATATAAATTTGGTTTTACATTTGTGTTGTAGGATGATTATTTCGAATGCGAATAGAAAGTTTGAGATTTTTCTTCAATTATCCACCTAAATGGTTAATTAGTGCGCAGATTTTCTTTTATAATCCTGTATTTGTTATAATTTACACTCCCACCTAAATGAGTTTTTATGATAGTCCACTCTATGCTCCTACCAATTGATCGAGGACAAGTTAGATGTCATGGTGTCATGGTTGACAATTGGAATCTTAGAAATGAACTAACACTAATCTGTCAACATTTTGAGGTCTTGGCATAAGAGGTAGCTAGATTGTTTATCCCTCCACAAGAGATGGTGGGTAATCTTTATGGCCATGGGCGAGAGGCACAAAGTTGTGGCCCCATTGCGCGTGTTGTGACTGCACGAGGGTGGGGCAATTGTGGGTTTAGTCGCTAGCCTAAATATTGACAAAGTTGCAAGTGCAAAACTCGGAGATGGAGAGAGTTCTGGCAATTGAGGAGCATACGTTGGTTATGGGATTGGCGAGCAACCCCGAGAGGACACTAATGTTAAGATGGAGTCCGACACAAATTTATCATTCTTCGAGGAAGAACTGATATTGGTATTCTCGAGAAGAAGTTTGAGATACTCGATGTGGATCAATATACTGACTTTGAAAATCAATTCTCAATGTGAGGCGATGACCATCACGAAGTTATGGCAATTGGTAAAGTTGAAACCATAATTATGCTATTTTCACACATGAATGGTCGGTTTACATTAGAGGGCCACTGATTGAACAAGTCTTAGGATCAAATACACTTCTTGAAATATTTGGAAATTCCAAAATTTTGCAAGGCAATAACTCCGGATGTCTGGGTGAATTTATTGGGATACAATAGAATAGAAACGAAAATTGTTATTAGTCGCCCAAGATTTTTAGAATTATGATATATTGGATAATATTTATATCATTGACGTATTAATTCTGCCCCTACAATGTGTCGGATGAGCGGTGCTAGGACGAATCTTCTCGGATCCATGAAAAATGATGCAAGTGGACCCCATTTTAATTTTAATATTTAATGTGAGTTTTATTTTGATTAGGAATTAATCAAAATGGATAAATTTTATTTTGCTTTAAAAGTCTCGTTTTAAGTTTTCTACAAATTTGGTGCTATGATTTGTTGTAGGATGATTGATTTTGAATATTGAACTAAAACTTGACTTTTTTCAATTATCCAATGGTTAATTCGTACACAAATTTCTTTTTATACTTTTGTTAGTTTATACTTCCACCTGCATCAAATATCTCATAAATAATCCAATTTCATATTTGGGTAATATTATCAATTGTAGCAAAGTCTTTAGTTCATACAAAGCAAAGCCAAATTACAATTGACTAATCCCCTCTCAAAGAAACAAGAATCCGTGGAATTCAAATATTGTTGTCATATTTTGTTTGTAACTTGGAGTCATATGGATTTTAAAAAAAAATTTGTGCGTGAAGAAAATATTTGTCGTTCAAGTATGATCTTAAACTCAATAATCTTTTTGTACATCAAGAAACACCACATATAATGTCCAAAACACAATATTGTAACAAGTGAAAATTATTATGTTGTCTGTGACATTCGGATAACCGTATTTGCATTTTCTTCTCAGGAAAACACAATATTGTAAATTAAAGTTTTTTTGTTACACGTATTGATGTGCATTGCACAGTTGAGATACAATAGTAATTGTAATAGGCAACTCAATGGAGAAGAGCTCCAAGGACTTGCATGGATGAGTTGATGAAATTAGAGAGAATGGTACAAGGTGGAATAAACCGTGTTGTGGAAACAAAGGTATTATTGCATACAATTATGTGTTTTCTAGTGTTTCATATTGTGATTTGTTAGAATTTGGGTATGACTCGAATTCCTTGTTTGAAGTATTGAAAAATTCTAATTGAAGTGCACATCAAATAGAATTAAATTTGGAATGTTATTGGAGTCTTATGTCAAGTTAAAATTCTATTTTGGAAGTCCATTGGAAGTTGGAAATTGATATTGGACTTGAAGAAGAATTTGCAATGGAGAAAACAATTTGAATATATATATATATATTTTTTTTTAATTTTTTTTTTTTTTTAAGAACGTCCGGCACTGCGGCGCTCGTATGTGGTGCCCATCTGATCTGTTTCTGGTTTTTCACTCATTTTTTCGTTTTGGACTCGATTGTTTGACATTCTACTTCATCAACAATTCGATCAAGAGGGCTTGGACGTCCCCTAGATGTTCCCTATAAATAATAGGCTCTTATATACAATTTATAAGTGTGAGAAAATAAATTACTAGAATTATAGGATTCATTGTAATTTTCTCTCTTCGTTATTATGCTTGAGTCAGTAAATCTCTTATATTTTTTTTATTCTTTTACTTGATCATATACTTCATTATTATTTTTCATATAACTTCAACATCCCATTCCAGTGATTTGTTTCACAATATGATTTTTGCTAACATCTCTGTATTTCAATGGGGAAGAATGACAAGTTTTTGAAAGAGATCAGTTTTCTCATGAAAAGAAAGACCATGAACTTTGTCCTTTGATGAAAAAAATAACCATGCTGCTCCTTTTTAAGAGATAAATTCTGTAAAAAGAAGATCAACAACTAAGGGCTTGGGCTTTTTAGTTGACTTTTCTTAAACGCAAGAGTCTAAATTAATGGAAGAAAATGCAAAGTTGAAACAGCAAGCAGAAGTGAGAGTTGATATTTAATTTTTAAATTTTTCATATCATTTCTCGCACTGCCTATACTCAGTAGCAAATGCTTGCGTTCTGAAGTCGTTGAGTGAACAGTTATGCAGAAATCTGAAGGCACCAGAAATGGTATTGAGCAAAGCAATCTGATGGCTCTGATACTTCCCTCAGGCAGGGGTACTTGACGGTCATTAGATTATTTTTGAGTGTTTGATGATGTTAATTTTGGCAGCGCACCTTTTTTCAATTGAAGATGATGCCAAGGGACTACACAGTTCACAAGAATAATTGTCTATTTTCCTTAATAGGATATAATTATAAATTATTGTGTAATTGAGTCACGTGTTAGGGGCTCATGGTGTGGATTTACGTGGCTTCCGAACATTAAAATCCTTTGTTTTTTTGAATTTGCTTGTGCTATAAGTATTCTATTGTAAGCATACGTATTCAAGGAAATTCTATGTAAGGTACATTAAAGTGAAATTTTGAATGCTTAACACGAGAATGGAAGAGGAAATAAATATTTTTTGTTCCAATTTTTAAACAGGGATGAACAAGAATTTGGCTATGGTCTGTGGAACAATTTTGGAAAAATGTTAAATATATATTTATTTTTTCAATTAAGTAAAGGTTGCTTCGATAAAAATGTCATTTTTATTAATTTGACAATTATAGCATTTTCCATTTTTTATTTCATTAGTGTCACGTTTAGAAGAAATTGCCAACATATCCACATTCTTATCCTTTTCCATTCAACTAAACTTTTCGTGCATGCATGTTTATGCTTTATTTATTTCGATTATCTTGAAGTAGATTTTACGTATTTTTTTAAATTTAAAAGTCGATATAAAATGTTACAATTGCAGTTGAATCTAATATAAGTTTATAACTTTTTAAAAGAATTAATAAGCTCAAATTAATTATATATTTGATACAGCATGAACAGCCAACATGAACAGTTCAATCATGTTACATGTACATCATCTTTTATATACACTACATGGGAACACATTATTGGGCAGTTTAGAAAATAAACAATCTTTCCTCCAATTATTTTTAAACACCACATCAAATGTCGACATGGTGTACGTCTAGCATTATTCGATTGTAAAGTATACATCTTTCTCTCTTTACGTGCATACATTATTAGTTGGCAGAATTGTGTTTATCCATTGGTGTGGCTAATTTTATGGTTCAATAAAACCAACGTCCCATAAGGGTAATTTAAGTAAACCCATCTCTCTCTCTCTCTCTCTCTCTCCCCTCGGCAATTTGCGAAACTGGCAAACCAACTTTATTGATATTTTCTCAGTCACTTCACTTGTTGGTTTCTGATTTCAGATTCTCTCTACTTTCTCTCTCTAGGGTTTTACTTTTGCAGGTGGAGGTTCTCATCTCTTCCCTGAATTAGTAAATGTGACACCGTTGAAGATTTCTATTTTATGCCAAAAAAAAACAGAATGATTCTTCTAACTGTGATTTCCATTTTCTTAGGGTTGTGGTTTCAGATTCTGTATTGTACTTGAAAATATGATTTGCTTCATTTTTCCTTATTTTTATCAAAGACCAATGTTCTTTCTCTTCCCTCGATCTCTATATATTTCTTATTGTACTAACGACATATACATATATAATATTTGTTTGCAGCGAGTGTACTGTGAAAATGGTGAGACAAAAGATTCAGATCAAGAAGATTGATAACTTGACGGCACGTCAAGTGACCTTTTCAAAGAGAAGAAGAGGGGTTTTTAAGAAGGCTCAAGAGCTCTCTACTCTTTGTGATGCTGAGATTGCCCTAATTATTTTTTCTGCCACTGGAAAACTCGCCCATTATTCTAGCTCAAGGTTCTCCAATTTCCTCTCTTCTCTCTCTTGAACACACAAACAACATGCTACTGGAGTCGAAGCTTTTATGCTTTTTGCCACCGAGTTTCAATCACTTAGCTAGTTTTGTTTTACAAAATTTCAATGGGTAAAAACCACAGTAAAAATGACTGGAGAATGTTCAAATTAAATGGGCAGTAGTGGAAATTATATGGTAGAAAATTGTAGCTCGGATATGGATGCAAATAATCTACAAGTGTGATACAAAGAATCTAACAGAACTAAGGGCGAAGGGTACACTGATATATATCTCATGCTTTTCTCCTGTGTGCATTTCTAAACTAGCTTTTGGTGAAGGTGGTGGGGGCAGGGGAGGATGTCTAATTGAAAAACAATGATCATGAAGGAAAATATGAACACAAGGGTGGCTCATAATTATAAGTATTCTAGTATCTCCTGGTGCTTTCAACAAATCTTTTGATCATTAATAGTGGACGAACGCTATTGAATATGTTCATTTGAGAGTCAAGGTGGGACTGTGAGCAGTACAAGTCACGAGTGCAATAGCTCACTCAGTGAGAGATGGCTTGATTTCTGTGTTATTTTGTTGAGGGTTCATGCTTCGGAATTAAAATAAGCATAATTAAGGTTACAAAATATGTGGGTTGTGTTACTATCCAATTTTGTCTTCTCAAGAACATACTCATTTCGATATATGTTTTGCAAATTCTTAAGTTGAAGTTTTTAGCCTCCCATAATTATGAAATTTTTGCATGCCTCGTACCTTCAACAAGAAAATAATGATTCGAGGTTGCACTTGATTGGATTGGTTCAAAATTTGGTTTACTGTTCAATCAGATATTATCTCTCACGGTTCCATTGGTTGCTTCAAATTCTTAAACAAGACATAAACCTATTGAAGTTTCAAAGGTGAGCATCTCAAATCTGTATATGGAACGGAAAATCTTTATATAAGGATCTGCAAGTAGTAATCGATATCTATGAGGGCACTTAATTAACTTATGTTGTTAATATCTTAAATGATTACATATTATATATTCTAAGGCTCCAAAGTGGTGTTAAGATGTTCATCATACTCGTACACGCATAAATAAGGTCTATATAATTCTTGTTAGCACCTGAAAGGAAACACTGAAAACTTAATATAGCTTGTTAACTTTTATTCTACTTGCTTCCATGACGCAGCGCGAAAAAAGAATTCAAACGAAAACCTTAAGAACACGAAATTTGAAATCCATCAAATTATGGAAAATTAAATCACGAATTTTATTAATGGAAAGATGATAAAAAAAAATGATGAATTAACCATTTATTTATAAAGGTTTACATGAAAACCTAGTTAAAACAAACTAAAATTGCAAAGAATTCAAAATAAACTAAATGACAAAAATAGCACTAAAACTTAAAAAACAGTTTTCAAGTCCTAAACGAACTCGGATGACCGAAATCCAACGTATGTGAGTTCTACTTAATGTCATCATTCTCTTTTCGAAATAATATTATTGAGCTCAAATCGAAGCTCGATTGTCACATCTGCACTTTTGCCTATTTTTCTTTTCTCCAATTCTTCTTTAATTCATTCAACCATTTGTTCTATATCGGTCCCTTCCACCTCCGAAGAACTTGACCTCGAGTTATAATCTGGATAGAGATTCATCATCGTCATGGAATTCATACATATATGCCACGTTGAATGTACTAGAGATACCGATAGAAGCTGACAAATAAATAATGTGGGCATTGTTGTTAATCTACTAAAGTACTTTGAGAGGCCCATACTTTCTCAATTTCAGCTTGTTGTAAGTACCAACAGGAAATCTTTCATTTCTCATAAACACTATCATTGTGTCTCCTTGCTAAAATTATTTAGCCCGTCGATGCGAATCTGTTGCTGCCTTATGTTTTGTATTAGTCTTCTCCAACTACTTTACTTCATCACAGACTGCTAGCACCTCTTTGGCTCGATGTTTAGTAGCAGTACTCTTACTATTGCCCTTAGGCAACTTAACAAAATCCACAACACGGTAAGGAATCTCTATATACATAATAGTAAACGGGAACCTGTCTGTAGCACTATGAACTGCGCTATTGTATGCAAACACAACCTGAGATAATGCAAGATCCACTATTTGGGCTTATCTCCACTAACACTTTGAATCAAATTTCGAAGGGTATGGTTAGTGACTTCAGTTTGTCCATCAGTTTGGGAATGGGCAGTGCTGCTTTGATTCAAACTCGTCCCAAACAACTTCCACAATGTAATCCAAAAGTGTCATATGAACTTTGTATCCCGATCTGATGTGATAGATTTGGGAACTCCGTGTAATCAGACAAACTCTCTGAAAAACAGTTTGGCAATATGCGATGCATCTGAAGTCTTCCGACAAGCTATAAAGTGAGCTATCTTGGAAAACATGTCAATGACCATAAAACAAAATCTACGCCTCGTTGAGTATGAGGTAATCCCCGAATGAAATCCATAGCAAGATCTTGCCATATGCCCTGAGGGACAAGAAGTGGCATGTACAACCCGGTATTCTACACTTGTCGTTTTGACACCAGACAAGTATAACATTTTTTTTACTGTAACTCCAACATGTAACTTCAACTGTGGCCAATAATACTTAACATCACTAATATAAAAATCCACCACCGATTTACAATTCACACAGTTGCTCCAAATCTCCTTAAAGTCAGGATCATTTGCATATAATTCCTTCAAGCACTCGAACCCAACAATGTCATGTGACAATGTGACCAGCAAAGAGGCTCTTCGACTAAGGGCATCTTCAACTCTATTCTTACTTCCAGATATATGTTTAATCAGAAAAGGAAATTTCTAGAGGAAAGTCACCCACCAAGTATGCATTATGCTGATATGTTTCTGGCTATGAGTAAACTTTAGGGCTAGTGATCAGTGAGCAGCACAAACTTATTCCGTACGAGGTAATGTTCCCATTGTTTCAAAGCCCTCACCATTGCATATAATTCCTGCTTATAAGTACTCCACTCTGTCCAGCATCACTCAACATCTCTAGAAAAAAAGCCGCTAGTCTCTTATCTTAGGAAAGGAGACCCCCAAAGCCCACATCACCAGCATCACACTCTACCTCAAAGATCTTCTCAAAACTTGGCAAGGCTAATACTAGAGTTGTGCACAACTTTTCCTTGATGAAGGCGAAACTCTTATGTTGCTCTTCTCTCCAATTGAATCTCCCCTTCTTTCGTGAGTGGTGCCACAATAATGCTAAAATTCTTGATAAATCGCCTATAGAAAGTTACCAGACTATGGAAACTCCTTACTTTAGAAACTGATTTTGGTGTTGGCCAATCTCAAATTGTTCTTCTATTGTCTTCTCTTTATCTACTTGTAGACCCTCTTCACCAACCACAAAGCCTAGGAACAACAGTTTATGTGTACAGAAAGTACACTTCTTCCGATTGATGTACAACTGATTCTCCTTCAGAACATCTAGAACTTGCCTCAATTGTACCAAGTGATCTTCTTTGGGCTTGCTGTAAATAAATATGTCGTCGAAATAAACCACAACAAAAAACTCAATAAAAGGACGAAGAACCTAGTTCATCAATCTCATGAAGGTACTCGGGGCATTCCGCATTTGAAAGTTCGAATGTCATCACCAACCATTCATAAAGTCCATCTTTACTTCTGAAGGAAGTCTTCTATTCATCCCTAGGTTCGATACGGATATGGTGATGGCCACTGCGGAGGTCTACTTTTGAAAAGACCTTAGAATCCTCAAGCACATACTAAGTGTCATCCAATCGTAGAATGAGAAACCTGCACTTTGCTGTGATCTTGTTGATGGCCCGACTGTCAATACACATGCGCCACTTTCCATCCTTCTTTGGCACTAAAAGGACATGTACTACACACAGACTCATACTCTCCCTTATGAACCTTTCTTCAATAGCTCCTCAATTTGCTCCATCAGAATCTCATTCTCCTTTGGACTTATTCGCTAATAAGGTAAATTTGGAAGACTAACCTCATGTACTAAATCAACCTGGTACTAAATATTCCTCGTATGAGGTAACTCATTTTGCAATTCATCCGAAACCAAATCTTCAAATTCTACCAATATTTACTGTAAAAGCCCCTTAACACCTCTGGATAAAAGCAATCAGACTCCATTTCAGAATCTACAATCTCTGCTTATTATTTGTAAGGGTAAGCAAATTCTCTATTCGCTGTGGGGTAGACTTCTTCGGCTGTTTGCGAGAAACCATAGCAATATTATGGCTACCCCATGAAAAGAGTACCACATTATCATAGCCTTTGAGAGTTAATCCACATCAAACTGTTATGGATGACCCAGTAGAATATGACAAGCATCTATACCTATAACATCACACATAATGTCATCCTTATAATGCTTACCAATGAAAACATGTACTTTGCAAGTTTCAGCAATTTGAACAAAATGACCTTTCTTCACCCAACCAAGGGAATAAGGTTTAGGATGGTTCGTAGTAGGTAACTTCAACAAATTCACCAACCTCTTTAATACAAATTCTCACAACTTTCGTTGTCTACAATAACTTCACACGCCTTATTCTCGATAGAACAAAGAGATCGAAAAATGTAGTGACATTGCCCTTCTTCCTTAGGCGACAAAAGGATCCGCTGCAATACCAAAGTAAGTCTCTTCACACCTTCCTCAACAGCAAACTCAACTCCTGAAACTCATCTTTCGCCTCAGTATCCTCTTCTCCGTCCACTATTTTCGATTCCACCAAATTGGCATGCTTCCAAACAGTTATGAGAACGATGCCCATGTTTGTAACATCTATAACAAATATCTTATGTGGGTCTAGCATAAAGATTTGCATTCTAAGGCGTGCCTCAGGTTTGAACTCTATTTCCAATCCAACCACTGTTGTCAACATTACTCATGTTAGAGTTGACTAGGGTTTGTAGTGGGGCCTTCCCTTTATCCAAAGGAACGGAAGATAATGGTTCGATAGGTATGGAAACTCTCTTATAAGTGGCCGCCCTCTTATTAGATTCCATAATTTCAACCTTCGTCGCTATGTTAATGGCTTCCTACAACGTTCAAATATTCTGCAACCCATTTATATCCTGAATAGCCACCTTCAAACCATTGGTATACCTAGCTATCCTCTGATTTTCGGATTCTGACAGCCAATCGCATAAATTCATTGGTATAGTCCAAAAATGTGCAACTGCCCTTCGATGCCCCAGGTACATATGATACAAAATATGTTCGTAATCTGTAGGTAGAAACCGACCTATCATACACTTCTTCATCTTTCTCCAAGTTTGTATCCGACTATTTTTCTCTCTCCTCCGAATATTCTGTAAATGTAATTGATCCCACCCTACTACCATTGCTGATGTCAAACAGAACGCCACCATCTTAGCCATCTTGTCCTCTGAAACATCCATAATTTTGAAAAACTATTCAACCTCCATCAACTAATCCAAAAATTCCTCGATCTTCATGTTACCAAAGAATGGGGGATATCTGCTTTAATCCAATAATCATCAAAGTTATTTCGATTTTGATGCTTACACGTTAGCGCTTCAAACTCCTCCGACTCCCATTCACTTTCTGTTATTGTGTGTATTTTATTATTTCCTCCCCGAACTGCAGGCTCAGCGATCCGTTCATTGTTGTTTGTCTATTTTTCATTCTGCCCATTATTTCCAATGCCCCATGAAAACAGTTGACGAATATCTTCGATCTGAGTAGTAAGATTGTCGAGTCATCGATTTGTTGCATCCAAATCTACCCTAATAATTGGTACATCACCCATGTTTATAAATCAAAGATATAGAGAGGGAAAAACCGACTCTGATACCAGTTGATTGCCATACCTGCACTTTTGCTAATTTTTCTTTTCGGCCCAATTCTTGTTCAATCCATTTAGCCATTTGTTTTACATCATTCCATTTTGATGTACTCTTTCTTTTTACTGTAACTAATGAAATGTTGGGGATTGATAGATGATGCGGGTGGTAAAGAGGTGCTAACCTAGTTGGGATATCTAGGTGCACATATTGATTCCTATTTTCCACCATCTTACTCAAAAAGATAAATGAAACTGCATGCATTTGCAATGAACAGATTCTAGTGTTAAGTATGGTTAATTGTATGTGCTAAAGTAGAAAAAAAAAATCATACTATTGAGTACCGTATTGGGTACCAAACATGCATAGAGTCGTACTAATGAGTTATATATTGGGTACTAAACATGTACATGTATTCTATGAACTTTTGGTTTTGTCTTCCCCTAGTTTAATTATTTGAAAACATTGTTCCCCTTTCTTTTGTTCTGCAGCATGATGCAACTAATTGAAAGGCATAGAAGGCAATCAGAAAACTCGGACAAATTAGGGCAACCATCTCTCCATCTTCAGGTGAGATCACAACTTTTAAAGACAATTCGGCATTAAATTTGTTGTCCGTGTTTATAATTCATATACTAAAATTATAACAAAACGATAAAGATAAAGATGAATAAAACTTCAACATCAAGTTACTGCTGTCAATTAAACATTACCATGTGAGTTTAAATATTGCAAACAATATTGTTGCCAGCTCATCAAATGTAGATTTATGTTTTATGGTAATTACCCCCATGGGCTAATTAAATTTTTGATGCAAGTAGTCCCGTTTAATTTAATATTTTATTGCCTGATTTTTATTATTTATCATTTTATGTTTAGTAGGAGTTTTATTTGGATTATCCACCTGATTAATTCGTGCATGAATTTTCTTTCATAATCCTCATTTGTTACCATTTACGCTTCCACCTGCATCAATTTGTATCATTGCCCACTTTATGCTCTTAAAGTTGGTTCGAGGAGGACAAGTTAGACGTCGTAGTGTGGTTGATAATGAGAATAGTAGAAATGAGCTAAGACAAATCCGCCAACATCTTGAGGTCGTGGCACGAAAGATAGCTAGATTGGTTATCACTCCAGATGAGATGGTGGATAACATTTATGACCATCGTCAAGAGGCAGGAGGTGGTGGCCACGATGTGCATGTTGCGATTGCCTGAGGCTGGTGCAATTGTGGGTATAGTAGCGAGCCTAATTGTGGACAAAGTTACAAATGAAAAACTCAAAGATGGAGAGTGTTCCGGTGATTGATGGCCAACATTGGTTATGGGATTGGCGCGTGAACTGCAATTCAGAGTGTTGTACGTATATTAAGATGGAGTCTTACACAAATCTATCATTATTTGAGGAAGAATTGATGTTGAGATTCTCCAGAAGAAGTTTGAGAAACTTGATGTGGATCAATATTCTGGCCTTGGAAATCAATTCTCAATGTGAGGAGATGACAATCACGAAATTATGGAAGTATTGAAACCACAATGATGCAAATGAAATATTTCACAATTGAATGGTTCGTTTTCAGTAGAACACTGGTTGAACAAGTCTTAGGATCAAATACACTTCTTGAAACATTTTGAAATATCAAAATTTTTCAATGCAATAACTACCCAGTGTTTGGATGAATTTGTTGGGATACAGTGAAAAAAATTCTATTAATCGCTCAAAATTTTCAAGATATATGGAATAATATTTATGTCATTGACGTATCAATTGAATCAATGCCTCTACAAGGTGTCGGATGAGCAAAGATAAATTCAAGGACGAATCGATCAAAGGAGAATGATGCAAGTGGACCCCATTTAATTTAATGTTTTATTGTTTAATTTTTGTTATTGTTAATTAATTAGTCATTTTATGTTTTTTAAGGAGTTTTTTTTTTATTAGGAATTTAATAAAAAAAAGACAGATTTTTCTAGAGTTTGTTTTGCTTTAAAAGTCTAGTTAGGAGTTTTATGTAAAATTATTGTTGTGATTTTGATGATTTATTTTGAATATTGAATTAAAATTTGGATTTTTTTTTAATTATTCACGTAAATGGTTAATTCGTATGTAAATTTTTTTGTACAATTATGTATTTATTATCGTTTATATTTCTGCATCAAATTATCTCATAAAATGTCATATTCCATATTTGGATAATGTTATCAATTGCAGAAAAGCTTTTAGTTCAAACAAGGCAACACTAAATGCAGTTTAATATCTAGAGTTATTCAATAACTCGTTAGCAATTTGTTTCCTATTGACTAATCCCTTCTCAAAAAAAAAAAAAAAAAAAAGAATCCTTGGAATTCACATATTATAGTCATATGGATAAAATAATTTTTTTTTTCTAATTTTTTGATGGAATTTAAAAGAAATTAACTCGTCGTATTTGTCGTTCAAGTAAGATCTTAAACTCTATAATCTTTGGGAATATCAAGAAACACCACATATAAGTCCAAAACACAATATTTTAACAAGTGAAAATTATTATGTTGTGGGTGACATTTGGATAATCCTATTTGCATTTTCTTCTCAGGAAAATAATAGCTATGGCATGCTCAGCAAGATGATTGAGGATAAAACTCGAGAGTTGAGGTAAATCATGGCTGAAAATTAAAGATTTTTTGTTACACGACGGATTGAAGTGCATTGCACAGTTGAGATACAATAGCAATTGTAATAGGCAACTCAGTGGAGAAGAGCTCCAAGGACTTGACATGGATGAGTTGATGAAACTAGAGAAAATGGTACAAGGAGGATTAAACCGTGTTCTGGAAACAAAGGTATTATTACGTACAATTTTGTGTTTTCTAGTGTTTCCTATTGTGATTTTTTGTGCTAACATCTCTGTCTTTCAATGGAGAAGAATGACAAGTTTTTGAAAGAGATCAGTTTGCTCAAGAAAAAGGCAAGGCCACAAACTTTGTCCTTCGATGAAAAAAATAATAATGCTGCTCCTTGTTAAGAGATATGTCCTGTAAAAAGATCAAATCAACAACTAAGGACTTGGTTTTTCAGTTAACTTTTGTGATATGCAGGAATCAAAATTAATGGAAGAAAATGCCATGTTGAAACAGCAAGCAGAAGTGAGAGTTGATCTTTTATTTTCCAAATTTATACATCATTACTTGCACTGCATGCATTGGAATTGAATAGTAAATTCTCGCGTTCTTAAGTCTTTGAGTGGACAGTTTATGCCGAAATCTGAAGGCACCGGAAATGGTATATTCATCAAATCCATCCATCAAAGTGTATCAGAAATTCTCATGGCTCTGATACTTCCCTCAGGCTGGGGTACTTAAACGTTCATTATATTCACGTAACCTACTTCAATTTTACACAAAAAAAGTATTGTTGAAGTAGGGTGTAGTCTCAGATCTTTTTGACTGTTTGCTGATGTTAATTTTGGCAGCTTGCGTTTCTCCAACTGAAGATGATGCAAGGAGACTACAAAAGGAAGAATAATTGTCCCTCTTTATCTTTTAATAGGACATAATTAATAAATAATGTGCAAGTGAGTTGAGTGTTAGGTGCCCATGTTGTGGATTTACGTTGCTCCTGAACATTAAATTCCTTTGTGTTTGGATTTGCTTGTGCTATATACTCATGCTAAAAACGTGATTCTGAAATCAAGCAGAGTCGAGGAAATAAGGTAAGGTACATAAAAGTGAAATTTTGATTGCTTAACATGAAAATGGAAGAGGATGCATGTTTAGGCTTTATTTATTTGTATATATTATTCTTGGAGTGGGTTTTATAATATTTTGTTTAAGATAAAGTTGGTTAAAATATTACATATCAGTTGATAATATTAGATTATAACATTGTTGAAATAATTAATAAGCTCAAATTAATTATATACTTTAACTTGATTAGACATGTACAACCAATATAAATTTAGCACTACTCAGCTCGACATCTTTGGCATGATGAGGTTAAGTTTATTTTATACATATATTTTGGACTTTAAATATTGACATTTACATGTACTTTTGATAAATTATGGCTTAGTCTCTTGTATATTTTGTTTTTTTAGGTAAAATTCAATGATTGGAAGTGCAATTTGAAGAAAGGAACGAAAATCGTCGAAAAAGGTGATTTTCAAAGTTTAGGGATTAAATTACAAATATTCAAAAGTTAATTCTTAATAAGGAATGATGATTGAAGACCATATGGAGTCAAGTGGATGAAATTAGAAGGCAAATGGTGAAAAGTGCAAGAAAAATGGACTAAATTGCACCTTGGAAGAAGGTTAGGGACCAACTTGAGTTGGTCCCATAAAAATGAAATTGGTGCGATCGTATCATGTAACTGGGCTGCGCTCGAAATCCTAAAGCCTGCACAACTCGAGGTTGAAATCGAAAAACCATGCGTGAGCAACCAATTTGCCCATGCGCAGCCTATGCGTTCGACTAACGAGACATTTTACTTATCTGATTTAAACATTTTTAGAATCCAAAGTGGACGTGATTTTTGACCTAATTCAATCCTCTATAAATACAGAACATGGGAAAAATGTAAGGCATCTCTCTATCTCTTGTCTCTCATAGTACATCATATCATAAAATGTTTCAAGAACAAGGAGCCAGTGCACCACCTTTTGAGAGAGAAGATCAAATCTAACAAGGAATTGAAGGCAAATTAAATCAAGAAGGTGAAGAATTAAGACATGGAATTGAAGATCACGAATAAGAAATTGCTTGCACATATTTCTTGTATTCGTATAAATTTGAGGTGATGTCTTTTCATTATTCTTCTCGTAATAACAATAGAAACATGCTAGACTAAAATTCTTTTGTGTTGGGATAAAGATGAATCGTATTATTATTTATTTTTAATTTAAAGACCAAATAGTTTAATTTATTTGTGCTCTTAATTGATCTTGTATGATTTGTTGCATTATTTAATTGCTTGACCATCAATTAGATAATTATTTACTTGTTATAGTTTCGAAAGGTTCATAATAAGTAATAACTTTGCAAGATTAACATGACACGCGGACAATAAATGTTACGAATAACATATATGGCGTGTGCAATCACTTAGATAATTGTATAATTGAATGCGTTACTTTGTATATAAATTCAAAATAGGAATATGTCAGGGTCGTGTTTAGAATATGTTTAACATACCTTGGAATAGATAGTTAAATAAAGGCTTAATCGCACAAAACGTTCCTACTTTTGGCATGTAGTGTGCAAAATGTCTATACGTTTCAAATTTTTGCATTTTCACCTCCTATTTTAACGTTTCATTGTGGAAAACCTAATTTTCACATATTTTTAAGGTAAAATAACCAATATACCCTCCTATAAAAAAAAAGAAAAAGAAAAATAAAAAATAAATTGCAATCTTACTCCTAAACTTTTCCTCTTCTATATAAAGGACCATTCAACGTTCATTATGCATCCAATATCATACTTGCATTGATCATTTCATAAATCTCTTGCAAAATCATTTCCAAAACCATTCAAAAGCCATTTTCTGGTAGAGAAAAATTCCGTCAAAAGTTTGCTGTAACTTATGGTTTGAAGTGCTTCTACCACAAGTTGAATATGTTGTATCTTGGGAGACAAATGTCGTGAATCGTAACCACCGTTGCACGGTAATTTTGTCTTAAGGAAATATTGTAATTCACTTGCCTCAGATTATTCTTTTCTTTTTCTTCTTCCCTTCTTGGTTTTATTTTATTTTATTTGGTTTTCGTTTTAAAAAATGCAAATGATTCCAAATTTCATGAAAATATTAAAAATAAAAAAAACTATCTCTCTTCTCCTCCGCCTCCCTTCACCTCCAGCACCACCGTCGCCACTGTCAAAATCATCAGAATTTCACACCTTTGCAATTGAACTCTCATTGCGCTCCTACAGATGTGTTCATAACATCAAACAAAGTTGAAAATTAGAATCTACAGCCATTTTCTTCAACAGCGAATTCGGTCACTTCAAACTCATTTTTCGGCGATTGCGTTAATACCCACCATCGCGATCCACCTCCCCTAGCACCGCCTACTCAAGGCGTACCTAATGCACCTATGGGTCATCGTCAATTTTGCCCAGAAATGAAAAAACCACACTTAACGGTGCACACGCTTTAAAACTGGTTTGATCCCCTTTCAATTGGCATCCCTCCACAACTCCAATCTAAAAATTGCATCAACCAACATGTAATTAAAGGTAAAACGACCCTGGGTAAGGATTCAATTGCTTCAATTCATCAGCCAAATGAAATAATTTTGGACTGACATAACGAACTGTTCGTCCGTGCAAAGGGAAAATTATTTCATCCATTTGTGGCTCAATTGTGTCCCAACATACGAATCAACTTGGGAAAACTCAAATTCAGGCTCAAACAACATTGGGTAATCGTTCAATTGCAGAAATTACATTCCTCATTTGCCAAATTTTGGAGTCAAATGTCGCTCCTCACACACCACGAAGAGGAGAGAGAAAACGTTCAAGCGAAATTTTGGAGTCAAAATAAAGGGGCGACATTCCAATGGTTTTGGCGGCGGCGGCGGTAGAGGAGGCGAAGAGAGGTGGAGGAGAAAAGAAAAAGAGTTTTTTTTTAATATTTTTATAAATTTTGGATTCATTTGCATTTTAAAAAAGTTTAGGGGTAAAATTGTAATTTACTCTTTATTTTTTTATTTTTTGTTTTATTTATATATGAGGGTATATTAGTCATTTTACGTTTAAAATAGGCGAAAATGACATTTTTGCAATGAAATGTTGAAAAAATGCAAACAATTGAAACGTAGGGACATTTTGCACACTACATGCCAAACATATCGACTTTTTGTGCGATTAAGCCTTAAATAAAATTAAATTATCAATTATCAAAACTACATAGGTTGAGAATTGGCAATGGGATAATAATAGGTGGATTCGGAATTTCAACACATAATCCCCATGTTTAAGTAAAAATACCTTTAGATAATTAGTAGATAACTTAGATATAATAAAAAACAAATCTCTTTTGTTACGTTACGTTCGAATTTGATGATGGACTAATAGAATGTAATTTAAAATTTATTCTTCGTGGGATGATACTCTTTCTCACAATATTATTATTTGTCAACAATTTCGTATATTTGCGGATTTCATACAAATAAGTTTGTAGCGCCTTTATTGGGAGTAAAATTTTTAAACTAAATTTATTGATTCGTAATTAGATTAGATTTTTTTTGGTTGTTTTTGGTTACTCATCATACTCTTGGTCTCTCTTGTATTTTATGTTTTTCCATGTACTATTCAGCAGTACATGCATGATTCTTACGATGAAATAGTAACAAAACTTTTGTAATGATTAATCTCAACATGGACTACGAAGATACGTTAGGAAGAGATTCAAGTTGTGAAATTTGTTACGTGATGCATTGTACTATGCACTGCTTGTATTTGTGCAATGATTCACTCACGTAAAAATTTCTTTGGTTTAGACAATATTTAAGATGTCGAAAACAACCGCTGAACCAATATAATGATGGTTACATTCTTGTGAGAGATTATGTACCCATCGATTGGGATGAGAACATCATGTTTGTGAGAGACGGTCTTCCAATGTTAAACAAGAATGTACTTCCAAAATATTATAATGAACTTGTCAAGTTGGATGAAGGCAAAATGTTTGTGGGAGATGTCATTTATTGGGATGGATTTAAAATGTAGGATATAATCCACTAGTAAAAGTTGATAGGAAAGACTTGTCGTTGCCCTCGAATTCAGATTGTGGATCACCCATTCAACCCGAGATGATATCAACTAGTAAAAAAGGGCTTAAAGAGAATCATAAATTAAGTACAAAGGAACCAAACCAAAAAGTAACAATTAATGAGGATGGAATTAACATACATTCTTCTAACTTCATTAAGTCCAAACAATTGATTTTATGATTAAGCCGATGAGGAGTAGAACTGTAGAAGTCTATATAGTTGAGTTTGAATCAGATGGAATAGACAAGTCATATTTCATTGAAAGGGACAAAGAGAATAAATAAAAAAGTGGAACAGAGTCAAACGAAACAAACTAGGTAAGGCACTAAAAGCTTTCTTTAAAGTTCCATGATACATTATCGACAAAGTCAAGCTAATGACTGTAAAAACGCTTATTGAGAGGTAATTCAATCTTATTCCCTTTTATTTATTATGCTTTCCTGTATTTTATTTGCTTTTGTGTTCTAATAGTTAATTTAGGCATCCTTCATCCTATACGCATATGATCAAGGTTGTAGTACATGTTTTGGATTATCATTGGCTTGACACATGAACTATATTCCCTAGATTTTATTGTTGGACATGATATGTTTGACCTTAATATATATTGTTCCTTATTATTGTATCAATAATAAATGAATAATTCATTTTGCAGGAACATGACACCTAAAAACACACATATCAATAATGAGCAAGAGAAATGATACAAGAAGGGCATCTAGTTTCGATGTTTTTGTTCTAAATCAGCTTCTAATATCATACACAACTTTGGAAAGTGCCTAATCGAAAAAATATTGAATTTTTATTACTTTTGTGTGACTGTTGTGTGATATTATTTCTTTATTATATAAGAAAAAAAGAAGAATTTTTTAAATTTCAGATAGATTTTCATTTTAGTTTGTTTGCTTGTGTGGGTTAGCTAACCTTGCCGGTTATGATGTATATATTTGAATATATGTGATGATTTATGAATTGTGAATATATTACATGCTTGAATTAATTGATGCTTATCTATGTATAAGTATATACGATCTGTGAATGTGAATTAAGTTTTGCATCGTGAAGGAATAAATTGATTCATATGTTTGATAGGTTGAAATAGTGAAACTTAGATGCTAAATCCAAAAAATTCATTATATTATACATCCTTATACCATTTTATATATAATTTGGAGGTGACTAAGCTGTTGTAAGAAGATATCAAGATGAATGGAGAGTCCATTTGTGTAAATTCTTATGCGGATTGTCTAAAGCCATTAAAATGAAAATTAGGTCATGGGAATATTAAGTTAGATGTCGGTTCTTGAAACTGAGTTTTTAATGGGGACATTATACTAATCATTGCATAAAAAGGGAAAAAGCTACTATAATTCAAGAGTGAAAACTACCCTAAAAAAATCTCAATGAGGATGTCTATTGAAAATCCTAAAAGGAAAAGTCAATAAAGGGTTAAAGCTAATGCATGAAATATGATATTTGACATACAATTACGTGAGATCTATCCAAACAAGAGAAGGTGGGGATTAGTATATAAATTAAACTTTAGATCATCTTAATTAGGAGAAAAGTTAAAAGAATAAGTTTGGGGTGTGTAGCTTACGAGTGGAGAAAGGAAGTATTTAATCATTGAGGATCGATACTTGAATCAACTTGTGAATTCATGATATTCTACTTAATTCTTCACACACCCACATCAATTTTATGTTAGAGAAGTACAAATTGATTTTTCTATTGTGATTTTGAAGTTGTTCATGAATTTGATACAATGATTCCAATTCTGAGAGAAACCACAAGTTATCTGACCAAAAATTTATCGCATGCTTGCTTCTTGAGATAATTTATAGTTTTGTTTGTGGACAAACAAATATTTGATAAGTGTATTTTATATACTTATATAAGCTTTTAAATATAGACATTTAGGATTACTTTTGATGAACAATGGCTTAATCTCTTGTATATTTTGTATGTTAGGTAAAACTCAATGATTGAAAGTAGAAATGGTACGTTCGCATCGTGTAATTGCGCAACACCAAAACCTGCAGAACCTAAGGCTGAAACTAAAAAACCATTCTTGAGCAGCCAATTAAGGCTTGGAATTGAAGATCAAGAACAAGAAATCGCTTCCACATATTTCTTGTATTCATATAAATTCCAAGTGATGTCTTTTCATTATTCTTCTTGCAATAACAATACAAACATGCTAAGTTAAATTTCTTTTGTGTTGGAATAAAGATGAATCTTATTATTGTATATTTTTAATTCAAATACCAAGTTTAGTTTATTTGTGTTCTTAATTGATCTTGTATGCTTTGCTGCATTGTTTTAATTAGTTGATCATCAATTAGGTAATTAGTTACTTGCTATAGTTTCGAGAGGTTCATAATAAATTAGAATTTTGTAAGATTAAGAAGACCCGAGGATAATAGATGTTAGAAATAACATGTACGGCGTGTGCAATCATCTAGATTATCATGTAATTGAATGTGTTACTTTGTACATGAATTCGGAATAGGAATATGACTGGATTGTTCTTAGGATACATTTAAATAACTTTGGAAGAGATTGTTGATTAAAATCAGATTATCGATTATGAAAAATACCCAAATCACGCTAAACTATATAGGCCAATAACTGAAAATAGGATAATAATATGTGGATTTGGAATTTCAAAACATAATTCCCATATTTAAGTAAAAATACTTTTAGATAATTTAGGTATAATAAAAAACAAATCACTTTTGTCATGTTACGTTTGAATTTGATGACAGACTAGTAGAATTCATTTTGAAGTTTATTTCTAGTGGGACGATACTTTTTCTCACAGTATGACTAATATAATTCAATTTAAAGTTTACTTATCGTGGGACGATATTCTTTGTCATGACTGATTGGGGATTGTAGTTAGGGAATTGAGAAAAATATTCTTAGTCGACGATTGCAATAGTAATACTATGTGATAATTTATTATTTAATGTCTCAAATAACAAAATATCACATAGAATGACTACGAAATTAAGAACTAATTATCCTTGTGGCAATAAAGCTAAGATACAAATTTATGAATAGTAAGATTAAGCGTTCAACGTGCAGTCTGTCTCTCTAACATACAATGATCAAATATCATGTGATTCAACTCTCATTCTCGATGAAAATAAATTGATTATGCCAATTCAACACAATTTGTAAAACAAATATCCAAAATAATGAATTAAAATATGAATAGAAATCAATTAACTCCATCGAAGTCAGCTATATAGTTCATCCTAACAAATAATCTAACCAATAAACATGATGAAAATATAAAAAAACTAGAAGAAGTTGACGTAGACATCATCCATTTGGTCTAAAAACAAGAAGATGCAATGAATTTTTCGATAACTATCTTCAAATTTTCAATCCCAAGAAATTCTGAAACCTTCAATAATTTCTAACCTCAATATATATATATATATATACAGAAATGATCTAATGAGCACCGGTGCTCATCTTATCCTAAGCACCAATGAGTTGTCACAGTAATTCATTGGTGGATTGGAACTCACAAAATCTTTATCCACCAATGAATTAATGTGCCAACTCATTTGTGCTTAGGATAAGATGAGCACCGGTGCTCATTAGATCATTTCTGTATACATATATATATATATATATATATATATATATATATATATATATATATATATATATATTTGATTATCAAAGAAATGACTATTTTAATTAATTCTTAAAAAAATAGGTTTTTATATTCATGCTTAAATGTTCATTATTTGATTAATATTGTGAATTGATTATCATTATTTTGATATCAATTACTAAAAATATTGCCTTCTATTCTTGAACTTTCGACTTATGGATTACTTCAGTGTATCAAGCAAACATCTTATTCTAATAATAAGATGTTTTTCTATTATATCCACCAAAACAATCTATCCCAAATGGGGCCTAAGCAATTCAATTGTTACATTATCTATGCCAACTGGTTCTTGAGTATATTTATCAACTTCATTAATTTGTTATCAATTTGTCCAGTTCCACGGTCCCAGTTAAGAAGATACCAATTTTTCATTTATTGATTTACGATTATTTAATCTTTGGTCACTGTTTGTCATTGTCTAGCATCATGGTTCTCGCTTCACAGTGAATCTTTTTTTTTTTTGTTCGAACGACCCAGAGGCGGAGTACTTAATATTATTAACTGGGAAATTTGCAGGGATGGATCTAGGATCGAACTAAAAGTCTTTTAAACTGGCCTAATATGTAAACAAAATATTTTACATTTAATTTTTTGTATAATTAATTTTTTCCCCTTCTCGCAAGAACTCGCCTTTAAGACAGGCTTGTTAGGGGAGGTGTTTAAAGTGCTTAAAAAGTAACGAGACAAGCCTTTCATGAGCAATGCAGAGTAAAATTATATCTTTACATTCTACCCCTCTTTAAGATGAAGGTCCATGGTGGTCCATTTTTTCAACTAGGTCACTCCACACAATCAGTCTTCCACTAGAAGTTCCTCTTCAAGATTGAGGTCCAGCCGCCCACATCCATGGTTGGTCCGATTTTCCCGGCTGGGTGACTGTACAGAACCAGTTTTCTACTTGAAGCCTCTCTTCAAGATCCAGGTCCATGGTGGCAAAATTTTTTCCTGTTGGGTTACTTCATAGAACAAGTCTCATACTGGAAGTAGTCCTCCTTAGGTCTCCTTGTCCGCCACAAAGTTCCCCAAACACGGGATGCCCACTCTGATACCAATTGTAACAACTACTTAGAGAATAGCTCACCCTTAAAATCGGATTGTAAGGGGAGGGTTTGCAAAGTGCTTATAATCACACGAAAGTAGGCTTTTGCAAGCAGGGTAGAATACAATTAGATAGTTACAAAGTTCCTATCATTTTAAAAATAAATTTTAACTTCTCATATTTGGTGGGATATTTGAGCACGCAACAGCAATAAACTATTTAGCAGGAAAGAAGTTGATAACGCAGTTGCTAATTAATTACAGCAATGTTCCTTTTCATGTCTATTTTGTTTCTTTTTTATAAGAATATGATGTAAGATGAATCGATGATCATTATGAACAATGAAGGAATAGTACGAATTCCTTCCTTCTGTAATAGATCTTCAAATTTGATGAAGTGTATAGTAGTAACTTTCTAAGCAAATATTCCAATTCTTCATTAAAAAATGAGGATTGGACGAACGCTAAAATTTATATGAAACTCACTTGAGTCGAGTGACCAAAGATTGGTTTTCTCAAAAAAGTCAAAACGAGATGAGTGCAAGGATTTCAAAAGTAATAGGATATGGATTGCAAACACATTTTTCAAAGTATATTAATAATACTTTTATAGTAAGGTTTCCACTCTACCAAGGGCTGGCCCCCTATGATAGGGCGGCCTCACAAGTAGCTTGACCCGTACAGTAATACCTACTTATAAAGTAACTTTTAAACGAAAGTAAGTATGTTGATGAAAAACATTTCGAGAACCTCACATAGAAGATGATTTTCTTTTCTTGACATTGAAAATGGATCAAGAACATGTTTGGTATGCGTACTAGATAAGACTTGACAATATACTTTTATTCGGTGTAATGAATTGAACTGAATAAGAATTAATTTAGTCAAATTCAATATTTGTTGCGAATAATACAATGTAAATGGTTTATTTGCTAATAGATCTACCCACTCTTAACTTTTTTTTTTTACTTAAATTAGTCATGGTATATTGAATACACACTAATCCGCCTTAATAGTGTTCAACACAGAGTGGCAAATGCACCCTATATAAACAAATTTTAACAACCTGGAGAGTCAATCTCCACACGATCTGTAGATGATTCTAACAAGAAGAATTGTAGTAATTACACTAGTAAAAAACGTAGACATAGCAAGCAAGGGATTGAGGGCAGTTGACTTGATCCAATTCCTGCAAAATATCATATGAACTGAGTCCTTCATATAGTACAATACAATTTTACAAATATATACGTGACGCATATGAACCTGGGTTAAATTGATCGATTGGGGAAACTCCAATTTTATTTAGATCATAAGAAACAATAAAGAAAACAACATGCTCTTAAAAAGAGTTTTAAAAGTGACAAATCCTAACAACAAAAAATGACAAAATAACTCGTAACTAAAAGTATTTAATTAAACGACAAAAAAAAAAAAAAAATAAACAAATTAAAATGTGTCTCCATCTATTTCTCAGTTTAATAATGAGCAAACGAGAAGTGAATCACTCAAGTGTTGGTTCTCTGCCATTCAAAGCACGTAACTAATTGTGTTTTTATACAGAAAAGTACATAGTGAATTGTGGATTCAGAATCAATCTAACTCATCAACTTCTTATCTACACAGGGAATTCTGGTTCATTGATTTTTGTGGTCGAAAATGATGAAAACCTAAGAGACATGTACCATGTAGTAGTGAAAGCATTACTTCCAATCTACTTGCAGCCTTGGTCTCCTGTCCTTAATTTTCTTCTTTCCAGCAAATATCAACTTTCTTTCTGTTGTTGGTGCCAATTCTAAACCCAATTTTGATGATGTACACTAAGTTTGACATTATGAATGACATTCTGTGATGTGGCAGCACTTTGGCCATTAATTTTAAAAATACTTATTCAAATCAATGGTACAAATTTTTACACATCACACAATGCCATCCATAATCTACACTAAGAATGTACAACTAGTTTAATTCATTCTAAACCTAACATGGCGACTTTATATTATTGTGTGAAAATACTAACGGTTGTACTATATGTACAAAATGGGTTTATATAATAATTTAAATATACATGATGTGGTGAGATATGATTTGGTCAGAATTTCTACGATCTTTTTGACACTTCATATGTATATAAATCATTATTTATTGCTTATGTACAAGTAGCATTATTCAAATACTAAAGTGCCACGAGGTGACATTCTATTTTTCTGAGTAAAATAGGAATCGAATTTGAATAAATAATTTGTTTATTTGAATATTTTCTACATCCCAATTTGTAGATAGGCATGAAGAATCTTGATGGAGACTTATGTGGTGGGATTTTGATTTGACTGAGTGATATGGTGTGAGTTGTGACAATAAATTTTTTTCATTCTAATTCTTATTATACCCATGTTTGGTGAGGATTAAATCAACTTTTTAGTAAATTTTGATAAAATATGTGGTTGAAAAGTTGTGAATCCCGTGTAGTTAAAATTAATTATTGGTTTTGATTTAAACAGGGGCTATATATTATTCTCTATTTCAGTTTTTTGTTATTTTGATAGTTTTAGAAAGTATATATTTTATCAAAAATATCTGAACTCGATGGCTTCCGTCAACGTGCACTTACCAAACCTAAATCTTAAGGCAGCAAGATACGAAAAATGCTAAATCTATTTGTCCAGGGGGTGCCACTTCGTCCAGGGGCATGTGGCCTTGGACTAATAGCACAGCCCTAGAAAAAATGATCATGCTTGATGCTACCACTAAATTAATGACACTTATAACAATACTTCTCTTTTGTTCAATTTCTTTTATGGTTATTTCAATGACACTTATAACAATACTTCTCTTTTGTTCAATTTCTTTTATGGTTATTTCAACAAAGTCAAAATCTTCCTACCATTCCAAGAGTTAGGCAAATACTACAACGGCTCATCTAAAGATCAAGACAAGAACAATGGTTCACATTTAGAATAACGGTCGTCATGTGAAATCAAGTCTAGCCCAAAAATTGCCACTACCAAACCCTAAATATGAGAGAAAAAAGTTTCGCCGCCACCATATTAATTACAGAAGACTTCTCTTTTGTTCCATTTCTTTTGTGCTTACGTCTTGGAAAATATCAAATTTGCATTCCACTACAATTTCTAGGCAAATACATTAACAGATTAAAAACTTGTAATATATAGGCATGTTCTGTGCAAATTGACCTAAAAATTCATTATGTCAATATTAAGTCACTAAGATCGAGGGTGGCAAAATAGACGAAAAGTGGGAAAAAAATAGTAGTTGATACATTTGATATATATGTCTCTTCCAAAGATCGTTTCTAACTCTACAAACTCTATATTTTGATCCTGTGAGAATGAGTATACACAAATCGAATTTCGTTGATTTTCACAGAATAAGATTGATCAATTGGGGAAAACTCCAATTGTATTTAGATCATAAGAAACAAACAAGAAAACAACATGCTCTTAAAAGAGTTTAAAAAGTGACAAATCCTAACAACTAAAAATGACAAAAATAACTCGTAACTAAAGGTATTTAATTAAACGACAAAATAAAAATAAACAAATTAAAATGTGTCTCCATCTATTTGTTAGTTTAATAACGAGCAAATGAGAAGTGAATCACTCAAGTGTTGGTTCTCCGTCATTCACAGCACGCAACTAATTGTGTTTTTATAAAAGAAAAGTACGTAGTGAATTGTCGATTAAGAATCAATCTAACTCACCAACTTCTTATCTACATAGGGAATTCTGGTTCATTGATTTTTGTGGTCGAAAATGTTGAAAACCTAAGAGACGTGTACCGTGTACTATTGAAAGCATTACTTCCAATCTACTTGCGGCCTTCGTCTCCTGTCCCTACTTAATTTTCTTCTTTCCAGCAAATATCAACTTTCTTTCTGATGTTGGTGCTAATTCTGAACCCGAATTTGATGATGTACACTAAGTTCGACATCATGAATGACAATCTCTGATGTGGCAGCACTTTGGCCATTAATTTTAACAGTGCTTATTCAAATCAATGGCACAAAAATTTACACATCACACAATGTCATCCATAATGTACACTAAGAATGTACAACTAGTTTAATTCATTTGAAACCTAACATGGAGACTTTGTATTATTCCGTGTGAAAATACTAACGGTTGTGCTACATGTATATAGTAGGTTTATATAATAATTTAAATATACATGATGTGGTGAGATACGATTGGATCAGAATTTCTTCAATCAAATAAAAAAAAAAACTTTCTCACTCTCTTTTTGACATTTCATATGTATGTAAATCATTATTTAATTGCTTATGTATAAGTAGCCCTATTCAAATACTAAAGCACCACGAGGTGACTTTCTATTTTTCCGAGTAAAATAGGAATTGAATTTGAATAAATAATTTGTTTATTTGAATATTTTCTACATCCCAATTTGTAGATAGCCATGAAGAATCTCGATGGAGACTTGGGGAATATGTGGTGGGATTTTGATTCGACTGAGCGATATGGTGTAAGTTGTGACAATAATAATTTTTCATTCTAATTCTTTTAATTCTTATTATACCCATGTTTGGTGAGGATTAAATCAAAATTTTAGTAAATTTTGATAAAATGTGATAAAATATGTGGTTGAAAAGTTGTGAATCCTATATAATTAAAATTAATTATTGGTTTTGATTTAAATGGAGGCTATATGTTATTCTCTATTTCAGTTTTTTGTTATTTTGATAGTTTTAGAAAGAGATATTGAGGGAGAATTAAAAAGAGGTTCACGTTGCCCAAATAAAGGCCACGTGTTAAAAATAATGTTAAGAGTCGATTACTTATCATATAAATAAATTGGTGGATAAACTTATGGTGGACATCAACGTTTGCATTATGTTTAAAATCTACCAATGAACTTATATGACACGCCACTGGTGCTTAGCATAAAATGAGTGTCCGTGCTCATTAGATCATTCCCGCTCTTATATAATCGCATATCAACCATAGAGAGTTGGATGGAGTACATACTCTTGTTCTAAGAAATCTCAATTCAATGCCTATTATGCAAATTCTGAGGCCAGTTTCTGTTTGCACATTCAAAGCAGAGATTTCAAAAATGAGGATCTGATTTGCTTTAGGTACAACTACTGATAGCCTTGCTTCTAATGCTATACAATATCGAGTTCTTGCCACTAAGCCTTGCAATCAGACCGTGATTGGGCGATCAGGAAACTACAAGCCCCTTATATGGGAATTCGATTATATTCAGTCCTTAAATAGTGAATACACGGTAATTATCATCATTTACATTTAAAAAATTCTCTCTGTTTTCTTGCAATGAGATTTTGTTTATGCAAAATGTAGGGCGAGAGATACGTGATGCGGGCTTCTAAGCTGAAAATGCAAGTGAAGATGATGCTTGAGAAAATGGTGGAGTCAATGGATCAGTTGGAATTCATTGAAAATTTGCGAAGGTTGGGGATATCCTACCATTTTGAGAATGAAATTAAGCGAATCTTATCTGTGAATTGTGATTAACATAAAATATAGTAAAAATGATCAAGATTCAAATATTAAGGATTTATATGCTACAGCTCTGGAATTCAGACTACTAAGACATCATGGCTTTAATGTCACTGAAGGTGCAAATCAGTTTCTTCCGTTCATTTTCATTCAATTTTCGTGCTTACAAAAGTCTTACACATGTCATGTTGAACACAGAGATATTTGATCGTTTCAAGAATGAGAAGGGTGAGTTCAAGTCCAGGCTCTGTGTTGATATAGAGGGATTGTTACAACTATATGAAACTTCATTCCTTTCAATAGAAGGTGAAAGTTGTTGGAAATAAATAACTATGGAAAGAAAGGCTTGACAGAAAACACAAGAATTTCTACAAAAGATATTTGTGTTCTATGACTTGGCTCCA
The DNA here is from genome assembly GCA_035079005.1 of Fraxinus americana. Lineage (NCBI taxonomy): Eukaryota > Viridiplantae > Streptophyta > Magnoliopsida > Lamiales > Oleaceae > Fraxinus > Fraxinus americana. Next base: position 6,980,943 of record CM068714.1, read on the forward strand.
TGAAATGTTTCAAACACAAGGCCTTTTATAGGTACAAAGGGTCCCCAAATATATTGTATAAATTCAAGAGACTAATTAATGACTTCTCCTACCTATTATGAATAGTAGGATACAAAGAACCATATGGATACATGAATAAAATAAATACATAAATATTAAATAAGCTAATTCATGTATCAAAATTAATTTCCAACATTCATGAATCAAGTTTTAATTTCCAACAAAAGTACCCTAGAAATGGCAACAGAATTCACTATGAAACACCTTAATGATCAAACTAGCATCGATCAGTTCCATTCTTGATTTGTGCACCATGGCTTGGAGCTTCCGCTGCACTGGACCATACCACGAGCAGAGGCAAGATGGTTCATAAACATATACAAGGCTACAAAAGCAAAAACTTCATCGCTTGAGTGTCGCTGAGCGCTCGCTTGAGCGACAGCTTTATTCGGGAAAGTATTGTTTAGCATTTTAAAGGCTTTTTCCTGACCCATTTGTTTTTCTAACCTACCTATAAATATCAAAACACTTCTGTATGAAAATTCGAAGGTTGAACATTGAAAGAGCTACATCTGTGAGAGATTGATTCGATACCTTCCTTCAACCTTCATCTCGTGAGTTTGTTTTGGAGAGAAAAATATCAGTTGAATAATCCAAATACCAAACTGTTATTCCTCTACATCTGATCAGAGTTCTGAAGATTGAGTAAGTTTAACTGGAGTTCCAATATGTGAAGAACGCAGTATTCTTCGTGGTTCTACGGGAGATAAACGATTTCACAAAGATAGGAGTTGCTGCAGGTGAGAAGAATCCAGGAGAGCTTTGGAAACTACAGCTGGAACTGGTGTAGGAGCACATAATCCAGGAAAGCTGTTGGAATTGCAGTAAGGAGATCAGATAATACATGTCGTTGTCTAGGCTGGTAGACTGTAAGTTATATATCGTTTATAGTAGATTGTTGACAAAGTGCCCGGAGTTTTTTCCAGTTGAGTTTCTCCGTGATCACCCTAGTGTTGATTTACTGTTTTCATTAGTTATTGTTATTGTTTACAAACTGCGGTATTTCAATTTAGGGGTAAAGTGACTTGGATGATTAATCATCTAGATAAGAATTAAATAGTGACTTGTTGCTGTTTAATTCATAATATTTTTTTAAATTCTACATAAAATACCTATTCACCCCACTCTATGTATTATTAGTGTCGAACTTGCATTTTTCATAGTGGAAACACCGAACGAGCTAAAAAGAGAAAATATAAATTAAACATGGTTCCACAAATTGCAGAGAACCATGGGATGATTTACTCTATTAATTTTAAAAATAAAAATAAAAAAACCACTCAATACAATATTTTCCTCACTCTCACAACTTCTCCCCCACATAAAACTGGAACACCCAACGTACACTTCACACTTGCTCCTATCGTTCTAATTTTTCTTCTCTATCCATTCGACAACGAAATTCATCGAACAATCTCTTTTACTTCTGCATTCGCGTACAATCTGTCTCACAATATTGAAAAAATCATAACACGCACCGTGAAGTGGGTCTCTCTTTGTGTATCTCATCCTACCCGTGTAATGGTTGTATCAATTTATAAAAAAATATTCATGCAACCCTAGTTACATTTAATTAAGTACTTGAAGAATATGACTATCTATTTTCAAAATATTGCCTTTCCATAATCTTTCTTGTTCGGCCGCCAAAGTGCTCTGTAAATGCACCAATTTTCTTGCAAAAATGTGCTTATTTATAACATAAGCCCCAACTCTTCTATATGGGGTTCCGACTTTGGTCATCCGCACCGACATCGATGACCGGCCACATTTTTTCTCCACATCAACATCAGACTCCTCAATGCCTCAACCATTGTTTGAACCATGCAATTGAATTGGAATGTTGAATGATAGTCAATTGTGTATACGAGGATGCTATAATTTTAGTATTGATAAGGGTGTAATCATACGATGAATTTCTAATTGTGAAAATGCGTAGGTTAAATTTGTAATAATGTATTGAATTATTTTCATCAATGCTATGTTGCTTAAAAATATATATATAACTTAATTTTTGATCCAAAATAAAGAACGTCTGGATTACTAGATGTAGCAATAATTTTTCAAACATAATGCAATTATTTGCTTGCATTAGTGAAAGCGTTACTTCCAATCTACCCCCAGCCTAATCAGCCCTTTTGTCCCTACTTAATTGCTTCTTGCCTTCTATTACCAACTTATTTTTAGAACAATGTTACTCAAACTGGGATTGCAAGTAGGGACACGGACCTGTGTGGCTAAGTTTTTTTTTTTTTCAAAGTTTCCAATGATGTTGAGTCACATGTCCCTTGTTTTTAATCCCTGTCATTGAACATGTTTGTGTAGCATGATTGTTATTTTTATGGCTACTTATTTGAGTTGGTGCCAATACTTAATGAACTTATTTACAAAATAAGCCTAATATAATTACTATTTTAAGTTCCAGATAAGTACTTCAATATAAATAAGCCATGCCCAGTACCATACCAAATATAATATTTTGTGAACAACTTAGACAAGTCTCAATTGATCAATGACTATCTTCAACTTGAAGATTTTCAAGCCAATTTCTATTTGCACTTTAAAAAAACAGATTCCAAAAAACTGTTTTGCTTTAGGTACAACTACTGCTGCTAATTCTATTCAACATGGTTTTATTACCACCACACCATGCCGTCAGAATGTGATTAGGCGATCAGGAAACTACAAACCCTCAATATGGGAATTCGAATATATTCAGTCGTTACATATTGAATACGCGGTAATTGTCATCATTTACCTTTAAAAATTCTCTCTTTTTTCTTGCAATCAGATTTTGTTTATGCATAATGTAGGGAGAGAGATACGTGACGCTGGCTTCTGAGCTAAAAATGCAAGTGAAGATGATGCTTGATAAAACAGTAGAGCTACTAGATCAGTTGGAATTCATTGATAATTTGCGAAGGTTGGGGATATCCTACCATTTTGAGAATGAAATTAAGCGAATCTTGTCTGTGATTAACATTAAATATAGTGAAAATGATCAAGATTCAAAGATTAAGGATTTACATGCTACAGCTTTGGAATTCAGACTACTAAGAGAACATGGCTTTAGTGTCTCTGAAGGTGCAAATCAGTTTCTTCCGTTCATTTTTCATTCAATTTTCGTGCTTACAAGTTTCTTACACATGTCATGTTGAACACAGAGATATTTGATCATTTCTTACAAGTTTCTTACACATCTCAAGTGAATCTGAATTGATTGATTGAGAATGAGCAATACACGCCTCATATGCATCCGAATGATGTTGAAGTAGAAAAGTATCATTCACCATCTTGTCAATGACATCGATTTTAAAACAGTTATCTGCTTCTGAAGGAAATTCATGGCTTTGAAAACATTGAAGGATATCTGCTCTTCACCCAATCTCAAAATCAACTGCCCCTCTGAACATCAATTAGTGCTCTGCCAGTGGCCCAGAACGGTCGGCCCAGAATTAGGGGAACATTTTTGTCCTCCTCCATATCCAAAATGAGAAAATCAGAAGAAAAAATGATTTTTTCTACTTTGATGAGCACGTCCTCGATGATTCCTCTTGGGTGTGTCAATGATCGGTCAGCCAGCAGTAATGTGACTGTGGTTGCTTTAGCCTCTCCTAGTCTGAGTTTCCTGAAAACGAATAAAGGCATTAAATTAATACTGGCACCAAGAACACACAATGCTTTATCAAAATAAATTTTACCAATAGTATAGGGTACAGTAAAACTCCCTGGATCTTTTAGTTTTGGTAGAAGCTTGTTTTGAATTCTGGCACTGACTTCTTTAGTCAACATTACAGTTTCATGATCCTTCAACTTGCATTTGTTTGATAGAATATCCTTCAAGAACTTATCGTAGCTTGGTATTTGGAAGAGTGCATCAGCTCACGGGATGTTTATATAAAGCTTTCTGAACACTTCAAAGAATTTTTTGTATTGCTGCTCCATTCCTGGCTTTCTCAACCGTTGTGGAAATGGAATGGGTGGTTCATAAGGATTCACTGAATTATCTAGAACTTGCTGTAGTATTGCTGGTCTCTCTTTCACTGGTGTCTTCTTGGTGCTGTCAGTCTCCTCTTCAGTCTCTTTCCCAGGTGGGTCCACTGTCTCTTTGTCTACTCCTGGCCTTTTCACATGTATCTCAGGTAACTGAACTCCACTTCTTGTAGTAATGGCTTGAACATGCTCTCTAGGATTCACTTCTGTATTGCTCGGTAAAGCACCAGGCACTCTCCCTGTCATTGAAAGAGCTAGCTGTCCCATTTGCGTCTCCAGATTCTTAATAGCTACACCCTAATTCTGGAAGTTTTTTCAGTCTTTCTCATGAATTGATTTGTGGTTTCCATGTATTTATCGGTCTTTTCCATGAGTTTCACAAACATATCTTCCAACTTAGGTTTCATCTCCTACTGAAACTGCCCCTGAGACCGATTATGATTCTGATTACCACCCCAAGAGAAATTGGGGTGATTTCTCCATCCCGGATTGTATGTCTCAAAGTGAGGATTGTTCTACTGACGTTGACCCCATTGAGAAAAATCCACATGTTCCATCCTTTATGTAACAATGGGACATTTAGCTGTACCATGCTCTGTTCCACATTCTTCACAACTGGGCTTCTTCACTTTTGCTGAATTCACGGTCTGTGTTATACCCTCTATCTTGTGAAACAAGGAGTCAATCTTTGCAGATAATGTTGAATAGGTATCTACTTCATACACTCCAACTGCTTTCTTTGCACCCACTCTATCTGTAGACCACATGGTTGAGGTATTGCCATTCTCTCAAACAACTCCCAAGCTCCCTCAACTGATCTGGTGGTTAAGGAGCCATTTGATGAAGAATCTACCACGCTTCTAAAAGTTGGTGTTAGTCCCCAATAGAAGTATCTAATTTGTTCTTTCTTGTCGTATCCATATTGAGGACACTTTCTTAGCATGCCCTTGAACCTACTCCACTCTTCATCATGTGATTCAGTTTCATGTTGGCCAAAAATTGATATGTCGTGCCTCAATCTCGCCACTTCAGCCGGTGATAAGTATTTGGTGCATGATTTCTGAGCCAAGTCGTTCCAAGTAGTTATGCTCGCCACCGGGAGTGAATCGAGCCACTCAAGTGCTTTATCCTGAAGAGTTAGCGGAAACAACCTTAGTCTGATTGCATCTTTTGATATCCCTGGGTATTTGAAGTGTTGACACATATCCAAGAAACGGGATATATGTGTATGTGGATTCTCGTTGGCTGTTCCGTAAAATTGATGTCCATTCTGAAAGAGTTGGATGATATTTATCTTCAGTTGAAAGTTCGGCTGTCCGAATGCTGGGTAAACGATACTGGACTGGCTTTGAACAACGTACGGTGCCAAAAAATCCCCAAGTATAGCATTCCCATCATCCTGAGCTTCAGCATTTGCTGGCGTTGCATGACCTATCCTCGATTCCAGTTGCTGATCAGCCATTTTGATTTGTCCTTGATTGACTTGATGTGCTGCTCTTGCTTCTCTCTATCTGTGATGAAAGGTTCGTTCAATTTCCAAATCAACTTGAAATAATTCACAACTGATTAATCTTCGCATGCAATACCTGAAAAAGCAAAAATAGTAGCAGCACTTAGCTCAGCCTAAATAATTGAACGAAAAAATAAAATAAAATAAAACTAAAGAAAACAAGTTCGAATTAGTGTCTAAATAACAAAAATCAAATTAAACTCAGTCCCCGGCAACGGTGCCAAAAACTTGTTCACGAAAATAAGTTCGTTTTATAAATCACCGCAAGTGTACGGTTTGTTGACAAGTAATAAAGTGTGAATTGTAAAATTTCGAGTATCGTTCCCACGATGATTGATTTAACTTGAATTCTATTATTACGACTTTAACCGAATCTATTAAACTAAATGTGATTATTTTTGTGATTTTATGATGAAACTATGACTAATATGTAAATTAAACTAAAATTATGAACCAAATGCAAAAGTTTGAAGAAATCAATGTATGAAAAGCGTACTAGGATCCCGAATCGCCAAGTAAAGTTCACTCTTAATCCCTATTTCACAATTTGACAACATGACGAATTGGTTGAAGAATCAATGTTTCTAATCTATCCAACAATCTCTTTCGAGGTGAATTGAACATATTCTAGCATACCATTTGACTATATTTCAATGACGAATGCAATATCCAAGAATGCATGAAGTTTTGTAAACACTTAGAGATTCACATAATGTATATCGGTATATTTCTATCCTCTATGAACAAAACGATAATTCTACCTTGTTGAGTTTATTTCCCTTCTTTCGAATGCATAAAATAAATCACTTAAACTCACACAATTATTGTGCACTATAATCATGAAGGCCAAAAGTGTATATCCATCAAACGTGTTTAAATATCAAATTGCAAAATAGAAATTAAAAAATCACACTTCGAGGTTCATCGCTCACCTAGTACATAAAAAGTCTAGCATAACATGGAGAAAATAAAAGAGCAATAAAAATAATGAAAAGAAAACATCACCAAAATCTTGAATTAAATCTTGAAATCTTGAAACTTGAAGTGTAAATCCTTGTTCTTGCCTTATTTCTAGCTCTCCAAGGTGTTTTTTTTTCTCTCATAATGTGTAGCCCTAGTTTTTGGACGAGTTTTGACTTAAATAGGATGCCAAAAATATCTTTCCATCAGAGATCTATTCGAATAAGGAAATAGAAAATTCGGTGCCAGAAGTGAACCATGTGATCACATGGTTATATTCCATGTGATCACATGGAACAACCAAATTGGTCCACTGCATTCCCTGTACATGCCTGGGTGATCACACGGTGTTTCTACCATGTGATCACATAGAATAACAATTTTCCATTTAGTGCCTTTTGGTCCCCATGTTTTGCTTCATCAAATTTTGGCTTCATTTCCTCTTTCTCTATGCCATCAAATCCACAATTTGTTACTTAGCATAGCTCCATGCTTGTTTTTCCAATTGGGTCAACTTTTGAATAATTGCATTTTAGTCCCTGAACTTTCATTCTCTTTCTTTTTGGTCCTTTTTTGCATGTTTTCGCACACTTGTCATTCCATCCATCAATGTAGTCCTACAAACGCAAATTATATCGAATTAAGCCATATTTCAACATATCTATCGACAATAGTCCATGTTTTGTGGCCTAAATAAGTGCGTAAAGCGCCCTTATCACCTTCAACTCCATTTCTATCAAACTCTTCTGGATTGTCATCATGGAGTGAGTACATTTTCGTGCTGATTGTCTCTCAGGTCAGAAAGTGAGTGATGTTCAACATGAGCTGCTTCTGGTTGAGCTATATCAATAGGACTTGAATTAGTAATAGAGTTGTTTAGTTCAAAAGGAAGATGGATGTAAGGCACACTTAAGTATTGGTCCCGACATAGTAACTGAACCCAAAGAAACTTCAGTTCCTGATCCTTCACACATAACTACTGGTTTAGATATTCCTAATACGGAGTCCTCCTGATGATATAACTAAACATCCTAAGGAACCTTCGTCCTGAGTTAAGACGAAGCATCCTAAAGTTAATATTATTAGAGATTTAGAAAAAGGGATGAGACTTTGAAAGTATCTCAGATTGAGCCTACAAAGGTCGAAAAAGCTCTTAGGGATGAATGTTGGGTTAACGCGATGCACGAATAGTTAAATCAGTTTGTAAGAAACAAAGTTTGGGATTTAGTTCCAAGGCCTGATGATTGTAATGTTATAGGTACTAAGTGGATATTTAAAAACAAACTAGATGATCAAAGTACTATAACTAGAAATAAGGCTAGGTTAGTAGCCCAAGGATATACTCAGGTTGAAGGTGTAGATTTTGATGAAACATTTGCCTCGGTAGCAAGACTCGAATCCATTAGAATTCTATTGGCTGTTGCCTGCAATTTAGGATTTAGATTATATCAAATGGATGTTAAGAGTGCCTTCCTGAATAAAATATTTCAGGAAGAAGCCTATATTGAACAACCTAAAGGGTTTATTGATCCTAAATATCCACACCATGTTTATAGGTTGAATAAAGCTTTATATGGTCTTAAACAAGCTCCCAGAGCTTGGTATGAAAGGCTTATTTCATATCTCATGGAACATGATTTCTCAAAAGGTGGTGCACATACAACCCTATTTATAAGTCGTATTAAGAAAACCATCACCATAGTTCAGATCTATGTTGATGACATCATTTTGGTGATCCTGTTGATTCTCATGCTCATGATTTCGCTGAATGCATGAAGCAAGAATTTGAGATGAGTATGATAGGAGAATTAAATTACTTTCTAGGTCTCCAGGTTAAACAAACTGATGATGGGCTGTTCATATCAAAGTCGAAGTATGCAAAAAATCTTGTCAAGCGTTTTGAATTAGACGGCAACAAACACACTAAGACCCCCATGAGCACTAGTGTCAAGTTAGGTCATGATCCCATTGGTAAGAGTGTTGATTAGACACTGTGCAGAAGTATGATAGGTAGTTTACTTTATCTCACTACTAGTAGACCTGATATAGCCTTTAGTGTAGGGTTTGTGCACGTTTTCAAGCTGATCCCAAGGAATCCCACCTGAGCACCATGCGACGTATCGTTAGGTATGTAAATGGTACCGTTGATTATGGGATTCTGTACTCTTGAGATTCCATTCTTGATCTTGCTGGCTATTCCGATGCTGATTGGGCTGGAAATACCGATGATGCTTTTATAAAAGCAGAAGTACTATTCCGATGCTGATTGGGCTCGAAAAAGTACTTCTGGATGATGCTTTTATGATGGTGTTAATCTTGTCACTTGGATGAGCAAGAAACAAAATTATATCTCATTATCAACGACATAGGCCGAATATATAGCAGCGGGAAGTTACTGCACACAACTGCTTTGGATGAAGCAGATTATGGTATTGTACAGGGGACTATGACTGTATTTTGTGATAATACTAGTGCCATTAATATTTTCAAAAATCCCGTTCAACACTCTCAAACCAAACATATTGATATACATCATCATTTTATTCGAGAGCTTGTAGAGAATCGTGTTGTAATCCTTGAGCATGTCTCTACAGAAAACCAATTAACTGACGTATTTACAAAGCTATTGGGTGGTCTGAGATTTGAATTTCTTTGTATGGCTATTGGTGTTTGTGTACCTCATTGATTTTTATGCATGCTCGTTCTTTATCAGTGTATGACTTATATTTATGCATACCTCGTAATGTTCTTACTTTTATTTTGTGTATGTTGTCATCTTTTTGTATGTCATACTTTCTGTTTTGAATTGAAAAACAACAAAAACAATACAAAAAATTTGAAAACCTTTTCAAAAATGGGTGTTCCTTTTACAGCTTAACATATGATATACTTGGATTTGTTTGTTGTGATCGGACATAAGGCTATCAATAAACTGTAACATCATTTCCATTTCTGGCTTGAGTTTTTCATGGAGTTCTTAGTACATGAGTTTTCATGTACCATCTGCACTGCACACACTATGATATTGTTAGTAGGACTCTACCACGTGTGTGAGATTTGGGATGGCAATCACATGTTTGTAAGTTGACTTTGAACATGAATTGACCATATATATTAGACCTAAGTTTAAGTTTATCCCTAATATTATCAAAAATAAAAAAATAATAAATAATGCAAAGAGCTCCATATCTTATGTTTTTCTTTAGAGCCTATGTGGCTCGAGCAATTAAACCTGCAGGGTTACTCAAAACCTGGTGCCTATGTCAATTGACTTGAGTTAACCGGCCTAAAGCTCGCTACATGTCATTTTAGTCCCTTAATGAAAAAAAGTATACACTTAAGATAATGAATATTTTAATGAGCTCTGTTTATTGCATGCTGTAAAATAAAATATTCTGCTCATACTCAGGGGGAGAAAGAGTACTTCCATTCATTATGAGCTTTCTGTTATAGATTCTATTATTCTTTACATGGTTTGACTTTCATAAGTAAGGGAATAAACATATTGGCAGTGATGTTTAGCGTGTCATTTCTCACAAATTTAAGGTCTGGAGTCATATTTTCAAAGGATTAGTGACACTTTACACATATGGGTCGCTTATACAATTTACTCCATGATAACTTGAACTAATTATGTGGGAAGCTTTACTGTTCATTGATTATCTTTGTACATGTTCATAACAATATTTTTTAGTTATTCTGTGTTAATAATAAAATATTATAATCCAAGTGGAGGGTACAAAGTATTTTTATGTGATGTTCTTTGGCTATACGTTATTGCCTTGTCATTTTGTGACTAAAAGGGAAAGTAGATGTAATATGATATTTTGGAGTAGTAGATATTCTTGCTTTAACAAGATGTATATGTTTTTATCTAGTTAATGTATCTAAAACGTTTGATTATGATTATATGATATATTTTCAATTTTTGCTAGATTAAGTTTTGATGTTTTAGTAGTATCAATGTTTTGTTTTGATATGTTGGGTTGCATTGATATTACATCTTAATTTAGCATATGATATGACACTGAAAAATGGGTTATAAGTTAGTAACTGCTTCGTTCACTTTTACACTGTGAACTACTTAAACTGTTATTATACTTAGTACTGTATCACATACATTTTACACTGGGTATTTGAGTTGTCTATTTCAGAAAATAGGTATTGATAAATGAAATTTAGAATTCATTCAAGACAGTCATTGGTTGTTTAAGTTGTTTTAAGTCTGTATTTTTATTTTCTTACTGCCTTGACTTTAGATTGTAGTTTTGTCATAGAATGCCAAAGGGGAAGCTTGTCAGGTATTTAATGTAATTGGCAAATCTGTGAACAAAATGGACTTAAATTGATATGTTGTAAAAGTCAACGAGTAATGTGCAAATAGTAGAAAGTTATGTTATATTAGGTCTAGGGTTCGAGAATGGAAAAGAAGGAAAAACAGCGTTGGAATATCGCTAGCTTATTGCCAATGTTTGGCTCAAGTGTCAGAAATAGAAACTGCGTCGCCCACCTGTTGCCTAGCCTTCGCTCGAGCGACAACCTGTCTCTCACCCTTCGCTCGAGCAACAGTGCTATCCAGGAATTTTTTTAATTCATTTTTTAAAGTCTTTTTGTCCGGCCCATTCATTCCCTAACCTACATGTAAATATCCAAACGCCACAGAACGGCTTTACAAGGTTGATTATTGAGAGAAACACATTCCTTTGAGATCAACTTCATATATTTTGCTTTCAACCTTTGTCGTATTATTGGCTTTTGGAGGTGAAAACATTAGATTCATAATCCAAATACCAAACTGCTACTTCCTTCATATCTATCAAAATTTCTGAAGATCGAGGGAAGGTGACTGCAGTTCCAGTCGTTGATGAACTCGGTGTTCTTCGTGCATCCACGGGTGATACACAATTTCACAAAGTTAGAGTTACAAAATTAGAGTTGCTGCAGAAGAGCGCAATCCAGGAGAGCTTTGGAAACTACAGCTGGGAATTGATGCAGGAGCACATAATCCAGGAGAGTTATTGGACTTACAGTTAGGAGATCAGATAGTGCGTGTCATCGTTTAGTCTGGTAGACTGTAAGTTATAAATCGTTTATAGTGGATTGTTGACCGGCAAAGTGCCCAGAGTTTTTACCCAGTTTGATTTTTCCGTGATCAATTATGTGTTATTTATTGCTTTCATAATTACGGTAATTCAACATAGGAAAGGAATAAAAGAGGTTTTTTGTGAGAGGTAGGTCCCTTACAAGGCAAAAGAATGGTTAGGGCAGTCAGAGTCATCAAGGGAATGATACTTCTAAGAAGAAAGGGAAAATAAGATTTAAGTTAAAGTCTAGAAATGGAAATGGGAAGTGTTATGGGTATGGAAAAAAGGACATATTATATAAAGGATTGTTATAAGAAAAGAATGAACAGAGAGGAGTAAAAGTAGATGAGGAAAATGTTGTTGAACTCCTAGATGGTAAAACTGTGGATGTCTATATGGTGACAAAATCTGCTACCGATTTGAATACTGCAAATTATGCAGCTAGAAGTGATAAAAAATTTGAGTGGATTTTGGCTTCAGGTTGCACCTTCCATATCACCTCTTGAAGACCTTGGTTAAAAACTACAAGGATCTTGATGCAGGAGAGGTGGTTATGAGCAATGGGCAACAATGTTGCGAGTAGAATTAAGGGAATTGGTAGTGTGGTTTTGAAATTTGAAAATGGACACAACTTTACTCTAGAAAGGGTAAGGTATGTTCCTGATTTAAATAGAAACTTAATTTCAATGGGTAGTCTAGATGACATAGGACCGCAAGGCAAAATTGGAAACGGTTCTTTGAAAGTAATTAAGGGTTCCTTAGTTATTTTCAAAGGTACCAAAAGAAATGGTATATATGTCACTAGAGCCCATGTTGTTCTGACCCACACCACTGAGTCCTCTAGTATTGAGATTGATGCAACTCTGAAATGTCATAACAGATTGGCACATATTAGTGAGAAAGGGATGCACATTTTAAATAAAAAGAGAGCATTTGGTAAAGATATTATTTCTAAAGTTCCTTTCTATAAGTACTGAACTTTAGGTAAATAGCATAGGCTTCATTTTAATACTGGAAAGCATGACATCAATCCCTGAATATATACACTCAGACTTTTGGGGCCTATCATCTACCACCACTCAAGGTGAAAATAGATATTTTTTTCTTTGATCGATAATTTTTCAAGAAAAAAATTGGGTATTCCTCTTGAAACAAAAATTTGATACTTTTGAAAACTTTAATTGAAAATCAAGTTGATAAAAAGAACAAAATTTAAGGACAGACAATGGTCTTAAATTTTATAATGCTGAATTTAATCAGCTTTGTAAAGATGATGAAATCCTCAGGCATAAAGCTATACCATATACTCCTCAACGAAATAGTGTTGTTGAGAAGATGAATATGATCATTTTAGATAAGGTAAGATACATGATGACTAGTTCAGGTGTTCCAAAAGTACTATGGGATGAGGCTGTTATGACAACTGTATATTGTGAATAGGACCCATACTAGTTCCTTACATGGGAAAACACCTGAGGAAGTATGGTCAAGAAAACTGGCTGATTATACTATCTTGAGGACTTTTGGTTGTGCTGCCTACTCTCACCAAAGTTTGGGCAAATTAGAGCCTAGGTCCTAGAAATGTGTATTCATGGGACACTCGGAAGGAGTGAAAGGGTACAGACTTTTGATTAGAGATAATAAAGTATTTAAGATGATAACTAGTAGAAATGTGATATTTAATGAAGCTTCAATGTCTTGTTTGAGTGAAAGGGTTCTAAATGATGCCTCAGAGAGTGAGAAAGAGAAAAATGCTATAGGCCGCAGGTGAAGCTGGGTTACTATTAATCTAACAATTCTTTCTAAATAATAGATAGACAAAGTTTACTTTGACTATGGTAGAGGAATACTTTTTTCACAAAACACGAACTTCTTGATAATCTATTTCAAATGTGTAGTTAAAAAGTTTTGGATTCCATGAAATATTAAAATTAATTATTGGTTTTCATTTAAACGAGGGCTATATATTATTCTCTATTTCAGTTTTTTGTTAATTTGATAGTTTTAGAAAGAGACATTGAGGGAGAATTAAAAAGAGGCTCACATAGTCCAAATAAAGGCCACTTGTTAAAAATAATTTTAAGCATCGATTACGTGTCTTATAAATATGAGCAATGCTATTCATCCCCACTGGGGTTGCATCCCCGGTTTAGGTGGTGTTAATGTGGCATTAAATAATATGTAAAATTAAATAAGTCATTTAATTTCACATATCATTTAGCAAATCATTTAATGCCACCTAGACTGGGGATGCAACCCCACTGGGGCTACATAGCATTATTGTATAAAAATATTGGTGGATTAACTCATGGTGGACGTCAACATTTGAATTAATTTTAAAATCTACCAATGAACTTATATGACATGCCACCGGTGCTTAGCATAAGATGAGCGCCGTGCTCATTAGGGCTCTTGGGATGAAATGAAAAGAGGTGATGTTCCTAAAACAATACAGTGTTACAGGAAAGAAACTGGCGCTTCTCAAGACGAGGCACGCAAACACATAAGATCTTTGATGCGCGATGGATTTTAAAGACGACCAAATGTATACTAGACATTTACAGGAGTGTTGTAACACCTCGAAAATTTTACAAAATCAAATAATTTATTTCATCTACTACATTTTATATTTTGAAAGTTGGTGGACTAAGGTGACATATATTAAATTATATTTTATTTGGGTCAAATATTTAATTTTTCATAGAGCGACCAAAAGCATATCAATATTGGGCTCATTTGGTAGCTCGCATTAAATAACGTAGATTAGGCTAGAGAAAATGTAAGTTTGAATTAGTTAAGCCCAAGTTATTTCAATTTAAATAAACGCATATAATATGTATTTTTTTATTACTTAATAATGGTCCTTTTAGGATAATTACCAAAAGAATATAATATTTTATTTCCTAATCATGTTTATCAAAAATTTTTTGAAAAGATTTAATGGTGTTCAAATTCTTCTTCTTCCAACTTATCACCCGTTACACGTGTAATATAATTTTTCAAATAGTTTTATATTATAACAAATTCTTTATCTCATTAGGTAGACACAAATTTTATCACAGTTATACTAGGACTCAACTACTGTTTTTCCTATAAATGGTGTGCCCATATTTTACAATTCACCACACAGATTTTTCACAGCAGTTTTCATATAGAAAGCAGCTGTAAATTCTAAGTATATTTTTATATCAAAACCTCATTTCATCAATCGAGATAGGATATTACGTGCAAGTGGTTATGTCTATGCAATGTTTTAATTATTTATACATGATTTATTTCACAAAATGCTAATAGACCTACGGGTCTTGATGAAATGAAATGTATTGTGAGATCTCCTTCGGGTTTTCTCAAAATGTTAGAGTTTTCGATTGATCTCTGATTGTTCTTGATGAAATGATGGTATGAAATGTTATAGATTTATGTTTAAAGAATTATTATATTGTTTAGATGCACGTATCCTACTGGGTTTAAAATATTCACACCTTCAAAATTTTAACATCTCAGGTTAGATCGGTTCAACGTGGATTGTGGGTGAATGGTGCGCAGATTGCCAAATAAAATATTTTCAAGGGAACCAACAATAATTTTTCCTTATTTTTAGATATTAGTATTTCTTAATTTCTATTTGACGCTTTAAGTTTTGATTTAATGTTTTGGATTGATTAAATTTGATGTTTTGAAAATTTGAGTTTTATTAAAGTTTATTTAATATTTTCCGCTTTACGTATGATTATGAAATGGTATTGGTAACACCTCAATATTTAAATCAACAAAATTTGGGGTGTTACAGTTTGGTATCAGAGCCAAGAGTTTTAAAATCGATTCTGTAGACAAAAAAAAAAAATTATTTCCATCTTTCGTTTTTTTTTTGAATGATTGACGTTGCTGAATAATAGTTCAAATTGATTTTTTTAAACACTAATATTTTGGATGGATTTTGAATTCATGGCAGTTGTCGTACTATTGCTCGTTTTTTGGGGTTAAAAAAAAAATTTGAAATGTCACTGTTCGCGTGTCGTAGAGAGAGAGAGAGAGAGAGAGAGAGAGAGAGAGAGAGAGAGAGAGAGAGAGAGAGAGAGAGAGCGTGAACAGTATATGAACAGTGACGGTGTGTCACTGTTCACGCAATGTCACTGTTCACAAAGAGTGTGCATGCTTGACTTTGAAATTTCTTGCAACTTTATTACTTGCTCTTGTCACACCAGTAATTGTTATATTTACTATAAATTAGGTATGTATGTATATTTTTTTTGTGACTGGTATTTTGTTTTCAAAATATACTCGCCTTAATTGAAACTTTGATTTTAATTTGTAATGATTTGAATGAAACTTTTCGTTTCAGCCTTAAACCTTGATGTCTACTAGATATATTAATGTTATTGAATGGCTTAATCATTGATTTACATTGTTGGGTTTACATTGAGGACTGATGTGTTACAATTGAAAAATAAAAATAAAAAAAAAGATCCTTTATTTAAAGGACCAATGTTTGTTTAAATTTTGAACAATAGTAGTTTAGAATTTAAATTGTTATAGCTCAATGCTAATAGTTTAAATTTCACATGTGATAAATATTTATGCATTTAAGCTTTTTGTGATTAAAAAAAAAAAAAAAGAATTTCACATTTTGAAAGATTTCACTTTCGATTTATTGTTTGGGGCTTCTTGATTTGCGTAGTCGAAAAATATATGTTTTTGTTACCATTATCTATACATATGAATCTAAGTACAAAGTTTCAGCATTTTCTATTTGTATATGTAAGCTCATTAGCAAGAAATTAAAATTTCGATAAACATTTTTAAGAAACAAGGATTTTAATAAAGTTCTTGACACCTAGCATTCACCAACCACCTACCATCCGACGGACCGAAGGTATGTAAAATGCTTATTTAAATCTTGAGCACATACATTCTCATATTTAATTCAAGAAATGTTTGAAATGAAATGAAATGTTATATTCTAGCACAAATTGCGAGCATGATGTTAAATATATTTGTTGTCATTTATAAATTACTATCTCATATACTTTTAATCAAATTTTGATAGAAGGTAAATTTTTAGAATTCTGGGGAAGAGGAGATCAATGTCCCAGGAGCTTTCACCTAGATAAGAAAAATTTCGAGGACGAAATTATTTTAAGGGGGTGAGATTGTAACACCCCGAAAATTTTACAAAATAAAATTATTTATTTCATCTACTGCATTTTATATTTTCAAAGTTGGTGAACTAAGGTGACATATATTAAATTATATTTTTTTTGGGTCAAATATTTAACTTTTTATAGTGTGACCAAAAGCCTATCAATATTGAGCTCATTTGGTAGCTCGCATTAAATAACGTAGATTAGGCTAGAGAAAATGTAAGTTTGAATTAGTTAAGCCCAAGTTATTTCAATTTAAATAAACACATTTAATATGTATTTTTTTATTACTTAATAATGGTCCTTCTAGGATAATTACCAAAAGAAAATAATATTTTATTTCCTAATCATGTTTATCAAATATTTGGAAAAGATTTAACGGTGTTCAAATTCTTCTTCTTCCAACTTATCACCTGTTACACGTGTAATATAATTTTTCAAATAGTTTTATATTATAACAAATTCTTATCTCATTAGATAGACACAAATTTTATCACAGTTATACTAGAACTCAACTACTATTTTTCCCCTATAAATAGTGTGCCCATATTTTACAATTCACCACACATAATTTTACATAGTAGTTTTCATATAAAAAGCAGCTGTAAATTCTAAGTATATTTTTATATCAAAAGCTCGTTTCATCAATCGAGGTAGGATATTACGTGCAAGTGGGTTATGTCTATGCAATGTTTTAATTATTTATACATGATTTATTTCACGAAATGCTAATAGACCTACGGGTCTTGATGAAATGAAATGTAATGTGAGATCTCCTTCGGGTTTTCTCAAAATGTTAGAGCTTTCGATTGATCTCCGATTGTTCTTGATGAAATGATGGTATGAAATGCTATAGATTTATGTTTAAAGAATTATTATATTGTTTAGACGTATGTATCCTACTGGGTTTAAAATACTCACTCCTTCAAAATTTTAACATCTCAGGTTAGATCGGTTCAATGTGGATGGTGGCTGAATTGTGCGCAGATTGCCAAATAAAATATTTTCAAGGGAACCAACAGTAATTTTTCCTTATGTTTAGATATTAGTATTTCTTAGTTTCTATTTGACGCTTTAAGTTTTGATTTAATGTTTTGGATTGATTAAATTTGATGTTATGAAAATTTGAGTTTCATTAAAGTTTATTTAATATTTTCCGCTTTATGTATGATTATGAAATGATATTGGTAACACCTCAATATTTTAATCAATAAAATTTAGGGCGTTACAAGTGTTCTCTCAACTAAAACTTTAATGGATTTTAAAATATTATAAATATTAATGAATTTCGTGAATTTGAATAGATTTACACGAAATTCATATGAATCTCATTAAAATGGTGAAATTTCAAAAGGATTTGTTATGCGTATTTTTAAGATTGAAATCCATTCAAATCTCATAAAATTCCTTTATTAGTTAAATCTTTATATTTATGATGTAATGAGAATACCTACATTTTAAAGGATTTCATTGAAATTCATTAAAATCTTAGTTGGATATATCTAAATTTTAATAAAATTCATTCAAATCTCAATTGACAGCACTTAAATTTGAAAGGACTTTTAAAATTCATTGAAATTTCAGTTGAACGGAGAAATTAAGAAATCTGCATTTCACTTGGTAGATGAAAAGGATGTTTTAGAAAAAAAATGATATTACATTTCCCACCTAACACTGGACAAATCCAATGACAAGTGTACAATTATCCAACACTTGCAGAAAGTGTGTGAACAATTTCTAGCGGACAACATTAATCATGTGAATGAAATGTGTTATGATTTGATTACAATTTCTTGCAGAAATCGTGTAACATATATCGTCAATCCCTATCAGCAAGTCACAGTATAAATAGAAATATTTTTTCTAATATCGATATTTATAATCATATCTACTATTAATCTAACCATTCATTCTAAATAATAGATAGGCAAAGTTTACTTTGCCTATGGTAGAGGAATACTTTTTTTCAGAAAACATGAACTTCTTGATAATCTATTTTAAAAGAATAAAAAAAAACTAAATCATGAATATTCACAATAAACTTTAATTGTCTCGTTGAATAAATAGTGAGTAAATAGAGAAGTGCAAGTTTCAGATAGTCCAAAACCATGTAAATATACTCTTTAAAGTATTTTCAATCAATTATATGAACGGAGTTGCAGACAAGAATGAACTAATTAATATGGTGATAACTACACATGTAGCATGCCTTTTTGATTTTTATATATAAGTGATGAGAGAGGAAAATATGACTGAATAAGGGATATTTCATTAGCTTTATCAAATTTGCATTCCACTACAATAGCTAGGCAAATACATCAACAGATTAAAAACTTGTAATATATAGGCATGTTCTGTGAAAATTGTCCTAAAACTTCAACATGTCAATATTTAGTCACTGAGATCGACGGCGACAACATAGACGAAAATAGGGAAAAAAAAATAGTAGTTGATATACTTGATATATATATGTGTGTCTGTTCCAAAGATTGTTTCTAAGTCTACAAACTCTATATTGTGATGCAGTGAGAATGAATATACACAAATCAAATTTAGTTGATTTCGCAGAATAAGATTGATCAATTGGAGAAAACTCCAATTTTATTTAGATCATAAGAAACAACAAAGAAAACAACATGCTCTTAAAAGAGTTTAAAAGGTTGCAAATCCTAGAGAAAATCCTAACTACTGAAAATGACAAAATAACTCCTAAAGTTAAAGTATTTAATTAAAAGATAAAAATAAAATAAACAAATTGAAACGTATCTCCATCCATTTGTTAGTTTAACAACACGAGCAAATGAGAAATGAATCACTCAAACAATCGTGCTACTTGTACAATCTTTGTTGACAACGTCTTATATGACAACATCATATTCGTCCAGTTTAGAAACTGTTTTTTACATCAAATGCTCAAATTTTGACAACGCAAGATTGTCAATCAATGTTGTCAACCATATTTGTACAACTAACTTTATTCAAAGCACGTGACTAGATATTTTTTTGAAAAGCACTCGCCAACTTCTTATATACACAGTGAATTCTAGTGCATTGATTTTTAGGTCGAATATGTTGAAAATCTAATAGACGTGCATTATTGAAAGCATTACTTCCAATCTACTTGCAGCCTTGGTCTCCTGTCCGTACTTAATTTTCTTCTCTCCTGCAATTATCAACTTTCTTTCGGTTGTCGGTGCCGATTCTGAACCTAACATGGCGACTTTGCATTATTCCATGTGAAAACACTGACGATTGTGCTATATGAACATAGTAGATTTATATGTACACGATGTGGTGAGATATGATTGACTTAAAAATTATTTAATCAAATAAACAAAATTCCTCACTATCTCTTTTTGACATTTCATCTGTATGTGGATCATTATGCAACTATTTATGTACTAGTAGAATTATTCAAATACTAAAGCACCATGAGGTGACATTTTATTTTCTGAGTAAAATAGGAATTGAATTCGAATAAATAATTTGTTTATTTGAATATTTTGTCCATCCCAATTTGTAGACAGCCATGAAAATCTTGATGGAGACTTTGGGAATACGTGATGGGATTTTGATTCGACTGAGTGATATGGTGTGAGTTGTGACTATAATAATTTTTCATTCTAATTCTTATTATGCCCATTTTTAGTGCGGATAAAATCAAATTTTTAGTAAATCTTGATAAAATTTGATTAAATGTGTAGTTAAAAAGTTTTGGATTCCATGAAATATATAATTAAGATTAATTATTGATTTTCATTTAAACGAGGGCTATATATTATTCTCTATTTCAGTTTTTTGTTAATTTGATAGTTTTAGAAAGACAAATTGAGGGAGAATTAAAAAGAGGCTCACATAGCCCAAATAAAGGCCACTTGTTAAAAATAATTTTAAGCCTCAATTACGTGTCTTATAAATACGAGCAATGATATTCATCCCCACTGAGGTTGCATCCTCGGTCTAGGTGGTGTTAATGTGGCATTAAATGATATGTAAAATTAAATAAGTCATTTAATTACATATATCATTTAGCAAATCATTTAATGTCACCTATACTGGGGATGCAACCCCACTGGGGCTACATAGCATTATTGTATAAATATATTGGTGGATTAACTTATGGTGGACGTCAACATTTGAATTAATTTTAAAATCTACCAATGAAGTTATATGACTTGCCACCGGTGCTTAGCATAAGATGAGCGCCGTGCTCATTATAGCTCTTGGGATGAAATGAAAAGGGGTGATGTTCCTAAAACAATACAGTGTTACACGAAAGAAACTGGTGCTTCTGAAGACGAGGCACACAAACACATATGATCTTTCATGCGCGATGGATTTTAAAGACGACCAAATTTATACTAGACATTTACAGGAGTGTTGTAACACCTCGAAAATTTTACAAAATAAAATAATTTATTTCATCTACTACATTATTGGTAGACTAAGGTGACATATATTAAATTATATTTTACTTGGGTCAAATATTTAACTTTTTATAGTGTGGCCAAAAGCATATCAATATTGGGCTCATTTGGTAGCTCGAATTAAATAACGAAGATTAGGCTAGAGAAAATGTAAGTTTGAATTAGTTAAGCCCAAGTTATTTCAATTTAAATAAACGCATTTAATATGTATTTTTTTATTACTTAATAATGGTCCTTTTAGGATAATTACCAAAAGAATATAATATTTTATTTCCTAATCATGTTTATCAAATATTTTGAAAAGATTTAATGGTGTTCAAATTCTACTTCTTCCAACTTATTACCTGTTACACGTGTAACATAATTTTTCAAATAGTTTTATATTATAACAAATTCTTATCTCATTAGGTAGACACAAATTTTATCACAGTTTTACTAAGACTCAACTATTGTTTTTCTCCTATAAATAGTGTGCCCATATTTTACAATTCACCACACAGAATTTTACACAACAGTTTTCATATAGAAAACAACTGTAAATTCTAAGTATATTTTTATATCGAAACCTCGTTTCATCAATCGAGGTAGGATATTACGTGCAAGTGATTATGTCTATGCAATGTTTTAATTATTTATACATGATTTATTTCACGAAATGCTAATAGACCTACGGGTCTTGATGAAATGTAATGTAATGTGAGATCTCCTTCGGGTTTTCTCAAAATGCTAGAGCTTTCGATTGATCTCCGATTGTTCTTGATGAAATGATGGTATGAAATGTTATAGATTTATGTTTAAAGAATTATTGTATTGTTTAAACGTATGTATCATACTGAGTTTAAAACACTCACTCCTTCAAAATTTTAACATCTCAGGTTAGATCGGTTCAACGTGGATGGTGGCTGAATTGTGCGCAGATTGCCAAATAAAATATTTTCAAGGGAACCAACAGTAATTTTTCCTTATTTTTAGATATTAGTATTTCTTAATTTCTATTTGACGCTTTAAGTTTTGATTTAATGTTTTGGATTGATTAAATTTGATGTTATGAAAATTTGAGTTTTATTAAAGTTTATTTAATATTTTCCGCTTTATGTATGATTATTAAATGATATTGGTAACACCTCAATATTTAAATCCGCAAAATTTGGGGTGTTACAGTTTGGTATCAGAGCCAAGAGTTTTAAAATCGATTCTATAGACACAAAAAAAAAATTATTTCCACCTTTCGTTTTTTTTTTTCTGAATGATTGACGTTACTGAATAATAGTTCAAATTGATTTTTTTAACTACTAATATTTTGGATGGATTTTGAATCCAAGGCAGTTGTCGTACTATTGCTCGTGTTTTAGGGTTTTAACAAAAAATAATTTAAAATGTCACTGTTCACGTGACGTAAAAAAAAGAGAGACAGATAGAACGTGAACAGTGTATGAACAGTGATGGCGTGTCACTGTTCACCCACTGTCACTGTTCACAAAGAGTATGCATGCTTGACTTTGAAATTTCTTGCAACTTTATTACTTGCTCTTGTCACACCAGTAATTGTTATATTTACTATAAATTAGGTATGTATGTATATTTTTTTTGTGACTGGTATTTTGTTTTCAAAATATACTTGCCTTAATTGAAACTTTGATTTTAATTTGTAATGATTTGAATGAAACTTTTCGTTTCAGCCTTAAACCTTGATGTCTACTAGATATATTAATGTTATTGAATGGCTTAATCATTGATTTACATTGTTGGGTTTACATTGAGGACTGATGTGTTACAATTGAAAAATAAAAATAAAAAAAAAGATCCTTTATTTAAAGGACCAATGTTTGTTTAAATTTTGAACAATAGTAGTTTAGAATTTAAATTGTTATAGCTCAATGCTAATAGTTTAAATTTCACATGTGATAAATATTTATGCATTTAAGCTTTTTGTGATAAAAAAAAAAAAAAAAATTCACATTTTGATAGATTTTACTTTCGATTTATTGTTTGGGGCTTCTTGATTTGCGTAGTGGCAAAATTGAAAGCTTTTGTAAAAAAGACTTAATAAGTTTAAGAAGAGCTTGGGATTTAAGCGGTCCATTGTGACCCCCTCCTCATATGGAAACCTTTCAGTTGCGCGTTATTCAAATCGACGAAGCGAAAAACATTATTTCAAACATTCTATAAAAAAAATGTGGTCGTTAAATCCCAAAATATATGTTTTTGTTATTGACATTATTTATATGCTCCCATTATCCATACATATGAATCTAAGTACAAAGTTTCAGCATTTTCTATTTGTATGTAAGCTCATTAGCAAGAAATTAAAATTTCGATAAACATTTTTAAGAAACAAGGATTTTAATAAAGTTCTTGGCACCTAGCATTCACCAACCACCTACCATCCGACGGACCGAAGGTATGTAAAATGCTTATTTAAATTTTGAGCTCATACATTCTCATATTTAATTCAAGAAATGTTTGAAATGAAATGAAATGTTATATTCTAGCATGAATTGCGAACATGGTGTTAAATATATTTGTTGTCATTTATAAATTACTATCTCGTATACATTTAATCAAATTTCGATAGAAGGTAAATTTTTGGAAGTCTGGGGAAGAGGAGATCAATGTCCCAGGAGCTTTCACCTAGATAAGAAAAATTTCGAGGACGAAATTATTTTAACGGGGTGAGATTATAACACCCGGAAAATTTTACAAAATAAAATTATTTATTTCCTCTACTACATTTTATATTTTGAAAATTGGTGGACTAAGGTGACATATATTAAATTATATTTTATTTGGATCAAATATTTAACTTTTTATAGAGTGACTAAAAGCATACCAATATTAGGCTCATTTGGTAGCTCGCATTAAATAACGTACATTGGGCTAGTGAAAATGTAAGTTTGAATTTGTTAAGCCCAAGTTATTTCAATTTAAATAAACACATTTCATATGTATTTTTTTTATTACTTAATAATGGTCCTTTTAGGATAATTACCAAAAGAATATAATATTTTATTTCCTAATCATGTTTATCAAAATTTTTTTGAAAAGATTTAATGGTGTTCAAATTCTTCTTCTTCCAACTTATCACCCGTTACACGTGTAATATAATTTTTCAAATAGTTTTATATTATAACAAATTCTTTATCTCATTAGATAGACACAAATTTTATCACAGTTATACTAGGACTCAACTACTGTTTTTCCTATAAATGGTATGCCCATATTTTACAATTCACCACACAGATTTTTCACAGCAGTTTTCATATAGAAAGCAGCTGTAAATTCCAAGTATATTTTTATATCAAAAGCTCGTTTCATCAATCGAGGTAGGATATTACATGCAAGTGGTTATGTCTATGCAATGTTGTAATCATTTTTACCTGATTTATTTCACGAAATGCTAATAGACCTACAGGTCTTGATGAAATGAAATGTAATGTGAGATCTCCTTCGGGTTTTCTCAAAATGCTAGAGCTTTCGATTGATCTCCGATTGTTCTTGATGAAATGTTATAGATTTATGTTTAAAGAATTATTATATTATTTAGACGCACATATCCTACAGGGTTTAAAATACTCACTCCTTCAAAATTTTAACATCTCAGGTTAGATCGGTTCAACGTGGATGGTGGCTGAATAGTGCGCAGATTGCCAAATAAAATATTTTCAAGGGAACCAACAATAATTTTTCCTTATGTTTTGATATTAGTATTTCTCAGTTTCTGTTTGACGCTTTAAGTTCTGATTTATTGTATTGGATTGATTAAATTTGATGTTATGAAAATTTGAGTTTTATTAAAGTTTATTTAATATTTTCCGCTTTACGTATGATTATGAAATGATATTGGTAACACCTCAATATTTAAATCAATAAAATTTGGGGCGTTACAAGTGTTCTCTCAACTAAAACTTTAATGGATTTTAAAATATTATAAATATTAATGAATTTCGTGAATTTGAATAGATTTACACGAAATTCTTATGAATCTCATTAAAATGGTGAAATTTCAAAAGGATTTGTTATGCGTATTTTTAAGATTGAAATCCATTCAAATCTCATAAAATTCCTTTATTAGTTAAATCTTTATAAATTTACGATGTAATGAGAATACCTACATTTTAAAGGATTTCATTGAGATTCATTAAAATCTTAGTTGGATATATCTAAATTTTAATAAAATTCATTCAAATCTCAATTGACGACACTTAAATTTGAAAGGACTTTTAAAATTCATTAAAATTTTAGTTGAACAGAGAAATTAAGAAATCTGCATTTCACTTGGTAGATGAAAAGGATGTTTTAGAAAAAAAAATGATATTACACTTCCCACCTAACACTGGACAAATCCAATGACAAGTGGACAATTACTAGGTTTCCCATCCAACACTTGCAGAAAGTGTGTGAACAATTTCTAGAGGACAACATTAATCTTGTGAATGAAATGTGTTATGATTTGATTCCAATTTCTTGCAGAAATCGTGTAACATATATCGTCGATCCCTATCAGCAAGTCACTGTATAAATAGAGATATTTTTTCTAATATCGATATTTATAATCATCTCTACTATTAATCTAACCATTCATTCTAAGTAATAGATAGACAAAGTTTACTTTGACTGTGGACTTCTTGATAATCTATTTTAAAAGAATAAAAAAAAACTAAATCATGAATATTCACAACAAACTTTAATTGTCTCGTTGATTAAATAGTGAGTAAATAGAGAAGTGCAAGTTTCCGATAGTCCAAAACCATGTGAATATGCTCTTTAAAGTATTTTCAGTCTATTATATGAACGGAGTTGCAGACAAGAATGAACTAATTAATATGGTGATAACTACATATGTAGCATGCCTTTTTGATTTTTATATATAAGTGATGAGAGAGAAAAATATGACTGAATAAGGGATATTTCATTAGCTTTATCAAATTTGCATTCCACTACAATAGCTAGGCAAATACATCAACAGATTAAAAACTTGTAATATATAGGCATGTTCTGTGAAAATTGTCCCAAAACTTCAACATGTCAATATTTAGTCACTGAGATCGACGGCGACAACATAGACGAAAATAGGGAAAAAAAAAAATAGTAGTCGGTATACTTGATATATATATGTGTGTCTATTCCAAAGATTGTTTCTAAGTCTACAAACTCTATATTGTGATGCAGTGAGAATGAATATACACAAATCAAATTTAGTTGATTTCGCAGAATAAGATTGATCAATTGGAGAAAACTCCAATTTTATTTAGATCATAAGAAACAACAAAGAAAACAACATGCTCTTAAAAGAGTTTAAAAGGTTGCAAATCCTAGAGAAAATCCTAACTACTGAAAATGACAAAATAACTCCTAAAGTTAAAGTATTTAATTAAAAGATAAAAATAAAATAAACAAATTGAAACGTATCTCCATCCATTTGTTAGTTTAACAACACGAGCAAATGAGAAATGAATCACTCAAACAATCGTGCTACTTGTACAATCTTTGTTGACAACGTCTTATATGACAACATCATATTCGTCCAGTTTAGAAACTGTTTTTTACATCAAATGCTCAAATTTTGACAACGCAAGATTGTCAATCAATGTTGTCAACCATATTTGTACAACTAACTTTATTCAAAGCACGTGACTAGATATTTTTTTGAAAAGCACTCGCCAACTTCTTATATACACAGTGAATTCTAGTGCATTGATTTTTAGGTCGAATATGTTGAAAATCTAATAGACGTGCATTATTGAAAGCATTACTTCCAATCTACTTGCAGCCTTGGTCTCCTGTCCGTACTTAATTTTCTTCTCTCCTGCAATTATCAACTTTCTTTCAGTTGTCGGTGCCGATTCTGGACCTAACATGGCGACTTTGCATTATTCCATGTGAAAACACTGACGATTGTGCTATATGAACATAGTAGATTTATATGTACACGATGTGGTGAGATATGATTGACTTAAAAATTATTTAATCAAATAAACAAAATTCCTCACTATCTCTTTTTGACATTTCATCTGTATGTGGATCATTATGCAACTATTTATGTACTAGTAGAATTATTCAAATACTAAAGCACCATGAGGTGACATTTTATTTTCTGAGTAAAATAGGAATTGAATTCGAATAAATAATTTGTTTATTTGAATATTTTGTGCATCCCAATTTGTAGACATCCGTGAAAATCTTGATGGAGACTTTGGGAATGCGTGATGGGATTTTGATTCGACTGGGTGATGTGGTGTGAGTTGTGACTATAATAATTTTTCATTCTAATTCTTATTATGCCCACGTTTAGTGCGGATAAAATCAAATTTTTAGTAAATTTTGATAAAATTTGATTAAATGTGTAGTTAAAAAGTTTTGGATTCCATGAAATATATAATTAAAATTAATTATTGATTTTGATTTAAACGAGGGCTATATATTATTCTCTATTTCAGTTTTTTGTTAATTTGATAGTTTTAGAAAGAGATATTGAGGGAGAATTAAAAATCCCCACTGGGGTTGCATCCTCGGTCTAGGTGGTGTTAATGTGGCATTAAATGATATGTAAAATTAAATAAGTCATTTAATTTCGCATATCATTTAGCAAATCATTTAATGCCACCTAGACTGGGGATGCAACCCCACTGGGGCTACATAACATTATTGTATAAAAATATTGGTGGATTAACTTATGGTGGACGTAAACAGTGTTCATTTTGATCACATGCTAGATGCTAATCTCACAGCCCTAAAGGGGGAATTAGATAGACTTCTACTACAGGAAGAGATTTATAAACGACAACAGTCACAAGTTAAATGGTTGTCCTATGGAGATAAGAATACTACCTTTTTCCATGCCTCTGCTAAGCAAAAGAGATCGAAAGCTATGATACGCAGTATCAACACTGAGGCTGGTATTCTCACTGATAAAGATGGTATGCAAGAGGCTTCTATTGATTACTTTAGCAATCATCTCAAAGCCGATGATAATTGAACAACTGATTTCAGGGAGATGACTTCTCTTATACCGAGACTAGTTACTAACTCTAATAATGACATGCTTTTGAAAGATGTTTCTGATGAAGAAGTTCTTGATGCCGTTAAGGATATATCTGAAGACTCTGCTTCTGGGCCTGATGGTTTTACTTCATCTCTTTTTATTCATGCATGGCCTGTGGTAGCTGAAGATGTTGTCTCGGCAGTTCGTGAATTCTTTAGGGGCAAAGAATTGAATGATGCAATGGGGGCTTCTATCATTGCTTTGGTGCCCAAATCTGAAGAACCCAAAACTTTTCAGGATTATAGACCTATAAGTTTATGTCAGGTATTCTACAAAATTATATCTAAAGTGGTGGCCAATCATTTGATTTTGATTTTACCAAAATTAATTTCTATGAATCAAGGTGGCTTTGTTACTGGTAGAATGATATCTGAAAATGTTGCGCTGGCTCAGGAATTAGTTCATCACCTGAATAAGCATTCTCGAGGCGCCAATGTGATAATGAAAATAGACATGGCAAAAGCTTTTGACAGGGTCTCTTGGGGCTACTTGTTGGAATTGTTAAAGGCATTTGGTTTTGCTGACACTTGGGTCACCCTTATCAAGAATGCTATTTCTTCACCTCGATTTTCAGTCAAAATTAATGGTGTTTTGGTTGGTTTTTTCACTCCTTCCCGTGGGCTTAGGCAAGACGATCCATTATCTCCATTACTATTCATCCTCAGCGAAGAAACCCTTAGTCGGGGCCTTACAAAACTTCTGGAAGATGGCAGAACAACTCCTTATCAGGTTCCTGCTACATGTCCTCCTATATCTCATCTCCTATATGCTGATGACTTCTTAGTGTTTACTAATGGAACTCATCGTAGCCTTAATAATTTAATGGGATTTCTTCGGCATTATGAAACTATATCTGGGCAGTTAATTAATGTGGCTAAGAGCTCTTTTATAGTTTACAAGCGTGTTGCAACGTCTAGAAAGCGTATCATTGCATCCACAACAGGATTCAAAGAAAACTCCCTCCCATTTACTTATCTTGGAGCTCCTCTTCATTATGGCAAACCTATATCTTCAATGTTCACTCCTGTACTTGATAAAGTCAGGAAAAAATTAGCGGGTTGGAAAGGAAAGCTTCTATCCATGGGTGGTAAGCTCACTTTGATTAAATCTGTATTAAGTTCCATACCTATCTATTTATTTTCTGTGATCACCCCACCCGTAAAAGTAGTTAAAGACATTCATGCTCTTTTTGCCAACTTTTTTTGGGGTAACACTGAAGATGGTTTTAAACGTCATTGGGTTTCTTGGAATAATATTTGTTTCCCGCAAGAGGAATGAGGTTTGGGGATTCGCAGTCTCTTTAATGTGATCAAGTCGCTTCAATGTAAAATGGCTTGGAGAATTATTTCTTCACACACTCTCTGGGCTAATTTCATGCGACAAAAATACCTCAGTCATCACCTAGATATGGCCAACATTCCTGTTAGTATTAAAAACTCATCCATATGGAAACATCTTTCACATCACTTCCCCTTTATTTTGGGACACAGCAGATGGCTGATCCGAGATGGCAGTGCTCTATTCTGGTATGACAATTGGAGGGGTTCGGGTACTTTATCTGCACTTGGATGGACTATCATATCCCCAAATGTAAAACTTCATGAGGTAGTTTTAAATGGCAAATGGAACTTGGATAAACTTTTTTCTTTGGGTGGTGCAGCTTTAGTAGAGGAAATTCAACGCTCGGAAGTCCAACTTCGCAAAGGTAATGATGAATTAATTTGGTCTCCTTGCAGGAATGGTTTATTCGCTACTAGCTCAGGTTGGTCTCTCATTAGACCTACTAGATCTTCTACTCTTTCTTTATAGGATCATTTGGAATCCTATCATGCCACTAAAAATTTCTTTTTTTTGTTGGAGGCTTTGGAATAACGTGGTCCCTATTGATGATGTGGTCTGGTGTTGTCGGATTACTATTGTCTCCAAGTGTCAATGCTGTCCACAGGGGCATGAAGAAACAATAGATCATGTTTTCGCAACCAGTCCGACTGCTCTTCAAGCATGGCAATATTTTGGAAAATTACTTGGGGTTCGAGTTACTACGAATATTTCTTGGAGGTCTGCAATGTTACTTTGGCATTCTCATTTTGGCGGTTCAACACAAGAACATCTTTTAGCTTTACTCATCCCACCTCTGCTTTCATGGGAGCTGTGGTTGGGCAGAAATTCTGCAAGATTTAATGATGAGGCCGTTGACTTGCACAAAATTTGTGCAAAGGTAGAAAATTGGCTACACGAATTGAATGGTTTCCTTAAACCTAGGAAACTGTCTATCTCCTCCAATTTCTCACAGGTTCTTCACATCCCTACTGTTCCTATACGAGTAAAAACTCCTTTCCTTGTTAAATGGTACCCTCCACAACATGGTGGTTACAAACTTAAT
The DNA here is from genome assembly GCA_035079005.1 of Fraxinus americana. Classification (NCBI taxonomy): domain Eukaryota; kingdom Viridiplantae; phylum Streptophyta; class Magnoliopsida; order Lamiales; family Oleaceae; genus Fraxinus; species Fraxinus americana. The sequence continues at coordinate 7,011,540 of CM068714.1, forward strand.
ATTGATGGTGCTAGTGCTGGCAATCCAGGCCAGGCTGGTTGTGGTGGATTGCTTCGGGATTGGCAAGGTAAGGTAATTTTTGGATTTTATCATTCCCTGGGGGTTGGTACGAACACTCTAGCAGAGGTATCAGCACTAAGAATAGGCCTTCAAATATGCTATATACTTGGCATTGATAGAATTGCAATAGAAACAGATTCTAAGGTGGTGGTCCATTGGTTTCATCATCAAGTGAACATACCTTGGTCTATTCGTCTTATGTGGGAGGATATTTTGGAGTTTGCACATGTTATGTCTATTGATATATCGCATATTTATTGAAAAGCTAACCAGGCGGCAGATTCATTAGCATGTATTGGAGCTCAAGGTAATTCGAGCTTCTTATAATCTATCTCCAGTTTCCCTGTTTATACTATTGTTTGCATTCGATTGGATAAGTGTTTGGATAAGTGTAACTTGTCTTCTTTTCGTTTTCCGTAGTTGTAATGAGATTCTATTGTAAGGGAAGTAGTACTTCCTTTTTTACTGCTTTACGTTCTTTTTACTGTAAGGGAAATAGTACTTCCCCATTTATTTTTTCGTTACTTTTCAGTTGTAACCACGGTATTCCTCCGCCAAAAGTGAAGACATATTAATAAAACCTCGGAGGTACCGCAAAAAAAAAAAAAAAAAAAAAAAGAACTTATGGTGGACGTCAACATTTGAATTAATTTTAAAATCTACCAATGAACTTATATGACATGCCACCGGTGCTTAGCATAAGATGAGCGCCGTGCTCATTAGAGCTCTTGGGATGAAATGAAAAGAGGTGATGTTCCTAAAACAATACAGTGTTACACGAAAGAAACTGGTGCTTCTGAAGACGAGGCACGCAAACACATGAGATCTTTGATGCGTGATGGATTTCAAAGACGACCAAATTTATACTAGACATTTACAGGAGTGTTGTAACACCCCGAAAATTTTACAAAATAAAATTATTTATTTCATCTACTACATTTTATATTTTGAAAGTTGGTGGACTAAGGTGACATATATTAAATTATATTTTATTTGGGTCAAATATTTAACTTTTTATAGAGTGACCAAAAGCATACCAATATTGAGCTCATTTGGTAGCTCGCATTAAATAACGTAGATTAGGCTAGAGAAAATGTAAGTTTGAATTAGTTAAGCCCAAGTTATTTCAATTTAAATAAACACATTTAATATGTATTTTTTTTATTACTTAATAATGGTCCTTTTAGGATAATTACCAAAAGAATATAATATTTTATTTCCTAATCATGTTTATCAAATATTTTAAAAAGATTTAATGGTGTTCAAATTCTTCTTTTTCCAACTTATCACCTGTTACACGTGTAATATAATTTCTCAAATAGTTTTATATTATAACAAATTCTTATCTGATTAGATAGACACAAATTTTATCACAGTTATACTAGGACACAACTACTATTTTTCCCCTATAAATAGTGTGCCCATATTTTGCAATTCACCACACAGAATTTTAAACAGCAGTTTTCATATAGAAAACTGCTGTAAATTTCAAGTATATTTTTATATCAAAACCTCGTTTCATCAATCGAGGTAGGATATTACGTGCAAGTAGTTATGTCTATGCAATGTTTTAATTATTTATACATGATTTATTTCACGAAATGCTAATAGACCTACGGGTCTTGATGAAATGAAATGTAATGTGAGATCTCCTTCGGGTTTTCTCAAAATGTTAGAGCTTTCGATTGATCTCTGATTGTTCTTGATGAAATGATAGTATGAAATGTTATAGATTTATGTTTAAAGAATTATTATATTATTTAGACGCACGTATCCTACTGGGTTTAAAATATTCACTCCTTCAAAATTTTAACATCTCAGGTTAGATCGGTTCAACGTGGATTGTGGGTGAATGGTGCGCAGATTGCCAAATAAAATATTTTCAAAGGAACCAACAGTACTTTTTCCTTATTTTTAGATATTAGTATTTCTTAATTTCTATTTGACGCTTTAAGTTTTGATTTAATGTTTTGGATTGATTAAATTTGATGTTATGAAAATTTGAGTTTTATTAAAGTTTATTTAATATTTTCCGCTTTATGTATGATTATTAAATGATATTGGTAACACCTCAATATTTAAATCCGCAAAATTTGGGGTGTTACAGTTTGGTATCAGAGCCAAGAGTTTTAAAATCGATTCTATAGACAAAAAAAAAACAAAATTGTTTCCATCTTTCGTTTTTTTTTTGAATGATTGACGTTACTGAATAATAGTTCAAATTGATTTTTTTAACTACTAATATTTTGGATGGATTTTGAATTCATGGCAGTTGTCGTACTATTTCTCGTTTTTTGGGGTTAAAAAAAATAAAAATTGAAATGTCACTGTTCACGTGTCGTAGAGAGAGAGAGAGAGAGAGAGAGAGAGAGAGAGAGAGAGAGAGAACGTGAACAGTGTATGAACAGTGATGGCGTGTCACTGTTCACGCACTGTCACTGTTCACGAAGAGTGTGCATGCTTGACTTTGAAATTTCTTGCAACTTTATTACTTGCTCTTGTCACACCAGTAATTGTTATATTTACTATAAATTAGGTATGTATGTATTTTTTTTTTGTGACTGGTATTTTGTTTTCAAAATATACTTGCCTTAATTGAAACTTTGATTTTAATTTGTAATGATTTGAATGAAACTTTTCGTTTCAGCCTTAAACCTTGATGTCTACTAGATATATTAATGTTATTGAATGGCTTAATCATTGATTTACATTGTTGGGTTTACATTGAGGACTGATGTGTTACAATTGAAAAATAAAAATAAAAAAAAAAGATCCTTTATTTAAAGGACCAATGTTTGTTTAAATTTTGAACAATAGTAGTTTAGAATTTAAATTGTTATAGCTGAATGCTAATAGTTTAAATTTCACATGTGATAAATATTTATGCATTTAAGCTTTTTGTGATAAAAAAAAAAGAATTTCACATTTTGAGAGATTTCACTTTCGATTTATTGTTTGGGGCTTCTTGATTTGCGTAGTGGCAAAATTGAAAGCTTTTGTAAAAAAGACTTAATCAGTTTAAGAAGAGCTTGGGATTTAAGCGGTCCATTGTGACCCCCCTCCTCATATGGAAACCTTTCAGTTGCGCGTTATTCAAATCGACGAAGCGAAAAACATTATTTCAAACATTCTATAAAAAAAATGTGGTCGTTAAATCCCAAAATATATGTTTTTGTTATTGACATTATTTATTTGCTCCCATTATCCATACATATGAATCTAAGTACAAAGTTTCAGCATTTTCTATTTGTATATGTAAGCTCATTAGCAAGAAATTAAAATTTCGATAAACATTTTTTAAGAAACAAGGATTTTAATAAAGTTCTTGGCACCTAGCATTCACCAACCACCTACCATCCGACGGACCGAAGGTATGTAAAATGCTTATTTAAATTTTGAGCTCATACATTCTCATATTTAATTCAAGAAATGTTTGAAATGAAATGAAATGTTATATTCTAGCATGAATTGCGAGCATGATGTTAAATATATTTGTTGTCATTTATAAATTACTATCTCGTATACATTTAATCAAATTTCGATAGAAGGTAAATTTTTGGAAGTCTGGGGAAGAGGAGATCAATGTCCCAGGAGCTTTCACCTAGATAAGAAAAATTTCGAGGACGAAATTATTTTAAGAGGGTGAGATTATAACACCCGGAAAATTTTACAAAATAAAATTATTAATTTCCTCTACTACATTTTATATTTTGAAAATTGGTGGACTAAGGTGACATATATTAAATTATATTTTATTTGGATCAAATATTTAACTTTTTATAGAGTGACCAAAAGCATACCAATATTAGGCTCATTTGGTAGCTCGCATTAAATAACGTACATTAGGCTAGTGAAAATGTAAGTTTGAATTAGTTAAGCCCAAGTTATTTCAATTTAAATAAACACATTTAATATGTATTTTTTTTATTACTTAATAATGGTCCTTTTAGGATAATTACCAAAAGAATATAATATTTTATTTCCTAATCATGTTTATCAAAATTTTTTTGAAAAGATTTAATGGTGTTCAAATTCTTCTTCTTCCAACTTATCACCCGTTACACGTGTAATATAATTTTTCAAATAGTTTTATATTATAACAAATTCTTTATCTCATTAGATAGACACAAATTTTATCACAGTTATACTAGGACTCAACTACTGTTTTTCCTATAAATGGTGTGCCCATATTTTACAATTCACCACACAGATTTTTCACAGCAGTTTTCATATAAAAAGCAGCTGTAAATTTTAAGTATATTTTTATATCAAAAGCTCGTTTCATCAATCGAGGTAGGATATTACGTGCAAGTGGTTATGTCTATGCAATGTTGTAATCATTTTTACCTGATTTATTTCACGAAATGCTAATAGACCTACAGGTCTTGATGAAATGAAATGTAATGTGAGATCTCCTTCATGTTTTCTCAAAATGTTAGAGCTTTCGATTGATCTCCGATTGTTCTTGATGAAATGATGGTATGAAATGTTATAGATTTATGTTTAAAGAATTATTATATTGTTTAGACGTACGTATCCTATTGGGTTTAAAATACTCACTCCTTCAAAATTTTAACATCTCTGGTTAGATCGGTTCAACGTGGATGGTGGCTGAATGGTGCGAAAATTGCCAAATAAAATATTTTCAAGGGAACCAACAGTAATTTTTCCTTATGTTTAGATATTAGTATTTCTTAGTTTCTATTTGACGCTTTAAGTTTTGATTTAATGTTTTGGATTGATTAAATTCGATGTTATGAAAATTTGAATTTCATTAAAGTTTATTTAATATTTTCCACTTTATGTATGATTATGAAATGATATTGGTAACACCTCAATATTTAAATCAATAAAATTTGGGGCGTTACAAGTGTTCTCTCAACTAAAACTTTAATGGATTTTAAAATATTATAAATATTAATGAATTTCGTGAATTTGAATAGATTTGCACGAAATTCATTTGAATCTCATTAAAATGGTGAAATTTCAAAAGGATTTGTTATGCGTATTTTTAAGATTGAAATCCATTCAAATCTCATAAAATTCCTTTATTAGTTAATTCTTTATAAATTTATGATGTAATGAGAATACCTACATTTTAAAGGATTTCATTGAAATTCATTAAAATCTTAGTTGGATATATCTAAATTTTAATAAAATTCATTCAAATCTCAATTGACAACACTTAAATTTGAAAGGACTTTTAAAATTCATTAAAATTTTAGTTGAACAGAGAAATTAAGAAATCTGCATTTCACTTGGTAGATGAAAGGGATGTTTTAGAAAAAAAATGATATTACACTTCCCACCTAACACTGGACAAATCCAATGACAAGTGGACAATTACTAGGTTTCCCATCCAACACTTGCAGAAAGTGTGTGAACAATTTCTAGCGGACAACATTAATCATGTGAATGAAATGTGTTATGATTTGATTCCAATTTCTTGCAGAAATCGTGTAACATATATCGTCGATCCCTATCAGCAAGTCACAGTATAAATAGAGATATTTTTTCTAATATCGATATTTATAATCATCTCTACTATTAATCTAACCATTCATTCTAAATAATAGATAGGCAAAGTTTACTTTGCCTATGGTAGAGGAATACTTTTTTTCAGAAAACATGAACTTCTTGATAATCTATTTTAAAAGAATAAAAAAAAACTAAATCATGAATATTCACAATAAACTTTAATTGTCTCGTTGATTAACTAGTGAGTAAATAGAGAAGTGCAAGTTTCCGATAGTCCAAAACCATGTAAATATACTCTTTAAAGTATTTTCAATCTATTATATGAATGGAGTTGCAGACAAGAATGAACTAATTAATATGGTGATAACTACATATGTAGCATACATTTTTGATTTTTATATATAAGTGATGAGAGAGAAAAATATGACTGAATAAGGGATATTTCATTAGCTTTATCAAATTTGCATTCCACTACAATAGCTAGGCAAATACATTAACAGATTAAAAACTTGTAATATATAGGCATGTTCTGTGAAAATTGTCCTAAAACTTCAACATGTCAATATTTAGTCACTGAGATCGACGGCAACAACATAGACGAAAATAAGAAAAAAAAAATAGTAGTTGATATACTTGATATATATATGTGTGTCTGTTCCAAAGATTGTTTCTAAGTCTACAAACTCTATATTGTGATGCAGTGAGAATGAATATACACAAATCAAATTTAGTTGATTTCGCCGAATAAGATTGATCAATTGGAGAAAACTCCAATTTTATTTAGATCATAAGAAACAACATGCTCTTAAAAGAGTTTAAAAGGTGGCAAATCCTAGAGAAAATCCTAACTACTAAAAATGACAAAATAACTCCTAAAGTTAAAGTTTTTAATTAAAAGATAAAAATAAAATAAACAAATTAAAACGTATCTCCCTCCGTTTGTGAATATCAGGTTCATCCTCAGATTTCTCACTCTCTTCATCACTTTCAACCTTATCAATCTCCATATGAGATTCAAACGTAGCTATTGATGTGAAGGCCACAAAGTTTTGTTCACCTTCACCACTAGAGGAATCACTCTGATCACTCGAATCTGATTCATCATCACTCAAGGTCACTGCTAAAGCTTTACATCTTTCGTTATTTGATCTCTTTTTCAAGTTAGGACATCCATTCCTTTAGTGACCGTAACCTTGACACTCATGACATCTAACAAATTGAGTTTTCTTAATGGGAGTCCTAGAGTTATTTTTCTCACATCTATCTTTCGAGAATCTATTAGGGATTTCATTTTTACGTTCTTGAGGCTTTCTTCTATTCTTCATCACCTTCTGAAATGTTTTAATGAAATAAGCTATTTCATTGTCCCTAAACGTCTCAACATCAATAACCTCACTCTCTTCTTCTCTAATCTTATTCATGGTTATGGATTTTACCTTTTTAGGTTCAGAAATGGTGAGTTCATAGATTTGAAGGGATCCTACGAGTTTTTCAACTTTAACAGCATCTAAGTCCTTGATTTCTTCAATTGCGATGACTTTAGGTCTAAACCTTTAAGGATGGGATTTAAGGACTTTTCTAACTATCTTTGACTCTGGAATCTTCTCACCTAGGTTAAAACTTGAATTAACTATGTCATTCAACTTCGTATAGAATTCATCGAACGATTCATCGTCCTTCATTCTAATTTCTTCAAACCTAAAGGTTAACATCTGCAGTTTAAAATTTTTTTTTTAACAGTTTCAGTTTCCTCGTGTATGGTTTCTAAGATGTCTCAAACTTCTTTAGCAGTCTTACACATCGAAACTCTCCTAAACTCTTCAGTAGACACAGCCATGAATGGGGCATGAATGCCCTTACTGTTCTAGTTACACTCAGCTAGATCATCTTTAGTCCATAATGAAATATCAGTGGGTGTAACTACACCAGCAATAATAGTTGAAGGTGGAGTCCACCCAGTTTGAACGTTAATCCAAATACATTCATCCAAAGCTTTAAGGATGCCTCTCATTCGAACTTTCCAGTAAGCATAGTTGCTTCCGTAGAAAAACGGAGGCATAGAAAATGACTGACTCATCTAGAATTTATTAAGGGTTAAGAATCGAATTAAGGCTCTAATACTAGTTCGACCTTAACAACACCTGGGGGGTGAATAGGTGATAATGCGGAGTTAAAAATTACTTAAAAATTAAATAGAAACAAGTCACTATTAATTAATTTCTAGATGGTTAAGCATGCAATTCAATTATTCATATGTTGAAATACCCCAGTTTAGTAAGTAATAAACGAACACAAGAATTGATCGCGGAGAAACTCAACTGGGTAAAAACTCTGGGCACTTTGTCAATCAACAATCCACTATGAACTATTTATTACTTACAATCTACCATACTAGAAGACGACACGTACTATCTGATCTCCTGACTGCAATTCCAACAGCTCTCTTGGATTCTATGCTCCTGCACCAACTCCCAGCTGCAGTTTCCAAAGCTCTCTTGCAACAACTCCCAACTTTGTGAAATCGTCTATCTCATGTGGATGCACGAAGAGTTCTTCAACGACTGGAACTCTAGTCACCTTCCATTGATCTTCAAAAACTCTGACAGATATGAAGGAGGCAGCAGTTCGTATTTAGATTATGAATATGATGTTTTTCTCACCAAAAGTCAATAACAGGATGAAAGTTGAAAGCACAATATAGGAAGATGATCTCAATGGAATGTGTTTCTCTCAATAATCAGCCTTGTGAAAGCGTTCTGTAATGTTGGGATATTTATATATAGGTTAGGGAATGAATGGGTTGGACAAAAAGCGTTTAAAAAATGAAATAAAAATTTCCTTAATAACACTGTCGCTCGAGCGAAGGGTCATCGACAATCGAGCAACAGGTTGAAGCTCAACCAAAGGCGAGGCGACAGTCGAGCGATGAAGTTTGTGTTTCTGATGCTTGAGCCAAACCTTGGCGAAAACCTAGCGAAATTTCGTGCCGTTTTTCTTTCTTTCCCATTCTCGAACCCTAAACCTAAAATATCATAACTTTCACTAATTGCACACTACTCCTTGATTTTTTACAACATATCAACTTTAGTTCTTTTTGTTCACAGATTTGCTAATTACATTAAGGGCTTGTTTGGTAACACTAAAAATCCAATTAAAATTGAAAATATAGCCGTTATTGGGTCTCACACATCTAATAAAAGTCAACAATAACGGCTAATTTTCCAATTTTAATCCGATTTTAATCTCTACCAAACACACTCTAAATACCTAACAGATTTAAACGAGGGCTATATATTATTCTCTATTTCAGCTTTTTGTTAATTTGATAGTTTTAGAAAGAGATATTGAGGGAGAATTAAAAAGAGGCTCACATTGCCCAAATAAAGGCCACACGTGAAAAATAATTTTAAGCATCAATTACGTAGCTCATAAATATATTGGTGGATTAACTTATGGTGGAAGTCAACATTTGAATTAATTTTAAAATCTACCAATGAACTTACATGACATGCCACCGGTGCTTAGCATAAGATGAGAACTGTGCTCATTAGAGCTCTTAGGATGAAATGAAAAGAGGTGATGTTCCTAAAACAATACAATGTTACATGAAAGAAACTGGTGCTTTTGAAGACGAGGCACGCAAACACTGTTCTTCGATACGTGATGGATTTTAAAGAAGACTAAATTTATAGTAGACATTTACAGGAGTGTTCTCAACTAAAACTTTAATGGATTTTAAAATATTATAAATATTAATGAATTTGTGAATTTGAATAGATTTACACGAAATTCATATGAATCTCATTAAAATGGTGAAATTTCAAAAGGATTTGTTATGCGTATTTTTAAGATTGAAATCCATTCAAATCCTATAAAATTCCTTTATTAGTTAAACCTTTATGAATTTACGATATATTGTGAATACCTACATTTTAAAGGATTTCATTGAAATTCATTAAAATCTTAGTTGGAGATATCTAAATTTTAATAAAATTCTTTTAAATCTCAATTGCTGACACTTAAATTTAAAAGGACTTTTAAAATTCATTAAAATTTTGGTTGAACAGAGAAATTAAGAAATCTGCATTTCACTTGGCAGATGAAAAGGATGTTTTTGAAAAAAATGGTATTACACTTCCCACCTAACACTGGACAAATCCAATGACAAGTGGACAATTACTAGCTTCCCATCTAACACTTCCAGAAAGTGTGTGAACTATTTCTAGCGGACATCATTAATCACGTGAATGAATGTAACATATATCGTCGATCCCTATCAACAAGTCACAGTATAAATAGAGATATTTTTTCTAATATCGATATTTATAATCCTCTCTACTATTAATCTAACCATTCATTATAAATAATAGATAGGCAAAGTTTACTTTGTCTATGGTAGAGGAATATGTTTTTCATAAAACACGAACTTTTGATAATCTATTTTAATAGAATAAAAAAAACTAAACCATGAACATTCACAATAAACTTTATGGATACGTTTGATTGCAAGTATGGAATTTGTATGGAAAGAAAATAAATTTTAGACAACTCAATTTCCTAGAAATTATTAATTAAATGTGTTTGATTAATTTAATTTTCAACCTAGAAAATATTATACTTTTTTTATTGGTGAGTAAATGAAAAAGAGGGGATAGATGAGAGAGTGAAAGGATAGTGAATTACCTGGAAAATAAAAATAATCTCTCCCTAAAAAAAATTTCCTTGTTCTCAAGGAAAATATGGTCATGTAACCAAAAGTAGGAAAATATTTTTCGTGGAAAAAATTGTAAATCAAACCGCACAAAAGTAGAAAATTGGGTAGAAAAAATCACATTTTTCATGAAAATTATTCACAATCAAACGCACTTGAATTGTCTCGTTGATTAAATAGTGAGTAAATAGAGAAGTGCAAGTTTCTCATAGTCCAAAACCATGAAAATATCCTTTGTAAAGTATTTTCAATCTATTATATGAACGGAGTTGCAGACAAGAATGAACTAATTAATATGGTGTGAGTTGTGACAATAATAATTTTTCATTCTAATTCTTATTATACCCATGTTTGGTGAGGATTAAATCAATTTTTTAGTAAATTTTGATAAAATATAACAAAATATGTGGTGAAAAGTTGTGAATCCCGTATAGTTAAAATTAATTATTGATTTTGATTTAAACAGGAGCTATATATATTATTCTCTATTTCAATTTTTTTTGTTATTTTGATTGTTTTAGAGAGATATTGAGGGAGAATTAAAAAGAGGCTCACTTTGCCCATATAAAGGCCACATGTTAAAAATAATGTTAAGCATCGATTATGTATCATATAAATATATTGGTGGATAAACTTATAGTGGACGTCAACATTGAATTATGTTTAAAATCTACCAATGAACTTATATGACACGCAACTGGTGCTTAGCATAAGATGAGTGTATGTGCTCATTAGATCATTTCCGCTCTTATATAATCACATATCAACCATATAGAGTTGCAGGGAGTACGGTCTTATTCTAAGAAATCTCAATTCAATGCCTATTATGCAAATTGTGACGCCAATTTCTGTTTGCTCATTCAAAACAGAGATTTCAAAAATGGGGATCCGATTTGCTTTAGGTACAACTGCTGATAGCCTTGCTTCTCATGCTATACAGTATCGAGTTCTTGCCACTACATCTTGCAGTCAGACCGTGATTAGGCGATCAGGAAACTACAAGCCCCCTATATGGGAATTCGATTATATTCAGTCCTTAAACAGTGAATACGCGGTAATTATCATCATTTCCATAAAAAAAAAAATCTCTCCTTTTTCTTGCAATCAGATTTTGTTTATGCATAATGTAGGGTGAGAGATACGTGATGCCGGCTTCTAAGCTGAAAATGCAAGTGAAGATGATGCTTGATAAAACGGTGGAGCCACTGGATCAGTTGGAATTCATTGATAATTTGCGAAGGCTGGGGATATCCTACCATTTTGAGAATGAAATTAAGCGAATCTTATCTGTGATTAACATAAAATATAGTAAAAATGATCGAGATTCAAATATTAAGGATTTATATGCTACAGCTCTGGAATTCAGACTACTAAGACAACATGGCTTTAATGTCTCTGAAGGTGCAAATCAGTTTCTTCCGTTCATTTTCATTCAATTTTCGTGCTTACAAGTGTCTTACACATGTCATGTTGAACACAGAGATATTTGATTGTTTCAAGAATGAGAAGGGTGAGTTCAAGTCGAGGCTCTGTGATGATATAGAGGGATTGTTACAACTATATGAAACTTCATTCCTTTCAATAGAAGGTGAAAGTACCCTAGAAATGGCAACAGAATTCACTATGAAACACCTTAATGATCAAACTAGTATCGATCAGTTCCATTCTCGATTGGTGCACCGTGGCTTGGAGCTTCCGCTGCACTGGACCATACCACGAGCAGAGGCAAGATGGTTCATAAACGTATACAAGGACAGGCCAGACATGAATCCAGTTCTGCTCGAGCTTGCTGAATTGGATTTCAACATTGTTCAAGCAAAATATCAGCAGGAACTAAAACATCTCTCCAGGTATTTATTGATAAGATGCTCTATTCACTCAAAGACAAATTGACATGACTACTGGTCTTCAATCAGAGACAACTCAATAGGGAATTTCATGGAGACAAACAGTCTCTCCTGAACAAATTTGCCTTTAACTTTACCACTACTAACTTTTATTACGGTGGGAGAAAATGTGTATAAATCCTACACAAATAAATTTGCACATTTCTATCTCTTTTTTCATTTTAAATGCGTGGGCCAAATATATTGAATTTTGATGTCTGGACGTTACAAATGTTTTTGCTTATTTCCTTCTGTGTTTTCCATGAATAGGTGGTGGGAGGGAACGTGCCTTGCCGAAAACTTGTCCTTTGCAAGGGACAGGCTGGTGGAATGTTTCTTTTGGACTACTGGGATGATATTTGAACCTCAATATGAATTTTGTCGGAAAATATTGACGAAGGTCATTGTTTTAGCAACAACCATAGATGATATATACGACGTCTATGGTACATTAGAAGAACTAGAAGATTTTACAAGAATCATTGAAAGGTTAGCAACATCCTTATTCCTCATTTCGGACACACCCCCAACCAATAAAAAAGTCAAAAAAAAAAAAAATGAAGTCCATTTGTCAACACAATTAAAAGGTGTATGTGATTGTGAAAATTAAATAATTGGCTTATTCCATTCATCAAGTAGGAAGTTGGTTTTCAACCTTTAACAATGGGCAAGCTGGTTATTAATTTTATTTATAGTTGCAAAATTATTTCTCAAGAAATGGTTCGAATCTATTTTAAATTAATCAAAATGTGGTCCTTGCATAATCAACTTCATGAAATTAGGTTTTAATTTCTAACTAGGACTGAAGTGATGCATGTTTTTGTGAGGGCCACACACGAAGATTTTATGAAAATTATGATTTTCATTATTGGGCGACCGGTTGTTAAACAATAATAAATGTCAGGTACGAAATAGCTTTTCTTCAAAGTTGAGGACCAAATTATTATTGGAAAATTAGATTGGTAGTCTATAGTGAAGATTTCTCTTATATGATATATATTGATTTTTTTTCTCCCCCTTCTAACTCCTATAATTATTATTTGGTTGGAACTCTACAGATGGGATGTCAATTCAATCCATCAACTTCCAGATTACATGCAAATTTGCTATCTAGCACTCAATAACTTCGTCAATGAAATGGCTTACGACATTCTTAAAGAAAATGGGTTTCTAATAATTCCGTATTTAAGAAAAGCGGTATCATTTTTGTTTCAAAAAGTCCAATACACAATCCTAATATCAGTTTCCGTATTTAAGCCATATACAGTAATCTTTTCAAATTTGGCAGTGGATAGATTTATGCAAAGCATACTTACAAGAGGCAAGGTGGTACTTCAATGGATACAAACCAACAATGGAAGAGTATATGAACACTGCATGGATTTCAATATCAGCTCATGTCATACTATCCCATGCGTTTTTCGCTGTTACCAGTCCTATAGAGAAGGAAGCCGTCCAGTACTTACAGGATTATCCCGATTTAATCCGTTGGTCAGCAATGATTTTACGTCTTTCAGATGATTTAGCAACATCAGTGGTGCGTATATAGACTACAATTTCATTTCACGTTTTCAAGTTCATTCTTGTTGATGAAATCATCGAGGCATTAGGAATTCGAAATTAACCCTTTAAACTAACAGTTCATTTTGTTTTCTCTCTCTCAGGATGAAATGAAAAGAGGTGATGTTCCTAAAACAATACAATGTTACATGAAAGAAACTGGTGCTTCTGAAGACGAGGCACGCAAACATATAAGATCTTCGATACGTGAGAAATGGAAAAAAATGAATAAAGTTCAAGAAACAAGTTGTCCACTCTCAAAAACGTTTATTGAAATTGCAGTGAATCTTGCGAGAATGGCACAATACATGTACCAGTATGGAGATGGGCATGGCATTCAAAATCACGAAACTAAGGATCGAATCTTAGCATTACTATTTGAACCCATTTGATGAAAATTGAGTTTTTAATTTTCTTTTAGTTATTATTTCTTTATTAAATAAATTCAGATTTTAATTCCGTTTATTTCGAATTAATTCTAAATATTAGGGCTTTTAATTTTTGTCATTATCTAGATTTTAGTAACCTGTCATGATAATTAGTATTTGAAATAAATATTATGTATAGAAAATCGATTATCTATAAACTCCCATGCACGTGCACATTGCAACCAAACTGAATCAGAGAATATGGTCGATTTTTGAAAAAAGGATATTAAAAACAAAATGGTTTTTTGATTAGCGAAATTATCGTCAATGAGTTTTTTGATATGACAACGAAATGCAAAATTATTGTGATGAGTGATATTTTAAAACGATTGACCTATTTCATATAATGGTTTTGAAATTAACTATAGGTGATTGCTGAAGATGATGAAGAAACATACACAAACTATTTATCCCATATATGTTGTTATCATCTTCCACGTGTTTTTTTTCCTAAATTGTGTCTGATTTGGAGATAGAATTAATGACAGCGTAATCTATGGTGTATTTTGCAATTTTCAGTTATAAAATTTAAAACAGATATACACATTTAAATATGTGTAATTTTAGGAATCTGTATTTTGGGTTTTATTTTATATATTAAAAAGTATATTACATATGTAATACAGTATGTAGTAGTTTATGAAATTATTTATTTTTAAAGTGTAGATACGATTTTTTCTGGAGAAAGGAAGCAATAAAATAAAATAAAATAAAAAATAATTCTCATCTTATATGTCACAACTTTCGGATGAACTAATTAAAGTTAAAAAGACAAGAACGTCATAGCACATAACATTATACACAACTGAATTCACAATGTGAAAATACATACAAACATTCGTCCAATGCATTCGAGGTCACAAATTTTATACATTTTACATAATTCCAATGAAGAGACATATGAGGGAACCTAATTAAGTCACATTTGACATGATTTCGGAAAGAGAATATCGTTGTTTTTAACAAATTAGTAAAAAATATATATATTTACTAACTAAAGACATAAAAAATAAAAGCAAAAAATAAAATAAACAAAAAATAAAAAGAAAAAATAAATGGGGCCGGGGTCCCGCCCCACCCCTCCCACCCTGATCCAGCCCCGAACCCGCCCCGTCCTGCTTTAGAAACTATATTCTCTTGTAAATCTAGGAATTTTCACCTGATTTTATTTTCTCACTACCTTTATTTAATCTGATTTTATTTGCTTTATTATTTACATCTATAAACGTAAAAACTCTCTTCATACATCACCAAACCGACTTATATTAAATTTTTGATTGGGCTCAAAACCGACCTAAATTGACCCACGCCTACACTTATTGACGGCTTCAACATGCAAGTTCGCTCGAATTGGAATGGCTCCGCCTTGCATTTCCCTGACGTAGAGTTTACTTATCGCATAATTCACCATTGTATCTGTTGGTTAATTGTGCAGTGAAATGGTTGTTTGTAATTGATAAAGTGAATGGTAAAGTTTAATTCGTAGGAACGTAATTAAACTTAATATGGAATAGAAAACGAAAAGAAAAGGAAGAAGAGACAAACGAAAAATCCGAGGCAAGTGATATAACACTTTTTCCTTGAGACAAAATGTTAAAATTTGGTTGTGACCCGAATTCCTTGTTTGAAGTATTGACAATTTTAATTGAAGTGCACGTCAAGGAAAATTCAGTTTGAAATGCTATTGGAGTTTTATATCAAGTTGAAGTTCTATTTTGAAAGTTCATTGGGAGTTGAAAATTGGTATTGAACTTGAAGAAGAGTTTGGGATGGAAAAAACTATTTGGGAACAAAAAAAAATTAAATAAATAATTTTTTGGTAGAACGCCCGGCGCCACTTTGTTGGGAATTTACTTAATCATGCACAGCGGAAATAAAACAATTTTCAATTCCCAAACGAGAATCTGCAATGTGTTTAGATAGAAACTGTGATTAGAATTATACCTTTGATGAATTCTGCAAAACTCTTTGCTGATTCACGAACTCCAATGATCACGATCTGCAATCCAAGCTGTCGAATTGTCCAGCCTCCAATGGTGATCCACACAGAGAATAAGAATGACGGCTAGGGTTTTCTTTTCTTGTGCTAGCAAGAATAATGAAAATTCCATACAATTTACAAACCCTAACAGCTTATTAATATAAGCCCAAGTGGGCTTGGCCCATCTCTAAACTTAACCCGGTCCGATATTTAACTAATCAAATTAATTAAATCCAGTCCATGAATTAATTAATCCAATTAATTAATTCGAGCCTATTAATAAACAACTCAATTAATTAATTATCCAACACTTGTCAATTAATTAATTGGTAAATCTCATTCTTCTGATTCTCTTTTGTGTGTGACCCATTAGGTTCCCGATCACGATGCCGAACGACGTGAATTATTATTTTGATTTAATCAAAATCGATAAATTAAAACGCCCCTTTTAATTTATGACTAATTCATTTTCGTTGTCCCAGATTGACATCTAGCAATGTATCAGGGCAATACATATGACGGGAAATATCACGTAGCATGACAAAACCAAACTTGTTCGTTTATAGTGAAACTATAATCCTTTCGTCAATATGATCCGATCAATTATGAGATATGGATATGTGTCAATCTCAATTATCGATCATATCTTTTATCCCACTGTTAAGTCAATGTACGTCGAAAACTCTTTTCCGACTTATGAGTTCACCTTGGCCAAGGATTTCATTATCAACTTAATTGGATAAAATGTAGATCATAATCTCTTACTATCTAAGAGTGACGAATCCTCTATTGATAATTCACAACCTTCATATGATTCTTGACATACCCGAACAATGCTGTATTAGCAACCCTTGACAGAGCAACATCCAACATCACCAAAGTATGACTGCCCTCATATAAGGTACTATGATGACCTCAAGTCAAAGGACCAATTCCACTACCGAACGTTAGAGATTAACCACTAACACTTAGATAGTTATCCATGTGGAATCTTTCAGCGGGTCTCCAATGTTTTGTTCTATAACAAAACATCCACGTGTTCATTCAAGTGTCACCACACTTTAGCTTGTGAGATCAGCTACTTACTTCACAAGTAAGAATGCCACACGCGATAGTCTATCCGTAATAACGATATCCGTATCTCGTTATTACCTCGACCACGGACGATTTAAGATTCAGTCATATATAATTTGTATCTCACAATCACAACTCCTTGTGATTAACAAATCACCAAGACTTGAATCTACGGATTCTATTATTTAATTTATTAGAATATTAATTCAATTAAATAATAGATATTGCCATACATATGCATTGATTATATATTCAAAGTGTTTATGTCCAAAGTTGATTGGACCTAGGGCATAACACTTACACACTTTACCTGTTTCGATTTTTTGCTTTTTTCTCTTTTTTTTTTTCGTTTTAGACTCGATTTTTTGACATCCTACTTTATTAACAACTCTACTAGGAGGGTTTGGATATTCTATACATGTTCCTTATAAATATTAAGCTCTCCTACACAATTCATAAGTGTGAAAAAATAGATTACTAACATTATAGGAACAATTGTAATTTTATCTTTTCTCCATTATTCTTGAGCCAACAAAATCTCTTAATTCCTCTGCCATATTTCTTATCTTTATTATTATTCTGCTTGATCTAATACTTCATTATTTTCCATATAACTTCAACAATTTATTTTGGTGATTGGTTTTATCAAGTGGTATTCAAACAATACATAATTCTTGTAGTTCCAACATAGCTAAAAGCGATCCGAGCATATTAATATTCCTTTTAACAAGAGATATTTTTGGTTATTTCATAACACAAAATTACCCTCACAATGGTGCTAAAGGTACTTGTCTTCCAAGATACAGCATATACAAATTATTGTAGAAACACTTCAAACCACAAGTACAGCGAACTCAAACAATTTTTTTTCTCCCTACAAAAATATCAATAAATCAACCCAATTACACACAAAGGCATGGAAGAAAAGCTTATCATGTGATCTAGCAATTCAGGTGAACCTTCTGCAATCAAAACAAGAAACAGAGTGCACCATTAGCAAAATGACCCATTTACTTTAATTTACAATTGCCAAATGGCTTCATGATTAGCAATGAAGACACTTTCTTTTAAAAATGCACTACCTGATAATGTTTTGACAATATGATTTCCATTTCAAACTTTAAGGAATTTGGTACATCAGACCCAATCTTCACCGTCGCTTTCTTTAATATGGTACTAAAGCATAAAGAGTAAATGTATTATCGTCAAAAAGTATTCTATTCATGTGATAGGCTTTTAACTAAAAATGAAATTGATCTTTTATGTACTCGAGGTTATGGACCTTTCATTTATGAAAAGTGTGTCGAACTATTAATGAAAAACGAATTTAGTTCTGCATACTATTTCTACTTAATCGCATCTTCAACAACAGGGGAATTCACTTTAGGCAGTCTCGTGAACTGGTCAATTGCATCTTCAGGAACAGGGGAATTCACTTTCAGCTTCCAATTTATTTTTTCTCAGGAGAATAGTTTGCAGATATGTAATGGATAATATACAATGATCACCTGCATGGATTGTTCAAAGTGGATACAATTTCTCCCATTTGTACAAAAATAAACCCCAACTATAAAAATATAGATTTCAAAAAATATTCAAAGTGGAAACATCTTGGGACAAGGACTTCAGAATAGTAGTAACACGACTTCCAGCATCAAGGCTATTCGTTAGATTTCTGGAGTGTGAATATCACAAACACAGTCTCATGAAAGCTTGTTTCCACATCAATCGAGTCTTAAAACAATTCCACTTGAAACCTTTTATCTAAGTAGGCAAACAATTCCTAAGCAATTAATGACAAAGAGATAATTAAAAAAATACATCAAACAGAGTAAAGAGAAACCTCTCTCCCCCTATCTTAGCGCCCAATCAAATAAAAACAAGGAAAAAGGGGTCTCGTGTACAAAAATCACTATGCAACTCCAAAAAAAATCATTTGCTATCACTGTTGTCATCTGCAACTTCTTTAGACAGTGATTTAAGATGTGGTTTCTTCCATATTTCAACCACAAGCATTCCCCGTAAACAATAGCACATATTTGCAATTCTACGCACCAAAAATCTTCATTAGATGATCATAAAATGTAGAAACCTTCCAAACATTGGAGGTAATAATGGAGTACTGACCACGGGTGCATATATAAAATTGTCAAATTACCTAGGTGTTTCACGCGGGTAGTTGCTAACAATTAAAAGGAAATTCAGACGATTGTGTAAGGGACAAACCTCTTGAGACAAAGTCCCAAAAAGGCGTGCTTTATTGATGAGAGTTACAATTGGAATTAAACAGAATGCATCTAAGGGGCGCAAGCACACGAGTACTGAAAGAAGGATAATTAAAGTTAATCTAAGAAATTGAAATTACATATTCTCTGTTTGAAAGTGTTTTATTCGGGGTCTTTTCTCTATGTCTATCATTTCCTTTTATATTCCTATGATGATTTCTGTGTGGTAAACTGCTTCAAACTGCTACCCATTTTCTTCATGGTGCCTAATTTGTCGTGGAACTGTCATCTTTAACTGCTGCCATTACTCCTCGTTGTTCAACTGCCTTCAAAGAGGTTTCTTAAATCGTGGAATGTGATAATCAGCTCCATAACTGTCTCAGTAACTGCTATTTTGGATGACCATAATATCTCACATATTAGGATTCTGGGCGACTCGAAAGTTTGAGCGAAAACGAGGTTATCGCGCTGAGCGGCAGTGAGGCACTCCATTCGTCCAAACTCTGGGCGTCATGCGGGCTTGGGCGACGATGTTTCTGTGTTCGTGGGCTCCTTCTGCACTTACCAATAACCTCATTTGGGCCTTTGTCCTGGGCCTCCAATTGGGCTTCACTCTTTGGGCTATCCAATTTGGGCTGTATTTTTAGTGTGTCAACACTAGGTTTGGAGAGGAGTAGAGCGACGGCGGCGACGATCGCGACTTGAATAGGGGATAGGTGAATTCGATAAATTTTAAGAAATTTGGAAAGGGGGAACGGGAAAAGGGTTTGGGCGGACATGGTAGGCTGAAAGGACAAGACAAGGGTTTGGCGCAAAGGAGAAAAGAGAAGCAAAGAAAATGGAAAGAAAACGTGAAGTAGAAAAATAGATGGAAAAGGAAACGAAAGGAAAATAAAAGAAAATGTGGGAGAAGAGAAAAATAAAAGTGGGTATTTTTTATTGCATGCCAATATGTATACTGTAAAAACTCTCATTTTCTTAACTAGTATTTTTTAAGGAGTGTACAAATGCATGTCGTGAAACCCCTTTTTAATCATACATTTTTTAAAACAAAAAAATAATAAAAATTATGACACACATTAACTTACGCCATAAATAAATTCTTTTAAATTTAAAAATCACAAATATTTTTTTATTAATCTATGTGGTATGCTTGAGAAGTACATCGTAAATATTCAGCTTTTATGGCTAGCAAAAATGTATGCAGTAAATAATTCAAATCTCTTTTTACTGTATAATTGATATGCACGCCATAAATGAATGTCGTAAAAAGCTATTTTTGTTATAGTAATAATTTTTTTTTCTTTTTCATCTTGAGAGCCAAATTGATGTGGTTTCAAACTATGATTAAAATTGGGCTCTTATCTTTGACACGGAGATTGATGAAGATGCTGAGATTTCCTTAGATTTGGGCCAAATTGATTTAATGGGGTAGGTGAGAAGATCAAACAAGAAAATACAATGGACCCAGTAGCATTTAAGTGGACATACAAATAATAGGGGTTCTGTGGATCTTACTGAACTGTGGTGTGAAAAGTGATATTTTGAAGAATGAAGGATTAAAAATAGGAAAATTTATGTCTAAATACAAAATTATTTTATTGAGAGAATATATAATTAAAAATGAGTTTGGAAAAAAATGAATTTGAAAGAATATGTACCAAACATGGACTTAAATTCCATGTTGAAATGGGTATTTCTTTTGAATAAGTGGTTTAGTCCGTAACAGAAATTGTCAAAATTACACTACACCATTTTTTGATGATTTTTAAACTATCTAAAATCGGTGTTTAAAAAAACTAGTAAGCACCAATTTTCTCAAGCCGTCACTAACAGTATAATCCAAAATTGATCAAAATCGAAGAAATGAAAACTCCAAAGCAGGCCCTAATGGATTGAGAGACTTGAATTATGAATAAACTGTTTCGAATTAATCGGCAAGTTTTTTTAATCACATGCCTCTCGACCCCATTACATCATTAGATTCGTCATTCTCTGGATTTATAATATTACTACTGTGAGAAGTTGGTCGTTGTAAATAGGGAGACGCGTACTGAAAATAGTAAGCACCAATGTGGGGTAATCTCATTTTAAGAAAAACGAGTTAAACTTTTTGGGTCGGATTTCTACCTTCTACATTTATTATTTTATACTTCTTAGTAAGTCATTATTCTGTTTCCGGTATTTTGAATGTGAATTAGGAAAATAGAATATATTTAAATGCACCATAGTCTTTTCAACGTTTGTGTTTATGTAAAAAATTTACATGTACTGGGTTATATCTAGTTCTAGTATGCATTATAGTTATAGTTGCTACATTTCAACCAATTTTGTGACTGTGATCGTAGCGGCCTCAATACTTTGGCACCACCTCCCATGTCTTTGTCTACTTTGTCATGACTGATTAGGGATTGTAGCTAGGGAATTGAGAAAAATATTTATAGTCGGCAATTGCAATAGTAATCCTATGTGACAATTTATTATTTAATGTCTTAAATAACAAAATGTCACATAGAATGACTACTAAATTAACAACTAATTATCATTGTGGCAATAAAGCTAAACTACAAATTTATGAATAGTAAGATTAAGCGTTCAACATGCAATCTATCTCTCTAACATACTGTAACGACCGGGCCTCTCACCGGAGCCGTTATCTTACGTACTGTCCGCTATGGGGTGGGCTTCTGCCCACTTATCCCCTCACGGCTTTTTGACGCGTCCCCCAGGATTCGAACCTAAGACTTCCATCATATGAGAGACTTAAGTTGAATCCTGGTACCAATTGGGCAAGTTGCTCAATTGATTCCAGGATTCAACTTAAGTCTCCCATATGATGGAGGTCTTGGGTTCAAATCCTGGGAAACGCGTCAGAAACTTATCCAATTGGTACCAGGATTCAACTTAAGTCTCCCATATGATGGAGGTCTTGGGTTCAAATCCTGGGGGACGCGTCAGAAGCCGTGAGGGGATAAGTGGGCAGAAGCCCACCCCATAGCGGACAGTCCGTAAGATAATGGCTTCGGTGAGAGGCCAGGTCATTACAAAAATTATTGTAATACCCAGACCAGGAAAGTTTAAAAGATTTGATAGGTACTACTCATACCAATAAGGTGCACCTTCTTTTCCGGAAGTCCATCGTTAGAAACTCCACAGTTAAGCGTGCTTAGCTTGGGACAATTCTATTATGGGTGACCCCCCCGGGAAGTTTTCTCGAGAAGCATGCGAGTGAGGACAAAGCATGCTGAAAAGACTCTTGTTGGTACAGTGGGGACAGTACGTCGTTGATCTAATGGTCGGGATAGCCCGTTAAGTGGGACCCAGGTAGTTACAAATGGTATTAGAGCCCGGTTGCCAGTCGGAAATCGGGAACTAAGTGCTGTGCGGGATAAAGTACTATGCCATAGGGCGGGAGCCACCTCTTGAACCCGTAGGAGCCACCTCTAGAATCCTAATGCCTGGCAACGGATCCTCAGATGTATCAAGCGCGACGAGGACGTCGCGAGTCTAACGAGGGGTGATTGTAATACCCAGACCAGAAAAGTTTAAAAGATTTGATAGGTACTACTCATACCAACAAGATGCACCTTCTTTTCCGGAAGTCTATCATTAGAAACTCTACAGTTAAGCGTGCTTGACTTGGAACAATTGTATGATGGGTGACCCCCCTAGGAAGTTTTCTCGGAAAGCGTGGGAGTGAGGACAAAGCATGCTGAAAAGACCCATGTTGGTACAGTGGGGACAGTACGTCGTCGATCTAACGGTCGGGACAGCCCGTTAAGTGGGACCCGGGTCGTTACAAATGGTATCAGAGCTCGGTTGCCAATCGGAAATCGGGAACTAAGTGCTATGCGGGACAAAGTGCTACGTCAAGGGCGGGAACCACTTCTTGAACCCGTAGGAGCCACCTCTAGAATTCCAACGCCTGGCAACGAATCCCCAGATGAGTCAAGCGCGACGATGACGTCGCGAGTCTAACGAGGGGTGATTATAATACCCAGAGCAGGAAAGTTTAAAAGATTTGATAGGTACGACTCATACCAACAAGATGCACCTTCTTTTCCGGAAGTCCATCGTTAGAAACTCCACAGTTAAGCGTGCTTGGCTTGGAACAATTCTATGATGGGTGACCCTCCCAGGAAGTTTTCTCGGAAAGCGTGCGAGTGAGGACAAAGCATGCTGAAAAAACTCTTGTTGGTACAATGGGGACAGTACGTCGTCGATCTAACGGTCGGGACAGCCCGTTAAGTGGGATCCAGGTCGTTACACATACAATGATTGAACTCTCATTCTCAATGATGAAAATAAATTGATTATGCCAATTCAACACAATTTATAAAACAAATATCCAAAATAATGAATTAAAATATGAGTAGAAATCAATTAACTCCATCGAAGTCAGCTATATCCTTCATCCTAACAAACAATCTAGCCAGTAAACATGACGAAAATATAAAAAACTAGAAGAAGTTGACATAGACATCATCCATTAGGTCTAAAAACAAGAAGATATTGCAATGAATTTTTCGATATATATATATATATATATATATATATATATATATATATATATATATATATATATTTTTTTTTTTTTTTTTTTTTTTTAATTATCAAAGAAATGACTATATTTTAACTAATTCTTAAAAAAATAGGTTTTGGATGCTAGAATATGCGTGTTTATTGCCAATAGAGTCTCTCCCCATGAAGTAGGAGAGGCTTGTTTTAAGCTGTTTTCTACCAATGGAGATAGAATTTGATTGGATCGTTAATGTGTTCAGAGATGAGTTTATATTCATGCTTAAATGTTCATTATCTGATTAATATAGTGAATTGCTTATCATTATTTGGATATCAATTACTAAAAATATTGTCTTCTATTCTTGAACTTTCGACTTGTGGATTACTTCAGTGTATTGACCAAACATCTTATTCTATTATATCCACCAAAACAATCTATCCCAAATGGGGCCTAAGCAATTCAAGTGTTACATTATCTATGCCAACTGGTTCTTGAGTATATTTATCAACTTCATTAATTTGTTATCAATTTGTCCAGTTCCACAGTCCGAGTTAAGAAGATACCAATTTTTCATTTATTGATTTATGATTATTTAATGTTTGGTCACTGTTTGTCATTGTCTAGCATCATGGTTCTTGCTTCACAGTGAATCTTCTTTTTTTTTTTTTTTGCTTCACAGTATAAACTTGGGAAATTCGCAGGGATGGATCTAGGATCGAACTAAAATTCTTTTAAACTGGGCTAATATGTAAACAAAATATTTTACATATAATTTTTTC
Source organism: Fraxinus americana (assembly GCA_035079005.1). NCBI lineage: Eukaryota > Viridiplantae > Streptophyta > Magnoliopsida > Lamiales > Oleaceae > Fraxinus > Fraxinus americana. The sequence goes on from CM068714.1 coordinate 7,036,244, forward strand.
CCTTTTCTTTACCCATAGAAAATTCAAATGGATTGGGAGGGGACTGGGCTGATTGTGTGAAAAAAGGGGTAATTTTCATTGGTTTCACCCATTCCTACATTTAAAATTATATCTATTTCAATAAAAATAACTTATGCCCTTAAAGGATCATTTGTGCAAATTTCTTAATTCTCAGTCACACATAATTTATCAGTATTAATAAGATCAAATTGTTCATAACCAAATAATGTCATTTAATTATAACTAGTCAACGTTGAACGTGTGTTACACGTTGTTATAAAATACTTTATAAGTGCTGTAAAAGTAATATTTGAATATGCGTGAATGTTAATTAATTTAGAATTAATACGAGAGAATATATACGTGACAATGAATATTAAATAATTTATTTAATTTCCAATGAAGTACAACTGGATGTTGATTAGCATATGTGGACGTGAATAATGAAATGCATTCTTGAATGTGAAATTCTAATTAACATACTAAAATACATAAATAAAGATGAATACTAATTAAATGAATGTGAATGTTAATTAATTGAGAATTTATAATATGTAATTCATACATAAATGAAAGCACATGGGTGAAATGAATCTATCAAATGTATATGTACAATGATGGTAACTGAATGATTAAATAAATTAAATACATATTGAAAAATGAAAAGTAAGGTATTACTGAAATAATTGAATTATAGTAAGATTAGAATCGTCCAAAAAATGATTCTCACCTGATATAATATTTAATATATTATAGATAATTGTAATCTTCCTATTTAGAATATATTAGTCATAATTGAACGTAAATTGTACGTTATTTTGAAATGTCATATAAGTGTTGTAAAAGTAATATTTGATCGTCTATTTACCCTTTTGATCTGAATATAAGAAAAAAATGCGAGTCCTAAAAATAAATCTTAATTATTATACATGCACGTAAATAGTGAAATGCATACTTGAATGTGAGTATTAGAATTACAACTAAATGCATAAATGAAGATGAATGACAAATACGATACATGAATTAACGTGAATGTTAATTAATTTAAAATCAATACCAAAGAATATATACGTGACAATAAATGTTAGATCATTTATATTAAATAAATATAATTTAATTTCCAATTAAGTGAAACTCGTTGCTAATTAGCATATATGGATGTGAATAATGAACTGAATGTGAACGTGAACGTGAACTTGAAATTGTAATTAATATTAATTAAATGAATGTGAGTTTTAATTAATTGAGAATTAATAGTAGGAGCGGAATGTGAACATGAAATTCTAAATGATAATAATTAAAGGAATGTGAATGTAAATTAATTGAGAATTAATTACCGTGTTTATTATATTTTGTAAATTAAATATATATTGAAAAAAGAAAAATAATATATTATTGAAATAGTTGAATTTTAATAAGGTCATAATCGTCCAAAAAATGACTTTTACTTGATTGATATTTAATATATTATAGATATGGTGTTCCCTCTTTGTCTATTTTCTTTATCTTGTTCTATTTGGTTCAATTCTATATTTATCGATTTTTACTTTTTGTTTTTCCTTGTTTTCTCACACATACATTTTTGTAGTAATACTTTTATTGGAAAAAATCTCATCCAAGCGGTGGAAACACCAAACGAACTAAAAAGAGAAAATATAAATTAAACATGTTCGACAAACTGTAGAGAACCATGGGATGATAAACTTTATTAATCTTTAAAAAAAAAATCCCTCAATACAATATTTTCCTCACTCTCACAGCTTCTCCCCGCATAAAACTAGAACACCCAACGTACTGCACACTTGCTCATACCGTTCTAATTTTTCTTCTCTATACACGCGACAACGAAATTCATCGAACAATCTCTTTTACTTCTACGTTGGTGGACAATCTGCCTCGCAATATTGAAACAATCATAACACACACTGTGAAGTGGCTCTCTCTTTCTCTCTCTCGGGACTCTTTCTTTGTGTATCTCATCCTGCCCGTGTAATGGTTGTGTCAATTTATAAAAAAATATTCATGCAACCCTAGTTACCTTTTAATTAAGTCCTTGAAGAATATGACTATCTATTTTCAAAATATTGCCTTTCCATAATCATTCTTGTTCTGCCGCCAAAGTGCTCTGTCAATGCACCAATTTTCTTGCAAAAATGTGCTTATTTATAACATAAGCCCCAAATCTTCTATATGGGCTTCCTACTTAGGTCATCCACACCGACATCGATGACCGACCACATTTTTTCTCCACATCAACATCAGACTCCTCAATGCCTCAACCATTGTGTTGGGTTTTTTTGATACCCAATAAATTTTGGGTGATAATGTAAGTTATTATTTATTCAATCGACATCGACCAGATGATTGAAGTTGTATATCGACACCACAATTGTCTAAACCAATCTTATAACCGATTTGGGTCATTTGAAGTAGCCTAGTTAATTAGTACTGCTCATGGCCCAACCCAAAACTCTTGGATGGCTTTTGGTTGATAACCCATTTATTCTACCTATAGGGCCCTATAACTTATTAACCTAAAGCCCACCTAAGCCCCTTTATATATGCTAACCGTTACTGTTGGGTTGGGTGTGTGAAAAGTGGTTTTCATTAGCCCGTGTGTTTGAGAGAAAAAAGACGTTCCTTGGCTTCGTGCTTTCTGTGCTTTGTTTTCTTCTCCTTCCTTAGCCTTTGTGGCTGAATTTTGAGGCTACAATAAACCTTCACACTTAGCCCTTTGTGGGCAACTAGAGAGCAACCGAGTTGGGTGATTGGTTTGTGGTTTTGGATTGAAAATTGTGGTGTTGATTCAACGAGACTGAGCCCGGTTCTTTGGTGATTGAAGACTCATCTTCTACATTTGGTATCAAAACGACGATTGGTGATCTAAAACCGGCAGAAAAAACCGATTGAAAAACCTGTTCAATTTTTCGCAAAAGGACTGAACCTGCAACTAGGATTTTGGGCCAAACCAGTGGCCATTTGAAGAATCCAACACCATAGGAAGCTTCTGTTGGGTCGACCGTGCATGGTGGTCAAGGTGGCCAGTGGGGACTCCAACGTGGCGCTTGCGGCAGTTTCTTTAGATACGATCTTCATTTTGACATTTTCTAACAATTTTGTGTTGTTAGTTTTGTGTTCCAGGTTATACGGTGAAATCATAACGATCTTGCCCCTGCGCGTTCGTGATTCAATTTTTGCTCGGTTGGTTCCGTAGTTGTTGAAGACTTTAGGGCGAATAACGGTGGCCCTAAAGTGATAAATTCGCATATCTCGTAATTTACAGACTCAGATAGGACCGCTCTGGTAAATTGGTTAATTCCGTTTAAATTTCAGCATTAGCGCGTCATAGTGTGGGGTGATATTATGTTTAGAGTTACCATGAAGGGGTAACCATTGCTTGTGCTAGAAATTTAGGAACTATTTGCTCTATTTGAAGTGTTGGATTTAACTGTAAGCTAATAATTACTTTTGTGTTTAATTGCGTAAAAATTTGAAATTTTGTTGACATATCTTCATGTTGCATTAATTATTCCATTAGAACACCTGACTTGACCTGTTTGAACATTTTCTTGATCTGAGATCTCGAGTCTCATGAAACTCTGAAAATCTAGAACGGTATATATTGTTGTCTTAGGATTATTTTGTGTGACCTATTTGTACATTTTGGTTATTCTATTTTTTCAAAATGTCTTCACATTTTGAAATTGGAATTTTCAATGGGAAATGAGACTTTTCAATTTGGCAACAAAAGATGAAGAAGATTTTGGTTCAACAAAAAGTTTCAAAGGCCATAGATGACAAAATTCCTACAAATTTAACAGAAAGAAGAATATGATGAACTTGCCTACACTTCAATTATTTTACACTTATCCAACACCGTTTGTAGAAAAGTTGGAAAACTAGATTCTATTAAAGAACTTTGGCAAAAGTTGGAGGACTGATATTTGCTTAAGTCTAGTCCTAATAAGTTGTACTAGTTTGAAAGATTTTTCAGCTTTAAAATGGATCATTCAAAGGATTTTGATGACAATTTGGATATTTTCAACAAACTTGTTCAAGATATCGTTAATTGTGATGAAAAAGTGTCTGATATGTATAAGGTCATTGTTTTGTTGAATTCTATGTATAATTCATATAGAGAGGTTAAGAATGCAATTAAGTATGGTAGAGAGATTTTAACACCCGAGATTGTCATAGATTCCCTTAGGAGTAAGGAGATAGAGATTAAAGCTAAAAAAAAGAATAAGAGAAGTGGAGAGTTGCATATGATGAGGAGTAGAATAAAGTTTAAGTAAATGAATTTGGGTAGAGCTCAAGACAATGGTGATTCGAGTAGTGACTCGAGTGATGAGGGTGGTAAGAAGAAGGGTGATGGATAGGACAAGTCTAGCGATAGACTGTGTTACAGTTGTGGTAAGACTGGACACTTTATTAGGGACTGTCCCAGAAGAAAAAGATAAGCAGAATGGTAAGATGAGAGGCGAGGCTAATGTGGCTATAGGGTCGAGTGATGACCCTAGTGAGATTTATTGAGAGTAAACCTAGTTACTGGATATGCATCCGTGTGTAATACTTTCTACACATGTGTGATTGCTCGATTTCATTACATGATTATATGTTGCATTTTCAATGTGTTTGATATGTGCATGGGCATGAATTAGAGTGGTCTTATTACTTGGTGCAATTGTTTGCATGCTTTGTGGTTTGGGATGTATTAGTAGTGTGTTGTATGTCTTTTGGTATGGTAAAGTATGGATGCCTAGGGGTACATTGGTGGTTTGTACAGGGGATGTGGAATGTGGCATTTGAATCAAGAGTGAAGAAGTGATCAAATGTTAAAATCCTTTATCTGTGAAGAGACCCTGATCAGGTGGAGTGTGAGAGAGACACTTCTATCACTTCTATTAGGTGGAGACCCATTATCCACGTAGGTTGAGAGAAATGATGTGATGATAGAGGATTATCCCAAGAACTTATGATCTATTGTGACTTACCAGTTAGAAATGTGTTGAGTGATCTGTTTAGTGAGCGATGAGTAGAGATATGTGTTCTCTAGGTGTAAGCAACACGGAATGGGATAGGATTAGTATGGTGAGATCTTTTCGTGAGGTCATTTTTGCATTTGTTGCATAGAAAGCAGCTGTAATTTCTAAGTATATTTTTATATCAAAACCTCGTTTCATCAATCGAGGTAGGATATTATGTGCAAGTGGTTATGTCTATGCAATATTTTAATTATTTATACATGATTTCTTTCACAAAATGCTAATATTCCTACCGGTCTTGAAGAAATGAAATGTAATGTGAGATCTCCTTCGGGTTTTCTCAAAATGCTAGAGCTTTCAATTGATCTCTGATTGTTCTTGGTGAAATGATGGTATGAAATGTTATAGATTTATGTTTAAAGAATTATTATATTGTTTAGACGCACGTATCCTACTGGGTTTAAAATATTCACTCCTTCAAAATTTCAACATCTCAGGTTAGATCGGTTCAACGTAGATTGTGGGTGAATGGTGCGCAGATTGCCAAATAAAATATTTTCAAGGGAACCAACAGTAATTTTTCCTTATCTTTAGATATTAGTATTTCTTAATTTCTATTTGACGCTTTAAGTTTTGATTTAATGTTTTGGATTGATTAAATTTGATGTTTTGAAAATTTGAGTTTTATTAAAGTTTATTTAATATTTTCCGCTTTACATATGATTACGAAATAATATTGGTAACACCTCAATATTTAAATCAACAAAATTTGGGGTGTTACAGTTTGGTATCAGAGCCAAGAGTTTTAAAATCGATTCTGTAGACAAAAAAAAAAAATTATTTCCATCTTTCGTTTTTTTTCTGAATGATTGACGTTGCTGAATAATAGTTCAAATTGATTTTTTTAAACACTAATATTTTGGATGGATTTTGAATTCATGGTAGTTGTCGTACTATTGCTCGTGTTTTAGGGTTAAAAAAAAATAAAAATTGAAATGTCACTGTTCACGTGTCGTAAAAAGAGAGAGAACGTGAACAGTATATGAACAGTGACGGGTGTGTAACTGTTCACGCACTGTCACTGTTCACGAAGAGTGTGCATGCTTGACTTTGAAATTTCTTGCAATTTTATTACTTGCTCTTGTCACACCAGTAATTGTTATATTTACTATAAATTAGGTATGTATGTATATTTTTTTTGTGACTGGTATTTTGTTTTCAAAATATACTTGCCTTAATTGAAACTTTGATTTTAATTTGTAATGATTTGAATGAAACTTTTCGTTTCAGCCTTAAACATTGATGTCTACTAGATATATTAATGTTATTGAATGGCTTAATCATTGATTTACATTGTTGGGTTTACATTGAGGACCGATGTGTTACAATTGAAAAATAAAAATAAAAAAAAGATCCTTTATTTAAAGGACCAATGTTTGTTTAAATTTTGAACAATAGTAGTTTAGAATTTAAATTGTTATAGCTCAATGCTAATAGTTTAAATTTCACATGTGATAAAAATTTATGCATTTAAGCTTTTTGTGATAAAAAAAAAAAAAAAGAATTTCACATTTTGAGAGATTTCACTTTCGATTTATTGTTTGGGGCTTCTTGATTTGCGTAGTCGAAAAATTGAAAGGTTTTGTCAAAAAGACTTAAACAGTTTAAGAAGAGTTTAGGATTTAAGCGGTCCATTGTGACCCCCCTCCTCATCTGGAAACCTTTCAGATGCACGTTATTCAAATCGACGAAGCGAAAAACAATATTTCAAACATTCTATAAAAAAAATATAGTCGTTAAATCCCAAAATATATGTTTTTGTTACCATTATCCATACACATGAATCCAAGTACAAAGTTTCAACATTTTCTATTTGTATATGTAAGCTCATTAGCAAGAAATTAAAATTTCGATAAACATTTTTAAGAAACAAGGATTTTAATAAAGTTCTTGACACCTAGCATTCACCAACCACCTACCATCCGACGGACCGAAGGTATGTAAAATGCTTATTTAAATTTTGAGCACATACATTCTCATATTTAATTCAAGAAATGTTTGAAATGAAATGAAATGAAATGAAATGTTATTCTAGCATAAATTGCGAGTATGATGTTAAATATATTTGTTGTCATTTATAAATTACTATCTCGTATACTTTTAATCAAATTTCGATAGAAGGTAAATTTTTAGAAGTCTGGGGAAGAGGAGATCAATGTCCCAGGAGCTTTCACCTAGATAAGAAAAATTTCGAGGACGAAATTATTTTAAGGGGGTGAGATTGTAACACCCCGAAAATTTTACAAAAAAAATTATTTATTTCATCTACTACATTTTATATTTTGAAAGTTGGTGAACTAAGGTGACATATATTAAATTATATTTTTTTGGGTCAAATATTTAACTTTTTATAGTGTGACCAAAAGCCTATCAATATTGAGCTCATTTGGTAGCTCGCATTAAATAACGTAGATTAGGCTGGAGAAAATGTAAGTTTGAATTAGTTAAGCCCAAGTTATTTCAATTTAAATAAACACATTTAATATGTATTTTTTTATTACTTAATAATGGTCCTTTTAGGATAATTACCAAAAGAAAATAATATTTTATTACCTAATCATGTTTATCAAATATTTTGAAAAGATTTAACGGTGTTCAAATTCTTCTTCTTCCAACTTATCACCTGTTACACGTGTAATATAATTTTTCAAATAGTTTTATATTATAACAAATTCTTATCTCATTAGATAGACACAAATTTTATCACAGTTATACAAGAACTCAACTACTGTTTTTCCCTTATAAATAGTGTGCCCATATTTTACAATTAACCACACAGAATTTTACATAGCAGTTTTCATATAAAAAGCAGCTGTAAATTCTAAGTATATTTTTATATCAAAACCTCGTTTCATCAATCGAGGTAGGATATTACGTGCAAGTGGTTATGTCTATGCAATGTTTTAATTATTTATACATGATTTATTTCATGAAATGCTAACAGACCTACGGGTCTTGATGAAATAAAATGTAATGTGAGATCTCCTTCGGGTTTTCTCAAAATGTTAGAGCTTTCGATTGATCTCCGATTGTTCTTGATGAAATGATGGTATGAAATGTTATAGATTTATGTTTAAAGAATTATTATATTGTTTAGACGTACGTATCCTATTGGGTTTAAAATACTCACTCCTTCAAACTTTTAACATCTCTGGTTAGATCGGTTCAACGTGGATGGTGGCTGAATGGTGCGCAAATTGCCAAATAAAATATTTTCAAGGGAACCAACAGTAATTTTTCCTTATGTTTAGATATTAGTATTTCTTAGTTTCTATTTGACGCTTTAAGTTTTGATTTAATGTTTTGGATTGATTAAATTCGATGTTATGAAAATTTGAATTTCATTAAAGTTTATTTAATATTTTCCACTTTATGTATGATTATGAAATGATATTGGTAACACCTCAATATTTAAATCAATAAAATTTGGGGCGTTACAAGTGTTCTCTCAACTAAAACTTTAATGGATTTTAAATTATTATAAATATTAATGAATTTCGTGAATTTGAATAGATTTACACGAAATTCATTTGAATCTCATTAAAATGGTGAAATTTCAAAAGGATTTGTTATGCGTATTTTTAAGATTGAAATCCATTCAAATCTCATAAAATTCCTTTATTAGTTAAATCTTTATAAATTTATGATGTAATGAGAATACCTACATTTTAAAGGATTTCATTGAAATTCATTAAAATCTTAGTTGGATATATCTAAATTTTAATAAAATTCATTCGAATCTCAATTGACAACACTTAAATTTGAAAGGACTTTTAAAATTCATTAAAATTTTAGTTGAACAGAGAAATTAAGAAATCTGCATTTCACTTGGTAGATGAAAAAAAAATGATATTACACTTCCCACCTAACACTGGACAAATCCAATGACAAGTGGACAATTACTAGGTTTCCCATCCAACACTTGCAGAAAGTGTGTGAACAATTTCTAGCGGACAACATTAATCATGTGAATGAAATGTGTTATGATTTGATTCCAATTTCTTGCAGAAATCGTGTAACATATATCATCGATCCCTATCAGCAAGTCACAGTATAAATAGAGATATTTTTTCTAATATCGATATTTATAATCATCTCTACTATTAATCAAACCATTCATTCTAAATAATAGATAGGCAAAGTTTACTTTGCCTATGGTAGAGGAATACCTTTTTTCAGAAAACATGAACTTCTTTATAATCTATTTTAAAAGAATAAAAAAAAAACTAAATCATGAATATTCACATTAAACTTTAATTGTCTCGTTGATTAAATAGTGAGTAAATAGAGAAGTGCAAGTTTCCGATAGTCCAAAACCATGTAAATATACTCTTTAAAGTATTTTCAATCTATTATATGAATGGAGTTGCAGACAAGAATGAACTAATTAATATGGTGATAACTACATATGTAGCATGCCTTTTTGATTTTTATATATAAGTGATGAGAGAGAGAAATATGACTGAATAAGGGATATTTCATTAGCTTTATCAAATTTGCATTCCACTACAATAGCTAGGCAAATACATGAACAGATTAAAAACTTGTAATATATAGGCATGTTCTGTGAAAATTGTCCTAAAACTTCAACATGTCAATATTTAGTCACTGAGATCGACCGCGACAACATAACTACTAAAAATGACAAAATAACTCCTAAAGTTAAAGTATTTAATTAAAAGATAAAAATAAAATAAACAAATTAAAACGTATCTCCATCCATTTGTTAGTTTAACAACACGAGCAAATGAGAAGTGAATCACTCAAACAATCGTGCTACTTGTACAATCTTTGTTGACAACAACCTATATGACAACATCATATTCGTCCATTTTTGAAACTGTTTTTTACATCAAATGCTCAAATTTTGACAACACAAGATTGTCAATCAATGTTGTCAACCATATTTGTACAACTAACTTTATTCAAAGCACGTGACTAGTTGTTTTCTTGAAAAGCACTCGCCAACTTCTTATATACACAGTGAATTCTAGTGCGTTGATTTTTAGGTCGAAAATGTTGAAAATCTAATAGACGTGCATTATTGAAAGCATTACTTCCAATCTACTTGCAGCCTTGGTCTCCTGTCCGTACTTAATTTTCTTCTTTCCTGCAATTATCAACTTTCTTTCGGTTGTCGGTGCCGATTCTGAACCTAACATGTCGACTTTGCATTATTCCTTGTGAAAACACTAACGATTGTGCTATATGAACATAGTAGATTTATATGTACACTATGTGGTGAGGTATGATTGAGTTGAAAATTATTTAATCAAATAAACAAAATTCCTCACTATCTCTTTTTGACATTTGATCTGTATGTGGATCATTATGCAACTATTTATGTACTAGTAGATTTATTCAAATACTAAAGCACCATGAGGTGACATTTTATTTTCTGAGTAAAATAGGAATTGAATTCGAATAAATAATTTGTTTATTTGAATATTTTGTGCATCCCAATTTGTAGACATCCATGAAAATCTTGATGGAGACTTTGGGAATACGTGATGGGATTTTGATTCGACTGAGTGATATGGTGTGAGTTGTGACTATAATAATTTTTCATTCTAATTCTTATTATGCCCACGTTTAGTGCGGATAAAATCAAATTTTTAGTAAATTTTGATAAAATTTGATTAAATGTGTAGTTAAAAAGTTTTGGATTCCATGAAATATATAATTAAAATTAATTATTGATTTTGATTTAAACGAGGGCTATATATTATTCTCTATTTTAGTTTTTTGTTAATTTGATAGTTTTAGAAAGAGATATTGAGGGAGAATTAAAAAGAGGCTCACATAGCCCAAATAAAGGCCACTTGTTAAAAATAATTTTAAGCATCGATTACGTATCTTATAATTATGAGCAATGTTATTCATCCGTTAATGTGGCATTAAATAATATTTAAAATTAAATAAGTCATTTAATTTCGCATATCATTTAGCAAATCATTTAATGCCACCTAGACTGGGGATGCAATCCCAGTGGGGCTACATAGCATTATTGTATAAAAATATTGGGGGATTAACTTATGGTGGACGTAAACAGTGTTCATTTTGATCACACGCTAGATGCTAATCTCACAGCTCTAAAGGGGGAATTAGATAGACTTCTACTACAGGAAGAGATTTATAAACGACAACAGTCACGAGTTAAATGGTTGTCCTGTGGAGATAAGAATACTACCTTTTTCCATGACTCTGCTAGGCAAAAGAGATCGAAAGCTATGTTACGCAATATCAACACCGAGGCTGGTATTCTTACTGATCAAGATAGTATGCAAGAGGCTGTTGTTGATTACTTTAGCAATCATCTCAAAGCCGATGATAATTCAACAACTGATTACAGGGAGATGACTTCTCTTATACCGAGATTAGTTACTAACTCTGATAATGACATGCTTTTGAAAGATGTTTCTGATGAAGAAGTTCTTGATGCCGTTAAGGATATATCTGAAGACTCTGCTCCTGGGCCTGATGGTTTTACTTCATCTCTTTTTATTCATGCATGGCCTGTGGTAGCTGAAGATGTTGTCTCGGCAGTTCGTGAATTCTTTAGGGGCAAAGAATTGAATGATGCAATGGGGGCTTCTATCATTGCTTTGGTGCCCAAATCTGAAGAACTCAAAACTTTTCAGGATTATAGACCTATAAGTTTATGTCAGGTATTCTACAAAATTATATCCAAAGTGGTGGCCAATCGTTTGATTTTGATTTTACCAAAATTAATTTCTATGAATCAAGGTGGCTTTGTTACTGGTAGAATGATATCTGAAAATGTTGCGCTGGCTCAAGAATTAGTTCATCACCTGAATAAGCATTCTCGAGGCGCCAATGTGATAATGAAAATAGACATGGCAAAAGCTTTTGACAAGGTCTCTTGGGGCTACTTGTTGGAAGTGTTAAAGGCATTTGGTTTTGCTGACACTTGGGTCACCTTTATCAAGAATGCTATTTCTTCACCTCGATTTTCAGTCAAAATTAATGGTGTTTTGGCTGGTTTTTTCACTCCTTCCCGTGGGCTTAGGCAAGACGATCCATTATCTCCATTACTATTCATCCTCAGCGAAGAAACCCTTAGTCGGGGCCTTACAAAACTTCTGGAAGATGGCAGAACAGCTCCTTATCAGGTTCCTGCTACATGTCCTCCTATATCTCATCTCCTATATGCTGATGACTTCTTAGTGTTTACTAATGGAACTCATCGTAGCCTTAATAATATAATGGGAGTTCTTCGGCATTATGAAACTATATCTGGGCAGTTAATTAATGTGGGTAAGAGCTCTTTTATAGTTCACAAGCATGTTGCAACGTCTAGAAAGCGTATCATTGCATCCACAACAGGATTCAAAGAAAACTCCCTCCCATTTACTTATCTTGGAGCCCCTCTTCATTATGGCAAACCTATATCTTCAATGTTCACTCCGGTACTTGATAAAGTCAGGAAAAAATTAGCGGGTTGGAAAGGAAAGCTTCTATCCATGGGTGATAAGCTCACTTTGATTAAATCTGTATTAAGTTCCATACCTATCTATTTCTTTTCTGTGATCACCCCACCCGTAAAAGTAGTTAAAGACATTCATGCTCTTTTTGCCAACTTTTTTTGGGGTAACACTGAAGATGGTTTTAAACGTCATTGGGTTTCTTGGAATAATATTTGTTTCCCGCAAGAGGAATGAGGTTTGGGGATTCGCAGTCTCTTTAATGTGATCAAGTCGCTTCAATGTAAAATGGCTTGGAGAATTATTTCTTCACACACTCTCTAGGCTAATTTCATGCGACAAAAATACCTCAGTCATCACCTAGATATGGCCAACATTCCTGTTAGTATTAAAGACTCATCCATATGGAAACATCTTTCACATCACTTCCCCTTTATTTTGGAACACAGCAGATGGCTGATCCGACATGGCAGTGCTCTATTCTGGTATGACAATTGGAGGGGTTCGGGTACTTTATCTGCACTTGGATGGACTATCATATCCCCAAATGTAAAACTTCATGAGGTAGTTTTAAATGGCAATTGGAACTTGGATAAACTTTTTTCTTTGGGTGGTGCAGCTTTAGTAGAGGAAATTCAACGCTCGCAAGTCCAACTTCACAAAGGTAATGATGAATTAATTTGGTCTCCTTGCAGGAATGGTTTATTCGCTACTAGCTCAGGTTGGTCTCTCATTAGACCTACTAGATCTTCTACTCTTCCTTATAGGATCATTTGGAATCCTATCATGCCACTAAAAATTTCTTTTTTTTGTTGGCGGCTTTGGAATAACGTGGTCCCTATTGATGATGTGGTCTGGCGTTGTGGGATTACTATTGTCTCCAAGTGTCAATGTTGTCCACAGCGGCATGAAGAAACAATAGATCATGTTTTCGCAACCAGTCCGACTGCTCTTCAAGCATGGCAATATTTTGGAAAATTACTTGGGGTTCGAGTTACTACGAATATTTCTTGGAGGTCTGCAATGTTACTTTGGCATTCTCATTTTGGCAGTTCAACACAAGAACATCTTTTAGCTTTACTTATCCCACTTCTGCTTTCATGGGAGCTGTGGTTGGCCAGAAATTCTGCAAGATTTAAGGATGAGGCCGTTGACTTGCACAAAATTTGTGTAAAGGTGAAAAATTGGCTACACGAATTGAATGGTTTCCTTAAACCTAGGACACGGTCTATCTTCTCCAATTTCTCACAGGTTCTTCACATCCCTACTGTTCCTATACGAGTAAAACTCCTTTCCTTGTTAAATGGTACCCTCCACAACATGGTGGTTACAAACTTAATATTGATGGTGCTAGTGCTGGCAATCTGGGCCAGGCTGGTTGTGGTAGATTGCTTCGGGATTGGCAAGGTAAGGTAATTTTTCTATTTTATCATTCCCTGGGGTTGGTACAAACACTCTAGCAGAGGTATCAACACTGAGAATAGGCCTTCAAATATGCTATGTACTTGGCATTGATAGAATTCCAATAGAAACAGATTCTAAGGTGGTGGTCCATTGGTTTCATCATCAAGTGAACATACCTTGGTCTATTCGTCTTATGTGGGAGGATATTTTGGAGTTTGCTCATGTTATGTCTATTGATATATCGCATATTTATCGAGAAGCTAACCAGTCGGCAGATTCATTAGCACGTATTGGAGCTCAAGGTAATTCGAGCTTCTTAGAATCTATCTCCAGTTTCCCTGTTTATACTATTGTTTGCATTCGATTGGATAAGTGTAACTTGTCTTCTTTTCGTTTTCCGTAGTTGTAATGAGATTCTACTGTAAGGGAAGTAGTACTTCCTTTTTTACTGCTTTACGTTCTTTTTACTGTAAGGGAAGTAGTACTTCCCCATTTATTTTTTCGTTACTTTTCAGTTGTAACCACGGTATTCCTCCGCCACAAGTGAGGACATATTAATAAAACCTCGAAGGTACCGCAAAAAAAAAAAAAAAAAAAAAAAGAACTTATGGTGGACGTCAACATTTGAATTAATTTTAAAATCTACTAATAAACTTATATGACATGCCACCGATGCTTAGCATAAGATGAGCGCCGTGGTCATTAGAGCTCTTGGGATGAAATGAAAAGAGGTGATGTTCCTAAAACAATACAGTGTTACATGAAAGAAACTGGTGCTTCTGAAGACGAGGCACGCAAACACATAAGATCTTCGATGCGTGATGGATTTTAAAGACGACCAAATTTATACTAGACATTTACAGGAGTGTTGTAACACCCCGAAAATTTTACAAAATAAAATTATTTATTTCATCTACTACATTTTTTATTTTGAAAGTTGGTGGACTACGGTGACATATATTAAATTATATATTATTTGGGTCAAATATTTAACTTTTTATAGAGTGACCAAAAGCATACCAATATTGAGCTCATTCGGTAGCTCGCATTAAATAACGTAGATTAGGCTAGAGAAAATGTAAGTTTGAATTAGTTAAGCCCAAGTTATTTCAATTTAAATAAACACATTTAATATGTATTTTTTTTTATTACTTAATAATGGTCCTTTTATGATAATTACCAAAAGAATATAATATTTTATTTCCTAATCATGTTTATCAAATATTTTGAAAAGATTTAGTGGTGTTCAAATTCTTCTTTTTCCAACTTATCACCTGTTACACGTGTAATATAATTTTTCAAATAGTTTTATATTATAACAAATTCTTATCTCATTAGATAGACACAAATTTTATCACAGTTATACTAGGACTCAACTACTGTTTTTCCCCTATAAATAGTGTGCCCATATTTTACAATTCACCACACAGAATTTTACACAGCAGTTTTCATATAGAAAGCAGCTGTAAATTCTAAATATATTTTTATATCAAAAGCTCGTTTCATCAATCGAGGTAGGATATTACGTACAAGTGCTTATGTCTATGCAATGTTTTAATCATTTTTACATGATTCATTTCACGAAATGCTAATAACCTACAGGTCTTGATGAAATGAAATGTAATGTGAGATCTCCTTCGGGTTTTCTCAAAATGTTAGAGCTTTCGATTGATCTCCGATTGTTTTTGAGGAAATGATGGTATGAAATGTTGTAGATTTATGTTTAAAGAATTATTATATTGTTTAGACGCACGTATCCTACTACGTTTAAAATACTCACTCCTTCAAAATTTTAACATCTCAGGTTAGATCGGTTCAACGTGGATGGTGGCTGAATGGTGTGCAGATTGCCAAATAAAATATTTTCAAGGGAACCAACAATAATTTTTTCCTTATGTTTAGATATTAGTATTTCTTAGTTTCTATTTGACGCTTTAAGTTTTGATTTAATGTTTTGGATTGATTAAATTTGATGTTATGAAAATTTGAGTTTTATTAAAGTTTATTTAATATTTTCCGCTTTATGTATAATTATGAAATGATATTGGTAACATTTCAATATTTAAATCAATAAAATTTGGGGTGTTACAGTTTGGTATTAGAGCCAAGAGTTTTAAAATCGATTCTGTAGACAAAAAAAATAAAATTATTTCCACCTTTTGTTTTTTTTTCTGAATGATTGACGTTACTGAATAATAGTTCAAATTGATTTTTTTAAACACTAATATTTTGGATGGATTTTGAATTCATGGCAGTTGTCGTACTATTGCTCGTGTTTTAGGGTTTTAAAAAAAATAAATTGAAATGTCACTGTTCACGTGACGTAGAGAGAGAGAGAGAGAGAGAGAGAGTGTGTGTGTGTGTGTGTGTGTGAGTGAACAGTGTATGAACAGTGACGGTGTGTCACTGTTCACGTACTGTCACTGTTCACGAAGAGTGTGCATGCTTGACATTGAAATTTCTTGCAACTTTATTACTTGCTCTTGTCACACTAGTAATTGTTATATTGAATATAAATTAGGTGTGTATGTATATTTTTTTTGTGACTGGTATTTTGTTTTCAAAGTATACTTGCCTTAATTGAAACTTTGATTTTAATTTGTAATGATTTGAATGAAACTTTTCGTTTCAGCCTTAAACCTTGATGTCTACTAGATATATTAATGTTATTGAATGGCTTAATCATTGATTTACATTGTTGGGTTTACATTGAGGACTGATGTGTTACAATTGAAAAATAAAAATAAAAAAAAAAGATCCTTTATTTAAAGGACCAATGTTTGTTTAAATTTTGAACAATAGTAGTTTAGAATTTAAATTGTTATAGCTCAATGCTAATAGTTTAAATTTCACATTTGATAAATATTTATGCATTTAAGCTTTTTGTGATAAAAAAAAAAAAAAAAATTCACATTTTGAGAGATTTCACTTTCGATTTATTGTTTGGGGCTTCTTGATTTGCGTAGTCACAAAATTGAAAGGTTTTGTCAAAAAGACTTAAACTGTTTAAGAAGAGCTTGAGATTTAAGTGGTCCATTGTGACCCCCTCATCTGGAAACCTTTCAGTTGCGCGTTATTCAAATCGACGAAGCGAAAAACAATATTTCAAACATTCTATAAAAAAAATGTAGTCGTTAAATCCCAAAATATATGTTTTTGTTATTGACATTATTTATATGCTACCATTATCCATACATATGAATCTAAGTACAAAGTTTCAGCATTTTCTATTTGTATATGTAAGCTCATTAGCAAGAAATTAAAATTTCGATAAACATTTTTAAGAAACGAGGATTTTAATAAAGTTCTTGGCACCAAGCATTCACCAACCACCTACCATCCGACGGACCGAAGGTATGTAAAATGCTTATTTAAATTTTGAGCACATACATTCCCATATTTAATTCAAGAAATGTTTGAAATGAAATGAAATATTATATTCTAGCATAAATTGCGAGCATGATGTTGAATATATTTGTTGTCATTTATAAATTACTATCTCGTATACTTTTAATCAAATTTCGATAGAAGGTAAATTTTTAGAAGTCTGGGGAAGAGGAGATCAATGTCCCAGGAGCTTTCACCTAGATAAGAAAAATTTCGAGGACGAAATTATTTTAAGGGGGTGAGATTGTAACACCCCGAAAATTTTACAAAATAAAATTATTTATTTCATCTACTACATTTTATATTTTGAAAGTTGGTGGACTAAGGTGACATATATTAAATTATATTTTATTTGGGTCAAATATTTAACTTTTTATAGAGTGACCAAAAGCATACGAATATTGAGCTCATTCGGTAGCTCGCATTAAATAACGTAGATTAGGTTAGAGAAAATGTAAGTTTGAATTAGTTAAGCCCAAGTTATTTCAATTTAAATAAACACATTTAATATGTATTTTTTTTTATTACTTAATAATGGTCATTTTAGGATAATTACCAAAAGAATATAATATTTTATTTCCTAATCATGTTTATCAAATATTTTGAAAAGATTTAACGGTGTTCAAATTCTTCTTTTTCCAACTTATCACCTGTTACACGTGTAATATAATTTTTCAAATAGTTTTATATTATAACAAATTCTTTATCTCATTAGATAGACACAAATTTTATCACAGTTATACTAGGACTCAACTACTATTTTTCCTATAAATAGTGTGCCCATATTTTACAATTCACCACATAGAATTTTACACAGCAGTTTTCATATAAAAAACAGCTGTAAATTCTAAGTATATTTTTATATCAAAAGCTCGTTTCATCAATCGAGGTAGGATATTACGTGCAAGTAGTTATGTCTATGCAATGTTTTAATCATTTTTACCTGATTCATTTCACGAAATGCTAATAGACCTATAGGTCTGGATGAAATGAAATTTAATGTGAGATCTCCTTCAGGTTTTCTCAAAATGTTAGAGCTTTCGATTGATCTCCGATTATTCTTGAGGAAATGATGGTATGAAATGTTAAAGATTTATGTTTAAAGAATTATTATATTGTTTAGACGCACATATCCTATTGGGTTTAATATACTCACTCCTTCAAAATTTTAACATCTCGGGTTAGATCGGTTCAACGTGGATGATGGCTAAATGGTGCGCAAATTGCCAAATAAAATATTTTCAAGGGAACCAACAATAATTTTTCCTTATGTTTAGATATTAGTATTTCTTAGTTTCTATTTGACGCTTTAAGTTTTGATTTAATGTTTTGGATTGATTAAATTTGATGTTATGAAAATTTGAGTTTTATTAAAGTTTATTTAATATTTTCCGCTTTATGTATGACTACGAAATGATATTGGTAACACCTCAATATTTAAATCAATAAAATTTGGGGCGTTACAAGTGTTCTCTCAACTAAAACTTTAATGGATTTTAAAATATTATAAATATTAATGAATTTCGTGAATTTGAATAGATTTACACGATATCCATTCAAATCTCATAAAATTGAAATCCATTCAAATCTCATAAAATTCCTTTATTAGTTAAATCTTTATAAATTTACGATGTAATGAGAATACCTACATTTTAAAGGATTTCATTGAGATTCATTAAAATCTTAGTTGGATATATCTAAATTTTAATAAAATTCATTCAAATCTCAATTGATGACTCTTAAATTTGAAAGGACTTTTAAAATTCGTTAAAATTTTAGTTGAACAGAGAAATTAAGAAATCTGCATTTCACTTGGTAGATGAAAAGGATGTTTTAGAAAAAAATGATATTACACTTCCCACCTAACACTGGACAAATCCAATGACAAGTGGACAATTACTAGGTTTCCCATCCAACACTTGCAGAAGGTGTGTGAACAATTTCTAGCGGACAACATTAATCATGTGAAGGAAATGTGTTATGATTTGATTCCGATTTCTTGCAGAAATCGTGTAACATATATCTTCGATCCCTATCAGCAAGTCACAGTATAAATAGAGATATTTTTTCTAATATCGATATTTATAATCATCTCTACTATTAATCTAGCCATTCATTCTAAATAATAGATAGGCAAAGTTTACTTTGACTATGGTAGAGGAATACCTTTTTTCAGAAAACATGAACTTCTTGATAATCTATTTTAAAAGAATAAAAAAAAACTAAATCATGAATATTCACAATAAACTTTAATTGTCTCGTTGATTAAATAGTGAGTAAATAGAGAAGTGCAAGTTTCCGATAGTCCAAAACCATGTAAATATTCTCTTTAAAGTATTTTCAATCTATTATATGAACGGAGTTGCAGACAAGAATGAACTAATTAATATGGTGATAACTACCTATGTAGCATGCCTTTTTGATTTTTATATATAAGTGATGAGAGAGAAAAATATGACTGAATAAGGGATATTTCATTAGCTTTATCAAATTTGCATTCCACTACAATAGCTAGGCAAATACATTAACAGATTAAAAACTTGTAATATATAGGTATGTTCTGTGAAAATTGTCCTAAAACTTCAACATGTCAATATTTAGTCACTGAGATCGACGGCAACAACATAGACGAAAAAAAGAAAAAAAAAATAGTAGTTGATATACTTGATATATATATATATATATATATATATATATATATATATATATATATATATGTGTGTGTGTGTGTGTGTGTGTGTGTGTGTGTGTGTGTGTGTGTGTCTGTTCCAAAGATTGTTTCTAAGTCTACAAACTCTATATTGTGATGCAGTGAGAATGAATATACACAAATCAAATTTAGTTGATTTCGCAGAATAAGATTGATCAATTGGAGAAAACTCCAATTTTATTTAGATCATAAGAAACAACAAAGAAAACAACATGCTCTTAAAAGAGTTTAAAAGGTGGCAAATCCTAGAGAAAATCCTAACTACTAAAAATGAAAAAATAACTCCTAAAGTTAAAGTTTTTAATTAAAAGATAAAAATAAAATAAACAAATTAAAACGTATCTCCATCCGTTTGTGAATATCCGGTTCATCCTTAGATTTCTCACTCTCTTCATCACTTTCAACCTTATCAATCTCCATATGAGATTCAAACGTAGCTATTGATGTGAATGCCACAAAGTTTTGTTCACCTTCACCATTAGAGGAATCACTCTGAGCACTTGAATCTGATTCATCATCACTCAAGGTCACTGCTAAAGTTTTACATCTTTCGTTATTTGATCTCTTTTTCAAGTTAGGACATCCATTCCTTTAGTGACCGTAACCTTGACACTCATGGCATCTAACAAATTGAGTTTTCTTAATGGGAGTCCTAGAGTTATTTTTCTCACATCTATCTTTCGAGAATCTATTAGGGATTTCATTTTTACGTTCTTGAGGCTTTCTTCTATTCCTCATCACCTTCTGAAATTTTTTAATGAAATAAGCTATTTCATTGTCCCTAAACGTCTCAGCATCAATAAACTCACTCTCTTCTTCTCTAATCTGATTCATGGTTATGGATTTTACCTTTTTAGGTTCAGAAATGGTGAGTTCATAGATTTGAAGGGATCCTACGAGTTCTTCAACTTTAACAGCATCTAAGTCCTTGATTTCTTCAATTGCGATGACTTTAGGTCTAAACCTTTAAGGATGGGATTTAAGGACTTTTCTAACTATCTTTGACTCTGGAATCTTCTCACCTAGGTTAAAACTTGAATTAACTATGTCATTCAACTTCGCATAGAATTCATCGAACGATTCATCGTCCTTCATTCTAATTTCTTCAAACCTAAAGGTTAACATCTGCAATTTAGAATTTTTAACAATTTTAGTTCCCTCGTGTATGGTTTCTAAGATGTCTCAAACTTCTTTAGCAATCTTACACATCGAAACTCTCCTAAACTCTTCAGTAGACACAGCCATGAACAGGGCATGAATGCCCTTACTGTTCTAGTTACACTCAGCTAGATCATCTTTAGTCCATAATGAAATATCAGTGAGTGTAACTACACCAACAATAATAGTTGAAGGTGGAGTACACCCGGTTTGAACGCTAATCCAAATACATTCATCCAAAGCTTTAAGGATGCCTCTCATTCGAACTTTCCAATAAGCATAGTTGCTTCCGTAGAAAAACGGAGGCACGGACAATGACTGACTCATCTAGAATTTATTAAGGGTTAAGAATCAAATTAAGGCTCTAATACTAGTTCGACCTTAACAACACCTGGGGGGTGAATAGGTGATAATGCGGAGTTAAAAATTACTTAAAAATTAAATAGAAACAAGTAACTATTAATTAATTTCTAGATGGTTAAGCATGCAATTCAATTATTCATATGTTGAAATACCCCAGTTTAGTAAGTAATAAACGAACACAAGAATTGATCGCGGAGAAACTCAACAGGGTAAAAACTCTGGGCACTTTGCCAATCAACAATCAATTATGAACGATTTATTACTTACAATCTACCAGACTAGAAGACGACACGTACTATCTGATCTCCTGACTGCAATTCCAACAGCTCTCTTGGATTCTATGCTCCTGCACCAACTCCCAGCTGCAGTTTCCAAAGCTCTCCTGGATTGCGCTCTCCTACAACAACTCCCAACTTTGTGAAATCGTGTATCTCATGTGGATGCACGAAGAGTTCTTCAACGACTGGAACTCTAGTCACCTTCCATTAATCTTCAAAAACTCTAACAGATATGAAGGAGGCAGCAGTTTGGTATTTGGATTATGAATATAATGTTTTTCTCACCAAAAGTCAATAACAGGATGAAAGTTGAAAGCACAATATAGGAAGATGATCTCAATGGAATGTGTTTCTCTCAATAATCAACCTTGTGAAACCGTTCTGTAATGTTTGGATATTTATATATAGGTTAGGGAATGAATGGGTTGGACAAAAAGCCTTTAAAAAATGAAATAAAAATTTCCTTAATAACACTGTCGCTCGAGCGAAGGGTCATCGACAATCAAGCGACAGGTTGTAGCTCGAGCAAAGGCGAGGCGACAGTCGAGCGATGAAGTTTCTGTTTCTGATGCTTGAGCCAAACCTTGGCGAAAAGCTAGCGAAATTTTGCGCCGTTTTTCTTTCTTTCCCATTCTCGAACCCTAAACCTAAAATATCATAACTTTCACTAATTGCACACTACTCCTTGATTTTTTACAACATTTCAACTTTAGTTCTTTTTGTTCACAGATTTACTAATTACATTAAGGGCTTGTTTGGTAACACTAAAAATCCAATTAAAATTGAAAATATAGCCGTTATTGGGTCTCACACATCTAATAAAAGTCAACAATAACGGCTAATTTTTCAATTTTAATCCGATTTTAATCTCTACCAAACACACTCTAAATACCTAACAGATTTAAACGAGGGCTATATATTATTCTCTATTTCAGCTTTTTGTTAATTTGATAGTTTTAGAAAGAGATATTGAGGGAGAATTAAAAAGAGGCTCACATTGCCCAAATAAAGGCCACACGTGAAAAATAATTTTAAGCATCAATTACGTAGCTCATAAATATATTGGTGGATTAACTTATGGTGGAAGTCAACATTTGAATTAATTTTAAAATCTACCAATGAACTTCTATGACATGCCACCGGTGCTTAGCATAAGATGAGCAATGCGCTCATCAGAGCTCTTAGGATGAAATGAAAAGAGGTGATGTTCCTAAAACAATACAATGTTACATGAAAGAAACTGGTGCTTTTGAAGACAAGGCACGCAAACACAGAGTTCTTCGATACGTGATGGATTTTAAAGAAGACCAAATTTATAGTAGACATTTACAGGAGTGTTCTCAACTAAAACTTTAATGGATTTTAAAATATTATAAATATTAATGAATTTGTGAATTTGAATAGATTTACACGAAATTCATATGAATCTCATTAAAATGGTGAAATTTCAAAAGGATTTGTTATGCGTATTTTTAAGATTGAAATCCATTCAAATCTCATAAAATTCCTTTATTAGTTAAACCTTTATGAATTTACGATGTATTGAGAATACCTACATTTTAAAGGATTTCATTGAAATTCATTAAAATCTTAGTTGGAGATATCTAAATTTTAATAAAATTCTTTCAAATCTCAATTGCTGACACTTAAATTTAAAAGGACTTTTAAAATTCATTAAAATTTTGGTTGAACAGAGAAATTAAGAAATCTGCATTTCACTTGGTAGATGAAAAGGATGTTTTTGAAAAAAATGGTATTACACTTCCCACCTAACACTGGACAAATCCAATGACAAGTGGACAATTACTAGCTTCCCATCTAACACTTCCAGAAAGTGTGTGAACTATTTCTAGCGGACATCATTAATCACGTGAATGAATGTAACATATATCGTCGATCCCTATCAGCAATCTAATATCCATATTTATAATCCTCTCTACTATTAATCTAACCATTCATTCTAAATAATAGATAGGCAAAGTTTACTTTGTCTATGGTAGAGGAATATGTTTTTCATAAAACACGAACTTTTGATAATCTATTTTAATAGAATAAAAAAAACTAAACCATGAACATTCACAATAAACTTTATGGATACGTTTGATTGCGAGTATGGAATTTGTATGGAAAGAAAATAAATTTTAGACAACTCAATTGCCTAGAAATTATTAATTAAATGTGTTTGATTAATTTAATTTTCAACCTAGAAAATATTATACTTTTTTTATTGGTGAGTAAATGAAAAAAAGGGGATAGATGAGAGAGTGAAAGAGATAGTGAATTACCTGGAAAATAAAAATAATCTCTCCCTAAAAAAAATTTCCTTGTTCTCAAGGAAAATATGGTCAGGTAACCAAAAATAGAAAAATATTTTTCGTGGAAAAAATTGTAAATCAAACCGCACAAAAGTAGAAAATTGGGTAGAAAAAAGCACATTTTTCATGAAAAATATTCACAATCAAACGCACTCGAATTGTCTCGTTGATTAAATAGTGAGTAATAGAGAAGTGCAAGTTTCTCATAGTCCAAAACCATGAAAAATATCCTTTGTAAAGTATTTTCAATCTATTATATGAACGGAGTTGCAGACAAGAATGAACTAATTAATATGGTGTGAGTTGTGATTCTAATTCTTATAATTCTTATTATACCCATGTTTGGTGAGGATTAAATCAATTTTTTAGTAAATTTTGATAAAATATAACAAAATATGTGGTGAAAAGTTGTGAATCCCGTATAGTTAAAATTAATTATTGATTTTGATTTAAAGAGGAGCTATATATATTATTCTCTATTTCAATTTTTTTTGTTATTTTGATAGTTTTAGAGAGATATTGAGGGAGAATTAAAAAGAGGCTCACGTTGCCCATATAAAGGCCACATGTTAAAAATAATGTTAAGCATCGATTATGTGTCATATAAATATATTGGTGGATAAACTTATGGTGGACGTCAACATTGAATTATGTTTAAAATCTACCAATGAACTTATATGACACGCAACTGGTGCTTAGCATAAGATGAGTGTATGTGCTCATTAGATCATTCCCGCTCTTATATAATCACATATCAACCATATAGAGTTGCAGGGAGTACGGTCTTATTCTAAGAAATCTCAATTCAATGCCTATTATGCAAATTGTGACGCCAATTTCTGTTTGCTCATTCAAAACAGAGATTTCAAAAATGGGGATCCGATTTGCTTTAGGTACAACTGCTGATAGCCTTGCTTCTCATGCTATACAATATCGAGTTCTTGCCACTACGTCTTGCAGTCAGACCGTGATTAGGCGATCAGGAAACTACAAGCCCCCTATATGGGAATTCGATTATATTCAGTCCTTAAACAGTGAATACGCGGTAATTATCATCATTTCCATAAATAAAAAAATCTCTCTTTTTTCTTGCAATCAGATTTTGTTTATGCATAATGTAGGGTGAGAGATACGTGATGCCGGCTTCTAAGCTGAAAATGCAAGTGAAGATGATGCTTGATAAAACGGTGGAGCCACTGGATCAGTTGGAATTCATTGATAATTTGCGAAGGCTGGGGATATCCTACCATTTTGAGAATGAAATTAAGCGAATCTTATCTGTGATTAACATAAAATATAGTAAAAATGATCGAGATTCAAATATTAAGGATTTATATGCTACAGCTCTGGAATTCAGACTACTAAGACAACATGGCTTTAATGTCTCTGAAGGTGCAAATCAGTTTCTTCCGTTCATTTTCATTCAATTTTCGTGCTTACAAGTGTCTTACACATGTCATGTTGAACACAGAGATATTTGATCGTTTCAAGAATGGGAAGGGTGAGTTCAAGTCGAGGCTCTGTGATGATATAGAGGGATTGTTACAACTATATGAAACTTCATTCCTTTCAATAGAAGGTGAAAGTACCCTAGAAATGGCAACAGAATTCACTATGAAACACCTTAATGATCAAACTAGTATCGATCAGTTCCATTCTCGATTGGTGCACCGTGGCTTGGAGCTTCCGCTGCACTGGACCATACCACGAGCAGAGGCAAGATGGTTCATAAACGTATACAAGGACAGGCCAGACATGAATCCAGTTCTGCTCGAGCTTGCTGAATTGGATTTCAACATTGTTCAAGCAAAATATCAGCAGGAACTAAAACATCTCTCCAGGTATTTATTGATAAGATGCTCTATTCACTCAAAGACAAATTGACATGACTACTGGTCTTCAATCAGAGACAACTCAATAGGGAATTTGATGGAGGAACAAATTTGCCTTTAACTTTACCACTACTAACTTTTATTACGGTGGGAGAAAATGTGTATAAATCCTACACAAATAAATTTGCACATTTCTATCTCTTTTTTCATTTTAAATGCGTGGGCCAAATATATTGAATTTTGATGTCTGGACGTTATAAATGTTTTTGCTTATTTCCTTCTGCGTTTTCCATGAATAGGTGGTGGAAGGGAACGTGCCCTGCCGAAAACTTGTCCTTTGCAAGGGATAGGCTGGTGGAATGTTTCTTTTGGACTACTGGGATGATATTTGAACCTCAATATGAATTTTGTCGGAAAATATTGACGAAGGTCATTGTTTTAGCAACAACCATAGATGATATATACGATGTCTATGGTACATTAGAAGAACTAGAAGATTTTACAAGAATCATTGAAAGGTTAGCAACATTCTTATTCCTCATTTCGGACACACCCCCAACCAATAAAAAAGTCAAAAAAAAAAATAAAAAATGAAGTCCATTTGTCAACACAATTAAAAGGTGTATGTGATTGTGAAAATTAAATAATTGGCTTATTCCATTCATCAAGTAGGAAGTTGGTTTTCAACCTTTAACAATGGGCAAGCTGGTTATTAATTTTATTTATAGTTGCAAAATTATTTCTCAAGAAATGGTTCGAATCTATTTTAAATTAATCAAAATGTGGTCCTTGCATAATCAACTTCATGAAATTAGGTTTTAATTTCTAACTAGGACTGAAGTGATGCATGTTTTTGTGAGGGCCACACACGAAGATTTTATGAAAATTATGGTTTTCATTATTGGGCGACCGGTTGTTAAACAATAATAAATGTCAGGTACGAAATAGCTTTTCTTCAAAGTTGAGGACCAAATTATTATTGGAAAATTAGATTGGTAGTCTATAGTGAAAATTTCTCTTATATGATATATTGATTTTTTTCTCCCCCTTCTAACTCCTATAATTTTTATTTGGTTGGAACTCTACAGATGGGATGTCAATTCAATCGATCAACTTCCAGATTACATGCAAATTTGCTATCTAGCACTCAATAACTTCGTCAATGAAATGGCTTACGACATTCTTAAAGAAAATGGGTTTCTAATAATTCCGTATTTAAGAAAAGCGGTATTATTTTTGCTTCAAAAAGTCCAATACACAATCCTTATATCAGTTTCCATATTGAAGCCATATACAGTAATCTTTTCAAATTTGGCAGTGGACAGATTTATGCAAAGCATACTTACAAGAGGCAAGGTGGTACTTCAATGGATACCAACCAACAATGGAAGAGTATATGAACACTGCATGGATTTCAATATCAGCTCATGTCATACTGTCCCATGCGTTTTTCGCTGTTACCAGTCCTATAGAGAAGGAAGCCGTCCAGTACTTACAGGATTATCCCGATTTAATCCGTTGGTCGGCAATGATTTTACGTCTTTCAGATGATTTAGCAACATCAGTGGTGCGTATATAGACTACAATTTCATTTCACGTTTTCAAGTTTATTCTTGTTGATGAAATCATCGAGGCATTAGGAATTCGAAATTAACCCTTTAAACTAACAGTTCATTTTGTTTTCTCTCTCTCAGGATGAAATGAAAAGAGGTGATGTTCCTAAAACAATACAATGTTACATGAAAGAAACTGGTGCTTCTGAAGACGAGGCACGCAAACATATAAGATCTTCGATACGTGAGAAATGGAAAAAAATGAATAAAGTTCAAGAAACAAGTTGTCCACTCTCAAAAACGTTTATTGAAATTGCAGTGAATCTTGCGAGAATGGCACAATACATGTACCAGTATGGAGATGGGCATGGCATTCAAAATCACGAAACTAAGGATCGAATCTTAGCATTACTATTTGAACCCATTTGATGAAAATTGAGTTTTTAATTTTTGTCATTATCTAGATTTTAGTAACCTGTCATGATAATTAGTATTTGAAATAAATATTATGTATAGAAAATCGATTATCTATAAACTCCCATGCACGTGCACATTGCAACCAAACTGAATCAGAGAATATGGTCGATTTTTGAAAAAAGGATATTAAAAACAAAATGGTTTTTTGATTAGCGAAATTATCGTCAATGATTTTTTTGATATGACAACGAAATGCAAAATTATTGTGATGAGTGATATTTTAAAACGATTGACCTATTTCATATAATGGTTTTGAAATTAACTATAGGTGATTGCTGAAGATGATGAAGAAACATACACAAACTATTTATCCCATATATGTTGTTATCATCTTCCACGTGTTTTTTTTTTCCTAAATTGTGTCTGATTTGGAGATAGAATTAATGACAGCGTAATCTATGGTGTATTTTGCAATTTTCAGTTATAAAATTTAAAACAGATATACACATTTAAATATGTGTAATTTTAGGAATCAGTATTTTGGGTTTTATTTTATATATTAAAAAGTATATTACATATATAATACAGTATGTAGTAGTTTATGAAATTATTTATTTTTAAAGTGTAGATACGATTTTTTTCTGGAGAAAGGAAGCAATAAAATAAAATAAAATAAAAAATAATTCTCATCTTATATGTCACAACTTTCGGATGAACTAATTAAAGTTAAAAAGACAAGAACGTCATAGCACATAACATTATACACAACTGAATTCACAATGTGAAAATACATACATAACATTCGTCCAATGCCTTCGAGGTCACAAATTTTATACATTTTACATAATTCCAATGAAGAGACATATGAGGGAACCTAATTAAGTCACATTTGACAAGATTTCGGAAAGAAACCTATGAAAGATTTTGCTACTCATCCCGTTTAAAGTTAATTTCAAATTAAAGTTTTTTATCAAACAAAAATAATATATTTATCATCATTTTTAAAGAGAACATCGTTGTTTTTAACAAATTAGTAAAAAAAAAATATTTACTAACTAAAGACATAAAAAATAAAAGCAAAAAATAAAATAAACAAAAAATAAAAAGAAAAAATAAATGGGGCCGGGGTCCCGCCCCGCCCCTCCCACCCTGATCCAGCCCCGAACCCACCCCGTCCCGCTTTAGAAACTATATTCTCTTGTAAATCTAGGAATTTTCACCGGATTTTATTTTCTCACTACCTTTATTTAGGCTATGTTTGGTACCAATTATTATTTTCAACAGTAAATTAATTATCATTTTCAACTACACATTCTTAAATAAAATAATATTTTCTATCACGTCAATAATCTTATCTTCTTTTTCAATCACACATTTCCCATCATATCACTATTCAAAATCAATTCATCCCCCAAAAAATCTCTACCAAACACACACTTAATCTGATTTTATTTGCTTTATTATTTACATCTATAAACGTAAAAACTCTTTTCATACATCACCAAACCGACTTATATTAAATTTTTGATTGGGTTCAAAACCGACCTAAATTGACCCACGCCTACACTTATCGACGGCTTCAACATGCAAGTTCGCTCGAATTGGAATGGCTCCGCCTTGCGTTCCCCTGACATAGAGTTTACTTATCGCATAATTCACCATTGTATCTTTTGGTTAATTGTGCAGTGAAATGGTTGTTTGTAATTGATAAAGTGAATGGTAAAGTTTAATTCGTAGAAACGTAATTAAACTTGATATGGAATAGAAAACGAAAGAAAGGAAGAAGAGACAAACGAAAAATCCGAGGCAAGTGATATAAGACTTTTTCCTTGATACAAAATGTTAAAATTTGGTTGTGACCCGAATTTCTTGTTTGAAGTATTGAAAATTTTAATTGAAGTGCACGTCAAGGAAAATTCAGTTTGAAATGCTATTGAAGTCTTATATCAAGTTGAAGTTCTATTTTGAAAGTTCATTGGGAGTTGGAAATTGATATTGAACTTGAAGAAGAGTTTGGGATGGAAAAAACTATTTGGGAACAAAAAAAATTAAATAAATAATTTTTTGGTAGAACGCCTGGCGCCACTTTACCTGTTTCGATTTTTTGCTTTTTTCTCTTTTTTTTCGTTTTGGACTCGATTTTTTGACATCCTACTTTATTAACAACTCTACTAGGAGGGTTTGGATATTCTATACATGTTCCTTATAAATATTAAACTCTCCTACACAATTCATAAATGTGAAAAAATAGATTACTAACATTATAGGATCAATTGTAATTTTATCTTTTCTCCATTATTTTTGAGCCAATAAAATCTCTTAATTCATCTGCCATATTTCTTATCTTTATTATTATTCTGTTTGATCTAATACTTCGTTATTTTCCATATAACTTCAACAATTTATTTTGGTGATTGGTTTTATCAAGTGGTATTCAAACAATACATAATTCTTGTAGTTCCAACATAGCTAAAAGCGATCCGAGCATATTAATATTTCTTTTAACAAGAGATATTTTTGGTTATTTCATAACACAAAATTACCCTCACAATGGTGCTAATGGTACTTGTCTTCCAAGATACAGCATATACAAATTATTGTAGAAACACTTCAAACCTCAAGTACAGCGAACTCAAACAATTTTTTTTTCTCCCTACAAAAATATCAATAAATCAACCCAATTACACACAAAGGCATGGAAGAAAAGCTTATCATGTGATCTAACAATTCAGGTGAACCTTCTGCAATCAAAACAAGAAACAGAGTGCACCATTAGCAAAATGACCCATTTACTTTAATTTACAATTGCCAAATGGCTTCATGATTAGCAATGAAGACACTTTCTTTTAAAAATGCACTACCTGATAATGTTTTGACAATATGATTTCCATTTCAAACTTTAAGGAATTTGGTACATCAGACCCAATCTTCACCGTCGCTTTCTTTAAGATGGTACTAAAGCATAAAGAGTAAATGTATTATCGTCAAAAAGTATTCTATTCATGTGATAGGCTTTTAACTAAAAATGAAATTGATCTTTTATGTACTCGAGGTTATGGACCTTTTCATTTATGAAAAGTGTGTCGAACTATTAATGAAAAACGAATTTAGTTCTGCATACTATTTCTACAATGATCACCTGCATGGATTGTTCAAAGTGGATACAATTTCTCCCATTTGTACGAAAATAAACCCCAACTATACAAATATAGATTTCAAAAAATATTCAAAGTGGAAACATCTTGGGACAAGAACTTCAGAATAGTAGTAACACCCAATCATTTAAAAAATACATCAAACAGAGTAAAGAGAAACCTCTCTCCCCCTATCTTAGCACCCAATCAAATAAAAACAAGGAAAAAGGGGTCTCGTGTACAAAAATCACTATGCAACTCCAAAAAAAATCATTTGCTATCACTGTTGTCATCTGCAACTTCTTTAGACAGTGATTTAAGATATGGTTTCTTCCATATTTCAACCACAAGCATTCCCCGTAAACAATAGCACATATTTGCAATTCTACGCACCAAAAATCTTCATTAGATGATCATAAAATGTAGAAACCTTCCAAACATTGGAGGTAATAATGGAGTACTGACCAGGGGTGTATATATAAAATTGTCAAATTACCTAGGTGTTTCACGTGGATAGTTGCTAACAATTAAAAGGAAATTCAGACGATTGTGTAAGGGACAAACCTCTTGAGACAAAGTCCTAAAAATGCCTGCTTTATTGATGAGAGTTACAATTGGAACTAAACAGAATGCATCTAAGGGGCACAAGCACACGAGTACTGAAAGAAGGATAATTAAAATTAATCTAAGAAATTGAAATTACATATTCGCTGTTTGAGAGTGTTTTATTCGGGATCTTTTCTCTATGTCCATCATTTCCTTTTATATTCCTATGATGATTTCTGCGTGATAAACTGCTTCAAACTGCTATCAATTTTCTTCATGGTGCCTAATTTGTCGTGGAACTGTCATCTTTAACTGCTGCCATTACTCCTCGTTGTTCAACTGCCTTCAAAGAGGTTTCTTAAATCGTGGAATGTGATAATCAGCTCCATAACTGTCTCAGTAACTGCTATTCTGGATGACCATAATATCTCACATATTAGGATTCTGAGCGACTCGAAAGTTTAAGCGAAAACGAGGTTATCGCGCTGAGCGACAGTGAGGCACTCCATTCGTCCAAACTCTAGGCGTCATGCGGGCTTGGGCGACGATATTACTGTGTTCATGGGCTCCTTCTGCACTTATCAATAACCTCATTTGGGCCTATGTCCTGGGCCTCTAATTGGGCTTCACTCTTTGGGCTATCCAATTTGGGCTTTATTTTTAGTGTGTCAACACTAGGTTTGGAGAGGAGTAGAGCGACCGCGGCGACGATCGTGACTTGAATAGGGGATAGGTAAATTCGATAAATTTTAAGAAATTTGGAAAGGGGGAACGGGAAAGTAGGCTGAAAGGACAAGAAAAGGGTTTGGCGCAAAGGAGAAAAGAGAAGCAAAGAAAATGGAAAGAAAACGTGAAGTAGAAAAATAGATGGAAAAGGAAGAGAAAGGAAAGGAAAAGAGAAGAAAATGTGGGAGAAGAGAAAAATAAAAGTGGGCATTTTTTATTGCATGCCAATATGTATACGGTAAAAACTCTCATTTTCTTAACTAGTATTTTATAAGGAGTGTACAAATGCATGTCGTGAAACCCCTTTTTAATCATACATTTTTTAAAACAAAAAATAATAAAAATTATGACACACATTAACGTACGCCATAAATAAATTCTTTTAAATTTAAAAATCACAAATATTTTTTTTATTAATCTATGAGGTATGCTTGAGAAATACGTCGTAAATATTTAGCTTTTATGGCTAGCAAAAATGTATGCTGTAAATAATTCAAATCTCTTTTTACTGTATAATTGATATGCACGCTGTAAATGAATGTCTTAAAAAGCTATTTTTGTTGTAGTAATAATTTTTTTTTTCTTTTTTATCTTGAGAGCCAAATTGACGTCGTTTCAAACTATGATTAAAATTGGGCTCTTATCTTTGACACGGAGATTGATGAAGATGTTGAGATTTTCTTAGATTTGGGCCAGATTGATTTAATGGGGTAGGTGAGAAGATCAAACAAGAAAATACAATGGACCCAGTAGCATTTAAGTGGACATACAAATAATAGGGGTTCTGTGGATCTTACTGAACTGTGGTGTGAAAAGTGATATTTTGAAGAATGAAGGATTAAAAATAGGAAAATTTATGTCTAAATACAAAATTATTTTATTGAGAGAATATATAATTAAAAATGAGTTTGGAAAAAAATGAATTTGAAAGAATATGTACCAAACATGGACTTAAATTCCATGTTGAAATGGGTATTTCTTTTGAATAAGTGGTTTAGTCCGTAACAGAAATTGTCAAAATTACACTACACCATTTTTTGATGATTTTTAAACTATCTAAAATCGGCAAGTTTTTTTAATCACATGCCTCTCGACCCCATTACATCATTAGATTCGTCATTCTCTGGATTTATAATATTACTATTGTGAGAAGTTGGTCGTTGTAAATAGGGAGACGCGTACTGAAAATAGTAAGCACCAATGTGGGGTAATCTCATTTTAAGAAAAAAGAGTTAAACTTTTTGGGTCAGATTTCTACCTTCTACATTTATTATTTTATACTTCTTAGCAAGTCATTATTCTGTTTCCGGTATTTTGAATGTGAATTAGGAAAATAGAATATATTTAAAATCACCATAGTCTTTTCAACGTTTGTGTATATATAAAAAATTTACATGTACTGAGTTATATCTAGTTCTAGTATGCATTATAGTTATAGTTGCTACATTTCAACCAATTTTGTGACTGTGATCGTAGCGGCCTCAAAACTTTGGCACCACCTCCCATGTCTTTGTCTACTTTGTCATGACTGACAAGGGATTGTAGCTAGGGAATTGAGAAAAATATTTATAGTTGGCGATTGCAATAGTAATCCTATGCGACAATTTATTATTTAATGTCTTAAATAACAAAATGTCACATAGAATGACTACTAAATTAACAACTAATTATCCTTGTGGCAATAAAGCTAAGCTACAAATTTATGAATAGTATGATTAAGCGTTCAACATGCAATCTATCTGTTACACCTTATCCACTTATGGTCAAAATCAAATAAGTATTAAATTAAAAAAAAAAATTATGGGGACTAATTGGTAATTAATAATACTTGAAGGGCTAGAAATAATATATAAAGAGATTTAGGATGGTAGTTTATATTATTAGAAAAGGGAAGGACTAAATAATATATGGTAAGGAATTGGGGATTTATCTTTGCAATTTCCTCATAATTATCCAATAAAACATTTGACTTTTCTATCATTTCTCCTTCCTTTGGAGAGAAGAAAACAGAGAACGTGCCAGGGAGAAGAAAAGAGAGAGGAAAGAAAAGAAAAGGAAAAAGTGAGGAATTAGGTTACTATCTTCAATTTTTTTGTCAATTATTAACGGTAAACATAAATTTTACTTATTTTTGAATGATATTAGATTTTAGGGTTTATGTAAATTTTCCCTAAATTCGAAATTTAATAAGGAATTAGAACTTTAAAATGGGTTTGTCATATTCTTTGATTTTCTTTTGAGTATATGATGCTAGATAATTAAATTGAGGATTTGAAGTTAGAATTTTCCATGTTTTAGCAAATCTTGGACAAAATCATATACATATGCTATTTCTGAAATTATTTACAGAAAGTGCTAATTATGTCAATAGTTGTGGTAATTTTCAGTATATAGAAACAGGTGACAGATTTCTATATTATGAAATTTTAGTGCTGTTTTTGTCAAAACTTGCTTTTTCTCAAATTTTAAAAGTTGAATGAGACTAAATGATAAATATAGAAGTTTGGGTATTGAATTAAATTGTATATGGGGGTAGAGATGGCAATTTTCCCCGCCCCGCCCCGCCCCGTCCCCGTGGGGCCCCGCCCCGAATGGGGCAAAAAAACCCGCCCCGAACGGGTTGGCGGGGTGGGGCGGGGCGAGGTTCGCCGCCCCGTCGCGGGTCGTGGGGTGGGACGGGGTGGAGATGCCCCGCCCCGAACCCGCCCCGTGAAGAATTAAAAAAGAAAAAAAATTTGTTTTGGATATTATTTGTTTTGGACATTTTTTGTTTCAAGTGTTTGTTTTGAATATTGATATAGTTAGTTTAAACATTATTTGTTTTAGATTTTAAAATTTTGAATTTGTATTTTAAATAAAAATAATAATAATAATAAAAAAAAGAAAATGGGGCAGGAAACGGGACAAGTCCTCGCCCCGTACCCGTCCCGAGCCTCGCCCCGCCCCGCCCCGTCCCGTCCCGTCTAAGGCGGGGAGGGGGAGTGGCGTGGTGGGGCGGGGTGGGGTGAGGGTGTCCCGCCCCGAACCCGCCCCATTGCCATCACTATATGGGGGTTGTATAAGTATAAAGTGAGTGAATAATGAATTTGACATGGGGTGATTAGTTGGTAAATTATTAAAGAGAAATCAAATGGTTATCCTATTTTGTTATTATTAACATTGTGAATTGAATTTGACCCGAATAAATTTATTAGCATATCAGGAGGTAGCGAAGAGATTGGGACAGCTCATCAGCCGAACTTATCGTCCCGTAAATAGTTTGTGAGTGGAAAACTAAAATATTTTTCAAGTATTGATAAATTAATTACACTATTGTGCCTTCTATAACATTATGCGAAGTATTTGTTTAATTACGTGAATAATGTGGAAATGTTATTTCACTATGATATGTGTGGAACTCTAAGATTGTATATGGATTATCTGTGAATTGAAATGTGAGACATACGTGGTATTGAGATTGACCGGAAAAGAACCCATGATTATATACTTATTCTAGTTTACAGAGTGGCCTTAGCCGTGTTCTGTACTACACGAGGGGTTTTGACTGAGGATGAAGGGGTCTGGCCGTGTACATGTAGTTCACTGAGTGGCCTCGACCGTGTTCTAGTATTGATTATGAGAGGTCGTTGAGACCCACTTTCAGTCATGGAGAGGCCTACGGGCCGTGACGAAAGTAGTTAGCCCGATGGGCGGATTATTGATTTCAATCAGATGGTACATTTTTGGTTGATTACATGTGATGTGATAAGATGATGATATGGATTTGTGTTGATGATTATATCATGACTAGTAGATGATATTGGTCAGTGTTATGAAATGTCTCACTTTATTATTATTATTATTATTATTGTTATATGCTATTATACTATAGACTTGGTGATGATAAAAATGTGTAAATGGAAAGTATAATTATTTTTTAACTTCTCTACTCACTGTGCCATCGACTTTTATATTTTTCCACTATTTCCTTATCAGGTAGCAGTTGAGTTTTGGACATCTTGTGGAGTTGAGCCTTGATTTTGGACCGCCGACAAATTGAGCTAGTATGACTCATTTTCTAGGGCATGTAGTCAGTGTTTTGGGACACATGTTCATTTTTGTATGTCACGTCACGTCACTTGTAAATAGTTAGATGGGCTCACTATGTATTTGTATCCACATGTACAGTTGATGTCATTTTCATAGTAAAAGTATTGAGAGTTCAGTTTATCTCTATATTGTATTATATAATCATGAGTTGGTATTGACATGGTACTATTGTTGAGAGTTGTATACAATTATTTACAGGTTGATTAGTCCAAAATACAGGGAAGATAATATCGAAATTTTCATTAAAATATTTTATAAGTTTCACATTGTAGTAGCCTTGATGGTGAGTCCAACTTTTAGTTGGTATCTATCATCGGCACACGTCACACTCTGAGTCCACTAGCTTTATCGAGGGTAGGGCGTGTCACTATCTCTCTAACATACAATGATCAAATATCATGTGATTCAACTCTCATTCTCGATGAAAATAAATTGATTATGCCAATTCAACTCAATTTGTAAAACAAATATCCAAAATAATGAATTAAAATATGAATAGAAATCAATTAACTCCATCGAAGTAAGCTATACCATTCATCCTAACAAATAATCTAACCAATAAACATGATGAAAATATAAAAACACTAGAAGAAGTTGACATAGACATCATCCATGATGAGTTTATATTCATGCTTAAATGTTCATTATTTGATTAATAGAGTGAATTGATATATATATATATATATATATATATATATATATATATATATATATATATATATATATATATATATATATATATATATATATATATATTTGATTATCTAAGAAATGACTATATTTTAATTAATTCTTAAAAAATTAGGTTTTGGATGCTAGAATATGTGTGTTTTCTACCAATGGCGATTGAATTTCATTGGATCGTTAATGTGTTCAGAGATGAGTTTATATTCATGCTTAAATGTTCATTATTTGATTAATAGAGTGAATTGATTATCATTATTTTGATATCAATTACTAAAAATATTGTCTTCTATTCTTGAACTTTCGACTTGTGGATTACTTCAGTGTATCAACCAAACATCTTATTCTAATAATAAGATGTTTTTCTATTATATCCACCAAAACAATCTATCCCAAATGGGGCCTAAGCAATTCAAGTGTTACATTATCTATGCCAACTGGTTCTTGAGTATATTTATCAACTTCATTAATTTGTTATCAATTTGTCCAGTTCCACGGTCCCAGTTAAGAAGATACCAATTTTTCATTTATTGATTTATGATTATTTAATCTTTGGTCACTGTTTGTCATTGTCTAGCATCATGGTTCTCGCTTCACAGTGAATCTTTTTTTTTTTTTTTTTGGTTCGAACGACCCAGAGGCGGAGTACTTACTATTATTAACTGGGAAATTCGCAAGGATGGATCTAGGATCGAACTAAAAGTCTTTTAAACTGGCCTAATATGTAAACAAAATATTTTACATTTAATTTTTTATATAATTAATTTTTTTTCCCCTTTTCTTTACCCATAGAAAATCCAAATGGATTGGGAGGGGACTGGGCTGATTGTGTGAAAAAGGGGGTCATTTTCATTGGTTTCCCCCATTCCTACAGTTAAAATTATATCTATTTCAATAAAAATAACTTATGCCCATAAAGGATCATTCGTGCAAATTTCTTAATTCTCAGTCACGCATAATTCAACAGTATTAATAAGATCAAATTGTTCACAACCAAATAATGTCATTTAATTATAACTAGTCAACGTGCGTTGCACGTTGTTATGAAATACTTTATAAGTGCTTGTAAAAGTAGTATTTGAATATGCGTGAATGTTAATTAATTTAGAATTAATACTAGAAAATATATACGTGACAATGAATGTTAAAACATTTATTTAATTTTCAGTTAAGTAAAACTTGATGTTAATTAGCATACATGGACGTGAATAATGAAATGCATTCTAAATGTGAAATTCTAATTAATACATTGAAATACATAAATAAAGATGAATACTAATTAAATGAATGTGAATGTTAATTAATTGATAATTTATAATATGGAATTCATACATAAATGAAAGCACACGTGTGAATTGAATCTATCAAATGTATATGTACAATGATGGTAACTAAATGATTAAATAAATTAAATATATATTGAAAAATGAAAAATAATGTATTATTGAAATAATTGAATCATAATAGGACTAGAATCATCTAAAAATGATTCTCACTCGATATAATATTTAATATATTATAGATAACTTTAATCTTCGTATTTAGAATATATTAGTCATAATTGAACGTGCGTTGTACGTTGTTTTGAAATGTTTATCAGTGTTATAAAAGTAATATTTGATCGTCCATTTACCATTTTGTTCAAAATACAAGAAAAAAAAATGCAAGTCTTGAAAATAAATCTTAATTATTATACATGCACGTAAATAATGAAATGCACACTTGAATATGAGTATTAGAATTACAACTAAATGCATAAATGAAGATAAATGGCAAATAAGATACATGAATTAACGTGAATGTTAATTAATTTAAAATCAATACCAAAGAATATATACGTGACAATATCATTTATATTAAAGAAATATAATTTAATTTCCAATTTAGTGAAACTCGTTGCTAATTAGCATATATGGACGTGAATAATGAACTGAATGTGAACGTGAAAAATTATAATTAATATTAATTAAATGAATGTGAATTTTAATTACTTGAGAATTAATAACATGAGGCGAATGTGAACATGAAATTCTAAATAATAATAATTGAATGAATGTGAATGTAAATTAATTGAGAATTAATTATAGTGTTTTATTATAGTTTGTAAATTAAATATATATTGAAAAAAGAAAAAATAATATATTATTGAAATAATTGAATTGTATGAGGGTTATAATCGTCCAAAAAATGACTTTTACTTTATGTGATATTTAATATATTATAGATATGGTGTTCCCTCTCTGTCTATTTTCTTTATTGTGTTCCGTTTGGTTCGATTCCATATTTATCGATTTTTGCTTTTTGTTTTTCTTTTTTTTTTCTTTTCTCACACATACATTTTTGCAGTAATACTTTTATTGGAAGAAAAATCTCATTCATGTAGTGGAAACACCAAACAAGCTAAAAAGAGCAAATATAAATTAAACATGTTCAACAAACTGTAGAGAACCATGGGATGATAAACTTTATTAATCTTAAAAAAAAAAAAAATCATTCAATACAATATTTTCCACACTCTCACAACTTCTCCCCACATAAAACTAGAACACCCAACGTACACTGTCCACTTGCTCGTACCGTTCTATTTTTTCTTCTCTATCCATGCGACAACGAAATTCATCAAACAATCTCTTTTACTTCTATGTTGGTGGACAATCTGTCTTGCAATATTGAAACGATCATAACACGCACCGTGAAGTGGCTCTCTCTCTCTCTCTCTCTCTCTCTCTCGGACTCTCTCTTTTTGTATCTCGTCCTACCCGTATAATGGTTGTGTCAATTTATAAAAAAATATTCATGCAACCCTAGTTACATTTAATTAAGTCCTCGAAGAATATGACTACCTATTTTCAAAATATTGCCTTTCCATAATGTTTCTTGTTCTACCGCCAAAGCGCTCTGTCAATGCACCAACTTTCTTGCAAAAATGTGCTTATTTATAACATAAGCCCAAATCGTCTATATGGGCTTCCTACTTAGGTCATCCGTACCGACATCGATGACCGACCATATTTTTTCTCCACATCAACATCAGACTCCTCAATGCCTCAACCATTGTATTGGGTTTTTTGATACCCAATAAATCTCAGACGATGATGTAAATTATTGTTTATTAAGCCGGCATCAACCAGATGACTGAAATTGTATATCGACACCACAATTCTCTAAACCAATCCTACAACCTATTTGCAAAATTTGAAGTAGCCTAATTAATTAGTGCTGCTCATGGCCCAACCCAAAACTCTTGGATGGCTTTTTGGTTGATAACCCATTTATTCTACCTATTGGGACCTATAACTTATTAACCTAAAGCCCACCTAAGCCCTTTTATATATGCTGCCCATTATTGTTGTGTTGGGTGTTTGAAAATTGGTTTTTATTAGATCATTTGTTTGAGAGAGAAACGGCGTTCCTTGGCTTCGTGCTTCATGTCTTAGCTTCATACTTTCTGTGCTTTGTTTTCTTCTCCTCCCTTAGCCTTTGTGGCTAACTTTTGAGGCTACAATAAACCTTTACACTTAGCCCTTTGTGGGCAACTAGAGAGCCACTGGGTTGGGCGATTGGTTTGTGGTTTTGGAATGAATATTGTGGTTGCTGCATTTGTTGTAGACTTTAGGGCGAATAGTGGTGGCCCTAAAGTGATAAATTCGCACGTCTCATAATTTACGGATTCAGATAGGTCCGCTCTGGTAAATGGCTAATCCCATTTAAATTTCAGCATTAACGCGTCATCGTGTGGGATGACCTTATGTTTGGGGTTACTGTGAAGGGGTAACCACTGCTTGTGCTGGAAAATTATGAACTATTTGCTCTATTTGAAATGTTGGATTTAACTGCAAGTTGATAATTGCTTCTATGTTTAATTGCATGAAAATTTGAAATTTTGTTGACATATCTTCGTGTTGTATTGACTATTCTGTTAGAATACCTAAACTTGACCCGTTTGAATATTCCCTCGATTTGAGATCTCGAGTCTCACGAAATCTTGAAAATCTAGAACGGTGTATATTGTTGCCTTATGATTACTTTGTTTGACCTATTTGTATATTTTGGTTCTTTTTTTCAAAATGACTTCACATTTCGAAATTGGAATTTTCAATGAGAAATGAGACTTTTCAATTTGGCAACAAAAGATGAATGGGATTTTGGTTTAACAAAAAGTTTCAAAGGCCATAGATGGCAAATTTTCTACAAATTTAACAAAATACAAAAAGAAAAATATGATGAACTTGCCTACACTTCAATTATTTTACACTTATCCGACACCGTTTTGAGAAAAGTTGAAAAACTTGATTCTACTAAAGAACATTGGCAAAAGTTGGAGGACTTATATTTACTTAAATCTACTCCTAATAAGTTGTACTTGTTTGAAAGATTTTTCAGCTTTAAAATGGACCCTTCAAAGGATCTTGATAACAATTTGGATATTTTCAACAAACATGTTCAAGATATCGTTAATTGTGATGAAAAGTGTCTGATGCGTATAAGGCCATTGTTTTGCTTAATTCTATGCCTAATTCATATAGAGATATTAAGCCCCCTTTTTGACACCCATTTTGAAGAAAAAATAAATTCTGAAATAGTGATTGATGGAAGAATGTGTGGTTGAAACGTAATGAGAATTTTGGGTTTATTTATAGTATTATTTTATTGATAAAATGTGTGGTTGAAATGAAGAAAGAGAAAAAAATAAGAATGAGAATGAGAAGAAAATGGGTGTCAAACGGGGGCTAAGAATGTAATTAAGTATGGTAGAGACACTTTAACACCCGAGATTTTCAAAGATTCCCTTGGGAGTAAGGAGATACAGATTAAAGCTGAAAAAGAGAATAAGAGAAGTGGTGAGTTGCATATGATGAGGAGTAGAATAAAGTTTAAGCAAATGAATTTGGGTAGAGCTCAAGACAATGGTGATTCGAGTAGTGACTCGAGTGATGAGCGTAGTAAGAAGGAGGGCAAGGGATGTGATAAGTCTAACGGTAGATGGTATTACAATTGTGGCAAGACTGGACACTTTATTAGGGATTGTCCCTAGAAGAAAAAGGATAAGCAGAATGGTAAGATGCGAGGCGAGGTGAATGTGGCTATAGGGTCGAGTGATAACCCTAGTATGGCTATCCGTGTGTAATCTTTTCTGCATGTGCGTGATTGCTCAATTTCATTACATGATTATATGTTGCATTTTCAATGTGTTTGATATGTGCATTGGCATGAATTGGAGTGATCTTATTACTTGGTATAATTGTTTACATGCATAGTGGTTTGAGATGCAGTAGCAGTGTGTTGTATGTCTTTTTGTAAGGTGGAGTATGGATGCCTATGGGTACAATGGTTGTTTGTACCGGGGATGAAGAGTGTGGCATTTAGATCACGAGTGGACGGGGATCAAGTGTTGGAATCCTTTATCTGTGAAGAGACCTTGAACATGTGGAGTATGAGAGAGACGTTTTTATCACTTATGTTAGGCGAAGACCCATTATTCACGTATGTTGGGAGAAGTGATGTGGTGAGAGGATTATCCCAAGAACTTATGATCTATTGTGGCTTACCAGTTAGACATGTGTTGAGTGATTTGTTTAGTGAGCATGGTGAGCGATGAATAGAGATATGTGTTCTCTATGTGTGAGCAACACGGAATGGGATATGATAAGTATGGTGAGATCTT
Source organism: Fraxinus americana (assembly GCA_035079005.1). Lineage (NCBI taxonomy): Eukaryota > Viridiplantae > Streptophyta > Magnoliopsida > Lamiales > Oleaceae > Fraxinus > Fraxinus americana. The sequence continues at coordinate 7,078,995 of CM068714.1, forward strand.
TTCGTAGGGTTGTTTATGCATTTGTTGCATATGTAGTTTTGACCGTTTGATTGATTAACTTGGTGTTAATATGTTGCTCTGTGTGAACATGTTTTGAAAAGATCTATGGATTATTCTAGGTTATATTTTCATCGCATGATTATTTGCTCTTGATTGTTTACTGTTATTATTTGCTTCTACTTGGGTGTTATTTGACCTTAGCCCTGGTGAGTACATGAAGCATGTATTGTATGTGTTTCAGGCTTGAAATATGAGCTAAGGTCTGTAATCCCAATTTTATTGGTTGCCTTGATTATGAAGCATTAACTTTATGTTTTGATTGCTTGTAGATTGATTGGGTATCAATGTGGAAATTTGTTGGGTTTTTTGATATCCAATAAATCTCGGGCGATGATTTAAGTTATTGTTTATTCAGTCGGCGTCGACCAAATGATTAAAGTTGTATATCGACACCACAATTGTCTAAACCAATCCTATAATCTATTTGGACCATTTGATGTAACCTAATTAATTAGTGTTGCTCATGACCTAACCCAAAACTCTGGTATATGTTGCCCGTTACTGTTATGTTGGGTGTGTGAAAATTGGTTTTCATTAGCCCATGTGTTTGAGGGAAAAATGGCGTTCCTTGGCTTCATACTTTCTGTGCTTTGTTTTTTCTCCTTCCTTAGCCTTTGTAGCTGACTTTTGAGGCTACAATAAACCTTCACACTTAGCCCTTTGTGGGCAACTAGAGAGCAACCGGGTTGGGTGATTGGTTTGTGGTTTTGGATTGAATATTATGGTGTTGATTCAACGAGACTGAGCCCGGTTCTTTGGTGATTGAAGACTCATCTCCAACACATTGTTTGAACCATGCAATTGAATTGGAATGTTGAATGATAGTCAATTGTGTATGTGAGGATGCTATAATTTTAATATTGATAAGGATGTAATCATGCAATGATTTCAAACTATGAAAATGCGTAGGCAAAATTTGTAATAATATATTGAATTGTTTTCATCAATGCTATGTTGATTTTAAAAAATAAAATTATAACTTCATTTTTTATCCAAAATGAAGAACGTCTGATTTCATTACTAGATGTAGCAATAATTTTTCACCATAATGCAATTATTTGCTTGCATTATTGAAAGCATTATTACTTCCAATCTACGTCCAGCCTTATCGACCTTTTGTCCCTACTTAATTGCTTCTTGCCTGCTATTACCAACTTATTTTTTAGAGTAATACTACTTAAACAGGGATTGCAAATAGGGCTAGGGACACGTGCTATGTTGGCAGCACCTGTCTGGCTAAGGTTTTTCTTTTTTTTCCAAATTTTCCAATGATGTTGAGTCATGTGTCCCCTGTTTGAGCATGTTTGTGTAGCATGAATGTTATTTTTATGCACTTATTTGAGTTAGTGCCAATACTTAATGAACTTATTTACAAAATAAGCCTAATCTAATTACTATTTTAAGTTCCAGATATGAGATAAGTACTTCAATATAAATAAGCCATGCCCAGTACCATACCAATTATAATATTTTGTGAACAACTTAGACAAGTCTCAATTGATCAATGACTGTCTTCAACTTGAAGATTTTCAAGCCAATTTCTATTTGCACTTTAAAAAAAACAGATTCCAAAAAACTTTTTTGCTTTAGGTACAACTACTGCTGCTAATTCTATTCAACATGGTTTTATTACCACCACACCATGCCGTCAGACTGTGATTAGGCGATCAGGAAACTACAAATCCTCAATATGGGAATTCTAATATATTCAGTCGTTACATATTGAATACGCGGTAATTGTCATCATTTACATTAAAAAATTCTCTCTTTTTTCTTGCAATCAGATTTTGTTTATGCATAATGTAGGGAGAGAGATACGTGACGCGGGCTTCTGAGCTGAAAATGCAAGTGAAGATGATGCTTGATAAAACAGTAGAGCCACTGGATCAGTTGGAATTCATTGGTAATTTGCAAAGGCTGGGGATATCCTACCATTTTGAGAATGAAATTAAGCGAATCCTGTCTGTGATTAACATAAAATATAGTTAAAATGATCAAGATTCAAAAATTAAGGATTTATATGTGTAAGTTTATTGGGCCCTTATGTGGTTCTCCTAACTAGTTGGGCCAGTTCCTTTGCCCACATTTGTTGACCCGGATTGTGTTCTTTACTTGGAGCATTCTTGACCCTTAGTTTTTTAATCAATGGCTGGGCTTGATTCTTGGCTTGATATTTTCTTGATTTAACATTGGCTTCCTCCATACGACACTGACCCCCTTTTATCTTCTCTCCTCTGCTCGACTTTGGAGGGCGCTCTGTTCTTCTCTTCTTGGGGTTCACTATGTGGGTAAAAACCGTGACTTAGGGTGTGATACCTTGGGGCTTCTAGGCCTGAAATAGTGGCATCTTCCTCTAAGTCTTTACGGTAGAATCAGGGCCATTTGGGAGATCTTTGATCGATGACCAAATCGATTCTTCACTGGGTTTTTCTCTGAAGTTCTCTTTCTCTATGGATGGCGGATTGCAAGCGTGGGATGGGCTGTTCCTGAGCCTAAACACTCCAACCATTAAATCAGAGAGATGCACACGAGCTCGAGGAAGGGAATGAAGCTGCACAGTCTATAGGGGAGTCTTCTGTCCAAATTTATAGCTTCAGTTTCTGTCACTTTATGTGTTTAGAACTTGCTCTATATTTCTGGTTGTTTCAGCTTCGGTTTTCTCATAAAGTCTATGATTACTTTGTTATGTTGATTTCCATGTTATAGTTAATATTGAATCTGGACTTGGTTTCTGCCTTTGGTTGTATACATATAATGCACGCTGGATTCTAGCTTATTGTTGAATTAAAGATTGGGTATTGAACTTTGATGATTCAGATTTCATGAACATGCTAAAACTCTGCTTGCGATAGGTTTTGGAGTCTGTTATTATGCTATTGGATTCCATATTATGCTGTAATTCCCAACAATATGCTACAGCTCTGGAATTCAGACTACTAAGACAACATGGCTTTAATGTCTTTGAAGGTGCTAGTCAGTTTCTTCCGTTCATTTTCATTCAATTTTCGTGCTTACAAGTGTCTTACACATGTCATGTTGAACACAGAGATATTTGATCATTTCAAGAATGAGAAGGGTGAGTTCAAGTCGAGGCTTTGTGATGAAATAGAGGGATTGTTACAACTATATGAAACTTCATTCCTTTGAATAGAAGGTGAAAGTACCCTAGATATGGCAACAGAATTCACTATGAAACACCTTAATGATCAAACTAGTATCGATCAGTTCCATTCTCGATTGGTGCGCCATGGCTTGGAGCTTCTGCTGCACTGGACCATACCGCAAGCAGAGGCAAGATGGTTCATAAACGTATACAAGGACAGGCCAGACATGAATGCAGTTCTGCTTGAGCTTGCTAAATTGGATTTCAACATTGTTCAAGCAAAATATCAGCAGGAACTAAAACATCTCTCCAGGTATTTATTGATAAGATGCTCTATTCACTTAAAGACAAATTGACATGACTACTTGTCTTCAATCAGAGACAACTCAATAGGGAATTTGATGGAGTCAAACAGTCTCTCCTTAACAAATTTGCCTTTCACTTTACGACTACTAACTTATTTACGGTGGGAGAAAATGTATAAATTCCTACACAAATAAATTTGCAAATTTCTATCTCTTTTTTCATTTTAAATGCGTGGGCCAAATATTGAATTTTGATGTCTAAACGTTACAAATGTTTTTGCTTATTTCCTTCTGCCTTTTCCATGAATAGGTGGTGGAAGGGAACGTGCCTTGCCGAAAAGTTGTCCTTTGCAAGGGATAGGCTGGTGGAATGTTCCTTTTGGACTACTGGGATGATATTTGAACCTCAATATGAATTTTGTCAGAAAATATTGACGAAGGTCAATGTTTTAAAAGATGTATGTGATGGGGGGAATTAAATAATTGGCTTATTCCAATCTTCAAGTAGGAAGTTGGTTTTCAACCTTTAAGAATGGGCAAGCTGGTTATTAATTTTATTTATTGCTGCAAAATTATTTCTCAAGAAATGGTTCGGATCTATTTAAAATTAATCAAAATTGTTGCAAAATTATTTCATAATCAACTTCATGAAACTAGGTTTTACTTTCTAACAAGGACTGGTGTGTTGTAATTTAAAGTGATGCATGTTTTTGTGAGAGCCACACGAAGATTTTATGAAAATTATGGTTTTCATTATTGGGAGACCGGTTGTTAAACAATAATAAAATCTAGGTATGAACTTGCTTTTCTTCAAAATTGAGGACCAAATTATTATTGGAAAATTAGATTGGTAGTCTATAGTGAAATTTTCCCATATATGATATACTGATTTTTTTTCCTCCCCCTTCTAACTCCTATAATTATTATTTAGTTGGAACTTTACCGATGGGATGTCAATTCAATCTATCAGCTTCCAGATTACATGCAAATTTGCTATCTAGCACTCAATAACTTCATCAATGAAATGGCTTACGACATTCTTAAAGAAAAAGGGTTTCTAATAATTCCGTATTTAAGAAAAGCGGTATCATTTTTGCTTCAAAAAGTCAAATACACAATCCTTATGTTAGTTCCATATATAAGCCATATACAGTAATTGTTGGAGGAAAGAGGAGTTTACCAACTCGATTTGGCTAAGACTTGATAGGAAGGACAATACTAATAGGAAGAGGTAAATAAAATGTAACTTATATTTCTCAACTTCAACACTTACAACACTTGACTTGACTTGTTGTTCCAAAATGGAGGGACTCTACCCCTTTATATAGAGCTTACATGAGATTTCTAGACCACACATTAATCTAGAGAATTCTAGTCCATAAATTTTCATGAGGCTTCTAGATTTCATTTTTGGACTAGATATTTTCCTAGAGTATTCTAGGTACAATGCATATTTATGATCACATCTATTACTTAGATATTTATATGGGTCTTTCTAGAATATAATTCTAGAAAATGCTAGACTTTGTTGGGCCTTTGAATTGGGCCTATGAGCAAAATTCTTAAACTCATATTACTTACTCCAAAATCAAGTTTACTTTCCAACATCCCCCCTTAAACTTGACTTTGCTACTCCAAGTAAAGTTCTTAGGTTGCGGAACACGTCATGCTTGAGTGGCTTAGTGAAAATGTCGGCGATCTGCTCTTGAGAGGTTACATACTTCAGTTGCACCTCATTCTTTGCAACGCTCTCTCTTACAAAGTGATACCTTGTATCGATATGCTTGCTTCTATCGTGAAATACTAGATTCTTTGCCAATGCCAATGCTGATTTATTGTCAACATGGATCTCAGTTGGTTCGTCTTGTAAAACTCCAAGTGTCTTCAACAAGTTTCTAAACCAAATTGCATGGCAAACACTTGATGTAACTGCAACATATTCAGCTTCACATGTAGATAGTGCCACGATCGATTGCTTCTTTGAGCTCCAAGTGAATGCAGTGTTGCCCAAGTAGAATACATATCCAGTAGTGCTCTTTCTATCGTCAATGTCTCCGCCCCAATCACTATCACTATAGCCAACAAGTTTGAACTCATTAAATGATGAATAGATTAAACCATAGTCAAGCGTACCTCTGATGTAGCGAAGAATCCTCTTTGCAGCTTTCGTATGGGTCATGGTGGGTATCTCCATATAGCGACTGATTAGCCCTACTCCAAAGAGGATATCTGGTCTTGTGCATGTCAAATATCTTAGACTTCCGACAAGACTCTTAAAGAGTGTTGGATCCACTTTTTCACATTCATCATACTTCGATAACTTGGTTCCACATTCGACGAGGGTGTATACAGGCTTGCAATCCGCCATGTTGAATTTCTTTAGAACTTCTTTCGCGTACCCTTCTTGTGAGATAAAGATGTCATCCTCCATTTGCTTTACCTCAATCCCAAGATAGTAGGCCATAAGACCGATATCTGTCATCTCGAATTCTTGAGTCATGGCCTTCTTAAACTCAGTGATCATACTTAGATTATTTCCTGTGAATATAAGATCATCCACATACAAACAAACAAGCAAGATATCTCCTTTCTCATTTACTTTTGTGTAAAGGGCATACTCATGAGAGTCATTTTCTAAAAAATACTTGTCAATTCTACTATTCCATGCCCTTAGAGCTTGTTTCAACCCATATAAAGCCTTTTTGAGTTTTAAGACTTTACCTTCATGCCCTTTTATTTTATATCTCATTGGTTGCTCCACATAAACTTCTTCTTCAAGATAACCATTTAGAAAAGCTGATTTCACATCCATTTGAAAAATCTTCCACTTATTTTGTGCGGCAAGAGAGATAATTAATTTTATGGTTTCTAAGTGAGCAACAGGGGCAAATACCTCTTCAAAATCGATCCCCGACTGTTGGTTGTAGCCTTTGGCAACCAATCTTGCTTTGTATCTCTCCACTTCTCCTTTAGCATTCTTCTTTATCTTGTACACCCACTTGACTCCGATTGCTCTTTTTCCTTTGGGAAGAGTCGTCAGCTCCCATGTATCGTTTTTCTCAATAGCTTTAATCTCTTCATCCATGGCATATCTCCATCTTTTATTTTGCGCTGCTTCTTCATACCCTATTGGCTCACAATCGGCAAAAAGACAAAAAAGTGTGAGATTATTTTGATTCTCTGTTACCTCATATAGCTCTTGTAGGCTCCTCATCCGTGGTGTCCTTTCGCTTGAGCTTTCTCCTTGTGAAGATACTGGTGAAGCATCTCCATGAGCAGGTGATAGAGGTGGACTGGTAGGCTCTTGCTGCTCTTCATTCTCTTGTTCTTCTTCCTCAAAGAATGGCAAGAAGTCGTAGTCTTCTTCTTGGACACCCCAATCCCAATCTCCTTCTTCATTGAACTCGACGTCTCTACTTATGATAATCTTCTCCTTGCTTGGATTATACAGTTTGTAGCCTTTGGAGCGAGAGTCATAGCCGATAAAGACATACCTTTCACTCTTATCATCTAGCTTGGACCGCTTTTGATCCGGCACATGAGCATATGCAATGCTCCCAAATACTCGCAGGTGAGAGATACTGGGCTTCCTTCCACTCCATGCTTCTTGTGGTGTCTTATTCCACACACTTCTAGAAGGAGATCGATTAGATAGGTATACAGCGCAATTAACAGCTTCGGCCCAAAGTTCTTTGGGCAATCTCTTGCTTTTGAGCATGCAGCGGGCCATGTTAAGAATTGATCTATTCTTTCTTTCGGCTACTCCATTTTGTTGTGGAGAGTATGAAACTGTTAATGGGCGACGAATTCCATTTTCCTAACAATATTTCTCAAACACTTTGGAGGTAAATTCTCCCCCTCTATCCAATCTCATGGCTTTTATGCTATAGCCACTTTCATTTTCAACAAGAGCTTTAAACTTCTGGAAAGTTCTAAAAACTTCTGATTTCTGTTTGAGAAAATAGACCCAAGTCTTTCTACTAAAATCATCAATGAAGAGAACAAAGTAATTGTTCTTACTGAGAGAGCTTGGATTGATTGGCCCACAAACATCTGTGTGTACAAGTTCTAGCGGCTTCTTAGCTCTTGTAAATGCTTCTTTTGGAAAACTTTTCCTCGAATGCTTCCCAAGTAAGCATCCTTCACATTATTGATTCGGATGATTTATTGGAGGCAAACCTTCTACCATCCTTCACATAATTGAATCTTTAAAACAAGTTTTTAAGCATTTAGCAACATAATTTTGAATGCTTAATGCAAACATTCTATTTCTTATCATATGGACTTTAGCAATCAGATTTTTTCTTTGATCTCTTATTGAAAGACTATGATCTTTCAAATAAATATCATAACCCTTCTCTAAGAGTTGTCCCAAGCTCAGAATATTATTCTTCATATTGGGCACATAGTAGACATTTGAGATAAATTGATGCATACCATTCTTCAAGCGAATCAAGATTTTACCTTTGCCTTTCATGGGGATCTTCGATTCATCTCCAAAAGTAATATTGTCGCTTACCGATTCATCGAGCTCCACAAACATGTTTCTTCTTCCGCACATATGGTTGCTTGCTCCCGTATCCAAGTACCAAGTGTTTATTTCCTTACTTTCTTCACCTTTGTATGCCATTAAAAGTGTAGGATCCACTTCATTTTTTTGACTAGCAGAGTTGGCTTTCTCCTTGACTTGGTTATTACCATTTCTACATTCTAAAGCATAATGGCCAAATTTTTGACAATTGTAACATTTAACTTGAGATTTGTCATACCTTGGCCTTTCATTTTGCCTCGTACATTTTCCTCTTCCATAACCTCTAGTGGAAAACGAGCTTAGGCTTCTTTCCTCCTTGTAGAATACATTTCTTCCTTGATTTTGGCCCCGTCCTCTTCCTCTTTGGCTTCTCCTACTGCTGAACTTTCCTTCACCCTTGTTCAAAGTGAGGTTTGTTTGAAGAGCTTGCTCTAATGACTCTTCTTTCACCTTCTTCTTTAGTCTTTCCTCATGGGCTTGTAAAGATCCCATGAGTTGATCGACACTCATACTATCTAGATCTTTAGATTCCTCAATGGCTACAACTATCTAGTCAACTTTAGAATCTAAAGACCTAAGTATCTTCTCAATTACTCTAGTGTCACTCAACTTTTCTCTATTCCTCTTTAATTGGTTCACAATGGCCAATACTCTTGAAAAGTAATCAGATATTGATTCCAATTCTTTCATATGTAAAGCTTCAAACTCACCTCGAAGTGTTTGAAGTCGAACCTTTTTCACCTTCTCAACTCCTTTATGGGAGTTTTGCAAGATCTCCCATGCTTCCTTGCTCGTTGTAGCACAAGCTACTTTCTCGAACATGCCTTCATCTAAGGCTTGATAGATGAGGGTGAGTGCCATATTGTCCTTCTTCCTTGCATCCTTCAAACTATCCCTTTGTGTTTGGGATAGAGTGACCTCGTCATGTAGCTCCGTGTAGCCTTTCTCTACGATCTCCCATGCATCTTGCGACCCGAGCAATGCCTTCATCCTTATGCTCCAATTGTCGTAGTTATCCTTGTTAAGTTGAGGGACTTGAAAAGGAATCATCCCACTTGCCATTTTTCACAAGGACCTTAGGGCTCTGATACCAGTTTGTTGGAGGAAAGAGGGGTTTACCAACTCGATTTGGCTAAAATTAAAAATTTGATAGGAAGGACAATACTAATAGGAAGAGGTAAATAAAATGTAACTTATATTTCTCAACTTCAACACTTACAACACTTGACTTGACTTGTTGTTCCAAAATGGAAGGACTCTACCCCTTTATTGTGATGAAATATAGTCAAGGAAAATTTTAATCGATTAAGCAACAATTCCATTTCATTGGTCTTCACATATGGTCATCTCGATGACTATGGAGAGAGAATAACTTTCTCGCTATGTCCACCAATTTAGGTCTTATTCATTATCTAAATCAATTGTGTTTTAGAATATTCATGAAATATGACGTGATTAATGGGGAAAAAAATCAAATTTTAATGTTTTTGCAAACACAATTTTTTTAAAAAAAAAAGATAATTATAATTTTTTGCTTAAACTTTAGCCTACCCCTCAAAAAAAAATGAATAAAGAAAGAAAGAAAAATTCGGATGAAAGAAGGAGACAAGCATCAAGCAATGCTCAAGAAAATTTGAAAACACTTCCCTCGGCAGTCAGCTCCAGGTCTTCAAGGATCAAGACTTGACAGCAACGACTCATCATTCCAATCCGCAAATTCGGTGAGCAAACTTCACTCTCTCCAGCTCCAAAGTTAACTAACAGTTAGGTAAATAAATCCTTTATGTTCTATTTGTTTTGCTTCTTTTTTGTATTTTTTTTATAATTTGCAATTGCATATGTATTTTTGAGGTAAATTATCCCGTGTTGTTCCAATTTGTATCTCTATTTTCTGCAATCTGGATCTTTATTTTGTTATCTTTTGAAAATTGAAATTAGGGATGGCAATAAAAAGCCCGTTCAACCCGATACTCATGGGCCCCACCCCAGGGGATTATCTGCCGAACCACGTAAACGAGGTGGAGACGAGGTGAGGGTCACTACTCCAAATCGGGTACGGGGCAGGTACGGGAAACATAGTTCCCGCCCCGCTACGCACCCGGTTTAAAGTTAATTTAAATTTAAGTTTTTTATCAAACAAAACAATATATTTATCGTCATTTTTAAAGAGAACATAATTCATTTTTAACAAATTAGTAAAAAAGTAATAATATTTACTAACTAAAGACATAAAAAATAAAATAAATAAAAAATAAAAATAAAAAATAAATTGGACGATAAATGAGGTAGGGTCCTGCTCTGCCCCGCCCCGAACGTACCCCATCCCACTTTAATCGGGTATGGGAATGGGGTAAGTTAACAAAAATATCCGACGGGACGGAGGTGGAAATGCCCGACCCGTCCCGTACGTGCCTCAATGCCATCTCTAATTGAGATATGAAAATTGGGCTTTTAGTATGTTTACTTCTTTAGAAACTATATTCTCTTGTAAATCTGAGAATTTTCACCGGGTTTTATTTTCGCATTGTCTTTATTTATCTGATTTTATTTGCTTTATTATTTACATCTATAAACGTAAAAATTCTCTTCATACATCACCAAACCGCTTTATATTAAATTTTTGATTGGGCTAAAAACCGACCTAAATTGACCCACGCCTACACTTATCGGCGTCTTCAACATGCAACTCCGCTCGAATTGGAATGGCTCCGCATTGCATTCCCCTGACATAGAGTTTTCTTATCGCATAATTCACCTTTGTATTTGTTGGTTAATTGTGTAGTGAAATGGTTGTTTTCAATTGATAAAGTGAATGGTAAAGTTTAATTCATAGGTATGTAATTAAACTTAATATGGAATAGAAAACGAGAAGAAAGGAAGATGAAACAAACGAAAAATCGGAGGCAAGTGATATAACACTTTTTTCTTAATACAAAATTACCTCGCAATGGTGCTAAAGGTACTTGTCTTCCAAGATACACCGTATACAAATTGTGGTAGAAACACTTTAAACCACAAGTGCAACGAACTCAAACAATTTTTATTCTCTCTACAAAAAAAAAAAAAAAATTGAAATGAATTTTGGAGAGGTTTTGCAAGAAATTTTGATATAAGACTCAATGCAAATGATATGAGATCCATAATGGATGGCTAAAAGATCCTATTTATAGAAGATGAGAGGTTGTGAGACACGCCACAAAACTCAGCAATATTCACGAAGGGAAGCATCCTTTTTTGTCACTGGCCTTTCGTTCGTTCGCTAGTGACGCCTTTTCAACAGAAACATTTTAACCGTCTGCCGTTAGTTTGTTGCTCGAGTGGCAGGCTAGCAGCAATGTCACCTCTTTTAATGTTATCTTTTTTTTTCTTGTTTCTCTTCCAACTGTGGACCAGAATTTTTCATTCACTCGAAATTGGTTTTGAGATTCCAAATATACTACGACGATCTACTCGACAAGTAGAACAAATTAGTCTATTTATTTTTATAATTTAACTATCGGATCAAGTCCGAATATTTGGTCGAAGTTGACACAAAGGCACTTTTATTTTTTATACTTAACCAAATTTTCAAACTTTAAACCAAATTCCAAGAGCATTAAATTTTCAATCTTTAAACCAAATTCCAACAGCATTTTCTAGCTAAATTAGTTAGTTTTGTATCATCTTATATTTTACATCTAGATGTGTAAAGAAAAAGTTTTTAAGTTATCACGTTTAATACATCTTCTAGGGTTAAAAATTTCTATTGCCACTGAACATCTATACATGTTTCTCAATGGCATTTTCAATTTTAAGCTATTCGACTTTTAAATTTTCTAAAATGTCTCCTAGATGTCATCGGATTTTAAAGGTTATTCGAGTTGTCACTTAACTTATTAAAATACTTTCACATCTGGAACTTTGTCACTATTCACTTGTTGAGCATTAAACGAACAATGTGACATGCAACAAATTTCATAGCCAACTCAAATCTGCTCAAGATAGAGTCGAGCATATAGTGGAGGTCAGGAAGGAAAAAAAAGAAACAAAAAAAGAGAACGAGAATTTCGACGAATTAAAGAAGACCAAATTTATAGTGGACATTTACAGGAGTGTTCTCAACTAAAACTTTAATGGGTTTTAAAATATTATAAATATTAATGAATTTCGTGAATTTGAATAGTCTTACACGAAATTCATATGAATCTCATTAAAATTGTGAAATTTCAAAAGGATTTGTTATGCGTATTTTTAAGATTGAAATCCATTCAAATCTTATAAAATTTATGATTATTGAGAATACCTGTAAAGTATTTCATTGAAATTCATTAAAATTTTAGTTGAAGATATCTAAATTTTAATAAAATTCATTAAAATCTCAATTGGTGACACTTAAATTTAAAAGGACTTTTAAAATGTTAAAATTTTAGTTGAACAGAAAAATTAAGAAATCTGCGTTTCATTTGGTAGATAAAAATGATGTCTAAGAAAAAATGGTATTAGACTTCCCACCTAACACTGGTCAAATCCAATGACAAATAGACAATTACTAGCTTTCCATCTAACAATTCCAGAAAGTGTGTGAACAATTTCTAGCAGACATCATTAATTATGTGAATGAAATGTGTTATGATTTGATTCCAATTTCTTGCAGAAATCATGTAACATATATCATGCATGATGGGCTGTGATGCCATATAAAATTGGTTCAGTTCATGGACTATGATGAGATTGGGGCTAAGTTCACTTGCCGGTATTATATCTGCCATTGCCTGATAACACAAAATGTAAGAGGCCCAAACAATATGGATGACATGTATGCTGCTGTGGACCATTTATCACTAGCTAAAATCTATGGTGATGATGGTGTCATATTTAAGTGACCTGAGTGGTTACCCTAAATGAATTTTTCATCTGATCTGCGTGAGAGGCTTTTGTAATTTCTTTCTCCATGTCTCTTCTCATTCCTTTTTCCGTCTACTGTGTGTTGCCCTAAATTTTCTGGTTTTTGGGGTTGAATCTGTGTGATTTGAGTCCTAGTAATTCTTCGATTAAAGGTTTACAGTTGTGATCAGTTAGTTTGTTCTTTGTCCATTGAAGTAGCTGCGTTTGTTCATTCTATTTGAGGGCCAGGGTTTTGTGGATATTTTGTTTTGTACAGAAGGGTATAATGTTGTTCTGAGCCCAAACATAATCAATCCTTATATTGATGACTCCTTATTGATATTATGTGATTCTAAAGGGTTATTTTCATATTGTGTGTTCTTAGGTATTTCTATTTTGTTTCAAGTTACAACGTTGGTATCAGAGCTGTCTGGGTGGCTTAGTGTCCCTTCATTCGTGATTTGTTGGTGAAAAATTAATTTTTACAGATATGACGATTGAAGGAAACCTAGATCCTATTGTTGACCGATCGTGGTTCCTTGTGGTGATTCTTTGGGAGATATTGTATCTCTGGCGATTATTTGTTGAATCTTGAAAAAAGAATTCAGATCTTGGGCATCTGTGAATTGTTCTGAAAACATGTGGGTACTTTGTGGGTGTTACTCCAAGCTGATGGTTAAAATTTCTAACCCTAACTTTTTTTGTTGTTAATCATTAATATTTTCTTCCCTCTGTTCTCCTTCTCGTTTCTTCTTGTTTCGTGTGTTTCTTGAATAATGCCTTGACCTGGGTTCTTGAGCCTCAAGGAATCCAGGTGAATTCAAACACATAGAAATTGGAGGAATCCCCTACTGTCTTCATTAACATCATTGTGTTTATTTCTTTTCAATGTGATTATTTGCCCTTGAACTGTTTGATATTTCATATTTTTTTGTGTGATATTGGGATATGTACTATTTGCTGTTGAACATTGATTTCAAATCCTTTTTTGTGTTGTTTAAAAAATTCAAATGACGACTACCGCGTTTGAACTTGGAGTTTTTAATGGAAAAAGGGAATTTCACATTTGGCAGCAAAAATGAGAGGGGTCATTGTTTAGCTAAAAGTTTCAAAGATTATAATTTTCGTGCAACTATGACTACTGAACAAATAACTTAATCTAATGAACTTGCCTATATTTCTGTTATTCTTCATTTGTCTGATCAAGTATTGAGAAAAGTAGGGAAACTTGATAATGCTAAAGCATTGTGGGATAACTTAGAAGAACTTTATTTGATTAAGCCATTACCTAATATACTTTTCCTTCTAGAGAGGTTTTTTAGCTTTAAGATTGATTTGTCTAGACTTCGATGATAATCTCGATACTTTTAACAAGTTAGTACAATATATTACTATTAATGCTAGAGACAAAGTTTCTGATGAATATAAGACTGCTATTCTCCTTAATGCCTACCCTGAGGTATATAGAGATGTCAAGTTTGCCATTAAATATGGCAGAGATACCCTGACTCCTAAGATTGTTATATATTCTTTAAGAAGAAAAAAATTAAAACTTAATGCTAAAAGAAATGGGAAGGAATCAAAGAGTTTGTTTGTGAGAGGTAGGTCCCTTACAAGGCAAGGGAATGGTTAGGGCAGTCGTAGTCATCAAGGGAATAATACTTCTAAGAAGAAAGCGAAAATAAGGTTTAAGTCAAAGTCTAGAAATGGAAATAGGAAGTGTTGTGGGTGTGAAAAAAAGGACATTATATAAAGGATTTTATGTTATAAGAAAAGAATGAACATAGAGGGATAAAAGTAGATGAGGGAAATGTTGTTGAACCCCTAGATGATAAAACTGTAGATGTCTATGTAGTGACAGAATCCACTACGGATCTGAATATTGCAAATTATGCAAATAACAGTGATCAAAATTTTTAGTGGATTCTCGATTCAGGTTGCACCTTCCATATGACCTCTTGAAGACCTTGGTTAGAAAACTACAAGGATCTTGATGGAGGAGAGGTGGTTATGGGCAATGGGCAACAATGTTGCCCATAAAATTAAGGGAATTGGTAGTGTGATTTTGAAATTTGAAAATGGATACACCTTTACTCCATAAAGGATAAGGTATGTCTCTGATTTGAATATAAACTTAATTTCAATGGGTAATTTAGATGACATAGGACCGCAAGATAAAATTGGAAATGGTTCATTGAAAGTAATTAAGGGTTCCTTAGTTATTTTCAAAAGTACCAAAAGAAATGGTATATATGTCACTAGAGCCAGTGTTGTTCTGAGTCACTCTGTTGAGTCCTCCAGTACTGAGATTGATGTAACTCTGAAATGGCATAACAGATTCGCACATATTAGTGAGAAAGGCGTGCACATTTTACATAAGAAGAGGGCATTTGGTAAAGATATTATTTCTAAAGTTCCTTTCTGTAAGTACTGCACTTTAGGTAAACAGCATAGGCTTCATTTTAATATTGAAAAACATAACATCAATCCTTGAATATATATACACTCAGACCTGTGGGGACTATCATCTACCACCACTCAATAGTTATATTTTTTCTTTGATTGATGATTTTAACAAGAAAAATTTGGGTATTCCTCTTGAAATAAAAATTTGATACTTTTGAAAAGTTTAAAACTTGAAAAACTTTAATTGAAATCAAGTTGATAAAAAGACACACAATGGTCTTAAATTTTGTAGTGCTGAATTTAATCAACTGTGTAAAGATGATGGAATCTCAGGCATAAGACTATTCTATAGAGAAGATGAATATGATCATTTTAGATAAGGTAAGATGCATGATTATTAGTATGGGTGTTCCAAAAGTACTATGGAGTGAGGCTGTTATGACAGCTGTATTTATTGTGAATAGGACCCCTACTAGTTCCTTAGATGGGAAAACACATGAGGAAGTATGGTCATGAAAATTGGCTGATTATACCTTGAACGGTGAAAGGGTACACAATTTTGATCAGAGAAAATAAAGGATTTAAGATGATAACACTAGAAATGTGATATTTAATGAAACTGAAATGCCTTGTTTGAGTGAAAGGGTTTTAAATGATGCCTCTAAGAGTGAGAAAGAGAAAAAGGCTAGGCTTCAGGTGAAGCTGGGTTACTATTAATCTAACCATTCATTCTAAATAATAGATAGGCAAAGTTTACTTTGACTATGGTAGAGGAATACGTTTTTTCATAAAACATGAACTTATTGACTATTTTAAAAGAATAAAAAAAAAAACTAAATCATGAATATTCATAATAAACTTTCATTGTCTCGTTGATTAAATAGTGAGTAAATAGAGAAGTGCAAGTTTCCGATAGTCCAAAACCATGTAAATATACTCTTTAAAGTATTTTCAATCTATTATATGAACGGAGATACAGACAAGAATCAACTAATTAATATGGTGATAACTACATATGTAGCATGCCTTTTTTATTTTTATTTTTTTTTAGGACAGGTGCTTACTTATTTTTATTTATAAGTGATGAGAGAGAAAAAATATGTATGAATAAGGGATATTTCATTAGCTTTTGTAAATAGAAAAATTGGTCATGCTTGACGCTACCACTAAATTAATGACACTTTTAACAATACTTCACTTTTGTTCAATTTCTTTCATACTTATTTCGACAAAGTCAAAATCTTCATACCATTCCAATAGTTAGGCAAATACTACAATGGCTCATCTAAAGATCAAGACAAGAACAATGGTTCACATTTAGAATAATGGCCGTCATGTGAAATCAAGTCTGGCCCAAAAATTGCCACTACCAAACTCTAAATATGAGAGAAAAAAGTTTCGCCACCACCATATCAATTACAGAAGACTTCTCTTTTGTGCTTACGTCTTGGAAATTATCAAATTTGCATTCCACTACAATTGCTAGGCAAATACATTAACAGATTAAAAACTTGTAATATATAGGCATGTTCTGTGCAAATTGTCCTAAAAATTCAACATGTCAATATTTAGTCACTGATATGGACGGAGACAACATAGACGAAAATAGGAGAAAAAATAGTAGTTGAAATACTTGATATATATGTGTCTGTTCCAATGATTGTTTCTAAGTCTACAAACTCTATATTGTGATGCTGTAAGAATGAGTATACACAAATCGAATTTCGTTGATTTTCACAGAACAAGATTGATCAGTTGGGGAAAACTCCAATTTTATTTAGATCATAAGAAACAACAAAGAAAACAACATGCTCTTAAAAGAGTTTAAAAGTGACAAATCCTAGAGAAAATCCTAACTACTACAAATGACAAAATAACTCCTAACTTAAAATATTTAATTAAAAGATAAAATAAAAATAAACAAATTAAAATGTATCTCTATCTATTTGTTAGTTTAATAACGAGGGCAAATAAGAAGTGTGTTGGGTTTTGATACCCAATAAATCCGGGCGATGATGTTAAATCGGTATTTTAGTTTGGATAATATTTCATAGGCCTCGGCCGATGATTGAAATGATATGATGACACCACAATCGGACCAATCGAATCACGTAACCCACTTGAACCATTCGAAGTAGCCTAATTGTATTAGTGTTACTCATGGCCCAACCCGAACGACTTGGATGGCTTTAAGGTTTTAGCCCACTTACCCGTTGTTATTGGGCCCTGTTTGTTTAACCTAAAAGCCTAAACCCTAAACCTATCTTAAACCTATTTAAGTGAGTTGTTACTTACGTGTATTGTGTGAGAGATTAATTGAGCAGCCGTGTTATATTGTGAAAAAGGAGAAAAACCGTCCCCTTTTGTGAGTTGAAGAAAAAAGCCGTTACTTGTCTATGCTTTGTGCTTGAGAGACCCACTTTTGCTCTTCTCCTCTACCTAGCCTTTGTGGCTCTTCCTTGGCTGTAATCTCCTCACCTTAGTCCTTAGTGGGCTGTAGAAATCTGTAAGCAACCGTGTTCGGGAAGGTGGTGCCGGTTTGTGGATTGATTGGTTGGTTGTGGTTTGTCGACATTGATTTAATCTGAGCCCGGAAATCATTGATTGGAGCCCCAAAATCCAACATTTGGTATCAGAGCTGGTTGGTGGTGCATTGGGCTTCAAAATCCAGTAGAAAAACGTAGCAGAAATCGCCCAGGAAGCTGTTGAAAAATCTGCCCAGTTTTTGTGCGAAAATCAGACCTGCAACCTCGATTTCCGGCTAATCCAGGAGGAATTTGGACAAACGGAGACCGGATTTGGAACGTGCAGGTGGAGGCGGTGCTGGGAGGCCGGCGCGTGGTGGACGGCGGCGGCGCGTGCGGCGGCGCGTGGGCACTCCGGCGGTGGCGCGTGCGGGCGCGTGGAGCGTTTTCTGACCAGGGTTTCTTCAGGCAGTTTCTTTATTTTGATTTTGTGAACGTACTGATATTTTTGGTTTAGTGTTTCAGGTTGCGCAGAAAAAGTTGGACGATTTTGCCCCTACGTTCGTAGTTCAATTGTCGCTCGGTTGATTGCTGCAGTTGCTGGAAACTTTAGGGCGAATAGTGGTGGCCCTAAAGTGTTTAAAATTTATATTCCTCGTAATTTACGGACTCAGATAGGTCCGCTCTGGTAAATTGGCTTATCCCGTTTAATTCCGGCATTAGCGCGTCATCGTGTGGGGTGACATTAGGATTGGGGTTACCGTGAAGGGGTAACCATTGCTTGTGCTAGAATTTTAGGAATTAATTGCTCTATTTGAAGTGTTGAATTTAACTGCAAGTTGGTAATTGCTTTTGTGCTGGAACTGTTGTTTTGTCTCTGTGTGAGATTTCTTTGCGTAGAAATTTGAATTTTGTTGACATACCTTCGTGTTGCATTGATTATCCTGTTAGAACACCTTGGACTTGACCCATTCGAACGTTCCCTTGATCTGAGATTTTGAGTCTCACGAAACCCTGGGAATCTAGAACGGTGTATATTGTTGCCTTAGGTTTACTCTGTGTGATCTACTTGTGCATTTTTGGTTGTTCTGTTTTTCAAAATGTCTTCACGTTTCGAAATTGGGATTTTCAATGGGAAAGGTGATTTTTCAATTTGGCAACAAAAGATGAAGGGTATTTTGGTTCAACAAAAGGTTTCAAAGGCCATTGATGGGAAATTTCCGGAAAATTTTACAGATGCACAAAAAGAAGAATATGATGAACTTGCATACACTTTAATTATTTTACACCTGTCTGACACTGTTTTGAGAAAAGTTGGAAAACTTGATTCTACCAAAGAACTTTGGAAAAAGTTGGATGATTTATATTTGCTTAAATCCACTCCTAACAAGTTGTACTTGCTTGAAAGATTTTTTAGTTTTAAAATGGATTCTTCAAAAGATTTGGATGACAATTTGGATGTGTTTAACAAACTTGTTCAAGATATTGTTAACTGTGGAGAGTCGGTGTCTGAAACCTACAAGGCTATTATTTTGTTGAATGCTATACCTGATACTTATCATGAAGTTAAAAATGCTATTAAGTATGGTAGGGACACCTTAACCCCTGAAATTGTCATAGATTCCCTTAGGAGTAAGGAAATGGAGGTTAAAGCTAAAAAAGAAGATAAGAGAAATGGTGAATTGCATATGATGAGGAGTAGAATGAAGTTTAAGCAAATGAGTTTAGGTAGAGCTAAAGATAACAGTGATTCGAGTAGTGACTCGAGTGATGAGGGTGATAAGAAGAAGAGCAAGGGTTGGGACAAGTCTGGTGGTAGACGGTGTTACAGCTGTGGTAAGTCTGGACACTTCATTAGGGATTGTCCCAAGAAGAAGAGTAAGTTGAGAGGTGATGCGAATTTGCTTATAGGGTCGAGTGATGACCCTAGTGAGGTCTACTGAGTGTAACATTAGTTACTGCATTTGCATCTGTGTGTAATCCTTTCTGCATGTGTGTGATTGCTCGTTTCCGCTGCATGGCTATATGTTGCATTTCAATGTGTTTGATATGTGCATTGACATGATTTGGAGTGATCTTATTACTTGGTGTAATGTGTTTGCATGCATAGTGGGTTTCTGATGCATTTGGCTGTGTGTGTGTGTGTGTGTGTGTCCTTTGGTAAGGTGGAGTATAGATGCCTAGGGGTACATTGGTTGTACTGTGGGATGTGGAGTGTTACATTTGGATCACGGTGGAGATGTGATCAAATGTTAGAATCCTTTATCTAGAAGAGACCCTGATCAGGTGGAGTGTGAGTGAGGCACTTCTATCACTTCTGTTAGGTGGAGACCCATTATCCACGTAGGTTGGAGAAGTGATGTGTTGATAGAGGATTATCCCAAGAACTTAGGATCTATAGAGGCTTACCGTTAGACATGTTTGTTTGTTTGTTTGAGTGATTAGTCTAGTGAGCAGGTGGGCGATGAGGTGAGATGTGTGTTCTCGAGGTGAGTGAGCAACACGGAATGGGATAGGATAAGTGTGGTGAGATCTTTGTGAGGTCATTTATGCATTTGTTGCATATGTGTTGGCCTGTTGATTGACTTTGTGTTAATCTATTGTTCTATGTGAACGTGTTTGATAAGATCTGTGTTATCCTATATGATATCTCCGTCGCATGTTTTATTTGCTCTTGATTGATTGCTGTGCTTATTTGTTTCTACTTGGGTGTTCATGACCTTAGCCCTAGTGAGTATATGGAACAAGTATGGTATGTGTTTCAGGTGGAGACACGAGGTAAGGTCTGTGATGCCAATTTTATTGGTTACCTTGGTTGTGCAAGTGTAAACTGTGTGTTTTGTCTACTTGCAGATTTATTGGGATCAAGGTGGAGATTTGTTGGGTTTTGATACCCAATAAATCCGGGCGATGATGTTAAATCGGTATTTTAGTTTGGATAATATTTCATAGGCCTCGGCCGATGATTGAAATGATATGATGACACCACAATCGGACCAATCGAATCACGTAACCCACTTGAACCATTCGAAGTAGCCTAATTGTATTAGTGTTACTCATGGCCCAACCCGAACGACTTGGATGGCTTTAAGGTTTTAGCCCACTTACCCGTTGTTATTGGGCCCTGTTTGTTTAACCTAAAAGCCTAAACCCTAAACCTATCTTAAACCTATTTAAGTGAGTTGTTACTTACGTGTATTGTGTGAGAGATTAATTGAGCAGCCGTGTTATATTGTGAAAAAGGAGAAAAACCGTCCCCTTTTGTGAGTTGAAGAAAAAAGCCGTTACTTGTCTATGCTTTGTGCTTGAGAGACCCACTTTTGCTCTTCTCCTCTACCTAGCCTTTGTGGCTCTTCCTTGGCTGTAATCTCCTCACCTTAGTCCTTAGTGGGCTGTAGAAATCTGTAAGCAACCGTGTTCGGGAAGGTGGTGCCGGTTTGTGGATTGATTGGTTGGTTGTGGTTTGTCGACATTGATTTAATCTGAGCCCGGAAATCATTGATTGGAGCCCCAAAATCCAACAAAGTGAATCACTTAAGGAATCGTGATACTTGTACAATCTTTATTGACAATATCTTACATGACAACATCATATTCTTCCATTTTAAAAACTTATTTTTACATCAAATGCTCAAATTTTGACAACATGTGATTGTCAATCAAGGTTCAAAAACTTGTTCATCGAAAATATATTTTGAATAAAAACTACCGCAAGTGTATAGATCGTTCAATTAATAAAATAGATTTTAGAGTCCAAGTATCGTTCCCATAGAGATTTATTAGTTCGATTTTACCTATTCTGACATTAATCGAAACGTGAAATATGGTTGAGTTTTGTAACTAAATTGTAGTTAAACTAAATGAAAGTAATAGTGGATGACTTAATTAAACTAAATGCAAATTATACGATGGAATGCATATTGAAGTAACTCATAGAAAAGAAACGCACTAGATTCGAGAATTCTCATGCATTGATCCATTTTAACTCTAGTTCTACAAAATTGACAACATGTTTGAATTGATGAAAAATCAATGTTTCTAACATATTCAATAATCTCTCTCAAGTAGAATTGAACATATTCGCGTATAACATTTGACTATATTTCTATGATAAATGCAATATACAATAATGCATGACATTTTGTAAACACTTAGAGATTCACATGGAGAATAGCTGTATGTTTTTATCCTCTATCGGACTCTGCGATGATTTATATCATGTCGAGTCTATTCCCCTTCGTTGGAATGCTAGAAATAGGTCACCACACTCATACAACTATTGGGCATATAATTGTAGAGAAAAAAGCAATGTATATAAATCATTCAATAATTGAAAACCCATTTTAATGTCAACATAATAAAATTAGGAATTAAAATATCACATCACAAAGTTCATCGTTCACCTATCACATATAAGTCTAGTCTAGCATGGAGGAAAGAAGAAAATCAGAAAAATAGATAAAGAACGACATCCCTGACTAATCTTGAATTGAATCTTAGCGTTGTGATGTTATTCTTCTTGTTTGTGCCTCTTCGTCTCTCTGAAAACCTTCAAAAATCTCCACCCAGGTCTGCCTAGGGTTTGAGGACGGCTTTAGAGTTTATATAATTGTCAAAAGATTGGTTTTCATAAGAGTTTGAACGAAATAAGGAAACTAGATTCGCGCCCAGATTGAACCATGTGACTGTATGGTATAAACTCATGCGACAGCATAATTATACAAAATTTTCACTATTTATCTCCTATAGATGCTTGTGCAACTGCATGGACTTCTACCATGCAATTGCATGGTAGAAATTATTTTTCCTTTTATTCACTTTGGTCCTCAAGTTTGTTTCATCCACTTTTTAGCATTGCTTCCTTCTCCTTCTTCTTCTAACATCTCATGATGTCACAATGTGTTACGTAACTCAATTCCCTGCTTGATTCGCCATTCGATTCATTTTTTGAATAACTACATTTTGGTCCTTGAAGTTTCATATTCTTCCATTTTGATCATTTTTTGTTCATTTTCTCATACTTTTCATTCCATCCATCAATGTAATCCTACAAACACAATTATATATTATATTGAATTGAGTCATATTTCAATATATACATCAACAATTTTTCATATTTTGTGACTTAAATAAGTGTGCAAAACACGCTTATCAAATCCCCCAAACTTGAGCTATTGTTTGTCCTAAAACAAGATGTGGCTTAATCTACATAAAACATAGCTTAACAATTTGCCATGTCTCAGGATTGGAGTTTAGTAAGAGAACACATGAACAACTATTGCCGTACAAAATCTCATCAATCTCCACATGTCATATGCAAAACTCGATATGTATGTGTGTGTGTGTGTGTGTGAAAACTCACACCCGCATATCAAGATAATGGTTGACTCATACCCAACCCAATGTAGTCAAAAAGAAAAATTTCGCCCTCATCGCTGGAAAGACACATATTCCCCTAAACTTATCTTTTCACTCGATTATCCCGGGTGTGTTTTAAGGCTGAACTCATTTATATCTATTTCTTTCCCTCTTTCATTCGGATGAATCAAACTATCACAATTTCACACTTTAATAAGCACAGGTTCTACTATTTTTTATTTTTTCATTCATTGAGATTAAATTGAGCTAGTTGCCTCGCATTAGAGATATAGTCTTATCAACCGAGTGTCCAGGGCTAATCAATGCATTTTATACATAAGAGTACATATGTACTTTATCAATGGATAGACACCATTTTCTTTTTCTTTTAGATAAAATCTTTCATTTGCTTTCTATATAACCCTTGTAGTGAACTTTAGGCCGATAACTCCCAAATCAGATGACTATAGGGTACCAGATTATAAACCTTTGCAGGCTTAATCACTTGAGTTATATAGGTTCGAACAGATATCTTTGTTTATTCAATGATTAGTGCAATACCCCTTTTCTTTTAGACACCTAATTTCTAAAACTATACCCTAACTTGAAACTTTCACTTCGTTTTCACCTTGTTAGTTTAAGACAATACACAGATAATATCATGCATAAAACCCCTACTCATTTCAGTGTTCCCTTGCAACAATTCAATCACATCTAAACTATTCTAAATATTGGTCATGGTTTAGCACAAAAGAGATTTTTCTGGTATAATCTCTATGTTCAACTATTTCTAAACAGTGAGTCAAATCATTAGCCCAATATGCATGCATGAGTGTCGTGTGAAAAATAAACTAAGTCTCACTAAACATGTATTGATTAATCTAATAATGCACAGTTTTCATCATTCATGGTCCACATATAGCCCAATATTAAACATCATGGTCGACAGAATTGTCAAACCCACATAAGCACACAAAAACAAAAACTACAGTAACATGATGAATGAGATATTAACATAGTCCCACCCCCAAACATATACAGAACATTGTCCTCAATATTTAAAGAATAATAAAATGTAAACTTAGCCGCGCATAAAATTAAGGACAAATTTACAGAAGATAAAAAAACAAAGGGTGAGGAATACTCCCCTGATCGATGGGGGGATGTGAATGTGGAGACGGAGGAAGAAAACTGAAGCTGAAGTGTCAGATGCTAGAAGTGGACATTACTTTGGCTCAAAAGGCATCTTCGTGATCTAACTAGATGATGGATGACCTTTAATTATCAAAACTAAAGAAATTAAACATGGCTCCTAAGTTAATATCATAGATGGAATAAATAAATAGGTGAAAAAAAATGAAAAGAACGGTTGGGTTGCCTCCCAACAAGCACTTGTTTATAGTCTATAGCTTGATTATATGACGGCTGATCATGGGCACCAAAAGAAAGATTGTGATGCCTTGTACATCTCTCTTCTTTTGACTTTGATCCACTTTTCATTTGATCTTCACACCTCTTCCTTGCCATTTTCAACATAATAGGACTTGTCTATTCCATCTGACTAAATTTCAACTATGTAGATTTGTATCTTCTCGACAGGTTTAATCACAAAATCAATTTTTCGACAATCAATAAAGTTGGAAAAATGTGAGTTGATTTCCTCCTTATTGATCGTCTCATCCTCATTTAGTTCCATTGTGATTAAATTTTCACTCTTTTTTTTCTCTTCTTCAATTGTTGAACTCTCATCAAGTGGAATGATTGGTCCATAATCTAAATCCATGGGCAACGAAAAGTTGGTCCCGATGACCCTTTCAAGTGGATTGTACCCCCAATAATGAAATTATTCCCAGTACATGCATATCCCCCAAAAGCATCTCGCCTTCATCCAACTTGTCCAAATTTTCAAAATACTTTGCAATTACGTTTTCATAAAATAGAGGAGGACCATCTCCTACCAGTTTGAAGTCTTCATCCTAATTGTCAGGTATAAAATCTCCAACGAGCATATACCTTTCATGGTTTTCATCAATTGCTCGCTTTCGACACATTAAATATTCTCTAAATATCATAAGCTTCGGTGTGTAGAAACAATAGTGCGAGGATAAACATTGTCCAGTATGATGCATCGTGTAGCAATTATAACAACTCGGGTATCTTCCAAACATATTTTCATCATCTGTGTAAAGATTATCCATTGCAAAAGTTTCATTACCTTACCAAGTCAGAATCATGAAATTATCTGAAAAATGATAGGGAGAGAGTGCAAACACGGAATAGATTAATAATAAGGGGTTAGCCAAAAATAAAAACAATAAATAAAAAATAAAATAAAATAAATAAAAGAAAAGAAAAGTTCGAATTAGTGTCAATGTAAATAAAATCAAACTAAGTTAAATCCCCAGCAACGGCGCCAAAAACTTGTTCTTCGAAAATATGTTTCGAATAAAAACTACCACAAGTGTACGGACCATTCAAGCAATAAAATGGATTTTAGAGTCCAAGTATCATTCCCCACAGAGATTTACTAGTTTTATTTTACCTATTCTGAACTTAACTGAAACGTGAAATATGGTTGATTTTTGTAACTAAATTGTAGCTAAACTAAATGAAAGCAATAGTTGATGAATTAATTAAACTAAATGCAAATTATACGATGGAATGCATATTGAAGTAACTCAGAAACGCACTAGATTCGCGAATTCTCATGCAATGATCCATTTTAACTCTAGTTCTACAAAATTGACAACATGTTTGAATTGATGAAGAATCAATGTTTCTAACATATTTAATAATCTCTCTCGAGTAGAATTGAACATATTCTCGCATACCATTTGACTATATTTCTATGACAAATGCAATATACAAGAATGTACGACGTTTTGTAAATACTTAGAAATTCACATAGAGCATAGCGGTATATTTTATCCCCTATCGGACTCTACGATGATTTATACCTTATCGAGTCTATTCCCCTTCTTTCGAATGCCAGAAATAGGCCACCACACTCATATAACTATTACGCATATAATTGTAGAGAAAAAAGCAATGTATATAAATCATTCAATAATTCAAAACGAATTTTAATGTCAACAAAGTAAAACTAGGAATTAAAATATCACATCACAAGATTCATCATTCATCTAACACATATAAATCTAGTTTAACATGGAGGAAAGAAGAAAATCAAAAAAATAGATAAAAAACGACATCACTCCGAATAATGAATTGAATCTTCGCGTCGTGATTTTATTCTTCTTGTTTGTGCCTCTTATTATCTCTGAAAACCTTAAAAAATCTTCTTCCAACTCTTCCTAGGGTTTGAGGACAGCTTAAGAGTTTATATAGCTGGCAAAAGATTGGTTTCCATAAGAGTTTGAACGAAATAAGGAAACCAAAATTTCAGCGTCCAGATTGAGCCATGCGACTACATGGTATAAACTCATGCGATAGCATGGTTATACAAAATTTTCACTGTTCATCTCCTGTAGATGCTTGTGCCACTACATGGACTTTCTACCATACGATTGTATCGTATAAATTATTTTCTTTTTGATTCATTTTGGTCCCCAAGTTTGTTTATCCACCTTTTGGCATTGCTTCCTTCTCCTTCTTCTTCTAACATCTCATGATGTAATAATGTGTTACTTAACTCAATTCCATACTTGATTCGCCATTCACGTCATCTTTTGAATAATTACATTTTGGTCCTCGAAGTTTCATATTCTTCCATTTTGGTCCTTTTTCGTTCATTTTCTCATACTCTTTATTCCATCCATCAGTGTAATCCTACAAACACAATTATATCAAATTAAGTCATATTTCAACATATACATCAATAATTTTCCATATTTTGTGACCTAAATAAGTGTGCAGAACACACTTATCAGAGGTTGTCAACCATGATTGTACAACTAACTTTATTCAAAGCACATGACTAATTGTGTTTTTATAAAGAACTCGCCAACTTCTTATCTATACTATGAATTCTAGTGGTTTAATTTCTGGGTCAAAATGTTGAAAATCTAATAGACAAGTATTATTGAAAGCGTTACTTCCAATCTACTTGCACCCTTTGTATCCTGTCTATATTTAATTTTCTTCTTTCCTACAAATATCAACTTTCTTTCTGTTGTCGGTGCCGATTATGAACCTAACATGGCGACTTTGCATTATTCCATGTGAAAATACTAACGGTTGTGATATATGTATATAAAATATTTATATATACACGATGTGGTGAGATATGATTGGGTCAAAATTTCTTTAATCAAATAAAAAAAATTCCTCACTCTCTCTTTTTGACACTTCATTGTATATAAATCATTATACAACTGTTTATGTACAAGTAGAATTATTCAAATACTAAAGTGCCATGAGGAGACTTTTTTTTTTTTTTTGAGTAAAATAGGAATTGAATTTGAATAAATAATTTGTTTATTTGAATATTTTCTACATCCCAATTTGTATATAACCATGAAGAATCTCGATGGAGGCATTGGGAATATGTGGTGGGATTTTGATTCGACTGAGCGACATGGTGTGAGTTGTGACAATAATAATTTTTCATTCTAATTTTATAATTCTTATTATACCCATGTGTGGTGAGGGTTAAATCAAATTTTTAGTAAATTTTGATAAAACGTGATAAAATATGTGGTTGAAAAATTGTGAATCTCGTATAGTTAAAATTAATTATTGATTTTGATTTAAATAGGGGCTATATATTATTCTCTATTTCAGGTTTTTTTTTTTTTTTGATAGTTTTAGAAAGAGATATTGAGGGAGAATTAAAAAGAGGCTCACGTTGCCCATATAAAGGCCACATGTTGAAAATAATGTTAAGCATCAGTTATGTATCATATAAATATATTGGTGGATAAGCTTATAGTGGATTCAATATTTGAATTAACTTCAAAATTTACCAATGAACTTATATGGCACTTCATCGGTGTTTAGCATAAGATGAGTATATGTGCTCATTAGATCATCCTTGGTCTTATATAATCGCATATCAACCATATAGAGTTGCATGGAGTACAGTCTTATTCTAAGAATTCTCAATTCAATGCCTATTATGCAAATTCTGAGGCCAATTTATGTTTGCTCATTCAAAACAGAGATTTCAAAAATGGGGATCCGATTTGCTTTAGGCACAACTGCTGATAGCCTTGCTTCTCATGCTATACAATATCGAGTTCTTGCCACTACGCCTTGCAATCAGAACGTGATTAGGCAATCAGGAAACTACAAGCCCCCTATATGGGAATTCGATTCTATTCAGTCCTTAAATAGTGAATACACGGTAATTATCATCATCTGCAGAAAATTTTTCTATATATTTTTATTGTAAGGACTGACAAGAAGTTATATGCATAATATAGGAAGAGAGATACATAACAAGGGCTTCTGAGATGAAGATGCAAGTGATGCTACTTGATGAAACGATGGAACCATTATATCAGTTGGAATTAATTGATAACTTGCTGAGGCTGGGAATATCTTACCATTTTGAGGATGAAATTGAGCAAATATTGACTTTCATAAACAGAAAATGTAGCCAAAATAATGAGCCAAAGATTAAGGATTTGTATGCTACAGCTTTGGAATTCAGGCTACTAAGACAACATGGCTTTAATCAATCTCAAGGTGCACAAAAAACAACTTAGAATCCTTCATTTATTCTGTTGATTTATAATTTCTTATAATCAAACTCCGTGTAGCCTAATCATATATGTATCCCCGAGGTGTGTGAGATTTACTTCTTTGTTTATTACTGTTCTCCTAAGTAGAAGTTGAGGTTTTTATGTTTTGCAACACTTGTCTCGCACTTTTTCGCGCTTAACATGTCAAAGCTTGGCTGACTGCAGAGAGATTTGATTGTTTCAAGAATGACAAGGGTGGTTTCAAGCCAAGCTTATGTAATGATACAAAGGGATTACTACAACTGTATGAAGCTTCTTTCTTGTCAATAGAAGGTGAGAGTACTGTGGAAATGGCAAGAGAATTCACTATCAAACATCTTGAGGATAAAAGTGTTGACATTCACTGTGATCCATTGGTGCAACATGCCTTGGAGAGTCCACTGCACTAGACCATACTTCGGGCTGAAGCAAGTTAGTGTTGAATTATCTCATCTAAAAGCTTAATCTATTAGAAGAAGAGTACACATTTATTTAATTCATTCAACATGTGGTTCATAAACAAATATGAGAGGAGACCAGACATGAATCTAATTCTTCTTGAACTTGCTAAACTGGATTTCAACATTGTTCAAGCAACGTATCTTGAGGAACTAAAACATGTCTCCAGGTATTGTGGAGCGCACTAAATATATCGTATTTTATGCTCCTAACCTTACTATCCTTTGTTTCTACATATGAATAGGTGGTGGAAGAGAACATGCCTTGCCGAGAAGTTGCCATTTGCCAGGGATAGGCTGGTGGAATGTTTCTTTTGGAATATTGGAGTGCTATTTGAACCACAATATGGATTTTCTCGAATAGATGGAACCAAGTTAAATGTTTTAATTACAATTATCGATGATGTATATGATGTGCATGGTACGTTAGAAGAACGGGAACTTTTTACATTCATCATTGAAAGGTTAGCAATGTCCTAATGTCTCTTTCCAAGCCTCCCTTCTCTTTCTAGCTTTTACAATGATTTCTCTTTTTTAACTTTACAGATGGGATGTCAATGCAATCAAGCAACTTCCGGATTACATGCAAATTTGCTATCTAGCACTCAACAACTTCGTCAATGAAATGGCTTACGATGTTCTCAAAGAAAAAGGGATCGTAATTATTCCATATTTAAGAAGTACTATTAGTTTCCTTCAAGAAGTCGAATATACTATATCCTTAGTAGCATGTGTATTATTATGGATATTAGATAACACCGAATAATATTAAAGAAGAAAAATGAAATCTTGTTCATTCTATCATCAATTCTTGTATAATACACTTCTGGTTCCTAGGCTTCTATCTTAATAGATCAACAACATTTAAGAGGAGTAGCACAAATGCACGAGCCCTTATATTTATTGTTTCTATACTAAGCAATCTGTTATTTTATCCTTCAACAACAACCAACAGAACTTTCTCTTTATGTTTTATATATCCTTATAATTTTCCTATCTAAGAAATGTACAATAAGGATGTCAAATAAATGTCACAGTGGACAGATTTATGCAAAGCATACT
This sequence comes from Fraxinus americana, assembly GCA_035079005.1. Taxonomy (NCBI): domain Eukaryota; kingdom Viridiplantae; phylum Streptophyta; class Magnoliopsida; order Lamiales; family Oleaceae; genus Fraxinus; species Fraxinus americana. The sequence goes on from CM068714.1 coordinate 7,109,290, forward strand.
TAGAAGAGGCGAAATGGTGCTTTACTGGATACACTCCAACAATGGAGGAGTATATGAAAAATGCATTGATTTCAATATCAGCTCACGTAATACTGTCACATTCTTTTTTCTCTGTTACCAATCCGATAGAGAAAGAAGCCATTCAGTGCTTAGAGAAATATCCCGATGTAGTTCGCTGGTCGGCAACGATTTTAAGGCTTGCAGATGATTTAGCAACATCATGGATACGTATGCATGCAGCAAGCCTTATATGGCCAACCCTTTCCATTTCGTGTTTAATGAAATCAACGAGACAATAGGAATTCGAAATTAAACCCTTCCACTAACAGCGTTTTTTATGTTTTTTATTAATTCAGGACGAATTGGGAAGAGGTGACGTTCCTAAATCAATACAATGTTACATGAAAGAAACTGGTGCTTCTGAAGATGAATCACGCAAACACATAAGGTTTTTGATCTGCGAGACCTGGAAAAAAATTTTAATATTTGAGTCCGTTGGTAGTCTGTACTATTCTTTAGGATACTGGGCATGTTCTCTTTACTGTTTTCAAACCGTTTTTTATTTTCGATTTTCCAAAACAGTGAAAACGCATTCTCTTTCCTATTTTCGAAAACACGTTTTTGAAAACGACTTTAAAATTTATAAAGAAAACACAAAACGGACAAAAATGTCGTTTTGAGTGTTTTCAGTTATAACTTAGCCAAAATTTCCAAAACGCATTTTCATTATTTTCAACCCAACCGCCAACCTTCACCACCTGCACTAACCACTGCCATCACCGTCGACCACCTCCAACCACCAATTCTCACCCACAGCCACCACCACCGCTGCACCAACCACTGCCATCACCGTCGACCACCTCCAACCACCAATTCTCACCCACAGCCACCACCACCGTCTGCACCAATCACCGTCGCCAACCACCAAATCACAGCTGATCGCACCCACAGCCACCACCGCCGCCAACAACCAAATCGTAGTAGATCGCACCCATAGCCACCACCACATCACAATTGATCGCACATACAACAACCACCACCACAGCCAAAATCACCACGAAAATCTGCTACGATCCAAAATCACGAAAATCTGCTACGATCCAAAATCGCGAAAATCTACTGCTTAGCTGGGTTGAAATCGCGACCCAAAATCATCACAAAAATCGCGACCGAAAAACGAAAGAAGAAGGACAGCAGCGTCGCGACCGGCTAAGAGACCACTGCCATAGCCACCGTCACCATCGACCACCGAATCGCAGCAAATCACACCCACAGCCACCACCATGACCACTGAAATTGCAACCCAAAATCTCCACCAAAAAAGGAAAAAGAAGGACAGCAGCATCGCACCCCCACTCCTTCTGGCCGGGGAAATGGAGCCCGGCAGTGTGAAGAGATAGGAGAGAAAGAGGGGAGGGGAGCGAGAGAGAGAGAGAGAGAGAGATGGGATGGGAGAACGTGTTTTGGTCTTTTTAATTTTGGAAAACAATTTTTCAAAATGACAAAAAGAACGCATTTTCAACAATCTCAAAATGGACACTCAAAACACAAAACTCAAAATGAATTCAAAACATAAAACAGAAACATGAAGAGAACACCACCTTAGTTATTTTGTTTTTAGTGGATTTATGATGCATGTACGTGTCCTGTAGTTTCTATTTTTTAGCTAGCATGACAGTTACACGTTGCAAAACCTACATTTACAAAATGCAAAAGTTGAACCTATTTGGTTAGAATTTAACTTCCTTTATTGGACCATTGACCGTGATTGGACCCATTTACCTTCCATTTTCCAAGTCTATTGTCTTCAATTCACATCAATCTTATCATCCTGTACAAATGTGAATTGATGACAATTATGTATAGAACAATCTTTACACAATAATTAAATATTGAGGTTATGGTTGTCTGGCCTAAACAATAATTTAATACGTGGGGCCACACAAAAATTGAAAATGAGAATGAAAATAATGGGGGCCAGAATATTGGTTGTTATCGTAAAAAAGGACAAATATCGCACTAAAACACATTGAGTGCGTTTATCAATGTTTGCAATATCATCATGTGGACATCTTGTGCAGGGGCGGACCCAAGGGGGGTCCTAGGGGCAAGTCCCTCCCAACTTTTGAGATTCTTTTTTTTTTTTTTAATCACATTTGTTATCGATTGAAATTTAAATTTTAATATAAATTAAAGTTAACAATTATTTTTAATAACATATTTCATGAAATCTATAATTGTTTAATTTGTACCAAAATTTACTAAAATTTTGATTTTTATCTCCACCAAACAGGCGTAAAATCAAAATAAATTTGAATTTGGAAATATACAAATTTTAAAAATTCTCCGACGATTGTACTCTAATCGAATATCAAAATTGTTTGTATCATTTGGAAGCTTTTTTCAAGAATTATATTATGGACATATCGAATTGTTCAAACATATATAGAAAATAGTTAAAAATACGTTAAATGTGAACTTTAAAAGACGCCTAACTCGCTTTTTAAAAAAAAAAATTCAATTATTTCATTAACATTTATTATCTTTGCGATACAAATTTCTCAATGTAATTTTCATCATTTTATTAGGAAATTTCAAAAAATTTGAAATTTTACATTCGAAAAAGTCATATTCCATGTAAATTTTTGGATGTAAAATTACATGGAGTATGATTTTTTTGGACGTAAATTTTCGATTATAAAATTTCTACTAACTTCTTTGTAAGTTTGATTGTGCCCCCAACGTTAAAGTTCTGTGTCCCCCGCTCTTGTGCCTGTCTGTATTGAGAGATTTAATCAAGTGATTATGTATTGCTACCATACTGAATATTTCTAATATTTCAGGTGATATTTTCCAGTTGGACCCACAAGACACATCATTTTCAAAACAAAAATGCTAAATGTACAATCTTTTCTTAACATTCTTTTTGACATTGCCTTTGTTTTTTTAAAATTGTGGACAAGAACTATTTTTGTTTGTAAATTGACTAGTGGTGTTTTATCATGTGATGCAATGTAAAGAAAGATGTAAAAATGATATACATGTAGCATGATTGTTTTCAAAAATTAGTCGGAGGATTGGGGTTCCCCTATAGCAAAATGCTATTTTTTTGTGGCGAGGATCGAAACATAAAAGCCTTAAGATATCTTCCATGTCATTTGTTTCTCTCTATCGATGGATGTTGAAGCACATGATACTTTCCGAACTCATCTTAATGTTTCTAGTTGGATATTGCCATTCTTTATTCTATATGTTCTCGTTTGTAGGTTTCTAAAATAGGCGTAACAAGCATTTGGGTGCACTATGGTTTGAATCTTGGAGCTTTGAGACAAGGGCTCTCTAAGTTTTCAGAAATTTCTCTCCAATCGAAAGTAAGAAGCAAAGACAATTTTCAGAAAAATCAAGTTCCCTGTTCATTCTTTATAAGTTCCAGACTTACAAGTCCAGTTGTTTTGAATCAAGATTTCGTCTGGCTTAAAAAGTCACTACACTAAGTTAGAGGAGTGTTAGGTAATTGCCTCAAATTTTAAAATTGGAGGATTTCTATTGCAAATAATAAAAAGGTAATTATTGATCCTATAAATATAACATATATTCCATTATTTTAGGGTGTGGTATGTGAGAGGAAAAAACAATGCAATTGAGTTATATATTATATACACGCAAGGGCTGGCACAGAAAAGAAGGGGCTGCAAGGTTGAATTATAATATACGCACAGAAACTCACATACAGAAAAGAAGGGGCTGCCATAAGAGAAAACATACAAAATGGATATATTCAATTGGTTGGTGATTGGAGTTTATATATTCATTCAAACATTGCGGCTGGAAAGCAGGTTGGTGATCTCTATATATATATATATATTTATACACACACAAAGCTAGAGTCAATTTTACTTCGAAATACTTTCGAATTGGATTGGTGAGTGAAATTTTATATGATTGTAACAATTTTTTATATAGTAAAAAAATTTTGACGGTTCGTTTAATTTGTGCGTTATATTATTTATTTTTCCTTGTTCGCAAATATTCTTTTGAACAACAAAAACTTCTGCGAGGATATAGAAATAAAGGAAACTAGCGTAAAATTTCCCAACAAGGAGTGGATTCCGGGGTCAATTATGGAAATTGATTAAAAATATGTCTGCCAACTGGTTCTTTATAGCTTTATCAACTTGATCATTTATCTATTTATCAACATGTACAGTTCCAGTTGTGAACATACCATTTTTTAATATTTATCTGACCGACTTGTTGCTTTTGCAAGTACTCGACAGTTTCTTGTTCTTAATTAACTAAATGCATGCCAATTTATTCAAAGGAAATTTACTTAAGTGCCAGGTTACAGTTTAATTAACTAATATTGGTGTAGAGTCTGAATAAAAAAGCGTAGAAATTTGTTAAATTGATTCTAAATGTTGGCAAAGAAGACAAAACTTTATTGGAAAAAATCAACTAGTGATATCAAATATGCATAAAAATATTTTACATGAAAAAACACTGACACGAAGAAAAAGGCTATGGGATTGTAGTCAAATTTAAAGTTCAAGTATTATTTCATGATCTCAGATAGATTTACAAAACTTTCTCTGAACGATAATATTTTCTTGACTGACTGATTCCTAATTTCTTTTCTAATCTAAGAATATTTCTTTCTTGACTGACCGAAACCTAATTTCTTTTCTTGACTGGACTATACTAAACGGTTTACAAGAACATCAAGACTATGTTTTCTTGACTGGCAATATTTTCTTTGTTGACTGACACCTGATTTGTTTTCTTTACCGACTACACTAGAAGATTTACAATAACGTCTAAGAATATGTCTTTCTTGACTGACACGTAATTTCTTTGCTTGACTGGACTATATCGAAGGTCTACAAAAACATCAAGACTATGTTTTCTTGACTGGCAATATTTTCAATCTCCCTTGTTTATTTTTGTGGGAATTGAACCGGATTCAATAGATACTCCCATAATTTGAGAAAACGCGTTTGGCAAATGCGACTTTATAAAATCACACTCTCAACCGGATTGCCACACGTGGATGAATCTTGGCTTTTGATTTGAATTCCGGATGGTTCTTGTACTATGCCATATTCATTTGGCATTCTCGAGTTTTGCTTTAGGGTTTCATTTTTGTTCTCTCTGTGAGCGCGCCGTTATGAGGGTTGTCTCTATATTTTCGATCTCTCTGTAATTAGTTCTCAAATTCTTAGTTTGAGAAGGTGATCTGTAATATTGTAGCCTCTTTGTGATGATATTCTGAGTGAATATTTTTTAGGAAGTGTTTGTACTTCTGACTTGTTGATTCTAAAGTTCTGAAGCGATTCTTTGTGGTTCGTGTAGATCAGTTGCTGTATTTTGAGAGAGATAAGTGTTTCTGTACTATTTTTTGTGATTGGCTGAATATTATTGTAACATTATGTTGCCATTTTGGGTGTTATAGTGGAACCGAGCATAATCCAACTTTTGGATGCTCAACGGGGAATGTAGCTGTCAGAAGCGATTGCCGAACCTCCAGGGTTTAGGTCAAAATATATCGATTATGTTCTTTTAATTTTCTGCACTTTATTTCATAAAAGGTTTTGGTATTTCTTGTTTCTTGGTCTAATATCATGCATTCATGGCCTAACAGTGGTATCAAGGTCATTAAATGAGGAGCAAGATACTTGGATCTTAGAGGTGTGCGTTTGATTTGAAAAGGATCTAAATCTTTGGAATTGCAGTTAAAGCAAAATTACATAATATCGAGTTTTAAAATCGCTGGTTGAGATATTTCTAAACTTTTGTAAAGTTCACTTTTCAAATATTTAGGGTTTCTTGACTTTTCCTTTGATTTACTGTACACTGAAACCCCCTTGATCTTAGTCTTTGTCCAAAAGCTCCTACGAGGCCTTATGAATCTGAGAGTAATCAAATACGGGTGTGCACCTGGAGAATCTTGTAGAAGGAATCTGTGAAACATTATTTTGTGATCTCTACTACTGTGTTTTCTTTAGTGTTTTAATCTCCAAATTCTCTACAAGTGCCTAATATTTGAAAATATTGTTCTGCTGTGTGTATTACTGTGATTTTTTGTTTACCACGAGTCTATACTGTTGCTGCTCTTTGCATATTTGTGTGAGTTGTCTTCTGTCTATGAGTCTTACTTGACTATAACATGGCTTCTGTTAAATTTGAAGTAAGTTAGTTTGATGAAAAAATTGATTTCAATTTGTGCAGTCAAAAAATGAATGCTATCATAATGCAAATGAGATGTGTTAAGGCCTTAGATGATAGTTGGCCTTTTGAATTACTTCCTGCAAAGAAAGTTGAACTTGAAGAAGCTGCTTGAAGTACTATTTTCTTGTACTTATTTGAAAATATGATAAGAAGTATTGGTAAAACTAAAACTGCATTTGAACTGTGGACCAAACTTCATGCAAATTAAGTATGTGACTAAGACTACTCCAAATAAATGTTTCTTATTAAAATAATTCTTTTCTTTCAAAATGGATTCCTCAGATAATTTGGATGAGAACTTGAATAGATTTACAAAACTTACCCAAGACTTAGCTAACTATAATGAAAAACTTTCAAAAGATCAGATAGCTGTAGTCTTATTAAACTCCATTAGTGACAGATATAAAGACATCAAGATTACTCTAGAATATGGTAGGGAAGAACTTACCACTAATGTGATAATAAATTCTTTAAGGAATAAGGCTCTAGAGCTAAAATCTGATTCTGGTAATACTCTAATTGGAGATGGTTTGCTAGTTAAGGAGAAAGGTTTTGGTAAATCAAATTAACATCCTAAGTCTTTTACATAAAACAAAAACAAATTTAATGATAAGCATAAGTCCAAAGCTAAGGCTAAATGTAAGAAATAATATTACTGTGGAAAACTGGGACATTTTACCAAAGATTGTTTTAAAAAGAAAAATTATTTAAAAGATATAAGTTTGATGATGGGAGTAATGTTTTAGTGTATAATAAAGCTAAGTCTAATTCTGGATTGCTCCTTGTTAATATGGAAAAACAACTGAGTGATAAATGGATTCTTCACTCAGGTTGTTCCTTACATATGTGCCCAAATAAAGATTGTTTCCTTGATTTTAAAAAGATTTTTGGGGGCCAAGTGATAATGGAAAACAATTTTACTTGTAAAGTAAGAGAAATAGGGACTATAAAATTGTTATTGGAAAATAGAAATGTTTTATTTCTTAAAGAAACTAGGTATATACCTTACTTGAAGAGAAACTTGATGTCCTTGGGTATGTTAGATGATATGGAGTTTAACATTAACATGGGTCAAGGACATATTAAAATTCTTAGTGGCAATGATTTAATCATAACTACCCCTAAGATACATGGTCTCTATTTTTTAAAAGCAAAACCTCTGTTTGGCTTAATTGCTTCTGTTGTATCTGAACAGCTTATACTTGCAAAATTGTAGCACGATAAACTTGGTCACATTGGCAAAAAGGCATTAAATTTTTTTACAATCAAAATGAGTTTTTGGAAAACAAAATTTTGGTGATTTTGGTTCTTGTGAACAATGTATTATAAGAAAATAAGTCAAACTACCTTTTCCAACTGGAATTCATAAATCCAAACAAATATTGGAATATTTACATGCTGATTCGTGGGATCCTGCTACTATGTGTACTTTATCTGATTTTAAATATTTTTTATTGATCATTGATGATTATTTAAGAAAATTTTGGATTTTCTTATTAAAAGCTAAAGCTAAAACTTTTTCAGTTTTTAAAAACTGGAAAACCCAAATTGAGAACTAAACTGAACACAAGATAAAGATTTTGAAAACCGGCAATGGTTTGAAATTTTGTAATCATGAATTCAACAATTTCTGTAAAGAAAATGATATTTTGAGACAAATAACAGTTACTTATACTTCTCAACAAAATGAAATAACTGAAAGAATGAATAGAACTCTATTAAATAAAGTTAGATGTATGTTACTGTGTTCTAGTCTACCTAAATTGTTTTGGGGTGAAGTTATTAAAACAGCTGCATATCTTATTAAAGAAGTCCTACTAAAGCTTTAAATTTTGATGTACCTGAATCTGTATGGTATGAAGGCTATGTGAATTATTCTCTTTTAAAGGTATTTGGTTGTGCTGCATATGCTCATTAAAATATTGAAAAATTGGAATTTAGATCTCTTAAATGTGTTTTCCTAGATTATGATGAACCTGTTAAAAGCTACAAATTGTGGGTTAAATGTGAAAAGGGATATAGTTATTGTTAAAAAGAATGTTTTTTTTAATGGGTATTTAATTGCATATTTAGAAGGAAAAGATAAAGTTTTGGTTGATAAAGATGTTAAAATCGAGGTGGAGCCTCCTAAAATTGAATATGGTAATCATGTACCTCTAGTAGATGAAGCTGGTATTAAACCTAAAATTGAAATTGATCAAGAAATTGATTAGGGGTCTGATTCTGATGCTCTCCCTATTGATGAGTATCAATTCTCAAGAGATAGGGAAAGGAGGCATGTCAGACCTCCTACTAGATTTGACAGTGATGATTTTGTTTCTTTTTTCACTTATCAAGAACAATTTGAAAATGAGTCAAACTCCTATGATGATTCCATTAAGTGTAAGGAAAGTAAAAATTGGAAAGCTACCATGGAAGATGAAATGTCTTCACTTTTGAAAAACAAGACTTAAAAACTTGTTAAGATGCCTAAAGGGCAAAAACTGATTGATTGATTGATTGATTGTAAGTGAATTTATAAAATAAAACAAGGGGAAAGAGCTACTAAAAACATTAGATATAAGGCTACACTTGTTACAAAAGGTTTTACTCAAAAAGAAGGTGTTGATTACACTGAAATTTTTTTCTCATGTTGTGAGATATTTCACTATTAGATGTTTGCTTTCTTTAGTTGCACAGTTTAAATGGGAACGTGATCAGTTTGATGTTAAAACGGTTTTCTTGTATAGTTATTTAGATGAAGTAATTTACATGAAGCAACATGTTGGATTTGAAATTGGAAATCTTGAAAATACTGTTTGTCTATTAAAAAGACCTAATATGGATTAAACCAAGCTCCAAGACAATGGTATAATAGATTTGATACTTTTGTTCTAAAACTTGATTTTAGAAAAAACCAGTTTGACACTAGTTTTATATTTTAAAGGTAATTGAGGTGAAAATTCTCTTTATTTAGTCCTCTATGGGGATAATATGTTGCTTGCTTGTTATAATAAGTCTGAAATTGTTGATATCAAATTAAAATTGAAGTCTGAATTTGAAATGAAAAACATCGGTTCTGCTAAAAAGATATTAAGCATGCAAATTTGGAGAAATAAAGAGAAAGACATGCTATTTTTAAGTCAACGTGATTATGTGATTAAAGTTTTGAAAAAATTTAATATGTATTATGATTGTAAACATGTAACAATGTCTCTTGCTAATCATTTTAAGTTTTCTTCTGAATGTTGACCCAATTCTGAAGAAGAGTATGCCAGAGTGTCAAAAAAAAACATTATGCATTTGCTGTGGTTTTGTTATGTATTTGATGATTTGTGCCTTGCATTTGGCATTAGTATATTGAGTAGGTTTATAAGTAATCCAAGGGAAGAATATTGGAATGCTTTAAAATGGTTGTTTAGATATTTTAAAGGCACACCTGACTTGAGTTTAATGTTTAAATCAAGTAAAATTGGTGTAACCTTAAAGGGATATACTGATATTGATTTTGCTGGAGATAAAGACAAAAGGAGATCAACTTCCTCTTACTTCTATACCTTATGTGCAACTGTTGTTAGTTGGAAATCTCAACTTCAAAGAGTTGTTGCTTTATCGTCCACTAAAGCAGAATATATTGCTATCACTGATACTGTGAAAAAGGGAATATGGTTAAATGGGTTGGTGTTTGAACTTGGTTTTGCTGATAATGATGTTATGTTACTATCTCATAATCAAAATGTTATTTATTTGAGCAAAAATCCTATGTTTCATGATAGAACTAAAGATATTGATGTTAAATATCATTTTATAAGAGATATCATTTCTAAAGGGATTCTTAAGATTGGAAAAGTTGAACTAAACTTAATCCATCTAATATGGGTACTAAAGTAATTCTTTTGAATAAATTTTTAAATTGTTTGAAACTGTTATCTGTTAAATCTTTTTTATGCATGTACAGGTACTTTGAGCAAATGAAAGTTGTTTGAGATTGTGTTCTGGACTATACTATAACCCAAATTCTGTTAGCAAGGTGGAGATTGTGGAAATTGAATCGGGTTCGATAGATGCTCTCATAATTTGAGAAAACGTGTTTGGCAAATGCTTTATAAAATACACTTTCAGCCGGATTGCGACACATGGATGAATTTTGGCTACTAGTTTGAATTCTGGATGGTTCTTTTACTATGCCATATTCATTTGGCATTCTCGAGTTTTGCTTTAGGGTTTCATTTTTGTTCTCTCCGTGAGAACCGTTCTGAGGGTTTTCTCTGTGTTTTCGATTTCTCTGTAATTCCTTCTCAAATTCTTGATTTGAGAAGGCGATCTGTAATATTGTAGCCTCTTTGTGATTATATTATGAGTGAATATCCGTTAAGAAGTGTTTGTGCTTCTCACTTGTTGATTCTAAAGTTCTGAAGCGATTTTTTGTGGTTCGTGTAGATCGATTGCTATATTTTTGAGAGAGATAAGTGTTTTGTACTATTCTTTGTGATTGGCTGAACATTACTGTAACATTTTGTTGTCATTTTGGGCGTCATATTGGAACCGAGCATAATCCAACTTTTGGATGCTCAACGGAGGATGTAGGTGTTAGAAGCGGTCACTGAATCTCCGGAGCTTAGGCCGAAATATATCGATTGTGTTCTTTTAATTTTTTGCACTTTATTTCAGAGAAGATTTTGGTATTTCTTATTTTTTGGTCTAATATTGCCTGGCCTAACAATTTTCATATGTACTCTCATTTTTGTGCCTCCCCAATTGCGTTCTTCACCTGCTGTTCTTCTGTATTAGTCACAAACAATCCCGCATTCAAAGAGGTGACTTTTTTTTCTACATACAGACCGTGTCATGACAATTCAAAGAGTTGACTAAATGTTTTCGACATTTTCACTGTGTCATGCTTTTTTTGACTAGCCGTAGCCCCCACCCCACTTCAACAGACACGGGCAGACCAAGAACAAATAATTCAAATATTATTTTCAATCCTGTGCTACGTATGGCTAGTATATATAGTCCCTTATCTGATACATATAGAAACAAGAAGCAAAAGAACAACAATTCGATGGCCAACAAATCGTGCAATCAGACTGAGATCAGGCGGTCAGGAAATTACAAGCCCCCCATGTGGGAATTCGATTTTGTGCAGTCATTAACTAATGAATACATGGTAATTATAATCATCACTAGCTAGCATTTTCTATGGAAAATTTTTCCTTTACGTTTTTTACTTTTATAAGGGCTTACTAAAACTTGATATGTATGATGTAGGGAGAACGATTTGCAACGCGGGCTTCTGAACTGAAGATGCAAGTGAAGATGATGCTTGATGAAGCAATGGAACCACTGGATCAGTTGACCTTAATTGATAACTTGCAAAGGCTGGGTATATCTTACCATTTCGAGGATGAAATTGAGCATATCTTGACATTCATGAACAGAAAATATAATAAAAATCACGAGCTAAGGAATAAGGATTTGTATGCCACAGCTTTGGAATTCAGACTTTTAAGACAACACGGCTTTAATGTCTCTCAAGGTGCCAAAAAGAAAATTTTTTAAAATCCTTCATTCTTCGGATTATTTTTTTTTTTTTCCCCTCTTCGGCTCTTATATACATATATGTCTAAACTTGGCTGTTTGCAGAGATATTTGATTGTTTCAAGAATGAGGAGGGTTATTTCAAGCCAAACCTATATGAGGATACAAAGGGATTATTACAACTGTATGAAGCTTCCTTCCTGTCAACAGAAGGTGAAAGAACCTTGGAATTGGCGAGAGAATTCACTATCAAACGTCTTCAGGATCTAATTGTTGATCAAGATTCTGCTCTATTGGTGCAACATGCCTTGGAGCTCCCGCTGCACAGGACCATACCTCGGGCAGAGGCTAGGTGGTTCATAAACGAATACTGCCAGAATCCAGACATGAATCCTATTCTTCTTGAGTTTGCTAAACTAGATTTCAACCTTGTTCAAGCAACATATCAGCAGGAGCTAAAACAAGTCTCCAGGTACTTATTGTTGGCTAAATATTAAGGTATTTTGAACTCCTGATGTTACAGACCTTTGTTTGGAATGGGAGAAAAGTTTAGTGAACTGAAAAATAAAGCTATAAATTTTCAATATTATATCATTATGTCTCTCCGTCAGAATGATATTTCGAATTTTGAACACCATATGTCGGTCGTCACAATCCTTTGTTTCTCTATTTTTTCAATGTAGGTGGTGGAAGAGAATATGCCTTGCCGAAAAGCTGCCGTTTGCAAGGGATAGGCTGGTGGAATGTTTCTTTTGCACTATTGGAGGGTTATTTGAACCTCAACATGGATTATGTCGAATAATCTTAACAAAGGTCATGTGTCTTTTAACAGTCATAGATGATATATATGACGTGTATGGTACGCTAGACGAATTGGAACTATTTACATGTGCGTTTGAAAGGTTAGTATTGTCTTTATTTCTGATACTAGCATGTTAAACATAAATTATCCGCACTTCTAGGATGCATGTGTAATATTTTTATAGGAATAAGAATTACATCTCTTCAGTTCTTAAAGTTAGACCCCGAAAGTAGAATATTTTTATGAGGACACGAATAAGGGTTGTCACTATAGAATGTGATCGTTTGTGAGATACATCAATTTTTAGGTAAAGATTTCTGGCAATATCGAAGTTATGTTCCACGTTCAATCAGGTTTTTGAATTTCGTTTTTTCACATTTAAGTCGCTTTATATTATAATTTCAATCAAATCACTCCATTCAAGTCTATAAGTAACTTAACTAAAATACGATGTAGCAATCTATGCGGACAACGATGATCATATAATCACATCTGCTTTGGTTATGTCATTCATATAATCACATCTGCTTTGGTTATGTCATTACCACATTATTATCACATTCGGTGAAACAACAGACTTGGACGAATAGATTAAGTGACCAATTATATATGACGCCAATTGAAATTTAGACAAGTATAGCTATTTCCTATCGCAGTTCTCTCTTTTCTGAATAATCTGTTTCCATTTGTAATTATTTCTTGGTTGTCAATTTCAGATGGGATGTCAATGCAATTGAGCAACTTCCAGATTACATGCAAATTTGTTATCTAGCAGTCATCAACTTCGTAAATGAAATGGCTTATGATGTTCTCAAGGGAAAAGGGATCCTAATTATTCCATATTTAAGAAAAGCGGTATAACTTAAAGTTCAAAATATTATATTGTATCGATCACACTGTGTATTTCATGTTCAAAAATTGCTGCTATTTATTTATCAGATTTGACTTTTATTTTTCTGATATATGGGTTGATTTTACTATTCTTACAACGTACAGTGGACAGATATATGCAAAGCATACTTACAAGAGGCGAAGTGGTACTTCAATGGATACACACCAACACTGGAAGAATATATGGAAAATGCACGGATAACAATATCATCTCATGTGATTATGTCTCATGCTTTTTTTATTGTCACCAATCCTATAGAGAAAGAGGCAGTTGAGTATTTACAGAAATATCCTGGCGTAATTCGATGGTTGGCAACGATTTTACGGCTCGCAGATGATTTAGCTACATCATCGGTGCGTACATTGCAAGCCATATAATTTTCATTTCATGTTTGAGTTCATTTTTTGTCTACAAAGTTACAATTGCGCTGTGTGTCAATTTCCCAGAGCGCTTTAAGTTTTTTGATTCTTGAGAGTGTACGTTCAATTTGAAAATACCCTTTCGACTAACAAATCTTGTCCGTTTATCTTAATTCAGGACGAACAGCAAAGGGGTGACGTTTCTACATCAATACAATGTTGCATGAATGAAACCGGTGCTTCTGAAGACGATGCACGCAAAGACATGAGGTTCTTGATACAAGAGATGTGGAAAAAATTGAACAAAGATCAACATGTGGATTCTCCATTCTCGCAGAGTTTTGTTGGGATTGCTGTTAACTTCGCTAGAATGGCACAGTACTTGTACGAACATGGAGATGGGATTGGCATTCAGAATCTTGAAATCAAGCATCGGATATTAGGATTACTATTTGAACCCATTCCCCTCTACTAGAGTTTTAAATTGATTTTTAAAATTAAAAAAAAAATAGATATATATATATATATATATATATATATATATATATATATATATATATATATGCTACGTAGTCTGTTTGGTTTAGATTTTGACTTAATTATGATTTTTTTTGATACTCCAATGTCGAAACTGATTAAAAGTTACAAGTTTTGCATGTTATGATTTCTTGTTTTTTGATACTTCAGTTTTTTAACCAAATAGAAAATTGTTACATGTACAGCCCCCTCACATGTTAGGGGTCATGGTGTACAACCAGCATTTTCCAATATTTTACTCTGATTAAATCAATTTTAAGTTATCCGAGGTGGGCCTTATCAATTCAAGCTTTAAATGATTTGTGTTGAAACAAATATTGATGTTCAACAATAATGAAAAAGAGTATCAACCATATAGCATTCAATGTCATCTCATTAACTTCTTTTTGAAATGCTACAACTGCATAATTGTAAAAACGATAAGGTGATCAAATGCTTGGGATAACTATTTATAAAATGATTATTTATACTGAATATCAAAGATGCCACGAGTCTATTGGACCAAAGCTCCTTACGAGATTAATGGCAAACCAAAACAATATAAATCTATGGATCTACATCCCTTGTGGTCCAAAACGATGTCGTGCATAATTAATATGATGCATTTTTAATGTAATATGGACAACTTGCTTCTAATATATTATCTAAAATAATGTTCAAATTTAGTGATTACACGAGTATTATGTAATAATACCATACAAGTTTAATAATTATGCTAATTCACATTAAAAGTATTTGTAATACTCTGGCCAATTGGTTCTTAGTAGCTTCGTCAAGTTGATCAATTGGTTTAGCTTGTATGGAACAAGTCTAAACATACCTCCACATTTTGTATGGTAGGAGAGGCTTGTATAACTATTGCCTGTCAAGAGTCCCACTTTCTTGCTTCCCTGTGCATTTTAATATATCATCGACAATGTTTTTGTTGCGAATTTATTTAATCGCGCACGACAGAAAATAAAATAATTTCAATTTTCACCAAAAATTTGCTTTGTATTTTTGTGTTTAGATACAAAATGTGATAAGAATTATACCTTCGTTGAATTCTGCAAACTCATTTACTTATCTTGAACACGAACAATCACGATCTACAATCAACACAACAGTTGTCCAATTGTTCAGCCTCCAATAAAAATCCACATGGTGAACAAGAATGGGAGATTTAAGATTTTTCTTTTCTTTTGCTAGCGAGAATATGAATCATGTTCCGAATTTTCAAACTCTAGCAGCCTATTAATAAAAAGTCCAAGTGGGCTTAATCATTTCTTAAACTTAACATAATCCAATATTTAATTAATTCAATTAATTAAATTTGATCCATGAATTAATTAATCCAAGTAATTAATTCGGGTCCATTAACAAGCAACCCAATTAATTAATTCTCCAACTTGTTAATTAATTAATTAATTGGTTAATCTTATTCTTCTAATTCTCTTTTTGTGTGTGACCCATTAATCTCTCAATCACGATATCTAATAACGTGAATTATTATTTTAATATAATCAAAATCAATAAATTAAAATACTCATTTTTAATTTATCACAAATTCACATACGTCGTCCTAAATTAACATCTAACAATATGTCAAGGCAATACACGTGACGAGAAATGTTACGTGGTTTGACAAAACTAAATTTGTTCTTTTATTTTAAAATTATAATCGTTTCGTCAATATGATCTAATCAATTACGAAATATGAATATATGTTAATATTAATTATCGATCATATCTTTTATCCTACTATTACGTCAATGTAAGTCAAAAACTCTTTTCTGCTTATGAGTACACATTGGCCAAAGATTTAGTTATCAATTCAACTAAATGAAATGTAAATCATAATCTATATGAGAGTAACGAATCATTTATTAATCATTCACAACTTTCATATGATTCTTGATATACTCGAACAATGTCGTATTAGCGAATCTTGACAGAGTAAAATCCAATATCACCGAAATATGACTGTCCTCATATAAGACACTATGATGACCTTAACTCGAATGACCAGTTACACTACCAACGTTAGAGATTAATCACTGACACTCAGATAGTAATCCACGTGGAATCTCCTCAACGGGTCTCGAATGTTTTGTTCTATAAAAAAATATTCACATGTTCATTTAAGTGTCACCATACTTTAACTTGTGAGATTAGCTACTTACTTCATAAGTAAGAAATGTCACACGTGATGATCTATCCATAATAATCATTTTTGTATCTAGTTATTACTTACGATTACGAATGATTTAAGATTCAATTATATATAATTTATATCTTACAATCACAACTCCTTGTGATTAACAAATTATCAAGACTTGAATTTACGGATCTAATATTTAATTTATTAGTATATTAAATTAAATAATAGATCTGCCATAAATGAATTGCATTAAATTAAATAATAGATATGTCATAAATGAATTGCATCAATTATCTACTAAAAATATTTATGTTCAAAATTGATTGGATCTAAGACATAACAATTATAAACTCTTGCTTTCTCTAGATCCAATCACTTATATATCTAATATCACAAGAATCTACATGACAATCATATTTATGATCTAACAACTTTTTGTCAAAGGATCTACAATTTAATAATTTGTGGAAATTCATTCTTTCTTTACTTCATTTTATTGTATTACATTTCCAATGAGATGATACCGTCTTAAAACATGTTTGGATCATTAATAAAACATTTGTTCCTTCACTTGCACAATGGCTTCATTGCTATCATAATGCAGAAGCATGTGATCAACAATGTTAAGAACTACTTCAAATTCATCGATGAATTTCCCAATTCATACAACAACCTTTGTTCATTCTAATGCAATGATGTATAAAGCTTATGCTATTGAATCAACATTTTCAACACACCCTTAAGAGTAAAACAATGTCCTGATTGAGATTTACTATCATTCTAGTATAACTAAAAATTAGTATCAGTGTATCCATGAGTTCTCAATTCATTTTCTCTATATAAAATCAAGATTTTTTCTATGAAGATTGGGATGAGTTAAGCAATCTTCTATATCTATCTCTACAAATCCAGTTGCTTGTCATATATCTTTCATGGAGATATATTTGACAATCACAATTTCAACTATTGAAATATAGGGATGTCTTTTCCTATTAATATGTTACCTACATGTAATATGAGGAATATGACAACGTTCCCACTATCTTCTTGTAAACACACGGTTTATCTACGTTTTTTATAAAATTAAACATTTTGACTTTCTCATCAAATCGAATATTTCAGTTCTAAAAGACTTGTTTCAATCCATATATGAATTGATAAAGTTTGCATATGTAAGCATATTTGGATTCAAAACCTTCAAGTTGTGTCATGTACACTTCTTCTTGCAAGTTCTTGTTAAGGAATGCAAGTTTGACATCCAATTGACATAACTTATAATTAAGGTATGTAGCTATTGCAAGCGAAATTCGAATCGACTTTAGCATAGCTACAAGCTAAAGGTTTCATTAAAGTGAACTTCTTGTCTTTGTTTGTAACATTTTCATATTAACGTTGATTTGCATGTATGGGTGTTTTCATCAATGTCGACATTTTCATATAAACCAATTTACAACCTATGGGTTCTATCCCATCAGGTTGGTCGATCGAGGTCTAAACATTGTTCAAATATATCGAGTTCATCTCGAATTCCATGCCTCTTGCCAGTTTTGAGTCAACACTTGACTTTAATTCTGCGTAACTTGCAGGTTCATCATCCTCGATTAGTAATGCTTGATTAGTAATCATAGATTTGTACATTCTAGAAGGTCTAATGATCCTACAAAATTTACACTGATCAACGTGTCTTCAGGAGTTTCTACTTTCTGACCAAGAGTATGTCCCTCAACAAGTGTGGGATTAGACATGGGTTTATCTACTTGGTCAACTACTATATATGTAGATTCTTGAACTCCTTCAAGATCTATTATACTTCCATTGTCCTCTCCTAAAATAAACTCATTTTCTAGTAATATGATATATCTAGAGACGAACACTTTCTTCTTAATGGAATTATAGAATTAATATCTAAATATCTCTTTTAGTTATCTTAAATATGTATTTATCGGATTTAAACTAAAGCTTATGCGATTCAGTAAGCTTTACATTAGCGTCACAGTCACAAATGTTATTATGAGACAAATTGGGCCTTCTGCCTTTCCATAACTCGTATGGAGTTTTTGTCAATCAACTTATACGGGACACGATTTAGTGTGTAGCACGCTGCAATCACTGCATGACCCCAAAACGATTTTGGGAGGTTTGCACTACTTGTTATTAATTGCATTTTATCTAATAGTATACAATTCCTTCTTTCACATACACCGTTGTGCTTCGATGTATGCTGGGAAGTCCACTGCGAAAGAATTTCATTCTCTTTTAGATTAACTTTTCAATTGTTTCATGCTTGAATTTTATCAAATATACATGACCATTTCTAAAATAGTCATCAGTAAAATGATGAAATAAGAGAAACTTTATCCAGTAGTAATTGACATGGGTCCACATACATCACTATATATTAGGTCTAATAGTTGTAAAGCTTTTTCTCATTTACAAGTAAAAGTGGATGTGTTCGTCTTGCCTAACAGGCATGATTTGCATTTGTCTAACGATACAAAATTATTTAACTCAAATATTCATCTCTATTTAATTTGGAATTGCGTTTTTCATATATGTGATCAAGTCTGTAATGCCGAATATATGTGTTATTCAGATTCACTTTTGTGCTTTTCAATTTCTATATTCATTATAGAATACTCAATATTTAAAGTATAAATGTCATTTTGTAATTTATCATAACCATTAAAATCTTATCAAGACAAAAGGAACAATAATTGTTCTTAATATTAAGATAATTCATGTTCAAACATGAAATTTATTTAATATTCTATAATGGTGGGTACAAAGTAATATTTCTCTAATTCCAATACTAAGTTTAAAGGAAATGGCAAAAAGAATGCTCTTACAAGCAATGTAGCAACCTTTGTTCATTTTTAACGTACAGATCAACTTATCAATTTTGCAGTCATCTACTTCTATTTAGTTTATGTATATTTTTACAAATATAGAATTCATATCTAGTATCTAATACCCAAGAAGCTAATGAAATAGACATTAGTCTTGCAGTTTCTCTTCTAATTACCTATCATTCCAAAATGATAACAATGGTCATTACATTTAGTATTTGTCATTCTTCATTTTAACTGTCTTAGCCATCTTGAATACTTTCCCAAAGCACCAGACTTTCTCATAGTATCCTTAGAGGAATCAATAGCTTGCCCACTATATTAAACATAATAAGCTACTTAAGGAGTGTGTACTCGAGCATATTCATGTCAATATTTATAATAAACCATGAATAGCATTTTGGCAGATATTGCATGACCAAGTCAATATTTTACTCACAGTCCATGATTGAACTCAATTGAGACAACTTCTCAATGTAGTCAACATTTTCAGTACATGAGTACTGACTAAAAATCCTTTGCCATTATGTACTGGTTTAGTTGCTAAAAAATCTCGTATCTTTCTAAACGTGATGGTTCATCATTCAACACTTTGAGATGAAAAATCAATGTGCTTGCATTTATACCTTCATGTTGCTTTTATAACTCATGTGACATAATTGCAAGTATCACACATGTTGCAGTATTATCGTCATCACTGTATTTATTATAGCAGCAACCTCTTCTTTAGTCGAGTCATCAACATGTGTCCCTAAAAAAGGTTACTCCAGGACAAACCAATTTTTTCATGCATGAGAACAATTCTCAAATTGCGATGCTATCAAGAAAATTTGACTTGGCTGTTGGCATCCAATATGCCTCTCATATACATACGGTTACTCATAATTCAATAAATATAAAGGACGAAAAGTAAAAGAATAATATATAAAATGCATCAATTAATTTAATACGGTATTTTATTAAATTAACTGTGCTCCCACTATTTAATTCAAATTTGTGACATTCTCACATAAATTTATGGAATTCATACTTTACTCCGAGTGGGATGGGGTCTCATTTGTTATATTAAGACCTTGAATGTATTCAACAACCTTTAATAAATGTTTAAGTAGATATTATTATCAATTGTATCTCCATACAACTCATAGATAATTATACTAACAATTCTTTGTCTTTACACATCTTATGTGTTAACTTAACAAACATCTAGAATTTATCTCCTTGAGTGTACTCAACGAAAGATTAATTTTATTTAAGTCAAACTCATATCTATATGTCATAGTGTCAAGCATGTCTATAATAGACCAGCCTTGAGTGTAACTGTTCTATCATTCTGGTAAAAAACTCTCATGTGGTCAAGTCAAGATGGACCTCCAAGTGATCCAACATTCATTTTCAGATCGAAACCAACAAATATGAAGCATCATATTAAATATTAATAACCAGATCAGGTATATTATTCGTAAAAGTATTAACAATCTGGCGATTATGCTAATTCGTATAGAAATATTTGAGGCCATTTGATCATTCTGAGTAGCTTCATCAAGTTATGTCATTTGATTCTGCACGTATCGAATCAGTTATAGACATACCACATTCTTTACTGTTACATAGGCTAATAAGTAACTATTGCCTGAATTCTCACTGTTTACTTCACCGAGTGTCATCCAATATGATATAATAGAATACCATGCTTTGTCAAGAAAATTAAAAAAACAAAAATATACAAATATACTCTAATTTTTTTTTTTTTTTAATCTATTACTATAAGCCCGTATCATATGGGGGAATTTGATTTTGTGCCGTCATTAAATAGTGACTATGCGTTAGTTATTTTAGACACATAATGTTAAAAGTACAATAAAAAAACAATTCTACTAACAACTTATATAAATTTGATTGAGATCAAGGATACTAAGTCAATACGTAAGAGCATCTCCAACTCATTCACATTGCAGTATTGCACCAAATTGTTGGTGCAAATCTCCTCCGACTCATTGCACCATTTTGCACCAAATTGGTTAAATAACCTTTTTACCCTTCTCTTCCACTTTGCACCAATTTTTGTTAAGGGTATATTTGTCCATGTTGTTATACAATAAAATTTAATTCTAAATTTAATTATTAGTAGTAGCAGTAGTAGTAGTAGTAGTAGTAAATTTTAATCATTTAATCAAAAATAATTAATTGTGATTACTATTTCGACTTTGTCATATCATGGCATTGCAATTTGAAACATATTACACTCTTTTTTACTATTATAATTTAATATTTTCTAAGTTCTTGTATTTCTATTAATTGTACGAAATTTTTTAAATTTATTAATTAATTCAATATTTTTGTCAACTGAACGTAATTATTTATTTAATAATTTATGTGGTAATAAAATAAGTGAGTGAATTCAATATTTTTGTTAACTAAATGTAATTATCTGTTTAATGATTTATGTAATAATAAAATAAATAAATAAATAAATTTTGAGATAAATAAATTGTTAAGAATTAAAAAAAATGAAGAAAATTATTAAACACTATTCATTTAGTGCAACTTTTGGTGTAATGAATTGGAGATGATTTTCAGGTGCAAGATTTTGTGTAACATTGTGCAAAATTTGGTGCAAAATGATTCACATTTTGGTGTAGGTTTGGAGATGGTCTTCGAAAGATTATTTTAGGCACTCAAGACCATTTCATTTAAATGTTTAATTCAACTAAAGCAAAAACAAACAAACATTTCATTACGTAAAAATTATGTCCTGAAACAACCAAGATTTATTGAGATTGTCTTAACAGTGATTCGAGAAGAAACTAAGAGTTTTTGGTAAATCTAAAGACGTAAAAAAATAAAATAAATAAAATCTTATACATGAGAAAATCTTAATACTCTTTCTAGCTAGAAAATACAAGTTTTAGATAATCCCTAAACGTGTAATACGTTTCGAATTGAACTTTGCTTCCTCCCTACAATTTGAGTCAAATTGCCTGTAGCAATTCTAAAAAACACCTTTGAAAAATAAACTAATCAAAGTATATAAGCACCAAGATATGTTGTTGGAGAAAAACATACTTCAATGGCTATGATCAACGTTAATATTCTGAAGCCCATTTCTGTTGGCATGGCCAAAAATGAGCTTCCGAAAATCGCATTTTCTCTAGGTGCAAATACTGCGACCTTTTCTGCTAAACCTGTACAAAATAGTATTATTGCCAAGCCTTGCGATCAGACTGTGATTAGGCGGTCTGGAAACTACGGACCTCCCATGTGGGAGTTCGATTACATTCAGACGTTAAATAGTGAATACGCGGTAATTATCATCATCTGTATAAACTTTAATTTTCCTTCTTTTTTTTCCTGTGAAGGTCTGATGAAAAGTGATGTGGATAATGTAGGGAGATAGTTACGTTGCAAGGGCTTTGGAGCTGAAGATGCAAGTGAAGATGATGCTTGATGAAGCAGTAGAGCCACTTGAACAATTGGAATTAATTGATAACTTACAAAGGCTGGGAATATCTTACCATTTTGAGGATGAAATTAAGCAAATGTTGACAATCATTAACAAAAAATATAGCAAAAATCATGAGCCAGATATTAAGGATCTATCTGCTACAGCTTTGGAATTCAGATTACTAAGACAACATGGCTTTACTGTTTCTCAAGGTGCAAGAAAAATAACATAGAATCCTTCATTTCTTCTGTTGATTTTTATTTCTTAAGTTGGACAATTTGCAGTCTAATCATACGATAGTGGAAATTCGACTGCGGATCAGCCATCTAATATTTTTCCAGCGACTATGGAGATTTCCATATATAGGCTGTCGTTGTATTCCTACCAACTTGATCTAATTTTAATTGAGGAAATTCTTATTCATTATACTGAAACCTGATGGGGAAAATATAATATTTTTACTTTTTTGTTTGATTGCAGAGGTGTTTAATTGTTTCAAGAATGACAAGGGTGATTTCAACCCAATCCTTCGCAATGATACAAAGGGATTGCTACAATTGTATGAAGCTTCATTCCTGTCAACAGAAGGTGAAACTACCCTGGACATTGCACGAGAATTCACCATGAAACATCTTAAAGATCAGCCAAGTGTTGATCGAGATTCCGCTCTATTGGTGCACCACGCCTTGGAGCTCCCGCTGCATTGGACCATACCTCGAGCAGAGGCGTGGTGGTTCATAAACGTATATGGGGAAAGATCAGACATGAATCCAATTCTTCTTGAGTTTTCTAACCTGAATTTCAACATTGTTCAAACAACATATCAGCAGGAGTTAAAAAATGTCTCCAGGTATATACGAAAGACTAAATACATAGTATTTTGAACTCCAAAGGTTACAATTCTCTGGGTTTTTTTCTTGTCTATAAACAGGTGGTGGAAAAGAACGGGTCTAGCTGAAAAGTTGCCATTTGTGAGGGATAGGCTGGTGGAATGTTTCTTTTGGAATATCGGAATACTATTTGAACCTCAATATGGATTGTTTCGAACTGTGTCAACAAAGGTCTTTGTTTTAATAACAATCATAGACGATGTATATGATGTGTACGGAACGTTAGAAGAATTGGAGCTTTTTACGGACGCAGTTGAGAGGTTAGTATAGTCTTTATTTACACAACAATTAGCATGACAAACAAAGCATTATAACTCATAATCATTCGTTTGTGCATTTCGAAACTTATATTGTAATTATTTTTGGGTTAAAAATTTGCAGATGGGATGTCAATGCAATCGAGCAGCTTCCAGAATACATGCAAATTTGTTACCTAGCACTCTACAACTTCGTCAATGAACAGGCTTACGACATTCTCAAAGAAAAAGGGCTCGTGATAATTCCATATTTAAGAAAAGTGGTATCGCTTATTTGCTTTATACATATCCATCCTTAGATCATTTATGTGTTATCTTATGTCATGGTGCATTCTTAGCTTAGTATTTGGACTTTCAATTTTCCTAATTATCTTTTAATTTTTATTATTATCTGGAGTTTAGTTGCTATTAAGATTTTAGTTATTACTTTAAATATAGGTTGTAAGCCATAATGGCAATTAGTTGATTTTGAATTGAAATTTGAATTGTTGAGATTCTCTTCAATTTCTTAAATTCTCAGTATTTGATATGATCAACGAGTTCAATTCTCTATATTCTTGCGCGAATCAAAGAGTTGTTTTTGCCTAAATTTCTAGGATTCTTATGAATCAACAGAAACTCGAAGATGATCATGTTACGATATTCGTTTGGAATCAATACAACTTCAATCATTTTTTGTATCGCTTCTGCCCGTGCTACATCAATGATCCTCTTGAATTTCTTTATTATTTCCATAAAACTATCTATCATTATTAATTAGTAATCCCATCAATCTTATTACTTTTTAGGACTTCTTTTTGTTTTTTCTTTTTTATCCAATGGAAGGACGGATTACAGTAACCGTTGTATTTGTTTAAAACATAATTCCAAGTATAATAAATACTGTTTGTATGTATAATGTCACAGTGGACAGATGCGTGCAAAGCATACTTACAAGAGGCGAAGTGGTATTCAATTGAATACACACCAACCCTAGAAGAGTATATGGACAATGCATGGATGTCAATATCAGCTCATACAATACTGGTACATGGTTTTTTCACTGTTTCTAATCGGATAGAGGAGGAGTCGCTTAAATACTTGGAGAAATATCACTCGATAATTCGCTGGTCGTCAATGATTTTACGCCTTGAAGATGATTTAGGAACTTCATCGGTACGTATGCAGCAGATCAAGATTTTGGGTATAATTTTCAATTCACCTGCTCATATGGTGTGGTGTAACGCTTTTCATTTTTGTTTGTGTTATTAAGACTTGGGGTTTCATCTTAAAAGGTCAACTTTGTTAAAAAGAGTAACACAATCTCTATATGTTGGTCTATATTTCGGTATTTAACCGATGTGGGATTTATCCCTTAACATGCCCCGCAAGATGGTGGTTCGTTTGAGCCATTTTTTTGAGTCGTAATCGAATTGAATTACTCGTTAGATCTTAAAGTGCTCTGATATCATATTAAGATTTGTGGGTACATTTTATAAGTTCAACATTATTAAGAAGAGTAGTCAAATCCCTTATATGTTGGTCTATATTTCAGTATTTAACCGATATGGAATTTATCCGTTAACATGTGTTTCCTTGCCAACCTAGCATTACTCCAGTCATTTTTTTTATTTCCAGCTCACAGTTTATTCTTTTTTATCCTTTCAGCTAACAGATTTTTATCCATTTTCCGGAAACCAGGATGAGTTAAAGAGAGGTGACACTCCTAAGTCAATACAATGTTACATGAAAGAAACTGGTGCTTCCGAGGACGATGCACGCAAACACATACATTTTCTGATATCCGAGACATGGAAAAAAATGAACAAGGATGGAGATGCAGATTGTCCGTTCTCACAAACTTTTATTGAAAGTGCAAAGAATATTAGTAGAATGTCACAATACATGTACCAGTATGGAGATGGCCATGGCATGTTAAATTCTGAAACTAAGGATAGCATCTCGGCTTTAGTCTTTGAGCCGATCCCCTTGGCATAGGTTCTATCCTACACAATGAAGATTCCCACATTTATACACATACATATATGTTAAAGACTAGTCGTGAGCTATGTTAAATAAAAGTACACGTGTATAATATATATGATCACTATGTTCATATATCTTCGTTGTAGCACGTGTTATCTATGATTTATAAGATGATATTTTCATGTTCATAAGTATTATTTTTATTTTTTATTTTTTTGCAAAGTACAATGTTAAAGTTGAAACCCGTGGAATTCTTGATATATGTAGGAGAAAAGATTAAACGTTCGTCCATGATGGGTAAAAAAAAAAACTTATCAATGGTAAGACATGCAAGACCAATTGGGTGTGGAAGCCAGGTGTTCATGAAATCTTCAATTTCATTGATTGAATTTTACACGACTTGCTACAACACACTATATTATTTTCGATTTTATGCTGCAAGTGAAGGATCGTTAACAAGTAATATAATAGTGAATAAAGTGTGAATAAATATAATTGGTAGCCTTGGACATACAAAAAAACCTTCAAATATAAATTTTATTATACGTTAGAAAATCTTATTGATCATTTTAGGTAATCCCAATATGTGTTATATAAGTTGCATTGAATGTATTCTGATTGAACTTCGCTTCCTGCCCACAATTTGAGTCAAAAGGCCTCTTGCAATTTTAAAAACAGCTTTGAAAACAAACTAATCAAAGTATATAAGCACCGCCATATATTGTTAAGAGATAAAATTCCACATCGAACAAAAATAAAAATAAAGACTAACTTTTAAAGGTTTGGGTGACTCTTTTTATCAAGGTTGACATTTTAAGATAAAATCATAAATCTTAACATATATAGTCGTAATATCAATCCCACACACTATCTTATTGCACTATACACAATTTTTAGCCGATTCCCCTGGCATTGGGTTGGAAATTACACAATAAAAATTCATACTTATATATACACACATCCGTATATGTTGCAGACTAGTCATGAGCCACGTTGAATAGTATAATAAATATAATCACTATGTTCTTATGCTCCTGTTTGGCATCCATTTTCATTTCATACTCATTCTCATTTTTTTCTTTCTTCGTTTCAACCACACATTCTCCTAATAAAATAATATTACACACAAATCTATAACTTTTCATAATTTTTCTACCACACATTCTCCCATCAATCACTATTCCAAAAATTCTATTCTCCAAAAAATGGGTATCAAACACCCTCTATATCTTGCTTGTAGCACGTGTTATCTATGATTATAAGATGAGGTTTACATTTTCCTCGAGTATTAAAAGATTAAAAGTTCGACCATGATGGTTAAACAGAACTCATCAACAGTAAGTCACGCAAAATTTCAGTTTTAAAAGTTTACACAATGGTAGCCAAAAAAGATGATAATATTTCCTGATCATACAACATTTCTGGGCAGCAAACCAAGAAACTTACAAGTTCCAAGCAAAATAATTCTGTAGAAAAAGTGCATGGCAAAGAGAAACTATTTGAGAAGATCCACTCAAAACCTTTTGAGTCGTCAGTTTATCCTCCAAGTAGAATAAGGCATTCTATTGATAAATAACTCGGTGACATTTATGGCAAAACACAATCCCCTTCAGGTAAAGAACCAAAAAGTGGAGATTTGCCAACAGGAACGTTCATCAGAAGCTTTCTTATAGTACCTTCGTGAGAGAGCAATGAGTCAATTCAGCTTACGTATCTGCAAAAGCAATCTAACCAATTTCTTCAATAAAGAACCTAACCATTGCGCTCTGATAATGGAGTTCTTTGTTTGATATATTCTTCACCTGCTTTTCTTGAGGGAGAACATGTGATTTCAACATTCATTGCCAGCACACTTTTTTCCTCAGAAAGTTGCATCATCTTCCCCAGCATTCCCATCAGTTTAACATCTTTACAGCAAAATGCACCAATTTGTCCGTAAATTCCTTCCATTTGTGCAAGTAAATCCTCCCTATCAACAGATGCTTTCATGATGACTTCAAGCAAAGTTTCCTTATGGGACTTGAGATCCTTAATTAGAACCTCAAGGCGCTCTTTCTCATCCCCAAGTTGACCTGTCAGCTCTTCTGTTTCTGATTTCTTCTCTTGCAATAAAACTTCAAGCTGCAAGGCCTCTTGCTTTGAATTAATAAATCGTTTTTCTTGAAATTCCAGTTTCTGGAGTAAATAATTTGCTTCTTTCTGCAGGTTGTCAATTATCTTGTTTCTCTCTTCAATCTCTAGAATTTGCTGATCCTCAGCTCTCCGTAAATCTTCATCAAGCTTATTTTCCTTTTCGGCGAAAGAGATCATGGCATTACTAAAGTTTTCTTCCAAAGATTCAGCATGTTTCTGAAGATTTTGTATGCTCTGATCTTTCTCTTTCATAATCAATGATACTGTCTCCTCCTTCTGCACAAGAGCTTTATGAGCATCCAATCCAGCAAGAAGTACAACTTCGCTTTCAGCCAACGCTTGCTCTAGTCGAGCAATCTCTTTCTGAAGACTTTCTATGATGCAGTTCCTATCTTCTGCAATTTGTAAATAATTATTCTTCTCTTGCTTGAGTGTTTCTGCAGCCTCTGTTTTGGCTATAATTTCCAATAGCAGGATACGAATCTGTTCCTGCAAATTGCCAATTTGGGCATCCTTGTCTTTCACAATGCCAATAAGGCAGGCATTATTTTGCTTATGAGCTTCATGGTCTTCATGAAGCTCTAGTTTCAGATTTTCTGCTACAGATTGCAACTTCTGCAACTCAATCTCGGTTTTCTCAACTTCGCCAATTTTCTTTGCCAGCTCAGTATTTACTATTTCTAAAGCTTCATGAATATGTCTACCGTGCTCTGTTAGGGTATTTTCCATGTGTATAACTTGTTCTTCAAAATGATATCGACATTCAGATAATTCATCAAGAATATCTTTATGCTTTCCAAGTTTTTTCCCCAAGAGATTCACCTTCTGTTTTAAAAAATCTACAGACTCGACCTTCTCTAGTAAAACTGCTATTTCGTTATCTCTCTGCTTCAAATTGGCGTGAACTTTATGTAGCTCCCCCTTTTTTACTTTCAATTGCTGTGATAGAAGCATGTCCTTCTCTTCACTTCGTTTGATACACAACTCCAGCTTAGCATTTTCATCATGCAGCTTCGAACAAGAAACATCGAATTCTGATTTCAACACCAAGATCATTATATAATTCTCCTCATTCTGTACCTCCAACATACTGTGGCAATCTTCCAACTCCTTGCTGAGTTCTCTTATTTTTTTACTTTTACCATCTGATTTCGAAATGCAGTATTTCAAATCCCCCATCAGTTTTTCTATCTGATTACTCCATTCAGCTTCCTTTTCTTTGAGGTTTAAAGCACATATGCTATGCAACTGCTCCAAATTTTGAAGTTCGTGTTGAAATTTTTTCAATGAAGAAGACGCAGCTGTATTATGGAGCTGAGCCTCTTGAATTTGTTCAATGGATCCCAGCAGTTCTTGGTTTTCTTGCTCTAGCTGTGCAGTTCTGTATTTCATCTCATCATTAAGTATCTCTTTTGCTCTTAGCAAGTTGTGTAGCTCTCCAATTTCCTCATCCCTTTTAATGGTCGACTGCTCAATCTTTAGTTTTGCTTCTTGACACTCCAGGAAGACATTTTCAAAACTTGATCTGCATTCAGACACCAAAGTTTCAAGAGCTTTTCTTGTGTTTTCTTCATGAACCAAGGCCTGATTACTCACCCTCAACCGAGTCTCTAAGCTTTCTGATAATAGAGTCTGAGAATCCAAACTAGCTTGCAACGAACCAATTTCTTGAAGAAGTGCAGATTTATCCTGCTCCCGCTCCACCTTACGAGTCTGGAACTGATCTTGAAGCTTCCTGTGTGCTTCTTCAAGGTGTAAAAATTGTTCATTTTTCCATTTCAACTGATCTTGAGCAATCCTGCGTTCTTCTTCCAGTTTAAGTATATATTCATCTCTCTCTTTCAGGTAAATAGATCTCTCTCTCTTTTGTGGTTTAACTGATAGAAGCCTCTTAAGACCAGAAATTTCTTCATCACTAAGACATATTTTTCTCTCCAGATTCTGGATTCTTGCTGATGTTTCATCTAAAGCCAACACCAAATCTCTGTTTTCACCCTCCAATTTTAGAATTTTCTCACCATGATCTACTCGAACCTTTTCATTTGCAAAAGTAAGCTGCTGAAGATTCAAGTCCTTTTGGTGCAAACTGGAATTGAGTTGCTCATATAGTTGCCTGACCTCGCAAATTTCCTCAGACCTGGCATTTAGTTCCCGGCCCTGTCTTTCTATCTCGAACTTGGCCTCTTGAAATTTCGCTAATTGTTCAATATAAGATTTCCTTAATCTATCAGTCAGATCTGCTTTGGCTCGGCATTCTTCTCTGAGCTTTTTCACCTCTACTTTAACTCCATCTAGTTCATCATAAACTCTATCCAGTTCCATGGCTTTAAATTATGAATCAGAGGTTCACTGGTGCACATGAGGGAAAGTGAATACAGCAATTAACTAAATGTAGCAAAATTATCAGGATAAAAATAACCGAAACTGAAGCTATCATAAAAACCGTAATAGCTTGTCAAAGTCGATAAGCCTGTTGATCTGAAAATGAACTTTTGTTATTCGTTATTCAATCTCCAGTTTCTTTTCACATCCTCTTCAATTTTTCTCCCTTTTTGTTCTCGTTAAAGTTCTATATCTTGTTTCCCTGAGTTTATCAACAACATTCAGACCAATTTAATTACCCAAAAAATTTTGAAAAGGCAAGTGAAAACAAGTATCGAGAATACAAAAACTTGGGTCTTTAGAAAATGCTTATATAAAACCCAATAGAAAACAAGACTGGAAAAATACTAATCCATCAAAAAATGAAATCAGAAATTCATCTAATACGTTAATGCGTGTGTGGACGTAACCGAATGTCAATATTTAAACCCTAAAATCAAGAAGATCTATGAATTGAAACGCAAAATTGTCCAATAGATAATTGATTCACCTTCTCCTTCGACGAATTGATTGCATTAGCTGCTCGTTTCGATCTTGAAGATGAGAGCGAGAGGCCGCAGAATATGGAGCGACGTCTTTGAGCGGGAGGATGCCTTCAAAAATAATTTGAAATCGGAGAGGTAAAACCTTTCCAAACGGCTATTACTTTTGAGTTGTGTTCGGTAACGGGAATGGGGAAAGGGAAAGGTCAATTGGAAAGCAAATGGACAAAAATGCCCCCCTCTGGCGTCACTTGCTAGTTTGAGATCATAAATTCATGATAGGATATAATGGGAACACTCCATTTTTTTGCCCATGTTTGAATCTGATTTTTTTTCGGATAAATAAATTTTGTATTAGTGATTCTTTTTAAAAATGTGTTATTAAAAATTAGAAAAAAAAATGAATTTACGTATAAAATTATTTTATGGAAGAATGTACAGTTAAAAATGAATTTTGAATTTTTTGTCTGATTCTTTTGGATTAAAATGTGAAATCTAGGAGTCGAGAAGCATAGCAGAAGAGTTTTTAATATTTCTTTTCATGATTATCAAAGTCTAAGAGTGCTTGATTCTCATGATTCTAGCAAGCACTGTAAACATAATTTATAATACTTTTTGTAGACGAGAGTTTGAGAAAATAGAAAAAAACAATGGGCAAAAAGTAAAATGAGAACGAAAAGAATAGAGGTATAAGAGAGGAATGCATTCGATCATGGTTGGAGTTGAACACATAATTAGCTTCTTATATTTTTTTCTCTTTTATTTATTTTTTTGTTGAAACTATTTGATTTTTGTTTATTCTTTAAACATTATTTTCATGTGCAGTGTCTACTACTTTAAAGAACTGGGCTATTCGTACCGGGGGGGGTGTACAACCCCCCCTACCGGCCCCTCACATGAGGGGGGGCCCACATTTTTGTGGGCCCCCCCTCATGTGAGGGGCCGGTAGGGGGGGTTGTACACCCCCCCCCCGGTACAAGAAGCATAAATCTACTTTAAAAGGTAAAAATAAAAATTTCGTCTTCTAAAATACATGTGTTAGGAAATTCAATGATGCAATGACAACAAAATAACAATCTAGAAAAGTAACTCATTGGGAGCTTGTTCCAATATCATGTATACACCTAATATGTATTGACCTCAAGATCCAGCCCTTGCCTGGAGCCGATTATTTGGGCAAAAAAATTGATTATTTGACCGTTGGAAGGTAGCATGGGTCCCACCAATGTGAGGGAGAAGTCAAAAGTGCTGCTAGGCTGTGCTTCCAACGATAAAAAAATCAATTTTAATTTGAAACAAAAACTATCCCAGGCAGGGGCATAATTAGGCTAAGTTGTCAACAATCTTTTCCCAACTCCATGTCCATCTATGTATTATCTGCACATTGACACTCTTACCATCGGAAGCACTAGGAGGTTCAGAAATCAGAGTGACATTTTTTCACCTAGCTTAGAGGTTCCCTAATGGGCGTACTACCCCCAATGAGTACTTCTCCATAACTGGTGCTTTTTGCTCGGCTTCACACACATGGAGCGTGGTTTTGCCATATGCTATACAACTCTAACAAGGTGCTCGTGGTTCTTACAAAACTCCAATGACGCTCATTGATGAATTTGTAAATTGGTTGAATTTCTATTTAATTTATTATAAATATTTTTATCTTAGGTAAACTTTAGAATTGGAGGAAGTCACAAGTTTTGGAAGTGAAAATCAACTTATAAATAGTTTGGGAAGTGATTTACACAATTCTGAATCTTTTGGAAGACCAATTTAAAATGATTGTGGAGGTTCGAGGACCAACATAAAAGCTTTTGGAAGTTATGGTGTCAATATTGATGATTTGAAAAAAAAAATGACCAAAATCATATGAAAAACTTGAAGTACCAAATTGCAAAAACCTAAAAGTTGCAGGGGTGACCACAGTTTAATGAGGGCACAATTGTCCACCCAATTGTTTTCCATTAAATAGAATTTAAATATATAGAAGCCACAATTTTTAATAACTAGATTATGCCCTTGTTTGAGCTTCATTTTAAAAAAAAAAAAAAAAATCATTTTTTTTAAAATACTCAATTTCAACCACACTTTTTTCAATAAAATAGTATTACACGTAAATTGAAATTTTTTTTTTTATTTTTAATCATACATTCTCCAAAAACTACTATTTAAAAATGTATTTTTTCTATCAAATTAGGGATCAAACAAGAGCTATATTTTAATTGAATGAAATGTTCATAACTTTTACAAATTATCATTCTTTTGTCTCAATTTTTTTCAATCGCGTTCTTGTTCTCATATTAACTTAAATTACTCTTGGTTATGGGTTTAGTCCAATTAGAAAAGATTCCAATTCCTTTTCTATTTCACAGCTATTGCAAGTCCAAGTTCAAAGCCCAACTAAGTGTCACTTTCCCTTCAAGTCCTCACTTCTTCCAAATAATGCAAGTTAATCCTTGATACAAATTTATTTGTGTAGCCAATGTTCTCTTTATTTCAATTCAAGCCCTTTAATTTCTCTTTATGTGAATATTAGTCTTCGAACTTCCATCCAATGGCTAATTTGTCCTTCATCTTTTTCTAATTGCTTCAAACGAGTCCACTAAAAACAAAAGAAATATATCTCAAGTTAAGTAGAATCTAACACTTATACGACATTAAATCTTCATAATTTGACCCGAATAAGTACACAAAATGCACTTGTCACATTTGCCTTGTTCGCCTCCTATTTAGAGGGAAAGCTTCTTCCATCTCAAAGATAAATATGAGTCGAGATATAAGTGAATTAAATGTTTGAAGTGGTTTTTTTTCCTTATTGTGTTGGTAAAGACTGATTATCAGCAAATTTTATCAAATTAATGGAATTTGAATTTAGAATGGAAAGCCATAATTTGAATAACACCATATATATGGGATGAATGAAAGAGAACTACTTTATGTACTAGTTGTTCTCCAGTCCTAGACTTTGCCCCTATTTGGTTGAGATTATTATAAATTCTAGTTTGAAATGGGAATTTGAATTAAGAAACGCCGTCCAAAATTTAGAATGCTGCAAGACAGGACAACACGTCCTTCGCGTGACCATCAATTACCAATTGTATCTTTGTGCCTTGTATTCGACTCGCTGAATACTTCAACGTAATTCAAGGGCAAAACGGTATTTTGATCAACTAATGGTTTGATGAATTTGGAAGAAAGTTGTCTTAGGGCCTGTTTGATTGCAAATGTGGAAAATGGGTGGAAAAAAAATGTTTTATAGGGAATTGATTTGCCTAAAAATTGTTTTACTGGGAATTGTGATTAATTGTATTTGATTTGTATAATTTTCCACCTGAAAAATGTTGAAAATTTAGTGTCCGTTTGACTTCGTTTTTCATGAAAATTGTCCATTAAAGTGACTTTTTTTTCTACCATTGAGTTTAAAATTTGTTCTACTTACAAAAAATAAAAAAATTATAATTTTTTTTTGTTTTTACAAAAATTACTATACCAAATATCATTGATTTGGCTTTATTTTGCATGAAAATTGTTAACAAAAGTGATAAATTTTTTTACTATTGTGTTTAAAATTTAAAAGAAAAGAAAAAAAATGAAAAAAAAAAAGATCAGGAAATTACAATAATATGGAATAAATTGCACAAATGATCAGTAGACAAACTGATAACAGGAATTTATCTTCTATTAAATAACCCACAGGCTACACTTCTCCAGTCAGTGCTTCAATCACACAAGAATGGCCACTACTATGCTCGAATCAGACCCAAGGTAGCACAAAAGGAGACACTCAGACTAGACCCCGTTTATATCACACAAGATAACTCTCTTCTTCAACAACACACGGTTCACACAAGAACCAATATTCTACTCAAGGAAATCACTCAAGATTACTCATTACAGAGAGAAGATAAAAAATCAAATGAGAACATTTGATTTCTGCAATGAAGAAGAAGAGAACTCGAAACGGTGCAGAGAGCATAGGAGAAAAGAGAAGAATCTCGAAGCCAAGTTTTTTTTTTTAACAAATCTCGAACCCTAGGAGCCCATTTAAAGGAGTCACTCTACAGTAGCCAATCCAACGGCATTGGAGGTGACACGTGATGACATCCTTGGCGTCCAAAACAAGTAAGTAAAACACGTTTTCTGCCTTCTTTTCTCAAACACGTTCTGCACCATTTTATAAACAAAACAGATTTTGGACTGGACCTCAATTCCAGCCGGGCTGTCTCATTTGGCCCATTGCATCATTGTGCCACAATTTCCTTTCATACTCCACCTTGGTACAATGATTCAAGGATCAGTGGTTACTCAAAAAACACAGATATCGCCAGCACAGTTACTGCATCCCTAGATCAGCAGGGAACCACATTCACCAGTACAGTTGCTGCATCCACAGATCAGCAAGGTCGAGCAGTCCAGGAACTTGTTCAAAGGTAGTACCTCAGTACCTACATCAGCAGGTTAACATTAGTAGACACATTTTCAAGTTTCACAACACCTTGTGAACAAACATCTCCCAAAAAAAAAAAATGAAATCTAACATCAACATGCTTAGATCTATTTATCACAATAGGATTTCTACTAAAATGCATTGCAAATTGGCTATCAAAAAATAAAGAACAACTTCTTTAACAAAAAAATCAAATTCATTAAGTAACTCTTTTAATCAAATTCCACAAATTGGTAATCAATAGAGTCTGTTCAAACTCTAAAACTACCTCAGGAACCCCACCAGATTCTTTTTCAACTTCAGGTTGCTCGTCGTTTGAAAGGCACATATGTCAGAACCACCCCAAGGTCGATCTACCTCAAACACAACCCTTTTTTTCTCACATTTTCAGATTGTTTAGAGGTCTTAAACAGATCTACAGGTTGTTATTCAGACTTATAACTCGCACTCAGTGAAGAATCACACAAGAATCATCCACAAACACTCTTGCATCGTACAAAGGAATCTACTCAAGGATATATACAATCAACTCACTACAATTCACTCAAGAATTGGAATAGGTATCCACACAAGGATACAAGTCAATAGCTCACAACAACTCACTCAAGAGAAGCACTAAGACTATACAATGATTGATTCACAAGAGATATGATAAGTCTTTTTGTACCTCCAATGTTTGATAACTCACCATATGATCAAAAACCCAAATAATCTGTCCAGCTTACACTTCAAAAAACCCACGAAACCAAGAAATCACTCAAGATTGCAGGAACCCTCACAAAACTCAAAATATAGTTCACTCAAGAACTTCACCAGAAATCTATCAACTATTACAGATCACTCAAGACAAGTAATACATGATTTCAGTCGAAGATAAAATATCTTCAGAGGTTACATAGAGGAATGGGGTTGAATGGCACTCAGTGAGATTCACACAAGAAACATCACAAAAAATGGAAGCCCTCTGAATCCGAATGGAATCCACACAAGGATACACAAAAGCCTTACTACAATTCACTCAAGAATTGTACAGCATCTTTACTATCAAAGGATTACAAGAGACTTCAATTTTTAGAGTGCAAACACAAATGGTGCATGAGATGAATAGATTATTTGGCATAGCTTTATACAAATAATTTTTCTCCAATTTCTTCCACAATTCACATTCTCAGACAAATGCAAGAAAAACAATACTACATGCAGTTTCATCTTGTTCAGTCATAGATTCAAGATCAGTAGGCCATGACTCATCACTAGCTTTAGCACATTTTTGTTGAAGTAAAAAAAAGAGCTCTCATCTTCTGACGCCAGGGGCTAAAATCTCCTTTGCCATTTAAAAAACTTTCCATTTCAAAATTTTTAAGAAGTCATTATTGAAAAATATGAAAGAAATGGATGTATGCAGATCAATCAGACACCAACCAATAACTTGCAATGCAGATCAGTCGAATATCACCACACAAGGGACACTACAGAATATTCAGATTGCAAGTACAGAGAGTACGCACTTCAGAATTAAATCACACTATACACAATTTAACCAAATCAATACAAACACAATTGTACATAGGCACAATTGTATACTGAAATCAAGTCAAGCTTATATGATACTGTAAAATGATATTCAGAAATCAAGATTATCAAGAATCTTGACTTTTATCCAAGTAACCCTCAGATTCCAGACAACTCTTGGTTTCTGGACAAAGGAATTACAAGGAGCCAATGATTCAGGTTTTCAAAAATAACACAAAAGTTAGAATCTCTAGACTATGCAGAGAATCCAACCAAGGCAGATAAAATCAACTAAATACAGTATCCAAGTAGGGCAGTATCCAAACAAGGTAGTAAACCACACAAGGTCAGGCACCCAATTGATTCAGAACCCCCAACACAATTACAAACCTTGATTTTCACATGAATAAAACACAAACGGAAAGATCTCACCAAAGCCCTTAATAAGGGTCTCAAGAAAGCAAGCAGATCAACTCAAGATTGCCATATCACTTTCAAGATCAAGCCCAACAAGCGTCAAGAACTTCATCCTTTAAGCTCTGATACCACTGTTAGGAGGAGTTCACAACATTAGCTCAAGAAATCAACAAATATATATGCTAAAGGTACAAAAACCGAACTGAAATTAAGACTCAAGAATCTGTAATAAACTGAACCAACACTAAGTAAACTGCCAGAATAATTACTGCAATAATCGAACTCAATCTAAGCTGTAAATATTCATAGTAAACCCGAACTCAATATATAAACTACAAGAATCAGGAAACTATAATAATGTGGAATAAACTGCACAAATGATCAGTACACAAACTGATAACAGGAACTTATCTTCTATTAAATAACCCACAGGTTACACTTCTCCAGTCAGTGCTTCAATCACACAAGAATGGCCACTACTATGCTCGAATCACACCCAAGGTAGGACAAAAGGAGACACTCAGACTAGACCCTGTTTATATCACACAAGATAACTCTCTTCTTCAACAACACACGGTTCACACAAGAACCAAGATTCTACTCAAGGAAATCACTCGAGATTACCCATTACAGAGAGAAGACAAAAATCAAATGAGAACATTTGATTTTTGCAATGAAGAAGAAGAGAACTCGAAACGGTGCAGAGAGCACAGGAGAAAAGAGAAGAATCTCGAAGCCAAGTTTTTTTTTCACAAATCTCGAACCCTAGGAGCCCATTTAAAGGAGTCACTCTACAGTCGCCAATCCAACGGCATTGGAGGTGACACGTGGTGACATCCTTGGCGTCCAAAACAGGTAAGTAAAACACGTTTTCTGCCTTCTTTTCCCAAACACGTTGTGCACCATTTTATAAACAAAACAGATTTTGGGCTGGACCTCAATTCCAGCTGGGCTGTCTCATTTGGCCCATTGGGTCATTGCATCATTGTGCCACAATTTCCTTTCAGGAATTTGAACTGGCATATCAAGCCAGAAGAGTCATGTTTTGAGACAGGACAAACAAAAAGAGTGTGAATAGTATGTACTACGTGAACAATACATTAGATTGTTTTTTATTCTTCTTTATTGAGCATTATACGATCCGCCTTACCAAACAAGCCAAAAATCCTCCGAATACAGGCTGTTGAGCTTGGACTTCATCAAACTGGAAATGTAATTTGGTTTTCATATATTTATTAGTGTCATTTCTTGGTTAAATTATAGTTGATTACTTAATCACGTATAGTTTTGTATTCTTACTACTTCAAATGGGCACAAAGGGAAGTTATTCTAATCATTGTTTTGTTTTCTGTCAAATGATATCAAGGAGACAATTTAAGTATAAGAACTGTCTGAGCATGTGTTGTCAAATTTCTTGAAGAAACAATTGAAACAAACCAAGAAACCAAATATTTGACCTACTTGAGGGATAAACAATGCAAAGCCGGCTGATCTGTTAACCCCCATTGAGAAGATTAATCTTCTGTTGGTGTTATCCCTATGTCTTCACTAAATACTTCTGAAGTTAGTTAATATCAATGAGGTATAAAACCAACAAGAACACTCTAATACGATGTTCTCAATGAATTATATTTGTTGTTTAAAGCGCAGCAGAACCTATATAAAAGAAGAAAAATAGCAACAATGGACATAATCCTCCACCTCCACTTTCTGTTGTATTGTGAAGATGAGAGGTGCATTTGTTTCAGTCCTCTATCTTTTGTACCTCGCGGTTTCTGTACAATGTTACAGTGGGAGAACATATGACCCTTTTGGAAAATTTATTAAGGATCGACGCTCAAAAAGATTGGTTAATAATCCTACTGAGGATCTAGTGTTGACCGATTATTCACCTGTTTATGTAGCACCTCAGGAGGGATTAAAGGAACTTGACAAGATATTAACTTTGCCTAGACAACCTGAGGTAAATTTCTCTCAGTATTCAGGATACGTAACTGTTGATCCTAAGGCTGGCCGGGCACTCTTTTACTATTTTACTGAATCTGAAGACTCTTCCAGCAAACCTCTGGTGCTTTGGCTAAATGGAGGTAACACTATGATGATTTATCCGGTAGTGATTTACATGTTGATTATATTCTTCTATCATTATTTCTACTCACACGTCTCTTCATATGCTTATTTCTTAAATTTTACAACCCCAGAAGATGAATTTGCAGTGTGGTGATGCTATGTAGATCAACATGTTAAGGACATGTTTGACACGCAGCATTCGAGTGACTGAACTGTACAATACACCATATATTTTAAATTCTTTTTTTCCGTTTTAACTCTGTCGGTGTCGTCCAATCTAATGTCCCTAAGATCGTGACATAAGAA
Source organism: Fraxinus americana (assembly GCA_035079005.1). Classification (NCBI taxonomy): domain Eukaryota; kingdom Viridiplantae; phylum Streptophyta; class Magnoliopsida; order Lamiales; family Oleaceae; genus Fraxinus; species Fraxinus americana. The sequence continues at coordinate 7,148,911 of CM068714.1, forward strand.
TGCAAATATAATTAACTAAATGGCTTGCACTACATCTGAATAGTTGCTATAAATGTAGTGGGTGGTGGAAGGGGAGATGGGTTAAAAACACTGTTAGACACCAATTTTATAGTGTTGTTTCACTTTGTTCACCGAATTTATTACTTTTCCAAGTTAGTCACTGAATTTTGATTTTTGTTTGGCACTATCTACCTCCTCTTTATGCTGAATTAACAGAGATATTGACGTGGTTAACGTAAACGATAATGTGTTATGAAAAATCTATTTTTACGTAGTTTTTATTGTCAAACTAGGCAAACACTGTTTGTACATTGTTTTTATCTTCCAACGAGGTGAAATATGCATGTGAGTTATCGCTCCACGTGTCCAAAAGAGCTCTAAACTCATTTTTTTTGGTTCCACTGAGAAAGTGGAGTCTGATAAAAGACACCTATCTGCGAGGGCACCTGAGTCGAATCTTTGCAAGATCATCGTAAACAAAGCAAACCCCTCCAGTCGGCAAATAAAAGGCCATTTAGATTGTCATCTCTTGTATGAACTTGCATTCACCTTCTTTTTGCCATCTTAATTATCCTTGAAACTTCAGGACCTGGCTGTTCTTCAATAGGAGCTGGTGCAATGACAGAACTTGGACCATTTCGAGTCAATCCGGATGGCAAAACTCTATTGTATAACCAATATGCATGGAACAATGGTTTGTACTTGCATCCTTCAAACAAGTTATCAACGAGGTTTTTTTTTTGAAAAAATGACCTGTATTAGAAATTCTGTTGCTTGAAATGCAGTTGCAAACGTCCTCTTCTTGGAGTCCCCAGCTGGTGTTGGATTTTCTTATTCCAATACATCATCAGATTATATTACTGGGGACAAAAAAACTGCAGCAGATTCATATACCTTTTTAGTTAACTGGCTAGAAAGATATCCAGAGTACAAAACACGCGATTTCTACATAACGGGAGAGAGTTATTCTGGTCATTATGTGCCTCAGCTCGCTGATTTGATCCTTGAAAACAACAAAATCACAAATCAAACTGTTATTAATCTGAAAGGAATTGCTGTAAGCTTCCTGATACTATATGCTGCCTGTTTATTTGATATGTTCTATTTTCCATTATCAAGAATTATAATATCCTTCTGGACGTGAATTTTCAGATTGGGAATGCATTAATTGACGATACGGATGCAGATGCAGGCACTTTTGACCATTTCTGGACAAGTGCTCTCATTTCTGATGAAGTTCACGAAGGAATAATATCAAATTGCAATTTTTCATCTGCCAATAATTCAGAAGTCTGTTACAATTACATAGATCAAGCCTATGAAACCATAGGCAACATCTACGCTTACGACATATATGCTCCCTTGTGCTCTTCCTCTTCAAGTGCTCCCGGGGTATATCTTTACAACTTATTCTTCAGTATATAATATTTCGTTTCCCCAGAATAAAAATCCATTCCTTTCTTCTGGAAGCAGGTATCAAATTTTGATCCATGCTCAGGTGATTATGTCTTCAATTATTTAAACAATCCTGAAGTGCAAAAGGCAGTTCATGCTAACATCACTGGAGTTCCTGGACCGTGGGAAGATTGCAAGTACTGCACTTCTTCTTCTGAATTCTTTTTTAAACTCTTTCTCATACCATATTATTTCATTTCAATTTTCGAAAGACTTCAACTAAAAACACTTCATTTATATACAGCGACTTCGTCCATAGTAGTTGGCAGGACTCACCAGATACATTGTTACCTACCATAAAGAAGCTAATGGCAAGCGACATTAGAGTTTGGATTTACAGGTAAGTAATGCCTGTCAGTGCTAATACGTCACCGTTCCGCAGATTGCACTCGGCAAATTCTTTTGACTACATGAACCCGAAAAAGAAAATAATGTAACTGAATTACAGTTTATTTTGTATTTAATACTAGCAAATACTTGCTGAAAAGTTCTGTTAGTTGGTTAGCATTATGTCACTCTGGGCACTTGTTTTGGTTACAGTCACTGATTTGTAAGCCTCGACTTTTGCTCGAGAGATAAATGCATGAAAGATTTTATTTGAGAATTAAAATGTAATTGTTGTGGCAACACGCTCTTGAGCTTAAATTTTCAATGCACCTGCAGTGGAGATACAGACGGGATAATTCCAGTTACAGCAACTAGGTATTCAATGCCCAAACTTGGGTCACCCATAAAGACTCCATGGTATCCCTGGGACTCTCAAGGCGAGGTAATTAAGAAACAACTGTTTTTTCTTTTACCCTGTTTAAATCTTGTCCATCTCTACTAATTATAGCATCGTAACACCATTCTGTATAACTTTTTCAAGGTTGGAGGATATGTAGTTGACTACCAAAATGTGACATTTGTGACTATAAGAGGATCAAGACATTTTGTTCCGAGTTACCAGCCTGAGCGCGCACTCATCTTCTTCTCATCCTTCATCGAGGGAAAGCTTCCTCCAGCACAGGGTTAAAGAGGGAATCAAGATAGACGCGAATAAAATGTTTGAAATGTTCATTTTTACAATTGTAAGTTAATCATTACCATTTCAATGAACATTCAAAGTTTGAATAACAACTTTATCTTGGACACGAGATTTGAGAAAATATATATATCCGATGAATGACAGGATTAATTGTAAATGGTCGGGGCTACTCACAAATGTTACATACGTCTCTCATTTTTAATCCTATCCTATCCAATCCCATCAAATCTAACACACCCAAACAATACCAATCAGTTTTCGTAGTCTAGAATTTTTATTTGAAATGCCCGATTTGAAACACCAAAGTGCAAAAGAGCATGTTGAAGTTAACATGTCATCCAAAGAATTTAAAAGCATATGTTTATTGTCACTATTCACTTTTGGTCACTTATAAGTAAATTTACTTACTTTTTTCAAAACAGGATGTGGTGGACATGGTGTGCAACAACCACATCATAATCAAGATCAAGTTCGTCAAGAATGGAGATGTCTTAGAACCAATAGTTCTTTATGTAATGAATTTTTACGTTCTAATATTTTATCCTATGAGCGTCCCTCCGAATCTCAGATGTAAAAGCCTGTGTGGTTAATGGGTGGAATAGCCAACATAGTTCGAACAATAATCACTTGGCAACCGAAGAATAGGAAAAAAATTACATAGGAGTAAATTTACATATAAGAAAATATACTTATAATTAAAAAATATTATAGTAATTTTTTTATTTTTCAATACTTGTACGTTTTACTAATATGATGTAGGACTGAACACCGTATAACGATACACCATAATTCACCTTAATCATATCTCATCTAATCCTATCCTCCGTAATCCTTACTCTCTTCATCCAAATAAATCCTTTGTTGCACTTCGTTTGCTATATCTTTTCAATCATCCTTAACAACCTCGACAATCGATTTTAGTTCCCAAGAAGCGATTTTAGTTATATTCAACTTCTCGATCTTCTAACCCATTTACTAAGAAACCCACCCTAAGCCTAAAAATCAAAATGACAGTTTTCAGAGGCAGATATTCCATTTCCTGGCATGTAAACCTAATAATTTAAGTCGTCTAAAGGGTAGCATATGGTATGTCCCCAGCCTTTTATGAAACGAGGAACAAATATTTGGCTAAAATCACCAGAGAATTGATGTCAGAATTAGCCAAAGATGAACCAAAATACAGAACAAATCAACAACCCGATCAATGTAAGAAAAGAAGACAACACATTAATGTATCCTAGTTGTATTCACAATGTATGAATCGACATCCAGAAAATGGAGAATTCTCGATATACTATGAAGACAATGAAGTTTATATGTAAAAAATATGACAAAACTGTTAGTTTCCACGGTTCAAAATAAGTGCATTTTGAATATGAACAGGCATATCAAGACACGAGTCATGTTTTAGACATGACAAAAATTAAAAAGAATTTTTTTTAATGTAGTATAGGACATGACTGGAGTGTACATGAATAATATTTTAATCACGTTTTCTTAATATTTATTCACTGTTGTAAAACTCACCATACTAGACAAGCAAAAAATTGGCATAACCTATCCTCAAGTACGTCTCCCAATTAAAGGTTAGTTTTGATTCCAATTCTACCTACAATTGAACAAATCAATCAAGTAAGTTAAGGAATTAACTAATAAAGGAAATCAAATTAGCAAACTAAATGAGAAGAATAATAAAGAACGACGAATTCCCCTTTTATTAGGCTCAGAAAATCTGATTCACCACCACAAAGGCAACACCAAATCCGGAGAAAATTCGAAGGGCACACGAAGGCACGAAGAACAGAAGCAGATTTCAGGAATAGCACAAAGTAGGACAGTTTTAAGCACAAATCAGAGAACCGTTCTTTGCTTCTTCTTAAGCACAAAGCAAGAATGATTTTTTGGTGTGTTTAAAATGAGGACCAAGGATTCCTTTTTATAGGCCAGACATCACAAACGTATTCCAAGAAAATCTCTTCAAGATTGAGTTCAAAGATAATGATAAGAGTTTCAAAGCGAGATAGGCGGAGTTTGAAACCGTGAAGGAAACAAGAAATAGGGTTTCCACTTCAAAAATTATTTCCTTAATGGGGTATTGAGCATCTAGCCCAATGAGCTGATTTCCTCTAAATATCCAATAAGATTTGGGCTACAAACGTTTGTGGTGTGGATTTCAACATTCTTCAATTCCGGGCTTATAACCTATGAAGTTAAACAGGTTACGATTTTTCATCATCGCCTAGAGATTATTTGGGCATCACAAAAAATACCCAACAGTTAGTTCTTGGATTCATCAAATTAGAACTTTATATTTTGTTTTCATGTGTGACTTTATGGCTTTTTTTGTTTAAACTGTATTTGATTACTCGATCAGGTATAGCTAAACAGGGGCCGAAGAAAAAAATTCTATTATCTTTTGTCTCTTCCTGCAAATCCGACGACAACAAGCAAAATACTTTGTTTTCAACAAATGCTGTTGTGTTTTAAGTGCTGAAAAACCCATGTAAAAGAAGCAAACATTAACAATTGATATATCCCCCCCCCCCGGGTTGCATTGCAAAGATGAGAGGCGCATTTGTTTTAGTTCTCTCTTTTGTACCTTGCGGCTTCTGTACAATGATATAGTGGGAAGGGATATAACCACCTTCAGAAACTTATCGAGGCACAACAATCTAAAAGATCGGTCAATTATTTCACTGAGGATGATGTCTTCACCGAGTATTCACCAGTTCACGTAGCACCTCAGGAGGGATGAAAGAAAGTTTACAAGATCCTAACTTTGCTTGGACAACCTAAGGTGAATTTTAGTCAGTATTCAGGGTATGTAACTGTTGATCCTAATGCTGGTCGAGCACTCTTCTATTATTTTACCGAGTCAGAAGACCCTTCGAGCAAACCTCTAGTGATGTGGCCAAATGGAGGTAAGATTATGATGCTTATATCCTTTTAGTAATTGTGCACTCTATTTACCTCCGTGTGCTGTGCTAATTAAAATGCTGACATGGCTAATGGAAATGATGAAGCGACATGAAAAATCTGTTTGCGCATTATTTGTTTTCAGATTTCCATCTAGTGTATGTGTTGGCAAATAATGATATTACCGCGAATTGATTTGAGCAGAATAACGTCGTGCAAAAATGAATGATATAAAATATTAATGGTCGAAGCAATAGTTCGACTCTTTCTTCTTAAGACAATAATGTTTCACACTGGTGCTGACGATATTTCGACACTTGTCTCCCAAAATACAACTACCTCGACTTGTAATGGTAGCACTCCAAATTATAAGACCCGACGAACCTACTCACGTTTTGATCTCTTTAAAAATTTGAGGACTAAAATGCACGAAAATAACTTTCAACACTGAATTGCAAAATAAGGAATAATGTTGGAAGAAGAATAAAATCAATTCTGGTTTTGGAATGAATGAAAACTGGGGTATGGGAACCTTTAAGAAATTGAAAAGTTGTGTTCAAAAGACACAATAACTGAAAATTTGTGTCTTCAAGAGACACAAACCGTTTGGACAGGTAGTTTAACTGTCAACTGCCATCTTCTAGAAGAAAACACGTGTCAAGCACAGAAAAATCGGGGAAAATAAATATATTATTATTTTAAATAATAATAAAATAATATAATTCAAATATTATTTGGGAAGAGTTCACAAATCAGGTTTTAAGTTTCACCAATGCAAAAATCAGTGTAAGTTTAAAGAATGCAAAACTCAGGTATTTAGTTAATTAATTAAAAATAATTATTATTTAAATATAATAGGTCACAATTTACTTCATTGGTCACAGATAAAAAAAATTTTATTTGGTTATAAATAAATAAAAAAAATTATAGATCACAGTTTATCTATCGATCATATATTTCCTAATTTGTTGATCACATATTATATTTTTAGTCACAGATTATCGAATTTTAATGTCACGATTTAATAGTTAGTCACAGAACCAAATAGTTGGTCACATACACCCAAACACCCATTCCCCGAACCCAATCCACCACCAACATTTGGTCACAAATCGACCAAATAGTTGGTCACAGACACTCTTTGTCTCATCCCTGCTGCTGCTGCCACCTCTACCTCCACAACCACAACCACCACCAACAATAACCCAACAACACACTACTACCGTCGCCGCCTACACAGCACCACCAACATCGTCGCCCCATCACAACACCACCATACCGCACCTCACCTCACTATCGCTGTTGTCACAGTAACGATCGTGAACCACACCAAAACCTCCGCCATCTACCACCACAAATCACAACTCCACATATATGTGCGAAGAAATTAAACTAAGAAAAAATTTGTTCCCATCGCCTCTGCCTCACACCAGCACCATCACCCCTTCTCTTCTCCTACTCAATCTGCAGCGTCGGCGATGACATTGCTTGTGGTGTGGTGTTAGTCGGAGCAACTCCATCACTTGTTGTCGGGGTTTGAAGGGGAAGAGGAGGGGAGGCGCGAGAGAGAGGGGAGGGAGTAGAGAGTGATAAATTAGGGTTATTAATTAGGGTTTTAATATAGTACCTGATTTTTGAATAAATAAACTTTAGATTTGAGTTTTAAAAAGCAATCTTTAAACACTTGGATTTATGTAATTTTCCCATATTATTTACCAAAAAATATTTATCAACTTGGCCCAAGTCCAAGCCCACGACCCATGCCGTGTCTAGCCGACGACGGCGCGCGCGTGGGGTTTGGCTCAACCTACTAGCATGTAGGTTTTCTTTCCTTCAAAGACTATTGGCACCCCTTGGGGCCCAAACTCAAATTCCAATCTTGAGCAATATGAAGTTGTTTCTACTCTTCTAGCTTTCCTACGTGGGATTAACATTTTCCAATTTCTCACCCATTTTATTCTCAATTTATTTCAACTTCAAGTGATCATATTTTGACTTTAATTTCTCATTCACCCTAAATTGGTTTTGAGAAAATAAATACATTACATTAATCTACTCATGGAGCAAAATACATTCGACCAAAGAAATCTTTTGTCCAACTAACGGGATCTACTAAAATAATTGGTCAAAAGTTGGTCAAACCAACTAATAAAACCAATTTTTTTCAACAGCATGAACTTGCATCACCTTCTTTGAGAAATCTAAAGTATACTTGGGACAGCAGGACCTGGCCACTCTTCAATAGCAGGTGGAGCAATGATAGAACAAGGACCCTTTCAGGCTAATCCCGATGGAAAAACTCTATGGTATTAACCAATATGCATGGAACAATGGTGAGTACTTGCATCCTTAAAACAATTTATAAAATAGATTTTTTGAACGAATAACCTCTTATAGAAGTTCTGTTGCTGGAAATGTATGGGCAAATGTCCTCTTCTTGGAATCTCCAGCTGGTATTAGATTTTTATATCCCAATACTCATCATATTATGTTACTGGGGACAAAAAGACAACACTAGATTCATATACCTTTCTAGTTAACTGGTTGGAAAGATTTTCAGAGTACAAAACCCGATACTTCCACTTGAGAGAGTCATGTCAGTCATTACGTGCCTCAGCTTGATGATTTAATCCTCGAAAGCAACAAAATCATAGATAAAACTGTCATTAACCTGAAAGGAATTGATGTAAGCTTTCAGGTACAATATGTAGTCTGTTTCTATAATGTGTCTTTCTTATCAAGAATCATAAGATCTATGCGTGTTACATAATGGACTCCAAACACCAAGAAAATCGGGACAATCGACCACCATAATCAACAAACCCAAACCCAATCCCAACCGAACCTCCCAAAATCGATTGTTCTCTAGTTCCCACAAAGGGCAACATTGTGGAGAATATGGTAGCCTCAAGAATAGGGATGGCAATTCAAACTGTTAAAATCGAAAACCGCGGCTAACCGAACCGAATGGGGCGAAAAAAAACCGAACAGATGGTGCAATGGGGCGGTTATGGTTTTGATTTTAATGAACTGCTTCATTTAGGGGCGGGTATGGTATTTAGCGATGGTGCACCGCCCCGAACCGATTACCCGTTAAAAAAAATTAATTGGACTTTCCATCTTTCTTTTCCAAAATTAATTGAGCAATTTTGCCAATTGGGCTTCTCAAAATTCTAGCCCAATTAACATTAAGTAAACCAATAATGAATAACCTAACACTATTTATAGTTTTTAACCTAGTCCACTACCGAGATAGTCCAATTTAAATATACAACCTACACGTTAAAAGTTAAAACCATGTCATGTGACTCCTGCCGTAACCCTACAGATTCCACTTCTCTTCCACTCAAATTCGTCGTCACTCTGCCTTAGCTCGCCCTCACCATCACGCTCACCATTGAGAAGGTAACAATTAAGAATTGACGTGCTATCTTTCCTCAACTGCTTCTCATTGCACTTAGATAGCATGAGATGTTTCTTCTTTTTATAGTGACAGCTTTGAGAAGTGAAAAGGAAAATCCCGCCCTCTTTCTCGAAGAAGGATCCTTACATCCCTCACAAGGAAAATCCTATCCTCTTTCCCGTAAGTGTCGATTTCTTCCTCCCTAGTTTCGGGGTGATTATGAGTGTTCTTGATGATTATGATGTTTAGTTTTTGGAATTGTATATGTTTGAGATCTTGGGATTTGTTTAATTTAGTAGTATTTCTATTGATTCTGCAATGGTTAATGAAGAAGAATCTATGAAATTTGGTTTTAAATTAACATTGGTAGTTTAATGATTAGTTTTGATTTTTTCTCCAATTACCCCAATTTCGGTCAATTTTGAGTTTTCATGATGCATCCGAGCTTTATTTTTCACAATTTATCATGTTTAAAATCTTGGGATACGTTTGATTTAGCAATCTTTCTTTTGCATAATTCATCAAAGGTATAATTCTAATCACAGTTTCTATCTAAATACATTGCAGATCCTTGGTGGAAATTGAAAAATTGTTTTATTTCCGTTGTGCATGATTAAGTAAATTCCCAACATTGTGTAGAGTTTGTAGTTGGCGTGTTTTAATCATGGGAAAACAAGTGTGTGCATGGATATGGCTCAATAATATGCTAGGACGTGGAGTGCTTCTACATAATGCTTTATCACGGCCTTAATAAATTTGGGAGTATGGAGTTTTCAAAGGGAAAAGGTTAAAAGGCGTTGTAATGCGTTGAATTCAGAAATTTTTATATTTCTTTCTATCTTAGCTGAAAAATTTACAAGAATGAAGGATTTGTACTTATGAATACTTGTTTAAAACTTGATTCCCACGAAATTAAACATTATAAGCCTTGTGTGGAAATTTTCTTTTTTCCAAATGTTGACTCAGATTAGTTTTTTTGTCATGGCAAAAATCTATTTTAACAATGTCAATCTTTCCTTCTTTGTTGACCCTATATCTTTGATTGTTGTGCGAATCCATGAGTATTGTTCTGATAGATTGAAACCTTTTTTCTATGATGCAGAATGATTATTGTTCTGTCTTCTCTTAAAAATTCTGGAAAAGTTGCTGTAATGGCCCTTGAAGAAGATGATGCTCCAGGTTGGCTAGCAGATGATGACCCTTTTGTGGTGGTTTTAGATCCTCTGGATGGATCCCGGAACATTGATGCTTCTATTCCTACTGGAACAATCTTTGGGATTTATAACCGGCTTGAGGAACTAGATCTTCTTCAAGTGGAAGAGAAGGCAACCCTCAATTCCCTCCAAAGTGGGAATAAGCTTTTTGCTTCTGCCTATGTCTCTATTCGTCAGCTACTATACTGTGCACCAGTTTTGGGTCAGGATCGCATGCATTCACCCTGGACCACTCAACAGGAGATTTCGTTCTCACACACCCAAACATCAAAAATCCTCCACGACGTAAGAGATTAAACTTCTACCAACAAATATGGTAGCTCATTTGGAACATATGCAATGTTGGGTCAATCTAATAATAGAAGGAAACTGCTAATCATTTTGACTGATATGATGATATCAATGTTGATCCCTTGTTATTGTAAGTGTTATGCCCTAGGTCCAATCAACTTTGGACATAAACACTTTGAATATATATAATCAATGCATATGTATGGCAATATCTATTATTTAATTGAATTAATATTCTAATAAGTTAAATAATAGAATCCGTAGATTCAAGTCTTGGTGATTTGTTAATCACAAGGAGTTGTGATTGTGAGATACAAATTACATATGACTGAATCTTAAATCGTCCGTGGTCGAGGTAATAACGAGATACGGATATCGTTATTACGGATAGACTATCGCGTGTGGCATTCTTACTTGTAAAGTAAGTAGCTGATCTCACAAGCTAAAGTGTGGTGACACTTGAATGAACACGTGGATGTTTTGTTATAGAACAAAACATTGGAGACCCGCTGAGAGATTCCACATGGATAACTATCTAAGTGTTAGTGGTTAATCTCTAACGTTCGGTAGTGGGATTGGTCCTTTGACTTGAGGTCATCATAGTACCTTATATGAGGGCAGTCATACTTTGGTGATGTTGGATGTTGCTTTCTGTCAAGAGGTCGCTATATCTGACATCATTCGGGTATGTCAAGAATCATATGAAGGTTGTGAATGATCAATAGAGGATTCATCACTCTTAGATAGTAAGAGATTATGATCTACATTTTATCCAGTTAAGTTGATAATGAAATCCTTGGCCAAGGTGAACTCATAAGTCGGAAAAGAGTTTTCGACGTACATTGACTTAACAGTAGGATAAAAGATATGATCGATAATTGAGATTGACACATATCCATATCTCATAATTGATCGGATCATATTGACGAAAGGATTATAGTTTCACGGTAAACGAACAAGTTTGGTTTTATCATGCTACGTGATATTTCCCGTCACATGTATTGCCCTGATACATTGCTAGATGTCAATCTGGGACAACGAAAATGAATTAGTGATAAATTAAAAGGGGCGTTTTAATTTATTGATTTTGATTAGATCAAAATAATAATTCACGTCGTTCGGCATCGTGATTGGGAACCTAATGGGTCACACACGAAAGAGAATCAGAAGAATGAGATTTACCAATTAATTAATTGACAAGTGTTGGATAATTAATTAATTGGGTTGTTTATTAATAGGCCCGAATTAATTAATTGGATTAATTAATTCATGGATCAGATTTAATTAATTTGATTAATTAAATCTTGGGCCGAGGTTAAGTTTAATAGATGGGCCGAGCCCATGCGGACTTATATTAATAAAGTTAGGGTTTGAAAAAGCTTGTAGAGAATTTTATTATTCTTGCTAGCACAAGAAAAGAAAACCCTAGCCGTCATTCTTATTCTCTGTGTGGATCACCATTGGATGGACAATTGGACTGACTTGGATTGCGATCGTGATCATTGGAGTTCAAGAAAAAGCAAAAGAGTTTGTGGAATTCATCAAAGGTATCATTCTCATCACGGTTTCTATCTAAACACATTACGGATCCTCGTTTGGGAATTGAAAATTGTTTAATTTCCGGCGTGCATGTTAAGTAAATTCCCAACGAAGTGGTATCAGAGCCTACTTTGTGTTTGTTAGAAATTGTTTTGCATCTTGTAACAATCAAAAGTTGATTGTTATTGTTTTTCTTGTTTCTAGCAATTGAGAAAATTTGATTTTCACATTTTAGAATCTATTAATAAAAAAAAATAAATAAATAAATAAATTATTTTTTTTGGGATGCAAACTCAGCCGGCGAACGGCCGCCGTAGCGTGGCGGCAGAGCGACAGGGCGCCGCTACTACTCACGCGACGCCGGCGCCGTCTTGCTACTACTAGCAAGATTTTCTGCACGCAGCCGTTATATTTTTGCAGCACCGTGCGCTGTTCATTTTGGAGTGTCGCCATCGCGACACTCGCCGGTGATGGCGGCGCCCGGATTTTTGTTTACATCGCCTCCCGGAGTTAAGGCACAGAGATGGGGGCAAATTTCTGGAATTTTACAGACGGGTGAAGGAGAGGTGGAGGCGGGGGCCTTTGATGCAATTTTCGAAATTGCAGGCCCCCGACTTGCAATTATGAGAAAAGGTTCAATTTGCAATTTTCAAAAAGGATTTTGAATTTAAATATTAAAATGGTTTTAAATTAGATTTTAAAATGGTTTGATTTTAAAATTTCAAATTTAACCCGTTTAAAATTTTATTTCAAAATCGACGACTTTTATATTTTTGTTAAAATTGGATTTTAACTTAAATATTAAATTTTGACCCTAAATTGAATTTTATTTTATTTAGGAATTTTATCCTAAATTAAAATGTTAATTCATTTTAAATTAGAGTTGGACTTTAATTTAATATTTAATTAAAATTTGATTTTAATTAAATTATCCACCCTAGTATATTGTTGAAATTAGAGTTGGACTCTAATTTGACATTTAATTGAAACTTGATTTTAATTAAATTGTCTCGCCCTAAATTGTTTTTGAAATTAGAGTTTGACTCTTATTTGGTATTTAATTAAGATTTGATTTTAATTAAATAAGTTCGCCATAATATTTTAGAATTAGAGTTTGACTCTTATTTTGTATTTAATTAAAATTTGATTTTAATTAAATTCAACCGTATTAATTTGATTATAATTAGAGTTGAACTTTAATTTGACATTTAATTAAAATTTGATTTTAATTAAATTGTTTTGCCCTAAAATTTTATTGGAATTAGAGTTGGACTCTAATTTGGTATTTAATTAAAATTTGATTTTGATTAAATAGTCCTTTATATTTGTAGAATTAGAGTTGGACTCTAATTTGATATTTAATTGAAATTTGATTTTAATTAAATAAGTCCGCTAATTAAATTAATTAATTAATTTGATTAATTAATTATTTAATTCTTCCGATCCATTTGTCTAAATTAGTTTAGACGACTTTAATTGCTAGAAACTTGAAACGTGTTTGCATATAATATTAGATATTATAGGAATGCATTTATATGATGAATGTTTTATTAGTGGATGATTATGGACTCGACCATGTGGATGTGTTGAATGGTTAGTTTTATTCTTGTTGTTTTATGGGCCTGTGAGCTCTTATTTATTTTGGACCTGCGAGTCCGTTGTTATTATTTTGGGCCTGCGTGTCCAATATTATTTAGGTCTGCGTGCCAACTAGTATAGGATACAAGTTGTAGCTGGACTAATTGGAGATACAAGAAGAGGAGGAGACCATAGAGATGGAGCATTGTATGAATCAATGCTATACTCCCTAGGAACTGACCGACTAGTCTTCCTTATGGCTCGGGAAGACTAGATAGTATAAGTCCATAATCGTTCACACTATTATATGTATGTTTATTTGCATGTTAGATGCATAATAAAATATATATAATTATTACGATGAGACCTTTTGCATGCAAAACCCCTCGTTAAAAATATTAAGTCAATTTGATATTTGCCTTCCATCATTATAGTGAAAAACGAGAGTCCTCAATCGATCTAAGCTTGTCGAGTACACTCGAGGTCGATTAGGGGATATGTTTGACACTATGAAATATTAGATATTTCTGAATGATGGGTTTGACTTAACTAATATTTATCTTTTGTTGAGTACACTCAAGAAGATAAATTTTAGAGGCATGTTAAAATATTAAGTCATATTTATATTTGCCTTCCATCATTATAGTGAAAAACGAGAGTCCTAAATCGATCTTAGCTTGTTGAGTACACTCAAGGCTGGTCCATTAGGGATATGTTTGACACTATGAAATATTAGATATTTCTGAATGATGGGTTTGACTTAACTAATATTTATCTCTTGTTGAGTATACTCAAGGAGATAAATCTTAGAGGCATGTTAAGCTAACACATAAGATGTGTGAAGACAAAGAGTTGTCGGCTTAATGATCTGGGAGTTGTATGGAGATACAATTGATATAGTATCTACCCGAATGTTTTATTAGGGCTTGTTGAGTACACTCAAGGTTTTAATATAACAAATGGGATCTGTACGGCGCAGGAATCAAGTACGGATTCCATAAATTTATGTGAGAGGGTCATAAATTTGAGTTAAATGAGAATGAAATTAATTTAATAAAAGGCCATGTTAAATTAATTCATGCACTATATATATATTATTTCTTTACTTTTCGTCGTTTACATTTATTGAATCATGAGTAACCATATGTATTTAAGAGGCATGTTGTATGCCAACAACCAAAGCAAATTTTCTTGATTGACGCCGCAATCTGAGAATTGTTCTCAGGCATGAAAAATTGGTTATGTCTTTGAGTAGTCCTTTCTAGAGACATCTGTTGATGACTCGATAAAAGAAGAGGTGGTTTGCTATAATAAACTGATGATGACGATAGTGCTACAACATATGTGATGTTTGTAACTATGTCACCTGAGTTACAAAGCAACATAAGAGTATAAATGCTAACATATGATTTTTCATCTCAATATGTTGAATGATGAACAATCATACGAGGAAATATATGATATTTCCCAACTATACTCTTAATGTATAAGAATCTTGATCGGTGCTTGTGATGCTTGAAGATGAGACTACTTTGAGAAGTTGTCTTGATTGCGTTGATCGTGAACAATGAACTAAGTATAGACTTGGTTCTGCAATCTCTGTCGAGAGAGTTATTCATAACTAATTATGAATTTAACATGAATAAACTAGAAGCACGCTCATTGAGATGCTGAACATGCTTGAAACCGTTAAGTCCAACATACGTGTTTGTAGTGGACAAATCTTAGTCATAAATTCTTATATGGAAGTCTAAAGGATGCTTTGGGAAAGTAACCAAGATGACTAAGGCAGTTAAAGCGAATAAGGACAATACCAAATACGATGATCCTTATTATCATTTTGGAATGATGGGTCATTAAAAATGTAATTGCAAGGCTTAAATCTACTTCATTAGTTTCATGGGTATTAGATACTAGATATAGATCTCATATTTGTATAAATATGCAGAAACTAAATAAAAGTAGATCATGAGAAAGGAGAAGTTGACCTACACGTTGAAAATGAGCAAAAGTTGCTTTCATTACTGTAGAAGCATATTTCTCGCAATTGCGCTTTAGGCTCGATACTAGAATTAGAAAAATGTTAATTTTGTTCCCACCATTACCAAGAGCATTAAATAAATTTCATGTTTTGACATGAATTATTCTAATGTTAAGGATAATTGTGTTTCTTTTTATCTTGATAAGATCTTAATGGTTATGGTAAATTACAAAATGACATTTATATTCTAAATGTTGAGTGTTCTATAATGAGTATAGAAATTGAAAGGCATAAAAATGATAATCTAAATAACACCTATATCCATTACATGCGATTTGGTCACATAAATGAGAATGCAATTCCAAACTTACATGGAGATGTATATTTGGGTCAAATAATTTTGAATCATTTGACAAATGCGAATCATGTCTCGTAAGGCACGGTGACCAAATCTCCTTTTACTTGAAAAGGAAAATGATCTGCACAATTATTAGGTCTAATACATAGTGATGTATGTAGATCCATATCAATTAATGTCAGGTGAAGTTTATCTTATCTCATCACATTTACTAGTGATCATTTCAGAAATGATCATATATATTTGATGAAATTCAAGCATGAATATCTTGAAATGTTCAGGGGATTCAAACTAGGAATAGATAAACAAATAGGTAAACATATTCTTATACTAAGACTTGTTCGAGATAAAGAATATCTAAAATAGAGAATTTTAGATTATCTAAAAGAGAATTAGATTCTCATGCAGTGGATTCCTCCACATACATTGCAACATAATGATGCATCTGAAATGAGGAATCGTGCACTATTAGATATAGTGCAATAGAGAACCAGCCATGCAAACATTCAAAAGTCGTTTTGAAGTCATGCATTGATTGATACGTGTTGCGTACTAAATCGTGTCTCATCTAAATCGGTTGACAAAACTTCATACGAGTTATGGAAATGCCCAACTTATCTCATATGAAAGTTTGGACTGTGACGCTTATATGAAGCGCAGAGATCGGATAAGTCTGAGACTAAGTCCGATAATTATATATTTGTGGATATCCAAGAGATAATTGGATATCAATTCTATAATCTCGTTGAGAAGAAGATGTTCATCTCAAAACAAGTCATACTCTTAGAGAAAGTGTTTACTCTAAGAGAGACAGTGGGAGTAGAATAAATCTTGAAAGAGTTCAAGAGTCCACGGATATAATTGGCCGAATATATGAACCTGAGTCTTATCCCACACCAGCTGAGGGATATACTCTTGATCAGGAAGTGAAGACTTCTGAGGACACGTTAGCTCAGTGTAAATCTTGTAGGATCATTTGACCTCCTGGAAGGTACGAATCCATGATTGCTAATCAAGGATAATGAACCTACTAATTACGTAAAGTCAAGTGTTGACTTAAAGAGATGGACTTGTTGTATGTAACCGAGGTTTGACCTTGGTCGACTTGCCTAATGGATTAGAACCCATAGGTTGTAAATGAGTTTACAAGAAAATGTCAATATGGATTGAAACAAGCCTCTTGGAGCTAGAATCTTCGATTTGATACAAAAGTCAAAATATTTGATTTTATCAAAAATGAAGATGAAATGTGCGTTTACAAGAAGATAGTGGGAGCATTGTCGCATTCCTGATATTATATGTATGAGACATATTACAGGAAACGACGTCTCTATATTTCAATTGTTGAAATTATGGTTGTCAAATAATTTCTCCGTGATGGATGTGAGAGAAGCAAGTTGATCTATAGAGATAGATCTAGAAGGTTACTTAACTCGTCGATCTATACAGATAAAATCTCGATAAGATTTTATATGGAGAAAATGAACTGAGAGTTCATGGATAGAATGATGCTAACTTCTAGTCAGACTAGAATAATAGCACATCTCAAAAAGGATATTGGTTTACTCTTAAGCGGTGTGTTGGAAATGATCCAAATAACCGTTGATTCAATAATGGAAGCACTTATACATCATTGCTTTTACAAAGCAACAAAAGTTGTGATGCGGATCAGGAGTTCATTCTTGAACTTACGGTAGTTCTTAACATTGTTGTTCACACGCTTATGCATTGTGATAACAATGGAGCCATCGTCTGCAAAGGAACTAAGGTCTCATCAATGATCCAAACATATGTTAAGGCAGTGTTATCTCATTGAAAAGATAATACAAAGAAATGACGTAAATAAAGAAAGCGAATTCCCACAAGTTATTAAATTGCAGATCCATGACAAAGAGTTGTCGCAGATTATAAACATGATCGTCATGTAGACTCTTATGGTATAAGATACATAAGTGATTGGGATCTAGTGCAAGTGGGAGTTTGTAAGTGTTATGCCCTAGGTTCAATCAACTTTGGACATAAACACTTTGAATATATATAATCAATGCATATGTATGGCAATATCTATTATTTAATTGAATTAATATTCTAATAAGTTAAATAATAGAATCAAGTAGATTCAAGTCTTGGTGATTTGTTAATCACAAGGAGTTGTGATTGTGAGATACAAATTACATATGAAATTTGAATCTTAAATCGTCGTGGTCGAGGTAATAACGAGATACGGATATCGTTATTACGGATAGACTATCGCGTGTGGCATTCTTACTTGTAAAGTAAGTAGTGATCTCACAAGCTAAAGTGTGGTGACACTTGAATGAACACGTGGATGTTTTGTTATAGAACAAAACATTGGAGACCACGAGAGATTCCACATGGATAACTATCTAAGTGTTAGTGGTTAATCTCTAACGTTCGGTAGTGGGATTGGTCCTTTGATTTGAGGTCATCATAGTACCTTATATGAGTGCGATGTACTTTGGTGATGTTGGATGTTGCTCTGTCGATGGTCGCTAATACGGCATCGTTCGGGTATGTCAAGAATCATATGAAGGTTGTGAATGATCAATAGAGGATTCATCACTCTTGAGATAGTAAGAGATTATGATCTACATTTTATCGATTAAGTTGATAATGAAATCTTTGGCCAAGGTGAACTCATAAGTCGGAAAAGAGTTTTACGTACATTGACAACGAGGGATAAAAGATATGATCGATAATTGAGATTGACACATATCCATATCTCATAATTGATCGGATCATATTGTGAAAGGATTATAGTTTCCGCGGTAAGCGAACAAGTTTGGTTTTATCATGCTACATTGATATTTCCCGTCACATGTATTGCACGATACATTGCTAGATGTCAATGCAGGACAACGAAAATGAATTAGTGATAAATTAAAAGGGGCGTTTTAATTTATTGATTTTGATTAGATCAAAATAATAATTCACGTCGTTCGGCATCGTGATTGGGAACCTAATGGGTCACACACGAAAGAGAATCAGAAGAATGAGATTTACCAATTAATTAATTGACAAGTGTTGGATAATTAATTAATTGGGTTGTTTATTAATAGGCCCGAATTAATTAATTGGATTAATTAATTCATGGATCAGATTTAATTAATTTGATTAATTAAATCTTGGACCGGGTTAAGTTTAATAGATGGGCCGAGCCCATCTGGACTTATATTAATAAGCTGTTAGGGTTTGAAAAACTGTAGAGAATTTTATTATTCTTGCTAGCACAAGAAAAGAAAACCCTAGTCGTCATTCTTATTCTCTGTGTGGATCACCATTGGAGGCTGGACAATTGGACAGCTTGGATTGCAGATCGTGATCATTGGAGTTCAAGAAAAAGCAAAAGAGTTTGTGGAATTCATCAAAGGTATCATTCTCATTACAGTTTCTATCTAAACACATTGCAGATCCTCGTTTGGGAATTGAAAATTGTTTAATTTCCGCTGTGCATGTTAAGTAAATTCCCAACAGTTATACCAAGGCAAATCTATTCTGTCAATGATGCACGGTATTTCGACTGGCCTGAAGGTTAAACGCTGTATATTGATACTATAAGACAAGGCAAGGGCTGACATCCTAAGAATTATTCTGCCCGGTATATATGTTCCCTTGTTGCCGATTTCCATCGCACTCTCCTATACGTCAGAATTGCAATAAATCCATGAGACCATCTTCGTCTTGTCTATGAAGCAAATCCACTCAGTTTCCTAGCAGAGCAAGCAGGAGGCAGAGGTTCTGATGGTAAAAGTAGAATTTTGTCTCTCCAGCCAGTTAAGCTACGCCAAAGACTTCCTTCGTTTTTGGGGAGTCCCGATGATATAGAAGAATTAGAGAGTTACAGGATGTTCAACAGAAAGTAAACCCAGGCTATGAAGTTTAAAATAGAAGCCATCCTATTTTGGCGTGAATATTTATATCTAGGGGATGTTTGGAAGGGATTCTCAAATTTTACAGTAAATCAATTCTCATTTTCAAACACACATTTTTCAATAAAATAATATTTTTCATCACATCAATAATTTTTTCTTCTTTTTCAACCACACATTTCCCGTCGTATCACTATTCAAAAATCAATTCTTCCCTCAAAAATTCCTCCCAAACAAGCTACTAGTGTTATTATTGAACATCAAAACTAACTTAATGACTGGTACATAAATTTTGACCTGACTCGATATCAGAGCATTACAGTATCACAACACGTGTATAGAATTGACGGCCTCTACAATTACTCTGGCAATTGGATTCTACTCTTAGGGTCCGTTTGATTGCAAATGTGGAAAATTGGTAGGAGAAAAATGAATTTTAGGGAATTGAATTGTCTAAAAATTGTTTTATTGAGAATTGTAATTAATTGTGTTTGATTGGTATAATTTTCCACTTGGAAAATGTTGAAAGTATGGTGTTTCTTTGGCTTTGTTTTTCATGAAAACTATTCATTAATGTGATAATTTATTTTACCATTGGGTCTAGAATTTGTTTAACTTGTCAAAAAAAAAAATTACCATACCGAATATCATTCGTTTGGTTTTGTTTTGCATGTAAATTGTTAATAAAAGTTTTTTTTTTTACCATTTGATCTAGAAGTTTTCCCTATTACACTTGAAAAAAAAAAAAAGCTGGAAAATGAAAACCCACCTAAAGGGTGGGAAAACATTTTCAACAAAAAGGTGGAAAATGTGCAAGAGAGAGAGCGAGAAAAAATCCTTATTTCTTCCTGAATGATGGTTAATAAATATCTTCACATTTCATTTTTACAACTTGCTTGTGCTCTTGAGAAACTTTTATATTTTTTCAAATGCTGGATAAAGACGTTTATGTAACTGTCGTGGAGATCCTGATTGTTGAAAACATTTCCCATAAGTGAGGCCTTCAACTTTAATGGCTCTCCCTCTGGTTCTAACATAACTTTTCTGACAGATTTCACAACCACGTCCTGGTTGAAAGAACCATCTTCATTCCTCGGGACCACATAGCCGATTTCTTTTTCCATTAGCAGCATAGCATTGAGTTCTTGGTCAGCTACCATTGGCAGAAGAACCGGTAGATGTCCAAAGCATAAAGCTTCAAGGACCATACCCCAACCGGAATGGAAGAGACACCCCAATTGCAGGATGAGTGAGTATTTCAGATTGGGGTACCGAACCGAGAGTAACATACCCTGGCTTAAAGTACGGTTGGCAAAACCAGGAGGCAGCAAGTCTGAACTTTCTATACCTTATGGCTTCCTTAGAATCCACAAAAAGGGTAGTCGAGAAAGCTCCAGTGCAAAAGCCAATTCATGGATTTACTTGATTGGCATCTTATACTCATTCCTGAATCCCACAAATAATACCGATTTGGGTTGTTTTCCATTCAACCATTTGAATGTACTGGACAAGCTTGAATCGTTTGTCATATGACTTGTATTTTCATCTGATACAGGGGGGAGAACTCCAATCGGCAGAACTGGCTTCTGATAAAGTTCAATGAGATTTATGTATTCTCCCTCAAAATATTTACAGCTTCTCACTATGACAAAGCTGCGTCCTTCCACAATTTTGGCTATATGTCGGCCACTGAACACACCCGATACGTCAGGAAAGTGCGTGCTATGCAACATTTTTGGTGCATAATCAGACGGGTGTGCTACGAGAGAGGGGAAAAGAATCCAATCTGGTGGCCTCGTAAAATGTACTGTTCTTGTTTGTAGCTTTCCGGACTTCAGTTCAGTCGGTCCCACTTAAGCGAATGCCACAGCTGTATATACTCTAAAAAACGCAGTAGGCACACCAAATTCCACAGCAGTTTCTGGGATCCAATAGGTTGCAAAATCACTGAGTATCAAGTCTGGTGCGTTTATTTCCAGAATTTCCTCAAATGGTTAGGCTAATTCGTCATATGCCTTTTTCAAATACTGCCCTCGCTCTTCTTGAAGTTCAATGGTTGCCTCACAGTTTTCTGGCAAACCAGGAACCAGTGGCGTTGGGATCTCTAGCAGCTTATTTGGTCGACTAAATTGGATGGAATTGGAGGGAACCTAGGTTTTTGGGGTGGAAACAAAGGATGCTAAGATATCTTTTGCTACTAATTTTTTGGAGAGTTCCAAGGAATGGTAGCATGTGTCCAAATGCTAACCATGGGAACATCATTACATGACATTGTTCTGATGCCATGAAACCTTTCAAAAGGCATAATCTGGTAATTTTGTGCTGTTAAATGCTGCTTAAGTAGAAAATAAGCAGTTCTGATGTCACATTCTTTACATGAGAGTTAATTTAGCCATGAATAAAGATTCACAATCTTTAAGTTATATGTGAAGAGTGGGTTCAATTACAAATTTAAGACTGTCATTGTTATTATCCTTTGTAAATATTGAATTATGTAAAATTAAGTAAATTTACTGAAACTTTATTAGAATAAACTAAAAAGTTCTTTATCTTGATTGTGGGAATTGAATTGACAAATGCACATCTCTATCTCTGATTGTTCTAAATGAAGGGTGTAAGCAAAAACGGCCAAACTGCATATCGAAATCTCCATTTTAATTGATTTGATCACTTCTTTTGATCGAGCTTGTTCTTGGTCCTAAGGGAAAAAATGGGATTAAAGAGCTACTGCATCTTTATGCTTGACTTGGGCTCTTCGAATGGTCAACAATGGCAAATAGCAGTTGTAGTGCTTCTTTCCTAGGAACTTTCTTTAGCTGGAGCTTAAGATTTTGCTACTTCGAAGGTCCCTCTTCCTCTTGCTTTGGAATCAAATAATCAGTCCATTCACGCCTTTGACAAGGCAGTGATTTCTTGAATATGCTAGTTATTATGAATTATGTTGTCGTTCGTCCTTGCGAATGTCCCTTTTTTCCAATAAATAGAAGCAAACATAGTTAATTGTAGAAATTGAGGGATTCTTGCTTTAATATGATCCACACCAGATGAATATGTATGTATCTGGGTTTTGTTGTATGTACACCGCGGTTGATACCCCGTTGTATAGCACCCCAAAATAAGAGGGTCCACGAATTTTTATTTTTTATTTTTTGATGTAGCCCCCTCTTTTGTGAGAGGGGGTGTACACCGGAGTTGACACCCCGATGTAAAAATAGCAAAACCATGTGTATATTCAAGAGAGAAGCAACCAAGGGTCGTGTGAGGTCCTTTGTTCCCACTGGACTTTGAAAAAGAAATTTTTCTACTCTAATCAAAATTGAATGTGCATTACACGTTATTCTGAAATAATCAATAAGTGCTGTAAAAGTAATATTTGATATCAATTTGTTGAGAGAATTTGATGAGTCTCAAACGAATTAAAGAAAATAAAATTTATGATAGAAATTGAAGAGAAAAAAATTGTATTTTAAAAATCGGACTGGCCCCATCTGTTCAATAGGGAACCGGGACCAAAATCGATCCAGTTAGGTTTATAAAACCTCTAATTAAAAGCCCGTTAAACTAATCGATTTTTGAAAAATTCGTGACATGTTCTCGATTTAACATGTTCAACATATTTAATTATATATATTTTTTAAATTTTTAAACGTATATTTTAATTTTTTTTGTAATTTTTTAAAAATCGCCGGTTCAACCCCGGTTTAACTTTTTGACTTTCTCTTTTTTGGATTAATCGTCTGGTCGATGTTTAAAACATTGTTCAAAACTTAACTTCTATTATTCAAATTTTTTGTAATAATAAAATATTACAAATGAGTAACATTTTTATACTACATTTACTACATAAAAATTAATTATTAATACATGAATTTAAAACGTCTATTAAAACTCATAGATACATAAATAGAAATAAATTTATCTATAATAACTTTAGATTCATATAGATCAAGATGCATTACGTTAAAATTCATTAAGTCTAGCCCCTGTTTGGCAGATATTAAAATCAGATTTTGATAAAAGTTGATGAAATATGTGGTTGAAAAATAGTGGATCCCAAGAAATATGTGATTAAAATTAATTGTTGATTTTAATTTGAGATTTTAACTGAATCTTAATCCAAACCAAACAGGGGTCTAGATTAATGTGTATGTTAATTATTTGAGAATTATTAACACGAAATTCATACTTGACAAGAATTTTATAATATTTATCACATATTGGAAAAACGAAAAGTATGGTATTATTAAAATAATTAAATTTATAGCAAGGTTAAAATCGTCCAAAAAATTATTCTCACTTGATTTGATATTTAATATATTATAGATGTGCATGGATTGAGATAATTTTGGTTGATGTATATGGTTGGGGAATGTAAGAACATCTCCACTACATTCTTCGGGTTATTATTTAGGTGACACTAAATTGAAAGACTTTCAACTTACGTGATATTTATGTTTAATAAATAGGCATTCAAATCTAAAATTAATCTCCAATGCGTTTTGCACGTGCCCTTTATTTTCTTAAAATAAAAACATAATCAAGTCCAAATTTATATAGAAAATATAAGTCTGTGTTTGATTTGTAACATTTTCCTTGAAAATAAGAATACATTTTCCAACTAAACGAGTGTTTGATAGCAAAACAATTCCATGGAACTCCTTTTCCAGCTTTCACTTCACGTGCCCACTTTTCCTTCTTTTTGATGAAATTGTTTTCCCATGGTTTTAATAGTTTTATGTTTTCCAACATTTTTTTTTTTTTTTTGGCAATTGGAAAAAATTCAAAACACAATGGTAAAAAAATTTATCATTTTTTTATTAACAATTTTCATGCAAAACAAAATCAAACAAATGATATTCGGTATGGTAAATTTTTTTTTTTTTAGTTTTTTTATTTTTGGTTTTTGGAACAAATTCTAGATTCAATGGCAAAAAAAATAATCACTTCATTGGACAATTTTCATGAAAAACGAAGTCAAACGGATACCAAACTTTCAACATTTTCTAAGTGAAAAATTATACCAATCAAATACCATTAATTACAATTCTCAGTAAAACAAATTCTAGTCAATTTACTTCTCTGTAGTTCATTTTCTTTCCACCCATTTTCCACATTTGCAATCTTACGGACCCTAACTATATGAGGAAAGTAATTATTTTGCCAAATCACTCACTGTAAGAGAGATGGGGCCCTAGATATTGTCTATTTTTTAGGCCACATCAACTTGGTCAGGTCTCTATTGCTTGTATTGAAGATAAATTTTTTTTTTTTGAGCACCTTCTATTTTTGTTTGTGATAACACTTTTTAAAAGCAATCTACGACTACATTAGAGATGTTCTAATGGCTAGTGGCATGGATTAATTTGGCGAAGACCGATCATGGCTAAGTAGGGCTGGGCAAAATGTCCGAACCGAACTGAACCGAACCGGAACCGAACCGAACCGAGCGGGTTTTCTTAACTTAAAAACCCGAAGAACCGAGAACCGAAGAACCGAAAAGTTTTGGTTCGGTTCTCGGTTCTAGACCTAGAACCGAAGAACCGAATAAGAACCGAATTTTTTTTGATAAATCAATTTATTTTATTTTTTCTAAACAAATTAACAATTTTTTGTTTTAACTATTTGATATATATATATATATATATATATATATATATATATATATATATATTCCTTAACCTAACACGGGTTTAATTTTGGGCTAGTTTGTAGTTTTGTTTTTATTTCCTATTGGACTTAGTTTAGATTGGGTTTGATTTCAGTCTTGGGCTAGGCTTTAGTTGATATTTTAGCCATTCATGGTTGTGTTTAGGGTTTAGTTTAGTTGCTAAGATCGAACTTCGTATTTGTATCTACTTCTTGTTATTAAGCCCCTGTTTGGCCAGCATTCTTGTGAAGAAAAAATGAAGAATTGGACCATTTTTTTCAAATTAGTGGGTCCCTCCCTCTCACAAGTTGGTCAAATATTTCGGCTGGCCCCATGTCTAACGGTAAGAAAATTTCTAGAAATGGGAAAAAAATGCCCTCCAAACAGGGGCTAATATTAGTATCTACTTTCAAGTGTATTTATGCAGTATTATTTTAAATATTAAAAAATTTAATTATAGTACGAAACCGAACGGAACAGAACCGAACCGAACCGAACCCGAACGGTTCCAAAATTATATTTGGAACCGACGGTTCCATTTACTAAAGAACCGAAAATTTCTGGAACCGAAAAAAACCGAATCGAACCGAACCGAACCGACCCGCGCCCACCCCTATGGCTAAGGGCAGCCCCTATTATTTAAAAAATAAAAAAAAAATCTGAAATTTTGGAAATTAAACTTTTAAAAATTATTATGGGAACAATACATAAATCCTATATATAAGAATTACATTTCAAAAATAACAAACTTCAAAAATCAGGTGTTAAATTAATTTATTAAATATTTTTAATTATAATATAATACAATTAATTACCCCAATTTATTAAATTTCAAATCCAAATCATTCTCTTTCTCTCTACTATCTATCATATCCCTACCCCTTCTCTCGCCGTCATCGCTGTAGGTACGCGGAGATGTTATTGTGGCTTCCGACGACGCCGCTATGTCATAGCCCGTCGTGGGTTGGCGGTGGTCTCTCAGCGACAATCTCTCCACGGCGGCTTCAGTTCCAGTGGGAAATGAGTAGAGGGAAGATGATGGAGAGAGAAGGGGTAGAAAGGAAAATGATTTAAGGGTTAGGGTTAATGTTTGGGTTGGATGGGGTTGGTTGGTTATGTAAATTAATTTATTTTTATAATATTAAAAAAAATTAAATTATCACCTGATTTTGTATAAAAAACTTTTAAACCTGAATTTTGAATTGTATAGTTTTATAAGTAGGGTTTGAGCTAATTTTCCCAATTATTATTTTAGAAAGGAAATAATACACAAAACCTACATATAATAATTACTTTTCAAAACTGACAAATTTGTTTAATTATTTCAAAAATCAGGTGTTAAATAGATTAATTAAATATTAAATTATAATATAATATAATATATATTAATTATTTACACCCCATGACACCTCACCCACCCCATCTCCTCACTACACCACCTCCCTCCATCTCCGGCACCAGTCCGGCCACTACTCCGGCCACCACTCCGATGATTTCAAAATTTTCAGACACAATAATTGAACAATCAGTGACGGTACACACATATTTGGTTACAATTGGTCTCAACGAGTCACAATTAATCAATCACAAATGGTCACAATCGGCCACAAACGGTCACAATCGGTCACAAACAGTCACAATGAACTACTCGGAAATCAAATCGCGATCTGGATCAGAAAAGTTCGCCGACACCACCAACTTCGTTTGCAGCCTTCAATCTGACCAAATTTGTGTTAGGTGTGACCGTTTGTGACCAATTTTGTGTTGATTGTGACCGATTGTGACTTGATCATATTCAAGTCACATTCGGTCACAATTAACACAAAATTGGTCACAACCAGTCACAGTGCACACAATTCTAATCCATATACTGCTCCCAACCCAGTACCGGACACGCTTAATTAAAATTTATCTTCTAGACTTTCATATATTTACATCCAATCAATCCAAAATTAATACTTCAAATTAAATGAAACTACAGCATAGATTCCAAATGATTGGTATAGAATTACCAAAACATTATACAAATAAAACTAGATTTATAACTTAATTATACAAACGCTAACCAACATTCAGGCATACCACTGCACATGGCCGGCTATCAACCACCTCTTCTTACTAAATTACGGCAACTACAATTTTGAGTGTATCATGGAATTAGGGCAACAACCATCCACCATAACCACCACCACGTCACCATCGCATAACTTCGCCGAAGAACTCCCCACAACACTGAACTGTCGATCTGATTTTTGGGGAAGAAAGAGTGTGTCATTGCAGAACTGCTGCGAGAGGCTGCAGCCACTGATGCAATAGGTGACTGGTCTCGAGAAACTCCGGTGAAAGAAGTGGTAGGTGGACGGAATCTAGAGGGTGGGTGGGGAAGAAGTCAACTCTTAGATGGTCGACTTGCGATATGCTTCGCAACCACTACCAGTGCCTACCGTCATGCTTCGTCGCACGTAGTGGCTCCGAAAAAGATACGACTTTGGTTTTGTTCCACCTCAAGCAACGGCAAACCGTTGTGTGCATCGGCTTTCTCTGGCAAATTTGCTCCGCCCTAAGGGTTCAATAGGGGATGGTGGAGTGGTGGTAGGGACTAGAGAGAGTGAAAATGATGAGTGATGGATGGAAGAGAGAAAGATACAGAGACGTGTAGAAAGAGAGAGATAGTGGAGGGCTAGGTTTGAGATAAATTAGGGTGGGAGAGACCTGTAGAAAGAGAGAGAGAATGGAGGGTTGGGTTTGAGATTAATCTGGGTGGGGATGGTCAGGTTATGATGCAGATTAAGACTTAATTAAATTTTTATTCTTTTAATTATTAAAACTTAATTAACACCTGATTTTTGAAAAGAAAACTTACTCCCCTTTTTTTAAAAAAAATTAATCTCTAAATGCAGGTTTTTAGGTAATTTTCCCTTTTAAAAAATTATACACGGTTTACAGGTTGTGAAAATTACCATAAACAAGGTGTTTAGTTTTGACTTTTAAAAAATCAGGTTTTTAATTTATTTAATCAAAAATCAGGTTTTAATTTTACAATTAATATTAATAATAATATTTTTAAATCAAATTAAATATATACCCACCCTACTACCTACCCCCACCAACTTCATTTAAATATAACATCTATACAAACCCTAATTCATTTCACACTTCCTCCCTCTCTCACCCGTCGCCGCCGCCACCACCGCCCGCCGCCGCTGCCGCCTCCGCCTCCACCCTCCTCTCCCCCTTCTTCTTCCCCCCCTCCCCCTCCCCCTCCCCCTCCCTTTCCTCTCCCCGCAGATCACCGCCTCCCCTCCCTTCTCCCCCTCCCCCTGTTTCGCCGCGTAAATCGCCTGTGAGAACACCAAATCTTTAAGTTCCTTTAAATCCCCCAAGTATAATCTCCGTAAACGTCTCAAGGTGGAAAGAAAACCACCACTAATTAAAGGTGATATCCATGGTGTTTATAGGAAAATATTCTGCGTATAGTCATAGATCGATTTATGTATTTTTAATTTTACACGTAATTTTTCAATATTGCGTAGAGAATGCGTACACATTTACTTGTGTGTTTTGTACATCTCGAATTTATTGAAGTCGATGACGTATTAGAGTGGTTCATACAAATTCTTGTTCGACATCGTAAAATGATAGTTTTGTTTGTTTCAAAATCTTTTGTGGACCAAATGTACCGTTTTCATGCCGAGATTTGGTATAGATAAACTATGACAAAATTGTAAGTTGAATACTTAAATAATTAAAAAAAAATTAAACAATTTAGCATTGAACAAATATATAAATTCGGTGATCTCCATTAAAATTTTTGAGGTGGTGATTAGTTTTACGTGTTGGTGGTGTTGGAACCATGTGGCGATGGTTCCGTGTTGTTGTGACGGGTCGAAGGCGTTGGAGGTGGCGATCGCGAGTCTCTCGTGACCTAGGTAGGTGTCCGTGACCTAGGAATTGTGTCTCGCGACTCGTTGAAATAAAGTTTAGTGATTGTGACCTAGCTATTGTGGTTCTTTTTGGTATCTGTGACCTTACTACTGACCTGTGACTTCGAAATTGATAATTTGTAACTTAAAAAAGGAATCTGTGACCTTAATTTTTTTCATCTGTGACCTCGAAATAATCTGTGACCTATAAAATTTTAAATCTGTGACCTCGAAATAATCTGCGATCTACAAATTTTTTTATCTGTGACCTCGAAATAATCCGTGACCTATAAATTTCTTGATCTGTGACCTCGAAAAGTCGCCGGATCGGAGCAGTCGCCGGTCGCCGGATCGGAGCAGTCACCGATCGTCGGAGTAGTAGCCGGAGCAATGGGGGTGGGGTGGGGTGGGGTGGGGTGGGGTGATTTTATTATATTACAGTTAAATATTTAATTTAATATAATAATTATGAAATATAATTAATTAATTCAAAATAAAACCTGATTTTTACAATTTTAAACTTGAGGACCTGATTTTTAATTTTGGTAAAGAAAATGCCTGATGCATAAACTTTTCCCTAAACTTTTCCCTTACAGGTTCATCCCAATATTTGATAGGCCTACGAACCGGATAGGGGCGGACCGTTGGAAAAAGGGCCATCCCTGCAACGGGCTGAATTGGCCCAATTCAACCCATTAACACTCCTAATTGGAAGGAAATTTCTCATGGGCAATTTGGTCATTTAGAGAGTCATTGGGCTCTATTGAATTAAATGCAAAGTCAGAGGGCCAAAATTGATTTATACTCAAAAAAAGAGTAATACGTTACAAAAGGACAAAATCGTCAAGCTTCCATGGACGGACCACAGACCACCATGAATAGCAGCAACAGCGTACAACACCAGGAGCACCAGGGTACAACTTACATCGATGAAGAGGAAGTCGACGACGACGTTCAGTGCTCTAATGGCAAATCCATTGATAATCCTCCATCTCAGATCCGTTATGACGGTCCGAACAGCTCTCACTCTCCGCACGTGCTTCAAACTGCGGGTGGTGGTGGTGTCATGGATGCGGTAGACACCGTTGCACTCTATGACGCCGGAAGTACTGATATGACTTCTGCTGTTGCACCGGCTAGCGGGGAAGGTGGCCCTGATCAGCTTACGCTGTCGTTTCAGGGAGAAGTCTATGTTTTTGACTCCGTGTCCCCTGAGAAGGTCTGTTTTGTATTGCTTAATCTTAAGTTCTGGATACCTTTGTTTTCTGTAATTAATTTATGGATATGATTTTGAGCGTTATTAAAGAGAAAGGTTTGGTCTTTACAATGAATTTATCTTGGCTTGGTGATTTTATTTGTTTTAACTTTGTAGATTATGCCAAAAAAGTATTTTTTTGGTCCCGGAATTTTCCATATTTCATCGCCCCCGACTGTGCATGCTCAACGAAGTTTATGGAGAAAATGGCAAAAGGACAATAAATTTGAGAAAATGGGTCTTATTTGAAATATGAGAATTCATCTTTTTCATTGGTTTTCATGCTTTTGAGTGAAAAAAAAATGTTAATCATGAGTTATTGAGTCCTAAAGGAATTGCTGGAGTGCTTGTGGGTGTTTGCATAGAAGATCAGATTTACTGTTCATAGTTACTCGAACAATTTAGTGTGTCGTGGCTTCTTTTCTGTTCGTTCTCTTGCAATTTCGGTTGAATAAAATGTAGCGAGGATGAAAGATAGGTTCTTCTTTGTGGATTTTGCAGGTTCAGGCAGTGTTATTACTGTTGGGTGGATATGAAGTACCCACTGGCATTCCTACTGCTGGGATGACTCCTCAAAACCAGAGGGTATACATTAACCGGCTGAGCTGAGTTACTAAACTTTACATATGGCATCATTATTGTGTCTGTTGTCACTTTTGCATTTGCTTTCTCCATAGGGGTTGGGCGAATATCCTGGAAGATTAAGTCAGCCACAAAGAGCTGCTTCTTTAAATAGGTTCAGGGAAAAGAGAAAAGAACGATGTTTTGATAAAAGGATTCGTTATACGGTGCGCAAGGAAGTTGCTCTCAGGTAATAAGACAGGAAAGTTTGGAGAAGGCTATTATTGTTGGATAATGTGTTGCTGCTCCACTTAGTCCAGCACACAATTTTCTATCTGGCATGATGACAAGCAGGGGCGGACCCGGGGGGGGGGTCAGATTTTCTTCAATAGAATTTTGAGATATTCGGTTAAAATATCTCAACATATTTTCCTACAAATCAACCAAAGAATGCATAAATATACTAGTGAAGCAGCCAAGAAGCTACACAAGGAATTGCTACTTTTTTAAGATTCTGTCATCTTAAGAATTTCACCTCTAAATAGGACTAGTACCGTTGAATGATGAAGATAGTGATTTTTATGGCATAACATATGTGAGATTGTTTCTAAATTTCTCTCCCAAATTCTCTAATTCCTCTTCTCTCTTCTTTCTTTCACTTCCTCTTTATTGCGCTACCACACAAAGTGGGGTGTCTACCCTTTACCATAGAAGAAAAAACTAATGAGGATCTACTAACTTGAAAATAGGTCGGCAAAGAAGTATACACTACTTGAAAACAGGTTGGTAAAATCATAAAGCATAACAAGTCTAATAACTGTTGACTGTTGTAATAGATACTATTTATACGTAACTGAGAGTTGCTCCAATGAGGCAACCATACGTTGTATAGCCGGCACTAATTGTTCTTGTAAACACACAGAATTCAGATTAGAAATGCTCCTGTTCGAACCTCTTTTGGCCACCTTCCTAAATTCATCTTCCAAATTTTCTAGAAACCGAAGAACTCTCGGGTTGCCAAAATTCTCATTCACTATAGCAAAATACCCATCTCCATCCTCCATCAGGAACCCAAAAGTTTTTTTGTTCATGGTCTGAAAATACCATCTGTGATAGGGAGGAGTCATCTCTAAGCACAATGCAGCCAAGTTCTCAATTTCATGGTTAGCACCATTATAGGTGTACAAAACTCGACCCCCCTTCAATACACAGCAATAATATACAATATTTTGAATTGAATTGAACCCATAAGAAAAAAAGGCCAAGACCAATCTCAATATCCATAGACTGAATACAGATCCTGCCAAATAAGAACTAATCAAATAGCTACCAACCAATTTCAGTAATTGTAATGACCCGGGTCCCACTTAACGGGCTATCCCCGGCCGTTAGATCGACAACGTACTGTCTCCACTGTACCAACATGGGTCTTTTCACCATACTTTTGTCCTCACTCGCACGCTCCTCGAGAAAACTTCTTAGGGAGTCACCCATCATAGAATTGCTCCAAGTCAAGCACGCTTAACTGTAGAGTCTTTAACGATAGACTTCCGAAAAAGAAGGTGCACATTGTTGGTATGAGTAGTACCTATCAAATCTTTTAAACTTTCCTGGTCTGGGTATTACAATCACCCCCCGTTAGACTCGTGATGTCCTCGTCACGCTTGATCCATTTGAAGATCCGTTGCCAGGCGTTGGAATTCTAGATATGGCTCCTACGGGTTCAAGAGGTGACTCCCGCCCTATGGCGTAGCACTTTGTCCCATATAGCACTTAGTTCCTAATTTTCGGCTGGCAACCGGGCTCTGATACCACACTGTAACGCCCCAAATTTCATTTAACTCGAGGCGCTATTTAAGTCGAAATATCCTATAAATAAGTATTCTCAATAAATGCCAAAATGCGTAAATACTTTTTTTTTCTCTACTATAGTAGATTAGAAATAAATGCGGAAACGTCATGTGAATAATTTGCTCACATCCAAGTGTCAATACCAAATATAATAAGCAAAGTGTCAAAATTCGCAAAAATACTAAAACTTGAGATTTAATTGACAAAATGGAAACCAACTATTAAAATACTTGTTTCAAAAATTTATAAATTAAATGATCTATTATTTAATCAAGATTGCCCCGCTCATTGCCTTGCCTTGCCTTGCCGAACTCCTTAACTTGAAAAGGTGGAAAATATTAGGGTGAGCATAACGAATTATGCTCAATGGAGAAAACAGCAATCAGTCCAAGTTAAATCTAAACATGAAATCAAATTTTGAACATAATACCAATACAACATAATGTAGAAATATGTACTGTGGGACATCCCCAATGACCCAATTACGATCCCGGACCTATTTACGGTCCCTGACAACATGTTATTAGCGCTTAACAAATTTTGCACTGTGAGACAACCCCAAGGACCCACTTTCGATCCCGGACCTATTTACAGTCTCTGGCAACCTTTTCATATGTATAAGTATTATATCACAATAAAAAATTACACATCAAGAATTAATATGGACAAAATAATCACAATTGCTTAAATGTAAACTCCACCTCAAAGTCTTGAAAATTTTCTTGAAATTGAACGGATGTGATGTTACCGTACTTCAAACTTTTTTCGCGACCTCGTCTAGCAAGAACAAAATTAATATAATTTAGGATACTAAGTCCTAATTAATACTTTAAACTTTTAGGGACTTGATTGAACTTTTGAAAGTAAAGAAATGAGTAATTTGATAATTTTTGAAATCTTTAGGGTCTAATTATCAAAATTAGAATGTTTAGGGCCAATATGATAAAATTAGAAAGTAATTTATATTTAATTTGAAGAATAATCAATCTTTAGGGATGAAGGAAAAGTAAAAATCAAATATGGGACTGACTCAAACTTTTGGCAAAACTTGGGGATTTAAAAATGAAATTTCAATATTTAAAACCAAACCCCCCACTGCCAAATCCTATTTTCACGTCACAGAGAAGTCGGATTTCGAAATCAAAGATATCCAATTTGGGTTTTACATTTTTTATGATTTCTAACAAAATTGAGGTCGGAGAAGGAAGTCCAATGGCAATGGTGGTTCGTGTGGTAGTGTTCCAGGTGAGAGAAGGAGAATAAAGGTTGGGCTATGTCTTGTTTGGCATGAAGAGTTGCTGGTAATCTCGGGTTTTCGAGTGAGATTATTATGTGAAAGAATGTACGAATGTGGGTTGTGTTGTTGGATTGAACCGAGAATCTGAGATGGAGTGTGAGATTTCGTTTTCTTCATTTCATTTGTTTTTCCATTCATTAATATATTGAGAAGGAAACAGAGATTGTAAAATTCCTATGAAAACTGAAAATTAATTTTCGGAGGAGTTACCTGTGCAGATTTTGTCGAGAATATTTATTGGTTCGAGAGTGCAGCTTGAAATTGGAAGAACTGATGCAGTGTGTCAATGTGGATTAGAAGATGATGAAATCAAAGAAAAATAATTGTTCAAATGTGAATAGGTTTACCTAGTTGAATGCCCAGATTTCTGTGAAGTTTCAGCTGTGAGAGAAGTATTTTTGTAGATGAAATTGATTAGATTTTAGGTTTGATACTATTAAGCCTTACAAACTTATGCTCCAGAATTTGGGCTGGTAATGGACTCAAACTTGGGCCAAAGAAGAATATTTAGACCAAGAGAAATTTAAAATAAATTTTGAGTGTAAAATTCGACCTGATAAAAATATTGAATTTTTAAGATTAAAAATCGTTTTGAATTCTTATTTTAGATGTTTTGCTAGACGACTCGACGAACGTAAAATAAATTCTAAAATTTGACGGAAATGTCGTAGCAACATAATTTAAGTTATAAAATTTGCATTTTAAAATTCGGGTCGCTACAACCTCCCCTACTTAAATAAATTTCGTCCTCGAAATTAAACTTACTTGATTTGAAAATGTTTGGGTTTACTTATATCAACAAGGTGCACATTCTTTTTCGAAAGTCCATCGTTAGAAACTCTACAGTTAAGCGTGCTTGGCTTGGAGCAATTCTATGATGGGTGACCCCCTGAGAAGTTTTCTTGGGGAGCGAGCGAGTGAGGAGAAAAGCATGCTAAAAAGACCATGTTGGTACAGTGGGGACAGTACGTCGTCGATCTAACGGCCGGGACAGCCCATTAAGTGGGACCCGAGTCGTTACAAATGGTATCAGAGCCCAGTTGCCAGCCGGAAATTGGGAACTAAATGCTATACGGGACAAAGTGCTATGCCATAGGGCGAGAGCCACCTCTTGAACCCGTAGGAGCCACCTCTAGAATCCGAACGCCTGGCAACGGATCCTCAGATGGATCAAGCGCAACGAGGACGTCACGAGTCTAACGGGGGGTGATTATAATACCCAAACCAGGAAAACTTAAAAGATTTGCTAGGTACTACTCATACCAACAAGGTGCACATTCTTTTCCGGAAGTCTATCGTTAGAAACTCTACAGTTAAGCGTGCTTGGTTTGAAGCAATTCTATGATGGGTGATCCCTTGAGAAATTTTCTTGGGGAGTGTGCGAGTGAGGATAAAGCATGTTGAAAAGACCCATATTGGTACGATGGGGACAGTACGTCGTCGATCTAACGGGCCGGGGATAGCCCGTTAAGTGGGACCCGGGTCGTTACAGAATCAATATTTGCAATAACAAGGAGACAACTCCTTTAATTAACGAGGCAAACAACTAGCAACGGGATAATATTTTATCAATAGCAGAACAATTCCTCAACTAAATATTGGAAGGGGAAGGGAATTGGGGGAAAGGGTAGGGATTGGGAAGAAAGGGGTCGGAAGTGTGGGCTTCTTTTAAGCATATACATTTCTTCATGGTGGGATTCGGTATTTGGGTCATGGGTGGGCTGCTATGGTTTTTTTTGTTTTTCTTTTTGTTAAGGCAAAAATTTAATGGCCCAGTGGGGGCAACTTTTAATGGCCCAGTGGGGGCAGTTGCCCCCATTGGGCCCTTAATGGGTCCGCCCCTGATGACAAGGACACTGATGCGTGATTTTTGGTTCACCTTTTGACGGACATATTTGGCATTATATTTCAGTTTTACTCTGTTTACTTCATTATTTTATATATATTGACTTTTTATACACTGGAACGTATTATTGTTTAAGAAAGTTAGTAATTGGGTGTTCTAGTACATCAGCAGATTACCCACATCTCATATAAAATAATACTGCATGTTACACACGGAATTAATTGTCATACATATCTCTGACAGCACCTTAGGATATGTTTTATATAGGCATTGACGCAGCGCGAAAAAGGAATTCAAGCAAAAACCTTAAGAACACAAAATTTGGAATCCACTAAATTATGGAAAAAAAAATATACTCACGAATTTTGTTAATTGAAAAATGATAAAAAAAAAAAAAAAAAAACAATGAAATTACACTTTATTTATAAGGCTTTACCTGCAAACCTAGTTTAATAGGACTAAAATTAATGAAAATTTAGTTTAAACAAACTAAAATTAAAAAAGAATTCAGAATAAACTAAATGACAAAAATAGCGCTAGAACTTTAAAAATCAGTTTTAGAAGCCTAAATGAACTCGGGTGGTGGAAATTCATTGTACGTCATGGTGTAGCAATGAGTATTTCTCGTATCATCGTCATCTTTTCGGAATGTTATTATGAGCCCAAATCAGAATTCAAATGTTCTCTCTACACTATTACTTTTTCCTCATTTATAATCTAATTCTTCGACAATATGTTCTACATCGGGTATCTAGCTTTGTGTTGGAAAATGAGTTGGAAGTGTGCTTCTGAACCTACTAATATACACTTCTTTAGTTCCTGGCATTTCCACCCATTAAGAAAGGTTGTTGCCTTGTTTGCCACTGATTAACTGATGCGAGTCCAAATACAGTGAACCAAATCTATATGGATGTAACATTTTTTGTGGCGAGAGGATGGCGTGGTTTGGAATTGTTGTCATGCTCTTAATTAGTCATCATTCAGTGTATCATTCAATGCTTAATATCAGGAAGATGTAAGTTTCCAACTAATTGTGAGTAATTGGACATCTTTGAAAGATCTTGAAATTCGGACGATTTTGCTTGAAGCATGTAAGAATTCCCTCATCTACAATAAAAGTATTTTGCTACTTGTACATAAAAAATGTACACGATGGATTACATAATGTGATGTGAAGAGGAAAGATTTGATGAAAAAGTTGATTGCGTTTTAAACTGGAAAATGGTTAAGTGCCCAGTGGCATTATATAATTCATTGTGTAAATCTTGATGTACATGTAGCAAGATCCACAATAAAATTATGATGTGCAAATTGTAGAGATTAAGCTAGTCTGAAATGGGATGAAGCAGATTGCATGACTTGCATGCTTCTATAATGGCTAACACTTTGTTTGTATGCAAGCTGCACATCATTTCAAATCACTTTCTTTTTAAATATACACTGTAATCTGTCAGGATGCAGCGTAAGAAAGGTCAATTTACATCATCCAAATCACTTTGTGATGAACCGGGTCCATCTTCTGCAGACTGGAATGGAAGTTCTGGTCAAGAAGGACAGGAAACTTTGTGAGTGCTATTTCTTCTGAACTTTTCTGGTCCTACTAATGTAGTTGATCCTTACGACTTATTATGTTTCCTTGTCATTATTCTATTAGAAGATGACATGATTGAACTAAGCATTATTGGACCTGTAGAGATCTTTACTCTAGCTTTTGTTGTCTTTGTTGTCTTCGGAAAATTAAGTTTAATTTTTTTACCTCTTAACAGATGTAGGCATTGTGGAATTAGCTCAAAGTCAACCCCTATGATGCGACGTGGACCAGTTGGACCAAGGACATTGTGCAATGCCTGCGGTCTCAAGTGGGCCAACAAGGTCCGCTTATATTAATATTGAAGTTTAGCTCATTGTTTAGTGTGTCCTTGTATTGTTACAGTTCCTGTCCTACCTTGTTGCTGCATATCCTAGAATTTACCACTGTACTTAATCTGGAGAAATTACAATTTCCGTGTATGCGAAGTCACACCAAACCTTCCTGCAGGAGAGCACTTAAATATGCTGTTCAAGTGCTTTCTGCAGGATTATAGAACTTGGGCCGTTGAAACCAAGCTGAACATGCACGATGTAAAACTGATTATATTACCACTGCTCTCTTTTATTCAATGGCCTGTTGGTCAAATTTGTGCATGTATGCTTGATTGAATGCATTCTCTATCTGGTTTTTCCTATCTATTTGAGCGTGAACCTGAAACAATCTTCTTGACTGTGAACTCTTTCGCAAGCCTTTTCTCTTGCGCTGTTCGTTGGTTTCTTTGTTTGACTGAAAAACATATTGTCTGTTGCGTGTTGATATTTTCTTCCGGAATCTGTGACACGTTGCTGATATATATGTAATTTGTTTATGTTATGAAGGGCTTTATGAAGAATCTATGTTATGTCATTTTCAACTATTGGGTCAAAAAAAGGAAGAATATTACCAAATATCTTTTTTCTTATCTACTCGTGTTGAATCTTTGAATACTGCAGGGAGTCTTAAGAGACCTTTCTAAAGTTCCAGTCGGAGCCCAACATCATATGAAGGCTAGTGAACTTGTACGTAACTTCTGAAGAGAAACTTGCTCTGTTTCAAAGTTTTATCTTGATTCCTTCAAATTATTATGATAAACGTTGGAGGTGTGTATATCACGGTTCCTTCTATCTTTTTCTCCTTACAGAGCAATGGTGGAGATATCATGACACCTGCTGCTAAGGCCATGACTACTTGTAATGGTGACAATATAGCCTTGACTGCTGAACAGTAGTCGGTAAGATTGATATTATGTTCCCTGCCGTTATTTGAGGGCCAGTTGTGATTAGAGTTTACGCATTGATAACCTGGAAAAACCTGTGTAATATCTCTCAACTTTTTTATGTGAGATTGTACACATTTCTCTGTATCATTGGTTTCATATATAGGCTTTCTTTTCTAATTTGTTTTTGGTTGTATTCTGTGACACCACTCCTTGGCTACTAGTGTTAACCTTGTACATAGAAAGGTTCCTCTCTTTTAAGTGTGCCGATTGTAGTTTGATTGAGTTGAATATTCACATTTTCCTCACTTGTTCCACTAGTAGGGGAGTTTGGAGGCTGGTCGGGCTATTGGGAGTGGTTAAACATGGGGTGGGCACTTTACTGAATGACTCCGTCATTAGTGGCATTCATAGTCTAAGGCATTCAGAGTTCATTTCTGTCAGTATCATTTGGACCATATGGAAATGATAGGAATTCGGTTGCTCTTGGAGGCAAGCTGAAGGAGGCATAGGTGGTACTTGAGGCAACAAACACCGACTTATGATGTCCCTATGGTGGGGCAATGTTGACGATAGGGGGTGGAAGGAGTCAGGCTCAGATGTTTAATCTTGAATACTGATGCAGCAATCGGAGCTGAGGAAGGATGGCATAGCATGGGGAGGTGATAAAAGTATAATCAGTTTCGGTGGTGGCGACTGCTTGTGTTGAACGGGGTAAGGGGCTTTCGAAGGTGAAACTCTTGCATATTTAACAAAAGTCAATTTATAATCAATGTCCTTGTGGTTCAAATTTCTTGGATTTTTTTCACACGTGAAAAAAGAATACGTATTGCTATTATTTGGATGAAATACAGAGTTTCAAAATCAATAGAAAATAAATGAGAACTGTACACAAGCCTATACAAGCATTTTTCTGCCATGTCAACACAATTGGAAAAAGAAATGAAAAATCCTTGGAATACGAGGTACGTATGCTTTGGCTACTGAAAAGCACAGAGTTCGCCACACTATGGCTCCTATTTTATTGTAATGCATGTACCAACTATAGTTAAAGGTTAAAAATATTAATTGGTAGGCAAATAACGGTCAATTCTTGTGTCTTCCTCGTAGAAAAAAATAATGAATCTATAAACACCTGATCCAGAAAGTAGGATTCCATATCTAGAAAATGATGCTGGGAAGTCATCAAATGATTGGTTCTTGGTAGCCGAACCAATTCTTCCAACAAGGCCTACATGTCAACTGTCGGATAAGGACTGCGCCCACTGCCATTAGCATCTGCGTTACCACAAAATGGCGAATGCATCTCCCCTGAATGTGATGACTTGCGGGGCTTTGGGTTCTTGGGCGAAGCAGGATAGGACTCAGTCAAACCACTGCTAGTGGTATATAAAGATGAGGTCGGAAGCCCATGGATCTTTGGCAGGCCTGTGGGATCGGTACTTAATTTGTAGCCCCTCTCGACTGTCTCTGCGTCAAGTGGTAGTTCATCCAACGTCTACATATTCATCAAGACGAGTCCTTTAGGAAAAAAATTTACAGAAATGATAAAACATTTGGCATTCTATAGAGTTTGGAGGCCTAATCATGGATAACCAAAGACATCGCCCATGCATCTCCTCTGTCAATAACAGAACCGAATAAAGTACATGCAAAACACTGGAAGTGGAGGGAAGATTCAATCAAACCATCATTTCAAAAGTAAATATTGAGAGGGAAGGGAGATCAAGGAACACTTGACTGTATGCTGCATGACAATAGGTGAATCTAGAATTCAGGATATAGTTGCAGAACCTCGATGTAATGTTTTCTATCGAATCAGGGAAATTGAGCACTTACCCGGAAAGCTTGTTGCAGAACCCTAAGTGTCTCACGGGTACGTTTTCTCTTGACTGAGACCTCATCAGGTTCCTGCAACATCTCTTCAAACAAGTTGTCTCTGCTCCAAATACAACATTAACATACAAGCATCAGAATTTATGCACTGATGAATGCAACCAAAGAAATTAGAATTCAGCTAGGTTGCTGGTCAAAGCCAGATACCATAAAAGAAAAATGAGAGGAAAGAATGGAATCTTCATTTTGGGACCGACAAACTTCTATCCTCTAGGTTGTTACATTACTACAAAATTTCTTGCACTCTAAAGAAAACCAAGAAAGCCTGCATTTTCCCTCCATTCATTCTTTTTATTCTCCTCATTTTAACACACAATTATGCACAGATTTTTTCCTTAAACAAATAATGGCCTTGGACATTCTTTTGGTCTACCTAATAAAATTATGAAACGGAAACGTACCTGTAAAGTTTTCTGATGAAAACATTGTGAAGCTCTTTTTTGGTATGGTTCACCTAAGGAATAAATTCAAGCAATTAAAGAATTGATAAATAAATATTTGATTGTGACGGCAAAAGGCATGGTAAAATTTCTGAATCACCGATAGCGCAGAGATAATAATTACAGCCAAATAGTTGTAGGGCACAACAGCTAAAGATAGCTTTTGTATCTTTCAGGGGATTCGGGGGAGAAGTAGGACTGCTAGATTCTTTCAGCTACAGATCGATGATGTAGGACAATCCTATTGTACGTAGGATAAAAGTTGAATATTTATAATAAGATATCTAGTTGTAATATGTTTTATCTTTTTAGTCTAATATCTTGTTTAGAATATGATTTTTTTTTTTTTATTAATCAGAATAGGATTTCTACTTTCTTTTAGATTAGGATTTTATTTTAGTTTCCTTATAATTTTGCTTTGTACACTTTCAATAATCAAATCAATACAATAAAATTATTCCCTTACATACTTTCTAGTTTTTTAACTTTATTCCTATGTCAAGAATTTCAATTCCGCTTCTACACTAAAATTGGTATCAGAACAAGTTTTGCTTTTGGTTGATGGCTACTTATGGTGGTAGTAGTACGGAGGATTGCAAAACCAACTTAGGTCCAGAATTTGGAACGAATGTTAACAAGAATTTGCGAAGTTTAATTGCTATGAATGTTGGTTAATTCAACAAACCTAGAACACAAGAACAAGTGGTTAGAGAGTTTCCTCGAATCCCATCTAAATTTGAATAAACACAAGTTATCAGGATTCTGTAAAGGTTTGTCGAGAAGATATAAGAGTCCAATTTGATGCACAAGAAGATTTTTAGAACACGATCAACAACAAAGTATGCAATATGATAATAAACTATGAAAGTAACAAGAACTTGGTATTCAAAGCAATGGTTAAAG
Organism: Fraxinus americana; assembly: GCA_035079005.1. Taxonomy (NCBI): domain Eukaryota; kingdom Viridiplantae; phylum Streptophyta; class Magnoliopsida; order Lamiales; family Oleaceae; genus Fraxinus; species Fraxinus americana. The sequence continues at coordinate 7,190,968 of CM068714.1, forward strand.
CTTTAAATTTGAAGACTGAAAAATACTCATCTTCCTATCAAACTTAACAAGTTAAAAGGGAACAAGAAATTCAAAATATAAAGGTATGTAAAATTTTACTTTCTATTGGAAAGTACTACACAGATAAGATTATATGCAACGTGGTAGAGATTGACGATTATCATGTATTTTGGGGACAACCATGATACTGTAATGTAGATATCACTTACATAGGTCAAGATAATAGGTTTGTATTTTGGTGGTATAATAAGAAGATTGTTTTGGTATCATGCGATAAGCAATTTGTGAATGTTAGTGTAAACAAAAAGAAACATTTATAAGGCAGATGATGAGGTTAAAAAAATGTAATTTAAGATAATCAAGATGTTGTCAACCATGATACTACAACGGAGGTAGAAAAGCATGTGAAAGTTGAAAACCTAAGACGTATCGATGCCTCATACATGGAAATTGACAATGAAAACAAGTGTAAGGATGAAAACATTCCGGTGAAATTGCAATTAAATACCTAAAGATCGAATTTGCCGGGAGTCAAAGGTGAGACTCATTAAATTAAGAATAAAAGTTTCATTGGTCTTCTCTACTATGTGAATGCTAAAGAATTGCATAAGCACAAAGAATTGAAAACTCGAATTTTCATGTGTAGGGATTCAAGAATGAGAGATTGAATAAAGCATTACTAGACATTATGACAAAAGACAGGAAGTATGAAGAAGTGAAAATAGTACTTGGCCTCGATCGAGAGCGGACTTAAGAATAAGAAATCGAATTATGCTTCGTTTATGAAGAAATGTCACGTAGGAATTGTATGTGAAGAAAATAGAATCAGCATAACAAGAACAAAGTTGACTTCAAACAACGCAACTGGACAATATGAGGTTTATTGAGCACATCAAAAAATTGACATTTTTTCAATATCAATATTGACGGAAACTTTGGAATTTTCCTCCCAATTAATTGGCTTTCTTTTCTTCAACCAAATTCGATGACAAATTTTTTGCAAGTAGGAGAGAATGATATAGGACGATCTTATTGTAAACATGATAAAAAGCTAGATATTTATAATAAAATGTCTCGTTGTAATATATTTTATTTTTTTATTCTAATATTTTGTTTAGAATAGAATTTTTTTTCTTTATTAATTAGAATAAGATTTCTAACTTCTTTTAGATGAGCATTTCTAATTTCTTTTATCATATTGTAAATATGATAAAAGTTAGATATTTATAATAAAATGTCTAGTTCTAATAAGTTTTATTTTTTTATTTTAATATCTTGTTTAGAATAGAAATTATTTTCTTTATTGATTAGAACAGGATTTCTAACTTCTTTTAGATGAGGATTTTATTTTAGTTTCTTAATAGAAGTGGAATTAGGGAATAATTTTGCCTATACAAACAAAGACTTTATACATTTTTTCAACAATCAATTCAATACAATAAAATTATTCTCTACATAGTTTCTAGCTTTTTACTTTATTCTTGTTTCAAGAATTTCAATTCTGCTTGTGTACCAATCCAAGACAATTCTTGGGTACCATGAGTGTCATTATATTTATGGCCAAAAAAATTGAAATTGAAAAATTAATAAAAGAGAACAGAACGATGAGATTTCATGAAATGATAACTAATTACCAGAAAATGCATGATTGCCTTCGGCACAAAATCTTCAACGTTTTTCCGCACAATGTCATAATATGACTTCAATAACAGTCTCGTAGCGGTGATTTCAATAGCCGCCTCATCAGAATGTGTTTCTGAGGGCCTCAAGACAATAGGGGGCTTTCATAAAGTGAAAAAAGAAGCTTGTTAGGACACAAAAGAAATAGAAATTTGATCTCAACTTTCAAATAGTATGAATGTTCCCGAGGGTCTACTTTATTAAGGTACCTCTCTCAAATTAATCAATGAAACTCCATGATCAATGATGCTCTGAACAGGTTCACTATATGGCTTGCTTGTTGAATTCTCTTTAATAGATGAACGATCAGAGATGCCAAAAATTGATGATATTCCCCAGGTGGCACCAGTACTGCTAACTGGTTAATCATTTATATTTAAAATATCAGGGCTTCGTGATAGTTTTAGCTACTAATAATTTCCTACAGAAGATGCACAACCAGGATTACTTCGTAAAATGACAACTATACCTCCTTTTAATTAAAGAAAAATAAAAAATCTTTGATGCGGATATCATCAAAACTTAATTTTATTGTTTTTTTTTTGATAAGTAAAGAAACTTTTATATAAAAAAAGGTCCCAATATGCTAGAAGTATACAAAAGGACAAAGGGATTAAAGAGTACAATGGTCCAACAAGTCTACAAGAGAGCTGATGCAAAGAAAACCCAAACCCTTAACCCACTCAAAACAATAAATAAAAGCCGCTGCTCTTCAACTCCAAAATGGAGGTCTCAGTATCCTCGAAATGTCGAACGTTTCTTTCCCTCCAAACACACCAAAAAACACAGTGGGGAACAACCCTCCATACCAAGGAAGTCCTACTACTTCCACTAGGCCCCTGCCAACATGAGAGAAGATCAAAAACAGTTCTCGACATGACCCACTAGACCCCGAACAAAGCAAACACTAAATCCCACAATTCCCGAGCTAGCTTACAGTGCAAAAGAATATGGTCGGAACTCTCCCCACTCTCCCTACATAAACAGCACCAATCCACCAAAATAAGGCCACGTTTGTAAAGGTTATCCATAGTCAAGATCTTCCCTAGTGCTGCAGTCCAAGAGAAGAAAGCCACACGAGAAGGGACTTTGGATTTCCACACACACTTCCAAGGGAAAGTTCTAGAAGATGGGGAGCTCAAGTAACGATAGCAACCCTTAACGGTAAAAGCTTTAGAATCCGGAAAACTCCAACTAATCAAATCTTCTCCTCTACCTTGCACCTTAATAGAGTAAAGGATATCCATAAAAGAAGAGATGGACTCCAACTCCCAATCTTGCACACTTCGAGTGAAGAGCACATCCCAGTGAAGCATACCATTAATGTGAGACATGAGATCGGCTACTGGCGCACTTCTGTCCAGGGCGATAGAGAAAAGCTTCAGATAAGCCTCATTCAATGGCACATCGCCACACCACCTATCATACCAGAATTTCACCCAAGATCCATCCCCCACCAAGTAAAACAGGTGTTTCAAGAACGAAGGCCAGCCTTGGTGAATTGATTTCCATAAACTCACCCCATGAGAATCCCTCACTTCCTTGGTACACCAACCCCCCCAATTACTGCCATATTTGGCAGCCACCACTTGATGCTAAAGAGCATCTCTCTCCATACCAAAACGCTACAACCACTTGCATAAAAGAGCCCTATTAAAACGTTGCAGATCCTTCACCCCCAACCCTCCGTTCTGAATAGGCTCGCAAACTTGAGACCACGAAACTAAGTGGAATTTTGTCTCCTCCCCCATGCCAGACCAAAGAAAGTGCCTCTGGATCCTCTCTCTGTGGTGTGCCACTCCTGCCAGAATAGAGAAGAGCGATAAAAAGTAAGTGGGTAAAATAGAAAGAGTGCTCTTAATTAAAGTCACATTTCCCCCTTTAGATAAATAAAGGCATTTCCATCCTGGTAGACGCTTCTCTATACGCTCAATAATCGGATTCCAAATCGATTTGGCCTTAAAGGAAGCACCCAAAGGCAACCCCAAATATTTCATTGGAAGAGACATAGTCTGACAACCCAAAATATAAGCTAAGACCTCCAAGTTAGGGACCGCGCCCACAGGAACCATCTTAGACTTGCCCAAATTGATCTTCAACCCAGAGACCGCCTCAAACCACAAAAAAAAGAACGCAAATGCTCCAATTTAATCGGATCAGCATCACAGAAAATCAAAGCATCATCCGCAAAAAGTAGATGAGATATCCAAACTTGGTGATCATGGGGAGGAGACAAAAATTCCACTCAAGTTTCGTAAGCGAAAACGAGGTTATGACCGCCACGATACTCATTCTCTTCCACGTCATAAGGAACGTTCATTTAGAAACATTAAATTAGGTGTTTCTACTTTTGATGGTTGTTTAGATTTTGAATTTTTTACTTAATGGACTACCCTTAAAAAAGAGAATCGGTTCGTGACCGAGTATATTGCTGAATTTGAGGAATTTCAAATGCAATGTCATGTCATTGAGGATGAAGCCTTGACTTTGAGTAAGTTTAGACAAGGTCTAAGAGATGATCTTAAGCATGACATTTTCCTTCGGAGTGTTACTACTCTTGATCACGCTTACTCTTTAGCCCAAGATTTTGAGTTGCTTAGTGGTACTCCATATGAAAAGCGAGGTGACAACCATACACCAATCTTATCAGCGCCGCTTCCTCTTAAGTCTATTAGGAGACCTTCCACGTCAAATGTTTCTTCTGTGTTCGAAAATAAGGGTACAACTTCTAAAATTCCAAGGACTTCTTCTCACTTGCAGTGCTTCAACTGTAAGGATTTTGTCTACACATCTCCCAAATATCCTAACCGAGCCTTAGTCATTGAAGAACGAAAGAATATAATAGAAGAGCAGTTAGACGATCAAGTCTATGAACCTAAACTTGAAGAATTTGATGACTTTGATGATAGTGTGAACACCTCCTTAGGTAGTATTCGAACTTTTCCTATGAATCTAGGTATTGTACCCCTTGTTCCCAATACATCTTTGTCAAGTGTTGTATGTCATACCCTTAACCAACCCAAAGGTACTATTCATTTGATTAATCGTGCCATCTTCAAGGAAAATCTTAGGAATTGGGATTTGATCCTCCCAACAGTTAAACTTACATATAACAATTCGGTGAATCGATCTATAAGTATTGAGTCCCTTTAAAAGTATTCATGGTTATGAGCCTATAGACCTTATTCCCATGCCCCCACATGCTAGTGTGTCGATGTCAGTTGAAACATTTGTACATCATCTTCATGATTTACATATTAAGATCAATAAACGAATTGAAGCAAGTAATGCATTATATAAACTTCAAGATGATTTGCATAAACGACATTTTGAATTTAATATTGGGGATTATGTTATATTGCAAGCCCGTAGTGCTGGTCATTTTAAAATTTTAAAGCATGTTGGTTCAAATGCACATGTCATTGATCTTTTATCACATTTTGGCTACCACTCTACTTTAAATATTGAGGACTTCAGTACTTACAAACATCGTTTCAAGTCCTTTGATGATCCTTTTCTATTTAACTCTGTGGACTTCAAATATTGTATCTATATTGATATTTCTACTTCCATACCCTCTGTCACAGTACACAAATACAATTGATGTTATTTTAGATGAACAGATTGTGTTGACCAATGATGGAGAGATTTGGTGCTTCCTTGCTTGTTGGGTAGTTCCACCTGATGCAAGCAGCACACCGTACATGGAGTCCTATAGAGAAGCTCGAACAAATCTGGATTACACTACGGAAGTTTCGATATTTGGTTTTTACGAAAGATCGTCCCCCGTGGTAGAAGTTTATCCACTCGACATGGTCGAGTTTTTCTCCCGCCCCGGGAGAGTTCATGCGGACATCATCGAAACTTAATTTTATTGTTATTGGACTTTATCAGTCGAGACTTAATTTTATTGTTATTGGGTTCTATCATTTATGTTTTTTATTTTTATTGTTATTGGGCTTGTAGTAGTGGGTTGGCCCAAACCCGTCACTAGCTAGGTTTTTGCTATTTATATGATTTTCATATTGTAATTTAGAAAGTGGATGAATATGATGAATTAAAGAGTGGCTTTCAGCCCCGTTTTCTTCCCTCTTCCTCCTCTTCCCCTCTTCTTCTTGCTTGCCTTCTAACTTCTTGGCTTTAATTCTAGTTCACCCTAAATTCTAATTCATCCTGCATCAATCTTCCTCACTCATCCACACTTCCTGTCCGCATCACCCTTAACTCCCAACGCCCTTCCCCCATATCCAGTCCCCACCATACTGGTTCATTTTCATACTGGAAACGAAATAAAAAATGTATAAACTCCAATATGTTCTCATCTTCACATGAATAAGGTGTCAATTTGCCATATTTGTTAGAAGCCTGGCTGGTTTTTGGTGTCTATATTACATATTGAAATAATAATCAAGTGCTCAGATTTTAATTCATGGGGTTCCTCCCGAAATGAATCAGACATCTAATATTGAAACTGTTTACTCCATGAAAAGATAATATTGAAACCGTTTACCCCATGGTCAACAAAATAATAAATTACCAGATGGTGTAGTTTTCTCGACATTTGCAGGAGGTCGAACACCCTGTTTTCATCAATGGAAACAAAGCAATTAGTAATTTGAATAATGGAAACCACAAGTTTGTGTTCTGCTCAAATTTAACAACATGCAACTCAAGAGCACTTGTAGCGTCCCATAGGCACCTGAGTTCTTACGGATAGCTTACCTGCTCAGGAACAATTCCATTAACATGCCTACCAACAATAGCACGAGATTTGAGATTTTTCTCTGGGTTTGGCGCTATCTCCGAATCTCCTGTATCCTAATTGGTAAGTGCAAGTTGTAATGAGGAACAGATAATTAGTAAAGAAAACAGGTGGGGACACAAAACAGTCAGTTCAGCATAGTATACATTTACCTTTTGCCTGGAAATGGGTGCAGCAACCCTGGGGGCCTTGATCTGTTGGCGTGCTATCTCTAGAGCTTTACTCCCACCAATAAAATTTGGATGGGAAGTGTTAATGTAATCCATCTGAGGAATGGAGAAAGTAGATTGAAGAAAAAAACATAAACCAACACACACACACTTGTATTTGCAACAAAAAGAAAGAAGTGGAGCATAAAATAATCCAAGGAGAATGATTTATAAAAAGAACCTAGGAAGCATTTAAGGAATAAATTCAAGTAGTTCTTATAATTTAGGAGATCTTAATTCTTGCCTTTTTCCCTGATCGGAAGAAGATTCAATTCCCTTCATGATCTATCATATTAGAAAATGATAATGCAAACCAAGAAAGCGCAAAATTCTGATCCTGGAATAAAATTGATATGCGAACATTTTGAACCATGCGAAATTTTTTATAAATTTGATGACAGATTTCCATCGAAGACTCAGAATTGTTTGTGAATTACCTGCTGCATAAAACTCAAGTTCGGCCAGATTACAATCCAGATTAATCCAATCAGGATATTGCAATACCAAGGTTCTACAGGAGAAGGATTTGGCTGAAATCTAAATGTAATGCATCGTTGTTTTGAGTATACATGTAACAATGCACTTTGAAACTACTGAAATTCGGCAGAACCATTCGTACAAGCTTGAAATTAGAAAGGAACTTTCAAATTCTAGAATGAAAAAAAAAATGGAAAATGTTGTACATTACTTGCAACTTTAGTGATTAAAGTACTGCAACGAGCAGGTAGGGAAACCCTTTACAACAGAAGAATGACTATTAAGAGTAGCTCCTCAAAAAAGCCAGTTAGTTAAATTCTCCAATCTTTGCTGCCCGGTTAATTAAAATGTTCTTTTTGATGAGAATGTGGGTTTTGACTCTGCTATTGCTATGGTTGCGCTTCAGGTACCATCTTAATGAACTTCACTTATAATTTTCAAGAAAACTTCTATGAACAATGGTAACGTATTCACATTATTTCATAGATCAAAAGAAAAATCAACCACCAGAGATAGTATAGCAAAAGAATAGTGGATATTATCGTGTCCTTTGACAACCAAAACCTGATTAGGGGAGGGGATACAAAAGTTCACATACAAAGACAGATGGAGCCCTGGAAGAATGAAAGGCGAATTTGCCATTTTTTGGGTAAAATGTGTCTGTGTGTGTGTGTGTGTGTTGTGCATGCTAATGAGAGGAAAGAGTTCAACGAAGAGGCACACAATACTAAGAAGACAATGGAGTTATATTAAACTTCTGGTGAACATACCTCCATTTCAATTATGTGTCCTATCATTGTCTCTGATGGCTCAAGGCCTTCCCATAAAAAATTTCCTATAACCTCATCCATGCGCTTTCTTAGGATTGGAAACCGTTGCAATTCATTGACCATACAACGTTGACTCATCTAAAAGAAAACATTCAAGTTGAAGTCCACAAGCAGAGGCATAATAGCCAAAAAGCTGCAAGCAATTTCCTACCAAACACATACCTTCACTAACTCATCATAGATGAATCTAGCACACTGGAGACTTGGGTCCAACAAGAGAGCTATTTGTCTTCTAACAAGAACTTCAAATGGAACCTACATGTCAGAATTTAATGTGTATGCTAAAAGTCAAATGGAAGGCCCTTCATATGAGAAAGGAAAAATTCAGAAATTTTAAAGATAATAGTCACTATACTAGCCAGATAAGAACTCTGGTATAGAAGACCTACTTCTGGCACAAACAATGCAGATCTAGGACCAGTTGCATTTCGAATGGCAGTGTGGATGTCATCATCAGTTAAATCCTCACAAGGGTCAAACTCCTGCCACCAAAAACAAATTATCTCTATTAAATCAAAAGCAATCACTCCACATTATGACATCAGATGACCGCATAGTATGGGTAACATCCAGAAGCCTAAAAAAATACTTCTAGAGAAAGTGAAAGCTTGAGGAAGACCAATCAAAGTCGAAGTTTCATGAAGATTAATTTGCAGAAGGCAAGCCAACGAAATAGTAGATAGACTGTATTATGTTTGTGATAGTTCTTTTTTTATTTATTAAGTTGCCTTCAACCCTTCGAATACTGTATCCTTACTTTCGGATATCTCTATTTCATGCATTAGCTTAATTCAGCAGTGATGTATAGTGCCTCCGTTTTCAGGCAAGTGCGAAAATCGAGCAGGCAGTTTTTACTTGTACGCCGAACAAAAAGTAGAGTTGGACTCTGAAAACCCGCTTGCATTCACATTTTGTTACTGGGAACATATCTTATATCAGAAATATAGAATCTACAATTTCAAAATGCATGTTCACAACATTCAAATAAGAGCACAAACCTCCAAGCTCTTCACAAATATATTTTGGAAAATGTAATGGATTCTTGCTCCACCAGACAGCTCAGATGTTGACATCTCTTTATTTTTCCCTTCTATCATTGAAGAGTATGCTGTTTCCAACATCAAAAATTGGCACCTCCATCAACAAGGTCTGGCATAAACTAAAATCTTCTGGGGATTGGATGTCATGCGAAAGTAAGGCCGCAAATAAATGGAATCTGAGCTGGGATTTTTCTTTTGGTCGTTATGTTTTCTAACAAAAACTTGTCCACAATTTACTCATATTTGAAAGAAAAAATAAGCAATAAATAATATATCACCAAGTTATTAACACTTTATGTAAGAAAATTAAGCCGTTGTTTGGTTTGGATTAAAATCAAATTAAAATCTCAAGTCAAAGTCAACAATTAATTTTAGCTACACATTTCGTGGGACATACAACTTTCCAACCACACATTTAATCAGTTTTTATCAAAATCTACTTAAAATCTGATTTTAATCTACAACAAACAGGGACTAAATTAGACAACTGATATAAACTTGTAAAACAAAGAGAAATATTAACCATCTTGCTGTATTCTGAGTGATAAAAACAAGACATGTTTGAAAGTGCATGTCAAGAATCAGTATCTCATTATAAAATTGGACAAGGAATATGAACACGAATGAACCCTAAGCGACAGGAACTGCAAGTTGTTAACAAACAGCTCAATTCATCTGCTCCCCAACATGAAAGCCTCAATAAGAAATCAAATAAGAAAATGCATAGAGTTGAACCTAAAAAGTTTTCAAATAAAGAGAAATAGAAGTCATATACCTTCGGAGTATTTTGAAAGAATATTAAGTAGTAGTGCTCCCTGGCCAGCCTATTGGTCACAAAAGGTGAAAGATTAATAAGACAGGTAAACCAAAAAGCAACCAGATGGAAGGCTAGGTGCCATCACAAAAAAAACAAAAAATGTAATTAATCTAAAGGTGAAGAGCCTAGACCATTTTATAAACTGGCTGTCAATTCCACTGGCTATTATGGAAAATCAAAGAGTGAGGGGGGTAAAAGTAGATCTAGAGATATGCAAAATCTGTTATTCCACTATTCAGCCTGTATACAAATATTTTCCCATTTAATAAATTGGAGATGCATAGTTCCTCCACTAAATTCTAGCAGCATAATATCACCCAACAAGATATAAGAATATAACCTTAGATTCAGTAATTTCCCCATAGCTAGCATGCTCCTTTGCAACAGTAACCAGTGTGGCACTAATGCGTGACTTTAACCCTGGAAGAACTGTCTTGATATGTTGCACGAGAATCTGCATCACAAGAGGAAAGCTTAAGTCGCATCACCTGATATTAGGAGAAAACACTCAATAATAATAATAATGAATTACAGAAATATAAGACTGAAGAACAATCAAACATCACAAAAAAAGAGGACAAACAACCATGATATCTGCAACTAGATAATTGTATATCACAGTATAGTGGCATTTGTGCACACTGCACTGAGTTGCTCTATTGATACGTCCATACCCTTCAAGACATGTATATATGCATAGGAGAACATATATGTGGTTGACTGCATAGATTACTCAAGCATCACGTAGCAGGTGTTATGTGAAGAAAAGGGCAATAAATGTTCGGCTCATGTGAAATAGAAAACATAAGCAAGAGACACCAGAAAATGCATAAACTGAAAAAGCTGTATGTATGCTTGCAAGGCCATGAATTCAGAAGGCAAGTTATTTAAGATGAAATAGAAAATAAGGGGTCAGTGTGACAATATGTACCTGGTTCAACTTCTTTGCCAACTGAGAAATTCCACAGCGATCAGCTAGATCGCTATATACCTACAACCACGAAAGATCAGCCACCTGAGTGATTAAGTGATGGAAGTACAAGTTATCAACTGTTAATGAAAGAGATTCATACTGGCCGACTACGAAAGAACTTCTCCTCAGCTATTAATGCATCCTTGATGCTCCGATTCATCATAATATCCTGTTCAGATACAATAATCTCCAATCAGATCAGAAATCTTTAAAAAAAAAAAGAAAAAATCGAGGCATTCAAATACAATAACAACCAACCAGATCAGAAGTCTTCAAAAAGAGATACAATGAGATAATAAGCAACAATCAGTGTGAATATATAATATAGTATTTTTTAACTCTGCTGACGCCCTATCATTCCTAACCTGTAAATAGTTACATATCACTACGCAACATCACACGTAATTTCCTAGATGTCACAACATGATTTCCCCCTCGGCCTTTGAACCAGATATAGCCTCAGGTACTCCTAATCTGTTTATTGAAGACCTACCAAAAATGTGTTTTAGACTTGAACATGAAAAATAGATTCTGATATATTTTCTTGTATTTTGATTTAGGGTTTAGAATTTCTTACCCTGATCATTAGTTACAAGTTGAGAAATTTTCCATTTTATTATTCTGGTAAAATCCTATTTTTGCCAGTTTATTTAATATATTCAATGCTAATGAAATCCTTATCTACATTTCTCTAATTTAGTACATTCAGTGACATCCTCCAATACTTACACCGTCTTACTCCTTCCCTCTCTCTCTCATCAAAAGAACAATGCAAGAAAAAAGGAACCAGGTAATATACTAAACATTAATGCTACATATGCAATTACTAGCTACAGAATACCAGACAAATACTCAAATGTTCAATCTTCCAGCTTTCAACTACTTGCTGCAACTAGACTTTCAGGACATAAACATCTAATTTAGCATCTACCACTTATATACTACATAGTTATAACTTCAGTAGAGGCCAAGCTCATAAAACTGCAAGAAAGCCAAACAAAGCACTCCAGGACACAATTTAACCTCAAATAAGAACAAAGCAAAATATTATATTACTGGATAAAAAGATGAATTTCACGTAAAATAAAAAACGAAAAATGATGTTATGTCAATCAATTATTTCTGAAATATGATAAACTATAAAAAAAATGCATGAAATAAACCAAATCAAGGAGCAATGTGATGTGATGCAATGTCAATAGTTTCTTTCTGAAATCTGATAAACTATAAACACAATGCATGAAATAAACCATATCAAGAAGAAAAAGTTTTAGGACTGACACAATGCATATCATCTCAAATAATGAAATGAAGATTGGAGAAATCACTGGTAAAAGCATTTTGCACTTAAACTTAACCTATCAATAAAAAAACAAAGAAACGAGAAACACATAGCAGAAAAGATTTCACTTCAATATTACTAATACCAAGTGATAACATACATTATTATAGATAAGGACATTTTAAGCAAGTAAATGAAAGTTTAAGGAGTCCAGAATGAAAAATGTAAGAAATTAAGCCATTGTTTGGGCTCCACTTTTCCAAAAGTCATATTTCAACCTCTCATTCTCCCATAAAATAATGTTACATGTAAACCCAAAACTTTTCCTTAATTTTAACCACACATACTCCAAAAAATCACCATTCCAATACACAATTTCTCCCATAATTTAATTTTAATGAAGCCCAAACAGGGGCTAAGTAATTTACACAGCCATTCAAATTAGGAAAGAAGAAGATGAACCTCAACACAGTCCTCAAATATGAATAAAATAGAATACTGTAAAAAGTTTAGTATTTCCCCTTCCCTCTGAAGTAAAAATGTTACCTCTTGACTACGATTCACAACACCTACATAACCCAGTCGAAGAGGGATCACTTTTCCAAGTAAAAAGTTGCGGGCATCAGTTCCTCGGTCCATAATATCCAACTAACGAAGCAAAGAGAATACGAAAGCAATATTAGGATAACAAAATGCCAAACAAAAGATACAAAATTATTAGACAGAAAAAATCTTCACGACAAAGAAACTGCACCTTAGTAATTACTCCGATCGTTCGATAACCTGCAACCAGAAACTTGTATGCATAAGCTTTAGAATACAACAGCACACTCCGCAAATGCTAGATATTCGTTTTTGGTGATAAATTCCTTTAAATAAGAGAAGATTTAAGAGCTGAAACTACCATCAGGATCTGCAATTCCTGCCATCTGAAGAGCATCCGAGTTGGCTAAATCAGAATTTGCAGGCGTAACAGCCAGTATCATGCAAGTCTGAAGTTTTATATATGACATTATCATTGTTCTAATACGTGCTTCAATATCAGATGGCTGATCACCAACAGCAACTTTTGTTAAGCCTGGCAAATCCACAAGAGTAATATCAAGAACATTTGGTGAGAAAATCTTTAGACGAATCTGCTTGTCTGACACGCCTTTGTTTCCTCCCGCTTCTCTCTCGGTTTCAGCCTAAACAGAATTCCAGAAGGCTGGGTATTAAGATAAAAACCTATTAACAAAATCTAAATAAAAGATAGATAAAATGAAACTTTTTTTAACAACTAAATCAATGAAATTGGTTACATGAAGCAATTTATCTCCAGTGCTAACCGTGAAATTATCATGGATATATTTGGAGTGATTTATCCTATTAAAGGATCACTTATATGTATTTGATATTGCACTACTCCAAGCAAAAATAAAATAATAATAATCTAACTCCATTAAGTTTAAAATGATATCCCCAGTTTCACAATATCAACCAACATACCAAAATGGTCAGGACCAAGGTGAGCATTTCATTATACAAGCGGCATTTCCATCTAAAGGCTAATGTTTCAGATACTTAAGTAGAGATCTTTCCCTTACTCTCCACAATAAAATTTCACGTTTGAAAGCCCAGGACAAACAGAAACCAAAAAAATTAAAAAATAGAGAAAGATTGATGAAGCCATGCATGAGCTGCACTCTAGAAAGCATGTTCCCTCAGAAAGCATGTAGAACCATTTTTATCAACTTATGATCAGATTTAGCATGGTCCAAAGTAAAGCATCATGGATAATAGTACAACTTTAAAACAAACCTACTACTTGATTTACGGTAGTAATAATCCATATAAGCACGGTTCACTAGATTGATGGATCCAACTTAGGATTTTAACATCATAATTCGGAAGAATTATATTTATCCTTTGAGAAAGGTATAAGAACAGAAGCATTGCAGAGCCTCCCCATATCAACCCCATGTAGTGAGCCTCAAAGTCTTTCCATTTTTGAAATTCCATTCCCAGTCCAGTGGCAAAGCTAGACATTCTTAATTGTGGGATCAAAAATTAAATTACAAAAAAAATAAAATAATAAAATAAAATAAAATAATCAACATAATATTAATTAAAACAATTCAATAAATTACTATAAACGCTTTCTCATACTTTGAAATCGTCATATAATCATAGTTTGAAAAAACGTAAACGGGTACTGAAGCGTTTTTTTGTCACAAGGCGAGGCGTAAACCTCAAAACGTTTTGAGGCGTAAGCTTCACCACAAAGGCACAAACAAAAAAACTTAAGTTGAAAAATTAGAAAACAACATAAAAATATATAACTAATGGTTCCAATGAACAGTAAATGATCATGAATATTTTTTAACAAAAAAAATAAAAAAGCAAAATCCAAAATATATTAATAGTTGAAAAAAACAAGTACTTAATCTAATGAGGAAAAAAAATTACTGTCGCAACTTCCCATGTATCACAATCCTATGCGTGGCATAAACCCGTAACATGTGTCAAAAGGGCCGGTCTGAGGCGTACAAGAGGCGTGCAGCAGATTCAATTAAGGCGCACGCCTCTCAAGATTAGCCTCAAAAATACCGCTTCGAGGCATACTACATGAGCCTCACAGTGAGGCGGGCCTCTTGAGGGTTTTTTCATACCGTGCATATAATTATATTATTATCAAATATATCGTCTTCAATATATAAAATTGAATTATGATTCAAATGCCGAATCTTCATTTCAATTGTGTGGTTCAAATTGTGGGCTGAGGACCTTGAGATGCTGGTGTTGAGGTAGAAGAAAAAAAAAATTGTGATCGATCGCAAGCGTCGTTGCAGATGAGTTGAATAGAGAAAACCAGTAATTTGATAAAAGAACAAAATATCTATGGACGGAATCTTATGGAGTGCACAATTAGCTACTGAAAATTTAAGGATACCACAAATAACAAAAAGTTTTAAGGCTCTTGCTCTGTTATCACAAAATTCAGCAGAATTCCGATGCTTTTAGCTGCTCAATCAACCTGCCCTCAACAAATGGGGCAAGTGCATTTCTTATTGAGCCACAGATCCTCACATTCAACGTGAAATAAATGTACAAGCCAGCAAAACTTTACACCTATCACCTTTTACAAAAGACTCCAAGCAAATTGAACAATCTTTTGCTTCTGGAAATGCTGAGGCTTAAAAAATGGTGGTGGTTCTGGGTATAAGAACCAGCAGATGTCATGGTAGAGGACCCAGAACAACTTAAGGAATTGATATATAGAGAATTTGTGGCAAATAAGTAAACAAGAGCATGTGTATAACCTCCATTGTTAAACCTTTCAGGCAAAGGAAACGGACTTCTATCTGAAAAAATAAATAAATAAATAAATAAAATATGTGGGGTGTCTGACCCCACATGAGACCATGTAGATCCGCTCATGATTCCCACCCCCACCCAATCTTTTGTTTCAAGTAAAAATGTAAGCAACATCATCATCTCCTTGATGGAGATGTTAATGGAGTGTCCATTCCAAGACCAAGAAAGAGTAAAGGAGAAACTGCAACATAAAGAACCAACTTGATTATGGCTCTTCAGTCATCTAACCTGCTATGAACATGAATATGAGAAAAATGTGTTTCAGAAGCATAATATTACTTTTGTTCACTTATTTAACAATTGATTGCTGTATCAGTTACCTCAACAAAATTAGCCCAGAGTCCTCAATCAAACACAAAACGAACAAGAACCCACTTAGCACATTCGAACAGTGTACTCTCTAAAGTGGAATCACCAAGCTTTTATATACCAAGATCGCTAGAAATAACCACAAATAGCACGTACACACAAAAACGCAATTTAATCACGAGAAGATGCTAACAGCCCTCATTTTCAACAAAAAGATAACCCTGTTCTCCATTAAAAGTACCTCACTCTGCCATCTTTCCATTAAAACTCAGAGCCCGTCCTAGATTCCCTGTTTCTGTCTATCCCAACTCCCTTCCTATACACCAAAAACTCACGAAGCTCACTTGAACAAGCAAGCTGATTATTTATTATTCAAGTTACACAATACTACCAGAAGAAAGTATTCAAAAAATACTACAGTTAGCCAATGTGTACAAAGGAAATCCAAATTTTCCATATTCCACAGCATTTATATTGAAAAGTTTCTAGCAATCCTCAAATCTCTACCTCCTTTTAAAGATCCTAGCATACACTAATTACTTTTCTCTTCACGTTAAGCCAAATAGTTTAAAAAAACACTAATTTTCCGTGCACATAATAGATATGAGAATACTAGAAAAACACAACTATATCTATAAAATCACCTGAATCTCCCTTCGTATTTCGTTGAAATCAAAGAATTTCTCCCCCGGCAAGTGCAAGAACTCTCCCCACTCATCTTCAGTCCCATCAGCATTCCTCTTCCTTTGCACGAGCTGCAGCACCAGTGGGCGGCGCGTGCATATATCATTTCCCCGCGGCAAGAAATCACGTCCCACGAGCGCCTCCAAGACACTAGATTTGCCGCTGCTCTGGCTACCAACGACCGCCACCTGAGGCAGTTCGATTGTGGACTGGCTCCCGAGCTGCGCAAAGATATCCTGCAGCTTGTTCACTATTGGTATCACAGAGTGGCCCAATGACGCTGCCACATTGTTGCTCGACTCCGGTGCTTGCTCTTCGGCCATGCAGGTAAATTACCGTATTGAATAACTAATCGATTGGTTAACTTTGAAATTCAATATATATACTTCGAATTGAAATCTGGTGTTGAAGATCCTGTAATGAAAGTTGAATCCCTGAAGAGAATTTCGGGATTGGCGGTGGAGAGCGAGAGGGCTTGAATTTCGGAATAGAG
Organism: Fraxinus americana; assembly: GCA_035079005.1. NCBI lineage: Eukaryota > Viridiplantae > Streptophyta > Magnoliopsida > Lamiales > Oleaceae > Fraxinus > Fraxinus americana. The sequence continues at coordinate 7,207,881 of CM068714.1, forward strand.
AGAGAAATGGCAATGACGGGTTAGTGATTCGCTGGGTGGGCGCGGGGGGAGGAGATATTTGGGAGTGTCTTGGTTTCGCTGTAAGAGCGTGTTTGCTTTTGCCCAAAACTAAACAAATTGCTTAAAAGTAACTTTCAAACTTTTAATTTATTTGAAGAACATTAAGGGTGCGTTTGATTGTAAGGGTGGAAAGAAAATATTTTATAGGGAAAAAATTTGCTTAGAAAATATTTTGCAGGGAAAATGATTTCAAGTGTGTTTGATTGGTATAATTTTCTACGCGGAAAATTTTTAAATTTTCTATTCGTTTGGCTTTATTTTACATGGAAATTGTCCATTAAAGTGATATTTTTTTCCACAATTGATTATAAAATTTGTTTCTATTGCCAAAAATTAAAAAAAAAAAAAGGAAAAAAATTTGTTTCCTAAAAAATCATTTTTTTAATCAAAGTTTAGTATTCGTTTGATTTTGTTTTACATGAAAATTGTTTATTAAAGTGAAAAAAAAATTTTACCGTTGGTTATGACATTTGTTTCCATTGCAAATTAAAAAAAAATATTCCAACCAGCCGAGAAAATATTTTCCCACCAAAAATGCGGGAAAATATTTTCATCAAAAATCGGGAAAATGCACACGTGTGAGAAAAATTTGGAAAATATTTTTCGTGAGAAATTTCGCCTATCAAACAGCCAAAAAAGTGGAAAGTGGAAAATATTTTCCTACTTCCCTGAAAACACAGCCTAATAATAATAGACAACCCTTATTTTCATCCACCGTTCTTATATATCTATCAATTTTTTAAAAAAGATTATATTACATTTTTAAAATTATGTAAAGCTACAAAAAAGGACAAAAATAAAATTATATAAAATACATCATTCTAAATTTATCCACTAATATTTATACTCATTAAAATATTTTTTGACATTTTATATTCTTTTAGATTTTACGCTTAACTACAACCCATATATATATTGGATACACAGTATAAACTTCGGTTTTATATTATTTTGACTTTTGAGAGTGGTTCATAATTCGTATAAAATGTGACTTAATTGGAATAGCCTACAACTTCTTAATTTATTCTGGATTCGTTTCATACTCTCGATGTCTTGCTTGTACAACCAGGTAATATTCTGGAAATTCAGAGGGAAAGTTGGGGAAACTTTCCCCACGAACAAGTTATCAATCATCATTTTTGTATTTTGACGAACAAACATAATTCTGTCGATGACGAATATGCATGCCAGAGCCATTCACAAATGGATAATCATTTTTTTTCTTGTAAATACATTAGGTTAAAAGTTTACTAATCAAAATACTTGTTGGACACATCATGTTTGGTCCAAACATCAAGTTTCTTGAGATTTCATATCGAAACATGGATGGAGACTAGTCGACTAGAAGAAAAACAATAAGCAGACTACCAAATAGATAGAATTGATGCAGCATCATATCCAAGTTGTTGGAGGTGAGTTTCTGAGGCTGTAGATAGACAAGTTGATGATGCTAAATAGGGAAATGTAACTTGTTCACTCTTTTTTGACATGATGGTTGACATTTTTTGTGTTGGTAAGTGTTGATTGAATGGAAAAACTGTCAAACATTTAGCCCATGTTTGAATCACGTTAAAATTTTCATTCGCATTCTTCTACTCATTATCAACCACACATTTTTCAATAAAATAATATTTTACATCATATCAATAATTTTTTCTTCTTTTTTAACCACACATTTTCTGTCAATCTACTATTCCAAAATAGATTTTTCCATAATAATATGGCTCAAAAACACCCTTAAACTGTTAAATAATGTGTTCTCATGTGGTACAGTGCAAAGAGAGATATAGAAGATAATGTACACGTAGCATGATTGTGCTAAATATACATCTTGCTAAGTGTGTGCGTGCATATGTGATGCGAATTCTAGAGAACAAAATCATTGATATATTTAGAGTGAAATAATATAAAAATGGCGTGAATATATTGTAATTGTTTGGAAGGCATTAATTAATATTTTAATATAAATCAAATTTAAAAATTAATTTTAATTACATATTTCATGGGTTTCATAACTTTTCAATTGTACATTTTATCAATTTTTTTATCAAAATTTATTAAAAATCTAATTTTAATTCTCACAATGAATACCATCTATCAACCAATTTTGTGGAAATTATGTTTCGGACAATTGAACACCATTATAGGTACATTTTGTTGACCTATGGTTGATCATGACCTTAATGTTTTGATTATAACAAACAAGTCCATCTTGTTTACTAACAAATTGAATTGAGTGTTTAAGCCTTCAAAGTTATAAAGATTATTATTCACACTCAAATGAAGTACAAGTGAAGGTTAAACGAGTATTCAAGACAATTCATTTGAGAATTGCAAATCAAGATACAAGTCAAAGAGAGGCTCGAAGAGATCAAGAACATTGAAAATAGAGTTATTTATCGAACCTCGTTTATATATGTAAAGGTATAACTCGTCAATGTTTAGCAAGTACATAAGCTCAAATATTTCTCATAAATTCATTATCAAATGAAAAATCATTTTCAAATGTCTCTAAAAAGATCATACTTCAACTTTTAATCAAAAAGTTATACTCTGGTTTTCAATCTCATATTGGGACAGATATTTGACACAGAATATGATCTAATTTGAAGATGACTTCTGAAGAAAAGTTGTAGCCCTTTGAGTTAGCTTTCTAACCCATTTTGAATCACCTTAATTGGATATCGGGAGAGAAAGATATGATCAAAATACCAAAAGCTGTCCTGTCTGGACATTTCGGTCGACCGAAAGTAACGGTCTGATTTTCAAATTTGACACTTTCGGTCGACCGAAAGTTACTGTTCGGTCGACCGAAAGTTACTGCGGCCTTCCTACTTTGCTCTATAAATATCCATCTCTTCTCCATTCATTTTCACCAACTTAGAAGAGATTTTTGAGAGCTTTTTTTTTTAGAAATCATTGAGTTTACTTGAGTATAAATTCTATTTCATTTGTTACAAAGAATTTCTTGATTGTTCCAACCTATTTTATTCATTTTATCAAGAAATCTTTTTAGCAAAGAACTCTACACAAACTTCATCTATTCTTCATTCTTGATAAAAGTTTTCTTTACCAACACTTTGATTTAAAGTGTAAATCTCTCTTCATACTTAACTTGTATTATTTGTTAAGAGAGATCATTGGTTTGGAAACTTTGATACAAAGAATTTCTTGATTGATCAAAACTAGTTTTTATCCATTTTATCAAGAATTCTATTTTGCAAAGAACTTCTTGCAATCTCATCTATTCTTCATTTTTTTTTTGTAGAAGTTTTCTTTGCCAACACTTTTATTAAAGTGTAAAATCTCTCTTCATACTTAACTTATATTATTTGTTAAGAGAGATCATTGGTTGGAAACTTTGATACAAAGATACAAACTATTTCATTATCCATCATTCATCAAAGTTTACAACATCAACACTTGAGCTTTATTATTTGCTATCTATTGAAGTATTTACCTAACTCTCTAATACTTAACTTGATTATATCATTTGTTAAGAGAGTTTCTTCATTGTAATTTATCACTTATTTCTTGACGGTTTCGAGAGCCTTGTGAAAACTCGATTGTAAGGATATGTGCTCCTTGTTGTAAGTCACCTAAGGATAAGTGCTCCTTGTTGTAAGTCACTTAAGGGTAGGTGCTCCTTGTTGTAAGTCACCTAAGGATAAGTGCTCCTTGTTGTAAGTCACTTAAGGATTGGTACTCCTTGTTGTAATTACCATTATAGTGCATTTGGCCTTGCTCGTGACGGAGAGCTTGGTAACGGGGGACGTAGATCATTGGATTGGATCGAACCTCCATAACATATCGTTTGCATTCTCTATCTCTTTTACTTAACGCATTTACTTCGCACTAATTTATATTGTTCTATTTACGCATTTACTTGTGTTTATAATATTTGCGCATTCTCTATATTAGAATCTTGAGTAATTAACGAAAAAGTTTCAATAACCAATTCACCCCCCTCTTGGTTAGTTATTCTTGGGCTAACAATTGGTATCAGAGCAAGGTGCTCATTTTAAAAGATTTAACAATCTTGAGTAATGGCTAACCACATTTTTCAAAATATTGAGGGGTATTCTACTAATCGTCCTCCTTTATTTGATGGTACTAATTATAACTATTGGAAGACTAGAATGACTATATTTATTCAATCAATAGATTATAATGTTTGGGAGGTTATTGAATTTGGTCCATATAAGCTTACTAAGGTTATCAAAATTGATGGAAAACCGGACCAAATTATTCCAAAAATTAGAGAGGAATATGATGAAAATGATAAGAGAAAATTATCTTTAAATGCTAGAGCCAAAAATATACTTTATTGTGCATTAGATAGAAATGAATTTAATCGTATTAGTACATGTGATTCGGCTCATGAAATTTGGCATGCTTTAGAGATTACTCATGTTGGAACTAGCAAAGTAAAAGAAACTAAGATAAATATCTTAGTTAAAGATTTTGAAAATTTTTTCATGAAGAAAAATGAACCTATTGTTGACATGATTACTCGCTTCACCAACATTACTAATAGCCTCAAAGGCTTTGATCGTGAACTTACTAACGGTGAGCTTGTAAGTAAAATGCTTAGGTCACTTTCGGAGGAATGGAACCCCATACGAATGCTTATAGAAAACACAAAGAATGTGAATACATATCCTTTGGAAGAATTGTATGGAACCTTGATGACCTATGAACTCAACAATGACGAGGTCAAGGAAAAGACAAGAAAGAGCAAAGATGAATCAAAAGAGGAAAGACGCCAAATTGCTCTAAAATCGGCAATTGATGAAGACACAACAAGAAACGATGTGAGTGATGAGGAGCTTGACGATTTGGTCATCCTTATGGAGAAATGGAGAAATTTTCGAAGCAATCGAAGATCTCAAAAGAAGGAAGAAAAGAATGAAGAAATGGGGAAGAAAATCGTTTGTTACAATTGTGACAAACCGGGTCATAAGAGCACCGAATGTCCATACAAAAAGAAATTTTTCAAGAAGAAAGCTTTTCAAGCCACTTGGGATGATAGCGATGATGATGAAGATGGAAATAATGATCAAGAAGAGACTGCGAACATGTGCTTCATGGCTATCAAAAATAAGGTAAATCGTATCGAAAAATACTCATATGATTGAATTTTAATTAATATCGATTTCTCTATTATATGCTTTTATGTTTATGCTTTCGTATTTTAAATTATGCATGCTTTGATTTAAAATTTAATTATCAATTTATAAAAGCTAGGGGGAATATAATGATATGATGAATTCAAAATTTATGACTAAATTTGTTTTAAAATGCATGATCAAATCAATTTGAATTGTGAAATATTTCTATGAATTATGAATTGAATTACGAATTATAACTTGATCAATTCCATTATTTCCATGAATTATGTTATGAAATATGATTATGAATTCTAATATGGAAATGCATGCTATGATTGATCTTAAATGCTATTTTTTTTTTAACTTATGCCAAAAGAAGGAAAATCAATTAAATGATTATGTTTGAAAGGGGGAATATCAAAAGAGCAATTTATACTTTTGATATATGCTTAAGTTAATTATTGAAAGGGGAATACATGTATAAACGAAAGGGGGAATTCAATTGAAATACATGTGCCTATGGTTGATTTGAAAAATTGTGATCCTAAATACCATACCCTTGCTCATCTATACACTACCTTTTTGCTTATGTCAAAAGGGGGAAGATATGTGGATAATTATGCTTGCTAATTGTAAACAAGGAAATTCATGCTCAAACTTGATATATGCATGTTGATAGGGGGAACTTTTGCTTAAACTTTATATCAATTTGTTCACTATTTATATTGCAAATTATCTTGTTTGTCATAATCAAAAAGGGGGAAATTGTTGACCTATGGTTGATCATGACCTTAATGTTTTGATTATAACAAACAAGTCCATCTTGTTTACTAACAAATTGAATTGAGTGTTTAAGCCTTCAAAGTTATAAAGATTATTATTCACACTCAAATGAAGTACAAGTGAAGGTTAAACGAGTATTCAAGACAATTCATTTGAGAATTGCAAATCAAGATACAAGTCAAAGAGAGGCTCGAAGAGATCAAGAACATTGAAAATAGAGTTATTTATCGAACCTCGTTTATATATGTAAAGGTATAACTCGTCAATGTTTAGCAAGTACATAAGCTCAAATATTTCTCATAAATTCATTATCAAATGAAAAATCATTTTCAAATGTCTCTAAAAAGATCATACTTCAACTTTTAATCAAAAAGTTATACTCTGGTTTTCAATCTCATATTGGGACAGATATTTGACACAGAATATGATCTAATTTGAAGATGACTTCTGAAGAAAAGTTGTAGCCCTTTGAGTTAGCTTTCTAACCCATTTTGAATCACCTTAATTGGATATCGGGAGAGAAAGATATGATCAAAATACCAAAAGCTGTCCTGTCTGGACATTTCGGTCGACCGAAAGTAACGGTCTGATTTTCAAATTTGACACTTTCGGTCGACCGAAAGTTACTGTTCGGTCGACCGAAAGTTACCGCGGCCTTCCTACTTTGCTCTATAAATATCCATCTCTTCTCCATTCATTTTCACCAACTTAGAAGAGATTTTTGAGAGCTTTTTTTTTTAGAAATCATTGAGTTTACTTGAGTATAAATTCTATTTCATTTGTTACAAAGAATTTCTTGATTGTTCCAACCTATTTTATTCATTTTATCAAGAAATCTTTTTAGCAAAGAACTCTACACAAACTTCATCTATTCTTCATTCTTGATAAAAGTTTTCTTTACCAACACTTTGATTTAAAGTGTAAATCTCTCTTCATACTTAACTTGTATTATTTGTTAAGAGAGATCATTGGTTTGGAAACTTTGATACAAAGAATTTCTTGATTGATCAAAACTAGTTTTTATCCATTTTATCAAGAATTCTATTTTGCAAAGAACTTCTTGCAATCTCATCTATTCTTCATTTTTTTTTTTGTAGAAGTTTTCTTTGCCAACACTTTTATTAAAGTGTAAAATCTCTCTTCATACTTAACTTATATTATTTGTTAAGAGAGATCATTGGTTGGAAACTTTGATACAAAGATACAAACTATTTCATTATCCATCATTCATCAAAGTTTACAACATCAACACTTGAGCTTTATTATTTGCTATCTATTGAAGTATTTACCTAACTCTCTAATACTTAACTTGATTATATCATTTGTTAAGAGAGTTTCTTCATTGTAATTTATCACTTATTTCTTGACGGTTTCGAGAGCCTTGTGAAAACTCGATTGTAAGGATATGTGCTCCTTGTTGTAAGTCACCTAAGGATAAGTGCTCCTTGTTGTAAGTCACTTAAGGGTAGGTGCTCCTTGTTGTAAGTCACCTAAGGATAAGTGCTCCTTGTTGTAAGTCACTTAAGGATTGGTACTCCTTGTTGTAATTACCATTATAGTGCATTTGGCCTTGCTCGTGACGGAGAGCTTGGTAACGGGGGACGTAGATCATTGGATTGGATCGAACCTCCATAACATATCGTTTGCATTCTCTATCTCTTTTACTTAACGCATTTACTTCGCACTAATTTATATTGTTCTATTTACGCATTTACTTGTGTTTATAATATTTGCGCATTCTCTATATTAGAATCTTGAGTAATTAACGAAAAAGTTTCAATAACCAATTCACCCCCCTCTTGGTTAGTTATTCTTGGGCTAACACATTTAACATGCATTTCCCTATTCCATTCCTCTAAATCCTCGTACCATTCAGGAAGTTGCAATAGTGACATACGTCCAATATTTTTCGCTATTCTCAATGAAGGTAATAGAATATAAGAGCATAATGTTTAGATAAGTAAATTTAATATAGATAATGTTGAAATGTAACGATTATGAATATATGTCTTTGATTGAACCCCAATATGTTGAAAAAAAAAAATAGATTTTGTAATAGAGTATTATGTTGTTAAAAAAGGGTTTATGTATAAATTATTTTATTGGTGGGATGTGTAGTTGAAAATAAACTTAGGGTGCGTTTGATTGCAAGGGTGGAAAATGGGTGGAAAGAAAATGTTTTACAGGGAAAAAATTTTCTTAGAAAATATTTTGCAGGGAAAATGATTTCAAGTGTGTTTGATTGGTATAATTTTCCACCCGAAAAATTTTTAAATTTTCTATTCGTTTGGCTTTGTTTTACATGAAAATTGTCCATTAAAGTAATTTTTTTTCCACAATTGGTTATAAAATTTGTTTCCATTGCCAAAAAGTAAAAAAAAAAAAGGAAAAAAATTGTTTCCTAAAAAATCATTTTTTTATCAAAGTTTAGCGTTCGTTTGACTTTGTTTTACATGAAAATTGTCCATTAAAGTGAAAAAAAAATTTACAATTGATTATGACATTTGTTTCCATGACAAAAAAAACAAACAAAAAAAACAAACCGAGCAGCTGGTTGGAAAATATTTTCCCACCTAAAAGGTGGGAAAATATTTTCAATGAAAAGTGGGAAAAAGCTGACGTGGCGGAGGAAGTGGGAAAATATTTTTCGTGGAAAATTTAAGCTATCAAACAGCGCAAAAAGTGGAAAACGGAAAAAATTTTCCTAGTTCCATGGAAAATCTTGTCAATCAAACAGGGCCTTAGAGAAAAATAAGTTTATAAGGTTCAAGGAATAGCGGCTCAATATTATTTGTTATTGTGCTTAAACTTAAAAATAATAATAGAGTCTGTTTAATTGCGAACATGGAATTCGAACGGAAATAAAATAAATTATAAGCAAATCATTTAAATAGAAATTATTTGTATAAAAATTATTAATTAAATGTGTTTGATTACTTTAATTTTCGACGTAGAAAATATTGTACTTTCCCAATTTTTATTGGTGGGTGGATGAAAGAGCATATAGATGAGAGAGAAAGGAAGAGTGAATTACTCAATTACTTAAAAATAAAAACCATCTCTCCCTAAAGAAAATATTTTTCTTGTTTTCAAGGAAAATATGGTCACGTGATCAGAAGTACGAAAATATTTTCCGTAAAAAAAAATTCAAACAAATAATACAAAAGTAAAAAATTAGGAGCCCGTTTGGTAAAGATTAAATGTGAAAATTACCCAATTCCCTACTTTTCAAGATCTATTTTCCAAAATCAGATTTTAAGTTTTAATTTTCAAAAATAAGATATTTTTAATTAGATACAGATTATAATTAATATATTATATATAATTACAAATTATATTTTAATTTCATCCATATTAATTTCATTACATATCAAACCCTAAACTCACTTCTCCCCCCACCCCCCATCTCTCCCTCTCTCTCTGACCTGCGACCTCCACCAGTAGCGCACAGATCGCCGGCGACTACCAACCCACAGCCACAACCCGCTGCGTTCCTCTCTCTCTACATTTCTTCCCCCAACCCCGCTCTCTCTCTCTACCTTCGTTCTCTCTCCCCATTACCCACCGGCAGCCGCGGCGATGATGCGCCTGTAGAGAGTCGTCGCTGCAGCCACGATAAGAAAGTTGTCGCCGCTGCGATCTGAGCGGCGATGGCGTCAGGTGCGAGGTCGCGAACGCAGAACTTGATTTCTGCCAACCCAGGTGTCGTCCGGCCAAACCAAGGTGGTTTCTGCTGCTACAATTTTCAATTCTACCAACAATCATTCAATTAACACCGGTATGACCATGGGTAATCCATCAATTGCATCAATTATCACTCCAAATGTTGAATTGAACATTGCATCTCTTAACTCCAATTGTGAAGAATCTGCCTTAGCTCCAATTGGTGGTTTTAATGGTGTTATTGGTACAAATTCGAACTACATATGTAAAATTGAAGATCATGTGGTTATGGGTAATTTTCCAATTGATGGAAATACTGTCCAATTGAATCCCAATTCCATGCCTCAAGCTACACTAGCTGGGATTTTGTGGTGGCGATGGTTGTTGGAAGTTACGGTGGTGCGGTGTGGTGTGGTGAGGTGCGGGCAGCGGTTGTTTGAATCTGTGTTGTGTTTCGTGACCAACTGGGACCGCATAATGGACTAATTGTGACCGCATAATGTTAATGTATTAACTGTGACCTTAAAATCCGATAATTTGTGACTAAATATTAATCTGATCCATGTGCAAAAATATTTTGTAACCTGTGCCGTCATCGTTTGAAAATAACCCGTGATTATGAACAAAATTTTGAGTTGTGACCTGGACTGTGACTTGAGTTGTGACCTGGACTGTGACTTGTGACCTGAGTTGTGACCTGAGTTGTGACTTTGACTGTGACTTGTGACATGAGTCATCGGAATCGGAGCCGCCGGAACGATCATCGGAATCGGAGCGGTCGTCGGAATCGGCACCGGAGCGATCGCCGGAAAAGTCGCCGGACCGATGGAGGGTGGTGGAGGTGGGGGTGGGTTAATAGTGTGTGTATATATATATATATATATATATATATATATATATATATATATATATTTATTTATTTATTTATTTATTTATTTATATCTTTTTATATATTTAAATATATAAATAAATATTTATAAATATGTGTATGTATAGGTCAAAAAATCTGATTTTTGAAATGTAAAAGTTGTTTTGTTATTTTTGAAATAGGGTAAAGATAAAGTAGGATAAATGAATTTTTCCCAGATTAAAATCCAATTAAAATTGAAAATATAGCCGTTATTGGGTCTCACTCGTCTAATAAAAGTCAACAATAACGACTAGTTTTTCAATTTTAATCCCTATCAAACACGCCCTATATGTAAAAATTACATTTTTTATGAAAAATATTGACAATTAAACACACCAAAAACAAGGAATTATCTAGAAGTTGATAAACCCAATAGGATATTCGCCGGCATCCATTGACCAAACACGGCAATTCATACCGTAACACGGTGGACCTCACAACTGATTGGTCTAAATGAGCCGTGTTGACCACACGTAAAAAGCTAACCTTTTGATATTCTAGATAGGGGCATTGATTCGTATATATATCCCTCGATCTCGATAATTTTGCGGATACAAAAGCAAACACCGTTTCCTGCATATCTCCACAGCCTCTCATAATGCCTCGCCGCAGCTCCGGTGGTCAGTTTCCACGTCTTTCTTTATCTTCCTTTACACATCGATCGATTTATTTCTGTTCTGGATATTTTCTTCGGTGGTTTCATGCTGAGAAAAATAGTAAAATTTGTTTCTTTTTTTTATTACTTACAGTCAAATTGAAAATTGGATTGGTTTTGAGCTGATTTTTAATTATGTTTTCCATCGAATAAGAAGCTGGGGTTTTGAAATGGTAGGTTGTGATATCATATTTTGGTAACTTGTGTATCATTTATTTGGTGAAAACTTCATTAGTCGCCCTACAATGTTATTATTTGATACTTAAAAGGTAAAGATGAAAATGAAGTGTTTGGTACCAATACCTGTACAATTGGACAATTTTAGGTTAATTTGATCTTCTGTCATTGAATTTATAGGCCTTCGTTCTGTCAGAGCTTTGAAGTTTACTTGTGATTCGTTTTCTTTATGGATTCACTGTGAAAATGTTGGTTATGGAGGATGCTATTGAACTTATCATGTCTTCAGGAACATAAACTCCAAATCCTATACATATGTTTGGTTGAATTTGACTTGGGACTTTGTTTTTCTTCGTAAGCTATTTATTTGTATTTGTTTTACTAGCATGTCATTGGTGCGATGTGTGCATTTAGTTCTCGTGACATAGAACACAACAAGAAATATTAAACTTTATTCATCAATCAAAGTCTAGTTACAAATGAGGTATATTCAGTCCTCATCTTTTTCGATATCTTCATTCCTATCCTTGTTCCTCATCATCTTGTATCCCGACTTCTTCGCTTTAGATGTTACAGTGTTCAGTATCTTTGGTTATACTCGATAATAAACTGCATCAACCCTGTTTCTTACTCTCTTCTGTATCCTTGGTGTTGGTTAGAACACTTCCGAGGTCTTACTTTAATGTAAATGTGTACATGCATAAATTTAATGCCAAAGTTTGCATTTCAATACCTATGATTTTGGACCATAGATTATGTTGTGTTCAGTGCTATCACACTGTTGAAAGTGTCATTTGGTGTATTAGATGGCCTATGTTTATAGCTTTTCAATTCTCCACACTGTCATAATTTTGCAGGAAGATCCACTCGTCCAGCTCCTCGTCCAGCAGCAACACGCAACCCACCCCCTCAACCAGGTATCTCTAATCTACTTTGCTGTATCATTTGACAATTATTTAAGGACTTGGAACCTGTTACAAAATAATTTCCATTAGTTAATTGGTCTCCTTTATCTGTTCTCCTGTCTTTGGGCTCAATTTGTATTTATTAATTAACATTGCATGTCAATAGTGGTTGTGTTACTTCGCATCTCATTGTTTTATTGTTGATTATTTCAGCGAATCATGCTCCTCCACCAGCTCCTGTTCAAGGGAACACAGGTGGATCTATGCTTGGAAACATCGGTTCTACCATAGCACAAGGTACATGGGGATAGGCTCTAATTTTTCTTGTATATATCTCTCTCGTAAAATGAACGAAGGAAGATGTTAATGCATTTTTTTCTTTTGTTTTTGTTTTTTGCTTTGTAGGAATGGCTTTCGGTACCGGCAGTGGAGTGGCGCACAGGGCTGTTGATGCTGTTATGGGTCCTCGCACGATTCAACACGAAACTGTCGTCTCTGAAGCAGCTGCAGCACCAGTACCCACTGCAACTACCATGGGTGGCTCCGATGCTTGCAGCATCCACTCAAAGGCATTCCAAGATGTATGTTTGACTCTATCTCCCATTGTTGGCTCCTTGTATTATAAAATTTACATCATTGCAGAAATCTTAAACTTTATACATAATTCCAACTTACATCTTCAAATTAAGTATTATTCTTAAGGCATAGTCCTAGTCTGCTTGATGCTATGTTTTACTTGCCTTAAAAATCCTACTCCGCTTGATACTATGTTTGACTAAGATCTATAATCCATTGAGCTAAAACCTTCTATCTTCAGATATGCTGTACTTATGTTTCATGGTAGATTGGTATTTCATAGATAGTGTAACCAAAGGAACATTGTTTTTTGTCGTTACCGAATTTTTCTGCTTCCTTCTCCATTTGTGTTTGTCCCCAGCATCTTCTTAATAACATTATGAATTCCGGCATCTTACCGACAGAAAGTTCTGATGCAGATATTTCATCTTTGATTTCTTCTGCAGTGCTTGAATAGCAATGGCAATGACATCAGCAAGTGCCAGTTCTATATGGATATGTTGGCTGAGTGCAGGAGAAACTCGGGTTCCACAATCAGTTCCTAAGTCTCGTGTCTTTGATACATCATTATGTTGGTTATGAGTTGGTTGCAATGGAACTATAGCAAACACCACCTTTTGGTGGACATTAACATTCTCGTTTGATTTGGAATTACTATTATGCTGACGAGAACAATAATTTTAAGATGCAAACATGGTGCTAAATGGACATATGGCTTCATTCTTCTTTATTGCTTTATTGGCTTCAATTGCTTGATCTTTTTGCTTCCAGTTTTTCTTCATTTTCCCCTTTGGAGAGGGTGGGGTGAGGTCGAAAAAGCATCCCCATAAAGATTATTATCATATTATGGGCGTGTTTGGTAGAGATTAAAATCGGATTAAAATTGAAAAATTAGCCGTCATGGTTGACTTTTATTAGACGAGTGAGACTCAATAACGGCTATATTTTCAATTTTAATTTGATTTTGAGTTGTACCAATCAAGCTCTATACTAGAAATAGCCAAAATAGTATGTTAAAGAAGAGGAGCTGCTATATGTACGGAAAAAGTGGTGCTAGAATTCATACAGATAACACTTGCAATTTTCTATTGGACAATGACAACAACAAAAAAATAAAGATAGAAAAACAGACCAAACAGATGCTGCCACAAAGGGAATTCTGGTAGTGGTTGTGAAAATTATGGCAACAATTCCCCTGAATAAGGGAAAAAATCATGCTAGAGTTACAGTTTTGGTTCATAGTTTTTTTTTACAGCCCCCTTACATGGGGGTGGGGCCTGCGATTGTGGGCCACACCCTCTGATCCTCATGTGAGAGGGCTGTGAAAAAATTGTGAACCAAAGCTGTACATTCAGTTTTATTGTAAGGGGAATGAAGGGAATTGCTATAAAGAAATTGGTTTTGTCATGATCAAACTTTGTTTTAGGTTAGATGGGACTGTATGCATAAAGTCAATTAGATGCAATATCGTCGACTAGACACCAACATCACAGGCTTACAGCTCTCCAATTCAGAAATTTGGAGTCCCATTATCCTGTTTTTCATGTGTAATATCAATTATGGGATAATTCATATTGACTCAATTTCATTCATTATTCATATAACTCCCTTTATTGTCTATTCGACAGTTCTATTCCCATCTAGCCTTCTGTACCAGGTTTTCCCATTTTATAGTAATTAAAATGCCATCTTATAAACATTGTTTCAGCTTGAATAACCATTGACCTTAGAAGAAATTGTGTATAAGAGGAAAAGGATAAACATTGTTCGATTAGAATGGATAACATAGACCATAGTTGACCCGAAATTCCCAACATCTTATATTAATCCCGTGAAATGTGTTGAACAAGGTTCTAAATATAAAAGACCGAAAGTCGATAAATTATCTTCCCATAGAGCCAAATATTCTATTTACAATTTCAATTTTGGTAGTAGTTTCAAGTCTCTTATCACAATTTCCCTTTGAGAAAGCTGGTACAGAGTTTCTTCCATGCCTCTGTATCTGGCTCAATAGCCTCCAACTTGGACTTGGCCTCTTCCGCAAGAGACTCCTGGACAGATAGATACAATAAATGTATGTATAGAGTTGATAAGAGTTTAATAAGTCTGCTGGACACTAACATACCTTAATGAGATTGCAATTGAGAAGACGATCGATTATATTCAGCAAAATGTCCTTTGTGTACTCTGGGTGACCTTGGATGCCCATAATATGGTCACCGTATTTGAACATTTCAATCCCAGTTTTGTTTGACCGTGCTATAACTTCCGCTTTTGGAGGAAGCTCCCTGACCTAAACCATATTTCACTCATTGAGTTGCTAATTTTCAAGTTGGAGGTGGTGTGAATGGTTGGACATACCTCGTCCTGGTGGCATTCAATGACGGATAAGAAAGTCGGCATTTCCAGGGATGTGAAGATCTTTGATGATTGTAAATGAACCTGTGTGACTCCAATGTCCCAACCAGAAGTGGCGCGACAAGTCTTTCCACCCAAAGCTCGTCCCAATATCTAGCAAAAATAAAGGTTGCATGTATCATTCATCAACTATTTACTAGACACGACGACCAAATTGCTTGGTACACATTATAAGTTATATGTTACACGTATATAAAACATGACAAATAATATTCTTTTGTGATTTCTAACTAGAAAAATAACCACATCGAATTTTTTTACTTTGGTACACAAAGAAAAGGAAAGTAAAAGATTCTAAGGATGCATGAACATGGAAATACAAAGCATGATTTTGACTTGTTGGGATGTAATTGATCATCCTAATCACCCCACGATAAGAACCAAAGGTTCCATCACTTTTTATCTATTACATTATGTGACTGTGCGTGTGTGTGTGTGTGTGAGAGAGTATGGTTGACATCTAAATTAAAAGATCAAAAGGAAATGATGTTGGATCTCACTAAATTAATACGACAATCGTGAATTATTCTATACATCATTACGGGTCCATTTGGTAAGATTCTTTTTTTTTTCCCTTGCTGCAGAATTCTATGTTTAGGTCAGTTTCTTCTAAAAGTTCTTTAACACTTTCAAAAAATTATTATTCAAACATATTCAAAAGTATCTTCTTAGTTTTAGAAATAATTTTGAACTTTTCAAAATCTCTGTCGAACGAGCCTCCTCAAATCCAAAATTTTAGGGCGGGCCAAATATGTATATGCTATGTGCTTACACACTATTATAAATTCTTTACGAGTGGATAACACAAACTAGTCTTATTGGTATATATGTGAACCATATAATAAAAGCATAGCCGTGACACCCTTGAATTTTGGACCACCATACTATTCCAAAAGCTGAAACAAACAACATAAATATCTATTTATGTTATTTCTCACTCTTCGTAGTTTACCTAGAGGTGTCAAAATGTGCGAAATCTCCTTGCACATAAAAGTGCAACTCAAACACGGCTCAACCCAAGCATGGAAACATTGAACCCATCTAGTTATATTGTACTATGGGGAGTCACATGCTCGAGTCAACAATTTAATTCGAATGTCAACTATATAACACTAATTCCAAATTATGTTGGGAAATTTATAGAATTCAACCATTAATTTCAGTCTTTTTTGGAAATGTCTTTAATTTATATTTTGTTTCCTCAATTTTTAGGGGACGTCTTATTCTCATTTTTCTCTCTTTTCTTTTTAATCAACAATCACACATCCTTCATTATAATAATATGGCGCAAGGATAAAAAAATTCATTTTTCTGAACCGCACATTTTTCATCAATCTACTATTCTTAAATGCATAGTTCAAAAATAATGGAGTTCAAATGCACCTTAATTTAATATAAACAACTTGTGTCCATTGACAAACTCAAAGATTAGAATATTATTTAAAAAAAGAAAAACTCAATGAGAACATTTGTCCCATTGAAGCAAAGTGTAAAAACATAACTGAAAACGCGGTCGACAAAAATAAACAAACTAAATACATATTCATGGTATTATGTTTAGGATTCGTTTTGTAAGAATTTTACTTCTCGTATAAGATAGATTACTTCTAAAAAATTATTTAAAACACTTTTTAATTTTCAAATGCTCTGTCAGACGAACCTTCATCATCATCATCATCATGCGTGGTTCAACATTAGGATTCTAAGAAAAGTACTATATTATAATAGGCATTAACACCAGAAAACAAGGATAGCTGTCTAGAGATGAATTTCAAATACACGCAAAACTGCTTTAAGTAAAACGAAAATGGCGTGAAGAATACCTGGTGACCAAAACAAATGCCTAGAACCTTCTTCTTCATCGCATCCAATTTCTTCAAAAAAACTACGAGTTCACAGATCCATAAATCATTACCATGGGCGTCGCTACAACTACCGGTGATAACAAATCCATCGTACTCTCCGATCTCGTTATCTTCAGGAAACTCGCCTTTTGAAACCTTAAACACGTCCCATGTTTCGCCTTCTTCACCCAGCATTTGCACAAAAACCCCAAAATAACCTCCGTATAGTTTCTTCACGTAATCTGAGTCCTCTGCACAAAGAAGAACAGCAAACTTATTGCTACCCATTCTCTCTCTCTCTCTCTATATATATATATATGTGTGTGTATATATTGCTGGAGACAGAAAGGGTGAGAAGCTGTTCTTCTCGGGGAGTTTTTTTTCCTTTAGGCTTGAGAGAGGTGATGTAGCGCAGTATTTCTAAAACAAACTGATGGAGTTAAGACTTAAGAAGAAGGTTAGAGTCAATTGAATTTACGGATCTGCCCCTTTGTCAATATTCGACATTCCTTTTTTATAAATTTGTTTCCCTTTCTAAAAAGTATGTTTGGAGATTTCTAGGCCCTGGTTGGGAAGAATTAAATTTTTCTATAGTAAATTAATTCTTATTTTTAACCACATATTTTTCAATAAAATAATATTTTCCATCACATCAATAATTTTTTTTCTTTTTCAACCACACATTTCCCATCATATCACTATTCAAAATCAATTCTTCCCCCAAAAATCTCTTCCAAATAAGCTCCTAATTTTATGTGTAAAATTATTTTATTCGAAAAATATATATTTCAAGACGACTTTTAAAAAATTTATATCAAATAGTAGCTGAATTGCATCATCACTCTAAAAATAAAAATTTAAAAGATTTAGTCAGTGTTTGATTTGGATTAAAATTCAATTAAAATATAAAGTCAAAGTCAACATTTAATTTTAAGAACACATTTTATTAATTTTTATCAAAATCTACTAAATCAAATTTTAATATCTACCAAAGAAGGGCTTAAATTCTGGTTTGGTAAAGAATTTTTGAAAATATGTTTTGTGAAACGTGATTGTTTGAAAAATGTGTTGTTCGATAATAAGAAAAATTATCGATATGTTTTATGAGAACGTATAATTCAAAACGAGTTTGAAGATAAATGAATTTTTTTTAAAAAATGAAATCCAAACATGGAGCTGTAAAATAAGGAAAATAATTATAGATAGTTACAAATTTAGCAGTTAGCATAAAATGATCAAAATAAGTTAAAAATTAACTGAGTCACTTGTAAATTACCAGGGCAGAATTAAAATTTAAAGGACGGATTTATCGCAGAATCCGCAGTATTTTTAGGGAGGTGTACGTGGAAGTTGTCACGTGAGATTTTATTAGAGCATCTGTCACGTGCAATCTCATCACAATTGGCACGAACACGTGTGCCTATCTTGATCGGATTTGGACGCCCCGGATTTAATTATTTAAAGGTTATTTTTCTTTTCCACATTAAAATTTATAATTTTTTTTTTAATTTTCCCCCATATGAACTTCGAATGAAAGTCTCGAACTCGAATCAATAACTTGACCTGATAAGATTTTGCTCTTAGCCCATGTTTGGTGCACATTTTTGCTCCAAAAATATATTTTTTTTGATTGATGTGATGGAGATTATGTGGTTGAAAATGAAGGAAAAGTTATTGATGTGATGGAAAATATTATTTTATTGAAAAATGTGTGGTTGAAAATGAGTAAAAAAATGAGAATAAAAAAAATAATGTGGCTCAAATAGGGGCTAATTATTAGAGCTAAGTCTTGATCTCACTTTTGCCCCCGTTTGACACTCATTCTCTTTTTTCATTCTCCATTTCAACCACACATTCTATCAATAAAATAATACTATACATAGGGCCTGTTTGGTATGAATTTTGATTTTCTACAGTAAATCAATTCTCATTTTCAACCACACATTTTTCAATAAAATAATATTTTCCATCACATCAATAATTTTTTCTTCTTTTTCAACCACACATTTCCCATCATATCACTATTCATTTGCCAATAACTTATTTCTATCTATTTATAAATACTTATCAAACGAATAACGTATTTGCTCTGCACATAATTTGGTTAATTCATATTACAGATATATAAAAATGGATGGGTCGGTTCGAACTTGTTTGTCAAACTGTTGAACAAGACAGACATGATAAATCAAAATTTAATGTTGTCCGAAACATAAAGGAGATTTAATGTTGCTTGTGGTAGTACATTTTCTTGTAGATACAAGTTTTCACATTGAAGCCCCCAGGGGCATAGGCGAGTTGGTAAGGCTTGAGGTGACGTGGGGAGAAATCCTCCGGCTTCGCAGGTTCGATTCCCCACTCAGTGGGTTCGTGTCCTGTTGGCTCTCTCCCTCAAGTCCCTGCCACTCGTGCATATCCCTCGATTTACAACCCACCTGGCTGAGGGGCCTACGGCACAGGTGGGGGGGGTTCGCCTTCGGGACTTCCTCCTTAGCAAAAGTTTTCACATTGAAAGTTTCTTTGAGTTTAGCCTCATGTTTCAATTATAATAGTAATAGAGTCAAACATTATAATTGTGTTCTTTGACTTGACAAATTGTACTTGTGGCCGCCTCCTGATTTTATTATTTTTGGACTACATATGTAACACTTTGAAAAATTCTACGTTGTATTTCGGCTCGAGGAAATAATAATTAATGAAAAAGTTAATAAATTATTTTAGATATCATTATTTCTTTTACGTCAATTCAATAACATGCCTAAAATATATCACGTGTAGACTAATTTTGAAATTGTTTAGTAGCTAAAAACCCTTCGAAAATGACGTCAAACTTTGATGGATTCAACATCAAAATCTACCGTTGAATTTCGGTGGTCGACAAGAATTTTCTGCTGAGAGTATTAAAGAAGTTAAGTCAATATTTTCAAAAAATACTTGAAAAAAATAGGAGATATAACTGCAGTTGCCTGGAAACTCTGGAAAAAACAAACCCTTCAATTTCCCAATTTCAACCTATTAAAATAAATGAATAAATAACAAAAGTGAAGAAAAAGTCAATAACCCAAAATGAAAGCGTCAGAGGGTTGACCTAATTAACCAAGAATTTCCTAACTTACCCAAAAAGAAAAATCAGAAATAAATTAAAAGAAAAAGTATTTTTATTTTCGAATTATATCCAAATTGATTATGATTCCCACGATGAAATTTTGTAGCCCATTACTTAGACAAAGGCAATGGTAACTTTTCTTCTAAAAGTATTTTATGTCATTCATTTATATGTCTAATACGTTTATGACAAGTTACTTAATTTAAAGTACTTATCGCAAGCTTTTGATTAGTTGATGTCGAGCAAAGTGTGTTTGCAAAACGCGATTTAGGTTCGCAATTTTCAACATCTTATCACTGGAATTCACAGATTTTTTGACAATGAGATTGACGATAAGACATTGAAAATCACAGCCTAAATCACATTTTGCAGACATACTTTGCTTACGTGGATGTCTTATATGGTCAACGTACGAAATCTGTTTGACACGTGGGAAGATTATATTTGACAATTACTTTCTCAGCTCTTACAAAAAATTGAGTTCGTCGAATTTATTTTCATTATTCTTAAATGATATAGAACAATAATAAAATTCATGTTGATTTTGTAGTCATAAATAGTTCGTTGAAGTAGTTGGTGCGAAAATAACGTATCAAATAAAAAAATTGGACGACCATCTTTGTATACCATGTAATAACAACATTGATGTCACAAGTGGGATTCAGACGAGTAGCAAAACGAAGAAAGCAGATATAAGTCGTTCTTTCACTGCTCTACATTCCTGCCATAAGGAAGGCAGAGTTAGCAATTGCTGGAAAAGAGCAAACTTCGTTCTTGGACTTATCGTAAAAGGTATTCTGTATGAGCATTTATAGGACAAAAAAATTGGGTGGCCATCACAAGAAAGACCAAATGTCACATTCATATATAGACAACGACACTAAGGTTTGTTTTTCTTTTATGTAAAAATGCAATATAATTGAGCTATTAATTGTTATTCGCGTGACATGTTTGGTAAGTAGATAACGATAATAGTATTTCAAATAAAATTTAAGTACTGCTACGTGTATTATTCGATAATGAACATATTATAATTAAAGATCATTTTCTTGATGCTGCCAAAATCTATTCATATGATCTTGCATAATCTTGATTTTAAGTGAATTAAATTTGAAAAAAATAAAAGGAATTAAATATGTTTACATACACAAGGAAGGCATCCATCAAGTTATCCATTTCTCTAATTATTATAAACTAGAGAGAATATAGAGAGAAAAGTAGAGAGAAAAGTGGTCTCAAAACTTTTATGTAATTCACTTAGAATCAAAACTCTATATTTATAGGTTAGAATTAGAGATACATGTGTATAATGGTCATTCAAAAACAAATTAATTTATAACACTCGCATGGAATGTCTATCTACACAATAACTAACTCGTTAAAAGTCTTGTTTGAGACAAATCAAGTTAAAAAGAGTACAGTTAATTGTAAAAGAATTTGGACTAGCAAGACGTTGCCTCGGTAAAATCTTATCAAGAAAGTTCAGTGGGACATTAGCTAGAGGAATAAAAAAGAGTGCGAATGTTCTCTCACATGAACATCCATGTCTTGTATGCCAATGCCACAATTCTAGTCATGTATTTTCATTTTGTCGTGTTACAACCTCAAATTAGTATATTTTTCATACAAAATATTCATCTATCACTGGTTGATCATAGCTGGCACAATGATTCAATACAATTACATTTAAAAACAAATATTGTTGTTACTTTCTTCACGAGTCTTGTATATAATTTGTAACACATGATACTAAAATCATAGAGTTATGAGGATAGACGTAGATTATTGACATTCATGACTATAATATTTACAACACTCATTAGATATTCATCATACAAAAAATGTCTCGTTAAGACCTTCTTAGAAAAAAAAAATGTGAAAAATATTTGATATATTCAACGGGTTTATAGTCTTGATCGATAGGTGCGGGTAATATTCAAAATTTCATCATGATGGAGTATATCAATGCAATTGTTGATCTTCAACAAGAAATTACTAATAAACACAAATCACATTGATTACATATTCGTGCATTATATACATAGCTAGCCACTCCTACCCATTGAAGGGTTTGGACACATTTTTGTACCTAATTATAATATGAATTTATCTACTTGTACATTATGGATGACTTTAATAATGCACAAGTGGAGGCCTCTCATTGGGGCCTCGGCTGGGTCGCGTCAGCCGAGGCCCCAATGAGGGGCCTCCACTTGTGCATTATGGATGCCTTTATGGCATCCATAATGTACAAGTAGCACCTCTCTTATAATATATTCCATCACCATTTTGCGACAGTTTCTTCGGAAGAAAGAAAAGATTTTGCTACCGTTTGGGTAAACTAAAAAGTTGATTAAAATTTAAATCAAATCAATAATTAATTTTAAACCCTAGGATGTACATAATACAAATTTTTAATAATATATTCTATCAATTTTTTTATCAAAATTTATTAAAAAATTATTATATTAATCCAAAAGCTCTATGGGGCTGTTAAAGACTTGGAGGTGCAAGAATTAAAAGTTCGTTTATCGAGGAGGGATACAAAGTGTCATTTTCAAGTCTGTACTAGACTCGTATTCCTCAAGTCCTCTCCCTCAAAATCTCTCCATAATTCATAAAAATTCCAAATCCAAGCTGCAAAAACATCAAAGAAAACGGATCATTCTTAAAATTCAAATGGGCCTCTTGAATTTCCTCAAGTTTACTCTCTTATGCATTGATGTTCTTGCCTGGTAAAATCTTACACTACTTTTTACCTTAATTTGAAGTAAAGATGTTGAATCTGTCTGGAAAAACCCAGTTTTTCATGCTGTGTTTTGATCTTTGTGTACCGATCCCTTTAGTTCTTTTTCTTGTTCTATTTTTACTTTAATGTGTTTGTATACATTTGTACGATGTAAAGTATGGCCGTACGTATGCATGTTTTTTGTACGTATACTTATATCTTCTTGCCCAAATATTACTTGCAGGCCTGTATTTGCTCTGGCCTATCCTCTGTAAGCTCCATCTTTTGTGTGTATATTTTTTTCTATGGTATTTTTGATGGTGAAATTTAATGATTTCTTGATTGTTTCAGATGTGCTTCAATCCGAGCCATTGAAAGTGGCTCTAAATATCACATGAGAAAATTGGTCATCTATTGGACCCTTTTTTCTCTCATTTCTCTGTTTGAACTTGCTTTCATCAAACTCATTGAGTGGTATGGTTGTGTTGCTATAATTTTCTTGTCCATTGTAGACTCGTATTCAATATTGCATACCAAATATGCACTGGAGGCTACATGATACAATTTCCTTGTGTAATTTCAGGATACCACTATGGTCTTGTATAAAATTCATAGTCATATGTTGGTTAGTTGTGCCTCGGTTTGATGGTGCTTGCTATGTTTACCAAAGGCTTGTGAATCCTTGCTCGTCTGTGAGTCTACGAGCTTTACTCAGTCAGCTTTGCAGACCAAACGAGGAGCAAAGCCTTACGACAGAAACTCTCGTTGCAGTGACAGAGAGATACATTAAAGAGAATGGTTCCGAAGCCTTTGAAAACCTTATGAAAAGCAAGGTCAGCAACACGATACATGTTCATCTATGCGGAGCTCAAAGTTTGCTAATTTCGGGCTATGTTATGTTTAATGAATTCTCTTAGTAGCATATTCATGCTATGTCTTTTTTTATGGTAACATAATAGAACTGTTTATAATTTAAGTTAGTGAAAATAAGTTAAACTTGTTTTCGTAGTTCCTTGTTCATTCCCTAATGATCCATTTGTTTCTCTCTAAAATCAGCTTAAATGCATAGAACCTGATAACGTTCAGAAAGATATCGAACAGCTAGAATCAAGAGATAAAATTGATGCAGATACTACAGAACAGGTAAGATTAACCACTCCTCCCCTGGCCGTGTCTTTCTAATGCCTCATCGTGTCGGTTTTTTGAATTCGAACTCCTTAAAGTGCCATTTGTTATATTCTCTATCTAGCCGAAGTGCAAAGAACCCGAGGTTGCTCAGAAAGACATTAACGCACTGGAACCAACAGAGAAAATTGCATCAACTACAGAGGAACAGGTTAGATTCCTTGTCATGTCCATTTTTGGTTTTGCGGTGTTGAATTGTGGTGATTCTATGATTGCATACCAATTGATTAAGCAATGACTGTATTATCTTGTCTAATTTCGCAAAGAAACGACAGTTTTAAGAAAGCATGGTTGTTAATACTCTTCGTTACCCTGTTATACACATTCAGCACGAAGATGCTAAGATTTCAGAAAAGATACTGAGAGAAGAAGCATATGAGAGAGTCCCGGAAGTTCCTGTGCAGAAAGTTCAGCGAGAATGGGCTTGTGCGTTATGTCAGGTGACAACCTCAAGCGAGAAGATTCTGAATAGCCATCTTCAGGGGAGGAAGCACAAGTCCAAGTGCGATGAACTAAAAAGAAGCAAACAAGATACAAAAAGCAGAGGATCTTCACCATCCGGGACTCATAAATCAAAGCACGGGAACCTTGAGCCAGAAAAGGGTAACATCGGTGAAGGATTGAAGCAAAATTTAAACAGCAAAATGGAAGAGACAGTTCAACCTCGTGCGAGAAGTGATCGAAAGAGGCAGGAGCAAACAACACCATATGGTGCTGGCAGTAATCAGACGCTTAAACTGTGGTGCAATATATGTAAAGTAGAGTTGCCGGGTGTGAATAACCTTACTGATCACCTTCGGGGGAGGAAGCACTCTTCTAATATTCAAAACATGTTCAATGGTGATAATAAGAATGAAGTTGGAACAGGTTGGTTTACGTGGAAAGAATGAAGGAACAGGTTGGTAGTTCGAGTCTCTTGTAATCATCAACAAATGTGTTAATGCTACTTAAGGATATTCGAAGTTGGACATTTGGAAGCTGTTGAGGGTAAATTTCACTTATGAATTGATCGCTTCTCTTCTAAAAGTATAGTTAGGTCATGCTTTTATATGTTTGATACGTTTATGACAAGTTACTTAAATTAAAAGTATTTATTGCAAGCTTGAGATTAGTTGATGTCGAGCTCCCTTATTTACAGCCAATTGCTTTGATATCTTGTTATAATTTAGAGATAACGATGTCAGGTTTAGAACTTAATCAATTGTTTTTTAGTTAATCTCGATTTTAGTTGCAAGATTGTCTTTAACACTTATTGTTCTCATGTAACTCTTTAAACTTTAAAATCTCAATCTAGTATTCAGTGTCAAGTAAAAAATGTCATGTAATTAATTTTTTGAAAGGTCACTTAACTATACTAAGTATTACTATTTAGAACTTGTTTGAGCCCCATTTTTGTTGAAGAATGCATTTTGAAACAGTAGATCGATGATGAATGTGTAGTTAAAGAATAAGAAAATTTTTGGGTTTGCGTATAATATTATTTTATTGAAGAATGTGTGGTAAAAAAGAAGAGAAAGAAGAGTGTATTTTGAAAATAATGTGGATCAAACAAGGGCTTAATACCTAGGCTTAAAATTGTATCTCAATAGTCATTAAATATTATGCATCGTGTTATCCAACTGTTACTTGAATCTATATAAGGGCACGGATATTGAGTAAGAGATTAATTAGGATGGAAATAAGGATTCAAGTTTTCTTTGAGAATGGGAATTAAGAAATGGGTCCAAGGAGCGAAGAGCAAATTGATAAATCTGTATCCTTCCCCTCCCATGATGTCATCTGACGACAATCAAAATAGAACTGTGCTCCTCAAACAGGGTGGGGGGACCGTGTTCACGAAAATATGTTTCGAATTTAAATCACCGCAAGTGTACGGTTCGTTGGCAAGTAATAAAGAGGAAATTGTAAAAGTTCGAGTATCGTTCCCACGAGGATTGATCTAACCTAATTTCTATTATTGTAACCTTAACCGAAACTATAAAACTCAAATTGGTAGTTTTTGTGATTTTAATATGAAATTGTAAATAACATGCAAATTAAACTAGAATTGCGATGTAATTGTAAAACAATGGTTGAATGCAAAGTTTGAGAAAATTAATATATGGAAAAGCGCACTAGGATCCCGAATGACCAAGCAAAGTTCACTCTTAAACACTATCTCACAATTTGACAACACGATGAATCGTTTGAAGAATCAATGTTTCTAACCTATCCAACAATCTCTTTCGAGTAGAATTGAACCTATCCTACTATACCATTTGACTATATTTCTATGATAAATGCAATATATAAGGATGCATGTAGTTTTGTAAACACTTAGAGATTCACGTAATGCATATCGGTATATTTCTATCCTCTATGAACAAAACGACGATTTACACATTGTTGAATTTATTTCCCTTCTTTCGAATGCATGAAATAAATCACCTAAACTCACACAATTATCGTCGACTATAATCACGGAGACAATAAGTGTATATAAATCATTCAAAACCATCAAAGTGTTTAATTATCAAATTGCAAAATAGAATTAAAGAGTTCACAATGCGAGGTTCATCGTTCACCTAGTACATAAAAAGTCTAGCCTAACATAATGAAATTAAAACAACAATAAAAATGATAGAAAGAAAACATCACCAAAAAATAGAAGTTTAAGGCTTGAATCTTGGATCTTAATGTGAAACCCTAGCTCAAGCTCTTCTCCTTGCTCTTGAAATTCGACCTTTTCTCCCTAAGAATGCATCCAACCTAGTCTAGGACGAGTTTAGGCTTTTATAGTTGCACTAGAATCATTACCATAAGAGTTGTAGTTGGATAAGGAAACTTAAGAATTTCTCGCCCAGAATACCCCTTGCTATAGCAAGGTATATTTTCATGCTGTAGCATGGGCAAAGTAAATCCTTCCTGAAAATCTCTGTTGAGGTCTGGGCTATAGCAAGGTAAAATCTCATGCTATAGCATGGAAGAATTTTCGCTTCTAGTGCAAATTAGTCTTCAATCTTCTTTTCATTTCACTTTTGGAATTTCTTCATCTTCCATCTTCTTCTAGTCATCCATAATATTGACAATTAGATCTTTAGTGAGGTTCCATGCTCGGTTCGTCGTTCGGGTCAACTTATGAATAATTGCGATTTAGTCCCCGAACTTTCATTTCCTTCCATTTTGGTCATTTTCGCCTTTTTTTCGCTCATATTTCATTATTTCCATCAAAGTAAACCTACAAACACAATTCATATTGAATTAAGCCTTATTCAAACATTTATATCAACAATTAATCATGTTTTGTCGCATAATTAAGTGCACAAAATGCACTTATCAGACCGACTTAAAACAGGGGGCTGAGGTGCCAGTCAACTCCCTGTTTTTTGGTAGGTCATTGACCTGTTTGAGTGGCATTTTCCATCAAAATAATCCACTACCTCTTTTGCCAGAGAATGTCGACTGGACAGGTCTAATCATTTCTTTCTGCTTTTGGTATTGCAATGTTGCCACCAAGTCAAAGAGAAACCTTAAAAATGATCTTTTTGTGTGTTCTTGTGATTCTTGCATTTTCGTTCATGTGGGTGAGAAAATATATCCAAAGCAGGTATCCAGACTGGGCCAAAAGGATGGAACTGGTTGAAATATTGCGTACTTCCACAGCTTTCTTTTTAAGTATTAGTACGAGTTTCTCGTTAATCCTCGAGATATTTTCGTGGTTCATTTACATTCTTTGTTTGATTGTCATATTCATATGCAATCCATGCTAGTCCATAATCTGCGTGCAGCTCAACTGCATTCTTTTTGAGAAATGCAAGATTCGACTACTACACCTAGAAAGGGGGTGATTAGGTGTAAATGCGAAATTAACATTTTTGGTGTGTTTGAGACACATTCTTTTGAAAGAATGTATTATTGAATAGTAGATTGATGGAGAATATGTGGTTAAAAATGAAGGAAAAGTTATTGATGTGATGAAAAATATTATTATATTGAAGAATGTGTGGTTGAAAATGAGTAGAAGAATGAGAATGAAAAAAAAATGTGTACCAAACAGGGGCTTTAATTAACAAGCAATAAGTCACAAGTTAATTATGTTTAGGTGATTAGTCAACCAATTCAGATTTTCTTATCTTTGAATACCGCAGTAAAATCAAAACAATAAAGAAAGCAGTAAACAACACCAGAATTGTTCAGGGAGAAACCCAACATGGGAAAAACTCCGTACACTTTGCCAGTCAAAAATCTACTATAAACTGTTGATAAAACTTACAGACTACCAGTAAAGTTGACGACACAAGCTTTCTGATCTCCTGTCTGAAGGTTGAAGCAGCCCTCCTGGAATGTGTGCACCAACACCAATCCTGGCTCTTCTTAGTAAACCAGTCCTCCTGGATTGAACACACGAACTCCAATCCTGACTCTTTACACAATTTATCTCCTGTAGGTCTTTCCCAAGAACTCCTCGTTCTTCAAATTCTTCCTTGATCTTCTACACAGCCAAGTTGACGAAACAATCTTGCAGCAGACCCGATCGAAGAATCCAATTCAGTGTTTGATTTTATGATTTTGATGTTTTCAATGAGTAGATCGCATATAAATTGAAGGATTGAACTTTTGATCTTGTGTAGGATGAATTCTCTCTTGAATAGAATGTGTTCAATCTCATTTTGCAGAAAACGCAGCGTCTCTATTTATATGTTGGACGAATTAAGTTGAATGGGCGAAGAAAAAATCTCGAAAATCGAAATTAAGTCTGGTCGAAAAACATGGTCGCTCGAGCGACATGTGGGCGAAGATTTTGCTCTTATTATTAGAGCTAAGTCTTGATCTCACTTTTAACTTTTTCAATGAGCCATTTGTATTAAGTAACATAATTATCAATAAATAAGCAAGCTGATCAAATCTATTTTTGTCATGTTTGATTCAACGAAAGGCTAAAATTCTTTACGTTGTTTATACACAGTAAAACTAAACAATGTAAGGCTAAAATTGCGAGCCCTACATTCTATGTGGATAAAAACAGGGGAAAAATTCACTTTCCCTACTTTATCTTTACCCTATTTCAAAAATAACAAAACAACTTTTACATTTCAAAAATCAGAAATTTTGACTTATACATACACATTTATATAAATATTTATTTATACATATAAATATATAAATAAATAAATATATATATGTATAAAATTAACCCACCCCCACCACCCCACCATGTCGGCGACTGCTCCGGCGACGACGACTTCTCCGGCGACCACTCCGATTCCGACGACTTCTCCGGTGACTATTCCGATTACATCAATTTTTTGTACGGTCACAGCCCAAGTCACAGCCCAGGTCACAAGTCACAGTCCAGGTCACAGCCTAGGTCACAGGTCACAACACATGATTTTTTGTTTATAATAATTGATAACACAATAAGGCTCACGTCTCACATTTTTATTAATAGTCATAGATTATTTTTAAATGGTCACAGTACATATATTATACATGGCTCAGGTCATAGTTTTGTTCATAGTCCCATTTTATTTTCAAATGACTCAAATTCTTATTGATAGTCACAAGTTTATTTCAAATGACCACAGCACAGGTCACTAATTATTTTATTGATTACAGATCAAACAATTACAGGTCACAATTATCTATCAGTCACATATTTTTAAATGTATTGGTCACAGATTAATTTTTAATCACAAATTGTCGACTTTTAAGATCACAGTTAGTTCAAATAGTTGGTCACATACACCAAACATCCCACCACCGATCCTGATCCACCTCCAATCTTGGTCACGAATCACCACCAAACAACTGTTGCCACCACCACCTTAAACAAATCAACAGAAAAACACCACCGCACGGTCCGCACCAAATCCATCACTGCACCGACAGACCCATCACCACCAACATCTCACCATCACCCATTACAATGACCACCACCGTCGACCGTCACCGCCACCGCCTACCACTGCACAGTACAAATCAAAAACCAAAAAACTCCCAAAATTCAACCACCGGATTGGCACCCATGGCATTCCCACACACAAACCATCCGCCACAAGAACCACCACCGCCGACCACTGTACAGTAGATCGCATAAAAAATAAAAAAATTTATGATTCTGGCAGATCGGCATTGCAGATTCGACCACCAACATCTCACCATCACCTACTGCCACGACCACCACCGTCGATCGTCACCGTCACCGTCACCGCCACAGCCGACCACCGCACAATATGAATCAAAAACAAAAAAATCCCAACATTCAACCACCAGATTGGCACCCATTGCATTCCCACACACAAACCACCTGCCACAAGTACCACCATCGCACCACCACACAGTAGATCACATAAAAAACAAAAAAAAAATTAGATTTTGGCAGATCGGCCTTGTAGATTTGACCACTGTACCACCGCCAGATTCGACCACCGCACAGATCGGCGCTGCAAACGAAGCTTCAGTGAGCATCGTCGTCGCTCACAGCGACGAGCACCGCTTTGGTCTTCGTGATTGCCGGCGACGACGGGTTGAGAGAGAGAGATGGGAACGGTGGGTTAGAGAGAGGAAACGGGACATGTTGAGAGAGAGATGGCTAAAGCCCTTGTAGATCAGATTCAGGAGAGATTTTGATATTAGGGAAAGATTCATAAATGTTGCAGCGGCGAGGAGGAGGAGGCGGCGGCGACGGTTTCATTTTGGGTTTGAGTGAGACGATGGTGAGAGAGACTAGATGAGATGATAGAAATTCATTTTAGGGTTTGGATGGATAAATAGGGTAGAGGTGTATATAAATTAATTCATATTATTATTAATATAAAAAAATCTGTATCTATATATAAAATATCTGATTTTTGAAAATTAAAATTTAAAATCTGATTTTAGAATTTAGATCTCCAAAAGTAGGGAATGGTGTAATTTCCACTAAAAACAGTGAAGAATCTTCAAATGATTTACAATAAAACCCTAATGGCATGTGACTAGAAAACTCAATCAACTCGTTTAATTTTGGAAAGACTTCAGGGTTAAATCTTATCAAATTCGGAAGTCGAATATAGTTATGTTCCGTTTAGCTAATCTTTTTTAATCGCATATTTTAATTGATCCACATATACTATACATTTGTCAACAACTTATTTCTATCTATTTATAAATAAAAATATTTATAAATACTTATCCAACGAATAGCGTATTTGTTGTGCACATATTTTGGTTAATTCATATTAGAGATATAAAAATGGATGGGTTGGTTTGAACTTGTTTGTCGAACTGTTGAACAAGACGGACATGATAAATCAAAATGTGTGTGAAGACAAAGGTTCTCAATGGGTGGACAAGCAGGGAGGGATCCGAGTGTTGGATTTGCCGGAAATTTTTTTAAAATAAGATTTATGAAATATATATATATTATTGTATGATCGTTATTAAAATAAATGAATAAATAACAAAAGTAAAGAAAAAGTCAATAACGCAAAACGAAAACGTAAGAGGGTCGACCTAATTAACTAGAATTTCCTAACTTGCCAAAAAAAAATAAAAAAATTTAAAAGAAAGAGTATTTTTATTTTCGAATTATATCCAAATTTATTATGATTCCCACGATGAAATTTTGTAGCCCATCACTTAGACAAAGGCAATGGTAACTTTTCTTCTAAAAGTATTTTACGCATTTATATGTCTAATACGTTTATGACAAGTTACTTAATTAAAAGTACTTATCGCAAGCTTGAGATTAGTTGATGTCGAGCTGCCTTATTTACAACCGATGGCTCTGATATCTTGTTATAATTTATCGATGACGATGTCAAGTTTAGTACTTAATCAATTGTTTTTCAGTTAATCTCGATTTTAGTTGCAAGATTGTCTTTTAACACTTTAAACTTTAAAATTGTCCAAATGTAACTCTTTAAACTTTAAAATCTCAATCTAGTATTCAATGTCGAGTAAAAAATTCATGTAATTAATTTTTTGAATTGTCACCAAACTATACTAAGTATTACTATTTAGAACTTGTTTGACGCCTGTGAACTTGGTGTTTAACAATTTGGCCCAATATTGTGACAACCCAATTCTATAATATTTGGGTCCTATGATGCACCCATTACTATTTGTGAGGTGGCCAGCCCATTGGAATGCAACCCGATAGCCCAACTTATTACTTATCTCTATGGCTGAGATTGTGACACATGGTTGAGATGCGACCGTTGGATGCTTCTACCGTTTGATATTATTTTTGGCCAGTCTCTTCGTTGCTCTTAGATGTTCGAGATCCTTCTAGGGTTTACTCTTTGGTTCTCTCGTTTCTTTCTCTCTCTGAAAACCTTTGGTTTTCGCCTATAATCTTGTATCTAGGTGTTTCTTGGTGAGATCTAGTGTTTAATTAAGGCTTAGGTTGGTTTTTCTGTTCTTCAGTGGGCAGTAACCTTTGGTTATTTGGTGTAATCGTATTTTCAGAGTGTTCTATGAGAGATTTCTGGGTCTGAGGGCTGATCTTTTGTGGATCTGTTGTAGTGTAACCTTGATCTTGATATTTTGTTGGTTTCTAGTGGATTGGAGCGTTAATCACTTCGGTGAATACTCAACGGGTGACTAGCCCTAATTTTGGGGTAAACATTCGGGCCTTAGGGCGAAAAATCATTTGTGTTCATCTTTGTTTCTGTATTACTTTGTGTTTTGGGGCCTGTATAATTTCTACAGTGATATCAGAGCACTTCGATCTTCCTATCTGAAACTATTTCTTGCTGTTCTTGGTGAACGTGTTTCCTGATCTTAAAGATCCTTTACCAGAAATTGTCTGGTTTGCATCCTTGGCAGATTGGTAAAATAGTTCTGGTTTTCACTATTTTACATTCCTTATCAGAGGACTTTGGTAACGAGTTTCTAACCCTATATTGTTATTTTTCGAACAATAGTTTGGATCTCTTTGTTGAACCCTTCTGGATCTTCATTTGTCTAGGGTTTCTTCTGAAAACCCTAGAATCTGAGGGGACTGGGATTAACGGTTCTTCAAAGATTACCTGAAATTCATTACTCTTACATGTCGCATATTATTGTTGACTGATTAAGTTTGTGTTAACTTGTTACCTGTCTGTCTGATTATTTTGAACTATGAACACTTGCGAGATATACATAAACTTTGCATCGTTTATTTTATCTATAGGTGTCTCATTAGTCTTTCTGTTTGCTCTGCCTGCACTGCATCATACTTTACTACCTCTGTCTGCATTGTTACTATGGGTAGTACTAAGGTTGATGTGGAGATTTGGAATGGGAAAGGGGACTTTACTCTCTGGAGTAGAAAAATGAAGGCTCTATTAATTCATTTTAAATGTGCTAAGACTCTTAATGAATCCTAGGGGGATGAAGTGGTTGACACTAAGAGAATAGAACAAGTAGAGACTGCATGGAGCACTATCTTTTTGCATTTATCTGATAGTGTCATTAGAGAGGTTGGAGAGACTGAGACTGTAGCTGAAATTAGGGCTAAACTTGAATCACTTTATCAAACTAAGTCACTTCCCAACAAATGTTTTTTATGGAAACAATTTTTTCAGTTCAAATTTGAACCCAACTGTGACCTTGAAAACAATCTTGATAGATTTAATAAACTTTCTCAAGATCTCACCAATAGTGGTGAGAAGCTTTCTGATGATAAAAAATTTGTAGCCTTATTATCTGCTCTACCTGAAAAGTACAAAAATTTGAAAAATACTCTTGAATATGGGAGAACCACTATCACTGTTGATATTATTGTTTCATCCTTAAGAAATAAGGAACTTGAATACAAAAGTGATTTAAAAACCACCTCAAATGGAGTTGACTACAATGTCAAAGGAAATAAATTTTCAAAAAGAAACAATAATAATTTTTCAAATAAAAGTTTTGGAAAACCCAAGAAATTTTCTGGAATTTTTAATAGTGATAAATCCAAATTCAACAAGAGCAACAATGAGGCAAATGGAAAGAAATATTATTTTTGTGGAAAACTAGGACACTTTATAAAAGATTGTCACAAAAGGTTAAATGTACTGAAAAATACCAATAATGTTGATGGTGGAGCTGCAGTGGCCTATGAAGAGGCTGCTGTCACCAATGGACAAATCTATGTGACCTGTTAACCTTCAACTAAAACAGATTGGATCCTTGATTTTGGGTGTACTTTTCACATGATATCTTACAAAGAATTCTTTACTGATTTAGTTGAAATTAATGGGGGATAAGTGATAATGGGAAATGACTTTTCTTGTAAAATAAAGGGCATTGGGAAAACTGTTTTGAAACTGAAAAATGGGAATGTACTCATTTTAAATAAAACTAGATACATTCCAAACCTAAAGAGGAACTTCATCTCTTTAGGAACCCTTGATGATGAAGGTTTTATTACCAAAATAAATAAAGGTATTTTAACACTTCAAAAGGATTTTTCTAAAGTCATTCAAGTTGAAAAAGTCAATGAGATTTATACCATGCAAGCCTCACCTTTACAAAATAATTCCATTGCTGCTACAGTCTCACAGTCTGATCAATCTGAACTTTGGCATAAAAGACTTGGACACATCAGTGACAAGAATTTGCATATTCTTAAGAAATAAGGTCTTTTAGGGAATGAAAGAATAGAAAAAATGTTGTTTTGTGAACATTGCTTATTTGGAAAACAAAAGAAATTACTTTTTGGTTCAGGCATTCACAAGTCTAAGTCTATTCTTGATTACATGCTGATCTGTGGGGGCCAGCATCTGTGTGCACTTATTCTGGTTTTAAGTATTATTTTCTTATTGTTGTTGATTTTTCAAAAAAAAGTTGGGTGATACTTTTGAAAAATAAATCTGATACATTCAAGAATTTTGTAGAATGGAAAACTCCTAGGGTCCGTTTGATTGCAATGGCGAAAAATGGGTGGAAAGAAAATGAATTTCAGGGAAAGTAATTACCTAGAAATTGTTTTCCAGGGAATTGGAAATTAGGTGTGTTTGATTGGTATAATTTTTCACCAAAAAAATTTTTAAATTTTGTGTTAGTTTGACTTTATTTTACATGGAAATTGTCCATGAAAGTGATATTTTTTTTCCACAATTGGTTATAAAATTTGTTTCCATTGCCAAAAAGTAAAAAAAAAAAAAAGAATTTTTTTTTCTAAAAAATCATTTTTTTAATCAAATTTTAGTGTTCGTTTGGGTTTATTTTACATGGAAATTGTCAATTAAAGTGAATTTTTTTAACAATTGATTATGAAATTTGTTTCCATTACCAAAAATAAAAATAAAAAACAGTAACATGGAATTCATTTTCCCACCAAAAAGGTGGGAAAACCAATTCCACCAAATCATGGAATTGGCACATGTGTGTGGGAATTGTGGAAAAAGTTTTATAGGGAAAATTTGTACCATCAAACATGCCAAAAGATGGAAAATGGAATTTCCATGGAAAATATTCCCTATCAAACACACCCTTATTGAAAATCAAGTGAATAAAAGTGCTAAAGCACTTAGAAATGATAATGGCCTTGAATTTTGTAATGAAGAGTTTGATAATTTCTGCAAAGCTAATGGGATCCTTAGACATAGGACTGTCACCTATACTCCCCAACAGAATGGGCTTGCTGAAAGGATGAATAAGACTCTGTTAAAAAAAGTCAGATGTATGCTGATAAGTTCTGGCCTACCAAAACTGTTCTGGGGGGAAGCAGTTAAAACTACTTCATATCTGATAAACAAATGTTCTACTAAATCCTTAAAATTTGATACCCCTGATCATGACTGGAATGACAATACTGTGGATTATTCTAAACTGAAAATCTCTGGCTGTGCTGCCTATGTTCTCCAGAATAAGGGAAAATTAGAGCCTAGGTCTGTTAAGGGAATTTTTCTGGGATATGGAGAAGGTATTAAGGGTTATAGGGTATGGTTGAAATCTTTAGGAGGTTACAAGGTCACCATCAGTAGTAGGAATGTTGTTTTCAATGAGATGCTTCCACTACACCTGAAACTGATCAAAACAAAACAATTTTAGAAACAGAACTATTCGTGACAGATTTAACCTTTGGTAATGATGATTAGTTTGAGGTGGAGCCTGATCAGATAATGACTGATGAAACTGAACTTATCAATGAGACTGAACCTGCTGACTTACCTTCAAACCAACCTGAAAACCCCTTAGAAGATTACCATCTTGCAAGAGATAGAACCAGAAGAGATGTCAGACCTCCATCTAGATACAATGATTCTGATTTTGTTACAGCCTTTAATGTTCATAACTTTCTAGATAATGAGCCCAACACTTATGAAGAGGCCATGGGAAGAGAACATGCAAGTTTGTAACTTGATGCTTGAAGGATGAAATGACCTCTCTAGCTAAGAATAAGACATGGATCTTAGTCAATAAACCTAAAGGGGGAAAGGTTATTGACTGTAAATGGATTTTTAAGGTAAAAGAAGGGACCACCGAAGGTAAGAATCTAAGATTTAAGGCCAGATTAGTTGCTAAGGGCTTTAACCAAAGGGATGTAATTGACTACAATGAAATTTTCTCTCATGTAGTCAAATACACCTTTATAAGAGTTTTGCTTTCTATTGTATCTCAATTTGATTTTGAATTAGAACAAATGGATGTTAAAACTGCTTTCTTACATGGTAACTTGGATGAAAAAATTTACATGTCTCAACCTAAAGGTTTTGAACAAAAGGGTAAGGAAAACCATATTTTTCTTTTACAAAAATCACTCTATGGCTTGAAACAAGCCCCAAGGCAATGGTATATCAGGTTTGATACTTTTATTAAAGGACTTGATTTTAATAGAAGTGAATATGATCCATGCTTTTATTACAAGGGCAGTGGTGGCCCTGATTCCTACTATCTTTTGATTTATGTTGATGATATGTTACTTGCTGGGTGTGATATATCTGAAATTAACATGATTAAGCAAAAACTGAAACAAGAATTTGAAATGAAAGACCTAGGAGAAGCTAACAAGATTCTAGGAATGGAAATTAGGAGAAACATGAGCTGTCATAATCTGTTTCTTACTCAACAGTCTTACATTTTAAAAATGTTATGAAATTTTCTATGGCTAATGCCGAGGAAGTCACTTTAAGTTTTCATCTGAACAATGTCCTAAAACTGATATAGAAAGAACTAGAATGGAAAAAGGTTCCATATGCCAATGCTGTTGGGTCAGTTATGTATGTTATGATTTGCACCAGACTTGATCTTGCTTTTGCTATAAGTGTTCTGAGTAGATACATGAGCAATCCAGGTGAATATCATTGGGAAGCTATGAAATGGTTATTTAGATACCTGAAGGGCACTTCTGATTTAGGACTTATGTTTAGTAAAAGTAAAACTGGAATTGATTTGAAAGGTTTTGTTGATTCTGATTTTGCTGGTAACTGTGATAATAGAAAATCAACTTCTGCATATGTTTTTACTTTAAATAGTTCATGCATTAGTTGGAAATCTCAGCTACAAAAGATTGTAGCTTTATCCTCTATAGAGGCTGAATACATTGCAACCACTGATACTGTGAATGAAGGTATATGGTTAAAAAATTTGCTAAATGAAATTGGGTTTTTAGAAAATAATGCTGCAATATTTCTGACAGTTAGTCTACAATACACTTAAGTAGAAATCCTGTGTTTCATGATAGATCTAAACATATTGATGTTAAATTTTATTTCATAAGAGATGTTTTAGAAAAGGGAATCATGAAGATTGATAAAATTTCTATTAAGTGTAATCCAGCTGACATGGGTACTAAGATTCTTCCTTTATACAAATTTAGGAATTGTTTAAATCTCCTAAATGTCATTACTAACTAATACTTTTACAGGTACCTAGAGCAAATAAAGCTAAGGTATGAGTTAACCTTCAATCACTATGAAACCCAAATTGTCAATCAAGGTGGAGATTGTAAACCTGGTGTTTAACAATTTGACCCAATATTGTGGCAGCCCAATTCTATAATATCTGGGCCCTATGATGCACCCATTACTATTTGTGAGGTGGCCAGCCCATTGGAATGCAACCCGGTAGCCCAACTTATTACTTATCTCTATGGCTGAGATTGTGACACATGGTTGAGATGCGACCGTTGGATGCTTCTACCGTTTGATATTATTTTTGGCCAGTCTCTTCGTTGCTCTTAGATGTTCGAGATCCTTCTAGGGTTTACTCTTTGGTTCTCTCGTTTCTTTCTCTTTCTCTCTCTGAAAACCTTTGGTTTTCGCCTATAATCTTGTATCTAGGTGTTTTTTGGTGAGATCAAGTGTTTAATTAAGGCTTAGGTTGGTTTTTCTGTTCTTCAGTGGGCAGTAACCTTTGGTTACTTGGTGTAATCGTATTTTCAGAGTGTTCTATGAGAGATTTCTGAGTCTGAGGGCTGATCTTTTGTGGATCTGTTGTAGTGTAACCTTGATCTTGATATTTTGTTGGTTTCTAGTGGATTAGAGCGTTAATCACTTCGGAGAATACTCAACGGGTGACTAGCCCTAATTTTGGGGTGAACATCCGGGCCTTAGGACGAAAAATCCTTTGTGTTCATCTTTGTTTCTGTATTACTTTGTGTTTTGGGGCCTGTATAATTCCTACAACGCCCATTTTTATTGAAGAATGTATTTTGAAACAGTAGATTGATGGAGAATGTGTAGTTAAAAAATAAGAAATTTTTTGAATAATATTATTTTTTTGAAAAATGTGGTAAAATAGAAGAGAAAGAAAAATATATTTTAAAAATAATGTGCATCAAACAAAGGCTTAATAACTGAGCTTAAAATTGTATCTTAATAGTCATTGAATTATGCATCGTGTTATCCATCCGTTACTCAAGTCGACACCGTTCGTTGAACTCAACAAATCTTTCCATCTGTCAAATAGATTTTTCATGTGGATTGTATCAAACATCCACTAAATCCACGTAAGCAAAGTGTGTTTGCAAAACACGATTTAGGTTCGCAATTTTCAACATCTTATCACTGGAATTCACAAATTTCGACAATGAGGTTGACGATGAGATATTGAAAATCACAGCCTAAATCACATTTTGCAAACATACTTTGCTTACGTGGATGTCTTATATGGTCAACGTACGAAATTTGTTTGACACGTGGGAATATTATATTTTACAATTACTTTCTCAGCTCTTACAATAAAAAAATTGAGTTCGTCAAATTAATTCTCATTATTCTTAAATGATATAACACGATAATAAAATTCATGTAGATTTTGTAGTCATAAATAATTTGTTGTAGTTGGTGCGAAAATAACATATCAAATAAAAAAATTGGAGGACCATCTTTGTATACCATGTAATAACAACGTTGATGCCACAAGTGGGATTCAGATGAGTAGCAAGAAGTGAGAAGTAAGATATCTCGTAACCAAATTGAGATTTGTATGGATGAATCGAAAGTAACGAAGAAAGCATATATAAGTCGTTTTTCACTGCTGTACATTCCTGCCACTAGGAAGGCGGAGTTAGCAATTGCTGGAAAAGAGCAAACTTCGTTCTTGGACTTATCGTAAAATGTATTCTGTGTGAGCATTTATCGGACAAAAAAATTGGGTGGCCATCACAGGAAAGACCAAATGTCACATTCATAGATAGACAACGACACTAAGGTTTGTTTTTCTTTTATGTAAATAATGCAATATAATTGAGCTATTAATTGTTATTCGCGTGACATGTTTGGTAAGTAGACAATGATAAAAGTATTTCAAATAAAATTTAAATACTGCTATGTCTATTGTTCGATAATGAACATATTATAATTAAAGATAATTTTCTTGATGCTGCCAAAATATATTCATATGATCTTGCATAATCTTGATTTTAAGTGAATTAAATTTGAAAAAAATAAAAGGAATTAAATATGTTTACATACACGAGGAAGGCATCCATCAAGTTATCCATTTCTCTAATTATTATAAAGTAGAGAGAATAAAGAGAGAAAAGTAGAGAGAGTCAAAAATCTTTATGTAATTCATTGGGAATCAAAACTCTATATTTATAGGTTAGAATTAAGGATAAATGTGTATAATGGTCATTCAAAAACAAATTAATTT
Source organism: Fraxinus americana (assembly GCA_035079005.1). NCBI lineage: Eukaryota > Viridiplantae > Streptophyta > Magnoliopsida > Lamiales > Oleaceae > Fraxinus > Fraxinus americana. The sequence goes on from CM068714.1 coordinate 7,248,034, forward strand.
ATAACATTCGCATTGAATGTCTATCTACACAATAACTACCTCGTAAAAAATCTTGTTTAAGACAAATCAAGGAAAAAAGAGTACGGTTAATTGTAAAAGAATTTGGAATATCAAGATATTGCCTCAGTAAAATCTTATCAAGAAAGTTCATTGTGACATTACCTAGAGGAATAAAAAAGAGTGCGAATGTTCTCTCTCATGAACATCCATGTCTTGTATGCCAATGCCACAATACTAGTGAAATATGTTGGAATATTCTAACAATATTTGGGGCCACACGTAACAAATTAAAATGTGTGGTGCTATTATTTAAAGTATAGTCATTAAAGTGATCCACAAAAGACAAATTTTTGACTAATGGGTATTAAAGTTTCATGGAATTAAAGTGTAGAGACCGGATGTTTGTTTTATATTGATGAGGGGCCGATTTAAAACAAATGAAAGATAATGAATAGTCATTATCTTATGAATATATAGGTTATGGTCCCCAATTGTTAGTGGTGCTTCTAGATTCTCTATGTTCCCCATCAATGGAGATCAAAGGTTGTAGAGGAGACCATGAATCAATTGGAAGATCTAACCCCATCATGCAAAGAATCAGAATTTATGGATCTAAGGTATGTTTCCGCTTTTATTTTGATGTTCTCATTGATTTCAACATGGATGGTTAATTCGGTAATGTTTGATTATTGATGTTTTGGATCGATAATCACTTATAAGTTTTCTATCAAGTGGTATCAGAGCCGATCAATTGTTGAATCATTGAGAAATTGAATTTTGAAATTCTGAATTCTATGGATTTTTGATTTTATATTATGAATCTAGAATTTGGAAATCATCATATGGAATTAGCATGTAATAATTTGGGTTATTTGATCTTTCTGTTATGGATCTAGAGTTTTGGCATCTTAATTCATGAAATTGGCATGTTATTTTTATGGATCTAAGCATGATATTATGGATTCAAGCATATTATGTTATAGATCTAATATTTGGATTAATATTTCATGTTTTTTGAGCATGTTATAATATGATTTTTGAGATAATTATATAGATCTATGATTTCCTTCAAAATTCGGATTTGAAATAAAGATTGGATTTTTTGGATCTGTTGGTTTTTTGGAATTAAGATTTCAGTTTAAAAAAAAAAAAAAAATTTTTTTTTGTGGCAGCCGTCTTGGCGATTTGGCGTGGCGGCAAGATCTTCACGTTGCCGCGAGCGTCAGCTGCCGGGTCGTGACAAGAATGAGAAACACGTCGTCAGACAGCGTGGAAACCAGCGTGGGTGTAGCTGGCGCCACGGCGGTCACAAATTACGAGCAGCCAGTCGGCTATCGAGCGGTGGGGAGGCTGCGGGACGCGGCCACTTTAGGGAGATGGAGGGGCATCTTTTTTCCCCATTAAAGCATTCCATTAATACCATTAAATTTTTCAATTTTTTGGGAAGTTTTGGAGGCGGGACTTGGGTTGAAAATTTGAGGTTTTGAAACCCTTGGATGCAATTTAAGGATTAGGGTTAAAATTTAATTTTTAGCCCCTAAGGTTTAAAGTATATTCAAGTGGGGCCTTAAGGTTATGGGTTTTAATTACTCAAACCCCTAAAATTTAAAGTTCATCATATTGGGCCTTATAAAATTCTGGGTTTAATAATTCAATCCTTGAAGTTCTGAAATTAATTAATTTGGGCCATTTAAGTTCTGAATTTTGTAATTAAGTCCCTGAATTTTCATAATTGGTTTAAGTTGGCCTCTAAAGTTTCCAATAATTGTTTTTTTGACTTCTAAACTTTCCAATAATTTATTATTGACCCATAAAGTTTTGAACTATTAAGTTTTGGGTCCCTAAATTTTTCAATAATTAAATATTGGTCCCTAAAGTTTTGAATTAATTAATTTTGACCCCTAAAGTATTGAATTATTAACCCTTAGGCCCTTAAAGTTTCAAGATAAATACAATTAAGTATTCCGCTTTTCAAATTTTGGTATAAAAGACTCATTTGAGTATATAATATTCAAAAGTGAATTGATTGAAGCAATATGTTGCCAAAGCAACCTTTCTTGTGGAAATTAATTAACGTAGAATATTAGAAGGAATTCGTGTGTATGCTTGTTCATGCGGATATTAGCCGGCCCAAAGGAAGGTTAATATTTGGCCGAATTGTATGCACACTTGTGGTGGTAAATGTGTGACAATTATAAGGTTTCCATGTGAATAATAAATCAATCCAAAGATGGGTTTATTATTTGACAGGAGTTATTGTCAATGTTTGATCACTACACCAAGAGTACCACTTACAGTTAATATTACTGTCCAAAGACTTGATATTAATGATGTACTAGGTATCTTGAGATGGGACGTACCATTATTTGAATAACTTAATTGTTTATACGGATTCCAATGTAAACATGTTAATTGGGAATAAGTTCTCTATTCAGTTAATCCATCCACTTCGCTTATATCTCATCAACATCAACTCCATTCCAATGCTAATTAGAACAAACTTCAAGTATTGGAAAGAGAACATATTAATCGTTCTTGGCTGCAAAGATCTAGATCATGCGCTCCGGATTGAGCAACCCGCTTTTCTTACGGAAGAAAGTTCATCTAATGGAAAAGGGAACTTTGAGAAGTGAGATCGCTCAAATCGCATGAGTCTAATGATCATTAATCGCGGCATTCCGAAAGCCTTTGGAGGCACAATATCTGAAGAGGTAACTAATGCCAGTGATTTCTTGCCGAAATGAGAAACGTTTTGCGAAAAACGATAAGACTGAAACAAGCACGCTTTTGCAAAGCTTGATTTCAATAAAGTATAAAGGTAAAGCAAATATAAGGGAGTACATCATGAAGATGTCTCACATTGCTTCTAAGCTTAAGGCACTGAAGCTCGAGCTGTCTGATGACTTGCTCTTGCATTTGGTATTGATTACTCTTCTTGCACAATTCTGTTGATTAAGGCGATTACAATCACAAAAGGGGAAAGTGGACCCTTAATGAGTTCATTTCCATATTATGTGCAATAAGAAGAAGTGCTAAAGCAAAATAAAACTGGCATTACTCACTTGGCAAGTACTTCTAAGGATAATAAAGAATAACAAAGCTGCATTCGGTTCGGTTTAAAATAAACAGCACAAGCCTGAAAATGATAAATTAAGTTGTAACTTTTGTGAAAATCTGGGATATATAAAGAGAGACTGTACTAAAAAAAAAAAAAATCACGCGTGTAAAGAAAAGTGCACTTCTCATTTTGGTTTGTTTTCAGGTAAATTTAATGTCAATAACTAGACACACATTTGGTGACTATATTTCGGTACTACTATTCAAATAAGTGTGTATATGCGGGGTTGTCTGATCTGCCAAAACCAATTGATGCTGAAAGATTCATCTATGTGGGGTGATGACAAATCAGTTAAGGTAGAGGCTATATGGACTTTAGGTTATCATTAAAAGGCTGGTTATTATTTGAATTTGAAAGAGACATTTGCGGCATGCGAGTCTTTTGGACGGAATTTGGTTTCTATTTTTACATTGGACAAATTTGGTTACTCTTGTTCAATGTGAAATAGTCAGGATGATCTCTTTCTTACCTCAAATGTTGTGGGCACCAGTTCTTTATTTGGTAATAATAACCTATATCAGCTTAATACAGTTGCCTCTTATAAAGAAATCTTGTATATGAATCCGCTTGGTATTGAACATAAATTAACCAATGAAAATTCGACTTTGTTTTGGCACAAGCAATAAGGTCACTTCTCTCAAAAGAGAATGAAAAATCTTGTGTTAGAAGGAAATCAAAACAAACATAAGGAGATTAAGGGTCATATGACTTCGGACGTCTTAGAACTAATTCATACGGTTATCTGTGGACCATTTCCTTCGGTTTCTTGGAATGGTCAACAGTCATTTATTAAGTTCATAGACGAATTTTCTCAATATGGCTACATATATCTCAATTATGAGGAATCCAAACATTGGACATGTTCAAGGCATATAAGACTGAGATTGAAAATCAACTCAGTAAAAGAATTCATTAAGTCAGATCTTACCTTAGTGGTGAATACTATGAAAGATATGACGAATCAGGAAAACAACGTCCAAGGCCTTTTGCTAAAATTTTTAGAGGAATGTGGAATTATTCCACATTACATCAGGATCTTTCTAGTAAAGATCAGTGAAGACTGCAGCTCCAAATGAAGCAAAATTTTAAGGGGTTACAATATTTTTTAAAGATCCCACTATTAAGTCAATTTTCAAACGGGAAATGTTCGGTTCCTTGAGGATGTAGAGTTTGTGGGGGGAGATAAGGTTATATGGGTTTGTCTTGAATGAATTATATGTATATAATTCTTCTGTTGCAATTGACAATGATCAGGTTCAAGGACAAATTCTTGCTCCAGATCTTGTTCGAGAAGCAATTTCGGATCAAGACAACATTATCAAATCCCCAATAAACAATCAACAGATTGTTCCAGGAATTCAAACTCAACAACCTCAAGTACAAAGTCATTACGGAAATCCACTATAAAAGGGAGAAAGACAATTTTGGATGACTTTATAGTCTTTTCCAAGAAAATAAGGATGGCATGGATTAGTGAAAGAAGATCTGATAAATCAACTTTCATCAAATCATGCAAAGGAATTACTCTCCAAAGTGGATTGATGTCATGAATAAGGAGTATTAGTCTATGCAAGACAATAAAGTTTAGGATCTTGTCCCATTACCAGAAGGTGCGAACCCATTGGTTGCAAATGGATATTTAAAACCAAAAGGGATTCGATTGGTAATGTGGAAAGATATAAGACTCGTCTTGTAGCAAAAGGTTTTACTCAAAAGGAAGGTATTGACTACAAAGAGACTTTCTCTCCAATTTCAACGAAAGACTCTTTCAGGACAATTATGGCACTTGTTGCACATTTTGATCTTGAGCTACTACAGATGGATGTTAAGGCGACGTTTTTCAATGGTGACATTGATGAAACGATCCATTTGATACAACCAGAAAACTTTGTGTCATGAGACCCAAAGAATATGGTTTGCAAATTAAAGAAATCCATTTATGGGCTCAAACAAGTTTCCCGTCAATGGTACCACAAGTTTCATCAAGTAATTATCTCATTTGGTTTCGAGATGAATGTTGTTGGTGATTGTGTGTATCACAAGTTCAGTGGGAGTAAACAAATATTTCTGATTTTATATGTTGATGACATACTGCTTCCCCCTAATGATATATGCATGTTGCACGAAACTAAGAGATTTTCATCAAGGAGTTTTGAGATGAAAGATCTTGGTGACGTCTCTTTTGTATTAAGGATTTGGATACATCGGGATTACTTTCGAGGTATTCATGGATTGTCACAAAAGAGCTATATCGATAAAGTGTTTAGAAGGTTTGGCATGCAGGACTGTAAATCAAGTGACACCCCTATTGCTAAGGGAGACAAGTTTAGTCTCAATTAAAGTTTCAGAGATAAATTTAAAGAAAAATGAAATACGTAAAATTCTCTATGTTTCAACAAATGAGAATTTAATGTATACTCATATTTATACAAATCCGGATAAAGCATTCATTGTTGAAATGCTAGACAGATATTTAAACAAATTTCGGGATGGAAATTTGGAAAGCAGCCATAAGGTTATTCAGTATCTTTAGAGAACTAAGAATTACATGATCACATTCAGAAAAAAAAAAACAGATCAATTGGAGATCATTGGATATTCTGATTCTGATCATGGAATGTGACTGCAAAATATTATCACTGGGCTGCATATTTTGAATGGAATTGAAAGACCATTTAAGTTAAGTTATTATGTGACAATAACAGTCTTGTATTTCAACGGGAACATGACGATGTCAAAGTCTAAAGACATTAAGTTCCTAGTTGTTAAGGAAAGAAATCAGAGTTGTCAGATTACAATAAAGCATATAAAGACAAACTCCGTAATCATGGATCCATTTACTAAATGGCTACCACCCAAGGTCTTTCATGAGCATAATGCTCACACGGGATGATATGCCAGTTTAGTGGGAGTTTGTATTTGGATGTTGTCTATTTTAGACACATATTTTTTGTCCATGGATATTCGATTTATTTCAGAAATAAAGTATTCGATTCGGTTTCACTGATTGAAGTTTATGGTTGATCTCACTTAAGAAATAAGGTGGACCGATTGGAAATAGACATGTTTGGATCACATAACATGTAATTTCCGTGCTACACTCCATGATTGATCTATGTCATTTGGTTGTATGGGTATACGTGACCATTGATGGGTTTAGTCACGCTAAATGTGACGAAAATCGCTTTGATCCTATATCAATATGACTGATGGACGAGGTTGTTTGGAAATACCCATAATAACGATAGCAAAATTTCGAGCTCATAAGGTTATGCACATTTGAAAGGTTACATGTATGGCCCAGTGGGAGATTGTTGGAATATTCTAACAATATTTGGGGCCACACGTAACAAATTAAAATGTGTGGTGCTATTATTTAAAGTATAGTCATTAAAGTGATCCACAAAAGACAAATTTTTGACTAATGGGTATTAAAATTTCATGGAATTAAAGTGTAGAGACCGGATGTTTGTTTTATATTGATGAGGGGCCGATTTAAAACAAATGAAAGATAATGAATAGTCATTATCTTATGAATATATAGGTTATGGTCCCCAATTGTTAGTGGTGCTTCTAGATTCTCTATGTTCCCCATCAATGGAGATCAAAGGTTGTAGAGGAGACCATGAATCAATTGGAAGATCTAACCCCATCATGCAAAGAATCAGAATTTATGGATCTAAGGTATGTTTCCGCTTTTATTTTGATGTTCTCATTGATTTCAACATGGATGGTTAATTCGGTAATGTTTGATTATTGATGTTTTGGATCGATAATCACTTATAAGTTTTCTATCAAAATATTTTCATTTTGTCTTGTTACAACCTCGAATTAGTATATTTTTCATACGAAATATTCATCCATCATTGGTTGATCATAGTTGGCACAATGATTCAAAAACAAATATTGTTGTTACTTTCTTCATGAGTCCTGTATATAATTTGTAACACATGATACTAAAATCATAAGAGTTATGAGGATAGACGTAGATTATTGACATTCATGACTATAATATTTACAACACTCATTCGATATTCATCATACAAATAATGTCTCGTTAAGACCTTAGAAAAAAAAATATGTGAAAAGGTTTGGACACATTATAATATCCTAATTATGATATATTCCATCACCATTTTGCGACTCTTCGGAGGAAAGAAAAGGATTTAAAAAGAAAAGATTTTGCCCCCGCTTGGGTAAACTAAAAAAATGATTAAAATTTATTATTTTCTATCATATTCTATCATTTTTTTAATCAAAATTTATTAAAAAATTATTATTTTAATCCAAAAGCTATAAGGAGCTGTTAAAGCTTTATGGAGCTGTGAAAGACTGTGCAAGAATTAAAAGTTCGTTTATCGGGGAGGAATACGAAGTGTCATTTTCAAGTCTGTACTAGGCTCGTGTTCCTCAAGTCCTCTCCCTCAAAATCTCTCCATAATTCATAAAAATTTCAAATCCAAGCTGCAAAAACATCAAAGAAAACAGATCATTCTTAAAATTCAAATGGGCCTCTTGAATTTCCTCAAGTTTACTCTCTTATGCATTGATGTTCTTGCCTGGTAAAATCTTACACTTTACTTTTTACCTTAATTTGAAGTAAAGATGTTGAATCTGTCTGGAAAAACCCAGTTTTTCATGCTGTGTTTTGATCTTTGTGTACCGATCCCTTTAATTCTTTTTCTTGTTCTATTTTTACTTTAATGTGTTTGTATACATTTGTACGATGTAAAGTATGTCCGTACGTATGCATGTATTTTGTACGTATACTTATATCTTCTTGCCCAAATATTACTTGCAGGCCTGTATTTGCTCTGGGCTATCCTCTGTAAGCTCCATCTTTTGTGTGTATTTTTTTTCTATGGTATTTTTGATGATGAAATTTTAATGATTTCTTGATTGTTTCAGATGTGCTTCAATCCGAGCCATTGAAAGTGGCTCCAAATATCACATGAGAAAATTGGTCATCTATTGGACCCTTTTTTCTCTCATTTCTCTGTTTGAACTTGCTTTCATCAAACTCATTGAGTGGTATGTTTGTGTTGCTATAATTTTCTTGTCCATTGTAGACTGTATTCAATATTGCATACCAAATATACACCGGAGGCTACATGATAAAATTTCCTTGTGTTATTTCAGGATACCACTATGGTCTTGTATGAAATTCATAGCCATCTGTTGGTTAGTTGTGCCTCGGTTTGATGGTGCTTGCTATGTTTACCAAAGGCTTGTGAATCCTTGCTCGTCTGTGAATCTACGAGCTTTAGTCAGTCAGCTTTGCAGACCAAATGAGGAGCAAAGACTTACGACAGAAACTCTCGTTGCAGTGACAGAGAGATACATTAAAGAGAATGGTTCCAAAGCCTTTGAAAACCTTATGAAAAGCAAGGTCAGCAACACGATACATGTTCGTCTATGCGGAGCTTAAAGTTTGCTAATTTCGGGATATGTTATGTTTAATGAATTCTCTAAGTAACATATTCACGCTATGGCTTTTTGTTTATGGTAACATAATAGAACTGTTTATAATTTAAGTTAGTGAAAATAAGTTAAAACTTGTTTTCGTAGTTCCTTGTTCATTCCCTAATGATCCGTTTGTTTCTCTCTAAAATCAGCTTAAGTGCATAGAACCTGATAACGTTCAGAAAGATATCGAACAGCTAGAATCAAGAGATAAAATTGATGCAGATACTACAGAACAGGTAAGATTAAACACTCCTCCCCTGGCCGTGTCTTTCTAATGCCTCATCGTGTTGGTATTTTGAACTCAAACTCCTTAAAGTGTCATTTGTTATATTCTCAATCTAGCCAAAGTGCAAAGAACCCGAGGTTGCTCAGAAAGACATTAACGCGTTGGAACCAACAGAGAAAATTGCATCAACTACAGAGGAACAGGTTAGATTCCTTGTCATGTACATTTTTGGTTTTGCAGCGTTGAATTGTTGTGATTCTATGATTGCATACCAATTGATTAAGCAATGACTGTATTATGTTCTCTAATTTCGCAAAGAAACGACAGTTTTAAGAAAGCATGGTCGTTAATATCTCTTCGTTACCCTGTTGTATACATTCAGCACGCAGATGCTAAGATTTCAGAAAAGATACTGAGAGAAGAAGCATATGAGAGACTCCCGGAAGTTCCTGTGGAGAAAGTTCAACGAGAATGGGCTTGTGCGTTATGTCAGGTGACAACCTCAAGCGAGCAGACTCTGAGTAGCCATCTTCAGGGGAGGAAGCACAAGTCCAAGTGCGATGAACTAAAAAGAAGCAAACAAGATACAAAAAGCAAAGGAACTTCACCATCTGGAACTCATAAATCAAAGCACTGGAACCTTGAGTCAGAAAAGGGTAACATCGGTGAAGGATCAAAGCAAAATTTGAATAGAAAAATGGAAGAGACAGTTCAACCTCGTGCGAGAAGTGATCAAAAGAGGCAGAAGCAAACACCACCATATGGTGCTGGCAGTAATCAGACGCGTAATCTGTGGTGCGATATATGTAAAGTGAAGATGCCGGGTGAGATTGACCTTGCTGCTCACCTTCGGGGGAAGAAGCACTCTTCTAATATTCAAAACATGTCCGCAACAGGTTGGGAATAGCTTAAGTGGTAAGAATGAAGCTGGAACAGGTTGGTAACCTATTTCGAGTCTCTTGTAATCATCAACGAATGTGCTAATGTTACTTAAGGGTATTCGAAATTGGACATTTGGAAGTTGTTGAGGGTAAATTTCACTTCATCTAATATCGAAATAATAATCAATTTATTAAGATTTGTGTTACTTCTATTACTGAAGTTGACATTCTAAAATGGAATATTAAATCTTGATATGATATTAGATCTCATTAAGTTTAAACAAGTAATTCGATTTGATTAAGACTTAAGCATGCACATTGAGTTCAAGACGTGTTGTGAAACGAGCCACCATCTTATAATGTAAGTTAAGACATGAATCTAACATCAAATAATTTAAATATATTAACTAACATAGAAAATCTTGAACTATTCTTAAGATTGACCTTTTAAGATGAAACCTCTTAATAACTGTACAGGTCTTAGAAACTTGTTCCTTACTTGAGAGGATGACATGACAATGTTTGGTTACTTGGAATAACTAGATATATTAACCAATATATAACCTACATATAAAGGTTTAATATAATTTTTAATAAGGTTGAACTTTTAAAATAGAACCTCAATCTAAGAAGTTCAAAATCATGCAAAACACGTCATTTTTGGAGTGATTTATTACTTAGTTAAAATTGTGCCTTTCTCCTGTAATTATAAAACAATTTACCCTGGCCAAACATCAACAATGAGTTTTTTTCACTCAATAAGGTCTTCTCGACCTTCAGACGAATTTCTGACCCTCAGGCTTCATTTAAGTCTAAAAATTTATAGAGGAAACTGGAAAGAAAAAAGAAACATCCTGGAAGCTCATTTTCACCACCTTTCGATTTCTCACAAAATAAACATCAAATGTAGTGACTTCTGTAATCACAGTAACATCGAGAGGTTGAAAAAGATCAAACAGCAATACAAGGTCTAACCGGAGTTTCTAATTAAGCACATTAAGTTAGTTTGGTCATCATATCTTTTGAGAAGTCGGCATTGCCAAGGACACTCCAGCACCTCTTTGTAGATCCTTCCATTGTTGAGTAACTGCCTTAATCTGTGTGAAAAACTGAACGCCTGCCTTGCCTGAAATCATCCACGTAAAACAAGAGGAAGTGAAAAAGATTACCATAAGACGTATCATTCCAGTTTGCAAGATCAGAAACTTGAACTTTACGGGTTACATAAATTACATTCTCATGAACACCGGAGAAAAATAAAATTACTCTCCGAAGTTTTGTGTGAAGTAAACAGGTAGAATTTATGGGAGAGATTATTTACCATAAAAATTGAGATCCCCAGCAAAAGAAGCTTTGCAGCCAGTAAATGAGAAGAAGGGTAAAGGAACTGGAATTGGAACATTGATGCCAACCTGAGGTCGGAGCAGAACCACTTCACATCAGAAACAGAAACTTAAAACTGTAAATACAAAAATAGGGAAAACAATCAAAGAATTTTGTTCCTAGGAAGCAAACTTTAACTAATCTGAAAGCTGATCCCATATTAATAAATTCTATTGATACAAGTTCCAGTATATTTGACATGGAGAGGTAGCAAGAACAAAATGATGCAAATTTTAAAATTTAGGCTCATCATAGACAATCCTTTCAATCTTGCAATATCGTTTAGTTAAGTGATATATATTAAGCAACAGAGTGTGATACCTGGCCTGCCTCTATCTCAGTTTGGAATTTCCTTGCAGCTACACCGGATGTGGTAAAAAGAGCCGCACCGTTCCCGTATCTGGAAATTTAGATACACGGTGTGAGATTCAAATAAAAAACAAAGAAAAAGAACTTGATGATAAAAGAGATCTGAAAAATAGGAAATACTTATTTCTGTTGACTATGTTTATGGCTTCTTCTAAACTGTCGGCCTGAGATGAGAAACAAGAAATATGTAACTCTCAGCATTTACCCATGTTCAGTTTAGTTGCAATTGGAGCCGGGTAATTAACTATTGATGTACCTTCATGCAGATGAGAACAGGGCCAAAGATCTCTTCCTGAAATCCCATAACAAGAGAGATTAAATAAGCGAAAGACATAAGATTCAAGCTACCTTTTCAATTCGGGGGTGGGGGTGAGAGAGAGGACAAAATCCATACCTTATAACATTCCATGTCAGCAGTTACATCAGATAAGATGGTGGGGCCAATAAATTTACCTTGTTGAGTAATGTTATTCATCCTCACTGGGGATGAATAGCATTACTCTACCTTGTTCATATCCTGGCACCTAATAGCAATAGGTGGAAGAAAAATAGTTCCTTAGCTCATCGATCATTTTCAACACAAGTGGTGATAAAGTAGTTATTTCTAAAAGAGCTTACAGTATTTTAACAAATTAATCATCACTATAACTTTCCATAGTTGTAATTTTCTTCTATTCCCATGACATGCATTTCAACTTATAAACGAATTTCCATTCTTTCCTAGCTTTTGTTCTGCTGACATCTGCTATCTTCCCACAAGTAATGTGCCCAGATCAATATGGACAACTACTTATTATATTATTAGATCTGTATGACCACCACTGTAAAATCCAAATCGTAGAAATTTCTGAATTTCATTTATGGTTCAAACATTACAGTGACTGGTATATACAGACAAAAATTCTCCTACAACTAAGCAAACAAATATATACAATTAAGCATAGTCAACTATGGCTATATGAAAGACAATAACAGCTATATGACAGCCATAATTATAGCAATAATACAGCAATAATTCAACATGTTTTCAACACGATGCATTATCACTGACGAGGGTAAATTAAATTTAATTAAAGCCACCTACATTACCATCCACATCAGCTCAGGAAAAGATTGTCATTGTCACGAACGGCATGCATGTAGAAAGATAACAGGGCTTTAAACAAGTCGATGCTACCTAGCAGCAATTTATCAAATTTCATTGGAAAAGTAGGTTTCTTCACTTTCGGTGTCTCAGCATAGCAGAAAAGGTGAGTGGACAGGGGCTTAAATAACTGAAATACCTTAATAGCTCTTCCATCCAGCAATAGTTTGGCTCCACTGTCAACGCCACCTTGAACCAATTTGCATATTCGTTCCTTTGCCTAAGAATGTAGAAGAGAAAACATGATTAATGACCCACAAAATAAATATACATGGAAAATGAGGAAGCATCATGAGCTGCTGAGTGGTTAAAAAACTATTGATAAAGGTTTTAGCGGATTCAATTTTAGTAATACTACTTTTGGACTCCGTTTGTACCTGCTTACTGATGACTGGACCAAGGTCTGCATCAGGATCTGTTCCAATATTTACTTTAAGGGCTTTGGCACGCTCAACTAACTTTTCTTCCCTACAAAGGTTCAAACGGGTTACAGAAAATTTATCATTGAAGAGGAAATAATGAAGGTACTAATCTTGTGGATATGTTTTCCCTTCCAGAATAGAGGAGGCAAAAATATGCAATAGATGGTCTTCTCCAATTACAGCAATGTATACCATGAGGCGAATAATCAGAAACTAGCTTTTTATGGTAATATAACCCCCCCCCCCCCCCCTTTCTGAGATTCGAGAAAGTAAATTTTATGCATTCTTAGAGAAAATACCACAAACAAGGAGAATACCACGAGTTTGAATCTCCAACAAAGACCACCGTGCTCAGTGCCATGCACCTTTGTCCTGCAGCACCAAACCCAGCTGCAACTAGAGCATTTAGTGTAGCATCCACATTTGCATCATGCAATACGATTCCGTGGTTCTTTGCTCCCATGTTCGACTGAAAGGATTAGTTAGTTAGGGAATCAACTTTAAGCTTCACCTAGAGAATGCTAGATACAAACCATATCTGTTTGTACTGACCTGTTCACGTTTTCCTCTAGCTGATGCTCTTCCATAAATATGCATACCAGCCTAAGACAATAACAAAACAAAAAAGCCCTTAATCCAATGCACAAAGACGAATTAATATCAAATCCCAGAAACAATGGTTATCCAGTAAAAAGGGCCTCGTTCTTTTCTTCTCCTTTTTTTTTTTTTTTGTATCAACTATGGGAATCAATAAATGAGGATTTTTTGGATGACCGGATGATAATGAAGGTGGTTTTGGTGTCAATTGTGGCTAAGATGATCAGACCAAAATTGTAGAACAAGGCCTCGATAGAAGATTATGTTTTTTTGTGGTAGACCTTGCATGTATGAGCATGTTTTTGATCCAAGTATGGTATACCTTTTGTGAAAATTTTCCCCCTAGAAGTTAATAATTTAACATCACTCCAAATAATGTTTGGTTGACATGAAAAAGTCAATCGCAACACTCAATTTGGAACTACTTACTGTATTCGAGCCAACAAATGATACAGCTCTAATATCATCATCATCATCACATATAGCATTACAATGTCCTACAAGAAAGAACAACAAGATAAAATGTGAAAGATACAGAATGAAAACTATATGTACGTTACAGATCCCGGATGAATAAATGACCCTTAAAAAAGGTTATTTTCGGGTTTGAAATGATTACTGGTGTCATTAAAGAAAATAGTGGTAGAAAATGACTGAATGAACAGAACATGCATTAGTGCCATGTACAATATTCAGGACACCATTAGGCAAACCAGCCTCCATGGCCAACTCGGCAAGAATCATAGAAGCCCCTGAAACAAAATAAGGAGCTAAACATTAGAAAATTCGAAGCAATCCAGATGCCAAAACGTTTCCAAAGTAACCACGGACAATAATTTTGAAGTTGAAGAAATGTCTTGTGCATCTAATTTCCTCATATTGAATTTTTTTTTTTTTGATAACCGTGGATGTCCGGGCTAGCTTGCGCGCACCTCGACTAATTCCACGGGGCCCTGAAGTTTACGACTGGGTACTCACCTCAGTGACCCTGAGGAAATTCAAACTGGTGATCATTGTGGAGCAAACCCAAGACCTGACCAATTGAGCAATCCCTCAGGGTTTATTTCCTCATATTGATAGATACACTAATAAACATTAACACAAAAAATACCAATAAAACAAGGTTAACTGAGAAACATGACGTATGAATGTAGACAGAGTTGAATGCAATAATGAATTGAGACAATTTTCAGATGGGTAAACGTGTCGGGAAGCCAGTGCATAAGGCTGGAGTGAATGCAGCCTTAGAGTGAAGTCTACTGTGTTTCACTGTTTTGAGTAATTAATACAAGTATAAAGGTTGGAGTTAACTTACCACAGAATTATATGAAAAAGTTGTCAAAGTTGGCCAAGTCACAAATGCTAGATAAAGAAAAATGCATTGATAATCTTTAAAAGGAATAGTTCGCGCCACTTGAAATAAGTTGTCAAGTTGCTATACATTTAGATACAGATGTAACTAAACAATCAGTGAGATGCCAATTAGATAAGTTTCATCAAAAGAAAAGGTAGTACGAACTTCTGTCAATGTGTACAGACTACGGTCTATTGGTGTGCCGGTACAAGTTTATATACTCCAAGCAATATCTCACGAAGCTAAAAAAAAGAAGTATATCGTTTAAAACTATCCACAATTTCCACGCAATAAAAAATCATATCAGCTTAGGACAATATAGTCTTAGCCAGTGAGGATCCTAAATAATTCTTTTGATCCAGAATGCCAGATGCTAAAACATTAGGAAGCAAACAACTGATTCAGTAATAAACCAGATTAATTAAAGAAAATAGTCACCAGGATCCTTTTCAGATGGCTTTAGGACGAAGGTATTTCCACATGTAACTGCAACAGGAAACATCTGCATGAAGTTGCACATGAGATTAGAAAGAGAAAAAGTTCTTATACTAGATTGATTTACTAGAACATCAATATTATTTCCCCCACCAAACAAAGGGAAGAAAGATATGATATGATAAGAAAGGAAGGAAGGAAAGGAGCGTTGATAGATCTGAATGAAATGGAAAACAATTGAGAAAATAAAAGAAAGCAGATTTACCCATAAGGGAATCATTGCAGGGAAATTAAAGGGACAAATCCCAGCACAAAACACCAAGAGGTTCTCTAATGCTATAGGTATCTGTTGGGGAATTTACAGCCTAATATGCGGAATCAATACATAGCATAAACGAGTTCTACAGCTCATCTAAACCAATGATGACAGTTCAATATAACCAATCCCAGAACCTCACATAAACTAATCAACAGTTCATCAGGCTCAATCAATAAGCATTAACAAAATGTAATCAACATAAACTAATGGCATTTTCATATAATCAGAAAATCAGCAGGATATACATCACCATAGAAACTGAAATTAGAACCAACATAAACAGGAAATCTGGACAGAAATAAAAGGGCAGAAAACTACTCCCCTTTCTACCGGTCGGAGCACACCGTGGATGTCCAGTTTCTCCACCTATTTTCGGCTGAAATGTTAGGCTCAGGAACACCCTTCCATGCCATGCAAATCGCCATCCTTAGAGAGCTAGAGAACCCGCCAAAACCTCCTTCTTCTTGGCTTGGATCATCGACCAAACGGTCTACCACAAAAACCGCCAAGAACACCCTCCAAACCGAAGCTAAACCACCGAGAAACACTCCACAAACTTAGCCACTATTTCAGGCCTAAGAATCCCCAAGAGTTTCTATAATCTATAACTATATGGTTGATTTATGGAGCAAAAATGAAGAAGGCTGAAAAACGGACCAGAGAGAGAAACGAGACTTCGAGAGAGAGTCGTCTGGCAGAAGCTTCTCAATTCAAGTCATTATCTAAGATAAAATATCTCACAAGTTTAAATCCTAGCCATTCAACACATCCAAGGGCCACAAATGGCACAAGCCCAATAGATAGGAGAACCACATAAGCCCAATTAAGCCCACGGTATCAATTCCGCTTGACACGTTGGAAACATACTCTCCCATTTGCAGTGTTGCCAACATGCATGTTCCACCACCTCTTCAAGAAAATGAGCACAATGATTAAGAACTCAACCACAATGATTACAGAGTTCAGTTAGAATAAAATGAAAAGAATAAATGTATACACACACGTACATATTATAAAGGTACTAACGTTGCCCACGGAACACATCACCCTGTGCATCCTTAAGTGTCTTCCCTTTTTCGGTGGTAATGTTCAAGGCGAGCTTATCCTAGAATGAGAATTGTAATAGTTCTAATCAGTATTAATCACATGTAGAATAAAAACCAATTAGATAAATCAATTTAACATGCTAACCATGTTTTTACGAATAAGATCTTGCAGCTTAAACATAACGCGCTGCCATTTATTGGTGTGTTCCGCCACGATGGAAAGGCCTGTTTTGCAGCAGATACTGCAGATTTGAACTCCTCTTTTGTAGTTAACGGTACTTGCGAAACTACCTCGTGTTGCCTATGATATCAATCAATCAAAGAAAATAAACACTAAAGAAATACTGATAACTAAATATAAAGAAATTGTATTGTTACGATGTTTCATTCACTAACCGGATTCAAGACATCAATTGATTCTGATGATTCTGAATCTGCAAAGCTACCACCGACGAGATTTGGCACTCTCTGAAACAAAACAAGATTAATGCAATAGCCAATAATTAACCCCAAAGGTTGATGCATACACTCAGTGCATGAACTTAGCAAGTGAGAAAGAAAAATAATGAAAACTAAAACTATTGACCATGACATTCCTGCTTACTCTTTTTTTACCTAAGATTCATGGGTTAGAGGCTCATTTTTTGTTCCTTATATTCTTCTACTTCACGCTAAAGTGAGCATAATTGGATTTCCCAAAGTATACACATATTATAAAATTCAATAATTCAAACGAACGATTTTCATCTTCCACGGGTGCTTTATTTTCAGAATATCAAGTGCAATAAGAATGGAAAAAACTAGAAACGAACTACTATTGTATCAAACAAATCAGAAAAGAAAAAGTACTCACAAGAGAATTTCCATTTCTCCAAGACTGTTCGGCAGCAGTAGAAAACTGAGAATTGGCAAGCGCAAATATCCGAGGACTCAACAGCCTCACGTTCCCCACTAAAGAAACACCAAGACGCAAATATAAACACACATAAACAATAATCAAATCAATGGTTAGGGCTTCGAGTTGCAATTTAATCAACCAATTCGCTATAACGCATACAATACCCATATTCATCAAATGATAGGATAAACAACAAAATTATACACACGCTCAACAGCTCAGGAATTAAATTAAATACCTCGTTGAAGTGCAAGCTTCAGCACCACCATCGCGAATGTTTGATGAAACAGTAATCCCGTTGCCACCCTCTGGCTGTATACTGCCTCACTGTAGCATATGCCTCTGAGGATATAGAGATCTGCTGGCAATTACTTATAGAATTTCCATGTAATTATAGATATAGATAACAGTGGGTCCTAGGGGATTCATTTATCAAATATAAATAAATAATCAGGCAAGATTTACATTTTTACAGGATTTGTCTAGGGATGGCAAAAAAATCTGACAAACCCGATACCCGCGGGGACCCGCCCCGAACGGGGAAAGGAAAACCCGCTTAAACGGGTAACGGGGCGGGGATGGGGCGGGGAATTATTCTCCGAGGCGGGGACGGGGCGGGGACGGGTAACGGGGTCCCCGCCCCGCCTCGCCCCGTTAAAAAAAAAATTTTTTTTTTTTTTTTTTTTTTAAGAATTCAATACTTTAAGTGAACATTTTTGTTAGTTCTAATAGAAAATAGCAACTAAAATTATTTGTTTAAATATAATGAATATGGACAATAAAAATAAATTATCAAAAACTAAAAAAAAAAAAAAAAAACAAATTTAAACGGGGAATTAAACGGGGAATAAACCCACCCCCGCCCCGCCCCGCCCCGCCCCGCCTTAAACGGGGAATGGGGCGGGGACGGGGAATGAATTTCTTAACGGGGCGGGGGACGGGGAGGGCATCCCCGCCCCGTTGCCATCCCTAGATTTGTCTCAAGGAGGAAATGGTGGAAAATACCCGGTTGACCCCGTCACTTTTTCATAATAGCCGTTGACCAAGTAAAAAAGAAAAGAAAAAGGAAAAACTGAAAAAAACTTAAAAGTCCAGCATTTTCCCATTTTTACCCTCACACGTGACTGTGAAGAGAGTTGAGAGAGAAAAAAAATATGTTTTCGAATTTTTGTTGATTATTTTCGAAGAAATTGTTGTAGAATTAATTATTAATGGATGAAATGTGATTTGGGTGATATTTAGGGGAGGAGATCGCCAAAAATGGAGTTTTCAGGCGAATCTATCAGTTGGAGGAGAAAAACCCAGATGAGTCTGGGCTTCTGGGCCCCAGACGTCTGTGCCCAAACTCCTAGAAGCCCAGACTTCTGGGCCCAGAAGCCAGTGGCGGACCCAGGTTTTGAACTCAATCCGGGCGGACGTTGACTAGTCAACGTCAACCATCAGCGATCGTAAGAGCGATATCGTTTATTAATATTTAATTATATAATATTAAAAATTATTCAATATATATATAAACGCACTAAAACATAAAAATTATGTACATATGAAAACGTAGTTCAATACAACCAAAAGTATTAAAGAAATACGCAACACAACCTATTATGTAACTGTAATCTTAGACAACTGTATTCTATGAGATCTCATGCTTTGAAAACGTTGCAATATTGCTTCATTCTCAATTTTTTCAAAAATCTCTTTCTCCATGTACACCACCAAATTGTCATTCAACCAGTCGTCTCCCATTTTGTTGCGCAAGTCACTCTTGATTAGATTCATAGCAAAGAATACTCTTTCAACACTTGCAGTTGCCACAGGTAATATCAAAACCAATGTAATCAGCCTATAAACCAATGGAAAATAACAAGAGCTTCCTGTTTCAACCAACTTCCGAGCCACACAAGAAATGCTATTGAGATTAAAGAAGGCTTTAGTAATTCTCACATATATAAGGAACTTGTCAAGTTCAGGTTGAAGCAATAAAAGCTCTTCATTATTGAAGTCCAAAGGATACAACTGAGCAAGACGTAGCAATTTATCCTTATCAAAAGCTGCAAAGGAATCTCTTGGATTTAAACACGAAATTCAAGTTAGGAGCTCAGTAGTTGTCTCGGAAAAACGATCATTCAACTCTTGCAAGATTGAGTCTATTACGTAACAATACAAATCAACATAAAAATGATGATAATAAGTCACCTGCTGAGTTCCACGCCTAGGCCGACCTCTCAATACTACAATATCCTCCATATTGGGCACAAAAATATGTCTAACAACACAAAACTCAGTCACCCTACTCAACAAATTATCCCAACCATTGTCTCTCATGTCCTGCAATGCATACTGACACAAATGTAATAAACCCACAGCATTTTGAATATCCTGATCCTTCTTCTGTAAAGCTTGTGAAAAGTTGTTTGTAATTGCTAGAATTTCAAACATGAAGTGGAGACTGAACACAAACTCAAAGCTCTACATAGTGTCCATCTGTCTGTCGGCCATTGATTTCTGCTCTAAATTTACGCCATCTTCTGATATATCCTCAAGAACATCTATGATAGCATTAAACATATTAATAACACGAGTAATTGTCAGTAGGTGTGAGCCCCATCTAGTATCACCTGGGCGTGCCAAACTCATTTCTTGAAACTTACCACTCCCACCACAAAGTTCCCCAATATTAAGCTTCTCCAAAATCTCGGCATGGTAACTTATTCGAAGAGCATCTACACGCTTACATGATGCACCCACCAAATTCACAATAATAGTAAGCATATTAAAAAAATCACCAAGCATGTTATTCCTAAGTGCCACTGAAACAACTGCCAAGTGAAGTTGGTGAGCAAATCAGTGGACATACATAGCATGTGGGTTCTCTCTTAAAATTAAAGCTTTCAAACCATTGAACTCACCTGACATATTGCTTGCTCCATTATAACCTTGACCTCTCAGACTAGATATGCTCAATCCATGAGTAGAAAACATTGCATCAATGGCATCCTTAAGTGATTTGGCACAAGTATCAGCGACATGGGTAATGCCCAAAAAACGCTCCTTCACGACCCCACTTTGGTCAACAAACCTCAAAATAACTGCCATTTGTTCTTTTATAGAATTATCACGAGCCTCGTCAACCAAAATTGAAAATAAACAATCACCCATCTCATTGATAATAGCCCTTGTTGTCTTTACGGTACAACAATTAACCAAGTCCTTCTGGATCTTTGGTGAAGTCATTTGGTCATTTCCAGGAGCATTAGTGAATAATACCTCTTTAACTTCCTCACAACGAGCTGCATACCAGTCTAGTAGCTCAATTAGATTTCCTCTATTAAGAGACTCTTTGGATTCATCGTGACCACGAAATGGCAATCCTTGCATCAAAAGGAATCTAGTACAATCTAGCACATGATCAATCTCGTCCTATAACTTTTTTGTTGACTATTACTTTGACTTGAAATAACATAAGAGATACTCTACTTTTGATTCATCAAATTGATACACTTTGCAAAAGTTTGATTATGAGCACTATCAAAGAGACCGACATGATCTTTCAACGTCTGTTTGTGCTTCCAATCCCTAAAGCCGGTTTTAGTGAATATATGTCCACCCCCTTGACCCCCTCTATCGGGTTTGAACAAGTAGCAATGCAAACAATACGCCGCATCATTTTCTATACTGTACTCCAACCAATGAAATTCAGAGAACCACTCTTTCCGAAAACACCTATTATCATTCCCTATCTTTCTTCTTGGAAAGTCATGTCCATATGGTTGACAAGGACCTTTCTCCAAGTATGTCATCCTAACATCATCTCTGATATTGGGATCATATGAGTCGATGGGGGGCGTTTCCCTGGATCAGATATAAGATCATCCCCATTGAGCTGTCTGCTGGAGGTTGGGCTGGAACCTGGAGGCTTGAGCTGGAACTTGGAGCGGCTACAGTCACAGGTAAGCTTCGAATCGTGACTTCGTCTGCAGCGTCTGCTTCTTCTCTCTTTTGGTTTGGGTAGGCTAGTTCAATTGGGTTTGGAAGATTGAATCAATTGGTCGTCTGCTTCCTCTCTTTTGGTTTGGGTAGGCTTGGTTTGGGTAGGCATTTGAAGATTGAATCAATAGAGAATTTGGGATTTTCATCATTTGGATTTTGGACCTTGTAGAAATGGGTTGGTTCACTGGTTGCAAGCCATTGGGGTTTATTGTTGAAAAATAATAGGCCTAAACTCAAAAAAAGGAAAAGGAAAAAAAAAAAAAAATCGTCTCATCTTCATCTTCTCCACCAGTTCCGCCGGCTCTGCAATTCTTCCAGGCGGTCTTCAAGGTCCTTGCGGACCCAACACGGGCGGCCGCGAGGGCTGGCCGGGTGCTGGGTCCGCCCCTGCCAGAAGTCTAGAAGTTTGGGGCCCAGACACCCAGAAGTTTGGGCTTCGTGGAGTCTGGGTCCAATTGATTTTTTTTCTTTTTCATTTAATATTTAATTTAAAATTAATTTCTAATTTTATTATTTAATATTAATTATAGTTTAATTTTGTCTTGAATTTTTAATTATCTATTTAATATTTAATTTAAATAAATAATTAACTTATTTAAGTAAAATTCACGAAAAAAAGTTTGTAAAATATAAAATATTATTTAGTTATAAATAATAAACTATTAAATATTTGTTTGTTTATTTAATATTAAAAAATAAGTAAACTATTAAAAAATTTGAAAAAAAATTTCATTTAATTTAAAATAAGTAAACTATTAAAAAATTTATTTTAAATTACTTATTTAATTTGATGGCAAAGAATAAAAATAATCGATTTCAAATATATATTTTAAACTACTTATTGAAATAGTTTATAAACAATTTAAAATAAATTATTTCAATTAATTTCTATATTTTAATAGATTGTCTAATATTTAGTTACAAAAAAAAAGTTTATTTAAATTTGAAATATTATTTAATTAAAAATAATAAAATATTAAATAAACAAAATAAATTGTTTCTTTGAATTTTTTATTTAAATTATATATTTCGATCGTTTATTTAATATTTTATTAATTAATAATAATTAAAACATTATATAAACAATTAAAATAATGAATTTCATTATAAATTCTTCTTTTACAATGAAATATTAAGTGAACAAGTAAAATATTTATTTTAAAATATTTATTTTAAATTACTTATAGAAATTGTTTATAAAAATGAACTGAACAATTAAAATAAAAAATTTAAAATAAATTATTTAATTTAGTAGTTTATTTAAATATTTATTGTTTATAATTAAAATTGTTTATTTAAATTTTATATTTCGATTGTTTATTTAATATTCTATTATAAATTCTTCTTTTATTTTGAAATATTAAGTGAACAATTAATATAATTTATTTTAAATTACTTATTGAAATTGTTCAAACAAAATTAAACAAACAATTTAAAATAAATTATGTCATTTAATTGTTTGGTTATAAATAATAAAAAACTAAATAAACTAAATAAATTGTTTCATTGAATTGTTTATTTAATATTCTAATAATTATAATTAAATATTATATAAACAATTTACAATTAAAATAATGAAATAATCGTTTATCAATTAAAATCAAAAATCAATTTTTATATTATTTAGTTATAAATAATCAAATATTAAATATTCGATTATTTATTTAATATTATGTTAATTATAATTAAATATTATATACACAATAAATGAAATATTGAATTGACAATTAAAATAAGAAATAATGAAATAATCAATTAACAATTGAAATTAAAAAAAATATTTAGTTACAAATAATGAAATATGAAATATGCAATTGTTTATTTTATTTTATATTCTATTAATTATAATTAAATTAATTATAAATAATAAATAAAATATTCAATTAACAATTAAAATAAGAAATAATGAAACAATCGGTTAACAATAAAAAAAAAAATTTATTTAGTTATAAATAATAAAATATGAAATATTCTATTGTTTATTTTATATTCAATTAATCTTAATTAAATTAATTATAAACAATAAATAAAATATTCAATTAACAATAAAAATAATGAAATAATCGGTTAACAATTAAAAGAAAAAATAATAAAATATTATTTAGTTATAAATAATCAAATATTAAGGGGGTGTTTGTTTTTTATTTGAGAATTGATTCTCAAATCAATTCTTATTTCAATCACACATTTTTCAATAAAATAATATTTTTCATCACATCAATAATTTTTTCTTCTTTTTCAACCACACATTTCCCATCATATCACTATTCAAAAATCAATTATTCCCCCCAAAATCCTTACCAGACAAGCTCTAAATATTCGATTAGCTATATAATATTCTATTAATTATAATTAAATATTATAAACACAATAAATGAAATATTGAATTGAAAATTAAAATAAGAAATAGTGAAATAATGAATTACCAAGTGAAATAAAAAATAAAAAAAATATTATTTAGTTACAAATAATAAAATATGAAATATTCAATTGTTTATTTTAAATTCTATTAATTATAATTAAATTAATTATAAACAATAAATAAAATATTCAATTAACAATTAAAATAAGAAATAATGAAATAATCGATTAACAATTAAAAGAAAAAATAATTAAATATTATTTAGTTATAAATAATAAAATATTAAATAATCGATTGTTTATTTAATATTCTATTAATTATAATTAAATATTATATACACAATTAAAATAGACAATTTAATTATAAATTCTTCTTTTACAATTAAATATTAAGTAAACAATTCAAATACACGATTTAAATTATTTATTGAAAATAAATTATTTCATTTAATTTTTTATTTCAATTTGTTTATTTAAATTTTATATTTAAATTGTTAATTTAATATACTATTTATTATAATTAAGTATTATGTAAACAATTAAAATAAGCAAATTAATTATACATTCTTGTTTTACATTTAAATATTGAGTAAACAATTAAAATACACGATTTAAATTATTTATTTAAAATAAATTATTTCATTTAATTGTTTATTTGAATTGTTTATTCAATATTCTATTAATTATAATTAAATATTATGTAAAAATTAAAATAAGTAATTTAATTATGCAACATACAAATTATAATTAATAATATACTGATGAGTGTAATTAACTCATTAAACAAATACCTTTAAATCGTAGATTTTAGATTGTTTTTGAGCACTTTTGAGCGTTTTGATTTGTGTGTTCATATTGTTTCATAGTTTAAATACATTGGAGAAAATGACGTACTTTGGAGCCTTAGATGAAGCCGTGTGTGATTATAAAAATTGGACTCAAAGAGGAGGTGAAACAAAAAAGAAATAAAGTGAAAAATTGTGAATTAGCTGAAATTTGTCGGAATAGGCGGTGATAATAGTGCAATTATCACGTTTTTATCTACTAATAATTGCATTTTCATGATTTATTGGCTCCTAAATATTATAAGGACATTTGCATTTTGCTTTAGGCTGCAAATGAACGAATACGATGGAAATTAGAAGAAAATAGCGAAAATGATCAAAATTGAGGAAAGTGATAGTTGGATTAAAGTGCAAATATTCTAAACTTGTTCTAACCTCGTGACGAAGATTCGAGAGTGTTGGAGGTCAATTGGATGAAAAATGAGTCAAATGGATGAAATATAGCCAAAGTATAATCACATGTTAACTTTCAAGCTGAAAAGTTTTGCACCGATTTTTAGTCTCATATTGAGACCAGTTTTTGACATGAAAAACGATCGAATTCGAAGATGGTATCTGAAGCAAAGTTGTAGCCATTTGAGTTAGCTTTCCAATACATCTTGAATCATGTCAATCAGACATTATGAGAGAAAGTTATGGCCCAAAAAGGTTGCAAGGTGCGTCGGATCCGGACGGGCCCAGACGGCCCGCCGAATACATCCGGATGTCTGGTAGACCATTTTACAGACGATCGTAAATTTGTCTGAAATTATACATGCAGATGAATTTTTTTCTCATGTTTGTTAAAAATGATTATAGATCCATTTAAGATCATAAAATTTTCATATGCTTATGTCGAAATAAGATTTAAAGATTAAAATACTGTACTAATTTTATCGAAACGAAAATTAAAATATGTAAATATAATTACCGATTTCACTGATGACTGTGAATAATATTTCTTTATTGAGTGTTTGATAAATTTATCTGTTTTCAAGTTTGATGTAGAGAAAAAATGAAATAGTTTTTATCTGTGTTGGAGTACACAGATAAAAAAAGTGAATTGATTTTGAAATTTTAAGTGGGAAGTGTTTGAAATTCTTTATAACTTAAAATTGGTATTATTGTCTTTTAAACAATACTATTTTTTGTAATTTGTATAACATTTTAAGGATAATTTCGTCTTTTCAGGCTTGAAAGGCTATTGTGGTGAATGTCAAAATTTTTTGGGTAATGTGGAAAAGTGGTTGTTTGACAAGGGCATTCTTAAAAGTACCCCTTGTCTCAATGCTCTGTCAGGTCTTTTACCGACCGGCAGAGCAGCACAGTTCTTTTTTACAAGTCTATAAAACAAGTAAAAATATCAAATTCAACTTTAGATGAAATTTTACAGACTGGGTGTGTTTGAGCCACATTATTTTAGAAGAATGTATTTTGAAATAGTAGATTGATGGAGAATGTGTGGTTGAATCGAGATCTCAATCCTATCTATGAAAAAGTAACTTTATATGTATTGTATTCACTTGGACCTCTGTAAAAGTAATTTTGTATGTACTTTTGGTAGAATAAAATGAAGGGATAATTGCAGCAAAGGTCCCAAACCTTTCAAATTTTTGCGCATTTTACCCTAACCTTTGATTTGTGCCAACGGAGGTCCCAAACCTTTCAAAAATATGCGCCGGAGGTCCAAATGGATGGTTTCCATCCATTTGACCGTTAGTTTGATCAAAATAGTGAATTTTGACTAATTTTGACCAAACTCAAAAGGGTAAAATGGTAACTTTGTATTTTTCTTCCATTAAATAGGTTAAAAATTAAATTAAAAAATCAATAAATAAATATATACACCTTCTTCCTCCCACTCCACCCTAAACCATTCCCACCCACCATCGGCCCCACCGCCATTCTCAACATCGCCGCTCCAAAGGCCGGCCACCACCGCCATCCTCACACAGTCAACCTTCCTCTTCAATTCCATACCAAGAACGTCTCGTAACTCCAAGTATTCCGGTCGGTACAAAGCTTCAAAGTGTGCAGCCTGAAAAACTGAAAATCGCCGGACTCTCCACTTCCGGCCACAATACCTGCCGGAACTCATCACTGACCAATCCCCCTCCCCTGGACGACCTCACACATGCCATCAATTGCAGCCAAACATCAAGCCAAGCTGCTGAATTTAATCCAGATTTCTGCCCAGTCGCGACGCGAGCGGAATCGCCCGATAAATCTGCACTTTCCGGCGCCGAAAGAAGGTGGAGCACCACCTGGGCTCGACTCCCCACCACCGGTAGCACCTGCCCAGCCTGGGTCAAGGTCAATTTCACCCAGATTTCAGAGAATTCATGGATGAAGTTCGCGGTCTGTGTAAGAAATTCAGAACTGAGATCTGTTGCAAATGCTTAATTCGATCAGAAGAACTTCAATTGGCATTGATAAGGTCATGGGTAAGCAGCCAATTGTTGCAATTAGCAACGAAAATTCCGGTGAAGGCATCAAGACAAAGACACGGTCATTTCCTGCTCATCATCATTAAACTTCACAGTGGCTACCCTGGCTTTGAACTTCACTTCACTGCACTCAACTCAATCGAACTTCCGCCATTAAATTGAGTCATTTCCGCCACCAACAGCAATGTGGCTACCCTGGCTTTGAACTTCACTGCACTCAAAACAAAGACACGGTCTTGGAATTACCTTTTCCGGTGAAGGCATCACCTTCCATTTTCGGTTCACTGCAGTTGACTGTGTGAGGATGGCGGTGGTGGCCGGCCTTTGGGGCGGCGATGTTGAGAATGGCGGTGGGGCCGGCGGTGGGTGGGAATGGTTTAGGGTGGAGTGGGAGGAAGAAGGTGTATATATTTATTTTTTGGTTTTTTAATTTAATTTTTAACCTATTTAATGGAAGAAAAATACAAAGTTACCATTTTACCCTTTTGAGTTTGGTCAAAATTAGTCAAAATTCACTATTTTGGTCAAACTAACGGTCAAATGGATGGAAACCATCCATTTGGACCTCCGGCGCATATTTTTGAAAGGTTTGGGACCTCCGTTGGCACAAATCAAAGGTTAGGGTAAAATGCGCAAAAAATTGAAAGGTTTGGGACCTTTGCTGCAATTATCCCTAAAATGAATGAAGGAAAAAAACTAATAAAAGAGGAAAAAGATGATAATAATAATAATAATAATAATAATAATAATAATAATAATAATAATAATATATTTAACTTTTCGATATTATAACTTCCCAGTTTTATTTGCAAATCAAATTTAGCTTCTAACTCTTTAATATTCATTTTCAACTACATATTTTCTAAATAAAACATTTAATAAATTATTTTATACGTGGATGCATTTTTTTCAAAAAATCACTTCTTACAAAATATTACTTTCTCCTAGATAGGATTGAGATCTCGATTCACATGCTTAGTCATATCTAAAGACTATTATCAAAATAATTCACTTCCAATTGGTGATTATCCTAGTAGATTATTCTGAATTGAAATATGCACTTGACAGTGAAATTACCGATCATCCAATTCGCTCCAAGAGACAGGTATGGTTATGTAGTCAAAGCAACTTCGTCACTTTTGTGTAACCATCAGACCCAATAAAACAAATCACACAAAGATGTGTGCAGATGCACCTAATCTTTCTTTTTGCGCAGAAGATTGATAACTGTGAACATTATTAAAGAAGAAAATAAGCTAAAATCTTGTTCATCGTGCTTTTTCACTATTAATCTATTCGTAACACAAATGTGCACTAAAAGTTTAGCGTCCAATGCGATCCATCCAATGATGCTAGCCCCGAAGATATTCCATCAGAATTCAGAATGTCCCTTGAATGTTCAACAAGAGATTCCCCTTCACTACTTGGAAAATCCTTTGAATGCAACGGTATAGACACCCCTTCCCTACTGTGAATATCATTCGGATGCAATGGGAGCGATACCACTTCATTATTCGAGAAATCTCTCAAATGCAATCCCAGAGATACAACATCGTTACTCGGGAAATCTAGTGACTGCAATGTATTCTGTTCTTCACCATTATTCGGATGATCATTTGACATTATGTTTGCAGATGTTCCATTACCAGAAAAGTCTTTCCATTGCTGAGTTACTGTTTTCATCTTGGTGTAAAATTGAACTCCATCTTTACCTGCAACTCGTGGGAATACCATTAACAAATTAGGAACAAAGCACTCTTATAGATCGACAGTTGCTCAAGTGCATTTCGGCATATCGAAGATGTTATACCGTAGAAATTGGTATCTCCGGTAAATGATGCCTTGGACCCGGAACATGAGAACAGCGGTAACGGTGTTGGAACAGCCAGATTGATGCCAATCTGAGTCCGTTCAAAGTTCATGTCAGAGCTCAAAGTTAAAATAAGTTGTTCAGACCGGTTAAAGAAGATAGTTAACAAGGTGAAAAACGCACTTACTTGCCCAGACTCAACCTCATTCTGAAATTTCCTTGCAGCAGCACAGGAGGATGTAAATATGGATGCTCCATTTCCATGTCTACTCCAAGAAAATAGAACAATTTAAATCAGACGAATACTGATATACGAAAGATACAAAAACTCGTGGATATCCAAGAAGAAGCCATACTTGTTTCTGTTTACAATGCTTATTGCCTCTTCTAAAGTTGCAGCCTGAGCACGAGAGGTCAATAAGTAAACAATTATGTGACTGAACATAAAGATATAAGCAGCAACAAACTAGAAATGCTATATGTGTAAAATAATAGATCGACCTGCATACAAAGAAGAACTGGACCCAAAATTTCCCCCTGCAGACACCAAGATTAAAATTTATCAAAGTTTGCATTTCCTCTTGCCAATGATCATGAACTATACACAAGGTTCTCGGAACAAGAGACCAGATACCATGTAACCCTCCATGTCTTCCATTACATCAGTCAAGATTGTGGGTCCAACAAAGTTTCCCAGCTCATATTTAGGAACCTATTTTATTCAACAATAAACAGTAAGAATAAATAAATGGACTCGTACTTTTCATTCATTAAAACACTAGTGGGGGAAATAATTCATAAATAACAAGGCACAACAAGAAAAATACAAATAAACATTTATTTGTCACTCTTAAGGTTCAGTCTGGCATTTCTATAATCTGTACACCCAATGTGTGCCAAATTATTGCTCCTTTTACAGCCTTCAATTTATTTATAATAATAGTTTCAATATTAGTTTCTCTAAATTTTTTGCTTTTTATGTTTCTTTTGAGTGTGTGTACTTGGATAAGCCAGCTAATAAACACACATCAGGTATCAAATGCATACTCTGAATCTGAAGAAGTAGAAATGTAGAGCAGGAAGATATACCACAATCTTTCTCCCATCGAGGACTAATTGAGCACCATTGTCAACAAATGTTTGCACCACCCTGGATATCCGTTCCTTAACCTACATATGCCAGTGATAGCACATTACATATACTAGGCAATAAGCGGAATGAGGAGAACAGATAACCAATAGACAATATAGCTTTGCTTGTATTACCAAAAGCAACAATTGCAAAACATTTCATAATGCCATAGCATCCTCACTATCCAAATTTATTTTAAATTGATAAAGCAACAATATCTATTACCGCACCTGCTTACTAATCACTGGACCAATGTCGACACCTGGTTCAGTTCCAGCATCTACTCTGAGTGCCTTGGCGCGCTCCACCAACTTATCTTCCCTGGGGTGGATATTAGACTACTGTCATACTAATAAATCAAATTTCCACTCCCAAGCTCATTATAAAAAGTACTGTTAAGTGTTAATCGAATACAGTTGGTCAACTAACATTACGAGAAACCAGAAGAATCAAATAAGACCAGAATAGCCCCCAAGTGAAAAGTGCTGCTAAAGAATATAAACACATGCACATATCATGATGAACTAGGCAAAGTTCTACACTTCTTATTGTGTAAAAATGAGGCTACTGAAGAAGAACTATAATCTCATTATTTAACTCCCACAAAAATGTAAAATGTAGAATGCTCCATAATTTTTTGAAATTTACACACTTCAGCTAGACCACTGAAAATTGTGTTAATTAGGAGATAAAGCCGATTAAAGATAAGGTGAAAATGAGGTTATGAGAAGGTCATGTAATGTAACTGGTTGCTCTAATCTCTTTTCATTCTGTTAAAAATAGACCCATTGCCAGCTACTTCTTGTCCTTATGATCCATTCCCCTCTTGCACATAATTTAATTCCAGCAATTTCTAGTTAGAACCTTAAGATGAAAAGCATTGCATCACCTTCTGATCCAGGCCAAAAGCTTTTTCCTTGCCTTTTCAGGCTTCACAAAATATTTACTCGGTATTTAGGAGTTATGTCTTGTAGACTAAATTCCACTAAGACGCTTGGGATTTAACATTTGCGTATTTATTCATGACTGGAGACATTCAACATCTTCTAAGATGATGTAGGAAATGTTTTGAATTGTTCAGCCATCATCAGCAATTAAACATACAATAAAATTTTCTCGAACATTGCTACACTTACACACCTTCGTACACAATCTCCTACACAACCCTCTTACACGTGTGTAGGTCCCACAATGTGGGGCCCGTTGTGGACCCACACACATGTGAGAGGGTTGTGTAGGAGATTGTGTACCAAGTGTGTACAAGTAGCATTCTTGAATTTTCTCAACCCAAACTACCTTGGGGATAAGCAGGATTGCTCAGGTTTTTCTCCCTGATGAACAAATTTCAACAGAACCAAACAAAATAATCATGCAAAACTAAAGAATAAGTATAATACCAAGATTTTGAGCCTCCAACAAAGATGAGTGCCGTACACATTTGTACTGAAGAACCAAAACCAGCAGTAACCAGAGAGCTCAAAGTCGCCTCCATGTTCGCATCTGGCATCACTACTGCATGGCTCTTGGCACCAACATTGATCTGAAGAGAATAGCCAATTAACTAAGGCATAACAACCCAAACAATCTTGATATATCCAGAAAAAAAAGACCAACACTAACTGTTCTCTAGCAACTAGAGCACGCGCAGCTACCAAACTGGAGAACTGCTCTACCTGAACACACTTACTGTTGACAGATGCTCTAGCATGAATATACGTTCCCGGCTGGAAACAGACAAAAGTAAATATGTAAGGATATAACTAACCCGTAAACAAATGGTATAATCATAACAAAATAATGCATATAAGGCAAGATAAATGAGGGCCATAAAACTTGTGCTTTATTTAAAAATATGTGTCTACTTATACACCATAACCTAATACATAGGATGAAGTATAATGTTTTGGCATGCCATTAGAGTGTGGATTATTAATTCAAGATCACTCAGAGTAAGGATGGAGCGAGTAAGGGAAAAGCAATGATCAATGGAGTCAGTGAGGCACTAGCCAAAAGTATGCAATGGTTGGCGTTGCAAAGTTACCGAGTGCTCACTTCACATAGTTGGGGACACCTCTAGAAGAGGTGTAAGCCACCTCTTATACACTACAATGTATCCATACAAAGCCAAATAAATGATGTAGGCCAAGATGTCAGTGCACACGTGACAATGAGCCGCAGGTATGCTAACAATGCTAACAATCCCTCAGTCATATTATATATGATAGGCTACCCACTGAAGGGGACAAGGTTCCAAAATTTGGATCTTTTTATATTTGTGTAGGGGTCAGAAGAAAAGATGTCAGGGCTTTGGTACAGGTAGATTATAAAAGACACTTCCTGCATAAAATAGTGAAGATATTATTATGTGACTTGTAAGAATGGTTGGATCATCCCAACGGTAACCATTTAAGCATTCTGACACAGAATATTAAGTGATGTCAAGGAGTATGAAATCCATTTTGCACGTATGAGGTAAGTTCTTTTTAACCACCATCCTCTTATTGTCTTTCTCCATGTACATGGAAAGGAACACTATAGACTTGTACTCCTTTCTCCACAATCTACTATGCAAATCACATTCTGAAGCAGCATTCCCAAAAGAACATTCCAACTCCTTTTATACTGCATTAACTTCTATATGACTGTCATAATGTCATTCCAATGATATCCAGCAAATATTGTTGCTGTGCAAAAACTTACTGCATCTGAACCAACATGTGACACAGCTTTAATATCTTCATCATCACAGATAGCATTAACAATGTCCTGCACAGATGTCAAAAACAAAAAATAATCAGTTAAGTGCATAAAACAATAAAAGTAGGTTGATGTCATGTGGTTCAACACGCAGTCTAAAGGAGTAAAAGTAGGAAAAAAAGGCAACTGCACCTTCTGGCAATACCATAATCCAATACGTCAAAAATCCAAATATTAAATTCAATGGCATACAGATAATGGTACCAGAAATGATTACATCCCTTGAACTCACTTCAATACAAGGATATCAAGAAGTACAGATTTTAACTAATTTTTTTTTTTTTTGATAAGTAGTACAGATTTTAACTAATGACAAACTTAAAGCTTACATTGGTCCCATGAACAATATTTAAGACACCCTTAGGTAGACCAGCTTCCATTGCCAACTCAGCAAGATGGACACATGCCCCTGAGAGCACAAATGAATGAAGAATGAAGGAAAGAGTAGAAAATATACGAGTATCACAAGCAAAGATTTGCCGTGCTTCTTAAGAAAATAATGATAGTTTGTACACCAAAATTAGTATATATAGCAAATTTCATGCACAAGGGACTGATTGACATACAAATACATTTATAAACTGAGAGAACATTTCGCAGTACAACTCTACAAAGAATATAATCAAAATGATAAACATATCTTAAACTAAAGATGTCTCGATTTTTTCAAACTCATTGCATCCTTTAGTTATTACCTGGAGCTTTCTCTGATGGTTTTAAAATAAAGGTATTGCCACATGTGATCGCAATTGGAAACATCTGCAATAAAATTGTAACACTTAAGGAAAAAACACGAGAAACAAGAAGAGAATGCATGCGATCATTGGACAAACTGTAAAAGCAAAAAGAGTTAAAAAAAAAAAATTCAACTCCTAAAGAATAACATAGCAATTATTAGAAGTGAGATTCGTAACTTAATGAGAACTGAAAATTAAACCAAATATCCTAGGTGAGATCTTAATTTAAGATACATGCCTTCCTAGATGTTCTCAGTTCCCGTATCTTTTTCACTCCATTTTTCTCAAACAAAGGCACTGTCCAGTTTAGGATTTTAGAAGATGTATGGTAACCAACAAGAGATCCACTTTTCTCACCCCATCAGGATTTTGTACTTTATAATTATCCATCCCAATTCACATCCAAACATAGTGGCACTAACTCTACTTGATTAAGCAGTTATCTTAGGATGCATCATTTGTATCTCCTGCAAACTATATTCCATTCTAGCAGGGGCATTAGACTATTTAAAAGCTCACTAGTATTCAATAATAAAAGTGAACATACTGAATAAACAACTAATGGCATATGGATGACTGGGGAGAAATAATAGCTTACCAACAATGGGATCATGGCGGGAAAACTGAAAGAACATATTCCAGCACAAACACCAAGAGGCTCGCGAATGCTATAACTATCAATTCCATTTGATATATTTGAAACAAAGTCCCCCATCTGCGACATTGCCATTCCACAAGCATTTTCCACCAGTTCTGTGAAACAACTATAGGAAATGAAGATCTGGCAGAATGTTGATTTTTGTTAACACTGTATTTTGAACATATTGAATCCCCCCCTTCTTTTCTTGCTTGCTTTAAATAGGCAGGGAGAAGATTTCGAACCAGTTCTATTCTTATTTACTGGTAACTGTCATCCAGACTATCCACTTTTCTAAGCATTATGGACTATGGACAAATAGGTAATTAGAGAAAGCCCTTTGGCTACTAAATGAACTTCACCAATCTTGCCAGCTTTAGCCCCTGTTTGGTTTGGCTAAAAATCAGATTTTTAGTACATTTCGATAAAAGTTAATGAAACCTGGATGGTTGAAAAATTGATAAAAGTTGTGAGTCCTATAAAATATGTAGTTGAAAATAAGTTTTAAAAAATTTAGGCTACACAGGGGCATAATAAGATTCAGAAACACTTTCAATTATCTCTCGTGTCCATTTCAATCAAATTCCAACTAAATATGTTTGATCAAGGCATTCCATTTTCAACTCTAGATCCAATTAAATTTAATTGAAGGCGAATTACACAAGAAGAAGATAAAGGTGCTCACCAATCCCACGGGACACGTCATTAAATGCATCCTTTAATGTCTTACCCTGCTCCATCGTAATAATGCTGGCAAGCTTATCCTGGAACAGAATTATAGTGTGTCCTTAATCAATCTTTGAAAATTGATGAAAAAAATCAATGAGTAGAACTACACTTACAATATCTCTCTGAATAAGCTCATGAAGTTTGAACATGATACGTTGACGGGTTGCAACTGGTGTATTCCGCCATGATGAAAAAGCTCTTTTTGCTGAAAATACTGCAGCTTTATATTCCTCAACAGTCGATAAAGGAACTTGAGAGACTACTTGCTGTGTAGCCTATAATTCATTTGGAAACTATACGTGTTAAAAGCTGATAGAAAGAAAACAGACAAAGTTCTTAAAATGTTATGAACTTACAGGGTTCAACACATCAATAGACGTCGATGATTGCGAGTTAACAAATCTACCACCAATGAGATTGGGGACCCTCTGCAAGATATATCATTAATAATTCAGATTGGATACCATGTCAGCATGTGAAGTTCGTGATTACTTACTCAAGCATTTATAGGAAGGGTTGCCTATCTACACAAGGGCAAGCTCCTGCAACAATATCCATTTTTGGGAGGAAGGTAAATCTATTTGGTGGAAACAGAATAGCAGATATAAAGTAAAAGGTGGAGAATCGTGGGAACGGAAGTGCTAAAATGGAGGGTCTGATTAGGGCATTCTTTTTGAAGAGAAGCAGCAATTCCCCAAAACTTTCAAACATATGCTATGTTAAGCAAATTTTTTTTTTCC
This sequence comes from Fraxinus americana, assembly GCA_035079005.1. NCBI lineage: Eukaryota > Viridiplantae > Streptophyta > Magnoliopsida > Lamiales > Oleaceae > Fraxinus > Fraxinus americana. Next base: position 7,283,853 of record CM068714.1, read on the forward strand.
ATGGTTAATACAGCCCGAGAATTTAATTTCCAGCATAAATGTGTGGTTTTAAGACTTTGAGAACCCATTCTTATGGCCAGCATCAGAAACCCAACATCCCTATTGCTTACTACAACTAATAATTAAAAATATCTGCTGCCTCAACACTCCCAACCTTCCAAAATGAAAGCATACTACAGAAAAACTACCGAGTTGGAGTGTATAAATTACTGGGGGATAGCGCTTCTTCCATGATGACTCAGTCGATGTTGAAGGCTCGGAGTTTCCTTCTGCAGCTGTAAGAGGTCTCAATGTCTTCAATCTCCTCACTACATCACCGGCAAAAAAGAGTTTTGTCACGAGGAAGTGACAAGTATGAGAGATTGTCTTGTTTCACTACTTATGTAGCATCTCAACATCTTCAGAATATACTTATAAATAAATAAATCTGGGGTCTCCGCTAGGACACATGATTTAAAATTCTTGCCATGCACCCATTGTCCCCCAGCTCTAAAGAAAAAAAGAGGAAAAAAAGCAAATGAAAAACGAACAGATGAGAAAATGACAAATGGGTGTGCAAGAGAAAAAGAATGGAGGGAGGGCAACAGAAAGGGAGAGAGGTAGAACCCAAAACATGAAGAATGTAACATGCATAACTGCATGATATTAATTGTGAAAAAACATAATTTACTTGTTGGAGGAAACCCAAGAGTTTAACCCCATAAGTAGTGATATGTGTTGGAAAAGCAACGAAAAACGTTTATGATTTATCATTTATGCTTGGTTTTAATTTGCAAATTTGTTTGAGAGATCTGGCTCAGATTGTTTTGCCATTTTGGAAGATTACTAATTTTCAAGCTTTTAGATAGATTTTCTCTACTAGCATTTAGGAATCTGAAAACAGCAAGGCCGGTAAAGTTCTACAAATATGTATGATTGCTATCATGCAGTCAATTTGATTCAAGAGAGTGCTAAAATCTATTAAAACAAACACCTTAATAGGCATTGCTTGTGAGATAGACTCTTCTATCATCCTTGTTGGATGATATAGCTGGTGTACCCCCTTCTGATGTGCGGGTCCTTTCATGTCTTCTTATGTGCTTAGGGGCACCATGCCGAGCCAACCTAATCTCTTCTTATTGTGAAGAAAATCCTTCATTCCTTGAGAAAATGAGGTTTACACTTAAATTGATCGAAGGTCATGGATTACTATAAAAGTGCAAGAGGCTGACACAAGGTGGTGAAAAGATGATAATTTCTCTCAAATAAATGTAAATATCTTGGTATTTTATAAGTTAATAGATAATAACTACTCCAACCATGAAAAGGATAAAGCAGATAATCAAATCACATAAATGTAATTTTACAAAGTATTATAAAGGAGACTGAACCTGTAGTGTTCCCCTGCCGGAGCTTGGCTTTAATGTTATATACATGCTTTGGTGTTGATAAGAGTTCAGGATTGCTTTGTCTTAATCTTTTTAGTATTTGGCGTGGTTTTAGACCCGCTTCTGTCATCTCTTTGATTAACACTACTTCTTTCTCATTAAAGCGACGAGCAGAGGGATGCTCGGAGATGTCCTTCATTGGTTCATGGTTGTGTGAACCATTCTTAACAGTAAGTACCCACAAACCATCCTCCCTCTTACCCACAAGTTCAAAGGGACAGTTTGTAAGTCGAGAGCCAGATTTTCTTTTGCGTGCATGTTCGCCAGAGGCCTCGTCAATAGATTTACGCCTATCTCGATAAACACCTCCTCTATCACAACCAAGGACTACAACTTTGTCCTTCTTCGATTGTTTGATGGTAACAACATATCCCTGGGATATGGCAAACTCCCCAACATGTTGAATAAGTTCCTCACGGTCAATGAAACTCCCAGGTGGAGGAGGAAGCATCTGCAAAGCGTCACTCAAATCCATGTAACTGGTCCCAGCCAATTATGGGGAGGACAGACCTATATAAAAGGTGAAATTAACACACTCTTTTGAACGCGATCAATTAGACCTTCATACTCTGTCTTTACACTTGTTATCTGCAATGCCTGAAATTATCAATACAGGCTTTAACTTAGTTCACTTTCATCAAAACCTCAAATCATTATACGATCCGCACCTGAACTATTCCAGTTGAGCATTTTCAATAAAATTTGAACAAAATGATAATAATCTCGCGGCTTAGAAATTATAAAAACAACTATTGACTCCACAATTGATATTAGTTCATTAATGTAAAGGTAAGTTATATTAACAATTAGATGAACTTCTCGAGGATCGATTTTTCCAGTTATTGGGGAATTAGAAGATTCGTAGAAGGAGAAGAGGGTGTACCAAAGACGGAGATGTGACGACGTTAGGTTTTCGTTTGTCCTTTCAGCGTTCCTCTTTTCCAGTCCGGTAGTGAAAATGGCGCCGAATGCTTTCTCTGTAAAAGAGAGTGGAAACAATGATTTGAGTATTGGAGATAGCGATATCCCATTTCCACAGGCCTCTTATAGCCCTAATTCGCGGCCCGATTAATTCAAAAAAGTTGCATAACGAAATAACCTATTATTAGTTATTGCAATTAAAAGCTTTTTAGTCTTTCAACTACAATTTCGGTTTTCTAAAAACTAAATTTTAAGTAAATTTTGATTAAAATTGATAAAATGTGTTGTTAAAACTTTGCCCCTGTTTCATACACATTTTCAACCACACATTCTTTCAAAACTCATTTTCAACTACACATTTTTCAGTAAAATAATATTTTTCATCACATCAATAACTTTTCCTTATTTTTTAATCATATAATTCTCATCATATCATTATTTAAAATACATTATTTTTTCAATAATATCTATCAAACACACTCTTTATAAAAATTGAGAATCTCATAAATTTTTTTTTTTATATAGAGCTTGTTTGGGAGGGATTAAAATCAGATTAAAATTGAAAATATAGCCGTTATTGTTGACTTTTATTAGACCGGTGGGACCCAATAACGGCCATATTTTCAATTTTAATTGAATTTTAAGCCCTCCCGAACGGGGCCATATTGTTGATTTTAATTAAAATATATGTTTTAAGTAAATCAAATAGAGACTATGTACTTAGCTCCTATTTGGTTAGGGAAGACAACAGAAGGGTACGAGAAGAGTCGGCCATTTCCACTTCCGTCCCGTTAGATATTTTTGTCACTTTATTCCATCTCATACCCGATTAAAGTGGGGCATGGCGGGTTTCTTTTTATTTTTTTATGTCTTTAGTTAGTTTATATTATCATTTTTTTTTTTCAAATTGTTAAGAACAACTTATGTTACTTTTGAAAATGATGATAAATTTTTTATTTTTGTTTAATAAAAATTTTAAATTTGAAATTAACTTTAAACGAGGTGGGTAGCGGGGCGGGGACTACGTTTCTCCCGGGGCAGTGACCCCCACCCATCTCCGTCTCGTTTACCCGATTAAGCGAGTAATTCCCGTCCCATTCGGGCGGGATCCGAGGATATCGAGTTGAAAGGGGTTTTTTTCCATCTCTATATTTGATTTGGATTAAAATTCTATTAAAATTTTAAGTCAAAGTCAACAATTAATTTTAACTACACATTTCATGTGACCTACAATTTTTCAACTACACATTTCATCATTTTTTTAATCAAAATTTACTAAAAATTTGATTTTAATCTCTACCAAACATGGGTTTAATCACGAGATATGCTTTGATAATTCATTTTTATCGTTGCATTTGATTTATATTAAGTTTTCCGAACTAAGAGAGCATGTTTTGATTATGGTTAAAAATGAGTAAACATTATTTTTAAATAACTTTTTCATTGTCACCATTTTTTTTGAATGACTTATGACTTAAGAGCATCTTCAAGAGGTTCTTAAATCGAACCTCTCTATTTGACAGTCAACCCTTATGTTTCAAGAGATTTTTTAAATTAACATTTTAAAATAGATATCGCGTTTGACACTCTTCATAATTAAATGCATTTAAGGTATTTCAATTTCTAATAGAAGGTAATAATATAATAATTTGAAGGAAACTAGTGAAAATAAAATATAAGAAAAAACAATAAATATTGTTTGGAAGTAGGAAAATTAAGTGTTATAGATAAAGAGTTTGTTGAAGTGCTTAAAAAAATTTATTCTCTAATTTACATACGCTCTCTAAATCACTAAATATACTCTTTAAAAATAAGGAGTCTTTTGAAAATGCTCTAAGTGAAATAAACTAACTTTAATTATGGTACAAAGTGAAATGTTAAAGCAATGAAAAGATAATCATTAGAACAAAATGGATGTACAAAAGTGAGGCAGATTGAATGTTAAAATTCCATAAATGTACGGTATCATAGTCAAATAATAAAATAATGAATAAAATAAACGTTTAGTCAAGCATTATAAAATTATAACATGTTTGATTTATGTGACATCAACTAAATTCACGAAGTCTTTGTTAAGAATATATGGTTATTTTATTTAATTGTTTATTAAGGGTAGAATAGTCTTTTCAATTTCCTTTATTTAGCCTATTTATAGTCTCTTTGTTTCTAGGTTAAATTATCTTTTTGTACTCAATTTCATTATGTAGAATTAATGAAACCCTAGCCTCCTTTTTCCTTTTCTTTATTTTTTTGAATTGTTTAACATGGTATCAGAGTTAGGACGATCTTAAACACATTAATCTTGGATTTCGTTCCCGGCGAGCGGCCTTGAGCCGCTCGTCCGGCTAGCAATTTTGTTTTCTATTTTTTGATTTTCTTTTCGGATCTGAATTCTTGATTTCGTTTCACTTTTATCTCCGTCTTCCTTTGGTAACTCGAAGAAGACATGGACGCAGTTCCAAACCCAGGAGTACACACAGAGAAGAGGCAAGAAAACGGCAACTCGTGACGTGGGGGCCAACCCACATCCCCACCTCACGTCACCTGACCTTCATCTTCCAAAGTAAAGAAATGGAAAAACCAAGAACAGAAGATGGGATGTACTATGCTCTTTCAGAGGATAAATCAATAGGAGCATCCTCAACATCAACATCACAGGTTGATTCTTATGATAGAGAGTCCAGGAATATGATTATGAATTCAGCCCAAAGTGCAAAAAGTTCGGATCTAACCCTTCAAATACCTCCGAGGCCTGGGGGTTTCGGGAGCAGCTTTAGTGGCAAAGGTTTTCTCCAGTCTCCAAGTGGCTTAAATGGGAATTCTTCAAGTGGAGGCTTTCTTCGGGCTCTAAGCTTTAAGAAAAGGGTCACTGCATCAGATGGCGAAAGAAGCTCTCTCCTTAGTTCAGATCCTAAGGCTGAAAGCCCGATTTGTGCCAATCTCATGCCTAACTTTAATTGGAAAAGGTGTACTTCCCTTCCTGTCACTCCTGCAACGATATTGGTACAGGAATGTGAGATTAGGGTTCTGAATTTCTTGGTTCAAAAGTGTCTGGGACTGTTTCTTATTGAAAATATGGAAATACATTTCTTTCCACTGGTTTTGGCAGCTAAGCAAAATGTGAAATCAACAATGGTGCAATCTGCTTAGAAACGAAATTGATGTTGGACGGTCAATTAAATTTGGAACCCATTCTACAGAAGATAACAATGACTATTTGGGCGAAGAAAATGTTGTGGGAGATGAGGATATCAGTGGGAAAGATGAGGATGATCGTGGTACTGTGGGTGTAGAAGATCTTGGGATTTTGTGAAATATTATAGTTCCTGTTGGTGCTGAAAAAAAAAAAATTTTGGTTTATTGGATTGATGGGTATTTATTTGTTGGGTTGGTTTAATTTGTGATAAGATTAATTGGGCTTGGGTTGTAGTATTAGCTGGGAATGAAAGGTTAATCGGCTTGCAATGGGTAATGGTCCTGTTGGTGACATTGTAATTTGGCAGAAGGTTGAGTTTGAATATTTAGTTTATTGGGCTTGTTATATTTAGGTTTGCTATTTAGTGTGGGTTGATTTTGGAGTGGGCTGTTTTTGAGTGGTAATTTATTTGGGTTGCAATCTAGTTTCTTTTGTGGGTTGATTGAGTTTGAGCCGTTAAGATAATATGTTGGTTGTGTTTATTGGGCTGTTGGAGTAATTGGGGCCAATTATTTCATTGGTTTGGTTTGGTTTTATTGTTGATTGTTAGCTTGTGTGGGCTAAAAATTTTGATTTGGGCCATGGGTTTTGTTGGCTATTCGGTGTTTTGTTTTTGGGCCGCGAGAGTTGTTGTTGGTGGCTTTTGTTCGGAGTTGGGTCTTTTCTCCTCTTAAGCTTGTTTGGAGTTTTTCTTTAAACTTTTGGTTATAGTAGGTACTTGGAAATATGGTTTGGAATATGCCCAGTTCTCGGGATTGGGAATTTGGTTTGGTACATGTCCAGTTTATCTGGAATTAGGTTTGGTACATGTCCAGTTCATCTGGAATTTGATTTGGTGTTGGTTCAGTGTATCCGAAATTTGAAATTTGCATCCAGTTCATTTGGTATTTGTGGAGCTGGAATTTGAAATTTGCATCGGTTTGGTTATATTGGTGGATGATGATTTTTCATTATCATCAACTTTGAGTTCTTTATTCGGCTTGGTTGACATACTAGCACTTTTGAAGATTTGATTTCTACAGACTGGCACTATTTCCCTACATTTTGTCTCTTCATCGTTGCAGCTTGCTAACTTCTTCACGAAGCCACATCCGGCTCATCGTTTTCGTTTCTTGCTCGGCAAACTCTCGATACTTCTTGCAGCAGCATCATGAGTTTGAGGGGAGATGTTAAGAATATATGGTTATTTTATTTTATTGTTTATTAAGGGTAGAATAGTCTTTTCCATTTCCTTTATTTAGCCTATTTATAGTCTCTTTGTTTCTAGGTTAAATTATCTTTTTGTACTCAATTTCATTATGTAGAATTAATGAAACCCTAGCCTCCTTTTTCCTTTTCTTTATTTCTTTGAATTGTTTAACAGTCTTAAATCTCTTCAAGCTTCCTCAAACAATCTCCTGTTGCACCTTCTTAATCAAGAAATAATCTTCACTTTGCATATTGGAATGATGAAATCTTATTTGCCTCTTGCTCCTCTCTAATGCTGTGGTCTGAAATTGTGCTCGTAGAGTAGGTTAAAATGTGTGAGAATCAATTTCGATAAGGAGTTTCAGTCAAAAGAGGAAATAGAAAATTTGTTGTCGCGTAGAACTTTGCGATCACCAGGGGTGTAGGAAGGGGGGCATGGCTCGGCTCCCAGGCTTATTTACATTTGTCGAATAATTTTTTTTTTGTCTCTTCTGGTTTCGCCCTGATGATCACATGGTATCACACGTTTGTGCAATTTGTTCACTTCTTCATGTTCATTGCTTCAATCGATAAAGGGATGCGATCGCACAAAGGTAATTTCCTACAATTGCTCATCTGTAATTTCCACTTTAGTTCATCTTAGTCTCTAATTTCTTCTTCTTTGCATCTTGGATTCTATTTTGTACTTCTTTTAAGTCCTTTATCATTTAATTTTATCCAATTTGATATATGTAATCTTCAATTGTCCACTCTTGATTCGAATCAACTTTTGAAGATGTGCAATTTAGTCCTCAAAATTTCAATTATTTCTTTTTTGCCCCTATTTGGCCGATTTTCACATGTTCATCAATGGTCGTCCAAACTCGAGTTTATCTTAAAAACAATCAATATTTAACCAATTAAATAGTAATTTCATCAAATTGACTCCTAAATATCAACTTTTGACGGTTCGAATAAGTGTATAAATCACATTTATCACTGGTGGCGAAGAAACTCTAGACGATATAGTAAACTTCGAAGATTTTGTAATATCCCTATATATTGAAGATAATGGTTAATTTTGCTGCTTTTTGAAGTGGCGGTGGCATATGGCGATGAAGCATATTTCGTATTGGAATGCAATATATATGCATTCTTAACAAGCAATGCTTGCCTAATTGAATGATGAAGTTTGCTATCCGGATGAGTATGCAAGGCCTACTATCATCGAGTGTCCCATTTCTTGCACGTTGAAATTAGAATCGAGCTTTGTGAGCTGCTTCAAGTAGCTTTTCTGATCCATAAAGGCTCAAAACCCATTTTCAACCAAGTTCACTCGATCCTCTTGGTCCTTGGGATCAATCAATTTTCTTCCACAAGAAATTTTCAATGCCACAACACCAAAGCAATAGTCGTCGGTTTCCTTATAACCAGCGCTTCCCATGGTTTCACATACGGGTGCCATGTTAAGTGATAATGTGTATTACAAGCTTATCTTGGTCCTAAAACGGTGTTTAGTTTAAATTAATTGAGAAAATTTCTATTCACTTTGTGTTGTTTTTAACTTATATATGTTAAATATCAAATTTGAAGGTAAACTAAGCAAAATGAAGTGATTTGAAGCTTAATTGGACAAGAATGAAGGAATTGCTTTGGTGCCATCTTGTTTTTGACCCCGAATTGTAACTTATCTCGGCTCATGTTTAGACCTTCCATAATGCTGGAAGCACTCCACCGCGTCCCGATAACATCAAATTCCATATAGATATCAATCAATACCAACATGCTCACCAGGTGGGTCCCAACAAGGTCGGCCTTAAGATTTTGGAAGCCTTAGACCAATTTTAAATATTGGATCCCTATATATATATATATATAAATAATATATGTTAAAATATATAAAATAAAAAAATAATATTTTTTTTTTTTTTACATAAAAATATTCAAAGTTACGATAGTAATAATCTAAAACTTTTAAGTATCTAGATTAAATTTATTTTTCTATAATTTTTGACAAAAAAAATCAACAACTATACACAATTACAATAATTATGTTTTAAAACTTCTTTTTCGATGGACACCATGATCAATTCAATCAACATTTTTTGTGACATTGTTGACCAAAAGTAGGATTTTATCAAAATCAACTTTGAGAAGATTCTCTCAACAAATACAATATATCAGTAATATTCTATAAGCAATCCACACATTTGAAAAATAACCATCATTTTTATATGGACTAAAACTTCAATCACTTTTTTGGTGTCTTCAGGCAAAACAATTTCTCTCGGCAAATACAATATATCAGTAATATTCTATAAACAATTCACACGTTTGAAAAATAATCGTCATTTTTATAAAGTCTAAAACTTCAATCACTTTTTTCGTATCTTTTGGCAAAATAGTTTCTAACAATTTGCAGCTAAAAAAAATAAACTTGTTCTTATCAATATCATAAACCATCTCATGTTTATTTTTTTTCAAGCTTATGACATCCATGCTTCAAATAATTATCATCTGCAATTTGGAATTTTTTAAAATCAAACAAAACTCAAAAGTATTTTCATATTTTTACAATTGTTCAAACCTTAACCTAGAAAAATAAAAAGTTTAATTAACTATAAATAATAAACTCCAAAAGATTTTTCAGCATAATGTTTTATTCATCATTGACATTTTGATCAAAGTACTTCTTTCTATAGATAATACGTGAAATGTATACTCCACTTCCACTTGAGCAACAATTTCTTTAGGAGTAATCTTGTCAGATTCAAATTCAATTTCTTTATATGTTTCAAAAAATAAATGTTTTCAAGTTAATAAAAATATCACCAATAGAAATATTCTCATTTTGTAATATTTTTCTTACTCTATTAATAGTAAACAATATATTGTACCAAATAATCATACTGAACAAGATCTAAAAACTCATAAATATCAAAAGATAAATTTTTAGCATCTCTAAATATCTTAGCATCATCAGATTTTTCCACTAAGTGTTTTAAAGTGATTTTTATTTATAACGATTAAAATCTTATTACTATAACAGTTTCAACTTAATGTTCTTAACGTATTTGTGATAGTGAATTAAGTCTTAGATCTTTTACATTATCCTCAAAAAATTTCCATTGCTTTGTAGAAGATAAAAACCATATATGCATTGTACAATTTTAAAAAAAAATATTTATCTTTTATATGAAAATTTGTCATATCACAAAGTGTAAGAATGTAAAACTTTTTCTTTATTAAAAATTATAATACACAATATAATCTTTTTTGGGGCTCTCATCAAAGCGAGACTTTAGACGATCCCCTGTCCTGCCTACCGTGAGGGCCGCCACTAGGTCCTATATATATCAAACTCTATAGCTACAAATGGATTATTAGTCGAGTTCAATGGCTCATAATAAGTTGTAAGCCCCATCCTCCCGCCTTTCGTTACATTATCTCGAATATGAGAACCAGCAGGTGCAAGGAACAACATGGTTCCATCTCCATACGCATGTTTGTTGAGTGAATTGATGTCAAATGAGAAATTTGTCATAAAATCTATGAGATTTTTCGAGGCCTTGTACCAAAGCTGCATCAGCTTGGCAGAAGTTACACTGCTTACGCTCGCTATTATAGAAGATAAAAACCATATTTGCATTGTACAATTTCAAAAAAATATTTAGCTTTTATATACAAATTTGTCATATCACAAAGTGTAAGAATGTAAAACTTTTTCTTTTATGAGAAATTTTCTTTATTATTAATAATTATAATATACAACATAATTTTTTTGGGGCTCTCATCAAAGCAAGGCTTTAGACGATCCCCTATCCTGCCTATCGTTAGGGCAACCACTGTGTCCTATATATATTAAACTCTATAGCTACAAACGGATTATTAGTCGGGTTCAATGGCTCATAATTAGTCGTAAGTCCTATGCTCCCGCCTTTTGTTACATTATCTCGAATATGAGAACCAGTAGGTACAAGGAAAAACATGGTTCCATCTCTATACGCATGTCCGTTAAGTGAATTGATGACAAACGAGAAATTTTTCATAAAATCTATGAGATTTTTCGAGGCTTTGTCATAAAGCTGCATTGGCTTGGCATAAGTTACCCTACTTGTGCTCGCTATTATAGAAGATAAAAACCATATATGCATTGTACAATTTCAAAACAATATTTAGCTTTTATATACAAATTTGTCATATCACAAAGTGTAAGAATGTAAAACTTTTTCTTTCTGAGAAATTTTCTTTATTATTAATAATTATAATATACAATATAATTTTTTTTGGGGCTCTCATCAAAGCAAGGCTTTAGACGATCCCCTATCCAGCCTACATACGCATGTCTATTAAGTGAATTGATGACAAACAAGAAATTTGTCATAAAATCTATGAGATTTTCCGAGGCCTTGTACCAAAGCAGCATCGGCCTGGCATAAGGTACCTTGCTTACGCTCGCTATTATACTTGCGTCTAGTTGAATTTTAGTCAGTTAGATGACATTGCTTGCTACATAAGCAGATTTTTTATAAGTTATGTTAGAATCATTGGTAATGAAACTGTTGAATTGAAGGATAAAGAAGCCATAAAAGGGGTTATTTGATACAAAAAGCGATTATTTTGCAAGAAACTATGGCTGCTAGAACATCTTACAAAATCTCCTCAAGAAGTCATCATCTATACGAGCTATGGCAAAATCTTGTGCAAAATTGTAAAATTCTTGAATTCTTCAAGGCCATCAAATCTGACTCAGTCAATACTATTGGATTTTTTGATACCCAATAAATTTGGGCGATGATGTTAAATCGGTTTTTTAGTTGGATTATACTTCATAGGTCTCGACCGATGAGTGTAGTGAAATGTCGACACCACAATCGAACCAATCGAATCACGTAACCTACTTGGGCCATTTGAAGCAGCCTAATTATATTAGTGTTGCTCATTGCCCAACCTAAACGACTTGGATGACTTTAAGATGTTAGCCTATTTACCCCTTTTCATTGGGCCTATTATTTTGACCTAAAAGCCCAACCTACTCCTAACCTATTTAATTTGGTTGTCTATTACCATTTACTGGGTGTGGAAGATTATTAAGCAGCTGGCCCCTTTTTTGAGTAGAGTGAAAAACGGTTATTGTCTTGCTTGGTGCAAAATTGGTTGTGTGCTCTTCCCTTCAAGAGACCCGTTCCTTCTTCTTCTCTGCCTAGCCTTTGTGGCTATTTTTCTAAGGCTGTATAATCTTTCATCCCCAGTCCTTTGTGGGCTGAAATCATTGGAGCAACCATTTGTGCTTGGGAAGGTGTTGGTTTGTGGTGTTTGGTTGATTGTGGTGATCGTTTGTTGGAGTAACTGAGCCCGGATCTTGGATCAACAAAAGGAAATAACTTACATATGGTATCAGAGCTTTAGACGGTGATTATTTCCAGAGAAGGCAGCTCCAAAAATCAGCAGAAAATCGGTAGAAATTGAAGAACAAAGCTATCCAGATTAGGGGTGGGCGCGGGTCGGTTCGGTTCGGTTCGGTTTTTTTCGGTTCCAGAAATTTTCGGGTATTTAGTAAATGGAACCGTCGGTTCCAAATATAATTTTGGAACCGTTCGGTTTCGGTTCGGTTCGGTTCGGTTCTGTTCGGTTCCGTACTATAATTAAATTTTTTAATATTTAAAATAATATTACATAAATACACCTGAAAGTGGATACTAATATTAATAACAAAAAGTAGATACAAATACCAAGTTCAATCTTAACTTTTACAAATTAACGTAATCTAATTTAATAACATATAAATAATAAGTTGTCAAATACAAATACCAAAAAGTAAATATTACTAATAAAACTTCGATATTCATATCAATAATTCATTTACTTCAAACCTTCAAGTCTACATAAAAGTGAAATATAAATTAGAAGTCACAAAGATAAAATATTTTAAAGTATTGATAATACTTACCAACTATTTAATGTAATCATCAGTTGGTTGACTTTCCATACTAATTACTAAGAAACTATACAAGAAAAAATTGAAAAAAACACAACTAACAAACATAAATAAACTCTAAATTGTTCAACTAATAAGATTTAATAAGAAAAAAATTATTAATTTGTTTAGAAAAAATAAAAGAAATTGATTTATCCAATATAAAAAAAAAATTCGGTTCTTATTCGGTTCTTCGGTTCTTGGTCGAGAACCAAGAACCGAACCAAACCATTCGGTTCTCGATTCGGATACCCGTTCGGGTATTTCATTTTTAAAAACCCGCTCGGTTCGGTTCGGTTCGGTTCGGACATTTTGCCCAGCCCTAATCCAGATTTTCTCCCAAAAAATCGCATCTTCAATCGTGATTTCTGGCCAAACCAGTGACCAGTCAGAAAAACTGAACCCATATTCGAGCTCTGCTGGCGGCGGTGCGTGGAGATCTAATGGTAGTGCGTGGGCGCGCGTGGAGGCTGATTCCGACGAGTTTTTTTCAGGTAGATTACTTATTTTAATTTTCTGAACGTATTGATATCTTTGGTTTTGTGTTTCAGGTTACGCAGAAAAATTTGGATGATTTTGCCCCTGTTCATTCGGGATTCAGTTTTGCATTCTATTGGTTGCTGCAAACTTTAGGGCGAATAGTGGGGGCCATAAAGTGTTAAAATCATCTCTCGTAGTTTATGGACTCAGATAGGTCCGCTTTGGTAAATTGGCTTATCCCGTTTAATTCCAGCATTAGCGCATCATCGTGTGGGGTGACATTATGATTGGAGTTACGGTGAAGGGGTAACCATTGCTTGTGCTAGAATTTTAGGAATTTTTTGCTCTATTTGAAGTGTTGAATTTGATTGCAAGTTGGTAATTGCGTTTGTGCTACAACTGTTGTTTAGTCACCGTGTGAGACTGCATTGCGTGAAAATTTTGAATTTTTTTTTATATATCTTCGTGCTGCACTGATTATCCTATTAGAACACCTTGTACTTGACCCGTTCGAATGTTCCCTTGATCTAAGATTTTGAGTCTCACGAAACCTGGGAATCTAGAATGGTGTATATTGCTACCTATGATTACTTTGTGTGATCTATTTGTGCAATTTTGGTAGTTCTGTTTTTCAAAATAACTTTACATTTCGAAATTTGGATTTTCAACGGGAAATGAGATTTTTCAATTTGGCAACAAAAGATGAAGGGTATTTTGGTCCAACAAAAAGTTTCAAAAGCCATTGATAGCGAATTTTCAGAAAATTTTACAGAAGCACAAAAAGAAGAATATGATGAACTTGCATACACTTCTATCATTTTACACCTGTTTGATACTGTTTTGAGAAAAGTTGAAAAACTCGATTTTACCAAAGAACTTTGAAAAAAGTTAGAGGATTTATATTGTTTAAATCTACTCCAAATAAGTTGTACTTGCTTGAAAGATTTTTTAGCTTAAAAATGGATCCTTCAAAGGATCTTGATGACAATTTGGATGTTTTTAACAAGTTGATTCAAGATATCGTTAATTGTGATAAGAAGGTGTATGAAACCTATAAGGCCATTATTTTGCTTAATTTAATTCCTGAGTCATATAGAGAGGTTAAGAATGCGATTAAGTATGGTAGGGACACTTTAACCTTCGAGATTGTCATCGATTCCCTTAGGAGTAAGAAAATGAAAATTAAGGCTGAAAAAGAAGATAAGCAAACTGGCGAGTTGCATATGATGAGGAGTAGAATGAAGTTTAAGCAAATGAGTTTGGGTTTGGGAAACATTTGGTAGTGTGTTGTGTGTCTTTTAGTAAGGTGGAGTATAGATGCCTAGGGGTACATTGTGGTTTGTACCGTGGGATGTGGAGTGCGACATTTGGATCACGGTGGATATGTGATCAAATGTTTGAGATCCTTTATCTGTAAGTAGAGGTGTCAATCCGGTAGGCCGGGCCGGGTCGGCCCGCCAATATATGAGCCCGGTAACAGCCCGCGTGAAAAAAACCCCGCCCGCTACGGGTTCCGGGTTGGCCCACAAATTTTAGATTACAACCCAGGCCCGCCCGCTGACCCATCCGGGTCGAGCCCATACGGGTCGCGGTTCGCGGGTCATGGGTCGCGTTTGTCGCGGGTCGTTCCAAGAATTTTTTATATTGATAGCAAAAATTTTTTTTTTGTTAAATGTAAACTATGAATTGAATAAAATGATAAATTCATATTTATACCAAAAAATATTTACATAGAATTCAAATTTGATAATTGAAATTTAACAACTAAATGCATTTCTAATTACGTGAAGATATATATATTTATAGGAAAGTACATCCCAACTAGGTTGACACATACTTTTACTATAATTTATAATTTAAGTACATCCCAACTAACTTGTCACCAACTTAACTCTTAACTATTAACTATAATTTAGTTGTTGAAAAATTATATCTTTGTTTTTCAATCAATTTTCATGAACTGTAAGATTTTTGAAATTTTCAGCAACATCATCATTAATTTTATCTTACATCTTTCGATCCGCGAATATCCAATCTTTTATGCATATGAGAGCTTCCAAAATATCTTCTTTAAGTCTAGATCTTCGTTCGTCCAATACCCTGTTACATGTACTAAAAGCAGACTCGGATGCCACTGTTGAGACTGAAACTGTTAGTATATCTCGTGTCATTTAAGATAATACAGGGTATGACCGCTCATTTAATTTCCACCACCGTAAAATATCTAACTTATCTACTTCATTTTCAGGTATGAAACTATAATGATCAAATTGATAATATCTTTTTAATTCAGTAGGTGTGGTATGTGGATTTGCAGTTGAAGTTGAAGTAGTAGATGAAGAACAAAAAACATTACGTTTCTTAGCTATTATGGGGAAAAAGAAGATTTGCTTTTAGAAGTTGTATTAGAGATTGGAGAAGAAGACATATTTTCATTGTTACCATATTTAATAAAATAGTTTTATACATTTCATTAATAAAAATTTTCAATTGTCGATTGTAATATTTATGTTGAAAGCCAATGTTTCAGAAAGTGATTCTAAAGCATAATGAACTCCAAACAACTTAATGCGAGGATCCATTACAGCTGCCACTGGAAAAATTAGTGGCATATTTTTATAATATTTTTTAAACTTTTTCTCCATGGAGTAAATAATTTCAAAGAAAAATGGATCGTCTCTAAATGATGAAAACTGACAAAACTAATTGTAAAATTACAAGATTACTAGTTGGATAATAAACCCCAGAACTAACTTTTGTTGCCTTATAGAAAGGTTTCAAAAATTTCATAACTTTAAATGCTTTTTCCCAGTCCGAATCAGTTATATAAAATTGATTTTGCTTTGAATTAACAAATGCATCAATAGCATTAGTATAGCCAATACACGATTTTAACATTAAAAAAGTTGAATTCCATTTATTAGGAACATTATCAATAAATTTTCTTCTTCTCAATCCAAGATTTTTACAATTTTTTGCAAATTCTTATTGTCTAGAATTTGAACAAGAAATATAATTAATAAATTCTCTAATTATACTTATTTGTGGTGTTATTAATTTCAAATCATCTTACACAACTAAATTATATATATGACAAACACAATGCATGTGAAATAATTTAGAATCATATGGAGGTGTAACCGTTCTAATTAAAAGCTCAATGCATGCAGTATTAGCACTTGCATTGTCAAAAGTAACACTAAATAGTTTATTTAACACACCAAATTCATTAAAAACTGGTAATAAATTTTCAAACAAATTTACACCATTATGTGGATATTCAAGTAAACGAAAAACAATAATTCTCTTATGCAATAACCAATTATTATCAATGAAATGTGCTGTAATACAAGTATAACCATTATGATTTCGTCCAGACCAACAATCAGACGTGAAACACATAATTCCATCAAATTTTTTAAAATCATTTTTTAAATTCTCAACGAAATTATTTTATAGAATCAGAACGAACAGTATTTCTACTTACGCTCCTGTAAGAAAGTTGAATGTATTTTTGCAGGAACTCTTCAAAATACTGATTTTCTGCAAATGTGAAGGGCATATCACGAGCTGCTAAAAATTTGGACATTCCAACTCGCATTCGTTCCTGCGAATAAACAAAATTAGTCAAAGTAACTGATCCACTAGCATTAGTAAAACCAATAATCTGAGTTTGTCTAGGATCCAAATGTCCCGTTTCATTTAAATGTTTCTCTTTGTGTCTCCGTAGTGTGTCGGTGACTTGACCTTATCTCCAGATATAACCTTTTTTTACAGATATTGCATACTACTTTTCCATCCTTTTCATTTACTGTAAAAATTTGCCACACATTTGAAATTTGTTATTTTTCCTTGCATTTTGAGATGATCCAACTTCTACAACATTCTCATTTTCTAAATTTATTGGAGAGCAACTATCATTAAAAATAGGATTTTGAGAAGAAGAATCGCGAGAATCCATAATATAGTGGGATTAAAAAGTTCAGTAGGGACCAGTGAGAATTGAGAAGAAAGAAATATAATCAAGATGATGATGATATTTGCAATTGAATAATTGTAATTGTAGTAAGGTAGTAACAAGTATGAAGCATGAACTATGAAGTATAAATGCATAATGACTAATGAGAGAATATTGTAAAAATAATTGTAAGAATAAATTGGAATTTATAGATGAAGGGGATGATATTACCGTTATAAAAGTAATATTACCGTTACTTAAAAAAAAATTAAATTTTTTTTGACCATGCAGGCAGGAGCCTGGTGTGGCGTACCCTGCTATAGCAGACATGCTTGCTGTTGGGGAGAGAGCCAAACGGCTCTCTCCCCCTATTTTTTAAAAAATTGTTTTATTTTTTTTTTCAATTTTTTTGCGGGCCGCGGGTTAATCGCAGCCTTTGGGGGTGCAACCGCGAAACCCGCGAGTTACACCTCCTTGGTCCTTGAACCACCCGCACGGGTTACAGGTCGGCCCGCGGTCCCGGTTTTCACGGGTCTGGCCGGCCCGTCCATCTTGACACCTCTATCTGTAAGAGACTCTGATCAGGTGGAGTGCGAGTGAGGCACTTCTATCACTTCTGTTAGGTGGAGACCCATTATCCATTTAGGTTGGAGAAGTGATGTGTTGATAGAGGATTATCCCGAGAACTTAGGATCTATAGAGACTTACTAGTTAGACATGAGTTGAGTGATTAATCTAGTGAGCATTGTGGGTGATGAGGTGAAATTTGTGTTCTCGAGGAGTGAGCAACACGGAATGGGATAGGATAAGTGTGGTGAGATCTCCGTGAGGTCATTTATGCATTTGTTGTGTATGTGTTGGCCCGTTGATTGACTTGTTGTTACTATGTTGTTCTGTGTGAACGTGTTCGATAATATCTGTGTTATCCTATATGATATCTTCGTTGTATGTTTATTTGCTTTTGATTGATTGCTGTGAGTATCTACTTCTATTTGGGTGTTTTTGACCTTAGTCCTGGTGAGTATATGGAGCAGGTATGATATGTATTTCAGGTTCAAAACACGAGATAAGGTTTGTGATATCAATTTTATCGGTGACCTTGATTGTGCGAGTATGAATTTTGTGTTTTATTTGCTTGCATATTTATTGAGAATTAAGGTGGAGATTTGTTAGGTTTTTTGATACACAATAAATCCGGGCGATGATGTTAAATCAATTTTTTAGTTGGATTATACTTCATAGGCCTCGGCTTATGAGTGGAGTGAAATGTCGACACCACAATCGAACCAATCAAATCATGTAACCCACTTAGGCCATTTGAAGTAGCCTAATTATATTATTGTTGCTCATGGCCCAACCCAAACGACTTGGATAACTTTAAGATGTTAGCCCATTTACCCCTTTTCATTGGACATACTATTTTGACCTAAAAGCCCAACCTATTCCTAACCTATTTAATTTGGTTGTCTATTACCATTTACTGGGTGTGGAAGATTATTAAGCAGCTAGCCCCTTTTTTGAGTAGAGTGAAAAATGGCTCTTTTCTTGCTTGGTGCAAAATTGGCTGTGTGCTTTTCCCTTCAAGAGACCCGTTTCTTTCACTTCTCTGCCTAGCCTTTGTGGTTGTATTTCTAAGGCTGTAATATTTCATTCCCAGTCCTTTGTGGGCTGAAATCATTAGAGCAACCATTTGTGCTTGGGATGGTGTTGGTTTGTGGTGTTTGGTTGATTGTGGTGATCGTTTGTTGGAGTAACTGAGCCCGAATCTTGGATCAACAAAAGGAAATAACTTACAAATACAATGCTCGATTAATTATTATTACTATTAATATTATCCTTTTCAAGCCTCAAATAGTGGAAAATTTTTAAATCTTCCACTTTTTGAGACTCGACTTTCTGTTTTTCAAGACCTTGCCCAAGCTGGATTTACTCAAATCTGTTTGGGAATTTTTTTTTGAGCAATTTAAATTATAAATAGATATAAATGAGTAATCAATAAGTGTGTAAGTATTTGTGGGTTCCTTGAAATGTTCGGATAAAAAGTGATTTGTGTGTTTGTAAACTGTTTATAAACATGAGCCAAACATGCACCTTGTTATCAAAGTAGATTGGTGTCTTGAATTCAAATCTCGGCATCGCTAATTTATGAAAATTTTACCTAATCAAGGCCTGTGGATGAAAAAAGTTCAGGTTTACCAGCTCAACAATAAATAAATAAAATAGAAAAATGAAAAATGAAAAAGAGAAAAAGAAAAAGAAAAAGACAAATGAAGTAGCCAAAACTATCTTACCTAGCTATTTAGACTTGTTCCTATTGAGTCATCACATTTGTCTATATAAATTGAATTAACTTCAAATTCTACATGGATCCAGGGGCGGAGGTGGTGGTGGTGGTGGTGGTGGTGGGGGGACAGCGCTTCAGTCCATATAAAAACATTAAAGTAGAATTTGTAGAATTTTGGCCCAAAAGCATTGTCCCCCAGCCTATAAAAACAATAAGAAGAAATTGTAGAATTTTGATCCAAATAATAGCATTAGCCAAACTCTAATTTGAATCTTAACCTAAATCCAATACTCAATTATTCAAATTGTATTATAGACGCTACGATTATTAATTACTCTTTTCATGACATTCACGAAACATGAATATTTTATTGTCAAATTAGAAACTCTATTTAATGCATGTTTGACTAAATTTACTTATAATTATTATTAAATTTTATTATAGATAACTTGTATTCATTATATCTAGAAGTAAATTACTTATTTTAATAGTTAGAGATACTACATATTTTGCTAAATTTAAAAGTAATTAATTCTTTTATTTTTACGTATGTTTTCATATATTACTTATTCGTACTTATAAAAAAATTACTTATTTTAACCATAAAAAAGATATTATTATCAAAATAAATAATTTACTCTAGATCTGATATTGACAATAAAAAGAATATTTGTCAAAATTTATTTATTTATAAAGTAATCTGTATATAAGTATATTCTTGAAATCGAGCCAAAAATGGACGCGAATTAAATTTAATTTCTTTCACCATCGAAATTCTTAGTTGATTTTTCTCACTTTGGTTGAGATTCTTCACTCACTTTGAAATGTGGTGATATAAAAGATCGATAAGCACACCAAATAATATTTGGAGACAATAACATATGGATTATAGTGATATATTATCGATTGTGTATTTCGATCAAGCTTTCGGTTGTTTGGAAAGATTGGTCGTCAAAGTTACTAGAAAAGGTACTCATTAAATATTTTTTTAAATTTTCATTGGTGGATATGTATTTTTGCTTATTTCTATCATGATTCGGTCAATTTATATTTTTAAGGCAAATATCAATTTTCTATTTGGTAAAAAAAAAAAATACACAAAGATTTAGTGGAATATCTTAATGTGAGATATTTAAACTTTTTTCTTTTTTTATTTCATTGAGTTCCGTATACTCTTTATTGTGAATGTCACGAGAATAGCCTCTGAAACTCTATTTCTTGTGGCGTGAGTTCATTCAAATTTTTTAAAATTTGAGCCCATCCTAACATGATTTTCTGGGTCTGCCCCTGCATGGATCACAACACAATTGACACGGTAAGTGTTTGTCATTAAAATGTGTATATTTAGTCATTAAAATAAACAAATTTGAGTTGCCTCGTATTCCTGCATCATGTCCATCCAAAGGCAGGCCTGGAGCAAGACATATTAATAAGACAAAATCAATCCGCGTTTTACAACCATCATACGAGTAACTTTCATTTATTTCTTATGAAACTTAATTTTCTGTAAAGAATTCTCAAATTTTTTGGTACTGCCATGGCTGTTTGCAAGTACTCCTGGAGTGTGTGTGTATCAGTTTTACTTTTTCTCATGATCCCATTTGCATCGCCATTGTACTTCAAGCTCTCTACTATTGGTCCAAACGATGCAAATCGCCATATAAAGACGACAGGGGACGCATATATTTCTCCGCAAGGCATTCAGGTGACTACAGATGAGAGCAATAGGGCTTACGGTGGTAAAACTGGCCGCGCCACTTATATTGAGCCTTTGCACCTCTGGGACAAAGCTACAGGTAAAATAGCTGATTTTTATACACATTTCAGATTTGTGATTGATTCCAGTAATAGCAATTGCCATGCCGATGGACTCGCCTTTTTCTTGGCTCCTGTTGATTCAACCATACCTGGGAATTCATCAGGCAGTGGCCTTGGTCTTGCGTATTTTGATGCAACGGTGAATATATCTGGAGATCCTTTTGTGGCAGTTGAGTTTGATACTTACACGAATGACTGGGATCCTTACGGTCCACATGTAGGAATTGATATCAATTCACTGATTTCTGCTACTAATTTGACATGGAGGAATAACATTACTGAAGGGAAACAGAATGATGCTTGGATTGGTTATAATTCGACTACCAAAAATCTTAGTGTGATCTTCACTGGTTATATGAGTAATCAGAAGCGAAAATCTCAGCTTGATTATAAGGTAGATTTGAGAGATTACTTACCTGAGTTGGTGAGTTTTGGTTTCTCAGCAGCTACAGGGGATTGCTTTGAGAAAAATAATGTTAAGTCCTGGGAATTCAATTCGAGTTTAGAAATAGTAAGTAATAGTTCAGGTCCAGCAGATCCTCCCACAGCGACAAATATTAATCCAAATCCTAGTTTAGCAGTGAACAACGGGGGAAAGAAGACGGGGATGGGATTAGTAATTGGATTCATTGTTGGTCTGTTTGTTTTAATCCTCGGTTTGGTTCTCATTGGATATAGTTTATGGAGGAAAAGAAATAGGGAGGGTGAAAAAGATGAAGTTTCGTTTAATACAATAATGGACACAGAATTTGAAACGGGATGTGGGCCTAAGAAATTTTCATATGGAGAATTGGTCCGTGCAACGGATAATTTTGCAGACAAGAAAAAGCTTGGAGAAGGAGGCTTTGGTGGGGTTTATCAAGGATTTTTGAGAGATTTAAATTCATACATTGCAGTGAAGAGAGTGTCAAAGGATTCCAAACAAGGTCATAGGGAGTATGCATCAGAAGTTAAGATCATCAGTAAATTAAGACACAAAAACCTCGTCCAACTTGTTGGTTGGTGCCACGAAAAAAGAGAGCTGCTACTTGTTTATGAATTCATGCCCAATGGCAGCTTAGATCTCCATCTCTTCAAGGAAAAATCATTGTTGACTTGGGAAACGAGGTACAAAATTGCCCGAGGACTGGCTTCGGCCTTGCTGTATCTACACGAAGGGTGCGAACAATGTGTAATTCACCGGGACATAAAATCAAGTAATATTATGTTAGATTCCAACTTCAACGCCAAGCTCGGGGATTTCGGTTTGGCTAGGCTTGTTGATCACGAAAAGGGTTCACAAACTACAGTTTTGGCAGGCACTATGGGATATATGGCTCCTGAATGTTTAACCACTGGGAAGGCTAGTAAAGAAACAGACGTCTACAGCTTTGGAATAGTTGCACTAGAAATTGCATGTGGAAGAAGATCGATTGATGCTAAAGCACGAGCAAATCGAGTAAGGATGGTCGAGTGGGTTTGGGACCTCTACGGAACAGGAAAGCTACTCGAAGCAGCTGATCCAAAACTATGCGCAGACTATGATGAGCAGGAAATCAAATGCTTAATGGTTGTCGGGCTTTGGTGCGCTCATCCGGACAACAATCTCCGGCCGTCAATAAAGGAAGCTATTCATGTCCTCAATTTTGAAGCTCAATTACCCCTTCTTGCATCAAAGTTGCCAATGCCAACATATTCTGCTCCTCCATTTGATATGCTTAAACTTTTGGTTTCACAATCTAGTGGTGTCAATTCGCTCCTGGCTTCAAATAACTCGATTTCTGATGCTTCTCCATCCATGTCCCATTGTACAAAAGATAAGAATCTTTCATAATATCTTGATCGCCAGTCTACCAAGTGTAACTAAATTTTTATTCTATGTTTGTTAAACTGGAAATATATATATTGTAATGGGATGACAGTTACTGTTATTGTTTTAGTTCATCGTAGATGCAAGTAATTAATTTTTAGTTAAACAGAAAAATTCGCTAGCAGATATAGAAAAACTTGAGCCTATTTTGTTAATTTTAATTGCAAGATTTCTTCCCCATTTGTATAGCATAATGCCTAAAATATCAATTGAATATATTCGCACCCTTTGAGAAGAAGCAGCATGGCTTAGAGCTTGAATTCTCTCATTTCCTTTTCTTTCTCGATTTTATGTTCCTGTGCACCACACAGTGTTCCCACTCTTCGTGTAGAAATAGTAAAGCTAAAGCCAGGCCTCGGGCAATTTTGACCTCGTTTCCCAGGGAAACAATGATTTTCTCTTGAAGAGATGGAAATCTAAGCGCCCATTTGGCATGAATTTATAAACGAGCAGTAGCTCTCTTAGATCATGGCACCAACCAACAAGTTGGACAAGATTTCTGTGTCTTAATCGGCTGATAATCTTCACTTCTGATGCATATTCTTTAGGCCCTTGTTTGGAATCCTTCGCAACCCTCTTCAGAGCTATGTATGAATTTGAATCTCTCAAAAACCTTTGATAGACCCCGCCAAATCCTTCTCCAAGCTTTTTTCCGTCCGCAAAATTATCTGTGGCATGTACCAGTTCAAGTTCTCCTCATTGGAACTTCTTAGGTCCACAAACCTTTTCAAATTTTATGCCAATTTTCATATCAAAGTAAAGGTCATCTTGTTTTTCCTCCCCATTTTTCTTCCTCCACATACTATAAGCAAAAAAAAAAAAAAACCAAACCAAGAATCAAAATTGACAGACCAACAGTCAAGCCAACTATACTAATTCCATCTTCATTTTCTTTCCCCCGTGGTCTGCATGTCTAGAATCTGGATTGGTGTTTGGCACCAGGGAAGGATCAGTGAGGTTAGGACCTGGACTATTAGTTACTATTTTTAAATTTGAATCTAACTCCCAGGACTTAACGTTATGTTTCTGAAAGCAAGTCCACATATATAGCTGCTGAGAAGCCAAAACTCTCTCACTCAAGTAAGTTAGACGTTTGAACTTAATTTGAAAAGTAAATCGACAGAGTTCCGACTTAGAACTGTGGATATGCATACATGGAACACGCATCAGTTAGAGAAACTAGGATTCATCACAATCTCTGCTTCCCTCAGACATTCAGTGAACATGCTGTCAGGACAGTTCCTATTACTGTCTTTGCATTGCATAAAACGTGCACCAAAATAAATTTTGTTTAAAAAACTTAACATGTAACAATTATAACATTTAGGTCATTTTAGTATGTAATACTGCACAAAATTAGACAGACGACGGTGGAAGACATTGGAAATGCTAAAGATATAAATTGTCCATTGCTATAAAGTTTTGCTTTAATTTTTGAAAGAATTTATAGTGCAAAAAAGAAAAAGTAGAGAAAAAAGCTATTATGCATTTGTGAAAAAGTTAAAACAAAGAATGGTATTGAAAATCAAAAAGAAAAAAACTATCCTGTTTTTGCCAATTTGTATCTTAAAGCTCTCTTGACTTGTACTAAGCACCTACCCCTTTTGCTGACTCCTTATTTGATTTCAAATATAAATTTGCATAATTTTATTTTAATTACAACGAGAAATACGTGTTTTGATCATCAATATTCTACAAGTTTCTGCTTTGAGGTCATCATATTGGCCAAAATGTGATTATTTTATTTAAATATTTCATTTCTGTTTGTTGGTTAGAAAGAAGAAAATACCTGAAATTATTCAACTATACCACATCTAAATATAAATACAAGCAAAGTAATACTATAATAATTATATTTTAATTCATATGTGTTCTAGCAAAATTGGTTAAAAATATACAGGACCATAATAATCTTTTTGCCCAGAAATTATTATAAAATTCTGAATGCATTGCTTCAAAATTTTGTTAACTAACTAAAGGTCCGTTTGGTAGGGCTTTTGGAAAGTCAAAACTGCTCATAACACTAAAAAACTACTTTTGAACACGTTTGAATAATTTTTTCATGCAATTTGTCTAAATAAAAGAGCTTTTAGAAAAGCTTTTTTTAAGATAATTTACTCAGAAAGCTCTTCTACAAAAAGTAAAAGCCAAACAGACCTTAAGTCATGCTCCACAAGCATTAATCCTCAATGCACTGGAATAGACCGTATAAGAAATCAAGTGTAAAGCAGAAGTTAATATTACTAGATTAATAATATAGTTTAACCTACCTTAATCTACTACAACCTCATTCACCTAGCATTGTCCACTCTAACTTCATCTTTAATTTTTAATACAATATAATGTGGTGAGCCAAAGAATGGAATAAGAGTTTATAAAATGAGTGGAACAAAGAATTTGTTTAGTTAGACTCTAGAGTGAAGTTGGTTTGCTTGAAATACTTGCATGGTGAGAACTTGTTAAATGATGAAGATCGACCCAAGCAGCTGGCTGATGATGTGTCCATACAATCATGAAGATGAGTGATGTCAGCATCCAACACGGAGAGAAGCATCTAGAAGGAAAAGGATTCAGGAGGCTGAGCATTACCAACATGTTCTACCTGCATTCTGTTGGAGCACATGTTGGACACTACTGTGTGTATTTTGCTGATAACAGATTGTAACAAATTCTTTATTTTCACAGCATTGTATGGTTATATAAGTGATAAAATTCTTCACAAAGTGTAACAGAGAAAATTGTGAATATACAAAATTCATTTAGCATTCAGTAAACATTCTCTCGGTTAGCTATCATTTGTTTGTTTTCTTATATGGTATCAGAGCAAATCAATGGTTGAATCACATATGGAGGTCTCGAACACTTCCCCAAATGCAAATCTGAATCCAAACATTAACCCTAATACTGAATCCAATTCAAGAACTCATGATCCAACACATTCAAGTAGTCCTTATTTCAGCGGCAGCAACGATGACAAATGAGCTATATTGGTTACACATATGTTGAAAGCAAACAACTATCACTCTTGGGCAAGATCCATGAAACGAGCTCTTTGAATAAAAAAAAAAAAATTAGGATTTATAGATGGAAGCCTCTGTGAACCAAACGACCCACTGATGGAACACTGGCTAAGATGTAATGATATTGTGATCACATGGTTACAAAACACCATGGCAGTGGACATCAAATACAGTACCGTGTATACTGAAACGGCACATCAGCTGTGGCTGGAGTTGGAGTAGCGATTTGCACAACAAAATGCTTCCAGGATCTATGAAATTAAGCAAGCCATCATAATGCTGGTACAAAATCAGAATGAGGTAAATGTCTATTTTTCTAAGTTCAAAACTCATCTAAATGAATTATTGAACTATGAGTCCATCCCCAATTGTACTTGTGGAGGTTAGAAAGTGGTGGTCGAAAATCAACAACGAGACTGGGTGATGAAATTCCTAATGGGATTGAATGAATCATACAAAAATCTTAAAGCCCAAATTTTGTTGATGAAACCATTTTCTACCTTAAATGAGGTTTATGCAACCATCCAACAAAAGGAGAAGAGGCGACAAACTTCTATAGAGAGTCCTGTTAGTGAGACCTTATCCTTACTGGCCAAGGGGAGACTGAATACTCCATCACAAAAGAAAGAGAACTATTACTGTACTCGCTGTAAAATAGCAGGGCACTCACTTGAGAGATGCTTCAAAGCCAACCCCAATAGACCAATGTGTTCTCATTGCCATATGCCAGGACACAAGGTAGACAAATGTTTCAAATTGATTGGATATCCAACAGGCCACAGATATGAAGGAAAGTACAAGTTCAGATCGACAGCAAATCAAGCTACTTCCCTCATACCTCTAAATTAGGAACAACAAAATGATAAAGGTCAAGTATCGTTAACTCAGGAGCATTAAACTCAACTCATGGCCATTCTCAAACCATCAAGTAGTTAGTCCTCCATTTCTTCAGTAAATCGAGTTCAAAGTATTGTTCCTAAAACTTCAGACAATTCTGTTTCAAAGCTTTCTAGTATGCTTTATTGTTTGTCTAGCACTAAGACTAAATCTATAAATAACAACTATATTCCTTGGATCTTGGATATAGGTGCAACAGATCATCTGATCTGTTCGCCATCACTCTTTTCATGTGATAAAAGGCAGACTAGTTGCTCAGTAGTTTTACCAAATGGAAACACTGTGCCTACAACTCAGATTGGTACAGTTTAAATTGTAGAAACCTTAGTTCTTCGAGATGTGCTTTGCGTTCCTTCATTCACTTTCAATTTAATATCTGTTTAGAAACTTACTCAGGACCTACATTGTTGTGTCGTTTTCATTTCTAATTGCTGCTACATACATGACATTTTAACATGGACAACGATTGGAATGGGTAAACTGAAGTTTGGCCTCTGTCATATCCTGCAAGCAAAGGTCCTTCCTACTGCTCTTCAGTAGGAACGGACTCATCTAGCCATAACTCCCTCAATTTCAGCTTCTGTTATCAAACCTTCTGAAGATTTTGATGTCTCGCACTATAGATTGGGACATCCTTCCTATTCTGTTCTTATTTACATAGACGAAGTACCTAAGTTGGCTGATTCCAAGCCATGCTGTGTTTGCCCCTTAGCTAAAATGCATAAGCCCCCTTTCCTAGTTAGTCAACACAAATCAGGAAAATATTTTGATTTAATACATACTGATCTTTGGGGACCTTGCAATGAAGTGAACTATGATAGATCACGTTATTTCCTAACAATAGTAGATGATTTCAGCAGATGTACCTGGGTGTACATGCTGAAATTAAAATCTGATGCCTCAAACATGTTGCAAAACATTTGTGAGTTCTATGATTGAAACACAATTTGAAACTAAGATAAAAGTTATTCGAAGTGATAATGGGGAGAATTTGACATGAAACAATTCTATCTTGAAAAGGGGATAATACACTAGAAAATATGTGTTGAAACCCCTCAACAAAATGTCATAGTTGAGAGGAAACATCAACACATTTTGAACGTTGCAGGATCCCTAAGGTTCCAAAGTGGTATTTTACTAAAATATTGGAATGATTCTCCTTCAGCAATTTTAAATCACAAGAGCCTTTTTGAACTTCTATTCCATTAAAGGCCAACGTATTCGCATCTCAAAGAGTTTTGTTGCCTTGCCTTTGCCACAACCCTCACACAAGGCAGACACAAATTCGATTCTAGAGCTAGGAGATGTGTTTTTCTGGGATATCCTTTCGAAATTAAAGGGTATAAACTCATTGATCTGGAAACCAAGAAAGTTTTGTTATCTAGAAATGTGGTTTTTCATGAAACCTTATTCCCTTTTAAAGAAACTGCAAAGATTAATGATGTGCCAAATCCCACTGATTTATGCTTTCCTCAAAATCCTCTTACTCCTACACCTGACAATTACACATCTCAAGAATCCATGGAATTCAATAGCCAATCCTTAGCTAACTCTTGTCCTATTAAAAACATCGAAGACATTGGATCAACAGATCCTCAAACTGATCAAACCATACATCAGATAGATTTGCATACCACGGACATAGAAACATATCAAAGCACTCCTCACTTGCCAAGAAAATCTACCAGAATTAGGAAAGCTCCCCTGCATATGAAGGAATTTATATGTCAACATGCCCTTTCATTCATCCCATGCCAGAACTTGGATAAGGCAGAAGGTTCAATTCATTCAGGTACTCCTTATCCCCTTAGTGCTAGCATGTCGTATGATAAGTTGTCTATCCCTCATAAAGCATTTGTCACTTCCATAACTTTGCAAACTGAGCCAAAAAATTATCAAGAAGTTGTCAATTACCCTTAATAGTGTGAGGCCATGAGAGCTGAGGTTGAGGTACTTGAATTAAATGATACATGGCTCATTGTTGATTTATCACCTGATAAAGAAGCAATAGAGTGTAAATGGGTATACAAAATAAAGTTTAATACTGATGGAAGCATTGAAAGATACAAAGCTAGGCTAATTGCGAAGGGTTACACATAGTTAGAAGGTCAAGACTACATGAAACCTTTTTTCCAATGGCAAAACTTGTCACTGTTAGAAGTTTGCTTGCCCTTGCAGCTATAAATGGATGGTTCTTGTATCAATTAGATGTTAGTAACGCCTTTTTACAGAGGGATTTGGAAGAGGAAGTTTATATGCAACTACCACCTGGATATGCTAGTGATTGGAGTTCAAAAGTTTGCAAAATTTGCTAAAGTATATATGGACTTAAGTAGGCCTCACAACAATGGTACTCAAAGTTGTCTGGCTTTATCATTCAACATGGTTTCATTCAATCAAGAGCAAATTATAGCCTATTCACTAAAACTACTCAAGACTCATTTACATCTATTCTAGTGAATGTTGATGATGTTATCTTAGCAGGAAATTGTTTGGATACCATTAACGAACTAAAGGCTGCTCTTGATGCAAAGTTCAAGATCAAAGATTTGGGAAAGTTGAAGTATTTTTTAGGGATTGAAGTTGCAATATCAGATCGTGGAATATACATTTTCAGAGAAAATATGCTCTAGATATTTTAAGAGGTTCGGGTACCTTAAGCTCAGCACCATCCAAGATACCTCTTGATTAAAACATCAAGCTGGCCAAAGATACAGAGGATTTACTTACTGATCCTTCCATCTACAGAAGGTTGATAGGACGACTGCTCCACCTAACATAACAAGACCAGATTTATCTTACTCAATTCAGTTATTGAGTCAATACATGGACAACCCAAGAGTGTCACATCTTCATGCAGCACACAAAGTATTGAATTCAACTGAAGGGTTATTCGGATTCAGATTGGGGAGCTTGTCTAGACACTAGAAGATCTGTAACAAGTTATTACGTTTTCATAAGATCATCATTAGTATCATGGAAATTAAAAAAAATAAGGTGTGGTTTCGAGATCATCCTCTGAGGCTGAATACAGAGCAATGACACAAGTCTGTTGTGAATTAACATGGATGAGGTTCCTACTTGAAGCTCTACAGATCGAACACAGCCAGCCAGCAAGATTATACTGCGATAATAAGTTTGCCACCTATATTGCCACCAATCCTGTTTTCCACGAAAGAACCAAGCACATAAAGATTGATTGCCACCTCGTTCGAGACAAGATACAAAGTGGAAGCATCACTACCGAGTATGTCTATACTAGTTCTCAAGTGGCAGACATGTTAACAAATGCTTTGAACTCTTCTAGTCTTTACTCTCACATGAACAAGATGGGAGTAGTAGATATCTACTCTCCATCTTGAAGATCGACCCAAGCAGTTGGCTGATGACGTGTCCATACAGTCATGAAGATGAGTGATATTAGCATCCAACATGGAGAGAAGCATCTAGAAGGAAAAGAAATCAGGAGGCTGAGCATCACCAGCATGTTTTACCTGCATTCTGTTGGAAGACATGCTGAACCCTACCGTGTGTATTTTGCTGATAACAAATTTGTAACAAATTCTTTATTTTACACAGCATTGTATGGTTATATAAGTGATAAAATTCTTCACAAAGTGTAACAGAGAAAATTGTGAATATACAAAATTCATTTAGCATTCAGCAAACATTCTCTTGGTTAGCTATCCTTTGTTTGTTTTCTTATAGAACTCAATTAAAGATACATTCAGTCGATATTTTGGACATTAGAAGCTGGCAACACCAGGACGCATACATAACAATGTAAAAAAATTGAGTCTTTCAGCACGATATTGATAACCTTCATTCACAAACAAAAGAAGTTGAATTATGAAGACTATGAAAATATATTCACTATGAACGACTCTTATCTCGTCTACCGACTGCAGAAGGGATGCAGATGCAGAAGCATCAGAAGATGATGTGAAGTTTGAGGTATTAGAATAGTAACTATAGCTTGAAGGCTGGAGTGAATTGACATTGCTGGATTATGAAACTGAAGATGTAATCGTATGTAACAGAGCAAAATATGTCAACACTGGCAACTTTGATGGGAGAAGGGGCAACTGAGCTTCGAAGTTAAGGACATGAATAGCTTTCTTTATTGATTGTCGCTGATTGTTATCAGGGTGAGCACACCAAAGTTCAACAATCATCAAGCATTCTATTTCCTGCTCATTATAGTCTGCACATAGTTTTGAATCAACTGCTTCAAGTAGGTCTCCGGTTCCGTAGTGATCCCAAACTTACTCCACCATGCTTACTTGATTCTCATGTGCCTTAACATTAATAGGTTTTCTTCCACATACGATTTCCAATGCAATAATTCCAAACCTGTAGACGATTCTTTGCTCGCCTTGCCAGAGATTACACACTCAGGGGCCATATATCCCATGGTGCCTGCTAATACAGTTGTTTGTATCCCTTTCATGATCAACAAGCCTAGCCAAACCAAAATCCCCAAGTTTTGCATTGAAGCTCGAGTCCAGCATAATATTACTTGATTTTATGTCCCTGTGCACCACACATTGTTCCCACTCTTCGTGTAGATACAGCAAAGCTGAAGCCAGGCCTTGGGAAATTTTGTACCTTGTTTCCAAGGTCAACGACGATTTTCCCTTGTAAATATGGAAATCTAAGCTGCCATTTGGCATTCATTAGTAAACAAGTAGTAGCTTTCTTCGCTCATGGCACCAATCAAGAAGTTGTACACTAATTCTGTGATCGGTTGATAATCTTTACTTCTGATACATACTCCTTAGGCCCTTGTTTGGAATCCTTCGACACCCTCTTTACAGCAATGTATGAATTTGAATCTCTCAAAAACCTTTGATAGACCCCACCAAATCCTCCTCCTCCAAGCTTTTTTTCTTCCGAAAATTATCCATTGCACGAACCAGTTTTCCATATGAAAATTTCTTAGGTCCACTTCCCTTTTCAAATTCTGTGTCCATTGTTATATCAAAAGAAATGTCATCTGGTTTTTCCTTCTAATTTTTCTTCCTCCATAAACTATAAGCAACGAAAAAAAACTGAGAATGAAAATAGTCAGACCAACAATCAAGCCAATCGTTAATCCTGGCTTCATTTTCTTTCCTCCACGGTTTGCATTTCTAGAATCTAAATTGATGTTTGGTACTACGGAAGGATTAGTGTAGTTAGGACCTGGATTATTACTTATTATTTCTAAAGTTGAATTGAACTCCTAAGACTTAACGTTATTTTTTTGAAAGCAGGCCCCTGTAGCTACTGAGAAGCCTAAACTCACCCACTTAGGTAAGTAATTTCTCAAATCTACCCTATAGTCAAGGTGGCGAGTTAGGAGTTACTTACTCATATAACCTGTGAAGATTACACTAAGATTTTTCAAAGAGGAATTATAACTAATCCAAGCGTCATTTTTCTTCCCTTGAGGGATGTTATTCGACCATGTGATGGTGGTAGCAGAAATCAGTGAATTGATATCAATATCTATGAGTGGATAGTATGGATCCTGGTTATTAGAGTAAGTATCAAACTCCACAGCCACAAAAGATTCTCCAGATATGTTTGCCCTGGCGTTGTGGTAAGCAAGGCCAAGACCATTACCCGACGAATTCACAGGTATGCTTGAACCAAAGGGAGCTAAGAAAATGGCAAGTCTATCAGCATGGTAATAGCTACTCAATTCAATAACAAAGGAGAAATGAGTATGGAAATCTATCAGGTTACCCTAAGCTTTATCCAAGAGGTGCAAAGGTTTGATATAAGTGGCATGGCCTGTTTTGCTTCCTGCTGACTTATTGCTTTTGTCGGTAGTGACCTGAAGTCCTTGCTTTGAGATATGCACATCGCTAGTTGTGTTAATATAGATATTCGTGTCATGAGGTCTGATACTGGAGAGGTTGAAAGATAGTGGAGATGCAAAAAGGATTAAGAAAAAGAAGAAAACAGATACAGTATTCCAAGAGTTACAGAGAGCCATGGCTGTGAAAATGATGGAAAGAATGGAGCACTTAAACTATCCTCTTTAACAAAAGAAAAATATATATATATATATTAAAGTGAAGAAGATAATGTTGAAGCCATTCATTTAATTGATTGAGCTTATTCAATATATAATACATTGCATTGCTACAAGAAGAATCTAGATATTATAGCTGTTAGGTGGTTCCATAAATTATGGATCATGTTGGGATCTTTCAATAACAAAATGGTGGTCCAATAACAGCAAGAAGAGACAGTTATGACAGCAAGGAAAGAGGTTGCTGAGTGAGTAGAGATAGCTCCATGGTGAATGGAGATAGCAACACTAGCTCCATGGTGAATGGAACTAGCCACCAACTCCTTGCTGGATGGAGCTTGCAACACTAGCTCCATGGTGAACGGAGCTAGCCATTATTCTTAACACCCCCTTCAAGCTGGATGGCAAGGAAGTGACTCCAAGCTTGTTTTTCAAAAATAGAAACCTTGAATGACTTAATCCTTTCGTCAGTAAATCAGCAATCTGATCTGAGGTAGGTATGTATTTCACTTCAAGTTTTCTTGCCAGCACTGTATCTCTGATGAAGTGGATGTCCAACTCTATATGTTTTATCCTTGTGTGATATATTGGATTTGCAGCAAGTGCTCTTGCACTCATGTTATCACACCATAGAGTTGGAAGTCCAACTAGAGGTAGCCCAAATTCCTGAAACAGCGATTGAATCCATGCAACTTCTGACGCAGTGGAGGTAAGGGCTCTATACTCAGATTCTGTGCTAGAACGAACTACTACGTGCTACTTTTTACAGGACCATGATATCAGATTATCACCCAAATAGATACAGTAGCCTGTTGTTGACCTTCAATCATCTGGACAAGAAGCCCAATCTGCATCTGAGTATCCAATTAAGTTCAATCTATCACTCCTCTAGATCCATAAGCCATGATTTATGGTGCCTTTGAGGTATCTCAGAATTCTCTTCAAAGCTTGCCAATGAATCGAAGTTGGAGTTTGCAGAAATTTGCTCAACTTGTTGACTGTGAAGGTAATGTCTGGTCTTGTATGTGAGAGGTATTGCAGGGCCCCAACAGCACTTCTATAAATTGAAGGTTCAGTTAACATTTCACCATCAGTCTTGGAGATAGTTTTGCCAGCAGGAATTGGTGTAGGACACAGTTTTAAATTCTCCATCTCAAACTTTTTAGTAAGTCAGTAATGTATCTTGATTGGGTGAGGTGAATGCCAGAGTTGTGGCATACAACTTCAATCCCAAGAAAGTGATACAATCTTCCCATATCCTTCAGAGTAAATTTCTTGTTAAGTGAACTTATAAAACCTTGCACTAGATCTTTGTCATTGTTTGTTATGACTATGTCATCGATGTAGATGAGGACAAAAATTACCTGCCTTTCTGTTTTGAAATAGAACAAGGAAGTATCAGCTGCTGATTGTTTGAATTTCCAACTCAAGAATGTGGCCTTCAGTTTATCATACCAGGCTCTGGGAGCCTGTTTCAATCTATAGAGAGCTTTCTCGA
Source organism: Fraxinus americana (assembly GCA_035079005.1). Classification (NCBI taxonomy): domain Eukaryota; kingdom Viridiplantae; phylum Streptophyta; class Magnoliopsida; order Lamiales; family Oleaceae; genus Fraxinus; species Fraxinus americana. The sequence continues at coordinate 7,318,367 of CM068714.1, forward strand.
GTTTGCAAACATGATTTGGCTTTGATTTATCTACAAAACCTTCCAGCTGAATCATGTAGACAGTTTCTTTAAGTTCCCCATTGAGAAAAGCATTATATATATCTACCTGTCTAATGGTCCACTCCTTTGCAATGGCCAGAGTAAGTATAATCCTTAGAGTAGATGGTTTGATCACTGGGCTGAAGGTCTCATAGTAGTCAATTCCAAGAGTTTGATGAAAGCTTTTTGCCACTAACTGGGCCTTGTACCTCTAAACTGATCCATCACCATTATACTTGATCTTAAAGACCCATTTGTTTCCCACTATGTTGTGAGTTGGTAATGCAGGTACGAGCTTCCAGGTTTTCGTCTTTTTCAATGCATTGAATTCTTCTTCCATGGCCCGTTTCCAGTTTGCATTCATTAGTGCTTCTCTGACATCTTTGGGTTCAGATAAATTCAAATCATTTTCAGTTGACTTCATCAAGTAAGCCTTTAGCTTAAATATCCCTGCCTTTCCTCTAGTGACCATAGGGTGCTGATTTTGAACTCTTAGTCTGTCTTCTTGAATCAAATTTTCTCCTATTTGTTGAGCATTTTCACCTCTCTCAGTGTTCTGTAATACATCAATTGTTGGCTCTACAGATTTTAGTTTAATATCTTCAACTCTAAATCTGCTAACCTTGCCAAGGCTATTACCATAGGAATCATTTTCTGGTTGATTGTTATTTGAACCAGATAGCAAATGATGTTGGCCAAGGGCTCTTTTAGTCTGAGCTGTATCAATAGGACTTGAAGTAGTGGCAGAATTGTTTGGATCAGATGGAAGATGAGTATAAGGAATGATTATTTCAGGTGCTTCAAGCTGAGGTTGAGTTTTGAATAATGACTCAAAAGGGAACTCAAGTTCATTGAAAACTACATGTCTTGAAATGTATAATCTACCTGAAGAGTTTAGACATTTATAGCCTTTGTGAGCATCACTGTAGCCCAGGAAAATGCACTTTATTGAATGATGGCTGAGTTTATGTTTCTGGTATGGCCTTAGGCAGGGATAGCAGGCACATCCGAAGGTTTTTAATGCTCTATAGTTTGGTTCCTTTTTGTGTAGAGTTTGAAATGGAGATTGTTGTTTGAGGGTAGGTGTTGGTAGTCTGTTTATAAGGTATATAGCAGTGTGAAAAGAATCCCACCAGTATTTTAGAGGCAACTGAGCCTGAGCTAGTAATGTCAAACCCGTCTCAGTTATATGTCTATGTTTTGTCTCGATTCTGCCATTCTGTGCTGAGGTATAGGGACAGGGATGTCTAAATTCTATTCCTTCTCGTGTTAAGAACTTTGTGAAGGTTCTATATTCTCTCCCCCAATCAGCTTGTACGACTTTTATTTTGTGGTTCAGCTTGTTCTCAACAAGCTTTTTAAACTGGCAGAATACCTGTAATGCTTCAGATTTCAGTTTTAAAGGGTAGATCCAGGTAAATCTATTGTAATCATCTAGGAAAGTTATATAGTATTTGAAGCCTGAAGTTGATAATACTGGTGTAGGTCACCAAATGTCAGTGTATACTAGTTCTAGAGGTGTTTTAGCATGTGATGAAGATATGGAAAATGGTAATAGATGAGACTTGCCAAGTTGGCATTCATCGCAGAAGGATTTGATCGAATTTTCTTTAATTTTCAGATTACAAACTTTAAATACTTGTGTCATCACCTAGGTAGATGGATGACCAAGTCTTTTGTGCCAAACATCAACATTTGAAGACTCTTGACTCAAATTGACAACAAAATTAACTAATGACTCTTGACTGACAAGAACAGAGGAGGTGTTGCAGTAGAATTTATTTGGAAAGCTAAACTGATGGTAAGGTTGCTTGATACTTGGATGAGGGAATTCTAGTTGATACAACCCGTCTTTAAGTCTCCCTTGTAGCATCACCTGCCTCGTTGATAAGTCCTTAACAAAACAACAATAAGAGTGAAATTCCATGAAAACATTGTTGTCTGAAGTGAGTTGTGATACACTAATGATGTTCTTTTTTATTTCAGGTACATGTAACAATTTATTCATTACCAATGCCTTGTTGTGTAAAACAGAAATATATGAGGTTCCAAAATGTGAGATATTCAACTTGCTACCATTTCCCACCATAACTTTTTCCTTACCGGTATACTCACTTGCAGAGGTAATGTTTCCTTTCTCAGATGTGATGTGGTTGGTGGCACCTGTGTCGGCAAACCAGGCTGGGTCACTTACTGTGTTGGGAGAGGCTGTCAGTGCTACATGTGATGAATTGTAGTTGATCCTTTGACTTGGTGAGGTACCAGAATACCTTTCATCATATCTGAAGTGGCAGACGTTTGCCTTGTGTCCTAGTTTCCCACAGATTTGGCAAACTGGTCTATCTCCTCCAGACATGTATGCTCCTCTGCTTCTACCTCTTCTTCCACTTCTATGATGATTGAAGTTAGTGAATCTTCTACCTATACTTGGCCTGTTAGATCTAAAGTGGCCAAAACCTGACCTCTGGGAGATGTTTACTGAGGCTTGTTCAATGTTCAGTCCTAACATTTCATTCCTGATAGAGTTGAGATGTTCAATCCTACTTTCATATGTCATCAATGTAGATTGAATTTCTCCCCAAGACATATGATCCCTGCTATTCAGTTGAACAACAATTGGTGTGTAGTCTTCATCTAGTCCTGCTAGGACTTGAGTGATTAGATTAGTGTGAGCAATGGTTTTCCCAGCAATTTCTATGTTATCAGAGAGTTGTTTTACCTTATTCAGGTACTGATCTATGCTCATATTGCCTTTCCTGCATATTTGAAGTTTACCAATAAGGAAAATTATTCTTGATCTATTTTGGACTCCATAGCTTTCTTCAATGGCTGTACACAGTCCATTCGAGTTGATTCCACCCATCACTCTCATTGCTATATCTGAAGTCATGGATGAGTAAAGCCATCCCATCAACAGTTGATATGTTTACATCCATTGGCAAAACTCCGGGTTCTTCACCATTTCTATACTGGTTCCAATTTCTCCACTAATTTGATTACCAATAAATTCTTGTGGACACACCTTTGTCCCAAGTATATAGCCTTCCAGATTGTGGCTTCTGATAATTGGAAGGATCATATTCTTCCATAGCAAATAGTTGTTCTTGTCAAGCTTGACAGATACGGTTTGAGTCAAGTTGACACACTAAACGGTGAGAGCTGAGTGTTTCCAAGTGTTGGTGCAGCAGTGCTGTTGGAAAGAGATGCTGGAGCAGCATTTTGAGGTGTGCTGGTGGCGTTGGCCATGGCTACTCTGATACCAAGAAAAATATATATATTAAAGTGAAGAAGATAATGTTGAAGCCATTCATTTCATTGATTGAGCTTATTCAATATATAATACATTGCATTGTTACAAGAAGAATCTAGATATTACAGCTGTTAGGTGGTTCCACAAATTATGGATCATGTTGGGATCTTTCAATAACAAAATGGTGGTCCAATAACAGAAATGGTGAATGGAGATAGCAACACTAGCTCCATGGTGAATAGAGCTAGCCACCCAACTCCTTGCTGGATGGAGATAGCAACACTAGCTCCATGGTGAATGGAGCTAGCCACTCCTTGCTGGATGGAGCTAGCAACACTAGCTCCATGGTGAATGGAGCTAGCCATTATTCTTAACAACAAATGAATTACCATTTAAAATAGCTGAAGTGGGATTCAAAGAGAGCAAGTTCGTACATACTCAGTCCATCGCTAGATTGTTCCCAGAAACACAGATAAATTATGTTTTATTCCACGCTTTTGGACCAATGAGACACCCGTGAGACTGTTTGGCGTCGACAAAGAGGAGATTGCAGGGTATGAATATGCCTGAGTCGAACCTGCCTTAGTGCAGTAGGATATGTTTGATATGTAGTACTATAGCAAATTGAGTAGATTTAGTATTGTGTGATCTATCTTATCAAACAAATTATTTGTGTATCGCAGATGATTAACTACAACAGATATGGTGCATAGAATATTTCTACAGTAGAAATGCTGTAGTTATAAATTGTCCATTGCCATAAAGTTTTGCTTCAATTATTAAAAGAATTTGTAATGTAAAAATAAAAAGTAAAGTAAAAAGTAATTAGGGGTTCGCCTTGCATGCATTGGCAAAAAAGTTGATAGGATTAGTACTAAAAACATAAAAGTAGGAATGGAGCATACTGCTAGGAACAGGGCTTGACTTGAAGCAAAGACAGTCGTTTTGGAAGACTTTATTATTCCAAAATATTTTTTGATTTCTAAATAAATCAAGATTTATTTATCTGTATCATTAAATCTTCAAGATGAGACTATATGTGTGTACACACACACACACACACACACACATATATATATATATATATAGAAATGATCTAATGAGCACCGGTGCTCATTTTATCCTAAGCACCGATGAGTTGGCACATTAATTCATTGGTGGATTGGAACTCACAAAATCTTTATCCACCAATGAATTAATGTGCCAACTCATCGGTGCTTAGGATAAGATGAGCACCGGTGCTCATTAGATCATTTCTGTATATATATATATATATATATATATATATATATATATATATATATATATATATAGTGTTTACAACTTTACATAATTTCATAGTTATCTACATTCATTGAGTTCGCTAAAATATGCTAAGGGTCCGTTTGATAGCCTAAAAATGGGTGAAAAAAGAAAATATTTTCTAACTTTAAGGGTGTTTGATAGAACAAATTTTTCTGACAAAATGTTTTTCACCTTTTTCTAGGTACAATCTTTTGATGTACAAAAGCTTGACTTTGTTTTCCCACCTATTTGATGGGAAAACATTTTCCACATTTTTTTTTTATTTTTTGCAATGGGAACAAATTCTAGATATAATGATAAAAATTTTTTTCACTTTTATTAACAACTTCCATGCAAAATAAAGTCAAACGAATGATATTCGGTGTGATAATTTTTTTTTTTCAAATTTTTTTTTACAATTCGAACAAATTTTAGACTCAATCGTAGAAAAAATTATCACTTCGATGGACAAATTCCATAAAAAAACGAAATCAAATAGACATCAAACTTTCAACATTTTCCATGGAAAATTATACAAATCAAACACAATTAATTACAATTCCCAGTAAAACATTTTCTAGGAAAATCAATTTCCTGTAAAATATTTTATTTCCACCCATTTTCCACTCTTGTAATCAAATGGACCCTAATTTTTTGAGAAAGTGAATTTCATTTACTTTAATGAAGATATGGAATAACTAAACTCCAATTCTAACTAAACTTCCGGTTCTTTGTGTTGGATAAAATAATGGTAAAGTGCAGAAAAAACTTATCAATAGATCGAGTCTCGTGACAGCACGATGTCCTAAAGCGAAATTGCCCGTCGATAACTGCTGCGACCTCCGTGGACAATCACCTCCAGGATACAACGATCAAATAAACCAATTATGCAGCAATCATAAAAGGTTTTCAGAACTCTCAAGTGTACTCCAGAAAATAAAAGACAATTTGAGTATAATATTTTACTGTATATATGAAGAGACAATTTCGTTTTTGTTGTGTTTTTCTAATACCCAAAAGTGTGTTTATATAGGCATGAAGAGATGTAACTTCTTCCACCATGATCTAGCATTAAGTTGTAGATGTAATGGCCTATGGTAATGGATATTAAAACTGGGCAATTAAAACTGTCATATTTTACTGGCTAGTTGACCCATTAAATAATTCCGAAAATAATTAAAAAATAATAAGTATTTTATTAGAATCAATAAAGCCCAAGGCCCAATCAAAGACTTTTTAATATAATGTGTGAGGCGTGGCTCGAACCCCTGACCTCCCACACAAATTCCACACTTTTCACCCGTTGGGCACTTTATCTTAATTAATTATTTCTTTCATATATTATATTTATAGTATAAATATATAACAATCCCCCACATGAAAGAAATAAGATAAATAAAAATATTAATACAGATGCAGGTAGAAATCACGCGAGGCTTAGGTGTCTATCGACTTGAACCTCAGCTTTGTATATTCTATCGAGCTTGCTAACTGTAGAGTGAACTATGTCTTGAACTCCACAATTATGATTTGCAAACTGAGACAATAAAACACACACATGATTTCTAAAACAATCATCGAGTTCTCGCGGTTGTGTTCATTTCGGCCGTGAACTTTCCCGGTTTCTTTGAGTGCTATAGAGAATTAGCCTCAATTCTCATAGGAAGCGGCCCCACTTCCACACTCAAATAGGTGCTTCTATCAAGGATGCACTGTATTTAAACACCCCACTGAATATCAGCTATCGAAAGCATTAAGAGCATTTGCTCATCCTCTAATCAATACTGATTGGTTCTACTCATCATAGGGAGGGGTTTGAAATAAATTCAATGTAGTACCCCCACAGATCACTCCAATAACTTTGTTATCCCATTGAACCTTATCCATGGGATCTCCAATCGCAAGGTTGGGTTTCCATTATAGGTGATCTAATTTATAATAGGCTTTAGCCCCATCCCCCTCGATGTTTTCTGAACTAGCTCTCTAGCTAATCCTTTTGTTAATGGGTCAGCAATATTATCACTTGACTTCACATAGTCAATAGCTATAACCCCATCCTTAAGCGGTGACGCACGATGTTGTGCCTCCTACGAATATGTCTAGACTTTCCATTGTAGGATGAATTTTGAGCTCTTGAAATAGCTGCTTGACTATCACAATGGACATAGATAGCTGGAAGTGGTTTGGACCACAAAGGAACATCCATAAGAAAATTCCTTAACCATTCAGCCTCTTCACCTGCCTTATTCAATGCTATGAACTCTGATTCCATAGTGGATCTCGCAATGCAGGTTTGCTTTGTAGATTTCCAAGATACAGCACCACCTGCTAATGTAAAAACATATCCACTTGTAGACTTAGTTTCATTGGTATCTGGAATCCAATTAGCATCACAATATCCCTCAAGTACAACAGGATATTTAATATAATGTATTCCCCAGTCTAGAGTGTATCTCAAATACCTCAAGACTCGAATGAGAGCATCCCAATGTTCATTATTAGGATTACTAGTATACCTGCTAAGTCTACCGACGGCATATACTATATCGTGCAGTGCAGGTTCATGAGATACATGAGGCGCCGATCACTCTAGCATATTCTAAAGCAGAAACACTAGGACCTGAATGTTTTCTCAAATGATGACTTGCATCATAAGGTGTTTTAGCGGGAATACAATTATATTGTTTAAACTTCTTAAGCACTTTTTCTACATAATGTGATTGTGTTAAAGTAATCCATTCGGAATGTGTTACTATTTTAATCCCTAGAATAACATCAGCAACACCCAAATCTTTCATTTCGAAGTGCTTTTTCAGAAACTGTTTAGTCTTATTAATCACATCTAAACTAGTTCCCATTATTAGCATATCATCCACATATAAGCAAATTATGACACCACTTATCCCTACAAATTTGCTATATATGCATTTATCTGCTTCATTTATCACATAACCATTAGATGTCAAAGCTGTATCAAATTTCTCATGCCATTGCTTAGGGGCTTGTTTAAGGCCATAAAGAGATTTTTTAAGTCTACACACTTTATCATCAATGCCTTTTACCACAAATCCCTCAGGTTGATCCATATAAATCTCTTCTTCTAAATCTCCATATAGAAAAGCAGTCTTGACATCCATTTGATGTATAATAAGATTATACAATGAAGCAATTGCAACTAACATCCTAATAGAGGTAATTCTAGTAACGGTGAATATGTATCAAAGAAGTCGACTCCTTCCTTTTGTTTATAGCCTTTAGCTACAAGTCTTGCTTTAAATTTATCAATTGAACCATCAGGTTTCAATTTTTTCTTAAAAATCCATCTACACCCAATGGTTTTACATCCTCTAGGCAAGTCTACTAATTCCCAAGTGTTATTAGACATAATGGAATCATATTCACTATTTATAGCTTCCTTCCAAAATATAGAATCTGGTGAAGATATAGCTTCATCAAATGTAATAGGATCATCCTCTACTAAATATGTTAGAAAGTCAGGACCAAAAGAAGTAGGCAGTCCTAGGTCTTTTGCTTCTCCTAACTCAGCTTCTTCTAATTCAATAGGCTCTTCTCTAACACTAGGAGGAACACTAAGAGAACTACTTGGTCTTACTGATTTTTCTTTAAAAGGGAATCTATTTTCAAAAATTCTGCATCTCTAGTTTCAAAAATTGTGTTCTTTTCAATCAAAATATTTTTAGAGTCAATTACTAAAAATCTGTAGGCATTACTATGAAAAGCAAAACCTATGAATACACAATCAACAGTTTTTGGACCAAGTTTAGTTCTCTTAGGTCTTTGGAATAGATGCCTTAGCTAAACACCCCCACACTTTAAGATATTTATATGAAGGTATTCTACCTTTCCACAATTCATAAGGATTTATCATTTTTCTTCTTTGGGAATTCTGTTAAGAATATAACATGCGAGTAAGAAGTGCTTCTCCCCACAAGTTAAAAGGTAATCCAGAAGAGTTTAGCATTGAACTGACCATATCCTTTAGAGTTCTATTTTTCCTTTCAGCTACACCATTAGATTGAGGAGAATATGGTGGAGTAGTCTCATGAATAATACCATTATCAGCACAAAATTTATCAAGCTCACCTGAATATTCTCCTCCCCTATCAGATCTTAAAATTTTAATGGTTTTATCTAAGCGATTTTCTACTTGGTTTTATATGAAACAAATTTTGAATAACTTTCATCCTTACTCTTGAGAAGATAAATGTAACAATAACGGGAGTAATCACAATGAAAGTTAAAAAATATTTATTTCCACCACGGGTAACATATCCTTTTAAATCACATAAATCGAATGTATTAAACTTAAAAATGAAGTAGTTCTATCAACTTGTGAGAATGGTTTTCTAGCATACTTAGATTCAATACACGTTTCACATTTTGAGTTTGGGAACTTATCAGTTTTAGGAATGTTTCCCAATCTCATTAATTTTTTAATAGAATTCATGTTCAAGTGTCCAAGTCTAGCATGCCATAAATCATAAGAATCCGACCAAGTAAACGGAAGAAGTAGAAGCTTTATTATTGATCACGAAACATTTAATTTAAATAGACCCTCATCCGCATACCCTTTCCCAACAAAAGTACCACCCTTAGACATTACAACTTGACCACTCTCAAATACAATTTTAAATCCCTTTTTGACCAAAATAGATCCGGACACTAGATTTTCCTTATATCGGGTACATAAAGGACATCCTTCAAACTAAGGATATTTCCGAAGTAAATCCCAAGTGTCGCAGTTCCCTTTCCCTCGATTTTGGAGGAAGAAGCATTTCCCATGAACATGCATTCTCCATCACTATTAGGAGTGAATGAAGAAAATGCACCTCTCGTGCGGCAAATGTGTTTGGTAGCTCAGAATCTACCCACCCGACTGTCATGTTGCTCACTAGATTAACTTCTGTCACCATAGCAAAAAAATTCCCATCTTCCACTATATGTGCCTGATGCTTCAAAGTTTTTCCTTTCCTATTTCGACAATCCTTTGCAAAGTGACCTGGTTTACCACAAACAAAACAATCACCAACAGTTTTATTTTTAAATTGAGGCTTAGACCGATTGTTCTTTCCTATGAATGGTTTCCCCTTGAATCTGCCTTTAAAATTCGACTTTTAGTATAATTTCCAACGACTTTTACTATCAGAACTTCCTCCAATAAGATTAGCCTTGGTACCCAAATTTGGTCTCACCCTACGATCTGCCATTCTATTGTCCTCCTCAATCCTAATTCTGATAATCAAATCCTCTAATGACATTTCTTTTCTTTTATACTTCAAACTGTTTTTATACTCTATAAAAGTAGATGGTAGTTATTCAATTATAGCGAGACACTAGAAAACCCTCACAGATTTTATATCCCTCAAAAATAATCTCATGAAGTAATTAAAATCCGAAATTCTTCAACTCGATTGACCAATATTCTAATGTCATCCATTTTAAAATCTAGAAATTTTCCTTGAACAAATTTCTTATTTCCAGCATCTTTGGTAGCATTTTTATTTTCTAAGGAATTCCATAATTCTTTAGTAGATTTGCACGACTAGTAAACATCATATAAATCCAACGTCAAGCAATTCAGAATATAATTTCTGCACATATAATCATTACGTTCCCAATTAGCTAAATACGATGTTTCCTTATCAAGAGGCTCACTATGACAATTGCGAAACGGGTTTATCGATTCAATAGCATCAACTACTTTAGGAGTTGTCAAATAAAATCGTAACTTCGTTTACCATCGTTTAATGTTTTTCCCATAAAATAATTCTTGTTTTTCAAAATACATAGGAACGGATGTATCTTGCTAACTATTAAAAACGATTTTAAGCTTTAGATTGTTGATAAAATAATGGTAAAGTGCGAGAAAAAACTTATCAATAGATCGAGTCTCGTGATTCGACGATGTCCTAAAGCGAAATTACCCGTCGATAGCTGCTTTGCGATCTTCGTGGACAATCACCTCCAGGATACAACGATCAAATAAACCAATTATGCAGCAATCATAAAAGGTTTTCAGAACTCTCAAGTGTACTCCAGAAAATAAAAGACAATTTGAGTATAATATTTTACTGTATATATGAAGAGACAATTTCGTTTTTGTTGTTCTTTTCTAATACCCAAAAGTGTGTTTATATAGGCATGTAGAGATGTAACTTCTTCCACCATGATCTAGCATTAAGTTGCAGATGTAATGGCCTATGGTAATGGATATTAAGTTGGCGATTAAAGCTGCTCATATTTCTTAGCTAGTTGACCCATTAAATAATTCCGAAAATAATTAAAAAATAATAAGTATTTTATTAGAATCAATAAAGCCCAAGGCCCAATCAAAGACTTTTTAATATAATGTGTGAGGCGTGGCTCGAACCCCTGACCTCCCACACAAATTCCACACTTTTCACCAGTTGGGCACTTTATCTTAATTAATTATTTCTTTCATATATTATATTTATAGTATAAATATATAACACTTTGTACTTCTACTCGGTGATCAAAGTGCACAATAATGCACTAATATGGTGTGTTCATGAATAATGCAGCCTATAGAAAATATTTCATCTGCCAATTGATTTGTCACAAAGATCGAGTTGTACGAAGAAATATTTGGCAAGCTCTGTAAAATCTCCTTGAAACTAGCTAGTGTGAAGTCGTCCTCATGCCAAGTAAACAGATATAAGAAAATACATTCGGTTAGGATTTATTTCAGCTATAGCTTGTCGTTGACTCTTTCTTACTAGACGGAAAACAGAGTTAAAAGCATCTTATTAATTTGGTAATTATCAACTGTGGATATAGATTTAGGTTATGTTAAAGAGTGACCCATATTCTATCTTGTAATGATGGATTGGTTGAAAGAGGTTTTGAAGTGGTCAAAATATGAAATCAAGGAGTTTGGGGCAAGCACCCAATCCAAGTGTCTAGGCGCCAATCGGGTTGAAAAATTGGTTTTGGAATAGAGATTCAACGGTTAGGCGCATTCGGAGCGCTACCACACCGCAAGGTTGCGCTCGAGCGCAGGCGCAAGCGGCGCTCGAGCAACCGTGTTAATCTAGGTAGATTTTGTTTGCAATTTTTAACACGTTTTTTGATACCATTAACATCTAAAACATATTCTTTTGAGTTGTATAAATACTTTACATGATTGTGGCTTTGTACAACATTAGAGAACAAGACAACATTGTGGACACAAAATCATTGTATTCTTTCTCCTTATTTTAGTAGATTATCCCCCTTTACCAATTTTTTGTGTTGTGATTGCTACTTCATATTTTGTCATATATCTTGCATATTTCTAGCAATTGGTATCAGAGCCAAGTTCTAATTTATAGAGAGGTTTTGATTTTTTGTGATGGCAACCATGAAATATGATATTCCACTTTGGATCGCAACACTAGATTTTCGTTTTGGCAGGTAAAGATGCGAGCAATGCTCGCTCAAATAGATTTGGATGATTTTTTGTTGGGATTTGATAGGATGCGTACAACTTGGACGCTAGAAAAGAAACGATGCAAGGATTGAAAGGCCCCATCACATATTCATTTACATCTTTTGAATTGGATTTTTAGGACATTTTGAAGGAAAAATCGATGTTGCATTATGATTAAAGTTGGAGTAATTATGCATGACGAATAGTCTAACTAGCAAATTACATTGAAAACAACGTTTATATTCTCACCGTTTGACAAAAGGTACATCACATGTAGATCACCTATCTATTTTTAAGAAAATTGTTGCTGATTTGGAAACTTTAGAGGTTAAGTATGACGAAAAAGATTTAGGGTTGATTTTGTTGTGTTCGTTGTCCGTTTCATATGTCTTTTAGAGACACAATTTTATACGGTCGTAATAATCGCATCATTGAAAAAGTATAAGATGCACTATTTACAAAGGAAAGATGAAGCATCTTATTGGATCTGAGACTCGTGTAGATGGTCTTGTTGTCAATGGTGGTTATGTAAGGGGTAGATTGAGTTCTAATGACAATAATAAAATTTATAACTATTGCAAGAAGAAGATGCAAATAAAAAATGATTGTTATAAGTTGCACAATAAAGAAAAATCAGTTACTGCAAATTAGAAAGGAAAACAACTAGAAATTTCGGGTAAAGCCGGTATAGCAGAGGATTTCACGTTGGATAGAATAGCGATTATTATGCAAGTTGATTGAAACAGATAATTAATAGAGAAGAAAGCAAGAAAAAATGCCAAAGAAAAGACAAACCTTTAATATTCCATTCAATAATTCAAAAATAGTCCACAAGCCAGACTATATAGCTAAAGAAATCGCAATTATCGAAATTTTACCAAAAATGAAAAAATCTCATTATTCTTACCAAAAGAAAGTACGTAATAAAAGAAATAATATACTAAAAATCTAGCTGAAATTGAGCTCGTAATCACCTTAATAAAGGCAAACGAAATATTTCCTAAAAAGGAAAAAAATAGCTTAAATTGGGAATTTGAAAGGGAAAACAGCGGATTTTGCCCTCAAAAATGATTCACATCGAGCATAACTAGGTGGCCACGATGTGCGCGTCGAAAAGAGCTTTCCGAATTGGGGTCATGAGCGAGATTCCGATAACCGTAACCAAAGTTATGACTAAATTACCAAAACACGTCCGAATATCACCCAATTAGGAAAAGATTACATTCCCTTGCCATATTTACGTTGATATGCCAACTCGTGATACTTAGCTCAATCAACGTGCTGTCAACAGCTCAACATCATCTGAGTCGGGTGCTCCTGCATCAGGATTGCTATAGTGATAGAGAACTTTTGATTATTTTTTACAACGACTCCAAACTTGACAAGAATTAGATTCTTAATACAGTTTGCCCTTTTCATATGTCACCCAATTGGGATTTATTTTCAACATATGAAGCAGCTTCAAAAGGTGCTGTGATAATGGGTAAAAATGCATCTTGTAAGAACGAGGTATATAAAGGGTTAGAATTAAGATGTTTTAAAGAGTGACTCAAATTTCATCTTCTATTGATGGATTGGTTGAAAGAGGTTTTGAAGTGGCTAAAATATGGAATTAAGGAGTTTGGGGTAGAGATTGGGCGGCTAAGCGCCAATCGGGTTGAAAAATTGGTTTTGGAATAGAGATTCAAAGCTTAGGCACCATTTGGAGTGCTGCCACGCTGCATGCCTGCCGCGAAGTTGGGTGCTTGAGCGCCGCTCGTCGCTCGCTAGGCGATAGCCTGGCTACTCGAGTGGCCGTGTTATCCGAGCAGATATTGTTAGCGATTTTTGACACGTTTTTTGATACTCTTTTCATCTAAAACATATTCTTTTGGTTTGTATAAACACTCCACGTATTTTTTGCTTTGTACAACATTAGAGAACAAATTTGACAGCATTGTAAACACAAAATTATTGTATTCTTTCTCCTTATTTTAGTGGATTCTCCTCCTCTGCCATAACCTGAAATTTTGTGTAGCCATAAATGGAGGAAGAAATCTCGAAATTGAAATTGACAAGATGGACACTAGTTTCAGCTTGCTAGACAATTTTGTCATTCGATTAAGATGTGTTGACCTCAAAAAATGAACTCAACAGATGCCGGGCCCACTCTTGCCACGTCAAGCATGGATCCGTCGCGTTTTTACTGGACCAGGAACGGTAGTTTATCTGGGATGGACGCGGGAGACACTTTTCGGCAAGAGACAAAAATGTTCGGACTCCGAAGGTGTGATGCGAAGGCAATCACGCTATCAATGATCGCCAAACTATGATAATCAAGAATAAGTCTCCTCTTTGTAGTTGAATATGTGGAAGGATAGATATGGTAAAATGAAATCTCATGTTAGAACCTTGATATACTTGCTATTGTGTTTGCAAAATATGTAAAGAACAACGTATGTAAATCTTCTTCAATCTATGTCTTTCACGAGAATGAAGGTATTTTGTGTTTAGTTCCTTCATTTCTCTCCCCTTTCCTGATACAAAGCAGGACTATTTATATTATTCTCAACCGACGTGGTGACCATTGGATCGGATCCACGTGGCAACATCTTCTAGACTGAAGTTTCACATCACATCTATTCGTTGCATTTAATGTTTGACAAAGGGTCAGCCGCACTAGGAGTAGGCTAACAACGCCATTAAAGAGGTCACTGAAACTGCTGTTGACGTCCATCAATCAGTTCTAAGAGATCTCCAAATCCGTTGAAGCAACGTTGGCTTATGGGTTTCGGACGACCCTGTGATAAGTGCTTCGGTCTGAGGAGCTTCGGTCCGAGATTCGTCCTTGGGGGAAGTTCTCCAGTCTGAGGTTCCTTAAGTAAGGACCTCGGCCGCTTTCTCTCTTGGGTTTCTGACCCATTGGGTTCCTTCTTGACCCCTCGTCCAATGCACTGCCTCGTAGCCCATCTTTTTTAATACTTCGAAACTAGGGGATAACAAATGTATTACTTGCATAACCTACATTGTGCTCTGGCTCGCCTTTCTTATTTGGAGTTGTTGATTCACATTGTATGATATGATTAGCATATTCTTAATAACTGTTCTTTTGTTTTTTGTTTTTTCCCCATCAAAAAGTAAAATGAAAATATCAGTCGTCCCATAAACAGATAACTGTGGCAGTGTAAAAAATTCAATCTTACAGTATGATAAACTCATTTGCAAACTAAAGTTGTTAAAATATGAAGACTTTTAATGTCTTTATTTTACATTTTTCACTAAATTCACCACAGAAATTGGTTCTATAAACAATTCTTATCCTGTGTGCAGAAGGGATGCAGCTTGAGAATCATCAGTAGACGATGTGGAGTTTGAGGCATTAGAACTGTAACTACGGCTTGAAGTCTGGACTGGATTGACACCACTGGATTGTGAAACCAATGATGCAAGTGAATGTGGTGGAGCATAATATGTCAAGACTGGAAACTCTGATGGGAGTAGGGGTAATTGAGCTTCAAAATTCAGGACATGAATCGCTTCCCTTATTGATGGCCGGAAATTGTAATCAGGGTGAGCACACCAAAGCCCAACAATCATCAGGCATTCGATTTCCTGCTCGTTATAGTCTGCACATAGTTTTGGATCAGCTGCTTCAAGTAGGTTCCCCGTTCCGTAGAGGTCCCAAACCCACTCCACCATCCTTATTCGTTTTCCCTGTGCCTTGACATCAATGGGTTTTCTTCCACATGCAATCTCCAATGCAACTATGCCAAAGCTGTAGACATCTGATTCCTTGCTAGCCTTGCCAGTGGTTACACATTCTGGCGCCATGTAGCCCATGGTGCCTGCTAAGACAGTTGTTTGGGACCCCTTTTCGTGATCAACGAGCCTTGCCAAACCAAAATCCCCAAGTTTAGCATTAAAGCTCGAGTCCAACATAATGTTACTCGATTTTATGTCCCGGTGCACCACACATTGCTCCCACTCTTCGTGTAGATATAGCAAAGCCGAAGCCAGGCCTCGGGCAATTTTGTACCTCGTTTCCCAGGTCAACAGCGATTTTCCCTTGAACAGATGGAAATCTAAGCTTCCATTTGGCATGAATTCGTAAACAAGTAGTAGCTCTCTTTGTTAACGACACCAACCAAGAAGTTGTACAAGATTTCTGTGCCTTAATCGGCTGATAATCTTCACTTCTGATGCATACTCCCTTGGCCCTTGTTTCGAATCCTTCGACACTCTCTTCACAGCTACGTATGAATTTGAATCTCTCAAAAATCCTAGATAAACCCCACCAAATCCTCCTTCTCCAAGCATTTTTTCGTCAGCAAAATTATCCGTTGCACGTACCAATTCTACATATGAAAACTTCTTAGGTCCACAGTCCCTTTCAAATTCCGTGTCCATTGTCATATCTAAGGAAAGTTCATCAATTTTTCCCTTCCTATTTTTGTTCCTCCATAAACTGTAACCAATCAAAACCAAAACAAGGACCAAAACAGACAGACCAACAACCAAACCAATTACTAATCCTCTCTTTATTTTCTTTCCCCCAAGGATCACTGGGTAACTAGGATATGGACTGATGTTTGGTACCATGGAAGGATCGGTATGATTAGGACCTTGATTATTGGTTACCATTTCTAAAGTTGTACTGAACTCCCAGGACTTAACGTTATGTTTCTCAAAGCAATACCCTGTAGCTGCTGAGAAGCCAACATTCACCCACTCAGGTAAGTAATTTCTCAAATCTACAGAATAGTCGAGGCGACCATGTTGGATCTGATTTCCCATGTAACCTGTGAAGATTACACTAAGATTTTTCGAGGTGGAATTATAACTAATCCAAGCTTGGTTTTCCTTCCCCTCAATCACGTTGTTCAACCATGTGACAGTGGCATTGGAAATCAGTGAATTGATGTCAATACCTACATGTGCACTGGGGGGATCCCAGTGATTTGGAATAGTATCAAACTCCACTGCCACAAAAGGATCTCCAGATATATTTGCCTGGCCGTCATTGTCAGCGAGGCCAAGGCCACCACCGTACGAATTCTCAGGTATGTTTGAACCGACAGGAGCCAAGAAAAAGGTGAGTCCGTCCCCCCCATTCCCCCCCCCAAAGCAAGTACTTTCATTGGCATCAATAACAAAGGTGAAGTGAGTATAGAAATCTGTCAGGTTACCTGAAGCTTTGTCCCAGAGGAGCAATGGTTCTATATAAGTGGCACGGCCTGCTCTGCCTCCTGTATTGTTGTCCGGCGTGACCTGAAGGCCTTTTGGAGAGATATACGCATCGCCTGTGACATTTATGTTTCTGATCATGTCATTAAGTTCGATAGGGGAGAAGTTGAAATACAATGGAGCTGCAAAAGGGATTGTAAGATATAAAAAAAGAGAAACACTACTCCACAAGTTGCAGAGAGCCATGGTTATGAAAATGGAGAGGGAAAAGGAGCAGTTTATGTTTTAATAGTTGAAGGGGAATTCAACAGAGAACCTTCAGTTTACTCAGTCCACTGCACGATTCTCCCTTCAAACACGGACAAATTGTGTCTTATTCCACTCCTGGATGTACTTGTGGAAATAGTTCCATAACCCAGTACGTGTTCACACTTCATATCATAAAATTCGAAGATCTTTACACAAAATCCATTTTTTATTTATTTATTTGGTATACAATATTAAATGAAATTAGACATCTTCAGTATAGTAATGTATGAAATTTATCAAACATGTCATTTGCGACCATTGTAACAACTAGGCATTTATATTGGACAAAATTGTCACGTTGATAGTGTTGTATGATTTACTTTATGAAATGGGTCATTCGTGTCTCATAGGTTACGTGTATTGTGTAACTGTGTATGTTTAGTAAATCGCTTGCTTACTTGATGATGGGTTTTCATGCAAATATTTAATTTTAATTTTGTATTTATTTATTTAAAATAAGGAGCAAATAAGTCTATTTACTCTTTTATTTTTCACGACTTTTTCGGATGAAAATCATAGTCAAGGATAAGATGTACTAATCAACACAATGTTGAGTATAAAAATGTTATGAAAAAAAAAAGTCAGAAACATAATTATAACTAAGGCCCCGTTTGATACCATAAGTTTCCTATGGGAAATAGAATTTTCCACCCAAAAATCATGTTTGATGGGCAAAAAGTTCTTGGCAATTGATTTTCTCACCCAACCCCCCTCGTGCACCTTTTCTTGATTTTGGAGGAATTGCTTTTCCCATCATTTTGGTGGGAAAATAGAATTCCAGCTTTGAAGAAATTGGAGAAAGAAGGAACTTTTATTCATACTGATTTCATAAGTATCACAAGTATATATAGAGAGATACCTCAACACATAATTCTAGCATATATCACGTAATTAGCCTAGGATTATGGATGTACAGTCATCAGTTCCTAATTCTAAGTTTATACAGGAATTATCTCCACTAATTTAGGATGGCATCTCTACTAATTTAGGATGCCATATATACACATAATATTCTTCTATGCTCCAATACTCCCCCTCAAGCTGGATCCAAAAGATTTATGGATCCAAGCTTGCTCAAAAGCCTGTGGAACTGAGTAGACGGCAAAACTTTGGTGAACACATCAGCCAGTTGGTCATTAGAACGCACATATAGAGTGTCAACTAATTTAGATTGAACCTGTTGACGAATGTAGTGACAGTCCACTTCAATGTGTTTGGTTCTTTCATGGAACACGGGATTAGAAGCAATGTGCATTGCAGCCTGATTATCACAAAAAAGTTTCATAGGAGTGGTGCTTGGACAACCTAGATCAATAAGAAGACTATGAAGCCATACGAGCTCACATGCTGCGGAAGCCATCGCGCGATACTCAGCTTCAGCGCTAGATCGGGCGACCACATGTTGTTTTTTACTTTTCCAAGACACCAGATTACCGCCAACAAACATACAATAACCAGTAGTAGAACGACGATCAAGTGCATTACCAGCCCAATCAGAATCAGTATATCCCATAATATTAGTGTGACCATTACGGGTCATGACTATTCTACGACCAATTGTGCCCTTCAGATATCGCAGGATGCGTTTTACCATACCTAGATGTTGAAAGGTTGGAGCGTGCATATGTTGACTAACAAGACTAACTGCAAACGTAATATCCGATCGTGTAATAGTCAAGTAGATGAGCTTTCCCACAAGCTTCTGATAATAACTAGGTGAGTCAAGAGCTTTTCCTGTAGGAGCAAGCCTCAATTTGCTATCGAGTGGAGTAGCAGCGGGTTTGGTGTGTAACATCTCAGCATCTTGAAGAAAATCTACAATGTATTTACGCTGGTTAAGGAATAGCCCTTTGCTAGAAGCTGCCATTTCAATCCCAAGAAAGTACTTCAAGGAACCAAGATCCTTGATTGGAAATTGGTGCTGAAGTTTTGTTTTCAACTGAGCAATAGAATCAGTATTATTCCCGGTAATAATGAGATCATCCACGTATATAATACCACAAGTTTGTCAACTGAACCAAGCAGAACATAGAGAGATGAATCAGCTGAGCTTCTGCTAAAACCAAGAGCTTCAAGAGCAGTGCTCAACTTGGCATGCCATGCACGAGGACTTTGTTTCAAACCATAAATTGATTTATGGAGTCGACAGACCAAATTGGGGTTTTCACTTTGAGGATGCCCAGGAGGAAGCTTCATAAACACTTCGTCCTCAAGATCACCATGCAAGAATGCATTTTTTACGTCCATCTGAAATAAAGACCACCCGTTATTGATAGCCACAGATAAAAGAACTCGCACCGTGGTCATCTTGGCAACGGGAGCAAAAGTCTCCTTGTAATCAACACCAAACTTCTGAGTGAAGCCTTGAGCAACAAGACGTGCTTTATGCCTATCAAGGGAACCATCAGAGTTGAATTTCGTTTTAAACACCCAACGACTACCAACTGCATGTTTGCCCGGGGGAAGAGGCACTATAGTCCAAGTTTTGTTCTCGGCAAGAGCAGTTAATTCTTCATGCATAGCTTTCTGCCAAACAGCCTGGGATTTGGCTTCTTGAAAATTCTTGGGCTCAGGAACGTTTGATATAGCTGTAAGGAAGGCTGTATGCAAAGGTGATAGTCGTTGATATGACAAAAAATTAGTGACAGGGTACCTGACTGTATGAGCAACATAATCTGCCAATTTTGTTGGAGGGTGACGCGTCCGTGGAGGATTACGTCTGGAAGATATTGGTTCACCTTGTGCATGGGAAAATTCTTGTTCGGGTGATTCGATAATAGCTTCATTGGAAGGAGCACCAGTGATATCCAATTGATCACCACAGTGTTCAGTGGTATCCCGAGCTGAGATAGCTTGGCTAGGAGGTAAATCTTGAGTGAATTGATGACCAGAATCAATGCTAGGCAAGGGAAATAACTCAGACAGCTTCTCCCCCTGACTAGAGGCGACAAAATATGGAATTTGTTCAACAAAGCGGACATCTCTAGTCACATATAATTTCTTGGAGAAAGAGTCATAACATTTGTACCCCTTTTGTGTTTGAGAATAACCAAGGAATATGCACTTAACAGCTCGAGGATCAAGCTTGTCACGGTGAGTAGTTGAGACATGCACAAAACAAGTGCATCCAAAAATTTTGAGGTGAGACAAATCAGGTGCTTTGTCCTGCAATACTTCAAGAGGACATTTAAAATCCAGCACTCGGCTGGGTAAACGATTCACAAGATAAGTTGCAGTAAGGACACCATAAGACCAAAAATGTTTTGGGACATTCATCTGAAGCATTATGGCTCGGGTTTTCTCAAGCAAATCACGATTTTTACGTTCGGCAATCCCATTTTGTTGAGGTGTACTAACACAACTAGACTGATGCAATATGCCATTAGAAATCAGATAGTTTGTCATGTCATGAGACATATATTCTGTGCCATTGTCAGATCGAAGAATTTTAATATGAGCTGAAAATTGGGTACTAACCAACATATGAAAATCTTTAAAAAACCCAAATACTTCACTTTTTGATTTCAATAAGTACACCCAAGTAACTCTAGAGAAATCATCAATAAAGGTTACAAAATATTTAAATCCATCCAGAGAAGATGAAAAAGGTCCCCAAACATCTGAATGTACAATTTCAAATGGTTGAGTAGTACGAGACAAAGATGGATTAAAAGGAAGCCTAGAAGACTTAGAAAAATGGCAGATATCACAATCAAGAGTTCCTTTTGGTAGAACCCGATTTATTTTGCTAAGAACAGAATTTGAAGGATGTGCGAGACGACGATGCCATAAAAGATGCTCAGTAATTGGAGAAGAAACAGCCTGAAATCCCTTGGTAACCCGAGAATTAGGGGAAAAATAGTAGAGTCCATGCAAATGAAATCCTTCACCAATCATCGCCTTGGTGACGAGGTCCTGAAAGATAACTTTGTAAGGAGTAAATATAACTTCACAATTGAGCGAGGATGTTAGTTTGCGAACAGAAAGCAACTGAAATGGAAAGGAAGGAACATACAGAACATCAGACTCTATAGTATCTGAAACAAGCTTAATTTTGCCCTTACCCTTTACAGGAACACCTTTCCCATTTGCTACAGAGACAAAGGGAGGGGTAGAAAAGGAATGAAAGTCGCAAAAATGGGTTAATTTATTTGATATATGATCCGTGGCACCAGAATCAATAACCCATACATCATGCAAACTATCAATCTCTAATGCAGTCAAAAAAGCAATCTGAATACCTTGGCTAGTGTCAGAATTTGCATCAGCTAAAAAACCAGCAAAATGACTAAGAAGTGCAGCTGGTTGATCTTTTCCTTGATTAACAGCTCCTCCTTGGACTGCCCTCTGACCATGCCTGTCTTGTAAATAATTTGCGAAATCATTAAGTAAAGCAGTAGGATTAGAAGAAAAGGATTCAGTGGAGTGCGTAGCCAAATGAGCCTTATGATCAGGGATTCGTTTTTGGTATCCTCCGCCCTTTTGATCTTTGGAAAATTTAGGCTTCATTTCTAGGTGAAGAATCCAGCAACGATCAATTGAGTGTCCAATATTATGGCAATGCTGACATTTAAGATCAGGGCGTTTTCCCTTGTAAGATTTTTCTTCAGAGGGTGAGCGAACAATATAGGCACGAACATCAGGAGGACTGGGATTAACAGTACGTGGCATGACTTTTCGGCGTACTTCCTCACGCTGAATGGTCGCGCAAACATTCTTGAAGGATGGTAAGTCGGTATTCATTAGAATATGGCTCCTTAGATCCTCAAAATCAGGACTGAGACTAGCCAATAGCTGAAAAATACGATACTCCTCTGTTCGCTTTCGCAAAATAGCCGCATCAACAGTAGGAGGTCTATAAATCTCCAACTCACTCCACAAACTCTTCAAGTTTCCCAGTAAACTTACGAATGGCTTCCCATCTTGATGAAGGCTTGCAATTTCCTTATGAATTTGGAAAATCCTGGCAGAATTATTTTAGTTGCCATACATGTCACGGACAGCATTCCATAGATCCAAAGAAGACTCTGAATAGCTGAAAATCTCAGCAAGATCACGCTCCATCGAGTTAAGAATCCACGACATAACCTGTTGGTCTTTTGACAGCCATGCCTCGTACTCCGGTGAACTGGGTTCAGGAGATTTGGCAGTGCCATTAATGAATCCCAACCTTGATCTACCACCAAGAGCAATGGTAATTGCCCTCGACCACGGAAGGTAATTGAATTCGTTCAACAAAACTGAACTCAATTTTTGAGAGATGTTGACATCACCATCAGCAATATTGGATGAAGAAGAGACCACCTCCTTCAAACCTCCAGCAGCAATAATATTATCTGCCATAATAAAGAAGATACGAGCAGGGTGCAAGGATCACCTCTCTGATACCATGAAGAAATTGGAGAAAAAAGGAACTTTTATTCATACTGATTTCATAAGTATCACAAGTATATATAGAGAGATACCTCCACACATAATTCTAGCATATATCACGTAATTAGCCTAGGATTATGGATGTACAGTCATCAGTTCCTAATTCTAAGTTTATACAGGAATTATCTCCACTAATTTAGGATGGCATCTCCACTAATTTAGGATGCCATATATACACAGAATATTCTTCTATGCTCCAATAAGCTTTTTTTTTTTTTTTTGGAATTGAAACAAATTTTATAACCAATTGTAAAAAAAAAAAATCATTTTAATGGACAATTTTCATGTAAAATAAAGCCAAACGAAAAGTTAATTACCCCAATAGCCACTAAACTTTACCGAAAGTTTCCACCAGGTCACTGAACTTTAAAAACAACGTGGTTAGTCACTGGACTTTCGAAACTGCAACCCCATCCATCACTGAACTTTAAAAATCACCTCATTCATCACTGAATTTTGCAAAAAATTTCCCAGATGGTTACTGAATCAGTGACCATCTAGGAAATTTTTTGCAAAGTTCAGTGACCCCGTAGAAATCTTTTGCAAAGTTCAGTGATGAACGGAGTGATTTTTAAAGTTCAGTGATGGATGAGGTTGCAGTTTCGAAAGTTCAGTAACTAACCACGTGGTTTTTAAAGTTCAGTAACCTGGTGGAAATTTTCGGTAAAGTTCAGTAACTATTTGGGTAATTAACCCCCAAACGAACACTAAAGTTTGATGAAAAAATGATTTTCTTGGAAATATTTTTTATTTTTTACTTTTTGGCAATAGAAACAAATTTTATAACCAATTGTGGAAAAAATTATCACTTTAATGGACAATTTTCATGTAAAACAAAGCCAAACAAACACAAAAAGATCCAAAATTTCAAAATTTTCCGCGTGAAAAATTATACCAATCAAACACACTTAATTAACAATTCCCTGAAAAACAAGTTCTAGACAATTATTTTCTCTGAAATTCATTTTCTTTCCATCCATTTTTCATCATTGCAATCAAATGGATCCTAAGTAAAAGTTATAGACCTTTTATATAATTAAACTGAAAAACACGCTTATTAAAAATGTAGGGTCCTACGTACTGCTTGATAAATGAATTGAGTAGTGAAGTCTTTGTCATCCAGTGTAGTTGACGAAGACTTGTTCCTTTCAACATTTTTTTGCTATTAAAGTTTTTCTTATGCCTTATTGGCTCAAATTTGAGTCTTGACTATGATTTTTCTTTACAATGTGGCCTTGCTAATTAATGATTGCGAAGTATACAATGTAATCCTATTCAACTTTTGGTTAGTATCACAGTTTCGGTAAATGGAATTAAATTTAGACAAATGACTTTTGGCGCACTCTTTCATTTTAGAGGCTAAACAGTTATTTTTCATATTGACTCCAAAATTAGAGACTATTTTAGGGCTTTAATATATTGTTGTTAGGTCCAAATTATAATTGGCTAGTTTTGTATTCAAAACCATATTTATTGAGTAGTAATTGAAGTCAAAGAATCGTAGGTTAGTAGAATAAGTCTTAAAGGAATCAAAGATGTCAAAGATGGAACAAGGAAAATAAATTCTTACATGGCTGGTAGTATAGGTGAGGTGGTGGCAGCTCACGTGTATAGAACTTTCGGTGGAGGATACAGAAGTATGTAGTGGTCGTTCGGGATGGACTCCTTTTTGCCAAATAGCACGGCTTCCCTGTTTACATTGTGAAACTGACACCTTAAGAGCCGTAATGTCTCGAAAATTTTAGAATAAAATTTTATTTGGTTTATGTGCCATATTTTTAATATTTTGAAAAGTTAGGGACTAAAGTGATATATGTATGAATTTCAAATTTTGTGTTAAATATTTAAATATTGTTAAAGAGACGAAAATTATATCAATATGAGGTTCGTTGGATAGCTCGTAATTAATCATGTAAATTAGGCTCGAAAAAAAGTTAATCCGGATAAGTTAATCTCAAGATATTGAAATTCAAAGAAATTGTAATTTTTTTTTTTAAATCACATTGAATTTGGATAAGGGATAAGCCACATGTATTTAAGGAATAGAATTGTGATAATTTTTTTATTGTCAAAAGTTGTAATCACTATCACGTTTTGGAATTAGAACCACATTTTGTTGTGATAGGTTTTATGTACACATGTCATATTATAATTTGTTTACTAAAAATTCAATTCTTATCCAATTTGATAAATACGATTTTTTCATCCCAATTGTATCAAGACTTAACCACTATATTTTTTTATAAATAGTGTGCAATTGTCCCACAATTCACCACCAAAGAATTTTACACGGCAGCTTTCATATAAAACAGCTGTAAATTCCTAGTATATTTTTTTTTTCAAAAGTTCGTTTGATCAATCAATGTAAGATACTTTTTGTGCAATTTGTTTGTTTCCCTATGCTTTATATTCAGTAATTTATGTATGAATTATCAGTGGACTTTTGGGTTCTTTATTAAGAAATATGAAATCCTACGGGAATTTAAGATGACCTAAGATGGGTGTGTCCTTAGTCACCGATATATTTCATAAGAGAAGAGTTGTATGAAATGCTTATTTTATTGTTATATAATTGTGTGTGGAAATTGCACGTATCTTAATAAGTATTTTTTTTTAAATACTCACTCTTACAAAAATTTTCATGTTAGTTCGGGTCGATTGGAACAATGGCGGGATGGTGAATGCAACAATCAAGAGAAATCGAAGAGATAAAACATTAAGTTTATTTTTTTTACTTTAAAATTATTAGTCAATTTTATTTGTTCAAAAACAATTATTTAATTCATGATTATGTTTTCATTGGATATTCCAGTTATTTTTATTTAAAAAATATTATTTTAACGTTCGGCAAAGAAATTGAATTTTTGGTAACATTCCAGTGTTTGTGAAATTTTTGGGGCGTTACAGCTGGTATCAGAGCGAATGTTTTAATTTCCGTAGACTTTGTATTAAAAAAATTGTTACTATTCACATGAACAGCGACACAACAATGTTCATATGAACAGTGCTGTGACTGTTCATGTTATTTTTCCAAAAAAAAAAAAATAAATAATATTTTTATAGATTTTAATTTTCTTTTCTTTTTTTGTTAAATAAATGATATTAATAATTGTTTTAAGTAATTAAATAATAGTTTGAAATTTTGGGGGCGTTACAGCTTGGTATCAGAATAAATGTTTTAATTTCCATAAACTTTGTATAAAAAAATTGTTACTATTCACATGAACAGTGACACACTGTTCATATGAATAGTGCTATGTACTGTTCATGTTATTTTTCCAAAAATAATAATAATATTTTTACAGATTTTAATTTCTTTTTTTTTTTTGGTTAAATAAATGATATTAATAATTGTTTTAAGTAATTAAATAATAGTTTGAAATTTTTGGGGCGTTACAGCTTGGTATCAGAGCAAATATTTTAATTTCCATAGACTTTGTATTAAAAAAAATTGTTTCTATTCACAAGAACAGTACACAGCACTGTTCATATGAATAGTGTTGTGTACTGTTCATGTTATTTTTCCATAAAAAAATAATAATATTTTTACAGATTTTAATTTTTTTTTGTTAAAAAATGATATTAATAATTGTTTTAAGTAGTTAAATAATAGTTTTTTTTAAACGTGACTTCAAATTATGATTGTACATGTTTTTATGTTTAGTTCTAGCCTTCAGGTGATATTTTCAAATTTACCAATTAGAAAATTCATAGTTTAAGAAGTCTCAAGTTTTATTGATTTGAGTATTCACAAGATTGATAGGCTTTGTCAAAAAGACATAAATTGTCTAAGAATAGCTTGTGATTTAAGCGGTCCATTTGTAATCCACCTCCTCATCTGAAAGCGTTTTGATTGCACGTTATTCAAGTTATCAAGACGAAAAACGATATTTCAAAACTTCCAAATTTAAGAATATTTTATTTTCTAGAAAATTTCATTTCGAGAAATCCTATTTTACAAAATTTCTGAAAAAAGGGGAGATATTTTCATAAATTTTAGAAGTTTAAAGATAATTTAAAATTTTTAAAGTTTTAAATATACAATGTTATAAAGAATCATTGGCACGTGACGCTCGCTATTCGACACTCTCCAATTGATCCCAATGTATGAAATGAAATGTTGTTCTTTTATCATGATTATGATTTTTCTTGATTTATGTTATGATATATTGTATTATGTCAATTGTCAAGTATTTAGAACTTTTCAAGTAGTTGAGGCAATTTTGAGGACAAAATTTTTTAAAGAGGGGATATTGTAACGCTTCGAAAATTTTAGAATAAAATTTTATTTGTTTTATATGCAACATTTTTAATATTTTGAAAAGTTGAGGGACTAAAATGATATATGTATTAACTTTAAATTTTGGGCTAAATATTTAAATATTATTAAAGCGACTAAAATTATATCAATATGGGACTCGTTAGATAGCTCGTAATTAATCATGTAAATTACACTAAAAAAAATTTAATTCAGATAAGTTAGTATCAAGATATTGAAGTTCAAAATAATTGTAATTTATTTATTTATTTATTTTTTAAATCAAATTGAATTTGGATGAGGGATAAGCCACGTGTATTTAAGGAATGGATGTGAGATAATTTTTTTATTTGATTAGAATTCTATTTGAAATCAAAAGTTGTCATCACTATCACGTTTTGGAATTAGAACCACATTTTATTGTGATAGGTTTTATGTACACATGTCATATTATGATTTGTTTACTAAAAAATCAATTCTTATTCAATTTGATAAATATGATTTTTCCATTACAATTATATCAAGAACCACTATATTTTTTTATAAATAATGTGCAATTGTCCCACAATTCACCACCAAAGAATTTTACACGGTAGCTTTCATATAAAGTAAATTCCAAGTATATTTTTTTTTTCAAAAGATCTTTTGATCAATTAAGGTAAGATACTTTTTGTGCAATTTGTTTGTTTCCTTATGATTTATATTCAATAATTTATGCATGAATTGTCAGTGGACTTTCATATTCTTTATTAAGAGATATAAAATCCTACGAAAATTTAAGATAACCTAAGATGGGTGTGTCGCTTGGTTACCAATATACTCTATAAGAGAAGAGTTGTATGAAATGTTTATTTTGGTGTTATATAATTGTGTATGGAAACTGCACGTATCTTATTGGGTGTTTTTTTTTTTAAATACTCACTATTACAAAAAATTTCAGGTTAGTTCGGGTCGATTGGAACAGTGACATGATGGTGAATGCGACTGCTAGGAGGAATTGAAGAGATAAAACATTAAGTTTATTTTTTTACTTTTAAATTTTTAATTAGTTTTATTTGTTCAAAAACAATTATTTAATTTGTGATTATGTTTTCATTAGATATTCCAGTTATTTTTATTTAAAGAATATTATTTTACTGTTCCGCAAAAAAATTGAATTTTTGATAACACTCTAGTGTTCGTGAAAATTTTGGGGCGTTACAAGGGTTGTGTAGTCTCTTGCTTCTAATACTTCATTCGGCCCCAATGTGTCTTTGTTATATCTGCTGAGAGATGTAAATTGTGGCTCTTGCTCTTATGTACTCGACATGGGAATATGGCTGCTTAGATTGATCGTATTCCCTTTTTCTTGTCGACCGCGTTTGTGGAGATTTGAATTAATGCATGTTGATGTTTATTTATTTAAAAATAGAAGGAGCAAATAAGTTTATTTACTCTCTTTTTTTCACGGACTTTTCGAATGAAAATCATAGTCAAGGATAAGATGTACTAATCAACAGAAAGTTAAGTATAAAAATTTTATGAAAAAAAGTTAGAAACATAATTATAACAATGAGTAAAAGTTAATATACATTTTATATAATTAAATTGAAACGCGCTTGTAAAATGTAGGGTCCTACGTACTGCTTGATAATTGTGTTGAGTAGCGAAGTCTTTGTCTTCCAGCGTAGTTGACGAAGACTTGTTCCTTTCAACAATTTTTTGCTATTAAAGTTTTTCTTATGCCTTATTGGCTCAAATTTGACTAGGGTTTTTCTATACAATGAGGCCGCCTTAATTAACGATTGGAAGTCTGCAATGTAATTCTATTCAACTTTTGGTTAGTATTACTGTTTCGGTAGATGGAATTAAATTTAGACAAATGACTTTTGGTAAACTCTTTCATTTAGAGGCTGAACACTTATTTTTCATATCGATTCCAAGATCAGAGATTATTTTAGGGTTTTAATATATTGTTGTTAGGTCCAAATTATAATTGGCTAGTTTCGTGTTCAAAATTATAGTTATTGAATTGTAATTAAAGTCAAAGAGTCAAAGATTAGTAGTATAAGTTTTGAAGGAATCAAAGATGTCAAAGATGGAACAAAGAAAAGAATTCGTTACATGGCTGGTAGTATAGGTGTGGTGGTGGTAGCTCAAGTGTGCAGAACTTCCTGTGGAGGATACGAAAGTGGTGGCCATTCAGGATGGACTCGTTTTTGCCAAACAGCATTGGCTTCCTTATTTCCATGGCCGAAACTGACTCCTTAAGGGTTGTGTAGTCTCTTTGCTTCTATTATTTCATTCGGCCCCAATGCGTCTTTGTTGTATCTGTTGAGAGATGTAAATTGTGACTATTGCTCTTATGTACTCAACATGGGAATATGGCTACTTGGATTGATCGTATTCCCTGTTTCTTGTCGACCGCATGCATGTCGATGTTTTGTTCACAAAAAAAAAAAAAACCCGTACCCATATAGATTCTTATGAATTTTCTAGAATTGCATTCCTGATTCAAAAATTAAAGTATTTGTTTATGCTATTATACAATGAAGATGCAAAAGGGATTATGAGAAAGAATAAAACAACAGATAGAGTACTGCTCCAAGAGTCACGGAAAGCCATGATAATGAAAAGTTTTACTTCAGCATCATTATCAAACTAGTTAGAGTTAAACGCACGTTATTCTGAAGTGCTTTATAAGTATTGTAAATGTAATATTTGATTCTCTATTTACCCTTTTGATCTAAGTATGAGAGAAATGCAAGTCCCTGAAAAGAAATGTTAATTATTATAGATGCACGTAAATAGTAAAATGCATACTTGAATGTTAGTATTAGAATTACAACTACATGCATAAATGAAGATGGATGACAAATATGATACATGAATTAACGTGAATTTTAATTAATTTAAAATTAATACTAAAGAATATATACGTGGCAATGAATGTTAAATTATTAATATTAAATGAATATAATTTAATTTTCAATTAAGTGAAACTGAGTGTTAATTAGCATGAATAGACGTGAATAATGAGTTGCATTCTTGAATGTGAAATTTTAATTAATACTAATCAAATAAAGGTGAATGTTAATTAATTGAGAATTAATAACAGAGACATGGACATGAATGTGAAATTTTAATTAATATCAGTTAAATGTGAATGTTAATTAGTTATAATATTTATTACAGTTTATAAATTAAATATATATTGAAAAACGAAAAGTAAGATATTATTAAAATAATTGAATTGTAGTAGGCTTATAATCGTTTAAAAAATAATTCTCACTTGATGTGATATTTAATATATTCACTACAATAAAAATGACATTCAACAACATTAAAAAGGCAATATTCGTTAATTGATTGTTGCTAAAGGGGGTCTATCTCAACATTTTAACAAGTAAATGTTGCCATTGATTAATATAATTGAGTTTTGGCAACATTTTTTAAATAAATGTTGCAATGTCGCCTTTCGCAAGTTTTTTTAGTGTTGCGAAAACTTTCATTTTTTGCAATGTTTTTGGAATGTTGTTAAAATCTGGTTCTATAGCAACGTTAAGTACCAGTTGCTAAAACTCTGAATATATAGTCTTTTGCAACGTTCAATGACTGTTGTGAAAAGTTTTACTTTTTACAACATTTTTTGAATGTTACTAAAAGTTTCATTGTTTGTAACATTTTTTAAATATTGTTAAAATTTGGTTCAATAGCAAAGTTCAACATCTGTTGTTGAAACTCTTAATATATAGTTTTTAACCATGTTCATCGACTGTTGCGAAAATATTCACTTTTAGCAATGTTTATTAACCATTTCAAAAAGTGAATCTGGCCCATTAAAAGACCTAATTCAATTCAATTACCGACAAGAGGAAATTACATAAATCCAGTTGTTTAAAAGGAAAATTAGGTCTCATACTCTAAAAAGTAACCCAATTAGATTAATACTCTTAATTAATTAAACATCACATTAACCCATAATAATTACGTTCTAAATTAAAACAAAACCCCAAAATCCCAAAATCCAACTGAGTACAATATCACAAATGCCTTGCACGCTGCAACTTCAGTTGGGATGATGCCGCTACAATGGTGATGGTGTCGCGCCGATCAGGTCCATGTTTCTGCTTTTGATGTTTTGTTGACGAGGGATGGTGTGGTGATGTCGATTAGAATAGCCGATGGTAGATGGGGTTTTGGTCGGCTGGGTGTGCGGTGGTGGACAAACTACCGAACTTCTGTAGACGATTGAGGTGCCAAGACGAGGGTGGTCGGAATCTGAGGTTGATTTAAGTTGCTCGCAAAAAATGTTTTCTCAAGGTATATGGAAAGACCTACGGTAGGTGCATTGTGTGAGTGATGCTGTGAAAATGGATTTCTCAAAAAAAATTGGACTTCAAACCACCCTGCAAAAATCAGAAGTTGAGAGAAGATAATTAGAAAAATACGTACATCCGTAGAAAGGTTAATTGGAGAGGAACAATGGAAGTAATGGAATTGCAGAATGGTTAATTATCAAATTATGAACTTCTCCTATGGATTGAACATTTAGAATTTCAAAGTTTTCTTATTTTTTGGTGGGTATTGGAGAAAGTAGGCAAAAATGGTTTTGGAGCCTTGGATATTGAAGTGGTGGTGGTGGTGAAGGTGGAGTGTTAGAAGTTGTATAAAATGATATAATTTAAGGTTTTGACTAATCTTTTGTCACTTTTTTTATTTTTGTCAATTTTTTTAATGGTATTTGTCACTTTCTTGAATATGTCCGTGTTTGAATTCGTTTTTCTTCTGTTTTATGTGTATAGTTTTTTGTGTTTAGGCTTTAGTCTGCTGGTAGTAATAGTGGTGGCGAGGGAGAAAGAGGAGGAATAGCGTTGTGTCGTTGGTTGAGTTGGTAGGTGGTGGTGGGGGTTATGAATTGATTTAAAGATGCTTAACATTTTGATTGTGGTTTGTCGGTGAACTAACTTAAAGATGCTCGATGGTGAACGAATAAAGAGAATGGACGTGGTTGTGTCACTTTTTTTTTTTTTTTCTACACTTTATTGAACAAATTCCAATGTTTTAATGGGTGTACTGTCACTTTTTTAAATCTCTATCACTTTTTTAATTTATGTCATTTATTTAAATTTCTATCACTTTTTTTAATATTTGTCATTTTTTTTGTTACTTCCTTGAAATTTATGTTACTTTTTTGAGTGACAAACATCACTTTTTAATAAATATCATATTTCAAAAATCAAATTTGATAAAAACCCATGATCTCGGACTACCATCTAAGGCACCTACTCCTCTTGGCGCATCCGTTGAGCACATGTGTCTCCCCCAATGCGGCCTTGCGATGGCAATAATCGACGTGGCAGTGCGAACGAGTCGCGATCAGCTCGACCCCCTTTCAATTGACCTTTCTCCGCTGATCCAATCAACAAATTGCACCAACCAAAATGGTGTGGTGGTGGTGCAGGCGATGATGTGGTGGTGGGCGTTTTTTCGTTGTTGGTGGTAGTTGTGTTGGTATGGTGCAGGCGACAATTGTGTGATGGTGGTTGTTTTTTTTGTTATTGGCGGTGGTTGTGGTGGTGTTGTGGGGGGGGGGGGGGAGGCGGTAGGGGGTATTTGTGCCAACTATTTGGATGATATGTGACCAAGTATTGGTAGTGCATCCAGATGGGGGTGAGGTGCTTGATGTATGTGACCAACTTTTTTGTGGTGGTGGCTGTGATGGTGGTGTGTGGTGTTGTTTTGGCGTTGGCGGTGGTGACTGGTGGTATGTGTGTGGTGTTCCTGGTGCGCTTTGGTGATGGTAATGCTGCAAAAATGGTGGCGACGGTAGCAGTGGTGATTGGTGGTGGCGATGGCTGTGGTGGTTGTGATATTTTTGTTGGCAGTGTATTGGATCTAGTGGTGGCTACGTTGTTGGTGGTGATGTTACGGTGCTGTTGTGGTGGTGGCGACGGTGGCGGTGGTGGGATACTGTTTGTGACCAACTATTTGGTTGGTCTGTGACCAAGTATTGGTGGTGGATCGAGATCGGGGGTGGGGTTTTTTGCTGTGTGTAACCGACTATTTGGTTTATTGTGGCCAACAATTAAAATATGAATTTAAAATTCGATAATTTGTGATTAAAAAATAATCTGTGACCAACAAATTTGAAAATGTGTGACCGATAAATAAAACGTGGTCTATAATCTTTTTGATCCGTGACCAATGAAATAAATTGTGATATATAAAATTTTTGATTTGTGACCTGGAAATAATCAGTGATAATTAATTTGATAATATGTGACCAAAAAAAGTTTTAACTCATGAACACGCATCTGTGACCATGAATTATATAATTGTGATTTTAATATATTTAATTAATAAAATATATTTAATTAATTAACAAATACCTGATTTTTGCATTTTTAAATTTAAGGCCTGAATTTTGAATTTGAAAAACTTGAGACCTGATTTGTGAACTCTTCCCTAACGATAACCCAAGATCGATTTCAATTAGCTCAACGTAAGATCCATTTCAATTAGCCACAATCCACAATCCAATTCACAACCCTAACGAAGCTTTGACATCCCGCGCATACTTGCAATCCATGATCTTCTTCTCCATCTATTGCCGTGTTTGACGCCATTTCAATGTCTACTATTATTAATCCTCCAAGCAAGACCTTTTTGATACCACTCATTCCTCAACCGTTGAAAAAACTCCCTTTCAAACTCAGAGTTAAATCTGATTTTGATCAAATCGTGATGTAGCGAAAGATTATAAGACAGATGAACAACCTCAAAAAAATGAGAAAAACTCACGAGAAATTTTATTCAATTCAATAATCTACAGCCTCAAAGGGCTTACAATACTTTAAATAGTAAAACCCTAGCAAAGAAATAGTAAAACCCTGAGATATTGAGATTTTGGTTATACAAAGAAATTT
Organism: Fraxinus americana; assembly: GCA_035079005.1. Taxonomy (NCBI): domain Eukaryota; kingdom Viridiplantae; phylum Streptophyta; class Magnoliopsida; order Lamiales; family Oleaceae; genus Fraxinus; species Fraxinus americana. The sequence goes on from CM068714.1 coordinate 7,352,461, forward strand.
GCCTTGTTCCTCGACACCTATCCTTGTTTGTTTTGATTATATTTTACATTCTTTGTATTTTTTCTGGTTGTTTATATTAATTGTTTGCCACATAGTAATTGTTCTTGTGATGAATTGAACTATGAAAACACCGTGTTAAAGCAACAAAAGAAGAAAAGAGTAGAAAATTAATAATTTTCTTTGTCTTGTTTGCATTTTATTATATAAGAAACAAAAATGTTGTGAGAGCTGTTATATAAATAGATCCTCTTAATTTTACTCATAGTTTCATCCTAAACCAATAGAATAGAAAGAATCCAACCTTTTGTCATTGTTGTGTTTGATTCCTAATTAATTTCTCTTTTCTTCACTTATTCCTACAAAGCAAACCAACCATTAGATCCTTATAGCAGGTAATTGGTTCACAATCCTGGTGGTTTCAGTTGAAGCAGTAACAATGTACCATATCTTGCAAGTTAAAGTCGACACTTACATCATCTATTAAAGAAGAATGCACAAATTGCTTTGAAATGTAAGTTGTGAAGAATGCACAAATTTCTGTGAATTGTGTGGTGAGCAAATCGAAGAATGCATGAAGAACGACAGTGATTCTACAGCATTTTCCCATCCTACTGGTCAGTGATGGACCCAGGATTTTGGATCAGCACGGGCGGCCGTGGATTGAGACTCACAATAAGTTTAGAACGCGACAAAATTAACATATGTGCAATAGATGTTATGAATAATATTGATCGCATGTGCAATCATATAAATAATCTAAATTTTAATGCATTCTAATCATTCGAATTCGAGCTAGGAATAGATTCGGATAGTGGTTATAATATATTTAATTTGTCTTGGAAAAGAAAATTATATATCATAATTTTATCCATCGTCAAGTATGCATGAACGAAATTAGATTACAAATCAAAAATTGAAATAGATAACAATAGGCGGATTCGAAGTCCAATACAATCATCCATAAATTGATAAAAATCACATTTTTACTGCTCTCTTAAATTAATTAAACATAAAATAAAATCAAACTCTCTTTTGTTTACATAATTCGAATCCCATAAAAATCTAGTAAACTTTAATTGAATTTATTCTCCGTGAGACGATACTCTCAACCCATCAATTCTATTACTTGTCAACGATCCCGTACTCTTGCGGATTTTGCACGAACATGTATGAAAGAAGAATGCACAAATTGCTTTGAAATGTAAGTTGTGAAGAATGCACAAATTTCTGTGAATTGTGTGGTGAGCAAATCGAAGAATGCATGAAGAACGACAGTGATTCTACAGCATTTTCCCATCCTACTGGTTTCGGTAAACTTTTTTTTTTTTTTTGCATGGGAGATTGTTCATTTATTTTCTTTTTTATTTTCTAATGACTTTTTATGTCAAGTTGTCAATAGTATGGTATGAGCTTCTGGAGCTTTTGGCTTAACGAAAGTATAAACAAATCGATCGGGAAAGAGGCTCATCTTAGCATATTATATCAAACAACCATTCATCAGTCTGCTACTCTCTTCAGGCAAATGAACTAAAACGTAATCCAAATTTCTACTTACTTCAGTTTCAACTTTTAGCCACAACCCTACTCATCAATTCAGTAAGTAAATTCAAATTTCTTCCAAATGGAATTAATTAAGCCCTTCTATTGTGTTACAAACAAATTTATGTTCTTTTATGTCTGTATGTAGGTTTTGGAGTAAGGAAGATCAGAAAAGAAGTGGTGGACGAGTTCTGACTCGGCGTCGACTCGGTGGCCCAGGATCATCGCCACCCACTTGTAGATCCAAGTGTGGAAAATATTTACATTGTAAACCAGTGCACGTTCCAATTCAACCACGATTGAGTATGCCATTATAGTACCAAGAGCTTGGTGCAAATTGGCAATAAGCTCTTCATACCTAAGCAGTACCAAAATTTTATTTCATTTTGAAACTCTTTTTTATTTATGTGGTGTTGTATCATATTCTAATGTTCAAGTGTATGGATTCAAAACTTTATAATGAAATTATCAATTTTTATGCAATTCAAAAATTTGTTAATAAGGAGTCATTTTCAATTTCGCCAATCAATTTGCATAAATTGTTGTAAAAAAAAAACCTACTGCAACGATAAAAAAATGTTGCAAAAATGTTATTTGCAACACTCGAAAACATTGCAAAAAGATTATTAACATTCAAAAAATGTTGCAAAAATATTATTAGCAACATTTTTCAAACGTTGCAAAAATGTTATTAGCAACATTCAAAAAATGTTGTCGTATCCTTCACTCTACAACAATATTGAGGTTTGTAACATACGTGCAAACGTCGTAAAAGGTCTTCGACAACATTTTTGAACATTGCAAAAGGTTGTTTTCGATGTAGTGATTATAGATGAGTAACCATTTCAAAAGCTAATTAGGGAGATTTACCAAAAGCAACTTGCATCAATCTAGTAGATAAGTCCATTGCAATATTAATCCCACAAGAAAGCTTTTTAGTGGTTTACTTACAAGCAACTCTAAGAAATTTTAAAGGGCTATTAAATGTCAACAAAGGAAGTAGGGTGTGGAGATGCTTCAGTTCCCCAGCATAGTGTACTGACCGGAAAAATGACTTGTGAGTAGAAAAGACACGATCATTCACTATTCATTGTTATATATTTAATTATTAAAGTTGTTTGAATGCACGGTTGGTTGCACGAGCATGATGCACATAGTAGCACGTGTTGCGTGATTCTACTGTATTTTTTTCACTTGACTAGGTGGACAGTTGGTCGGAAAAGAACTTCAATTCCTCAGGCCAGTAGGTGGGGGCGTGCTTATCTTGTGTGACAATATTAAAGTAAGTAGCTCTTCTAGGCGAACAACCATGTGACAAAACTATAGAGAAAGCGGCGCATTCACAAGTTTAATTTTGTTGTGGTAGCTTAAATCATAGAACTTGAATTAATATATTTAATTTTCATTTGGTGAAGTAGGATTGTATAGTATTGAGCAAGAAATTGAATTAATATATTGTATTGTTGAGTTGTTTATCGTTTAGGGTTTATGGGCTTCATTTCTATTAAGGGCTATGGCTGAGGATATGAATTTATATAAGTCCAGATATATAACGAAAAGCCACCTTCCCCTACAACTGTGGTCTTTAATAATTATGTCATTTTTCAAAAGGAAGTTTTTATAATGGATAATTAGATTATGCTAAAGTTTTTATTATCTATACTACGTTTTAATTGTAATGACAGTCTTCAATATTTACTATTTATGCGCTTATTTCTTAAAAAAAAAAATTGTCAAATTTTCATCTTCAACCTCCTATTAATTTGTACATCTTGTCTCTAATGATCTATTTTGTCTAAAAAACCTTGTTACGAAGCAACTGAAATATAGAATAATTACGAAAGTTTAATGTAATATTTTATTGAAAGTTGAAGAGCAGTATACTTGAAACAGATTCTTATTGCAATGGTAAGAAATTTTCTCCACACTAATTACAGATTATTACATGGAAATATATACAAGAGTATAAAATATATTCTAGGAAAGAGTGCTGAAAATGAGCCTTGATTGTTACAAGATTTCTGGCTGTGATTGCAAGGCTGTTACAGAAGATTTTGCAGCTGGTACGAGCAAATATCATTGCTGAAATCAAGTTGCATGATCTTGTGCTTGAGTTGAGGAATCTTCCTTTATACGCCCCCGCAAGATGGAGCTGCCATCGGCTAAGCCAATCTTGATCTTGAGTGAATCGGTGCGCTGTCTAGATAAAGGTTTTGGTCAATAAATCCGCAAGTTGATCTTGACTAGTTACATGACGAACATTGAGGATGCCACGTTGAACCATATCACGAACAAAATGTAAATCAATCTAGATATGCTTCATTCGAGAGTGTTGCACGGGATTAAAACTTAGGTGAGTGGCACCTAAGTTATCACACAACAGTGTTGGTGAAGCTTTCATTGGGAGGCCAAGTTCTTTAAATAATGATAGCAACCACACAGTTTCTGAAGCGGCGTTAGCAAGGGATCTATATTCAGCTTCTGTCGACGATCGTGCTACTGCTCTTTGTTTTTTAGAACTCCAAGAGATAGGATTACATCCAAGAAAGCTGATATATGCTGATGTTGAAGTACGATCATCAAAGTTACCCGCCCAATCAGCATCTGAGTATGTTGTGAGATGAAAAACTGATTTTTTTTAATGTGGATCCCATGAAAAACTGTTTGCTTCAAGTAGCGGAGGAGTCTCTTTGCAGCTGCCCAATGTGCAACTGTGGGTTTGTGCATAAACTGCGATAGTTTGTTGACCGAGAAACAGATGTCGGGACGAGTGAGAGACAAATATTGAAGTCCTCCAATTACACTTCTGAACTCAGTACTGTTAAAAGAAGTTGTGCCATCAACTAACTTCAGTGTGGTGCTTGTGGACAGTGGAGTGGAAACTTCTTTGGCACCTGTCATGTTTGTTTTGGAAAGGAGGTCCAGAATATATTTGTGTTGAGAGAGAAACAAACCTGATGTGGTTGGAATAACTTCCATGCCCAAGAAGAAATGTAGCTGGCCCATGTCTTTTAATGAGAAACGAATTCCAAGTTGTTGAATGATATGAGACACAAAATGATTGTTGCTGCCAGTGATGACCAGATCATCCACATACACCAATAAATAACACAAGACAGAGTCTTGGTGATAAATGAATAGGGAGGAGTCCGCTTTTGAATTTGTAAAACCAAGATTCATGATGGCCAATTTTAATGCAGAGTACCACGCTCTAGGAGCCTGTTTAAGGCCATAAATTGCCTTTTTCAACCGACAAACATGGTTTGGTTTTGAGGCATCTTTGAAGCCCGGAGGTTGGGCCATATACACGGTTTCAATTAACTGGCCATGCAAAAAAGCATTATTCACATCGAGTTGTCTTAAGGACCATCCCTGCATCACAGCAACTGTTAAAACAGTTCTAATTGTAGCGGGTTTGACAACGGGGCTAAAAGTTTCCTTGTAGTCTAAACCAGGACGTTGATTGAAACCTTTAGCTACAAGTCGCGCTTTAAAGCGATCAACAGTACCATCAGCCTTGCGTTTAACACGAAATACCCATTTGCAACCGATGGGTGTGCAGTTTTTTGGTTTATAAACTAGTTCCCATGTGCCATGACGCATAAGCGCAGTCAGTTCCTCAGACATAGCTGCTCTCCAGTGAGGTTCACGAAGCGCTTGTCCCACACAGGTTGGCTCAATGGTGGTGGGAATGGTGTGTTTGGTGGTTGAATTTAGTTGTTTTGGTTTGTGAATGTTGTTCATTGACCGAGTGGTCATGGAGTGGGTTCGGGTAAAGGTCTGAGTAGGGGGATCACAGGGCACGAATGAAGGATTGATGGGTAAAGTGTTGTCTTGTGTGATAAGATTCGTGTGTGAATCAGATGAAGAGGTTCCAATATTATGTGATGGAGAAAAATTAGGACACTCATGAGCAGAAACAAGATTGTGAGAAACAGAATGAGAGAGACTGGCAGTGTTACCTGGAGGTGCTGGAATGGTGTTGGGCCCTGCCGAAATCACTGGTGGAGGTTGTGTTGGAGTTGTCACATGGATGTGGGACACTGCAGTGGACAACGGGATTTCAGGGGCTTGGGGAAGACCAGTTTGAGTTTCATCAAAAAGGACGTGGCGTGAGATATACATACGGTTTGTCTTTGGATCAATGCATTTGTATGCATTTTGGGCAGATGAGTAGCCCACAAACAGACAGGCTATTGATTTGGGTTGAAGTTTGTTGGAGTTATATGGCCGAGTAAGAGGAAAGCAGAGACAACCAAACTTTTTTAATTTCAAGTAATTCGGTGGCTGTTGGAATAGTGCTTCAAAGGGTGACTTGTTATTTAAGAGGGGTGTTGGTTGCCTATTTATCAGATATGCGGCGGTGGAAAAAGCATGAGGCCAGTATTTTAAGGATAAGGAAGCATCATGTAATAGAGTGAGACCCGTTTCAACTAAATGACGATGTCTGCGTTCGGAAACACCATTTTGTTGGGAAGTATGGGGAGCGGTGGTATAGTGGCTTATTCCGTGAGTAGAAAAATATTTTTTTAAAGCCATAAATTCACCACCATTATCAGAGTAAATGGTTTTGATTTTTTCTTGAAATCTGGTTTCAACGAGACGTTTGAATTGAGGAAATATTGTGCTAACCCCAGATTTTGTTTCCATAGGATAAAACCAGATGTATTTTGTGAAGTGGTCTACAAAAATCAAATAATAGCGTGACCCGTCAATACCAACTGAATTTGATGGACCCCAAACATCAGTATAAATTAAGTCAAGCGGTTCATGACTTTGAAGACTAGTGGAGCGAAACGGTTGCTTGTGTGCTTTATTAACAGAACAAGAGGTACAAAGCTGAGAGACTTTTTCATTTATTATTGGAAGAGAAAAAGAGTTGACGAGATGATGAACAATTTTATTGGAAGGATGTCCAAGCCGTTTGTGCCACCCATCAATGGACGTCCGTTCATGCACATTCGCAACAATTTGTGGAGAAGATTTTACCATTGATTCCGGTAGGATGTAGACACCATTTTCACAGGCACCTTTGAGTAGAACCGCCCCCGTGGTCTGATCCTTAACAAGGAAAAAGGAAGGGTGAAATTCAACAAATACATGATTTTGAGAAGTAAAATGATGGACAGAAATAAGGTTTTTTTTGGATATGAGGAACACAAAGAGTATCATTTAAATGAAAGGTGCGTGTGGGTGAGTGTAGAAGCAATGAACCAATGTGAGAGACATGCAAACCTGAACCGTCACCGATTACAACCTCGTCGGTGCCATCATATTCAGTGTGAACTCATAAATTAGCCAAATCACCAGTGATATTATGGGATGCTGCTGAGTCAATGAGCCATTTTGTGTTCACAGCTGGTGAGGTGGAGGTACAATTTGCTGTTGCCTCAGAGAACTGCACACGGGGACAGTGTTTTGCAATATGGCCGAACTGATCACATATTTGGCATTTAGGTGTGTACCGGCGTTGTCCAGTGGGCTTAGTTTTCTTATGGGAAAAAATCATATTTAAGGTGTTTTCTTTACCTCAATTCAAAAATAAGGTAAATAGTTTAAAAATTCAAAAATCAGGTATTTATTTAATTAATTAAAAATATTTATTAAATAAAGATAATAAAGTCACACTTTGTGATTAATGGTCACATATTCATAATTTTAAGTTACAGATTTATTTACTGGTCACATATCGTCAAATTTTTTTATCCCAAATTATTTCGAGGTCACATATCAAAAACTTTGTACGTCACAAATTATTTCGAGGTCACAGATTTTTAAATTAATTGGTCACATATTATTTCGAGGTCACAGATTATTAAATTTTTAGGTCACATTTAAGTAATTGGTCACGGATTAACAAAAATTTGGTCACATTTGAGTAATTGGTCACTTATTAACAAAAATTTGGTCACAGATTAACAAAAATTTGGTCACATACTACACAGCCTTCCACCGATACTTGGTCACAGGTCACAGATGGACAAACACAAACTACCCAGCCACAGAACACACGACTGAACCCCAACCACGATAGATCCACCACCACCAACAGCCAACCACATCCACAACCACCAGCCAACCACAACCACAACCACCAGCCACCAGCCAACAATAGATCCACCACCACCACCACCATCAGCCAACCACAACCACCACCAACAGCCAACAATAATAGATCCACCACCAGCCAACCACCACCAGCCAACCACCACCACCACCAGCCAACAACAGCAATCAGCCAACACCCACTACCACGCCTCCACCGCAAAATCACAACCAAAAAAATCACCAATCAAAAACCACCAACAACCAACCAAAATCGCAGCAGCTGCGATTCCAACAGCCAACCAGAATCGCAGCAGCTGCGAGTCGCTGCTTCCAGAATCGCTGCGATTCGCAGCTGCTGCGAATCAGCTGCTGCGATTCTTTCGCAGCTGCTGCGATTCTGGTTGTGATTCGCAGCAGCTGCGAATCGCAAGACCAACGAGATCGCGACTGCGATTCGCAGTCGCGATTCCGCAACCGAGGTGCTGCGAATCGCAACCAAAATCGCAGCAGCTGCGATTCGCAGCTGCTGCGATTCCGCAACTGATGGGGGGAGGGGGAGGTAGAGGAGGAGACGGGAGGGGGAGGTGAAGGTGAAGGAGGAGAAGGGGAGTGGAGGGGAGGGGAGATCGGCGAGAGAGAGAGAGAAGGGGGAGTGGGGGGAGGGGAAATCAGGCGAGAGAGAGAGAGAAGGGGGAGTGGGTGGAGGGGAAAAAATTAGGGTTAGGGTTTTTATATAGTACCTGATTTTTGAAGATTGAAATTTGGTCCCTGATTTTTGAATTTGAAACTTTAAACACCTGAAATTCTTGAATTTCTCTTTTCTTAATGTCACGTAGGCCACCATTTGTGCAATAATGGGCCGAAGATAAATTTTGTGGTAAAGCAAAGTTGGGTCGGCTAGACCCAGGTGATTTCGAGTAACCTTTAGAATTTGGACCAGCTGAGGAGTAGCCATGGCGCCGATTTGAGTAGTTGGCTGAGGCGACCAATTGCTGGGATGATGCTTCAAGACGCCGCAGATAGGCATCGTGACCTACAAGGAGGTCATGTAATTCCTCAAATTGAAGGGGTCGTTCTCGTGCACGAATTGGAGCTGCGATTTCGCGGAAGTCGGTTCCCAGACCGTTGAGTATGTAAAGGGTAAGATCATCTTCAGAAATAGGATGATCAATGAGGGAGATTTCATCAGCAAGGGCTTTGACTGTATGCAGATATTCCTGAACTGTTTTATTTCCCTTCTTGATCAGAGTGAGCTCCTCTTTCAGTTGCATTGCACGGGTGCGAGATTTACTCGCATATATGGTATGTAATTTTTGCCAGGCTTGTCGAGAAGTTTTGGCAATGGAGATGAGTGGTGTGATTGTGGTGGATGTGGAAGCTAAAATGGCGCTGAGGATAAGTTTGTCTTGTCTTATCCAGTGAATTTTTTGAGGGGTGGAAATGGAGAGATCTGTGGCATTAGGGCAAGGTTTGTCGCCGGTGACATAGTCAAGTAAGTCGTACCCGATGAGAAGGGCTTCAAACTGAGCACGCCATTGGGGAAATGTTGAGGGTGTGAGTTTTTCATTTATCTGGGAAGAAATATTGAGAGCAATAAGAGGAATTTCTGTTGGGGATTGTGGAGTAGAAATCGGGTTATGGCTGGTTTCAATGGTAGGGATCGAATTCTCGGTGGAGGAAGGCTCTACTGATACCATATTGAAAGTTGAAGAGCAGTATACTTGAAACAGATTCTTATTGCAATGGTAAGAAATTTTCTCCACACTAATTACAGATTATTACATGGAAATATATACAAGAGTATAAAATATATTCTAGGAAAGAGTGCTGAAAATGAGCCTTGATTGTTACAAGATTTCTGGCTGTGATTGCAAGGCTGTTACAGAAGATTTTGCAGCTGGTACGAGCAAATATCATTGCTGAAATCAAGTTGCATGATCTTGTGCTTGAGTTGAGGAATCTTCCTTTATATATTTGCCCTTCATTTCAATGCGCATTAGCTGAATTCTGGTGACAAAAATTGTCATCAGAAACAAGATGTATTAATTAGTTTAATGTTAAAGATAAAAAAATGCAATGAAAAAGTTAAAGACATAAGAGCAAAAATGAGTAAATATTGTGAACCATCATTGCAATTAAGAAATGAATATAAGAAATAAATTGTTATGTTTTAAATGGAGTCAAACAGGGGCTTATATAGTGAAGAACATATAAAATATTTTATTCTTATATGTAAACATAATTGGCTCTTCTAGATCATTAAATCATATTTGCAGAATCTTACTAACATTAGTTTTAATCATTATTTCATTTCTTCTTCAGTAAGTCAAGTTAAATTCGATTTGATACTTGGACATACAATCAGTTCGTGACTAATGTTATTCATATCATACTAACATATTGGACACTAACTGATTTCCACATCTCGTAAATGGCTGAGGTGCATCCACCTCAGCCCCCCGTTTTTGGGCCTATTTCCCACCCTGTTTGAGTAGCATTATACTTTCTAATTTACCGTACATCACTGCCATTACAATAACTTCATATTTTGGCATATGGAATGAATAAAAGGTCAAATCTAGAAAAGAAGACCAATTACTAGTATTAATTATCACTATTTTCTTTAGGTATAAGCACTAATTTATAAAATTTGTTTTTACATCATATCTCTTCATTAAATGAGATAATATGATCGTATTTGATAATCATGCATTCTTTGAGAGAATGAGATAATATTCTTCTAAAGTATTGATGTATATAATTAAGGTTAAATATTGATGTATCAAAGTCATGCTTCTTCGAGAGCAACAAGACATCAATCCGCTAGATTATATAACCCATGTTTGAGCCCCATTTTACAAAAAATCATTTTTTTCTCAAACTCATTTCCAACTACACATTTTTCAAACCATCACTATTACAAAACTTATTTTATTCAAATAATGAATCTCAAACATAGCAATAGTATAGAGCTATTTATTTTTTTAAAAATAACAATTCAATATTCAGTCATTTGATGAGTGCTTCTTCATGAACACAATGAGAATTATTCTTTTGAAACAATATTTTACTAAGTAACACTTCTTCAAGAACTACGTCATATTTATATTCATAATATTTTTATTCCTTGAGAGATAATCACATTTATCATGAATGTTAATTTGTATAATGTCATTCTTTGAGACGAATAAATATTCTTTTATAATATTAATTTGTATTATGTGTCTACTTTAAGAAGAACATTATTCTTCAAGAAAGTTTATATTTATAATATTTTATTTCTTCTGCAGTAATTACATAATATTCTGCCAAAATATTGATATAACATAAATTTATGATTCTTCAGGAGCATTTAAATAATCAAATTAAAAGATTAACAAATTCAGAAATATTCGCAAATCATGAAATAAACTAGATCTCATAAGATTTGCTCTTCAAGATCAAGTAATATTCCACCGAAATATTAACGTAATATGAAGTTTTAATATATCTAAATTTTTAGTTCTTCAAGGACAAAAATATATTCTTCGAAAATATTAATAAGTATAGAATTGTGCTTCTTCGAAAGTCACAACATCATTTAATATATATGTTCTATATGAAAATAAAAAGTGACTTCAAAAATATTAAAATTTATAAAGTTAAGCTCTTAAGGAGCAATAACACTATATTATCTTATGAATACATGCTTCTTCAAGAGCATTAAAATCATTAATCAAAAGATTTAGAACCTATTTGATCCCCATTTTTTTCAAAAACTCGTTTCAACCACACGTTCCCCCATAAATAATTTATACGTAAACTCAAAATTTTTCCTTATTTTTTAACCGCATATTTTTCAAAAACTCAATATTACAAAACATATTTCTAAAAAAAGGGTCTCAAACAGGGGCTTAATAGATTTATAAAGTTAATTCAAATTTCGCTACTGCTCACGTGGAGATTTATCAAAATGAACTGTTGAATTGTGATCTTAACATTGGATTTGAAGAACAATAAGTTGTCAACTATCTAAACTTCAAGACGATCAAACCACAGGGCATTGAGACATCAAAGTTTGATCACATATATTCAGGCTGTCCAGATTGCATTGTTGATTTTGAATTTTCTCTCCATTTTGTGTAAGCTTTTCTTCTTCCTTCTTCTTTTTTTAAAAAATAAAAAATAAAGTTACAACATCTTCAAGAGGTTCTTTGAACATAAGATACTATTTATTTTAAAGAGTCAACTCTTAAAATTATACTTTAAAAAACTCTTAAAAATAATATTTTAAAATAGAGAGTGACACGCTCTCTATAATTAAATCCATTCAAAGTATTTTAATTTTCAGTTGAGGAAAATAATAAAATAATTTGAAGGGATCGGTTGATAAAAAATAAAAGATTGGGAAAATCAATAAATATGTTTGGGGATAGGAAAAATTAAGTTTTAAAGATAAAGACAGTGTTTGAGTATTTAAAATTTTTATTCTTTAAATTGATGCTATCTAAATTACAAAATATGCTCTTTAAAAATAAAGAATCTATTGGAGATGTTATTAGATTTTCATATTTCTTTTTGAAGAGCATTATGTCTATATTATCCTAAAATATTGAAATTGTATTGTCGTGTTATTGAGGAGCAAGTAATACTTTTAGAATATTATGTCAATTCAACAGTAATATCATATTATTATTTAGAATAATAAATTATATGAGGATTTACAGGAACAAAAAACATAATATATGTTGTATCTTGTAAAATCAGATTTTTAATATATTTGGATAAAGTTGATGAAATGTATGGTTGAAAAGTTGTGGGTCCCATGTAATGTATAGTTAAAATTAATTGTTAATTTTGACTTAGATTAAATCTAGATTTTAACTCGAACCAAACATGGAGCATAATGCGTCAATCCTCGCATAAGAAAGTTCTAACAAGAAGTGAGCAAAATAATTCATTTAAATGTATTTACTAGTGGAAGATATCAACAATATCTCATACACCAACATTAAATTTGTCAACTCTAATTGATATCATGGGAGGACAATTCTTTAATATTATATTTGACAAATATATGACATGTCTGAAGCTTGATTACGTTCGATTCTATGATAAAAATTCCCAAAAGAAAATGGAGCAAATAAGGAAAATAGCTTTATTTAGGAGGCATACATTCTTGGAGGATATAACGTGGAGATATATTAATAAGTTATGTCATTATAAGAAAGAAATAGAATACAAAAGAATTGAAAAATTATTTTGCTGACGTGTTATAAAATTAAAGGAACGAAAGAAATAATAGATGAAATAGAGAGCGTCAAAACCCAAGCTTGTAATCCATTACAAACCAAAGTCCTATATTTACATGGTTCAAAATTAGATTTTCAATCAAAGTATAATATAACCATCAACAAAAGTTGATGTGCTCACATGTCGCATGTTTCCATTGTCCTCATAGCCACCACAATCGATGCCTATAACCATCAACAACCACCTCCGCAACACAAAGACCACCTACACGACAATCATGTGGCCCAAACACCAACTCACCACCACCAACACAATTGAAATGAGGAACCAAAGATCCAAACCAAACACAATCCTTACGACCCAACCCGACCTTCACCCAACCAATACCAATGCCATTGTCTACCACCCATAATCACCAATCCCATACAAATGTGGATTGCATTAAAAAACTGTCACATGAGTTAAAATAAATAATATCTACAAAGTCCATCTCTAGTGCAACATATCTGAGACTATGTTCATATTAATTATTTGTTTTTCATTTATATGGATTTGGTTAGTTATGAGTTGTTTAATTGTTGATTGTTTCATTGAATTACCTTCATTATTCATATTGCATTATAACATTAAAAAAAAAAAACTAAATATATACCAAAATTTTAAACCATATTCTAAATAAAATAGTAAGAAAAATCCTGCAACTTAGTGACTTCACACTTGACACTTCCCACCCACAAATTAAAGAATTCTTGACAAGGTTCAAAATTCAGACAACCAAACAACAGCAACCTCGTACCAAACAAAATGGAGAAGAACAAGTTGTAACATATATAATTCAATTAAGTTATTTGGGGCTCGGTTGAGTTACGGTGATACGTGTTAGCACATGTGTGGCTCTTTTTTTTTTTTTTTTTAAATTGTTCAATAAATGTTTGATACGTGTCAACTATTTTTAAATCCTGTCAAATGCCCCTGTTTGTGTAGAAAGACTATATAGAGTGTGTTTGGTAGGGATTTTTAGGAGAAAAATTGATTTTTGAATAGTGATATGATGGGAAATGTGTGGTTGAAAAAGAAGAAAAAAGTATTGATGTGATGGAAAATATTATTTTATTGAAGAATGTGTGGTTGAAAATGAGAAGTGATTTACTGTAGAAAAGGAGAATTGTTACCAAACAGGCTAATAATTCGCCAGCCACAACTGTCTCCACCAACCAATCTCTCTTAATCTGTGTTTGATATAGCTAAAAAATCTTATTCAAATCTAAATGAAAGTCAACAATAAATTTTAATCACACATTTTATAAAACTCACAACTTTTCAACCACACATTTCATCAACTTATATCAAAATCTGATTTTAATCTCTCGGGCTAATAACTATAATGTTAATTTTATTTTTATTTTTTAATTCTTTCCTTGTTTTTTTTTTTTTTAATTTGACGGGCGGCCAAATAAATTATTTGAAATTTGAAGAAAAACTTGAATATAGTCTTCACCTTTTCTTAATTTTCGACATTTGTTATGTCAGTGTCACTTAACGATCGGATTAATTACTTTGTTATGTTTGTACATTTTGTAACTTTTGCATTTTTTGTCATAAATATGATACACATATCTTTAATCGTGATTTTTACTAAAATTTGGAGTTTGTATTTTTCTTCTGATTAAAATTTAATATTATTCTCTAGTTTATTAGTAATTCGTGCAAACTTGTCTATGATAATTACATTTTCAAATCAAACTTATAACATGTTATAATGCGACATATATTTTTTTTGAAGGTATAATTCGTTATAATGAATGCGAAAGCAATTAATACGAATATAGCTAAAATTTCAAACTCATGTGCAACACAACCCTTGTTTGAGCCACACTAAAATTTTCATTCTTATTCTTCTATTCATTTTCAACCACACATTCTTCAATAAAATAATATTTTACATCACATCAATAACTTTTTCATCTTTTTTAATCACACATTCTCCATCAATCTACTATTCCAAAATACATTCTTTCAAAGTAATGTGGCTCAAATACACCAAGTAAAATCTGAATACCATGCGACCAACAAGCTAAGCTATGTTTAGCTTAAAAATTTTTTATTTCGAATACCCAGGTCATTTATTACTAGATAAATGAAATTTAAGAAAGCATGGTAGAATTATAGTTGCTAAATATATTAAATTTTAATTTAGCCCCTGTTTGACACCAATTTTTTCACATTCTCATTCTCATTTTTTTTTCTCTTTCTTCATTTCAACCACACATTTTATTAATAAAATAATACTACACAAATCAAAAAATTCTCATTATTTTTTAACCACATATTCTTCCATCAATCACTATTCCTTCTTCAAAATGGGTGTCAAATAGAGGCTTATTTTTCTTTCTTAAAATTGTAAAAATATATATCTTCAATCAAATCTCTCCATTTTGTGAATGAAGAATTTGTTGTGCAAAATGTTTGACAAAAGATGAATGTAGTTAAAAATCCAAAGAAGTAAAGAAAAATAAGAGGAGGCTAGGGTATCATTGATTCAGCATAATGCAATTGAACACAAAAAGATAATTTAACTTAGATACAAAAAGATTATATATAGACTAAACAAAGGAAATTGAAAAGACTATTCTACCCTTAATAAACAATAAAACAAAATAACCATATATTTCTTAACAAATGTAACCGTCGAAAAACAAGGGCAAGGATGTTTGGCCATATTTAAAAGGTTAGAGCAACACAAATCTACATATTTTCGAAGAAAAACAACTAGAAGAACTCCTTCCAAACACAACTAAACATCGTCAAAACTTTTGAAACTACTCAAACGATTTAAGAATATTCTCCATTTTGAGGTTGTAAGATTTTCAATCTAGTACTACCCTAAATAAGCAATTATTCTCTCCTTTATTCAAACCCAACAAGAAAAAGCTTGCAAATGGCAGTGTGTTTTGGACAAGGATAACTTATTTTATTTAATACATAGTACTTTGTCGAATTGGGTAATGACTATTAATCGAGGAAAATATTTTGAAAGTCTTTCAAGATATGGGCAGCACTTTAAGAGATTCCTCCTCATTTCCATTCTTGTTTTGCCTTTTCAGCGGTCGAAATATTATTGGATACAAATAAAATAGATCCTTTGGGAATCACAAATTAGTTTTATATAATTTAAATTGTACTTGAAGATTCAAAATAAATAAATAAAAACACGAAATCGAAAGACAGAACTGTCCTCGTACTATTTTAGAATACCAGGTTTGGATTCCAACATTAATATTTGCTGATATATTTATTTAGCCTGTCTTTAAGGAAAAGTGACATTATGTAACTGGCTTGTAATTACATCCATAGCCCGACCCCAAAACTGTAACAAATTGGCCATCAAAAGGTACTTCGAATTTTAAATATAATATGATTTTGTTTGTATCAAAATTGCAGAGATTAGGTTTTGTAGTTATTCTCTTGCCATGCATTGTTATTTTTGGTCGAAAAATAACAATTAAATTTTGTTAGAAGGGTAAAATTAGGACATATTATATATCCCGCGAGTGAAAAATAAATATTTTTTTCAGAGAATTTAATGAAAATGATAAAAAGAAGTCAGATCGTTTCTTTTTGTTATGATAAAGAAGACAATTTTTATATATTTAGGATCCATTTGATTGCAAGAGTGGAATTTGGGTGGAAATAAAATAAATTCCAATGAATTGACTTGCCTACAATTATTTTTCTAAAAATTTTCAATTAATTGTGTTTGATTAGTATAATTTTTCACGTGGAAAATACTGAAATTTTGGATCTTTTGGTGTTCGATTGGCTTTGTTTTACATGAAAATTGTTCATTAAATGATAGAATTTCTTACAATTGGGGATTGAATTTGTTTTCATTGCAAAAAAAAAAAAAAGAGTAGCATGGAAAACCAAATCCCACCAAATTGGTGGGAATTGATTTTCCTCAAAACCATGGAATTGAAACCGTGCGAGGCAAAATATAGAAATTGAACCAAGAAAATTTTCCCAATCAAACATGACTTTTGATGAAAGATAGAATTTCATTTTCAAGTTCCATGAAAAAATTGCCAAATCATATAGGTCTTAAGGAAAATGGAAACTAGCTTGAAAAGGTCAAAATAGCATAAAATTTGTTGGCATAATTGAAATCTCAATAATGGAGGGAATTATTATTATTAATTTATTAAATTAAGATAATGTTCAATATTTGCAGGCAAGTAGAAATTTAGCAAATAAAAAGTTAGGTTCTTATCGTATTAATTATAAAAGAAAGCTCCAATGCAAGCCACCAAGCTTGCTTTAAGTTGTCACTCGTGAATCATGACGTGGGCACAGCCAAATTTAGAAAGATTA
This sequence comes from Fraxinus americana, assembly GCA_035079005.1. Taxonomy (NCBI): domain Eukaryota; kingdom Viridiplantae; phylum Streptophyta; class Magnoliopsida; order Lamiales; family Oleaceae; genus Fraxinus; species Fraxinus americana. The sequence goes on from CM068714.1 coordinate 7,369,648, forward strand.
GGGTGATTTTTCTGGGACAATTATTCAATGAACTTTAATTAATCGAAATTTTTTAAATTTGTAAAAGGCAAACCCCAAACATATGGCAAAACCCTCAAGGCATTATCCCTCCAACTGTCAATGATCTATACGTTAGACAGCAACATCGAATTTCTAAGTATTTTCTACCACTTTCACAAACCCTTTGTCCAATCAGAATAATTTGTTTACTCCTAGGAACCATGAATATGAAAATCTCTTGAGTAAAATTATTGCAACACTCTCTTTCTATACATTGATACGTGTCGATCACTCTCTTTCTATACGTCAATACTTGACTTGTTAAGTACGTTGATTTGAACAAAATAATTGATAGCTCTGATAAATCAGCCGAGTAAAAATTTTATTATTAAATTTTTCACGAGTGTGGTTTGTTAATATTATATAAAGTCACATTGATTCCACCAAACCATTTTTAGATGTAACAAACAGCTCCATGTTTTCTTCAACAAAGAGGTTTCAACTTTCTTGAAAACCATTTTCTGCTTTTCATATAAAGCTGAAAACAGTTCCAAAAATCTTCCTTCTGAAAAGAACTTCTAGTTTTTGTTTCTCTCTCAAATTAGTAAGCTCTATTTGAGTGATTTCCCTTTACTATTTTCATCTCATTTTTTTCTCCTTTTGACAAAAATCTAAAAAAAATGTGATTTCATTTGAGCTTTATTAGGTTTAAAACTTTACATTTTAGAATTATTGAAGAAAAAATTATCGCTATAATTAGAAGGTTTAAAGCTTTCTATATTAGAGTTATCGAAGATCAAACGAGTGTTAGTACTTATTGTCTAGAAGAAATCGAAATTTTTTTTTTTTGGAAATTTTGACTTTTTCCTGTAGTCTTTTAGTCGACCCCAATTTATTGGGAATATGGCTTTTTGTTTTTATAATTATGTAACTACTACTTTTTGGTACATCTAGCAGAAAAAAGAAGGAACCCTAAATTTTTCAAGAAGATATGGGGAGAGGAAAGATTGTTATTCGTAGGATTGACAATTCGACTAGCAGGCAAGTAACTTTCTCAAAGAGAAGAAGTGGATTGCTGAAGAAGGCTAGAGAGCTATCAATTCTTTGTGATGCAGAAGTTGGACTGATTGTTTTCTCCAGCACTGGAAGGCTCTATGATTATTCAAGTACTAGGTTTGATAATTACTTCCATTAATCTATTTTTTTCTTCAAAATATACATACTCATATCGTTCGTGCTAAAGGTTAAACAGGCCCTTTATGCAATATATCAAATCATCTAGTGCGTGTGTGCATGCGTGCGCGTGTTCTTCGTGTGTTATTTTCATTGATCTAAGTTCAGTGGCATGTATGTTCTTGGTATGAGCACAAAAAGTTTAGAAATCGGGAAAAAAAAATAAAATCAGAGTTTAATTTTTAAAATTGTTTTTCTCAGAAATGAAGATTATTTGATATCAACTCACAAGACTTGATTTTAAAATTGTAACATAAAAAAATATTTTTTTTGTGCGATAAACCACTATATGAATCCAGAAAGATAAGATCTTATATTTTTAAAAAATAAAAACAAGTCTCATATTCATGGGATATGATGATGATCCAACAAAAAAACCAAAAAAAAAAAAAAAAACAAGTAATGAAACTTATGTTTATCAATCTTCAATCAATTTGTAATAGTCATCACCTAACTATGCCAATAACTATATGGAATAATCTTTAATTTTTTTTCTTTTGTGTTATCAGCATGAAATCTGTAATTGAAAGGTACAACAAACAGAAAGAAGAGCAATACCTACTGCTAAATCCTACTTCAGAGATCAAGGTACTTCTCACCAATAAATAATTACCTTATCTCTTTGCTTCATTAATATATGCAATGATCTCAGCAGCATTAAATGGTGAATAATATGTGAAAACTCCATCCAATCCTTTTTGTGTTTACTTTTCTAACATTTGAGTTCAGTTAAATCACATTTGGCAATAAATTATTGTCACATAGATCGATGATCTAGACTCTACATGCATACTGCTCTTTGTTTTTGGTGTGTTGTGCTGTAAGAGTGAAATATTTGGTTTCTTGGAGTGCTATGATAGCATGTTATGCGAAAAATGGGAGGCCATTTGCAAGGAGTAGACTGAATGCTTGACTTAGTATCAGTGAGACCTTTTATGTTATTTGATCATTATTATTTGAGCGACCCAACTCATGGACTTGAGGCAGCCCTCAACATGACGCTCTTGTGACATGAACCCCGTGACTTAGCTTTGATACCAATTGTTAAGGACAATTTCAATTGGTGTTCAGTGAGGGTATGCTAAACTTTTTATGGCATTTGATTACCATCATTTGAGTGACCCAATTCATAAGCTTAAGAGCAATCTTATTGCACTCCAACACTTGTAATCATGCCAAGGTGTCAGAAGTATATTGTGATTTGTTATAAGGGGGGGAAAAGCAGTGTTTGTGTAAATGTACCTAGTTAGAGGTCCCAAGATCAACTCTGAGACAAAAATATACATGGTCACACAAGTAATGTGAACATTTAACTAATGCTGATGATTTAATATGCAGCAAAGAAGTCAATGATGAAACATTAAAGTTCACGAGAGAGGAGCGATGTGGACCACTGGAAGCTTCTTGAGTTCATGCCTAAAACCTACTCTGAATATCCTTTGGCTCAAAACTGAGCAAAAACTCAGCAATATGAATTTCCAATCTCAAACTTATTGATTCTTTCAAATCTACCTGAAAGCTGGAGATAATCATTTCCACTTCGTTTAGGAAATAGCTAGGTTTTCGTAGGAATCCAACCAAAACAATTAATTCATGTGTGTGACCTGAAGTTTCCACTTGGGAAATAGCTAGATTTCAAAAGCTAACATCATGATGACCGTTGAAAGAGTTTGGGAGTTGTTTATAATTGGTTTAAATTATAAATAAATAGAAACGGGTGATGGATAAGTGTGGATGTGAATCCTACAAAATATATGAATAAAAATTGATTTTACAATTAATAAGCAAAGTAAAAATAGGTGCCAAACAAGGGCTAATCTCTAGTAGGCAATTAAATATCTCTTACAAGAATAACAACGGATTTTACGAGCATCCATTATAAGGGTTTGTGATGTTGGGAATTGAGATCAATTCTTTATTCGTCCACAAGATCCTTGTTCTGATAAATATTAAGAATATAGAAAAATTGCATGGAAACCTTCAAGATAGGAAAAACTCCATGGACCATCAAGATAAAATTTTTAACTATATGAAAATTGTATAAAATTCTCGCTCACCCAAACCCTCAAATATCGCAAGGAAAAATTATCACTTCAACTTTATGAGACCACCTATTCTACTCTTTGTACAAACTACAATGAGTCCAAGAAAAGATCTAGGATGTTAAAACTTATAACTTTCAATCTTTATCACACAAATCATGTCGATATATAATGGATGATTATGTTATTCTATCAAGTTTTTTTTCATTTCCATTGTTAGATCTTTTTTCCTTCAAACAAAAGATACATTTTTAGTTTGGCTCGTTTTTTTTTTTTGACAATTTTCCAACCATCTCCATCTCGACAAAAATGAGCCAAAACTTTGTCACCTTCTTTGCAACTCTTGATCACCATACTTGAGAAAAAAATGATAAACTTTAGCAGTCATAATTCTCAAAACAGATAATTAATATAATCCACCATAAAAAGTATACGCACTTAGAATTAACAAATTATACGTATAATGCTGGTACAACTTACGTTTGTCTTTTTCGGGAGATCATCACCCATCCACAAAAATTCTACTATACACCTTGCGTCAATGCTAATCGATGCCCTTGTGCAAATTTGTGAACCGTTCATAAAAAGAGACAACTAGCAGTGTCGTCCATATTTGACTCCAAGAAGTTAGCTAAGCATCCTCCGCTTTGAACAGTTTTGCTTGACGTGCACATATTGTCCATGCTTGGTAGGTGTTTATTTTCTGTTAAATTTCTCCACATCATATTGTGACACCTGGCATATCTACTCTATGCTATAGCACTCCAAACAATCTGATGATAACGCCCTCATATCACTATTGGAATTGAGACCAACTCCTTGATTCATCCACGAAAAATTCCTCAAGTACAGGAAAACATGCCAGATTTTTTACATATTTTTGAATTGCCAAATCCTGTGCGTCGGTTTGTGTTTTCCCTCCTCCAATGTTTAAATCCAATTCATCCATTTCAAAATTCTGTATGTATTCTGTGAAAAAAATCTGTACTCATAGCATTGCTCTTCATCCACATGATCCTTTTTACTTCACCCAACTATTCTATTATTTGTACAAACTACAAAGAGAACAGTACAAATTATAAAACGCTAACAATTTTTTCTCTTGGTCACATACCGAATACAAGATAAAACCATGTCAACATAAATGGAATGGACGATTGCAATATTCTGCCAAATTCCAATTGTTAGACCTTTCGGCATCTTTTCCTTTGAACAAAAGATACGATTTACTTTCTGTTACGGGACAATAAACGGAATTAACACGTGGCGCCACGTGTCAACGGTGGGACCAGCTTGATTAAATTAGGTTACGATTCTCTAGCTTCAGCCGTAGGTTCCGAGGCCCTCACTATTATCCCGAGGCCCTTGCTAGCACTCTGAGGCCTCTGCTACTAACGTCCGAGGCTCATTAGAAGACCGCCTGCGGGGATTCACTCATGATGAAAATCTGTAACAAATGATTGATGTGACTCTTGTGTAAAGTTTGCTTACGTCTTGTCTTGTCAATGTAAGAGCATTTAATGCTTTGTAAGGCTAGGAGAGTCAACTTGATGGCTAGGACTCGATGTCTTGGCCGAGGAGATGGTGCCACGTGTAAATTGATCCAAATGTCACAATTTGAGTTGTAACACTATAAATACCCCAACCATGTAATACAAGAGAGAATAATGCCAAATTCCAAATAAAAACTGAGTATTCGGAAACATATTGCTCTCCTTTTACTACTAAAATTACAATTGCAAATCTTGTTATTTATTGATTGGTTACTCATACAATCGTGTTCTTTCTTCATGCCGGTGGCCTGAACGGAAACGTCTCGTGCCTTTGAGCCACTCTCACGCCCATTATTTGGAGCCATCATGACCGTCTATCGGCATTAGCGTGCCAGATTAAGCTTACGTGTGCACGAGTGGGCCCGGCATCTGTTGGCAACATTTTTTGGGGTCAACAGATTGGCACCGTCTGTGGGAAACGAAACTATAACCACGAGCAACCGTGGAAGAAGGTTTTCTAAGATATTTTGGGCATCCCCCTGTAAAAAGGATTTATTCTTGAAAAAAGAGTAAGAGGAAGCCCCTAAAGAAAATATTTAGAGTTTTAAGTCTCAAAAGATATGAGCTCGGAAGAAGATGCTCCCCCCAGGCGAACTAGAGAAGCTGACAATGAGGCCCCTGCGGTCCGACGCCGACTCCACCACCATCACAGGCGAGGTGGTAGGAGGTTGGCGGCCCAGCTTAATAGGGAAATGGCAACCATGGCAGCCAATATGAGGAACATTACCAACCAAAACTTGGCGATGCAAGAGCTGTTGAGGCAAATGCAAGGCCAGGGAGGTCCCCCACCTCCCTCCTTTGTTCCACAAGGGCCATATCAACCTGACGAGGTTCAAAGTCAAAGAGCTTATTCCTCCAGGCAGCATAGGGGAGTAAGCCCAATAGAAAGGGAAGTGAGAGTCGATATCTCCTCCAATTATGCTTCCGGTCGACCCTCCGAGGCCCCGTTCAACATGGAGGATAATTTCCCTCCCGAATATGAGCCAGCACCGAGGCCCCAGAGGCCTTTCAGTGTTTTTGATAGGCTCAGCCCAATAGGTCAGAGGTGTAGACAAAGAAATGCAGCACATGCTCCTACGAGTAGACCGCAGCCCCCACCTCCTGAGGTTCGGCAGCCGGAGGAAAGGCAAGAACGTGCCCCCCGTGCTGTGCCGCATCGTCATGAGCGTCTCAGGAGGGACGAGGATCGCAACCAGGCAGGACCATCCACACAACAGCCCAGGTACAAGGCTGGGGCTAATTATGATTCGGACTGTCCCCAAAGATCCTGCGACTTAGATGATGATGATGACAATCTGCCATTCTCAATGGAATTAAGGAATGCCCAAGTCCCAAATCATTACACTATGCCCAAAATACCCAAATACGATGGGAGAGGCGACCCGGCAAAGCACTTGAACAGCTACAAAATGCACATGAGCCTGAGAGGCGCTACTCCAGCTGTTAAATGCAGAGCTTTCCATTTGACTCTAAGCGGAGCTGCTGAGATTTGGTATAGCAGGTTGCCGCCTGGGAGCATTCGAAGCTGGCCAGAATTCAAAACTACATTTTTGAAAAGGTTTGCTGTAAGCAAAGAGGGCGAAGCCCCAATTCAACGCCTCCAGGATATGAGGCAACAGCCTGAAGAAACTTTGAAAAGTTTTCTGTCCCGCTTTACGGATGAAATGACTTGTTGTGTTCAAGTCACTGATCGCGAGGCTCTATCCGCCCTTAGGAGAGGCCTCAACATGAATACCCTGTTTTGGAGAGATGTGCAGAATCAAGATCCCCCAACTTACGATGCTTTGTTGGAGATGATGCGACGTGAAATCATCAACGAGGAACTGATAGAACATCGAAATAGGGCAAGTAAGGGTCTCCAACCCCAACAAAGGCAACGCGGTAGAGGACCGACCTCCCATCTGATGGATCAGCAATGGGGTCAACCCAATGCGGAAGTTGTCGAAGACTCAGGTCAGGCACTTGCCGCAGCCACGTTGAATGTTGTACCAACTTTGGCCTACGAGGATGTACCAACTACAGGTACCCATGAAAACCCACGAACACAACAGGCCCCCCATGGAGGACGAGGCCGAGGAAGAGGTTCGAATCGAGGCAGAGGCAACTCCCAAGGGTATTGCACTTATCACCATTCTTACAGCTACGCGACTGCTGACTGTAGAGACATAGCTTTGCATCCCAGAAATTCGGGTTCTAGAGGCAACAACCAGAACGCATCAAGACCGAGGAGCAGGCCCTCGCCAAGACAGGATTCACGATCTAGGCGAGGCGAGGCCCCTTCCCATCACAGGGAAGCATCTCTTCGTGGAAGAGAACGAGAAAGGAATAGAAACCCGAACGAACAGCAACGCAGGGACCATCGAGGTAGGCCTGATGACGTTCCAGTTCACGAGATTGACACTATTTTTGGAGGCCCTTATGTTGGTGGAAGCACCAGAAACTCCCAAAGAAACTATGTACGAGAGGCAATGACTCCTCCATTGACTAGCTACATTGTGGGCAGCAGTTCACGGAGGAGTCAATCGCCTCCGATTGTGTTTACACACGAAGATTCTGAAGGTATTCACTACCCCCACTGTGATGCTTTAGTAGTAAGAGCTGTGGTGGCCCGGAACGGATTGAGGCGAATGCTGGTAGATAACGGAAGTTCTGTCAACATCCTATTTGGATCTACTTTCGATAAAATGATCCTGGACCATGAGTTAACCCCTACCAACACTCCCTTATATGGCTTCACTGGGGACAGTATCATCCCAAGGGGCAAAATCACCCTAGCTGTGGAGATGGGAGAGCCTCCCTTATCAACCACATGTTTTATGGAATTTCTGATAGTGGACAGTAGGTCAGCCTATCATGGGGTATTGGGGAGACCTGCGCTGAAGGATTTGGGAGCTATCACCTCCATTCATCACCTATGCATGAAGTTTCAAACAGATAGGGGGGTGGCAACAGTTAAAGGAGACCAAAGAGGGGCAAGGGAATGCTACCTTAACTCCGTAAGGAAGGCTGAGCCTAGGGATATACACATGGTGACAGACACCAGTAGCCTCGAATTGCCAGCACTCGATGAACTCGATCCACGAATGACCGAGGCTGATTCCCGAGCGGCCCTATGGAAGAGTTGGACAGCTTCCCTATCGATCCAAGGGAACCGACCAAGCTGCTGCAGGTTGGTAAGAGTTTAGCCCCGAGATTCAAAGGGGAGCTCAAAGAATTCTTGTGTAAGAATCACGATGTCTTTCCTTGGAGGCATGAGGATATGGTAGGCATTGACCCTGGAGTCAGTTGCCACCACCTAAGAATTGATCCCAAATTTGCCCCGCATAGACAGAAGAGGAGAGCCCTTAACCCAGAAAGGTATGAGGCCTTGAAAGAGGAAGTGCAGAAGCTCATTAACAACGGCTTTATCAGAGAGGCCCTCTACCCAAAATGGATATCCAATCCGGTACTGGTGAAAAAGCACAATGGGAAGTGGAGAGTATGTATTGATTTTTCTGATCTCAACAAGGCGTGCCCAAAGGACAGCTTCCCACTTCCCAGAATTGATCAGTTGGTGGACTCCACTGCTGGACATAAGTCCCTGAGTTTCATGGATGCCTATTCTGGCTACAACCAAATCCCCATGTACTCGGGCGATGAGGAGCACACCTCGTTCATCACGGACCGAGGCCTCTATTGTTACAAAATGATGCCTTTTGGATTAAAAAATGCTAGAGCAACTTACCAGAGGCTAGTAAACAAGATGTTTGCCAATCTACTGGGGAAGACAATGGAGGTCTATGTGGATGACATGCTTGTTAAGAGTTTGAAAGTGGATGATCACATATCCCACCTCCATGAGGCCTTTGAAGTTCTGCGAAAATACCGCATGAAGTTGAATCCCCTTAAATGTGCATTTGGGGTAGCATCAGGCAAGTTCTTAGGATACATGGTCAATCAACGAGGCATCGAAGCGAATCCGGAAAAGATTCAAGCGTTGATCGAAATGAAATCCCCCCAGAAACCAAAAGAAGTACAAAGTCTGACGGGTCATGTGGCTGCTTTGAGCCGCTTCATATCGAAATCCACTGACAAGTGTCTTCCATTCTTCAAAATATTAAAACGAGGACAGAGGTTTCAGTAGACTGAGGAGTGTGAAGAGGCTTTCCAGGAGCTCAAAAGGCACCTAGGTAGGGCCCCCCTCCTATCAAAACCCAAGCTTGGCGAGGTGCTACAACTTTACCTAGCAGTTTCCCTCGAGGCTATAAGTGCTGTACTGCTGAGGGAAGAAAATTCAACTCAGATGCCAGTTTATTATATCAGCAAGGCTTTGGTACCTCCTGAGACACGATATCCAGACATGGAAAAACTAGCCTTGGCATTGATCATTGCATCTCGCAAATTGAGACCCTATTTTCAGGCTCACACCATTCATGTACTGACGAACTTTCCACTCAGGCAAGTTCTACAAAAACCAGATGCCTCGAGTAGACTACTGAAATGGGCAGTGGAGTTAAGTGAATTCGAGATCCTCTTTAAAGCTAGAACTGTCATCAAAGGGCAAGCTTTGGCAGACTTTGTGGCAGAATTCACCAACGCCCCCGCAATTGACCAGGACGCAGAGCCTCCAACATGGAATCTGTTCGTAGACGGTTCGACAGGGGAGACGGGCTCCGGAGCTGGTATAGTTCTTATAAGTCCTGAAGGTCATACGATGAATAGCGCAGTACGGTTTGGCTTCAAGGCCACCAACAACGCTGCAGAATACGAGGCCCTCCTCGCTGGCCTCAGGCTAGCCAAGGAAATGCAAGTAAAGAGGTTTCACATCAGCAGCGATTCCCAACTTATAGTGGGACAAGTGAATGGCAACTTTGTGGCTAGGGATAAAGCCATGGCCTCATATCTCAAATTGGTAATTAGCATACTCCCTTCCTTTGAGAAATTTGAGTTGAGTCAGATACCACGTCTTGAAAATACGCACGCCGATGCTTTATCTAAGCTGGCCACTAGCAAGGATTCTGAGTTATTGGCAGTTGTCCCAATTGAACACCTCCTAAGGCCATCCACCTCCGCAGAAGTGATAATGTGGGTAGAAGGTACCCCAACGTGGATGCAACCCCTCATATCTTACCTCAAGGATCAGTCCTTGCCTGACAGTAAGGAAGAGGCGTACAAAATACGTAGAAGGTCCGCCCATTTCATGCTGGTTGACGATATCCTATATAAGCGTGGATTCTCTGTACCTCTCCTTCGGTGCGTAGGAGAAGAAGAGTCTAATTATGTGCTGAGGGAAATTCATGAGGGCATTTGTGGCAATCACTCCGGAGGATTAGCCTTGGCCAATAAAGCACTGAGGCGGGGATACTACTGGCCTACAATGAAGAAAGACACCCTCCAATTTGTTCGCAAATGTGACAAGTGCCAACGTTTTTCCAACGTGTAGAGGCGACCCTCTGGGGAGATTACTACAGTATCCAGCCCATGACCCTTTAGCAAGTGGGGCGTGGACCTCATTGGCCCATTACCCAAGGGCAGGGGAGGCGCCAGTTTTGCCATAGTGGCTATTGATTATTTCACGAAGTGGGTAGAAGCTGAACCTCTGGCAAAGATCACTGAAGCCAATACTTCCAAATTTCTGTGGAAAAATCTCATTTGTCGCTTCGGCATCCCTTACTCGATTATCTCGAATAATGGCAAACAATTTAACAACCGTAAGGTCCGGGACCTTTGCGAAGAACTTGGGATTAAAAAACATTTCTCCACGCCCCATCACCCTCAGGCCAATGGCCAAGTGGAAGCTGTCAATAAGACTATCAAACACATTCTGAAAAAGAAGCTTGACACAGCTAAAGGAGCCTGGGTAGACGAACTACCCCAGGTGCTATGGGCGATACGAACGACAAGCAGGACTCCTACAGGGGAAACTCCTTTCTCCATGACCTATGGTGCAGAGGCGATGAGCCCAGTGGAGGTAGGATTACCCTCTCCTAGGAGAGTGAGCTTCAACGAAATATCCAATGATGAACTTCGGAGGTGTGAGCTTGATTTCCTCAAAGAAAGGAGGAACGATTCCCAGCTGAGACTCGCTGTCTACCAAAGGAAAATGAGCCGGTACTACAACTCAAAGATGAAAAAGAGGTCCTTCCGCATGAAGGACTTGGTCCTTCGCAGGGTCTTCTTATCTTCGAAGGAACTGGGGGTGGGCACCCTAGGACCCAATTGGGAAGGACCCTATCAAATTGAAAGGGAAATTCGGCCCGACACTTACTGGATAAAAGACATGGATGGCAGAACTCAACCTCACCCGTGGAATGTTGAGCATTTGAGGATGTATTATCAATGAATGTAATCAGTAGCTGGATGTTACTTCCCAGCCTTTATAAATAAACGAATTTTCTCCAGTCTTCGTCAACTATCAAATTACCAAATAAGCGCGGGCGCTTCGGAGGAGAGGATGGAACTTTAAACGAAGGCCACCTCGTTCGAACTCTTAAGCATCCGTCACAAGCCTCCCTTTGATGAAGCTGAACGTCAATGGGGGAAGCATCTGCTTGGATGAACCATCCACCAAGTGGGGAAGCGTGGAAGCTTCGGAGAAGAGGATGAAACTTTAAACGAAGGCCACCTCGTTCGAACTCTTAAGCATCTGTCATAAGCCTCCCTTTGATGAAGCTGAACGTCAAAGGGGGAAGCCTCTGCTTGGATGAACTATCCACCAAGTGGGGAAGCGTGGAAGCTTCGGATGAGAGGATGAAACTTTAAACGAAGGCCACCTCGTTCGAACTCTTAAGCATCCGTCACAAGCCTCCCTTTGATGAAGCTGAACGTCAAAGGGGGAAGCCTCTGCTTGGATGAACCATCCACCAAGTGGGGAAGTGTGGAAGCTTCGGAGGAGAAGATGGAACCTTAAACGAAGGCCACCTCGTTCGAACTCCTAAGCGTAACTCACAAGCCTCCCTTTGATGAAGCTGAATGTCAAAGGGGGAAGCCTCTGCTTGGATGAACCATCCACCAAGTGGGGAAGCGTGGAAGCTTCGGAGAAGAGGATGGAACCTTAAACGAAGGCCACCTCGTTCGAACTCTTAAGCATCCGTCACAAGCCTCTCTTTGACGAAACTGAACGTCAAAGAGAGAAGCCTCTGCTTGGATGGACCATTCACCAAGCAAGAAGGTGAGAACAATTTCATCACTTGGGAACGTGAGATTAGGAATTAATTTGAGGCTGTCAAGAGTTTTATAAAGGGGCTTCGGTTAAGTTACATCGGATTTGTTTAGTCTGCTTTGTTGAATGGTTTACTCAGTTTTATCCTTTTTGGGTTAATCGTTTGTATAACAAGGCCTTGATGCGGTTGCTTTAAGTTAAATTCGAATGTTCATCTCAAGAGTTATGTTGTAAAGTCCAGAACAGTCCACTGTGGCAAGAATAGGTTGCAGTACAATAAAATGAAATGTGTTCTATTGATATGCTGAAGGAATTACAAAACAGTGAACTAAAGTTACAAAAATGCATCAAGGGGCAGGAGGTGGGGGAGTTGGAGCATCTACTGGTTGAGGCACTTCAACAGGTTGAGGCTCTTCAGCAGGCACATCCTCAGGATCAAGTTCCACCACTTCACCTTCTTCAGCAGGTGTCTGAGGAACCTCCTCCTCCAAGAACTCAGCTCTCAATTCAGAAACATCGAGCTCTGGATGCGCCTCTCCCAACCTCTCAAAGACCTCCTGGTAGGCCACTCTGCTCCAATATAGGCCGAAGCGGCGATACTCTTCAGTGTGATGGAAGTTGGCTATGTAATTCCTCACTGCAATATCGCCCGCCTCGACCACGTCAGCTTCGTATTTTTTAACTTCGGCCTCCAGCCACCTCAGTTCTTTCTCCATAAACTGCCCGGCATCCCTAGCCCCCGCTAGTTCAAGGTTTGCCTTCTCCAGTGCTTCGGCAGTGACCTTCTGGTGGTTGTCAGAAATCTCCACCTTTTTAGTGAGGGCAGCTACCTCACACTGGCTCTCATGAACCTCCTTCTTTAAGGCCTCAATCTCGGCCAGGAGAGCATCGCGTTTTGAATCATCAACATCTCTCTGAATCCTCAGTTCGATGTTGGCTTCTTTCTTCTCCGCCAGTTCTGCCTTCACTTTCTCCAGTTCGTCGCGCGAAGCTCAATTCCTTGACTGGATGTCTGCCAAAACAGTTTGGCACTCCAAGGCCACGCCAAAGGCTCTGGCAGTTTGGCTTACCAAGGTGGTAGTGAGATCCACCGCATCACAGGTGGCCACGTAATTCTGCCACCTCTCCGTCCAGAACTTATTGAAGCCCTCCATGGCAGCCCTCACTTCGGGAGGCAGCATCTCTATCACGGCAGGGGCAATCTTATCCTCCCTGCCCCCCAGGAAGTTCCCAGACTTGCCTGGGGTCCTCTCCACAGTCTTCTTTTGGGTGGCCTCTGATGCCCTCTCCACATCCTCCAGTACAATTTTCCTTGACTGGGCCACTAATGCAGCATCGATTGAAGACTGGAGGAGCTTCGGCTGCTTCGAAGCACCCTTCTCTGGAAAGGACACGGTGGTCCCAAAACTCGATGACCCCCCACCTGGGCCCAACTTCCTCTTTTTCTGAGGCTCTTCGACCACGCCTTTTCCCTTCGCAGTCGGTGGCTTGCCTCCTTTAGGAGCCTCCTTCGGTACTTCCTCCTCAGCCTCTTTATCATTCTTATTCTTGCTGAGGCGGTCCAGCTTGGACTTCACTTGCTTTGCCCCAGAAGATCCAGGCTTCAAGGCCTTTGCCCCAGCAGTCGACGTGGCCCTCATTATGCTGGCCATATCATGCAGAGCGTATTCCTTCTTGGTGAATTTGTCTACAATTAAGAAAAGGTAGAAGTCAGTTTCAGTTATTTCAGTGGCAATCAATTAAAGTAAGGCCGCCTCTTACCTTTGGGGGCCATTAGTCTGAAGTCTATGAAATATCTGATTCTTTCGATTAAATGAGAGAAACTTCGGAGCCTCGGAGACCGTTGGTAAATGTCTTCTACAATGGCCCACTCAGCCTCGGAAAGCTCGTACCTCGTACTACAATCTGCAATCAACAAACAGATATCAGTATCAGAAAGTCAAGACGAAGCTATAAGAACTTAAGGTGACACTCACAAGCCTCGTAGTACTGGGTTGGCGCGGTAATAGCTGGGACAGCGTCTCCCTCCACCATCTGCCACCTACCTGTCACCCAGAACCACGACTCCTTCCACCCCTTTATGGAGGAGGGGAGTCCAACCACAAAGGGGGCGTGGGAACCCCAGGGGTGATGTAATACCACCCCTTTGAGTCATCTTTTCCCACGACCCTGGCATGGAAGAGGGACTCGAAAACATGAAGTGGGAGGTCCTCGCCCAGAGACACCTCCTTCCACAGGAAGTAGGTCCCCACGACTTGGCTCCACCCATTGGGAAGGATTTGGGTGGGGGACAACATAAAGGTCTTCAACACCGCCCTAAAGAAGGGGTGCAGAGGCAGACGCACACTGCCTTAAACAGGTGCTCACTGAAGGCCACACAATTGGGCCTCGGAAAACAAGCTCTTTCGTGAGTATCAGGGACTAAGAGTTTGACGTAATTGGGGATGTTATAGGTCTGCCTAAGTTCGTCTAGTTTGGCAGAAGTGATATTAGATTGGATTCTGGCTGCCCCCCATCCCGCCTCATAATCTATAGGCTCTTCGGTCATACTATACCACTCGCCAGAGGCCCCAGATACTGACTCCTCCCCACTTCTAACTACTGTCATAGCTAGAGACGCTTCGGAAGACATTGCAGTTTGAGGAAAGTGATGAACAGTACAGGAAAAGGTGTTTAAAGGAGGAAAGAAGACAACTACGTAAGGAGAAAATACCTAAAATGAAGAAAAGACTCAGAGTTCGCCGGAAGTTTGCCAGAAAATGTCTGACAGCAGGACAGTTTCAGAAATTTCAGAGTGTTTCGCGAAAGTAAAGTATGAAAATGACAAAGTTTTGGCTTTTATACTGGTTAAGGATTCAGCCCCAGCCGTTGGATCAGATCTCAGTTAATCTGAGGCGTTCAAAAATGCACAGATCTTAACCCTTGAAGTCAAACGTTTTTTCTGCATCAACGCTCCAGATCCGTGCGTGCACGAACCAACATTGGCTCGCGCGTGGACCTATCCTCGAAACCACGCGTCCTAATAATTAGCCATCATTGCACATTAAATAAAAACAGCTGTACGGCTATTGAAATTCGTCTCGATGCAGTTAATGTGCCTTGGAAACATAAGAAACCGTCATATCACAGGCACTAATGTCTATGGACATCTCCTAGCCTCGCCTCAACTAAAAGGGATTCAGCTTCGGCCAGTTCGAATAGGAACTCGCCTCAACTAAAAGGAATTCAGCTTCGGCCAGTTCAAATACGAACTCGCCTCAACTAAAAGGAATTCAGCTTCGGCCAGTTCGAATACGAACTCACCTCAACTAAAAGGAATTCAGTTTCGGCCAGTTCGAATAGGAACTCGCCTCAACTAAAACGAATTCAGCTTCGGCCAGTTCGAATACGAACTCGCCTCAACTAAAAGGAATTCAGCTTCGGCCAGTTCGAATATGAACTCGCCTCAACTAAAAGGAATTCAGCTTCGGCCAGTTCGAATAGGAACTCGCCTCAACTAAAAGGAATTCAGCTTCGGCCAGTTCGAATATGATCTCGCCTCAACTAAAAGGAATTCAGCTTCGGCCAGTTCGAATACGAACTCCCCTCAACTAAAAGGAATTCAGATTCGGCCAGTTCGAATAGGAACTCGCCTCAACTAAAAGGAATTCAGCTTCGGCCAGTTCGAATACGAACTCGCCTCAACTAAAAGGAATTCAGTTTCGGCCAGTTCGAATATGAACTCGCCTCAACTAAAAGGAATTCCGCTTCGGTCAGTTCAAATATGAACCCGCATCTTGGCACGGCTCCTAAAACTTTAGTTTTACAGGCAACTTTCTTAGTAATAGTGTGAAGTACAGGATACAGGACTCTTGAAAGTCCACGCCTGGCATAAATAACCACACATGGACTTGGGGGACTATTGTTACGGGTCAATAAACGGAATTAACACGTGGCGCCACGTGTCAACGGTGGGACCAGCTTGATTAAATTAGGTTACGATTCTCTAGCTTCAGCCGTAGGTTCCGAGGCCCTCACTATTATCCCGAGGCCCTTGCTAGCACTCTGAGGCCTCTGCTACTAACGTCCGAGGCTCATTAGAAGACCGCCTGCGGGGATTCACTCATGATGAAAATCTTTAACAAATGATTGATGTGACTTGTGTAAAGTTTGCTTACGTCTTGTCTTGTCAATGTAAAAGCATTTAATGCTTTGTAAGGCTAGGAGAGTCAACTTGATGGCTAGGACTCGATGTCTTGGCCGAGGAGATAGTGCCACGTGTAAATTGATCCAAAGGTCACAATTTGAGTTGTAACACTATAAATACCCCAACCATGTAATACAAGAGAGAATAATGCCAAATTCCAAATAAAAACTGAGTATTCGGAAACATATTGCTCTCCTTTTACTACTAAAATTACAATTGCAAATCTTGTTATTTATTGATTGGTTACTCATACAATCGTGTTCTTTCTTCATGCCGGTGACCTGAACGGAAACGTCTCGTGCCTTTGAGCCACTCTCACGCCCATTATTTGGAGCCATCATGACCGTCTATCGGCATTAGCGTGCCAGATTAAGCTTACGTGTGCACGAGTGGGCCCGGCATCTGTTGGCAACATTTTTTGGGGTCAACACTTTCCTTTTTTCAACTTATCAACATGTGATAGAGTGTAGATTTCTGCTGCAGCGGCAGTTCACTGTTGAATTAATAAACTAGATTCATTTCTAGACTAATCCATAAATACCTAACTTAGTGCTAGAATATTTTAATGCATCAATTAAAGAGAGTACGTTTATGTCCATTGGTGTTATTCATGTACTTAGGTAGAGGGGAAAGAATGCTATCAAATATTGATATATGTACTACACTAGGTTCAAGTTGGGGAAATCCTATATATGCTCAGGTAATCTGGCCATTTGAAAATCAAATTAAGTTGGAGTGTTAATAGAATCACATATATTTTCTCCACTACTTTCCGTGATTTTGAGTATTGAGTGAACTTATGCTCTCCAATTTTCAACAAATTGGTATTTGTGTTTGGAGATAATCAAAGAAAAGATGATGAATGGAACTCCATTTCAAGTTCCACCACTCACCAAAGAAAATTATGAGAATTTGTGCTTTCGTATGAAGGCTCTGCTTAGAGCCATGATGTTTGGGAACCTGTGGTCCAAGGTATTACAGCAAAAAATGCAGATGCGGCTGCCATGAAGAAAGATGAAGAGGCACTATCTCTCATATATCAAAGTTTAGATGAAAATATGTTTTGAGAAGGTTGCTAGAGTAACCATTTCCAAGGAAGCATGGGATATTCTTCAAGATTCTTTTAGAGAAGTTGATAAAGTGAAGAAAATAAGTCTCTAAAGATTAAGAGGAGAACTCGAATCCCTACAAATGAAGGAGTCCGAGCATGTTTCGAATTCTATTTCAAGAGTTTTTGCCATTGTCAACCAAATGAGAAGATATGGGGATGATATGAAGGATGGTCGGGGTCGTTTGAAAAATTCTACGATCCTTAGATCCACGATTCAATTCTATTGTCGTCGCCATTGAAGAGTCCAACGATTTAGACACCATGACCATTGAGGAGCTTGTCGGGCCTTTGCAAGCTTATGAAGAATGATTGAAGAAATTGAAACAAGAATCGGTAGAGCAAACTTTGCAAGCAAAGCTTTTATTGAAAGAGAAGGTGGAAAGAAGTGGCACGTCCCAAAGAGGTTGAGGACGTGGAAGAGGTCGTGGTCGTGGAAGAGGCGGACAAGGCAGCAACTAACTTCAAATAATGAGGAGAAAAGCTAAAACTTCAGCTGAGGAAGAGGTCGTGGGCGAGGCAGAGGAGGAAGTTTGAGGCAAAACCAAGGAAGATATGACAAATCAAATTAATGTTGAATGTTATACTAGTCACAAATATGACCATTAATCTTGGGAATGCAAAAATAACGTGGAAGAGGAAAACTTTGTGGAGAGCAAGAATGAAGATGGAGATCCCACTTTGATTTTCGTTTGCAAAAGTGTTGCAAATGAAGAGAATAATCAGTGGTATCTTAATTCTGACGCAAGTAGTCATATTTGCAGAAAGAAAAAATTATTTATGGAGCTTGCTGAATCCATTGGCGGAAATATCACTTTTAGATATTCTTCTAAATTTACTATTTTAATCCACTTGAAAGATGGAAGTCATCAATTCATTTCTAATGTGTTTTATGTGCTGGATATGAAAAGTAACATTTTGGATATTCACTTGAAAGACAAAAGTTTGACTATGAAAGATGAAAGTGGGAGATCATTAGCCAAGGTGTCGATGTTGAAGAATAGAATGTTTACGCTGGACATTCAACATGATGTCCCTAGATGTTTGAAATCTTGTGCTAAATATTCTTCTTGGTTTCGGCACATGAGATTTGGACATTTAAATTTCGATGGCCTCAAAATAATAAGCAAGGAAAGCATAGAGACGAGAATTTCCAACCATTGACCATCCAAATCAATCTTGTGAAGGATGTCTCTTTGAAAAACAAGCAAGAAAGAGCTCACCTGGAGTCTTTGGTAAGAGCTTACTGTCCATTGGAATTGATCCACTCGAATGTTAGTAGACCTATCATTACCAAGAATGATACTTGGGAATTAACTTCATTACCTAAAGGAAAAATCACAATTAGAGTCAAGTGGGCATACAAGATAAAGAAAAATTATAAAGGCGAGATAGAGAGATATAAAGCAAAATTAGTTGCAAAAGGATACAAGCAAAAAGCTGACATTGACTATGGTAAGGTGTTTGCTCCGATTGCTCGTTTAGAAACAATTCATTTAATTATTTCCTTGGCAGCTCAAAACCAATGGAAAATTCATCAAATGGATGTTAAATCCACATTCTTGAATGGATTTTTGGAGGAAGAAGTCTACATTGATCAGCCCTTTGGTTATGTGGTTGAAGGACATGAAAATAAGGTCCTAAAATTGAAAAAGGCTCTCTATGGCTTGAAGCAAGTCCCGCATGCTTGGAATAATAGAATTGGCAAATATTTCCAAACAAATAACTTCTCCGGTTGTCCACATGAACAAGCACTTTATGTGAAATTGAACAAAAATGATTATATTTTTCTTGTTTGTTTGTATGTGGGTGACTTAATTTTGACTGGAAATAATCCAAAGATGTTTGAAGAATTCAAGAGAGCTATGGCTAGAGAATTTGAGATGACGGATATTGGATTAATGTCCTACTATCTTGACATTGAGGTGAAATAAAAAGATTATGGAATCTTTATCTCTCAAGAAGGATATGCAAAAGAAATGCTTAAAATGTTTGAAATGGCGAATTGCAAGCCAGTGAGCACCCCCGTTGAATGTGAAGTTAAACTGTCTAAGCAAATAAATGGAGAGAAGATCAATCCCACATTTTTCAAGAGTCTTGTTGGAAGCTTAAGGTATTTATTTTGTACAAGACTGGATATTCTTTTTGGTGTTGGACTTGTAAGTCGTTTTATGGAAGCATCTACTACTTCTCATTTAAAGGTGGCCAAAAGAATACTTTGTTACATTAATGGTATGCTTGACTTTAGTATTTTCTATACATCTTCTCAAGACTTCAAGTTTGTTGGCTATTGTGATAGTGATTGAGCTGGTGATATTGATGATCGGAAAAGCACTACTGGGTTTGTTTTCTTCATGGGAAATTTGGCATTTACTTGGATTTCTAAGAAGCAACCTATTGTGACTCTTTCTATGTGTGAAGTGGAGTATGTCGTAGCTACTTCTTGTGTTTGTCATGAAATTTGGCTTAGGAGTTTGATGAGTGAACTTCACCTACCACAAAAAACCCAACAAAGATTTTTGTTGATAATAAGTCCAATCTTGCATTGGCCAAAAACCTGATATGTCATGAAAAGAGTAAACATATTGATACGAGGTATCATTTTATACGAGAGTGCATATCCAATAAAGAAGTAGAGCTTGAGTTTGTGAAGTCTCAAGACCAAGTTGCCGATATTTTCACCAAGCCCTTAAAGATTGACGTTTTTTGAAAAGTTCTGCATGTCCCTTGGTGTGATAAATCAAGTTTAAGAGGGAGTGTTGAATTAATAAACTATATTCATTTCTAGACTAATCCATAAATACCTAGATTAGTGCTAGAATATTTTAATGCATGAAATAAAGAGAGTACATGTATGTCCATTGGTGTTATTCATGTACTTAGGTAGAGGAAAAGTATGCAATTAAATATTGATACATGTACCAGGCTGGGTTCATTTTGGGAAAATCCTATGGATACTCGTGTAATCTAGCCATTTGAAAATCAAGTCAAGTTGGAGTGATAATAGAATCACTTATATTTCATCCACTACTTTTTCGTGAGTTTGAGTGTTGAGTGAACTTATGTTCTCCAATTTCCAACATTCATAATCCAATTGAAGAGACTAATATATTACCATAGAATACACACACACATACATCCCAGATAATTGATAAACATTAGGTTGGCCATGAAGGAAGAAGAGAAAATGTACTTAAGACAAGAGATCTCATTGATAGAAGAGGAACTCAGTGTTCTCTAGACTTGCCATTATTCGGCACATATCAAAGAGGAATTAATACTTCTTCGCTTGATGCTGATCATCTCAAACAAGGTTTTATCGGGAAAGGATTAGCAACAAAATCATTCGTTGTTAATACCCTTCAAGTATAACTATTGAGCTTCAACAAGGGAAAGGCTCTTATATTGTAGTGCTAGTGGACTTGTAGTTTTTAGATATTCATCATAGTTTGACTGGTAGAGCAAGTGGTATGATATTTTGTTCAAGAATTATAATGGAAGGAAGAATTCGACATATATATTACATTGGAAAAAGGAAATTCCATGTGAAATCAAAATGAGATGAAATTGGACAGATGGACAACTTTTGCCCCTGAGTACGTGAAAACTAGCCGTTAGGCTGATTCTCAATTTCGATTTCTTGGTGGCTTTTCATGAAATTCTTTTACTTTCGTAAATGGTTGGCACTTATTCGTGGAGTATGGATGGAAAACTATAAAGAAGTGATAGTTTTCCATTATCGGACTTCTTTTTCTTTCTAGATCATGTGAAGGGGCCAGTCCAAGAGATGGAATTTACCTGCCCCGTAGATTGGGCTAACGGGCCGATAGGAAGGGTGGTAAACATATGAAATCTTCGATCCAACCCATTTTGTTGAGTGTCATTATTCCAATTCACTTTCATATTCAAACTTTTAGTATTCTTAACGTTCTTGGAAGAAAATACAAGTGCTCATGTATTTTCTTCTTAAAGGTATGTTTAAATCCTATAAACCATTTAGCAATGAATCCTTGTAAGCACTCAAAAAAATTCTAGATGGGGCAAATATTGTTTGAGGACAGTAATTGTGTGCTCAAGCCTAATTTCCATTTTTGGTATTCTTGGTTTGTTTGTGTTTTCTCCTTCTCTTATTCTTTTAAATTTTCCAACAATCTCAAACGATAATTGAATGGAGAACGAGACAATCATGGTGACTATCAAACTCATGAATGAAGACCTTGTAAGGTTAGATTGATTTGATTGAATGAACTTCACTTGGTGGCAAGACAAATTGAAGTTCATATTAACAGCATTGAAAATTTTCTACATTCTTGATCCAAACTTGGCACCACTTCCGAAATCAACAGATAGAGACTCAAATGCGGTACGGGCTGAAAGATAAAAATGTCAAGATGATGAATTAATTTGTAGGGTCACATTCTCAATGCACTATCCGACCGATTATACGATATCTACACCAACACCACTTCGGCTAAAGAAATTTGGAAAGCATTGGAAAACAATTACAAAACTGAGGAGAAATGTACAAATAAATTTTTAATATCAATATATTACGTTTTCAAATTTCTTGAGAATATTTCCCTATTTTTCCAAGTGCTTGTCAACCAATTGAAGACAATAAAAATAGAACTTCTAAAATCCTTCATTGCAAAACACTTGGGAGCTTGGAAATGATATAAAAAGAGGATTCTTCATAATTTCGAAGATTATTCTTTAGAACAAATTCAGAAATATCTCTGGATTGAGAAAGAATCGAATGCAAGAGATAAAAATGAAAATTCTTATGAAGGCATTTCAAAAACTAATGTCGTGGAAAAAATTGAGTCGTCCAGCAAATTAAATAAAAGGTAATCTTCTAATGGGGGCAAAATAAACTTCATCATAAAGATAACATTATGGCTACCATGAACGAAATCAACATTATCAAATGAAAGGTTTCTCGTTGGTGGTACAATACATATGCAACAATTTATGTATCCTATGATAAATCAATCTTCAAGAATTTCCATGAGTCATATGGTGAACAAGAGATACAAATGGGTAATGAAGGCCGCTCCAAAGTGGCTGGGGAAAGAAATGTTGACATTGTCTTCACTTTCGAAAAAACGGTTATCTTAACAAATGTACATGTTCCTAACATAAATAGGAACCTAATGAGTAAAGATCTTTTGGGAAAATCAGACATTAAAAGCATTTGAGTCCAAAAACCTTGTGCAATCCTGAAATAGAAAATTTGTTGAAAAATGCTACTCTAAATAAGAAAGTCAAATTATGTAAGATTGAGAATATTAATAAAAATAAAGGATTTTACGTACTTGATTGATTTTTTTTATATATCATGGCATGATAAATTATGTCACATAGGTGCAAGTAATTATATGGAAAAAAAAAATGTTAAAGTGTGATCTCTTACAATATAAATGATGTATTTAAATGCAAAATTTGTGTAAAATCTAAAATGATAAAGAAGTCTTATCATAGTGTGAATAGGACTTCAAAAATTTTAAAACTTGTTCATTCGGATATATGTAAATTAAATGGTATGACTAGGGGTGAAAATAGGTACTTTATTATTTTTATAGATGATTATTCAAGACACGTATATTTATTTTATGAAATATAAACATAAAGCATTTAATTTGTTTAAGACCTATAAAATGAAGTTAAAAATTACTTAAAACAAGAAAATAAAAATACTAAGAAGTGATAGAGGTGATGAATACTTCTCAAGTGATTTTAATTCATTTTGTGAACAATAAAATATAATACATCAATATTCTACATCTAGAATACCCGAACAAGATGTTTGACGGAAAGAAAAAATCGGACATTAGTTGAAATCCTATAAATGCCATGTTAACATATGTTGAATTGTCATTTAACTTGTGGTGTGAAGCTTTGTTGAGTGCACATAGAATCTTGAATAAAATTCCTTCAAAATTCATGAAGGTTTCTCCTTATAAATTAGAGAAAGAAAGAAAACCAAATATCGGATACTTCAAAGTGTATACGGACCCTAAAAGAACTAAGTTAAGTCCATGAGGCATCAAATGTGCCTTTATTGGATATGATAGTAATAACAAATCCTATAGATTGCTAAGTTTGGAGACCAATGTGATGATTGAATCCAATGATATTGAGTTCTTTGAAAATTAATTATCTTCAAATAATTACTTAAGAAAAACCCGAGAAAAATCGTAGCTCTAGTAGAACATAAGAGAAAACGTTCCCTAAAGAAGTTGGTGAATTTAGTGAACCTTGAAGAAGTAAAAGAATTCGGAAAGAAATGACATTAGGATCGGAAGAGAGATTCTCAACTTATTTCCCTTTACTTGATAGAAGGAAATGAAAAAAATGTTGTTAATATAATAGATATTTTCTACAAGTAAAAACTAATACGATGACCTACAAGGGAATATAGCTTCTCATGATAGTATTTTTTTTGGAAAAAAATGTCATTAAAGACGAAATTGATTCAATTATGTTAAACAATACATAGAAATTTGTCATTTACCACCCGAATCTAAACCTATTGGTTGTAAATGAGAGTTTAGGAGAAAATATAATGCAGATGATTCTCTTAATACCTTTAAAACTAGATTAATAGCTAAAGATTATAGACAAAAATGAATGAATTGATTATTTTGATACATACACACCGATAGCTAGAATAACATCATTAATCGCATTAAAATCCATATATGACTTGCATATTTATCAAATGAATGTCAAAACGACATTCATAAATGGGGATCTCGATGAGGAGGTCAATATAGAACAACCAGAAAGGTTTGCTCTATCAAATAATGAACATGAGAGATGCAAGTTAGTGAAATCATTATATAGTTTAAAATAAGTATCAAAGAAATAACATGAAAATTTTGACCTAGCAATTATTTCCTTAAATTTCATACATAACAGTGTAGATAAGTGTTATATTCCAAAGTAAGAGATAAATATACTATATTTATTTGCTTGTATGTTGATTTTGAGTAATCATCTAGATGGATTAAAAGAAACAAATGATTTTCTATCTTACACATTTAAGATAAAGAATCTTGTATTAGTGGATACCATATTAGGTATCAAAATTACAAAAACTAGTTGAAGCTATATTTTGAATCGATCGCATTACGTAAAGAATGTGATAAATAAGTTTAAACATTTGAATATAAAAAAATTTAGTATCCTTCTTGATGCAAACTCTAAACTCGTAAAGAATAGCGGAAGAGTGATTGCTCAACTAGAGTATGTAAGTACTATAGGAAGTTTATGTATGCAGTTCAATGTACAAGATCGAATATAGCATTCCCGATTAGTAAACTAAGTAAGTTTACTAGTAATCCGAGCAAGTAACATTGGAAGGTCATTGGAAGAGTTTTTGATTATTTAAAGAAAACTAAAAACCTATGTCTACAATATTCTAAATTTTCGACTGTATTAGAAAGATTTATCTATGCTAGTTGGATATTTAGCACTGGTAAAAGTAAATATATGTCAAGTTGGGTATTTGCTCTTAGAAAAAGTGCAATTTCTTGAAAAGTCTAAAAAACAAACATACATTACACATTCAACCAAGGAATCTCAATTCATAGCATTAGTTGACACCGGGAAATACGCTGAGTAGTTCAAGGATCTTCTATATGAAATACCTTTGGGATCAAAGACTACGTCTTCGATATCTATTTTATGTGATAGTCAAACCATATTAGTAAAAACATACAAAGAGGTACATAAAACGTAAAGTCTAATACACAACTACCAAAGGAGATTAATCAAGAGTAGAATAATTTTTCTAATCAAATCAAAATTTAGCAGATCCTTGAACTAAATCTCTTAATAGTAATATCTACATCGAGTATGTTGGGTTGAAATTTCTAGATTAAAAAAATTCATCAATGATATAATTACTAAAACAGTAATTCATGGGTTCAAAGGAGAACAATAAGTCATTTAATAAGTGGATAATTTCATCGTTATTATACATGTAAAGAGCTATATCCTAAATAATGCTAGTTGTTACTTAAAGGAGGATTGGGCTTTAAGCTCTTAATGAATTTCGATATTAAGTAAAAGCATCTCTAAAAGTAATAAGATAGTGAAAGAACTTCACATAGATGAACTTTGAGGTGGTGCTGCATCAATAGAGAGTTAAATTTTTTCTCTCAAAAGTTCAATGAATAGGATAAACGTAGAGTCGTAATAGCATTAAGCAAGTTTGAGAAACTTGTAAAACACAAGATACTTGTGTTCATGTGTTTTTGTCAATATCATCACAAGGAATAATTGGTTCAAAACTATCATGCTATCTACAATTTCTATGATACTGTGAAAATTTTACTATGATTAGATTCAAATCGAAAGATATCTAAACCTTAAATATAAGTGTTGATAGTTTATATAAATATGATCCATATAATTTTGAACAAGTGGAGAATTGTTATATTTTGTTCAAGATAGAAGAGAGAATTGGACATATATATTACATTGGAAAAAGGAACCCGATGTGAAATCTAGGGGTGGGCGCGGGTCGGTTCGGTTCGGTTCGGTTTTTTTCGGTTCCAGAAATTTTCGGGTATTTAGTAAATGGAACCGTTCGGTTTCGGTTCGGTTCGGTTCGGTTCGGTTCCGTACTATAATTAAATTTTTTAACATTTAAAATAATATTACATAAATACACCTGAAAGTGGATACCAATATTAATAACAAAAAATAGATACAAATACCAAATTCAATCTTAACTTTTACAAATTAACGTAATCTAATTTAATAACATATAAATAATAAGTTGTCAAATACAAATACCAAAAAGTAAATATTACTAATAAAACTTCGATATTCATATCAATAATTCATTTGTTTCAAACCTTCAAGTCTACATAAAAGTGAAATATAAATTAGAAGTGAGAAAGATAAAATATTTTAAAGTATTGATAATACTTACCAACTATTTAATGTAATGATCAGTTGATTGACTTTCCATACTAACTACTAAGAAATTATACAAGAAAAAATTGAAAAAAACACAACTAACAAACATAAATAAATTCTAAATTGTTCAACTAATAAGATTTAATAAGAAAAAAATTATTAATTTGTTTAGAAAAAATAAAAGAAATTGATTTATCCAATATAAAAAATAAAAAAAATTCGGTTCTTATTCGGTTCTTCAGTTCTTGGTCGAGAATCGAGAACCGAACCAAACCATTCGGTTCTCGATTCGAATACCCGTTCGGGTATTTCATTTTAAAAAACCCGCTCGATTCGGTTCGATTCGGTTCGATTCGGACATTTTGCCCAGCCCTAGTGAAATCAAAACGAGATGAAATGGGGCGGATAGGCAACTTTTACCAATGCATGCGCATGGCCTGCTTCTGCAGAAGTAGTAGCTAATAGTCTTGAACCTTGCGTGCACATGGCTGTGAAAACTAACCATTAGGCTAGTTTTTAACTTCTGATTCTTGGTGGCTTTTTCAAGAAAATTCTTGATTTTTCATGAATGGTTGGCAGGGGTTCCTGGAGCATGGACAGAAAACTATAAATAAGTGATAGTTTTCCATTACAAACATATGAAATCATCAATCTTTGTTGAGTGGCATTATTTCAATTCACTTACATATTCAAACTTTTAGTCTTCTTTGAGTTCTTAGAAGAAAACACAATTGCTTAATGTCTTTTTCTTGAAGGCTTGTTTAAATCCAACGAACTTTTGCTAGTAAATCTGTTTCAAGTACTTCAAAACAATTCTAAAGGGGACAAATATCATTTAAGGACAACAATCATGTCTTCAAGCTTAATTTTCATTTTTGGTGTTCTTTATTTGTTTGTGTTTTATCCATCTGCATATTTTCCAACAAGTGAAACTGGCTACTACTGGACTGTGGACCCCCTATTATCTCTTGGCAGGGCCGACCACAAAGGTCACTGTCTAGCTCTATGCTGAACCAAAATCATTGTATTAAAGCCCACCGAAAACCCTAACACAAGCCAAATCTTAGATACTAGGGTTTGGATAGCATGCTGGTTGCCTTGGCCTGCACCAGGTTGAGCCCAGGCCATGATGCGCTGGGCAGCAGCCGCTTGGCCAAGCCTTGTGTGCCTGGTGCATTGCATAGCAGGCTGCGTCCATTTGACACATCTTTGAGGCAGGCAGCATGACTAGCAGTATGTAAATAATAGTGGGACTTGCAACCATTGGGGATGAGTGGACAATTTCAGAGAAGCTCCACCGCAACTGAAGAAAATTCAACAAGCAAGGATTAATAAATATATAGTATTGTCACAAGAAAGACACTTGGAACCTTATCTCCGAGGTAAATAGGCTTGCTGAAATGGGCTTGGCAAGTTTAGCAGTCAACACCTGCGCCAGACTCCCAGCTAGCATCACATGACTGGGGAAATTAACTCTCCAGATGAACCCACCCACCTTGTGCGCATGTTGGTTCTAAGCAATTCAGCTCTTTCCTTTCAAGCTTCTCAGTCCAGATTTACTGGCTTCATCTAAAATGATCTACAAACAATCACAGAGTTTGATGTGTGCATCATATAATGTTCTGGCACATCAATGTTCAAGAACATTCATATATTCCTGAATCTAACATTAGATCAAGACTAATCAATACATTTACAATGGTCTAAAAGATGTTACAGAATCTCTGTTTGTTGTCCAAGTAATTAAGCTCCTCTGGCTTTGACAGGAAACAGGCCAATTTTTTTTTTTTTTTTGGAAACCACAATGAAAGCTGGACACAGAGACGGAATATGTGCGCCTTTGCAATAGTAACTGACCCTATAAAATGTTTGTCCTGTTTATATCAGGCAAAACCATGAGCTAATGTCATTCTATTGCATTTGCAGAAGAATGCACTGCCAGCCCAACACATGGACAAACTACTTTGAAGCATCTGTTGCGGCTGAATTTCGCATAATTCCATTGAAAGATAGTTCGTTTCTCTGAACAGTGAATAGGGCTTGAACATCATAAAGCGAATTTCAAAAATATCTAAGATTGCTGGAGGATTATGTAGCATGTCGGTCCGCTATATACACAAATAGACTTCCAATAGAAGGTAAGAAGCAGCTACCACCAAAATGTGTGTTTATATAGAATAACATAAAAGCATTAAAGAAGAAAAAGCTAACTACATTGGAATAGAAATTCATTGCATGATCTTCCAAGCATAGTTTCAACAAGGTATATTAGAAGTTGCTTAAGTATTTCAACTTTTGTGATCTATTTCATGCGTAAGGATCAAGACCAAATATTTCATGAAACAAACATCCCAAACTTTTTTTATAAATCATTCGCACAAATAGAAGGTAATAGGCAAGTCATGAACAATTCAATGACAATAGTTATGTCCTGTGATGGTAAAAACCAGAAGGAAAAAGAACAAAAAGAAAGAACATATTCCAGTATAGAAATCCAATTACCAGAAACGCATACAAATGTAAAGCTTGAGAGATGTTGCGTCAAAGTCATGGTATGAAAAAACTCTGCTGAGGCCCGCCTTGAGACCCACCTCACTGTGAGGCGCAGCTTCTGCGCCTCGAGGCTCAATCTGTGAGGCACAAAAAATGAGGCGTACGCCTCTACATCTGAGGGAAAAAAAATGAGGCGTGCGCCTCATTTGCGCCTCATTTGAAGTATGTTTTTTTCAGGTTTTTGAAAAGGAATTAAAAAAGGCCCTCTTTAAAAAAGAGAAGGACCCATTTAAAAAGATATTTTGGGCCAAACAAAATATTAAAATATCTAGAATACCAAAAGGCAGCCAGAAATCCTTCTACACGGCGGCAGACAGAAATCTTCCTAGATGGCGAGAGCTACACAGCAGTCAGAAATCTTCCCAAAACTAAACGACAACCAGAAAACTTATCTTCAATCCTTCGCTTAAAAGAGGTCCTCAAGTGTTGCTTCTATGTCTCTTTTCTCCTTTGCTTCTGCCTTCTTCTAGTGACTTACAATTTAAAATTGTTTCACTAGACTTTACTTGGTTTTTTTTTTGTTCAGTGCATCGCCACCAGATTGCACCTATTTTGTTCGGCAGATTGCACCTGTTTTGTTTGTGGTGAGGCTTACGCCTCAAAACGTTTTGAGGCTTACGCCTCGATACCCGTTTACGTTTTTTCAAACTATGGTCAAAGTATTTTCTTGATTACTAATGTATGGAAAGATGGACTTCCAATTGTTCATGATAATAATCCTCCATATCTGGAAACGGCTGAACAGAGCGTCACCCTCACACAGCTGAAAATTTGCTCCTGCAATAGTGGTCCCACGACATTCTACCAACTGTGAGACCTGCTACAAGAGGAGCAGAAGAAGAAAAGGATGCCTAGACTCTAGAATCTTTGGCTTTCCCGGCAGTTCAATTCATCAGCATGTGAATCGTTTGTGGTGATTGATTCTGTCCCCTCAAACAACTGGCAATCGGAGGAAGACCATCATCTCTACCTGGGTACGATCGTAGCATCGTTCATTTATACGAGGAAACCATTTCACAAGTATAGGATGCCTCGAGTAAGATGCCAGGCTCTACATAAAAAAATTGGCTTCTTCAGTTGTGAATAAAGGGTAAATTTCAGGCTTTTTCCTGCATTGAGCCTCAATGTACAGAAGTATATATTCAAGAAATTCTGCAAAAGAAACTATACAGGCTCCCAAATATAAGGTGCAAGAGATGTGAAGGATCATCATGGAGTTTACCTTATAGGTGTCTTAAGGTTAAGTTTTGATATCAACCACACACGGCACAAATTATGGAACTTCAACAAAGCAAAAATAACATTGCACTTAAATAATTTTAAGTGTTATGTCGTTTGTGTTTGTTGATCATAAGAAAGTCCTCACTGAAAGAGATGATCTATGATATTCACAAATAACAGACTCTCGGGGTAACTTCCCACATTGGTTCTCAACGAGGAAATGTGTAACTAAATAGTAATGACTTGGGTCAAAAAACTTGGGAATTCCAATTTGGATAATTTAACTCAGGAAGTATTTAATTTGGGTGCGAAAGTGTGCTGGCAAATATCTGAAGCTACGTTGAAAAGATTGAAGAAACAAGCCCTAGACCTAGAGAAGAGTTGCATATGTATATTTGAATTATACCTGAAGTTGAACAAATTTACCAATCACTGCAGTTGTTTAACTAGTCTGACCAACTCCCTCTATGAGGTAAAACTTTTAACATAATAAATTATCTGAACAATAAAACGATATACCTGTAAGTTTGCTTACAAGTGTGTCCAACACACGAGGAGCAGTGAAAATTTTACCCCTTAAATAATCGGCCCTCAAGATTCAAGAGAAATGCTAAATTCACATTGACGTCTGTGGAAAGAGGGTCAAAACATCGTAGTCCTGCAAGAAAGATTTAGAAAGGCAAGTTCAATTGTAAGTATCTTGTTACCCACAGGAATTATTATGTAATGAAAAGTGGAACAATGAAAATAAAAGTTGAGAAAGAAATGAAGAAGAGTAAGTTAATTCAAGGAACCAATAACAGCCCAAGGCAAACCATACGTGTGCAAAATAATTCATCCACTCTATTTTCATTCAATAAAACTGATTTAAGTACAAAATAAAATACACTCTCTCCTAAGACTAGGAGCACTACTTGGCTGTGTATTGTTCATACCTACTAAATAGCCATAATTTAATCACTAATAACACTCACAATATAAACTTAGACTAATTCAATAAATAAATAACATATAAAACGTACGATAAAATGAAAGTAGTTGAAAACACATACGGTTAAAAGCAAGAAAAGCTTTTATTGTTTCAATAATTACAATACAACCTAATTACCTCCTTTAATAGTAAACAAAAGATATTAAAAAGGAAAAAAAAAAAATCTAAATATGCTAATGAATCTCTTATAATCAATCCTAATTACAAGTTGCCTAAATATACAAGAGTTACTTAAGGAATGTGGAATATTCCCATATTCTCGTGATTTCAACACTCGTCCTCAAGTTGGATGGTAGATATTGATCATCTCCAACTTGTGAATGAAATCATCGAATTTTTGTTGAGGTAGTCCTTTGATGAAGATGTCCGCTGTTTGTTCTTGTGTGGGAACATACGTCATGCAAATAGTCCATTCTTCTACCTTTTCTTTGATGAAATGTCTGTCCATCTCTACATGTTTAGTTTGATCATGTTGAACTGGGTTAAGAAAAATATTGATGGCAGCTTTGTTATCGCAATATAGTTTAATTGTAAATTTTATTGTCACATGTAGCTCTTCTAAGAGTTTCTTCAACCACAGCCCCTCACAAATTCCTTGTGCTACTACTCTAAACTCAAATTCAGCACTGCTTCTGGCTACAACATTTTGCTTCTTGCTCCTCCATGTTACCAGATTTCCCTATACGAAAGTGCGATATCAGGTAGTCGACCTTCTGTCTTCCGTGGAACCTGCCCAATCTGCATATCTGAAAACTTCTACATCTTTTCTTTCATCTTTCTTGAAGAATAGTCATTTTCCCGAGGATCCTTTTAGATATATGAGTATCCTGTAAACTGCTTCGAGGTGAATTTCCTTTGGAGAATGCATATGTTGGCTCACCACACTATCTGCAAATGCGATGTCAGGTCTGGTATGTGACAAATAGATGAGTTTACTTACTAGTTGTTGGTATCTGTCCGTGTCTACTGAATTGCCAACATTCTCAATTTTCTTTCCTACTTCAATTGGTGTATCACTTGGTTTACATCCAAGCATTTCCGTTTTGGCAAGAAGGTCAAGGACATTATCTCTGCGAGACGCTAATCCCCTTTTTTGACCTTGCTACTTCCATTCCTAAGAAATATCGCATTTGTCCCAAATCTTTTACTTCGAATTCAGTGGCCGGCTCTTCTTCAGTTTCTCCATTTCTACTATGTTGTCTCCTGTCAAGATTGTGTCATCAACATATACAATCAAGATTGTTTTTGTCCCATCATCAAACTGTTTGAGGAACAAAGTATGATCTGACTGCCTTTGTTGGTACCCTTGCTTCTTCAATACATTTGCAAATCTGTCAAACCATGCTCTGGGTGACTGCTTAAGTCCATACAAAGACTTCTTGAGCTTACATACCCGATTCTTTTCATTGACCATGCAAAAACCAGGTGGTAGTGTCATGTAAATTTCTTCTTCCAATTCTCCATTTAGAAATGCATTCTTAATATCTAGTTGTTGGAAAAGCCAATCCAGATTCGCTGAAAATGACAAAAGTACTCGAACTGTATTCAATTTTGCCACGGGTGCAAATGTCTCTATGTAGTCAATGCCATAAGTTTATGTATATCTCTTAGCAACCAGCCGAGCTTTATATCGTTCCACTGGGAATCAACTTTATATTTTAAGGTGAAGACCCATTTGCATGAATCACTGGGTTTTTTTCCCCTGGGTAGATCCATTACTTCCCAAGTATCATTCTTTTCCAACGATCGCAACTCCTCCATTACTGTCTCTCTCCATTTTGGGTTTTCCAAGGTTTCCTAAATGTTCTTTGGAGTTTTGGTACTATCAAGATGAGATATAAAGCTGCGAAATCCTGTAGATAGAGCATTATAGGATACGAACTTTGAGATGGAGTAAAGAGTACTGACCGAGTTTGTTTTATGAGTGCGAGGGGTATGTCTGATTATTCTGATACATTTGTAGTATCATGGGATTCTAGACCTGCCATTGGTTCCGACTCTCTTGGTGTTTTGGGAGTAAAGTTCTCCTTTTGCTTTGCTTTTGGTCTCCTTGAGTAAACAAAAATTTCCTTGTCACTTTGTTTTTCTGCACCACTCCCTGAATTCAAGTCTCCTCCAGATGGCATAGAAGAACTATGGGGTATGGTAGGAGGTGTGATGGGTATTGAGATAGACTCAAGGGGAAGTTCTAAGTTCAGGTACCAATCTTCACTAAGATTCTCCCCATTAAGAGAGGTTTTGTGGAAATATGGAATATTTTCAAAGAATGTGAAATCGGGACTTTGTGGAAGGATCATAACATTTGTATCCTTTCTGAATAGGAGAGTATCCGAGAAAGACACATTTAACTGCTCGAGGATCTAGATTGTCTGTGATTGTTGTGAATATGGGCAAAGGCGATACAACCATACACCCTGAGGGGTAGGTTTGAGCTGAGCTGAGAGTTTGGAAAGAATTGTTGAAATTTGTTGAGAGGGGATTCGAAGTTTAAGGTACAACTCAGCATTCGGTTGATTAGGTAAGCAGAAGTTAAGATAGCATCTCCCCATAACCCTTTTGGCATGTTTGCTGTAAACATCAAGGCTCGAGCAACCTCTAGAAGATGTCTATTTTTTCGTTCGGCAATCCCATGAGTTTCAACACAAGAGCTTTGATGGATTATCTCATTAGTTCGAAGGAAATCCCCCAAATTTTTGTTAAAAGTATTATGTGTCATTATCGTTCCGCAGAATTTGAATATGTGTTTGAAATTGGTTTTGTATCATAGTGCCAAAAGGGTTCTGGGGATTCGAAGTTTATGGTACGACTCAGCATTCGGTTGATTAGGTAAGCAGAAGTTAAGATAGCATCTCCCCATAACCCTTTTGGCATGTTTGCTGTAAACATCAAGGCTCGAGCAACCTCTAGAAGATGTCTATTTTTTTGTTCGACAATCCCATTTTGTTGGAGAGTTTCAACACAAGAGTTTTGATGGATTATCCCATTAGTTCGAAGGAAATCCCCCAAATTTTTGTTAAAAGTATTATGTGCCATTATCGATCCGCAGAATTTGAATATGTGTTTGAAATTGGTTTTGTATCATAGTGGAAATTAATAAACACTGATCGAACGTCAGATTTTTCTTTTAAGAGATATAACCAACAAAGTCGAGTTTGCTCGTCAATAAATGTGACAAACCATTCAGCGTGTGTTCGATTTGGAATTCGTGAAGGACCCCATACATCACTGTGAATCATAGTGAATGGTTTCGATGGTTTATATGTGAATTTTGGGAACGATGTTAGTTGATGTTTAGTAAGTTCACAAAATTCACATTGAAGATTGACAAGCTTTTTATTCAAGAAAATATTGGGAAATACGTGCTTCAAATATTGAAGATTGGGATGTCCCATTCGAAAATGCCATAACAAGACTTCACTATCACTAGAAATAGATGCGGAATCACAAACGGCAATTCGATGTTGCTTACTCATGCCAACCTCTTCAAAGTAGTAGAACCTCTCACACTCCTCAGCACTTCCAATCGTCTTCCCCGATAGTAGGTCCTGAAAAACACAGTGCGAAGAGAGGAATTTAGCAGTGCAATTTTAGGTCTTGGTTAATTGGCTTATAGATAAGTTACAAGACAAATTAGGAACATGAAGGATGGATTCTAAATATGGAGTCAGATAGTTGAATACTCCTTTTTCCTGCAACCGGTGAGAGTGATCCATCAGCAATTTTGACTCTAAGATTACCCGCACATGTTGAATATGAGGAAAATAAGTTGTAGGAGCCTGACAGGCTCCTACAAAATTACCTATTCGCGAGCTTGAAGAACAGTTTTGGGAAGATTGATTGGAGGTTTGAAGACTTGAAAATTTTTTGTAAAGTTGCTCTCTATATTTAGGATTGAAAGCGCTGCTCGTTGTAGGAATTTTTATTTGATGATCAACAGAAACTTGTAGCCTCGATTTTTATTATTCTGCTTTGGTTTCCAATCAGTTGGTTTTCCATGTAAATCCTATCAAATATTTTCTCTGTGTCCTGGTTTACGGCAATGTTTACACCAGGGTTGACCTTTTTGTTGTTTGGTACCTGGCCCATTTATTACACATTTTGAGAGTAGACCCATATTTCCTGGCCCAATATTATGATTGAGTCCATTGAAATAACTTTCAACAAGCCCACTATTTTGAAGATAACCTATATTACTTGGCCCACCTTTTGAGAGTAGACCCATATTTCCTGGCCCAATATTATGATTGCGTCCATTGAAATAACTTTCAACAAGCCCACTATTTTGAAGATAGCCTATATTACTTGGCCCACTACTTGGAAAATAACCCATATTACTCGGCCCACTCCCATTGACTTTTGTCCCAGATCTGTTACCCAATAAGGCCGACGCTTCTTCTTCGTTTTTACCACTGTTCAACATCACTTTTCTCCGACTTTCTTCCCGGCGAATTTCTGCGAAAACCTCCTGCGTCGAAGGTAACTCATCGTGTTTCATGATTTCCCTAGTGTGACATCGTAACCTTCAAGACATACCTAAGCTCTTATACTAAAAATTATGTAGCAAAATTATGTGTAATAGGAATAGCAGTCCAAAACACCCGTTGATTCGCTAGAATACTGCGGATTTGAAATCAAATATTCATTGATTCTTTAGGAAATATAGAATAACTGAAAGAATTGATAAACTATCAATTTTTTATTCATAAACAACAACATATAAAGTGTGCTAGGAAAAACCAAAGTGGAAGAAAACCCTAAACCTGCAAAGGACATGATTGCCCCTAAATAACTGTGCAAAAACTAATAATAAAGATAAAACTAAGAAAACAAATAATATTCCTACTTCATCACATTCAAATCCCAATTAATTAAATAGATTAACATGACTCCACAATGAAAACCAAAAATGTGTACCTATTTCAAACTTCTCATTTGCACACAAACAAAATACTATCAAGCACAATGTCATGTCCATAAGATGTCTACTCCAAGAGAATATCACAGTGCTCTCTCATGTTTTAGAATTAAATTCATATATGAATGTTATTTCTTATTTCTGAGGTTTGTTTCTAGATTTTAAAGACAAGATATACCTTAGATAAAAGCTTTGTTTCTTTAGGTCTAAAGCCTTCTTTCAAATATAACAAAGAAAAATTAAAGGTAGAAGATTCAAACTTCCAAAAGGAACACAAAATATACAGGTAAAAATGGAAACGATTTATAGCTTGTTTGGGAGGGATTAAAATCAGATTAAAATTGAAAATATAGCCGTTGGAGTTGACTTTTATTAGACGAGTGGGACCCAATAACGGCTATATTTTCAATTTTAATTGAATTTTAATCCTTCCCATACAAGCTCTTAATAAAATCTATAGTGACTAGGATTTCAAAGATGTTCACTGACGGTATAGATATGGTGGAATGATCAATTTTGAGAAGATTTTTACATATAAATCATGATTGACACTGCTACAAACAGTATACTGTTCATGGTAATATGGTTGGAGTTTCTATTTTATCTACTTGAATGCAGCCCTAAAATTTATCAATGCATTTGCCCAATTTCATCAGCTGATCGTAATTTGCTTATTCCATGCTAGTTTTGGCAGAGGGAAGTAGCAAACTTGAGGAAACAACTACATTACTTGCAAGAAAGCCACAGGTTAGTGCATTAACCATCTAATACATAGCAATTCAGACTAACACCACACATTGATCTTTCATGTTCAAGCAATGGAAACGTAATAGATGCCAGACCCAATTAGAAAAAGGTTATTATCCCATTAAAACTTAGGCTAGATAACACAAAGAAAGTAAAAATTTTATAAATGATATCAGAGAAAATAGCAAATACAACTCTAACTCTGAAGTTACTTCAATAAACTGCAAATTATTCTGTAGATTTTTAATGAACCTATTCCCTACATAGAAAATAGCACCATAAATTTCAGTTTGTGCAAGAAAATTGACTCGAGTAGGTCAAGTCAATTGAAGAGAGGTACAGTATTGAAAACTGTGTGTGGCTCTCAGATGTTTGATAGATCTACCAAGATATGAATTCTATTCTGTATGCCAAACACAAGATATTACAAAAAAATTCTCAAAAATAATAAAAAAATAAATGTTCATTTATTTAGACCTTGTTTGATCCCCATTTTTTTAATATACATTTTTCTCTCTCTTCTTTTCAACCACCCATTCTTCAATAAAATAATATTACACACAACCCAAAAATATTTCCTTCATTTTTAACCATACATTCTCTATCAATCTACCATTCCAAAATGCATTGTACACAAAAAAATGGAGCTCAAACAGCCCTTAGTATGAAAGCAATGTCAAATATCAAGATCACATATCACAAACACATCAATTGTAAAAAACCAGATTAAAACTAATTAGCTTCTAAGAACATGCATTTATATCGATGTTGAAATGGCCATACCCCAAATTTGAATTTGTCATCTTACAAGGAAAATCCAGATTTTGTCATGAACTTCTTTCTTTATCTAAAAACTTTACTAATCTACTGAACACTGAATTTTAAGCTTGCAAGTTGCAATCGTGATATGGACGTGTAATTATGTCATACCTTAGTACATTGCATTGAAAAAGTTAGAATAAAAAATACGATGCAAACAACTGAAAGAGATACAATTTTTAAAAAATATATATATGACAATGCAAACAACTGAAAGAGATGCAATTTTTAAAATATATATATATGATGAGATTGTCAAGTGTCCCTTTCGAAATTAGAAAGTCACATTCAGCTATATTAGTCAGCATATAAATGATGGGAGATACATATGCAGGCTTGCAAACAATGCACATTAAGTCCGAGATAATACTGTATGCCCTTTTATGATAAATGCAGACAGCTTTTGGGAGAAGAACTTTCTGGATTGAGCATCAAAGACCTACAAAACCTGGAAAATCAACTGGAAATGAGCTTGAAAGGCATCCGCGCGAGAAAGGTTAGAGCTTTTTCTGTCTAAGAGAGTAACTTTAATTTTTATCTACAGCTGCCATTATCATGTAAATTGAAGTTTTGAGAATTTATTGTTTCTAACAGGAACAGATCATGACTGATGAAATCAAAGAGTTAAACCGGAAGGTCCACTTCCAAAATCAGTTAGATTTTCACATTTTTATTATATCCAAGCATAGATTTAATGACTTTTTTTATTTCATTACAGAGGAGTCTCATGCATCAAGAGAACATAGAACTGTATAAGAAGGTAGACCTTGTTTGTCAAGAGAATGCAGAATTGAGAAGAAAGGTACACCAACCATCACCCTGAAAAGTACTGTATTTATGCCAGGTAGGTGAACTTTTCCAGCTGAGCTTAACACAAGTTTTGATCCAGGTTTACAGCCCAGAGAATATTGATGAAGCAAGCAGGGGCTCCCACATTAGCAATGGAATCAACAATGAATATGAGTTGCACAGCCCCATCAATCTCCAGTTAAGCCAACCACAAACTAAGAAGAAGAATACACCAACAATTATGATGAAGTTGGGATAAATTCTCTATAAGAGATCCTTGTTTGATATTTATAATATTATATATAAATATTATAACATTGAATACTCCAACAGGCTTCAGCTGCATTAGGAGAGGTAGCAGCACTAAAAATGTAT
This sequence comes from Fraxinus americana, assembly GCA_035079005.1. Classification (NCBI taxonomy): domain Eukaryota; kingdom Viridiplantae; phylum Streptophyta; class Magnoliopsida; order Lamiales; family Oleaceae; genus Fraxinus; species Fraxinus americana. Next base: position 7,408,252 of record CM068714.1, read on the forward strand.
GTATTAAAGAAATATATTGCACAATATACAATGATACAAGTAATGATATACTATTCCATTTCTTACGATGAAATAAATATAAAAAAAAGTATATCTTGTAATATTTAACTATTTGTTCAAAGCAGACCCGAACATTAACCCAAAAAGGTAAAGGATCAAGGGTACACCACTTCCTCAGCTAGAGTCCAGGATCATGGGAGTGGGAAGGCTAATAGAATTCCTACCTGTCTAAAAGTAGAACTGAGTCGTACCGGTTGTCAAAATTAATGGAACAAAAATACAACGAAATTTGACTAAAATAAGTTAATATTCCACAAAAGCACTCATTAAACCGGTCTCGGAGTTCAAGGTAGGAAAGGCGATTTTTTTCGGTATATAAGTATGTAGGTTTTAAGCTATAATTGAACCGAATTTTAGCCAATTCTCAATTTCTCCAATCAAACAGACTTGTCCGATTTTGAAAATATAAACATACCTTGTAACCCATGTTGGAAATTTACTTAACATGCACAGCGGAAATTAAACAATTTTCAATTCCCAAACGAGAATCTGCAATGTGTTTAGATAGAAACTGTGATGAGAATGATACCTTTGATGAATTCCACAAACTCTTTTGCTTTTTCTTGAACTCCAATGATCACGATCTGCAATCCAAGCTGTCCAATTGTCCAGCCTCCAATGGTGATCCACACAGAGAACAAGAATGACGGCTAGGGTTTTCTTTTCTTGTGCTAGCAAGAATAATGAAAATTCTCTTGCAGTTTTTCAAACCCTAACAGCTTATTAATATAAGTCCAGATGGGCTCGACCCATCTATTAAACTTAACCCGGTCCAAGATTTAATTAATCAAATTAATTAAATCTGGTCCATGAATTAATTAATCCAATTAATTAATTCGGGCCTATTAATAAACAACCCAATTAATTAATTATCCAACACTTGTCAATTAATTAATTGGTAAATCTCATTCTTCTGATTCTCTTTTGTGTGTGACCCATTAGGTTCCCGATCACGATGCCGAACGACGTGAATTATTATTTTGATCTAATCAAAATCAATAAATTAAAACGCCCCTTTTAATTTACCACTAATTCATTTTCGTTGTCCCGCAGTTGACATCTAGCAATGTGTCGGGCAATACATGTGACGGGAAATATCACGTAGCATGACAAAACCAAACTTGTTCGTTTACCGTGAAACTATAATCCTTTCGTCAATATGATCCGATCAATTATGAGATATGGATATGTGTCAATCTCAATTATCGATCATATCTTTTATCCCACTCTTAAGTCAATGTACGTCGAAAACTCTTTTCCGACTTATGAGTTTACCTTGGCCAAGGATTTCATTATCAACTTAACTGGATAAAATGTAGATCATAATCTCTTACTATCTAAGAGTGACGAATCCTCTATTGGTCATTCACAACCTTCATATGATTCTTGACATACCCGAACGATCTTGTATTAGTGACCCTTGTGAGCAACATCCAACATCACCAAAGTATGATCGCCCTCATATAAGGTACTATGATGACCTCAAGTCAAAGGACCAATTCCACTGCCGAACGTCGAGAGATTAACCACTAACACTTAGATAGTTATCCATGTGGAATCTCTCATTGGTCTCCAATGTTTTGTTCTATAACAAAACATCCACGTGTTCATTCAAGTGTCACCACACTTTAGCTTGTGAGATCGGCTACTTACTTTACAAGTAAGAATACCACACGCGATAGTCTATCCGTAATAACGATATCCGTATCTCGTTATTACCTCGACCACGGACGATTTAAGATTCACTCATATGTAATTTGTATCTCACAATCACAACTCCTTGTGATTAACAAATCACCAAGACTTGAATCTACGGATTCTATCATTTAATTTATTAGAATATTAATTCAATTAAATAATAGATATTGCCATATATATGCATTGATTATATATATTCAAAGTGTTTATGTCCAAAGTTGATTGGACCTAGGGCATAACACTTACAAACTCCCACTTGCACTAGATCCAATCACTTATGTATCTTATACCATAAGAGTCTACATGACGATCATGTTTATACTGCGACAACTCTTTGTCAGTGGATCTGCAATTTAATAACTTGTGGGAATTCGTTCTTTATTTACGTCATTTCTTTGTATTATCTTTTCAATGAGATAACACTGCCTTAACATATGTTTAGATCATTGATGAGACCTTAGTTCCTTCGCTTGCACGATGGCTCCATTGTATCACAATGCATAAGCGTGTGATCAACAATGTTAGGAACTACTCTAAGTTCAGTAATGAACTCCCTGATCTAGACCACAACTTATGTTGCTTTGTAAAGCAATGATATATAAGGCTTCCATTATTGAATCAACGGTTATTTGGAACATTTCCAACGCACCGCTTAAGAGTAAACCAATATCCTATTTGAGATGTGCTATTATTCCAGTCTGACTAGAAGTTAGCATCATTCTATCCATGAACTCTCAGTTCATTTTCTCCATATAAAATCTTCTCGAGATTTTATCTGTATAGATTGGGATGAGTTAAGCAATCTTCTAAATTTATCTCTATAGATCAACTTGCTTCTCCCACATCCATCACGGAGAAATTATTTGACAACCATAATTTCAACAATTGAAATATAGAGACGTCGTTTCCTATAATATGTCTCATACATATAATATCAGGAATGCGACAATGCTCCCACTATCTTCTTGTAAACGCACATTTCGTCTTCAATTTTTGATAAAATCAAACATTTTGACCTTTTGCATCAAATCGAAGATTTCAGCTCCAAGAGGCTTGTTTCAATCCATATTGACATTTTCTTGTAAACTCTTTTACAACCTATGGGTTCTAATCCATTAGGCAAGTCGACCAAGGTCAAACCTCAGTTACATACAACAAGTCCATCTCTTTAAGTCAACACTTGACTTTATTTCTATGTAATTAGTAGGTTCATTATCCTTGATTAGTAATCATGGATTCGTACCTTCTAGGAGGTCAAATGATCCTACAAGATTTACACTGAGCTAACGCGTTCTCAGAAGTCTCCACTTCTTGATTAAGAGTGTGTCCCTCAGCTGGTGTGGGATAAGACTCAGGTTCATCTATTCGGTCAATTATATCCGTGGACTCTTGAACTCTTTCAAGATTTATTCTACTCCCACTATCTCTCTTAGAGTAAACACTTTCTCTAAAAGTACGACATGTATTGAGATGAACATCTTCTTCTCAACGGGATTATAGAATTGATATCCAATTGTCTATTGGATATCCACAAATATGTATTTAACGGATCTAGTTTCAAACTTATCTGATCCAATATGCTTCACATAAGCATCATAGCCCAAACTTTCATATGAGATAAGTTGGGCATTTCCATAACTCGTATGAAGTTTTGTCAACCGATTTAGATGAGACACGATTTAGTACGCAGCACGTATCAATCAGTGCATGACTTCAAAACGACTTTTGAATGTTTGCATGGCTGGTTCTCTATTGCACTATATCTAATAGTGCACGATTCCACTGCGTGAGAATCTAATTCTCTTTTAGATAATCTAAAATTCTTCATTTTAGATATTCTTTACCTCGAACAAGTCTTAGTGTAAGAATATATTTACCTATTTGTTTATCAACTTTTAGTTTGAATCCCTTGAACATTTCAAGAGATTCATGCTTGAATTTCATCAAATATACATGATCATTTCTGAAATGATCATTAGTAAATGTGATGAGATAAGATAAACTTCACCTGACATTAATTGATATGGATCTACATACATCACTATGTATTAGACCTAATAATTGTGCAGATCTTTTTCCTTTTCAAGTAAAAGGAGATTTGGTCATGTGTCTTACAGACATGATTCGCATTTGTCAAATGATTCAAAATTATTTGACCCAAATATACATCTCCATGTAAGTTTGGAATTGCATCCTCATTTATGTGACCAAATTTGCAATGTCAGATATATGTGTTATTCAAATTATCATTTTTATACCTTTCAATTTCTATACTCATTATAGAACACTCAACATTTAGAATATAAATGTCATTTTGTAATTTACCATAACCATTAAGATCTTATCAAGATAAAAAGGAACAACAATTGTCCTTAACATTAGAATAATTCATGTCAAAACATGAAATTTATTTAATGCTCTTGGTAATGGTGGGAACAAAATTAACATTTTTCTAATTCTAATATCGAGCCTAAAGGCAATTGCGAGAAATATGCTTCTACAGGTAATGCAGCAACTTTTGCTCATTTTCAACGTGTAGGTCAACTTCTCCTTTCTGCAGCGATCTACTTTTATTTAGTTTCTGCATATTTATACAAATATGAGATCTATATCTAGTATCTAATGCCCATGAAACTAATGAAGTAGATTTAAGCCTTGCAATTTCATTTCTAATGACCCATCATTCCAAAATGATAATAAGGATCATCAGATTTGGTATTGTCCTTATTTACTTTAACTGTCTTAGTCATCTTGGTTGCTTTTCCAAAGCATCCTTTAGACTTCCATATAGGAATTTATGACTAAAATTTGTCCACTACCAACACAGATGTTGGACTTAACAGTTTCAAGCATGTTCAGCATCTCAATGAGCGTGCTTCGAGTTTATTCATGTTAAATTCATAATTAGTTATGAATAACTCTCTGACAGAGATTGCAGAACCAAGTCTATACTTAGTTCATGACTGAACGCAATCAAGACAACTTCTCAAAGTAGTCTGCATCTTCAGTACACAAGCACCGACTGAAGATTCTTCTGTCATTAAACACTGGTATAGTTGCTGGGAAATATCATATATTTCCTCGTATGAATGTTCATCATTCAACATATTGAGATAAAAAATCATATGTTAGCATCTATACTCTTATGTTGCTTTGTAACTCAGGTGACATAGTTACAAACATCACATATGTTGTAGTACTATCGTCATCACTGTGTTTATTATAGCAGCCACCTCTTCTTTTATCGAGTCATCAACAGATGTCTCTAGAAAGGACTACTCAAGGACATAACCAATTTTTCATGCCTGAGAACAATTCTCAGATTGCGGCATCAATCAAGAAAATTTGCTTTGATTGTTGGCATACAATATGCCTCTTAAATACATATGGTTACTCATGATTCAATAAATGTAAACGACGAAAAGTAAAGAAATAATATATATAATGCATGAATTAATTTAACATGGCATTTTATTAAATTAATTTCGATCCCACTGTTTAACTCAAATTTATGACCCTCTCACACAAATTTATGGAATCCGTACTTGATTCCCAGTGGGCTGAGATCCCATTTGTTATATTAAAACCTTGAGTGTACTCAACAAGCCCTAATAAAACATTTGGGTAGATACTATTATCAATTGCATCTCCATACAACTCCCAGATCATTAAGCCGACAACTCTTTGTCTTCACACATCTTATGTGTTAGTGTAACGACCCGGGTCCCACTTAACGGGCTGTCTCGGCCGTTAGATCGACAACGCATCTTTGTCCCATTTGTACCAACATAGGTCTTTTCAGCATGCTTTGTCCTCACTCGCACGCTCTCCGAGAAAACTTCCCAGGGGGTCACCCATCATAGAATTGCTCCAAGTCAAGCACGCTTAACTGTGGAGTTTCCAACGATGGACTTCCGGAAAAGAAGGTGCACCTTGTTGGTATGAGTAGTACCTATCAAATCTCTTAAACTTTCTTGGTCTGGGGTATTACAATCACCCCCCGTTAGACTCGCGACGTCCTCGTCGCGCTTGATCTATCTGAGGATCCGTTGCCAGGCGTTGAGATTCTAGAGGTGGCTCCTACGGGTTCAAGAGGTGGCTCCCTTCCTATGGCGTAGCACTTTGTCCCGCATAGCACTTAGTTCTCGATTTCCGGCTGGCAAACGTCTCTGATACCATTTGTAACGACCCGGGTCCCACTTAACGGGCTGTCCTGGCCGTTAGATCGACAACGTACTGTCCCCACTGTACCAACATAGGTCTTTTCAGCATGCTTTGTCCTCACTCGCACGCTCTCCGAGAAAACTTCCCAGGGGGTCACCCATCATAGAATTGCTCCAAGTCAAGCACGCTTAACTGTGGAGTTTCCAACGATGGACTTCCGGAAAAGAAGGTGCACCTTGTTGGTATGAGTAGTACCTATCAAATCTCTTAAACTTTCTTGGTCTGGGGTATTACAGTTAGCTTTAACATGTCTCTAAGATTTATCTCCTTGAGTGTACTCAACAAGAAATAAATATTAGTTAAGTTAAACCCATCATTCAGAAATATCTAATATTTTATAGTGTCAAACATATCCCTAATAGATCAGCCTTGAGTGTACTCAACAAGCTAAGATCGATTTAGGACTCTCGTTTTTCACTATAATGAAGGAAGGCGAAAATAAATATGACTTAATGTTTTAACATGCCTCTAAAATTTATCTTCTTGAGTGTACTCAATAAAAGATAAATATTAGTTAAGTCAAACCCATCATTCAGAAATATCTAATATTTCACAGTGTCAAACATATCCCTAATGGACCAGCCTTGAGTGTACTCAACAAGCTAAGATCGATTTAGGACTCTCGTTTTTCACTATAATGATGGAAGGCAAATAACAAATTGACTTAATATTTTTTTAACGAGGGGTTTTGCATGCAAAATGTCACATCGTAATAATTATATATATTTTATTATACATCTAACATGCAAATAAACATACATATAATGGTGTGGACGATTATGGACTTATACTTTCTAGTCTTCCCGAGTCATAAGGAAGACTAGTCGGTCAGTTCCTAGGGGGTATAGCATTGATTCATACAATGCTCCATCTCTATGGTCTCTTCATCTTCTTGTATCTTCAATTAATCTATCTGCAACTTGTATCCTATACTAGTTGGCACGCAGACCTAAATAATATTGGGCGCACAGGCCCATAATAATAACAATAGTAACGGACTCGCAGGTCCAAAATAAATTAGAGTTCGCAGGCCCCATAAAACACCAAGAATAAAACTAACCATTCAACACATCTACATGGTCGAGTCCATAATCATCCACTAATAAAACATTCATCATATAAATGCATTCCTATAATATCTAATATTATATGCATACATGTTTCAAATTTCTAGCAATTAAAGTCGTCTAAACTAATTTAGACAAATAGATCGGAACAATTAAATAATTAATTAATCAAATTAATTAATTAATTTAATTAGCGGACTTATTTAATTAAAATCAAATTTCAATTAAATATCAAATTAGAGTCCAACTCTAATTCTACAAATATAAGGCGGGACTATTTAATCAAAATCAAATTTTAATTAAATACCAAATTAGAGTCCAACTCTAATTTCAATAAAATTTTAGGGCAAAACAATTTAATTAAAATCAAATTTTAATTAAACGTTAAATTAAAGTTCAACTCTAATTATAATCAAATTAATACGGTTGAATTTAATTAAAATCAAATTTTAATTAAATACAAAATAAGAGTCAAACTCTAATTCCAAGATATTAGGGCGAACATATTTAATTAAAATCAAATCTTAATTAAATGCTAAATTAGAGTCTAACTCTAATTTTAAGAAGCATTAGGGCGAGACAATTTAATTAAAATCAAATTTCAATTAAATGTCAAATTAGAGTCCAACTCTAATTTCAACAATATACTAGGGTGGATAATTTAATTAAAATCAAATTTTAATTAAATATTAAATTAGAGTCCAACTCTAATTTAATTGAATTAAAATTTTAATTTAGGATAAAACTCCTAAATAAAATAAAATTCAATTTAGTGTCAAAGTTTAATATTTAAGTTAAAATCCAATTTTAACTAAAATATAAAAGTCGTCAATTTTTAAATAAAATTTTAAACGGGTCAAAATTGAATTTTAAGGTCAAACTATTTGAAAATCAAATCTAAAAACAATTTAATATTTAAATTCAAAACCATTTTGAAATTTACAATAAGACCCCAAGTTTAAAATTAAAGACAAGCCCTTCAATTTGTAAAATTGCATGGCAGGGCCTTCATTTTAAAATTAATTACAAAAAGACCCAAACAATCATAATTGCTTGCGGGGGCCTGCAATTTCAGAAATTGCACCAGAGGCCCCCGCCTCCACCCTCCTCACCGTTTCAGAAAACCTAAAACCCTACTCCTTGCCGGCGCCGCTTCACCGGCGAGTCCCGGACTCGCCGCCGCAGGAGCGCGAAAACGCTGCTGACGGCTGTAACGCCTGTCTGCAAGAAGTGGCAGCCAGGCGTGTCGCACGGAGCGACGCTGCAACGCAGGGCTGCCGCCGTGTGGGGCGAAGCCGCTTCACCGGCGACTTCGCCCCTGCCGCGTTCGCCGGCGGCGTTTTGTTGCTGCCGGCCGAAAATTCCATCCCTTTTTTTTTTTTTTTTGTACGAAAAAATTATTTTCATTTTCAAAACAGATTTTTGAAGATGAAAAATAATTTTCTAAATTACTAGATTCAAGAAACAAAATTAAACAATTAACTTTTAATTGTTCAATCATGCAAAACAATTTCTAACAAACACAAAGTAGGCTCTGATACCACTGTTGGGAATTTACTTAACATGCACGGCGGAAATTAAACAATTTTCAATTCCCAAACGAGGATCTGCAATGTGTTTAGATAGAAGCGTGATGAGAATGATACCTTTGATGAATTCCACAAACTCTTTTGCTTTTCTTGAACTCCAATGATCACGATCTGCAATCCAAGCTGTCCAATTGTCCAGCCTCCAATGGTGATCCACACAGAGAACAAGAATGACGGCTAGGGTTTTCTTTTCTTGTGCTAGCAAGAATAATGAAAATTCTCTTGCAGTTTTTCAAACCCTAACAGCTTATTAATATAAGTCCAGATGGGCTCGACCCATCTATTAAACTTAACCCGGTCCAAGATTTAATTAATCAAATTAATTAAATCTGGTCCATGAATTAATTAATCCAATTAATTAATTCGGGCCTATTAATAAACAACCCAATTAATTAATTATCCAACACTTGTCAATTAATTAATTGGTAAATCTCATTCTTCTAATTCTCTTTTGTGTGTGACCCATTAGGTTCCCGATCACGATGCCGAGCGACTTGAATTATTATTTTGATCTAATCAAAATCGATAAATTAAAACGCCCCTTTTAATTTATCACTAATTCACTTTCGTTGTCCCAAATTGACATCTAGCAATGTATCAGGGCAATACATGTGACGGGAAATATCACGTAGCATGACAAAACCAAACTTGTTCGTTTACCGTGAAACTATAATCCTTTCGTCAATATGATCCGATCAATTATGAGATATGGATATGTGTCAATCTCAATTATCGATCATATCTTTTATCCCACTGTTAAGTCAATGTACGTCGAAAACTCTTTTCCGACTTATGAGTTCACCTTGGCCAAGGATTTCATTATCAACTTAACTGGATAAAATGTAGATCATAATCTCTTACTATCTAAGAGTGACGAATCCTCTATTGATCATTCACAACCTTCATATGATTCTTGACATACCCGAACGATCTTTGTATTAGTGACCCTTGTGAGCAACATCCAACATCACCAAAGTATGATCGCCCTCATATAAGGTACTATGATGACCTCAAGTCAAAGGACCAATTCCATCGCCGAACGTCGAGAGATTAACCACTAACACTTAGATAGTTATCCATGTGGAATCTCTCAGCGGGTCTCCAATGTTTTGTTCTATAACAAAACATACACGTGTTCATTCAAGTGTCACCACACTTTAGCTTGTGAGATCAACTACTTACTTTACAAGTAAGAATACCACACGCGATAGTCTATCCGTAATAACGATATCCGTATCTCGTTATTACCTCGACCACGGACGATTTAAGATTCACTCATATGTAATTTGTATCTCACAATCACAACTCCTTGTGATTAACAAATCACCAAGACTTGAATCTACGGATTCTATCATTTAATTTATTAGAATATTAATTCAATTAAATAATAGATATTGCCATATATATGCATTGATTATATATATTCAAAGTGTTTATGTCCAAAGTTGATTGGACCTAGGGCATAACACTTACAAACTCCCACTTGCACTAGATCCAATCACTTATGTATCTTATACCATAAGAGTCTACATGACGATCATGTTTATACTGCGACAACTCTTTGTCAGTGGATCTGCAATTTAATAACTTGTGGGAATTCGTTCTTTATTTACGTCATTTCTTTGTATTATCTTTTCAATGAGATAACACTGCCTTAACATATGTTTAGATCATTGATGAGACCTTAGTTCCTTCGCTTGCACGATGGCTCCATTGTATCACAATGCATAAGCGTGTGATCAACAATGTTAGGAACTACTCTAAGTTCAGTAATGAACTCCCTGATCTAGACCACAACTTATGTTGCTTTGTAAAGCAATGATATATAAGGCTTCCATTATTGAATCAACGGTTATTTGGAACATTTCCAACGCACCGCTTAAGAGTAAACCAATATCCTATTTGAGATGTGCTATTATTCCAGTCTGACTAGAAGTTAGCATCATTCTATCCATGAACTCTCGATTCATTTTCTCCATATAAAATCTTCTCGAGATTTTATCTGTATAGATTGGGATGAGTTAAGCAATCTTCTAAATTTATCTCTATAGATCAACTTGCTTCTCCCACATCCATCACGGAGAAATTATTTGACAACCATAATTTCAACAATTGAAATATAGAGACGTCGTTTCCTATAATATGTCTCATACATATAATATCAGGAATGCGACAATGCTCCCACTATCTTCTTGTAAACGCACATTTCGTCTTCAATTTTTGATAAAATCAAACATTTTGACCTTTTGCATCAAATCGAAGATTTCAGCTCCAAGAGGCTTGTTTCAATCCATATTGACATTTTCTTGTAAACTCTTTTACAACCTATGGGTTCTAATCCATTAGGCAAGTCGACCAAGGTCAAACCTCAGTTACATACAACAAGTCCATCTCTTTAAGTCAACACTTGACTTTATTTCTATGTAATTAGTAGGTTCATTATCCTTGATTAGTAATCATGGATTCGTACCTTCTAGGAGGTCAAATGATCCTACAAGATTTACACTGAGCTAACGCGTTCTCAGAAGTCTCCACTTCTTGATTAAGAGTGTGTCCCTCAGCTGGTGTGGGATAAGACTCAGGTTCATCTATTCGGTCAATTATATCCGTGGACTCTTGAACTCTTTCAAGATTTATTCTACTCCCACTATCTCTCTTAGAGTAAACACTTTCTCTAAAAGTACGACATGTATTGAGATGAACATCTTCTTCTCAACGGGATTATAGAATTGATATCCAATTGTCTATTGGATATCCACAAATATGTATTTAACGGATCTAGTTTCAAACTTATCTGATCCAATATGCTTCACATAAGCATCATAGCCCAAACTTTCATATGAGATAAGTTGGGCATTTCCATAACTCGTATGAAGTTTTGTCAACCGATTTAGATGAGACACGATTTAGTACGCAGCACGTATCAATCAGTGCATGACTTCAAAACGACTTTTGAATGTTTGCATGGCTGGTTCTCTATTGCACTATATCTAATAGTGCACGATTCCACTGCGTGAGAATCTAATTCTCTTTTAGATAATCTAAAATTCTTCATTTTAGATATTCTTTACCTCGAACAAGTCTTAGTGTAAGAATATATTTACCTATTTGTTTATCAACTTTTAGTTTGAATCCCTTGAACATTTCAAGAGATTCATGCTTGAATTTCATCAAATATACATGATCATTTCTGAAATGATCATTAGTAAATGTGATGAGATAAGATAAACTTCACCTGACATTAATTGATATGGATCTACATACATCACTATGTATTAGACCTAATAATTGTGCAGATCTTTTTCCTTTTCAAGTAAAAGGAGATTTGGTCACTGTGTCTTACAGACATGATTCGCATTTGTCAAATGATTCAAAATTATTTGACCCAAATATACATCTCCATGTAAGTTTGGAATTGCATCCTCATTTATGTGACCAAATTTGCAATGTCAGATATATGTGTTATTCAAATTATCATTTTTATACCTTTCAATTTCTATACTCATTATAGAACACTCAACATTTAGAATATAAATGTCATTTTGTAATTTACCATAACCATTAAGATCTTATCAAGATAAAAAGGAACAACAATTGTCCTTAACATTAGAATAATTCATGTCAAAACATGAAATTTATTTAATGCTCTTGGTAATGGTGGGAACAAAATTAACATTTTTCTAATTCTAATATCGAGCCTAAAGGCAATTGCGAGAAATATGCTTCTACAGGTAATGCAGCAACTTTTGCTCATTTTCAACGTGTAGGTCAACTTCTCCTTTCTGCAGCGATCTACTTTTATTTAGTTTCTGCATATTTATACAAATATGAGATCTATATCTAGTATCTAATGCCCATGAAACTAATGAAGTAGATTTAAGCCTTGCAATTTCATTTCTAATGACCCATCATTCCAAAATGATAATAAGGATCATCAGATTTGGTATTGTCCTTATTTACTTTAAGCGTCTTAGTCATCTTGGTTGCTTTTCCAAAGCATCCTTTAGACTTCCATATAGGAATTTATGACTAAAATTTGTCCACTACCAACACAGATGTTGGACTTAACAGTTTCAAGCATGTTCAGCATCTCAATGAGCGTGCTTCGAGTTTATTCATGTTAAATTCATAATTAGTTATGAATAACTCTCTCGACAGATTGCGAGAACCAAGTCTATACTTAGTTCATGATCGAACGCAATCAAGACAACTTCTCAAAGTAGTCTTGCATCTTCGCACACAAGCACCGGGAAGATTCTTCTCGTCATTAAACAACTTGGTATAGTTCTCGGGAAATATCATATATTTCCTCGTATGAATGTTCATCATTCAACATATTGAGATAAAAAATCATATGTTAGCATCTATACTCTTATGTTGCTTTGTAACTCGGTGACATAGTTACAAACATCACATATGTTGTAGTACTATCGTCATCATGTGTTTATTATAGCGACCACCTCTTCTTTTATCGAGTCATCAACGATGTCTCTAGAAAGGACTACTCAAGGACATAACCAATTTTTCATGCACGAGAACAATTCTCGGATTGCGGCATCAATCAAGAAAATTTGCTTTGATTGTTGGCATACAATATGCCTCTTAAATACATATGGTTACTCATGATTCAATAAATGTAAACGACGAAAAGTAAAGAAATAATATATATAATGCATGAATTAATTTAACATGGCATTTTATTAAATTAATTTCGATCCCACTGTTTAACTCAAATTTATGACCCTCTCACACAAATTTATGGAATCCGTACTTGATTCCCAGTGGGCTGAGATCCCATTTGTTATATTAAAACCTTGAGTGTACTCAACAAGCCCTAATAAAACATTTGGGTAGATACTATTATCAATTGCATCTCCATACAACTCCCAGATCATTAAGCCGACAACTCTTTGTCTTCACACATCTTATGTGTTAGTGTAACGACCCGGGTCCCACTTAACGGGCTGTCCTGGCCGTTAGATCGACAACGTACTGTCCCCACTGTACCAACATAGGTCTTTTCAGCATGCTTTGTCCTCACTCGCACGCTCTCCGAGAAAACTTCCCAGGGGGTCACCCATCATAGAATTGCTCCAAGTCAAGCACGCTTAACTGTGGAGTTTCCAACGATGGACTTCCGGAAAAGAAGGTGCACCTTGTTGGTATGAGTAGTACCTATCAAATCTCTTAAACTTTCTTGGTCTGGGGTATTACAATCACCCCCCGTTAGACTCGCGACGTCCTCGTCGCGCTTGATCTATCTGAGGATCCGTTGCCAGGCGTTGAGATTCTAGAGGTGGCTCCTACGGGTTCAAGAGGTGGCTCCCTTCCTATGGCGTAGCACTTTGTCCCGCATAGCACTTAGTTCTCGATTTCCGGCTGGCAAACGTCTCTGATACCATTTGTAACGACCCGGGTCCCACTTAACGGGCTGTCCTGGCCGTTAGATCGACAACGTACTGTCCCCACTGTACCAACATAGGTCTTTTCAGCATGCTTTGTCCTCACTCGCACGCTCTCCGAGAAAACTTCCCAGGGGGTCACCCATCATAGAATTGCTCCAAGTCAAGCACGCTTAACTGTGGAGTTTCCAACGATGGACTTCCGGAAAAGAAGGTGCACCTTGTTGGTATGAGTAGTACCTATCAAATCTCTTAAACTTTCTTGGTCTGGGGTATTACAGTTAGCTTTAACATGTCTCTAAGATTTATCTCCTTGAGTGTACTCAACAAGAAATAAATATTAGTTAAGTTAAACCCATCATTCAGAAATATCTAATATTTTATAGTGTCAAACATATCCCTAATAGATCAGCCTTGAGTGTACTCAACAAGCTAAGATCGATTTAGGACTCTCGTTTTTCACTATAATGAAGGAAGGCGAAAATAAATATGACTTAATGTTTTAACATGCCTCTAAAATTTATCTTCTTGAGTGTACTCAATAAAAGATAAATATTAGTTAAGTCAAACCCATCATTCAGAAATATCTAATATTTCACAGTGTCAAACATATCCCTAATGGACCAGCCTTGAGTGTACTCAACAAGCTAAGATCGATTTAGGACTCTCGTTTTTCACTATAATGATGGAAGGCAAATAACAAATTGACTTAATATTTTTTTAACGAGGGGTTTTGCATGCAAAAGGTCTCATCGTAATAATTATATATATTTTATTATACATCTAACATGCAAATAAACATACATATAATAGTGTGGACGATTATGGACTTATACTATCTAGTCTTCCCGAGTCATAAGGAAGACTAGTCGGTCAGTTCCTAGGGGGTATAGCATTGATTCATACAATGCTCCATCTCTATGGTCTCCTCCTCTTCTTGTATCTTCAATTAGTCCAGCTGCAACTTGTATCATATACTAGTTGGCACGCAGACCTAAATAATATTGGACACGCAGGCCCATAATAATAATAACGGACTCGCAGGTCCAAAATAAATAAGAGCTCGCAGGCCCATAAAACACCAAGAATAAAACTAACCATTCAACACATCTACATGGTCGAGTCCATAATCATCCACTAATAAAACATTCATCATATAAATGCATTCCTATAATATCTAATATTATATGCATACATGTTTCAAATTTCTAGCAATTAAAGTCGTCTAAACTAATTTAGACAAATAGATCGGAACAATTAAATAATTAATTAATCAAATTAATTAATTAATTTAATTAGCGGACTTATTTAATTAAAATCAAATTTCAATTAAATATCAAATTAGAGTCCAACTCTAATTCTACAAATATAAGGCGGGACTATTTAATCAAAATCAAATTTTAATTAAATACCAAATTAGAGTCCAACTCTAATTTCAATAAAATTTTAGGGCAAAACAATTTAATTAAAATCAAATTTTAATTAAACGTTAAATTAAAGTTCAACTCTAATTATAATCAAATTAATACGGTTGAATTTAATTAAAATCAAATTTTAATTAAATACAAAATAAGAGTCAAACTCTAATTCCAAGATATTAGGGCGAACATATTTAATTAAAATCAAATCTTAATTAAATGCTAAATTAGAGTCTAACTCTAATTTTAAGAAGCATTAGGGCGAGACAATTTAATTAAAATCAAATTTCAATTAAATGTCAAATTAGAGTCCAACTCTAATTTCAACAATATACTAGGGTGGATAATTTAATTAAAATCAAATTTTAATTAAATATTAAATTAGAGTCCAACTCTAATTTAATTGAATTAAAATTTTAATTTAGGATAAAACTCCTAAATAAAATAAAATTCAATTTAGTGTCAAAGTTTAATATTTAAGTTAAAATCCAATTTTAACTAAAATATAAAAGTCGTCAATTTTTAAATAAAATTTTAAACGGGTCAAAATTGAATTTTAAGGTCAAACTATTTGAAAATCAAATCTAAAAACAATTTAATATTTAAATTCAAAACCATTTTGAAATTTACAATAAGACCCCAAGTTTAAAATTAAAGACAAGCCCTTCAATTTGTAAAATTGCATGGCAGGGCCTTCATTTTAAAATTAATTACAAAAAGACCCAAACAATCATAATTGCTTGCGGGGGCCTGCAATTTCAGAAATTGCACCAGAGGCCCCCGCCTCCACCCTCCTCACCGTTTCAGAAAACCTAAAACCCTACTCCTTGCGGCTGCCAGCTTCACCTGGGCGAGTCCGGACTCGCCGCGCAGAGCGCGAACGCCTTCTTGCCGCAGCCGCGACTGGCTTCTTGTAACGCTTGCCAGTGGCAGAAGCCTCCAGCATTGCATTACGTCGCACGGAAGCGACAGCAACCTAGTGGCCGCTGCCGTGTGGGGCGAAGCCGCTTCACCGGCGACTTCGCCCCTGCCGCGTTCGCCGGCGGCGTTTTGTTGCTGCCGGCCGAAAATTCCATCCCTTTTTTTTTTTTTTTTGTACGAAAAAATTATTTTCATTTTCAAAACAGATTTTTGAAGATGAAAAATAATTTTCTAAATTACTAGATTCAAGAAACAAAATTAAACAATTAACTTTTAATTGTTCAATCATGCAAAACAATTTCTAACAAACACAAAGTAGGCTCTGATACCACTGTTGGGAATTTACTTAACATGCACGGCGGAAATTAAACAATTTTCAATTCCCAAACGAGGATCTGCAATGTGTTTAGATAGAAACTGTGATGAGAATGATACCTTTGATGAATTCCACAAACTCTTTTGCTTTTTCTTGAACTCCAATGATCACGATCTGCAATCCAAGCTGTCCAATTGTCCAGCCTCCAATGGTGATCCACACAGAGAACAAGAATGACGGCTAGGGTTTTCTTTTCTTGTGCTAGCAAGAATAATGAAAATTCTCTTGCAGTTTTTCAAACCCTAACAGCTTATTAATATAAGTCCAGATGGGCTCGACCCATCTATTAAACTTAACCCGGTCCAAGATTTAATTAATCAAATTAATTAAATCTGGTCCATGAATTAATTAATCCAATTAATTAATTCGGGCCTATTAATAAACAACCCAATTAATTAATTATCCAACACTTGTCAATTAATTAATTGGTAAATCTCATTCTTCTGATTCTCTTTTGTGTGTGACCCATTAGGTTCCCGATCACGATGCCGAACGACGTGAATTATTATTTTGATCTAATCAAAATCAATAAATTAAAACGCCCCTTTTAATTTATCACTAATTCATTTTCGTTGTCCCAGATTGACATCTAGCAATGTATCAGGGCAATACATGTGACGGGAAATATCACGTAGCATGACAAAACCAAACTTGTTCGTTTACCGTGAAACTATAATCCTTTCGTCAATATGATCCGATCAATTATGAGATATGGATATGTGTCAATCTCAATTATCGATCATATCTTTTATCCCACTGTTAAGTCAATGTACGTCGAAAACTCTTTTCCGACTTATGAGTTCACCTTGGCCAAGGATTTCATTATCAACTTAACTGGATAAAATGTAGATCATAATCTCTTACTATCTAAGAGTGACGAATCCTCTATTGATCATTCACAACCTTCATATGATTCTTGACATACCCGAACGATGCTGTATTAGTGACCCTTGACAGAGCAACATCCAACATCACCAAAGTATGACTGCCCTCATATAAGGTACTATGATGACCTCAAGTCAAAGGACCAATTCCACTGCCGAACGTCAGAGATTAACCACTAACACTTAGATAGTTATCCATGTGGAATCTCTCAGCGGGTCTCCAATGTTTTGTTCTATAACAAAACATCCACGTGTTCATTCAAGTGTCACCACACTTTAGCTTGTGAGATCAGCTACTTACTTTACAAGTAAGAATACCACACGCGATAGTCTATCCGTAATAACGATATCCGTATCTCGTTATTACCTCGACCACGGACGATTTAAGATTCACTCATATGTAATTTGTATCTCACAATCACAACTCCTTGTGATTAACAAATCACCAAGACTTGAATCTACGGATTCTATCATTTAATTTATTAGAATATTAATTCAATTAAATAATAGATATTGCCATATATATGCATTGATTATATATATTCAAAGTGTTTATGTCCAAAGTTGATTGGACCTAGGGCATAACACTTACAACCCAAACATTAAAAATATTAAACAAATGGCTATATTTTTTATACAAGTTCCGTGAATATAGAGGAATAGTATTCTATAAAGGATGAGGAACCCTACTTTGATAAAGAGAAAAATAATTAGAGGAACATTACAGCTTCATAACCTACAATAATTAAAGGAAAGCAAAAAACTTTAAATTCTCATAGGACCCGTAAAGAAGCTAAAAACGTGGCCCTTTCTCAAAATTGACATGCTTCTTGTTCATTCTCTTCACAAGTTATGCTCTCCATCCATAAAATCAAAAAAGTGTCACCGCCAAGGATTTCAACCTCACATATGGTTTAATATGTAAGAAGATAGAAATGAGACGCAAATAAGTGGATAGTAATTGTAGTTTATAGGAATGTGTTCTTGAAAATAAAGTTTGACCATTTATAAATTTTGCCAAATGGAAGCTAAATGTAACGATCCAACCTCTATACCCAATCCATTATATCATACATACTGTCCGCTTTAGGTGAACTTATGCCCACTTATCTCCTCACGGCTTTCTATCGCGTCCTCCAAGATTCGAACCCAAGACCTCTACTTAATGAAAGACTTTAGTTGAATCCTAGTACCAATTGAGCCCAATTGGTACCAGAATTCAACCTAAATCTCTCATTAAGTTTGTAACGACTCGGCCTCTATGCCTAAGTCGTTATATCATATGTAGATGCCAAGTCATTACACTAAACTTTCGGACTCGGAACCAATAAAGCCCTTTAAAAAAATGTTTTGCATTTTAGTGGAGGAACCAAGATGAACCTGCATATATTAATGTTCGGTTAAGAACTAGCTTTCATGGAATAATGAAATTTTTATTGATATATACAATGGAATTTAGAAATTAAATTTTTATCATCTAACTAAACACCATTCATATTAATTTCAAAACAACACCTAATAGTTCATTGTTCACACTTTAGTCTTTAGATTTTAAATTTCATCAATACTATACCGTCCCCCAACAACTCTCACTACACTACTATTAGTTGGATCAATACGCACTAACTCATTAAAATTTATAAAAGCAAATTATTATTTTATTGAAAAAATCTCATGATGACAAGGAAAACCGACCCTAAAAACCATAAATCATCATTAGAAAACTGTCAAACTTATCAAGCTGATAACTATTGCACAAGGAAATAGCTATATGTCTACTCAAGGCAAAAGACTAGAAAAAATAGAATTTGAGTTAATCTAGATTTTAGTAGTTAATATGCTAAGAGTTTGTTATTATTTCAATGTTTTCTTTTACAAGTATGTTTAGATTGAAAGACATTTTTCTACATAAAGAGGCTTAGGTTTTTGTTTACAGACCTTTGAATATTGAATACGATTATATTTCTTACCTCAAATTCTTTCTTGAAGTATTCTTTCTCTCTTTTCTCTGTTTTTTAACTATTCGTTGTCAAATTGTTACATTCGACTTGAGTAACCATATAATTTCACTTCAATTAAACCATAATCCATCACCTTAACCATAATTGCTTCAAGATTACCCCTTGCTTGGTTAAAGTTGCAATATCTTAAAATTGTAAATCTTTCAGGAAGCCTCTATTTTCATCCACTATTCTCATAACAATGAGATTTAAAAATCTCAAAGAAAATTAAAATACCAATATCGCTCCTTTTCATATTTTTAAATATATAACTAACAACTTTCTAATGGTAGAGATGCGATACTATCTTGTTTGCAACATAAACCAACACATATGGAAGAACTGCAAAGTTCCAAGCATCCCGTGAAGACTACACATCCTTAACACAATAGATTCGATTTTGGTGGATATATAGTTAAACTTTGTAAAGTTCTTTGGTAAACCTACTTTGTCTTCATAGGAAAATAAAAGCAATTAAGTAATCCCCCAACATCAACTGAACCAAAAATCTCTTCTAGCATTTTCTCTAACGGTGTGTCTTTCATTGTTTGTTTTGGCTTTAGTTGAATAAAATGTTTTATGAATATCGGGATTTTAGTAAAATGTAAAGTCTAGAAGAAATAAAGGTCTAAAAGCATTTAATGGGGATAAATATTAGTAAATTAATTTAGAGTGATAGATTTTATTTGGTTTTATTCTTGCCTATTTAAGTAAATTTACATAAAGTTCAAAATGTAATAGATTTTTTTTTTAAATGGATACATATACAAGAATCATGAATGAAAATAGCTACTCCCATCTTTTATTAGGAAAGGCAACATCATTGAAGTCACCTTTAAGCGATCAGCAGGGACAGACCCAACACCCGGCGAGGGGGCACGGCCGCCCGTGCTGGATTCGCTGGAGTCATCAATACGTCGGCGCTTCCATGGCACTATTGTAGAGAGAACAGAGAAGCCGGAAGAAGAAGAAGAAGACACAGGAGGGCCGTTTTTTTTTTTTTAGTTTTGGCCCATTATTTTGGGCTGAGATAGTTGGGCCTTTTCTTAAAAACTAGGTCCAATAAAATGAAATAATATCCAAACCCTTCCCTTCTTCCTTCATTTCTTGCATTCGCAGTTCTCCCAACTCTGCTGCCGGAGCTACTGCCTGCCGGTTGCTGACTTGCTGTGCTGCCGATTGTCATCGCTGCTTGCTAACGCCCACCAGTAAGCCTTCCTGTTCCTGGTTCTTTTTTTTTTTCCTGCCTCTTCTTTTAGTTGATAAAGAAATAGATGTTTTATGTTGTAAATTGTAATAATGCAAAACCAGTTTCTGTAAGAATAGGTTCAAAGAGATTGAAGGGGTTATTTGAGGATTTTGAGATAGATATTGCGATTTCTTGTAAAAATTTTGTTGACAAAGATGAGGATTTAGGAATTAGGAGAATGAGGGAAGTTGTGTGAAGTATTGAGTTTGAATGAAGAGTGTGGAGTTTTTTTTAAAAGAAGGAAATGTGGTGATGGAGAGATTGAGGAAGACAGAGTACACGTTATTCATTCAAACACCCTCTCCTTTTTGAGCTCTTTTAGAATATCTTTCTTTTGGAGTGGTGATTTTGTAATTTGAATAATGGCATCTATTACTTGTTCTTGTAATATTTAATGTCAGTTTTAGTGTTAGCAACATAATATTTATTTTAAAATTGCTTTTTTACTTAAATAAACTTACTTGTAAGTAATTTTTTTTTTAAGTTTAGTCTTATTTTCAATGTTATTTAATTAAATATTAATAAACGACATCGTTCATACGATCGCTGATGGTCGACGGTCAATTGTCAACGTCCGCCCGAGCTGAACTTTTATGCTGGGTCCATCCCTGGCGATCAGCAATATGTAATCCTATGATAAGCGTCATTGCTCTGCACCTGTCTAGCCCTCTTATTAGAATCTCACATTACTTGGGAAAATATAAATGATCCACTTAATAAGGTGAGGGCAATCCTCTACTAATAAGCCGGTTTTATTAGGTGGAGTTAGACCCAATATTCCTAACATGGTATCAGAGTTAGGCCCAATTATGCAATGTTGGGTGCCACCCAATATCGATTTGTTCACAGTTGTTTGGCATGGTTCACGCTGTGCGTGAGGGGGCGTATTAGAATCCCACATTACTTGGGAAAATATAAATGATCTACTTAATAAGGTGAGGGCAATCCTCCCCTAATAAGCCGGTTTTATTAGGTGAAGTTAGGCCCAATATTCCTAACACCTCTTAATACCCTGGTGAAGTTTCAAAACAAGTAGAGTTGCACCTTGCTAACTCAAAGCGCCTTCCTATGGGAATCTCTATCTTTGTCAAGGATAGGGTAAGACTTGAACCAATGGATTACCAGTTTGCAAATGGCTAAATAAAGCTCAATTTGATTAATTCAAAACAGCAGGTGCTCACATTTTAATAAAGAAATAACTATCTACATGTATAAATACATTGCCTGCATTGATTTTTGCTGTCAAACAAACAATTCTTCAAAGGCACACAGTAGCAAACTAAAATATATCTTCATGGCATAAAATGGAAGCAATGATCCTAAACCGTAAATTAAATTTCTCACCGGGGTGCCTTAAATCATAATGTAATCACCAACATTTCAAGGTTTCTTGCTTATCCTATAATGTTCATCTCTTATGCTCTTATTATGTTTGTTAAGAAAAAAAATGAAAATTGCTTTTAAAAACTATCCAGATATTTGAGAAATCTCCTTTTGTAGATGACTAATACTTCCACAAGCCATTCCCTTAAAATAATTATGAAATCTATGTATGTGCTTCGTTCTCAATTTGTGAACCAGTTTGCTTCACCAATTCTACAGCTAATGGTGCTTGATGGAGTTGGAAACTTAAACTTAAAAGATAACAAGGTGTGAATATCAATAGACACATAGATGCACAGCCATACAAATTCCATAAATTCAAACTTTTGGACAAGTGTCAAAGCTAACCACAAGAAAATTTTAAAATCCAAGAATACGATTTTACCTGTCTTCACATTTTAAAGATGTATTATGACTTCAACAATTTTAATCTCTCTCAGATTCTCGATTGATCAACAGTTATCAAGAAGTAAGCAGATTTAAAACCTGAAAGCACGTCCAAAAAGTACATAACCATTCAGAAAATTAAAAATTTCTAACAAAAACCCAGATATACGTTTTTACCTATTTGAAGAACTTGCCCAGAACACATTACTGTAATGCATGTATGTAAATTACACGTCAGTTGACTATTTCCAAGTCTCTCATGAAATCAGAGCAAGAAATACAGAACGACGTCAATAAACATAAACAACGTTGATCGTGAGAAACTCGTACAGAATTTAGTCGAGATTGAACATACAGGGCGAAGAGAGAGGAGAAAATATCTGCTGAAGCACCTACCGTGAACGTACAAATATATTATATATGCATATATTACTAACCGTAGCCGTTGAGAAAAGGAGGAGAGAGAAGAAAATATCAGCAGGCCTGCATTATTTTTATTGGCACAAAACACCCCTATCTATTACCTCTACGGTGAAATACTCTTTTATCTTTTCATTTTGACATAAAATCCCTCCCTTCTCTTTGCAAAATAATTTTTTCCTCTATTTTTTCAATAAAATCTTTTAAAATGAAAAATATATCACGTCTTTTAAATAAGCAAAAAGAAAAAATTAATTATAATTATAATTATATTCCTACTTTGAAAAAATAAAATAAAATAAAATTCATAAATAACCATCCAACTTTATACTTAGTATCACATTACCCAATCAATTTGATTTTGTTTTATCATAGCCACCCAACTTTATATTTAATGTCATGTTAACCACCCAATTTGATTTTATTTTTTCATAACTACCCAATTTCATAATCAGTGTCACACTGATCATTAATTAAATCAAATTGAAGTAACCAATTTGACACTAAGCCCATATTTGGTATAAATTAAAGAGTAATGATATCTGTACACCTTGTGGTGTATACAATATTTTACACTCTCTCACATGGAGCGGGACCCATACATATTTTATTATGTATGGGCCCCCTCCATGTGAGGGGATGTACATGATTGTATACACATAGCACAATCTTAAATTAAAATATAAATTAAAGTCAACAATTTATTTCAATCGAGTCTCACAGCTTTGCAATGGTAAATTTCATTAATTTCTTATAAAATTCACTAAAAATTTGATTTTAATTTCGACCGGGAAGTGAGTGGCGGTCAATTTAACCCTATAAACAAACACGGCCATTCGTTCTAGAGCCCTCTGACCTGGCCTAGTAATGGCGGGGAGTCCCCGCCACGAATAAACAAACACGGCCATTCGTTCTATTCCATTTTTCTCCTCTTAATTAAGTCATTTCTGACTTCACTAGAAAACTCCATTTTCTATTTCAACTGTTGCATTCCCTGTCCTTAAACCCTCAATCTTAGCTCACAAATCAAAATCAAGGACCAGGGATAAGCAGCACTTCGTAATGGCAACCGCCGTTCTTTTCAGATCTCTTCGCCGCCGCGAATTTTCGTCTGCTCCACTTTCCATTTATAAAACTGTATGTCTCTCTGTTGGGAATATATATATAGCACGAAGCAGACACAATGTATAGCATTAACAAGTTCAAGCAGTTCATTTAAACCAAAAGGTGACAGAGTTTAAGAATTCAATAGCCAATGTGAACCTTAACATGAACTAATCAACAGAGTTCTACAGCTCAACTTATCAGTCAGTTCAATAATATTCTCCAGAAATGTAATCAACACTTTCGAGCTTAAAGAAATCAGGGACTGAGCTCAACATACAATAGTAATCAGCAGGATATACATCAAATATAGAACTGAAATCAGAACCTAAACAAAACATTAAAAATGGACAGAATAAAGGGCAGAAAACTACTCCCCTTTCTACCGGTCGAAGCAGCGTTCTTTTGGCTGAATCCTCTAGGCTCAGGAACAGCCTTCCACGCCCGCAAACCGCCGTCCAGAGAGAGGTGAGAACCGGTAACGAATGCCTCTACACTTGGCTAGGATCATCGATCAAGAGATCTTCCCAAGCAGCCAAGAAACTCGCCCTAATCACTGACCTAAGCCTCAAGAGGAACCCCCCTAACCTAGCTCTATTTCACGCCTAGGTAATACACCGGAGTCTCTTAACCAAAGGGCTAACAGTGAATGTCAAGGGAGAGAAGAGGAACCGGAAAAACAGAGAGAACCAGAGTCGTGCCAAAGAAGGAAGAAGGAATGGGGTTCTCTGTCCAAGAAGCCAGAGATCACGTGATATAGATTCAAATGAGGAAAGAATATCTCACCCACTTCAATCTCCACCGTTGGTTGAATCGAGGGTCACAATTGTTACAAGAAAACAATCAACCCGGTTATAGCATAGGCCCAATAACATTGTTAAAGAGAACCACCAAAATAAGCCCACACTCTCTTATGCGTACTCGTCGGATTGGTTCTTGTAACCGAATGTTTTTCGAGCCTTATTTTATTAAAAAAAAAGTTCCTATAGTTTTGTAGATGCTGTTATAACAGTTGGATCGATTTCATAGCACCTGATGCTACTATTTTTTGTATTATTTAGTTTTGACGGTTCTACTTTAACGTTTTACCTTCAGAGAACAAATATATTTTGTGTTTGCTATTTTGGTTGTTGTTTAGATTCTTGATGTGTCCAAAGACGAATTTTTTTATGCAGATTTATGTCATGGTCTTTTTTGAGCTCATATCTTTTCTAGTTCCAGCTGGATTCTGTTTAAACTGGGACGTATTAAGCTTTTTAGTAATTGATATTGGTGAAATTCATAATTCTTTGTTCGCCCAGCAGATAGGATTTTTTTCCCCTCTTGCCCGTTTGCTGTTCTAGTTTTTCCTCTTGGATGGCAGTTTGTTGCTATAAATTTCTGTGCATTTAACATCCATCCTTAGTTGATTTACTGC
This sequence comes from Fraxinus americana, assembly GCA_035079005.1. Classification (NCBI taxonomy): domain Eukaryota; kingdom Viridiplantae; phylum Streptophyta; class Magnoliopsida; order Lamiales; family Oleaceae; genus Fraxinus; species Fraxinus americana. Next base: position 7,433,851 of record CM068714.1, read on the forward strand.
TAATCTACATAAGCTTATTTAGTCATACTTAATGAACTCTTTGTCTTTTTGCATAACTTAACTAGAGTTTATGTTTATACCGTTATTGTTATGCTTATATCATGACCTGTAATTGTTCAGTTGAATGGAAATACAAAGCCGGCATGGGTTTTGGGTAACAAGTGGGCAGGTTTAGTAAGACCATTCAGGTATGTTTCCAATTTTCTTTTTTAGTTGTTTGTGGACCCTCTTCTTTGGAATTCAATGCTGATCTTTTCCTGAATGCAGCACACAACCATCTGGGAACGATGTTATCGGTATTGACTTGGGTACCACAAACTCCTGTGTCGCTGTCATGGAGGGCAAGGTAAAGTCTTTCTGCCCGTCAATGAATCACCTCAAGCACATTAATGTTGGTGTGTTAACATTGAAACGTGTTTTTCTTTGCAGACCCCTAAAGTTATTGAAAACGCCGAGGGTGCTCGCACTACTCCATCAGTGGTTGCTTTTAACCAAAAAGGAGAACTTCTGGTTGGAACACCTGCTAAACGGCAGGCTGTCACCAATCCCACCAACACAGTCTTTGGTACAAAGCGACTGATCGGTAGGCGTTTTGATGATCCTCAGACACAAAAGGAAATGAAGATGGTTCCATATAAAATTGTCAGGGCCCCTAATGGAGATGCGTGGGTTGAAGCCAATGGACAGCAGTACTCACCAAGCCAAATTGGTGCTTTTATTCTGACTAAGATGAAGGAAACTGCAGAGGCCTACCTTGGGAAGTCTGTAAACAAGGCTGTGGTTACAGTTCCAGCTTAAGTTAATGATGCTCAAAGGCAAGCCACCAAGGATGCTGGGAGAATTGCGGGCCTTGATGTGCAAAGAATTATTAACGAGCCCACTGCAGCTGCACTCTCCTATGGTATGAATAACAAGGAGGGTCTTATTGCTGTATTTGATCTTGGGGGTGGAACTTTTGATATTTCCATCTTGGAGATTTCAAATGGTGTCTTTGAGGTATAAGAAAATTGATTAGCAGTTCTCAGCTAGTAATATTGTTCATCTTCTTGTTACATGGCTGACAAATCATTGTCTGAGCAGGTGAAAGCCACTAATGGTGATACATTTTTGGGAGGGGAGGACTTCGATAATACTCTGTTAGAATTTTTGGTGAGTGAGTTCAAGAGAACTGAGGGTATCGATCTGTCAAAGGACAGGCTTGCCCTGCAGAGACTTCGAGAGGCAGCTGAGAAAGCAAAGATTGAACTTTCATCAACATCACAGACCGAAATCAACTTACCTTTTATCACTGCTGATGCATCTGGTGCAAAGCATTTGAATATAACACTGACCCGATCAAAGTTTGAGGCTTTAGTGGACCATCTGATTGAGAGGACTAAGGCCCCTTGCAAGAGTTGTTTAAAGGATGCTGGCATTTCTACAAAAGATGTTGATGAGGTACTCCTTGTTGGAGGGATGACTCGTGTACTTAAAGTTCAGGAAGTTGTTTCTGAAATTTTCGGCAAGACCCCGAGCAAAGGGGTTAACCCTGACGAAGCAGTTGCCATGGGAGCTGCAATTCAAGGTGGTATCCTCCGTGGTGACGTGAAAGAGTTGCTTCTCCTAGATGTTACTCCCTTGTCACTTGGTATTGAAACACTGGGAGGCATCTTCACCAGATTGATTAATAGAAATACAACCATTCCTTCAAAGAAGAGTCAGGTGAGGGCCTGGAGAGTGAGATGATGATTTCATTACACTAATTACTTCATATTGTTTTGTCCTGAGATTTTTCCTTTTGTATGTTAACCATACCAGCCTATGTATATGTTTGGTCATGAGCATTTTGTCTGGATTTTTCTTTTATTTCTTCTCTCGACTATTTTCTCCTTTTCTGCAGGTTTTCTCAACAGCTGCTGACAACCAGACTCAGGTGGGTATTAAAGTATTGCAAGGAGAACGGGAGATGGCGTCTGACAACAAGCTCCTTGGTGAATTCGAACTTGTGGGCATTCCTCCAGCACCTAGAGGCCTGCCTCAGATAGAAGTTACGTTTGACATTGATGCGAATGGAATCGTCACAGTTTCTGCGAAGGACAAGACCACTGGTAAAGAGCAGCAGATTACCATTAGATCATCTGGTGGTCTATCAGAAGACGAGATCGAAAAGATGGTCAAGGAGGCCGAGGCGCATGCCCAGAAAGATCAAGAAAGGAAGGATTTAATTGATCTTCGAAATAATGCTGACACCACAATATACAGTATCGAGAAGAGCCTAAACGAGTACAGGGATAAGGTTCCAAGCGAAGTTGTGTCAGAAATTGAGTCTGCTATTACAGATTTGAGAACTGCTATGGGCGGTGAGAACATTGACAATATCAAGGCAAAGCTTGATGCAGCAAACAAAGCAGTATCAAAGATCGGACAGCACATGTCTGGCGGTTCAGGTGGTAGTTCATCTGGAGGCACTCAGGATGGCGATCAGACCCCCGAGGCAGAGTATGAGCAGGCAAAGAAGTAGATTTTTTAGGCGTCAAAGCGAAGCAGGAGATCTCTCTTCACTTCTGTTATTTGAGATGAATGGTTTACCGTGTTATTAGTTCTTCGAGAACCTATTTTCAGTTGCGAATTACGGGCAAAACAAATATTGTTGGCTAAAGGATACTTATTGCGATGGTAAATCTGGTAGTCGTCTAGTAATTTTTGTGATGAGGTGGTATATATTGGTATAGGAATTCTTAGGATCTTGATTTGCACCTAATATTAGGTGATACTTGTCTACATATATAGCTGAGTAATTTTATTCATTTAGAGTTCAGATGGTACGGAATAGTGAATTTGGTCCTATATTGTCAATGAAATTTGAATGCATTCTTATACTTGAACAGTGGTAGTGACGAGAATGATTTTACTCACGAGTTTTATATAATTTTAACTTAATTGTTGGCTAAATATTATGAGTTTATAACATTTTTATGTGTTTGTTAGTATTGTTTTAAAGGTATGGGGAGGTGGGGTAAAAATGGTGTTAAAAGTGATCAAACGAGCCAAAGTTGAGGAAAAGAAGCAACAAAATGTTGGAGCGTCCAAGCGCTAAGAGTGAATTGTTTTTATAGAAAGCTAGCGTCTAGGAACTGTGAAGAATCAGCAGAAGCTGGTTATGAACAGAGAGGCGGTGCTTAGGCACTATACTCATAGCGCCTAGGCGTTAACCAGAGTTGCATAGCGGCACCTAGGCGCTGCTTCCAAGCACTTAGGCATTGTGCCACCTACTTTAGGGTTACATTATTTTGGTCCGCGAAAAGTTCAGAAATACTCCAAATTTTGAAAAACCGTATAGGGGAGTATAAATAGAAGAAATGAAGCACTTTTAGAGAGCTCCACACATTGAGGAAAAATAAATACAACTAGGGATTGAAGAGCACAATTGAAGGGAGAAAAACATCAAGAAATTTAAGTTTTGAAGCATTGATCGGAAGAGGAAGAAGATCTTGGTACAAGATTAATTTCTTTTTCTATTTCATTATTCAAAATCCGGTGATGTATTCAATAACTTCTTGTTTTTCTTATTCCATCATTATAAGTAGCTAAATTTTATATTAGAGCGAATGATGTAATCTACTTGAGACCATATATTTCTTTTATTCAAAATTCTTGTTTTATCATACATGATTGATTTTGCTATGAGTTTAATGCGTTAAATTACTTGATCACTAATTTAATGATTTTGTGAATCTTTTAAGAATCGAGAGGTAAGTTTGAGATTTAAACCATATAGTAAAATTCGGTATAATAGTATGACGTATAAAGATACTTATACTAAATATTGTGATCATTATATGAATTTTTAGAAATAAATATTTCATTTAATTAAGGTAGAATTTGATCGAAAACTACATTAGAATCTTATCTTCAATTATGACTTAAAGGTGATGAATAGGTGAAATTGGCTGGCTTAATATCCTTCCATCATTGAATTCTCAATCAATATTTGTGTGCATTTTAATTAATTTCAAGTATTTAAACAAAAAACGCACAACAACATATAATTTTTTGTTTGTTTTCATCAAATAGAAGTAAGAAAAATTTAAGGGATAGTTGCAGCAACGGTACTAAACCTTTCATTTATTAACAGACTTTACTCAAATCCTTCGTTTGTATCACCCACGTACCAAACCTTTCAAAAGGTTTCAATTGAAGTCCAAATGGATGATTTCCTTTAATTTGATCTTTAGTTGACCAAATAATTGACTTTGACTAATTTTAAAATGTTAAAATGATAAATTTACATTGTTTTGAAATCAAATAACTAAAATAAAATAATTAAAATTTAAAACCAAAAATCAACTCCATATTCTCCATCCACCCCCACACACCCCACCACCACCAAAACCATTATCTTTGCTTTTATTCTGCAACGCTGCAGCTGACACAGTAGAATAATAGGACAACTAGGGAGATGAAAGAGCAGTTGACTGGGAGGATTTTCTGGTGCCGAAGAAGAAGAGGAATTTGCTGAATTGGCAACTGTTCGATACAAAACCGACGAATTTGGAACTGAAGGAAGTGGATAGTGGTGCTGGTGCAAAATTGAGAACACTCATGGAACTAAAATGGTATGTTTGTTTGGTCAATTAACGGTCAAATTAATGGAAATCATCTATTTGGACTTCAGCTGCAATATTTTGAAAGGTTTGGTATTGTGGGTGACACAAATGAAAAGTTTGAGCAAAGTCTGCTAATAAATGAAATGTTTGGTACCGCTACTGCAATTATTTCAAAATTTAATTAAGTTCTAAAACATAGCTCTCATGGGAACGATAGTTCGGACTCAAATATCAACTATATTACTTGTTACGATATCGTATACTTGCGATAGAAAAAACGCAACAGGTAGAGACTTTAACAATGGCCCTTCATAAAAACATGTTAATTTTCCCAATCCAAATTTCAAAATGGCCAAATTATAATAATTATTATTATTATTTTTTTTTTGCAATAAGTAATTTGGCTTTTTTTATCTTAAAAAACAAAAAGTTAGCCTATGTTTAACACACATTTTTTCAAAATACATTCTTTTAAAACTCATTTTCAACCACACATTTTTCAATAAAATAATATTTTCTATCACATCAATAATTTTTCCTTACTTTTTAATCACATATTTTCCATCGTATTACTATTTAAAATATATTCTTTTTTCAATAATATCCATCAAACACATATTTAATATAGAGAAAAGATGTGTAGTAACGTGATGAGTATAAGCAGGATATGGATAAGCAACTTTTGGATTCTCGTTCATAATTGAATCACACACCAACAAATATGTAATTATCTCGAGATTGAAAATTAATGGGCTATGTATATCGGTGATGAGAGATCATTTCGTACATTGTTCAGTACGTAGTACTCAAAATGACCAGAATGACAATTTATGTTTCTAAATGCGATATTCTTTGAGTACCAAAATTATCTTGTTGAAACTCACTCTTAAATCTTACCCAACTTTTTGATATTTAATTTTTGTTAAATTTTTGTCTATCTATCGTGGCTAATGGTGTGATATGTAAGTTAATACAATTTCAGCCTTGTCGTGCTAAAAACGAGTCCTGATGTTTACTTATGTAACATAGTTTCAATTTGCTTTTAGTTAATCAATTACACAATTTTCTTATTGGCCATTCTTTTCATTTGGGACTTGTTAGGTAAGTGGTTTATTTCACATGTAAGATTGGATATGACACATTGTGCTTCAATTTCCATGTAAGACATATTCTAAAAATCATATTAAGGCCCCGTTCGGGAGGGATTAAAAGCCAATTAAAATTGAAAATATGGCCGTTATTGGGCCCCACTCGTCTAATAAAAGTCAACAATAACGGCTATATTTTCAATTTTAATCTGATTTTAATCCCTCCCACACAAGCCCTAAATTATGTGTTTACAAAATAATGTTAGTGATAGTAAGGAATAAGCACTAAGCTCCTGTTTGTCTACTATTATTTCAAAAAATTATTTGCTACAGTAAGATTTTCATCCACACATTTACCCAATAAAATATTCTACACACAAACCAATAAAGTTACTTTAAATTTCAACCACACATTCTTAAAAAAATAATATTCATTACTCTATTTTTCTTCCGATAATGAAAGACAAACACACTCTAAACATCGAACAAATTTTCTGTGGGTTCTATTAATTTGACTTAGGATTTGAATTCAAGTGGGAACTAATATAACAAATTCTCCAATAAGCCAAGGTGTTGCTTATTTGGCTAAGCTTCAAATAAATAATTTTTAATTAGTAGTAATCTAAAAACTACTTTAAAAGTTAAAATTTTGTAACTTATTTTGGGATAAAAATTACTCAAAAAGTAACTTGACATTTTCTTGGGACTTCATAAAACATGCTCGACCGGTTAACGTTTGAAGGCTACATACAGATCGAATTTAAAGAATATACATCAAACAAATTACTTAAATTGTAATAAAATAATGATTACTTTCACAAATTTACATGAATTTGCTTTAAAAAAGAAGGGGAAAAAATGTAAGATTTGCAATGGCGGGGCCATTGATGCGACAAATTTGTGGAAATCGTTGTTGTTGTGGTTGTTACATGCTTATCTCAATAATAATTAGGTAACATGTATTAATCGTCACAAGTCTTCCAATGACTACAACTTAATACCCCGTACTCCACTACTCCTCAACCTCTAACTATATCAAAGGACAATACAAATTCCAAATAAATATTCACTTTATAAAAATAAAATAAAAATTAAAAAAAAAAGTGAGATAAGAACTAGTTGTAAATGAAGAGGTAACATGATTGGCAATTCTCAAATTTTTACCACTAATACTCCAAAATCCATTAAGATAACATCATTTTCAATAGATGCCCAATATATTGCGAGTTGTCTAATTGCAAAAAGACAAAACATTTACGTGAGACAAGGGAAATGTGATCTATTAGTCACCATCCTATACCCAAAGCTTTTTATCAAGAATCTACTATCCCTTTTCGATGTCGATTCTGTTGAATTTAGATTCTTAGAATTCGTAAGAATGAATCGAAAACAATAAAGAGAATTGGATGGAATAGTTTCCGAATAAAGACTGCCAAAGAAATGTTTTATGAATATTTAGGTGTAATCTATGGAGTATGCATAAAAATGTGTGATTTTTTCTATGCTAATAGTTTGTACATAGATTACATCCAATAAATTGTGTAAATCAACTGGACCATGTTCAATTACAGCCTGCTAGGGTTATATTAAAATTTAAAATCAGACCTTTAAATTATTATTAAAAAACCAAAATTTCCCCTATCATAGTGCAGACACCATGAATTGCGGTTAACTCACTTCAATCATTGATCCGGCCTGCCTTGCCATGAAAAGGATGTAATTTGTTGTGGGGGTAAAAATAATTCAACGTTGATTATAATTGGTTGATGCATTCAAAAATAATGATGCTTTAGCACCAATTTAGCTACTAAAAAACGCTTAACTCCAATTTAGCCATTCGAAGAGCTCTTTTGGTAGAACTTTTGAAAAGTCGAAATCTATTTCTAAAATTGGATAGGCCATTTTTTAAAATATTTTGATAATTTTCTAAAAATACTTTGTCCGATTACCAGAGCTTTTAGAAAAAAAAAATTTGATTTAAGCTAAATTCCTCGTGAATCTCTTCTGCTTGCAGAAGAGGAATAGAAGTCCAGTGATCACCAATTCGAATCCCCTAAAAACCATTGAGGTGAGTATCCGGTCGTAAGCTTCAAGGCCTTGTGGGATTAGTCGAAGTGCGCGCAAGCTGATTCGCACATTCATGGCTATTTTAAAAAAAAAAGGAATAGAAGTCCAGATAAACGAACTAATTCCTGGAAGATTATTACTTAATGTTCGTATAAAGAGTTCTTTCGATAAAAAAGGATGGAAACATATAACAATAGAAACTGATTCGAATCTCACTTCAATATACGAAACACAGATTTCACCAAATTGATTCTTAACACTCCAAATTAAACACTTTTCAAGTAAATAGCAGATATATGTAAAGACATAAATATCATAATTTTCATATTAATCACACTCAAGTTTGTGTAACCTTATTAACCACCTTACCCCCTGCTTCAGCTTGTCTCATCTCACCACTAACAGCACCCATGGCTTGATATTGCGCCGGTTGCATTGGCGGGGCCGTCATTACTCCTCCTGGCGAAGTGTACATCACCTGCCTCCCCATCCCTGTATCGTACGCGAATTGCCCGTACCCAGCCTCCGTTACAGGTCTCATCATTCCGTAACCTTCGGAATATCCAGCCATTTTCGGAGCCGCTTGTGGCGGCATAGTTTGTTGGGCCATTGCTGCCGACGGAATAGCGTTGTATGCCTGATGATCACGGTAAACCTCCGATGGCATCCTCTGAACTGTGTAGTAACCCTGACCGGCTGGTCCGCTAACAGGTCTCATCATCGGCGCGTGGTACGCGCCTGCCGGAGCTTGAATCATGTAAACTGGCTGTTCAGCGTTGAGGGTGCTCGACGGGAAAACTCCTCCAGTAAATTGCTTCTCCTGCCAGTACCCAGGAGGGCCACTAGGAACGGAAACTGGCGGCAATTTCTCCGGCACCTTGTAATAATCGCCTCCGGCAAATCCTCCAGCGGGATTTTCATCGTTTCTTCTTCTGTACACTCCCTGCTGCTCCTCAATTCTCAGCCTCTCAAGATCCCGAATGTGCTGCTGAATTGGATCCGTCCCCATCGACCTTTCTTCAAAACGGTCATCTACCTCAACCTTCTGCAGTGGCTGAGGCACCATACCAACCCCTTTCTCCAATCCAAACAAGTAGTCCACATTATTGTTAGCCGGGGGTGGCTGAGAAGACACAGCCGTCACCACCGCCGGCGGCGGAGCCGTCATAACAGGTCCAGAATTCAACGCTTCCACGAACCTCTCTTTCTCCGACTTCGGATCATCAGATCCGAAACTCCGAACCGATGAATTCGAAGACTGATTAGGGGAAGTAAAAATAAAAATCCTCAGCCTCGATGGCTTTGGAGAAACCCTGTACAACCGATCATACTCATGCATCATATGCTCCAAATCATCATCATTAGTCACCGAAATCAAAGCATCCAGATCTTCCCCTGGCAATTGATACTTAAACGAAATATTATCACTGTCACACAACACAACAAGCTTTGACAGTAGAGAGCTGAATTTAACATTCCGATCAACGGCCAGGATCTTTGTCTCTCCTCCTATGTACGACAACTGATTGTCGTTCGGCCGAGGGTGGATTTGGCCGCCATAGCTGCACATGAACTTCACTTTATAATTTGGGGGAAGTTGATTGTTCTGCGAGTCCTCCCACGGCGGCGGATTCTCGAAGTCGATTTCACGGGAGCGCGGCGAGGAGCCGCCAGACCCCGGGTACGAAGAATTGTAATAGTTCTCCATCGGCGCACGTTAGCTATGAGCAGAAAACTTTAGAAATGAATGATTACTCCATTGAGACTGCGATGGGAAGGAAAGGGAATGCGAGGAGGGGGGTTCATTTAATTTACTCGAATTTGGGTGTTGTTAAGTTCACTTGCAGTGAACTGATTTTTTGTGAAATTTATCTTATTTTTGATGACGTGGAGGGGCTGAGATATCGGGTGTGTTTTTTTTGGGGAGAAGTGGCTGGGTGATAATAGCATGAAGTGGAAATAGATTAGGAGCCTGTTTGGTAACAATTCTCCTTTTCTACAGTAAATCACTTCTCATTTTCAACCACACATTCTTCAATAAAATAATATTTTCCATCACATCAATACTTTTTTCTTCTTTTTCAACCACACATTTCCCATCATATCACTATTCAAAAATCAATTTTTCTCCTAAAAATCTCTACCAAACACACTCTAGAAATTTGAGGAGGCAGTGGAGGCCACAATCCGGTGGTGGGACATTGTTTTTGAGAAGAAAAGATAAGAGAAGAAATTAGAAGCATAAATTAGTGTTTGGGTCCTTAATCTTTCACTTGATGCAATTATAGGTAATCATTATTTTCAAACTCTTTTTTTCACATACTCAATTTCAGTCATAAATTCATACAATAAAATATTTTGCACGTAAACTCAAAACTTCACATTCTACTAAAAATTATTATTCAAAACTATTTTTTTTCAAAACAATGATTGTCAAATAGGTGCTTAAATTAAAAAAATCTAAATCTTCAAGTGACCAAAGTCATTAGTAAAGACTTTAAAATTACACACGACTTTTACATTATTCACTTTCGAGACTGAAGCTACAAGCTCGAGGTACGAGGCAAAGGGGATCCTATGTCGTTCCAGTCAATGATTAATATTGACTTTTTGTCGTCGTTTGAACAATTGAGTTCATTTAACGTTTGACTTTTTCACCCTTGACATTAGTACAAATTATGGCATCCTCATGTCCATTGGTTGTTGTGAGATAAATTTTATCACAAGTTCGACTAAAATCCATTTGTAATTTGAACATTCAAGTTGACGAGTCTTATTTTCATATATTCGAATAGGCAAAGATTTAAAAATACACTTTTAAAAGTTGAGGATTACTACGTGAAAAATTAGAAAGTCCAATCTAATTTAAGTGGGCCGTGGGGTGCAGTTGGGATTTGATGAGTGGGATGGGACTAATAATGGGTGGGTTAAGGCATGGAGTCGTAGGTATATGGTTTTTTTTTTAAATTATAAAAGTGACAAAATGCTATTGTAGCAGAATTTCAACATTGCGCGTTTGGGAGTCCACCTGTTATCATGAGTGGAACCTATCTTGATTAACATCTTATTTAACCTCCGTTTGGTGCACATTTTGAAGGTAATAATACATTTTATTGTTGATGTGATAGAGAATATGTGGTTAGAAAAGAAAGAAAAGTTATTGATGTGATGAAAAAATATTATTTTATTGAAAAATGTGTGATTGAAAATGAGTAGAAAAATGAGAATGAAAAAAAATAACGTGGACCAAACATGGGCTAAAATTTTACTAAATTTTTATTATTAATTTAATGAGTCGAATTTCAATTTAAAGTACATATTAATGAGATTTATAACTTTTAATAATTTTTTAATAGTAAATTTCATTAATTTTTATCAAAATTTGCTAAACTTTTATATATAAAAAAAAAACTATATCATACATACCCTAAATTACACTTTTGTATGCTTAGTCTTATTTTTTTCAATTTTAATTTACTAATTTAATAACGAGAATTTTGTGACGTACTTAAGTTTTTAGATGAGATAATTTGATACGAAATTTGATTGTTACAAAAACACATCCTACAAAGAAGACCAAAAATTTAAAAATAAGTTTTGACTTTCAAAACGCTAAAGATAGTACAGATATAGAGTTTCTGAATGTTGTCCTTTGACTGTCACTTCACTCAAATTTTAGCAATCGATTTATTATCTCGAAATAGTAAATGACAAAAAGTTACAATCATTTGTGGACAACAAATCTAACTCTCGATGTTCACAAGAACAAAACACCATGCTTAAATATACAAGGTCACACATTGAAAAACTGAAGTTCAATTTTTCCGTACTTTCACTAGTCGATATATGTTCAATAAGTCATGGTAGTTGTTGAATAATCGATCATTACAATATAAATACAATGTTTCTGACTTTTTTTTAGCGGAAGAAAAAAAATTGGCTCTAATGTGGTGGATTTATGCATAGCCACGCTAAAAACCTATTACTAGTGGAATCTACGAATCTTATTTTTACCAACTATTTGTTTTTTTATTTATTTGTTTTAGTATTCTAAATTTAGAATAAGTTTAATTTTACGATATTGTTTCTAATTATTTAGGGATGCAAATTGAATTGTATAGACAAGATCTCTTGAATAAATATAGAAATCAATTAATGGAATAAAAAAGACGAAAACCTAGGGTTGGACTCCTCAACATTCAATGTGAGGTCTCCAACTTATTGAATATGTGAATTTGAGTCCTCATATATTCAAAATTGTCGATATGAATGTTAATTGCTAATGGTCTTCAACCGAAAGAAAATATTATTGACCCGATGGTTTCTGTCAATAAATTTGAGTCAAGGGGAACTCAAATTTAAAGTTTTAATTAAGTCAAGAAGTCCATCCCTAGTTTTCTCGAATAAGACCACCAAATGATTCGATGGAAAAGACCACTCGATATGGTCAAATATTTTGGGCATGAATATTAAAGGTAAGAAATCAAATTTTCATATAAAATAAAACACAAAAAAAAAATAAAAATAAATAAATCATTATCTTTGTACATAGGACAAATTATATATTTTAGAAAAAAAAGAATTGTGGCAAATGATTCCTAAAGGTGGGCTGGTACTAATTTTGCCATCCCAAAAAATTCCTCCATCACTCTTTTTTTTTTTTTTTTTTTTGTCTTATTTTTCTAAAATTTTCTTTTCCAATAATTTTATTTTTTATTTTCCTATGGGCATTTTTTTGTATAAAATGTTTGACCTTTTTAACAGTTAACTGAATGGAATCCGTCCAAAAGAATCAACTGCACTCAATAAGTAAAATATTAGAGATTGACTTTGTTAAAATTTGAAGGTTAGGGACTATTTACACAACGGTCCATAGATTAGGGACTATTTATGCCAATTTCACTTGAAATTAAATCATGTAAAGACGTTATTCATTTTCTTAAATTAGGAAATTCCCACGAACTCACTATATAATATAAGGGGGAAAATTTACAAGTCAGACATTAAGCCCATGTTTGGTCTACATTATTTTTTTTCATTCCCATTTTTCTACTCATTTTCAATTACATATTTTTCAATAAAATAATATTTTTCAACATATCAATAACTTTTCCTTCTTTTTCAACCACATATTCTCCATCACATCAAAAACAAAAATACATTCTTGACTAAAAAATGTGCACAAAACGGGAGCTAAGTATAGACAATTCAATTTCAGGTTTTAAGTTTAAAAATTCAAAACTTAAGTATTAATTACGTAATTAAAAATAGATTATACATTAAATATATTAAGATCACAATTATACAATTAATTATCACATGTGCATACTTATAAGTGACAACGTCACATATTATCAAATTAATTGATCGCAAATTATTTTATCAGTCACAAATTCTCAAATTAGTTGATTACAAATTATTTTTCAATTACAAATTATCAAATTTTTAGGTCACAATTAAATAGTTTGTCACGTAACCAAATAGTTGGTCGCATACACCAAATAGCGGGTCGCATACAACCACCACCACCAAGGCCACTTATGACTACCATCACCCTGCTACTGTTGCCACTACCACAACAGCACCATAACACCACCAACACTACAATACCACCACTAGATCCAATCCAGTGTCAATAAAAACCACAACAACTACTATTAGATCTCCAGTCGCCGCCGACACCACCACCACCAACCACTCATATATTAACTATTTAATAGGTCACAATGTCACAAATGCCGACCCACTCCAGCAGAAACGCACCACAATCACCGCCACCACTTTTTTGTAACCCACCACCAATAACATGTACCATTGCCATCGCACCACAACCACCTCACCATCACTAAAAACAACCATTTGCAGACTGAAAACAAGTAAACCCCCAACAACTAACATCAAAACAACCGCAAAAACTCCGACTATGCAGATCATATTGGAAGAGGAAGAAATAACACAAAAAACCTACGTCGGCACTAGTCGGTGTCGACGTCGCTAATGTGATGTTGCTGTGAACGGCAACGTCGCGTCGTTATCGCGGTGGCAACACTGCTGAGAACTCTTAGCAACCCTCGATGCTAGAGCGTCGGCCGACATAGCTCCTTCATCATCAGAGTTTGAATTGGTCAACGACATTCGAAGATAGAGAAGGGAGAGAAAAGAAGAGAGAAAAGGGAGAGATGTAGAGAGAAAAAGGAAAGGAAAATAATTAGGGGTTGTTCTCTTTGTATTTCAGTTTTGTGTTTTGAGTTTTGAATTCATTTGGGTTTGGTGTTTTGAGTGTTCATTTTGAGATTGTTGAAAATGTGTTTTGAAAATTTTCACTTGATTATAATTGAAAACACCCAAAATGACAAATTTGAGTTTTCTTTTTAAATTTTTAACTTGTTTTCAAAAATGCGTTTTCGAAAATAGGAAAGAGAACATGTTTTTACTGTTTTGAAAAAACAAAAAACAGAAACCAACTTGAAAATGGTAAAGAGAACAGACCCTTAGGATTTGAGTGGATGGAGTTACGCTGGGTATATAGATTTATTTTTAAATAGCGGCTGTACGTGTAAGGCACTTGCAACATTTCTATTTGAGTTTAGATTAGTATAAACAGGCCATATTGATAAATTGTTACCATGTACTTGGTCTTGTGATGCATACAAGTTAAAATTAAATAGCATCACATATTTATAAAGTAGTGAGAAGCAATCTATGTCAATGGAATTTGACATACTGTAATGGTATGGATAAAATTTCATGAATTAGCTTTCATTTCAATAGGATAAGGACAGCATGTGCATCTTTGCGATTACTTACACTTGCATGGGAGTCCATATTAATTCATGTTGCTTCCATTGGACTCCATATTAATTCATGTTGCAGATGCATGTAAGATGAGAAAACATTCCTAGATTTCTAATCATTAACATATTTCCTTTAAGAGCTTATTTGGTCATAAATAACATATTGATAAGTTAATAAACTGAGATACCAATAAGAATGAATTGTAAATTACATGGTTGCACAACATGGTTGATTAAATACTATAGGAAGAGTAATATATGTAAGCAACAATTGATAAAAACCAAAATACAATGATCAGATGCTATGGATACAGAAAATAACACAGCAGCAATAATATTTCCATTAAGTGAAACCTCTATATTTAAGCTGGTGATGGATGAACATATGAGATTTTGAGAATATTACAGCATGTTTGTCCATGTGCATGAGCAAAAAAAAAAAAAAGGCTACAAATTCACATCTACGACAGCCTTCAAAAAACTACTACTGTGAGCAGTTGTGGTTCTTTGGTACAAAACTATCTCATGTAATTAACCACTTCATTGGACAAAAGATAATTACAAACAAAAGAACAACGAAATGCCCTACTGAATTTTTTTGATGGATGCCTGCTCGTCTTCATTGCTGGTGTGTTTGTCGACTTTCTTGCTGGCAGGACTTGGGTCATCAGATTTATGGAAAAGTGACCTCTTCACACGAGGAGATGAGGTGTGAAGAGGTCACAAGAAGTGATGCCGAATCTGTATTCTCGATTTCAATTACCGGACCTGTATTTTTTCTGTTGTCCGAGTCTTCAAGAGCTATTTCTTTTGTAGTTGAGTTAAGCATGAAGATGATTTCATACTTATGGTTTGTTGAGCTTGACTGTTTCTATACGACAGCGCTGAATTCAGTAGGATTTGGTAGCAACAGTATTGCCTTCACATAAAATGCATGGTCTTTATCAATTTTTGCACGAACAATCTCACTAAGATTTGTTACAGTTTCCTGGAGATATTAGAGATGTGCGAGAAATTTTTCAGTGATTAAAAAAAAGGTCAGGGTCAGATGTTGTTTTGTCTATTAAAACCTCAGCACGGCATTGCAGAATATTTTCAGATATTTCGCCCATAGCGATGCACTAAGGATCTAGTTGAATCATGTAGTCGAACATCTACTCGTGCCATAGAAGAATTATGAGATAGCACTATTAGTGTAATGAACGAGTAAATAGTTTTGGTTGGAGAACTAAAGATCCCATCACTATGAAACTAATGTGCTAGGTGTGTGAATTTTATATTGACTTTTTTTTTTGTTAACTTGGCACTGCTATCGAACTTTGACACTTACAGAACATGCAGTAGTATGTCTCACTGGCCTTAGTAGCATTTGAAACTTTATTGCAGTTATTACAGGATAGGTACCACCAAAAAGAGGTTTTTTTATCATTTCAATATTTGCTGATGCTTTTACCCAAAAATATTTTTACTGTAAATGAAGCAGTCCAGATTAAATAATGTACAGGTGTTCTAGATATATAATATAAACTAAATAAATGGATTGTAAATTTATAGCAAAACTATTTCAAATGAAGCTTGAAATGATTTACCAGAATTAACAGAGGTTGGATATCTCTAATATCGATGTACTTATCCTCATACGGAAGTGATAACTTTGATGGTGTAAGTGCGAGATATGGTTTCATCAATGTGATTTCATTCATTCGTCCAAGTTTTCAACAATCCTTGCAGATTATACCATTGGTTTAAATACAAAGTTAGTTCTCTGAAAAAAAAAATATTATGCAAGAAGCTAAATTCTATTAGAATGGAAGGCTAAATTTAAACATGTAAGAAATTGGAATATCAATACTTGAAAACATCCAATGAAAACAGTTTAATTTTGAAAAAAATGAGTAAAAAAATACAACATGTTCAGGAATTATGGAGTGAAAAGTGGGCTAATTATAATAAGGAGTCTACATGTATTGAAAGATATAGTCATAATCAGGTGAGCATCTGTTGTACAATGATACGAATATAAAATACACGTTTTGCATCTTTATTTAATGCGCTCATATGATTATTTTACGCCTAAATGTACTTAGTATTCTCATATTTTGGTTTAGGTGGCAATTCGATGGATATGGCATAAGTTGGAAGAAATGAGGGGAAAAAGTTCAAAATGAAAGAAAGCGAAAGTTCGGGAACCAAAGTGCAAATATTCAAAAGTTATATCGAACCTCACGATGAAGACTTGAGAGTGATAGAGGCCAATTGGATGAAGAAAGAAGTCAAAGGGGTGAAATATAGCCAAGACATTATCACATATCAACTTTCAAGCTGAAAAGTTTTACACCGATTTTTAGCCTCATATTGAGACCAGTTTTTGACATAACAAACGATCAAATTTGAAGATTTCATCTGAATAAAAGTTGTGTCCCTTTGAGTTAGATTTCCAATGCATCTTGAATCACCTCAATTGGATATCGGGAGAGAACGTTACGACCAAAATACTGAAGGCTATTTGGAGGAAGTTTTGTAAAGCCTTGCGATCGCATGGCTTTAATTCCTCGCGATCGTACAGACCATTATCGAGAGTCTGAAGGTTGAATGTATTTGTTCCTTGTGATAGCATGACTTAATACCTTGCGATCGCATGGTTGTTTCCTGATGCCGAATCTCAAGTTTCCTAAATTGACTCAAACTCTTTTGGCAACATATCTTGCACGACCTTTCAACCCTAAAAACACCTAAAAATACACCAGAACGCCTCCAACCTATTTTTTCTCTATTTTTCTTAGATCTATCATGTGTAACTAACTCTTGGTGCTTGATTGAAGGATACCGAAGCCTTGTAACACATTATAACTGTGAGATCCACCTATTTTCATTGTTTGATTTATATTTTCAGTAGTGAATATTCATCTATGCATAATTTTATGATTGTCATGTTTGATTGTTAAGAGATCTATTAGTTTTTCATAAATTACAATCTATAGCTAAGTTAAATCTCAAATCCGTAATTGTTTGAATCATTTAACTTGTGAAGCACTAAGATTTCATAATTTTCTGCAATAGATGTTATTGAATCTTAAGAAGAATGTTTAAATAGATTGAATGCAACCGCTGGTGCTTGTATTATCTAGTTCATCGATTTTTCTATTATTTAAAACTGTTATTAAATTGAATCTTTAGCGCTGGTCTGAGATTATTTGATAATTAGGGTTAATTAGAACGCTGGTTTCTGATTAACTAAAATTAAGGATAAATGTGAATTTATTCCAACGATGAATATTGTGAATGTGGATTGATTATTTTTTGTGGATTGATGAATGGTTATAAATCTCCAATGGTGAAAGTTGACTTTGATCAAGACTCGTTTCATTGATTTAATACAACTCGTTAATTTACTTTGTTATTTGTTATAAGATTGATTTCGTTATAAACAAAACCCCACAATCGTTATACGAAGCATAAATTGTTGAATTACACACTTTTCGTGGGATCGACCCTTACTTCCATTACTACATTAGTTTTAGAGATTTAACGACTATTTTTGGGTATCTACGACAGCACACCATACAGTGAATGATAGTAAAAAGGTTACAAGTTTAGTAGAAGGCAGCTTATTTTTCTAATGGATCAAAGTAAACTAGAATGCTTGTAAGAGGTTTGAGAAAAGCATATTAATAGTTATTCAAATCTATGTTAAAGTGCAATGCCGGATCAAGAAGGGACAATTCAGGAGAGTTTAATTCATGTATTGAAGTGATTTCAAGTGGTAAAGTGTAATAGAAGATATGTATTACCATGACTTGAACTCTGCAACTTCATCAAATGGATAGTCAATAAAGAAGCAACTATTGGTCTTTGTAGATAGAGACAGACCCACATGGATGAAGGAAGTATAAATGATTTTTTAGGTTATTTTATATATACATGCAACTATCTGCAAACATGAAATTTTTACTGTAAGAACCAAGTAGGCTGCTATATCCAAATATATATTTAGGAAAAGGTTCAGCAAATAAACCGTTGAAAAATGAAACTTTCAAATGATTTCCAATAAGGACTAATTTTTTAGCTATATTGATTGCAATAAGAATGCATTATTTCTCCACGAAAGCCCCCCACATTGTTAGAACTACTGTTTCAAACCTAGCATATACTTCAAAAAATGAATCATTTCATAGCCTCAATAGGCTAGATTTAACGTATAACAAAATAAATATCGACCTTTTGTCCATAAGAACAATGTCTTGAACATATACTTGCCTGCCGCTCGTGTATGTATGAGTCTCTTGGGTCGTATGTTAATAGCAATTGCAAGTACAACTACAATAAAATAATATGTTAGTATAAAACAGTGATGAAAAAAATAAGAAAATTGAAGAAAAAATTGTCAAACAAATAATGATGATACTTATGTCGATATCTGTGTCCATATACTTTTCAAAGTCTTCAAATGGAGTGATGTGGAATGTTGAAAACAGTAGTGCATAGCGGTGGCAAACGAGCCAGCTGAGCCGGCTGCGCTCGTTGCCCACGAGCTCGGCTCGTTACCCACGAGCTCGAGCTCAAGCTAGTGGGTGAGCTCGGATTGGCCCACGAGCTCATACTGTAGCGAGCCGCTCGGCTCAGCTCGTTTTTTTCGAATTTTTTTTAACTATCATTCTTTAAAAAAAAAATTAAAAAAAAAAACGAGCCGCTCGTCAAAAACGAGTCGAGTAGTCTCGGCTCGCCTACCGAGCCGGCCTGCTCGGGTCATGCTCGGGCTAGTTTTTTAACGAGCCCGAGCGGTTCGTAGCCCGCTACAGTACGAGCCGAGCGGTCGAGCCGACGAGCCGCTCGGCTCAATTGCCACAACTAGTAGTGCATCTAGGGATGTCAAAACGGGCGGGCCGGGTCGAATCGACCCGTAGACTGAAAAGCCCAGGCACAACCCGCCTTTCAAAAAATCGGCCAATGCCAGCTTTCCGGGCCGGGATAAAAAAATTCTTACTCGACCCGGACCGTAAGCCCGCATGGTTGGGTCATTGGTTTGGGTGGTTCGACCTGCTTTTTTTTTGTCATTTAAAAAATAAATGATAAAAATTACATTTTATAATTAGAGTGAAAATCGATAAAAGTTACATAAAAGTAAATTTTATATTGATTTATTTTTCGATAAAATTTACATCAATAACATAAAAACTTACAATTTTTCGAACAATATTTTGCCTAACTTGACAAATTAAATAGTTTTTAACTATTTATAAATTTATAGTTAAAGTACATCCCAACTAGGTTGACAACTACTTAAATATAATTTCGTCATTACAAATCAGATTCTATTTATCTATGGTAAGATTTTTAAAATCTTGAGCAATATCGTTAACAACTTTATCTTACATTTTTCTATCTGCAAATAACCAGTCTTTAACACAGATGAGAGCTTCTAAAATATCTTCTTTAAATCTCGATCTTCTTTCATCTAACACTTTGTTACCTGCACTAAAAGCAGACTCCGATGCCACTGTTGAGATTGGAACTGTTAGTAGATCTCGGGCCATTTTTGATAATATTGGATAAGACCGTTCATTTAACTTCCACCATTGTAAAATATCTAAGTTTTCAACCTCGTCTTGTGGAATTAAACTGTAGTAATCAAATTGATAATATCTTTCTAATTCAGCTGGTGTAACATTCTCATTTGAAAATGAACTAGTAGATGAAGTAAAATACACATGGCATTTCTTGGCTATTAAAGAAAAGAAAATTGTTTTACCTTTATAAGCTGTAACAGAACTCGTAGTAGAAAGAACATTTTCATTATTACCATATTTCATAGCATAACTATTGTACATTTCATTAATAAAGCATTCTATTTCCCAATTTGTAAAATTTAGATTGAAAGATAAAGTTTTAGAAACTTGGTCAATAGCACACTGAACTCCAAAAAATTATAATACGATGATCCATTACAACTGCAATTGAAAAAATTATTGGCATATTTTCGTAATATTTTCGAAACTTGTCCTCCATTGTACAAACAATATCATAGAAAAACGGATCGTCTTTATGACTTAATAATTGATTAGTAATTTCTACAAATTGTAAAAGCACAAGATTACTTATTAGTTAATAAACTACGGAACTAGTTTTTGTTGTCTTATAGAATGGTTTCAAATAATTCATGACTTTAAATGCAATGTTCCAATCAAAATCATCTATATGAAATTGATGTTGCTTTGAATTAGCGAAAGCATTAATAGCATCTGTATAACCAACACACGATTTTAATGTAAAAAATGTTGAATTCCATCTATTTGGAATATCATCAATAAATTTTCTTCTCCTCAATCCAAGATTTTTACAAATTTTTTCAAATTCTTGTTGTCTAAAATCTGAACAAGAAATGTAGTTAATAACTTCTCTAATTTTATGTATTTGTGGTGTTATTAATTTTAAATCATCTCGCACTACTAAATTATATATATCACAAACACACCTCATATGAAATAATTTAGTGTTAAACTAGAGATTAAGTGTGCTTTTCAAAAGTTCAATGCATGCAGTATTTGCACTAGCATTATCAAAACTGATGCTAAATAATTTGCTAATACATTAAATTCATTAAAAACCTGTAATAAATTCTCACACAAATTTATTCCATTATGTGAATATTCAAGTAAGCGAAAATCAATAATTCTTTTGTGAAGTAACCAATTATTATCAATAAAATGTGCAGTGACACATGCATAACCATTGTGATTACGTTCAGACCAACAATCAGATGTAAAATGCATAACTCCATCAAAGTTGTTACATTCAGTTTTTAAATTTTCAGTCATTGTATGAAATAATTTCAAGATATCAGAGCGAGCAGTATTTCTACTTACAGACGATAAGCGAGTTGAACATACTTTTGCATAAACTCCTCAAAGTATCGATCTTTTGCGAAAGTAAAAGGCATCTCGCTTGCTGCCAAAAATTCAGACATTCCTACTCTCATTCGATCCTGCGAATAACAAAAATTAGAAAAAATAATTGTTCCACTAATAGTAGTAAATGAAGTAATTTGAGCTTGTTTAGTATTCAAATGCCCCTTTCATTCATGCGTTTATTTTTGTATCTTCGTAATGTACTCATGTCTTGACCTTTAACCCATGCATGACTCTTTCTGCAGAGAGTGCATATTGCTCTTTTGTTTGGTTAATCCAATGTAAAGATTTTCCAAACATCAGATATGTGCTTTTTATTCCTTCGCTGTTGAGAATATCCAATATTTGGATCATTATCATCTTCCAAATTTATTGGAGAACAACTATCATGTAGATTGACATTTTTTGAAGAAAAATTGTGAGAATCCATAACACTTTAACAAAATTTTTTGAAATAATAAGATGAAAAGAAAGTACAAAATACTAAATATTAAAAATACTTGCTGAAAATATTAAGAGAGAATGAGATTATGAGATAGAGATTTTAAACTTGTAGAATGTGAGAGTTTGCTATTTTTTTCACTTTACAATACCACAATTTATAATAAAAAAAAATTACTGTTACTATACATTGCAATTTTCAATATATATATATATATATATATATATATATATATATATATATATATATATATATATATATATATATATATATATCAGAAAAATGGTTACAGGATCTGACCTGCGGCCGTCCGGGTTTTTTTCAAATATTTTTTTTTTTAAAAACACAGGCCATTGAGGTTTTTCTTAAACCGGCCCGAACTGGTTTCAGGTCCGGGTGGCCCGTGATTCGGCCCACTCGGTTCGTGGGCCAAATTTCGAGCCAGTTCGTCTCCGTACGGGCCACCCCTTGACAAGTCTAAGTGCATCATTGTTTTCTTGTATTTCCTCAATTCTAGTTGTTCCAGAAATAGTCCACTGTACATTTCTAGTATATAGTTTATAATCACTTTTTGGATATCTTACATATACATTTGAGATCAAGTATGTTTTTCCAAGGGTTAGTTCATTTTCAAAAGCTGAAATATTATTGTCCCAAATTGTGGCATGAACTCTACTTCCCTGTTGAAATTTGAAATACAATTGTGGTCAATTAGTCGACTATCCAAAGTGTATTAAAGATTAAACCAGAAAAGATGATGTGAATACATGGCGAAAAAAATCTATGTACACTAAAATGGGATAACAGGAAAGCAAATGAAGTCTATATTAACTAAGTTATACATTTTCATCCATAAGTATGAAGTTTGGTATTTTGAGGAGCTGTGTTGAGTTGTCCTTGCTGGTCTCTTTTCAACAACAAATACTTTTGCTGCCCAATTTCTTTGACCAGGAGAGATATCTGTTATGAGACTGTATTCCTTTGCCATTCCTTGTGTGTGATAGCAACTAATAAAAAAGAAGACAAAGATAATAAATGTAAATACAATTGTTTTAAGTGTCATTAAATGTTTTGATAAACTTAAAGAACCTGAAATAAATGGCTACAGAAAGATAACCTGAAATAAATACAACTGGAAAGATGCTGAAGAAATCGGCAGAAGATGAAGTCTCTGATACTGTCTTAGTATTTTTTTTTTATTTTTTTTATTTGAGAAAATGCTAGTGCTAGATATATATAAGTAGGAAGATGATGAGGTATGTATTACCGTGTTAATAAAATAATTAGGTAGTGCACTACACTGTTTGAGTTCAGATAAAAATGAACAGTGGCAAGGTACGTACAGCATAGGATGTGTTCGTGTGGTGTTTTTTTTTTGGGTAGTATAAGTGCAACATAATCTTTATTAATCAAACAAACAAACAAGTTAGATCTGTAATGAGATTTGTAATGATGACAGGTACGAATGAGGCAGTGTTAAGGTGAAGCACATACTTACTTTATGTCTTTCAAATTGGACAGGAGCTAGTAAAGCTGAGGGACTGTACTGACAAAGGTTATGTTGCAAGTAAAATATCAAATATTTTGTAGCTAAAAATCTGTAAGTACAGTAGCAATCAAATCTCACTGGTTCTTTTTTGCATTACTATAATTAAAAAATTGAGAGTACGTGAATTGTGATGCAATATGAATTTTCTAGATAAGATGTGGGGTGAAAAATTGAAGAGTGAAAATGTGTGATTAAAAAGTGGTATGGGAAATTGTGTAAATAAACAAAAGGTAGAAGTTTAAATGAGTCTAACATATTATAATACAAATGAGTAAATTTGTATGTTATGCATGTGTGTGATTAGTCATGCACATAGAATATGGTACTATATTGAACCAGGGTGTCATGTGTTCTTCAATTTTACAACAAGAAGCTGAAGTTGAATCAAAGCAAATATGGAATCTGATGCATAATCAAGGCTATTGTATCAACATTTGAAGAAAATCCTAATCTGTCACCTAAAATCCCAAAACATCGGGAAAATAAAAATATTAGTAAGAAAAAGTACTGATATTTTTTATTTTTTAAAGAAAAGCATGCATATAGTTTAATGAGAATTTTACTGGAGAAACTTCATAGAGAATAAATTTATGTATATTCTTGTGAAAGAAAGTCCTATATTTAATTAAACTTGAGTGAGATTTGGTCCTAGGATTGGATCCTAGATGATGGATAAGCATCTACCTATTAAACCAGCTTGGATTTCAAATGTAACTTTATGACGTATCTACATTTTCAATCACTTTTTAGTTAGTTTTTTGGTCTATTAAACATGTTATAGTCACGTGGTTCAAGAAGCATGCTATTGTCTTTTCTTATTTTAGGGTAACAACAAGGTTTTTGATTCATTCAATAATGGCTGATTATATTATATTTATATAGCTCTGTTAGGGACTATTTTGCCCTGGAAACTTGAAATCCTTCACAGCATGATAAACAAGGTTTTAACTCAACTCTTTTTTGTACTTTAATATTGTTATGAAACTTTCCTATGAGCAATGGGGTCATCAGTAAAATCGACAAGTTCATCTAAACGAGGGGAAAAAACTACTTGACAGATAACTCAAAGTCATACAAACAATATCATATAATAGTAATACATACCTTCATTAAGATTATGTAGGGTTTGCATTGTGTCCATCCTACCATCTGAGTTTAATTTTCGTGTCACAAGATGGCCCTACAAAAGCACAATTAACATATTACCAAATAAAAATACAGCCGAATTAAGGAAGGAAGAAATACCTGTAAAACGAAGAAAACGGGCCAAAACCACCAAAGAATCATAAAAGAAAACCCAAGATCCATCCATCAAAATCAAGAAATTACTGAAATACTCTGCAAATAACAAGCTCGATGTCCATAAAGCATTATCACCAACAAAGAGAAATTGCTAAGTCACCTGAACATGAATTAAACACGAAAAAAATTAAGAAAATAACAAAAAGATGGATTTGAATTAGCTAATGTGAAACAAATAAAATCTGGAGTCTACGAGACAAATCCCCAAAGGAAATGAAACAGAGAGAATGTTCATCACTGCAACAGTAATCTCGGTGGGCAGAAGGAACAAATGTACTGAGAAAATGGAAACAAATGAAATAATGAAGTGAGAGAATGAGGAAGAGAGCAAGCTTCGTTATGTTCAAAATGAAGGAAATGAGAGATTGAGGAAGAGAGTATTGGTTGTTGAGTGTAGAGATGTGAGAAGAGTGCAGAAAAGGGGAAAGAGTGTAGGGAGAACTGGAGAAGTCTGCATGTAATTAAAACAATCAAAGTTAGCTACTACTGATTAAATAATAAAGAAAAATAAACGCAAGCATGAGTTTCACTCATAAAATAAAAATGTTACGAAAAATTTACTAATTGAAGGATTTCATCGTAAACAACATTCTTTGTACATTTGTTATGTAATAACGAATGTATATTTGTTGGTTTAACCAGGATTTTGATACCATCACTTGTTTTTGTTCTTGATAATGCAACGTATAACTGACCGTGTGAAAATACTGGTTCAGGAAAATACAGTCAAACAAAATCTAAAGTTTGACCTTGAGCTTTGTCAATCGTCATTGCAAAGTATGGATGTATTGGAAATTGAGTTCGTTTGAAAGGGACTGAACCTCTTTCACTTTCTAATGGAATGAATGGAATTCTAGGTAGAAAAACATGTTTTCCACGATATTCTCCAACAGCAATTGCAACATTGATAACATTTCTTTCAAATTTTCTACAAATCAATCGTGTACCATTGCATAGACCTTCTGAAGGATTTATGTTTCGAACTAATATAACAGGACAATTTTCTTTTAATATAAGTTCATGCGGCGGTATACCATTTAGAGTTAATGTGTTTAAGAAATCTTTTTGAATACCTTGTTCAGTTTTATCAATTATTTCATCAAAACTGTAATATGTAAAGTTTCTACCGAGAATTTGTTTTAGTAACATACTGTTAATTTCATCAACCGATTCATTTTTTGGAGTTAAGATAATTCTATTAATCATGGTATCTAAGGCGGCACTATATGTTTGTAAATTTAACAATACAACGTTAATTAATGATTTTAAGGAAAGTAATTCATCATCGAAAGCTAATGTTAAATTAGATGGAAGCTAAATCATACCACAAGAATGGGCACCTTCAAATCCATTACCTATAGAAAGTAAATATTTACAATACATTGGATCTAACTGGGTTCTCATATTTTGAATCAAATGTAAACGAATAAATGAAGGCCATAGACATGAGAACACTAAACTTGCTTGCATTATATGTGTCTTATTTCCATTTGGGACACTGGTAATATTTGACGGAAGTCTCCACCTAAAACTATCACTTTTCCACCAAAAGGTGTATCACATTCATGAATATCTTTAAGCATTCTATCCAAAGCTTCTATAGCGTAACGATGTGTTATAGGAGCTTCATCCCTATAATCAATTTTGTCATTCGTAAAAAAATCCTTAAGGTTGATTGTTTACTAACAGAGCAACTTATACTTGTATTAATTCTAATAGGATTTCAAAATGTGAATGTGCAGTGTGACCACCTGGTAATAATGATGCTGCTACACCTGAAGAAGCCGTAGCCAATGCAATTAAATTTCTTAGTCTAACAACTTTTAATAATACTTTGTACAAGAATGTTTCCCCTATTCCTCCTGGGCCATCTAAAAAAACAACCTCGTTCCATCAGTAAAAACTCTATGTAATTGCATTATACGCAGTGATAAGTGTGTTTTTGCACACTTATTTAATACTTAAATATACTTATTATTGATTAAAATGAGCGAATTTCTATTCACAATTATGTAATTATTGCTTCTGTAGGCAAAAAAACTCAAATGTAAGAGAACAAGGCAAAAGAATAAAAAAAAGGACCAAAAACGTACAAAGATGTGAAGTTTGGGACCAAGTTGCACAAGTGCCGAATGTTGGAGGACATTGGGATGCAATTTATGGATGGCAATATTGAAATGAAAATCCAAATCCGAGGACCAAAATGTACAACATAAAAGTTGAGGGATAAACTATGCAATTTATCCTGATGACCTCATGTGTAATTTTTGATTTCATCAAGAGTGCGCACCCGCGCACTTGGCTTCTGGAATTGTGCGCACCTGAACACCTATGCGTTAAAAATTCCCGAAAATCAAATATTTTGAGGGCATTTTGGGCTTTTGTTTGTGCTCGGTTTTAAAAGTATTTAAACACCAAAACTCATAACTCAAACCATAGAAAGAGTTTTGAGAGTTTTTTTCTCTTATGGGTTTTGCTTCTTCTTCCATTTTCTTTTTTTCTCTCTTCTTTCTTTCTTCTTCCTTCATTTTTTCTTCTTTTCTTTTTCTTTTTATTTTTACTTGGTATTTTGGAGATCAATCAAGAGCATAAAAGGAGATAACATCAAAGTGGTGGAGAAATATTTGGGAGAATTCAAAGCCAAGCTCAAAAAGGGGTTTTATCTATATCTTTGTTTTTCTCAATTATTTTGACATATTTGTAATGTATTTGTATAAACATTCTCCTTTTAATCATGTGTATAAAATGGGTTAATTGATTATGTTGGGATTTGTGGAATTAGTTGACCTAGCCTTGATTAATTTCTATATCTGCCCTTTGATTTTAAGGTTCTTATTTTCATGTGTTTCTACTATTGTTTTCCATGCATTTTCATTTATGTGGCCAATAGATGATTGTGTTTAGTGATTTGTACATCGTTCGAGAAAAGATTGTGCATTTTAGACCAAATAGTAGGAACCCTAAGTTTGTGTAATGGATAGAGATATACCATTAGCCCTAGGTGACCCAATGAGCTATTTTCACAATGATTGAATGCGATTGTTTGGTTGTAATCGACATAGAGATATAGTAGGTTAAATCAATCAATTAGGGTTAATTTCACTCGAGAGAGGTAATTAACTAAAATTGGACGATCGGGTCTAACATAGGAATTAAGTAATGCGTTAATTGGTTTATAGAGAAATTAAGTAGGCGATGGTTAAGCGAAACCACGAATCCCAACCACGTTCTTTCTCCGAAATTTCCAAGTATTTGTGTTTTTCTTATTTTATAGATTTTTAGTTTACTTACCGCTTTCCAAATCTCATGTTTAATTGTGTGTGTTTCATTTGATTGTTAGAATTAAATTGATTAAAGTCGTGTAATCTAAAGTAACATTCCTCGAGAGATCGACAATTCGGACTCAAAAAGTCCACTTTATTACTTGTACGCGACCCGTGCACTTGCGGTATATTTTCAAGCGAACAAGTTTTTGCCGCCATTGCCGGAGAATGTTTTTACTTTGATTACCACTTTAGTTAATTTTAATTTTAACAATTTTTTTTATTTAATTTTTTTTGCCTTTATTTTATATTTTTTTTGTATACTTTTGGCTAACCCTCATATTGTTAATCTGTCTTGTGTTTGTATTTTCTCCCCATACTTTTCAGATATTTGCTTGATTCTAACTTTGGTAAATTAACAAAACTTTTGCAATGACAAATCTCTTTATGGACAATCAAGATATGCTTGGAGAACATTCAAGTTGTGATAATTGTTACACGGTGCATTGTACTGGGCATGCTTGTTCTCGTACACTAGTTTACAAACGCCTAAACTGCTAAGGTTTAGAAAATATTTGAGGTGTCAAAAACAAGCCATTGACAAAAACGATGAAGGATTCATGCTAGTGGGAGATTCTGTACCTTACGATTGGGATGAGGACATCAAACTTTTGGAAGATGGTCCTCCCTTGCTGAATGAGAAGGTACTTGCAAAGTACTTTAAAGAACTTGTCAAATTGGATGAAAACGACATACTCATGGGAGATTATATGTACTGGGATGGATTTCAACAATGGGGGTATTATCCACTTCAAGGAGTTGACAGGACTGACCTCTCATTGCCTGTAGAATCGAATTGCGGATCGGTCATTCAATCCGAAGATATATCCACTATGGACAAAGAGCTCAAAGAGAATGACAATTTAACCACAAAGGGGCCGAATGAAAATGTAGCAAGCAATGAAGATGAAAGCAATGTTCATTTTTCCGACTTCATTAATTGCCCGAAAATTGAGTTTGTGATTAAATTCGATGATGTGGTGGAAGTCTATATAGTTGGATTTAAATCGGAAGGAATATGCAAGTCTTATTATATGGAAATGGGCAATGTTGAGTTTTGGGATCCAATGAAGAGTGGAATAAAGCCAAACGAAGAAAAATGGGCAAGGCATCCAAAGCCTTTTTTAGATGCCCATGAGTCAATTGCCAAAGTCGAGCTAAAGACTATAAAAAAGCGCTTATTGGGAGAATTCTCAGATAAAATAAATCCGTAAATTCTCCAAGTCACTTTTGGCAGAAATATCCACCTAGTTGTTTGATACTGTGAGATCTCATCAATATCATTATCAAGTTCGTTACTTTACAAATAAAAACTTATTCGATCGTGACATTTGTAAACATATTTGTATAAATATTTAACGACTTTTATGGTGGAACAAAGTTCTACATTAATATGACAATCATACTTAGCTATCAAATAAGGATTATAAGGCACTACCCATCTGTTATCTAAATACTCTCCTCTGACCTTAACTCGTTAACAGTTATCAAGTCGTCTATATAAAGGGTATGAATTATTGCCTAAAGTGGTAATTGTTGAATATTCTTTAGGGTACTTATTTTTACACAAGTGGTTCTTTTCCATACAAATATTTTTTAGATTTAGAATTCCACAAGGACCATGCATCATATGCTTGATAACACGAGAACGTAAATAAGGGTAATTATTTTGGTTAGGAATTTCGCATGAAACAATGCTGTCATTGATAGAAGTAATTTTTGATCCATGTTTTAAAATCAACAAGAAATGAGCATGTGGAATACCTCTTTTTTAAAATTCAATCACATATATGTACGTTGCAATAGGACCAAATATTTTTTCTTTAAATAGGTCATGCTTCAATGTTTCCAATCTAGATCTAAATACATGGGATATTAAATCAGGTCTATTATATACTTCATCGTTGTGCCATAATTCTTGCTTTATCTCAGGCCAATTAGGATTACAAGTTATTGTGAAAAAAATATCAGATTTTCCAAATCTCTGAACTAAAGCCATTGCATCCATATATCTTTTTTTCTTATCTCTAGGACCACCAGTGAAGGATGATAGTAAAATAATTTTCTTACCAATTTTATACCATCTAGTTTCTCCTATTCCAATAGTATCAACAATCCCTTGGTATAATTCAGCACACCATATATATATATATATTTTGGTTATTTCTAAAGTAATCTAATCTAGATGTTTCAATTTTCACATACATGTCAACTACGTATTGCTGTAAAAGTCTACCAGCATGAAGTAAGATCGAGTTACCCGACGTCCTAATTTGTAATTTATAACAACAATACTCCCGACAAGAAACTTGGGATCTTTTCTTCGGTTTTCTAACCCCTAAAAGAAAGAAAGAAGACGATATTTTAAATGGCATAGCAAACTAAAAGTAAATTACATTACAAATGGATAAAAGAGAAGAAAATTTTTTTATTGACATGCCTGCATTCTCTCTCTCAATTAGTTCTTCTGCAGAGTTCATATTTCTAATGTCAATTACATCTTCGGCTGCAAGAAAACAAGAAGGGTGTGTTTTAGTAATTCTTTTAATGCCCTCGTGCTATCCAGGTTCACCATAAGGAAACAACAAAGGGTACTGAAGAGGATCGTAACAAACAAAGTAATAATGTACTCTATGAGATGATCCAGAATGCCCAAAAATGGTTATGTTACGAACTCTAACTTCTGTAGTAGGGTCTTCATCAACCCAAACTGCAACTATTTGAGATGTTGTTGGAAGATTGTACACCCTTTGATCGATGTCAAAATTACATCGTATTTGTATTTTATACGTTTCTAAGGCTCCAATACCATTTAGAGAGTGAAAAAATCAAAGGAAAAAAAAGAAAAAGAAAAAGGGAAAAAAAACAACTACAAAGTAGATCGACGAGAATGAGTAGACCAATGAACAAAATTAGATGATCAAGGAACCGAAGTTGGATAATCAATGGACGAAGGGGGCGACAGTGAAAAGATGAAGAGAGAGAGAGAGAGAGAGAGAGAGAGAGAGAAGGAATACCTAGGGGTGTCCAAAAGTCCCGAACCGAACCGGACCGAACCGAACCCGAACCGAACCGAACCGAACCGAGCGGTTCTTTATAAATTAAATACCCGAACGGGTACCCGAATCGAGAACCGATGGGTTTGGGTCGGGTCTCGGGTCTAGACCAAGAACCGAAGAACCGAACAAGAACCGAAACTAAATAATTTTTTTATTTTTTATATTGAATTAATTAAATTTTTTTATTTTTTTCCTATACAAATTAACAAATTAATTGAATAAATTAGATTATTTCATAATTTTAATTTTTAAGCCCAAATCATTTTAAAATTCATTAGCCCATTTTAATTTGAAGCAAATGAATATACTTTATGTAGTTTTGCTGTAATATTAATATCTACTTTTTGGTATTTGTATGCATTGAATTAATCTTATTGGACGGCTAGTTTTGTATATTTTTTTGAATTGGGCTACGTTAATTTGTAAAAATTACGAATGAAATGTTATTAATTGTATTTATGTAGTGTTGCTGAAAATATTAAAAAATTTAATTATGGTACGGAACCGAACGGAACCGAACCGACCCGAACCGAACCGAACGGAACCGAACCCGAACGGTTCCATAATTATATTTGGACCCGACGGGTCCATTTATTAAATACCCGAAAGTTTTGGGTCGGTTCGGGTATCTTCAGAACCGAACCGAACCGACCCACGGACAGCCCTAGGAATACCAAAAAAATAACACAGAGAAAACCTCAAGACATTGAGGTCCCATTAGGAGAATCGAAAAAAAAAAGGGAAAAAAATATAAAAACTGTGTCATTTTGGTAGTTTCTACCGTGATAAGGATCTTCACTCTTTTTTATATATACTAGTGTAGATCGTGCATTGCACGATAACCATTATAATTTTGTAAGAAAAGTCGTTATGATTATTATCTATTTCAAGAGATGTATACATTAGTTATATGGAAAAACTATGAGAAAACAAACCATAAATGCATATTTACATAATATTCAATGATAATAGAAAAACTAAGATTCAAATGTTTAAAGTTTTGATATTTTGATTGCTGTCAATTATGCTTCAACATGTCAAAGTAGGCAACTAACCTGGACTTCTGATATCTTTACTGTTTTGATCATAAACCTATCATCCTGTGTTGAATAAAAGAAACTTCCACTTTTCCCAGGAGATGAAAGCTCCCTGAGAGCATCATTCCCACAAATGGCTAACATATAATCCTCGACTTGAAACAGTTGCCTTAAATGTTTGATAACATAATAAACCAATCACCATTTTAAAATCCAATCAGCAGGCACAAAACATTAACTTTTTAAAAACATAGCAAAATCACATTCTAAGATTCTTACTATGGCCTAATTAATAACTTAGGGATTTATCTTCCCCACAGCTCAGAATCAATCCAGAAATTGCAAAGAAGAAAATGCACCAGCAATGCAGATTAAAAGGCAGAAGAAACAGGAGTGACAGCAAGAGCAGATGAAAAACCAGCAGTAAGAACCAGCAAGAAAAATCAGCAACAGATTTTGAACAGGAAGAAAACCTCTTCCTAACACTTTATTACCAAAGTAAACATGATTTACAATCTTGAAATCATCATAAAGAATTTCCAGATATACAAGAGTTTTACCACCCTATCTTTATCTCACTTTCTACTTCAGAATTACAGAGTTTTTCTCACTCTCAAGCTCAATGTTCAGAGCTTCAGAATTCTCTATCGAATTCCCTAATCCAGAGCTCATTTTTCTCTCACAGAGATTAACTCCATCTCTCTATCTCGAGCTCCTCTTTTCTCAGAACCTAAGGCTCCTATTTATAGACCTAAAGGAGCCTCTAATCAGTTACAAACTACTACCTAACTCAAGGTTCCAGTTGGTTAATAGATTCCTACCAAAAAAACTGTAACCGAGGCTCCTAATCAACTGATTTTTATTCCAACAGCTTTTGTAAAAGCTAAGGTTGTCCAAGACTTCTTCAAGAATCAATTTCTCCACAATCTTTATCTTGATTCTTGAAGAGTCTTTATCTTCTTCTTGATCGTTTCTTCAGATATCTCTTCTTCCACAGCTTTGTGCTCAATCTGTCTATCTTCACAATCAGGTGTATTATCTTCTGTTCCTTCAGCACCAGAAAAAGAATTATTCTCGAAAAAAAAACAACCCTAAAGCAAAAGAAATATTAAATCACAATACCTCGTGTCGCTAGTATCCCGTTCCGTCAGATTTTTGTGGTTCTTTGGAAAACTTCTAGAAAAGTTACAAAACAAACCGTTGATTCCCATAGCTGAAAATGTAATTCTACACACAGAAACATAGAAAGAAAAATTAAGTTGAAGATTGAACTGAATCAAATACTAAATCCACATACCTCAGGTCACCAGAAACATGGGAAATCACAGAGGTCAAAGGTTTATTTTAGGAGATAGTATCAATCAAAGAAAGAACGTTTAGCTACAGATAGAGCAAACTTGAAACCGAACTACACTACATCTTATAACCGTTATAATTAAAATATAAAATGCAAATAACAAAAAAAGTGAAGAAAATGAGCTTACTTAAAAATTACATGTCAAAATATACTACAATGTTAACATTTAAAACTTGCTTAAAGTAATATGGATGAATCTAACATCAGTTTTAGACAAAAGATAGCGTCAAAGAAACCACACCACAACCTGCCTCCCGGCAGGTTCAGCTAACTTCTCTAATTTGGGAATTACTTCCTCAATAGGTTTCCTCAAATTTCCAATAAAAATCCCACTATCTCCAAATCTTCTGACATCAGTAGCGAAAAATATATAAAATCAGGAACTGCTTTTCAACCGAAATTCACAATCAACAAGAACAGGCACAGCACAATTAATACTTTATCCATCACCATAATAAATTAAGCTTGCTCGGCGTTATAACAAATTATACCTAAGAATATTATGAATAGAAATATGAGAGAACTCGAGTACATTATAACAAAGTGCACCAAAAAACTATACAATGAAATCATATTTACCAAGATTTGGAGAATAGGAATGACCTTGTTGAGATGAAGGGGCTTAAAAGTCTCCTCTGCTTGCTCCAACCTCTCTATTTCTCTCCACAAACTGTCGTGAACCAACTTGTTAAATAACCCCACGACTGGATTATCACTTGTTTCTCGATCAATTTCTTTAAGCTTTCTATCAGCCCTCTTCTTCTCAAGCTTTATTTCAGTCTCAATAGAGGGATTCCCCATGAAGTTCTTCAACTCCTTGACAAAAACATTCGACGTCAACATTAGTCAAAACATTAGTTCCCCGACATGAGTGCCACACAATAAAACTATTTAGATTGATAATCTCTTTCAATGACAAAGTTCAAAACATAGCAAATAGGATACGCATAAAAATTTGAAGGAAACTGGATGTTATGAATACCTTAGAATATCGACATTAATTTTTAACCAGCAAAGAAATTCCTCATAATTCACCTTCTTCAATGGATACTTCATTTGTTTGGTATTCATCCTAGCATTTTAACAATTTAACAAAATTGTCATCAATCTAATCTAATTAAAGTAAGATATCATGCAATTAAAGAGCAATTAGTTCTAAACCAAATATAAGACATAAAAAAGATAAAATTAATAAGATAATATACTTTATTGTTCACGTGGAAGAAACTGCGGCTAGAACTTCTTTATATACAACATTCTTTGTACAAGTGTAACATACTAAGTTCCTTTAAAAAATGTACTTCAAATAATGCTCCAGGGAAAAAATCACATACGCAGTACCTCATTTAACATCCCGTGCAGCTCATCCCTTGCTTCAACAACACAATCTCGGTCATTGCTATCAACCACAAAGAGTAGTCCTTGAGTATTTTGCAAATAATGTCTCCACAGTGGACGGATCTGTACAAATTCATGCAAAAAGTTAGCTACATAAATGTGAATGAGACTACACTTCAGGAAATTATTTTTGAAATCTAAAGATATACAAATGTGACAGAGGACTTAATTTCTGAACAAGAATCACCACAAACATGGCACTCATTGTGTTTACATAAGATATGCCACAGGGTATCCTTTATTCAGAGATGGTTAATAAAATTCAACCTTCTGTTATGCACCTCACCACCTGACAGTTGAAGAATAGATATCTGATTATGAAATAACTAAAGTAAACATTTATTCCCATTAGTAAATGAAGTAATCACATTTCTGAATCAACCTCTTAATTATATCACAATTTTTCTTCTATAAATAGCAGCAGTTATCAGAGACAGATGCATAGACTAATAGGAAAGGTTCTTTGAGGGATTTAGAGTCTCAATCTAGGGCTAATGAAGTTCATAAACTTACAGCATCCTTACCTATGAAAAAAAAAAACGTACAGCATCCTTCTCAATCAAAGAGTCCTCAGCTTCATTTTCTTCAATTGTTGCATATATAAATATACTATCCCTGATAATTTATCAAAGGGAAAGTGGAAAACAAAGCAAACTCCACGTAATTAAAGTAAAACAGGAAGCATTCATTAAGATGGCCATAATTGCATGTAACTTTTGAAACTCAATTTTTCTCTTCATCAACCAGATACTTGAAATATGAGGGACCCCATACATTGACCTTTAGAATAGTTAAGAAGGACATTATGATTTCATAAATTAATGTTCAAATCCTAACCATGTATTTTTATGAGATGCACTGAATTAAACAAAGACTTACAGAAACCCCTACATCTCATATGCCAGCAAGAGTCAACAAAAGACCTGCAAGCAAAAAATTTAAGTCTTTAACTTTTAGCGGCTTATATAATAAGCACCTCGCATTTATCTACTACACGAAAATTTAGTGATAAAATCATGTTTATGTAATATGGTGAGAAATATAATGCTAAGTTAATTTAATAGTTTAATCGCAAACCTAGAAGTCTACCAACAGTAGTTTGATGGCAAACTGAAAGTCCACCAGCAGTTTCTGGAAGAAATCCAAGAGTATTTTCAAAGAACAAAACTTCACCCGACCCCTTGAGAAAGAACACAACAGGAGTCTCCAGCATTTGCACAAGAAGTTGATTATTTCGGACAATTGTAATCTGAAAATTGTGAAACCCACTTTTTCGAATCAATGAAGACAGCATAAAACAAAAATAAATCAAGAAATAGGCTCACTTTTTATGTTGATAGTCCCAAAACAAGGCAAGAAAAAATCCAAGAACCAAACATATAGGCGCAGCTAAACAAACCCAAACAATTACTGCTGTAAACACACGTACACAAGCCTGCATCCATAGAGAGAAAAAAACAGAGAATCGAAGACAGTAGTCACAGTACCTTAGAAATAATTCAGGGATAGTTCTGGAGGAGAAAAAGGGGAGGTTTCGTAAATTTCAAAAAGGTGTCATAAATTTCTCTAGAATAAATGTTCTAGAACCACAAGAGCAAAAGGAACACATCACTACAAAAGCAAATCAAAATAACAAACGCTCATCCCGTAAACAAATTTTCAAGATTTCTTGAAAGAAAACCAGATCCACAACCGAAGAGTTTTGACATCTAGAAATATCCACAAACTCCACTAAAATCGCCTAGAATTCGCATATTGCAAAAAATAGAAAAAAAAACCTGTGCACCATCGGAGCACTTGTTCTTGCTAGAATTAAGATTTGACGGCACTCCGGGATCGCGGTGGTCCATATGCTTCTCGGTACCGGTGGAGGTGGAGGGTAAGGAGGAAGATGAGGGTTTGTTTGTAGAGATGTAGAAGGAGAAGACTTCTACAAGGGAGAAAATGAAAATGAAAGGTGTGAGAGAGAAATGTCGACAGAGAAATGAGATGGTTGAGGAATGGAGGAGGATGGGAGTTTGCGTGTAAAAATGGAGAGAGAGCTGAGAGAAGTCAGAAAAAGGAGACAGAAGCGTACGAGAAAGAAATGGGAAAAAAAAAATTGGCTAGGCTCGGCTCGCATGACTCGGCTTGAAAACGGCTCAATTGGGTGGCCAAATGGCTTAGGAACAGTGAAAGAAAGTTGTCTCTTTTTATATTGTAGAGGATATATGTAGGAAATAAGAGCGGCTGAAAAAACAAATTGGTAATCCGTTATCTGCCACGTAAAAGAATTCGCACCCTCGATCCCAATATTTTTGATCTTGTGACCGTTAGCACAGAGCTCGCGATTCCCTTTCTACAAAATGCCAAACGCGGTAAACGTGTGGCTAACTCTTCTTCCTTCCTTCAACTCGAATTCCATCTTAAATTAGAGTTTTGAATCAACCCATAATATAATAATATGGATTCCAAAAATGAAAATCTATTTCTTTGAGAAATTATCTGCTCCTTCTTCATCAAAGTCGATATGTTGGATTCAGTAACGTATTGTTACACTCCCAGAGTAAGACTCTTCACTGTCACAAATTTCACCATTTCTGATTCAGGAAGAAAAGAAAAATTATGATTGGTGCTGAAAGAATTTTGATTTGTGTCCTCCCTTCTTTTATTAACTAGGGCACGCTTTGCTGCATTAATCTTGGTTACAAACATAAAATGGGGTGAGCGAAATATATTAATTTGTGAATTTGGCTGATTTTAAGGAAGTTGCACTATGTTGAGTCCAGTAGATTAGAGAACTAAGAGCGTATTCTGTACTTCCATAACTTAAGGCAAATCCCATATTTGAATAAACGTCAAATAAATACACAACTCCTCTTAAAAAGACCTCAACCTTTATGAAATAAATACGTAAGGATTTGAGTTACCCCTTTCAACTTTTTAAGATAGAAATCAAGTCTTAATTTTCATAAAGTTCTCGACTTCTTAATGTTCAGATTTTCTGGATTCCCAAGAAAATTCAAAAGGAATGAAATGGAAAACTTATGATTGGTGTTGGGTGCTTTTCTTGCCATTCCTGATTACATACTTGCACGTGTCAATCTGGGACTGAGAATCTTGATTTCTTTTTATATTTTGTATTTCCCCCTTTTTCATTCCTTCTCTTTTATGAAGTAAGGCACTGTTTGCTTCGTTGATCTTCCTTAAGACATGGTACCTTTGCAATAATTTCATTGGTAAATTGTTAATTCTTGGCCAGTTTTTGAATTTGCACTTTGTCGAGTCCAGAAGATTCGGTAACTTGAAACCAAGCCAATTTTGAGACTGTTTGTGATAATGAAACCAACTAGTGTATCTTGTTGTTGGACATTGTGGTGGACCAGACCACATGTTCTTGATGGTAATTATGCTATGCATTTATTGTAACTATTTTTTAATCATTGTTAATATTTATTTACTTTTCGAGATTATGTTAATTATTCATCTACGATCCATGCCGTTTCAGTTTTCTTTTTCTAGCACCAATTTCTTGTTGGATTTTAGAATAATGCTATTGTCATCTACGAATGTTGGTGAAGCAATAGTAGTGCGTTGCCATCAATATACTTGCCTCCTTTGGTTGTTTTGCTATTTCCTTTGCTTGTAAGTAATCTTGTCTTGATTTTTGCTAGGCGATAACTTTTGTAGTTCATATGCTGTAGCTTTGATATATCTGCAATATTTTGCATTTCATTCTTATGTACTTTCTTTTAAATTGTATTTCTTAATTGTCCAAGTTGGTCCAAATTTGTTCAAAACAAGCTTAGTTTATTATATTTCTTAGTTGTCCAAATGTTGATTAGATGAGTACTATGGCTATATTTCTCAAATTTGAGGTCAGAAGTATTCATAAATGCTCATAATTCTCTATGTCCACATGCAGGGTAGTGACATTATATTTCAGACTAGCTCCTTTAGAGCTACTTCTTATACTTCATGTCCATGTCGACGTTACTTCAATGTCTCGCGTGCTTATAACCAGTTAGTGCAAATCCGACCAATTCCCATACATCAGAAAATATGTTATCTTCCCTACAGAGCACACAATGTCTTCAAGGGAACACCTTTGTCATCTTACTCTATTGCTGGTAGAGAAGAATTTTCCTGTTTCAACTCTAGATGGGTTCGGAAGGTGAGATTGAGGCTATGTGCAGCTCTTGACGTTGCCAGTGCTGTTGATGTCATCAATGATTTGGGACTAGACACCTTGACTTTCTTAGCTGTGACTGTACTGGTAGTTCCTGCTTTCAAAATGATCAAAGCTAGCCCTGTAAGTTAACTATACTAATCAGAAAGAACACACACGTGTGTCCCCATATGTTTGTTGGTTTCACTTAGATATAAGTGAAACATAAATTATGATTAAGCTATACTATTCTGTAGTGTCCAAATCTCTAAATGATACTGCTATTATTTTGTCATTTTTTTTTCTTAAATCACATGGTATTTGTTTCAGATACTTGGCTTCTTCTTTGCGGGAGTTGTGCTCAATCAATTGGGTCTGATTAGAAATCTTATAGATGTTAAAGTTCTATCTGAATGGGGTATTCTCTTCTTGGTAAGCTTAACGTTGTTTCTGCTTTTATACTGTCATCCGTGAGCCCAAAGATATTCATGAGTAGTGGCATCCATGCATCCACAAAATGCATCGACATTTGACAATTCCGCCCCATTTTCCTTTTCACATTGCTGTTGTAATTTGTCATCTTTATCCTCCTGATCTTTCACACATTTTTCCATTATTTCGAGAAAAAGAGGATCCAACTTAAACTGAGCGGACCATACTTGAAAAAAGGGCTTAAAAAGGTTATATTAGATGCATGCTCCATGAAATTGTCGTAAATCTGAAATAAACTTTTGCATGACGACTAGGCATCTGCGAAATATGACAACAGGGCTGAGGCAGGTCATACTGGATGATTATTAATTGTAATAATTCAAATTCTTATCTCTCGAGGATTGTGAATAATTACTAGACATGTCATAGGATTTCAAATGTTCTCATCTGCAAGTGTCATACCACTCCTTACAATTGCCAAGAATTATTTAGGAAACCTTTCTATAATTTTTAGAGTTTGAAAATATGAACTGAAAATTGTGTGTTAATTATAACATTTTTTACTTATACAAGTTACTTTCGTTATGTGGCTCTAGGAAATCTTAACTAATAGGTGCTTTTTTGCAGCTGTTTGAGATGGGGTTGGAGCTTTCACTCGCACGTTTAAAAGCTCTTGCCAAATTTGCATTTGGCATGGGACTAAGTCAGGTACATCTTGCCAAATATGTGTAGCTGATTGTCAATAGTAGATTAAGTAATTTAAATTCATATATAAATGGAAGTTTGTTTTATCCTATTTGCTGAGAGTTCGATTTCATAAGTTTTTAAGATTAAGAATACGAGAAAACCTTTCCACAACTTGATGTTCTTCTCAGAATTTAGCAAAAACCATTATTATCTTAAGCTGCATCACTTCTAGACAGTACCTAGGATCTACAGCGTTTGAATTTCATATGTATTTGGATGCAATCTCAACCCAAAAGCTTAAAACTTGCAAATCTTGGGTCCCCACTCATATGCTCACGTTTCTAATGAAGGACAGTTTTCTCACATCGGAACCTAGTCTTTTGTTGTTTCTGATGTATGTTGTTCAAACCTCTTGGTCATTTTTTGGATTTTCCCCTTTGCCACATGTCATGTTACTTTCTGTTTCTCATGGAGAAAAAAGAATGTTAAGAAGTTTCTGCCCTGTATGCTGTATTGTTAGATGTTTTTATGGTCATATAAATTGACTTTTATATTTGCTAATGTTTTCCTGGTTTCATTCTGTTGAAGGTTTTGTTATCCACTCTCGCTTTCACAGTATTTGAGCTTCCACCAAATAATGCTTTTGGAACGAGAATTTTGGAGTTCCTTTTTCACTCAAGACCTGACTTGGTGAGAAAATTTTCCAGTAATCAACTGTACACGTTGACAATAATTTGTTATGGAAAAACTTAAAAAGCTTGTGGTAAATGGAATATTATTTGAGGGTTATAGCTTGGTTGACTTCTCATTTTATTGCCTCCGATAAATAGTTTCTGTGTGCCTATTCAATACTTTTAAGATGTTACATCCTTCTGAGCTAACATGTTGCTTAGGTTTATTCACCATTACGATCTTTATAAATTCTATGTGGTAGTATTGAATACTGAAGTTATTAGTTTCATGTCTGATGGTATGAATTGAGATTGGCCTTGTGGATTTTCTAGGTGCAGTCACTATAGTTAAAAGTAATTCAAAATCTTTTTTTGAAAGGAAAAGTAACTCAAAAAAATCTTTTCAGTAAGAAAACAATTCGAAGATCATACAGTCAAAAAACATGATATTTTCTAGTTTATATAGCATGCTAAGATTCGTTGCACCAATTTTTATTGGACAGAACATTTTTTTTCCCTTCTTCTGCAAGGAGTATAGTCATTTAGTGGTGGTTAAATCTATAAGTTTATATAAAGTCCCTACTGGAGAAACATTTTTGGACAAGTATGTCCTCGTTAATAATCTATCATTCCTAATCCTTTCTTCAGTTCATATTATTTTGACTATAATAATTTAGAAATAATTTTTACTTTAATGCTATTTTATTGTCCCCTTAATTTCGATATATTTTGTTAGTCACTTAAATAAATAAAAATATATAAATGGACATTGACTCGTGATTGGTCATTAAAATGAATATAGGAAGATGTTGGTATGAGTTTATTAGAGTAATTTAAGATGATCAGAGTCTATAATTCGCTTATTTGAAGTTAGTTTTACTTAGTGGACTTCGTAAGTTTTTCATGTTTTTTGCATTTCATATTCTATAATATTTTAGTTATTGTATATATTTTAAATAGCAAAAAAAATTTAGTTTTTTAGTCAACTAATCTTTTTCGTGTTACAATCAAATAATATAATAGAATTAAAACTTCCCCGTCATTGCAGCATCCTAAATTAATGAATATGAAAATTTCAAGAAATAAAAAATTGAACAAAACTCCAAGACATGCATCATCCACCTCAAACTAAATCATTTGCACTAAGTTTTATTGAAATTTTGAATGGGTTTTTTTTCCTACAGATTTTTCAATCTTATTGAATCTATTCCATGTCGTAAAAAACCATATACTCCCTCTGCAAATTTTAGCGTTTATCTCGAAATCACGACTTTTAGAACACAAGCCCCATAAGCAACTTGTCTCGGCCTTATTTTCAAAAGTGCACGATCAATTTTGTTCAGTACTGCATTATTTTTCTTGAATATTCAAGCAAATGGACGATTTCTTCGAACAAATTTTCTGTAACCTCTTGATCCAAGTGACCTAGAGTGCTGCTTTGAAGGACTGGATGAGATAAATACAGAATAGCGATCAAAATTATTATTATTTTAAGGCATTTCAACGAAAAAATTCTCAACATTTGGTGGTTTACATTTTAAAATCCTTTTACTGCTAGAGAAGATGATTAACATGTTTCGTTATTTTTCATTTGTTGGTTGGTGGCAAGTGAAAGAATCGGCGCTTTATTATCGTTGTCACTCATGGAAATCTGAAATTAGCTGTTATTTGGAATCCTAGACTTTTTTTTTTTTCACATTTTTGTGTTAGAAAGTTCATCTTCTGCAAGTGAAACATTGCAGTTAACACCTTAAATTCTGAATGATAATACAAGTCATTCGTGAAAAATCGTGTATAAGATGAAGGCTCTGAAGGGAACTCTGAAATTGGTAGCATCAACTTGCACGATCCGTAGACAAACTAAAACATCAATTATGCTAGTTCACTTTTGCTCTAGTTTTCTCTATGGGCTTTCTTTGGTATGCTAGTCTTTTATGATTACATATTTGATCTGCTATAATGTACAATGCATATTGTGATTTTCCAAATCTGGCTGCAGTCCAGGATTACAATTTTATGCATTGGTGTCATGGCTGTTTAATGTTAAAATTCATTCATTTCGTGTACATGGTACTTTGTGTTGTGCCATCATCTTTCTGTTTTATCTGTAAGATGCATTCAAAAAGTGTAGGTCAATATAAGAAGCATTGATGAGGCTGTAGTAATTGGAGCTGCTCTTTCATTGTCTTCTTCAGCTTTTGTTCTTCAGGTATTTAGATTTTATTAAACGACTTCATAACTGTTCCTTGGTTGCAATTGAAATCTACTAGTAGAAGGGTAATCTATTGTCACCTTATATTATTTTGCAGCAGGCCATATCTTCTTTTCATTTTTCTATTTCTTCTAAGATTGTAATTTTAACTTGCCCGACAGTATTAGATGATCAATG
Organism: Fraxinus americana; assembly: GCA_035079005.1. Taxonomy (NCBI): domain Eukaryota; kingdom Viridiplantae; phylum Streptophyta; class Magnoliopsida; order Lamiales; family Oleaceae; genus Fraxinus; species Fraxinus americana. The sequence goes on from CM068714.1 coordinate 7,477,084, forward strand.
TCATAATGAATGTATTCAACATTTCTTGAGAAGATACACTGCATTTTAGGCTGAAAGTCACATAAGTCAAATTACAATTTGCACTGGCACAGCACCATTGTGACTGTTGAGAGGGAAATGAGGGCGTATTTTCCATGGACATCATGCCCTTCGACTGATTGATTTGCGTAATCAATTGCCAAACTATGCACCCTTTCCTAATTTGTGCTCCAGTTGATTGAATTTGCATCGAATTATATGACATGGTAGTAGATAGGTCCATTGCGTCAAAACGGACAGGTGGCATTATTCTTTTGTTTGTTGCAACTTCTTTAAGCTAATGGCATTATTCTTACATTAATTTATAGCTTCTCGCAGAAAAGAGAGAACTTCCCACTAGATTTGGTTCAGCAACCCTAGGGATACTTCTATTGCAGGTTCCATATACTCTTTTACACTTCTACACTTCGAACTGGAATTTCTCCCAATCTGTTTCTATTCCCTTTGTTTTCCTGAATTGGCTAGGTCTGGTCATGCACAGTGCATAAAAATAGTATCAAGTCAATAACCTTTAGGTTCCCTACTGCTTGATTTTTGCAGGACATAGCAGTTGTCCCGCTCCTTGTCATACTACCAGTGTTGGAGAGCCAGGTATGTTGAGTGTTGACGAGATATTATCATGAAAAGAGATTCTTGAAAACTAATGCTTAGTTCATTTTCTTTTATATTTGGAGCATGATTTTCTTTCTCAGAGTTGAGGTGAAAGGGTAGGAACCATCAGTATCTTATTTGAAGTAGAAAAATCTGTTTATCAGTTAAACATCATTGCATTTGCCTTCTTCTGGTTGACATCTCAACTCTCAAGTATGCACAAAACTGTAGTTAATGTTCTGATAAGCCCCTTTTCTGGTTCACATATTCTAGAAGGCCCAAGAAGGAAGGTGTAACAGATGGAGGGAAGGAAAAACAGAATGGGGTTGGAAAGGAAAGTGGTTAGGAGTCAGTTAGGAAAGAATGAGTATAAAAAAAGTTTGTCAGGGAGGGAAACGCAGGCAATTACTGAGTAGGGAAAATGAGTCTAGTTGCTATTTTCTTATCTGTAATTCTCTTATTTCAATCAAAGATCTATTCTACTTTCTTTTCTGTTTGAACCCTATCAAATTGGCATCACAGCAGTAGATCCTGATGGCTCAAAAGAAAACCGAAAGTAAGGTGGAAGCTATGGAAAAGGAAATGGAGGAAGTGAGGACAGAATTCCAGAGGTTACCGGGTCCGGAGAAATCGGTGGAACATCTCACACAGAATTTAGCCAGAATTTTGCAATCTCTGGAAGAAACCCAAAAGGCGGTGATGTTGCTGGGAAACTCGAAACCAGGGGGAAATAAAAATTTGGAAGGAAGAAGTTCTGGCAGTGTCAATGAAGGTCCTGTTCCAACAAGTGCAAATAGGACTGGCCAACGAGTTCCAGACGGGGGAAAGTGGCCTGAAAGGGTGACTGAGATCAGTATTGGCAGCGATGTGGGTAGAAGGGAATCAAACAGAGATGAAAACAATTGGAGAATAATTAGGAAGCTGGAGATGCCAATTTTTAGAGGTGAAAATCCAGACGGATGGATATTCCGGGCCGAGAGGTATTTCAAAGTCAACGGGCTGATGGAAAAAGAGAAGTTAGGGGCGATAGGGGTAAGTCTGGACGGCGATGCCTTATCCTGGCTGCAATGGACAAAATCCAGAACTCCTTTTCACAGCGGCGCGCAATTTCGAAAAAAGTTGCTGTTACGGTTTCGGTTGACGCAAAAAGGGAGCCTCGGCGAAAAATTTCTGACCGTCAAACAGGAAGGGAAGATGGCTGAATTCCGGCGTACTTTTGAAGCGTTAGCTGCACCAGTGGTGGGGCCGACGGAGGAAGTGCTAGAAAGCACTTTCATCAATGGGCTGAAGCCATATATATTAAGGCTGAAGTCAGGTTATTAAGCCCAACTGGATTGGGCCAGCTTATGGAGGTGGCCCAGAAAGTAGAAGAGAGAAATTCAGCCCTAAAAAGCCCTAAAAGTTACAGGAGAAATGTAACGCCCCAAAATTTCATATATCTTGAGGTTTTACCAAACATAATTTCATGTACTTAAAATGCGGAACTATAAAATTCGATTTTCTAAATAAACGGAATATTCATAAATTTAAATCTGAATCATAAATCATGTCATTAAAATAATCTATATATTCTCAACTACTGTTATAGGACAAAACAACTAATGAATTTTAAAAGGAAAGCGATAAAACTTAATATTCTCGTAGTGTAAAATCCTTTGACAGTCCGCTGCACCATCCCGCCACAACTCCAATCGACCCGAACTAGTCTGTAAAAATTGTAAGAGTGAGTATTTTGAAAAAAAAAAACACTCAGTAAGATACGTGCAGTTTCCATTATACAATTATATGCAATAAAATAACACTTCATACCACTCTTCTCTTATGGAGTATCTCGATGACCAAGCGAAACACCCATCTAGGTCATCTTAAATTCCCGAAGGATCTCTTATCTCTTTCTAAGGAACCCGAAAGCCCATTGACAATTCATGCATAAAATTACTGAACATAAAAGCATAAGGAAACAAACAACTTTACACAAAAGTATCTTACCTCGATTAATGAAACGAGTTTTTGATATGAAAATATACTTAGAATTTACAGCTGTTCTCTATATGAAAACTGTTGTGTAAAATTCTGTGTGAAAAATTGTGAGATATGGGCACACTATTTATATGGAAAAATACAGTTGTTGAGTCATAATATAACTCTGATAAAAAATCATATTTATTCTAATAGATAAGAGTTTGTTATAATGGTTGGTTAGAACTAGAATTTTGATAGGTCAAAATACATTAAAGATAAACATGGCTAATAACTAATGTAATATTATATTATCTTCCAAAAACAGTACACGTGCAAAATAGAATAAAGAATGGTTATTTAATATAATATTATTTTCTTTAACTAATTATCTCAAAAGGTACAATTTCATAAAATAAAATAATACATATAAATCATAATTCTTTGAACTGAAATAACTTGGGCTTAACTTATCTGATTTCATATTTTCTCGAGCCCAATCTACATTATTTAATACGAGCTACAAAATGAGCCCAATGTTGATATACTTTTGGTCATTCTATAAAAAGTTAAATATTTGACCCATTTAAAACATAAGAACTTAAAACTTTATTTTAGTCCCTCAACTTTCAAAATCATAAAATTGAATACAAAATTTTATTCTAAAATTTTCGGGGTGCTACAATCTCCCCTTCTTAAAAAAATTTCGTCCTCGAAATTACATCAACTACTTTAAAAGTTCTAAATACTCGACTTTGACATACTCATAATAGTACATAACATAAAGTAAGAAAACTCATAATCATGCTAAAAGAATGACATTTCTTTTCATACCTTGGGATCAATTGGAGAGTGGTCGAGTGGTGAGCGTCACGTGCCAATGATTCTTTACAATTAAAATTTTACATCAACTACTACAATTTTTTTTTAAATACTGCCCTCCTTTTTTTGTAACTTCCAAAAATATGATTTTCTCAAAATAGAAATTTCAAAAAGAATATTTTTTTTGTTTTTTTTTTTTAAAATATACTGTATGTAAGGTTTGAAATATTGTGTTTCATCTCATCAACTTGAATAACGCGCAATCAAAAGGCTTCCAGATGAGGAGGGGGGTCACAACGGACCGCTTAAATCCCAAACTCTTCTTAGACAGTTTAAGTCTTTTTGACAAATCCTTTTAATTTTGCAATTATGCAAATCAACAAAACTATGACATGACATCCCTTAAAATGATTTTTTTTTTTTCAAAACGCATGTTATGGAAAAAAAATGCATATGGGTTTACAGGAAATTAAACCTCTGCTCTGATACCAAACTGTAACGCCCCAAAATTTCATATATCTTGAGGTGTTACCAAACATAATTTCATGTACTTAAAATGCGGAACTATAAAATTCGATTTTCTAAATAAACGGAATATTCATAAATTTAAATCTGAATCATAAATCATGTCATTAAAATAATCTATATATTCTCAACTACTGTTATAGGACAAAACAACTAATGAATTTTAAAAGGAAAGCGATAAAACTTAATATTCTCGTAGTGTAAAATCCTTTGACAGTCCGCTGCACCATCCCGCCACAACTCCAATCGACCCGAACTAGTCTGTAAAAATTGTAAGAGTGAGTATTTTGAAAAAAAAAAACACTCAGTAAGATACGTGCAGTTTCCATTATACAATTATATGCAATAAAATAACACTTCATACCACTCTTCTCTTATGGAGTATCTCGATGACCAAGCGAAACACCCATCTAGGTCATCTTAAATTCCCGAAGGATCTCTTATCTCTTTCTAAGGAACCCGAAAGCCCATTGACAATTCATGCATAAAATTACTGAACATAAAAGCATAAGGAAACAAACAACTTTACACAAAAGTATCTTACCTCGATTAATGAAACGAGTTTTTGATATGAAAATATACTTAGAATTTACAGCTGTTCTCTATATGAAAACTGTTGTGTAAAATTCTGTGTGAAAAATTGTGAGATATGGGCACACTATTTATATGGAAAAATACAGTTGTTGAGTCATAATATAACTCTGATAAAAAATCATATTTATTCTAATAGATAAGAGTTTGTTATAATGGTTGGTTAGAACTAGAATTTTGATAGGTCAAAATACATTAAAGATAAACATGGCTAATAACTAATGTAATATTATATTATCTTCCAAAAACAGTACACGTGCAAAATAGAATAAAGAATGGTTATTTAATATAATATTATTTTCTTTAACTAATTATCTCAAAAGGTACAATTTCATAAAATAAAATAATACATATAAATCATAATTCTTTGAACTGAAATAACTTGGGCTTAACTTATCTGATTTCATATTTTCTCGAGCCCAATCTACATTATTTAATACGAGCTACAAAATGAGCCCAATGTTGATATACTTTTGGTCATTCTATAAAAAGTTAAATATTTGACCCATTTAAAACATAAGAACTTAAAACTTTATTTTAGTCCCTCAACTTTCAAAATCATAAAATTGAATACAAAATTTTATTCTAAAATTTTCGGGGTGCTACAAGAAACGCTGGCCATAAAATTACCAAAATTAACACAGCTCCAAATAGATGGTTGGAGAAGAAGCCACCAACACGAACGGTGACAGTAGGAGAAAAATTCATCGGCCCATGCCAGGAATACACCACAAAGAGGATGTCGGAATCCGAGTGGCAACTGCGCAGGGAAAAGGGGCTTTGTTTTCGCTGCGATGAGAAATATACCTCGGGTCATCAATGTAAAAATAGAGAGCTGAGGGTACTGCTAGTCCAGGAAGGGGAGTTGTGGGGCGACGAAGGTGAAGATTCGCCAGGAGAGAAGTGGCGGAGAAAGTGGAGTTATCACTAAACTCGGTGGTGGGGCTAACGAACCCAAGTACCCTGAAGATAAATGGGACGGTAAGGCAGAGGGAAGTAACCATTTTAATTGATTGTAGGGCCACACATAACTTCTTTTCGTTGGATATAGTCAAACGACTAGACCTTCCAATTACAGCTACTACTAATTACAGAGTAATCATGGGGTCAGGGGAGTTGGTGAAAGGGAAGGGGGTCTGCAGGGGAGTCATTCTCGAAATGCAAGGTTTAACAATAGTGGAAGACTTCCTGCCCATACGGTTAGGCGGTACAGATATGGTATTGGGTATGCAGTGGTTGTGCAGTTTGGGTAGCATGGAAGTGAACTGGAAACTTCTCACCATGCGGTTTCGAATAGGGGAAACAGTGTTTATCTTGAAAGGGGACCTAGGGCTTAACAGAGCGGGGATTTCACTAAGAGCCATGGTGAAGGCATTAAGAAATGAGGGCCAAAGTGTTTGGGTAGAAACAGTACCTGCAGTCACAGAAAGCAAGGAAAAAAAGGGATCCACCTGCGATCATCAAACAATTGTTACAACGTTTTGCACAGATATTTGCGGAACATGAGAGGCTACCCCCAGAACGAAGTACTGTTCATTCGATTTTGATAAAGGAAGGAGCAGAACCAATAAATGTCAGGCCCTACCGATACCCACATCTTCAAAAGAATGAGATTGAGAGGTTGGTGAAAGAAATGCTAGCAGCATGTATAATTTAGCCGAGCATTAGTCCTTTTTCGAGTCCAATAGTGCTCGTCAAAAAGGACGGAAGTTGGTGTTTCTGTGTTGATTATCGAGCCCTCAACAAGGTTGCCATTCGAGACTGATTTCCTATCCCGGTGATTAATGAACTGTTGGATGAGCTCCACGGAGCCACCATATTTTCGAAACTGGACCTGAAGTCAGGGTACCAACAAATCAGAGTACGCAAAGAGGACATCCCTAAAATAGCATTCAGAACTCACGAGGGGCATTATGAATTTTTGGTCATACCGTTCGGCCTCACCAATGCTCGGACCACCTTCCAGTCACTAATGAATCAGGTTTTCAGAGAGTTTTTGCGAAAGTTTGTCTTAGTATTCTTCGACGACATCTTAGTTTACAGTCCAGACATCAGTTCACATGTACAACATTTGGAGAGAGTGACGCATTGAAAGCATATCAGCTATACGCTAATGTCAAGAAGTGTTCATTCTCACAACCAAGGACAAAGTACTTGGGCCATTTAGTGTCAGCTGAAGGAGTAGCCGCTGACCCCAGCAAGATAGAGGCGATGTTGAAATGGCCTGCCCTACGAACACTCAGGGAACTCCGAGGGTTCTTGGGATTAACAGGATATTATCGACATTTTATCGCAGGGTATGGAGCGATTTCGTGGCCTCTCACCTAACAACTTAAGAAGGATGCCTTTGGATGGACATCTAAGGCAGAAGAAGCATTTCAGAAACTAAAGAAAGCCATGTCTACGGTGTTTGTTTTAGCTCTGCCTGACTTCACAAAGGACTTTGTGATTGAAACCGATGCATCTGGGTATGGTCTGGGAGTGGTGCTGATGCAGAACCAGCAACCCATTGCCTATTTTAGTCAACTTTTATCTCATCGGTCTCGGTAGAAATCAGTATATGAAAGGGAGTTGATGGCAATAGTATTGGCTATACAAAAATGGAGGCATTACGTGGTGGGGTGCCGATTTATAGTGAAAACTGACCAACGCTGCCTCAAATATATGTTGGAACAGCGGGTGGTGTATGGGGAATTCCAGCTTTGGGTGACCAAATTGATGGGCTACGACTTCGAGATTCAATATCGTCTGGGGATAGAAAACAAGGCAGCAGACGCCTTATCGAGGGTTCTGCCTCAAATTAAGTTAGCAGTTCTCACTTGCCCAGTTGTGGTTGACATACGATCGATATTGGAACAAACCGAGGCAGACCCAAGGTTGGTAAAAAATCAAGAGAGAACTTCAAAATGACCCAGTCTCCAAACCACGTTATTCTTTGGACCAATGCCGATTACTGTACAAGGGGCGCCTAGTTCTACCCAGTACATCGACTTGGATTCCAACCTTGCTTCACGAATTTCACAGCAGCTCAATGGGAGGGCATTCAGGCTTTCTTCGGACATACAAGCGGATCACGAGTAATTTGTATTGGAGAGGTATGAAAAACGACATCAAGAAATTTGTGGATGAATGCTCTGTATGTCAACAGAACAAAAGTTTGTCATTATCACCCACGGATCTCATTCAAACCCTGCCCATTTCTAATCTAGTGTGGGAGGATATGTCTATGGACTTCATCGAAAGGTTACCTAAGTCAGGGGGATACAATTCAATATTGGTAGTTGTTGATCGGCTAAGTAAGTACGGCCACTTCATTCCCCTCAAGCACCCCTTCACAGCAGCAGGAGTGGCAGCAGTCTTTGTCAAAGAAGTGGTGAAACTACATGGCATCCCACGGTCCATCATATCTGACCGAGATAAGATATTTTTGAGCCATTTTTGGACAGAATTATTCAGATTACAAGGTACAGCTCTACGACGCAGCACAACCTATCATCCCCAGACGGACGGCTAGACTAAAGTGGTCAACAGATGTGTAGAAACTTATCTGAGATGTTTCACGTACGAGAAACCACGAACTTGGTGCAGTTGGCTGCCTTGGGTCGAATATTGGTATAATACCACCTTCCATGCTTCCACCAGCATTACTCCTTTTCGAGCTGTTTACTGAAGAAACCCCCTGCAACTGATCCGTTATGACACCCAGAAGACAGCAGTAGCATCGGTTGAGCAACAATTGAAAGAAAGGGACATGATAATAGAGGAACTAAAGGTACACCTCCTATAGGCTCAAGCAAGAATGAAGAGGGAGGCAGAACAATATCGTAGAGATGTTCAGTTCGAGGAAGGGGACTTCGTTTATGTAAAACTACGACCCTATCGACTACGGTCGTTGGCAAAGAAACCAAACGAGAAATTGGGTCCTAGATTCTTTGATCCCTTCAAAGTAATCAGCCGCATAAGACCAGTCGCGTACCGCTTGGAGTTGCCTTTTGATGCTACCATACATCCAGTCTTTCATGTGTCGCAACTCAAGAAAGCACTTGGGAGGACAGACACCGGATTGTAGCTCCCAACCCACTTAGACGCTACGCTTGAGTGGATGGTTGAACCTGACAAAATCCTGGAGATACGCTCAGCTGCTGCGACACTGCCCCCAGGGAAGGAGTTACTCATACAATGGAAGGGTCTACCTGGTTCTGAAGCTTCCTGGGAGTCTGTTGCATCTATTATTCAACACTTTCCTCATTTTCACCTTGAGGACAAGGTGATTTTGGAAATCGGGGGTAATGATAAGCCCCCTATCTGGTTCACATATTCTAGAAGGCCCAAGAAGGAAGGTGTAACAGATAGAGGGAAGGAAAAACAGAATGTGGTTGGAAAGGAAAGTGGTTAGGAGTCAGTTAGGAAAGAATGACTATAAATAATGTTAGTCAGGGAGGGAAATGCCAGGCAATTACTGAGTAGGAGAAAAGAGTCTAGTTGCTATTTTCTTATCTGTAATTCTCTTATTTTCAATCAAATATCTATTCTACTTTCTTTTTTGTTTGAACCCTATCATGTTCCAAACTACCTGAGATATTAATGGCCAAAATTTCGTCTGAATGATATGGCAAGAATGTTCAGTATTATTGCATAGTCATCTCATATAGTGGCAAGGATGTTCAGTATTATTGCTTAGTCATCTCGTATAGTGTCAGATATACATGGTCAGCAATGAACTTTCAACCTTATTAATAGAATGCAAATGGGTTCATGCATTTTTCAGCAAGCTATGCTGACATCAGTGCATGTTCAACATGTTTAACCATGTTGCATTCTTAGTTTGTGATAATATTTGCTGGTTTTAGTTTCTCTTGCATAACACGACCACACCAATTTCAACTGAATAGACAATTTAAAGCTTTGAAATCTATCGTCTGCAGAATTTGGTGGAAGAAAGTATTTGGCCAATGCTTGCCATAGAAAGTTTAAAAGCTTTAGGTGGACTAGGATTGCTTTCTCTTGGAGGAAAATACCTTCTGAGGCGAGTATTTGAGGTGTGCACAAAACCACTTATTTCAGATGAAGTTTTAATTTTGTGGTGTAGAAGCTAAATTATATTTGTTGACTCTAGGTTGTTGCAGACACGAGAAGTTCAGAAGCTTTTGTTGCCCTCTGCTTACTGTCTGTAGCAGGGACATCACTTTTAACGCAGAAGTTGGGCTTCAGTGACACGGTTGATATACTTTCCTTGAATATACATGGAAAAAGGCAGATCAAAGTCATTGAGTTAATATATTTTTTATTTTATTTTGTGGATTTACAGCTAGGAGCTTTTCTAGCCGGGGCTCTTCTGGCAGAAACGAACTTCCGTACACAGATTGAAGCTGATATAAGGCCATTCAGGGGATTACTTCTTGGGTTATTTTTTGTGACAACTGGGTCTTCTATTGACACTCAGGTATTAATGTACTCTGACATCATGCAGTATATCTTCTCTCAACACACACTGAGGTATTAATATATTCTGATATAGGTGCATAACATGTGGTAACTAACCATTTACACCTTATTTTACCACTTGTTGCAAATTGCTTAAAATGTTTGACTTTGTCATTGGTTTCTTAGTGAATGGTTCTTACATTGTTATATTTTGGCCAGAGTTCAAGTTTTGGAAATTTATTTTTCATTACAAGTGCACCTTTTATAAGCAGCTTCTTTTGCGAGAGTGGCCAAATGTATTTGCGCTGTTGGGTGGTTTGATTGCTATCAAGACACTCATTATAACAGCAATAGGTCCCCGAGTTGGATTAACTCTCCAAGAGAGTGTAAGGATAGGTTTTCTTCTTTCCCAAGGAGGCGAATTTGGATTTGTAGTTTTTTCTTTAGCAAACAGGTGAGCTGTGATTTACATTGCTTGAATATAATCTTCTTTTTCTGTTACAATTAACTTTTGCCATTATTATAGGCTTGGGGTGCTGCCACTTGAGCTGAATAAGCTCCTAATAATTGTGGTTGTTATGTCTATGGCACTTACACCCCTACTCAATGATATTGGACAGAAGGCAGCTGATTATATTGGTGAGAATTTTGAAGATGACAATGTAAGTCACTGCAACTGTTTTGAGTTCTCATTATACAATAGTTTATAAGAGAGCTACAGTTCAATAGAGAGGGCGTTAAGTGCTTCTGAGTTGTCTGGGAACTTTTTATTGTTAACATTAGTGTCAAAGGGGATGCAAGCCATATATAACAAGATGACATTAGATCTTCTCATTAGCGCTCTATATAGGTGGTTTAGTTATTGTACCATGAAAATTTACCTACAATTAGAAAGTTGCGGCTCAATCATCCTCATATGAAATCTTGATCCAAACCACTTAGTGATAGGATGAAATGTAGGTCTGTTTCTCTCTTTATATGATCCTTTCAAAGGAAACTTGGAGAAAAGTTTGTATCACAGTTCTGAGGCTGCTTTCATCCTTCTCTACCTCAGAAATTGTATTGACAGGAATAAATTTGAGACAGAAGTTGGAATTTTCTGATTACTGTACAATTTTTTTCGCTGTTTACCAGATATTGTAAAATCTCTTTCCTTTCGAGTTCTTGACTGAAGAATCTGTTGATACAGAAGACTGTTGACACAGTAAACTTTGATGCCAGTGAGCCAGTTGTTATTGTTGGGTTTGGGCAAAAGGGTCAGGTAAATCTACTCTATCAGCCGTGTTTTTAGCTGAATCAATGTTATTAGTTTGATTAATTTTTTCTTGCTCCTGTACAAGGTTCTTGCCAATTTCTTGTCAACCCCGTTGCTAGATGGTGATGCTGGGGGATGGCCTTATGTTGCTTTTGATCTTGACACTTCTGTTGTGAAGGCAAGTGTTGCTAAAGTCCTAAAGCATGTTTGGCAAAGCTTAGCTTTACTTTTTTAAGTTGGTCAAACATACTTTTTATCTAGACATTTTGTAGGACTCAAAACTTGCTATCCACTTATTATCCACACGTTTCTTAAGACTCACAGTTTATAAGTTGCTAGATGGTGACGCTGGGGAATGACCTTATGTTGCTTTTGATCTTGACACTTCTGTTGTGAAGGCAAGTGCTGCTGAAGTCCTAGAGCATGTTTGGCAAAGCTTAACTTTACTTTTTTAAGTTGATTAAACATACTTTTTATCTAAACATTTCGTAAGATCCACAACTTGCTACCCACTTATTACCCACACATTCTGCAAGACTTAGAATTTATAAGCAATTAAAAGCAGTACCAAACAAGCACCTAATAAAGTGGAAAATAGAACTCTTATTTTTCTAGAGAAGGGATCAACACGTGTATGCTACTTCCTGTATGGATTATCTTTAGTTGTTGATTGGATATACTTTTATTCACCTAATTGCTCATGAGTTGGCATCTATTCTTGCTACTGTGCCAAATCATGCCATACTCTTTCCTTGGCAGTTTCACGAACTTTCTACTTAGCATAGCATTGATCAAAAAAGAAAATATTGCCTAATGTGATTCTTTCTAGCCTGTGCTCAAAAGTAAGGGTTTCTCTTATGGATTGCATAAATGTTATTCTGTCATCACCATAACAGGCATCTAGAAAACTTGGTTTCCCTGTTCTTTATGGCGATGGCTCCCGTCCAGCAGTTTTGCAGTCTGCTGGCATTAGTTCTCCTAAAGCTGTAATGGTCATGTATACCGGAAAAAGGAGGACAATTGAAGCTGTTCAGCGGATTCGGCTTGCCTACCCTGGGGTACTCTTTTCGCTTCCATTCTCAACACACTCACACAAAACACATGCATCCATATTCAGAAAATGATCAAAGAAACGGAAAATTATGAGTTCAGCCCCTATTTGAGCCACATTATTTTTTTCATTCTCATTCTTCTACTCATTTTTAACCACACATTCTTCAATAAAATAATATTTTCCATCACGTCAATAATTTTCCTTCTTTTTCAACAACATATTCCTCATCACATAAAAAAAATGCATTCTTGACTAAAAAATGTGCACCAAATAGGAGCTCAATCTCCATGTATGCAGAATGCTTGCTATGAAATGGAAAAGAAGAAAATAAGAAAACTATATTAGTGAAGGTGTGCAGGCACACCATGTACTTTTTTGGCAGATATTTGTAACTAAAAGCCTCTTCTACATTTCCTAGAAGTGTGAAACATCAATATTCTTTTCCTACCTTGAGTTGCAAATTAAACTTTTATTCTCAAAGAAATTTGTTAAGCTCTAACTCTTTTTCCGTTAGTTGAGATTGTCATGCCCTTGCCATACATGGCAAAGTATGAACATTCAATTCATTTTCTTGTCCAAAGAAATGAAATTTGTATTAGCTTCTTTACAATGTAATGCATGGATGAAAACTCTACTCTGCAGGTCCCTATATATGCCCGTGCTCAGGACATGATGCATTTGTTAGATCTGAAGAAAGCAGGTGCAACAGATGCCATTCTTGAAAACACAGAGGTACATTGAATTGAACCTAGGTAAAGAACTAATTTTAGCAGAGATTCTCATTGTGTTTTATTTTGCAGACAAGCTTACAGCTAGGCTCCAAACTTTTGAAAGGGCTCGGTGTTATGTCTGATGATGTCACGTTTCTGAGTCAGCTATTACGCGATTCGATGGAGTTACAAGCTGAAGAAGCACTAGGGAAAACTGATGATCAAGAGTCGACTGTGATTAAGCCATTGCAGGTATAAATGCACAGAAATAGGTTACATTTATATTATGAGGGTTGGGATCCTTCGGCCTTTAAATGATAGAATAGGGGACATTTCTTTGGCTTTTAATTATCTTCTACATATTCACCCCGTTTGGTCTTTTTTGTTGTGTATGTCAAAATAATCATCTTAGCCTGACAAAATTTTGACATTTAATGAGACGTCTTTGAAGATGAGAGTTGCAGACTTAGTTGAGGCTCGTACACTCGTAAAGTCAGCCTCTGTCAAAGATGAATCCCGAAAGGTGGATATAACAACTGAAAGCTGCACGTCGAAATCACGGACTGGAGTTGGTGAGTCATCTCATGATAGTGAGCTCCATCAGTTGGAGGATGTAGAAGGTAGAGGTGTTTTATACTGTGAGATTGATTCTGAAAATTATATTGGAGGACCTTGACAATATAGATGGAAAATATACTATAAATAAGAGTCACAAATGAGGAACCTTATGTGCACATTTGGTACACCATATTAAACCTTACTGGATATTACAGTGGACAAAACTTTAGTTTTTTATTCGGGTCTAATTCTGGACCCATGTTATTGGTGTGGAAGTGCTGTTTTGCATTTGGAGGTATTGGAGTTTTGCAGTTTAGAAACACTTACATAAGAAGGGACAGAGTTGGAGGCAGAAATTCAAGGATTTTATACAAGGCTTCTTTTTTTTTTTTTTTTAGGAAGGACTCTACTGTATATAAATGTATTCTCAAATGCTGATTGATTTGTGCAAGCAAATGTTATTATTTTAGTCCTATTTTTGGGTTCAAAATCAATAAAATTGTTAATTTCTAATAAGTGTATTTTGTACACTTATCTGGACCTAAAAATATAGATATTTAATAAATCTTTTAAACAATTATATTATAATTTATTGTATATTTTGTTTATTAGGTGAAACTTGATGAAAAGAATTGGAATTGAAAGAAAGAAGTGAAAATTGGCGAAAAAAGTGGCAAGATTCAAAGTTTGAGAACTAAAATATAAATACTCAAAAGTTGTACCGAGGCTTCCGATGAATATTCGAGATTGCTAGGGGTCAAATGGATGCAATTAGACGTCAAAAGAAGGGAAATATGACTAAAACATTTTCACAAATCAATTTTCAACCGCACAAGGATGTTCCAAATTTTCAGTCGGAGATTGAGACCCATTTTTGGTCTAGTAAACGTTTGAATTGGAAAATACCTATTTTTATTAAAATTGTAGCCCTTTGAGTTATCTTTACAACTCAATTTGAATCGCCTTAATTGGATATTAGGATAAAATTATGATAAAAATATTAAAGGAAGTGCAATGAGGATTTTCTCTCGAAAGGCGCCACCACGCTATCCTGATGTATCTAAAGCGCGTTTTGACTCGTTTTGAAGCCCATAAAAATCTTATATTCGACACAAATGTGGGGATGAGTATAAGTACAAGTTGTTGGCACTTTTGAGGTAGTTCTACACAATTTGGGGGAGAGAAAAACATAATTATCAAGATCAAAGAATAAATACTAGGGTTTGAAAACTTTTGGGGTTGAAGACGATTCTAAGTGCAAGATCTAATTCTTTCCATGTTCAAAATTTCAAAATCCAGTTGTAAACACTATACTTTTTTTTCTTTATTATTATGAATACCAATATAATCTATGTGAGACTCTTTATTTCTTTTATTTAAGATTATAGTTCTTTAAATGCATGTGTTGATTTTATTCATGAATTTAATGCTTTAAATTCTTTGGCCAATTATTCAATGATTTTGTGAATCTATTACGAATCGAGAGGTGAGTGTTAGATTTAGATCACATAGTAAAATCTGGTAATTTAGTATAACGTGTAGAGATACATATACTAATTATTATGGTCATTGGATGAATTCTTAAAATTAATATTTCGTTTAATTAAGATTGATTCTCATAAAGATATGTAATTGAATTAGCTAAATAGACTCAAGGAGAACTCGAGATTGGTAAATTGAATACTTTAGAAGAATTCGCCTTGAACACTACAGTAGTAATAAATCTTGATTGGCAAATTAATTGGGATCCATAGATAAAATTGTAAATCTTAACATCCACGTTCATACTTTTAAAATCTAAATTCGATAAATTGTGTACGTTAGATTAATTTAGTTTAATTTGAATAAATTAGACGTCAATGACAAACTTTATTATTTGTCTTCTGTCAAATTAAAATTAGGAATTCTCGTGGGAACGATATCTGGACTTATTGGTCTACTATATTATTTGTTACGATCTGTACACTCGTGGGATATAAAAATAGACAACAAATTTTTGGCATCGCTATCGAGGACTATTCTTATTTAATATTGGTTTTAATTATTTCTTACTTTTGTTTGATTTTTTTTTCTTTACTTTTTTCAATTAATCTACTAGTTTTTCTACTCAATTGATAGGGAATAAAAAGAAGCAAGAGATAAAAAAAATTCACAATACTTGATCCCGACTTAAATGAAGGTGACATGTTCTTTGGAGAATTCCTTTTCAGACAAGAACTTAAAAAGTGGGGATACGATCAATTTATTGTATTTGATAATGATGGCTTTCCGAAAGGACTGAATATCAAATCTATTGTTTATGAGGAGATTAGACTAGCCTTTGAATATTGTGGGGCATTGCATCTTATAAAAAAAATGCTTGTTATTGGCGACTCTAGAGGAAGTAAGGAAAGCTATATTTGATGATCCATATGAACAATAGGATGACGGTGATATAGTTACGGGAGACATCATAATGCAAAAATATAAACAGATTGAAGATCAAGTAATTTTAGATGAGCCAAATAACATGCCAATGGAGAATCTCTTCATTATTCAACCCGAGAAACCAACTAAAGAAGAAGAACATGTAGAAACGAATAAATTAATCATGAATGAGCCAAATGAATTAGTGGCATTCAAAGAAGATAGGATTAGCATGCAATTCTCCAACTTCATTGATTTTTTGATTAAAGTCGATTAGGACATTGAAGTATTCTTAATTGGATTCGAATTGGACAATTTAGGCAATCATACTGTATTCAAAATGGCAAAGTACTATTTTAGATGACGTGTGAAATATGAAACATAGTCAAATTAAGCAAGTTGAGCAGGACCTCCAAATCCATATTCAAAGTACTATGAAACACTTGTGCAAAAGTCTAGCTAAAGACTTTACATTAAGTGCTTATTGGGAGGCAACCAAATTTCTTACCATTTTATTTATTATGCTTTCTGTATTTGCATTGCATATAGTCAATTAAGATGCATTAATTTTAGGCATGTTTGTGTTTCAATAAGAGGATCATCATATCGATATTAAGCCTATTTAAAGAAAATCATATATTTGAGTCAAAAACAGTAGGAAAGATATGTGACACATTTTTCAAAGTTCCAGAGATGTCAAAAAAAAAAAAAAAAAAATTGATTATCATATACGACACACTATTGCTCTTAAAGTGTCTCTTAACTCTTATGTTTATCTTGTTTCATTTTTCATAGGTACATAGATATCAAGCAATAGGTAGTTTAGAAAAAAAGAAATCAACTGATCCAACAAGCCACCTTAAATATCAGACAAAAAATTTGGGTAGTACTTTCTTCTTTTCTTTCCCGCCTCTATATGTGTTATCCTAGACTTTAAAACATTGAGGACGATGTCTACTATAAGTTTGGGGTCGAAAAAAATATTAAGTTTTTAGTTTTATTATTCTTATGTCACTGTGTGTTTCTATTTCTTTATTATATATAAAACATTTAAAAAAATTAAAATAAAAAAAATGATTTTCTTGTTTATTGTGTGGGTTAGGTAGTCTTGTCAGCAAATATATTTGGTATTATGTATTAATTTATGAACTGTGGATATATTACATACTTAAATTAGTTGATTCTTATCTATGTAAAACTTGATACTATTTGCACACATGAATTATGTTTAGCATTATAAAGTAATGGGTTGATTCATATGTTTAATAGGTTGAAATAGTATAACTTAGATGATAATCTCAAATATTCCTACAATATATATCATTCGACCAAATTTAGATTAGTTTGGGAGTAATTTTACTGTTGTATGGAGATGTGTATATGAATGGGGATTCCATGTGTGTAAACTCTTGTGTAAATTGTCTAATATCAGTATGATGAAAATTAGGTGAAAATCTTAAGTTAGGGATCGATTTTTGAGAATGAATGTTTAATGAGAGACTTTGCACTAATCATGGCATGAGAGAGAGAGAGAGAGAGAGAGAGAGAAAAGAGGAATTTTTTTTTTTTTATCTAAATGTGAAATGTCTCTTCATAACCTTTATAACTCGAGTGATTAAGTCTGCAAGGGTATCCAAAAACCCGGTGCCCTATCTTCATCTGACTTGAAAGTCATCGACCTAAAACTCGCTGCAATTGTCATTTAAAAAATTTAATGGAAAAAAATCTGCACATAAGATAAAAAAAATAATAATTATGTATTTACATAATACATGCATTGATTCAGTCTCAAATACTTATTTAGAGCTTGTTTGGGAGGGATTAAAATCAGATTAAAATTGAAAATATAGTCGTTATTGTTGACTTTTATTAAACGGGCGAGACCCAATAACGGTTATATTTTCAAATTTAATTGGATTAAAATCACTCCCAAACAATCTCTTAAGAAAGTTAGATATTTGACAAGGGATTGTTTGCCTAATTGAATCTTTGAGGTTGAAGTAATCAAAATTTGTAGAATCCTTATCCGTTGAAGTATCGACTTACAATTAGTGAGATCCATCTAGATCAAAGAGAGTGAGGAGTGGGTAAAAAGATTCAGCATTACATCACACACTCGGAAATGAGTAAAAAAGAATAAGTTTAAGTGTGTGTGAATCTTACAAGTGATGAAAGTAAAAATTGGACTATCGAAGGTCAAGAATCGAACAACTTGTGAATTTATAGTACTTTACTTAATTCTTCACACACATCAATTTTGCATTGGAAAAGTAGATAATGATTTTGGTAATGCGACCTTGAAGCTGTTTATAAGAGTGTGTTTGGTAGTGATTTTTGGGGGAAGAATTGATTTTTGAATAGTGATATGATGGGAAATGTGTGGTTGAAAAAGAAGAAAAAAGTATTGATGTGATGGAAAATATTATTTTATTGAAGAATGTGTGGTTGAAAATGAGAATTGATTTACTGTAGAAAATGAAAATTTTTACCAAATAGACTCTAAATTTAATACAACGATTTCAATCTCGAGACAAAATGGCAGGTTATCTAAGCAAAACCTTTTGCATGTTTGTGTGTTTGTTATGTTAGATTATGATTTTGTTTGAGAACAAACAAATGTTTAAATTTGGGGGTGTTTGATAAGTGTATTTTATACACTTATTTGGACCTAAAAATATAGATATTTAATAGTTCTTTTAAACAATTATAGTATAATTTATTGTGTGTTTCGTTTATTAAGTGAAACTCGATGAAAGAAAGAAGTGAAAATTGGCGAAAAAAGTGGCAAGATCCAAAGTTTGGGGATTAAAATGTAAATACTCAAAAGTTGTATCGGAACTCACAATGAAGATTCAAGAATGCTAGGGGTCAAATGAATGCAATTAGAAGTCAAAAGTGTTAAATATGACCAAAATATTTTCACAATTCAATTTTCAACAGCACAATGATGTTCCAGATTTGCAGTCGGAGATTGAGACCCATTTTTGGCCTTGTAAATGTTCAAATTGGAAAACATCTAATTTTAGTAAAGTTGTAGTCCTTTGAGTTATATTTACAACCCAATATGAATTGCTTCAATTGAATTTCGGGAGATAAAGTTATAATAAAAACACTAAAAAAGTGCAGTGCAGATTTTCTCCCGAGCGACACCACGCCATCTTCACATGGCTCCGAGGTGTCGTCGATTGTATCTAGGGCACGTTTTGACTTGCTTTGAAGCCCATAAAAATCCTATATTCGACACAAATGTGCGGATGAGTATAAATATAAGTTGTTGACACTTTTGAGATAGTTCCACACAATTTGAGGAGAGAGAAAAATACATAATCATCAAAATCAAAGAGCAAAAAATAGGATTTAAAGATTTGTGGTTAAAGAAGATTCTTGGTGCAAGATCTTTGATGTAAGATCAAATTCTTTACATGATCAAGATTTCAAAATTTAATTGTGAACTCTATACTTTTTGTTTTTATTTCATTATTATGAGTACCTAAGTTCACACAATATAATCTATGTGTGACCCTTTATATTTTTTATTTAAGACTTTAGTTCTTTAAATGCATACGTATTGATTTTATTCATGAATTTAATGCTTTGAATTCTTTGGCCAATTATTCGATGATTTTGTAAATTTAATATGAATTGAGAGATGAGTGTTAAGATTTAGACCATAGTAAAATTCGGTAATTTAGTATAACGCGTAGAGATACCTATACTAATTATTGCAGTCATTTGATGAATTCTTAAAACTATTTCGTTTTAACTAAGATTGATTTACATAGAGATATGAAATCGAATTAGTTAAATAAACTCGAGGAGAATTCGAGAAGGGTAAATTGAATACTTTTGAATTTGATAGAACAGTGCAGTAGTAATGAATCTTGATTAGCAAATTAAAGGGGGTCCATAAGTAAAATTGTAAACCCTCACATTCAAATTTATACTTTTAAAACTTAAATTCGATAAATTATGTACATTAGATTAATTTAGTTTAGTTAGAATAATTTAGACATCAATGACAAACTTTATTATTTGTTTTCGGTCAAATTAAAGTTAGGAATAATTTAACCATTGTTAGATAGTAATCCTTGTGGGAACGATATCCGGACTCATTGGTCAACTATATTACTTGTACGATCCGTACACTTGCGGGATATAAAAATCGACAACAATTTCCTTTCTGCAATTTGTTTAGCTTTATCACAAGTTATCGTTGATCGAGTGGCATTCGATGAGCTTCGCCGGTTGATTGTGGATATATTGATCAAGAGTGGTGCAGACAAAGGTTTGAAGATTTAGTTCATTATAAAACATGTAGAAAAGATTTGGGAAGTAGGTATAAATTGTTTAAATTATAAATAGATAGAAGTAGTGGATAAGTGGCTAGTACTTGTAAATTTATCAAATTTGTAAATAAAAAGTGACTCGAGTTTTTATAAACATAAGTCAAACAAGGCTAAAAGTAACCTCAAATGATACTTAAAGATTTTTAGTTGAATAAAGAGTAGCTCGAGTTTTTATAAACACAAGTCAAACAAGGCTAAAAGTAACCTTGAAACAATACTAAAAGATTTTTATTTCTATTATAAGCTCAAACCCAGAAATATTTGTTTATCTATATACATGAAGTGGTTCATTTCTGTACTATATTTTGTATTTTATACACAATATTTGCAAAATGCAATTAGAATCATAACTTTGGAAGGAGAAGCACTTCCATGAAACACCCCCGCAATAGCTTTTGTACATTATCATCACAGAATCAGCAAAAAATATTGGCCGATGCCTTGTAATGGAAAGCCTACACAAGATTTCAGATTTATACATCACGGCTAGAAACAGGGGAAAGAAAATTAAGTTTAACGAAAACTCGTGTAACTCCAGTCAAATTTCAAAGCAATCATGAGTTCTGCTGAAATCATATCACAAACGAGTAAAAGGAAAATAGTTACCTCTCTATAGATAACCAATGCCAGAAGTTTCTGATTCAATCATTGGAACAAAGAATTCCTTTACGAAATTTAAGCGGTCCAACGTACATATGAGGGACGTGCTTTATTTTCTGCCACTCTCTACCTTTCATCTTCGTGCAAAGCCGTTCAAGGTGAGGACAATCTTGGATTGATAAGTGCTGAAGTGTAGTGAGGGACTGTATCGCTTCTGGTAATGATATCAGATACTTGCAATTTGAAATTGCCAATGATCTGAGAGAAGAAAGTTCTCTAAACCATTCAGGCAAAGTTGTCAAACCAGGACAGCTATGAATTACCAGACTTTGCAGAGTTGTGGCATGTTGTAGACTCGATGGCAAATTAGACAACTCAGGGCAGGAAATGATGTTTAAACTACGAAGAGCGGAGAGATTCTTGAAACTATCTGGTAATGAAGTTAACTTTGGGCAACTCATTATAGACAGCTGCTCGAGGGCAGAGAGATGGTGGAAGCCACTTGACAGAGAAATCAGATTGCTGCAATTTTCAATGGAAAAGGTTTCAAGGGATTTCAAACCTTCAATTTCTTCTTCTGGAAGCAAGATCAGACTATGACAGCCGTTGATCTCCAGGAGCTCAAGTCTTTTAAGCCTTTTCAATCCAGGTGGCAAATCTGATAGTTTCTCACAGCAGCTAATAATCAGGGATCTCAGAGAAATCAGATTCTCTAGCTCTGAAGTAAGCAAATGAAGGTTTTGGCATGCTCGAATTTCCAAAGACTCCAGATGCTTATTATTCCCAAGGAGTGAACCTGAAATTTGATTCAAGTTGGGGAGCATGTCGACTACAAGACTGGAAAGTGAGGTTATATTCTCCAAGGATTCCATGATCTTTGCATTGCAATAATGCAGTTCTAAATGCTGGATAGAAGGAAAGGTGGGAGCATTAGTCAGGTTGGGACATTTGTCCAAAATTAACTTTTCCAGGCGAGGAAACGGTAATCCTCCATCAATGTTGGACCAATATTTTAGGTTTGGGAAATCCTTGATTGTCAAGAATTTAACACATGGAAATGGTTCTGGGAAGACCCCACCATAAAACCCCTCATTGATGCTTGTGATACTGTCCATTCCTTGCAGAGAAATTCTTTCAAGGAATGGAAGTTGACCGAGCTTAGGCAAATATACACAATTTCTGCAGTTAATCAACTCAATAGTAACTAAATTTGGAAGATCCCAACATGGGATAACTATACCTGGATAACCTTTTATAAGGAGATTTTTCAGATTGGCATGTGGCTCAAGGCATTCAAGAATGTCTTCCACATCTTTTCTACTGTCCTCGGGTAGGGAACTTGACGAACTGTCAGAAGAAGTCACTTTAGTAGGCGACAATTCCTTACTTTTCTTGCTAATTCCCCATTGAAGTCTCAATGTCTGAAGGTGTTTCTTTTCTCTCATATTTGCCTCTCTTGCTTCTTTTGCGTCTCTGATATTTTCCATGCATTTTATATGCAATTCACCTCTAAGGTTTAGAGAATGAAGTTCTGCAATGCTTTCCCATGTCCTTTTTCCCACAATATATATTGGCAAAGTTTGAAGGTGAACCAAATTTCCAATTCCAGCAGGCATTTGAGTCAACCCTTCACAACCCATTATATTCAGGTGTCTTAGGCTAGTTACATTTGCCATCCCAAAAGGCAACTCAACAAGGTAACAGCATCCTGATAGATTCATAGTCTGCAAATTACTGAGGTCACTAATGGTATTGGGGAGTGTTTGGATTGAAGTGCTTGACAAGTCCAGGAATCTTAAACATAATAAAGCACTAACTGATTCGTGCAACCTTTTAATTCCAGATCCACTTAAATCCAAGACACGCAGGTATATGAATTTCATGATAAGAAAATAAGGAATGTCACCAGAGCTACCTCCGGGAAACCAAAACAGGAGAGTTCGCAGATGTTTGGCTTCAAACAAGTCTCTTGGAAAAGAAGATGGATCGAAGTTACAAACGATGGATGAGTGACGAATTCGTGCCAGGTCGCTTGGTGCTGACCCATGTCCAAATATTGAAAACTCACTCCCTCCAATAGTTCTTGCAAGATCATGTACAAGGTCGTGCATTTTGTATACTGCATGGCTGACATTTTTGCATTTCTCAATTTCTTGGAAGAAAGACAGATGCAACAAATCGTTGAAATACTCATCGCCTATGCTTTCTAGCTGTCTATTTTCCCCATTTGGTATAATCAAGCCTTCTGCCATCCATATGTAGATCATTTTTTCTTTATTGAGTTCATGATTTTTAGGGAATAATGAACAAAATGCAAAACAGCGCTTCAGATGTGGTGGCAAATAGACGTAGCTCAGCCTTAAGGCTGGTAAGATGGCACATTGGCATTCTTTGAGATTCCAGAGTTCACTATCTTGCACGGACATCCAATAATCCTCTTTCTTGAAGCGCAATAGGCTCCCTAACGTTTTTGCTGCCAAAGGGACACCTCCACACTTCTTGATGATTTCTTTGCCAATTTTCATAAGATTAGTATTTTCATCCTCTTGACCATCGCCAAAAGCTTGTTTCCTGAACAAAACCCAACAAGCATCATCAGATAATACTTTAAGGTCGTACACCGTGGTGCCCATGAAAGATGCAACTTTCATACTCCGTGTAGTGACCAGGACTCTACTTCCTTGTGCACCACTTCTCAGCAAATCGGTAAATCTTTCCCACTCTTCTTTGTCTTCATTCCATACATCATCCAAAACTAGCAAAAATCTTTTCCCACGTATCGAGTCCTGAAGTTGAGATTGAAGAAGATCCATACTACAGAGTTGACAACTTCCTTTGGTCGCAGATTCCACAATACTTATCATGAGCCTTTTCACGTCAAAACTTTCAGAAACATATATCCACATTTTCAAATCAAAATGATGATTTACAGTCTCATCATTGTAAACTAACTGAGCTAGAGTTGTTTTGCCAAGCCCTCCAATGCCAACAATTGAAATGACTGACATACACTCTACTGTTTTGCCTTTGTCGTTAGGTAACAAAACATCGAGTAGATTTTGTTTATCACCCTCCCTTTCATATATTTTAGACTCAACCACAGACGACCATGTTTCTTTACTTCGGACTAAACTCCTTGAGCGTTTTTCTACACGCAAGTTATAGGTAAAACCCTGTTTTGCAATCTCATTCAAATCTTTCAGCTTATTTTGAAGCTTGGAAGCAATATCAAAAAGATGATCAGAAGGCTTAAACGGGAGAAATAAACCACTTACAACTTTGCCTCGACTGCTTCGACGTTCACATTTAAATATTTCATCTGAAATCTCATCCAGCAAGTCCTCAGATGCATAAGCAACGTCCTCGAGCTTCAATAGCCACTGCTTAACGGCCTTTTGAGTTTCTTGCTGATTCTGTGCATCTTCAAGAATAGCCTGAACCATAGGTAGTGTTTGCTGAAGTTTTCTGATATTATCTTTAAAATTATAAAGATCACGAAACTTCTCTATGAATGAAGAAGCCAATTTTTCAATAATTACTTCTAAGAGATTGCTTAAAAATAAATTTGCCATAAGTATATTAAATCAGAAAATGTACTCTGAGTTTAAAGGGGAGGACTTGATTGAGGGTTTCAACAAATCATTGGCAAATGCTTGAAGAGCTCTATCGAATCATGGCATCAATAAGTAAGCTATAAGGGCGCGTTTGGACAAAACAGCGAGTAATATTTTAACTCTCTCTTGTTCTATTTCGATGAAATAGAGAAGTTTCTTCATTATACCAAAATCCAAATCAAATTACAACCTAGGAACCAACATAGAACCAGTAGAAATCAGGTAAAGAAATGAAGATTCTGGAATATGCCTTTGAGATACTGCTCGAACATTAGACCTCGAATTCTCGATATCTCCAATGAATCTTCCATCCTCCATGAATATGACTGCTAGATGCCCCAACCCAACACTACTGTGCCCGGCCATAGGGATTTCTTCAGGTGAGGCCTTGTTGAAGGATCAATGGCGTTGAAAGGAGTTTTAGGTTTCAAAAAGAATAATTCTGTGCATGGATGCCTGTGATTATCATCCGCCTAGCTAGCACTGTAGATGCAATTTGAATACATTTCAGAATATTATGTCTATAACTCAAATTTCATCCACAACATGTGAATTGCCATCCACATTACTTGTCAATAAAAACTAAAAAGACTTCTTTGACAATTATTATTTGGGTAAAATCGAGTTTTAAATATTATTTTTTTGGAGAATATGTGATTAAAAAGTAAAGAAATTTTTTAGATTTACGTGTAGAGTATTTTATTATGTAAATATGTGGTTAAAACAAGTATGTAGAAACCATAATTTTGAAATAATAGTTGTCGAACATGGGCTAAATGGTTTGAGCCACACTGATAAGCTCGTCCACCCTTGAGCTTTGACTTAGCTCACCACGTGAGTCGACTAACTCGTCTTTTGGTGAAGTGAGCCCATAAAGAGCCAATGAGGTCGCATGCGAGTCGACTCACATGGACCAAAATTTGTGTTGTTTTGCTCGCCTTGGATGCAAGCCTTTTTGGGCATGAATCGGAGAGTAGATTGTCCCACTTAACATTCCTATGTGATATTGATGTCTAGTGACTAAATTCAAATTTTATTTTCAATGAATTTCGTTTGTAACTCATATTTTATTTGCATTACGTGAATTGCCATCTACTTTCATTCACATGGTATAGATGTTTAATGAATAAATGGCTAAATTTATTTTTTATTTTCCATGATTCTTGTCTATAACTCGAATTTTATTTTGAATGTATATCTGCTAGGAGAAAAAATATTGAGCATGAGAAAGTTAAGCTCCTATATGGTCGCGATTATCCTCATGAATTTTAGCAATATTTGGAATGTTATATGGCACCACGAATCTCAGTTCAGCTGCAATTGTTGAATGCTTCTTTACCCAACAATTTATGGGAAATGACCACTCAAACCGTTTATTTTTTGCATTCAAAAGTCTTTGACAAGACATTTCTAGGATTTCAAATTAAAATCATTACGGTTGATTTTTGCCTCCATTCGTAGGGATGGCAAAAAAAAAAAAAAAATCCGTCAAACCCTATGTCCACGAAGTCCAGACTTGAACATGGCTGAGATTACCCGCTTAATTGGGTATTTGGAGCAGGGGGCTTCGCCAAGGCGCGGGGTACGGGTAACAAAAACTTCGTCATGTTTAATCTTTAATTTTGTGTTTTTAAGAATTAAATACTTTTAGTGGAAAAATCCACGAAATTTCATTAGTTCTAATAGAAAATGGCTACTAAAATTATTAAAGGAATATGATAAATAATAAAAGTCTTAGTTTACCATATATATTTGAATAATTTAACTTTTTAAAAATAAATTAATTAATTAAAAAATAATAAACATAATATTGTCTAATTTAATGAACGTGGCAATAAAATGAATGATCAAAAATTGAATTACTAATTTTAATAATAATAAATGGGTAGTAAACGGGGCAAATGTCTAGCCCAACCTTGCTTTAAATGGGTAACGAGACGAAAAATTAATCGGGCAAGGGCTGGGGGAGGTTGCCCTAATCCCAACCCATCTTGTTGCCATCTTTACCCGTTTGGCTCCCATTATTCTCCTTTAAATTATAATTTATTTTTCTATCTCTTCTTATTAATCATATATTTTTTAATAAAATAATATTACTCGTAAAATCAAAAAAAATTTCTTTTTTTTTTTAATCACATTCTTCAAAAATTATTATTCATCTCGTTATAAAGTGGAATGATGAGGCCAAACATATGCTTTTTTGTGTCAACAATTGCGACTGAGCTAGGACCCACCGCACTACATAACGTTCCAAATATTTTGAAAAATCCATGGATAATCGTGACCAAACAAAGGCTAACAATACTTCAATTAGAGTTTGTTCCTAGCTTAACAATACTTCAGTGATTGATTTGGAAAAGAACTGCTGAAATTTTTTTCAAGCAAACAATATTTAGTCATATTTGGCCCTCATTTTCTAAAATTCATTTTCAATTATATATTTTATGGGACTTCACAACTTTTATCAAATTTTTAACTAAAACTGACAAAAATTTATTTAATTCGTTTTTCAGGACTTAGACCCTGTTTGACATTCATTCTCATTCTCATTTTTTTTTTCTCTTTCTTCATTTCAACCACACATTCTCCAAATAAAATCATATTACACACAATTCTAAAATTTTTCATTACTCTTCAACCATACATTCTTCCATCAATCAATATTCCCTAATTCATTTTTTTCCCAAAATGGATATCAAACACAAGCTTAGTTATCAACTTGCAAGAAAACATCACTTCTTTGCGGTATTGATGGGAAGCATAGCGCCACGAGTGTATCAATGCTTTTGAACACTTCACAAAAACTCGACTTATGGAATTGAAGTATCAATGCTTTTCAACACTTCGCAAAAACTCGGCTTATGGAATTGAATTACATGTTTGGAAAGTAATTATAATTACAGTAATGCTATTTGTACATTTTTTTGAATTATTATTAACTTTTATTTATGTATTTAAAATTCACAACTTTAAATTATTTATTTACTTCCAGAACAAAACATGCATTAAAATTCTTCCGTTCCTATTTGTATCCACAATAATATTTCTCAATTAAAAGAAATCCTCAAATAATAATTTTTCGAAGAAAAATGACATAATACATATCTTGTTTGATGGAAGGAGAACAACCAGAGACCCGTATAAATTATCAACGCCCATTTGACGACCCGGTATCATGCCCGAAACAGGAACCTCAGTGATATAGATAGAAAAGAACATGGCTACAGATTCACCCCCAGCTCCCAATCCTTCTTGGTTTACTCCTAAAAGGTAACCTTTTTGTATGTGTAATCTGTATTTTTTTGATTTATTTACGAGGTGCGAAGGTGGGTTTCTTGATTGGTTCAATAAAATCTGTTGAAGGAATCAAGGAAGTTTGAGTTTTTGTTGGGTTTATAAATGATTGTTTCAGAAATGGGAAAAAAAGTCAAGTCTTTACTGTTGTCAGAAGAAATTATGTAGTTGGAAAATAAATTTGGATTTTTTGGTCACGTTATTCGTACTAACTCAATTTGAAAATCTAAACGGAAGATAATTTAGTAGGGTTTTCGGAAAGTTGACTGTTCACGCGTTGGATGATGAAAGCATTATGACGATTAGGGTTTTTGATTTTGAGTGAATTGTGGTTAGGTTATGGGAGGATGCAATTATAGGGGTTGACTTCCACTTAATTTGAAAATTCAATGAAATTCAGTTCATGCATTATCAAATTAATGGTGATATGATCGAGCTCTTCAAATCTGGAACCTGTTGTATTAATTAATTACTTTTTAATAATTTTCTTAGTGGGATTCAATTTGCTTTTCTGGCAGGTTACTTATTATATTTTGTGTCATCAACTTACTAAATTATGTGGATCGTGGAGCAATAGCAAGCAATGGCGTTAATGGGAGCAGCAAGACTTGCTCAAAAGACGGTATATGTTCATCTGGTAGTGGAATTCAGTAAGTACTGTATTAACATCTGGTCACAAATTTGTAATGCTTTACTTTGTTCAACTTTTTCCTTTTTCAATCATAACACAAATCACTAACCATTTTATGACCTCTTAAGCTTCTCCGTGAAGCTGTTAATTGTGTGATCGGCTCATTTAATTGTTAATGGCAACAAAATATTGAAAGGAGAAACATGTTGGCTCTTCATGGTTTAAACCAGATGCCTATTCCCACTAGCCTATGTTTAAATTCAGTGACATGGGAGGGAAAGTGATAGTGGAAAAGGATTGTGTCCCCTTGTTTGGTAAAGAAAGGACGAAAGGAAGAGAAGGGGAAACCTTAAGTTTCATAGTTCTCTTGCAGATATATAATTGAAGGGGCAGAAGGTGGTAAAGAACTAAAAGGCCAAACTAGCCTCGTTTCCTTTCATCTGTCAAACTTCTCTTCTGCTTTACCACCCCTGTTTTTCACCCAACCAAACATATGCTTATAGCTTCAACATTTGCGAGCAAAAGTTACAACCTTCCTCCCTCTCCCGAAAGAAAAGGAAGGAAATAAACCTAAAGGAGAAAATGGGAAGAAAATAAAAGAAGAAAAGAAATAACACTTCAGAGGTGTAAGGCAATATCTATTGCTGTTCATGGTTTTCTGAATAGCATCTTGAATATGTTTCTATCACATGCTTATGAGTGGAAGCTGTCCTTCTACTTGTTAAATCTATTGACAATCGGCTCTATGTATGTGTTCTGCAATGCAGTGCCTGAATGTGTTCTAAGCCATGCAACAGATATTATATTTGTTAATAGATATCTGCAATGCTTATGTGTTCTGCAATGCTTATGAGTGGAAGCTGTCCTTCTACTTGTTAAATCTATTGACAATCAGCTCTATGTATGTGTTCTGCAATGCAGTGCCTGAATGTGTTCTAAGCCATGTAACAGATATTATATTTGCACACATCAATTATTCTCCAAAATCCGACACATTTAGGATAACCACCTAATGAATAATTCTGCATATACTTTGCCTCACTTTATCATCTCTAATTCTATACAGGGGTGATTTTAACCTGAGTAATTTTGAGGATGGGGTTTTATCATCTGCTTTCATGGTTGGACTCCTTGTGGCCTCTCCAATCTTTGCATCTTTAGCTAAGAGGTAATCAATTTTGCTCGCTGCAATTTTTGTTCTCTCCATCTCTGCTTTGATATATATCTTGTATAGTATGAATGAGAAGTAGAATATGGAGACAAATCAAGATAATGGGTCCGTGGAAATTATCTTTGTGTTTTATGAAGAAAAATACAAATGTCTATCAAGAAGCAGAAACCTTTCTGAGATTGATATCTATTCAGTTGATGGGTCAAAATAATAGAAACTTACCATGTCAAGTGAGATTTCCCAACTCTTTCTCTAATACTTAGTGGATTGGATTAATAAATAGGATATGAACTTTGAATTATCTAGTCTGTCCAGCATAATAGGTTTCACCCACTTGTGTCTAGCTATGTGAAGCATTAGAAAGTATAATTTGGACGAAGTGCGAAGATCTATCTTGTCTCTCTATTCCATTACACTTTCACATCTCAATGCATTGTCTTCAGACTTACACTTTTATCCTAATAATGGCATTGAAAGGAGGGAATTAGAAGAATTGATGATGCTATTGTATTGATAGTTTGGTGCTATTTTTTCTAATCTATCTTTCTGTTTGTTCTTTTGTCTACTTGAACTTGGCAGTGTCAATCCTTTTAGGCTTATTGGAGTCGGTTTGTCAGTCTGGACCTTTGCCACTGCTGGTTGTGGTTTTTCATTTAACTTTTGGTCGATCACAATTTTCCGCATGTAAGTAAAATTGTTTCATACACTCAAAGGCTACCTAGTATACATTTTTTTTTTGTTTACCTTTTCAAAATTCTTTCTGTTCTTGGGATGTTTGTTTATTTAGGCTAGTGGGTGTTGGTGAGGCTTCTTTCATAAGCCTTGCAGCTCCATTCATCGATGACAATGCCCCAGTTGCTCAGGTTTGTTGTCGGTTCAGACTTCTTTAGTGCATGATATTTTCTAACTTTGTGTACATTTTTTTTTTCTATACCCACGAGTAGTTAATCAACCTTTCATCAATTTTATGAATAACAACAATTCCTTCAAGACACGTAGGTTCGTGCAATTCAAAAATTAAGCACTATCCCATGAGTTGATTCCTTTCATGATCATCGTCGTTTCTGTGTTATAACAATTTTGGTGTTTTGAAAAGAAACACGAGTGTTTGAAGGATAACTCTGGCTGTGGAGTAATAAGATACTTGTTTTCTATCCATAGTATCAGCCATTCACAATGTCCTTAATGCATTGACGTTGGTTGTATCAAACTTAATGTTACACATCTTTTGTTTTCATCTTATGCATTTGATTTTACATTATATGTTCTATTTCTGATGTCAGAAAACAGCATGGTTGGGAGCATTTTACATGTGTATACCGAGTGGTGTTGCAGTTGGCTATGTTTATGGTGGATTGGTACGTATATTTCAACAACTGCTTTGGCTGTTCCCCTGGCAAAAGATTCTTTTACTCTTTCATTATGAGTAGTACATTCTCAATTGATTTCTTTATTATCTTTGCTAGGAGATAAAATCTTATTACATACTCCCTCGTCTCCATCTTCGTGTAATTTTGTTTTTCTCCACTGTGGAAGCCATTCTAGAATTATTCCTGCTCTCTGTTTACAGGTCGGCCAATTCAACTGGCGTATCGCATTCTGGGGGGAGGCAATTTTGATGCTCCCTTTTGCTATATTAGGCTTTGTGATGAAACCTTTGCAGTTGAAAGGTCCATATTAAGTCATTGCGTTGCTTTGCTTTTATCCCATTTTCTTTTCCAGCCATTTCTTAATAATTTGCTCCTGCAGGTTTCACTACTGCTCAATCCAAAAAAGCATCTGTATTGCAGGATGGCTCGGAAGATCAAGGTGCAATATTTTGCTGTTAACATGCACAAGTCTATGCGACAAATTTTTTTCCTCATTCTTCATTTGGGGAATTCTGATTGGTGAAGCTAGAGCTGGAAAATTCACCTATCCCCTCCAAGTCACCAAGAACACCTGATATAGTTGGGATACAAGTGCACTCAATTTTCAATGGGGGACAGAATAAACCGATAAATTTACCAAGACTGAATTTGTACCAACTAACCCAGCTACAACCCATTAAATTTTTGCACAAACAATCCAATAGCATCACCCCAAAAGGAAAACCCAATAAACATCAGTCCTGGAAAAGAAATAAAAACCCTCTCCTACCATCCTCTCAACCTCATGATCTCCTGTGCCATACATTTTCTCAGTACTCTGCTACTGGAAGTTGTCCCCTTCACACCCATTACTGAAAGCTGTGGAATTAGTTTGAACATCCTTTTTTGCTTTTGATTTCTACTCTCCCTTGGAAGTTTATTGTTTTGATAAGCATATTTTGTGTGCTTGAAAATTTGACTTGAACACTTTTATTGAATGAATGCTATAGTTTCAAATGGTGAAGATGGTGAACTGTCCACAAGAGAAGCTGCAGGTCAAAGTTCAAAACTTTTTGGGTGAGGAATTTTTTGAGCTCATTGTAGGATATTAGAACTACTTAATGAACATTTAGTTTTAATTTCGTTTAGGTGTATGTATTCAATTTCATGAGTTCATTTCTTGTGCATAAATGGATATGTTATTAGTAAAACTTATATCTAATTCAGGTTAACAGTTGCTTGGAATGCAAATGTTTTGACGAGATTTTGGGAAGATGTAAAAATTCTTTTACTGGAGAAGGTTTATGTTGTGAATGTTCTTGGTATATTCTCCATCCTTCCGTAACCAAAAACTTATACACTAGTTACATCCTTGAATAATATTTGGAGTTGTGATCTTATATATCCTCCACTTGTCTCTGTGTTTGGAAGTCTGCCGCTGAAAAAGTGAAAAGACAATGATTACTGATTTACCGTAAATGGTCATAACCACTAAAATAAGCATGTTGATTTCTAGCATTCAAAAATCTTGATTTTTCTATACTATTGCAGGTTACATAGCATATAATTTTGTCATAGGTTCGTATTCCTATTGGGGACCCAAGGCTGGTTATAATATATATCACATGGTAAGCTTTTAGTGGCCTTTGAACTGTGAATGTCTCATTGTCATTGTTACATAGAGTTTTTCTTATACATGAGATATTTGAATTGTATGACGATGCGAAGCACTTTCTCTTTTATAGTCACATAAAATTTATACTATTATGATTTAACATTTGAAATTTGGTTTACTTTTACCAGAGTAATGCAGATATTATGTTTGGAGGTGTTACAGTTGTTTGTGGAATATTGGGAACACTAGCAGGTGGTTTTGTACTTGATCTTATGACTTCCACAATATCCAATGCTTTTAAGGTGGGCCTGCTTGCAACTTACTTTTGCATAACCTTTGGTTGAGAATCTTTGTTCAAATTTAGATTTCATTCTTTCGTTAATTTTGAGTTGTCATAAAGCAAATGTTATACACAAATGAACTTCAAAAGCAACTAAAGAAAATGTGTGTTCCTGAACATTTTGTCTCCTTTAACATGATGATGATATAACTTAGAAACTAGATGAACAAAGAGGATAATAAGGTACGAATGCATGGAGAAAATGAATCTCGACTATTGTAGGCTGAAATTTATTGAACCCAACATTGCACCCGATGCTCCTTAATGCTTTTAAGACACTCAAGGAGACTTTTTTTTTTAATTTTTTTAGTAGAGTGCAAAATAGAATATGTGAACTATTGTACGAGGTATAATTTAATAATGGAGAGTTTGCATTTTGAAATGATGAATAGTTTCATCAAATATCGTTATGGATCAGACATCTAATCTCATATCTCTAAGAGCAATAACAACACGGAGCAAAAATCAAATGCAAGTAAAAACATGCGATTTATAGTGGTTCTTGCGAGAGCTACATGGACTTGCCTTTGCAAGATTTCACTTTAATGAACGAGAGTACATTCAGTTCATGACGTACACCTCTCTATTTTCTCTTCACCGTAACAAACGGCTTGATCTAATACCCTTTATATAAGGAGGACTAGTAGGTCAATCCATGATCAATAGAAAAAATGAAAAAAAACATAATTAGGCTCCACACATCCTACAATACCACATTATGATTGGGCAAACATCTAACAAATATCTGCATCTTCTGGAATGAAATCTATTTAACGAAGCATCAGAGGTATAGTGTTCTCAAATTTTCAGTTCCCATAGTTAATTTTGTTTCACCCTAAATTTTATTCATTGCGTCTGATGCAGCTTCTATCATTTGCAACATTCCCATAATTTATTTTATTTCACCCTAAATCTTATGCATCGTCTCTGATGCAGCTTCTATCATTTGCATCATTACTTGGAGCAATATTCTGCTTCACTTCCTTTTGCTTTAAGAGCCTATATGCTTTCTTGGCTCTTTTCTCAATTGGAGAGCTGCTGGTATTTGCCACTCAGGTAAATTTTCTATTGACTGAATCTCGTCGATATCACATGTAGTCTATCAGTCTGATCATGGATATGTTGCTAAATTTGTTATAAATTTAGTTATATAATTATACTATTCAAGACACAGTACACAGGTTTATAAATTTTCTTTGTTGCTGAAGGCGGTAATTTAAAGCTAGATTTATTCTTTTCCACCATTCGAATTTGCTGGCATATCTGTCCTTGAAGCTTCATTTTCTATTCATATGTAGCACATAGGGCAATGATTACATTTTATTTTTGGCTTGGTTTTTGAGTTTGCAAGGTCAAATGAGCTTGAAATATGGGTCTTGGCATATCACTTAGTAATGCAAAAATCTTTTTATTTTATTGACTTGAAGTCACCCTTTTATTAATCAACGTTATCATGAGCTACTGCAATTTATTTTTCAGTTATTGTTGATACTAGTTCGCACTAATATGTCATATTGCCACTGCAGGGCCCTGTAAATTTTGTGTGCCTACACTCTGTCAAGCCTAGTTTGAGACCATTATCTATGGCTATATCGACTGTTTCAATTCACATTTTTGGTGATGTGCCTTCTTCTCCTCTTGTTGGGCTTATTCAGGTTCGCTTATAAGATTCTGTAATTGATTATTATTTACTCCTCCGTTCTTCTTCAAGACAGTTGTTTTTACGTAAGTAGTTTTGTAGGGGTTCTTATATTGCATTAAATTGTTGCAACATACCACTTTCAAAAGAAATCATCTATAAATAATTTTTTATATCTTTTGTCCCGTGAGACATGCAATATAAACAGGGAAATGAAGAGAAAAAGAGCTGTACCCTGGTAGACTTCTCGTTTGAAACTAGTTAATTTTTTAGATGATATTCTCCTGATCAAGGTTACTTTCTGCAGGATCGTATTAACAACTGGAGGGTAACCGCTCTTATTCTAACATCCGTTCTGTTTCTGGCAGCTGGAATATGGTTTATAGGTAAAGAGATTACGGTTTACTTCCCTGTTTCACCACATTAAGACAGTAAGAAAAGTTGATGGCCGAGATATTAGGCATTTCCAAGGCCAAGTTTGTATTTGTTATTATGTTAAATGCCACCCAATTGTCACTCCGAATTTTAGCCCACCTTTACTATTCATTCTTCTATTTCTCAGTTACAGGATTATCTATATGTTAATGGAGTAAATTTTGTAGACTGCTAAATTCAAGTTTGTGCTTTTTGGCAGGAGTGTTTCTTCACAGCGTAGACAAGTTTAATGAAGACAGCAATCATCCCGTTACTATAGTGGATAAGGGGCCCACATCTCCATTGCTCGAAGAGAATAGAATGGCAGACTGCATGACTTTTTCTTGAATGCAGTAAATGAATTTGTCTTTGATGCTTCTCATGGGGTGTAAATAATATCATGTTGTTCAAAAATGTTCATATGTTTATAATACTATTCTGAGAAGGAAACACAGAATCTTGCCATGCTAACGTTTTTGCACATTTTACTGGTTTTATTTCATGTTTGATATGTTAAAAAGTCGATACTTAGGTAGTGAAAAAGCAAAAGCGTGCACGCGCACACACAGAGGGGGTTATCCAACGCAAAAAAATACATGACATTGGAAGCAGAAAATATTATTCCGATGGTAAAAAAGATAAAAAACAATTGCATTTGCTAGATTCATGCATCCCAAATGTAAATATTTTATTGAATACCAGTTGTTTCCAGCAAGAGACCTTTAGTTTATTGTCTCACATAAATTACAGAAAAAACGCAGCTCAAATACTAGACATGTTTTGTATGAAATACTAGGTATGACTTCATAGTAGAATAAGCAAAATTTCTGCTTCTTTCTCTTCGTTAACAGTTCACTCGATGTGCCAAACTCACCTCAAACGTTACATTTATAGAAGTGAAAGCTCACGAGGAGAAGTGGATCTTGTCACAAGTTTAGCCCAAGTCTCGTTGGTTTCGGCAATAACCTTAAGAGCATAATCCTGCAATTGTAAAAGAAGAATGATTGTAATATAGTAGTCTAACTGCGTTTATCATCCAGGGGTGAAAAGAATAAACAAGGACCTTGTGAAATGAAATTTAAAACAGTATCAAACAAAAATTTTGGTTATTGAGTAACAAGATACCTTGTTTGCTGCCTTGTTGCCAAGACCAAATTTATTAGCAGGTTTGCCATCAGGGATTTTGTAGTCCCTAAACCAGTCTCTGATTGCAGTAAGAGTTCCCTAAAGAAAATCATTCGAGTAGAGTTCCAAATAAAATAAATTACAAGGAAAAAAACTTAAAACTTCAACTCAATCTACAAGAAGCATAATTTTAATAAAAAAAAAAATCCTTTATACTGTTATTAGATCACCAAATACTCCATTTTTGAGATATTTAAATACTAACTCAACAAAGTGAATACTCTCAGTACTTTTCGGGAAAACCAACCACATAAGCTGTTAAATCTATCACAGAACATTTCAAGTGTCAGCTCAGGTTTTTGTAATTGTTACAAATAATGATGCACACATTAAGCATAACATACCGGGAAATGCTTCTCAACATCGTCGATGTCACTGACAAGGGAAGCTCTTGGATCATCCAGTGAAATTGCTACAATTTTCCAGTCAAGTTCTCCCTCATCAATCATGGCCAAAGCAGCCAAGGGCTTGACTTTCAAAACTTCTCCAATTTTGGCTTGTCTTCCCCCAATCTCAACAACATCAACTACAAAAGAAAGTGTAATCTAATAAATTTAACTGGCAAGCTTACTATATCTCCAGTTTCACCCAATGGTTGGAGACCGATGGTAAAGAAGGTAACTTAATGACAAAGATAACTGAGATGTTGAAAAGGATTAAACTGTACCGGGATCATTGTCTCCAAATGCCCCCTCAACTTCAGTGTTTGCAAATGATGGGTCTTCCCATGTTTGTGGAAGCAATCCATAATTCCAATTTATATTGTAACTGGGGTAAGTACAACATAACGGCTCAGACAAGAGAGCAACAACCACAGAAGGCAGAAATTTCCAAAACGAGAAACAAGCATCAGGTAATAAAGATATCAAAAAAGAGAAGTGTAATACCTTCAGTTTGAAATATTTAATAAATGCAACGTGAGGGTGCACCTTATAGAAGCGTTATAGAAGTAAAAACTATTTCTTCTTTCTCTTTTTTATGGGGAAGACGGGTCAAATATCTCTTCCACGTTTCCATAAAACCAACTCTTAACGTCTTTTTCCTTTTAACAACTATAAATACCTATGATTCCATAAAAATCTATGATTCCATAAGAACCCCTCTAGTGCTCAAGTTCTATCAAATCAGCAGTTCTGTTTACATCTTTAAGTTGAATACCTGTATGCCTTCAGATGCTAAGCACTCCAGTAGCAGCTGTCCAATTTTTTCCCTTTTTTTTTAGTTTGTCATGTGATTTTCGATGTGTGTGGAGTGGGGGGGGGGGGGAGAGAGGTAGGTATTAATAACACACTGGGGCAAGCGCTTATGCATCAAACTAATTAAAAAAATTATTTAATAGATTTGCCCACAGCCACTTTTGAGTGTGGTAAATGAAGGAAGCTGAATACTAGATTACATGAGAGCAGGCTTATTGTTTCTTATTCTGTATACTCATTGCAAGAAAATATTCAAACCCAAATTCAAAGCACAACTGACAGATAACGCAAACCCAAACACCATTACAGCATCATTATGGTTAGGTTCATCCGTGTCTTCAACTCAGCCAGAATTTTTCTTAAATGTGACCTGGCCAAAAATGCCATGACATGCCTTTCTTTTATTTCTTCTTTCTTGAAATACTGAATCGATGTGCCGGTGGAAAAGCCCACAAAAATGTCAAATCAATAAAGAAAATATGAAAGATGAAACTAAAGAGCAATAAAAGATAGAGGATAAACAAAGATAACAGAACAATCTTACGGGTAATATCGAAGTTTTCCCTTCTTTGTATCTTGCTTAATGGGAGTAAATAGCTCATCTGTAGCAACCTCCATCTTCGCACTTGATTCTTTCGGAATTTCAACAATGCAATTGAATACTTCATCGCCTAAGCGCAATGGCACATCATGCCAAGGGGAAATCTGCACATCAAAAAAACACAATGCACCTCAGAATGACGAGGCAGCATCAGCATTTAACTTTAATCTCAATTCTCAAAACAATACCCGATGGGAGTATATGACCGTTTTGTATGACATTCACTATGGTTCCTTCCTTCTTATTTTCGGCACAGCAAAAACACAGAACTCTTTTCTATATTGACACCATTTGCAAATTCAAAAAAAATATAATAATAATAATAATAATAATAATAATAATAATAATAATAATCCATTTTCTTTGGAGAAGGGCAAATTTCAACAAATCCAAATATAAAACAAAGGAAAATAGAAAAGCTTTCATATTTGTCATTACTCCAATAGATATGCTCCATCAATTTTATTCTTTTCCCTGAAATTTGCACTCTTCACCTCCCCTTATGCACCAATCACATTTTTACCAGCTTTATCTATAGTTCCAACAAATAAAGTAGACATCATTTTGTAAAATATAAAAAACATCAAAATGGTGAATAATTACAATATGATTGATAGAGTATGAATTAATTAACAAGCTAATTTGCACCACCGGCCTAAAATTGAGTGAAATTGCAACAATCAACTGCAAAAACAACACCACAAAAATGCAACTAATATCACATAAAACGCATAGCTTTACCTTCTTCCCAGAATTGTCGACAAAGAATACACGATAATCAAGGGTTTCCGGCTGGCCTTCCTCTTTTATTTGAACCTGGGGATTGTAAATGGCACGGCAAGTGAAGAGCCGCCTCTTCTGCACATTGTTTTTGAACCGAAGGCTGAGATTTTGAGATTTTCCAGTGAATAGACTTTTGGAGAATAGAGTGGTGGTAATGGTGTTGCTAGATGATGTTATCACTCTCGTAGCCGCCGCCGCCGCCATTGTTGGAACTCGAGCAGGCTCTGCACTTCGCCGTTTCACCTGTACCACAGACTCCAAATGGTGAGCAATGGTTGGTTACTGGCTATTGCCTATTGGTTTCTTATTATTTATTTATTTTTTAATATTTGGAGAAAAGGAAGGCACATTTTCACTATTGGTCCCTAATCTTTTACTCTAGAAGTAAGTTGGGCCTTGACCTTTAATTTTTTAAAAATGAGCAAATTCATCCTAACTTAATCATAACAATGAGAAACAATGTTAATTTGCAACGTGGTCTGCGTGAATAGATGTAAAAAAAGAGAGATGTCAACTTCAGTGCGATTTTTCAAATGTATACAGTGTTTTTGATAATATTCATAAATATTAGGGATGTTTTTTATACTGTCTCTATTTGTACAGGATTCTGATGAAAATACTTTATTAGCTTTTAGTTATCGAATTTCTATTTTTTGAATTCATTAAGATGCATAGAATAACACATTTGAACTAAAAATACATTTTTTTAAACTTCGAAAACTTTTACATGATTTTTCAACCATTGACTCACATATCAAACCAATAATCGAGTAACCCAATACTCATTTGGGTTGAT
This sequence comes from Fraxinus americana, assembly GCA_035079005.1. Taxonomy (NCBI): domain Eukaryota; kingdom Viridiplantae; phylum Streptophyta; class Magnoliopsida; order Lamiales; family Oleaceae; genus Fraxinus; species Fraxinus americana. Next base: position 7,516,592 of record CM068714.1, read on the forward strand.
GTTCAAATCAAGTCTAATAATTGCGATCGTACCAACCTGGTTGACGGAGAGAGTTTGAAAAACAACGTTGTTTGGTAAAACATGTTGGTATATTTTGTGTATATCAATTGAAAATTCTAATAATGCAAAATATCAAATCGTTAAATTTAGCTTGACTTGACAAGGGGAGAAAATGCATCGAACATGACAAATGTTACACAATTACATTAAACATCGACCTTATGCATGACCATGTCCAGCGAAAGAGGGACAGGGAAGCTGTTCCTGCAACATTTTTAAATTTTATCGAAATTATTTAGAAAGAGCATATGACATGTTCGGTATCATTGCGCGATTGACTATTGAAACACCATCGCCCCTTCAAATCCGAAATCTCGACTCTACTACTGATCATGTCAAATAAAATTTACTGTGTGCTTAATGAGCATTCCATATTTTAATTCTAGAGTGAATCAATAAACCAGTCTCGCTTAGGAGATATGGCTTGGGAGATGCATTCCAGCTGCAAATCTGGTCAAAAGTCTTTAAATTGGAACTTTCTGATCTGTGGAAATTATTTATCACCAAATTCTGTAAGAATCATGGGCCACCGACAACATGTGTAACACATGGGGATGTTAGAATAGTAAGTGCAACTGTTGTGCGTTAAATCCAATCAATTTTGAATATAAACATTTGTAATATATAATTAATACATTTCATTTATGGTAGATCTATTATTTAATTTAATTAATATTCTAATAAATTAAATAATAGAATTTCGTAGATTAAAGTCTTGGTAATTTGTTAATCACAAGAAGTTGTGATTGTGAAATATAAATTATATATGATTGAATCTTAAATTATTCGTGATTATAAGTAATAACGAGATACGGATATCGTTGTTACGGATAGATTATCACGTGTGACATTTTTTTACTTGTGAAATTAGTAGCTAATCTTACAAATTAAAGCGTAGCGAATCTAGCGATACTTAAATAAAAACGTGGATGTTTTGTCATAAAACAAAATATTAGAGACCCCCTAGGAATATTCCACATGGATAACTATCTGAGTGTTAGTGATTAATCTATAAAGTTCGAGAGTGGGATTGGTTATTCGACTTAAGGTAATTATAGTGCCTTATATGAGGACAATCATACTTTTGTAATATTGGATGTTACTCTATCAAGGATTGCTAATACGATATCGTTCGAGTATGTCAAAACTCATATGAAGATTGTGAGTGATCAATAGAAAAAATTTCGCTCTTAGATAGTAAGAAATTATGATCTACATTTCATTCAATTAAGTTGATAATAAAATCATTGGCCAAAGTGTACTCATAAGTTGGAAAATAGTTTTCGACATATTGATTAGTGGGATGAAAGATATGATCGATAATTGAGATGTGAACACATCCAAATTTCGTAATTGATCAGATCATATTGAGATTATGATCTACATTTCAATCAATTAAATTTCTATCGCTTTTTAAAATTTTTGTCACATTTTTTAGTATTTGCCACTTTTTTCGTCAATTTTTTGAAATTTTTATCATTTTTTTATGGACAAATATCATTATTTTAATAAAACTGAAATTGTATGTCATTTTTTAATTAGAAAAAGTGAATTAATTTTACACTATATTTTTTATTTTCAAAATATTTTGCGTATGATTTTTCAAAAAACCCTTAATTTTAAGTGTATTTTTATAAGTTGCCCTTAACTAATTTATGAACTAAATTTAATTAATTGAATTAATTAAATACTGGACGAGATTAAGTTTAAGAGACGGGTCAAGTTCACTTAGACTTGTATTAATAAACTATTATGGTTTTAGAAGAATAGATCAATAAAAGAGAAATTATAATTCTTTCATTCTTGTTTTCTGTATGGAATTTCATTGTAAGCTGGACAATTGGACAACTGTGAATTGCAGATCAGAACTGTTCTTCAAGAAATTCATTAAAAATATAATTCTTTATCACAATTTTTATTAAAATACAAAGAAGATCATTTGTGAGAATTGAAAATTTTGTTTGAATTTCGTTGTGTATGTTAAATAAATTCCTACCAATAAGGAGATCTCCAAAAGAGACACCAAGAAACCAAAATACACCAAAAAATGGTGCAAAGTGCCTCCAATGTAGGACCAAAAAAGTGCAAAGTCAATTTTACCCTTTGATTTTATTTTTCAATCAAATTGATTAAGGGTATTTGTGTCATTTGTGTTATATATTTTTCAAAATAATATTTTTTTATTAATATAATAATAATAATAATAATAATAATAATAATAATAATAATAATAATAATATAATTATTATTATTATTATTATTATTATTATTATTATTATTATTATTATTATTATTATTATGTGCATTTATAATAAATTTCAATAATGTAAAATAATTATTTAACATAATTATTTATTTAGTAAGGTAGTAATTTATGTAGTTGTAAAATAAATAAATTGTTGAGAATAAAAAAATGAAGAAAATGATTAAACACTGCTCATTTAATGTAATGGTTGTAGATGATTTTTAATTTGGTGCAAGATTTGGTATAAAATTGTGAAAAACTTATCTAATTTTGGTTCATGATTGAAAATTGCCTAACACTATGATATCATCAAACAAGTAAGAGTTTTGCTACACCGACAATTTTGTTGATAGTCCATGATGGGAGAGGCAATCAGGCACATATTTGAATAACATACCGATTCAAATTAATGACCAGATTTTTTACACATCATGGAATGTCAATTAAGATATCCAAAATGAATGTCATTGTGGATTTACTCAACAAATAGTCTCTGCTCCTACTTCTGAAAACAAATAAATTTTGAATTAAGCTACTTGTACAGAAATGTTTTAGTAGATTCTTTGACAGATGTTATGGTGACATGCATTTTGACCATCGATTTAAATTTATTCTTTGACAGGTGATAAGGTGGCATGCATTAGCCCTTGATTTGAATAAATGAAATTCAAATCAAGTGCCAAAATGCATGGCACCTCAACGTCTGTCATAGAATCTGTCAAAAAAATTGTACAAGTAGTATGGTGCATAAATTTTTGCTTTTCCTCTAACCAAAAATTAGACAAAACAAGAGAATACAAGAATAAGCTGAGAACTAGATGTATTATTTTTTTTAACAATCATGCTTTTAAATGGGGGTAGTTCAACATTTTTTAAAACTCTTTATATATGTTACCGTAAAAATAAGTACGATCAATTAAAAATTGTTCATTTACATAAAATATAGATTTTTATTGTAAATGTCAAATCTTCATCCTTGAGTTTTTCAAACTGCCCTTTTCATCAATTTAAGTCGGCATTCTAGAAAAAGACATTTAGTCCAATTCCTCTCTCCTTTTCTTTTTCTAAATTTATAGATGAAGTCTGACTCAGCAGTGACTAAAATTTTATGAAGAGCAATTTGTTTGATATGGGGTTAAATCAATAGGTGCCATTAAATTTCAATATATTTCTAATTATTCACCTAATTTTAAAAGGTTACTCAATACTAACTTATCTTCTAATTAATTACTCATCCACCATCCCCTAAGAAATTGTAACCACTTCGCAAACGAGAATTCCATGTGGCAAGTTCCAAAAAAAAAACGCGATTTTCCTTTCATCTGAAACATGTACTTGATGTATGGCAGTTGACAAAGTGAAACATCGCAAATTGAAGACCCTAATTCCGAAAATTCTAACTCCGATACCCAAATCAGACAGGAAGTTACAATCTGGCTTTGAATTCATCTCCATGTCTACCCATTTACGTATTAAAATCCCCAATCCGATAAGAACCCTAATTTTGTTGTGGCATAGTTGGACAAAGGTAACCCACATCACATACTTTATTCCGGAAGTGGACCGCTCACTAAGTATTAAAGATGCTTTCTTGGGGGTAGAGGCACTTGGACAACAAGAAGGTATTCAAAGTTCGTTGAACTATTACGACAATTTGTTGTGTTATGAAATAAATTTGGATTAGAATCTTGAAATATGCGATTTTGTATGCGATTATCAATCAACCAGTTCCACTTTCAAGCTCGTAACTAATCTCACTATCGTGCCGCCTCGTCTAGCCAAAACATGCGCTCCGTAGCCATTGACCTCATGCCTCTCGTCCTTTGCCGTAAATGTCACTCACCATCTCTTTTAGAGGGGTAGCCAATCTAGCCACCTTTTGTATTAGTTCATTTCTATAGTTTCCATGATCAACATTGACACCCAACTTCTAGCTTGTCCTCCTGGATCAGTCACTAGGAGCGTAGATTGGACTCTGATACCATTGAATGCAGGGGAAACCTAAACGATTACAAATACGGAATTACAAAAGCATTCGTGCATGAGTTCACAAATGAGTAGATATTTGAAGAACAATCTTCAATGATTTTAATAAATATTCAAAAGCAACCACCTTGCAATAAAATCATAACTCCCTATTTCAATAAGAAATTCTAAGTAGACTTTTTAAAATAAGACAAACTCATGAAACCTGTTTATTTTAGTATAACTCATAATCAAAATAAACTCTTACTAAACATAAATAACAAAACAATATTTTTAAACGAATTAAAACTAGACAAGTAAAATATTAAATTTAACGTATCATCCTTTATCACAATTCCTACTTTCTCCAACCCTTTATCTCATCTTCCTTGCCTTACGCTATGTTAATTTTTGAGATTTTATTTTAAAAGGTCAATCTTATCTGTTTGATCCATATTCTACAAAAATTCATTCTTTTAAAACTCATTTTCAATCACACATTCTTCAATAAAATAATATTTTTCATCACATCCAAAACTTTTCCTTATTTTTTAACTACACATTTTCCATCAATTTACTATTTTAAAATATATTCTTCTAAAATAATATGGCTCAAACACACCCGAGTAGTTTAAACTCTTATAGATAGTTTATACTTGGTCAATATAATATTATCCTTTAAAATACTCTGCAATAAGGCAACCTACTTTTTTCGAACATTAATATTGAAATTCATGTGCTTGTTTTGAGTTTTAGTCGAATCAAATTACTTTCTTGAGCTTAAGCTATGATCTTGAAACCCCAAATCTTAATACCCTTACATCGTAGCTACTCGAATGCCGCCCTCTCTTTCCCTTCCGTTCTCTCTCCCATAATTCTTTTCGTTACTCCAAAAAGGTTGGTGGGAGAGAGACGCATGGCGATGCGGGTAAGTAGGGATGATGCATCTGCATGTGTGGGAGTGGGAGTGAATCAACTATTGGGGTAAAAATAACTTGTTTTAAAAGGAGAATTGTCAGGAGTGAGAGTGAGAAAGAAGATTGTGTAAAAATAAATTGTTTCAAATATAAACGCGGTCGTAACTTCTACGAAAACTTAGACAATTAAAATAAAAATACCCTATAAATAATCCGCCTACAATTTTTGGTCGGAGACGTTTTTCTAGCATAAAGAACTTTGTTCATCAATCATCATAATATAATTCAAGCTGGCTTAGAATACAACACGTGCTCAAAAGAAAAAAAAAATATTTATGAGTTGAACGAGATGTTGAAACCGAGGTTTCCGCGAAATCTGGAGAAATTTTTCTTGATTTGGACTCTACTGAGGGACACGATGGTAGTTGACATGGATGCACTAAAAATTAAAATTAACAGCTAATCGTTTTCTTCGTTTAATTTTAATTCCCACTTGCAATCTTCAAACTTCAACGGCAAAAAAGTCTAAAATTCGTAATATGACAGCTGAGAAAACTTTTAATTAGTTCTCAACTTTACACCAACTTAAAAGCAACCACTAAGGTTTTTTATTTATTTATCATATTTTCATGTTCACACTATTGTTGTAAGAGAGATTCAAATGTCTCAACGTCAGTTTCACATCGGCAAAAACTCTCAAGACTTTAGAACTAAATAATTGAGAGAGAGAGAGAGAGACAAGAACAAATTTTTGTTGAGCCTATAAATCTCAACCAATATTCTTAATTGAAAGGATTAAGAAAAAGATAAGCTTTGCCAAGGTGGGTCAAGTAGGGGGTTTTAAGAATAAGTTTATATCGTGCAGGGTTTTTGGTTTTGCTTATGGAGATTGCAAGCATCAGAAGCTTATCAGAACTGGTAAGCATTACATCGAATTAGTCTTTCTATGACGGTTAAAACACGACGATCTCATAAAAACCATGATTATGATCGGCACGTTTTTTAGTACTCTATGATCTACGACAGATATTTTTAAAATTTTTGTTTGATTAAACATGATTTATTCATCATTGACAGGGAATGGATGAAATTGGTTTTGTTCACCAGTGGCCTGTAAATTCATTTGACGATCTCAGCACTATGTCGAATTGTACTGCGTTTGGTGAAGATTTTTATCAGTCTTTCTCTCAACCAATATTAAATTTCAAAAGGGCTGCAGATTTTTCTCAATCTGGGATCGAAAGAACCCCAAAACAGCTCAAAACAAACACTTGGCCTAATCCTTCCAACAATCTCAACTCAATGAATTCGAGTTTCACCAATCAATTAGAAATGGCGAAGCCTAAAGAGGAGACATGGTCTTCTTCTAGTACTCTAAATTTCTCCAATGGTTCTGTTGTTTCTCAAGCTAAAAATTACACGCTCAAGGCTTGCCCAGGAAATAAGAGAATTAGCACAAATGATAGACATTATCACGGACAGGATCATGTTATGGCTGAGAGAAAGAGGAGAGAAAAACTCAGCCAGAGATTCGTAGCTTTGACCGCCCTGGTACCTGGATTGAAAAAGGTACACTAGTTTCTTATTTTTTTCACATATTCATATGTTGGACCGAACTGTACACTTTCTCCTCGACTGCTTATCCCTACTATATAAGAATTATGTTGTTTTGCTAGAGGAGTTAATCATCTGGGTTTACAGATGAAGTTGTGGCAAAAACATGATTAGATGATAGTGTTAACTGTTATTTAAACAGTCCAATGAAATTCTATCACGCGGCGTTTCTTCCATCTTGCATATCATTCAAAATGTTAGTGTAGTATGATTGACTATATAAAGGGTTTTTTAAGGATTTCTTTAGCATAAGAGATGAATGAGAAACTGTCGTATTCTTGAAAACCTGCAGCAATAAATGGATGTAGCTATCATATTGAGGGTGGAGTATTATAATATTCTTGAAAACATTGTATTATTCCACTCGTGCTTGAGATTAGGGCTTAATCCCTAACTTCATAGGGGTGTTTTAAGTATCAATCTGATAATTTACTTCTTGTTGTGTGCTTAATGCCAATAAATTTTCTTACAAGATGGACAAGGCATCGGTTCTTGGAGACGCAATTAAGTACATTAAAGAACTCCAAGATCGAGTGAAGACTTTTGAGGAGCAAACTAGGAAGAAATCCATGGAGTCGGTGGTTTTTGTCAAGAAATATGAGATTTATACTGGTAATGAAAATTCTCCCTCGGACGAAAACTTTATTGATGAGCCACTCCCAGAAATTGAAGCACGATTTTCTAATGAAGATGTCCTTATAAGAATCCACTGTGAGAAAAGGAAAGGAGTTCTTGAAAAAACAGTAGCTGAAATTGAGAAGCTCCATCTATCAGTTGTTAATAGCAGTTCAATGACTTTTGGAGATTCTGCTCTTGATATAACTGTAATTGCAAAGGTACTTTACACATTAAGTTCCTAAAATCTCATAAATTAAGTCGCTTTTCCTCATATTTTCGGTAGCAAATAAGTTAGAAAACCTCGTGATTTCTTGCAGATGGATGAAGTATACAACATGCCAACAAAGGATTTCGTGAAGAACTTACGTGCAGCGCTCATAATGTTCAACTGAATCGATGAAGTTCCTTGTCGAACACATAGTTAAACTTTGTTTTGCCAATTATCTGGCTATCAAAAGCCTGTTTTAGACTTCCACCATTTCAAACCATTTCTTGAAGCTTATTTTGCTGTGGGGTTCATTTGGAGGGTTTTTTCCTAAATTTTTTCATGGCTGATTATTGTTAATTTGCCATGTTTTTGACCTTCCTGTTTGTAAAGAAAATTGACCGGCCCATATCTTTGTTTGGCTTTTTAATGGGTTTTATCTTCTTTTGGCGGACGAATAAACAGGATTTTGTAGCAGAAGTTGAGGTTACTGATCAGTGTTTTAGAGGCCTTCAAGAATATTTAATGTTCTTAATTATGGCCTCTTTGTAATGTCCTCGTTTGTTTGTATTATAGTAATAAAATCACGTTTGTCCAGTATTTATCAATATATCTTGGCTGGAAATAGCTTATGGAAAAATACATAACTATCAATCTTTAAAGATATACTTTCAAACTTGCCAAAGTTGCGAGTTTTTTTTTTTTTTTTTTAAATCAGGTGGTATAATTAAATAAATTGAAGACACAATAACATAAAACTTATGATCACGCTTACATGGTAGTCATAATCACATAACGCCACAGTCACAAATACAAAATATGGGTTACAATTACAAATTTAGTCATAAATTATACATTTTTATAAGACGACTTATTCATCGATTATAAATTATCAAATTAATTTGGTACAACTTATTTTTCAATCACATTTTATCAAATTAACTTGTCATGATTATCCAACTAAAAGCCCACTTTAGCAAATTTAGTCACAAATTACACATTTTTATAAGTCAGAACTTATTTATCGATCACCAATTATCGAATTAGTTGGTCATAATTTATTTTTCGATCACAAATTATCAAATTAACCGTAACAATACCCAATTAAATGGTCACAAATTATCCTTTATCTCCCCTATTTCACCTTACCCTCTCCACCACCGTGACACCACTCAAAATGCGTCGTTGCCTCAAATCTACAACCCATCACCACAACCGCCATCGGTTGCACCCCACCCTACCCCACATTCACCTTATTACCACCACTACAGCAGCACCACCCGCAAATCACCACTACCATCGCATATTTACACCACCATAGACACAACATCAGCCTATTAGCATCACTGCACCACAACCTACCACCGTACACACAATAACTAACCACATAAAGATCAGAACTCGATGATGATGCGCCTAATAGATTCGCAATGCACCATCATATCGTTGCACACATGGAAATCTGCAATGTACCACCGTACCACCGCTCACACAGAGATCCATAATGTACATGTGTCCGCAACATACCATTGCATCGCACACAAACCCACAACGGGTGCAATGCACAACTGTACCACACGAATATGCAACGAGGCACCATGCACCACACATCCGAAACGGGTCACAATGGTGCCCATCATCGCTGTGCGCGAGGGGCTGTGCAACGCTTTACGTGCTGCGGTGTTGTCGTCGGTGCTAGAGAAGTGAAGAAGGTGCTGGTGAGGAAGGCGACCGTGCTGAAGAAAAGTGGAATCAAGTAGAAGTTTCTATGACCTTTTGTTTGGGTAGAAAATGAATTAGGTCACGACAGGTTGGAATGGCTATACCTTATTTTTGAAAGAATAACTTTATGATTTGATTATTGAAATGAAAAATTGAAAAACATGTATGCGTATAATTTCCTCATAGCTTATTTTGGATCGATCTTTCAATTTTGTGGGCTTATATGTGCATTTCATGATTAACTAATAAAAATTTTAAATGTTGAGAGAGATGCTTATTCAAGAACACACTATTTGCTATGATTCCATAATTTTCAATAAACGACAAAATAAATAAATGCAACCAACGTGTTAATTAAATGATTTTTTAAAACTAAATCAGATTAATATTTTTTTTCTTATATAATAACTCGACATGACATAAGCGTTACAACGAACTATATTCTTATCATTCACTGAAAAAATACACAATTTTGATTGACTAGTATAATATTACGATCTTTCTAAATCTTCTTGTTTATGCATTTGTAGGATACAACACCTCACCTTTTATACTTTAATAATGTGTTTAATACATTTTAAAGAGTAAGTAAACTTTTTGGTTTTCTTAATTAATTTTTTCTAGCATTGATTAGTCCTTACCAAACATGATAAGAAGGGTCTTTTTTTTTTTTTTTAATTCCTCTTAATTATTAACTATGCAACACTTCAATTATTAGCTGAAATCATGAAACTAAACAACAAAATATCTCAAGTTGAAATATAATATCCCTTGAGAGAAATTAAAAAATAATGCTATAAAAATGAGTTATTGAAGACAATGACAATGCAGCAAACGACAACACAACTTAACGACAATATTTAAGTTAGATAGGAGTCCAATTAGAAAATGTTTGATATATTTGGCTCGAGACATGATCTTTGGGTCTTTTTTTTTTTAAGTTGCTATACTGTGACAAACTAAACTTGGCCCCGGTTTGACGGGGATAAAAAATCAGATTTTTAATGAATTTTGATAAAAAATGATGAAATGTGTTGTTAAAAATTATATGACCCATAAAATTTATTATTAAAATTAATTGTTGAATTTGATTTAAATTGAAATCTAAATTTAAATTTCTACGTAGGCTTAATTTTGAAGTCCCACGACCAGACGAGTTTCACGATTGGTGACTCGAAAACTCTATATGAATTTACAATTAAGAAACATAATTTATTTTCATTTTTGAAAACGATAAATATATGATTTAAGAAAATAGGATAGGGAAATTGAATTGTGAAATATTGGTTTCATAAATTTTGATTTACTTTTATGTAATTCTTATTTCTTTGTATATAATATGTTTTATAAAATTGACAATGAGGTGTCGTGGTGTAGTTGGTTATCACGTCAGTCTAACACACTGAAGGTCTCCGGTTCGAGTCCGGGCGACGCCATTTTTCTGAATCGAACCTTTTTTTTTCCCAACCAGATTGAGTGATACGTCGCCGTTACTTCCTCCCCGAAATGTACGCGCGAAACCCGGAAATTCCGTGCCCATACCATGAAACGTACACGGCATATCATCACCCACTCTCATTCGTCCATTTCCATCAAGTCATCATCTTCCAGAATCATCTGTGCAGTATTCTTTCCCTCTCATTTTCCCAATATCTTCTTCCCATAGTTAAAAAGTGAAAATCCCAAATATTTTCTAAATTCATTGATTTAAATCTCTGGTTAAATCAGAAGAAAAAGCACAATCGATCAAATAAACGAAGTTCTTCGTTCAAAAATTTCTTTGTTCTGTTTGTAAATTAATGGCTTTAAGGTTACGAAAGCTGAATATTTTTGCAGCGTTTTGCTTGATCGAGATTGCGTTTCGATTTTCATTCTCCGCAGCTTCGGTTGCTTCAGAGGACGTTATTCCCCCCTACCCTAAAGCGATATCTGTAAGCATTCAACTTTTTCATTTCATTGTTCTCAAAATTTCTCAATTTTGCTATAGAAATCCCAAATTTCTGCAGTTTTTCCCTTCTAAAATGGACCCTTGTTTCAATATTCTAAGTTTAATTTAACTGCGATGTTTGATTTGGTATAGCTTATTTTGATATTAATTATAGGATTTGAAGGAAGCAATTGTGAAGGGATTAGGTTTCCAAGCTGATGAGTTTAAGATATCGGGGTTTGATTTGAGGGATGCCTTAGTGGGAAGGTCGGTGGCATATGAATTTGATGTTGAAATTGATAATAAAGTTCTGCCCTTTAAGCTTTTGGAGGACGTTAACCGATGGGAGTATGTGGACTTGCCTATTTTTCGCATAGAGGATTCAAGTAATGGGCTGGTGGAGAGGCAGCTATTGGAGGATCAGATGCCGGTTTTGGCCCCATTCCAGTTGGCTGGTCCAATGGAGCTATGGATTCAAGATGCCAAAGATATGAGAATTTCATTGCCGGTAAGTTCGACTTGCACGATTTCCGGTTTAATGTTGATTTTTTTTTGTTCATTTTCTCTGTTTAATGTTGATTATTCAACTTCATTCGTAATTGTTGGAAGCGCGTATGGAATTTACCTTCTTTTGTTTTATATTATATGCAAGTTATATGATTATTGAAAGACGGGGTTGTAATGGTGATTATGTCAAGAAAAAGAGGGAGAATGTTTAATCTGCTATCTGCAGTACAAGTGTTTGCAGGGATGAGGAATGGAAACTGATAGTAGTTGATGAAAGTGAAAATTTAATTTATTATCGTTCTAGTTTAATAATTGTGTCAAGTGAAAAAGCCATTTGTACAAGTTATTACTAAAAGGACTTAATTTGTCATGTTTCATAGTTCAGGGACCTGATTGTTATAAGTTTGTTTTTAGTTAGTTACCCTCGTTTTCTTTTGACTATAAAGTTGAACTGGATCTGTAGCTTCTCTTTGAGCTCAAGTAATAAATTTAGTGTTGATTTCTCTGTTTGAACATGGTATCAGAGCGGTAAATCCTGGGATTCCAGAACTACAAGCGACGAGTCCATTAAAGGTGAAGAAGGATTCCCTCGACATTGAGCTGCCATGGCTGGGAATCGAAATATTGAGTTCCTACCTAGGACGCGAGGAACGAAACGGATGAATCGAGGAAATGAAAGGCGAGATTGGGATAAATAACTCGGATCCGCTATTCCTCCATGCTCGGATCATCCAGGGAATGACATTGGTTACCATTCCTCTAGCTGGTAAGAATTTTTTGGCTTGGACGATACGTGAAAATTGCTCTTGGAGCTAAGATGAAATTAGGGCTTATTGATGGTAGTGTGGAGGAACCTGAAAGAAACTCACCGACTTATGATAATTGGCTAAGAGTTAATTACATGATTGCCATTAGGCCGAATTCTATTTCAAAGGAAATTGTTGAGGCTTTTCTGTATACCAGCACTGCCAGGGAATTATGGATGGAGATTGAGGAAAGATTTGGGACCTGCAACGGTCCTATGTTGTACCAGATACAGCGAGAAATCAGTTCTATCTCACAAGGTAGCATGCATTTTGAGAATATTACACGAGATTGAAGAAGCTGTGGGATGAGCTAACCTTCTTCTAATGCACATACTGAATGCACCTGTGGATCAGCAAAATCAGTATCAGAGATGACTTCATTCAATAGACTTATGCAGTTTCTCATGGGATTGAATGACGATTATGAGCATACACGAAGTCAGATCTTGGTTATGGATCCTTTACCAACAGTAAATAAGGCTTTACTCCATGATCCGAGGTGGAAAAACAGAGAGAAATTCAGACATCGTATGTGGAACATACTGAAGTGAGTGCAATGAATGTCAAAACACAAGGATATAGACGTTTTGGAGGAGGCAGAGGATTCGGTAGAAGAATTGATCTGAGTAAAGAGGAGAAGAGAAATCAAATATGCACACATTGTAACACTACGGGGCAGCGAGAGAGTTACGTTTTAAGCTAAATGGATATCATTTGGTTTAAGCAATTGAATGAACAAAAGAAGAAAGCTGGAGGAAGGTTCACTGCACATATGGTAGACACACCACTGGAAATGGGGAATGAAACAAGTTCTGGGGGAATTGAAGGTCTGTGCAGTAATAGCAACCTGTCAGGAATTATTCAACAAGAACTGAAGAAGATGATGATTGGAAAGGGAGCTAATACTATCAATTTTGCTCATATTGATGATTTTGCAGGTTCAACTCTTAAACTTGATTTTAATTCTGCTCTGAGTGCTTCCAATTTTATAGGATCTAAGTCGTGGATAGTAGATACTGGAGCTTCTAACCATATGTGTAATGACATTTCTTTGCTGCAAACTCCTTTACCTGCTGAAAAAAACATTCCCGTTTTTCTACCTGATGGCACTGTGAATTTTGTCAAGCATTTTGGAAACGTTTATTTAGATGACAACATCATTCTCACAGATACTCTTCACATTCCTACCTTCAAATTCAATCTCCTGTCTGTTAGCAAGTTAACAAAGGCCTTAAAACTGAAATTTATTTTCATGGAAGATCATTGCATTTTGCAGGACCTCTTGACTGAGAAGATATTGGTCGTAGGAAGGTTGATAAAGAACCTATACACTCTTGACAAGACCTCCTTCTATGCATCTACTATAAAGTCCTACATTTCTGTTTCCTGTAATGTTTCTTCTTCAGTCACTTCTTTTCCTGTTGATGGCAATAAAGTCAAAGATGAGTCCGTTACTCTTTGGCATAGGAGGTTTGGACATGCTTCTGAAAATGTAATGCAATACTTGAAAGTAATGAATTTTTCTGATAAAGAAATTCTTTCATCATGTGACATTTGCTCTTTTTCAAAACAACATAGATTATCATTTCCCAGTTGTGACATAAAAACAGCTGACATTTTTGAAATATTACACGTGGATTTATGGGGACCATATAAGTACACATCTATTAATGGAGCACATTATTTTTTGACAATGGTGGATGATTTTAGTAGGTGCGCTTGGACATTCTTAATGCGGCATAAAACACAAGTTCTTAACACCTTAAAAAATTTTCATAAAATGGTTAAAACACAATTTAATAAGAACATAAAGTGTTTGAGAACTGATAATGGGACCGAGTTTACAAATTTTGAATTGCAAAGGTACTTAGGTGAAAATGGTATTCATCATCAAAAAAGTTGTCCATACACACCTCAACAAAATGGTGTTGTTGAGAGGAAACATAAACATCTCTTGCAAATAGTAAGAGCATTTATGTTTCAATCCAATTTGCCAAAAATGTTTTGGGGAGAATCAATTTTGATGGCAACTCACATAATCAATAAACTGCCCACTGTCATATTGAATTGGAAAACCCCCTTTGAGATTTTGCACAAAACTGTTCCCATTTATAAGAATTTGAGAGTCTTTGGTTGTTTATGTTTTGCAACTAACACAAAACCTTTCAAAGAAAATTTTGCACCAAGGAGCTTTAAATGCATTTTTCTGGGATATAGCATGGGACAAAAGGGTTTTAAGGTATATGATTTAATCAATAAACCAGTGTTTGTGTCTAGGGATGTTATTTTTCACGAGCATGTCTTTCCCTATAAAGTAGTTCATAACTCCTATTCTTCTGTGCCATTACCTGTACTTGAGATGGTTCTTGAGGATGATGCTTCATTTAATATTCACCTTGAAAATCAGAATTCCAATACTGAAACCCCAGATGTTATTCAACCTGCTTTTGGTAACTCCCTTGTTATTAACCAACACATTGCCACTTATCATTTCAGTCAAGAAAAGGCTAGTCACTTGGATGACTCCATGAATTCTTCAAACCATTGTCTTCCCAGTCAGAACTCCTCTCAAACCAGGAAAAGCACTAGACCTAAATCTGCACCTACATGGATGAAAGATTTTGTCAGTAATCTGTCATGCACATCTCCTATTTTCACTTCTAATACTTCATCACATACATCAAAGTCTTCTTCCCATACACCAAACACTTATCCTTTTTCCAAATCTCCACTTTTTGAATCACACTATACTCAGTTCTGGCCAACTTATCTACTATTCAAGAACCAAAATCCTATAAAGAGGCTAGCACTAAGACTGAATGGATTCAAACTATGGAGGATTAGCTTGCAGCTCTGGAGAAGAATCAGACCTGGGAAGTTGTTCCTCTACCTCCAGGTAAAAATCTTATTGGATCCAAATGGGTTTATAAGGCAAAATTGGCCTTGAGATGGTTGCACAGACCGAGATGCAATGCTAGATTGGTCGCGAAGGGGTATACTCAGGTGGCTGGTATCGATTATGTTGATAGCTTTTCTCCTATAGCAAAATCAGTGACAATCAGAATCTTTTTTGCTATTTCTTCTGCCAAGGACTGGCCTGTGTATCAGTTGGATATCAACAATGCATTCTTGCACGGTTTTGTAGAGGAAGATATTTACCTATTGCCTCCAGAAGGTTACAAAAATATCAAAGAGGGAGAGGTTTGTAAATTGAAGAAATCTCTATATGGTTTAAAGCAGGCCAGCCGACAATGGAACTCCGAATTTTGCAAACATTTGCTACTTTATGGCTTCTCACAGTCTGCCCATGATAACTGTCTTTTTATCCTTCATACTGAACATGATCTCACCATTCTTCTTGTCTATGTAGACGATGTGCTCATTACAGGAACTAATGATCAGGAGATACAGAAAGTCAAGCAATTTCTGGATACCACTTTTACCATTAAAGATCTAGGACTAGCTAAATATTTTTTGGGAATCGAAATTGCCAGATGTTCAGACGGGTTATACCTTAATCAACGGAAGTATGCTATGGATATTGTCACTGATGCAGGCCTGATGGGTTCAAAACCTATGGTTGTACCACTGCCTAAAGGTCATAAGTTTCTTTGCCGAGATGGTGTCTTATATTCTCACCACGATCAATATCGGAGGCTTGTGGGAAGATTGCTTTACCTTAATCTTACCGGACAGGAGCATCTCTTATGCGGTTCAAAGAACTAAAGTCGATTCGTTAATTCACCAGAGGCTCATTTGGGAATCTGCAATTCATTTACTAAAAGTACATCAAAGGTACTATGTCTCTTTAGTCTGTTTTCCCTTCTTCTAGCAATTTCAACCTTACGGCTTCTTTTGTGATGCGGATGGGCATCTTGCCACGACTCTAGGAAGTCCTTAGCTAGTTCTTGTATATTTGGGTGGAGCTCTTATCTCTGGAGATCAAAGAAGCGTGTGACGTTTTCGTAGGATTACGCCAAAAGTGAATATCGAAGTATGGCCGCACACGGTGTGTGAGATTGTGGATTACATATCTTCTTCAAGATTTACGTGTCGGCCCGAGCACTTCCAATTCCTCTCAGTGCGACAACCAAGCGACTTACATATCGTGCAAATCCGGTTTTCCATGAACGCACCAAGCATCTTGACATTGATTGTCGCGTGGTTAGGAATCGACAAAGTTTGGTTTTGTTCATCCTCAACACATTTCTTCTAATGATCAGGCGGCGGACATCTTCACAAAATCTCTTCCGTCTCCTCAGTTCAAATTCTTACTCTCCAAGTTGGGTTTGATGGATTTTCATCAATCTCCAACTTGAGGGGGGGATGTACAAGTTATTACTAAAAGGACTTAATTTGTCATGTTTCATAGTTCAGGGACCTGATTGTTATAAGTTTGTTTTTAGTTAGTTACCCTCGTTTTCTTTTGACTATAAAGTTGAACTGGATCTGTAGCTTCTCTTTGAGCTCAAGTAATAAATTTAGTGTTGATTTCTCTGTTTGAACACCATTCCCGTTAGATTTCAATGGGAAAGCATTCTTAGCTATTCAAACTAGTTTTGGTTCATTTGGGATAGAACTTCATGGCGGGGAAAGCTTTTTCTTTGTTTGTGACTTTCTTGTGTTTCTTGGTTCATGTGTTACACTAAACTTGTCCACAAGTTTCAATTTGATTCTTTATTATTATTTTTATTATTATTATTATTATTATTATTATTATTATTATTATTATTATTATTATTATTATTATTATTATTTTGCAGCATGTTTTTCTTCTTATTATGTGTACCAATAGGGTTCTAATTATTGTTATAAGATGGTTTGTCGGAATATTTCATTTCTTTACTTGAACAATCCGACTTCGTTTAGAATAAAGCTTAGATTGTTATTGTTGTTGATGTAGGGAGATGGCTAGAGTATACAAATGCCACATACTGTTACGTTTACTAATCTGTACATGTCAAATTTAGTTCTTTACTTCTCTTCTTTGCTGATTGAATTTTCTGTTTCTAATGATATGTAGCATGATGTTGATGCTGGAGTGCTGAAGAAAGTGATCTTAGCGGATGGAGCTGCGGTCACTGTTAAGGGTGCCAGATCAGTCAGCCTACGTCATCCAGTTGAACTTCCACTTCCACTAAATCGAACAAATAATAAGTTTGCATCTGGTCTTCTAACGCTAGCAGAGCGTCTCCGACAAGCTTCCAGTTACCAAGGTGGTCCTCTCCTTTCACTTCGCATTGTTGGTCCATCATCACTAACATCCCCTACATCCTCGTCTCCCACTTCCACCAACAAGCTTAAGCTGAAGCGCCTTGCACCTGGCCTTGTGGAGCTGTCGTCAGCATCAAAAAGGAAATCTGTGCAAGCTGATGCTATATCCACCATTGATCTCCAAGGAGGAGCCACTTCTCTTCTCACACCGGATTGGTTCACCACATTGTGGCCTCTTGCCTCCATTGATGGATCGAACCCTAACTTGCTTGGTTTTGAGGCATTGCTATCTTCTATGCTGGGTCCCAAAGCAAACACAGAGGGTTCGTTCAAGCTGTTGAAGGCAGATGTGTCGGAGCAGACTTTTATGAAGATAGGTTTTGGAGTCGAGAAGAAACTGAGTAAGGGAGATGGATTTGATTGGGAGGGCTTTCCAGAGTGGAGAACGAAGCCCGAGACTGTTAGGATGCATTTTGAAGTGTTGGCTAAGGTAGATGGTGACAAGTTTGTGCCAGAGAGAGTGGTACAGGTCAATCCCGTGATTGCAGAGGATACTGTGGCACCAAATGTGCTCGTGGGCAACACGTCCATATCAAAGAATCCGATTGTTAATCCACCTCAAAATCCATTTACTTTATGAGTTCCAAAGTATTAAGTACTCGTTTTTGGTGAAGTTGAGTATAAATATGTGGGGGGTTTTTTTTCCCCTTCTGATCTCTTTTATAGGCGTCTAGGATGTACATCAAATTGTGAGATACATCATTGTAATGACTTGTACAATACAATTATTAGAGAATCTACTTGGGTCTTTCTAGGGGCACCGTTTGAGCCTTTTCCTTGATTTTTTTGGCATGTTATGCATTTTATAGGCACTGCTCTAACGAGATGTCACTCTCATAGGCTAGGCAGGGATTAAGGCTTAGAGCTTGTTTGGTATAGATTAAAATCGGATTAAAATTGAAAAATTTGTCGTTAATATTGACTTTTATTAGATGAGTGGAACCAATAACGACTATATTTTTAATTTTAATTTTAATTGATTAAAATCCCTCCCAAACAAATTTTTAATAAACTTTTTAGTGAGAAATATACACCCCACAAAAGTGTTGGCTCTCACAATATCAAACATAGTAAAGCCCAAAAACTTCTTTGGATTGCTAAGTGCCCGGCTTCTTGAAAACTTCGGCAGCAATTTGAACAAAGTTCACTGGTATACCGATCAAATTAACAATTTATTGGAGCAGCGCTTTGCAATTCTCTCGTTGAGGGTTTTGAAAATTCAGGCATTGATATTGAAAAGGTCATCTCTGGCAATCCTGACTTCCTTGGAAACCCGACCGGAATGATGACAAGTTCCATAAGTGCATTCTCAAGTTGCTGTTGTCCAAGAAAAACTCAACTTAAAACCTATAACAGAAAGTCATTTTGATCTTAGAAAAAGAAGAAAACTTGGAAAGTTCTCAAGGGGCTAATTAGCTATTCAAGAAAATGTGTTAGTATTAGTGTTGATACACTAAAAGTACAGCCCAAAGAGTGAAACCCATTTGGAGAGTCCAGGACAAAGGCCCAAATGAGGTTATTGGTAAATGCAGAGGAAGCCTACGAACACAATAATATCTTCGCCCAAACCTGCATGACGCCCAGAGTTTGGACGAATGAAGTGCCTCACTGTCGTTCAGAGCGACAACCTCGCTTTCGCTCGAACCTTCGAGTCGCCCAGAATTTTAATACATGAGATATTATGGTCATCCAAAAGAACAGTTATCGAAATAGTTATCGAATCGATTATCACATTCCACGATTTAAGGAGCCCATTTGAAGACATTTGAACAATAAGGAGTAATTGCAGCAGTTAGAGATGGCAGTTCCACTACAAGTTAGGCACCATGAAGAAAATGGGTAGCAGTTTCCAAGCGGTTTGTCATGCAGAAATCATCATAGAAATATAAAAGGAAAGAATAGTAATAGAAAAAGGGACCCTGAATCAAACACTCTCAAACAGAGAATATGTAATTTCAATTTCTTAGATTAACTTTAATTATCATTCTTTCAGTACTCGTGTGCTTGCTCCCCTTAGAGGCATTCTGTTTAGTTCCAATTGTAACTCTCATCAATAAAGCACCCATTTTTGGGATTTTGTTTCAAGAGGTTTGTCCCTTGCACAATCGTCTGAATTTCCTTTTAATTGTTAGCGATTACCCGAGCGAAACAATTAGAGAAGACTCGACTGAACAATGAGCAAGGTTCAAGATTCTTTTTTTTTTATATTGTCTTGTACTGTCCAGTCTATCATATCGAACATGTCAAGTGATTCTTTGCTATGGTGCCAATGTCCACATAACTAATATCAACTGTGACATCGACAGCATTGACCATGTCATAAAGATGAAGAACTGAGACTAACGAATTCATTTTTCATTGACATTGCAAGGGGTTGAGCAAAGCCTCCAGCAGCACCCAATATGGCAACTTAGGCAATCAGCTTGCTGTAGAGTTGAACCCTCCTCCATCTTTACCAAATTGTAGCATCAAAAACCATGCAAAACGACAAAAATTAGACTTCAAACAGTTTAAGTAAAAGTTCTAAGAAAAATTATGGCTACGCACAAACCTGACGATTTGAAGGATGAAGATGAGCTGATATTCTGGAGGCAATGGTCAATGCATTAGCAGAAAAAGTAGTGCATTAGTAGAAAAAGTAGTGCATGGTTTCTGTTGAGTTCAAAACCCAAAAGAAAATGATTTTATTGATATAAAATCACCTACACAACTTCAAAGACACACACCACTATTTATATAATATTCACTTTGCCTTTCTTTCTCTTTATCTCTTTCTCATTCTATTTTCTTCCTGCTCTCACCACACACACATTACATTTAGCCAACACACACACACACACACACACACACACACACACATATATAGTTCTATGGCGGTGGGAGGCTCATCTAGAATGGATCCTTCTTCTCTTGGCCGTAGTTACATTTTCGAGATTGTCGGTTCTGCATCTTCAATTCTCCCCTTCGGAATTGATAATTTTCATTTTGGCTTTTTTCTTTTTATCACATCTAGCTCTACCTCAAACTCGACAAGTTTTGAAGCGATCAATCCTTCATTTATTCTCTCTGGCTCTTTATGCTTTTGTCTTTATCAATTTTTAGATTAGGATAATTGATACTCGATTTCTCGCGTCTACCCAACTTCCTTATTTGTTGTTCGAAACTTGTACATACCTTAATCTCTTCTTGTTGGCTCCATCGATCCTTCGCTAGAATTTCCTAATCCGCATCATTTTGTGAGTAACTCTATGTTGCTATAATAAATTCTTCTTTATCACTTGACATGTGTAGATCTTTAAATTCTTCAAGACTTCGTTGTTGTGCTTCTGTAATCTCCTCCAGCAGTTTGTCTTCCGTTTCCTTTAAATCTAACATCTACACCCTGTCCACCATGAATACGCTTATCCAAACACTTCTTTTGAATTTGGTAGTTCCTCCTTCTGCGGAGTCAACCAAGAAGTCTCTTTTTGAAGCACAATGTCATTTATTCAATCATCTTCTCCTAAGGTATCGATCAGATCATCTTTGCAATTCATTTGTTCAGGCAAGAATAACACCAATGCTGATTCGTCATTTATGCATGAATTGAATTTCTTCTCTCAATGCCACAGCATCACATTTTTCTTCACTATTGTATTTTTCCCTTGTTAGAAGTTGCTATATACCCTTCAGCTCGTTCTTTTTCAAACCGGCAATCTCTGGCATAATGGCCTCGTTTTTCACATACAAAGTACGAACCATCAGTTCATCGATATCCCTAGCCTCTCCGTCGCAATTTTGATGACAAACTTGCATGGATCCATACCTACAAGGGCAAGATTTTTGGGAAGTAGTTGGCAGAAGTGACGTGACACCATCGAAGAAGCTATGGCTATGAAGAAATGGAGAATCAAAGCGGGTAAATCCATTTTCGTTATAAAGATAATAATAAAGGAAGATATAAGGGATACGAACACACCAAAAGAAGCATGTGATGCTCTAGTCGCACTATACTCAAAGAAAAATGATCTAAGATTGTAGATTCTGGAGAACGAGCTTCCCTCGACCACTCAAGGAGAACTAATAGTAAGTCAATACTTCAACAAAGTTAAATATGATTGTCGCGAAATTATATAATATTCACCCATAAGGACTTTAATGAACTGGGCTCAATTCTCTCTCACACATATTTACACAAGCTACCTCTCTTTTTTCCTTCTTTCACCACACACATTACATTTAGCTAAGAATTGAATAAATATGGTGTAGTTGCATTCTCCAGGTTGTTCCCTGCTTGTTTCAAGAATTGAATAGATATGGTGTCCAGAATTTTCCAGCCCACTTGAACTGATGGATGGAGGAAGACCCAGCACATTCTAGAAATGCTAGTGCTGCATTTTCAGATTCGGACTTGTATAAGGTGAAATGGAAATCTGAGTTTCGTAGAATTTGAAAATTATGGGAGCGATTTAATATTAGCAACATACCACATCTCGGCACACTCAATAGTGGTGGGAGTCAATGGAGCAATAAAGAAGCACGAGATTCCTGGAGATTAAAGGGGGAAGACTCTCCCAATATTGTCGAAATCAGTGGAGGTGATGATCCAGCAAGTCCTAAAAATAAGGAAGAAACAGATCAACATGAAGATCTCTTAGTTTCGGCTAATAAGGAAGATCCTAATATAGAGCTGTCAATAACAAGAGAATTCGAGATCAATGCCAACGGCAGAAAATCAAAGATATATGCCAACTACAAATCTGAGGATCATATGTCAACATAGGAGATTTTATGGGATTCTTTTTATTTTTAATATGGGAGATCATTGTATTACTCAGTCTAAATACTCTTCTTGTATAGCCTAATGGTTCACGTTGCCATTAATTGAAATAAGACATCATTTTTTTTTTCAATTTATCTTCTCTTTTATTTTTTCTTGTGTTTTATTTTTTTCTTCTTGGTATCAGAGCTATTGTGAACCTTAGGCAACATACCACATCTCCTTCTTCCGCTCACCATGGCTACACTGTTTCTCAATGTTGGCAGCTTCATCACTCTAAGAATCACCCCAAATAACTATCCCTTGTGGTGTGACCAAGCATTAGCTCTTGCCAAGAGCTAAGAATTAGTGGAGCATCTCACAAATGAAGATCCTGTACCAAATAGATATATCATACCAAACCCAAGCAACTCCACAAATGCAGACAACACAATTCCTCAATTAACAGATGCTTTCATAGCATGGCGAAAGTCTGACCATCTTCTTCGAGGGTGGATCATTCAGACACTTTCTGAGGAATCTCTTGGACTCGTCATTGGTCTTGATACATCACATGTAGTATGGGAGGTTCTCAAGAATGCATATGCCCAAGAATCACAAGAACGTGAATTCACTTTGCGTCAACAGCTTACCTACCTTCGGAAAGAAGAGCACACAACAATCACTGAGCACATCCACACCTTCAAAGGTCTCTGTGACAATTTAGCAGCAATTGGGAAGCCTGTTCCAGACCAAGAAAAGGTATCTTGTCTCCTCACCAGCCTTGGTCCTCAATATGAAACATTTATAACAACTATGTTAAAGCCTCCAAGACCATCTTATTTTAAGTTGGTTTCTCAACTCCAAAATTATGATCAAAGGTGAAATTGGTTCTCTAACCACACCAATGTCCAAGTTTCAACACTCTCTCATCAAGTGGCTTTTTATGGACAACAACAACAACGGTCTCAGAAAAACAATTCAGGATATTGTAGATTACCAAAAAAATTCACGTCAACTCGACGTGGATTCTAGGCACAGTAAAGCAAGGATTCAAGCCAAGCTTACAACTCTTCTCCCGCAAGTGCATATGGCCGACCTCTACCACCAGGTGAACGCCGTATGACACCATTTGAAAGGGAGAAATATCGTGATCAACAATGTCAATATTGTGGCATGAGGGGCCATATTGTGAAGATATGCTGGTGGGTACCAAAAAAATCAACTCCACAAGATGAAATTCCACAAGCACTTGCGGCATTGACACTGGACAATACCATAGCAGACACGGAATGGACTATCGACACCGGGGCTTCCAATCACATGACAAGTAAGCCACGTATGTTAACTAACATTCAACATTATTCTGGTTCCGATTTTGTGTTAATTGGGGATGGATCTTCCATGCCAATTCTTGCAATTGGAGACTCTTATATAAAGTTAAAAAAAAATTAGCCTTACCTCTAAATGACGTGTTATTAGTTCCCAATCTAAAAAAGAACGTGCTCTCTGTAAGTCAGCTAACCAATCAATTTCCAGTTAATTGTGAATTTTCTAATGTAGATTTTTGTGTTAAGGAATGGGAAATAGGACAAACAATTATAACATGGAAACGCAAGGGTGATCTCTATGTCCTACCCACTTCACCAGAACTTTGTTTCTCTTATCGTTTCAAGTCTGGCACAGAAGAAGTTTGGCATCAACATCTCGGCCAGCCTCAATCTTCGGCTTTGCAAATTTTAAAAAATAAGGGATTAATCGATGTTGTAGGAACAACAAAATCGCAACATCTTTGTGATAGTTTTCAAGTAGGAAAGCTTAGTTGTTTACCTTTTTCTTGTTTAGAACGCTCAAGTACCAGCATTTTTGAGAAAATTCATTGTGATTTGTGGGGACTTGCTCCTGTTCTTTCTATTGCAAAATTCAGATATTATGCTTGTTTGGTTGATGATTTTTCTAAGTATACATGGATTATTCCTTTATAGCAAAAATCTGATTGTTTCAATGCATACTTAACCTTTGAAAAATATGTTGCTAGACAATTCAACAAGCAAATAAAAATCTTCCATTCCGATGGAGGAGGTGAGTTCATCAATTCAAAATTGTCAACTCATTTTCTTTCCACATGTATTGTTCATCAAATATCAGCTCCATATACTCTCGAGCAAACTGGTATGGTTAAAAGACGACATAGAATTATAAGAGAATTAGGTATGACTATGTTGTTTCATTGTGGTGCTCCTTTATTTTTATGGGTAGAAGCTTTCACTACAGCTGTATATCTCATGAATCGACTACCCTCATCAGCTCTCAATTTTGAAACCCCATATTTTGCATTGTATGGAACGCATCCGATTTACTCATCACTTCGAGCCTTTGGATCAAAGTGTTTTCCTTACAATTGGGATACACAACGTCACAAGTTTGATCCTAAAACACTTCTTTGCATCTTTGTAGGCTAAAGTGAAAAACATAAGGCTTACAAATGTTTTAATCCATCAAACAAGAAGTTTTTTTAATCTCTCGGCATGTTGTCTTTGATGAACTAATTTTTCCTTATAAGTCTACAAATAATTCTTGCATGACAACAGCAAAGCTATTGGCAATAAATATTTTTGATACTTGGTTACCACATACTGATATTTCTTTTTCAACAGGAACATATTCGGTCTCTTTCACAGCTCCATGTTTAAGTCCCTTACCTCAACTTCAAGTCACAACAACATTCCCACAACATTCCATGTCACCTAAACCTTCTCCTCTACTTTCCCTCAACGTAGTACTTCAAACCACCATAGAAAACATTGAAAATGACTTTCCTGAATTCCCTGACAGCACTGGCACACCAGAAAGTTCATCACCACATGATACACACACCAAGAAATTTAGAAATCCATCAAATCGTAGCCCCACAGCCAGCAACCGTATCGACAGAAATATCACATCATACACCTGCTCCTGAAGAACACACACATCCCATGGTCACTAGTCCCATGGTCACTAGATCACAACTACATCGAACACCTGCTCCTGCAGAACACACACATCCCATGATCACCAAATCAAAACTAGGTGTGGTAAAACCCAATCCTAAGTATGCCTTGACCACAATCACCTCTACCAATGTACCCCGTGAGCCTAAAAATATCAAAATAGCCTTAGCACATCCTGGTTGGAAAGCAGCCATGAATGAAGAGCTTGCTGCTCTTCATCAAAACGAGACATGGAAACTTGTTCCCCGCACTTCTAACATGCATGTCATTGGTTCAAAATGGGTGTTCAAGTCAAAACTTAAGACTGATGGGACTTTAGATCGACTCAAAGCGCGTTTGGTCGTAAAAGGATATCATCAAGTTGATAGAGTAGACTACATTGAAACTTTTTCTCCCGTTATCAAACCAGGAACAATTCAAATGATTATAACTATCACTCTTGTTAAGTAGTAGTCTATTCGTTAACTAGATGTAAAAAATGCCTTTTTGCATGGATTAATTACTGAAGATCTATATATGCAGCAACCACCAGGAATGGCAGATCCGCAAAATCCAACATAAGTTTGCACCACGTGCTTGATTTGATCGATTTAGTGATTTTCTTCTTAAATTTGGTTTTTTTTTGTAGTCTAGCCGATCCTTCATTGTTTATTTATCACTCTGAATTGGTTCATTATTTTTACTTCTTTATGTGGATGACATATTGCTTACATGATCTACTTTAGCACTTTTTGAAAATTTCATTTAGTTACTAAGCAGTGAGTTTGCAATGAAAGACCTGAGACCAGTTCATCACTTTCTAGGCATGGAAATCACTGCAACACAGTGGGCTTCATCTATCTTAGTCCTACTACGCTCTTACCATACTCGATCCAATATGGTAGATTGCAAACCTATGAGTACACCTCTTGAAGCTAAAACAAAAACTTCTTCCATTGAAACTCTCATGGAAGACCCAAGTTACTACCAAGGCTTTGTTGGAGCCTTACAATACCTTACATTCACTCGCCTAGATATTTCATTTAGTGTTAATCATGTATCCCAATTCATGCATGCTCCCATGATGACATACTTAAAAATGGTTCGACGTATTTTATGATATATCAAAGGAACCATTGACATGGGATTACATTTTTCTTCATACACTACACTTGATCTTTTTGCTTTCTCAGATGCAGATTGGACAGGGTGTCTTACTACAAGACGATCAACTACAGACTATTGTACATTCCTAGTAGGGAGCCTCATCTCGTGGTTCGCAAAAAAACAACATACAATTTCACGATCAAGCATGGAAGTAGAGTACCGCGCCATGGCTAACACATCAGCCGAACTCACTTGGATGATGTTCATTCTCCCTTCGCATTGTAATGAAGTCTCCTCCCATACTCTACTGTGACAATCTTAGTGCTCTTTATATGACAATTAACCCTGTATTCCATGCCCAAAGCAAACACATTGAGTTGGATTGTCATTTTTGTGCGCGAACGAGTTGCACGTGGACTACTTATCACTCAACATATCTCCACTGATAACCAAGTTGTCGATCTCTTCACAAAATCGATGTCAAAAACAACCCTTCAATATTTTCGAACCAAACTCTGCCTCCAACCACGGTAAAGTTTGAGGGAGGGTATTAGCAACATACCACATCTCAGCACACTAACAGTGAGAGCCAATGGAGCAATAAGGAAGCATGGGATTCCTGGAGAAAAAATGGGGAAACTCTCCCAATATTGCCGAAATCAATTAAGTTGATGATCCAGCAAGTCCTAAAAATAAGGAAGAAACAAATCAACATGAAGATCTCCCAGTTTCGGCTAATAAGGAAGATCCTAATATAAAGTTGTCAAGAACAAGAGAACCCGAGATCAATGCCAACTACAAAAAATCAGAGATATATGCCAACTACAAATCTGAGGATCATATGTCAACGTAGTAGATTTTATGGGATTCTTTTTATTTTTAATATGGGAGATCATTGTATTACTCAGTTTAAATACTCTTCTTTTATAGCCTAACGGTTCACGTTTCCATTCATTGAAATAACACATCATTTTTCTCAATTTATCTTCTCTGTTATTTTTTCATCGGTTTTATTTTTTTCTTCTTTTAGCTGAACCTTTTATCCTTTGATTATCCAATTTTTGTGGCTCTCAGAACATTTCTGGTAGACGGGCTACTATGTGATAGGGAAAATTTACCATTCTGGGGGGCAAATGGTGGGGATTCATAGAGTTCTTCAAATCAATCACCACTGGCAGTCGCCACCACCTCCCCTTATAGCTCCGCTTCTGGCAGTAAATATTAAAGATAGTATAGATGAAAAAAAAAATAACTGGCCTAGTTTTTAGATAACATTGATTTCTTGTTTCACTGTTGAGCGATTGTGAAAATTCTTCTCTTAATTAAAAATGAATGTGGAAGCCAAATGCTAGCATTTTAATAACATTTGATCTCCTGTCCATTGTGCGCACTTACGAAGTTTTATCCCGCTCAATTCTAACATTTTAATATGGAAAAGTTACAACAGGGGTTCCCAACCCTTAGAAAATATAACGAGCGAGTCTCAATTTAATTTTTCGAGACCTTCACCTCAACCTTCGTGAAATTAGGTAAATTGGATGAAAACCGCAACCAAACTGTTACATGTCTTGCATGTGGCCTCTTTTGAGTATCTCCTTCCTTCAACAACAAAAATCAAAAGTTATCTCTCTGAGAACTGAAATCCACTGCACAACAAGAATTCTAGTATTTAGACTCTCCATGAGAATGGTGATGTAGAAGTTGGAAGAGGTGGACTTAGTGGTGTCAATGGGCCGCTCGGCCCATACTCACACGAGCCGGGCTCGTGCTCGCACGAGCCGAGCTCGTGGCTCGTTGCCAACGAGCCGAGCTCGCCCAAAACGAGCATTTTCGACTTTTTTTTAACACTACTATAACTAATTAACTAAATCTTAAATTCAAAAAATATATATGTACACATAACGCATTTTCTATTTTTTTTTAAAATATACATTTTTCAAAACATTTATAATTTTTAAAATAATAAATATACATTTTCTAAAACATTTTTATTTTAAGAAAAAAAAGATAAACCCTCCTCCTTTATCCGGACTTGGGACCAGCTACTTCAATTTCGAATAGAAGGAGTTAAAATTGTACACGAACAACTTGTTACGTGTACAATTTTTTTTTTAAAATTATAAAGGTATGAAAATAAAATTTTGTAATGAATGTAGTGAAATTAAATATTACTTACTTGATTACATGCAATTTCGGCATATTTATGTTGAATTCGATAATTAGCGTCTTCCCAATCCTTCACGCACATTAACGCTTTCAAAATATCTTCTTTTAGTTGATTTCGGATCTCAGAGAGAACCCTCTTCCCTGCACTAAAAGTAGACTTCGAAACTACAGTGCTAACCGGAAGTGTTAATAGATCTTTTGCAATTGCAGAAACTATTGGTCATCGGCGTTTGTTATTTCGCCAGAATTCAATGATATCTTTTGAACTTTTCCTAACTAATTTGTTACTAGGCAAAGTATAATTAAAGTAATCAATTAATTCAGATGACAACGCATTTGGACTAATACTCGAAGTTTGAGTACATGCAGTGGAAGACAAACCACTACTATTAAAGGAACCACATGCATATGCAGTTGAATCATATCTATACGAGTTTATGTTTTCGAATAAACTTAAAACTTCATCGTCGTCATCATTTATATTAGTGGGATGAGGAGTTGTAGGTACACGAGTAATATGTGTACCTATTCGTGAAGCATATAATTCATACATTTCAATTAACGTTTGTTCCAAATTCCTATAAGTAATAGGCATATTAAAAGTTAAAGCATTTGAAATTTGGTCAATTACAAATTTAGTACCCGATAAATTATATTGGGGGTTCATGACGCATGCTAAAGGAAATAACATAGGTAATTCTTCCCAATATTTTCTAAATTTTAATTCCATGGAATATATAACCGCATGAAAATCGGTGTCATTTTGATATCTCTTAAAAGCCATAGCAGTTATATAAAGATGTTCAAGAACCATGCAACTAGTGGGATAATAAACACCAGACAATATATTTGTAGACGCATAAAAACTTGCGAAAAAATTTTTAATTTTAAAAACTATAGTCCAATCGGATTCATTTAAAATAGTATCGTCTCGTCTCTAATATGCCTATTATTATAAAATTCAATGATAAACGCTTCAAAACCTTCACAAGATTTTAATAATAAGTAAATTGAATTCCATCTATGACCCACGTCAGTAATAAAGGTTTTTGTATGCTCATTCCCAACTTGTTCACAAAATTTCTCAAATTATATATATATATATATATATATATATATATATATATATATATATATATATATATATATATATATAAAAGTGCATTCCTAATTCAACTAATTTCATCCTTAACATGTTTTAAACCGTCTTGTAGAATTAAATTAAAAATATGGCGCACACATCGAATATGAAATAAATAACCACCGAAATCGGATTGAAGTATTCTATGCAATTTATCGATAACAAATTTATTTACGGAAGCATTATCAAACGTAAAAGAATGAATTTTATTTTCACATTTATATTCTCTAATTATTAACATAATAGCATTAAATATAGTTTGAGCGTTATGAGGATACTCAACAATTTTAAAAGCAATAATTTTTTTATGCATGACCCAAAGTGGGTCTATATAGTGTACAGTTGCAGCTATATAACCTCTCTTATTAATCATTTCCTACAAATCCGAAGTTAAAGATATCACACCCCCATATTTTTCTAAATCTGCAATCAATAATTTCTTTGCATTAAGAAAATATTCAATTGTATTAGAACGAAGAGTATTTCAATTTACCTCAACATTCCTTGGTTGAAGATATTGTTTGACGTAGTTTACGAAATGCTGATTATCCACTATTGCTAGTGGTAGCTCCGCCGCGGCAACTAACTTCACCATTCCCGTTCGAGTTTCCTCCTCCGAATACATCCACGTAGAAAGTGGCGTAGTAGTAGCACCGGAGCCTGGAGTACCAAACTGTAGACCAGCTGGAAGAAGCCCATATTTGGCCGCTCATGTTTTGTAGTGACGGTTGAGGTGGGTGGTTCCAATGCCTTTTTGTCATGCTAGTCGTTGTTGGCAGTATTTACATATTGCTTTAGTTTCTAGAAGTCCATCGACTACACGACCAGTGTTAACCAATTTTAAATGGTCCCAACATTTTGCCTGCTTCTTCCCCTTTCTCTTCTCTCTTGCATCGAGAATATTTAATGTAGGTTCTTCATCTTATTCCAAATCAATTGGAACACTAGGATCAATATCAACGTCATCCAAATCAATTGGATGACTACCTTCACGAACGTCGAAATCTTCAATGTTTTCTGGAATTGGTAATTCATTGAGACCGGCAAATTCATTCCCAAATTGATTTTGGGCAGGTGTTTCGCCTTCCATACCGAACAAGTTTTCAACAAATTGTCGTGAATCTATTTGTGAATAATAGAAATTGAATGTTGAAGACTTGAAGTAGAATGTAGAAATGTAGAATTGAGAAGTGAATTAAGATTATGTAGTAGTGTACAAAATGAATTATAAAAGTAAAATCAAGATAATAATGTAAAAAAATTGTAGAAGATGAAGTAATAATAGAATGAAATGAATTGATAATTTGATATTGTTGAATGTTGGTAATTTGTAAATTGTAGAGAGTAGAGTAGAGTAACAATAGTTGATTCCATCGCCCACCTTTTGTGTAAAGTAGTTTACCTAGATCACAGAAGATGCTTTTTGACCAATAGTTACATAAACACATATTACATGTTGGCTTCATTGATTGCGAATTGTATTTGTGGCTACTGCTGTTTTATTGGTATGATGTATCCAATAATTAATTCTCGCTAATAATGTCCTATAGGGATCATCGAATCAAAGATCATTGAATCAAAGACAATAATCAAATTTGTTGAGTACGTTGGCCACAAAAATACATTAGCTTCATTTCCTTACAACTTGTTACACACCAAAGACACTAATCAAATTTGTTGCACATTTTGGTCACAAAAATACATTAATGCATGAGCTTCATTTCACTACAACTTGTTACGCATCTCAAAAGAAAAAAAAACTCCGAGAAAATAAATCATGAAAAACTGAAAATACCTAAACAAGAGGAAGGAGAAACGCTTGTAAAATCAATAAAGAATTGAACAAAAGACAAGGCCATTTGTGAAGACAATCATGTAAGGTTGTTCCTACTGCAACTCCTCGGTACATGGGTGCTATGGAAGTTAGGCTCCTTTCCTATGGTTACGGGCTTTCTTACATTTCCTGCCAAGTTTCCTCTCTTTTCATGGTGTGGAGCTCGAACTGCAGTTTCATGTATCTCTTCCATTTCCCTCTTTGTTGAATTGAGCCTGTAAAATTGAGCTACTAAGTTAACCCAAAAGAGCATTCTTAAAGTCAAGGATACATAATTCATACTTACCCTTGACGCGGAATAGAATGTTGTTGCAGAGGGGATCTCATTTTCCTGAACTTCTCCAACCTTTGAATCGCATTATTTTGTAGAGGGGATGCGGTAGGCGTTGTTGGCTCCTGGTTTCTTAAAACATATGACCTTTGAGGCGTTGCATTGGCTGCTGTTTTCACTCTCTCTTGCCCTTTTAAAAGCTTTTGAACAATTATCATCTTGCTCTCTTTCTGCTAAAGCAACAGTTTGTGAACTGTTCTGTTAAGAAAAACTAACTTCTTGACAATTGAAATATAATGTATCCTCTTGAGACACATGAATCTACTTTTTAGGATGCTTCCATTTCTGACATAATTACATGTATTGGTCAAGATTTTAGTCGACCCATATTGTACGAGAAAAAAAAAATTACTCACTTGAATATCTTTTGCTTCCTTTATATGCGACTTTCCAGCTAAAAGTGTTGAAACTGCACTTTCATTCCGAGGAGATTGGAAATTAACTTTCCTCTCCAAGTAAGCTTCCTTGTGCATCATTCTTTCCTGAAAACCAGATCTTCATTAAATCACCACAACAATAATAGTGGTTTATTTGCTATTTAATTGTATGGTAGAAATAATTACGTCAGTTCTTAGCCTAAAAGGTTTGGGGGTTGTTGGCTTTGGTTTCTGGAACTTCAACACTGGGGCAGCATTATCCTGCTGCAAATTTTCGTGTGCTTGAGCAACCTATATTAAAAATTAAGAATTAGTAAAAGCAACTGAAACAGAATACATAATGCAGATGAAATCCAAAATAGAAGGCAAGTAAAATGAAATGAAACCTTTCTAATTTTTCCAGATGTGTCCTGCACGCCAAGGATTTTTGTTCCATTCTGCTTCGGACTATGAATGCCACCTCTGCGAGCAAATTTTACACTCATAAATTTCAGAACAAAAATCAGATTGAAGAAATAATCTGAACAATCCACACCCAGATAACCAGAGAGATCTCAAACCTGTTCTCATCAAAGTCCATGGTGTTTTCTTTGTCATCACTGTCCATTGGTTCGTTCTCATGCGTTGCTCCCTTGGGAGGATTGTGCTCAGCCTCAACTGGGACGGCTTTAGAGCGTCGTCTGTTTTCTGAACCCAATTTCAGTTTATCATTAAGTTTATTGGCATTACCGCTATCATTCACTTGTCTGTTTGGTTCTTCAGAAATTGGGTTAGTACTTCCCTCTAAGCTCCTCTCTTCTGCATTTGGCAAACAGTATGCTCCCGTTCTCGAGGCATCCTCCAATGTACCTATGCTCATTATTGAAATGTCGTCAGCTCTTGATTTTACATCAATATCCAAATCACCAGGGCCATTTTTCACCAATTTTTTAGGGACACATTGTCTTAACTTCCCTTTGTTCTTACTACTTTTCACAGATCTTACAGACTTAGTTTCCTGCTTGATACAACCTTTAGAATCTAATTGTTCCCCAGTTGTTCTTTGAACCCCCTTGCTGCCACTCAGCGGTCCTCTTGATTTTACATCCATATCCAAATCACAAGGGCCATTTTTCACCAATTTTTTAGAGACACATTGTCTTGACAACTTCCCTTTGCTCTTACTACTTGTCACAGATCTTACAGACTTAGTATCCTGCTTGATACAACCTTGAGAATCTAATTGTTCTCCTGTTGTTCTTTGAACCTCCTTGCTGCCAATCAGCAGTCCTCTTGTACAATTTCTATTACTGTCCAAATTCTTCAAAGACTTGCTAGAATACCCCAAAAAAGGTTTCTTCTTCTGACTAGTGATTTCAAGCCTTTTTATTCCTTCACATAATTTTGATAAGGGTGTACGCAATTCCACAGAAGTCTTTACCTTGATAGCTTTCTTGGGAGAGTGAAAGACCAGAGTCTTTGCTACCGACCGGCTTTTTGAGATTTCAATAGTGGTTGGTTTTGGATTCTGAACACTACGAAAGGAATTCGAATTTGAGGGGCCTTTTTTGTTCCTTGGAGTTGTAAGATACTTGGCTGCAACCGGCTTCGTCTTGTTCTTTGAGGTAGACTCAGGCTTCAGAAGAGGCCTAACAACTTTTGATTTGTCATTGACCATCTTTTGAGAAATTGACGAAATCACTGCTAATCTTGATGATAATCTACACTTCGAAGCTTTTGGAGGAGCTGAACGCGGACATTTTATTGGTGTTCTGATGAAATACACAATTTATCATAAGCAAGTTATAGAATAAGTCACTACTAAATGCGAAGTTTCACCAAAATTTATGATCTATATTACCTGGAAGCATTTCTATTGAGCGTTCTCCGAAGTTTTACATTGGGACTCCTTGCTGCCATTACCTGTATGAATAAATCAGTCAAGTAAAAGATTTGGATTATTTCCAAAACTACCAATTGAGCAAAGGAATCATCAATTGGTACTAACCCGAAGAACAAAGTTCTTATAAATTGCTTCGGAATCCATTTCCTCCTCGTGCTTTTGGTCACATCCTGAAGCATCATTAACAAAGAGGAATTGAAAAAATTGCACAAGCTAGACGAGGCATAATCAAACAGAGAGTTTGAGCCTCCTGTAAAAAAACAATATAAAAGTTTTGAACCTCATTTGAGCTTCTTTTGGTACACATAAAGTACTCATTCTCTCTTCTTTTACCCAATTTGGCATTACCAAAAAAATCACGAATTTGAACGAACCATTTTTATCTAATAATTTGTGCAAGAGGAAGCCCTA
Organism: Fraxinus americana; assembly: GCA_035079005.1. Taxonomy (NCBI): domain Eukaryota; kingdom Viridiplantae; phylum Streptophyta; class Magnoliopsida; order Lamiales; family Oleaceae; genus Fraxinus; species Fraxinus americana. The sequence goes on from CM068714.1 coordinate 7,551,411, forward strand.
AATTTGTTGGCAATTTGTAGCATAATTTTTAATTTTATCCAATCTCGTAATATTTGAAACCTTCAAATGAAAACAAGGATAACAAATTAAAACCAAACAAAACAAAAACAAAGAAAGCATACGACCATATTCCCAGATCTTATTCATATATGTATAGAAACACCAAAATCATACTACAAAAAACGTTGGAAATAATTTATTTTTTTTAAAGAGAAACTTAACACTGACCAACGCGAAGGCAAAACCAGTAGCGATCATCCGGGCAGTAATGATCGGCGACAGTGAAATCAACGAACTTTGGGGCCTCAATTTTCTCATAAAATTGCTCGTCTTCTCCACCTTCATCTTCAATGATAATGGTGTCACTCAAATCTCCATTTTCCGACGAAAATGATTTAGATTGTTTCAAAAATTCTTCCATTTTATCAATTAATTTCTTTATTTATTTTTCAAAAAAGGGGCATAAAATGTAAATGGAACGTTGGGATGTTTGTTGAAGAAGAGCGGAGGGAATAGAGAGTGATTTTTAAAAGTAGGAACCTGTCTGTAACTAGCCGTTGCAATCCGTCCTAGACTCCTAGTAATACAAGGGAAATCCAGGGGTAATTTGGTATTCAACCTTTTGGGCTATAATTCGGATTTGGGCTTCTTGGAGGGTAATTAGCCAGCTTCGAGGCCCATTAATAGTCGGACTTCACTAGCGTAGGTATTGTGGGCCATTTGCATTACTTTTAGAAAAGCTGCTCACGATGTTAAGAAGGTGCTTTTTAATATATTAATTTTTGGGAAAAATTCACTTTCCCTACTTTATCTTTACCCTATTTCAAAAATAACAAAACAACTTTTACATTTCAAAAATCAGATTTTTTGACCTATATATACACATATTTATAAATATTTATTTATTTATTTAAATATATAAAAAGATATAAATAATTAAATAAATAAATAAATATATAAAATTAACCCACCCCCACCACCACCACCACCCCACCACGCCGGCGACTGCTCCGACGACCACTCCGGCGACGTCTCCGATTCCGACGACTTCTCCGACAACCACTCCGATTCCGGCGACTGCTCTGATTCCGACGACTATTCCGATGACATCAATTTTTGTACGGTCACAGCCCAAGTCACAACCCAAGTCACAGGTCACAGTCCAGGTCACAACCTAGGTCACAGGTCACAACACGTGATTTTTCGTTTACAATAATTGATAACACAATAACGCTCACGTCTCACATTTTTATTAATAGTCACAGCTTATTTTCAAATGGTCACAGTATCGGTCACAGTACATATATTGCACATCGCCCAGGTCACAGTTTTGTTCATAGTCCCATTTTATTTTCAAATGGCTCAGTTTCTTATTGATAGTCACAAGTTTATTTCAAATGGCCATAGCACATGTCACAGAATATTTTTTGGGGGCATGACTCAGGTTTTTATTGATAGTCACAGCATTGGTCACAATATATGGCTCAGGTCACAGCATTGGTCACAGGCTCGCAGCACAGCCATCACAGCAAAAACCGCAACAAAACATGTCGACCAATCACCACAAAACCTACTGCACAACGCCGCAAGCCACCATAGAAACATCCACACAAAACCACCACTACCGCACGCACAACCACCAACCACATTCCACAACCACCACAAAACACACTGCACAACACCTCAAACCACCATATAAACATCCACACAAAATATGCCCAAATTACACCACAACCACAACATCCGCTAAAAAATACCCAAATCCACCACAAACAGCAAAAAATCCCCAAATTACACCACAACCACCAAACCTTCCCGAATCCGCCGTCCCCGCCGCCACTGCACAACTCAGGTCACAGGGAGAGCCGCATCTGAACAAGGGGAGTGCCGCATCTGAACAAGGGGCAGCAGCATCTGAACAAGGGGCGTCGCGACGCTGGCGACGGCAGCAGCGGCCGCGACGCCGCTTCCAATTAGGGCGCAGCCGCCGCGACGCCGCCGCGAATGACTACGCCGCAGCGTCGCGACGTTGCTGCGACGCCGGCAGCAGCGTCGCGACGCTGGAGGGGGGAGAGAGAAGACGGGAGGGGGTGGAGGGAGAAGACGGGGAGGGGGTGGAGGGAGAAGACGCTGCTGCCGAGAGGAGAGGGTGGAGAGAGAGACGAGAGGGTGAGAATGAATTAGGAATTTAGGGTTTCAAATACTATATAATTTATTTTTTATAATATTTAATTAAATATAATAAAGTTGTATCTATTTTAAAAAGTTCTGATTTTTGAAAAAAAAAAGATAAAATCTGGTTTTAGAAATTGGATCTCCAAATGTAGGGGTAGGTGAAATTTCCACTTAATTTTTTCTGAAAATATTTTTTTGACAAGCTAGAAAAGTTCTTAGAGAAAGTTAATCTAAAATAATTTTCTAAAAAAATTATTCTATAAAAAGCAGAAGTAAAAGAAAAGGTCATGCTATACGGACCATTAAATCACAAATGGTGAAAGAAGTTAGGTGTGAAGGCGAAATTTCAAGCTTTAAGAGCTTAAGCAAGTCTAGGCGAGGTTTATGCGCAAAAAAACGATTTCTTATTTTTAAATTTAAAACATTTTAAATTATAAAATACTATATTTACTTAATAATTCCTACCATTTAGTGGTGGCAAATGAGCCGAGCGGCTCGTCGGCTCGCCCGCTCGGCTCGTACTGTTCACGCCCACGAGCCGCTCGGGCTCGTAAAAAAAAGAGCCCGAGCACGAGCCGAGCGGGTTCATGGGCTAGACGAGCCGAGCCCGCTCGGCTCGTCACTGTTCACGAGCGGCTCGGTGAGCGGCTCGCCGAGCCGCTCGTGAGACGAGCTGCCGGCTCGTCTTAGACGAGCCCACCCAAGTAATTAAAAAAAATATATATATATATAAGGCCGAAAAGCGGCCGGTGACCAGAACGGTCACTGAACCAGTGACCGTTCTGGTCACAAGTGACCAAACGGTCACTGGTTCAGTGACCGTTTGGTCACTTTTTTACAAAAAATTTTTTTTTTTTCTACTTTTCTCCAATTCTTCTCCTATAAATACCCAACCCATTACAACATTTTTTTCCCACCAAACTTTCATTCTATACTCTCTACTCTACAATTTACAAATCATTATCAACAATTCTATAATTCTCTTCTACATTTTTTTACATTATTATCTTCATTTTACAAATTCACATTTCTACATTTCTACATTCTATTTCAACAATTCACAAATGGATCCACGAGCATTTGTTGAAAACTTGTTCGGTATGGAATGTGAAACACCTGCCCAAAATCAATTTGGGAATGAATTTGGCGGTCTCAACCAACTACCAATTCCAGAAGACATTGACGATTTCGACGTTCGTGAAGTCGATGCCGATTCGATTGATTTGGATGACGTTGATGTTGATCCTAGTGTTCCTATTGATTTGGAACAAGATGAAGAACCTGCACTAAATATTCCCGATGCAAGAGGGAAGAGAAAGGGGAAGAAGCAGACAAAATGTTGGGACCATTTCAAATTGGTTAACACTGGTCGTGTGATCGATGGAGTTCCAGAAAATAAAGCAGTATGTAAATACTGTCAACAACGACTGACATGGCAAAAAAAAATTGGAACCACTCACCTCAACCGTCATTACAAAGCATGTGCGGCCAAACATGGGCTTCTTGAACGTGGACAAACGCAACTACAGTTTGGTACTAGTAGAGACGGTGCTACTACTTCGCCACTTTCTACGTGGATGTATTCGGAGGAGGAAGCACGAAAGGGAATGGTGAAGTTCGTTGCCGCGGCGGAGCTGCCACTAACAATAGTGGACAACGAACATTTCGTAAACTACGTCAAACAATATCTTCAACCAAGGTACGTTGGGGTAAGTCGAAATACTCTTCGTTCTAATACAATTGAATATTTTCTTAATGCAAAGCGATTATTGATTGGGGATTTAGAAAAATACGGGGGTGTCATATCTTTAACTTCGGATTTATGGGAAGGGATTAATAAGAGAGGTTATATAGCTGCAACTGCACACTATATAGACCCACTTTGGGTTATGCATAAAAAAATTATTGTTTTTAAAATAGTTGAGTATCCTCATAATGCTAACACTATATTTAATGCAATTATGTTAATAATTAAAGAATATAAATGCGAGAGTAAAATTCGTTCTTTTACTTTTGACAATGTTTCTGTAAATAAAGTAGTTATCGATAAATTGCATAGAGTACTTCAACCCGATTTTGGTGGTTATTTATTCCATATTCGATGTGTGTGCCACATTTTTAATTTAATTGTACAAGACGGTTTAAAACATATGAAGGACGAAATTAGTCGAATTAGGAATGCACTTACGTATATCACGATTACACCTAGTAGAAAACAATCATTTGAAGAATTTTGTGAACAAGCTGGGAACTCTAATACAAAAACTTTTATTACTGACGTAGGTCATAGGTGGAATTCAACTTACTTATTATTAAAATCATGTGAAGGTTTTGAACCGTTTATCACTGAATTTTATAACAATAGGCATATTAGAGACGCATTTACTTATGATATCTTAAATGAATCCGATTGGAATACGGTTTTTAAAATTAAGAAATTTTTGGAAAGTTTTTATACGTCTACGAATATATTGTCTGGTGTTTATTATCCAACCAGTTGCATGGTTCTTGAACGTCTTTATATAACTGCTAGAGCTTTTAATAGATATCAAAATGACCCTGATTTTCATGCTGTTATATATGCTATGGAATTAAAATTTAGAAAATATTGGGAAGAATTACCTATGTTATTTCCTTTAGCATGCGTCATGGACCCCCGATACAATTTATCGGGTACTAAATTTATAATTGACCAAATTTCAAATGCTTTAACTTTTAATATGCCTATTACTTATAGGAATTTGGAACAAACGTTAACTGAAATGTATGAATTATATGCTTCAAGAATATGTACACAAGTTACTCGTGTACCTACTCCTCCTCCCACTAATATAAATGATGACGACGCTGAAGTAATTAATTTATTAGAAAATATAGACTCAATTAGATATGATTCAACTGCATATGCATATGGTTCCTCTAGTAGTAGTAGTATGTCTTCCACTGCATGTACTCAAACTTCGAGTAGCAGTCCGAATGCGTTGCCATCTGAATTAATTGATTACTTTCGTTATACTATGCCTAGTAACAAATCAGTTAAGAAAAGTTCAGAAGATGTAATCGAATTCTGGCGAAATAATAAACGTCGATGGCCAATTGTTTATGCAATTGCAAAAGATCTACTAACACCTTCGGTTAGCACTGTAGTTTCGGAGTCTGCTTTTAGTGCATGGAAGAGGGTTCTCTCTGAAATTCGAAGTCGACTAAAAGAAGATATTTTGGAAGCGTTAATGTGCGTGAAGGATTGGGAAGACGCTAATTATCGAATTCAACATAAATATGCCGAAATTGCATGTAATCAAGTAAGTGATATTTAATTTCAATACATTCATTACAAAATTTTATTTTCATACATTTATAATTTTTTAAAAAAATTGTACACGTAAAAAGTTTTTCGTGTACAATTTTAACTCCGCCTACACGAAATTGAAGTAGCCGGTCCCAAACCCGGATAAAGGAGGAGGGTTTATCTTTTTTTTTTTTTTAAATAAATGTATATTTACTATTTTAAAAATTATAAATGTTTTGACGAGCCCCGATAAATGTTTTGGAAAATATATATTTAAAAAAAATAGAAAAAATAGACTTGTAGTAGTAGCGTTATTTATTTTAAAAAAAAATAAAATAAAATAAAATAAAATGGGCGAGCCGGTGAGCCGAGCTCGCGCTCGGCTCGCCGAGCCGCTCGCTTTGCGCGCCCGAGCTCGCCCAAACGGCAACGAGCCGAGCTCGCGCTCGGCTCGTTGCCGACGAGCCACGAGCTCGCACGAGCCGAGCTCGTTCGTCAATGGGCCGAGCCGAGCCTGCCACCACTACTACCATTGGTCAATTATACAATTTTTGAGTTTTCGAAATACAAAAATTAGAATATTTTTCATATTTTCAATTTTCAACTAGACAAGTCTTACTTAATAAATTCATAAAAATTACATATATACTTTTGAAATTTGCAATAAATAACTAGTCACAAGATCATAATTAAATAATGTAGATAATACTGTAACTTAAATCTTATTTAATTACTTAGATAAAGTCATTTTTAACTTTTTTAATGATAAAATTTAGTAAAAATTTGAAATTAAAGTCAAATGAAAAGTTTTTTAGAAAATAAAAAAAATTAATATGCTAAAGCCAAATAAATGACTTTTTTAAAAAGGAAAAAAAAAACAATTAAAAAAACTAATAAAACGCGTATAGGGAAAACAAAAGAGAGAAACGAAAAAATTTAACTGTTTAGGAATTGAAAAAAAAAAAATATAGACACGAAGCGAAATGTTTTGTCTGAGCTTCGAGCCTAGGCGGTGTGGCCTATGCAAGTTTTTTAGAACATTAATATATACCGATTCGTCTAAGCTTAACCTTGTCATCTAGCCCGTTATAAATATTGCTACATACAACATAAATAATAGACAAATAAATAATAACAGAATAATTGAGCACGACCAAATATACAATATTACATGATTAGACGATATGACTACTTACTAACGACGAACTTTAATAGAGAGAGGAACATGAGAAATTGTATAAGCTTTCACATGCACCAAAATTATATAAGATGAGATATTAGGGGTACACGTATCACTCGTCAATTCCTTATCTTTGAGACACTCTCCTCCTACTTAAATAAATTATTGAGAAATACGTAAAGAAAAAAACTGAGACTTGTATTCAAACGTACATGTTCTGAGACTTTTAGGTAAAATTTTCAAACTCAACCTATCCTAAATATAATTGAGCTTGGATCAAACACGTACGTTTCCCCATATAAACTGCCAGCCATGTCAACCAGAATCTTAAAATTCTATCAAAAGAAGCACATCAATATAAAAAAGAAGGAAGAGGGAAAAAAATCGGAACAGAGAGAATTGGACACTCTTTTTCTTTGATTGAAGTTTTAATCAACTCAATTAATTCGTTAGTACATAGACTCTTATTTATAGACATCAGTTTGCCATCTGCAATGTTAACTAACTAACTAATTGAAAAGCTATCTGTTTAACTAACTCTTTCAACTACTTTTTCCAGCTCAGCATCTCTAACTAATTTTAACTACCAGCCACTTCAGCTTCGGTTCTAGGTCGAACTTCGGCTGATTGTTGAGCTGTAACATCCCCTTTCAAGATGGACTTATGTAAATCTATAATTCCCATCTTGTTAAGCAAGAAACGAAATTGATCTCCCCCTAAAGCTTTTGTAAGAATGTCAGCCAGTTGATGTTTGGAAGGAACATAAACCGTACGATATGGCAATCTATGTCTACGTGCTTCGTCCTCTCATGAAAAACTGAATTTGAGGCTATGTGCAAGGTTGACTTATTGTCACAACACATCAATCCAGGCTTCAAATGATCTACCCCAAGATATTTGAGTATTCCTAACAACCAAATCACTTCACAGCAGGTTGTGGTCATTGCTCTGTACTCGGCTTTAGCTGTACTTGGCTTCAGCTGATGACTTTGATACAGTTGTTTGCTTTTTAGACTTCCACGAAATCAAAACTTCACCAAGAAAAACACAATACCCCGTCAGAGACCTTCTACTATCTACACATCCTCCCCAGTTTGCATCACAGAATGCCTTTAGTTGCAAATCAGACGTGCTGGACATAAAAATCCCTTGTATTGGAGCATGCTTAATATATCTCAGAACTCTGTGTATTGCATCTAAGTGAGGTTGTCTTGGTGCTTGCATAAATTGGCTAAGTGTCTGAACAACAAAGGTCAGATCAGGTCTCGTGATAGTTAGGTATATCAACCTACCAATCAGCCTTCTATACTCTGCAAGATTGGTTAATAGTTGCCCCTCCTCACGAGATAGTTTCAAGTTTTGCTCCATAGGAAAATTTGAAGGACGAGCACTAGTTAAACATGAATCTTGTAATAAATCAAGTGTATATTTACATTGCAAGATGGTAAATCTATAAGAAGATCTAGCAATCTCCAATCCTAGAAAATACCTTATAGTACCAAGATCTTTAATTCTAAAAGTGGAATTCAAATGAGATTTGAGAGCATCAATGCAAGGCATATCAGAACTTGCAACAAGTATGTCGTTGACATAAACCAGTAATACCATAAATGTTTCAGAATTCTGCAATATGAATAAAGTATGATCATGTTGAGATTGATTAAAACCATATTGTAGAAGACATTGAGTGAATTTGATATTCCAATGTCGAGATGCTTGTCTTAAGCCATAAAGCGACTTCTTAAGTTTACAAACTAAATTAGGAGAAGACGAAGAGTAGCCAAGTAGTAGAGTCATATAGACCTCCTCATCCAGTTCCGCATTTAAAAAGGCATTGTCAGTATCAAGTTGTTGCACATGCCAATTTCGAGTTGCAGAAACGAACAACAATGTTCTCACGGTTACTAGCTTAGTTGCTGGTGAGAAAGTGTCTGAGAAGTCTAATCCTTCTATTTGAGTGTAGCCTTTAGCTACAAGCTTAGCCTTATAACGTTCTATTGTGCCATCAGACCTGAATTTTACCTCATATACCCATCGGCAACCAACAAATTTTTTGCCAGGAGGTAAGGTAGTTAATTCCCAAGTTTGATTCGCTTCAAGAGCAGTAATCTCAGCTTGCATAGCTTTTCTCCAATGCTCAAATTTTACAGCTTGATAGTAATGCGAGGGCTCAAAAGTGGTGGAAATCGAGAGACAAAATCTTGTAAAAGAGGGTGATAATTTGTTATACTGTAAGGATAAAATTAAACCATGATGAGTACTAACCTTATTCGATCTCCCTGAACACATGGAGCGAGATTGATCTGATGAAGAAGTAAGGAGGTTGCAATGGTACTGTTCAAGGTAGCTAGGAATGCTCCTAATTCTAGAAGATCTGCGAGGCATATTGGTATAAGACTGTACACTTGGGTTGTAAGTATCTAATTCTTGAGAAGGAAGAGATTTGGGAAAGACAAAGGAATTTTCATAGGAAGTTGAGGTTAAATTTTTGTAAGGAAAGATGTGTTTGTGAAAAACTACATCTCGAGATATGAAGGAAGTGTGGAGATCAAGATCATAGAGTTCATATCCCTTGACACCGTAAGGATATCCAAGAAATAAGCACCTACGAGCTTGGGAAGCAAAATTAGAACGATTGTGGTATAAGGTAGTGGCAAAACATAGGCTTCCAAACACTTTGAGGTGAGCATAGGCAGGAGGTTTATTGTATAGGATCTCAAATGGAGACTTGTTTTGCAGTAGAGGGGTTGGTGTACGGTTAATGAGGTATGCTGCAGTTAGGACAGCTTCTCCCCAGAATTTGAGAGGTAAATTGGCTTGAAAAATGAATGTTCGTGAGACATTTATTATGTGCTGTGTTTACGCTCAACCACACTATTTTGTTGTGGTGTAGCAACATAAATTTTTTGTTGAATAGTATTTGACCTCTTATTGTAGCAAAGTTCTCGTTTAGTCCCATAAGAAAGTGTAAAACATAATCTTGATGATGATAGTCCAGTAGAGTCTTAACACTGGGACTAGAATCATTAGGAAGTGGGCGATAGTTGAAATATTCGTCCCACAAGGTCTTGAATTTGGTGAAATAATTAGATACTGATGATGAACTTTGATTAAGAGCACCTATTGCCTTCTTCAATTGAAAAATGCGTGGAGCATTTCCCTGACTGAACCTCTCTTCTAGCTCTTTCCATAAATCAGACGCATTGGCAATATAGAGGACGCTTGCAGTGATCTCTTTGTTCAAGGAATTTAAGATCCAGGAACAAACCATATCATTACAACGAATCCATGCTTCATAAGAAGGATCAGTCATAGGTGGCTTTGGGAGATTACCATTGATAAAACCAAGCTTGTTCTTGGCTGAAATGGCCATCGATTGATCTGTTCCAAGGAAAATAATTGGATCCATCGAGCACCTTAGAAACCCAGACAGTGCCAGGACTATCATTATTTGCCAAGAACAAAGGATTAGAGGAATCATCTGTAGCCATGATTAACACTGAAACTTTAATTTATAACACCGCGGAAGATACTAGATTTAATTCTCTGATACCATATCAAAAGAAAGAATGAAGAGGGAAAAAAATTGGAACAGAGAGAATTGGACTATCTTTTTATTTGATTGAAGTTTTAATCAACTCAATTAATTCGTTAGTACATAGACTCTTATTTATAGGCATTAGTTTGCCATCTGCAATGTTAACTAACTGAAAAGCTAACTGTTCAACTAACTCTTTCAACTACTTTTTCCAGCTCAACATCTCTAACTGATTTTAACTACCAGCCATTTCAGCTTCGGTTCCAGCTCCAGCTTCGGCTGATTGTTGAGCTGTAACAAATTCATCTAGCTCGTTTGATCTGTCAAAAGTTAAAAAAAATTCAAAGATTGTACGTAAAAATGACTGCATTAACACATCCATTAATGGTCAGTGCTGGACGGAGGAGGTTGACGGAAGTATGGAAATTATTATTGTTGGTGCCGGAGTTGCTAGTGCCGCTCTGGCTTACACACTCGAAAAGGTAACAATTGTGATACTTTCTGTACTTTTTAGCCCATATTGCAGGTTCTAGTTGTGCTACGATATTTTCTTAGACCTATACGTGACCTAAATTACGCATCTACCCTTTGCAAGTATCTTGAATCCTTCTATACCATTAGGAAGGTGAGTTGTAGATTGAACCTCAAAACGATTAGTTTTGAATTTCAACAACTTGAGAAATCAAACGTTCTTTTGTAGCCTGTGCCGTCTACTATAAATAATAGATAACATTACAATACAAAACTAAATAAATAAATCTTTTTTCTTCATTAAGTTCAATATACCTTACCAAATAAATTATTAGCATTTTTAAATTGATAATCTCCACGTCCATTTTGTTTTCTTAGTTTAATTTTTTCCTAGTGACTAAAATGTAGTAGTACAAAGTCTTTTGCATTTCCCATTCATTTATTATTAGATAATGGAAATCCAACATGCACAACATTAATGGCCACAAACGGTGGCTTAATTACTATTTAATAGAAACAATAAAACTAACGGTGAAAAAAGATTTTCCGTTAAAACAACCAATTCCGTTATATTTTCGGTTTAAACAAAAATTTCCGTTTCATAGGCACTTTTTATATATAGAAAATAATACTTATATTCTTAACTTTTTTCTTCATAACATTCTTGTTTTTAAAATTTCAAAAACTTGTCCTTTATCATAGTTTTCGTTAAAAAATATTGTTAATGTGCTTTAAAATGAGGTCAAATATTTAATCACCTTTTTGTAGTATTATTCCTTTTGCTTAGTCAAAAATATAATGGGTAAATGAATTTTTCTTTAAGATATCTTCAAGAGAATTTTGGAGAGAAACCATAATTAGGAACAATTTATGTTAATTTGTAAATAAGAATGCGATAAAAAGTAGTTTGATACATAAATGTGATAATGTGTAAATATTATAAACCTTTCATACAATTAAAATGTAATTTATTTACTAAAAATAATAGTGTGAATATATTTAGCCATAGAAAATTTGCAATGGAGATTGCAAATCATTCAATATAGTGTAAATAGATCCAAAGCTTTGAATCATAACATATGCTTCGCAATCTTTTAAAAATGTGCAGTAGAAGAACGACTGAACGATTTTTGCTCAAGAATTCGTTAATTGACCAAATTCAAGCATTTGACCAATTTTAAAAAGAAAAAAATTATCTTTTTTCATTTTTGATTAATTAAAACAAGAGATTTGCATCGAAAGTTCCAATCCTATCAAAAATGTGCAACATGATCTTAAACCTTTAATAAATGTGCGCTGAAAGGATCTTCAACGATTTCCAACGAAAAGTCTGTCAGTTGACTAAAATTATTCATGTTCACCAATCCAATCCAATCCAATCCAATCCACCCCAAGCTCTAACCCCCAAGATAGAATAAATTACATTTCTTATGATAAATTTGTCAAGTTCAGGCAAACATGCTCTTAAAAGTGATGGTAGTTGATGTCATATCCTGGACATATTGGCTTAGCCACAGAAAATGGCAACATGGGTCATGAGAATGTAGAAACAATATTTTCCTCTCGAACAACTAATGGCCAAGTTTCTTCGACTTTGGCACAATGTCCTGTCCCTCTACAACTGTTTACAACATCAATATTCTTTCTAGCGTTTACAAAGGCAACATCAAAATTCTTTCTAACACAACTCTAGCGTAATTTGCATTTACATCAATATTTTGTCAATACCATACATACAATAGACATCAACGAACCAATATCATGAATCTTCAATGTGATGATCAGTCTCGTCAAAGATTTCCTCCTGCGAGAGGCAATGATGAGTATAAGATATATAGCATTCTTGAAGTGGAAGAATCTAAGGTGAAAGGATTAAAATAAACAAAGCCAGCCCTAGATAGATGGTACATAATCAAGACGTTATTAAGTGCTTGTTTGTTAGTGCTTTTAATTATAAGTTATAGATCCTATGAAATATTTGGATAATAAGTGGGTAATATAAAAAGTAGGTTTGACCGGCTTGAATTGTAATTTAAGCTTTGACAAACATGCTCTAAGATATGTATTAAGAGAGATTAACTTCACCTGTAGAAGCTCTTCTATGACATCTTCCATGGTTATTATTCCAACTGCTTCTTCTTCATGGAGAGTTGGTAGAGGATTTTCATCTATTTGTAGGATATCTGCATACATGTTTTTCGTCCACTTTTTGCTCCTAGGTGTACCTTTGAAGGAATCATTTCCATTATTTGGAAAACTCTTCCATTTCTTCAGTGGTCTTTTGGTCTTTACACTCTTCTCCTTGGGTTTTTCGCCATCAATGTCTACTCTCACATCCTTGACCGTATCTACAAATACATGCCCATAAAGGAAATTGTAGGCAACACAACGCATCTGATACCATAAAGCTATCAGTTAGCTAAAAAAACTTACTGTCTACAGGATCTGTGCTAGCTGGCTGTTGTGTGGCCTTGTTGCAGTGCCTAACAACAACAGCCATGTGGCTGTGACCCTTCTGGAATTCATTCAAGATGTCATATAATGGCATAGTTTCCGGAACCCTAAGATGTCAATCATATAAAAACAAGTTAAAAAGCAATATTGACAGTATCCTATCTAGGAACACATGAATCATTATAAGGCTGTTGATAAACAGCCTGAGGCCCACCAGTTTCTTCTACTAAAAAGTACCACACAGAAAATGAAGCAAAATACCAAATCAAACCAATACAGTTATTTAGAATAAATACATGGACACATTCTGCCCATGTGTGCATGCAGATAGACAAATAACTAGAAAATTAATTCCTTTATCAGTTTTAGGTCTCAGAATCTGAGGAACAAGTGCCAAATTGAGGTACATGTAGAAATGCCTAAATGATCTGAAAATTGTAACACGTGAGAGTAGTGTGATGACTCCAAAGGTAAAGCAAGATAAAATTTTACATATCATTTTCACTATTTCAAGCATCTAAAGAACAACTTCGGAATTAGACATCAATGTTCGTATCATTTTCACCACTTCAAGCAACTAAAGATCAACTTCGGTATTAGACATCAATGTTCTATATAACCACGATACCTTGGAATTCTACGGATTGTAACACTCTTCACAGGGACTTCATCTTCTGGATGGATCGTTAACAAGTTCTTAGCCTACAAGGGAATAAATACATTAAGAAAACTACATTATATTAATAAAAAATGTCTACATCAACATGTTGATCGGAATTTATGGTGATAACAGAATACATAAAAGGGAAAAACTCAATGTTTGTGGATGGCTCTACATCCCCAGCTATAGTAGGATCAGACCAAGTAAAACCACATCAAATATATCTGAAAGCACCATCTTAAAGCCTTAATTTTCAAAAAGTTGTACAATTCCCAACTTATTGCAGTAATATAGCTATCAGAAAGTTTGTTGGATCTAAAATCACTGCAAATCTCTTTCAGATTGGTTTTTCCACAGTACACTACAGGCCAAACTACAGCTAACTAAAGCAGGCAAGTGGATACAAAAAAAAAGAGAGAATTTTGATTCCAGCACAAAAATGGAACCTAATATCAGCAGTCATTTAGAGAAGTTGCTGGACACAAGGGATCGTTAATGAACTAGAATGCACCCATCCACAAATAATTAATCACTCATCGAAACTGCCCATAAATGAAATGAAGTACCAGAATAAGTCCAATAATGTTTGTAGGTTGCTCGTAGTAGACTGGCACTCTGCTATGTCCTTTCTCCAAAATTAGATTCATCAAGAACCTATACCACACCAAATCAAAATATATCAAGAACAGAAATTTGAGTTCTAACTGCTTGCATTTTAAGGCTAGCCAAATTATGATGTACCTGTCAAGCTTTGCATTTATATCAATTGCGAAAGTTTCGGATATTGGAGTCATGGCATCGCTAGCTGTTTTCTCAGAGAGTTCAAGTGCCCCTGCAATAATTGTTGTCTCATCATGTGTCAGTTCTCCACCTTTACCTGCCTGATTAAAAGAAGTAAAGAAAGTAGAGAATCAGCAAAGTAAAGGTAAGAACCCAAGATAAAAAGTTTCGATCGTAGTGATGCACAACAACATTTGAAGGAAGTAGTACAGTGTAAAATCAACGTGTCAATTCACCACAATGTAAGGAACAAAAGAGACCCTTTGAAAAACTATAAAAGTCAAATTCTGCATCTCCTTCATACCTCGTTGCCATGCAAATTAACTAGGGTTTTCAACTCAGCACGACGAAACAGAGCTCTATGCCCATCACCAAGCAGCAAGTCTAATAACTGCATACAACAGAAATAGCTGCAAAGTCGATAACTTGCAAATATTCACCCAGGAATATTCCGAACTATTGAACCATGAAACACTCTTCTTAAAATAGAAGTGTACCTTGCTTATT
The DNA here is from genome assembly GCA_035079005.1 of Fraxinus americana. NCBI lineage: Eukaryota > Viridiplantae > Streptophyta > Magnoliopsida > Lamiales > Oleaceae > Fraxinus > Fraxinus americana. The sequence continues at coordinate 7,566,466 of CM068714.1, forward strand.
GGATATGCAACTGGAAAACAAATCCAGACTAGTATGCGAACCATGGGGGCCACAGTAGCACCAATAGCAAGTCCATATCTAGAGCAAATAGACTGCGGTATGATCTGAAAATGCATTCATAGCAATAACTTCATGTAAACTAGTTCTTTAATTTCATGTAGCAGCCGATAATGTTAAAACATTTCAGAAGATCAGAATGGTCAAGTCAAAACACATGGCCTCTTTCACTTAAAACATCAAGCTTTTCCAGGTTGGTGGATCCTGCTATGTTGATATATTGCTATTAAATACCATACGAAAATATCGGGGGGGAAAAAAGGGAGGAAGCATTTGGTTTGCTGTTTTCAATTTTTAGTTTTCCAAAAGTGTTTGGTTTGGTATTTTTGAAAACAAGGTTCAGTGAAAATTCTAAAAACACTCAAAATACGGAAAACAAACATTTAAATAAAATTTTATTTAAAGAAAATTTTAAAAAATAAAATTCAAAAAATAAAATTGATAAATTCTAAAATGAAAAAATAAAGATTTTGAGAAAATAAAATCTAAAAAATCTCTTTAAGAAAAAATTATAAAAAATAAAAAAATAAAAAAAGTTCAAACTCTTAATGATTATTTAAGTAAATATTCTAAATAAATATTTAAATCAATACGAATAGAAATAATTTCAGTCCACGTCATTAATTTTTATTTTCTATATTTTGAATTTAGTTTATTATTTGTTTTTATTTTACTTTTGTAGGTAGAAAAAATATTGTAAGATTAACAAAAAATTATTCAATTTTTACTGAATAATCAATGTTTTGGAATAAAATGTCATAAAATAAATTTTCAAAATTTCAAACTAAACGTATTTTCTAGTTTTTTGTTTTGAAAAATAATGTGTTAAAATGACAAACCAAACACATTTTTAGAAATTTTTAAAACAAACCCTGAAAATAGAAAACTGAAACACAAACGAAACGAGCCCCCAGGTTTTCGTTTGGGTTACACTCTTTAGTAGAAATGTCAGGACCAGTTCAAACCAATAAAAAAAAAAAGAAATCAAAAGAGAATGAAAGTACAAAAATGTCTTTTTGTAGGGAGAAAACTGTTTTCCTCCAACATAATTTTATACATAATCTTTTACACCCCACTCACATTACCGAGGTGGGGGCCACGAGCCGACATTTTTGACTACACTTGGGGGGCGTGCATTGTGGGGGGGGGGGGGGGGGCATTTGGTAAAACCCCCCTCGGTACAAGTGGAATATCTCTAATTAACTGAGCTGATAGTGAACGAAACAATAAAGACATCAGGATGATTACTGAATTTAACAATCCAACCACTATGCCAACAAAATATGCGAATTACTTGGATTGTAGTGAATGTGCTACTTTATTTGGTGGTTGTCAATCTTATCGAATCAGTAATTCCATCTTTTTGGATGATTTCAAATCCTTGTTTAACTTTATATGTATCCAAAAATTCCACCGCACCTTGGAATTTAGTTACTTTCCCAATTTCGTCATTCATGTGAAGAAATGATTTGCATTCTACTTGCAGGCAGAATGTTCAACAATTCTATCTAAGCACATTCTTCATCAAAATTTTCATTATCATTTTTAATTCAAATGCACAATATCATTACCTCCTCTTCAATCTAAGTCATTAACAATTCAAGTGAGTACTATCAAATTTGGTTATTCAGCTCTTTTATGTGGATTGATGCTTCAACAAATAATAAAAATATATTTCGAAATCAGTTTGTTCCAGACTCCATCATAATTATTTAGGCATTTAGCCAATGGAACTCTTTTCTAGTTCTGAATCTGCAAACAGTTTGTTATCATTCTCAAGCGACCTTGGTAATGCTTCTCTATATGCCTTTTTACCTTCACATCTTAAAGAATGGTACATCAAGCCAATGTTGTGTATCACCTAAATTTCAGATTTAGTCATTTAAAACTGCATTGTGTTCTAATATTTTAACATTCAACCAAAAAAATTCTATGCTAACTTGCCCCACTAGTTCGGTTCCCATTAATATTGTAGAAGTTCCAATAAAATAGGTTTATAGTTTATGACATCCATCAACAATCTAAATTCTTCAAACATTCAATTCAAGAAAGAGAAATGGAAAAATCATTAGCAAGGAGTCGTTGCGTACATGTGAAAGTACGGGAATGTCCTGTGCAACCAAAGGCTCCACAGCTAGTTATTATATATAAATTTCTTACCTCACCAAACAGTAGAATTAATGTCACAGATATCAGGATAGCACCCCAAGCTGTAATTAGACCATCAAGAAAAATAGGAAGCGCCTGAAAGTAAAAATGCCAAATATATCATATCTTATCTGATTTCATAAATTTGTTTAAGCGTAATATCTTGAGTGTGTTACCTCCATTGCAGCAGCATTGCAGATGAGCAGGGTGCAAAGCAATAAATGCTGATTCTTGACCACTGGCAATATCTTTGCTGCAATAAGAGTAAATATGCATATGTAAAATGCCCAATCAATATGATTCTCAACTAAAACAAATTTAAAATCTGTATAGATATATAATCCAGAGCCAATTCATCATCTTCATAACTTTCTTTATTATGCTCACTAACATTACCAATCAACCTCCCACTTCAATTTCAACTATCAATTTATTCAACGTAACAAAAACAATTGAATTTTTGCAAAATCATGTCATGACTGCTAAAGGTAAGCAACCTTTCCAATGTAGCACACGCACAAAGGAGATCACAGTAGACACTAGACAGTAAGTATATAACTAAATAACATATGATCCACTCAAGGCTGCCAGCACAATTCCAGTAGTATTGCCATAAAAACTCTCAGGTTATTAAGATTTCATTACGTATATCATTGTTTATCAACAGCAATTTGCTGAATTCCCTAAGAAATCTCAAACTTGAAAATACTTTCAGACCAGCTATAGTTCCCTGGAGGCATCTGATAAATTCTCTACTCAAAACAACTAATATTGATGACCTCACAGCACTTACTGTTAAAAAACCATAAAATCATTAACAACAACTCTATTGAACCAAAACCAGAATACTGAGGTGAAATAACCATATTTCTAACAAAATCCAGAATACTGAGGCAAAATACTAATTGCTTAAAAATCAATGGGCAACTTCAATCCAAAAAGGCAACAAAACTAGGAAAAAAACTATACCGGCATATTTTTTGTCCTTGGGAGTGCCTGATTTGGCCAGAACTTCAAGATCGACAAGGCTGAGAGACATGAGTCCCAAAGTGAGCCCCGACATCATGCCGGCAAAAACCACGAGTAATACAATCACAAGAATGTGAATGAAAAACTCCGTTTGGCAACATTCATACTCCACCGCCATTCTTCTACTCTGTTCTGAACTCCCAGCCGCAAATAACTAAATAGTAATACTGGTCGGTAATTGTAGAGAAGACAAAAATGGGTAGGAACCGGAGAGAAAAGGGAGTGATTATTGCGCTTTACCTGAAAGAGGCTAAATAAAATGCTGTGCGATTCGGTTCTATTCTCTACGGTTCCGTCTTTATCATGAAAGGTGGCACCCACCCGTCCAGCTGTGTCTTTGATCAGTTTCTAAATTATTGTTTTATGTATTATTATTTCAATCATGTCGCATGCACATCTTTTTTAATATTAAGTTTTGACATTTATTTTTTTGAGCAACTTTTTTCACATTAATTTTAACGACATTTTAAACAATTAATGACACGAATTTTGAGAACTCGTAGAATATCAAATTTAATGTATATCTAGAGTGTACAGCTAGTTTAATCTCGATTATTATACGGTTATATAGATGTATAGAATATTCATGTCTTGAAGAGATTTATCTTCCAAAAATGTTATTTGTACAAATATTTTCTACAGATGAATTTACAGGTGTTGAGATAGTAACACCTCATTTGCTGATTTAATTTTTTTTCTTTTTTGTCCAAAATCCAACGAGGTGCTACCACCCGTCGTTCTATCAAAAAACAACCAGTATATAATAGCATCTCTCTTTATTTCTTCAAATTTTATTAATATTAATTTCATAGATAGAAGTGACAAATGATCATCTCGATTTGGTTTATGGACGATTTGAACAAATTTTAGACAAGTTATGGGTCAAGTTGGAATCACCTTTTTTTTTTTTTTTTCTTTCAAGAGCCGAACTTGGCTGTTTAAGTGGAGAGCTGGCTCAACTTGACCAATTGCCATCCTTAAGTATATATCACAATTTAATTTAATATTTCTCAAAAAACTAATAATTTCAAACAAAAAGATATTCACAACTAAATTTAATCACATATTTTAAATATATGATCCACAACTTCTCAATCGTATATTTTATCAATTTTTTATATCAAAATCTGATTTTAATCCCCATTAAACAGAGACTTAACTTTTGTACATGTTTATCTACAAAAATCGAACCCAAATTGAAACCGATGGTTTGGGTTTGAGTTTGATTCCAATAATTAGAAGAACTTGAATTATTCCATTTATGAAATATTCGAAGCATAATGGGTAGTTCTGAGTATTAAAATATTCGGACCGATCCACTGGACACATAGACGTACTCATTCTCAATAGGGAGGGGACCTATCAATTTTCTATATCCACAGAAAATATTATTTATTACCTCATCTCATTAATGGTGTCAAGTGTAAATCACATCACGAACACGAACGTGCACACGTCCATCTTATATTTTGCAACAAGCCAAAAATTATAGCATAGTTAAAGCGATTATATTACATGTACATAATTTTTTTTTTCAACAAGCCAATGATTATAGTATAGTGGCCCAAATGCAGATGACTTTGTTGGAAGCTTTCGCCAGTTACGTATGTGTGGTTAACCATTAAATACCGTAGTTTTCAGGTCTCGTCTAAACAAATACGTCAAATTACGTAAAATCTTTTAACATAAAAATTAATATAAAATAAAAAGATGAACATAAAGTATATTAAATATAATAAATAATATTAAGTTTGACTTATACCACTGCTTTCCGTAATCAAAGGGGTTACTAGCTATAAAATAAAGTCCACGAGTTTTAATAAGATATTGGGACCATGACTGATGTCGTAGTACTGCATTGACCTTATTTATCAATAAATTGATTTATATAAGTATTATTTAATACTTATGTTCAGTTCATTAAGTGATCTAACACGAAAATATTATACAAGTTGCATATGCTTTATGGTACGGCTTAATATTGTGGTAGACATTTAGCACAATGAAGTCTTTTTCGAAAGTCTTTAATTTCGGTTATCAATTCCTATCAAATTTAATTTGTACATCTAAAACTTGTTTGAGATTCATTCTTTACCCAAAATGCATTTTGGAAAGGTAGTTTGGCTTATGACCTTTTTAATTTTATATAGTCCAAGAAAATAGACTATTGATATTTTATCTTCATTGGAGATAATCTTTCGTTATACGAATACGAGATTCACTTTGCTAATTTTATAATTACATCACAAGGTCATCATTTCTATAGAGATAAATAACCTTACTCGAGAAAATATCATTAATTATCTCGTCCGTTGATTGTGTTAGAGTATATAACATCAACATTGATTTGCTTGTAAATCTAACAATTCCTTTCATTTTCAACATATTTTAGTGACGGCAATGGATGAACCGTCCAAATTCACAAGCAAAAAGGAGTTGAGTGACTTCACTGCACAAAAGTAGAGACAATGAAAATCAAGTGACTTGAGCTTCTACTTTTATTTTTACGTCTCGTTGAAGAATTTTCTAAGAAAAATACCTTAAATGATTTTTAATTTTTTTAAAATTTTCTCTAACCCGACAAACCACTTTAAAAAGATAATTTGTTGGGAGTAAAAGAAATCCCCACATCGGCTAGATTTGGGAAGTATGATGAGTTTATAAAGATGGACAAATATCTCCATTGGTATGAAACCTTTTGGGGTAAAGCCCCAAAGCAAATCCATGAGGGCTACGCCCAAAGTGGGTAATATCATACAAATGTGAAGATATGTGGTGTCCATAACCCAACAAGTAGTATCAGAGCCCAGAGCCCAAAAACTTAGCCGGAGGAACGCAGTGGAAAGCGTGGTGGAGGTCCCCCCCTAATTAGCCTTGGGTCTGACTATAAATCATCAGCGCTTGAGGTGCTTTGTGTCGAAAGTCTTCCTGACATAAAAATATGGTGGTCAGGCAGCGGGTCCCGTTTGGTCGAGAGCTACGACAATAACGACGGTACACGATGATTGGATGATGAATTATCATTTGAGGGGAGGCCACAATGATGTGGTCTTTCGTTTGAGGGGAGGATTGTTGGGAGTAAAAGGTGTCCTATATCGGTTAGACATGGGAAGTATGATAGGTTTATAAGGATGGACAAATATCTCCATTAGTATGAGGCATTTTGGAGTAAAGCCAAAAAGTAAATCCATGAGGGCTAGGCCCAAAGTTGACAATATCATACCAATGTGGAGATATGTGGTGTCCATAACCCAACATTATTCAAATATAATTAAAATTAATATTTTAATTTCAATTATTAACTTTTTAAAATCGTGTCAAACGTGTTCCTAAACTAATTACTATCTTAAATAAAAAGGTCAAAGATCACATTTACATAAGCCCTTGTTGGATGTAGATTAAATTCAGATTTTTAGTAAATTTTAATAAAAGTTGATGAAATGTGTGGTTGAAAAGTTGTGGGTCCCTGAAATTTGTGGTTAAAATTAGTTGTTGACTTTGACTTGAAATTAAAATCAGATTTTAATTTGTACCAAATAGGGGCTAAGTGTTATCCTTTGTATATGAAAGCTTCAAGTTATTTAGACTCATGTATGGAAAAACAACAAGTCACTTTTTAATTGTTTCTAGATAATTTATCCTAAATTTGAATATCACAATCAATACTTAAAGCATTAAAGACAACAAAGATGATCAGGGAGAAATCCTAACCGAGTAAAAATTTCGGGCACTTTGCCATCAGTAATCCACTATAAATCGAAATAAATTTACATTACGATTCAGACTAATCTACACCGCAGAACTTATGATCTCAATTCCCGCAGTCTTCCTTGATCCTACTAGATGTGTGCTCCTTCAAAACAAATCTCGATTCCTGGTTTATATCTTAACCTTCCCGGACTGTGTGCTCCTGACGTCGATCCCTGGTATTGATTTATCTTCGGTGGATTATGTAGTTTGGTGTTTAATCAATAGATTTTATATGTTTTGATTTGTGGTTTTATATGAAACAATGTGGCTTGATCAACAAAATATGTTTTAGAAGAATCTATGGATAAGTAATATGTGATGGTTGAATTTTGGAATCAATGAATGTTTTAGATTGTTAGGATTTGGGGTTCCATCTTAAAAGGCCAACCTTATTAAGATGAGTAATCCAAAATCTTTATTAATTAGTCTGTGTCAACATCATTTATCGATGTGAGATATATATCCCTTAAGACGTCCCCACAAGATGGTGGCTCTGATACCATGTTAGGAATATAGAGCCTAACTCCACCTAATAAAACCGGCTTATTAGGGGAGGATTGCCGTCACCTTTTTAAGTGGATCATTTATATTTTTCCAAGTAATGTAGGATTCTAATACGCCCCCTCACGCATAGCGTGGACCATGCCAAACAACTGTGAACAAATCGATATTGAGTGGTACTCAACATTACATAATTGGGCCTAACTCTGATACCATGTTAGGATTTGGGGTTCCATCTTAAAAGGTCAACCTTATTAAGAGGAGTAATCCAAAATCTTTATTAATTGGTCTGTGTCAACATCATTTATCGATGTGGGATATATATCATTTAAGATAGATCATCAAAGAATTGATCTCTATGGAATAAATTCGATTCAACACACTTTTGGACGTTCATATGGTAGGATATATATAGAGAGAAATGTGTTTGAGGTGAAAAGTGATTAAAAAATCAAGTATTTGAAGCAAAACAGATTCTAAACGTCGACTTGCCGCTTGACCGCCAAGCCAGCAGTAGGAGAGCAGCAGCTTAATAGTCGTCAGTATTTTTATCATAACATTTCCTTTCGATATCCGATTGAGGTGATTCAAAATGTTTTAGAAATCTGACTCAAAGGGTAACAATTCTTCTAGAAATAGCCTTATCAAAATTCCAATGTTTTCTGTGTGAATTTGGAACATAACTTGTACAGCTCTTTAACACTCTTTGAATTTATAAATGCATTCCAATGATCAAATGTGATCGTATTGGATTCCTTCAAGAACTATAGTACCAATCCCAACTTTTTTGACTTTAATTAGGACTCAATAATAAAATCCTATTACAATTTAACTATGACTTGATTTTTACTAAAAAAATTGCCAATTACAAATTTAAAAATTGCTAATTATAATTTGAACTTAACGCTATAGTCCAAGGAAATATTTATTTATTATCTTGTTAATTAGACCGCACATCACATGTACAGATTATTTGTTGGCAAATAATTTATCGTATCTTTAATGTGGCCCAATGCTGAATACAGTTGAAAGCTTTCATCAACTAAAACCATTAAATTCTGGAGCTTTCATGTTGTATCCCTCGACAAGGTAAAAGGAATAAATTTTGAGTAATGTTATTTGCAGTCGCTCACTATCGTAATTGTCTTACGTAACATACAAGTGACGGTTAGTGATTTGATGAATTAATGTGGTAGTTTTTTATTACCTCATACATTAAATCATTAACCGTCACATGTATGCCGCATAGAGCAATTACGGTAATGAGCGACTGCAAATAGTATTATTCATAAAATTTTATTATGCAGTACACCGTTATATTATTTATATTATATAATTAATACAAATATTTAAAAAATGCGATCAAAATTGACATTTTAAATATGCCAAGTAATTTTATTAAAGTCTCGTTTGATGTGAATTAAAATAAGATTGTTAATAGATTTTGATAAAAGTTGACGAATTGTGTTATTGAAAAATTGTGATCCCATTAAAATTAATTGTTAATTTTTATTTAGATTAAAATTAATTGTTGTAATCCCTCCCAAATGGGAGCTAATTTAATAAGTAATATTAAAGTTTGACGGATAGCACTATTTCGACTATCAAAATCTATTGTCGTCAGCAACATATATAGGCCTTGTATGGGAAGGATTAAAATCGAATTAAAATTGAAAATATAGCCGTTATTGTTGACTTTTATTAGACAAGTGGGACCCAATAACGACCATATTTTCAATTTTAATTGGCTTTTAATCCCTCCCGAACAAGGCCATAATGAGCATTTATACATATTGAAACGAGTGTTTTTACTTGGAAACTGTTGCCGACGACTTATTTCCTAACCTAAAACACTTATTTCCTAAAAGCACATTATGTTTTTACTTTTACTTTTTTCGACTATCAAGTAAGTTTTCAGGAAATAAGTGTTTTTACTTTTTATGACTTATCCCTCGTTAAACTTACTTGAAACGAATTAGCCCTTGTTCAGTTTAGTTAAAAATCAAATTCTAGTTTACTTTAATAAAAAATGATGAAATGTATAGTTGAAAAGTTAATAAAAGTTGCGGATGTATGGTCGAAAATGAATTTTATGAAGAGAAAATAAGTGAAACTAGTAATGTGAATAGCTAGTTACAAAACGGATAGAAGAGTTTATATTGTTGTGTTCGATGTAGTAGTGCTATTAGGTTCTTCCACAGATGGTAGAATTGCTGCTTGTTGGATATATGTGGACCGAAAATGTTGAGAAGGTGGAGTGAACCACGAGATTGTTGGGAATTTTCTTAATCATGCACAGTGAAAATAAAACAATTTTCAATTCCCAAACGAGGATCTGCAATGTGTTTAGATAGAAACTGTGATGAGAATGATACCTTTGATGAATTCCACAAACTCTTTTGCTTTTTCTTGAACTCCAATGATCACGATCTGCAATCCAAGCTGTCCAATTGTCCAGCCTCCAATGGTGATCCACACAGAGAACAAGAATGACGGCTAGGGTTTCTTTTCTTGTGTTAGCAAGAATAATAAAAATTCATACTGTTTTCAAACCCTAATAGTTTATTAATATAAGTCCAAATGGGCTCGGCCCATCTATTAAACTTAACCCGATCCAATATTTAATTAATCAAATTAATTAAATCTAGTCCATAAATTAATTAATCCATTTAATTAATTCGGGCCTATTAATAAACAACTCGATTAATTAATTATCCAACACTTGTCAATTAATTAATTGGTAAATCTCATTCTTCTGATTCTCTTTTGTGTGTGACCCATTAGGTTCCCGATCACGATACCGAACGACGTGAATTATTATTTTGATCTAATCAAAATCGATAAATTAAAACGCCCCTTTTAATTTATCACTAATTCACTTTCGTTGTCCCAGATTGACATCTAACAATGTATCAGGGCAATACATGTGACGGGAAATATCACGTAGCATGACAAAACCAAACTTGTTCATTTACCGTGAAACTATAATCCTTTCGTCAATATGATCCGATCAATTATGAGATATGGATATGTGTCAATCTCAATTATCGATCATATCTTTTATCCCACTATTAAGTCAATGTACGTCGAAAACTCTTTTCCGACTTATGAGTTCACCTTGGCCAAGGATTTCATTATTAACTTAACTGGATAAAATGTAGATCATAATCTCTTACTATCTAAGAGTGACGAATCCTCTATTGATCATTCACAACCTTCATATGATTCTTGACATACCCGAACAATGCTGTATTAGCGACCCTTGACAGAGCAACATCCAACACCACCAAAGTATGTCTGCCTTTATATATAGGTACTATGATGACCTCAAGTCAAAGGACCAATTCCACTACCGAACGTTGGAGATTAACCACTAACACTTAGATAGTTATCCATGTGGAATCTCTCAGCGGGTCTCCAAATGTTTTGTTCTATAATAAAACATCCACGTGTTCATTCAAGTGTCGCCACACTTTAGCTTGTGAGATCAGCTACTTACTTCACAAGTAAGAATGCACACGCGATAATCTATCCGTAATAACAATATCTGTATCTCGTTATTACCTCGAACACGGACGATTTAAGATTCAGTCATATGTAATTTGTATCTCACAATCACAACTCCTTGTGATTAACAAATCACCAAGACTTGAATCTACGGATTCTATTATTTAATTTATTAGAATATTAATTCAATTAAATAATAGATATTGTCATATATATGCATTGATTATATATATATATATATATATATATATATATATATATATATATATATATATATATTCAAAGTGTTTATGTCCAAAGTTGATTGGACCTAGGGTATAACACTTACAGAGATAACAAAGTTACCGAAGAATGAAGGTGATGAAGAATTCTGTCGGAAATTTAAGATTCATTAAAGGATGCGTGAGGAGAAATATAGACATGACAACTTGAGCTTAGACACCGGTAACCTTTATGCGAGTACTATAACCAAGAAAAACACATTTATTGGTGTGAAATCGGATTTTGTTATTGTTCTAAGGATGTAAATATGGATAACAAGCCCAACCAAAAATATTAAGAAAAAAAATAGTTTGGAGACAAATCAAAGAGTTTTTCCCATGGCGAGATGCCATCTAGAACTTTAGTAGGAAGGTGGTTAATTAGGTAAACTGCAGTTTGAAAAGCTTCCCACCTATATTTAAGAGGCAATGATCCTTGAGCTAAAAGACTTAAGCCAGTTTCCACCATATGATGATATTATTTTTGAACTTTTCCATTTTGTTCATAAGTGGTAAGGATGTCGAAATTCTATTCCAAATTCAGAAGGTGATGTTGAAATTCTATATTCTATGCACTCAATCACTTTGGAGACATTTAAGTATCAGATTTTAGTAGATTATAATAAAAGTTGATAAAATGTGTGGTTGAAAAATTGATAAAAGTTGTGGGTCCCACGAAATGTGTGGTTAAAATTAATTGTTTACTTTGATTTACATTTTTATCAAGCTTTTAAGCTACACCAGACAAGGGCTTAATGAGTTTGTCTATTTTATTTTAAATAAGTACTTTAAATTGAGATAATATATGAAGTGCCTCAGATTTATGTTTGAGGGGATATATCCATGTATATTGTGTCTAGTTGTCGATAAAGTGTAAATAATATTGAAGAACTATGCTATGAGTACACGAAAATTTCATAGAATACAAACATAAATTTGAAATGGATGGACTGGATTCAAACATGGAGGAGGGAAAACACAGATACATGCACAAGATTTTTTCAATTCAAAATTCTGTACAAAATCTGGCAACATTTCCTGTACTTAAGGAATTATTCAATATTGAAAACCAGGTGAAGGTCCCTATAAATCATTATGAATGAGTTCGAGGGTGCATTTGTTTTCATTTGATCAGATAAAGAAAATGGAAATATATGGTGTTTCCCAAGTTGACATGCATGACAAAAGTTTATTTCATTGTATTTGAAACTTTTATTACAAGATGGAAGAACTCGAGAAAGAACTTGTTGCGATGGATAACCTAATCTTTTGAGCCAAATGTCACTACTCTCTTTATTAGAAGGGTTATGCTACACTACCAGAAGAAAATTGCCAGAATCTTGCTAGATACTCATAAGGGTTTTAATAATATAAAATTAGTTTCTATTCAAATACTATTTTTCCCTTACTTTCTTTATTTGCAAAATATGCCATGTATCTTTTAATTGTTAGATTATTCATGGTTATATCTTACAATTCTTCCGTTTGGATTGTAGGTTCTTAGAACTAATCTTGGGAATCTTAGTTCAGTATTTTCTTGTAACCAAATCAAGTATTGTTTGTTGTTTGTATTAGTGATATCTTATAGTTTTTAGGATCTTATCCCACATTTCTGTATTATTTTCTCTTCTAAATTCTTCAAGAAGTCTCATAATTTCTCTAGATCTTAATTCACTGGTATTATCTTGTATATTTCTAAATCTTTCAATATCTTCTCTTTCCTCTTGGTTCATTAATTTAATTAATCAGAATTACTATTTATACTATATTCCTTTAACTTTTCAATTTGTTCTAAATATTTTCTATATTTTGTTAATTTTTCAAAAGCTTTAGGTTGATTTTCTTTAGTTATATATATCCAAAAACAATTCCTTCTGAAATTTCTTTTTCTATATTTTCATATTTAGTTATAACATCTTCAATCTTTTTTATTTCTTTACTAGTTTCTACAGAGTCAAATCCTATATTATGTTTACAAACATAATCTATATTAAAATATATTTCTTTAAGTTTTTCTTGGCCAACAGGAAGTATATTTTCAGATTTTTCAACTATACTTAGTAAAAACGAAATATCTTTTTCATTTAAATATAACTTAAAACAATAATCATTGGATGTGGATACTTGTGAAGTGTTCATAAAGATCAATAGTAATGAAAGCATAAGCATATAAAAGCATGTAAATAACTTACAATAATCAATAGAAATAACTAGGCTTTCCCTTCAGCATGTTCTTATAGTTGCTTTGTATGTACTTAATCAATCTTTTGAATCAAATGAATATTTAAAATGTTTTGAAATTCATTTGGGTCCACAACTGCTTTCGCAAAAAACTTTTCAATTAAAGTTGCATTTCTCACTCTAGAGAACTAGCCGTGTTGCCACAGACGCTATCTCACAGAATTCAGAATATCTGTTTTCACCTCTATTCAAACTCTTTTCAGAATCAAGTTCTTATTTAGAACGAAATCTTAAAAGATAACTCACACTCAAGTTGCTACAATTTTTGTTAGAAAACTGTCATTTTCCCCTAAAACATTCATCAAAGATGGGTATTTTGGCATAGCTAACATCCATTCAAAACAATGTTTTGAAAATCTTTTAAAATCTCTATCTGCACTGTCAAGGAATAATGAGAAACTTAACGAAGTCCTTTTATGAAAACTTTGTTGAACATAACAAACTTCATCTGAATATTCATACACTGAAATAGTACATGCTTGCATACTATATTTGTAACGACCCGGGTCCCACTTAATGGGCTGTCCTGGCCGTTAGATCGACGACGTACTGTCCTCACTGTACCAACATGGGTCTTTTCAGCATACTTTGTCCTCACTCGCACACTCCCCGAAAAAACTTCCCAGGGGGTCACCCATTATAGAATTGCTCCAAGCCAAGCACGCTTAACTGTGGAGTTTCCAACGATGGACTTCCGGAAAAGAAGGTGCACCTTGTTAGTATGAGTAGTACCTATCAAATCTCTTAAACTTTCTTGGTCTGGGGTATTACAATCACCCCCCGTTAGACTCGCGACGTCCTCGTCGCGCTCGATCCATCTGAGGATCTGTTGCCAGGCGTTGGGATTCTAGAGGTAGCTCCTACGAGTTCAAGAGGTGGCTCCCGTCCTATGGCGTAGCACTTTGTCCCGCATAGCACTTAGTTCCCGATTTCCGACTGGCAAACGGCTCTGATACCATTTGTAACGACCCGGGTCCCACTTAACGGGCTGTCCCGACCGTTAGATCGACGACGTACTGTCCTCACTGTACCAACATGGGTCTTTTCAGCATGCTTTGTCCTCACTCGCACGCTCCCCGAGAAAACTTCCCAGGGGGGGTCACCCATCATAGAATTGCTCCAAGCCAAGCACGCTTAACTGTGGAGTTTCCAACGATGGACTTCCGGAAAAGAAGGTGCACCTTGTTAGTATGAGTAGTACCTATCAAATCTCTTAAACTTTCTTGGTCTGGGGTATTACAATATTTGCATACCTTTGGTACTCACCTTATAAAGTTTAAAACTCCATAAGTGATTACCTTATTACAAACTTTGCTATCTTCAGACTTCCTAATAATATTTTTGAATACAAGTGGTGTATACAGATTACAAAAGATTAATAGTAGATGGTTTGAGATGATATTTCTTTAAGGGATCTCTTGATCATTTGAGCTTCCTCCCTTTTATAGAGGTCTTTCATAAGGAATCTTATCTTTACAGGTGTTTTCCACTATCTAGTCCTCCACTGTCTTTTGTTGGGTACTGTTAGTGGCCTCTTCTTTTGAGCTGGATCATTGTCATATAACCACTTTGTGAGTGAAGAATCATTATCTTCTGTCTTTTAGTGACCACGGTTTTTCTTTAATAAAGTGACTTTATTAAAGTAGTGATAAATGATCACTGTCTTAGCTCCATTATTTTTTCATTCTCGAATCAAAGAACTCCGCGGGGAATTCTTCACTGTTGAGAGATCCTTGACTCATATCTTCTACGACGCAGTATTCACAATGATGATCACTGTAGTCCTAGAGTATCTTACATAATTCTTTCGCCATATCTTCAGATCCACTTACTTTGTTTGAAATTATAGTAGATAGTAAGTGGTTAAGAGTACACATATCTTCTTCTTTTGTAGTAATTATTGCATTGGAATAAATTATGTGGTCTTTAAACGGATAAATCTATATCTTTTCTTTCTCAGTAATCAATAGAGGTACATGTTCAAATATCTTTTTATACCCTTTTGCTCTTCTATAGGGCATCATATTTATGATATCTTGGTAACCATTTTTAACAACCTTTTGACTGGTTGGTAAATAATGTTGACTTGTAAGTCCCATTTTAATAATATGGAACGATGGATGCATATATTCAAGAACAGGATCCCATTCCATGGTTGCTGTGTGGAACCTGATATATATATTGGTATTTTTGACAATTTCAGTATATCTTTTTACTGCTTTCCTAACATCAATTGAGAGTTGGGCTATCTTTCTGAGATCTTTGCTAGGATATATACAAAATATATTTCCTAATTCAAAACAATTTCATACCCAGTTGGCTGGTGCTCCTCGATAGAAATTTATCATGTTATATTTTCCATAGTGGAGAGTTTTCATCAACTTCCCTATCTCAGAGTACCAATCAGATATGATGTTAAAAATAACAATAAAAAATATTACTTCTTCATAGTTATCCTTTTTGGGTATTTTTCCTGAATGACATATCTTGACAATATCTTTTGGATCAATTTTTTCAATAGTTAGCTTAGGCAAAGTTTGGCTCGATGAAGAGTTACCTTCGCTATTCTTGATATCTTAAGTATCTTCTTTATCAGTAATATGCTTAAGTATTCCCTGTGAAAGGGTTCCTATTACCTTCTTTTCTTTCCCTTTATTCCCGGGAAGAGCGCTAGTATTCATTGATCCCTATGAAGGGATACTAGACTTGGTACAAGTAACTTCTACCTCAAGTGCTATATTCATTTTGTCTTAAAGACTATCTTGTATATTTTGAATTTGTGTTTCCAAGTAGGAAACTTTTATTTCAAGTATTTGAACTTTCGTCCTTAATTGTTCTAGCTCCATCTCTGCTAAGATAATTAGGAAGAAAGTTGGCTTCTCCTTTTATATGCTCAATATCAAATTTGAAATAAGAAAACCAAATTTGAATTCTGATAACATATCTATTGGCAATAGATGAATCAACGTTATTTTTTAGAAACGCTTTAACTTTAGTGTTATCAGTTCTAATTAAGAGCTTTTTTGGCAGTAAATAATCTTCATATTTTTGCACTCCTCGCTTTACAGCAATACATTCTTTCCTGTTAATTTCATATCTAGTTTCAACTTATTTGAATGTTCCTGATGTGTAACCTGCAAGTATCTCGGGACAAGAACAATTCTTTTCATATTTATATTTTTTATGATTCTTTTTAACCTTTAGTGCTACACCCCAATAATTATCTGATGCATCAATTTCAAGGATACATAAATCTTCTTCTTGTGGAATTACTAGTTTAGGCAAAACCTTTAATTCATTTTTTACCTTTCTTATATTTTCGCAATCTCATTCTTCCCAAGACCATATTATATTCTTTCTTAATTTTGGAAGAAAATAGTTCTTTAACTTACACAATTCTTAATAAATCCTTCAACATAATTTAATATACCAAGGAAGTTTTGTAACTATTTTTTATCTTTGATTTTTTCAAGAAATTTTTGAAATTTTTCACCAATAAGATTGCAATTGCAATTCTCCTTCTTTTATAAATAATTCCAAAAATTCTATCTCTATTTTAGTTATCTCAGCTTTCTTTTAAGAAAGAGTAATACCATATTTTTTCATGATATAACAAAATTTCTCAAGATGTTCAATATGTTCATTTATATCATTTGAATGAATAAGTAAATCATCTACATAAGTAATGTAGAAATGAGTGATTGGTTCGATTACCTTATCCATTCTTCTTTGAATATCTGTGGTGCATTTTTCAACTCAAATGGCATTACATTCCATTCGTATTGTCCTAAAGGATTGGAGGGGGGGGGGGGTACTAAATGCAATTAGTGGTTTACTTTCTACTGTAAGTACAATTTGTCAAAAACCCGACTTACAATCGATTTTGAAAATATCTTCTTGTTTTGTAATTGTTTAATAAGGGTATCCTTATTAGGCAATTAATATATATCAAACTTAGTAACTTCGTTTAACTTCTTATAGTTTATTACCATCCTGGCTTTTCCTCTTTTTATCTCACTATGTTTTTTAACCATAAAGGCTGGGCTATTGTGTGAGCTTTTGCTAGGTCTAATTAATTTAGTTTCTAGTAGTTCTTTTATTTGGTCCTTCAATTCTTTTTGATCTTCCACACTATTTCATTGGTTTGATCCTTAATATAGTGTTTAGATTGATTAGTTCTATCTTTGCCTTTATTTTATATGTGTTCCATTTTTCTAATGGATTTTCTGAATAAGTTTCAGAAATTTCTTTTTTCAATTTTTCTAACTTATTTTCTGTTGTTATTTTCAAAACTGTGACTTGTTCAATTTTTTTTGTACTCCAACATCCACCACGCTGGGTTGAGGAGCTCTAATGATTAATTTCTTTATATGCTATACTAACAGCTTTAGTTATCTTTGGTGTAAATATCTTATGTGCTATACTAACTAATTTAGCATTTACATGACTTTTATCTGCTCCAATATTTATAAGGACAAGAAGATTCTTCTTGTATCATTCTTGATTAATATATCTTGTCTTGATATAATATTGCAAACTTGATGGTTCAACAATACTTAGTTTCCTAATTTGGCTTACCCTAGAGTTTTGTCTGGAGGGGAATCTTGCAATAAGATTATCTCATTCTAGACTAACACTATTTTTTCTTATAAAATTTCCTTCAAAATTGATTTATCTTGCTTGTTTGTGAAAATCAAACATTATTTGTTCTGGTATTGTAACTTCATGTTTTTAATATTTTCTGGGAGGTATATATTGAGCTAATTTTCAAAATCTTTATGTATGATAATATTATCAGTTATTTTTCTTAGATTATTGTGATGACTAATACTAAAAGCAAAAATTGATTTTATGCTAATACTAATAGCTTTACTTTTTTTCAACATTTTCAAGTTCCCAATTCTATAATATAAATTGAAACTTTGGTCAATATTTTCATCAATTAGTGAAACCGCATAGTTTGATTTTACTGTGAATATTATCTTCTGGTAGACTAGATTTCCTACAACAGTTTCTAATAGAGCATCTATAGGATCTTGTAAGATTCTATTGCCCATGCAATATATCTCTATTAGTATATTCATACATTTTCTAAAGAATCATTTTACCATGATTTTGATTCTTCATATCTCGATACACTTTAGCTTACTTATGTTTTCTGAAATTTTGGATAACTTTTGTCTCACCCATTCTTTTGTGATTATGGAGATCCTCGCTTTTCCCATTGTGTCTTCTATATTGATAGATATTTCTTTGTAATTCATACTTACAATAGTTTTATTTACTCTTGGCAGTATTCCTAGGAATCTTTGATGGAATACATCTTTTTCTTACAAATCTAATATCTTCTTAGTTATTCCTTTTTATTTTCTAGCATCACAGGTGATTTCTTGGTTTATACATTCTACTGAGTCTTCAACTTCCTCAATTGTTTATACTTCTATTTCCCGATCTATTTGTTGTATATCTTGATTCATATATGCTATCTCTTCAGATTCTTCTTCCGAAGATGATGTATCTAATTCATAAATGCTACCGCATTCACTACTTAAATCTTCAAAATATTCAATTGGCTCTATATCACTATCATTTTGAAATTCTTCATAGATTCTAAGAGTTTTTATATTTTGTTTATTTTTCTTTTTAGGACAGTGAGGGGTAATGTATCCTTCTTCATTGTAGATAAAATATCTATATTTCTTAATATATTTTGGTTTTGGCTTTTTGGTCCAATTTCTTTTCATGAAATATTTTTTTATGTGGTTTAAAAAATCTTTTCTTAAACTTTTTGTAGTTTTTGAATTTTCTTTTATATTTCTTATATGGCTTATATTTCTTTTTGTGACATCGAAATTGTTCAATTTGTCCTATATCTTTGTAGCAACGCAAAGAGTTTTTTTTTCATCTTATATGCTTTCTTACTTTCTAAGGCTTCTCTACACCAGATGCTTCCCATTCTTTTTTGTAAATTCAATCATACATCCAAGACTATCTTTATTTACACCATCTTCTTCTCCAAGAGGTAATATTTTCTCATATTCTTTTAATAATTTTATTCCCCATGGGAATGGTAACTTCATAAAATAAGACCTTAGTATAAATTTATTTTCTTGATAATCTCCTTGGTTTAATATATAGTATATCTCTTCGAATTTACATGTGTATCTTTCTAGCTCACATATATCTTCAATTTTTCATTGCTATTATTCATTCATTATATTCTTCTTGCTTTCTAGTTTCTTCATCAACTGTGAATCTGTATCCTAAGAATTCTGTTCTTAGGGCTCTTTCAAACCTTCTTAATATTTCTTGTATATTTTGCTCATTCAAGATATTCCTGTTATCTAATGTTTGAATTATATTTTCTCCATATTTTATTCTTTTTTTTTATATTTTCTGGTAGCTTTCTCTACCATTCAGATATAATTCCTCTGAATGTATGTTCTATAAATCCAAAGGCTGTATATGTTTCCCATTTGTTAAATTGTATAGCTAGGTCTGTACTTTTCATCCATGTTTCAATGGCTTTATCTTTATCTACACAATCATGATCTAACCATATCCATGTTGTATAGATTGGTTCATTATAAGATTTCATTGGATTTATTTCTTTTATGAATTGTTTTCTTATATTTTCAATGTATCTTTTCTGTATTTTTCTATATTGATCAACACCATATTTCTTAGGTATTGGTGTACCATAAGCATATTCATATTTTTCATCACTACTAAATTTTGTTTTGAAATTATGACTAGTTGATGGGTTAGTGTTCATCTTTGTATTTTTCATTTTTTCAGTTAACTTTTCTAACTATTTTTTATATTCATTATATTCTTCACCTGTAGATTTTAAAATTTTTTATTCTAATTCTTCAACCTCTGTAATCATATATTGCTTTATCTCATGATTTTTTTCCTCTATCCTTATCTTTCTGTGTTATCCTGAAATCTTGAGATGAATTAATTATAATCCTGTCTTTTCCTTTAAGATTTTTATCTAAAAGAGTATTTCCTATTTGTATATTATATTCTAGATTTTCCAATATAATCTTTTGTGTATATCCTCAAAATTTTCATTTGTACTATTTTAAGGTAAATAAGGATAACTAGATTTCTTATGTTTTTCAACTTTTTCAAAAATTATTCAATTATGTTTTCTTCGTCAATTATATTCATCATTATTTTAGATTCGTAACATGGCTCTGATACCATTTTCAGAGTAGCATGTGGAATTATGACCTATTTTTGAAATCTTTTCTAAATATTCTATTATACGTTCTTTTGTTACTTTATGTTTTATGAGAATGATATAAAATCTAATAGTTAATCTATATCTTAACATTTTATATGCATTACACATCTTATGGAATTTAGGTTTTCTCATTTATAATTAAATGATACTTTATATTAAATAATATCTAGAATTAAATTTATCAAAGATTCTAGGTTTATAAATTTTTGGGGATCTAATTGAAGTTTCTATATTCTTATAGTGGCTTTGTTTGCAAATTCTATAAATGAGGGTACTTTTGGAAATTAATTTTTCTGTAATCTTTCTGTACATGAATAGTTCTGGCAAAGTAGAATTATTCTTATTAGAAATAATCTTACACAAGTAGAGGTTGGGAAAATAATAATTTGTCATGTGGGCTTGCATATGTAATTAATTGTATATAAATATTATCTTAAAATTAAGTCCTTTTAAAGTGATCTAATAAGAATTTAAGTTATTGGGCTTTGGACATTTAAATAAGGGCAAATTAGGTCCAATAGCCTAAAAAATTAACTAATTTGATAAATACTTAATAACTAATTAAATCACTTAAGGGACGTAATTAATACGTTCTAAAATCCCAAAACTTCCAAAACTCCCCCAATATATCTATCCACTACCCCCATTGTAACCGGGCCGGCGAGCACCGTTTCATCCATTCAAAACCTTCAACTTCTGGCAAAATTCATCCAAAATCATAGAGAAATTGGAAAATATAGGTGATTCCAAGCTTTTTCAGCCGTCGATCAAACGTTTACAACCCATTTTCTCTGGAAGTCTGGTACCATTTTAAGGATGGCCAGTAAGCACAGGTTTTCGTCTACTCTTGGGTAATTTACAGTCCGAATTCTCATTGTCTTCAAATTCCGAAACAACATCATTTGCCTGTGCTATGATTGACTGGAAAGAGACCCCCAATGCTCATGTTTTCAAGGCTGTCGTGTTGGGGTTGCGGAAGGAGGAGGTAAAGGTGGAGATTGAAAATGATAGGATTCTGCTGATAAGTAAAGATATTTTTGAGGTTGTTTTGCTTTGCTAGTTAAGTTGAATTTCTCACTTGTAGATGCTTGGCTATGTACAGGAAATTGCATTTAGAAAGGTGATTTAGCTTCGGCAAAGAATTGTTATACACTTGCCCTAAGCAAGGTCTATAAGAAAAAAGAGAAGGATTGGATACGATTTAATTCTACAGTCAATTAGAAATGAAAAAAAAAACACGTTAGTGGTAAAATTTAAAACTAATTAAAGTTTGATCATTCAACTGGATTTATAGTGGGATAGAGTTCTAACAAGCAATTATAGATCTGTTATGCTAATTTCTGTTAGAAATTCTAGAAAAAATTGATAGGTGTTGAAATTGATGAGAAAATGTAGGTGATTCCAAGCTTGTGAGCCATTAGCATTCTCAGTAGAGCCCTCGAGGTTTTGAGGATTAGATTCCTCTCTGTTCTTCTTTTCAGCTAAAGTAGATAGTTAGATACTACTACATTTGTCGTTTGATTCCTGCCAAAAAAAAAAAGCAATTTTATGTTTGAAAATATTATCGTTTACAAAGAAGAAAAAGAAAAAGAATAGAATTGCTCTCAGAACCTTTTTTATTTGTTTCTTCTAATGAATATGTCTTGGTCTCAATGGAAGTGCTGTCTGAATCTTTGCAATGTATTGAGTTTCTAGATCCTGTTGAAGTTCTAGTATATGTTTTTTCATATTTGGATTGGTCCCTTGTGTTAATATTTTTTGTTACTTTTTTTCACTTTTTTGAATTTTTTGTCACTTCCAATTTATAGGGTACTATAAGATCGAGGACATACGCCACAACATGGTTGTAAAGGGTGTTCATTTTTTTTTTAATCTGTAACTTTTTTAATTTGTGTCACTTTTTAAAATTTTTGTCATTTTTTTAGTATTTATCACTTTTTTGAATTTTTGTCACTTTTTTTAATGTTTGTCACTTTTTTATCGATTACATACTTGATTACTGGTGTTGTACAAATGGATGGTGCTATTTTGGTATGTCACTTTTTTTGAGTTTCATCACTTTTTTTGAGTTTGTATCACTTTTTAAGTGCTTGTCACTTTTTTTTTTTAATTTTGTCACTTTTTTTGAGTTTGTGTCACTTTTTTAAAAAAAGTAAAAAAAGTTACCGTTTTTATAAAAAAAGTGACATTGTGTCACTTTTTTATTTTACACAGTATTTTTTACTTCCTAAAAACTTTTCATATGATTTTTCAAAACATCCCTAATTGTAAGGGTATTTTTGTAAGTACCCCTTTAAATAAAGTGTGTGCTAAATATATGTAGAGACCAGATCCATTAGGGATGTATTTAACTACTAGCCGAATACATATGAAAATATAAATAGGTAGTCCCCAATTCATCTGTGATTATCATTAACAATCAAGAAGAAGGGTGCGAGCCAATATTAAAGATTAAAGATCAAGAAATCAAACATGAAGAGATTGCAGTTGATCTTCAAGATTCAAGATCTGGAATCAAGATCCAGTAATAAAGAATCATTTCCAATGAATTAGTATGTTCCGCATTTAATAATTCTCTTAGTGATTTGACTGGATGATCTTTGCAATAAAGTAATTATGTTTTCAAGTTCTCGAGATTTAAAATTTTGATAAAATCTAACAGTAGAGTCTTTAGAAGCGATAACATTAGTAAAAGGACTTGAAGGCGACACACTGGAATTATTGGCAGTGATGGAACCATCCGACGAAGTCCATTTTAAGCATCCCTTGCAGCAAAACCTTGTGGGTGATCTGATCTGTCACAACTTGAAAATTAGAATGGAATTGAAAAATGACACTATTATCTGCAGTCAATTTAGAAATGCTCAACAAAATTTTTATAATGTTTGAGACGTGTGAAACATTTTTGAGATACAAGGGAGATGTTGTGAAGTGAATTTTTTAGAGTGTCCAGGGTGCAATTTTTGGAACAGACTACCATTACCAACGGCGAGCTGTTCTTTACCATAATAGTCGGATTTCAAGGCAAGATTGTCTGAATCTGAGGTTAAGTGATTCCTCACGCCATTACCATGAGGGGTCACCAACGACTCAGAAGAGGCAATAAAGGCTGCTGCATTATTCCCTTGGTTGTTAAAATTTCCTTGATTATTGTGGCTGAAATTTCCTAGATTGTTATGGTTGGAATCATATTTGTAGTAACAGAAAGTTGCTAAATGTCCAATTTTATCACACAGTTGACGAGTAGGACTCGATCCAGGATTTCCTCAGCCTCCTTTACCACGAGAACCTCCTGTACTTGGAAAATGCCCCCATGTCCCTGCATTTGTTCCTGTGGATGTTGTCCTTGTAGTTTGTTGTTCTTAGTGTTGAATTTATTTGCAGAGAATAGATTAGCTGAAGTTTGTGAAAGAGTACTCATTGCATTTAACTGCTGAATTCGGCTTTCTTGAGTGATTAATATGGACTCTACATCAGATCATGAGATTATGGCCTTCTGGTGAGTAATTAGTGACACCGCACTGTCATATTCATCAATGGGCATTAAGCCTTTTAGTTGTACGTTGCACCTGCTGGCGATAGTTCAATGCATTAGTCGTTCATTGGTCTGGCCAGTGAAAATCGGCCCGGATCGACCCGGGACCGCGGGCCGACCCTTGACCCGAGCAGGTGGTTCACGGGTCAAGGAGGTGTAACCCGCGGGCTTCGTGGGTTGCACCTTCACGGGCCGCGGTTAACTCGCTGACCCGTGAAAAAAAAATTTTAAAAATTTGAAAAAAAAGTAGGTGTCAACCTAGTTGGGATGTATTCATACTATAAATATTTGATGATAGTAATTAGAAATACATTTAGTTATTATTTGTTTAAGTTAAATTTAACTTTGTAAAGTTATAAATAATTCATGTAACATTAAATTTGTATTCTATGTAAACATTTCTTGGTATAAATATGAATTTATTATTTTATTCAATTCTTAATTTACATTTAACAAAAAAAATATTTTTTGCTATAAATATGAAAAATTCTATATTTTTATAATTTTATGTGTACAATCATACGGGGCCAAACAGGAACAAACTACGACCCGTGACCTGCATGGGCTCAACCTGGATGAGTCAGCGGGCGGGCCTAGGTTGTAATTCAAAATTTGTGGGCCGACCGGGAACCCGTAGCGGGCAGACTTTTTTTCACGCGGGCCATTATCGGGCTCATATGTTGGTGGGCCGACCGGGCCCGGACCACCCGGATTGACACCTCTAGGTTCTGAAATGGATCTCAGAAATCCCATTAACAGTTGATTAGTCACAATCCATTCTTCATGATCTGGGTTAGGAGAACGGTTTCTTTCTTCTCCATTCTGCGCAGGATTCAACCAAGCCAGTTTCCTTTAATGGCAGATGAAGATTCATGTTGGTTCGTGCTTTTATGGCACTTCCACTATAAAAAAATCCAATCCTACAAAGGATTGTTCATTGAACTATTACAGAACCCAAAGTTGGGGAGAGGTTTCCAGCTAAGAAGATTGCCATCCAACTTTTGGCCTCTAAAAACTAGGAGAATCATTGATTTCTAAAGAAGATGATTATTATAATCCAACTTGATCGCAAAAGCATGGCTCAAGGCTCCACTGAAGGGCGAGGGATTCTTTGAGGGTAATGAACATTGGACAGTAGTGCTCGATGCATCAGCATCGTTTTCTGATGATGGGTTAGTCACGGTGAACAAAGTTCTTAGGCACTTACCTTTGGAAAAGGCTCTATACCAATAATGCCAGTAGTTTCAAGCATAAATTATGTTAGAAAACTATTTCTTTATCTAGGAACATGGGATCTTGCTCAGTTGGAAGCTAATTTTTTTTCCCTAAGGATCAGTGAATTGTTTTTTCAATCCCAATTAGTAACTATAATTGTGCAGATTAGATATTATGGCACTATGATGTTGTTATTATTCAATAATTATGCTAAGAATAAGAATCACATATTCTCATTGATAGTTTGTAATTCATACCTGTGGAAGACATTTTGTGTGTGTGAATATTACCAACTAGATCTTCCTCTCCTTGCTCCTGAAAAATAATTAGCTGTCAATGGGGCAAGCCAATAAAACGATATGGAGAGGAGAGGAGATGAGACATAGCCATTATATAGAAAATTATAAAGCAGCCCATTACCGACTCTAACCCTAATTAGGGTTTACATAATTCCGGCCCACATACTTAAGATTACCACATTATAATAATATAACCCGTAAGATGTACAACGGCCCAAGTGATCATGATGTAGTTCGAATCTACAAACACAATAATAACAACTCGAAACGGATTGCATTTAAGAAAACAAACGCCTTTTCTTATTTCATGAACAACCAAATACCCTACAAGACATTTTAGAGTTTTAAATATGAAAAGAACAGATAACCTACTGGGCCAACAATTCCTTAATAGGTTGGACTACAAAGCAAAATAAATAAATACTGAAAATAATGAACTAAGAAACATTAACTGCCGTTTTGACTTAACAAACGAATTCAAATGTCCAAAATCCATCATACGTCACAGCAAAGCGGTGAGTTCAATAGGAATCGTCGCAAGCTTTCCGGAACGGAGTCATGGGCCCAAAACGGACACTGTATGCAAAATTTACGCCATTTTCTTTGAACACTGACCATCCAAGTGTTCCAAATACGTAAGTGTCTATTCCTCCACACTAACCTCATCATTCTGCCCGCGATCAATGGGATTCGCCCTCGAATCAGAACTGGTAGCACCATCTTCTATGTTATCGCCATGGTATAGCAAAAGATGCTTCACATTAAACATATCAGAAGTCCAAATATGAGAAGGAAGTCGAAGGCGATAGGCGTTGGGATTAATCTTCTCTATAATTTCCACTGGACCAATGGTACAAGGCAATAACTTCGAATATTCATGAGAAGGCACTCGATCCTTAGTCAGCACCACCCAAACAGAATCCCCAACGTCAAATTCAACAGAACGTCGATGTCAGTCAGTCGTCTCTTTATACCGACGGTTGGACTCCAACAGATTAGCTGGAGTCTCCTCGTGAACCTGCTCCAAACTACGAACAAAGTCAACAGCCTTCCCGTGCAACCGAATCTTAGAGGGCAGAGTCAATAAGTCAACAGGACTGCAGGGCAGAATACTATACACAATTCGAAACAGACTGAAATCAGTGTTCCTATTTCGAGCATGATTATAAGAAAACTCTGCCTGGTGAAGCCGCTAATCCCATGAACGAAGATTATCCCCCTACGCACCTCAACAAATAACCCAAAGATTGATTCACTACCTCAGTTTGCCCATCTGTTTGAGGGTGGTAAGCACTACTAAAAGTGAGCGACGTGTTAACTGACTTCCATAAGCTCCGCCAAAAGTGATCGATGAACTTTGTGTCTCTGTCGACACAATAGAAATGGGCAAACCATGAAGACGATAAATCTCTCTGAAAAAGAGCGGGAAACCTTGACAGCCTCAGTGGCACGCTTACAAGGTATGAATTGCACCATTTTCAAAAATCAATCCACGACCACAAAAATGGGGTCATTACCACACTGTGTGCACGGTAAACCCAGGATAAAATCCATGCTAATATCTGTCCACGGAGCTGAAGGCACTGGTAAGGGTCGATAAAGACAAGCGTCCATGGCTTTCCTTTTTGCCATATGACACACCCTGAAAAATGAAGCACTAAGGAGAGCTAAAGTGAAATCTCGCCCCACATGACCCTCACCATGAAACTCTTCAATCAATTTCAAATGAATGCTGCAATATGGTATACACAATTGAACACCCTGTAACACATAACCGTCCTCTAACAGAAAGGGAGGATGAGGTCCCTACAGTAAACTGTGAAAAATGGAGCCAAAATAAGAATCATTAGCATAAAGAGAGGCAAATGTTTCAAACCCCATAACTACCACATGTAGACGTGCTAATAACCCATGTCGCCGACTGAGCACGTCTGCCATACGATTAGAACAACCAGCCTGATGCTTAATGACAAATTTGAATTGCTATAAGAAGGCAATCCACGATGCATGATGGGCAGACACAGAATCCTGGCTGGACTTGAGAACCTCATGATCACTGTATAAGATAAATTCCCGCAGAAATATATAATGTCGCCAATGGCGTATGGCCTAAACAACGACATAAAATTTTGTATCATAAGTGCTATATCTCCCACGAGCCCCTGCCAACTTCTGACTGAAATAAGCTATTGGTTTTCCCTCTTGACTGAGAACAACTCCAATGCCCAATTTAGAGGTATCGCAATGTAAGGTTAAAGGCTTTGCGAAATCAGTCAATGCAAGTATCAGGGCTGAAGTCAAGCGCTCCTTAATAACCACGAACGCCTTCTTAGCCTCGGGTGTCCATTGAAACTTACTCTCCTTCATGCAATTAGTAATGGAAGACATGATGGTGCTAGAATACTAAATAAATCGTCAATAAAACGACGCCAAACCATGGAAACTCCACACATCATAAACTGATTGTGGCCGTGGCCACTGTCGAATCGCATCAATCTTAGCTAAATCTACCGTTACCCCACTGGCTAACACAACATACCCTAAAAACAGAACACTATCGATATAAAATACACACTTATTACGAGCTACAAAAAACTCTTCCCGACGCAAAACAACAAGGACGTCCCTTAAATGCACACCATAAGATTCCTCTGACCCACTGTATACCAATATATCATTGAAGTATATAACCAGACACTTACCAATAAAGGGTCGAAGGGCTTGGTTCATAATTCACATGAACGTGCTTGGTGCATTGGATAATCAGAAGGGCATAACCAGCCACTCAAACAATCCCTCATATGTCTTAAACGCTGTCTTCTCTCATCACCAGGATGGATTCTGATATGATGGTAACCACTTTTCAAGTCCAGTTTGGTAAATACTGTTGCTCCTGCCAACTGGTCAAGTAAATAATCTAATCTCGATATCGGGAAGCGATATCGAACTGTTATTTTATTGATAGCTTTGCTAATGATACACATCTGATAACTTCCATCTTTCTTTGATACTAGAAGCCCAGGGACTGCACAAGGGCTGAGGCTCTCTTTGATAAAACCCTTCTGCACCAACTCCTCTACATGTCTCTTCAACTCATCATGTTCTGTCAGGCTCATTCGATAATGTGGACGGTAGGCAGCGATGCACCAGGTATCAAATCAATCTACTGATGTATATCCTGTAAATGAGGAAGACCCTGTGGAAGGTACTCTGGGAACACATCGTGAAATTCAGACACCAATGCAGCAGCTTTGAGGGTGAAGACCTGTCCCTCGACTGCCATAGGAACTGCCAACACTCCCATCACCTTAGTTCCTAATAACAACAATACGATACCTTCCGCCAGCATCTCGTGCACAAATAAGGATCGGGAAAGTAGGTTACTACTGTCCCCTGCTGAAAAGATACGAGCATCCTTGGAAGGTAGTAGTACAATCTTCTTACCCGAAAAGGTGAACGCAAACGTGTTCCGACATCCTTCATGACACACATCCCTATTAAGCTGCCATGGACGACCTAACAACAGACGACACGTGTCCATAGGCACCACATCACACCAAACACTATCACGATACACACTTCTAATAGAGAAAGGTACCAATACACGTCTAGTAAAACAAATTTCATTACCTCGTCTCAACCATGTGAGGCTATAAGAAGCGAGGTGGGGTTCGGAGCCTAACTTCAACTTCTGTACAGCCACTTCTGATATCACATTTTCACAACTGCCTGAATCATTGATGAACCTGCACACTTTGCCCCCAATGGTACAAGTGGACAAAAAGATGTTGTTTCACTGCAAGTCCTCAGACGACCCTTTAGACGTAAGGAATGCCCGCCGCACCACCAAGAGAGGTCACGTGTCACCTGTATGCACTACTTCAGCCTCTTTTTCCTCATTCACCACATGAACATGGTCTTTGACATAAACTTGTGTTGCTTCTCCAATCAACAAATCTGGGTGTGACTGTCTTTGGGATGGACAGTCCCTCTTCAAATGGCCAAAATAACTACAACCAAAACACTGACTACCATGCCCTCGTCTATCAGAAGGATCCCAGCCACCCGGACTTGCGGCTGAAGGAGCGGCTGGCCGAATGTTCCAATCAACGTCCCGACCCCTAGATGTGGAAGATTGGAAGAATGGTCGACCCCCACCTCCAAAATTGCTTACTAAAGAACTGCTTACTACAGAACGACATATTTATCGAGTTCCAGCCTGATGTGCACGTTGATGAGCTTCAGAAATAGACACTGGTGAAAATATATTAAGAAAATCCTGCAAATTCAACCGTAGCCCATCAATGTAGCGCACCACCAACTAATCCTATGACTCATCCACATTATTACGTGCTATCAATTGGTAAAACTCTATGGAGTAAGCATCTACAAAGCGGTTTCCTTGCCTTAAATTCTGTAACCCCTGACATAAGGTTCTGGTATAATTAAAAAGAAAAAATGCCGCCTTTAACTGTTTCTTCATCTTTTCCCACGACTGAATTTTCACCTTGCCCTGACGGATTCGATTCTATTTAAGTTGTTGCCACCAAGCAGCAGCACGACCACGCAAACGTGTAGCCACCAATGGTACCCTCTTATTGTCGAGCACCTCTTTGTAATCCAAGATCTCCTCTACTGCTGCTAGCCAATCAAGGAATTCATCTACCTCTATCCCACCATGAAATTCAGGGATATCAACCTTGATTCCGGACTCCCACCGCTGAAACGCATCCTGCTGTTGGACACGGGGCGCTTGTACACGTTCGCCATGTGTCTCCGATAAGGTCTTCTCGTCTGACCTCTCGCCTGTTTCATATCCTTCTTTCCTATCACTTGTGGGACCACGACGTGAGGGGTAGGAGGTGTTCCATTCCGCACAACCTCCGTCGCCCACGTTATAAACTGATCAAACCGAATTGTCAATGCCTCGATTTGATTACGTAGATCTGCAACTTCATCAACCTGGCCACCACGACCAGCACGTCCTCTTCCACGAACTATGCTTTGATACCAAATGATGTAGTTCGAATCTACAAACACAATAATAACAACTCGAAATGGATTGCCACTACACCAAAAAAGGCCTTTTGCAACGGCCAAAAAACGTTGCAAAAGGCCTTTAGCAACGTTTCAGCATATGTTGCAAAGTGCAGTGTTTCCAAAAAGGGAAGAGATATAGCAACGTTTAAAAAACGTTGCGAAAGAGGTCTTTGGAAGATTGAGCACCTCCGCACACACCGCACAGCTATCATCCATCGCCTTTGTTCACTTGTGTAAGATTGATTTAGAATTGGAATCGGACTTGGAATATGCGAACGAACAAGAGAACAATATGATCTAGGGTTTCTAAAGGGTCGGAAAGCTCAAAATAAATAAATAAAAATAGATAAACCGATGCATTTCATATTTTTCTTCTATATATATGGTGTGCATAGTCGCCGAGTAGAGTTCCTGTCAAGAGGCCGGAGACGGGTTGGAGACGGGTGACGGGTTGTCCGGCGTTTTTCACTCTGTGGAGGAGTGGAGGCGTGAAAGGAGTGGAGGCGTGAATTAGGGCTGGGTTTGGGTAATGAGGGTGGAGTGACTGAGTTTTAAAACTTTTTGTAAACAACGGCTGAAACTTTTCGCAACGTTTAATTAGGTCCCACTTTTCGCAACGTTTAATAAATGTTGCGAAAGGTCACTTTTCGCAACGTTTATTAAACGTTGCGAAAGATCTCACATTCCGCAACGCTCCAGAAACGTTGCAAAAGGGGGTATATCACAACATTTTTCAAAAAACGTTGCCAAAACTCATTAATATTAATCAATTGCAACATTCACTTACTGAAATGTTGCCAAAAGACCTTTTTAGCAACATTTATCAACAAATGTTGCCTTTTTAATGTTGCAAATGATGTTTTTTGGCGTAGTGTGCACTTAAGAGAACAAACGCCTTTTCTTATTTCATGAACAACCAAAAACGCATTTTAGAGTCTTAAATATGAAAAGAACAGATAACCTACTGGGCCAGCAGTCCCTTAATGGGCTGAGCTACAAAGCAAAATAAATAAGGAAAAATTTCATAATTAAGAGGTTAAGTTTTACCCATTTCAAATTTAAGAGATAAGGTTCAAAATTTAAAATTTCAGATTTTTTAAGGTTTAAAATTTCAAATCTCATATTTTTTTAAATTTTATTTTTAAATTAATTAATTAAACATATATTTTATTAATTAAATATATTAAGTTCACAATTCCATATAATTTGATCACACATTCTATATAATTGGTCACAAATCACAAATTTTACATGTCACAAATTATTTTACAATCACAATTCAAAAATTTTATAGGTCACAATTTGTTCATCGGTCACAAATAAAAAATTGAAATGTCACAAATTATTTTACGGTCATAATTCAAAAAATTTATATGTCACAATTTGTTCATCGATTACCAATCAGAAATTTTATAAGTTACAAATTATTTTACTGTGACAAATTAAAAATTTTATAGGTCACAAATTATTTTACGATCACCATTCAGAAATTTTATTAGTCACAATTTGTTTATTGATCACAAAGAAAAAAAATTATATGTCACAACTTATTCATCCGTCACAAATGACAAATATTATAAGTCACAACTTAGTAGACAATCACAAATTGTCAAATTATCGGTCACAAATTAAAAATTTCTTCGGTCACACATTATTTCTTCGTCACAATTTATATTTTTCATTGGTCACATATTGTTTATCGGTGACAAATTAATGAATTTAATTATCACAAACGACCAAATAATCTGTGACCACCACCAAAACTTGTGACCAACACCCACCAACAGCATGACAACCGAACCCCGTCGGAACCACCACCACCACCTCCTGGCAACAAACCATCATCTAAAAATACCGACATCACCACGAACACCACTACCTACCCACAACCACCGCCACCGCGACTGTTTCCTCATAGGAATGTTGATTTTCGCCATTCTGCAAAAAATATACATCACTCATTCAGTCCAAACACTGAGGACTAAGCCTTTAAGTCTATTAGGTAGACCAAAGAACATAGGCCAGAAAAGCTCCATGGAACTAGAGATCAATTCACAGGTTATTGAAAAATCTATTGGAGACGCGTCACCTGATATGCTGTCCCTAGCACTGTCGCACCACCACCTTCACCAGATTCAACATTACTAGCACCACTATTGCCAAAACTCACCACAACCACTAGCATCACCACCTTACTAACAACACCATAACCAACACCCAAAGAAACCACAAACAGATCGGAGGAAGAAACATTACCATTTAAAAATCACAATGCCTCTAGCCCAAAACCCAAAACACTCATAAATCACGGCACCGGTCACCTAAAACGCCCCCAACGCAAATTGGAGGAAGAGTGTCCCGATCCTATACCGCTACACAAAGGCGCTGGACCTTGCGTAGCACCGACGCTCACTGTCGGGGCGCTGTTGCGAATAGCAATGCAATGCTCGGCGATGCTTACCTGATGGCAATGAGCGGTGTTGACGGTCTCCGATGGTGGTATATGCTAAAGGCATAGAAGAGAGGAGAAGGAGAAAGATATAGAGAGAGAAGGGAGATGGGAATTAGGGCTGGGGAAGTGATGGGTGGGTGGGTATATAGATTAATTTAATTTAGTAATTATATCATTAATATTAAAAATTGAATTATCATCTGATTTTTGAATAAAAACTTATAAATCTGAATTTTGAAATTGGAAATTTAAAATTCTGGTATGATGTAATTTCCACAATAAATAAATACTGAAAACAATGAACTAAGAAACATTATGTGGCGTTTTGACTTGGTAAACGAATTCAAATGTCCAAAATCATCATACGTCACAGCAAAGCAGTGAGTTCAGTGGGAATTGTCGCGAGCTTTCCGGAATAGGGTCGCGGGTCCAAAACGGACACTGTATGCAAAAGTTACGTCATTTTCTTTGAACACGACCATCCAAGCATTCCAAATACGCAAGTGTCTGTTCCTCCACACTAACCTCATTAGATCACTAACATATTGGGCCTAATCACAATATCACTGCAAACCATACATCTAACCCGTAAAATTCGCAATCAAATGGAAGCCCACATAATAGAATTATTCTAACATATGAATGAAATGGAATTTATATGATACAATCTGACTATAGACTCCAAAATTCAGCTTCTTCATCTGGTGGAAATGTGCCGAGTAAATGGTGTAAAGGGTCGTGGACTCTGAACATCCCTTCTAAAATCTGTATATTTATATGGAGGCTGTTTTGTGAAGTTCTTTTACTAGGCCGTAAGATGTATGTGATTTAGAGTGTGCTTTCTGCCATAATCACGAGGAAAAGTTCTTTCATGTTTCCATCGAATGCGAACATGCTTGGATACTTGGTGACAAGTGCAGATGTGAGATCTTATTGGTCCATGGAGAGAGTTGTTGTTGGGCTCGTGTCGTTTCGTTCCTTGTTCAGGTAAACATAGGCCCTCACGGCAACATCCGTTACACTTTTCAATGGAGATACGTAGTTTTTTAGGGGAACTTACAAAAATATCCTTAAAATTAAGGGTGTTTTGAAAAATCATATGAAACATATTTTGGAAGTAAAAAATACAGTGTAAAATTAACTGTCACTTTTTTTAATAGAAAAAGTGGCACAATAAAAAAAAAAGTGATGTCACTTTTTAAAGTTAAGTGTCACTTTTTCATTAAAAACATTTTTATTAAAAAATGATGTTTGTCACTCAAAAAAGTGATAGAACTTTCAAAGAATTAACAAAAAAAGTAACAAACATTAAAAAAGTGATAAAAATTTAATAAAAAGAGATGAACACAAAAAAAAGTGACATAAATTCAAAAAAGTGACAAATTGACCATTTTCAAGTTGGTGTAACACAATTGAGTTATTATTTGCCCGGTTGAGGCATGACAAAATATCTTGTTACTTTTCTAAAAGTCCAAGTTAAACATCTTCGTAGCACTTCCAAAACATCTCACTTTCTTCATGAACCTCAAAGGATTTATTGGCGAAAATAAATATAAAAAAGTGACAAACTAAAAAAAAAAAAAAAGTGACATAAACTTAAACAAAATTCATAGTATACTGATTTGTGTAAGAAACAAAAGATTTTTGAGGTTATTATTTTTTTTTTCCAGTGAGATACTTATTTAAAGACCTTTTTCATTTAGAATCCTCTCATGCCAATTTAAAAAAAAGTGACATAAACTTAAAAAAGTGACAGAATCATAAAAGTGACACGAGTTCACATTGTATTCTTCTTAGATGACATTCTACAAACACCATGGATACACTAAATCTTTTTCCCAATAAATTCGTGAATATGAATTCTTTTCGCTATTCCAATCTACCAAACAAAATGGTCCTCCAAGAATTCATCAATTCACGATCCACGACAATGGTTGAACCAATATATGTCTGATATCATAAGGAAACAGAAGTGCCTGAGCCATCCATTAAGGCTTCCCAGAAATTTGCTGTCAGTCTTGATAAAGACTTTTCATCATTCAAATTCAGTGCTGCTGAGAAATCTCCTTTTGAACTCAGTGCCAATCTTGTTAAACTAGATGATGATTCGGTTTTGGGCCCATTATTCACAAATGATTCATCTTATCAAATGATTTATGTAATCAGAGGCAGCGGAAGAATTCAAATAGTTGGCCTTAATGGACAAATTGCTTTGGATAGCAAAATGGAAGCAGGTCAGTTATTTGTCGTGCCACGATGAAGAAATCGATGGAAAATAAGTCGAAAATGGAGATTTGCAATTGGATTTGCTTGGATTTTGCTCACAACTTCGCCTCTGGAGGTGTAGAGACTGTGCAGGTGTAGAGACGACACTGGCAGGGTGTTATCTTATCAATCATTTCACTAAGTCCGATGTGACTTGACTCACCGCCTCATCAGAGGATCCACGTTGCCTCTGCCAACGGGGGTTGGATGAGCAGCGTTTGGATTGGGATCGCTTCGGCATACACATGGTCGAATCGCATGTTTGTTATGCCACCCGTGGGCTTATTCGCTTACCACGTAGAATTTATTTTACGATTATTTATATGAGTAACAAATGGGAATAAAATAATTAATTAAATTAATTTGTGACGTGTGTGCATGTTTAATTTTCTTTCATATATTACAATAAATTAATGTTTCCAAAAAACGAAAAAAAAAAATTATGTTTCCTGGATTGGGAGAGAATTCGCTGGCTTTCATTCATAATTATATATTTTTATATATTAGTTTCGATAAGATTAGTTGATTGCAGTTCAAGAAATTTATCACAATCTGTGAATTTAATTATAACTTCTGTTTTAATTAAATAGTTGATTAAGGTTTATGTTTGGACTCTGTGGTTCTAAGTTGTACATAGATTGTGTTATTATTATTAGTTGAGTTTGGAAGAGCTGCCAAAACTAGAGCTTCTCCCGATTTCCACTTAGATAGTTGTAAATTTATTGAAAAAATCTCCTACTTCCCACCTTCCACCAACCCTACAATCAGCACCATATATAAATAACTAGCTAGCTAGTTCTTCCTGGATTGTATGCAACGGATTTTCAGGTTGGGCTTTGGTTGTAGTTAATTAGGTGGTTTATGACGTATTTAATACTTCCTTAAAATGTTTAATTAGTTTAAGGGTATTAATCAAAACACGTAAAAAAAAAAATGGTATACGGCCTAATATTCCCTTTCCAATATTTAAAGTTGTAATAGGTGATTGTTTTTAACTAATGGAATGCTTGGTTCAAAAAAAAAAAAAATCAAAAAGCCCTATTTGGCTTCATTTTCAATAACTCATTTTTTCTCAAATTAATTTTCTATATCATATTTTATGAAACCCACAACTTTACATTTTAAATCAAATTTCATCAATTTTTATTAAAATCTACTAAAAATCTGATTTTTATGCAAACCAAATAGGGGCAAAATATCAGTGAGATTTTTCTTAAATTCCGCCGGCGCCTGAAGCATGATTCCGGATGAAAAAGATCAAATATAATTAGCAACTTCACAATTAATTTAGCCAAACATGTTAATATCCTTAACCTACTTTTTTAGTTCCGAAAATGAAACTAAAATTCAAATAGAAAAATAAAAAGAATGTAAATAGTCTTTCTTCTTTTTGTTGTTGCTTGAATATTTTCATATATAAAAAGCCAAAGAAAATGCATATCCATTTTCCCCTTACCAGAATGGTTAATTTTGCATAGAAGATGGAAATAAAATTTTCAATCTTTTGTGCTCGCAAGCTCAATCTATTTGCTTTTGTATAGTTTGAGGCTTTAATATTTATATAAGAATTTAATTGTTTTCTTCTACATTTTATCCTCTTCTTTTAGGCAAATCCTGATTATATACTTGTTGATCTCAATCTCTCATCCTTGATATATTATGCCCATGTTTGATGAGATTTAAAATTAGATTTTTAGCAGATTTTGATAAAAATTGATAAAAATAAACAAGTAAATAAAGATGATAGACTTATTCGAGGAATCCATATCTCCCCAATGTTCATCAGCAGGTCATTATTTTAATTCTGAAACAATGCACACCCAATCACTCATTTGTCAATCTTTTTCAGCGTGTTCGAAATTCGTTCACAAGAATTTTCAGTCCTAATTAGCTCAAGTATACATGAAATTCAACGAATAGGTATGAGTTTCTATATGTGCCAAGTAGTTTTGTGTTTTCAGTTTTTAATATTTTAAGTTAAGTAATTTATGTGCAATTATGTGATCCAAATTAAAGAAGGATCTCGTGGGTAATACCATAGGGTATTATTATGTAGATCTATACGAAAACCAGCCATAGGGCTAGAAACCCAAAGTGGAGATTGAGAATGGGTATGACATAAGTGAGAATGAGACGGCCGGGATATCATCCCACTACAAAATTATGTTATGTGCATTAAATCATGAAAATACTGACATGAAATATGTATTAAGTGTATCGTATGCTCATTCCATATTTAAAATATTTTTTGAGATGTTTGATTGATCGAAGTTGGAGGTTGAAACTCTTGACACAGTCCGTGTCCCTGGATCAAGAATTTTTTCTTTCTTTCAATATTTAGCATTTAGTTTAACATTATTTGCTATCAGGATTTTATTTTCGAAATCGATGAATTTATATTTCATTAATGGATTGAATTTATTTAACATATTATGAGACAATAAAATAGCCTATTTTATTCCGCAAAGTTATTACATGTCTTGGTCTTCCATCTAGTCAAGATACGCATGGCTGTTACCATCTAAGACTGGAAACTTGAGCTATTTGACAAATTAGAAGTTAGGCAGGAATTTAATGTCATGGTCTTCCATGACTCGATAATGTCTTGGTCATCCATGACTCGAGGCTTACATTTTGCCAAAACTTGTACATATAGTTTGCTCATTACTAGCTTTTACTTTTTAAAGAATGCAACCCATAAACGTCCAACAAAGACTATTTCAATTTTAATTTTCCTCAGATGTGGTATCTTTTCCGCTACACGCATCGCAAGGAGAACTAAAATAAACAAGTAAATAAAGATGATAAGACTTGTTCGAAGAATCCATATCTCCCCAATGTTCATCAACAGGTGACTATTTTAATTCTGAAACAATGCACGCCCAACCACTCATTTTGTCAATCTTTTCCAGCGCGTTTGAAATCCGTTCGCAAGAATTTTCAGTCCTAATTAGCTCAAGTATACAAGAAATTTAACGAATAGGTATGGGTTTCTATATGTGCCAAGTAATTTTGTATTTTCACTTTTTAATGTTTTAAGTTAAGTAATTTATGTGCAATTATGTGATCCAAATTAAAGAAGGATCTTGTGGGTAATACCATAGGGTATTATTATGTAGATCTATACGGAAACCAGCCATAGGGCTAGAAACCCTAAATGGAGATTGAGAATGGGTATGATCTAAGTGAGAATGAGACAACCGGGTTATCATCCCACTAGAAAATTATGTTATGTGTGTATTCTACTTGTTTTTTATATTAAATCGCGAAAATACTGGCATGAAATCTATATTGAGTGTATCGTATGCTCATTCCATATTTAAAATATTTTTTCAGATGTTTGATTGATCGAAGTTGGAGATTGAAACTGCTCACACTGTCCGTGTCCCTGGATCAAGAATTTTTTTTCTTTCAATATTTAGCATTTGGTTTAAAATTATTTGCTATCATGATTTTATTTTCAAAATCGATGAATTTATATTTCATTAATGGATTGAATTTATTTAACATATTATGAGACAATAAAATAGCCTATTTTATTCCGCAAGATACACATGGGTGTTACCCTCTAGGACTGGAAACTTGAGGTATTTGACAAATTAAAAGGTTGGCAGGAATTTAATGTCTTGGTCTTCCATGACTCGAGGCTTACATTTTGCCAAAACTTGTGCCAGAAACAAATGACCAACTGAAAAGATGAAAAAAGGAATATTATTAAGCATAATTCTAAGGCTGCTAAGTCTAATTGAATTAGAAGCATAAGCTCCACATTCCCTTTTTGTGAGATTAGTAGCCAAAAATTATGTAATTGATATACTGTTGGGAGATATCCTCTTAATGCTCTTGTTACTCTAATTAAAGTTTACACATTAGACAATTCTCTCGCTTTGCTTTGCTATAATTAAATTACTTGACGTTCAATTTTTATGTTCAAACACTATCAAATATTCATGTTAGAACACACTTTTATTTATAGTTCAAAGAAGTAAAGAAGAACAAAAAGATAATAGACTCATTCAAGGGAATTCAAGCCTCTCAAACGATCAACAAGAGATTTGCATTTTCTTTCTCAGATAATGAATCCTGATCTGTTACTTTTGCCCTCTTAAATTAAACGGAGAAACTACAAAATTACTTTCCTAATACTTAGGGTACGTTTTGTTTGGCCTTGTTGTTAAATCATTACTGTCGTTTACTTGGAAAAATATGCAACTCGTGTAAATGTCCAACAAAGACTATTTGAGTTTTTAATCTTCCAGATACGTGCTTTTTTTTTTTTTTCTCAAGTTGGATTTCAATAAGCAAATAATTCCATGCTTCATTGGCTATATATAACCCCACATGTTTTGCTACATTTTGCATCACTTGGTGTAATAACTTCTTGAAGCAAAGCAAAAATGGCCAAGTTTCTACACCTTCTCCTTTTATTCCTTGTGGTAACAATTTCAACATATTCATCTCAAGCCCAAAACTCCCGACAAGACTATCTGACGCCCACAACGCTGCACGTGCCCAAGTGAATGTTGGACCCATGGTATGGGATGATAACGTAGCAGCCTATGCTCAAAACTATGTCAATCAGAGGATTGGTGACTGCAACCTCGTCCACTCTAGCAACCGACCCTATGGAGAGAACCTTGCAAAGGGCAGTGGAGATTTTACCGGCAAGGCAGCCGTGGATTTATGGGTGGCAGAGAAGCCCAATTATGACCATAACTCGAACTCATGCGTGGGAGGACAGTGCGGGCATTACACACAGGTAGTGTGGCGTGACTCAGTACGCCTTGGATGCGCTAGGGCCCAGTGGAACAATGGTTGGTGGTTTATATCTTGCAACTATGATCCTCTCGGTAATGTTAATGGCCAGAGCCCTTATTAAGGGTATTCTGGGTGTTTAGTCAAATAAGATTGAACATGATTGTTAGTTGTTATGTTGAGTCCTAAAATGCTACACAACTTAAAGAAGTACTCCACTTTCTATAGTGGTAAATAAATGCGTGTTGCTAAAATAGCACGTGTGGTGTCTTACTGTTGTAATAACTTTTTCCTTGGAAAGGAAATAAAGAAATATCTTTGCTTCCATTTTAATTATGTTTTGTGCTAAAGAAATAAATAAAGTTTTATACTGAACCGCTCCATGAAATTTATAACAATTATCAATGAAAATGTTTTATTAATATTGTTCCATAATGATATGGTTTCTACTGAACAAAGGCTACTGATCTGCATGAGATGCCCCAGCACTTATAGGGCGGAGCGCGAGGGTGAAGCTGCTCTGCACTTGTACTTTTTGTTTGCGTACTTGCTCACGTTTTTATATTAATTTTGTTAATGTAACTAAACTTGGAGAAATTGTTTTAAGTTTGACAGATGCACCAATCTTTGAAGTTCTTTGACATCTTTTTATGTTCATTTAATAAAATTATTAACTTTACTAGGCACATTAACAAGCATATTTTTTCAGTACAAAATTTTTTTTTCACAGGTTTATGTGACAAACCACTTAGCTAAATTTTGTGCACAAGTTTTAATCTTGTAGAAATTAGCATATAAAAAGAATCCTTATTTTATATTAGATGAACATTAATTTTTTTAATTAATTCATCTTCCTCCATCCACACTAAACCATTTCACTGAGTGTAATACAAGCACTTTTCGCTAGTTCCAATGTATATATTTTGAATAAGAACATATCCAATCTCATGTAAAAGACATAAAGATGAAAGTCGAGAGAAAAAAAATGAAACGTGTACAAAATGTGCGAAAAAATATGTTTAAATTTATTTAGCAAATTTTTTTTTTTCAATTCCAATATATAAAAGGCATAAATTACAAATTCTTCTACGATATAAATAAAACATGCAGTGCACGTAAGTAAACTAATTAGTGTGAAATATAGTTTTATCTTAAACATTATGAGTATAGTTTTCTGGTAATTGAACTCGTTTGATCTTGTAATGAAGTAAAAATACGAAGTTACCAATTAACAA
Source organism: Fraxinus americana (assembly GCA_035079005.1). Lineage (NCBI taxonomy): Eukaryota > Viridiplantae > Streptophyta > Magnoliopsida > Lamiales > Oleaceae > Fraxinus > Fraxinus americana. The sequence continues at coordinate 7,608,007 of CM068714.1, forward strand.
GTACATATAGATTGCTCATTACTAGCTTTTACTTTTTAAAGAATGCAACCCATAAACGTCCAACAAAGACTATTTCAATTTTAATTTTCCTCAGATGTGGTATCTCTTCCGCTACACGCATCGCAAAGGAGAACCGCTATCGATGTGGAGAGATTCACTTGGTGGTTGAAGTGACACAACGATCGATCCGGAGAGATTGAAGAAGAATCACGTCGTGAAGCGGCCATCATCAACAACGACGTCGCTCGACGCAACGACAATGTCCACCCAGTGACGTCACTCGACCCAGCTTCAATCTTCGTGATGAAGACTAGGATACTTCTCTGAAAATTTACATATTTTGAATGTGACGTTGTTAATGGAAAGACTTAGTTTTTTGAAGATCGATGTGGTGGTGGTGTGAGGTGGTTGTTGTTGAGGAGATGTCGATGGTAGTTGGTGGTTTCCATGGGTTGATGTGGGCGGAGGTGGCCGAGTGGTGGCGATGGTGCAGGTGGTGGTGATGGTGCAGGCGGCTACGTCGGTGATGGTGGTGTTGTAAGTGGTAGTGGTTGTGGTGACGGTGGCGGTATGGGATGAAACCGTTTGTGACCAACATTTGGGGGCTTGTGACCAACTATTGGGGTTGGTGTGTGAATGGGATGAAGAGTGTTGTTGCCATTTAGTTGGTTGATTTGTGACCACTCATTGGTGTCGGTGGTGGGATTAGGGGTGGGGGTGGGGGTGGGGATTGTTTTGACTAACTATTTTTGTGCATATGACCAACTATTTGGTTAGTTTTTGATTAGTAATAAACAATATGTAACTGATGAAATAAATAACTTGTGATCAATAAATAATACGTGACCTAAAAATTGTGATTGTGACTCATAATTTATTATGTTGTGATTAATAAATAATTTGTGACTATTTAATTTGATAATTTATAATCGTGAAATAAGTTTTGACTTATAAATTTGTGATTTGTCTCCGGTAAATAAATTGTGATATATAAAATTTTTGATAAGTAATCTATAAATAAATTGTGACCAATAAATTTTTTAATTTGTGACCTGTAAAATTTTTGATTTGTAACTAACAATAATTTGTGACCAATTAGTTTGATAATAAGTGACCAAATTGTATAGAGTTGTGACCTTAATATATATTATTAATAAAATCTATTTTTAATTAGTTATTTCATAAATAAAATTTAATTAATATTTGATTTTTGAAGTTTCAAACCTTGTATCTTAGTTTTGAAATGAGTTATACTTAATCTCCTTGATATGAAAATTTCCCTATATTGTATTGTTAACATGATGCATAGCTGTTGGGTTTTTTGATACCCAATAATCCGGGCTATGATGTTAAACCGATTTTATAGTTTGGATTAGACTTCATAGGCTTCAGCCGATCATTGAAGCGAAATGTCGAAACCACAATGAACGAACCATTCCGACTACCTAAGTGGGCCATTTGAAGTAGCCCAATTTGTTGGTGTTGCTCACGGCCCGACTCATTACTTTGGACGGCTTTAGGGTTGAAAGCCCACTTGTTGTTATCTATTGGGCCTCTTGTGTTTGACCAAAAAGCCCACTATCTTCGGCATATTTAAGTGGCTTATTTTCTTGTGTTTTGTGTTGAAGAAGTGAGAGAGAGAGCCGTTCTTGAGAGAGAGGAGAGAAATCGACTCTTGCATTGTGCTTTGTACTTCTTGGTGGCTGAAAATATAGGCAAACTTCTTCTTCACACCAAGTCCTAAGTGGGCTGTCACAAGTTGGAGCAACCGGTTTTGGGTAGTGTCGGTTTGGGAGTTGTGGTTGTATTGCATTATGGTGTCGATTGGTGAAACTGAGCCTGAAAACAGAAGATTGGAGTACCTATTTTTCAACATTTGGTATCAGAGCGAGGTTAGAGTGATTTTCAGGCCAAAAATCGACCAAATCAACATAAAAAAATCGAGCAGAAAATTGTCCAGATTTTTATTCAAAAAACCGGACCTGCAATTCAACTTTCTAGTGAAACTAGTGACTTTTTGGAGAATCCAACACCACAGGAGGCTTCTGTAGGTGGAGGCGGTGCCGTCTGACCGGCACGTGAAGGAGACGACGGCATATGGCGTCCACGCACAGGGACGGCGAAGGAGCGTGAGCGCGCGTAGGACTGATCGAGGCCTAGGTTCCTTCAGGCAGTTTGTTATTTTTTGACTTTCTGAACGTATTGATATTTTTGGTTTACTGTTTCAGGCTTCGCAGAGAAATTGGACGATTTTGCCCCTGTGTTCGTAATTCAATTATCACTGCCACAGACTTTAGGGCGAAGACTGGTGACCCTAAAGTGATAAGTTCGCTTCTCTTGAAATTTACAGACTCAGGTCCGCTATCGTAAATTGGCTTATCCCGTTTAAATTTCAGCATTAGCGCGTCATCGTGTGGGGGTGACATTAGGATTGGGGTTATCGTGAAGGGGTAACCATTGCTTGTACTAGAAATTTAGGAATTAATTACTTTATTTGAAGTGTTGAATTTGATTGCAAGTTGGAAATTGAGTTTGTACTATAACTGTTGTTTAGTCACCGTGTGAGACTGCATTGCGTGGATTTTTTTTGAATTTTCTGTTTATATATTTAAGTGTTGCATTGATAATCCTGTTAGAACACCTTGGACTTGACCCGTTCGAACGTTCCCTTGATCTAAGATTTTGAGTCTCACGAAACCCTGAGAATCTAGAACGGTGTATATTGCTACCTAAGGATTACTTTGTGTGACTTATTTGTGCAATTTTGGTTGTTTTGTTTTTCAAAATGTCGTCACATTTCGAAATTGAGATTTTCAAAGGGAAAGGGGATTTTTCAATTTGGCAACAAAAGATGGAGTATTTTGGTCCAACAAAAAGTATCAAAAGCCATTGATGGCAAATTTCCGAAAAAAATTTCAGAAGCACAAAAAGAAGAATATGATGAACTTGCATACACTTCAATTATTTTACACATGTCTGACACTATTTTGAGAAAAGTAGGAAAACTTGAATCTATCAAAGAACTTTGGAGAAAGTTGGAAGACTTATATTTGCTTAAATCTACTCCGAGAAAGTTGAAAGACTTATATTTGCTTATGTCTACTCCGAGAAAGTTGGAAGATTTATATTTGCTTAAGTCTACTCCGAATAAATTGTACTTGCTTGAAAGATTTTTCAGTTTTAAAATGGATCCTTCAAAGGATCTTGATGATAATTTGGATATTTTTAATAAGTTGATTCAAGACATTGTTAATTGTGATGAGAAGGTGTCTGAAACCTATAAGGTTATCATTTTGCTTAATTCTATGCCTGATTCATAGAGAGAGGTTAAGAATGCGATTAAGTAAGGTAGGAACACCTTAACTCCCGAAATTGTCATAGACTCCCTTAAGAGTAAGAAGATGGAGATTAAAACTGAAAAAGAAGATAAGAGAAGTGGTGAGCTGCATATGATGAGGAGTAGAATAAAGTTTAAGCATATGAGTTTGGGTAGAGCTCAAAACAGTAGTGACTCGAGTGATGAGGGTAGTAAGAAGAAGAGCAAGGGACGGGACAAACCTCGTGATAGACGGTGTTACAGTTGTGGTAAGTATGGACACTTCATTAGGGATTGTCCCAAGAAGAATGGTAAGTTGAGAGGCGAGATAATCTGGTTTTAGGGTCTAGTGATGACCCTAGTGAACCTTATTGAGTGTTGCCCTAGTTACTGCATTTGCATCCATGTGTAATCATTTCTGTACGCGCGTGATTGCTCAATTCGGTTGCATGATTATATGTTGCATTTCAATGTGTTTGATATGTGCATTGGCATGGATTGGAGTGATTTTATTACTTTGTGTAATGTGCTTGCATGCATAGTGGGTTTTAGGATGTATTAACAGTGTGTGAGTATGTCTTTTGGTAAGGTGGAGTATAGATGCCTAGGGGTACATTGTGGTTTATACCGTGGGATGTGGAGTGTGACATTTGGATCACGGTGGATATGTCATCAAATGTTTGGAATCTTTTATCTGTAAGAGACCCTAATCAGGTGGAGTACGAATGAGGCACTTCTGTTAGGTGGAAACCCATTATCCATTTAGGTTGGAGGAGTGATGTGGTGATAGAGGATTATCCCGATAACTTAGGATCTATAGAGACTTACCAGTTAGACATGTATTTTTTGAGTGATCAGTTTAGTGAGCATGTTGGGCGATGAGGTGAGATATGTGTTTTTGAGGAGTGAGAAACGCGAAATGGGATACGGTAAGTGTGGTGAGATCTTCTTCGTGAGGTCATTTATGCATTTGTTGCTTATGTGTTGGCCTGTTGATTGACTTGGTGTTAATCTGTTGTTCTGTGTGAACATGTTTGAAAATATCTGTGTTATCCTATATGATATCTCCGTCGCATGTTTATTTGCTCTTGATTGATTGCTGTGATTATCTGTTTCTACTTGGGTGTTCTTGACCTTAGCCCTAGTGAGTACATGGAGCAGGTATGGTATGTGTTTCGGGTTCGAAACACGAGGTAAGGTCTATGATACCAATTTTATTGGTTGCCTTAATTTGTGCAAGTATAAACTGTGTGTTTTGGTTGCCTACAGATTTATTGGGAATCAAGGTGGAGATTGCTGGGTTTTTTTATACCCAATAATCCGGGCTATGATTTTAAACCGGTTTTATAGTTTGGATTAGACTTCATGGGCTTCGATCGATGATTGAAGTGAAATGTTGACACCATGATGAACGAACCATTCCAACTACCTAAGTGGGCCATTTGAAGTAGCCCAATTTGTTGGTGTTGCTCATGGCCCGGCCCATTACTTTGGACAACTTTAGGGTTGAAAACCCACTTGTTGTTGTCTATTGGGCCTCTTGTGTTTGACCTAAAAGCCCACTATCTTTGGCATATTTAAGTGACCTGTTTTCTTGTGTTTTGTGTGGATGAAGTGAGAGAGAGAGAGAGAGCCGTTCTTAAGAGAGAGGAGATAAACCGACTCTTGCTTTGTGCTTGTGCTTGTGCATGTGCTTTGTGCTTCTTGGTGGTTCTTTCTCTTCCCTTCTCTCTTTGCCTTGGTGGCTGAAAATATAGGCAATCTTCTTCTTCACACCAAGTCCTAAGTGGGATGTTTCAAGTTGGAGCAACCGGTTTTGGGTAGTGTCGGTTTCGGAGTTGTGGTTGTTGCATTGTGGTGTCGATTGGTGAAACTGAGCCGGAAAATAGAAGATTGGAGCACCTATTTTTCAACAATAGCGATGTTACTGATTGTAAAATGTCGTTTCGTACGCAAAAATGGAAGCATTTCATCCTCAATAGTAATGGCTTAACAATTAGTTGGAGGTATTTTCATAATCAATTGTGTTGAACCATTACTTATCATCTTTCCAACTAATATTTACTGAAAGTCTGAAAACATAATTTGAAAAATACTCTTTATACCTTATATATGATATTATTTTGGCAACTTGAAACTAGGCTCGTGCTTTATCTTCGTGTTGTCATGCACATAGAAGCCGATTATAAGGATTTTATCTTTGAACCATACAGTACCGAAAATACCCATACGAAAGAGGAGTCCACACCACTTTAGAACAATGTCATTGACGTGACTCCCTAATGCTTGCTTTCTAACTTTCTTCTAACGTTATGTTGATTAAATTTGTTATTTTAATTTGATTAAAAGCAAAATCGAATCTAGGATTTCTTACTGCCTATCAATTAAGTCAAATATTATAGCTTCAATCCTGGATAACTAGTAGACATAAGCGAAGAAAATTAATGGCTTCAAAAGCCTAATCCTAAGGCTGCATTCAGATAATACTCTTGCTCCAAAAATAAATACCTGACCTGCTGTTTCCTCGTTGATCTAAGTGGTCCTATATTAGTATGCCTAACACGTTTAATTTGTATGTTGAAATCTTGTCCTCTATTCTGTCCAATACTATCTAATAGTTCTAGTTTAGTTTGCAATTCAAAGAACTAAAATAAACAAGTAAATAAAGATGATAGACTTATTCAAAGAATCCATATCTCCCCAATGTTCATCAACAGGTCATTATGTTAATTCTGAAACAATGCACACCAATCTAAGTGAGAATGAGATGGCCGGGTTATCATCCCACTAGAAAATTATGTTATATGCGTATTCTACTTGCTTTTTATATTAAATCGTGAAAATACTGGCATGAAATCTATATTGAGTGTATCGTATGCTCATTCCATATTTATAATATTTTTTCAGATGTTTGATTGATCGAAGTTGGAGGTTGAAACTCCTCACACTGTCCGTGTCCCTGGATCAAGAATTTTTTTCTTACAATATTTAGCATTTAGTTTAAAATTATTTGCTATCAGGATTTTATTTTCAAAATCGATGAATTCATATTTCGCAAAGTTCTTACATGTCTTGGTCTTCCATCTGGATAAGATACGCATGGCTGTTACCATCTAGGACTGGAAACTTGAGCTATTTGACAAATTAGAAGTTAGGCAGGAATTTATTATCTTGGACTTCCATGACTCAAGGCTTACATTTTGACATATTAGAAGTTAGGCAGGAATATTATTAAGCACAATTCTAAGGCTGCTAAGTCTAATTGAATTAGAAGCATAAGCTCCACATTCCCTTTTTGTGAGATTAGTAGCCAAAAATTATGTAATTGATATACTGTTGGGAGATATCCTCTTAATGTTCTTGTTACTCTAATTCAAGTTAACGCATTAGAAAATTCTCTCGCTTTGCTTTGCGATAATTGAATTACTTGACTTTCAATTTTTACATCCAAATACTATCAAATAGTCATGTTACAAACACACTTTTATTTATAGTTCAAAGAAGTAAAGCAGAACAAAAAGATAATAGACTCATTCAAGGGAATTCAAGCCTCTCAAACGATCAACAAGAGATTTGCATTTTCTTTCTCAGATAATGAATCCTGATCTGTTACTTTTGCCCTCTTAAATTAAACGGAGAAACTACAAAATTACTTTCCTAATACTTAGGGTACGTTTTGTTTGGCCTTGTTGTTAAATCATTACTGTCGTTTACTCGGAAAAATATGCAACTCGTGTAAATGTCCAACAAAGACTATTCTAGTTTTTAATCTTCCAGATACGTGCTTTTTTTTTTCTCAAGTTGGATTTCAATAAGCAAATAATTCCATGCTTCATTGGCTATATATAACCCCACATGTTTTGCTACATTTTGCATCACTTGGTGTAATAACTTCTTGAAGCAAAGCAAAAATGGCCAAGTTTCTACACCTTCTCCTTTTATTCCTTGTGGTAACAATGTCAACATATTCATCTCAAGCCCAAAACTCCCGACAAGACTATCTAGACGCCCACAACGCTGCACGTGCCCAAGTGGGTGTTGGACCCATGGTATGGGATGATAAAGTAGCAGCCTTTGCTCAAAACTATGTCAGTCAGAGGATTGGTGACTGCAACCTCGTCCACTCTAGCAACCGACCCTATGGAGAGAACCTTGCAAAGGGCAGTGGAGATTTTACCGGCAAGGCAGCTGTGGATTTATGGGTGGCAGAGAAGCCCAAATATGACTATAACTCGAATTCATGTGTGGGAGGAGAGTGCCTACATTACACACAGGTAGTGTGGCGTAACTCAGTACGCCTTGGATGCGCTAGAGCCAAGTGCAACAATGGGTGGTGGTTTGTATCTTGCAACTATGATCCTCCCGGTAATTTTATTGGCCAGCGCCCTTATTAAGGGTATTCTCAAATAAGATTCAACATGATTGTCAGTTATGTTGAGTCATAAAGTAGTACATAACTTAAAGAAGTACTCCACTTTCTATCATGATAAATAAATACGTGTTGCTAAAATAGCACGTGTGGTGTCTCAAAAATAAGGAGTTACTATTGTAATAACTTTTTCCTTGGAAAGGAAATAAAGAAATGTCTTTGCTTCCATTTTAATTATGTTTTGTGCTAAAGAAATAATAAAATTTTATGCTGAACCACACCATGAAATTTATAACAATTATCAATGAGATTTTTTTATTAATATTGTTCCATAATGATATGGTTTCTACTGAACAAAGGCTACTGATCTGCATGAGATGCCCCAGCACTTGGAGCGCGAGGGTCAAGCTGCTTTGCACTTGTAGTTTTTGTTTGCGTACTTGCTCACGTTCTTATATTCGTTTTGTTAATGTAACTAAACTTTAGAGTTGGAGAAATTGTTTAAGTTTGACAGATGCACCAATCTTTGAAGTTCTTTGACATCTTTTTATGTTCATTTAATTTGATAAATCATGAGGGCTTTAAGTAATCTAAGAAAAACCTATGCTTTTATAAATGTTAAGGGAATGATTCTATATCGAAGGTACACCATCTATTTATTTGATATCAATATTTTATTCAAAATTTTGGTGATAGTATGGGTATTTTGAAATCTATATGTGTGTGTGTGTGTGTGTGTTAGAATATAGGTTTAAAAATTATTACACATGATTAATCAATAGTTTTAACATCGGCATGTAAAAAATATGTTCTATAATTAAGTGTAGGCGTGTAGTGTTTGGTATTCACATGAGTAGTCGCTCACTATCGTAGTTGACTTACGTAACATACAAGTGGAGGTTAGTGATTTGAATTAATGTGGTAGTTTTTTATTACCTCATACATTAAATCATTAACCGTCACATGTATGCCGCATAGAGTGATTACGGTTGCGAATGATTGCAAATAGTATTATTCATAAATTTTTATTATGTAGTACACGGTTATATTATTTATATTATATAATTAATACAAATATTTAAAAAAATGCGATCAAAAGTGACATTTTAAATATGCCAAGAAATTTTATTAAAGCCACGTTTGATGAGAATTAAAGTGGATTTTGATAAAAGTTGACGAATTGTGTTATTGAAAAATTGTGATCCCATGAAACACGTGTGATTAAAATTAATTGTTAACTTTTATTTAGATTAAAATTTAAGTTTAAATCCCTACCAAATGGGAGCTAATTTAATAAGTAATATTAAGTTTGACAGATAGCACTATTTCGACCATCAAAATCTATTGTCGTCAGCAACATGATGAGCATTTATACATATTGAAACGAGTGTTTTTACTTTTTATGACTTATCCCTTGTTCAACTTTTAGGAAAGAAGTGTTTAGACTATCAAGTATTATGTTGCCGACGACTTATTTCCTAAAACACTCAGTTTTTTCTGTAACGACATAAAACACTTATTTCCTAAAAGCGCATTATGTTGCCGACAACTTATTTCCTAACCTCAAACACTTATTTCCTAAAAGCACATTATGTTTTTACTTTTACTTTTTTCGACTATCAACAGGAAATAAGTGTTTTTACTTTTTATGACTTATCCCTTGTTAAACTTACTTGAAACGAATTAGCCCTTGTTTGGTTTAGTTAGAAATCAAATTCTAGTTTACTTTGATAAAAATTGATGAAATGTATAGTTGAAAAATTAATAAAAGTTGTGGATGTATGGTTGAAAATGAATTTCATGAAGAGAAAATAAGTGAAGCTAGTAATGTAAATAGCTTGTTACAAAACGGATAGAAGAGTTTATATTGTTGGTGTTGGATGTGTTAGTGCTATTAGGTTCTTGCACAGATGGTGGGATTGCTGCTTGTTGGATATGTAGACGGAAAATGTTGAGAAGGTGGAGTGAACCACAAGATAACAAAGTTACTGAAGGATGAAGGTGGTCATGAATTCTGTCGGAAATTTAAGATTCATTAAAGGACACGTGAGGAGAAATATAGACATGACAACTTGAGCTTAGACACGGGTAACCTTTATGCGAGTACTATAACCAAGAAAAACACATTTATTGGTGTGAAATCGGATTTTGTTATTGTTCTAAGGACGTAAATATGGATAACAAGCACAACCAAAAATATTAAGAAAAAAATAGTTTGGAGACAAATCAAAGAGTTTTTCCCATGGCGAGATACCATCTAGAACTTGAGTAGGAAGGTGGTTAATTAGGTAAGCTGCAGTTTGAAAAGCTTCCCCCACCTATATTTAAGAGGCAATAATGCTTTGAGGCAATGATGCTTGAGCTAAAAGAGTTAAGCCATTCTCGACCATATGATGATATTATTTTCGAACTTTGCCATTTTGTTCATGAGTGGCAAGGATGTCGGAATTTATTCCAAATTCAGAAGGTAATGTTGAAATTCTATATTCTCTTCCCTCAATCACTTTGGAGACATTTTACCCCTGTTTGGTGGACACTACAAAAAAAAAAAAAACTGATTTCGCTACATACAAATGTTGTCGCAAAAATTGAGTTTTTGTTGCAAAAGTGATTTAGCGACAACAATACGTTCGTTGCGGGTATTGTCACTCTATATGAGTCACAGAATGTGTTTTGCGACAATTTTCGTACATTCGTCGCAGTAACAAAATCGCAACACTATTTGTTTGACGCAGAAAATATGAAATGGCAACACAATATCTATAGCCATAATGTCGTTGCAATGTATATATGTCGCAAAAAATTTAAAGGGCGACAAGTGTGTTTGTCGCAACTAATGTTCCAATAAATTTTTTATGACAAATATGTTCATTTCGAATGTTGAGTTACCGAACATATTTTGCGACAACTTTCGACCATTCATTGCAGTAACAAAATCGCGACACTATTTGTTTGACGCGAAAAATACGAAATGGCAACACAATATCTGTAGCCATAATGTCGTCGCAATGTATATATGTCGCGAAAAAATTAAAGGGCGACAAGTGTCTTTGTTTCGAATGTTGAGTCATCGAACGTATTTTGTGACAACTTTCGACCATTCATCGCAGTAACAAAATCGCGACACTATTTGTTTGACGTGGAAAATATGAAATGGCAACACAATATATGTAGTCATAATGTCGTCGCAATGTATATATGTCGTGAAAAATTTAAAGGGTGACAAGTGTGTTTGTCACAACTAATGTTCCAATAAAGTTTTTACTACAAATATGTTCGTTTCAAATGTTGAGTTACCGAACGTATTTTGCGACAACTTTTGACCATTCATTGCAGTAACAAAATCGCGACACTATTTGTTTGATGTGGAAAATACGAAATGGCAACACAATATCTGTAGCCATAATGTCGTCGCAATGTATATATGTCACGAAAAAATTTAAAGGGTGACAAGTGTGTTTGTCACAACTAATGTTCCAATAAAGTTTTTACAACAAATATGTTTGTTTCAAATGTTGACTCGCCGAACGCATTTTGTGACAACTTTCGACCATTCATCGTAGTAACAAAATCACGAGACTATTTGTTTGATGCGAAAAATACGAAATGGCAATACAATATCTGTAGCCATAATTTCGTCGCAATGTATATATGTGGCGATTAATTTAAGGGCGACAAGTGTGTTTGTCTCAACTAATGTTACAATAAAGTTTTTACGACAAATATGTTTGTTTCGAATGTTGAGTCGCCGAACATATTGTGATAACTTTCGACCATTCATCGCATTAATAACATAGCAACACTAGTTATTTGCCTCAGAAAATATGAATTAGCAACACGACAATGTCGTCGCAATGAATATTTGTAGTAAAATCTAAGGCTAAAATTTGCACAGTTCACAATCCAAAATTTAACACAATCTACAATCTACAATTCAATTTTATAAAAAACAAAATGGAAACTTGCAGTGTATACACAGCTAATAAAACGAATATCCTGATAATACAGAAAATGTGCCACCAATTACATAATTCTAAACAATTAATTGTTCAGTTGATCCAAAATAAGACTAAGCTTTATAAAAGTTGCAATTTAAAACCAACTGCTTCTAGAGCTCAAATCTTTCAATTGCAATCTAAAACAACATAAAAAGGAAAAAGAAAATCCACTACACAACTTGATTACCTCCAAGATCAAAACAAATACAAATTTCAAGGTTAAACTACTTAGAATCGTTCACCAAACTTGAAAAGTAGAAAATAGAACTATAAATATGGAAGAAATAACAAAAACCTCACGGGACACCCAAACTCCACAATAATATTTGAGTAATTGTTATAGTACAAGATCAACAATCATCACAATAAGCAATCAAATATATCTCAATAGTTAGTTGCTCTAACCTTAAATGTCAATAAAAAATCTTATCAACTCTCGGTAGATGCATCGTCGGTACTCGAATCTACATAGGAAAGGAAAAAATGTAGATAGTCATTATAAAATATAATAGAAAAACATTATGCAAAAAAAGAGCATGATTCATTATACTTACCAATATCACTATCAGCATTATCATCTTCACCATCTAGAGATTTCTCATCTTCACTGTAATATTCATTCAATGTATCATCTTCCTCTTCCGAATTATCATATATAACATTATTCATATTTTTATTTAGTGTTTCATTTTCAATAATATCTGGATCAACATCTCCTCTATGGCATACTTGAGTATCAAGATCTTCCTATTGTATTGCCAAGACAATATCTGATGATTCATTTTCCTGAAATATTACTTGCTCACTACCCTCATCTTTTTTTTCAAGAATGTCCCATATGCCTCTATGTTGTACCTTTTCCACTACCTTCCATTGTGGACCCAACACTAGATCATCCATATAAAATACCTGTTGTGCTTGGATGCCAAGTATGTAGGAATTATCCATGTACCATTTGCGATTCACATTGATAGAAGTAAGATGGTAATCTACTACTGTTCTTTTTTTGTTTTGGATTATTATCGTACCAATTACACTGGAACAAAGTGACGCGGTAGTCAAAAACATATACCAACTCAATAACATCACATAGTATACCAAAAAAAATTGATGTTTTCATCTCCCGGCACCATCACTCCACTATTTTGTGTTGTACGACAACCATCTCGATCTTTAACAAGGAATCGTACCCCGTTAGCAATACAACCCGAATAGGAAAATATTCTAAAATCCGGTTTACATGCTAATGCATACAATTCTTTGCTCACAACTGAATCTTTTTGATTATATAATCTCGTTATCTATGCTAACAAAAAAAATATTAATCAATATACCTTCAGGAAACCATCCAGGAATGATACGTTGCATTAATAAATAAATAATACATGCATGATAACTTACATGTGAAGCAAACCATCCAAGAAACAATTCTTGTTGTTTTTGTTCCAAATTGTTATGATTTTGTTGTTGCAATAGCTCCATGTGTTCAATACAAAAGGAACATTCAATTAAATACTACAACACATTAGTAATTAATAGCAAAAAAATTTAAAAGTTGATTAAGAACTCACTCTAAATATTGCCAAACTTCATCACAATTATTTAGGACATACCAATGGGCTTTATCAATTTCCTGTTTCAAAAGTAACTTTGGTTCTGCATGACCTAATAGTCTAATATTTTGAGAGAAAACTGACAAGCTTGCAGATGGAGTCCCACTATCGTCATTGTGCTCAGGTCGATTAAATCTTGTTTCAATGTCTTTGAGATACATCGAGCAAAAATTTAACGACTCATTAAGCTGATCATTCACTTTTTCTGTTTGAGATGACTTACAAAATCAAGAAATGTAGTCACATAACATATCATACAATTTTATCATTAAAAATTTCAAAACATGTACACACTTACTCTACTTGTCAATCAATTTAATTTATATTCGACCTCAAGAGGCTGCCGTTCACAAGAATGATGCGATTTTGGTAAAGCAAGGCAAAAGAGGAAAAAGGGTAGAGCATAATTAACATGACTTGTTGGAGCAACTAAGGATCAAATTGCTTTAGATCCAGCAACAAACATAGCTGACTAGCTTACTGAGAATAAGACTCAGTTTAATGTTGTTTTGCCTACATATCCTATAAAATTAAACTAAGCTAGATTGAAAAACATGAATGAATTCCTATTATACAGTCACTGGAAGCAAAAATATACAAGAACGTATTTTCAGAACATGCCCAAGCCTAACTGCAATTTAATATTCACAATCAACTTATTAGGATTTACATCACCACCCATACACAAGGCAAACATTTGGATCACACGTGTACACAGTGAGCCCATATAAAACTTAAGCAATTGTGCCTAAAATCGCAACATGGCAATGTTAATCATCATCAAAGCATGTTAGTACCTTTTTAACGGAGGCAGACCAGGAGAGAGTGAGACCAAGGAACACAATGAAGAAGAAGGGTCCTCAGAGATCCCAATCCCTCAAAGCCTTGCCAGGATCCTCCCTAAATGGGTTGGGAAAAACAACTAGCTTCAAATTGCTCACGATCCTCGACAGATCCCGCTTCACAGTATCCCAAACAGGTTCCGTTAGCGTGTTATTTCTTTTATATAAATGGATACAAAAAGCCCTTGCTCTTTAAATTTATGAAAAAATAAAACTTCCATTGTTAATCGAGATGCAAAGAGAGGAATGGAAAGAGAGGAAACTCACCAGATGTCAGCAAGAAGAGAGATTCACCAGTGAAGAGAAGCAGATGGGGAGAGAGACGGATGGCAACGACAAAGATCAATTGCATTGCAGTCCGCAGACGGGGTAGAAAAGCCGACGACAATATGAAGAATGAATCAGCAGGAAGAGGCAGAGACACATATTTGATGAAATAAGAAAATAGGGCATAAAAACGGGAGCCAATTATTTGAGTAAAATATGAAAGAAAGTATTTTGGGCTATCTAGTGGGTTTTTAATGAATGCTATTATAACTTATTTAGATAAAATTTATTTTATTTTATTTTAGGGAATAATAAACAAATCAGGTATTTACTTTTACCCATTTAAAAATACAAAAACATGTTTCAAATTTCAAAAAATCAGGTTTCTTTAAATTTTTAATTATGAAATAATAATTATTAAATCAATTTATTATTAATATTTAATTCTAATATAATATAATTAATTCACCCCCACCTCCACCACCCCTACATCTCTGATGACTATTCCGGCAACCTTTTCGACCACCACTCTTCTCCGACGACCTTTTCGATGACCACTCTTCTCCAGCAACCTTTTCAGATGCGAATCTGTTCTGGAATTTTCATATGGTAGTGAAATCGAATCTGTTTTGGAATTCTCATATGGTAGTGAAATTGAATTTGTTCTGGAATTGAGAAAGCGTTTGGAATTGAGAATGGCCGTTGGGTTTCCACTGAAATGAGAGAATGGCATTTGGAATGTCTAGTTCCACTAAGAATGCAAAATTCGGTTTGAAACATTGTAATATCCAGATCAAAAGTCTAAAACAAAGTAACAAAAATATTTTTAAAACAAAGTAACCAAAATATTTTTACCCCTTACATGAATTTATACTAAAGATAATTTACTACGTTAAACACCTTTTGAATTGTCTCATGTAACTAAAGAAGGTTGATTAGAAACAACAAGCTATTTCTTGATGAAATGTTCACAGCTTAAAAATGCCGAAACACAAGATAAATATAATGATTTATATTGGCATGTTCCGGGGACAATTCTTGCAGTGGATACTTCTCGGAGACTCGGAGATCACTAATTCAATCTGAAAACTACAAATTCAATTGAAATTCAACCTTATAGATCAATATTAGCTCCAATCCTGGGTTATTTTTCATAACGGTTGGTCGTGTCTTGGCAAGTGTTAGGCAATCCACAACTTATTCACTGATAATGTTATGGGGGGTCGATGGCCGGGCAATAATATCCAAACTAGTAAGACAACCAAGGTAACAATTCTTAGTGTTCGTCTTTGAAAACGACCTCAACCCGGCAGAGCCGTTGCCACGGCATGGGGCTCTGCTTCCCGTTTCTGAAAACATAGTATAATAGAAATCTGACGTTCGAGCTGAAAGTTATGCCTGTTCGAAGTTAGCACCTGTTTTCTTGCCCCCTTTTCCCCATTTTCTTGTCCAATTCTCCTTCAAACTCTAACGCCAATCGTCCTACATCAAACATGATCGAGTATATTTCACTATATGAATAACAAAAATTAATGATGCTTTTGAATTATAAAATTAAATTTTTATAAAATAAAATAGAAGTCTTATATCATTTTTCCCTCCTCGAAAAAAATGGGATTGTTATAAGTTTATTTTCCCTCCTCTAAAGTGGAAATCAAAAACGTTTTTCCTTTTAAATAAATCCATAAAAGAAGGGTATACCAATAGTTTTAAACCTTTTTTTCTTTTTAAATAAATCTAGAAAAGCAGGCACCTACACCAATGGTTAAGCCAGGGCCGGCCCTGGCCCAAGGCAAGTAAGGCCACTGCCTTGGGCCTTAGATTTGAAGGGGCCATGGCAAGAAAAGCCCAAAAGCTGCCCAATCCAAAACCCCTCAAATACCTAAAAAAAAAAAAAAACTGGTAAGAGTAGAGTGGCCACCGTCTTTTTCTTCAACCCTTTTCTCCAACCGTCTTTCTCCCCCAATCATCTTCTAATGAGCATACATGAGCCCCGAAAGGATCAACACAGATCTGAATCATGGAAAATGTAATGGGTATGCAGGGGATATATGGAGCTTGGGTGTAAGCATTCTTGAATTTCACTTGGGCGGATTTCCATTTTCTGTTGGTAGAGGAGGAGATTGGGCAAGCCTTATGTGTGCAATTTATATGTCGGATCCTCCCGAAGCCCCTGCTACAGCTTCAAGGGAATTTAGGGATTTTATTTCGTTCTGTCTTCAAAGGGATCCATCAAAAAGATGGACATCCTCAAAGCTTTTGAGGCATCCATTCATTCTACAATGTTCCTCGCCAAGCTGTAACTCCATTGTTAGCAATCAGGTCCCTCAAGTCTCATCATTTATTACCCCCTCCTCCACCTCGCTTTTCATCTACTTGATTGTTGATTAGTTTTGGGATTTTACTTTTTTTACCTGTTAATTTTGTGGGCTGGATTATGTAATTCTAAGGGGATTTTTTTACCTGTTATTTTATCCAGCTGTTTAATACTAGTAATTTTATCAAATATATAGGAATTTTCCTCATCAGAGTTCCCAATGATTTGGGTTCTTTGTAAATGTGTTTGCTGTGATTCAGGGGTTGCAGGATTTGGGTTCTGTTAAAGAAAATTTCTGGTCCTATGTCTAGTCCTACTTTGAGCTAATGAAAATGAGTGTAATGTGTTTGCTCCCGTTAGTTCCAACGATTATCCTATAGTTTAACAGTAACCTCAACATTTAACTCTTGTTAGTTTTTTTTTTTTAAACCTGATCAGCATTTAAGGGCCTGTTGCTGATAAAAAATGAGACTCCTTCCACGTAAGACAGAGCTCGAAAATCTGGTCATATTTCCTTGCTGTGAAAGTGCCAAAATACAGGTTGTTAGCTACTTGTTAACTGGGCCTGATTCATTGATCTTCCCAGGCCTTGAGCTTTAAACAACAGAACTTCAAAGAGCTTGAAATATGTGGCAACTCTCTTCAAGAGTGCTCAGAAAATAATGATAAAACACAAACACAGGGGAGTTTACAGCTTTTTGGAACAAGTTTTTCTTGGCCCTTAATAGGAGTAATAATGTCCAAAGTATAATTTCAGTATAAATCTAGCCTCGTTCTTACTAATAATTTCCAAAGTATTGATATGTTAGGTTGGGTGGCACCTGAATACTTGGGAGGTTGTATGTCGGAAGTAAAATTTTGAACTCTGTTGCTTTGATTTCCTAGTAATTTTGTACTTTTGAAAGGAGTAAATTTTGCTATGTTCTGGCGAATATTTTGCTTTTGTTTTCTTCTTATTACATTGGCAGAAAAAGGTAGAAAACATAGCATATTTTGGATTTTTACGAAGTCTGAATACTTAAACGTTGTTAAACAATGGTCAAGATCCTTTTTTTTCCTTGATAGATAATGGCTTCTAGAACAAGAATTGGTAGGAAAAATAGAGTGCCTAGTACATTCTACGAGCCACCTTCAGACGTTTCCTTGTCGAAGGCATCATGCAAGGGTCCATTACCCCAGAACACTGCTAATATCTCTACCTCATTGTCTCAGACAAGTAATGTCCAAGTTCCTACTCCATTAACTCAACCTCTTCAGGTTCCTGCCCCATTATCTCAGCCTCAGCCTCAACTTAATTCATCACAAGCAACCACATTGACCCATGAGACCATTCTCAATTCCAACGGTAATCATTTATCTTTATGTTTATGATATAAAATCATCCTAATGTATAGATTTAATTGATAGAATCTCATTTTTTGTTTATACATTCAATTGATATAAAATCATCCTAATATCTATAGATTCTCATTCTTTGAAGAGGAAGGGACGTGGTCTTTTTTGGTAGGCAAAGTTCAAGCTTGATTTGACAGTTGAGCATGTCCATAAATGTGTGAACGATACTTTAGCGAGAAGATATCGTGATGCTAGATGTAGACTCAAAGAGAAATATTTCAATGAAAAAACATTGGATGAGGCAATAAAGAATTGCCCACCTTTTGTAACTCAAGCTGATTGGGAATTGCTATGTCAATATTGGTCTACCCCTAAATTTCAGGTAATTTTTTTAAAAAAAATAATATTTAAACTTGTAAATATGAATAATCACATAATTTATACGCCATGTTAAAATAATTAATATAATGAAAAATAATAAATTATAATAAGGAGTTAATTATTTATTTTCTATATGAATTAAATGCAGGCACTATCTACGCGTAATTTAACGTTTTGTATGTCCCGAAAAATCTCATCGCGAAATCATGATTAGAATTTTTAGCAACAAATATTTATTATCGCGAAAACTAGACCCTATTGCATCACAAGCATTTTGTTGCAAGAAATAAATGTTTGTCGCCATAAGTTTCCCACCAAAAATATTTTGGCTTCCCTCATATTTTTGGCGACATTCTTTATTATTTGTCACAACTTCTCACATTTCACCACAACTTTTTATGTCGCAAAACGTTTTTTGGTACTTATTTTTCTCATCACAAACTCCGCAACAAACTCAAAAAATGTGTCGCGTTAAATCACTTATTGCAACAACTTTTTGTATATCGTGAAAAATCTTATCGCGAAATCACAATTACATTTTTAGCAACAAATATTTTTTATCGCGAAAAGTAGACCCTATTACATCATATTACATCACTTATCCCTCATATTTTTGGCGACATTCTTTATTATTTGTCGCAACTTCTCACATTTCACGACAATTTTTTATGTCGCCAAACTTTTTTGGTACTTATTTTTCTCATCACAAACTTTGCGACAAACTCAAAAAATGTGTCGCGTTAAGTCACTTATTGCAACAACTTTTTGTATGTTACGAAAAATCTTACGAAATCACAATTATAATTTTTAGCAACAAATATTTTTTATTACGAAAAGTTGACCTTAATGCATCACAAGCATTTTGTTGCAAGAAATAAAGATTTGTCGCCCTAAGTTTCCCACCAAAAATATTTTGACGCCTTGCTTTCCTCATATTTTTGGCGACATTCTTTATTATTTATCGCAACTTCTCACATTTCACGATAACTTTTTATGTCGCCAAAGGATTTTTGGTATTTATTTTTCTCATCACAAACTTCGTGACAAACTCAAAAAATGTGTCGCGTTAAGTCACTTATTGCAACAACTTTTTGTATGTTGCGAAAAATCTTATCGCAAAATCATAATTATAATTTTTAGCAACAAATATTTTTTATCACGAAAAGTTGACCTTATTGCATCACAAGCATTTTGTTGCAAGAAATAAAGGTTTGTCGCCATAAGTTTCCCACCAAAAATATTTTGGCTTTGGCGACATTCTTTATTATTTGTAGCAACTTCTCACATTTCACGACAACTTTTTATGTCGCCAAAGGATTTTGGTAATTATTTTTCTCATCACAAACTTCGCGACAAACAAAAAAATTGTGCCGCGTTAAGTCACTTATTGCAACAACTTTTTGTATGTTGCGAAAAATCTTATTGCGAAATCATAATTCGAATTTTTAGCAACAAATATTTTTTATCGCTAAAAGTAGACCCTATTGCATCACAAGCATTTTGTTGCAAGAAATAAAGGTTTGTCGTCCTAAGTTTCCCTCCAAAAATATTTTGACGCCTTGCTTCCCTCATATTTTTGGCGACATTCTTTATTATTTGTAGCAACTTCTCACATTTCACGACAACTTTTTATGTCGCCAAAGGATTTTGGTAATTATTTTTCTCATCACAAACTTCGCGACAAACAAAAAAATTGTGCCGCGTTAAGTCACTTATTGCAACAACTTTTTGTATGCTGCGAAAAATCTTATTGCGAAATCATAATTCGAATTTTTAGCAACAAATATTTTTTATCGCTAAAAGTAGACCCTATTGCATCACAAGCATTTTGTTGCAAGAAATAAAGGTTTGTCGTCCTAAGTTTCCCTCCAAAAATATTTTGACGCCTTGCTTCCCTCATATTTTTGGCGACATTCTTTATTATTTGTCGCAACTTCTCACATTTACGACAACTTTTTATGTCGCCAAAGGTTTTTTGGTACTTATTTTTCTCATCACAAACTTCGCGACAAACTCAAAAAATGTGTCGCGTTAAGTCACTTATTGCAACAACTTTTTGTATGTCGCAAAAAATCTTGTCGCGAAATCACAGTTTTGTTGTAGTGGAGCTGAGTATCAGATTTTAGTAAATTATAATAAAAGTTGACAAAAAGTGTGGTTGAAAAGTTGATAAAAGTTGTGGATCCCATGAAATGCGTGGTTAACATTAATAGTTGACTTTGATTTACATTTTTATCAAGCTTTTAAGCCACACCAGACAAGGGCTTAATGAGTTTGTCTATTTTATTTATTTGGTACTTTAAATTGATATAATATGTGAAGTGCCTCAGATTTATGTTTGAGGGGATATATTCATGTATGTTGTCTCTAGATAAAGTGTATATAATATTGAAAACCAGGTGAAGGTCCACTTAAATTAATATGAATTAGTTTGAGGGTGCATTTGTTTTCATTTGATCAGATAAAGAAAATGGCAATATATGGTGTTTCCCAAGTTGACACGCATGACAAAAGTTTATTTCATTGTATTTGAAACTTTTATTACAAGATGGAACAACTCGAGAAAGAACTCGCTGCGATGGATAACCTAATCTTTTGTGCCAAATGTCACTACTCTCTTTATTAGAAATAAACTTACACAAGTAGATGTTGGGAAAATAATAATTTGTCACGTGGGCCTACATATATAATTAATTGTATATAAATGTTAGGGCAACTTACAAAAATACTCCTAAAATTAGGGGCATTTTGAAAAATCATATGAAAAGTATTTTGGAAGTAAAAATTACTATTAAAAAATGACACAATGTCACTTTTTAAAATCAAGTATTACTTTTTTTTTTATTAAAAAATGATATACAATCTCGCTTTTATTAAAAAGCGATGTTTGTTACTACAAAAACTGATAAAAATTTTAAGAAAGCAATGGGAAAAAAGTGACAAACATTTTAAAAAGGCACAAAAATTTCAAAAAGTAGTGGTAAAACACTAATCAAAACCTTAGAATCAATTTAATAAAGTGAAGGAAATTTAAAAAGTGACAAAACATCAATCAAAACTTTGGAATCAATTCAATAAAGTGAAAGAAATTAAAAAAATATATAATAAAAACTCAGTCACTTTTTTGGGTGGATTGTATCACTTTTTAATAAAAATGACATTGTGTCACTTTTTAATAAAAAATTAAGTGTAATGTCACTTTTAATATCACTTTTTAATAAAAAAGAATGACATATAATTTCACTTTCATTAAAAAAGCGAAGTGAAATACAATGTCACTTTTATTACAAGAGAACTACTGATCATAAGAGAGCTACTGAATATCCCCATCCGAGTCTTGGCTTCAACAAACTTTGCCTTCCATGCCCACAAAGAATTCATATAAACAATCACATCTTTGTGCAAAAACAAATCCTCAAAAACAAGTTTCCAAGACACAATCAAGAGATCTCAAATGGAAAACTCTTGGATAAAACTACAAAGCTGCAATAGCATTAAATTGGTGGGTGAGGTTTTCTCTCTGCAAACATTGAGATGAAATAGAAGGGATCAGGGCAAAGAAAGTGGATCAGTTACTGAATGAAACCTTAGAATTAAACCAAGTAGCCTATATACTATTCCTTACAGACAAAATTCCACTAGCCAACAACCAGTGATATTGTAAATTCTGACAGTATACCCACAGATGAAGAAACCATAGCTGAGAGACCCAAAACTCCGACTATTAATGTGTACTCCAGATGGAAAAAAGTTTTTCATCACTTCACTTGCTCCAATTATCATCCTTGACACAAGTAAAGAAAATAATGATCCAATTCCTGTTTCTAGTTCTGAAATTGATTCCCCTAGTAACTTCCATTTACCAATCGCCCTTAGAAAAGGGATTAGAGCTAGCTCGTACTCGACACGCTGTGCCAAATTTTGTGTCTATGCAGAATCTTTCACCTTATTTCCAAGAATTTCTCTCAGAAGTTCTTTCTCAGCAAACTCTCAACTGTCCGAGAAGTCTTAACCTCAAAATAGTGGAGAGGGTCCATGAACAACAAGATGAGAGCACTACAAAAATAAGACCTGGGAGATAGTCTATTTACCAGAGGAAGAAATAGATATGCCCTCCAGTGTTTTCTGATTCAAAGGACACTTCAGATTTGGGGTTTTTTTTGTGGGAGTTAGGTTTTGAACGTAATTAGTATGGTAATAATAGTTTTAATTAGTTTTAAGGTATTAATCAAATATTTAGGGCGTGTTTGGTCGTGTTTAAAATTCAATTAAAATTGAAAATATAGTCGTTATTTGGTCTCATTCGTCTAATAAAATTCAACAATAATGGTTAGTTTTTCAATTTTAATCCGATTTTAATCTCTACCTAACACGCCCTTAATTTTTTTAGGGTACTGTACCTAATATTCCCTAAATGCCCATTTAAAGTGATCTAATAGGAAATTTAAGTTATTGGGCTTTAGACATTTAAATAGCTAAAAAGAGGAAATTACACCAAACCATGTCTTTTCTTTTACATTTTAAAAATTCAGGTTTTTAAGTTTTTTATTCAATTATCAGGTTTTTATAATTTTAATTAATAATGATTTTATAAAATTAAAATAACATATATACCCACCCCACTATCTACCCCCACCCACTTTATTTTAAATATAACATCTATCCAAACCCTAATCCATTTCACACTTCCTCCTCTCTCTCTCTCTCACCCGCCGCCACCACCACCGCCCGCCGCCGCCTCCACCCTCCTCTCCTCCTTTCTTCCCCCCCTTCCCCTTCCCCTTCCCCTCCCTTTCCTCCCCCCTGCGTATCATTCTTTGTGGCTGCGACAAAGAGCGCGCGCGTCACAAGGCCGACGCTGCACGTTTTTTTTTTTTAATTTTTTTATTTTTTTGCGTGGTGATGGTGCTATGGTGGAGGTTGAGGTACAAATGTGTGGTGTTGATGCTTGGGGTGGATTAGGGTCGGCGATGTATGAGACGAAGGGTCTGTTACCAACTATTTTGGGTGTCTGTGACCTAGCTACTGTACTCTGGTGGTTTTTTTCTTGTTTGTGATCTACCCTATTGAACTGGTTTTTTGGGTATATGTGACCTAGCTATTGAATTGTAATGGTTTTTTTTTTGTTTCTGTGACCTAGCTACTGTATTGAGGTGGTTTTTTTTTTTTTCATGTATGTGACCTAGCTATTAAACTCTTATGATTTTTTTTTGTGTCTGTGACCAAGCTATTGATCTGTGGTCGTTTTTTTTAAGCGTCTGTGACCTCGCTATTGAATTGTAATGATTTTGTAAGCGTCTGTGACCTAGTTATTGAACTGTTGTGGGTTGTTTTTGGTGTCTGTGACCTAGTTATTGAGCTGAGACTTTGAAATTCACAATTTGTAACTAAAAAAAGAATCTGTGACCTCGAAATAATCTGTGACCTATAAAATTTTAAATCTGTGACCTCGAAATAATCTGTGACCTATAAAATTTTAAATCTGTGACCTCGAAATAATCTGTGATCTACAAAAATTTTAATCTTTGACCTCGAAATAACCCGTGACCTATAGATTTTTTAATCTGTGACCTCGAAAAAGTCGCCGGATCGGAGCATTCGCCGGAATTAAAGTGCTGTCGGAGTAGTCGCCGGAGTAGTAGTCGGAGCAACGGGGGTGGGGTGGGGTGGGGTGGCGTGGGTGGGTGGGTGGGTTAATTTTATTATATTACAGTTAAATATTTAATTTAATATAATAATTCATTAATTCTGAAATGTAATTAATTAATTCAAGAGAAAACCTGATTTTTGTAATTGTAAACTTTGGGGCCTGATTTTTAATTTTGGAATAGTAAACACCTGAATTGTAAATTTTTCCCAAGCTAAATATGTGTAGAGCCCAAATTCATTAGGATTGTATTTAACGATTGGCCAAATACATATGAAAATATAAATAGGATTATGGTTTCCAATTCATGTGTGATTATCATTAACAATCAAGAAGAAGGAAGCGAGCCCATACTAAAGATGAAGACCCTGTTTAATGCACATTATTGGGGAGAGAATATATTTTACATAGTGATTTTGACGGAAAATATGTGGTTAAAAAATAAGAATTTTTTTTGAATTTACGTGTAATATTATTTTATTGAAGAATGTGTGATTGAAAATGAGTTTTGAAAAAATGAATTTTTGTAAGAATGTTGATCAAACACCTGTAAAGATCAAGAAATCAAACATGAAGAGATTGCAGTTGATGTTCAAGATTTAAGATCCGGAATCAAGATCCAATAATAAAGAATCATTCCCGATGAATTAGTATATTCCGCATTTAATAATTCTCTTAGTGATTTTACTCGATGATCCTTGCAATAAATTAATTAGGTTTTCAAGTTCTTGATATTTAAATTTTTAATAAAATCTAACGGTAGAGTCTCTAGAAGTGGAAGCGATAGACTTATAAATGACATTAGTAAAAGGACTTGAAGGCGACACACTGGAATTATCGGCAGTGATGGAACCATCTGATGAAGTCCATTTTAAGCCTCCCTTGCAGCAAAACCTTGTGGGTGATCTGATCCCTCACAACTTGAAAATTAGAATGGAATTGAACAATGACATTATTATCTGCAGTCAATTGAGAAATGCTCAACAAATTTTTTATAATGTTTGAGACATGCGAAATATTTTTGAAATACAAGGGAGATGTTGTGAAATGAATTTTTTAGAGTGTCCGGTGTGGAATTTTTGAAACTGACTACCATTACCAACGGTGAGTTGTTCTTTACCATAATAGTCGGATTTCAAGGCAAGATTGTCTGAATCTGAGGTTAAGTGATTCCTCGCACCATTACCATGAGGAGTCACCAACGACTCAGAAGTGGCAATAAAGGCTGCTGCAGTGCTGCTGCATTATTCCCTTGGTTGTTAAAATTTCCTTGATTATTGTGGCTGAAATTTCCTAGATTGTTGTGGTTGGAATCACATTTGTAGTAACAGACAGTTGCTAAATGTCCAATTTTATCACACAGTTGACAAGTGGGACTTGATTCAGGATTTCCTCGGCCTCCTTTACCACGAGAACCTCCTATACTTGGAAAACGCCCCTATGTCCCTGCATTTGTTCCTGTGGATGTTGTCCTTGTAGTTCGTTGTTCTTAGTGTTAAATTTGTTTGCAGAGAATAGATTAGCTGAAGTTTGTGAAAGAGCACTCATTGCATTTAACTGCTGAATTCGGCTTTTTGAGTGATTAATATGGACTCTACATCAGATCATGAGATTATGGCCTTCTGGTGAGTAATTAGTGACACCGCCCTGTCATATTCATCAATGGGCATTAAGCCTTTTAGTTGTACATCGCATCTGCTGGCGATAGTTCAATGCATTAGTCGTTCATTGGTTGTGCATTTTCTAACTTCATCTACTCATCATATAATGTTGGTGGGCCAGTGACTTTGGTGAGTATAGGTTCTGAAATGGATCCCCGAAGCCATCCCATTAACAGCTGATTAGTCACAATCCATTCTTCATGATCTGGGTTAGGAGAACGGTTTCTTTCTTCTCCATTCTGTGCAGGATTCAACCAAGCCAGTTTCCTTCAATGGTAGATGGAGATTCATCTTGGTTCATGCTTTTATGGCACTTCCACTATAAAAAAAATCCAATCCCGCAAAGGATTGTTCATTGAACTATTACAGAACCTCAAGTTGGGGAGAGGTTTCCTGCCAAGAAGATTGCCATCCAACTTTTGGCCTCTAAAAACTGGGAGAATCATTGATTTCTGAAGAAGATGATTATTATAATCCAACTTGATCGCAAAAGCATGGCTCAAGGCTCCACTGAAGGGCGAGGGATTCTTTGAGGGTAATGAACATTGGACAGTAGTGTTTGATGAATCAGCATCATTTTCTGATGATGGGTTAGTCACGGTGAACAAATTTCTTAGGCACTTACCTTTTGGAAAAGGCTCTATACCAATAATGCCAGTAGTTTCAATCATAAATTATGTTAGCAAACTATTTCTTTATCCAGGAATGTGGGATCTTGCTAAGCTGGAAGCTAAATTTTTTTTTTCCTATGGATCAGGGAATTGTTTTTTCAATCCCAACCAGTAACTTTAACTGTGCAGATTAGATATTATGGCACTATGATGTTGTTATTATTCAATAATCATGCTAACAAGAATCACATATTCTCATTGGTAGTTTGTAATTCATATTTGCGGAAGACATTTTGTGTGTGTGTGAATATTATCAACTAGATCTTCCTCTCCTTGCTCCTGAAAAATAATCAGCCGTCAATGGGGCAAGCCAATAAAACAATATGGAGAGGAGAGGGGACATAGCCATTATATAGGAAATTATAAAGCCGGCCTATTACTGACTCCAACCCTAATTAGAGTTTAAATAATTCCAGCCCACATACTTAAAATTACCACATTATAATAATATAGCCAGTAAGGTATACAACGACACAAGTGATCACTAACATATTGAGCCTAATCACAGTATCATTGCAAATCATACATCTAACCCATAAAATTCGCAATCAAATAGAAGCCCACATAATAGAATTATTCTAACATGAATGCAATGGAATTTATATGATGCAATCGGACTATAGACTCCAAAATTCAGCTTCTTCATCTGGTGGAAATGTGCTCAGTAAATGATGTAAAGGGTCGTGGACTCTGAAAATCCCTTCTAAAATCTGTATATTTATATGGAGGCTGTTTTGTGAAGTTCTTTTACTAGGTTTGGCCCTTTAATGCCGTAAGATGTATGCGATTTATTGTGTGCTTCTGCCATAATCACGAGGAAAAGTTCTTTCATGTTTCCATAGAATGCGAACATGCTTGGATACTTGGTGACAAGTGCAGATGTGAGATCTTATTTGTCCATGGAGAGAGTTAAACAGCACCAAGTTGCTTCTACTGCTGAAATGAAATGAATGGCTCCCCAAACTGGATGTGTTGAACTCAATACTGATGTCTCTTTAAGATGGGTGCTCGGTGGATTGGGATTGGAGGGGTGATTTGGGATGAAGACCATGCTATGTTTTGTTGTTGGGCTCGTGTCGTTTTGTTCCTTGTTCAGGCAAACATTGGCCCTCACGGCAACATCTGTTACACTTTTCAATGGAGATACAAGTTTTCCAATAGTTAAAAGTTGTAATAGGTGATTGTTTTTAACTAATGGAATGCTTGGTTCAAAAAAATAAAATCAAAAAGCCCTATTTGGCTTCATTTTCAATAACTCATTTTTTCTCAAATTAATTTTCTATCATATTTTATGAGACACACAACTTTTATTACATTTTAAATCAAATTTCATCAATTTTTATTAAAATCTACTAAAAATCTGATTTTTATGCAAACCAAACAGGGGCAAAATGTCAGTGAGATTTTTCTTAAATTCCGTTGGCGCCTGAAGCACGGTTCCGGATGAAAAATATCAAATATAATTAGCATCTTCACAATTCATTTAGCCAAACATGTTAATATCCTTAACCTACTTTTTTAGTTCCGAAAATGAAACTAAAATTCCAATAAAAAATAAAAAGAATGTAAATAGTATTTCTTCTTTTTGTTGTTGCTTGAATATTTTCATCTATAAAAAACCAAGAAAATGCATATCCATATTCCATTGCATATCTACATGCCATTTGCAACAAGAAAGAATGGATCCCTCCTAGGTATGCATTGTCTCGGTTTACTTAATTGCCTTAACAACTCTATTCTTCGCCCAAAACAGCCCTAAGGATTTTGTCGGCCCACACTGCAGTCCACAAAGAAGTAGGCGCTGCCCCACTCTTGTGGCACAACACCCTCGCCACCTACGCCAAGAAATATGCCACTGAGAGGTCTTCAGATTGCGCAATGGAGCATTCTGAAAGACCCTATGGCGAAAAGTTTGCAGCAGGCACGTGGGATGTGAGTGCAGAGGAAGCTGTGGATTGAGGAGGAGAAGTTTTATAATGAGAAATCAAGCACTTGTGTCGGAGGGGAATGCTTGCATTACGCACAGATTGTTTGGGCTGACATACAGTGGATTAGCTGCGGCAGGGTTAAATGCCAAGACGGATGGACATTTGCTACATGCAAATACGATCCTCTGGGCAATTACATCGGCAAACATCCATATTAGGGTGATTTGATTTCTAGTCTTGTGCATATTGCAAATACAGCATGTGTGATCGTGCTTAAAAGTGACTTTCTAGTCACTTTTTTCAGCTGCATATGATGATATATTATGAGGGTCACCCCCCACCCCCACCCACCAGAGTGGTCAATTTTGCATAGAAGATGTAAATAAAATTTTCAATCTTTTGTGCTCGCAAGCACAATCTATTTGCTTTTGCATAGTTTGAGTCTTTAATATTTATATATGAATTTAATTGTTTTCTTCTACATTTTATCCTCTTATTTTAGGCAAATCCTTATTATATACTTGTTGATCTCAATCTCTCATCCTTGATATATTATGCCCATGTTTGATGGGAATTAAAATCAGATTTTTAACAGATTTTTAAATAAACAAGTAAATAAAGATGATAGACTTCTGAAACAATGCACACCCAATCACTCATTTTGTCAATCTTTTCCAGCGCGTTCGAAATCCGTTCGCAAGAATTTTCAGTCCTAATTAGCTCAGGAAATTTAACGAATAGGTATGGGTTTCTATATGTGCCTAGTAGTTTTGTGTTTTCACTTTTTAATGTTTTAAGTTAAGTAATTTATGTGCAATTATGTTATCCAAATTAAAGAAGGATCTTGTGGGTAATACCATAGGGCATTATTATGTAGATCTATATGAAAACCAACCACAGGGCTACAAACCCTAAGTGGAGATTGAGAATGGGTATGATCTAAGTGATAAGGAGACAGCCGGGTTATCATCCCACTAGAAAATTATGTTATGTGCATATTCTACTTGCTTTTTATATTAAATCGCGAAAATACTGGCATGAAATCTGTATTGAGTGTATCGTATGCTCATTCCATATTTAAAATATTTTTTCAGATGTTTGATTGATCGAAGTTGGAGGTTGAAACTACTCACACAGTGCATAAAGAATTTTTTTTCTTTCAATATTTAGCATTTAGTTTAAAATTATTTGCTAGATTTTATTTCAAAATCGATGAATTTATATTTCATTAATGGATTGAATTTATTTAACATATTATGAGACAATAAAATGGCCTATTTTATTCCGCAAAGTTCGTACATGTCTTGGTCTTCCATGTAGGCAAGATACACATGGGTGTTACCCTCTAGGACTGGAAACTTGAGATATTTGACCAATTAAAAGTTTGGCAGGAATTTAATGTCTTGGTCTTCCATGACTCGAGGCTTACATTTTGCCAAAACTTGTGCCAGAAACAAATGACCAACTGAAAACATAAAAAAAGGAATATTAATAAGCATAATTCTAAGGCTGCTAAGCCCAATTGAATTAGAAGCATAAGCTCCACATTCCCTTTTGGTGAGATTAGTAGCCAAAAATTATGTAATTGATATACTGTTGGGAGATATCCTCTTAATGTTCTTGCTACTCTAATTAAAGTTAACGCATTAGACAACTCTCTCGCTTTGCTTTGCGATAATTAAATTACTCGACTTTCAAATTTTATGTTCAAATATTATCAAATAGTCATGTTACAAACACACTTTTATTTATAGTTCAAAGAAGTAAAGAAGAACAAAAAGATAATAGACTCATTCGAGGGAATTCAAGCCTCTCAAATGATCAACAAGAGATTTGCATTTTCTTTCTCAGATAATGAATCCGGATCTGTTACTTTTGCCGTCTATGGAGAAATTACAAAATAACTTTCCTAATACTTAGGGTACGTTTTGTTTGGCCTTGTTGTTAAATCATTACTGGCGTTTACTTGGAAAAATATGCAACTCGTGTAAATGTGCAACAAAGACTATTCTAGTTTTTAATCTTCCAGATGCGAGCTTTTGTTTCTCAAGTTGGATTTCAAGGAGCAAATAATCCCATGCTTCATTGGCTATATATAACCCCACGTGTTTTGCTACATTTTGCATCACTTGGTGTAATAACTTCTTGAAGCAAAGCAAAAATGGCCAAGTTTCTACACTTTCTCCTTTTATTCATTGTGGTAACAATGTCAACATATTCATCTCAAGCCCAAAACTCCCAACAAGACTATCTAGACGCCCACAACGCTGCACGTGCCCAAGTGGGTGTTGGACCCATGGTATGGGATGATAAAGTAGTAGCCTTTGCTCAAAACTATGTCAATCAGAGGATTGGTGACTGCAACCTCGTCCACTCTAGCAACCGACCCTATGGAGAGAACCTCGCAGAGGGCAGTGGAGATTTTACTGGCAAGGCAGCCGTGGATTTATGGGTGGCAGAGAAGCCCAATTATCACTATTACTCGAATTCATGTGTGGGAGGAGAGTAAGGGCATTACACACAGGTAGTGTGGAGTAAGTCAGTACGTCTTGGATGCGCTAGAGCCCAGTGCAACAATGGGTAGTGGTTTGTATCTTGCAACTATGATCCTCCCGATAATTTTATTGGCCAGCGCCCTTATCAAGGGTATTCTGGGTGTTTAGTCAAATAAGATCGAACATGATTGTCAGTTGTTATGTTACATAACTTAAAGAAGTACTCCACTTTCTATTTATAGTGGTAAATAAATACGTGTTGCTAAAATAGCACGTGTGGTGTCTTACAGTTGTAATAACTTTTTCCTTGGAAAGGAAATAAAGAAATGTCTTTGCTTCCATTTTAATTATGTTTTGTGCTAAAGAAATAAATAAAATTTTATACTGAACCACTCCATGAAATTTATAACAATTATCAATGAAATTTTTTTTATTAATATTGTTCCATAATGATATGGTTTCTACTGAACAAAGGCTACTGATCTGCATGAGATGCCCCAGCACTTATAAGTTGAAGCTGCTCTGCACTTGTACTTTTTGTTTGCGCACTTGCTCATGTTTTTATGTTCGTTTTGTTAATGTAACTAAACTTTAGAGTTGGAGAAATTGTTTAAGTTTGACAGATGCACCAATCTTTGAAGTTCTTTGACATCTTTTTATGTTCATTTAATTTGATAAATCATGAGGGCTTTAAGTAATCTAAGAAAAACATATGCTTTTATAAATCTTAAAGGAATGATTCTATATCGCAGGTACAACATCAATTTATTTGATATCAATATTTCATTCCAAATTTTGGTGATATAGTATGGGTATTTTGAAATCTATATATATGGAGATGTGCTACAGGTACACAAAAGTGTACATAAGGACACCCGGCTCCCTCCCATTGGAGGGAGTGCCGGACCCACCAACACTCCATCCAATGGAAAGGCGCCGGGTGTCCATTATGGACACCCTTATGTACATCTTTGTGTACTTCTAGCATTGGAGGGAGTGCCGGACCCACCAACACTCCATCCAATGGGAAGGCGCCGGGTGTCCATTATGGACACCCTTATGTACATCTTTGTGTACTTCTAGCATTTTTCATATATATGCGTATGTGTGTGTGTTAGAATTTAGGTTTAAAAATTAATACACGTAATTAATCAATAGTTTTAACATCGGCATGTAAAAAATATGTTCTATAATTAAGTGTAGGCATTTAGTGTTTGGTCTAATTTGTTAATTAATTGAACTCCAACTGTTTAACATTGAATAAAATTATTAACTTTACTAGGCACATTAACAAGCATATTTTTTCAGCACAATTTTTTTTTTTCACGTGTTTATGTGACAAACCACTTAGCTAAATTTTGTGTACAAGTTTTAATCTTGTAGAAATTAGCATATAAAAAGAATCCTTATTTTATATTACAAGAACATTAATTTTTTTAATTAATTCATCTTCCTCCATCCACACTAAACCATTTCACTGACCAACTATTGGGGTTGGTGTGTGAATGGGATGAAGAGTGTTGTGTCCATTTAGTTGGTTAATTTGTGACCACGCATTGGTGTCGGTAGTGGGATTAGGGGTGGGGCGGGGATTGTTTCTGACTAGCTATTTTTGTGCATATGACGAACTATTTGGTTAGTTTGTGATCAATAATAAATAATATGTAACTCATGAAATAAATAACTTGTGATCAATAAATAATACGTAATCTAAAAATTGCGATTGTGACTCATAATTTATTATGTTGTGATCGATAAATAATTTGTGACCAATTAATTTGATAATTTATAATCGTGAAATAAGTTTTGACTTATAAATTTGTGATTTGTCACCGATAAATAAATTGTGACATATAATTTTTTTGACATGTAATCTATAAATAAATTGTGACCTGTAAAATTTTTTATTTGTAACCAACAATAATTTGTGACCAATTAGTTTGATAATAAGTGACCAAATTGTATAGAATTGTAACATTAATACATATTATTAATAAAATCTATTTTAATTAGTTATTTCATAAATAAAAATTAATTAATATTTGATTTTTGAAGTTTTACTTAATCTCCTTGATATGAAAATTTCCCTATATTGTATTGTTAAAAATGCTTCGATGAAAATATTAGGCTCTTGAACATCGAACCAATTATAATGGGAAACTTCGTGTTAACATGATGCATATCGATGTTACTGATTGTAAAATGTCGTTTCGTATGCAAAAATGGAAGCATTTCATCCTCAATAGTATTGGCTTAACAATTAGTTGGAGGTATTTTCATAATCAATCGTGTTAAACCATTAATTATCATCTTTCCAACTAATATTTATCGAAAGTCCGAAAACATAATTTGAAAAATACTCCTTATACCTTATATTATTTTGGCAACTTGAAACTAGGCTCATGCTTTATCTTCATGTTGTCATGCACATAGAAGCCGATTATAAGGATTTTATCTTTAAACCATACGGTACCGAAAGTACCCATATGAAAGAGGAATCCACACCACTTTAGAACAACGTCCTTGACGTGACTCCCTAATGCTTGCTTTCCAACTTTATATTAATGTTATGTTGATTAAATTTGTTATTTTAATTTGATTATAGGCAAAATAGAATCTAGGATTTCTTACCACCTATCAATTAAGTCAAATATTATAGCTTCAATCTTGGATAATTAGTAGACATAAGCGAAGAAAATTAATGGCTTCATAAGCGTAATCCTAAGGCTGCATTCATATAATACTCTTGCTCAATAAATAAATACCTGACCTGCTGTTTCCTCGTTGATCTAAGTCGTCCTATATTAGTATGCCTAACACGTTTAATTTGTATGTTGAAATCTTGTCCTCTATTCTGTCCAATACTATCTAATAGTTCTAGTTTAGTTTGCAATTCAAAGAACTAAAATAAACAAGTAAATAAAGATGATAGACTTATTCGAAGAATCCATATCTCCCCAATGTTCATCAACAGGTCATTATTTTAATTCTGAAACAATGCACACCCAATCACTCATTTTGTCAATCTTTCCGGCGCATTCGAAATCCGTTCGCAAGAATTTTCAGTCCTAATTAGGTCAGGTATACAAGAAATTTAACGAATAGGTATGGGTTTCTATATGTGCCAAGTAGTATTGTGTTTTCACTTTTTAATGTTTTAAGTTAAGTAATTTATGTGCTATTATGCGATCCAAATTAAAGAAGGATATTGTGGGGGTAATACCATAGGGTATTATTATGTAGATCTATACGAAAACCAGCCATAGGGCTAGAAACCCTAAGTGGAGATTGAGAATGGGTATGATCTAAGTGAGAATGAGACGACCGGGTTATCATCCCACTAGAAAATTATGTTATGTGTGTATTCTACTTGCTTTTTATATTAAATCGTGAAAATACTAGCATGAAATCTATATTGAGTGTATCGTATGCTCATTCCATATTTATAATATTTTTTCGGATGTTTGATTGATCGAAGTTGGAGGTTGAAACTCCTCACACAGTCCGTGTCCCTGGATCAAGATTTTTTTTTCTTTCAATATTTAGCATTTAGTTTAAAATTATTTGCTATCAGGATTTTATTTTCAAAATTGATGAATTTATATTTCATTAAAGGATTGAATTTATTTAACATATTATGACACAATAAAATATCCTATTTTATTCCACAAAGTTCTTACGTCTTGGTCTTCCTTCTAGGCAAGATACACATGGCTGTTACCATCTAGGAAACCGGAAACTTAAGCTATTTGACAAATTAG
The DNA here is from genome assembly GCA_035079005.1 of Fraxinus americana. Taxonomy (NCBI): domain Eukaryota; kingdom Viridiplantae; phylum Streptophyta; class Magnoliopsida; order Lamiales; family Oleaceae; genus Fraxinus; species Fraxinus americana. The sequence goes on from CM068714.1 coordinate 7,642,608, forward strand.
AAGTTTGTCAGGAATTTAATGTCTTGGTCTTCCATGACTCGCGGCTCACATTTTGCCAAAACTTGTGCCAGAGACAAATGACCAACTGAAAAGATAAAAAAAAAAAAAAAAAGGAAGTCTAATTGAATTAGAAGCATAAGCTCCACATTCCCTTTTTGTGAGATTATGTAATTGATACACTGTTGGGAGATATCCTCTTAATGTTCTTGTTACTCTAATTAAAGTTAACGCATTAGACAATTCTCTCGCTTAATTTGCTCTGCTTTGCTTTGCTATAATTAAATTACTTGGCTTTCAATTTTTATGTTCAAATACTATCAAATAGTCATGTTAGAACACACTTTTATTTATAGTTCAAAGAAGTAAAGAAGAACAAAAAGATAATAGACTCATTCAAGGGAATTCAAACCTCTCAAACGATCAACAAGAGATTTGCTTTTTCTTTCTCACATAATGAATCCTGATCTGTTACTTTTGCCCTCTTAAATTAAATGGAGAAACTACAAAATTACTTTCCTAATACTTAGGGTATGTTTTGTTTGGCCTTGTTGTTAAATCATTACTGTCGTTTACTTGGAAAAATATGCAACTCGTGTAAATGTCCAACAAAGACTATTCTAGTTTTTAATCTTCCAGATGCGTGCTTTTTTTTTTTTTTTCTCAAGTTTGATTTCAATAAGCAAATAATTCCATGCTTCATTGGCTATATATAACCCCGCATGTTTTGCTACATTTTGCATCACTTGGTGTAATAACTTCTTGAAGCAAAGCAAAAATGGCCAAGTTTCTAAACTTTCTCCTTTTATTCCTTGTGGTAACAATGTCAACATATTCATCTCAAGCCCAAAACTCCCAACAAGACTATCTAGACACCCACAACGCTGCACGTGCCCAAGTGAATGTTGGACCCATGGTATGGGATGATAATGTAGCAGCCTATGCTCAAAACTATGTCAATCAGAGGATTGGTGACTGCAACCTCGTCCACTCTAGCGGACCCTATGGAGAGAACCTTGCAGAGGGCAGTGGAGATTTTACCGGCAAGGCAGCCGTGGATTTATGGGTGGCAGAGAAGCCCAATTATGACCATAACTCGAATTCATGTGTGGGAGGACAGTGCGGGCATTACACACAGGTAGTGTGGCGTGACTCAGTACGCCTTGGATGCGCTAGAGCCCAGTGCAACAATGGTTGGTGGTTTATATCTTGCAACTATGATCCTCCCGGTAATGTTAATGGCCAGAGCCCTTATTAAGGGTATTCTGGGTGTTTAGTCAAATAAGATTGAACATGATTGTTAGTTGTTATGTTGAGTCCTAAAATGCTACACAACTTAAAGAAGTACTCCACTTTCTATAGTGGTAAATAAATGCGTGTTGCTAAAATAGCACGTGTGGTGTCTTACTGTTGTAATAACTTTTTCCTTGGAAAGGAAATAAAGAAATGTCTTTGCTTCCATTTTAATTATGTTTTGTGCTAAAGAAATAAATAATATTTTATACTGAACCGCTCCATGAAATTTATAACAATTATCAATGAAAATGTTTTATTAATATTGTTCCATAATTATATGGTTTCTACTAAACAAAGGCTACTCATTTGTGTAGGAGATATTACACCGATAATGTGCATATTATATCCATCAAGAACATTCCGTTAATATACTTGAAATCGAAATATCATTCGACTTACCGAAATCTAATTTGAGAAGACAAATTAGTGAATTACCGACTTCGAATATATGAATATGGATTCATCACTTTCCAATGTTGAACGCGTGCCATTTTTTAATTCAAACCTTAGCATGAAATCAAAATAATATTAGTTAAATTCCGAAATCAAAATACTAAATTAGAATGAAATCGGAAAAAGAAAGATGAGATGCAAGTGATGTGATCGGCCGAAACAAGTGTTTGACACTTTGTCCTTAAGATGAATTTGTCCCACATCGGTGCTAACGGTTTCTTGACAATCATCTCCCAAGATACAACGACTACGTCAAGCCATAGGAGCACTCCAAATGACTTAGACCAACGAACTCATACGGAGCTCCCTCTCTACCATAACCATGATCTTGATGCAAGAAATAATCACTTCTACAAAGTGTTTTATGTAAAACTAAATTGTAAACATGGAATAGAATGATATGAAACTATCAATTGAATTGTATATTCTAATCCAAACACATGGGGATCTATTTATAGTAGTTGGAAAGGTTTGTCAAAAGATACAACCATACCAAGAGACATATCTCTTGAAATTAAGATACATAATTATTGGAAGTTACTCATACCAAAAGTCATGATCTCCAAAAGTCATGATCTTCCATATGAAAAAACACATCTTTTCATCTACACATCTTCTAAAATATTCCAAATATTCTACACGATTTTTCCAACAATTTCAAGTATTAAGCGGTTTAAGTTTGGCTTAATTTCTCATTCACCAAACATCGAATTTCGCTTAAATCATTTAAATTGGTCACAACCAATTTCCGATACAAAATTCCAACAATCTGCATGAGATGCCCCAGCACTTATAGGGCGGAGCGCGAGGGTGAAGCTGCTCTGCACTTGTACTTTTCGTTTGCGTACTTGCTCACGTTTTTATATTCGTTTTGTTAATGTAACTAAACTTGGAGAAATTGTTTTAAGTTTGACAGATGCACCAATCTTTGAAGTTCTTTGACATCTTTTTATGTTCATTTAATAAAATTATTAACTTTACTAGGCACATTAACAAACATATTATTTCAGTACAAATTTATTTTTGTTTCACGTGTTTATGTGACAAACCACTTAGCTAAATTTTGTGTACAAGTTTTAATCTTGTAGAAATTAGCATATAAAAAGAATCCTTATTTTATATTAGATGAACATTAATTTTTTTAATTAATTCATCTTCCTCCATCCACACTAAACCATTTCACTGAGTGTAATACAAGCACTTTTCGCTAGTTCCAATGTATATATTTTGAATAAGAACATATCCAATCTCATGTAAAAGACATAAAGATGAAAGTCGAGAGAATAAAAATGAAACGTGTGCAAAATGTGCGAAAAAACATGTTTAAATTTATTTAGCAAAATTTTTTTTTCAATTCCAATATATAAAAGGCATAAATTACAAATTCTTCTACGATATAAATAAAACATGCAGTGCATGTAAGTAAACTAATTAGTGTGAAATATAGTTTTATCATAAACATTATGAGTATAGTTTTCTGGTAATTGAACTCGTTTGATCTTGTAATGACGTAAAAATATGAAGATACCAAATAACAAGTACATATAGTTTGCTCATTACTAGCATTTAATTGAAAAAGAATGCAACCCATAAACGTCCAACAAAGACTATTTTAGTTTTAATTTTCCTCAGATGTATTTACATTCAAGATTAATTTGTATTATTCAAGTTGGAGTATTGTGTTCAATAAATAAAAAATCCATGCTTCTATCTATACAGAACCCTACAATCTACGTGTGCCTCATTTTAATTTCTTCTTAAAATTAAACAGGAAATATTTAAGTTTCTATATTTTCTCATCTTCTTTAGATGTGCTGATGTCACTACTGTCAAAGAAGTGTGTATTTTTTCATATATCTCTATACATAAATGAGTACAAATAAATTGCAGTACAAAGAGCAATTTACGGAAGCTATTTATAGTCTAAACACTATCTAAGACTAATATCATGGTTGGCCCTTAAAACAAAGGATTTTACTGTAAGACCGATGCAATGATTTCTCCAGTCATCTCTTGAATGATAACTAACGTCAATACTCCCTCCCAAGTTGGTGCATAGATTATCTCTAATGCCAAACTTGTCAAGTGATCAGTGTGGAAGATTTCGCTGGTTACAGCCATTTGTAAGTATATTAGCCAGTTGATCTTCAGATTTGACAAATGAAAGTCGAATTATCTCTGCTTCGGGATTCTGTGTAATGAAATGTCGATCCACCTCAACTTGTTTAGTGCAATCATTCTAGACTCGATTATGAGAAATATCAATGGCCGCCTTATTGTCACATAACAAGTTCATTTGAAAAATAGGAGCAAAACAATCTTAGTTTGCTGGCTAGCTTTTAAGCCTAAGAAGTTCGCACATTCCTTTGGTCGTTCCTGTAAACTCAGCTCTGGCATTGGATAACGCCACTACTTGTTTCTTGCTCCTCCATGTGACCAAGTTGCCTCGTGCTAAGGTAAAATAGCCTGATGCAAACTTTTTGTCACTAATCCACTCAATCTGCATCTGCTTAACCATCAATAATGAGATGATTATTCTTGGTGAACATAATCCTTTTTCTAGGAGAAGACTTCAAACAACAGAGAATCCAAATTACTGCATGTATATGATTTTCACTAGGATGGTGCATAAATTGACTTTCAATTCTTATGGAAAGCGCAATATCTGGGCAAGTATGAGATAAACAGATTAGCTTACCAACTAATCCTTGATACATTTCTTTATTAGTTGGTACTTGATTTGATAACTCTCCAAGTTTGTAATTCTGAATAATTGGAGTATCAGGCGACTTACAATCAAATAATCTCACTTCTAACAGTAAATCCAGAACATATTTCCTTTGAGAAAGAAATAAACTTTGTCTTCATCAAGCTACTTCAATTCCCAGAAAATAGTTCAGCCCTTCAAGATTGATCATTTCAAATTAATTTGTCAACTGCTTTTGAAGTCTAGATATCTCTTTCATGGTGTCCCCTATAATAACCATGTCAACTACATAGATTATTGAAGTTTTTACCTTTTCCCAGTAGATGTGTCAAGAATAAAGTATCGTCTGAGTTTCTTTGTTGGAAACAATATTTTCATATAGTCAATGCTCTTTTCAACTTACACACAGCCTCAGACTTTGGAAATAAAGTGAACCCTGGTGGGATATGTAAACCTCCTCTTCAAGATCGCCATGAAGGAAGGTGTTCTTTACATCAAACTGATTTCATGACCAATCTAACTTTGTTGAAAGAGAAAATAAACTTTAACAATATTTAGTTTCCCACTGGCGAGAAAGTCTTTTGATGATCTATGTCGTAGGTCTGTGTATATCGTTTAGCCGCAAGACTCGCCTTGTATCTTTTCATGGATTTATGTGCCTTGTGTTTAACCGAGAGAACTCATGAGCACCCTTTTTTTTTTTGCAACGAAACAACATCCCATTTTTTATTCTTTTGCAGAGGCTCCACTTCTTCCTGTTTTGCTTGAACCCACTTTGGATCTGTAAAATAGGATACATGATTAGAAATTGGGTATCTTAATTTATTTCCCACAAAATCAGGTGAGTATTGATTTTGTGGATGTCTGAAAGGTAAGTTACAACGATAGTAAGTATCCAAAACATTAAAAGGAGAATATGGAGTGGGAGTGCTTCTTTCAGGAATGTTCTCAGGAGATGGGTCTTTAGCTACCCAGGGTTTAGAGGTTCAGTTTCAGCATGTGCTTCAACTTCGTGAATGATATCAGCACCATTCTTTTCTCCCAGTCCAGCATCATTTTAATTTCCCTCACCAACTAACACCAGTTTGACAATTCAGTTTGCATCAGTGTCCTCGAATCGTGGCCAATTTTGCCAATTCTGTTCTCATTTCGTATCTCCCTCTAGAGAAGAATTTGGATAAAGGTGGTTAGAATATTTTTGACTCCAAGAATGTGAGATCCATAGTGATGTAGGTTTGCTTGGAGGTAGGATTGTAACAACGATATCCCATTTTGTGTGTTGCATACCCTAAGAAAATAAAATGAACTAGTGTGCAATGATCAAGCTTAGTACGTTGATTTTTATGGAGGTGAATAACACATTCAAAGATTCATGGAGGAATCAACAAAATAGTAGGTAAGGAAACTTGGTCATAAAGGACCTGCAATGGGGTTTTAAGTTTCAACACTTTCAACTGCATATGGTTCAACAAATGTACTCCGTTATGACAATATCGTCCCAACATTTACATGGTGTGCGCTTCAATTAAAAGAGAACGAGTTGTTTCTAAGATATACCTGTTTTCTCATTCAGCAACTCCATTGTGTTGTAGTATTTAAGAACAAGATCTTTCATGGCCAAGAGTCTGAAACTAAGATCTTTCATTTCAACAAATATCAAGTAGACAAACACAATTTCGATAAAGTGTGAAAGATTTTGTCGCGTATTATACTATCACCTATCCTATCAAGCATGTTTGTCATATCATAATGTGATGCAATCATGAGATACATTTTTAGCTAATGGAAATAGGACCACAAGCCCTTCTCTATCAATTCCAACCTTTCACCCCATCGCAAACCTATTTTTTTGAGCCCCTTTTCTTCACCCTTCTTTCCTGCCAGTAGTGTAGAGAGAGGGCTCTACGGAGAATGTGGTCAGCAGTTTATAATAGGATCCGACCACAAAGACCGAATTGATTATTTTCGTGCATATGGATACTAGATTACCTAGTAGAAAAGATTGAACATAATTATTTTCGTATTGGAGGAATAGCTGTTGATCTACCTCATGGATGGATAGATAAATGTTTAGATTTTTGCAATTATTTTTTAACACGGGTTTTTGAATATCAAAAGCTTATTACACGAAATCCGAACGGATTTTGTTGAATGAATTGATCCATTGTTGCATGCCATACTTATTAGTGAATTTTTTCCTACTTGGACCCGTCGTTCCTTCACTTTGATTTGAATTGATTGAGAAAGTTGGTTCCATAGCATTAGAAACTTAAGCATTCAAAAAGAACGAGGAACGAGGACATGGAAAAGAAGATACGGTCTTAGACCTTATCTTAGTTGTTTAAATAAGGCAGGGGCTAGGTCACTTTCCCTATATTCACTTGAGCCAGGAAACTGGATAATTGAGGACACATGAAACAAAAAAATATGAGAAGGGTTTGAGTGATTCCAACTAAGAGTATTTCCACTCTAAAGAAGGTTGAAAAAACGCCTTTCCAATTTCTCTCATTTCAATCTCGACGAGTTCAATGTGTCTACAAGACTCAATCAAAGTTGTTCATCCCCCGTCTCAAGTAAGAACCAACCAGACTGACGTAGTGCATAAATCAAGAATACAAAAACAAAAACAGCAATTGGATCAAAGTATGTGATTGCATTGTAAGGTCATAATTGAACTGATCTAGCAAGCTCGCATTAACGTAACATGAAACCTATTAATCCGAAAGAGCCATGGAGAGTAACAAAGGTCTATTGTATGCCTAATTGACACCAACGAATAAAATCTCATTGTGCTTTAGGACCACACAGTAATAATAAAGAATACACTAAACTATTAGCAAGACTAGAAACTGCGGCTGTTGAGAAATTATAGCCTTTCAAAAGGAACTGGCCAATCCATGGGTGCATATGAAGTTACAAAGTTTGTACTTGTGTACCATCTCTTACAACGAAATAGGCACTAATAATGGTCCCAATCCTACCAGTTCCAGCGAGAGTAAGACCAGCCAAGATTACCATTATAGTCGACCAAAAAACCATTTGGCTTTGTTAACTAGTAATTAATTACCCCCTATTTGTGCGGTGGTAAGAAAGGGAAAAAAAGAATGGATAGACTTGCAACACTATCACGTCTAACTATACCCAATCCTATATCATATTAAAAGAAAAACGACTTTGTCTTGATCTTCAACAGATAGCGGGAATCAAACCCGTATCTTATCCTTGACAAAGAGAAATTATATTGTACGACCATATTCACAATTTTCGTGCCTCTCGCTATCCTTAGTAAGAGAGGGAGGACTTGATGTAACTACTATTAGACCTCCAATCCAGAAAGATTCTATAATCATTATGAGCGGATAAACCTTTCATTTCCCTTCTATAGAAAGGTTGCCCATTTCTCCTCTGGTAGTTCACTCCCACCCAGTTACCTACAATTTGTATATACTTTTTAAAATAGAGAGAGAGAGCTAGGAGTACGATCATGATAAATTTTACAAGTCATTTTCGGATGTAATTGAAGGCAAAGAGGAAAAATTTCGTGAGACTTTGTTGGGAAAATGGGTTGATTATTCAAATTCTTCCATCATTATCGTGGGTCCTTCACTTTCATTGCATCGATGTGGATTACCGCCCGAAATAGCAATAGAGCTTTTCTAGATATTTGTATTTCTAGATAGTAAGAGATTATGATCTACATTTTATCCAGTTAAGTTGATAATGAAATCTTTGGCCAAGGTGAACTCATAAGTCAAAAAGGGGTTTTCGACTTACATTGACTTAACACCGGGATAAAAGATATGGTCGATAATTGAGATTGATACATATCCATATCTCATAATTGATTGGATCATATTGACGAAAGGATTATAATTTCACGGCAAACGAACAAGTTTGGTTTGTCACATCACGTGACATTTTCCATAACATGTATTGCCCTAATACATTGCTAGATATCAATTTGGAACGATGAATGTGAATCAGTGATAAATTAAAAGGGGTGTTTTAATTTATCAATTTTGATTAGATCAAAATAATTATTCACGTCGTTGGTATCGTGATCGGGAACCTGATGGGTCACACACAGAAGAGAACCAGAAGAATGAGATTTACCAATTAATTAATTGACAAGTGTTGAATAATTAATTAATTGGATTGCTTATTAATAGGCCCGAATTAATTAATTGGATTAATTAATTAATTGATCAGATATAATTAATTTGATTAATTAAAATCGGACCAGGTTAAGTTTAGAGATGACCTAAACCCATTTGGGCTTATATTAATAGGCTGCTAGGGTTTGTAAATTGTAGAGATTTTTCATTATTCTTGTTAGCACAAGAAAAGAAAACCCTAGCCGTCATTCTTGTTCTCTGTGGATCACCATTGGAGGCGGGACAATTGAAAAGCTTGGATTGTAGATCGTGATCAATGAAGTTCGAGGATCAGCAAAAGAGTTTGCAGAATTCGTCAAATGTATTATTCTCAACACAGTTTCTATCTAAACACAAAGCAGATCCGTGGTGAGAATTGAAAAATTATTAATTTTCCGCTGTACATGTTAAGTAAATTCCCAACAGTGGTATCAGAGCTTACTTTGTGTTTGTTAGAAATTGTTTTGCATCATATAACAATCAAAAGTTGATTGTTATTATTTTTCTCGTTTCTAACTTTTAAAGAAAATTGATTTCTGGTTCTAAATTTGATTTGGAAACGAAAATTAATTTTGATTTAAAAAAAAAAAAGTTGGATCGGAAGTTGTGCGGGCAACAATAACGCCGCCGGCAAGGCGGCAGCCGCTGGGGGGTTGCTTCTCTGCACGTGGCGACCGGCGCCGCTAGCCACAGTGGCACCCATCGCCGTTTCATCCCGGTTATCTTGCTAAAGTAGCAAGAACATCTGCTACTGCACAGTAAGACGATGCGATATCACCATTGTCCGATGGCGATACTCGCCAGTCTGACGCCCTTGTTGTGGCATCAGAGTTTTGCCGACGCAGGCCCAGGTTTTTATTCTAGGGTTTCAGTCGAGTTTTGGGGTAAATGGAGGCAGGGGCTTCTAATGCAATTTCTCAAATTGTAAGCCCCCACCTCTAATCTAATATTCAAATTCTAATTGAATATTAGATTAGAGTCCAACTTTAATTTAATTTATTTAAATTATCCACCCTAATATATATTCTTCTAATTTGACATTTAATTGAAATTTGATTTTAATTAAATTGTCTTACCCTAAATTTTTCTTGAAATTAGAGTTCGACTCTAATTTGGTATTTAACTAAGATTTGATTTTAATTAAATAAGTTCGCCCTAATATCTCGGAATTAGAGTTTGACTCTTATTTTGTATTTAATTAAATTTTAATTTAAATTAAATTCAACCGTATTAATTCGATTGTAATTAGAGTTTGACTCTGATTTGACATTTGATTAAAATTTGATTTTAATTAAATTGTCTCGCCCGAAAGTTTTATTGGAATTAAATTTGGACTCTAATTTGGTATTTAATTAAAATTTGATTTTAATTAAATAGTCACGCCCTATAATTGTAGAATTAGAGTTGGACTCTAATTTGATATTTAATTGAAATTTTATTTTAATTAAATAAGTTCGCTAATTAAATTAATAAATTACTTTGATTAATTATTTATTTAATTGTTTCAATCCATTTTTCTAATTTAGTTTAGACGACTTTAATTGCTAGAAACTTGAAATATGTTTGCATATAATATTATATATTATATAGGAAAGCATTTATGTGATGAATGTTTTGTTAGTGAATGATTATGGACTCGATCATGTGGATGTGTTGAATGGTTAGTTTTATTCTTGTTATTTTATGGGCCTGCGAGCTCTTAATTTATTTTGAACATGCGAGTCCGTTATTATTGTTATTATTTTGGGCATGCGTGCCCAATTATTTAGGCATGCGTGCCAACTAGTATATGATACATGTTGCAGCTGAACTAATTGGATATGCAAGAAGAGGTGGAGACCATAGAGATGGAACATTGTATGAATCAATGCAATACTCCCTAGGAACTGACCAACTAGTCTTCCTTATGGCTTGGGAAGACTAGATAGTATAAGTCAATAATCGTCCACACTATTATATGTATGTTTATTTGCATGCTAGATGTATAATAAAATATATATAATTATTACGATGAGACATTTGTAAGCAAAAACCCCTCGTTAAAAATATTAAGTCAATTTGTTGTTCGCCTTCCATCATTATAGTGAAAAACGAGAGTCCTAAATCGATCTCAACTTGTTGAGTACCCTCAAAGCTGGTCCATTAGGGATATGTTTAACATTATGAAATATTAGATATTTTTGAATGATGGGTTTGACTTAATTAAAATTTATCTTTTGTTGAGTACACTCAAGGAGATAAATTTTAGATGCATTTTAAAATATTAAGTCATATTTATATTCGTCTTCTACCATTATAGTGAAAAACGAGAGTCCTAAATCGATCTTAGCTTGTTGAGTACACTCAAGGCTGGTCTATTATGGATATATTTGACACTATGAAATATTATATATTTCTGAATGATGGGTTTGACTTAACTAATATTTATCTCTTGTTGAGTACACTCAAGGAGATAAATCTTAGAGGCATGTTAAGCTAACACATAAGATGTGTGAAGATAAAGAGTTGTCAGCTTAATTATCTGGGAGTTGTATGGAGATACAATTGATAATAATATCTACCCAAATGTTTTATTAGGGCTTGTTGAGTACACTCAAGATTTTAATATAACAAATGGGATCTCAACCCATTGGGAATCAAGTATGGATTCCATAAATTTATGTGAGAGGGTCATAAATTTGAGTTAAATAGTGGGAAGAAAATTAATTTAATAAAAGATCATGTTAAATTAATTCATGAATTATATATATTATTAATTTACTTTTCGTCGTTTACATTTATTAAATTATGAGTAACCATATGTATTTGAGAGGCATTTTGAATGCCAACAACCAAACAAATTTTCTTGATTGACACCGCAATCTGAGAATTGTTGTCAGGCATGAAAAATTGATTGTGTCATTGAGTAGCCCTTTCCAGAGACACTTGCTGATGACTCAACAAAGGAAGAAGTAGCTTCTATAATAAATACAGTGATAACGATAGTACTACAACATGTGTGATGTTTGTGACTATGTCACCTGAGTTACAAAGCAAAATAAGAGTGTAGATGCTAACACATGATTTTTTCATCTCAAAGCGTTAAATGATGAACAATCGTGTGTGGAAAGATATGAGATTTCCAAGCTACTATACCGATGCATAATGGCAGAAGAATCTTCAGTCAGTGCTCGTATGCTGAAAATGCTGATTACTTTGAGAAGTTGTCTCGATTGCATTCAGTCCTGAACAATGAACTAAGTATAGACTTGATTCTGCAATCTCTGTCAGAGAGTTATTCATAACTAATTATGAATTTAACATGAATAAACTCGTAGTACGCTCATTGAGTTGCTGGACATGCTTAAAACTGTTAAGTCCAACATCTGTATTTGTAATGGACAAATCTTAGTCATAGATTCCTATATGGAAGTCTAAAGGGTGTTTTAGGAAAGCAACCAAGATGATTAAGACAATTAAAGCGAATAAGGACAATATCAAATCTGATGATCCTTATTATCATTTTGGAATGGTAGATCATTGGAAATGAAATTGCAAGGCTTATATCTACTTCATTAGTTTTATGGGTATTAGATACTAGATATGGATCTCATATTTGTATAAATATGCAGAAACTAAATAAAAGTAGATCGCTGCACAATGGAGAAGTTGACCTACACGTTGAAAATGAGCAAAAGTTGTTGCATTGCCTGTAAAAGCATATTTCTTGCCATTGCTTTTAAGCTTGATACTAGAATTAGAGAAATGTTAATTTTGTTCTCACCATTACCAAGAGTATTAAATAAATTTCATGTTTTGACATGAATTATTTTAATTTTAAGGACAATTGTTGTTCTTTTTTATCTTGATAAGATTTTAATGGTCATGGTAAATTATAAAATGACATTTATATTCTAAACATTGAGTATTCTATAATGAGTATAGAAATTGAAAGGCATAAAAATGATAATCTAAATAACACCTATATCTGGCATTGTGAATTTGGTCACATAAATAAGAATGCAATTCCAAACTTACATGGAGATGTATATTTGGGTCAATTGATTTTGAATCATTTGATAAATGCTAATCATGTCTGTAAGACACAGTGACCAAATCTCCTTTTACTTGAAAAAGAAAAAGATCTGCACAATTATTAGGTCTAATACATAGTGATGTATGTAGACCCATATCAATTAATGTCAGGTGAAGTTTATCTTATCTCATCACATTTACTAATGACCATTTTAGAAATAATCGTGTATATTTGATGAAATTCAAGCATGAAACTTTTGAAATGTTCAGAGGATTCAAGTTAGAAATAGAGAAACAAATAGGTAAATATATTATTACACTAAGACTTGTTTGAGGTAAAAAATATCTAAAATGGAGAATTTTAGATTATCTAAAAGAGAATGAGATTCTCACGCAGTGGATTCCTCCACATACATTGCAACATAATGGTGCATCTGAAATGAGGAATCGTACACTATTAGATATAGTGCAATTAAGAACAAGCCATATAAGCATTCAAAAATCGTTTTGATGTCATGCACTGATTGCCACGTGATGCGCACTAAATCGTGTCTCATCTAAATCGGTTGACATAAAGTCCATACAAGTTATGGAATGGCCCAACTTATCACATATGAAAGTTTGAGCTGTGACACTTATGTGAAGCGCACTGAATCGTATATCAATTCTATAATCCCGTTGAGAATAAGATGTTCGTCTCAATACTTGCCATACTCCTAGAGAAAGTGTTTATTCTAAGAGAGACAGTGGGAGCAGAATAAATTTTAAAGGAGTACAAGAGTCCACATATATAATTGATCGAATAGATGAACATGAGTCTTATCCCACACCAGTTGAGGGACATACTCTTGATCAGGAAGTGGAGACTTCTGAGGACACGTTAGCTCCGTGTAAATCTTGTAGGATCATTCGACCTCCTAGAAGGTACGAATCCATGATTACTAATCAGGTATTACTGATCAAGGATAATGAACCTACTAATTAGGCAGAAATAAAGTCAAGTGTTGACTTTAGATATATATAATCGATGCATATGTATGGAAATATCTATTATTTAATTGAATTAATATTCTAATAAATTAAATAATAGAATCCGTAGATTTAAGTCTTGGTGATTTATTAATCACAATGAGTTGTGATTGTGAGATTCAAATTACATATGACTGAGTCTTAAATCGTCCGTGGCCGAAGTAATAACGAGATACGGATATCGTTATTACGGATAGACCATCGCGTGTGGCATTCTTACTTGTGAAGTAAGTAGCTGATCTCACAAGTTAAAGTGTGATGACACTTGAATGAACACGTGAATGTTTTGTTATAGAACAAAACATTGGAGACCCCCTGGGAGATTCTACATGGATAACTATCTGAGTGTTAGTAGTTAATCTCTAACGTTCGGTAGTGGAATTGGTCATTTTACTTGAGGCCGTCATAATACCTTATATGAGGACAGTCATACTTTGGTGGTGTTGGATGTTGCTCTGTCAAGGGTCGCTAATACAGCATCGTTTGGGTATGTCAAGAATCATATGAAGGTTGTGAATAATTGATAGAGAATTCGTCACTCTTAGATAGTAAGAGATTGTGATCTACATTTTATCCAGTTAAGTTGATAATGAAATCATTGGCCAAGGTGAACTCATAAGTCAAAAAGGGGTTTTCAACTTACATTGACTTAACACCGGGATAAAAGATATGATCGATAATTGAGATTGACACATATCCATATCTCATAATTGATTGGATCATATTGACGAAAGGATTATAATTTCACGGCAAACGAACAAGTTTGGTTTGTTACATCACGTGACATTTCCCATCACATGTATTGCCCTGACACATTGCTAGATGTCAATTTGGGACGACGAATGTGAATTAGTGATAAATTAAAAGGGGTGTTTTAATTTATCAATTTTGATTAGATCAAAATAATTATTCACGTCGTTAGGTATCGTGATCGGGAACCTAATGAGTCACACACAGAAGAAAACCAGAAGAATGAGATTTACCAATTAATTAATTGACAAGTGTTGAATAATTAATTAATTGGATTGCTTATTAATAGGCCCGAATTAATTAATTGGATTAATTAATTCATGGACCGGATTTAATTAATTTGATTAATTAAATATCGGATCGGGTTAAGTTTAGAGATGACCCAAACCCATTTGGGTTTATATTAATAGGCTGCTAGGGTTTGTAAATTGTAGAGATTTTTCATTATTCTTGCTAGCACAAGAAAAGAAAATCCTAGCCGTCATTCTTGTTCTCTGTGTGGATTACCATTGGAGGCTGGACAATTGAACAGTTTGGATTGCAGATCGTGATCATTGGAGTTCGAGAATCAGAAAAAGAGTTTGCAGAATTTATCAAATGTATTATTCTCAACACAATTTCTATCTAAACACAAAGTAGATCCGTGGTGGGAATTGAAAAATTATTAATCTTCCGCTATGCATGTTAAGTAAATTCCCAACATAAATGAGTACAAATAAATTGCAGTACAAAGAGCAATTTACAGAAGCTATTTATAGTCTAAACACTATCTAAGACTAATATCATGGTTTGCCCTTAAAACAATGGATTTTACAGTAAGACTGATGCAATGATTTCTCCAGTCATCTCTTGAATGATAACTAACGCCAATGCTCTCTCTCAAGTTGATAATGACGATAATGGAATAAATAAGAAAATAAACACCAAAGTTTATGTAAAAACCCAATACGGGAAAAAAACCATGAGCAGATAAGGAGAATCCACTATAATTAATAGCAATTGTGTTTACAAGATCTCAATGCACTCAATTGAAATAAAAAACTCTCAATATGTTGTATGAATCTCTCTCATTATATTATGTTTTCTATACAAGTCATGCCATATATACACATAAACCCTAGAGAACAAGTTGTAAAAGAATAGGAGTCCAAAACGAAAAAGGGGTCTGAGCCAACAAGCCTGTCGCACGATGAATAGGCGGGCGAGAGGCGGGCGACAAGTCTCAAGTTGTTTTCTAATGGGCTCGCTCGAGCGTCCAGCTAGCGCCAAACTAGCGAAAATGCGACGACTTTTTCCTCTGATCCATAATTTTGATCTTTTCAAGACCACTCTAATTTAGACTCCAATACCCACTATAATTTGGGTCAAACCACAACAAATCCCCACCTTGAACCAAATTCCAACACAAGAAATTCCAAGTCACGACTCCATCAATAAATACCACTCATCCCCTTCCAAACAAGCCTCAATGGATTAAATCAATGACAAACACCTACTAAATTCAAGCAATGTTCAAACTTCGCAATAGGAAGTGGTTTTGTCATCATATCAGCTGGATTATTCTTGGTATCAACCGTACTCACTACAATATTACCACGAGCAATCACATCACGCATAAAATGATACCTCACATCAATGTGCTTAGTCCTCTCGTGAAATATCTGATCTTTAGTCAAGAAAATTGCACTCTGATTATCACATAATACTATAGATATCTGCAAGTTTTCACTGATTTCACCAATCAATCATCTTACCCACATAACCTCCTTACATGCCTCTATAATGGCCATGTAATATGCTTCTGTTGTAGACAAAGTTACTGTATTTTGCAAAGTCGTTTTTCAACTAATAGTACAGCCTTCAAGGATAAACACATGCCCTGTAAGTGATCTCCTCTTATCAAGATCCCCTGCATAATCTGAATCCACATACCCACTAACTCCTTCTGAATTTCTACCAAAATGCTAAAAAGCATTAGAAGAGCCCCTCAAGTGTCTGAAGATCCACTGCATTGTTTTCCAATGTTCCTTGCCAGGATTTGTCATGTATCTGCTAACTGCATATGCCAAATTAGGTCTTGTACAAACCATAGTATACATAAGCGAACCAGCTGCATTGGAATAAGGAACCCAAGACATGTAATCAATGTCTTTATCTCATTGAGGACACAAGTTAAATGATAATTTGAAGTGAGCAGTCAAGGAAGTATTGACAGCCTTCACATTCACCATATTGAATTTTCCAAGCACCTTCTCAATGTACCCAACCTTTTTATCCCTTAGGATTTCCATACCAAGAATCTTCTTTGTTGTACCTAAGTCTTTCATATCAAACTCCTTGCTGAGTTGAAACTTATCTTTTCTAACCTCTACTTTATATTTAGCTGCTACAATCATATCATCAACATATAATAATAACAAATATGTAGTCAATTCACTATCTTCCTTTCTGAAGTACATACAACTATCATAATTACATGTGAAGAAATCATGAGTAGTCATGAACGAATCAAACATTCCACTGCCTCGGTGACTGCTTTAGTCCTTACAAGGACTTCTTCAACAAGCAAACACATTTTTCTTTCCCAGAGACTGTGAACCTCTCAGGTTGTTGCATGTAGATGCTCTCCTCAAATTCTCCATGTAAGAATGATGTCTTGACATCCGTCTACTCAAGCTCCAAGTCATTCTTAGCCACCACTCCAAATAAAACCCGGATGGAACTATGCTTCACAACTGGTGAGAACACGTCTGTAAAGTTAACACCTGAAATCTAATGGTAGCTCTTTGCCACCAATCTAGCCTTGTATCTAGCATCTTCAATCCCTGATGTGCCTTCCTTTCTCTTGAACACCCATTTGCAGCAAACAACATTTTTACCTTTAGGTAATTTCACCAGTCCCAAGTATTATTTTTGCTCAATGATTCAATCTCCTCATCCATAGCAATCATCCATCTGCTAGAAACATGCAACTGATTGCCTCTGAATATGTAGCAGACTCCTCAGTGGAATCAATGTCTTCAGCCACATTCAATGCATAAGCTACCAAATCTGCTTCCACATACTTTTGTGGAGGTCTAATCTGTCTGCGATGTCTATCCTTGCTATTGAATATTGTGGTACTGGTGGTGTAGGTAAAGTAGGATATTACTGTTTGTCAATCCCGAACTAGACTGATCTGTAGTAGACCGTTTTGCAACCTTTGATTGTTCCTCTGAACCAATTTCCGACTCCACCTGAATTGAATAATTCTGCTCCTCAATTTCATCATAATCCCCAAGAGGTGAACCACAAATCATAGCAAGTTTATCAAATACTACATCCCTACTAACAACCACTTTTTTTGTCTCAGAACACCACAATTTATACCCCTTCACACTTAATTTATGCCCAAGAAAATGTACTTTCTAAACCTAGACTCCAACTTTCCATTATCCACATGAACATAAGAGGACACCCAAAAATTTTCAAATCAGAATAATAAGAAAGTTTATCGAACCATACCTCTTCTAGTGTCTTTTTATCAATGGTGAGCGAGTAATCAGAAAACAAGTTGTAGTATCAGTCTCAGTCCAAAAAGTCTTAGGCAACCAAGAACTTGAAAGCATACAACGAGCATTTTCATCAAAGTTATATTCATCTATTCTAACAGACCATTCTGTTGATGAGTTTCAGGCACTATTAAGTTTTAACATCGCACGTAAAAAATATGTTCTATATATATATATATATATATAATTTAGGTTAAAAATTAATACACATGATTAATCGATAGTTTTAACATCGGCATGTAAAAAATATGTTCTATAATTAAGTGTAGTAGGCGTGTAGTGTTTGGTCTAATTTGTTAATTAATTGAACTCCAAATGTTTAACATTGAATAAAATTATTAACTTTACTAGGCACATTAACAAGCATATTTTTTCAGTACAATTTTCTTTTTTTCACATGTTTAAAATTGTGATCTATAAATTTTTTTAATTTATGACCTGTAAAATTTTTGATTTGTAAGCAACAATAATTTGTGACCAGTTAGTTTGATAATAAGTGACCAAATTGTATAAAATTATGACCTTAATATATTACTAATAAAATATATTTTTAATTAGTTATTTCACAAATAAAATTTAATTAATATTTGATTTTTGAAGTTTTAAACCTTGTATCTTAGTTTTAAAATAGTTTATACTTAATCTCCTTGATATGAAAATTTCCCTATATTGTATTGCTAAAAATGCTTAGATGAAAATATTAGGCTCTTGAACATTAAACCAATTATAATGGGAAAC
Source organism: Fraxinus americana (assembly GCA_035079005.1). Classification (NCBI taxonomy): domain Eukaryota; kingdom Viridiplantae; phylum Streptophyta; class Magnoliopsida; order Lamiales; family Oleaceae; genus Fraxinus; species Fraxinus americana. The sequence goes on from CM068714.1 coordinate 7,661,297, forward strand.
TTTGTGTTAACATGATGCGTATCGATTTTACTGATTGTAAAATGTCGTTTCGTACACAAAAATGGAAGCATTTCATCCTCAATAGTAATGGCTTAACAATTAGTTGGAGGTATTTTCATAATCAATTGTGTTAAACCATTAATTATCATCTTTCCAACTAATATTTATCAAAGTCTGAAAACATAATTTGAAAAATATTTGTATACGTCATATATTATATTATTTTGGCAACTTGAAACTAGGCTCGTGCTTTATCTTCATAAGGATTTTATCTTTGAACCATACAGTAGCGAAAGTACCCATGCGAAAGAGGAGTCCACGCTACTTTAGAACAACGTCCTTGACGTGACTCCCTAATGCTTGCTTTCTAACTTTCTTCTAGTGTTATATTGATTAAATTTGTTATTTTAATTTGATTAAAAGCAAAATAGAATCTAGGATTTCTTACCACCTATCAATTAAGTCAAATATTATAGCTTCAATCTAGGATAATTAGTAGACATAAGCGAAGAAAATTAATGGCTTCATAAGCGTAATCCTAAGGCTGCATTCAGATAATACTCTTGCTCAATAAATAAATACCTGACCACTGTTTCCTCGTTGATCTAAGTGGTCCTATATGAGTATGCCTAACACGTTTAATTTGTATGTTGAAATCTTGTCCTCTATTCTGTCCAATACTATCTAATAGTTCTAGTTTAGTTTGCAATTCAAAGAACTAAAATAAACAAGTAAATAAAGATGATAGACTTATTCGAAGAATCCATATCTCCCCAATGTTCATCAACAGGTCATTATGTTAATTCTGAAACAATGCACACCCAATCACTCATTTTGTCAATCTTTTCCGGTGCATTCGAAATCCGTTTGCAAGAATTTTCAGTCCAAAGTAGCTCAGGTATACAAGAAATTTAACGAATAGGTGTGGGTTTCTATATGTGCCAAGTAGTTTTGTGTTTTCACTTTTTAATGTTTAAGTGAAGTAATTTATGTGCAATTATGCAATCCAAGTTAAAGAAGGATCTTGTGGGTAATACCCATGGGCGGATACAGGGGCGGACACAGGGGGTGGCACAGGGGGCAGCTGCCCCCCCCCCCCCCAAAAAAAATTTTTTTTTGATTTTTTTTTTTTTAAATATGAAAGGAAAATGAATCAACATTCATTTCAAACCAATGTTTTCTCTCGCTTGAGTCTCTTCTCATTTTCTCTCCTCTTTTTCATGGTAAAATTAAAGTTGTATATTGTTAAATGGATACGAGAATGGTTGTGATAATACTGAATGACTGAACAAGAATGATTCAAAACTTCAAATCTTATTTATCTTTGTTTAAATGATTTATAATTACTCTCAAAGAGTATAAATTGCATTCCCAAATGAAAACAGTAAAAAATCTGTCTCCACTCTATAGCCATTTCAAGTTCAATTGCGACAAAGAATTCTAAGATCTGGCCCAAGGAAAAATCTAGTAGGCAAGGCTTTCGTGAGTTGTAGTGCTTAAACCAGTACTAAACGAAGTAATTAGTGTAAAATGATTGTATACTTGGAGTAGATCAATGAATAGGAATAGAAGAATTCTTAGTTGAATTTAGTTACGTTCTTGTAATGCATGAGATTCACGAGTGAAATTCTCAGTTGAAGTGACATTTTTAAGGAAATTTCGAGAGCCTTTTAGCCTAGGAGAATCTAGTCCGACTGAATGTAATCAGAAGAAAGAGTTAATGCAATATGATTGAACTTAATGAGCAAGGATTGTTTCTCGGGTATTTGATGCATCCAAAATAACTCTGACTTTTACCATTTCCTAGTCCCTTGTTGATTTACTTGTTGTATCTGTTAAATAAGTTTCAGAATTTAAGAAATGTACATATAAATCTGTGACTTGGATTCTATCAAAGTTTGTGTAGCTCTTGATGACCAAGATTGTATACTCAATTTCTTTGTTGATTTGAATTACGAAACTACATTAAATTTTTCTCTATTTCCCACTTTAATTATGGAATGTTATCAAAATACGAGAATACGTAGACAACAATTGTAAAAAAATATCTCTTACTTTAATTTTTTCGTCACTTTTTGAAAGTTTGATTGTGCCCCCCCAACATAAAAAGTCTGCGTCCGCCCCTGGTTACTTTTGCCCCCTTAAATTAATTGGAGAAACTACAAAATTACTTTCCTAATACTTAGGGTATGTTTTGTTTGGCCTTGTTGTTAAATCATTACTGTCGTTTACTTGGAAAAATATGCAACTCGTGTAAATGTCCAACAAAGACTATTCTAGTTTTTAATCTTCCAGATGCGTGCTTTTTTTTTTTTCTCAAGTTGGATTTCAATAAGCAAATAATTCCATGCTTCGTTGGCTATATATAACCCCACATGTTTTGCTACATTTTGCATCACTTGGTGTAATAACTTCTTGAAGCAAAGCAAAAATGGCCAAGTTTCTACACTTTCTCCTTTTATTCCTTGTGGTAACAATGTCAACATATTCATCTCAAGCCCAAAACTCCCAACAAGACTATCTAGACGCCCACAATGCTGCACGTGCCCAAGTGAATGTTGGACCCATGGTATGGGATGATAACGTAGCAGCCTATGCTCAAAACTATGTCAATCAGAGGATTGGTGACTGCAACCTCGTCCACTCTAGCGGACCCTATGGAGAGAACCTTGCAGAGGGCAGTGGAGATTTTACCGGCAAGGCAGCCGTGGATTTATGGGTGGCAGAGAAGCCCAATTATGACCATAACTCGAATTCATGTGTGGGAGGACAGTGCGGGCATTACACACAGGTAGTGTGGCGTGACTCAGTACGCCTTGGATGCGCTAGAGCCCAGTGCAACAATGGTTGGTGGTTTATATCTTGCAACTATGATCCTCCCGGTAATGTTAATGGCCAGAGCCCTTATTAAGGGTATTCTGGGTGTTTAGTCAAATAAGATTGAACATGATTGTTAGTTGTTATGTTGAGTCCTAAAATGCTACACAACTTAAAGAAGTACTCCACTTTCTATAGTGGTAAATAAATGCGTGTTGCTAAAATAGCACGTGTGGTGTCTTACTGTTGTAATAACTTTTTCCTTGGAAAGGAAATAAAGAAATGTCTTTGCTTCCATTTTAATTATGTTTTGTGCTAAAGAAATATATAAAATTTTATACTGAACCACTCCATGAAATTTATAACAATTATCAATGAAATTTTTTTATTAATATTGTTCCATAATGATATGGTTTCTACTGAACAAAGGCTACTCATTTGCAGGGGCGGAGCCAGGAAATTGGTTCAGTGTTGGCACAATTTAGTTGACCCCGAACTTTGAGTTTTTGGTCATGAATTTAATAATGATAAAAATATAAAACAATATTACGACAATACTAAAAATAGTATAATTTATAAATTATACTTGTTTCTTGCGAGTTTTCATACTTTGATATCATTGTACAATAATTTAATACCGAAAGCAAAAGCAAGTTAAGCCCAAATCAAGTATCAAGTAAAATCAAGTCAAATATTCTCAGCTATACTTATTTTCAACTTTTATCAACAAAAAAAATATTTATTTGAAACTTAAAACAAGATAGCTTTTTAAGCTTAGCCAAGCATGCTCTTACAATTAAGTTGGATTGGTTAGCTTAAACACCGCACGCGGCACGTGGCTATCCAAACATGCTCTGACTTTACAAAAACTTATCACCCCACGGTAGAAACACTTTGATTTTCTGGATTCCTCTTTCAGAGAGAGAAACACGCAGTGCGAGAAAATGTTCTGGAGGATAAAATAATTTCAATACAAGATTTTTTTTTTTTTTTTTTTTTTTTTTTAGACTAGTTCAAGTTCAAGGAAATAATTCTAGTACAAGGTATGTGTGATGATCTCGCCGTTGCTTATTCCGTTTCTAGTAGGCTACTTTTTTCTATTGTGTTCATCAATCAGGTTAACCCTCTTTCTTTAAGCAGGAAGAATACTTTCTGAAATGCTGACTTTTAGAAGTTAAAGTGTTATGTATCGTTGTAAAAGCAGTCTGTGAGGATAGCTGTTCTTTAATTTGGAAATTACCTTCTCCCATGTTTTTTCATATGGAGCTCAAACTGGAGAAGCTCAACGATGAAGAACGATAACCCAAAAAAAATGAGTCTTGATTGTGTTACTTTCCTAGTCTTATTACCTTTTGGTTGTTTTTGCTTTCTTGAAAAAACTGATTTTTTACTAAATTGGCGTAAACTTATTTCCTTGGGCTCAAAGTTCAGTGCAGGAAGGTGGCTCCGCCCCTGCTTAGCTGGTGTTGTCATTGAAAAGATTGTTAAATTGGACTGGGCAGTGGGCGGTGGTCTTGGGCCATTTACATTACGGCAGTGTGTATGTGATAATTACTAAAAACCAGCTCTTTAGTTTCAAGTTTATGAAAATCAGGTTTTAGCCTTATTTAATCAAAAATCAAGTTTTATCTTTTTTTAATTAGGGTGTGTTTGAGTCACATTATTTTGAAAGAATGTATTATGAAATAGTAGATTGATGGAGAATGTGTGGATGAAAAGGAATGAAAAGTTATTGATGTGATAGAAAATATTATTTTATTGAAAAATGTGTGGTTGAAAATGAGTAGAAGAATGAGAATGAAAAAAATAATGTGTACCAAACAAGGGTTTAATAATGATATTTTAAAATTAAAATAACATATATACCCACCCTACCCCCACCAAATTTGTTTTAAATATAAAACCTAAATCTATCCAAACCCTAACCTATCCAATTCATTCATCACCTCTCACCATTTTCGTCGCCTCCACCGCCACCTCTCTCCACCATCACCACCGTCGCCCATCGCCTCCTCCTCCCTTCTCCTCTCCCTCCCCTCCCTCTCTGCCGAATCGCAGGAACACTCCTGCTGGATTCGACGGCGTCTCCCTTCCCTCCCTCTATCTTCCGCCTTTTCTCCCTCCTCCCCCACTATGATTGGAGTGAACGACAGCTGAAACATCAAAATTTGATCGACGTGGACTATAAAAGAGGAAAACTAGGATGATCTGCGTTATACTCGGGGCAGCTCAAGGGGATAGGCAAATGGCTCGTAGGTGGGGAAGTGGCTAGCAATATGGAAAGTCACAGAAAAGAATTGTTGGGCATAGGATGAGATGAGGAAAGACATTAACTCAGAAAGAATTGCTGGGCAAAAATATGGAGGAAGATCTGGCGATGAATGCTTATGATTCTGATAGGAACAACAATTGAGGTTATAGTTACTAAGGCTACAATCTTTGGGTGAGTCAAATTATGGAACTTCTATCATAGTGCAATAACCTTAACTGTATTTTTGGCATTCTTTTGGATTTTTTAGCACTCTTTGAAGATGCAACTTGTGTTGGCTGGTGTTGTGAAATATTAAAAGGAACAGAGTCAAATTAGAGGCCATGTGTTGTTAATGAAAGGAATTAACTCCTTTTTCTAGGTGGTTGGTGGTGTTATTGTTGGGCGACGAAGGTGGCGGCGGTGGGCAGATGGGACGAAGGTGTCTGTGACCAACTATTTGGTCGATCTGTGACAAAGTATTGGTGGTGTACTAGATTGGGCGACGTGTGTTTGGGTGTATGTGACCAACTATGTGGTCTGTAACTTTAAAATTCTTTAATATGTGACTCAAAATATAATATGTGACCAACAAAGTTGGAAATATGTGATCTCTATGACCTATAATTTTTTTTAACTTGTGACCATTTAAAAATTTGTGACTTATAATTTTTTTTATCAGTAACCAATGGAGTCAATTGTGACCTATAACTTTTTTGATATGTGACCTACAAAATTTTTGATCCGTGATCCATGAAAAAATTGTGACCTATAAAATTTTAGATTTGTGATCTCGAAATAATCCATGACCTACAAATATTTTTATTTGTGACCGGAGAACAATCGCCGGAGTGGTCGCTGGTCACCAGAGTAGTCACCGGAGTAGAGGTGGAGGTGGAGGTGGAGGTGAGGTGGGAGTGAGGTAGGTTAATTATATTATATTACAATTAAATATTTAATTTAATATAATAATTGTATAATATAATTAATTAATTCATGAAAAACCTGAATTTTGCAATCCTAAACCTTGGGGCCTGATTTTTTATTTTGGGATAGATAAAGCTTGAGTTATGAATTTTTCCCGAGTGTGAATGTTTCAAATTTTCAGCTGGAGATTGAGACCCATTTTTGGTTTACTAAATATTCGAATTGGAAAATATCTATTTCTAGTAAAGTTGTAGCCCTTTAACTTACCTTTCCAACAAATTATGAATTGCCTTAATCGAATATCGGGATAAAAAGTTATGATAAAAAAAATACTAAAACAGACGCAGAATTTGGAACAGCGACACAGCGCGGCGCTACAGGGCTGCTTATTTTTAGTAATGCCCCAGGTGCTGCAACCATAGCACTTAGGCACTACTTCAAAGGTCATCACGACGCCTAGGCACTTAGACGCTGCGCCGCAAATTTTAGGATTATGTTGTTTTGGGTTGCGAAAAGTCCAGAAAGACTCCAATTTTTGGAAAACCTTGTAGGGGAGTATAAATAGAAGAAATGGGGAAAATTTAAGGGTTCCACACGTTGAGAAAACAAAGATACAATGAGAGATTAAGAGAACAATTAAAGGGAGGAAAACATCAAGGAATTCAAGCTTTGAAACATTGATTGGAAAAAGAAGAAGATCTTGGTGCAAGCTTTATTTCTTTTTCTACATTTATATTCAAAATTCGGTGATGTACTCAATATCAACTTTTAGTTTTTCTTTTTCATTGAGTATGAATAGCTAAACTTTATATTAGGGTTAACGATATAATCGATTTGAAAACTTTTATGTCTTTTATTCAAGATTCTTGATATTTTATCGTTCATGTGTTGATTTTACTATGAGTTTAATACATTAAGTTACTAGATCACTAATTTGATGACTTTGTGAATCTTTTACGAATCGAGTGGTGAGTTCGAGATTTAGACCATATAGTAAAATCCGGTAATTTAGTATAACGTGTAGAAATACTTATATTGAATATTGCAATCATACATGAATTCTTAGAACTAATATTTCGTTTAACTAAGGTAGATTCGCATAGAGATATAAGATTGAAATAGTTAAATATGCTCAATGAGAATTCGAGAGTGGTAAATTGAATATCATAGAAGAATTCGATCGAACACTACATTAGGCTATTGAATCTTGAATTAAGACTTAAAGGTGATCAATGTGTGAAATTGTTTGTTCCTAATTTTCATCCATTATTTGAAATCTCAATCAATCTTTTTGTGCATTTTAATTAAGTTAAACTGTTTAAATAAAAAAATCGCATCAACGCAAAATTCTTTGTTTACTTCGATCAAATAGGAGTTAGAAAATTTTAATTAAGGTTTAAAGTATAGTTCTCGTGGGAACGATAATCCGAACTCAAAGGTCCATTATATTACTTGTTACGATATCGTACACATGCAATATAAAAATACAACAAGTTTTTGGCGTTGCTGCCGGGGACTATTTACTTTTAGTCTTAGTTTATTTTATTTTTAATTGTTATTTGATTTTATTTGTTATTTACTTTTCTTTGTTTTCCTTTTTATATCGTTTAACTAACTCCCTATAGTTTTAATCTATCTTGTGTTGGTATTCTCTATTTGTATTTTTTAGATATTTATGCATGATTCTGACATTGGTAAAGTAACAAAAAAGCGGCAATGACAAAAAAGTTGCAATGACCGTCAAGATATGCTTGGAGGATATCCAAGTTGTGAAAATTGTTACACGATGCATTGTACTAAAAAAATGTTTGTCCTCTTACAGTAGTTTACACACGCCGAAACTTTTGAGATTTCAAAAATATTTGATGTGTAGAAAATAGGCAATTGAAAAATATGATGAAGAGTACGTGCTCGTGGGAGATTTTGTATCTAACGATTGGGATGAGGACATCAAACTTGCGGGAGATGGTCCTCCCCTATCCAATGAGAATGTATTTGCATAGTACTTTAAAGAACTTGTCAAGTTGGATGAAAACGACATGCTTATGGGAGATTTCATGTACTGAGAAGGATTTCAAAAATGGGGGTACAGTCCAGTCGAAGGACTCAACGTGACCGACTTCTCATTGTTTGTGCATCTAGATTGTGGACCGATCATTCAACTCGAAAATATATCGACTATGAAAGAAGGGATTAAAGAGAATGATCGATCACAACAGAATCAAATGAAAATGTGGCAATCAATGAGAATGAAATCAACACACATTATTAATTGACGACTGTATTGAATTATTAATTGATTTATGAATGGTGAATAAGTTGCATGTTTAGATTAATTTTTTGCTTTTCCCATATGAAATTTGATATATATTAAGCACGTTAATTAAGTTAAGTGTTGTGTAGGAATGAGTTGATTTCATAATTGAATAGGTTGAAATAGTGGACTCTAGAAACTAAACCCAAAATCACCAAATTTTACATTCTTGGATCAAATTTAGAATAGTTTGTGGGGATTTCAGCGTTGTAGGAAGATGTTGAGATAAATAGAGATTTCATGTGTGAAATTAAAATTTTGTGTGAATTGTCTAAGGTCAATAGGATGCACTTGTGTGAAAATCTCAAGTTAGTGGTCGTTGTACTTAAATTGGTGTTAAATGAGGGATATTGCACTAATCAAGGCATAAAAAATATTTTATTAGAAAAATTTTCTTCGTAGCCTTTATGACTCGAGCAATTAAGCCTGTAAAGGTCTTTAAAACCTGGTGCCCTATGGTCATCTGATTTGGGAGTTATCAATTGAAAGTTTATTACGTGGGTCATTTAGAAAGCTTAAGGGAATGAATGTTTCAAATAAAGAAAAAAATCATCCCAAAAAAAAATTTAGAAAAAGCAGGTACATGAAATAGAAGACGCACCAAATGTCTTGATTAAGTCTCAAACACTTGTTTAAGAAAGTTTGACTTTTGATAAGAGATTGTTAGCCTAGTTAAGTCTTAGAGATTGAAGCAATCAAATTTGATGGAGAATCCTTATTTATTGAAATGTTGAATTGCAATTAGTGAAATTTTGCATAACTAGAGAGATGATGATAGTAAAAAAATTCAACATTAGTTACATACTGAAAAAGAGTGAAAAGAATAAATTGGGAGTATGTGAATATTACTAGTGACGAAAGAACATATTTGACCATTGATAGTCGGAAATTGAAACAACTTATGAATTCATAATGCTATACATAATTCTTCACACACATGTCGATTTTACAATGAAAAAGTGGATTTTAATTTTTGTATTGTGATTCTGAAATTGTGCATAGATTTGTAACTATGATTTCAATCCAGAGATAAAAAGTCAGGTTAGCTCACTAAATCTTGTTGCTTTACTTGATTGATTGGCCACCAATTAGGTAATTAGCATGTCGTGTTTGTGTGTTTGTTAGATTTTAGTTTTGTTTGAGAACAAACAAATATTCAAGTTTAGGGATGGAGAGATTCAGTTGGTGGTTGAAGTGACACATTGATCGATGTGGAGAGATTGAAGAAGAATCGAGTCGCGAAGTGGCCATCATCAACAATGGCGTCGTTCGACCCTACGGCAATGTCCACCCGCGACGTCACTCGACCCAACTTCAATCTTCGTGATGCGGACTAGGATACTTCCTTGAAAATTTACATATTTTGAATGTAACGTTGTTAATGGAAGGCAGAACCGCAATCGATGTGGAGAGATTCAATTGGTGGTTGAAGTGACACAGCGATCGATGTGGAGAGATTGAAGAAGAATCGTGTCGCGAAGAGGCCATCATCAACAACGTCGTTGCTCGACCCAGCTTCAATCTTCATGATCGAACTAGGATACTTCTCTGAAAATTTACATATTTTGATTGTGACGTTAATGGAAAGATTTAGTTTTTGAAGATCGATGTGGTGGTGGTGGTGGTGTGAGGTGGTTGTGGTTGTGGTTGAGGAGATGTCGACGATAGTTGGTGGTTTCCATGGGTTAATGTGGGTAGAAGTGGCCGAGAGGTGGCGAATGGCAGTGAGAGGTGAGAGGTCGAAAAATATGGCAGTTGCATAAATGAGACAGTGGGTTGTGGTGTGGTTTGATTTTGTGGAGGCTATTGGTGATTAGTTTGTTGATTTGGAGAGGTGATGTTGAAATTATGGTGGCCGGTAGTGTCGCGGTGAGTCAATTTGGCAGGTGGAAGATAAGACGACGCGTAGTGGTTTTAGGGTAGTTTTTTTGGTGGTTGTGGTGATGGTGTAGGCAGTGATGAGGTGGTGTTGGTGGCTACGTCGGTGATGGTGGTGTTGGTGTTGTAAGTGGTAGTGGTTGTGGTTGTGGTAGCAGTATGAGATAAATTAAAGCGTTTGTGACCAACTATTTGGGGGCTTGTGACCAACTATGGGGTTGGTGTGTGAATGCGATGAAGAGTGTTGTGGACATTTGGTTGGTTAATTTGTGACCACACATTGGTGTCGGTGGTGGGATTAGGGGTGGGGTGGGTTAATTTGTGACCTCGCATTTGTGACCACGCATTGTTTTTGAATAGTTATTTTTATGCCTACGACCAACTATTTGGTTAGTTTGTGATCAATTAATTTGATAATTTATAATCGTGAAATAAGTTTTGACTTATAAATTTGTGATTTATCATCGATAAATAAATTGTGATATATAATTTTTTTGATATGTAATCTATAAATAAATTGTGACATATAAAATTTTTAATTTGTAATTAGAAGCTCAAGCTATTGGGTTGGCGCGGATCGATTGGTTGTCATGGTTTTCTTCCCACTGATTAAAAGCAAAATTAGAATCTAGGATTTCTTGCCACCTATCAATTAGGTGAAATATTATAGCTTCAATATTGGATAATTAGTAGACAAGCGAAGAAAATTAATGGCTTCATAAGCGTAATTCTAAGGCTGCATTCAGATAATACTCTTGCTCAATAAATGAATACCTGACCTAGTTGATCTAAGTGGTCCTATACTAATTAGTATGCCTAACACGTTTAATTTGTATGTTGAAATCTTGTCCTCTATTCTATCCAATACTATCTAATAGTTCTAGTTTAGTTTGTAATTCAAAACACTAAAATAAACAAATAAATAAAGATGATATACTTATTCGAAGAATCCATATTGGATTCATCAACAGGTAAATATTTTAGTTCTGAAACAATGCACGCCCTACCACTCAATTTGTCAATCTTTTCCGGTGCGTTCGAAATCCGTTCACAAAAATTTCAGTCCTAATTAGCTCAAGTATACAAGAAATTTAGCGAATAGGTATGGATTTCTATATGTGTTTAAGTAGTTTTGTGTTTTCACTTTTTAATGTTTCAACTTAAGTAATTTATGTGCTATTATGTGATCCAAATTAAAGAATGGTCTTGTGGGTAATATCATAGGGTATTATTACATAGATCTACACGTAAACCAGCCATAGGGCTAGAAACCCTAAATGGAGATTGAGAATGGGTATGATCTAAGTGAAAATGAGACGGTCATGTTATGATCCCACTAGAAAATTATGTTATGCGCGTATTTTACTTGCTTTTTATATTAAATTGTAAAAATATTGGCATGAAATCTATATTGAGTGTATTCATATGCTCATTCCATATTTAAAATATTTTTCAGATGTTTGATTGATCGAAGTTGGAGGTTGAAACTGCCGACACAGTACGTGTCGTTGGATCAAGAATTTTATTATCTTTCAATATTTAGCATTTAGTTTAAAATTATTTTGCAATCAGAATTTTATTTTCAAAATCGATGAATTTATATTTCATTAGTGAATTGAATTTATTTAACATATTATGAGACAATAAAATAGCCTATTTTATTCCGCAAAGTTCTTCAATTTTCCTTTTTTTTTTTTTTTTTTTTTTTTTTTTGCAGTACAATGTTTCTATCAACTTTTATAATGGTTAAATGAATTAATTGAGTAAACCTTCGTGACATAGGTTTCGGGGCGTTATACTAAGTTTCATAAATAGACAAGATAGACATGGCTGTTACCATGTAGGACTGGAAACTTGAGCAATTTGACAAATTAGAAATTTGGCAGGAATTTAATGTCTTGGTCTTCCATGACTCGAGGCTTACATTTGCCAAAACTTGTGCCAGAAAAGATAAAAAAGGAATATTATTAAGCATAATTCTAAGGCTGCTAAGTCTAATTGAATTTGAAGCATAAGCTCCACATTCCCTTTTTGTTAGATTAGTAGCCAAAAATTACGTAATTGATCTACCGTTGGGAGATATCCTCTTAATGTTCTTGTTACTCTAATTAAAGTTAGCGCTTTAGACAATTCTCTCGCTTTGCTTTGCGATAATTAAATTACTACTTTCAATTTTTATGTTCAAATACTATGAAATAGTCTTGTTACAAACACACTTTTATTTATAGTTCAAAGAAGTAAAGAACAAAAGAAAATAGACTCGTTCGAGGGAATTCAAGCCTAGCAAACGATCAACCAGAGATTTGCATTTTCTTTCTCAGATAATGAATCCTGATATGTTACTTTTGCCCTCTTAAATTAAATGGAGAAATTACGAAATATATTTCCTAATACTTAGGGTGCGTTTTGTTTGGCCTTGTTGTTAAATCATTATTGGCCTTTACTTGGAAAAATATGCTACTCATGTAAATGTCCAACAAAGACTATTCTAGTTTTTAATTTTTTAAATGTGTGCTTTTGTTTCTCAAGTTGGATTAATTTTTGTTCAATAAGCAAATAATTCCATGCTTCATTGGCTGTATATAACCCCACATGTTTTTCTACATTTTGCATCACTTGGTGTGATAACTTCTTGAAGCAAAGCAAAAATGGCCAAGTGTCTACACTTTCTCCTTTTATTCACCGTGGTAACAATGTCAATATATTCATCTCAAGCTCAAAACTCCCAAAAAGACTATCTAGACGCCCACAATGCTGCACGTGCCCAAGTGGGTGTTGGACCCATGGTATGGGATGATAAAGTAGCAGCCTTTGCTCGAAACTATGTCAATCAGAGGATTGGTGACTGCAACCTCGTCCACTCTAGCAACCGACCCTATGGAGAGAACCTTGCAAAGGGCAGTGGAGATTTTACCGGCAAGGCAGCCGTGGATTTATGGGTGGCAGAGAAGCGCAATTATGTCTATAAGTCAAATTCATGCGTGGGAGGAGAGTGCGGGCATTACACACAGGTAGTGTGGCGTAACTCAGTACGCCTTGGATGCGCTAGAGCCCGGTGCAACAATGGGTGGTGGTTTATATCTTGCAACTATGATCCTCCCGGTAATTTTATTGGCCAGCGCCCTTATTAAGGGTATTTTGGGTGTTTAGTCAAATAAGATTGAACATGATTGTCAGTTGTTATGTTGAGTCATAAAGTACTACATAACTTAAAGAAGTACTCCACTTTCTATAGTGGTAAATAAATACGTGTTGCTAAAATAGCACGTGTGGTGTCTCAAAAAATAAGGAGTTACTGTTGTAATAACTTTTTCCTTGGAAAGGAAATAAAGAAATGTCTTTGCTTCCATTTTAATTATGTTTTGTGCTAAAGCAATAAATAAAATTTTATACTGAACCACTCCATGAATTTATAACAATTATCAATGAAAAAAATTTACTAATATTGTTCTATGATGACATGGTTTCTACTGAACAAAGGCTACTGATCAGCATGAGATGCCCCAGCACTTATAAGGTGAAGCTGCTCTGCACTTGTACTTTTTGTTTGCGTACTTGCTCACGTTCTTATATTCGTTTTGTTAATGTAACTAAACTTTAGAGTTGGAGAAATTGTTTAAGTTTGACAGATGCACCAATCATTGAAGTTCTTTGACATCTTTTTATGTTCATTTAATTTGATAAATCACGAAGGCTTTTAAGTAATATAAGTAAAACCTATGGTTGGACTGATTCTATATCGAAGGTACAGCATCTATTTATTTGATATCAATATTTTATTCAAAATTTTGGTGATAGTATGGGTGTTTTGAAATATGTGTGTGTGTACACACACAGACATGTTAGAATTTAGGTTTAAAAATTAATACACGTGATTAATCAATAGTTTTAACGTCGGCGTGTTAAAAATATGTTCTATAATTAAGTGTAGGCGTATAATGTTTGGTCTAATTTGTTAATTAATTGAACTCCAACTGTTCAACATTGAATAAAATTATCAACTCTAGGCACATTAACAAGCATTGTTTTTCGCATGTTTATGTGACAAATCACATAGCTAAATTTTGTGTAAAAGTTTTAATCTTGTAGAAATTAGCATAAAAAAACTAAAAAGAATCCTTATTTTATATTAGATGAACATTAATTTCTTTAATTAATTCTTCTTCCTCCATCCACACTAAACCATTTCACCGAGTGTAATACAAGCACATTTTGCTAGTTCCAACGTATATATTTTGAATAAGAACATATCCAATCTCATGTAAAAGCCATAAAGATGAAAGTTGAGAGAAAAAAAAAAAAACTATGAAACATGTGTGAAATGTGCGAAAAAATATGTTTAAATTTATTTAGCTAATTTTTTTTTTTTTTTTTCAATTCCAATATATAAAAGGCATAAATTTCAAATTCTTCTACGATATAAATAAAACATGCAGTGCACGCAAGTAAACTAATTAGTGTGAAATATAGTTTTATCTTAAACATTATGCATATAGTTTTCTAGTAATTGAACTCGTTTGATCTTGTAATGAAGTAAAAATATGAAGGTACCTGATAAGTGCATTTTTGTGCACTTATTCGGGGTCCATTTTACTAAGTTTTTATGTCGTTTTATTATTGCATTTTACCTAACTTAGGTTATTTTTATCTTATTGCAGTTTTGGACCTGTTTCGAAGCAATTGGAAAAGAAAGAAGGCTAAATAGGCTAATGGATGGAACTTTAGGGTCCAACATGCATTTGGGGAAAAGTTGAAGCTTTACAATTGATGTAATTTGATGAGGAGGACCAAGATGGAAGAAAAAATGAAGAAAATGACGGAAAAGAAAAGTGACAAAAATTTAGCCTGGACAACCTCCTATCCATTTTGCCTGGAAGGCCGCCCAAACCAAAAATTATCAACAGAAGCAAAATTTTTAGCCTGGGCAACCACCCCATTTTGTACTGGGTGCTCGCCCAGGCCATTTCGAAAAAAAATTTGATTTTCTAACTCGACTACAACTCTTATGGAAACGAATCTTTGGGGGTATTTTAAAACCCCTAGGGCCGTCTAAAAAGAGGGGGGAGACATTACAACAGAGAGAAAACCCTAGAATACATCAAGAAGAAGATTTTGGGGTAATGATTTCACATCAAAACTACAAGAATTCTTGGACTTAAAGCAAAATTGTGATTTTGGTGATGTCTTCTCTTACTTTAATTTTGTATTTTCTTAGTTTCTCCATATTAGGCTAGATCTATTTGTGCTAGGAGATCGATAAACTTTGTTGTGTAACTTTGGATTTTAGTTTTACAATTATTGAAATTAAAACATGTTTTGAGATTTGAATGACTTTTATTCACTTATTTGTTTCCACAATTATTATGCATGTGATTGTGTGAGTGTGGTGGTCTATTTTATACATTCGAGAGAAGGGGAATAGACTTGACGAGGTATTGGTCATCGTAAGGTCCGATAGGGAATAGAGATATACATCTATACTTTGCGTAAATCTTTAAGTGATCATAAAAATACATGCTTTCTTGTGGGCATCAGTTTTACGGGTTGGCAAATGAAAATCCACACACACATATATCCCGATTCTTGGATATGTGTCAACACTTCAGGTACCAAGGAATATCAGAAGACGCTATTCAACTTAGGTTGTTCCCACACACCTTACGAGATAAGGCACTTGAACGGTTGGATTCACTTCCTGTGGTAAGTATTACTACTTGGAATGATCTGACTCACAAATTCTGTACTAAATTTTTCTCTCCAGCCAAAGTAGCGAAGATGGGGCATGAAATATCAATCTTCAATCAAGGTGAGTATGAGTCATTTGATGAAGTTTGGAATAGGTTCAAGAACATGCTAAGGAAATGCCCCCAACATGGTTTCGATAGGTAGACACAGATCAGATTTTTCTACGCAGGGCTACTTCCTTCTTTTAAGAGCATGGTGGATTCATCGTCCAATGGCTCTATAATCACAAGAACCATTGATGGAGCATGCGAATTGTTTGAGAGAATGGGGAACACTTCAGTAATGTGGTCTTCTGAGCGTGTGGGTACAAAGAAATCAACTGGTGTCTATGAGGTTGACACCTACTCTGCCCTATCTGCGAAAATTGACTCTCTATTTCACAAAGTGGAAAGTATATCGCAACCTACAAGTGTAACACAATCAAGGAAGTTAAACTGTGAAGAGTGTGGAGTGGAGCATATTACAGTTGAGTGCCCAATTCTTTCGCAGGGAATGGAACAAATGAACTACGCACAATGGGGTCAACGTCAGCAAAACAACCCACATTCAGACACTTACAATCCTGGATGGGGAAACCATCCAAATTTCTCATGGGGAGGAAATCAAAACCAATATCATAATAGGTCTCAAAGACAGCACCAGCAGGAGAAGAAACCTCAATTGGAGGCTATGTTTGCCAAATTTATGGATAAGACCACAAATACATGGAAACAACAAATCAGTTCATGAAGAAGACTGAAACAACTCTCCACAATTAGGGGGCTACAATTAAGAACCTGGAGACACAGGTGGGACAAATAGCACTTTCTATGACAGGACGAGCTCCAGGTGCACTACCGAGTAATACTGAAGTAAATCCCAGAGAACATGTCCAAGCCATCACTACACGAAGCGGGGTTCAATTACCTGAAATACATGTGAAGAGACCTGGTGCAAATAAAGAAACGATACCACCATTTGATGGAGATCTAGATGAGCAAATTGAGCAACCTGGTGAATTATCTAAAAAGGGGACTTCAGATGTAACGCGGGCTAAAGCCACCATATCAATGAATTCATACGAACCTCCGATTCCTTTTCCCCAGAGATTGAGAAAGCAAAAGCTAGACCAGCAATACATGAAATTTTTGGACATCTTCAAAAAGCTTCACATCAATATACCATTGGTTGAAACACTCACACAGATACCCAGTTATGTTAAATTCTTAAAGGAAATCATATTCAACAACGTAAGCTGGATGATCATGAAACGGTGATGTTGACAGAAAAATGCAGCGCAATGATCCAGAACAAGCTTCCTCCAAAACTAAAAGATTCAGGGAGTTTTACTGTCCCTTGCACTATTGGAATTTTTTTTTTTTATAAAGCTTTATGTGATATGGGTGCAAGTATCACTCTCTATTTTCAAGAAACTTGGATTGAGAGAAGCTAAACCAACCATGGTAACTCTGCAGCTTGTTGATAGGTTACTCATTCATCCACGGGGAATTATAGAAGACGTTTTGGTAAAAGTTGAGAAGCTTATATTTCCTGCAAATTTCCTTATTCTTAACATAGAGGAAGATAAAGATGTACCCTCATTTTGGGCCGACCATTTTTGGCTACTGGAAGGACTCTAATTGATGTACATCGAGGTCAGCTAATTCTGAGATTAAGGGAAGAACAAACTTCTTTCAACGTTTTCAAGGCTATGAAATATCCTACAGAATTCGACAGTTGTTTTCAGATTGACATTGTTGATAGTGCAGTTCACAACACTTTTCAGCTCCAACATTCATTTGACACGTATGAAGCTTGTATCATACATATGTCAAACTTAAACGAATCTGATTTCGGAAAAAAAATCTGGTTTCCTAATTCGACTACAACTCTTATGGAAACGAATCTTTGGGGGTATTTTAAAACCCTAGGGCCGTCTAAATAGAGGAGGGAGACATTACAACAGAGAGAGAACCCTAGAATACATCAAGAAGAAGATTTTGGGGTAATGATTTCACATCAAAACTACAAGAATTCTTGGACTTGAAGCAAAATTGTGATTTTGGTGATGTCTTCTCTTACTTTAATTTTGTATTTTCTTAGTATCTCCATGTTAGGCTAGATCTATTTGTGCTAGGAGATCGATGAACTTTGTTGTGTAACTTTGGATTTTAGTTTTACAATTATTGAAATTAAAACATGTTTTGAGATTTGAATGACTTTTATTCACTTATTTGTTTCCACAATTATTATGCATGTGATTATATGAGTGTGGTGGTCTATTTCATGCATTCGAGAGAAGGGGAATAGACTGACGAGTTATTGGTCATCGTAAGATCAGATAGAAGATAGAGATATACCTCTATGCTTTGCGTAAATCTTAAAGTGATCATAAAAATACATGCTTTCTTGTAAATTTACATTCGTCATAGAGATATAGTCGGGCGATTTACATGAATAGGTCCAGCAATTCTCTAGAGAGATTATTGGATAGGTTAGGATCATTGATTTTTCAAAATGTCAAGCTTGTTGTCAATATTGTAGAACTAGATTCCAAGGTGAACATTGTAAGGGGATTCGTGATCCTAGTAGTCGTTTGTTATTCATAAGAAACATTCACTTTGCATTCGAATTTTTAATTGCATTTAGTTAGTTGGTAAAATTTAGTTAAATTGCATATATAATCTTTGTTGGGTTACAAATCTTTATAATCATATCAAAAAATCTATAGATTCGGTTAAGGTTTCGGTAGTTAGAATCAAACGAATTCAATCTCCGTGGGAACGATATTCGGAATTCTCAATTTCACTTTATTACTTGTTACGAGCAGTACACTTGCGGTGAATTAAAGCGAACAATTATTTTTCATGAACAATACCAATTAACAAGTATATATAGTTTGCTCATTACCGGCGTTTACTTGAAAAAGAATGCAACCCATAAACGTCCAACAAAGACTATTTCAATTTTAATTTTCCTCAGATGTACTTACATTCAAGATTAATTTGTATTAATCAAGTTGGAGCATTGTATTCAATAAATAAAAAATCCGTGCTTCTATCTATACAGTACCCTACAATCTACATGTGCCTCATTTTAATTTCTTCTTAAAATAAAACAGAAAATATTTAAGTTTCTATATTTTCTCATCTTCTTTAGATGTGCTAATGTCACTACTGTCAAAGAAGTGTATTTTTTTTCATATATCTCTATACATAAAGGAGTACAAATAAATTGCAGTACAAAGAGCAATTTACAGAATCTTTTTATAGTCTAAACACTATCTAAGGCTAATATCATGGCTGACCCTTAAAGCAAAGGATTTTACTGTAAGACCGATGCAATGATTTCTCCAATCATCTCTTGAATGATAACTAACGTCAATACTCCCTTTCAAGTTGGTGCATAGATTATCTCTAATGCCAAACTTGTCAAGTGATCAGTGTGGAAGATTTCGCTGGTTACAGCCATTTGTAAATATATTAGCAAGTTGATCTTCAGATTTGACAAATGAAAATCGAATTATCTCTGCTTCGCGATTCTGTTTAATGAAATGTCGATCCACCTCAACTTGTTTAGTGCAATCATTCTAAACTCGATTATGAGAAATATCAATGGCCACCTTATTGTCACATAACAAGTTCATTTGAAAGATAGGAGCAAAACAATCTTAGTTAGCTGGCTAGCTTTTAAGCCAAAGAAGTTCGCACATTCCTTTGGTCATTCCTGTAAACTCAGCTCTGGCATTGGATAACGCCACTACTTGTTTCTTGCTCCTCCATGTGACTAAGTTGCCTCGTGCTAAGGTAAAATGGCCTGATGTAAACTTTTTGTCACTAATCCACTCAATCTACATCTGCTTAACCATCAATAATGAGATGATTATTCTTGGTGAACATAATCCTTTTTCTAGGAGAAGACTTCAAACAACAGAGAATCCAAATTACTGCATCTATATGATTTTCACTAGGATGGTGCATAAATTGACTTGCAATTCTTATGGCAAGCGCAATATCTGGGCAAGTATGGGATAAACAGATTAGCTTACCAACTAATCCTTGATACGTTTCTTTATTAGTTGGTACTTGATTTGATAACTCTCCAAGTTTGTAATTCTGAATAATTGGAGTATCAGGCGACTTACAATCAAATAATCTCACTTCTAACAGTAAATCCAGAACATATTTCCTTTGAGAAAGAAATATACTTTGTCTTCATCAAGCTACTTCAATTCCCAGAAAATAGTTCAGTCCTTCAATATTCTTCATTTCAAATTAATTTGTCAATTGCTTTTGAAGTCTAGATATCTCTTTCATGGTGTCCTATAATAACCATGTCAACTACATAGATTATTGAAGTTTTTACCTTTTCCCAGTAGATGTGTCAAGAATAAAGTATCGTCTGAGTTTCTTTGTTGGAAACAATATTTTCATATAGCCAATGCTCTTTTCAACTTACACACAGCCTCAGACTTTGGAAATAAAGTGAACCCTGGTGGGATATGTAAACCTCCTCTTCAAGATCGCCATGAAGGAAGGTGTTCTTTACATCAAACTGATTTCATGACCAATCTAACATTGTTGAAAGAGAGAATAAACTTTAACAATATTTAGTTTCCCACTGGCAAGAAAGTCTATTGATGATCTATGTCGTAGGTCTGTGTATATCATTTCGCCGCAAGACTCGCCTTGTATCTTTTCATGGATTTATGTGCCTTGTGTTTAACCGAGAAAACTCATGAGCGCCTTTTTTTTTTTTTTTTTGCAACGAAACAACGTCCCAGTTTTTATTCTTTTGCAGAGGCTCCATTTCTTCCTGTTTTGCTTGAACCCACTTTGGATCTGTAAAGGCCTTTTGTATACAGCTTGGAGAATTGATGACATTTTTTAGAACAAATGCCTTGAGGGGTCCTCATAACTTCTGAGAGGATACATGATTAGAAATTGGGTATCTTAGCTTCCCGTTGTCTTATGGGAATGGAAGAAACTATCAGCCATGTTCTGAGTACGAAGCGATGTTGCTAATGAAGTTTGGAGAAAGATATCTGGAATTTTGGGCATACGATGGAGATCTAAACAAACTTGGTATGATAGAATTAATTTACGGTGGGCTAGAGCATCAAAACAATCACAGGTTGGATGTTTACATGGGCTTCTCCCAACTATTCTAACGTGGAGACTATGGATGAGACGTTGCAAAGCTAGAATGGAGGGAGTTCATGAAACTGTGGAGGAGATTTTCCGTTCTATTAAATTTTGGTTACAACACGTGTCGTCCAATCTGAAAAAGGTACGAGCTCTTTCACAGTCTGAAGAATTATTGCTTAAAAACCTTGATATTACCCCAGTGGTGTCTCATGAGAGACCTTTTCGGGTTGTTAAATGGGCTAAACCTGCGGTTGGTAGAGTGAAACTTAATGTTGATGGGAGTTGTCTTGGCAACCCGGGAATGGCTGGTGGTGGTGGAGTTGTTAGGGATGATATGGGCAGGTTGGTTGCAGGCTTTTCTTCTTTCTTTGGATATGGTTCTAATAATGAAGCGGAGTTGAGGGCGCTTATCGATGGACTGACCTTGTGCCAGGATTTGGGTTTATACCAAGTAGATATTGAATGTGATTCTTTGCTAGTGGTGTCTTGGATTTTGGCAAGGAAATGTACAATATGGTACTTGTGGGACTTTTGGGAAGTTCTGATTGAGCTTTTAAAGAAGTTTGATTTTCACGTTATTCATCAGTATAGAGAAGCTAATCAGGTTGCGGATGAGCTGGCAAAGTTTGGTGCGAAAGGAAATACAGAACGTTTCTTATCATGTTTGGAACTGCCATTTATCTGTCGAGGGTTGATTCGCTTAAATAGAATGGGTGTATTGTACCTTCGGAAGAAAAGATAGGCTATTTTTGCATTGTTTGTTTAGCTTGATCAGAGATTAGGTATTTGCTATTTTATTGGTTGATAATCTGTTATTACGGTATTCCTCCGTCTTACTAGAGGGTTTTTTATGAATAAATGCCTGGAGGTACTGCCTCCTTAGGCTTTGTTTAAAAATAAAAAATAAAAATTGGGTATCTTAGCCCCTGTTTGTCTACCATTAATCCAAAAAATTGTCTACTACAGTAAGATTTTCCACCACACATTCACCTAATAAAATATTCTACACACAAACCAATAAAGTTACTTTAATTTTCAACCACACATTCTCCAAAAAATACTATTCATTACACTAATTTTCTCCCAATAATGGGAGACAAACAAGCTCTTAATTTATTTCCCACAAAATCGGGTGAGTATTGATTTTGTGGCTTGTAACAGTTATGTCTGAACGGTAAGTTACAACGACAGAAGTATCCAAATCATTAAAAGGAGAATATGGAGTGGGAGTGGTTCTTTCAGGAATGTTCTCAGGAGATGGGTCTTTAGCTACCCAGGGTTTAGAGGTTCGGCCAAAGATGTGCTTCAACTTCGTGAATGATATCAACACCATTCTTTTCTCCTAGTCCAGCATCATTTTAATTTCCCTCACCAACTAACACCAGTTTGACAATTCAGTTTGCATCAGAGTGTACTCAAATCGTGGCCAATTTTGCCAATTCTGTTCTCATTTCGTATCTCCCTCTTGTTGAGATTCGAACCCTTGACCAAAGGCTGGCTGAAAGTGTGCTTCCAACAATTGGCTAAAAACGTGTTACTTGGAATGACACTTTTATTATTAAGGTGTCTTGGCTGGATTGTTGACACTTGGCACCACACTTGGCCGTTGGATGACATTCTAGAGACTTCGATTCCTTAACTTCTGAGAGACGCCTCATTCATTCGATTGATTCAGTTGGTTTTTCATTCTCTCTCAAGTTCTAGGGTTAGGTCTTCGTCTGTAGAGAGAATTAACTCATTCTTTTTGGGGTTTACTTCTGATTCTTGTAAACGGTTTTACTCTCAAAGTAGATCTTCTGTTTAGGAGGAAGTCTTGAGTCTTTGAGTGATTGTTGTGCTGAGTCTTCTGTGATTCGGGCTGTGAATGAGTGGTGTTGACTGATCTTGTGTGATCTGGTCTTATTTTTGTGCTGTAAGGGAAGATCGATCGAAGGCTGAAAAGATAAGTGTCTGTTTGTTTTCAGCCTTGTACAAATCTTGTAACTGTTGTTGCCATATTTTTGGCTTGTTAGTGCAACCGAGCAATATCCATTATTTGGATGCTCAACGGGGGATGTAGGCGTTAGATCTGGTCGCCGAACCTCCGGGGCTTAGGCCAAAAACATATCCTGTGTTCATTTTGATTTTCTGCAACTTATTACTTTCAGTATTTTCTTGGATCTTTGTATTTTGTTCTAATATTGTGTGTGGCTTGGGCCTTTTCAGTGGTATCAGAGCCTGGAACTGAAAAAGGACAAGATACCTGGATCTTCGAAGGAAGGCCTGATCTGTTATAGATCAAAAATTTTTGGAACTGCTAAAAGCCAGTAAAAGAAATCGAGTTCTTGCTAACTCGTTGGGTGAGATCTTTTCTTTTATCTCTGTAAATTTTCTAAAAATTTTTAGGGTTTCTTGATCATACCCTTGATTTACCAAAAACACCGTTGAAACCCCCTTGAGATTAATCTTTGTCCCGAAGCTCCTGCGAGGCTTCTGGAATCTGAGATAAATCAAGTACGGGTGTGTTTTTCTGGGGAATCTTGCTGGAGTGATCTGTGAAACATAGAATATGATCTCTGTTGTGTTCTTTTAATTGAGCTTGTTCTGTGTGTTCCTGTGATATATCTGATTGATGCCTGATATCTTGTATTACCACGTGTGATACTGTGATTTCTTGGGTTGCTGAAATTGTTGCAAACTGTCTAAGTGTTCTTTACTATCTTGAACTTCTTATTTGTGCATCATACGTGTCTTACACATGGCTACTGCTAAGTTTGATGTACCACAATTTGATGGCAAATGTGATTTTAATATGTGGTGTCAAAAGATGAAAGCTATTTTAATGCAAATGAGAGTAGCTAGAGCACTTGATAATAGTTGGCTTGAGACTTACCACTGCTAAGAAAATTGAACTTGAAGAGGTTGCATGGAGTACTATTTTCTTGTACTTATACGACAATGTAGTTAGAGAAATAGGTGAAACTATTATCGCTTCGAGGCTGTGGACTAAACTTCAATCCAAATATGCAACAAAGACTATCCCCAACAAATGTTTTCTCATTAAAACAATTGTTTTCTTTTAAAATGGATCCCTCTGTTGACTTGGATGAAAACTTGAATAGGTTTACTAAATCGACCATTGACTTAGCCAAGCTGTGATGAAAAACTTTCAAAAGATCGGTTGGCTGTAGTTTTGTTAAACTCCATTAGTGACAAATATAGAGACATCAAGGTTGCTCTTGAATATGGTAGAAATTTGAGATCACTACTGATGATATCATTAGTGCCTTAAGAAATAAGGCCCTAGAGATTAAATCTGAAAATAGGAGTCATAATGGAGAAAACCTTCTTGCTAGGGGTAAAGGGTTTAGTAGACCTAACTTTCACTCTAAGTTCTCAAATGAAAACAGAACCAAATGGAATGATAGAAACAAGTCCCAGAATAAGGCAAAGGGCAAGAAATGTTTTCATTGTGGTAAGATAGGTCATTTTATCAAAGACTGTTACAAGAAAAAGAATGAAGCAAAAGATAAAAGCTTCACTGATGGAAATGCTGCCTTAGCCTATAATAAGATTGATTCTGAAGATGGTTTAGTCCTTGTCCATAATGAGAAGAGGCTGAGTGATGAGTGGATCTTGGATTCTGGATGTTCTTTCCATATGTGCCCATATAAAAACTATTTTCTTGATTTTAAAGCCACCTCTGGGGGGCAGGTTATTATGGGAAATAATATGACCTGTAAAGTAAAAGGAATTGGTACTATCAAGTTGCTTCTTGAAACTGGGAAAGTTCTGTTCTTAAAGGAAACTAGATATGTACCTGAATTAGAGAGAAACTTGGTGTCTCTAGGAATGTTGGATGACATGGAGTTTAACATAAAATTGGGTCAAGGACATATTGAAATTCTTAGGGGATCTGACTTAGTAATAAATGCCCCTAAGAGACATGGCCTTTATTTCTTAAATGCAAAGCCTTTACTTGGTTTAACTGCAACTGCCTTATCTGACAATTTCATTTTGGCAAAACTGTGGCATGAGAGACTTGGCCATATTGGCAAGAAAAGTCTGAAATCTTTACAAAATAAAGGAGTGTTTGGTAAACAAAACATTGGTGATCTTGGTGCATGTGAACAATGTATTATTGGAAAGCAAGTTAAGTTACCTTTCTTACCTGGAACTCATAAGTCCAAACAAATACTTGAATATTTGCATTCTGATCTTTGGGGTCCTGCCTCTGTGTGTACATTATCTGGTTTTAGATATTATCTCTTGATCATTGATGATTTTTCTAGAAAAATCTGGGTTTTCTTATTAAAATCTAAAGATGAAACTTTTTCTGTTTTCAAGGATTGGAAAACACAAATAGAAAACCAAACTGATCATAAGATAAAAACTCTAAGAACAGATAATGGTTTGGAATTTTGCAACTATGAGTTTGATAATTTCTGTAAAGAAAATGGCATTCTTAGACATAAAACAGTAGTTTACACTCCACAACAAAATGGCATAGCTGAAAGAATGAATAGGACATTATTAAATAAAGTCAGATGCATGCTCCTGAGTTCTGGTCTGCCTAAATTGTTTTGGGGGGAGGCTGTAAAAACTGCTGCATATCTTGTGAACAGAACACCTTCTAGTGCTTTGAATTTTGATGTCCCTGACTTGTATGGTCTAAAAATCCTGTTAACTACTCTCATTTAAAAATATTTGGCTGTACTGCATATGCTCATCAAAATATTGGAAAGTTAGAACCTAGATCACTTAAATGTGTCTTCTTAGGGTATGGAGAGAATGTTAAGGGTTACAATTTGTGGGTTAAAAATGAAAAAGGCTATAGGGTAATTGTAAGAAGAGATGTTGTCTTCAATGAATCTATTATGCCATGCTTAGAAGGTAAAGAAAATATCCTAGATAATAATGATGTTCAAATTGAGGTGGAGTCCTCTGTTGCTAATAATGTTCCACCCGCATTTCTTGATGATGATGATTCTGTTCCTAATAATAATGATTTGCCTGTTGAAATTGATAATCACTCTGAATCTGAAGAACAATATGATTTACCTGACACACCTCTTGATGACTATCAACTCACAAGAGATAGAGAAAGAAGGCAGATTAGACCACCTGTTAGATTTGATAATGATGAGTTTGTTTCATTATTTACTTATCAAGATAAATGCGAAAGTGAACCCGACTCTTATGATGATGCTATAAAGCGTAAAGATTCTGTGTGTTGGAAGGTGCTATGGATGATGAGATGAATTCTCTACTTAAAAATAAAACACGGGAATTGGTTAAAAGACCTAAAGATCAAAAAGCGATTATTGCAAGTGGATTTTCAAAATAAAAGAAGGTGAAGGAGATAATGACAGTGTAAGATATAAAGCTAGATTAGTAGCAAAAGGTTTTACACAGAAAGAAGGTGTTGATTACACTGAAATATTCTCTCCTGTTGTTAAATATACCACCATTAGATGTATACTTGCTCTTGTTGTTCAATTTAAATGGGAACTTGATCAATTAGATGTTAAAACTGCTTTTCTCTATGGTGATTTAGATGAAAAGATATTTATGAGACAGCCTGTTGGTTTTGTTAATGGAAACCCTGAAAATGTTGTTTGCCTATTGAAAAAATCTCTCTATGGGCTAAAACAAGCCCCTAGGCAATGGTATAAAAGGTTTGACACCTT
Source organism: Fraxinus americana (assembly GCA_035079005.1). Lineage (NCBI taxonomy): Eukaryota > Viridiplantae > Streptophyta > Magnoliopsida > Lamiales > Oleaceae > Fraxinus > Fraxinus americana. The sequence goes on from CM068714.1 coordinate 7,688,021, forward strand.
TGTATTGAAACATGGTTTTCAAAGAAGCAATTATGATGTCATACGTACTATAAAGGTAATGGAGGTAAGAATTCACTATACTTGGTACTATATGTTGATGACATGTTACTTGCTAGCTGCAATAAGACTGAAATTGAGGATATCAAATGTATGTTAAAATCTGAATTTGATATGAAGGATCTTGGTCAAGCAAAAAAGATCCTTGGCATGCAAATCTTGAGAGATAGAAATAAGGACATGTTATTTTTGCATCAACATGATTATATTGTTAAACTTCTGAAAAGATTTAACATGTTTGAATGTAAACCTGTAACACTACCTCTTTCTAATCATTTTAAACTGTCATCTGATTTCTGTCCTAAAACTGATGAGGATTATGATAGAATGTCAAAAGTCCCATATGCAAATGTTATTGGCTCAGTCATGTATCTTATGGTTTGCACTAGACCTGACCTTGCACATAGTATTAGTATACTTAGTAGGTTTATGGGTAATCCTGGTGAAGAACACTGGAATGCCTTGAAATGGCTTTTAAGATACCTTAGAGGTACTTTAAATTTAGGACTTGTGTTTAAATTTGATAAAAGGGGAATTATGCTAAAGGGTTTCTGATTACGATTTTCTTTGGGGATAGGGACAATAGAAAGTCCACTTCTGCTTATTTCTTTACTTTGTGTAATACTGCCATAAGCTGGAAATCCCAATTGCAAAAGATTGTTGCCCTATCTTCTACTGAAGCAGAATACATAGCTGCTTCAGATGCTGTTAAAGAAGGAATATGGCTTAGTAGATTGTTAAATGAACTTGGTTTTGTTGATGAGAATCCAATTCTGTATTCTGATAATCAAAGTGCAATACACTTAAGCAAAAATCCCATGTTCCATGATAGAACTAAGCATATTGATATCAAATACCATTTTATTAGAGATGTTATATCAAAAGGAGTTATGAAAATTGGTAAAATTCCTACTCAGGTTAACCCTTCTGATATGGGGACAAAGATAATACCTTTGAATAAGTTTCTTAACTGTTTGAAGTTATTATCTATTGATGCTATGTAATGTTTTACAGGTACTTAGAGCAAATGAAAAATAATCAGTGAAGTTGCTCCTGGCTGCACTAACCTAATTGTTGAAAGCAAGGTGGAGATTGTTGAGATTCGAACCCTTGACCAAAGGCTGGCTGAAAGTGTGCTTCCAACAATTGGCTAAAAACGTGTTACTTGGAATGACACTTTTATTATTAAGGTGCCTTGGCTGGATTGTTGACACTTGGCACCACACTTGGCCGTTGGATGACATTCTAGAGACTTCGATTCCTTAACTTCTGAGAGACGCCTCATTCATTCGATTGATTCAGTTGGTTTTTCATTCTCTCTCAAGTTCTAGGGTTAGGTCTTCGTCTGTAGAGAGAATTAACTCATTCTTTTTGGGGTTTACTTCTGATTCTTGTAAACGGTTTTACTCTCAAAGTAGATCTTCTGTTTAGGAGGAAGTCTTGAGTCTTTGAGTGATTGTTGTGCTGAGTCTTCTGTGATTCGGGCTGTGAATGAGTGGTGTTGACTGATCTTGTGTGATCTGGTCTTATTTTTGTGCTGTAAGGGAAGATCGATCGAAGGCTGAAAAGATAAGTGTCTGTTTGTTTTCAGCCTTGTACAAATCTTGTAACTGTTGTTGCCATATTTTTGGCTTGTTAGTGCAACCGAGCAATATCCATTATTTGGATGCTCAACGGGGGATGTAGGCGTTAGATCTGGTCGCCGAACCTCCGGGGCTTAGGCCAAAAACATATCCTGTGTTCATTTTGATTTTCTGCAACTTATTACTTTCAGTATTTTCTTGGATCTTTGTATTTTGTTCTAATATTGTGTGTGGCTTGGGCCTTTTCACCTCTAGAGAAGAATTTGGATAAAGGTGGTTAGAATATTTTTGACTCCACGAATGCAGATCCATAGTGATGTAGGTTTGCTTGGAGGTAGGATTGAAACAACGATATCCCTTTTTATGTGTTGCATACCCTAAGAAAATAAAATGAACTAGTGTGCAATGATCAAGCCTAGTACGTTGATTTTTATGGAGGTGAATAACACATTCAAAGATTCATGGAGGAATCAACAAAATAGTAGGTAAGGAAACTTGGTCGTAAAGGACCTGCAATGGGGTTTTAAGATTCAACACTTTCAACTGCATATGGTTCAACAAATGTACTCCGTTACGACAATATCGTCCCAACATTTACTTGGTGTATGCCCTCCAATTAAAAGAGAACGAGTTGTTTCTAAGATATACCTGTTTTCTCCTTCAGCAACTCCATTGTGTTGTAGTATTTAAGAACAAGGTCTTTCATGGCCAAGAGTCTGAAACTAAGATCTTTCATTTCAACAAATATCAAGTAGAAAAACACAATTTCGATAAAGTGTGAAAGATTTTGTCGCATATTATATTATCACCTATCCTATCAAGCATGTTTGTCATATCATAATGTGATGCAATCATGAGATACATTTTTAGCTAATGGGAATAGGACCACAAGCCCTTCTCTATCAATTCCAACCTTTCGCCGCAAACCTATTTTTTTGAGTCCCTTTTCTTCACCCTTCTTTCCTGCCAGTAGTGTAGACATAGGGCTCTACAGAGAATGTGGTCAGCAGTTTATAATAGGATCCGACCACAAAGACCGAATTGATTATTTTCGTGCATAAGGATACTAGATTACCTAGTAGAAAAGATTGAACATAATTATTTTCGTATTGGAGGAATAGCTAGTGATGTACCTCGTGGATGGATAGATAAATGTTTAGATTTTTTCAATTATTTTTTAACACAGGTTTTTGAATATCAAAAGATTGTTACACGAAATCCGAACAGATTTTGTTGAATGAATTGATCCATTGTTGTATGCCCTACTTCTTAGTGAATTTTTTCCTACTTGGACCCGTCGTTCCTACACTTTGATTTGAATTGATTGAGAAAGTTGGTTCCGTAGCATTAGAAACTTAAGCATTCGAAAAGAACGAGGAATGAGGACATGGAAAAGAAGATATGGTCTTAGACCTTATCTTAGTTATTTAAATAAGGCAGGGGCTAGGTCACTTTCCCTGGATTCACTTGAGCCAGGAAACTGGACAATTGAGGACACAGGAAACACAAAGATATGAGAAAGGTTCGAGTGATTTCGACTAAGAGTAATTCCACTCTGAAAAAGGTTGAAAAAACGCCTTTCCATTTTCTCTCATTTCAATCTCCGCGAGTTCGGTTTGTCTACAAGACTCAATCAAAGTAGTTCGTCCCCCTTCTCAAGTAAAAACCAACCGGACTGACGTAGTGCATAAATCAAGAATACAAAAACAAAAATAGCAATTGGATCAAAGTATGTGATTGCATTGTAAGGTCATAATTGAACTGATTTAGCAAGCTTGCATTAATGTAACATGAAACCTATTAATCAGAAAGAGCTATGGAGAGTTATAACAAAAGTCTATTGTATGCCTAATTGACACCAACGAATAAAATCTCATTGTGCTTTAGGACCACACAGTAATAATAAAGAACACACTAAACTATTAGCAAGAGTAGAAACTGCGGCCATTGAGAAATTATAGCCTTTCAAATAGGAACTGGCCTGTAAACCATCTCTTACAACGAAATAGGCATTAATAATGGTCCCAATCCTACCAGTTTCAGCGAGAGTAAGACCAGCCAAGATTGCCATTGTAGTCGATCAAAAACCCATTTGGCTTTGTTAACTAGTAATTAATTACCCCCTATTTGTGCGGTGGTAGGAAAGTGAAAAAAAAAAAGAATGGATAGACTCGCAACACTATCACGTCAAACTATACCCAATCCTATATCATATTAAAGGAAAAATGACTTTGTCTGGATCTTCAACAGATAGCGGGAATCAAACCCATATCTTATCCTTGGCAAAGAGAAATTATATTGTACGACCATATTCACAATTGTTGTGCCTCTCCCTATCATTAGTAAGAGAGGGAAGACTTGATGAAACTACTATTAGACCTCCAATCCGGAAAGATTATATAATCATTATGAGCGGATAAACCTTTCATTTCCCTTCTATAGAAAGGTTGCCCATTTCTCCTCGGGTAGTTCACTCACCGCAAGGTATCGGAACACTTTTTTAGTTTTTCTATTTCCCACCTGTTTGGTATCTTTAAAAAATTTGATTAAAATTTAAGTCAAAGTCAATAATTAATTTTAACCACACATTTCATCGTAGCTGACTTTTCAACCACAAATTCCATCAATTTTTATCAAAATTTGCTAAAATTATGATTTTAATCTCTGCCAAAGAGTGGCTCATCCTTGAATTATTTATGGCTGTGAAAAACTTTCCATACCAATCAATTCAAATTTCATTTCCCAAATTTTAGAGCGTGTCTAGGCGCACTGACTATTAAAATTTGGATCGTTGGTGAGCAAAAAATGGACTGTTGTACAATTTTTAATTGAAAATATTCTGACAGCTTTGGAGTACCAAATCAGGTCATTTACACTCCGATTCCCAAATTTACTCTCCTCATTACATGCCTCAACAACCATAACCATTCCTCTCTCCCAAGGTAAATCCTCCCCCTTCCACAAAAATTGTTGCCTCCAAAATCTTTCAACACAACCAGTCGTGCAGTAACTTCCCACATCCGCACCCAAAACACCTCCTCCGTTAAAACTGTTTCCGGAGCACAACGTCCTGACATCTCCTGGCCTTTAGGAGTAAGAGGAATACTCGACGAACGAAAAATTCGATTGCTGGGCTCAAAAAAAAATTTTAGCCAGGAGACACAACGCTCACACCATGGATCCACAACTGTCATCGGTAAGGGTTGATGATTTCAGTGATTTTTATTTTCATGTCAGAGCATATTACCTCATGACCGTCCTCAAAAAAATTTCACAATCAGATGTTTGCCACTTGTCATCGCATATGGGTTACAACGGTTCCTCGTCCACCTCCAACCCTCATCCAAGCCAGACCAAAGCACAGGCCTAAAAGAACGCCCATTGGAGAAAACATGATAAATTTTCATTATTGCATGCGAGACAGTGATAGCTGACGGTCACTGTAATGGGAAGTGCTTCACAAAACACGGTTGGGACCAAGTGATCTAGTTGTTCAACACCAACTCCGGGCACGTCTGGACCAAGCAACAGTTGAAGAATCATTGGGATTGTCTTCGTCAAAAGCATAAATGACTAACAGAGATGTTGAACCTCTCTGGTGTCGAGTACATCTCTGCAACGAGAACAATTGCTACCTCGAACGAGTGGTGGGAACGAAAGATTAAGGTGCCTAGATTTTTTTACAATAGCAGCATCCCAATTGAAACTCCATGTCTTAGGTCTTTAGCTTGGATGTTTGTGTTGCACTATATCATACTTTCTATGTTCTATGTTGTGATTATAGTTCGTGCTTTGTATTATTTTCAATATCTGTGTCTGCAATAATACTTTATCATTGGAAGTGGACAATGTAATGTTAAATTGACTAAATTCAATTGAATGCTTCTTAAGTCTTGAAATTCTGAATGTGCAACCAACTCGTAAACTCGTCGACGAGGCATTCCCAACTATGGAGACGGATCTGGACATGGGAGGGGTAGAATTCCAGATGAACAGAAAGAAGCAGCTACTGAAATGAATGCACCAGAAAAGTATCATAGACTTATTCCACGGTGAGAGTATCCCGACAATAGAGAATAGTATCTCTAAAAGTCACATATGATGGCAGCAGAGAACACAATAACATTAACACCAAGTCCTCATCGTCATACTTAACTTCTAATGTCTCCAAATCATCCACGATTTCTTTGAACATAGTTAAGTGATCATCTAATGACGCACATTTAGACATCTGGTGAGAATACAAGCGTTGTTTCAAGTGTATCTTGCCAGTAAAGCTCTTTGTCATGCAAAGTTGCTCCAACTTCAACTATAACGCAGCGGCACTTCTCTGCTTGAAAACATCATGAAAATTTTGATTTGAAAGATGTAGATGAATTTGTGATTGGACTTTTCGATACCTACGTTTCTTTTCATCATGCGTCCAGGTAGCAGACATCCTATCAAAGTCAAGCAAAGCTTTCTCCAAATCCATCTGTTCTAGAACCGCTCGTATCTTTACTCACCATAAGGTAAATCTCGTGTTTTTATTCAACAGCGAAATATCATATTTCATTGTTGTCAGGCGAAACAATCAACCTCGTTCTTATACCACTTGTTATGGATTTGGATCAAGTGATAATGGCAATAATGAAATAAACAAGAAAATAAATACCAAGATTTACGTGAAAACCTGATACGGGAAAAAACCGCGAACAGAGGAGGAGAAATCCACAATAATCAATAGTAATTGTGTTTATAAGATTCTAATGCACTCAATCCAAAACTCTGAAGAAGTTGTATAAATCTCTCTCTATTACGTTATGTTCTGTTTTTTCACAAGTCGTGCCCCACACACACACACACACACACACACACAAACCCCAGAGAACAAGTTGTAGAAAGAAAGGAGTCTAAGACTACGTCAAAAATGAAAAACGAGCATTAGCCGGACAAGCCCGTCGCACAAGCGATAGGACAGCGCCAGCGAGCAACCAAGTCTCGGGTTGTTTACTACTCGGCTCGCTCGAGCGTCCGCTAGAGCTGAACTTGTGAAAATGCGACGACTTTTTCCTCTGGTCCATAATTTTGATCTCTTCAAGACCACTCCAATTTAGACTTCAATACCCACTACAATTTGGGTCAAACCACAACAATAATTTTATTGACAGAGCCTTCCCACCAATAATGTTTTTGGCTAGTTTTTTTGGTATGGTCCAATGTCTTACCCTTTTCCTATTGGCTTCTAATTCCAAATTGAGTTCACAAATTATGGCATTCATGAGCCTCAAGAATGTGAAATGAATTCGTGTTTGGAGAAGGATTTCGACCTAGGAATCTTTCAATTATGGGCTCGACATTAGGGTTACCAAAAGAGAATACTTTTCTAGCTGGAGAAAAGATTGTCAATAGGAAAATGTACAAAGTTCACTAGCGTTCTTGAAAAGACTTGATCGGTGTTCGGACTTGCACATGATTCTTTTCCCCTACTTCCGCGATTTTGTAATTTTGACTATCCATGCTAGGCTTCTTGGCCATGGCCAAAATTATATGTGATTGTACATAGGGATACGGATAGGGAAGTATTCAATTTGCAATCAAGATTGTGGGATGAGAAACCATTGGAAGAAACTTGTACATTTTATACGGACTTCAACTTTTATGTGTATCAAAGCTGGCAAATATCATTTTATTTGGCAGTTTTTGTTACATTTTGTGTTTTGATCACCTGATTTGGTAGTTAAAAAATCTTTATTTATTAAGCCTATGTTTGGTAGAATATTTGTAAAATTCATTTTTCTCCAAACATATTTTCAACCTCATATTTCCTTAATAAAATAATTTTACACGTGGATTTGATTTTTTCCTACTTTTTAACGTCACATTTTCCAAAAAAATCACTTTTCACTAAATTATGTAATGTTCTCTTAGATGGCATATTAAAGATTAATTGACTATAAGCGTGTATGCAAACTCAGCTTTAATTTAAGTCATAATTTTCTGATTTGTGACATAATTTGTGACATAAATAGGTATAGTATATTTACATAGTCAACCCCGCTGTTATATAATTTCATGATTCAAGAGAAAATTATGATAAAGAAGAAACGTCTAACTCAACCTTACTTAGATACTAATTAGAGAAATATAAAGATGCTTCTTTTCCTTTTGTAGTAAAAACTTATGGGTTAATTTCACAAACAGTCACTGAACTTACGCAAAAATAACAAAACAGTCACTGAAGTTCAAACCTTGTAGAAACGGTCACTGAAATTTCATGTGCTTTCACAAACGGTCACTGGAGGACCGTTATGCCTTTAATTCAAACATAAAGGACCAAAATGAGCTACCCGAATTTTGGACAGTTTAGATGTGCCAACTTTGGACTACCATAACTCCGTCTTCCGGCCACCTTTTGCGATGGACCAATATACCATATTGAAGCCATTAATACCCTCTTCACAACCCATCCAACCATCGGCCGTTATCCCGTCTTAATTGGCCGGAAAATCTTGTCAAATATGGGCTGCCCATGGGTGTCGCAGGAAGAGGGTAGCCCACTTTGGCTCGTTTTTTCGGCCATTTCTGACTGGATCACGGCTATTGGTTGGGTGTTTTGTGAAAAGGGAACTGATGGCTTCAATATGGTATATTGGTCCATGGAAAAGGTGGCCGGAGGACGGAGTTATGGTGGTCCAAAAGTGGCACCTCCAAGCTGTCCAAAATTCGGTTGTGCGTGGGTAGCTCAATTTGGCGAGATTTTTCGACTAATTCCAGAGGTATCACGGCCAATGGTTGGATGGATTGTTAAGAGGGCACTGAGGGCTTCAATATGGTATATTGGTCCGTGGAAAAGGTGGCCGGAGGAAGGAGTTATGGTGGTCCAAGTTTGCACCTCGAAGCTATCCAAAATTCAGGTAGCTCACTTTAGGGGGATTTTTCGGCCAATTCCGGCTGGATCACGGCCAATGATTGGATGGGTTGTTAAGAGGGCATTGAGGGTTTCAATATGATATATTGTTCGGTTGAAAAAGGTGGCCAGAGGACGGATTTATGGTGGTTCAAAGTTGGCACCTCCAAGTTGTCCAAAATCTGGGTAGCTCACTTTGGTCATTTATGTTTAAATTAAAGGCATAACCGTCCTCCAATGACCGTTTGTCAAAGAAACATAAACTTTAGTGACCGTTTGTGAAAGTACATGAAACATCAGTGACCGTTTCTGCAAGTTTTGAACTTCAGTAGACCGTTTTGTTATTTTTGTGTAAATTCAGTGACCGTTTGTGAAATTAACCCATAAACTTATATGTTGGGTAGTGCTATAATATACGTGCTGGTAACGCCACATATAGCATAGCACTATAATAAATCAAAATAATTTATCGAATTGCTTGTGATTGATGGTAGAATCAATTATATTTGATCTTACTGTACACGGCATATAAAAGTTTTAGGTACTACTAGGAAATTATATAAGCTGATATGTACATATGATATTCATAACATTAAATCTCCATAAAAAGATGAGCTGACATATATGCACATATGATATGTACATATGATATTCATAACATTAAATCTCCATAAAAAGATCAGCTGACATATATGCACATATGATATTCATAACAATAAATCTCCATAAAAAGATGACCTAAACGAATATCCAAATGAGACAAAATTCAAACGGGTAAGGTATGTAAATCAACTCTATAATTTTTCTTAGTGACCAATATGTTAGGCTATTAAAGGTCTTCAAATTATTTCCATATACATAGTATATAGTACACACTTGTTCTACTATGAAATATTAACAATACAAGCATTTTTGGGCATGATACCGAAAATATGAAGATTGTAACTTCTTTTTCTTCAATGTTATTTGGTAGGCATCAATTGGCCTTCTTAAACATAATATTAATGTGCTCCTCCCCCACCCCCACCCCATAAGTAAGAGTTACTTCTTTTTGTTTGTTTTCTGGTTCAGTCTTATCCAAATATAATTCAATCCACCTTGTAAAACATACCACTCACTTGGTCTTTTTCCACTCACTCACTTCCCAAGAGTTCTCCCATATGTAGGATATAAATCCATTAATTCTCAGTTCTAAGAATATCATACTCAATTTAGTTAGAAGAATTTAGCCCATGTTTGGTGCACATTTGAGAGTAAAAGCATTTTAGTGTTGATATGATGCGAAATATGTTGTTGAAAAAGAAGGAAAAGTTATTGATGTGATGGAAAATATTATTTTATTGAAGAATATATGGTTGAAAATGAGTAGAAAAATGAGAATGAGAAAAATGATATGAATCAATCGGGGGCTTGAAGAATAAGAAGGAAACTTTTCACAGAAACAAGATGATCACATTCTAGGTCTTCGAATTCCTCCAGTGAAACTTTTATTGACATTTGGGAACATACTTCGAATCTATTTATTCAAGATCATTTTGCAATTAAATCCCCAAAAAAAAAATTTACAGAACAAGTTTTCTTTTTATTGCAATGAGGGTGTGGCACGTTTCCTTCCCTGACAGCACCAAAGCATTTAACCATATCACATACTTGTATATTTTTACTCCATTTAATATCCATGCCAATAATCATGTATTTTGAAAACATGGATGTGAGTTCTATGGGAAAAATATGAACACTTGATCCGGTCCGAATCCCCATTTGAGTTTCCATCCAGATTCGAATCTGAGTTGAACCTGTTGCCACTATGATACTTAATTCTTGCCCACATAAAAACTCTTCTCACAAGAAGAAAAAGAAATTTGGTTTCTTTTTCTGAAAAAATCAAAAGGCTAGATTAGTAAACTATCATCATTTCAAAAATGTTCTCAAAATCATTAAAAACAATTTCAGATCAAAATGTATTTCCATGACTATTTTAGTGTGATAAAATCCCGTAAACAAAATCCAGTATTATTGGCACCAACTTTATCATGATAATATATAGTGGAGACGGTAATTCAGCTACCATAATTGATGATATTTCTTCGTGGCATTCACCACAATTAAGAGAATGGACTGCCATATCCAAATGCATATCCATGAGGAGTCATTGAAAGTCCAAGGCCAGGAATCTTAACTTCAATATCAAGCCCAACATTTCCTCTAGAAGTCGACGCCCCAAGAACAGGCTGCAAAGAGTTTGATGCCTCAACAATGATCCTCTCCACCTGATTGGCCACATTCTTCTTGAGCTCCTCCATAGCTGCCTTCAATTGCTCGAGTTCTTCCAAGCGAAGATCGTTAATGGGTGCCTCCCACCAGCACGTCCCTTGGCTGGCTTTTCTAATCTTGCTTAACTCTTCGCTGCACTTTTTCTCTGCTTCCAACTGGCTGAGCATGTTGGTCAGTTGCATGTTGAGTTCCCGGACATTAGCATTCCTGTGAGCCTCCATAAGTTGCATTGTGCTGGAATTTGGGGTTCTGTTTCTCATCATGTAACGATCCACGATGGACTCTACGCACGGGTGGCCAAAAGAGAATACCTTTTTGCCTGGAGAAAACACAATTATAGCAATTTCAGCGCCACAAAGTGTACAAAGTTCGCTGGCCTTTTTAAAGAGACCAGAGCGTCGCTTTGAGAAGGTAACAAGAAGATTGCTTTCTTTTGACATTCTTGTCATCTCTATCTTTTGGCGTCCCCTGCTCTTTCTTGCCATAGCTACAAGCCCTTAACAATGAGAAAAAAAAAATCTGGAAAGCAATAAACAGAATAGATGTGTTTCAACCTGACAAACTAAAACGCGTATATAAAGGGTTCACTCTTAAATTTATTCACGTGGCAGCAAATCAAATAATATCTGATTAATTAAACTTGAGAAAAACCTCACGTGGAAAATAAAGTCCAATAAATATCTACTTCACCTAACAAAGGTAAAGATATTGCTGCCTCCTTGCTGGATAAAATGTATTCAACTAGTCCAAGTTCACAAAATACAACATAATACAGAAGACTGATAGCAACTTTTAGAATGGTGTTTCATCCTTTGTGCACTGCTCACTCTTGGTAAGAATGTAACATGTTACCTTAGACAAACAAAATAATTAGCGGGAGGCCCTTATTCCCAATAAACTTGGGATAGTCTACATGAATTTATTTCCCCCATTCCATTTGATCCAGCACTAAATCTACTGAAATTTTAGAAATATAAGAGGGTGTTTGATGGGGATTAAAATTAGATTTTTAGTAGATTGTGATAAAAGTTTTTAAAATGTGTGGTTGAAAAGTTGTAGGACCCATGAAAAATGTGGTTAATATTGATTGTTTGACTTTGACTTGGATTAAAATCAGATTTTAATCCAAACCAAACAGGGGCTAAATCTTTTACGGTCACATCAAGCTAGGTTAATTTTCATGTATACCTCTTCTACCTCATTCCATTGTTTTATGAAAAAGGACTTAAATTTAGGTCTACACAAGACTTGCCACACCATCAATCATCATTTTCTTATTATACTCTATAGACGCTACCGGTACTTGTTGACTTATAATCTTATTTTTGCAAAATCCATTCTTGATATATTGGCATCCACATTTTTAGTTATGTTCAACTTATGGATGTTATGTTCTTTAGCTTTCCAACACTCAGTTCCATAATCTTCTATTACATAAAATAGAAAAACCCTAACTTTCATATTCGGAATTGCAGAGTATTGAGACAATACTTAAATGCTATACATATTGCATACCTAAAAAAATAGAAAAAAATCATGGGTTCTAGTCTCAACGCCTTCCAAATGAAATTTTGCACGTGTTATGCTTTTATGAGAAAAATGAACTTTTCTGGCATGTGAAGGGCATGTTGAAAATAATAATTCAATTATATACATATGAGGTTGCAAGTATATTGATAAACGTGACTTCCATAGGAATTAGGATGGTTATTCTTTTTATTGAAGTTATATATGGTTGTATGATGTGATTGGAAACATCATCAGAAAAAGAATATAATTACGAATCGACAATATTAATAGCTAAGAAGACCGGTACACTACAAGTATGACCAATATTGATAAGTATTTTTTCATTTGTACATAAATCGCTCCACAGAAATGCACCGGAAAACTCACAATGGGGTGGGGGCCATTGTGTATTAAAAAAATAAAAAATGCTCGGGCCCCACATGGTGTAAGTATTGTGGCCCATTTCTGATGGTTTTTCCATCATCTGTACGTGTAGCACCATTGGATTGATAAATCTTGAAATGATGATGTTGAGTCATTAATTACTATTTTCATAACTGGAAAGCATCAAACAAAACGAAATGATTAATGACTTTACATATATATCAACATCACTGGCTGATTTGAGTGATATAATCTGTCGGCTAAGAGTTTATAGATCTTAATAGTTGTGTAAAATGATAAAACCTTGATACGTTGATTTATTTTATTTAATATATAGTCGAAAAAAATTCATTGACAATCGTGATTTGGTAGAAATTAGAATAATAGCAAACTGCCAATTTTATTTCAGAAAAATTTTTGGGTCTTTCAATTTGACCATGCAACTAGAAACACTCCCACCAAAACATGCTCATTTGGATTCATAATTTTTGGGTCAAAATATATCGTCTACCCAAGATACAGAAGATCAAGACTTAAAAGAACTTCTTCGTTGTCCTCCTCTCCTTTTCCGACCCCTGTAGTATTGGTGTCATTGATAGAGGGAAGGTGTCTAACTGTTAATTAGTAGCTGACCTGCCTCTTGTATATCTTTATCCATACCCTGCTTTTACTGAAAATTTCAGTAAAGCAGTGGAGGCCCGAACATAAGTAGAATTGCCGATACTGAACCTGAAATCTCAATATTGCTGACAAGTAGAGGTCCAAATATAAGTAGTAGTATTATTCTCAAGTTTATTTGGTTTTTACAAATTCTTCTTTACTCCTCATTGTAATTCTAGAGATTATAAGGTTAGATGTTGCCCTCCTATACATAATTTCTTTCAATCAAGAGACGAGGTCAGAGTCAATACTCAATACCAAACCCTCATCCATACATAAATATAGGGTGTAAAAACCCATATTTAGAAGTAGATGGTGTTTGATCAAAAACATAATAATAATATGCATATTGGGTTTTGATACTCAATGAAAATGAATTTTGGGCTATGTTGTAAACGTTGGATTAAATTGTTACCAATAATCAAGTCCAAAGGTTTGACCCAAAAACAACGTGAATTTGTTGAAAATAGTTTAAAGAATTAATGTTGCTCACGGCCCATATATATTACATCTTCGATGACTTTGAATCTTAACTCATTTAACATTTTATTGGTCCAACTAAAATCTAACTCAAACAATATACATGGTGTTTTTACCCTAGTCGTAAAGTGTACGATTTGTATATACAATTGAGAGAAAACGTAGCTACCTTCTTGCCTCGAAAAAATGGCTGTATTAGTGGAGAGAAAAAAATCGGTGGCTTTCATTGTGTATTTGGCATTTTCTTTGTTTCTTCTTCCATTGTTTTTCTCGTGCCTTTGTGGCTTGCAAATCATCACCGTCATCTTGTCCTTTGTTGGTGAAATTGATGAGCGATCGGGCTAAGCCGTTTATATTGATTGTTTGGTAGAGAAATGTAACATAAAATTGAGTCCAGAAAATATCGTTTTGACAATCCTTTGAGCGAGCTTCCGTGACAATTGGTATCAGAGCTTCAAGATGATGGATTTAGCTTGAAAAAATGACCAAATCTGATAAGAAAAGCGGCAAAAACGAGGTAAAAAAAAGATCAAAAAATGTCCTAAAATTATGAAAAATTCGAGGTTGTTTTCTGGATTTTAGGGCAAACCACTCACCTATTGGACAAACGGAGACCAATGGCGTGCTGGCGAAGGCAGTCCTGAAGATCAGGCACGTGTCACCTGTGATGGTGCATGGTGACGGCGCATGGCGACCCCGCACAAAGAGTGTGGGCGACTCGTGAGCGCGTGTGAAGAACTTTCCGGCAACGGTGTCTTTAGGTAGGTTGTTCCGACATTTTGGTATTGTTGGTTTCTGTTTCAGGTTATATAGCGAAGTCTGGATGATTGTGTTCTTCGCGTGTTTGCGATTCAATCGTGGTTGATTGATTCGTACAATTGTTGGAGACTTTAGGATGAATAGTGGTGGTCCTAAAATGATCAATTCCCATCTCTCTGTATTTACGGACTCAAATTGGTCCGTTATGATATATTAGCTTATCCCAAATTTAAATTTCAGCATTAGCGCGTCGTCGTGTGGTGACATTACGATTGAGGTTACCGTGTGTGGTAATATTGCTTGTGCTAAAAATTTAGGAATTATTTGTCATATTTGAACTGTTGAATTTTGACTGTAAGTTGGTAATTATTTTTGTCCTTTAACTGTTGTTTAGCCACTGTGTGAGACTACTTTGCGTGATAATTTGAATTTTTTGTTGACATGTTTTCGTGTTGCATTAATTATTCTGTTAGAACACCTAGACTAGACCCGTTTGAACATTCTCTTAATACTGAAATCTTGAGTCTCACGAAACCATGAGAATCTAGACTGGTGTATAATGCGGCCTTATGATTACTTTGTGTTACCTATTTGTGCACTTTGATTGTTCTATTTTTCAAAATGTCTTTACATTTCAAAATTGGAATTTTCAATGAAAAATTGGATTTTCCAATTTGGCAACAAAAGATGAAAGAAATTTTGGTTCAACAAAAAGTTTCAAAAGTCATAAATGACAAATTTCTTACAAATTTGACAGAAGCACAAAAAGTAGAATATGATGAATTTGCTTACACTTCAATTATTTTACACTTGCTGACACTCTTTTGAAAAAAAAATTGGTAAACTTGATACCACGAAAGAACTTTGAGAAAAGTTGGAAGATTTATATTTACTTGAATCTACTTCTAATAAGTTGTACTTACTTGAAAGATTTTTTAGTTTTAAAATAGATCTTTCAAAGGATCTTGATCATAATCTGAATATTTTTAACAAATTTATTCAAGATATTGTTAATTGTGATGAGAAAGTGTCTAAAATTTATAAGACCATCATTTTGCTTAATTTTATATCTAATTCATATAGAGAGATTAAGAATGCGATTAAGTATAGTAGGGATACTTTAACACCCGAGATTGTCTTAGATTTCCTTAAGAATATGGAGATGGAGATTAAGACTGAAAAAGATGATAAAAGAAATGGTGAGTTACATATGATGAGGAGTAGAATGAAGTTTAAGCATATTAATTTAGGTAGAGCTCAGGACAGTAGTGACTCAAGCAGTGATGAGAGTGGTAAGAAGAAGGGCAATGGATGGGACAAGTCTTGTGATAAGCAGTGTTACAGTTGAGGTCTAAACACTTTGTGAGGATTGTCCCAAAACAAAGGATAAGCAGAAGGGTAAGATGAAAAGGTAGGGACACCAAAGAAGAGTTTTATCCAATGTTTTAGGGTCCGTTTGATTGCAAAGGTGGAAAATGGGTGGAAAGAAAATGTTTTACAGGGAATTGATTTTCTTAGAAAATGTTTTACTGTGAATTGTAATTAATTGTGTTTGATTGGTATAATTTTCCATGGAAAATGTTGAAAGTTTGGTGTCCATTTGGCTTCCTTTTTTTATGGAATTTGTCCATTAAAGTAACAATTTTTTCTACCATTGGGTCTAAAATGTGTTCAAATTGTAAAAAAAAAAAAATTTGAAAAAAAAAAATTTACCACACCGAATATTCTTCGTTTGACTTTGTTTTGCATGAAAGTTGTCAATAAAAGTGAAATTTTTTTTTACTATTGTATCTATAATTTGTTCCCATTGCAAAAAACAAAAAAAAAATGTGAAAAATATTTTCCCACCTATTAGGTGAAAAAACATTTTCCACCATTTGTGCATCAAAGGGTTGTACCTAGAAAAAAAGAGGAAAACATTTTCCGTGGAAAATTTCGTATATCAAACAGTCAAAAAAGTGGAAGTATGAAAATATTTTCCTACTTCCATGAAAAACTACACGAATCAAACAGACCCTTATTTCTGTCCTAGTTCATGCAAATGTGGCTATAGGATCGAGTGATGACCCTAGTAAGGTTTATTAAGAGTAAACTTAGTTACTGCATGTGCATCCGTGTATAATCTTTTCAGCATGTATGTGATTTTTTAATTCTGTTGTTTGGTTATATATGCATTTTAATGTGTCTGGGAAGTGCATTTACATGAATTTGAGAGCAATTTAATTACTTGGTGTAATTATTTGCAAAGAAATTTTGAATGCTTCCATGCATCTAATGCAATAATAGATTCACGATTATTTTCTTTTTATTGTATAGTAGGAGCCCTTTCCTTTAGGAACTTTGCTAAATTCAAAGTAGTAAGATAAAATAATATCTTTTGTTGCCATCTTTTAAAATTCACACCTCTAAACTTATAAACAAAAGTTCAACGTAAAAATATAGAAAGAATCATGAATAGCACATAAAGGCTTATTTCAAAGACGAAGAAAGAATGTAACAACAAAAGACGGACAATTATTATCTTAAGATTGTCGGGGGCGATAGTATATGTAAATGGTTGTTCAAGACAAGGAAATATTCGAGTTTAATTTGCATTAGCATAATTAAACTTTAAAGAAAGAAAGAAAGAAAACAAAAGGGAAAACGAAATCTGAGGCAAGTGAAAATACTTTCTCCTTAAGACAATATTGTCCATAGCAGGTGCAACGGACTACGGCACTTATCTCCCAAAATATAACGGATACAACTTGTAGTATAAGCACTTCAAACCACAAGTAACAACGAACTTAGAATGACTTTTTCTCTCTACATGAAAACAATTTTTGAATGACTTTTGGAGAGTATTTTGCAAGAGTTTGTGCGATATTATGTTCAATGCAAATTAAATGAAATGCATAATGGACGTCCAAATGGTCATTTATATAGAAGAGAAAATGTTGTGAGTGAAATGTCGAGCTCCAAACTCAACAACCTTTGCCAAGGTCGCAGCATTTGCTATCGCTAGACTGATAAGTGAGAGATGGAGATAGTCATTTTACAGCTAATGCATCCTCTTTTCCATCCAACTTTGGATCGAAATTTCTCATTCATCCGGAATTGATTTTGAGATTTCAAATATACCACGATAATCTACTCAACGAGTAGAACAAGTTACTCTATTTATATTTATAATTTGACTATCAGATCAAGTTCAATAGTTGGTCGAAGTTGACTCAAAAGTCACTTTTACATACTTAATTTCATTCTCTAAACTAAATCCCAACATAAAATACATATAAAATTCCTTTCCAAAAGATCATAATTTCATGCTTTTCACAACTATTACCACTGATTAAGGTTATGGTTAGTTTAGAGATAGATTGATATCCGAATTTATTTTTCGACAATAGAGGGTTTTACTCCATCGAATTGATTTTAGCCAAGTGAATTAGGTTTGTCATCCCATTTGGCATCAATGGATGTCACACCACACTAATATTTATCAAAGTCTGAAAACATAATTTGAAAAATATTTGTATACCTCATATATTATATTATTTTGGCAACTTGAAACTAGGCTCGTGCTTTATCTTCATAAGGATTTTATCTTTGAACCATACAGTAGCGAAAGTACCCATACGAAAGAGGAGTCCACGCTACTTTAGAACAACGTCCTTGACGTGACTCCCTAATGCTTGCTTTCTAACTTTCTTCTAGTGTTATATTGATTAAATTTGTTGTTTTAATTTGATTAAAAGCAAAATAGAATCTAGGATTTCTTACCACCTATCAATTAAGTCAAATATTATAGCTTCAATCTAGGATAATTAGTAGACATAAGCGAAGAAAATTAACGGCTTCATAAGCGTAATCCTAAGGCTGCATTCAGATAATACTCTTGCTCAATAAATAAATACCTGACCACTGTTTCCTCGTTGATCTAAGTGGTCCTATATGAGTATGCCTAACACGTTTAATTTGTATGTTGAAATCTTGTCCTCTATTCTGTCCAATACTATCTAATAGTTCTAGTTTAGTTTGCAATTCAAAGAACTAAAATAAACAAGTAAATAAAGATGATAGACTTATTCGAAGAATCCATATCTCCCCAATGTTCATCAACAGGTCATTATGTTAATTCTGAAACAATGCACACCCAATCACTCATTTTGTCAATCTTTTCCGGCGCATTCGAAATCCGTTTGCAAGAATTTTCAGTCAAAAGTAGCTCAGGTATACAAGAAATTTAACGAATAGGTGTGGGTTTCTATATGTGCCAAGTAGTTTTGTGTTTTCACTTTTTAATGATTAAGTGAAGTAATTTATGTGCAATTATGCAATCCAAGTTAAAGAAGGATCTTGTGGGTAATACCCATGGGCGGATACTTACTTTTGCCCCCTTAAATTAAATGGAGAAACTACAAAATTACTTTCCTAATACTTAGGGTATGTTTTGTTTGGCCTTGTTGTTAAATCATTACTGTCGTTTACTTGGAAAAATATGCAACTCGTGTAAATGTCCAACAAAGACTATTCTAGTTTTTAATCTTCCAGATGCGTGCTTTTTTTTTTTTTTTCTCAAGTTGGATTTCAATAAGCAAATAATTCCATGCTTCATTGGCTATATATAACCCCACATGTTTTGCTACATTTTGCATCACTTGGTGTAATAACTTCTTGAAGCAAAGCAAAAATGGCCAAGTTTCTACACTTTCTCCTTTTATTCCTTGTGGTAACAATGTCAACATATTCATCTCAAGCCCAAAACTCCCAACAAGACTATCTAGACGCCCACAATGCTGCACGTGCCCAAGTGAATGTTGGACCCATGGTATGGGATGATAACGTAGCAGCCTATGCTCAAAACTATGTCAATAAGAGGATTGGTGACTGCAACCTCGTCCACTCTAGCGGACCCTATGGAGAGAACCTTGCAGAGGGCAGTGGAGATTTTACCGGCAAGGCAGCCGTGGATTTATGGGTGGAAGAGAAGCCCAATTATGACCATAACTCGAATTCATGTGTGGGAGGACAGTGCGAGCATTACACACAGGTAGTGTGGCGTGACTCAGTACGCCTTGGATGCGCTAGAGCCCAGTGCAACAATGGTTGGTGGTTTATATCTTGCAACTATGATCCTCCCGGTAATGTTAATGGCCAGAGCCCTTACTAGGGGTATTCTGGGTGTTTAGTCAAATAAGATTGAACATGATTATTAGTTGTTATGTTGAGTCCTAAAATGCTACACAACTTAAAGAAGTACTCCACTTTCTATAGTGGTAAATAAATGCGTGTTGCTAAAATAGCACGTGTGGTGTCTTACTGTTGTAATAACTTTTTCCTTGGAAAGGAAATAAAGAAATGTCTTTGCTTCCATTTTAATTATGTTTTGTGCTAAAGAAATATATAAAATTTTATACTGAACCACTCCATGAAATTTATAACAATTATCAATGAAATTTTTTTATTAATATTGTTCCATAATGATATGGTTTCTACTGAACAAAGGCTACTCATTTGCAGGGGCGGAGCCAGGAAATTGGTTCAGTGTTGGCACAATTTAGTTGACCCCGAACTTTGAGTTTTTGGTCATGAATTTAATAATGATAAAAATATAAAACAATATTACGACAATACTAAAAATAGTATAATTTATAAATTATACTTGTTTCTTGCGAGTTTTCATACTTTGATATCATTGTACAATAATTTAATACCGAAAGCAAAAGCAAGTTAAGCCCAAATCAAGTATCAAGTAAAATCAAGTCAAATATTCTCAGCTATACTTATTTTCAACTTTTATCAACAAAAAAAATATTTATTTGAAACTTAAAACAAGATAGCTTTTTAAGCTTAGCCAAGCATGCTCTTACAATTAAGTTGGATTGGTTAGCTTAAACACCGCACGCGGCACGTGGCTATCCAAACATGCTCTGACTTTACAAAAACTTATCACCCCACGGTAGAAACACTTTGATTTTCTGGATTCCTCTTTCAGAGAGAGAAACACGCAGTGCGAGAAAATGTTCTGGAGGATAAAATAATTTCAATACAAGATTTTTTTTTTTTTTTTTTTTTTTTTTTTAGACTAGTTCAAGTTCAAGGAAATAATTCTAGTACAAGGTATGTGTGATGATCTCGCCGTTGCTTATTCCGTTTCTAGTAGGCTACTTTTTTCTATTGTGTTCATCAATCAGGTTAACCCTCTTTCTTTAAGCAGGAAGAATACTTTCTGAAATGCTGACTTTTAGAAGTTAAAGTGTTATGTATCGTTGTAAAAGCAGTCTGTGAGGATAGCTGTTCTTTAATTTGGAAATTACCTTCTCCCATGTTTTTTCATATGGAGCTCAAACTGGAGAAGCTCAACGATGAAGAACGATAACCCAAAAAAAAATGAGTCTTGATTGTGTTACTTTCCTAGTCTTATTACCTTTTGGTTGTTTTTGCTTTCTTGAAAAAACTGATTTTTTACTAAATTGGCGTAAACTTATTTCCTTGGGCTCAAAGTTCAGTGCAGGAAGGTGGCTCCGCCCCTGCTTAGCTGGTGTTGTCATTGAAAAGATTGTTAAATTGGACTGGGCAGTGGGCGGTGGTCTTGGGCCATTTACATTACGGCAGTGTGTATGTGATAATTACTAAAAACCAGCTCTTTAGTTTCAAGTTTATGAAAATCAGGTTTTAGCCTTATTTAATCAAAAATCAAGTTTTATCTTTTTTTAATTAGGGTGTGTTTGAGTCACATTATTTTGAAAGAATGTATTATGAAATAGTAGATTGATGGAGAATGTGTGGATGAAAAGGAATGAAAAGTTATTGATGTGATAGAAAATATTATTTTATTGAAAAATGTGTGGTTGAAAATGAGTAGAAGAATGAGAATGAAAAAAATAATGTGTACCAAACAAGGGTTTAATAATGATATTTTAAAATTAAAATAACATATATACCCACCCTACCCCCACCAAATTTGTTTTAAATATAAAACCTAAATCTATCCAAACCCTAACCTATCCAATTCATTCATCACCTCTCACCATTTTCGTCGCCTCCACCGCCACCTCTCTCCACCATCACCACCGTCGCCCATCGCCTCCTCCTCCCTTCTCCTCTCCCTCCCCTCCCTCTGCTGCGAATCGCAGACACTCCTGCCGTTCAGCAGCGTCTCCCTTCCCTCCCTCTATCTTCCGCCTTTTCTCCCTCCTCCCCCACTATGATTGGAGTGAACGACAGCTGAAACATCAAAATTTGATCGACGTGGACTATAAAAGAGGAAAACTAGGATGATCTGCGTTATACTCGGGGCAGCTCAAGGGGATAGGCAAATGGCTCGTAGGTGGGGAAGTGGCTAGCAATATGGAAAGTCACAGAAAAGAATTGTTGGGCATAGGATGAGATGAGGAAAGACATTAACTCAGAAAGAATTGCTGGGCAAAAATATGGAGGAAGATCTGGCGATGAATGCTTATGATTCTGATAGGAACAACAATTGAGGTTATAGTTACTAAGGCTACAATCTTTGGGTGAGTCAAATTATGGAACTTCTATCATAGTGCAATAACCTTAACTGTATTTTTGGCATTCTTTTGGATTTTTTAGCACTCTTTGAAGATGCAACTTGTGTTGGCTGGTGTTGTGAAATATTAAAAGGAACAGAGTCAAATTAGAGGCCATGTGTTGTTAATGAAAGGAATTAACTCCTTTTTCTAGGTGGTTGGTGGTGTTATTGTTGGGCGACGAAGGTGGCGGCGGTGGGCAGATGGGACGAAGGTGTCTGTGACCAACTATTTGGTCGATCTGTGACAAAGTATTGGTGGTGTACTAGATTGGGCGACGTGTGTTTGGGTGTATGTGACCAACTATGTGGTCTGTAACTTTAAAATTCTTTAATATGTGACTCAAAATATAATATGTGACCAACAAAGTTGGAAATATGTGATCTCTATGACCTATAATTTTTTTTAACTTGTGACCATTTAAAAATTTGTGACTTATAATTTTTTATCAAGAACCAATGGAGTCAATTGTGACCTATAACTTTTTTGATATGTGACCTACAAAATTTTTGATCCGTGATCCATGAAAAAATTGTGACCTATAAAATTTTAGATTTGTGATCTCGAAATAATCCATGACCTACAAATATTTTTATTTGTGACCGGAGAACAATCGCCGGAGTGGTCGCTGGTCACCAGAGTAGTCACCGGAGTAGAGGTGGAGGTGGAGGTGGAGGTGAGGTGGGAGTGAGGTAGGTTAATTATATTATATTACAATTAAATATTTAATTTAATATAATAATTGTATAATATAATTAATTAATTCATGAAAAACCTGAATTTTGCAATCCTAAACCTTGGGGCCTGATTTTTTATTTTGGGATAGATAAAGCTTGAGTTATGAATTTTTCCCGAGTGTGAATGTTTCAAATTTTCAGCTGGAGATTGAGACCCATTTTTGGTTTACTAAATATTCGAATTGGAAAATATCTATTTCTAGTAAAGTTGTAGCCCTTTAACTTACCTTTCCAACAAATTATGAATTGCCTTAATCGAATATCGGGATAAAAAGTTATGATAAAAAAAATACTAAAACAGACGCAGAATTTGGAACAGCGACACAGCGCGGCGCTACAGGGCTGCTTATTTTTAGTAATGCCCCAGGTGCTGCAACCATAGCACTTAGGCACTACTTCAAAGGTCATCACGACGCCTAGGCACTTAGACGCTGCGCCGCAAATTTTAGGATTATGTTGTTTTGGGTTGCGAAAAGTCCAGAAAGACTCCAATTTTTGGAAAACCTTGTAGGGGAGTATAAATAGAAGAAATGGGGAAAATTTAAGGGTTCCACACGTTGAGAAAACAAAGATACAATGAGAGATTAAGAGAACAATTAAAGGGAGGAAAACATCAAGGAATTCAAGCTTTGAAACATTGATTGGAAAAAGAAGAAGATCTTGGTGCAAGCTTTATTTCTTTTTCTACATTTATATTCAAAATTCGGTGATGTACTCAATATCAACTTTTAGTTTTTCTTTTTCATTGAGTATGAATAGCTAAACTTTATATTAGGGTTAACGATATAATCGATTTGAAAACTTTTATGTCTTTTATTCAAGATTCTTGATATTTTATCGTTCATGTGTTGATTTTACTATGAGTTTAATACATTAAGTTACTAGATCACTAATTTGATGACTTTGTGAATCTTTTACGAATCGAGTGGTGAGTTCGAGATTTAGACCATATAGTAAAATCCGGTAATTTAGTATAACGTGTAGAAATACTTATATTGAATATTGCAATCATACATGAATTCTTAGAACTAATATTTCGTTTAACTAAGGTAGATTCGCATAGAGATATAAGATTGAAATAGTTAAATATGCTCAATGAGAATTCGAGAGTGGTAAATTGAATATCATAGAAGAATTCGATCGAACACTACATTAGGCTATTGAATCTTGAATTAAGACTTAAAGGTGATCAATGTGTGAAATTGTTTGTTCCTAATTTTCATCCATTATTTGAAATCTCAATCAATCTTTTTGTGCATTTTAATTAAGTTAAACTGTTTAAATAAAAAAATCGCATCAACGCAAAATTCTTTGTTTACTTCGATCAAATAGGAGTTAGAAAATTTTAATTAAGGTTTAAAGTATAGTTCTCGTGGGAACGATAATCCGAACTCAAAGGTCCATTATATTACTTGTTACGATATCGTACACATGCAATATAAAAATACAACAAGTTTTTGGCGTTGCTGCCGGGGACTATTTACTTTTAGTCTTAGTTTATTTTATTTTTAATTGTTATTTGATTTTATTTGTTATTTACTTTTCTTTGTTTTCCTTTTTATATCGTTTAACTAACTCCCTATAGTTTTAATCTATCTTGTGTTGGTATTCTCTATTTGTATTTTTTAGATATTTATGCATGATTCTGACATTGGTAAAGTAACAAAAAAGCGGCAATGACAAAAAAGTTGCAATGACCGTCAAGATATGCTTGGAGGATATCCAAGTTGTGAAAATTGTTACACGATGCATTGTACTAAAAAAATGTTTGTCCTCTTACAGTAGTTTACACACGCCGAAACTTTTGAGATTTCAAAAATATTTGATGTGTAGAAAATAGGCAATTGAAAAATATGATGAAGAGTACGTGCTCGTGGGAGATTTTGTATCTAACGATTGGGATGAGGACATCAAACTTGCGGGAGATGGTCCTCCCCTATCCAATGAGAATGTATTTGCATAGTACTTTAAAGAACTTGTCAAGTTGGATGAAAACGACATGCTTATGGGAGATTTCATGTACTGAGAAGGATTTCAAAAATGGGGGTACAGTCCAGTCGAAGGACTCAACGTGACCGACTTCTCATTGTTTGTGCATCTAGATTGTGGACCGATCATTCAACTCGAAAATATATCGACTATGAAAGAAGGGATTAAAGAGAATGATCGATCACAACAGAATCAAATGAAAATGTGGCAATCAATGAGAATGAAATCAACACACATTATTAATTGACGACTGTATTGAATTATTAATTGATTTATGAATGGTGAATAAGTTGCATGTTTAGATTAATTTTTTGCTTTTCCCATATGAAATTTGATATATATTAAGCACGTTAATTAAGTTAAGTGTTGTGTAGGAATGAGTTGATTTCATAATTGAATAGGTTGAAATAGTGGACTCTAGAAACTAAACCCAAAATCACCAAATTTTACATTCTTGGATCAAATTTAGAATAGTTTGTGGGGATTTCAGCGTTGTAGGAAGATGTTGAGATAAATAGAGATTTCATGTGTGAAATTAAAATTTTGTGTGAATTGTCTAAGGTCAATAGGATGCACTTGTGTGAAAATCTCAAGTTAGTGGTCGTTGTACTTAAATTGGTGTTAAATGAGGGATATTGCACTAATCAAGGCATAAAAAATATTTTATTAGAAAAATTTTCTTCGTAGCCTTTATGACTCGAGCAATTAAGCCTGTAAAGGTCTTTAAAACCTGGTGCCCTATGGTCATCTGATTTGGGAGTTATCAATTGAAAGTTTATTACGTGGGTCATTTAGAAAGCTTAAGGGAATGAATGTTTCAAATAAAGAAAAAAATCATCCCAAAAAAAAATTTAGAAAAAGCAGGTACATGAAATAGAAGACGCACCAAATGTCTTGATTAAGTCTCAAACACTTGTTTAAGAAAGTTTGACTTTTGATAAGAGATTGTTAGCCTAGTTAAGTCTTAGAGATTGAAGCAATCAAATTTGATGGAGAATCCTTATTTATTGAAATGTTGAATTGCAATTGGTGAAATTTTGCATAACTAGAGAGATGATGATAGTAAAAAAATTCAACATTAGTTACATACTGAAAAAGAGTGAAAAGAATAAATTGGGAGTATGTGAATATTACTAGTGACGAAAGAACATATTTGACCATTGATAGTCGGAAATTGAAACAACTTATGAATTCATAATGCTATACATAATTCTTCACACACATGTCGATTTTACAATGAAAAAGTGGATTTTAATTTTTGTATTGTGATTCTGAAATTGTGCATAGATTTGTAACTATGATTTCAATCCAGAGATAAAAAGTCAGGTTAGCTCACTAAATCTTGTTGCTTTACTTGATTGATTGGCCACCAATTAGGTAATTAGCATGTCGTGTTTGTGTGTTTGTTAGATTTTAGTTTTGTTTGAGAACAAACAAATATTCAAGTTTAGGGATGGAGAGATTCAGTTGGTGGTTGAAGTGACACATTGATCGATGTGGAGAGATTGAAGAAGAATCGAGTCGCGAAGTGGCCATCATCAACAATGGCGTCGTTCGACCCTACGGCAATGTCCACCCGCGACGTCACTCGACCCAACTTCAATCTTCGTGATGCGGACTAGGATACTTCCTTGAAAATTTACATATTTTGAATGTAACGTTGTTAATGGAAGGCAGAACCGCAATCGATGTGGAGAGATTCAATTGGTGGTTGAAGTGACACAGCGATCGATGTGGAGAGATTGAAGAAGAATCGTGTCGCGAAGAGGCCATCATCAACAACGTCGTTGCTCGACCCAGCTTCAATCTTCATGATCGAACTAGGATGCTTCTCTGAAAAATTACATATTTTTATCAACGGAAAGATTTAGTTCTGAAGATCGATGTGGTGGTGTGTGAGGTGGTTGTCGTTGTGGTTGAGAAGGTGTCGACAATAGTTGGTGGTTTCCATGGGTTGATGTGGGCGAAGGTGGCCGAGAGGTGGCGAATGGCAGTGAGAGGTGAGAGATCGGAAAAGATGGCAGTTGCATAATGGAGACAGTGGGTTGTGGTGTGGTTTGATTTTTGTGGAGGCTATTGGTGATTTGTTTGCTGATTTGGAAAGGTGATGATGAAATTATGGTGGCCGGTGGTGTCACAGTGAGTCAATCTGGCAGGAGGAAGATAAGACGACGCGTAGTGGTTGTAGGGTAGTTTTTTTGGTGGTTTGGGAATGGTGGTGGTGGTGATGGTGCAGGCAGTGATGAGGTGGCATTGGTCGCTACGTCGGTGATGGTGGTGTTGGTGTTGTAAGTGGTAGTGGTTGTGGTTGTGGTAGCAGTATGAGATAAATTAAAGCGTTTGTGACCAACTATTTGGGGGCTTGTGACCAACTATGGGGTTGGTGTGTGAATGCGATGAAGAGTGTTGTGGACATTTGGTTGGTTAATTTGTGACCACACATTGGTGTCGGTGGTGGGATTAGGGGTGGGGTGGGTTAATTTGTGACCTCGCATTTGTGACCACGCATTGTTTTTGAATAGTTATTTTTATGCCTACGACCAACTATTTGGTTAGTTTGTGATCAATTAATTTGATAATTTATAATCGTGAAATAAGTTTTGACTTATAAATTTGTGATTTATCATCGATAAATAAATTGTGATATATAATTTTTTTTGATATGTAATCTATAAATAAATTGTGACATATAAAATTTTTAATTTGTAATTAGAAGCTCAAGCTATTGGGTTGGCGCGGATCGATTGGTTGTCATGGTTTTCTTCCCACTGATTAAAAGCAAAATTAGAATCTAGGATTTCTTGCCACCTATCAATTAGGTGAAATATTATAGCTTCAATATTGGATAATTAGTAGACAAGCGAAGAAAATTAATGGCTTCATAAGCGTAATTCTAAGGCTGCATTCAGATAATACTCTTGCTCAATAAATGAATACCTGACCTAGTTGATCTAAGTGGTCCTATACTAATTAGTATGCCTAACACGTTTAATTTGTATGTTGAAATCTTGTCCTCTATTCTATCCAATACTATCTAATAGTTCTAGTTTAGTTTGTAATTCAAAACACTAAAATAAACAAATAAATAAAGATGATATACTTATTCGAAGAATCCATATTGGATTCATCAACAGGTAAATATTTTAGTTCTGAAACAATGCACGCCCTACCACTCAATTTGTCAATCTTTTCCGGTGCGTTCGAAATCCGTTCACAAAAATTTCAGTCCTAATTAGCTCAAGTATACAAGAAATTTAGCGAATAGGTATGGATTTCTATATGTGTTTAAGTAGTTTTGTGTTTTCACTTTTTAATGTTTCAACTTAAGTAATTTATGTGCTATTATGTGATCCAAATTAAAGAATGGTCTTGTGGGTAATATCATAGGGTATTATTACATAGATCTACACGTAAACCAGCCATAGGGCTAGAAACCCTAAATGGAGATTGAGAATGGGTATGATCTAAGTGAAAATGAGACGATCATGTTATGATCCCACTAGAAAATTATGTTATGCGCGTATTTTACTTGCTTTTTATATTAAATTGTAAAAATATTGGCATGAAATCTATATTGAGTGTATTCATATGCTCATTCCATATTTAAAATATTTTTCAGATGTTTGATTGATCGAAGTTGGAGGTTGAAACTGCCGACACAGTACGTGTCGTTGGATCAAGAATTTTATTATCTTTCAATATTTAGCATTTAGTTTAAAATTATTTTGCAATCAGAATTTTATTTTCAAAATCGATGAATTTATATTTCATTAGTGAATTGAATTTATTTAACATATTATGAGACAATAAAATAGCCTATTTTATTCCGCAAAGTTCTTCAATTTTCCTTTTTTTTTTTTTTTTTTTTTTTTTTTTGCAGTACAATGTTTCTATCAACTTTTATAATGGTTAAATGAATTAATTGAGTAAACCTTCGTGACATAGGTTTCGGGGCGTTATACTAAGTTTCATAAATAGACAAGATACACATGGCTGTTACCATGTAGGACTGGAAACTTGAGCAATTTGACAAATTAGAAATTTGGCAGGAATTTAATGTCTTGGTCTTCCATGACTCGAGGCTTACATTTGCCAAAACTTGTGCCAGAAAAGATAAAAAAGGAATATTATTAAGCATAATTCTAAGGCTGCTAAGTCTAATTGAATTTGAAGCATAAGCTCCACATTCCCTTTTTGTTAGATTAGTAGCCAAAAATTACGTAATTGATCTACCGTTGGGAGATATCCTCTTAATGTTCTTGTTACTCTAATTAAAGTTAGCGCTTTAGACAATTCTCTCGCTTTGCTTTGCGATAATTAAATTACTACTTTCAATTTTTATGTTCAAATACTATGAAATAGTCTTGTTACAAACACACTTTTATTTATAGTTCAAAGAAGTAAAGAACAAAAGAAAATAGACTCGTTCGAGGAATTCAAGCCTAGCAAACGATCAACCAGAGATTTGCATTTTCTTTCTCGAGATAATGAATCCCGATATGTTACTTTTGCCCTCTTAAATTAAATGGAGAAATTACGAAATATATTTCCTAATACTTAGGGTGCGTTTTGTTTGGCCTTGTTGTTAAATCATTATTGGCCTTTACTTGGAAAAATATGCTACTCATGTAAATGTCCAACAAAGACTATTCTAGTTTTTAATTTTTTAAATGTGTGCTTTTGTTTCTCAAGTTGGATTAATTTTTGTTCAATAAGCAAATAATTCCATGCTTCATTGGCTGTATATAACCCCACATGTTTTTCTACATTTTGCATCACTTGGTGTGATAACTTCTTGAAGCAAAGCAAAAATGGCCAAGTGTCTACACTTTCTCCTTTTATTCACCGTGGTAACAATGTCAATATATTCATCTCAAGCTCAAAACTCCCAAAAAGACTATCTAGACGCCCACAATGCTGCACGTGCCCAAGTGGGTGTTGGACCCATGGTATGGGATGATAAAGTAGCAGCCTTTGCTCGAAACTATGTCAATCAGAGGATTGGTGACTGCAACCTCGTCCACTCTAGCAACCGACCCTATGGAGAGAACCTTGCAAAGGGCAGTGGAGATTTTACCGGCAAGGCAGCCGTGGATTTATGGGTGGCAGAGAAGCGCAATTATGTCTATAAGTCAAATTCATGCGTGGGAGGAGAGTGCGGGCATTACACACAGGTAGTGTGGCGTAACTCAGTACGCCTTGGATGCGCTAGAGCCCGGTGCAACAATGGGTGGTGGTTTATATCTTGCAACTATGATCCTCCCGGTAATTTTATTGGCCAGCGCCCTTATTAAGGGTATTTTGGGTGTTTAGTCAAATAAGATTGAACATGATTGTCAGTTGTTATGTTGAGTCATAAAGTACTACATAACTTAAAGAAGTACTCCACTTTCTATAGTGGTAAATAAATACGTGTTGCTAAAATAGCACGTGTGGTGTCTCAAAAAATAAGGAGTTACTGTTGTAATAACTTTTTCCTTGGAAAGGAAATAAAGAAATGTCTTTGCTTCCATTTTAATTATGTTTTGTGCTAAAGCAATAAATAAAATTTTATACTGAACCACTCCATGAATTTATAACAATTATCAATGAAAAAAATTTATTAATATTGTTCTATGATGACATGGTTTCTACTGAACAAAGGCTACTGATCAGCATGAGATGCCCCAGCACTTATAAGGTGAAGCTGCTCTGCACTTGTACTTTTTGTTTGCGTACTTGCTCACGTTCTTATATTCGTTTTGTTAATGTAACTAAACTTTAGAGTTGGAGAAATTGTTTAAGTTTGACAGATGCACCAATCATTGAAGTTCTTTGACATCTTTTTATGTTCATTTAATTTGATAAATCACGAAGGCTTTTAAGTAATATAAGTAAAACCTATGGTTGGACTGATTCTATATCGAAGGTACAGCATCTATTTATTTGATATCAATATTTTATTCAAAATTTTGGTGATAGTATGGGTGTTTTGAAATATGTGTGTGTACACACACACAGACATGTTAGAATTTAGGTTTAAAAATTAATACACGTGATTAATCAATAGTTTTAACGTCGGCGTGTTAAAAATATGTTCTATAATTAAGTGTAGGCGTATAATGTTTGGTCTAATTTGTTAATTAATTGAACTCCAACTGTTCAACATTGAATAAAATTATCAACTCTAGGCACATTAACAAGCATTGTTTTTCGCATGTTTATGTGACAAATCACATAGCTAAATTTTGTGTAAAAGTTTTAATCTTGTAGAAATTAGCATAAAAAAACTAAAAAGAATCCTTATTTTATATTAGATGAACATTAATTTCTTTAATTAATTCTTCTTCCTCCATCCACACTAAACCATTTCACCGAGTGTAATACAAGCACATTTTGCTAGTTCCAACGTATATATTTTGAATAAGAACATATCCAATCTCATGTAAAAGCCATAAAGATGAAAGTTGAGAGAAAAAAAAAAAAAAAAAACTATGAAACATGTGTGAAATGTGCGAAAAAATATGTTTAAATTTATTTAGCTAATTTTTTTTTTTTTTTCAATTCCAATATATAAAAGGCATAAATTTCAAATTCTTCTACGATATAAATAAAACATGCAGTGCACGCAAGTAAACTAATTAGTGTGAAATATAGTTTTATCTTAAACATTATGCATATAGTTTTCTAGTAATTGAACTCGTTTGATCTTGTAATGAAGTAAAAATATGAAGGTACCTGATAAGTGCATTTTTGTGCACTTATTCGGGGTCCATTTTACTAAGTTTTTATGTCGTTTTATTATTGCATTTTACCTAACTTAGGTTATTTTTATCTTATTGCAGTTTTGGACCTGTTTCGAAGCAATTGGAAAAGAAAGAAGGCTAAATAGGCTAATGGATGGAACTTTAGGGTCCAACATGCATTTGGGGAAAAGTTGAAGCTTTACAATTGATGTAATTTGATGAGGAGGACCAAGATGGAAGAAAAAATGAAGAAAATGACGGAAAAGAAAAGTGACAAAAATTTAGCCTGGACAACCTCCTATCCATTTTGCCTGGAAGGCCGCCCAAACCAAAAATTATCAACAGAAGCAAAATTTTTAGCCTGGGCAACCACCCCATTTTGTACTGGGTGCTCGCCCAGGCCATTTCGAAAAAAAATTTGATTTTCTAACTCGACTACAACTCTTATGGAAACGAATCTTTGGGGGTATTTTAAAACCCCTAGGGCCGTCTAAAAAGAGGGGGGAGACATTACAACAGAGAGAAAACCCTAGAATACATCAAGAAGAAGATTTTGGGGTAATGATTTCACATCAAAACTACAAGAATTCTTGGACTTGAAGCAAAATTGTGATTTTGGTGATGTCTTCTCTTACTTTAATTTTGTATTTTCTTAGTTTCTCCATGTTAGGCTAGATCTATTTGTGCTAGGAGATCGATAAACTTTGTTGTGTAACTTTGGATTTTAGTTTTACAATTATTGAAATTAAAACATGTTTTGAGATTTGAATGACTTTTATTCACTTATTTGTTTCCACAATTATTATGCATGTGATTGTGTGAGTGTGGTGGTCTATTTTATACATTCGAGAGAAGGGGAATAGACTTGACGAGGTATTGGTCATCGTAAGGTCCGATAGGGAATAGAGATATACATCTATACTTTGCGTAAATCTTTAAGTGATCATAAAAATACATGCTTTCTTGTGGGCATCAGTTTTACGGGTTGGCAAATGAAAATCCACACACACATATATCCCGATTCTTGGATATGTGTCAACACTTCAGGTACCAAGGAATATCAGAAGACGCTATTCAACTTAGGTTGTTCCCACACACCTTACGAGATAAGGCACTTGAATGGTTGGATTCACTTCCTGTGGTAAGTATTACTACTTGGAATGATCTGACTCACAAATTCTGTACTAAATTTTTCTCTCCAGCCAAAGTAGCGAAGATGGGGCATGAAATATCAATCTTCAATCAAGGTGAGTATGAGTCATTTGATGAAGTTTGGAATAGGTTCAAGAACATGCTAAGGAAATGCCCCCAACATGGTTTCGATAGGTAGACACAGATCAGATTTTTCTACGCAGGGCTACTTCCTTCTTTTAAGAGCATGGTGGATTCATCGTCCAATGGCTCTATAATCACAAGAACCATTGATGGAGCATGCGAATTGTTTGAGAGAATGGGGAACACTTCAGTAATGTGGTCTTCTGAGCGTGTGGGTACAAAGAAATCAACTGGTGTCTATGAGGTTGACACCTACTCTGCCCTATCTGCGAAAATTGACTCTCTATTTCACAAAGTGGAAAGTATATCGCAACCTACAAGTGTAACACAATCAAGGAAGTTAAACTGTGAAGAGTGTGGAGTGGAGCATATTACAGTTGAGTGCCCAATTCTTTCGCAGGGAATGGAACAAATGAACTACGCACAATGGGGTCAACGTCAGCAAAACAACCCACATTCAGACACTTACAATCCTGGATGGGGAAACCATCCAAATTTCTCATGGGGAGGAAATCAAAACCAATATCATAATAGGTCTCAAAGACAGCACCAGCAGGAGAAGAAACCTCAATTGGAGGCTATGTTTGCCAAATTTATGGATAAGACCACAAATACATGGAAACAACAAATCAGTTCATGAAGAAGACTGAAACAACTCTCCACAATTAGGGGGCTACAATTAAGAACCTGGAGACACAGGTGGGACAAATAGCACTTTCTATGACAGGACGAGCTCCAGGTGCACTACCGAGTAATACCGAAGTAAATCCCAGAGAACATGTCCAAGCCATCACTACACGAAGCGGGGTTCAATTACCTGAAATACATGTGAAGAGACCTGGTGCAAATAAAGAAACGATACCACCATTTGATGGAGATCTAGATGAGCAAATTGAGCAACCTGGTGAATTATCTAAAAAGGGGACTTCAGATGTAACGCGGGCTAAAGCCACCATATCAATGAATTCATACGAACCTCCGATTCCTTTTCCCCAGAGATTGAGAAAGCAAAAGCTAGACCAGCAATACATGAAATTTTTGGACATCTTCAAAAAGCTTCACATCAATATACCATTGGTTGAAACACTCACACAGATACCCAGTTATGTTAAATTCTTAAAGGAAATCATATTCAACAACGTAAGCTGGATGATCATGAAACGGTGATGTTGACAGAAAAATGCAGCGCAATGATCCAGAACAAGCTTCCTCCAAAACTAAAAGATTCAGGGAGTTTTACTGTCCCTTGCACTATTGGAATTTTTTTTTTTTATAAAGCTTTATGTGATATGGGTGCAAGTATCACTCTCTATTTTCAAGAAACTTGGATTGAGAGAAGCTAAACCAACCATGGTAACTCTGCAGCTTGTTGATAGGTTACTCATTCATCCACGGGGAATTATAGAAGACGTTTTGGTAAAAGTTGAGAAGCTTATATTTCCTGCAAATTTCCTTATTCTTAACATAGAGGAAGATAAAGATGTACCCTCATTTTGGGCCGACCATTTTTGGCTACTGGAAGGACTCTAATTGATGTACATCGAGGTCAGCTAATTCTGAGATTAAGGGAAGAACAAACTTCTTTCAACGTTTTCAAGGCTATGAAATATCCTACAGAATTCGACAGTTGTTTTCAGATTGACATTGTTGATAGTGCAGTTCACAACACTTTTCAGCTCCAACATTCATTTGACACGTATGAAGCTTGTATCATACATATGTCAAACTTAAACGAATCTGATTTCGGAAAAAAAATCTGGTTTCCTAATTCGACTACAACTCTTATGGAAACGAATCTTTGGGGGTATTTTAAAACCCTAGGGCCGTCTAAATAGAGGAGGGAGACATTACAACAGAGAGAGAACCCTAGAATACATCAAGAAGAAGATTTTGGGGTAATGATTTCACATCAAAACTACAAGAATTCTTGGACTTGAAGCAAAATTGTGATTTTGGTGATGTCTTCTCTTACTTTAATTTTGTATTTTCTTAGTATCTCCATGTTAGGCTAGATCTATTTGTGCTAGGAGATCGATGAACTTTGTTGTGTAACTTTGGATTTTAGTTTTACAATTATTGAAATTAAAACATGTTTTGAGATTTGAATGACTTTTATTCACTTATTTGTTTCCACAATTATTATGCATGTGATTATATGAGTGTGGTGGTCTATTTCATGCATTCGAGAGAAGGGGAATAGACTGACGAGTTATTGGTCATCGTAAGATCAGATAGAAGATAGAGATATACCTCTATGCTTTGCGTAAATCTTAAAGTGATCATAAAAATACATGCTTTCTTGTAAATTTACATTCGTCATAGAGATATAGTCGGGCGATTTACATGAATAGGTCCAGCAATTCTCTAGAGAGATTATTGGATAGGTTAGGATCATTGATTTTTCAAAATGTCAAGCTTGTTGTCAATATTGTAGAACTAGATTCCAAGGTGAACATTGTAAGGGGATTCGTGATCCTAGTAGTCGTTTGTTATTCATAAGAAACATTCACTTTGCATTCGAATTTTTAATTGCATTTAGTTAGTTGGTAAAATTTAGTTAAATTGCATATATAATCTTTGTTGGGTTACAAATCTTTATAATCATATCAAAAAATCTATAGATTCGGTTAAGGTTTCGGTAGTTAGAATCAAACGAATTCAATCTCCGTGGGAACGATATTCGGAATTCTCAATTTCACTTTATTACTTGTTACGAACAGTACACTTGCGGTGAATTAAAACGAACAATTATTTTTCATGAACAATACCAATTAACAAGTATATATAGTTTGCTCATTACCGGCGTTTACTTGAAAAAGAATGCAACCCATAAACGTCCAACAAAGACTATTTCAATTTTAATTTTCCTCAGATGTACTTACATTCAAGATTAATTTGTATTAATCAAGTTGGAGCATTGTATTCAATAAATAAAAAATCCGTGCTTCTATCTATACAGTACCCTACAATCTACATGTGCCTCATTTTAATTTCTTCTTAAAATAAAACAGAAAATATTTAAGTTTCTATATTTTCTCATCTTCTTTAGATGTGCTAATGTCACTACTGTCAAAGAAGTGTATTTTTTTTCATATATCTCTATACATAAAGGAGTACAAATAAATTGCAGTACAAAGAGCAATTTACAGAATCTTTTTATAGTCTAAACACTATCTAAGGCTAATATCATGGCTGACCCTTAAAGCAAAGGATTTTACTGTAAGACCGATGCAATGATTTCTCCAATCATCTCTTGAATGATAACTAACGTCAATACTCCCTTTCAAGTTGGTGCATAGATTATCTCTAATGCCAAACTTGTCAAGTGATCAGTGTGGAAGATTTCGCTGGTTACAGCCATTTGTAAATATATTAGCAAGTTGATCTTCAGATTTGACAAATGAAAATCGAATTATCTCTGCTTCGCGATTCTGTTTAATGAAATGTCGATCCACCTCAACTTGTTTAGTGCAATCATTCTAAACTCGATTATGAGAAATATCAATGGCCACCTTATTGTCACATAACAAGTTCATTTGAAAGATAGGAGCAAAACAATCTTAGTTAGCTGGCTAGCTTTTAAGCCAAAGAAGTTCGCACATTCCTTTGGTCATTCCTATAAACTCAGCTCTGGCATTGGATAACGCCACTACTTGTTTCTTGCTCCTCCATGTGACTAAGTTGCCTCGTGCTAAGGTAAAATGGCCTGATGTAAACTTTTTGTCACTAATCCACTCAATCTACATCTGCTTAACCATCAATAATGAGATGATTATTCTTGGTGAACATAATCCTTTTTCTAGGAGAAGACTTCAAACAACAGAGAATCCAAATTACTGCATCTATATGATTTTCACTAGGATGGTGCATAAATTGACTTGCAATTCTTATGGCAAGCGCAATATCTGGGCAAGTATGGGATAAACAGATTAGCTTACCAACTAATCCTTGATACGTTTCTTTATTAGTTGGTACTTGATTTGATAACTCTCCAAGTTTGTAATTCTGAATAATTGGAGTATCAGGCGACTTACAATCAAATAATCTCACTTCTAACAGTAAATCCAGAACATATTTCCTTTGAGAAAGAAATATACTTTGTCTTCATCAAGCTACTTCAATTCCCAGAAAATAGTTCAGTCCTTCAATATTCTTCATTTCAAATTAATTTGTCAATTGCTTTTGAAGTCTAGATATCTCTTTCATGGTGTCCTATAATAACCATGTCAACTACATAGATTATTGAAGTTTTTACCTTTTCCCAGTAGATGTGTCAAGAATAAAGTATCGTCTGAGTTTCTTTGTTGGAAACAATATTTTCATATAGCCAATGCTCTTTTCAACTTACACACAGCCTCAGACTTTGGAAATAAAGTGAACCCTGGTGGGATATGTAAACCTCCTCTTCAAGATCGCCATGAAGGAAGGTGTTCTTTACATCAAACTGATTTCATGACCAATCTAACATTGTTGAAAGAGAGAATAAACTTTAACAATATTTAGTTTCCCACTGGCAAGAAAGTCTATTGATGATCTATGTCGTAGGTCTGTGTATATCATTTCGCCGCAAGACTCGCCTTGTATCTTTTCATGGATTTATGTGCCTTGTGTTTAACCGAGAAAACTCATGAGCGCCTTTTTTTTTTTTTTTTTTGCAACGAAACAACGTCCCAGTTTTTATTCTTTTGCAGAGGCTCCATTTCTTCCTGTTTTGCTTGAACCCACTTTGGATCTGTAAAGGCCTTTTGTATACAGCTTGGAGAATTGATGACATTTTTTAGAACAAATGCCTTGAGGGGTCCTCATAACTTCTGAGAGGATACATGATTAGAAATTGGGTATCTTAGCTTCCCGTTGTCTTATGGGAATGGAAGAAACTATCAGCCATGTTCTGAGTACAGGCGATGTTGCTAATGAAGTTTGGAGAAAGATATCTGGAATTTTGGGCATACGATGGAGATCTAAACAAACTTGGTATGATAGAATTAATTTACGGTGGGCTAGAGCATCAAAACAATCACAGGTTGGATGTTTACATGGGCTTCTCCCAACTATTCTAACGTGGAGACTATGGATGAGACGTTGCAAAGCTAGAATGGAGGGAGTTCATGAAACTGTGGAGGAGATTTTCCGTTCTATTAAATTTTGGTTACAACACGTGTCGTCCAATCTGAAAAAGGTACGAGCTCTTTCACAGTCTGAAGAATTATTGCTTAAAAACCTTGATATTACCCCAGTGGTGTCTCATGAGAGACCTTTTCGGGTTGTTAAATGGGCTAAACCTGCGGTTGGTAGAGTGAAACTTAATGTTGATGGGAGTTGTCTTGGCAACCCGGGAATGGCTGGTGGTGGTGGAGTTGTTAGGGATGATATGGGCAGGTTGGTTGCAGGCTTTTCTTCTTTCTTTGGATATGGTTCTAATAATGAAGCGGAGTTGAGGGCGCTTATCGATGGACTGACCTTGTGCCAGGATTTGGGTTTATACCAGGTAGATATTGAATGTGATTCTTTGCTAGTGGTGTCTTGGATTTTGGCAAGGAAATGTACAATATGGTACTTGTGGGACTTTTGGGAAGTTCTGATTGAGCTTTTAAAGAAGTTTGATTTTCACGTTATTCATCAGTATAGAGAAGCTAATCAGGTTGCGGATGAGCTGGCAAAGTTTGGTGCGAAAGGAAATACAGAACGTTTCTTATCATGTTTGGAACTGCCATTTATCTGTCGAGGGTTGATTCGCTTAAATAGAATGGGTGTATTGTACCTTCGGAAGAAAAGATAGGCTATTTTTGCATTGTTTGTTTAGCTTGATCAGAGATTAGGTATTTGCTATTTTATTGGTTGATAATCTGTTATTACGGTATTCCTCCGTCTTACTAGAGGGTTTTTTATGAATAAATGCCTGGAGGTACTGCCTCCTTAGGCTTTGTTTAAAAATAAAAAATAAAAATTGGGTATCTTAGCCCCTGTTTGTCTACCATTAATCCAAAAAATTGTCTACTACAGTAAGATTTTCCACCACACATTCACCTAATAAAATATTCTACACACAAACCAATAAAGTTACTTTAATTTTCAACCACACATTCTCCAAAAAATACTATTCATTACACTAATTTTCTCCCAATAATGGGAGACAAACAAGCTCTTAATTTATTTCCCACAAAATCGGGTGAGTATTGATTTTGTGGCTTGTAACAGTTATGTCTGAACGGTAAGTTACAACGACAGAAGTATCCAAATCATTAAAAGGAGAATATGGAGTGGGAGTGGTTCTTTCAGGAATGTTCTCAGGAGATGGGTCTTTAGCTACCCAGGGTTTAGAGGTTCAGTTTCAGCATGTGCTTCAACTTCGTGAATGATATCAACACCATTCTTTTCTCCTAGTCCAGCATCATTTTAATTTCCCTCACCAACTAACACCAGTTTGACAATTCAGTTTGCATCAGAGTGTACTCAAATCGTGGCCAATTTTGCCAATTCTGTTCTCATTTCGTATCTCCCTCTAGAGAAGAATTTGGATAAAGGTGGTTAGAATATTTTTGACTCCACGAATGCAGATCCATAGTGATGTAGGTTTGCTTGGAGGTAGGATTGAAACAACGATATCCCTTTTTATGTGTTGCATACCCTAAGAAAATAAAATGAACTAGTGTGCAATGATCAAGCCTAGTACGTTGATTTTTATGGAGGTGAATAACACATTCAAAGATTCATGGAGGAATCAACAAAATAGTAGGTAAGGAAACTTGGTCGTAAAGGACCTGCAATGGGGTTTTAAGATTCAACACTTTCAACTGCATATGGTTCAACAAATGTACTCCGTTACGACAATATCGTCCCAACATTTACTTGGTGTATGCCCTCCAATTAAAAGAGAACGAGTTGTTTCTAAGATATACCTGTTTTCTCCTTCAGCAACTCCATTGTGTTGTAGTATTTAAGAACAAGGTCTTTCATGGCCAAGAGTCTGAAACTAAGATCTTTCATTTCAACAAATATCAAGTAGAAAAACACAATTTCGATAAAGTGTGAAAGATTTTGTCGCATATTATATTATCACCTATCCTATCAAGCATGTTTGTCATATCATAATGTGATGCAATCATGAGATACATTTTTAGCTAATGGGAATAGGACCACAAGCCCTTCTCTATCAATTCCAACCTTTCGCCGCAAACCTATTTTTTTGAGTCCCTTTTCTTCACCCTTCTTTCACCGAGTAGTGTAGACATAGGGCTCTACAGAGAATGTGGTCAGCAGTTTATAATAGGATCCGACCACAAAGACCGAATTGATTATTTTCGTGCATAAGGATACTAGATTACCTAGTAGAAAAGATTGAACATAATTATTTTCGTATTGGAGGAATAGCTAGTGATGTACCTCGTGGATGGATAGATAAATGTTTAGATTTTTTCAATTATTTTTTAACACAGGTTTTTGAATATCAAAAGATTGTTACACGAAATCCGAACAGATTTTGTTGAATGAATTGATCCATTGTTGTATGCCCTACTTCTTAGTGAATTTTTTCCTACTTGGACCCGTCGTTCCTACACTTTGATTTGAATTGATTGAGAAAGTTGGTTCCGTAGCATTAGAAACTTAAGCATTCGAAAAGAACGAGGAATGAGGACATGGAAAAGAAGATATGGTCTTAGACCTTATCTTAGTTATTTAAATAAGGCAGGGGCTAGGTCACTTTCCCTGGATTCACTTGAGCCAGGAAACTGGATAATTGAGGACACATGAAACATAAAGATATGAGAAGGGTTTGAGTGATTCCGACTAAGAGTATTTCCAATCTAAAGAAGGTTGAAAAAACGCTTTTCCATTTTCTCTCATTTCAATCTCGACGAGTTCAATTTGTCTACAAGACTCAATCAAAGTAGTTCATCTCCCATCTCAAGTAAAAACCAACCGGACTGACGTAGTGCATAAATCAAGAATACAAAAACAAAAATAGCAATTGGATCAAAGTATGTGATTGCATTGTAAGGTCATAATTGAACTGATTTAGCAAGCTTGCATTAATGTAACATGAAACCTATTAATCAGAAAGAGCTATGGAGAGTTATAACAAAAGTCTATTGTATGCCTAATTGACACCAACGAATAAAATCTCATTGTGCTTTAGGACCACACAGTAATAATAAAGAACACACTAAACTATTAGCAAGAGTAGAAACTGCGGCCATTGAGAAATTATAGCCTTTCAAATAGGAGCGGCTGTAAACCATCTCTTACAACGAAATAGGCATTAATAATGGTCCCAATCCTACCGGTTTAATGAGAGTAAGACCAGCCAAGATTGCCATTGTAGTCGATCAAAAACCCATTTGGCTTTGTTAACTAGTAATTAATTACCCCCTATTTGTGCGGTGGTAGGAAAGTGAAAAAAAAAAGAATGGATAGACTCGCAACACTATCACGTCAAACTATACCCAATCCTATATCATATTAAAGGAAAAATGACTTTGTCTGGATCTTCAACAGATAGCGGGAATCAAACCCATATCTTATCCTTGGCAAAGAGAAATTATATTGTACGACCATATTCACAATTGTTGTGCCTCTCCCTATCATTAGTAAGAGAGGGAAGACTTGATGAAACTACTATTAGACCTCCAATCCGGAAAGATTATATAATCATTATGAGCGGATAAACCTTTCATTTCCCTTCTATAGAAAGGTTGCCCATTTCTCCTCGGGTAGTTCACTCACCGCAAGGTATCGGAACACTTTTTTAGTTTTTCTATTTCCCACCTGTTTGGTATCTTTAAAAAATTTGATTAAAATTTAAGTCAAAGTCAATAATTAATTTTAACCACACATTTCATCAGAGCCACAGCTTTTCAACCACAAATTCCATCAATTTTTATCAAAATTTGCTAAAATTATGATTTTAATCTCTGCCAAAGAGTGGCTCATCCTTGAATTATTTATGGCTGTGAAAAACTTTCCATACCAATCAATTCAAATTTCATTTCCCAAATTTTAGAGCGTGTCTAGGCGCACTGACTATTAAAATTTGGATCGTTGGTGAGCAAAAAATGGACTGTTGTACAATTTTTAATTGAAAATATTCTGACAGCTTTGGAGTACCAAATCAGGTCATTTACACTCCGATTCCCAAATTTACTCTCCTCATTACATGCCTCAACAACCATAACCATTCCTCTCTCCCAAGGTAAATCCTCCCCCTTCCACAAAAATTGTTGCCTCCAAAATCTTTCAACACAACCAGTCGTGCAGTAACTTCCCACATCCGCACCCAAAACACCTCCTCCGTTAAAACTGTTTCCGGAGCACAACGTCCTGACATCTCCTGGCCTTTAGGAGTAAGAGGAATACTCGACGAACGAAAAATTCGATTGCTGGGCTCAAAAAAAAATTTTAGCCAGGAG
Organism: Fraxinus americana; assembly: GCA_035079005.1. Taxonomy (NCBI): domain Eukaryota; kingdom Viridiplantae; phylum Streptophyta; class Magnoliopsida; order Lamiales; family Oleaceae; genus Fraxinus; species Fraxinus americana. Next base: position 7,730,281 of record CM068714.1, read on the forward strand.
ACACAACGCTCACACCATGGATCCACAACTGTCATCGGTAAGGGTTGATGATTTCAGTGATTTTTATTTTCATGTCAGAGCATATTACCTCATGACCGTCCTCAAAAAAATTTCACAATCAGATGTTTGCCACTTGTCATCGCATATGGGTTACAACGGTTCCTCGTCCACCTCCAACCCTCATCCAAGCCAGACCAAAGCACAGGCCTAAAAGAACGCCCATTGGAGAAAACATGATAAATTTTCATTATTGCATGCGAGACAGTGATAGCTGACGGTCACTGTAATGGGAAGTGCTTCACAAAACACGGTTGGGACCAAGTGATCTAGTTGTTCAACACCAACTCCGGGCACGTCTGGACCAAGCAACAGTTGAAGAATCATTGGGATTGTCTTCGTCAAAAGCATAAATGACTAACAGAGATGTTGAACCTCTCTGGTGTCGAGTACATCTCTGCAACGAGAACAATTGCTACCTCGAACGAGTGGTGGGAACGAAAGATTAAGGTGCCTAGATTTTTTTACAATAGCAGCATCCCAATTGAAACTCCATGTCTTAGGTCTTTAGCTTGGATGTTTGTGTTGCACTATATCATACTTTCTATGTTCTATGTTGTGATTATAGTTCGTGCTTTGTATTATTTTCAATATCTGTGTCTGCAATAATACTTTATCATTGGAAGTGGACAATGTAATGTTAAATTGACTAAATTCAATTGAATGCTTCTTAAGTCTTGAAATTCTGAATGTGCAACCAACTCGTAAACTCGTCGACGAGGCATTCCCAACTATGGAGACGGATCTGGACATGGGAGGGGTAGAATTCCAGATGAACAGAAAGAAGCAGCTACTGAAATGAATGCACCAGAAAAGTATCATAGACTTATTCCACGGTGAGAGTATCCCGACAATAGAGAATAGTATCTCTAAAAGTCACATATGATGGCAGCAGAGAACACAATAACATTAACACCAAGTCCTCATCGTCATACTTAACTTCTAATGTCTCCAAATCATCCACGATTTCTTTGAACATAGTTAAGTGATCATCTAATGACGCACATTTAGACATCTGGTGAGAATACAAGCGTTGTTTCAAGTGTATCTTGCCAGTAAAGCTCTTTGTCATGCAAAGTTGCTCCAACTTCAACTATAACGCAGCGGCACTTCTCTGCTTGAAAACATCATGAAAATTTTGATTTGAAAGATGTAGATGAATTTGTGATTGGACTTTTCGATACCTACGTTTCTTTTCATCATGCGTCCAGGTAGCAGACATCCTATCAAAGTCAAGCAAAGCTTTCTCCAAATCCATCTGCGCTAGAACCGCTCGTATCTTTACTCACCATAAGGTAAATCTCGTGTTTTTATTCAACAGCGAAATATCATATTTCATTGTTGTCAGGCGAAACAATCAACCTCGTTCTTATACCACTTGTTATGGATTTGGATCGAGTGATAATGGCAATAATGAAATAAACAAGAAAATAAATACCAAGATTTACGTGAAAACCTGATACGGGAAAAAACCGCGAACAGAGGAGGAGAAATCCACAATAATCAATAGTAATTGTGTTTATAAGATTCTAATGCACTCAATCCAAAACTCTGAAGAAGTTGTATAAATCTCTCTCTATTACGTTATGTTCTGTTTTTTCACAAGTCGTGCCCCACACACACACACACACACACACACACACACAAACCCCAGAGAACAAGTTGTAGAAAGAAAGGAGTCTAAGACTACGTCAAAAATGAAAAACGAGCATTAGCCGGACAAGCCCGTCGCACAAGCGATAGGACAGCGCCAGCGAGCAACCAAGTCTCGGGTTGTTTACTACTCGGCTCGCTCGAGCGTCCGCTAGAGCTGAACTTGTGAAAATGCGACGACTTTTTCCTCTGGTCCATAATTTTGATCTCTTCAAGACCACTCCAATTTAGACTTCAATACCCACTACAATTTGGGTCAAACCACAACAATAATTTTATTGACAGAGCCTTCCCACCAATAATGTTTTTGGCTAGTTTTTTTGGTATGGTCCAATGTCTTACCCTTTTCCTATTGGCTTCTAATTCCAAATTGAGTTCACAAATTATGGCATTCATGAGCCTCAAGAATGTGAAATGAATTCGTGTTTGGAGAAGAATTTCGACCTAGGAATCTTTCAATTATGGGCTCGACATTAGGGTTACCAAAAGAGAATACTTTTCTAGCTGGAGAAAAGATTGTCAATAGGAAAATGTACAAAGTTCACTAGCGTTCTTGAAAAGACTTGATCGGTGTTCGGACTTGCACATGATTCTTTTCCCCTACTTCCGCGATTTTGTAATTTTGACTATCCATGCTAGGCTTCTTGGCCATGGCCAAAATTATATGTGATTGTACATAGGGATACGGATAGGGAAGTATTCAATTTGCAATCAAGATTGTGGGATGAGAAACCATTGGAAGAAACTTGTACATTTTATACGGACTTCAACTTTTATGTGTATCAAAGCTGGCAAATATCATTTTATTTGGCAGTTTTTGTTACATTTTGTGTTTTGATCACCTGATTTGGTAGTTAAAAAATCTTTATTTATTAAGCCTATGTTTGGTAGAATATTTGTAAAATTCATTTTTCTCCAAACATATTTTCAACCTCATATTTCCTTAATAAAATAATTTTACACGTGGATTTGATTTTTTCCTACTTTTTAACGTCACATTTTCCAAAAAAATCACTTTTCACTAAATTATGTAATGTTCTCTTAGATGGCATATTAAAGATTAATTGACTATAAGCGTGTATGCAAACTCAGCTTTAATTTAAGTCATAATTTTCTGATTTGTGACATAATTTGTGACATAAATAGGTATAGTATATTTACATAGTCAACCCCGCTGTTATATAATTTCATGATTCAAGAGAAAATTATGATAAAGAAGAAACGTCTAACTCAACCTTACTTAGATACTAATTAGAGAAATATAAAGATGCTTCTTTTCCTTTTGTAGTAAAAACTTATGGGTTAATTTCACAAACAGTCACTGAACTTACGCAAAAATAACAAAACAGTCACTGAAGTTCAAACCTTGTAGAAACGGTCACTGAAATTTCATGTGCTTTCACAAACGGTCACTGGAGGACCGTTATGCCTTTAATTCAAACATAAAGGACCAAAATGAGCTACCCGAATTTTGGACAGTTTAGATGTGCCAACTTTGGACTACCATAACTCCGTCCTCTGGCCACCTTTTGCGATGGACCAATATACCATATTGAAGCCATTAATACCCTCTTCACAACCCATCCAACCATCGGCCGTTATCCCGTCTTAATTGGCCGGAAAATCTTGTCAAATATGGGCTGCCCATGGGTGTCGCAGGAAGAGGGTAGCCCACTTTGGCTCGTTTTTTCGGCCATTTCTGACTGGATCACGGCTATTGGTTGGGTGTTTTGTGAAAAGGGAACTGATGGCTTCAATATGGTATATTGGTCCATGGAAAAGGTGGCCGGAGGACGGAGTTATGGTGGTCCAAAAGTGGCACCTCCAAGCTGTCCAAAATTCGGTTGTGCGTGGGTAGCTCAATTTGGCGAGATTTTTCGACTAATTCCAGAGGTATCACGGCCAATGGTTGGATGGATTGTTAAGAGGGCACTGAGGGCTTCAATATGGTATATTGGTCCGTGGAAAAGGTGGCCGGAGGAAGGAGTTATGGTGGTCCAAGTTTGCACCTCGAAGCTATCCAAAATTCAGGTAGCTCACTTTAGGGGGATTTTTCGGCCAATTCCGGCTGGATCACGGCCAATGATTGGATGGGTTGTTAAGAGGGCATTGAGGGTTTCAATATGATATATTGTTCGGTTGAAAAAGGTGGCCAGAGGACGGATTTATGGTGGTTCAAAGTTGGCACCTCCAAGTTGTCCAAAATCTGGGTAGCTCACTTTGGTCATTTATGTTTAAATTAAAGGCATAACCGTCCTCCAATGACCGTTTGTCAAAGAAACATAAACTTTAGTGACCGTTTGTGAAAGTACATGAAACATCAGTGACCGTTTCTGCAAGTTTTGAACTTCAGTAGACCGTTTTGTTATTTTTGTGTAAATTCAGTGACCGTTTGTGAAATTAACCCATAAACTTATATGTTGGGTAGTGCTATAATATACGTGCTGGTAACGCCACATATAGCATAGCACTATAATAAATCAAAATAATTTATCGAATTGCTTGTGATTGATGGTAGAATCAATTATATTTGATCTTACTGTACACGGCATATAAAAGTTTTAGGTACTACTAGGAAATTATATAAGCTGATATGTACATATGATATTCATAACATTAAATCTCCATAAAAAGATGAGCTGACATATATGCACATATGATATGTACATATGATATTCATAACATTAAATCTCCATAAAAAGATCAGCTGACATATATGCACATATGATATTCATAACAATAAATCTCCATAAAAAGATGACCTAAACGAATATCCAAATGAGACAAAATTCAAACGGGTAAGGTATGTAAATCAACTCTATAATTTTTCTTAGTGACCAATATGTTAGGCTATTAAAGGTCTTCAAATTATTTCCATATACATAGTATATAGTACACACTTGTTCTACTATGAAATATTAACAATACAAGCATTTTTGGGCATGATACCGAAAATATGAAGATTGTAACTTCTTTTTCTTCAATGTTATTTGGTAGGCATCAATTGGCCTTCTTAAACATAATATTAATGTGCTCCTCCCCCACCCCCACCCCATAAGTAAGAGTTACTTCTTTTTGTTTGTTTTCTGGTTCAGTCTTATCCAAATATAATTCAATCCACCTTGTAAAACATACCACTCACTTGGTCTTTTTCCACTCACTCACTTCCCAAGAGTTCTCCCATATGTAGGATATAAATCCATTAATTCTCAGTTCTAAGAATATCATACTCAATTTAGTTAGAAGAATTTAGCCCATGTTTGGTGCACATTTGAGAGTAAAAGCATTTTAGTGTTGATATGATGCGAAATATGTTGTTGAAAAAGAAGGAAAAGTTATTGATGTGATGGAAAATATTATTTTATTGAAGAATATATGGTTGAAAATGAGTAGAAAAATGAGAATGAGAAAAATGATATGAATCAATCGGGGCTTGAAGAATAAGAAGGAAACTTTTCACAGAAACAAGATGATCACATTCTAGGTCTTCGAATTCCTCCAGTGAAACTTTTATTGACATTTGGGAACATACTTCGAATCTATTTATTCAAGATCATTTTGCAATTAAATCCCCAAAAAAAATTTACAGAACAAGTTTTCTTTTTTATTGCAATGAGGGTGTGGCACGTTTCCTTCCCTGACAGCACCAAAGCATTTAACCATATCACATACTTGTATATTTTTACTCCATTTAATATCCATGCCAATAATCATGTATTTTGAAAACATGGATGTGAGTTCTATGGGAAAAATATGAACACTTGATCCGGTCCGAATCCCCATTTGAGTTTCCATCCAGATTCGAATCTGAGTTGAACCTGTTGCCACTATGATACTTAATTCTTGCCCACATAAAAACTCTTCTCACAAGAAGAAAAAGAAATTTGGTTTCTTTTTCTGAAAAAATCAAAAGGCTAGATTAGTAAACTATCATCATTTCAAAAATGTTCTCAAAATCATTAAAAACAATTTCAGATCAAAATGTATTTCCATGACTATTTTAGTGTGATAAAATCCCGTAAACAAAATCCAGTATTATTGGCACCAACTTTATCATGATAATATATAGTGGAGACGGTAATTCAGCTACCATAATTGATGATATTTCTTCGTGGCATTCACCACAATTAAGAGAATGGACTGCCATATCCAAATGCATATCCATGAGGAGTCATTGAAAGTCCAAGGCCAGGAATCTTAACTTCAATATCAAGCCCAACATTTCCTCTAGAAGTCGACGCCCCAAGAACAGGCTGCAAAGAGTTTGATGCCTCAACAATGATCCTCTCCACCTGATTGGCCACATTCTTCTTGAGCTCCTCCATAGCTGCCTTCAATTGCTCGAGTTCTTCCAAGCGAAGATCGTTAATGGGTGCCTCCCACCAGCACGTCCCTTGGCTGGCTTTTCTAATCTTGCTTAACTCTTCGCTGCACTTTTTCTCTGCTTCCAACTGGCTGAGCATGTTGGTCAGTTGCATGTTGAGTTCCCGGACATTAGCATTCCTGTGAGCCTCCATAAGTTGCATTGTGCTGGAATTTGGGGTTCTGTTTCTCATCATGTAACGATCCACGATGGACTCTACGCACGGGTGGCCAAAAGAGAATACCTTTTTGCCTGGAGAAAACACAATTATAGCAATTTCAGCGCCACAAAGTGTACAAAGTTCGCTGGCCTTTTTAAAGAGACCAGAGCGTCGCTTTGAGAAGGTAACAAGAAGATTGCTTTCTTTTGACATTCTTGTCATCTCTATCTTTTGGCGTCCCCTGCTCTTTCTTGCCATAGCTACAAGCCCTTAACAATGAGAAAAAAAAAATCTGGAAAGCAATAAACAGAATAGATGTGTTTCAACCTGACAAACTAAAACGCGTATATAAAGGGTTCACTCTTAAATTTATTCACGTGGCAGCAAATCAAATAATATCTGATTAATTAAACTTGAGAAAAACCTCACGTGGAAAATAAAGTCCAATAAATATCTACTTCACCTAACAAAGGTAAAGATATTGCTGCCTCCTTGCTGGATAAAATGTATTCAACTAGTCCAAGTTCACAAAATACAACATAATACAGAAGACTGATAGCAACTTTTAGAATGGTGTTTCATCCTTTGTGCACTGCTCACTCTTGGTAAGAATGTAACATGTTACCTTAGACAAACAAAATAATTAGCGGGAGGCCCTTATTCCCAATAAACTTGGGATAGTCTACATGAATTTATTTCCCCCATTCCATTTGATCCAGCACTAAATCTACTGAAATTTTAGAAATATAAGAGGGTGTTTGATGGGGATTAAAATTAGATTTTTAGTAGATTGTGATAAAAGTTTTTAAAATGTGTGGTTGAAAAGTTGTAGGACCCATGAAAAATGTGGTTAATATTGATTGTTTGACTTTGACTTGGATTAAAATCAGATTTTAATCCAAACCAAACAGGGGCTAAATCTTTTACGGTCACATCAAGCTAGGTTAATTTTCATGTATACCTCTTCTACCTCATTCCATTGTTTTATGAAAAAGGACTTAAATTTAGGTCTACACAAGACTTGCCACACCATCAATCATCATTTTCTTATTATACTCTATAGACGCTACCGGTACTTGTTGACTTATAATCTTATTTTTGCAAAATCCATTCTTGATATATTGGCATCCACATTTTTAGTTATGTTCAACTTATGGATGTTATGTTCTTTAGCTTTCCAACACTCAGTTCCATAATCTTCTATTACATAAAATAGAAAAACCCTAACTTTCATATTCGGAATTGCAGAGTATTGAGACAATACTTAAATGCTATACATATTGCATACCTAAAAAAATAGAAAAAAATCATGGGTTCTAGTCTCAACGCCTTCCAAATGAAATTTTGCACGTGTTATGCTTTTATGAGAAAAATGAACTTTTCTGGCATGTGAAGGGCATGTTGAAAATAATAATTCAATTATATACATATGAGGTTGCAAGTATATTGATAAACGTGACTTCCATAGGAATTAGGATGGTTATTCTTTTTATTGAAGTTATATATGGTTGTATGATGTGATTGGAAACATCATCAGAAAAAGAATATAATTACGAATCGACAATATTAATAGCTAAGAAGACCGGTACACTACAGTATGACCAATATTGATAAGTATTTTTTCATTTGTACATAAATCGCTCCACAGAAATGCACCGGAAAACTCACAATGGGGTGGGGGCCATTGTGTATTAAAAAAATAAAAAATGCTCGGGCCCCACATGGTGTAAGTATTGTGGCCCATTTCTGATGGTTTTTCCATCATCTGTACGTGTAGCACCATTGGATTGATAAATCTTGAAATGATGATGTTGAGTCATTAATTACTATTTTCATAACTGGAAAGCATCAAACAAAACGAAATGATTAATGACTTTACATATATATCAACATCACTGGCTGATTTGAGTGATATAATCTGTCGGCTAAGAGTTTATAGATCTTAATAGTTGTGTAAAATGATAAAACCTTGATACGTTGATTTATTTTATTTAATATATAGTCGAAAAAAATTCATTGACAATCGTGATTTGGTAGAAATTAGAATAATAGCAAACTGCCAATTTTATTTCAGAAAAATTTTTGGGTCTTTCAATTTGACCATGCAACTAGAAACACTCCCACCAAAACATGCTCATTTGGATTCATAATTTTTGGGTCAAAATATATCGTCTACCCAAGATACAGAAGATCAAGACTTAAAAGAACTTCTTCGTTGTCCTCCTCTCCTTTTCCGACCCCTGTAGTATTGGTGTCATTGATAGAGGGAAGGTGTCTAACTGTTAATTAGTAGCTGACCTGCCTCTTGTATATCTTTATCCATACCCTGCTTTTACTGAAAATTTCAGTAAAGCAGTGGAGGCCCGAACATAAGTAGAATTGCCGATACTGAACCTGAAATCTCAATATTGCTGACAAGTAGAGGTCCAAATATAAGTAGTAGTATTATTCTCAAGTTTATTTGGTTTTTACAAATTCTTCTTTACTCCTCATTGTAATTCTAGAGATTATAAGGTTAGATGTTGCCCTCCTATACATAATTTCTTTCAATCAAGAGACGAGGTCAGAGTCAATACTCAATACCAAACCCTCATCCATACATAAATATAGGGTGTAAAAACCCATATTTAGAAGTAGATGGTGTTTGATCAAAAACATAATAATAATATGCATATTGGGTTTTGATACTCAATGAAAATGAATTTTGGGCTATGTTGTAAACGTTGGATTAAATTGTTACCAATAATCAAGTCCAAAGGTTTGACCCAAAAACAACGTGGACTGTTGAAAATAGTTTAAAGAATTAATGTTGCTCACGGCCCATATATATTACATCTTCGATGACTTTGAATCTTAACTCATTTAACATTTTATTGGTCCAACTAAAATCTAACTCAAACAATATACATGGTGTTTTTACCCTAGTCGTAAAGTGTACGATTTGTATATACAATTGAGAGAAAACGTAGCTACCTTCTTGCCTCGAAAAAATGGCTGTATTAGTGGAGAGAAAAAAATCGGTGGCTTTCATTGTGTATTTGGCATTTTCTTTGTTTCTTCTTCCATTGTTTTTCTCGTGCCTTTGTGGCTTGCAAATCATCACCGTCATCTTGTCCTTTGTTGGTGAAATTGATGAGCGATCGGGCTAAGCCGTTTATATTGATTGTTTGGTAGAGAAATGTAACATAAAATTGAGTCCAGAAAATATCGTTTTGACAATCCTTTGAGCGAGCTTCCGTGACAATTGGTATCAGAGCTTCAAGATGATGGATTTAGCTTGAAAAAATGACCAAATCTGATAAGAAAAGCGGCAAAAACGAGGTAAAAAAAAGATCAAAAAATGTCCTAAAATTATGAAAAATTCGAGGTTGTTTTCTGGATTTTAGGGCAAACCACTCACCTATTGGACAAACGGAGACCAATGGCGTGCTGGCGAAGGCAGTCCTGAAGATCAGGCACGTGTCACCTGTGATGGTGCATGGTGACGGCGCATGGCGACCCCGCACAAAGAGTGTGGGCGACTCGTGAGCGCGTGTGAAGAACTTTCCGGCAACGGTGTCTTTAGGTAGGTTGTTCCGACATTTTGGTATTGTTGGTTTCTGTTTCAGGTTATATAGCGAAGTCTGGATGATTGTGTTCTTCGCGTGTTTGCGATTCAATCGTGGTTGATTGATTCGTACAATTGTTGGAGACTTTAGGATGAATAGTGGTGGTCCTAAAATGATCAATTCCCATCTCTCTGTATTTACGGACTCAAATTGGTCCGTTATGATATATTAGCTTATCCCATATTTAAATTTCAGCATTAGCGCGTCGTCGTGTGGTGACATTACGATTGAGGTTACCGTGTGTGGTAATATTGCTTGTGCTAAAAATTTAGGAATTATTTGTCATATTTGAACTGTTGAATTTTGACTGTAAGTTGGTAATTATTTTTGTCCTTTAACTGTTGTTTAGCCACTGTGTGAGACTACTTTGCGTGATAATTTGAATTTTTTGTTGACATGTTTTCGTGTTGCATTAATTATTCTGTTAGAACACCTAGACTAGACCCGTTTGAACATTCTCTTAATACTGAAATCTTGAGTCTCACGAAACCATGAGAATCTAGACTGGTGTATAATGCGGCCTTATGATTACTTTGTGTTACCTATTTGTGCACTTTGATTGTTCTATTTTTCAAAATGTCTTTACATTTCAAAATTGGAATTTTCAATGAAAAATTGGATTTTCCAATTTGGCAACAAAAGATGAAAGAAATTTTGGTTCAACAAAAAGTTTCAAAAGTCATAAATGACAAATTTCTTACAAATTTGACAGAAGCACAAAAAGTAGAATATGATGAATTTGCTTACACTTCAATTATTTTACACTTGCTGACACTCTTTTGAAAAAAAAATTGGTAAACTTGATACCACGAAAGAACTTTGAGAAAAGTTGGAAGATTTATATTTACTTGAATCTACTTCTAATAAGTTGTACTTACTTGAAAGATTTTTTAGTTTTAAAATAGATCTTTCAAAGGATCTTGATCATAATCTGAATATTTTTAACAAATTTATTCAAGATATTGTTAATTGTGATGAGAAAGTGTCTAAAATTTATAAGACCATCATTTTGCTTAATTTTATATCTAATTCATATAGAGAGATTAAGAATGCGATTAAGTATAGTAGGGATACTTTAACACCCGAGATTGTCTTAGATTTCCTTAAGAATATGGAGATAGAGATTAAGACTGAAAAAGATGATAAAAGAAATGGTGAGTTACATATGATGAGGAGTAGAATGAAGTTTAAGCATATTAATTTAGGTAGAGCTCAGGACAGTAGTGACTCAAGCAGTGATGAGAGTGGTAAGAAGAAGGGCAATGGATGGGACAAGTCTTGTGATAAGCAGTGTTACAGTTGTGGTCTAAACACTTTGTGAGGATTGTCCCAAAACAAAGGATAAGCAGAAGGGTAAGATGAAAAGGTAGGGACACCAAAGAAGAGTTTTATCCAATGTTTTAGGGTCCGTTTGATTGCAAAGGTGGAAAATGGGTGGAAAGAAAATGTTTTACAGGGAATTGATTTTCTTAGAAAATGTTTTACTGGGAATTGTAATTAATTGTGTTTGATTGGTATAATTTTCCATGGAAAATGTTGAAAGTTTGGTGTCCATTTGGCTTCGTTTTTTTATGGAATTTGTCCATTAAAGTAACAATTTTTTCTACCATTGGGTCTAAAATGTGTTCAAATTGTAAAAAAAAAAAAAATTTGAAAAAAAAAAATTTACCACACCGAATATTCTTCGTTTGACTTTGTTTTGCATGAAAGTTGTCAATAAAAGTGAAATTTTTTTTTACTATTGTATCTATAATTTGTTCCCATTGCAAAAAACAAAAAAAAAAATGTGAAAAATATTTTCCCACCTATTAGGTGAAAAAACATTTTCCACCATTTGTGCATCAAAGGGTTGTACCTAGAAAAAAAGAGGAAAACATTTTCCGTGGAAAATTTCGTATATCAAACAGTCAAAGAAGTGGAAGTATGAAAATATTTTCCTACTTCCATGAAAAACTACACGAATCAAACAGACCCTTATTTCTGTCCTAGTTCATGCAAATGTGGCTATAGGATCGAGTGATGACCCTAGTAAGGTTTATTAAGAGTAAACTTAGTTACTGCATGTGCATCCGTGTATAATCTTTTCAGCATGTATGTGATTTTTTAATTCTGTTGTTTGGTTATATATGCATTTTAATGTGTCTGGGAAGTGCATTTACATGAATTTGAGAGCAATTTAATTACTTGGTGTAATTATTTGCAAAGAAATTTTGAATGCTTCCATGCATCTAATGCAATAATAGATTCACGATTATTTTCTTTTTATTGTACAGTAGGAGCCCTTTCCTTTAGGAACTTTGCTAAATTCAAAGTAGTAAGATAAAATAATATCTTTTGTTGCCATCTTTTAAAATTCACACCTCTAAACTTATAAACAAAAGTTCAACGTAAAAATATAGAAAGAATCATGAATAGCACATAAAGGCTTATTTCAAAGACGAAGAAAGAATGTAACAACAAAAGACGGACAATTATTATCTTAAGATTGTCGGGGGCGATAGTATATGTAAATGGTTGTTCAAGACAAGGAAATATTCGAGTTTAATTTGCATTAGCATAATTAAACTTTAAAGAAAGAAAGAAAGAAAACAAAAGGGAAAACGAAATCTGAGGCAAGTGAAAATACTTTCTCCTTAAGACAATATTGTCCCGCAACGGTGCAACGGACTACGGCACTTATCTCCCAAAATATAACGGATACAACTTGTAGTATAAGCACTTCAAACCACAAGTAACAACGAACTTAGAATGACTTTTTCTCTCTACATGAAAACAATTTTTGAATGACTTTTGGAGAGTATTTTGCAAGAGTTTGTGCGATATTATGTTCAATGCAAATTAAATGAAATGCATAATGGACGTCCAAATGGTCATTTATATAGAAGAGAAAATGTTGTGAGTGAAATGTCGAGCTCCAAACTCAACAACCTTTGCCAAGGTCGCAGCATTTGCTATCGCTAGACTGATAAGTGAGAGATGGAGATAGTCATTTTTCAGCCCGTGCATCCTTTTTTCTATCTAACTTTGGATCGTAATTTCTCATTCATCCGGAATTGATTTTGAGATTTCAAATATACCAGATGATCTACTCGACGAGTAGAACAAGTTTGTCTACTTGTATTCATAATTTGATTATCAGATCAAGTCCAAATATTTAGTCGAAGTTGACACAAAAGTCACTTTTCCATACTCAATTTCATTCTCTAAACTAAATCCCAACATAAAATACATATAAAATTCCTTTCCAAAAGATCATAATTTCATGCTTTTCACAACTATTACCACTGATTAAGGTTATGGTTAGTTTAGAGATAGATTGATATCCGAATTTATTTTTCGACAATAGAGGGTTTTACTCCATCGAATTGATTTTAGCCAAGTGAATTAGGTTTGTCATCCCATTTGGCATCAATGAATGTCACACCACACTATGGTCCTATTTGGAGGTGATTCTCGATAGGATTTTAATGAAAATTTAGACCGTTGGAGAGATACTCAGCAAAATTTCTAGGATTACACAGAAATTTGAGCTGCAATTATTGACCAAATTTTACAAAATTACCTATGTACGCTTTTGACATTTAATTCATTCTATTTGAATGAAGGGCATTTGTGGTAATTTAGCAAATATTGATTCAAAAAATGCGGCTGGAAGAGGAGACCCACATTTCCAAACCATCCAAAATTTCATTAAAAATCTCATGAGAATCGCCTCCACACAGGCGCTATATGTTTATATTTAATTGAATGACAAATGGTGAAAATGTAATAAACTTTTGTAATTAAATGAGTTTTAAATGGCCAACTTGAAATTTTGTAAAAACCTCGAACTAGGGCTCTCAATTCGGCTCGAGCGGCTCGTGGCTCGGCCCGTAAAAAGTCCAATCCAGCTAGACTCGCAGTTCGGGCTGAGCCTCATTTTTGGCGACGGCTCAAGCTGAGCTGGTCCGTTGAGTAATAGAAAAGGATTTACATAGCATACCCATTTTTGTCATTTTTATTGTGAACAACAATGTGTAATGTACCATATCAGTATTCAACGCTGAGCAAAACTAAGAATGGGGAAAGCACTGAAAATAAAAGGCACATACCATGCTAAAAATTGAAACATAATTTAACAGAAACCCTTTATTATGCGTTCTCATTCGTTTATTGTTGCTCCATCAATCAATTGCAAATTATTATTAGGCATGTGTAAAATGCTACCTTCATAACATCTACAAAATTGGAATCCAAAATTTCGTACTTGCAACGGGTTTTAGCACATAATATATCCATAATTATAGCAGGCAGCTACAGCTACTTTGTAGGTGTTTAAAAAATTCAAAATTCAAAATTTCAAATTAGTATAAATTGCACATAATTTACATTGTTAAAAAAAAAATTCAAATTTCACGACTTTAAAAAAATAAAATAAAAAAATAACCGAGCCTTCCCGAGCCAAGTTTCGATTTTTTCGGTCGAGTTTCGGCTCGGCTCGGCTCGAGCATTTTTTACCCAAGTCATGACCTTCGGCTCGATTTGTTTATATCCTTACCTCGAACCAAAATCATGGGGTAAGAAAAAGGAAAAATTCAAAATTAGTGCCCAACCCATAAGTATCGGAATTCGGTCCCCAACTTATTTTTCTTTGCAACATCATCAATAATGTATTAGTTTCGGATAACCTTTGATCCATCTGTGGTGTTTTCCGTTATTTTCAGTGTTAAAACATTAATGTTATTGCTCTTGCTTACATTTAATCTATGTCGAACACATACATATAGTCCCACCTTTAATTGAAACAGGAAAAATAACAAAAAAAAAATACAAAATACAAAAGCCCACCCACCCCAATCCAACCCAACCACTACTTCATGCCTCCGGCTGCCATTAGTAACCACCTTTGCCAGTTGGCGGCGAGGGCACTATCAACACTCCCAACAACAATTTGGCTATTCAACGTGCTTTTTTGGACATACCATAACCAGTTTGCCCAACAATTTGGTCTAGGTTGCATGTTGCGGCATTTCAACTTCCTGTCCTACTTTGGATTTGGTCCAATAAAAATCGTTAAGCTCAATGAATAGATTGCAAAATGATTATTGAAGAAGGAACTTATTTATGAGGTTTTCTAAGAAATTATGAGAACGATTATATTAATTTCTTCTTTCATTAAAATATTAAAATTTAAGATAGTTGTAGAAATAATTTGTACTTTTAGATTTGGGATACCACCCTTTCAAGATATTGGAAGTTAGAAATTTAGCATAAGGACGTCTGGGCGCGAGGGACTTTAGGGTTGAAAATGACCAAGCTGATTATTGTTTCGGCTAATTATATATGTAATCGTTCTTTCTTTTTTTAATACTAGTAAGACGCACGTGTCATGGTATAGTTGGCTATAAGATAGCATAAATATAAAAAAAAATTATTTGTCTTAAGCATTAGTTACATTAAACTTAAAACATCTGAAATGATGATAGGTGACAAAAATAATATTAGGAGATTTGATTCAAAATTTATTTTCTAGACTTTGCGTTTGAAGGTCTTTCTGTTCTTTTTAAAAAAGACAGGTATAGATGACTAGGTGTTGATACACTGCTAAAGAGATAATGAAGTTCAACATATCCCTCCCATTTTCTACCTATTGAGGTAAGACATTATGTCTCCTTCATCTCGTACTCATAAAATCTTCAATTAAATGTATCAGTTGCACCAGTATTTAATTTCTTTACCAAGACCATATGCAAGACGTATGTAGTCAAGACTAATTAATTAATGATAATACAGAGCAAAATTTAGGACAAATCAAGAGTATCTATCTGTAACGACCCAACTTCACGCAAGAGCCGTTTTTATATCATACATATTATCCGCATTGGGAGGGTCTAGGCACATCTTGCCCCTCACGGCTTTCTGACATGTCCCCCAAGATTCGAACCCAAAACCTCCATTATATGAGAGATTTAAGTTGAATTCTGGTACTAATTGGGCAAAACGTGCTTTTTTGTAACGACCCGACCTCGCGCCGAACCGTTATCATATCATACGTACTGTACTGGGAAACGTGTCAGAAAGTCGTGAGGGGTAAGATGGGCATAGGCCCTCCCAAAGTGGATAGTACGTATGATATGATAATAGTTTCGGCGTGAGGTCGGGTCGTTACACTATCAGTATTAAAACTACAACACAACGAAAACTTCCATCATAAAGGTAAAAAGAATGACAAACAATCACCCAACTTCATCAAGTCCGTCGAATATCTTTTCAACATATTCTAATGATATTGTACATTAAATCCATTTTTAAAAAAACCAAAATAATCCACTTCATAGAAGATGTTTGTCTACCAGCACTGTATGATGTAAGAGGATTCTTCTCAAAAACATTGAGTTCCTTCAATATCCATTCTAACGCCATAAATTTACCTTTCTAACCGACCCAATAAAGTTAGTCAAATCACTAAATTAAGAAAGCTTACAACCATAAAAATCACAGCATAAATTTCAAGAGATTTACTATAATCTCGTAGGTCAAACCAATAAACTGGAAGCACAGATAATAAAACATGTACTCACTTTTGAAACTATTACCACAATATTCTCCATTTACTGAAATATAGTCGCATTAATAATATCAAATCTAAGAAGCATATATCCTGAATATTTATCAATATCACATATCATCGTATTTTAAATCCTAATAAATCTAGTAACATGCTTCCAAATAACAAGTATAAGAGATTATTAACCATCACTACATGACAGAAAGAAGATCATTTCAGAGTAGCAAATGCTTTTTCCTTTAACGAAAAAAGAAAAAAAATAAATTTCTGATTAGAAAATCCTTCATTTGTTTTCGACATAATAATTGAAAGAAAAATATAATTCCAAGTTATTTCAACTAAAAATTTCTATATAATTTGCAAGTGAGTAAATTATAAACAAATATAGCAATAATTCCCATAAAAAAGATAGCAATAATTCTTATATATTTATCATAGCTGCATTTCAAGATTTTAAAGGAAATTGAAAAGCATGATTTTATGTTTAATAATTCATGCAAGATAATTTTTGTTATTTAAACTTTATCAATCATATATTTATCATGATCGCCTTTTAAATTTTTGAATAAACTTTAAATAGCTGAAAATAAACATTTTTAGTATAAAAGATCGAACCAAACGTAAAAATTGAAGAGAAATGAAATTGAGAGAAATTGGTATAAGTATGAGAGTTGAGGGTGGGGTAGAAAAGAAAAATTAACGATTATGATTTTACGTTTAATAATTTAAGATAATTTTCATATTTAAACTTAATGGACAGTATATTTATTATTATCACATTTTAAGTTTTTTTTTTAAATTTGAAATCGATCCAAATGGATATTCATATCATGAAATATCGAATCAAATGAAAAATTGTAGAAAAGTAAAATTCGAAAAAAGGACATTGGAATGAAGTTAGGATTGAAAAGAAATATAAATAATCACAACTTTACGTTTCACAATTAAAGTAAAATTATTTCGATGTTTAAAATTATCGATCATATATTTATCATGACCGCATTTCAACATTTCCAACAAATTTTAAATCGTGGAAAAAAACCAAAAATGGCTTAGCCGAGCCAAGCCATAAAGCTATATGGCTCGGACAAAAAAAAATAAAAAATAAAAACCAAAAGGGCTTAGCCGAGTTACGCTATAAAGCCTAGGTAGGATACTAAATCAAACGAAAAAAGAGGGGGGGGGGCTTAGACGAGCCGAGTTGAGCCATAAAGCCAATTGGCTCGGCTCGGCTCGGCTTATGAACAGTACCCGTAAACTCACTCTTTTATGTATATAGGATAGGATACATTCTGCCATAATTTGTGTGTATGGTAATGATTTATTCTTTACTAATTATTTATTCACTACATGTCATATTCACTAATGATTACCTTAATTAGTTGTGGAAATTTTCAATTTTTGTCATATGCATATAGAGATGGCAATGGGGCCAGTTCTGGGCGGGGCACCCTCGCCCCACCCCGCCCTACCACTCCCCCACCCTGTCCTGCCCCGTGCCTTGCCCCACCTTAGACGGGGCAGGACGGGTTCGGGGTGCGGGCTTGCCCCGTTTATTTATTTATTTTTTGTTCAAAAACTTCCAATTAACTATTTTTTTGTTTTTAATTTGTGGTTAATTATTTTTTTTTTTCATTTTTCACGGGGCAGATTTGGGGCACTTCGGAACGGGGCACTCCCTCCCTGCCCTGTCTTGCCCCCACCAACCCGTAGGGGCGAGTTTTTCAGGGCAGGACATGTTTTTTTGCCATCACTATATGCATAGTTAATTTTCAACTCCTATATTTTTTTTTTACCAAGGATTACGTTCTATTCACTGTCCGTTACATTGATTGCATAATGATTTTTTTTTTTTTTTTACTAATGTATGTTTGATAATTAATTTCTTTTTTTGATTAAATAACTTCGTGGTCTTTTATAAATTTTAAATTGATAATATTGCACCTGAATTAAAACAATATTATAATTAATAATTCAGAAAAAATATTACTTTCTCCTGAAGAGCATTGATTTTTAATATTTAGAAGAATATTAACAAGTTGTTCTTGAAGAAGTACAACTCTGCAAATTTTAATATTCTACTAGAAAACATGCTCATGAAAAGTTAATATTTCTTAATAATAGTTTGTAGGTGTTCCGAATTAGCACAACATTATTTATATTTTAAAAGAACATTAATTGCTCCAGAAGAACATAATATTACAATTTCAATATTCAGAAAAACTTTGATCGATTTTTATGTAAATTCACGAATTAAATTATCTCATTTCTTTATGTGTCCATTCTTCTAAATACATATGTATATATTGATGTTCTAGTTATATTTTACTTGCCCCTAAAGAATATTATTAAAAATTACGTTATTACTCGTGAAGAGTAAATTCTTATACAATTTATCTTTTCAAATAACAATATGTTATTGTTCTTGAAGAGCGTGATACTACGATTCCAATATTTCAGAAGAATATTAATATATTACTCTTGAAAAAAACGATAATAAAAAATAACATGCTTTCGAAGTAGTATATGTTTCGAAAAATATATCATGTGTAATTTATGAATTTATGTTTATCCCTGAAAGAAAATATATGACTTATGTTAGTGGACATTGATCATAATATGATTATATAATATTTAATCATATTCTCCGAAATTAAATAATTGAATTATATCTTATATTGAACAAAAAGTTTAATTTATTTGGTATGACTAGTTAGATTATCATTGGATCAATAATGATGCGAAATTAAAAATTTAAATGGGCATTCAACGAAGAATCAGAAGATTCTTCAATGTAATGAATTCCTATATATTATTTGTTCTCTTTATCGACAATTGATCGTTAAATATACATCACTAACTAAAATAGGGATTGAATTCCCTATATTTTTGAAAATTAATCGAGGTGATAAATGGGGTCTCATCATCTATCATTGACCATCAAGATATTATTTGTATATAATTGATTTGATACAAATAGTAGATAATTGCATAATGTTCACAACATAAAGTTTGCGAAATTTCTATTCAAATTATGATCATAATTTTTAGATTACACAATCAAGTCGATGTGTTTTGTTAATGCTAATGATCCTTAATCTCAACTTTTTGATAAGTCTTAGTTGAGTTGTTGTTCAATAGTTTAATATTATTGCTTGTTAAATACTTCTAATTAATTTAATTAACAACAAAGTATTCCCATTTCGATTTAGTGATTGTTATTATGCTTCAGGTCAATATCGTAGTTCTCCCTATTATAATTAGCTTAAGGTTAGAGGTTAATTTTTTTATCTACTTATTTTGATAGTGCAGTATATGTAAAATTGATCAACCACAATGCACCGAGATGAACAGTAAAGAATGTTGATAATAAATATGTAGTTTGAAAATTTTGTTGATTATCAATTTGATTGGACAATTCTCTTAGCATCGGGGGAGGAATTAAGAAGGTGGAAGTAATGTATAAATGCATTATTATCTAAATCCCCACAAAAGATAATTCAAATAAAAAATTCGAAAGATAATTTATTTAGATGCATTTACAGATTAAAGAGATTAACAATATCTTACACACCAGTTTTAAATGTTCCAACTTGAATTAACATTTTGGAGGACAATTAATTCATATTATATTTGATAAATTTTATGACATGCCTGAAGCATGATGATATTTGATTTTAATGTAAAAATCTCTAAACAAAAATGGAGCAATTAGCAATGATTGTCCTATTAGAGAGGAATCTACTCTTGATCAGTATTTATACATAACATAAAACTCTAGAAGAGATTCATGTACATGGTATGTTGAAAATTAGGGGTGAACGCGGTTCGATTTGGATGATTTGTGACATATTTTCTACCCAAACCATTTCATGCCGTTTGAAATTTTTTCAAACCAAACCATAATTTGAGGGTTGGTTTGGTTTTAATCCGCAATTTACCTATCGGCATTATAATAATATATTTAAAATAAGTTAACATATAAGTTTAGACGAGAACTAATAATGTTAAATTGCATTAATCTTTTCCATGAAAATTGTGAATAAATTATTTTCAAAATTGATTACTAAAAGATATTAAGAGAACGAATATATCTTTCTTTATTTTTATTTACCTTTTCTTGTTTGCCTTTCATATTGTATTATAGTGGTTGGTAGGGGTGTAAGCGGTCCGGTTTTTGCGATTTTTGACAAATTTTCAAACCAAACCGTTTTGACCGGTTTGAGAAAAGCTCAAACCTAAACCAAACCGTTTTGATCGGTTTGAAAAAAACTCAAACCTAAACCTAACGGTTTGGTCCGGTTTTAAACCGCCGGTTTCGCGTATATTTTTTTCCTGTCTAGTATCTACTTTTATGCCATTAATTCAATATATATTTATATCTTACTAGAAATAAATCTAAAACAAACTAAATATATTTACTATAAATTTAAATACCAACAAAATAAAAGTAAAATCACAAAAAACTAAAGTATAGTTTTTTATTCGCCATTTTGACGTTTTAGAATAATACTTTACGATAAAGATACAATACAAGTCCACTAAAATAAATATAAGGTCCAAAAAAACATAATAATGTCCCTTTTCAACTAGTAAAAGGAATAAACGAATTAATTTTGTCACAGAACTCAAGAAACATCAAATTTTGTCACAGAACTCACAGAACTAGCAAAAGGAAGAAACATTCACATACTCAAGAAGCCATAGAACTCATGATCAATTTTGTCCTTCATACACAAAAAAAATTTTAATTAGCAAATTGGAAAAAAAAAAAGAATTAAGACACGGATCCATCTAATAATGGCTTCCAAAAGACAAGCTGCAAATATTTTTTCTCCCCCATTCCACTATATATACCCACCTTCATCTTCTGTAATTTAACACGGAATTATACATATTCTCTCATATGTAAACAAATGTCTTTTGCGCACCTGATAGCCTGAATTTCAACTTTAAGCCTTACTCACGATCAATAAATATGTAAACAAATTTCAATTAGAAAGTGACAAAATTTCAATTTTAAGCCTTACTCACGATCAAATAAATATGCAAGAACCTGAAATAGTCCAATAATACCGACGAACGTACACTACCGGCGACTGGGAGGTTAGAGATTTCGAGGGCGTTGACGATTTGGAGGAAACTAGGAGGCGCCGCGGGGAGCGAGGTTGCGACCAGCGAGTTACGAGTGAGAGAAATGGAAATTGGAAGATTAGGGTTGTGACTTGTGAGTATATGGACTTGGGTTGAGCTGTTTAGTGCTACTTCTTTCAAATTTGGGCTTTTCTTTATATATAATTAGGTTTGGGCGGGTCATAAATCTTAATAATTAATAGAAAATTAGAAATTGACAAAAATACCTACAAAATGACAAAATTATTCAATTTTACAAAATTGAAATTTTGGATAAATTTTCAAAAAAAATCAATTTTTTATTTTTTTTATTTTATATATTTTTCGCCGGTCCGGTTTGGTTTCAAACCATAATTAAAATTCTCAAACCTAAACCAAACCGTTTTTGACCGGTTTGGTTTGGTTCAAAACCATTTCGTTGACGGGTCCACGTGGCACCAAACCGCCGGTTTCGAAATTGCGGTTTCGGTTCGGTTTTCCGGTTTGGCGGTTTTTGCTTACAGCCCTAGTGGTTGGTAAAAATAGAATCACATTCTGCTGTAATAGTTTAGTTAAAACTCATTTCGTCCTATTGGTGAGATGAAAAATAAGGACTGAACATGATATGTTTAAATGTACAAAGAATGATAGAGTTCATGTTTATTGGAAATTAATAAATTTTATTCTCTAACGATTTTAAGAAAGTAGAAGGTAGCAGTACTAGTTAGGAAATTTTAACATTTTCACACAATAAATACACTATATTCTTTGTTCTTTTTAAACTACAAATACAAACAAGTTTATTAATCACTTAGGCACACAAACAATTTTTTTTAAAAAATCTAAATCACAACTCACAAGTGTATAATAAGTTCAAAAACAACAAATAAAAAAAAGAACAATGAAAACTTAAATGAGAATCTAAGACTTATCAGAGAAAAGAGAAAGAGATTATTCGGGTAGAAATTAGCAAACCAACAAGCAAAAGGTGATTAGCAATTTGCGATTGAGAATCTCATTTTGTTCAGCAGTGACATGTAAGCAGCAAATGTTTGAGAAATTAGAGTTTAGTTCTAAAGTTATGAGCATGATTTGTTGTCGTAGTTTTGGTGAATTATGATTTGGATTGTTGAAAATAAATGTTTTTTTCATTTCATATGATTTGAGAATTATTGTAATTTAGATTAGATATTGGGTTAAGACGTGTATTGTGGACTTATGAAACCATCGACCAATAATGGTGAACTTAATTTACTTTATATGATTATTTCAATGAGTTGGTTGTAATTTCTATTGCTAAATTTGTACTTTTTCTAAAAAGTGAAAACTTTAAAATTTGTACGTTAATAAAATTAATTTTTAATCAAAAAAGGGTTCAGTTCGGTTTTATGCAATTTTTGAAAATTGAAACCTAAACCAAATTATTTTGAAACAGTTTGGTTCGGTTTGAGGGGAAAAGAGCCGCAGGTCCACGTGGACCCGAGCCAATGGTTTCGATTCGATTTGTGATTTCGTGATTTTTTTTTTCTGTGTAGCCCAATTGAAAATTGAAATATCTCAATAAGTTATGTTTTTTATAATTCTTTTGCATGTGATGTAATGCATCATATTATGAATAACGAGGAATTGAAATAAATTCGTTGAGATATATCAACTAAAGTTTTATGATCTACCGTTCGAACACTAAATGTGTATATTTATGCAAAATGAAAATAAAAAAAGTAAAGTCGTAATATGAAACTTACTACTCTTTAGATATATAATTTCGCGAAAACTTGTGTAACTATTTTTGAAGGATTTTGTTACGGGTTAATAGATGGAAGCGACACGTGGCACCGTATTTTAGTGGTGGGACCAGTTTAATCAAATCAGGACATATTTTCCTAACTTCAGACGTGGGTTCCGAGGCCCTCACTATCATTCCGAGGCCACTGCTGCTAACAATAAGCTACGGTTCGGTAAGCATACATCGTCCGAGGCTCCTTAGCAGCCATTGAAGGCCCACATGCGAAGATCCGCTTATGATGGAGATTTTTGGTGAATGATTAACATGACTCTTATGTAAAGTTTATTTGTATCTTATCTTATCAATGTAAGAGTATTTAATGTTTTGTAAAGGTAGGAGAGTCAACTTGAGTGTTAGGATTTGATGTTTTGGCCGAGAAGATGAGGCCACGTATAAAGTGATTCAAAGGTCACCATTTGAGTTGTAACACTATAAATACTCCCACCATATAACACAATGAGGCTAATGCCAAATACTAATGCAAAACTAAAGAGAAAACTGAATATTTTGGAGCAACTATTTTTCTCTCGCTTTAACAGTGATTTTTACAACATATTTCAACTACAAAATCGTCCTTTATCGATTGGTTTCTCATACAATCGTATTACATTTTCTTGCCGGTAGCTTGAACGGAAACGTCTCGTGCCTTTTAGCCACTCTCACGCCCCTTTCCTGGAGCCTTCTTGACCGTTGATCGGCATCAGCGTGTTGGATCAAGTTTGCGTGTGCACGAGTGGGCCCGACATCTGTTGGCAACATTTTCTGGGGTCAACAGATTTTATGCCCGAAACATAAAATTCAAGTAATATTATCCCATTAAATTTTCCTAATAAGATTTTTAATGAGACAAATTTTATAGTGTACTCAAAAGAATAATGTACTTTTGTTCCTTTATTAGTAACTTTTTCGTAGGATTTTTCCTAATAAGGTTTTAATGAGGTATATTATTTGTGTAATGAATGTTAACATTTATCCTCAAAATCTCCTATATGTATTAGATTCTTCAAGAGATCAACAAGAGTTATTTTTCAAATTATCATATTACTACGATCATCAAAGATTGAGAAATATCTCGTATGAAAACGGTATTATTTCAAAATTATGCAAGATAACATGAGACATACTTCACAAGAAATTGCAATATTGAAGATGTTGACATACAAGATAAAGGTGAATTAATACAAATATTGAAATTAGGGGAGCAGTTGTACCTTTTTCCTTCGATTAAGTTTTGCTCCATTGGATTTTCTTAACAAGGTTTTAATGAGTCGAATATTATGTAATGTGTTGTTCAAAGGAAAGTATTGTAAATGATAAGTTTATCAATGAATAACAATTGTATCCCTAGAAGTTATTACCTTGATATCTCTAATCATTTTCTATACATATGAGATTTTGAATCTCAATAAAATGCACACAAATTTATAGGTTTCTCTCTTTTGTTCACTCTTGTTTGTAGCAATAGAAAAGTTTAAAGCTATTTTAATGGACATTTTAGATGGAAAAATAATGGATATTTAACTGTGAAAATAATGAAAAACATCACGGAAGGACCAACGGAGTTCTAAAACTAGTAATTGGGAATGATTTTTCCAATAAAAGTAGGTTGGGGATCAAGGCTACAATTTTCCCTAAGCAAAACGCTACTGTTTGTGATGAAAAAAAATTGAAAAACGTAAAAACAGAAGAATGGCCTCTCCTTGTAAAATTTCTCTCCCAGTTTTTTTTTTTTTTTTGTTTTCTCTATCTACCGGTACGCGTGTTATAATTAATTTAGAGTTAAGGATTTTAAATTTCGATTGCTAAGGTAGAAATCCCAGTTCTTGAATCTCGTGTAATTCAGATTCTTCGATGAGCTCAAAATCTGGCTAGGGTTTTGAGCAACTGTTTCTGTGTGTATATTTGCACATTAGCATTCGATCATGGCACTGGCTACAACGACGCAGTCGCTTAGGTTTATTCCTCCGGCGGCTGCCACCGGCGCCGGAAACCTCGATGCATTGAATCGCGTTCTTGCAGACCTCTGCACCCGCAATCCTAAGGTTTGTTGTCCATTTTTTATTTTAATATTTTCACAAAGTTCTTTGTTTCTGTTGAATTTTATTTCTTGACATGTTTGAGATAGACGAATTCTTAGGTTTCGTTTATAAGAATATTTGTGCGTTCCTAAAACTGGAATATTATAGGGACGGCTACAGAATCCCAAGCCCGCAACTTTAGCAAGAAATTTAACCTACGTAGATGCCATAACTAGAAAGACTGCAATTTTCTTTAAGTTGCTGATTGTATACTAATAGGATATCAATATTATATGGTATTGGGTTTGCTCCCCGTCACCAGTTCGACTCCATCAGGCCACTGAGGCGAGTACCCGACCGTAAACTTTAGTCCCGTGGAATTAGTCGAGATGTGCGCAAACTGGCTCGGACATCCACGGCTATTTTATATATATATATATATATATATATATATATATATTATATGGTATTAATTTTTTTGTTTAGAGTATCTTGAATTTCTGATCATTGTTTAACCAGTAATTCACTAGTGTTGTTCGGGCTTATCTTATGTGTAGGATGGGGCTGCATTAGCATTGAGGAGACATGTAGAGGAACATGCTCGCGATCTAAGTGGTGAAGCATTTTCCCATTTTATGGATCAGCTGTACGATCGCATTACTACTCTTTTAGAAAGCAATGAAGTCACTGAAAATATGGGTGCTCTGAGGGCCATTGATGAGCTAATAGATGTTACAGCCGGAGAAAATGCTGTAAAGGTTGCTAAAATTGCAAATTACATGCGAACTTCTTTTGAGGCAAAGCGTGAACCTGAAATTTTGGTTCTTGCAAGTAAAGTGTTGGGTCACTTGGCTAGAGCTGGTGGGGCAATGACTGCCGATGAAGTGGAATGCCTGGTATGTTGAAATTTTCTGTTTTTAAGCATGACGGTCTTGGATTTCACAAGGACATCTCTGTTCTCGTCTCTGCAGGTGAAACTTGCACTGGAATGGCTTCAGGGTGATAGAATTGAATATCGTCGTTTTGCTGCTGTTTTGATATTAAAAGTAAGTTCACAAGTTCTCCTCCCACGACTGTCACTAATCAAAAAAGTTAGAAAAGCTTTGGAGGCCTGAAGCTGCATGGAAATCTGCCTAGTTAGACAATGTTACAATTTTTTTTTTTGGGGTGGGGTGGGGTGGGGAGTATGTCCTATTTCTATGGGCGTGTGTTGTTTATGCTCATTTTTACACAATTCTAAAGTCCCACCTCAGCTTCTTTTATGCTTTGGGGATGCATTAGCTCACACTAACATTAAGGTCTTTACTCAGTTATCTCTTCCCTCATGATTCATATATTCATGACTCAAGGGGAAAACTCATTCCATGGAAGCATTGATTATGGTAGAATTGGGGAAATTATGGTTTCCAGTCTTTAGAACAAGGATTATTGTCTGATGGAGAATTTTCTTGCGTTGGGTGATCTTTGACTATCCTTAATGATGGTTGTAGGAAATGGCTGAGAATGCTTCAACAGTTTTCAATGTCCACGTACCTGAGTTTGTAGATGCTATCTGGGTTGCATTGAGGGATCCAAAGCTGGATGTTCGGGAGCGAGCTGTGGAGGCTTTGCGAGCTTGCCTGCGGGTTATTGAGAAGCGTGAGACTCGTTGGCGTGTCCAGTGGTAAGTTCAGCTTTAATAATATGATGTTAGTTCCATTTTACACAGAGAAATAATTTACATTAACACGTGATTACTTTAATGTCGTGTGGTATCTGCCTCTCAAAGATATCTGAGTTTGCCACTTTCACCAATCTTCCCGTTCTCATGCTTTTCTTATCTCGTTCCGATGAAAACTTATTCTTCTCTAGTTTTCTTCTAAGAGCAAGAAAATTTTCATTAGGGTTGGTTATGATGGAGGAATTAGCTCGCGAGTGTGGTAGAGCTTGGGTGAGGAAAATGACACATGGAATTGGAATGTAAGAGGGCTGAAAGCCTGAAACAAAGAAAAGTTAGAAAAAAGTGTTTGTCAGGACTATGGAGAACAAATTTAGTAGTGAGTTGCTTTACCTTGGATATGAATGTCTGGACCAGTGCCAGGACCAATGTTATTAAACCTAGACCGGACTGGCTGGTTCGGTCCGGATACTGACGAATCGCTCCCTGGTCCGGGTGACTCAATTGTTTCAGTGTGCAATTAACCTATTATTAACCTGCCCGAACCACCTAGATCTTAAGAACATGCCAGACCAATTTTAAGTGAACTGAACTGTCCACTGATTGAATATAAATCTAGAAAACCCAAAAAATTTCCATCTTCTGCTAAATTGAAAACCCTTCAATGTAGCCGTCTCTCTATAGATCCTCTCCCAAGATTCCAAATCTTGAATTTCAAGTTGGATTAGTTGGAAGATGAACATGCAAGTCTGGAATTTAAGTTTTTTGTTGATGGATTCCAAATTTGCTCCATTGAAATATGTGAAAATAAGATTTTTTGTGCAACTTTAATTTCAAATTTCACCACAATTCTCTTTTGTAAATTAATCTTTGACAGAATTATCTGCACCTAGTCATTCAGTTTGACTAAAATCTGGAGCTGCTTTTGGGAGAGTGATTTTAGTATAAATAATCACTTGTTAGCTTCCCAAGGAAAATAAGAGTTCTCCGCATTGTAAATAATAATCTGCCTTGTTAAGGGTAATGCATAAATTAAAAAAATCGCCGTTGCTTGACTCCTGCATTTTTTAGGTGATTGCAGTAACATTGGATGTATAAAATTTCAATGGTCCGTTGGCTTTCTTTCTTGATGAATTTTTGTTTCTTTAGGCTAATAATGGGTACTCTGTTGTGTCATGGTGGGTAATGTATAGAATGAGATAAATAATGTTGCTGATGACTTCATTTTTATAGGCGAATGCTTTAACTTGGGATGTATAAGTTTGCAATGGTTATTTGATTTTCTTTCTTGATGAGATTTTTTGCTTTGGCTAATGATGGGATTACAGTTGCTTATCTTCATAGTTCAAACTTACTAGAGTCTTGTTAAACTTTGACATGTAAAGTTGTTTTTGGTTACTAGTTGTTGATTTTAATGTTGCAAATGGTTTCATAATATATGATCTAGTATTCGTTGAAATTTTTCATATAGGTTGTTCTTTAGTCGCCAAAATAACATAAGTTAATTTGGTTGGTGGTAGAAAATGTCAAAATTTATTATAAAATGAAATTGGTTAATAAATATATTTGAAAAGAATTGACCCAACGGTCGAACCACCGGGGTCACCGGTTCAGTGACCTGCTGACCCCTCTAGGTCAGTGTTTGGGTCGGTCTCACAACTATGGCTAGAACTATGGGATGGGAGGTCAGTTAAGGTAACAGAAGAACTAGTTGGTAAATTATTGTTGTCTATGAAGCTGGAATCTTCATTTGGTTTATGGTGGTAGTCTTTGTATGGCCTAATTACGATCAAGGAGAAATGTTATTTTGGAGGAGATAATAGAGCTAAGTGTCATTTGTCCCTCTGTTGGTGTGTAGGAGGTGATTGCAGTGTGATCAGATTTTAGCATGTAAAATTGCGAATTTATAGATTACCCAAAAGCTTGAAATTTTTTGATGGTCAATCAAAGAATGTAGATTAAGAACGTTTGTCGCATAATGCAAGTTTATCTGGTCCGATTTTAGGGAACTGTTGTGAGTAACAAACTGGATAGATTTATGGCATCTTCAAGATGGGATACATATAAACCCAAATTTTTTCGTACTTTTTAATCACACATTTAAAAAAATAAAAAAATTTCACTATTAAAAAACCTATTTTCCCAAAAATGGGGCTCAAACATTTTCTTAGTTTTTGCTGGGTCATGCTTTTAAGTGCTTATAGCCGTGGGGTCCCGAAGAATGTGTGAATAATAAGTGGGTAGTAAGTAATGGGTCTTTCGAAATGTGTAGATAAAACGTATGTTTGATGAGCTTTTAAAACATTTAAGTGTATGCATTGGTGGAAGAAAGCAAGGTTCTGGGATGGGAGGGTTATAATTTCATGTACAAAATGAAACTGTCAAGAAAAGGGCTCAAAATTTGGAGCAAGGAAGTGTTTACAGACTTGAGATTGTAAAAAGAAAGCATTTTGGTAAGATATTTTTATTAAAATGTAAAATCAATAGTTTAATTGTGATTAGATGTAACATGTTAGATTCCTATTATTTCGCGCGCACGTGTGTGTTAATGCTTTTGATGCTGTATCTGATTGATGTTCAGTACGGAAGCTTGGTTGGCTATATTTGCTCTAGGATTTTTAAATAATGGAAAATATTGATCTATGCTTTGATCAAAATTGTTATTCGCTTCTTTTTTGCATGCATGAATTGTTAGCAGGTACTTCTTATCTTGAGCTACTGTTTGCTTAATCATGCTGTTTTCAGGTATTATCGCATGTTTGAGGCAACACAGGATGGATTGGGCAAAAATGCCCATGTTCATAGCATACATGGTTCTCTACTGGCGGTTGGAGAACTACTGAGGTACACTGATACAATAAATTAGATTCCCGAGTTATGATCTTGTTTCAAAATTTTGTCAATCTTAAGCAAGTTTTATCGTGAATTCATAAATTATTTCCATTTGCGCGTTCAAGTTTGTATATGGCAGATTGCCAGATTCCCTCAGCCTCTTTCGACCTTTCACATTCTTTGAAGTCGAGGACTCTAGGACTTGAACCTTGTTGTTCCATGGCCTTAATTTTGTCACTTGGGTTAGGTCTTATTGACACCTTTGAATTTTAAATGTCAAAGCCAATATAAATTATATGAATTATTGCCTCTGTTTGTTTTTCGTTTTTTGTTGCTAAAATTTTACTTTGGCTGATAAATGGGTAGGATTTGTAGGTTTTCGTCACGCGTTTTTTATAACGTGATTTATATCGCAAGTGTACGGTGTCAAGTTTTGTAATATAGTGAAATGTCGAACTCACAGGCATTGGTAATTGAGTTCTATCAAGTATTATAATTGTTTAGTTTCTACTTTATTCAGATGTTCAAAATTGAATCAATGTTGTAATTGTGAGCTAATGTATATAGACTAAAATTGGCAAGTCACATAAGCAAATCTTAAAGACGTTATCAAAATATAAAAGCCTAGGGAATGATTTCGTCATACTATCAACAATGCTTTTCTTCCTATATAATTTTAGCTCAATCAAATTTTTCTTAAATTATAGGCGAGAACCTAAATATAATTCTATTCCCTCTCTCGAGTGCCGAATAAAACTAATCTCTATAATTTAATTCCAATATCTCTATTCCGAATTAAATGTATAGAGGTTTCAATGTACTTGGTTCTTGATTCAAACAAGTCTCAAAGATTCGTAGTTTCTCTCGAAATCTATGAAACCTAGGTTATGTTGTTTCTTGATCATGCCTAAATTTCCCTATCTCGAGTGCCGAAATTTATGCAACAAATCATTCAACTAGTGACCAATTAATTGAACGCATTAAACACAAACAACATAAATAAATTAATAGAAAAATCCAAAAGAGCTAAATATGTTGGAATCAAACATGTCTCAAGTTGATTACTTTTTTCTTTGATAAGTAATCGAAAAATTTATTAATAAATCAATAGATAATACATGGGAAATGTATTATCAATTTAAACAATACAGAAACGACATGAAATTAGGCAACCCTTCAATATGGTTATTAGCCACAGTATTAAACCAACTATACAAAGTCATATAGAACAATTCTCTGAACTGCTCTGTAGTTCTTGTTTGGTCTTCAAAACATCGGCTGTTCCTTTCTCTCCATACGCACCACACTATGCATCCCGGAATAAGATCTCATACAATCCTGCTATCCTTATCACGAAATTTCCTCCTCCATGCCCGCACTACATCCTCAATACGCTTAGGCATCACCCAATCTAAATGTTGGGAAACAAGAATGCTATTCCAAAGCCACCGAACACCATCACAATGAATGAACAGGTGATCAATTGTCTCCCCATCCTTCTTACACATATAACACCACTCGGTAATACAAAAACCCCGTCTTCGAAGATTATCCACAGTTAATGCTTGCCCCCGCACAACCGTTCACAATAAAAAAGTCACCCATGGAGGCAATTTACATTGCCACACCATCTTCCATGGGAATGAGCTCTACGCAGGTTCTACTAAAGATTTGAAATAAGAGCGAACTGAGAATATACCATTCTGTGCCTGAATGTGCGCCTCATGCAAATAGGTCAGAAACAACGCATAATCATCTAATTCCCAATCCTGTAAACCCCTCTCAAAAGCAGGATTCCAAATGTGACTTCTACTGTGAATGGTGAGTATATTATTCACCATAGCAAACGGCTCCAAGGCAATGCGATGCAAAGAAGGAAAGCGCACCTTAAGCGGTTGATCTCCACATCAACGATCATCCCAAAACCTAATATTATTGCCATTTCCCACCTCATAGCTCAAATTATCTCGAAAGTCACTCCATCCTCATTGGATATACCTCCACAAACTCACCCCATAAGAAGCACGACCGTCAACCAAGCACCAATCCCCCTCCATCACACCATACTTCGCTCCAATGATCTCTCTCCAAAAACTCGTCCTCTCTACTCCAAATCGCCACAGCCACTTGCCCAATAGGGCCTTATTAAACAGAGACAGACTCCTTAATCCAAGCCCCCCCACCCTTACAGGAGAACATACCACACTCCACTTGATCAAATGGAGTTTCCTCTCTTCTCCCATCCCTGCCTAAAGAAACTCCCTTTGAATCCTCTCTAATCTACGTGCCACTGTGACAGGAATAGGAAACAACGACAAAAAAGAAGTAGGGAGGTTGGAGAGAGTGGATTTGATGAGAGTAAGGCAACCACCCTTTGAAAGGTACATACGCTTCCACCCCGCTAATCTCTTCTCCATCCTTTCAATGATCCCATTCCAAATATGCTTACTTTTAAAACTTGCCCCTAAAGGGAGCCCGAGATATGAAATAGGCATATGTGCAACCCTACATCCCAAAATACCGGCCAGCTCATCCACGTTAGCAACATCTCCCACTGGGATCGCCTCAGATTTCTCCAGATTAATCTTCAAGCCTGACACCGCTTCAAATCATAGAAGTAACCGACGCAAATTCCTTAATTGCTCATCTTAGCATCACATAAAATCAGTGTATCATCCGCAAATAGCAAATGCGAGATCTGTGCATGTCCAACCGTAAAGCCCCTTATCAGACCTTCATCCACAGTTTTCTCAAGCATCCTACTGAATGCCTCCTTAACAATAACAAACAACAATGGAGACGGGATCTTCTTGCCTCAATCCTCTGCTGCTTCGAAAATAGCCCTCTGGAGTGCCATTAACAATAACTGAGAAAGAAACAGTTGAGATGCAAAATTGAATCCACTTACACCACTTTTTCGCAAATCCACATCGTCGAAGCATATACAAAAGGAACTCCCAATTTACATTATCGTAGGCCTTCTGAATATCGAGCTTGCATAGCATCCCTGGCACTCCCAAGCGCAATCTTGAGTCAACGCATTCATTTGCAATAAGCACAGAATCCAAAATCTGCATTCCTTTCACAAAGGCATTATGGAACTTAGAGACCACTTTCCCTAGCACCTCCTTCAATCGATTCGCCAATAATTTCGCTATAATCTTATACACCCTACTCACAAGGCTAATAGGGCGAAAATCCTTAAGGTCCAGCGCCCCAGGTTTCTTAGGAATCAACACAATAAATGTAGCATTAGAGCTTCTCAAGAACCTGCCATACTCAGAAAAATATTTGAGAATATCTGTAATATCCGCTTGCACCACCTCCCAACAAACCTTATAAAATGCGAACGAAAAGCCGTCTGGTCCTGGTGCCTTATCATCATTCATGCTAAAAACTACCTCCCTGATTTCCTCTTCCCCGAACGGTCTCTCTAACCATCTAGCATCCTCCTCTATGATAGTAGAAAAGTCTAGCCCTTCCAACTCTGGCCTCCACTCAAACTGTTCCCGATATAGATTTTGATAGAAACTCGCCATTCTGTTACCTATAACCTGTGGGTCCTCATAAGTAATCCCATTCACCTCCAGTAACGTGATAGAGTTATTGCGCCTATTTGAATTCGAAATCCTATGGAAGAATTTGGTGCATTTGTCCCCCTCTTTCAGCCATGTAATCCTAGATTTTTTACGCCACGCAATCTCCTCCATCTCCACCAACCTCTCCAACTCTCCCCTTAATACTCCACGTCTCTCCCTCTCTTCCCCAACCAACCCACGACTCTCCTCCCGCTTATCTAACTCCTCCATGTCTAAAAGACACTGACTTTTACGCCAATTGACATCGCCTACCACCTCCTCATTCCACTTCCTTAAATCCCCTTTCAAAGCCTTTAATTTCTGGTCCAACACAAAGCTGGGGGACCCCCTAAAGTCATAAGAGGCCCACCAGGTCCTAACACACTCCCCAAAACCTTCGACTTTTAACCACATCTTCTCAAACTTAAAAGGCTTTCTTCCACTACCCTTCATATCCCCAGATAATGAAATAGGGAAATGATCGGAATACACCCTCTCTAATCTCCTCCGCGTCACATCTGAGTACTTAACCTCCCACTCCCCACTAACCAAAAACCGATCTATACGGTAATGAACCGGTTGGTCCTCGATTAGAAGACCAAGTAAAATCTCCCCCAATCAGAGGTAGATCCACCAACATAGTCTCCCTAATGAAATCTGAGAACTCCTCCATAGCTCCTGTAAGTCTCCCACCATTCGACCTCTTAGAAGGAAATCGAACCACATTGAAGTCACCCCCAATACACGTTGGGAGACTCCACCAGGCCATCATACTGGCCAACTCATCCTACAAGCCCCCTCTACTACCATCAGCATTCGGACCATAAACTCCTATAAACATCCACCGGAATCCATCCCCTATATTCCTAAGTGAAAGCGATATGGTGAATAACCCTACGCTAACCTCCTCCATATCAAACACTTTAGTATCTCACATGACAAGCACACTTCCTGAAGCCCCCGAAGACTCCAGAAATTGATATCTTACATGCTGTCCCCCCGACAAACTACTAACCACAGCCCTCGAAACGAACTCCATCTTAGTTTCCTGTAAGCATACGAGGTCCGCCCTCCATCCCCTAATCAGATTTCGAATACCCCACCTTTTCCCCTCGTCATTAAGCCCCCTCACATTCCAGCTTGTGATTTTTGGAATCATTTCAACACTCCATCAACCCTCCCCACCATACATCTCTTAGAATCTCCACCCTTGATGTCATAATTAACTGACCATTCAAGCCGCTTAAGTTCACGATCGCCTTTTTTTCTTAATTTCCCTCTTTGTGTGCTCTTCTCCTATCCTCTGTTAGACTCCAGAGCCTCAAATAGTTCTATGAGTTCGCGCTTATGTCTATTACAGGACACACCAACCATCCTGCTGAACTCCTGAATTTTTTGAAGAACCCAGTTCGAAGATGAGAGCCCATCAGCAAAAAAGTGTCCCTCCACTTCCACTGGAACTGCACCACTGTCTATCTCTCCCTTCCTATCGTCGTCAACCCACACAACCAAAGCTTTCTCCGACCCTTGCTCCCTTCCTTGTAAAGGCTTTGAATACCTCCGATTGTAAGTATTCACCACCCTATTAGCCAAACCCGTCTCCTCGTGTTCTTCCACACCCTTACAAGCTAGTCCCTCTGCCAATACACGTCCCTTCTGATTCTCATCCGGCACTAGTCCCTCTTCTGATTCAAAAGCATCCAACGCATCCATAGTTGCTGCCTCCAAATTAGCCGTAATCGGCTCCCCTTCCTTAGACCAACGTTCTTCCTTGTGAACTACTTCAAAACCCGAATCATCATCCTTATCCAACCTCGTTACATCCACTCCATCTTCCTTAACTGAATACGCTAGTTCCGTTCGAGTCTGAGACTCACGGATTGGCTCACTCAAAACCTGCTTATCCTTAGTGTGGGCAACCTTCGATGATAATAGTTGACTATCGCCTGGAGATTCATCCACGCTCATCCCACACCTATGACAACAAAATAACCCACAGCCCGCATCAGACTCACTCCCCACAAGCCTAATTAATTCATCAAGTTCCCCTTTCAATGCTAGGATGCGTGCCCTTATTTCAGCAGACCTCCAAAGCCCTCCATGGGTACCTCCAACACTTGCCTCTACCCCCGAGTGCCTTATTAAGTGAGGGTTACTCACACCAACCGCCCCTTCCTTCCGCAGCAACACCCGTTGATCGACATTCTGTGAAGCCTGTGAGTTTGCCACAACTCCGGCATACGTCCTTTCCTGTCGTTTACAATTCGACGTTTGGCCTTATCACCAGCAACAAATGAATCAACGACCTGAAACACCCGCGAGATCAATGCCCATGCTTCTCCATTCACGCCTTCCGGTACCATCACAACTCCCTTCCGGCGTCTCTCCCCATACTGTGCTATCATCAAGTACCTGCCACGACTGTTCGCACAACGTTGTGCTAAAAAGGCTCTATGGGATTCGTTAAACTTAGAGGCGAAGCCCGTCAATCTACTAGTTGCCCTCAACTTATCCACCATGTTCTCCATCCAAAGTGCGCCAAACCTCCCCATGCAAATTGAGTTCGATAGCTTTGAGCCCCACTCGTCATCCTAACAGTGCCGAAATTGTTAATAGAAATTGCAAACTCCTTCGCCTCAACTCAAAAACGACGTTCATACACCAAACCATAAACATTCCCCAACTTTTTACCCAAATCCTGTGTAATCGGCATATCTAATGGCAGAATAGGTGCCGTGGCTAGACCGGAGACCTGGTGCATTTTCCGTTTCCCAGTCGTCGGTGCGTGGAGGTTATGCACCGGCACACGTGCCTCCGCAGGGCGCTCCCAGACCACCCCCCCAAGTCGGAATCCCCACCCCAGTCCACCTGTCGGCGCGTGTACTGAGGAGGGGCCGGGAACCTGCAGATCTGGGGCGGCATCACTAGGGTTTCCACCTAGGGCCGCCGCCTGAAAGAGTGACTGTGTGAGTGGCGTGAGGCCGGTTTTATCTTCTTCCATCTAATACACCTTGAAATTAAAAGTTTGGATTCTTGGGAGAGAAGCTGCAGTCGATTTTCTACACGTTGAAGGGCCGGCTGTCGAAGGCAAGAATATTGGTCGTCTTCTCTAACTGAGTGCGCCGATTCTGATTTACCTTGAGCTAATTAGCCGA
Source organism: Fraxinus americana (assembly GCA_035079005.1). NCBI lineage: Eukaryota > Viridiplantae > Streptophyta > Magnoliopsida > Lamiales > Oleaceae > Fraxinus > Fraxinus americana. Next base: position 7,766,807 of record CM068714.1, read on the forward strand.
GCAATTTAAATCAGGGAGTAAATTTCTGATTCATCGATTATAGCAATTCAGACCCACACCAGCAACCCCTTATCTGAATTTTAGGAACGGCGAAATGGCGGCAGTGGAAGGTGGATGAATGCGGTGATAACAGAGCTATGGATTTGTGACTGGGAGAGTTTTCTAATAACTCAACACCTTTCAGCTCCACCATTTACTTTTGTTTAACAAAGCTTTGAAGGTTTTTTCATTACCCAATAAAACAACTCAAGTTGATTACATCAGACCTTAGATCTAAATGTTTAGTTCATAATGAAGAAAATTGACATAATTGAATTAAATATGAATAACATGGATAAAAAGAAAGGATTTAGAAAAACTATTCGTTGCCGCTTGATTTCTTCTTCCAATTGTCAATCTCCTTTGTTTTCAATTGATTTCTTCCCGATTTTGTCTTCAATCTTCTTGCCTTCCTCTAGCCGTCAACTAGGTCTTCAAAAATGTGTATTTATGTTTCCCCAAGGTTGCAAGACAAATTGGATGTGGGCTTGGCTGAAAATCTTTTAAAAATTGTGCTTTTTTCCTTTACCCGGATGGCGGCGTCGCGATTTCTTTGTTGGCGTTTTCCTTTGGGCGCCGGCCATTTTGCCCCTAATGCGTTCTTCTTCTTCTTCTCCACTAATCTTTTGGTCTTTTCTCCACTTCATTTTTCTCTTCTCTCATCTCCATGTCATACCTCCTTCCATGATCATCATAATAACTTCATTTCAAGCCCTACGCCACTCCGTTTTCATCCAATTTGTCAAACTATAAAACAACACGAACACACACATCAAATGCTCAAAAGTGCTCAAAACTACGATATAAGGGAACTTGTTTAATGAGTTAATTGCACTCATCAGTTTCACAAAATGTGTGGTTAAAATTAATGTATGTCTTTGAAAAGAAGTACTTAAGGAGAAGAAAATGAATCCCAAACAGTGGAAGTTTTTGTATGAATTCATAAATTATTTCCATTTGCGCGTTCAAGTTTGTATATGGCAGATTATTCCATCCTTCCCTCAACCTCTTTCAACCTTTCACATTCGTTTAAGTTGAGTATTCAAGGACTTGGACCTTGTTGTTCCATGGCCTTAATTTTGTCACTTGGGTTAGGTCTTATTGGCACCTTTGAATTTTAAATGTTAAAAGACAATATAAATTATACGAATTATTGCCTCTGTTTGGGTTTCCTTTTTTGTTGCTAAAATTTTACTTTGGTTGATAAGTGAGTAGGGTTTGTGGGTTTCATAAAATGTGTGGTTAAAATTAGTATTTGACTTTGAAAAGAAGTACTTTTTTTTTATAGGTAATCACGTAAATTTTATAAATCAAAATAAAAGATAATACACAAGTAGTGCATTATTAAGTTAAACAAGATAGAAACAATAAAAAATTTGGCAACCCTTCTATCGGACTAACGGTTGTAGCCTTAAACCAACTATACAAAGTCAAGTAAAACAATTCCCTAAATTGTTCTGTCGTCCGTATTTGATCTTCAAAGCATCTGCCGTTTCTTTCCTTCCACGCGCACCAAACGATGTATCCTGGAATGAGATCCCAAACAATCTTGCTATTCTTATCTCGAAACTTTCTCTTCCATGTCCGCACCATGTCCTTAATACGCCTTGGAAGCACCCAACTCATATGTTGTGAAGCCAGAATATCATTCCACATCCAACGAACACCATCACAATGAATGAACAAACTTCCCCTCTTCCCCCAACCCTGCCCAAAGAAAATCCCTCTGCAACTTCTCCAAACTATTTGCCACTGCAACGGGAATAGGAAACAATGATAGAAAATAAGTTGGAAGGCTAGAAAGCGTGGATTTGATGAGAGTAAGATGGCCTCCTTTGTTTACTTTTAAACCTCGCTCCTAATGGAAGCCCAAGATATGACATAGGCAATTGATCGACTCTGCATTCGAGTATGGTCGCTAATTCCTCCACATTAGCAATCTCTCCCACTAGAATAACCTCAGATTTGCCCAGATTTGCCTTCAAACTGGAAACCGTTTCGAAACACAGAAGTAAGGGACGCAAATTCCTAAATTGCATAACTTCTGCATTGCAGAAGATCAATGTGTCGTCTGCAAATAACAAATGGGAAACCTGCAGATGACCAACCGCAAAACCTCATAACAAACCCTCCGTCACTGCTTTCTCAATCATTCTGCTGAATGCCTTCATCGCAATGACAAACAACAAGGGGGACAACGGATCACCTTTCCTCAAACCTCTACTACTCCGGAAATAACCTTCAGGGTTACCATTAACTAAAATTGAGAACGAAACCGTAGAGATACAGAACTGAATCCACTTACACCACCTATCCTGAAAGGCGCATCGCCTAAGTATATACATAAGAAATTCTCAGTTGACGTGATCATATGCCTTTTGAATATCAAGTTTACACAACATCCCTGGGATCCCTTGACGTATTCTTGAGTCAATGCATTCGTTCGCTATAAGAACTGAATCCAAGATTGGCGCCCCTTCACAAAAGCATTCTGGGACTTAGACACCACTTTTTCCAGAACCTCTTTTAACCTATTCGCCAAAACTTTAGCAATGATCTTATAAACCCCATTGACTAAGCTAATAAGACGATAGTCCTTAATATCAGTCACTCCCGATATCTTAGGAATAAGCACAATGAATATGGCATTAAGACTTCTCATGCCACGTTCGAAAAAATATTTTATTGTATCCATAATGTTTGATCGCACCACCTCCCAACAAGCCTTATAGAATGAGAACGAGAACCCGTTCGGTTAAGGGGCCTTATCATCATTCATATTAAACACCACATCCCTAGCTTCATCCTCCTTAAATGGTCTCTCAACCCAGCTAGCATCCTCTTCGGTGATAGTGAAGAAGTCTAGCCCCTCCAACTCAGGCCTGCACCTAAACTGCTCCTGGTAGAGATTCTGATAGAATCTTACCGCTGAGTCACAATAACTTGTGGATCCTCATACGTAACTCCGTCAACTTCCAACAATGTAATAGAGTTAGTGCGCTGGTTGGAATTAGCGACCCTGTGAAAGAACTTAGTGCATTTGTCACCCTCCTTTAACCACAAGACCCTGGACTTTTGTCTCCAAGCAATCTCTTCCATCTCCACCAATTTCTCAAACTCTCCCTTTAGCCTTCCATGTCTCTCACTTTCCTGCACATCCAACCCTCGACTCTCCTCCTGCCTGTCCAAATCTCATATGTCTGACATACATTGATTTTTACGACCGTCTATGTCTCCCACCACCTCCCCATTCCACTTCTTTAAATCCCCCTTCAAGGCCTTCAATTTCTGGTGTAAAACATAACTAGGAGACTCCCTGAACTCATAAGAGGCCCACAAAGTCCGAATTTGCTCCCAAAAACCTTCAACTTTCAACCACATCTTCTCAAATCTAAAAGGTTTTCTTCCACTACACCTACTAATCTCAGATAATGAAATAGGAAAATGGTTTGAATACACTCTCCCCAATCTCCTCTGAGTGACATCAGGGTACTTAGCATCCCATTTACCACTAATCAGGAATCGATCTATCCGAGATTGAACAGGTTGATTTCGATTGGATGACCAAAGGACCGTTTGTTTTTTATTCTCAAATTCTACGGCAAATCAATTCTCATTTTCAACTACACATTGTTCAATATAATAATATGTTCCATCACATCAATAATTTTTTCTTCTTTTTCAACCACACATTTCCCATCATATCACTATTCAAAAATCAATTTTTCCCCCAAAAATCTCTACCAAACAAGCACCAAGTAAACTTTCCCCCCATCATAGGCAAATCCACCAACATATTTTCACTAATAAAATTCGAAAAATCTTCCATAGCCCCTGTTAATCTCCCTCCACTCGACCTCTCAGAAGGAAATCTAACCACATTAAAATCACCCCCAATGCACACTGGTAAGTTCCACCAAGCCATCATACCAGCCAGTTCATCCCAAAGGCCCCTTCTGTGCACATCTGAATTTGGCCCAAAAACCCCAATAAACATCCAAATAAATCTATCCCAACATTACTGAATGAAAGTGATAGAGAGAATAACCCTAAACTAACTCCCTCCATTTCCAACACTCTAGTGTCCCACATGACAAGCACGTCTCTTGATGCCCCTGAAGCTCCAAGAAACCGATACCTAACATGCTGTCCCCCCCATAAAGAACTCACAACAGCCCTCGAGATAACCTCTAACTCTGTCTCCAGTAAATAAACAAGATCGGCCCGCCATCCCCTTAACATGTTCCGGATGTCTAACCTCTTCCCAACTTCGTTGAGCCCCCGCACATTCCAGCTAATGATTTTTGGGATCATCTAAACTCCTCATCAACCCTTTCTTTGGCACCCCCCCTTTAACATCGTAATTTATCGAACATTCGAGCCGCCTAAACTCATGGTCCCCTTTTCTTCTTGCTCTTCCTCCTGGTGAATACATCTCATGTCCCCTACGAGTCTCCAACTCCTCAAACAAGTGCATAAGTTCATTCTCATAACCATCGCATGACACATCCACCATCTTACTAAATTCCCTGAATTTTATGGAGAACCCATTTTGATGCCGGAGGTCTAACATCAAGCACAGAACCCTTCACTATCTCCCCTGCATAGCAACATCCAATAGGCTCAAAGAGCTGTCCTTCTTCCTCTTCCACCCGCGCTGCACCTTTATCCTTTATTCCTATTTTGGTGCTATCCTCCCAAACTACTATTGCTTTTTCGGTCCCTGACTCGTTTTCATTAAGAGACTTCTGATGTCTCCTATTGTAATTGTTCACAATCATAAGATTCGAACCTGTCACCACTTGCTCTTGTGTCGGTGTCTGACTTGATTCATCTGCCATCCCTGTTCTGGTCTCTTTCTTCATCAACCCAACCCCCTCTGCAGCTATGATCGTGTCGCCCTCAATCACAACTGCACCACTCTTCTCTAAAGTCTCGTTCAGTGTCACCGCATCCATACTCTTCGTTCCCTGTTCCCCTCCTTTCGATGAAGGCTCCACCCCCTGATGTGCTTCAATCCCCGAGTATTTTTCAACCATATCCATTCCCACCATCTCTTCTCCCACGTCATCTCCACTACACTCCCCGTCATACTGTACAAAATTCTCCCTGATGGGCTCAATCAACACCTGCGTTTCATTGGATTAAACTAAGTTTGATTGTATCTTCCTAGCTGGATACTCAGGCATCCCAGCCCCTCTCTTATGACAACAAATCATCTTGGAGCCCTCTAGAGCGCCACCTCCCAATGGCCTCAACAATTCGTCCACCTCACCTTTCAACCCCTGGACGCGAGCCCTTATTTCAGCATTACTCAATGAACTGGCCAAAGCCTTACTGTCCTTTTGTAACAGTAGTGGCTTTTTCGTGTTCTGTTCGACCTATCGGTTTGTCATAACTTCAGCATAGGTCCTTTCTTGTTGATTGTTGACTTTAACAGTTTGACGTTTAGTTTTGTCTCTAATGACAAAAAAGTCTACAACTGTCTGACACATTCGAAGAACCAACGCTCATCCCTCTCCATTCGCCCCTTCCGGTATCATCACCACTCCTTTACGACGCCTCTCACCATATTGTGCGATCGTCAGATATCTACCACGACTGTTCCCACAACGCTGTGCCATAAAAGCTCTTGATGACTCATAAAACTTTGCAACAAACTCCTCCTGCTTGCTTGCCCCCTTCAATTTATCCATCAAATTCAACATCCACAATGCACCAAACCACCCCATATATATTGCTTCGATGTCCTCGATCCCCATTCGATCAACCTAACAATGTTGGATTCATTTATAGACACACAAAACTCCTTTGCTTCCACTCTAAAACGAAGATTAAACTCCTTTGAACCAAACAATTCCGCATGCCGCTGAATTGGTGCATCTGACAGTTGAACGGAAGGATGGAATGACCTGGGCAGGTCAGACAGAGTCTGCAGGAGGCCAGTCGCCGGCGCGTGTGGTGCACACGCCGCCGGAGCGTGGGATCCACGTGCTGCCGGAGAACCTCCCGGAAAAGGCGCCGCCCTAGCCTTGGTCGGAATGGCCTGTGCAGCCTTCCGGTCAGGCCCGTGGAGCCAGGCGGTGGCCGGAAGCCGCTCCTGTTTCAAGATCCGAGCTGCGGCGCTAGGGTAGCACCTAGGGCCGCCGTTTGCACGCGTCTTCCCTGGCCGATTCGGCCATGGTTTGGTGGCGTGAGGCAGGTGGTTGGGTCAAGTTCTATTGGGTCGGTAGGTGAGTTGGCGGGTTTGGATGTTGAAGGGTAGCTCGCCATGCGGGAGAGAGTTTCTTCAGTCGCTTAGGGTTACGGCTGGTAGAATAGGATATTCTAAGTTATAGAGAAAACAAGTATCCCATCTGCAAATGCAAGTTAAATTGAAAAGAAGTACTTAAGAAAATGAATCCCAAACAGAGGCATTCTCTTACAAGTTCATTTTAAGTGGTAACTGTGTACGCTATCTTAGAACAGTCAAAGCTGAAGCTAAGCCAATACACCAAATTGCATTATGCAATTTTTGTGCATCCAGTGTTTAGAATGCTCATAAATTTTCTGCCATAGTGATTTATCCTTAACCAGAATACAATTTATTTCTAACTGGGCAGGAACACAGGCGAATTCATGATGTCAAGATACAGAGAAGTTGCAGAAATTGTTCTGCGATATCTGGAGCACCGGGATCGGCTTGTTCGTCTCAGCATAACTTCTTTGCTTCCTCGAATTGCGCATTTCCTTCGCGACCGTTTTGTGACAAACTATCTGACGGTTTGTGCGATTTAGTTTTTGTTTCCTCAATAAATCATTTATTTTTGGGCTATTATAAATTAAATTTTAATCTTCAGTTGGTTGCTTCAATTTTTGGCTTATTACCTTTCCTTTCGCAGATTTGCATGAAGCATATACTTCATGTTCTTAAAATTCCTGCAGAATCTGCTAGTGGGTTCATTGCTCTTGGTGAAATGGCTGGTGCATTGGATGGTGAACTTATCGACTATTTGCCGACAATAACATCGCACTTGCGTGATGCGGTATGCTAGGCTAGCTAGGTCATTTGTTAATACTAGTGTTTCTCAATAGCAGTTCTTCTTTGGTCGACAATTTTGCACGATGGCACTTCTGGAAATGTTTGCATCTGTCTATTATAGATTATTCGTATGAAAAGTGTCGGCCTTTATTTGTAGATTGCACCTCGTAGAGGAAGACCCTCTCTTGAGGCTTTGGCTTGTGTTGGAAATATTGCAAAAGCGATGGGACCCGCAATGGAGCCTAATGTTCGTAGTCTCTTGGATGCTATGTTTTCTGTTGGATTATCCTTCACCTTGGTCGAAGCCCTCGAACAAATAACTGTCAGGTGCTTGGGATAGAACATTCTTACATGTCCTCTTTTGTCCATTTGCATTCAGGATCCCATCTTATATCTGACCTCATGATTTTTCTGGTGCTTCAGCATCCCATCTTTGCTTCCTACCATTCAAGAACGGTTGCTTGAATGCATTTCAGTAGCTCTTTCGAGACACCATCATGTTCAGTCAAGGTCGTCTGTTGGTATTACTCGGGCTAATAGCATAACTGCTAGTGCACAAGTATTGGAACTTGGTGGTTCTCCTCCAGTTCAACTTGCTTTACAAACTCTTGCCAGATTCAATTTCAAGGTATGTTGATTTTAAATTATCTATTGTGCTGCTTTATTTTCTTGTCAATTAACTTTGTAACTTCTACTGTATTAGGGTCATGATCTTCTCGAGTTTGCAAGGGAGTTTGTTGTTGTATATTTGGAAGATGAGGATGGAGCCACACGCAAAGATGCTGCTTTGTGTTGCTGCAAATTAGTGGCAAATTCATTATCAGGTTCCTCTTGTGCACCGTTTAGTTCCAGCAGGACTAGTCGTGCTGGTGGAAGGCGTCGCCGTCTTGTTGAGGAGGTTGTTTCTAAATAAACTGTATATATTCCTCTTTAGATTTTTACTCTTGCTGATACATAGCTTATTTTATAAAAATGAATTAATAATAAGCAGCAGGTCCCACAGGATGGGTGGATTAAAAGTGGGTAATATGTTGTGGGTCCATAGAATGTGTGATGATTTAAGCTTTCCCAAGCAAGCTAATAGTTGTTGCTCAATAATCTTTCACACTTGATCTACTAGTATATACCCCACAGCCATGAAGAGTTTTTCTTTTTGGATCTAGGAGTTTAACATAATAGAGTAATCCTTACCTGCTGCAGCACTTCAATGTGGTTGCACTTTCTATTGATTCATCTAGTCCTTGGTTTTTTAAGGCAAAGATGTCTATATTCATTTTTGGCCTCAGCCCCCTCTTTACTGGCTGCTGCACATGGAGCTAATGATTACATAGCCCCTTTAACAAATGTTGCACTCATTTGTCAAGTTGCTTCTTTTGTTGCAGATAGTGGAAAAACTTCTTATTGCAGCTGTGGCTGATGCTGATGTTACTGTTCGAAAATCCATATTTTCCTCTTTGCATGAGAATGGAGGATTTGATGATTTTCTGGCACAGGCTGATAGTTTGACTGCTATTTTTGCTGCCTTGAATGATGAGGTATTTCTGTTAGAAATCTGGGGAAGTAGAAAACTCCTTCATCCATGTTTCTTTTTATTGAATAATATATATGTTATTGAAGTGTGGAGCTGTGGATAATTTGGGAAGGGTACCTTGGAAGAAAGGAGGTTCAAAAGTGGTTCTCAGTATTCTTTGTTATTATATGTCCAACTGTGAATTATGAGTTTCAGATTTCTTCTGTGTCCAAGTTCAACAATTATCATATTACGCCTGTATGAAATATGTGCAGTTACCTGGGTATAGTCCGGTGAAGTGCTTTATTATGGAAGTTTGAGAACTGGAACGATATTTTTGCAGAAAGTAGTAATATAACAATTTTCTGAAACCAATGTTTTGGGAGATGGCTTAAGTTCTTGTGGCTATTAGCTGTTCTACATAGATAAAGAAAGAAAAATATCTTGAAGAGTAAGATAGTGAACCTGGAAGAAGTAATTAACTGGAAAAATTGGGGACATCAGCAAAAACAAAAAAGTGAAACTTACTCTGCAGTTTATCATTTTATGTGAAGTTCAGTTGGAAAAATGAAATATTGGAACATGGCCCTCAATTTGTTGTTTTATGAATATTTTTTAAAACATAACTCCATGCATAAGCCCCTGTTTGAGCCCCATTTTTGGGGAGAAATGTATTTTGGAATGGTGATTTTTTGGATTATGTGTGGTTGAAATGTATGGAGAAGTTTTCGGTTTATGTGTAAAAATTATTTATGAGAGAATGTGCGGTTGAAAATGAATTTTGAAAATGGGAGGCCAAACATAGGCTAATTTTCACGCAATTTCTGAAACCAAGTTTGTGCATATGTGATATGTCACGATATTGACATTTGCATTAGGTTTGAAGACTTGAGAGTTTTCTTGCTATAAGGCAGGCTGGAGAGTGAGCCACAGAAGTATCTTTGAGTAAAATATAATAAAAATGTCTTAGTTTTTAGGTGTACTAATTATGTTTTTAAGAAGGAATGTCTAAACACAATTTCTGTTTTCTTGCTAAACATGTACACTTTGTCACACTCTTTATTACTTGTTTTAGGATTTTGAAGTTCGGGAGTTAGCGATTTCTGTTGCTGGAAGACTATCTGAAAAAAATCCAGCATATGTTCTTCCAGCACTCCGACGCCATCTGATTCAGTTGTTAACTTATCTAAAACAAAGGTGGTGTAGAAAGATTTTAATTATTGAATCTTTATAGACAACTTTTATTCATGTGATATGATAATGTTGTTATTCTTTCCTTTGCCTTCCTATTTCTTTAGCACGAAATTTATTGGCATCACTATCTGGGTTAGCAGTGCAGATAGCAAATGTAGAGAAGAAAGTGCAAAATTATTGGGTTGCTTAATTCGTAACTGCGAGAGACTAATACTGCCATACATTGCTCCAGTACACAAGGTTCAGTATTTACTTGCATGCTGATGGTTTTGTCCTGTATCTCACTTGAACTCATGTAGCTGTCCAACATTTCAGGCCCTTACTGCAAAACTCTCTGAAGGAACTGGGGTCAATGCTAATAATGGCATTATAAGTGGAGTTCTTGTAACTGTTGGGGATCTTGCCAGAGTGGTGGGTGTCTTTGTTAGACTTTTGCTTACCATTGCACTTTATCCATGTTACTTTATTGTTTAATGTGCTTTTCGTCAATATGTTTGGTCAATTTAATATTTATTTTGGTACTTTACTTTAGTCAGACCTTTGATCCCTAGCTTATTTCTAATACGAGTTTTGGTTTTATACATGTTTAATGTGGCTCCTAAAACTGTTTTGGATATCTGTAATATGTATTTTGTGCAAGTCAATCGTTGGATGGTTTTCCTGTTTCTTCTTGTTGTGTATATATCACTTGTGCTCTGTCAGAGCCTTAGACACGTCATTTACTGAAGTTGTTTTTTTTGGGGGGGGGGGGGGGGTTGTTTTACACTCATTTTAATAGAAAAATATGTTTTTGAATAGTGATTGATGGAAGAATGGGTGGTTAAAAAGTAAGGAGAATTTTTAGATTTATCTGTAGTATTATTTTATTGATAGAATGTGTGGTTAAAATGAAGAAAGAGAAGAAGAATGAGAATGAGAAAAAAATGGGTACCAAACAGGGGCTTAATATGTAAATACTGTTTCATTGCCCTTTGGTAATTTTTTGGTAATTTGAGGCCCATGCTACTCGATGCAGCTGTTAGGTCCTTCATTGTTCACATATATTTGCCTCTCATTATCAATTTGATATGGTTAGTTAATGAGATTTGAGGATAGCATTGGAAATGTTTCTTCTGTCTTAAGCTAGCTGCCACAGTTTGACTACCACAAATGCTTTTGGGTAAAAACTGCAGATACTAGCGTTCGGCACACTTTTCCAGTTTTGTATTCTTTTCCAATTTTGAAGTGATCAATAGCCTTCTCTTTTCAACCCGTCAAGGGTACATAACGTTGGGCCACATCTTCCATCTGAAACACAATAACTTCTTTTTAACCAGTGGAATGTCGATGCAAGTAGAAAACATTGTTGGGTTAACCTGTGGATTGTTTGGTGGAATTCACTCTTTATGATACATTCTTTTCCATGCTTGAGAGAATGGAAGCTAAGTTGTACAATCTTCACTCTTCTCTTCATTTCCATGTTCAGGGTGGCTTTGCCATGAGGCAGTACATTCCAGAACTTATGCCAATGATTGTTGAAGCCTTATTGGATGGAGCTGCTGCTGCAAAACGTGAAGTGGCTGTTACGACTCTAGGTCAAGTGGTACAAAGTACAGGGTATGAATTTCTTTTGATGTTTTTTGATCCTTTTTTTTCCCTTAACAGTTTTTCTTTTATATTATTCTGTCAAATCCATGAGTGTTGGAGGTTGATGGTTACTTGTTATTTATGATTTGTGCAACTTTTTGGCCCTCATATTTTCTTCAATTAGACAAAGGCATGAATACCTTGATTTGTTTGTTGAAGCCACTCTTCTCTAGAAGCTTCCTATAGTCCAGTAGCAATCTTCACAGACTATCATTTGATTATTAAAAATCTTTGATGATGGAAAATGTATTGACAAAACTCTTTTGTATGGCTTCACAGGTATGTTATAACTCCATATAATGAGTACCCACAGTTACTCGGGGTACTTTTAAAACTGCTTAACAGTGAGCTAGCATGGTCTACCAGACGGGAAGTTTTGAAGGTAGCTGAAATCAACTGAACAACCTGGTTTTTTCCTTTGGATTACATTTTTCGAATTATGGTTGGTAATTTTTAGGTTCTTGGGATAATGGGTGCTTTAGACCCCCACATGCAAAAGCGCAATCTACTAAGCTTGCCAGGGTCCCATGGTGAAGTTGGCCGTGCAGCCAGTGATCCTGGTCAACATATTATGTCAATGGATGAACTACCGATGGATCTTTGGCCATCTTTTGCAACATCAGAAGATTATTATTCCACAGTGAGACTTGACTCTGAACACTAACTTATTCAGCTAGTAGTGAGACTTGCATTTGAAATCAAAGACTCCACTTCCTTTTTTGACCTCAATTTAGTTCAGGTTGCTATAAGTTCTCTCATGCGGATTCTTAGAGATCCTTCACTGTCTAGTTACCACCAAAAGGTGGTTGGATCTCTCATGTTCATTTTCAAGGTTAGTTTGATGCTGGGAATGATAAGCTTATAGTGTTGATTGTTGTTGGTTTATTATCAATAATTCTTATGGATCACTTCCTGTTTATTTTCCCCTGCTTCTTCTAGTGTTATATATTCTTTATGATTGTTTATGCTATCGTGCATAGATTTAACATTGTTTTATTTCTTCTGCGAGATAAGTCAATGGGTCTTGGCTGTGTCCCTTACTTGCCCAAGGTCAGTTTTATATTTCCTTGCAATGACAATAATATATTTTTCCTTTTCCATCATGACAGAATTGCTTATTATGTGAACATGGTTCTACTTAAATTCATTTTTTCAAAGGCTAGAGCTTCAGTATTCTAAGGTCTGAAGTAAAGTATCCAAAAAAAGGAACCTGTGCATTATGAAAAGGTACATTAAATAGTCTTTATTGGTGACTTGAGAAGAAGCGCTGATATAAGACCAAGTTCCTAGGAGAAAAAAAGAGGATACAAGAGGATGAGTAAATGAAAATGAAATTTATGTACCAAATACATGTTTGTGTTAAATGAATTTGGGCTAAATTACTTGTCATTTTATGGATCTGTAGAAAAAGATAAGTCCACTGTATATGTATAGTATGGTATGTCCCCGAACTCAAAAGAAGACATTTCTCTTGGATCCCCAAGTATCCTCGTGTATCCATCCATGTCAAGAACAAGCATGGCCTCATTAGCTGGACAAAATGAAATCCACAATCTTCTTTCACTCCCGGAGTTAAAGATTTAAATTCTTGAATGTTTCACCTATGCAACATTGACTACTTCCTAGCTCTGCTACTGTCATCCAATCTTGTATTGCAGGCAAACGAGTTTCCATTATCTTCAGTAGTTTCTTCCATCTTCAAATACCTTTTTCCCCCTGTGAATTTGTGCAACCAACACTTTTGAAGGGTCTAGCAACTTTCTCAACTACTGGGACGATAATGAAACTGAAACTCCTGGACATCAGCATAAGAAATGCAAATTTTGGCAAGATACTAATCATATCTGATGTTTGGTATTTATTGTTAGGATTATGCTAGGATTTGATTATGAAATGTTAGAAATTGCTTTTTACTTCTAATTATTTTAAATGATGTCTGCCGTGGTGACAATCTAGATGCCGATTCATATGTTCTTGTTATTTTAACGGAATTTGGCCCTAAATTCTTCCCATCGCCAGGTTCTACCTGATCTCTTTCATACGGTTCGTACGTGTGATGATGGTCTTAAGGAGTACATTACATGGAAGCTTGGAACTTTGGTTTCTATTGTGCGCCAGGTGCTTACATACTTGAGGTGGATTGTTTTATCATATAGTTTGGCATTTGTCTTTAGATCCTTTATATATAATTATTTTGCATGTACAGCATATCCGTAAATATCTGCCAGAGTTGTTCTCTTTGATAGCAGAATTATGGTCATCCTTCAGTCCACCTACTACTAACCGACCTGCCCATGGATCTCCGGTAATGAGCTTTTCTTTGGTACCACAACATACTAATTGTTGATGGTTTATTTTTACATTTTGCAGACGATTGATACATTTTTATTATGACTTTTCTGGACATGTGTTATTAGATTCTACATCTGCTTGAGCAACTTTGCTTGGCACTCAATGATGAATTTAGGACTCATCTTCCTATTATCCTTCCATCCTGCTTTCAAGTCCTCAATGATGCTGAGCGGTTTAATGACTACACTTATGTCATCGACATTCTCCACACGCTTGAAGTTTTTGGTGGTTAGTATATTTTGTTGGGTCATTCTGGTTGCTTCATTAGTATCTTATTCACGTTGCTTGATATCTCTAACTTGATCACTGCAGGGACATTGGATGAGCATATGCATCTACTTCTTCCTGCACTTATTCGATTGTTTAAAGTGGATGCTTCAGTAGATGTGCAACGTGCTGCTATTAAAACCCTGACAAGATTAATTCCTCTCGTGCAGGTGAGCATTGAAATTCGTACCAGTTTTCATTTGACAAGAAAGCCTGGGAAAAATATATTTAAAATTATCCGTCACTTTTTTTTTTTGGTTTTATATTTACCAGGTTACAGGTCACATATCAGCTTTGGTGCATCACTTGAAACTAGTATTGGATGGGTCAGATTTCTCTCTTGATCCTCAACACAAGTGCAGTTTGAAACTCACTTTAAAGAAAGACAAAATATCTTCCCTTTGAGGACACGCTATCTTGGACACCATAGACCTTGTGTTTGCCATGACTTCACACCTAAAAGGGTTCACCAGCACTTGATCAATTTTCTTCGGGAACATTGTTGAGTGACTGACGGCAATATGTTAGATGATGGCATGTGTGGTCTGCTATCAGCATACTGTTTTGCTCTTTTACATTCCTACACAATGGACAGAAGCCAATTACAGATATAAGTTTGCATAACGGAAGTTCCTTTTAGCATTCATAGGTTAACTATGTTTTCTATTGATGATCAAAAATTAATTAATAGAAGGAAAGAAGTACATAATAGAGGACAATGTGTTTTTGATTGCATAATCTGAAAACATATTAATCTAAGTAAATCAGACAGTTAATGCTCTCCTGGCATGTTGAGCATCTTTTAAAGCTTGACGGCTGATACAGCAATCTGACTCGTCTATAAAGAAGCTAAGAATAGCACCCTTCTGCAATAGCACTCAGCTGTCAATTTGTGATTGTGAGATATTATCTACCTGTCAATATGGGATCATCAGATGGTATACTTCCACAAACTCTTGCTGTCGCAAGTACCTCCAAATCCCCCAGAATCTGAGCAGAAATTTAGACGAGGATGCTGCTAGAACTTAGGAATCCCTAAAAATATCAAAGAAAATCTCCTCTAGAGATGCTTGGCACATTTAGAATGCTAAAAGAGTATAAAGCGTTTCATTGCTCTCCTAGCTCTTGACAAGTATTGGGTGATGGGGATGTGTTGGGTCTTCATGAAAAATATATGCCTTAAAATCTTCACTCCTTGGATAAACACATAGATCATCTGTAGATAGAAAAGAGGGAATCGTTTGATATAATTGTACGAGTTTTTTAAGATAGAGAAAAAGTTATACATCTACTTACCAAACCAAAGGTCGTTGTAAATTTCTCGTAAAACTCAATTAGCTGAATCTACCAGCCGTAGTTATCCCAACTTCTTACACTTCAACTAAATATTTGTGTTGCAGAAAAAATAATGGGCTTAGAACGGATGCTGTTGATGCATTATGCTGTTTAGCTCATGCTCTTGGGGAGGACTTCACTATTTTCATCCCATCCATCCATAAGCTTTTGCTGAAGCATCATTTACGAGTATTGTTTTGTCTTAATATGTTTCATCTCACTTTCTTTTCCATATTTTGAAATTCTGAAATTTGTAAATAATTTTCATGTGTTTGTTTCTGTCTACCAGCACAAGGAATTTGAAGAAATTCAAGGTCGCTTGAAAAAACGGATGCCACTGATCTCGGGGAGTACATCTGCTCAAAGACTAAGTCGTAGGCTTCCTGTTGAGGTTATTAGTGACCCTTTAAGTGATACAGAGAATGATCACCGTGAAGGGGGTACTGACATGCAGAAACAACATAAAACTCATCAGGTACTTTGTTTTGTTCTCTTGTGTAGCGTAAACAATTGTGTAAACGAGCCATTGCTGATAACCCATTTTGACTTGCCCAGGAAAGTGTTCTGTTTGATGATTATGAGCTGTTTGAGTCAATTATTGAACATTAAATGATTTCAACTGCAATATATTACTCTGTTACTTAATCTTTCTTATGAACACTTCTAAAATGATAAAAGTGCAATATCTTGTGCCTATTACTGATCCCAGGACCTGATTTTTGGAGTTTTCAATTGCGTCAAGAAAGTGAGAACATTTGTCATGATGCGTCCTGGCGATATACTCAGAAAAAGAAGTCTAATACCTCAGCGATGTTGGAAGTCTTCTTGAATAGTACTAGTGTTAAGAACACAAACTTGTTGCTTGGATATTGAACTTTGTTTCTTTTTACTCATTAATGCATTTATTGGATAAAAGTATTGAAAAGCTAAACCACCATAGATGAATTGAATATTGTTAATGCGGCTCTCTCTCTCTCTCTCTCTCTCTCTCTCTCTCTCTCTCTCTCTCTCTCTCTCTCTCTCTCTCTCTCTCTCTCTCTCTCTCTCTCTCTCTCTCTCTCTCTCTCTCTCTCTCTCTCTCTCTCTCTCGGTTACTATGACTAAGATGTTGGACATATGATTTGGTTTGCTCTAAGTTTGTTGTATGTGTTTTTTTTTTTTTTTTGGTTCTTTTTCTTTTTCCATTTTTCATAAAAGAGAGATCTGGACTATTAACCTGTGCATTTCATACAGGTTAATGATGTTCGATTGCGGACTGCTGGGGAGGCTTCTCAGCGAAGCACCAAAGAGGATTGGGCAGAGTGGATGAGGCATTTTAGCATTGAGCTTCTGAAGGAATCACCTTCACCAGCTTTAAGAACTTGTGCCAAACTTGCACAACTGCAGGTATCTATCAGGGATTCTGACATTTATCTTGCTTTCCTCCTGCATCCCATCATGTACTCTCCACCAAACCCATTAATCACAACCCAACAGGCAGGTATAGTTTCCCTACTATCAGGTTTCTAATACTGTGCTTTTGCAGCCGTTTGTTGGGAGGGAATTGTTTGCAGCCGGTTTTGTTAGCTGCTGGTCACACCTGCACGAGTCTAGTCAGCGACAGGTAGTACGGAGTTTGGAAATGGCATTTTCCTCTCCAAACATACCTCCAGAAATACTTGCGACACTTCTGAACTTGGTATGGCTTCTTTTTTCATTTTTTACCTTAAGTGGAGAATTCTGTACATTTTCACTCTTGCATACCTATGATGTTTAGGGTGTCCACGCTTGGGTATTAAGTTATTCATTGAAAAGGTCTATTCACTAGGTTGGTTCACTCGAACTTGTGGGTTGAGATGACCAAACCAGGCATAAATTTGAATTTGGACAAATTTGACAACTTGTCCAAAGATTCAATTCATGCAGTTTTGTTGTTTTGACCTTGAAAAAAATTCATTGGGTACAGATGGCACGAAGATTGCATCATCAAGCTTTGTATCATTTAGGGCATGTTTGAGCCCAATTTTTTGGGTTAGAATGCATTTTGAAATAATAGATTAACAGAGAATGTGTGGTTAAAAAAAAGGAAAAGTTTTGGACTTCGTGTAATATTATTTTATTGAAAAATGCATGGTTGAAAAGAAGATAGAGAAATATATTTGGAAAAAAATGGGAATCAAACAAGGGCTTAATGGGAAAGTTATTTTTAGCTTATGATTGGCTTATATTAAAGTAACACTTGAATGGTTGGAGATAATGAAATCAAAACCTTGGGCGAATATTTTTCCCTAATTGATTCTGCTGATCAGTATGCAAAATGACTTTTCCAGGCTGAGTTTATGGAACATGATGAAAGACCCCTTCCTATAGATATCCGTCTACTTGGTGCTCTTGCAGAAAAGGTTGGCTTTTCCTGAAGGCAATTTTGGGAAATCTACTTACAACTATGTGCCTACACTACCTCGTGCACAAAATTTTGTTATTCCCGTAACTCTTTTTTCAGTGTCGTGCATTTGCAAAGGCTCTGCACTACAAAGAGATGGAATTTGAAGGTGCACGCTCAAATAGGATGGAAGCAAACCCTGTTGCTGTTGTTGAAGCACTTATCCATATAAATAATCAATTACATCAGCATGAGGTCATTGTTTTTTAGTGCGTGCCTCATGCTCCCATTTATTTTACAAACCAAATCTTGTCATTATCTGGGTTATTATTCTGTATTTAGGCTGCAGTTGGGATATTGACCTATGCTCAACAACATTTGGGAGTTCAACTGAAGGAGTCATGGTACCTCTGCTATCTCTTAATTACTCCACCATTTCCTTATCATCATAAAATTCTGATATGCGTGTGGTTCAAGTACATTTGAAAATCCCTTTTATCATATAAAATGCTGGATCAAGGTATGAAAAACTTCAGCGGTGGGATGATGCTCTCAAAGCTTACACTGCCAAAGCCTCTCAAGCCACGACTCCACATCTTGCTTTAGATGCTACTCTAGGTTTGTCTCGATTCACACTTGAGAACTAATTGAATGCTATTATGTTTTACTTTTTCTTTTGTCATGTTTACTGGATTTTTTATTCTTTGCAACAATTTCAAGACGAATGGAAAAGATTACTTCCAGTTACTTCATATAATTATCACCTATTTATTTGGATGCTGTTCCTCCTTCATTAGATGAGACCTTTATTTATTGTTCACTTTTCCCCTTGCATTCATTGAATCAAGCATTTATTTGAGTGTTGTCGTAAAAACTTGGGTTTGCATGGGAAACCAACCAACAAGCACAAAGATGTAGTTTTTGCTCGTGTTTAGATGCATGATAATGTTTCCAACTTCATTAGTGGTGACGTGGTGTTTATTTGTATAGCTACTTCATTAGTGGCGGAAGTTTTTTTTAGCTGTAGTTAAGTACTTCCATTAGTTAGGTTTACACTAAATTGTTAGTGTAGGGACATACTCGTTGTTGCTCTCGCTTAGAAATATTGGGGATGGATTTCATTGGATGTTCATAGGAGTTTATGGGCCTAATTCTGATGAGAGTAGAAGGGGCTTGTGGGATGACTTGACTAGTATGATGGCTTGGTGGAATCTCCCAACGTGTATTGGGGGTGATTTTAATGTGAGTCGATTTCCCACCGAACGGTCGAGTGGTGGGAGACTAACTGGGGTTATGGAGGAATTTTCGGATTTTATTAGGGAGAATTTGTTGGTGGATATGCCTATGATTGATGGAGACTTTACTTGGTCTTCGAATCGAGATCAACCTGTCCTATCTCGTATAGACGGATTCTTCGTTAGCGGAGAGTGGGAGGCTAAGTACTCGGATGTTATTCAAAGGAGATTGGGAAGGGTGTATTCTGATCATTTCCCCATTTTATTAGTTGGGAATACTAGGGTAGTGGAATAAGGCCTTTTAGGCTTGAGAAGATGTGGTTAAAAGTGGAAGGCTTTGGGGAGCGCGTACGAAATTGGTGGGCTTATGATTTTCCGGGGTCTCCCAGTTATGTGTTAGACCAAAAGTTGAGGGCGTTAAAAAGGATTTAAAAAGGTGGAATGAGGAGGTGGTAGGAAATGTGAATTTTCGTAAGGTCCAGTGTCTTTTAGACATAGAAGTGTTGGATAAGATTAAGGAGAGTCAAGGGTTCGATGGGGAGGAAAAGGAGAGATGTGGTGTATTAAGGGAAGAGCTTGTGAGGTTGGTGGAGATGGAAGAGATTGCTTGGCGCTAGAAATCTAGGGTCACATGATTGAAAGAGGGGAGATAAACGCACCAAGTTCTTCCATATGGTAGCCAATTCTAATAGGCATAAGAATTTTGTTACAGTGTTGGAGGTTGATGATGTTACTTATGAGGATCCACAGGATATTGGGACCCATATGGTTAGATTTTACCAGAATCTATATCAGGAATCGTTTGAGTGGAGGCCAGAGTTGGAGGGTTTGGAGTTCTCTACTATTACGGAGGAGGATACCGGATGGAAATTAAGGAGATGGTGTTTAGTATGAATAATGATAAGGCTCCAGGATCTGACGGTTTTTCATTCTCATTTTATAAGGCGTGTTGGGAGGTGGTACGACAAGATATTATTAATGTTTTCACTTACTTTTTTGAGCGAGACAGGTTTTTGAGGTCTAATGCAACATTTATTGTGCCGATACCTAAGAAACCTAGAGTGACTGATAAGGATTTTAGCGCTATTAGCCTAGTCAGTGGGGTGTACAAGATTATTGCGAAAGTATTAGCGAATAGACTCAATGAGGTACTTGGGAAAGTGGTGTCTAAGTTTCAGAATGCTTTCGTGAATGGTTCAGATATTGGATTCTATACTTGTAGCGAATGAATGCATTGACTCAAGATTGCGCCTAGGGGTTCCAGGGATGCTTTACAAGCTTGATATTCAGAATGTTTATGATCATGTGAACTGGAGGTTCCTCCTGTATATGGTTAGATGCTGTAGATTTGGGGATAAGTGATGTACGTGGATTCAGTTCGGTATCTCTATTGTTTCATTTTCTGTTCTGGTCAACGGTACCCCTGGAGGCTATTTTCGGAGCAAGGGGATCCTTTGTCTCCGTTGCTGTTTGTTATTGTAATGGAGGCCTTTAGTAGGATGTTCGAGAAAGTGAGGCGGGAGAACTTGATAAAGGGTTTTACGGTTGGTCAACAACAGGTGTCTCACTTGTTATTTGCAGATGATACACTGATCTTATGTGACGCGGATGAAGAGCAATTGATGAACTTACGTCGGTTACTCCTTTGCTTCGAAGCGATGTTTGGTTTGAAGATAAATATGGGGAAATCCGAGGTTATTCCAGTTGGAGAGGTCACTAACGTGGAGGAACTCGCTGTTATTTTGGGATGTAGGGTGGTGCAGTTAACTATGTCATAACTAGCGCTCCCTTTAGGGGTGCGGTTTAAAAGTATTGAATGCTATTGTGGAGAAGGTAGAAATGAGGTTAGCGGTTGGAAGCGTATGTATCTCTCGAATGGAGGTCGTCTTACTCTCATTAAATCTACTCTATCAAATATCCCTACTTATTTTTTGTCACTGTTTCTGATCCCTGTTGCAGTAGCAAATAGATTAGAGAGGATTCAAAGGGAATTTCTGTGGATAGGTTTGAGAGAGGAGAGGAAACTTCATTTGGTCAATTGGGAAATTGTGTGCTCTCCTGTGAGGATGGAGGGCCTCGGATTGAGGAGACTCATTTTGTTTAACAAGGCATTATTGGGTAAATGGCTGTGGCGGTTTAGAGTGGAGAAGGAGTACTTCTGGAGAGAAATCATTGGGGCGAAGTATGGAGTGATGGAAGGGGGTTGGTGTTCGGGTGAGGGTCGTGGATCTTATGGGGTGAGTTTGGAGGTATATTTGACGAGATTAGAGCGATCTTCGGGATAAATTGACTTTTGTGGTGGGGAATTGTAATCATATCAGTTTTTGGGATGACTGTTGGTGTGGAGATATACCGCTAAAGGTGGGGTTTCCTTCCTTGTATCGCATTACTATGGCGTCATCTGCTATGGTGAAGGACGTTTTAGCCGTTCACAATGGGAGTTACAGATGGAATATTACCTTTCAGAGGGGTTTGTAGGATTGAGAACTAGATGATTATGCTATTTTTTTACCCCATTTGTATGATGTGAAAATTCAAATTGGAGAGGATCGTAGACGTGGAGGTTGGCACGGAATGGTGTTTTTTCAGTTCGCTCTTATTTTAGATCCATTTTGGGACCGGTGGAGAGTTCATTCCCCTGGAAGATAGTGTGGTAATGTAAACTGCTTCCACGGGTGGCATTCTTGCTGTGAACGGTTGTCGGGGCACAGGCATTAACGATTGATAACCTTCGAAGAAAATGCTTCTATGTTACCGAGTGGTGCTATATGTGTAAGGGTGATGGGGAGACGCATGACCACTTGTTTATTCACTGTGACGTGATTCGTTGGTTGTAGAATGATATTCTGGCTTCTCAACATATAGATTGGGTTCTGCCAAGATGTATTGAGGACGTGATGCGGGCATGGAGGAGAAAGTTTCGTGATAAGGATAGCAAGCTTGTATGGGATCTTATCCCGGGATGCATCATATGGTGTGTGTAGAGAGAAATGAACAACCGATGTTTTGAAGACCAAACACGGACCACAGAACAATTTAGATAATTCTTTTATTGACTTTATATAGTTGGTTTAATGTCGCAACTAGTAATCCTATAGAGGGGTTACCTAACTTTATGTTTTTTCTTTCTTGTATAAGTTGATAATACACTTCCTGTTTATTCTTCTTTGATGAATAAAATTATTGGATTATCTATAAAAAAAAAGTATAACCAAGTGACATTGAATAATCGCGGTGTAAGTAAAACCAAGTGTTAACCCTCTATTTATGGGGTTTTAAACAATCATAATCTAAGTAGAAAATTGAACAAATATATAATTTAAGTAGGAAACCTACTAATGAAATAAACATATTCTAACACAAACTAGAATTAAATAAATCCTTATTATTTTAATTCCTCATGTGCCTTAGAATAAATCGTGGAATCATTTATTCCTTGCTGAAAAGAAATCGAGCAAGTTTTTTCTGATGCCAAATTGACATGCCAAATTGACGCCAGATGCTCGTTAAAAGATCTACAATTAGAAACTTATGAGAAATGCGATGAATTAAGGAGAGAATGAGAGAGAGGGTAGTAATGTATTCAATACTCAATGTGTAAGTAAAACAAATTGTTGACTATCTATTTATTGAGGTTTAAACCCATGTTGCTCGGATTCGGGTGCGAGTGTCGGATACGGGTACATATCTAGGAGTTGGATCCTTCGCATTTTAAAAATTAAGATACGGGGATACGGTTAAAAAGGATCCGAATTTTGGATACGAGTACGGGGATACGTCTTACAAAATATTGTTAAAAATGACAAAACAATTATTTTATTTTATTGTAGTATAAGTATTTTTAGTTTTATAATTAATAATATTGAATTTGTGATCTTTAATTACTATATAAAATGCTGACATAAATAAAAATAAAAAATAAAATTTGTCATAAAATTAATTTAAGCAATTGGATTGTTATTTGAAATTAATTTAAATTTCAAGTCAAAATATTTTTTTTCCAAGAAATTCAAAGAAAAAAATCAATTTCAATGTCTTATATATTATTTAAAAATAATTATAAAGATAAAAATTTAAATTTAATACAAAAAAAGATATAACATTAAATTATTTTAATTACCAAATAAAAAGTTTGCACAAATAAAATATAAAAAATAAAAATTTTAGTACAAAAATAAATTTAAATTAAATGGGCTGGATCTTATAATTCATCCCAATAAAATAATAAAATTTTATCAATTCTACTTTAACAAAGCCCATATAAAATATTAAAAAATTGGGCCAATAGCCCACATTAAATTAGGGTTTTCTTCTTCTTCCCCAGCAACTCTTCTTCTCTGCAACTCCTCTTATTCCCCAGCAACTCCTCTTTTTCTCTGCAACTTCTCGTCTTCTCCATTTCCTTTGCAACAATCGTCTTTCTTTGTTTCTCTCTTTCTCCGCCACCGCAAGTCCTCATCTTCTCCCTTTTGCTGCCGTGTCCAAGTGCAAAGCTGAGGATCCAATCCATATCCCGTGTCAATATCCGGGTCGTGTCGACACAGATACTTCTCCATTTTTGGAGAGTCCGAGCAACATAGGTTTAAACACTCCCCATGTTAAATAGAAAACTCAAGAAATCTAATTTTAGTAAGAAATCAATTGACGAAATAAGCCTAATATAGCAGAAGCTAAAATTAAAGAAACCTAATTAATTTAATTCCTTTTGTGCCTTGAATATAGTTTAGTAGTTGCACTTACCTTGAGTGTCGGTAATTTAAAAATATATAAAGGTGGATAAGGGCACGTTGCTTGTTGAGTGTTCGGGTTGACACGATACTGCACCTTTCGTGCACAGACATGACGACTTAGTAGGAGTGTCCATGCATTATAGGTTATACATAATTAGTTTTCCACTATATAGCGGAGTCCAGTGTACTGTTTGCCCGGACTCTCCATTTTTGAGGAAGTACATATTTCGGGCACACATGACATGGATAAGGGCATGGGATCTTTCTTAGATCCCTTAAACCAAAGAAGATCATTTATCCGGGCTATTTTATTTAAACTGATTTTAAATTGTATTTCAAATTTCAAATGAAGTATTATAATTTGAAATTTAATTCGTTAAAGAATTATAATTTCACATATTAATATATATCCCTAAAAATTCATCTTGTAAGTATATAAATTTCTGAAGCAATTTTAAGTTTATAAGACGTATACATGTACCTTTCTCTAAATTTTGAATCCTTGTTAGCTGCATCCCCTATCCTAGATTTTAGGGAAAAAAGGATCCGACCCCTAGGTATATACCTGTATCGGACAACCTTCTTGAGTCCAAGCAACATAGATTGTACTATGTCTTTGCTTCTTTTTACCAATTTGAGAGTGGATTATATGACTACTTGTCAAGTGCTGGTGGGTTATCTAGGGTATTTATTGTACTGATTCCCGTCTTTGATGAATCCATGCTTATTTTCTTATATTTTTGTGCTTCTGTTAGGGCGGATGAGATGCCTCGCAGCTCTTGCTCGGTGGGAAGAGCTTAATAATCTGTGCAAAGAATATTGGACACCTGCTGAGCCAGCTGCTCGACTGGAAATGGCACCAATGGTTTGTTTTTGGCTTTCAAATAATGGATACTCTAGAAGAGCTAAGAAAAATATGTTACCTTTCCTTTCCAAACTACCTTTAAATTCGAATATTCTTTCACGCATCTAACCTTATTTTAACTTGAATGATGATTAGAACACTGAAACAAAATAGATAAAATATTTGGGTGCCCTTCAGTTGAAAATAATGATAAGCAAATATTGAACTCTTCAGTAAACGATAAACAACTATTATATGTTTTTTTTTTATTGCAATCAACTATAATTCTAGTTTTATTTATGATACCCTTGATTCTAAAAGCCCATTCCTCAACTTGAGGTGATAATGTTAGTGGACCTTGGGAGTGTTTAATTTCATTTCATTCCATTCCTTCACTAAGTGCTTGAAGTTATTTACCCAGGCTGCTCGTGCTGCCTGGAACATGGGTGAGTGGGATCAGATGTCAGAATATGTTTCTCGACTAGATGATGGAGATGAAACCAAGCTTCGAGTTTTGGGAAATACTGCTGCTACTGGTGATGGGAGTAGCAATGGGACATTTTTCAGGGCTGTTTTATTAGTTCGTCGTGGAAAGGTGTATCCCATCAACTTATTTTCTTGTCTATCGAAAGTGGTAATATAAAATCTCATTCTTATTCTCCTTTTTTGGAATCTTAGTATGATGAAGCCCGCGACTATGTTGAGAGAGCAAGGAAGTGTTTGGCCACGGAGCTGGCTGCATTGGTTAGTTTCTCCTGCCCCTTTCATCATTGGAGAGAGCAAGGAAATGTTTTTAACTCTTTTTTTTTCTGTATTACACGGCTTTTCTTTTCTTCAATTGAACACCTCAAGGAAAAAACAAAGAGAAATGTAAACAATCTAGTCCTGGAGCTTTTGAGGTGTAGACAAAAATAAATCTCAATTGAGGACACCCCCTTTAAAATTTAGGTATTCTCGATAACTAATGGATTTATAAAGATTTCATTAATAGTGGGATTTCAAAAGATTTCATTAATATTTTTGGTAGGTGCATTAGTATTGCTAACTTCTTCGGATCTTGATACAATGATGCAAAAAGGGGGAATTAAATTAATTTTGGGCCTGACTGTATTCAAATATTTATAGATTATTCTTTTAGACATGTTAATGTCCAATATGGTATATAATGAATGATAAGTCACCTCTCTTGTCGAGTAGTTTACTGGTCAATTCATAGACCATGTAATTGTGAAGGGCTTAGTCTGAAAGAGGTGCAAATTCTGAACCAAAAAGAAACAGATACTTCTATACCTAGCCCCTGTTTGGGGCACATTTTTAATCCAAAAAAAGGAAAAATATAGCTGTTGGAAATGAAAAGGCAGCCACTTTTTTTGATCTTCATCTCACAGGTGGGACCCAAATTTGACAGCTAACGGTCATATTTTTTCTTCAAATGAACTGAAAATGTGTTCCAAACGGGAGACTAATGTAAAAATGTAAGTATAAAACTATTGCGATACTGCAATTGCAGTATTTTAAATACCATTTGACAATGGCCATCGTACAATTTAATTGAATTTCACTTTTCCTAATTGCCCAATCAATTTCTCCTGTGAAACGTGCCTGAAATATCCCCAGAAGCCCTAAAACCTTAAGAACAACTATCTGGGTAATCTACATCTGTGCCTACAATGATCTGAAAATCTTTCCGAATCTGTCCTATGTCAGTTTGATGCGCTGCTGCCTGTGAAAACCGATTGTATTGACACCTGAACAATCTTTAGGGCCCATATATTTAACATTCAAGGAGATTATATACTTCTTAAAATTGCAGATCAATTAATAACTTATATCAAGTTTTTTAATGGTTCGTGCAATTTATCCCTTGTGCAAAATAAAATCTAAAGCAAACCAACTTGTCTATTGAGTATATAAGAAATTTTATGCACTATCACTTAAAAGCCTGTTAATTGATATGGGAAAATTAACATACTCATTAGAAACGTGAATACATCTATATATACAAGAGTTGGGAAGTTATCTTAGGAAACTAAATAAATTAGTATCCTACTCTAATTACATCTATAACACTCCTCCCCAAGTTGGAGTATAGATGTTAATCATGCCCAACTTGTTACAAAGATAAGCAACCCGAATCCCATTCAAGGCTTTCATGAAAATATCCCCTAATTGGTCTCCAGTCTTCACATATCTGATAGAGATCAAACCTTGTTGAATTTTTTCTCGAACAAAATGATAGTCAATTTCAATGTGTTTAGTACACTCATGAAATACAGGATTGGATGCAATATGAAGGGCCGCTTGGTTATCACACCACAATTTTTCTGGAAATGAAGTCTTAAGACCTATTTCAGTCAGGAGCTGATATATCCACATTACTTCACACATCGACTGTGTCATAGCCCTATATTCTGACTCTGCACTCGATCGTGACATAACGTTCTGCTTCTTATTCTTCCATGAGACCAAATTTCCTCCAACGAAGACGCAATGACCTGATGTGGATCTTCTATCTAATTTGGAGCATGCTCAATTTGCATCTGAAAAACATTCAATATGAGTATGCCCATGATCTGCATACAAGATACCATGTCCGGGTGCTCCTTTCAAATAACATAAAATTTGTTCTAACGCTGCCCAATGATGAACTGTTGGAGATGCCATAAACTGACTTACAACATTGACAGAAAATGTAATATCTGGACGAGTCACTGTAAGATAATTCAGCTTTCCAACCAATCGTCTATATCTCTTAGGATCCTCGATTAGTTCTCCATCACCTGTAAAATGCATGTTAGGATTCATTGGAGCACTACATGGCTTTGCCCCTAATTTTCCTGTCTCAGTTAATAAGTCAAGAACATATTTTCGTTGAGATAAAAAAATGCCTTTGTTACTCCTGGTAACTTCAACCCCCAAGAAATGCTTTAGCATTCCTAAGTCTTTCGTGTGAAACTGAGTACGAAGGAAAGACTTAAGTGATGAGATTCCCATAGCATCACTTCCAGTAATGACAATGTCATCCACGTACACAACTAAAAGACTGATACCAGCTTTCGATTGTTTGTAGAACACAGAATGGTCAGACTTGCCTTTCATCAAACCAAATTGATCAATAGCCTGACTAAATTTTCCAAATCGAGCACGAGGACTCTGTTTCAAACCATACAGAGACCTTCGAAGACGACAAACTTGCCTAGACTCCCCCTGAGCAACAAAACCAGGAGGTTGCTCCTGAAGATCACCATAAAGAAAAGCATTCTTGATATCAAGTTGATGCAAAGGCCAATGATGAGTAACGGCTAAAGAAATAAACAACCGAACATAGGTCAATTTAGCAACATGAGAGAAAGTATCAGAATAGTCTACCCCATAGGTCTGAGCATATCCCTTAGCGACAAGACGGGCTTTTAATTGAGCAACTGACCCATCTGGATTTACCTTTACTGTGAACACCAACTTGCATCCTATAACCCGTTTCCCTGCAGGTAAACTGTCCAGGTCCCAAGTACCATTGTCATCCAAAGCAGTCATTTCCTCTATCATTGCATGATGCCAACCAAGATGAGAGATGGCCTCATGAATAGACTTAGGAATAGAAATAGAATCAAGGGACACGGGAATAATCATCCACAATAGTAACAAAATACCAAAATCCAGGTTTAGACAAAATAGGGCAAGGACTCCAAACATCAGAATGAACTAATTCGAAAGGAAGACTAGTACGTTTATTGACTCTAGGACTCGAACTAAGACGATGGTGTTTGGCAAACTGACACGACTCACAATCTAAAGAAGACATCTTACTAAATTGGGGACAAAGCTTCTTGAGCAAATGAAGAGATGGATGATCCAACCGACAATGTGCCTCGAAGGGAGAGGTTAGACCAGAGCAAGCAACAGATGTAGGCATCGGTGTGTCAAGAATGTAGAGACCGCCAGACTCATGTCCTTTACCAATAATCTTCTTCGTCATAAGATTCTGAAATAAGCAATGATCAGGGAAAAATGAGATATAACAGTTAAGATTGCGCGTAAGCTGGCTTACAGAATTCAAATTAAAGGATAAATTAGGTAAATGCAAGACAGACGACAAAGGGAGCAGAGGAGTAGGAGTAATTGTGTCAGACCCACGAACACACGATGGAGACCCGTCGGCCAAAGTAGCGATAGAAGTGGAAGTGTGAGATTGAAAAGTAGAAAATAGACCAGAATTACCTGTCATATGATTTGTGGCACTAGAATCAATGACCCATTTGGAGGATGAGGAAAAAAGGCACGCATTTGGGTTACCTGAATCAGCAATGGCCGTGACAGAGGGAGATGAAGACTTGAGTGATTTTTGATACTGTGAGAACTTGCAAATTCATCTGCAGGGAGTAATCGATTTCTCCAAATGATCATTGGCGGAAGCAACATGGGCTGAGGGAGCTCGCTAATTCCGATATTGAAGCTTACTACATTCACGCTTCGTATGTCTTGGCTTGTGGCAGTAATGGCACACAATTCCTCCAGAACCCAGTGGTCGAGTAACAGGTCCCTGTGGGCCTCCTCCTTTGTTCCCACTCTGACTGGTTGATCTCCCAGACTCATAAGTATTTCGACTCACCAACGCACTACTGAGTTGAACAGGCGTAGTACCTTCAATGCGAAGTACTCGACTAAAGACATCATGCAGGGAAGGGATCTCAGAACCAGAAAGAACTTGAGACTTAGCAGTCTTAAAGTCAGAGGGAAGGCCAGCAAGAAAACTCATGATAGCCATTTGTTCTCGCTGGCGTTGCTGAACTTTCACATCAAGGCTAAAAGGTAATAACATATTAAGCTCCTCATATGTCCTCTTGAAAGCCATAAAATAGTTTGTAAGAGACTGATCCTATTTTATGCACGGTAAAAGGCCTTGCAGACCTCATACATGCGATAAAGGTTCTCTTTACCAGAATACAAAAAATCCAAATATTCCATCAATTCTTTAATAATTTTTTTTTTTTTTTGAAAGGTAATCGAATATTATATTAATCAAAGTTGATACACAGGATGTGTATCATCAATACAAATCAGAAAGGAAACAACAAAAATTGGGCAGCCCATCTATATGCCTAATAGCCACAGCATTAAACCAAGTATACAATGTCAAATAAAACAACTCCTTAAACTGCTCTACCGTTCGTGTTTGGTCCTCAAAGCAACGTCCATTTCTTTCTCTCCATATACACCACACGATGCAACCCGGAATAAGGTCCCATACAACTTTGCTGTCCTTATCGCGTAACTTCCTCCTCCATGTCTTTAACATGTCCTCCATACGCCTCGGCATCACCCAAATCATACGTTGCGACATCAAAACATCGTTCCACAATAAACGAGCAGCTAGGGGTGGGCAAAAACCGAACCAACCCGACGAACCCGACTGACCCAAACCAACCCGATCGGGTTGGGTCGGTTTTTTTCCATTTTTTTTCTCGGGTTGGGTTCTGGCAAAGCTTAGTGGGTCGGGTTGGGTCGGGTTGTGGGTTAATGCATCCAACCCGACCAAACCCGACCCAACCCGTCAATAAAAAAAAAAGGGCCATTTTTTTTCAAACATATTTCAACTAAACCTGCACAGCACTTCAAACATTTCCCCCACAATATAAATCAAAAGCGCCGACTTCCTAATTCTCTCTTTCCTCCTCCTTTCTTCATATTTTGCCCCCCATTTTTTTTCTCCTTTTCGGTTTGCATCGGCGATTCAACCTTCAATTCTTTTCCCAAGGTAAATTACCAAGTTTGCATATTTTTTTTCCGACTTATTACTAAGATTCAGCCCTCATTTTGCAGACTTTTTTGTACAAACTTATTTAATAGATCATTGAGCATGACCAAGAAACATATTTAACCTCTCATTTCTTCATTTTCACTACTTTATTTAGTGGCTACTCGTTTATTTCCATATATTCATTTATTTCTTTTAGATTCTCGTTTTAGTTTTGATTTTCTTGTTGAAAATTTGAATTGAGACATGAGCTGAAACATTGTAATTTAGAACTAGTTAATGGAAATCATCGATACAAACCGACCAACCCAACCCAACCTGACCGACACATAATTGGGTTGGATTGGGTTGGGTTTCAACATTTACATGGGTTGGGTTGGGTTGGGTTGGATTTCGAACAAACCGATAATGTTAGGTTGGTTTTGGGTTGGGACAAAAACCGACCCAACCCAACCCACGCCCACCCCTACGAGCAGCATCACAATGAAGAAATAAATGATCAATCGTCTCCCCATCCCTCTTACACATATAGCACCACTCTGTAACATAAAAACCCCTTGTGCGAAGGTTATCCACCGTTAACACCTGTCCTCTTACCACCGTCCATAATAAAAATGCCACTCGTGGGGGCAGCTTACATTTCCAAACCCTCTTCCAGGGGAATGAGCTCTCTGCAGCTCCCGACAGAGATCTAAAATAGGTACGAATGTAAAAATACCATCACGTGTCAATCTCCACCTGCTACTATCATCATCTCCTGCCCTGATATGTATCTCATATAGTGATGTCAAAAACATCGCATAATCATCCAATTCCCAGTCCTGTAGACCCCGGACAAAAACAGTGTTCCAACTGGGGTTCCCATTGTGAATATCTAAGATGTCATTCTGCTCCAACGTAAGTCGATACAAAGAAGGAAATCTCACCTTAGGCGATTGATCTCCACACCAACAGTCATCCCAAAAGCTTATAGTATTTTCATTCCCCACAGCAAATGTCAACCTATCCCTAAAATCGCTCCAGCCACAAACTCACCCCATAAGGACCACGTCTCTCACCTGAGCACCATCCCCCTTCCGTAATGCCATATTTTGCCCATATGACAGACCTCCAAAAGCTCTCCCTCTCCACCCCAAATCACCACAACCACTTACCCAACAGGGCTTTATTAAACACTACAAGACTTCTCAAACCGAGACCACCGAGTCTAAGTGGAGAACAAATCGCACGCCAATTAACCAAATGCAACTTCCTCTCCTCTCCTAATCCTCCCCAAAGAAACTCTCTTTGGATCCTCTCCAATCTTTTTGCCACTGCGACAGGAATAGGGAACAATGATAGAAAGTAAGTAGGAAGATTCGACAAAGTGGACTTTATGAGAGTAAGACGTCCTCCCTTCGAAAGGTACATACGCTTCCACCCTGCTAACCTCCTCTCCATCCTTTCCACAATATCGTTCCAAATCTGTATACTTTTGAACCGTGCTCCTAGAGGAAGCCCGAGATAAGAAATAGGCAATTGTGCCACCTTGCAATCCAAAATATCGGCTAACTCCTCCACGTTATCAACCTCTCCCACTGTGATAGCCTCAGATTTTCCCAAATTTATTTTCAATCCAGAGACAGCTTCAAAGCATAAGAGTAAACGACGCAAGTTCCTGAATTGCTCAGCATCCGCGTCACAAAAAATTAGCGTATCATCTGCAAATAGCAAGTGAGAGACTTGTAACTGCTCTACGGCAAAACCTTTTATCAAACTTTGCCCCTCAGCCTTCTCAAGCATCCTACTAAAAGCTTCCATAACAATGACAAACAGCAGTGGGGACAGAGGGTCCCCTTGTCTCAATCCCCTACTACTGCGAAAATAGCCCTCTGGGGAGCCATTCACCATAACTGAATATGAAACCGTAGAAATACAAAACTGAATCCACCGACACAAATCCTAAGCATGTACAAAACAAATCCCCAATTAACATGATCATATGCCTTCTGAATATCAAGTTTACATAACATTCCTGGTACCCCCAAGCGCAATCTTGTGTCAATGCATTCGTTTGCTATAAGAACGGAATCCAAAATCTGGCGCCCTTTGACGAAAGCATTCTGAAATTTAGACACAACCTTTCCCAACACCTCCTTTAATCTGTTCGCCAAGATCTTCGCAATAATTTTGTAGATCCCACTAACTAAGCTGATAGGACGGAAGTCCTTAATATCAGTCGCTCCCGGTTTCTTAGGAATGAGCACAATGAATGTAGCATTGGCGCTTCGTAAGAATCTTCCACACTGAAAAAAGTAGGTAAGGACGTCAACGATGTCTGATCGCACTACTTCCCAACAACCCTTATAGAATGAGAAAGAGAATCCATCGGGTCCCGGAGCACTTATCGTCGTTCATACTAAACACCACCTCCTTAATTTCATCCTCCCCAAATGGTCTTTCTAACCAACTAACATCCTCCTCATCAATAGTTGAAAAGTCTAAACCCTCCAGTTCAGGCCTCCAATCCGACTGCTCACTATACAGGGACTGATAAAAACTTACCATATGGACCCCGATATCATTTGGATCCTCATAAGTAACTCCATCAACCTCCAACATAGTAATTAGATTGTTGCGCCTATTGGAGTTAGCTACCTTATGGAAAAATTGGGTGCATCTGTCTCCCTCTTTCAACCACGTGACCCTAGATTTCTGACGCCAAGCAATCTCCTCCATCTCCACCAACCTCTCCAGCTCTACCCTTAATTCTCCACGCCTCGCTCTGTCATCTCCAACCAACCCATGATTTTCCTCCAACCTATCCAGTTCTTCTATATCTGAGAGGCATTGATTTTTGCGAAAAGTGACATCACCCACAACCTCCTCACTCCACCTCTTAAGATCCTGTTTCAATGCCTTTAATTTCCGATCTAATATAAAACTAGGGGACCCCCTGAAGTCATAAGATGCCCACCAATTCCGTACCCGTTCCTCAAACCCTTCAACTTTTAGCCACATCTTCTCAAACCTGAATGGCCTTCTTCCACTGCTCCCCACATTCCCGGAAAGTAAGATGGGGAAATGATCAGAATACAACCTCCCTAGTCTCCTTTGCGTGACCTCTGGATACTTGGCCTCCCACTCCCCACATATCAAAAATCTATCTATGCGAGATAGAACAGGTTGGTCTCGATTAGATGACCAAGTAAAATCTCCCCCCATCAAAGGCAAATCCACTAACATATTCTCCCTAATAAAATCTGAGAAGTCCTCCATAGCCCTTGTTAGTCTCCCCCCACTAGACCTCTCATTGGGAAAACGAACAACATTAAAGTCTCCTCCAATACATGTTGGGAGGTTCCACCAACTCATCATCCCACCAACTCATCCCACAAACCACCTCTACTCTCATCAACATTAGGCCCATAAACTCTGTAAACATCCAAAGTAAACTATCTCCAACATTTATATACTATAGCGATAGAGAATATATCCCTTCACTAACCTCATCATATTCACAAACTCTAGTATCCCAAATTACTATCATTCCTCCTGAGGCTCCCGATGACCCTACAACCGAAACCCCACATCTTGTCCCCCCAAAGACTTCGCGCCACGATCCTCGAAACGACCTCCAACTTTGTTTCTTGTAGGCATACTAGGTCAGACCCTCCATCCCCTTAATAGATTCCGAACACTTAGTCTTTTTCCGGCCTTCATTAAGCCCCCTCACATTCCAACTAATAATTTTTGGAGTCATCTAAACCTCTCTTCATCCCTCCCCGTATTGCCTCTCCTTGTCTCTCCACCCTTGAGATCATAATTTACCGACCATTCGAGACGCTTAAGTTCACGATCACCTTTTCTTCTTGTCTTACCTCCTGGTGTACCCATCCCATGTCCCCTTTCAGCCTCCAGATCCTCGAAGAATTGTACAAGCCTAGTTTCCTGCCCATCACATGACACACCGACCGTCTTGCTGAAATCTAAAATTCTTTGAAGGACCCAACTCGATGGCTGAGGTCTAACATCAGACCCGCTAATTCTCGCCATACCCTCAACATTCATGGGAACATAATAGCTTCCCTCCTCGGCCTCTGCTCGAGCAACTTCACCGTATGTATCCCCCGTCTCGACTCCTCCGACCCACACAACCAAAGCATTATCATTCCTTGGATCCCCTTCCTTCGGAGACTTAGAAAGTCTCCTACAATAAGTGTTCACCACCCTAGTTGCTGAAACTGTCGGCCCTTGCAGTTTCTCAATAATCAAAGTTGGACTATCCCCCACCACAATTTCATGTTCTTGCTCATTATCCAACAATGATCCCTGTATAGGGTGAATCGTGCCTAGCCCATCCTCACCCCGAGATTCTGTCTCTCGAGGCGCCTCGATCCTAGAATCCTCACCATCCCTATATGATTCACCCCTCTCGACCATATTGTCATCACCGAAGGAATTTACCACTACCGTTTGCGTCTGAATTTCGCCTGGAGGCTTATCTAAACCCACCCCACACTTAGCACAACAATTGTTCATGGGGTCCGCTAGAGACCTTTTTTCCACCTCCTCAAACAAGCCATCCAATTCCTTTTTCAACGTCTGAATGCGAGCCCGTAAAGCTGCGTTATGGTCATGTCCCTCAGTCTCCACCCTTTCCTTACTCACCAATTCCCGCTGATCAGCACTATTCGATGTCCCAACGTTAGCCGTCACGTCGGCATAAGTTACCCCAGATCGCCTCTTTTCAGCACTTATTCGTTGTTTCGCCTTGTCTCTGGAAACAAGTGAGTCAACAACTGCTTGAAACACACGTGAGATCGATGCCCAACCTTCTCCATTCGCACCTTCCGGCACCATCACAACTCCTTTTCGACGCCTATCCCCGTACTGAGCTATCATCAAAAACCTGCCACGCTTGTTAGCACATCGTTGTGCCAAGAAGGCTCGCGAAGATTCATCAAACTTAGCAACAAAGTCCTCCCTCCTATCAGCCATCCTTAATTTGTCTATCATATTCACCATCCAGACGGCACCATATCGGCCCATGCAAATTGCACCCGATATCTTCGAACCCCATTCGGATAGCTTAATAAACCCCGAATCCATAGCAGACACAACGAACTCCTTTGCCTCAACACGAAATCGTGAATTGAAGACCTTTATACCCCCAGTACGAGACTGATTCCCACAATTTTGAGCAAATGAACCAACAGATGATGAAACCAATGGTCGAACTGGCCTCGGGACAGCAGATTGAATCTGAGCAGGTCTCAGATGCGGCGCGTGGTCCCCACGCGCCGTCCCACGCGCCGGTCTACGCGCCGGCGGGTCGGGTTGAACTCCGGCTGGCTTTCTTGGACTCGGAATCGCTTTGCACGGGGCCCAGCGGCGCGTTCGGTGGTGAGATGCCTGGAAATGGCCGAATCGGGAGCAGGCAGCCGTGAGCCATCTTCTCCTTCGCTGAATCTGTACCGGAACTGCTTCCTCCCAGTGATGCGACGTCACTGGCCGCCGACCCTTCTCCGGTAGGAACGACGGTCAGCCCGTGGCACAGGCGAATCAATGTTCTAGGGTTTCGATCTGCAGTCGAAGGGCTGGAAGCGCGGCTGGATATTTGTGGCGTGAGGCCGGTAGGGATTTGTTGGACTGGCGCCGGCTGCACGCCGTCGACATCGTCGGCCGGAGGGGGTGGTAGAGGCTGGGTAAGAAAAGGTTGGGTAGTTTTGGATTTTAGGGAGATGTGCTCCATTAGGGTTCACTTATCCACGAATCGGCAAAACACATTTTCTTTAATAAATTCACAGTGATTGATGAAACCAATCACCTCGCTATCAACAGAATTCCGAATCTGTAGGAATAAACGAGCATCCTCTCAAAGCCACGTCTGTTTCGAATCATCTGTAGGAGGATCATCAGTCAAATGAGTATCTTTGTCAATACTCCGGAGATAAAGGTGAACGGTCTTACTCCAATCTAAATAATTCAAGCCATTGAACTTATGGTCTATGATTTTAGACATCACAGGCACCATATCGGACACAACTATGGATTTCTTCTCAGCCATAGTCCCAAATAGAGATATAAAGGCAGCCAAGAAGACAAAATAAACCTTCACAAATGCAAATCAGCAACAAAATAACCCTTCACAGTGGCAAATCAGCAACACCAAGAGAAGACAGACACAACCCAAACCCTAGAACCACCGGAAAAGGCAGAGGGAAGGAAACCGGAGGGAGCGCCGGCCAAACGACGGTGCCAGAAGCAGCTCGGGACGAAGGCGAGCCGGTTGGAGCGTTCGCGGACCGCTGCGGCGTCTGAGAGAAGACACGAATGGCTGCAGACGGAAGTGATGTCGGAAAGTGAAGTCGCGGACAGCTGCAGGAGGCGTGGCGGACGTCAGACACTGGGAGCTACCGGTCGGTGGTGGACAACGGTAAGAGTAAGGAAGTTTCAAACTAGGGTTATCAAAAAAGAATGGAACCCTAATGCATCAAAACCCTAATGTGTTTAAAAAAAATTTCCCAAAAGATTTTGCAACCCTAATGCTCTGATACCATGTTAATTGATATGGGAAAATTAACATACTCATTAGAAACGTGAATACATCTATATATATAAGAGCTGGGAAGCTATCTTAGGAAACTAAATAAATTAGTATCCTACTCTAATTACATCTATAACAAAGCTCAAACATTTTTTTTTATAGTTAATCATCAAATTTTATTAATCAAAAGAGAATACACAGGAAGTGTATTATCAATTGAAGCAAGACTGAAACAACATGAAATTAGGTAGTCCTTCTATAGGATTAGTAGTCGGAGCATTAAAGCAGGTATACAAAGTTTATAAAACAATTCTCTAATCAGCTCTGTCGTCCGTGTTTGATCGTCAAATCAGGGGCTGTTCCTTTATCTCTACACACACCCCATGCAATGCATCCAGAGATAAGATCCCATATAAGCTTGCTATCCTTATCACAAAGTTTTCTCCTCCAAGCCCGCAACACGTACTCTATACGCCTAGATAACACCCAATCTATGTTAAGAAGTCAGAATATTGTTCTACAGCCAACAAACACCATCACAATGAATGAACAAGTGGTTATTCGTCTCCACATCCCTCTTACACATATAACACCACTCGTTTACTTAAAAACATTTTCTTCGAAGATTATCCATCGTTAACGCCTATCCCCTCACATCCATCCATAGTAGAAATGCCGCACATGGAGGCAATTGGTATTGTCACACCATCTTCCAGGGAAAGAACTCTCCATAGGTTCCAAAAGGTATCTAAAATAGGTGTGAACTGAAAAAATACCATCCCATGCTAACCTCTACTTGCTACTATCACCTACCTGGATTTGCACTTCATGCAAGGAAGTCAAAAACAGCGCAATAATCCTCTAATTCCTAATCTTGTAAACCCCTCCTAAAAATAATATTCCAACTGTAACTCCTATTGTGAATGGCTAATACATTATGCACCATAGCAGAAGGCACCAAAGCAATGCGATGCAAGGAAACCCTACATTTAGCGGTTGATCTTCACACCAACAATCATCCAAAAATCTAATATTATTACCATTTCCTACCACAAAAGTCAATCTATCCCGAAAATCACTTCATTATCGTCGGATATACTTCTACAAACTTACCCCATAAGAACCACGACCCTCAACCAACACAAACCCCACACCATCACACCATACTTCACCCCTATGATTTCTGTCAAAAAAACTCTCCCTCTCAACTCCAAATTGCCACAACCATTCGTCCAATAAGGCCTTATTAAACAAAATAAGGCTCCTCAATCCTAGGCCCCCCATTCTTGTGCATCTTACTAACTAAACTAATAAGGTGAACATCTTTAATATTCGTTGCTCCCGGTTTCTTAGGAATCAGTACAATAAATGTAGCATTAAAACTTTTCGGGAACTTGCCATACTAAAAAAAAATAAGAGCATCCATAATGTCCGGTCGCATCACCTCCTAAACATGCCTTATAAAATGAGAATGAGAAATTGTCCGGTCCCGAGGCCTTATCGTCATTCATACTGTTAGCATAAATAATTGTAGCGTAATTATAAGGATTCTCTTTCCCTATTTAGATCTCTCGGTTGTATATATAGTGTATTCTCTCCTTGTAATAATATATAAAATTATTCTATATTGATTACATGGTATCAGAGCTAGGGTTTTGAACTCTTACCTGCTGCGGTCGGACGGTACAGGGAGAAGTGGATTCTTGCCTTCTTCTTCGGGGTCCGACCTCCGCGTTTCGGCCGGGTGTCATTTCAGGCACGATCTGCCTTCAATTGTCTCGGTTCGCCGCTTCCGGTGGGATTTGTCCAAGCAATTGCACCTGCCTCATTGTCTGGGTCATTCAATTTGGATTTGGGTAGGTGCTTCCCATTCTTTCTTTGTTGGTATATTTGGAAGGGGTTGGGGATTTGTTCGATTCGGTGTGTTGCCCCTGTGAGCTTCCACCGGTCGCACCTCCATCGTCGTCGCTAACGTTTCTGGGAGTTAAGGCTGCCTCTGTGAGTGGATCACGCTTCCAGTCCGTTCAGTTCTCTAGTTGGTGCTTCAGGTTCGGTTGGTCAGTATTTCAATTTGGTGGGCTCAATTTTATTTGGGCTCATTCGTTTGGTGGGCTCAATTTTGTTTGGGCTCACTTTTGTTTGGTGGGCACTGGTTCTTTGGTTTGTTTTCTTAAATTGGGCCTCAATCATTTGTGTCTTTTTTTTTTTTTTTTTGTGGACTTGCGTAGGTGTGTTAAGTTGGATATTGGGTTTTCTTTCTATGGCTACCGAACAAAAGAATTTGGTTGTGACTGATGTCATTCCCGTAATGTCCAAAATCACTGAACATAGGTTGATTGGTCCAAATTATTTAGATTGGTGTAAGACAGTTCGGATTTATTTGCGAAGTATCTCTATGGTTGGTCATCTTACAGAAGATCCGCCAACGGATAATACTACCCACACTTGGCTAAGAGATGATGCTCGATTATTCTTACAAATTCGGAATTCCATTGACACTGAGATAGTCGGTTTGATTAATCACTGTGAGTATGTTAAGGAGTTGATGGAGTATTTGGAATTTATGTACTCTGGAAAAGGGAATGTGTCACCACGTATTTACGAAGTCTGTAAGGGTTTTTACCGTGCTGAACAACAAGATCAGTCTCTTCGGGCTTGTTTTATGAATTTTCAGAAGACATACGAAGAACTAAATGTCTTGTTACCTTTAGCTCCGATGTGAAAGTTCAGCAGGCTCAGCGGGAGCAAATGGCTGTGATGAGTTTTCTAGCTGGTCTCCATTCTCAATTTGAACCTGCTAAATCCCAAATTCTATCTAGTGCTGAAAATTCTTCTGTACAAGAGACCTTTACTCGAGTACTTCGCACAGATACTAGTGCTTTTGGTGCTTCCTCTGTTCAGTCTTCTAGTGCTCTTATCAGTCACATAAGTCTGACAAAGGGCGGAGGTATAGGCAGTCGGGAGATTCGAAGTCCGGATGACAGGGGGGTTGTATGTTATTATTGTCATGAACAGGGTCATACCAAACGCACGTGCCGAAAATTGCTCAATAAATCTTCGCGGCTACACTCGGCTCACATTGCAGCTACTACTGCTACACCTATCTCATCCGCTGAGCGGACCATACAGATTTCTGCAGATAAATTTGCTCAATTCACCCAGTACCAAGAAGCATTAAAGAATTCGTCTCACTCCATCTCTGCCATTGCTGAGACAGGTAAACCCGATACATGCCTTCTTTCATCTTCCTCGAAATGGGTCATTGATTCTGGTGCCACAGATCATATGACAGGTAATCCTAATCTCTTCTCCACTTTTCAGTCACACATGTCTCCTTCCCATGTTACTTTAGCTGATGGTTCTACGTCTTCTGTTCTTGGTTCTGGCACTATTAACCCAACCTCGTTACTGTCTTTATCTTCCGTTTTGAGTTTACCACAATTCTCTTTCAATTTAATGTCTGTGAGCAAACTTACTCGAGCCCTAAACTGTTGCATTTCATTTTTTCCTGATTATTGTCTCTTTCAGGATCTTATGACGAAGAAGATTATTGGTAAAGGACATGAATCAGGCGGTCTCTATCTTCGGATACCCAGGTGCCCCAACCCATTGCATGTTCAAGTGTCTTAACTCCGTTTGAAGTGCATTGTCGCTTGGGCCATCCGTCTTTATCTTTGTTGAAAAAATTATACCCTCAATTTCAGAGTGTGTCGTCTTTAGATTGTGAGTCGTGTCAGTTCGCAAAGCATCATCGTTTGTGTTTAGTTCCTTGAGTGAATAAGAGAGCTAGTTTTCCTTTTGAGCTAGTTCATTCAGATGTTTGGGGTCCGTGTCCTGTCGTGTCCAAAACTGGTTTTCGATATTTTGTTACATTTGTTGATGATTTCTCTCGTGTGACTTGGCTTTATTTAATGAAAAATTGTTCTGAATTATTCTCTCATCTTAGTGCCTTTTGTGCTGAAATTAAAACGCAATTTAATGTTTCTGTACAAATATTGCGAAGTGATAATGCCAAAGAATACTTTTCCAATGCTTTTCAAACTTTCATGCTTCAGAATGGTATTTTACACCAATCCTCATGCGTTGACACTTGACACACCATCTCAGAATGGTGTGGCTGAAAGAAAAAATAGACACCTTCTTGAGACAGCACGGGCACTCTTGTTCCAAATGCATGTTCCTAAACCGTTTTGGGCTGATGCAGAATCCACGGCCTGTTTTTTGATTAATCGGATGCCTTCATCTGTTCTTCATGGTGGGACTCCTTATAGTGTCCTTTTTCCTACCAAACCATTGTTCTCTATTGAGCCTAAAATATTTGGTAGTAGTTGTTTTGCTCGTGATGTTCGCCCTCAGGTCACAAAATTGGATCCAAAGTCCTTAAAATGTGTCTTTCTGGGTTACTCTCGTCTCCAAAAGGGGTATCGGTGCTATTGTCCGAATCTTAACAAGTATCTTGTTTTTGCTGATGTTACATTTCTGGAACATATCCCTTTCTTTCCTACTTCTTCTATTTCTTTCAATAAGGGGGAGGATGATGATCTGTTAGTTTATCATGTCATTTCTTGGGCAACTAATATTACTTCTCAACATGTTGTTCCCACCCCGCCAACGCCACCGCCACTGCCACCACCACCACCCATTCACCAGGTCTATTCCAGAAGACGTCACCCTCATGATGCATGTTCGGCGCCCATCTCTTCTTCGGCTTCGGATCCAGTGTCTAGTGATCTTACTCTACCGATTGCCCTCCGCAAAGTTCAACGTCGGTGCACTTATCCTATTTCCTCTTTTGTTACTTATGATAACTTGTCTTCTTCCTCTTGTTCTTTCATTGCTTCTCTCGACTCTCTGTCACTTTCGAAAACTGTTCATGAAGCCTTTTCCCATCCTGGTTGGCGTGAAGCTATGATAGAGGAGATGAATGCTTTAGATGCTAATGGTACTTGGGACTTAGTAAACTTACCTGCAGGAAAGAAAGCTATTGGATGTAAGTGGGTGTTTGCAATCAAGGTCAATTCTGATGGTTCCGTGGCTAGGCTTAAAGCTCGTCTTGTGGCTAAGGGTTATGCATAGACTTATGGTGTGGATTATTGTGATACTTTCTCTCCTGTAGCCAAGTTGGCGTCTGTTTGCTTATTTATTTCTATGGCAGCTACTAATAATTGGCCTTTACATCAATTAGACATTAAAAATGCATTTTTACATGGCGATCTTTCGGAGGAGGTTTATATGGAGCAACCTCCCGGGTTTGTTGCTCAGGGGGAGTGTGGGAAAGTGTGTCATCTTCGAAAGTCATTATATGG
Organism: Fraxinus americana; assembly: GCA_035079005.1. Classification (NCBI taxonomy): domain Eukaryota; kingdom Viridiplantae; phylum Streptophyta; class Magnoliopsida; order Lamiales; family Oleaceae; genus Fraxinus; species Fraxinus americana. Next base: position 7,808,912 of record CM068714.1, read on the forward strand.
TTTGAAACAGAGTCCACGTGCTTGGTTTGGAAAATTTAGTCAGGCAGTGGAAACGTTCGGAATGCAGAAGAGCAAGTCTGACCACTCAGTTTTCTACAACCAAACTGAATCCGGCATTATTCTCCTTGTCGTGTACGTTGATGATATTGTTATTACTGGTAGTAATACTTTGGGAATTTCATCTCTAAAGTCCTTTCTCCACACCCAATTTCATACGAAAGATTTAGGGGCGTTGCAGTATTTCTTGGGAATTGAGGTAACAAGAAGCAAGAAAGGCATCCTCTTATCTCAGAGAAAATATGTGCTTGACTTATTAACTGAGACAGGAAAATTGGGAGCTAAGCCAAGCAGTGCTCCGCTATGTTGCTCGGACTCTCCATTTCGGCCGGAGTACCCGTGTCGACACGACACGACCCTGGTACCGGTACGGAATACGGGTCCGATTCTTCAACTTTCAATCGGACTCGGCAAGAATTTTTTGGAAAATTTGAAAGTGAACAGGACCTGTGTTGCTCGGATTCGGCCAAGGAAGAAGAAGAAGAAGATGAAGATGAAGGAAGAAGAAGATGAAGGAAGAGCTGCGCCAGAAATTTTTTTTTTTTCCCCTGATCTGTAAACTCTGCTCCAGGACCCAGAAGAAGGGTTAGCGTAGAAGAAGAAGAAGAAGAAGAAGAAGAGAAGAAGGGGGTGTTGGGCTTGGGATGTTTTTAGTTTTGGGCTGGGCTTTAATTTTTTTTTTTTTTTCTAAATTAAAAGAAGTTTATCCATTGATGTTAAAATATATTTATAGTATTACATCTTTATTGGTTGAATTTATTTATCTTTTTTCTCAAGTTTTACAGTTTTATTGGATAAGCAAATTACACGATATTTACTATTTCTTAATTATGCTTTTTGTTCTTTTAATCTAGATAATATCATTTTAGTTTAAAAAAATATCATAATTAATGTTGTTACAAAATTTTAAAACAACGTAAAATATGATTTTGTTTTGGCCAAAATAATTGACACATAATTATAAAATCAACATACATAAATTTTTTATAACAATTTAATAGTATTTTTTGAAATTAATATTTTTCAAAACTTGACAAAATAGAATGTACTGAGCCATTTTGATTGGGCTGGATATGGGTGGACTTAATAATATGAATATGGATGAATTTAATTGGATTTTAATATGAATATGAATGGACTAATAATGAAATTGTTTTTAAACCACACATTTTTTAGTTTAATAAAATATTCAAATAATACATTTAATCATTTTTTTTATTTTTCAATTCATCATTTTTAATTCGAAAAATATTGTAATATCAAAATAAAAATAAAATTGAAGTTTGAAAGACGTACCCACGTACCCGTGTCCGAAATTTGGATTCTTATTAACCATGTCTCTGTATCCCACATTTTACAAAATAAAGGATCCGACACTCAGATACGTACCCGTACCCGAGTCCGAGCAACATAGGTGCTCCGATGCTTCCTAATTTGCAACTTACCAAAGATGGTAACTTGTTTGATCCTGAGAAGTATAGAAGACTGGTTGGAAAACTGAACTATCTTACAGTTACTCGTCCTGATATTGCGTATTCTGTTAGCATTGTAAGTCAATATATGTCTTCCCCAACAGTGCACCATTGGGCAGCTTTGGAACAAATCCTATATTATTTAAAGGGAGCTCCTGGACGTGGGATACTATACAAAAATTATGGACATACTCACATAGAATGTTTCACAGATGCAGATTGAGCAGGTTCTAAGGTTGACCGAAGATCCACTACTGGCTACTGTGTTTTTGTTGGAAGAAATTTGATTTCATGGAAAAGCAAGAAGCAAAATGTTGTGTCCCGATCCAGTGCAGAATTAGAATATAGAGCCATGGCACAGTCTGTGTGTGAGATCATGTGGATATATCAACTCTTAACTGAAGTTGGTCTTAAGACTTCAACACCAGCAAAGTTGTGGTGTAACAATCAAGCTGCTCTTCATATTGCGTCTAATCCCGTGTTTCATGAACGAACTAAACATATTGAGATTGACTGTCATTTCGTCCGTGAAAAAATACAATAAAATTTAATCTCTACAGGATATGTGAAAACTGGAGAACAATTAGAAGATATTTTCACCAAAGCTCTAAATGGGACTCGGGTTGATTATATTTGTAACAAGTTGGTAATTACAGGATTCTCTTTCCCTATTTAGATCTCTCGGTTGTATATATATCGTGTATTCTCTCCTTGTAATAATATATAAAATTATTCTCTATTGATTACACATACCAAACACCACCTCCTTAATTTCATCATCCTCAAATGGTCTCTCTAACCAACCGGCATCCTCTTTCGTGATAGTAAAAAATCCAATCCCTCTAACTCTGACCTCCACTCAAACTGTTCCCGATAGAGATTCTGATACAATCTCTCACCATTTGAATTCCAATATCCTGTGGGTCCTCATAAGTAACCCCATCTACCTCTAATGCCGTGATAGAATTATTGCGTCCGTTAGAATTAGCAACCCTATGGAAAAACTTGGCGCATTTGTCCCCTTCTTTCAATCATATAACCATCGATTTCTGACGCCAAGCAATCTCCTTCATCTCTACCAACCTCTCTAGCTCTCCCCTTAATTCTCCACGTCACTCCTCCTCCTACCCATCCTACCCTTGACGTTCCTTCCGTCTATCCAACTCTTCTATGTCTAAAGACACTGCATTTTACGACAATTTGACCTTGCCCACCACCTCCTAATTCCACCTCTTTAAATCCCCCTTCAAAACCCAAACTTGGAAAACCCAAATAACAGTCTCTCGTGTCAGGAATGGTTTGATTGGTGATACGAGGATAGAACTTCTTTATCTGTCATTATATGGCAATTATCAAATATATTAATTGTACTTATTCCTGCTGTCGGTTTTGTATTCCAGAAAGCTTCAAATAGTGGAGAAGATGAACATCCTAAACTTTCTTTGCATACCCCACATGGTGATGAGAAGGCATTTACATCAAGTTTCTCATCTCATGCAATGGCTGGATTTGATGCATTAAAGACTTTCGTACTTAAAACACTGCAAAACTTGAACTCAACTTATCACCAGTTAGTGGAGAATTTGCAATCAATGAAAGAGTTAGAAGGAAGTATAAACAGAAGAATCTCAAAATTCTTTTAAGCTGTCATACTGGCTCCTCTGCAACGTCTTGCAACCAAGTTTTATCTCAAGCTGAGTCCTAGATTTGGCTGAAAACCAATAAGTTAGTGTTCCTCTTTTTTTTTTTTTTTTTTGCATTCTCGTGGAACAGGGACAATTTTGTCGATTTCAGAATTTCTGTACTTCCAGAAGTTCTCTGGAATATATCCTGAGTTGAGACCTAAGTTGGATCAAGTGTTTTTGGTACTTCCAGTGGGTGTGAGGTTTAGATGTCTACTTGTTTTCCTTGTTAGTAGTCTTTGTCCTAACAGGATTAGGAGATATTTTGGAGCTAATAGATCTTGGCGTACTATCTTTAAAGAAGCATAGACCTGTTTATTGAATATGACGGCTTTTGATTGTGAGATGCAATCATATCCTTGTAGGTTTTCCATGTGTTTGGGTGTTATGCATAGAATTTCTTCTTTTCCTTTAATTATTTCTTTCATTAAATTTGGTTTAAATATCTGTAGTAGAATTAATTGAATAATATTTTTCTCCTCGTCGAGAAAATTTCAGATATCCTGCTGGTTTGTTGCTGAATTTGTATTGTTTTCTGTGATCAAATTGAGATGAACAGATCTATATTTGTATTGCATGGAATAAACAGGAAAATTAAATTCAATAAATTGCAGGGCATTTGAGAGGCCCTACTTCTCTCCCAAGGCAAAACCCAAATTCATTCTGAATGAAATGAAACTACCCTCCCCTCTATTTATAGTCAGTAGCCCATACAATTCATTCTACTAAATTCCCATGTTACACTTCCCCTACTTTAACTAACTTAATGAAACTATCAATTTCCCCTGCAAACCTGTGCACAAAATAGCCCCCAGAAGCTCTGAAACCCTAGCTAACAATATTCTGGTTGCTAACTGCACTTAACATGTTAAAGTACAATGTATTTGGTTGACTGTAAATAGTGATGTAACTAATAATTTACAAGAACTATTAGGCATATCAGCAAACATTGAAATTGACATGTTTACGTTTCCAAAACTATTTAGTTTTATATCTTGGTTCTTTCTGAAAACTGTTGTCTAAAATTTACACTTAATAGGTTCTTGAAAGTTATGACCGTGCATACACCAATATGGTTCGCGTTCAGCAACTATCTGAATTGGAGGAGGTATGGATGCACATATCAATATATGTTATTTTGCTGTTTTAAACTGGACTTACACTAACAGTTTGAAACGATATCATCCTATTGAGAAATGTCTGCTGCTATTTCGAATAGGTCATCGATTACCGTACTCTTCCTGAGGGAAACACTATTGCTGAGGGCCGGAAGGCTCTTATTCGAAACATGTGGAATGAACGAATAAAAGGAACGAAGCGGAATGTTGAGGTAACCTCTCTCTGCTGGTTTTTCTTATCATCCATTTTCTTTTAAAAATCAGCCAATTTGATGATCGAATGAGATTCAGCTATTAATGTAGAGTGGATATTGATTCCCATCATCAAAAACAGATTTCACACTATTGCCTACATCTTGTTTTCCTTGGAACATGGTATTATATTTTGCTCATCCTACGGTTGAAGTGCTTGGAATCTTATATTTACAGGTATGGCAAGCACTTTTGGCAGTCAGGTCTCTTGTTCTACCACCCACAGAGGATGCGGAGACATGGATCAAGTTTGCCTCTCTGTGCCGTAAAAGTGGCAGACTTAGTCAAGCTAGATCAACTTTAATTAAGCTTTTACAGGTCTGAGATGCATATTAGTGGAATTTTGTAGACATTTTATGCTGTCAATAATGGTTTAACTTTTATTTTCAACAATTACAGTTTGATCCTGAAACAACTTCTGAAGCTGTGCGGTATCATGGGGATCCTCAAGTAATTCTAGCTTATTTGAAATACCAGTGGTCACTTGGCGAGGATCATAGGCGTAAAGAATCCTTCACTCGATTGCAGGTGAGCTTTAAGTTTTCTTAAGTGGTAAATGCAAAGGATAGCTGCTCAGTTGGGGTTCTAATAATCTCTGTAATTTCTCTTTTGTAGGATTTGGCCATAGACCTCTCCAGAACTCCAGTTCTTCAACAAGCTTCACAGTCTAGCTTATTGGGTAGTTCGAATGTACCTCTCCTTGCCCGTGTGTATCTTAAACTAGGAAATTGGCAGTGGGCACTTTCTCCGGGTTTGAACGACGATTCTATTAAAGGTAATCAATTGAACTCCACTCACCCCCACCCCCCCCAAAAAAAAAAAAAAAGAATAAATGAAAGAGGAGAAGAGAATGTAAAGGATTTGGCAGCTGCTCCAGCAACTAAATTTGACATATTAATCGCTTTTCTGGGGATTAATTTCCTATGATTTCAGAAATTCTTAATGCGTTCGGAAGTGCTACTCATTGTGCAACCAAGTGGGCAAAAGCTTGGCATACATGGGCCCTATTCAATACAGCAGTAATGTCTCATTACACACTGAGAGGTTTACCCAATGTTGCTGGACAGTTTGTTGTTGCGGCAGTAACTGGATATTTTCACTCCATAGCTTGTGCTGCACATGCCAAAGGAGTGGATGATAGTTTGCAGGTAACACTTTGAAGATTAAAATCCTGTCCTACATTAGCGTAGTCAGCTACTTCTTGAAAAGTTTCTACTCCAATTTAATGGTTCTAATCTGTCACTACTACTGAACTCGCATAAAAATATCCAATATGAACTTGGGGTCAATTCATTTTGCTCTGTCCAAAGCCACGTTCCTTGTTAAAAACAAACTGTCACTTTTTCTACATTACTGCATTTGTTGTCATTCTTTACCTGCTTTTGTTGGATTTTGTCTTTAGAAGTTCAAGTATTACTATTATCTTTAATTTTTATCATGTTAAATGATTATCTCAATATTATTTCGAATTTATTTCTATAGGTGCTACCTTTATCGTCTCAGAAACTTGACTAGTTTATTATATCTTTCTTATTTTATCCTGTATCTTGATTGCAGGATATTTTACGTCTCCTCACTTTGTGGTTCAACCACGGAGATACTTCAGAGGTCCAAACGGCGTTGCAGAAAGGATTTTCACTTGTTAATATCAACACGTGGTTGGTTGTTTTACCTCAGATTATTGCGAGGATACATTCCAATAACCATGCTGTCAGGGAATTAATACAATCGCTGTTGGTACGGATTGGCCAAAGTCATCCGCAGGTTTGTTTATATGTGATACTTTTGCGTCATGCACCTAGACTCCTCTGATTGGTGAAAATGGAAATGTTATTAGTGAGAGACTTGTTGCATGTTTGTTTTTAGTTTAAAAAAATTATTTATAAATCTACTTGTAATTAAATTTTAAAATATTTCTTTCGATGGTCAAAGTTGAAAATAGGCTACTTTAAAACTAATCCCTACCTGATTATCAAAATAAGTAACTATTTTACATAGAAGGAAGAAGTAACATATTTCAAATGTGTTTGGTAACAGAAATTGACTTGAAAGCTTAGCCAAATGTGCTCTTACGTATATTGGACACTCACCTGAAACAAGAAGTATGAGAAAGTTTTAATTAATGTTGTCAGAACCTGGACTAGCCCGGCCGGTTGTTCGTTCCAAAGACCAGCCAACAATTAAAAACCACCTTTAAAATGAACTGCTCACGATTCTCCTGGTTTTCAAGGGTCAATATAGTAAAAAATGTAAATTCACATGCATGCAATGACCACATGCCTCCTAATTAATTCACTCACTAGGGTAGTTCTATTTATTGCCTTTCCTTCTCTCATTGCAATTGATAAATTTCGATGTGGAATAAGTGCGATCATACATGTTGGCTGTTGTACAATTGCACCGTAATGAGGGGGAGAAAGGGAAATACTCCATCAAAATGTTCGCCCACTTTTTTATAATTTGATTGATTAATTTCTCAAGAACGAATATAAGTATTAAAAATTAATATATCCAAAATGTAGTATAAATTTTGAATTTTACACTCTCACCAATATTATTTATTTAATAATTTATGACCATTGGCTCAAGCCCAGATCCCTTGCTGAACCTTTTGCCCGTTGACCCACTATATTTTCAAGGTCAATTTCCAAGCCAGTTAAAATATTGGTTTTAATTACATTTCTATTACACTTGGACCTTAGGAATTGTAGACCTTGCTAATTATACTGTTATTGGTGGAAAAATATATCTCTGAATGTAGAGCTTCGAAGGAATAATAACCACAGTTGAATTGAAATTGGAATTGAATGGACAACTTCACCATTTTTCAACAATCTTGCTTATATAAATTAAATTCGTCCATGATGATCGAATCTTTACATTTTTTAAATCTCCATGGAGAAGAGATCCAATATTAGATTTCCTTCATACTTGGTTACACGTTAGCCGTCAATTTTACTTTTAGAGTTGGAGACATAATTTTCCTGAATACATTCACGCAATAGAGAATGTAACGTGATTTTCTTGGCAAAGGCTAATAGTTCAGTATCAAAGAACTTATAAGAGAATGGTAAAGCTATGGTTATGTCTGATCGTACGATGGCAAATGTTTTACTTTAATGCATTCAGTCTCTTGACCTGAGAGAGTTACATAATTGCTAGAGATCATCGAGTTTTTTTCTGTAATTAGAGTCTTGGAGTAAACCTTGAAGATCATGCAGAATGAAGCCTTAATTAATCTTCAGTTTGTATAACTTTCTTTGAGCTTGCAAGGTACTTTTCGTCAATTGTATGACTAAAATAATTTAATTTCATGTTCAGGCTCTTATGTACCCTCTCCTTGTGGCATGCAAATCTATTAGCAATTTACGCAAAGCTGCAGCTCAGGAAGTGGTTGATAAAGTTAAACGGCATAGTGGTGTACTGGTGGATCAGGTGAAAAGGACTTACAATGGTGACTCTTTTTTGTTTCATTTGTGCAATAGCTGACTGTTTGGCTTTCATTTTGAAGGCTCAACTCGTGTCTGAGGAGTTGATAAGAGTTGCAATTCTTTGGCATGAGACGTGGCACGAAGCATTGGAAGAGGCGAGCCGCTTATACTTCGGGGAACATAACATTGAGGGAATGCTTAAGGTATTGGAGCCATTGCATGAAATGCTCGAGAAAGGAGCTATGAGCAACAATACTACCATAAAAGAGAAAGCCTTCATTCAGGTTGTCCATTGTTTCCACATTCTCGGACATACATCATCTGTTATAAGCAAAGTGTAGAGGAAAATATTTAACAGTGGCTACTATGTTCTCATGAATGTCAATTGCTTTATAGGAATTTGTACACATCAATTGAGAAATATGACTTGATTTCTATGGATTAAGCTGAGAAATATTCTTCATAACCTCCATTTGATACATGTCACTTATGGTACAATATCTATTAAGAACCTTGACGTGTTTCAGGCTTACCGCCATGAATTATTGGAGGCCTATGAATGCTGCATGAAATACCGAAGAACTGGAAAAGATGCAGAAATTAATCAGGTATTTGTGTGAAGAAATTCTGATATGCACTTTGAATTGTTTCGCTAGATTGCAAGTGTCTCGAGATTTTTTGGTTTTTAAGATGAACTTGATTAGTAAGAAGAAAGAATTACAGAAAAATTTGGGGCTAGAAGTCATCGATATTAAGTGTGAGAGAACCTCTGATTTCTGATAAAGCTAATTTCTTTGTTTTTTTCTCAACACCGAGATAATTGCTCTTTGCTAATCCTTGATATTCTCAGAACCCTCAATAAGATCTTCACATTAGCTTCATTGCATTTGCTGTTTGGAGATTCCAAAATGTAGCAGGCTACAATGTCTAATAATATCTTGCATCAACACTTTTGACTGCCATAATCAATAATCTACTTAACAATATTTGATTGTCTTCACATTGGTTTGTAATGATAATTGTAAAGACCAATAGAAAAAGGGGATGGACAGATTCAAAGAAAGACACACATCCACCTTTAGCAATTGATTTTTCCTTGTCCACTTTCAGGAGTTGATGGAAACACAAAATTGAGCTTCGAATAACCTAACCAAATCTGGGGCAAGCATCAATAAGGAGGGGTTGTTGAGGGGGGGAGCAAGGGTAGGGGATTTTTTTTCCCCCCTTTTATTTGTTCATATTTATTTTTCATTTAGTTGAACATGAGGTAAAAATTGTGTTTTCCTTGAATTGGTCTTTAGACAGAAGTGCCCAGATGGACATTATTGCTATGAAGGTAGAATTGTAGGACCTATTTACTCAAGAAAGTAGAATGATATGCACTACATTTTTAGTATACAAACTCCACTCACTTGCAGTTTAATAATATTGTTACTCTCTTTTTCTTAGACGGCTGTCATGCCCGTGATATAAATAATTCAGTTGCTCATCATATGTTCGTTGTTTTTGTGATCATTTATATCTATTTTCTGCTTCATTCAGAATAGTTCATTATGATCCATTTTGCTCATTAGAGATGATGGTTTTTGCTTCAACATAATATATTCAAGGAAAGATTTCATTAAATTAATTATCTACAACATTAGAACTTGCATGGACTTAGCATTGGGAGTTTTCATCTTCTTAGGGTATTCAACTGTCTGCAAGGAAATGTATTTTGTGCGCATACTTTTATATTACATTCAGTGGTTTTGGCTCGCAGAGAACAGCTCAACTCCTTCCAATGAATTGACATAATTTTCTCACCAGGCTTGGGATCTCTATTACCATGTATTCAGGCGGATTGATAAGCAGCTTCAAACTCTCACCACCCTGGATTTGCAGGTAAGAAAAAAGTTCTGTAGGTATTGGTACATGTTAATACTGAGATTTGAGATTTTAATTATATATTTCTGTAAAAAACAGTCTGTTTCCCCAGAACTTCTGGAGTGCCGGGATTTGGAACTGGCCGTTCCTGGAACCTATATAGCAGGTATAGTCGCAGTAGTGATTGGAAATATTTAAGGATAATTCACATCTGAATTGAACATCACTGATGACAGATATATTTGTTTCCTCAGATTCACCAGAGGTAAAAATTGCATCATTTGCACCCCAGCTTTCTGTCATCACATCGAAACAACGACCTCGTAAGTTGTCAATTCTTGGGAGTGATGGAGAAGAGTATACCTTCTTGCTGAAGGGGCATGAAGATTTACGACAAGATGAACGTGTCATGCAGGTTATATTTCATATCTCACTGTACCCTTGTTCTGTTTGGATGGTGGTGCAGTTCTGTTATAACATTATGCAAACAAATGCTTGTGCGCTCTTGGGTCAGAACTATGAAAATGATTTCATTTTCTTTCTCATCATTTATCAACTTTTTTTATGAGGTCTGAAGTTCAATTCTTTGCTAGCTGTTTGGTTTAGTTAATACTCTGCTGGAAAACTCTCGGAAAACTTCAGAAAAAGATCTTTCTATTCAAAGATATTCCGTCATTCCACTATCTCCGAACAGTGGACTGATAGAATGGGTTCCAAATTGTGACACCTTGCACCATCTCATCAGAGAGTACAGGGATGCTAGAAAGGTTCGTATGATGCCTCCCATCCAGGTAGTTTGTCTGTTTTTATGAAGCAGTTGCATATCCTGATTACGACCGCTTGTTTCCTGTATTGTAGATCACTCTAAACCAAGAGCATAAGCTAATGCTTAGTTTTGCTCCGGATTATGATCATTTGCCTCTTATAGCAAAGGTGGAAGTGTTTGAGTATGCTCTACAAAATACAGAAGGCAATGACCTGTCTAGGGTAGGCATTATTTGATGTGTGTATATATGTGTGCAAATATGTTTATTGGCTTTTCTGAGATTGCTTTTGTGGACTCCTTGACAGGTTCTCTGGTTAAAAAGTCGTACTTCAGAGGTTTGGCTGGACAGGAGGACAAACTACACAAGAAGTTTGGCCGTCATGAGTATGGTAATGTTTCTTCTTTCATTTGGTGCAGTCTCGGCATTTGACTTTATAATTTTCATTTTTTTACACCAGCAGACGAAGTAGAGGAAAGGAGGAAACAGGAATGTCATTGCACCAAATTCACTTCCTTATTCTAAGTGCTTGTTTGCCTTACATTATAATCTGGTCAAAGTCAAATTTTAATTTTAACCATACATTTCGTAGGAGTTAGCACCCACAATTACTACCCACTTATCAACCACTCATTTCTATAACATAATAATTTCAGCTTATAATGAAAGCCTAGCAAGCACTAAATGTTTCGCTTTCCAGGTTAGCCAGTGTTCATCATGCTGACAATAGTATTTTGCTCACACAATAAGCTTATGTCTCTGGTTCTGGCACGATGTCATTGTAGACATCTCTGTTTACAAGGCCATTATGATGTTTATACTTATGAGTCACTGCAATATTAAAATGCGTAAAATTAAAAACAATCGTTGCCTTAATTAAAAGGTTAATCTTTCTCGTTTTCTGTTGCTCCTGATAGTGACATCTATATTTGACTGCAAATCTCCAGAACTAGGGTATTGTTGACGAGTATCTCTTACATCAGGTAGTAGATACCAAAAATTGATATGAACCCTTGCCAATTAGGCAGAGAAGCAAGGATCATTGTTTGTATGTTACCAGAATTGCTCTCTATTCAATCAATTGTAAGAACAGAGAAATGGTGTTTCTATTAAAAGGAAATTTTACAATGTTAAATAGGCATTCGAGAGGTCCGTTTCTCTCCACAGAATTCACTCACACTTCGCAAATGAAAAAAATAAAAAGACTACAACCCGTTTCTCCATTTTATTTTGGGGCCCCCAGTTATTCTAGAAGAATCCCCATGTACCCCTCCCTCTTAACGAATTTTAACAAGTTTGTATGCAAAATAAATCCCTGAAATTTATGCTGCTGGCTGATCACTGCAACTGACTGTGTCCTTATTGCTGCGTCTTGCATACTTAAATCTGATGGGTAACCTATCAATCTCCTAATGTGTTCTAGTCATGTATCTCAATGATTATCATTGTGCTCATAAGTTGCACACACGTACCTGGGTGTACACAATATAGCCACACATATTCACACGTCTCTTCTGACTTCTCATTGGGAAAATTTTCTGAAATAGTGGCTTCTCTTGTCTTAGGTTGGTTACTTGCTTGGTTTGGGTGATCGACATCCAAGTAACCTCATGCTTCATCGTTCCAGGTACCTTCGTGACCAAATATACAATTGGTGATTACCAAGGTTATAAGTTTATTCTTACGAAGTGATGTTTGTCAGTGGAAAGATTTTGCATATTGACTTTGGAGATTGCTTTGAAGCATCAATGAACAGGGAGAAATTCCCTGAAAAGGTACTTTATCCTTCTAGATGTAATTTTTTTGAAACAATCTTCCACCTTTCATATGTTTTAGACAAAATTAATTCTTATTCGCATTTAACAAAGTCAAATTGGTTTGATATAGGTCCCCTTTCGGCTTACTAGAATGCTTGTTAAAGCTATGGAGGTCAGTGGTATTGAAGGAAATTTTCGCTCGACTTGTGAAAATGTCATGCATGTTCTGCGTGCAAATAAAGACAGTGTTATGGCTATGATGGAGGTACAGTCTGAATCTGCTCTTACTTATCTTCGGAATGTCCCTGTTTGACAGGTTTAGTACACTATTGCTATGTTAGGTGGTTCTAATGTGGTTATGGAGTGAAAGGGAATAACTGTTTTAATTTCTTTGCTTTATTTAGCGGAGTTATTTCTGTTCTTTTGTTCTGTAGCTTTTCTCTTTTCTTTAGAGATCATGTTCTTACTCATTACTCCCGTCCTTGCATTTCCTGCGAGTGTGGCAAGGGGAAAAAATTAGTGAACTTTCATTTAAGCACGGTGTGTTCCTGATTATTAATAACGATGTTGGCAAGGTTTAAAAAGGCGAAACTAAGTACTGAGGCAATTTTTCTTTATGAGATGAGGTGTAAGTTTCGAGGGGGATTGAGGCGTAAGCCTCACAAAAAACAAAAAATCTAAGTAAAAGAATTATAAAATAATAGAAAAATAAAAAAAAACGAAAGTTGGAGCATATAGTAAATAGGATATATAGTTAGTAGCATATTGAGATATAGTTCACCTAAAGAAAGAAGATGTTTAGTAAAAAAAAGAAAAGGATTATAGAAGTTAGAAATCACTCCATTTGCAATGGAAAAAAAGAAGCAGCTTAAACTTAAAAAAAAAAAGCCTAATAGTCTGCACTATCATCACTATTACTAGCATCGTTAATGAAATATCATCATAACTAATTTCCCCATTATTTTCCTCTTTGCTACTCTCAATTTCTACAAAAGGCAATAGCGAGGCGCGCCTTAAAGCGTTCGCCTCACATTTAGAGGCGTGAGCCTCATATTTTTAGCCTCAAAAATACCGCCTCAAGGCATACTGCATGCGCTTCACAGTGAGGCGAGCCTCGTTACATGTTGGTAGATTATTGCTGTGATAATTCCGGAAGCAGGTGCATGTATGCATACATGCTTGCTGGGAATAGGGTGGTAAAAGGTGATGTCAATGATGGCTTGATGGTTGAGTTTTTATGGTAGCGCTGGATAGTATAGCGATGAGTGTTGCACGGGATTGTTATGGTTGATTTGATTGATGATATTGCGGAATTGTGTTTGGCTTTATGTAGTAATGATTAGCTGCTTTGGTGGGAGTAATTTTTGGATTAGGTTGGCAGTCGGTTGTGATGGAAATGGGGTTTTTTCTAAGAGAAGACTCCCTTTTAATTACCCTGCCCCTTTCCTCTTCATATCTATACATCAATTTTATAATTGACTTTTTTTTCCAGGCGTTTGTGCATGATCCCCTAATAAATTGGCGTCTTTTCAACTTCAATGAAGTCCCTCAAATGTCTACTCTTGCAAGCACGCATGTGCCAGCCGTTGTGAATGGTGAGGAATCAGCCCCAAATGGAAAACTGCTTCAACCACAACGAGGTGCACGGGAAAGAGAGCTCCTTCAGGTACTGATTGATTTTTATCTAGAGAGCTCCTTCAGGTACTGATTGATTTTAATCTTACGAATCAACTAGCCTGATTGACTATCGGGCAAAATAAGGAGAAAACCCTCCAACCTGTGTATTCTCTCTCTCGCTACAGAAAAAACGAACTCCAAACAGTATTACTGGGGCTTATGGTTTCAATTTTCTTATTGTAGGCTGTGAATCAACTAGGCGATGCTAATGAGGTTTTGAATGAACGAGCTGTGGTGGTTATGGCACGGATGAGCAACAAACTCACTGGTCGTGATTTCTCTCCCTGTTCTTCGTTGCCATCTACTGCCATTCAACATTCGCTTGACCATAGCACCCTTATTTCTGGTGATACTCGTGAAGCTGACCATGGTTTATCCGTCAAATTACAAGTGCAGAAGCTTATTCTTCAAGCAAAATCACATGAAAATTTGTGCCAAAATTATGTTGGGTATGATTTCTCATATCTCTAATGCTGTCTTTAAGGAATTGTTTACTTTGAACTTTTCATAAACTGCTTTCAAATGAGAGAATTGACAAATGGAATACCTCTTAAAATAAATATAATAGCCACACTAGAAATTTGTCCAAGTTATCTAAACTTCTGTATGCAAAAATGCTATTTCATCCGAAAAATGTGGAATAAGAGAAAGAGCATGTTTTTCTAAGCTTAAAAAAAAATTATATCTGAATTTTTTTTGGATAACTTACTTTTAAGCAAAAAAGGTTCTTTCTTTGAAATTTATTCTTACCTTACTGTCAAAATAAGTAATTTTCTTATCTCACTTGACTAAAAATAAAGAAAAGAAAAACTATTTATTCTAAAACTTGTACAGTTAATTATAAGTAGACTTTTTAGGCTTAGCATCCATATTGTTTTACTTGTATCTAATGTGTCTACCTACTACTCGTGTTTCAGATGGTGTCCTTTCTGGTAAAGTGGATATCTCACCGGCCCGTGTACAGCCCCAAGCCTTCAGGGTACCTATGTTATCCTTGTAAATTACAAGTGCTTATAAACGCACTGAGGTATTCCTGGATTACCTCCCATGGCATCTATGAATTTGAGTTATAGTCTTGTTGGGATTTGTTGTAGTATATTATCATATTTATATATTGTGCAGAAATAGAGATGTGTTTGTGTTTTAAATGATATTTCGAATTTGAGCTTTGCATTTCATATTTATGGTCAATTTGATTTATTCGTATTTTTAAATTTTATTTTTATCGTACTGTGTAGTTTTGTTCAATATTGCATATTAAAGACGCATTTCGTATGATTCTATATATGCGGTTGCAGAGACAGAAGATCTAAACGAACAAAAATGTTATTCTCACTTTGTTCATCAAAATAAAAGTATTTTGAGAAAAATGAACAGAACAGATTGCTGCGGCCTCCTCTGTCGTCAAATCTGAACCACTTCCTCCTCTTTGGCGAAAATTTCAGATATGGCTAATCGGCATAGTGTCCCTGCATGGTTAAACTTACAAGAAAATGTAACAAGTAATTTTTTTAAATAAAATGTTGAACAGATTGAATTGAATTTTTATTGTATATGCAAAATCTATTCCTATTATTAATGTAATTGAAATTATTAAATAAATTATGTCATCCACCAAATTAAAAAAAAAAAGGGGCTATTCAGCCTCTGGTTTGGATGGTGCCACGTCATGAAGTCAATACATTCACGTCCAGGGCCCACCTAGTGTAAATCGCCAGTTCTAACGTGAGTGACACCAAATGAAGAAACTCTTTTAGTCAGTCACTTGATCTAATTGATGAAATTCATCCAGTTTCAATCATTAGATTATAACTATTCCAAAAACAGGTAATAATTACATAAAACGGTACGATATTAAAAACTGTAAAATTCATCCAGTCACTTGATCTAATTGATGAAATTGAGCTGTTTCTGCTCGAAGGCATCAGTGAAAAAGAATCTCAAGCTTCAAAGTTCCAGAATCATATTTAATAACGGGAGGTCATTATTGGTTATGCATTTTTGTGTTGTATTTATAAATTTTGCTATTTGTACATCGAGTGTCACCTCACACAAGGGGGGTTCACATTCAATAAAAAATTTGTGAACCTACTACTGGGGAGGGGGCTGTACATATAGTAAAACTCTTTATTTTCATTTCTGCAGCCTCTTAGTTTGCACCTTAAGCATTCTGGATTTATTAACTGCCATCCTTCTTTTTTCCTGTGCAGTATTTTGCATGCTGCTTGAAGAGAAGATATATCAAATAGCTCCTCGTCTTCAGTGATCGAACTAAGCACATTCTTGTATGTTCAACAATTAAAATATTTATGTTCAGCCTTATCCTTTCTTGTAACTCACTATTAAAACATTCTATATTACTTTTCTCTAGGCAAGGAAACAAGCGATTCAAACAAAACTAGAATCATATATTTGGAGAATAGTTTTTCTCAAACAATGGCAGGAACATACCAGTAATAAAATAATGCCATAAACTACTCACATTTAACATAAACAACACGCAAATCTCACAGGAATGGGTAAAACAAATTATTATTCGTAACCTGCGTCACCATCATCTCCAGTTCCCTCAGCGCCAACCTCTTGGTAATCCTTTTCTAGAGCAGCAAGTTCTTCTCGAGCTTCAGAGAATTTGCCTTCCAACATTCCCTGGCCCACGTACCAGTGAACAAAGGCCCTCTTTGCATACATGAGATCAAACTTAAGGTCAATGCATGAGAACACCTCGGCCATACTAGTTGAGTTGGAAATCATGCAGACGGCTCTTTGTACCCTAGCAACATCGCCACTGAGGACAACAGTGGGTGGCTGGTAGTTTTTACCACACTTGAAACTAGTAGGGCACCAGTCGACAAACTGGATAGTCCGCTTAGTCTTGATGGTGGCAACAACTGCATTTACGTCCTTGGGAACTACATCACCACGGTACATCAAGTAGCACGCCATGTATTTGCTAGAGATTGTTGGTTTAAAAAGGAGCTAGTAGAAGGCAATATAGCAACCTCCAACGAGCAAGAGAAATATGATAGTGAAGAAGAATGAGATGATTTGACATCCACAATAGTAATTGAAAAGGCTCGAGAAAAGAAAATCAATTCAAGTATAAAGGATGAATCAGCGGTGGTAGTGGTCCTACCTGAACAAAGAGATTATGAAAGTGATTGCAGTGATGACTCAGAAGAAAATGATTGGATCGATGAATTAGAAGAAGAAGATTAGAGAGATGAAGCGGGAGATGACATCATGGTTCATGAAAAGTCTACTTGGTGGATTCCGCAGAGGGAGGAACTAACAGACTCAGAAGAAGTGTTTGAAGAAGTATATCCTTTCGAGACACCGCAGAGGCTAGAACTGCTCGATTCAAAGGAAACGAAAGACAACTTGCAAGAGGAGGTCATGGAAGCACTACAAAGCATTGAGGGATTTAAAGATCTACATGTATCAAATATAAAAGTAGAGATTACAAGAGCGACACAGATTCTTGGGCAAAATGATGTGGACTAAGAAACACTAACGGAGGATCGAAAGAATCAACAAGATATCGAGGTACGTACAAATTCACAAGCACAAATAATCAAGTCAGATGGACATGAGAAATCAAGTACAAATCATGTTAAATTAAAAATTGATAAATAGAAAAGAATGAAAGAGAGAGTCGGAGAGATTGAATGGAGAATTGAGCACTTCAAAATTCGTCGAGGCAAAACTGGACGTCACGAAGAAGAAAAGAGTCAAAATGAAAAGTCGTTGCTGAAGGGGAGAACTATAGAATCAGCACCGACTTTGAAGAAGAATCTGGAAGTTGTTGGAATTGAAGCTCACAGCCATTCATAGAAAATTCCAGACAAAATAAACTTCAGTCAAGCCTAGAAGAATCTATCACCACCGCCATACTGGAAGCCGCTGGTATTATCTATTATCCACCGCCATTGAAGTTATCTAGAATTATGGAGAAAAAGGAAGCCACCGACTATGCTACCTATATATATGTGTGTGTGTTGCTGTATATATATGTATCTCTGTGTGTGATAAGATAGAGAGCAGAGAGATAGGAAGTCACACATATTTGTGTGTTGTGCGTGAAAGAGAGAGACAATTGTTGGAGTGTGAGTTGTTGAGTGAATAAAATATTATTAGTGGCGTTAGTGAGTTTGCCCAAAATTGTGAGAGTTTATTTCATTAATAAAATTCTATTTTCTATTTTGGGTGTTTAGACTCAACAGTATTTACCATGGCGAGGATCACACTTGGCCATCATTGATGATGGCTCAAAGGCGCTGTTGGTGATTTCAGCAACGGAGAGCTGCTCGTGGTAAGCTTTTTCGGCTGAGATGACGGGAGCATAGGAGGAAAGCATAAAGTGGATTCTGGGGTAAGGAACCAAGTTGGTCTGGAATTCGGTGACATCCACATTAAGGGCACCATCAAACCTCAGTGATGCAGTCAAGGATGAGATCACCTGCACCCCAACAACGTTCAGTACAAGCCAAAATCAACATAAAGACGAAAGTACGAATTATAAACACTGTATAATTAGTATGCAGTATCACCTACCTGAGAGATGAGGCGGTTAAGGTTGGTGTAGGGGCAAATGTCATAAATGGCTTCATTGTCAAGAAGTATAGCAACATCAGTGTGTTCAAGCAGGGAATGGGTGGAGAGGACACTATTGTAAGGCTCCACAACAGAAGTGGAGACCTGGGGGGAAGGATAGACGGTGAAACCAAGCTTCGACTTCTTTCCATAGTCACAGACAGGCGCTCCAGGAGCAGGGAGCCCAATCCCGAACCAGTGCCTCCACCAACAGCATTGAAGACAAGGAACCCTTGAAGGCCAGTGCAATTGTCAGCAAGCTTTCTGATACGGTCCAAGCACAAGTCGACAATCTCTTTTCCGACTGCACAAATTCAAAATTTCAAAGTCCAGTTGTTAGAACACTAACAAGTAAAAACTATTAGATTATAGTAATATGATCAGAAGTGATTATGTCGAATTCATTTACTTGTGTAGTGACCACGGGCAAAATTGTTGGCAGCATCTTCCTTCCCGCTGATGAGCAGTTCAGGGTGGAATAGCTGACGGTAGGTTCCAGTCCTCACCTCGTCAATGACAGTGGGTTCGAGATCCACAAAGACAGCACGCGGAACGTGCTTTCCAGAACCAGTTTCACTGAAGAAAGTGTTGAAGGCATCATCACCACCTCCTACAGTCTTGTCACTTGGCATCTGGCCATCAGGCTGTACAAGAAAAAGCAAATGTTCGGAAATCCTAATTCCCAGATAGTATTGCAATAGCACATAATCAAAAAATAAAATCTTATATTTGACACACAAGAAACAATCACCAGAATAGTTAGAAATTCTGGGTTTGAAATCCAAGAAAGAATCAATTATTTCAATTTATCTTTCAGCTAATTTGTTAGAACTATTAAGAAACAAAGAAGTCCTGCGTACTTTGAATGATCACCACCAGAAAACTACCTGTTACAACGACATTAACCTTTGAGCAGAAGACATAGGATCTAAGCCAATTACGAAACAACCAACCAGAGACGTCAAATAAAGGCAAACATTTTCATATTCGAATTTCACAGATCTAGCATATAAGCAAATTAACGATAACATTATTGTTCTTTTAAATAAAAACTTACAAATATTAACAGAAAACCCAAGATCGTTTTCAGATCTAAGCAAATTCCATACTTGTTTCTCAGTTCTGATAAGAGAACAATTCATTCAATTAATGCAGAAAAAATCTACCCCAGATACATATCAGAACATCTGTTACGTTAACCAGAGGCGTCTAATGAAACCCTGTCAACCATTTTCATTTTCAAATTTCACAAATCTAGCATAGAACCAAATTAACAGTGTAATCCATACACACGTTTATGCACAAATATACATATAAAAATAAATTTAAACATACACACGTAGCTAATAAACGTAAATGAATCTAAATAGTAGGAGGAAGTGGTACGTGAACGCCATGCTCGAGGCAATAAAGTTCCCAGCAAGCATTTCCGACCTGGATACCGGCCTGGCCAATGTGAATGGAAATGCACTCTCTCATTTTCGACGGAAAAATATGGGAAAAATGGAAAATTATGGGACAAAGATTGAAAATCAGACAAAAATTTGAGAAAAAAGAATTAAAATTTTGGCGTTTATCAAGAAGCCTTTTGCCTTTTTGGTGAAGAGGATATATGGGGAAGAGGTGTCTATTTATAGCCAAAAAAAAAAGGGCGGCTGCGATGTTGGGGTAACCATGGCAATGGGGCAGGAATGAGACGGGTTGGTCATTCACACTCCGTTTTATCGGGTATTTTTATTATTTTGTCCCATCTCCGTACTCAAATAAAGCGGAGCGTGGCGGGTTCGGGGTGGTGCGAGACAGACCCCTTGCCATATTTATCGCTCCATTTATTTTATTTATTGCATTTATTTTTTTTATGTTTTTAGTTAGTAAATATTAATACTTTTTTTTACTAATGTTATTAAATAATAATAAATTTATTTTTGTTCGATAAAAAATTTAGATTTGAAATTAATTTTAAATGGGGCGGGACTATGTTTCCCGTACCTGCTTTGTGGTAATGACCCTCGCCCCGTCTACTCGATTAGGTGGGTAATTCTCATCCCATTCGGGATGGGACTCAACTCCACAGATATCGAGTTGAACGAATTTTTTTGTCATTCCCATGGGGCGGGGGTAATGAAGGGTGGTTGGATTGGGCCCAGATATAAGCTGGCTTGCTCAATTATTACATAATTTCTTGATCTAAATAGAAGACAATTGGAGTGTCCCCTACTATTGATAATTTCTTGATTAAATTCGAAGATATTTGTGGGGTCCCTTTACATTATCTACAAAAGAAATTAGAGAAAATTTAATTAAAATGAAAATATAATCTCTTTTAAAGTATCTCCAACTATTTCTAGTTTAGGTGACCTCATAAATTGCATCACTAGTGCTAACACCACCCTTATACTTGACATTTCATGATATATTCAATTAAAGATTGTTTAATTAGTTTTATTAAAGTGTTTCTTTTAATTAAAGTAACTTTTAGAGAAAACTGATTTAATATGACTTTTTCTAAGAGCTCTTCGCGAAGAGGAATGTCTTTTAGAAATTAATTTTTAAATATCACTTAAGATAAATTTCTCATGAAATTCTTCTACATGAAGTTCAAATGAACTCCTAAAGTAGTTTTATGACATCAATTAATTGGACATATAATGTTGCCACATAGAGTAGTACAAATGGTGCTATATGGCACTACACTTTTACTATTCAAGTAAATTTTTCCTTTCATTGTTTACCTCCCTTTCTTGTAAAAACAAGGCTATTTCTTCTGCTTTCATTCTCTTCTTAGCTACAATTTCAATTTGTTTTCAAAATCAAGATTGCGTGACATTTTTTGCTTGTTCGTCAAGCTTTTGAGCATCTCTTTCAACTGTAGCCTAATCTCCCGACATGCTCAAGAATTGAGAGCCGTCCAGCAAATAAATAGTCAGAGGAAGTTTGTTTATCGAAAGAAGATAGGCTAGAATACAACTCTATGTTATACTGCACTCCCAAGTGTGCTGGTTCCCTCTTCTTCTTTACCCTGCGACTCCGATGAGAAGAAAAAAGAAGCGAAAGAAATACAAGGCGCAACAGGCTTCTAATTGAACCCACTCAACCCAACCCAACCCAAACCAACTAAGAGCCAAACCTAGCAAATACATCTTTTTCCTTCTCGGATGGTACTCCAGATAGTACCTCGTAGGATCTCTTGACCTGCCTACTCAGGTTTCGTATGGACATGCCAGTAGGAGTGCCCCTAGGTTACTCTTCTTCCTTCTCACCAGACAGCACAGAATACTGAAATACACAGGATGATGGCGTTCAAGACTAGCCTTAAAAGTGGTCGTAAATAGATGCGTCTCTCAGTGTAGTTGAATCTGTTTCCCCTGTTCTGTAAAACAACAGGGGACTCTCCCAACAGGATTTCCCACGGCATGAACGAAAAATGTAACAGGAGAATTGGCACGTGCCAAGGTAGCACAATTTCCAAATACTAGTTTATAGATTCATAATCATGTGTAGAGTTACATGAGAAATATATAGTACCTCATGATATGGTATCTTCTTCAATTTAGCCTCAAATGGAATTCAAAAGACCTAGTCTATTGTGGTTTACGTATATCTAACCTATGAGATAGATAAACAAATTACAACTGCAGTGCAAACTTTTCTGTGGTTCGATTGAACAAAAAGAGAGGGCAGAAAATGGTGTATGGTTAAACCTAGAACCTGTCCACGACCCTGTAAGATCGATCCATCTCTTCATATTCTCAGAACTAGAGTTGCTCAGCACATCAACCTTGCATCAGAAGTCATATGCCACCATTTCTGATCTCTGAACCTATCCGTCACAAAGAAATAGATCAAAGGGCAGGTTTTGTGCCACTCCATGCCATATGGGGATCATCATCATCTGCCCTGTGAATACGGCTTTCTTGGAAGTAGGATATCCCAGTCCATATCCCGCGAATAAGCAAAATACTCACGAACACTGCACTCCCAAAGGAGCAAATTACCTGGAATGACGTAGAGAAAATGAATTAAGGGAATAGAACAATCTAATCTAGAGAAAAAGAAAAAAAAAATTTATTAAGCTCTTTAATCAAAGGATAAAAAAGCTTTAAGTAATATAGTTTAGAAAGCCTTAAACTGGCAATATCAGAAGCCTGAAGCACCTAAGATCTATTACCTGCAGGAAGTGGTGGTTACTGAAAGTGTGATTATGAATATTTTTGTAGTTGCAGGGGACAAGACCAATTATCACAAGAATTAAATGGCTAACATTCTTTAGTTGATCCTTATGTTGGGCATCTCAAGAACCAACTTGTGATTGAGAAAATTACAATCTGTCAAGTGAAGTACATCAGCTCCAAAGTATCAAATCGAGAAACTTTATTTAAATGCACCAATTGATGATACGCCTTGTCATTATGACATCTCTCTCTGTCCAAATACACTATTATGGCCAACAGCCTTAACTCATAAATTTCTACAGAATTTTCTTTTTGGAGTTGCAGGGGACAAAGACCAATTATCACAAGAATTAAATGGCTAACATTCTTTAGTTGATCCTTATGTTGGGCATCTCAAGAACCAACTTGTGACTGAGAAAATTACAATCTGTCGAGTGAAGTACATCAGCTCCAAAGTATCAAATCGAGAAACTTTATTTAAATCCACCAATTGATGATACACCTTGTCATTCTGACATCTCTCTCTGTCCAAATACACTATTATGGCCAACAGCCTTAACTCATAAATTTCTACAGAATTTTTCAGAAAACTATGGCACCTTGCCGAGATTACAATATCCTTACATCACGTATCAACCAAAAATAGTGAGGATGAGACTCATAGTGATGGCCAACATTATCTTCAAAGAAAGTAAATTCACAAGAAAAGTAAATTATTACCTCTAGGAATGCCTTCAAAACCCACAAAAATGTCAGAATTATTACTCCATTAACAGCAAATCCAACCTAACAGAAAGAACAAGGGCTTTAAGTCAAAGAACCTAGACACATGACCAAAACAGGGTCACACCAAAAAAAACTAACAATTCTTGGTTGGTTGTTAGTAAGAGGTCTTCATCATCAACTACTTCTACACATGCTCATTACCATAAATTTGCGGTTAAACAAGCGAAAATATGCTCTACCTTGAAGTGAAATGGCAAGATGAATGAGTCAAAATTATGATGAAAGGTATTAAAGCTTTTTAACAATTCCTCAAGCCGAAGTAATAAAAATTGAAAAAATGGGATTCAATGTAGCAAAAAAGACTAGACTGTTCAGGTAGAAATCAGAGATGAAGTGAAAGGCAAAAAAGGTCCTGTTGTCAGTATAACATTTGATACTTTTGATTGAAGATAAGCCACCCCTCACAGTCTCCCAGCAAACAAATAGCAACACTATGCATGTTAGATAAAAAAACGGATTTCAAATACCCCACTGGATCACATGCTTACATAGCTTTGGGCATGCAGACTTCCAAGGTTGTCAGATAAACAGCAGAAAAGTAATTTTTACAACTCCATTCATATGCATATATACGTGTGAATGTGCATGTAGAAATGGCCAACTTCACAATGTTCAAGCAACAATTGATTCTATGTTCACTGTATCAAACTATGGCACAATCAAAATGAGAGCACCTGAGAAAAGTTTTCAAGAAATCAAGTCAAGACAATGATCGTATAGAACTTGTTCAGAAAAAATACTGCAAGACCGAACACGAGAAACTAGCACATTCAAGATGAGTGGTTTCTTTAGATTCCAAGAGAAGATCTATGTGCAATTTGAACTTCTCATAACACGACCATCACCCCCAATAATCTTTCAATATAAAACTGTGACAGAGATTTAAAGGTGTGGACCATTAGATTCTCTAAATATGTCAGCATCTACGATTATAGAAAATTTAGTCCAGCGTAAGAAAACCATAAAATCTATACATTCATGACGTGTAAGAGTTCTAATCGTGAGTACATAACTAACCCTAATCTAAAATCAACAAATGATTGAAAGAAAACAAGTGAAACCCCTTATACTAGAACTACTACTAAGATTAATGCTACTCAAAACAGGGCTGGAGACAGGGAATTTAAACAGGGCAGAGGTGGCTGTTTAAATCCCCTGTCCCCAGCCCTGTCAGCCATCATTCGTGGTTACTCAATTTATATGAATTCTGGACTCAAGACCCAAACGAAATTACCACCAAAAGCTGAATTAATCTGTAGAATTTCGAATTGTGTATCGAGTTGACAGCTTATCCTTACCAATTGGGCGGAGATAGGGACAGGAAGAACAGATCGAACGGCCTTGCGTGCTTTTCTGGAGACCTTTCTGAAAATATTCTCTACGAACCTAATCAAAAGGTCCAAACTCCTATCTTCCTCTTCATCCTCTTCATCTTCGTCATCGTCGTCGTCGTCTATATAGCCATAATCCCCCATCGCTACGCCGCTTCGAGGATTGACACCCCTAGTCCGCCAATCACAATTCAAACTCTGACCTTCCTGTACAATAAAAAGTCAATTACTAATCATATCGTCGTGCAAAATGTTATAGACCGAAGAAAGTGTTTGACCTGAAAGAGAGGAGAAGCGTTGAAGCGGTGGTGCTGGAGACGTAGTATGGTGGGAATCGAGAGTTGAGAACGATATATTTTTCGAGAAGGGGACGAGAGAGGGAAGTGGTGGAGAACGACGGCTGTCGCCGCCATGATCTAGGAGCTCTCCTGACTATTCAGTGCCGCTGGCCTGCTTGATGCGCTTAATGGAAGGACAGATTGATTTTAACGGCAGGGACTAACGTACTGAAAATTTGATGCTGTGAAATTTAACAGCCAATTATTGTACAACCTCGATCGACAACTTTTTACATGTGGGCGGGATTCGCATGTTTAAAAAATGAATTCAGTTAAATGAATATAATGTTTGATATAGGGATTGACCGACCACTCACATTATATGTGGTTCCTGGCCTGAATTAAATAATCCTGACCTCCCCATGTGTGTGTGTTATGTCATCTCATATGTGAAACATCATGTTTGTGTAGCAAAACTCTTAAAAATTCAAAAAGCGGACCCTTCATTTGAGTGGTTGTCAACCTCGGTTGTACAACTAGCATGACTCAAGTAAAAAAAAGCAAAAAAAGTTATTTGAATAGTGGTTTTTAAAAAATATGTAATTGTTATTTAAAAACCAATAATGTTATATATTATCTCTATCCCGTAAATAATGTACTTTTAATGAGGAAAGTATTTGGAGAAATTACACAAAAGTCGGTATTTGAAGATTACTGTGCAAAACTCGGGTGCCAACTTTAATTAATCATATATCAAGTATAATTATATATTTTAATATTAATATTAATATTACAATTGATCAAACTCCCCCAATTCATCCCAATCTCATTTTCAAAACGTAAATATATCTCTCTCCTCTCCTCTCCTCTCCTCTCCACTCTCTCTCTTTCTTCTCTCTCCCCGCCGCCAGTCACCACCTTTTGGGTTGGCGATTCCACAATCAGATATCACCAACATGAATCCATCCCAACCCCACTCCAACTACCCCCAAACCACAAATTTCTCCACATTTGACATTTTGTCTTTGAAGTAGAGGATGAATTTTTTTTCCCAATTTTCCTCTTCTCAGAAGAAACGGCATCTGGTGCTTTTTTTTATCATTTTCCTTTTCAACGAGTGGTGATGGCATTTTGTGGAGATTTGATTTTGTGGTTTTGTGGCATTTTGTGTGTAAAGTGGTGTGTTCAGGCAAGTGGAGGAGGTGGTGTGTAGGAGGTGGTGATGGGGAAGTCTCGTAACTGTGGATCAATGTCTACAGGTGGTTGTGGTTGGGTGTGTAGGAGGTGGTGATGGTGGATCTGATTCTGGTAACTATGGTCTGAAGTACATCTAGGATTGTGGTGGTAGAGGTGGGTAAGAGGTGGTGATGGTCAATCACAATTTGTTTATAAGTCATAGATCACAGTGTGAAGGTTACAAATCAATATCTACATGTCACATGTCACTATAAGTAGGTCACAGATCAATGTAGACAAGTCACGTATCAATTAAAATTGATCACATATCAATGCCTATAAGTCACGGATCAATGTCCATAGGTCATAGATCAATTAAATTTGGTCACAGATTAATGTTCATAGATCACAGTTCAATATCCATAGGTCACAGGTTACATATAACTGGTATCAGAGTGCATAAATCACGGGTCACAAATTCAATAGATCGGTCACATATTATTAATTTCTTTGACCTCAGTTATTCGAACCACTCATAAATTCAATTAAGTCACATATCAATTAAAATTGATAGTGTATCAATGCATATAAGTCCTAGACCAATTTAATTGGTCACATATCAATGTCCATAGGTCATAGATCAATTAAAATTGCTCACAAATTAATGTTCATAGGTCACAAATAAATGTTCACAGGTCACATGTTACGTATAATTGATCACGTATCAAAGTGCATAGGTCACGGGTCTCAAATTTAAGAGATCTGGTCACATGTTATTGATTGCTTTGACCTCAGTTATCCGAACTGGTCACAAATTCAATTAACCAGATTTCGACGATGAAAATTGAAATTATTTGCTCCGATAAATACTCTGTTAATTACACTAGTGGCTATTTTTCAATAATCAGTTTTAAATCTTACTAACATTGCTAAGTGTTGCTGAAGAAGATGATCACTTGCCAGTGATGCTCAGTTGACGTTCTCCAATGGTCACTATATTTCTCCCTTTATCTCCATTATTTGAGTCGATGATGCTTAGTTGTTACTGCGCGACGATTAGTTTGTCGCTCAAGAAGTTGTCGACAACGGTATGGATTACACCCCCCTCACATAGAGAGGAACCCATACACAATAAAATATTTGTGGGCCCCCCTTAATGAGAGGGGGTGTAATCTATTATGTAAACCATCGTGTGTACATCTAGTATAATCCTTATTCTTATTCTTTAGAATTAGAATTGAAGCACGAATTTCAAAAAATAAAAAACAAAATTTTGCTATATATCCTTCAGTCGAAGTAGAATCCATCTTCTTGCCTCCCACTTGTACGGTGGAGTGTCCGACCTTCACTTCTAATGGCTATTTCACAAGTACTTGTCAAAGTTGAGGATTTAGGACGATGATCGACCAAGGGAAACGATTTCTACTATGGGCTCCCAGCTCACTCCAACAAATGCCAAGTTGAGTAATTTACCGAGGGTCTATTAGGTCCTCAGCCTTAGCAGCTTTTGGCAATTACCAAAATGTTATTGGACAACTTAGTGTTATTATTGTTGGCACTGTAATTCAATAGAATATCAAAAATTCACACATTAGTCAACATTAGCAACCAAGATGACAAATTGGTTAATTGGATTTTCATCACTATAACGAAATTCATTCGATTAGCTCTTCTCATGTTACAATTCGTTGAAAACGTTCGCCCACGATCCTCTCCAAGAAAGGCCCAATGCCACGTGGCCCAGTAAATACCACAAGCCGTCACTTGATGCCAAATACTATAGTTCCAAGCACTCACAAGTCGCTTTAGTTATGTGAACACCAGAGTTGGATCACCAAGATTTTCAACTTAACATCACTTGGTAGTCGCATAAAGTAGGGCAACGGTTCAAAACTAGTCTTTTCACACAAATCAATCAACAATGGCAATGCAAGATTATCTTTCGCGGACCTCCAAAATGTAAACACCTCTTTCTCAGGCGTTGTACCGGGAAAGCCACATCACTTACACTAATATTCTTAGTTAAATTGCAATTTGCCCGTGAAAATTCCAATATTGTACTATGAAAGGGACATGACTAGTAGGATGAGTGATCACAAGATTACATCCAACTAGCACAATCATTTTCAGGCACACAAGGCCAATAATCACGTGTTAAGTGGATTTAAGTGATTCACCTCATAAATGGAATACTTGGAATTTTTAAAAGGGAAAAATTCAGTTATCAGATGTTATCTTTGGCCCATTTCAAAATTGACAATACATCTTTCAAATTTCTGAAATCAGATATTGACATATAGATACAAATATATATCTCATATATACAAATACATAATGATATATAAGTCAGTTTCCTTAAAATCAGCCCGCACTTACCGTTAAACCCAGATTCTCCGATCGTTTGAAATTAACCTCCCAAAAATAATATCCGTCACGCAGGGAATGATTATAATCCACGGAATTGTGAAATTCTCAATCTACAGGCACCGAAATCCTCTGAGGCGACTCTAATCGGAAAATCCAGGTCACAGCTATCGTCGGAAGATCCAATTCATGGAACAGGTTCCATTACGCTAAACGAATTCGAGTTCGGGAGTTTCGAACAATTCGGGTATGTAATTTTTAATTCCAGAAGTTTGAAATCAGAATTGACGCTATTTGAAGTCACTTTATTTGAAGAAATTGACATGAGTGTTTCCGATGAAGACTTATGTGACCATGCGTGCTTCATGAAGCAATCTGAAATTATAACTGTGTCACATGCAGTTCAAAAAAAATATGAAGTGTTTTTTTTCTAATCAAATCCGATGTCAGTGACCTGTTCACGTATGTGATTCGAATTTTATTACATGTTCGTGACCAGTAGTGTTCAATTAGCTTTCAGAACATAGGACCTGCAGTTTAAAAACTGTGATATGCCTTCATTCTGGCTCAGAATCATGTTTCTGACTACGTGACTTGATCTGTGACCCCAAAATTTAATATATATAACTGTGACTATTGAACTGTGACGTGATGTAGGTTTTATGTGCAGTTTTGTTATCAAAACTGTTGCCTAATCTGTTATTTGTCAGTGACTAAGTAACTTCAACTGTGACTTGATCTGTGACTTCATATGTGACCATAAAATCTAATATAAATAACTGTGACTATTGAACTGTGACGTGATGTAGGTTTTATGTGGAGTTATGAGATTCAATGATGTTGGCTGATCTGTTATTTGTTTTTTTTTTTTTACAGAAAGGGAAAAAATTCACGTTGGTTTGACGAATGGGTCACAACTATCGTTGGTGTTGATCGATCGTAGCTGTGGTTATGCGAAGTTTCTGGATATAGTTATGAGAGAGTTCAACTTGGATCCTTCTAAGGTCTCAGTCACAATGAGTTATGAGTTGATTAACTATCTGCCTCCGGTCACAGTAAAAAATGACGATAATTTGTTGGCCTACATAGTGTTGAAGTATATGCATCGTGACCCTACCAAGTATCCAATTACAATTGAGGTCTGACTACGAATGTGTCGAAATGCATGTTGTACAACCAATTTGTGTACAGCCTAATGGAAAGGAATTCTCGTTACAGGATTTGTCGACAGACATATGTGGATCAATAATAGAACCATCATGTCCAGAGATCCAACATGTGGTCACGGTTGTATCAGATGCTGACTCTAGAGAAGTAGAGAAATGAGTTGTTTTTCGTAACAAAGAGATCCTGAAGCTGAGCTTGTCCTTATATGCAATCCAAAAAATGTTTGAATATGTAGTTGTTCGGTCAGACAAGAAAGACTACCTTGTGAAGTGTAGTCATGACGAGTGTGATTGGAAATGCAGAGCATCAAAGATGGGTAAAACAGAGATGTTTAAAATAAGATACATTGCAGAAGGTCACACATGTGCTTCAAACATTGTATTAGGCACTCATAGGCAAGTGACAAAGGCTGTTGTGTCATCTTGCATCAAATACAAATTCACATCGTCGCGCACCATATACACTCCAAATGATATACGTAATGACATGTTGCACACATATGGAGTATCTTTGAACTATGTGAAGGTTTGGAAGTCCCGCGAGGATACTTTGAAAGTGATTAGAGGTGACCCAACAGATTCATTTAGTCAGGTACCGAAATTCTTTTCCATGTTGGAGGTAACAAATCCCGGGACGGTCACAGGTCTACACCTTGATGGTCACAATATGTTCAAATATTGCTTTATGGCATTCGGTGCATCAATTCAGGGATGGAAACATTGTAGGCCTGTTGTTGTGGTCGATGGCACGTATCTAAATGGACACTATGGTGGGACTTTGTTCACGGCATGTACACAAGATGCAAATAATAGCATATTCATACTTGCTTTCGGGATTGGTGATAATGAGAACGACAGATCTTGGTCGTGGTTTTTCGAAAACTTGAGGAAGGCATATGGGGATAGAGAAGGGTTGTGTTTTATATCGGATCGGCACAAAAGTATCAAGAACGCAATTGAAAGTATATATACTGGAACATGTCACGGGATCTGTTCATACCATCTCCTACAAAATCTGAAGTCACGCTATGGAAAATCAGGTCACAACATCACGCAAGCATTCAACTCAGCTGTTCGTACTTACACCTTGTCGGAATACGAATATCACATGCAAGAACTCGACGCAATTAATGAGAAGATCAGAGGTTACTTGGTAATATAATACATAGTATTTTCAGTCTACATTCGTATACATCTATTGTAGAATTGTAATGTATGTGACACTTCATTGTTTTTATTATTGTAGGTTGGTGTTGGGCTTGATAAATGGTCACGATTGCACATGCCAACGAACAAATATTCCACGATGACATCGAACATAGTAGAGTCGGTTAATGCGGTCACTAAGTCCGCCAAAAACTACCCTATAATAGCTTTGTTGGAATCGTTGCGTGAAACTATGCAATCTTGGTTTTGCAAACATAGAGAGACTGCACACAGCACTTTCACCACCTTGTCTAGTAAGTACGAGAAGCAGCTAAGGGAAATGGGCAAAGATGTGAGAAACTTGAGGGTAATCTATTTATTGTGAACTGAACTTTGTAATTGTGACC
The DNA here is from genome assembly GCA_035079005.1 of Fraxinus americana. Classification (NCBI taxonomy): domain Eukaryota; kingdom Viridiplantae; phylum Streptophyta; class Magnoliopsida; order Lamiales; family Oleaceae; genus Fraxinus; species Fraxinus americana. Next base: position 7,840,407 of record CM068714.1, read on the forward strand.
TCATATGTGACTTATTACATCTTCATCGTTGTTTACGTAACTTGTTGTGTACATAACTTTGATCAATTGCAGGTTTGTCCAGTAAATGAGGCAACATTTTCAGTTACTTGTGAAAGTACATCCTTCGTTGTTGATTTACAAGAGCGTATTTGCACATGTAGGATGTTTTAAGTTGATCAACTACCATGTCCACATGCATGGCTGTGCTTGCAAGTATTAGGATGGATCCATATGAGTACTGTTCATACTATTACACAAGAGAATCATACCGGAATGCTTATCAAGGAAGCATTTTCCCTGTTGGAGATCCAAATGAATGGACAGTCCCAGAAGATATTCAGGAAATTGTTGTAATAGCGCCTAATCAAAAGAGGAGTTGTGGAAGGACTACCGAAAAGAGATTCAGATCTTCCTGTGAAGCTAGCATAACTATCAAATGAGGACGATGTGGTAATAGCGGTCACAACCGCAAAACTTGCACCAGCTTGGTTCCGTTAAGTCAGAGTCAGTCGAAAAACAAAAGGAGGAAAAGGAAGTCAACCTTAGATAGAGAGTGTCAACACTTCGATGAATAGTTTCTTTCTTTTGTCATTCAATTTTCAAGTGTAATTTCTCAATTAAGAACAACATTACTTCAGACAATATAGTTGCCAATTTTTTCCAATCATATGGTATTAATTAGTACAAGAAACACAGTGATTTAAGCAAAACACCCTGTCAATGTAACAGGTGACCTATACTGTGACCATCTGGGAGAAAAATAAAGTACCGAATTGTCATTTTTTTTAATGTCAGATGGTAATGTGCAAAATATTCCGTCACATGTACTGTTGCTACTTGAAATAAATGTTTGACTATCAACAAGTACTAAAAAATAAAAAAAAAATACTCATGTGACCTATACTGTGACCAGATGAAAACAACTTCTAATTATTCACAAAGCTGTGAGATATGAACCTTATCTTGTTGTTAATAAATTAGAAACAACCAATCAAGCGATGTGGATTTGTGACCTGAGTTGTGACTTGTGACCTTAGTTGTGACCAGACCTGTGACCTGTGACCTCGTTTGTGACCATGTAGCTGATTATTTTAGAATGAAAATATGAATCTGCGACCATGAGTTGAAAACCAAACAACAAATTTGAACAAATGAAAGATGTGATTAAAATGCAACTGAATACATCCCAAGTCCAGAAAAGATAATTCCAAATTAATAACTACAAAATACGCTACAGTCTCCTATCTATTACATGTTCATTCTAAATATCAAGACTGCAAATCAACCATCAATCTATGTGAATACTTTCTCCTCCAGTTGGCTGCGCCTTCTTTGTGGCTTTATTGATTACACGATGTTTAAATTGTAACGATGCTATATCAAGGCGTGCTCTACCCGCATCAAATATCATCGGCATTGATCCTATATCGTTATGTAGCATGTATTCAGCATATTTCACCACGTATATGCCACAGTCATGTCTGAAAATGGAACATCAGAATATTAATATACAACTCCAATGTATAATGGTGTTAATATCGATGTGGATGTCACAAACTTACCCATTTTCTGCTGAGGAAGTGAGAAATCAAGTTTCACCTCCATGTCAACCAATCTTTCCAAATTCCAGTAGCTTTCAAGAGTTGTGGGATAATTTTGACAAATGGTTCAATTCCAACAAGCACCTTGACATCATTGTATGTCTTCCTAGCGGAATTGAATACAAGTAACATTCGTTTCTTTAGGTCGAGCACTACAAGCATCAAGTGCGCTTTATTCATGGGTAGTATTGGCAAGAAGACAATATCCACATCAGCCCAGGCTGTACTCAACGGGATGCGTGCACCTGTAATGTCGTCAATTAGTCGTGAATCAGTGACAACTACATTTGGATCGTCCTTGAACGTTTGATAAATGTTCTTGAGCTTGGCTTGAAACAACGAATCCGTGGTCGTAGCGTTGAATTTCACATTCGGACCATTTCTTGCTAATTGACGAATGTAGTAGAAGGACACGTCCATATGCTGTTACAAAGTAGTAAAAATACACGTTAATAAATGGTACAAAAATCTGTGACATATGCTGTGACCTGTGCTGTGACCTGCTACAATAACATGACCTATGTTGTAACCTGCTAGAATAACATGACCTGTGTCGTGACCCGATCGTGACCGTGTTGTGACTGCTACTATAACATGACTGTCTTTGTGACTGCTAGTATAACATGACAAGTAATCTTGTGACAAGTCTTTGTGACACATTACGTGTCCTACGTGTATCACGTGACCTGTGCTGTGACCTATGAAATCGTGTATGAATACAATTGTAAGGTATTCCTAGATATATAACATATAATTAGCAACGTATCGAACTGCTCCATGATGCCTCCCTTGATATACATTCGTACCACCAGGATTTATTTCCAACAAGGTATTGGCCAACTACAAACGGCGGTTTAATGTGATCATCTTTATCATTAAACTTCTTCCTGCAAATGAAATTATACTTATTAGTTCAATGCAACAAGAAGTATTAGTAAGGGATTGAGTAATAATAGATAACGTTCGTACTTGTTGTGGGGTTTGTATCCTCTTTGAAACCAGTTCTGGAAATCACCAACATCACATTCATCTGCATATTGATTATATTTTTTGAAGACGAGTACGTTCCCTTGAGGCTTTATTTGTTTCACTTCTATGGCATATGGAGACTGAAGTGCCTTAGCCAGCTTGGTAGCCCTCTTAACGGGCAATCCAGAGCTTGGTGGGGGAACGGCGATGCCTAAATAGGAAAATTGATATCAAATGTCAGACAAATGAATGTATACCTAAATAGGCGAGATGTGCATAGTCTGCAACATAACAGATAATATGGATACCTCATCCACAGCAGATTCCGTCTCCTTCAGGACATTGGAAATGACAGAGTCAGCCTGACGTTGCAATTCTTTAAACTTCATTCCTCCTGGCTGGGTTGCTTATGTGCATGCAATACGCAGATCAAATGATGGAACTTGCAGACCGGAGGGAAAATATCCATCATCAGGATACATCTTACCCTTACCTTTCACATCTTTCGTCTTTTCCTCCTAAAGTAATGGAAAGAATCAAAAGTGAAATGAATAATTGAATGTCAAAAGTTAAATGGAAAGGACTTCAAGAATCAACTGTTATGAATTAACGTACTTGGTGTACAGGACCAGAAGCTCCCACAGCATCATCCACTGATGTCTCTCTAAATTTGTTCAAAATGGCATCCATCGAATTGGAATTCAAGGCCGTCACAGATTCGGATAGAAATTGTATATTCGATTTGATGTCCAGCATGTCCGTACGGATTTCACCTTGCATTCGAACAATAATGTTCATTTTCTTATGCTGCTGAGACTTCAATGTGGACATCTGTGACTTCATCTCATGAAGTTGTTTTCTCAGTTCAGCAACCTCTTGCACCACAAGAATTACCAAAATCAGTTCCAAGAAGAGAGTGGAAAAGACTAATATGACCATCATAAATGCAACTGACTACAAATTTAAACTCGAAGCGGAGACATGGTTACGAACAACTCACATCAGTCAATGGAGTCCCAACAAAGCATGGTGTGTGAGGACTACTAGCATCACCAGAAGGACCATCCCCAATCGGATATTTACCGTGTGATGGTATTCCGTGCCATCTGGGTGGAGAATCCACAAAATCATCATCATCAACTTCAAAATCAGCGTGTCCAACTCTACCATCAGTTATCATGAGAAGTGGTTTTACTGCGGCAGAACCTGGCATGGTGCTTGTATCGGTTCGGTGAACTGATCTATTTCTCACGCTGCCCTTTCTCTTCTCCGCACATGACAGTTTTGGTTGGTTAGGTTTACGATATAAAACCTCGGACATGTATGGCATTGCCATTTCAGTTTCGGACGGGTCCAAATCACATATTTGCATCTGCCAATGCAACATCATCAAGTTGAAATGTTAGATGAGCTGTGACTATATAATCTGTGACTTAACCTGTGACTATGAAATCTGTGACCTGATCTGTGACTATGTAATCTGTGACGTCATGATCAGTGAGCTGTGACATAATCTGTGACTATATAATAAGTGCCTTCATGATAAGTGAGCTGTGACCTAATCTGTGACTATATAATATGTGACTTGAAATAATGTACTAGTTATATTCGAATTTGTATTGCGTTTAAACACTTACATCCGGGTCCGAGAAGCAATCAGGTCCTTCGAGCTTGGCAACCGATGGATAATCATCTGTCGTCCAATTTCGTATCCGGGGGTACTTTCTTGCAATCCTTGTAGCTATAGATCCATCTAGACTAGGAATCATCTCATATATCCATACTTGGAACACTATCAACAGACCTTTTAATCTATAATGTGCTGTCCTCTTGCTCAACCCACCCCTAAGTGAACTGATAAGCGTGTCAAACAACAATTTACCCCAGGGGAACAAGTTCATTCTATTAAAGTCCTCAATTAGAACAAACAAGTAGTGTTCCACCACTTTCTTGTAATCCCTAGGAAGTAAATATGAGGTAATGAAATATAATGCACCAAGCTTGGAGACATCTTCATCAAGCATGTCGCCAGCAGCAAAATATGCCTCCCTGACATCTTCATGGGTCACAACCTTTAACTGTTTGAAATATTTTTTTTTTCAAACGAGACGGTATCTTCTCCAGCCTGCTCGTATCCCCTTCCCCAACATATCTAAGTCCAGACACCAAGCAAAACTCCGGAACTGAGAATCTAACAAACCGCCCTCCTATATTGAACCAAATTTCTTCTTCGTTTGGTTGTTTAACCAGTCTCAGTAGGAAATAATGGATCAACTGCGGTTGAACGACAACATCATCGCACTCTAGAAAGTGGCCAAAACATGTGTTACGAAGAATTTGCCTTTGTCCCTCATTCAGATTGTTTTTAAATTTCAACAACACGCCCTTCGTGTTAATGACTGTAATTTTTCCAGGAAACCAACTTTTCTCTGGTAGAACAAAATTTCATACCTGAATAAAGATCACCAAAGACACATAACCCATTAGTGGGCAGAATCTCAAACATGCATTTTATTTAAAACGAACACATCAGAACACATTGTTGGGTAGGTCACAGAAAATTTGTTTTCGGTCACAAAGGGTTTGGTCAGTGAATGACATGATTAATTTCCTCATTCGAAATGCACATATTAGAGAGGTAAAATATCAAGATTTATGTTCTTATGATCACACAATGGATTTGCCATTTCCACTAAACTCATACATCACAGAATGAAGGTAACGTAATTCCTAAATTCCATCAATACACCTTACCCAATGATTTTGGGGTTAAAATATATGATTTAATTGAAAAACAATCTGAGACTTCATATGTGACCTTCGTTTCAGAAAACAAACAAATCAAGATTTTTTTTTTCTTCATCACAAAACGGCTACACCAAATTCCATCAATACATCACAGAATAAGGGGATCATAATTCCCAAATTCCATCAATACACCTTACCCATCAACTTTAGGGTTAACATTTGGGATTTAATTGAAAAAAAAAAAGCTGAGACTCCCATACATACCTTCGTTTCGGACGATTTTTTGGAAGACCGGTTCGATTTTTGTCTTTTGGTCGACGAATCTTCCTGGACCGCCTCCAACTTCCTTTTTCCTCCACCATCCGAGGTCTCACCAACATTCGTCACTCTATTTTCACTCCTCGAACGAGCCATTTAGGATTGTGTTTACGATTATAAGGGAGAATGTATCTCCAACTTCCACGGATTTCTGTGAGGGAGAATGTATAATCACCGGAACTGAATATTTTACGGAGTGGGCACTATGTGCTTGGTGATGGCGGCGGCGGCGATTTCAACGGAGACGAAGCTTGCTTTGCGATCGTGGGTTCGAGTAAAATAGGAGTTTCTGAAAGTTTCCAGAATGCATGGGAGTTAACGTAGTTTACATATTTTAAAACACTTAATTATAGGGATAGAATCTGTTACGAATATTTTTTTTGAATTATAATATATATATTTAACATATATAATTATATTGTATCTATTTTAAAAAGTTCTGACTTTTGAAAAAAAATATATAAAATCTGATTTTAGAAATCGAATCTTCAAAAGTAGGGAATCATGTAATTTCCACTTTTTAAAATCTTGTGACTTCATTACGGTATTTTTTTTTTTTTTTTAGATTTTATATTCATAGTGAAATGTATTGTTTAGACTAATTTTATTAGTCTTATTTATGACCTTTTTCATTCCGGCAAGCAGCCTGTGGTGACGAGTTGAACCTCGCTTACAAACTGATAAAAGATGCTACCGCCTTGCGAAAATTGATAGCATAAAATTCTTCGAAGTAATACCAAGTTTTCTTAATCCTGCGAAATTGCTATTGAAATATCAGTTGCATTAGTACTACCATCAGATTTATTATCACTATGGCATGTTTCAGGAATATGCATGTAGAAGAATTAATGATGGAAGAAGAGAAGCAAATGAAAATTAGAAAGGTAACTTTATCAAATGTTTATTACTTTATTCTGCCTACTTATCTTGTTCTCTGTCTTTCTCTCCTCCCACATGGCATACACGCAATTACTAAAATAGAAGGAGCAGAGGAAAATAGAATGCAAAATCGTGTGGAATTTCGGAAGCTGATGGAAGAGCATATTGCTAAGTTGCACAGGTTTTCTGGGGAAGAGAGCTTTTTTCAGAAATTTTTTGATGAGGTCATAAGAAAGAAAGAGAAGTCGAAGGAGAAAGATGCTATGGTATTTGATTAAATACATATCTTCTTTTCTTGTTACTAAATATTAGCAAACGAAATATAAAATTTAACACTAGAGACAAAAAGGAGATCATGGGCGTGATTCTACTAAGACGATGTTTCGTTGAGCTTAAGGATGACGATTTATTTGTAGAGGATGGAGAAATTTTTAAGCATTTCGCTTCCTATCTTAACAGAAATTGTAATTTAAGGAGAGAGATTGAGAACAGAGCAGGGAAAAAAATTGCTTCAATGTATTTCCATATTTTTCCCTTACATTACAGCAGAACATATCTTTATATAGCAATGTACAAAATCGTGTAAATAACGAAATCAAATTCTAACAAGGAAGGTACAAATATTCTAACATAATTACAGCTCATTTATTTGCATTTATTCTAGGAGATTCTCTGGTCCCTGATTTTAGCTGAGGAGCTGTGATCATTCGTGATTTTGACAGCTGAATTGTACTGTTTTGGTGGCATATTTTGAGTAATTTTCATCACCCCCCCTTCCCCCCGCAAGATGAAGAGTGGATATTAAGAACTCCCATCTTGAGCAAAAGAGAAGATAATGATGGAGATGGAAGTGCTTTGGTGAGTAAGTCAGCCAATAGTGAGCTCGATGGAGTGTAAGCAGTAGAAATGATTTCTCCTAGAATTTTGTCACAAATCAAATGGCAGTCTAATTCAATATGTTTGGTACATTCGTGAAAATGGGATTAGCTGCAATGTGCAATCTAGATTGGTTGTCGCAATATAAAGTTGCAGGCTGTGATTGCATAACTTTGAGATCAGCAAGAAGATATTTAAGCCATACAATCTCACATGAGGCAGCTGCCATTGATCGATATTCAACTTCGGCAGAGCTTCGAGAAATGGTAGTTTACTTCTTGGATTTCCAGGAAATGAGAGACTGACCAAGAAATACACAATAACCAGTGGTGGATCTTCTTGTATCGGGGCAAGACCAATCCGAATCACATTATGGAGTGAGATGACAGGAAGAGGATGCAGCGAAAAACATACCTTGTGCTGGAGAATTCTTGACATAATTTAGCACATTATATGCGGCTTGAAGATGGGGGAGCTGGGGCTGCCATGTATTGGCTGAGCAAGTGAGTTAAGTAATTTAAGTCTGGCCTGGTAATGGTCAAATAAAGGAGTCTGCCAATGAGTCTTTGGTATACGCTGGGGTCTTCAAGCAGAGTACCTCCATCTTTTGAGAGCTTGAGATTAGGGTCCATGGGTGTTGTGCTTGGTTTGCAACCAATTAGACCAGAGTCATGCAATATATCAAGTGCATATTTACGCTGACAGAGATGAATACCATTTAAATTTCTTGCCACTTCCAGACCTATGAAATAATTTAGTGTGCCGAGATCTTTAATCTTGAATTTGGAGTGCAAAAAACTCTTGAGGTCTGAAATAGCCCGAGGGTCATTAGATGCCACAGCTATGTCATCAACATATACGACTAGTGCAAGGAAAGAATGTCCAGATTGCTTGGTGAAGAGACTATAATCAGCTCTAGATTGAATAAAACCAAAGCTAAGTAAGGATGATGAGAATTTAGTATACCACTGTCGAAAAGCTTGTTTAAGGCCATATAGACTTCTTTTCAGCTTCCACACTTTGTCTTTCCCTATAACCAAGTATCCCGGAAGGAGTTTCATGTAAACCTCTTCTTCTAATTCTTCATGTAGGAAGGCGTTGTGAACGTCAAATTGATGAAGAACCCAGCCTTTAATAGCAGCAATAGCCAAGAGAGTTTTGATAGTCACGAGTTTGGCAAAGGGGAAAAAAGTTTCGTGATAGTCAAGTCCTTCTTGTTGTGTGTATCCTTTGGCAATGAGACGTGTCTTGTGTCTTTCATTGGTGCCATCCGCGTGGTATTTTCTTTTGTAAACCCACTTGGATCCAATAGCAGTTTTGCCTGGAGGAAGATCAATAATGTCGAAAGTATTATTTAATTCAAGAGCAGCAATTTCACTGTCCATTGCTTTACGCCACTCAAAGGATTGGATAGCTTGTTTATATGATGTTGGTTCAGATTGTTTAATGATGGAAGCAGAGAAAATTGCATGTTGGGGTGATAATTTTTCATGTGAAATGACAGATGATAAGGGATATGGATGAGTAATATGTGAAGTACCTTGTTCTTGGGAGCAGATCAGTGAAGGGGAGAGCCACCAGCTTGTTGACTGTAGTAATCCTGCAGATAAATGGGTTGTTTCTTGGGTCTTTCAGATCGTTGAGGAGCTGTTTGGTGTGTTTTGAAAGTGTGAGAGGGGGTAGAGGTGGATATAGGTAATTGAGGAAGGTGTGACTGAGGTGGGGGAAGTGACATCTGGTGAAGGAATGGAGTTTAAACTGTGAAGAATGATTTCTGGTTGATGAATTAGTGCAGGAATATCTGGTGTAAGAATAGAGTCTAAGCCGAGAGTGTTGATTTTTGGTTGGTGAGTTGATTATGGAATATCTATTGGAGGTGTAGTGTTGAGGCTGAGAGTAATATCAGTTTTGTATGGGAAAACTTGTTCATAGAAAATGACATCACGAGAGTTGAAAATAGATTTGGTTTGTAAATCCAATAATTTATAACATTTTACTCCAAAGGGGTACCCAAGAAGGATGCATTTTCTGGCACGGGGGTCAAACTTGTGGCGATGAGTTGTCAAAGTGGAGGCATAGCATAGGCAACCAAAGATTTTTAGGTGGCTATATGATGGTTTTACTTTGAATAAAAGTTGGTATGGTGTTTGATTTTGGAGATTGGGAGAAGGGGTCCAGTTAATTAGATAGGTGGCAGTCGTAACATAATCGTTCCAATAGGAAATGGGAATTCCAGATTGAAAACGTAATGCTCAGGCAATGTTCAATATGTATTGGTGTTTGCATTCTACAATCCCATTTTGTTGGGGACTTTCAACGCAAATTTTCTGATGGATTATACCTTTTTCCATATAGAAATTTGACATGGCAAATTCCGCACCATTGTCAGATCGAATGATTTTAACTTTTGTTTGAAATTGTGTCTCTACAAGATAGCAAAAAGATTGAAGGAATGGTCGAGTTTGTGATTTGTTTTTCATTAAATAAATCCATGTTGATCTTGTGAAGTCATCAACGATTGTAAGAAAGTATTTGGATCCATCATAGGCCATATGAGAACAAGGTCCCCATATGTCACAATGGATTATATCAAAAGGTTGTTGTGCTCGTGTTTGACTAATGGGAAAAGATAAACTGTGCTGCTTTCATAAATGACAAGTATCACATGGAGAAATTTCATTCATGAATTTTTTATTTGATAAATCTTTTCCTAACAATGAAAGGCGGGAATCAGAAGGATGTCTCATTCTACAATGCCATATTTTATGCTCAGAATGAGGACTAGAAACAGAATTAAAATGGAAAGGTAAATTAGAGGAGGTGGCAGCAAAGGCTTGAGCAGGGACTGCTGTCAACTGTAAATGGTATAAGCCATTGTAAGCCTCACCCTTACCAATCGTGCTCCAAGAGGAAAGGTCCTGTACAAAACACTCATTGGTGAAAAAAAGGAAACAACAATTGATGTCCATAGTTAGCTTTCTGGCTGAAAGAAGATTAAAAGTAAATGAAGGAATGCAGAGAACATTTTTCATAATAATGGTAGGGGTGAGCTAAACCGTGCCCCGATGAGTGACCCGTGCTTGGTTACCATTTAGTAATTTAATATAGAAAGAAATTTTTGTTGGTTCTGAGGTGTAAAGGGAGGTGCAGCAGATCATGTGATATGTTGCACCTGTGTCTATAATCCATGGAATATTTGAAGTTAAAGAAAATGAATTAAAAGTCGAGAGACATAAGGGAATACTAGATATGTGTCACGACCCGCTCGATTCATAACAAAGATAGCGGAATTATCTAGAACAACAGCATCTTGAGGCGAATCCAGAATGTTCTAGATAATGATGGTACATGAAACTACCTAGAAGATAATAGAGAAATCTAGAGAATTGACAAGTCTAATACTTGTAGATTATTCTAGATAATCCTTTGTAAATATTTTATTATGGATGGTTGTAGAGAATTCTAGAGATGGATTGTAGACCGTTGGATCAAATTGATCCTAGCCATCCATTAGGAACCACTTTGCCTATAAATAGCTTGTAGGTTCATTCATTTGCTCCAAGAGGGAGTGAAGTTGTAAAGTGTTAAGCATTGTAAAGTTTCTTTGTGCAATACAAAGCTTTCTTCATAAACACTTGTGTTCCTCCTTTGAATTCTTAAGTGGTCTACTTGGTGCCGTTCTAAGACCTCAACGCTAGAGTGGGAGGCTGACTTAGTGTAAAAACCGCAGGGGCGGAAGTTGGAGACACTAAGTGCCGCACGGTGCTTGGAGAAAACAACAAGTCCGTGACAGTTGGTATCAGAGCTTGAGTTCGGCTCACTTACTACCGTTGGCATGGTGGATCGAGAGGTTGCGGGTTCCGGTACCACAGAGATGGAACATGAAGATAGGGGGCGAGAGACAGAACCTTCTACTACCGGTAAGAAGGCTAAGCATGGTCGGAGCAGAAGTCGCCCACCGGCTCCCCCCGTCTGGCCACTCGAAGAAGTTTTCGTTAATATGGGGGAACGCATCGAGACGGTGGAGAATTCACTCTCGACCTTAGAGTCCCACACCTTGGAACAATTTGATGCCATCAAGGAGGACCAAGGTTCTCTAAGGAATGAGTTAACGAGGTTGGAGAGCAAGGTGATGGATGCTATCACAGCGATCCAGAACCAGGTGAATAAGCTTTGCGATGATTTGCAAAGTGGCCTTGATGCTTGCAAAAAGGCCTCAAGTAGTGCGGGAACAAGCACAGTTGTGGCAGCTCCAAGGGTCGACTACCCTAAGCCAAAGGAGTTTGATGGCAAACGGGACGCGAAGGAACTGGATGACTTCCTATGGCGGTTGGAGATATACTTCGAGGGCATGAACATTCTTGATGAGGCAATTAAGGTACGTACCTCAACTATGTATCTTACGGACACCGCGGCTCTATGGTGGCGACGTAAGCACGCTGACATAGAAAAGGGTGCTTGTAGGATAGATAGTTGGGATGATTTTAAAAAGGAATTAAAGCGCCAATTTTATCCAGAAAATGTAGTCTATGAGGCCCGTAAAAAGCTTCGGGAGTTGAAACATAAGGGCACTATTCGGGAGTATGTCAAAGAATTTACAACCCTTGTGCTTCAAATCCCAAGCATGTCGGATGAAGATCTACTGTTTCACTTTACCGACGGCTTACAAAATTGGGCTAAACAAGAGTTACAACGTCGGGATGTGAAGACAGTAGATGATGCGATTGTGGTGGCTGAATCTTTAACTGAGTTCCAAAGGAGCACGGATTCGTCAAAATATTCTAAAAGCTCCAAAGGTAACTCGGCTAAAGGCGGGGGAGAGAAGAAAGATAACACCAAGAAGCCATCATTCTACAAAGGGGGCAATACTCATAAACCGTCGACTTCTCGGGGTAATTATGAGGAAAGGAAGAATGCCCCATCGGGGCCTCGTGGTGGGTGCTTCGTGTGCAAGGGGCCGCATCCTATGCGTGAATGCCCTAAGCTTGGTACGTTAGCAGCTATAGCGGAGGAGCGAGATTCAACCTCTAGCCAAGATCAAAAGGTGGAACATTTCAGTTCACTGCAACTACTTAGTGCCCTCAATGCTAAGGTTACCCCGATTTCCCATAATGAAAAGGGATTGATGTATGTGGAAGCCCAAGTGAATGGTCGACCCGTTGTAGCGATGGTTGATACAGGAGCCACCAACAACTTCATTACGGAGGACGAGGCTAGACGATTGGGCCTCAAAGTCACTAAAGGTGTTGGCTTCATGAAGGCGGTGAATTCTCCTACCACACCCCTTGGTGGGTCGATTCAAGGGGCAGAATTACAGTTAGGGACTTGGCGTGGCCAAGTAGATCTTTCTGTAGCAACAATGGATGATTTTAGCTTGGTTCTCGGGTTGGATTTCATGAGGAAGGTCAATGCTATTCCTATACCTTCCTTCGGCTCAGTTTGCATCTTGGAGAAGGGGTCTTCATGCATGGTACCTACGGGGTCTAGGACGAAAGCTAAGGGGCAGCTTTCAGCCATGCAGCTAGCAAAGGGCCTGAAGAAAGGTGAGACGACATACTTGGCAGCCTTGAAAATGGAGGACCAAGACGAAGCTGCGAGAGGACAACTTGAGGATAACTTACCCAAAGTCATCAAGGAAGTCCTAGAGGAAAACAAGGATGTAATGCCGCCGGAGTTGCCTAAGAAATTACCACCTAGAAGGGAGGTGGATCACCAGATCGAGCTTGAGCAGGGTGCTAAACCACCGGCCATGGCACCTTATCGGATGGCACCGCCTGAGCTGGAAGAACTTCGAAGGCAGTTGACGGAGCTACTTGACACAGGGAAGATACGACCGTCGAAAGCACCTTATGGCGCACCGGTTTTGTTCCAAAAGAAGCATGATGGTTCATTAAGGATGTGCGTGGATTATCGGGCGCTTAATAAGGTAACAATAAAAAACAAGTATCCTATTCCTTTGATTGCTGACTTATTTGATAGGCTTGGTAGTGCGAAGTACTATACGAAGGTTGATCTTCAAAAAGGCTACTACCAAGTCCGGATAGCGGAAGGGGACGAACCTAAGACGGCATGTATTACTCGATACGGTTCGTTCGAATGGTTGGTAATGCCTTTCGGCCTAACCAACGCCCCGGCCACATTTTGCACGTTAATGAACAAGATTTTCCAGCCATACTTGGACAAGTTCGTGGTAGTCTATCTTGATGACATTGTCATTTATAGCAACAACTTGGAGGATCACGCGAAACATCTACGGACTGTGTTCAAGGCGTTGCGGGAAAATGAGTTATACATAAAGAAGGAGAAATGCTCCTTCGCCAAGGAGGAGGTGCACTTCCTTGGTCATATCATTGGCCATGGGCGCCTAATGATGGACGAGGCAAAGATCAAGGCAATCAAAGAGTGGGAAGCACCAACTAAGGTAACAGAACTTCGTTCTTTCCTTGGTCTAGTCAATTATTATCGACGGTTCATCCAAGGTTACTCGGCTAGGGCAGCCCCGTTGACGGATCTATTAAAGAAAAATAAGGCGTGGGATTGGTCCGAGAAATGTCAAATGGCCTTTGATGATTTGAAGATGGCCGTGATGGAGGAACCGGTCTTGGCATTGCCGGATTTCACCAAGACCTTTGAAGTTCAAACGGATGCCTCGGACTTTGCTATCGGGGGAGTTCTAATGCAAGAAGGGCATCCTATTGCTTTTGAAAGCCGCAAGCTCAATGACACCGAGCGTCGTTACACGGTGCAAGAAAAGGAGATGACGGCTATTGTTCATTGCCTACGGGTATGGCGTCATTACTTGTTGGGCTCTAAGTTTATCATCAAGACAGACAACGTTGCCACCAGCTACTTCCAAACACAAAAGAAGTTGACTCCCAAGCAAGCACGTTGGCAAGATTTCTTGGCGGAGTTCGACTATGTGTTGGAGTACAAGCCCGGCAAGGCCAATGTTGTTGCCGATGCTCTAAGCAGGAAAGCGGAGTTTGTAGCTATAAGTCAGGCCAAAGGGACGTTACTTGATTTAATCAGGGAAGGCATGGACCATGATCCTTTGGCTAAGGAGTTGGTAAAAGCTGTCGAAGAAGGAAGGATGCGGAAATTCTGGGTAGAGGATGGCCTACTCTACACCACAGGACAGCGCGTTTATGTTCCTAAGTGGAACAACTTACGGAGGGACATTATCAAGGAATGCCATGATACCAAGTGGGCCGGACACCCCGGCCAAAAACGCACATTGGCATTACTTGAAAGAGCTTATTATTGGCCGCAAATGAAGGATATGGTGGAGCTTTACGTGAAGACTTGTCTTGTATGTCAACAAGACAAGGTAGAGACCAAATCACCGGCGGGTTTGTTGGAGCCTTTACCCGTCCCGGAGCGTCCATGGGATTCCATCACTATGGACTTCATTAGCGCCTTGCCTAAATCTGAAGGGTTCGGGTCAATCATGGTGGTGGTCGATCGATTTTCGAAGTACGGCACATTCATTCCGGCCACTAAGGATTGCACGGCGGAAGAAGCGGCAAGGTTATTCTTCAAAAATGTGGTAAAATATTGGGGGTTACCACGAAGCATAATAAGTGATCGGGACCCCCGTTTCACTGGACGGCTATGGACGGAGTTGTTCAAACTCCTGGGATTGGACTTACACTTCTCTACAAGCTTTCACCCACAAACGGATGGGCAAACTGAAAGGGTGAATGCTTTGTTGGAATGCTATCTTCGGCACTTTGTAAGTGCCAATCAAAGAGATTGGGCCAAGCTTCTAGACGTTGCTCAATTTTCCTACAACTTACAAAGGAGTGAGGCTACGGGGCGGAGTCCATTCGAGTTGGCAACCGGGCAACAACCACTAACGCCCCACACTTTGTCCACTTCCATTGAAGGAGGGAAAAGTCCTGGAGCCTATAAAATGGCTAAGTCTTGGGAGGAGCATGCCGACTTAGCCCGTTCCTGCTTGGACAAGGCACGGAGACGCATGAAAAAGTGGGCAGATAAGAAGAGACGGCCGTTGGAGTTCAAGGTTGGTGACCAAGTACTCGTGAAAATATTGCCCCAACAGTTCAAAGTATACCGAAGTGTTCACAAAGGCTTGGTGCGGAGGTACGAAGGGCCGTTCCCGATTGTTGCTAAGGTTGGCAAGGTCTCCTATCGCCTGGACCTACCTAGCACTTTGAAGATTCATCCGGTCTTTCATGTAAGTATGTTGAAACCATTCCATGAGGACATGAAAGACCCCAGCCGAAGTGAGTCACAACGGGCACCCCCGATCGTGACTAAGTCCTTTGACAAGGAGGTTGATGAGATTTTGGCGGACCGCGTGGTTCGAAGGCGTGGAGTACCTCCTTGCAAACAATACTTAATCAAATGGAAAGGATTGCCCGAGTCCGAAGCAACCTGGGAGGCACAAGAAGACTTGTGGCAGTTCGAAGACAAACTGAAGCACTACACGGGGACTAGGACATCGCCTAATTAGGCGGGGGAGAGTGTCACGACCCGCTCGATTCATAACAAAGATAGCGGAATTATCTAGAACAACAGCATCTTGAGGCGAATCCAGAATGTTCTAGATAATGATGGTACATGAAACTACCTAGAAGATAATAGAGAAATCTGGAGAATTGACAAGTCTAATACTTGTAGATTATTCTAGATAATCCTAGATAATCCTTTGTAAATATTTTATTATGGATGGTTGTAGAGAATTCTAGAGATGGATTGTAGACCGTTGGATCAAATTGATCCTAGCCATCCATTAGGAACCACTTTGCCTATAAATAGCTTGTAGGTTCATTCATTTGCTCCAAGAGGGAGTGAAGTTGTAAAGTGTTAAGCATTGTAAAGTTTTTTTGTGCAATACAAAGCTTTCTTCATAAACACTTGTGTTCCTCCTTTGAATTCTTAAGTGGTCTACTTGGTGCCGTTCTAAGACCTCAACGCTAGAGTTGGAGGCTGACTTAGTGTAAAAACCGCAGGGGCGGAAGTTGGAGACACTAAGTGCCGCACGGTGCTTGGAGAAAACAACAAGTCCGTGACATATGGCTGAAGATGATGGATGAGTAAATACTTGATTAGCCGAAGGTGTTGGGGTCTGAGATCGCAACAAAGCAAGTAGATTGTGATATTGCTCGAGTTAAAACCTGCTTTGGACCATTAGTGATCTGTTCTTGGTCAGAAATGCTAATTTGGTTAGCAGATGAATCTGTGAGCTTGGTCCGATTGTGAATCTTGTGACCTGGTGGGTATCCATGTAGCTTGTAGCACCAGTCAACAGTGTGTCCAACAATATTACAATGAGTGCAGATAGGATTGGATTTAAAACATTTTTCCAAAGAATGGCCTGAAATTTTACAATGAGTGCAAAAAGTTTGTCTCTTTTTGGAAAACCAGACTGTTTGGTGGGATCTTTGTTGTAGGTAAAATGGTTTCTGGTTGCAAAGGCAAGGGAATCAGAAGTTATGGGAGGGTTGGAAAGCTATTTACGCTTTTCTTCTTAATGGACAAGGGCATATACTTCACTTAAACTTGGTGGTGGCTTAAGTAAAATCATTTGGGCCTTGATGTTAGTGAAAGAATCATTAAGTCCCATGAGAAACTTCATCATCCAGTCACATTGCTGGTTGGCAATGACAATTTGTATAGCACCACATGTGCAGGGTTGTATGGTTTCAAAATTCACGAGTTTATCAAGCAAGCTCTTCAATTTTGAAAAATAAAGGCTAACTGAGTCGTCTCTTTGAGAGAGAGCATTGATAGATTGCTTCAACTCATAGAGCCGAGGACCATTGTTTTGTGCAAAACGTTGTTCTAACTCAAGCCAAAGAGCGAGAGCAGTTTCAACATACACAACACTGTTCTTGATTTCCAAGGACATAGCATTTTGTAGCCAAGTACAACCATTTCATTGCATTGAAGCCATGGTTCTAACAAGGTACTGGAATCAGATGGTTGAGGAAGAGTTCGATCGATGAATCCCAGTTTCTTCTTGATACGCAAATCTGCGAATGGTGCGAGCCCAAGAATGGTAATTATCGGTAGTCAAAAGATGATTTGTGAGTAGTGTGCCAGGGCCATCGTTGGGATTGAGAAAATAAGGGCTAGAAGGGTCTTTGGGGTTGAGGTTAATGGTTTCTGGTTCTGACACAGGCCGATTTTTTAGTATTAGTAAGTTCCTTCCTGAATCAAGGGACCTCAAATTTTGAAGCTTTTGACTAAAAATTACTTTTAATCAGACCTCTTAGAGCTGCATGAATTAAAATGATAATAACTAGGAATATTTTTCTGTGTATTGATCCAGAGAATTAAACAGTACTTGGAGAAAAAACAACCAACAAACTAGGCTACATTACCAGTGACCTTAAAAAGATTAGTCACCAGAGGAACTCGTCGCTGCGTTCTGGCGACTAGCTTGGAAGAGTGAAAGGCACCACTTTTGAGGATCTCCTCCCTAATCTTAGATAAGTTGTTGGGGGTTTGCCGAAATTCATTACTATGCTTAAACACTAGTTAGGCGATCACTTTCTCATTGGATTTCAGTCGAGATTATTGAGTTGGCAAGGATTTGAATGGCCTAGACCAATAGGTGAGAAGCATCCACAGGTCCTAACCCCTAAGAGTGTAAACAGGAGTTGGACCTATCCATTTATCCCTTGTAGCCATAAAACGAATTCGTACAAGTGTCTACACGCCCTCTAAAAAGACTTTTAACATTATTAAGCTTCCATTTGTCCCTCATTCTTTCTAAAGTTTTTTATTCTACACTTCCATTTTCAATCACATATTCATACTATAAAATATTCTACACGTAAACTCTGAACTTTTTTCTACTTTTAACCACACGTTCTCCAAAAATTCACTATTCAAAAAACCACCAAACAGGACGTCACTTCTTCCTCTCTACAATTTCTATAAGCTTTCTAATTCTTGTGTAATTGTAGTTTGAACACGAAAGAGACAACATTTCCAGGGTCTTTCTTCTACTATTTGCAAAAATGCATGTTATTCATGTAATTGCTCCCACTACATCTTATTTCATTTACTAATTTCAGATATAAGCTTTTTTCTAATAAATTCAACTCCATGAATTCGTGTTACCTTCAATCTATTCCACCCCCCCCTCTTTTGACATGTAGCTCCTTCGATTCTCTAACCCGTTATTTTAGACTAACCTTACTTAAGAATTCTCAAAAGAAAGATTTGAGTATCATTTTCAAAGAAAGTATTAACTTGCAATAGAAAAGATTGCTAGAACATACCAAAGGTTCATTTTGCATTTCAACTGGGGAAGGTTAATTTGCTGTAACAGGGCAGCTTGTATCCTTGGTAAACTTCCATTTCAAGTATTATAGTTACCTTGTGAGTTGCATTGGAATGGAATGGAGAGCAGACTTAAACTATAATCCTTTATTAAGCTGTGTTCTCCAGGAGGGTTGGCCTCTATGGTAGAATAGTCAGGGGGCTCAAGAAGCAGCGATTGCCGCATTTTTCTTTACTCAGCAAATCTTTGTGAAATAACTATGACGATAAGAAAAAAAGAACACGTTGAGAAACTCTGTTGAGAGCCCAACAAGCCTTATCGAACGCCATAACTAATTTTATTACTATGAATGAGGCTAACCCGAATGCTTTAAACCAAATAATTTAATAACTAACTAGTAGGAAGATTGAAATTTTTAATACCAAACAGCTAAAACAACTCCTAATTCAAAGGCCGAGAGAATGATCTATAAATTTGGAATAGACCAAGCTAACTATTTTTATTCAAGCACACATGTAAAACAACTAAAATTTGATTTGACAAAATAAGGAAACAAAATAAACATATGTAAAACAACTAAAATTTGGAATTCTGTCAATGATTTCAGCTGCATGATCCTCTTAATCCTTCATTCAAGCACATTGTCCAGCCTTGTGCTTCTTGATTATCGATATGATCTGTCTTTGATCGATTTGCATGCTCTTACGTTATCCGCCACTACATGAAATGATCCAATATCAATTCGAACATGGAACTTCAAGATCTAAATGTTAGTACTTTATTAAAACTTGAACTTTATGATCTTGCCAAGATCTTCATGTCAAACCATCAAGAAACTGAATTAACGCGGAACATACCTTAATCAATTGATTTCTGACTTGATTAATGAATCTTGAATCTGGATCTGTAAATCTTCAGTTTGGTTGCTTCAAATCTGCATCTTAATTCCTGATTGTGGGTTTTATGGATCTTCCTCTTCATATGCCTTCTCTTGTATTCTTGTGTTGATGGGATGCCACAAAGAATGAGAAAATCACACATGAATTGGGGACCATAACCCTTTATATATTTCCATATGTATTCGGCCCATCGTCAAATACAAACCCTAATGGATCCGGTCTCTACACATATAGTCCGGCCCACACTTTAATTAGATGCTTAAAGCCTAATTACTTAATTCTTTATTAGATCACTTTAATTTTGGGCTTAACTTTAAGATAACATTTATACACAGTTAATTACATATATCGGCCCATCACGGGAAATTAAATAATTTCCCAACAATCTCCCACTTGGGCCACATATGCTACCTTATAAATGTGTATAACCTTATGAGCTCAAAACTTTTGCTATCATAACCAAAAGCATCTCCGAACAATCTCGTCCATTGATTATATCAACATAGGATCAAAGCGGTCTTCGTTATAAGTAACATAACTAAACCCATCAATGGTCACGTATATCAATACAATCAAATGACATAGATCAAGTGTGGATGTGTAGCATGGAAATTACATGTAATGTGATCTAAACATGCCTATTTCCAACTGGTCCTGCCTTATTCCTTAATACCTTATGAGATCAACCATAAACTTTAATCAGAGTGGAACTGAACTGAATACTTTATTTCTGAAATGAACTGAATGTGCACAACCGAAATTATGTGTCAAAAAGACAACATCCAAAATACAAACTCCCACTAAACTGACATATCATCAAAAGATGCAACACCCATGTGAGCATCATGCTCATGAAAGACCTTGGGTGGTAGCCATTTAGTAAATGGATCCATGTTTATAGAGTTTGTCCTTATATGCTTTATAGAAACCTAACCACTCTGAATTCATTCCTTAACAATTAGGAACTCAATGTCTATAAACTTTGACATCATCATGTCTCTATTGGAATACAAGACTGTTATTGTCACAAAATAACTTAAGTGGTCTTTCATTTCCATCCAAAAAAAATATGCAGCCTAGTGACAATATTTTACAGTCAAATTCCATAATCAAAATCAGAATATCCAACGATCTCCAATTGGTCTGATTTTCCTGAATGTGATCATGTAATCCTTTGTTCTCTATAGATGCCGAATAACCTGATGGCTGCTTTCCAAATTTCCATCGCAAGTTAATTAAATATCTGCCTAGCATTCCAACAAAGAATACTATATCCGGATGTGTGCTATCCCGAGTATACATTAAATTCTCAATGCCAAAGCATAGAGAATCTGATGTATATCCTTTATCTTTAAATTTATCACTGGGGCATTAATTGAGACTAAAGTTGTCTCCCTTAATTGTTGTAGGGGTATTACTTGATTTTCATATCTGCATTACAAATCTTTTAAGAACCTTATTGATACAACTCTTTTGTGATTACCCAAAAATACACCAAGAACAATTCTTGTGTATCTATATCCTTAATACAAAAGATGTATCACAAAGATTTGCTTACTCCCACTGAACTTGTGATATCCACAATCATCAATTGAATGTATCTCGAAACCAAATGAGATAATTATTTGATAAAATTGTGATACCTATTCGGGAAACCAGCTTAAGCCCATAGATGGATTTCTTTAATTTGTAAACCATCTAATGCAACTTAAGACCAAAATATGTCACAGAAGCCATAATTGTCCTAAAAGAGTTTTCATAGAAACCGAAGAAAAATCTCTTTATGCATGGCATCAATCCACTCTTTAGAATTATTCCTTTGTATGGCTTGATGAAAGTTGATTGATAAGTCATTCTTTCGTCAATCCATGTCATCCTTATTTGAGAAAGAATATAAAGTTATCCAGAATTGTTTTTCTTCTTTTATAGTGGATTTCCTTAATGACATTTGTTCTTGAGGTTGTTGAGTCTGTTTTTCTGGAACAATCTCTTGATTGTGTATGGGGGATTTTGTAATATTGTCTTGATCCGAAATTGCTTCTTGAACAAGATCTGGAGCAAGAATTTGTCCCTGAACCAAATCATTGTCAATTGCAACAGAAGGAATATATAAATATTCTTCATCTAAGACAAAATCATAACCTTATAACCTTATCTCCCCTCACAAACTCTACATCCTCAAGAAATCAAACATTTTTCGTTTCGAAAATTGACCTGGTAGTGGGACCTTTAAAAATTTGTAACCCCTTAACAATTGCTTTACTTGGAACTTTGTTGAGACTTTAAGCTGCAGTCTTTAGTGCTTTAAACCTTGGAGGATCCTGATGTACTGTGGGTAAACTCCACATTCCTCTAGGAATATTGCAAAAGGTCCTGGACATTGTTCTCCTGATTCGTCATATCTTGGCATAGTATTTACCACTATGGTAGGATTTGACTTGTTAAATTCTTTTACTGAGTCGATTTTCGAACTCAGTCTTGTATGATTTGAACATGTCCAGTGTTTGAGATTTCTCATAGATGAAATATAGGTAGCCATATTGAGAAAAAAACGTCTATGAACTAAATAAATGACTGTTGACCATTCCAAGAAGCCGAAGGGAATGATCCACAGATATCCATATAAATTAGTTCTAAGACATCCGAAATCCTATTGGCACCTAATCTCCTTATGTTTGTTTGTTTTCTCTTAATATAATTTACTTAAATCTGAAAGTATCAAGGGAATCAAGAATTCTTTCTGACACAAATCTTTCCATTCTCTTTTGAGAGATGTGACCTTATCGCTTGTGCCATAACAAAGCAGAATTCTCATTGGTTAATTTATGTTCAATACCACGTAAATCCAAATACAAGGTTTCTTTATAAGAGGCAACCGTATTAAGCAAACATAGGTTATCGTAACCGGATAAAGAACTGACACCCACAATATTTGAATTAAGAAAAAGATCAAACTGACTATTTCTAATTGAACAAGAGTAACCAAAGTTGTCCAATGTAGAAATAGAAACCAAATTCCATCCAAAAGGACGGTACCGTAAATGTCTCTTTCAAATTCAAATAATAATCAGTCTTTAATGATAACCTAAATTCCGTAAAGCCTCAACCTTAACTGATTTGCCATCACCCCAGATAGATGAATCTTTCAGCATCAATTGGCTTGGCAGCTCAGACAACCCCGCATAAACACACTTATATAAGTGGTGGTACCGAAATTTATCCACCAAGTGTGTCTTGATATTGACATTAAATTTACCTCAAAACAAACCAAAGTGAGAAATATACTTTTCTTTACACGCCAAGCGTAGCATTTAGCACAATCTCTCTTTATATATCCCAGATTTTTCACAAAATTTACAACTAAATTTATTTCGCCGTTAATTTTGAACCGAACCGAATGCAGCTTTCTTATTCTTTCTTTTCTTTAACTTGTCCTTAGAGGTACTAGCCAAGTGAGCACTTTCAGTCCTTTCTTGCTTCAGCCTTTCTTCTTCTTGCACACAGTATGAAATGAGCTCATTTAGAGTCCATTTATCCCTTTGACAGTTATAACTGACCTTAAATTGTGCAGGAATAGAAATTAAAACCAGATGCATGAGCAAATCATCAGATAGCTCAAGCTTTAGAGCCTTTAAGTTTGAAGCAATATAAGACATCTGCATAATGTACTCCCAAATATTTCTTTTACTTTTATTCCTTAGTGAAACTAAGTATGTCAAAAGCGTACTAGTTTCAGCCTTATCGCTCTTTGCAAAGCGTTTCTTCAATTTCAGCAAGAAATTTATTGGCAGTAGTTACCTTATCGGACACAGCGCCCCTGAGTGATTCTGGAATACCACGCTTCATGATCATAAGACTCATGCGGTTCGAGCAATCCCACTTATTAAAGTCCATGTTTTCATCAACAGAACTTTTATCCGTAAGTGCAGCGGGTTGTTCGGTCCTTAACGCAAGGTCTAAGTTCATGCAGCCAAGAACGATCATAACGTTCTCTTTCCAGTCCTCAAAAGTTGGTTCCATTTAGCACAGGAATGGAGTTGATGCTGGCAGATATTGTGGAAGTGGATGGATTAACTGAATAGAGAACTAATACTTAATATACATGTTCACATAGGAATCCGTATTAAACAATTAATCAATTCAAATAATGGTAAACCCCATCACAAGAGACCGGGCACAACATTGATATTTAGTCTTTGGACAGAAATATCAACTTGTAAGTGGTACTCTTGGTGTAGTAATCAAATATTGACAATAAACCATGTCAAACAATAAACCTATCTTTGGACCGATTTATTGTTCACATAAAATAAAGCCTTATAATTGTCACATATTTATTACCACAGGTATGTAAATAATTCGGCCAAATATTAACCTTCCTTTGGGCTGGTCAATACCCGCATGAATTACGTACACAAAACCTTTCTAATATTCCAAATAAACTAATCTAGGCAAGAGAGGTCACTTTGGTGACATGTTGCTTCAATCAATTCATTTAGAAAAATTAGTAATCCAAAAGAAATACCAAAATTTGAATTATAATTGTTAATCCTTAATTCTTTTATTTTATTCTGAAACTTTAGGGGCCTAGGGTTAATAATTCAGAACTTTAGGGACCCAGAAATAATAATCCAGAACTTTAGGGCTCAATAATTAATTATGGAAAACTTTAGGAGTCAAAAATTAATTATTCAAACTTTAAGGATCCCAAAAATTAATTGTTGAAAAACTTTAGGAGTCAATAATTAATTATTGAAAACTTTTAGGGATCCAAAAAATAATTATCCGAAACTTTAGGAGTCAATAATTAATTATTGAAAACTTTAGGGATTCAAAAATTAATTATTTAAAACTTTTGGGGCCAATTTGGAACAAAATCAGAAACTTTGATGCTTTAATTATAAAATCAGAACTTTAAATGGCCCAAAAATAATTAATTTTAAAACTCCGGGGGCTGAATTATTAAAATCCATAACCTTAAGGCCCAACTTGAATGAACTTTAAACTTTAGGGGCTAAATAACCAAAATTGCAAACTGTAGGGGCTTAAACATTAAAATTAAAACTTTAATGGTCCAAAATAATTAATTTTGAAACTTGAGGGACTGAGTTATTAAACCCGTAACTTTAAAGGCCCAATTGGATGAATTTATAACCTTAGGGGACTGAAACACCAAAACCTTAAACTTAAGGGGCTAAAACTTTAAAATGAAACCCTAATTTGAAATTGCAATCAAGGACCTCAAAACTTCAAATTTACAACCCAAGCCCCCGCCCCCAAAATTCATCCAAAACCCTAATATAATCTTAATGGAGAAAAACCTCCCCTTCTCTCTTGGCGGCGCCGTCCGGCGCTGCCAGAGCTACATGTGGCGCTGTGCCGTCAGCGACCACCCACCAATGGCTAACTGCGCTGTGTTACAACATTCTTTGTAACACTATCTTTGCACAGAACATTCTTAACACAACAGCAGTAACATGTTATTCAAGCCGCTGGCACGGCGTACAACCACCCCAGAATTTTTTTTTTTTTAAAACCGAAATTCTGAAAATCTTAATAATCAACCGAATAATTTTCAAATTTAATAAATCTAAATCCGAAATTATTAAATTTGAAAACCATAAAAAAATATACAAGAACCAAATTAAAAATACTTGATTCCCAATGATTTAACATGAATAGGCTCTGATACCACTTGTTAGTACTTTATTAAAACTTGAACTTTATGATCTTGCCAAGATCTTCATGTCAAACCATCAAGAAACTGAATTAACGCGGAATATACCTTAATCAATTGATTTCTGACTTGATTAATGAATCTTGAATCTGGATCTGTAAATCTTCAGTTTGGTTGCTTCAAATCTGCATCTTAATTCCTGATTGTGGGTTTTATGGATCTTCCTCTTCATATGCCTTCTCTTGTATTCTTGTGTTGATGGGATGCCACAAAGAATGAGAAAATCACACATGAATTGGGGACCATAACCCTTTATATATTTCCATATGTATTCGGCCCATCGTCAAATACAAACCCTAATGGATCCGGTCTCTATACATATAGTCCGGCCCACACTTTAATTAGATGCTTAAAGTCCAATTACTTAATTCTTTATTAGATCACTTTAATTTTGGGCTTAACTTTAAGATAGCATTTATACACAGTTAATTACATATGTCGGCCCATCACGGGAAATTAAATAATTTCCCAACACTAAAACCAAGAGATGTAGGGTATTTCAACCACTTTGCCAAAATTATAGCTAATGACACTAACGCATTCCACCGTCTGCAAACCAGAAATCAAGCCAGAAATCCACCTCAAGCCCATTCGTTTTGGGTCTACTCCAAATCAAGCATGCTCCTACAATTACACAAGCACGAGAACAAGAAATTTATGAACAATCTTTTAGTTTTTGTTTATTCATTCATAAATCTATAATATATTAAATATCACATCAAGTGAAAATCATTTTTTCGACGATTTTAACAATATTACAATTCAATAATACATTTCTTTTCGTTTTTCAATATATAAAAAATACTACAAAATCTAAGGGTGTCAATTTCACTCGGAGGGCCCGTGGCTTGGCCCGGGAAAAGCCCGAGCAGGCCCGCTCGCCACCGAGCCGAGCCCCATTTTTTGACATTGGCCCGAGCTCAGGCCAACTAGTGTCACAAGTTATTTTTGGCCCGTGACGAGTCAGGCCTTAAAAAAATAAATAAATAATTAAAGTGGTAATTACAGTCAACCCTACATTTCAAGATTCAAATTCAAAAATCAGATTTCAAGTTTTAATGTTCAAAAATCAGATATTTTATATATAGATACAAGTTTTTTAAATTTAATTAAATATTAATAATATTATTATAAAAATTAATTTATATACACCCCACCCCACCCACGCCCTTCCCCCACCCCCACAGGATAAATCCCTAATTACCCAACTTTCAGCAGAACTCCCTCCCCTCCCTCTCTATCTCTCTCTCTCGTGGTGGCGGCGCCGTGACCGTCAGCGACGACAATGGAGTAATTTTGGGGCGGTCCATATGATAGTCACCTCTTCCAGTAACAAGTCCATCATTCTGTGGAATCTCACTAAGGAAGATAGGACCTATGGCGTCGCCTGCCGCGGCCTTACTGGCCACTCCCACTTCGTCCAGAAAGTTGTCCTTTCCTCCGACGGTATGTTTGCGCTTTCTGGGACCTTCAGTCTGGTGCTACAACCTGCCGATTGGGTTTCTTGAGTCCGGTTTTCGCCTAATACGCATCAGTCGACTATAGTTTCTGGGTCTTGGGAATGGACGGTGAAAATCTGGAATTAGTGGTACCCTTATTCGCGGCAGCATCGCGCGACGTTGCCGTTCTCAGGTCGATGTATCAGCAATTTTTAGGCTTTTTTTTTTGGTGGTTGTTGGTGTTGGTGGAGGCGTCGAATCTGTGTTGGTGCTGGGTATTAAAAGGTGCCTTGGTGGTCTTGTGGTTCTGTTGACAGTGTTTTGTGGTTGGTGGTAGTGGAGGCGCCATTGGTGTTGATGCCTTGATGGGGGCACCTCGTGGAGTGGTTAGGCTGTGTTGACGACGACGACGACGCTTATAGTGAGGTTGTGTTGGCGACGTTAACGATGGTGGTTGTGGTGAGTTGTATGCTGTGGTAGCATTGGCAGAGTAGGGTTAGGGTACGTGAGACGGCGGCGGTGGTGGTGCGGTAGTGTTGTACCTTCTCTGTGACCAATGTTGTGACCTGAGCCATGTGCAGTGACTTATGCTGTGACCTCAGCCATATGCAGTGACCAATGGAGCCATGTGCTGTGACCTATGCCGTGACCTGAGCCATGTGCTGTGACCTATGCTGTGACTTGAGCCATGTGCAAAATATTCAATGACCTATGTTGTGACTATCAACAAAAATTTGAGCCATGCTCAAAAATATTATGTGGCCTGTACTGTGGCTATTTGAAAATAACATAGGACTATGAACAAAATCGTGAGTCATGTGCAATATATTCTGTGACTTGTGCTGTGACCTTTTAAAAATAATCTGTGACTATGAACAAAAATGCAAGACATGAGCCTTGTCGTGTTATCAATCATTATAAACAAAAAATCATGCGTTGTGACCTGGGCTGTGACCGTACAAAAAAATTCATGTCACCGGAATATTCGCCAAATTCGGAGAGTCGCCGGAAACGATCTCACCGGAATCAGAGCAGTCGCCGGAACGGTCACCGGAGATGTCACCGGAATCGGAACAGTCGCCGGAGTATGTATATATATATCTATATATATATAGTTATAAATATGTGTATGTATAGGTCAAAAAATCTGATTTTTGAAATGTGAAAGTTGTTTTGTTATTTTTGAAATAGAGTAAAGATAAAGTAGAATAAATGAATTTTTTCCAAAATTAAACCCAGGTTATTTACAACTCGTGTTACTTATAAAATATTTTAAAATAACATGCAATGTATGTTCAACGCCTAGTCTTAGAAAAAAGACATCAAACAATTGTTGATTATTATAAATTATCGAGAACTTCAATATATAATTCAGCATACCAATTTTTTATTTTATTAGATCTCATTTTCAAAAGACTCGAATGCTCTTATTTATACTACAATAGAATAATATTCCCAAAAAAAAAAAACATATGAATCCAACCTATGATATTAGTTGAAAAATGATCATAATCAGAACCTTATAGAAATCTATTTAATTGTCTCTTATACTACACTCTATATATAGATAGCCAATTATTTATGAAGCATTAACTTTTTTTACTAAATAAATAAATAACCTGTAATTTATTACGAGAACGAAAATTGATTTCACCAAGCTACTAACACCCAAACAACCTCACAAAATTGCATGAATTATGAAGAGATGTTTGCATTATTCTATGCGAACACTCCTGTTATATATAATTTGTTTATAGACTTCCTTTTGTTATTCTTGAAAATCTAATTTGTATACGTGATAGCTCGTTTCAAATCATTCATTTTGATTCTAAATATGAGTTTTCATCCTGAATTAAGTATAGTTTACATTGTTAATCTTGAAAATATAATTTGTATATATTTTTTCCACTCTTTTCCGTTTCTGATGAAATTTTTCTTCGATTCGTCAATGATGTTGCATGATGAATATTTGGTATGAATTCGACATAATATCGTACTTATTAGTACTTCTATAAGGATTTTAGTAAAATGCATACTTTACATTTATTTATAATAGTTCAAAGTTTGTTCTTGATTTTAATTTTTTTATTTTTTAATTCACAATTACGATTTTTCCTGCTTCAAAATTTGTCTTTATTAATTCTTTTCTATAACGAAGAAAAATTAATGAACTATCTATAAAATCTCTTGTAGTGAAAGACAGAATTGATCTATTCGATCATGCTTGGTTAATATCATGGTGTATACTAAGTTTTATACTCTGTCACGTGACAATACAATATTGGACAGTTTCTTTTTTTTTTAAAAAAGTTTTTCCAACAAATCTTTTGTTGCCAACAATAATATTGTCAAGTATGATATAGAAAAATGATGTATAAGTGGCATTATTCTTAGATGGTGTTTGGTGTAGATTAAAATCAGATTTTAAGTGGATTGTGATAGAAGTTCTTGAAATGTGTGGTTGAAAAGATATGACACTCATGAAAGATATGAATGATATTGATTGTTTGACTTTGACTTAAATTAAAATCAGATTAAAATCTGGGCCAAACATGCCATTAATCTATTAGATTATTCACACGCTAACGAAAATTCCTGAAGACTTTTGTAATACATTCGTCAAAGTCTACATATAACATCAAGAAATTTTGTTCCGTACATGTTCGGCAACTTTTTCGTAAGAGTACTAGAAGAATGGATGAATTTCTTGTATGAAATTTCAATTTTGACTTGTAGCTTCCCGTGTGTTCATTTATACCCGCACCATGTTAAGATGAGGAATTTTGTTTAGGACTGTTACAAGTAGGGTCGGTCTTTGAAATTTTGAGGACGGTGCGAAATCTAAAAAAACGTTCTTTTATTTAATTAAGAAAGATATATAGGGAAAAATAATAATAAAGCTATTGAGTAAGTTCTCACCATTTGATCAATAATGAGTATAAAATTATAAGAGAAACATCCAACAAATTTATCTATAGAGCCATTTTGAATTAAATACCTCTTATAGAACCATTTATCACTAACGAATCAAGATTGTTCATTTTTGAATTAAAATGGACTATATTATTATGTGAGTTGGATAATTGTCTTTTGTAGTTCGATTTTGCTTCATTACTTTTGTGCCATTAAAAAAAGATCATAAAATTTCTTATCACATTATATGAGTGTGGTGTCCTATAATTATGGGGTCCTGTGCGATCGCACCTGCCTGGGGATCGTCACTGCATTCACATGTCCCACACAATTTAAGGTCTTGTTTGGGAGGGATTAAATTTTTCTACAATAAATCAATTATCATTTTCAACCACACATTCTTCAATAAAATAATATTTTCCATCATATCAATAATTTTTTCTTCTTTTTCAACCACATATTTCCCATCATATCACTATTCAAAATTAATTCTTCCCCCAAAAATCTCTCCCAAACAAGCTCTAAATATTGTCGTTCTTGTAACGTGCTAAAGCGTAACTTACATCATTAAATTATTCTAAGAGTCCGTTTGATTGTAAATGTGAAATTTGGGTGAAAAGAAAATGTTTTAGTGGAAATTGAATTGTCTAGAATTTGTTTGATTGTGAATCGTAATTAATTGTGTTTGATTGGTATAATTTATCACCTGGAAAATGTTGAAAGTTTGGTGTCCGTTTGGTTTTATTTTTCATAAAAACTGTCCATTAAAGTGATAATTTTTTTTAACCATTGGATCTAGTATTTGTTTCAATTGCTAAAAAAAAAAAAAATTTACCATATCGAATACCATTTCGTTTGACTTTGTTTTGCATGGAAATTGTCAATAAAAATGATAAATTTTTTATCATTGTATCTAGAATTTTTTCCAATTGCAATAAAAAAGAAAAAAAGAAAAAATTCAGGGAAGCCATTTCCCACGAAAATGGTGGGAATTGTTTTTCCATAAAATCAAAGAAAATGACATGTGTGACCCTAAACCAAGAAAATGAATTCTAGAGAAAAAAAAACCCATAAAACAAGTCAACAGGTGGTTCCATGGAAAATCCAACTTATCAAATACGCCCTAAAATGAGACAAGCCTAATATGAACTCACTCCTAATTTTGGGATTGCATAAGCCTATTAATTTGTCGAGTTGAGTTGGAAAACTAACCATGGATTAATTAATAATATTAATAGGTAGCCGTTAATAATTTCGATTTTGCTACCGGTACATCAAGGTGTACATAGGCGTGTACATCACACTCACATGGGGGGTGGGACCCGCTCGAATAAAAAAATATTTTATACACGTGGGTCACACCCCATGTGAGTGTGATGTACATCATTATGTACAATTCTTGATGTACAAATAGAATTTTTGTAATAATTTATGGAATGTTTACTTTTCATTGTCTTTGTTTATTTGAATTTCATTTTTTTCTTGTGAAGATATATTTTTAGTCAACTCTGATTCACGCGTCTGCAGTTCTAGAATGAATGATTTTTCTAATTTCTCTAGTTGTTCAAAGTTTTTTCACGGTTTTTGTGATTTTAAATATTGTAATGATTAATTAATAAAATTATGATTTATGACTGTTGACAAAATATGTTATGAAAAACATACTAGAAGGGTTTTTGGCTTAGGAATAAATTATTTCTTTTTAAAGAACAAATACAATTAAATGGTGGACAGTTATATTAATCAATCATACTACATGTACATAATCATTCACACAATCTTTTACACCCCCCTCACATGGAGGGGGGTCCCACACACAATAAAATATTCGCGCACACTATTCATGTGAGACGGGTGTACGTACACCTAATGTACAAACAACTTTATCCTATATTAATACCATATTATATATATATATATAAATGCACCAAATCCTAAGTATAATATTAAAGGTTCTTAATCTTTATTTATTGTCACATTAATGTCATTAATGAAAAGTTGGGATAAGAATGAAGAGAGAAAAAAGTTGAAGAAACATAATGAAGTCCAGTCATAAATAACTATAAAAGGGCAAATTTAATGAGAAACATAACCTCAAATAACTTATAAAAGGGCAAATTTAATGAGACGTATATAATATAACCCCCATCGTAAAAGTTATTATTTTTCACGAAAAATGCCACAGTTAAAAATCTCATTATAATGAAGTCCAATAATAAATAACTATCACAATATTTTTTTTTTTTGCAATGGAAATTACGCCGTCATAAATTTGTAGTAAAACCTACTTTATCAGTTTTGCCCTTGTACAAATTTATTTGAGATGTCCATATCAGCAATTGTCGCCAACTCATAGATGATCTTAGTTGTGACAGATTGAGCAATTTTTGTGACTTTTATTATCACCAAATCGACTTGTGATCTTGTAGTTTACGACATGTCCTTGGACACCCAAAAATCGACATGAGCATTGCATGTAGACATATTAATGAAGATGCTTAAAACCATTTTGGGGCCAATTGATGTAACGGAATTTCTTGGTTTAAAAAGGCAGCTACACCTTCTTTCAGTGTTTTTATCATAATTTTGTATCCTAATGTCCAATTGAGGCGATTCAAAATGCATTGGAAAGCTAACTCATTTGTCTACAACTTTGATTCAGACATCATTCTCTAATTCGATCATTTTCTATGCTAAAAATAGGTCTCAATATGAGACTAAAATATCGGAGCATAACTTTTCGGTTGGAAATTGATTTATGATCATCTTTTGACTAAATTTGATTCCATTGACGTCTTTCTTTATCCAATTGACTCCGAACACTCTCATATCTTCATCGTGAGGTTCGGCACAACTTTTAAGTATTTACATTTTAGTCTCCGAACTTTGGATCCCTTACAATTTAGCCATTTCTCCAAATTTGTCAACTTTTACTTATTTTCTTCGATCTCACCAACTTACATTACAACAT
Source organism: Fraxinus americana (assembly GCA_035079005.1). Lineage (NCBI taxonomy): Eukaryota > Viridiplantae > Streptophyta > Magnoliopsida > Lamiales > Oleaceae > Fraxinus > Fraxinus americana. The sequence goes on from CM068714.1 coordinate 7,873,014, forward strand.
CAAAATCACACACCTAATTATTTATCAATTGCATAAACATTACATCATTAATTATTTAATTAACCAAAAAAATTATATCTTTATTAATAACAAATTAATTTTTAAACAAAACTATTAAATATAAACTAGGCAAACGTGCATTGTATGTTGCTTGTAACTAGTATATATATATATATATATATATAAAATTCTAACTAAAGAAGCTTCTATTCACCTATTTATTGCCAAAATGTCATGCTTATACTTTTCCGTCAACATTCTTACTTTTCCATTTTCAAACCAACCCCACCATTGCTATTTATTTATGAACAAATGGTCAACTTTCCATACGTACAAACTTTTTGTAGCTCGTGTTTAGTCCTTTAGCATTAAATAGAACAATTCTGGTCTCCTGCGCGCCGCGCGCAGGGCTATCCTGCGCGCAGGAGACCAATTTTCCTTTGTGTGTCAGCCAAGGCTGACACACAAAACCTTTTTTTAATTTTTTTTTTTTCATATTTTTATTCCACTTTTTTTTGTCTCAATTTTGCGAGATTATTACGGTAAGTCAAACGAAGTCGAAATATTACATTCTTAATACCATTTCAAAGTTCTCACAACCTAGTTTCTCCCCTCACTAACGGTGTGCGAAACGGCCAACCGTAGCAAAAGTTACCACTCGTTGAAGTAGGTCGTTCCAAAATATATAAACGATTTTTCTTATTTTTTCTCAATTTTGCGGGATTATTACGGTAAGTCAAACGAAGTCGAAATATTGCATTCTTAATACCATTTCAAAGTTCTCACGACCTAGTTTCTCCCCTCACTAACGACGTGCGAAACAGCCAACCGTAGCAAAAGTTACCACTCGTCGAAATAGGTCGTTTCAAAATATATAAACGATTTTTCTTATTTTTTCTCAATTTTGCGGGATTATTACGGTAAGTCAAACGAAGTCGAAATATTGCATTCTTAATACCATTTCAAAGTGCTCACGACCTAGTTTCTCCCCTCACTAACGGCGTGCGAAACAGCCAACCGTAGCAAAAGTTACCACTCGTCGAAGTAGGTCGTTCCAAAATATATAAACGATTTTTCTTATTTTTTCTCAATTTTGCGGGATTATTACGGTAAGTCAAACGAAGTCGAAATATTGTATTCTTAATACCATTTCAAAGTACTCACGACCTAGTTTCTCCCCTCACTAACGGTGTGCAAAATGACCAACCGTAGCAAAAGTTACCTCTCGTCGAAGTAGGCCGTTCCAAAATATATAAACGATTTTTCTTATTTTTTGAAACGACCTACTTCGACGAGTGGTAACTTTTGCTACGGTTGGCCGTTTCGCACGTCGTTAGTGAGGGGAGAAACTAGGTCGTGAGCACTTTGAAATGGTATTAAGAATACAATATTTCGACTTCGTTTGACTTACCGTAATAATCCGCAAAATTGAGAAAAAAATAAGAAAAATCATTTACATATTTTGGAACGACCTACTTCAACGAGTGGTAACTTTTGCTACGGTTAGCCGTTTCGCACACCGTTAGTGAGGGGAGAAACTAGGTTGTGAGAACTTTGAAATGATATTAAGAATGTAATATTTCGACTTCGTTTGACTTACCGTAATAATCTCGCAAAATTGAGACAAAAAAAAGTGGAATAAAAATATGAAAAAAAAAATTAAAAAAAGGTTTTGTGTGTCAGCCTTGGCTGACACACAAAGGAAAATTGGTCTCCTAGGCGTAGGATAGCCCTGCGCGCAGCGCGCAGGAGACCAGAATTGTTAAATCGAATTAGGATTATGTACATAAAAGTAGAACATAAAGAATTTACATAGAATGATGTGGAGGGAAAAAATTGGATGAAAAAATTGACGATATTTTAAATTGACAAATGATAAAAGTGACGTGACATTATGTAATCCATTATATAAAACTTAATGTACATGTAGCAATGTCTTCAAACAATATCATTAAATAATTGAACTTTTTTTTAACTCTTTAATAGTGATTAGCTCTTCTCAATTGTCTACAAAAATATGTACGTCATCCATTAGGGATTAGGATAGACCAATAATCATAATCGCGAACAACATAAACCTTGGACAATTCCAATAGAAAACATCTAATAAATCTACAACAATAGTAACACTCAGTCACTCCGACAATAAAAGTATTCAAGTTGAGGTTCAAATTCAAATTTCTCAAACAACATAAAACTTGGACAACCCCAATAGAAAGAATCTAATTAATCTACAACAGCAGTAACATTCAATCACCTCCGACAATAGAACGTATTCGCGTTCAGGTTCAAATTCAAATTCCCATTCAGTTTAGATTATTGTTATTTTATTCAAAAAACAGACAAGATTAGGTTGCTATATATCTTGTAATAATTTTATAGAATATATTCGGCTTATGTTTAATATTAATTCATCAAGATTAACAAAGAAAAAATGTTTTACTTTAAAAAAATGGATAATATATTTGGATCTTACTACATGACACTTTATTATTTGTCAGTTTAAAATAAAATTAATTTTTTCATCGAATCTTTTTCCCTCGAAATCATATTATGTAATCAATTATATACATTTTTATCTACAAGTAACAAAATCCAATATATTTATCCATGTGGTCCATAAAATCATTCTGTACACACTGTTAAGCATGGGAGAAATCATAATGATAAATTATGCATTGTAGAATGTAGGAGCCTAAAGACTTCAAACATAATGTATCTAATCATATGTGCTACTTTTCTTGTCCTTTTTATGATATTCAATTTATTGAGTAATTACTTAAAGATGTTTTCAAGTTTATTAACTGAAAATTAATAGCAAAACAAAATACGTACTATTGAAACTCAACCTTTTTTTTCTTGAGAGTTAATTCATGTATAAATTAGAGTGAAGATTAAATCGAAACTATTTACCATTCGAGGTAGAGTGAATATATGAAGATAATTCGAAAAAATGAACAAGAGATTGGAACTAGAGGAGAGAAGTACGAGTGCACAACACTTAAAATTAGGAGTGGCAAAAGACCGAGGATCTCATTCTCCGTTCCCACCCTGCCGAGGAATGTTTAGCCTATTAATATATTTTTTGATCGGGGCAAGACAAGGACGGCCTGCCCGGTTCTCGACTTGGGGCAAGGTTTTAGCCCCTGTCCCCTTGTTCCCCAATTAATTGGAAATCTCCGTCGTGTTTCGGTATGGATCTCTATGAGAATTGGAGAATATGTCTCATTGTCATCTCTACTTAAAATATCCTAATGCATCTTCTAGAGATCAATTCTGACCTACCTTTTTCTCATTTGAGCACATCTTCTAAAATCTTCTAGAATTATTAATCTTAACTATATTCAACCGTGAAAATGAGGCCAACCATTTCTTTTATCAGTTACCATCAAAATTGATGGCCTGCATAACTATTTTTCTATATTTAGTTTTTGGATAGATATTGACCATTTTCATAATTTTAAGTGACATAATTGCCCTTCCCTTCTTAACACTATAAATTCATTTACCCTCATTCCTCTCCACCCCATTCAAAACCACCATACGGAGAAAATGTCTAAGGTCATCACACTTTGTACAATAACACTCCTTCTATTTCTAACGCTGTCCCATACCCGTGCCCGACCGGAGCCAACATTTCACGACATCACTCCTATGGAAACTCATAGAGAGGTAAGTATTTACACGCGTATTTAAATATTTTTTTTTATCATATCTGTTTTATTTAAATGTTTATGAGAATCCTATGGAGATATTTGATTATTGACTATTTTATTTACTTGTGTCAATATTTAGGATAATGAAGAACATACGGTAGATATGGATCAAAAGAGCTGTGATGGAATTGGAGAAGATGAATGCATGATGAGAAGAACCCTTGAAGCTCATCTTGATTATATCTATACTCAGAAACAAAAGCAACCATGAGATTTTCTTTTTCTTTTGACGCGTTATGCATACATGTACACGTGCGCACGCGCACATACATATGTACGTATAACGTATATATGCTAGATCTGTTGTGCCATATGTATTTTTATTTCCTTTATATTTGGCAGAATATATAGGACGTATCTGCTGTGAATTAATTGCCAGTATAGGCGTCGCGCTATATACGAATATCTATTTTTGATCAGCACATTCATTGTGTCTCTCTTTTTTTGTACTTTTTTTGGGCATAAGCCTTGGAGATAAGCTTTTCTTGGTGATCAAGAGATGCAATGGTGTCCAGGTGAAACTTGGCAGTTGGTTCAGATAAGACAGCAGCATTCACAAGTTTCTCTTACACAAATAAATCTAATCAATATCATTTTTCGGGTATGACAAATAATCGAAACTTAGAACTTGATCTTGTTATGGTATTATATTACGTTCGTATGATCAAGTACATGCATCACTACGTGTTTTAGTAACCCAACACGATCTCTCTTAACCACCGAAGTCGGAATTTTTCAGGAGTTACTCATCGAAGTTTATGTAATGAGATTAAAACAAAGTCATAAATTCAAGCATTCGACTGGTTTACTCTAGGACACACCCCGGCACCGTGTTGACCACATTAAATCAATAATCTGGTCGCTTATTTTCGTTTGGAAGTGTATCAAACTGCTTATAATTAATTTGGACAGTTGGACCCACATGTCATGTTTTATGAAGAAGCAATTATTTTCACTCGGCATGAATTGTTACCAATAATAGAGTATATGTTGATCACAAGGCTCCACTTGGAGACAACTTCATTACGAAATTAAACCAAATTATAGGCATTTCCAGCAAGTTCACTTGTCGCCCTTTGATGTCATCACGAGCCCCCTAATGAAAGATATGACTTGGTTGGGGGTAATGAATGAATTGTGTTCCCTTTTTCTTTGGACATTCATTAATTTTTCAACGGTCAATTGCTAAATAATTGAGTATAAGAGTTACTATTCACTAAATGTGAACCAAAAGATGATTTTTAATTTGGTCATCCACTTTTAGAAAGTAACTATAATTGTGTTATACATACTTATTTAGGTTTTTAAACTGGCTTCATATTAATTATTTGAGTGAATTTCTACTTAATTTAATGTATGTATTGCTTGTATAGGTAAAAGTTCCGACTTTGAGGTGAATTGAGCATGAAGAAAGAATTCGAGAGTTTAAATTGAAAGTGAAGGGACTAGACATAAACACAGATTAATAGAGATTAATCTCTATTGACACGAAAACTACGACGCAATAAAGATTAATAGAGATCAAAACAAGGGTTCTTCATGAATTTCGAGTTCTTGTGACCGCGAAAAATGTGAAAATTCAAGATCTTGATGGAAATCATCATTGAGGATTTTTACCATCTCTTCTTCTAGAATATCCTATTATAAATTAATTCAACTTTTTGCATTTGTTTAATTCGATCATGTCAAGCTCCTTTTTTTTTTCCCCTAAGATTAGTTTTTATTATTATGTTATTACGGTTTGATGTTTGATCACCGTTAAATCTTTCTTTTAATTTATCAACCTTGCTACAGTGACAGAGTCAATAACAGACTCAACGACAGAAGTGACACATGTCAATACATCATTGTACTACAATTTGAAAAAAAAAAAAATCCAATCCCACCCTGCTACAATACCGTGTCACCTTACCTCATGTCATTGACCCTAACCAAGGAGCATTATTCGTGATTTATATTGCTTTAGAGAAGTTAGACATAAATTAGCACGTTGAAATAATCTTTGTGCGCGCTCAACTTAATTTTACTCTAAATATTTTGTGCATGATCAACTTAATTAGTTTAGTTATTAAATAGAAGTCGATATCTAAAACCATCAATTAATTATGTACATTCTTGTTAGAATTAATTGTGATTAAATTTAAATTAATAATTAATTTTCATGGGACGATACTATTTCATCATTATATTAGTTGTGTAAGAACCGTTCTCCTGTAGGATAATAGCAACAAGAAGTAACATTTACGTCCTTAACAAGTAACTTTTTACATCCTCAACCTCTATGGTAGCATCTACATCTTCAGTCTTTTATTTTTATAGCACGTAAGTCTTGAAGGATGATTTTACTGTTGTTTTAAATTAACAACACGATCTAATTTTTTATTAGTCCTTTTTTTTTTTATCTTACATATAATAAAAGAGGTGAAAGTATGTTACTATTCGCTCGATATCTATCAAAAAGTGATTTTCACTTTGATCCTCAACTTTTTATTTTGTTAACACTTAGGTTCCTAATGGACGTGGTCTTAAAATGAAAACAGTGTAGTTTCTATTTTTTCCTTTTTGATAGGATATAGCAGCATAGGTCCCCAATCGTTCACGTGTGTTGCACTTCGATCTTCGACCTTTAAAAAGTAGCATTTTAGATCCTAAGTGCAAAAAATAAATAAAATAAAAATTATTGAGGATGTCAATACTACGGTTTAAAGCTTGAGAACCAAAATGCAGTTTGATTTACTCCCAGCGATTTTAACTTACTGCAGAGAATTGGAGAAGAAAAGAAACAGAGAGGACACTCCTCCCAGCAAAAGCCCCTACCAAATTTACCGGCTAGTTTCCCCCACCTCCGCCGGAATAGAATTGTTTGCCGATGCAAACCCTAATCTCTAGCCCCCGTATAATCGCCGTACTGAACCGCTCGCCGTTACATTTGCATAGAAACGCTTTAAATTGCCGGCCATTTTCATCAACGTCATCAGATTACAACCAGTCCCGTGGTGGCCTGCCTCGTTTCTTCTCTGAAACCCTTCCTCCTTCCAAGGTACATTCCTCTTTTATGTGTGTACATATATGGTATATATAATATGTATGTAAACACAGAAACGCACAAAAACACGGTTAATTGACAAGGAACTTTCTATTGAACTGTTTGTGTTAACGTGCAGGGCGGTGTTGTGCGCGTGGAAGGAGATGAATTCTGGCACATGACCAAAGTTCTACGATTAAACATCGATGATAGGTCTGTCACTTTTTCTTTTTCTTTTTTTGTTTTTTTAATTGATTTTAAGTGGAAGGATTTACTATGCCTAACTTGCGGTTTATCTGCTAGTGTAGTTACTTGCTTTGATTCTTCGCTTTGAGATGTGAAATTCCTCTCATTTACAAATATTTCATCTTTTATGTTAAAAACACTTAAATGCTTCAATATTCAATGTGCTCCTCCTCAAGTACAAGCTGAAATTATTTTTCAATTAAATTGCTGGGGCACAAAATTTTCATAGAAACGAATGAGAGTGCGGCTTTTTATATTAATGATTGAAAAGTTTCTACTGCATACTCATATACTGATCTGAAATTTTTGGTACATCTTATTCATCATAACTTTGATTTACAAGGGTACAGCTATTTAATGGAAAGGGAAGTTTAGTTGAAGGGCGCATAGGAGCTGTTGATCGCACAGGTGTGGAATTTGAAGCACTGGAGAACCCAAAATTAGCATGTCCACAGACCACACAGTGGCATGTTTTTGCTGCTATCGGTGAGTTTTAAGTAGTTTCAATAACTCTCGTAAAACAGTTTTTCCTGATCAATGAGCTTGCGCGGCATATATAACTTATTCTTTTTTAGGCACTCTGAAGGGAGGCCGGGCTGATTGGCTTGTCGAGAAATGCACGGTACTTTTGCATTTCTAATGTATTTGTTTTATCCTTTGTTTTTTTAACCTTCAATTAAAATTCAATTTTTAGTCTCCATTCTTTTGCATCCCAGGAGTTGGGAGCCAGTAGTGTAACACCTTTATTGACAGAGCGGTCTCATTCAATATCAGAAAATCGGGTTGATAGACTGCAACGCGTCATTCTAGCTTCATCTAAACAATGTATTTAGTGTTCCATCTTATTTGTCTTTACCTCTTCTCATATTGAACCAGTCGAATTTCATCACTGTAATTAAAAGTTTCCATTTTGATTTTCATCTAAATGCTGACCTTTGATATAGGCCAGCGTTTACATCAAATGATTTTGGAGCGTCCTATAGAAATTGGTGGGCTTCTACCTATTGTAAGTTAATAAATAACCTTTCTTACTTGTAAGATACGAAGCTTGTCATATCTAACCATCATTTTATACGTTTGAAACTTGCTTTTCATTGTCTGTTCTTTTTTTTTTTTGGTCGCAACTTTTAAGAGGTCACCTTTGCTCTTCTGCTATGAGTGACATTTATGTTTTTTTGAATCTCATTCTTAAATTCTTTATTCTCTAGGTTGCTCAGTCAAAATTATCTTTTGTGGCTGTGGCAGAGGCTACTTCAGTTTTTAGCACTTTGAATTCATTCCAAAAAGAACAGGCTGGAGTAATGATAATAGGACCAGAAGGAGGTTAGTAGTCGTCACTCTCTGTATAACCCCCAATCCCATCCTGCTGTCTTATTTGGAAAGTAAGAAATTGGCTGTGTGATCAATGCCGCACCAAGCTTTATTTTTTTAAGTGCTATACTCTGATTAGCTCAACTAACTATTTGCGTAATTGATGCCCAAACAATGGACACCAATAAGCTATAGAGTAATGCAGCTGCTTTAGCCAGAACTTCGAATTTATTAGTACACTATCCAGGATGTTTGAGCTTCCAGTTCCAGCTGGAGTTTACAAAATTAATTTTCTATTTTGTTCTGGTATTCTTGAAGCATGTTATTTGTTGAGTATTTCTGTCTTTGACAAAGCAAGTGATATTAAAATGATATGACATCTCAATTAATTGTTTACATGTGCGTTTTTGAAAATGTTGAGTATTTTACAATATTCTATTGTGTAATGTCAAATTTAAGTTTAAGTTCATCTTAATCAGACTTCACTAAGAAAGAGTTGAATGACATTGTGGAGGCTGGCGCAACAGCTGTTGGTCTTGGCCCACACCGCCTACGAGTTGAAACTGCTACAATGGCACTTCTCTCAACTCTAATGTTATGGTCCGACTCTCAGGAAGTAACCCTGAGTTAACAGGCAAGCCCTTTTTGTGTTAATTTGAAATCTTGCCATTGCTAACGACGTCCATTCGCTTGAACTGGATAGCATATTTAGTTGTCCTCCATAATGTGATTTCTACTTGTATTTTGATCTCTTGGAGGTTAAACTAAATGGTGACAGTTGGCTAGTGTCAAGTATTACGCCTTTTGAGCGAGAAGCATTACGATATAGTGAACAAACTTAAACCAAGTATTGCAAGCAACCAAGACCATATAATTTCTGTGTCTAATCACTCTCTTTTTTTTCTTTTTCTTATTCTTTCTCAGGGTTAGTATAATGTAAATGGTTAATTGGTACTTGGAGGGACATTAAAGGCCGAAGTCATGCTTCATTATCTGCGTTGCTGTCAACTCTTTCAACTTGACAAAGTTTAATTGATGAAGAAGAAAGAGAACCTTGTAATAATTGTAAGGCAACCATGGGAACAAGTGTCTCCATTGGAGTCGCCCACAAGATGTAAACAATGTTTGATAAATATGAGGTGATTCAACGATAACTGCGTTTTCATTAATGACCATGTGTCTCCATTGGAGTCGCAAGATGTAGACGATGTTTGATAAATATGAGGTGATTAAATGATATTGCATTTTCATTATACTAAGAACATAATAATTTCGTTTTGAATGCCCCAAAAAAGATTTGATGCAGTGTGTTCTTGGCCATCTTTTTCTATTCGTTTAGGTACTAGTTAAAATTTATCTGGTTGTGTTTTACAATTGAGAAACAATTTAATTTATAAATAAATAGAAATAAGTGGTCGATAAGAGAATAGTACTTGTAGATCTATTGAAATGTGTGGTTGAAAATGAAGTTTGATCATTCATAACTAATCTATAAATTTGCCAAACAATGCATTATGTTTTTAATAGGCTAATTGGCGCAATGCACATATCGTATGGACCTATTGTTGGATATTCTCTACCCTTTCAAATTGACCAAAAGTTGACCTTTGAGGTGTGGACTAATTACTTTTCTTTTATTTTCTTAGTAAAGCTTTGTTAAATGTCAAATATATCTTCCTATTTAAATAAAATAAAAAGAAAAAAAAAAAAGAATTAATTTCAACTAGTTTAAATTGATTTCAATTCATCTAGATACGATAATTTGTGACTTGTTGTATGTTATTGATCATTAGCTATCCACCCCATCTATGTTTTAGTTAGGTCGAACTTCGATTATTACATAGAGAATAACATATAAGCTAATCGCATATTCACTACTTATAAGTAGATGAAATTGCATTGAACGGTGTTATTCGGTATTAAATAATAGAAAAATGAAGTTGAATTTTTTTTCATCATAGCAATACACCTTAGCTAAAATTTCTAGCAAATATTCTTGCAATAATTTGTACGAAGTGTGATTACTGTTTTTTTTAACTTTCGAGCTTGCTTAAAAGTTATTTTGAAAAACTTATTAACTTTTCAGAAAAGTGAGTTTTATAACTAAAAAAAGTAATATTAAAAACTCTTGTTAGATAAAATATGTAACGTAAAAATATAATTAACGTATTGATCGATCGCTCATACTTAGCCCATAAGAATTCTCATGTTTTTTTCACTTATTTTTGGATTAAAAAATCTTGCATGGGGTGGAATTGTAATGTGGGGAGGTGATATGAACTGTTTCTCTCTATACTTTTTATTTTATTTTTCCTTAGAGAGAGACGATAGTAAACTCGCAGATTGTAAATGGATTTATAAAATAAAAAAATATGAGTTAAGATATAAGATATAAGGTTGAGTTTTTTTTCTAAAGAACTATGTTTATTGTACATTTGTGGTTGACAATATCATTGACATCCATCTGTGTAGGAATTCCAATTATTGATTGGAAAAAAATGTTATTAAAATTAGTGTATAAAAATTTGTCAATTTACATGTTGCTTGTGCATGAATTCCGTATATCAAAATCATTCATCTATATATTATGCCAAAAACATCCCAATCAAAAGCGATTAGACTATTATGATTCTTGACTTGTAGCATTGTTATGACTAATTTATAAGTTATGGGACCCAACATAATTTTGTATAGATTAGCTAGCCACCAACTATTATTTTTCACCAAATTTCTACACCTATCAAAGCTACAAAATTTCAACGATTGTGCTACATATACATAATGATTCACTTACACATGATATGTTGAGATCGGAATTTCTTCAACTAAATATAAAGAATTTCTCTAATATTTTTTTGACATCTTATTTGTATGTAAACTATTATAACTTTCTTTTGTACAAGTAGCATCATTTAAAGTTTATTGGTCCATGAATTTGCCATTATTTACTATATTTTGTTTTCACAATTCATGCAACCATTTTTTTTCCTTTTTTTTTTTTTTTTTTTTTTGGGAGAGAGCTTATTTTCTTACTTTTAAGTAAAAAAAAAAAAAAAAAATTATATATCAAGACAGTTTGAAGGAGCTGCACAAAAAATGTGTAATTTATATACTATTTTTATTTTACCATAAAATGACTCAAATACAAATTTAACAAATACTAACCCTAATATTACAAAGAATCAAAATCTTACAAAATTTATTTCAACATTTAAAATTTTTTTTGTATTATTTTTAGATTATTTGTTTTCCATTAATTTTAAAATTAATTTAAAGTATTTTTCAGATTTCAATAAAAAGTTGTTATTAAAGTAAAACTTGTTATTTCTGGAGTATCTCTTTTGAGACAATATGACAGAATTACCTTAAAAAATCTGCACAGCGTAACGGTATGATCAACAGAATCAAAAATGAATTCGAGCCCACCGACTTCACAATGTTTCCTTAAAAAGAATTTGCTGCCTTCAAAAGGTGCTTTAAGGCGTCCAGCAATCGTTTATCAGGATAGAACAAATTTCGTCTCCTACGAAAGCAGCACAGCAATCTGCAGGAGTTCCAGCGAACTCAACGAAATGTATTTACTTCGAAAATAATATCAGAACGAGAGAATGAGAGAGAATGAGATTCAATGCAGAGAATAATAGCAACGAAAATGGTGTAATGATTTTGGCAACGGGGCTGCCTATTTATAGAATTGTTCATGGCCATTCGAACACCCTTCAAGCTACTTCAAAACAGTCGCTACTGTTCAGACAAGCCCAAAACCGAACAGACAGCAAGGTTCAGTAATAAGTCGGTTCACAGACCAAACGGTCGGTTAACAAACCACCCAAAATAATTACCCGAAAATAAGCCCATTAATAAAAATTAATTTCAGACACACCCGCACCCGCACACGGACTGGACCGGACTGGGCTCGGGCATGGGCACGTGCTCGTGCTCGTGCCGTGCCGAGCCGAGCCGAGCCGGCCGGTCGTTCGTACGGCGGCGGTTAAGAAAAATAAACAGTAAACAATCTAATTTTTTGGAATGTAAAAGATAATATTTATTCTAGAACTTAAGAATATTAAATGTTTAAATGATTTAAAATATAAAATACAAAACTATGAAGCCAAATCATTAGAATAAATATCAATGCATTCTAACTTATAATAGGATTTGTTCCTATACGCGTTAACATCCTTGAAAATTCCAATGACAACGTTTGAAGGAAGGTGTATTGTCGATTTTGTCATTTAAAGGGAGGGGTAATTTTAAACACTAAATCCCAGTCCTCGTAAATTATATTAGAAAAACAGAGAAAGAGAAAAAAAATAAAAATCTACAGCTTTTTAGTTGCTGGAGTTCATCATGATGAACAAGATATGGTTGCATGCACTTCTCCTGCTACTCTTCAAGAATGGAGAATCACAGTCCATTATCAAGACTCTTCCGGGTTATTCAGGAACTCTGCCCTAGTCAGTTTTTTCATTCTTTATTTCTTGTTTACAAGTTCAAGCAACTCAATTATTGTAATTGATAATTAGATACATTGAGGTGGGAGAAAATGATGAAGTGCGGCTATTTTACTATTTTATTGAATCCGAAAGCAATTCTAGAAAGGACCCTCTTCTACTTTGGTTCATTGGTGGAACCGGTCGTTCTGATTTATCAGGCCTTGTTTATGAAATAGGTAATCTCTCTCCATATAAGGGGCGGACGCAGAACTTAAAAGTTAGGGGGACACAATCGAACTTGCAAAGAAATTGAGAGAAATTTTACAATCGAAAATTTATATCCAAAAAAATCATACTCCATATAATTTTGCATTCGAAAATTTACATGGGATATGACTTTTTCAGATATAAAATTTCGAAAAAAATTTATGTCATGTTCCATATAAAATTTCCTAATAAAATGATGAAAATTATATTGAAAAATTTGTATTGCAAAAAATAATAAATGTTAATGAAATAATTGAATTTTTTTAAAGAAAATGCGAGTTAAACTTCTTCTTTTAAAATTCACGTTTAACACTTTTTTAACTATTTTCGATATCTGTTTGGATTATTTGATATACATATAATGTAATTCTCGAAATAAGTTTTGAGATAATATAAGCAATTTTTAGATTCGATTAGTGTACGATCGTCGAATAATTTTTAAAGTTAGCATATTATCGAAATTTTCGAAATAGTAATTTTGAACGGATTACTTTGACAAATCGTAGCATTTGCTACGATTGATCGTTTCATACGCCATTAACGACGTAGAAAACTAGACACTGAATACTTCGAAATGGTATTAAGAATGCAATATTTCGCCGTTGTTCGATGAAGAGTTAAGATTTTATTAAAAGGCGAGAGAAAAAGAGAAAAATTAAAATTTATTGTGATTTTTTCCTCTGTTTGATGGAGATTAAAATCAAAATTTTAGTAATTTTTGATAAATGTTAAATAATATGTTATTAAATTTAATTGTTAACTTTGATTTAAATTAAAATTTATATTTCAATCGATACCAAACATTATGGCCTTGTTTGAGAAAGCTTTTAATCAAATTAAAATTGAAAATATAGCCGTTATTGGGTCCCACTCGTCTAATAAAAGTCAACAATAACGGCTATATTTTCAATTTTAATCTGATTTTAATCCCTCCCATACAAGCCCTATATATATAACTCAAAAGGGGGACAAAGGGTAGGAACGACACAAGAAATTCAGTTCCTTGACAAATGTAAGTTCCAAGTGTAGGACCTTAATTTTGGCTTCAATTGCACTTGGTCCATAATTGTTTCATTCGAGTATTTATTATTTTTCTAAACCGAGTTATAACTTAAAAATACAACTTTTATGATTCCCTCAGCTTCTGTATTTGTGTGCACGTCCATTAACTTTTGATATTGCAAATTTTGATGGAAGCTTACCATCAATTCTCATAAATCCATATTCATGGACAAAGGTCAAAAACATCTTTCACTCAATGTTTCAAGTCATGCAACTATTGCAGCGATATAATGATATGTTTTTCAGGTTGCCAATATTACATACACTGGCCCGCTAATACTGAATTTTCCTATTCAAACACCTCACAAGGGTATTCTTCCTCAGACACCAAATCGGCAAAATATAATTACACATTTCTTAGTAAGGTAGGTTGATATTATTAATCATATATGTTGTATTTCTAAGTAGAAATTCCAGGCTATAAAAATTAAGTTCTCTCAGTAGAAATGTGGGATTTAGAAGTAGTCGTATACCCACAAAACTACCACAACTATTTATTGGATTAGTCAACTAACAATATATTGAATATGCAGTGGTTATTGAATCACTCATGTTTATAAAAAATCGTTTATATGTTGCGGGAGACTCCTATGGAGGCAAACTAGTTCCCATGGTTGCCTTGGAAATATTACTAGGTAGTACATATAAAAATAGAAACAAAGAAGTTTTTATTCTAATTTTTCCTTTCCACCAACTAAGCCCCTGTTTGGGAGCCATTCTTCCTCCAAATTGTAGGAAAAATGTAGCCATTATACAGTAAGTGTCAGGGAGGTGCGCCTAAACTTTTTGACCAAAATGATGTCAAATGACCAGTTTGCCCTTATACAAAATTCATTCTTACCTAAACTAATGGCAATTTGGGAAAGTGGAATTATTGCAACCAGAAATTAATGGGGCCAAGCGGGTCCCACTGACATACCAACGGTCAAAATTATTATTAAAATGGGGCCAAAATGGCTCCCAAACAGGGGGCTAAGCTAGATTAAGTTGTTACTGAGGATGGTAATGCAAGTAATGAAGCAGGACTGCAGCCACGAATGATTCTCCAAGTACTATTTGATTATCTTGTGGAAATATATGATTTCTCCTATATATATTCTAAGTGTAACATATTTCATGTTATGTTAATGATAGAGTACTTTCGGAATTGAAAGAGTGATACATTATAGGCTATGGAATAACATATTGAATCATGGAAAGTAATGCACAAGTTCTATATGCTCACCGCATGGCACTTATATCAGATGAATATTTTGAGGTAATTATATTTTTGATTAAATATTTTCGTGATAAAATGAAGGCTCAAACAATAAACTTATCATGGAAACCTATTCTTAGCTAAATCATTGCATTTATTCATGTGATTACTTCTCACAATTTCAGGCAGCAAAAACTAGCTGTAATGGGGAATATGGCAATCCCGATCCAAATAATCTACAATGTCTTTTGGACCTTCTACCGATCCACGAGGTTACACTATGCTTCTTATGTTATTTATTCTTCATTTTTTTCAAAGATTTATTATGAATGTAAACACGAAACAAGTTTCACGATATCATTATGTAATGCAGTGTATAAATCCTTTAAATGACGGTCAGATTTTGGAACCGAAATGTACTAAACCAGATATTTCTGGATGGAATCATACATTTTAGGAAGATTATACAATTGATCACCTCCTTCTGCCATCTGAAAAAGGAGGAATGTGGTGTCGCATAACTTCTCTCTCTCTCACATAGAGAGAGAGAGAGAGAGAGAGAGAGAGATGTAGATGTTGTTGTTGTGATTATACCATTTTAGGTATAATGTTTAGGGAGAAGCTGGTTACCCTGAAGCCTGCTAAATAGCGTTGGTCACCCCGTGAAGTCAAGAGAGAGTGTAAGGTGGTCCCGTTGTAGGTTGGGTTGGATTCAGCCTATTTCAAATATAGTGTCTACACTGGTATAATTTCATTTTATTGAAATTATGTATTTAGTTTCTAATTGGTTTAGGAGATCTCATAGTTCTAGAAATAGAATTGAAATTTTTTCAAACACTTTTTAAGATAAAAAAGAAATTGATCGAGATCATGCATCTGCATCAAATTCTTTCAGTTATCATGAGCTTCAAATTGCAAAAAATTGAACAAAATTTGCATTACTGGACTATTCCAAAGGTAGACAAGCCTTCTATCTATGAAATAGGAAATTTGATTTTACTCAAGATTGTGTTATTAAAACTTTTGAGCAAACTATTGCTCTAAAAAATCAATCATCTCAAATAAATTAATTTTCAAAAGAGGCTATTCAACCCCAGAGAAGAAATTCAAGCATTTTCATGTGGGATTGATTCAAATTATTGTTAAACCATTGTTTAAACTTGGTTTAGATACTCCTATTCTCTTAACTCTCAGATATAAGAGACTCCTTAAACTTGAAAACTCAGTACTTTCTATTTTAGAATCAAATTTAGAAAGTAGTTCCATTTTTTCAAATTGTTATCCAAATTTTACCATTAGTCTCAATGATGGAACTATTCTTAATGCTCTTAATCTTCATATTCAAAAAAAAAAAAAAAACTTTGATATTGATGATCGTTCAAAATCATTTGCTTTAATATATCGAATATATTATAAGCTTATGAAGACTCAACTTAATATTCGAACTCTTCGGTAATCTCCAAGAGAAGAAAGTCTTTTTGTGGAAGTCAATCCTCTTCATTCAAATACCATGATTCCTAAAAGGATACCATTGAACCTTCAATCCAAGGGATTAGAATGGGATTTCGAAAATGTTCAAAACCCAATTCCTATTCCTATTCGTATTACTCCAAATCAGATTATCTCTTTTCTTGATGGACATATCAAGATGATCTTTGATGGATCAACATCAAAAGGTCTTCAAAGGTCATATTCCACTAGATCTGAACATAGATATGAAATTCCTTTACAAACTTCAAGGTTTTCAACTTCTTTTGAAAAACTCAAAGGTATCAATTTTATTCTAATATTCCAAAACCTCAAACACATCTGACATTGATGATGAATCAGAACAGCCTAATTAACCAATTTTATCGGATATGCTACCTAATCAAGAGCGATTAGATAGTCAATGTAATGTTATCTATTCTACTATCGATAAAAGAAATAAGTTCAAAACTAATCAAACTCCCATTGTCAAAGTTTTTCGTCATACTCTTAAAAAGATGTTTTCAAAAGATGATATTAAATCTTTATGGGAAGAATTTTATGATTTCCTAAAAATTTAAGTTTTTACAAGTGGGTACATTTCATAGTATTTGGTAAAAAAATTTCAAAATCCAAATCTATTCAAAATACCCATGTTAATAAAAAAATATGGAAAACTCCCTCTGGTCAAACTTTTCATTCTGAACATCCATTAATGCAAGAAATAGTTGTTTCCCATGGAAACACCAAAATTATTGCATCACCTCTTAAGAAAATTCATATCTCTGCTGAAAGGCCAAATGATTCTATTCATACAACAAAAGATATCAAAAATATTGAATCTCAGAACAATTATACTAATATTGTTTTTCAATCGTTCTGTTCTCAATTAAATAGAATTGAAGCCAATTTTGAATTTGAAGCATCTTCATCTATTGATAAGAAGAAGATTTCAGATTCTATTTTCAAATCTATTGATCCAAAAATTACTCTTCAATTAAAAAGAGACTCTTTATTTTCTAATTCAAAAGTTTTAAAAGAACTTGCTTTTCAAAGTTCTAAACTTGGATCTTCTAAAAATATTAATACTATTGATATTTTTGAAGATCTTGAAGTTCAATTTATTGAAAATGAGCACTCTCAAATCAATAAATTGAAGGGTCTAAATTCAAAACTTCCAAATTATTCAAAACCTCAAGTTTTCTATACAGGTGATGAAATTACCGAATGGAATCTTGATGGATTGGCAAAATATTAAATTATTCAAGTACTCGAAGATATGACTATATGTCATGCAACATATATTTGAAGAGAAATCAATTCTCATTCTGCCTTCTGTAATATAATTTGTGGTTTCATCGGGCAACTTAAGCACCGGTTGCGAAATTATCTTGTGGATAATGATCGTAACAAGATAGAGTATGCTATTAATACTCAACATCAAAATGATAGTTTCAATACTCTAGTATATTCAATACTCAAACATTTTATTGGTACTCTTGCATTTCTTCAAGATAGAACATTCGAGATTCTTTTAAATCTCAATTGTCCAAAACTTCATGATTTTCGCTGGTATAAGGATATGTTCCTTACCAGAGTTTTCATCTGAGAAGATTGTAATCAATCTTTCTAAAAAGAAAGGTTCATTTCTGGACTTCCAAGACTCTTTGCTGAAAGAGTTAGGAATTCTGTCAAACTCCACTATAAAGATACAATTCCTTATGATATTCTTGCTTATGGTGAGGATTAACACTTTTGTAATGATCTCAAACTCAAAGCAAAATTAAAATCAGAAAGATCAAAAAGTTGTAAAGAACTTGGATCCTTTTATAAATAATATGGTTTTGAAAAAAAATTATTCCTCCATCTTAAAAAATGAAAAAGAAAAATTTTCCTTCTCTTTTGAGAAAAAGATCTTTTCAAAAACAACGATTTTTCCAAAAATCTTTCTCAAAATCATCCTTCTAGATATTAAAAACCCATATATTCAAAAGGAAAATCTTTTATTAAACAAACTCCTAAAATTTCAAAAGTTACATGTTGGAAATGTAATCAATCACGTCATTATTCAAATAAATGCTCAATGAAGTGAAATATTAATAATCTTCAAATAGACGAAAATATTAAACTTTAACTTCGAAATTTATTGAATTCTAGTTAAGAAGAAGAATATGATTCTGAACTTGAATTAGTTTATCAACATCAAGAAGACTCTGATATTGATATAAGCTCAAATTCCAATACAAGTCAATATACAGAAATTTGTGATTGTAAAACCATAAATGTTCTTATTAAACAAGAAGAATTTATTCAAATAAATAATTGAGAAAATTAAAAAATTTTAATTAAAGAAAATGTTCTCTCTTCTTCTTCTAAATTCTTCAACATCTCCAGTAACTCTGTTTAATATGAAAAACATATTTAATCGATTTAATACTAAAAGCTCATCCTCATCAAAAGTCTCATTTTCTAAACTACTTTCAAAAATCAAGAGAATAATGATTCCTCCTCTTCCACTTCCGAAGAAGAAACTTCTTCAAAATCTCATGAAAATATTAAGGCAGAAGAAGAAAAATTAATGTTATAAATCATATTCAACTTCAAAAAGGTACTGTAACATGACTATTGTAGTCAATAGAGTTCAAATTTACTACTAGAGTTTTAATTGATTTTAGAATTGACCAAAATTGTATTAGGGAATGACTTATCCCTACAAAATATTTTGAAAAAACTAATGAGCGTCTTTATGGTGCTAATGACAAAAAACTCAATATTCAATATAAACTTTCAAAAGCTCATATTTATTTCAAAAATATTTTTTATTTAGTAAAAAATTTAGACCAAGAAGTTATACTTGATACTTCTTTTATTGTTCAAATTTATCATTTACAAGCTTATTCAAAATATCTTACTACAAATATTTTTCAAATTTACAAATCCTCATTCTTACAAAGATGTTAATTCTTCGAAGGAAGCATCTATTTCAAAAATTATCAATAATATTAATTTTAAAAGTAAACATATTCAATTTCTCAAAAAAGAAATTAAATTTCAAAGAATTGAAGAGGAATTATAAAACTCTTCAATAAAAGAGAAAAAATTATTTTTTCAAAAATGAATTGAAAATGAAATATGTTCTACTATTCCAAATGTTTTTTTGGGATAAGAAGAAACATGTTATTTCATTTCTTTATAATTTTGATTTTCATGAGTCAATCATTCCTACAAAATCTCGTTCAATTCAGATAAACAAGGAATTGCTTGATCACTGAATCAAGGAAATCAATGATTTACTTGATAAATGATTAATTCGTTCAAGTAAATCACATTGGAGCTATTTAGCTTTCTGCGTCAATAATTCTGCGAAAATTGAACGAGGTGTTCCTTGTTTAGTTATCAATTATAAGCCTCTCAATAAAGCTCTTCAATGAATTAGATATATATTATGTTGCCAATTTTGTCAAAAATATCAAAATACTTTGTGCTCCACTTTTCGAAAAACTTCAAAAACATCCATCATCATAGACGCCAGAGCATACTTTAGCCATCCAAAAAGTAAAAACAGCTTTCAAAATTACCCCATGTTTATCAATTATTGGCCCTTCTCATGGATTCAAGAGAAAAATTATAAGTATTCCACAATTTTCAAAGAAAGAGCAAGAGAAACAGACGGATTTTCTTGCAGAAAAATCAAAATTATTAACTATGTTTTCTCAACGTAAAACGCTAGAAAAACTAGCAATTATTTTAGAAAAGCTTGCTTCTTTTGAAGAATCAAATTCAACGAAATCAAAATCTAAATCCAGTTCTTCTCAAAGAAGATTAGGTTCAGAAATTAACTATGCTCAGAGTAATGAAAATGATTGCTTTGGGATAGACATTGACGAACTTATTGCTCAAGAAATACTCAAAAGAATTGAAAAAGACTATATGGACCCAACTATTTGGATGAATACAGATAATACATGGTTCATGCTTCAAGGAATACTTTATTTCAATCATGTCTTACACCTCAAAAGCTGTTGTAATGACCCAAACTTTAGAAATTCAAGATCGCTACCCAAATATTTCTGTTTATAATAATATTTTGGAAATCCTTTATTTACTTAAGAGTGAGCAATAGTTAACATTAGTTACGTCATCACTAGATTTCCGCATGGGTATTATGATAAATTTCCTTTACGATTATTATAACTAATCAATGTGCATGGAGACTTGGAACTAAATAGCCAAAATACTCACTGTTTTGTTAAATTAAGAGAGAGAATTATTATTAAAATTCACAAAGTTGGCAGACAAACTAATGTAATGTTTCCTCTAAATTTACCATCTAACTTGGTCAACCAACAGGTGCAAAATCAAAGGACAAGTAGTCTACCAATTTATTATGATCCCTACCAATATATATATATATATATATATATATATATATATATATATATATATATATATATATATATATATACCAATTTTTTTTTTTTTTCCTCTTTCTTGAGTAGGACCCGGCCTCAAAAGTCACCTAATTTCGTAGAATAATGATATTCATCCCCATTAAAATTGAGCCCCAGTCTATGTGACAATTACATGACATTAAATGATAGACTTAATTAAATGAGTTATGTGACTTTGTATTTAAATGAATTTATCATTTAATGCCATTTAATTGCCACATATATTATGCCTCAATCCATGTGGAGATGAATAGCATTACTTAATTTCATAGCATTATTCTGGCAGATTTCACTTCTTGGGAAATGTAAATCAATTGCTCTACGTTTCAACCTCCCTGTTTGACGTAATTATTAATATAGAAAACGTAAATAGCGAGATAAACACCAAATACCATAAAAAAGTCAAAATTTCCAAGTCACCAAACGAAATTACATGTCCAAATAAATTTGTTCCAGATTTCGAAAAAAATGAACGATTTCAAAAAAAAAAAAAAAATTAATACACTAAGGTTACCGCTAAAATTTAGAATTCAAGGCTCGTTACACCGGATTCGATTTATTAATTCCAAATATCTGGCACAACGATTGCACTTCATCGCCCGCCAACCAACGACTCGTTCTAACCTGTGGAGTAGAGAAAAATGGTGAGTATACGGGAATACTCAGTATGACATAAAAAAATATGGTGCAATCCCAAATAAAATATTTATATATATATATATATATATATATATATATATATATATATATATATATATATATATATATACAGAAATGATCTAATGAGCACCGGTGTTCATTTTATCCTAAGCACCGATGAGTTGGCACATTAATTCATTGGTGGATTGGAACTCACAAAATTTTTATCCACCAATGAATTAATGTGCCAACTCATCGGTGTTTACGATAAGATGAACACCGGTGCTCATTAGATCATTTCTGTATATATATATAATAGAATAAAAATAGAAAAAAAACACATATCATACACGTGCGTTCCCATTAAAATTCCCAAGTCAATAAAATAACTAAATTGTAATTTAAGGCAAAATCTTTCGATCTCGATAACTTGGACCTCGCTTATCCGAATTAATTTTTTCTCGAGCCTAAAATGCATAATTAATTACGAGCTATACAACAAGCTCAATATTGATACATTTATTATTACTCTATCAATATTAAAATATTTGACCCAAATAAAATATAATTTAATAAATGTATCATTTTAATCCCTCAACTTTCCAAAATATAAAAATATAGCACATAGAATAATTCATCATCATCATCATCATTATTATTATTATTATTATTATTATTGGGACTTTACAATCTCCCATCCTTAAATATTTTCGTCCTCGAAAATTACCTTTGCTAATCAAAGAGTTCCTGGATACTTGATTTTAAGCTCATCTTTCTTCTCCCGAGTTGCCTCGTCCAATCCATGATTTTGCCATTGAATTTTGACAAAAGGAACTTCTTTATTTTTGAGTTGATGCACTTTTCTATCCAAAATCATCATTGGAATTTCTTCATATGATAAATCTTTTTGTATCCCCAATGTCTGATAACCCACTAATTGATTGGGATCATGGACATATTTTCTGAGCATCGAAACATGGAACACGTTATGCACTGCTGTAAGTTCAGGTGGTAAGGCAAGTCGGTAAGCTACAACACCATTCCTTTCAAGAATTTTAAAAGGTCCAACATGTCGTGGTCTCAACTTTTCCTTTTTACCAAATCTTAATACTCCCTTCATTGGTTTTACTTTCAAAAAACTTTATCACCCACCTGAAATTCCAAATCATTTCTTCTACCATCAGCATAAATTTTCTGTCGGTCTTGTGCTATCTTTATTCTTACTCTAATCTTATCAATCGCCTCAACTGTTCGTTCAATAATATCAGACCCAAAATTCTATTCTCTCCAACCTCATTCCAATGGATAGGAATTTGCACTTCCTACCATAAAAAGCTTCATATGAAGCCATGCCTATAGTGGCCTGAAAGCTATTGTTGTAAGCAAACTCCACTAAAGGTAGATGTGTTTCCCAACTACTGCTAAGATCTAAAACACACGCCCTCAACATATCTTCAAGATTTTAAATGGTTCTTTCCATCTGTCTGTGGATGATAAGCAGTGCAAAATTTCAATTTCGTCCCCATGGCTCTTTGTAAGCTTTTTCAAAATTTCGATGTGAACTGCGGGTCTCTATCTGACACAATGGTGACTGGAACTCCATGCAATCTGACTATCTCTCTGATATATATAACTGTACGGGTGTTCCATATTAAAATTTACTTTGAATGGCAGAAAATGGGCAGACTTCATCAAACGATCAACCACTACCCAAGTAGCATTGTGACCTCTTGCTGATCTCGAGAAGCCCACCACAAAGTCCATTGCTATGTGTTCCGATTTCCTTTCTAGAATATCCAACGGTTTCAGTAGTCTTGATGACCTTTGATGTTCTGCCTTGACCTGCTGACAGACAATACATTTTTCTACGAACAGACCAATTCTTCTCTTCATGTTTCTCCACTAAAATGTATCTCGAAGATCTTGATACATTTTCGTACTGTCACGATGTGCAGCATACAGGATGGAATGAGCCTCTTCCAATATCTCATTTCTTATACTTTCGTCTTTGGGTATACATAACCTTCATCTAAAAGTCAGCACGTTATCTGCAGATACTCCAAACCCTATACTTTTGTTTGAACCAACATCAACCTTAATTTTCAGTAGGAATGAATTCTTATCATGTGCTTCCTTAATTCGATTTCGAAGAGTAGGTTGAATCATAAATTCTTTTATTCTCGCTATAGCCAGAGTTGGCAGCGCGATGACTTCCAACATCGGTTTCTCAAAGTCCTTTATCAAGTGTTCCTACACCGTGGATAAAACTGCTAACTGCGATCTTGTCTTTCAACTTAAGACATCTGCAACTACGTTAGCTTTACCCGAATGGTAAATGATTGTACAGTTATAATCTTACACTAACTCCAACCATCTTCTCTGTCTCATATTTAGTTCATTCCGCGTGAAGAAATACTTGAGACTTTTGTGGTCTGTATAGATTTCACACTTCCCACAATAGAGATAATGACATCATATCTTTAAGGCATGAACTATCGTTGCAAGCTCCAAGTTATGCGTTGGATAGTTCTGTTCTGCCTACTTCAACTATCACAAGGCATAAGCAACCACTTTTCTATGCTACATCAGTACACAACCCAATCCCTACTTGGAGGCATCGCTGTAAATTACAAATTCATTAGAGCCTTCATGTATCGTCAATACCGGAGCTGAAACTAATCTATGCTTCAGTTCTTGAAAACATTTTTCACATTCTTCAGTCCACTGAAACTTCGCACCCTTTCTAGTCAACTGAGTCATTGGCCCTGCTATTTTTGAGAAGCCCTCAATAAATCTCCTATAATAACCAGACAATCCCAATAAACTACCAATTCCACCCACATTGGTTGGACTACGCCAATTTGTTACTGCTTCTACTTTAACTGGGTCTACCTCAATACCCAGAGCGGTAATCACATGACCAAGAAAACCCACTCGATCGAGGGCAAATTCGTACTTCTTGAATTTAGCATATAATCTTTCTTTCCTCAAAGTTTCGAGTACTACTCGAAGTTGTTCCTTATGTTGATGCTTATCTTTGGAGTACACCAATATGTTGTCAATAAATACTACGACGAACTGGTCTAGGTACTGATAAAATACTCGGTTCATTAGATCCATAAACACAGCTAGACCATTGGTTAAACCAAAAGGCATGACACTGAATTCATAATTCCATAACGAGTCCTGAAGGGAGTTTTTGGTATGTCGCTTGCCTTAACCTTCAGCTGATGATACCCTGACCTCAAGTTAATCTTCGAAAACACCGTTGCACTCCTTAACTGGTCGAATAAATCTTCTATTCTTGGCAGTGGGTATCTATTCTTGATAGTCAGATGATTCAAATATCTATAGTCAATACACATCTGCATACACGAAAAGTATTGGAGCACCCGAAGGAGATACACTCGATCGAATGAAACCTTTCTCCAGTAATTCCTCCAATTGTAACTTCAATTCTTGGAGTTCTTTCGGTGTCATCCAATACGAGGCCTTAGATACTGGTGCAGCTCCGGGAACCAAGTCAATTGTAAATTCCACTTGCATGTCTTGTGGAATACCTAGTAGAACTTCTGGAAATACATCCACAAAGTCTCACACAACTTTAATATCATTAACGGTTGTTTCTATATGTTTAGAACTGATGATATTAACTTGGAATCCCTAACATGACTCCTTTTACAACATCTTATCTGCTTGTAAAGCCGACATCAGCTGAGGTAGAGGCTTGAACTTTGCTTCGAAGAAATGGAACTCTTCATCTCCTGGTCTATGAAATAGTACTTCCTTTTCATGACATCGAATGGTTGCATGATTGAGTCCCAACCAGTCCATGCGCAAGATAACATCAAAATCTTTCATCTTCAAAAGGTATAAGTCCGCTTGTAGTACTTTCCCATCAATCTCCAACTTTATAGCCTTAGTCATTTGATTTGTGCTAAGAGTTCTTCCTGAAGGGATGCTAACCTTTTAATTCAATATTCGTTTTTACACATGCAAAGTTAGACCTAACGGTGAAGGATGCGGAGATAAAAGAATTTGTAGCACCAGGGACAAAATGTACATAAACAGGTACATCAGATAATAACATGATACATGTTATCATAATTTTATTGTTAAATCTAGCGACGGAAGGTGCAAAGTCAAGAACATAAACATGTACTTCAAATAATAATAAAATACCTGCTATCACATTATGATTCTGATCCGCCTCCTGCTGATTCAGTGCGGAAACTCGAGTATTCCCTTTCTTGGACTTGTCCTATTCATCATCCTTCTTCTTTGGAGGCTCTGTACAGTGGAGAACAATGTGTCCTAGTTTACCACAACGAAAACACATGTTCTTTTCAAGTAAGCATTCACCTCTGTGGAGTTTATTACATTTATGACAAGGTGTAATACTCCCACTTGTCCCACCAATATGAACTCCTAGGCTTAGTCATTTATTCTGCCAGTTACGTCTGTCCTTACTTTGATCATTCCACTTTCTTTTCCCAATGGCACCTTGCTTTGCTCGACATACTATTCAAATGTTCTCCTCCGATAAAACTCTTTAATCTGATATCAAGCTGTGACGATCCAAATTTTAGATATCCAAGATCGCTACCCAAATATTTCTGTTTATAATAAAATTTTGGAGAACCCTTTATTTAAGTGTGAGCAATAGTTAACATTAGTTACGTCATCACTAGATTTCCGCATGGGTATTATGATAAATTTCCTTTACGATTATTATAACTAATCAATGTGCATGGAGACTTGGAACTAAAATAGCCAAAATACTCACCGTTTTGTTAAATCAAGAGAGAGAATTAATATTAAAATTCACAAAGTTAGCAGACAAACTAATGTAATGTTTCCTCTAAATTTACCACTTAACTTGGTCAACCAACAGGTGCAAAATCAAAGGACAAGTAGTATACTAATTTAATATGATCCCTACCAAAACATCTATCATCATATATATATTTTTTCTCTTTCTTGAGTAGGACCCGGCCTCAAAAGTCACCCAATTTCATAGCATTATTATGGCAGATTTCATTTCTTGGGAAATGTAAATCAATTTCTCTACGTTTCAACCTCTCAGTTTGACGTAATTACTAATATAGAAAACGTAAATAGCGAGATAAACACTAAATACCATAAACAAGTCAAAATTTCCAAGTCACCATACGAAATTACATGTCCAAATAAATTTGTTCCAGATTTCGAATAAAATGAATGATTTCAATTTTTTTTTAATAAACTAAGGTTACCGCTAAAATTTAGAATTCAAGGCATGTTACACCAGATTCGATTTATTAATTCCAAATGTTTGGCACAATGACTACACTTCATCGCCCGCCATCCAACGACTCGTTCTAACCTGTGGAGTAGGGAAAAATTGTGAGTATATGAGAATACTCAGTAGGACATAAAAAAATGGTGCAATCCCGAATAATATATTTAAATTATGCGTTGAGAAAAATCATACTGCTATCGTATCTTTAGAAATCGGTAAGAGCTCATATCATATCATTTGTACCGAAATGGCCATATCATCATATCGTAGAATATTATATCATATCTTTAACTTTCATAACAATAAAATTTCATCAACATGAACGAAAAAATAATTTAAATGGGATAAATCAACTGCACTTCGTTTCCTACCTTGTTAACTTGCTTTAATTTTGGAAGACAAAACAAAAATCACGTTCCAACAATTCCTTTTTCTGCTTCTGTTTTTGCTTTTGTGCCGTGTATAAAATTATATTTTGTTTGTGTCATACACCTATAAGTATCTAGGCAGTAATAAATAACCTAATCTCTAAAAAAATTGGTGCATAGTGGGAAACGTGTTGGAGTGGGATAGGGTAATTTGATAGGAATATTTGAAACTAAGTTTTGTCTTATCGATTTAGGATTCCCACACATGTCAAATCAACCACAACTAAAAAAATATATAAAATAGAATAAAAATAAGAACAAACATATATCATACACGTGCTTTCACATTAAAATTCCCAATTCAATAAAATAACTTAACTAAACTACAATTTAAGGTAAAATCTTTCGACCTCGATAACTTGGACCTCGCTTGTTCACAAAAATATGTTTCGAATAAAACCACCGCAAGTGTACGGTTCGTTGACAAGTAATAAAGTGGAAATCCTAAAATTTCGAGTATCGTTCCCACGAGGATTGATTTAACTTGAGTTCTATTACTGCGACCTTAACCGAATCTATTAAACTCAATATGATTATTTTGTGACTTTATGATGAAACTATGACTAATCTATAAATTAAAGTAAAATTATAAGTCAAATGCAAAATTAATGTTTGAATGCAAAAATTTTAGAAATTAATGTATGAAAAAGCGTACTAGGATCCCGAATCGCCAAGCAAAATTCACTCTTAACCCCTATCTCACAATTTGACAACACGATGAATCGTTTGAAGAATCAATGTTTCTAACCTATCCAACAATCTCTTTCGAGTAGAATTGAACCTATCCTAGTATACCATTTGACTATATTTCTATGACAAATGCAATATACAAGAATGGATGAAGTTTTGTAAACACTTAGAGATTCACGTCATGCATATCGGTATATTTCTATCCTCTATGAACAAAACGATGACTTATACCTTATTGAGTTTATTTCCCTTCTTTCGAATGCATAAAATAAACCACCTAAACTCACACAATTATCGTGCACTATAATCATGGAGACGAAAAGTGTATATAAACCATTCAATAGCCATCAAACGCGTTTAAATGTCAAATTGTAAAATAGGAATTAAAAGATCATAATGCGAGGTTCATCGTTCACCTAGTACATGAAAAGTCTAGCCTAACATGGACAAAAGAAAAGAACAATAAAAATAATGAAAAGAAAACATCACCAAAATCTTGAATTAAATCTTGAAATCTTGAAACTTCGAATGTAAATCCTTGTTCTTGCCTTCTTGTAAGCTCTCCAAGGTGTTTTTCTCTCAAAAGTGGCGTAGCCCCCTTTCTTTGGACGAGTTTAGGGTTAAATAAGTGCCCTAGATTCCTTTCCATAAGAGTTTTAGTGAGAAAAGGAAACCAGAAAATCGGGCCAAAATTACTACCATGCGGCTGCATGGAACAAAAAATTTTCATGAATTTATCCCTGAACCCTTCCTTGCGGCCGCAAGGAAATTACACCATGCGGCTGCATGGTGCAATATATTTTCGAAATCTTCATTTTGGTTCTTGAACTTCCGTTTTCTCTTGTTTTGACCTCTTTTGTTCATTCTTTCCCTCAAATCATCCCATGACATCCTCAATTTGTGATTAAACTCGTGTCCTCTCTTGAGTTGTCCTCGGGTCATCTTTTGGTTATTTTCATTTTGGTCCCTGAACTTTCATTCTCTTCCATTTTGGTTCTTTTTCGTACGTTTTCGCACGCTTTTCATTCCATCCATCAATGTAGTCCTACAAACGCAAATTATATCGAATTAAGCCATATTTCAACATATCTATCGACAATAGTCCATGTTTTGTGGCCTAAATAAGTGCGCAAAACGCCCTTATCAAATCCCTCAAACTTGAACTATTGTTTGTCCTCAAACACGATGGTGACTCAACTCTACACAAAACATGGTTTAACAACCGGTCGTGCTCAGGATTAGATTTCAGTGACCAACATAATCAATAGTTTTAATAGTGCAAAATCAAACCAACCTCCACCTATCATATGCAGAACTTGATGTGTGTGTGTGAATACTTATGCAAAGCATACCACCCTAAAGATGGGTGCTAATCCCGACCTGTAGTAGTCAAATTCTTCCTTTCTTCACTCGTGAGATTCACACCCCCCAAACTTATTCTTTTCGCTCAAAGATCCCGGAGTGTGTTTTAGAGTAGAGTTTTTTATTTACTTAAATCCTTACCCTCTCTTAATTTGGATAGATCTCACAGTCACAAGTTCACACGCCAACAAGCAGGGATGCTCCTATTTCTTTGATTGTTTCAACCGTTAAGACTAGACTAAGTTACTTGCTTCGTACCAGAGATATGATCCTATCAACCGAATGTCTGGGGTTAATCAATGCATTTCATACATAGAAGCACGTAAATTCTTCCTCAATGGATAGACAGATATATTTATTTTTTAATATCTTTCATTTGCTTTCTATATAACCATTGTAACGAGTTTTAGGCCGATGACTCCAAAGTCAGATTACCATAGGGCACCAGGTTTTAAAGCCTTGCAGGCTTAGTCACTCGAGTTATACAGGCTCGAACAGATGTCTTCATTTATTCAATAATCAGTGCAATCTCCCCCTTTATTTTTAGACATTCAGTTTTTAGAATTAACCTCGAACTTGAAACTTTTACCTTGTTTTCGTCTCATTGGTCTAATCCAATCCACACAATACAATTTCACGCATGAAATCCCTACTCATCTCAATGTTCTCCGGTAAAAGCTAAATCATCTCCAAACTCCTAAAGTGATGGTTTATCGATAAGTGTAGTAGAGGTTTTCGGGGTCTACCTATCATGTTCAACTCTACTATGATTCACACACCTCATCATTAGCTTAGCATGCCCAACACAAGTATTGTGCTCAAAATGTCAAGTTTCCACGTAGACAAGTATCAATCAATTTAACATGCACAATTTCCACTATCTATAGTTATCCTGAGTCCAATATTCACATCATTGCCGACAGGGCCATTAAACCCACACAAGCACACACAATTCTAAACTACAACTAGAAGTGCGTAAAACTAAGAATAATGAAAAACTGAATTTTTTTTCACACAACACAATCACACAAAAATAAAAACTGCAGTAACATAATGAATGACATATTGACATATTTCCACCCCCAAATGTATACAGAACATTGTCCTCAATGTTTAAAGAACAATAAAATGCAAACTTAGCAGTGCATAAAATTAAGGACAAATTCACAGAAGATAAAGAAGGGTGAGGAATACTCCACTGATCGATGAGGATGCGAATGTGAAGATGGTGGAGGAAAAAGAAGTGTTGGTCTTGTGCTATCTTTATTCTTGCTCTAATCTTATCAATCGCCTCAATCGTTCGTTCAATAATTTTTGGACCCAAAATTCTATTCTCTCCAACCTCATCCCAATGGATAGGGAATCTGCACTTCCTACTATAAAGAGCTTCATATGGTGTCATGCCTATAGTGGCATGAAAGCTATTGTTATAAGCAAACTCCACTAGCAGTAGATGTGTTTCCCAACTACCGCAAAGATCCAAAACACATGCCCTCAACATATCTTCTGGCGTTTTGAATTGAGAAAACATAGCTAATAATCTTGATTTTTCTTTGAGAAAATTAGCTTGTTTCTCTTGTTCTTTCTTTGAAAATTTTGGAATGCCAATATTTTTGTGCTCTTGAATCCATGAACAAACGGCTTTTAGACAACAATTTGTCTCATGAAATATAGACCGCCACTTGGCTTTGAGTTTCCAAATTAAATGTTTAGTATTGAATTCAGAATTTGGATTTTGAATAAGATTGAAGTCCCAGTAGAAGATTTAGGAAATTTTGAAGTTATAGGCAAATTGAAACAAAACATTTTCTTGAGACTTTAAAAAAAATTTTGCCTTTTTTTTTTGGGAAAAGTTCAAATCCTTGGCGAGTAAGACTGGATAAAATCATCTCATCAAGTCCAAAATAATCGAACCAAGTTTGAAACTATTTTGAAAAATTTGAAGGGCATGCTTGGTTGAAAAGAATAAACCAAGAGTGTCACTGGTCTCAAGTAAAAATAATGACACGAAGCATTTTTGTAATCATAATAATTGAAATGAGATTCGAATGTTTAATCTTTAGATAAATGCATTCTTTTCTCATCCCATGAGTTTTGTCCCCAATCTTCATAAGAAAATACCCTTTGAATACTCATTTTTGAAAAATCAATTAGTTTGGTTTTCTGAGGGTTTGTAGTATGGGTTATGATGTCAATCCTGATTT
This sequence comes from Fraxinus americana, assembly GCA_035079005.1. Classification (NCBI taxonomy): domain Eukaryota; kingdom Viridiplantae; phylum Streptophyta; class Magnoliopsida; order Lamiales; family Oleaceae; genus Fraxinus; species Fraxinus americana. The sequence continues at coordinate 7,904,797 of CM068714.1, forward strand.
AATAAGGATGGCTTCTTAAAAGGCTCTTGACTTTTTGATGTTTTTGGACATGAAGTAGAAATGATGGGGGTGGGGGAAATATCTTGAAAGCACTCATTTAAAGATGAATACATTTGTGCCCATCCTGATTTAATAAGGACGGCTTCATAAAAGGCTCTTGAGTTTTTGATGTTTCTGGACATGAAGTAGAAATGATGGGGGTGGGGGAGGGGGAAATATCTTGAAAGCACTCATTTAAAGATGAATACTTTTGTTCCCATGAGTTTTTCATTTCAAGGACGGGCAACTGAATAGGCTTAGTAAAATAATGAAAAGATTTTGAAGGGTTGATTTCAAGTAATTCACCAAAACCATGTTGTACGGTGTTTTTGTAATTTGAAGATTTTGGTAAATCGAAAATTTGAGGTTTTTCATGTTTTTGGAAATTTGAAAGTGATAAAGTATTTGAAGCTTGAGTCATCTTTTGAGATGAAGAGGAGCTCTCTCATTTTCTTGATCCTTGAAACATGACAAAATAACTTACCATCTTACAAAGAGTTATGCTACATGTATAAGGTTGGGTTACAAAGTTAGTTGACAAAATATCATCTACACCAATCATTTTAAAAACAGATTTTTAAATCATTTGAAATCAACGATCTGAATTTTGACAACACACTTTGTAACCCAACTTTTGTTACTCAACTTTGTACAAATAGTTTTATTGTCTTATAAATATTTATTTTAAAATTAGATTTTGGGTTGTGCTAGATGTACACCAAATTCATTACCTAATAGATTGCATCCCCTCACATGGGGAGGGGCCATGAATATTTTATTGTGTGTGGGCCCCCTTTCATGTGAGGGGGTGCAATCCATTAGGTAATGAATTGTGTACATTTAGACTAATCCCTAGATTTTTAACATCTTTCGAAACTTTGCAATCTGTTTTTAAAACAAATTTTTTATTCACTAAATCATCTTGAAATTTTGAAATATATAAAACAATTGATAAATTTTCTTTCTTAGTAGTAGAATAATTCTTTTGATGACCAGTACAAACTCCTGAATGGAATCTAACCAAATTGTTATTGATTTGACACTTTTGGAATCTACGTTAACACCCCAATAAAACATGTGTCGACGCATCGATTTCAACAATAATGGAGGAGGCTAAGGGGTCAATAATTGATAAAGATGGGACACTTTTTACAGTTGTTTTTACTTTTTGGACGACTAAAGTATGCTATGGGGTCCATGGTGATGGATGTTTTGTAGCATTTCGAAAAGTGGAATACAGAGTAGCCTAATATTTTTGACAAAATTGGCAACATAATTAACACAGTCTAAAAAGCGCTGCAAACTTGTTATCTAGAATTTTGTGTGGAAATTTATTAGTGAATTCTAGATTTCTTTGAATTGGTATAAGTGTTTCTAGATACCTAAGAATCTTATACGTTTTTGATAAAGAACAATTTTCTTAGTTGAGACAGCTAAAGCATTCTTTTTAACAACATGAATAAATGTTTGAGGATGTTTAAAATGTTGTTCTAAACTTTTTGAATAAATTAGAACATCATCGATGTAAACTATAATGAAATTTTGAAAAATGTTAAAAATATCATTCATAATTTTATGAAATTTAGAAGGAACATGTTTTTCGTCCAAATGGCATAACATTCAATTCGTATTGTTCAAAAGGGATATTGAAAGAAGTTTTGTATATATTTTCTTTAATTTGAATTTGCCAAAAACTCAACTTCATATCAAATTTTGAAAAGATAACAACTTTAAATAATCTGTTTAACAGATTCTTCTTTTGAGGTAATATATATCTAATCCATTGAAGAGTTTTATTAAGAGGCTTATAATTGATAACTAAACGAGGATCACCTTGTTCAATTTCCGCAGAATTATTGATGTAGAAAGCTGAACATCTCCAAGGTGATTTACTTGGACGGATTAATCATTTATCAAGTAAATCATTGATATTCTTAATGTAGTGATCAAGCAATTCCTTGTTCATTTGAATTGGACGAGATTTTATAGGAATACTTGACTCATGAAAATCAAAATTATAAGGAAGTAAAACAACATGTTTCTTTCTATTCCAAAAAGCATTTGGAATAATAGAACATTTTTCATATTCAATTCTTTTTGGAAAAATAAAAATTTCTCTTTTATCGAAGAGTTTTTTAATCGCTCTTCAATTCTTTAAAACTTAATTTATTTTTTGAGAAATTGAATAAGTTTTCTTTTAAAATTAATATTATTGATAATTTTTGAAATAAATGATTCTTTCAAAGAATTAACATCTTTGTAAGAAAAAGGATTTGTAAATTTGAAAATTATTTCTTGTCCAAAAATATTTGTAGTGAGACCTTTTGAATCAGTTTGAAAAAGATAAATTTGAACAATAAAAGGAGTACCAAATATTACTTCTTGGTCTAAATCTTTGACTAAATAAAAAATATTTTTGAAATAAATATTTGAATTACAAATATTTGAACAATGAGAGCAAGTTTCTTTTGTGCAGATTCAAAATTATGCAACATCTTATGTTTGTGCAAATGATCCGACTGTGCAAGAAGCTCTTCATATTAGAAAGGTACTTAAGTGGACAAAACATTAATGATTCAGTAAATGTTACCCTATGCTAACTACCAAGAAAAAGGAAAATAGTATATTTGATCAAATTCTTTAGGGTAATCTTGTATTTTATTAGCAGAGAACGATACTAAAGTGGAGGGGATGCGATCACAGCTATCCTACGAAACAAATGTACAAAGTGTTGTACAATATCAAAAACTCCTCAGTAAGAAGGGTTACGAAGCTTTGGTATATAGGTAAATCTTATTTTTTTTTCTTATAGAAATCACGACTTAGTTTATTCTAAGTTTAATCTAATCCATCAGCTAAAATATAGATGTTGCCTCACAATTCATAGTGGATCACTAATCAAAAAATGTAAACAAACAAATACGTCGTTCTTATATATTGTTGGAAGCTTGGAAATGGATAAAAACTTTTAGGAGAGGAGATAATAATATTTGAGAGAACACTTAAATGTTCATTCAATTGACCCGTCGAAAATGAGTACAATTACTAGCCTTTAATATGCTTTACAAAACATGAATTAAAAAATGTCAAGAAAAATACAAAAGAAAATTTAAAATACTGCTGGAATTATATAAAAAAATTAATGGAAATAAACATTACAATAAATAGTGTAACAATAAAAGAGAGTAAATATGATTGTTGATGTAGTAGAGGTATTGGAAGGAATTGAGGTCTATGTTGCAGACAATTTTCTTAAAATAGATTCATACCTCCAACTGTGGTGTAAGATGACTAATCACATCAGTCTCCAGTCTCCCAAGATACAATAGTTGAAAGTAACTCACTGACACCTTATCACTATTTTAGGCGAATTGAGAGTGCTTACACTTCTATCATCGAGTTAGAACAAAATCTTCTAAATTACTAAGAACAAGATTCTTGAAAATAAAGAGAAGAGAGAGATTTAAAGAGGAGAAAACTCTCAAATTTTGGTGTATGGAATAAAGAGAAAAATATATCCTTGTATAGTACTAGGACAACGGGATTTTATTTCCTATTAATTTTTCATTAACAAAAAAAAAAAAAAATGTTATAGGCTTTATAACCACCAATTCAAATGAAAATTAACTAGAAAGTTGAAATTTAAATTGTAATTACACCTCATAATTTATTCCAATTCAATGGAAAATTAACTAAAGAATTTGATATCAAAATTGTTGTTACACCTCATTCACTATTTAATTTATTTTTTCCAATAATTACCCACACGAATGAAATTCACAATAATGACAGACAATTATACATGGTGATCGAATTCAACGATCGAAACCTACATAGGATAGGTATGTGTTATCTTTTGAACCTTTCATTGTGTAAGTATGTTTACTTTACTAGTGGTTTAGCGGACACGATATCCTTAAACTATTCTATATATCCTTAAACTATTCTATCATTTGTGTAAACGATGACATACGACACACATGAGTCTATCTAATACAACTCAATTCTCATAGTTATGTTCATTTTGGCCATGAATGTCTCCCTGGTTTTGTGAAAGTTTCTAAGGAATTAGACCCCTGTAATTCCTCTTTGAAGCGACCCCACTTCTCTTTCACATAAGTGGTCTCTTAATTAAGAGTAACCCACATTATTCCACTCAAATACTTTGACACATAAGGATAATTAAAAGTTTAGCTTAGCATTTATCCTTTATGGGTATCAATGTTTTTTTTACATAGAAATAGACGGGGATGAATTCCCACAATGGCCATCTAATACAACTCAATTCTCATAGTTATGTTCATTTTGGCCATGAATGTCTCCCTGGTTTTGTGAAAGTTTCTAAGGAATTAGACCACTGTAATTCCTCTTTGAAGCGACCCCACTTCTCTTTCACATAAGTGATCTCTTAATTAAGAGTAACCCACATTATTCCACTCAAATATTTTGACACATAAGGATAATTAAAAGTTTAGCTTAGCATTTATCCTTTATGGGTATAATTGTTTTTTTTACATAGAAACAGACTGGGATGAATTCCCACAATGGCCTAACATGATCTTTACAATGAGGTTGTTCATTTGAACCTGAATCTTGGGATATCCAGTCAACTAAGTTGGGTTTAGGGTGAACACATATCCAATAGTAGACAATGAGTCTTTTATGTCAGATATCCAATTTGCACCACTGTATCCTTCTAAGAGAGTTGGATATCTTGTATAGTGCAGTTCATAGTTACAAGTATGTTTTAAGTACCTCAATACTATCACAAGTTCCTATCAATGGTCAGCTCCAGAATTCCTCGTACATCTACTTAGCTTACTTACTGTATAGGTTATGTTAGGTCTTGTACAACACATTAAGTACATTAGACTAACAATCATTCTAGAGTACTCTATTTGAGAAATATTTTATCTTTTTTTCTTGGATAGATGAACAATTATGTCTATTGGTATTCTGACAATAGTAATGCAACACTAATGTAATCTTTAATAAATTTTTCAAGAATATTTTCAACATAATATCGCTGATTTAAGACGAGATGTTCTAAGGATCTTTATTCCTAAGATAACATCGACCAGTCTCGTATTTTTTATGTCAAATATTAAATTCAACATATCTCTGGTGATTTGATCATTCAATAATTATTACCGACAATGAGCATGTTATCAACGTATAGACATAGAATAACATATTATTTCTCAATGTCCTTAGTATAAATGCATTTATTGCATTCGTTCATTTTAAATTCATTTGCTATCATATCACTATTGAATTTTTATGCCATTGTTTTAGTGCTTATTTTAGCAATACAATGACTTCACTAGTTTACGGACTTTCTTTTCCTGTCCAGATGCAGTAAATCCTTTAGGTTATTCCACGTAGATTTCTTCTTCTAAATCTTTATTCGAAAAGCTATTTTTTATATCCATTTGATGTGCTTCAAGATTGCGCATAGCAGCAATTGCTAGTACATCCTTATGAAATTTATTCTCGTCACAGGAGAATAGGTATCAAAGTAGTCTAAACCTTCTCGTGTCTATAACCCTTAATTATAAGTCTCACCTTTTATTTATCAATTGATCCATCTGTTTTCATTTTTCTCTTGAAAATCGAATTGGAACCTAGAGGTTTACACCCAGAGAGAATATTTACTAATTCCCAATTGTGATTTTGCAGTATGGAATCAATTTCGCTCTTAATAACCTCTTTCCACAAAGGACCTTTAGTATAGCTCACTACTACTTAATAGTTTAAGGTTCGCTTTCTAGCAGACAGGTCAGAAAATTTGGACCAAAAGATTTGTTGTCCTTGCTCTTTTACTATCCCTATGTTCCTTTTCATTTTCTACATGTTTTTTGTTCGGACTATTTTCACTAATAGTATCCAATATTCGTTTTGATGAAGTTGGTGTTGAGAATTTACTTAATCATGCACAATGGAAAATAAAAAAAAATTAAATTCCTATCAAAGACCTGCTTTGTGTTTAGATAAAAACCGTGATATGAATTATACATTTTGTAGATTCTGCAAACTCATTTACTAATCTTGTAACACGAATGATCACGATCTGCAATCCACAGCTGTCCAACTATCCAATCTCCAATGGAAATCCACACACAAAACAATATTGAGAGAACTAGAGTTTTTACATTCTTGAGCTAGTAAGAATAATATTTTCTATACTGATTTTTCCTAACCGTAGCAACCTATTAATATAGGTCCAAATGGGCTTGGCCCATCGCTTAACTTAATCTGGTCTAATATTTAATTAATCCAGTTAATTAAATTCGATTTATGAATTAATTAATTCGGGCCTATTAATAAACAACTCAATCAATTAATTGTCGAAATTTGTTAATTAATTAATTGATGAATCTCATTCTTCTGGTTCTCCTTTTGTTTGTGACCTATCAGGTTCCCGATCACAATACCTAACGACGTGAATTATTATTTTGATCTAATAAAAATCGATAAATTAAAATATCCATTTTAATTTATCATCAATTCACATTTGTCATTCCAGAATGACATCTAGTAATGTGTCAGGGCAATACACGTGACGAAAAACGTCACGTGGTATGACAAAATTAAATTTATTCGTTTACCGTGAAACTATAATCCCTTCGTCAATATGATTCGATCAATTATGAGATATTGATATGTGTCAATCTCAATTATCGATCATATCTTTCATTCCACTATTAAGTCAATATAACTTTAAAACTCCTTTTCAACTTATAAGTACACCTTGGCCAATGATTTCATTATCTACTTAATTGGATAAAATGTAGATCATAATCTCTTACTATGCAAGAGTTACAAATTCTCTATTGATCATTCACAACCTTCATATGATTCTTGACATACTCGAACTATGTCGTATTAGCGATTTTTGGCAGAGCAACATCCAACATCACCAAAATATGACTATCCTCATATAAGGCACTATGATGAACTCAAATCAAAGGACCGATTTGATTACCGAACGTTAGAGATTAACCACTAACACTCAAATAGTTATCCATATAGAATTTCCCAACGGGTCTCCAATATTTTGTTCTATAACAAAACATTCACGTGTTCATTCAAGTGTCACCATACTTTAACTTGTGAGATCATCTACTTACTTCACAAGTGAGAAATGTCAAACGTGATGGTCTAACTGTAATAACGATATCCGTATCTCGTTATTACATATGACGATAGACGATTTAAAATTTAGTCATATGTAATTTTTATATCACAATCACAACTCTTTGTAATTAACAAATCACCAAAACTTGAATCTACGGATTCTATTATGTAATTTATTATAATATTAATTCAATTAAAAAATAGATCTTGCCATAAATATGCATCGATTATATATATTAAAAGTGTTTATATCTAAGTTGATTGGACTTATGACATAACACATGTAAACTCCCACATGCACTAGATCCAATCACTTATGTATCTTATACCATAAGAGTCTACATGACGATCATGTTTATGCTACGACAACTCTGTGTCAGTGGATCTGCAATTTAATAATTTGTGGGAATTCGTTCTTTTTTTTAAAGTCATTTCTTTGTATTATCTCTCTAATGTGATGATACTGTTTTAAGATATGTTTGGATCATTGACGAGACCTTAGTTCCTTCGCTTGCATGATTGCTCCATTGTCATTACAATGCAGAAGCATGTGATAAAAAATGTTAGAAATTACTTCAAATTCATTGATGAACATCCTGATCCGACTACAACTTTTGTTAATTTCTAAAGCAATGATGTATAAGGCTTCTACTATTGAATCAACGATTGTTTTCTGTTTGGAACCTTTCCAACACATCGTTTAAAAGTAAACCAATATCCTAATTGAGATATGCTATCATTTTAGTCCGACTAGAAAATAACATCAGTGTATCAATGAACTCTCAGTTCATTTTCTCAATAAAATCTTCTCAAGATTTTATTTATATAGATTGTGATGAGTTAAAAAATCTTCTAGATCTATCTCTATAGATCAACTTGTTTTTCCCATATTTATCATGAAAATTATTTGACAACCATAATTTCAACAATTGAAATACAATGACGCAATTTCTTATAATATGTCTCATATATATAATATTAGGAATGCGACAATGCTTCCACTTTCTTTTTGTAAATACGCAGTTCATCTTCATTTTTTATAAAATCAAACATTTTGACTTTTACATCAAATCGAAGATTTCAACTTCAAGGGGATTGTTACAATCTATATATGGATTGATCAAGCTTGCAACCTTGTTGGCTTCTTTGAATTCAAAAATTTCGGGTTGTGTTATGTACACTTCCTTTTAAGAAATGTAGTTTTGACATCCATTTACCATAACTTATAGTTAGGTATGCAGCTATTACAAGCAAAATCCAAATGGACTTTAGCATGGCTAGAGGTTAAAAGTTTTCATCAAAACCAACTCTTTGTCTTTGTTTATAACCTTTTGATACTAACTTTGGTTTGTATGTAGAAATGTTTCCATACATGTTGACATTTTTCTTGTAAACTCATTTACAACTTATGGGTTCTAATCCATTAGGCTGGTCGACCAAGGTCCAAACCTTGCTTACATACTTTAAGTTCATATCAGATTTCATAGCCTCTGCCATCTCTACGAGTTAACACTTGACTTTGCTTATGCATAATTAGTATGTTCATCATCCTCGATTAGTAATCATGGATTCTTACTTTCCAGAAGGTCGAATGATCCTACAAGATTTACATGGAGTTGACGTGTCCTCTGAAGTTTTCACTTCCTGATCAAGAGTATGTCCCTCAGCAGGTGTGGGATCAGACTCAGGTTCATCTACTTGGTCAACTATATCTATGAATTCTTGAACTCCTTCAATATTTATTATGCTCCCCATGTCCTCTCATAGAATAAACACTTTCTTTAGGAGTGTGGCATGTATTGACATGAACACCTTCTTCTCAACGGGATTATAGAATTGATATCTAATTGTCTCTTGGATATCCTACAAATATATATTTATCGGATTTAGTCTCAAACTTATCCGATTTAGTATACTTCACATAAGCTTCACAACCCAAACTTTCATATGAGATAAGTTGGACATTCTGCATTTCCATAACTCATATGAAATTTTGTCAACTGATTTAGATGGGACACGATTAGTGCGTAGCACGTGGCAATAAGTGCATGATCTCAAAACGATTTTGAAATGTTTGGATGACCTGTTCTTAATTGCACAATATCTAATAGTGTACGATTCCTCATTTCAAATGCACCATTGAGTTGTAGTGTATATGGAGGAATCCACTGCGAGAGAATCTTATTCTCTTTTAGATGATTTTAAATATTCTTCATTTCGGTCAAGTCTTAGTGTAAGAATATATTTATATATTTGTTTCTCTATTTCTAGTTTGAATCCCTTAAACATTTCAAGAGTTTCATTCTTGAATTTCATCAAATATATATGACCATTTCTGAAATGGTCATAAGCAAATGTGATGAGATAAGATAAACTTCATCTAGTATTAATTGATATGGGTCTACATACATCACTATACATTAGACCTAGTAATTGTGCATATCTTTCACCTTTTCAGTAAAAGGACATTTGGTCATTGTGCTTGACAGGCATATTTCGCATTTGTCAAATGATTTAAAATCATTTGACCTAAATTTGCATCTGCATGTAAGTTTGGAATTGCGTTCTCATTTATGGGACCAAATCTGTAATGCCAGATATAAGTGTTATTCAAATTATTATTTTTATACTTTTCAATTTCTATACTTATTATAGAACACTCAATATTTAGAATGTAAATGTCATTTTATAATTCACCATAATCATTATAATCTTATAAAGATAAAAATGAACAACAATTGTCCTTAATATTAAAATAATTCATGTCCAAACATGAAATTTATTTAATATTTTTGGTAATGGTGAGAACAAAATAACATTTCTCTAATTCTAATATTAAGCCTAAATGCAAAGGCAAGAAGTAGCTCCTACAAGTAATGCAGCAACCTTTACCCATTTTCAACATACAGATCAATTTCTGCCTTTTGCAGTGATTTACTTTTATTTAGTTTTTGTACATTTATACAAATATGAGATCTATATCTGGTATCAAATACCAAGACGTTAATGAAGTAGACATAGCCTTGTAGTTTCCTTTCCAATGACCTATCATTCCAAAATGATAATAAGGGTCATTAGATTTGGTATTGTCCTTATTCCCTTTAACTTTTTAGTCATCTTGTTTGCTTTCCTGAAGCATCCTTTAGATTTCTCTAGAGGAATTTATAACTAAAATTTGCCCACTACAAAGATAGATATTGGACTTGATGGTCTTAAGCGTGTTCAGTGACTTAATAAGTGTGCATTCGAATTTATTTATGTTAAATTCATAATTAGTTATGAATAACTCTCCGGCGGAGATTGCAGAACCAAGTCTATACTTAGTTCATGATTCATGACTGAACTCAATTGAGACAACTTCTCAAAATTGTCAACATTTTCAGCACACGACCACGGCTGAAGATTCTTCTACCATTATGTACTCGTATAATTGCTAGAAAATCTCATATCTTTCCATACGTGATGGTTCATCATCCAACACCTTGAGATGAAGAATCATATGTTAGCATCTATACTCTCATGTTGCTTTTGTAACTCATGTGACATTATCACAAGTATCACACATGTTGCAGTACTATTGTCATCATTATGTTTATTATAATCGCCACCTTTTCCTTTGCCGAGGCATTCTTTGAAAATGGCTACTCAAGGACATACCAATTTTCTCATGCCTGGGACCAATTCTCAAATTGCAATGCCAACCAAGAAAATTTAGTTTGGTTGTTGACATCCATTATATCTCTCAAATATGTATGGTTACTCATGATTTAATAAATGAAAATGGTGAAAAGTAAAAGAATAATATATAGAATGCATTAATTAATTTAACATGATTTTTTATTAAATTAATTACGCTTCCACTGTTTAACTCAAATTTATGACCCTCTCACATAAATTTATGGATTCCATACTTGACTCCCAGTGGGTTGGGATCTCATTTGTTATATTAAAACCTTTAGTGTACTCAACAAACCTTAATAAAATATTTGAGTATATACTATTATCAATTGTATCTCCACACAGCTCCTAGATCATTAAGCTGACAATTCTTTGTTTTCACACATCTTCTGTGTTAGCTTAACATGCCTTTAAAATTTATCTCCTTTAGTGTACTCAACAAAAGATAAATTTTAATTAAGTCAAACCCATCATTCAAAAATATTTAATATTTCATAGTGTCAAACATATCCCTAATAGATCAGCCTTGAGTATACTCAATAAGTTGAGATTGGTTGAGGATTCTGATTTTTCACTATAATGATGGAAGATGAATATAAATATGACTTAATATTTTTGTGAGGGGTTTATCATGCAAATGTCTCATTCGTAACAATTATATATACTTTATTATACATATAGCATGCAAATAAATATACATATAATAGTGTGGACAATTATGAACTTTACTATCTAGACTTCCCGAGTCATAAGGAAGACTAGTTGGTTAGTTCCTAGAGGACATATGAATTATACAATGTTCTATCTCTATGGTCTCCTACACTTCTTGTTTCTCCAATTAGTTCAGTTGCAACATATATCTTATACTAATTGGCATGCAAGCCTAAATAATTGGACACGCATGCCCATAAAATTACAACGGACTCACATGTCCAAAATAAATAAGAGTTCGTATGTTCATAGAACAACAAGAATAAAATTAACCATTCAACACATCCATATGGTCGAGTCCATAATCATCTACTAATAAAACATTCATCATATAAATGTTTTCCTATATAATATCTAACATATGCAAACATGTTACAAATTTATAGCAATTAAATTTGTTTAAACTAATTTAGACAAATGGATTGGAACCATTAAATAATTAATTAATCAATCTAATTAATTAATTAATTTAATTAGAGGATTTATTTAATTAAAATCAAATCTTAATTAAATATCGAATTAGAGTCCTCTAATTCCACAATTATAGGGCATAACTATTTAATTAAAATCAAATTCTAATTAAATATCAAATCAGAGTCCAACTTTAATTTCAAAATTTAAGGCAGTTGAATTCAATTAAAATCAAATTTTAATTAAATGCAAAAATTAGAGTCCTACTCTAATTCCAAGAAAAAATTTAGGGTGAGACAATTAAAATCAAATTTCAATTAAATGTCAAATTAAAGTCCAACTCTAATTAAAAAAATATATTAGAATGAATAACTTAATTAAAATCAAATTTTAATTAAATATTAAATTAGAGTCCTGTCCCAATTTCAATTGAATTAACATTTTAATTCAGGATAAAACTCCTAAATGATATAAAATTCAATTTAGGTTCCTCTTTTAGTATTGTAAGATAAGACAAAGATAAGAAAAGGATTAGGATTTATTCCTATACGCGTCACCGTTGTTGAAAATTCAAATAAATGATAACTTTTGTCGGTTGGTAAATCGTTGATTTGTGTGATTTAAAATATTCACTGAATAATCGAGAGAAGCCAACTTCTCTACGTTTTTCATTTATATATTCAATCACTAGGACCCTGTCATTGTAAATTATATTAGTAAAGCAGAGTCTGCACCTTATTAGTTAGTGGAGTTCATCATGATGAACAAGATATTGTTGCTTGCACTTCTTCTTCTGCTACTCTTCGAGAACGGAGAATCACAGTCCATCATCAAGACTCTTCCGGGTTATTCAGGAACTCTGCCTATCAAACTCGAAACCGGGTAAGTTTTTTCATTCTTTATTTCTTTTTTTACGAGTTCAGTCAACTCAGTTGTCTGTAATCGATAATTAGATACATTGAGGTGGGAAAAAATGATGAAGTAAAGCTATTTTACTATTTCATTGAGTCCGAAAGCAATCCTAGAACGGACCCTCTCCTACTTTGGTTCACCGGTGGACCGGGTTGCTCTGATTTTACAAGCCTCTTTTATGAAATAGGTAATCTCTCTTCATATATATTTGTGCAGTTGGTGTTTATATATCCTTTTCGCTATTTGAAACCCTTTTTTTTTTTTTAAGAATGAATTTTGAAATAATGTTTTGATGGAGAATGTGTGACTAAAAAATAAGAAAAATAAATTAGTTTTTTTGTAATATTATTTTATTAAACAATGTGTAATTTAAAATAAGTGAGAGAATAATAATTTTTTAGGATAATCGAATTCGGGGAGAAAAATATATTTTGGAAACAATAATTAAAAAAAATCTTAAATAGAAAGAAACTTAAAATATTAAGAGTTGGAATAAAATTAAAAAGAAAAATCAATGCATTTCAATATTATGTAATTTTGCAAAACATCTTTTAGATAAAAAATTAAAAGATGAATCTAAAATAAGAATTCAAGAATGACCGTTTGAGTTGGATTTAATAATTCGATTTTATTTTCTTTTTAATCATTTTAATTAAATTTATTTTTGACGTCAATTTTACTCACCTCACTCATACAATAAAATATAAAAATATGATGAAATATTGAAACGTTACAAGATCTTAAGCAATTTTTTCAATAAATACGGTAGAATTAAACTCAGAAAACCTTAGGTTCCCCTCTATGTAGTGCCCCTTTAACTACTATGAGACGTGTACAATCGAATAACCCGCACACACTTAAGGACATTATCGTCTTAAGAACAAATAGTTCAGCTCTTGTCTCGACCAAATTCATGTTAGTTGCATTTTTTTTTTTTTTTTTACGGTTTTAAGTTCTTATAACTTTCGTTTTGATTTCATGTTATGTTTGATTTGATTTTTCCGGTAAGAAGAAATTAATTCTCTACCTGTCATATCCAACTTTAGTAAATCAAAATTCTGTTCAATTTTATATTGAAGAAAAGGTACGTTGTTGAACATAATAAGATGCACGTTTTTATTTTTTCCAACAAATATAAAATGGAAAAAATTGTTGTCACGTCTGAAATTAAGAAGTAATGGACAATAGAGAATGTCAAAAAGGTCAAAAACAATTATTTTGATAACCAAAGTTATAACGTAATGAGCTTCTGTACTTGTGTGCAGGTCCATTAACTTTTGATATTGCAAATTTTGATGGAAGCTTGCCATCAATTCTCCTAAAACCATATTCATGGACAAAGGTCAAAAACAGCTTTCAATCGATGTTTCAAGTCTTGCTACTATTGTGGTAACATAATGATATGTTATTCAGGTTGCCAATATTTTATTCATGGACTGGCCTGTTGGTACCGGATTTTCCTATTCAAACACCTCACAAGGGTATTTTTCCTCTGACACCAAATCAGCAAAAGATAGTTACACATTTCTTAGGAAGGTATGTTGACATTATTAATCATATATATTGTATTTCTAAGTAGAAATTGCATGCAATAAAAATTAAGTTCTTTCGGGAGAAATGTGGGATTTAGAAATAGTCGTATACCCACTGAAACTCCCACACCTATTTGTTGGATTAGTCAACTAACAATATATTGAATATGCAGTGGTTATTGGATCACCCCATGTTTATCAAAAATCGTTTATATCTTGCGGGAGACTCCTATGGAGGCAAACTAGTTCCCATGGTTGCCTTGGAAATATTACGAGGTAGTATTTATAAAAATAGAAACAAAAAAGTTTTTATTCAAGTTTTTATTTTCCACCAACTTAGCTTGATTAAGTTGTTACTGTGGATGGTAATGCAGGTAATGAAGCAGGACTGCAGCCACGAATGAATCTCCAAGTACTAATAATATTTGATTATCTTGTGGAAATATATGATTTCTCCTATAAATATTCCAAGTGTAACATATTTCATGTTAATGATAGATTATTTATGGAATTGAAACAGGGTTACATCATAGGCAATGGAGTAACAGATCCAAAGATTGAACGTAATGCACAAGTTTCATATGCTCATCGCATGGCACTTATATCAGATGAATATTTTGAAGTAATTATATTTTTGATTAAATATTTTGATGATAAAATGAAGGCCCAAACAACGAACTTCTCATGGAAACCTTTTCTTAGCTAAATCATTGCAGTTATTCATGTGATTATTTTTCACAATTTCAGGCAGCAAAAATTAGCTGTAATGGGGAATACGACAATCCCGATCCAAATAATCTACAATGTCTTGCGGACCTTACACGGATCCACAAGGTTACACTATGCTTCTTATGTTATTTATTCTTCATTTCATTTATCATTTATTACTGATGTAAACAGAAACAAGTTTCATGATATCCTTATATATTGCAGTGTATAGATCCTGTAAATGACGGTCACATTTTGGAACCGAAATGTATTACACCAGCTAAACTTGGACGGAATCATAAATTTCAGGAAGATTATACAATTGATCACCTCCTCCTGCCATCTGAAAAAGGAGGAACGTGGTGTCGCGTAACTTCATCCTCTCTATATATCAATACATGTTCCTGTAAGAATTTATAAGGTCTTGATCAAGAGCAGGTTTCTTTTGTGCAGAGTCAAAATTATGCATCATGTTATGTTTGGGCAAATGATCCGACTGTCCAAGAAGCTCTTCATATTAGAAAGGTATTTAAGTAGACAAAACATTAATGATCCAGTACATTTTACTGTATGCTAACTATCAAGAAAAAGGAAAATAGTATATTTGATCAAAAAAATTTAGGGTAATCTTTTATTTTATTACCAGGGAACCATACTAGAGTGGAGGAGATGCAATCACAGCATATCCTATAAACATAATGTACAAAGTGTTGTACAATATCATAAACTCCTCAGTAAGAAAGGTTATGAAGCTTTGGTATATAGGTAAGTCATATATATTCTTTTCTTGTAGAAATCACTGACTTAATTTATTCTAAGTTTAATCTAATCCATCAACTAAAATATAGATGTTGTTCGCAATTCATACTAGATCATTGATCGAAAAATGTAAATAAAGAATAATTCTAATATATTTTTCGAAACTTGGAGATGGAAAAAAAACTTTTAGGAGAGGAGATGATAATGTCCAAGAGATCACTTAAAATTTTTCTTCAATTGATTTGTCGAAAATGAGTCCAATCATTAGCCTTTTATATGCTTTACAAAACATGAACTAAATACTTATACTCTTTAATAAATGCAAACTAATCCCCAAAATATTTGATGTATATCTCAAGTACATAAATAAACTAGTGCATTAATATATATATATGAATGACCCAGAAGACATTAATGAAGGTAATTAAATAAATGATGAACTTCACTAACATAACCTGTCAACACCTCGTTCACTTACGGTAACGCTGAGAAGACTTTGAAATTCTGAAAATGCATCAAGCTTCCACTGCTTGGTGAAAATGTTTGATCTTGAGACTTCACATAATTTTTGTCGATACGATCTCGAACAAAATGATATTTCATGTCAATATGTTTGCTTCAATCCTGAATGCTGACTTCTTGTCAATGAAAATTTTGGTCAGACCACCTTGTTCCAAATGAATTTGCTTCAACAAATTTATAAGCCTAATTTTCTGACAAACACATGATGCAACAACCACATATTCCTCTTCACAACTTGAAAACTTAAAAATAGGTTGCTTCTTTATAACTATGTAAAAGTCATATCTCCCATAAAAAATACATGAACACTTGTGCTATATTTCTATCATCCATATCCCCGGCCAATCACTATCTCTACATCCAACAAGCTTGAAACTATCAGAATATAAATAAAATAGACCATAGCTAATATTGACTTTGGTGTATTATAGGATTCTCTTTGTGGCCATCAAACGTTTTACCGACAACAAGACTAGTCAATATTAGGTCTTATACATGTCAAGTATCTTAAACTTCGAACAAGAATCTTGTAAAGAGTTGAATCAGCTTTTCACCATCAAATCATGATAATTTTATTCCAAATCCTTCAATTCTTCGATCTCACTACAATAAAATTATTGTTTCATGTAAAGATCATTTTTTTTTCCAATCAATTAAAGATTATTTATTTTATCTATGTATCTCTTCATCTCATTAGCAACCACAAAACTCATGAAGTGTAATCTCAAATTTATTTCCTTTATAGAAAGTACCTCATATTATCCTTTCAAAGATTGGAGGCAACCCTTTTTAACTTTGTTTTTAAGAATCTCCTATGCTTACATACGGTAGCAGCATTCAACGCCTTTTGAAAATTTTTACTTCCAAGTGCTTGGTGAAACATGTTAAGAGCCCTCTAATCCTTCCTTCTAGTTGTGTTACAAAATTTAGTTACAGAATATAATATTTATATACTATTTAGAGAACAAACGAAAAATTATCCAATGAACAGTTAACTATTTAAAAAAAACATGAATATGAATTAAGAACTGTAGAAATGTATATTCGCCGAACTGTTTAAAAAAATTGTAAATAGGAATTAAGAACTGCAGAAACGTGTAATCTCTAAAAGGGAACATTATTTGCGAACCTAGGCCCGTGTATTACACAATATCCTTAAAACAGATTCACACTATCATTGTATGTGCTTGAGGTTTCACACGAGTGTATATCTCCCAGGATACCACGGAAAACTAGTAAAAGTTGAGCACTTCATTTTTACCTTGACGGACTGAATTTCTGTCATAAGAGGATCACCAAGATTTCGGACAGAAAGAAACTGGAAGCAATAGTGAATTGAGAGGATAAGATAAATTTCTTGTGTGTGAAATTGAGGGAAAACTGACTGTATTAGTAGGCTCTAATGGAAAATTAACAGACTGAGAATTTTTTGTGTTACAGTCTTTAACACCACCATTAAGCCATATTAAATCTCTCCATTAGTACATACATTATCATATGAGTTTCAGGAGTTAAGAGAATTTGGAAGGTTTTATTTGGAGAAAATAATAAAAATATATAGGAAATAAAAGCAAAACGTGGACCATCCAGGGGCCAATTTTTTTTCCGTTTGGTCTGACGTTCATATACGTAGGTCGCATTCGCACACAAATTTAAAGTCAGCCTTCATGCTACACATAATTACACACTTTCAAAGTGTAGCCATAAATAAAGTGATATTTTACCTTTGTAAACTTTCTATATGAGATAAACAAGTTTTACCTCCTACACATTAACCTCTTCAAATTAATCACTTTGAGCTTCAATTTCTCATTTACATGCTTATCATTTTTGGCAAGTACATATATGATTTCGATGTCCTCATGAAGGAGAACACAAATCAACCTTAATCTTCCAAAACGAACGAATGGGTCCCTCTCAAAATTATGCTAAAATTAGCCCACTAATTTCAACTTTCCAACATGTCCCCACATGAATGAAAATTGAGATAGAGATAGAAATAGGAGACATAAAGACTTGGTGATATGGTTCAACGGTTGAAACCAACATAAGATAGGTAGGTATTACCATTTGAAGCTTTTCTTCTGAAAGTATATTTACTTTAGTAGCTGACCAGTGGACACAATGTCTTTGAGTTGTTCTGCTTTTTATGTAAATGATGATATAATCTACACACTTTTTTCTAATACAATTCAATTCTAATTATTATGTTCGTTTCTAGCTATGAACATTCGCCTGATTCTGTAAGAGTTTCTAAGAGCCCTACAATTTCCTTAGAAGCGGTCCACTTCTTTTTAACATAGGTGATTTCTTATTACAAGTAACCCGCATTACTTCGCTCGATTTTCGACGCATGAGAATCATTAAGAGCCTATTAATTATCCTTCATCATTACAGACATCACTGTTACATTGTAACGACCCGGGTCCCACTTAATGAGCTGTCCGAGCCGTTAGATCGACGACGTACTGTCCCCACTATATCAACATGGGTCTTTTCAGCATGCTTTGTCCTCACTCGCACGCTCCCCGAGAAAACTTCTCAGGGGGTCGCCCATCATAGAATTGCTCCAAGTCAAGCACGTTTAACTGTAGAGTTTCTAACGATGGACTTCCGGAAAAGAAGGTGCACTTTGTTGGTATGAGTAGTACCTATCAAATCATTTTTAAGCTTTCCTGGTCTAGGTATTACAATCACCCCCCGTTAGACTCGCGACGTCCTCGTCGCGCTTGATCCATCTGGGGATTCGTTGCCAGGCGTTGGGATTCTAGAGGTGGCTCCTACGGGTTTAAGAGGTGGCTCTGGCGCCATGGCGTAGCACTTTGTCTCGCTAGCACTTAGTTCCTGATTTCGGCTGGCAACCAGGCTCTGATACCATATGTAACGACTCGGGTCCCACTTAATGGGCTATCTGGGCTGTTAGATCGACGACGTACTGTTCCCACTGTACCAACATGGGTCTTTTCGGTATGCTTTGTCTTCACTCGCAAGCTCTCCGAGAAAACTTCCCAGGGGGTCGCCCATCATAGAATTGCTCCAAGCCAGCACGTTTTACTGTGGAGTTTCTAACGATGGACTTCCGTAAAAGAAGGTGCACCTTGTTGGTATGAGTAGTGCCTATCAAATCATTTTTAAGCTTTCCTAGTCTGGGTATTACATACATCATAGGAATTGATATAAGATAACATTCCCCACAATGATTCAATTAAGTCCTTACAATTAAGTTGTCCCTTTAATCCTAGATCTTGGGATCTTTAGTCAACTGGGTTGAGTTTCTTTTATATTAAATCATTCATTCAAGGGTTTAAGTCTCATTCCTTTCGATACTTTCCAACCAACTCTCTAGTTAACTATTTTGTTAACGGTTCCATAATGTTAACCTTTGACCTTACATAGTTAATAGAGATAAGTCCAATTGAGAGTAATTGCCTTATGGTATTATGCCCAATGACGTATATGTTTAGACTTACCATTATACATGTTACTTTGTGCCCTTCCAATCGCTGATTGATTATCACAATAAATGGAAATTGTTGGTACATGTTTTGACCATTTCGAAATATCTTCTAAAAAGTTGTGTAACCACTCAGTCTCTTTACCACATTTATCTAAAGCTATAAACTCAAATTTCATAGTAGATCTGACTATAACTATTTGTTTAGAGGATTTCCAAGATATAGTTTCATCTCCTAATGTAAACACAAATCCACTAGTGGACTTTGAGTCCTTTATATCAGATATCCAATTTGTATCACTAAAGCCATCAATGGTTGCTGGATATCTAGTATAGTGCAATCCATAGCTATGAATATATCTTAAGTACCTTAGTATTCTTATTATTCCTTTCTAGTTGTCAACTCCTGGATTACTCATGTTTAGTTTACTAACTGTGTAGGCTATGTCTGGTCTTGTACAACTCATCAAGTACGTCATACTTTCAATAATTCTAGAGTATTATACTTGAGAGACTTATCTTTGTTTTTGGATAGATGCTGACTTGTATTTGTCGGTGTTCTAGCCATGCTAGTATCATCCTTGCTAAACTTTTCCAGAATTTTTCCACATAATGTGATTGACATAGTACGACTCCATTTGATGTTCTTGTAATTTTAACTCCAAGTACCACATCAGCTAAACTCATATATTTCATGTCAAATATTGAATTCAACATATTCTTAGTAGACTTAATCATTTTATCGTTACTACCAATAATAAGCATGTCGTCAACGTAAAGATATAAAATGAAAACCATTTTCAATGTTTTTGATGTAGACATTTGTCACACTCTTTGATCTCAAATTCACATTTCATCGTGACATTATCAAACTTTTCATGCCACTGTTTGTGTGCCTGTTTCAACTCATATAGTGATTTCACCAATTTACAAATTTTCTTTTCCTACCCTGGTGATGAGTTTCATGTAGATTTCTTTATCTAAATCTCCATTCAAAAATGCGATTTTACCATCCATTTGATGTACTTTAAGATTTTGCAGAGCTGCAATCGCAAGTATCATCATAATAGATGTTATTTTCGTTACCGACGAATGTATCAAAGTAATCAAGGTATTTTCATTGTTTGTGACCTTTTATTACTAATCTGACTTTA
Source organism: Fraxinus americana (assembly GCA_035079005.1). Taxonomy (NCBI): domain Eukaryota; kingdom Viridiplantae; phylum Streptophyta; class Magnoliopsida; order Lamiales; family Oleaceae; genus Fraxinus; species Fraxinus americana. The sequence goes on from CM068714.1 coordinate 7,925,814, forward strand.
TACTTTTCGATAGTTCCATCTGCTTTCATTTTCCTTTTGAAAATCCATTTGTAGCCTAGTGGTTTACTTCCTACAGAAAGATCAACTAGTTCCTATGTATGATTTTGTAAAATGGAATCTATTTCATTTTTAATAGCCTCTTTCCATTGAGATCCTCTGAAGAGTTCATGGCTTCTTGAAAGTTTTGAGGTTTACTTTCCAACATATATGTCAGAAAATTAGGACCATAAGATTTTGCTGTCCTTTCTCTTTTGCTGCGTCTTGGTTCAATATCAATCTCCTCTTCTAGTTTTTGGTCTTACTATTTCAAGTCATAATCTCATATGTCTGTTTAGAAGAGCTTGCTTCCTCTTTGAATTTGTACGAAAATACATGTTCAAAGAATGAAACATTTTTCGATTTCGTTATTGTGTTTTTGTTTATGCCCAGGATTTTAGATTTATGCAGAAGAAATCGATAAGCACTACTATTATGTGTATAGCCAATGAAGATGCAATTTACAGTTTTCAAGCCTATTTTTACCTTCTTTGGTGTTGGAACGGCCACTTTCACAAGACACTCACACTTTGAAGTATTTCTAGGAAGACTTTTTTCATATACATAACTCATAAGGGGTTTTTGCCATTTCCTATTTAAAAAGTAATTTGCCAATAACACAACTTCCTTCTTCATGTTTTGAGGTAATCCAAAACTTACTAACATTGTATTAATAATTTCTTTTAAGGTATATTTTTTCGTTTAGTAACACCGTTTTGCTTAGGCGAATAAAATATCGTGGTTTCATGTATAATTTCATGTTGTGCACAGAATTAAACAAATGGTGCTTCATACTCGTCATATATATCACTTTTCATCACCTAAATTTTCTTATTAAGTTGATTTTCAACTTCATTCTTGTAGAGAATAAATTTCTCTATAATTTCGTACTTACTTTTAAACAAATATACATAATAGTATTTTGTGCTATCATCGACAAAAGTAATGAAGTGCTTGTTGCCACCTCTCGTTTGTACAAATTTTAAATCACATACATTATTGTGAATTAAATCAAGTGATTCTGTATTCTTTCAATTGATTTAAATGATGACCTTGTCAATTTTGTCTCAACACAAATTTTGCACTTATGTTTAGAATCAATATGAAATGCGAGTGTGCAATTCAAGTTAATTAATCTACCCAATATATCATAATTAACATGTCCTAGTTTACCATGCCACAAATTGGAAGATTCAAGTAAGTAAACACAAGAATTAATTGTATTCATTTTTGGCAAATAACCATTACATTCAATTTAAACATACCGTCGAAAACATATCATTTCCCGCCAAACATTCCATTTTTAGACAAAATGATTTTGTCTGACTCAAATACAATGTGAAAACCATGCTTATTCAGAAGTGACCCGGACATTAGGTTCTTACGAATTTTCAGTATATACAGCACATTATTAAGAGTCAGCTCTTTTCCCGAAGTAATCTTCAAAACTACCTTTCCTTAACCTTGATTTCAGAAGTTGCTGAATTTCTCATGAACAACTTCTCGTTCTCAATTATTTCAAATGCACTAAACAATTCTTTATCAGAGCACACATACCTTGTAGTACCCTGGTCGATCCACCACTCTTTTGTATTTGAACCCACCATATTCACTTTAGAAATAACGGTTGCTAGATTCATCTCCAACACATCATGTGCCATGAAATCAACCTCATTTGCTTCTTTCTTTTTCTTTAACAATCTATACTCCGAAAACTTATGAACCACTTTGTTCCAGTTGAAGCATTTTTCCTAAAATTTCTTTTTAGAAATTCCACATATTGGTCTCAACTTGGCCCATCTGCCACCAAATGGCCCAAACTTATTTTTGTACGTTTTGGAACTTTAACCATGCTCAACAACATTGGTTTTAGCCATAACAGGATTAAACTACTTCTTTTCTGAACTTTGGTTGTTTTCGTCGATTCGAAGTCTAACAATCAGTTCTTCAATATTCATTTCGTTTCACTTATGCTTTTGGTAATTTTTGAAATCTTTCCACGCCGGAGGAAACTTTTCAATAATTGCAACCATTTAGAATGTTTCACTCAAATTCATCCCCTCAATGTGAATTTCATGTAAAATCACTTAGGTTTGGAGTCCACCATCTTATAATCTAAGATAAGAATCAGTCAACAATGAATGTCTTTGCCTCGGCATCCTCAGTCTTTTATTTTTGGTCCAATGACTCCCACAATTCCTTAACAATTTTTAGTGTACTATACACGTTGTATAATGAATCCACCAAACTATTCATAACATAGTTGAGGCAGAGGAAAATAAAATGTTTCCTTGCATCAAGAACGCTGATAGCTTGGACATCTCCCTCACCTTCATTAAGTTTCAAAGAAATTTAAGTCAAGAATCTCACAAGATTTAAGGTGGTAAAGTAAAATAACATTTTCTGTTGTCATTTCTTGAAATTCAAGTCCAATTTTCTCATGTTAACCGGATAGTCATAATAAGGCCATAAGTTTAGGCCACAACATGACTCATAGTATGACCTAGCAATTTAGCCGCAATTTGAGTCCTAGCAGAACTTGGCCCGTGAGCTACATCATGGTTTTCAGTATCCACAGTTTGGGTTACATCCATGTTAGTTTATTCAATAGCCATTCCTGAAAAAACAAATCTAAATCAGTTCTCCGACAAAGATAAATTGAATAACATGTTTGTCCTTATACAAATCTGTTTTAAATTTGTTACAAAATTTATTTGCAGAATACAATATTTATATATTATTTAGAGAACAAACGAAAAATTATCCGATGAACAGTTTACTATTGCAGAAAAACGCGAATATGAATTAAGAACTGCAAAAATGTATAATAGCTAAATTGTTTAAAAAAATCGCGAAGATGAATTAAGAACTACAGAAATATGTAATCACTAAAAGGGAACAAAATTTGCAAATCGAGGCCTGTGTATTACAGTGTCCTTAAAACGATTTACCCCCTCACAGTATGTGCTTAAGTTTCGCATGAGCATTTGTTTCCTAAGATACAACGAAAAATCAGCAAATATCAAACACTTCGTTTTTACCCCCAACGAACTGAATTTTTGTCCGAACGGGATCAAAACTTTGGACAGAAAGCAACTGGAAGCAATAGTGTATTGAGAGGATGAGATAAGTTTCTTGTGTGTGAAATTAAGAGAAAACTAACTTATTAGTAGGTTCTAATAGAGAATTAATAGGTTGGAAGTTATTGGTGTATGCAGGTCATACCCGTATACAAGTTCAAGGTTCGAAACCTATTTCGATTTATGATTTACACCCCTGCGCGAATGTGGAGAGAGTCTCTATGCTATACATTATTACAAACCTTCAAAGTGTAGCCATATATAAAGTGGTCTATGCCTTTGTAAATTTCCTATGTGGGACAAACTTAAACAAGTTTTCCCTCTGACACATTAACATCTTCCAATTCATCACTTTAAACTTCAATTTCTCATTCACTCACTTATCATTTTTGGCAAGTAAATATATGATTTCAATGTCCTCACGGAGGAGAATACAAATCAACCTTAATCTTCCAAAATAAACAAACGGGTCCCACTTAAAATTATGCCAAAAGTAGCCCACTAATGCCAATTTTTCCAACAGTTGCTTGTTGAAAGTCTCTTTGGGTTGGGACATCAGTTCTTCATTTTTGTAATTCAAATCCTCTTTTTACCAAGTCTCATATATCTTTCTTCCAAGATATGTCTTCAAACGAATACACCATGTGCTATAGGTGTCATTGGAGAGTCGACGAACGGGAAGAGAGCTGTTGCTTGACATCCCTACTTTTAACACTTTTATAACCTCAATCTGATAACACTTTTGTTAGAAACTCGGAGATGGAAAAATAACTTTTAGGAAAGGAGAAGATAATATTCAAGAGAGCACTTAAACTTTTATTCAACTGATCACTTGTCAAAAATGAGTACAAAATTTTATAGAATATGAACTTAACCTAATACATGTACTAGTTATTAAATACAAATTAATTCCCAAAATTATTCATGTAATTCTCAAGTAGATGGATAAACTAGTATACAAAAGCATGTATGAATAATATCAAAATACATGAATGAATTAACTAAATAAATGAATTTTATGTTTCAATATATATGTTTTCTAATTTTGCTTCTTTTCTTTTCAGTGGTGACCATGATTTGAAGATACCTTATATGAGTACTTTAAAATGGATTCGTAGTCTCAATATGACCATTGAGGACAGCTGGAGACCCTGGGTTGTTAATGGCCAAGTTGCAGGGTTGGTTTCTAATTCTTGACACATACATATATTTTCATTTACAATGTTATTATCTTCACAATTACACGCATTTTTCATTGTAGATACGTAGAGAGGTACAAGACCAATGACTTTAATCTCACGTTTGTAACAGTGAAGGTAAGAGAAGTTTGATTGTGCTATTTATCACACTAATTTGAAGCAAAACAAGGAATAAAGAAGTGTTAATATTTTGCAGGGTGGAGGTCATACAGCTCCAGAGAACAAACCTGAAGAAAGTTTTGCAATGCTTGACCGTTGGCTCTCTCTATATCCTTTATAGGTATGGATAGGGGGATTTTTTGGGGTCCATGCGTTACACCTTTTTAGCATTGTACTCTCAATAAATATTGTGCATTTATAAATTTCTGTAATGATGGCTATGAATTCGAGTGCAAATGTACAAGTAAATGGTTCAACCTTGTTGATAGGTGGTGTACTATGTTTTATTTTAGTCTCCATTCGGGAAGAACTTATAAATGGTTTAATTTATAAATGGTTAGAAATGAATGATGGATAAATGCACAGCACTTGTAAATTCATTACAATGAGTGGTTGAAAATGAAAATTCTCTATTTATAATTGATTTATACATTTTGTCAAACGGGGTTTACTTAGATATACAATAGTATTAAGATAAACTTTACCGAATTTTTCTTATGTAATGTTACGACTTTTTATTCTTTAATTTTTTCCAATTTACTCTAACTTCACTTGCATAGGTTCAGTGGCAAGAATTGAGTTTATGTTCTTATTAAATGATCCTAATTTTGTTTATAGATTTAAAGTGTGTTGGCCAACACAGCCCGACCCACGTTTCATAGAGGTAGAGAGATGGAGATTCTAATAAATATCTTCTATATATAAAAAGTATCTATGAAACGGAAATTCTTTTTTTAACGGAAAATCTAACGGAACTTGTTGTTTTAATGGAAAATCTGTTTTCACCGTTAGTTTTATTGTTTTCATTAAGGAAATTCTTGTTTTAACGGAAAATCTAATGGAATTGGTTGTTTTAACGGAAAATCTTTTTTCACCGTTAGTTTTATTGTTTCCATTAAATAGCAATGAAGCCACCGTTTGTGGCCATTGATGTGTCTGTTGGAATTCCATTATCTAATAATAAATGAATGAAAAATGCAAAAAGCTTTGTACTACTACATTTTAGTCACTAGGAAAAAGTTAAATTAAAAAAACAAAATGGATGTGGAGATTATCAATTTAAAAATGCTAATAATTTATTTGGTAAGGTATGTTGAACTTAATGAAGAAAAAATATTTATTTATTTAGTTTTGTATTGTAATATTATCTATTATTTTATTATGTACAAAATGTTCATCATTAAGTGCAAAATTTAATATAATATAATAGTACAAAACACAAACTTATAATTTTTTTTTGGTCTTTACACTAACGTTCATTCTAAAAATTGATTATGATTTAATGTAGAAAGCAAAATTCTGAATATAGGCGAAGATAAATATGATTGAGTTTGACCAAATATTTTATTGCATGTCATGCGTTGACTGTAATAAAGGAACTGGATATAAATACAATGAAAGCTTCATTTGTATATATTGCAAAGCCAAGTGGTCTACAAACCACGATATGTATCTTACAATTTTAATTTAAAATTGATGCCTGATTTAATTTAAAATTTAACACTATTCAAATTAAAATTAATATATTCAACGCATTTAAAGTGTTAGGGGATAAGTTGAATTGGACGATAATACTGAAAAAACTAGCTGCTACTATGTTTGGTAAAGTAGTTGAACAGACACTTGGTTGTTCAACGGTTGAATTGATGGGACATGCGGAGAGGTATTTCTTAAATTTTTCTTCAAAACTTGATTTTTATTATAATGACTTATTTAAAAATAATTGGGTTTTTTAATAATTATGTAAACCTATTCAAAATTTATTTTGTAGGAAAATCGACCATATGTTAAAAGCGTTGTAGAGAAATTATCAAAAAAATTTGGAAGATTCAAGTTTATGTAGATCCAAAGAAACTAAAAGAGAAAAAATATAGGCAGCTTAATGTCTTCTATATTGAAGCAGTGTAAGATGAGGAAAATGTTGAATCGTTATCTTATAATCAAAATTATTTCAAACAGCTTTCATAAAACTATGAGCAATGTTTATTTATATGACCATGCTATAGATTCTATTAATGCTCTTTTTTTTAATATATCACAATGTGTAATTATTTATCAATTATATAAATATTACATTATTAGTTATTTAATTAACCAAAAAATTATATATAAATGAAGCAAACGTGCATTGCACGTTGCTTAAACCTAACTTACCGAATTGAGAGCATTTTTAAGAGATTTTCTATTTTGAAAGAGAATATTTTTTTTAATTTATAGAGCATCTATGAATTTAAAGAGTAATGTTTTTTTTAAAGTATTTCAGTTGGTTCTTTATCTTTAACATTTAAATTCATTACCGTAAAAAGTATTTATTATTGTTTTCCTATTTTTTTATTTTCATTAGCTTCTCTTCAAATTATTATAATACTTTCTTCCATTAAAATTTGAAATACGTTGAATGCATTTAATTATATAGAGTGTGTTTGAATCTCCAAATTACAGAGAGACACACTATTTTAAAATGTTAATATAAAGGATGTCTTGGAGTATAATTTTAAGGGTTGATTCTTTAAAATAAAAGAGTATTGTTATGTAACAATCAATATACCATAATTGCTCTGATACCACTTGTTATGTATTCGGATCGCAAGATAATAACAATAATGAAATAAACAAGAAGAAAATTAACACCAAAATTTACATTGAAACCTAATACGGGAAAAAAATCACGGGCAGAGGAGGAGAAATCCACTATAATTAATAGCAATTGTGTTTACAAGATCTCAATGCACTCAATATAAAGGAGTAAACGATCAACGGTATGATCACAGAGAATCCTAACTGGAAAAACTCCGAGCACTTTGCCAATCAACAATCCACTATAAAATATTTGTAACTTACAGTCTACCAGCCTAGACGATAACACGTACTATATGATCTCCTGATTGCAATTCCAACAGCTTTCCTGCACCATTCCCAGCTGCAGTTTCCAAAGCTATCCTGGATTCTGCTATCCTGCGGCAACTTCTAACTTTGTGAAATCGTTTATCTCTTCTGGATCCACGAAGAACACCATGTTCTTCATAGACTGGAACTCGAGTCAAACTTTCTCGATCTTTAGAACTCTGATCAGATCTAGAGGAATAGCAGTTTGGTATTTGGATTTATGACAAACTCACGAGATGAAGGTTGAAGGAAAGAATCGAATCAATCTCTCACAGATGTAGCTCTCTCAATGTTCAACCTTAGAATTTTCGTACAGAACTATTTGGGTATTTATATGTAGGGTTTAAAACAGATGGGCCATGGAAAAAGTCTTTAAAACGCAAAATAAAAATTTTTCGAATAAAGCTGTCGCTCGAGCGAAAGAGGGGCAACGATCTAACGACTGTGTTTCTGTTTTTGTAGCTCGAGACAACCATTGGCTACAGTCTAGCGAAAATCCGTGCCTTTTCCTCCTTTTGACATTCTCAAACCCTAAACCTAAAAATAAACTATTTTCAACATATTTGAATATTACTCATTGAACTATTACAATATGTCAATTTCAATCTTTTTGTTCAAAGAATTTGCCAATTACGAACTCAACTAAACCTAACAAACTCCCCATTTGGTATTCTATGACAAAACTACCAACTTAGTCAAGGCAGAAATCAAATGAAAATTACAGACTCATAAACATGACTTTAAACTTAAACTACAAACTGTCTTGAATGAACTCTGCAGTACCTTTTTTCTGAAATAGACAACTCAAATACCAGTGTAAAATGTGTGGAAAACGGTATCAAAGATAATCACGGTTCAAATAGTTTAAGTATAAGAATCATTTAAAATAGTTGTAACTCATAGCTAAACTCAGGCATAGTATTAATGGAACCCAACATACCAAACAAAACTTTGAGACTACGAAAAAATAAAAAAACTGAATTTGGCGAACTGAAATCATTTGAGTCAAAAATCATGTAAGCATCAAGAAAAAAAACTAAGAAAACTACTAGCTACCCTCCCCCTATCAACATACTGCTATAACTACAAACATCTACTCCCACTTTTTGTCACACAATGACAAGGGGTAAGCCTGTATCTATGAAGCACCATCAGCATCATCGGCATCATCAGAGTCCATCCCCTCCTCAGAAGCATCATCCCAATGGCGACGAATCCATCGTAGTCCATGTTGAATGTAGCCTAGCACCTTGAAGTGTAGTGAACTCGGTGGTGTGGCGATCAACGGTGGCACAAAGCTGCATAATCCCAGCCATTATACAAGCCTACTGCTCGAGAAACACGGTCATCTGTCCCAGAAGAGAAATTGACGGGTCGATGGAAGCAGATGCAGAGGGAGCAGACTTGGGAGGAGAAAGAGGAGGTACTGACGTAGAAGGAGGAGGAGTCGAATAAGAAGAGGAAAAATCAGTGGACTCAGGAGCAGTAGAAAAGGAAGGGAAATCCAAAGGATCAAATGAGATCAAGTCATCGATAGGATCGGCCAACACAGTCAGATCAGCCTGAGGCTATGTGGGCTTAGAAGAGGCATATGACTTGCTCTGGGTAATAGTGGTATGGCCAATTGGCGAAGAAACCCACTTCGGAACCCCCTCGAGAAAACTAGCTCCTGGGGCAGTGACTAACCTGTAGATGAGACAAGCATAAGGCAGCCCAACCCGAGTCCCCGTGGTCCTGAATGCCCTTAAGATCCGCTGGAATATAAAAGAAGGCAGATCAATAGAATCATCACGCAGCAGGGCATGCAAGGATCGAGCTTTTTCCATAGGCAATGAAGAAGTATGAGAAACCAACCATAGATTTGTAACAAAATCTGTCGGTCAGTAGGTAAAGATTCAATGCGCATCGCACCAGACCACCTTCCACTGGTGTGTTAAGCACCGTGGAACGGACTAATGTGTCCGATGGAAGAGAATCAGGAGTCAAATAGGGAAAGAAGGGGTGGACGACTCTCAGAATATGAATAAGACTAGAAATGACGTCCAGAGTAATCTTAACTACCCGACCTCGAAGAAAAATCCTAAAAGAAGAGCCACTAACATCATGGGTGTTAGCGTAAAACTCCTGAACTAAAAGAATAAGCGGGGGTGTCAAATCAACTAAAAGTGGCTCCCAACCCCGGGAAGTGAAGATAGCAGCAAGGTCCGGTGAAAGGTCAGACATGATGACCTTGCACTCGAAGAATACAGGGCCAAGGGAAAACTACGACCCAAAAACATTTTGGGCAATAGCAGAAATGAACCTAGTTCGACTGTAAGATGCCGAAGTACTAGGAGTGGAAATAGAAATACGTGCTCTCTTGGGCGGCAGCTGAAAGAATTGAAACACAAAATCAAAACCTCGAGATATGACAAACTAAAACATGAAATGTATGGTATGCATTCGCACGTAAAACGAGGCAAATGAGATGACAGGCAACGTGCCCTATAGTGAATGCATGACGACATGCATTAATGCCTAGACGTAAGTAACGTGAAGGCATGACACGTGTCGTGGTGTTAAGACGCAGTGACGTGATGTCACGATGTAGTGACACGACACCATGACGTGGTGACGTGACATCACTGTACGATGTCTATCCAAGCATACCCAAGCACAATTAACACAATGCAAACTCCTAAACAATAACCCAACACCAACAATGGTCCAGTCCAACATCCCAAACTCAACTAAACAATCAACCAACCTCGACTTTGATCTTAAAATCCTATTCCAAGTTTACCCAAGCCACCAACCACATCCTAAAACCCAAAAATCACAACCTTAACTACGGTTCAACATGCCACGATAACAAACCAATCAACCATAGTGGAAAAAACACTAAAACCCATAAAACTCATGCCAAAACCGCACCACACAAATATTGGATGAAAAACCATGCAAAAAAATTGATGAAAATTGATGTCGGTAATCAAAACATGTAATGCATTATAAAGAATCTCAGGCAAAATAATCAAAGCAACAAGAAAATAACAATAAAAATGTCAAAAAAATTCCAAAAGATGCCAAAATCGAAGTGATGGTGAAATAGTTGGGCAAAACTTGATGAAATGATATGGTAAGTTTTAAAACAGATAGTGCAACATCAAAACCCAAGCATTAATGATTGAAAATGCGAAATACCATCAAGAAAGTGCAAAAATATGGAAAACAATTGATATGCGAAGTTTACCTTGGAATACTTTCTAGGGTTCATACTTCGGCATATGGAGGGCATTTTGGCTCGACTAAAACTGTAGCGAAGGTGCTTCAAAGCGGTTTCTATTGGCCAATGTTATTTAAGGGCTGTCACAGTTTTTGTAGATCGTGTGATAAGTGTCAACAAACAAGTAACATTTCTGCTCGCCACGAGATGCCCTTGAACAATATTTTGGAAGTTGAGTTATTCGATGTTTGGAGCATTGATTTTATGGGACCTTTTCCGTCGTCCTATAACAATCGATATATCCTAGTGGTAGTGGACTACGTCTCCAAATGGGTGGAAGCAAAGACGTTGCCGACCAATGATGTTAGGGTAGTGGTGGATTTCATAAGGAAAAATATCTTCAATCGCTATAGAGCTCCAAGAGCCATCATCAGTGATGGTGGACCTCACTTCTGTAACCGGTTATTCCAAGAGGTCATTGCTAAATATGGAGTACAACATCGAATAGCGACACCTTATCACCCTCAAACAAGTGGACATGTTGAAACATCCAATAGGCAGTTGAAAAGGATTTTGGAACTCACGGTGAGTGCATCCCGCAAAGATTGGTCCAAAAAATTGGACGATGCTTTATGGGCCTATCGTACCGCTTACAAGACGCCCCGGAATGTCACCATACCGAATAGTATTTGTGAAGGTTTGCCACTTACCAGTTGAGTTTGAACACAAAACATACTAGGCATTGAAGCAGTTGAACATGGACTTAGAAAAGGCCGGTGAAACAAGAATATTACAGCTTCACGAATTGGAAAAATTCAGAAGAGAAGCTTATGAAAATCCTTCAATTTACAAAGAATGGACGAAACAGTGGCATGACAAGAATATTCGACAATGAATTTTCAGAGTGGGGGATCAAGTACTCTTGTACAACTCCAGACTTAAGCTATTCCCAAGAAAATTGAAATCAAGATGGTCTAAACCTTTCACAGTATCCCAAATGTTTCCCTACGGTGCAGTTGAATTACACCACCCTACTAAGGGAAATTTCAAAGTTAATGGGCAACGCATCAAACACTACGTGGAGGAATTTCCCACTGCCAAAGAAAGTATTGAACTCTCTGTTCCAGAGTAATCTTGGCACAAAGTCAAGCAAATGACGTTAAAGAAGCGGTTCTTGGGAGGCAACCCAAGCTTTTTCCCTTTTTGAGTTTTAGGATAATTTAATTTATTTTTAGTTATTTGTGACTCCTTATCTATATCTCTTTTTCCCCTTACATCTTTGATATGTTAGTTGGTTTATAAGATGTTAGAGGTAAGTAACACTTGTTCCAATTATTTGATCTTGATGCTTTATTTGATTTTTCAGGAACATGACTTCGCGGAACATGTAAACCAACATTGACAAAGGAACCAACGAAAGCAATGAAAAAGCTAGCCATTAAATTAAAAGTCATATCAGGGAAGTCTTTTCTTCACATTCTTCCACACCCCTTTATATGCGGATTTAGAATTAAAAATATTGAGGACAATGTTTAATTTAAATTTGGAGGTGGAAAACACAAATTGTCATTTTTTATGTGTTTTTGTATACTTTTATTGACTTATAAAAAAATTTGAAAAAAATAAATATTTTCTTTTTGTCTGCTTATGTGGGTTAGTTAGCCTAGATGACAATGATAAATATATTGAATCATGAATTAATCTATGAATTGTAAATAAGTTGCATGTTTAGATTAATTTTTGTTTTTCCATATGAATTGATATATATTGAGCACATGAATTAAGTTAAGCATTGTGTAGGAATGAGTTGATTTCATAATTGAATTGCTTGAAATATTGGACCATAGATGCTAAACTCAAAACCACTGAATTTTACATTCTTGGACCACATTTATAATAGTTTAGGGGGATTTCACTGTTGTAGGGAGATGTTGAGATAAATAAGGATTCCATGTGTGAAATTAAAAATCTTGTGTGGATTGTCTAAGGTCAATGTATGCAATTAGGTGAAAATCTCAACTTGGAGGTCATTTTACTTGAATTTGTGTTAAATGAGGGACGTTGTACTAATCAAGGCAAAAAAAAAAAAAAAAAATTTATAAAATTTTTCTTCGTATCCTTTATGAATCGAGCAATTAAGTCTGTAAGGGTTTTTAAAACCTAGTGCCCTATGGTCATCTGACTTGGGAGTCATCGGTCGAAAGCTTGTTACATGAGTTAATTAGAAAGCTTAAGGGAGAGAATGTTTCAAAAAAAATTAAAAAAAAAACGCAGGTGCATAAAATAGAAGACACACCAAATGCTTTGGTTAAGTCTCAAACACTTGTTTAAGAAAAATCGACGTTTGATAAGTGATTGTTAGCCTAGTTAAAACCTAGAGATTGAAGGAATCAAACTCAATGGAGAATCCTTGTTTATTGAAATGTTGAACTGCAAATTGGTGAAATTTTGCCAAACTAGAGATGTGAGGATAGAAAAAAAAATATAACTATAGTTCACACAATGGAAAAGAGTAAAAATAATAAGCTTGGGGGGTGTGTGAATCTCACGAGTGGTGAAAGAACATATTTGACCATTGAGGGTCGGGAATTGAAATAACTTATGAATTCATAATGCTATACTTAATTCTTTACACACACACGTCGATTTCACATTGGAAAAGTGAATTTTTAATTTATATATTGTGATTTTGAAACTGTGCATAGATTCTATATTATGATTTCAATCCTGAGATAAAAAGTCAAGCTACCTAACTAAATTTTATTGCTTTACTTGATTGACTGACTATCAATTAGGTAATTAGCATTACTTGTTTGTATGCTTGTTAATTTTTAATGTTTGAGGACAAACAAAGATTTAAGTTTGGGGGTGTTCGATGACTACAATTTGTGCATTTATTTGGATCAAATTACTGAACTTTTATGTCGTCAAATCATTAAATTTTACTTAATTTGGGTTATTTTTCTTGTGTTTTTAGTTATGGATTCGCTCGAAGCAATTGAAAATAAAAGAATGATGAAATTGAATGAAATCGGCAATTTTGGAGATAATATTTTACACGTTGGAAATTGAAGGGCTAGAATGCACATTCTAAATTAATGTTGGATATTGGTGCAAATTACAATTTAAGATGGCAGGAAAGAAGTGAGAGTTATTCTTAAATTGGGATTTACTTTGATTTGGACTCAAATCTAATTGGACTTGGAATTTTAATTACCCTAGAACACAATAGCTAGAGGAAAAATAAATAGACAGATATATTCATGCGGAAGTGAATGAGAAAAGGGGGGGGGGGGGGAGGGGGAGAAAAAGAAAAAAGGAGAGAAGAAAAGAGGGAGAAGAAATAGGAAGAAAGAGAAAGAAGAAAGAGAATAAAAAGAAAAGAGAAAGAGGAAAGAGGAAGAAAGAGAAAAGGAGGAAGAAAGTCAACAGGAGAAAAAACGCAGAGAAAGAAAGAGGAAAGAGAAAAGAGAAAAGAAAAGAAGTTGTAAAAATCAGAAATTTTCACGTTTGGTCAATTTTTGGTGATTTCTTTCCACTTTTTCTTGTTTTTATTCTTCCAGTATAAATAACTAATTTTTATATTACAGAAAACAATTTAGTCGACTTTTTACCATTATTTTTATATTCAAGATTTATGTGGTATTTATCTATGTGTTGATTTTATTATGAATTTAATGCATTAAATTGCATGATCAATAATTTGATGATTAAGTGAATCTCTTATGAATCGAGAGGTGAATTTGAGATTTAGACTGTATAATAAAATTCGATAAATTAGTATAACGCGTAGAGATACATATATTAATTATTGCGGTCATAATTTGAATTCTTAGATCTAATGTTTCGTTTAACTAAAATTAATTCGCATAGAGATATGGAATTGTATTAGTTAAATAGGCTCAATGAGAACTCAAGTGGGGTAAATTGAATACAATAGAAGAATTCGATCGAACACTACATTAGATTGTGAATCTTGAATTAAGAATAAAGGTGATCAATACATGAAATTATCATGCCCTAATATTCATCGTATATCTGTCTCTCCAATTATCCATTGTTTGCAATTTTTTATACTTTCAATTTGTTAAAAGTGGTTAGTCAAAATTATCACAATTATTTACTTGTTTGTTGTCAAATAAGGTTAGAAAAATCTAATTAATACCTAAAGTATAGTTCTCGTGGGAACGATAATCTGGACTCAAAGGTCCACTATATTACTTGTTACGATATCGTACACTTGCGATATAAAAAACGCAATAAGTTTTTGTGTCTATTGAATATGACGGCTTTTGATTGTGAGATGCAATCATATCCTTGTGGTCCATGTGTTTGGGTGTTATGCATAGAATTTCTTCTTTTCTTTTAATTTTTTCTTTCATTAAATTTGGTTTAAATATCTGTAGTAGAATTAAGTGAATAATATTTTTCTCCTTGTCCAGAAAATTTCAGATATCCTGCTGGTTTGTTGCTGAATTTGTATTGTTTTCTGTGATCAAATTGAGATGAACAGATCTATATTTGTACTGCATGGAACAAACAGCAAAATTAAATTCAATAAATTGCCGAGCATTCGAGATGCCCTACTTCTCTCCCAAGGCAAAACCCAAATTCTTTCTGAATGAAATGAAACTACCCTCCCCTCTATTTATAGTCAGAAGCCTATACAATTCATTCTAATAATTTCCCATGTTACATTTCCCCTAATTTAACTAACTTGATGAAACTATCAATTTCCCCTGCAAACCTGTGCACAAAATATCCCCCAGAAGCTCTGAAACCCTAGCTAACAATATTCTGGTTGCTAACTGCATTACTTAACATGTTAAAGTTCACTGTATTTGGTTGACTGTCAGAGTGAGGTAACTAATAATTTACAAGAACTATTAGGCATATCAGCAAACATTGAAATTGACATGTTTACGTTTTCAAAACTATTTAGTTTTATATCTTGGATCTTTCTGAAAACTGATGTCTAAAATTTACCACTTATTAGGTTCTTGAAAGTTATGAACTGAAAATGTTCATTTGGCAAGCACTTCTAAGGCAAGCACTTCTAAAGATAAGGGCAAGAAAAGAAAGAAAGAATATGAAGCTGCTCTTAAGGGTCCAGTACAACAGAAAAGGCAAGAGGACAAAGGGACTTGTTTCTTTTGCAACAAAACTGAACATTTGAAGAAGAACTGTACCAAATACTACGCATGGCGTCAAATAAAGATACAAATCTTACTTTGGTCTGTTGTGAAGTTAATTTAGTTTCAGTACCTAGAAATACTTGGTGTTTAGATTCTGGTGCTACTATCACATAAGTATTTCTATGCAGGGCTGTCTGAGCTACCGAAAGCCAAATGATGGTGAAAGATACATCTACGTGGGTGATGGCAAGTCGGCGGAAGTGTATGTAATAGGCACTTTTCGGTTATTGTTGAAAACTAGTCATTATTTGGATTTGAAAGACACTTTTGTTGTGCTGTCTTTTAGACAGAATTTGGTTTTTGTTTCTTTGTTGGACAAATTTGGTTATTATTGTTCATTTGGAAACAACCAGTTTAGTCTTTCTTTAAATTCCAATATTATTAGTACTAGTTTATTATCTGCATATGATAACATATATTTGCTTGATACTGTTGCATCATATCATGAAAACCTGCATGTGGAATCACGTGGTACTAAACGCAAATTAAATAATGAAAATTCAGCAAAATTATGGCATAAGCGCTTAGGTCACATCTCTAGAGATAGAGTTGAACGACTTGTGTCAGATGGTATTTTAGATTGCCCTGACTTCACATATTTTGATGTATGTATTGAATATATCAAGGGAAAACAGACCAAAACTAAGAGATTAGGTGCTAACAGAACTTCGGATGTCTTAGAATTGATACACACAGATATTTGCGGACCATTCCCTACGGCTTCTTAGAATGGTCAACAATATTTTATATCATTCATAGACGATTACTCACGTTATGGGTACCTATATCTTATTCATGAAAAGTCTGAGTCACTGGACATGTTCAAAGTGTTTAAAACTAAGGTTGAGAATCAACTCAGCAAAATGATAAAAATCGTTAGGTCTGACCGTGGTGCTGAGTACTAAGGCAGAAATGACGGTTCAGGTGAACATTGTCCAGGACCATTTGCTAAATACCTAGATGAATGTGGAATCGTCCTACAATACACCATGCCAAGATCCCCTAGTATGAATGGTATAGCTGAGAGGTGAAATAGGACTCTTAAGGATATGGTAAGGAGTATGATCTGTCATTCCACCTTACCAAAATCACTCTAGGGAGAAGCATTAAAGACTGCAGTTTATATTCTGAACAGAGTACCAACTAAGGCTGTTGTCAAAACACCTTATGAGCTTTGGATAGGTAGAAAATCTAGTTTAAAGCATTTTCACATTTGGGGATATCCAGCTGAGGCTAGGCCTTATAGGCCACATGAAAAGAAATTAGACTCCAAAACAGTGAGCAGCTACTTTATTGGTTATTCTGAGCGATCAAAGGGCTATAAATTCTATGATCCCACACTTAAGTCAATTTTTGAAACGGGAACTGCAACATTTTTTGAGAATGTTGAGTTTGGGGGGAGAAATAAGGTTAGTGACATTGACTTTGAGGAAGAAGTTGAGGAATGGTCGATTTCAATTCCTACTACTGCTTTTGACAATGTACAACTTTCCATACCTGTTATTGATCAAGAAGCATATCCAGAACCTCAACAAGACAATGTTGAACCTCCCATCCAAAATGAAGTAATTATTCCTGATGTACAAACTCAACAATTTCAAGAACCAATACCTTTAAGGAGATCCAAAGAGAGAAATGAAAAATGCTATTTCGGATAATTTTATAGTATTTCTCCAAGAACATGAGGAAAATAATGGATTGATGGAAGATGATCCAATTAACTTCCGTCAGGCCATGCAGGATTCTAACTCTCAAAAGTGGATTGATGCCATGAATGAAGAGTATAAGTCTATGCAAGCCAATAAAGTTTAGGATCTTGTCACGTTACCAGAAGGTGCGAAGCCTATTGGTTGCAAATGTATTTTTAAAATCAAGAGGGATTCAAAAGGTAATGTGAAAAGATATAAGGCTCGTCTTGTAGTTAAAGGCTTTACTCAAAAGGAAGGTATTGACTTCAAAGAGACTTTCTCTCCAATTTCAACGAAAGATTCTTTCAGGATAATTATGGCACTTGTTGCGCACTTTGACCTTAAGTTACATCAGATGGATGTCAAGACGGCATTTCTCAATGACGACATTGATGAGACGATTTATATGGTGTAACCAGAAAACTTTGTGTCAGAAGACCCGAAGAATATGGTTTGAAATTAAAGAAATCCATCTATGGACTCAAACAAGCTTCCCGTCAATGGTACTACAAATTTCATCAAGTAATTATCTCGTTTGGTTTTGAGACAAATGATGTTGATGATTGTGTGTATCACAAGTTATGTGGGAGTAAGCATATTTTCCTGATTTTGTATGTTGATGACATACTACTTGCCACTAATGATATAGGCATGTTGCACGAAACCAAGAGATTTTTATCAAGGAATTTTGAGATGAAAGATCTTGGTGACGCCTCTTTTGTATTAGGGATTCAGGTATATCGAGATCGCTCTCGAGGTATTCTTGAATTGTCACAAAAGAGTTATATCGATAAAGTACTTAAGAGGTTTGACATGCAAGACTGTAAATCAGGTGACACCCCTATCACTAAGAGAGAAATTTAGTCTCGAACAATGCCCGCAAAATAATCTTGAAGTTAAGGAAATGCAGAAGATTCCCTATGCATCAACTGTTGGGAGTCTTATGTATGCTCAAGTTTGTATACGTCCAGACATAGCATTCATTGTTGGAATGCTAGGCAGATATTTGAGCAACCTTGGAATAGATCATTGGAAAGCAGCCAAAAGGGTTATGAGGTATTTGAAGAGAACAAAGGATTACATTCTCACCTATATCAGATCGGATCAGTTGGAGATCATAGGGTACTCCGATTCTGATTTTGCTGGATGCTAAGATAGTAGGAGATCCACATCAAGCTATATTTATCTGTTAGCTGGAGGAGCTATTTATTGGAAGAGTGCCAAGCAAACACTCATAGCTTCTTCTACTATGACAGTAGAATTTGTAGCATGCCATGAGGCATCTAATCATGGAATATGGTTGCGAAATTTTGTCACTGGACTGCGCATTCTGAATGGTATAGAATGACCACTAAAGTTATATTGTGACAATAACTTAGCAGTTCTATATTCCAATAACAACAGGAGCTCGTCTAAGTCAAAACACATTGATATCAAGTTCCTAGTTGTGAAGGAAAGAGTACATAGTGGACAGATTTCCATATTGCGGATCCGCTTACTAAGGGATTGACACCCAAGGTCTTTCATGAGCACACTGCTCATATGGGTGTTGTATATCATGAGGATATCTAGTTTTAGTGGGAGTTTGTATTTTCATTGATTTATGTTTTGGACACATTTGTATATTTGGATATTAATCTGTACAGAAATAAAGTATTCAGTTCATTTCACTCTATTATTATGTTTTGTATTGATCTCATTTAAGAAATAAGGTTGGACCAGTTGGAAATAGACATGTTTGGATCACATAACATGCAATTTTCATGCAATACTACCATGATTGATTTATGTCATTTGGTTATATGGGTGCATGTGACCATTGATGGATTTAGTCACATTAAATATGACGAAAATCGCTTTGATCCTATATCAATATGATTAATGGACGAGATTGATTGGTAATACCTATAATAATAATAGCAAAATTTTGAGCTCATAAGGTTGTGCACATTTGTAAGGTTACACGTATGGCCCAGTGGAAGATTGTTGGATAATTTCAACATATATGGGGTCACACGTTGTATATTGAAATGTGTGGTGCTATTGTTTAAAGGATATTAGTCCATTAAAGTGATCTGATGAAGATATATTGTGACTAATGGATATTAGAATTAATGGAATTATAGTGTGAAGACCGGAGTGTTGTTTTAAATTGATGAAAGGCCAATTTGAAACAACTAAAAGATAGTGACTATTGAATTACTACTATTATTTTATATGGTTATGGTCCCCATTTGTTGGTGTTCTTCAAGTTTCTCTACATCCCCATCAATAGAGAGCAAAAGTTAAGGGAATATTACCAATCATTTGGAAGAACCTAACCTATCAAGGAAAAGAATCAGATTATCATGGATCAAGGTATGGTTTTTTTTATGTTTTGTTATTTTTCCGGATTTCAACATGGAGTAAGATCTATGGTTATTATTGAAAATTAAGGATTTGATTATTGTTTTGATCGATAATCCTATTATATTTTTCTATCAACTCATTGTGCAACAAAGTGGGCAAAAGCTTGGCATACATGGGCCCTATTCAACACAGCAGTAATGTCTCATTAGACACTGAGAGGTTTACCCAATGTTGCTGGACAGTTTGTTGTTGCGGCAGTAACTGGATATTTTCACTCCATAGCTTGTGCTGCACATGTCAAAGGAGTGGATGATAGTTTGCAGATAACACTTTGAAGCTTAAAATCCTGTCCTACATTAGCGTAGTCAACTACTTCTTGAAAAGTTTCTACTCCAATTGAATGGTTCTAATCTTCCACTACTATTGAACTCGCATAAAAATATCCAATATGAACTTGGGGTCAATTCATTTTGCTCTGTCTAAAGCCACATTCCTTGTTAAAAACAAACTCTCACTTTTCTACATAACTGCATTTGTTGTCATTCTTTACCTGCTTTTTTTGGATTTTGTCTTTAGGAGTTCAAGTATTACTATTATCTTTAATTTTTATCATGTTAAATGATTATGTCAATATTATTTTGAATTTATTTCTATAGGTGCTACCTTTATCGTCTCAAAAACTTGACTAGTTTATTATATCTTTCTTATTTTATCTTGTATCATCTTGATTGCAGGATATTTTACGCCTCCTCACTTTGTGGTTCAACCACGGAGCTACTTTAGAGGCCAAACGGCGTTGTAGAAAGGATTCTCACTTGTTAATATCAACACGTGGTTGGTTGTTTTACCTCAGATTATTGTGAGGATACTTTTCAATAACGATGCTGTCAGGGAATTAATACAATCGCTGTTAGTACGGATTGGCCAAAGTCATCCGCAGGTTTGTTTATATGTGACACTTGTGTGTCATGCACCTCGACTCCTCTAATTGGTGAAAATGGAACTGTTATTAGTGAGACACTTGTTGCATGTTTGTTTTGACTTTAAAAAAATTATTTATAAATCTACTTGTAATTAAATTTTAAAATATTTATTTCGATGGTAAAAGTTGAAAATAGACTACTTTAAAACTAATCCCTACCTTATTATCAAAATAAGTAACTACTTTACATATAAGGAAAAAGTAACATATTTCAAATGTGTTTGGTATCAGAAATTGACTTGAAAGCTTAGCCAAATGTGCTCTTACATAGGACACTCTCTTACACACAGGACACTCTCCTGAAACAAGAAGTATGAGAAAGTTTTAATCAATGTTGTGAGAACCTGGACTAGCCCGGCCGGTTGCCGGTTCCAAAGAATTTATATATAAATAAATATTTATAGCCTTTCCTTCTCTCATTGCAATTGATAAATTTCGTTGTCGAATAAGTGCAATCATACTTGTGTTGTCCAATTGCACCGTAACGTTCGCCCACTTTTTTATAATTTGATTGATTAATTTCTCGAGAATGAATATAAGTATTAAAAATTAATATATCCAAAATTTAGTATAAATTTTGAATTTTACACTCACCAATATTATTTATTTAATAATTTACGACCATTGGCTCAAGCCCAGATCCCTTGCTGAACCTTTTGCCCCTTGACCCACTATATTTTCTAGGTCGATTTCCGAGCCAGTTAAAATATTGGTTTTAATTACATTTCTAATTATACTGTTATTGGTGGAAAAATAGATCTCTGAATGCAGAGCTTTGAAGGAATAATAACCACAGTTGAATTGAAATTGGAATTGAATGGACAACTTCACCATTTTTCAACAATCTTGATTATATAAATTAAATTCGTCCGTGATGATCAAATCTTTACATTTTTGAAATCTCCATGGAGAAGAGATCCTATATTAGATTTCCTTCATACTTGGATACACGTTAGCCGTCAATTTTACTTTTAGAGTTGGAGACATAATTTTGGGAGATTTTGCAAAATGATCTATGAATAGTGGCTTTGTAAGATTTTTGTTAAAAAGTCAGTTTTACCCTTAATGAAATGGGTCATTTATTGCAGATCAAGTCCTCAATCTTTATAATTTTTTCGAAATTAGTTTTATTCTTGTTTTTATTCATCATCACTAGACGTTTCTTCTAAATCTGATTTTTCTTCAAATATTTCTTCATTTACTTCTATTTCTTCAATATCAACTTCTTCACATTCATCTCTAATTTGTTCAAAATCCGTAATTAATATTCTAACTTTCTTTTTTGGGCATTCAGTGCTAATATGACCTTCTTCATTGCAATTCCAACATTTACATCGTTTTTTATCTAATGGTTTTTTATTATAAGGTTTATATTTTTTTCTAAAATATTTTCTTTTTGGTTTAAAATATTTCTTTTTAAACTTATTATATTTTTTATATTTCTTGGGTTTTATTTTTATTTTTCTTTTATAATCATAACATCCCCAATTCCCTGGTACTTCGGTATCTCTACAGCAAATCCTATCTTGTATAAATCCTGATTGTTTATAAATCATTTGATTACTACACATAGTACTTATTTCGTCTTTTATAGTTCTTATAATAAATCCTAATATATATCCTTCTTTATTTCTTCTTAATTGTTTTTCTTTAATCTTATTTTGAAAATAACTATTCCATGGTGGTGGTAATTTTCTCATAAAAACTTCCTTATAATAATTATTATCAGCTCCACTTCCAAACATCATATAATAATATTTACTATATTTGCAACAATATTTATTGAGGTAACACATATTACAAATTTGTAAATGTTCCATTCTATTTTTAGCATCTTCTATTTCTTCTAATCTAGCTTTAGTACTTTCATTTACCCAGTCTTCTCCAGCAAACTCTCTATAAATTCTTGTAGCAACTCTATTTATTCCTTCTATTATACTAATTCCAAATCCTGCTTCAATACTATCTTTCCAAATACCTTTTGTCGTTTCTTCTAATCCTCTATACCAATTAAATACATTTCCTTTAAATGTTGCTAATAAATATTCAGTTCTATTTTTATTATCTCAGACATCGCGATTATAATTAAAGTGTGCTATCATATTGGTACTTCATTCATTTATAACTCTTCTAACATCTAATTCACAATCTAAATTTAAATATGAACCTGCAATTTTCATTGGGTTTGATTCTCTTAATACTGGTTTAAATTGGTCTCTATACATTCTTTCTTTGGTAGTTTTAAAATCTACTTTTGTATTAACATATCTTCCAGGGTCTATTTCTGCTTCATATCTAACCGTGCTAGTTTCTCCATATTCTTCTTGTTTAACTGCTCGTGGTCCTCCTGTTTTTCCGACCATATGATTTTTAGTTATTTCTTCACAAATTTTTAAGTCTTCTAAGTCAAATATTAAATTTTCCATTTCTTCGTTCATTGTTCTTTTATAATTAATTTTCCTTCTTCTTTTTCTATAAGATTTTCTTCTTACTTTCTAAGATCAATCAATAATCTTTCTATATCTTCTTTTAATCCTCCATTAAGTTTTATTAATTCTTCATATTTTTCAATTTTCTTTCTGACTTCTTTAAATTTTTTGGTATAATCTGGTTTAAATGATTTTTCTTTATTTAGATTTTCTATTATTCTATTTAAAAGATTTTCTATTCTTAAAAAGTTATTTTGTAGTCTTTCTTTCTCTTCTTCGTAGCCTATTTCAATTCTAGTTATTTTTTCATCAATTGTTTTTATATTTTTCTCAATTAAATTAATTTTATCATTCATACTCATATTTTAGGTTTTTTATAAGATGGTTTTTCAATTTCAAATCCTAATTTATTTAATAGAATATCAAGTTTATAATTAATAATATCTATCTTTTCTTCTAAAGTTGCTATTTTATTAATACTATTTTTCTGTGCAATTTTTGATATTTGATTTTGAATTTCTTCAAGTTTAGCTTCATCAAGTATTTCTAAATTATTAATTTGTTCTTTTATTTTATTAAATTGTTTAAACATATTTTTACTCAAAACTTCTAATCTTTCTTTAGCTATTTCATCTTTTGGATCTATATTATTTATTTCGTCTATAGCTTCTATATCTTTAGATTTTAATTGTCCTAATTGTTGCCATAAAAATGCATTAGTCCAATTTGTAGTCATATTTAACCATTCATCTGTATTTCCCCATGAGTTTAAAGGTTGAAATAGAGTTGTATTCCATTTTTTAGTCTGATAACTTCCTATTGGTAATCTAATATTTTCTATTTCTTGTTTATCAAATCTTATCTTTGTTGGTAAACTCATATTAGTCTGGTAAGTTTAAGGAATTAATTATTATATTATTTATTATTTGTCTTATTTCTCTTCTAAATTGTTCTTCTCTTCTTAATTCTCTTGTAATTTCATTTCTTAATAATTCTCTTTTAATTTTATTCCAATTAGAAATTTCCATTTCTATTTCTCTACGATTATTGTCAGTTATTATCTGTTCTTCTAAAATTTTTATTTTATTATCACAAAATTTTCTAGTTATTCCAGGCATATTCTTATTCTATATCGTCAAAACTAAAATCAAAATCATATAATTCAGAAACTTCATTATAACTTACATGCTCTATAGTTTCAAAAATTCTTTCACTATTTTCACTATCTAACCAGAAAAATATAATCATTTTTGTTATTTCTTTAGGCAATCTTTCTTTTAATCCAAATGATACAATTGTAAGGCATTTTTCATAATATCTACTATCTATTTTTATGAAATTTATTCCTCTAGTATAACTATCATAAGTTTCTGGAATTTCTATCATGTGACTATAATCAATACTATTAGTATATCTAAAAGGTACAAATATATAATAAAACTCGTAACTTTCCATGATAAAAGTTCTTCAAAGTAAACAATCTCATAAAAATTCTTATATAATAATTTTCATGCAAATTTTCAGACAATAAATTTTCTTGTAGCTTAAAATAAGGGTCTTACCACGCTTCGCCAAATAGGAAGAATGTTTTATGTTCTTGGTCACCTTCGTCACAAGAGTTGGCCAAAGTCCGACAGCATCACAGCAAAATGGACACAAAGGCACTCAAAACTCTCAAACAGACTCACTGTGTAGAACAACACTCAAAGCGTAATAAAAAATTTATTTCAAACTCAAAGATTTTATTGATCTGAAGATAACTTGAAAGCTATTATACAAAGATTTTTACAGAGATTGATACTCCGAAGAGTAGTTTCTACTCTCTAAAAAGAATGATTACAAAGATCATTGTTAAAGGTTTTAGATGGTAGTTCAGGATGAGATTTCAGATGGCTAATTTTCGATGATCTTTTCTAATGAGAAGAATCTCAATTTATAGAAAGGCTCGCACTTCACCGAGAAGCTTCTGGCCAATCAGATTTTTACAACACAAAAGTAAAAAGTACAATAATTTCAAAAGTGGTTGAAAATATTTAAAGTGCTTGTTGGTTGTCTTTATTCCAGTGTCGGTAATTTCTTTTGATTCCAACTTGACAGCTGTCTTCTTATCTTCAAAGTTCACATGGTGCTATCAATCACGTTTTTCTTGATCGTTCTTCACTTGTGGACGTGTCCCATGAGTCGGCAGGTTTCTTTAATGCATTCTTCACTTCCAGAGAATTGATCGTTCATAATTCCACATATTTTTTCTTCAAGAATTTTTGATTCTTTATCTCCTCTACAGATAAGGATCCAATTATTGCTCATACCATAGACCATGTATCTTTCTCCAAAAAAGAACTGCATTGTTGAGCGCTGATTTTATTAGAGAGCTCGTCTGTAAATCATCCATTTTCTATTAATAGTGGGTAATTCTTTAAAAATCTGAATCTCCTTAAGTAGATTTCCATTATTTTTTCGAATTGTGATGAGATGATGTTCTCCATACCACTCTGGTTCTTTATATTCAGGACTAATTGTGTAAAATCTCAGTTCAATCGGTTGTTTATCACTGAATTTTTTAACACAATTAACAAATTCTTTGTCAAACAGTTCGATTTCTTTTAGATCTATCCCTGGGAAGAGTCGATCTAAAATTCCAAATGCTGCCAATTTTCGAACAATATTAGGATCTGCTCCTTGAACTGCACTGATCCTTGGATAAATCTCTGTTGGAAGGGCTGTTAAATATAGAGAACTTCCTTCTCTGAAATTATATACCCATTCTAAGAATTCATAATACTCCTTTTCCATTGGATGTAGATTAGCTCTGATGTGATGAGTAACAATTATTCCCTTTGGTGATTTAAGGTCACCAATTGGTGATTTTTTATCTTCTTGGAATTCACTGATAACAGTAGGCTGTTCCAATGGGCCTTTTGATAAGGATGTTTGAGTACTAGACTCAG
Organism: Fraxinus americana; assembly: GCA_035079005.1. Lineage (NCBI taxonomy): Eukaryota > Viridiplantae > Streptophyta > Magnoliopsida > Lamiales > Oleaceae > Fraxinus > Fraxinus americana. The sequence continues at coordinate 7,951,970 of CM068714.1, forward strand.
GGGCTCCTTTTCCACTTGTAAAATTTTCCAATAATTTGTCCATACTGACAGGTAGTTGTTGTGGACCCTTTTTTATGACTTTTTCCTCTTGCGAGGTAAGAGAGTCATTTCTCTTAAATTTTGATTCTCCACTCGAGGTGGATGTATTAATCTCCCGAAATGGGATGTGACTAGCCTTTCGGCTGTATTCACCTTTTAAAGGAGGATATTCCTGGCGACAATTTGCAAAAAAGTCTAAACATTCTGACAATTTTTCAACTATTTTTCTTTGTTATCATTCAATTTTTCAATCTTTTTCCCACTTTCAACAACTTTGCTTGATAAATCACACAAAGTTTGTCGAATATCAAGATGATCTTCTTGAACAGCAAGATAATCTGTATTAAAATCTGTTAAAATATCTTGTAATTCCTTTGTAAATGCTTCAATCTTTTCCATATTCATGATTCCTGCTCAAGAAATCAGCAAATAAACTATCTTTTTCTTTAATACATTCAAATTTAAAATTATAAAAAGTTAGTAACACTTGCCATCTATGTAATCTTCTATGTTGAGGTGAATTTGGTAATTTATTATTTACTAATCTATTAAGTTGAGTATTATCAGTTTGAACAATAAATTCCTTGGGTAACAAAAACATTTTAAATTTGTTTATTCCTTTAACAACTGCCAATAATTCTTTTTCATTAGTCGAATAATTTATTTCAGCATTATTAAATGTTCCACTAGTATACCTGCAAATTTCATTTAAATCAGTTTTTAATAAAGCACTCCAATATAAATCAGAAGCATCGGTTTGAACAATTAATTTATCTTTTTCATCAGGAAGTCTAAGTTTAGGTAAATTTTTACAATTTTCTTTTAAATTTTTAACACAAAGAGTATGTTCTTCATTCCATCCTAATTTATTTGATTTTCTTAATAGTTTCTGAAGTTTATTTCTTTTTTCTGCAAGTTTTTCTATGAATCCTTCAACATAATTAAGACAACCTAAAAACTTTTGAATTTTTTGCTTATTTTCCAATTTATCAGGAAATAAAATTATTTTTTCTGAAATATGAGATTGTAATTTTATTCCATCACTATTTATTATCATTCCTAAAAATTCAATTTCATGTTTTGCTACTTCTGCTTTTTTCTGACTAAGTATTATACCTTCTTTTGAGCAAAGTGTAGCAAAAATTCTGAGATGTTTAAGATGATCTTCATATGTTTCTGAGCAAACAAGTATATCATCAACATAAACAATAAGAAAATTATAGGTTTTAAAAACTTCATCCATTCTTCTTTGATAAATTTGTGGTGCATTTTTTAATCCAAATGGCATAACTATCCATTCATAATGTCCTTGAGGGGTACTAAATGTTGTTAATGGTATACTATTTTCTTCTAGTTTTATTTGCCAAAATCCAGATTTACAATCAAATTTAGAATAATATTTTTTGTTTCTGGCAATATTTATTAATACTTCTTTATTTGGTAGATAATATCCATCAAATTTAGTGTTTTTATTAAGTTCTTTATAGTTTACTACCATCCTAGGTTTTCCTCTTTTTATCTCTGAATGGTTTCTAACCATAAAAGTTGGGTTACTATGAGGGCTATTACTTCTCCTTATAAGTTTTTGATTAAGAAGTTCTTGAATTTGTACTTGAAATTCTTCTTTGTCTTCTTGATTATAGAGCATAAGTTTGACTCTAATAATGATTGTTGGTTCTAATAGTTCTATTTTAGCTGTTGTTTTTTATTTTTCGCATTTTTCAAGTGGGTTTTCATTATAATTTTTAGCTAAAAGATCTTTTATTTGATCAAGAGTAATTGTTTTGATTGAATAATTGAGTAGTTTTGGTATAAATTCTATTTTTTCACCACGCTGAGCTGGCTGAACTCTGAATGGTTTAAATTCTCTAGCAATTTTTAGTAAATGTCCACATGGTGTTTTTAGTTGAATAAATATTTTGACTATATTGACTAAACTGTTGTAGAAAGTCATTTCCTAGAATGATATCACAATCATTAATATTATATTGGTAAACATTTCTTATAGTTACGATTTTAGATCCTATTATAACTTCTATATTTTCGTTTTTATATTTTAAAGATTCTCTTACTCCAGTTATTCCTTGTAGAGTTAATTGTTGTTTATTTTCAATCAACTTTGGTAATAAAAATTCTTTAAAGACAGTTATCTCAACTCCTGTATCAATTAGAGCACAAGTAGTTATTTTTTTATTCAAATACAGTTATTTGTATATATACACTTATTGGGAATTTTATTTCTCTACTCATTTTCCTTTAGGGCAATATGTAGTTATTCCTTGATGTATAATAAGAATTCCTTCCTTGTCTACTTTATAATTATCAAGACTATTTAAAAATGAATTTACTAATAATATTGGATGTTTATCAAAATTCATGTTATTATCAATATAACATTCTATGCTTAATAATAAATTTCTTAATTTAATTTGTACTTGTCCTATGATATCACAAGAGTTTATTTTTCCTTCAAAATCTCTATAACTATAAGGTTCAACTTTTTTCTTCTTAATTCCTTCATCAATAAGAGAGCAAATATGATTCTGACTTGCTCCAGTATCAATAAGTATTTTAATTTCATTTATCCATTTATTTCCATTAAAAAACTTTCCTTTAATTCCATAAACACTATTATTTTTACTTTGTATTATTTTTGAAATACTATGTCTTACTGTATTATTTCCAATAATTATTTTATTTTCTTTATATGTTATTTGTTTTGGTATTATAGGTTGATCAATACTTATAGCATCATCATGTCCTATCTCAAAATTTTCTATTTCTTCTATGTCTTGTTCTCTAGGTAAGATTGTTTCTCCTATATCCCTAAATTCTTCGTCAATTTCTATAAAAGGTTTTTCTTTATATATATTTCCATAATTACTATTTGTATAACAATATAATCCTTGATATAATATAGTAAAGACTTTATTATCATCTTTTAATATTTTATTAGTCATCTTAAAATGTAGACTAAGACAATCATCTAAATTTTTATCATTTATATGCACACAATATCTTGGATAACAAGTAAATTTTAATTTTTATAGGCTAAGTTTCCTTTTACTATTCCTAAATTTCCATTTTCTGCAGTTATACATCTTTCATCTTATAGATTAAGTATTATAGGACTATTAATTCCTTCTTTAAAACATGATTTTATTATTATTTGTATTCCAGCAAGGTAAACATAAGATATTTTATCTCGTTTTTCTTATTTTAATTTTCCTAGGAATTCATTAATATTTCTTTTTGTTATAAGATTTAATTTTATTTTTCCTTGTATATATTTAATATCTATGGCTTTTTCTATTTCATGATATTCATTAATGACTAACTTTTTTCTTCTAAAGACTGATCCTAAAATATTAAATAATTTATTTTCTCCTGGTGGTTTTAGACTTAATTCTGCTCTATTAATTTTTCTAAATTTTTCCCAATCAAATTTTCCTTTTAAGGCATATCCCTCTACTCCTTCGTATACTTCAGTTTCTATATTTTCTGAATTTTCTATTTCCATGATCTTTAGGTATCTAATTTTTCAATTCTCCTAATTTCATTATTAAGAACTCTTTGTATTTTTTTTAAAGTTTTCATTTCTATAAGAATAGACATTTTAACAAGATATCCTATGTCTTCGTCTAAAATTTCATCAAAATCTATTAAAAGAAAAGTAATTTTCTTTTCAAATTTTTTCTTTATTTTAAGACTATCGGAGTCTTTTATTTTATCAATCAACTTTCTTGATTTATTAACAAGATGTTGAATATAACTATCAATATCTAAATATTCAGTAGAATTGTTAACGTACTATCCTATGCAAATTTCGTTATTATCTTCCATTCTCTAATGTCTTTAATTCCTCAAGATATAGGGCTCTGATACCATTTTTATGTGATCTAAAATGCAAAAATTCAAAAATAAAATTATTAATCAATATCAAATTTTTCAGCTCAAGATAGGTGGAAAGAGTTGATGGTGAAGAAAAGTTAATTTTTATTGCAATGGGCAAACAATTTTGTCGAATCCAAAATTAGAATTAAAGTTATGAGGACTAAAATGACTTATTTTGAAACCTTTTATATTAAGGGTATTTTAGGTGGTTTATATGGTTGAATAGTGAAATGGGTTAGTTTGGGGTTAGTTTGGAATTTTGACCTTGAATTTGGGTCATTTACTTGTATATCCCCATAATTTTCCTGAATACATTCACGCAATAGAGAATGTGACGTGATTTTCTTGGCAAAGGCTAATAGTTCACTACCAAAGAACTTATAAGAGAATGGTAAAGCTATGGTTATGTCTGATTGTACGATGGCAAATGTTTTACTTTAATGCATTCAGTCTCTTGATCTGAGAGAGTTACATAATTGTTAGAGATCATCGAGCATTTTTCTGTAATTAGAGAGTCTTGGAGTAAACCTTGAAGATCATGCAGAATGAAGCCTTAATTAATCTTCTGTTTGTATAACTTTCTTTGAGCTTGCAAGGTACTTTTCGTCAATTGTATGACTAAAATAATTTAATTTCCTGTTCAGGCTCTTATGTACCCTCTCCTTGTGGCATGCAAATCTATTAGCAATTTACGCAGAGCTGCAGCTCAGAAAGTGGTTGATAAAGTTAAACGGCATAGTGGTCTACTGGTGGTTCAGGTGAAAAGGACTTACAATGGTGACTCTTATTTTGTTTCATTTGTGCAATAGCTGACTGTTTGGCTTTCATTTTGAAGGCTCATGAGACGTGACACCAAGCATTGGAAGAGGCGAGCCGCTTATACTTCGGGGAACATAACATTGAGGGATTGCTTAAGGTATTGGAGCCATTGCATGAAATACTCGAGGAAGGAGCTATGAGGAACAATACTACCATAAAAGAGAAAGCCTTCATTCAGGTTGTCCATCGTTTCCACATTCTCGGACATACATCATCTGTTATAAGCAAAGTGTAGAGGACAATATTTAACGGTGGGTACTATGTTCTCATGATGTCAATTGCTTTATAGGAATTTGTACACATCAATTGAGAAATATGACTTGATTTCGATGGATTAAGCTGAGAAATATTCTTCATAACCTCCGTTTGATACATGTCACATATGGTACAATATCTATTAATAACTTTCATGTGCTTCAGGCTTACCGCCATGAATTATTGGAGGCCTATGAAAGCTGCATGAAATATCGAAGAACTGGAAAAGATGCAGAAATTAATCAGGTATTTGCGTGAAGAAATTCTGATATGCACTTTTACTTGTTTCGCTAGATTGCAAGTGTCTCGAGATTTTTTGGTTTTTAAGATGAGCTTGCTTAGTAAGAAGAAAGAATTACAGAAAAATTGGGGGCTAGAAGTCATCAATATTAAGTGTGAGAAAACCTCTGATTTCTGATAAAGCTAATTTCTTTATTTTTTTTCTTAACACGAAGATAATTGCTCTTTGCTAATCCTTGTTATTCTCAGAACCCTCAACAAGATCTTCACATTAGCTTCATTGCATTTGCTGTTTGGACATTCCAAAATGTAGCAGGCTACAATGTCTAATACTATCTTGCATCAACACTTTTGACTGCCATAATCAATAATATACCTAACAATATTTGATTGTCTTCTGATGAAGGCAAAATAATAACTCAATTTAATTTCGAGTTTGTTCATTTTTGACGAATTGCTAGTCTAATTTGAGTGGAAACGGTCCAATGATCACAACTCAGGGCCTTTGGCCCTGAAGCACGTCAAATTTTGGGCAAATTTCATCGTTTAGGCCCTTAATTATGCGTTTTTTTCCGTTTATGGTAATTTTTGTTTTGGCAATATCTTAGTCAAATAAACTCGGATTTGATTTCCGTTTGTTGGGGGATGATCCTGATGATTAGGAGAATCAAGATCCGTGATTATCTCAATTTTTTCCATTTTTGGAAAAAATAATATTTTTTATTATTATGTCATTTCTTTCCGAATTTTATTAGGGTTTCGCTACCAACTGACGTCGGCAGTATAGTGATTATTCTGCAAGCTGGAATCAATTGACAAAAACAGAGAAGAACGCAAGAGAAACACAAAGAAAAACAAGAAATATCTTTATTATTCAACAACTGAATGAAAATAACCCACAAGCCGGGTTAAATAGCCAGAAAATAATAATTATCGGAATTTTGCCAAAAATAGCAAAATCCTATTATTCATACCAAAATAAAATACTTAATAAAAGAAATAGTATCACCAAAATCCGGCTCAAATCGACCAATTATTCTATGTCAAAAAGGAAACCGAAATATTACCATAAATGGCAAAAAATAACTTCAATCGATGATTCAGAAGGGAAAACAGCTGAATTTGACCTCGAAACCGATGTATATGCTCGGTGCCCACGACCTGCGCATCGAAACGAGCTTTCCGAATTGGGGTCACGGGCGTGATTCTGACAACCGTAGCCAAAGTTATGGCCAAAATACCAAAACGTGTTCAAAATTGACCCCAATTAGGAAATGTCGTCGATTACTTTCCATTCTTACGCCAATCCGCCAACTCATGGTACGTTAGCGCCATCAACGAGTTATCGACAACTCAGCTTCGTCTGACTCGGACCCTCCTGCATCAGTCGTCCCTGGTTGGAAAGAACTCGTCCTCGAGTTCACATGAGTGTCTTCAGGATCCCCAAAACAAGGACTGAGGTGCTTCACATTGAAGACATCAGAAGTCTTCAAATGGCTGGGGAGGCGTAGTCGGTAAGCATTGTCGTTGATCTTCTGCAGAACCTCACAAGGACCAACCTTCCTCTCCTTCAGTTTATTGTACTCCCCAACGGGAAAACGATCACGAGTTAACACTGCCCACACAAAATCACCAACTTCGAAAAGGACCTGACGACGATGACTATCAGCCTGAACATTGTACTTGGCATTACTCCGTTTTTGAATGAAATAAAGTTTTTCTTGAATTTCTCTTGATTGAAATTCTTTTTTGTGATATTTGTGTCTTTCCTATAAGCTTCCCCTGCATCAGTTGGTATCAGAGCCGAAGTCGTTCCTTCATCATGCCTTCAAGGAGACGTCAAGAAGCCCGTGAAACCCTAGTAGAGGAAATACATAGACGTGATAAAATCGCACAGCTGCGTCAACAAGTGGAGTTGCTGACACAGCAAGTTGCTGCACTTATGCCGCAGCAACATATACCTAGGGGTCGTGGTCGTCGTGGGCAGGTTCCGATTGAGGAAGTCCAACACCGTGATCATAATATTCAGAATGTCACGATTGAAGACATTGAAGAAATAACAGAGGAGGAAAGGTTTGATTATGACAGTCTGCCTGTATTTGACAATGTAGACATTGAAGACGCAACAGAGGAGGAAGAGTTTGATTATGAAGGTCCGCCTGTATTTGACAATGAAGACATTGAAGAAGCAATAGAGGATGAAGAGTTTGATTATGAATGTCCGCCTGTATTTGACAATGAAGACATTGAAGAAGCAACAGAGGAGGAAGAGTTTGATTATTATGGTCCGCCTATATTTGACAGTGAAGGTGTAGAAGAAGCAGCAGAGAAGGAGGAGTTTGTGATTGGTGATGTGGGTCAGTCATTGTTGGTGAGGCGGAGTTTTCTGACTTCCCTGAAAAATAACACTGACTGGTTGCTTACTAATCTCTTCCAGTCGATGGGTACTATTGCGGAACAGAAAAGTGTGTTGCTTCCAGATAAGGGTTCAGTAAAAACAGTTGGGGATGACGCCAATGTACTGACCAGAGTGAAGTTTGAGACAAATATGGAAGGATATGGGATAGTGTATGTGCTGGTGGAAAAGTCAGTTGACAGTGAGCAGGAGGTCACTCGCAGGATTCAGTTATTGCTAGAGGAATTTCATGAGGACTTCCCGGAAGAGCTCCCTGATGGATTATCGCCAGAGCCGTCATTTCGAGGTGATAATTCTAATGATGATGAGTTTTTTACCCCATCAAATTCGAGGGCGAATTTTTCTCAACCCGTGGAGAATGATGAAGGCAAAATAATAACTCAATTTAATTTCGAGTTTGTTCTTTTTGACGAATTGCTAGTCTAATTTGAGTGGAAACGGGCCAATGATCACAACTCAGGGCCTTTGGCCTTGAAGCACGTCAAATTTTGGGCAAATTCCATCGTTTAGGCCCTCAATTATGCGTTTTTTCCATTTATGGTAATTTTTGTTTTGGCAATATCTTAGTCAAATAAACTCGAATTTGATTTCCGTTTGTTGGGGGATGATCCTGATGATTAGGAGAATCAAGATCCGTGATTATTTCAATTTTTTCCATTTTTGGAAAAAATAATATTTTTTATTATTATGTCATTTCTTTCCGAATTTTATTAGAGTTTCGCTATTTAAACGTTGTAAGCCTTTTGAGGCAGCTCAGTTTTTGAATGAAATAAAGTTTTTCTTGAATTTCTCTTGATTGAAATTCTTTTTTGTGAGATTTGTGTCTTTCCTATAAGCTTCCCCTGCATCATCTTCACATTGGATTGTAGTGATAATTGTAAAGACCAATAGAAAAAGGGGATGGACATATTCAAAGAAAGACAAACGTCCACCTTTAGGAATTGGTTTTTTCTTGTCCACCTACAGGAGTTGATGGAAACATAAAATTGAGCTTTGGATAACCTAACCAAATCTGGGGGCAAGCATCAATAAAGAGGGGTTGTTGAGGGGGGGGGGGGGGAGTAAGGGTAGGGGATTTTTTTCCCTTTTATTTGTTCACAATTATTTTTCATTTAGTTGAATATGAGGTAAAAATTGTGTTTTCATTGAATTGGATAACTCTTTTAGACAGAAGTGTCCAGATGGACAGTATTGCTATGAAGATAGAAGTTTTATGACCTACTTTTTCTTAGACGGCTGTCATGCCCTTGATATAAAAAATTCAGTTGCTCATCATATGCTCGTTGTTTTAGTGATCATTTATATCTATTTTCTGCTTCATTCAGAATAGTTCATTATGATCCATTTTGCTCATTAGAGATGATGGTTTTTGCTTCAACATAATATATTCGAGGAAAGATTTCATTAAATTAATTATCTACAACATTAGAACTTGCATGGACTTAGCATCGGGAGTTTTCAACTTCTTAGGGTATTCAACTGTCTGTAAAGAAATGTATTTTGTGCGCATATTTTTATATTGCATTCAGTGGTTTTGGTTCGCAGAGCACAGCTCAACTCCTTCCAATGAATTGACATAATTTTCTCACCGGGCTTGGGATCTCTATTAACACGTATTCAGGCGGATTGATAAGCAGCTTCAAACTCTCACCACCCTGGATTTGCAGGTAAGAAAAAAGGTCTGTAGTTATTGGTACATGTTAATATTGAGATTTGAGATATTAATTGTATATGTCGGCTTTGTGGTTCTCCTAGCCCATTGGGCTGACCCGGTTTGTGCTACTTTTGATTTTAGCCTTTGGATAAATTAGATGGTTAGGATGAATTCTTGGCAAGATATTTTTTTTTGGCTTGACTCTTGGTACCATAAAAACGGGGTTTTGGCTTCTGGAATACTCTTCCTTACTCTCTGTAAATGTTCTCCTTTTTCTTCTCGGTTGAATCAACCTCTCCTCCTCTATTTTGGCTGTACCCCTAAATTGACCTTGGTTAACTTTACCTGTGTAGGCCTGGAATAGTGGCTAAGTGCTTGTTCGTTCTTGAGGGTTTAGGTTCGATTTAGAGGGTTGTTCTTGGCTGCTATGGTAGATCCTTTGGATCGATTACCCAAGTCAGGTGTTGAGCGTTCTTTACCGGTTCTTGCATTCTCTATGGACGGCGGTTTGCCTAGTGTGGAAGGCTGTTCCTGAGCCTAGAGGATTCAGCCAAAAGAAGGGAAGAAGAACGCTGCTTCGGCCGGGAAAAGGGAAGTAGAGTTTCTGTACATTTTATGTTCTGATTTCAATTCTCTGTTGGTTTCATTTTCGGGTTATATGTTTATGTGAATGGGGATTACATTATTGTATATTCTATAAATGCATTGTATTCTAATTTCGAGCATGCTGAGATTGGGAAAGTACTTTGTCTCTGATTTCTCTAAGCTAAAATGTTAATTACTGTATGTTGGTGATTATTGAACTGTCATTTGGTTTAATTGAATTGATGAACTCTGTTATTAGTTCAAGTTGAGATTCAGACGGGGTATTGAGCTTGTCATCATTTTATGAGCTTTAGAACTACATTATCCTGTGTATTGTGTCTGCAATAGGCTATATATTCCCAACATCTGGTATCAGAGCTAGATTTTGATCTAGGGTTTTGACTACATCCTTCATAAAATTTAGGGTTCATTATTTTTCGTGGCATCTTGTGTTTTAATTCGATACTGATTATTGTACATTTTTGTTGTGCATATTGTTGACTGATTTGGTGACTGGTGATTCTAGAAACTGGCTGGCTTGTTTGACCTCGAGGGTTGGTGGTATATTGTTACTATTTTTCAACAGTAGTTTGGTAAGATTATTCCAAACTCTCCGATAAGTTAAGTTTGGTACTTTTACCATTTTATGCTTGGCACGTTTATCTGCATTATATACCTGTGCATTGCCTAAGTTTGAATCACACCAGCACACACATCACACTGAAGTTTAAGTGATCGAATTGATTCGTTGTTGTGATTCATTTCTGGACATCGGTTTTAACTCTGCATTCATATTGTGTGTTGATCATCTGGAAAAGATTTTTTCAAAACCTTTTCTGTTTGTCCATGAGTACGAGCTACCCTTTTACAAAATCTGATGTGGGTTCGAGGGTCGAATTATCGCAATTCGATGGAAAGGAGGACTACTCAATTTGGAAACAGAAAATGAGGACCATTTTGGTCCAACAGAGAGTTGCTAAAGCTCTCGATGATCCTTTGACTTTTTCTGACGAGTTAAAAGCTAAACTTGATGAAATAGAAGAAATGAATGAAATTGCATATAGTTCCATAATCTTTCATTTATCTGATAATATTGTTAGACAAGTTGATCATGCTAAAGATGCTAGGACATTATGGACTGCCTTAGATGCCTTATTATTAACTAAGACTTTACCTAACAAGATCTATCTGTTAGAAAAGTTGTTTAGTTTTAAGATGGACCCGGGGAAGGATGTAGAGGGAAATTTGAGCGATTATAGCATTATCGTTAAGAGTTTGGCTCATAATGATAAGAAGTTCGATGATGAGGATTTAGCCGTCATATTGTTAAATTCATTGCCCGAATCTTATAAAGAAATCAGAAACGCAATAAAATATGGCAGGGATACTCTTACGCAGGCTATCGTAGCAGATGCGTTGAAATCGAGAGATCTTGAACTAAAGAGAGATAACAGAACTAATGTGAGGGAAGAAAGCTTGTTTGTTAGGGGAAGAATTGAAAAGAAAGAATTTAACTTCCATAACAAAATGGAAAGGGGAAAGTCTAAAATGAGATCGAAATCTAAAGATAAAAATGGTAAGAAATGCTATAACTGTGGAAAGTTAGGGCATTTCAAGAAAGACTGCTTTGACTGGAAGAAGAAACAGAGAGACTTGAATAATACTGATCAAAACAACGCTACTGTTGTTTCTGAATTTGATAGTCTACATGTCCTAAATGTGTCTGAGGAGGAGTTTGATAAAAATTGGATGCTAAACACAAGGTGCACCTTTCATATGTGCCCTGAAAGGTCTTGGTTCTATAACTATAGAAAGGTTGAGCCTAGGAAGGTCTACATAGGAAATAACAATTCTCAGAATGTGGTCGGAGTTGGTGACATAGCCATCAGGATGTACGATGGGGTTGTGAGGCAACTCAGGGAGGTTAGGTATGTCCTTAATTTAAAGAGGAACCTCATTTCCTTAGGTACTCTTGAAGATGAGAGATATACTTTTAAATCCGGGAATAACGTTCTGAAAATCTTTAAGAGATCTCTGATAGTTATGAAAGGACCCAAGAGGAATTGGCTGTACTATCTGGAGGGTAGAACTGAAACTACACCTGATTCGAATCTTCTTACTGTCAGTAAAGACAAAACGGAACTTTGATGTAATAGAATGGGTCACATTGGGTTTAAGGGGCTAAAATCTTTAAATAATCAAAAATTGTTTGGAAAATATGATATTGAATCAATGGACTTCTGTGAAACTTGTGTTTTGGGTAAGTCACATAAGGTGAGTTTTGAAACTAGCTCTCATAGGACCAACAGTCCATTGAACTATATTCATACTGATCTATGGGGTCCTGAGAAGCATTCCACATTTGGTGGAAGTAAGTACCTCTTGTCCTTAGTGGATGATTACTCAAGAAAAGTTTAGATTTATCCTCTGAAGGCTAAGTCGGAAACTTTTGAGAAATTCAGAATTTGGTTAAAGTCGGTTGAGAATCAGTCAGAAAAGAAACTCAAAACATTAAGAACTGATAATGGGCTTGAATTCTGCAATTTCGAATTTGACAATTTCTGTAAGCAGAAAGGGATAACAAGACATAGAACAATTAAATACACACCTGAATAGAATGGGGTCGCTGAAAAAATGAATAGGACCATAATGAACAAAGTTAGGTGTATGTTGATTAGCTCTGGCCTTCCCAAAGGGTTTTGGGCTGAAGCTGCAAATACTGCAGCTTATCTGATTAATATGTCACCGTCCAGCAGTATAGGGTTTAAGACCCCACAGGAGTTGTGGACGGGGGAGCCTCCAAATCTGGAACACTTGAGAGTGTTTGGTTGTGCGGCATATGCACATCAATCTAAAGGGAAACTTGAGCCGATGGCGGTCAAGTGTGTGATGTTAGGGTATTCCGAGGGTGTGAAGGGCTATAGGTTATGGGTTTTAGGGGTTCAAGACATTAATATTATTAACAGCAGGAATGTAGTCTTTAATGAATCTGAAATGCCATGTCTAAAACAGAAAACTGATGAAGCTAACAAATTTGAAACTGAGAGGAGTAATGACCCTATACATCAAAAACCATAAACTGAAACTGAACTTGAAGAGGTGACTGAACTTCAAGATAACACTGAACCAGTTGAAATTGAACATTTTAATGATCAGCCACCTAATCAAGATTACCAGCTTACTAGGGATAGAGCTAGAAGGCAGATCAGGCCTAATCCGAGGTATGAATCCCTAAGTTTGACTGATTTTGCCTTAGTTTCAGGTGAAGCCCTTGAACAGATAGAACCTGCTAGTTATGAAGAAGCTATTAATGAAAATTATTCTGAAAACTGGATAAAAACCATGCAGGAAGAAATGAAATCTTTGAGTGATAACAAAACCTGGAAACTTGTTTAAAAACCAAAAGATTAGAAATTAGTTCCATGTAAGTGGATTTACGAGTTAAAAGAAGGTTTGAGCCCTAACGATTCTGTGAGGTATAAGGCGAGATTAGTGGCTAAGGGTTATACTCAAAGAAAGGGTGTGGACTATAATGAGATATTTTCATCCGTGGTTAAGTACAAGACGATCAGACTCATGTTGGCTCTTGTTGTTCAATTCAATTGGGAACTTGAACAACTTGATGTAAAAACTGCATTTTTACACGGAGAGTTGGAAGAGGATATCTTCATGAGCCAACCACAAGGGTTTGTAGCTAGAGGTAAGTCAGAGTATGTGTGCAAGTTGGAGAAATCATTGTACGGACTGAAACAGAGCCCAAGACAATGGTACAAGAGGTTTGATGCTTTTGTACTGAAGATAGGGTTTAAGAGAAGTAAATTTGATGTTTGCTTATATTTTAATGACATAAAGACCGGTTGTGAAGTCTACTTGCTGCTTTATATTGATAATATGCGTTTAGCTGGACCAATCAAGTCTCAAATTAACGAACTTAAAGATCTTTTAAATTCGGAATTTGACATGAAGGATTTAGGGAATGTTAGGAAGATTCCAGGAATGGTGATAACAAGCGATAGGGTTAAGAACAAGTTAACAATTTAACAAGAAGCGTACTTGAACAAAGTTGTAACTAAATTTGGAATGAAAGATAGTAAAATTGTTAATATGCCTTTTGCTAGCCATATGAATTTTTCACGTGATCATTCGCCTAAATCTGAATCTGAATTGAAAGAGATGGAAAATATTCCGTATGCTAATGTCATAGGTTTTGTCATGTTTTCTATGATTACTACCAGACCCGATCTTGCATTTTTCATCAGTCTCCTAAGTAGATTTATGTCCAACCCTGGTAAGTCGCATTGGGCGGGTATGAAATGGTTATTAAGATATTTGGTTGGGACTTTAAATCTAGGCTTAGTGTATGAGAAAAGATCTGAGGAGTTGACTCTTAAGGGCTATGTTGATTCGGACTTTGCTGGTGATAGAGACAGTAGGAAATCAACTACAGCTTACTTCTTTACCCTAGGTACTGTATGTAAGTGTTATGCCCTAGGTCCAATCAACTTTGGACATAAACACTTTGAATATATATAATCAATGTATATATATGGCAATATCTATTATTTAATTGAATTAATATTCTAATAAATTAAATAATAGAATCCGTAGATTCAAGTCTTGGTGATTTGTTAATCACAAGGAGTTGTGATTGTGAGATACAAATTACATATGACTGAATCTTAAATCGTCCGTGGTCGAGGTAATAACGAGATACGGATATCGTTATTACGGATAGACTATCGCGTGTGGCATTCTTACTTGTGAAGTAAGTAGCTGATCTCACAAGCTAAAGTGTGGTGACGCTTGAATGAACACGTGGATGTTTTGTTATAGAACAAAACATTGGAGACCCCTGAGAGATTCCACATGGATAACTATCTAAGTGTTAGTGATTAATCTCTAACGTTCGGTAGTGGAATTGGTCCTTTGACTTGAGGTCATCATAGTACCTTATATGAAGGCAGACATACTTTGGTGGTGTTGGATGTTACTCTGTCAAGGGTCGCTAATACAGCATTGTTCGGGTATGTCAAGAATCATATGAAGGTTGTGAATGATCAATAGAGGATTCGTCACTCTTAGATAGTAAGAGATTATGATCTACATTTTATCCAGTTAAGTTGATAATGAAATCCTTGGCCAAGGTGAACTCATAAGTCGGAAAAGAGTTTTCGACGTACATTGACTTAACAGTGGGATAAAAGATATGATCGATAATTGAGATTGACACATATCCATATCTCATAATTGATCGGATCATATTGACGAAAGGATTATAGTTTCACGGTAAATGAACAAGTTTGGTTTTGTCATACTACGTGATATTTCCCGTCACATGCATTGCCCTGATACATTGCTAGATGTCAATCTGGGACAACTAAAGTGAATTAGTGATAAATTAAAAGGGGCGTTTTAATTTATCGATTTTGATTAGATCAAAATAATAATTCACGTCGTTCGGCATCGTGATCGGGAACCTAATGGGTCACACACAAAAGAGAATCAGAAGAATGAGATTTACCAATTAATTAATTGACAAGTGTTGGATAATTAATTAATTGGGTTGTTTATTAATAGGCCCGAATTAATTAATTGGATTAATTAATTCATGGACCAGATTTAATTAATTTGATTAATTGAATATTGGACCGGGTTAAGTTTAACAGATGGGTCGAGCCCATTTGGACTTACATTAATAGGCTACTAGGGTTTGAAAGTATGTAGGGAATTTTCATTATTCTTGCTAGCACAAGAAAAGAAACCCTAGACGTCATTCTTGTTCTCTGTGTGGATCACCATTGGAGGCTGGACAATTGGACAGCTTGGATTGCAGATCGTGATCATTGGAGTTCAAGAAAAAGCAAAAGAGTTTGTGGAATTCATCAAAGGTATCATTCTCATCACAGTTTCTATCTAAACACATTGCAGATCCTCGTTTGGGAATTGAAAAATTGTTTAATTTCCGCTGTGCATGTTAAGTAAATTCCCAACACTGTATAACATGGAAATCTCAACTGCAACCTTTAGTGACTCTGTCTAGTACTGAAGCTGAATACGTTGCCATAACCGAGGTGGTTAAGGAATGTATGTGGTTAAAAGGAATCTTAAAAGAATTGAACTTCATGCATGATACACCTATTATGTTTACGGATATTCAAAGTGCGTTGTCACTTAGTAAAAACCCTGTTTATCATGAGAGATCTAAGCATATCGAGGTGAAGTATCATTTTATTCGTGAGAAACTGTCTCAAGGTGAAGTCGAACTTGTTAAGATTCATATTGATAGGAATCCCTCTGATGTGGGAATAAAAATTCTGCCTACAGGTAAATTTAAATTATGCTTATCTTTGCTACATATTGATACTGGTTAATTTTTCTTGCAGGTAGTGGGCAATGATGATGAACAGTTCTTCCATGTGCAAATTTGCAATCGAAAGAGTGTGTTATGAGAACCAAGGTAAAGAATGTGGGCTTTGTGGTTCTCCTAGCCCATTGGGCTGACCCGATTTGTGCTACTTTTGATTTTAGCCTTTGGATAAATTACATGGTTAGGATGAATTCTTGGCAAGATTTTTTTTTTTTTTTGGCTTGACTCTTGGTACCATAAAAACGAGGTTTTGGCTTCTGGAATACTCTTCCTTACTCTCTAAAATGCTCTCCTTCTTTTTCTCGGTTGAATTGACCTCTCCTCCTCCATTTTGGCTGTACCCCTAAATCGACCTTGGTTAACCTTACCTGTGTAGACTTAGGCCTGGAATAGTGGCTAAGTACTGGTTCGTTCTTGAGGGTTTAGGTTCGATTTAGAGGGTTGTTCTTAGCTGCTATGATAGATCCTTTAGATCGATGACCCAAGCCAGGTGTTGAACGTTCTTTACCTGTTCTTGCACTCTCTATGGACGACGATTTGCATAGTGTGGAAGACTGCTCCTGAGCCAAGAGGATTCAGCTAAAAGAAGGGAAGATGAACGCTGCTTCTGCCGGGAAAAGGGAAGTAGAGTTTCTGTCCATTTTATGTTCTGATTTCAATTCTCTGTTGGTTTCATTTTCGGGTTATATGTTTATGTGAATGGGGATTACATTATTGTATATTCTATAAATGCATTGTATTCTAATTTCGAGCATGCCGAGATTGGGAAAGTACTCTGTCTCTGATTTCTCTAAGCTGAAATGTTGATTACTGTATGTTGGTGATTATTGAACTGTCATTTGGTTTAACTGAATTGATGAACTCTGTTATTAGTTCATGTAGAGATTCAGACTGGGTATTGTGCTTGTCATCATTTTATGAGCTTTAGAACTACATTATCATGTGCATTATGTCTGCAATAGGCTATATATTCCCAACAGTATATTTCTGTAAAAAACTGTTTGTTTCCCCAGAACTTCTGGAGTGCCACGATTTGGAATTGGCCGTTCCTGGAAGCTATATAGCAGGTATAGTCGCAGTAGTGATTGGAAATATTTAAGGATAATTCACTTCTGAATTGAACATTACTGATGACAAATATATTTGTTTCTTCAGATTCACCAGAGGTAAAAATTGCATCATTTGCCCCCCAGCATCTGTCATCACATTGAAACAACGACCTCGTAAGTTGACAATTCTTGGGAGTGATGGAAAAGAGTATACCTTCTTGCTGAAGGGGCATGAAGATTTACGACAAGATGAACGTGTCATGCAGGTTATATTTCATATCTTATTGTACCCTTGTTCTGTTTGGATGGTGGAGCAGTTTTGTTATAACATTATGCAAACAAATGCTTGTGCGCTCTTGGCTCAGAACTATGAAAATGATTTCATTTTCTTTCAGAACTATGTGTTTGTGTTTTAAATGATATTTCGAATTTGAGTTTTGCATTTCATATTTATGGTCAATTTGATTGATTCGTATTTTTAAATTTTATTTTTATCGTACTGTATAGTTTTCTTCAATGTTGCATATTAAATACGCATTTAATATGATATACGGAGACAGAAGATCTAGACGAACAAAGAAGTTATTCTCACTTTGTTCATCAAAATAAAAGTATTTTGAGAAAAATGAATAGAACAGATTGTTGCGGCCTCCTCTGTCGTCAAATCTGAACCACTTCCTCATCTTTGGCGAAAATTTCAGATATGGTTAATCGGTGTCCCTGCAAACTTACAAGAAAATGTAACAAGTAATTTTTTAAAATAAAATGTTGAATAGATTGAATTGAATTTTTATTGTATATGCAAAATCTATTCATATTGTTAATGTAATTGAAATTATTAAATAAATTATTTCATTAGGGACGGATCTAGCACCTGACCAGCCCCCGCGACCACCCGTGCTGGGTCCGTCGAAAGCTGCAAGTTCTCGCCGGCGAGTTGCCATCCGCCGAGAAAGAAGAACTGAAGAAGGAGCTGCGACTAGCGAAATTTTTTCCCCCCCATGTTTTAATTTTTTTGGGCCTTATTTAAAAAAAGGCCCAATAAATTTAACTCAATTCAATTACCAATTTCCCATTCCCATTGTTTGTCCGGATGAGAGAGGGAGAGACTGGAGAGTAGACGACGATTAGGGCGAAATCGAAGGTTGACGATTACCCGTTGACTATGACTGTGGTCGGTGGACGATGCGTGGTCAGAGGTTGGTGGACTGCAGTGCCGACTGCTGGAGCTTCGAAAATTGAAATCAAAGGTAAGAATCTTTTACGATTTTACCTACCTATTTACCTCAAAAATCGTGGATTGTTTACAAATTATTTTAAGAATCTTTTTTCTGAGGAATAGGAATGGAGGAAAGACTTGCTTATGTAATTGTGTTTACTTTTATGGCATTTTCATCTTTTTCTTTGTAGGAGCCCGAGCTTAGGAGGCAGTTAGCACTTAGCAATCATATGTAGTTATGTTATCTTGGACTTTGTTTACTTTCTGGCAGTATGTTAAGAACT
Organism: Fraxinus americana; assembly: GCA_035079005.1. Classification (NCBI taxonomy): domain Eukaryota; kingdom Viridiplantae; phylum Streptophyta; class Magnoliopsida; order Lamiales; family Oleaceae; genus Fraxinus; species Fraxinus americana. The sequence continues at coordinate 7,970,791 of CM068714.1, forward strand.
AAAATGCACAGTATGTTACTTTCTAGAAGTATGTTACTTTCTGGCTAGATGGATGTTAGACATCAAATTATAGAACTCAGTGGAATATTGATTAAGTATTTGCATGTTCACAAATCACAATCCAATAAATAGAACGTAATAACCGTATAAGTATTACCTAACTTTTGTATTGTGTAACGTGAATTGTGATTTGGGAATTTAGGGACAAGTGAAAAAAATTAACAGTGGAGATGTTTTACAGTTGTCTAGGTTAACAGTTACCGAGTAGGATTGTATTTTTTTTTTTAGTATTTTGGGTTGTACTGAAATATATTTTTATATGTATATACTTTATATGTTTTAGTGCATTTAAATGTGTATCTAATTATATTTTCGGCTATAACGACCGGTCACCGGTCAACGATCTCCGCGGCTCCGCCCTAGCTGAACAAAAGTTTTGGATTCGCCTCTGCCTTCTTGCTGAAGGGGCATGAAGATTTACAACAAGATGAACATGTCATGCATGTTATATTTCATATCTTACTGTACCCTTGTTCTGTTTAGATGGTGGTGCAGTTCTGTTATAATATTATGCAAACAAATGCTTGTGCGTTCTTGGCTCAGAACTGTGAAAATGATTTCATTTTCTTCCAGAACTATGTGTTTGTGTTTTAAATGATATTTCAAATTTGAGTTTTGCATCTCACATTTATGGTCAATTTGATTAATTTGTATTTTTAAATTTTATTTTTATCGTACTGTATAGTTTTGTTCAATATTGCATATTAAATACGCATTTAATGTGATATGCGGAGACAGAAGATCTAGACGAACAAAGAAGTTATTCTCACTTTGTTCATCAAAATAAAAGTATTTTGAGAAAATTGAATAGAACAGATTGTTGCGGCCTCCTCTGTCGTCAAATCTGAACCACTTCCTCCTCTTTGGCGAAAATTTCAGATATGGCTAATCGGTATGGCATCCCTGCATGGTTAAACTTACAAGAAAATGTAACAAGTAATTTTTTAAAATAAAATGTTGAATAGATTGAATTGAATTTTTATTGTATATGCAAAATCTATTCCTATTGTTAATGTAATTGAAATTATTAAATAAATTATTTCATCCACCAAATGAGAAAATAAATAGAAAAAAAATGCTATTCAGCTTCTGGTTTGGATGGTGCCACGTCATGAAGTCAATACATACACATCCAGGGCCCACCTAGTATAAATCGCCAGTTCTAACGTGACACCAAATGAAGAAACTCTTTTAGTCACATAATCGCTTGATATAATTGATGAAATTCATCTAGTTTCAATCATTAGATTATAACTATTCCAAAAACAGGTAATAATTACATAAAACGGTACAATCTTAAAAACTGTAATGACTTCTCTTCAGTTCGAAATAGAGTTGTTTCTGCACGAAGGCATCAGTGAAAAAGAATCTCAAGCTTCAAAGTTCCAGAATGGTACTTAATAACAGAAGGTCATTATTGGTTATGCATTTTTGTGTTTTATTTATGGGTTTTGTTATTTGTACACTGAGTGTCACCTCACAAAGGGGGGTCCACATTCAATAAAAAAATTCGTGAACCCCCTATTGGGGGGCTGTACGGTGTACATATAGGGGGTGTTTAACACCCATTTTAGTAGAAAAATGTGTTTTTGAATAGTGATTGATGGAAGAATATGTGGTTAAAAAGTAAAAAGAATTTTTAGGTTTATCTGTAATATTATTTTATTGATGAAATGTGTGGTTGAAATGAAGAAAGAGAAAAGAATGAGAATGAGAAAAAAAAAGGGTGCCTAACGAGGACATAGTAAAATCCTTTATTTATAATCATTTCTGCAGCCTCTTAGTTGAGATCTGCTACAATTACCGGGGGGGTTGACAACCCCCCTCACTAGCCCCTCACAATAGTGGGGGGCCCACCTTTTTTTAAAACAGATGGGCCCCCCACTATTGTGAGGGGCCGGTGAGAAGGGTTGTCAACCCCCTCGGTACAAATATCAATTCCCCTCTTAGTTTGCATCTTAAGCATTATGGATTTATTGACTGCCATCCTTCTGTTTCCTGTGCAATATTTTGCATGCTGCTTGAAGAGAAGATATATCAAATAGCTCCTCGTCTACATTGATTGAACTAAGCACATTCATGTATGTTCAACAAGTAAAATATTTATGTTTTGCCTTACCCTTTCTTGTAACTCACTATTAATAACATTATATATTACTTTTCTCTAGGTAAGGAAACAAGCAATTCAAACAAACTAGAATCATATATTTAGAGATAATAGTTTTTCTCAAACAATGACAGGAACATACCAGTACTGAAATAATGCTATAAACTACTCACATTTAACATAGGCAACACACAAATCTCACAGAAATGGGTAAAACACATTATTATTCGTCCCCTGCGTCACCATCATCTCCAGTTCCCTAAGCGCCAACCTCTTCGTAATCCTTTTCTAGAGCAGCAAGGTCTTCTCGAGCTTCAGAGAATTCACCTTCCTCCATTCCCTCGCCCACGTACCAGTGAACAAAGGCCCTCTTCGATACATGAGATCAAAATTAATGTCAATGCGTGAGAACACCTCGGCCACACTAGTTGAGTTGGAAATCATGCAGATGGCTCTCTGTACCCTAACAAGATCGCCACCAGGGACAACACTGGTTGGCTGGTAGTTTATACCACACTTGAAACCAGTAGGGCACCAGTCGACAAACTGGATAGTTCGCTTAGTCTTAATGGTTGCACCAGTAGGGCACCAGTCGACAAAGTGAAATTGTGGAACAAAGAGAACATCGTGTAATATCAATGAGGGACTGAGACGAATGGATCCAGAAAGTTTAACATGTATGCGAGAGTTGTTAGGAAGAGTAACAAATGAAGTGGAAATGAGAACAATAGTATGAAATAAAGATTGATCAAAACAAACATGGTTAGTAGTACCAGAGTCTACTATCCAACGTCGAGGAGACTGAAATATAGGATGTTTGGAAACTAAGAAGCATATACCTCATGTGTGTGTTAAGTTCACATCAGTGCCTGTGTATGCTTTTGCTGTTGTCAAATGAGGGTTTAGCATGGCTAAAGTGTTGATACTGATCCGAATTCAAAGTCTGAACAAAACCGTTCACATTCTCCTAATGATTAGAGTAATTTGAGACCTGATTTACTGTTGCAGTGATCTTCTAATTTGAGAAATTGATCTTCTGCCGTGTTTTGTAGCCAGGGGAAAATCGTGGAGTTTATCGCACTTGTCTATTGCATGCTCAATCAGACCACAATAAGTGAAGACAGGACGATACTTTCTCTGAAATTTACCAGATTACTGAGTATGATAAGATCTATTTCCCTCCTTTTTTGATGGAAAAGGCCATTGGATTACTGTCACTCGATATTCCTGTCATCATGGCCCTCTGATGTTCTTCTTGAGAAAAAAGACCAAATACCTTATTCATAGGTGGTATTGGATCCATAAGTAGTATCCGACTGCGAGTTTATGCAAAAGAGTCATATAGCCCCATCAAAAGATAGTGATCTTCCAAGGCCTTAGTTCCTTCACATGTACAGTTTCCACATGAGCAGTTTGGTCGATAATTACTCGATTCCTTCCAAATTGTCTTCCATTTAGTGAAGTAAGCTCTTACAGTTAGCTGAGCCTGAGTGTGGTTCATCATATCACACCTCAATTGGAAGATACGTGGTCCATTTCTTTGCTGGAATCTCTCTTTCAGATCCTTCCAGATTTCGAAGGCAGACATCGAATATATGATGCTTACCGATATTTCTTTAGACACGAAGTTGAGTATCCAGGATATAAGAATGTTATTGTTTCGAAACCAACCATTGATATTATTATTATTACCTTCAGATTTTGTGATTGAACCATCAATAAAACCTAATTTGTTCTTAATTGACAAAGCAATCACCATACTTCTGCTCCATGAGGTATAATTCTCTCCAATCAATGGCTAAGAAACCAAAATGAGACCTGGACTGTCAGAATGGTAGAGATAGTAAGGACTCAATCCATCATCAACAATGGAATTATTGTCCAATAACCTCGAGGTATTAGTCACCATGGTGTATAAAATCAACGATCAGGCTCAGATGTGGAATAGTGGCAGGATTCTTTTGTTGAAGAAGAAGCAAAATCAGAAATTCCACTTGCGCTCTGATGCCATATTGAATTAAAAGAGGATTGAATTGAACAAAAAGGCGGGAAGCTTCTTATTAAATTGAAGATATGAAAATTATAAATTACAATGTATCAGCCAAAGATATCTATACATAACGGAATTAACAGAATGGAAAATGGCGGGAGAATGAAAACATGACAGCTGACAGCTTAGCTAAATATCTAACATCTAATACGAAGGATCGAAAATAATTTTGGAAGATTAAGAAGATTAATATTGAGAATAACTTTGGGGTTCAATTTTCTAGGATAAGCGTGATTGTAATGGAGTAATTTTAAGCAGGGACAGTTCATAATAATGGGAAACTTACAAATATAATACTTTTATATATCAATTATTCATCTTTCTTATTTATTGGTTATAATCTAGTTACAATTTTTCAATACTTTAGTGCATACATCATTTTATTTTATTTTTTCCTTTTGCTGATTGTTGGGTATAGTTTTTTTAAATGGACTATATTATGTGAGCTGGATATTTGTATTTTGTAGTTCTTTTTTTTTTTTCATTACTTTTGTGCCATTTAAATTTACAAAAAAAAAAACTTAAAATTTCTTATCACATTATACGAGCGTGGTGTCCTATAATTATGGGGTCCTGTGCGATCGTACTTGCCTAGTGATTGCCCCTGCATTCACGCGAGTCTCACACATCTCACATTATGTACCATGCTATGTACACATCGTTAAATTACTCTAAGTACTATTGCAAAATGAGACAAGCCAAAAATGACCTCATTCCTAATTTTGGGATTGCATAAGCCTATTAATTTGTCGAGTTGAGTTGGAAAACTAACCATGGATTAATTAATAATATTAATAGGTAGCGGTTGATGGCCTTATTGATTAAATAATTTATGGAATGCTCACTTTTCATTGTCTTAGTTTTCTTGAATTTCATTTTTTATTGTGAAGATATATTTTTTAGTCAACTCTGATTCATGCGTCTGCAGTTCTAGAAAGAATGATTTTTCTAATTTCTCTAGTTGTTCAAATTTTTTTCATATTTTTTGTGATTTTAAATATTGTAATGATTTATGACTGTTGACCAAATATGTTATGAAAAACTAGAAGGTTTTTTTGCTTAGGAATAAATTATTTCTTTTTTAAATTAATACCATATCTTCTATATATTAAAAGTGGCTATGTAACGAAATTTCTTGTTTTTAACGGAAAAACTAACGGAATTTGTTGTTTTAACGGACTATGTAACGAAATTTCTTATTTTAAACAGGCAGCTGCACCTTCTTTCAGTGTTTTTATCATAACTTTGTATTTCGATATCCGATTGAGGTGATTCAAAATGCGTTGGAAAGCTAACTCATTTGGCTACAACTTTGATTCAGACATTATTCTCCAATTCAATTACTTTCTATGCCAAAAATAGGTCGCAATATGAGACTAAAATATCGGAGCATAACTTTTCGGTTGGAAATTGATTTGTGATCATCTTTTAACTATATTTGATTCTATTGATGTCTTCCGTTATCCAATTGACTCAGAGCACTCTCAAATTTTCATCGTGAGGTTCGGCACAACTTTTAAGTATTTATATTTTAGACCCCGAATTTTGGATCCCTTACAATTTAGTCATTTCTCCAAATTTGTCAACTTTTGCTTATTTTCTTTGATCTCACCAACTTACATCACAACATCAAAATCACACATCTAATTATTTATCAATTACATAAACATTACATCATTAATTATTTATCAATGCACGTTTGCCTAGTTTATATTTAATAGTTTTGTTTAATAATTAATTTGTTATTAATAAAGATGTAATTTTTTTGGTTAATTAATGGTGTGTCTGGGCGCGCTGCAAGGAGGAAAGAAAATTGAATATGTTACCCTTTTTTTTTCAAACCTACAGCCCTACAGTGGGAGAATTGGTCCGAAATTGCGGCTCCCAACTGCATGAGTTGTGTTGCCAACGGCTTGATTTCTGCTGAAAAATAGAAACAGACACCTTATAAATAATTAATGATGTAATGTTTATGTAAGTGATAAATAATTAAATGTGTGATTTTGATATTGTGACGTATGTTGGTGAGATTGAAGAAAATAAGTAAAAGTAGACAAATTTGGAGAAATTGCTAAATTATAAGGGCTAACTTAAAAGTTGTGCCGAATCTCACGATGAAGATTTGAGAGTGCTCGAAGTCAATTGGATAAAGGAAGATGTCAAGAGGATTAAATTTAGTCAAAAGATGATCACAAATCAATTTCCAACCGAAAAGTTATGCTCCGGTGTTTTAGTCTCATATTGAGACCTATTTTTGGCATAGGAATTGATCGAATTGGAGAATGATGTCTGAATTAAAGTTGTATCCAGATGAGTTATCTTTCCAATGCATTTTGCATCGCCTCAATAGGACATCAGAATACAAAGTTATGATAAAAACATTGAAGGAAGGTGCAGCTGCTTGTTTAAAACAAGAAATTCCGTTACATAGTCTGTTTTATTGAGACCTATTTTTGGCATATAAAGTGGTCGAATTGGAGAATGATGTCTGAACCAAAGTTGTAACCAAATGAGTTATATTTTCAACACATTTTGAATTGCCTCAATCGGATATCGGAATACAAAGTTGTGATAAAAATACTGAACGAGGGTGTAGCTGTCTGTTTAAAACAAGAAATTCTGTTACATAGTCCGTTATATTGAGACATATTTTTGGCATAGAAAGTGATCGAACTGGAGAATGATGTCTGAATTAACATTTTAGCCAGATGAGTTAGCTTTCCAACTCATTCTGAATTGTCTCAATCGGATATCAGAATACAAAGTTATAATAAAAACATTGAAAGAAGGTGCAGCTACCTGTTTAAAACAAGAAATTTCGTTACATAGTCCGTTATATTGAGACCTATTTTTGTCACATAAAGTGATCCAATTGGAGAATGATATTTGAATCAAAGTTGTATCCAGATGAGTTAGCTTTCCAACTTATTTTGAATCGCCTTAATCGGATATCTAAATACAAAGTTATGATAAAAATATTGAAGGAAGGTGCAGCTGCCTGTTTAAAACAAAACATTCTGTTACGTAGTCCGTTATATTGAGACATATTTTTGGCATAGAAAGTGATCGAATTAGAGAATGATGTCTAAATCAAAGTTGTAGTCAGATGGGTTAGCTTTCCAACGCATTTTGAATCGCCTCAATCGAATATCGGAATACAAAGTTATGATAAAAACACTGAAAGAAGGTGCAGCTGCCTATTTAAAACAAGAAATTCCGTTACATAATCCGTTAAAACAACAAATTCCGTTAGTTTTTCCGTTAAACCAACAAATTCCGTTAAATAGGCATATTAAGCCACCGTTTGTGGCAATTGATATTGTGTCTGTTGGAATTCCATTATCTAATAATAAATGAATGGAAAATACAAAATGTTTTGTACTACTATATTTTAGTCACTAGGAAAAAATTAAACTAAAAAAACAAAATGAACGTGGAGATTATCAGTTTAAAAATGCTAATAATTTATTTGGTAAGGTACATTGAACTTAATGAAGAAAAAATATTTATTTATTTAGTTTTGTATTGTAATGTAATGTTATCTATTATTTTATTATGTACAAAAGGTTCATGATTAAGTGCAAAATTTGATATAATATAATAGTATGAAACACAAACTTATACATTTTTTTTGTCTTTACATTAACATTCATTGTAAAAATTGATTATGATTTAATGTAGAAAGCAAAATTCTGGATATAGGTGAAGATAAATGTGATTGTGTTTGTTCAAGTATTTTATTACATGTCATGCGTTGACTGTAATAAAAGAACTGGATATAAATACAATGAAAGTTTCGTTTGTCTATATTGCAAAAGCCAATGGGTCTACAAACCACGGTATGTATCTTACAATTTTAATTTAAAATTGATGTCTGATTTAATTTAGAATTTAACACTATTCAAATTAAAATTAATATATTCAACACATTTAAAGTGTTAGGGGATATGTTCAACTGGACAATAATACTGAAAAACTAGCTGCTACTATTTTTGGTGAAGTAGCAGAACATGCACTTAGTTGTTCAACAGTTGAATTGATGGGACATGCTGGAGAGGTATTTCTTAAATTTTTCTTCAAAACTTGATTTTTATTATAATGAGTTATTTAAAAATAATTGGGTTTTTTTTATTAATTATGTAAACATATTCAAAATTTATTTTGTAGAAAAATCGACCATATGTTAAAAGCGTTGTAGAGAAATTATCAAAAGAAATTTGGAAGATTCAAGTTTATATAGATCCAGAGAAACTAAAGGAGAAAAAATATAGGTAGTTTAATGTCCTCTCCATTGAAACAGTGCAAGATGAGGAAAATGCTGAATCGTTATCTTAGAATCAAAATTATCTCAAACAGCTTTCATAAAACTATGAGCGATATTTATATATAGGACGATACTATAGATTCTATTAATACTATTTTTTTAATAAATCACAATGTTTAATTATTTATCAATTACATAAACATTACATCATTAGTTATTTAATTAACCAAAAAATTACATCTTTTTAATAAAAATTTAATTCTTAACCAAAAAAATTATATATAAACTAAGCAAACGTGCATTGCACGTTGCTTAAACCTAGTTATATTTAAATGCACCAAATCCTAAGTATTAAAATGTCGTCAACTTTTTCGTCACGTTCTTATCTTTAATATTTCATTAATTAGCGAATCTTGTACTTAAGGAACAAATATTTAGGCCATATTTGACAATCATTATTTCAAAATTATTTAATTATCATACTCATTTTCAATGACACATTTAAACAATAAAATATTTTGCGCGTAAATTTAAAACATTTCCCCATTTTATAACCACACATTCTCCAAAAAATCAATATCCAAAACTCAATTGTTTCAAAATAATAGCCATCAAATAGGAGCTTAGTTGTGATTTTGTATTTTTTTTCCTTATTCTTAAATACATGGGACAACTAAGCCATGTTTGTTAGAAATTAAAATGATCATATTTTTAATAGATTTTTATAGATGTTGATGAAATGTGGGTTAAAAAAGTTGAGAACCCAAAAAAAAAATCTAGTTTAAATGAATTGTGACTTTGACTTAGATTAAAATTTAAATTTTAATCGGTATCAAACAAGGACTAAGTCTTTTTATTCCTCCTAATAGAAATTTGGTTAGAAACCATTATCTAGATCAATATATGAAAAGTTGGAATAAGAATGAAGTGAGAAAAAAGTTGAAGACGTAAGTGCAATAATGAATAAATGTTACTAACCTTTTATGCAATTGAAATATAGTGCAAATATAAGAAACATAACCTCAAATTACTTATAAAATGGCAAATTTAATGAGACGTATATAATATAACCCCCAATGTAAAAGTTATTATTTTTCACAAAAAGCTATATCTTAAAAAGTTATGTTATTATTTGCAACCGAAAAATGCCACGGTTAAAAATCTCATTTATAATGAAGCCCAATCATAAATAACTATCACAATATCCCGACAATTTTTTTTTTTTTTTAATGGAAATTACACCATCATAAATTTGTAGTAAAACCCACTTTATCAGTTTTACCTTTGTACAAATTTATTTGAGATGCCCATATCAACAATTGTCACCAACTCGTAGATAATTTACTTGTGACAGATTAGCAGTTTTTGTGACTTCTATTATCACCAAATCGAAATGTGATCTTGTCGTTTATGGCATGTCCTTGGACACCCAAAAATCGACATGAACATTGCAGGTAGACATATTGATGCTCAAGATATTGATGAAGATGCATAAGTTTTGGGGCCAATTGATAGAAAACCCCAAGATATTAGACCATATGCCATTTCCTTAACCATATAGTTGCCAATATATATAAAATTCTAACCAAAGAAGCTTCTATTCACCTATTTATTGCCAAAATGTCATACTTATACTTTTCCGTCAACATTCTTACTTTTCCATTTTCAAACCAACCCCACCATTGCTATTTATTTATAAACAAATGGTCAACTTTCCATACGTACAAACTTTTCATTGCTTCAACTTGTCATTTGTTTGTAGCTCGTGTTTAGTCCTTTAGCATTAAATAGAATTAAACAATGAATTATATTATTTGTACATAAAAATAATACAAAAAAGATTACATAGAATGATGTGCAAGGAAAAAAATGGATGAAAAAGTTGATTGTATTTTAAATTGACAAATGATAAAGTGACATGTGACATTATATAAACCATTATGTAAAGTTGAATGTACATGCGGCAATGTCTTCAAACAATATCATGCAATAATTGAACTTTTTTTTTAACTCTTTACTAGTGTTTAGCTCTTCTTAATTGTCTTAAAAAAATATGTATGTCATCCGTTAGGGATTAGGATAGACCAATAATCATAATCTCCAACAACATAAACCTTGGACAACTCCAATAGAAAGAATCTAATAAATCTACAACAATAGTAATACTCAGTCACCTCCGACAATAGAAAGTATTCAAGTTCAGGTTCAAATTCAAATTTCTCCAACAACATAAACCTTGGACAACTCCAATTGAAAGAATCTATTTAATCTACAACAGCAATAACATTCAATCACCTCCGACAATAGAACGTATTCGCGTTCAGGTTCAAATTCAAATTTCCAACAACATAAACCTTGGAAAACTCCAATAGAAATAATCTAATAAATCTACAACAATAGTAACAGTCACCTCCGACAATAGAAAGTATTTAAGTTGAGGTTCAAATTCAAATTTCTCCAACAACATAAACCTTGGACAACTCCAATTGAAAGAGTCTATTTAATCTACAACAGCAGTAACATTCAATTACCTCCGACAATAGAACGTATTCGCATTCAGGTTCAAATTCAAATTTCCATTCAGTTTAGATTATTGTTATTTTATCCAAAATACATACAATATTAGGTTGCTATATATCTTATAATAATTTTATAGAATATATTAGGATTAAGTTTAATATGTATTCATCAAGATTAACAAAAAGACTGTTTTACTTAAAAAATGTGTAATATATTTGGATATTGCTACATGCCACTCTATTATTTTTCAATTTAAAACAAAATCAATTTTTTCATTGAATCTTTTCCCTCCACATCATATTATGTAATTTATTATGTACATTTTTGTCTATCTACAAGTAACAAAATCCAATATATTTATCCATGTGGTCCATAAAATCATTCTGTGCACACTGTTAAGCATGGGAGAAATCATAATGATATATTATGCATTGTAGAATGTAGGAGCCTAAAGACTTCAAACATAATGTATCTAATCATATGTGCCACTTTTCTTGTCCTTTTTATGATATTCAATTTATTAAGTAAAACTTAAAGATGTTTTAAAGTTTTTTAACTGATAATTAATAACAAAACAAAATACGTACTATTGAAACTCAACTTTTTTTTTCTTGAGAGTTAATTCATGTATAAATTAGAGTGTAGATTAAATCGAAACTATTTACTATTCGAGGTAGAGTGAATATAGAAGATAATTCGAAAAAATGAACAAGAGATTGGAACTAGAGGAGAGAAGTACGAGTCCACAACACTTAAAATTAGGAGTGGCAAAAGAGCAAGGATCTCATTCTCTGATCCTACCCGCCGAGGAATGTTTAGCCTATTAATATATTTTTTATATTATATTATTTTTTTATATAAATATAATTTTTTGTACGGGGCAAGACAAGGACGGCCCGCCCAGTTCTCGACTCGGGGCAAGGTTTTAGCCCCCGTCCCCTTGTTCCCCAATTAATTGGAAATCCCCGTCTTGTTTCGATATGAATATCTATGAGAATTGGAGAATATGTCTTATTGTCATCTCTACTTAAAATATCCTAATGTATCTTCTAGAGTACAATTCTGACCTACTTTTTTCTCATTTGAGCACATCTTCTAAAATCTTCTAGAATTATTAATCTTAACTATATTCAACCGTGAAAATGAGGCCAACCATTTCTTTTATCAGTTACCATCAAAATTGATGGCCTGCATAACTATTTTTCTATATTTAGTTTTTGGATAGATATTGACCATTTTCATAATTTTAAGTGACATAATTGCCCTTCCCTTCTTAACACTATAAATTCATTTACCCTCATTCCTCTCCACCCCATTCAAAACCACCACACGGAGAACATGTCTAAGGTCATCACACTTTGTACAATGACACTCCTTCTATTTCTAACGCTGTCCCATGCCCGTGCTCGACCGGAGCCGACATATCACGACATCACTCCCATGGAAACTCATAGAGAGGTAAGTATTTACACGCGTATTTAAATATTATTTTTTTATCATATCTGTTTTATTTAAAAGTTTATGAGAATCCTATGGAGATATTTGATTATTGACTATTTTATTTACTTGTGTCAATATTTAGGATAATGAAGAACAAATGGTAGATATGGATCAAAAGAGCTGTGATGGAATTGGAGAAGATGAATGCATGATGAGAAGAACCCTTGAAGCTCATCTTGATTATATCTATACTCAGAAACAAAAGCAACCATGAGATTTTCTTTTTCTTTTGACGCGTTATACATACATGTACACGTGCGCACTCACACATACATATGTACACGTATATATGCTAGTTCTGTTGTGCCCTATGTATTTTTATTTCCTTTATTTTTATCAGAATATATAGGATGTATTTGCATGCTGTGAATTATTTGCCAGTATAGGCATCGCGCTATTTACGAATATATATATTTGATCAGCACATTCATTGTGTCTCTCTTTTTGTATACTTTTTTTGCTTTATTTATCATTTAATTTTCTTCTAATATCCCTAAGCTTGGGGCATAAGCCTTGGAGATAAGCTTCTCTTGGTGATCAAGAGATGCAATGGTGTCCTGGTGAAACTTGGCAGCTAGTTTAGATGAGTTAAGTAGATAAGACAGCAGCATTCACAAGTTTCTCTTTCACAAATAAATCTAATCAAATTTTTCGGGTATGATGAATAATCGAAACTTAGAACTTGATCTTGTAATGGTATTATATTACGTTTGTATGATCAAGTACATGCATCACTATGTGTTTTAGTGACCCAACATGATCTCTCTTAACCACTGAAGTTGAAATTTTTTCCGAAGTTAATCATTGAAATTTATGTAATGAGATCAAAACAAAGTCATAAATTCAAGCATTCGACTGGTTTACTCTAGGACACACCTCGGCGCCACGTTGATCACATTAAATCAATAATCTGGTGGCTTATTTTCGTTTGGAAGTGTATCAAACTGCTTATAATTAATTTGGACAGTTGGACCCCACATGTCATGTTTATTTTTGTTTTCTAAGATTATTTTTTATTATTACGTTTTGATGTTTGATCACCGTTAAATCTTGCTTGCGATTTATCAACCTTGCTATAGTGACAGAATCAATGACAAACTCAACAACAGAAGTGATGTGTGTCACTATATGATTAGATAGTTTGAAAAAAAAAACACAACAACATCCAATCCCACCCTGTCACCTCACATCACCTCATGTCATTGACCCTAACCAAGGAGCATTATTCGTAATTTATATTACTTTAGAGAAGTTAGACATAAATTAGCACGTTGAAATAATCTTTGTACATTTTGTGCACAATCAACTCAATTAGTTTAGTTATTACATAGAAGTCGATATCTAAAACCATCAATTAATTATGTGCATTCTTGTTAGAATTAATTGTGATTAAAGTTAAATTAATAATTAATTTTCATGGGGACGATACTATTTCATCATTATATTAGTTGTGTAAGATTCGTTCTCTTGTAGGATAATAGCAACAAGAAGTAACATTTACGTCCTTAACAATTAACTTTTTACATCCTCAACCTCTATGGTAGCATTTACATCTTCAGTCTTTTATTTTTATAGCACATAAGTCTAATTTTTTATTATTCCATTTTTTTTATCTTACATAAAATAAAAGAGGTGAAAGTATGTTACTATTCACTCGATTTCTATCAAAAAGTGATTTTCACTTTGATCCTCAACTTTTTATTTTGTTAACACTTAGGTTCCCGATGGACTTGATTTTACAATTAAAACAGTGTAGTTTCTATTTTTTCCGTTTTGATAGGATATAGCAGCATGGGTACCCAATCTTTCACGTGTGTTGCACTTCGATCTTCGACCTTTAAAAAGTAGCATTTTTCAATGGTCAATTGCTAAATAATTGAGTCTAAGTGTTACTCTTCACTAAATGTGAACCAAAAGATGATTTTTAATTTGGTCATCCACTTTTAAGTAACTATAATTGTGTTATACATACTTATTTAGGTTTTTAAACTTGCTTCATATTAATTATTTGAGTGAATTTCTACTTAATTTAGAGTGTGTTTGGTAGGGATTTTTAGGAGAAAAATTGATTTTTGAATAGTGATATGATGGGAAATGTGTGGTTGAAAAAGAAGAAAAAAGTTTTGATGTGATGGAAAATATTATTTTATTGAAGAATGTGTGGTTGAAAATGAGAAGTGATTTACTGTAGAAAAGGAGAATTGTTACCAAACAGGCTCTTAATGCATGTATTGCTTGTATAGGTAAAATCCTGGCGTTGAGGTGAATTGAGCATAAAGAAAGAATTCGAGAGTTTCAATTGAAAGTGGAGAGACCAGACATAATACACGGATTAATAGAGATTCTAAAGATTAATAGAGATCAAAACAAGGGCTCTTCATGAATTCCGAGTTTTCTTGACCGCGAAAAATGTGAAAATTCAAGATCATGATGAAAATCGTCATTGAGGATTTTAACCAACTCTTCTTCTAGAATATCCTATTATAAATTCATTCAACTTTTTGCGTTTGTTTAATTCGATAAACCCTGTATTTTAATTTAATTAAAATCTGCTAATATTTATTTTATTTTTGTCTGGTAAGATTTTGTTTTTTAATTATTACGTTTTGATGTTTGATCACAATAAAATCTTGCTTGTGATTTATCAACCTTGCTACAATGATAGAGTCAATGACAAACTCAATTACAGAAGTGATGCGTGTCAATACATGATAAGATAATTTGGGGAAAAAAAACAACAAAAACATCCAATCCCACCCTATGACAACACCCTGTCACCTCACCTTACCTCATGTCATTGACCCTAACCAAGGTCCAAGGAGCATTATTCGTGATTTATATTGCTTTAGAGAAGTTAGACATAAATTGGCACGTTGAAATAATCTTTGTGCGTGCTCAACTTAATTTTACTCTAAGTATTTTGTGCATGATCAACTTAATTAGAAGTCGATATCTAAAACCATCAATTAATTATGTGTATTCTTGTTAGAATTAACTGTGATTAAAGTTAAATTAATAGTTAACTTTCATCGGATGATACTATTTTATCATTATATTAGTTGTGTAAGATCCGTTCTCTTGTAGTTGTAGGATGATAGCGAGAACAAGTAACATTTACATGCTTAACTTTTTAGTTGGGTAAGAGCTAGGTTCCTGATGAATGATTTTAACAAAACTGTGTATTTTGAATTTTTTTTTTTTTTTTCCAAAACATTTGGCACTATAGGGTGCAGGTCCACAACCATACGTATTGCACTTTGATCCTCAACCTCTATAGTAGCATTTACATCTTCAGTCGTTTATTTTTATATAAAAGCACATAAGTGTTGAAGGATGATTTTACTATTGTTTTAAACAGTGTTATAAAAGGCGTAATGCATGATGATGCTTTGAAGAACTTTATACATATTTTCAAAGTTTCCAACAAAAATAGAAGTTCAAATTTAAATACAAAATAGTAAGTAAATAGCATATGAACTTAAATCTTATATAAGTCTTTATCGGACTCCAAATCAATAACCTCTTCTTAATCTAATTCGTCCTCCGTGTCTTCTGATACAAAATCCTCTTCGTCGGGCTCCCTTATTTCATTCTGAGCATTTCTAGAACCTTTCGAAGGTTTTAAGATATCATTTTCCACCCCATCATATTCCTCATCATCACAACTCTCTACAATTCAAGATTGTGCATTAATTACATCACTTGCTAATAGAGTCTCTATTTTGCCCTTCCTCCTCTTCTTGTTTGCCAACTTTGCATTAAATTGAACATAGACAAGATTGTTCATCCTAGTAGTGTCAAGTCTTTTCCGTTTCTTTGTGTGTACTATGTACCAAACTGAAGAAATTAGTATTTAATAATTTTTAATTTCAAAGAATTGTAAAAAAAATTTTTTTAAAAATAATGCTTGGCGCTCATAATTGCGCCTATGTGCGAATTAGCGGTCAACAATTGTCATTAACAGCTAAATAAGACGCTAAGCCATTTGACTTGGCGTTTTGGCCTCGCATCACACCTAGACGGTTGCCTATGCGCGCCTATTAGAACACCGGTTTGAAATTAACAATACGATCTAATTTTTTTATTATTCCTTTTTTTTTTAATCTTATCTTACATATAATAAAGAGGTGAAAGTAAGTTACTATTCGCTCGATATCTATCAAAAAGTTATTTTCACTTTGATCCTCAACTTTTTATTTTGTGCTACTTAGGTCCTTGATGGACGTGGTCTTAAAGTTAAAACAGTGTAGTTTCTATTTTTTCCATTTTCTTCTTATTCAAAAAAGTTAGGATATAGCAGTAGAGGTCCCCAATCTTTCACGTGTGTTGCACGTCGATCTTCGACCTTTAAAAAGTAGCATTTTAGATCTTAAGTGCAAAAAGTAAAAATAAAAAATTGAGTCAATGCTACGGTTTAAAGCTTGAGAACCAAAATGCGGTTTCATTTACTCCTAGCGATTTTAACTTAGGGTGTGTTTGATAATACCCATTTTTCATGGAAAATGGAATATCTTTTCCTTTTCCTTGCAAATGTGTTGTTTGATGGCCACTTTTTGCCATGAAATTTATCATACTTATTTTCCATTCACGCGCCTACTTCTAGGAGTGAAAGGAAATGGTTTTCCCACCTCTTAAGTGGGAAAAAAATTTCTGGGATCTGTCTGTCGTTTTTTTTTTTTTATAGGAATGGAGACAAATTTCATAACCAAGTGTAAAAAAAAAAAAAAAATCACTTTCATGAACAATTTTGATGCAAACGAAGGCCAAACGAACCCTAAACTTTGATTAAAAAAAAGATTTTTTAGAAAACATTTTTTTTTCATTTTTTTTACTTTTTGGTAATGGAAACAAATTTTATAACTAAGTGTGGAAAAAATACCACTTTAATGAATAATTTTTATGTAAAAACAAAACCAAACAAATAAAAAATTTTAAATTTTTTCCTGATAAAAAATTATATTAATCAAAAATTATTTTTCCTCCAAAATATTTTCTAGCCAAATCTCATTTTCAATCAAACGCCAGAGAATTGGAGAAGAAAAGAAACAGAGGGACACTCCTCCCAGGAAAAGCCCCTTCCAAATTTACCGGCTTGTTTTCCCCACCGCCGCCGGAATAGAATTGTTTCCCGATGCAAACCCTAATCTCTAGCCCCCGTATAGTCGCCGCACTGAACCGCTCGCCGTTACATTTGCATAAAAACGCTTTAAATTTCCGGCCATTTTCATCAACGTCATCAGATTACAACCAGTCCCGTGGTGGCCGGCCTCGTTTCTTCTCTGAAACCCTTCCTCCTTCCAAGGTACATTCCTCTTTTTTTTTTTGTGCACATATGTGGTATATATGGTTAATTGACAAGGAACTTTCTATTCAACTGTTTGTGTTAGCGTGCAGGGCGGTGTTGTGCGCGTGGAAGGAGATGAATTCTGGCACATGACCAAAGTTCTACGATTAAACATCGATGATAGGTCTGTCACTTTTTTTTTTTTTTTAAATTGATTTTAAGTGGAAGGATTTACTATGCTTAACTTTCGGTTTATCTGCTAGTATAGTTACTTGCTTTGATTCTTCGCTTTGAGATGTGAAATTCCTCTCATTTACAAATATTTCATCTTTTATGTTAAAAACACTTAAATGCTTGAATATTCAATGTGCTCCTCCTCAAGTACAAGCTGAAATTATTTTTCAATTAAAATGCTGAGGCGCAAAATTTTCATAGAAACGAATGCAATGGAAAATACTATGATAGTTGCCGGGGTTTCTCTTTGTCAGCTTTAGAAACATTATTGGATGTTGAGGTGTTTTGCAACCGTGAGGCAAGGCAGAAGTCGTAACATAAGCCCACAAATTAATGCAAAATAGTATAAAAATACAATATCATACAAAAAAATTGCAGGAGGTTTTGGTTGAAAAGGTAGACAAAACATGACTTTTACTTGGAAATATGCGAGAGAGAAGAATATAGTTAAAAGATTTTGACATTCAATTAAATCCATTTTCTCCTTTAAATCTGGATAAAGGTGTACAATGAAACTTTGTACCTGGGGTTGGGGGTGGTGGGGTTAACACTCAGCAGTTACTAGAAATAAATCCAAGTGGCAGAATAATGAGAGTGCGGCTTTTTATATTAATGATTGAAAAGTTTCTACTGCATGCTCATATACTGATCTGAAATTTTTGGTACATCTTATTCATGATAACTTTGATTTACAAGGGTACAGCTATTTAATGGAAAGGGAAGTTTAGTTGAAGGGCGCATAGGAGCTGTTGATCGCACAGGTGTGGAATTTGAAGCGCTGGAGAACCCAAAATTAGCATGTCCACAGACCACACAGTGGCATGTTTTTGCTGCTATCGGTGAGTTTTAAGTAGTTTCAATAACTCTCGTAAAGCAGTTTTTCCTGATCAATGAGCTTGCGCTGCATATATAACTTATTCTTTTTTAGGCACTCTGAAGGGAGGCCGGGCTGATTGGCTTGTCGAGAAATGCTCGGTACTTTTGCATTTCTAATGTATTTGTTTTATCCTTTGTTTTTTTAACCTTCAATTAAAATTCAATTTTTAGTCTCCATTCTTTTGCATCCCAGGAGTTGGGAGCCAGTAGTGTAACACCTTTATTGACAGAGCGGTCTCATTCAATATCAGAAAATCGGGTTGATAGACTGCAACGTGTCATTCTAGCTTCATCTAAACAATGTATTTAGTGTTCCATCTTATTTGTCTTTACCTCTTCTCATATTGAACCAGTCGAATTTCATCGCTGTAATTAAAAGTTTCCATTTTGATTTTTATCTAAATGTTGACCTTTGATATAGGCCAGCGTTTACATCAAATGATTTTGGAGCCTCCTATAGAAATTGGTGGGCTTCTACCTATTGTAAGTTAATAAATAACCTTTCTCACTTGTAAGATACGAAGCTTGTCACATATCTAACCATCATTTTATACGTTTGAAACTTGCTTTTCCTTGTCTGTTCTTTTTTATTTTTTGGTCGCAACTTTTAAGAGGTCACCTTTGCTCTTCTGTTATGAGTGACATTTATGTTTTTTTGAATCTCATTCTTAAATTCTTTATTCTCTAGGTTGGTCAGTCAAAATTATCTTTTGTGGCTGTAGCAGAGGCTACCTCAGTTTTTAGCACTTTGAATTCATTCCAAAAAGAACAGGCTGGAGTAATGATAATAGGACCAGAAGGAGGTTAGTAGTCGTCACTCTCTGTATAACCCCCAATCCCATCCTGCTGTCTTATTTGAAAAGTAAGAAATTGGCTGTGTGATCAATGCCGCACCAAGCTTTATTTTTTTAAGTGCTATACTCTGATTAGCTCAACTAACTATTTGCGTTAGTGATGCCCAAACAATAGACAACAATAAGCTATAGAGTAATGCAGCTGCTTGAGCCAGAACTTTGAATTTATTAGTACACTATCCAGGGTGTTTGAGCTTCCAGTTCCAGCTGGAGTTTACAAAATTAATTTTCTATTTTGTTCTGGTATTCTTGAAGCATGTTATTTGTTGAGTATTTCTGTCTTTGACAAAGCAAATGATATTTAAATGATATGACATCTCAATTAATTGTTTACATGTGCGGTTTTGAAAATGTAAAGTATTTTACAATATTCTATTGTGTAGTGTCAAATTGAAGTTTAAGTTCATCTTAATCAGACTTCACTATGAAAGAGTTGAATGACATTGTGGAGTCTGGCGCAACAGCTGTTGGTCTTGGCCCACACCGCCTACGAGTTGAAACTGCTACAATGGCACTTCTCTCAACTCTAATGTTATGGTCCGACTCTCAGGAAGTAACCCCGATTCAACAGGCAAGCCCTTTTTGTGTTAATTTGGAATCTTGCCATTGCTAACAACATCCATTCGCTTGAACTGAATAGCATATTTAGCTGTCCTCCATAATGTGATTTCTACTTGTATTTTGATCTCTTGGAGGTTAAACTAAATGGTGATGGTTGGCTAGCGTCAAGAATTATGCCTTTTGAGTGAGACGCATTACGAATATAGTGAACAAACTTAAGCCAAGTATTATAAGCAACCAAGACCATATAATTTCTGTGTCAAATCACTTTCTTATTCTTTCTCAGGGTTAGTATGATGTAAATGGTTACTTGGTACTTGGAGGGACATTCAAGGCTGAAGTCATGCTTCATTATCTGCGTTGCTGTCAACTCTTTCAACTTGACAAAGTTTTATTGATGAAGAAGAAAGAGAAACTTGTAATAATTGTAACGTAACCATGGGAACTAGTGTCTCCATTGGAGTCGCAAGATTTAGACGATGTTTGATAAATATGAGGCGTTTAAACAGTAATGCATTTTCGTTATACTAAGAACATAATAATTTCCTTTTGAATGCCCCAAAAAAGGTTCTTGGCCATCTTTTTATGTTCGTTTAGGTACTAGTTAAAATTTATATGGTTGTGTTTTACAATTGAGAAACAATTTAATTTATAAATAGATAGAAATAAGTGGTGGATAAGACTCATAAGAGAATAGTACTTGTGAATATATTGAAATGTGTGGTTGAAAATGAAGTTTAATCATTCATAACTGATCTAAAAATTTGCCAAACAATGCATTATGTTTTCAATAGGCTAATTGGCGCAATGCACATATCGTATGGACCTATTGTTGGATATTCTCTACCCTTTCAAATTGACCAAAAATTCTTCTATATGACCTTTGAGGAGTGGAATAATTACTTTTCTTTTATTTTCTTAGTAAAGCTTTGTGAAATGTCATATATATCCTTCTAATTAAATAAAACAAAAATAAAAAAAAATAAAGAACCAAATTCAACTAATTTAAATTGATTTCGATGCATTTAGATACAATAATTTCTGACTTCTTGTATGTTATTGTTTGTTACATTTTACAGCTATTCACTCCCTCTATATTTTAGTTGGGTCGAACCTTAATTATTACATAAAGAATAACATATAAGCTAATTGCATATTTACTACTTATGAGTAGATGAAATTACACCGAACTGTGTTACTCGGTATTAAATAACAGAAAAATAAGGTTTTTTTTATCACTATTATCCTAATAATACACCTTAGCTAACATTTCTAGCAAATATTCTCTCATTACTTTGTACGAATTGTGCTTAGTGTTTTTTAACTTTCTAGCTTGCTTAAGGGCTGTTCTCTTCGTGTTTCAGTTTTGAGTTTTGAATTTATTTTGTGTTTTGTATTTTGAGTGTTTGTTTTAAATTGTTGAAAATACGTTCTTTTTGTCATTCTGAAAAATTGTTTCTCAAAACAGAAAAATAGAAAACGCGTTTATTTTAAAATTTTGAGAAATTTTTTAAATAATATTTTATTCAAGAAATCTGATTATTCAATAAATTTCAATAGTTTAATATTAATATAATATTAAATAACATATAAATTTTGAAATTGATGAATCTGAAAATATTTTTTTCTACATATAAAAAACACAACATAAATTGAATTTCTAGCATGTACATTTTTCTCGTAAGCAATGATGTCCTACCAGGTATCCTGCCGATAGTACTTCCTTTGTAAACAACAATCATATTAAGGTCCTGTTTGTTTTTTATTCTCAAATTCTACAGTAAATCAATTCTCATTTTCAACCACACATTCTTCAATAAAATAATATTTTCCATCACATTAATAATTTTTTGTTCTTTTTCAACCACACATTTCCCATCATAGCACTATTCAAAAATCAATTTTACCCCCAAAAATCCCTACCAAACAAGCACTAAGCATCATTAGGTTGATACGAAAAGTAATACTCTGGAATGAAGAAAGTTCAATAGCCACGACATGTCCAATATGTATGACTACATAGTATAAACGTACAATTTTTTTTTCCTTTTCGAGTATTTTTCCCCTCGATAGCCACAACATGTCCAAAATTTTTGGCCACTAAGAGTATTTTTTATTGTGCTATAAAATTATTTTGCTAGCAAGTTTTATCAGTAAAGAAAGAAACTTGAAGAAACATTTTTGAAAAAAAAATGACTTTATTTTAAGCATATGCCTAATAAATTCCACTAGTTGATTGAACTTGTAAAAACAAAATAATGACAATACAAACAATGGCTTCACAAATCAAATCTGGTCCTAGCAAGATACCACTATATATAGTACTCAAAAACAAATTTATTAAGGGGGGAGAACTAGAATCCATATACCTCTATCATCAGTACATATCAATAGCTAACTTATGGCTTGGCAATTGGCACACACAATTGACGTCAAGATGGGCAGCACCCAGGCCCGCACGAAGGCTAATCGACCCGAAATTCGGCCCACAAACCGAGTGGGCCAAATCATGGACCGTCCGGTCCTAGCTAGTTTAAGAAAAACCGAGCCAGCGATTAACTGCTGGCCCGTGTTTTTTAAAAAATAATAAAAAAATAAATAAAAAATGCCTACAGCCGAACGGTCACAGGTCAAATCTTGTGACCATTTTTGTGATATATTTATTTATTTTTTTTCGAAAATTGCAATGTATAGTAACGGTAATTTTTTTTGTTTATAAATTGTGGTATTGTGAAGTGAAAAAATAGCAAACTTTCACAATCTACAAGTTCAAAATCTCTATTTTCTCATAATCTCATTATCTCTTAATATTTTCAGCAAATATTTTTAATATTTAGTAATTTGTGCTTTCTTTTCATCGTATTATTTCAAATTTTTTTGTTAAAATGTTATGAATTCTCACGATTTTTTTTCAAGAAATGTCAATTTATATGATAGTTGTTCTCCAATAAATTTGGAAGATGATGATCCAAATATTGGATCTTCTTAACAGCGAAGGAATAAAAAGTACACATCTGATGTTTGGAAAATCTTTACAGTGGATGAACCAAACAAAAGAGCAATATGCACTTTTTGCAGAAAGAGTTATGCATGGGTTAAATGTCAAGACACGGGCACATTGCGAAAATACAAAGATAAACACATGAATGAAAGAGGACATTTGAATGCTAAATAAGCTCAAATTACTTCTTTTACTAATACTAGTGGAACAATTACTTTTTCTAATTTTTATTATTCCCAGGATCGAATGAGAGTAGGATATCTGGATTTTTGGCAGCAAGCGAGATGCCTTTTACTTTCGCAAAAAATCGATACTTTGAGGAGTTTATGCAAAAGTATGTTCAACCCTCTTATCGGTCTGTAAGTAGAAATACTGCTCGTTCAGATATCTTGAAATTATGTCATACAATGACTGAAAATTTAAAAATTGAATTTAACAACTTTGATGGAGTTTGTGTTTTACATCTGATTGTTGGTCTGGACGTAACCACAATGGTTATGCACGTGTCACTACACATTTTATTGATAATAATTAGTTACTTCACAAAAAAATTATTGTTTATCGCTTACTTGAATATCAACATAATGGAATAAATTTGTTTGAGAATTTATTACAGGTTTTTAATGAATTTAATGTATTGAGCAAATTATTTAGCATTAGTTTTGATAATGCTAGTACAAATACTGCATGCATTGAACTTTTGAAAAGAACACTTAATCCCTCTTTTGACTCTAAATTATTTCATATGAGGTGTGTTTGTCATATATATAATTTAGTAGTGCAAGATGATTTAAAATTAATAACACCACAAATACATAAAATTAGAGAAACTATTAACTACATTTCGTGTTCAGATTCTAGATAACAAGAATTTGTAAAAATTTGTAAAAATCTTGAATTAAGGAAAAGAAAATTTATTGATGATATTCCAAATAGGTGGAATTCAATATTTCTTATGTTAAAATCGTGTGTTGGTTATACAGATGCTATTAATGTTTCGTTAATTCAAAGAAACATTAATTTCATATAGATGATTTTGATTGAAACATTACATTTAAAGTCATGGATTATTTGAAACAATTCTATAAGGCAACAAAAATAGTTCCGGAGTTTATTATCCAACAAGTAATCTTGTGCTTTTACAATTTGTAAAAATTGCTAATCAATTTTCAAGTCATAAAGACGATTCATTTTTCTATGATATTGTTTGTACAATGGAGGACAAGTTTCAAAAGCTTCAAAAATATTACGAAAATATGCCAATGAATTTTTCAATTGCAGCTGTAATGGATTCTCGTATTAAATTTTTTGGAGTTCAGTGTGCTATGGACCAACTTTCTGAAACTTTATCTTTCAATATAACTATTACAAATCGGGAAATAGAATGCTTTATTGATGAAATGTACAATAGTTATGCTATGAAATATGGTAATAATGAAAATGTTCCTTCTACTACGAGTTCTGCTACAGCTTCTAAAGGTAAAAGTTCTTTCTTTTCTTTAATAGCCAAGAAACGCAATGTGTCTTTTACTTCATCTACTAGTTCATTTTCAAATGAGAATGTTACACCACCTGCATTAGAAAGATATTATCAATTTGATTACTACAGTTTAATTCCACAAGACGAGGTTGACAACTTAGATATTTTACAATGGTGGTAGTTAAATGAACGGTCATATCCAATATTATCAAAAATGGCCCGAGATCTACTAGCAGTTCAAGTTTCAACAGTGGTATCGGAGTCTGCTTTTAATGCAAGTAACAGAGTGTTAGATGAAAGAAGATCAAGATTTAAAGAAGATATTTTAGAAATTCTCGTCTGCGTGAAAAACTGGTTATTTGCAGATAGAAGAATGCAAGATAAAGTTACTGACGATATTGCTCAAAACATTAAATATCTTATCATAGATGAATGGAATCTGATTTGTAATGATGAAATTATATTTCAATAGGTGCCAACCTAGTTGGGATGTACTTTAACTATAAGTTTATAAATAGTTAAAAACTGTTTAATTTGTCAAATTAGGCAAAATATTGTTCAAGACTTTAAAAATCTTAACATTGATGAATAGAATCTGATTTGTAATAACGAAATTATAGTTAAGTAGGTGCCAATCTTGTTGGGATGTACTTTAACTATAAGTTTATAAATAGTTAAAATCTGTTTAATTTGTCAAGTTAGGCAAAATATTGTTCGAAAAATTGTAAGTTTTTATGTTACTGATGTAAAATTTATCGAAAAATAAATCAATGAAAAATTTATTTTTATGTAACTTTTATCGATTTTCACTCTAATTATAAAATGTAATTTTTACCATTTATTTTTTAAATGAAAAAAACGAGCGGGCCGAATGGCCCGAACCAATGACCCGGCTCATGCAGGCTTACGGTCCAGGCTGGGTTACACTTTTTTATCCCGGTCCGGCCCGGAAGGCCGGCATGTGTTGATTTTTTAAAAGGCGGGCTGTGCCCAGGCCCGGCCCATTTTGACATCCCTAAAACACACACATAAAGCTCAAAGCTAAGAAACTCTGCCGTAGTCCAACAACCATTTCATATCAAGGAACAAACAGCAATCTCGAGCTAAATACCCTCATCTAGTCTGCTCTTGACTAACCAACGTGAGAAGAGAGAATAATGCCGACAATAAGACCATAAAGAGCCAAAGCTTCGGCAAAAATGAGAATAAGAATCATTCCAACAAAGAGCTTTGGCTGTTGTGCGTTGGCTCTGTAGAAAAGAGGAATAAAGTCAGTAATTAATATGATATTATGATGTCTACTAAAGAAATGATCACATAATAAAAAAAGAATGAAGCCAACATTTTCTTGAAATACTTGAAGCAGACAATGCATCAATAAATTATAGCTAAGAAGTAACCCCAACTGATGCAAAAATCCAGAAATCAGAACGGAAAAATGACAGGTGCCAACAACCAAACGTAATCCATTTTTGTTAAAGCTAACATGGTTTCATTGATTCTCCCCCATTCGTCTTTGGTGAATGTAGAACATTTTGCTTAAAAGTTATTTTGAAAAATTTATTAATTAAATTCTCATAAAGTAAGTTTTACAACTAAAAAAGTAATTTTAAAAATTCTTTTAGATAAAATATGTAACTTAAAAATATAATTAACGTACTTTTAAACACAATAAAAGTTGATCGATCGCTCATACTTCGCCCAAAAAATTCTTATGTTTTTTCAATTATTTTTGGATTAAAAAATCTTACATGGGGTGGAATTGTAATGTGGGGAGGTGATATAAACTGTTTCTCTCCCCCTTAGAGAGAGACGATAGTAAACTCGCAGAGTGTAAATGAATTTATAAAATAAAAGAATAAATCTGGAGATATAAGATATAAGGTTGAGTTTTATCTAAAGAACTATGTTTCATGAACATTTTTGGTTGAAAATATCATCGATGTCCCTCTGTGTAGGAATTCTGATTATTAATTAGAAAAAATATTGTTAAAATTAACGAATAAAAATCTGTCAATTTACATTTTGTAAAACATGATGTACATGTTGCATGATTGATAAAAAAAATTTATGTCCATAAATTCCGTACATCAAAATCATTCATCTATATATTTTGCCAAAAATAACCCATTAAAAAGCGATTGGACTATTATGATTTTTGACTTGTTGCATTGTTATGATTAATCAAAAGTTATGGGACCAAACATAATTTTGTATAGATTTGCTAGCCCCCAGCTATTTTTTTTACCAAATTTCTACGTTGATCAAAGATACAAAATTTCAACAGTTGTGCTACATATATATAATAATTTACATACACATGATATGTTGATATATGATTGAGATCAGAATTTCTTCAATTAAATATAAAAAAAATTTCTCCACTATCTTTTTGAACTTTATCTGTATGTAAATCATTAAGTAGCATCATTCAAAGTTTATTGGTCCATGAATTTGCCATTATTTACTATATCTTGTTGTTCACAATTCATGCAACCATTTTTTTTTTTTCCTTTTTCCTTTTCGTTTTTTTTTTTTTTTTTTTTTTTTTTGGGAGAGATGCTAGCATATGTCTATACATTACTTATTTTCTTACTTTTAAGTAAAAAAAAAATTGTATATCGCCTTTTCTTTTTTTTTTTTTTTTTTTTTTTTTGGGAGAGATGCTAGCATATGTCTATACATTACTTATTTTCTTACTTTTAAGTAAAAAAAAAATTGTATATCAAGACAGTTTGAAGGAGCTGCACAAAAAAATAGAAATTTATACACTAATTTCATTTTACCATAAAATGACTCAAATACACATTTAACAAATACTAACCCTAATATTACAAAGAAGCAAAATCTTACAAAATTTATTTCAACATTTTAAAATTTTCATATTATTTTATATTTTTTTCCCATAAATTTTAAAATTAATTTGAAGTACTTTTCAGATTTGAATAAAAAGTTGTTATTGAAGTAAAACTAAGTTGAGAAAAATAAACAGTAAACAATCTAATTTTTTGGAATCTAAAAGATAATATTTATTCTAGAACTTAAGAATATTAAATGTTTAAATGATTTAAAATATAAATTACAAAACTATGAAGCCAAATCATTAGAATAAATATCAATGGATTCTGACTTATAATAGGATTTGTTCCTATACGCGTCAACATCCTTGAAAATTCCAATGACAACGTTTGAAGGTAAGTGTATTGTCGATTTTGTCATTTAAGGGAAGGGGTAATTTTAAACACTAAATCCCAGTCCTCGTAAATTATATTAGAAAAACAGAGTATAAGACAAAAAAAAAAAATCTACAGCTTTTTAGTTGCTGGAGTTCATCATGATGGACAAGAGATATGGTTGCATGCACTTCTCCTGCTACTCTTCAAAAATGGAGAATCACAGTCCATTATCAAGACTCTTCCGGGTTATTCAGGAACTCTGCCCATCAAACTCGAAACCAAGTCAGTTTTTTCATTCTTTATTTCTTGTTTACAAGTTCAAGCAATTCAATTATCGTAATTGATAGATACATTGAGGTGGGAGAAAATGACGAAGTGTGACTATTTTACTAGTTCATTGTGTCCGAAAGCGATCCTAGAAAGGACCCTCTTCTACTTTGGTTCATTGGTGGAACTGGTTGTTCTGGTTTATCAGGCCTTGTTTACAAAATAGGTAATCTTTCTCCATATATATTCATGTAATGGGTGTGTATATATCCTTTGCATTGATGATATTTAAAATAACAACCACCTTAAACTTAGAAAGACGAATAAAAATAAAAAGTAAAGATAGGGACAAAGGACAGGAACGACACAAGAAATTCAGTTCCTTGACAAATGTAAGTTCCAAGTGTAGGACCTAAATTTTGGCTTCAATTGCACTTGGTCCATAAATGTTTTATTCGAGTATTTATTATTTTTAGGGATAATTGCAATAGCGATACCAAACATTTCATTTAATAGCAGATTTTGTCCAAACCTTTCATTTGTGCCACCCACGGTATCAAACCTTTCATTTTTGTCACCAACGGTACCAAACCTTTCAAAATGTCCGCAATTGAAGTCCAAATAGATGGTTTCTATTAGTTTGACCATTAGTTAACCAAATATTTGACTTTGACAATAATGTTGACTGATTTTAAAATGTTAAAATGGTAATTTTACTTTTTTAATAATAAAATAACCAAAATAAAATAATTAAAATTAAAAACCCACCCCACCCCACCCCACCCCACCCCAACCCAAATCTGCAAATCTGGGAAATCAACCTCTTTGAATGCTCGAATCCATGGCGTCAGAAATCTGTTTCCCAACTATGTGGATCTACGTAAGCCGGATCAAAGATTTGGACTTAACAACCGATCAGAAATGGAGCTCTTCGATAAAAATATGGATTTCATGCTGAAATGGTCTGCCGAAGAGACTATCTTGACCAAAGACGAGAAGAAGAGATAAGATATTGAAAAGGGCTTAGGGATTTTCTGTATGACGTCTAAGCAAGTTTCTGGTAAGGTCCATTTCTTGTTGCTAATTTGTGGGGGTGAATGTGGCGTTCGTTACAGCCTGTGTGTGGGTGGATTGCGATCGTCGGCACGATGGAGGTGGGTGAATTTTGGTGCATTCTCAATTAAATAGAATTGAAGCCAATTTTGAATCTGAAGCTTCTTCATCTAATGATAAGAAGAAGATTTCAGATACTATTTTCAAATCTATTGATCCAAAAATTACTCTTCAATTAAAAAGAGATTCTTTATTTTCTGATTCAAAAGTTTTACAAGAACTTGCTTTTCGAAATTCTAAACTTGGATCTTCTAAAAATATTAATACTATTGATATTTTTGAAGATCTGAAGCTCAATTTATTGAAAATGAGCCTTCTCAAATCAATAAATTGAAGGGTCAAAATTCAAAACTTCCAAATTATTCAAAACCTCAAGTTTTCTATACTGGTGATGAAATTAGCGAATGGAATCTTGATGGATTGACATAATATTAAATTATTCAAGTACTCGAAGATATGGTTGTATGTCATGCAACATATATTTGAAGAGAAATCAATTCTCATTCTGCCTTCTGCAATATAATTTGTGGTTTCATCAGGTAACTTAAGCACTGGTTGCAAAATTATCTTAGAGATGATGATCGTAACAAGATAGAGTATGCTGTTAATACTCAACATCAAAATGATAGTTTCAGTGCTCTAGTATGTTCAATACTCAAACATTTTATTGGCACTCATGTACTTCTTCAAGATAGAACATCCGAGATTCTTTTAAATCTTAGTTGTCCAAAACTTCATGATTTTCGCTGGTACAAGGATATGTTCCTTACCAAAGTTTTCATCCAAGAAGATTGTAATCAATCTTTTTGAAAAGAAAGATTCATTTCTGGACTTCCAAGACTCTTTCCTGATAGAGTTAGGAATTCTATCAAACTCCACTATAAAGATACAATTCCTTATGATATTCTTACGTATGGTGAGATTATTAATTTTGTCAATAAGGAAGGATTAACACTCTGTAATGATCTTAAACTCAAAACAAAATTAAAATCAGAAAGATCTAAAAGTTGTAAAGAGCTTGGATCCTTTTGTAAACATTATGGTTTTGAAAAAAAATTATTCCTCCATCTTCAAAAATGAAAAAGAAAAATTTTCCTTCTCATTTGAGAAAAAAAGATCTTTTCAAAAATAACAATTTTTCCAAAAATCTTTTCGAAATCATCCTTCTAGATATTAAAAACCCAGATATTCAAAAGGAAAATCTTTTATTAAACAAACTCCTAAAATTTCAAAAGTTACTTGTTGGAAATGTAATCAATGAAGGGAAAGATTAATAATCTTCAAATAGATAAAAATATTAAACTTGAACTTCTAAATTTACTTAATTCTAGTTCAAAAGAAGAATCTGATTCTGAACTTGAATTAGTTTATCAAAATCAAGAAGACTCTGACACCGATATAAGCTCAGATTCCTCTTATTCCACTAGAAGTCAATATACAGAAATTTGTGATTGTAAAACCATAAATGTTCTTATTAAAAAAAAAAGAAAGAACTTATTCAAGAAATAATTGAGAAAATTAAAACTTTTCAATTAAAGAAAATGTTCTCTCTTCTTCTTCTAAAGTCTTCAACATCTCTAATAACTCCGTTTAATATGAAAAACATATTAAATCGATTTAATACTGAAAGCTCATCCTCATCAAAAGTCTCATGTTCTAAACTACGTTCACAAATCAAGAGAATAATGATTCCTCATCTTCCTCTTCCGAAGAAGAAACTTCTTCAAAATCTCATGAAAATATTAAGGCAGAAGAAGAAAAATTAATGTTATCAATCATATTCAACTTCAAAAATGATACTTTAACATAACTTTTGTGGTCAATAGAGTTCAAACTTACTACTAGAGTTTTTATTGATACTAAAGCTGATCAAAATTATATGAGGGAAGGACTTATCCCTACAAAGTATTTTGAAAAAAACTAATGAGCGTCTTTATTGTGCCAGTGGCCAAAAACTCAGTATTAAATATCTCAAAAGCTCATATTCGTAATTCAAATATTCGTTTCAAAAATATTTTTTATTTAGTCAAAGTTTTAGACCAAGAAGTTATACTTGATACTTCTTTTATTGTTCAAATTTATCTATTACAAGCTAATTCAAAATATATTACTGCAAATATTTTTTGTACAAGAAATATTTTTCAAATTTACAAATCCCCCTTCTTACAAAAATGTTAATTCTTCGAAGGAAGCATCGATTTCAAAAATTATCAATAATATTAATTTTAAAAGTAAACATACTCCATTTCTCAAAAAAGAAAGTAAATTTCAAAGAATTGAAGAGGAATTATAAAACTCTTCAATAAAAGAGAAAATTTTATTTTTTAAAAAACGAATTGAAAATAAAATAAGTTCTACTATTCCAAATGATTTTTGGGATAAGAAGAAACATGTTGTTTCATTTCTTTATAATTCTGATTTTCATGAGTCAAGTATTCCTACAAAATCTCGTCCAATTCAAATAAACAAGAAATTGCTTGATCACTGCATCAAGGAAATCAATGATTTACTTGATAAATGATTAATTCGTCCTAGTAAATCACATTGAAGCTATTCAGCTTTCTTCGTCAATAATTCTGCGAAAATTGAACGAGGTGGTCATCGTTTAGTTATCAATTATAAACCTCTTAATAAAGCACTTCAATGGATTAGATATCCACCACCTCAAAAGAGAGATTTGTTAAATAGATTATTCAAACTGTTATCTTCTCAAAATTTGACATGAAGTTGGGTTTTTGGCAAATTCAAATTAAAGAAGAAAATATAAACCAACTTTCAATGTCCCTTTTGGACAATACTAGTGGAATATTATGTCATTTGGACTAGAAAAAAATGCTCTTTTTAAATTTCAAAAAATTATGAATGATATTTTCAATCATTTTCAAAATTTCATTATAGTTTACATCGATGATGTTCTAATCTATTCAAAAAGTTTAGAACAACATTTTAAACATCTTCAAACATTTATTCATGTTAAAGAGAATGCTTTAGCTGTCTCAGCTAAGAAATTTTTTTTTTTTTTAATAAAAAATGTATAAGGTTCTTAGATCATTACATACTTCTAGAAACACTTACACCAATTCAAAAAAGTCTAGAATTCATGATAAATTTGCAAACAAAAGTCTAGATAAAACAAGTTTGCAGCTATTTTAGATTGTGTTAATTATGTTGCCGATTTTGTCAAAAATACTTTGTGCTCCACTTTTTGAAAAACTACAAAAACATCCATCACCATGGACCCCAAAGCATACTTTAGTTGCCCAAAAAGTAAAAATAGCTTTCAAAAGTACTCGTGTTTATCAATTATTGACCCTTTTTCATGGATTCAAGTGCAGAAAAATATAAGTATTCCAAAATTTTCAAAGAAAGAACAAGATAAATAGGCAGATTTTCTTACAGAAAAATCAAAATTATTAACTATGTTTTTTAAGTACAAAACGCCAGAAAAACTAGCAATTATTTCAGAAAAGATTGCTTTTTTTGGAAGAATCAACTTTAAAGAAATCTAAATCTAAATTAAGTTATTCTCAAAGCAGATCAGGTTTAGAAACTAACTATGCTCAGAGTAATGAAGATGATTGTTTTGGGATAGACATTTACGAACTTATTGCTCAAGAAAATACTCAAAAGAATTCAAAAATACTATATAGACCTAGCTATTTGGATGAATACAGACAATACATGGTTCATGCTTCAAGGAATACTTAATTTCAATTATGTTGTCCACCTCAAAAGCTATTTCTGCCAGCATTGTCATCATTCAAGACAGAGACAAATAATGTCAAAGAACTTTAATAAAGAAAACTTTAATAAATGAGATTCTATTTTAATCAACTTTATTAAAGATAATTTATAAAAGTTGATGCATTATTTCAAAAAGAAGATGTTGTGGAGGATATCATTGTCCTTCATGACTATTCAAGATTCTTCAAGCTGATTCAATGAAGATTTCAATTCCGGAACTTCAAGTATAAATCAAGCTCAAGACAGAAGTTCTCCCCAAGAGTTTTTTAGCGGTAGAAAAAACTTCAATAAACTTTAAAAAAATTTCCTTATAATTTTCTAAATTTCTTTACAAATATTTGTATTCAAATCTTGTAACTTAAAATGTTTCTTCAATAAATTATATATTTTCATCTAAGGTTTCTTTGATCTTATTTTCAAGTTCTGTTTCCTCCTACTACCTTTTCCCCTAGGCCGTTTTGGTATCAAGGAAATTTTCTAAGTTTCTTGAAAGAGTTTTTTCTCCCACTAAAAAACTCTTGAGGAGAACTTCTTGATAACCCAAGAATAACTAACCAAGATGAGTGTGAATTGATTTTTGAAACTTTTTCGACAGTTAGTCTCAAAATTATTTAATACACAAGATATAAACGCAAAGTATAATAAGAGAGGTAAATATGCAAATTCGATATTTTAATTCAAGTATTTATCAATTAAGTAGATATATCACAATGTAAGTAATATCAATTCAAAGTGAAGTGCAATAATGTAAAGATGTCAAACGAATTTAATGGGGTTCGATACACAATGTGTTCTAAATCCCCGTTACCAAGCTCTCGTTCACGAGCAAGACCAAATGCACTATAGTGATAACTTACAAACAATGAGTACCAATCATTAAATAACTTACAATAATGAGCACTTATCCTTGAGTAACTTACAACAATGAGAACTTATCTTTAAGTGACTTAAAACAAGGAACATCTATCCTTAATAACAATCGAGTTTTCACAAGAGTCTCTAAACCACCAACATATAAATGATAATTTTACAATTGAAATAACTTTCTTATCAAATGATATAATCAAGCCAAGTATTTAGAGAGTTAGGATAACACTTCAATAGATAACAAATAATAAAGCTCAAGTGTTTATGTTGTTGACTTTGATGAATAGTGGATAATGAAATAATTTATATTTTTATATCAAAGTTTTAAACATATGATCTCTCTTAACAAATAATATGAGTTAAATATGAAGTGAGACTTACATTTCAATATAAGTGTTGGTAAAGAAAACTTTTATCAAGAATTAAAAATAGATGAGATTGAGAAGTTTTCCTTGCAAAATAGAATTCCCGATGAAATAGGTAAAACTAGTTTGATCAATCAAGAGATTTTTTTTATAATAAATGAAATAGAATATAAAATCAAGTTCAATGATTTTCAATAAATATACTCTCTTAATTGCTCTTATAAGTGGTTAAAATTGAATGCAAAAAAGAGGGCTATTTATAGATCAAGATGTGAAAAATCAGAAACTTCTGGTTGAGCATATAGGGCATTTCGGTTGACCGAAAGATGAATATAGCCGTTGTATATTTTAAACCATTGGAATTTCAGCTGAGCATTTATGTCATTTTGGTCGAACAGAATCTCGGTCGACTGAAGTATGAGAATTTTGGAAATTAATTTTTATATCAAAATATTCATTTTCCAAAAACTATTCATATTATGAATCAAAAACATTTTATACAAGTGATGAATTATGAAAATAATTTGAGCTTTGTGCACTCGTTAAAGATTGATGAGTTGATACCTTTACATATTAATTGAAATTTCAATAAAGAACTTTTAAACTCTAATATTCAAAGTTCTTGTTCTCTTCGAGTCTCTTTTTGTTGTTTGTTCTTCAATGAATTACGATTTGAGCTTTTGAATGCTTAAGAAGATTTATATATTAAAAACTCAAGAAACAAGACTTATTAGAAACATAAGTATCTTGTTTGTTATATCAAAATAAATGAAGCTATATTAAATCATAGGTCAACACTTCTGTCTTGAACTTGATTTATACTTTAAGTTTCGAACTTTAAATCTTCATTGAATCACTTTGAAGAATCTTGAATAGTCTTGAAGGACAATGATATTCGCCACAACATTTTTTTTTTTTTTTGAAATAATGTTTCAACTTTTATAAAGTATCTTTAATAAAGTTGATTAAAATGGAATCTCCTTTATTAATGTTTTCTTTATTAAAGTCCTTTGACAATATTTGTCTTTGTCTTTATCTTGAATAATGACAATACTGGCAGAAACAACCTTTAAGGTGGAAGACATAATTGAAATAAAGTATTCCTTGAAACATGAGCCCTGTATTGTCTGTATTCATCCAAATAGTTGAGTCCACATAATCATTTTGATTTCTTTTGAGTATTTTCTTGAGCAAATAAGTTCGTTAATGCCTATCCTAAAGCAATTATCTTCATTACTTTAAGCATGGTTAGTTTCTGAACTTGATCTTGTTTGAGAAGAACTTGATTTAGATTTAGATTTCTTTGAAGTTGATTATGCCCAAGAAGTAATCTTTTTTGAAATAATTGCTAGTTCTTTTAGCGCTTTGAATTGAGAAAACATAGCTAATAATCTTGATTTTTCTGTGAGAAAATCAGCTTGTTTCTCTGGTTCTTTCTTTGAAAATTTTGGAATACCAATATTTTTCTGCTCTTGAATTCATGAACAAATGGCTTTTGGACAACAATTTGTCTAATGAAATTTAGACCACACTTGGTTTTGAGTCTCCAAATTATATGTTTAGTATTGAATTTGGAATTTGGATTCTGAATAAGACTGAAGTCCCAGAAGAAGATTTATGAAATTTTGAAGTTATAGGCAAATTGAAACAAAATATTTTCTTGAGGCTTTAAAAACGTTTTTGCCTTTTTTTTTTTTTAGAAGTTCGAATCCTCGGCAAGTAAGATTGGATAAAATCATCTCGTCAAGTCCAAAATAATCGAACCAAGTTTGAAACTATTTTGAAAATTTTGAAGAGCATGCTTGGTTGAAATGAATAAATCAGGAGTGTGTCACTGGTTTAAAGTAAAAATAATGATACCAAACATTTTTGTATTCATAATAATTTAAATGAGATTCGAATGTTTCATCTTTAGATAAATGCATTCTTCTCTCATCCCATAAGTTTTGTACCCAGTCTTCAGAAAAAATAGCTCTCTCATTTTCTTGATCGTTGAATATTATCTTCAATTGAAAGTAGAGGAATTGAAGTTTTCTTCTTGTTCTTCTTAGAAGAAGAATCCATTTGAAGATCTCACTATTTTCCTCTCTTTGAAATCCTCACGGAATATTCCCTCAAGAAACCTTTTTCTCTATGAAATTAAAACATGACAAAATAGCTTACCATCTTACAAATAATTGTTTTAAAATTAGATTTTTAACTTCTTTTTTGTAAAACGTCTTTTGAAACTTTGCAATCTGTTTTTAAAACAAATTTTTTATTGATTAAATCGTCTTGAAATTTTGAAATACGTAAAACAATTGATAAATTTTCTTTCTTAATAGTAAAATAATTCTTTTGAGGATCATTCCAAACTTCTGAATGGAATCTAACCAACTATTATTGATTTGACTCTTTTGGAATCTACCGCATCGATTTTGACAGTAATGGGGGAGGCTAAAAGGTCAATAATCGATAAGGATGGGATACTTTTGACAATTATTTTTACTTTTCGAATTGCTAAAGTATACTATACGGTCCATGGTGATGGATGTTTTGTAGCATTTCGAAAAGTGGAGCACAAACTAGCCTAATATTTTTTGACAAAATCAGCAACATAATTAACACAGTCTAAAAAGCGCTGCAAACCTGTTTTATCTAGAATTTCATCTTGAAATTTATAAGTGAATTCTAGACTTCTTTGAATTGGTGTAAGTGTTTCTAGATACCTAAGAATCTTATACGTTTTTGATAAAGAAACAATTTTCTCAGTTGAGACTTGAGACAGGTAAAGCATTCTTTTTAACAACATGAATAAATGTTTGAAGATGTTTAAAATGTTGTTCTAAATTTTCTGAATAAATTAGAACATCATCGATGTAATCTATAATGAAATTTTGAAAGGAACATTTTTTAGTCCAAATGACATAACATTCCATCCGTATTGTCCAAAGGGACATTGAAAGCGGTTTTGTATCTATTTTCGTTAATTTGAATTTGCCAGAAACTCAACTTCATATCAAATTTTGAAAAGATAACAACTTTAAATAATTTGTTTAACGGATCTTTCTTTTGAGGTAATAGATATCTAATCCATTGAAGAGCTTTATTGATAGGCTTATAATTGATAACTGAACGAGGATCACCTTGTTCAATTTTCGCAGAATTATTGACGTAGAAAGCTGAACAGCTCCAATGTGATTTACTTGGACAGATTATTCTTTTATCAAGTAAATCATTGATTTTCTTAATGCAGTGATCAAGCAATTCCTTGCTCATTTGAATTGGACGAGATTTTGTGGGAATACTTGACTCGTGAAAATCAAAATTATAAAGAAATGAAACAATATGTTTCTTTCTATCCCAAAAAGCATTTGAAATAGTAGAACATTTTTCATTTTCAATTCTTTTTGGAAAAATAAAAATTTCTCTTTTATTGAAGAGTTTTTTTAATTGCTCTTCAATTCTTTGAAATTTAATTTCTTTTTTTTTTTTTTTGAGAAATTGAATATGTTTTCTTTTACAATTAATATTATTGATAATTTTTGAAATATATGCTTCTTTCAAAGAATTAACATCTTTGCAAGAAAAAAGATTTGTAAATTTGAAAAATATTTCTTGCCTAAAAATATTTGTTGTGAGACCTTTTGAATCAGCTTGAAAATGATAATTTTGAATATTAAAAGGAGTACCAAGTATAACTTCTTGGTCTAAATCTTTGACTAAATTAAAAATATTTTTGAAACAAATATTTGAATTACAAATATGAGCTTTTGAAAAATTATATTGAATATTGAGTTATTTGCCACGGCATATATATATATATATATATATATATATACTAGGTTTAAGCAACGTGCAATGCACGTTTGCTTAGTTTATATATAATTTTTTTGGTTAAGAATTAAAATTTTATTAATAAAGATGTAATTTTTTAGTTAATTAAATAACTAATGATGTAATGTTTATGTAATTGATAAATAATTACACATTGTGATTTATTAAAAAAAAG
Organism: Fraxinus americana; assembly: GCA_035079005.1. Classification (NCBI taxonomy): domain Eukaryota; kingdom Viridiplantae; phylum Streptophyta; class Magnoliopsida; order Lamiales; family Oleaceae; genus Fraxinus; species Fraxinus americana. The sequence continues at coordinate 8,009,105 of CM068714.1, forward strand.
AGCATTAATAGAATATATAGCATCGTCCTATATATGAACATCGCTCATAATTTTATGATAGCCGTTGGAGATAATTTTGATTCTAAGATAACGTTTCAGCATTTTCCTCATCTTGCACTGCTTCAATAGAGAGGATATTAAACTGCCTTTATTTTTGCTCATTTAGTTTCTCTGGATTTACATAAACTTGAATATTTCAAATTTCTTTTGATAATTTCTCTGCAATGCTTTTAACATATGATCGATTTTCCTACAAAATAAATTTTGAACATGTTTACATAATTAATAAAAAAACTCAGTTATTTTTAAATAACTCATTATAATAAAAATCAAGTTTTGAAATTTTTTTTAAGAAATACCTCTCCAGCATGTCCCATCAATTCAACTGTTGAACAACCAAGTGAATGTTGTGCTACTTCACCAAATATAGTAGCAGCTAGTTTTTCAGTATTATCGTCGAGTTGAACATATCCTCTAACATTTTAAATGCGTTGAATATATTAATTTTAATTTGAATAGTGTTAAATTCTAAATTAAATCAGACATCAATTTTAAATTAAAATTGTAAGATACATACCGTGGTTTGTAAACCTATTGGCTTTTGCAATATATACAAACGAAGCTTTTATTGTATTTATATCAAATTCCTTTATTATAGTCAACGCATGATATGTAATAAAATACTTGGACAAACTCAATCACATTTATCTTCGCCCATATCCAGAATTTTGCTTTTTACATTAAATCATAATCAATTTTTACAATGAATGTTAATGTAAAGACAAAAAAATGTATAAGTTTGTGTTTCGTACTATTATATTATATCAAATTTTGTACTTAATTATGAACATTTTGTACATAATAAAATAATAGATAACATTACATTACAATACAAAACTAAATAAATAAATATTTTTTTTCATTAAATTCAATGTACCTTACTAAATAAATTATTTGCATTTTTAAAATGATAATCTCCACGTCCATTTTTTTTTTAGTTTAATTTTTTCCTAGTGACTAAAATGTAGCAGTACAAAGCATTTTGCATTTTCCATTCATTTATTATTAGATATTGGAATTCCAACAGACACCACATGAATTGCCACAAACGGTGGTTTAATTGCTATTTAATGGAAACAATAAAACTAACGGTGAAAAAAGATTTTCTGTTAAAACAACTAATTCCGTTAGATTTTCCGTTTCATAGGCACTTTATATATATATTAGGTGCAAGTAACGTGCAATGCACGTTTACCTAGTTTATATTTAATAGTTTTGTTTAAGAATTAATTTGTTATTAATAAAGATATAATATTTTTGGTTAATTAAATAATTAATGATGTAATGTTTATGTAATTGATAAATAATTAGATGTGTGATTTTGATGTTGTGATGTAAGTTGGTGTGATCGAAGAAAATAAGCAAAAGTTGACAAATTTGGAGAAATTGCTAAATTGTAAGGGATCCAAAGTTTGGAGACTAAAATGTAAATACTTAAAAGTTGTGCCGAACCTCACGATGAAGATTTGAGAGTGCTCGGAGTCAATTGGATAAAGGAAGACATCAATGGAATTAAATTTAGTCAAAAGATGATTACAAATCAATTTCCAACCGAAAAGTTATACTATGATGTTTTAGTCTCATATTGAGACCTATTTTTGGCATAGAAAGTGATCGAATTGGAGAATGTTGTCTGAATCAAAGTTGTAGCCAAATGAGTTATCTTTTCAACGCATTTTGAATCGCCTCAATCGGATATCGGAATACAAAGTTATGATAAAAATACTGAAAGAAGGTGCAGCTGCCTGTTTAAAATAAGAAATTCCGTTATATAATCCGTTAAAACAACAAATTCCGTTAGTTTTTCCATTAAAACTAAGAAATTCTGTTATATAGCCACTTTTAATATATAGAAGATATATATATATATATATATATATATATATATATATATATATATATATATATATATATATATAGAATTTATAAGGTCATTGATGAGAGCAGGTTTCTTTTGTGCAGATTCAAAATTATGAAACATCTTATGTTTGGGCAAATGATCCGACTGAGAAAGAAGCCCTTCATATTAGAAAGGAGCTTAAGTGGACAGAACATTAATGATTCAGTAAACGTTACCCTATGCTAACTACCAAGAAAAAGGAAAATAGTATATTTGATCAAATTCTTTAGGGTAATCTTGTATTTTATTATCGTTACGATAATAGAGTGGAGGGGATGCAATCGCAGCTTATCCTATGAAACAAATGTACAAAGTGTTGTACAATATCATAAACTCCTCAGTAAGAAAGGTTACAAAGCTTTGGTGTATAGGTAAATCTTATTTTTTTTTTTCTTATAGAAATCACGACTTAGTTAATTCTAAGTTTAATCCAATCCATCAGCTAAAATATAGCTTCACAATTCATAGTGGATCACTAATCAGAAAATGTAAACAAACAAATATGTCGTTCTTATGCCCATGTTTGAGCCCCATTCTTTCTCTTTTTTTTCCATCCATTTTTTTAGAGTACTCATTTTCAACCACACATTCTCCAAATAAAATAGTATTACACACAAATTTAAAACTTTTCATCACTTTTCCACCACACATTCTCCCATCAATCACTATTCAAAAACTATTTCTTCCTAAACAAATGGGGGCCAAACACCCACTATATATTGTTGGAAGCTTGGAAATGGATAAAAACTTTTAGGACAGGAGATAATAATATTTGAGAGAACACTTAAAAAAGAATTATATAAAAAAATTAATGGAAATAAACATTGCAATAAATAGATTAATAATAAAAGAGAGGAAATATTATTGTTGATGTAGTAGCGGTATTGGAAGGAATTGAGGTCTAGGTTGCACACAATTTTCTTAAAATAGATTCGTACCTCTAACATGGTGTAAGATCACTAATCACATCCGTCTCCCAAGATACAATAGTTGAAAGTAACTGACTAATACCTTATCACTATTTTAGACGAATTGAGAATGCTTACACTTCTATCATCGAGTTAGAACAAAATCTTCTAAACCACTAAGAACAATATTCTTGAAAATAAAGAGAACAGGGAGAGATTTAAAGAGGAGAAATCTCTCAAATTTTGGTGGATGGAATGAGAAAAATATCTCCTTGTATAGTACTAGGACAAGGGGGTTTTGATTTCCTATTAATTTTTCATTAACAAAAAAAAATGTTATAGGCTTTATAACCACCAATTCAACTGAAAATTAACTAGAAAGTTGAAATTAACATTGTAGTTACATCCCATAATTTATTCCAATTCATTGAAAAATTAACTAAAGAATTTGAGATCAAAATTGTTGTTACACCTCATTTACTATTTAATTTATTTTTTCGATAATTATCCACATGAATGAAATTCACAATAATGATAGACAAATGTACATGGTGATAGAATTCAACGATCGAAACCTACATAGGATAGGTAGGTGTTACCTTTTGAACCTTTCATTGTGTAAGTATGTTTACTTTACTAGTTGATTAGCGGACACGATATCATTGAACTATTCTATCATTTGTGTAAATGATGTCATAAACACACATGAGTCTATCTAATACAACTCAATTCTCTTAGTTATGTTCATTTTAGCCATCAATGTCTCCCTGGTTTTGTGAAAGTTTCGAAAGAATTAGACCCCTGTAATTCTTCATTGAAGCGGCCCCACATCTATTTTACATAGGTGATCTCTTAATTAAGAGTAACCCACATTATTCCACTCAAATATTTTGACACATACGGATAATTAAAAGTTTAGCTTATCCTTTATCCTTTATGGGTATCACTGTTTTTTCATAGAAATAGACTGGGATGAATTCCCACAATGACCCAACATGATCTTTACAATGAAGTTGTTCATTTGAACCTAGATTTTGGGATATCCAGTCAACTAAGTTGGGTTTAGGGTGCACACATATCCAATAGTAGACGTTGAGTCTTTTATGTTAGATATCCATTTGCATCACTGTATCATTCTAAGATAGCTGGATATCTTGTATAGTGCAGTTCATAGTTACAAGTATGTATTAAGTACCTCAATACTATCACAATTTCCAATCAATGGTCAGCTCTAGGATTACTTGTATATCTACTTAGCTTATTTACTGTATAGGCTATGTCAGGTCTTGTACAACACATCAAGTACATTAGACTAACAATCATTCTAAAGTATATGTACATTTATGTATGTTGGTATTCTGGCAACACTAATGTTATCTTTACTTAAATTTCAAGAATATTTTCAACATAATATGACTGATTTAAGACAAGATGTTCTAGGGATCTTTATTCCTAAGATAACATTGGCCAGTCCCTTATTTTTTAAGTCAAATATTAAATTCAACATATCTTTGGAGATTTGATCATTCAATAATTATTACCAAGAATGAGCACAGTATCAACGTATAGACATGGAATAACATATTGTTTCTCAATGTCCTTAGTATAAATGCATTTATTGCATTCGTTGATTTTAAATTTATTTGCTATCATATCACTATTAAATTTTTCATGCCATTATTTTAGTGCTTATTTTAAGCCATAAAATGATTTCACTAGCTTACAGACTTTCTTTTCCTGTCCAGAAGCAATAAATCCTTCATGTTGTTCCATGTATATGTCTTCTTCTAAATCTCTATTCGAAATGCTGCCTTTTTACATCCATTTGATGTATTTCAAGATTGTGCATAACAGCAATTGCTAGTATATTCTTATGGAATTTATTTTTGTCATAGGAAAATAGGTATCAAAGTAGTCTAAATCTTCTCGTGTCTATAACCTTTAATTATAAGTCTCACATTTTATTTATCGATTGATCCATCTGCTTTAATTGTTCTCTTGAAAATCGAATTGGATCCTAGAGGTTTACACTCAGGGAGAAGATTCACTAATTCCCAATTGCGATTTTGCAGTATGGAATCAATTTCGCTCTTAATAACCTCTTTCCACAAAGGTCCTTTAGTAGAGCTTAATGCTACTTAATAGTTTAAGGTTCGTTTTCTAGCAGATAGGTCAAAAAATTCGAACCAAAAGATTTTTTGTACTTGCTCTTTTACTACCTCTATGTTCCTTTTCATTTTCTACAAGTTTTTGGTTCTGACTATTTTCACTAATAGTATCCAATGTTCGTTTTGATGAACTTGGTGTTGGGAATTTACTTAATCATGCACAATGGAAAATAAAACAATTTCAATTCCCACCAAGGATCTGTTTTGTGTTTAGATAGAAACTATGATAGGAATTATACATTTTGTAGATTCTACAAACTCCTTTACTAATCTTGTAATACGAACAATCACGATCTGCAATCCACAGTTATCCAATCGTCCAACCTCCAATGGAAATCCATACTGGGAACACGAATGAGAGAACTAGGGTTTTTACTTTTCTTGTGTTAGAAAGAATAATTATTTTCTCTACTGATTTTTTCAAATCCTAGCAGTCTATTAATGCAAGTCCAAACGGGCTTAGCCCATCGCTTTACTTAATCTAGTCCAATATTTAATTAATCCAATTAATTAAATTATGTTCATGAACTAATTAATCCAATTAATTAATTCGGGGCTATTAACAAGCAACCAAATTAATTAATTGTCCAAAATTGTTAATTAATTAATTGGTGAATCTCATTCTTCTTATTCTCCTTTTATGTATGACCCATTAGATTTTTGATCACGATACCTAACGACGTGAATTATTATTTTGATCTAATCAAAATCAATAAATTAAAATACCTCTTTTAATTTATCATCAATTCACATTCGTCGTCTCAGATTAATATCTAGCAATGTGTCAGGGCAATACATGTAACGAAAAATGTCATGTGGTGTGACAAAATCAAACTTGTTCGCTTACCATGAAACTATAATCCCTTCGTCAATATAATCCGATCAATTATTAGATATTGATATGTGTCAATCTCAATTATCAATCATATCTTTCATTCCATTATTAAGTCAATATAACTCGAAAACTCGATTTCGACTTATAAGTACACATTGACCACGGATTTCATTATCAACTTAATTGAATGAAATGTAGATCATAATCTTTTACTATCTAAGAGTGATGAATCCTCTATTAATCATTCCCAACCTTAATATGATTCTTAACATACCCGAACGATGCTGTATTAGCGACCTTTGGCAGAGCTATTATCCAATATCACCAAAGTATGACTATCCTCATATAAGGCACTATGATGATCTCAAGTCAAGGGACCAATTCCACTACCAAATGTTAGAGATTAACCATTGACACTCAGATAGTTATCCATGTAAAATCTCCAATGTTTTGTTCTATAACAAAACATCCACGTGTTCATTCAAGTGTCACCACATTTTAGCTTATAAGATCAGCTACTTACTTTACAAGTAAGAAATACCACATGTGATGGTCTATCCATAATAACGATATCCATATTTCGTTACTACATACGACTACGAACGATTTAAGATTTAGTCATATGTAATTTTTATCTCACAATCACAACTCCTTGTAATTAAAAAATTACCAAGACTTGAATCTATGAATTCTATTATTTAATTTATTAGAATATTAATTCAATTAAATAATAGATCCTGCCATAAATATGCATCGATTATTTATATATACTGCTTTAACATTTGTTTGGATCATTGACGAGACCTTAGTTCCTGTATGATGGCTCCATTGTTATCACAATGCAGAAGCATGTGATCAATAATGTTAGGAACTTCTCCAAATTCATCGATGAACTTCCTAATTCAGAACACAACTTTTGTTGCTTTCTAAAGCAATGATGTATAAGCTTCTAGTATTGAATCAATGATTGTTTCCTGTTTGGAACCTTTTCAACACACCGTCCTGATTGAGATATGCTATCGTTTTAGTTTCATTAGAAATTATCATCAGAGTATCCATGAACTCTCAGTTCATTTTCTCAATATAAAATCTTCTCAAAATTTTATCTATATAGATTGTGATAAGTTAAACAATCTTCTAGATTTATCTCTATAGATCAAGTTGTTTTTCCCATATCTATCACAAAAAATTATTTGACTACCTCAATTTCAACAATTGAAATATAAGGACGTCGTTTCCTATAATATGTCTCATACATAGAATATTAGGATTGCGACAATGCTCCCATTATCTTTTTGTAAACACACAGTTCATCTTCCTTTTTGATAAAATCAAACATTTTGACTTTTACATCAAATCGAAGATTTCAACTCCAAGGGACTTGTTACAATCCATATATGGATTGTTCAAGCTTGCAACCTTGTTGACTTCTTTGAATTCAAAACTTTCGGGTTGTGTCATATACACTTCCTCTTACGGAATGTAGTTTTGACATCCATTTGCCATAACTCATAGTTAGGTATGGAGCTATTACAAGCAAAATTCGAATGGACTTTAGCATGGCTACATGTTAAAAGTTTTCATCAAAGCCAACTCTTTGTCGTTGTTTATAACCTTTTGATACTAGCCTTGGTTTGTATATAGGAATGTTTCCATCCATGTTGACCTTTTTCTTACAATCTCATTTACAACTTATGGGTTCTAATCCATTAGGCGTGTCGACTAAGGTCCAAACCTTTCTTACATACATTAAGTTCATATCAGATTTCATAGCCTCGCCATCTCTTTGAATCAACACTTGACTTTGCTTATGCATAATTAGTATGTTCATCATCCTTGATTAGTAATGCCTGATTAGTAATGATGGATTCTTACCTTCTAGAAAGTCGAATGATCTTACAAGATATCCATGAAACTGACGTGTCCTCAATAGTTTCCACTTCCTGATCAATAGTATGTCCCTCAGCAGGTGTGAGATCAGACTCAGGTTCATCTACGTAGTCAACTATATTTGTGAATTCTTTAACTCCTTCAATATTTATTCTGCTCCCACTGTCCTCTCCTACAATAAACACTTTCTCTAGGAGCATGACATGTATTGAGATGATCACCTTCTTCTCAATGGGATTATAGAATTGATATCAAATTGTCTCTTGGATATCCCACAAATATATATTTATCGAATTTAATCTCAAACTTATCTGATTTAGTGTGATTCACTTAAGCGTCATAGCCCAAACTTTCATATGAGATAAGTTGGGCATTCTACCTTTCCATAACTCGTATGGAGTTTTGTCAACCGATTTAGATGGGACACGATTTAGTACGTAGCATGTGGCAATAAGTGCATGAACTCAAAATAATTTTGGAATATTTGCATGACTTGTTCTTAATTGCACTATATCTAATAGTGTACGATTCCTCATTTCAAATATACCATTGTGTTGTAGTGTATTTGGAGAAATTCACTACGAGAGAATCTCATTCTCATTTAAAGAATCTAAAATTCTCAATTTTAGATATCCTTCACCTCAATCAAGTCTCAGTATGAGAATATATTTACCTATTTGTTTCTCTATTTCTAGTTTGAATCTCTTGAACATTTCAAGAGTTTCATGATTGAATTTCATCAAATATATATGATCATTTCTGAAATGGTCGTCTATAAATATGATGAGATAAAAGAAACCTCATATAATATTGATTGATATGGGTCCATATACATCACTATACATTAGACCTAGTAATTGTGCAGATCTTTTACCTTTTCAGTAAAAATGAGATTTGATCATTGTGCTTAACAGACATGTTTCCCATATGTCAAATGATACATTTGACTCAAATATACATCTCCATGTAAGTTTGGAACTGCATTCTCATTTATGTGACCAAGTCTGCAATGTCAGATATATGTGTTATTTAGATTATCATTTTTATGTCTTTCAATCTCTATTCTCATTATAGAATACTTAATATTTAGAATATAAATATCATTTTGTAATTCACCATAATCATTAAGATCGATAAAAATGAATAACAACTGTCCTTAACATTAAAATAATTCATGTCCAAAAATGAAATTTATTTAACGTTCTTGGTAATGGTGAGAACAAAATAACATTTCTCTAATTCTAATATTAAGCCTAAAGGCAAAGGCAAGAAGTAGCTCCTACAGGTAATACAGCAACCTTTACCCATTTTCAACGTACATATTAACTTTTGCCTTTTGCAGTGATCTACTTATATTTAGTTTCTGCATAATTGTACAAATAAGAGATCCATATCTGGTATCAAATACCCAAGAAGTTAATAAAGTAGACAAAGCCTTGCAGTTTCCTTTCCAATGACCTATCATTCCAAAATAATAATATGAGTCGTTAGATTTGGTATTGTCCTTATTCACTTTAACTATCTTAGTCATCTTGGTTGCTTTCTTAAGGCATCCATTAGACTTCCATAGAGGAATCTATAACTAAGATTTGCCCACTACAAACATAGATATTGGATTTAACAGTCTTAAGCATGTTCAGCAACTTAATAAGTATGCATTCGAATTTATTCATGTTAAATTCATAATTTGTTATGAATAACTCCCGATGGAGATTGTAGAACCAAGTCTATACTTAGTTCATTATTCATGAATGAACTCAGTTGAGACAACTTCTCAAAATAGTCAACATCTTTAGCACACGAACAATGGCTAAAGATTCTTCTACCATTATGTACTATTATAATTGCTAGGAAATCTCGTATATTTCCACACGTGATTGTTCATCATTAAACACATTGAGATGAAAAATCATGTGTTAACATCTATACTCTCATGTTGCTTTTGTAACTCATGTGACATAGTCTCAAGTATCGCACATGCTGCAGTACTATCGTCATCACCGTGTTTATTATAACTGATAAGTGCATTTTTGTGCACTTATCCGGGGCCATTTTACTAAGCTTTTGTGTCATTTTATTATTGTATTTTGCTTAACTTAGATTATTTTTATATTATTTCAGTTTTGGACTCGTTTTGAAGCAATTGGAAAAGAAAGAAGGATAAATTGGCTAATTGATGGAATTTTGGGACTAACATGCATTTGGGTAAAAGTTGAAGCACTACAATTGAAGTAATTTGATGAGGAGGACCAAGATGGAAGAAATAATGAAGAAAAGGGCGGAAAAGAAAAGTGGTGAAAATTTAGCTTAGGCAACCGCCCATTTATTTTTCCTGGTCGGCCGCCCAACCTTCAAGATCATTAAAAGAACAAAAATAAATAGCCTGGGCGGCCGCCCCATTTTGTACTAGGCACTCGCCCAGGCCATTTCGAGAAAAAATTCTGGTTTCTTAATTTGACTACAACTCTTATGGAAACGAATCTTGAGGAGTTTTTTAAAACCCTATGGCCGTCCAAAAGAATGGGGGAGACAGTACAACATAAAGAGAACCCAGGAATACATCAAGAAGAAGATTTTGGGGGCAAGAATTTGAAGAAGAACTACAAGAATTCTTGGATTTGAAGCAAAATCGTGATTTTGGTGATGTCTTCTTTTACTTTAATTTTGTATTTTCTTAGTCTATGCCTTTGATAAATTTCGATCCTATCTTGTTGGATCAAAGGTCATAGTCTATACTGACCATGTGGCTTTGGAATATCTAATAAAAAAGAAGGATGTCAAGCCAATGTTAATTCGTTGGGTACTACTACTTCAAGAGTTTGATCTAGAAATCAGGGATAAGAAGGGTAGCGAAAATGTGGTAACGGACCACCTATCGTGATTGGAATAGGAGACTCAAGACGAATCCATGGTAATTAATGAGGTTTTTTCAGATGAGCAAATATTTGACATGAAAGTTACACCATGGTATGCAGACATCGTGAATTATTTAGCCAAACCCATTTCTCCACTTGATTACTCCAACGACTAGCAGGGAAGATCATATTCTCTACTGTCGAGGAGCTGATCAAATTATTCGGTGATGTATTCTCGAGGAGGAGATACCGGCCATTCTTGAACATTGTCATTCATTTGCGTATGCGGAGCATTTTGGGGCATCGAAAACAGCTGCAAAAACTCTACAATCTGGGTTCTATTGGCCGACAATATTTCGAGATATGTTTGAGTTCGTGAAGCGTTGTGACAGATGTCAACTCCTGGGTAATATTTCGAGAAGGAATGAAATGCCTTTAAATAGCATCCTTGAAGTAGAGCATTTTAATGTATGGGGAATAGACTTCATGGGACCGTTCCCACCTTCATTTTCGAATCAGTACATACTGGTCGTCGTTGATAATATCTCCAAATGGGTGGAAGCAGTGGCGTTGCTCACTAACGATGCTAAAGTAGTGATTGGGTTTTTAAAGAAATCCATTTTTACTTGCTAGTGATGGTTGTAGACACTTTTGCAATAGCCATTTTGAGTCATTGTTGTCTAAATATGGCGTCCAGCGTGTAGCAACTCCATATCATCCTTAACCAAGTAGCCAAGTTGAAATCTCCAACATGGAGTTAAAAAGGATATTGGAGGTGATAGTGAGTTCCTCGATGAAGGATTGGTCTAAGAAACTTGACGACACACTATGTGCCTACAGGACAGCGTTCAAAACACCCATAGGCATGTCTCCATACAGGTTGGTTTTTAGGAAAGCGTGTCATTTTTTAGTTGAGCTAGAGCACCGAGCATATTGAGCAGTCAAGAACTTGAACTTTGATTTGAAAGCAGCTGGCGAAAAACTTTTGCTTCAACTTAATGAAATGGATAAATTCTGGTTGGAAGCATATGAGAATGCAAAACTTTACAAGGAGCGTACCAAGAAGTGGCATGACATGCATATACAATGACGAGAGTTTGTAGTGGGGCAGAAAGTGTTGCTGTACAATTCTAGACTCAAGCTCTTCCCGGGAAAATTGTTGTCAAGGTGGTCTGGTCCATATACGGTCATCAAAGTTTTACCATACGGAGTAGTTGAGATAAATCATAAGAGCAAAGGAAACTTTACTGTGAATGAACAACGGCTTAAGCACTATTGTAGAGGGGAATTTTCAAAGAAAAGTCAAATGTCCACCTTACATAGTCGGCAGGAAGCACCACGGTAAAGTCGAGCTATCGACTATAACCTAGCGCTGGTTGGGAGGCAACCCAACATGTTCTTCCCTTTTATTTTCTCCACTTTCTGCATTCGTTTTTACATTTTTCTGATTTCATTTTTTTTGGACATAATAGGTAGTTAATCGTCTCTAGGACCACTAAGCATCAGAGCATGATCACACACAGTCTATAATATATAGAGAATCAGTTTGGGGGTGTCGAAATGATCAATTTTCAATTTGTGCAAAAATCACATGTTTTGGGAACAATGGATTCAACAGGTATTTTTCCTAAACTCCATAAATGTTTTTGAGTTAGAAGTGATTATGGGAATGAGATTCATGGCTTACACGTACACACAGAGGTATTAGAGGAGTTTTGACTAATAGTGGGGGTATTAGGACATAGTCAAGCTTTGGGAGTTTCCAAATATTGATTTTCGTGATAATAGGCTAAGAATGGGTTTTCAAGGGAGTGAATATGTTTTCAAAAATTTTTCACAGTGCACTACCTAATCATTTTCATTTAAACTTGTTCTGCACGAGACTTGAAGTTTGGAAAAAAAAGGAAAATTACTGCTTCAAGCTGGGCGGGCGCCCAGCTTTACTAGCCAAGTGCTTGCCCAGATCGATTAAGGGCTAGCAGACCCCTAATCACAACACTGGGCAGTCGCCCAGTTTTATACTGGATGGCCGCCCGGTTTCCCGAAATCAAAACAAAAAAAAAAAAGAAAGACAAAATAGGGGTTTTACAGATTTGTTTAAAAAAAAAAAACCCCCCAAAACCCCACCGTAGAATTCGACCCCTTCCCCTTAAACTCGTTTTCTCCTACACCATATTCTACAATCCCAAACCAAATTCCATTGTTTACATAGAAAATTTTAATTGTTTACCTTGTGGATCATCCACCTACTACACTATTTTGGCCAAAGGAATTCGAGGTATGTTTAACTTCTCTTCCCTTCCACTCCAATATCTTGCCTATATCTTAATGCACTATTCGAGTTCTCATTGAAGATTATGGGATGAGATAGGTTGTGGTTCTTGTTGGTTTGTGTTGTTATGAAAAAATGGAGCTTTGATTCACACATTAATCTCTTTAAATTTCATGGGAAACTAGATACCTTCAAAGTGTTTGACAATTTACCTCAATGGAGACTTTTGTGTGATTAGGGCACATTTAGTATGTGGATTTTATTGGGACACAATTGATATTGTCATTAGTGTTGTAGCTCTATAAAATGGCATTAGAAAACATCAAAAACACACAGACTCCAATTGGCACACTTTGGCTCCGATTGTGGGTAAACACATGGATTTGCATCTTTATTCTTCATTCATTGGATCCTTCCCGCATCACATGTTATTCTCTTGAGCATGACATGCATTTTTACATGTTGACACCATCCAGCTAGCATAGAGTTTATACATTGGGGGTATTCCACACTTTCTCCTATTGATATGTGTATTACCTCTTTTACTTACATTCTCTATTTCCCTATGTAGGTACAACATGCCACCGAAACGGAAGGCTACAGTTCTGGAGAAAGGGAAGTCTAAGTTTGGGGAGACATCAACTCACCATCAGAGGGCAAACACAAATCTTAATGAGGGGAATATACCAAGGTTCTTCACTGATGAACGTCGTGACCATTTTGATGGGAAGTGTAAGGATAAGAAATTCCATCAAGAGAGGCGATTCGTTATTGATGATGTTCCGAGAAGCCTACTAGAAAGAGTTGTTTATCACTGTGGTTAGGACAAAGTTGTTGAGGCTCCTCATGCAGCACATCCTACCTTAGTGAAGGAGTTTTTCGCCAACTTCAATGCCGAAATTGTTGTCCCTGAGTCTTCACATAGGAACCAAACATGTACGGTTGTAAGCAAAAATCGCCAAACCGAAACCGCATTTTAAAAACCGTCAGTTTGGTGTCACGTGGTCCCGTCAACAAAATGGTTTTAAACTAAACCAATTCGGTAAAAAACGGTTTGGTTTATGTTTGAGAATTTTAATTGTGGTTTAAAACCAAACTGGACCGACGAAAAAATATATAAAAATTAAAAATGAAAATTTCTGAAAAATCTAAATATGTAAAATTCAATAGTTTTGTCATGTGTAGGTATTTTTGTCAATTTTTAATTTTCTATTACACATATATTATTATTACCCAATAATCCTAATTTATATCTAATAATCTCAAGATTAACGTAATATATCAAAAGCTCATTTTCTCTCCAGAATTCAGATAAATTTCAGCCGACACCCGACACAACCTTGAGCCACCAGCACCACAGCAAATTGGAGACAAAGAGATCATGGGCCTTTGGTGATAATATTTGCTACGAATAAAGTTTCAGATCAATAATTTTTTTTGAGCAAATTGAGGTAAGAAATCTGAAATTATATGGGTTTCGCATTTCTCTCGACTATTGGATGATTGTGAAATAAATTTATTCACTTTGATGGAAAGGGTTTATCTACTATGTATATGATTCTATTCTATTTGTGTAGACATACTCCTATTTTGTGACTGAATTAGGCTTGATAAAATATGTCAATAGAAGTTAAAAAGTATTCATGTGGATGAGCTGTTTAATAAGTTAAAAGAAACCAATAATGACTCCAGTGACAATTATACTTGCATCAATTTAATTGTTGTGTTTTATTTTATGTTTAGATATTTTGTTAAACTGTTTCTTTAAGTATTTTAAATTAATAAGGATGATATTTATTCAGTTAGCCTATTAAAGTCTTGGATTTTGATCCAGAGGTATAAAGTTTATCATTTAAGGTGTTGCCTTATTGATGTCTCAGTAACTGCATTATGGAACTATATGCCTTCAATAAATATTTAGTTTATAGGTGTTTTGGGCCTTATATTTATTAGACTTATATTGTAACGTTATAGTAACGTCTTAGCCTAAAAAGGGTGAACAAAAAACTATTATTATGATTTCACTTGGATTTAATTGGTATTTAAATTTATAATAGATATATTTAGTTATTTTAGATTTATTGCTAGTAAAATATAAATATATATTGAATTCAATGAATTAATGACATAAAAGTGGACAGACAAAAGAAGATACGACGAAACCGCTGGTTTAAAACCGGACCAAACCGTTAGGTTTAGGTTTGAGTTTTTTTAGACCGTTCAAAATGGTTTGGTTTAGGTTTGAATTTTTCTCAAATTGGTATAAACGGTTTCATTTGAAAATCTGTTAAAAACGGGTAAACATGGATCGCTTACACCCCTATAAACATGGGTAAAAGGCAAGTGGATTCGATTCAGCCCGATCGTGATTGATAGATACAACGAGCTCAACCGCATGGATATAGATAGATCCACTATCTACTGAGCCCGATTCGGCATTGGTTGCTCGATTTCTATATGGTCGAGATGACGCATGGCCACTTCGTACGGGTTGATTCATTCTTAATCAGTTGACTTTGAAGTTGAGACTCCTTCACATCTTTATCTCCACCAATATACATCCCACCACCCAGCGGAGTCGATTTAATGAAGAAAGGACCCACCTACTTTATCATTTGGTACAGGGGCACAAAATAGATTCGGGATCCCACATTTTTATTGTCCTACGAGAGTTGGCAGCATCAATTGATCCACAGCGCAGCATTATGTTTCCCTGTCTTATCAGTGAGATTTGTTTGGCTGTCAGGGTTCCACTTTTGTCCAATGAAGAGATTTCTCACCCCGATATCCCAATCAGTAGAAGGACAACAGAAAACTCTGAAGCTCGGCTTAGAGGAGCAGCAAGAGTACATCATCCCGAGCAAGTTCTTCCCCCACCGTCGAATGTTTTGGATACCGACACGACCCTTCTTAGTATACAGTTGTCCCAGATGCAAATAACCGAAATGGAGTTAGGTCGATCTGTTGGCAACATTACAAATATTTTGGAGGCGATGCAGTAGAGGCAAATCTATATTGAGGGAAAATTGCAGCGGGTGAGCATGCAAGTACGAGGGTTTCACCAATATGATGAGAGCATGCGCCATGATCAAAGAACCATCACGTATGTATATGATCAGGTACATGAATAGAAGCTCAGTTTTGGGAGTCGATTGGAAGCCATTGATCGAAACTTAATGCCAGCCTGGTTCCTCAAGACCACTAGTTCATCAGGCCAGTCGAACCAGCCTGGTTCCTCCACGCAACCGCATCCACCCCCGGGGAGTTTCTGATCCTATACTTTTTTATTTTGTATATGTTATCATTTACATTGGGGGACAATGTGAATTTTTTTGTTTGGGAGTGGGGGTTGATTTAAAATCTTTGTTGCCTACTTTTCAATGCTTACTTTTCAAATGCTTCTTGTATTTTTTCTAAAAAAAAATTGTGTCTGGTACAACGTTGAACGACTTGCCATCTATGATGATATTTGTTTGAATTGAGTATAACTTGAGCAAGAACTAGAAAACATCATATCTTATGATTCTACTTGAGTGCTTATCCATGTTAGACATGTTACTTGAGCACATAGCCATCATTGACTTATCACTTATGTTGGAGCATGACTTGTTTATGTGGAGTTAATGGTTGATTTGTTGACCTAAGTTTGAATAAGACCCTCAATTCCTTTGTGTAGAACCCAAATTGCTAAAAAGCAATTTGGGGTAGGAATGTTAGTGCTTGTATTCATAGAAGTTTGAAGGTTTGAAGTTCTTGGATCAGAT
Organism: Fraxinus americana; assembly: GCA_035079005.1. Taxonomy (NCBI): domain Eukaryota; kingdom Viridiplantae; phylum Streptophyta; class Magnoliopsida; order Lamiales; family Oleaceae; genus Fraxinus; species Fraxinus americana. The sequence goes on from CM068714.1 coordinate 8,025,757, forward strand.
CCTTGGTTGAAGGAGTTTGAGTTAAAAAGTCAAGAACGGGTACCGATCTATGTTAAAATTTAAATCCTATGAAGAAAAAAAAAAGAAAGAAAGAAAGAAAAGGTGATACATCTTATACTTCTCTTCGTAGCCTTTATGACTCGAGTTATTAAGTCCGTTTGGGTATTCAAAACTCGGTGCCCTGTGGTTATCTAACTTGGGAATCATCGGCCTAAAACTTAATGGAGAGAAGTCTTGTACACAAGATGTCGAAAAAAAATGTAGCAATCAAAATATAAACGTAGCAAGAGAAAGAAAAAGTGATTTAGACTATAAGCTGTGAGAGGTACCCTATAAAGACTTCAAGATTTGAGCTCTGGATATTGATGGTGTGACTTTGAGAAATTCTTACAATTTTCCTTCTAGAGATATAAGTGCCTAATTATGATCACTTTGCATGGAAAAATGCATCTTAATGATCATTAGAAGCCCACATGTGCAAAAATTCCTTGGGATTGGAGAGAAAAGTATAAGGAGTGATTTTACACGAGAGGTGTGAGAAAAAAATTGACCACCCAGGGATGGGATTACGATTAAATCAACAACACTTAATTGATTGTGTTCTAGTATGGGGTGAATTCAATATTGTCTAACCACACACACACACACACTAAGTCAAACATTGGATAAGTACAAATGTTTTATTCTTTTTTAATGTTGTTGGATATATCTAGAGTGTTGTTTTAATTCGAACCTGAGGCTGAGGCATATGGAAAGCCGTTTAACGTGGAATTTGTTTGTTTTAGATTGTTTAGATTAATGATTTGGTTGAGCTCCTAAGTTTTGTGTGTGTTGTTTTGTTCGGGGACGAACAAATGCTTTAGTTTGAGAGTATTTGATAAGTGCATTTTTGTGCACTTATTCGGGACCATTTTACTAAGCTTTTATGATATTTCATTATTGCATTTTACTTAACTTAGATTATTTTTATCTTATTTCAGTTTTGAACTTGTTTCGAAGCAATTAGAAAAGAAAGAAGGATAAATGGGCTAATTGATGGACTTTTGGGACTAACATGCATCTGGTAAAAGTTGAAGCACTATAATTGAAGTAATTTGATGTGGAGGACCAAGATGGAAAAAATGATGAAGAAAATGGCGGAAAAGAAAAGTGCCGAAAATTTAGCATGGGCAACCGCCCAACCGTCAAAATCATTAACAGAACAAAAATAAATAGCCTGGGCGGCTGTCCTATTTTGTATTGGGCGCTCGTTCAGGCCATTTTGGGAAAAAAAATTCTGATTTCCTAATTCAACTACAACTCTTATGGAAACGATCTTATGGAGTATTTTAAAACCCTAAGGCCATCCAAAAGATGGAGGGAGATAGTACAACACAAAGAGAACCCGAGAATGCATCAAGAAGAAGACTTTGGGGGCAAGGATTTGAAGAAAAACTACAAGAATTCTTGGATTTGAAGCAAAACCGTGATTTTGGTGATGTTTTCTTTTACTGTAATTTTGTATTTTCTTAGTTTCTCCATGTTAGGCTAGATCTATTTGTGCTAGGAGATCGATGAACTTTGCTATGTAAATTTGGATTTTAGTTTTACAATTATTCGCAATTAAAACATGTTTTGAGGTTTGAATGACTTTTATTCACTTATTTGTTTCCACAATTATTATACATGTGATTGAGTGAGTGTGGTGTTCTATTTCATGCATTCGAGAGAAGAGGAATAGACTTGACGAGGTATTAGTCATCTTGAGGTCCGATACAGGATAGATATATACCTCTATGCCTTGTGTAAATCTTTAAGTGAACACAAAAATACATAAATTCTCGTGAATTTACATTCGTCATAGAGATATAGTTGGGGGGGTTTACATGAATAGGTCCAGCAATTCTCGAGAGAGATTGTTGGATAGGTTAGGATTATTGATTTTTCAAACTATCAAGCATGTTGTTGATGTTATAGAACTAGATTCCAAGGCGAACATTGCATGGGAAGGCGAACATTGCATGGGAATTCGTGATCCTATTACTCGTTTGTTATTCATAGGAAAAATCCAATTTGCATCTAATCACTCAATTGCATTTAGGCTTAACTTAAATTTAACGTGCAAAGTAGTTATAGTTTAGTCATAAATCTCATCCAAACTCTCATAGAATCGGTTAAGGTTTCGGTAATTAGAATTGAACTACATCAATCCTTGTGGGAACGATATTCGAAATTCTCAATTCCACTTTATTACTTATTAACGAACCGTACACTTGCAGCGATTTTTAAAACAAACTATTATTTTCGTGAACAATAACCGCCACCTCTTCTTTTGTCGAGGCATCAACATGTGTCTCTAGAAATGGCTACTCAAAGATATACCGATTTAACAATTCTCAGATTGCGGTGCCAACCAAGAAAATTTGGTTTGGTTGTTGGTATCCAGTGTGCCTCTCAAATACACATGGTTACTCATGATTTAATAAATATAAATGATAAAAAGTAAAAGAATAATATATAGAATGCATCAATTAATTTAACATGGTCTTTCGTTAAATTAATTGCGCTCCCACTATTTAACTCAAATTTATGACCCCCTCACATAAATTTATGGAATCCATGCTTGACTCCCAATGGGTTGAGATCACATTTGTTATATTAAAACTTTAAGTGTACTCAACAAGCCTTAATAAAACATTTGGGTAGATATTATTATCAATTGTATCTTCATACAACTCCTAGAGTATTAAGTGATAACTCTTTGTCTTCACACATCTTATGTGATAGGTTAGCACGCCTATAAATTTATCTCGTTGAGTGTACTCAACTAAATAAATTTTAGTTAAGTCAAACATATCATTCAGAAGTATCTAATATTTCATAATGTCAAACATATCCCTAATAGACCAGTTTTGAGTGTACTCAACAAGTTGAGATCGATTGAGGATTATGATTTTTCACTATAATGATGAAAGGTGAATATAAGTATGACTTAAGATTTTTGTGAGGGGTTTATCATGCAAATGTCTCATCGTAATAATTATATATATTTTATTATGTATCTAGCATGCAAATAAACATACATAGAATATTGTGGACGATTATGGACTTTACTATCTAGCCATGTTTGAGCCACATTAAAATTTTCATTCTCATTCTTCTACTCATTTTCAACCACATATTCTTCAATAAAATAATATTTTTATCACATTAATAACTTTTCCTTCTTTTTCAACCATACATTCTTCATCAATCTACTATTCCAAAAGACATTCTTCCAAAATAATGTGACTCAAACACACCACTAGTCTTCCTAAGCCATGAGAAAGACTAGTTGGTCAGTTCATATGAGACATAACATTGAATTATACAATGCTCCATCTCTATGGCCTCCTCTTTTTGTTTCTCCAATTAGTCCAACTGCAACATGTATCATATACTAGTTGGCACGTATGCCTAAATAATTGGACAAGGAAACCCATAAAATTATAACCAACTCGCATGTCCAAAATAAATAAGAGCTTGCAGGCCCATAGAACAACAAGAAAAAACTAACCAATCAACACATCCATATAGCCGAGTCCATAATCATCCAATAATAAAATATTCATCATATAAATGCATTCCTATATAATATCTAATATATACAAACATGTTACGAATTTCTAGCAACTAAAGTAGACTAAACTAATTTAGACAAATGGATCGGAACAATTAAATAATTAATTAATCAATTAATTTAATTAGAGAATTTATTTAATTAAAATCAAACCTTAATTAAATGTCGAATTAGAGCCCAACTCTAATTCCACAATTATATGACAGAACTATTTAATTAAAATTAAATTCAAATTTAATATCAAATTAGAGTCTAACTCTAATTTCAAAACTTAAGACGGTTGAATTTAATTAAAATCAAATTTTAATTAAATGCAAAAATTAGAGACCAACTCTAATTCTAAGAAAATTTTTAGGGTGAGACAATTAAAATCAAATTTCAATTAAATGTCAAATTAGAGTTAAACTCTAATGACGAGAATTTATTAGGGTGGATAATTTTATTAAATATTAATTTAGAGTCCAATTTAGGTTCGTCTTTTAAGATTGTAAAATAAGATAAGGAAAGAATAAGGATAAGGATTTGTCTTATTCGTGTCACCGTCTGTTTGGCTATTCTCAAAATGAAAATGAGAAATAATGTCAGACACCAAAATTAAGGATTGTGTGAGACGAAAGTCAAAAATAATCAGCAGATGGGGCCCCTCAACAGTACAAATCCTTCTAAAGAGGAAGAAATAATGCTGGCCAAAATAGGGGCATGATAAGGTTTGTCGGTTGGTTAATTGTCGATTTGTGCATGGGCAGACCCAGGGGGGTCTTGAGGGGGCAGGTGTCCCCCAACTTTTGAGATTCTATTTTTTTTTTTTTTAAATCACGTTTGGTATCGATTGAAATTTAAATTTTAATTTAAATCAAAGTTAACAATTAATTTTAATAACATATTTCATGGAATACATAACTGTTTAATTTTTACCAAAATTTACTAAAAAATTGATTTTAATCTCCACCAAATAAGGGTAAAATCAAAATAAATTTGAATTTCGAAATATACTAATTTTAAAAATTCTCCGACGATTGTATGCTAATCGAATCTACAAATTGTTTGAATCATTTCTAAATTTATTTCAAGAATTACATTATGGACATACCGAATAGTTCAAACATATATCAAAAATAGTTAAAAATACGTTAAACGTAAACCTTTAAAAAGACGTCTAACTCGCATTTTTAAAAAAAAAAATCAATTATTTCATTAACATTTATTATTTTTGCGATACAAATTTCTCAAAGTAATTTTCATCATTTTATTAGGATCGAAATTTTACATTCGAAAAAGTCATATCCCATTTAAATTTTTGGATGTAAAATTACGTGGAGTATGATTTTTTTGGACGTAAATTTTTTATTGTAAAATTTCTCCCAACTTTTTTGCAAGTTTGATTGTGCCCCCTAACGTTAAAGTTCTGCGTCCGCCCCTGGATTTGTGTCCTTTAAGATGTTCACTGAATCATTGAGGTAAGCCAACTTCTCCATCTTTTTCATTTATTCACATTTTTTACTGAAAATGCCAAACAAACACGGTCTAAGTAAATTATATTAGTAAAGCAGTCTACAGCTTTTTAGTTAGTGGAGTTCATCATGTTGAACAATATATGTTGCTTGCACTTCTTCTTCTGCTACTCTTCGAGAATGGAGAATCACAGTCCATCATCAAGACACTTCCGGGTTATTCAGGAACTCTGCCCATCAAACTCGAAACTGGGTCAGTTTTTTCATTCTTTATTTCTTTTTTACGAGTTCAGTTAACTCAGTTGTCTGTAATTGATAATTAGATACATTGAGGTGGGAAAAAATGATGAAGTAAAGCTATTTTACTATTTCATTGAGTCCGAAAGCAATCCTAGAACGGACCCTCTCCTACTTTGGTTCACCGGTGGACCAGGCTGCTCTGATTTTACAGGCCTCTTTTATGAAATAGGTAATCTCTCTTCATATATATTTGTGCAATGGGTATTTATATATCCTTTTCGCTTGTTTTAAGAATGAATTTTGAAATAATGTTTTGATTGAGAATGTTTGCTTAAAAAATAAGAAATTTTTTTTGAGTTTGTCTATAATATTATTTTATTAAACTAATAAGTGTGAGAAGAATTATTTTTAAGGATAATGGAAGTAAAACAGGGGAAAAAATATATTTTGGAAACAATAATAATAAAAAAAATCTTAAATAAAAAGAAACTTAAAATATTAAGAGTTGGAATAAAATTAAATTAAAAAGAAAAGACAAATATCAATGCATTTCAATATTATGTAATTGTTATAAGAAAAAACACAAACTTGGGAATGTGTGGACTCTGGAGCAAATAGGAAAGGTTATAGATTGCGTACATCTGTCTTTTTTTCTTTTTGAAGGTGTAATAAAATAATAATGATTTTTCAGTTCTTTGTTTTTATGTGAGAAAAAATAAAACAAAAGGATTGGGCTGTATGACAACTAAAGTTTGTGGTGACTCAAGTTGGTTTTAAATGTCAATCCTGAACTTTCTGAGTTCTAATTTTTTTATTTTCCAGTATATGTTTTTGTCGCAAACCATAGTTTTATATTATTAAAACAATTTTATTCTTCAATTCACATTAGCAAAAGATAAATACGAAATAAATGAAAAAAATCCAACCCCTTCTCCTAGGGGCGGATCCAGAAAGTTGAGTGAGTTAGGACGGTCGTTGGTTATTAACGATCGCAATAGTGAGATTATTACTAATATTTACTTAAATAATATAAAAAAATTAATATAAGCTAAAAGTCATATACAATGAAAATATAATACAAAATAACAAGAAAAAAATACATTTTTTTTTTTTTGAATCATATATGTATGATTAAGTTTCAAGTTTAACGAATTTAAGCGAGACGCGATAAAACTTATACGTAAAGCATGATTAAATAGTAAATACAAATTCCAAACTTAAGCGAAACTTATGTAAAGTTTTTAAAACAATAATTTTTATAACTATTTTTTACCTAAAAAAAGTGTTTTTCAAACTCATAAAAGAATAAAGAATAGTATTTAGATTGCCTAAATTTAAATTTTACAAAATAAATTGATAAATTCTAACAATAAAATTATATATTATGCATTGTTATCATACCCGACCCGATTGTTGATTGTACAAATTATTGGAACCGTTAGGTCATTGTAATGTTGAATTTTAGTTTGAAAAAAATAAATTTTAAAATAAATATTACTGTATTTCTTTTATAAAATCGTATATATATTTTCTTGTGATAATTGTTAAATTCTTGCATTGTCATAGTGGTCAAGCATTCCATTATCACATACTGATTATAGGTTCGAATCTCACCTATTGCAATTGTCATATAAAATTTTGCTTTGAGCAATTTGGTGGCTAAATAATAATTTATTTATTTAATATATATTTTTTTTATTAAAAGTATGAAATTGCAAGCTTAAATTCTGTTGTTGAACCTCGTGTTAATTTAATGGTTCAAGTTTGTATTGAGACAAATATATTAATGTTGTTACCTTTTTGTTCATTCTAAAACAGTGGTTTGGAACGAAATCAAACTACAAAAAATTGTTTTGTTTGAAATTTTTTCAAACCATTTAAAATGACTTGATTTGAAAATAATTAAAAATTTGTCTAAGTCGAACCGTGTTCGTTCTTGTACCCCCATTCTCCCTTCCCCAATCGTTTCCTCACAACGCATGTTTTAGATTAAAATATTAAACCACGAGTTTAAAATTACGAGCCAAAGATGGCTCTTAATTTTCATTTTGATGTTACTATTTTGGTTTATCCTTAGGCTATTTTATTTTTCACTTGTCATCATGAGCGGACTTAGGGGGGTCCTGGAGGGTAAGTGTCCCCTAACTTTTGAGATTTTTTTTTTTAATAAAATTGTATTTGGTATCGATTGAAATCTAAATTTTAATCTAAATCAAAGTTAACATTTAATTTTAATAACATATTTCATGAAATTCATTACCGTTTAACTTTTATCAAAATTTATTAAAAATTTGATTTTAATATCCAACATACACGGGCAAAATCACAATAAATTTGAATTTCGCTAATTTTAAAAAATCTCCAACAATCGTACGCTAATCGAATTTACAAATTGCTTATGTCATCTCAAAACTTATTTCAAGAACTACATTATGGACATATCGAATAATTCAAACATATATCGAAAATAGTTAAAAATACGTTAAACGTAAGTCTTAAAAAAAAGACGTCTAACTTGCTTTTTTTTTTAAAAAATTCAATTATTTCATTAACATTTATTATTTCATTAATTTTAATCATTTTATTAGGAAATTTTATATGGAATATGATATTAAAAATTTTCAAAATTTTACATCCGAAAAAGTCATATCTCATGTAAATTTTCGGATGTAAAATTATATGAGGTATGATTTTTTTGGACGTAAATATTCGATTGTAAAATTTCTCTCAATTTCTTTACAAGTTCGATTGTGTCCCCTAACTTTTAAGTTTTGCGTCCGTCCCTGCTTGTCACGGTAGGTTCTTGGTACCATTGTGAAGTATTCATTACGAATTTCACAATGCATCTTTCGATTTAAAAAGTCGTTAAACAATGGATTTAAAGTAACAAATCAAACATTGGTTAAAAAGCTGCTAAAAATATATTTTAATAATATGACCTTATTATCTTCTAATTCCCATTTTGTACCACCTTTTTCTGCCTTTTTTGGATTACTAGTTAAATGCCCGTACAATGTACGGGCTTTGGTATTTTTAAGGTAATGTTAGTGTATCAAATATTAATGAAAAACTAAATTATTATTGTGAAAGTTCAGTAAGTTTTTATTTAACATAATGTTTTCCTTTTGATGTCAACAAAAACTTTAAAGAGCATAACGGAGCATGGATTATATATTATGTAGAAACCTGTTCTTGCCATTTTTCAATATACTCAAGTCCAATCCATTCGAACATCTTAAAGGCTCTAACTGCCAAGCAAACAGATCCCAAATCTTAAAAACTAATCATTTGTTGCAGTCAAGAGATAGTAATTTGGAAGAGAAGCATACCTAATACAACTTTATCAGCATCTGTATCCACTCCAACTTGTTTTAGGCTTCTGAAATGCACCTTCATAGTGCTCCTCAACTTCAAGGAAGCTTCAACTATAATGGGAATATTTTATCAGCATCCGTATCCACTCCAACTTGCTTTAGCCATATTGAGACCAATGGTCATGCTCATGTGAGCATGGAGAAAAAAACCACCGCAGAACAGAGAACGAAATGGCAAAAAAAGGATAGTTTAAACAATCCTTAATTTTCAATTACACATCCTCCATCAATCAGATATTCGAAAATGCATTCTTTGGGGGAAAAAATGGGGCTCAAATAGAAATGACACAATTGTTTCAGATGATTTTCAGTTGAGGCAGATAAATTATATTGCCCATTAAAAAATTGAAGTTTTCTATTCAGCAGAAAGAACAATGAAGTCGAAATAATTTCCGAAAACAAAATTGTTTTCTCCATAAAAACATCAGGATTTCGTTTCTTTCATAACTGGCAAATAGCTAACAATAACAATTACAAGTTAAAAAAAATAATGAGAGATATGTTTCTTGTATCAAGAAAATTCAAGAATTTCAGTTCCACACCTGGCAATAGCACCAAAACCCAATCCTTCTATGAGCTTGTTTGGTAACACTAAAAATCCAATTAAAATTGAAAATATAACCGTTATTGGGTCTCACCCGTCTAATAAAAGTCAACAATAACGGCTAGTTTTTCAATTTTAATCCGATTTTAATCTCTACCAAACACTCTATATAGATTCTTGAAGTAACTGTCAGTGTATCTAGCTGGTATAGCCAATAAAAAACCAAAAACTGAACTGCAAAAGGTAAGCAAAGAAGAAAGCCCCAAAACGGACAGGCTAAAACCACTGAAAAATCCTCATGAAGACACAAGATTCAAAATAATTAGCATCAAGAAAATACTATTTAGCAATGTCACCAAAAACTTATCCTTCCAAAGCTTCTTGTAAATAATGTCAGTATATCTACTATTATTATCATCATACCAGGAAATCACAATTAGGATTCAAAGGATAAATACGTATCCAATGTCTCAGCAAATCTACGTGAACCTATGCCAGAGAAAAAAACTCCATCAAATCTTCAAAAGTTCTTATTCACAACCCAGTAATAGAAATCAATAAAAAATTACCAAAAGCTTGTATTGCTACCAAAATACCAAAATCAGCATCTGCCGAACCAAAGAAGAAAAACGAATCATCAGAAAGACCACATAATGAATATAAAGAAAATACCAGAAATCTAGATTCTTGGAATTATTGTCAGGATATCAAAAAATCACTAATATCTTCAAGTTAGGATTCCAATAATAGACAAAAAAATCCTCCGTTTTTGCAGAATTATGAGTACTCAGGAGAAAAAAACTCCATCAAACCATATCACAAGTTCTTATTCTCAATCCAGTTACTGAATAAATACAAAATTATCGAAAGCTTGGACAACCACCAAAATACCAAAAGCAGCATCTGCCAAACCAAAAAAGAAAAACCAACAAAATGTAGGAAAACGGGATGAACATAAAGACCAAGGTTCCAATAATGAGTATAAGAAATTACAAGCAAGCCCGATTCTTTAAATGATGGTCTCGGACCAGGAAATCACAATCATCAGTAGCTGGAAGCCAGGTGAATAATAAAAATAGAAAATGCATTTTTAACGTTAAGTTTGGTTGTTCACAGACTACTCTTCAGAGAAACATAACACCTTTATGGCACTCAAACTTTAACTTTGGCAATAAATAATACAATCACATACCCGCGTAACTGCTCCAATCATATTCGGGAGTGTGATCACGCTTATGCCATTTTGCTCCATCAAAACCAGGAGACAATTTTTTGTTATAGCTTTTGCCCCTGCCTATTTCCATCACTTCATTATCTTGCCTATTTTTGTAGAAGCTGCCAACTACTGGTGGAACTGTGTTTCCCTCTAGAGATTCCCAATTTGCCATTGAAGAATTGAATTCACTCATTCCAGAATTTATAGTCTCATCTTCCATATTCACAATGATTTGGGTTTTTTACTTTCACCCATTATATTGCCTCACAGAGAAATGCCTGCAATATCTATCTTTGCTATGCAGCACAATCTGTCAAAAATGAGCAATGGATAAGAATTAGGAAAAATGTTAATGTTCTATTCATACCTTTTTTTATTAATTACTTTGTGCAAAAGTAATCTTGTAGGATAAGGTGCTCCGGTGTTGATCTACAAGTATCACCAAATATGATGAAACAAAACTAACAGTTGAGACAAATCATGTTAGCTTTTCCAAGATAATAAAAAAAATGAATGAGTTCAATGCAACCACCACCAATGATGATTGGATGGATTTAAGAATGCTAAAATGATACTGGCTAAGATAAGCTTGAAGGAAAATAAAAAATAATGCACCACCTAAGGAGGAATCCAACAAGGGTTCATGGGTCAGAGCTCACCACTCAAGGGAATCCAACAAAGAAATGCAGAATTCTGTAAAAGAAGTAGAAAACAGATCTCAAATAAAACTTGGAAGGAGGTTTTTACTATTTATATGGGTATTTCATTGTTATTTAGACAATTGATGAATGAATAAAATATTTTGTGGTTGTTGCCCAAGTTTCCTCCCTTCTCCCTATCCTTCTCCTTCTCATTCTCCTTTGATTTTCTTATTCTGCCATTCCTGCTTTTAATTCCTTTTCCCATCTATAGATTTCTCTCATCCTCCATTAATTGCTTTCAATTGGTGTTGCATCAGTTCTCTTCATGGAAGCGTTTCATACACTCATACCTATTTAGGAAAAAAAAACCCCTTTGCCCACTCTATCTTTTTTCTCCAGAATGTCTCACCAGAACCATATTAATTCCTTTTCTTTCAAAGTGCCCTTGTTCATGTTAAAAATGATATATTGTTATCATGTCCACCCATATAATGTGCAGGATCTGTAAAAAAAGCAGCATCCAATCTAAATTTTTATGTTTATTTTTTTCAGCCGACTATAACATCGGAATAGAATAAATATGATGCTCACCCTTGTGCGAAAATCCGGCCAGCACCAAGAGCATTGTGTCCAACCTCACTGTTGCCCATATCGTCGTCTGTGGGCAGCCCCATGGCTTTACCGTGCGCCTTCACCAATCTCCATTTCTCAGGCGCACCCTTCATCGATCAATCCACAACAACAATAAACAAATCAATCCGATTTCATTCTCTGAAAAGAAAAAAAAAAAAATCCAATAAGCAAAATTACCTTTTTCAGTGAATCCATGGCAGGAGTCTCGACGACATGAATGCAGTTGTACTGATTGGGTTTGGCCTCACCCCATCCATCCACAACCGCTATGATTTTTCCCTTTGGCAATTTTGGGTGGTCGTTCAATTTCCATGACAATCCAGAGCTACCCATGTCTCTCTCTCTATTTCGAATAAAAAAAAAAGATAATAAATAAGGGGAGAATTGATATCCCCGTGCACGCACGGGGAGTTTGTTTCTCCCCGTACGCGCACGGGGAGAAACACACTTCTCCCCATTCTCCCCGTGCACGCACGGGGAGTTTGTTTCTCCCCGTGCGCACACGGGGAGAAACACACTTCTCCCCATTCTCCCCGTGCACGCACGGGGAGTTTGTTTCTCCCCGTGCGCGCACGGGGGTGGGGAGTATTCTAGTTTTTTTTTTTCCAATTTAAAAAATATTTTCTTAATAATTAATAATCAATACACATTTTTTTAACATAATCCTACTATAAAAAAATCGAATCGTGAAAAATAATATTAGACGAAATGGAATATAAATATAAATATATAGTAATAAGGGAGACAGTAACAGAATAAAAAAAAAAACTACTTAAAAAGACACGAAATGTGAAGCTTAAAATCAACGCAGGGACATATTATTTATAAATGTTGGGGGAAAAAAAAACTAAGAAAAACATGATATTAAATGGTACAAGGGAAAAAAAGTAACTAATAAATTCACATACTATATACTACAAATATGACAAAGAATTGAAACTCAAATCATAAGAAATGAACACATGGGGAAATAAAAAAAAAAATCTGAAGAAATAAATAAACCTAGCATGCAACAATTATGAGATTGGTATACCCTAGATAATTGATATGATATCGAGCATGCAATATTTCACTGTGAATACGTGGACTGAAAATACGAACCAAAACAAGCATAAGAAATTTCAAGTTAGCACTACGGGAAAAAAAAATTAAGAACGTAATACTAAACGGTAGGGTGAGAGATATTCCACTTTTCTCCTTAAAGCTTCTCATTTCTGCCTATTCTCTCTCTATATATATGTGAGGTTTGAAATGGATTGAATGAAGAAGAGAAATGAAGGATTTGTTTTATTCCTACCACCACCACCGCCTCACTTTCTTTCCATTTATAATCTTATCCTCTTTAGGGAAATGAATTAAATGAATAAATAAATTATATTTTTGCATGACATTATAATTTCACCAGAAGGAAAAGATATTTTGTATAAATTGAATGTAGGCTATTTAGCAATTGCATAGAGAATTTATTACGATAAAGTATTATGTAAGTAAATTTTATTTGATGTAAGAAAGATAGGTGTGCTCCACCATGGGGTCAAATGACCCCCCACAATTTTTTTTACCTAAACATTTTTGACCTCACAAGAAAAATGGTCTCGGTCCGCCCCTGATTTTAAACATCGATACCGTGTTGAGTTTTATAATTACACCTTAAAATGTCAAATCTTATTAATATAGATCTTTAATATATAAGGTCTCAATCCTACAATTCTATAATAGCGACAAGAATTTCAATACCAATTTTATTAATATGTTACAATTAGACATACTATACTTTTTATTTATTAAGATGAGATTTCTTTTCATGGTCCCATTCTATTCTTAGTTAAATTTGTACACCTATATAATGATGTTTCGATATGATAACTCTATAAATATTTTTAAAGCGTACTATTATTGTCGAAAGAAAAAATAAAAAAAGGTTATCCATATGGCCCATCCTCTCATGCTAATAAATAACACATGAATTTCAATAAATTTGGTGGTTCCTACTAACTTATGATATCACATATTTGTCAGACAAACATTACACAATTTGGACTAAATAAATATTTAAAATCCAGCTTTGTAAACTCCTTTAAATCTATTGCTCACCTGTATCATATAAATATTTTAATTAATTTCCAATGAAATTTTAATCTAATGGTAAGTTTTTGGAGAAGGACAAGTCTGAACTACTTTTACTATGGCATGTTAAACACAAACACTCACTTGAAAGATTTTACTTTTTACTATGGTCATTTTATCCAAGAAAAGAATCTATAAAATTCAGGTAGTTTTACATTTAAGTGACTTCTTTGCCAGAGCAAAAGTAGGTATAGTCGATCGAGGTACTTACTTAGGCCCTATTTGAGAGTTATTAATTTCTTGTAATGTATTATAAAATAGTAAATTGATGAAGAATGCGTAGTTAAAAAGTAAACAATTTAAAATTCTAAAGAATGAAAGGACTCGCTAAGGTGCTAGTTGTTATAGTGCCATATTTGAATAATCAATAAGAAAGTTGTTCTCTTTCTAACTTAAGAATAGTGAATGTTTGGTGGAGAATGGTACTGTTGTAAGGGCCTGTTTGATAAGGCCTATTTTCCATGGAAGATTGAAAATATTTTCCACTTTTCCATTTTTTAACCTGTTTGAAAGCCAAAAATTTCCAGGCAAAAGATTTTCCCACTTTCTTGCACGTGACCCCTAATTCCATAAAAATAAAGAATTCAATTTCCCACCTCATAGCTGGTTTTTTGTTTTCTTGGCAAATTGGAAATTGACAAATTCTCACCATGGAGTCGACACCTTCTTCTCCAAAATTCAACCACCATACCGCCAGCAACCCACCGAATTTCCACACCATCATCATCTCCTCATCCCACTCTTCAATTCCATACCAAAAACCGGACATAACAGTTCTGAAATCACCGAAAATTCAGCCGAAAAATGACGCTTCAGACACGGTTCCAACACCCATTCCGGCCAACCCTCCAACACCCATGGCCATACTCCATTACAGGCCCCTAATACTCATCAAGATGAGCATTTTCATGGTCCCATATCATCAAGAAACGATTTATAATGGATTGCATCTCTTACCGGTTCCAAGGCAGCAAATCGCGCACGGTGCATCCCAAATCCCGGCGCCGACGTTGAGAATCTCGATCGTTCACCACCACCATTACCTCCTATTCATTATGACGAACAACATATATACATGGGTTTTCGTCAATTTAGCTCGAATTCAAAAAAAACCATTGAATTGGATTGCTGACGAAGAGACTAAAATAGTGCGAAAGATCGAAATAATTGTGCAGCAAATAGAGATTTGACAATGGTGATTTTCCGAAGCCTCTTTTGCAGAATTATTCTCAATAGCAAATTGAAACCAGATCAATGTGTCAGCATATGAAAATATAGTATTAACATAGGTTAATAAATCATTTAGTCAATCAATTCTCAACAATCCCAACAATGTTCTTTACTGTTCATGAATCTGAATGACTTTCTGAATTTTAAAATAAGAATTATTAAATAATAGCATCTAAAACTACATAAATATTTAATAGTGCTATATAATTCATAAGTCAAACATAAGCATAATGTCATTGAGTTTATGTTCAAGAAACCATTAAATCTTCTGAAATATAATAGTATATGGTTTAACTACTATTTCGAACTACTTGACTAAAAGTCATACCGTTGTCTCAATAATAAGAGTTACAAAATTCAAGATTAGGATGAACACCACTATGTACCTGAATTTAAGGCTTCGAACAAAGTCGTTCACTTCTCGAGAGTTAGTGTTAGAAAATTGGATCCAACAAGCATCACAAAAATAGCACACGCCAAACTATAATGTAGTTCCATAATCTATTAGAAAAAATTGAGGCACTGAAAGGCATATTATATATTTATTTTATTTATTGTCATGTAAAGAAATAGTTTGCAGCCTTGTTGAGATCAGGTAAAGGCTTATACTACCCAAGCAAGTAATCTGACTGAAATATAATACCAGTTCGCAAAACTGAATAAATAAAAAAATGCGAGTATGATACATAATAAAGAAAATCATAAGCCAAAATGAAATGAAATATACAGCAGTAATTTAAATCAAATTGTTCATAAACCATTAGTTCAATCATTAAATTAAAATAAATATAAAACTCACAGTGATCTCTAATGAATATACATAAATAAAAATGCGGAATTAGAAGAAAAAAGACGCACGGATGATCGAGTGTCGTAGGCAAGCCAGACGGTGGAGAGCGCTGACCCGATTTTCATTTTGCTTTCTTGGAAGAGGACAGAGGTTCAGTCGGAGTGTCGGACCTTCCGATCGCGATTTCATTGCGGCGCAGCCTTCTTCGATTACGGACTGGAGGCGGTGCAGCTTCTTTAGTATTTTGCAGCTTCTTCCGTCTGGACTGGAGGCGGTGCAGGGAAGATCAGTTAAATGGCTTTTAAAATATCCCAGCACAGATTTGAGATAATCGTTGAATTGAAGTCAACAATGTAGGCTACATTAATTTTATTTGTCTGGATGAACAGTGCAAAACGGGTTTCGCTACAGTGGTGTGAAAACGGAGGTGCACAAATGAACAGTATTTTTCATATCCTCTCTTTTATAGGAGTAAGGATATTCTTTACTTGTAGGGTAGGTTTTTGGTACCAGTTCAAAATATTCCTGGAAAATTTTGCAAAACATCTTTCAGATAAAAAATTAAAAGATGAATCTAAAATAAGAATTCAAGAATAACCCTTTGAATTGGATTTAATAATTCGATTTTATTTTATTTTTAATCATTTTAATTAAATTTATTTTTGACGTCAATTTTACTCACCTCACTCCTACAATAAAATATAAAAAAATGATGAAATATTGAAATGTTACAAGATCTTAAGCAATTTTTTCAATAAATACGGTAGAATTAAACTCAGAAAACCTTGGGTTCCCCATCTATGTAGTGCCCCTATAACTACTATGAGACGTGTGCAATCGAATAACTTGCACACACTCAAGGCCGACCTTGTTTTCTGCCCTGTTTTCCCTAGCTATTTAATTATTGTTTTATATTATTATTTACATATTTTTTTTCTTATTTTTTTGAAAGTGCTTCAAATTTAAAAATAGAAAATATGATTTGGGGCAGGCATACAGCATGGCAATTTGCCATCCCTACTCCCCAACTATTGAAAAGTTGATTTTGTATCAATTTCAGCATAATATTAGGATAGGTTTCGATAGTCTACTCGTGTAAGTGAATAGACTAACTTGTTCTACTTGTCGAGTAGATAATAGCAGTATATTTGGAATCTTAAAATCAATTCCGAATGAATGTTAAATTGTTATCCAAAGTTGGAAGGAAAAATCAGATTTCAGCATATTTTGGCGCCGCTCGAGTGGTAGCCTAGTGACAGGCCCACTGCTTTGGGGCGCTCGAGTGGCTTTCCAATAGTAGGTGAGCGACTTGAAGGGCTACAACCCTTGATGAAAGATACTGAGTTTTGGGGAGTATCTCTTCGTCTACAACCCCTCGTTTCTATAAATTGGATCCCTTGATTGCTGTAAAAGCATTCCATAACATATGCATTGATTATATCACATCAAATTCATCGTATTGTCTTGGTTTTCTTGCATTAGTATCATGGTTATCGTAGAGAGAAAACTCATTTCGAGTTTGTTGGTCTTCGTTATTTGGAGTGCTCCTATTACGAGACACGATCGTTTTATCTTGGGAGATGAATGTCGAAAACCGTTAACCCCCGTACGGGACATTATCGTCTTAAGGACAAATAGTTCAACTCTTGTCTCGACCAAATCAATGTCAGTTGCTTTCTTCTTCTTTTTTTATGGTTTTAAGTTCTTATAACTTTCGTTTTGATTTCATGTTATGTTTGATTTGATTTTTCTGATAAGAAGAAATTAATTCTCTACCTTTCATATCCAACTTTAGTAAATCGAAATTCTATTCAATTTTATATTGAAGAAAAGGTATGTTATTGAACATAATAATATGCACATTTTTATTTTTTCCAACAAATATAAAATGGAAAAAATTGTTGTCACGTCTGAAATTGAGAAGTAATGGACAATAGAGAATGTCAAAAAGAAGACAGGTAATTCCAATGCGAGATTCATCATTCACCTAATACAATAAAAAGTGTAGCCTAACATGGATAAAATAAAAGAACAATAAAAATAATAAAGAGATTATGTCACCCAAAAACTAAGAATTAGAGTTGAAATCTTGAAACTTGAAGTGAAAACCCTGGTTCTCGCCCTCTTCCTTCCTCTTCACTGGTATTTTTCTCTCTAAGAATGCATTCCCCCCCTCCCCCACCCCCCGTTTTTGGATGTAATTAGGGTTATGAAGAAGTCCTAGATGCGTTGTCATAAGTATTTGATTCAAATAAGAAAACCAAAAATTTCGCACCGGATTTGTTCCATGTGACAGCATGGTTATAAGCCATACAATCGCATGGAACAACTCAACTGGTCCAAAAAATTCCCTGATTCAGTCTGGGTGACCGCATGGACTTTATACCATGCGATCGCATGGTTTTCACTTTTTTCCCGCCGAACAACTTTCGGTATTTTGATCATAAATGGGTCTAAAACTAAAATTGAAAATTCAAAGCATAACTTTTTCGGTTGGAAGTTGATTTGTGATAGTACTTCGACTCTATTTCATCCCTTTGGTATCTTTCCTCATACCCAACACTCTCAAATCTTCATTGTGGGATCGACATGACTTTTTAGTATTTGCAATTGAGTTCTCATACTTTGCTTTTGCTTCATTTAAGCCATTTTTCGCTTGTTTTTTCGAATTTTCACCACGTTCATCATTATAGTCCTACAAACACAATTTATGTCAAATTAAGCCATATTCAAGCATTTATGCCAACAATTAGTCATGTAATGTAGCAAAATACACGTTAGAAAACGCACTTATCACACGTTTTTATTTTTTCCAACAAATATAAAATGGGAAAAATTGTTGTCACGTCTGAAATTGAGAAGTAATGGACAATAGAGAATGTCAAAAAGAAGACACGTAATTCCAAAATAAAATCACTGTCCTCCATTTTTCGATTCATGATTGTAAATAATTAATTTCGCTTCTCTAATTGATAAATATAATCTTCAAAGCTAGAAAGAATTTATTATTTTGATAACCCCAGTTATAATGTAATGAGCTTCTGTACTTGTGTGCAGGTCCTTTATCTTTTGATATTGCAAATTTTGATGGAAGCTTACCATCAATTCTCCTAAAACCATATTCATGGACGAAGGTCAAAAACAGCTTTCAATCGATGTTTCACGTCTTGCTAATATTATGGTAACATGATGATATGTTTTTCAGGTTGCCAATATTTTATTCATGGACTGGCCCGTTGGTACCGGCTTTTCCTATTCAAACACCTCACAAGGGTATTCTTCCTCCGACACCAAATCAACAAAAGATAATTACACATTTCTTAGGAAGGTAGGTTGACATTATTAATCATATATATTGTATTTCTAAGTAGAAATTGCATGCAATAAAAATTAAGTTCTTTAAGGAGAAATGTGGGATTTAGAAATAGTCGTATACCCACTGAAACTCCCACAACTATTTGTTGGATTAGTCAACTAACAATATATTGAATATGCAGTGGTTATTGAATCATCCCATGTTTATCAAAAATCGTTTATATGTTTCGGGAGACTCCTATGGAGGCAAACTAGTTCCCATGGTTGCCTTGGAAATATTACGAGGTAGTATATATAAAAAATAGAAACAAAAAAGTTTTTATTCAAGTTTTTCTTTTCCACCAACTTAGCTTGATTAAGTTGTTACTGTGGATGGTAATGCAGGTAATGAAGTAGGACTGCAGCCACGAATGAATCTCCAAGTACTAATAATATTTGATCATCTTGTGGAAATATATGATTTCTCCTATAAATATTCTAAGTGTAACATATTTCATGTTAATGATAGATTATTTATGGAATTGAAACAGGGTTACATTATAGGCAATGGAGTAACAGATCCAAAGATTGAACGTAATGCACAAGTTTCATATGCTCATCGCATGGCACTTATATCAGATGAATATTTTGAAGTAATTGTATTTTTGATTAAATATTTTGATGATAAAATGAAGGCTCAAACAACGAACTTCTCATGGAAACCTTTTCTTAGCTAAATCATTGCAGTTATTCATGTGATTATTTTTCACAATTTCAGGCAGCAAAAATTAGCTGTAATGGGGAATACGACAATCCCGATCCAAATAATCTACAATGTCTTGCGGACCTTACACGGATCCACAAGGTTACACTATGCTTCTTATGTTATTTATTCTTCATTTCATTTATCATTTATTATTGATGTAAACAGAAACAAGTTTCATGATATACTTATATATTGCAGTGTATAGATCCTGTAAATGACGGTCACATTTTGGAACCGAAATGTATTAAACCAGCTAAACTTGGATGGAATCATAAATTTCAGGAAGATTATACAACTGATCACCTCCTCCTGCCATCTGAAAAAGGAGGAACGTGGTGTCGCGTAACTTCATCCTCTCTATATATCAGTACATGTTCCTGTAAGAATTTATAAGGTCTTTGATCAAGAGCAGGTTCCTTTTGTGCAGAGTCAAAATTATGCATCATGTTATGCTTGGGCAAATGATCCGACTGTCCAAGAAGCTCTTCATATTAGAAAGGTATTTAAGTAGACAAAACATTAATTATTCAGTACATTTTACTCTATGCTGACTATCAAGAAAAAGGAAAATAGTATATTTGATCAAAAAAATTTAGGGTAATCTTTTATTTTATTACCAGGGAACCATACTAGAGTGGAGGAGATGCAATCACAGCATATCCTATAAATCTAATGTACAAAGTGTTGTACAATATCATAAACTCCTCAGTAAGAAAGGTTATGACGCTTTGGTATACAGGTAAGTCATATATATTCTTTTCCTGCAGAAATCACTGACTTAATTTATTCTAAATTTTTTCTAATCCATCAACTAAAATATAGATGTTGTTTGCAATTCATACTAGATCATTGATCGAAAAATGTAAATAAAAGAATAATTCGAATATATTTTTCGAAACTTGGAGATGGAAAAAAAAAAACTTCTAGGAGAGGAGATGATAATATTCAAGAGATCACTTCAAACTTTTCTTCGCCCCTGTTTGACATTCATTTTTTCTCATTCTCATTCTTATTTTTCTTCACTTTCTTCATTTCATCCACACATTTTATCAATAAAATAATACTACACATAAACCCAAAAATTCTCATTATTTTTTAACGACACATTCTTCCATCAATCACTATTCCATCAATTGATTTGTCGAAAATGAGTCCAATCATTAGCCTTTTATATGCTTTACAAAACATGAACTAAATACTTATACTCTTTAATAAATGCAAACTAATCCCCAAAATATTTGATGTATCAAGTACATAAATAAACTAGTGCATTAATATATATATGAATGACCCAGAAGACATTAATGAAGGTAATTAAATAAATGATGAACTTCACTAACGTAACCTGTCAACACCTCGTTCACTTACGGTAACGCTGAGAAGACTTTGAAATTCTGAAAATGCATCAAACTTCCACTGCTTGGTGAAAATGTTTGATCTTGAGACTTCACATAATTTTTGTCGATACGATCTCGAACAAAATGATATTTCATGTCAATATGTTTGCTTCAATCCTGAATGCTGACTTCTTGTCAATGAAAATTTTGGTCAGACCACCTTGTTCCAAATGAATTTGCTTCAACAAATTTATAAGCCTAATTTTCTGACAAACACATGATGCAACAACCACATATTCCTCTTCACAACTTGAAAACTTAAAAATAGGTTGCTTCTTTATAACTATGTAAAAGTCATATCTCCCATAAAAAATACATGAACACTTGTGCTATATTTCTATCATCCATATCCCCGGCCAATCACTATCTCTACATCCAACAAGCTTGAAACTATCAGAATATAAATAACATAGACCATAGCTAATATTGACTTTGGTGTATTATAGGATTCTCTTTGTGGCCATCAAACGTTTTACCGACAACAAGACTAGTCAATATTAGGTCTTATACATGTCAAGTATCTTAAACTTCGAACAAGAATCTTGTAAAGAGTTGAATCAGCTTTTCACCATCAAATCATGATAATTTTATTCCAAATCCTTCGATTCTTCGATCTCACTACAATAAAATTATTGTTTCATGTAAAGATCAATTTTTTTTTCCAATCAATTAAAGATTATTTATTTTATCTATGTATCTCTTCATCTCATTAGCAACCACAAAACTCATGAAGTGTAATCTCAAATTTATTTCCTTTATCGAAAGTACCTCATATTGTCCTTTCAAAGATTGGAGGCAACCCTTTTTAACTTTGTTTTTAAGAATCTCCAATGCTTACATACGGTAGGAACATTCGACGCCTTTTGAAAATTTTTACTTCCAAGTGCTTGGTGAAACATGTTAAGAACCCTCTAATCCTTCTAGTTGCTGTTACAAAATTTATTTGCAGAATATAATATTTATATATTATTTAGAGAACAAACGAAAAATTATCCAATGAACAGTTTACTATTTAAAAAGAACACGAATATGAATTAAGAACGGTAGAAATGTATATTCGCCGAACTGTTTAAAAAAATTGTAAATAGGAATTAAGAACTGTAGAAACGTGTAATCTCTAAAAGGAACATAATTTGCGAACCGAGGCCCGTGTAATATACAATGTCCTTAGAACAGATTCACACTGTCACCGTATGTGCTTGAGGTTTCACACGAGCGTATATCTCCCAGGATACAACAGAAAACTAGTAAAATTTAAGCACTTCATTTTTACCCTAACGGACTGAATTTCTGTCAAAAGAGGATCACCAAGATTTCGGACAGAAAGAAATTGGAAGCAACAGTGTATTGAGAGGATAAGAAAAATTTCCTGTGTGTGAAATTGAAGGATAACTGACTGTATTAGTAGGCTCTAATGGAAAATTAACGAGTTACTGGTGTTACAGTCTTTAACACCACCATTAAGCCATATTAAATCTTTCCATTAGTACATGCATTATCATATGAGTCTCAGGAGTTAAGAGAATTTGAAAGGTTTTATTTAGAGAAAATAATAAAAATATATAGGAAATAAAGGCAAAACGTGGACCATCCAAAGGGGCCAATTTTTTTTCCGTTTGGTCCGACGTTCGTATACGTAGGTCGCGTCCGCACACAAGTTCAAAGTCCAAAATTTATTTCGGTCTGTGATTTGCACCCCCTACGCACGTACGTGGAGAGAGCCTCTATGCCACACATTATTACACACTTTCAAAGTGTAGCCATAAATTAAGTGATATTTATCTTTGTAAACTTCCTATATGAGACAAACTTAAACAAGTTTTACCTCCAACACATTAACCTCTTCAAATTAATCACTTTAAGCTTCAATTTCTCATTTACATGCTTATCATTTTTGGCAAGGACATATATGATTTCGATGTCCTCACGGAGAACACAAATCAACCTTAATCTTCCAAAACGAACGAATGGGTCCCTCTCAAAATTATGCTAAAAGTAGCCCACTAATGTCAACTTTCCAACATGTCCCCACATGAATGAAAATTGAGATAGACATAGAAACAGGAGACATAAAGACTTAGTGATATGGTTCAATGGTTGAAACCTACATAGGATAGGTAGGTATTACCATTTGAAGCTTTCCTTCCGAAAGTATATTTACTTTAGTAGCTGACCAATGGACACGATGTCTTTGAGTTGTTCTGCTTTTAATGTAAATGATGATATAATCCACACAGGCTTTTTTCTAACACAATTCAATTCTCATTATTATGTTCGTTTCTAGCCATGAACATCCGCCTGATTCTGCAAGAGTTTCTAAGAATTAAGCCCTACAATTTCCTTAGAAGCGGCCCACTTCTTTCTAACATAGGTGATTTCTTATTACAAGTAACCCGCATTACTTCGCTCGATTTTCGACGCATGAGAATCATTAAGAGCCTATTAATTATCCTTCATCATTACGGGCATCACTGTTACATCATAGGAATTGATATAAGATAATATTCCCCACAATGATTCAATTAAGTCTTTACAATTAGGTTGTCCCTTTGATCCTAGATCTTGGGATCTTCAGTCAACTGTGTTGAGTTTCTTTTATATTAATTCATTCGTTCAAGGGCTTAAGTCTCATTCATTTCGATGTTTTCTAAGCAACTCTCTATTTAACTATTTGGTTAACGGTTCCATAATGTTAACCTTTGACCTTACATAGTTAATAAAGATAAGTCCAATTGAGAGTAATTGTCTTATGGTATTATGCCTAGATGTATATGTCTAGACTTACCATTATACATGTTACTTTGTGTCCTTCCAATCGCTAATTGATTATCACAATGAATGCAAATTGCAGGTTTATGTTTTTGACCATTTCTAAATATCCTCTAAAAAGTTGGGTAACCACTCAGCCTCTTTACCACATTTATCTAAAGTTATAAACTCAAATTTCATAGTAGATCTGGCTATAACTATTTGTTTAGAGGATTTTCAAGACATAGTTTCACCTCCTAATATGAATACAAATCCACTAGTGGACTTTGAATCCTTATATCAGATATCCAATTTCTATAACTAAATCCCTCAATGGCTACTAGATATCTAGTATAGTGCAATCCATAGCTACGAATATATCTTAAGTACCTTAGTATTCTTATTATTCCTTTCTAGTTGTTAGCTCCTGGATTACTCATGTTCAGTTTACTAACTGTGTAGGCTATGTCTGATCTTGTACAGCTCATCAAGTACGGCATACTTTCAATAATTCTAGAGTATTCTACTTGAGAGACTTGTTTTTGTTTTTAGATAGATGCTGACTTGTATCTGTTGGTGTTCTAATCATGCTGTATCATCCTTGCTAAACTTTTCCATAATTTTTCCACATAATGTGATTGACATAGTACGAGTCCATCTGATGTTCTTGTAATTTTAACTCCAAGTACCACATCAGCTAAACTCATATATTTCATGTCAAATCTTGAAACAACATATTCTTAGTAGACTTAATCATTTTATCGTTGCTACCAATAATAAGCATGTCGTCAACGTAAAGATATAAAATGACAACCATTTTCAATGTCTTTGATGTAGACATTTGTCACACTCTTTGATCTCAAATTCACATTTCATTATGACATTATCAAACTTTTCATGCCACTGTTTGGGTGCCTATTTCAAGCCATATAATGATTTCACCAATTTATAGACTTTCTTTTCCTACCCTGGTGATGAGTTTCATGTAGATTTCTTCATCTAAACCTCCATTCAAAAATGCAGTTTTACTATCCATTTGATATACTTCAAGATTTTTAGAGATGCAATCACAAGTATCATTATAATAGATGTTATTCTCGTTACCGACGAATATGTATCAAAGTAATCAAGGTATTCTCATTGTCTGAAACCTTTTATTACTAATCTGGTCTTATACTTTTCGATAGTTCTATCTGCTTTCATTTTCCTTTTGAAAATTCATTTGTAGCTTAGTAATTTACTTCCTAGAGAAAGATCAACTAGTTCCTATGTATGATTTTGCAAAATGGAATATATTTCATTTTTAATGGTCTCTTTCCATTGAGGTCCTCTGAAGAGTTCACGACTTCTTGAAAGTTTTGAGGTTTTACTTTCCAGCATATATGTCAGAAAATCAGGACCATAAGATTTTGCTGTCCTTTCTCTTTTGCTGCGTCTTGGTTCTCTGAAGAGTTCACGACTTCTTGAAAGTTTTGAGGTTTACTTTCCAGCATATATGTCAGAAAATCAGGACCATAAGATTTTGCTGTCCTTTCTCTTTTGCTGCGTCTTGGTTCAACGTCAATCTTCTCTTCTAGTTCTTGGTCTTACTATTTCCAGTCATAATCTCACGTATCTGTTTAGAAGAGCTTGCTTCCAATTTGGATCTATACGAAAATACATGTTCAAAGAATGAAACATTTTTCGATTTCGTTATTGTGTTTTTGTTAGCCCAGAATTTTAGACTCGTAAACAAGAAATCAATAAGCACTACTATTATGTGTATAGCCAATGAAGATGCAATTTACTGTTTTCAAGCCTATCTTTACCTTCTTTGGTGTTGGAACGGCCACTTTCGCCAGACCCTCACACTTTGAAGTATTTCTAGGAAGACTTTTTTTATTTACATAACTCATAAGGGGTCTTTTCCGTTTCCTTTTGTGACACCTTATTTAAAAGGTAATTTGTCGATAACACAGCTTCCCCCCTCATGTTCTGAGGTAATCCAGAACTTACTAACATTGTATTAACCATTTCTTTTAAGGTATATTTTCTTCGTTTAGTAACACCGTTTTGCTTAGGCAAATAAGGGTCGTGGTTTCATGTATAATTTCATGTTGTGCACAGAATTCAACAAATCGTGCTTCATACTCATCATATCTATCATTTTCAACACATAAATTTTCTTATTAAGTTGATTTTCAATTTCATTCTTGTAGAGAATAAATTTCTCTATAATTTCGTACTTACTTTTAAACAAATACACATAATAGTATTTTGTGTTATCATCGACAAAAGTGATGAAGTGCTTGTTGCCACCTCTTGTTTGTACAAATTTTAAATCGAATACATTATTGTGAATTAAATCAAGTGATTCTGTATTCTTTCAATTGATTTAAATGATGACCTTGTCAATTTTATCTCAACACAAATTTTGCACTTATGTTTAGAATCAATATGAAATGCGAGTATGCAATTCAAGTTAATTAATCTACGCAATTTATCATAATTAACATGTCTTAGTTTACCATGCCACAAATTGGAAGATTCAATCAAGTAAGCACAAGAATTAATTATATTCATTTTTGGCTAAATAACCATTACATTCAATTTAAACGTACCGTTGAAAAAATATCCTTTCCCGACGAGCATTCCATTTTTAGAGAAAATGATTTTGTCTGACTCAAATAGAATGTGAAAACCATGCTTATTCAGAAGTGACTCGGACACTAGGTTCCTGCGAATTTTCAGTATATATAGCACATTATTAAGAGTCAGCTCTTTTCCCCAAATAATCTTCAAAACCACCTTTCCTTAACCTTGATTTCAGAAGTTGCTGAATTTCCCATGAACAACTTCTCGTTCTCAATTGCTTCAAATGCACTAAACAATTATTTATCAGAGCACACATACCTAGTAATACCGGTATCGATCCACCACTCTTTTGTATTTGAACCCACCATATTCACTTTAGAAATAACGGTTGCGAGATTCATCTCCAACACATCATGTGCCATGAAGTCAACCACATTTGCTTCTTTCTTTTTCTTTAGCAATCTGCACTCCGAAAACTTATGAACCACTTTGTCCCAGTTGAAGCATTTTTCCTCAAATTTCTTTTTAGAAATTCCACATATTGGTCCCAACTTGGCCCCTTTGCCACCAAATGGCTCAAACTTATTCTTGTATGTTTTGGAACTTTGACCATGCTCAACAACATTGGCCTTAGCCACAGGATTAAATTACTACTTTTCTGAACTTCGGTTGTCTTCTTCGATTCGAAGTCTATCAAATAGTTTTTCAATATTCATTTCATTTCGCTTGTGTTTTAGGTAATTTTTGAAATCTTTCCACGCCGGAGGAAACTTTTCAATAATTGCAGCCATTTAGAATGTTTCACTCAAATTCACCCCCTCAATGTGAATTTCATGTAAAATCACTTAGGTTTGGAGTCCACCATCTTATAATCTAAGATAAGAATCGGCCAATAATGAATATTTGTGCCTCGGCATCCTCAGTCTTTTATTTTTGGTCCAATGACTCACAATCCCTTAATAGTTTTTATTGAACTATACATGTTGTATAGTGAATCCACGAAGCTATTCATAACATAGTTGAGGCAGAGGAAATTAAAATGTTTCATTGCATCAAGAACGTTGATAGCTTAGACATTTCCCTCATCCTCATTAAGTTTCTTAAGTCAAGAACGTCGCAAGATTTAAGGTGGTAAAGTAAAATAACATCTTCCATTGCCATTTCTTGAAATTCAAGCCATTGAATTTCTTCGATTTTTCTCATGTTAATCTGACAGTCATAATAAGGCCACAAGTTTAGGCCACAGCATGACTCATAGTATGACTTAGCAATTTAGCAACAATTTGAGTCCCAACAGAACTTGGCTCGTGAGCCACATCATGGTTTTCAGTATCCACAGTTTGGGTTCCATCCATGTTAGTTGATTCGATAACTGTTTTTGAAAAAACAAATCAGAATCAGTTCTCTAACAAAGATAAATTGAATAACATGTTTGTCCTTATACAAATCTGTTTTAAATTTGTTACAAAATTTATTTGCAGAATACCATATTTATATATTATTTAGAGAACAAACGAAAAATTATCCGATGAACAGTTTACTATTTCAGAAAAATACAAATATGAATTAAGAAATGCAAAAATGTATAATAACTAAATTGTTTAAAAAAACGCGAAGATGAATTAAGAACTACAAAAATATGTAATCGCTAAAAGGGAACAAAATTTGTAAATCGAGGTCTGTGTATTATAGTGTCCTTAAAACGATTTGCCCCCTTACCGTATGTGTTTAAGATTTCGCATGAGCATTTGTTTCTCAGAATCCAACGAAAAATCAACAAATATCAAACACTTCATTTTTACCCCCAACGAACTGAATTTTGGTCCGAACGGGATCACCAAGACTTTAGACAGAAAGAAACTGGAAGCAATAGTGTATTGAGAGGATGAGATAAATTTCGTGTGTGTGAAATTGAGAGAAAACTGTATTAGTAGGTTCTAATGGAGAATTAATAGGTTGGAAGTTACTGGTGTTACAACCTTTAACACCACCATTAAGCTTTATTAAATCTCTCCATTAGCACAAACATTATCATATGAGTTTCAGTAGTTAAGAGAATTTGGAAGGTTTTATTTAGAGAAAATAATAAAAATATATTGGAAATAAAGGCAAAACATAGACCATCCGAGGGGCCAATTTTTTGTCCGTTCGGTTTGACATTCGTGTACGTAGGTCATGCCCGTACACAAGTTCAAAGTCCGAAACCTATTTCAATTTATGAATTATACCTCGTGCACATGTGGAAAGAGCCTCTATGCTATACATTATTACAAACCTTCAAAGTGTAGCCATATATAAAGTGGTATATGCCTTTGTAAACTTCCTATGTGGGACAAACTTAAACAAGTTTTCCCTCCAACACATTAACATCTTCCAATTCATCACTTTAAACTTCAATTTCTCATTCACTCACTTATCATTTTTGGCAAATAAATATATGATTTCAATTTCCTCACGGATGAGAATACAAATCAACGTTAATCTTCCAAAATAAACAAATGGGTCCCACTTAAAATTATGCCAAAAGTAGCCCACTAATGCAAATTTTTCCAACAGTTGCTTGTTGCAAGTCTCTTTGGGTTGGGACATGAGTTCTTCATTTTTGTAATTCAAATCCTCTTTTTACCAAGTCTCATATATGTTTCTTCCAAGATATGTCTTCAAACGAATACACCATGTGCTATAGTTGTCATTGGAGAGTCGACGAACGGGAAGAGAGTTGTTGCTTGACATCCCTACTTTTAACACTTTTATATCAATCTGATACCACTTTTGTCAGAAACTCGGAGATGGAAAAATAACTTTTAGGAAAGGAGAAGATAATATTCAAGAGAGCACTTAAACTTCTTTTCAACTGATCACTTGTCAAAAATGAGTACAAAATTTTATAGAATGTGAACTTAACCTAATACATGTACTAGTTATTAAATACAAATTAATTCCCAAAATAATTCATCTAATTCTCAAGTAGATGGATAAACTAGTATACAAAAGCATGGATGAATAATATCAAAATACATGAATGATCTAACTAAATAAATGAATTTTATGTTTCAATATATATGTTTTCTAATTATGCTTCTTTTCTTTTCAGTGGTGACCATGATTTGAAGATACCTTATATGAGTACTTTAAAATGGATTCGTAGTCTCAATATGACCATTGAGGACAGCTGGAGACCCTGGGTTGTTAATGGCCAAGTTGCAGGGTTGGTTTCTAATTCTTGACACATACATATATTTTCATTTACAATATTATTATCTTCACAATTGCACTATGCATTTTTCATTGTAGATACGTAGAGAGGTACAAGACCAATGACTTTAATCTCACGTTTGTAATAGTGAAGGCAAGAGAAGTTTGATTGTGCTATTTATCACACTAATTTGAAGCAAAACAAGAAATAAAGATGTGTTAATATTTTGCAGGGTGGAGGTCATACAGCTCCAGAGAACAAACCTGAAGAAAGTTTTGCGATGCTTGACCGTTGGCTCTCCCTATATCCTTTATAGGTATGGTTAGGGGGATTTTTTGGGGTCCATTCGTTACACCTTTTTAGCATTGTACTCTCAATAAATATTGTGCATTTCTAAATTTCTGTAATGATGGCTATGAATTCGAGTGCAAATGTACAAGTAACTTAAATCGATTATATTTAGCTGTAGTTCAACCTTGTTGATAGGTGGTGTACTATGTTTTATTTTAGCCTCCATTCGGGAAGAACTTATAAATGGTTTAATTTATAAATTGATAGAAATAAGTGATGGATAAATCCATAGCACTTGTAAATTCATTACAATGAGTGGTTGAAAATGAAATTTCACTATTTATAATTGATTTATACATTTTGTCAAACGGGGTTTACTTAGATATACAATAGTATTAAGATAAACTTTACTGAATTTTTCTTATGTAATGTTATGACTTTTTATTCTTTATTTTTTTCCAATTTACTCTAACTTCACTTGTATAGGTTCAGTGGCAAGAATTGAGTTTATGTTCTTATTAAATGATCTTAATTTTGTTTATAGATTTAAAGTGTGTTGGCCAACACAGCCCGACCCACGTTTCATAGAGGTAGAGAGATGGAGATTCTAATAAATATATTTTTTAATTTATAGAGCATCTATGAATTTAAAGAGTAAATTTTATTTTATTTTTTAAGTATTTCAGTTGGTTCTTTATCTTTAACATTTAAATTTATTACTATAAAAAGTATTTATTATTGTTTTCCTATTTTTTATTTTCATTAGCTTCCCTTCAAATTATTATATTACTTTCTTCCATTAAAATTTGAAATACGTTGAATGCATTTAATTATATAGTGTGTTTGAATCTCCAAATTAGAGAGAAACACATACTCTATTTTAAAATATTAATATAAAGAGCCTTTTGGAGTATAATTTTAAGGGTTGATTCTTTAAAATAAAAGAGTATTGTTATGAAACAATCAATATACCAGAATTTCTCTGATACAACTTGTTATGTATTCGGATCGCAAGATAATAATAATAATGAAATAAACAAGAAGAAAATAAACACCAGAATTTACGTGAAAACCCAATATATCACGGAGAAACCCAACTAGGAAAAACTTCGGGCACTTTGTCAGTCAACAATCTACTATAAACGATATGTAACTTACAATCTACCAGCCTAGACAATGACACATACTATCTGATCTCCTGACTGTAATTCCAACAGCTTTCCTGGATTCTATACTCCTGGAATGCAGTGTCCAAAGCACTCCTGAATTCTACTTTCGTGTAGTAACTTCTAATTTTGTGAAATCGTTTATCTCCTGTGGATCCACGAAGAATACATCGTTCTTCACAGATTAGAACTCTAGTCAAACTTTCTCGATCTTCAGAACTCTAATCAGATGTAGAGGAACATCAGTTTGGTATTTGGATTATGAAACTAATGTTTTTCACTCCAAAACAAACTCATGAGATGAAGGTTGAAGGAAGGAATCGAATCAATCTCTCACAGATGTAGCTCTCTCAATATTCAACCTTAAAATTTTCGTACAGAAATGTTTTGGTATTTATATGTAGGGTCTAAAACAGATGAGTCATGGAAAAAGCCTTTAAAATGCAAAATAAAAATTTCTCGAATAAAGCTGTCGCTCGAGCAAAAGAGGGGCGACGGTCTAGTGACAGTGTTTATGCTTTTGTAGCTCGAGCCAACCCATGGCGATAGTCCAGCGAAAATCCATGTCGTTTTCCTCCTTTTGACATTCTCAAACCCTAGACCTAAAAACAAACTATTTTCAACGTATTTGCACATTACTCCTTGAACTATTACAATATGTCAATTTCAGTCCTTTTGTTGACAGAATTTGACAATTAGAAACTCAACTAAGCCTAGCAAACTCCCCATTTGCCATTCTGTGACAAAACTACCAACTTATTTAAGGCAGTAATCAAATGAAAATTAAAGACTCATAAACATGACTTTAAACTTAAAAATGTCTTGAACGAACTTTGCAGTACCTGTTTTCTTAAATAGACAACTCAAATATCAGTGTAAAATGTGTGGAAAACAGTATCAAAGATAATCACAGTTCAAAAGTTTAAGTGTAGGAATCATTTAAAGCAGTTGTAACTCATAGCTAAACTCAGGCATAATATCAATGGAACCCAACGTACCAAACAAAACATTAATCTATGAAGCACCAGCAGCGTCATCGACATCATCAAAGTCTGTCCCCTCCTCAGAAGCACCATCCCAATGGCGACGAATCCATCATAGTCCACGCTGAGTGTAGCCAACAGCACCTCGAAGTGTAGCGAACTCGGCGGTGTGACGATCAACGATGGCACAAAGCTACATAATCTCAGCCATCATACGAGCCTACTGCTTGAGAAGCACGATCATCTATTCCAGAAGAGCGACTGACGAGTCGATGTAAGCAGACGTAGTAGGAGCAAACTCAAGAGGAGGAGGAGGAGGTACTGACGCAGAAGGAGGAGGAGTCGAAGAAGAAGAGGGAAAATCAGTGGACTCAGGAGCAGTAGAAAAGGAAGGAAAATTCGAAGGATCAAATGAGATCAAGTCATCGGTAGGATCAGCCGGCACGTCGGATCAGCCTGAGGCTGTGCGGGCTCAAAAGAGGCATGTGACCTGCTCTGGGCGATAGTGGTATGGCCAATCGGCCGAGAAACCCACCGCGAAACTCCCTCGGGAAAACTAGCTCCTGGGTCAGTGACTAACCTATAGATGAGACAAGCATAAGACAGCCATAAACTCTTCTTCCATTGCCTTTCTCCACTCATTGTGGTAGATTGCTTCTTCAAAGGTCTCTGGCTCTTTGATACTTTCATCTTCTTCTACTGCTGCATTAGCATACTTGGGGTTTGGTTTTCTTTGTCTAGTTGATTTTCTTAGCTATGGTTGTGGGCTTGTTCTTACCTCAACCTCCTCTTGTTGTCTTGACCTTATCTCTTCTGGTGTTGTCTAATGCACACCTGCCAATGATTTTGTAATGTGTCAGTAGACTCTTTCTCGTCACTTGACTTTTGTCCATCTTTTGTTTTCTCAAGACTTGGTTGTGCTTCTGTGATCTCCTCTTGCAATTTGTCATCTAATTCCTTTGAATCTGGTAGCTCCACCATCTGCGGTGTCCACCATGAAAATGCTTTGTCAAACACCACGTTCCTTGATGTATAATAACGATTGGTTGTAAAGTCGCAGCATCTCCATCATTTTTTTACTGTCATGCATCTGATTGCCTTCTTATCAAACTTGCTCCTTAAGCGATTAGGCACAAACACATAACAGATGCAACCAAAGACGTGAAAGTGACTTACCGTTGGCTTCTTTTTCCATAGTTTCTCAAATGGTGACATGAACCTTAGTTTCGGTTGTGGTAGCTTGTGGATCACATGTGCTGCTATTCTCATGCACTCTGCCCCAAAATTTCTTGGAACATTCTTTACGTGCAGCATACTTCGACACATTTTTGCAAGGTATCAATGTTTCATTTCTGCTACACCATTTTGTTGTGGTGTGTTTGGACATGTCAATTGATGTCGTATCTTATATTCTCTTAAATACTGGGAAAATTCTCTTGATGTATATTCTCCACCATTATCCGTACATAGGCACTTAATCTTATTTTTGACTTGTCCCTCTACTTTTTCTTTAAATTCCTTAAACTTTATAAATGTCTCAGATTTCTCTTTCATAAAGAAAATCCAAACGTACCTTGAGAAGTCATCGATGAATGTCATCATGTAGCGCATC
The DNA here is from genome assembly GCA_035079005.1 of Fraxinus americana. Classification (NCBI taxonomy): domain Eukaryota; kingdom Viridiplantae; phylum Streptophyta; class Magnoliopsida; order Lamiales; family Oleaceae; genus Fraxinus; species Fraxinus americana. The sequence goes on from CM068714.1 coordinate 8,059,628, forward strand.
CCTTGATTTGATGGTTGCTTGACAGGTCCAAACACATCAGAGTGTATCATCTCCAATGGTAGCTTTGCTCTATAACTTGACTCATATTGACAGCCAGCACATACCATATCATCTCTGATCTCGAGTTGAGGAAAACCTTTGAGCATCGACTTCTTCATCATCACTTTCAGCTTATGATAACTCATATGTCCTAGTCTTGAATGCCATAAATTAGCTGTTTTTTTGAGTCTTATCTACGTATGCAGACTCAGCTGACATTACGTAAATGGACTCTAATTTTCATCTTCCATTATTGGTGTACCCAAAAATTTTATATTTTGATACACCTTAACATCTTTTGGCCCAAACAGAACGTAGTTACCTGATGATGTTAGCTGCACCACTTATAGAAGATTTTTCTTCATTCCTGGGATGTGATAAACGTCTTGTAACTACACCTGATTAGGACTAAACCAGGGCGTGATAATTGTCTTACCAATGTGGGAAATTAGCAATCTTGAATTGTTGGCAGTTACCACCATTCGGCCTCCCTTGTACTCCATTGTATTTTGTGGCTTCTCTTTATGACATGTCATGTGGTTGGAACATCCAGAGTCGATGATCCAGTCACATTCATAATCTACTCGTCCAGGGAGTATCACCACTAGTCCTGATTCTTCCTCGGGGTTTGTGCTGCATTTCTCCCCTTGAATATGCTATGTTAGTGCAAGCGAAGCTACATCATCTCATTCTTCTTCACTATTGTATTTTTCTTGCTCATTAGAGATTGCCATATTGCCTTCTACTGCCTTTTTCCTGAATCCACAGTCTATTTCATAATGGCCTAATTTACCACATACAAAACACGGGTCATTAGTTCGTTGAAATCCCTTAAATGGCTAACCTCTCTTGTCGTGAATTTGTTTGGCTCCCCTTGTCACAGAACCTTCTCCATTTTTATTCTCTTTTAGTTCTTTATTATTTTGTTGACGGAATCGGCCTCTTCTTTTATAACTATATAATGCTTCTTCATCTTCTTTCTTTATTGAGACCCCTAACATTTGTTTGGTTAAAGCTTCTTGGTCGGCTAACAAATTTTCAAGATTGACCAATGAAGGTTGCTCTGGCCAACCTTGTATGGCAGTAATGAATCTTCTAAATTCGGGTCTCAGTCTATGTATAATTATTCTTCTCATTCTAGGCTCTGAAATCTTACTTGAAGAATCTAATTCTGAAATTTAACAACAAATGGATTTAATTTTATTAAAATATTGACTTACTGTTTGTTTTCCTTGAGTGATCGAGAGTAGCTCATTTTCCAGCAATTGCAACCTCAAGTCATTTTTCTTTGAAAATAGAGTGGCTAGAGTGTCTCATACTTCCTTTGGTGTAGACTTGTCTCTTACATGCTCCAACAATTCTTCCTCAATTGTTGTCTTTATAACGAACATGGCCTTACCAGCTTTAATTCTCAATTTCTTCAGAGCTCCGGCCTCCTCTGGTGGTATAACGTCACTTCCACCAACTACTTCACACAAATCTTGCCCTTGGAGATACGACTTTTGCAAAGTGGTGTAATTCTGATTATTGAGCTTCTTTACTCCACTTATTGCTTGTAGGTCGCCCATCGTGATTTGATTTACCTCCTCGTAATTAAGCAAGTTTTCCAAAAGCTTCACAATCTCCTTTTGTGCATGCTCAAAAATCCATCTCCAGTCGTCTCTCTCTGATACCAAATTGTTGAGTTTAAACACAATAATTTTATTAATGAAATAAAAGTTACAAATTTAATTGTATTTAGCAATGAAACACTCAATTTATTCTCTCTCTTTCCACTCTTGTTTCTCACTCGCGCGCGTGCGCGCACACACACACACACACACACACACACACACACACACACACACACACATATATATATATATATATAACAATTTCCAGATTTCTCTAGTATGTCGGTGATTGAAGTTGGTTGTTGCTCCTTCTTGATTTTTCTAGTATGGCGGTGGAGTTCACAATTTCTATAGCTAGAAAATTCTGGTGACTTTCTTTAAGTCGGTGCTACATCTTTAGGGGAAAATGATGAAGTGCAGCTATTTTGCTACTTCATTGAGTAAAAAAGGTACACAAGAGAAGATCCTCTTTTGATTTGGCACACCGGAGGACCGGATTGCTCCAGTTTGTTCGGCATCTTTTTCTATATGGGTACCATTCATGCACATGTATATTTATTTTTGGAAAAATCAAAATGGGAATGGATTAGGGCTATGAACTTATATATCTGATGAACGAGTCGATTTCATGGTTATAAGTTCATTTCAAAACGGAACATATAGGAATTAGGTTATACATGGGGTCATTTGAGTCTATCTGAATAGACCGAGAATGTTCTCCTGCCCACGGTGGGCAGGATAAGACTGCCCACCTACTGATGTGGCAGGAGAACCCTACGTGGGGTTCTCTCCAAATGTGAGAACCCCACGTTGGGTTCTCTCCGAGTGGGCATGATAAGATTGCCCACTGTGGGCAGGAGAACAGCTCTGCTGAATAGACAATCTTAATTAACTGGCACAAAAATGGAAATGATAATACTATAAAAGTTTCTCACTAGTCAGGTAAGTGGAGACTGCTAAATTTTAGGAAAGTTTATTCTATTGGCTTGTAATTCTGAATTTGCTTTTCTTCTAAAGTCAACATTCTTGTTCATGTTGGAAAAAATTGAGTTGTGGCTGACTTTGGCAAGAATTTTGAGTGGGACCCATTTGGCTATTTTGGAAGATGAAAGTTGATTTGTGTTCTCCTCCGTGAGTACATCGAAATCATATACTTACTTGTCAAAAATAATGCTCGGGTGAATGAGAAATTGAAGCTAAAATTATGTCATGTGATAAGAGTTTATGTTAATAGGAAAACTAAAAACCAAATAAGTTTGTCCCACATAAGAAGTGGATGAAAACTAAAATCACTTTATAAAGGATTACACTTTAGAATGGTGTAATCATGTGTAGCATAAAGGTTCTCTCCACGTGCGCACAAGGGTGTGTAAATCACGAACCGAAAAAGGTTTCGGACCTTAAATTTGTGTGCGGGCGCGATCTGCGTACACGAATGTCGGACCGGATTGACCAAAAATTGGCCCCTTAGAAGAGCCTACGTTTTGCTACATTTTATTTTATTTTTCAACTGACTTTTCATTTTCTGAAACAGTCGAAACTCATAAAACTCCTCTTGTAATTGCCATTAGTTCATGGGCAAGTTACCAATTTTATGAGTCTATAAGTGACTCGTTTTCCACTTTTCTCAACACACCGAAAATCATCTACATACAAAATTTCTGTCTGCGTAAAGTCATTGTTCAGTTCATCTTCGTACAATTTTGATTTTTGTCCAGTTAGTGATATTCAGGCACAAAGTCAGTTTGCTAGAGTAGTATATGTGGTGCTCGAAAACTACTGGTTCTACTGTTGTATCCTAGAAAACGGACGCTCAGTTTAAACCTCAAACACAAATGGTGAGGGAGGGAATCTGTTTTAAAGAAACTGTGTGTAACACAGGTCTCGAGTTAAAAGTTTTTCCTTTTATTTAACTTCTGCGAGTGTTTGTTTTGTTACTTGTTTATGCAAATTTATATTTTGCATCTCTACTTACAATTTTATTACTTGTTATACTTTACTACAAGTTGACACATTATTGAATCTGCTAGAATATTAAATTTGGTATGTATAATTGAATCTGTTGTATTCATAGTTGTTGAATCTGCTAGTACATATCCGGTAAGTGCATATCCTGTTAACGGCTAACACGATGTGAGTCTTCCACTTATGGCAGAATTTCAATTCAGTAAGGCGTGCCCACGCCTCAAGTAAATTTACTAATACGGTATGTATTCTGCATATTCGGCACTCAATTAGTAAATCCGATATGCAGTTTCGTGAAGCTTGTCCAACAATATCCAACCGTTCATACTGATAGTAGGAATATTCTAATTAATGTCTAACATAAATTCTTTATTTGGTACATACATGAATTTACTAAAATTGTTTAATGGAAAAGAAAAAAATATATATTCTCTATGCGTCCATTAATTTTGACTACTTTAGCATATTTTTTTGTAGTAATCTCCAATCCGCATTCCTGGAGTTCGTCCTGGAACTCCTTTTTAAATTGTTTCAGTGGATTTTTCCAATCTACTTCTTTATATTCGCGTTGGAAATCATATAAGACAATCTTTATTTGATATAGCTATTTTTGCAATTATTTTATGACTAGGAAGCAATGGTCTCTTGTATATTGGTTTAAATTACTCCAATCACTAAATACTTTTTAATTTCGTTATCGAATTGTCTCGTGTCATGTCCAATGTAACGTACAGATCGAAGACGCCAATAATTTGAGACAGACTTAAATTCTCTGTGTATAGGTCCATTAAGTTCAAGATTTCTGAAGGTTTTGATGACAGCCTACCCTCTGTGCACCCAAATCCATATTCATAGACCAAGGTCCAAAACATCTCTCGCCCTCCATCCTTAAGAAATTAATTAATTAATTAACTCTAATTTTACAATTACACTCATTAATAATTGTACTGGTTTTCCAGTTTGCCAACATTATATTCATAGACTGGCCAACTGGAAGTGGATTTTCTTATTCAAATATGTCTCAAAGATAACTACACATTTCTCCGAAAGGTAGGTTTATATAATTATACGTTAGTCATATATATTTTTTATTATTTCGCAACTGGCAATTATTTAATTCTACTCCACAGGCATATACTGGTTTTTTTGTATTCAAGTGAAAGCTTGTAAGAAAAAAAACTAAAAGCTAGCAATATTTTGAAAATGCATGCAGTGGCTATTGAATCACCCCATGTTTATAACCAATCATCTGTGTATTGGGAGTGACTCCTATGGAGGCAAAATTGCTATCTTGCTTGCATATGAAATATCACAAGGTCCATAGTAGATGTAAGGAAAAAAAAACAAAAAAATTACAAGCGATTATACCGTCTTTTTCGTAATATTAAAATAAGCCAGATTAAGATGTTAGTATTGAAGGTACTGCAGGTAATGAAGGAGGTTTACAACCACAAATGAACCTCCATGTGAGTGATTATTTCTCCCGTGACTTGGTTTATTTTTGCTGAGATAATGTTTATTTTAGTAAAGGCTATTGAATCTCCGATCACAGTTTTTAAGCTATGAGTATGAAGATTGAGTGGAGGTTTGTCTTTGCTCCCTACTCGAGTATATATGAATGAACAATTAGGTACAAGGAGGGGGACATAGAATTTTTCCTCCAAGGATCTACAATCAACGTTTATTCTAATCCTGTGAAGAAGAAAAAAAAAACAAACAATGAAATCATTACTACACTTCGGACTTCAACAGGGTTACCCTAATAGGTTTGTTCTAATATTGGGAGAACCCATTTATCCATTTCTAAGCAGCCACTAATATTTGGATGCTTGATGATGAATCCGACTTAACTCTCAACTGATCCAACTTATTACGAAGCTCCAAACGTTACAATACCTCTAATTTCTGCTTCCAAACAGGAACGAAGGCCATAGGTAAAATGTTTTGGGGCTTATTTGTCTCCCATATAAATGCTTTAGCATTTTATACTCTTTTGATATATATTTCATGTTAATTGAAACAGGGATGCATTATGAGTAATCCAATTGCAACTTCAGAGCACTTATATAATAATCAAAAAATTCCGTATGCTCACCGCATGGGACTTATATGTGATGAGTATAATGAGGTAATAATCTTCTCCAAGAATTCATTCTTGTAGATAGAACTCTGCATTTTTTAAGTTTCAGCCACACCCCTAAAGGAGGCTCGGACCTGAAACACGCTTCGCTCTCATCACTTGAGCTAGGCCATGGCCTCTTGAACTCTGTATTCATATATGAAATTTTGACACATTTTCAGGCTGCAAAAATTAGTTGTGATCAAATATGACAATCCTAATCCAGACAATTTAGAATGTCTTTATGCTCTTAGAATAATCAAAGCGGTAATATTTGCATCTTTTTGTTTTTACTTTTCGTTTCCTTTGAATATATATCTTAGCAGAGACACTAAAAAGGTGAACCGGGCATATGATCAAATGCAGTGTACCAATGGTAAAAATGAAGGACATATTTTGGAACCAAAATGTAGTAATACCCATTCGCCTAAACCAAACGAGTTTAGATGGGTTCGAAGAGTTATAGAAAACTATCCAATCGACCGCACGTGCTTGGTATCTCTCTCTCTCTCTCTCTCTCTCTCTCTCTCTCACTTTTTGTGTGTCATGCTCTTCTGAATTTAATTGTAGTCTCACTTATTATCATGTTTGTTTGTACAGCTTCAAGGTTATGCACCAGGTAATGTGTGGGCCAAAAATCCATCTTTCCAACAAGCTCTTTGCTAGGTTTTTAATGTAATTGGTATGTTTGTGAACAAATAGGACTAGAATTAGTATGTTGTAAAAGTCAAGGAGTAAGTTGCAAATATTATAAAGTGATTTGTCTTAGGTCTAGGGTTCAAGAATGGAAAGAAGGAAAAATACGGCGCCGCAATTTCGCTAGACTGTTGCCGTGACTTTGCTTGAGCGGCCGAAACAGAAACATTGTCGTCCATCTATCGTCTTCCCTTCGCTCAAGTGACAACCTGTCGCTAAGCTCTCGCTCGAGCAACAGAGTTATCCGGAAAATTTTAATTCGCATTTTTAAATCTTTTTGTCCGGCCCATTCAACTCTAAACCTATAGTATAAATACCAAAAAGCCTTTGAACGATTTCGAAAAGGTTTAACATTGAGAAAACTACATTGCTTCATATCCTCTTCATCAAAATTATCTATAAACTTCCAACCTTCAAAGTTTGATTGATTCTTGGCGGTGAAAACATCAAATCCATATAATCCAAATACGAAAATGCTATTTCTTAAACATCTTATCAGAGTTTTGAAGATCAAGAAAAGGTGACTGGAGTTTCAGTTGTTAGAGAACGCAAAGTTTTTCGTTGATCCACATGAGATAGACGAATTCATAAAGTCGAGAGTTGGTGCGGGAACAGGTAATTCATGAGGGCTTTGAAAATTACAGTCGGGAGTTGGTGCAGGAGCAAGCAATCCGGGAGGGCAGTGAGAATTGCAATCAGAAGGTCAGAAAATACTAGTGGTAGTCATGTATGGCGGACTGTAAGTTCAATATTCGTTTATAATGGATTTTTTACTGACAAATTGCCCGAATTTTTTTTACCGAGTTGGGGATTCTACATGATCATTCTGTGTATTGTTACTGTTTTCATATAAGAGCGGTAATTCGACATAGGAAAATTGGACTATTTAATTAATCATTTAGAAATAATTAAAAGTGACTTGATACTATTTAATTATTAATTTTTAATTCCGCATAATCACCTATTCACCCCTTCCCCCCTTCTAGGTGGTGTTTAGGTCGAACCTAGTAATTTCAATTGGTATCAGAGCCACACTTCAATTCATGACCCATAAATTAATCTAGATGAGTCGGTCTCTAACAGTGCCTCCGTTTTTTTACAGAAGCAACTATGTATACTGAAAAGTTCGAATGAGAGTATTTCTTAAAGCATTGGATGAGCATATTTGGATCAGTGTACAAAATAGTTAGACTGCACCTTTATCCACTGTTGTAGGTATTGTTACACCCACTAACATTTCTCTTTAGACCAAAGATCAAGTAGCTGATTGCAACTGGAATAGTAAAGGGCTTCATACCCTATCTATGGCTATGTCTGTAGGGGAGTTGAGGAGAGTGTCGATGTGTGAAATTTCAAAAGAAGTTTGGGATATCTTAGAGACCACACACGAAGGTACCAAAATGTTAAGAACTCCAAACAACAGAATTTAACTTTTAGGTTTGAAGAAATTAGAATGAAGGATGATGAATCGTTCGGATGAATTTTATGCGAAGTTTAATGACATAGTAAACTCCAACTTCACCCTAGGTGAGAAAATCCCCAAGTCTAAACTTGGTAGAAAAGTCCTTAGTCCCTAACTGAGAGGTTTAGACCTAAGATCATTGCTATTAAAAAAAGTAATGACTTAGATGCAATTAAGATAGAGGAACTCGTAGGATCCCTCCAAACATATGAACTCACCATATCTCAACCGAAGAAGGTTAAATCCATAGCTATGAACACCATTAGGGAATAAGAGAGTAAGTCTATTGATGCTGAGACTCTTAGGGACGAAGAAATAATATATTTCGTTAAGAAATTCCAGAAAGCGATGAGGAATAAGAGAAAACCTCAAGATATGAAAAATGATGTCCCTAGTAAATTTTCGAATGATAAGCGTGATAAGAATAATCCTTGGACTTCTAGTAAGAAAATCCAGTCAGTTAGATTCCATGAGTGTCAGGGTCTAGGTCACCATAGGAATGAATGTCCTAACTTGAAGAAGAATTTGAATAAAGGAATGGGTAAGGCATTAGCAGTGATCTTAAATGATGATGAATCAAATTCGAGCGTTCAGAGTGATACCTCCGGCGGTGAGGATGACCAAAACTTTATGGCTTTTACATCTATAGCTAAGATTGAATCTAATAAGAAAAGTGAAAAGATAGAGAATGAAGATCATAGTGAGAATCCTGAAGATGACTGAGAATCCTGAAGATGACTCTGAGTATGAAACCGATAAGTCTTATTGACATCTATTTAAGGAGAGTCTTAAAATCAAGAAGGTCGATAAAGTTGTACTGAAAAAGGTTGATGAACTTGAAAGAGTGAAAGAGAAACTTATAGCTGACCTTCAGAACTCTACCAAAAATTTGAGTGAATTGAAACTTGTTTATGAGAATTTAAAAGCTAAAGTTAAATCATTAACAAGTGATCTAGGAAAATCTAACACTTAACTTCATTCATTCATAAGTGGTACTCGTATGCTCGATAATCTGTTGGGAATGAACAAGCTTGCTGAAAATAGGCATGGTCTAGGATATAATAAAAATGATTATAATGTTACTAGTACGTCCAAGACCACATTTGTCCCTGGTACTGACCAGCTTAAATATGTGTCTAACCCTGAACCTAAGAATAAGGGATATGTACAACATAGGCCTACTAGACAGCGTAGGACACGCCAACCAAGGAATAGATAGGACACGCCAACCAAGGAATAGATATCAACGATCTCATAACTTTGATCCAAATTTATTCCTACATGTTTTCACTGCGGCGAGTTAGAACATATAAGGCCTAGGTGTCGTTATTTTCTAAATAGAAATAGAAATTGGAACTTAAATAGAAATAAGAATCAGGATTATGTTGGTCAGATTGACTTACTTACTCATTAGGTGAGTCAATTGATCAAGATAATGACATAGATAATTGAGAATATTCATGTCACTAATCAAGTTTGGGTGAAAAAAGTGAGCTGGAAAATTTTGAAATAAATCACGGTGCTCTTAAAGGTAAGAGCATTTGCATACCTAACTGATTAAGTATTTTTGGTGCATGTTCGTGCTTTATTATCGTGTGACATTGATTTATGTATGCATCATATTTGTTTTCTAGATAGAAGACTCGTGCATATTTTTTATTTTTATTTTTTGTATATTTGACTTTTTTTTTTTTTTTTTTGTGTGTGTTTGGTGCATTCATGCTTTAAAATAAAATGAAAATGAAAATTTGAAAAATAAAAATGCAAAAATTGTTATTACAGCATAATATATAATACACTTGAATTTGTTGGTTGTGATCAAGCATGAGTTTCATCGATGAGTTATAACATAATTTTCATTGCTAGCTTAGGTTATTATGGAATACTTAGTATAGGTGTTTTCATGTACCATCTGCACTGCACACACTATATTATTGTTAGTGGGACTCAACTGCATACGTGAGATTTCGAATAGCAATCACATGTTAGTAAGGTTACTTTGAATATGAATTGACCTTATTTATTAGATCTAAGCTCACGGCTATTCCCGGTAATAAAAAGCTCAATATCTTATGTTCTTCTTCAGAGTCTGTTTGACTAGAGCAATTAAGCATACGGGATCTTTCATAACTTGGTGTCTATGGTAAATTGATTTGGGTTAGCCGACCTAAAGCTCGCTACAGGAGTCATTTTAGTTGTTTAATGGAGAAGAGTCTATACTTAAAATGTGAAATATAATAATAAGCTTAAAATATTGAAAGATGTGAAAATAAAATATGCTCAAAATTAGGGGAAGAAAAGAAAATATCCATACTAAATGAGATTTTCTTTATAGTTTCTAATGTGTTTTAAATTGTTTGACTTTCATAAGTAGAGGAACACACTTATTGGCAATGATGTTTAGCGTGTCCTTTATCACAAAATTAAGGTTTGGAGTCCTACTTACGAAGGATTAGTAACATTTTACACATATGGGTCGCTTATATAATTTACTCCAGATAACTTCAATTACGTAAGTGGGAAGGATTATTGTTCATTGATTATACTTATGCATACTAACAACTACATTTTTGAGGTAGAGGGAGAGTGATGTAGAGGTTTTGAATGGGCTAATTTAAAAATTTTTGAGGTGAAGTAGATTGATAGGGTGAGATTTATTGATTGCATTGCATTTCATATCATATGTACCTCCCTGTTTGAGTTTTTGATTTTTTGTGATACTAATGTTTTTGTTGGTATTTGGATTGACATTAGTGTTACGTCAATCTAGCTAGTGTTGATATCATGTGTTTATTGATTCTATCATTTCTTGTTTCACGTACTTTTACAGTGAATATTTGAGTTGTCTGTTTCAAGAAATAGGTTTTGACAAAGAAAAAACATATTTCAACCAAGATCGTTGGTTTGGTAGTAGTTATTGTTTTGAGTCTATTCTTTTTTTACTACCTTGACTTAAATTTATAATTTTGTCACAGAATGCCAAAATGGGGGTTTGTTAGATTTTTAATGTAATTGACAAGTCTATGAACAAATAAGACTAGAATTAGTATGTTGTAAAAGGCAAGGAGTAAGTTGCAAATATTATAAATTGAGTTGTATTAGGTCTAAGATTCGAGAATGGAAAGAAGGAAAAAAAATGGCGATGAATTTTCGCTAGACTATTGTCGTCAGCCTGTCGCATTGCTTTCACTCGAGCGACAATGTGTCGCTCACTTGTCGCTAAGCACTCGCGCAACAGCTCTTGCTCGAGCGACATGGTTATCCGAAGAATTTTAGTTCACATTTTTTAAGCTTTTTGTCTGACCCATTCAACCATAAACCTACAATATAAATACAAGAAAGCCTTTGAACGGTTTTGAGAAGGTTGAACATTAAGAAAACTACACTGCTTCGTATCCTCTTCATCAAAATTATATATAAGCTTTCAACCTTCACAGTTTGATTGATTCTTGGCAGTGAAAACATCAAATCCATATAATCCAAATACAAAACTGCTACTTCTTAAACATATGCTGGAGTTCTGAAAATCAAGGGAAGGTAACTATATTTCCAGTTGTTGGAGAACACGGAGCTCTTCGTTGATCCATATGAGATAGACGAATTCATAAAGTCGGAGTTGGTGCTGGAGCACGCAATCCATGAGGGATGTGGGAATTGCAGTCGGAAGGTCAAAAGTACTAGTAGTAGTCGTGTCTAGCGAACTGTAAGTTCAATATTGCTCATAGTGGATTTTTTACTAGCAAAATGCTCGGGATTATTACCAAGTTGGGGTCAATTCTAAGCAGAGAGAAATAGTAATGCATCTTTAAGGATTCCATAGGACCCCTCGAAAATAAATAGGTGGTTAATATATGGAGTGATGTATCAATTCTTGGGCCAGAATTCATATATATACATATTCCCTTGGCTAATCTTCTAAAATTGCACATTATTACTTCAGAAAATTCATTTTTCTTTTTAATTTATTGATAACAATGATAAAAGTAAAATTTTAAATAGTAACTAGTTAATTCTTTTTTCAGTCTCTCTGTGTAGACATGCCAAACAGGAGAGAATTGCGTTATTGAGTAATGGGAATATGCGGGCTACTCCCCCAAGAATGTCCCGCTCGTAGGTTCCTTAGATGTTGGAGCTCAAAATCCTTCCTTCAGTTAGAATAATAGATTCTATATCAGACAATCACTATACAATCAAACAATCTGAACCTTACTGTAGATCCGGATTTTCGCATACAGTTCTTATAATCATGTACCTGGTAATCCCAAAAAAGTTGAGGAAAAACGAAAGAAAAGAAAAGGTTTTCGAGTCATGGCAATGGGCCGAGCCGGCGCACAGGCTCGGCTCATGCTCGCCACGAGCCGAGCTTGACATGGAAACTATCATTTTTGGTTCATCTCCAATGATTTGGAATTTCTCTAACTAGAGTTGTTTGAGAAGAAGCACTAGATGTTATCGGTATTTTGACCTTTTGGCCATTATTGCATTAGAATCAGCCTTATGCTCCCTAATTCATCTCTTGGATACTGCATAGACCTCCTTTTATCTCTGAATTTGACCTTTTAGCATCCTCCAGCTTCGAAAGATTACTTGTCCAAGTCAAATGACCTAAGAAGTGAACAAGCATATAAGAAAAGATAAAAAATGTGTGAAATCTGAAAAAGATGTTGAAGGGCATTAAAACGTAAAGAAATTCAGGAGTAGAGTGATCACGGGCTTCTCTTGATAATGGACCCGAATGCAACTTTTGGTTTCAATCCCCCTCCTAAGTACGCATACAAAATGGAAGGGAAGAGTTCACAAATCAGTTATTAACTTTGATAATTGCAAAAATCAGATGTCAAGTTTCAAACTTGTAAAAATAGGTATTTATTAATTAATTAATACTAATTAGTTAAAAATTAATTTTTGATCATATTTGATTTGCCGGTCACAAATTTTCAAATTAGTTAATCACAGATTTTTTAATGGTCACATATAAAAAAAATTATAGTTCACTATTAATTCGTCGGTCACAGATTTCAAAATTTATAGGTCACACAGTCACAGATTTTCAAATTAGTTGGCCACGGATTCTTTTACTATTACAGATTATATAATTTTTAGATCACAAATAATAAAATTGTTCGTCACAAATTAACCAACACACCACTTCCATCTCCGATCAAGATCCAACACCTTGACCACACACAACATCGTGCCCAAGCCAACCATCGCCTCCATCACCATCAGATCCAACATACCCTGTCAGATCTGCAACCACTACACCACAACCCTACCACCACGACAGTTTCACTTCCATCAATATCTCACACCACCACCAACACAACCACCGTAAACAAACACGACCACCATTGTACCCTGTACCACACCACCAACAATAACAACCACCATCGCCGCCCTCACCACAAAATCACCATACGCACCCACATCATACACACACCCACCAGCAACTTCGCACACAGCAGCGTCCCACAGGAAGCTTTGCACACGACAGCATCGCGACGCTGCTACCGTTCACGACGGTGTGAACTGCAGCATAGTTGCGACGCTGCCACCGTTCACAATAGGTAGAGAGAGATGAGGGAAGGAGGAGGCGGAATGGAGGGGGAGCCACTATACTATGCTGTGAACTACAATAGAGTCGCGACGTTGCCACCATTCACAGCAGCATCACCGTTCACATCAAGCAGATAGAGATGATGGGGAAGGGGAGCCGCACAGTAGGCAGAGAGAGACGAGGGAGAGAGGGGAAAGTGAGGAGGATGAAATGAAATTAGGGTTTGGGTGGTATAATATTAAATTACTTGAATTTTGATTAAAAAAAATTCACACCTGATTTTTGCACTTTGAAGTTTAAACACCTGATCTATGTAATTTTCCCAAAATAGAACCCGAGTGCCTACACGCCCTTGCAAGCATCCTTTATATTTTAATTATTGTAATTATTTCTATGGTTAGGTCTTAGGTTTAGAGTGTTTAGGTTTAATTAGATTTGAAAGTATTCAATTTGATTAGAATGTTGAATTAAAATGTACAAATTATTTAAATTCATGTTCCAGTAAGACCTCTCTATAGTGATATAAAATAATCTTGGTCCCAACTTGGTCACAGCTAGCTGATTATCTACATATACCATGAACTCTACATATTCTACATAGATACATGTACTAGTTCTTGAAATTATATCTATCTCTTTCATCAATGTCTATACCCTAGATTTGACGTGCTCTTAATTAATTATTAACATAGTTCATACTTTACCTTTATAATTTTGTAACTACACCTCTATTAAGCTATAACTTCCTCATAGTAATAAATTAATATGGTCCACATTATGACTATAGAGAGGTTTTCCAATGGTAACGTATTTCATTTTAGTATAATGTTTGCGTTGTAATTTTTTTTTTTTTACTTTTACTAATACCGCCTGCACTGAAAAAATTTTCTGGGTCCGCCCCTGGGTATATCCATTGCCATTCCCATGGACGACGGTGCATGATTCGGTATGGCAACAATCCGAGCTCAACGTCATATGAACTCCATTAGTAGTGTTGACAAAGTTTTGAGTCTTTTTTGTTCGGTTTTACAATTTGAGGGTTTATATTTTCCGCATTATAGTTGTAATAATCATTCGTTCACTACATTCTAAACTCTACAGTTGCTCACTTTCATTTAAAATAATGTTAGGAGAACTTTAAATGAAAGTCGGACACAACTACCATCGCAAGCATATCATTAAAGTCAGATTCACCACTTCTTGTATTTTGGACGGGATAGTAAAGTACGACAACTAAGAAATTTCATCACAAGTCTCTCTTTTCTTTCCAGTGGTGATCACGACATGATAGCTCCTTATATGGGTGCTTTAAAATGGATTCGCAATTTGAATCTTACCATTGATGACGACTGGAGACCTCGGTTTGTTAATGACCAAGTTGCAGGGTTGGTATTCAATTCTTGAACAAATACACACATACTCAAAAATATTCTCAGAAATATGACACTTAAAATTTATCTCCCTTGTAGATACACGGAGAGATACAAGAACGAGGAATTAAATCTCACATTTGCCACAGTGAAGGCAAGTGAAGTTTTAACTATGCTTTTTCTCGCACTTACGTATTGAAGAAATTATGAAATAATTAATAGGTGATTATAGTATAAACTCTGCTAAGTTGTACTTCGCAGGAGAGAGGTCATTTAGCTCCAATGGACAGCCCGAAAGAATGTCAGGCCATGATGGATAGGTGGTTCGATTTGTATATATCCATTATAGCTATTTACAAATGAGTTCATTAGTTACTTCGTTTAAGTGTTAAATGAATATTAAAGGATTATTCAGTATTTTTAAATCCATTATGTGCAGCTTGTCCTAGGCAAGAATTTTGAGCACAAATGAATGTTTAACTGTTGAGTTCAACTACACTGGTTTTATTTGCACAATGGTATTAACACATCAATGGCGGTGGTCGTCAATGGCAGATGATGGTGGCGATTGTATTAGTGGTAGTGGTGGTGGTGGTGGTGTCTAGTCTAATAAAGAGTTTTGTCTTGTGGATGAATGCTGAAGTGTACAGTTCGGAGCTGCATTGCCGCCATCCACCTTACCATATATGTACGTATAGACACATTGAGAAATGATACACAAATAGTCGTTAATTAATTAGGAAATTATTTAATTTTTGGAACCTATCATAGGCTGTACTTTCTAAAAACTAAGAAAAAGTGAAGTTCTTGTCTCACTGCTGTGTTTGAAACTATGTACTAGATTTATATAGTTATAACACTATAACTAACTGAAAGCATGTGTTCATGGGGGTGGTGTTTTTTTGCTAGATTGGGTTGGTACTCAAATGTATCAAACTCTGGATATAAGATCCAAAAGAATGCAAGGCATTTCAAGTGAAATGTTCAAGATAAAAGGAATGATAGGAAGAATCAACAAGGGATTTGTAACATAAAAAAAAAACACTTCGTACTCGTTTTTTGTTGAATATACGTAATAAGATTCTGGTGAATCACAAAATAATGATGTATCATGTCAGAGTTTAGCGTAAGTAATATGCTTCGACATTCGAGCAATGTTCGATTTCTTGGTCTTTTTCTAACCAAATTTATTGGTTGCAATGTTCTCTTAAACAGCAGCTTGCGGTTCCTGTACCTTCTGCTTTGTGTACAGTCCATTTTGACAAAACTTTAAATTTGATATTAGTGAATCTAAGAGCGCGTTTGTCAAAGTTCATAATTTCTTGTAAGTGGGTCACATTTTATTTTTATCCATATATTCCATAAAATTCACAACTCTTGCATACTTGTTAACTGCACATTCTTTAACACATCCATTTTGATATACTGGATGGAACACAATTAGACATGATTAAGAAAAGCCAAAATTTATTAGCTTACTACGAGGTAGATGAGATAATTCAATAATATCAAGATACAGAATTTTGGCATGTGTTCGTAAATACTTTACAGTCTATATATTAATAAGCATTTGAGTAAAAAGTAAAAACTAACCAATTCAATATTTTTTTCAGTCTTTTTCTGTTTCCCTTAGAATGCCACTGCAAATAATACTCTCTATTGTATACGTTGTGAGCTTTCTCTAGAATGAACATTCTCCATAGATTCTATGTAAACTGTAAGTTCTTTAGAATTTCTCGTACGGTTTTATAGTGTGACGATTCCCATGATCAAAATGAAGGGAAGTACTTAGAAAGTCCAACAGGGAGAGAATAGAATTCTTCACTTCTTGGATCTTTACCAAAATACTTGAATTTAGCCCACCAATGCCTCCCACTATCTATCCTTGTTGAGGGATGTTTAGGTGCTAAAGTGACGTCCAAGAACAATGCAGTAAGCCCTGCCACAGTGGCTGGGGATGTAAAGATCACCAGCATTATTTTGTTAAACTGCACATGAAATTTAGGAGTTAAAATTACTATGAAGTAGACCACTTACGGTACATCTGATAAGGCACACTAGACAATATTGAACAATATTAATGAAGATAAAGAAGTTAAAGGCCGTGTCCATTATAGTGTCGGTCTAATCCAATATTGTGCACTAATCATATTCTTGAAGTCTAATTTACACGTACCCATATTGCATTCGTGTGAACTGGACCATGACCAGAAGTAATCACGTAGTCGCTGAAGTACCGGGGTACCGAAAGACCCATGAAGAATGAGAAGCCTATAATGAACTTTGCCCTGAAGCTGTTGAGGTTGCAGAACTGTAGTAAACCAAGACCAGCAGAAGCTGCCACATACATTATAGAAAGTAATAATCTGAGAATATAAATGGTGCCAAGAAAGCAATTTTTTTAGTCCTAAAAGAAGCCAGTAACTATGTTTCGTGATTAAACCGATCCAATATCTGATGATCTAATCCATCAGTCCATATTTTGTTATATAACACCATAAAATCAGCAGCGAGTTGTTAGATTAAATTGCAGAGGTACATACACATAAGGGCGAAAAGGACACAATACAAAGCTCCAACAATTGGCAGTGGAATGGAAGCAATGATCGCTCCAAATTTTCCTGTTTATCAACAAGGTATGCCCCCATGAGTCCTAACAGCAATCAAACTACAAACTTAAAAGTTGATTTTGGAAAACTTGAATTGGTAGAATTAATTATGGGATGGCGAATAGTTGAATATTGTGTAAAACAACATAGATAGAGTGGCATAACGCACCAAAGATGGAAAAGAAAAACATGAAAGATGCTGATATCTGTACCACCCTTCGACTTCCAACTCGTGTCAATGCCAAGAGTCCAATATTTTCACTATACATACAGCAAGAACGAATTAGATTACACAGACGAGAAAGAAAGTGAAAGATAAAAATTTAGAAATGCTAGAATTGGGATATGACTACGACTGAATTTTCCTACTTAATGCCCAACAAATTCATCAAGCGGGACAACTGTAACTAGTCTAAGCAGGTAGAAGCCTACAGTTCATCTAATTTCTGAGTAGATTAGTAATATTACACTGATACAGTAGATCCACCTGCTGAACCATATAAACCATCAATAAAAATTCCTATTCCCTGCATCCCAGAGACAAAAAAAAAAAAATAGTGAGTCAGAACAGATATATACTAAGTGGAAATCTAGAAAGAAAAATAATGATTTGTCATGAGTTCACTTCCTACCAGCCAGGCAACGCCTCGACTAAGAACAGAAGCTGGTATGTGTGTGGCACCACAGTATCTTGAAGCCGCAATAAATGCACCTGTAGACTGCCATAACAACAATTAAAATAAACTAAATGATTATTTGGATCCAGGGAAATAGGTTTACCACAATAGCAAAGTACTAGACAATACAGTGAACATGATTTTAATGTCTTTTTCTAATTTGATAGTCCATTCCCGTCCTGTCCTGTCCCATCCCTATCAAACATACACTACTATTTCTTGACAGGAATATTAAATATGTACCAAAGGCACAAAGTTATTCCAAAATATGACCCCTCGAAGGGGCAAAAATGGGAAAATAAAATAAAAAGGAAAATAGCAACTTTTCAAGCGACGGGCTATATTGTGATAGACAATACAAACCTCAATCAAAGCAACAAAAGCTGCTGCCAGCATTACAAAAGCTTCTCCGGCATGTAAATCGGGGGAACCCCATTGAAATGGGTATGGAAATTTTATCCTGCATGTTGAGAAGTTAAATGAGTATTTGGAACGAAGAAGCAGAAACATGGATTAAAACCAGAGCATTTAATGAGGTGATTTAACTTTTCAATATGCGAATACACTGACAAGATAACAAACCAAAAAGTCTCAAAGCTAGATGCATCAGTAAAGTGAGGTTTAGTGGCAGATTTAGTAGTTATTTCCACGACAATTTTCACACTCGTCTTGTTTTATACTCAAAGCTATCTGCTTCAGTAAAGTGAGATTTAGTTGTTAATTCCATGACAATTTTCACACTGACTTGTTATATACTAGTAATTAACAAATTGATCTGCGTTGGCCATAAAACTGCTGACTAAGTTTAATTGAATTTCTAGGCTACAATAGATTGCTAGATACCAGTTTCAGGCCTATTTGTTTTGTAACACAGTGACAAAATTTTACGTTAAATAAGAAGGAACTTAGAAAAATAAGACATGAAGTTCAAAATATGAATAAGTAATTTAAGGATGGCAAACAATTGCAGAATTTATGAAACGTGATTATACTTGCAAATACATGGGATTTGAACTTTTAAAGGCTAAGATGGTAAAAACAGCAACTAAATCAGACACTACACTGATGAAATGGATTTTCAAGAAGAAAAGACTGTTGAGAATATAACACAATTGATTGAAATACTAACATAATGAAAAAGAAGTCAAACCTGAATTTAAATGCCACATTTATGTTTTAGATATGCAGGAATTGAGAATGAGAAATCTGATAATAAGTTGGTAGTAGAACGTACCACGACGCTCCACTTACAAGTCCAGAGCGATCAACACGGCAACTTAACTGTGTTTTGAGGGGTTTATTTTTGTATGCACCAGCTGCTGTAAGAACGGCTGCGAATCCCCACACCAATCCTACCGAAATTAGGATAGTAAAACGGTTGTAAATGGGAAGCTTAGATTTCCACATATGAGGGACGAACTGCAAAGAGATGTTGATCAGCATGAAGTCCAATTCTAAAAACTTAAAATTACGATGCTTGGAGCAAAAACTAAAATGAATAAGCTGTCTAATTGCCACAAAGAAAAAAGTATTATATAGCACCCAGAAAGGGAAGTGACTAAGGACGAGCCTGTGATGAGAACCAAAATCCAGAACACTACTTACTTGAGATAGCAAAACTAAAATAATTAGTTCTGGAAGCCCTATCTCAACACATTCTGCCAGCTGCAGGCATCAATGAACAGAAAAGACATGTTAGTAAGCAAATGAATGTTTTTAAACAGAAGTTCCGTAAAATAGAAGAAGACCACAAAAGAAATATAATGTACGAATTCCTGGCCTTAATACAGGTAGCATCCACTTTAACATATATTATGAATAGCAGCTACACATTCAGTTTATTTATGAATGATATAATGCATGGACAATCTAGCGGTCTTTCTCTTCTTAATGCTTACAAGGAAGTGGTCACAGAATGCAAGTTCATCTTGGTAGAGCACACTACAGCCACTTTTTGAAACTCCTATAAGCAATAGCCCCTTGAATTGTAAGTTTGGCAGCTTAGAATAGAGGCCTTGATATTGGGATTTTAGTATTGAAAGTCATTAACCTTTTCCAAATCTGAATATCCTAATAATTCAATATATATATATATATATATACACACAACTTGCAGTACCAAACAAGGGCAGATATAGATTTTCAAATTAGGGTGGCCTAAAAAATTTTAAAATGGGCAAATATATAAATAAAATTCCTATATAAATTTTCCCCTGGTTCCAAAGAATAATACTGTATTCTTAGTTATGCTCACAATAATTGTAGGATTTAGAAGGAAGTGCTCATACCAGAGGGAAACCTTGTTCATAGAGCCCAAGTCCCACAAGTGTTACCAGAGGAACGGCAGAAAGAGGGCTCAGGAATCTACATTGTTAGATCCAAGAGATTGAGATATTAATTCCACAAAAAATAGCAACAAATACTTCAAAGCAAAATATAATCTTCTATTTTTCCAGCTATCTTACCTCGCAATAATCCTCCATATCCCCAGAAAACCAAGAATCATGGGAAGTGCCGATGCAATCATGAGAGCCCCTTGTATTGCCGTCATTGTTTTCTTAAATCTCTTCAGATATTAACAAAAGGAAATGAGTGAATAAGTAAATACATAAATAAGACTATAAGCATACAAGTTGCAACAATGGAATACGGAAATTAAGAGGGTATTTTGTGAACTAACATCAATAGGATTGGGGTATGTGTAATATCTTTGCGCAAATGCAACATAAAGAGAAGGAATTATGAATCTGAATGAACCGCCTATCACTACTGGAAGCCGGGTGCCAAACCATGTTTGCAAGAGTGTGTTCACTCCAGAAACAAAGAGCAAAGTTTGTATCACTTGAGCCTTCTCCACCTGATACAGAGTAACGTGATACAGACTTCAAATTCTTTAAGATTTTTGCTATAGAATCATGTGAACGAACAAATTAATGTGCATATTAAATTAAGCTAATGGATTGTTAAGTACTAACGTTACTACCACCCATATAAGGAACAATGATGGTGGCAATGATAACAGTTGTCCCGAGCATTACTAGGTAGTGCTGAAATCCCAGAATAAAGGCTTCAGCTGCATTAAGAACAAATATCATGTCAGCTTTTTGATATTTAATTGACGCATTGAGATTGTAATAATATGCGACTCCAGTAAAAATCGAAACAGATTTTACATGATTTCCCATTCCAAACCCCAATTCAATGTTTCCAAACTAACTTCATATTAAAATTGCCATTCATATTTTGTTGCAATAGAAATCCCAAAATAAATTGTTCATTCCTTCTATTCCTGGACGACCCAATTACAGGATGAAACAAACAAAACAGCTGAATTTCAGTGAAGTATATAAGTTAGAAAATGAAGAATAAGATTAAGAAATTGAGTTTAGCTCCAGAACGTAAAGACTATATAAAATGCAAGTATGAAGCAGAGTTCAAGACCCACAAAAAGTAAACCATCAGTTTGTCTGATTAACTCGAACCCTTTTATATGTGCATGCATATAAATGAGTGTGTGTAAAGAACATACCCCATGAAGGGTTGCTAGTGAGGCAGTAATCTATGCCGGGGAGTTGCTCCTTCACTGGGTGTGGCACAAATTCATCCACCACCTTCGTCACCGTCATCTCTATCTCTCTCTCTCTCAAACACACCCACACACTGAAGCCCAATATGAAAGCTATGAGCTAGAGAAATTAAGCCTCTTTATATCAATTCATTTTATCTCATGCTCGATTGAACTTCATTTAACATGTTCGTGTCTCTCACACAAATTTTCAAGATTTACGGTCAATATTGAATACCAAAAAAATTGACAGCTGATTAAAGAATGAAATTATGATTATTAAAAGATATGGGTGGGTGGATTAGAAGATGGAAAATGGGTATGGAAGCCAACCACCATTGAGGGCTGTCAGTGTATATTCTGCAAACAGGAGACCTAATGCACCAACCAAATAAGAGTGACGAACAAGTAATCATTTGGGCTGTCTTTCTTTTCCATTCTGCAGCAAACTGTCGAATATACGCATTAGCCTTAATTTCTGCACTCTTTCGTAATTCTATAATTAGTTAGAACCAATTGTTTTCTTCTTTTGTTGGAATTCACAAACTTCACCCAAATGAAATGAGCAGTGGTATGTGAAATATGTGAATTAAAATTAATAGTAGCCAAACGTAGATTCTAGAAAATAATCTATTTTTTCATTCGATTATCATGTACAAGATATGCACTTAACTTATTAGATGTAACTAGGGCTGTAAATGAATAGGATCTGCCTATTCGATCCGATCCGATAAGAAAATTATCCGATCTGATCCGATAATCCAACAAATATTTAATTATTAAATGAGGAAATTACATGGAGGCTGGTGTTTAAAGTTTCAAATTCAAAAATCAGAGACCAAGTTTCAACCTTAAAAAATCAGGTGAAATATAAAAATTCTTAATCCAAATTTTTCACTCTCTACCCCCTCCCCTCCTCTCCTCTCCCCTCTCTCTTCCGTCTCGCCCCCTCCACTTCCCCTTCCCTCTTCTCCTCTCCTCTCCCCTCCCCTCTCTCTTCCATCTCGTCTCTGCCACCTCCCCTTCCCCCATCCCTTTGCTGTGATTCGCAGCAACGACACGCTGCTGCGATTTCGCAAATCGCAGTAGCAGTGGTATGTGAAATGTGTGAATTAAAATTAATAGTAGCCAAACATAGATTCTAGAAAATAATCTTTTTTTTATTCGATTATCATGTACAAGATATGCACTTAACTTATTAGATGTAACTAGGATTGTAAATGGATCGGATCTGCTTATTTGATCTAATCCGATAAGAAAATTATTCGATCTGATCCGATAATCCAACGGATATTTAATTATTAAATGAGGAAATTATATGGAGGCAGGTGTTTAAAGTTTCAAATTCAAAAATTAGGAACCAAGTTTCATTCTTAAAAAATCAGGTGATATATAAAAATTCTTAACCCTAATTTTTCACTCTCTACCCCCTCCCCTCATCTCCCCTCTCTCTTCCGTCTCGCCCCCTCCACCTCCCCTCCCCTCCCCTCCCCTCCCCTCTCTCTTCTGTCTCGCCCCCTCCACCTCCCCTCCCCCTTCCACCTCGTCTCTACCACCTCCCCATCCCTCTGTTACAATTCACAGCAGCAACGCGCCGTTGCGATTTCCTCGAATCACAGTAGCGTCTGAGCAGCGGACGCTGCTGTGGGTGTGGTGGTTTGTGGTGATGATTTTTTTGATTGTGATTTTGCGGTAGCGTAGTAGTGGGTGTGTTATGCGACGCTGTTGGGGTGTGCAGGTGTGTTGCTTCGACGTCGTGGGTGTGGCGAATTGGCGGTCATTTGCTGTTGGTGGATCTGTGGGGCGGCAGATTGGTGGTTGGCTGTTTATGTTTGCAGTCGTTGGTGATGGATTTATTGTTGGTGGTTGGCTGTTGGTGGTGGCGGATCTGTTGTTATTGGGGTTCAATTTTCATCATGTGGCTGGTTAGTTTGTGTTGGTCGATCTGTGACCTGTGACCAAGCGGCAGTAGTATGTGACCAAATGTTTGGTAATATTTGTGACCAATTACTCAACTGTGACCTAAAAATTTAATAATATGTGACTCAAAAATAATCTGTGACCAACTAATTTTAAAATCTGTGACCTCGAAATAATTTGTGACCTCGAAATAATCTGGGATCAAAATATTTGAAGATATGTAACCAGTAAATAAATATGTAACTTATAATTATGAATATGTAACCATTAATCACAAAATGTGACTTTATTATCTTTATTTAATAAATATTTTTAATTAATTAAATTCATACCTGATTTTTGAATTTTCAAACTATTTACCTTACTTTTGAATTGTGGTACAGAATACACCTTAGTTATGAATTTTTCCCCTATTAAATCCATATCTAATTTGCTATGTTATCGGATATCCGATCCGAAATTAATAAAAAATAGGGACAAAAATCAATGTTCTATAAAAATTTTGAACTAACCTGAGGCCACCTATTTTTACTAGCAAGCCTAATAGTGACTTCTACTATCATGATATTCTTTTTTAAAGGAGTGATCATTTTCTATTGACATTCGATGTGGGATAAAGTAAAATTGAGTTTCAATTCTAAATATAAATATTTTATTTCATTATTTCCAATAACAAATCAAATTATTTATTACATATTAATTATTAGTTTTTTAAGTTGTAAAAATAAATTACAATAATAAATTTAATTAAGAAAAATATAGATATTTATTTACTTTAAATTAGTAAACTAAAATTTTAAAAAAATCTATTGTTTTTATGATATTTTACATTTATGTGTATAGTTATTTATTTAATTTGACAACCGATTCGACCCCAATTCGACTTTTTGACCGTTGATCCTCTTCCTTTTTTCGTGTCGATGCCTAGGTCGATTTTTAAAATATTGGTTGAAATCAACTTCTTCTTTTTTTTTTTCAAATTTTCCAATTCTTAAACAGGTTTAATAATTATAAATTTTTCAAATTTTTTATATTTTGAATTTGATTACCTTTTTATTCTAAATTAATTTATTTTAGTTACAATTAATATGTCATAAAAATATTTTACTTACTAAATTATTTATAACAAATCAAATCAGATTGTTATCGAATCGAATTAACATATATTCATATATGATCAATTTAGTTAAAGGATTATCGGATATGGATCTTGATCGGGTTATCAGACTGAGATCCTAAATCCATCTCCCATTAATTTCGTCAGATTCTGATCAAAATTCAATCTGTTGACAGCCCTAGATGTTACTACTTTTGGAGATGGATGGTATTTTCAAGTATGGCAATGTTATTCATTTTGTCATTTTAGGTTGGAAAAAGGGTATATGGAAAATGAGTCAAAGAGAAGTTCTCCAACCTCTAAGAGGAAGGTGGGAATGCCTCATCACAAGAAATCAACATAAGATCATACGAGTCGAGTTAATCAACTTATTCGAATAGCGAAAACAAAAAAAAAATTATTATCACATAAAATGTGGTATTTGTCACTTTGTACTCAATATCCTAGAGGATAGTAATCGTATTAATTTTTAAAGGATATAAATATATTTTCATCTGTTTTATGTCTAGACATTCACCCAAATCAACACTCAATACTCCGAGTTCCCATGCTTATACCCCAGATTTGGCGATAAAAGTTTTGAGGCAACTTTCTTTAGCACGAATAATTAGTGCATTCTAAATTGAAATTTTGTGTCAAGAAAAAAAGAAGTATTAAAATGAAATTTGTTTTGATTAAAAATTATGTTTTACATAAATATTTTTCACTACTTGAACAATTCAATTTTTCTTTTATACTAAACGGGCCGAAGTTGAGAAAGTCAATTGTTATACATTAGATAATTAACACATATAACACTAATTGGAGTCAATTTTGAAGTTACTAATCATAAAATGGTGCAGTAGTCCTTTTAAGAAATCGCACAAAAGAGTGCTATAATTTGTTTTCCAATATAATTAATGCTAGTTATTCTGGTTTGAATATGTTGATTTTCCAAAAAAATGTTGGTTCTTTTTAAGGTAGATTAATTGTAAAGTTGAAGTGACAAGTAATTATACTAATTTTCTCTAAATAAACCACGAGAATAATCATAAGGTTTATCTTGATATCCCAGCTAGATAATGAGTCGAACAAGCTCAATTAACCAATGTTCTAAACATCTTAGAACATGACAAAGCGTAGAGGTCAAGTTTCGACCTAGGCGAGCTTAGGCAAAGTCTAAGCGTTAAAAAAAGTGTTTTATTATTTTAGATTTTTAAATCAATCTAAAAATTTTATAATAATTAAAAGGAAAAAAAGCATTGAAATGCGTTAAAAAGCGCCCACTAGACATGTCTAGACGTGAAAAAAATAAAAAATGAAAAAGCTCGAAGCGAGGCATTTTAAATTTTAATCCCGCTTCACCACCTAGGAGCGCCTAGACGCATCTTTTTAGAACACTATAGGTAGATCTATTACTTGCAATTTAAACAAGTAGACCTATGGAGAAACCCTTTGAACATGATCGAGCAATTCTTCTAATAAATTAGCATGGCTTAATATATCTTAAATAAAGATAGACATTTTCTAAAAACATATAAAAAGTTTACACGATCTAGAACTATATGATCAAAAGAGAACATACTCCAACAACGAGCTTCTTATCGTATAACAATCAATCGTCTCTTAGAAATAGCAGTACGAACTTCACATACTCACATGGTAGAATTTAGCATACACTACTCTTCATTATTTACTCACTCCTGAGCGAACTCAACTATCAAAATCTAGATAACTTGAACAAATATATGAGACAACGCTTGTGATGATTAGTTCATACCAAAAAATAACATTTTTGTACTACAGCATCAAGGTAAAAACAAAGTATGTGTTTGAGATATTCATCATATACAACTCAACAATATGCAGCATGTTGTTAAACATTATGCTTAACACTTTGGGCCCAATGATGTAACCCAATTAGATGACCCAATGATGCAGCCAATTAATATTGAGTCCAGCCCGAATTGATGGAATGTAACCCGACTGCCTCTTTTCCATTTTGTGCATTCTTACCGTTTGCTAAAATGCGACTTCGGTTATGAATTTTAAATGTTGTGATGATGTCATTTGGAAGTGGTGCAACCGTTGGATGCTTCTGACCATTTTTGAATTATTTGACTTGACTCTTCATTTGTTGAATATTCGAGATATTGCCTAGGATTTTATCTTATTTTTCGTTCTATCTGTTCTCTCTCTCTAAAAACTCTTGATTTTCATTTGTAATCTGTTAGTTCTAAATATTTTTGGTGAAGTCGATTGTAGATTTCTTTGTAATTGTGGTGATTCTATTCTTGGTTTAGCAGTAA
This sequence comes from Fraxinus americana, assembly GCA_035079005.1. NCBI lineage: Eukaryota > Viridiplantae > Streptophyta > Magnoliopsida > Lamiales > Oleaceae > Fraxinus > Fraxinus americana. The sequence goes on from CM068714.1 coordinate 8,086,625, forward strand.
CATTTGGTTACTTAGTGTAATCGGGTTGAGATTTTTTGACAGAAGAAAATTAGGTCTGAGGGCTAAATCCGTTTGAATTTTTGTACTGATAATCTTTGTTGGTTTCTAATGGATTGGAGAGATAACCACATTAGTGGATGCTCAATGTGGTGATTAGCCCTTTCTGGGGTGAACATCCGGGCCTAAGGGCGAAAAATATTTGGTATTCTTTAATTTCTATTATATTCTTGGTGTTATCTGGACTATTTATTCCAACAGTGGTATCAGAGCTCTTCGATCTGCATTTTAATCCTTTGATCTGATTTTTTCTGGTGTTTTTTACGATCAAGACCCTAGATATTCATAGATCTATACTGTAAAGGGTTAGAATTTCATTTCTGCGGAGAAAGTAAAATAGTACTGGTCTTCACTATTTTACACTGTTGAACTAAGACCTTTGGTAACGAGTTTCTAACCCTATCTTTCTTATCATCATTCGATCTGTAGATATTTTTTGAATCTCTTGGTTGAAACCATCTTGGATCTACCTTTGTCTAGGGCTTCACGTAAAAACCCTAGAATCTGAGTGGACTAAGATTAACGATTTCTTCAAGATTACATTAAGTTCTAATTTCGAAAGTTGTATATTCTATGATTTGGTTATTTGGAGTTACATGTTTCTCTGATCATAAATTTTGTACATTTGTGTGAATAGTTTTCTGCACATGTACATTTGTTGATTGTTATTCTCTGCACTCTATACATCAAACTTTGTCTTAATTTTTTAAACTATTCAAATATTCATTGTTTTTCAAAAGTTTAAATATGGGAAGTATAAAAGTTGATGTTGAAATTTAGAATGACAAATGAGATTTTAATCTCTTGAGTCAAAAAATGAAGGCTCTTTTAACGCATAATAGATGTGCTAAAACCCTTGATGAATCTTGGGGTGAAGAAATTGTTGATAATAAAATAATTGAACAAGGTGAAATTGCATGGAGCACTATTTTCTTGCATTTATCTGACGGTGTTATAAGAGAAATAGGGACGATTGAGATTGCAGCTCAAATTTGGACAAAGCTTGAATCCCTTTATAAAACTAAGACTCTTCCCAATAAATTTTACTTGTGGAAACATTTTTTTAGTTTCAAGTTTGATTCCAATTGTGATCTTGAAATAAATCTTGACAGATTTAATAAATTATCCCAAACAATATGTAGCCTTATTATCATCCTTACTTGGAAAATATAAGGAATTGAAAAATGCCCTTGGATATGGAAAACTTCCATTACTGTTGATGTTATTGTTTCTTCTCTAAGGAGTAAAGAACTTGAATTTAAAAGTGATTTGAAAGCATCCACAAATGGAGTTGATTACAATGTTAAAGGAAATAATTCCTTTCAAAGAAACAATAACTATTCTTTAAACAAAAGTTTTGGAAAACCAAAAGAATATTCTGAAAATTCTAAAAAGGGCAAATCTAAATTCAATAAGAATAATAATAAGATTAAAGGAAAGAAATGTTACTTTTGTGAAAAAATGGATCATTTCATAAAAGATTGTATCAAGAGAATTGATGAATTGTACGATGTTAACAAAGTTGAAAGTGGAACTGTCATAGCTTATGAAGAAGCTGCAGCCTCAAATTGACAAGTCTACCTGAAAATGAATGGATTCTTGATTCAGGGTGTATATAACACCTTGTAAAAAATACTTCACTGATTTTCTAGAAATTAATGGAGAACAAGTTATATTGGGAAATGATTTTTCTTGCAAAATTAAAGGAATTGGTAAGATTGTTTTAAAACTAAAGAATGGGAATGTACTAACCTTGAATAAGACCGGGTACATTCCTAATCTAAAGAGAAATTTAATCTCTTTAGGTACACTTGATGATGAAGGTTTTGATACCATCATAAATAAAGGTATCTTGACACTTCAAAATGATTTTGCAAAAGTTTTTCATATTGAAAAATCAAATGGGATCTATGTTTTGAAAGATTTGCCTTTACTAAATCAATATATTGCTGCTACAGTTTCTCAGTCTTTTGACACAAAAGACTTGGACATATTAGTGATAAGAATTTGTATATTCTTAAGAAACAATGTCTTTTGGGTACTGAAAGGATTGGAAGAATGTCATTTTGCGAACATTGCATTTATGGGAAGCAAAAGAAATTACATTTTGCTACTGGGATTCATAAATCAAAATTTATTCTTGATTACTTACATGATTATCTGTGGGGGCCAGATATTGTAAGTACTTACTTTGGTTTTAAATATTTCTTGATCATTATTGATGATTTTTAAAAAAAACGTTGGGTCATTCTTTTGAAAAATAAATTTGATACTTTCAAAAAATTTATAGAATAGAAAACTCTTATTGAAAATCAAGTAAACAAGAGTGTTAAAACATTTAGAACTGATAATGGCCTTGAATTTTGCAATGAAGAGTTTGATAATTTCTGTAAAAATAATGGAATTCTTAGACATAGGACTGTTACCTATACTCCACAACAAAATGGGCATGCAAAAAGTATGAATATGATTTTGTTAGAAAATTTAAGATGCATATTGATAAGCTCAGGTCTTCTTAAATTGTTCTGGGGAGAAACTGTTAAAAATGACTCATATCTAATAAATAAGTGTCCTAAATCATTGAAATATGATACACTTGATCATGTTTGGAGTGGTCATCCTGTTGATTAGTCTAAACTAATAGTTTTTTTGTTGTGCTACATATGTACATCAAAATGAAGGAAAGTTTGAGCACAGATCTGTTAAAGGAATTTTCTTAGGATATAGTGGTGGTGTTAGAGGTTATAGGATTTGGTTGAAGGATAAGAGAGGTTATAGAGTTATAATTGGTAAGAATGTTATCTTTAATAAAATTGACATGCCCTCAACAAACGAAAAAATAAGTACTACCACTGAAATTGATCAAAATAAATTTTTTATGGAATCTGAACTTTTTCGAGTTGATTTAAATTTTGAAAATAGTGATCAATTTGAGGTGGAGCCTGATCAGGAACAAATTACTGAACCTGAACCTAATACTGAACATGTATCTGTTACTGGACCTGAACTTGATCAATCTGAAAATCGCTTAGAAAATTATCATCTAGCTAGGGATAGAGTAAGAAGGGAAATAAGACAACCATCAAGATATGATGAATCTGAATTTATTACTGCCTTTAATGTTCAAAATTATTTGGACAATGAGCCCAACTCTTATGAAGAGGCCATTGAGGGAAAACATGCAAGTTCTTGACTTGCAACCATGAAAGATGAAATGCTTTTATTGGTTAAGAATAAGACTTGGGTCTTAGTAAATCAACCCAAAGGGAAAAATGTTATTGATTGTAAATAGATCTATAAAATAAAAGAATGTGATTCAAATGGTAAAAATGTAAGGTTCAAGGCCAGATTAGTTGCTAAGGGCTTTAACCATAGAGAGAGAATTGACTACAATGAAATTTTCTCTCTCGTAGTCAAATATACTTCTATAAGAGTTTTACTTTCTCTTGTTTCACAATTTGATTTTGAATTAGAACAATTAGATGTGAAAACTGCCTTCTTACATAGAAATTTGAATAAGAAAATTTATATGACTCAACCAAAAGGTTTTGAATAAAAAGAAAAAGACAATTGTGTGTCTTTTACAAAAAAAATCACTTTATGGTTTGAAATAAGCCCCTAAGGCAGTGGTACATCAAATTTGATACTTTCATAAAATGAATTAATTTCAATATTAGTGAATATGATCCATGTTTTTATTATAAAGGAAATGGAGGTCCTAATTCTTATTATATTTTGCTATATGTTGATGATATATTACTTGTTGGATGTGATATAACTGAGATTAACAATATTAAGCAAAAGTTAAAACATAAATTTGAAATAAAAGATTTATGTCAAGCAAAAATGATTCTATGAATGGAAATTAGAAGAAATAGAAATGATAGTAATCTATTTCTTACTCAACGATCTTACATTTCAAAAATATTATGCAGATTTTCTATGGATAAGGCTAAAGAAATAACTTTACCTCTTGGCAGCCACTTTAAATTTCCTGTAAAACAATGTCCTAAAACTGAAATAGAAAAGAATAGGATGGAGAAAGTTCCCTAAGCAAATATTGTTGGCTTTTTTATGTTTATAATGGCCTATACTAGACTTGATATGGCTTTTGCTATAAGTGTTTTAAGTAGAAATATGTGTAATCCTGGTGAATGTCATTGGGAAGCCATGAGATGGTTGTTAAGATACTTAAAAGGAACTTTTAACTTAAAATTAATGTTCAATAGGAGTAAAATTGGAATTAGATTAAAAGGTTTTGTTAATTCAGATTTTGCTAGTAACTGTGATGATAGAAAATCTATATATGCATATGTTTTTACTTTAAATGATACCTGCATAAGTTGAAAATCTCAGCTGCAAAAGATAGTAGCTCTATCATCAACAAAGACTGAATATATTGCAGCTACAGATGTTGTAAAGGAAGATATATAACTGAAAAGTTTGTAGGATGAGATTGATTTTTCTAGTAATAATGTTGTTATATATTCTGACAACCAATCTGCTATACATTTTAGTAGAAACCATGTTTTTCACTATAGGACTAAACACATAGATATTAAATTTTATTTTATAAGAGATATTCTAGAAAATGAGATTATGAAAATTGAAAAGGTTTCAACTAAATATAATACAGCAATTATTGGAACAAAAATACTTACATTGCATAAATTTAGGGATTGTTTAAATCTCCTAAATGTTATCACTAACTAAATTTTTTGCAGGTACATAGAGTGAATGAAATCAAAGGAGGAGTTAACATGTAATCTACAATGAAATTCAAAGATGTCAAGCAAGGTAGATATTGTTAAACATTATGCTTAACACTTTGGGCCCAATGATTAACCCAATTAGATGGCCCAATGATGCATCCCAATTAATACTGAGTCCAGCCCAAATTGATGGAATGTAACCCGGCTGCCTTTTTTTCATTTTGTGCATTCTCGCCTTTTGTTGAAATACGACTTCAGTTATTAATTTTAAAGGCTGTGATGATGCCATTTGGAAGTGGTGCAACCGTTGGATGCTTCTGACCATTTTGTATTATTTGGCTTGGCTCTTCATTTGCTGAATATTCGAGATATTGTCTAGGGGTTTTCTCTTATTTTTTACTCTCTCTGAAAACTTTTGGTTTGTGTCTGTAATTTGTTGGTGCTAAATATTCTTGGTGAAATTTATTGTAGATTGTTTTGTAAATGTGGTGATTCTGTTATTGGTTGAATATTAACCTTTGGTTACTTGGTGTAATGGGGTTAAGATTTCTTGACATAAGAAAATTGGGTCTAAGTGTTAAATCCGTTTGAATTTTTGTATTGTGACTCTTGTATTGATAATCTTTGTTGATTTCTAGTGAATTAGAGCAATAACCACTTTGATGGATACTCAACGTGGTAATTAACCCTTTCTGGGGTGAACATCCGGGCCTAAAGGCTAAAAATCATTGGAGTTCTTTAATTTCGGTTATATTCTTGGTGTTATTTGAGACTATTTATTCCAACACATGTATTACTCTCAATCGATAAAATATTTAGTTCAACATACACACCATGTAATTACATTATCTTTGAGTTTACCATCTCATCTCTACGATACCCAACATACTGAAATCAAAATTTATTTATTTATTTATTTTGCCAATTTTGGTTGGTTCAAACTTGAAAAAGAAGTTGGATTAGGGCATGAGTGTAGTTTATAAACTTGGTTTTAAGTGTATTTAAGGATATTTTTCAATACAATTCTTCATTAATCTCGACTTCAATAATTTCATTTCAACATAACTTAAGCTTAGTGTTTATATTTTAATATAGTGACTACAAAATTTAATGAGTTGAAGTCTTCAAGACTTATTATATACTACCATATGGTTAAAACTTAAAAGCAAGAAACAAGAAATACATTACTCGAACAAATATATATATTATCCAGTCAACACAACAACTTACACTGAATATATTCACCCCAGAAGAACTTAAAATTTTGGGTTGATGTTTAGTAGCCGGTTGGTGGTGGCTGCTGGCCGCAGACGGCTGCTGACCTCAAGGAAAAAGCTTCCATGGACCACATAAATTTGACTAAGTTAGGAATTATGTTTTTTCCAGCCAAAATTTAGGGTTCGAGAATTCGTATCTCCACGGTCAACTCAAACAAACAAGGAAGAAAGAAATAACGCGGAAATGGTGCTCTAAGGTAAATTAAATGCGTGTTAAATATATTTTTAATAGTTTATAAAATCTAATTTTCAAAATGGACAAGTGTGTGAAACTGAAGATGAACTTTATTGTTTTCATAAGGACAACTTTTTGTATAGAAAATCAATATGAACATTTCGTGCCCTTCGAGCGTTTAGTCCGTCAATCTATTTAATTCAACGATCCGATTAGGTTTCAATTGCGCATGAATGAACAATTTAGCGTCCAAAACCTTCAAAAAAGTCTCCCAAACGTTATTATTTATAGAAGAATAATGTTATTTATAGTGAAAACTATCGATAGTTGTTCATACGTGACATACAATTCCAGTTTACTACTTGATGCATAAGACAATAAAAAATGATCATATTAATGTATCAAATAACAAAATGTTATGTATATGCTACGTATGAGGGCGATCGATAATTTTACTATAAATAACATTACTCTTTATAAAAATAAGAAGTCGTATTGGAAAAGAGAAAATTTTCGATAGAACAATTATACATGCATGTGCATGTATCGCCTACCCCATTCATGCGATGCAAATGATATTACGTCGTCATTTAAGTAAGTGAACATGCCACGTAAACTTATAAGACCGTTTTTAACTTCTCCCACATAAGGATTCGTTTGCTAAATTAAGTAATATGTAATACCTAATAGGATAATGCTAAGGGTCCATTTATAAACAATGGTGGAAATGAATTCAAATTTCATGTTAGTTGGAAAATAAAAACTCACCAAATCCATAGAAATACGTTTTTCATGAAAATAAAAAAAAATGCAGTTTAAAGTGATTGTACTTTGGAATCCGATTTCTATTTTCACATTACAATCAAATGGTCAAAGTGAAATTCTTTTTCCTCGAATGTGACATTTTCCATGGAATTCGTTGTAATCAAACGGAGTCTAAGTATACATCCTTTGGTTTATATCTTTATGTACACTTCATTGAAGTTCAAAAGTATTGGGCAGAAAAATGTGAATTTTTTTTTTTCAAAACTAACCAATCATGTATCGTCACGTGACACAATATCAAAATTGCTATAAAAAAAACATACATGTAATATGATTGTACATGATATTATTTGAAAAATGAATAATTCTACACGTAGCCCTTGTGAGAGATTGTCATCCAATGTTGTAATCCAAGTGTTGAACGTGTAGAATTCCTCAAGAAAAATATAGGCAAAAATAAAAATAAAATTATTTCAATAAAAAAGAAAATGGAAAATATGTAACGGTTATCTAGACGCGCTTTGAACACGCAATAGTAATTTATCTTTAATTTGCCCAGTTTCCAATACAACTCGTATAAACACAATTTTTTCTCGCTCACATATAAACACCACACCAACTCTTCTCTCTCTAAATTTATTTTTTTTCCCCCTTCAAAATCAAGAAATCTAAACTCTCTCTGCAACCCAAATTCAATTCTCCAAGCAAGAAATAAATAAAGAAATCATGAGTTACTACAATCAGAATCAACCCCCTGTTGGAGTTCCTCCTCCTCAAGGCAAGTCGCAAGAATTCCATTCAATTTTTTTTCTTAGTTTTTTTTTTTTGGATAGAAATTTTTTTTCTTAGTTGACTATGTGCGATCTAATGTATTTTTTATTTTTTTGTGGAATCTACAGGTTATCCACCGGAAGGTTACCCGAAGGATGCGTATCCTCCGGCGGGCTATCCGCCTGCAGGCTACCCGCCGCAGCAAGGTTACCCGCCACAAGGCTACCCGCCGCAGCAAGGTTACCCACCACAATACGCTGCTCCGCCGCCTCAACAGCAATCTAACAGTAGTGCCGGATTCATGGAAGGCTGGTATGTTCGATACTGTATAACACAATTTTTAGATGTATCTGACTCAGATTGTATGTTTGTTTGTGTATTTATTTGTTGATTTGATTGGGGAAAAGGATTTTTACTTTTTACGAATTTAGATCTGAGTTTTAGTCATGTTCATTACGTCGCTGTTCGGTGAGTTGACGGCGAGTGAACTGAGTAGCCTGCGCCGGTTGTTAACGTGCGACTTTGGCAATTTAGTGGCTCCCTGGCTCCGGCTGGTTATGGGGGAATCTTTTTCCCCTAACCAATTGGGGCATGTAATTCCGAAACAGCCCTTCCGTTGTTGCAGTTATGAGGGGTTTTTCGTCCATCCGTTATTCTCTCTCTTATTTATTTCCTTCTGTTTAAATTCCTCAAATTGACTAAAAATTGATATGCAATATTGACTTTTTGTTAATTTTTCTAAAGCGTGTTTGGTATAAAATCTAGCTTATAAATTGCCTTGTAGACTTTGGTCCACACAACTTGTGTAAGACAGCGACTGTATTTTTTGCCAAACATTACTCTTCAATTTTGCACCACCCAACGTGAGACTAGTCTTTGGCCATATATTTTTCAATTAATCTCATAAATGTGTAATGACAAATACTTGACTTTAGTACTTCTATTTATACTAATACAATGAGCTCGTTTGGCATCACTTTTGAAAATTTTAAAGTCGTTTTTAAGACTAAGAGCCGATTAACATGAATTCTCATTGTGCTGTTATATCTATTTCTGTTTCTTGTGAAAGAGTTTCCCGAGACAGCTAACATAAATCAGCTTCCTTTAAAAGTTCTTTTAGTTGGATAAAAAAATTAGCTAAATATGTACAAAAATAAATTTCGACTTTTCAAAAGTCATGACAAACGAGTCATAAGAAATTGTTTTTGAACATGTTTTGGAATATTTTATGAAATTTCTTTTTAGAAGAAGTTGGCCTAATGTAGTTTTGAAACTCTTCTACGAGAAGTAGATGTCCTATCAAATGGACCTTAAATTGAGCCACCCACGTTGGACCTAGATGACTGAATGTTGATTTTGTTTTTTTTTTTTCTTTTTGACAGTTTGGCTGCTTTGTGCTGCTGTTGTCTTCTGGATGCATGCTTTTAACGAGAAAGGACTTGTGAAGAGGGATTTGATTGGATTGCCCGTCTTTAATTCTCATCTGTCTGTGATTTTTATTGCCCTTATAAATAATTTGGACCTTGACTTGGATTTGTACTTCGGACTTCTCCAATACAAACATGTTTTACATTTACAACAATCCTCTTTTCAATCGTTAGCTATTTGATATCGCGTTTACTGAATTTCCATCATTTCTTCTTTTACGAAGTTTGAGTAGTTACTCGATCTCAAATTTGATTTTTATACTTGGGTTGTTTGCTTAATCAACCTATATATATAGATCACGATTAGAATTAGCAATATCAAGATGGGACGAGGTGAAGAAAAATCGACCCATTAAATTATTAAGAAAAAAACAAGAAAGGGGCTTCGACAAATATGATCTTTTTTGATGTGTCAAAGTAACAATAACGAGGTTAGTTATCAAGTTGTTCTTAATTTCCTTGTACGAGTAACATGTTTTTCAAAGTTGTCGTTTGTCTGTCAAATTATGAAGAAAAAAACAAGAAAGGGGACTTCGACCAATGTGATCTTTTTTTATGTGTCAAAGTAAACAATAAAGAGGTTAGTTATCAAGTTGTTCTTGATTTCCTTGTACGAGTAACATGTTTTTCAAAGTTGTCGTTTGTCTGTCAAATTATTTAAAAAAAACAAGAAAGGGGACTTCGACCAATGTGATCTTTTTGATATGAAAAAGTAGCAATAACGAGAATATTCAAGTTAAATATTTAGTTGTTCTTGCTTGCCTTGTTTGAGTAACATGTTTTTCAAAGTTGCCATTTGTTCATCAAATTTTTAAGAAAAAACAAGAAACGGAGGCTTTGACCAATTGATCTTTTGATATGAAAAAGTAACAATAACGAGAATATTTAAGTTAGATATCGAGCTGTTCTCGCTTGCCTTGTGCAAATAACATGTTTTTTGAAGTTGTCCTTTGTCGTAAACAAGTTGGTATACGGTGTAAAAGCGAATAATTTTATATTTGTTTGCTGGGAAGAAAACACGAACATTGCAGATTGTGAATTTCATTTTCACGTTGTCTTCCACTATTATCTACATTATTAAACAACAGCTATATTTTTGTCATCTGACGATGATTTCCATATTCAATTGCGAATATTTTAAGCATTTGCATATGGAAATCATCGTCAGTCCCAATCATGATCATGTGAAGTTTAAATTACTCTTTTAATGTATATATATAGAGATTAAAGAGTTTCAATTTCAATACAAAGTGGCGGACCCAATCATGATCATGTGAAGTTTAAATTACGATGTGATTTTTGGTTAAATAATTTTAAGCTACGTAGCATGGGTTGAGACCGAGTGCTTGTTTGACAAAATTCAATGAAATTTTGTTCATGGCAAAATTAACGAAATCTATAATATTTTTTTATTAAGCAGTTAGGTACAATAAATTAAAAAAGATGAGGGGTAAAAAAAATTAACGAAAATGATAAAATAGTCAGCGCTCACAAGTAAGAAGTTCTCTGTCAAGAAAATTTGGCATTTCACAAAAAAGAGGCACTCAACATTTCATAAAAGAGTCCAAATTAAGAGCCATAAAGGTGTTAAAATACTGACTTGAGTAGGGATGGCAACGGGGTAGGTATGGAACCAGGGGCGGAGCCCAATAGCACAGCCCACCCTGAACTTCTGGGCTCAACCCCGGCCCAGAATTTTTTTTTATTAAGTAATATGTATCTCCTGGCCCAAGACTTAAACTACCCAACCCATTCCAAAAAATTAAAAACAAAACAGTTAATTATCTCCCAGCCCAAGACTCCCTCGATTTCAATTCAACCTCAACCTCCGCCTCGATTTCAAGCCCGACCTCCGCCTCTCCTCTCACTTCTACGTCTCCTTCAGCCAGCCTTCGGTCGGTCGCAGCTCGGTACCAAGGATTCCGCTTCATCATCCTTCGACAATAGTAGCCCGCCAGCAGTTACTTCGAGTCTTTGAGCCTCTGCTTCGCGCCTTCGCGAATCGCCTCTGTGCACTGCTGACGACTTTGAACCGCAGACCAGCTGCGCCGCTGGCTACTTCGCCTCGCCTCCGTTACTCCGTAACCTACTGTAAGTCTAGGCTATCTAGCTGTTTTTTTTCTTATTTGATCTATATTTTGCATATACATTATACATAAACCGTTTGGGCTTTCCTTGGTGGATTTGGGTTTTCGATTCTTGGCTGAGGTACGGAGTTATTCATGGATTCTATGGTTTGGTGATTCGATGAATGAATATTTTTTGGGCAGTTTTGGAAATTGGAATGGTTGGACTTGGTGATTCTGGATCTCAATTGCTCATGTCTTTGTATGATTGTATCTCAAATGTTGAATTTGATTATCATAGTTTCAGTTTGATTTGAACTTTCTGAATTGTTGGACTTGGTTGAACTTTCTGAATGCTTTTATCTGTACTTATAGAATTGCACCTAAGAATTACATGAAGTCTTAATTGGATATCAAATTTTTATATTCAGATATAAAATGAAGAGATTCTTTCAAAAAAAAAAACTGATTTGGACAACTTAAATGTTGTTGGGGGGACGTCGAATCGTGTGGAATTTGACGTCACTAAACTTCCAACTGATCTTGGTCTAAGGATACCCATTTTGGATTACAATGCTAACGTCCGAGATCAAGTTCGAAGAGCATATATGTTAAAGGGTCCTTGTTAGCCACAAGATATTGACTTTCCAAAACGACAATTTGGAGTAAAAGTTAGATGATTTAATCCTTCTTGGTTTAAAGAGTTCGGTTCTTGGTTGGAGTATAGTGTAGAAAAATATGTTGCTTTTATTGTTTGTATTGTTATCTTTTCAAATCGAGTTCTAGAAAGCAATGTGGAGATGAGTGTTTTGTTGATGAAGGTTTTACATATTGAAAAGAGAAGAGAAGACTTCATAATCATGTTGGAGAATATGATAGTGCACATAATCAAGCTTGCATTAAGTGCGAAGCTTTGATGAATCAAGACCAACACATTGAATCAGTTTTGTACAAGTAGTCAGAACAAGTACGAAGTGCATATTTTATCGGTCTCAATGCATCTATTGATTGTGTTCGACTTCTATTGCGACAAGGGAACTCATTTCGGGGACACGATGGTCCAGTGATTCTCTCAATCCAGGTAATTTCTTAGTCCTATTAGAATTTTTGTTTGCTCATAATGAAGAAGTTAATGATGTGACATTTGGAAATGCTCCTCAAAATTACAAATTGACATCACATGATGTTCAAAAGGATATAGTAAATGTTTGTGTCGTTGAGATAATCAATGTTATTATCAAAGATATTGGCGATTCATTATTTTCTATTCTAGTTGATGAATCTCGTGATGTGTCAATGAAGGGGCAAATGTCAATTGTAAAACGTTATTTAGATAATAGTGAACATGTGAATGAACGCTTCATAGGGATTGAATATGTTACAAGTACCACGGCTCTATCACTGAGGTTGCAATTGATAAGGTATTTTCTAGATATAACTTGAGCATGTCTAGATTGAGAGGACAAGGTTATGATGGAGCAAGTAATATACAAGGTAAATTTAATGGTCTAAAAACACTCATTTTAAAGGAAAATCTGTGTGCCTTTTACATTCACTATTTTGCTCATCAACTCCAACTAGCTCTTGTAACTGTTGCGAAGAAGAATATTCCTATTACTAACTTCTTTCGTGTAGTCGGTGATGTGGTAATACTGTTGGAGCATCTTCTAAACGTTGTGATCTTCTTCGAGAGAAGCAATCAAACTTTATTGTTGAGGTATTGGAGAGGGTGAGCTTTTGAGTGGACGAGGACTTAATCAAGAAACAACCCTTCAACGTTCTGGTGATACGTGATAGGAATGTAAAATACACATTTTACATCTTTATTTAATGCGCTCATATGACTATTTTATGCCTAAATGTACTTAGTATTCTCACATTTTGGTTTAGGTGGCAATTCGATGGATATGGCATAAGTTGGAAGAAATGAGGGGAAAAGGACCAAAATGAAAGAAAGCGAAAGTTCGGGAACCAAAGTGCAAATATTCAAAAGTTATATCGAACCTCACGATGAATACTTGAGAGTGCTAGTGGCCAATTGGATGAAGAAAGAAGTCAAAGAGGTGAAATATAGCCAAGACATTATCACATATCAACTTTCAAGCTGAAAAGTTTTGCACCGGTTTTCAGCCTCATATTAAGACCAGTTTTTGACATATCAAACGATCGAATTAGAAGATGTCATCTGAATAAAAGTTGTATCCCTTTGAGTTAGCTTTCCAATTCATCTTGAATCACCTCAATCGGACATCTGGAGAGAAAGTTACGACCAAAATACTGAAGGCTGTCCGGAGGAAGTTTTGTAAAGCCTTGCGATCGCATGGCTTTAATTCATCGCGATCGCACAGACCATTACCGAGAGTCTGAAGGTTGAATTTATTTGTTCCTTGCGACAGCATGACTTATTACCTTGCGATCGCATGGTTTTTTCCTGATGCCGAATCTCAAGTTTCCTAAATTGATTCAAACTCCTTTGGCAACATATCTTGCACGACTTTTCAACCCTAAAAACATCCCAAAACATACCAGAACGCCTCCAACCTATTTTCTATCTATTTTTCTTAGATCTATCATGTGTAACTAACTCTTGGTGCTTGATTGAAGGATACCGAAGCCTTGGAATACATTATAACTGTGAGATCCACCTATTTTTATTGTTTAATTTATATTTTCAGTATTGAATATTCTTCTATGCATAATTTTATGATTGTCATGTTTGATTGCTAAGAGGCCTATTAGTTTTTCATATATTGCAATCTATAGCTAAGTTAAATCTCAAATCCGTAATTGTTTGAATCATTTAACTTGTGAAGCACTAGGATTTGATAATTTTCTGCGATAGAGGTTATTGAATCTTAAGAAGAATGTTTAAATAGATTGAATGCAACCGCTGGTGTTTGTATTATCTAGTTCATCGATTTTTCTATTGTTTAAAGCTGTTATTAAATTGAATCTTTAGCGCTGGTCTGAGATTATTTGATAATTAGGGTTAATTAGAACGCTGGTTTCTGATTAACTAAAATTAAGGAGAAATAGGGATTTATTCCAACGATGAATATTGTGAATGTGGATTGATTATTCTTTGTGGATTAATGAATGGTTATAAATCTCCAATGGTGGAAGTTGACTTTGATCAAGACTCGTTTCATTGATTTAATACAACTCGTTAATTTACATTGTTATTTGTTATAAGATTGATTTCGTTATAAACAAAACCCCCCCAATCGTTATACGAAGCATAAATCGTTAATTGCACACTCTTCGTGGGATCGACCCTTACTTCCATTACTACATTAGTTTTAGAGGTTTAAGGACTATTTTTGGGTGCCTACGACAGCACACCAAATTTTGGCGCCGTTGCCGGGGAGTGGTGTTAATTTATTTTTGTGCTTCTTTAGTAATTTTATTTTATTTTTGAAAAAAAAAAAGTCAAAAAAATCATAATTTTCTAGATTTTTAGGTATTTTATTGTTTTTAGAAATTTTAGCATAGAATTTTATTTATCTTACTTAATCTAGCTTCCTTTTGGTTTATTTTTCACTTGTTCTTTTTGTTTATGACCGCAACTCGATCTTCTAATCAAAGTGATTTGCAGTACGATCCAGAAATTGAGAGAACTTTACGCAGGTTAAAGAGTAGCATCCAACAAAATCTTGAAGAAAGCAATCTCAATCCCAACAATCCATTTACAAGTGATTTTGAGTTTGGAAGAGAAGAAACCATGGCCGAAAATAGGACTTTGAAGGAGCTTGCAGCACCTACATTGAATCAACAACCTTTATGCATAACTTTTCCTATTTTAGATGCTACCACTACATTTGAGCTTAAATCTGGACTAATACACCTTTTGCCTACTTTTCATGGTCTTGCAGGTGAAGATCCTCATAAACATTTGAAAGAGTTTCATGTGGTGCACTTGCAGTATGAAACCCACTGGAATTACTGAAGAACAGATTAAATTGAGAGCCTTTCCATTTTCTTTGAAGGATTCGGCTAAGGATTGGCTCTACTATCTACCATCGGGACGCATTACCACATGGGATGGAATGAAGAGATTATTTCTAGAGAAATATTTTCCAGCTTCAAGGGCAGCAAATATTAGGAAAGAAATTTGTGGTGTCGTACAAGATCACGTGGAATCTCTACATGAGTATTGGGAGAGGTTCAAGAAATTGTGTGCAAGTTGTCCCCATCATCGGATCGTTGAGCAACTTCTCATCCAATACTTCTATGAAGGTCTCCAACCCATGAGATAGGAGCATGATTGACGCTGCAAGTGGAGGAGCTTTAGTTGATAAAACTCCTGAAGGAGCGAGGAACTTAATTGCAAACATGGCAGCCAACTCTCAATAATTTGGCGCTAGATTTGATCCTCCTTCTAGACAAGTTAACGAGGTAAATGTCTCATCCATTGAACAACAAATAGCTAATCTAACTACTCTTGTTCGTCGAATGGCCACAGGTAATGTGCAGACAGCGAAAGTTTGCGGAATTTGTTCAGTAATGGGACATCCAACTGATGCATGTCCAACTCTTCAAGAAGAACCCACAGAACAAGTTAATGCAGCGGGTGGCTTCCCTGGACAACCACAAAGGAATTATGATCCTTTTTCGAAGACATACAACCCAGGATGGAGGGATCATCCCAATCTTAGCTATGGAAGTTCACAATCAAATCAACATGTTGCTCAAAATCGTCCAAACTTTCAACAATATAGGCAGCCATACCCGCCTAGACAACAACAAGGCCAATCTTCTAACTCTGAAATGTCTTTAGAAGATATTGTTAAATCTCTTGCAACTAACACTTTACAATTTCAACAGGAGACCAAGGCTAGCATTCAATGTTTGGAGAATCAAATGGGACAAATGGCTAGCGCGGTTAGTCGGCTGGAATCACAAAGTTCGGGAAAGCTACCCTCTCAAACAGTGGTAAATCCAAGGGAGAACGTAAGTGCAATTATATTGAGGAATGGCAAGGAAGTGGAAACCCCAGTAAATGAAGTTCCTACATCATCAGAACAAGACAATGAGAAAGACATGGAAATCACTATGGAAAAGAGTAACCCAACTGAGAATGATGCGCCAAAACGTAAGTTTCCTCCACTATCTGATTATAAACCAGTAGCCCCATTCCCTCAGGCTTTGATAGAATCTAGGAAAAATGATCCAAATAGGGAGCTTTATGAAACTTTTCGAAAATGTGAGGTGAACATTCCCTTGTTAGATGCTATTAAACAAATACCCCGTTATGCTAAATTTTTAAAAGAATTATGTACTATTAAGAGAAAGCAGAAACTGAAGGGGTGTGAAAAGGTGAAAGTTGGAGAAAACGTATCTGCAGTCATTCAAAGGAAACTTCCTACAAAATACAAAGACCCAGGTATGTTTACTATCCCTTGCATGATAGGTAACACCGGATTTGAGAAAGCCATGTTAGACTTAGGAGCCTCTATAAATGTCATGCCATATTCCATTTATGCTTCTTTGAAACTTGCCCCTTAACTAAAACTGGTGTGGTAATTCAATTAGCTGATAGATCAAATGCCTACCCAAAGGGCGTGATTGAGGATGTCCTTGTACAAGTTAATGACTTGATTTTTCTGTTGACTTTTATGTGCTTGATATGTAAAACAGTTATAAAACTAGCCCTATCTTGTTAGGAAGACCATTCTTAAAAACATCCAAAGCTAAAATTGATGTTCATAGTGGTACATTGACCATGGAATTTGATGGTGAGGTGATTACATTTAATATCTATGATGCCATGAAATTTCCCGTTGATGATAATGCTGTGTATTCTATTGATGTAATTGATGATCTAGCACAAGATGTTTTTGAAATTGATGGGAAGGATGACTTGGAGGTTGCTATTTGTAAGAGTATAGAGGAAGAGAGTGATGTATTAACTTTGAATCCTAGCTTGCAAGGAGCTGTTGATATGTTGAACACTCCTCCAAAGTCACAACAAGTAGGTAATTGTTTATTTGTTGATTTGCCTGTTTCTAATGAAAAGACTCTATCTTCTGTTGTGCAGGCCCCAGTTCTGGATTTGAAACCTCTCCCTACTCACCTTAAATATGTATTCCTTGGAGATGACAAAGCATTGCCAGTAATCATTTCCAATGAACTGACTACATTGCAAGAAGAAAAATTGGTCCAGGTCCTCAAGGAGCATTGAACAGCCATTGGTTGGACAATTGCAGGCATCAAAGAAATCAGCCCATCCACCTACATTCATTGCATTTTGCTTGAAGAAGGAGAAAAGTCTTCCCGCCAACCTCAACGAAGATTGAACCCACCCATGATGGATGTAGTAAAGAAGGAGATCCTCAAGCTTTTGGAAGTTGGCATGATTTATCCTATGTCTGATTGCAGTTGGGTCAATCTAATTCAAGTGGTTCCCAAGAAGATGGGGATAAATGTGGTGAAGAATCAAAATGATGAATTGGTTACCACTCATGTTCAAAATGGGTGGCGGGTTTGTATAGACTATAGGAAATTAAATGCCGTAACCCGAAAAGACCACTTTCCTTTACCATTTATTTATCAAATGCTTGAAAGGTTAGCTGGTCATTCTTACTATAGTTTTCTTGATGGCGATTCAGGTTATTTCCAGATTGCAATTGCCCCAGAAGATCAAGAAAAGACAACCTTCACATGTCCATTTGGAACATTTGCATACCGTCGCATGCCTTTGGTCTTTGTAATGCTCCGGCCACTTTTCAATGGTGTATGGTAAGTATATTTTCGAATTATGTTGAGCATATCATAGAGGTCTTTATGGATGACTTCACAATCTGTGGGGATTCTTTTGATAACTGTTTGCATAACCTTGGACTAGTCCTTAAAAGATGCATGGAAACAAACCTTGTATTGAATTCTGAAAAGTGTCACTTTGTGGTAGATTACAATATAATTCTAGGGCATGTTATTTCATCTAAGGGCATTGAGGTAGATAAAGCTAAAATTGATATTATTCAATCTCTACCTTACCCTGCTAGTGTGCGGGAAGTTCGCTCTTTTCTTGGACATGCAGGTTTTTATCACAGGTTTATTAAGGACTTCTCCAAAATTGCATTTTCCCTATGCAAATTGTTACAAAAGAACGTGACTTTTGAATTTGATGAGGCGTGCAAAACGGCATTCGATAAGTTGAAAGAACTGTTGACCTCTGCACCAATCATTCAACCCCCTGACTGGAACTTTCCCTTTGAAATCATGTGTGATGCGAGCAACTTTGCAGTAGGTGCAGTGTTAGGTCAAAGAACTGGAAAAGCATCTCATGCCATCTATTATGTGTCCAGAACTCTAAATGATGCCCAGAGAAACTACACTACAACTGAAAAAGAACTCTTGGCTATTGTTTTTGCTTTAGAAAAATTCCGTCCTTATTTACTTGGAACTAAAGTGATTATTTACTCTGGTCATGCAGCTCTACGTTACTTGATGACAAAGAAAGAGGCGAAACCAAGACTAATATGATGGATACTTCTCCTGAGTGAATTCAATCTGGAAATCAAAGACAAAAAGGGAACAGAAAACAGTGTTGCAGATCATTTGAGCCGTTTAACTAACGTGGATGCTGAACTCCAATTGCAGGAAACCTTTCCTGATGAGCAATTATTTTCTGCAAGCACAACTTTACCATGGTATGCAGACATTGTAAACTTTTTGGTTGTTAACACTTTACCTTCTAATTTGTCTAGGGGTCAAAGAGATAAGCTAAAGAGTGATGCAAAATATTATGTATGGGACGATCCATACTTGTGGAAGCATTGTGCAGATCAAGTGATTAGAAGGTGCGTTCCTGAAAATGAGATTACTTCCATTCTCACCTTTAGTCACTCCTATGCTTGTGGAGGACATTTTGGAGCAAAAAGGACAGCAAGAAAAGTGCTTGAATGTGGTTTCTATTGGCCATCCTTGTTTCGAGACGCCTACTCCTTTTGTAAGTCATGCGAAAACTGTCAAAAAACAGGTAATATATCCCAGAGGACTGAAATGCCACAAACTGCCATACTTGTTTGTGAAATCTTTGATGTTTGGGGCATTGATTTCATGGGACCATTTCCTGTATCTTTCGGTTTTACTTATATTTTGCTTGCTGTGGATTATGTTTCGAAATGGGTGGAAGCCAAAGCCACCAGGACCGATGATTCTAAAGTTGTTGCAGATTTTATCAAGTCTAATATATTCTCCAGGTTTGGGATCCCGAGAGCCCTCATCAGCGATCGAGGCACTCATTTTTGTAATCGAACTGTGGAAGCTCTATTGAGGAAATACCATGTCACCCACAAGGTGTCAACTGCATATCATCCACAAACTAATGGTCAGGCGGAGGTGTCAAATCGGGAAATCAAATCCATCATTGAGAAAACGGTCTGCCCAAATAGAAGAGATTGGAGCTTGCGCTTGGATGAGGCTTTATGGGCATACAGAACTGCATACAAAACACCCATTGGTATGTCACCTTACCGGTTAGTGTTTGGGAAACCATGTCACCTTCCAGTGGAGTTAGAACACAAAGCTTACTGGGCCGTCAAGAGTTTCAACATGAAGATGGATGAGAGTGGAGAATACAGAAAGTTGCAACTTCAAGAGTTAGAGGAAATTCGCAATGATGCCTATGAGAGTGCAAGAATTTACAAGGAGAAAACGAAGGCTTTCCATGACAAGATGATCTCTAGGAAGGAATTTGAAGTTGGTCAAAAAGTCCTCCTATACCAATCGCGGCTTCGTCTGTTTCCAGGTAAATTGCGTTCCCGTTGGATTGGACCTTTTGTTATTACTAATGTCTTTCCTCATGGTGCAGTAGAAGTCCAAAGTCTGGAAACCTCAAAGGTATTCAAGGTGAATGGTCATAGACTCAAACCTTTCTATGAATGTCTTCAGGTGGAGGACGTGACACAATTGGATCTCGACGACCCACTCTATGCCAGTTGAAGGATAAGCAATAAGTCGAGCCAAAGACAATAAACAAAGGCGCTGCTTGGGAGGCAACCCAATGGGAGTTCGTTCCTTTATCTTTTTATTTATTTATTTATTTTTATTTTTTTCGCATTCATATTTTAGTTATCTTTCTCTTTTTCTTTGCATTTTACCTTACATTGGGGACAATGTAAGCTTTAAGTGCGGGGGATGGGATTTAGATTAAGTTTAAATTTCAAAAATTTTGAAAATTTTTGCATGATTTTTTTCAAGAAAATGAATTGAGAGTTAAATGATTGTTTTTTGTTGTGTATGCTATTTGCAATAATTAATTAAGCTTTTAAAGAATTCATAACATGATTGAATGAATAATCCTTCAATTTAGAGTTTAGTGGAGTTATTTTCTTTAAGGATGGTAGTAACTAAATTCTGTAGACAAAAGCCGTGAGATTTTTGAACCTTTAGACTGACACATCCATAACAGTCTCATAATTTTCTTTCATGTGTGATATTATTCCATGGTTGTGTTTCTCTAGAACTTGCCTCATTCTCTTTAAGATCATATTGACACATGCAGGCACGAACATGATTAAGGCCATCTTTGTCACATAAATAAGCTTCATTAGCCAAATAGCCGACCCTGTAATTGAATTTTCCATTGTGAGCCCCTTTGAGCCTCATTGCCTTTTCTTTGTATAAACTCACATTACAAGCTTTAAACTGGAAAAACAATGTCTTTACCCAAGCCTTAGAGCTAGTGGAGTATTGTTGAATGTCATGAGAAGTGTGGATATGCAATGAAATAAGTGTGGGGGTATCAAGATTTATGGTAATGCTATTATTGGTGAATTGGAACAAATTTTCTATGTCGATTCAGAGAGTTCTATTATTGGTGTATCATTTGGAGTTTACATTGTGCAAGAAAAACAAAAGAGAAAAAAAAATGATTGAAAGAAAAGAAAAGAAAGAAAAAGAAAATACGTGGTGGAGGAGAGTAATTTTAATGTTGAAAAAGATCTATATTCATAACTCTTCCTACATCTCAAGAAAGAGTTCGATTTGTGTGGGATAGATGCAAAAAAAAAAAATAATAATAAAATGATGAAGCTATTATGTGGAGTGGTTGGTTTACATGTCTTATGTATATGTTTGAGCTAAGTCTATTTATCTTTACTCCACTAGTTTCGATGGCTCTTGAGTCACATACCCAAATATTTCCCACTTTGACCATAAGCCACATTACAACCTTCGGAAAGTCCTTATGATTCTTGTAAAGCATGTGATCTAAGTGGTGACGAATGAGAAGATATGCAAGCATATGGTAGAACATCTCCATTGGAATGAATTTGAGCGAAACACTTACCCTTTTAAATACATGAGAGTTGAGTGCTTATATCCGTGAGAGTCTACATGTTTAGTTTACTCCATCTTTATATGAAAATGCTTGCTAATTGAATATGAGTTGTGTGGAATGTTTATTCATGAAATTTTATGTGTTTTGAAAAAGTTTGATGGTTCTATGTTCTTGGCATTATGACCTAGTGTTTTTGGGGAATTAAATTTGAGTTTTGCCCGAGGACGAGCAAAAGCTAAGTGTGGGGGAATTTGATAGGAATGTAAAATACACATTTTACATCTTTATTTAATGCGCTCATATGACTATTTTATGCCTAAATGTACTTAGTATTCTCACATTTTGGTTTAGGTGGCAATTCGATGGATATGGCATAAGTTGGAAGAAATGAGGGGAAAAGGACCAAAATGAAAGAAAGCGAAAGTTCGGGAACCAAAGTGCAAATATTCAAAAGTTATATCGAACCTCACGATGAATACTTGAGAGTGCTAGTGGCCAATTGGATGAAGAAAGAAGTCAAAGGGGTGAAATATAGCCAAGACATTATCACATATCAACTTTCAAGCTGAAAAGTTTTGCACCGGTTTTCAGCCTCATATTAAGACCAGTTTTTGACATATCAAACGATCGAATTAGAAGATGTCATCTGAATAAAAGTTGTAGCCCTTTGAGTTAGCTTTCCAATTCATCTTGAATCACCTCAATCGGACATCTGGAGAGAAAGTTACGACCAAAATACTGAAGGCTGTCCGGAGGAAGTTTTGTAAAGCCTTGCGATCGCATGGCTTTAATTCCTCGCGATCGCACAGACCATTACCGAGAGTCTGAAGGTTGAATTTATTTGTTCCTTGCGACAGCATGACTTAATACCTTGCGATCGCATGGTTGTTTCCTGATGCCGAATCTCAAGTTTCCTAAATTGATTCAAACTCCTTTGGCAACATATCTTGCACGACTTTTCAACCCTAAAAACATCCCAAAACATACCAGAACGCCTCCAACCTATTTTCTATCTATTTTTCTTAGATCTATCATGTGTAACTAACTCTTGGTGCTTGATTGAAGGATACCGAAGCCTTGGAATACATTATAACTGTGAGATCCACCTATTTTCATTGTTTAATTTATATTTTCAGTATTGAATATTCTTCTATGCATAATTTTATGATTGTCATGTTTGATTGCTAAGAGGCCTATTAGTTTTTCATATATTGCAATCTATAGCTAAGTTAAATCTCAAATCCGTAATTGTTTGAATCATTTAACTTGTGAAACACTAGGATTTGATAATTTTCTGCGATAGAGGTTATTGAATCTTAAGAAGAATGTTTAAATAGATTGAATGCAACCACTGGTGTTTGTATTATCTAGTTCATCGATTTCTCTATTGTTTAAAGCTGTTATTAAATTGAATCTTTAGCGCTGGTCTGAGATTATTTGATAATTATGGTTAATTAGAACGCTGGTTTCTGATTAACTAAAATTAAGGAGAAATATGAATTTATTCCAACGATGAATATTGTGAATGTGGATTGATTATTCTTTGTGGATTAATGAATGGTTATAAATCTCCAATGGTGGAAGTTGACTTTGATCAAGACTCGTTTCATTGATTTAATACAACTCGTTAATTTACATTGTTATTTGTTATAAGATTGATTTCGTTATAAACAAAACCCCCCCAATCGTTATACGAAGCATAAATCGTTAATTGCACACTCTTCGTGGGATCGACCCTTACTTCCATTACTACATTAGTTTTAGAGGTTTAAGGACTATTTTTGGGTGCCTACGACAGCACACCAATACGCGATGGGGTTCACATTATAATTCATTGGTCAGCTTACTTGTCATGTTCTCTTCTGTTATTAATGTACTTGCAATGATTATTGAAGATGACTCTTGTTCTTGTGACCAAATATCCGACACGATAAATTTATTGGAGTCGATACAGACATTTGATTTTGCATTTAATTTACAGTTGATGAGAAGTGTCTTGGGGATTTCAACAAACGAACTGTCAAAAGCATTATAACGGAAATATCAAGATATTGTGAATGCAATGCAATTGGTGAAATTATGCAAACAACGACTACAAATAATGAGAGATGAAGGGTGGGACTTCTTTTGAGAATAAGTATGTTCTTTCTGTCAACAGCATTATATTGATGTACCCGACATGAATGATATGTTTGTACGTCGTGCACTTCGTGGTCGCTCACAACGTAATCCTCCAGAACTTACAAATTTACATCATTATCAGGTAGATTTGTTCTACTATGTCATCGATCTTCAACTTCAAGAATTGAATGATCGTTTCTCGGAGGTAAATACAAAGTTACTCATGTGTGTAGCTTGTTTATGTCCACACGATTCATTTTCTTCTTTTGACAAAAAAAGTTTGATTCGACTTGCTGAGCTTTATCCATTAAATTTCTTTGTATTAGATCTCGTTGTATTTGATCAACTTGAGACTTATATTTTTGACATGTGCTCTAACAAAGAGTTTGAAGGGTTGAACAACCTTGGTGATCTTTCAGAAAAGTTAGTTCTGACAAAAAAAAAAATATGGTATATTCATTGGTTTACAAGCTTTTGACTGTAGCATTGATTCTGTCGGTTGCTACCGCTGCTGTGGAGAGGGTATTTTCTGCAACGAGCATTGTAAATGATAGATTGCGTAATGGGATGGGTGATTAGTGAATGAATGATAGCACAATTATTTATGTAGAAAAAAAATATATTTTTGAAGCTCGATAATGAAGTTATTGTATAACGATATCAAAGCATGAAAACTCGAAAGGAACAAGTATAATTTATAAACTATGTCATTTTTAGTATTATCGTAATATTGTTTTATATTTTTATTATCATTACATTCATGACAAAAACTCGACATTCATCATCAGGTAAATTATGTCCACCCTGACAAAAAATCCTAACTCCGCCCCTGTTTGGAACGGGTTGGTCATTCTCACCCCCGTCTCATCGAATATTTTTGTTACCTTACCCCATCCCCATACCCGTTTAAAATGGGATGGGCGGGGCCGCCCCATTTATTTTTTCTTTTTATTTATTTTATTTTTTGCTTTTATTTTTTTTATGTCTTTACTTAGTAAATATTATTACTTTTTTACAAATTTGTTAGAAAAAACTTATGCTCTCTTTAAAAATATGATAAATTTATTATTTTTGTTTGATAAAAAACTTAAATTTAAAATTAACTTTAAACGGGGCGGGTGGTGATTACGATTCTTGTACCCGCTTCTGGGCAATGACCCTCACATCGTCCCCGCCCCGTTTACCCGATTAGGCAGGGTAATTCCTATCTCTTTCGGAACGGGGCCCATAGGTTTCAGGTTGAACGAGTTTTTTTATCATCCCCAGACTTGAGATTCCGACATAATATTTTGCCTAGTAGAAATCACAACCTCACATCTTTGTACCCTAGATTATTCCTGTATTCGGATCCACAACCTTCTTCTTTGCACTTGTTAGTTGCAAATATATTTCACATTCGAAAGTGTCCCTAAATGAGAAAACGTGTAACATAATGGAAATATATCCAAAGTGTATAGTGTACACTTATCTATGTGATTAAGTAAGATTCGAAGTACTTTTTTTTTCTTTGTATGTGAATCAAAGTTAAAATAAGTAAGTTACTTCTTTTGAGGCAAATATAAGAAGGATAAAGCTACTTGTACAAAATTTTTTGTACAAAAGGGTGTCCACCCTCTCACATGGGGTGGACCCCACATGATTAAATAATCATGTGGGGTCCACCCCATGTGAGAGGGTGGACACCCTTTTGTACAAAAAATTTTGTACACCAAGCATGGTCCATATAAGAATTAAAAAAGTAAATTTTTACTTAAAAGTAAGAGAAAAATATGTTATAAATTTGTGAAAAAATAAATTATAGTTTTTTAAGTTAGACAAAAACATTGTGTGTGTGGGGAAAATTTACAAAATACACCCTGCATTTAGGGTATTTACAAAATACACCCTTCCAACATACCATATTTTGCATTGTACATTTTGCATATTGTGTTTTAGTTATTGGTAACAAAAAAAAATATATATTGCTGGAAAAAATATAACAGTTTACAAATTTATCATTAATTATCTAAAGAGACCAATATACTTTTAATTGAAAATAATAAAACCCTATATATTAAATTATATAACAGAAGTATTTTTAATTTTTCACGTAAAATGTGTATGTTTTATCCATAACTAAAACACAATTTTTGCAAAATGTAAATTTACAAAATATAGTATATGAACTATAAATACATCCTAAATGTAGGGTGTGTTTTGTAAATTTTCTTTCTTTTCTTTCTAGGAAAAAAAATTACATGTTATTGTACAACGTGTAGGGCATATAGCACCAAATATTGTATTATAACTACGCTCATATTTATCTTATCTTACATTCCCTAATCTTATCTTCAATAATCATATATCTTCAATTCCTATACGTTGTACCAAACGTACGTTAAAAAATAACTCATGATCTCTACAACTTTTCACGTGCACATTGTTAGTTACATAATATTTCGTACTCCCATCCTCCAAGTTCGTTTATACACATTTCTTAGCTCTGCGGGGCAACTTATAATAGGGCTTTGAGCTTGATCTAGGCACATTATTATGAAGGTATACAAATTAATTCGTTTTATAGATGGAGAGTGCAATACATATAAAAAGGTTGAACCTTTCTTAAAGTGTAGATTAATACGAGGGTCACCGAGTGTAGGAGTCCTGTCTTCGACTCTTCATTTGGGACACCCCATGCCCCAAACTTTTACCACTATGCAACCGGTATCACATCTAACATAAAACGTCTATTTAGACAATGAAAGGCCACACGACATGCATGTGATATCTGATTGAAAGTGTAAAGTTGTTTAAAAGAGCAACATTAAATGAAGTGAAATAATCACATCTGGTAAAAGATATCTTTTTTTGGACAATTTTTCCTTTTAAGTAACGCATTATGTACATGTCACATGGATATTAATGTCTAAATAAACATTTTTCGTCAAGTGCAATTACCACTCACCTAGTGTTAAAATATTAGAGAGATGGACGCCAAGAATGGAAGGTTTAGGACATATCTGCCGCAATTGCAAAATATTGGCGATCCTTGGAGGAATTTACCCTTTTTTGAGAAATGCTGTAGGGATATGGTAAGTTACAGGAAAAAATACACACATACACTTGGCATTTTCTCATTAGCAGTTAAATAAAAATTAAAGAAATCATTGCCAATCAAAAACTGCCACTTCACTCCCCGGAAAATGCCCATGTCATTAACCCTGTTTGTTTAGCCTTTTTGTTTTAAAAGTTTGGACCTCAGAGCTACCCAGCGTATCAGTTGAGGATCTATGCTCCAATTTTAAAAAAAACGCTGGAAAAGTTAGTGGGGGCAAATTAGATATATCCATGATTTTAGGGGTCAGTTAAAATTGTTTAGAGCGTTAATTTGACAATTTGTATATGATGTGGGGTTAAAATTGAATTTCAATAAAACCAATGAAGAAAGAATTTTTACAAATAAAACTACAAACAAAAAACACACATACCCCACCCCCCCCCCCCCCCTCCACAAGGGTAAATTGCAGTTTTTTCCTCAATATTTACCTCTTCTGCAATCCTATCTCCAATCTTTATTTTTTGGCGCTTACATCCTCAACCTTTAATGAATGAGCAGCTATTGCCCTTGATAACAGTTTTCGTCCAAAACTTACTGTTAATATGGCTAGAAATATCAATTTTGCCCTTATGTTTTATACAAACAATAAAAAAAGATGCAAAAAAAAAAAAAGAACACGAGTCACTTTTATTATCATAATCTAGTACACATATTTCTCTGCCACCCCTACACATTGTCAACCCCACCACAAGCAATCATCATTGGCCCATAATGACTCTCGCCATCCTCGCAAATGTTGGAACAGAAGTGGCAAGTCGTCAAAACTTTGAATTTTTTATTACTTTGGGAAAGAAATTTTCTATGTACAACACTCGAATTTTTTTTTTATACTTCACCCACCAAAGCCTTATTGTTTTGTACAACATTTGGATTTTTATTCATTTGGGAGTGAATTTTTGTTTTGAAACTTCTTTGATTTCATCTAAAAATAATTTCTTTCCTTCGAGTCTTAGTCACGATATTTGATTCTAATTGTTTTCTAGTAATTTATTTGTTGATTCCCGGATATTGTCTACCAAAAAAAAGGAGAACAATTTTTTAAAACCTTTAATCTATTGTGTTATCGTTTGTTCATTTTCAGCATTAGTTCATTCATTTGCTTTCAATTAATATTATTTCTTCACCGCTTCTTCATATTCTAAAATGCACTCAATTGCACCGGTCGAATTTACTTGGCCTTTTATTAAAGAAATTCTTCACAACATATTAAACCAATTCGAAATAGTAAAAATTTGTTTAAGAGACTATCAAAAGAACTTAGTTGACAACGCGGGTGACATGATGGGGTTTTGCTTGAGGTTGAAGATGAAATAAAATTCTCTCCCTCTATATTTTTTTTAGGGTTATGCTATTTGTATACAATGATGTACACAATTCATTACACCGCCCTCACATGAAAGGGGTCCGCACAATAAAAAATATGTGTGTGCCTCCTTCCATGTGAGGGAGGTGTAAAGTATTGTGTACACCATTGGGTGTACACATAACAGTATTCCTTTTTTTAACTCTTTTTTGTTTATATAAACTTAAGGGCAAAATTGACATCTTCAAGCCATATCAACCCTAGTTATTATTATTATATATACTTTTTTTTTTTTGCATAAAATGTAAGGCAAAATTGAAATTATGGAACCTATTGTGGAGGAATTGGGCTGATAATTTATTAAGAAAAATGCTCCAAGTACAGGGGCTATATTTCACAGGGGCCTTACAGGCCCTTCACTGTAGTGCGGGCCCCACCTATATTTTAAAAAAATAAAAAATTGCATGGGCCCCACCTGTATCTTACTTGGCAGCTCCCTGTAAAAATTTCTCCTATACTTCAAGCATTGCTTATTTATTAAAGCTTGAGGATATGAGTGCCAAGAAATTAAGGTTGGGGATAAAAGTACAAAAGGAGTTGAATGTTGGGGGCAAAACCCAAAACACAAACATTTGTCTCGACATCTGCACAGCTAATAAGCCCTACTCTTTAAGTTTCCAGAAATCCTTTCGATTGCTAGGTAACTGTTTTATCCTGTAAAATTTGATCATTATTTTCATCGATTTATCTTGTTTGTCTAAATATGTATGTAATTGAACTGTCGGGAAGATAAAAGAGTTTAAATTTTTTAGGGGAATTCATTTTCATATGGTAAATAATCCAAAGATGCGATTAAATTATTACGTTCTGTTTTTTGTTTTTTTGTGAAATTTGTAGCTGAAGGTTGGTCCAAGTTTAGAAGCATACTGGGTTACTGTTAAAGGACAGACTTTTTGTTTTTGTCCTAGAAATTATTGTCTTCTTTCTGGTTTATTTTTTATGGTTAGTCTGCTATTGATGAATATTATTGAACCTCATATGAGAAAGCTCAGGATATTGACCTGTCGGATTTTTTATTTTTTATTTTTAGCCATGGATCATAACATGGTGGATAATGAGTCGTTGATTGCCCGCATCAAACAATTGGAGCACGGTACGCATGTTCATCAATTTAGCTGTTTGAAGACCTATCTTTTGTATGCTGCAATTTTTTTTCCTGGGTTGATTGTTTGTGTGTATCATTGGAACTGGAAGAATACTTTGTGCTATAACCCACTTGTTTGGATTCTTTGGAAGTTTGAGATAAAATTTCAATGGGCCTGTGATATACAAATTGAATATGTGTTTCCTGCCGACAAAGTTCATAATCAGGCACTCAGTTATGAGGAGGAGAATTCATGATTTAAATGTACTTGACATGGGGGGTGGGGGACATATTGAGAAAATAAATCGTATTCAGGATTGTTGTCAGAACCTTTTTTTCCTAATTCAACAGTGTGACTGCATTTTAGTATTTGCTTATGCTGGCATAAAGTTTTCAGTAGCCAAGGTCTTGGTTGTTCATCTATTATTCTATCGATTTCTATGCAGAACGTGATCAGTTGCATAAAGATATTGAACAGCTGTGCATGCAGCAAGCTGGACCTGCCTATCTTGGTGTGGCTACTAGAATGCATTTCCAGAGGTGGTGAAAATTATTTATTGATTGCAAATTTGACATATGATTTATTTTCCCATTCGGTGGCTGTTCATCGAAAATATGTTTCCAATAAAAACTACCGCAAGTTTACTTATCATTCAAGTAATAAAATGGATTTTAGAGTCCAAGTATCGTTCCCACAGAGATTTACTAGTTCGATTTTATCTATTCTGACCTTAACCGAAACGTTAAATACGGTTGAGTTTGGTAACAAATTGTAGCTAAACCAAATGATAGTAATACTTGATGAATTAATTAAACTAAATGCAAATTATATGATTGAATGCAAATTGAGGCAACTCATAGAAAAGAAACGAACTAGGTTCGCGAATCCCCATGTAATGATCCATTTTAATTCCAGTTCTACAAAATTGACAACATGTTTGAATTGATGAAGAATCAATGCTTCTAAAATATTCAATAATCTCTTTCGAGTAGAATTGAACCTATTCTCGCATACCATTTGACTATATTTCTATGACAAATGCAATATACAAGAATGCATGACGTTTTGTAAACACTTAGAGATTCACGTAGAGCATAGCGGTATATTTCTATCCCCTATCGGACCCTACGATGATTTATACATTGTCGAGTCTATTCCCCTTCTTTCGAATGTCAGAAATAGGCCACCACACTCATACAACTATTGCGCATATAATTGTAGAGAAAAAGCGATGTATATAAATCATTCAATAATTCAAAACGCGTTTTAATGTCAACAAAGTAAAACTAGGAATTAAAATATCAAAATATCACAACACACGGTTCATCGTTCACCTACCACATATAAATCTAGCCTAGCATGGAGGAAAGAAGAAAATCAGAAAAATAGATAAAGAACGACATCACCCCGAATAATCTTGAATTGAATCTTCGCGTCGTGATCTTATTCTCCTTGTTTGTACCTCTTTTTCTCTCTGAAAACCTTCAAAAATCTCCTCCCAGGTCTGCCTAGGGTTTGAGGACGGCTTAGGAGTTTATATAGTTGTCAAAAGATTGGTTTCCATAAGAGTTGGAATGAAATAAGGAAACCAGAATTTTCGCGCCCAGATTGACCCATGCGACTGCATGGTATAAACCTATGCGACAGCATGGTTATACAAAATTTTTACTGTTCAACTCCTGTAGATGCTTGTGCGACTGCATGGGTTTTCTACCATGCGACTGCATGGTAAAACTTGTTCTTCCTTTGATTCACTTTTGTCCCCAAGTTGGTTTCATCCACCTTTTGGCTTTGATTTCTTCTCCTTCTTCTTATAACATCCCATGATATCACCATATGTTACTTAGTTCAACCTCATGCTTGATTCGTCATTCGGGTCATCTTTTGAATAATTGCATTTTGGTCCTCTGAGTTTCATATTCTTCCATTTTGGTCATTTTTCGTTCATTTTCTCATACTTTTCATTCCATCCATCAATGTAATCCTACAAATACACATTATATCGAATTAAGTCATATTTCAACATATATATCAACAATTTTCCATGTTTTGTGACTTAAATAAGTGTGCAAAACACACTTATCAGTGACATTTCATCTCTTGGGAGTAATGGAGTGGAAAATGGTTGTTCTTTTTTTCACCAAAATAATAGAATGCCTTGATTTGATTCCGTATAGGACAGCTGGGTTGGAGCAAGAGATTGAAAACTTGAAAAAGAAGTTGGCCACTTGCACAAGAGAAAATCAAAATCTTCAAGAAGAGTTATCAGAGGCTTATAATATTAAAGTGAGAACTACTGCCATCTCTTTAACATCAATTGCATGATCTCTTAGCTATTCTTCTTACACAGCATTCTGATCTTGTTTTCTTATTTAGAGCCAACTGGCAGATCTACATATTACAGAAGTCTCAAAGGTTTATCTCTCTCTCTCTCTCGGAAGCTTGTTTGTTTGTATGTGCACAATGTCAAGAATTTGCTTAGAACTCTTGAGGCTCTAACCTAATTGTCAGTTGCTCTACCTCATGAGTCAATGCTTACCAGCACCTTTCTCTGCTTAGCTAGCTATAAGATGATATCCATTTTGATGAAATGACACAATTTTCCTCATTATCTTGGATTTAGGATTTTAAAAAGAAAATTGAGTTGTATTTCATATATCTCGTTAGTTGACTCTATATTTGTCTTGGCTTTATCCCCCAGAACGTTGAAGCAGAGAAACAGTTAAAATTTTTTCAAGGTTGTGTTGCTGCTGCTTTTGCTGAGCGAGATAATGCAATAATGGAGGTCGACTTCTTATTCTGTTTTTCTATTCTTTTCTTCTTCTGTTATGTAATCAGTCAACTTTATTTGAATCCACTTGCTGTGAGGATAAGAATTTGGCTGTAAGGTGCATCATGCCCATCTTAAGCATATCCATGAGATTTTCTTTTTCTTTTCATTCAACTTTATAAGTAAAGATTTTGAGTAGTCTTTTCTTTACATTAATTTCTTTTGATATATTTGGTTAATAACAGGCTGAAAAATCTAGGGAGAAAGAGGAACTCATCTCACAGGAGCTGAATAAATTAGAGAGAAGGTAGCTTAATTAACAGTTTTGTTCCTTTTTGTTCTCACCCATTTCAAATATTTTTCAGAAGTTCTTGTCCCATTCTAGAGATAATTTTGAGCTTCTCATCTTATGGTTTAGTTTCTTGGACTTGTATGCATGGTCACAAGAAAATAGAGGATGCGGTACAGATATTAATGTTGAATGAGATTCTGGAATTGCTCCCTGTTAAAATGTCAATATTTACCTAGAAATACCAGGTTTTGTGTTCTCAGGAAAGTATTGTGTAATGTAAGCTGAACAAGCAGTTTAAAATATAGTGTATGATTGAGAAGTACGCAACCTTTTGTGTCAGAGTTCAGGAGTTGTTTCTAACTCCGCCTATATTACTTTATAGCTGGTCTTTAGTCCGGATAAAAGAGGAGGGTTGCATCGAGGAGAAAGCTAGCACAAAACTTTGTTCCATTTTGAATATGAATCCTTTCAAAATTCTGTTGTGACGTCCCTTACCACCCGTTGCATAGCAGATATTAGTGGAGTGCACCATAGGCTATGTTGGGTGGGATAAAAGACGAATGAATCATGGAACTCCATATGGATTCTTTTGTATTTAGATAAAAAAAAAAGAAATTGTAACGAGTTTAGAAACATGAGGTTGTAGAAGTTAAGGAGTATGTGATTATATTAGTTAGACTTACGGATATTTGATTTAAGTGTTATTAAGGTTCAAAGCTGCATCCTACTTTTGTTTCTCGGTGCCCCACACCTCACAGTTTCAGTAGAATAATTATTTTTCCGGATATGTTGGCGAGGAACATTTTTAACACCTAATTTTTCTTCTGTAATATTTGTTTTACTTTGGTTGATGTTTGATACTGGCTTCAATTGCATTGATATGAAACATAGTTGTTTTTTGCTGGTTCCGTTGATAAAAGTGTTGTTTTACTGATATAGGATTGAAGAGCTGACTTCTGAACTTTCTGAAGAAAAAAACCTAGCTACCACTCTTCGGATTGATCTAGAAAACCAGGAAAGACAGAATGAGACTTTCAAAGAGGTAGTTCTAAATTTCTGCATGAAGTCCTATGATACAGCCACTCTAATATGACAAGCATTTTTAATCTCTGATATAGGCATTATCTATTTTAGTGCTTATAGGACACAATTCTTTGGTGACGACAGGTTATCAATAAATTTTATGACATGAGGCAACATTGCATCAAGAATTTCGCAGATACAAGCTGGGAAGATAAATGTGAAAGTCTGTTACACGATTCACCTGAAATGTGGAGTTTCCAAAGTGACAATGAACCTTCAACGTCTAACTACATTGTAAGATACAGTAATTTACTTGCATCTTGCTCCAAGTTAGTATGACCACTAATCTATTGATTTTGAATTAATTTCTAGTACTCAACAAAAAAGAAAGAAATATTAGTTGTGGTAGTGCCTGCAGTTTAGTCCTTGACTTATGACCAATTAGTATAATTAGGATCAAGCAAAACACAATGAGATTCATGTCTGTACTGTTTCACAAGCACTTCTTGACTTCTCATAATTTCTATAATAATTTGAAGTTTTCTTAGAGTTCAGAGCACTATAGTTAGTGCCATCTAGTGTGAAAGTACAGTGCTTAGCACATTCAAGTGAAATTTACTTGGGCGCCAAGAACTGCAGTTGCAATTTCATTAGAAGTCCTGCTTGAAACATAAATACGTTTGTAGTTTTTTTATTTTCAGCTACATGATTAACTTTTCCTCAGACAGAGTGATCTGGAAGCAGAAGTCAAGACTCTGAGTAACTCTATGGATAATCTCCAAAACAAGCTACGACTGGTGAGTTTCTGGTTTTGTGTACCTCGTATTTGTTGTGCACGCACTGTCTACAGCTTCTTTTTTACCAACATGGTGTCAATAACAATCTGGTGATTAGGGACTGGAAATTGAAACTCATTTAAAGAAGAAAGTTTCCAAGTTGGAGAAAGAGAATGTAAGAACTTTTTACTCTTGGAAAAAATAGGTGTATTAATGGTTCATTTGTTAATTATTAACTGAAAGAAATTGGTATAGATTCTTTCAGAAAAGAAGATCAAGAAGGAGATATCGGCATTACACTATTATCATTCTCAGTGCAGAAATAATATTACAAACTTACTTGATGAAGGGTATTCAGATATCAAATCAATTAGTGATGTGGTAGAAGAGAAGATCAGGCAGCTTGAGATGAGTGAAGAGCAGAACTTAAAATCTTCTCTGCAGGAGGATGTAAAGTTACAAGAAAGTGAATTAAGAGATGATACCAATACTGATTCTGGTCCAAATTCAATCCCTAAGGCATGTTTTCTTCTGCCATTTTATGTCGTTTGATGTCAGCTTGAGTTGTATTCATTCAGTTTTTGCTTGCTCATTTTTGTAGAAGATTCTGCTCTCTGATACCCTTCTCTCTCTCTAGCATCAAGAATTTCAATCCGCCTTTTTTTTCACTATTATCAATTTTCAGAATTATTTCTCGGAAAACTTGGTTTAATCATTTTGAGTTTTTGGAATCACATGGAACCTTTGATTGTCTGTTTAGGTGCACGAGTCAGTAACTTTCCCTTATTATTTTTCCAATATATGTGGAGGTACATTTGTGAAATCTTGCGTTGAACTTCACAAGTGTACTGTTTTCGATGGCATTTTGTTGTTTATAACCAATATTCTTTTGACATTGAAAGTTGTGAGAAGATTTACTTATGACAGAGAATGTGTTAATGAAGGATTATATTCAAAAACCTTCATTTCCCTTTTCTCGAGGGAGAATATGTGCAAATTCCTTGATTTTACATTTATTGAAAAAATGTATTTTCTTCACACATTGCAGATAAGTGACCTTGGCTATTCACCCACAATTACAATGGGAACTGGTGATACCTCTGAAGCGCTTGCTCAGGCATTGCAAGAGAAGGTTGCTTATGACCTCTCTTCCTTTTTATTAGTATATTTTAAAATACTTTTGTGCTGACATGTATTTTCTTATCTGTTTAGGTTGCTGCTTTACTACTACTGTCGCAACAAGAAGAAAGACATCTGCTAGAGAGGAATGTAAATGCATCTCTACAAAAGAAAGTTGAGGAACTTCAGAGAAATTTACAGCAAGTAATATTCTAATTGACTCTGTTACTCCCTGATTTTCAATTTCTAATAAATGATTCTAAAAGTAATAATGTAAATCAAAAACTAATTTTTTCCTCATATAGCATAGAACATGTGCACATGCAGGGCTAATTACACATTTCGTAAAATTTAATTTTGTATACAAAGAAAAATCATAAAATATCCCGTGTGCACCTTCCACTTGTCACCATCTCTATATACACGAGAAAAGAATTGGAAATTTGGGGTGGGGGTGGGGTGTTGAATTTAGAGGAAACCATCAACATTGAAAGTTGACTTAAACTACTAATAATGAGAAGAAATGTAAATTATAATCTATTTCTTAATATATTTTGTAAAATAAGTGCATTTGTTTGGCAAGTCTTCAGTGAACTTTTTATCATGATAATCTTTGTGAGTCTGTTTTTGTCATATTTTTGGTCTACAAGCAGTGTTTTAGAGGAACAGTGATGTGTATACTGTTTGATATACTTTGTTGGTTTAGGTTACGAATGAAAAAGTAAAAGCTCTTCTGGAGTTGGCTGAGTTGAAGCAGGAACACCATATACTGCAAGAGTATATTATCTTCCTTCTTTTTTTCTTGTATTGGATGTACAGCTGCATTTTCTTCATATCATTGCGATTCAGTTGACATCTGAATTATGTTAAAATAAAACTGTCTAATCTTTCATTATAAGTGAAAATTTGTTGTTTGCTGGATTTGTCTGTAGTTAGCTTTTAACTTTTCACTTCAGTTTTTGCTTTTCTCCATTTTTATGCTATTTTATTTTCCTCTCTAGTCTCTAGCTGTCTGAAAAATCCCTTATTAGAAGATTATGCACTATCTCTATCGTAAAATAATTGAAATCTATTTCAAATAGGAATTTTCTTTACATGATTTCAGACAAGACCGTAGGATACTCGAAATTTAAGGGTTGAAGAGTTTTAGAAAAAAATATAATTCTTTCATTTTATCTTCTTTCTAGTTGTGAATCATGATCAAATTATTGTTGAAGGATGCAAAATCTCTTTTCCTTTTCTTATAAATCATTTAGCCTTCGTTTGTAAAGAATTTATAAAATGTTTATTCATAAATATATAAAAATGAGTGGTGGATAAGTGGATATACTCTTGGGTCCTGTATGTTGTAAAAGGAAGTTTAACCACTTGTATATGATTTATAAATTTTTCCAAACGGAGGCATAGTGTTACAAGGTAGTACAATGTTTCTTAGCTGTTGCTGACTGCCTTGTTTGTCGACTTTTCTTTCACCCCTGTACTTAGTTTTATAACATTTTATACTTCTTTTTCTGGAGAGATTTTCTTGAACTTTTTAAGCAATCTATTACCCATTAAGCTAGTGATGGAAGATAGTTGCATGCAGGAAGATCAGTCGGGATATGAGAAAAGGAAAACATTTGGTTGAAATTGAAGACGGACGGACTATTCAGGAAAAAGATGGAAGAATAAAAAATTTGCTCAAAAGAACTTATTTAAGGAACTGGGTAGTCGGTTATGATGGGACTCATGCTGAAGCACATGTGAATCACGCAGGAAACTTCAATGATAAAAAGTCCAATTACAACATGGATTTTGCAAGGTTTGTGAAAATATTAGTAGTTTGGCTCAGATATATGCTAATAAAACTACATTGATCTATACCCCAAGACTTCTTTACAAGTTGAAATGGTAGGCAAGATGCTTAGTGAATATAGGATCTTATTTGTGTTCCTTGTTTGCGTTTCTCTTATGTTATCAATTGTGCAGGATGAAGATTGAAAATGCAACTCTTAGAGAGAGCTTGGAAAGTATGGAGCATCTAACAACTTCTGTTCACAGGCTCCGTATTTCACTTTTTAAGGTAATCATAGTTTCTATTATCCATTTCAAGCTTCAAAGCTGGCAATCAACAATCACGAATTGGATTTCCTCTTATTTGAAGACTAAAATACTTAATGATCCAGAGAATTGTGTAGTCTTTATTTACACCATGATTTCTGGTTCAACTTTAGAGTGAACTCGTTGTATGGACAAAAACCAATCTTGCAGGTTAAAGAGTCGGCTTCTGCAGATGGTACAAATATGAGCTTGTCAGAAGCTCTGGACCAAATTGTTTCCGGAGCAAAATTAATTAAGACTGCCCTCGGCAGCTCTCTTCCTATCAGTTGGTCGGGCGAGACTGATGGATCATATGGTGATAGTCGGGAAGAAGACGTAGACAATGTTGCAACAAAACCTGGTACTCAGAAGGTAGACTTTGTTTCTGCTGCCGGATTTGAGATGGTGGAGCTCTTAATATTTGCTGCTCAGGAACTGAAGGACGTAATGTCTAATAAAGTTCAAAGAAATGGTGATTGAAAGGTTTCTGCTTGGATAATACCATGTTCATACGGTCATGTTTCAGTGTCTTTCAGACAATCAACCTTAACAATGTAAAGGGAAAAAAAAAAATAGTGATGTAGTTAGAAATGTGTACATGATCCAATTTTCTTAATTTGTTACTCTAGAATCCAGCATTGGGATTTTTGGAGAGAGAACAACCGGTGGACCGGTGGTATGTTTGTACATTGTAATGTTTTATGATAGGAAAAAATTCATAAATAAGAGTTTTATAACTCATTTCAAAATTAAGATAAAAGGTTTAAAATTTCAAAAATCAAATATTTATTAAATTTTATTTTTGAAATTATTAATTAAATATATATTTTATAAATTAAATATAAGGTTCGAACGTTTTACAATTTGGTCATAAATTATCAAATTAGTTGATCTCAAATAAATTTTTCAGTTGCAATTAAAAATTTTATTGGTCATAAATTATTTCATGATCACAAATTTATCAAATTAATAATTGCATATTATTTATTTGTAACAAATCACAAATTTTATTAGTTAGTTTATTTCATGGCCACAAAACATCAAATTAATTGGGCACAATTTATGTTTGTCACAAATTATCAAACTATTGCTCACAAATAAACAAAATTTTAAGTCACACATTATTTATTGGTCACAATTTATCTATTTCATTGATCATTTGTGACCATCACCCCACCACTGCCACCAACCGCAATGTCTGCCAAAACCACCACCACCAC
The DNA here is from genome assembly GCA_035079005.1 of Fraxinus americana. NCBI lineage: Eukaryota > Viridiplantae > Streptophyta > Magnoliopsida > Lamiales > Oleaceae > Fraxinus > Fraxinus americana. The sequence continues at coordinate 8,125,105 of CM068714.1, forward strand.
TATCACCATCTTCGATAGCAAAACCATCATCTCAAACAACTCAACCACCACCACGAGCCCACCACTCTACAACTACAACCCCCACGAAAAAAATCCCCTCATCTGCCGCCAGGCATAATCTCAAATAATTAGTCACAAACACCTCCACACCACACACCCACAACCACTAACCACCATCGTGCCGCAGCAACATCGTCGCCATCGCGGCACCACCACCACCAAATACATTGCTGCCGCATCCCACACCCACAATCGACTACTTCAACAACCACCGACCACCTCCACCTTCATTTGCAACTCCAATCAACCACCACATCACCACTACCACCACCTGCTAGAATCCAGCATCTCATACAATACTACCACATCACCGCCACCACCCCACCAACAAAACCCCCAAACTCTCAACAATCACGAACAAAAAACACACCAAAACTTTGGTAAAGCAGCAACTTGGAGAAACCACCACAAAATATCGCGGCTGTTGCGGCATAGTGTCTTGACGACGTAGCTTGTGAGTGCCGCACGCAGCAGCACATAGCCGTAGCAGCATGGTGCTGCTTCGAGCCACGCGTACCAACTGTCAAAGGCCGCTTTGCGAGAAGGTGGCGTAGCACGTTGTCTTCACGAATGGAGGAGGGAGAGGAGAGTGGGAGAAAAAGAGAGCAGAGGCGGTGGTGGCACGCAACGACGATGGTGGGTATTGGCCGCTTCGAGTCGGTGGTATGCAGCTACGCTGCCTACTGAGAGAATGGAGAAAGGGTTGAGAAAGATGGGAGAGAGACAGAGGAGGGAAATTGATAGATAGAGGAGAGTGTAGAGAATAATATATAGAGAGAAATTTAGGGTTTGGGGGTGAGATGGAGTGGATGGGGGTATTTTAATTAATTTAATTTTATAATATTATTATTAATATTAAAAGATGAATAATGGTGTGTTTGGTACCCATTAAAATTTTTATTTTCATTCTCCTACTCATTTTCAACCATACATTCTTTATTAAAATAATATTTTCCATCACATCAATAACTTTTCCTTCTTTTTCAACCACACATTCTCCATCAATCTACTATTCCAAAATACATTCTTCCAAAATAATATCCATCAAACACACCCTAAGTATCTAATTTTTGGAAGAAAAAAAAATTCTTTAAATCTGATTTTTAAATTGTGCATTTTAAATTCTGGGTAAGTGTAATTTCCACTATATCCTATTTGAATGTGTTGACAACTTTAGTAGGCTATATGGCCTCCCGGATTTAAAATTTGCTCGATATAGTTTGCTTCTCAATGAACTTGGAGCTTGTTTGGGATAGCTTCTTCTTTTTGTAGTAGTATTTTCTACGGAAGGTACATTAGACCAACTTCATTTCAAAGCTCTTTAAAAGATTTTTTTTTTTTTTATTTAGTTTTATAAGTAATTTCTGGTTGTCCAAGAGTCCAAACTCGTTTGACTTATTTGACAGGCATTTGAAATGCTGTTATTGCCCATGAGTCTGTCCAAGATTAGTCGAATAGAGTTTTTGCAAGCAGCCAAGTAGTTTGCATACTACTTTTTCGACCCTAGTTTTTATAGACCCGGTAACAGGGAGGTGAAGAAGGGACGAAAAAAAAGTGAATGATCTATACATTTGATGAGGCTGGGAGCTTGAAGAAATGATCTGAAACTCCAGAGAACATAAACCACTTCTTTTATTATTACATATAATGCCATTGTTTGATTTTGATAAAAAAATATATTTGAAAAGAAAAAGTGAATTATATGATTAAAAAGTTGATAGAATGTATGGATCCCTTGAAATGTATAGTTAAATGAGTTTTAAAAAATGGAGATCAAACAAACGCAATAGTAGAGAAAAAATTATTTAATATTGCCTCTAAGAGGGTGTGAAGATAAGAATAAAATTTCCTCCAAGTTATCACATTCATTAAAGTAAAATTTTAACAAATGTACACTTCAAGAGGGGGGAAAAACTAAATTAACAAATGACTGGAAATCAATCGTCAGAGGGCATTTGGTCTAGTGGTATGATTCTCGCTTCGGGTGCGAGAGGTCCCGAGTTCGATTCTCGGAATGCCCCAAGTCTTTTGATATTCATTATGCAAATCTCTTGTTTACCATTAATTTTCTATAAACTAAAAGGAGACAAGATTATCATCCCCGGGCATTTGGTCTAGTGGTATGATTCTCGCTTTGGGTGCGAGAGGTCCCGAGTTCGATTCTCGGAATGCCCCTTTTTGACCAATTATTTTTGTTCAGGATAGCAAGTTAGGATAGCATGCCGATTTAAATTATTACAATTCACGTTTTGGAGCCTTTCACAGCCATGTTAATCAAACCTCGTCGATGAGGTGACTGTGTAACTGTAAAAATCAATTTCCATTTCATCCGCGAGTTCCGATTATTAATCTAAAAATGAAGAAAGTATTAGGAAAATCTACAAACCTGGTCTCTTTGATTGCAACACAAATTTGGAAGAACAAAATCTAGATATTTAAGAATGACTACAATAATGTGTTATGTATTATTACTTTCGATAAGACTCATAATCAATCGCGTTTAAAATCATTTAAAAGATAATATCGTTTCTCCATGGACTTGGACATGCTAACACATGCCGCTCTAAGGAATCTCAGTCTTAGAGGCAATAATAAATACTCATTTCATAAAACATCAATCGACATGTTCATAATTTTACACTAGTACCTCGTCCAATCCCATCTGTTGAATCAATAGATGTGCAAACTATTATTCAAATGGAAGGTGTAGAATTTTGGGCTCCAATGTACCACTAATCCAGGTTCAGTTAATCAATAATCAACCACCACAATCAACCAAGGAATCAACAAATCAACAAACCGAACACCTCCCAAAACACAACGGTTTGCTCCCAAATTATAGCCCACAAAGAGCTGATGGTGGAAAGGAATTAATTGAGACCCAAATGAGTTAATTTACAAAGGAAAAAGAAGAAGAACAAATTGTCAAAGAAAAGGCAAAAACCAAAAGCACAAAGCAAATGGTCAAAATCGAATAATGTTCTCTCTTCCAAGACACACGGCTGCTCACACACTTTCACACCTTGCAAACAGTAATGGACAATGGCTTAAATAGGTTAACCTTAGGTATGGACTTTAGGTCGAGTAATAGGGCCCAATAACAAAAGGAGATAAGTGGACTAACAACCTTAAAGACTGCCAAGTATTTGGGTTGGGTCATGAGTAGTACTAATATAATTAGGTTACTTCAAATGGCCCAAGTGGGTTACGTGATTCGATTGGTTCTATTGTGGTGTCGACATTTCACTTCACTCATCGACAGAGACCTATAAAGTATAATTCAAACTAAAAAACCGATCATCACTCGGATTTATTGGATATCAAAACCCAACAGAAGGCACATAATACAATTTGGCATTCACTCGTTGAAACATCTATTCCTCATAGTTACCCGCAACCCTCAGTTCGAATTCGAAAACATGCGAATAAGCATAATCCTCACACACCCCGACATCTTGTCTTGTACTACCTCATAACTCCACTTCTTCAATAAAGGCCTCAGCGCCCATGTATTCATGGCTTCTCCCTTAAATAGACTTAGAGCATCTCCAAAAATAATGTTTTAGCCCACTAATTTTCGTTTGGTCGGTAAAGCCATAATTTCTTGTAGTAACAATCACAGCCTTCCCCCGCCTTCCTATATATGCTTGGAGAGGCTACGGTCTTTTGCCCCTCGTGTGCATTCCAAGTGTGTAAGTGACATACTCGTAGAGGAAAATGAGGTAACATCTATTGACGTGCTAAGTCCTGTCCAGATTCAGACATCAATATTGTTTTTCAATCTTTCAGTTTTATAGCATTTCAATTCTCGATTGACAGTTTTTTAGACCTTAAAACAAGAATGCTCAAAAATATATATATATATATACATAGAATTTATATGGAAAAAAATGACACGTGTTGTTTAGCAATAATACTTCCAACTAAGTATTTCAAACCTTTAAAAACTTAATATATTATCATGATTAAAAAAGGGGAATCCGGAGTATACATATAGATATTGTAGTCAAAAGACATTTAATTTCTTTTATTATTGATTGACTCCTGCATGGATTTTGACCAGCATTTTTCTTTGATCATCTTCGGGCATTGATACCACGTTGAACCTTTTCAAGCTGTTAGTCGATTTCAGTAGCGATGGGTGCCAAACTCGGGCTTGGTATTCTCCATGAAACAGTGAAGTTTCAAAGTGACCATTAGAATCTGTGGTTCCTTTTAAACGAGTAGCGAGTCCCCATTCTGACATGAGCTTGTCCACAACATCTCCAGTCGGCAAGTTTTTGAAATTATTGTCTGTTAAACACATTCTATAGCATCCTGTTGGAGTCCATGCTCCCCATATCATTATCCCTTGTACTCCCGCATGTGAATGAACTTCTCTTAGAATCTGTTCCAAATACAATGCCTTCACAAATAATACACAATTAGTATCAATCTTCACTTTAATTAGTAGGTCGGAAAAAGGATGCATGTTCTTTATCTGTACTAAAGCATACATCTCTCTTGCTGCAGTAGTCTTGGGTATCAAATATGTTATACAAAGATCGAACACAAAGTTACAGATCGAAGAATCTCAAACCCTATTACGATCAAAATAACCCTAATACATCGAACTATCCACAATAACCACTGAACATCAAAAGGCTTCATAGAAGTTAGGCTCAGAACATCAGACCTAAACACCTCCAACACCGTAAGCCCAGATTCACCAGAAACCCCCCACAGTTAAACCGTAAACACAAAGCTACTTCAATGAGACTGAGGGATTCAACACTGCCTCTCTAAAGGCCTTACCAACACATAGATTTCACAAAGAAAACAACTCAAGAAACTGATTCTAGAGTAAACCTCACGAAGAAGTAGATGAACAGGAGAACACTCAGAAGTCTCCAGAAGAACGAGAGAATAGAGAGTGAACAAAATGAATTCTAGAAATGATTAGAATCCCTCAAAATAGCAAAACCTCGAGATTAGGCAGATTAAATCCAACGGCTCAGAGCAGCTGATTTTTACTAAGTTTGGACCGGGTTTTGGGCTGGCTTCACTAGGCTTACTTCAGCTGATTATAGTTATAAGGAATGGGGCCGAAGGCCAATCATTATCGCCTTAAGTGGACTGGATCCTGGCATCACAGCCCACAAAATACGTTAAAAGAGTCGATGCAATTGTTTCGCCTTCTTTTAGTAAAATTGAGCCGTTGTTTGCAAAACATAGTAATTTGAACTCACAAAGCTATGCACTTAGGGCATGTGCACCTAGCTTTGTTTTATCTGCACGAGACCTTCGTGATGCAGAAGATGCATTTGGGCATAGACATGAAGATATTGACGAGGGTTTTGACATCCCGAATAATGTTTTTGGTCCTATACTAGCATATTCCAAAGATGAAAACGAAGATAGTGATGAAGAACATACGAAGTTTATGACTCGGCGTGGGGACTCGAAATATGAAAAGGACTCATGAAATATAAAGATGATTTTTTTTTTTTTTTTTTTAACTCCTTAGGCCTAAGTCTCATTGGTTATCTGCCAGGTCGTATGCCCCCTCCTAAGTTTGTGTTCTATTATTATTTTCGTATTAATTAAGATTCTGCCTGCAAGATGGGTTTGATTAAAAAGGAGAGTCACGTACCTGGTCAGGTCTGGAATCAACATCCATTTCAGTAAGCCAAATGGGCAGATTTGCAGAAGAAAGTTGATCGAGTGAAGCTCTAATGTAAGGAAGATTTGGAACTGTAAAATGACCCTCTAATCCAATTCCCAAAGGACCGTTATAACCTTCTTCTCTAATTTGACTGATTTTTGCTAAATACTTAGCTGGTGAGGCTAGACCTCCACTTTCCTCAATCGTGTTAAAATCATTCAGAAATGGAATTGTGTTCCCATCAATCTGGTTCGCCTTCTCGTAGAATATAGTTGATGCGTTTGCTCCAAATTTGTCCTCAAAGAACGAGTAATGCAAATTTTCATTCACAACATCCCAATGGATCATCTGCCCCAGGTATCTACTCATTACATAATTAATCCTGTGATCTGTAACAACTCGTAGGTCATCTGTTGAAAGTCCCCCCACCCAATTAGGTTGGAGTTTCGGATTATCCTAGAATAAGTTATGACCTCGTACTTTAATGTTGTTTGCCTTGGCAAACTTGAGCATGGCATCAGCGGGACCGTATGTTAAGAATATAGGGTTATTTTATTTTATTGTTTATTAAGGGTAGAATAATCTTTTCAATTTCCTTTATTTAGCCTAGATATAGTCTCTTTATTTCTAGGTTAAATCATTCTTTTTTTTGTATTCAATTGCATTATGCAGAATTAATAAAACCCTAGCCTCCTTTTCTTTTTCTTTATTTTCTTTGAATTGTTTAACATGGTATCAGAGCGGTTTCGATCCTAAACAAATTAATTTTTGAATTTCGTTTCCGGCGAGCGGCCTGAGCCGCTCGTCCGGCTACCAAGTTGTTTCGAGATTTTGAAGAGTAGGGATTCCGTCAGTTTGTCGGCTAAAAGATCGGGTTTCGGAAGGAAAAATGGTGAAGGTTGGAATCCGGACACGTGTATTAATGTTATGGTGAACGAAATACTCATAGGGACTAGCGAGATTAATTCTTGCCTTCAAGTTAATAAATTGAAACAGGGACTAATAACTTACAAGAGGGACAGCAAGCGGAAGTTATGGCAAGTAGATGTCAAAGACTTTGTGTTAGGTGGGGTTTGGCAGAAGGGTTCTTTAGGAATTGATTTAGGTTTTGATCGAAGGATTGCTGGAAAAGCGAGGGATTTACTAGAATATATTTGAGAAATTTTGGGAAAAAAAGTAAAACAAATGCCGGAAGAAGACTTGGTGGAGATCAAATTCAGATTGTATGATGGATCAGATTGTGTTAGGTGGGGTTTGGCAGAAGGGTTCTTTAGGAATTGATTTAGGTTTTGATCGAAGGATTGCTGGAAAAGCGAGGGATTTACTAGAATATATTTGAGAAATTTTGGGAAAAAAGTAAAACAAATGCCGGAAGAAGACTTGGTGGAGATCAAATTCAGATTGTATGATGGATCAGATATTGGTCCCTTTCGGTGGGCGAGCGGTCGATCACTTCGCGGCAGGCGGTGGAGAGGTTGAGGTCGTGAAGGGTTAGGGGTTTTGTGGAGGAGGAAGAGGCGGACTGGAAGTACGGCTCGTGGTGGAGGATGGTGATAATGGTTTAATGGTTCTGTTTTGCACGGCCGCTCTTTTAGCCGGCGGCTTATACTGGTTTGTTTAAATTTAACATTGGCTAATCTTCCGTTGTTGATGTTTGTTTCCTGTGGGTGTTTTGTGAACGAAAACCAAATGTTTGATAAAATGTCTGTGAGGAATTTTACCTCATGGGCTGTCATGCTGCTGGTTTTGATGAATGGTTTGGTAGCTGTTTTGTAGCTGGTTGCTGTGGAAGTGCTTTGTTCATTTCCTGTTCGATTGCCTCTTGTAGGGATGAAATTGCAGTTTGATTTTATTGTGGATTGTTAGCTTGTGTGAGCTACAAATGATCTTGTTTTGTGGAGTTCAATGATTTCTGCTTATGGGTTTCATGAGAAAGGAAAGGAGGCTGTTGAAGTGTTTAACAGGATGGAGCATGAAGGATTGAAACCAAATGAAGTTACTTGTTATTTCACTTGGGCCATAAGTGACTTGTTGTTGGGTTATGGATTGGTTGGTTCATTTATAGATTGGGCTTTTAGAGAATCTGGTTTATGGGCCAGTTCAATAAGAGATTTTGGGCTTTTAGTGATGGGCTTAAATGTATGGAATAATGGATATGGTTATGTGGTTGGGCCTGGATTAATGGACTACTTATGGGAAAATTTATGGAATGAGCTCTTGTTTTATGGGCTGTGGAATACATGGGTTTTGTAGTGGTTGGGCCTGCAGGAATTATTGGAGCAAAATAATATGTTGGTTGTTTGTTGGTTGAAATATTTTGTGATGGCAACGATTTGGTTTTGTGTTGATTTAGTTGGTTGGTGTGGCTGCTGGGATTGTGGTGAACAAAAAAAAAAAAAAAAGATTTGGAAATTAACTTTGCATGTGGTAAACGTTTGCTTCTCTCTCTTCCGCTGCTTTGTCTTCTTCTCTATTGTCGGTTTGTTTCTCCTTCTTAACGTTTGCTTCTCTCTCTTCCGCTGCTTTGTCTTCTTCTCTATTGTCGGTTTGTTTCTCCTTCTTTCTCCTTGCACTTCTTTTGGTAGAGTATATGATTCAAGTTGTTGATGGCATTTGTTGAGAAATTTGGTTTGATATACGCCCAGTTTATGGGATTGGAAGTTTGGTATGTGCCCGGTTCACGGGATTGAGAGTTTGGTTTGGTTTGGTTTGGTTTATGTCCAGTTAATTTGGAATTTGATTTGGTGTTGGTTCGGTGTATCCGAAATTTGAAATTTGCATCCAGATCATTTGGTATTTGTGGAGCTGGTATTTGAAATTTGCATCTGTTTGGTTAGATTGGTAGATGATGATTTTTCATTATCATCAACTTTGAGTTCTTTGTTCGGCTTGGTTGACATACTAGTGATTTTGAAGATTTGATTTATGAAGACTGGCACTATTTCCCTACATTTTGTCTCTTCATCGTTGCAGCTTGCTAATTTCTTCACGAAGTCACATCCGGTTCATCGTTTTCGTTTCTTGCTTGGCAAACTCTCGATGCTTCTTGCAGCAGCATCATGAGTTTGAGGGGAGATGTTAAGAATATAGGGTTATTTTATTTTATTGTTTATTAAGGATAGAATAGTCTTTTCAATTTCCTTTATTTAGCCTATATATAGTCTCTTTATTTCTAGATTAAATCATTCTTTTTTTTGTATTCAATTGCATTATGCAGAATTAATAAAACTCTAGCCTCCTTTTCTTTTTCTTTATTTTCTTTGAATTGTTTAACAGTCTTCTCTGCCACGGGAGGGCTCATTCATATACCACTTCAACTCGTTCTCGAATACCGTGTATCTGAACCTGGGTGTGAACCACTTTTCGTACGCAGTATTGTCTAGGATGAGCGGGTTCATCGTGCAACCCAAGGGGAAACCTGGAAGATTTTGTTTAATGGTGATTGTAGCATTGGCTAATGCTTTGCCTTGTTGATCGACAGCTTGGAATTTCACCTTGCTCTTGCGAACCTGGGAATTTTTTTATTTTATTTTTGGTGAAATTAGAGGGTAGTGAATGGTGATTCAAACTAACTACACACTGGCTTACCTTTTCAATGTTTTGATCTTGGTGAGACTTCCATTCTTCATGTGTAAATGGTTGCAACGAAATACTATCCGCCATAATATGAATTGATGTATCTTCGGTCTGACACGATATATGAGTCAAGAAAGTATACGAGTGACTGCGAACCGTACAAACGTAAAAAAAAAATGTGGGTGGTGGTTGAGAATACAGGTTTGAGGGTGCAACTACTTACCTCAAAATAGAGGTGTGCCGGTCTGGAAGAATTGACGACTATGCCACCCTTAAGCATAGACCAACAACCCTTTTTGGCCATAACCCATCCAGCAGTTTGGTCGCCAGTTTTTGTCTTGAACTTGGCAGCTATGTGAGCATTTCCCTGGCTTACGCTAAACCAGGCTACAAAAAAATAAATAACATAATCATTACTGTTGAAATATAATGCTTTCTATACATTATAAATTTTGTTTCAAGGTCATGGAAATACCCGAGAACACGTAATGTTTATCCTTCTCCAAGTAAAATTTCTGTGTAAAGCTTTCGAACGCTGTATTTCTGTTGGAGGCAACAATATATTTATTGCCGTCCTTGGATTTTTGATGCTCGACTTTTGCATCTCCGAATATTGTCCAGCCCTTCAGCCCCAGGTTCAGTTCAGGATTCACAACTATCCCTCCACCATAATGAGCTTCTTCTGGCTTTGTTAAACCCAGAGAGAATGCATCCCCATAAAAACATATTATTTTTCAGTTATCAGATTTAGCAAAAAATAAAATAAAACAACAATTTCCTAGTGTGTGTGTGTGTGTGTGTGTGTGTGTGTGTTTCTTGAAGAAAGATGTTAAAACAAAAGGTAGTCGGCCTCGGGATTAAATCTGTGACCGCATAAGCTTTGTGGCCTGGAGAACATAAACCAAGAAGGTTAGAAGTAATAGTAAGTTAAATTTTGTGAAGAAAAAGAAAGAACGAGATGAATTTATGTAATACCACAATCGTGATTCAGAAAGAAAATTGCGAATAAAGAAGATGCTAGAAACTTCACCATTGTTGATAGCGATTTGTTAGTTTCTTTTGAAGAATGTTAGCGATATGGCGACCATTTTATACTAAATAACTAAGAACAAAACATGTAAAATCTGAATACTAAATTCTTGTTCATAAGAGGTGATAAATGCATAATTTGTCACGCGAAATAAAAACTAATTAATGAAGAGGAAAATCGGGAGATTAAAGAGATTCATACAAATCGAAATGGGGTGATTAAGCAAATCATTTTAGCCAAACACGGTGCAATAAATTAACAAACGAGAGAAAAACAAGAATTTTACAGCATGCGTTTGCCGGGAGTCGAACCCGGGTCTATTGCTTGGAAGGCAATTATCCTAACCGTTGGACTACAAACGCTTGTTTAAGACAGTTTCAGTTAGTTGTTTAGTAATTTTCTTTTAGAAGGCCACTCCCTGTATGAAGTTTATTTTTAGATGAAACTACCAATGAATTAAAATTCTTTATCAAAATTACTGTTTTTAAGTTTTTGTCAAAAGTTTTTCTAATATTTCCTTATGTTTTCAAATTCAATTGAGAAATAAAAAATTTCTTTTAGTTTCTGAAATGAGTCCTGGAGTTTTCATAGGATTTCAAGTTTCGAAATGCGTTCGTTGCGAAAATATTTTCAATTTAAATGTTGCCGTGCAACGTCGTGTTGGTGCCAAAACAAAAATGACTTTATTGTAGCATCTAAGTCTTCAACGTATTAATTTTCTTAGGAGTTAGGTTTTCACCCTTATAAGCCTCCATTTGGGAATATTATAAACGGTTTAATTTATAAATAGATCAAATTTAGTGTACATAAATAGATAGTACTTGTGAGATTTGAAATACATTGTTGAAAATGAAGGTTATCTTAAATTATTTATAAATTTTACCAAACGGATACTTAATTTTATAGCACATGAGAGTTGAGTCATCGGCAAATAGTTTTTGTCCCTTGAACTTATAAAATAATAAAATTGATGAGGTGAAGATTAACACATTTTGTATAGCAAGAGAGTACTCCAAAGTCTTTAAACCCTTGAAAACTTCAAATTTTATTATGATGAAGAAAAAGTATCCAGAGCATACAAATAGATATGTAGTCAAAAGAAATTTTATTTTTATTTATTTATTAACTCTTGCATGGATTTTTACATGTAGTGTTCTATGATCAGCTTCACACATAGATGCCACATTGAACCTTTTTAAGTTAGTCGATTTAAGTAGTGGCGATGGGTGACTGATTTGGAATTCGTAATCTCCATGAAACAGTGAAAGTGACCAGTATGATCCGTTTGATTGCAAGGGTGAAAAATAGGTGGCAAGAAAATGAATTCTAGGGAAAGTATTTGCCTAAAAATTTTCTTGCAGTGAATTGTTAATTAAGTATATTTGATTGGTATAATTTTCCACCCGAAAAATTTTTAAATTTTGTGTTCGTTTAACTTTGTTTTACATGAAAATTTTCCATTAAAATGATAATTGTTTCCACAATTGGTTATAAAATTTGTTTCCATTGCTTAAAAAAAAAGGAAATTTTTTTCCTAAAAAATCATTTTTTTTTATCAAAGTTTTGTGTTCGTTTGACTTTATTTTACACGTAAATTATCCATTAAAGTGAATTTTTTTTACAATTGATTATGAAATTTGTTTATATTGCCAAAAAAAAAAAATTATGGCAGAACCCGGAAAAGGCTTTCCCACCAACCTATTTTGAAGGAAAAAGGGCGCGTGTGCAGGGCGTGGGAAAATTTTTTCTTAGCCAAATTTGTCCAGTCAAACACTTGTTTTGCATGGAAATGGAATTTAAATTCCAAGTTCCATGGAAAACAAGTGTAATCAAACACGGCCAGCAGAAGTGTCCATTCCGACAAGAGCTTGTCAACAACGTCTCCTGTTGGAAAGTTTATGAAATTGTCGTGTGTTAAACACATCATGCTGCATCCTGTTGAAGTCCATGCTCCTCATACCATTATACCTTGTACACCCGTATGTGCGTGAACTTCTCGTAGAATCTGATCCAAAAATAATGCTTGCACAAAAGATACACAATTATTTTCAATCTTCACTACAATTTGCAGGTTGCAAATAGCATGTTCGGTAAGGTGTACTACATAGCAAACAAACTGTTTAGACTTAACTAGTTTCTGAAATTGAGAGAATGATTATTTTAAAACAGTACCTGGTTGGGCCTGGAATCAACCTCCAATTCAGTAAGCCAAATGGGTAGTTTAGCAGAAGCAAGCTGATTAAGTGAAGCTTTTATGTAAGGAAGATCTGGAACTATAAATGACCCTCCAATCCAATTCCCGAAGGACCATTATAACCTTCTTGTCTAATTTGATTTATTTTGCCAAATATTTAGCAACTGAGGTATCGGCATCTTTACTGTTCTCAAGTGTGTTAAAGTCATTCGGAAATGGAAATTCTTTTCCATCAATCTTGTATACATTCTTGTTAGAATTTGAGTGTGACCCGAATTACTTGTTGATGTAATTGAAAAATTCTAATTGAATTGCACGTCATGAAGAACTCTAATTTGGAATACTATTAGAGTCATATATCAAGTTGAAGTTATATTTTGGAAGCCAATTGGAAGTTGAATTTATTTTGGACTCAATTTTATGGTATCCTACTTCATCAACAACTCTACTAGGTGGGTTCGGACTTTCCCTACTTATTCCATATAAATATTAAAATCTTCTATACAATTTTATAATGTGAGAAAATAGATTACTAGAATTATAGGATCCATTGTAATTTTCTCTCTTCTCCATTATTCTCCAATCAATAAAATCTCTTAATTCATCTGTCATATTCTCGTCTTCTTTATTCTTCAGCAGTTCCACCTTGACACGAATTCCACCAAGAAATGAAATAACTTCTTCAACAATAACTAAAAAATTAATTTCTCCAACCAAACACAAATACTCTACCCCTTTCAATGAATCTAAGCACAACTCTGCAGAATTACTTCAAATTCCAAAAAATCATAATGATTTTATAATTTACTAAAATAGGCTGTAACACACCCCAAAACAGAATCAATACCAAATGCTTTTACAGAAGGTTCCTTGCTAGATTGTACGCATTCTACTTCACTTAAAGCATGTTCAACAAAATCAGCATCCACATACCATTTTCCATTGGGCCCATCCCTAGTAATTGAATACAATGGCACCGCATATGATGGTGGTAAAGCGACATTATCCATATCTCCTAAAATCCACTGAACTGTATTCTTCAAATCTGACCATTTATGAGCCCCTAAAGGTATTGTACCAAACTGAATGTCTATCACGGTCCTGAACTTGTGCTGATTGACTCTTCTAAAATCTGCACGACCCTGCAAGATATATAACCGAGACCTATTCTGTTCCTCCAATACAACTTGGGCACCCTTACAAACCTTTAAAGCTCCACCTCCATCTCCACAAAAGAACTTATAGCCTTTTGAATCAATGATAGACAACGATGAGATTTTTCTTCAAATTTGGAACATGTCGAACCTAATCAAGTGTTCTAATTGTCCCATCCAAAAGCTTCAATCTGACTATGTGAATTCCAGCAATCCGACAAGATGCATTGTTTCCCATAACCACGACACCTTGGAAATAGTTTCATATGTAGAAAACAAGTCCTTATTAGGACACATATGAAACACACATGCTGAATCAAGAATCTAATCATCTTCCGGTTTAGACTCAATGTAAGAAATAGCTAAGAGTTCCCCATCACTTACAACGTTCTCCACGAGATCTGCTTCACCTAAAGTATATGAATATCTAATTGCAGCCATCATTTCTTTATTTTGCAATTTGTAGCTATCATTTTTCAAGTTCTCATTCTTCTTGCAGTAGTTACAATTTTGATTACTGAACTTAGATTTCGATCTGCCCTTTCCAAAACTACCATGAGCAACTGGCCTTCTCCATCTCTGGCATCAGAAACCAGATGCTTCATCTTCTCTTTTGAATAAAAAGCATCATACAATTCCTCTATGGTGAGAGTATCAAGACTATACAAAATCGTGTCTCTAAATGACGAAAACGAAGCGAGCAACGAACACAATAGGATCAAGGCCAAATGTTCTTCTTCATACTCTACTTCCAAAGTTTCTAAATCAGTGACGATCTCCTTAAATAAAGCAAGGTGATCTTCCAATGAACCTCTTTTTGCCATTCAAAGAGAGCATAAACGCTATTTGAGGTTCAACTTGCTTGTCAGACTTTTAGTCATACACAATTGCTCCAAACTCAACCATAAAGCAGCTGCTGAATTCTCCTTCAAAACGTCCTGAAGAATAGTATTTGATAGAGGAAGATGAATGTAAGAAATTGCATTCTTATCCTTTCGTAATTTCTCCTCTGCGATCAAAGTTGTAGACATATTGTCAATTCCCAACAACTCATCATCTAAATCCAGTTGTGCGAGTACTGCACGTATCTTAACCTGTCATAGCTAAAATCTTGTGCTCCGATCCAAAAGCGAGAATGTTATACTTCAGGGAAGCCATCAGGAATAAAAAAAACCTCGAATAAATCAAACATTGCGCTCTTGCGGAACTGCTGAACCTGGCGCTATGATACCAATTGTTGCGAAATAATCAAGATACCAAAATAGCTCTGATACCAATTATTGTAGAACAAACCACAGAATTGAGATGTTGAAGTTATATGGCAAATAATAATGAAATATTTGATCAAGTAAAAGAATAAAGAAGATAAGAATATAGTAAAGGAATTAAGAGATTTTATTGACTCAAGAATAATGGAGAAGAGAGAAAATTATCATGGATCCTATAATTTTAGTAATTTATTTTCTCACATTATAAAATTGTATAGAAGATCCTAATATTTATATAGAATAAGTAGAATAGAGTTGTTGATGAAGTAGGATACCATAAAATTGAGTCCAAAACAAATTTCAACACCCAATGGGTTTCCAAAATAGAATTTCAACATGATATAGGACTCCAGTAGCATTTTAAATCAGAATTCTTCATGTTATGCACTTCAATTAGAATTCTTCAATTACTTCAATAAGGAATTCAGATCACGCCCAAATCTAACAATTCTCATAAAAAAAGTCAAGTGCATTGCCTCCAAATTTGGACTCGAAAAATGAAAAATGCAGATTTTCATTCACAACATCCCAAAGGATCATCTGTCCAAGGTATCTTCTCATTACATAATTTATCTGGCGATCTGTAACATTTCGTAGGTCATTCGTTGAAAGTCTTACCACCCATTAGGTTGGAGTTCCGGATTATTTCAAAATATGTTATGACCTCGAACTTGAATGTTGTTTGCCTGGGGAAGTTTAAGCATGGCATCAGCAGGACCGTAGTCTTCTTTGCCATGGGAGGGATATACCACTTCAATTCATTCTCGAATATTGTGTATTTGAACTTGGGTGTGAACCACTCTTGGAAAGCGATATTGCTTAGGGTGAGTGGGTTCATCATGCAGCCCAAAGGAAAACTAGTTTGATTTGTTTAGTAGTGATTGTGGCATTGGCTAATGCATTGTCGTTTTAATCCACATCTTGGAATTTCACCTTTCTCTTGCAAATCTGGAATGTTTTATTATTATTATTAACTTCCTTTTGATTTAGAGGTTAGTGAATGATGATCGACATCACACACACAACTTTACATTCTCAATACTTTCATCTTGATGAGACTTGTTGACCTCACTTTTATAGAGGTGACGGTCAATAGATCGAGCTTCTGTAGCATCCATGTAAGGTTTAGTCTTGTATACTTGGACAAACCGTTAAAGCATACAGCTAAACTTCGATGGTGGAGGAGGTGGCAGCAGGCACTCCGACGATCAAGTCAATAGGGTGGAATACAGAATTGGATGTGGGATAGGCTTATGACCGATTTATCAAAGTAAAAGAGGGTCAAAACTGGAGTATTGTAGAGAATAGAACGTGAGAGTAAAGTAGTATTGTGAGAATGTGAACTTTCATTACCTTTAAACGGAACCGTGTGAGCTTTTATAATAGGAGACGATAAAAGTGAGCAGTTAGATGAAGGTACACGTGGCTTCATCCACACAACTCAACTTTCTTTGTTGTAAGCATCAATCAACCATTCCTAGGCAAGGCTGCAATGAGTGCGATAGTGATGTAAGACTTGACATGACCAATTGATTGAGTGTGGCAGCCTTTTCAGTGACATGTTAGATCATCCACTTGCAATAAAATATTTCATGAAGATCCTCTCTTGAGGTACCTCTAGCGTGGTCTGCCTCAGCTGAAGTGGCTCGATTGCAACTAATGGAACTGGTTCCGTCATATGAGTTCGACTAGGCCAAAATTGTTGTGTCACAACATCCACGTAGCGCCCGTGCTCCTATTTTTGCCATGGGTTTTTTTCACGTAGCTCTGAGTAGAGCCTCATTGACGAGGCGTAACAAGACTTCCACTCTTAATGCGTAAATGGTTGCAACGAAATGCCATTTTCCATAATATGAATTGGTGTATCTTAGGTCTCAAAAGATTAAAAAAGTAGAAAAAAGTATACGAATGATCACGAATTGTACTAAAAAGTATATGAATGATCGATAATTGTCAAAAAACAAGTAGGGTAAGTGGGGTAACTACTTACTAGGGCTGCATAAAAAAACTGTGAAATCGCAAATCAAACCGAAACCGTTAGTTTGAAATCGTTGGTTCGGGTCCACGTGGACCCGCGGTTTTGTTTCCCTCAAACCGAACCAAACCGTTTCAAAATGATTTGGTTTAGGTTTCAATTTTCAAAAACCGCATAAAACCGAATTGAACCGTTTTCAAAATTTTTAATTAAAAAAATAATTTTATTAACTTACAAATTTTCACGTTTTAGCAAAAAATATCAATTTAGCAATGCAAATTACAACCAATCCATTGAAATAATAATATAAAGTAAAATAAGTTCATCATTATTGGCCGATGATTTTACAAGTCCACAGTACACGTCCTGACCCGATATCCAATCTAAACTAAAATCAATCCCAAATCATATGAAATAATAAAAAAAAAAAAAAAGAACATTTATTTTCAACAATCCAAATCATAATTCAACAAAACTACGATAAGAAATCACGCCCACAACTTTAGAAGCCGTAACCTAAACTCTCATTTCTCAAACATTTGACGCTTGCCTGCCACAGTTGAACAAAATACGATTTTCAATGGCAAATCGTTAGTCGTCTTTTGCTTGTTAGTCTGCCAATTTCTACCCGAATCACGTCTTTCTCTCTTGATAAGTCTTAGATTCATATTCAAGTCATTTTTTTCATTGTTCTTTCTTTCATTTGTTGTTTTTGAACTTATTATATACTTGAGAGTTGTGATTTAGATAAAAAAAAAAATGAATGTTTATGTGCATAGGTGATTAATGAACTTGTTTGTGGTTTAGAAAAAACGAAGGATAGAGTGTATTGATTGTGTGAAAATGTTATAGTACTACTACATTCTACTTTCTCAAAGTCGTTAGAGAATAAAATTTGTCAATTTTCAATAAACATAAACTTTATCATTCTTTGTACATTTAAACATATCATGTTCAGTCCTTATTTTTCATCCCACTAGTAGGATAAAAGAAATTTTAACCAAACTATTACAGCAGAATATGACTCTTATCTTTATCAACCGTTATATGACAATATGAAAAGCAAACAAGAATAGGTAAATAAAAAGGAAGAAAGATATATTCGTTTTATTAACATCTTTTAACAACCAATTTTGAAAATAATTTATTCACGGGTGAGAAAGATGAATGTAATTTAACATTTAATACTATTAGATCTCGTTTAAACTTATATGTTAATTTATTTTAAATATATTATTATAATATCGATAGGTAAACCGCGGATTAAAACCGAACCACCCCGCAATTCATGGTTTGGTTCGAAAAATAAAATGATTTGGTTTGGTTTGAAAAAAATTCCAAACCGCATGAAATGATTTGAGTTGAAAATATGGCACAAACCGCTCAAATCGAACCGCGTTCACCCCTACTACTTACCTCAAAATAGAGGTGTGCCGAGCCAGAAGAATTAACAACTGTCCCACCCTTGAGCATAGACCAACCCTTTTGGGCCATAACCCATCCAGCAGTTACATAGTCAGTTTGTGTCTTGAACTTGGCAGCTATGTGAGAATTCCCTGGCTTACCCATAACCAAGCTACGAAAAAATAACAAGGTTAACGTAAATTTAAAAAAATCTATTTCAAAGAAAAGTATGATATGTAGTATTGTACCAGACTCAAGAGTGGAATGATCTACTTATTTCGTTTTTTAAAGGCTTTTTGTCCGACATATTCATTCCCTAACCTACATATAAATACTTGATAACTTAAATTTTTTTCTATATTTCATTGAACTTGTTTTTATTGATAATTATTTTCTTGATTTTGCATACTCTGAATACTAGATATGACCTCAAAATAACTGGGGTCAAGGTCGACTAGTGATGAAATCGGTTATTTTATATGAAAAAGTTGTGAACTTCATTTTTGTAATAAATGTATTTTATTTAATGATTATAAAGTTTAGAAAAAAAATTCTGGGTTATCTTTTAAGAAATTGGATCATTTTATCGTAATCATGACAAATATATTAAAATCTATAAAATAAAATTGTGTTAAAATCTTAAACTTTGAGTTGACGACATCCTTATTTTACTCAAATTAACGCTGTATTATATATTTCATAAATGAAATTGTGTAATTATATTTCATGAATGAACTTTCCCATTAAATGCCTATTTTATTTTTTATTTTTTGAAAAAAAAAAAAAACACTCTATTAAGCGTTAAAAAGCAAATTTTGGATACAATGAGGAGTTTTCTCCAACACTATTCTCTCCTCAGAGAGTTTAAGTGCTTCATTTGCTAAGGTATGCGCAATCACATTAACCTTCCTAAGTACATGACAGACGGACCAAGAATGAAAAGATATAAGCATACTCTTCGTGTCCTGCATCAGTAGGCCGGCATAGTTCCAAACCTCTAATTCACCATTGAGTCCTTTTACAACATTCATCGCGTCGCCCTCTAAAATAATCGACCTCAATTTCAGCTGTTTACACAAAGAAACAGCTTCCAAAGCTCCAATAGATTGTGCCAGAAAAGCGTCCGGGAAAACTTTCCTTTGAGACATCAGCGATGCTATAACTTTTCCTGTCCAATCTCTCACAGCTACTCCAATACCAACTCGACTGTTAGCCTGGTCTACCGCCGCATCCCAATTAATTTTGTAATTGTTTCGTGGAGGCACAACCCAAGATTGGGGGTCATGGTCTCCTCTATTCCGAAGCCCGACCGGTATGGAATTCACTCTCCTTTACTCCAATGCATTTTGTCGAGCCTTGTTTGAAATTATTTCTGGAGTTTCAAATTTATTCTCAAAGACAAAATAATTCCTCCTCTTCCAAATCAGGTAAGCGGTAGCTGCAAAAATCTCCATTTCTTCCTCAGATAATTTTTTAAACAGATGGCATACTAGTTCTTTGAAATTCAACGGCTTAAAGGACATCTTCTGTATCTTACGTGCACTTGAGCTCCAAACATCTTGGGCAAAAACACACAGCCACAACACATGAACTGTAGACTCCTCTTCCTGTATGCAAACTGGACATAAAGGGGACTCCCTTATTTTCCTTCTATTCAAATTCAAGTTTGTGGGTAAGGATTCATGGATCGCTCGCCACAAAAACATTTTACTAGCGTTTGGGACCTTTAAGCTCCAAATTTTCCTCCAAATTTCGTTCTGACCATTGCTGTTAGAGCATTGACCCAGTGATTCATGTTTCAGCTGACTAAAGAAGTGGTATGCGCTTTTGACTGTGAATTTCCCATCCTTCGTGCCCCGCCATATGAGTTTATCTGGACTTCCACATGAACTAATAGGGATCTTACTAATGATACTAGCTTCTGACTCACCAAAAATTTCAAAGATCAATTGTATGTTCCATGATTTTGTTTCTGCAACAATGAGCTCACTCACTTTACCAAGCTTAAACCAGTCATGTACGGGAGATTGAACTTGGAAGGTGGAGGATTGGGGGATCCATTTATCCTTCCCAATGACAACTGATTTTCCATTCCCTATCCTCCAGAGAAGCCCTTCTCTCAACATTTTTTGTGCACCTAAGAAACTCTTCCATAAGAATGATGAATTGCTACCAATTTTGCTATTCAAAAAATCTGTTCTGCTGTAGTATTTTGCTTTCAGCACCAAAGCAGCTAGAGAATTTGGATTTTGGATGAGACGCCACCCTTGCTTTGCTAGTAAGGCAACATTGAAGATCTCAAAATCTCTATAACCAAGACCTCCTGCATTTTTAGATGTCCCCAACAAGGACCAAGGTAACCATTGTGTTTTTGTTCTGTCTCCCACGCTTCCCCACCAAAATTTCTTGACTTGTCGATTTATAGCTTGCAAGATAGTTCGTGGAAGCTTAAAAATACCCATACAGTATGTTGGAATTGCTTGGATAATAGCCTTGAGGAGGACTTCTTTCCCTGCTTGTGAAATAAATTTCACTGTCCAGCTATTCATTCTACTTCTGATAGCATCAAGTACCGGTTTAAAAGTTGTCATTTTGTTCCTTCCCACATAAGCTGGCAAGCCCAAGTATTTCTCAAATGATTTTGCTTCTCTTACCATGGCTGCATGAAGGATTGCATTCTTGATCTCCACTTGAGTATTATCACTGAAATAAATGGATGTCTTGTCCATGTTGAGCCTTTGCCCCGATGCATGTTCAAATAACTTCAAAATGTAGGAGAGACGCCACCATTCCAAAACATTTGCCTTGCAAAAAATCAGGCTATAATCTGCAAAAAATAAATGATTTACTAGAAGGGCACCTCTAGTAAATGGGAACCCCGAGATGATCCCTTTGGTCTCCGCTTTGTCCAGTAAACTTCCAAGCACTTCTGAGCAAAGAATGAATAGGTAAGGGGATAAAGGATCCCCTTGCCTAAGTCCTTTCGAAGGGTGAAATGGCTATCGTGGCTCTCCATTGATGATCAAGGAATATTTCACAGTTTTGACTCAAAGCTGACCAGTTCTATCCACATCTCGCCAAAGCCAAGCTTCCTTAAGACAGCTTCTAAGAAACTCCACTCGATGTGGTCATATGCCTTGCTCATATCCAGCTTTAAGGCCATGTAGCCCTATTTCTTCCCTTTGACTCGGTACTTCATGGAATGCATAGCTTCATAGGCCACAATGATGTTGTCTGATATTAAGTGCCCAGGGACGAAAGCACTCTAAGCTGGTGAGATAATTATAGACAAGTAAGATTTAAGCCTGTTAGCCAATACTTTTGATACCACTTTATAAAGTACATTACAGAGACTAATAGGTCGAAAATCAGAAACGGAAGTAGGGAATTTTTTCTAGGGAATTAATACAATGAAAGTATCATTAATGTCATCAAAACCTTTTTTCGATGATAGAAGGTCTTTGACAGCTGCACACATGCTTTTTCCAATTGAGTCCCAATTGTCTTGATAGAACCCCGCTGAGAAGCCATCAGGTCTGGGGAGCTCAATGGCTCCATCTCAAAAATAGCTCGCTTGACTTCCTCATCAATGCATGGTTTCTGTAATTGAGCATTCATTTCTGGTGTAATTTTAGTCTCTAGATCCTGAATCGCCTCCTCAATGTCAAAAGGGTTGGATGTTGCAAATAGGTGTTGGTAGAAAAGCTGGAACTTGTGACAAATGTCTTTCTGTTTGGTGGAAACTTCCCCCCTTTCATCCACAATGCTCATGATGGTGTTTTGTTGTCTTCTTTGAGTTGCACATTTGTGAAAAAAAGTCGTGTTCTTATCCCCACCTTTGAGCTACATTTGTTTTAAACGTTGTCTCCATTTGGTTTCCTCATCTTCTAGCAATTCATTGACCTATTTTTGAGTGTCTTTGATTCTTCCATTCAAGTCACCTCGGTTGTTTTCCTCCAGTAGCTGGATTTTCTGCATATGTGCTCTGACCTTCCCCTTAGTGTCACCTGCATTACATTTAACCCAGGTCTGGAGTTTCTCCCTGCAACTGGCTAAACCTGCCCTAAAACTACACACAGGATTCCTTTGTTCCCCAAGGCTTGGCCAGACACTATCAATAATGTCTTTGCACTCTTGCTTTCTAGACCAAATAGCTTCATATCGAAAAATCTTACTCGGTCGGGATTCCAATTTAGATTGCCTGTTACTACAACTTATGAGTAGTGGGTTGTGATCCGAGCTAATTACGGGTAACACCTGCACTTCACGGTAGTTGAAGAGAGGTGGTAAGTAAGAATTAGCAAAAGCTCTGTCCAGCCTTTCTTTAGTAAAGTTTCTTCCTTCCCTTTTGTTGCTCCATGTAAATTTTGGTCCAACAAAACCCATGTCCCCTAATTCACAATCTTCAATCACCTTACTGAATCTGTCCATTTGGGAAAAAGGTCTCATAATACCTCCAAACTTCTCATCAGGGTGGAGGATTTCATTAAAATCCCCCATGATCAACCAGGGTGATGGACTTGTCGGTTTCATTTTCCTCAATATCTCCCAGCTTTCCTTTCTTCTGTTTGTATTTGGGTTGCCATAGAAACCCGATATGACCAACGGTAAATTGACATCATCAAGCTTGATTTGCATAGAAATATGGTGTATAGAGTAATTTATAAGGGATGCATTAATCTCCTCCAACCAAAACATTGCCAAACCTCCACTTCTACCAACACAGTCCACCACAAAACAATGATCAAAACGAAGCTTCAAACGTACCTTCTCCGTTTGATTTCTTTGAAGTTTGGTTTCGGAGAGAAAAACCAAACTTGGGCGCTTCTCCTTCACCATATGATGAAGTTCTCGAACTGTCCGGGGGTTCCCAAGCCCTCGGCAGTTCCAGCTTAGTGTTTTCATGGCGAACGGCAGAGCTGCTCCGCAGCCTCTGCCATAATCATGTCGGGTTCTTCATCAATCAGCCTCCTGGCTCTTTTTGACGTCAAATTTTCGTCACCCCCAAATTCCTTGCGCTTCTGTGAATTTTTTTATCTCTTTTCCCCCAATTTCCATGCTCTTCTGTGAAGTTTTGTTCTCTGTATAATTTTCAACTTCAGCTCTCTCCGAAAGTGATGAAGAAAGACTCTCACGGGCTTTCATTTTCCATTTTTTGCCTTGGGCCATGCCCATTTTGTACTTGGACTTTGTTGGGCTTGAGTGGGACGGTAATTGGGCCATTTCTTTAGTGGAGAGCAAAGGTGACTCACGTGGACTTTCATCATTTTTGTCCCCAGTTTTTTCCTTTCTTACCGAAATCGAGATCAATTCTTCACCCGAAAAATCTGCTGGACTTTCCTTGTGAAATTGTGGCACTCCATCTGCCTGATTTAGGGGATTTTTATTCAAGGAAATAGGCACTAGTTCTGCGGCTGGTTCCGGATTAATAGCGTTGTGATTTTTGTTTCCATATTGGTTTTCTCTTTGCTGAGTTTGGCCAGAAGCCTCCCGGCGGTGAAAATCCGATTGTTCAACTTGAACTTGGGTACTTCCCACTTGCAGATGATAAGCATCTAGTTTCTTACAGCTTGCCCTTAGCCACGTACCGTATTGTTGTTCCAAGCCATTTCCAAGAGCTCGCCCTTTTTCTTTCATTTCGCACCGTCCAGTAAGATGTTTGAATAAACCACAATGGTAGCAAAAATTAGGAAGCCTTTCATACTTGAAAGGAATCTAGGACTTTGTTTCCCCGATGTTAAGAAACCTTCCCTGTGATAGAGGTTTGGAAATATCAATCAGGGCTTTGATCCTTAAGAATTCACCCATAGAAATTCCATTGTCGTCCGTGTCGACGATTATGACCTTTCCCAGACTCGAGACTATGTCATCCCGGTATTCTGGTTCATTCCGACAAATGGCAGATCGTGGCATTGCACCCAAAAAGCTTCTTCATTAAACAGAATCTCCTTTATAGAGCCCACTCTGTCACAATCTTGTAAACATAGTAATTGTTTATCGAAGGACCATGGTCTGCCACTCATGATTCTCTTTTTATCATCTAACCTTTTTAATTCAATCAAGAATTTGTTTCGCCCCACATCCTTGACGACGGCTTTTCCTTCCACTTGCCACATCTTCAGCAAAGTGTTCTTCAGAGCTCCTTTGTTCACCTCGCGGTCTGACATCACGCTGAGGGCTATGCATTGCTTACTTTTCTCAACTGATAATAGGATCTCTTCCTCACCAACATCCACCTCTTGTTTTTCCTCCTCCGTTAACTTCAGCCTGTCGTACTGGTTCAGCAAATCCTCCTCCATTCCGACCACCTCTACAGATTAGAAATCCAAGAGGAGAGAACCCTAGGTCTTCAGGAAACCTAGAGAGAAAAAACCTTACCTTTTGGAGAGAAAGGAAGGACTCAAGAGAAAAAACTTGTTTTAGGAAACCTAGAGAGAAAAAACTTCAGCCTATTTTATTTGTTTTAGGAAGATTTTGGCAAAGTAACTCGAAATGTCACTTGGCCATTGCATTTCTGAAAATTATGACTTAAATTGTAAAATAATTTGAAAATCATACCCTTAGGACAGTTGATGACCCTAGGTATTGTCAAAGAGTAATGATATCCATCCCCACTGAGGTTACAAATACAATTTAGGTGGCGACCTATCATTTAGAGCCACCTAAACTGTGTTTTTAACCCCAATGTGGATGAATAACATTACTCGTTGTCAAATGATTCGAAAATCATACCTTTAGGACAGCTGATAATAACCCCTAAGATACATTTCCTGGGATTTATACTTTGACGCCTGAGGACAGGTCGAGAGAGAAGCACGTACATTCTCGATGTTCGAATATTGATGAAACTTCCATTCTTGATGGCTAAATGGTTGTAGAAAAACATATTTAAAGTCCATTAAACTTCATTGTATTAAAGACCTAACTTTAAAGAATGGCTTGGTAACTTGAAGTCTCGACTATTGGAAGATGAAGTTAAACATTGAAAATAAGAAGTCTTGATTTGGAAACTATAAACTTCATGATTGGCAAAATCACAAGTGAGCTATATAGCGACATGTAATATAATGGCGAGTCAAGTACCGTTCCCTTGAAGCCTGTCTAACTAAGTACCAAAATTTTGGGGATAAAATTGGTATGGAATTTGTGTTTGTCTCCTCATTTTTCTAATTGTCAAACTCCTTGGAAGTCCCCCAAGACTAGGTTTACATAGAAGCTCGTTAGCAAGCCCTAAAAAGTCCTAGATCTACCAATTTTATTCCCAAAATTTTGTATAGCCACTAACAATCAAATTTCTTTTTTTAATTATCTGCTCAACACGAGCTATGCTGGAGTGAATTTTCTGCGAGCAAATAGCTTGAACAGTCAAGTGTGCTGTTTGGAGTCGAAACTCTCTCTTATGTGCTCGTCTGAGCGAGCTCTTCCAGCCATTATCCGTTCATTTTTCGCCCATGGTTGGCACCGGGATTGTACTTCTAGTTATGTTTTGGCCATCATTTGATTCCAAAGCGCTCTTTTCATTGCCGTATGTTCTAGTCTGGTTCTTGGTACGGAACAAAATTTTGATTCGGTTCCAAAAATATTTTTTATAAAATCTCAATAGAATCATAATTTATATGTATTAAAATTATAAAGAATAAAAATCAGACCAAAATTCGGTCCAATTTCTTTTGCTAGTATGGAATCAATGGTTCCATTTTCATAATTTCGAATGAGAATCGATCCAACCAATAAAAAGGCATGAACTAAGGTGTCTTTTGTTCTAGCTACTAAATCTGTCGTCGACTCTTCATGCACGGATTTTGACTAGCGTTGTTCTCTTCAGATTTCTGTCCATCGACGCCACATTAAACCTCTTTACATTGTAAGATTCTGACAGTGCTGTTGGATGATTGATCTGAACTTCGTACACTCCGTGAAATAGTGAAGTTTCAAAGTAACCATTAGAGTCTGTGGTTCCATTTAGACCTGCAACAAGTCCAATTTCAGACAAGATTTTGTCAACAACGTTTCCAGTTTCTAAGTTTTTGAAATTGTTGTCTGTTAAACACATTCTATAGCATCCTTGTGGACTCCATGCAGCCCATATTATTATTCCTTCTACACCCCTGTGTGCATAAACCTCCCTTATAATCTGCTCCAAGTCTTTGGCCTGCCCAAAAATACACACAATATCAATTGTAAATATCTATATTTTCTGTCTCAACGTAAGGATTTGTAGTAAAAAGTTACCTGGTTAGGTCCGGATTGAACATCCAATTCAGTAATCCAAATGGGCAGTTTTGCTGAAGTAAGTTGATCGAGTGAAGCTCGTATGTAAGGAAGATTTGCAGTTTGAAAATGACCCTCCAATCCAATTCCCAAATGACCCATGTAACCTTCTCGTCTAAGTTGATTAATTTTCTGCAAATACATAGCCGGTGAGGCTGCACCATCTCTGCTATCCTCGATTGTGTTATAGTCATTCAAAAATGGAGTTGTGCTCGGATCAATCTCGTTCGCCTTCTTATAAAAAGAAGTCGATGCTGTCCCCCCAAGCTTCGACTCATAGTACGAAAAATGCAGATTTTCATTCACAACATCCCAATGGATCAACTGTCCTATATATCGATTTACTATAGAAATTATCCGTTGCTCCGTAGCATTCAATAGGTCATTTTTTGAAATTCCTCCTATCCAATTAGGTTGGTATCGCGGATCTTCCCAGAAAACATTATGACCTCGAACTTGAATATTGTGTGTTTTGGAAAGCTCGAGCATGGCATCGGCAGAATGGTAGTTTACCTGGCCACGGGAACTTTCAGTGACATACCACTTCATTTCGTTCTCGAATACTGTGTATTTAAACCTGCGCAAGAACCAATTCTTGTAATCAGTATTTGACAGGATATTCTGGTTTATCGCGCAACCAAAGGGGAAACGCCATTCGTTTTGTTTGATGGAGATGGTTGCATTGGCTAATGGTTGGCCGTGTTTATCAACAGCTTGAAATTTCACCTTGCTCTTGCGAATCTGTAATTTTTTTTGTGAAATAGAGTTTAAATCAAACGAACACGAACAGAAACACACATTATATATACACATTTACCTTCTCAATGTTTTGATCTCGGTGAGACTTCCACTCTTCGTGTGTAAATGGTTGTAATGAAATACTATCTACCATAATATCACTTGATGTATCTTCGGTCTGAAAGAGTAGAAAAGTCAAAAAAAAAAAAAAAAAAGAAATTGCTAATTCTATTGTTACGAGAAAAAAAAAATGTTGGCAGGGGTGGAAGTATTGTGACTTGTTACCTCAAAATAGAGGTAGGCAGGACTGGAAGAATTCACAACAATGCCACCCTTTAGCATGGACCAACAACCCTTTTGAGCCATGGTCCATCCAGCAATTTGATAGCCAGTTTGTGTTTTGAACATAGCAGCTACGTGAGCTTCCCCTTGGCTTACCCGTAACCAAGCTACAATACATTAATACAGGTTCACATAAGCTATATGTATAAATTTGGGTAATATTTGTAGGCCCTACGAAATTTATAAGTAAAATTATTTTTCGAAAAGTAAAATTTTAGGAGAAGAAAATGAAACCCAAACCTAAATTTGACTGGACGTTTAGCAAACA
Organism: Fraxinus americana; assembly: GCA_035079005.1. Lineage (NCBI taxonomy): Eukaryota > Viridiplantae > Streptophyta > Magnoliopsida > Lamiales > Oleaceae > Fraxinus > Fraxinus americana. The sequence continues at coordinate 8,153,029 of CM068714.1, forward strand.
AAAAACATATCAAGGCTAAGAATTTACATAAACGCGTTATTTTCATTATGTCATTAAATATAAGGGTACTTACACAAATACCCTATATTTTGGAGCAGTTTTGAAAAAAAAAATGATAAACTTGGATTAAATGGTAATTAAGTAAAATTTAATGTACAAAATACGCTCAAACATAGAAGATTACGGCATCAACGTAAACCAACTTCCAAATTGGAAAAAAAAAGGGAAAATTGGAAGGAGAAAGAGGAAATCATCCACAAATTTGTTCATTATTCGAAGGTTTGGAAAAAGATCAATATTATTTCAATATTGAAAACTTTGGAAAAAATCGAGAAACAAAATTACAAGTTTTTTTTTAATGTTTTTGACTTGTTCAATTAGTCCCCCAATTTTGTCATTTGAAGATTGTTTAGTATTCTCTTTGCATAGATTATGAAAGTAACAAATGCAATTATCAATTTTCAGCTAAATAATCTCTCGCTTACGAATTTTAATCATCATAATTCACTGTCAATCTCACTTTTATTTGGATTTCATGATTATGTTTAGTTTAAACCTTATATCGTAAATAATTAACATTTATAAAGTTTTTTTTTTTTTTTTATGATTTTGTTATTGTGTTTGAAAACATGTTTGAAAATAACATTATTGAACTTCAGATGAAATGGATTGTGCCAATACATATAAAAAAATAGATTTGAATCAGTTAAATTATTGATGCATGTAAGGTGTTTGACAAAAAGAAAATGTGAATTCTGCCACTTTTCTATGAACTCTTTTTTTTTTTTTTTTTTTTTTAAAGTTACACTATATCCTTAAAGCAATTAACTAAATGCATATGTGTGCATTTTTGGAAATTTAAACATACAAATTCAAGCCATGTTTTATGATAATACAAATGAAAAAAGAAAACTTTGAATCAATTAAATCATTGATGAGTGGAAGGTGTTTGACAAAAGGAGAATGTGAATTCCGTCACTTTTTTATGAAAAAATTATTTTATCTAATTGAAATAATTAACTAGATGCATGCTTGTGCATTTTGAAAATTTGAATGTACGAATTCAAGCCCTGTTTTATATTAATACGTAAGAAAAAGAAAACTTTGAATCAATTACATTTATGCATACAAGGTATTTGCTCAATGAGAATATGAATTCTGTCACTTTTCTAAAAAAAAGTCACAGTATCTCTAGGGGTTTTACCAATTTATGGTGTAATTAATACTTCCTTAAAATATTTAATTAATTTAAGGGATATTAATCAAAACACCGTAAAAAAAAATGGTACAAGACCTATTTTTCCTCTTAAATATATGAAGCAATAGATACGTACCGGAGAACATGTAAAGTTTATCCTTCTCCAAATTAAATTTCTGAGTAAAACAATTGAACGTTCCATTTCTGTTGGAGACAACTACGTATTTGTTACCATCCTCGGATTCTTGATGTTCGACTTTCCCATCGCCGAATATTGTCCAACCTTTTAATCCGTGATTCAGTTCCGGATTTACAACTATCCCTCCACCATAATGTGCTTCTTCTGGCTTCGCCAAACACTGTCGAACAAAAAATATTTTAATTTTTCAATTATCAAATCATTTCCTGTGTGTGTTTTCTCGAGAAAATTTTTTTGAAAGAAAGGGTAGCCTGCCTTGCTATTGAATCTGTGATCATAAGTGACAGCATAAACTCTGTAATCTGTAGAATATCAACAACAATAAATTAAATTCTGTCTTGACTGACAGTTATATTCATAATAATATTGATAAAAACACAGCTAACGGTAAAAATCAGTTCTTTTTCTCCTAAAAGTACGTCACATTGTGTAAAGGAGAAATAAAAAAATGAGTTGAATGTACGTAATACCGTAAAGGAGAGTAAGAAAGACAATTACGAACAAACAAGAGGTCAATACTTTGGCCATTAATGGCGATAGTTTGTTTCTCTTGAATGTATGAGTAACAGTATAGTGACCTTTTTATACTAAAAGGAATTGTGTAAAATCTCGATAGTAGATTTTCTGTAGTTCAAAAGATTGTTAGAATCATTGATATTTAATAAGTGATATCATGCCATATTAAACATTGATAACTAAGGGATATGTATCAAGAGGAGTAGAAAATTAATTATTTTGGTGAAAATGGGGCCAAAAATATTTAATTGGTTAATTATTTTAGTCAAAGGGCATTAATTTTGAGATTAAGCAAACTCTCGTCCCACCAAGAATAATGTTATTTATCATTATGGATGACCACCCCTCTATATAATTACATGTTATGTCAAAGAAAGTTCAAGGTATGATACTTATTTTATTAGCTTTATCAATTAATGTCACATATATAATATGCTAGTTATCAACCGTGATGATAATCAACAATATTCTTTCACAAATTCATATTCGAGTAATGGTTCATTAGTAAAGATTATTATTGGTGCAAGTGAATCATTTTATTCGTTGACCAACACAATTGTGATTTATTTCAATATACTAGATAATCAATTAAGGGGTCCACAACCACCTAAACAGTACAAGATATGACACCCATTTTATTGACTTTTCATTGAATTCCACATAATCATCATCATTCGTGGAATCGTGGGATTAAATAACATTACTATTTCACAAATTCAAATTCGGGAAATACTTTATCATTAGTAAAGATTGGGTCCCTTGATTGCCAAATAACGTAATAATTGCCACTCGTAGGGTTAAATAACACTACTCTTCCATAAATTATTATTCAAGAAATGTTGTTCATCAATAGTAGAGATTGTTATTGAAGTCGGTTGGCTCTCTGATTTATTGTCCAATTGAGTTATAGTACATTTTAATACATTTGTTTGATCCTCATTATTTCTAAAATATATTTTTTCTTCTTATTTTTAACCACGTATTCTTCAACAAAATAATATTACACACAGATTTTAAAAAATTATTTTTTAATCATATATTCTCCATCGAAATACTATTTCAAAATATATCCAAGTCGATGGAAGACATTGTTGATACTATTTTTCCATCGAAATACTATTTTTTGGAAGACATTTTTCATGGAAAAAATGTCAATTAAATTACACCCCGAAAGTAAGAACTTTGGTAGAAAAATAACATTTTTCTTGAAAAATAAAGTTAATCAAACACGCCCTTATAGTTTGTTGATGGAAGTTGAATTCGAGTCTATTTTTCTGGAGGCAAATATCCTAATTGTTCGACTACAGACACCTGGTTTAGTGACTTAAAAGATGTTATGACTTCGTTACACAATAGGAATTGAACAACAGCCATAGAATAGTTTAGCCCCTGTTTGGGCTTTATTGTCCGAAAATTGTATTTTTCTCTATTTTATTTTCAATCACACATTCTCCAATAAAATAATATTACACATAATTCTAAATTTTTTCCTTATTTTTTAACCACACATTTTTTAAAAAAAATTACCATCCTAAAATACATTTTTAATGAAACCAAGTATATTGTTTGGATGGCAATTATCTTAACATTTGGGCTATAGATTCTCATGTAGTAAGATTTAGTTCTATTCATTATCTATAATATATTAAATATTACATCAAGTGAAAATAATTTTTTGAACGATTATAAGGCTACTACAATTCAATTATTTTAATAATATCTTTTTTTAATTTTTCAATATGTATCTAATTTACAAACTAATAAATACTAATTTTTAATTAATTAACATTCACATTTATTTATTAATATTAATTAGAATTTCACGTTTAAAAATGTAGTTTATTATTCATGTCAATGTATGTTAATTAGCATTCAATTTCACTTAATTGAAAATTAAATTATATTCATTTAATATAAATGATTTGATATTCATTATCACGTATATATTCCTTGATATTAATTCTAAATTAATTAACATTTTTACTTTTATAATAGTGTGTAATAATATTAAATAATTTTTCAAAAACGGTGCATTTACTGTAGTTATATTAAAATGAAAAAAAATCCATTAAATTTGAAAATTCTATATTAGAAATAAAATGACAGTCCATATAATAGAAAAATATGAAAATAATATTAAATAAACTTTATTGCATCAGACTTTCTCAATTTATTTTTGGAATAAGCTACAATAGAAAATGAATTAATTTAATTAATTATGGTCAAAATAGATATGAGCTATAGATAATTAGAGAAACTTTGAGAAACTACCTACTATTCTGCTACTTCCAAAAATATGTTGTTAGATGTTACAAATTCTTTTATAATCAGTTTTTTTATTACACACCTAGGACAACTTCTAATTGAGAATCAAAAGTTAGGCTACCAAATCAATCCCAAACGTGCCCTTACATGCAGGAATCGCGAAATCTAGGGGTGTCCAAAAGTCCCAAACCGAACCGACCGAACCGAACCCGAACCGAATCGAACCGAATCAAGCGGTTCTTCATAAATTAAATACCCGAACGGGTACCCGAATCGAGAACCGATGGGTTTGGGTCGGGTCTTGGGTCTAGACCAAGAACCGAAGAACCGAACAAGAACCGAAACTAAATAATTTTTTTATTTTTTATATTGAATTAATTAAATTATTTTATTTTTTTCTAAACAAATTAGCAAATTAATTAAATAAATCAGATTATTTTATAACTTTAATTTTAAAGCCCAAATCATTTTAAAAACTCATTAGCCCATTTTAATTTGAAGCAAATGAATATACTTTATGTAGTGTTGCTATAATATTAATATCTACTTTTTGGTATTTGCATGCATTGAATTAATATTATTGGACTACTAATTATTTACATGTTTTTGAATTGGGCTCCGTTCATTTGTAAAAATTACGAATAAAATGTCATTAGTTGCATTTATGCAGTGTTGTTGTAAATATTAAAAAAATTTAATTATGGTACGGAATCTAACCGACCCGACCCGACCCGAACCGAACGAAACCGAACCCGAACGGTTCCATAATTATATTTGGACCCGACGGGTCCATTTATTAAATACCCGAAAGTTTTGGGTCGGTTTGGGTATCTTCAGAATCGAACCGAACCGACCCACGGACAGCCCTAGCGAAATCGATCAACCCAATCATACTGACCCATTTAGGTCGATCTTTCTATTGAGTTTGTAGTCGATTTTTTTAAGGTTTTTCGGGTTGCGGGTTGTTTTATCAAACTCAAACCAACACAATTTGAATCTATACACGTTAGGTGTTGTGTAACAAAGCTTTAATAAAAAAAATTCATAGATTTGATAAAAATTGATTAGATGTGTAGTTGAAAAACTGATAAAAATTATGAATCACAAGAAATATGTTGTTCAAATTAAAATTTGATTAGTTAAAAAGTTGATAAAGATTTAGTAAAATTTTATAAAACAAGCACTTAATATATATTTGCCTTATCTATAGGGCAAATTACATAGACTCCATGAGGTTTCTACCAATTTCGGCGACACCCCACACTTTTTAAAAATTACAAAAATATCTTTTATTTTAATTTTTGAATAACGCGTGCGTCCCACGAGGTCTATGACAATTTTAGAATAAAGCTTAACTTCCCGAGATTTACAATAATTTTAGAAACACCCCTCCATTTTAAAAAATTACACAACCCTCTCTTAACATAAAATACATTTTTTTTTAACCAATGTTGCAGCAATTTTGAAAGTATCAATCATGTATTTTTGGATGGTTGAGTTGCAAAGGAGGTCTGGGATTATTTCTGCAGGGTCATGAATGTTCAACATATCAGATGCGGCCACCCAAAAGTAATGCTTATGCACTGGTTTCTGCAGAAGAAAGCAAACTCTGGTGAGATCAAAAATATTGTTCCTCTGGTTATTATCTGATTTCTTTGGATAGCCAGAAACAATGCCAAACACAAACACTATCCTATAAAGGCTGGCACGATTATTAAGCAAGTATATGTCCTGATCAACGCACTTCATAGGGCAGGGAGGATCAAACAGATTGGGAGTAGCAAGTGTAACAAACCAATAGCTGTCAAGTGGAATAAACCTAAATCAGGATGACATAAACTTAATACAGATGGGGCACTGAAATCGAATTCACTAGTTTCAGGTGGAGGAACACTGAGGAATAACCTGGGAAATGCAACTTGGGGATTTTATGAGTACTATGGAGAATGCTCTATCTTGGAAGCTGAACTTAGAGCTATTGAAAAGGGATTGCAATTGTGCTTGACACATGGATTTAGGAAAGTCTGGGTAGAGACTGATTCAAAGGTGGTACTTACCTTGATTAAACAAAACAATGGTCCATGTGGAGTTCAATATATCCTGCAATCCATTAGATGGCATCTGGAGAAAATGGAGAATAAAATTACTCACACTTGAAGGGAAGGTAACCAAGCAGCCGCCTGGTTTGCATCCAAAGGTCACAGTGAAAGGAAGTATAAATGGTTAGAAGCTAGCAAATTCAAGGGTAGAATCAAAGGAATTGTGAAACTTGATAAAATTGGTTTTGAGATTATCAGATTAGTTCCTAATTAGAGCTTACATATTGTTTCTAGATTAGTTTCTTCAGTTGATATTGCATTTTAAGACCAGATTAGCTCAGTGCAGGTATTGTAATTCAACAGTAGCTTTGTAGAATCATATCCTACGGCTTGGATTTTCAAGTTAGGATAGTCCTCCTCCTTGCAATGTATTTGAATTTTCATTAATAAAATCATATCCTACAGCTTGGATTTTCAAGTTAGGATATTTTATAAAAAAAAAATACATTTTTAGCCCTTCTAGTTAAATAAACAACAATATTATTTCTTTAACATTGTGTGTTATTGTGATCTTAACATATTTAAATAAACATCGATCACAATATATTTATCAAAGATCACTGGTTTTTGAAAAAAAGATTTCACAAGTTCGGTATTTTTAGAAATGTATTTTGAAACCTTCGTAATTTTTTATTTTTTTTTTCCTTGTTAGATTTGGGTAGATTATGTTTAACTCTCAATCTAGGGTTGCTTTGGTTTTACTCACAATCTCGAATTGGTTTGATTCGATAAATTATGAAATCGAATTGATCGATTCGCTTTCTTATTTTTTGAGGTAATTTTTAGTTAGCCCCTGTTTGGCACTCATTCTATTCTCATTCTCTTTTTTTTTTTTTTTTTTTCTCTTTTTTCATTTCAACCACACGTTCTCCAAACAAAATAATATTACACACAAATCTAAAATTTTTCATTACTTTTTCACCACACATTCTCCCATCAGTCACTATTCCAAAATTTATCATTCTCATAAAATGGGCGTCAAACATAGTTTTAATTTAGCGATTAAGTTTATTCTTAGTTGATATTCGCCCCACAAAAAAATAAAAAAAAATCAACGAAATGCAGTTCTTAGTTAATTTTTTTTCAAATATTTTGGTCAAACGTTTCTCTAAAGGTTTTATGGAAGGGTAAACAACTCATTCATAATCAACGAGATCTAGTTTAATAATCAAAAGTGGAAACTCATGGGTGGACTCTGAAATGTATTGTTTTCTGATCTTCACTTTCCATTGTTGGCTTCACCACAAATACTTCATTAATTTTCTCAGATTTTTCCCCAGAAAAGTGACTAATTCTGGCTTCGTAAACTCCATGAAACAATGAAGTTGAGAAGTAACCGTCAGAATCTGTAGTGCCCACAAAACCCTTGTGCGTCCATTCCCTTATTATGTTGTCAACCACATCACCAGTTGCCAAGTTGTTGAAATCGTTGTCTGTAAGACACATTCTCCAGCATCCCCTTGGGGGCCTCCATGCTGCCCACATTATTATGCCTTGAATCGCTGGGTGTGCGTGGAGCTCTCTTAAAACCTGATCCAAGTACACTGACTGCAAAAACAATTCAAAAAAATTATTATCTTATCCATTTTAGTATGACAACGTATTCATGTTAATCTTGCCGTCTATCTTGGCAACGTATTCAAACTACCTCGTTTTGTGTGTGCTGAACATCCAATTCTGTAATCCAAATTGGCAAATTTGTAGCGGCAAGCATATCAATGGAAGCTCTTACATAAGGGAGATTTGGAATCGCGAAATGACCTTCCAATCCAATTCCAAGAGGACCAAGATAACCTTGTTTTCTAATCAGTTTGATTTTGTCCAAATATTTAGTTGCTGTTGCTGAAGAGTCTTTAGGCCTCTCAATAGTGTTGAACTCATTCAAAAATGGCAATGCCTTTTTATCAAGTTTGTAAGCCTTTTCCAAGAAAACAGTTGATGCATTTCTCCCCATTTTATCCTCAAACTGTGAGAAATGCATATTTTCATTGATAACATCCCAATGAATTACCTTTCCTGAGTATCTTCTCACGATAGAATTTATCCTCCTATCAGTAGCCTCTGGTAGATCGCGTTTTGGAAGGTTTTTTACCCACGTGGGAGTGAACCTGGAATCAATTGCATAAAATTGTGCTCGTGTTAGGTCATAAAAATTAAGTTTTCAGACGAAGTGTTTCATCAAAAGACGGAGTACTACCTGGGATCGTTCCAAAGAATGTTGTGTCCACGGACTGTAATATTATGTTTTTGGGCAAAGTTGAGCATGGCATCAGGGATAGAATAGTTTTCTTGACGAGAATATTTCTCATTAGAATACCACTTCATTTCATTCTCAAATACTGTGTACTTGAACCTGGAGGCGAACCAAGACTGATAGGCTTTGTTGTATATGATGGCCTCACTCACTGCATTGCCGAATGGAAATGCCTGTTCAACCTGCTCTAGGGAGATTTTTGCATTAGCTATGGGATTGTCCTCGAAATCAGTAACTTGAAATTTCACTTGGCTCTTGCGTTTCTGCGAATTAAGATAGCTTTTGAAACTTAGTTATTGTCAATAATTAAACATCAAAATTTTAGGAAATGAATAGTGCTATCTACCACTAGTGACATTAGTCAAATCTAGATGGACCTCACTACCATCGTGACGGGTGCTAATTAGCGTTACTTTTACGACGGTTAATAGTCCCTAAGATACATTTCCACCAGAGGGCAGCCCGAGACAGAAACACGTACCTTCTCAATGTTTTGATATTGATGAAGCTTCCATTCTTTCAGGGTAAATGGTTGTAGAGAAACATTGTCTACCCATATGTCAATCGTTGTATTTTTTGTCTGAAAGCCAAATAAAAATGCCCACTTAAGAAAAACATCTTCAAGACTTGTGAAAATGGTACCATAAAAAAGGAAATGGTACCTCGAAATAGAATTCGGCAGGGGTAGAAATATTCATATTAAAGCCACCCTTAAGCATGGTCCAACAACCATGCCTGGCTATAACCCATCCAGCAGTTCTAATTTCTGTTTTCGTCTTGAACATAGCAGCTATATAAACATCTTCTCCATGGCTTACCTGCAACCATGCTGCATAAAAACGACACTGGCCCATAAATAAATCCTCCCCAAAAAATGTTTTAACAACGAACAAATTTTTTTTGCACTAAAATTTGTACCAGAGAATGAGTAGAGATGATCCTGCTTCAAGTCAAAAGTTTGTGAAAAACTGTCGAAAGGTAAAATTCTTTGAGAAGCAGATATGTACGTGTTGCCCTCAGGGGATGTTTTATGTTCCACTGTTCCATTTCCAAATTTTTTCCAGCCATTTAATCCAAATTCGAATTCTGGGTTCGAAACTATTCCTCCATTATATTGAGGCTTTAGAGGCTTTGCCAAACACTGAAAACCATAATCAAATAATATTAATTTCATCTCAATTAATAAACGATTTAGGGCTTAAGAAAAATTTGATAGCAAAGGGAGCTTGCCTCAATGGTGTATCCGTGATCATAATCTACCGCGTAAGCTGACAGACCTGCACAACATATATTTGATAAAACAATCATGCCACATGTACATAATCATTCACACAATCTTTTACACCCCCGGAAGAGGTTCCACACACAATAAAATATTCGTTCACACGATTCATGTGAGACAGGTGTACGTACTCCTGGTGTACAAACAGCTTTATCCTTGATAAAATTGGTAAATTGACTTAGCATTAAGGTTACGAAACAAAGAAGAAGATATATTTGTTGTTTTCCTTTTATACATTGTTTTTAAACCCAAAAAAGTAAAATGTCAATCGTTAAAAGGGTTACATCTGAATCAAATTGGACGTAAAATACAAACCTAAAGTAACAAGAAAGCAAAAAAGCAGCAGAAGAATATTGTCCTTCTGCAAGTTCATTATATATAACAGGGCTGATCTTCAAATTCAAATTAGCCTGCCAAAAAAAAAAGGAAAATCATACAAATTTGCAAATATGTAATTTAATACAAAATCTGCAGCTGCCTGTCTGCATGTATAAATACTTAATTCCCTATACAATTTAACATTAGCACCAGTTCTCCATGTTTTCTATCACCACTCTATTGCCAATATTGGCAATTTATGTATTTTTCATATGACTTGCTTAGATTTTGTGTAACGAATATCAAATGTTTCACAATCTTAATGGTTTAAGAATTAATTGTTCATTTATTTTTCTCATCTGTCTTTAATATCACATTTAAGAACCGTTTTAATTTGGTGCATACATCGACAAGTTTTGTTTAGAAACTAAAGAATGTTGTGTTGTAACTGTTTAGAAATACATGCAACTAATAGGTTTTATTACAAGTCATTCATATTCAATGCAATGTGCAAAACATACCCTTTTGCCTTGTTTGGTAAGATAGATTCACTGTGTTTTGTAGTATCTCGTCAACTTGAATCAATTGGTGCTTTAGTTTTCAAAATAATACCTGAAAGGCAAGGAATTCTCTCAAATGATTTCCTGGCATGAGGAGAGAGAGAATTCGCCATTATTGGTAAATGTCGAAAAGATAGAATCGAGATTTCTCGATAATGAAAAGAGTTGAGATATTGGATCCCCAACATAAATCATCTTCCGAAATATTTGAAGAACGTGTTGTTTCCCATTATCGAGAAGGGAGAACCAACAATCTCTAAACACCATTGACCTTATTTATCCAATTTTTTGGTCAAATACAAACTTGGATAAATTTGGTGAAGGAATTCCGAACGGGAAAATTTCATAACTAAGTGGTTAAATTTTACCCACTTCAAATTTAAGAGAGAATGTTTAAAATTTCAAAATTTAGATTTTTTAAGATTTAAAATTTAAAATTTTAGATTTTTTAAGATTTAAAATTTCAAATCTCATTTTTTAAAATTTTATTTATAAATTAATTAATTAAACATATATTTTATTAATTAAATATATTAATATCACACTTCCATATAATTTGGTCACAAATGACAAATTTTAAATGTCACAAATTATTTTACGGTCACAAATAAAAAATTGAAACGTCACAAATTATGTTACGATAACAATTCAAAATTTTATATGTCACAATGTGTTCATCAATTACAAAACAGAAATTTTATAAGTCACAAATTATTTTACGGTCACAAATCAGAAATTTCATAGGTCACAATTTATTCATCGGTCACAAATAAAAAAATTTATACGTCAGAACTTAGTCTCGTAATTTTATACAAATTGGTTACAAATTCATTTTTCGATCACAAATAATTTTTTTATAAATCACAATTCATTTATCGGCCACAAATCACAAATTTCATAAGTCACAATTCAAATTTTTAGGTCACATATTATTTATTGGTCACAATTTATCGATGACATGTTATTTTTAAGTCACAGAATACCCAAATTAATGGTCACAATCTCAAGCAATCGGTCACTTCGTGTTCTCTGCTAGCGATGGTGAATCTTCAGAAGTTGTGATCAAGGCTGGATCAACTGAAGTAATTGAAATACCTGCACCAGATGCTGGAAGCACATTAATCTGGGATCTTAATGTTTTGGGTTGGAAGGTGAACAGTGAACTGTGCAGAGGAGATTGTGCCCAATGATGAGAATTCTTACACCATGATCATTCAGAAAGAAAAGAAGATGGGCTCGGACGAGGCACCAATTCGCAAGACATTCAAGAACAGTGAATCGGGAAAAATTGTCCTTATGATCAAGAATTGTTCTAGGAAGAAAAAGAAAATGTTCTATCGCTACAAGATCAAAAAAATCCTCCTGCTGGGTGATGAATTTTTCAAATAGCTTCTAAAAAAAAAATCTCAAATAATTGGTTACAATCCCTCTTAATTCCAATCCACCACCACTTCCAACAACTACCATTTTCCACTTCAAAATCACCACCACAACTACCACCACCACCAACAATATCCAACAAAATCGTTGCCTCCATAGCCCAAAAAACACCAACAAATCAAATCGCAAAATATATAAATTGAAGTCCACTTTTTTGCATTAATAAACCTCATTCACTCGAAGCATATAAGACTGTGGACTATTCAGCACCAAGTTGAGGAAATACACGACAATCTCAATTGTACTGGGGAATTTTTTTTGCACATTTATAGAGAAGGAAAACAACCGCGCTAACTGGATTTCAAACCACGTCCTACAATGTGGTGATTAGTATGTTATTTATATATGGAACTTTCAGATTTACATGGTAAGCTTCGAGGTCTCCTGCTGCTAAACAAACAGAGACTTCGACATGTCAGATTTCAATTGGTAACACCATCTATCCAATTTTAATCACAAATCCAACTATTGAAGCCGTCATTGTGGACTTCCTGTGAGATGCTGGGCCCCGCATAACGTTCCAAAAATTGATGAAAATCTGAAAAGAATTTTTAACAGACAGCCTCTAGATTACTGCAGTTTAGCTTGTTATCTTGATTAGAGAGAGAGAGGGAGAATGATAAAATTAGGGTTATGTTTGGGTAATTATAGTGGTGGCAATGGGTCGAGCCGGCTCGGCTCGGCTCGTTGGTTTTTGGGCGAACAAAACTAGCCGCTCGGCTCGCCGGCTCGTCCTTTTTTTATTTTTTATTTTTTACTACACTACGAAACTAAACCTGAAATTCAAAAAATATGTATATACACATTTTCTAATTTTTTTTTAAATATACATTTTCCAAAACATTTATAATTTTTAAAATAAAAAGAACAAAATTTTATTTGTTAATTTTTTTTTTTTTGTTTACCCTTTTATACTATATTAAACCTAATATATATATATATATATATATATATATATATATATATATATATATATATATATATATATATATACCCACAGAAATGGTCTAATGAGCACCGGTGCTCATCTTATCCTAAGCACCGATGAGTTGGCACATTAATTCATTGGTGGATAAAGATTTTGTGAGTTCCAATCCACCAATGAATTAATGTGTCAACTCATCGGTGTTTATAATAAGATGAGCACCGGTGCTCATTAGATCATTTCTGTATATATATATATATATGTGTGTGTGTGTGTGTGTGTGTGTATAAATTTTGTAAACAATTTTTTAAATATACATTTTCCAAAATTATTTTTTTTAAAGAGCCCATGAGCTGCTCGGCTCGTGGGTTCGTAGAGAGCTGCTCGTTAATGAGCCGCTCCGCTCCACTCGTGCTCGGGCTCGTGGGCTGCTCGGTCGCTCGACTCGATTGCCACCACTAGGTAATTATGATTTAAAGAGAGAAGATATATGAAATAGATGAATTAATATCTAATTTTTGTATAAATAAAGTTTATATCTGAAATTTGAAATTGTAACTTTAAAATTCTGATTTTATGTAATTTCTTCATTCCCAAGCCACCGCTTTATATAATGAGAAAATTACACCCACACTTGGAAATAGATTTCAAATTTCACAAATCCAATAACAAGTTCAACATTTCAAAAATCAGGTTTTAATTAATAATTTAAAAATATTTTTTTATTTTTATTTTTATATTTATATTTATATACAATAAAAGGAAATTGACCCCAACCAAACCCTAATCATTCGAACAATTTCCTCCACTACTCTCTCTCTCTCTCACCAAGCCCCGTCAACCTCTCTTCTCTATTCCCTCTCTTGCCGCCGCAACCGCAGCTGCCGCCGCCGACTAGGACTCTTCTTCTACAGCAAATCTAAAGGGGGAGGTGGTCAGGATTGTCGATCAACCAAACCCTAATCATTCGAACAATTTCCCCGCTACTATCTCTCTCTCACTACTCCCCGTCAGCCTCTCTTTTCTATTCCCTCTCTCGCCGCCGCCGACGAGGACTCTTCTTCCACAGCAAATCTGAAGCGGGGGGTGGTCAGGATTGTCGATTAGCAGGTACTGGCGACTTCATGCGTGCCCTGCAATCCACATCAAATCTGAAGCGGCGCCGGCGATCGAAGAATACTTGTGTCCCAATCTTGAAGCGGCATCGCTTGCAGTTGGGTTCTCTGTCTTCTCTCCAGCGCTCAAAGCGCAATGGCGCAGATCTATTATTTTCATTTGGTTTTTTTTTTTTTAGTTTTTGAGTTTTGCTATGGCGGATATGTGGGTTTGATATTTTTCGATTCCATTTTTTGGTGGTGTTTGCTTTGTGGTGGCGGTTTGTGGTGTGATTTGGGTGGTGGTGGCGGCGGCGGCGGCGTTGGAGGCGGTGCTGGTGCGGTGGTTGTGCAGTGATTTGGGATGAGATGAGTTGAGTCGAGGGTGGGTGTCTGTGACCTAGAAATTGTGACTACGACTCACTGAAATAGAGTTGTGACCAGTAAAAATTTGGATTTTTTCAATTGTGGCCTATAAAAAAAAAATTTAATTCGTGGTGGAGAAATAATCTGTGACCATAACATTCGTTGGTCACAATATAAATTTTGTGATTATGACCAATGAATTCGATAAACTGTGACGAGTGTAAGCTGTATGACCTAAAAATTATCAATTTGTGACCTGAAAATTATCAATTTGTGACCAATAAATTGATATTTGTGACAATCAAATAAGTAACGTAAGTTTTAAATTTTGTGATTGTGACCGATGATCAAATTGTGACTTTCAAATTTTTAAGTTGTGACATATGAAAATTTTGAATTGTGACCTAAAAAGTGGCGGAACGGTCATCGGAATACTCGTCGGAATCGGAGCAGTCGCCGGAGAAAAGTGGTGATCGGAAAGTCGGTTGGGGTGGTGGATGTGGGGTGTGGTAATTATATTATATTAGAATTAAATATTTAATAATAAGTTGATTTAATAATTTATTAATTATTAATTAAATTTTTAAAAAACCTGCTTTGTGAATTTTCAAACTTGTTTTTGGATTTTTGAAATGGGTGAAAGTAAATACTTGATTTGTGTATTGTTCTCCTAATTAAGGAGGCACTATTGTCTTGAATATGATTCAGATTTTACCTCCAAAATGTATCTGGGCCGATGTGTTATTTAATGGGAAAAAAATCATATTTAAGGTGTATTCTTTACCTCAATTCAAAAATAAGGTAAATAGTTTAAAAATTCAAAAATCATGTATTTATTTAATTAATTAAAAATATTTATTAAATAGGGATAATAATTAATAAAGTCACATTTTGTGATTAATGGTCACATATTCATAATTTTAAGTTACAGATTTATTTACTGGTCATATATCGTCAAATTTTTTGATCCCGAATTATTTCGAGGTCACGTATCAAAAAATTTATAGGTCACAAATTATTTCGAAATCACAGATTTTTAAATTAGTTGGTCACATATTATTTCGAGGTCACAGATTATTAAATTTTTAGATCATATTTGAGTAATTGGTCACATATTAACAAAAATTTGGTCACATTTGAGTAATTGATCACAAATTAACAAAAATTTGGTCACAGACTACCGCTTACCACCGATACTTGGTCACAGGTCACAAATCGACCAACACAGACTACTCAGCCAACAGCCCACCATCAACAACCACCACCCCACAGATCCACCAACAGCAAACAATAGCCAATCCGCTACACCCATGGCGTCGAACCAACACACCCACACACCCCAACACACCACTACTACGCCACCGCAAAATCACAACCACAAACTACCACACTGCTGCGAACTCAATGATTGAGAACAATGCTATGTCACAAAGTTTGTATGAGCAGACAAATAAGAAATCGAGCTACGCCATCACACTGATGCTGTTGTAGGGTCGCAGCAGCGTCCCTACGCCACCACAATGATGCTGCTGTAGGTTGCAGCAGCATGAGCGCGAAATCAAGCTGCTGCGATTCGCGATTTCGCGAATTACAGAGGCGAATCGCAGCAACGTGATTCTTAGCAGTGGGAGGAGAGGAGAGGAGAGGGGAGGGGAGAGATGGAGACAGACGAAAGAGAGTGGTGAGGCGAAAGAGAGAGAGAGAGAGAGAGAGGGGGAGGGGGGGGGGGGGAGGGAGGGGGTTGAGTGGAAAATTAGGGTTAGAGTGTTTATATAGCACCTAATTTTTTAAAATTGAAATTTAGTCCTTGATTTTTAAATTTGAAACTTATAACACTTGTCTCCATGTAATTTACTCTTGTTTAATTTATTTTGGCCAGGCCCAACTAAAAGCTTTCCATGTACTCTTTTGGCGCGTTCTTTCCACTTCCCAGCCCTTCAATATATTTAACCCCAATTTTCAATTTTCCATGCTCGCTCGCAAAAATCCAACTGAAGAAAAATGGAAAATGAAAAATCGGTTTCGGGAACCGATTCGGCTAGGCCATGGCAATCGTATCACACTGCTTACACTAACGCCAAAGCAGGTAATTGTGTCAATTTATCATTATTGTACATGATTCAGTAGTTTATGGTTCGTTTCTTTGATTTTGATTATTTTTTATTTGTTTGCTAAGTTTTTTAAATTTGTATTTTTACTAGGTATGGAGAAGGTGGACAAGGATAAGGTACAGAGAATAGTGTATGAGATGAGCAAAGGGTCTAAATATTTCGAAAATGAGGAAAAGAAAGAGGCATATATGAAGCAGAAAATCGAGAATATGCGCGTGCAGTGTGCGAGGCTGGCTGCTGCAGATTTAAATCATTATCAGAAGGTACATTTCAACACAAGGGGAGAAAAATGCTTTAAAAATTAAACCGTGTCTGATTACTGTAATGCATATCTTATTTTATACATCTCTAATTTCTTGGCTTAAGAATTACTAACTGAGAGAATCAGATTTGAAGATAGTAATTTTTTGAACATGTGGTTATTGTATATTTGGGGTGGTCATAATTCTTTGAGTTCAAAAAAGACAATTAAGCTGGGAAATGATAAAACGCTAGGGGCAAGAGTAACCCCATTTGTGTAATTGTGAAAATATTAGCTCTCTTTGTAGAAGTTTGCGCTAGAACAAGCTAAGAATTTATATGGTATAATGGAGGATATAGGACCTGTCCTAGTTGCTATAAGAGAATGAGAATCATATGCAAATTCTGGAAACCCGGCTCCCTGTTCTTTGTCATCCCTGGTGTATCCGTGTTATATGCTGCATGCCGACGCAGAAGAATGAAATGACCTGATATCCAAATTTCTTCAAAATTGAATGAGTAGAACATATAAAACTTTCATGAAATTAGTCCAAGAAACATCTACGATATCCATTTATTTTCTTAGTCCTTTGTTTGTGTGTGTATGTGTGGGTGGGTTTTGGATTTAGGCAGTCCTTAAACTCATCTAGTGTGAAACAGCACTAGGTGCCAAGTTCCATAGAGTGATGAACATGATGGTAAAAGGAGTTAAATGTAAATAGGTTATGGAGAGATTAATGGTGCTGCTTCAATTATCTGCATGCAAAGTTTTTTTATACCCTATCCTATTAGGCATGTGGCAGATCTGATTTGTTTTGTATAATCATTTGAAGATTGCTGATAAAAGGATTGTGGAGCTAGAAGCTACACGTGATCTATCAAGGGTCTGGCTGCATGTGGATATGGATGCTTTTTATGCAGCCGTTGAAACACTGTGCAATCCTTCACTAAAAGGAAAGCCAATGGCTGTTGGTGGCATGTCTATGATCTCCACAGCTAATTATGAGGTTTGAATGACTGACCGAATTAAATGGCGATTGATTTTTTTCTTTTTTTTAATGAGATAGTGTAGCTTGTGTAATCTGGACATATGTTGATGAACTGTTTGCAAGTCCAAAAAATTATTGCTCTGTATTTCGTTGGGGCATGATTTGTCTCCTTTGCAGGCTAGAAAATTTGGGGTCCGAGCTGCGATGCCTGGATTCATAGCACTTAAATTATGTCCTGAATTGATTTTTGTCCCAACAGACTTTAAGAAGTACACTCATTATAGCGATTTAACAAGGAAAGGTTAGAAGTTCTTTTTGAGGGCTTTCCTTGAGATCTAGCAAATATGATTACTTTTGCCAAATTTTCTGATGCACTTCTTCATAATCAGTGTTCAAGAAATATGATCCCAACTTTTTAGCTGCGAGTTTGGATGAAGCATACCTAGATATAACAAGTATCTGCAATGAAAGGAGCATGACTAGTGGAGATGTATGTCAAAACATGAACTATGAGATCTCTTCGAGATTTCATCTGATTCCTTGCGTTGTCATTTTTCTTTATTTTAGTTCCATTATATCTTTCCCATGCCTTATTAGATGCTAATTTCATCCTTCATGCTTGGTAATTATGCTTTTTTAAGGTGGCTGAAGAGCTCAGAGAAAGTATTCACACGGAGACTGGGCTCACATGTAGTGCTGGGGTGGCACCAAACCGCTTGCTTGCTAAGGTATTGTAGGCTATTTTACTTAAGGGGACTAATTACCATTTATTTCATGCTTAATGCACAAAAGCGTGGACTTGGTCATACAACATTTTTGGACTCTGTGTAATTGATATCAAATAACCTCATGCCGATGAGCACTAATGATCAAATGCTAAACTAACTTTCTACAAGTAAAAACCTAAAATTTTAATAGTACAAGTAACCATGTAATGAAGCTGGCGATTCTATTTTGTGTAATTATGTCCAGCTACTCTTTGACCAAACTGATGATCTGCATATGATAATTTGGGTAAAATAGTTAATCAATTACAGTTAATGATGGGATTTTTTTAGAGAGACAATCGAATTACTATCTGGTCTCCATCAATTTTATGTCAGATTAAGCAGAATACATTGATCAAATATTATGACCATTTTAATTTTTGATATTTGGAGTAAGAGTAACTTTTTATTATCTATACTGGTTTATTGTTTCAGCTAATATCTCAGCGCTTGGGCTTTGTTTAGTTGTAAATTGGAGTAAAATGCTTTATTTTGGTAGTAACGATGTCAATTGACTGATTTATTTGCTAGAACGCTCATTATCGAATAAATATTGTGTGGTGGATCAACAACAATCAGCTTTTCGCCTGTTACCTTAATCTAGATTTTATATAATTTTATTTTTTTTTTAATGATTTTTGTATTTCCTCCTTTCGCCAGGTTTGTTCAGATATCAATAAACCGAATGGCCAATTTGTTTTACCAAATGATCGGATGGCTGTCATGACATTTATATCTTCACTTCCTATAAGGAAGGTACTTTTATGATGGCTGCTAATGTATGTGGTGGCATATTCTTTTCTTTCAACTATCTGTGGCATGTATGTATTAGATGCTTGAACAAACTAATATGTGTATATTGTCATGCCTTGTTTTCAAGCTACATGGCAACAACCATTTCAAAATAATTTGGCTATTGTCTGAAATTGTGAGCTTACTTTGTGGCAGTAGATCTGTAACTAGCTAATATGGATTAGATTGTTATGCTTTGCTAATATGTATATATTGTATCTTATTTCAAGTGACATGGGCACAACCATTTCAAAATAAGTGAAGTATTTGTTGTCAAATTGTGAGCTTACTTGTGGAAGGCTTCTGGATTTTCAAGTAACTTTTCTTTAAATCTATCAAATCTACCAAAAAATTAATTGAAATCCTTCTGCAAAAGGAACAAGAAATGGCTGACTCAAGAGAGAAGGGCCAGAAAGAGAGAGAACTTACTATTAGCTTGAAGCCTCAGCAGTGAATGAAATGACTAAAACACAAATTGCTAACATTGAAAGTGTCAGTTAATTAATCGTCACGATTCAGCATTTTATCCAGGTTTATTAACTAGTCTGAATTCTGACAATGAAGAGCTCCATTGCAGGTTGGTGGCATTGGTAATGTCACTGAACATGTTCTAAAGGATGTCTTTGAAATTACAACATGTGAGGGGATGTTGCAAAAGAGTAGCTTCCTCTGTGCACTGTTTTCCCCTACCTCAGCAGGTAATTGCAGTGACATTGACAATTTGTGCTCATAACCTTGAACACATTGATTCTACGTTGAGAAACTGTTATAGGACTGTTCAAAATCAAAATATATCAATTATTCCAGATATCCTTCGATTAGGACTTCTGTATGGATTCTAAGTTTTAACTTCTTAAGCTGCTCTCTTGCTATGTGCTATTCAAAAAGTTCATTATGCTCGATGCAATTATCCAATTCTTGAGATTCTTTTCATAACATTTTCACTGACTATATCATTTGTTTCAGTGATATCATACTGATTCACTGACCTCTTCATTGCAGATTTCTTCTTGTCTGTAGGTCTGGGACTTGGGAGGACAGACACACCTCAAGCAACATTGAGAAAAAGTATAAGTAATGAGAGAACGTTTTCAGCCACCAAAGATGAGGCATTACTTTACAAGAAATTAGGTAATTTGTCATGGTTTCTTAGTTATTAAACTTCGACGATAGTAATAATTATCAGGTGATGACACAAGTTTGGGTTCATCTGAATTTGTTGACTTTTTCCACCATTAGCAATGCAACCTTGTATCCCCATCATTGCACAGGTTGTATTAGACATAATTCCTTTTAAATTATTAAATAAGAAAATTTTTAGACTTTGCTCTTGTACCCTTTTCTGGTAATTTTAAAGGAAATCCAACTGTAGGATAGTTAAGCCTGGGATACAAGAATCAAAAAATTTACGAGAATGTGTTTTTTAAGTTAAAAGAGCAAAAGTTTTATCTTTGTTACCTATTTTCTCATCTCAAATCTTCAGTGTTGTAGCCCTTTTACCTTTGATTATGTTGCTCCTTTTGTATTAATATGTGGCTTCTCTTACAAAGCAGCTCCTGTTACATTGAAAGGTATGCTATGCTTTTAGCTGTTTTCTTTCTCAGTGTTGCTAGCCTTCAGTTGCTTTTATGATTAATTGTCCAGTTTCAATTTCTTAATATACTATCTTAACTACGATTATTACTTCATCAGATTCCCTGTTTATTTACTGGAAGATTTATAACAGCACATATGAATATAGGACAGAAGCAACCTGAGTTTGTTTAACGATAATATGGATGAAAACTTCACGGGATAATATTCCTAACTCATGTTGTGGGAAATTTTGAGATGAAGACACTCATACTGACCTGAGTGGGGCTCGTGTGAATACAATTGGAAGTCCTTTTATTGCATGTAAAATTGATGAGTCGCATCTTCTAAAATTAATCCACACAACATGTTGCAGTGGATCTTGCAGAAATGCTTTCCAATGACATGAAGAAAGAAGGTCTTTGTGGGAGAACATTGACCCTAAAATTGAAGACTTCATCATTTGAGGTACTATATACCTGTTGTTTGGGTTCTGAAACTGGAATGGATTGTTTATATTACCTCTTTTCAAATATTTATCCTTTTTCTTGCATCCCAGGCCTGATTTCCTTTGCTTTCTTTCATTTTTCATTTTTTTCTATTTTATTTGTGATGATATGTATAGAGAAAGATTTGTTGCATTCTTACCGACAAATTTGAAATCTCCAGGTTCGGACTCGGGCTGTGACTTTGCCAACTTACACGTGCTCAAGTGAGGATATACTAAAACATGCTTCAAAGCTGCTTAAAGCTGAACTTCCTGTATCTCTGAGATTGATGGGTAAGACCACTAAATATGTTTCCTACTTTTTCTGTGGAAATGTCAATCAAGTGGACAGTGTGATAGGAAGATAAAAATCTGGATAAAATCTGTGTTAAATTTGACGGAAAACACTACTGTGAAAATTAGCATTAAGTTGTTTTCTTTCATCAGGATTGCGAATGTCTCATTTCAAAGAAGGCCAAAATGGTGTCTCCTTTGACCCAAAACAAAAGACACTCTCTGAGTTCATAGTCACAGGAGATGCTTCTGGAAGAAAGCTGGTGGATCAAGCACCCTCAGACTCGAATAATAATGATGATACTCTATCCAATGACAGAGAGACTAGTTTTTCTATTGACACATGGGATTCCATTGGTTTACTGGGTACCCATGAAATACCGGATCTTCATCACAGTGACTCCATGCTGTGTCTCAAAAAGGAAGAAACCAAAAGGAATCTTGATCTGTGGATTGATGATTTGGAAAACAATGTATGTGTAGAGTTGGATAATATTTTTGTTTTCATTTTCTTTAAGGCTGTTCTTACATGCATTTTGTCACACAGGTTGACGACCACAATACAGTAGCAAATGCAATAAATCCATGTCCTAGTGAAGCTTCTCAACTGGTGGAGAGAGATTCTTCTCCTGGGAAACTTGAGGAAAGCAGCCAAGATAGATGTATCGACTCTGGAGATGGTGAGGCGGGGTGTTCACTAAATCCGAACAGGCCATTGCTTTGGATGAATGATTACAAGTGCTCGTTATGTGGGGCAGAACTTCCTCCGAGCTTCATTGAGGAACGACAAGAACATTTTGATTTCCATCTCGCAGAGAGGTTGCAAGAGGAGGAATCAAGTGGTGTTAACCAAAATCCCAAGCTGGAACAGAGGTATGACCGTATGACGTCTTTTTTCCTTCCCTGATCCTTTACTTTGTAGTCGACAACCTTTTGACGTTAAAACTTTATGTCAGGCTTAATCGGAAGAACCATACTATGAGTCAAACTCGGCAGAGGAAGAAGCACAAGACTTCTTCTTCTTCACAGGATAAACATATTCCAATTGACATGTTCTTTGCTAAAACAAATCAAAATTTCTGATGTATTGTAAAATAATTATATGTATTGTGTATATCGCTTGTATAAGGATAAGATTATAACAGTCCCATTTGTAACAATTCTGAATTTTGCATTGTATACTAAACGGAAGTTTTTGGAATTTCTAAATGGATTCATTACAAGATTTCTCATAATCTGAAAAGAATTTTTTTGTTGTTACGTTGATCCAAGAAAAAATTTTGAAGTTCGAAAAATAAATTAAATATGTAACAGAGTTGAGATTTTAGAGGTTGCAATTTCATTGTATTCTTGATTAAAATTTAAAAAAATAATAATAATTCATCCATTGTGGTTTATTTGTTGTTATTTTTAGTCATAGTAAGTATTTATTTATGTCTATGATATGTAATAGAAAATATGAAGGGAAAATATCACCAGAGGTCCCCCAACTTAGCTCAAATGGACACATAGGTCCGCTACTAATGTTCTTGATATTTAAATCTCAAACCTTCCACTTGTGTAACATCTGGACCCCAACTAGAGTTTGATCTAAAAAATTGTAAAAGGTCACATTCTTTGCACGTAATTTACATTTTTTAAAAAAAAAAAATATACCATTGTTTTATTGGGCGCCGATTTACCTTTTTTTACGTTGAGACTTCACCTAGGTCCACTTAAGTTCGTAAAAGTTTGAAATTTGATGTTGTCATCTAATCATGCTTTACGTTTTTTAGAATACCATGCCTTAATCTCGAGGGAAAGAAACTATTAAAATGAAATTTGTTGATACTTTACAGTACTCGAAATGAAGTAAAATCTTATTATAAAACTTTAGTTTTCTTATTAAAATCTCACAAATAGTAAGCCAAATTTAGAGGTTTTGCCCTGTGGATTGTACCATCTTGTTCATCGTGGTCACATTTATACAAGCATCCACAATATTTGAAACTGTCTGAATAGGGAAATCCAAGAAGGCACTCTGTATTAACGAGTCTTGATCGATAAATTCTCTGACAAAGTGGATTGCATGTAATAAGAGGATATGAGAGGGAGCAGTTAGGGTACATGTAATCTTTGGCACATCATCCTGGAGCCTAACAAGCTTCACACAAAAACAACATTATTCAACTACGTACTTATGTAAATATATGGTTTTAGTATTCATTTCCCAGGTTTTTCTTGATCACAATCTCGACTAGTTATAGAAATAAGATTAGTTGAATTCATACCAGACATCATGAGAGATAAGATGATAAACGCAAACACACAAGAAGTTGAGAACCAAGATGTGTAGTCATCGATTAGGTTCTTATAATCTGAAAAATGGATTACAATCGAATTTTATACTAAGCGAGTTATAAATAAAATCGTAAATTCTAACACAGATTTTACTATATATTTTGGAAATTTCTAATTACCATAATCTAACAAATTTTACTCTTGAGATTTTGTAATATTTATACAAATTTATATAAAAAGAATTTCATATTTAACAAATTACCTGAAATTTCGTAAATTCTAACATAGATTTCACTGTAATTCGAAATATGGATTACATATTTATATAAAAAGAATTCTATATTAAGTCACTGGTTGACTCCTATTTTCTAAAAAACATTTTCAATTGACATATTTTTCCAATTAAGACTTTGTTTGATCTCTATGTTTTTCAAAATACATTTTTCGCTTTTCTTTTTAACCACACATTCTTCAATAAAATAATATTACACACAACTTATTCTTCCAAAATGCATTCTACACAAAAAAAAAAATATATATATATATATATATATATGGGACTCAAACAGGCCCTAAATATTGTTTTTACGTGGAATTATAAATTTTTCTCTACTTTTAATCACATGTTCTCTAAAAAAAATTATTTTTCTATTTTCAAAGAAACTCGACAAGAAAATTATCCAAAATTTTGAAAAATCTATTCTGAAAATTTCTAATCAACTCATGTGACTTATATTTATTGGGAAAATTAATTCATTTTTGGGCCAAGGAGTCATTTACAAATAATTTGTGATATCGTTTATTAAAAGATTGTTAATTTAACTTGAAAATACAAATTTATGCTCAATTGTAAATAAATAAATAAAAGAAATATTTATCTTCTTTTTCCAAACTCCCAACCTCATCTCTTGCAAAATACACGAGAATTAGAATACTAAGATTTTGCCAATATGAACTTCATTAAAAATAACAATTATTTGATCCATGAAAATGAGGAGGACAGGCGAGAGAAATCTAACTGTTCACACCTCTATACTATGAGTGTGTTTGGTAAGGATTTTTGAGGAAAGAATTGATTTTTGAATAGTGATATGATGGGAAATGTGTGGTTGAAAAAGAAGAAAAAAGTATTGATGTGATGAAAAATATTATTTTATTGAAGAATGTGTGGTTGAAAATGAGAATTGATTTACTATAGAAAATGAGAAGTTTTACCAAACAGGCTCTATAATGGACAATATTGAGATACAATCATCTCCTTACTAGACAAGCTACCAAGTAGAGACCTTAAAAAAAATTAAGAAAAGCTTTTTCAAGAGGTTTTGGGAGGAGAAGATTGTCCACGGGAAAGATGAACAAGGCACCAAGACTAAGCAAAAGGAAATGTGAACATGTGGTCAATGTTGATATGATTGATAAAAGTAAATGTCGAAAAAAAAAATGAGCCAACAAAATTTTGGCCACCACCCCTCCATGTAGGCATCACCTTCACATTGAAACACTCCGTTAAGAGGCAAAGGTCATCGGTCAATCGAGAAAAATGTCCAACAACCGTTTATACTCCGACGGTCAAATCAACTGCCAGATGAAAGAAAAAATGAGTGCAAGAGACGGGAGATGAGATTTGGTTAGGATTAGAATTCATCATACCTTGTTATGAAATGAACTCACATATATATAAAAAAAATAAATGGGTTAAGCTCCATGCCCAATATGATGTTGCTTGATTATATAGGTCAATACAATCTCAAGATGCTATTATTTAATTAAATATGCTCAATCAATTGAATAATCGATGCTACGTCGACATATATGAGACCCCCTCCATCATGAGCATGTCACGTAATTTATAGGTATAATAATAATCTTCTAAGTCTAAGTCGTATATTCATGTGCAAGTCGGATTTCGAAATATAAGTAATTAAGTAGGTGAGGTCTTATAGATTGCCTTGGAATAAAAGCAAAATCAATGTATGAGGACTTACGAATTGCCTAGAAAATATCAATGTGAGCCTAAATAAACGAGGGCTTACAGATTGCCTTGAAAGATGTCACATATAATTTGTCAAAATTTCGACAGTATCTCCTCCATAATATGAACTAAACCAACATGTAATACAATGCAATATATCCACTCCACATGTACAAAATAAATTTGGGGTCAATTTGCTCCTCTAAATAATGAAAATAAAGAGAAATAGTGATAGTTTAAATTTCTTCAAAATATAATGTGTAGAGCGTCTATCATGCATCGTGGTAAATCATTCTTACTGTGATCTATCTTGCATACGAAACACCAAATTAAAAATATTTTTCTTATGAAAGGTTCGAGTTTTCTCCAAATATAATGGTGAGAATGCTTGTTAAATGAGCAATTTCAATCCAATTTTCAGAAGGAAAAAAATTCTAATCATGTCAAGATTTATAGTTTTAGTGTTCTTTTATAAGGTTTTTTTAATCACAATCTCGACAAAGTACTAATAGAAACATGGTAAACTGAAATGAGATGAATCGAATTCATAACACATATCATGAGAGAGGTAAGAGGACAATAGCAAACAAAGAGGAAGCCAAGAACTTCAGACATTTTGTATTTGTGGTATTCCTATATTTTGTTCGAGATTTTTGAACCTTTGCATCCTTTGTAATAATGGATTGATTAACCAGGATGTATAGTGATCGATGAGGTTTGTATAATTTGAATTATGGATTATATATATAGCAAATTACCCCAAATTTCGCCAATTCTACAATAGATTTCACTGTATTTTGGAAATTTCTAATCAACATGTTCTAAAGGATTTATATGTTCTTTGAGATTTGAAAAATCTGAAATATGGATTACAAATTGATATAATAAAATTATACGAAAGACGAGAAATTTCTAATCATTGTAGTCGCATACTTTTTCATACACAAATTATTTTCATTTCATATTCGAACAGAAGAGTCACTTGAATTTCACGGTTGACGTGAAAATATAAACTTATAAATTTACACTTTTTTTTTTCCTGGTAAGCGTAAATGGTTTTTTTTTTTTACGCTCAAAATTTTAAATTCATCACATATCACACCAAACTATCATTTATATGAAACAATTTTTTTTTTTGGGTTACTCCAAAGATATATAAAACAATAACATTAATACCCAACTTTATGATATTTTTCGTCGACTTAATTAGTGGTTGAAGCAAAATCCTTGTCTCAAGCCGTTGTTAGTTTCTGAACAAGTGGCCGCGCAAGCTCTGGTGCAGCTTTTTGTGTAGGAAAAATTGTCCACCGTCTCCGGCGGCTCCTGAAATTCGGATCGTGTTCTCCGGTGGGAGGAGCCGCCCTCGATTGACTGCAGGAGGTGGTAACTGTGGGTGGAGCTGTCGGAGATGCAGCGGTATGCGTGTTGCGGCCTCTGTTTCTTGATGGCGTGGAGGAGAAATGGGATTAAGCCTTCCATTTGTGGATTGTATTGATAATCTTTTGTAATGAATTATGAATGTGAAGTAAAAGTTTATCGACTCAATATTTATAGCTGCAATGCTTGAGGTGAAGTGGATTAAACGCCCCTCCTTTTCTTTTTCTTCTTCTTTTTTTAATACCCAAACCGGTGGCAAATTTGCTCACGTGGTTTTTCTACAGTGGACCATGGCTGCGTCTCAAAGGTCAAAAATCATTGTTTGTAGTTTTACTCTACATTAAACACGTGTTTGATTTAATTATAAAAATTATAAAAATATAAACCAAAGTTCAACATTTAATTTTAATTATATTTTTCATGGTATCTACAATTCAATTATTTTTTTAATTCCATATTTCATCAATTTTTATCAAAATCAAAATAAAGGATAAATTTTTTTTATCTAATTAGTCTCCCATTAACTATTTTATTTAGAAATAGTTTTGCAATTTATCCTCAACCTATTGCTTTTAAAAAAAAAAAAATTCAACTCTTTCGTATAATCTCAAGTTCACCTCATTTCTTGGCGGCCCTAAAGTTCATGTTTGAAGTCCTAGTCGCATTTTGCACTGATACTGTCAAGGCGACTCATGACCTGTTTATTAGTTTATTCTCTAGGAGCTTAGTTGATATAATTGTCACTTGCACAATTAATAATTGTCAATTGATGCTCATATGTAACTTTTTAAAGTTGAGTGTTGCTTCACGTGATCAGTGATAGATTGTTGGATATTTGGAACATTTTTGTTTTAAGGGCGTCGATTGTATATAATAACATGGTGGTAGGGATGGGCATTTTAATATGAATTGAAAAGCAAATGGAGGTTCCAGTAAAGTTCCAAAAAAATTAGGACCTGATACCAAGAACCGATCAGGTCCCGGACAGTTTTTTATTTTTAAGCCAAAATCGTGGATATTCAGCTCTGAAACCAAATTTGTCATTTTTTCTAAGTTTTTTATAATTTATTCTCCCTGACACAATTACCCAATAAAATGAAAAGAAAAATCAACAATATTGATTGGTATTAATAATTTATCACTTTCTTATTGTTGGTTTCTAGTTTTTTGTTTGTTCTTTGGGTATGTAATTTGGTGTTTAGGCTCATGTAGTTATTGGATACTATTTGATTGTATATTTTGTTACATATTTCACGTTATTATGCTACATATTAGATACTATTTGGCAACATATTTACAGTGAATTAAGAAACTATTAAAATATGCATTTGATTATATATATGATTTATTCTATTTCTTCTAAATATTAAAAAGAAAATTTATATTATCAACTCACTATTTTTTTAAAAAAAATATGTTATGGGTAGAATCAAATTTGAACTGATAGTTCGGATTCAGGTTCAATTTCAGTGATTATATGGACTCGAATGATTTCATTTATGAAATAATCGAAGTATAATACATATTTTCGGATATTGAAATACCTAGATTAACCCAGCCAAAATCCAGGCCTAAGTGATGGGAATAAAAAAAATTCCTTTTCTAAGATTAGTTATCAACTTATACTAGAGTAATAAGTTGAGTGTCAATAGTGCAAAAATTCAAATAAAAAAATAGGAAAAATTGCAGCAGAGGTTCCTAACCTTTCCAATTTTTACAAACTTTACCCTAACTTTCATTGCGTGTCAATGAAAATTTCTAACATTTCATGAATATGTAGTTGGAGTCCATCTGGACGGAAACCTTCCACATTTTGTTATTTACTCCCTCCGTCCCAATTATATAGGCTGGGTTTCCTTTTTCTCTTGTCCCAAATATATAGGCTTGTTTCCTAATGTAGAATATTTTGTTGTATTCTTTTACTAATATACCCTTATTAAATTTTCCCCACTTAATATGCAAACTTCTTAAAAATTCAAATTCTTTATTAATTCCAACAATAATTTAGTTTCACACTGAAAATTAAATAGGGGTAAACTAGGAAAGATCTTGGCAAAAATTAATTTTCTAATAACATTAAATAAGCTTTCTTAATCCGTGTGAAAAACTAAACAAGCCTATATAATTGGGACGGAGGGAGTATAATAAAAAGATAAATTGCCCTCGCCCCCACAAAAAAAAAAAAAAAAATCCTTCATCTTTGCTACCATCTTTCACCACTGTCGGCCTGACCCACCAAACGTTAACGAAAATCGAACAAAAACTTTCGTACTAAATTACAGCAGTCGAATTCGAAAATTACAACATCAACTTGAATTATAGCAGCTAGATTCAAAAATGGCGAAACAAGATTCAAGAATTACAGTAGCCATATAAAAACCAGTGGCCGAATTCAAGAATTACAACAGCAACTGGATTTCACAGTGAATTACTCAAGTCCCATTTGCAGAGTCTTAGAACAGTACACCATGTTTAATGAATTTGGGGGTTAATTCAGAAGCTTCTTGTTATGCAAAGAAAATGGAAAATGGGCAGTGGTGCTGGGTTCAAGTTTTTCTGTAAAATTGAGCAAGGAATGGATGGAGGCGATGGACGTAATTTCTATGAAGTTGAGCGGTGGTTCTATACCATTATTGGGATTGTGCTTTCAATCAAAGGCAATTGAATTAATTTATTTGTGAGGTTTGTTGATTTCGACAAATTTTGTGTTCTAGTGGCCTTCTGTTTTGGTTTTTGCGGCCGCGACGTTCTGTGTTCTGGTTTCGATGGGTAAGGAGGTGTGGGTTGACCAAACTCTCGATTAGAGCTCTTGGCTTACAAATCTTGCTCGAAATTTTAAGGTTACTGGTTTGCTATGAGTTTTCGTAGTTTGCAGTGGGCATTTCTTTTTTCTTTTTTTTTTTTTTCTGTGGGGGATGCTGGCCTTGGTAGTGGGGGTGGTAGTGAGAGGGAATTGTAGTGGCAGTGGTGATAGTGGTTGAAGGTGACGGTAGTGGCTAGGTGGTAGTGTATTGTTGAAGAAGAAGAAAAGAGGAGGTGATTTGGGGGTGGGGTTTATATATTTATATTTACTTTTTGGTTTTTAATTTAATTAAATAACTTATTAATATGAGGAAAATGTAAAATACCATTTTGTCCTTTTTAATTTGGTCAAAATTGTTCAAATTTTTTATTTTTTGGTCAATTAAAAGAAAAGTGGACGATTTCTATCCAGATGGACTCCAGCTACATATCAATGAAATGTTAGGGACCTTCAGTCGCACAAAATGAAATTTAGAATAAAGTTTTCAAAAAATTGTAAAGGTTACTAGTCACTGCTGTAATTTTCCCTAAAAAATATCATAGTTGGAATGCACTATTTGCCCAGTTTCAAAAAGATATAGGCGGCTTGGTTTGAAATGAATTCACAGCTGTACCTTCACTAGCACATAGTGGCCAATTTAGTATTCATCTGTTTTGTCAAACACCTACACTAGTGGGGGTTGAAAAGTCCTGGGAAGGCCGCCTGCTGGGGGTGCAAGGACAGACTACAACTCCAAACCAAAATTTCATGAAGGATTATAACTTCAAAATTTCACACTTATAATTTTTCTTATAAATAGGGATTCATTATAAAGGTTTTGTATAGTCATTGTAAGGCCAGGACACACGATATTAGAATATAGAACTGAAAGTACAAAGTGCAAAAAATTAAAGAATCAACACAAGAATTGTTTTGGCCTAAGCCCTGGAGGTTCGGCGACCACTTCCAACGCCTACATCCCCCGTTGAGTATCCAACAAGTTGGATTATGCTCAGTTGCACTAAATAGCCCCAAATTGGCAACGAAGGTTACAAATCGTTCAAACAGTACAAAGAATGAAGATAGAACACTTATCTCTCAAGTACATGAACAGATCTATCACAGATCACTCAAGAAACCCCACAGTAACTCGATCAGTACACAACACAAACAGAACCTTAGTTCCCACAGATATTCACACAGAATATCACAATCAGAGAGTCAAAACTCTCTCGATTACAGCCTCAAATCAGTTATTTGAGCCAAGCAAATCAGAGGAGAAAACCCTAAGTTTTTCTCTCACAAGGCAGACGAAAAAGGGAGCGTTTCTCGAATCATCCAAAAAGAGGCGTTCTGAATAAGTTTAAGAGTCAGCCAAAGAGTCAGCCAACCGTCCAGATCATTCCACGTGTCAACATCTTGGTAAGGAAGTGGGATAAAACGTTATAGCCAGAGAAACACGCTTTTCACTTAATGGTGATTGCTGGCAGCAAACCATCCATCAAAGGTTCGAGTCCCACAATCTCCACCTTGCTGCCAGAATCTGGGACTATAAGTGCAGCCAGGAGCATTCCATTTTGTTTTCATACGCTCTAAGTAACCTGTAGCATATCACAAAGAATCAATAGATAACAATTTTATGCAGGTAGCAAATTTATGCACAGGTACAACCTTAGTGCCCATATCAGAAGGATTAAACTGAGTTGCAATCTTACCAATTTTGATAATCCCTTTTGAAATCACATCTCTTATAAAGTGATATTTAACATCAATATGTTTTGTACGATCATGAAACATAGGATTTTTACTAAGATGTATGGCACTTTGATTGTCAGAAAACAAGACAGCATTATTATCAATAAATCCCAGTTCAGACAGTAAGCCATTTAACCATAAACCCTCCTTTATAGCATCAGTGGCAGCTATGTATTCAGCTTCAGTGGAAGACAGAGCAACTACTCTTTGAAGTTGAGACTTCCAGCTAATAACAGTACCACATAGAGTGTAAAAATAAGATGAAGTAGATCTTCTATTGTCCCTATCACCAGCAAAGTCAGAATCTGTATATCCCCTTAAAACTACACCATTTTTATCTGATTTAAACACAAGTCCTAAATTAATAGTTCCTTTTAAATATCTCAGAAGCCATTTTAGAGCATTCCAGTGTTCTTCACCAGGATTACCCATAAACCTACTTAAGACACTTATACTAAAGGCTAAATCGAGTGTCCGTGCAAATCATTAAATACATAACAGATCCAATCACATTTGCATAAGGTACTTTAGACATTCTAGCATATTCATCTTCTGATTTAGGGCAGCAATCAGAAGACAATTGAAAATGATTGGCAAGAGGCAAAGAGATAGGTTTACAATCATACATATTGAATTTCTTCAAGATTTTAATCACATAATCATGCTGGTTCAAGAATAACAACTTTTTATCCTTATCTCTCCAAATCTGCATTCCCAGTATTCTTTTAGCAGAACCAAGATCTTTCATGTCAAATTCAGATTTCAATTTTGATTTAATATTTTCAATCTCAGTTTTGTCACAGCTAGCAAGCAACATATCATCCACATAAAGCACTAAATATAGGGAATTTTTACCTCCATTACCTTTACAGTATAGGCATGTGTCATATAAGCTCCTTTTAAAGCCAAGTTTTAAAATGAAAGTGTCAAAACGCTTGTACCACTGTCTAGGAGCTTGTTTTAACCCATACAGTGACTTTTTCAGCAGGCATACAATATTTTCAGGGTTTCCTTTTTCAAAACCAACAGGTTGTTTCATATAGATAATTTCATCTAATTCACCATACAAAAAGGCAGTTTTAACATCCAACTGATCAAGTTCCCAATTAAATTGAGCAACAAAAGCAAGCAGACATCTGATAGTGGTATATTTAGCTACAGGGGAAAAGATTTCAGTGTAGTCAACTCCTTCTTTTTGTGTGAAACCTTTAGCAACCAACCTAGCTTTGTATCTAACATTTTTACTATCACCTTCTCCTTGTTTTACCTTATAGATCCATTTACAATCTATCAATTTTTGATCTTTAGGTCTGTCTACAAGAACCCAGGTATCATTCTTATGGAGTGAAGTCATCTCATCTTCCATAGCCTCCATCCATTTTTCTTTCTCCTTACACTTAATGGCATCCTCAAAGGAGTTTGGTTCATTTTCTAATTGCTCTTGGTAAGTGAACAAAGAGACAAAATCATCATTGTCAAACCTAGTGGAAGGCCTAACCTGTCTTCTCTCCCTATCTCTAGTAAGTTGGTATTCATTAAGAGGCAAAGGGTCAGGCAGGTCAGAATGATCAACTACTTGGTCAACTTCAGTACCCAGAATTTGATTATCATTACCAGAATTAGTTTCATCTACAGCAGGTGCAGGAGTTTCTTGCTCAATGTGAGAAGACTCCACCTCAAAAAGAGTATCCTTTTCTGTCAAATTATTTTCATTTTCTCTTAAACAAGGCATAATGGATTCATTGAAAACCACATCCTTTCTAATTATGACTCTATAGCCCTTCTGAGAGTGAACCCACAGTCTATATCCTTTAACATTTTCATCATATCCTAAGAAAATACATTTGAGTGCTCTAGGTTCAAGTTTACCAATACTTTGATGAGAATAAGCAGCACAACCAAATATTTTCAAATAAGAATAATTCACAGGATTTTTAGACCACACGAGATTCAGGTATATCATAATTCAAAGCTTTGGTAGGGCATCTATTAACAAGAAATGCAGCAGTTTTAACAGCCTCTCCCCAGAACAGTTTAGGCAGGCCAGAGCTAAGTAACATGCATCTCACTTTATTTAACAAAGTTCTATTCATTCTTTCAGCAATACCATTTTGTTGAGGGGTATAAACAACAGTTCTATGTCTCAGAATGCCATGTTCTTTGCAGAAATCATTGAATTCATTATTACAGAATTCCAAGCCATTGTCTGTCCTTAAGGTTTTTATTTTAAGATCAGTTTGATTTTCAACTTGAATTTTCCAATCCTTAAAGACAGAGAATGTTTCATCTTTGCTTTTTAGCAAGAGAACCCAAATTTTTCTTGAAAAATCATCAACAATCAACAAATAATATCTGAAACCAGACAAAGTACACACAGGTGCAGGCCCCCATAAATCAGCATGTAAGTATTCTAAAATCTGTTTAGATTTATGAGTTCCTGTAGGAAAAGGTAATTTGACTTGTTTGCCTATAACACATTTTTCACAAGATCCAAAATCCCCAAGATTCAATTTTCCAAAAAATCCTTTTGATTGCAAATAGTTCAGACTTTTCTTACCAATGTGACCAAGTCTTTCATGCCACAGTTTTGCAAGAGTAAATTTTTCAGATATGGCAGTAGCAGTCAAACCAAGTAAGGGTTTTGCCTTTAAAAAATAGAGGCCATGTCTCTTAGGGGAGCTGATGATTAAATCATTGCCCCTAAGAATTTTAATATGTCCTTGACCCATGTTAATGTTAAACTCCAAGTCATCTAACATACCTAAAGACACTAGGTTTCTCTTCAAGTCAGGGACATACCTAGTTCCTTTAAGAAATAGTACATTACCATTTTCTAGCAACAGTTTTACAGTGCCAATGCCTTTGACTTTGCAAGTGATGTCATTTCCCATAATGACTTGCCCCCCTGTGGTTTTAGTAAAATCCAGAAAGCAGTTTTTACTGGGGCACATGTGAAAAGAACAACCTGAGTCTAAAATCCATTCATCACTCAGTTTTCTTTCTACATTAACAAGGACCAAACCATTTTCAGTATCAACTTTGGTTTTATGGTATACTAAAGCATTACTCCCATCTTCTGGTTTTCTGTCTTTCAAATCATTTTTCTTTTTGAAACAATCTTTTGCAAAATGTCCCAACTTACCACAGTAGTAGCACCTTTTTCCCTTAGCAGTAGTCTTAGACTTATGCTTGTCATTAAATCTGTTTCTATTTTCGGTAAAAGGCTTAGAATGGTAATCAGATTTTCCAAAATTCTTTCCTCTTACCCATAGACCATCCCCATTGTGATTATTTCTAGATTCAGACTTTATCTCTAGGGCCTTATTTCTTAGAGCATCTATTATAATGTCTGTAGTAAGGTCTTCCCTGCCATACTCTAGAGTAACCTTAATGTCTTTGTATCTATCACTAATGGAGTTTAACAGAACTACAGCCATCTGATCTTTTGAAAGTTTTTCATCACAGTTGGCCAAGTCTTGGGTAAGTTTTGTAAATCTATTTAAATTTTCATCCAAATCAACTGAGGGATCCATTTTGAAAGAAAAGAATTGTTTTAACAGAAAACATTTATTTGGAGTGGTCTTGGTCACATACTTAGCATGCAGTTTAGTCCATAATTCAGAGGCAGTCCTAGTATCACCAATACTTCTTATCACATTTTCAGACAAGTATAAGAAAATAGTACTCCAAGCAATTTCATCAAGTTCAGTTCTTTTAGGAAGGGGTAAGTCATCAGGCCAACTTTCAGTTACAGCCTTAGCACATTTCATTTGCATCAAGATAGCCTTCATTTTTTGACTCCACATATTGAAATCAATTTTGCCATCAAATTGACTTACTTCAAATTTAGCAGAGGCCATGTTTTAACCCAAAAACAAGGATCACAGATAGAAGAAAACAGTTTCACGGAGTTCTCGTAGACACAACAATGACAAAGACTTAATATGTTATTCAAGATCACAGTTTATCACAGAATGACAATCAAGATTATGAAAAATATTATTATGTACTTCATAAGATCACATAAGTGAAGAACTCAAACAGGAAACTCAGCAAACAGAGATCAAAACAACAATGTTCCACAGTTTCTCCTTCAAGATCCTCCAAGTACACAACCGTTCCTGATTTATCTCAGATTCCCAAGGCCTCACAGGGGCCTTTGGACAAAGATTAGTCTCAGGGGGTTTTTTTTTTTTTTTTGTGTACGGTAGATCAAGGGAAAAAGACAGGAACCCTAAATTTCCGAAAAAGTAAATTTACAGAAATTAAAAAAGAAAGATCTCACCAATCGAGTCTTTAAAAACTCGAAAAATTATAAGAACTCTGCTTTGAAGCAGTCCCAAAAATTTTAGATCTGAAGCAGATCTATCATCTTCCTTTAAGATCCAGGTATCACGATCTCCAGTCAAGGCTCTGATACCACTGTAAGGCCAGGACACACGATATTAGAATATAGAACTGAAAGTACAAAGTGCAGAAAATTAAAGAATCAACACAAGAATTGTTTTGGCCTAAGCCCCGGAGGTTCGGCGACCACTTCCAACGCCTACATCCCCCGTTGAGCATCCAACAAGTTGGATTATGCTCAGTTGCACTAAATAGCCCCAAATTGGCAACGAAGGTTACAAATCGTTCAAACAGTACAAAGAATGAAGATAGAACACTTATCTCTCAAGTACATGAACAGATCTATCACAGATCACTCAAGAAACCCCACAGTAACTCGATCAGTACACAACACAAACAGAACCTTAGTTCCCACAGATATTCACACAGAATATCACAATCAGAGAGTCAAAACTCTCTCGATTACAGCCTCAAATCAGTTATTTGAGCCAAGCAAATCAGAGGAGAAAACCCTAAGTTTTTCTCTCACAAGGCAGACGAAAAAGGGAGCGTTTCTCGAATCATCCAAAAAGAGGCGTTCTGAATAAGTTTAAGAGTCAGCCAAAGAGTCAGCCAACCGTCCAGATCATTCCACGTGTCAACATCTTGGTAAGGAAGTGGGATAAAACGTTATAGCCAGAGAAACACGCTTTTCACTTAATGGTGATTGCTGGCAGCAAACCATCCATCAAAGGTTCGAGTCCCACAGTCATCAAAAAGAGAAATGTTAGAGAAGATAAGATTTGTGATCTTCTCTTGTAAACTTCTTTATACCGCAATGATTACCAGAGTGAATGAAGATGGCGTGATCATACATTGGGGGAACGTTTATTAATCTTGCATCTCTGTTTTTTTGTGGAATGATTGCTCTCTATAAAATAGAATTAGAGTTTTTAAATCTCAACATACAACACATTTTACGGGGTTCCATTTAGCAGGAGGAGATGATCTGCACGCAGTCATTTGTGGACAAGTTTTTTGATCTTCAGGATGATCTGAGATGTTCAAGATCGATACTTCAGTCACTAAAAGCAAAACTCCGTTGAGAAAATCAGAAACCGAATCATGCTGGACTAATTCAGTCAAGAAAACGCTGAATATCGCGCTTGAAAGAAGAGAAATGCAGCTACATGGATAACATCAGCCGCGGCCCTTGATCTTTCCCCATGCTGTCATTCTCCAAACACTATAGCATTTGTGAAGAAATCGATTAATTTAAGCCGTAATCCTAAACCAAAAGGTGCATGTATCAGTTGTTGAAATAAAAGCTGTGCTGATATTCTTCTTGTATCGACACCTGACAGCGATGGGCAGCCCGAATGGACCAGGGGAAGTACTCTATCCGCGATGCTGACTTGGTAACGTTGACGAATGTAGGAAATTGTTCTTGAGTTACATAGAAAAATATTTAGATGGAGTCGAGAGGAAAAGCTCATTAATGAAATCCGACAGGCGAATAGCTGGCAAGTTACATTTCTTGATTTCTCGTTTACAAGTGCCATCTGCAAAAACCAGCAACGAGAATGATAGTTAGCTGGTACATGTTCAATGAATAGATAAATCTCTACCTTTGGTTTGATAAAAAGTTGAATTCAGCATCATAGTAAAGATCAAATTTAAATAAATAAATTTCTCACTTCTCTAACACCTTAAGGTGTAGCGAAACGGAAATTGATATTGGCCATGTTAGATCTTGCATTGTATAGTTGAGCACATTGAAAATATTATACCTTCGACAGTAAGAATAATAGGTTGAGCACATTGAAAAATATTATACCTTCTTGTAAATAAAAAGTCGTCAACAAGTGAAGACGATAGAAATGCGTAGGGATGGCAAAATGGCTGCCCGACTTGAGAGCTGATTGGAGGCTCGAAATCACTGAACCCCATTTTTAAATATAAGTATTTTTCAATTTGAAGAACAAAAACAAGCATGTTGGCTAATTAACAAAATGGAAAGAATTAAATATTAAAAAAAACCCTAATAAAAACAAAAGATAACTGTTTGATGACACATTGAATTACTTGTTATACAAGTAATTACTTATTAGATCTCTCTTACATAAGCAATCTTTCTAAAGTTTCAATTTCTTGTTTCTTTAATGACTTCCCATGTGATCAGGCAGATAGATAACGTAACAACAATTAACAATTACGAAAATAAACTGTTTAATCCAATAGTTTAATATTAGAGAATAATTATTTTTAAATATAAAAAAAAATTGGTTCTTTCTTGAAGACAGCGTAAAGATCTTTGAGAAAATTCCTTCCCATCATTCTGCGTATAATATGTACCAATTCAACGTTGATTGTTGCTTCCTAGTAATTATCCTTTATTTTGAGCAAGAACTCATTTGCGTTTCTCCAACATGAGTCGATAAGGATTCATCGAAAGTCAATATTTTTTTCTCTTTTGCAAGATACGGTAATTTCGCATTCGTTGACTTTGTCAACAAACGATATCTAGTTTTTGTGAATAAAATACACGTCAAGTAATGTACACGTGAAGATTATACTCGTCAATTAAAGAAAAAAAACATAATAACAGCTTATAAATTGTTTTCATAGATTTAAAGAAGTTCGTTTTCAAGAGATTATAAAAGGTGGCAAGAATGAGAAAAGAAAGTAAAAAAACAAGTTATATTTGTTAATGATCTCCTATAAATCTCGAACCTAATTACGTAATTTTTTTTTAATAATCGTGAATGTCCAGACTAGTTTGCGGGCACCCGACTAATCCCACGGGTCTTGAAATTTGCTGCGGAATACTCATTTCAGTGGCTCTAAGAGGACTCGAACTGAAATAATTACGTAATAAAAACTTTAAATTTATTCACCTCTAAACTTATTTTTGACTTTTATTAATTTAATTTGATTATGTTGAATTATAGATCCAATCTCATATAATATGTTTGGTGACCACTACTAATTATCTTTTGTAAATCTCGAACCACGATTAGTAATCAAAACGATATGTGTAGTCAACTTGAAATTTATGAGCAAACCTAATTTATGTGTGAACATTATTCTCAAATCAATTCTCAAATCAATTCTCATTTTCAACCACACATTCTTTAATAAAATAATATTTTCCATCACATCAATACTTTTTTCTTCTTTTTCAACCACACATTTCCCATCATATCACTATTCAAAATCAATTCTTCCCCCAAAAATCCCTACCAAACAGGCTCTATGTAAGAATAAATAACACGGAATTAAAATTAATAATTTCCATATAACACTATGAATAAAAGAACTGATCAAGAGAGTTCATGTACAATGAACCCCAATAATATTTTCCTAAAGAAAATACCAAAATATTAAAAAAAATGAAATAAAATCCCGTAATTCTGTACTAATCAATTTTCTAAGAAATTCTTCAATGAAACAAACGCGGTTTAATCGCAGACACGGGCAGGGGACTTTATACTTCTTGTTCTTGTTCGTAAATAATTATTTGACTCCTCTCTTCCGGCCGGTAAAGGATCAAATCCAAGCCAATTTCAGGCGACGCCGGCAAATTCAGGTCAAAGTCACGGACGGTGTGGTTGTGTCCATGGCTGTGGG
Source organism: Fraxinus americana (assembly GCA_035079005.1). Taxonomy (NCBI): domain Eukaryota; kingdom Viridiplantae; phylum Streptophyta; class Magnoliopsida; order Lamiales; family Oleaceae; genus Fraxinus; species Fraxinus americana. The sequence continues at coordinate 8,192,919 of CM068714.1, forward strand.
AGGCGGCGCCTTCGGAAGAGGTTATGCTGCTCTTGTTACCGCCTCCAATTACGCCTTCATAGTGGCAACGCTTGTGGCCACCCAAAGCTTGGCCAGTGGAGAAAACTTTGTGGCAGATGGTGCACTTGTGATGTTTAGCGGTTAGTTTGAGCGAAGTGGTATTAGAGGCGGTGACAGTGGATGTTGACTGCGAGAGGTGACCATCTTTGGATGCAGTAGCGGTGGCAGAAGAGTACTTAATCCCATGGCTGGCTTTGTGGCCTCCTAGTGCTTGATATGACTGAAAAGCCTTGTTACAAACACTGCACTGGTAAGGATTCTGAGGCTGCGCTGCTACCATCCCAGTCGACGGAAACGAAGACAAAGACAACTTTATTTTTTTCTTTACAGTTGTACGTTCGGTGGTTATGGGAACAGGTTTAATATCATTTTTCGTTTCAACGGTGGCGCAATTGGTGGTTCCGGAGGTGCAGGGAGCGCCGCGAGAGAGCATCATGAGGCTGAGAGCCAAGAATTCATCATCATCCATATGATTGGGTACGGCGTCATTGCGTGAACGCTTTGAGCGCTTCCCTTTAGTCCTGTTTGCATCAACCTCCTCATGCCTGAGTGCGGGTGTCGGCGGCGCAGTTGGCGCCGCCTGTGAATTCAGAGCTTTAAGGGCCATTGGTTGTGTGTAAAAAAGGGTAAAGATAAATTTGAGGGTTTGGAAAGATTCTAGAGAGAGTGCTGAATTGTGAAGTAAGATAGTGAAGAACTGAACGAAATTCTGGATTATATATATGTAAGGTTAGGGTCGAGGAGTTGGCAGTTGCGTGAGGAATGACGGTGGTAGTGTTGTACAGGTTTAGCTTTATGAATTATATTTTAATTAGTTAAATATTCTCTATGGATAAATCGACCTATCTCAATAACGCGTATTATTTATTTAATTAATTATTAATCACTCTTTTATATTGTAGTCTATATTTATAAGTTATTGCGAGGACTAATTGGGAAAAATACTTGTATTACTATCGACTATGAACATCGTCTGAATCGAACACATGGAAAAATATGGACGCATGGGGAATAAATATATGTTTGTGTTTAATTTTGGTAATTTGCTTTTATTAAAAGACTTTAATCACGATTTTCCATTTTTATTATTAATCGCTTAATTTCCAAATTCTATTCATGGCATTAAATATTGATAAGCAAGATATTTGTGATATTAAATTCTGTACATTATCTAGTTATTAATGTTGATAATCGACACTCCTCCCATAATTGTTTGTGTTGAAAATCGTGACCTAACTAGTCATATGTCAAATAGTTTGAGGACTTCTCTACATTTTTCACAAAATATTAGTCAAATTAATGTACATTCACACTCCTAGAAGATGTAAAATCTAGACCTTAAATGGATAATTAATGCATTCATGCTTGCACAATTACTTGTCTACACAAGTCAAGTGTCTTAACTCTTACCAACTTGTGTATGAGAGAGCGAAAATAAGAACAATATTTACATGGAAATCTAATACGAAAAAAAGATACGAATAGAGAATGAGAAATTCACTATATCAAATATGAGTACAAGAGATTCTGTTAATCCGGATGATCATATAATGAAACTCTAAAATATATCATGTCTATATATAGACCAATTTTATACCGCGCGAATAATAAAACAGGTCTATACGACGAGAATTTTGATTTCACCTTAAATGTCGGGTCGGACCAAACAAAATTCGAGTCATCGTAATCTAACATCGTGTGCATTATAAAATAAGATAACTGGAATAACATTACTTTTGTTTACATTAGTTAGAAGGACATCAAATTTTAATGTTTATCCTTGAAAAATTTCGTTGTGTAGTTTCATTAGAAAATGAGGTCTAAATAAACTTTATCGAGTTTTCGAATATTTGAATATATATTTAGAGTGTGTTTGGTAGGGATTTTTGGGGGAAGAATTGATTTTTGAATAGTGATATGATGGGAAATGTGTGGTTGAAAAAGAAGAAAAAAATATTGATGTGACGGAAAATATTATTTTATTGAAGAATGTGTGGTTGAAAATGAGAATTGATTTACTGTAGAAAATGAGAAGTTTTACCAAACAGGCTCTTAATGTGATATTTTTCATAATTGAAGTTAGAGGTGTCAAGACGGACGGGCCGGCCATGACCCGTGAAAACCGGCCCGTGAAAACCGGGACCGCGGGCCGACCTGTGACCCGTGCGGGCGGTTCACGGGCCAAGGAGGTGTAACCCGCGGGCTTCGCGGGTTGCACCCCCACGGGCCGCGGTTAACCCGCGACCCGTAAAAAAAAATTGAAAAAAAAAATAAAAAAAAAATTAAAAAAAAGAGGGGGAGAGAGCCAAACAAAAAAATTTGAAAAAATAAAAATAAAAAAAATTCAAAAAAAGGCGTAGCCTGCTGCATGGTCAATTTTTTTTTTTTAATTTTAACTAATGGTAATATAAATTTTCTAACGGTAATATCATCCCCTTCATCGATAAATTCCAATTTATTCTTACATTTATTTTTACAATACCCTCTCATTAGTTATTATACATTTATACTTCATAATCCATACTTGTTACTACCTTACTACAATTACAATTATTCAATTGCAAATATCATCATCATCTTGATTATATTTCTTTCTTCTCGGTTCTCACTAGTCACTACTAAATTTTTTAATCCTACTATATTATGGATTCTCGCGATTCTTCCTCTCAAAATCCTATTTTCAATGATAGTTGCTCTCCATATGGGCCAAACCGGAAAAATTCTATATTTTTATAATTTTATTTATACAATCATACGGGCCAAACCGGAACGAACCGCGACCAGCGCAACCCGTGACCCGCATGGGCTCGACCCGGATGGGTCAGCGGGCGGGCCTGGGTTGTAGTCCAAAATTGTGGGCCGACCCGTAACCGGCCCGGAACCCGCAGCGGGCGGGCTTTTTTTCACGCGGTCCGTTACCGGGCTCACATGTTGGCGGGCCGACCCGGCCCGGACCACCCGGATTGACACCTCTAATTGAAGTGGAACAATTGATAACTTCACCGTGAGGGAAGGAAATCCTCTGTGTTTGGCACGCAAACGCGGTTCTCCTCGTCCATAAGACACGTGTTAGTTGCAGATAATTTTGGCCCTTCCTAAGTGTTTGGGACAAGTTAAATGTGAGTAAAGAAGATAACCTAGTAATAGAAATTCTTAGGTTGAGACACGTGGACAGTGGTTCGAGGTTGTGCGTCACACCAGAATATTCCTGCTATGATGCCACCCTGTGACTTTGTGTGCAAGAAAATTGTTTTTCGAAAGAGTGATTTCTAGTAATATATCAGTTATAAGGTTATTTTTAGGAGAATATTATGTTATTATAAATATTTCGTGTTTAGCACGTAAGAATTGTATTGAACTGAACAATACTAATAAGAGTAAAGGAAGAAAAATTAAAAGCCGAAGCTAACCGCTGAACCGACCTCAATTCTACACCATCAACTCCCCTCACGTCATGTCACCTCACCCCACCCAAAACTCGAAAACCCAGAAAGCCATCGGCCACTCTCTAATCACCTAAGGTGAATGCCTCTCTCCCACCATAGCATCCATAGCACATACCCCTAAATAAACCGATTCAATATATTCTTTCACGGTTCACCATGTGTGTGTACGGAACCAAAAATACCAAGCTATATTTTCAAGGAATTTGAAGTCTATAGTTTGATTAGTAGAGAAGTCACGAGATATGTCCAAAAAAAATTCGAGCCGACTAGCAATTTAGATTTTTTGTTGGTCAAACTAACAAGCATAGACTACTATTAATTTGATATAGATGTTTAAATATAATAATGAATCGAATTTAAGTTATTTTGAGCTTAATTTTTTAAGAGAATAAATTTTATAATAATGTTTTTTTAAAAAAAAAATGTGTGATAAAAAAGTAAAAAATATATATATATGTGATTAAAAATAAACTTTTAAACCTCAAACAAATCAAACGTTCGCTGCAGATATTAAAAGTTCTGAAGAGTACCAAAACCGAACTCAAAAACGGAAAATAAACAAAAAGTATCAAAATCTGATGCGTTTTTAATTGAATCATTGTCACCGCGTTTTTTATTTAGCCCCTGTTTGGTGTACATTTTGGGAGTAAGAATGCATTTTTACTGTTGATGTGATGGGGAATATGTGGTTGAAAAAGAAGAAAGAGTTATTGATGTGATGGAAAATATTATTTTATTGAAAAATATGTGGTTGAAAATGAGTAGAAGAATGAAAATTGAAAAAATAATATGGTTCAAACGGGGGCTTAGTAAATTTCTCCCAAATCAGAAAAAACTTATAAATAATTTTCCCCCAATTGGGCAATTGTGAATTTCCTCCTACAAATCTCCGATGAGAATATTCGTAGTTACATCAGCCGGTTTATGCAATGGTAGTCTGTAAGTGCCGCAAGGTATTATATTTCCATGTGTAAATGTTGTACAAACGTATTTATATGTAACTTTTGGATCATTGAGTGTATGTAAAAGTTTTGAACATTTCATACAATTAAAATATAATCTAGTTATTAATCATTATGGTGCCCTCAATTAAGATTTTAATGAAATTCGTTAAAATTTAAATGTCGACAATCGAGATTTCAATTAAATTATTTGAAATTTAGATACCCTCAATAACTAATGACTTTATAAAAATTTCATTAATAGATGGATTTTAAAATATTTGGATAGATTTCAAGTTTAAAAATACATATAATCAAATCTTTTTGAAATTTTATCATATTTGATGAGATTTTTATGAAATTTGTGAAAATCTATTCAAATTCACGAAATTCATTAGAATTTATAATCTTTTAAAATTAGTTGAGGATGCCCCCATTAGCCATTTTTGGACTGAAATCTTTGGTAAGGATTGAGTTTGATAATTTATGTAAAATTGGAAACATATACTTTTCTCAAAGATTGGGATGAATATTACAATTTTCCAAAAGGAAAAATTGCACGTGAGGTCCCAACTTTTTATTTTTGGCAACCAAGTCCCTAACTAAAGTTTGCAACCGTCATCCTTTTCTAGTTAATTTTACTCCTAAAATAAAAAATAAATAAATAAATAAAAAGTATTAGAAAGATAGATGGTTGTACCTTTATTTAATTAATAAAAATAAAGAAAATGTTAACTTAAATTTCGAATCCTTTCACAAACCAACAGCATTTCTCCTCTAGAAAAAAAAAAAAAAAAAAAAAAAAAGAAGCTACAAGAAGTCGAAAATCGAACCACTTCCCACCAGAAAACCCCCTTCCTCCAAACCCTCGGTATTTCCCCTCGACTCCACCACATTAACCATCTTCTTTTAGCTCGACCCACAGATATTGTTTGCTATCATCTTTAACACATGTTTGACATTCTTTAATTTATTTTATGGTTTGCCACCAGACCATTTTCAACTACAAATTCACATTATATCAAAAAAAATTTCATATTTTTTAACTACACATTCTCCGAAAAATCACTATTCAAAACTCTTTTTTTCTATCAAAATTGTTGTCAAACAAGCACTTAACATTCCACCACCTTCATTGTTTCCCAGTTCCAAATAATTGGTATACATGTTTCTTTAATTAATTTTAAAGTCAATCACTAGTTATTTGTTACTTCAAAATTGGTTTCTTTGGTTGGTACAAAATGTTTAATTCTTTAGGCGGTTTTAGAAAGAGTAATGTTATTTATTATTAATTGTGATCAATATTAGTATGCAATGAACCACTTTAATTAATGCATAAAAACACAAACACGCATGAGAAATTTTGATGTACATCAATTACAAATAAAAATATAGCTCCTATGTTTGTCGTGGATTAAAATCTGACTTAAAATTTAAGTAGAAGTTAACCCACAATTTTTCCTCACATTTGATTAACTTTTATCAAAATCTACTTAAAATCTAATTTTTTAATTAAACTAAATAGAGCATTAATTATATACTAAAAATTAAATCAAAATGATAATTTAAATACAGATTCTATTATTTTGTAAAATTGTAATTGACTAATGACTAAAATAGGACACTTTTGTGCTTTTTTTTCCTGGAAGCGATTAAAAATTGTGAGTATTACGAATATTTATGTGAATATTAATTAGAAAAACTATGGAAGCTTAGGATATAATTCAATTACTGTCCAAACATGTGCTAAGTTTTATGGCTTTGTATGAATTTTTCCTATTTAAAAAAATAATAAAAAAATATGCAGTTATTTTGATTTCAAATGGTTTTTAAAATTTCAAAAATGAATCTAAACCAATTTAGGCAGAGTCGGAGATAGGGGTCAGGGGGCGACCGCCCCCCCAACATTGTTCGCTGGTCCACTATTCCTAATTAATTTGTAATGTGTTTTTCAGTTTCGCCCCCACAAAAATTTTGGCTCTCCCCCGCAAAATTTTGAATTTTTTTTTCTATTAATAAATATTGACTCAATAACTTACACTTTAAAATTTAGCAAAAGTCCAAATCCAATCCAAAATCATACTTAAATATTGACCCAACAACCATACAAAAATCTTAGATCTAAACAAAAGATCCAATAGTTACTTAAATAAATAAATAGCCCAAGTCCAATCCAAAAGCAAAGGACCCATTTATGAATCAATTATCCAAAAGCATACCCACAGGCCACAGCCCACAAAATGTTCATCGAACGTTCATGTTTTCAATTTGTATATCGCTGGACACATAGATGGACATATTATTTTTGTATCGACAAACTGATTGTCTTTTTAGTCAGTTAATCTAACTTGTTTATTTTAGTATTCAAAATCGTCGTTTTCAATCCTACCTTCCGTATTTTCGCCCCCACAAGATTGAAATCCTAGCTACATCCCTAGTTTTAGGATGGTTTGATTTGATTCAAAATCATATCACTTGTCTTGACATAATCTTTGATATAATACAACTTGACTTAATCCAAGGTGACACAGCATATAGTTTGATGGAAAAATTAATTGTCTTTAAAATAGTTCATAAAAAATATATAGGAATATGCTACTTTTGTATAATGCAGTGTTCATAACGATGTATACCCTATCACATGGAGGGGGACCCACTTTGGATATGTTATATTTTATTTGAAGTGAGTCTCCCTCCATGCGATGGGGTGAACGTCGTTATGGACACCGCATTATGTACATGTAACATCATTCTAAAAAATATCATGTGACATAATGTCAAGAATTATGTTAAGATATTTGTAACACAATTATCCTATATATGCACATGGTGTGGTGACAGGGAATGGTCAAAATCTAGAGAAATTTAAAATTATTCATCCACATGATTCTCTACCTAACCTACTTTTTTCAAAAGTTTATTTCATTTTTGTGCTGGCATGCAGCTTATCACCGTATGTTCGTATGGACATTTGTATAGATATAACTATTAAATTAAGAGAATCTAAACAAGAAGAAATTAAGAGCCTGTTTGGTATGGATTTTGATTTTCTACAGTAAATCAATTCTCATTTTCAACCACACATTCTTCAATAAAATAATATTTTCCATCACATCAATAATTTTTTCTTCTTTTTCAACCACACATTTCCCATCATATCACTATTCAAAAATCAATTCTTCCCCCAAAAATCTTTACCAAACACACTCTAAAAGGAAACAATGGTTTTTTATTTGATAATGAATTTAGACGCACACAAAACAATCTCGCACAGAGACCAAAATGTAACAATGGCTTGACATTTGGTACCCTCCAACCCTTTATTGAACATCCTATACAAATAAATAAAATCAAGAAAACGAACTTGAAATTTGGGTTCGATTTCTACAACATAGCCTAAAAATAACACAATCCATGACATGACATTAAATAATAGTGAAATACGGGTCTATAGATTTTTTAGCATGCTAATGATCTAGCCTGAAGAATGAGGATGAGGATACATTCCTCCACTTATCTCTCCACCTCCATGAGCATGGGCCGCCGCAGCTTCTCCGCCGTGAGGTCTTTGTGGTTCTTCAGGTTCCTCACAAGCAGCCGCAAGAACCATAATAGGCTTCTTCTTCTTCTTGGCTAAGCAAAAGAGGCCAACTGCCAGGAATGCAAGGAAGAATAAACCACCAAGAGAAACGCACACAGCGATAACGGTTGTGTGGTCGTTGCCACCACCTCGAGGCGGCGGAACGAGAGTGTTTGATGGCGGCGAAAAAGGGGTGTTTGGTGAAGGTGCTATAGGCCCCCCATTTGGCGGCGTATAGGGTACTCCAGGACCTCCTGGTGGGTACACTGGACCGCCAGGCTTGGTAGGACTTGGTGGGTGTGAATAATATGGTGGGTAGGCTGGGGTTTGTGGCTTAGTTGGTGTGGGTGATCCTGGACCTGGAGGAGTTTTTGGTGGAATTGGGCCGCCTGGAGTTGGTGATTGGTATGGTGGTTTTGAATGTTTAGGTGGTGGAACAACTGGGCCACCTGGACTTGGCGAGCCTTTTGGTGGTTTTGAATGTTTAGGTGGTGGAGCAACTGGGCCACCAGGAGTTGGCGAGCCTTTTGGTGGTTTTGAATGTTTAGGGGGTGGAGCAACTGGGCCACCAGGAGTTGGCGAGCCTTTTGGTGGTTTTGAATGTTTAGGCGGTGGAGCAACTGGGCCACCAGGAGTTGGTGAGCCTTTTGGTGATTTTGAATGTTTAGGCGGTGGAGCAACTGGGCCACCAGGAGTTGGTGAGCTTTTTGGTGGTTTTGAGTGTTTAGGTGGTGGAACAACCGGGCAATTTGGTGGTGTTTTCGGTGGATAAGGCGGAGATGCATGTGCTGGACTTGGTGTTGGTGGTGAAGCACTAGGTGGATGATGATGATGTCCACAATGGTGGCCATGACAAGGGGGTAAATATGGAGCAACAGGAGGAGGTGGTGGGCATGCAGGTGGAGGAGGAGGAGGTGGGCATGCGGGTGGAGGAGGAGGTGGTGGTGGTGGCGGAGGAGGAGGAGGAGGGGGGCTGCATGGAGGCGGTGGAGGAGGATTACATGGCTGAGGTGGTGATGGTGGTGGAGGAGAAGAGTAAGGGTAAGCTACCTTAGTTACACTTTTGAGAGAAGGCATTGTTGATTAATCTTGATAACCCAAACTTAATTTCCCACTTGGATTTGCAAAGAGATGAGCTATATATACAAATAATTCGTAAAGTTGAATGAAATTAAAAATTAGTAGTAGTTATGTGACTTCAATAATTTGTATACCAAGTGGGATATAATTGACATTATTAATTTTTTATTTTTCCACTAAATCTTGATTGCATGAGTTGTATTTACAGTATATTTTAATTAAATATGATTTGTTCAATCAAATGATTTGCCTATAGTTTCGCTTTTGACAGCTATTATCCAATTTAAAGTCAAAAAGTGTTCAAAAAATTATTAGGTTGGTCCATTAGGGCACGCTAAGATAACATTTTCACGTGTCTAAATTATCGTAACGAATAATCATTTGTTGCATCTTGAAAGTTTACTTCTTAAAACTACTTTTGTGGACCTAAGTAGAATTCCTAGATGATACAAAATTGAATAAAGTTATTTGCAATGTGATGAATAATAGTAAAAATATTCTCTAAAAATATTAATAAGGTATTAATTTCTTTTCTAGATTTATAAGAGATTCCCAATTTTGTTACAAATAAAATTTCCTTCACCCATATTCTCTGGGTGAAGGAATGAATTGGGTTAGGTAGGAAATGTTGTTGCTTTCGGAGCGCTTGCTTCTATCTATGTATATTACTCTCTTTATCTGAAATGTCGACCCTTTTTTTATTGGATAGGAATGATTATAGCACAAAATGTTGTAAATTGTCCCATAAATCTTATATATATCTATATGAATAAGAAATCGTGTAAAAAACGATATTCTAATTGCAAGACTAATTAGTAATATGAAAGCATCATCATGACATGACAGAAGAAGTATTTCTTTTAGCGGCGTGCCCTCCAAACCAACAATGATGACATGATAGCCTAGAACACAAGACTAAGGCCTCAGTATCATATGAATATGTCGTAACCGCACTCATCAACCATTCAGACTCCTTCAAAGGCCATAGTAAGTAGCCCTGGTCGAAACATTTTACTTTTACATGATCAGACGGCAAGTTTGAGTTCATCAACGTATATAATGGGACAAATAGTGAATTAGAAAGGAGTCCGAACTGAAATTCTCTTTGCATAATTATCAAATTTCTAACATCACAACGTTTTTAATCAATCCAAATATCTTGAAGTTGGTCAAAAAAAAATGGTATTCTAATGAAGAATATTTATATGAAGAAAAAATCGTGTGAAAAAGGGTATTCTAATTGGAAGACTAAGTAATATGAAAGTATCATCATGACGTGACATTAGTAGCGTACCCTCCAAACCAACAACGATGACATGATAGCCTTGGACACAAGACTAAGACCTCGGTATCATATGAATATGTTGTGACCGTACTCATCAGCCAATCAATCTCCTTCAAAGGCGATAGAACGTAGCCCTCGTCAAAATAATTTACCTTTACATGATCAGACGGCAAGCTTGAGTCCGTCAACCTATATAACGGAACAAATAGTGAATGAGAAATGCATCCGAACTGAATTAATTCTCATTATATAATTATCAAAATTCTAACATTACAACATTTTTAATCAATCCAAATATCTTAAAGTTGATCAAAAAGTACGTCATTTTTTGACATCAACATAAATTTTTATTAATTTTGTCATTATAACAGACAAGATCCGGACACTGCGTTTATCACTGGCCTCCCAACATGTATTAATTCACGTTTACAATATGATTAATAGTAAAAATATTCTCTACACTTTTCCAGACAAAATAATGCAGTTTGTAAGAAATTTCGAATTTTTGTAATAAATAAATCGGGTAATTAGCACAAATCATCCCTATCATTTATGGTCATTGTGCAAATCATCCCTATCGTTTGAATTTTGGCATTTACAACCCTATTTTTATCTTCTTTTGCACAGTTAATCCTTTTTATCTACTCCGTTTGTCCAGCCGTTAAAATTGCTGAGGTGGCTTTTAATTGAAAAAAAATAAAATCAAAAACTAAAACCAAAGGAGGTGAGTCAATGCTCTCCTCATCTCCGTTCAGTTTCCCCCAATTTCACAGAAAACCCTTGACCACCAAATCCCACCCAAATCGAAACCGCCGTTGCACTACACTCCACCTCAGGTCGGTGGCCGAAAGAGAAGCCGACCGTCGCAATAACCTCCACCTCCGGTCGGTGGCAAAGCCGCGAAGAACACACAGATTCGGTGAACTTAGCATCTATCCATGGACACGAAAGAATTGCCTGTTATCTTGCGGAATTTGCCTTGAACTTTCACCTTTCTTCGCTTTAGTTGAAGGAAACCGAGGGCGATAGAGGAGAAAATGTCGTAGAAACAGCTTTCTAAGTGGACTGCAACTCGGTCGATTATGGTGACTTTCCGCATGGCCTGTCAATAAAAGACTCATTAGCTATTGTGCAAAATGCAACTCAAGCCGCAGCTCGCATTTATCAAGTCTTCAGAGTGCAATCTTTCCAGCAAAAGCAACTGAAAGAGTATGGGGATGGTGAATTAGGAATGTCAGATGAACGTGCGCTTTCATTGGGATTTAGTTTGGGTTACCACTAGTTTGATTTGCGGATTGATTCATTGCATAATTGCGTTATTGAGATTGGGTGTAAATGTGTGATTTTATTTTTGGTGGCATAGCTTAATTTATGATCAATTCATTTCTTAGGTGTTTTGTGGAAGTTTATACATCCAAGACTGTTAAGATTCACTTATGAAAATTCTGGTTTCATCTAATGTGTGCTAGTCTATTGCTTAGTATTACAATCAATATTTTTCAGCCATTTGTGTTTATGGTTGTATCTTACATTTTCATGTTCTGTGTGGGAGCAAGCCATTATTCAATACAAACATGCCATTATCCTTGAAAAATTGGCTGCCAAAACACGAAAATGAAGCTATATTAAACTGCAGTGAATGAAACTCATGAAATAGTTATAAACTCCTTCAATTTGGCATGTTTATATAACATCAGAACCTCAATTGTTGGCATGCGGCATACAGTTTGGCATGCCTGGTAATTGAATTAAAATCTCATCTATTCTAGTGTCCACTGCAGTTTAATATTGCCTTCAAATTATTGCGACAGTCAGTTTCTCTTTCGGCCACCGACTTGAGTTGGAGTGTAGTGCGACGGCGGTTTCGATTTGGGTGGGATTTGGTGGTCAAGGTTTTCTGTGAAATTGGGGGAAACTGAACGAAGAGGAGGAGAGCATTGACTCACTTCTTTTGGTTTTAGTTTTTGATTTTTTTTTTTTCATTAAAAGCCACTTCAGCAATTTTAACGGCTGGACAAACAGAATAGATAAAAAGGATTAACTCTGCAAAAAAAGGTAGAAATAGGGTTATAAATGCCAAAATTCAAACGATAGGGATGATTTGCACAATGACCCTAAACGATAGGGACGATTTGTGCTAATTACCCTAAATAAATCAGGTCACAATTGCAAGGACAGCCCTCCCGCTAGTGATTTTCTTGAAACTCCACCCACCACCAAATTTCATAATTATTTCTGCATGGATATAATGAATATTCTCTATCGTTTAATTGTTTATTTATTTTACATTTCAACGAAAATTCTGAACAGTTTATTCATTTATTTTATTACATTTTACTTAAATGTAAATACAATATATAAAACATGACATGCGACAACTATTTTGCTTTATTTCAGTTCCATTTTAAAATGTCGACGTTTTTAAGAAAATAATTAAAACTCTTTATGTTAGTTGTTACTTTCCATATTCAACGGTCGTAGAATTTAACCCATTTAAGGATTCTAAAATTGAAATTTGGTTGCTTATTCAAGTTTTATACTAATCGAATTGTTAGTTTAAATTTTCTAGACTTCCGAACATGCATATTCACGAATATTAAAATTCTATTTGTAAAAAGAAGTAAGGTCATGTTTGTTAGGAGTAAAATCAGATTTTAATTTAAGTCAAAGTGAAACAATCAATATTAACCACATCTTTCATGGATCCCACGGCTTTTTAACCACATATTTCAAAAACTTCTATCACAATCTACTAAAAATCTAATTTTAATTCTCACCAAATACCCACTAAATCTTTTTGGGATTAGACCAACCTAATTAATATTTTTAAAATAATAATAATAATAATAATAATAATAGCATAGAAGACAAATAGTGTTGGTCTAGAAAAAGAAATTTTTTTTAGGGTGCGTTTGATTGTAAGGGTGGAAAATGGGTGGAAAGAAAATGTTTTACAGGGAAAAGATTTGCCTAGAAAATGTTTTGCATGGAAAATGATTTCAAGTGTGTTTGATTGGTATAATTTTCCACCCGAAAATTTTTTAAATTTTCTATTCGTTTGACTTTGTTTTACATGGAAATTGTCCATTAAAGTGATTTTTTTTTCCACAATTGGTTATAAAATTTGTTTCCATTGCCAAAAAGTAAAAAAAAAAAAAAAAGGAAAAAGGAAAAACAATTGTTTCCTAAAAAATCAATTTTTTTAATCAAAGTTTAGTGTTCGTTTGACTTTATTTTACATGAAAATTGTCTATTAGAGTGAAATTTTTTTACCATTAATTATGACATTTGTTTCCATTGCCCAAAAAAAAAAAAAAAAATTCAGCCGCTGGGAAAATATTTTCCCACCAAAAAGGCGGGAAAACATTTTCATCAAAAACCTGGAAATTGCACACGTGTGGGGAAAATCCGGAAAATATTTTTCGTGGAAAATTTCGCCTATCAAACAGCCAAAAAAGTGAAAAGTGGAAAATATTTTCCTACTTTCCGGGAAAATGTGGCCTATCAAACACGACCTTATAGAGTGTTAGAGTTGAGGGAATGATAAGTGCAACTTGTATTAAACATGGAAAATGATATAAGTATGGGCCCTGTACGTGTTAATTGGTCCATTAAACATTCTGCATCATTGTCAGAGCCACATGGGCTTTGGACTCCCCCCGCCGCCCCACCCCCACCACCTATCACAGGCGGCCAGCTGGCCCTCAGCATGATTAACATTTTTTCTTTGAAGAACATGTTTAACATCATTAAGTTACGGAATAAACAATGTTTTAAAATGGTCCACCTCAAAAATAAAAAGGATCAAAGGTAGATATTGGTCGAATTGGGATTCACCCAATAATTTTTTAAAAATGAAAATATAAATTTACAAAAAATAAAAAAAAAATCAAAAGATTGATTTTTGGATGGTTTTCATAAATTTAAATGGGTAAAATCAATAACAAGTCAACAGTCAGTCAGTAGCTTTTTGAACGATTTTTTCCTAATTTCCCCAACCCTAGTTCCTGATTTCACCGATTGAACCAACTAGATCGGGCTGGTTCTAATAATATCGAGAATAGATGAGGATGAGCACTCCAATTGCATAGCCGATCACTGCCAAAAAAAGTTGGTAATAAATTTAATAATTCGTAATCAATTAACCACCCTTGGCATTGGTCTAATTGGATCTTTTGGTCCAAAATTAATTTATTGGTTGACAAAATAAAAGCATGCGATAGCATTCTTATCAATACACAGAATTGATCTCATATCTTCAGTGGACAAAATAAAAATTTTCCAAAGATGACGTGGCAAAGAGAACCGAGAGTGACGTAGGAATAGTATCAAATATTTGACTGCCAGTGAGGATGCGTTTAAGCATCTACTCTTTCGAACCGCTCCATGCTTTGGGAAGCCAAAATAAAGCAAGGAATCACTTCATAGTGTAAAATTACAAGAAAGTCACAATGCTGTTACTTTAAGTAATTACAAGGCTTGTATTCAAGCGTCAACTGCATAAAATTAATAAATAAAAATGCGTGAAAAAAAATTGAGTTGTCCCGTCTGCTTCAATTCAATTCAACATAATTATATAGAATCTAAAATGGAAAATATGTGAAAGATTTATATGTGATTTCATATCTAGTTCATTTTAATTAACGAACTTGGACCAAATTAAGAAAATAAATATTTAATCTATAATTTCACTGCCCTAAAAAAATATTTATTATTTTTCTCTATGTTTTATTTTCATTAGCTTTCTTCTAAATTTTATATTATTTTTCTTCATTGAAAATTGAAATACTTTAAATGTATTTAATTATAGATGATTTATCTAAATTAAAATGTTAATTTAAAGAGTCTCTTGGAACATAATTTTAAGGGTTGATTTTTTAGAACAGGGAGTATCTTAATTTAGAAGGTTTCTTGAAATGCTTTAAGGATGGAATTATAAATTATGATTTTATTTCTATAAAATTTCACAAACGTTGATATTTAAAAAATAATAATAATAAACTTAAATTATGATATTTACGATTTATTTTCTTTATATATTCGTATTTTGTCTTGAGTTTTCAGTAGTGGGCCTGAAATTCGGTTGATGAATGTCATGTCCAACGATGAAGCCCAGATATATTTCTATTGGGGTTTGGTTACTGAGCCTGTTGACCTAAAACACCGCTGTGGTAGTGAACCCTGTAAAAGAACTAGAGTCCAACACGCCGCTGGAGGTACGGCTGCAACCTTAGGTTTGGGCCGTTTGGCTTATTTCAAATTTCAGAATATTATAAAATTCATTGAAAAATCTGGCTTAATCTTGATTCGGTTAACAAAATGATGTCCAACGTAAGAAAAATGCATAAAGTAGTACTCATATACATGCGACAATCCAGAATTCCAGAGCGGAGTCTCACCATCCTTAAAATTTTTTGAACATTAGAAAAACTTTTTATGTAACTTTCTATAGACTATACACACTTTATGAGTTTATCCAAAAATATAAAATTGGGATAATTTCTTATCACATAAGGCTCGAACTATAAGTGTCAACTTGATCTTATCACAGTTTAGGATTGAGTCTAAAATCCTTAACATCGAGTATCAATATCTGCCTAACTTTCCAACCATGTCACATAATTCTATTTAATATTCTCCATTTGCAATAAAAGAAGAAAAAGAAATTGGACAATGGAAATTAGTGGTCCTGTCTTGATTCTGCGGGCCGAGAATCTTCGAGCATGATGAATATCGACATTGCCATGCAATTTCACTTTCATTCATGTGATTAGGACCGTGACAACGTGTCAACAGTAAACACCAATTGTTGTTATGATTAGACTGTCCTTTTTCACTAATTAATTTGATTAATTAAGCAAACCACACAGTTTGATGTTATTAATTAATTAAGCAATGTATTTGGTTGTCAAGTTAATTCAACTGATACCAAGATGCTGTTTTCCGTTGCAGGTTCTGCGAACTAAAACTGCTTAATTTATTGCACACCACATGTTTGATTTATTTCCTATTTCTTTATGGGTTCGGAACTTGAAACTTTTAAGAGAGCTGAGGCTTTTTTCTGGTGATCTGAATCTATAGCATATATATTGGTATTTGGTACAGAAGAAATAATTAAAGAAACGGACAAAGCAGAGTAAAGAAACAGAGTGAGAGTGAGAAAGAAAGAAAGAAAGATAAAGAAATAGAGGGGGTGGTGGAGTGGAGTCACGTTGATGCTACTGAGAGCGTTCTCTGGTTTTGAGAATAATTTAGTGTGGAGATTCTGTTTAGTGTGTCTCCTGGGCTGACTAGGCTTGCCCGGAATCCGCGGGCTTTACCACCGACCAAAGGAACAACCTCTCTGTGGTTCTGTTCCCATTGAAGCCACCATTTGTTTAAACAGAAGATTTGTACAAACCACAGTTCTGCCTTTTCCTCTCTCCTAAAATTGCTTGGTTGCGGTCAAGATTCCATTGTTCGAAGCATATATACTTCCCTATTTGAGATCCCATTTCCTTCCCTTTGAAGTTGTGAGAACTGACTATATTCAGAAATTATTGGTCCCCACACCTAAAGTCCTTTTAGTTCTCCATATCCTCGATTTTAGTTGTCTGGTAATTTGGGATGTCCACAGTTCAATCTGGGACTGTACATACTTCTTTGATCAATTGAGAAGTTTGAAGTATAGTTTTGAAGTGCCAGAAGACAAATACACAGTTGAGTTGCGGCGATGAAGTTTATGAAACTTGGATCCAAGCCTCATTCCTTTCAGACTGATGGGAACAAAGTTAGGTAAGATCTATATCTACCTTTTAAGAAGATCTATTGTTGATAAGCAATGCAATGCAATGCAACATTTTAAAATAAGTTTTTAAAGTCTTTCGCTTCACTAAATTTGATTTATATTTTGTGAAATTACCTCAGCCCTTTTCAATAACGTTGAACTTTCATCTTCGTGATTTATTTTTACAGTATCTATAGTGCTTCTGAGCTTGTTTAGGGCAAAAATTTTTACTGTTCTGTTAAAATATAACCAGTTTTGAGAATCATCTACCAATTTGTAGAAAGATTGAAATTTGTCAGATGATCATTGTTTAGTGATATAGGTCAAATGTGTAACATCATGTAAAATAACAATTAAGATGATGCCAATAGGTGTATAGAATTAAAAAATTCTTGGAACTGATTTTGTGTGTGACTAACCAATACTTGTATATTCTTAAGATGTCTTGGAAGACTGTAATAACCCTGAATTTTGCCAAAATGTTGTACCAAATTGTCAATTCCAATACTTTTATATTCTTAAGTATCCACTGTTTTTTTCACCAGTTCAATTTAAAGGAAGTTACTTTATAATGTGTTGTCACTTAAAGAATTTTCAGTGTATTGTTACCGTATTTGCAAGTGCCTGTACACCACTATATGTCCTTTTCCTTCTATGCGTGTGTTATGCGATCCATATTCGTGTTTTTAGAAGCTCTCTATCTATTACTTAAAAATGTTAACATTTTGGAATAAAATCATCATCTGCAGATGTGTGGCTACTGAACTGGCAACAGACATTGTGATTCATGTAGGGAATGTGAAGTTTTATCTGCACAAGGTACAGTAATTAATAACTTATGTACCCAATCACGGGCGTCTGCTACTATTTTTTGTTGAAGCATCCATGTCTTGCTGGAATTACTGAGTCTCGACGTCACTGATAACTTAATGTGCTTCTTGATTGTTATTCTTTTGAGCATTAACACCAGTGTTACCAGTGCGCAATCACATAACATTTCTTTTATGGATTAAAGTTGATAGAAAAAGGCCATTAACCTTTTTTTTTTTAATGCTTATTTCAATGGGATCGAAAGCTGTATGGTATGTCCCACGCTTCGCTCTGAAATTCATGTCATCCTGAGTGCTAATATAAGTTTAAATTAGTGTCACCCTTACCTCCTTCGACACCCTAATTGATCTGTGGTTTAAAAGTGGTACATTTAATTCATGCAGTTCCCTCTTCTGTCGAAAAGTGCACGTCTACAGAAGTTGGTTTCTTCATCGGATGAAGGAAATAGTGATGAAATCCTCATTCATGACATTCCAGGCGGTTCCAGTGCCTTTGAAATATGTGCCAAGTTCTGTTATGGAATGACTGTTACCCTAAATGCTTACAATGTTGTTGCTGCACGCTGTGCAGCAGAGTATCTAGAAATGCATGAGACGATTGAAAAAGGAAACCTCATTTACAAGGTTGACGTTTTTCTCAACTCAAGCATTTTCAGAAGCTGGAAGGACTCTATAATAGTACTTCAGACGACGAATTCTCTATTACCATTGTCCGAGGAACTGAAGTTAATCAACCACTGCATCGATGCTATTGCTTCAAAGGCCTCTGTCGATGTTTCCAGAGTGGACTGGTCCTATACCTATAACAGAAGAAAGCTCCCCGAGGAAAATGGGAATGATCACAGCTGGGATGGTGTCAGACGCCGAATGGTGCCAAATGATTGGTGGGTTGAGGACTTGTGTGATCTTGAAATAGAGTTATATAAGCGGGTTATTGTTACCATTAAAACCAAAGGAATTATATCTAATGAAGTGATTGGAGAAGCTTTGAAAGCTTATGCTTATAGAAAGCTGCCAGGCTCTAGCAAGGATGTTATGCAATATAATTATTTTTCAAAGCTTCGCCCATTATTGGATACAATTTTTTATCTTTTGCCTGCAGAAAAGGGCAGTGTCTCATGTAGTTTCTTGCTGAAATTGTTAAAAGCAGCCATTTCTCTCAATTCTGGAGAAATGGTAAAGGAAGAACTGATAAAAAGAATTGGGCAGCAATTGGAGGAGGCTTCTGTGAATGATCTGTTAATTCGAGCTCGCGAAGGGGAGCCGTCTGTGTATGATGTCCAACCAGTCCAGAAAATACTTGAAGAATTCATGATGCAAGATCAGAATGCAAAAACTGAAATAGGAAATGAGGATGAGATTCAAGAAATTAGAAGGCAGGGGATCTTATCGGAAGCTTCAAAGCTTATGGTGGCAGAGCTAATTGATGGTTACGTAGCCGAGATTGCAAAGGATCCTAACCTACCTTTGTCAGTGTTCATTGGTATCGCAGAGATGGTTTCTAGCTTTTCTCGACCGGTACACGATGGCCTTTATGGGTCAATCGACACATATCTCAAGGTAATGTTTGTCAAAGCTTTCTGCACATAATCAAAAGAAAGATATAGTGGTCAACATTATTAGCCGTCTTCCCAACATTGATCAGCATCTTAGTAACTGATATTTGTTCCTTCTACAAAGTTCTATTTGATATAACATTTTCTGATTTGAGTAGGAAAACAGTAAGTATAAGTATTACAATATCATAGAACGATATTGTGAGTGTAAAAATATGATGGTTGCCACTTTCAAAACCTATCATTAACCGAATCTATGGTTGTTGTATAGGTGCACCCTGGGATCAGCAAGAGCGAGAGGAAGAGGATATGCCGGTTGTTTGACTGCAAGAAACTCTCAGCAGATGCATGCATGCATGCAGTGCAAAATGAGAGACTTCCTTTGCGCGTAGTAGTCCAGGTGCTGTTTTTCGAGCAAGTTCGAGCTTCTGCATCATCCGGCAGCAGTACTCCCGATCTACCTAAAGCTATTAAAGACCTCAACCGTGCCTCCTATGGAAGCTCAAGGTCTGCTACGACTAATGCAGATGAAGATTGGGATGCTATGGCTTCTGCTGCAGAACTTAGAGCCTTAAGAGGGGAGGTGGCTGCCTTGAGAGTGGAGAATGGAGTAGTGCATGAGAGAAATTATGGAGATAATAAGATAAATTCTGACAAGGCTGCCATTAGTAAAATGAAAGGGCTAATTACATCGAAGAAAATATTTTCCAAAAAATGGTCGAGCAAATCGGGACAGGCGACTGAGAATAGCGGTTTGGATTCTTCAGAAAGTCTTGGATCTACCAACCTCGATGAAGCCAAGTCGATGACCATAAGAAGAGGGAGGCAGTCTGTTACTTAGCATAAAAATTCTGGAGGATGTAATTTTGCTGATATTTTGTTTTGGGGATTTTCGTTTTTAGTCCTCCATGTTGCAGTCAGTCGAGTGTACAACACTGTCACTGTATACTAAACGTATCCTATGTGTGTGTTACAGAATTTCAAGATAGACTTATCATAAGATGATGAGAAAGAGAAAAATATTTAAACAAATTGAAAGATTTATCCACAAAAGTTTTACTTTGAAATAATCACCACATTGTTTCCCCATGTCCAAAGACCTTGCTGTATGGAAGCCAACAAGAGTTATGATAAGTGGAGAATTAACTTAATCGAAAATAAGTAAAAGTTAAAAAAAACAAATGAAAAACGTTAGCCAATGGTGGCTCTATGAAGTGAGTAAACCATCATTTGTCTCTTTATTCCATGGAAGGCCAGAGTTGAAAGAATGAGGCCAAAAGTGTCCCTTTCCAAATCTTAGCTATGCAATTGAATTATCACCTCAAAACATTGCTCAGTGGTACTTTCCAAACATTTGGAGATCAGAATCCATTACCACTATAAAAATACAGCCAAATAATATAATATAAAAAACTAACCTAAATTCCTATATGGGCTGGATTTCCATTCTTTACAAACATCATTTCTGTATTGGAATTTACATTAAAAAATACAAAAATGTTGTTCTTGTGGTCCATTTCAGATAAAGACACCATGAATTGGATTAAGATGCCACGTACAATGGATCTTCTTCGTCCTTGGTTCTGGCCTCGATTTCAGCTTCGTCCTTATAAAATTTACTGTAATAATTTTGAAAATAACGAATAAGATTCTTTGTCTAACTTGAGCAGATATGGTTAAATAAAATAACGAGTACTTGAACAATGTAGTAAGCTCCCTGTATAATGGGACGATGACAAAATTATAAACAAAAGATTTATAATATAAGACATATATGTCGAGTTAATTCTTATCAAATGCTATTGAAACTTCATGTGCAAAACGTTACATTCCATGTAATGAACATATTATATAATACTGTAGCCTCCGTCTCATAAATTTATAAATAAGAATAATAAGCCCGTGTTTAACCCTAAGGGGTTGCTCAATTAGTCAGGTATTGGGTTTACTCCCCAATGGTCACCAGTTCGAATCCCCTCAGGGCCACTAAGGTGAGTACCCAGTTGTAAATTTCAGGGCCCCGTGGAATTAGTCGAGGTGCGCGCAAGCTGGCCCGGACATCCACGGTTATCAAAAAAAAAAGGCCGTGTTTGGTGTAGCTTTAAATTTTGATAAGAATTGAAGTCAAATTTAACAATTAATTTTAATCATATATTTCTTAGGACATATAACTTTTATTTACTTTGCAATCCCATAATTCATTAACTTTTATTTAAATTTTTATCGAAACGGAGGATAAAGAAGGTAAAGGGGAGTGGTGGGTTATAACGTGATGTAGTGAAAGATGAGTCATATGCATGTATGTATCACAAACCACTTGGAGATGGAATCTTACCTAGAAGACCTTTACATGTTCAAAGGACAAATCGATAAAAATATCACTTATACGCATGAATAGCAAATTTTATAGAAATACTACGAATGATTTTTTTTTTTTTTATGTACTTATAATTTAGTTGTGGTCGTCTGAACAACAAGCAACGTTACCTTAAAGAAATTATTATGAAATTTCGCATTTTTTGTTTCATTCTTTTGTTGCGGTGATCATTATTGGCATGGCTTACATGCGCTTTATCGTTCGTCTAGTTCATTCTTTTTCCATAAATCTTGATATTCTTTATTGCGGTCTTTTTGATCGTTCTGTGTTAAAATTAACAAAAATATTTTAAATTTTGAGAAGAAATAATTTTATTCTCTAATAATATAAATAAATAAAAAAGAGAAAAAGGAAGAAATAAGAATTATGTTGTTTTACCAGATGAAAATACCACCTTAATCGATATATGGAAAATTTTACTTGTACAATCGAGATTGACAACTTCTTACATGTGGGGGGGGGGGGGGGGGTATATCAGGGAGGTGTAACGACATAGCAGGATTGAAGAAATAACAGTGTGAGCATATATTCAGTATGATTGGAAAAGAATTGGCGGAAAAAAGGAGCCACCCGTTTCGCGGAGACAAGGAGCCGCGCTTGCCCAATACTTTGGAACCAACCCACCAATATCATGTCTAGTCAGCCTCCATTATGAAAAGAAGAAAGTTTTTTTTTTCTTTTTTTTTCCTTTCAAATTTTCACTCTTTTTCTTTTTAGTAAGTTTTGATATAAATGTTTTAGTTCAATTTTATTGTTCATTTTCTAAATGAGAAACTAATTTTCAAAATTATGATTAAAATGAAATACTATGCACAAAAAGATAAAACAATACTTTCTTTAAACCAAAACAAATTATTTTTTTCTAAATTAAAGTTAAAATATGAACGTACTATTATATCTAGGGAAAATTCCTCAAGTGTAGGGATTCTTTCACGGAATGTCGCAGCACTTGAGTTGCAGACAGTTTTTTGATTTTTAGTCACTTACCAATGAATTTGTGCCATGTGGAATTTTGTAAAATTTCCGTGAAAATTTCCCTATACCTATAGCACTACTCTATATCTAGCCTAAGAAAAAGATAAAATGAGAAATTTTTATTTAGAGGACACTTTTTGTAATTTCTAAAATAAAAAGGATGTCTTTATATTTATCATAAATTATAGAGGAAGTTCTTGTAATTTACTCAAAATACAAGCTCACTAACCATAGTTTACTCCACCCGACCCCACCCCACCCAAATGCTAATAATTCTCAACTTTTCTCCACATCACATGCACACCCTTCACCCCACCCCACCCCACCCAACCCAACCCCTTACCCTCTATATATTTCTAGCCTTCTACTTCCTTCAAGTCCAGCGGAAACTCTCTCTCTCTCAGTCTCTCTCTCTCTCTCTCTCTAATTTTTGCTTTCGTTTCTCTCTCTTGTTTGAGAAATCTGCAACTTTGATGCCCCTAAGAAAATGAGTTGCAATGGTTGTAGAATACTTCGTAAAGGGTGCAATGAAAATTGCATTCTTAGACAAAGTTTACAGAGCATAGAGAGCCCACAAGCACAAGCCAATGCCACTGTCTTTGTTGCCAAGTTCTTCGGCCGTGCTGGGCTTA
Source organism: Fraxinus americana (assembly GCA_035079005.1). Lineage (NCBI taxonomy): Eukaryota > Viridiplantae > Streptophyta > Magnoliopsida > Lamiales > Oleaceae > Fraxinus > Fraxinus americana. Next base: position 8,216,447 of record CM068714.1, read on the forward strand.
TGTCCTTTCTATCTTCAGTCCCCGAGTCTCAAAGACCAGGTAGATAATACATCTGGTCTAAAATTTTAAGCTAAATCGAGTTTGTGCGTGCAATTATTGATTGTTGATTATAATTTTTTGTATTGCAGGATTGTTCCAATCTTTATTATTCGAAGCGTGTGGAAGAACTGTAAATCCAGTGAACGGAGCAGTGGGATTACTGTGGACGGGGAACTGGCACGTGTGCCAGTCGGCGGTGGAGATTGTGCTGAAAGGTGGCGTTTTGCGGCCGTTGCCAGAATTTTCTGGGTTGATTCAGTCGCCGGAGTTTGTTGAAGGATCAGAAGCTAATAACACGGATTTTTACAGATCGCAAGATCTAAACTTGAGGGTTAAAAGGAAAGGTTTTGATGATGCGCAAAATGACCTAAATCTTGGTTTGACAGTGGGTTTTCCGGCGAAAACAAGAAAAAATGGGCTGGTTGAGGAACGGAGGCCGGCGTCTCCCTCGGACGAGTCTGAAACGACGACGTTGGAGAGTGGAATTCTGTGTAATCAAGAGTTGCAACAAAATCACCATGGACCGGAATCAAAGCTTTTGAGACTCTTTTTCTAAGCTTCTTTTTTAACCCTTCCAACTATTTTCCCTTTTTTTTTTTTTTGTGTGTGTGTGTTTTTCGGCTCAATTAAGGTTTTCTTCTCTCTTTTTGGGCACTTGATTTCTCAATTTTGCACTAAGAGGAAGAAACATTTTAGAATCATAGAGATCAAAGTTGCCTCGCGTATGAATTTTGTACTAACACAACTTCCTTTTCGTTTTTCTTAATAAATTTGAAGTTGTCTATATAACTTATTTCGTATCATTTCATTGTCGCACATGAAATAATTTTTTTCCTAAGGCAAAGTTTCATATGGACGATTGGAATAATAGACCAATGTCTCTAATAATTGGCAAAGGCACAATTAATATGTATTATCCTCAATATATTTAAATTAATCTTGGCCGAATATTCTTATCAAAGCCTTTTTATAGTACAATTAAAAAGCATTAAAAAATGGAGTGCCCTCATCCATTACTTAGTGCTTTATCGATAAATAATGTTATCTAACATTAATGATGGTACAACGTCAATTTAAATGGCACTATTCTAGTCGAATCAAGTTGGTCGAGTAAATAGACCACATTTCATGGATTTTGAGTCGTGAAAGAGGCGTGCAAAGAGCGCAGTGAAGGAGGGACCTACTAGTACTACTTTACACAAGTTGCACGTATCTATTTAATTAATAAAAATGGATTGGGTAGTATGTCATGAATTTTAATTAATTACAATTATAATATTAATTTTCAATCATAAAATCTTTGTTAAATTGAGATTTTTAAGGAAATGTTTCACTTGAAATTTTTCAGAACAAACTTAACTTCATAAAATTATACGTATGAGATATGCATTTAAGTAGATCACAAACTTTTGTTTGTGTCACTCGTTGAGAACGCGACAATTAATCCTAAATGATTTGATTCTTATCATGTCAAGAAATATTGTGGAGGGAATCTTATTGTAACACGTTTCTATTTGTTTATAATTTAAATTATTTATAAATAATTTCAAAACAATTTTCAAAAATCACATGTTTTTTTTTTTTTGGTATTAAATTGAATGATGCCATCCCCATTGATGAGCGACCTGCTTTGAGTCGCTGCGTATGCATTTCTTTTTTGGGATACGGACAAGTACCCAATACTTAAATTACCTATTCACCCTCAACAGTGGATGCTTTTCAAAGGTGGGAATGGAGGGCCAAAAAGTAAAGAAATAGTAATGGCAATTCATAAATGAACCATGCTACTTGTACAAGTAGTTCAAAATCATTGTGCAAATTCATTGTACAAATAGTTTAATTCTTCATAAATTCCTGACATAGATCCAAGTGCTTGCTTAGCATAACTTATTTGAAAATTATTGTTTCTCAATTGTCTTCAACCACACTTTCTTTCAATAAAATAACTCGTGGCTTTTCTTAATTTTTAACAACACTCCCAAAAAAAAAATTCACGATAAATAATCTCTCCAAAACACACGCTAAGCTCGAGTTCAACTAGAAAATAGAATATATATATATATTCAAAAAGTGTTTTGCTACAAAAACAGGGTCGGTGACAAGTATAAAAACAGGTGGGTCACGTGTCATTCAATGATTCGACAATTAAAAAAAAAAAATTACCCAAACAGGTGCTGATATATACACCTATTTTTTCCCCATTGTCACTGACCATGTTTGAATAACTTTACCCATTCAAAAATCTTCTTAAGTTAATAAAACTTCAATTTAGTCTATGTTTGAGCCCCATTATTAAAGGAAAAGAAAAGGCTTTTTGGTAATTGTTATTGGGTTCATAGACTAGAAAACAGTGAAGCATAGTGGACACAAACACTGCAACCCTGCTGGTTCATTTCAGACAAGAATAGTACCAATGCACATTCAATTGTTTGACTTTTTTGTCTTGTTTATACTGTCAGTCAGGTGGGTGAGGCTTCTCAACTATACAGCACGAGTTGTAGCTCAAGATGGGGGTGAGGGTGGGGAGACAAGAAGAACTACAGATAATTAATTATATTCCAAGATTTTGGAGTCTGGACGACCATGTGTACTAGTTGCATAATGTCCCATGCATAAAAGACACAACCTAAGGCTGTTTCACATGTATGTAATCATCGTGTGGATTCTTTTCAACTTAAATCGGTATTCGGGACATTTATCACGAAAAGAAAGAGTCAAAGGGTTCAAACAAAATCGACCGGAGGTTAAAAACAAAGAAGAAAATAAACATGTTCCCTACCAACACATCTGCCAATAAAACACAATCAGACAGCACTAAGATTAGAACAATAACATTATTTACATCAGTTTTTCATTTTCCTTGACAAGCAGAAAAAAAAGGAAAAAGGACAGTGTACAACTAATTGGTGAGAATGAAATATAATTTCCTGTAACATTGGATACCTGGATTACAGAGGACTGAAGCATTGATGTGTTAAAAAAAATCCAATATGAGACTAGTCATCAGGTCGATTCTTACATCCACCATTGCTACCTCCAGTAGGCCAAAAAGGTTTTGGTGTAGTGTTAGCATTTGGAGTCGACAGTCAAATATAATCAGTTCTAAGGGTCTTGGTCAGGCTGATGATACACAGTTACGTTGTAGCATATGTGTTCTCAGACTAGTTTCTTTAACCTGTAGGTTTAGTTGGAAAACAAATTATCCAAATGATGCAAAAAAATTATTGGGAAGAATGCAAAATTTGTGTTTACCTGCATTGCTGCTATCATGGATATAAAATCCGTGCACTGTTCAAGTAAAGCCCGCTCTTTAGCCGTGACTTTTGCAAGTTCAGTCACTAATGAGTCTGCTTCTTCGACCTGAAACACGATTGAAATTGTTCTGCATAGGTCAGCCATGTAAATACAACAGCTTTCGGCTGAAATTCAAAATAACATTCTAGTCCCATCTCTCTCTTATCAAACAAGGCTTATCCAGAGATTGCGTCGAAAGAACAAAATGGAAACATTTTAGTCTATGCTTATTATGACTGGAAAGGGAACACAGCCAAAGACAACTAATGGTCCTATCACCTATGTACTCGTTCCAATGTCACTATGGATAAGGAGGGGTGGGGGGTATCTTTGACTTCTTAAGCATGTTTGGCAGAGCTTTTGAATCTTACAAAATGTGTGGATAAAATTAGAGTTCAACCGGCTGCAATTATAAGCCAAACATGCACAAGATAGCAAAATCAAACCCAATAGACTATTATTTGCAGCAAAATGCAAACAGAAGCAGTTTTCCTACATTTTTTATTCTCAAAAGCTACCATTCCTTCTTTGCTCACAACCCAAAATAAACGAGGGCATAAAATTAAGAAAATTCCACCCGTATCACCTCTGTCAGGAATTGTTTTCAGCGCTGGTGTATTTTTTTCAATAAATCATAATTCACAATACCATTGTCAAATTTTAATTCACATTCAAGGGAAAGCATGCTGTAAACAAGAGTAAATGAGATTACCCTTGGCAGAAGTGAACATATTGAGGATGCCATTGTCTGCATCACATCAACTGTGGAACTAATAGCATCTTTCAAGCTTTGCATGTCGGCCTGTCAAAATTGATTCTCGATTTTGTCAAACTAAATTAGTTTTACACTTCAGGCTTAGAACATTAGCAAAAAGAAATGAATACTGCAGGACACATACAATTGCTCCTCCAACAACCGGAAGACGAAGAGTGCTAGCCTTCAAAGCTTCAATAGCTCCTAGCAAAGAAATTGAGTGGTTTTTATCCAAAGAAGCCCAATCTTCCAAAAAGGACATCTACATCAGAAATATGAACTGACTTTAAATTGGTCGAACTGAAAATATCTACATCATACCCACATCCACAGGCACATACCCACCAACAAAGAAAGGGAAGAGATAGTTCAAACAAATTCCGAGATAATGTAGGTTTCACCGAAGAGAAATTAGTTGGAAATCAAATAAAAATAAATAAATTTTACAATAAAAGAAATTTAAGTTATAATACTATTAACCCGCAACTCATGCAAGGATACCATATTCGAAGTATACAGACTTAAAGAATAGTGGTTGCAAGTCAATGGCACTCAACCGTATGCAAAAATATATCTCCATCTATAAAAACTCTAAAATGATCTCATATTGAATCACATCATCAACAACTTGCCAAAATTATTGATCTAAAAGTATCCATTCAAGCCCCCGTTTGAAACCCATTTTTTTCTCATTCTCATTTTTTTGTCTTTCTTCATTTCAACCACACAATCTATTAATAAAATAATACTACACATAAACCCAAAAATTCTCATTACTTTTCAACCACACATTCTTTCATCAATCACTATTCCAGAATTTATTTTTTTCCAAAATGAGTGTCAAACAGGGGCCAAATATGGGTAAAAAGCTAAGAAATATCAATATTTCAAGATCAATTCTTCCTAGCACTCTCACAGTAACAGTAAGAGACTATTATAGAGACATCCCATGAGATAACTAACAGAAACAATCCCTCTCTTTCTAAAAACTGGTCTGAGTTGAACGTGCATTGCATGTTATTCTAAAATACTTTATAAATACTGTTAAAGTAATATTTGATACCAATTTATTGGGAGAATTTGACAAGTCTCAAATGAACTAAAGAAAATAAAATTTAGGATATAAATTTAAGAGAAAAAAATTGTACTTTCAAAACTCAACTTCTATAATTCAAAATTTTTTTATGATGAAATAATACAAATAAGAAATATTTTTATACTACATTTGGTACATAAGAATTAATTGCTAATACTTGAATTTAAACACATACTTAAATAAATATAAATTCATTTATAATGACGCTAGATTTATGTAAATCAAGATTAATCAAGTCAAGATTCATTGAGTCTAGATTAATGTGAATGTTAATTAATTGAAAATTAATAATATGAAATTCATACATGAAAAGGATTTTGTAGTAATTATTATATATTGAAAAACGAAAAATAAGATATTATTGAAATAATTAAATTATAACGTGTATTGCACATTATTCTGAAATACTTTATAAGTGCGGTAAAAGTAATATTTGATACCAATTTGTTGGGAGGATTTGATGAGTCTCAAACGAAATAAAGAAAATATAAATTTGCGAGAAAAAAATTGTACTCCCAAAACTCAACTTCCATGATTCAAATTTTTTGTAATAATAAAATAATATAAATGAGCAACATTTCTATACTACATTTGGTACGTAAAAAATAATTGCTAATACATGAATTTAAACACCCATTAAAATTCCTAGATACATTAATAGAAATAAATTCATCTATAATAACTTTAGATTCATGTAAATCAAGATTCATTGAGTCTAGATTAATGTGAATGTTAATTAATTGAGAATAATAATAAGAAATTCTTACATGACAAGGATTTTGTAGCATTTATTACACATTGAAAAACGAAAAGGTATTATTGAAATAATTGAATTGTAGTAAGGTTAAAATCGTCCAAAACTTATTCTCACTTGATGTGATATTTAATATATTATAGATAAAAGACACCCTTGAGGTTTGTTCTTCACACAATTCTTCCTTACTCATTTTTTTAGGCATGTTATGTGTAATACCTAAACTGTCCTTACTAAATGAAAAAAAGGAAAAAAAAATCCCTAAATTGCAGCTGACCCCAGATGATAAAATTTCAAGTTTCAAAAAGCCTTGGACATTGCATAGGACTGAAGAATAGTTACATCGATCGCTGCCAGTAAATGGACATTGCATGCACTACTAATTTCTATAGCTTCTGTCAAGACGTTTATGTAGTTAAATTTCTACTATGACATTGCCAGTAAATGGATCGTACGCCTCAATCACTTCTTTTGGGGTAAGATTTGAATAAATTTTATACATAAAAGAACCAAGTGTGTTTTAACACTGTGCCATTGTCCTCTTAATATAACAAGTAGCAAGTCAATAACACCAATCAACATGACCACCAGAGAAAATTTCCAACCTTAACCGGAAGGATCACTATAATCATTTATGACTATAATATACATAATTTAAGCTATATAAAAACTCAATGAAAATATAGATCTGATGATGGAAAATTTATCATATAAAATAATAACTGTTACTATCAGTTACGACAAACCAGTAAGTAAATATTTCTAACTGCAGTTGCAGTCCAACTTTATACTGACATTAAACCATTCATATCTTAAAAAGAGATTTCTACAGTTGTGTTTTGGGTCAAAGGATTCCCATGTTCGACAATAATTTTGCAGCTAAATGTAGGAATAGAGCTTACTTGACCCTTGAGAATGGAAGCTAGTTTTAACTTTTGCCTCAGCAATTGCAATCTGTGTCTTTTTTTGGTGACAGTATCGCGCAGATCAGAGATTGTTATCCATGCATTCCATAGGTTTTTCTGATGAAGAAAGGAAAAAGTTCAAATACTTTTATGTGCAGAAAAACACTTCAATAAGAAAACCCAGCAACAAGTAACCTTTTATACAGAGTGCAAACACACACAACATGATAGTAAAAGTAGGTTGCCATGAAAAATATTAGGTATGAACATTCCAAAGAGACTAAAACAAAATTATCAAACAGGTGAAAATCTAATACATCAAATAAAATTAAGAATAAGAGACATGTAAATATTCAATGTAGAAGAATCAAAAAAGAGAAACTCAAAAGTTGTTCACGAGGTCCAGATTGAGAGATGTATCAAGTTTGAACATACTGAGCAACTTGCACTACAACTCACTTCATGTCCTGAATCGGACAAAAAAGAACATATCCAAAAACTTGCATTCAGAACAATCGCAAGAGCTATATGCACATTGTCATATTGAAGATAGAAGCCATAAAAAAGAGGGAAAGAGAATAAATGGCAAGAAGGATAGCAAAAATTACATAATCTAGAAAAAGAATAAAAATAACATAAGGTAGCCTTTAAACCTTTCATTAACATATTTATTTTAATGATTTTAGCCTTAATTTAGAGCTCACATCAAAGGTACTCCTAGAGAATACTTGTAAATTTTTACACATGGAAGTGAAGCTTCTTGAAAAGGAAACTTCCAAGTTCCAACAAAATACACACAAATCAACAAAAAGGAAGTTAAAATAAATAATAGAATTGACCTCGATATCTGTTCGTGCATTTTGCTTTTAAAACATCATGAATTATAATTCCGATTGTTGCATTTTTCAAGGCTAGATTTCATCCGTTCATTTGTCCATTATTCTAATAATGTGAAAGACTTTCAACGTTGAGGAAGGATACACATTATTTCCTTCTCTATGACTAAACTGTTATCATAAGCCACATAGTAATTCTATATATGTCTGTTTTAACCTGAAGTTAGCACACACTAATTGTCAATGTCCTCCAATGATATCAAAATTGGTCCATATGAGTAATTATCTCAATCAACTTTAGTTCTTACTAACACGGGTTCATCACAAACACACATCATCCTGATATATATGCTCCTGTAGATACTTTATCGCGTTCGCCAAAAGAATTATTAGAGACAGATAATTTTAAGATTTTGTGAATTATAGAAATTGTACTATGTTAACACCGCACAGCATTAGTAGCATCAAATTGGCTCATGACAAATATTAGATTACATCTGTGTTGCCACGTTTCTACATTTGGAAAATAACCAAGTCTACTGCTAAGAGGCATAGTTGCATAAGTCCAGGGGCGGATGCATAGGGGGCACAATCGAACTTGCAAAGAAGTTGGGAAAAATTTTACAATCGAAAATTTACGTTCAAAAAAATCTTACCCCGTGTAGTTTTGCATCCGAAAATTTACATGGGATATAACTTTTTCGGATGTAAAATTTCGAAAATTTTTGATGTTATATTCCATATAAAATTTCCTAATAAAATGATGAAAATTATATTGAGAAATTTGTATCGCAAAAATAATAAATGTTAATGAAATAATTAATTTTTTTAAAAAAAATGCGAGTTAGACGTCTTTCTTTAAGACTCACGTTTAACGTATTTTTAACTATTTTTTATATCTATTTGGACTATTCGATATGTCAATAATGTAATTCTCGAAATAAGTTTTGAGATGACATAAGCAATTTGTAGATTTGATTAGCGTACGATTGTCTGAGAATTTTTAAAATTAGCATGTTATCGAAATTCAAATTTATTGTGATTTTGCCCCTGTTTGGTAGAAATTAAAATCAATTTTTTAGTAAATTTTGATAAAAGTTAAACAGTTATGGATTCCATGAAATATGTTATTAAAATTAATTGTTAACTTTGATTTAGATTAAAATTTAGATTAACAACTGAGATTATTTCTGGTGATTCCAACACATTTTTACAGATTGTTTAAGACAGATAGTGAATTATGATTTACACAACTACTTCATCAATGTGCTTCACTGCTTTGAGTATCAAATTTGTCAGCAATTCTCTATAAATTAGCTTCTTTACAAAGATCAGTTGCTACTAGAGCAGATATTAACCAAGTGAGAATGAACATAAAATTCAAGAGTACGAAAAGTGATATTCATTATTACAAATCTCAAAAAGAAAGAGAAGATGATCATTTCAAGTCAAAGAATGTATCTAACAGAAAAACATGAATATTAATATAACAGATATTATCTGGCCAGAAGGATATGTATTGATACTGCTGCTTAAGAGATGTGTAGGAAAGCATAGCGGAAAAATTAACTCATAACAACGGAAATATAAATCATGATGTTTTTAATTTTATGTGGACTCGATATCTTAATCTACACCAGTAAAAAATCACTAAAGTAAGGGAAAACTCTACAGGACAAAGATAAACTACACCCTAACTTTTTTATTGCGGCTGAGTCAGCTCAATCTCACAGCAGTGAGAAACAAAGACAATCACCAAGTCTAGATCACAAAAACGGAAATGCAAAGCAAACAAGAAATGTGCAATCAAATTTCCTATGATAAAATTAAACATGTGAACGAAACTGAACTGCACCTGTCATTTATCAAGTACACATGCAACAGCATAATTCCTTTTTCTTCCGTTTTGGATTTATGTGCTTCCTTTGTTATTTACATTAGAATAACATATGCATTGAGACAGTGACCATAGAGATCAAAGGAAAGAGCCCTTCGACAGTTCCACAGACAAGAGAACTCTCTCTGCTAAATTAGGGCTAAGACATGAAACATTAACTCACTATAGCTAGCTTACTTTGACATATGAAGACTCAAAGAGCCTAGTATTTTAGGAAACCATACCAACAAATATGAAACACATTGTCCTATAGCCTGCAAAACAATTCTCTATGTTTGTTTTCCTATAGCTAACTGAGTTAACATGTGATTTTGCCAAACAGCATCTATATTTTTATTGTTCATCTTTATCTCAGTACAGGAATTGTCAGTTAGAATCTTAGATATCACACATAGGTCTTCGCATGCTCAGTGGAAATAGTTGATTCCCAATTTTCCAATATAATGGTTTCAACATGTAACCTAGAAGTGTTTATCACCACAACTTGCAAAGAAATCAAATCATGAAGTTAGCATCAGAAATAAAAGAATAATTACGTCCACATTCTGACTTGTGCAAAATTTTTGAATGAACCATTTACCAGGAAAAAGTAAAAAAAATACACATACCAAACATGCTTGTAATCCTCCATTAGATTATTAGTTTTGAGACAATTATATCCTTTCAACAACTAATATGTACTCCCAATACATTCATCTTCCTGTATTTCCTCCACCAAGCATCTTATACGTCCAATAAAACTATAACTTAAATATTAGCGGTGTACAAACTGGTTCCATATATTTGAAGATCACAAGATGCAAGAGAAAAGTGGTGAAATTCTATTATGACTGTTTGCGTCTATCAAAAACATGTGTAGCACAGTTAAATATTTCAACAAAAACAAGGCATTAATTCATGTGGAAAGGGTTAATCAGCTATCCTTCATGCCTTGGAACATACCCTAGTGGATGTTGCACTCAGAATCCAAATGTTTTACACTACAACAACAAAGGTACCAAACTGGCACAAAACTCAATTACAGGTTTGCACATTTGTATTGTTCTGACAGTACCTAATAAAGAGAATGGTGGCTAAATTCTTATGTACTCGTAACAATTCATTTATCCCGCTTGGTTTCACCAAGATTATCGAGTGTTAAGCATTTGTTACACAAAAAAGTAGTTATGATCATTGTCAAAAAAGAAGCATGCATGGACTGTCACTAGCTAAATTGAAAGCAACCCATCAAATTTTGTATACTCAAAACCACAGTTCTCACCTCTGCACTGTGTTTCTGCACCAGCAGGACAGCTTCAGTTCTAGCATTTACAAAGCGCCACTGCAGTTGTCGATTGTACAGAAGCCTCAACAAGTGTGCGTCAAAAATGCGGTTCTCTCCAACCTTCCCCCTCCTAACGTCAACGGAAAAACTAAGAACTGAGGGTGCCTCACTAAAATTATTGCTAATTGTACTAACAGCATTTCTGACACGAGATGGAGATGATCCGACAGGTGTATTAAGCTTGCTGGGAGATGCAGCTCTAATACCTCCACGAATTGGAGAAGACATCATTCTCGGGGAAGACAGCGGACCATCACTTGGGAACTTTTTCAATTTCGGAGGCACAATCAGCTTGGACCCAGGACTCGTCGATAAGAGTGAACCTGGATCCTGCAACCTCCTCAATCGACTATTTGTTTCTTGCCAAAATCTAGCCGAAACAACAATTCCGCGAGGCCCATTACGGCCATGGGAGGCCCCACCACATTCTTGAGCTCCTGAAGTACTACCAGAAGAGACACTATCCGTATCAGATGCAGTGAGATCAGATTGCAGAGAAGACTCGTTATTTACCAAATTTCCATCCGGCGCGGCCTTGAGAAGCTGGGAACAGCCCAAATCAAGACTAACCCTGCCATCCAAGGATGCCCTACTCTCATCAATCAATGATTGTTGCAATGTTCGAATCACATTTCCAGATCCAGTGAGCTTACTCTTCTCATCACCGCTACCACTACAATCCAAACTTCTTGACAATGGATTCACAATCCGGTTCCGCGCTGGCCATCGATGCTGATCGGCCAGCTTAGTATTCTCTACTTGATCTCCTCCTCCATCGCCCTTCCCTCTCGATGGTGTACTGCTCCTTCTCCTCTCAGGAGTGCCCTTCCTCACACTACTAGAGTTAGGCGAAGGTGGGGCCACCCTAGTCTTACTAACGGGCAGCGAAAACGCTTCACCTTGAAAGGAAACAGATAATCTTCGAGTAGAAGTGACCAAAAGCTTTGTGGCAGCTGAAACCTCATTACTGCAATTGCTATGCTTGGAATCAAGATCAAGTGCTAAGGGCCTTGCAGACACGGGCCGCCGGCGGTCCACAGAGACAGACCTCTTCGGGCCCGACGAAGGCGTATTCAAAACCGGGGTCGAATTTCTCGAGACCAAAGGAGACGGGTACCTTCTAGAAGAGACGGAAGATGAGGAAACTGAAGAAGCATTTGAGGTTGAAGGGGACATGTATCTTGAAGAGACAATTCTCGATTTGGGCCTTTTAGATGTATTGCCTGAAACACCATTACTATTATCTTTTTCAGAAGGCAATAATGGTGGCCTTCTTGAACGCTCATCTTGAGAGGCGCTGATTTTGGGGTTTTGTGGGGCAGTCGTTGAAGCTGTTCCAGGAGCAGCAACCACCATCATAAGGGCCAGGAACACACATACACACACAGTTACAGTGAAAATTCACCACACACAAACTCACCAACAAGTCCTTTTGATATCACCATTAATCTGCAAAAAAATATCAAGAAATTCCACTGTAGCTCAAGAAACCATAATGAGCCATTGAAAGATTCCACATTCTTCCAAGATTTCTTCACAGGAATCGAAAGGACAATGCTGCTAAATCAAAGACAAAAAAGCCCAGGAAAATTTGTAAATTGAATTGGCGAGAGATTGAGAATTAGGGAGAAGGGGTCACAGAGTTTTGGTGCATTCACTTGGGGGACGAGGTGAATTTGGGGGTTTAGTTGGACTTTGAAGAGACGTTACGCTAACCATAATCAAGAAAATTTAAACTTTATTAATTGATAATACTTTTTTCACTTATTTTATTATATTAAAAAACAATTATAATTTAAACTTTAGTTGTATTTGTTTTTTTCGGTTTTGGTGATGATAAAGGGCTTTAAGTATCTTAATAGGTATTTTATAGGGATTGATGGGACTATCTCAACTCTCTAAAGAGTCTAAACTCCATTTTTGAGTTCCACATTTTGAAGGAAACCTCTTCAATTTTTCATTGCCCAATCTTCGACGTCAAACATGATGCGATTTAGGAACATTTACGCTTAAAAAATCTGTAATTCATGTTTGAGTCAAGATTCGTGATAATTGTGTAAAGACTTTCGATTAAGTGAACCACAAGTTTGAGTCAATAAACGTAAATAGCAACTTCGATTCTATGAACTTGTAGAAGAGTGAATAGATAATCAAAATAAACGATCATTATGAGGGTGGAGTTAAAATTCTTTCTCCTCTATTATTAATTGTATGCACATTCGCTAATTTAAGTAACAATATCTTTCTTTCTCAACCTAAAATATCGATGTAAAGTATATAGCACAGTTATCATAACTGGGTCGGGCCGACCGTTATCATAATTAGACTAGATCGGCCGGTCGGGCCCCGAAAACCGTTGAACCGGCCAGCAGTCCGATCCGGTTAGGTTAGTGTTATTTGGTCTATTTGCAAGTGAACCGGTCGGTCTGTTTTATTATACTTCGAATTGAATGGGTTTACAGAAAATCAGAACCGGTTCAATGTGTACTGGTTTTTTATTAAATTGGTTCATAGAAAAATTTAATTTCAGATTTGAAGAAGAAGAGATTCGAACCTTTGTAGTTCCGATTCAATGTGAAACGGTTTTTTATGAAATTGGCCCATAGCAAAATTTAATTTCAGATTGAAGAGATTCGAACCTTTGTAGCTTATACGGAAAGTTGACATTTATAGAAGCTTTGCAATTTATGTTAGAGAAATATATATGTTTAGTTCAGTAAAAATGACATAAAAAATATATATTTGACTTTTTGTTTTAAAAACAAATTTTCATTAAAACTATAGTCTAACAATGACCTACCGGTTGAACCCGTTGACTCGATGATTTGTTCGGATCAATTCTGATAACTATGGTATATAGTATAAACCTACACCAACCAACATGCCAACCTTTCAAGATGAGTGCCAAATTTCTTTTACTCCATTTGTATTTGTCTAACGGTAAATAAGATGTTAGACTATCAATAAAGAGAATAAATAACGTATAATATGTGCTAATTAAACACGCGAGAGAATATAAGAATTACCTCAAAAGCAATTTTAGAATATGAGGAAAGGAAGAGCGATCTATATTCTCTTTAGATTAAGAGCATGTAGCAAATTTGTGTAGGAGAATTTAGAGGAAAGTGTTTTGGCTTGAAAAAGATGGCAATTTGCCTTGTAACATTTGCAAGGAATGACCCAGCTATCCCTTTTTCTTTGTTTTTTAGTCGGCTTATAGGATGCACCGTCGCATTCTATCACTGTCACCCTTGCTTTTAACGCATTTATTTATGCATTAATATGCCTATCCTTGCTCCTAAGTGCCACCGTCAAATTTCGACATTTAGAAAATAATTCTCTATTTTTCAGGTCTATGATAAAAGGTTTTAAAAAAATGACGTGATGAAAATAAAGGACGAGTCACATCTTTGACGGCCCCAACCTGCCCTATCTACCCTGAGTTTTGGTGAATGAGGTAAATCGCAGGTTATGCCTCCAATGGTACAGGGTGGAAGGTCGCTTGTACACCTTGTACACTTACACTTACCCAATGGCCAAATCCATATTTCAAAATTCGAAACATTGACGCGGCAGCCTTAAACAAAGTTGCAGTTTTTCCACCTTCCCTTTTTACCACTTGGAGATGTGCCCTGGGGGCTACGACGTGTTGAAGATAAAATTTTAGATTAAGTGGTTTAACATTATATCATAGCAGATGAAAGATCCTAGATTCAAGTCTCGTCTGCCACCCATATCTTAAAAATTGAACACAATTGGGATTTTCATGAAAAAACTAATACATGTGTATTTGATCTTATCTAACATTTTAAGTTTCGCAAAATACTCGTGCCAGACTTTGGACTCTATCTTGGCCAAATCTTACGCATGTCTACTAGGTGTTATTTTTCTCTCGTTTCAACCCATTGCTAGTTTTGCTGAAAGATTTAAATAATTAGATACATAGCAACAATAATGTGTTACATCGATTTTGATATATTCCTTCTTAACTGTCGAAATTGCTCATTATCACCTCTAATTATCAACGTACATAACATAATTAAAGGTTTAGTATTAAAATCAACTCCTTAATCATCACATTTAAAAAGGTTGGAAACAAACAAGTTGAATTTAGAACCTTGTTGTGATGATTTAATGAATATTAATGGTAGTTAGAATATTTGAAGACATGTGTGTGACTTAAAGTACACTCTAATATGTAATTAGTTCAAAAGTAACACATCCATCAATGAGTGAAGGTTTGTTAATTAAGTAATTAGTTAGCCCATTCTCAAAGTGATCAACTATTCAATTGAATCATCGTGTCTAATGGATGGGCCGACCACTTAGGTTTCCAACTTTGTTATAAAGGAAAATGTGAACTTTTAACACCAGCATGTTTTATTATCAACGAAGATAAAGAATATACAGATTGAGAAATTCAACTTGTTCATATGTCAACAAAATAAAGAACTTCCTAGAAATCGAATGGATTCGATCTTATACATATGCGAGGAAGGCAATAAAAAAATGAGGTCTTCTTTCTTTCATTAATTAGGAGCCATGCGAGATGAAAATCTCAAATTTTGAAATAGATTTGAGTGAAAATGCACAGGTTAAGAAAAGTAACACAACTCGTGCTAAAGGTCAACTTAGAAGAATGGGTAAGGAAAATAGTTGCCGAATGTCGTAGTGCCGCCAACTGCTGTAGCGTCGTCGTCCTGGCTCCTAATTTACGAACGGATTCGAAATAACAAGAAAATTCAGGGTTGATTTGCACACACAAAAACTACCTAGGCAGATTTGCAGAATCTGGAAAATTTAGGGATCAATTTGCCGTGTCCAAAAATTCAGGATCGATTTACAAAATTTAGGGGAACAACGGCGTGTTTGGGGAATGGATCAAAGATAAGCTCAATTAGGGGATCCTACACCACCTTAAAACCCATCGAGTCAAGATTATAGTGTTCTGGTAAAATTATTATTAATTTTTAGGATGAATATTGAATAGTATGGAATGCAATGAAAGTTGTGCGTAATAAATGGGTAATAGTGATAATATATTCGCAAAACTATTTTTGAGAATTATTATTAATTAAACACAGGCAAATTGAAAAGTCATTAAATTAATTAATTAAAGCAATAAATGAATTTTTTAAAAGGTTAGAATAATTTAGGTGTGTTAAATGGGGTTACCCTAGCCGAGCGCAAGTCTGCTCGCTCAACCAAAGTGTGACACAGCTCATCTTTGGTGAGCTCGCGAGCCTTTTCTTATTATTTTATTTTTTGGCCAGTTGGCTCGCATAATTGAAGAATTCATGAATCAACTCGTGCAAATCGATGAGCAATTCGTACAAAAAATTAGTTGTTCGACTGGCTAGTGAGACAAGCGGACGACTCGCCCACTTAACATGTCTAGGACTAGAGTAATTAACCTACCATACGGCCAGCTTAACCAAATAAAGAAACTGAGATAATCGGTTTCTGCCATATTCTCTCTTCCAAGAAAATCAGGTAGATTCAGTCAGTTCTAATCATTATGCATTTACGAAAACAATGAAAACTTCAGAATGAATTACACTGTTTTCTGGGCTAAGATTATCCTTCGGAAAACCCGGAAATTTTCACAACCTTTTTAGAATATTCGTTGTGGGGATCTCACACTTGAATCTTGAATGCTTCTTTGCAGATTTTTGCATTTAAATTTCCCTAATTTTCTTAATTTCCTTTTCTTGAACTCAAGAACAGAATGAAATGATTATTCCGGTAAATTGGAGTTCCAATATTCAAGATTTATAAGATTTTCTAATATGCATTTTGAAGTTTGATTGCAGGTTGAAAGAAGTTTTGATGTATAGTTCATCTATTGCTTTCTGTGATGATTCTTGGGCTTAATTTTTTTTTTTTTATCATTTTGTTTATTTTCCTAATGATATGGGAGAAAAAACATTTTCCTCTGTATATGTAATTGAGTTAATGTACTTTAATTTCTTTTATGCCACTTTAATATCATTCAGATTCGATTCTATGGAGAAGTCTGCCAAGAGACAACTTGATCAAGAATGTGTAACTAGGTTTTCATACTCTTCCATTTTTTGCTCAAATTTTCATAACCAAATAAACGTTGCCATTATGGTGTATTAATGTGTAGATACTCAGCAATCTCTTTCTTTCAGGAAAAAGCAGAAGTCGCACTATGAACCTCAACAAGATACCGAGAATAATGACGTAAATCCTATAGCTGGAATCAGTGTAGAGGTAGAGCGTGTACATGTTCTTTCTCATTTTTCAGGTTTGAAAGCTTAAGCATTTTAATTTTACGATTTCTCTCTATCAGGAAGAAGAACAGAAGATGTTTTCGTGGGGTGAGCGAAGTAGAGCTCTGTCACAAGAAGAAACGACATTTCTGCAGAAAAATGCCTTGCAGAGAAAATTGGAGAACATCAGTTCTGTTGAAAACGTACTTCTTGAGAGTTCTTTCAAATATCAGTTTTTTGAAGGTAAATATTCATTGTTTTTTGTCGTTCTGACAGTGTCAATATGTGGAATTAAGAGCAGAACTAAAGATGTGGAACATTGCTTATCACTGGTGAGAAAATTTCTCAGTATAGTCCATTATTAGGAGGTAAGATTTGTTAATGATGTTCTTATCATGTTAAATCCAGTGTGTAGAGGTGAGACTGCATGGACTAATAAGCAAATTGATTAAGATGTCAAAGAAGGTTGGTGTGTATAATTTCCTGTTTATGTTCGTCATATCAGCTTCTTTGTCTTTGATTTATATCAAAGCTCATTGAGTCTTCGACAGAAAAGAAGCCTAATGTTGTCCACAGCAGAAGTTCAACATTGTGTCGTCATCTCTAACCAGGAACTTTGGAAGAAGGAGATTATGCGTGATAAAGAGGTAAAAATCAAGAACCTTGCGAGCTTGTTCTGTTATTTGATTCATTTCTATGAAGATGTAGTGAGTTCTTTCTGAGAATAGGGAAGTAATTCACTTCAATATATATGTAAATGCAGTTTAGAGGAGAAATTGCTGCTAATGTTGACAGGAACAAAGATATAAAATGTGCTGAACCTTCCCAGGTATTATCGAATAAAACTTGACAGAAATTTCATACTTTTCGTTGGATATAAGACAATGTATTGTTTTTCTTGTTCTGCATTTTTAGGAAAATAAAATGAAAAGAACTGCAGATGAGACACTTCGCTCTGCAAATAGAGCAGCCAGGGCAGCAGCAGGTTGGGACGACATCACATCAAAGTGGAAATTTATGGACAAACCAGAACGGAAGAAGCAAGAAACTAGCAGTAGTAGTCATCAAGAATCACAAAGAAAAGGTACAATGCTGACTGATTGTGTTTTTAGGCATTTTTTGTTTTGTGTGATGGTCGATGAATACATTGCAGGGACAGTAAAGGGGATTGAGCACAAGATAACAATCAAGGACACTATTGCACTACTTGAAAGGGAACCCCTAATGTCAAAATCGACACTCAACTACTGCTTATGCAATCGGTAAAATTTCAATTTGCATCAGTTTGAAGAGGTGAGAAATCGAGATTAGAAGAGATGAAATGAAAAACAGATTTGAGCTTTTCAATTCATTATTATCATCCCTGTCTAGCAATTCAAGCTGCTATCCAGTTTCGTCCTGTTACAATTTATAATACCGAGATACACATATCAAGTCTCTATTCGTGATTCTACTACTCTGTTTCACGTGCCAAGCTAGTAAAGAGCAAAGGGAAAGACGATTCTCTACCAAGTTAACATCCGAAGTCATAAGGCACCAGTCCTTTCAGCTCAGGTCCATTAAGTCTGTTGTGCTCGAAACTGAAATAAATGCCAGAAAGAAGATCCATCCAGTTATTGTCGTCAACATAAAAACAGAACTTGGCATTAGGTACTATCAAAAATTGAATATCGAATACGCCTCTACATTTGAAGGACAACTAGGTCCATCTGTGATACAGTGGAGACTCGTGTAGTCGAACATAACTGTGCGAGTCTTGTGTTTTTTCTTGTCATTTCAATGAAAATATTGTTTTTTTTACTTCAAAAACTTGTGTCCAACAGTGGAGATGCACAAATCAGAATCTTAAACACATCAATGTAAAGGCGCATAAACGAGGTGGGAACAACACAGTTCAACTCGAATAACAGTTAAACTTGAGCATAATAAAATGACAACAGAGCTTGCTGTGAAGTACCTTTCCATAGAGAAACTACCAAAAGGGCCATCGACCGGTATTGTTCCACAAAGATCATTGTTGGAAACATCACTGCAAACATACAATTCTCCAAACATAAGCTATAGAAATCAAGACTAAAACTTTTTGAGGTATGGAACTACTGCACTTTTCAAACTTACAATACTTTGAGGTTTGACAGAGTGGTTAGTTCCCTCGGAATCGATCCTGTTAGCTTGTTATCGTTTAATCGTCTGCACATAAACAGCTAATGAATACCAAATTCAAGAATCAGAGAGTGCAGACTTTATCTATTTAATATTTATACTCACAAAAATCTAAGAGACTTCAATTTGGCAAAAGATTTTGGAATATTTCCTTCAAATTTGTTGCCATATAGATCCATGCTAATAAGATTTTTCAACTTCCCCAACTCCTTGGGGATTTTTCCTCCTATGTTGTTATGGTAAAGTTCCCTGCAGTCCATGTAGAATTTCTACCTTATTACCAGAAGAAATACCGAAAGGTAAAACTTTGAATCTAAAACTAAGATAAGAAGAATACAGATACTGCAGCTGCTTGAGTTCACCAAGCTCTGAACCCAAACTTCCAGAAATGTTAGAATTGCCCAAATCCCTATATTCAAATTGAAATTAACAGTACTATTATTAAATAATGAACAGGAAAAGGCAACATGATTTCATAGAAACAACATAGGATTAAAGATCTTACAAACGAACAACATGGTCGTTGGAATCACATGTTACATGGAACCAAGTACAAGGACTGACAAGAGTAGGATCCCAACTCTGAAGAACATTATTGGGATCAGAAAGTCTTGTTCTTAAACTATGCAAAGCATTTCCTGATATTCAAATTCAAAAACAAGAAATCTGTCAGATGGGCTCTTAGAAATTCACAAACCCTTTTAAAATATAAGAAAAAAATATAAATTACCTTCAATATTGGTGGATATTGAATAAGAAAAAGAGAGGAGGAGGACGGTGAAGAAGAGGAGAGAAGGAAAAGCCATTTTAGAGAGAGAAAGAGACTGATGGTATTGAAGTCTAAAAGGTGGAAATATAATACTAATAGTGAGAGACACTCACAGTCAAGTCAATATCGGTAAGCCAGTTACTGTTCCATGCTTTGATTGTGTACAAGATGTTTCGAGTGCATGACACCCTTGTACTTTCTGCTAAGATTATTGGTCTCAACTGTAGCAGAATAGGGGGACCATCCCACCCTTTCTTCTACGGTTCCATCCATATGCAATTGTGTTTAACTATGTTAATGGTTGTGAAAGTTTTTAGGAATTATATGTTGAAGGCAATTAAAGTTAATTTTTTATTGTAATAATTATTTGTTTCTCATGCTAATATTAATGGTTACTGTGTTAAAAACACTACGATAAATCCTATTTAGAGCCATTAACTGTCGACGTGTCATCGGATGATATTTTTCATTGGATTAAACTATATGTACTACACCATGTACTACATGGTTTACTACATTGCCAAGTGACGGCCATGTATTGGAGCCTCGGTTGTAGCCTCTTCCTTTTTCATTAGCTCCCATTTTTTAAAATCCATTTTTTACAACACAATTAATGGAATCCAAAATTTTTATTAATTTTTGAACCATAAATTTTATCAACTTTTTATCAAAATTTAATCAAAAATTGATTTTTTGCAAAACCAAACAAGGACGGTATGATTTAGCCCCTGTTTGGTGCCCATAATTTAGAAAAAAAAAAGAGAGTTTTGAATAGTATTTTTAGAAAAATATTTTATTGGTGAACGTGTGGTTGAAAATAATCATATAGCCAAAAAAAAGTTTTAAATTAATAGACATCAAATGGGTGCTTAATGTTAACATTTTTTTTACGAGTGACCATTTACGTAATCTTAAAAGTTGTTGTTTGGGCTTCATTTTAATGAGATTTTGAAAAAAATATATATATTTTTTGAAATATTAATTTTTTTGAAAATATGTGGTTAAAAAGTAATTAAATTTTTTTAATTTACGAGTAAATTTATTTTTAGTTTAATGGAGCCCAAACAAGGGCTAATCATTAACAAATTTACTAAAAGATTTATTGTGTTGGCATAATTAATTGTAGGGTTTTGATGTTTGTACAGTTGGGTTGAGGAGGGCCCACATTCAATAAAAAATTCATGGGCCCGCTATTGTAGCAAAACCCTTAATTGTACGCAATTTCTACAATTTGTATGGATTTGTACGTCGACGACCTTGACCGATCGTTGTGACCATTGACCCCATTTATAAGAAAAGTAGACTCAATTATTCTAAGGAAAATGCCACATTAACAAAAGTATTGTGCCAAACTGTTTGACGAAGAGTGTATGGTATTTTGTGATTGGATGGAAACTGTGAGTGTATTTTGAACTGTCCATGATAGAATGCGGTCCAATTCGATTCGATTCTTTATGTTAAAAATTTTATAAAAGCAAAGTATTAAACTATTTGACAGATTAAAAGTAGATAAAATAGAGTTAAATTCACTTATTATTCTTGTGACCTAATAATAAGTAAATTAATTAAACGAGACAACAAACAAAAATAAAATCCAAAGGTTTAAGATCAATTAATAAGGACATAAAAAGGAAAAAATATTAAACACGATATAAACGGTAAAATCTGGATCAAAAATTAATTTTTAAGAAAATTCATACAACAATATATTAAAAAATGTATGGAGTTATTTATAATCAATTTATCGTCAATAATCTTCAAGGAGAAGATCTTAATTCTGATGACCGGCCTCTTTAAAAATAAAGAGAAATTTGAGTTATAACGAAATATTGAACTAAAAATACACTTTTTTCTATTGGGATTACATTGAATCTATAATTTTTTTTGTAAAAGTGTTTATAAAATTATTTAAATTTAAATGTTGATGTGTGAGATAATTTTAGGGTCCAATGTTCAAAGTACAATATATCAACAAAAAGAGAAATTATGGAAAACCAAATTCACCGTTAGTTCTTAAGATAGTACCAAGAATCGAACCGAACCGATCGATTCTAAATACATGGTCCCAAAATCGATTCATTTAATAAAGAAACTAGAACCGAACCAAGGTAAGCTCGGTTCTAAATTTTTCATTGTTGTTATTATCTTTTGAATTCTTTGTTTAAAATATTTTTTTAGGGTTGATTTTTAGTCCTTTACATGTTTGGGAAGTACTTATAAATGATTTGAATTATAATTAGATAGAAATAAGTGATGGATAAGTAAATAATATTATAGATTCGTTGAAATGTATGGATAAAAGTGACTTGATTATTTACAACACTTTATAACGCATGAACCAAATGTAGGAATTATAGTTTATATTTTTAGGGTGCTTGTTTTTAATCTGTTCGTATTGCATAGTATATCACATTTTAATTTAGAATATTTTCATCTACAAAATAACATAATTCTATGTTGTTATGTGTGTGGTTAATGTTTTTCAGAGATCTTCGGTTAACTATAGTTTTGCTGGTTTTTAGCCAAAATATGCATATAATTTGTTTTAACTCGATTTATAGGTTACGATTGAATAGTGACTTTTTAACTGTAAACCAGAATGAACCCGTAGCGCGTGACTTTCTAATTTAGAAGCTTTTAATTCGATCTTTATGTGTTTTTACTTATGAATTTTTTTTTTAAAGATTGGAAGCCATTGATATCTTAGGATTATTTTTAGTTATTCCATTTCTTTTTTATAGTATTAGATGTGAATTCACCTTATTTATTAAAAAATGACATATTTTGCCACTTCTTAATTAACAGTAGAAAAATGCTAAGTGTACATAATTTTCCTACATAATGGTACACATAATACTCACATGAGGTGGGACCCATTTTTTGAAGCGGGTCCCACCTCATGTGAGTATTATGTCAACCCTTATGTTACCCTCTATGTACCCCAAGCAAAGCTCTTAAAAGTATCACGCGTTTTGATTTGACTTTTTTATCGGAACATCTTTATCCATAAAGAACGTTCGTTTAAAATTTTAATAATTAGTTTTTTTTTTTTTTATTTTACTTGCTATTTGTTCTGTATTTAAAAGTCATATGATGTGTCACTTTTTAATCAAAATAACACACAGTATGTAATTTCACATTTCTCACTGAAAAACTTTTGCTAAGTTTACAATGTGCTTTTAAGAACCACTTAAATTAATATTTAGAGCATGTTTGGCTAAACTTAAAATTCGATTAAAATTAAAAAAATAACCGTTATTGGGTCTCACCCGTCTAATAAAAGTCAACAATAATTGCTAATTTTTCAATTTTAATCTCTACCGAACGCGCCCTTAGTACTTTTTACTCTCTCTTTTTTTCGACGTTGTTCATTGGAAGTGACAATTTTGTCATTTTTAATTAAAATGTTGTTGCATACTTTGACTTTTTTTTACCTAATATCTTTGACTTATTTTTGTAGAGCATGCTTTGCTAAGAATCTGAGTTATTACTAATTTCTTTAAGAGGAAATTGCACAAAATGTCAATATTTGGCTAAAATGTACAAAAATGTCACTTTTTGAAACTCTTTCCAAGATTGTCATTTTATGACATTTTTGCCCCTCTGCATAAATTGAAATACCTTGCATGTCCAACATTAATTCAGATTTGACAAAATTTAAAATATGTACTAAATGTCAGAATTTTTGTCAGGAGGAAGAGTAAAGGACAAATAACTCTTGAAGATTTTCTATTTTCAAACAAATTGAAAACCCTCGTTTCTTTCCTCTCCTCTCTCCCGTCCCGTCTCAGCGCCGACCGCCGCACCGCACCAGTTCAGTCTCCATCCTCTCTCCCACAGTTCACAGTCCGACGGCACTCTCCCACCAGACGCCGATACACCGCACACTGACACGGCCACCCAAGGGCGGAAGCGGCATTTTGTTTGTTCGCATCAATCTCGCACCGCAGCCATGCTCCGCATCTGCCCGTTCCAACACTCCGTCCCACCTCTCTGAGCAGTGAGCTCTCTCGGTCTTCCCGGCAGTGGACATTGGTAGTCGCTACTCCGGACCGGTGACGAGGTAAGATTACGGCCGGATTTTTAAACTTTTCATTTGGTTGTTTTGGTGCTTTCCATTGATAGTGTTATGTGCGAAGAAGAAGAACCCAAATCCTTGTTAGTCGGCGTTTCGGGGGAAGGGTTTGAAAATGGTGTCGTTACCAAAATTACAGTTGGTAAGTCGTCCTATTAATGTAAATTAAAAAAATTGAAACAGCCATTAATGAGATGTCGTACGAAGGATTGTTGGGTGGGCAAAATGCTTCTATTCAATATTAAATTTAATTTTTCAAAATTTCTTTTTAAACTCGATCCCCATCTTGACACAACTTGACGTTTCTTGAAGAAAAGAACTCTTTAAAAGATCTTTTGTCGTGAACTAGAATCCATTATAGCCTAATTCCTTGCATCTTTCGTGGAGAATCGGACAATTCTCAACAAGCAATTGAATTTCCTTTCAAACCAGTTACTCAAAATGCATACAATTTCATGTTATTAATAAGATCTTGCGTCGTGATCGTTTCGTGCATTGCAAAAACTATTGCCATAGGCATTTTGGTTGTTTTATTTGCAAAAAGGAATGAATAGAAGAAGACAGAGGAGTGTCTTATTTCACATGAATATGCTCATTGAGGTTAGAAAGCTAGGTGTGGTAAGTGAATGGACCTTCTATCCTTTTTTAGTTTTGGTGTCGTTTGTTGTACTTTAGTTTTGGTTGTTAAAGCGTACGAGGGGTATTGGAGGGTCAAGGAAATGAAGAACACCCGAACTAGTCAACCTTCCACGAGCAATTTAAATTCTTGAATTCTTCTCGAAATCACTTCACTCGGCATATAATTTCTTTATTTCCCATTTTAGTACAATTTAACTAACAATCACTAAAGTATGTAATTAAAATTTTCAATCCCAAGTCGAGGCAATGTGGTATAAAGAGAATTGTATATCATAAACGAAAGTACAAAACCTTCTCATAAAATAACGTTAATAGTCGCAGTTGATGTTGTCTAACTGATAGTCAATTGTAGATGCTTACGGTGGAGAGAAAAGATAAAATAAAGAAAAATGTAATTGTCTTGTCGATTTTTACTTGCCAAATGCGTACAATCGTGGATTCCCATTCGAGAAAACCTTTATGCACCACGTTGATGCCTCCCAACTAGACCGGTTCATACCTACACATTAGGACATTATTTTTAAAATACATCTCATTAATGGCTGTTATAGGGAATTTTGTTTGAATAATACTATATACCAAGTTTTAGTAGCGAAGTGGTGCTCTTCCCCAATCGATAGCAAAGTTTAGAACTGTAGAGACCTGCTTGTTTTTAATGAGAAAGAAAGGGATAAGGGAGTTTTCTGCTATACAGGCCTCTGATTTTGTTTTTGCACATAAGCATGTCAGGCAGATTTATGGTCTCTAGTCTCTTGAGCAACTAGAATTTGAGTTCATGGATGCAACATTTTGGGACTCGAAGAATCTACTTCGAAATGATTTATGTACTCCAGCTATTGGACTTTCTCTTCTTGCAATGTATAAGATTATAACCTTGGTTATTATTGTGGGTGTAGGTGTTTTAATTTTTAAATTTTTAGGGTCTGGGTGTTTTAATTACGTGTTCCGTCATTTGATTATATTCTTTTGTTCGGGTGGAAAGGGGGGAAGGGTTTCGTGTTAAAATATATTGGAAGTAATTTATATATTCTGTAGATGGATAATTAATAATTTTTCTAATGGGTTTTATTATTTGCTTGTTGTTTTGTATGAATTTGGATGGTTTTAAGACGATGGAGTAATGGGTGTAGACTACGAAGGTAGAAAGGGAAATTGATCATATGGGTTTTACATTATGTGCTTGGGATTAGTTCTGGTTCACTGTTTCGCTGGATTAGTTCTTTAAATTATTTTCACATTTCAGTAAAGCAGTCGAGTTGAAGGAATTTGATTGATAAATTATCCACCAAATACTCGAAATGATATTAGATAATAGTTATTCTCGTATGCTTCGGTTCATGTTATGAATTTTTAAATTTTGATAGTATGGGAAATTTTATATTCCGAGATATGGATGCTTGAATATGATTTCTCATATTATAGGAGTAGAATGGTTATCTTTTTAGAGTGTTTTAACGATACTAGTGGTATGCCCGTACAATGTACGGGATTTGATATTTTTAAGACAATATTACTGTATGAATTATTAATGGAAAGTTAGATTATTGTGAAAGTTTAGTAAGCTTCTATGTAACATCATTATAAGTAAACTTTCATAAGGATAATATCCTAGTAAGATTTAAATGAAAGTTTTTGGTAGCCAATTTTATTTCTATGGAAGAATACTCTTCTGTGTTCTGACATTTTCCGCTATCTAATAGAGTAATTTCTGGAAGTCCTATGTGCTTTGCATATATTGCCTTATTTTTATCTGACCTCTATTTTGATTTCCATTTTGAGTTTCACCTTTCTACATCTCTTCCACCTGAAGCAATTTCTCTCAAAACTTCGTACAACGAATTAGGAAGACAATATATTAAAGTCCTACAATTAGATGCTCCCTTTACAAGATGAAATCGAAGTTTAACTGGAAATTCCCCATATGCAATACAAAAAACAGTGCTAATAGGCTCTTGTCTAATTTCGAAGTGTTTTCAATACAACATTAATGATTCAAGCAAAGTTATATACCTCCCAAATAAAAATAACATGAACGTGAAAGAAGTAAATGCATGCAACTATTAGAAGGAAAAATCTGAAATTGTAACTAAAAGGTACTTGACATGGCAGCTAAGACGGTATCACCCTCGGCAATTAGATTATAGGCCATCCACAAATCATCTGCTTCTTCTGTGATAATCTGCAACAAGAGTCATGGCTCTAATATCTATTGTACAAGAGTCATGGCAGTTTCTGAAATGCTTGGTCATGGTTCCCTTTAGAAGTCTATTTCCTTTGTTTAATGGCTTGAGCAACACCTTGTTCAGGGTCACAGCTAAAACTTGTTTTAGACAAATGATTAATCATGGTTCGAAACATGATTTAGATATTGGATATTGAATTTGGAAAGACGACATTAGATATTGAATTTCGAAATATGTAAATTTGAGCTTATGGTTGGCCAAAATAGAGTCCGTTTAGGATCACTTCTTGAAAGCCTAAAGTTGATTTTGAAACTAAGAAACTTCTTACTTTATCTCAATTTCGAAGATCTGTACATTTCTATTTCAATTACCTATAAATAACTATTTAGCAATTCTTTTTAGTGACTGATGAAATTTGATGTGCTTTTGAGGATAATTTTGAATGTATAGTTTGAGTTTATTGTCTTTATAGCAACAACATATTTGCTACTTTTCCATTTCTCCTCGATAAGATTTGTAATCATTTTAGTACGATATAAACCTACAGGATTGAAGTTTAGTTCAACAATGACATATTTCATTTTACAAGTGTTCCATCATGTGTAGGTGAGAATGTCCTTTATGATCAAATTTGTACTTGGGATTGTTGTCATATATTGAAATTGTATGAATCGTAGACTATAGCGAGGATTTTTATGCGTAACGGTGGTTGAAATGTTCGTTATGTCTTCTCAGTGTTTACTTTGGTTCCTGTTTTCTTCATAGCAAGTTCATATTTACTTTAGCCTGTTCAAACATTATTGGCTTCATTGATGGTGGACGTACTTGTAGAATAAGTTCTTTCCAAATTGTAATGCGGAATTCTTCTTCCTTGTCAACAGGGGATTTTGTTGAACTGTGCACAGAAACCATTTCACCCATATATACGAAAACCGGAATCTTGAATACTAGTTGTAAGTCATTTGCTCATCTCTATGCTAATTCAGTTGTGGGGAACATATTGAATTCAATGTTTTCGCCTAGTTGTCCGAGTTGTTTTGTTGAAACGTTGCCTTGTGGGCATATCGGATCGTTGTTATTGCATTGCCTGCGTCCTGATATATTTTTGTTTCGTTATCCGCACAATGATTGTTGTTATTGGCTTGCCGGCAGCCTCAATTATTTTTGTTGCCTTGTCGGCACATTCATTGTTGTTATTGTCTTGCCGGCATCATGATTTAGTTTTGTTGCCTTGCTACATTACTAACTTGTTGGAAGAATGTCTTGCATTGGACGAACCAAAATTTCACTACTTCAGCAATTACATCTACTACTATGTCATTGTAATTTTTACTTAACATTTCATTTGTGATACATTTGATCCAACATTCATGTACCGGGCACAATTTGTGTCCACGGTTTTGTGCTTGCAAAATTTCACTTCTCCGAGTTGATTGATCCTTCCGAAGTTCCGTTTATTTCATCTTCTTCTGTAAATGCAAATCTCAAAACGAAAGATAAGCTTCGGTATCCATCAGTCTAACACACGTGCAGTGTCCGAGCGGCTCCATTTGATTGTCCCTGTTTTGAGCACTAGAAATCTCCAATAGAAACTGCACAAGTTCTAAAAGATGGCAGACAACTCAGAGACAAATACTTCCATGCCCTGCAATACATCTCAGTCATGTTTTACTTGTTTTACGTTATGTTTTAATGTTGTCCATCGATTGCCATGAAACGTTCATATAATATTGTTTATTTTTATCGCCTTGTCGGCATTATGAATTAGTTTTGTTGCCTTGTCGGCAGAATGATTGACTCGATTCTCTTGGCCGCATCATATATTGATCATGACTGTTATTGCTTTGCCGGCATCATGACATATTTTGTTGTTATTGCCTTGCCCGCATGATGAATTATTTCTGTTGCCTTGTCGGCATCATGAATTTTAATTGTAAATGCAAATTGTTGATGATTGAATCGATTGTCGGCACAATCGTTTCTTTCATCTTCTTCTGTAAATGCAAATCTCAAAACATGTAGAGCAGTTTCGGTGTCCAAATCTCACACACGTACGAGGAGGTGACTGGCTCCATTTCATTGTCCCTGTTTTGAGCACTAGAAATCTCCAATAGAAACTGCACAAGTTAGAAAAGATGGCAGGCGTGTACGAGAGAAATAATTTCATGCCCTGCATTAAATGATCGTTTATGTTTTACTTGTTTTACGTTATGTTTTAATGTTGTCCATCGATTGCCATGCTTTGTTCAGGTAATTTTTTTTTCCTCGCCTTGTCGGCATTATGAATTAGTTTTGTTGCCTTGTCGGCACAATGATTGACTCGATTGTCTTGTCGGCATCATATATTGATGATGAATGTTATTGCCTTGCGGACATCATGAAATATTTTGTTGTTATTGCCTTGCCGGCATGATGAATTATTTATGTTGCCTTGTCGGCATCATGAATTTTAATTGTTATTATGGCCTTGCCGTCATCGTTTCATTGTAATTGTTGATGATTGAATCGATTGCCTTGCCGGCATCATGAATTAGTTTTCTTGTTCTTGCCTTTTTCTCCGTCAACATTCCGTAGCCGGTGTCATGAATTATTTGTGTTGTTATTGACTTGCCGGCTTCAGGAGTTATTTTCCCATTGCCTTGTTGGCTTACGAAATTATGTACATAGAATGTCAAAATTACATTTCCCGACAGTTCACTTCAGCAGAGATGACGTGAACTACTGAGGCGAACTGTCGGGAACGACAGTTGGCCTCAGTAGTTGTGCGTGAACTGTCGGGAACGACAGTTGGCCTCAGTAGTTCTGAGGCGAACTGTCGTTCCCGACAGTTCACGCACAACTACTGAGGCCAACTGTCGTACCCGACAGTTCACGCCTCTTCCCGACAGTTCGCCTCATGAACTGTGGAGACCTGGTTGTTGATATCAATTAGAATCTATTTAAAGTGCACCACAATTCCGTGATATGTTAGTGTGCATTTATAATATATTGTTTATGTGTTATGAATTCCGTACTACGTACTATTTTTGTTGTATTTTTTTGTCGTGTCGCTTGCGCTCATTATCTGCGAAAACACTGATCATTTTCCTTATATTTCATGCACTACAGGCTGTATGGATTTCAACTATTTCGTTCCTGAAGACGCAAGGTTGTCTGCTAGGATTTCCCAACGCAGCAACCTCAAGTACATGGGGAAGGTAATGGGAATTTTCGATGAGCGCCAGCGCAACGATTTTCGTGCGTCTTCCCTCGGCTATCTGACTGATGTAGCGGACATCCAATTCTCCGCTCAACTCCTACAACAATTTGTGTTCAGATGCATTGACACAGACAAGAAGCAGGAGCTTTGGTTCAACGTTCAGGGTCACCTGTGTCGGTTTGGTTTGCAAGAGTATGCGTTGGTGACGGGGCTACGTTGCGGTGTCCTTCCGGATGATGATCGGTTCCATCGAGTTGTGGAAAAAACAAGATTGAAGGACAAGTATTTCAAGTCTTCGGACAAGATTTCTTGCGCACAGCTTGAAAACACATGTGCTCGTGCAACGACCCCACGAGCTGACAGATACAAGCTTGGTCTTGCTCTCATAGTGGAAGGTATTTTCAAAGCCCCGGATAATAATGTTGGGATAGATGTGGAGACACTTTCCCTCGTCGACGACCTGGACATATTTTTCGCATACCCTTGGGGGAGAGTGGGGTACAATCGTCTGATTAAGGGATTTGGAGGCAGTTGGGCGAGGAAATTTCAGGATGCAAAGAGGAGGCAAGAGAAGGAAATCAGTTACACAGTGCACGGGTTTCCCATAGCCCTGCAGGTACGAAGCGTTTGTTTAATTGTTTTCTATAGCATCATTTAATTCACAAACGTTTTCTATTTTTAATAACAATTACTGTGAAACAACGGGACAGATATGGGCATACGAGGCGATTCCAGAAATTGGTACCCACTTCGGTCAGCGTATTGGTGAACGCTTCCCACGGCTGCTCAGCTGGACGGCCACTAAACAAGCGCAGATGCGCACGTACGATGCTTTCTTCAAGAGAGTGCGGGTAACTGATTATCAACTCCTACTTTGTCAAATAATTTTAATTACATTCAGAACTTAGTAATATCCCAACATAATCACATGTCTCTCTTCTTCGGCAGCTTCATGTGTATGCCACACTTCGTCCGACCTATCTAGAGCGCAACCAACACTACATCTCCACTCTTGTGCCTTTCGATGATGATCCCGTTCCCGTTCTGGACAACATAGTAACAACCGTCGTCGATGCACAGTTCGAATCTGAGGCCGAACTTAGTGGAGGAGATGGCCATGCCGAAAGAGAATCAGCCGAGGAGGCTGCTCTAGGGTCGGATGATGTGAGTGCCGTTGCAGGGGGTGTTGAGGGGACCTCTGGCACAGAGCAGTACGCCTCCAGTTCTGAAGACACCGGAGACGGCAATGCTGGTGCCCGAAGCGACAGTGGCAACGCCGAGCGTCCAGATGTGCCTGACGAAGGAGGACTGATGGGTGGAACATCTGTTGGAATAGACGGTCCCCAAGAAGAGCACATTGGGGTTAGCGCACCCTCCACATCCAGAAATCGAGGTGTCCAATCTGGAGGTGGGTTGAGTAGATTTGCGGTCGAGGACATGTTGTTCGAGCTACGAGTCCTAATTGAAATGCGCCTCCGAACTGTGAAACTCGAAATGTTTGAGCATGTCACACGCGAATGTAGAAGACTGCGCGAGTTCATGGAGACAATGGTACGACCACCCGTTTCCACCCCCCCGACCGCTCCGCACGATGTGCATCCCGATACTGCACCGTCAACATTTTCACCTGAAGGTATACGTACAACTTGAGTACATTGTAAAATACGATGGCTGTAAATTCTCCATTACTGGTTTTTGTAATACTTATTATGCGTTATGCTTATCTTTGTTTCTTAGTACTCGGAGGAGACATGGGCACCGAAATGCATGGCATACGGAGTGAGGACGCTCCTTCAATCCATGGCCCGGTCGACGCTCCAGGTATGGTACCAAGTACTTCGATTGTCATAATGTACATGTGCGCGGTGATATAAACTGGCTGACGCTCCTTCTCTGTAGGCGGTCCGATCCTGGCTGACGATGATCTCGAACTTCCCGATGCTGGTGACGATGTTTCCGAACTTCCCATAAAAAATGTCATGTTGCTTCCTTGTAAATCTACTAAAAGGTTGTATCTTTGTTTTGCAGTACCCGGAGGCGACATGGGGCCCGGGCTTCATGGCATGCAGACGGATGACGTAGATACCACTTCCGGAGCGCCGACTGCGGGAGGTATGGTAGACGTACTTCTACTAGCGTTAAAAGTACATGTGCGTGGTACTGTGAAACTAATGCGCCTTGCTTATGTGTAGGTGATGCACTGGTACATGACGATGATGTCGAACTTCCCGATGCAGGTGACGTCAGACCAGTCCCTACTACAAGGCGTCGTTCGTCGCGACTTCGAAGGCCAGCAGCTTCCACTAGGACACCTTATACTAGGGGTGCAAGAAGGACGAAGCAGAAATAGGAGGAGTAGGCGTGACCCAAAAACTGCAGTTTCTCAGGTATGTTTATGTCATTGTCCAATCCATGGCTACATTCGTAATCGTATGAATAGTTGTGGTTCAGAATCGACAACTAGAAATAATAACGTACTTTTGCTATCCTATTAACCCCTCGAAGAGCATAATACTGTATTTTATTTTGCATTCTCACAGGCAATTGTACAAATGGTTAGGAAGTCGTGATATACATAGCAACATGTGTGTATCCCTGACTCTGTATGAATATGTCGCAGGTTGTTCGATTCCGGCTGAACTTGTCATCAGCGATTGATGACAACATCCAGGAAGAATGTTGTGGGCGGCAATTTATAAGTTCAGAACATTGTTATTTTATTTTCATGTCGAGGGCTTGCACTACGACTGGCAAAGCTGCAGGGGTACAAAATTAATTTTGTAATAAGTACACATATTTGTCTACTTATGGCGGATTCGTATAATTTAGTAGGAAGACAACTGTTTATATTATATGTTCACAGGTGTTTGTGAACGTAATATATGTTGGAATTTTGTAAATGCTATTTTTCCTCGCCAACCGTAATGTTAATATTCATTGTTTCGTTTCTTTAAATGCAAAGTTCGTGACCAACCCCGATTATTTTGGGCAATAAGCATATTCGGGACGGATATGGCAAATTCATAGACAACAATAACTTATTACTTTATGAGGAAATTACGAAAATAATGATAGGGAGAATAATAAGTTATAAATCAAAACTAAATTGGGGAGGCATATACAACTTATCACAGGTGCCAAAAGGGGAGGTAATTAGTTCATGGCTTAAATTTTAATTCTGAAATGCAGTACCCATGAATTAATGGGAATGTCACACCAAGGGTCATGTACATTTAAGTTTGACATATTGGATTTGGTGGTTGGGATGTTGAGCATCATAAATGATGTATCACCCTCCAGTATAAATAACAAGTCCATTTTTCATGGAGACAATGTCAGCACTTCAATCTAGTTCATGCACTGGGCAACTAGTTTGCTAAGAAGTGAGAAATACGCATCAAGTATCTGTTCCCTATGGCATCCTCCACAGCAAGCAATGACACCGAGCTGTTGAACCTGCCGACGGCGACGCCCGGTTCATCTCCGGATTACCCCATCGTCATTTCATCGGACGATGAGGACGATGCTCGTTCAAATGGTTGGAGAGTCATGTCCCCAATTCCGTTTCCGGACCTCGACGCATTCGCAAGCATGGAATCACAATCACCTAAGACCGTGCTGCAAAATTTTTTCGATGTCCCGGTTGAGATATCCGATGATTCCGATGATGACGAGGTGGGCCACATCGCGCCAGCTCCTGAAATAATTATCATATCGTCGGACGACTCAGACGACGACAGTGGTGCAGATGGGGGATCCGTGTGCAATGAATAGGACATCGGTGATGGTATCCTGTGGGCGGTAATAAGTGATGGTCATGTGTGTATAACTTTTGCTGTGATGGACATGCACTTTCATGGGGAAGGAACGAAGTGGTTTTAGTTGTCGTAGGATGTGTTACAAATACCGTCTTATGGAACGGGCTCTCATTTTGTACGTTTTGATCGGGAAGCCGTAATATATGTTAACAATGTGTTCATCGTTTTTTTTTCGCTCATATTTAGTAATGATCATTAATCACATGTCTTAGCAATGTTGTCCCTTTCGCACTGCCCGCAGCAATGCAGTTGTTGTTCTGTTCTAACTGCCGAGAACTACAGAGACCATCTGTCGGGAACGACAGATGAAGTGTCGGGATGTGTTGCAAAATCGCCTAGGTACGATTACATGATCTGACCCGTACAGTAGCGTATACACCCCCTCTCATTAGGGTATCCACCCCCTCGCATGGCTACTACTTACGGCAAACGATAAGTTCATATAATGGGAATGTAAGGTCCAAATAGCAATGCAAGTTGAGAATAATAACATCACCTAAAGGGTTACAACGCAATTGGGGAACATAACCGAAAACACTAATGCGACATGATTTATGTGTTCAGTGAATGAAGTAAAATTACATCGATTGTGTTACAGCGGGCCGTGAACATGTTGTCCGGTTATGACCAAGTCTACCACAACGAGTGCATTTCCTTGGACGTGTGGTGGACTCATATCTGGAACGCTTGCGTCTTGGGGAGGCATATACTACCTGAAATGAGGACGACGCACAACGGGGGGCAAAAAAGGGGTACTTGTAATTTCGTTCGTATCAACCCAGTCCACGTCCCGCGAGACGGGATATATTTCCACCAATGTGTTCGTCGTTTTATTTTGCGCATATTTAGTAATGATCATTAATCACATGTCTTAGCAATGTTGTCCCTTTCGCACTGCCCGTAGCAATGCAGTTGCTGTTCTGTTCCAACTGCCGAGAACTACAGAGAACATCTGTCGGGAACGACAGATGAAGTGTCGGGATGTGTTGCAAAATCACCTTGGTACGATGACATAATCTGACCCGTTCGTTAGCGTATCCACCCCCTCTCATGAGGGTATCCACCCCCTCGGATGGCTACTACTTACGGCAAAGGTAATGAAATAGAATGGGATTGTAAGGTCGAAATAGTAATGCAAGTTGAAAATAATATCACATAAAAGGTTGCGACGCAATTGGGGAACAGAACCGAAAAGAGAAATGCGACTTGATTTATGTGTTCAGTGAATGAAGTAAAATAATATCACATAAAAGGTTGTGTTACAGCGGGGCTTGAACATGTTGTCCGGTTATGACCAAGTCTACTACAACGAGTGCATTTCCTTGGACGTGTGGTGGACTCATATCTGGATCGCTTGCGTCGTGTGGGTGGTCTCCCTGGAGGACGACGCACGACGGGTGGCAAAATAGGGGTACTTGTAATTTCGTTCGGAACAACCCAGTCCACTTCCCGCGAGACGGGATATATTGTTTCGCTGTACGCACCCATCCAATATACCGATGTGTAGTAAGGGGAGCACAAATCATATAATGAAGTACCTCTCAAGCAAGCAGCACGAGTTGCATGAACACAAGGCATACGATTTAGCTGGAACTCACGACATGTGCAACTGTTTTCAGAAAAGTCTACAATGTCCGTGTCATTGGATAGTCCAACCTGTGTTAAGTTGTCTGTCAAGGCATGAGCTCGAAGCCTGGAACCGGCTTCGAACGTTGTCCGTAACTCGCTCTCCATCCTCGACGACAGTACAGTAGTACATGCTGTTGCGTCGCTTCGACGTTCATAAAACCACCTCTGCATAGTACTCCGAATTTGTTCGACCAAGCACGTGATCGGTGACGACCGGGCATGTCTTAACAATGAGTTTAGAGATTCAGCGTTATTGTTTGTCATGATATTGTACCGATGGCCAACGAATAGTGCTCGTGACCAAAATGAAAAACCTGCTCGCTCCAAGTACCCGTACGATCTTGCACTTACCCTACGAAGCTGACCCATCAGTCTGTCGAACTCTTCGATCCGATAAGTTGTAGCTGCTCGTTTGAATAGAAATATTGAACTCGCATTCTTTATGTATTTGTATTAAGTTCTTTTCCATGTGCCACATACAACAACCATGGTGCGACAATGGAAATAAGTGAGAAATAGCTTTTTCAATGCTCGTTTTCCTGTCCGAAACGAATACGAGTTCATCTGAATCGCCAATAAGATCTTTCAAGTTTGACAAAAACCACATCCACGATTTATTTGTTTCTGCATCCACGATCTCCCATGCTAACGGATAAATCTGTTTGTTCGCATCTTGGGCAGTTGCTAGTAGAAGAGTTCCTTTGTATGGACCTTTCAAGTGACTACCGTCAACACAAATAACGGGCCTCATGTACTGTATGTAACCACGAATGCTTGCACCGAAACTAGGAAGAAGTAATGGAACCTATCATGAGAGTCAACTTCGATGTGGGTAACCGTCCCCGGGTTACACTCTCCTAGAACGTGACAGTATGAAGATAGTTTTTGGAAACTATCCTGAGGTGTTCCATGTAGCAAATGTAAAGCAGCCAACTTTCCCCTACGTGCTTTGTGGTAACTTATTTCGACACCAAACTCACATTCCATGTCACGTGCAATATCAGTAGGGTCATAGGATCGGTATGGATTGTCCAATTTTCTCAAAATATGCTCAGCAATTACTGAAGTGGTGGTATGTCGATGTGCGTTGCGACGAAAATTTACGGAACATGTGTGAACATTGTTGAATTTACGGATCATGAAGACTGCAGACTTTTTCACAGACGAAGCACGTACCATCCACATGCAATTATCGTCAGCACATACAACAGTTAACATTTTCATACTTGACCTGATGACCTTAAATTGGAACTTGTCTTGCAAAGCGAGTACACGAATTCTCGAGTACACCTCTTTCTTGCTTAAGAATATTTGCCTTTCCGCAAGATCGGATGTATTCACTCTTGTAATCCAATCGTATCTGTTAAAAGTTGTCGAAGGTGAGGACATTTGCTCGTCAACGTCATCAATATTAGTAGCCTCTGTACCATGCAATGGGTTGTCCAAGATCTCATCTGAAGGTGCAGTCCCAACTGGAGTTTCGAATGCATTATTGTTGGCTACCCTATGCTGATGATTGAACTCCTCATGCTGTAAATTTTGGTGAACATCCGCCACGGGAAACGAACGATCTGCACAATTTCTATCCCTCCCCATGCCAACACTTGGGAGCTCGGCTTAGAAATAGTAACGCATATGGCAGTTTCGTTGTGAACTGATATGTACCATTTTAAGTCTTCTTCTTCACGTATTTCGGCCGGAGGTATATTCAAGTTTGGGACTTTGAACTTCAGTTCAATTTTAGTGCAGGGATCAAGAATACCAAGTTTGTCCTTCAATTGTAGCACGAGTGCGGTTAGGGTAATACTTGTCGGCACTAAAATGGAAGTGGTTTTGTCTCCTCTCCACTTCCATTCGTCATCCACATGAACAAATTGTCCCCCATACGACACTATAAATCTCAAATGAGTACTCATACCTGAAACGTTGAGATTGCAACGGTAAGAATTATTCACAATAAATATGTCTACATTTAATAATATGAATGTCGAACTTTCGAATATTGAAATCCATGGAATAGCAGAAGGTGAAATCAACACTGTGTTAACAAATTTCAACTGTCGAATTCGACATTTCATAAGTGTCGGGTTCGACAGTTCATAAATGTCGGGTTCGACAGTTCATAAATGTCGGGTCCGACATTTTCGACAGATGACGTGTAGAAACTACCGGGGAACTGGAAATCCTGTATGTTTGAAGAAATTTTTGAAAACATTAATGCTGATAATCAATTTTCAACTACCACATGAAAGCATCTTCTCATTAATAAACAGTTCAATGCTTCATTAATTATGGAATCCTTCATTTATGTAAAGAATATTGATGATTGAATCTTTTTCACAAATATTTCCAAAATCAAACAAATGAATATAGTTTCAAATATACCTCCCATTGCATTTGAAGATATTTTATTTAAACATTTAAGAAATAGTAATCTATAACATAAATTTATAAAGTTATAAATAATTTGTAATGACTTACCTCGAAATATTGATGATGAATAATGTGTTTTTGAGCAAGGAAGAATGAAGAAGATGAAGAAAATGTTAGGGTTTGATAATGGAGAAGAAGAATGTATGATTATGTTAATATTTCTAATTCTTTTCTCTTTTTTTCTTTTTAAGAAAACTCATATTACTCAATATAATATACTATAAACAATTTTTTTAATATTTAAACTAAATCATCACATCACAACATTAATTACACTCAAATCAAACATTTATTGCTCCTAAAAAGATGGTAACAAGGATATTTTGGACATTTTGCACCAAAAAAGTGACATTTTTGCAAACAAAAAGTGAAAGTGACAATTTTTTTTGGATTTTCAAATTTAGTGACATTTTTGAAAATTCTCAATTTCTTTTTTGTTGTGTGTTGCTATTGGATCCGCATTTGAAGGTCATGTGATGTCTCACTTTCAATTAAATTGATATTTAGTTCTTGAGCCATCATTTTTATAACGTGCGTATAGAATATTTATTTGTATACGTATATATATATTTTCGAAAATATATTTTTTAAAATTAATTTTCAATAACACATTCTTCCATAAAATAATGTTAAGCATAAATTCAGAAATTTTCCTTTCTTGTTAATCACACATTTTTTTTAAAAAAATAATAATTATTTCAAAATACATTTTTCCTTCAAAAGCTCATTTTAATCAGGTCCAAACAGAGGCTAAATAAGAAATTGAATCTGAAGCCCTATTTGAACCACATTAAAATTCTCGTTCTCATTCTTATATTCATTTTCAACCACACATTTTTTAATAAAATAATATTTTTTATCACATTAATAATTTTTCCTTCTTTTTCAACCATATATTCTCCATTAATTTATTATTTCAAAATACATTCTTCCAAAATAATGTGACTCAAACACACTCTGAGACATTCACCTCGATTCTGATAAAAGAAAAGGAAAAAAAAAACTTTAATTGAATCTTGTACCATTCCGCACGCCGTATGGGTGTCAATAAAGGCAATTGTAAAGTTGAGGCTCGTTATGTACAATTATGTACGAATTTTTATGGGTTTGCCATGCATGCAATTTCTTCGGGAATAATGCTAGAGGTACACTTTTAAGTGTACATCTTCTGTGAGAATAATCTTTGTTTGTTTTGGATTAAAATCAAATTTTAACATAAATCAAAGTCATAATCAATATTAACCACATCTTTCATGAGTTTCACAGCTTTTTAATTACACATTTCAAAAACTTCTATCACAATCTACCAAAAATTTAATTTTAATCATCACCAAACACCCACCAAATCTATGCATTTACCTTTAATTAGTCCCTGTTTGTTTTCTTGTAAAATAAAATTCTTTTAACTCTTATATTCATTCTCAACCAAACATTCATATAATAAAATATTTTACACGTAAACTCAAATTTTTTTCTACCTCTTAACCGCACATTCTCCAAAAATCACAATTCAAAACATCATTTTTATTTTCAAAAGAATGGCCATGGGCTTAATATGTTTAGTGGGATTAGAATCCATTCGTTTTGGACGTACAACTTTTTATTTACAGAGAATAAACGAGAAAAATATGATTTTTCAAATTATTTCTCACTTCTTTAATTTGCACGCGTTGAGAACGTTGAGGTTTTCCGAGGGAATCCTAGAAAACAATAGTTGACAGACAACCGTAGAGATTGCCAGCACAAGATTACTGAAAGTAACGAGGAAAGAATTCATTGAATTTCACTTTTGCTTTCTCATGCAGAATTTATTCTTCATTAATCAAATTTGAATCTATTCTATAATGTCAGCATGTACGTGTATATATATAAATGTCTACTCTAATTTACTTTCATTGAATTTGTAGAGCCATGGCCAGAACTGGGATAAAAAACGTAAAGCCATTGTTGCTTATCAGGCCATTCGCCATGTATGCATGCTTCTGAATTCTCTTTATATTTATGTCTTCTTTTTGTTTCGAACTATAATTTTTCCATCAATTTGTGACAGGCTGCAGAGGCAAGAAGTTGTACGTTGCATTAGCACGTCGAATCACCGAGAAAACAGAAGAGAGGTGATTTCCAAGAAACGCGAGCTAGACGACGAATGCTGGATGCCTGATCCACGCACGGGAATATATTACCCGAAAGGCCATGAATGGGTGATGGATGATATTCCAAGCAATGCAGCAACCTTTGAAAAGGTTTTCTGGTTTAGGAACCAGGATGGAGTTGAGAAACCAGATCCTATAGATAATTAATTCATTGTAACCCTCATTTGGAAAGGTATCTTAAACTGAAAAGGACTTGTAATAAATTTTATCCGTTTGTACTCTCAATAACATGACATCATTGCCTGATGCTTTATTTTTCTTAATAGTTATATACTGTGCATCATATTGTGTGTGTTGAATCGATGGGGATCTTGGAAGCACGGGAGAGAAATGAAGGGAGGGGAATTTGCACAACTTTTACTATCGCTAAACCTGAAGAATCTGAATTATCGTTTTCACGTGTATTATCTATTTAACTGTTGATTTAGTTATTCTCACAATACTTTCGCAAGATTCTTTAGGTCCACGATTAACATCCATAAGTGTAATATTATTTTGAACGTTTTCCTTGAATGATCGTTACTTAGAGAATATATACCTTGTTAATATCTTTCTGAAAAAATATCGTGTGTAAAAATATTCCAATTAAGGAAAGAAAGTATATTATTACTTTCAATGAGTTATAAAAGTTGTCTCATAACGAACCTTGCCAGAAAAATTCAATGAGACAAAACCTCAGTAAAAAAGAAGTACAACAATAGGTCTATGTCACTCATGATAATGTCACTTGTGTTGCAGTAAATAATAAAAATTTTAACATGTTTGCCACACATTAATGGATAAAATAGTTGAGTATTATGTGGATCAAATAAAACATTTAACGGTTGAGATGGACTCTCAAAAATCAATCGCCAAACCTAATCAAATATTGCATCATTGTTCCCTATAAGTCTTATAGGAAATAAAACAAACCCTAATTAAGGTTGTGTCTGGGCGAACTAAAAAGCGTAATTCGGACCGTTGCTTTCACTGTGTAGCAGAAATGTTTGACTCCATTGTGTCTTGGTGGGGCCCTAAATAAAATTGATTCTTTGGGGACAAAAATTTCCAGCTGACAAGCCCTAAATAAAATATTGTATCAACACCTATATGTTTGACCACATTATTCTCTTCGGGTTGGAGAAGATTCACCCTCGAATCTTGCATCTTCATTCGGTATCACATAATGACACAATTGTGCACCAATTGTAGCATAAATGTTATCCTTGGTATCTTGATTTGGAAAATCTCGAGCTTCCAATAAAATGATCTTCAAAATGATAGATTAATTTCGATTTTGTTGCTCAATAATGCCACCGCAAGAGGACGTGAAAGATAAATAAAGGTACATTAATTCTCGATTTTAGGAATCAAATACTCGATTTTGTTGGACTCTGATAACATATTGATGCAATGAAATATGCGTGGATGAAGAACACCGAATTTAGGAATCAACAACTCGATTTTTCACAAAGAATACCAAATATTTGATCTTAATCGCAAAATCATTAATTCTCCAATTCGGATCATGAAGAAAGATCTCACAACTTGTATTAATTTAAATCAAAACATTTCATTTACTTCATTGTTGCGGATTATAAAAAAATAATCCCCCAAACCTAATCAAATATTGCATCATTGGTCCCTAAACTCTTCAAAATATAAAATAAATCCTAATTATATAAAATAACAAAATAAATACCTATATGTTGGAATTAAAATAATTGTATATTTACACGACAACATATTCTTTTAAAATATTAGAATATTGATATTTATGCAGATATACTTTTTCATTAGCATTAACCTAGTACCTTTTAGAAGTATGAATATTTTGCACGTGAGTTAATAATATTTTTCCTTTTTTTTTTTTTTAATTATACACATTCGAAAAATTCATTTTTCACGAAAGTGTATTATGAAAAAGAGTTATGCTGCACGTACATGACCATCATTTTTGTCTGAAAAATCCCAATCACACAGGGGTTAAGAAATTAAACGTGATACATTCACCTTTAATTGAATCTTGTATCATTTCGGACGAGACATGCATGGGGTATCAACAAAGTTACTCTAAAGTTGGTGCTTGTATGTATAATTATTCATGAATTTGGTGGGTTTCTTGTGCTACGTGAGAACCATCAAATCTATGCACTTTGCTTTAATTGATATGTTTAATCGAATTGGAATGATGGAATCCCCTACCGCCAATTTTTTTATTTACAAAGAATAAAGGTCAAAATTATGACTTATTTTAATTATCTTGCTTATTTAATCTGTACAATATATAGAGAATTTTGTTATAAAAATAATAGAACAAATGAGAAATCGAAGCAGTTGGAGATGTTTCATAATTATTATAGGGTATTCGTAGAGAGACCCTATGAAAAATCTAATAAGGGCTCAACTTTAGTTTAGTTAAAATTCAGATTTTTAGTAAATTTTGATAAAAAATTGATTAAATGTATAATTGTTAAAAGTTGTTGATCTCATGAACTGCATGTTTAAAAATGAATTTTAGAAAATGAGGGCAGACTTAGTTAACTAGGTCTTGAAAACATATGCTATTCATCTATACTGAGACTGAGTACCAATTTAGTCGGCAATTACCTGTCATTAAATGATGGATTCATTTAAATGTAAAGTCACGTGACTTATTTAATTGAATATATAAAATGTCATTGCAATAGGGATGAATAGCATTACGCCCTCTTTTCTAGGGAATCCCAAGAACAAAAGTTGACAATTTCCATATGGATTGGAAGAACCATGTTACTGAAATTAAAGAAAGAAGAATTCGTGAAATATCACTTTTGCTTTCTAAATGCCCGTTTTCGCCAATGTGCAGGAATTTGTATTCTTCATTAATTAATGGATAAAAAATACATAAATTATTAAGTTCCTATTTGATAGAAATTAATTTAAGTTAAAGTCAATAATCAATTTTAACCACATGTTTCATAAAAAATTCAAAATCTGCTAAAAAATTTATTTCTATCCCCATCGAATAGGGGCTAAATTGCATATTCCTTTGAAATCGAGCCCTTCAAGAATAAAAAAATAAAATTCTATATGTCAGTATGTTAGTACGTATATAATTAAATTTAATTGTAACTAATTACACGCGATCCTTCATCTTTCAAGGTTTATTGCAATTTACTTAAAAATTCAACTTTTTTGTTCTAAGCGTTTAATTAGATAAAAAAACAATTACTATTTTTTTTTAAATAACACGACAATAAATATACATTTCTTATTTTATTCAACTTTCAAATATGCTCAACTTACATGTCGCAGGACGTAAAAGTTGATTCATTTTTTATAGGGATGACAATTCGAACTGTTAAAATCGAAAACTGCGGTTAACTGAACCGAATGAGGCGAAAAAAATCGAATTGATGGTGAAATTGGGTAGTTATGATTTTGATTTTAATGACCCGGTTCGGGGTGGGCGCGAGTATGGTATTTAGCGACGGTGCCCCGCCCCGAACCGATTACCCGTTAAAAAAAAATTAATTGGGCAATTGAGCTTTCCATTATTTTTTTTCAAAATTAATTGGACAATTTTGACAATTGAATTTTCCCAAAATTCTAGCCCAATTAACATTATTAGTAAACTCTTAACTCAGAAACCTAACTCTAACCCTACACGTTAAAATTGAAAATTGGAAATCAAACTTACAAAACACTTGTTCACTCAACCAATGAACCATATCAGATCCGCCGGCGCTCTGCAGCCTGTACCTCAACTTCAAATTGTAGTAATTAGCAACGAAGTCTACCATATTATGAGCACACTCCCTGAGTTGTTCTGCATCCATTGACTTCAAATCATCTTCCCTGTACAATACAACAAAACTCAAATACATTATACTTGATTGCATTTTCTTTATAATACAGTATGATTGTATTATTACTCTAACTACATTTCTTACTTACTATATAGGAATCAACTTTGAGTCTTGACCTATGTTAATAAATATTGTTTGTTAAATTCAAATTTTGCATTTGAAAATTGTCATATTTTTGCATTTTCATTTGGAATATTGTTTGCTAAATTGACTTAGTATTGTTTTTTTTTTTTTTATTGATTTTTCTTCGTAATTTTTTTTCTTTTCGATTTGACGGTTGGAGTTTGAACTTATAGAAAATAATTTATTTTCGTGATTATTAACCGAATCGAACCGAGATACGAATCGAGTCGAATCGAACCGACTTACGTGGTTATGGCGCGGTTATGGTATGACCAAAAATTTGGGAACAATACATAAATACTATATATAAGAATTACATTTCAAAAATAACAAATATAAAAAATCTTTTCAAAAATCAGGTATTAAATCAATTAATTAAATATTTTTAATTATAATATAGTACAATTACCCCAATTTATTAAATTTCAAATCCAAATCATTCTCTTTCTCTCTACTCTCTATCATCTTCCTACCCCTTCTCTCTATCGGAGACGACCATCTACTCTGGTGGCCGGTCCGGCGATAGTTCAGGCGGGCGCTCCGACGGCAGTTCCAACGACTTAAAAATTTTCAAAAAAAATAAAAATTGAAAATCACAACCTACCTCATGGATCCACCTACCACCACCCCACCCTACCTCCACCTTCTAAAAAAATTATCGGAAAAATTTCAAGTCACTTTATATAATCAAGCAACTGACACGCGTCATCCGTGACTAATTGTGACCAAGTTT
The DNA here is from genome assembly GCA_035079005.1 of Fraxinus americana. Taxonomy (NCBI): domain Eukaryota; kingdom Viridiplantae; phylum Streptophyta; class Magnoliopsida; order Lamiales; family Oleaceae; genus Fraxinus; species Fraxinus americana. The sequence goes on from CM068714.1 coordinate 8,261,329, forward strand.
GTATTCGATGTGACTAACTATGACCAAATTTATGTTAAGTGTGACTGTCTGTGATCAACTGAATCTTAATTGTGACCGAATTAACTGTATATGACCAAGTCACAATCGGTCACAATTAACACAAAATTAGTCACAACCAATCACAATCGGTCACAATTAACACAAAATTTGACGAAAAGTGTCACTTGCCAATATTTTACTTTTTTAAGAACCCTTTTTTACTTAACTAGGCTGCTTAAATGTGTATTGGGGTTGATGAAATGGGGTTTTGGAAGTCAAACCATTGTCACCTTCACTGCATGTAGTAATTATGTATTTAGAAATTGAATGAGTGCCATTTTTTGTGCTAATTAGATCCAATAATAATGTTGACTTGTAAATTTATTGCTGCAAATTCAAAAATTGTTGCCATCAACACTACCGTACGACAATCCTTACCCCGCCACCACAACACAACGTGGCACCACCATAATACCAACAACACCACCGCGGCACTACCACTACCATCGCACCATCACCACGAATCTCAGTCATCATCACAGTAAGCACCATCACCACCATTCGAAGTCCACCACTAACCAACCATTACAAAAATCACCTCAAAACACCGCCACAGCAATGGATCGATCACCAACATAAAATCGATTCAAAATCAAGCTAAGCCCCAAATTGGATTCGATCCAAAATCATCCCAAAATTCATCTTCAAACTATCACATACACCACATCCAGTATACAGAATAATCAAAACTCAGATACAAAGCAGAATGGAACAGGAAGAAGATCATCAGAAGAATCTTGTTTCTATTGTTCGAAGCTGAGATATTTACCTATAAAATCAAGAATCTCGCCCCACACATGACTTTCTCAGATCCATAATTCCTCACAGAAGCTACTGATAATTACTTCCTCGACTCACTGCCACTCAATTTCATCGAATTCAGAAGATTTGAACCTGGATTCTGACTGGAACATCGCGCGGCAGCCACTGCATCGACGCGAATAGCGGCAACGTCATCGCCGGAGGTACGCGACCACGCTGCTGTGTCTTCCGACGATGCTGCTGTGTCATAGCCCGTCGTGAGTTGGCGGTGGTCTCTCGGCTACAGTCTCTCAACGATGGTGGGAAATGAGAAGAGGGAATAGGATGGAGAGAGAGAGGGAGAGGGAGAGAAAGGAAAATGATTTAAGTGTTAAGGTTAATGTTTGGGTTGGATGGGGTTGGTTGGTTATGTAAATTAATTTATTTTTATAATATTAAAAAAATTAAAATTATCACCCGATTTTTGTATAAAAAACTTTTAAACCTGAATTTTGAATTGTATAGTTTATAAGTAGGGTTTGAGCTAATTTTCCCCAATTTGGTGGTACGGTTATGATTTTGATCGAATCGACTCCGAACCGTTGTCATCCCTAATTTCTTATGGTGTGTTTGAGTCACATTATTTTGAAATGATATATTTTGGATTAGTAGATTATTGATGTGATGAAAAATATTATTATATTGAAAAATACGTGGTTAAAAATGAGTAGAAGAATGAGAATGAAAGTTTACCAAACAATGGCTTAATAAATTAAATTTCAAAAACCATCAAAACGTTCTTAAAATATCCATCACTTTCCCTTCTCTTCCCGAAATCTACATTACTCTCTCAAATGCAATGTCTCGGAAATCAGTCTCCACTGTACTTTCCTGAAATTGACAAACATTAATCTTCGTATTAAATAAATTCAAAACTGTCGGAGTGTCTGTTTTTTTCAGTTATTGTAAATTTTTCATTTTGTGTATGACGAGCGCTTCTGAGCTATTTCACAGCCGGCGGTCACGTTTCGGCAGGAATTCGATTCCAGTGGACATTGGGCCAGGATATGAGTCTTATTCCCATCTTGATCGGAGCAATCGCCAGCATCGGCATTCAGACCACCACCACCACCATAATAATAATAATAATTCTGGTACTAGAAATAGTACTCGCCGTGACAGGCTCGAGCTAGAAGGGTGCGATCCGCTGCGCCGCCATCTGCATCAGTCTAGGCACCATCCACTTCGTCGCTCCTCCTATCCACCTCAAGTAAGACTGTTCTGATTCTAGGTATAGATGATTGAATGACTTGTGGCTGTTATGTGTTTGCGGTATGCCCTTTTTGGAACAGAACCAGTTACTAAATTATTGAGTTTTAAGGAGTTAGCAAATTTATAAATGGCAAATCAATAATCCACTACTCCTGCTAGACTTTAGGGTTTCATATTTACAAATCACAGTTCCATAAAGATTGGCCTTTGCATAAGAATATGAAGATACGATTTTTGACTTCTTCAAATTGTTACGAGTCTGATATTAATCTGGCTTGGAGTTAATCTTCCCGTTGTGTTTATGGAAATCGGTCTTGTGCTGCTGGCTCGTCTCATCCGCAGCCTTCTTTGCCTAGGTCGCTACCTTCAGGTCATCGGCACCTTTATCTCAATGCATTCTTAAATGCAAGCACCTCCTTAAAGTGGGATCAAGCGAAGCAGTTAGCTTTTCCTATGGCAAACTTATTACGCAGCAAGGACCTTCGTCTTTGTAGACTTATAGTCTTGATGGATGCTGAAAGAGGCGATTTCGTTTGTTGTGATTTTGCTTTAAGCAACCTTTGGCTTGGCAGTAGGAGATAATTTATTAGCTGGTGCAAGAAATCTAGATTCCACCTCATTTACTTTCCATATTCCAACTTTTGATAAGGACACGAACCTAAGTTACATTTCTACTATCCAAACTCGAGTTAGTAACTAAGTTACCACCTTGAGATTGTTGGGAACGGTAGATTTAACATATAGTAGTCCATTCACTTTTCCTATCCAATACATCTAGCTGCATTTGTTGAATGTGCACAAACCATTTCAATTAGTTCTCAGGTAGTGTATCTTTAATTGGTCTTTTTCATTTAACTGATTCGCATTCTTAAGACCATTTTTTACCCATATAATGACCTCTCACCTTGTGTGCCTCATATGCCATGTTAGGCAACCTTTTAATCTATGCTTCTTTTGACTTGGCTGGGAATATTGAATACGATCTTTTTTCTATAAGCAAATTTTCTTCTTTTTCTAAAACATATTGTTTCCAGTGATGATATTCTTCTTCATATTTTTTTTCTTGTAACAACTAAGACTGCTCCCTTTTTTTCCTTCTTTAAATTGTATGTGCAAGTGACGTTATTTCCTTGTCTAATCTCTTAAATTGTGCTTTCCATTGCCTTTATGCTCAACTGTTCAATTTCTATAGATCACTCATTTTTCTAGTTATATTGAATTGAAAAATCAATATTGTCTTTATCTCACTGTTTTCTGGTCCGTCCGATTATACTCGCTTTGAGTAAACAAGAGTGTTCTATCTTCTTTTGCCAAAGAAAATTTGACCCCAGGTTTTTGTAGTTTTATGTTGCTAATAAGATTGAAGACTCCATATTGCCATACTCTATATGGATATATCCATGCATTTATAGCCTATTTTATCTTTTGCTATCATAATTTGCAGTTGAGTGTATTCTTTTCTTAGGGGTAATTAAATTTCTGATCCCAGAAAGAATGAAAATAAAAGCCTCCGGTGACCCAAACACTTCTATGCTTGCTCCTCAAATTGTTTTTACTTATTTACTCTTTTTGTTTTTTGGGCTGACATGCTCAGGAACTTGATTCTAGCCAGTTTGATCAAGGTAGCCACCAATTTGCTCCGGGAAATGTCAATATATCAGGAAATGGGAGCACCATACAAGATAGGCTGACGTTCAGTGGAAATGGCAGGCTACCCGGAGCTGTCTTACTTGCAAGAGAAAGGCTTCTACAAAGATTGAGAGGGGTCACTTTGTCTGGAAACAGGTTGGTTTTTGTTCGGATCAATCCATCACCCAACTGAAAAGATAATTTTCGTGTTTTTGATGATAATCCTTATGAACTCTTTCTATTATAGGAGCAACAGGAGTTCACCTGATGTCCCTATTGGTGATGACTTTAGGCTTGTTGATGCTGGAGATTGGGAAACAGAAATTTCCATAGACTGGCTTGCTTCAATTTCCCCTGTAACCGATTCCACAAGGCAACAAGCATGCCAGAGGCCTCCCGGGCTCACTGAAGAAGCACTGGACTGTTTGTGTGTGGAGATATTCAGTGTCCCAGACGAAGGTGATGAGCCGGTAATGTCAAGGTCATCAATGGAGTGTAGCATATGCCTTGAAAGTTTCTGTGGGGGAGACGAGCTTATATGTCTACCCTGTGGGCATAGGTTTCATCTTTGCTGTTTGGATCCATGGGTTCGCACTTGTGGAGACTGTCCCTATTGCCGTAGAGGTATAGTTGTAACTACAGACGGAGTTAAAGAAAGGCTATAACTTCAAGTAATCTATATATATTGTGGTACTTTCCAAAGCATTTATTCAATTTTGGTTTGACCCATCTCCGCCCAGTGCCTTCTTGATTGTTTGGTCTGATCTAAAAGCCATCAGTAGTAAAAGAACATCTTGAATTTGAACTATTTATGTGGCGATTTGATAATGATGTTCATCATCAGTGAATCGGGACTCGGTGTCATCTAAACCGTTAACGAACACGGTTGTTTGGTTAGATAGAGTCAAAATTTTCTTTGAAATTAAGGAGGGGTGAAATTAATGAAGTTAGAATTGTCATGTTATGGTGTTCCCTAATTGTACCACGACCATATTAAACGCCCTTCTCAAGATAAAAGGGTTTTAACCCACAGTACCGAAGCATTACTAATTGTCTCAATTGGGTCCCCATTCTTTTTTCTTTTCTTCTTTTTTTGTCACATTTTTTTTGGTGCACATAAAAACAAATAAATAGAAATAATTCAACTTTCCATCATATAATCACTTGAAAAGCAAATGGCCCGTTCTTTCAGTTCACGGGTATTTCTGTTTATACATATCATAAGCTTCCATTCTTTCAAGTGATTATTTCATGAAAAGAGAAACAATTTCCATCTATATGTCCTTGAAAGCATCAAGAAAAATCCTTTCATCTATGTCATTTGTATTGTCAAATTCCTATTTAAAGATTGAATTTTGCAACTTCACGAAGAATTATAATCGCCGTAAAAAATATTACTTCTAATATATCTGATTATTATTTGAATGTTGTTTTGCACTTTTTCACCACATGGGAAAAGAATATTTTGTTGTTCTTTTTATACGAGACAATTATTATGAAGTCATGTATTCCGTGCTTCGTTAACTTCCTTCAAATTTTCTTCAAGGAAAATTGGTTCACTATAGGCCATTCGCGTCGACACGTTGATGAGGCTTGCTTTATTTCTTCTAGCCAACGACCCCCTCAGAGAGCCTTTCCTTTGATAGGCATTTTGGTTACGAGGAAATAGTGGGAAATACCCGGGTGACCCGCTCACTTTTTCAAAATAGCCGTTGACTGGCTAAAAGAAAAAGGAAAAACTTTAAAAAACTTCAAAGTTTAGCATTTTCCCATTTTTACCCTCACAAGTGCCTTGGAAGAAAGTTAGGAAAGAAAAACAAAACTCAATCAACGTGCAATGGGGGCCAAAAAATCAACGACCCGGATCGGAATCGCCATTTCTCTTGAACAAGGTGAGTTTTGAAAGCCATTATATGTTATTTTACAAAGCATGGTTGAAATAATTGAATAAATAAAGCATGTTTTCGAATTTTTGTTGATTATTTTCGAAGAAATTGTTGTAGAATTAATTATTAATGGATGAAATGTAATTTGGGTGAGATTCATGGGTTGGAGATCGCTGGAAATGGAGATCTGGCCCATACGGCCCAGAAGGGCCGTCTGGGGATTCTGGGCCCAGTTATTTTTTTTATTTTTTTCTTTTTCAACAATTAAAAAATAAAATATAATAACGTATTTAATTTGATTACAAAGAATAAAAATAATCGATTATATTTTAAACTACTTATTGAAATTGTTTATAAACAATTTAAAATAAATTATTTCATTTAATATCTATATTTTAATAGTTTGTCTAATATTTAATTACAAAAAAGAGTTTATTTAAATTTGAAATATTATTTAATTTCAAATAATAAAATATTAAATAAACAAAATAAATTGTTTCTTTGAATTGTTTATTTAAATTTTATATTTCGATTGTTTATTAATATTTGAAATATTTGATTTTTATTTTTATTGAAATATTTGAAATATTTGATTTTTATTGAATATTCTATTAATTATAATTCAATATTATATAAACAATTATAATTGAAATAAATTATTTAATTTAATTGTTTATTTTAATAGTTTGTTTAATATTTAATTACAAAAAGAGTCTAATGTCATTCGTTTATTCCATTATTGCATTATTTATTGTTCTATTATCTATTAATTCTAGCGGATAGTAGTTATTATCATTCGGCTAGTTTAATTTTCTCATATTATATTTTATTTATTATATCTTATACAAGATTCTAACATTTGAAATGTTGCAGGATGGATTTCCATTTAGATGATGCGGTCAGACTTATCCTCGAGAGCGTGCTTAGTTTACTGGGCCCCAAATTATAATTAAATATTATATACACAATTAAAATAGGCAATTTAATTATAAATTATTCTTTTACAATTAAATATTAGGTAAACAATTCAAATACACGATTTAAATTATTTATTTAAAACAAACTATTTCATTTAATTGTTTATTTAAATTTTATATTTCAATTGCTAATTTAATACACTATTAATTATAATTAAATATTGTATAAGCAATTAAAAAGGGCAATTTAATTATAAATTCTTCTTTTACAATTGAATATGAGTAAACAATTAAAATAAGCGATTTAAATTATTTATTTAAAATAAATTATTTCATTTAATTGTTTATTTGAATTGTTTATTTATATTTTATATTTCAATTGTTCATTTAATATTCTATTAATTATAATTAAATATTATATAAACAATTAAAATAAGCAATTTAATTATAATTGAATATTTAACGACAATAATTATGCAACATACAAATTATAATTAATAATATACTGATGAGTGCAATTAACTCATTAAACAAATATTCGATTGTTTATTTAATTTTCTATTAATTATAATTAAATATTATATACACAATTAAAATAGGCAATTTAATTATAAATTATTCTTTTACAATTAAATATTAAGTAAACAATTCAAATACACGATTTAAATTATTTATTTAAAACAAATTATTTCATTTAATTGTTTATTTGAATTGTTTATTTAAATTTTATATTTCAATTGCTAATTTAATATACTATTAATTATAATTAAATATTGTATAAACAATTAAAATGGGCAATTTAATTATAAATTCTTCTTATACAATTAAATATGAGTAAACAATTAAAATAAGCGATTTAAATTATTTATTTAAAATAAATTATTTCACTTAATTGTTTATTTGAATTGTTTAATTATATTTTATATTTCAATTGTTCATTTAATATTCTATTAATTATAATTAAATATTATATAAACAATTAAAATAAGCAATTTAATTATAATTGAATATTTAACGACAATAATTATGCAACATACAAATTATAATTAATAATATACTGATGAGTGCAATTAACTCATTAAACAAATATTCGATTATTTATAAACAATAAATAAAATATTCAATTAAAAATTTAAATAACGAAATAATCGGTTAACAATTAAAACAAAAAATAATAAAATATTAAATATTCGATTGTTTATTTAATATTCTATTAATTATAATTAAATATTATATACACAATTAAAATAGGCAATTTAATTATAAATTATTCTTTTACAATTAAATATTAAGTAAACAACTCAAATACACGATTTAAATTATTTATTTAAAAAAAATTATTTCATTGAATTGTTTATTTAAATTTTATATTTCAATTGCTAATTTAATAAACTATTAATTATAATTAAATATTGTATAAACAATTAAAGTAGGCAATTCAATATAAATTCTTCTTTTACAATTAAATATGAGTAAACAATTAAAATACGCGATTTAAATTATTTATTTCAATTGTTCATTTAATATTCTATTAATTATAATTAAATATTATATAAACAATTAAAATAAGCAATTTAATTATAATTGAATATTTAACGACAATAATTATGTAACATACAAATTATAATTAATAATATCCTGATGAGTGCAATTAACTCATTAAACAAATAGCTTAAAATCGTAGTTTTTAACTTGTTTTTGAGTACTTTTGAACGTTTTGATGTGTGTTCATGTCATTTTGTAGTTTAAATACATTGGAGAAAATAACGTATTTTGGAGCCTTACATGAAGCCGTGCGTAATCATAAAAATTGGACTCGAAGAGGAGGTGAAACAAAAAAGAAATGAAGTGAAAAATGGTGAATTGGCGGAAATTTGTCAGAATAGGCGGTGATAATAGTGCAATTATCACGTTTTTCATCCACTAATAATTGTATTTTTCATGATTTATAGGCGCCTAAATATTCGAAGGACTCTTGCATTTTGGTTTAGCTGCTGCAAATGAACGAATACAATAGAAATTAGAAGAAAAGAGCGAAAATGTTCAAAATTGAGGAAAGTGATAGTTTATGGATTAAAGTACAAATATTCTAAACTTCTTTATAACCTTGCGATGAAGAGTCGAGAGTTTTAGAGGTCAATTGGATGAAAAATGAGTCAAATGGATGAAATATAGCCAAAACATTATCACATATTAACTTTCAAGCTGAAAAATTTTGCACCGATTTTCAGCCTCATATTGAGACCAATTTTTGACATGGAAAAAGATCTAATTCGAAGATGGTATCTGAAGTAAAGTTGTAACCATTTGAGTTATCTTTCTAACGCATCTTGAATTATTTCAATCGGACATTAGGAGAGAAAGTTATTGCCCAAAAATGTTGAAAGTTTTGTACAGGTTTTCAGCTTCATATTGAGACCAGTTTTTGATATGGAAAAATATCGAATTCGAAGATGGTATCTGAAGCAAAGTTGTAGACCTCTGAATTAGTTTTTCAACGCATCTTGAATCACCTCAATCGGATATTAGGAGAGAAAGTTATGACCCAAAAATATTGTAAGGTGCGTTGGACCCGGACGTCCGGGCCCAGACGTCCGGGTAGTCCGGGCCGTCTGGATCTATCGGATGTCTGGTTGACCATTTTACAACCGATCGTAAATTTGTCTGAAATTATTTATGCAGATGAATTTTTTTCTCGTTTTTGTTAAAAATGATTATAGATTCATTTAAGATCGTAAAATTTTCATATACCTATGTCGAAATAAGATTTAAAAATTAAAATACTGCACTAATTTTACTGAACGAAAATTAAAATACGTAAATATAATTGTCGATTTCGCTGATGGCTGTGAATAATATTTCTTTATTAAGCGTTTGATAAATTTATCTGTTTTCAAGTTTGAAATAGAGGAAAAATGAAACAATTTTTATCTGTATTGGAGTAAACAAATAAAGAAAGTGGTTTCGAAATTTTAAGTGGAAAGTGTTGGAATTTTTTATAACTTAAAAAACGGTATTATTGTCTTTTAAATAATACCATTTTTTGTAATTTATATAACATTTTAAGGGTAATTTCGATTTTTCAGCCCTGGAAGGTTATTGTGGTGAATAGTAAAAATTTTTGGGTAAAATGGAAAATGACACGTTTGACTAGGGCAAACTGAAAAGTATCCCCGTTGGTTACTGCCATTGCTTTAATACGGTGACTTTAGGAAACTGTGTGAATGTTCATTGGCCCTTTAGGGTAATCGATAATGATGTGGGTGTTCATGACATGTGACTTTTGAATTTGACGTGGCTTGCTCGTAGCATCCATCCATCCACGTGAGGCGAGGTTGTGACTACTAGTTAGTACCGACTTGGTTAACAATCGCATTTATGCCGTACTCGACATGACGTGACAAATAATAAAATTCATAGCAGCATCAAGTTGTTAAGCCCATGTTTGGGCCACATTATTTTTCTCATTCTCATTCTTCTACTTATTTTCAACCACACATTCTTCAATAAAATAATATTTTTCATCACATCAATAATTTTTCATTCATTTTCAACCACATATTCTCCATCACATCAACAGTAAAAATGCATTTTTACTTCCAAAATGTGCACCAAACAAAGGCTAAATATTAACCAACCGATTTTATTGAATGCCTTAACTAAGACTACCATGGATTGTTGAGGTGGAACTCAACAAGTAATAACTTCTAGTTAAGAACTTAGGGTCCGTTTAATTGGTAAAGATGGAAAGACTTTTCAATTCCATGTAAGTTAGAAAATAAAAACTCAAATACACCATACGAATGTGTTTTCCATGAAATTGGTAAAAACACAAGTTCAGAGTAGTTGTACTTTGAAATTCAAACTTCATTTTTACTTTCGTATCAAACAGTCAAAGTAGAAATTGAATTCTTCCGATGTGACATTTTTCATGGAATTTAAACAAATCAAATAGACCCTTAGTGTACCGTCACTAAAAAAAGTATACTCAAATTTCACATAGATTCATTTTCTTTCGTTGATTAGAAAAGAAAATAAAGGAGTTCGAATATGCTTGTAACATAATAATCAGATAATAATGAGTAAAAAATACTAATGATAACAAGAAAAGATGATTCGATGACATGTAACGTAGGAAGAATCGAAGGCAGGTTGAGACAAGAAAATTTATGAGAAAAATGCAGTCCAACGGTAGGATGGTAAAGGGTAATATCAGGGTGCACAAATGATCGTTGGCCCCAAATGTCTTCATCCCTTTCAATCCACGCCAATTGGGATACTTCTATTCATATAATGCTAATCGTGTGAGGTGGTTTACACTAAGATCACACGTGACAGTAAAATCCGAACAAGGAAAAACATTTAATTGTGACATTTTAATCCATATGAGCAGTGACGGAGTCACGATTATTGTTTAGAGGCGAAGGGAGGAGGCCGAGGGGCAGGTCTGGGCTTTAAACTCATTTAGGGTCTGTTCTCTTTATCATTTTCAAGTCATTTTCTGTTTTCGATTTTCCAAAATAGTGAAAACTCGTTCTCTTTCCTATTTTCGAAAATACGTTTTTGAAAATAAGTTAAAAATTTACAAAGAAAACACAGAACAAGTGTTTTCAGTTATAATCAAGTCAAAATTTTCAAAATGCGTTTTGGGTGTTTTCAAAACAATTTTTCAAAATACTAAAAAGAACACATTTTCAACAATATCAAAAGGAACACTCAAAATACAAAACCCAAAATGAATTCAAAACACAAAACTAAAATACAAAGAGAACAACCCCTTAATTTTTTCATATTAAAAAAAAATTATATTTCTATGAATCAAACCAGTATAAATTTTTTTACCCCTGAATCTGCCACTACTGTATACGATGATAATTATGAGATGATTTTCATTAAGAGCATATGTGATAGTTAAGTATGAACAAGAAATAATTTAATTGAGACATTTTTTATGCATATACAGCTAATCATGAGGTGATTTTCACTAAGGACGTGAGTGATAGTAAAATATGAACAATAAAGAACATTTGGTAAGATTAGTTTATATTTAATACATTAATTTTGATAAACTAGGACGTGTTTTTTCAAAAAAAGAAAAAGTACGAATTTCGATTTTTGTTAATTGCATCTCTATATACCATGGTCATCTAACATATTTTGTAAATTAGACAATATCAAGCCTCTCTTCGGTATAGACTTTTTAAAACTAATTTTTTTTCTCAAATTCATTTTCAATCACACATCATTCTTATAAAATAATATTGCATATGGATCCATGACTTTCCCAACTTTTTTAACCATACATTCTTAAATTATCACATGGTCATCTATGTTTGGCCTTCATTTTTTTAGATACTCATTTTCAACCAAACATTATTCGATAAATTAATTTTATACGAAAATTCGAAAAAAATTTCTTATTTTTAATCACACATTTTCCAAGAAAACAATATTCCAAAATGTATTTTGGCCCAAAAATGGGGGGCATATAAATATGTTTCACTTTTAATTTTTAAGTAGGCGGGGGCAAAAACCTAACTTCAAAAGGTTGAGCCCCTTTTTCATAACCATTATTTGGAAAAAATAGAGTTTACATTGTGATTTTTAAGAGAATGTATAGTGAAAACATAGAGAAAAATTTTGGGTTTACTTGCAAAATATTTTTATTGTGAGAATGTGTAGTTGAAAATGATTGTATAAAAAAAAGCTTAAAAATAATGACTGTCAAATGGAGTCTGAATATGGACAACGTGACAATTTAATAGAGATTTAGACAATTTTGATGGTTAAGAATCAATTATTGAAACTATAACAAAAGCAAAAGGAAGTGACAACTTCATTTATAACTTGTTACTACAATATAAATTGAAGTTAAAATATGTAATTTTCCTAATATCACTCTAGTAAAAATTTATGCTTTGATGACAATGTGCCAAGTATAAATTAGTCCCTTTTAGGCCTTATTTTTTAAAAAATAAAAATAAAAATCATGCAATTATACATTTTATGAAACATATATTTTTTTTTTTTATCAATTTTTCATTGATATGTTTTCTTAAATTTTAAAAATAATGGTTTTTTAATGTAAAACCAAATTGAATGATTAGTCGGTTTAAGGAGAATGATGATGAATGGATGTTGAATTTGTTTGTAAGCAAAAGATTTGTGTGCTTTTCAAATCAAAACAACCAAAACCTGAACATGGAACACGTGTCACATTTAATTACTAATTTGGGCGCGCTATGATAGCAATTCTCTCTTTTTCTCTGTAATTAATTTTGAGCTGTTGATTTGTCCTTCAAGGCACGCATGTCCAGGCAAGAAGGAGAAATGGAAAATAACAAGGTTTTTGTGCATAGATCAGATTATGCTCCTAGAATTTTAATTTAAATCAAAATCAAATACTAATTTTAATCACATATTTTATAAATTTACAATGCGTGATTTTGTCTGATTTGATTCTATAGTCCGAACTACTTGAAATTTCTTAAAATTAAGAAAATATTCCATGGTTTAGGCTAAAATTTTGTCAGGTAAATTTGATAAAAGTCGATGAAATGAGTTATTAAAATCGATAAAATTTATGGATTTCATCAAACATATGACCGAAAATGAATTTTAGGAAAAATTAAAATTTGAAAATGGGATTGAAAAGATGCAAAATGTATATTAAAATTAAAATCACGAATTTCTTATTTCTTAATTCTATAGTTTTTTTTTTAAAATTACGATGGACATGATTGAGGAGACTCGTACAAATTTAGAGACAAAAGAGTTTTGAATGGTGATTTTTAAGATAATAAGTGATTAAAAAATAAGAATTTTTTTTGATATACGTGTATAATTTTTCTTTGTGTGAATATGTGATTAAAAATAGTACTGTAACAAATCATGAAATAAATTAATAGTTGTCAAATAGGCTAAGTATTTCAGTGTTCTTCCCTCTTGCAAAAGATCGAGCTAACTAATGGATGCTTGTTTTTCAAATTTAAAATGTTGATTAGAGAAGCCTAACAAAGAATGGGATTGATGCATTGAAACTTTGCAAGGGCATATCAATACTTCCTTAGCTATTAGAGGGGCAAAGCATCAAGAAGTGAAACTTGTGGGGAGCAAGTTGCATTTTGACAAAGCAAATCATCATTATTTACCTTGTTTAGAGCCTGTTTGGTACAGATTCTCATTTTCTACAGTAAATCAATTCTCATTTTCAACCACACATTCTTCAATAAAATAATATTTTCCATCACATCAATACTTTTTTCTCCTTTTTTAACCACACATTCCCCATCATATCACTATTCAAAAATCAATTTTTCCTCCAAAAATCCCTACCAAACACACTCTTAATAATGAAATTTATAGAATAAATAATTTACAACCCATTTACCGAAGAAGGGTTGTGCTATGTGTACACAACGATTTATACCCCCCTCATATGGAGGGAGGCCTGCACACAATAAAATATGTGTGGGCTCTCCTCCATGTGAGAGGGTTGTAAACCATTGTATACACCATTGGGTGTACACATAGCTTAATTCACCGAAGAAATAAGGTATAATTGCAGCAGCAATACCAAATATTTTATTTAGTTCATACTTTTCATTTGTGTCACCCACGGTACAAAGCATTTCAAAATGTCACAATTGAAATTCAAAATGATGGTTTCTGTTAGTTTGACCGCTAGTTGACCAAATAATTAACATTGACAATAATTTTAAATTTACATTTTTTATAACAAAATAATTAAAATTAAATATCAATTTTCATCTTATTCTTCTCCATCCACCTCATACATACCCATCCCACCTCAAATCTGTAAACCCTAAATCTGGGAAATTTTCAACCCAAAGTGGAAATGATTCCATTATTTGTCAATGAAATGATTCCATTATTTGGCACCTTAGGAAAATCAGCATCCTGAAAACCATGTCCTAAATATATATTATGGGCGTGTTCGATAGATATTAAAATCAGATTAAAACTGAAAAATTAATCGTTATTGTTGACTTTTATTAGACGAGTGTGACACAATAACGACCATATTTTTAATTTTAATTAAATTTTAATCTTTACCAAACAAGCACTATATCCAAAACAACACTCAAGACATTGGTAAATCAGGCATGTCTCCAGCTCTAATGAAAACATTGTACCAAAGAGTCCATGCTATCATCAACTTTTGAAATCTCGGCATCGATTTCCTTAGAAGACGGAGGGAATCTGAACTGAACTTCATCGTTTGCAGCTGGGAAATTTGATGATTACTTGTTTAAGTTTTCGTCTGTTGAGAAGTCATTGGACCAAAAGTTCTCATCGATTTGAGGAAAATACTCGGACGAATAGTCCATTTCTTCGTTCTTAGTAACATTTTTTCCCGATAAATCTATCACTGATACCTCTCACTTTGCATATTTGGGGTGGGGGTGGATGGAGAAGAAGAATGTATAAATAGTTTTTTAATTTTAATTATTTGATTTTGGTTATTTTATTATAAAAAATTTAAAGTTAACATTTTAAAAATTTGTCAAAATTATTGTCAAAATCAATTATTTGATCAACTAACAGTCAAACTAATAAAAATCATCAATTTGGACTTCAGTTTCGATATTTTGAAATGTTTAGTACGTAAGTGGCATAAATGAAAGATTTGAGCAAAATTTACTATTAAATAAAAGGTTTGGTGTCGCTGCAATTATCCCAAGGAATAATCATGTTAAGGTTAAAAATTTGTTGTCACAAATGAAATCATGAAAATCAGTAGGACCCACCTAACCACAGAGAACTGCAGGCTTCTGCATTTGCTCGTCACAACTTCCAACCCCTTGCGAACAAAAGTACCCACCTGCCCTTTTTACTCATCTACGGTTCTATACAAAAACACCTTTTTACCTCTAAACCCGCTCTATACGTACATTTTCCTATAAAAAACAGTCCCTCCCATCCCTCTCTCTTATTACATTTCAGTGCAAAGTCGCCTTATATTTTAGTAATGGATACAAAACGCGCTGTACTCATCGCTTTTATCTGCATTGTCGTCGCTGGCGTCGGCGGCCAAGCTCCTGGAGCTTCTCCGACAACCACACCGTCGACTCCAACTACACCCACTGCTACTCCCCCATCTACTACAGCTACTCCACCTACCTCTGCCTCCACACCACCGCCAGTAGCTACTACACCTCCACCCACGTCATCTCCACCTCCAGCTGTTACATCTCCGCCTCCAGCTACTGCTGCTCCCACACCAACACCACCTGCTTCACCTCCACCAGTTGCTACTCCTCCTCCAGTGAGCTCGCCGCCACCTGCTACTCCTCCTCCAGTGAGTTCCCCGCCACCTGCTACTCCACCTGCTAGTCCTCCACCTGTTCCTCCTCCACCGCCTTCTGCTCCCACACCCGCACCGCTGGCTGCTCCTCCAGCTACGGTGCCTGCTCCAGCTACATCTCCAGCACTGTCTCCGTCTTTGACGAGTCCTCCGTCTCCTCCGACCGGATCTCCTGCGCCGAGTATCCAGGCTCCTTCTCCTGCTCCATCAGCCACTGATCAGGTACATTCTGTCACACATAACTATATCACTCGCACCATGTGTTTTAAAGACTACTGTGCGCCGATCGTGCAATGTACACACTTGATATGTTACGTTTTACATTTTTTTTGGCATTCTCGTAAATCACGGAACTAATGTACCTAGGTTTAGTCGAGTTCTATTGGAGACGATACTGTTCTTGTTGAGATGCAAACACATAGGGGCGCGTGTTTTCAAGGTTCACGTTCCAATGTTCCCCTTAGTGGCCGTACATAGAAAAAAAGCTAGAAAACTTTTATTTTTGTTTATTTGGTTCAATAAACGAAGCAACCTACCCTAGATTTACATTTAATGAGATCCAGAAATAGTCTATTTCAAGCAAGACTCGTGTTAAAGACTTAAATCACACGACATAGGCTGAGACACCATGTTGAGGAACATAGTATAATTTAATGTTATCCAAGACCAATCTAGATGGTCACATTTAATAGGTTCGATTAAATGATTTATACGGGTTATCTGGATCTCCATTGTTGAACTAAACGGATATAATGGACCATTTGATTTTCAACAGTGAAACTGTTATGAATGGGTAAATTCTTACATAAAATTTGAATTTGTGTTTGCAGAGTAGAGCAGGCTCGACATTGCAGAGGATTTCTGGGAGCTTTGTTTTCGGAATTGCTTTGCTCTACTTCCTATTGTAGATCTTTTTTTTCTCTCTCTCTTCATATTTACCTCTTGAGTCCTGCCTCTGTCTTATTACTATGGACTTGCACTCGATGATACATTGATTTGGATTCTTTTGTTGGGACTTTTGTATTGGAGGAGTTATTATCAGCTGGCTCAGTTTTTACTAACCTCGGAGTTGTGTCTCAATATTCTTTCCTTTCTTTTCGTTACCGGTCTCTTAGACTCAATAATAACAATAGGAACAAAAACTGTACTCAAAAATTAAATCATATATGCCTTCAATTGATTTGAAGTTGCAAGATTCTCAATTGTTGATTCGATAGCAGTGAATCTGTGGTTTTCAGGTGAAACCAGAGGTTCGAAACTCTAGTTTTTCGACGAAACAAGGGGGGATGACAGATCTTGTTTGTCAACAATCCAAGGGACAGGGAGAGAAAACTCGAGTTTCGCATATAAAGAACTTTAAACAAGAGATAATCAGATTTATGCAATAATTCGAGGAGATTTCCATCCTCGATTTCTGACCAAAACCCGATGGAGAAATCCCCTCATTTGGTAGCGGTCCAAGCTTGTGGGGTGTTTATCAATCATGCTACTTGTACAATTTTTTATTTTTTAATATAAATTTTGATTGACAACTTATACTTAACAACATGACATTCATCAATTTTAATAAATTTTTTTAAATTAATGGTCTAAATTTTGACAAAATCAATGTTGTCGATCACAATTGTATCGATGTTTATAGTGCTTACCAATGTTGGCGTTGGCTGCCATGAACTCCCCTCGATTTTGGTGGGGTTGGGGGTCAAGTTTGGTGACCGTCTTGGTGGGTTGGTGATATACTGATATTAGGGTAGTTGCCTTTTTGTGGGGTTGGATAGAATGGGGGTAGATAAATGCTTTTTAATTTCTCATATTTATCTTCTTCATTTTTGTTAATTAAATATTAAAGACCATTTTAGACATTTGACTCTTGGTCAACGATTGCATTTATTGAAAGATGTGAAATATTGGGTACTAAAATTAAAAAGTTTGAAAGTTGATTACGTATTTATTAAAAAAATTGGAACCTGTATTGCAAATTTCTCATTATTTAATTATGGATAAATGCTCTACTATTATTATTATTATTATTATTATTATTATTATTATTATTATTATTATTTTGTTTTGTGGTGATTGAATGAAGATAGATAGCTAACGTTCGTTCGACAAAATTTATAAATTATTTACAGATAATTGAACTTTATTTTAATTACTCGTTTCAATATATTCGTAAGTATTATTTACTATTTATTTTTATCTATTTACAAAGTAAACTTTTTTTTAATGAAATATAAATAATTTTATGTGATAATCATGTATAAAGAAAGAATAATGGATATTTAATCTTACTAACTCATATTATAAATCAAATAAAAGTTTTCAGTAGGAAGTTCTATTTAATTGGGAGATAGAGTGGGAGAGTCGGAGTCGAAAGAGGAATCCTCGCTACTTTCTTTCTAATCCGAATCGAAATCCATGTAAACCGCCTTAGAGTAATTTGGGGCACTTGTGTGTACGAAATTAAAAGCTTAGGGACTAAAATGACTTTTAAAAAACTCAATAGCATACTTGAAGCTCAAAAAGAAACAAATTCCTTTCCATCGCTCAAAAATCTAAACCCTAATTCAGAATTTAGCCCCAATCTCTTCTAATTTTATTCTCAGAATTCAATTCTGAGCTCATCCATCTGTTTTTTGTCTCCTTCATCCTAACCCTAGTCGATAGCGAAGCGAAATCGGAGTATAACACTTTCCGATCTATTCAAGACAAATTTGGATATTAAATTTCTATCGGATCTTGCTTCTTCCACCTTATTTACTCTCAATCAATCAGGTAAATATACTATAAGCCTCGATTATTAAATTATGTTTCATTTTTTTTTGAAAGTTTTGATTTAGATTCTTTAGTGCTTATTATTAAAGCTGATTACAGAGTCTTTTCCGATGTTCATCTTTTTCTACCAGTTCATCGTATAGAACTATTAATTTTCCTATTTTCCAGAAACCTAGACTGTGATCTTCTAATCATATTCAACAATCACTTCGTTTCAATCTCAAGCTCAACCCACAAAGGTATCCAATTATCGGATGTAATGGTTTTTTAAAAATCTTTTAGAAGGATTGCGATTTTAGATTTTTTTTTTTTTCAGATTTATCCAATTTTCTAAAAGTTATATATGAATGCGGGAAACAAAATTTGTTCGTTGTGAGAAGAGGAGGTCTACAACAATAGAGAATATATGCAGTATTTATGTGTTCCAAGCTGTCATGTTGACAACCATATTTGCATTTGTATGGGTAATTTAAAGTTTTGTTTAATAGTATTGTTCATTAACCAGAGGAAATGGGAATATAAATTAAGATGTTATTTGTTGGCTGGATGTTTGTTCTTTTCAGAGTGTTTTTGCTTGTAGTTTGTAATTGAATTAGTATGGTAAACTCAATACCTTCATGAGTTGTGATGTTACTTTTTGTAAAGCTTTTTGAGTCTAAGTTCTTACCAACTTATTTGAAACTACGTTTCAATATCTGCTTTTTTGTTCTTTTTGGTGAGAGCTTTGGAGAATCTCACCATTCTGGTGCAGAATTTATATATTGATACTTTGAGCTATTTTTTTTTTTTGGAAATATTCATTTTGTCTGCATTTCTTATTATCATTAGATGTTGGTAGTCATGTTATTTTATCTCGAATTTGACATTTTGCGTAGTTTTTAGAGGTTAATTCATATTTTGTATTAACTCATTGGTTTCAGGATATTATTGACTGTTGGTAAGAACATTTTTGTTCAAAAAATTTTTATTGGTTCTTCAAAATTCAGGATAATCTTTTTTTTCTTCCCAGCACTTAGGATATAGCTCCTTCTTCCTTATTTACTGCAGATTTGTAATTGCTGATTTTTTTTTTTTACCAAGGCCTTTTCTTTTAATTTTTTTGGTGATTTTGCTGACTTAGCCTGTGCAATTCTTTAATCTAGAATTTAGAGAGCAGCAAATCCAAGAAGAAACCTTGAGAGAAATTCATTATGATTGATAGAAAAATTAAATTGAATACGGTACACAGTTCAGCATTTATAGATACATACTGGCTGCTAACCAACTAAACTAACTATAAATGTACAACAGATTCCAGCTCACATGCCAACTGTCTAAACTAACTGCCAACCTCAAACTAACATAACACTCAATAGATTTCGGCAGCAACAGAATTCAGACTGAGGTTTCTTTCCTTTGCTTCTTGAGCCTTCAATTCCAAGGCTTCTACATGAGATTGTAGGTTCCAACACCCCCATCAAGTGGGGAATGGATGTTTATCAATCCCATCTTGCTGATGAGATGATGAAAGTTGAGAGAACCAAGTGGTTTAGTCAGTATATCAGCCAACTGATGTTTGGAAGGGATGTAGATGATTTTGATGAGACCTTCTTGCAATTTCTCTCGAACAAGATGACAATCTAGTTGAATATGCTTTGTTCTTTCGTGATGAACATGATTAGAAGCCTTATCAGAGGCAGGTTTGTTGTGAGTGTAAAGTAAAGCTGCTTGAGGATGAGTAATATACAAGTCAGCCATAAGGTAGATCTGCCATTGAAGCTCACTGGTGGTTGAAGCTGCAGACAAGAAAATGCCTCGACTTGGCGTTGCCTTAATATATCTCAAAACCTTCTCAGTAGCTTGAAGATGTGTGTGAATAGGATTAGCCATGAATTGACTTAATGCTTGTACCGAATAAGCCAAGTCAGGGCTAGTTATTGTAAGGTATAAGATATGACCAACAAGCCTTCTATAGGATGCAGGATTGGACAGAGGATGTGACAAATCATTTGCACTCAGATTTAGTGTGGATTCCATAGGAAAAGCTACACGTTTACTACCAGAAAAACCACTGTCTTGTAGAATATCTAAGGCATACTTACATTGACATAGAGTAATGTCCTTTGCTGATCGAGCTACTTCAATTCTCAAAAAAATATTTTAGTTCACCCAAGTCTTTGATGGTGAAAGTATCATGCAAATACTTCTTTACAATGTCTATGTCAGCGAGGTTATCAGATGCAATGATAAATTCATGAACATATATCAGTAGGGCCATGAAACTCTTTGAAGTTTGTCTAATGAACAAAGAAGAATCGGACTTGCCTTGAATAAAACCAAAGTAAAGCAGAGATGAGGATAATTTTGAAAATTATTGTCTTGAAGCCTGGTTTAAACCATGCAAGCTCTTTTTGAGTTTGCAAGCTCTAGGATTAGTGGGTGAAGAGTACCTGGTGGTAGCTGCATATACACTTCTTCATGCAAATCTCCATGTAGAAAAGCATTATTTACATCAAGTTGATGTAAATGCCATTATTTGACTGCAACAATGGAAAGTAAAGTGCGCATGGTAGTCATCCTTGTTACAGAGGAGAATGTATCAAAAAAATCAAGTCCTTGTTGATTGTACCATTTTTCTACTAATCGAGCTTTGTACCTTTCAACTGTACCATCAGCTTTAAATTTCACACGATAAACCCGTTTGCATCCTATTGCAGTCTTATGTGGAGGTAGAATAGCAAGGTCTCAAGTATGATTCAATTCAATAGATTTAATTTCATTTGCCATAGCAATTTTCCATCGAGGGTATAGGATAGTTTGTTTGAAAGTTTTAGGTTCAAAGGTAGACAAAACAGCAGCAACAAAAGCTCTATAGTTAGATGACAACTTAGAAGTAGAAAGATATGAAGCAATTGAATGAGGCTTACCGAGAAAAGGAAAATATGTGATTAATATTGATTGATTGACTTTGACTTTGATTAAAATCTGATTTAAACCAATACTGAACGGTGGCTATGTTGGAACCTACAATCTCATATAGAAACCTTGGAATTAAAGGCTCAAGAAGCAAATGAAAGAAACCTCAGTCTGAATTTTGTTGCTGCTGAAATCTGTTGACTGTTATGTTAGTTTGAGGTTGGCAATTAGTTTAGACAATTAACATGTGAGCTGGAATCTGTTGTACAGTTATAGTTGTTAGTTTAGTTGGTTAGCAGCCATTATGTGCCTATAAATGCTGAACTTTGTGTACCGTATTCAATTTAATTTTTCTATCAATCATATTGAATTTCTCTCAAGGTTTCTTCTTTGATATGGGTCCCACAACTTTTAACCATACATTTCAATTTTTTTTTTTTTATCAAAATCTACTAAAAATTTAATTTTAATCCCCACCAAATAGGGGCTTAATATGTTCTAATTGATCTCTCTCTACTTCTTGCAATTTTTTCCTGTTTGTCATAAATGAAATTTACAATACTGAATCTTGCAAATTAAGTGAAATTAAATAGCTGCTTTTTTAAACAATAAACCTGGACCACTGTATTTTAAACTAGCAGCAGTCAGTTAGAAGGCCCAAAAAATAAATCCACTTGGTTTCAGACTTGGTACAACCAAGGTCATCATTCCCTTTGGTTTGCACTGCTCTGTGTATTGACCTCCTTTTAATTGATATTTCTGAACACCGTCTTCCTCACCCATTCCCACCAGTACTTCAGATCTAATTAGGTTTTCACCCCGACAGTGAAATTTCTAGACCCCCGAAGTAATGCCATCTGCCATACTTTAAGTGCAATTCTGAGCAGGATAACATTATCTATCAAGATTTGAAGGAAACGTGAAATTTTAACCCTGATAAAGAATTCCTGAAACTTCACATGATATATTAAACAAGAACTGTATCTCTGCACAGCATTCATGTTACAAATATATCTGATAAATTTTTTGATGCTGCAGATTGAATAGGCCTCTTAATATGTTTATATATCTTTTGATAAAATTGACAACAATCACATAGACATGAATAAGTTATCCAATCTCCTTGGTATAGAAATACCATACTTGTTTCTCAGCAGACAGGGCATCTTGTGGGTTTCTTATAGGGAGTTTCCGGAGCTCACAGTTGGGGTGACGGGCCAGAACACGGGTAGGGATTGGGGTCGGAGGTACTACCATTTGGTCCATTTCTGTAGAGAAGAAGCTAAAGGCACAGAAGTAGTAGAAGACCTTGTCTTGGAAGAGGTTAAATTGACTTTTTGACCATGCTTTTGATAAACAGTCTAAAGGAAGGCTTAGACCATGAAAAAGGGGCACTTAAAAGAAAATATCTGTGCTGTTCTATTACATTTACAGAAATTTGCACTACAGTATTATGTTTTCATTCTAGAAAATATTCAGCTGGAGTTATTGTTTTCTTATTTTTGTTTTAATCTTGCAGATTCAGTGTGAGGAGAGGGTGATGGCGGCATTAAAGGACCTTCTTCCACCGGTAAAATCATCAGGGACTACGCATTATGACCATTCTAATGATCCTTGGTTCAAACAAAGGTACAGCTCATCTGAGGCTGAAATATCTGAGATGTTGAAGTCCAAGCCGGTGCCGCCATACTTGAAACGGGCTGGATTTAAACCTTCGAAGCCTGAGGACTTTGGTGATGGAGGAGCATTTCCAGAAATCCACTATGCACAGTACCCACTTGGTATGGGAAGGAGTAAGTCTCAGAATGCTGGTTCAAGGACTTTGCCTGTTACAGTGGATGAGCAGGGGAATGTGAGATACGATGCAATCGTGAGGCAAAATGAGAATGCAAAGAAGATTGTGCATTCACAGCATAGGGATTTGGTCCCGAAGGTTTTGAAAGATGATGAGAAAGAGGAGACAGATGTTGACGAGATACAGAAAGTGATTGATGAGACGACGCTGGAGACTAAGGCTGCACTTGAGAAGATTGTGAATGTGAGGTTGAGTGCTGCGCAACCAAAAAATGTTCCAACACAGTCTTCGGATTCTAAGTTTATTAAGTACAAGCCATCTCAACAGTCAGCAGCATTTAATTCAGGAGCCAAGGAAAGAATTATCCGAATGGTTGAAATGCCAGTTGACCCCTTGGACCCACCCAAGTTTAAACATAAGAGGGTCCCAAAGGCATCTGGTTCTCCCCCAGTGCCGGTTATGCATTCTCCACCTCGTCCTGTGACTGTGAAGGATCAGCAGGACTGGAAGATTCCACCGTGTATTTCCAACTGGAAGAACCCTAAGGGGTATACAATACCGCTTGACAAACGTCTGGCTGCTGATGGTCGAGGGCTTCAGGATGTTCAGATTAATGACAATTTTGCTAAATTATCAGAGGCTTTATATGTTGCAGAACAGAAGGCAAGAGAGGCTGTTGCAATGCGGTCAAAGGTTCAGAAGGAGATGATGATGAAAGAAAAGGAGAAGAAAGAGATGGAGCTGCGGGAGTTGGCCAGGAAGGCGAGATCTGAGAGAACTGGCGTTGCTCCTGCTGCTTCAGCACAAATGCCTTCTGAGAGGGGTGCAATGAACAGCGATGATATGAGTGTTGATTATGAGCGTGTGAGAGATGCCCCCAAGGAGTCAAAGGAGGAAAGAGAGGAGAGGTTGCAGAGGGAGAAAATTCGTGAGGAGAGGCGTCGTGAGAGGGAGAGGGAGAGGAGGCTGGAGGCAAAAGATGCTGCAATGGGGAAGAAGAGCAAAATTACAAGGGATAGAGATCGTGATATCAGTGAGAAAGTCGCTCTTGGAATGGCCTCAGCTGGAGCTGGAAGAGGGGGTGAAGTTATGTATGACCAAAGATTGTTTAACCAGGAGAAAGGGATGGACTCTGGTTTTGCCACCGATGATGCTTACAACATATACGACAAGGGCTTATTTGCTGCTCAATCTACTATGAATACTCTGTACAGACCGAAGAAGGATGCAGATGACGAGGTGTATGGAGGTGCAGACGAACAGCTGGACAAGTTAATGAAAACCGATCGTTTTAAGCCTGACAAGGCATTTACAGGAACATCTGAAAGAACCAGTCAAAGAGATAGGCCAGTTGAGTTTGAAAGAGAGGCTGAAGAAGCTGATCCATTTGGTTTGGATCAGTTTTTAACGGAGGTGAAGAAAGGGAAGAAGGCCATGGATAAAGTTGGTACTGGAGGAACCTTGAAGGCTGGTGCAGGCTCTATGCGTGATGGTTTTGAAACATCTGGTAGATCGCGCATTAATTTTGAAAAGGGCCGATAAATGTGTTTGAGAAGTGGCAGAAAAAAGGTCCTCCGTTTGTTCTCCCAATGTCATTTAATACCAAGTTATGGCTACTGTTTCCAATGCATGAAGTGTTTTGTAATATTGGATTTTATTCTCATAGTAGCTTGCTCTTATAATTCTGTAATCTTTGAATATGATTGCCTACTTTGGTTCATGTTCACTTCGTTTTTATGAATAGTAGACAGGATGCTTTGCTGGTCCTCGTGTTTTGATCTGTATTAGATATCTTTTTTCTTATTAGCGTTGCGTTAATTACTGCTCGAAGTTTGGTTAAGCTTGTGCATCAATTTCGTGTATATTTTGGAGTATTCATTCAGCTGCATGTTGCCCGGTGGTGGTGAGTAACCTTGGACGGAAAATCTGGTGCGCTCTGTTGCAGTTTGACCATTGGTGTTGAGTAACTACCTCGGGAGGAAAATTTGGTGGTCCCTGGTTTATGTGCCGAATGACTATCTTCTTGATATGCCATGGACATTCATCCTTTTATCGATTCTTGTACTTGGCCAAATTTGTACAACGAGAGTGAGAATGAAAGATTGGGCTTAGGTAACCTAAAATTTAAACTTCTGTGAATTTTTTTGGAAAAAAAAATGAATTTTGGAATAGTAATATTTTTGAAGAATGATTGGTTAAAAAGTAAAAAAAAAAAATTGGGGGTTTACGTGGGGAATATTTTATTGTGAGAATGTGTAGTTAAAAACAAGTTTGGGAAAAAAGAAAGGAGAGTTATTTTAATGGTGGGCAAACTGGGACTTATTTATCTACGTTTAGTTGTGCTTTGCTTGAAAGTTGTATTGTAGTTGTAGAATAGCCGCAATCGGCAATACGTTCCTCTGTCAGTATTCCACCCTCGTGGCACATTTCACCAAATTTTGCTGTTACTCTTGGGAAAACTCGTGCCGTTCACAGCTGGAGTTGGGGTGGGTTGGACAGTCGGGTTTTGGTGGTGGGGGAGTGGGAGTGGGAGTGGGAAAGATGCAATTTTTTTTCTTGTTTTAATTAATGAAATGAAGATAGATCATTTTCCCAATATTTAAATTGGTCTATTGAGAGTCAAATGCAACTTAATTATGTTGAACATTCTTTTTATAGACAGTCAAAAGACTTTTGCGGATTATTATGTGACCAGAGGCAATCCCATCAAAAGGATAGAGAGAGTCAATTGAGCTGCTTTTGATTAATTTTTCTATGGTGGTTATAGTGATACCAATGTTGACGTGGTTGCATTTATGGAGATGAAGTCTGGTCGTGGGTGGGGTGGACGGTGGGCTTGGATGGGGAAAACAATTTTTTTCTAATTTTTATGTATTAATATGTATCTAATTGATTTAAGTGAGATCCCTTCTTACTTTAGGTATGGGACTCCTTGTTTACAAATTTTCTTCATTTTTTATTGTTCTACTTCTTTCTTTTATCTTGTTTATTTAAAGAAAAGATAAATTTATTACCCCATTTAATGGTAAAAATGGTGAGAGAGAAAAGTTTTGGTACATAATTTTTACCGCTCTCAATAAACCTCACTTCAAGGAAGTTACCAAGAGTTTCTATTTTCCTTTTTCATAGTTTTGGTGGGGTTAGTAATTTAGTACACAAAAAAGTGATAAATTTGCATAAATTGTTTTCTATAAAATTCTTCGTTAACAAAAATATCATCTGTCATATACATTCTTGACGAGGGTGGATGTAGGGGATCGAGCTACCGCCCATTCCATGTTTTTTGTGTAAAAAAAATAATTTTTATGTAAAAAAGTTTTTTTTATGTGTAATTATTATTATTATTAGCTTGATTTGAATTTTTTTTAAGTGTGATTATGAATCCGTCCTTGATTCTTGATATCATTTTATGTTCTGTCACTCGCCCATAATCATGTCATGTCTTCGTCACAGGATTTCAACATGAGTATTTTGGCAGCTTATACACATCCAAGCTCAAGTTCAGAAATTGTAAATGTAATAATATCTAAGATTTTTTTTCGTGCCATAAAAAAAATTTCCTACTTTTTAACCACACATTCTCCAAACAATCACGATTTTAAAACTCATTTTTTTTTCTCCCAAAAACTTGATACAATTGTTGTCAAACAGGTACTTATTGAAACTTGATTGTATGCATGCACATTTTCAGGGTCACTATTTAATGCTTCCTTACGTGGAAAATGAATCAAACCAGTTTTCCCATGAGAAATACACTTTGTACATTTTCTTCTGCTTAAAAAAATTGAAAACTGATATAGGAAGTCGTTTCCAATGGAACTATTCACTAACGAGCCTTACTACTAATCAACTTTGCTAGTGAGATTGATCGGAAAGTACTTGACGATCCAAAGAAGCATGTACTTTCATGTTTGTTATATTTGCATTTCTTTTTTGCATGGAATCGTTGTCTCTTTGTTAGATTCGACTTGCTCTAATCTTATGCATTATAAATTTTTACTCATCTGAAATGTTCCTTTGTCTCCTTATTAAATTATGTCATTAAGGTCAAAATGTATTAAAAAGAAAAAAAAAGGAAAAACTCAGTTGAATATTAACAGAAAATAGAGATTTATAAACGAAAAATATTATTTGAGGAAATTACACCAGGGCAGGTTTTTAAACCATCAATTTCACAAATCAAGTCATTACTTTAACTTTTCAAAAAACACGTTTTATTTTATTTTATTAAATATTAATTATATTAACCCTAATCAAACCTAAATTTGCCAAATTCATTTCTACCGCCGTCAGTCTTTCTCCTCTCACTGTTCTTCTCCTCCCGCCTCCTCCACCGTCTCACCCATTTCTCCCCTCGCCGTTCTTCCCCTCGCCAGCTTTCTGCGAACCACCGCCGCTGTTTAATTAGTAATCTGATAAGTTTTTTCGGTGATAAATGTTCAACAGCAACAGGACTCACAATTCGGTCAAAACTGAACCAAGAATAGGAGAGTTTTGCTTTGGTGCTATGGACTCACAATTCGCCGTTCTTCCCATCGCATCCGTCGTTCGAACCATCGGCGTTTTCGGCCGGCAACTTCATAGAAGTCGTGACCCACGTCACGGAAGTTGTTAACCTTAAAACCGCCAACCATGTTCTGTTTTCCGATCTATCAGCCGCCTCTGCCTCTTCGCAGATCCAACCGTCTCGAAGTCGTCTTCTATCGTTTCGGCCCTGTGGATCTGTTTTTTCTTATTTTATTTTTTTAGTTCGAGTTTGATTTATTTGGATGGGTATGGTGGTTGTATGGTTGTTGTTGGTCGGTGGTTGTCGTGGTGGTTTTTCAGTCAAAGGGTGGGTGTATGGTTGATGTTGTTCATTGTTTTGTTGTTGAGATCGTGGTTTGGCGATGGCGGATCGGCGATGATTTTGTTGTTGTTCCATGTTTTGCCGGCGATCTGGTGGGTGTATGGTCGTTTTGTTTGTGGCTGCCGATGGTTTTGGGGGTGGTGATAGTGGTGTTGGGGAGGGTGTGGTGTTGGTTTTGAGATTTTGACGGTGCTATTGGGCGGCAGTGGTTGTGTTGAGGGTCTGAAGCTGGTGGCGGCAGTGGTTGTGTTGTGTGCGGTGGCGATGGGGGTGGTGATAGTGGTGTTGGGGAGGGTGTGGTGTTGGTTCTGAGATGTTGATGGTGCCGCTGGTGGAGACGGTGGTGAAGTGGTGGTCACAAATGATTTTGGTTGTTTGTGACCACTATTTTGGTTGTCCAATCAACGATTTGTGACCAATGAATTAGATAAGATGTGACCAATACATGATGTGTGACCTAAAAATTATTAGTTTGTGACAAAAAATTTTGCAGGTTGGTGTTGTGACTGTGACTCACTGTAACAGAGTTGTGACCAACAAAAATTTTGATTTTTTCAATCTGTGACCTATAAAAAAATTTTAATTAGTTGTGGAGAAATAATCTGTGACCATAAAATTCGATGGTCACAATATAAATTTTGTGATTGTGACCAATAAATAATTTGTGACCAATGAATTCAATAAACTGTGACGAGTACAAGCTGTGTGACCTAAAAATTACTAATTTGTGACCAATAAATTGATGTTTGTGACCGTAAATAAGTATTGTGACTTACAAATTTTGTGATTTTGTGACCGATGAAAAAATTGTGACTTTTAAATTTTTAAGTTGTGACCGATGAACAAATTGTGACCTATGAAAATTTTGAATTGTGACCTGAAAATTTTCGAATTGTGACCAAATTGTATAGATTTGTGACCTTAACATATTCGCCGGAAAAGTCGCCGGAGTAGTCGTCGGAGAAGAGTGGTGATCGGAAAGGTCGTCGAAATATTCCCGGAGGTGTAGGGGTGGTGGAGGTGGAGGTAGGTTAATTATTTTATAGTAGAATTAAATATTAATAATAAATTAATTTAGTATTTATTATTTTATAATTAAAAATTTAAAAAAAACCTGAATTTTGAAATTTGAAACATGTTTTGGGATTTTTGAAATAGGTAAAAGTAAAAGCATGATTTATGTAATCTTCCAGTATTATTTCTTGTCCCACAAGAGTGGGCTTCGATCCCCAAACGAGAGCCCAGTTACTGACGGACCAGGCTTTTTACGCAGCCCATTAGTCCTTGTATGTCGCTTTTAAAACAAAAAACCAAATGAAATGAAATAAAGAAAATCTCTCATTTTAAAATGGTTCCAAATTTTCTCAAAATCGCTGCATAAACATTCGATTACGTTTCCAGCAATTTACCATGGATAATTCGAAAGTTCAGGAGGTAACGTAAAATAAATGTTGATGTATGATTAAATTATGTTGATTTACGTATATAGAAAATTTGGTACACTTGTAATTAATAATTGTAAAAATGCAGATATTGGAGAAGCAATTATTGACTGTGGCGAAGGCTGTGGAAGACAAGATAGATGATGAGATCTCGGCTATGGATCGGCTAGATTCTGACGATTTGGAGGCGTTGAGGGAGCGGCGATTGCAACAGATGAAGAAAATGGCGGAGAAACGTAGAAGCTGGATCGCCCTTGGCCACGGCGACTACTCTGAGATCCCCAACGAAAAAGAATTTTTCTCTGTTGTCAAAGCTAGTGAACGCGTTGTGTGCCATTTTTACCGTGAAAATTGGCCTTGCAAGGTACATTTACATTGGCGTAATACATTTATTTATTTACACAATGTTTGCTTTTGTAGATTCTCATTTGTGATAATTAGTGAAAATGTCTAATTTTTAGCTTATAATCTATTCAGTAAGGTTGTTTTTGAATGTATTTATTTTCCATGGACAATGTCAGTTTTCCACATAAATTTCTACTTTGGAGTGTTTGTTGCGATGAAAATATTTTCCAATTTTTGAAAATATGCCCCCCGTTTGACACCCATTATTTTGAAGAATGAGTTTTTGAATAGTGATTGATGTAAAGAATGTGTGGTTAAAAAGTAAGAAGAATTTTTGGGTTTATGTGTAATATTATTTTATTTGAAAAATGTGTGGTTAGAAATGAGTACCGTAGAAAAATGAGAATGAGAATGAGATAAAAAATGGGTGTCAAACAGGATAGATCCTTGTTTTTAAGGAAAACATTTTCTTTTAGGGGGGTATGTTTATGTTTTCCTCAAAACAAGAAAATTATTTTCTTTCTTAGGAGATATTTTTCATGCTACTCAAACACTCTCTTAAGTGATATTAGTTGATTGTTAGATTTTAGTGCAAAATGGATTCTTAATCAGGTGGAGTTTGCATAGAAACTGTTTTATTTAAGTTTATGCATAGTACTTGAGATTAGACTGTAAATGGTTATATACAGTTATTAAAGATCTGTATAATTGAATGATATTTTCTGTAGGATTAGACCAACACCATAGCAGGTTCTCTTGAAAAAAAATTATTCAATTGGGGCAAGACTGTAGTTCCTTGACTCTTGAGATCATTTTCAATTTATTAAAAAAAAAAAAAAAATCCTGATTGTGTAAGAATACAAATTTTTTTTTGGGGTGGGTGCGTGGGTTGGGGGTTCATATTAAGGGTCGCGATAAGATTTGTTGCCAAATAGAGCTTTTATTTTTGACGTAGTCATGGTGAGATTCTCAGATGATTGATTGCTTGTGAAGATCACAAGAGCATTTGTTGCTAATATCAAGTGTGAGGTAAAAAGTGCAAAGCGTTGATCTGGAAGTCTAGAAGTAGAGTTGAAGGCTCTGTAGCTTAGTTTCTCAGATGATTGATGGTTCGATAGTCTAGTTAATGGGAAATTAGATGATGGAATTAAAGTTATACAAGAACTAATCATTTTTACTTGGCACGGGACATAATGATTCATGTTGCAAATCCTTGTGAATTACATTTTGATGTATGTTCGGCTTAATTGTTTGTGAGTTGGCGTTTTCTTTTCCCTCCAATGTTTACTTTGCAAAGTCTGTTTATTTGATAGGTTCCTAACTCTTTGTGCAACTACTTCAATCCCCGTTCTTATTGGGTTTTCTGAGAAATAGTTGATCTGTTATCAATTTGATATTGGGAGATATAACTGTTGTAACAATAAACATGGGGAAAAATGTTAGACCCTTAGAACCAAGTATTGCAATAGAAACTGAATGTTTTGCAACATTAGACACTCAAAGTTAACTGTTTAAGTAAGAACGTTGTTATAATGCTTTGCCTGCAAATTTCCAGGTATTGAATTTCATCGCTACTTCTTGATAGAGGTTTCTTTCGAGAAAGAAATAAATCAATGTAGCTCAATTGCAGGTCATGGACAAGCATCTGAGTATATTGGCGAAGCAACACATTGAGACGCGCTTTGTGAAAATCAATGCTGAGAAAAGTCTTTACTTAGCTGAGAAGCTCAAAATTGTTGTTCTTCCTACCCTTGCCCTCATAAAAAATGCTAAAGTGGATGATTATGTGGTAAGTTGTGTGCAAAAGATTAAGCATGATTATTAATCTTTTGGGTTCACATTTGATCTTGTGAAGCTTTATCATAGCTGAAATGCAAATTAGGTTGGATTCGACGAGCTTGGTGGAACAGATGAGTTCAGCACTGAGGAACTTGAGGAGAGGTTAGCAAAATCCCAGGTTATTGTTTACGAGGGTGAATCATCGCTCAATGCGTCCAAATCTAAAGGCAAAACTAAGAGCGTCCGTCAAAGCTCATACTCGTCAGACTCTGAATAGACGTATAAGTGATCTGTTGTAATGTTACTTTGAGTCATGCTGTGGAAGCATTTGGCTATCTTTTCTATATCATATAGAATCTGTGGATTGAATTTGAAGGGTGAAAATTTCCCCTGCAATGGTCTGCCTGTCTTTTAGGGGTAATTTCATACCATTTTTATGTGTATTTACAGAAAGATCTGAAAAGTTGAAGATAGAATTGTAAGTTTGTTCTAATTGGATTCATTTTCTCAAAATTCGATCTTTTTCCCACCTCATAGTGTACATCTGCCCGTACTGGGAAAAATTGAAGAAAAAGGGAACTTGCGTCGAAAATACGAACTTTGTACCTCTTTCTATTTAGGCCGTTCAAAATGTCCAGGACAGACCGTGCGTCTATGCTCAAATCATTAACTAACACATTCAACACAGCTGTACAGCCATACAAATGTAAGCAAAACGCATGTTCTGGTTCTGCATATTATGCTACAGGGAAAAATTCATGTGCAAATTAACACAGTTATTGTCTTGGATAACAGACAAATATGTATATACACATGTAACTGAGAAAATTACGGCTGTTGTTAACTAACTTGTTCATTCAGTACTACCATTCTCTTCCACACAAGGTAAGGACAGAAGTTCCATCAGCTCCAACCGATATTCTAGGCCTCTAAGGTAGTGTCCCAGCAACATGCACCTTCACCAAATAAAATGAAAAATGTGAATCCCGGAACATAAAATCTACAATAAATTGTTTGCATATTACAAAATGCTAAAAGAATGTGGTGGAGCGCTTTAATACCAGGTCTCATTAGGTTGGTTATGAAGAAAAATCTGCAGAGATTATATACAGAAAACGATGTCTAAAGGAGAAAAAAATTAGTGATTCTTGGAAGTGCACTTAATTTCCAGGAAGGTACGTGAATGTAATTTTAATGCTCTCTTAAGTTCAGTAGAGTGTAAAATCTCGGTTTTAGGGAATTATTTCCTGCAAAAAAAGGTAGTTCACTATATTGTCTACTGACAGAAATCAAGTATATTATCCCAGCCTGGAGATACAATAATGCACTTTATAAGCCTGTTCCTTATTAAAACAAAGAAAATGTAAAATCCATTCAACGATTCTAACATATAGACAAACAGGTAAAAACATGGCTAGGGATTCTAATGTCTCTAATTCCACACGAATATGGCCTCTTAGACTGTAAGGTGTTCAAAATTCGGAGCCAAAGAGAGTCTACCGCTGTTAGATTTCATGATCCTTGCTGTAAGCCAATAGAAGGGGGATAACCTAACATTTCTATAAATTGAAGGAAAAAAAAAATGAAAAAGAACAATCCAATTGCCTCAAAGAAAAAATGAAAAATAGAGCAAAACAAAACATTCCATTTTATGACTTGAGAAAGTTGGTATAAAATGGATAAATATCTAGACAAGCGTACTCTTGACAAAGTAAGTAAATAGAGAGGATATGTGATCTAACCAAAACAGTAGGCGCGCCAGATAATCACGTGTCAAACAAATAAGGGGCTGCAATTGGAGGGAAGTGTTTTCAACAAGATCGATGCTTTCTTCTTCTGTTTCATTTATTATGGTTCCTATAGCTGGGTCGTCAGAGAGATCAGGTGCTTTTGAACGCATCTTAGGAGAAAGGGTGGCCAAGAGACCATGTACTACAGAATGTATGGTATCCTTCAACTCAGGAGATGTCGGTTCTGAAAGCTCCGCTACCTGTTCAATTGAAGTAATAGTATCCATCACAAGAATGAAGAAAACAAAAGGATGGACAGTAAAGCAGAGTTGATAGAAGTGTAACTGCCACTTAAAGCTAGTTGTCCTCCCTAAAGAAAAATTACGAAATTGATGAATGCCTTGTGAGCCAGATGAAGTGCACAGGCACCCCAAAAGTGGTGCAGATTATACTCTCAAAAGTAGAGTAGAAATAGTCCATAAGTAAAGTATGCATCAAAGAAATGGAAGGATTACTACCCATTGAAATTACAGATAAGTGATAGATATCCCCAGTTTAATATGACCTTTTTTCACCTCCCTTCTGCAAGATAATGAATTTAGTGTAATTAATCCTAGTTATAATAGGAGGTGAGGACAACTTCATGAGCATTCCTTTGCAGATTTTTATGTTGGGAAGTTGAAAATAGCACTTGGCTCTACACCAAAGATATAATGGACAAATCCTAAACATGTAATGTGCAGCAGTGTTGTGATATTCAAATTCCTATTCCAAAATGGATCCTCATGAAAGAAAAAAGAAATTTTAATCAGGAACAATTATAGAAAACATAATCTCTATTCCATACGAGAGATTTTGCAGAAAATGAAAATGAAATTTAGCACAGAAAACACGTTTTCTGTAAAATGTCAATTGATTTGCAAACTGAATTACAGCAAAAATCGCTTTCGTTTGATCCTCAATGCATTAGTTTATTGCAATATCATCCATAAAGATCACTCTCCTTACATGATCACCAGCACTTTTACATATATACATACCTTTTCGGGTTGCAAAGATCTTAAATAATCTAACAAGTCATTCTGTTCTTCCCCCACAAACTGTTGCATCTGAAGAGCTGCAGATTTCCTTTTAACTTCGCGGAGCTCCTTAATTAGGCAGAATTAATAAACAACAATAGAATGTCATATAACATTTGTCTAAATTAGAGAAATAAATAAGGATTAAAAATCAACATGCGACAATAAAACCCTCTATGAGCAGCACCAAGCATACAAATGCAAAACAATAAAAAGGAAACGGACATTCAAAAGAGAACCCACTAGACTACCACTAAGATAATAAGATAACCAAGAAGAACTAATCAATCCACAAAAAAATGTGAACTCAGTTAGATGGTAATCTACTCCACACAACAATCAAACTTATGTGGAAAACACCCAGTACATCCAATTTATGGAATATTGCTCCACAAAATGGCAGCTTCCATATTTCAGCCACAAATTGAATACTGGTAATTGATTTTAGTTCTTTTATTTTAAAGTAGATCAAGAGATAGTCTATTTGGTGGTGACACTTGAACAAGTGATATTTGTTTACTCCCAAACCATATTTGAATATAAAAATACTGTTTTTAGATAAGATGGTTAATTACCAAAATATTGACAATGCGTAGCAAAGCCAAAGCCAATTTTGGAAAAAAAATTAATACATAGATGAATAAGAAATCCAAGATACCCATGAAGTACACACCTTTTCTGGAAAAAATATTGACAATGCGTAGCAAAGCCAAAGCCAATTTTGGAAAAAAAATTAATACATAGATGAATAAGAAATCCAAGATACCATGAAGTACACACCTTTCTGACAGAAGATAAATGAGATTGTAATCTCAATATATATTCTTGAGCTTCAAGAGACATTCCCCCAAGATCTGGAAT
This sequence comes from Fraxinus americana, assembly GCA_035079005.1. Taxonomy (NCBI): domain Eukaryota; kingdom Viridiplantae; phylum Streptophyta; class Magnoliopsida; order Lamiales; family Oleaceae; genus Fraxinus; species Fraxinus americana. The sequence continues at coordinate 8,296,712 of CM068714.1, forward strand.
CTTTGATGTAATTTCACCAGTTGTCTCTGATAATGGCAAGTTGTCTTGTCTGAAAATTTTGCTCACTACATCGTCACTGAGCAACAAACCTTCAAGTTTAGAATCTTCAGTTTTTTGTTTATCAATATGTCCTTCATAGATTTCAAGATTTTTCTCAAGGCAAAGCCTATGTTCAGCATTCCGCAATGTATACCTGCAATAAAATAGGACGCCATAAAGTGATCTATTACGCACTAGCGAAAATTCAAAAAATAGTTCACTAATGATTACAGAGTCATGCCTGAACAGCTCATGATATTGGACTAGAGAGTGAGCTTAGAAACAAAGAAGAGTCAAGATTGAATCATTAATTTTTTCAGATGACTTGCACAAGTAATAATAAAAAAAATAAAGGTGATATACACTAACATTTAGGCTGAATGGAGATGCCGCACACAAGAGAGAATGTTACATGAAGTTACTCAGTAGTAAAATGTAGCAGCTTGATGTTTATAATAATAGTTATGCTAACAACTCTAGATAACAAATAAAATTTCTCTAATATAGAACGCATACACATGTATGAGATACAACTAAAATCATTTATACATGATCTTCTCGTCTAAGAGTATTCTCAAATGTTAGAGAATCTAGACACGGAAGAAGTTGACAGTTTCAAAAATACAGTTGCAACTTGCGAGGTTACTCAACTTATATATCTTCCACCACAATGAATAAAAATAAAAACACACTAGTATAATCCATAATTTGAAAAAATGTAAAGGGTACTGAGGCATTTTTTTGTCATGAGGCGAGGAGTAAGCCTCAGCACAGACAAAATAGGTGCAATCTGCCAAACAGAACAGGTGCAATCTGACGTCGATACACTGAACAAGAAAAAAGCCAAGTAAAGTCTAGTGAAACAATTTTAAATTGTAAGTCACTAAAAGAAGGCAGAAGTAAAGGAGAAAAGAGATATAGAAACAGCACTTGAGGACCTCTTTTAAGCGAAAGATTAAAGATAAGTTTTCTGGCTGCCGTTTAGTTTTGGAAAGATTTCTGACTGCCGTGTAGTTCTGGCCATCTAGGAAGATTTCTGTCTGCCGTGTAGAAGGATTTCTAGCTGCCTTTTACTATTCTAGATATTTTAATATTTTGTTTGATCCAAAATGTCTTTTTAAATGGGCTCTTCTCTTTTTTAAAGAGGGCCTTTTTTAATTCATTTTCAAAAACTTGAAAAAATCATACTTCAAATGAGGCGCACGCCTCATTCTTTTGCCTCAGATGTAGAGGCGTGCGCCTCATTTTTTTTTGCCTCACAGATTGAGCCTCGAGGCACAGAAACTGCGTCTCACAGTGAGGCGGGCCTCAGTAGGGTTTTTTCATACCATGGTATAATCTAGCCTAGAACTACACCAAAAGATATACATACGACACCCTAGCTGAGAGCTTATTCGGACTCAAGCACGCATCAGGCGCGGGACCCTCCGCCAGAGGCAAGCTCCATCATGGGCTGATATGACCATACAAATTTACGTCATGATTTGAGAAAATAATGAAAGCTCATGGCATTTAGAATCCAAAATATCCTACCCAAGGGTTCTAAACAACAATGCTGAACCTCAGAACAATCAATTAATTCACTTCTAAGATCAATTTACGAATTTTAAAGTGATACCACATCCAGTTAACTTATTCTTTAAACAAGAGCCTACATGTTTGTCTTACAATCTCCATTGCAAGTACCTTTGAGCTGTCTTAAGCACATAAATCCACATCAGTAGACAAATTAGTGTTTACGTCACTAAGTTAAAGATTAGGTAGCTTTCTGAACAAAATATCTGAGAGAATGATCCCTGATTCACAAGATTACACAATCTATTCTATAATTTATTTACTTCTAGTATATTAGTACGAATCAAACTCGGCAACAAACCTATTGCTTTTGAGTGGGTATTCACAAATTATAAACAAACCAACAACACCATAGGATAAAGCTAATTATTATATCAGACTAAATTGTTAGCACTCACTTCCAACAATATTTACTTATTTTCATTACGTTTTTCATTATCTTTATTTTTTTCGTGCCAAACAAAATTGTGTAGTATGTGTCACAAAAAGTGAACCTACCCGGTCATCATTGAAGAAATCAACAGCTTGGATAGTGGTTCCCATAACGCATCAATCATCACCTGAAATTGGTCAGACGGAAGCAAGCCCAACATTCCCGAAATGGTCCTTTTCATGGCATCTATAGTTGTAGGTGGAACGTCTTTCTGAATAAGGCTCACATCCAAAGGCTCAATCTCATGTATCAAATTTGAGAGAACCGATTTCTGGAAAATATAATATTATGTCATGGTATTAATATTGCATTATCAGTTCCCGGCGGACGTACTACCTCTTTGCCTTCCTTTACAATTTATATTATTCGCAAAATTTTAATCCCAACTCTCTCCCAGTCATTTGCAGCAAATCTAATAAGCTAGCCATTATATATTCTATGTAGCTTTCATTCCGCTCCAAGAAAGTCGACTGGCCATTGCAACTTCCATTTGAAATTTAATTTCCGACATTTTACTAAGCCAAGATGAGTTAATTTTTTGTTGACAATCAAAGAATTTTCATTGTGTTCCTTCTCTAGTCTAATTCCCAACCAAAGTTAGCTATTTTAAGAACTCCCCAAACCAGCAAGATTAAACAAACTAAACAGATAAAATCAAAACTACCAATAAACAGAAAATATAATTCAAACATAACCCTCACCTTCGACCGTGAATTCCCATTGCCAGCATTAAATTCCCCAACGGAAGAAGAAGCTGAAACTAGGGTTCTTAAACTTGGAGATTTGATAAAATACCTAGTGGGATAATTAACAGAGAAAGGCCGAGCAAGTGAAATCCCGCTACAACGTCGTATGGAAGGGAGAGGAGAACATGAGAGAAAGGAGGCGAAGGTGGCCATTAACAACCACTACCTTCTCCTTCTCTTTCCCGATGGGCCCTTACTGCACTACTACAGGTGGACGTTATCTGATTATCTATGTGGACGTTAGAATTGAATCAAGTGGAAATTACATGGAGCCCTACAATTGGAGATCCAATTTCTAAAATCAGAAATTCTTTTTTTTTTTTCAAAAGTCAGAACTTTTTAAAATAGATACAATATAATTATACATGTTATAATTATATATTAAATTTCAAAAAATTAGCTCGTAACAGATTTTATCCCTTAATTAGCCGTTTTAAAATAGGTAAACCACGTTAACTCCCATGCATTCTGGAAACCTTCAGAAACTCCCATTTTATAGGGAACCCACGACCGCAAATTTGTAGGGAACCGACGACCACGAAGCTTATCTCCGTTGAAATCGCCGCCGCCTCTTCCGATCACTTAGTGCCCACTCCTTCATATAATCAGTTCCGGTGACTATTGCTCCCGCTCAGAAATCCGTGGAAGCCTTTTTTCTTGTAATCGTAAACACAAACCCAAATGGGTCGTTCGAGCAGTGAAAATAGAGAGACCAATGTTGGTGAGACCTCGGATGGAAGAGGGAAAAGGAAGTTGGAGGGGGTCCAGGAAGATTCGTCGACCAAAAGACAAAAATCGAACCGGTCTTCCAAAAAATCGATGGAGACGAAGGTATGTATGGGATTCTCAGTTTTTTTTTTCAATTAAATCTCAAATGTGATGGAATTTGGGAATTGATGTATTTTGGGAATTATGATCACCTCATTCTGTGATGTATGGAAATGGGTAAGGTGTATTGATGGAATTTGGGGATTACGTTGCCTTCATGCTGTGATGTATGAGTTTAGTGGAAAATGTGTAAGCCGTTTTGTGTTCAAGTGAACATAAATCTTGTCTAGGTTACCTCTCTGAATATGTGCAATGGGGAAATTAATGATGTCGATCACAGATTCCATAGTCACGACTCACTTACCATGAAGTCACAGATCCTATAGTCACGGCCAAGTCACATATTCATAGTCACGAGTTCGAGTCCACATATATCATAGTCACGGGTTGATCACGAGATTCATAGTCACGAGTCATAGTCATGAGTTCGATCGCGATTTCATAGTCGCGGCTCATGCCATGATTCATTTGTGACCGAGAACAAATTTTCGTAACCTACCCAACAATGTGTTTTGATTTGTTTGTTTAGAAGAAAATGCATGTACGAGGTTACGTCGCGATGGGTTACGTTTGTTTGGTGATCTTTATTCGGGTATGGAATTTTGTTCTACCGAGAGAAAAGTTGGTTTCCTGGAAAAATTCTTGTCATTAACACGGCGGCGTGTTGTTGAAGTTTAAAAACAATCTGCAGGAGGGACAAAGGCACATTCTTCGTAACACATGTTTCGGCCACTTTCTAGAGTGCGATGATATTGTCGTTCAACCGCAGTTGATCCATTATTTCCTACTGAGACAGGTTAAACAACCAAACGAAAAAGAAATATGGTTCAATATAGAAGGGCGGTTTGTTAGATTCTCAGTTCCGGAGTTTTGCTTGGTGTCTGGACTTAGATATGTTGGGGACGGGGATACGAGCAGGCTGGAGAAGATACCATCCCATTTGAAAAAAAAATATTTCAAACATTTAAAGGTTGTGACCCAAGAAGATGTCAGGGAGGCATATTTTGCTGCTGGCGACATGCCTGATGAAGATGTTTCCAAGCTTGGTGCATTATATTTCATTACCTCATATTTACTTCCTAGGGATTACAAGAAAGTGGTGGAACACTACTTGTTTGTTCTAGTTGATGACTTTAATAAAATGAACTGGTTCCCCTAAGGTAAATTGTTATTTGACGCGCTTATCAGTTCACTTAGGGATGGGTTGAGCAAGAGGACAGCACATTATAGATTAAAAAGTCTGTGGTAGTGTTCCAAGTATGGATATATGAGACGATTCCTAGTCTAGATGGATCTATAGCTACAAGGATTGCAAGAGAGTACCCCCGGATACGGAATTGGACGGCAGATGATCATCCGTCGGTTGCCAAGCTCGAAGGACCTGATTGCTTCTCGGACCCGGATGTAAGTGTTTAATCCCTCACTAATTCGAATGTAGCTAGGACATTACATTAAGGCACAGATTGGGAAACAGTTCATTTGTCATCAAGGCACATATTATATAGTCACTGATTAGGTCACAGCTCACTTATCATGAAGTCACAGATTTTGTAGTCACGAGATCGAGTCACGAATCCATAGTCACATGTTTAGTCACATATTCCATAGTCATAGGTTCGATCGCGAGATTCCATAGTCACGGCTCACTTACCATGAAGTCACAGATCCTATAGTCACTGACCCAAGTCACATATTCATAGTCACGGGTTCGATCGCATATATCATAGTCACGGAGTTCGATCCACGGATTCATAGTCACGGGTTCGATCCACAGATTTCATAGTCACAGCTCATGCCACATTTCAATTTGTGGATTTTAACCTGTGACTTACACTTCCTAATTAAATTCTTATTTTTGCATTGACAGATGCAAATATGTGACCTGGATCCGTCCGAAACTGAAATGGCAATGCCATACATGTTCTAGGTTCTATATCATAAACCTACCCAACCAAAAATATCACGTGCGGAGAAGAGAAAAGGTGGCATGAGAAATAAATCGGCTCACCAAACGGATACAAGCGGCATGCCGGAGTTCCGCCGTGAAAACCACTTCTCATGATCACTGATGCTAGAGTAGGACATCCTGATTTTGAAGTTGATGATGATGATTTTGTGGATTCTCCACCCAGATGGCACGGAACACCATCACACGGTAAATCTCCTATTGGGGATGGTCCTTCTGGTGTCGCTAGTAATCCTCACACACCATACTCAGCTGGGACTCCATTGAGTGATGTGAGTTGTTCGTTAACATGTCTCCGCTTTGTGTTTAAATTTGGAGTCAGTTACATTTATTATGGTCTTATTAGTCTTTTCCACTCTATTCTTGGAACTGATTTTGGTTAATCTTCGGTGCACGGAGGTTCTTGAGCGAGAGAACAACTTCATGAGATGAAGTCACAGATGTCCTCATTGAAGTCTGAGCAGCATAAGAAAATGAACATTATTGTTCGAATGCAAGGTGAAATCCGTACGGACATGCTGGACAGCATATGGACGTGTGCTTACTACATTTATTGATGTGTATTCTTACTACATTGTAACAGCATATGGACGTGTGCTTCTACTACATTCGTCAATTAGCAAGAAATGGTCAGAATGTGAAATTCAACGCTACGACAACGGATTCGTTATTTCAGGCCAAGCTAAAGAACATTTATCAAACGTTCAAGGACGATCCAGCTGTAGTTGCCACTGATTCACGACTAATTAACGACATTACAGGTGCACGCATCCCGTTGAGTACAGCTTGGGCTGATGTGGACATTGTCTTTTTGCCAATACTGCCCACCAATAAAGCACACTGGATGCTTGCAGTGCTCGACATAAAGAAACGAATGTTGCTTGTATTCAATTCCTCTAGGAAGACATACAATGATGTCAAGGTGCTTGTTGGAATTGAACCATTTGTCAAAATTATCCCACACCTCTTGAAAGCTACTGGAATCTGAAAAGAGTTGGTTGACATGGAGGTGAAGCTTGATTTCTCACTTCCTCAGCAAAAAAATGGGTAAGTTTGTGACATCCACATTGATATTAACACCATTAAACCTTCGAGTTGCATATTAATATTCTGATGTTCCATTTTCAGACATGACTGTGGCGTATACGTGGTAAAATATGCTGAATACATGCTACATAACGATATAGGATCAATGCCGATGAGATTTGATGCGGGTAGAGCACGCTTGGATATAGCATCGTTGCTATTTAAACATCTTGCAATCAAAAAGGCCACAAAGAAGGCGTAGCCAACTTGAGGAGAAAGTATTCACATAGATTGATGGTTGATTTGCAGTCTTGATATTTAGAATGAACATGTAATAGATAGGAGACTTTAGCGTATTTCGTAGGTATTATTTTGGACTTATCTTTTCTGCACTTCGGATGTATTCGGTTGGATTTGAATCAAATCATGTCAATTCCTTCAAAGTTATTGTTTGGTTTTCAACTTATGGTCGCAGATTCATATTTTTACCTCGTAATAATCAGTTATATGGTCAAAACTACGATCACAGTCTAGTCACAACTAAGGTCACGTGAGTCACAACTCGGTCACAAATCCACACCACTTGATTGGTTGTTTATAATTGATTAACAACAAGATAAGACTCATGCCCATGACTTTGTGAATAATTAGAAGTTGTTTTCATGCGATCTGATCGACAGGTCACATGTGTATTGTTTTTGATTTTTTGGTTCTTGTTGATAGTCGAGACATTTATTTCAAATAGCAACGATGCAGTGTTGAATATTGAACACATTAACATGTGACATTAAAAAAAATGACAATTGGCAACTGAATTGTCTGAAATAATGTTGTTCTTACTTGAGAAATTACACTTGAAAATTGAATGTCAAACAAAAAAAAACTATTCAACGAAGTGTTGTCAATCTCTATCTAAGTGGACTTCATCTTCCCCCCTTTGTTTTTCGATTGACTCTGACTTAACGGAACCAAGCTTGTGCAAGTTCTGCGGTTGTGACCGCTATTACCACATCGTTCGCATTTGATAGTTATGCTAGCTTCACAAGAAGATCTGAATCTCTTTTCGGTAGGCCTTCCACTACTCCTCTTTTGATTAGGCGCTATTACAACAATTTCCTGAATATCTTCTGGGATGGTCATTCATTTGGATCTCCAACGGGGAAAATGCTTCCTTGATAAGCATTCTGGTATGCTTCTCTTGTGTAATAGTATGAACAGTACTCATATGGATCCATCATCATACTTGCAAGCACAGCCAATGCATGTGGACATGGTAGTTGATCAACTTGAAACATCCTACATGTGCAAGTACGCTCTTGTAAATCAACAACGAAGGACGTATTTTCACAACTAACTGAAAATGATGCCTCATTTACCGGACAAACCTGCAATTGATGATCAAAGTTATGTACACAACAAGTTACGTAAACAACGATAAGATGAATTCGGTCACATATGAGGTCACATATGAGGTCACAAATCACAACAAATATATTACCCTCAATTTTCTCACAGCTTTGCCCATTTCCCTTAGCTGCTTCTCGTACTTACTAGACAAGGTGGTGAAAGTGCTGTGTGAATTCTCTCTATGTTTGCAAAACCAAGATTGCGTAGTCTCACGCAATGATTCCAATAAAGCTATTATAGGGTAGTTCTTGGTAGACTTAGTGACCGCATTCATCGACTCTACTATGTTCGATGTCATCGTGGAATATCTGTTCGTGGGCATGTGCAATCGTGACCATTTGTCAAGCCCAACACCAACCTACAATAATAAAAACAATGACAAGGGTCACATACATTACAATTCTACAATAGATGTATACGAATGCAGACTGAACATAATATGTATTATATTACCAGGTAACCCCTGATCTTCTCATTAATTGCGTCGAGTTCTTGCATGTGATATTCGTATTCTGACAAGGTGTAAGCACGAACAGCTGAGTTGAATGCTTGCGTGATGTTGTGACCTGATTTTCCATATCGTGACTTCAGATTTTGTAGGAGATGGTATGAACAGATCCCATGACATGTTCCGGGATATACACTTTCGATTGTGTTCTTGATACTTTTGTGATGATCCGATATAAAACACAACCCTTCTCTATCCCCATATGCCTTCCTCAAGTTTTCAAAAAACCACGTCCAAGATCTGCCGTTCTCATTATCACCAATCCCGAAAGCAAGTATGAATATGCTATTATTTGCATCCTGTGTACATGCCGTGAACAATGTCCCACCATAGTGTCCATTTAGATACGTGCCATCGACCACAACAACAGGCCTACAATGTTTCCATCCCTGAATTGATGCACCGAAAGCCATAAAGCAATATTTGAACGTATTGTGACCACCAAGGTGTAGTCCTGTGACCGTCCCGGGATTTGTTACCTCCAACATGGAAAAGAATTTCGGTACCTGACTAAATGAATCTGTTGGGTCACCTCTAATCATTTTCAAAGTATCCTCGCGGGACCTCCAAGCCTTCACATAGTTCAAAGATACTCCATATGTGTGCAACATGTCATTACGTATATCATTTGGAGTGTATATGGTGCGCGACGATGTGAATTTGTATTTGATGCAAGATGACACAACAGCCTTTGTCACTTGCCTATGAGTGCCTAATATAATGTTTGAAGCACATGTGTGACCTTCGCAATGTATCTAATTTTGAACATCTCTGTTTTACCCATCTTTGATGCTCTGCATTTCAATCACACTCGTCATGACTACACTTCACAAGGTAGTCTTTCTTGTCGATCGAACAACTACATATTCAAACATTTTTTGGATTGCATATAAGGACAAGCTCGGCTTCATGATCTCTTTGTTACGGAAAACAACTCCTTTCTCTACTTCTCTATAGTCGCATGTGATACATTTGCATGACCACATGTCGGAACTACGGACATGGTAGTTCTATTATTGATCCACATATGTCGTCGACAAATCCCGTAACGTGAATTCCTTTCCATTAGCATTGTACACAAATTGGTTGTGATGCTGTAGTTCGACACATTCGTAATTTGTGACGGCAATTGTAATTGGATACTTGGTATGGTCCACGATGCATATACTTTAACACTATGTAGGATAACAAATTATCGTCATTTTTTATTGTGACCGGAGGCAGATTGTTAATCAACTCATAACTCATTGTGACTGAGACCTTAGCCGGATCAAAGTTGAACTCACTCATAACTATATCCAGAAGCTTCGCATAACTACAGCTACGATCGATCAACACCAACGATAGCTGTGACCCATTCGTCAAACCAACGTGAATTTTTTCCATTTCTGTCAAAACAAACCAAATAACATATTAGACAACAGTAATAAAAGGGTATAACTCCACATAATACCTACATAACGTCACAGTTCAATAGTCACAGGTATATTGAACAGATTTCGAGGTCACAGATCAGGTCACAGATCTCGTCACATTTTAAGACACTTAGTCACATGTTTAAATAACAGATTAGACAACATTTTTGAATACCAAAATTGCACATAGAAACTACATAACGTCACAGTTCAATAGTCACACTTATATATATATCAGATTTTGAGGTCACGCGATTCGAGTCACGGATACGGTCACGGTTTAAGACAGCTTAATCGCGGCAAATAACAGATTATACTACATTTTCGAATACCAAAATTGCACATAAAACCTACATAACGTCCACGTTACCATAGTCGCACGTATATATATCGATTTTGAGGTCACAGATCGTGTCACGGACTCATAAACATGATTCGAGTCGAGAATCGAATGACACGCTTTTTAAACGGCATGAATGACTCACGCGACATCGGATTGAATACAAAAAAAAAATTCATTGTTATTTTGGGCGCATGTGACACGGCCCGATGTCATTGCTTTGTGAAGCACGGATGGTCACGAGGAGTCTTCATCGGAAACAATCATGTCAATTCCTTCAAATAATGTGACTTCACGTAGCGTCAATTCGATTTTTAACTCGTATTAATAATGACATACCCGAATTGGTCGAAATCGGTTGACGGAATGGAACTGTTCCATGAATTGTCCTCGAGCTTGATGTGGCTCTAATCGAAGTTATTCTTCAATTCGTGTCCGGGATCTTAGATTAGCGTCGCCTCAGAGGTTTTCGGTGTATGTAGATTGTGAATTTCACAGACCCGTGGATTAGAATCATTCCCTGCTTACGGATTGTATTTTTGGAATGTTAATTTTGAACGAACGGAGAATCCGGGTTTAACGGTAAGTCAGGCTGGTTTTAAGGAAATTTTATAGCGTTATTTTCTTATTTATATATAAGAGATTTATATTTGTATGTATAGGTCAATCTCTGATTTTAGAAATTTAAAAGATGAATTGTTATTTTTGAAAAGGTCCAAAGATAAATTCTGAAATCTGAATTTTTCCCTTGAATCAAACAGGTGGACTGGTGGTGGGGTTGAGGCTCCTGCGGGCAGGCCATGTGCCCTCGGGTCATGGGCCGGATCACATGTACTCCTTTGGGCCTTTATGCATTCTATGGGATAATGGACCATTCCGAGAAGCAGGCTACATTTCAAATGATCTTGTCCAATGATTCAGACCAATATTTCCAGGCCCATCAAACTCTGGAATCATCACCTTTTCTTGGACACCCAGCGCACAATAGAGGTTCGGGATACAAAAGCGCCTCTCTCCCCCTGTTGCCAACGCTTGTACAGTTGCACGTTGAGCACCGCCTGATTAGAGGGTTCAAACACAAAACACAAACACTAAATCGAGAGAGCCTCTCACATTTTATTCGCGATGAGGAGAATCCTCGATATCACAAATAACCTTACCCATTCACTTTCCTTTGCGCTTGTTTAATTTCAGCTCTGAGTAAAATAATTAAAGTAAATTAAAAAAAACCCTACCTTTCTACCGACTTCTACACGTGATCTGAGACAACAGGTACATAGATATATGGGTGCCCATACTCACTTATATTTTGCTTTACTTTGCTGAATAATGTTGTAACAATGGAAATTGATATGTTCGATCTTTGTATCTAATTTTTTATTTTTAACAATTAATAGCTGAAAATTTGCATGAAAAGAAGTGTAATATCATTTTTTTTCGGTGTGAGAGAATTCCAGGTCAATGAGGGCGAATTGAAATGGAAATTGTGGTTTCTGGTTGAAGATTTAGTGCAGTTGAGGATTTTAGTTTAGTAAGTGATACTGGGGGGAATTTTGTTTTTGGAGTTGGTCTTTTTATTGTTTGTTTGTCTGGGGTGGTGAATATGGATGTACCTGTACAACAAGAGAATTGTGAAACTAAAGCAGCCGCAAGCCCTAAGCCAATTGCGGTTGAAGGGAGGGAAGAGCTTCATTTTACCGACTTATTGGGTCAGAATTGTCACGAGGTTGACAATGTGCCAAAGGGATCGTCAGAAGTAGGGATTCAAGAATCTGAACTGAAAATTTCCGAAGTTCTGGACCAGAATTCTAAGTGCGAGACTGAAGGAGCTGCAAGCCCTAAACAACCTATAGGTGAAGGAAGGGAAGAGCTTCATTTTACTAGCGTTGGCTATGACTTATTGGGACAGAAATATCAGAAGGTTGAAAATGCACAAAAGGGATCGAAAGAGCTTCCGACTCAAGAATCCCAGTGTAACGGGCTAGAAAGATTGGAAATTTCAGAAGTTCTGAACCAGAATTCTTGTATTGAACCCCAGACACCGAAGGACTGTAAATTGGAATGTGGGACAGTGGTTACTGAGCTAATAGAGCAGAAAGAGGTGGTTGGAGCTGAGAACATTAAAAATAAAATAGATTTAACGGAAGAGACAACTACTGGATTTAAAGAAGTGGGGCCAACTCCCGGAGATGTTACCCAGAATTTCAGCACAGAGCAAAAAGGACTTCTATTAGAAAATACGACGTCGTCTGTCATTGAAAACTTGGAAGGACCTTCTGGCAATAAGGCAATAAATGTTGTTCTTGCTCTTGGGTATTTTGGGACACCATGTGGCCGCGCCTATGTGAATACTCTTTCTGGACAAGCAGGAGCAATGGAGAAAGATGTAATTAATGATCGTAGTCTCTTGAAGGCTGAAGAAGAAGGAACTCCTGTTCAGTTGAGAACGTCAAAGAGTTCGGCGAATAATAAGTGGTTTCTGCGTTCAAAATCACAAGAGAAACCTAAAGCTTCTGATCCTAAAAACACTGCGGTGGAAGACAATGCTAATGGAGAAAAGAAAAGGAGGGGGAGAAAAAAGAAGGAGATGAATAAAGGTCCAGCAAATGAGTTCTCTAGAACAAGGACCCATCTTAGATATCTATTGCACCGGATAAGATATGAGCAAAACTTGATTGACGCATATTCTGCAGAAGGATGGAAAAGACAAAGGTTTGTATGGTCTGCAAAAATCTGTGCATACTTGCTGTAATATTTCTGTTTTTTATTTTTCAGGCATATCGATGCTGTTGTTTAAGTGGTAGATTGAAATAATATGTGGTAATCTATAACAGTGTCAATTTATTTAAGAAAAATAAGGAAAACGTTAGAAATATGCAAATCTTGTCAGGCAGGAATGTTTATCTCATGATTTTTGAACTTAATATCTTCTACTTATTTGGAGATGGGGGAAATTTCAAAACGCTGGTCTGCGCTTCTGTTATGGGATGGGATGGGATGGGATGGGATGGGATTACTTTTTTCAAATGCATTTTCACCATGTATATACTCTGCTGCAATTATTGAACATCTTTTTTTTCCCTTCAGTTACTAGTTTTGAATGTTGTTTCCTTTTCTTCCAATGATGGATATTTCTGGGTATAGCTTCAAAATGACTGCCTTATATGAGCCTGCAGTTCAAGTTTATATGATATCAAAATGCATAATTTAGTTTCACAGTTCACATTATTTTCAACTCAATTTGGACAGTTTTAATTTGGCTGAAGAACATTGATGGAGCTTGTCGTAGTCCTCTTAATTAGGTTAGTGCATGTTTTGGAAAGCAAGAGAAAACTAACCGTCTTGTCTTGGTTTTCATCGTTGTTGCACACACATCCTTTCAGGTCGTCTTAAATGCAATGATCTTGTAATTTGAGCATAGATGGCGTGAATATAAAAGCTAAGCACCCTTAGTTAATGGTAATTAAATCATAATGTTCGGTGCTTAATCAATTTATTCTTGCTTTTAACCAATTTTGTACGGTATTTAAGCATTTGGCTGATTTATATTGGTTTGTTCTTAATCAGCATGGTTTATTATCATTTTACTTCTTGCAGCTTGGAAAAATTAAAGCCAGAGAAAGAGCTTCAGCGTGCGAAATCTCATATCTTAGATTACAAATTGAGAATAAGAGATTTATTTCAACGCCTTGATCTGTCACTTGCTGTGGGAAAGCTTCCAGCATCTTTGTTTGACTCTGCAGGGGAGATCGATAGTGAAGATGTATGGAGTTACCTTTTGTTCGGTGGCTGTATTATCTTCTACTCTATATCACATGCATTATATTAAATGTTTGGATGGCACCCTTCATTTAATTCAGTCTTGCACTCCACGTGTGGCACATGAATTTAGCATGTGGAGTTGCACCGATGCCTGGATCCATCAGTTCTGTTGCTCTTGATCAATGTTTTAAAAGGCATTTTGACACCTAGAGTTAGGACGGGAAAAAAAGACTTCTCTTTGTTGCTATCTTGCATTGCTTTTTTTTTTTTTTGGTCTTTTTATGAAATTGGTTGCTCTTTTTTGTTATCCTTTTTCCCAAATACGGATTCTAATATTATTTTGCCATCAATATAATCCTTTCAGTTTTTATATTCATTCTCTCTTCTACGACCAATTACATTATTTGTCATACTATGCATTGCTAAATCATCAGGTATTTCTCCATTTGTTTAGATTCTTGCTTCTGCTTCGGTGAACTGGACAATTTTTTTTTTTTTTTGGAAGCTTTATTTTATACTGAGTTGCTTGATTATTTATTCCAGTAACCTTTCAGATGCTGCATTTGGCTTGAATTATATATTACGTAAATTTTTTTGCATAATTAAGTAATGATATACGAATCATAGCTGTTAAAGAATCGTGGTTGACTGAAAAATGACAAATTATTAAATCTTAAACTGGTGAGCCCCATTCATAGGAGCTTTCTTCTTCCTTGTACAGTATTACTCTCTGTCTTTGCCTTTTAGAACACTGCTTGCAAGTATTGCACGCAACACGACTTAGTTTTGTGTGTATAATTCAGAATTGATTAGGGAATGTTTAAGCATCTTTTTCTATTGCAGATTTTCTGCTCGAAATGTGGCTCTAAGGATATAGCAGCTGATAATGATATTATTCTTTGTGATGGTGCATGTGAACGTGGGTTTCACCAGTTTTGTTTGGAACCACCTCTGCTAAAACAAGACAGTAATTCCATACTTATTCCATACTTTCAGTTGACATAATCTGCTTTTATTTCTCATGTCCTGAATGTCTTCTTACTTTTATCTCTTGGTCTAATATTATTCCCTTTTTGTGCGTATACACAGTTCCTCCAGATGATGAAAGCTGGCTATGCCCTGGATGTGATTGTAAAGTTGATTGCATTGGTTATCTTAATGATTTCCAAGGAACAAATCTTTCTGTCATTGAGAGTTGGGAGGTCTAGTCTTAACTCTTTTGGATGGATAGTGGTTAAATGTTGATACTTAGCTGCTCATTATGCCCTCCTCTCGTTTACAGAAGATCTTTCCCGAGGCTGCTGCATCTGCATCAGTGAAGAAGCTGGATGATGGTTCTGGGTCTTCGTCGGATGATTCTGAGGATGATGATTATGACCCTGATAAGCCGGATACAGTCTTGAAGGTTTCAGGAGATGAATTAAGTAATGACGAATCTGGAGACCAATCAAGTTCTGATGAATCTGATTACTTATTGGCATCTGATGATTTTGCGGCTTCTCCTAATACAAAACAGTATTTGGGACTTCCTTCTGATGATTCAGAAGATGATGATTTTGATCCCGCTGCTCCAGTTCAAGATGAGGAGTTGAAGCAGGATAGTTCAAGTTCTGATTTCACATCCGACTCAGAGGATCTTGGTGCTCTTCTTGATGACGCCGCTGCACCTGAAATCTCTTCAGTTTTAGGTGCTGATGAAGAAAAATCTAAAGCAGGTAAAGTGAAGAGTCAATCACTAAGAGGCGAGCTCTCGTACCTTTTGGAGACCAGTGATGCACCTGTGTCTGGCAAAAGACACGTAGAACGGTTGGACTATAAAAAATTGAATGATGTGAGTTTCTTTTACATTTTCACACTATATTTTTGTTCGATTTATCCATTGTAATATTTTTATCATGTTAAAGGTGTTTCACCATGCATCTGGATTTGTCTTGGCAATCTTTATTTTTCTGTGACATCTAAAGTTGGAATCTCATAAGACCATCCAGTCCACAAGAAAGCACAACTTTCACTAAATCCATCTACATCGCTAATTAGAGTTTTGGTCCATTTTACATATTTTGAAGATCTTTATGTTCAAACTAAATGTTAGATTCATCACATTCGTAATTCATGCTGTACTGAATGCTGGTACATACACAGTCAATAGGTGGAGCAGACTGACAGCTGTTTATTTTGTGTTTGCTTCACAAGGTCTTTTGTCTGGAGTTGAATGTTTCATGTGTACCAGGCTTAATAGGGAATTCAAAGTCTTCTTAATTTTGATGTATGTACTTGATAGGCGCCACTTTTTTGACCAACTGTGGCCATGATCACCGCAATAGAGGTGAGGTACCTTCATTTTTTGTAAGGTAAATGCTAAATGCAATCAATTTGAAGCTGAAATTATGAAAACATATGGTTTGTTAAATCACACAAAAAAAGTTGCAAGTGGTTCTCAAAATTTCAGTGAAGGAGTTGGTTATCATTGAGGATTATAATTGCGAAGGTTTTTTGCATCAGTTACACTCTCATCAATCAGTATTAATTTTGATTTGGATATTCAAACATTATTTAGCTTAACATGTCTCTCTTCCCAGCTCTTATTTTTGCTTTGTTTCTTGCTGCATGTTTTCTTTCTTGACGCTGTTTCTCTAGTACAGCAGTTTGTTACTCTCTCTCTCTCTCTCTCGCCCTTGGTTTGCTTATGTTTGTGACGTTGTATCTTTTAAAGGAAACATATGGAAATTCTTCTTCTGAATCAAGTGATGAAGATTTTGAAGATATTCCTTCTCAAAAGAGAAGGAAGATTAACTGTGAAAAAGCAGACAAGGTGTCTCCAGACAAAACTCCATTAGCTCAAAATGAAATGGATGCCAATGATGAAAACCCAACAGAGAGTGAGCATGGGTCTAAAAGAACTAACAAAAATGAAATTGATAGGGGCACAATCAATGCACCTGCTGAAACAGGTTCTGTGGTTGCAAATGTTAAAAGATCAGCACCTAAAAGGCTTGGAGAAGCTGTAACACAGGTACTAGTAATATACATTTCCTTAATAGCTTTAGAATCCTATTGGGAATTATCTCTATGACCGTTTCTTTATAGGTGGTTCACAAAATATGACCACTCAATCTGCATGCAAGGATTTTGTTCCCACTGGTGTATGTGTGCGTGTATTCTTTGAAATTATATATCGAATGTGAGTGCAGTTGTGTGCGTGTGCATGTTTTACATGTATTCTTTGAAATTATATATCGAATGTGAGTGCAGCATCTTCTAAAGCTGCACTCTTATAACAATTTAGAATGCGTTATTACATGTATAACATTATTTTGGTCCTCCATAGGCAATGTTATAGCTTTCCAACATTCCTTCTGTTGAATATCTGATGATGGTTACTGTGTTGGTGTAGAGACTACTTGAATCTTTCAGACAAAATCAATACCCTGAACGAGCTGTGAAAGAGAATTTGGCAAAGGAATTAGAGCTCACAATCCAGCAGGTGCATACATTTATCTTGCCCTACTGTTCCTCATATTGCAATTTGAAATATTTATATTTCATTGTACGTTGCCATACAGGTTACCAAATGGTTTGAGAATACCCGTTGGAGCTTTAACCATAGACCACAAATGGAATTGAGGAAAACTGAAACTGATTCGAAACAAGGAACTTCCTTGAATCAAGACAATGAGAAACGACCTGAACTGGAATCAGAAAGTGTCACCAAGGATAACTCTTCGAGCGGGGTTTTAAACTTGGTGACTGAGGCTGCCAGTGGATACAAGTCTGGAATGCCAAAATCGAGGAGGAGGGAAAGTAATACAGATCAATCACCAGATACTCAAATCCAGGAGCAGAATAAGTTAGTTGCTTCCCCATCTTCAGAGGTTCGTAGAAGTAGTAGACTAAAGACAGGAAACAGTGAATCTGTTGAGTGATGATGTAAAATTTGATGCATTTACGAGAAGCTTATTGATAATCTAATTTGAGAAGAAATCAGGGTACTGGACTATAGCAAGCCATTGCTGAATATTGATTTGGGGATGTCTATTTACAATTGGTCCTAGTCGACTAAACTTGTTTTCTACTGGGGCCAAAAAATCGAAATGCAGAATCTGGCCGTTATTCTGCTGGATTTAGCAATCCCTGGAGAACGAGTCACCTGAAACTTTTATTTGCATTTTGAAATATACAGGTTGAACCATTGGAGCTATTAAGACCCCTGTTGAGTTTGAGGTTATCTTCAAATTGTTTGTACGTTTATTTGGAAACTGATGGATGTTTGTTTTTAGACTTTTAAGGACTAATTTGTCCAAATTTGGATACACTCACATTAGTCGAGATTCGGTCGTGGTTTTAATGCAATTACAAGAAACTTCGCTTATAGTTATAGATAGGGTGGGTAAAGTATGGAAACAGCTTGATCAATCTGAATCTTACACCGAGAGAAATTTTGGTAAAAGATAATTTTCTTTTCTTCAGTAAAGGGAAATATAGCTGCGAAAACAAATTTTCACGAGTAAAATATAGGAAGAATTATGAAAGATTTAATTTATAAATAGATAGAAATTAGTGATGTGTAATTCATAAATTTAATTGAAATATAATTATTTGCGTAGAAAGAGGGAAATGAGCAAACTTTCCTTAAGCTAAAAATATTATTGTTGTAAAGAACAAACATAATTTCAAATCTTTTTTTTTTTTTTTTTAAGAAATCATTTTTAACTACATGGGACGTTTACTTTTTCCTCCTTTTTAATTGAGTATTCTTAAAAAATACATTTTTCACTTGAAAAATTCTCATATAAAAGTGAAAGCAAAATGAGAAATAAATGTTTACTTTTACTCATAGGAAAAATGCTATTCATCCCCAGTGGAGATGCATCCTCAGTCTATGTGGATGTAAATGATTGGATAAATGATGGGTGCAATTAATTGACTTATTGAATTTCACCTATCATTTAATACCACATTAACGCCACATAGACTGTGGATGAATAACATTTCTCTTACTCATAGTCGATGTTTTGTAAGAACCGATGGCGAGGTGGATTGGTCTGCCATTACCATTCCTGCTCGGTTGGGGACTTTTGGGAACCGCAGCGGGGATGAATTAAATTCAAAAAAAAATCATTACCATCTAGTTTTATTAGTTAATTATCTGAAGGGTATTTAGTGGGGATTGAAATTAGATTTTTAGTAGATTGTGATTGATGTTTTTAAAATGTGTGGTTGAAAAGTTGTGGGACCCATGAAATATGTGATTAATATTGATTATTTGACTTTAACTTGGATTAAAATCAGATTTTTATTCGGACCAAACAGAGGCCTAATAGTGATTGATTGAATAATGTGTGCTTAAAAAGTATGGAGAATTTTTGAGTTTATATGTAATATTATTTTATTGATAGAATGTGTGGTTGAAATGAATAAATAGAAAAAAAATGAAAAAGATAATGAGAAAAAAATGGACGTCTAACAAGGGCATATAAATTGAAAAACATAAAAAAACTTTCGAAAGGATTCAAAGAATCTTGCCTCGGGATGGAGAATTTTGCCATCCCCGTCTCTGTAGAGCTCTGTCGTCGTAATTTGTTAGACCCTATTTGATTTAGATAAAAAAATTTTAATATAATATATTTTGATTAAAGTTATGAATGTGTGATTAAAGTAAAAAGTTATGAATTCAATAAAATATGCGATTAAAATTAATTGTTAACTTAACATGTGTGATACTCATTATTCTAAAATATATTTTTCTCTCTTATTTTCTATCACACATTTTTCAATAAAATAATATCACACGCAAATTCAAATTTTTTTTTTATTTTTTAACCACATATTTTTCATTAAAACACTATTTAAAATGCATTATTAATAGAATAATGTGGTTCAAACTGGGTGTAAATTTGATTTTTATTCCAATTTTTATTGGAACCAAACAGTGAAAAGCAGAATTTTCATTTTCTCTGGCGGTAAATTAAGGTTTTGAAATTGTAAAAATGGCGGCATACCCAACCTATGCATCTTCATTTCATCTCTCAACAATTTGCTCTCTCAAGCGCGCACACACTGACACGAGAAGTAATTTCTTCACCTGCTAAAACCCTTTCCCAATTCCATAAACGGTAAAACAGGTCTTTAATGGATGACCAAGAAAACCGGATAACCACCGGAAGAAGGGCATCCAAGAAAAGACTCAATGAATCCGTGGAAGGGATTTCCATGTCAAAGAAGCGGGTTGTGCTGGGTGAGCTCACTAACACTTCGTCCAACGAGACCGGGTTGACAATAAAATCTGGTTCGGGCAAATCCCGGAAACCCATATTCGTGCCTGAACCCCAAGAGAAGGTCGGGGAGTTGGTTGATGAAACAGTGAATACTTCTATTGATGTGAATGTTGATTTCCACGTTATCCCTGAAACTGATGAATCGCAAAAAATTGGACTCGCTCCTATTATGTATCGGCATCTTCACTCCCTGGAGGTAATTTTTGGTGCCCTCCGAATATAATATGACATGCATTAGCTTCCATTGTTGTGATATTCCTGCTGATTAAGCTTATTTATCTGTTTTAGGAGTCCGTGATTGCTTTACTTCTTTTCATATGCTGGTTTCTGATGTCAGGAGTTTGTGAGTGTTCATGTGTGTTTCTTGTAGGCTATAATTCCAAATCAAAATTTTATCTTAATACTTATTTTCGTGTTTAATTTTTTGTTTTGCAATCATTACTGCCTAGGAGTAGTGGGTTGTTATAATCCTTTTATCAGAGGTATTGATGTCACGCAATGATTCTGATATAGGTTTATTTCGTAAAACTGTACGAGGAACTAAAGTCTAAAATTAGAGTAGATAAACTATTTCGATAGTATTAGGTTGGATAAAGGCGTATAGTATTTTTTTAGTTTTCAGTTTTAAAGAATGCTTTTTGCACTATCTTTCTTAAGCTAATTGAATAACATTATACAAAGTGAGGAGGTGGTTTAGGCTGGATAAGAAAGATAGTGCAAATGGTATTCTTTTGAATGAAAAACTTGTGATACTGTCCACTTTAATCCACCCGAATACTCTCTACCTAATACTACCTCTAATTTTATGCAAATTTTATTATACAGGGTAATCGTGTGAGCCAAACGTAGTCTTGTTGTGCATTCCCTTGGTTAATCTAGTTGAAGCTGGTCAACAAGTACTATAATATGCATGTGGTTTAGTTTGCGGTTGCAAATGATTTAATGTATGACAGTTGTCTGATAAAGGTTTGTAATATTAGGTAGAGGCAAAGAGAAGACCTTTGTGTAATTACATGGAGAAGGTTCAGAAGGATATAACACCAGCTATGCGAGAGATTCTGGTTGATTGGTTGGTTGAGGTTGCAGAGGAATTCAAACTTCTTTCGGACACCCTTTATCTCACTATAAATTATATTGATAAATATCTGTCAGCTCATGACATACGTAGGAATAAGCTTCAGCTTCTTGGTGTATCTTGCATGCTTGTTGCAGCGTATGCTTACAATCCCCTTATTCATTTTGTTCATGTTTTGTACATAGTATTTGATTGGACAGTATTTGAAAGGACAATATAAAAAACAAACTTTTAGCTTCAGTATTTTTCTTAGTATTGTCCAATACTATCTATATCATTCCTACCAAACACACCATTTGTGTATTTCCATAATTTCCTTCTCACAGTCACTAAAAACTGCAGAAAATATGAAGAAATCAGTCCACCTCATGTTGAAGAATTTTGCTACATGACAGACAACTCGTACTCAAAAGAAGAGGTGAGTTGTGTCTCTTCATGGCTGTTTGCCTTGGGTTGAAAGCATATTTCATCGGTTGTAAATCTTTCTTTTGCTGAAATACAGGTTGTACACATGGAAAGAGATGTGCTAAAGTTTTTAAACTTTGAGATGGGTGATCCCACAACAAAAACCTTTCTCAGGTTTAAATCTCTTTATAATATATTTTTTCTGCTATTTTATTTCACATTTTTTTTCCATATCAATTCGTAACATACTTATCTTCTCGTTGCTAATGACATGCTCTTATGTTGATTTTGTAGAACTTTCATCAAGGCCGCTCAAGAAAAACCTCTGGTGGGCTGAATCTCTGACACTCTATAACATTATTATGAATTAAGTTTTACTCGGCATTAACCATTTGATATTGTCTCATCCAGTTCTCGAGAATGCAATTTGACTTCCTGTGTTGTTATATTGCTGAACTAAGTTTACTGGATTATTATTGTGTCCGGTTCATTCCATCAAACATTGCTGCTTCAGTCATCTTTCTTTCAAGGTTGATAATCAAGCCAAAATTTCATCCATGGGTAAGACCACTTCCCTTTTTTCTGTACACAGCGATAGTAGCACAGTGAAAGGAAAACCCCATCGGATGCCAATTTTCTCTTTCACTGATTCTCAATGTTTTTTGAATTGAACTCTTTTCGCAGAACTTGGCCTTGCAAAAATATACAGGTATAAAACCATCTGAATTGAAGGAGTGTGTGCTCACACTTCATAATTTGCAACTAAGAATGGGAAAAAGTGCACGTGCTGTAAGAGAGAAATATATGGACCACAAGGTATCTCATATTTCCTTCTAGCACTAATTCTGCAATATCGCACTACAATGATGCAGCCATAAATACCTGCTTTAACTGGAATTTTATACTCCCTCGCAACAATCTAATATACACTCTATTGTTTACTTGGGACAGTTCAAATGCGTAGCATCGTTGTGTCCACCCTCAGAAATTCCTGCTAGTTATTTCGAGGCATGGTATGAAGACAATTGATGATGTTTTCAGGTAGTCGACTATTTAAAAGTTCTTGAAGAATAACTCTGCAATTTATTTACAATTAACTGGAACTCATTACATTTGAAGGCGCCGGTTCATTACTGCTAAAGTTTGTTGGATTTCCTTGCAATGCAGGACAATTTTCAGTTCCACTTGGTTTGAAGCTTTTGTAAAGGCTGGTAATAAAAGAAAGGGAAAACCAATTATTCATCTAATAGTTTGACACTTTGACTTTGACTAGTATTGTGCAGACTCTAATATGGGTTGTGGTAATTCTGCAGTAGAGCACTTGTACTTCTTTATGGTGAATAAAGCATTATGATTTTCAATACCAGTTCTTTTTATGCGTTTCTTCTGGATTCATGCATATTCTCCTTTAAGTAAATGCAAAGCTCGGTTTCTTTTCCTTTTGATTGTTTTTTCTTCAACTGATCAAATCTTGTTTTGAGGTTTTTAACAACATTTTGACTTGTCAATTAAATAAGTAAAATGGTAAAGGATTCAAATGTTATAAAAATGAAAGGTCGAAGACGTAAATGGTCATTTTTAAAGTTGAGGACCAAAGTACAATACACGCCAAAGGTTTAACACCTATGCAGTTATTTTTGCAAAAATTCCATGTAGAATTCTTTCAGTTTGGCTAAGCTTATGAGCATTGGTTTAGCTTATTTCAGCTGTGAGTATGCCCTTACTGTTGGTAAATAAGCAACTTATATAAGCTGTGGCTGGGTTATTAACTTGGAGTAGCTTGGTCACTTCCTAGCATTATTCCGCCTTTTCGGGTGTTGGATAGTAGCTCGGGTGGTGTATTGTATTGTGGTTGCTTACATCAGTTGATTCACTCCTTCCTCAGCATTCGTCGATTGGTGACATGGCAAAGGGGCACTCATAACCCGCAAAGATGTCGATACAACTCATTATGCATGTAATAAAAGGTATAAAAGTTGCCTGATTCATCAGTCTTTCCTCCATGCAACTCACCAGTAGGGTGATGCTAAACTATCTTCTAAGAGTATATACTATTACATAGGCTTGAGGCCCCCATGCTTTCCCACAGGAATTTTTCAGTTTGTTGGCTCTTATTCTCAGCACAAAGGAGGATTCCCCAACCATTTATCTTTCCATTCCTTCCCATAATTCCATCCCACTCGCCCGTCTTTCCTACTTTTTTGGTGAAAATCAATTCTCACCATTTTGGTGAGAATTTGGTTTCCAACCTTTTTTTTCTTTTTTTGACAATTGGAACAAATTTTATAACCAATTGTAAAAAAATTCATTTTAATGAACAATTTTCATATAAAACAAAGTCAAACGAATACTAAATTTTGATGAAAAAATTATTTTCTAGGAATTTTTTTTTTTTTTGTTTTTTTTTTTTACTTTTTGGCAATGGGAACAAATTTTATAACCAATTGTAGAAAAAATTATCACTTTAATGAACAATTTCCATTTAAAACATTGTCAAACGAACACAAAAAGATTCAAAATTTTAAAATTTTTCGGGTGGAAAATTATATCAATCAAACACACTTAATTAACAATTCCCTGAAAAACAAATTCTAGGCAATTATTTTTTTTGGAATTCATTTTCTTTCTACCCATTTTTCACCATTGCAATCAAACGGACCCAAAGAGAATTTCGGTTAAAAGGCAAAGGAGAGAGAATGCTACATGTACTACATGGGGTACAACCCTCCAATACATGGCTGTCACTTGGCCATGTAGTAACCCATTTTGTACAATTTGTAATACACGGCATTTTCCTATAAATAATCAGATGTGGAGTGGGAGAGCTGAGGACAGTGGCCCCACTGGAGCCTCTAGATGGCGGCCATGTTGGACTTCGCATCTGAAGTTAAACAGTAAATCATCTTGCTTAAGTTATTAGTCATTTTAACAGTGATCCAAGCATTCAAAGGCTCCCAATTGTAATGCACAGGACTCAAAAGCATACGATTACATAAATCTGTTAGGCTGTAATATATTGGTGAGATTATTTCTAGCTGGTCAAACCACTGCCGGAAAATAGTTATTTATGGTGAAAATTCTGAATATTAGTTTACAATTCAAGAAATCATAACCATTCTGTATGATAGATGGAGATCACTCATAACAGTTATTCCTAACACTTTAACCTTAGAATGTGCAGTTACATAATACAACATAATAATCTTCGCCTATTGTTTAATGAACATATTGAGTGAATCATAAGCCCTCAAATCTATTCAGGTGTGTATTTGGGGAATGATTTTAACAACCATTTTTTTGTTTTGATGGAGTTAGTGTCATGAATTATTTAGTAACCTGCCTTATTACTTGAAATAATCCAGTCTAGTTCCCGAGTATGATTCGTGTATAAGTAGTGGAGATGCAAAGAATCAAACTGAAAGATGTGTTCAGGTCGACAATTCTTTGTTAATGCCTTTTCTTTGTTCATTTCTATAATAAGCAAAAAACATGGTTGAAAAGAGTATTCAGTAGTGTTATTCATGTATTCAGGGATTAGAATCATCTAAACAGCAAATAAATTTAGGATTTAGGCACTACATCATAAGTGAAGAACAGTAAATCTCTCTCAGACAGGAGGAGGAAATTCCGGATCTAGTCCTGCTTTATGATGGCACAGCTATCTTGGATTTATGTACCTAGTAATGCTTATACCCTTTAAATAGTGACTTATAACGAATAATTTCAATCGAGTAATATGCATAGGCTAATTACAGTTTGAGATTCAGGTCAAGCTTGTTTGGACTCTGCGACTTCTGTTCTGGTTGGTGTGAATCCAAACGAAAACTTCCAGGCCAAATCAAATCTGCAGCTTCCTCCAGGTGATTGGGCTGATATTGTATTCCAAACCCAGTACTATCCTCAATAAATCTTCCTGCAAGTGGTTGAGCCCTGCCTGGCTTGTGTACAGGCGAGTGAGGTTGAACGCCAAGTGATCTTATCATGGAAGTATGAATAGGTAGAGCCATCATTGTCATCCTGTGCCACTGGTAATTTCTCACTGCACCTCTTTCTCTTCTGTGAGCATTTTGATGACCCCCCAACGCTTGTGAGCTGTAAAACTTCCTCAAGCAGAAGTTACATGAGAAAACTTTTTTAGAAGCAGGTCTTGATTGTGACTCCAAGTCTGTTAACGTTTGAGATGGATCCCTTCCAAGGCTTAAATTCAACCATTCTCCTCGATGGCTATTTTTTTCAGTTTCCATCTTTTTGTGGTAGCTGCAGGTTTCTTTTGTCTGATAAACTTTCTATCCTTGATTCTTCGTGGTAGAATTACAGTGAATGTGTGAAGAGACTATAGTGAATCCTACTTCCTCAACTCTAAAAATGGTTCCATATGAAAGAGAGAGAATGAACTGAGACTGACATGAGGAGGAAGTGATATTGGACATCTTGAACTTATCATATGTTTGTTCACTGTCCCCACCAAGTAACTCTTAGTTGTTCCAAAAGAAAAGATTGCCATCTTTCACTTTTGCCTCTGTCAAGCTTTAGATTCCCCTCTTCTCATTTTCCTCTTCATATCTCTTTGAAAGTTGAAACAACATCAACTTTAAAGTCTTTTTAACGGGTTAGTTTAAAGTAAACAAGGTCAGTCGAGACGAATCCCATCTCCTCTCTTACAACTTGCTTGGGATGTCTGCCATGAAACTACTATTTTAGTTTATGTTTGATATTCTCTTTTTTGGCAGAGAGTTTTGGTCAGTTTAGCTTTGTTCTTCTATTTACTTCACTTATTCATGAATGAATATATGCTCTTATTCTTGACATAACATTTCTACTTTTTATGGTTCACCTTTTTCTCTATTTTGGCTCTATGTGTGGTAGGTATGAAATATAAAGAGGATGGAAACCACCAAGAACGAGTTTTTTTCCCGAACATACAGTATAACAAAAAATGTGAGTGATTGATAAGCTCTGATGCAGAATATAAATGTTGCAGGGAGTGGTGGCAGAATTATATCATATTCGGTGAGTAATATGATTCTTATGTGGTGGGGTCTGTAGACTTGGCAATAATGGCGATAAAAAGTAGGGAAAAAAGATTTGGGGGGTATACATACCAGTTTTCCTTAGTTTTTTCTGTGAACATCAGTATCTACACGGTTGTCTTCATGTTGGGGCTTCTTTTGGAGACTTTCTGGCGTGTAGTGGGCATTTTGTGGGTACAGTGGAAGTGCATTAAAGGGTTTTGTACTTGAATCCGAGTCTTCTCATATGACGAGCAATAATAATTAGAGCAGTCAAGTTGCCCACAATTATCTTATCACCCGAAAAAAGAGATCCCACTTTATTCTTAGCTAATTTTCACACAACGCTATTTGTTTAGTAGGTTGAGCTATAAACATTGGACAGGGTGATTTTTGTTGTTTATACATACGAGTTTTGATATGTGCACCTCGATGTACATCCCCTCACAATAGGGGAGCCCACAATTTTTTTATTGGACGTTGCTCCCTCTCTTGGCCCTATAGACCATCCCCATGGGGGTGGTGAAGGGAGAGCCCCAATTGGTAGAAAAAAACCCACAACCCCTTGTGGCCGCTATTGTGAGGGGGTTGGGTGTCAACCATCGATATACAAATAACAAAACTCTTGTACATACGACGTCAATACTCCATATGACAGGCCCTCACAAGAGGGGGGCAACACGCAATAAAATAATCACAACCCTTCTCTTGTGAAGGGACACACTAGATGTACATATAATAAAACTTTGAGAAAAAATAAAGAAATTTGCCATTGGTCCTTTTTTTAAGAAAAAATTATTATGGTTATTGATCTCTAGTTCAACTTCTACTAGTGCAGGAGATGATTCATTTATTGTATTTAAGCAACTCTTGAGTCGACGTGTGTGCCAGGACTGCTAGGAATTACTATTGTCCCTTATCATGAAATATTTTTAGGATTGGATATTGTTATTAATCATGCTACATGTACATTATTCTTTACATCGTCTTTTATACTCTGTCATATGGCAATACACCATTTGACAATTTTTCCATCCAATCATTTGTGGACAACAATGATAATGTCAACCAAGGTGTAAAAAAATGTACAAATAACATTATCCTATTGTTATTTGAATTATGCTAAGTGTACATTTCATTTTTTTTGACATTGTGTGATAATTCAAAAACTGTTGGACGGGAAATCATATTTTTTAAAAAATATTCAATCATGTATCGACACGTGACAATGTAAAAAATAAAAAATAAAACAAGATGTACATTTCGCATGATTGTTGTTATTTAGTTGTTCCCTAGTATTGATGCGTGCTAGTTGTCACGTGAAGTTCTTTAGCTCATATGGTGTCTTGTACTTTATTTGAATTGCGGTCGGCTGTCATGTCAGAGTGCATGTTTTTCTCAAATTAGTAATGGTGGTGGATTTATGTGCCTTCATATGTAGACATTTTGTAATGGATTCTTGTATAGTAGATGTCTAATACAAGCATAGGATAGTAGGATACCATGCCTGTTGTAGGCAAACCCAAAACATAGCATTAAATTCATGGGAAAAGCTAAAGAAACAGGGTTTGGGGACCGACGCCATGTGGCGCCCCCCTATTGGAGGGGTGCCTATTCGAAGAGGTGCCCCTCCAATAGGGGCGCGCCACATGGCGTCGGTCCCCAAACCCTGTCCCCCAGCAAAGTCCTAAATTCATTGTTGATTGCTTCTGCTGAAGTCAGAGTGGTTCTCACCTCCTTGAACTCAGCAAACTTTTCCAGAACTGAGTTTAGATTTAAAAGCCAGAGACGGGACCATACTTTAAGAAAGACCGATGAGAACAAGAATCTGATTTGCCACCATAAAACTAGAATAAAATGAAGTGTATCTATCATCAGGTACCTTTCACAAGACCTTTTGCTCATACAATTATCCATGAGTTTGGAAATTAGAACATTTTCTTAGCGATTGAAGCTTGAAAGACGTCCACTAGGTTTCATCTTTCTCTGTACGATGGATGGGCATATCCTACTTCGACTTAAGGATTGTCCCTAAACAAGATCTGAGAAAATGCCTTTTTTTCTCTTATACCCTAAATGACAGTTCTTACAGAGAAGGATAAAAGATATCAACATTTCAATTCTAGAATTAATCATGGGATTTGCGCAGTGTTGAATAAACACAATTTAATTGGATGTTCAAGACATCATTTCAATGCTGCAAATATCAAGGAACTCCAACCACTACTAAGATCAGCACAATTCAAACTCCATATACAGATTAGTATGAAGGTAAAAATGTAGCTATCAAAAATGGCTCAAATATGAAAACGATTTCAAGTCTAGTCTATGATAATATAATAATGCAATATTATTCTTTTCCTGTCCAAACAGGATGTTCCCATCAAATAGACCTACATGCAGAGAACTCTGATCTTCAAGCGCCTAGTGGTGCTGGTCCATCTATATGTTCAAGTACCTGCCACGACATAATATTTGCATTTAGCAAAAGATACTAATGACATCGATGACAACTACGGAAAACACTATAAACCACATATTTAAAAGGTGAAATGAGTTACATAAATATGCTTGGTATATTGTCAATCAGTTGAAATAGCACCATGTTTATTGAGGAGAACATGCATTATCAAACAAAAAAAAAATATCTATCAAAAAAATTGAGGAGAACATGCACACTAACAACAACTTACTCCCCCAAAAGAACCAAATGTTCACAAAAACATTATTTACAGTGTTGATAAAAGAAATAGTACAATGGGGTCCTTGAAACCTAAGAAAAAAGGACGCCCTTAAGAAGGTTAAATATTTATGTTTGGATGCGTCGAACACCGTCATCAAAAAGAGACGCACGACTAACACTTCTTTGACTCCCGTTCAAAATAAAAAGATAAAAATCTCAAATTTTGACGAATGTTGAAAAATCTGTCACAATCAACTATATGATATAGAGTAAGAGATGTATAGAATTTGGATAAGATAAGATACAAGTGCATTTTGTTCTGGTGCAAAACCACACAGCATTCATTTGAAAAGATTAATACTCAAGCTATTTAACCTCGTCTGTATGAAAAGTCCTATGTGCATGTATGCTGCAGGCATAAATAAACACAACACAACACAATTCATTTTATCCGTTTGTTTAGTCAATTCACAGAGGTTGACAGCTCAAAAAGATGAGTGCCAAAATCTGAATTCAATAGCTTGAAAGCCTCTCACTCACAAAAATTTTAGTTTTTGGTATGCACTGTTTGAAACATGGAAATCGTAAAATAATGTGAAAAAACAATGGTGTCAGCAAAATTATTCTAATATTCATTCCAAACCAGAGACAATCATGCACACATCCTAATGTTATTGCCCTCATCGATGTTCAAGCTGAAAAATAAGCCACTTGAAATATTGTACTAAAATGGCGAAGTCACTGCATACAAGCACTCACTATATCAAAGCAAAATTCAATGATTCACCAGTTTCAAATATCTAAATAACCAAAATTATTTCAGGTAGCCTCTAATATACATATAATTTTAATCAGATACATGTTAATAAAGGACATTATATGAACTTCATGGAAATTTACAAATTTGTTCACGGAACAGGGTAAAATAAAATCAGGGATCAATGTATTTGTACTGCTGTACATACAAGCAAACTAATATAACAAACTAATCCAAGTATTTGAGGGGCAGGAAAGTACAAGCAATCTACCACATGTTACAGGCACTTCTACCATGTAACTAAATGCATTTAAAGTTCCAACTCATAGCAATATTTTTGGAAAATGCATGTTCATGCATTAGAAAGGTAAATTATAATTATGAAAAACATAGGAAATAAGGGTACAAAAAGCACAGGACAAATAAATTTTCAAGCCAAATAAACAAAGTATACAATTTTTGTATAGGCCTGCAATTGTAAAACCTTCCAATTTCCTGCCCATGATTTTCTCCAGGGACGGATTTAGGGGGGGCTGTAGCCCCCCCTCCCCCCCCAAAAAAAATAATTCATGTGTAATTTTTTTTTTTTTTTTACGTATTAGCCCCCCCGTAGTCCGGTTCTGGATCCGTCCCTGATTTTCTCCATATTTCAAGCTGGAGGAGAAGATAAAGAAACAGTCCGTATACTTCCAATTTATCCCCTTGTATTTGATTAAATTTTCATTGAATTGTATCGATACTACTCATCGAGATGAAAAAACAAAAATTAATAGGAAGACGTACGTCTCAATCACAAAATGTTCAATTCACATCAATGAGAACAATAGTTTTGCTTTTCATATACATATTCAAAAATATAAATGTACGCTATGCCATTAAATAAGGTATTCTGAAAAACTGAAAATAAAATAAGAATATAAAATTGTTCTAATTTATAAATTATCTATTCAGTACTTTCATTAATGAATCTTATCCTGAACCCAAAGAAAGATTATACTAGATCAAAATACAGAAAAAAGGACAAAAAATCAACCTACAATGTGGCATCAGGTCCTGCATTTGAGCGTCGGGAAGCGCTGCTGACATCACCCATCTTTCCCTGTCCTCCCTATCAATCCCAATAATCCCAACTCTTTCTTATCAACAGATTTTCACAAGCTAATAAATAATTCAATTACTTCACCCCTCAACTCATGAACAATATCTCAGAAATAGCCAGACTCAATTCATCAACATATTTCATTGATAACTACGGTCTACCCAGATAAAATCAATGAGCTTATGCTAAAAAACACAATATGAAATTTTAAACTTTTCTCTTCATGGGTATTAGTTGGCTCCTAATAACAACAGTTTAAGACTCACAAAGAAACTACTAGCGATCCTGACAAGAACGGCAGAAGGTACCATGGGACAGCTCGCAGCAGGCTCGAACATTGATTGCTAAGTGAGATGTCAGCCTAACTCCAGCCATGTTGTGCAGAGGCATCAGTGACTGCACGCATCCTAGCTCCCCCAAGGTCCTACATTTACACGCAAGAACATCTGTTTGTGAGAAGCGTTAAATATAAAACTATTTCGACAAACCCAAAAAGCCAAAAGGAGAAACAAGTTATGTCCCATAGTAATATTGGTTCGATGATGGAATACAAGCAGATAAAAATGTAATCTGGGCTTCAAAATATAATTCAAAACTTGCTCAGGAAATGAAAAAGAAAAAATCCCACAAGTGAAAATCGAATAATTTGTAAGACATTGTAAAATTGCATTTCAGAACCCAATCTTTGAAACCCGAAAGATCCGAAAGAGGGTTAAAAACATGTTCTATTTTCTAAACAAAATCAATTTCATTTTCTAAGATTTTGAATCTTCACTTTTACAGAAAATAAATAAACAAACGTCAATACTAATTAGAAAAATGTTCGATAATGATTGATCCAATGAAAGAGAAGGAAAAAAAAAAAAGAAATTAAAACTGGGATCCGGGACCTGGGATTGGAGAAGGATAAACGGCGAGGTGCAGATACAGGGGGAGGACGGAGGCGGCCGGCAGCGAGTGGCGGAGAAGAGCGGAAGGTAGAAGCCCTTACGGTGGACATGAGAGATCTGGAAAGCGAACCACGCCAAGCCATTTACCTGTTGTCGCTGTTGGTGTCGTCTGACAGTATACTGTTCAAAGTTGGGAGAATTTTAGGGTTTAGGGGATAAGTCATAAGAAGTTGAAGCCCGAGGTTAACCTTTTTTTGGTCAATTTTAATTTTTCCATAATTATTTGGAGTATACTACGTAAATAGTTTTCTTTAAAAATAAAAATAAAATAAAATTGAAAAAGCCCATAATTTTCTAAAATAGAAAATGGTATTAACTTTTCGAGATTTTAGAGATGAAAACATAATAACAAAGATTAAGTCCGTGTTCGACTCTCATTTTTTTTAACTCATATTCCTTTAAAATTCAATTTTAACAATACTTTTCATGAAATCAATAACTTTTGTTATCTTTTCAACAACATATTTCATCAATTTTTATCAAAATTTACGAGCGTGTTCGATTGTACTTAAAATCTAATTAAAATTGAAAATATATCCATTATTGGGTCTCACTCGTCTAATAAAAGTCAACAATAACGACTCGTTTTTCAATTTTAATCTCTACCGAACACGCCTAACTAGACCAAACAGGGGCTAAAATTCGTCTAGAAAGATGTTTTGTTTTAATTCCTAGATAAATATTTGTATTTTTATATTTGATCATATCAATATCAACCTTCACGAAGAGTTTGTCTTTATTGATCACTAGACGGTGATTTGTATTCTTTGTATTACGATATTTACAAGTTAGTAGTAGGGTACATTCTCGTCGGATAAAAATGCAATAAAAATTAACCGTGGGAATCAAACAACTCAACAAGTAACGAATATTTATGAAAACCCAAAGGGACAAAAATACTCATAAAATACATAATTATTGTAACAAAGAACTGTTCCTTGTAAATTTTGGACATCCTGTCCTCTTTGAGAACTTATTTGTGAATCTATTTTCTGAGTAAAATGCAATCAATACAGAGTCTGAGTCTTCACACATTTTAACTGCTTATCAAAAGTGTAAACTGTGGAAGCTGATATTTTTGCTGTTGCAGTAATTCCTCTATAATGTAAACTCTTTACAGTATTTTGATTTTTTGACCAAACCCCAATTTCATCAAGTTCTCCTTCAATCCAGCACATGCTAACTGTAACACCGCCCCGTGCTTTCAAGCCTTTAACGCAACCATTTGCCCATTTATCCTGCGGAAGAGCTGGGAGAAGGTATAAGTCTTTCACCGTGCTCTGAACTAGCATTTCTGCAACTGCTGCAGATAATCTGGTACGATAGATTGCAAATTTAGAACCCACTGATCATATCGAGAAGTACTAAATGCAAGAAAATATGAAATTATGACAGATCTGGTCCCCGGACATCATTGAAGTTCAATTCGTCTAATTAATGTCCATAGAGACATGCTTACCCAAAGTTTGCATCAATCTGGAAAGGGGGATGTGCAGTAAATAGGTTACTATAAAGCCCTCCTTCAAAATCACCTTCACGATCAGGATCCACCAAATCAAACAGATGCTTGATCATCTGATATGCATTATCGCTATCCCCAAGACGTGCCCTCAACGCGGCTTTCCAAACAGTCGACCACCCCGGACCGTCTTGTCCTGTTTCATTCAAACAAATAAAATCCAGGAAACTAAAAATCCGCAAGAAATATACACATCTTTGCTTAGCAAAGCTGAGGATAACTTCAAGCTCATTTAAAAAAAGAACCTCTTTTATATAGGGTATAGTTTGCTGCTTTACATAGATCTGGAGTTTTATCGAGAGTAATAGTGTGCCCCGGGAATAGGCCAAATAGGTGCGATAAATGCCTATGACGCACATCCGGATCCTCAAAGTCTTGTGCCTGCACGACAAAGAGGATGAGGAGTACTTAATTTCTGAATGCAATGTAAAGCCTTCCAGCTTAAGAGAGGAGGAGAAGGAGGAAGAACCAATTGAAAGTTCTAAACCCACCCACTCCATGATGGAACCATCCCTTGCTATTTTGGTTGGAAAAAGACGTGGTTGAGCTTTGCGAACTCTTGCAATCAGAGCTTCTTCATTTTTCCCCAAAATCTATATTTAATTCAACATTAAATTAACATGCAACAAATTAAAAAGAATAAAAACGATATAATTTCAATAATTCAGGTGATAAATCTACCTCAGCAGCAGAAACAATGGAAGAGAAAACTTCATTAATGATTGCCATGTCCATGGTCGATGAGTAGCTCACACTCGCAGGCTTACCATCAGGAGCAGTAAAAATATGCTCTGGGGAGGTTGAGGGATTCGTTTCTAGAAGTCCTTCACGGCCTTCAATCAACCAGTCCAACAGAAATGAAGCACAGCTTTCCATCAAGGAATACGCTTTATTTCTTAGAAAATCCTGTACACGTACAAAATAGCAGAAATTTAATCAACAATTTACAAAATTGCAGCATGCTTACGATAATTTCTTAGTTCACACAGGAGTACACTTGTATAAAGAAGGTATCAATGAGTCTATTTGAATTCGAATATGGAAGATCGTGCACTATAGACAAGAGAATATAAGTTGTTGCATTAGAAGGTATGATAAAATTATCCTATCAACTCAACATCAATAAAGATTGAATACAAAGTTACACCATCCATAAGGACAAAATGATTTTAAGAATAATTTTATGATCATCTCTAGGCTCTTTTTGCAAACTTCAAGATTATGGTTGTATCTAATCTAATCCATCTACACCTATCTGTTTAGAAGCAATGAGATTTTTGTCCATTGGGTTTTCAGTTAATCTATCATTGGATTTGTTCATCAATCAATATTGAACAATGTTTTTGCCCATTAAGGACTGAAATTATTTACCTGGTCCATCGTATAGGTGTAATGCTCCCATAAATGAGTACAAAGCCATGCTCCACCCATCTGCCATAAAGCCCATACGGCCTGACCACTATCCGGGGAAGTTTTTGCCCATATATCAGACACTTGATGTGCAACCCAACCACTTACATTATAGTTCACCTGTAACATATTGCAACTAAATACTAGAAGGCTGTACATAAACAACATTGGCATATTTGAAAAACTCTATTGGACAGCACTGTAAGGATTAAGAAAGAAAAAATTAGTTCTGTTGTCTTGTGCAGTGATGTCCTCTACTGCATCCTAAACATGTCAAGTGAGTTTTGTACTGAGTAAATTGTTTTTAGAAAAAAATATAAATAAAATTCCATACCTGTTTTACACATGTTAACCACCATAAAATACTACAAATTAGAAATCACATCACCTTAAAATGTAATCAACAGACTCGGGAAAAAGTCCTTTCATCCCTCAGTCTGCCAGTTCTCATTTGTAACATCATTGACAAAGTACCTCAACCAAATTGTGGATGCCTCAGTATTTTTTGATGTAGTGAAAATCAGAGAGAAATGTATCAGTAATCATTTCTTTTGCTTGATTGCATGTGTAAGTTAACATGTTGAAGTTGGTAAGAAGGTAGAAGGACAACAATTCCCTGTTTCACATAAAATCTTCCAAAATTACCTATAAAAATAAATTAATTTCTTGCATGTGTACTGAATCTTGATTTTATGATCTACTTGTGTACAACTCATGGTTTACTTTTGCTATCATTAGGGCATTCCTTTTTTTATTGTGTATCTATATTAGAACTCCAGAGATATAAAGATTTAAGACTAATACATGCCAAAACAGATAGGAAGTTTTTACCTCTGCAGTTCTCTTTCCATTAATTGACAGAGACGAGATATAGTCAAACAAAGGCTCTTGGCATTCATTAAGATTGCAAGGGAGAGAAAGCCAATAGTTCATTTGAAGATTGATATTTAAGTGTTGAGCACCACTGCAGATGGGAGAAAACAGAAGGTCAAATTTATAGGCATCAAAGAAAATTTCAACAAGCATGGGCAAAGAATAAAAAAGAGAGAAGATTTGCAATAAATTTTAGAGGAAATGACAGAAGAAAAACTTACTCCCATGGTGGCTGTATGTCCTTGTTCCAGATCCCCTGCAGATTTGCAACCTGAGTCCCAGGACGTGAACAAGCAATTAGCAGATATCTACCATACTGGAACAGAAGCTCGACCAAAGAGGGGTCTTCATTGATTTTAAAAGACTTGACTCTCTGTGCAGTGGAAATGGTCTCATCTGTTTTTTCCCTTAAAAGATTTACGGTAATGTTCTTGGAGCTCTTTGAAAGCTGCAGTGAGACGCGATGGAAAAGTGCTTGGTAGTCATCCACATGACGTGCATAAAGATCAGCATATGAAAATCTTTTAACTGAAGCCATTTTACTTATTGAGGAAGATTTAGGATCCCTTTTTGAATCCACAGGTTCGGTAAAAGGCCCATCAAATGTTGATGACGCAACAAGAAGGATAATAGCTGAGTTGCAACCCTGGACCCGAAGCTTTCGGCCATCAAGAACACGCACTGCACCTGCACCATCACTAATCTGCAAATCCAGAACTGCTGAATATTGAACTCCTTGAGGATTGCTACTTTCATTATATGGTGTATTCCTTCTGCCCGGACAACTTCCGTCCATAATAATTTGATTTTTGTCGTTTACATAAGAATGGTGAAGCAATTTGCTGTCTAAATATACAGTAAGATTTAGATGTGCTGGTTTATTTCCAGTAATCTTTATGACAATCACTTGATCTGGATTCGAGGCAAAATATTCCCGCACATATTCTACTCCCTTCGCAGAATACTCAACTTTTACAGTTGCAGTGTCTAAATCCAGCACTCTCTTATAAGTTCCTTCATCATACATGGCATTAGAATCATCAAACTCTAGCTTCATATCACCCAGGAGCTGGTAAACCTTTATTTCAACAAAAAATATCAACAATTAATGATACTACTCGAACCTTTTTCCATACAGCATATTTCCCCTCTCCTTGTAATGATCAAAGAAGTTCAAAACAGAATCAAGAATGCAGTCCAAGTCATTTAATCACATCTTATTGCTAATTAAATGCGTTTAGTGCCCCAATTCATTTTGATTTTATATTAAATGAACATAATTATAAAACAACATAATTTGAAGTATCGATTCTAGTTAATAATGCCTAAACCATAAACTGTAGGATTATATTTTCAAAACAAGATTAGGTCACATAATCCAGGCAAAAGCATCAAAACGCTATAAAATGTTATCAGCTTTCGCTGTGCACACTTCCAGGGAGGAAGTTTTCTTAACACAGACCAGCTAAATATTTCTTCTTTCATTTTCTTTTTATTAGTTGAGACTAACTATTGTTCAAGAATGCAATTTTGAGATGTTGCAACCCAAAATTTTCTCTTTACAAATTTAGAGGGCGTCTTCAATTTATGAACAGACTGATTAGGTTTTTGCAGTGTAAAGATTAAACAATCCACATCCATCTGAAATTCTGAAACCAATATACCTAGTAGGAAAGTAACCAAGCAGCTTACATTAGATGGTTCCCCAGACAAGTTGAGCGCTGCTGTGGTTGCTGCTGTATATTGTCCTCCATCAACAAGTTTCCTAACCTCAGATAGTATGGGGGGAACACCAGGGTTTGTATAATTACCAGGAGTTCCTGTCCAAAGTGTGTCCTCTGTTCCAAAGAGAAAAGGAGAAGCCTTAACTGAGATTATTCAAACCCTTGTCCTATACTAATCTTAGTTCAGTTGCAAACTTCAGCAACCAATTTTGCATCCCAATGAAATTTTGAAATTTGAGTACAAATCATTATATTCGTGTCTGGTTACTATGAAAAAAATTGCAATAACAATTACAAAATCTTGAAATTCTTCTCTCTATTGGAACCCCAGCTCTTTAAATTTCTCTATTCACCAATAATGAAAGATTGGCACGAGGGTTGGAATATAATATATACTAGTTTCAAAAACACTACACATAATATTTTAAGTTCCCAGTAAGTTGAACAGATTAATCACTAACTCTTCAATTTCGCCATTTTCTTAATATAGCTGGCTTTATTGAATGAGAAACAAAAATCAGCCAGTAACACGAACAATTCTAATCGAAGAAATTACACAATCCGAAGCTACAATGCTACCTGACTGACCACCAAGAATGCAGGTAAAGCAGGAATCATAAAAACTTGCAATTTCTTGCAGTCTTTATAATCCCACCCTTGATTCTCAAGAAACAAACAGTTGGCATTAAAATCAACCAATCCCATCTTTTCTTTAAGAACATTTTTGGCAGATTTGGTAATATAAATTAAAACTTACCCGTACTCAACAATATTAAGGAAGTAACAGAATCCCGTCTAATACCACGCACTAAACATTCACTTTATGCAATGGTATATCAGTAAGTGAATTTACCATTGAGATTGAGAGTTTCATTGGCAACACCACCCCAAACCATAGCGCCAAGGCGGCCATTGCCGATGGGGAAAGCATCAGTCCAGTGATTTGCTGGTTCATTAAACCTAAGCTCAAGAGGCCTCGAATTCTCAGCTCTCTGTAATCTTGGGCTCCATACATCCCTATCTGTAAAGGGTTTTTTCACACACTCCCTATCTCCCATTGCAACCCCATGAAAAAATCCAAGCAAAAATCCCAAATGCACAACAACAAATAAGAAGAGAAAGACGTCAATTCTTTTCAGTATCATTAAAACTACTTACTAAACTAAACACAAAATCTTTATTTTTAAGCTAAAGGTGCAATCGTTTTAATAAATCTTATCTCTCTATGAACAGAAAAAATGTAATAATGTAAGTACTTAACAACAACCTGGGAGAAAAAGGGCTGCTGGTGTAGTGGATATGCCAGCCATTGCCTTGAATGCACGCGGATCAGATGGGACCTCTCTAAAATCTACTCTGCACATACCCCTTTTTCTCAGAAAACGGCAACTTTTATTACGTTTGACATGCTTTATTGTACATTTTTTGCATGTGATGTACTGTGGGAATGGAATTGATGAAAGAAATCTTGAATTTACTATAGACAAATTGAACATGTGAGGGATGGGATACCAGCCCAGCAACCCAAATTCTCAGATATTTTTTGCTTTTTTGTCCAATGGACAAGGCTGACCCACTTTTGCTTGTAAAATTAATGTTGATCAACGCCGTTGTTGATACCAGGATATTTGTAGATCCATAAGAGTATTTTTTGTTT
This sequence comes from Fraxinus americana, assembly GCA_035079005.1. Lineage (NCBI taxonomy): Eukaryota > Viridiplantae > Streptophyta > Magnoliopsida > Lamiales > Oleaceae > Fraxinus > Fraxinus americana. Next base: position 8,336,193 of record CM068714.1, read on the forward strand.
CCTAAAATTATGAAATTATTGTTCGTGTTCGATTAATTTTGAGAGCTAAAGTGTCAATGGGGTGGCATCAATAACGTCATAAAATGTATGGTTAAAAAATTGTGAATCTCACTAAATTCGTTAATTGTTAACTTTAACTTAAATTAAAATCACCAAACAGGAGCTAAGTGTTTAGCCCTTATTTGACTTCGATTCTTTAAAAAAAAAAAAAAAATTTTAAAAATTTATTTTCAATTGTATATTTTTTCAATAAAATAATTTTACACGTAAACATAAATTATTTTTTTTTTTTTTTACTTTTTGATCATACTTCTCAAAAAATTATTATATAAAATCTATTTTCAAAAAAAGATCTCAAATAAACTCTTAATAGAGAAATTACATACATACATATATATATAACTAGTTTCGGTCCATGCGATGCATGGAACTTATAATTTCGAAAGTTTTGTTAGCAATGAATATATAATGTATATTGAATAATGTAGAAAGTTTAAATACGAGAGAATATTGAATAATTAAAAAGCATTTGGAGCAACATATTTTGTTAATAATTGTGTATGCAATTATAAGATTATTTTCTCAGTTTAAAAAGTATTGATCTAAACAAATATTAGTTGTAATTTTTCGTATATATATAGTCATTTTGTCTGCTGAAACTGTCTCTATTGGATATCCAAGCACAAAGCATTCTATGTATTTGAGCACAAAAATGCCGCAGTTTGGCCTGTGGAAAAAAAATTGTTTATGTTAAACGAAATTAGTGTGATAAATAGATATTTGGGAATGACATTTTAGAAAGAATAAGAAATAATTAAAATGTTTACCCTTTAGATGACTCGATTATTAAACTTGTACTTTATGAATTTATATTTATATTAGACATGTACTATATATATATATATATATTTTATTATTAGTTACATTGAATGAAAAAAAAAAAAGACCTCCCCAAACTCCTGCTCCAAAAAAAAAAAAAAAATTTTTTTTTTTCTTTTACTTGCATTGTTTTTTTTTTTTTGCTCCATTTTCTATATTTCAATTTAACTAATAATTAAAAAAAAAACACGATACTAATAATATTATCCTAGTTGAAAGCACAATTAAATTAATCATATCCACTACGTTTTCAACTTCACAATATTTTGAACGTAAAAAATAAAAATAAAACACTTAACAATGATTTATTAAGTACTATAAATTCAGGTTAATGCATTCATCACACTTATTTTTAACTCTAGTACTATTTTATAAATCAATTCTTTTTCCTTATTAGTGTATATATAATTTCAGTATAAAACTTTATTATTTTTTTTTGTCTTGCGTTCTTTTTTCCACACCTATTATTAAAAATAAATATATGGATTCTTTTTATTTACAATTTAAATTTTGTTTAATAATACAAAATTAAACATATCATTGTTAAGTTTTTTTTTTTTTGTAGGTTCAAAATATTGTGAAAGTGAAAACGTAGTGGATATGATTAATTTTATAGTATTTTCAGCGAGGATAATGTGTTAGGATCGTGTTTTTTTTTTATTATAAAATATACAACATATAAATAATTTTGTTTTAATATATTATTTGTAGTACCCAAAAGAAAGAAAAATAATAATAAAAATTTTTTACGTAGAGTGTGGAGTTGCATTGCTTTTTTTTTTTTCTCCATTTTCTATATTTCAATTTAACTAATAATAATAAAAAAACACGATACTAACAACATTATCCTCGTTGAAAGCAGAATAATACTTATATAAAATTAAACATAATAAATGCTCATATTATTAAACACTTAGCAATGATTTATTAAGTATTATAAATTCAGGTTAATTCATTCATCACACTTATTTTTAACTTTAGTAGTATTTTATAAATCAATTCTTTTTCCTTCTTAGTTTATATATAACTTCAGTATAAAACTTTATTATTATTTTTTTCTTGCGTTCTTTTTTCCACACCTATTATTAAAAATAAATATATGGATTCTTTTTATTTACAATTTAAATTTTGTTTAATAATACAAAATTAAACATATCATTGTTAAGTGTGTTTTTTTTTTTTTAATATTAAACATGTAATATATATATATATTGAAAAAAAAAAAACAAAATACTAACAACATTATTCTTGTTGAAATCACAATAAAATTAATCATATCCACTACGTTTTCAATTTCACAATATTTTAAACCAAAAAAATAAAAATAAAACACTTAACAATGATTTATTAAGTACTATAAATTCAGGTTAATTCATTCATCACATTTATTTTTAACTTTAGTACTATTTTATAAATCAATTCTTTTTATTTCTTAGTTTATATATAATTTCAGTATAAAACTTTATTATTATTTTTTTTTGCGTTCTTTTTTCCACACCTATTATAAAAAATAAATATATGAATTCTTTTTATTTACAATTTAAATTTTTTTTAATAATACAAAATTAAACATATCATTGTTAAGTGTTTTTTTTTTTAATATTAAACATGTAATATATATATATATATATATTATTATTTTTTTTTATTATTAGTTATATTGAGGAAAAAAAAAAAAACTCCGCACAGTGCGGAGCATTTGCTCCAAACACTTTGGAGCAAATTTGCTCCAAAGTGTTTGGAGCAAATGCTCCAAAGACTTTGGAGCAAATTGCTCCAAAGTCTTTGGAGCATTTGCCCCGCACTCTGCGGAGCTATGTCCTTTTTTTTTTTTTTTTTTTTTTTTTTTTTTGCATTGCTTTTTTTTTTTCCCTCCATTTTCTATATTTCAATTTAACTAATAATTAAAAAAAAAAGATACTAATAACATTATCCTTGTTCAAAGCACAATAAAATTAATCATATCCACTACGTTTTCAACTTCACAATATTTTGAATCTAAAAAATAAATATAAAACACTTAACAATGATTTATTAAGGCTCCGTTTGGGAGCCATTCTTCTTCAAATAATACATTTTATCTTTCACATCAAGTGGGGTCCATGGAGAATGTGTGGTTGAAAAATAAGGAAAAGTTATTGATGTGATGGAAAATATTATTTTATTGAAGAATGTGTGGTTAAAAATGAGTAGAAGAATGAGAATGAAAATTTTAATGGTTACCAAACGGAGGCTAAGTACTATAAATTCAGGTTAATTCATTCATCACACTTATTTTTAACTTTAGTATTATTTTATAAATCAATTCTTTTTCCTTCTTAGTTTATATATAATTTCAGTATAAAACTTTTTTTTTCTTGCGTTCTTTTTTCCACACCTATTATTAAAAATAAATATATGAATTCTTTTTATTTACAATTTGGATTTTGTTTAATAATACAAAATTAAACATATCACTGTTAAGTGTTTTTTTTTTTTTTTTGATATTAAACATGTAATATATATATATATATATATATATATATATATATATATATATATATATATATATATATATATATATATATATATATATATTGCGGAGCATTTGCTCCAAACACTTTGGAGCAAATTTGCTCCAAAGTGTTTGGAGCATTTGCTCCGCACTCTGCGGAGCTATGTCCCCTTTTTTTTTTTTTTTTTTTTTTAATACTTGCATTGCTTTTTTTTTTTTCCCTCCATTTTCTATATTTCAATTTAACTAATAATTTAAAAAAAAAAAGATACTAATAACATTATCCTTGTTCAAAACACAATAAAATTAATCATATCCACTACGTTTTCAACTTCACAATATTTTGAACCTAAAAAATAAATATAAAACACTTAACAATGATTTATTAAGTACTATAAATTCAGGTTAATTCATTCATCACACTTATTTTTAACTTTAGTATTATTTTATAAATCAATTCTTTTTCCTTCTTAGTTTATATATAACTTCAGTATAAAACTTTTTTTTTTTTGCGTTCTTTTTTCCACACCTATTATTAAAAATAAATATATGAATTCTTTTTATTTACAATTTGAATTTTGTTTAATAATACAAAATTAAACATATAATTGTTAATTTTTTTTTTTTTTTTTGATATTAAAAATTTAATATATATATATATATATATATATATATATATATATATATTTTTTTTTTTTTTCTTTTATTATTAGTTATATTGAGGAAAAAAAAAAAGAAAAAAAGAAAAACTCCGCACAGTGCGGAGCATTTGCTCCAAAGACTTTGGAGCAAATTGCTCCAAAGTCTTTGGAGCATTGGCCCCCCCTTATGCGGAGCTATGTCACCCCCCTTTTTTTTTTTTTTTTTTTTTTTTTCTCTCTTTTACGTGCATAGATTTTTTTTTTCTTTTACTTGCATTGATTTTTTTTTTCCCTCCATTTTCTATATTTCAATTTAACTAATAATTAAAAAAAAAAAAGATACTAATAACATTATCCTTGTTCAAAGCACAATAAAATTAATCATATCCACTACGTTTTCAACTTCACAATATTTTGAACCTAAAAAATAAATATAAAACACTTAACAATGATTTATTAAGTACTATAAATTCAGGTTAATTCATTCATCACACTTATTTTTAACTTTAGTATTATTTTATAAATCAATTCTTTTTCCTTCTTAGTTTATATATAACTTCAGTATAAAACTTTTTTTTTTCTTGCGTTCTTTTTTCCACACCTATTATTAAAAATAAATATATGGATTCTTTTTATTTACAATTTGAATTTTGTTTAATAATACAAAATTAAACATATCATTGTTAAGTGTTTTTTTTTTTTTTGTAGGTTCAAAATATTGTGAAAGTGAAAACGTAGTGGATATGATTAATTTTATTGTATTTTCAGCGAGGATAATGTGTTATGATCGTGTTTTTTTTGATGATTTTGTTTTAATATATTATTTGTAGTAACCAAAAGAAAGGAAAAAAAAAAAATTTACATAGAGTGCGCACAGCTCCGTAGAGTCCGACTTCACTGCCAATTGGATTTTTTTTTTTTTTTTAATATTAAAGTGAACAAGTGTAGGCATGTTATTGATTGGAAAATGATTTTTTTTTTTTTTGTTGTCTGAGCAACTGCCGTTATTTTCAATTGGTTTTTTTTTTTTTTTTGTTTCATATTACTTTTTTGAAGAAAGTCAACAATTGTGGGCAAAAAAGAAGTCGATATTACCCTTTTGTTTTGATTAAATGTGGATGAAAAATGTTTCAAAATGATGAGGATAAAGTGGGGAAATAGGGATGAAAAAAGTGGGGATAAAATGAGAAATGAAAATACGTCCTAAATGAATAGTAACCAACAGATTCCCTCTTTTAATAGAAGAGGGATTATTTGTTAGGCACCCCTAGTGATGAGATACAAGTTCAAAGTCAATAATTTGATACTGGATCGTTGTGTTTACACGGATATTTTACCTAATATTTTGTTTTATTTAAATATGGTTTTGACTTTTGAGCCAAATGGGCCTCAGGAAAAATGGATGTCTAAAACCCACAGCTTTAATTGCACTCCTTTTTGTTCAACTTTACGTGTCAGTTGCGGCCTCCCCACATGGATTGGGTTGCATGACAATCAGCACAATCAAACTTGAAATAAAAAACTAAATTATTTGATATCTTGTTATAATTGTTATCTACGCGTTCTCATCCTTTAATCCGATTGCTTAAAGAGACATGATCGATTGTTTTATTATCGATTCTTGAATGATTCATACTTGATTCGAGCCTGATTATGTGCACTGCTTGATTTTGCAACATGTTTTCTAACAATTTAATTCTTTTTTCAATGTGAGAATTCGTCATTAAACAAATGAACAAACACTTGAGTTGAAAGAATAACAATAGAAGCAAATTATATCATATTTTGCTATATTGTATTCCAACTAACTAGAATGCTCATTATACTATGAAACATAAAATCGTCTATCGTATGTCGTGATACTAATGACATAGAATATCAAGTATGTCACGATAATGGAATTCAAATATCCCATGGATCAATATATGTTATATCATAAAAGTTTTTAAAGTATTATATGTTGGAATTTTATGTGTGAGTATTTGGTGAAATCACCTAGATTGGAATACAAGTCGACATGTTTGAAAAGTGAGATAGAATGTAATTATTTTACTTGTATCTCACTTCGTTAAGACAAGATTTCATTCTTAGGTTTTATAGTTATAAATTGATTTTTACTCTTTTTTTTATATATATATAGTTAAAAGTATATACACTACTCATTATCGGGTCTTACAAATAATTAACAGATCTCAAGAAATTGTAGATTTCACTTGTGTCATTCACGAGTAATCGTAACACTCCGCGTGAAGAAAATGGACGAAGAACAAATTGGTAAAGGCTTGTCGATTTCACATTAAAAATTCGAGGACGTTGCTATTTATTTGGAATTTTTGGAGCAAAAAAGGGACAAAAAGACACTAAAAGTCTTCCAAGTCTTTAAAAATGATGTTACAATGTACATTAGCACGTGGTTTGATTACTTTTATAACGTTGAATAGAAACGGTATTTCATAAGGTACTGTTTTTGTCACATTTTACTTTGCAAAATGGGGAAAACCTAATTTTCAACAAGATATTGGAACTGATATATTCGCACAATATCTTTTTATAAATATATTATATTTTTAATTAAATTAAATGTTGTCATAATTATATGACAAATATTTTTGCATATTATATTTTATCTTTAATAATCATGATTTTCGTCCAAAAATATTCTTAGCATTCTTTTAAGGAAAATGCCGGATGTACCGAATGGGGGGTACCGAATGGTGTACCCCCCTCACAATGTGTGCGGGGCCCATGTGTGTTTAAAAATGGCGGCTCGTGGTCCCACCTCTTAATGTGAGTGGGGTGTAAAAGATTATGTAAAAAAATTATGTACATGTAGCGTAACCCTTCTTTTAAAACGAGAGACCAATATATAGTCTTAATTTTATTTTATTTTAAAGTATTAGTACATCACAGTGTATGTCATCCTTATAGACAAGATCTGGTTGGTGAATTTTTTTTATTTTTTTCAAATTATCATAACTTAACGTGCGGCGAAGTATACTTTATGATGCAGACCAATGATTGTTTACAAAATGCGGCAAAAAGTAGGCAAAGCAGGCAGTAGTACCACCGCCATTACTTTTACTTTAAGGCGACTTCTCCCTTCCCTTCCATTGGTAATAGCAAATCTGATTTTGTGGTGTAATAATAATAAACTAGTGTGTCACCCGTGCGATGCACGGATATTGTACTAAAAAAATAAATTTATAAACGTTGAGATTAAATATTTCATTTTACTTAAAAATGATTATTGAGGTTGTTATAAAAGTATATGAAATAAGTATCATATATGCGTTACAATTGTCATAAAAAAATTAAATCGATGTTCCAACTATTACAAATTTTGGAAAAGTTCCTTTAAAACACATTTGTCGGTGAATTGTCTTGTCCGTCATCCTTATCGCAAATCAAAATCTTCAACCCTTTGTGATTTATAACTCTAGATATAACAACGTATAACTGACTATGGCTAAAAACTGATTTTTTCAAATACAAACCAACATGAGATAGCGATTGACCCTGACTTTTGTTGATTGTCATTGCGTATGATACAATAAGAGGAAATTATCTTCGTTGAAACTTGAATGGCAGCCATGGATTAGATGGAGTCCACGTCATTCTAGGGATAAGAACCTTATGACCTGCATTAGTTCCAGCGATAATCTTTGCTTCCAGAACATGACTTCCGAGCCTCGTAATAATCAATCTTGTGTCGTTGCATAAGCCGGCGGAATGGTCTATGTTGCGTAAAAGCATAATAGGAGTGCCGACCTTCAATTTCAATTCATGGTTGGGCACACCAGACCGTCTAATTTCATTCAAAAACTCAGGCGTATGAAGGTCACGTAACATGTCAACATTGGCATCTGACTTGAAAGTTGAATCAGAATTTAAATAAGTATTTCCTTCAGCCGCATTTAGCGAAATCATATAATCATTGATAGATTCAACCGCATCAAGTGTCGGTGCGAGAATAGCTCTTCCTTGCAGATAATTTGCCTTATTAATGTCGCAAGTAAACAACGGGTACGGGGTACATACTATCCACGATTGTTTTGACCGGATTGTCGAATCCAGGTAAGAAAATATCATCCGAAATTTCAATTGTTGCATGGCCATCATTCGCACACTCAATTGTTACATCCCCTATACTCACAATCCAATCATAAAACGCATTTAATTCAACGCATTTAGCATTTGACTCGATATTTTATAGTCTCGTATTTTTGGACAATCTCAAAACCTTATAATTTTTCCATAAATATGATGAATTGATAGCTGCAAGCACAATATCCTGTCTACTTCCTTTTGGAATCACAGGCAAGATCTATCGAAAATCTCTTCCAAAAACAATTGTTTTTCCTCCAAAAGGTAGTTCCATACTCTATGGATTGTTGAATCTCAAAATGTCTCGCATGCTTCTATCCAAAGTCTCAAAACAATATTTGTTCATCATAGGCGCTTCATCCCAAATTATAAGCTTGCATCTAACAATCAATTCCGCGAGAGGACTATCCTGCTTAATGTTACACGTGGAATCTTAGGGATGGTAACGGGGCGGGGCGGGGGCGGGGATGCCCTCCCCGTCCCCCGCCCCGTTAAGAAATTCATTCCTCGTCCCCGCCCCGTTCCCCGTTTAAGGCGGGGCGGGGCGGGGGCGGGGGTGGGTTTATTCCCCGTTTAAATTTTTTTTTTTTTTTAGTTTTTGATAATTTATTTTTATTGTCCATATTCATTATATTTAAACAAATAATTTTAGTTGCTATTTTCTATTAGAACTAACGAAAATGTTCATTTAAAGTATTGAATTCTTAAAAAAAAAAAAAAAAAAAAAATTTTTTTTTTAACGGGGCGGGGCGGGGACCCCGTTACCCGTCCCCGCCTCGGGGAATAATTCCCCGCCCCATCCCCGCCCCGTTACCCGTTTAAGCGGTTTTTCCTCTCCCCGTTCGGGGCGGGTCCCCGCGGGTATCGGGTTTGTCGGGTTTTTTTGCCATCCCTATGGAATCTTCATTTGGATTAAGCGGTATCGCAAATCTTGAATGTGGAGTTCTACCATCATCCAAAAGTAACAATGCTTTACCGCTTGACGCCACATTCAACACAATTTCTGCTTTGATCTTAAAGCCACAGATAAAGTTTTCCATACAAAGGTCTTCCCTGTACCTCCATAACCATAAACAAAAAAAAACACCACCTTTATCTGATTGAACTGAATTCAATACTGTGTCATAAACATGTCGTTGTTCGTGGAATTGTTGAATCTCAAAATGTCTCGCATGCTTCTATACAAAGCCTCAAAACAATATTTTTCATCATAGGCGCTTCATCCCAAATTATAAGCTTGCATCTAACAATCAATTCCGCGAGAGGACTACCCTGCTTAATGTTGCATGTGAAATCTTCATTTGGATTTAGCGGTATCACAAATCTTAAATGTGGAGTTCTACCACCATCCAAAAGTAACGATGTTTTACCCTTGACGCCACATTCAATACAATTTCTGCTTTTGATCTTAAAGCCGCAGATAAAGTTTTTCATACAAAGGTCTTCCCTGTACCTCCATAATCATAAACAAAAAAACACCACCTTTATCCGATTGAACTGAATTCAATACTGTGTCATAAACATGTTGTTGCTCAATTGTCAAATTAGAGACCATGTTCTTGTGTTCTTCCACCAATGCTTTCCGATCATATCTCATTTCATCTTGAAAAAAAATTATAGTGGAAAATAATTGCTTGATAGTTTACAAAGTACTAATTTAATTTTTTATTCTTATTATTTTTTTCCTTTACTGATATTCATCTTCAAATTTTAAAACAAACATATAGACATTTTCTTCCATGGCTTATAGTAGCAAATTTATAATTTTCAGAAAATTATACCTCTTGACGAAAAGAATACAAATTATACCTTAGAAATTTATTTGTATGCCATATTTATAATTCTTTTCTCACTTTCATATCCTAAATTTCAATCTACAATTAACATGTTGCATTACATATGTTAATACCAGATCCACATGTAAAGTTTGGAATGGGATATGAAAACTTACTTCACTGTCATGCGAAATGAACTCCAAGCTACATGTTTCATTCGGATTTGTGATCTTTGGCTGCTCGTAAACACATATAACACGCACTTTTAGCGCCCAATTAGTCTTCGTGACGTTGGTATCTCGCACAAGATCAAATATCGGTGCCATATGCACTTATCTATCTTCGACGTGGTAGAAAAAGTGAAAAAAAAAAGTTAAAATCGTGAAACAAAAAAAAAATATGGTCATTAACAGATGTATTGAAACAGAATTGCTAGAATGTCACTCGGACTGCGACTTGAACGATATACTCACAAAAATGTTGCACCCGCAAAAATAATTCTCCCGAGACAAATAGAAAACGAAGTCTTCAAATTTCTTGTAAATGTGCTTGCATAATTCAAATTTGAAGTCTTGTTTACACTGCTAATATGATGAGCAATGAGGCAGAATGATGGATTTTGAAGTACAATATTGACAACATTGTAGTATTTCAAAATGGTTGCACGTCTCTACTCGGAAAACGAACAGTCACTCTGCCTCTTTATGTGCAAATCAAAATTAAAGGAAAAATAAAAATAATTAATACAAAACAATTTTTGTAACATTGGTTTACCTCATTTTACTATTAATAATTATTAATTACTTGGGTATCTAAATATCTACTTGGTTTCATAACTCAGAATTTTAATCCATGATTTGAGCTAACCATGACTAACGGCCTTTGTTCAATAATTTATATTTACTTGCACCATATTAACGTGGTATTTAACATGGCATACATTTCACGAATACTGTTATAATAATAATAATAATAATAATAATAATAATAATAATAATAATAATAATAATAATATCAAACATTAATTAAGTTTCAAAACTATAATAATAATGTAATTAGCACACACAAAACACTTTAAACATTTAAAATGATAATAATCTAAAGAAGTTTATATATAAAAGGCAGGTTATAGTGACTTTTTGGTTTTCAAACATTTTTTTTCAAAAAAAAAGAATGATTTAATGAACACAAAACTCAACAAATGAAATTGTTACTATCAATAAAAGCATGCTATAATGTTTGACTAATGGGTATACGGACTTTAATCAGAATTTCATAAGAGGAAAGTATATTTTGGCGGGAAATTTTTTTTGACGGCACTTCTGTTTTTATATATATATAGATCCACTTTAAGCTAATGGGTCACGTGACCCACTAGTAGGGGTGGACATGGATTGTATTGACTTGATTTTGACTCAACTCAAACTCAATCCAACATGATCGATTGGATCAAAATTTAATCAAACCCAGCCCGTGTAAAGGTTGAAACCCAATCCAACCCAACACAATCAAGTATCGGTCGAGTTGGGTTGGGTTGGTCGGTTTGGGACGACTTGTCAACAAAAATTAAAATTATCCAATTTTTTATTATACTAAATTCGAATAGACAAGATTAAATAGTAAGTAAATGAATAGATAAATAAAATTATCCATTATCTTATTCAATCCTCATTAGTCGACCCTGCGGAGAACAAAATGCATCTAACATATCATGGAAAACTTATGCTACATTTCTCGTGGGAAGAACATTAAGTTCCTTCTCTAAAATACACCAAAGTAATTAATTACATTTACACTATTTACTCATACTTTTTAGGTTTCTTTTACTTTTCTAGTTATTTTATTCTTTTATTTTTCTTTTATTTTATTTTTTTAAAGTGGCGGGTTGGGTTGGACGGGTTTATTCATTTTCATGAGTTAACCCAACCCGACCCAACATAATCCGCCAACACAGTCAACCCATCCAATCCGTGTAAAAACAACACAAAAAACTAACTCAACCCAACCCGATCAAGTTGGTTCGGTTTCGGCGATTTTGGTGGGTTTTGTCGGATTTTGCCCACCCCTACCCACTAGGACCCATTCCCTTGAGAGCATAAATTAGTGATTACATTTCAACAATATTATCTATCATCGTGAATGATTAGAATCAATCTAAATATTAGCAACCGCACTACAGTGACACGGTCGGTGACCGACCCAAAAACAGGGGGTCAAGGTGGCTTCATCTCGGCCCTTGATCAGAATTGCAACAGTAAAAATCAAGGGCCACTTCTACCCCCTGTTTTTTGACCACCCTGTTACACTAACATTTTTGAAATATTAGCGAGACATTCGTCACATTGTCCATGAAGTTAGGATATGTTGTTGGACAATTTGACGGTAATGTAGATATCACATTAAGGGTCTGTTTGATTGCAAGTGTGGAAAATGAGTGGAAATAAAATGAATTCCAGATAAAATAATTGCATATAAATTGCTTTGCATAGAAATGTTAATTAAGTGTGCTTGATTCGTATAATTTCCACCCGAAAAATTTTAAAATCTGTATTCGTTTGGTTTTATTTTATATGAAAATTGTCCATTAAAGTTAAAAAAAAAAAAAAAAAAGTTTCCTAAAATATCATTTTTCCAAAAAAGTTTAGTATTCGTTTGACTTTGTTTTATATGTAAATTGTCCATTAAAGCGAATTTTTTTTTTACAATTGGTTATGAAATTTGTTTCCATTGCCAAAAAAGGCCGTCCCAAAAATGATGAATTGTGGCACGTGAGGGAGACCCCAAAAAAACCAATTCTCATGAATTGTTTGCTCATCAAACATGTGAATTGGTGGGAATTGAAATTTTAATTTCCATGGAATTGTAAGCTTATCAAACAGGGCCTAATTGCACCACTCACAGCAATGGTATGACATTACTCCTCCGGCCGCCTACCATTTAGAACCAAGAATAATAGCATTTTCATGCATGCAGTGTTGAAAAGGGATGTGCTTGAAGTGGAAGCCCTAAATAATATTATTTTATTTAATAATATTTTTTTTTTCTTTTTTCATAGGATTCGGGTTAATCATACCATGTGAATATGGTTTAAAGGGATGTGCTTGAAGTGGAAGCCCTAAACCTAAAGACAAAACACACAAGCAACTTGCTTTCAACTTGTACTTTAACTTTTTCTAAGACCTTTCGTGCGGGTCGGAACTTACTTGACAAGCAATTTTGTTACCTTAGGACCGTTACAATTACAATCGTCGTTCGCCGAGGCTTCGATCATCGGCTCCCCCATCATCGGGTCATCAACTTCCTTGACCTTCCGACACTAGGCAAGCATCAGCCACCGTCACTTTTCAATGTAAAAATTACGTGATACTTTTTAGCTGTGATATACATAGGCTCTTTCAATTTATATTCATATTTAAATTTTCACAAATATGTATGTATGTATGTAATTGATACTGTCAATGTTGAAATAATTTATAAGTGTTGTAAAAGTAATATTTGAATATGCGTAAATATTAATTAATTTAAAATTAATATGAGTGAATATATATGTGACAATGAATGTTGAATCATTTATTTAATTTTCAATTAAATAAAATTTGATGTTAACTAGTATACATGGACGTGAATAATGAAATGCTTTTTGAATGTGAAACTCTAATTAATTTATAATTAGAACTAATAACACTGAAATGTATAAATGATGATAAATATTAATTAAATGAATGTAAATTTAATTAATAGAGAATTCATACGTTGATGAAAACACACTGGTGAAATGAATCTGTCAAATGTAAATTGATGGTAATTAAATGGTTAAATAAAATAAATACATGTTAAAAAACGAAAAGTAAGGTATTATTGAAATAATTGAATTATAATAGAGTTAAAACCGTAAAAAAAAATATCGCTTGATGTAATATTTAATTCCAATTAAGTAAAATTGCATATTAATCAGCATACACAGTCGTAAATAATAAAATACATTTTTAATGTGAAATTTTAATTAACTTATAATTAGAATTAATAACACTGAAATGTATAAATGAATATGGATATTAATTAAATGAACGTGAATATTAATTAATTGATAATTAATAATAGGTAATTCATACATTAATGAAAGTACACAAGTGAAATAAGTCCGTCTAATGTATGTGTACATTGATAATAACTAGATCTTTAAATAAATTAATGGCTTGTTTGTTTTTTATTCTCAAATTCTACAGTAAATCAATTCCCATTTTCAACCACACATTCTTCAATAAAATAATATTTTCTTCTTTTTCAACCACACATTTCCTATCATATCACTATTCAAAAATCATTTCTTCCCCCAAAAATCCCTACCAAACAAGCACTAAATATATATGAAAAACGAAAAGTAACTTATTATTAAAATAATTAAATTATAGTAGGGCTAGAATCGTCCAAAAATGATTCTAATTTGATGTGATATTTAATAATTCTACTTGATTGGATAGTAAATTATATTATTAAAAAAATATTGGAATAAAAGATGAATAATTTCAGAGTTTTCTTCCAATTGATTTATTTAATGAGTGTTAAGATATATATACAAGATAAACGGAGGGACATAAATGAATATGAATATTAATTAAATGAATGTGAGTGGGAGTTAGTGTGAATACTAATTAATCTGTCAAAGATACATTTACATTGATAGTAACTAAATGATTAAATAAATTAAATACATATTGAAAACGAAAAGTAATGTATTATTTAAATAGCTGAATTATAGTAAGGCTAAAATTGTCCAAAAAATGATTATCACTTAATGTGATATTCGCTTCCAATTAAATAAGATTGGATATTAATTAACATACATGACCGTGAATAATGAAATGCATTTTTAAATATAAAATTTTAATTAACTTATAATTAGAATTAATAATACCGAAATGCATAAATGTAGATGAATATTAATTAAATGATTGTGAATGTTAATTAATTGAGAATTAATATTAGGGGATTCATACATTAATGAAGGAATACAAGTGAAATGAATCCGTCAAATATATATGTACATTGATGATAATTAAATGGTTAAATAAATTAAATGCATATTAAAAAACGAAAAGTATTATTGAAATAATTGAGTTATAGTAAGAGTATAATCGTCAAAAAAATAATTTTCACTTGATATGATATTTAATAATTCCACTTGATTAGATAGTAAATTAAATTCATAAAAAAAAAAAAAAAAAATTGGACCAAAAGATAAATATTTTTAGAGTTTTCATCCAATAGATTTATTCAATGAATGTTAAGATACAAACGAGGTAAATGGGGGACATAAATGAATGTGAATGCTATTTAATCGAGAAATAATAATAATAATAATAGCGAATTCATACGTTAATGAAAACACACAGGTGAAATGAATTTGTCAAATGTACATGTACATTAATGGTAACTAAATGGTTAAATAAATTAAATACATATTGAAAAACGAAAAGTGAAATATCATTGAAATAATTGAATTATAGTAGGGAATCATCTAAAAAATGATTTTCACTAGATATGTTATTTAATAATTTCACTTGATTAGATAGTAAATTAAATTCATCGAAAAAAATTTGGAACAAAATATGAATATTTTTAAAGTTTTCTTCTAATCGATTTATTCAATGAATGTTAAGATACAAACGAGATACATGGGAGGACATAAATGAAAGTGAATATTAATTAAATGAATGTTAATGTTAATTAATCAAGAATTAATAATTTGGAATTCATACGTTAATGAAAAACATACATGTGAAATGAATTTGTCCGATATACATGTACATTGATGTTATTACATGGTTAAATAAATTAAATACATGTTGAAAAACGAAAAGTAAAATATTTTATTCAATGAATGCTAAGATACAAACGAGGTAAATGGGGAACATAAATGAAAATTAATATTAATTAAATGAATGTGATTGTTAATTAATCGAGAATTAATAATAGATAATTTATACATTAATGAAAACACGCGTAAAATGAATATGTCTAATGTATATGTACATTGATAGTAACTAAATGGTTAAATAAATTAAATAAATATTGAAAAACGAAAAGTAAAATATTATTAAAATAATTGAATTATAATATAGTTAGAATCGTCAATAAAATGATTCTCACTTCATATAATATTTAATACATTATAGATAAATGAATTAAAATAAGATACCCTTGAAAAAAAATCACAAAGAAGTGCTACTTTTATCATTCTCACTTTCATAAACACCAAGAATCACTTGAAGTGATTCAAAATTAATTTTTCATATATGGGCTAAATGAATTAAATAGCAAATCATACAAACTTGTAGATTTGAGTTGATTATCTGCAGATTTGAAAAAGAATTTTTTTTTTTTTTTTTTTAAATGTAGTTGAAGCAACCCTTATCTTGTTTGTGCTTGATATATGCAATTTTTTTTTTAATTATTATTTTATGATTTCGATTTTACTTGATTTGGATATTGAAAGAGTTGGAATTTTAGCTGTTGTTTGTTATGATTTTTCAAAACGACAGTACAAGTAAGGATATTTAATTGAGTACCCATGTAAATATTTCTTCTTCGCCATTTTCTCCGAGAACTCCGCCTTCTTTGTTGAGAGAACACCCAAAAAACCTCAGCATACAAAGCGAATTCGCCCTTAGTTCAGTTGAAAATTGAATCTGATTTTATACTGAAATGCATAAAGCACTAAGAGCCTATGGGGAAGTTCTAAGGCTGGTGAGGCGGCTGCCGAAGGACACGAGACCTTACTATGCCAAATACGTCCGTGAAAACTTCGTTAATTACAGAGAGGTTGATCCGCATGATGCCAATGCTGTTCAAGAACTCCTCAACCGAACTTACACTCACTCCCTCTGGGTCCTCAATAAGGTTACCCTTGTATTTGAAACTGTTAATTCTGAAATAATATATGTGATTTTTCCGTGCAATTGCATTTTGTTTGTATCTTATTGCTAGTTTTTATGATGATATGCAGTATTCAGTGGATGAAGCTGCGGCAAATAAGCTGAGGGAAGTTTGCCTGTTTGCGTCAGTTGATGGTCAGCCTTGCACACGAAGTGTTTGCTTTTATTCCCAGAAGACTAGTACAGGCTTATTTCTTGTGTAGAATCTCAAGGAAATTTTGATTTTTCAAAGTTTTTTTTTTTTCCCCTTCCTGATTTTATTTGCATGATATCATGAGATGTTGTTGATCAAAGCTGAAGAATAATTGAGACAATTTTCAATTCAAAATAAAATATACGTATTTTTCCACTTTATCATGGCAATTAACAAATTGTCTTAATTATGTCTGATCAAGATCTTCTCTGCAATGCTATTTTATAATTGGGAATTGGAGAATTTAGCTACGAACCATTAATAATTACCCAATTTCCAATTGATTTTAGTTCCCGGTGTTGATTAAAATCAGATTTTTAGTAGATTTTGATAGAAGTTCATGAAATGAGTGGTTGAAAGGTTAAGGAATTTATAAAATATGTGGTTAAAATTAATTGTTGACTTTAATTTAGATTAAATCTAGATTTTAATCGATATCAAACATGGACTTAATCTCCGTCATAAGAATCCTAACAGGACGGAGAACTGGGAAGGCCGCCTGACCTCTTTGCCATCTAGCAAATGGCTGCGACCCAAAAATGAATTCGCAACAATTTCCCAATAGTAAAGCTCGTGTAAATGTCATGTTTAAAAATTTGAACAATGTTGTTTATTCTCGAAAGTGATCAATAGTGTATGTGGTAGGTGAAGTAATATTAAATGATAAAATCAATTATATATATGTATATGAGTATGAGATACGTTTTAATGATTTTATCATTTAACGTTACGTTATAATATCATCAGCAGGTAAGGATGAATGGCAGTGTCTTAAAACTTTTCATAATCCAGTGAGATCTATGTTAGAATTTACAAAAAAATTGGATAATTGTAAGTTGTAACAATCTTGTTACTCGAATTTGAAATCCCTTTTTCAGGATTTTTAGAATTCTCAAAGATCAAATAAATCTTGTTATGATTTTATGCATTTTGGTTAATCAATCCATCAATATATAAGGATGAAAAGCTTCATAGATCTTGAACAAATTAAAGACCACATGTTCAAAATGGCTAAGTTCTTGGATTCTCGTGTGTTTGGAATTGTCCTTTTATCATTGATGATGTCTGGTATGGATTTAATTAATTTTATTTCTATTTGTATGACTGGTTGAGATTGTGATGGGTTCTCTTTATTCTTTCTTCTACTACAGCACCACAAGGCCTTTTTGCAGTCAAATACATTGTCACAAACACCGTCCCGAACCACCCAGGCGGACAGCGGTTCAACCAGGAAATCGGGGTTCCGTACACCCTACAACAAATGTGTTTTATCAATAAATTCATATGGAAACTTTTCGATCAACCTACCGATGATCAGAGAAAAAAGGTGCCAGTTTTGAACGTATACATCTCAGATATCGACGATGCAATGGCCGAAACAAGTGGTGACAACATATACGTCAGTGCTAAATTAGCCATACAATCCTTTCCACCAGGCAAGGCAAGAATTGGGTTCACTTCATTAATGTACCATGAAATGACACACATATTCCAATGGTCCGGTAATGGGACCGCCCCCGGTGGACTAACCGAAGGGATAGCAGACTACGTGATGGTAAAATCGAATATTAATTACGAGACGAGACCTAGTCCAGGTGTAGGTGAAAAATGGGACGAGGGATATGGTGTCACAGAAAGATTTTTAGAATATTGTGACAGTTTAAGAGCTGGATTTACTGCTAAATTGAACAATAAAATGAGATATGTGTATAGGGATGATTATTTCCATGAGTTGTTGGGAAAACCTTTAGATAAGGTGTGGAAGGAGTACAAGGCCAAGTATGGTAATATTCCAGCCTCAGAGTCTTTGTTCAGAATATGAAATAAAATTTTACAGAAATAAGAAAAATCTATGAGATATTTATATATAATAATGAGAAGTAGTGAAGAACCTTGGTTGTAAAGTTGAAAATTATGTCGATAACTAGTTTATTGTGAATCGAGTTGCTCCATTGCAGAAACCACTTCACTAATGCTTTGGAAGTTTTTTCTATCCTTGAGAAGATTCTTGGCAAAGTTCAGAGCTTTTCGTTCACAATCGGCTCGTTTCTTAGCCTCTTTGATCGATTCAAAATCTTCGACATGAGCTAATCCAACAATTCTCCTGCAAATCAAGAATGTGTGTTTATCAGATGCCAGGAAAAACTAGAGCTGATCTTCAATGATAATTCCAACTAAGATCAGCTCTCTAACAAGCAACAAGAAAATTTTGACAGTGTTGGAAAGAATTATTCGGACATCAGTACATAAACGAGCAACAAAAGCTTGCGATTTACAAACACCGATATTATGATGTAAACTCTATACCAATAAAAGTCACCGCAGATATGAGATAAAATCAGCAGAAGGCACAACAAAAAAAGCAATGTTGAGAATCTAATTCACAGAGGAGATAAGCCCGTCTAACCTTATCATTTTGGCAGCCCCAAATCCAAGAGTGTCGTGGAAAAGTTCTTTCATGTATTTGTTTTTTACAAGCAACTGCACGTCTGGATTATTATAAATTGCAGGAAGATATGCCTCTCCAGGACCATCCTTGTGTTCATCCCAAAGAGCAGTAAACTTTTTATAGAAGAGGTTCCAAGTCTCTGTTATAGTCTTCAAAATCCATACTTTATACGGCTGCATTGGAAGAATTTTTTCACTGATAAGTGATAAGCTACGGAGCATTAGTTCCATTAAAATATGGATCTGAATACAAACATTCCTAACAGTCATAATCAGATAGGAAATTTTGAAAAGCAAAAACGACGTAGAAGTTTGGGAAGATGACCAAAAAGGTAAATAAATCCCAAATCGTCTACCATGATGATACGTAAGATCTAAAAAGGAAGTAGCAAAGAATAGAGCCTAAAAGGAGAAATTGTCTCCAGACCACAATGTTCGTGAAAAGAGGAAAACCACTGAGATGTTACTAGTTTACTACAACACGTAGCCACACCGAGGATTAATTCTGCAGATACATCTTAAGAGTATATCTCAAAACAGCCATTCAACTTTACTCCAGAAACAAATGTCCAAGAACCTACTAACAAAATTGATTTTTTTTTTTTTACAATAAATCTTGCTTGCTTTCAAACTAAAAATCCAGGGTGGGGTAGATTTATGTGCCCAAGTGTGTCGAGTATACAACAGATATTTATTAATTTCAGGCATTTCCTCTCATCATAACATGTATAGATATCAGTAATTTATTTACTATATGCATGATAAGACAAACTGGAGTGAAAGCAATCTAGCAAGCAACTAGGAGAAGGAATATTCTAGAAGATATTATTTCTAAGGGGTTGGATAGAGATATCCTGAAATAAAAATATCCTGAAAAAACATATACTGAAGCAGGGAATTACTGCAAAAAACTCAAGATAGATAGTCAGAAAATTAGTGAAGATGAAAAGGGATGTGGAGTCACCTTTCGATCATTCCCACAGAGAGCGTGTCCATCTTGTGCAAAGTAAGCTAAAATCAAATTCCCAACAAAAGCTCCAATATCATATCCCATTGGCCCATAAAAACCGAATTCTGGATCTATAACTTGAGTTGAATCTCCAGTAACCATGATAGAACTTGTATGGAGATCACCATGTATAAGAGCCTGGGCTTTTTCACAGAATCTGGAAGATTACCAAACAAATGTAAGGAAAAATTCCGCATTCTATTGAAAAATTAACAAAATGCAGTATAAAGAACTGAATTTTAACGCGCTGCAGATTACTTTGATTTTAGCTCAGCAATTTCGAACTTTAAAATGTTATCCCCCCGAACTGCTTCAGCATCAGAATCAAGATAAGGAGATGTCCAACGATTATGCTCAGACACTTTGTAAGGGTCAGAAAAGACAAACTGCTCAGTGAGTCTGCATAACTCCACATTTCCACAATATTTAGCAACTGCAAAAGCATTGAGGTATTAATGAGGCAAGCATATCCAAGCATTTAATATGGTTAAGATTCACTAACAAGGATAAATTTTCTCCATCAACGTGCAAAATCAGCCTAGCAGGTATGTTCCAAAGTCCAACATTACTTGATGTGCGAGCTGAAACTCATAATTATTTCTTCTAGCAGAGAATGGAACCCAGGAAGAGAATTAATACTGAATAGCAAAGGGAGGAGAAGATAAGGAGAGAACATGAATGGAAATGACAGTGGTGCTGATCAGAAAAGATAAGGTGTGAAGGCCACGAAACTAAGGCACAGAACACAAAAGGCCAACCTAAGCAATTGACAAATTAGTACCTTAGGGGTCTGCAATGACTAAACAGAAAGCTACCAGCAGAGTTATCACATTCTAAAATTCTAGTACAACTTTCTGATAAACAATTGCAGTCAAGTGTAGATCTAGTACAACTGTTAGATAATCATTAAAAAATAAAACAGAATAAATTGACATTGTGAATATGTTATTAAGTAGAAGATACATAAACCTATTTGTATAAGACCATGAAAATTGCTTACCTGCACTTTTATGCTCTGTTGTTGTAAGATACAGAAGGGACGTGTAGAATAGAGTTTTAGTCATATAGTCTGACATGTGCTCCGCAACAAATGGATACTCAATCCCAGCAATCAACCCCTTTCTTAGGATTATATGAGGAGGCTCAATGTACCGCATGCCGATTAAACACATCGAACTGTCGAAATGGTAAACCTCAGGAACAAGGTCAGGACACAAGCGACCATGCTCCTTTAGCGTTGTTGTTTCAAAATAGGAACGTTCTTTTGCCATTGGCGATGACTCCCCTATACAACGAATATAAGGAACAGCCTGCAGATTTTATAAGTTTTAAATTATTTAGACCCACGTGCGGAATTACACAATTAAAAGCAACAAGTCACTTTTTAATTGTTTCTAGATGATTTGAACAAACAAGTCAATTTATCCTAAATTTTAATACCACGATCAATAATTAAAGCAGTAAAAAAACCGAAAATGATTACAGAGAAACCCCAACTAGGTAAAAACTCTGAGCACTTTGCTAGTCAATAATCCACTATAAATTGAAGCAAACTTAAAATACGGTCTAGACTTTTCTACTTTGTAGAACTTTTGACCTCAATTCCTACAGTCTTCCTTAATCCTACTGGAGGTGTGCTCCTTCAAAACAAATCACGACTCCTAGTTTATACCTTAACCTTCCTGGACTGCGTGCTCCTGACACCAGACCCCGACTCCTCGATCTTCACCTCAGTCCTCTTGAATTTGTGCTTCTACAAGACTACAACAGCTCCCGATCTCTGGTATTGATTTATCTCCAGTGGATTAAGTGGTTTGGTGTTTGATCAATAGATTGTGTGTTTTGATCTGTGGTTTAATATGATACAATATAGTTTGATCAACAAAATATGTTTTGGAATAATTTATGAATCAAGTAATACGTGATCGTTGAATTTTGGAATCAATAAATGTTTTGGATCTTCAAATGAATGATCTTTATGGAATAAATATGATTCAACACACTTTTGAACGTTTATATGGTAGGATATATAGAAAAAAGTGTTTGGGATGAAAAGGATTGAAAAACCAACTCTAGCGTCAAACCAGCGACATACGAGCAGCAATTGAGTAGTCGTCAGTATTTTTATCATAAATTTATCTCCCGATATCCGATTGAGGTGATTCAAAATACGTTGGAAAGATAACTCAATTGACTAAGATTCTAGAAATAGCCTTGTCCAAATTCCAATGATTTCTATGTGAAAAATACATTGCAAGTTGAAGAATTTGGAACATAATTTATGCGGCTCTTTAACACTTTTTAAACATCTAATTGCATTCATTTGATCATATGTGATCTCCTTGGACATCTTAAACTCCTTCGAGGACTATACTCATAACCCCAACTCTTTTGACTTTAATAAGGATTTAATAACTCATATTTTGACTTTGATTATAATTCGATAAAATCTTAATACAATTCAACTAAGACTTAATTTTGACTAAGGAAATTGTCAATTACAAATTTAGAAGTTGTCAATTATATAGTTTGGACTTAACAAGAAGGAACAAAATGAATAGTTTTTCTTGAGAAATGATATTTTGATCTATATGAAAGAGGCTTTTAAATCTTAACATCTTCTCCATGATACACCTTTAGGTTTTGAAGTGCTTGATTTTGAAGTTGTTCTATATATTAGACACCCCAATATGTGAATACGTAATAAAACTATACAGCTTTCTCTGGTTGACTAAAACTACTGTGAGGTAGATTTTTATTATGACGTTATGCTAGAGTAAGATGGCAAAAAGAAGACGTGTGTAAGAAATTCCAAGAACGCTGGTATTGCCTTCTCCTTTAAATCTAAAGCCTCATCTAGTACCCAGTTCAACTTCCTTCATTCTGGCTTCTTATTTGCATATCAAAATGAAGTTGGGGAATGATGTCCCAAAGAATTCTCTTTCCAAGAAAATCTGAAAATTACTATGGATCAAAAACCCTCATCTTCCTGAATCACCACTGGCTAATATCGCTATGCAAAGAAAATGAATGAGTTTTAACCCTTGAATAATGCAATTTAGCACCATTGTAGTGGCCACGCCATTGAGACGGGTGCTTGACATCATTGGTAGCGAATAACATTATTCATTATCCCTTTGGTATTTGGAAGTAAAATAAAACAAACAAAAACTTTTTATTCTCGCAAGTCGATCCAATTCTAAATAATGATTTTGAGAGCAGTGATCTTATACAGTTGTACCTGTTTGATAACGAAGGAACCAGAGGGGCTAATAACAGTATACACAAAATTAAGATTTCCATCTCCTATTTCTTTAATTTCCAGCTTATCAAACTGATTGCCCAGCTTTTCAGCCAATATTGGAGTTGCCTTGACGTACTCCAGCAGTAACTTCTCGTCCAGTGGCCGGAACCCATTGGAAGACATCTCCTAGTGGTGGTCAGCGGCAGCGAAGAAGCTTTGAGAGTGACAGAGTCACAGAATCTGTATAATAATTGAGGAAGGGACCGGAAAACCTCTGACTATTAATGTGACTTGTGTATAAATGGAAGAAAAGAAGGAGTTTGCTTTTGGTAGACGGAAGAAGCACGCTGTAATAGTATAGACTTTTGAGGACTGCCACATGGACGACAAGATGTTCTTTGACTCGGGTTGTATCTTAAGCTCGTCTTTCTTGATATTTTAATTTAAGTCAAAATTAACAATTAATTTTAATTATAAATTTTATGGGTACTATATTTTTTTAACCACAATTTCATTGACTTCTATTAAAGCCTATCAAAAATTTAATTTTAATCTCCACTAAACATGAACTAAGTAAATTGGACGAACTGGACATGGACCCAATATATTACCGTGTGTATAATATGTTCACGCGCTATATATTATAGGCTTTCCGGCAATATGATAGGGACACGAAGTGAGGGGGGAGGATCATTGAATCAAGTCATATTTTAAATTTAGAGTAAGGGTGCGTTTGATTGCAAGGGTGGAAATGGGTGGAAAGAAAATATTTTATAGGGAAAAAATTTGCCTAGAAAATGTTTTGTAGGGAAAATGATTTCAAGTGTGTTTGATTGGTATAATTTTCCACCCAAAAAATTTTTAAATTTTATATTCGTTTAACTTTATTTTACATGAAAATTGTCCATTAATGTGATATTTTTTTTCCACAATTGATTATAAAACTTGTACCAATTACCAAAAAGTAAAAAAAAAAACGAAAAAAAAAATTGTTTCCTAAAAAATCATTTTTTTATCAAAATTTAGTGTTCGTTTGACTTTGTTTTACATGTAAATTGTCAATTAAAGTGAATTTTTTTTTTACAATTGGTTATGACATTTGTTTATATTACCCCAAAAAAAAAAAAAAATTCCATCAGCCTAGAAAATATTTCCCCAAAAAAATGGAAAACAGGCGCGTGGAGGAGTTGCAAGGAAAAGATTTGGATGGGAAAATATGGCACATCAAACAAGTCAAAACCAAGGAAAATGAAATTATTTTCCAAGTTTCAAGGAAAAGATGGCCAATCAAACATGGCCTAAATTGAAAATCAAACATATGATAATTAGTATAATATGTCTACACATTGTATAGTATAGACTTTTAGGTACTACAATAAGGCCCTGTTCGGGAGGGATTAAAAGCCAATTAAAATTGAAAATATGGCCGTTATTGGACCCCACTCGTCTAATAAAAGTCAACAATAACGGCTATATTTTCAATTTTAATCTGATTTTAATCTCTCCCACACAAGCCCTAAGGAAGAAGATATGATGAAGGAGGTTCATTAAATCGGGTCGTATTTCAATTTAGAGTATATTGAATGAATAGGACATTGACGGGACATATGACAATGAGTATAATATGTCCACACGCTGCATAATATAGACGTTTCAGCACTACGACAAGGACGGCGGAGGTTCGTTGAATCGGGTCGTATTCTGAACGGAATGAACGTTGACTCGACATCCCACACACGTTGTATAGTATAGACTTTTGGACACTACGATAAGGGCGACGATGTGATGAGGGAGTTTCATTAAAGCATATTGTATTTTAAATTTGAAGTAAATTGAACAGACGGGATATTGACCTAACATATGACCGTGAGCGTAATATGTTCAAGGGGATTTCGATTAAAAGGCCTAGTTAATATTTAGTCTCTATTTGGTATAAATTAAAATTTAGATTTTAATATAAGTCAAAGTCAACAATTATAATCACACATTTTATGGGTCCTACAACTTTTCAACTACACATTTTATCAGTTTCAATCAAAATTTAATAAAAAATTTTGATTTTAATCCCCACCAAACATGACTTTGTTAAAAAGCCTTCACTAAATAGTTTTGGATCAAATAGCATATAATCTATTTTATTATATTATATGTTAAAAGTCTTAAATACCCTTCACTTAAAATGTTAAAAATGTCCTATTTAAATCAACATTTACCAAATCTTCCAATCATAATCCCCACGTTTATTCTCACTTTCCATGGTAGTTCATGACAGAAATGGTAGAATGGCATGCCGTCGTTTAAACTATTTCGCGTCAATTTCACGTTATGTTCCCGTATCGACACAAAGTTCACACAATATAACCAACACTATAGGTACGTGAGTAAGTTAAGTAACTCAAATTTTATTATACTCTAATTATGAGATAGGGTACTCAACAAATTAGTTCCTTAACTTTTATAAGTCTTTTAAGATGTTTCAAAATATGAACGAGTAGCTTTAAAGTGAAATCGAGATCTTGTGACCCAAAATGAGCAGCCTTTTTAAATGGCCAGGTTTTGTTTCAACTAATTTCGTGTTCGTGTCATTTTATCTTCGTTCATATCCACATGAAAATAAACGAATGCAAATTTTCACTATATTTGATATCATGGTTGATACAAAGTTCACGCGATAATGACCTACACTATTGTTCCTTGAATAAACTATACTAGATCCCACTACGAACGTAGGTAGGTAAATCAAATTGAATTATATTTCAATTATAAGATAAGATACTTAATAAATTAGCTCGTTTAACTCGTGCAAGTCTTTTAAGATATTCCAAAATATAATCAACTAGTTTTGGAGTGAAATCAAGACACCGTGACCCAAAATGGAATGTTGCATTTTAAACGTCTATGTGTTGTTTCAACTAATTCTGTATTCGTTTCACCTTGTAATATCCACGTGTAAATGGACGGATGCGACTTTTCATTACATTTGGACACCATGTTCAATACAAAATTCACACGATAATGATTAAAATTATTGTTTCATAAGTAAACTATCCTAGATTTTACTACGAATGAATGTAAGTAATTTAAATTGTACTATATTCCAATTAAGAGACAATATACTTAACAATATCTCGTTTAACTTGTATAAATTTATTAAGATATTCTAAAATATGATCAATAATTTTGGAGAGAGATCGAAACCCCTATGACTCGAAATGACATGCTACATTTTTAAATGTCTGGATGTCACTTCAACTAATTAGCTTGTTTAACTTGTACAAGTACTTTATGGTATTTCAAAATATGATCGACTAGTTTTTAAGTGAAATTGAGATCTCGTGACCCAAAATGATTGTGTGCCATTTCAACTCATTTAACTCTATCTTTAATAAAAATAACATAGTCGAGTTCGTTTTCCATTTCCGCAACCAAAAAAAAAAAATGCTAAATGATCACGTTAAATAGAATGTATAGGCTCTATATAAAATCATGGTGGAAATTACATGTTTAGATATATAAATTCAGCATCTATCCAAATACTCAACATTTAGTTGAACTAAAGGGAATGTTCAAAGACAAAAATAAAGCAACATGAGCTGCTCAAATACTAATATATTGGCAGCCCTCCAAGTATTGATCGAGTCAAATTTACACATTGTGAAGTAGGGCTGGACATGGTTCGATTATCTTCAGATTCGAATCGAATCGAACCAAAATTTTTGGGTATTTAATAAATGAAACTGTCAGGTCCAAATATAATTATGGAACCGTTCGGGTTCAGTTTCGTTCGATTCAATTCGGTTCGGTTTCGTACCATAATTAAAATTTTTAATAGATTTCTAATGGTCAACGATCGGTGGTCGTGATTGGAGGTCACAACTCAATTAGCATTAAAGAGGGGAAGTCGGCTGTTTCGATTTGGGTATGTGGATGTAGGTTTTCAATTTATCAAATGATTTGGGGTCAGTGATTATCGAATGAAAGTGTGAAATTGGAAAGAGAAGGGTAAAAACTTAAAAAGGCCTAGATCTTAGGCTAAGAATGAAATTAATCATAGGACCAAATAATTAAATCAAAAAATTGAATTTAGAAGTTGGGTTGGGCTGGGCTGGGCTGGACTGGACTTGAGAGTTAAAACATTAATAACTAAATTGGTAATTTGTTTAGAAAAATTTTAAAAAAATAATTAATTCAATAAAAAAAATTTTAAAAATATATTTAAATTCGATTCTCATTCGGTTATTCAGTTTTGAGTTTAGAACCGAAAACCGAACCAAACACGTCGGTTCTCAACTTAAATACTCGTTCACATATTTAACTTATGAAGAACCGTTCGTTCGATTCAATTCGGTTCAGGTTCAGGTTCGGTCCGATTCAGTTCGAAAATTTCGTCCAACCCTATTGTGAAGACTTAAAACGACAAGGCAGATAGGTGAAATTAGAGATCAATCATACCATGACGTATTGAAGTAGTTTAGGGAACGGAGAGAGGTCTTTTGGCAGATGACAATGTCTAATTTTCAAAAAAGAACATTTCACGAGCATTGATAGAAATTCCAGCCTCACACAGGAAACTTTACAATATTAAATGAGTAATCTAATAATGTATACGAGAAACTACGACTTAGGTAAAAACACAAGCAATAAACAAACAGAGATACAAAGAAAAATCATGTATTATTAAAATTATGAATACATATAGAAATCAAAATTAAAGTCAATAAACAAAAAAATCCATAAAATAAATAGTTAGAAGCAATAATTTTTTTTTACCTAGGGTTCGTAAACCTTTTTCGACACATGGGACGCAATGTGCAATAGTTGAGGTGGTGATAGTGGTTGTGAAAGAGATGAAATTGAACAGGAGATTCAATAATCCTTAGCGGAAGAATGAAGGAAATGGTAGGAAGAAGACGTGTGTTTCGAATTAGGGGAATGATTGGTAACTTGATTTGTCTTGTTTCTATTTGAAGGTTTTTTGGGAAGTTAAATATTCAGGTGCAAAACCCAAATCTAAACCCTAACCATGACGGATCAATTTCTCATCCGCAAGTTTCGGTGGCGGCCTCTCGCCGGCGCCAAAAATACTGTGACCGCAGCATTTTACCAGCTTCAACATTACCATGCCAATGCTACATCCATTAATACCGACGGGGGAAACACTAACGAGGAAAAAAAGACCAACCAATGGCTCACTCTACCGGCGTTCACTCCCTCCGTTGACGGTTCTGCAATCGGAAAAGTACTCTCCGGCCGGCCATCGGACACCAAAGCTAGAACCATTACCAATAACGTGACTGCGCTTAAATGGATCCTCAAGTGCTGCCCTCAACTTCCCAGGTCCCTTGTTCACAAGCTCTTTAGACTAAGACAGGTGCATTTTCTGAAACATACACTGATACACAAACAAACACATACACACAGTGAAGCTTGAGAAGAGCAGAGCCGAGCTGAGCTCGGGATCGTTCACTGTCGGCTCATTCGTGAAACGAGCTCAAATCCATGAAGATGCTTGATTGTTGATAATTCAGGAAAAACCAGTTATTTCTGTATAATTAACAACTAATGCAGTTCATGAATTTGATTTACACAATATTACAACAAAAATAATAGACGGTGATAAATGATAATAGAAATGCAATGCAAACTAAGGAAGCGATTAATGTACTCTCTATTCTTATTTTATTATTATTATTATTGCTTTTCCCATTGGTGTAAATTTAAATGTATCCAAAATTTATATCAAGATTTCACTTGATTATTCCCTCAACTTAAGTGCTTGTTCCTAAACCAGCCTGCACTGGCAATTGAATGAACTTTAAGTTAGCTAGCACCCTGCTCTTTGGCAGTCCGAACGGAGGTGATTTTACATATGCACATCAACACGCATATGTTTAACCTATTTCTTTCCTTTTGCATTTTACATCAGGTTCGAAAAGAATACTTTGCAGAAGAAACGAAGTCATGTCAACTCAAAAGGGTAAAACAGTGATACGTAAATATGATTTTCATATCATTTATTTATATTATTATTTGTAAAGGCTTTTTTTACCCTTCTTTGATGCAAGCTCCATTTTTATGTTCGACAATGTGTTTTTTGAAGGTAGGAGCCAAGGATCTGATGGACACCGGCGATAGAATATTCCTTCCAACAACAATTGATGTAAAGACTTGCTCAACAAAACATGAGAATGAGAACCTTTGCAATGAAGAAATGAAGTTTATCCGTGGCCTTGAATTATATAGGGTATTAGTCTCTGTAAACTGTTTCAGTCGCATATGCTGTCAGATGCTTAACTTTCTTTAGATTTTGCTACAAATGTATGAAAAGTCTAATTTCCTTGCACACTGTACAGGATTCAGCAATAATTGTGATCAATAAACCACCTGGAATGCCGGTACAGGTAAATTATAAGTTTGCATTGCTCAGTTCGTGACTGCAATTATTGACCTTTTCTTCACATTAAAAGAAATTCCTATTTAGGGTGGCGTTGGGATAAAGAGAAGTTTAGATGAATTGGCTGCCAAGTATTTGCTATATGACTATACAGAGTCTCCTCGCCTGGTAAGTTCTACGAGTTTTTAATGTCGAAGGGAAAAAAGAAAAGGGAGAGGAAGAAAACACAGAGAAAAAATGTTGAGACAAATTTCTTTGTCATTGGATATATAATATCAGTTGTCTATGTTATTCAACAATACTAATTATTTTTATACTTACCTAAAGCTAATAGGAAGTTCAAAAATAGCGTAATGGAGAAAATTTTCTTACTTAAAACTAATAATTATTACAAGAATTAGAAAGTATGTGAAATGCATGTGTAAGATTTATACTGCTTTTGGGCCAAGTTGATGTGGGCCAAACTAGGTTGCACATTTGAGATTGGTGGCTACTACCATCTCCAACGAGCCCACATCTGTATGTTGATACGTGCAATTGAATATGCATGTACTATGTATCTTTCTATTATAAACAATAGATATTTCGCCAAGTTTAATCTAGGAACTGTAAATTGAACTTGCAGTTAGAAATGTTTTATGATAGTTCCACCTTGCACCCACATATTTTTCCATGCATAATCAATTCTGCTTCCAATTGAATGAATCCTGGAACTGAGCCATATATTCTTCATGATTCATAATCATGAGCTGGTTAAATAATATCTATGATCATACAGTTTTCCTAAGTTAATATCTTTTCGCGGGTTCACTTATAATGCAATTCCTTCTAAGGCCCCGTTTGAGCCAAATTATTATAGAATGAGAATGAAAACTTTAGTCGTTATTGGGGCCCACAAAAGAGATAGAAAATTTGAATTTAACTGTTGATGTAATGGATAACGGTCATATTTTTCATTTTAATGAGATAATAATGTAAATAAAACGGGGACTAATTCTCTGTTGGTTGCAATATGTTTTCAGTGTTGTATTTAATCTATCTTCGAGGGTGTATTGTTGAGGACAAGTTTTTTTTTTTTTAGGTTCACAGACTTGATAGAGACAGCAGTGGCATATTAGTAATGGGAAGGACACTATTAAGTGCTACCATTCTGCATTCAATCTTCCGAGAGAAAACTTTTGGAGCATCAGATGACGTGTGTAATTTTATAATCACAATCTTCATTGATCATTGACTCTTGTCGTATAGGCTTAACTAACTCCATGTCTGGTCGATCCTTTCATGTCTTAAAGGTTCTCGCGAGTAAAAGATCCTTGCAGAAGCGCTATTGGGCACTTGTTATTGGATCTCCTAGACGTGCTGGAGGATTAATATCAGTACCATTAGGAAAGGTGCATTTCTTTTTTTTTGTAGTAATCTTTTTAAGAAGAGTCTTCAATTTTGGAGTTTTTGCTATGTCGATCGTTATATGTTCTTGCTCCTTATATTCTTCCTCCAACTAATTTGTCAAGAGAAGCTTTTCTAATGCCCAAATAATTTTGTTTGATAAAAGCTCTAATGTTGACAAGCATTCGATAAAAGCTTTAATGTTGACTTATTTATGTTGTTTTTGCAAACAATTTAGGTGGTGATTGATGATGGAAAATCTGAGAAGATTACTGTAGTTGACAAATTCCACACGTCAGTACAGCATGCTGTGACAGAATATCGAGTGATTTCATCTTCATCTTGTGGTTCGTTTACAGTGCTTTCTGAAATTTTGTACTATACTGGTCAAGAAATTAATTTAAAAAATTGCTTCCAACATTGTTAATACATGCTGCCAGTAAGTCTTTTTCAAAGTCATTTCTCCACTACATTTAGACATTCAGATGAGTGGCCAAAGTATATTGTTTTCAGGAAAGAGTTACAGATAATGAAGTTACTTTCCGGTAACTTCTTGTTTCCAAACATGTTTGGATAATTTACTTTACTATTTTGAAACTCCTAACTTTACTTTCAAAATTGAACTTCATTTTTTGTTTTCGGTTTTGACCAATAGCAGAATTACTTATTTTAAAACCTTTTTTAGTAAACCTTTTTTAGTTATTTACTTAATCTCAGTAGAACTTGCTCGTAGTTTACAGGTTTATTGGGGGAGATGGGGTTCTCCAGTTGGAGTTTGATGCTTAGTTTCTACATGTTCAGTTGTATAATCATAAAAGTTTTATGTTCGAGTTTCCTAATATAGCGGTAAAACTGCAGGTTACACATGGCTAGAGTTGTCTCCACTTACTGGAAGAAAGCATCAGGTCTGGATTACTGCTGTACTCGGTCATGATTTTAAAGCATCTCATACGTCTTAAGCATGTTAATCTGATTTCTCCTCTTGATTTTGGCTATTACTTGATAGCTGCGTGTTCACTGTGCCGAAGTTTTGGGGACACCAATAGTCGGAGACTACAAGTATGGGTGGCAAGCTCATAAAAAATCAAAACATATCCTCGTTAGTTCAGATTGCCAACTGGAAAAAAAAAATTCCAAGGGAAAACCAGATTCTTTTGGCCTCGATTTGGAGAATGGAAGTATCTTTGATAAACATTTTCGTCTTCATCTACATTGTAAGCAGATGCTGTTGCCGAATATTGCTCAGGTTTTGCAACGTGACAATCCAGATTCGGATTTTGATCCTAAAACTGTGGAAACCATCACGATAGATGCTGATTTGCCTCCACACATGCAAAGAAGTTGGGACTTGCTGAATTGATATTTTCTGGAACTCTGGTAATTTTAATTGTATCAGATACCATTTTCCTTGCATATCGTTGAGTTAGTTGGCCATTTTGTCCCCATTGGCCAGAGTACAGCTCGCAAAACAGATTATTTTCACCAGGTAGCTTGAAATATATTCAAATCGGCACGTCAAATTGTTTACTGTTGAATGAGCATAAGATGCAATTTAATTATTTAGATGGGCTTCCAAAAATTCACATCAATTTTGTTATGCCTTGCCACGTGGCTCAGCCTACCTACAGAAGTATCTTCCGCCGACGCCATGTGGCATCCCACGTGGAGTAGGATCTACCAGAGTCCGGACAAATCTGACCCACGGAAACCCACACTTGCCGAAGCAATTCATGAGGTTGACCACTTTCGAAGCTCCGCTGCTGAAGACATATCTGAGGTCCAAAAGAAATTTCTTTGCCGAAGTGGCAAGGTTCAACGAAATAGATTGAGGCTCAACTAAGGCTGGTGACAATCCACGTTTGAAGATCTTGAATTTATGAAATCCTTTTAGAATGATTTATTGTAAGTAGTGAATGAGAATGTTAATCTTGTCAACATATGTTATAAGGTGGCTGCCTCCTTGTTGTGGACATTTATTGCGGATGTGAGGTTTTGGTAAAAGAGATGAAGCCACGTGTCTCCCCATCCAATGGTTAACATGAACAATATAAATATCTCTCATTTGTGTCATTTGAAGATAATGCAAAAATCTTAACTACCAGCCATATATTCTCTTCCTTTTGGACTAATCTTTGGTTTTTTAGTGTTGGAGGTGTGATCTTGATTTTGAGTTTGACTCTCGGTCGTTCATTATCGTGTAATTTATCTCATATATTTTGTCAAAACTCAAACATTTTTGTCTCGTGTTATAAAATTTCTCCGACGACCAAACCTTGTTTTATTATCGACCAATAATCATTCCACACGTGTTGGAATTAGCTTGAGAGAATGTGAAGGAGTCCGATGTCTGTTGTCCACGTCAACATTACGAAAAACGAGGTCAACAAATTCATTGCCTAAAAGAGTGAAGAATACCTAAACTATTCTTGCGTGCACTGTGCTCAATATAAGAGAAACAAAGTTTGTCCAAAATAACACAACATTTCTTCCTATTCTTATTCTCTTGATACGTTAATCATTTCGACATGTCTACAATATCAACTTTTCTAGATGCCTTCACATTTTTTGTTGTGTGTAGCTTCTTGTTTGTTGGGTTGCAATGTGGTCCATTAGAACATCCGTCCATCTTGTCAAAAATCATTCTATTTCGTCAATTGTCCAATGGAGATTTGTATCGTTCTGGACGAAATGAGCATGGTGCAAGAGACGATGAACAGGCCTTACAAGGGCTACCGAGCTTTTCAAGTGATTCGTATCATTCCATTCCAAGCCATGGTGAGGGGCACAAAGGACCAACAAGACATTGCTATGGTTCAAGTCCTGGAGAGGGAGGGACACAAATACTACCAAGTCCTTCAAGTGGTTCATATCATTCTATTCCAAGCCCAAGTCAAAGACATGGTCAATCAATTGTACCAAGACCACCAAGGATATGAAGATGCAAGGTCGTTTAAATTCTCAAAAACAATTGTTTCTTTTTAAAAGTTCGCGAATAAATAACAATTAAGTTCTGCGTGTGAACAAAATTGCATGTAACTCATACATTAAATTAAGATTAATGGGCTAATGTCCAATTTTTCTCACTAATGATAGCGATTCAAGCACTTCTAATTGACTAAATTAAGGTCTCTATTAAAATTTTAAAGTTGACTTTGTAAATGGAAAAAAGGTTTATTTTTGCTTTAAAAAATAATAATAATTCAATTTTATCGTGAATTTTGTTCTAATCTTATTTTGTAGTTATTTACATCGACTTTTAAATAGTTCTAGAACAAGAAGATCCAAACCGTTGAGATCAAGGATTAAATATCACGTGTACCATTAAATAATGTATTGCATCTTGTTAGTTACCATCAAATTAAAGGGCAAAAATCCTTTGCAGTGAGCCAGCGATTAATTTGCAATCCTGGCTATCGTCACTTCATTTTTCCCAGAGAAAATCTCGTGTGTACTTGCAAAACTGATTGTGTGAAGGTTCAAATCGTTATTGATGATAATTACAAAAGAATCTACTTCAATTTTGAGTGACTACAAGAACAAAGCTTTCCCAAGCTAATGGAACCGAGTTTGAGGCTTCTTTTTGAGGAAGAGAGTGAAATCTTTTGAAATAATGTTATTTATCATTATGATGATAAAACATTGGTGATGTGACAATTTATGCAGAATAATGTGATTGGACTGTTCAATTTTTACGAGAGAGGGAGAAATGTGAGGGATATGGGTTGCCACATCACCGATATTACATCATAATGATAAATAGTATTACTCAATCTTTTGATCCTCTTGTAAAAATATTAGGTCATAAGTACTAGTATTTTAATAACTAAATTTTAAATAGTGAAGATTTAAAAAGTAGATATTGATCTAGAATGATGACAAGTCTCCAATGAATATTCACTTGACTATGTGATAGTAGTCCAATGTCACATAGACGTGACAATAGCCCTAATGTCACATAGATGGCACTGTCACTGCTATATTGTGACGGTAGCCCCAGAGTCACATAGACGGGCAATCAACATAACAAAAGGTACTATCTTATGAGAATTATTATCGTAACATATGCGGCATCAAGAAACTTGGCATTGCGTGTATAGAAATTTGTACTCATGTATGGAGCTAATTCGAGAATTGGAAAACACGTTTCCTGTTAGAACAAATCAAGAATTAGTATTTCACACAAAGAACACAATTTTATGCTTCGAGAAATGCTGCCATTTGATAGCTATCATTTATCATTGGATAATGCTATCAGTCGTAATTGACACCAACAATCATTAGATCATTTTTTTTTCCTTCTACACATCACTTAATATTTATGATAGGTAAACAAGAAATGAGAAACGCAATGGTTGTATAAAAGACTCTATTAATCAATATTTTCAGTTGAAAAAACCCCTCCAAAACCCCTCCACTCAATTACAATATTTTCAGCCGCCAAAAGACCTAATCAGACCTACTAAAGTTTCCCCATGGCATGACATCACTTGTGCATGAAGGAAAGAGAACCAGCAAACGAGCTCATTTAACTATCACGCGTCTAGAGTATCTTACTAGATATCCTTGTGTCATGTTCAGAATGAAGGTTTAGCTGCATCTATTGCACTTGACTAAAGTACACATTCATAAAATATCTTGATGGATTGAAGCCCATCAATATCACTGCAAGAAAGACAAAATGTTCAAACGCTAGGCAAAAGAAGAGAATGCATAATAAAAACTAGGTATTGAGATACTTACAGAGAGGGGAAAGGACTATGACAATGCCAATTGGATATAGAAATAAAGTGGTTCTCTCCAAGAAGGGCAATACTGCATCATTGGAGAAGAGAAACCACCAAAAGAGAGAATTTTTAGTAGATATAAATTTTGGCAAGAGAACCTTTTTTTGTGTGTGTGAGCGTGCGTGCGTGCGTGCTTTTTTTTTCCCCAGAAAATCAGAAAGTCCATAATCAGAGAAAATGGGGGCGTATAACAAATTCGAAAACCCCTAGTATGTTAAGTGCATATTAGTAAATGGAAAGGCAGTCTTTCAGGTAAAATTTATCTTACCGTCATAGCCTAAAAAATTGAGGTAATGATAGTAGGAAACAGCCACCATGAAGAGCAAATTTGACAACAATTCAGGAACAAAACCATGAGCTACCAGAAGAGGTGATAGAAAATAATGCACAACTGCCAGAAAATGAAGACATCAGCGCATCTCAGCATATACTTAGACTGTACTCCAAGAAGATGAGTGGTTTCACGTCATACTAACCATAAAGCAACATGAACATTGGGAAGAAAGAGTTGCAATGTACATCAAAGGCATACAACCTTCAGAAAATGGGTCAAAACCTAGTTAGCAAGACACCCCAGTTGCAACAATAGCATTGAGACTTTCCCAAAAAGTGCAAAAAACTCCATTCATCCTAACAAGGATATTATCAAATAAAACGTAGATGTCAAAAAGAGGAAGGGAAAAGCTGAGAACTTGCCACTCTACCCTTTGCTCCACCACATGGCTGTTTAAAGCTTCTTCTTGAAGATAATTGTTTGTAAAGAACCTGCATAAAGTTTGTTGAATAAGTTTCCATTTAGCCACCTTATGTAATCATGAAGGTTAATTCCAAAACGATGCATGATTTGATCAAAGATAAAGGCAAGGTTGTCATATTAAAGGTTCACTTTACTAGCTATTACAATTATCCCAAAATGATCCTCCAAAAAAAGAAAACAAATTTATCCCAAAATGTGAGGTGAAGTGGAAAGCAGGAGCAAAAGAGATCTCCATTAAACCGATATAATTTATTTCCCCTTTGACTAATTTCTTCTTAATTTTGCAGTTCCATAAACTTATGAGGACAGAACTTCCAGATCAACAAGTTTAAATAAACTTGACATAAGGACAAATCTAGATGCTCCAAGCTTTTGACATGCCAATCCAACATTTTGACAAGTTCAAGGCTGAAAGCACGTCATGTTGATCTCCATAAACAAAATATAGATAAGATGTCTGGTTCTACCTGAAATTTCGTTAATTTGTTGTCATCTAAAATTTATTTTACGTTCCATGATGACAAATTTCACCCTGCAATTTTCATTCTTGATATAGTGAAAAGAAGGAGAATAATTAATGTGCTCCATAATCCATATTTAACTTTCCAGGACTAATACAATTTGAGACATCAGGAAGAAATTCAGCAATTTTTGGCCTAAAACTGGAATTCTCAACTTATTACACAAGTGTATGGTTAAAAAAATTAGTTTTACTTCTTCCAAAACATTGCACAGAATTAGACCAAAGCACTTTAAAGTCCTAGATGTTTTTGGAGAAGGGAAAGTCACTGATTAGATTTATAAACAATTCCAGTATGACCATTGCTTCCTGCATCATATTAACACCACTCTTACACTCCACAACAACTCAAATCATGGAACAGCATTTCTTATGGGGTTTAATGTCCTAGTATGAAGGATACTTGCAATGATAACCATTACTCTATTTATACATATCAGCAGTTATCCTTACCAACAAAATGTAGCAAATACAGCCCCGGTTATTAGGAAATGGAAAAGCAATACTGAAAAAACTACAAAAACAGCATGTCCCGCATTATGATCATACCTGAAACAAATGACATAGCACATCGTTGGAAGATCAGCGTTAATGAGCAAATATTATAATATGTGAAAGGAAACATTCTGAACAAGTTAGAAGGACAATGACATGGAAGCTTTTCTGAAGAAAATCTCCGAATGTTGAAAAAGCAAACATGATGTCCTAAGTATTGCAACTAAGAATTGACTAATAAAAATATTCTTTAGTTATTCAACATATAACCAAAAGAATATGTAAATCCACAATAGAAAGCAAGCTCACAGACACTTACGCTGCACAATAAGCTAGTGTAGAAACCACCAAAAGAAGACTGCATATCACAACAAAAGCAGGATCATCACGTGCCCATTGGTTCTTTGTTTCTGCAACAAAGAACATAAAGAAAAACTACGAATTCTGTGAGTTAACCTGTCAAACCTATCAAATTGTTTGTTCCCTGTCATAATTTAGATAGAATGTGACAAACTAAGTGGAGGTCATAAAACAATGATGAAATCAACCAACAAGAAATTCGCCAATCATGCAATATATTGAAGCAACATACAAAAAGTGCAAACTCATATAACATGGAAATGGTTCAATATCAGCTAAAACGCCAAACTACAAAGAGGATAGATAAGTTCATCTATTCCCACAAAACAGAAAGATCTAACGTAAATATGTGCTCAGGCTAAAGCTATTGTTATCGCATTAACGAAAGTGACCAAAGAATTGCTCTAGTTATAAACTAGATAAGCAGCATTAAGTCTTTAAAGTTTAAAATTAAGACCAGAAAAGATGACAAGCATAATTTATTTCATTCACAAAATCTATGGTGGCATTCATCCAGAAGAATTGTTCTAGTTATAAACTAGATAAGCAGCATTAAGTCTTTAGAGTTAAAAATTAAGACCAGAAAAGATGACAAGCATAATTTATTTCATTCACAAAATCTATGGTGGCATTCATCCAGAATCATGCCAAGTCAATCAGTTTATTGAGAGATATGTAATGATTACAGTCCTTGTTTGATTCCCATTATTTTTAAAATACATTTTTCTCTCTTTTTTTTTTCAACCACACATTCTTCAATAAAATAATATTACACGCAAACCCAAAACTTTTTTATATTCTTTAACCACACTCTCCATAAAATACTATTGCAAAATGCATTATTTTCAAAAATGGGGCTCAAACATGCTCATAATGTTGAATGAAGAGGATTCTTCAAGTTGAAAAATCTTTTGACATATTAGTGCTAAAGATGATAAGACCAAACTGCACAGCTTAGCAAATAGAGTCCACGGCAATATAATGATTTACATTGAAGTATATAACCGGACTAAAAGAGGTAAAAATAAAGAACACTTACGCTTATGGTACTTTGTGTGTTGATATCTGCATCCATTTCATAGTACACGCGACATGAAGAAATATCATTAGAAATGCAAAAATATTATAAAGAAATAATGAGGAACACAATTTTTCTTTAAGAACCACAGAATAGAAAAATTACCAGTGACACAACTTGTACAAACAAAATCATGAATAATGATTTGCCTAAAAACTGTATTGTACGCTATCCATCACTACGACCCCGCATTGCATGGACACTTCAACTAGGGTGGTGCGTCCGTATTCGACACGTGTCGTATCAGACACAAGTGTCCATGTCGGTGGATGATAACTACCACCACTCTCAAAAAATACACAGACTACCCCATAAGTACATTTCAAACCATTATGCTTCGGTTAGGTACTAACAAAACTAGACTTAGCTAATTCAAATTTCAAAAGGGGTTGAACAATGTGCATTGTGAATGAGTTGCTAAATGACTATAATAAATGCTATTGAGTTTATATTAATAGAGAAACGGCAATAAGTATAAAACGAAGTCTCCTAGTGTACGGATACTATAATTCACACAATGAAGTAGGAACATAACTCATTGCCTAGCCAGGCATGCAGTATGCTATAGGTTCTTCGGATAAAATTTCAAGAATTTTAGATGACACTATTGGATTCTTTAGATAACAAGACTAATAGGGTATTTGGTGGAGATTAAAATTAGATTTTTAGTAGATTGTGATAGAAGTTTTTGAAATGTGTGGTTGAAAAGTTGTAGGACCCATTAAAGATGTGGATGATATTGAATGTTTGACTTTGATTTGGATTAGAATCAGATTTTAATCCGGACCAAATAAGGGCTAAATTAAAGTAAAGGCTCGCTGCCAATCCTCGTGTAAAAGTTAACTTGCAATTTTGATTTTAAATAGAGGGAAGCTGCATAAAAGAATAATTCACTATGTAAAAAATAGTGTTCCAAAATTTGGATAACCATCCAATACTCAATCAGTAAACCTAGAAAAATAACTCACACCACCTACAATCTTTAGACAACAGAAACTTACACCACTTTCGGGGAGGTACATAGGTGAAGCATTTGCCAGAAAGTATATTCAATGTCCATTTGTTGCCACTGCAGCCAACCAAAAGAAATGTATGTCATTTAAGGAGAAGCGT
This sequence comes from Fraxinus americana, assembly GCA_035079005.1. Lineage (NCBI taxonomy): Eukaryota > Viridiplantae > Streptophyta > Magnoliopsida > Lamiales > Oleaceae > Fraxinus > Fraxinus americana. The sequence continues at coordinate 8,376,802 of CM068714.1, forward strand.
AAAACATATGTATTTATAAATTCACGAGAGATACAAAGCACAGTGCTTCAATCAGGCTTCTGATATTCACAGGGATCCTGAAAAGAAATGCAAGTTTCAACCCTAATCGTGTGCATAACAGATCACAAATTAAAATATAGACATGTCCGCTGGTAAGAAATAAAGCAACTGAAAAGATCTGAACGATCATAATGGTTAAATCACATTACCCAAAGTCTTCACTTGCTCTGAAGCCTATTCAATTGAGTCCATTAAGGCCAACGCAAAGGCACTTTGCACTGTACACGTAGAACCTCTGGTAATCATATATTAGTATCATACCAAATTTAAGACAACTAGTCTACTTCTATGCTTCCTGAATTATAATGATACACAAATATTATATTTCTTAAAGTGTAACTTTCCATGCCTTTCGTTTTCTATCAGCCCTTGCAAGTTGCATCATCGAACATCAGCCTCTCATAATTTTTTCGTGTTTTCCCAAGATGTTGAAAGTTCCAGTATTTTAATTCTGGCTCTGCCAAAGACTTATTGCGTTGCCATTTGAATGTTAAATAAATTACACTAGAAAGGAAGGATTGTCCAATAAGAGTGGCTGATCCTTTCTTAGTTACTGGTTCTATAACCCAGTATCTTATTGAAGTTACACCAATCCCAAACATATGATCAGAAACTGCCTACCTTCACTACGTGTTCAGTTTCAAAATTTGCCTTCCAAAAGAACGCTTAAATCAGCTTCGTCTCATTAGAAATACAAATTATGGTAAGTCTGGGAGTTAGCAGATGGTAACTTCTTGAAACTAGTTGTCAAACACTAGGTAATTTATCATCACTTGGAGTAATCAAATTGGATTTATAAATGTATTACTGAAAAACCATCTCATTATAGAAGCCATCAAATCAAATCATATTTCATCTCCCACTAGAACCAAGACTGGTGCCTCCCACAAAATCCCGTGTGAAAGTTTCATAAGTTGTTCTTCTGTTTGTCTTATTGGACTGTGCCCAATAAACTGGAAAAACCCCAAAATATAACGAAAATATCTGGAATGGGGCTTTGAATTTTTAGATTGCAAATTCATTGGCAACAAGGTTGACAGACAACCATTGAGCAGCTCATAACATCACAGCAGAGTGAAATGAACCGTGCTGAGCAAATCTCAAATTCCGTCAATTGAAACTAGGCCTAATTAGCAAGGATATCTGACATATTTCTTCACTATCAGTGGCAAGGATAACATAGCTAGGGAGGCTGTCATTTATCGTCTGAGAACAAATTGTTAATTAACACAGAAATAACATATCAAATCTTGATGAAAGTGGACGTTGAGGACAATGAAAAATCCAGGCAGCTAGAAAGAAATCTGATCGGCTCAAAGGCGACATAGTCACTGTCTGGTGTTGATCTGGTACTCTATAATTAATGATAATAGTGCAGTAGAATAATAGGTCTCTTTACCAATTAAAACCATATACAAAATATTGTTCAAATAGATTTTGCCACAGCTTTGCCCCCACGAGCTCAATTCTTCAAAAATATCACATTTCCGGCACCGAATTAACACAAACAACAAAACTAGGAGGAAAAATGGAAATAGACAGAAGAACGCATGAGAATCTAGGATTCGTTTTTTTATTCACATAACTAAATTCCCGTCCTTCATCTCAAAAAAAAATTGATAATAAGAAACAAAACTCCTAATCGGCAACCATTCATCTTTCATAACCAAATGCATAAGCGCAAACATGTTGATAATTAATGCAGTGAGATGTGAATTATGAGACATCTTCAAAAAGATTTTACGAGAAGAAGGATCATTATCAGCTCTATATGCAATCGATAGAATCCTAAACAGCTTCTTATTTCTCCATGTATGTGTGAGTAGGAAAATGAACCTTGACTATTCTGCGGAGGTACTGAGGGAGGAAAGAATTGGGTCGGGGATGGGAACCCGAACGCCCTTTCGTTGATGAAGAGGTAGGCAGCATACTTTTTTCTTTCTTCTTCTTCTGCTGCTTCTTCTTCTTCACTTCTTCTATGATTTACACTATTACTTTTTCGTTCTGCTCAGTTGTCCGATCAAAGATTTGTTCAATTTCGCAGCACTTTCACCATCTTTGTTGAGGAAATAGGAGGAAATCACCTTTTCATTGTTTTGTAATTCCAAAATGACCTTTCAACGATAAATATGTTAAAAACAAAAAGAAAAATTTAAAAGTAGAACTCTAGAGGTGTAAAAAATCAAAAATACTCCTACCTTGTCTTCACAACAAAACTGACCGTCACTTTTTTTATTATTATTAATCATGTCATTCTATTAACAGACCATTTTTGATTTGTTAACAGATCAAATATGATCTGTTAATAGGCCATATTAAATATGGTGTGTTAACAGACCATATTAAATAACAGACCATTTGCATTTGATCTGTTAACATATCAAAATATTATTTTTTAACTTGTTAAAAAATTCTTATTTTTTTTCCTTTTAATATATTAATTAGTTTAAAATTCTTTAATTAAATATAATTTGTAAACTAATCTTTCATTTTTCAAAATGTAATTAAATAAATATATATATTTTTTGTTAAATTAAAAAAAAATCATTTTGTTTTAATTTTTAAATATAAAATGAATTAAATAATTTTAAATTGATAATTACAAAAATTAAATATTGTTTTTCAACAAATTAGCAAATTCTAATTTTTTCCTTTTAATATTTTAATTAATTTAAAATTCTTTAATTAAATATTATTTGTAAACTAATCTTTAATTTTTCAGGTGTAATGAAATAATATTTTTATTCTTTTTTATTTTAATATTTTTCTTTTGTTTTAATTTTTAAATATCAAATGAAATAAATAATTTTAAATTAACAATTATGAAAATGAAATGTTATTTTTTAACAAATTAACAAAATTCTTATTTTTCTCCTTTTAATATTTTAATTAATTTAAAATTCTATAATTAAATATTATTAATAAATTAATCTTATATTTTTTCAAATGTAATTAAATAATATTTGTATTCTTTTTTATTTTAGTAATTTTCTTTTGTGTTATTTTTTAAAAATAAAATGAAATAAAATATTTAAATTGATAATTATGAAAATGAAATTTTATTTTTTAACAATTAGCAAATTCTTATTTTTTTTCCTTTTAATATTTTAATTAATTTAAAAAAATTAATTAAATATTCTTTGTAAATTAATTTTTTATTTTTTATATCGTTTATTTAACTTTCATATTTTCCTGTTGTTTTAATTTTTTTATGTATAATTAAATAATTAATTTCAAATTGATAATTACGAAAATTAAATATTTATTTCTTTTAATTATAAATTCTTTAATTAAATGTTCATTGTAAACAAATATTAATTTTTCAAATCTAATTAAATAATATCTATATTCTTTATTTAATTTTAATATAATTATAATTAAATAAATAAATATTGTTTACTTAATTTAAAAATTTCCTTTCGTTTTAATTTTTGTATAAAAAATGAAATAAATAATTTTAAATTGATAATTACGAAAATGAAATATTATTTTTTAACGTGTTAACAAATTCTTGTTTTTTGCCTTTTAATATTTTAATTAATTTAAAATTCTTTAATTAAATATAATTTGTAAACTAATATTTCATTTTTCAAATACAATTAAATAAAAATATATTGTTTACTTAATTTAAAATTTTCCTTTCGTTTTAATTTTTGTATAAAAATTAAATAAATAATTATAAATTGATAATTACGAAAATGAAATATTATTTTTAACGTGTTAGCAAATTTTTATTTTTTTTCCTTTTAATATTTTCATTAATATAAAATTTTTTAATTAAATATAATTTGTAAATTAATCTTTCATTTTTCAAATATAATTAAATAAACATATATTGTTTACTTCATTTAAAAATTTCATTTTGTTCTAATTTTTATATAAAAAAATGAAATAAACAATTTAAAATTGATAATTTAAAATTATTTTACGTAATCGAAATTTTTTATATAATTAAATAATTAATTTTGAATATTAAATATTATCTTTTAACATATTAACAACTTCTTATTTGTTCCTTTAAATATTATTAATAATTGAATAAATCGAACATGAAATAAATATTTATACAATTAAATATTTTACGTAATCGAAAATTTTTTGTATAATTAAATAATTGATTTTAATTTCATAATTAGTAAAATAATGAAATTAATAATTTTAATTATTAAATATTATGTTTTAATATATTAGCAACTTCTTATTTTTTCCTTTTAGTTTTATTAATAATTGAATAAATCGAATATGAAATACGTATTTATAGATTTAAATATTTTACATAATCGAAAAAAATTATATAATTATCAATTAATATTATTAGATTTAAATATTTTACATTAAAAAATAATATTTCACTTTCATAATTATCAATTTAAAATGATATATTTCACTTTTTATATAAAATTAAAACGAAAGAGATTTTTTTTAAATTAATTAAAAAATATATATTTATTTAATTACATTTGACAATGAAAGATTAGTTTACAAATTATATTTAATTAAAGAATTTTATATTAATGAAAATATTAAAAGGAAAAAAATAAGAATCTGCTAACACGTTAAAAAATAATATTTCATTTTCATAATTATCAATTTAAAATTATTTATTTAATTTTTTATACAAAAATTAAAAAGAAAGGAAATTTTTAAATTAAGGCAACAATATTTATTATTTTTTAAAGTGTTAGCAAATTCTTATTTTTTTTCCTTTTAATATTTTCATTAGTAAATTTCTACCTTCCCCGTCGTCATTCTTCACTAAAGTGATGCAAATTAGTGTCATTTGCGTTTTGTTCAACTTAAACAAATAATTCACTTTAATATCATACGTAACGTTCATATGTTGAATTGAAAATGGCAAATGATTTTTGAATTGAATTCTCAGTACCATATCTTATCGAGATGAATCAACGTTTAACTTGTTCTATATATGAAGGTACTCAAACCTTGTGTCGAATCTCACGATGAAGATTCGAGCATGTTAAGGGTCAAATGGATACAACTAAAGATCAAAAGGAGCGAAAACAAATCAATTTTCCACCGCACAAAGATGTCCAAATTTTTAGTTGGAGATTGAAATCCATTTTTGGCATAGTAGACGTTCGAATTGAAAAATAGCTATTTCTAGCAAAATTGTATTCCTTTGAGTTATCTTTCCAACACATTTTAAATCGGCTTAATCGGATATCGAAAACAAAAGTTAAGATAAAATACTCAAACAGCCTCAACTTAACAGCCGAAAAAGTCGGCTGTTAACAGTCAAAATTTCGACTGTTAATAGTTGATTTTTTTGGCCATTAACATCCGAATTTTCAGTTATTTGTGCTGATTATTTTTTTCGTAACAGTAGTTTTATTTGTTAACTAAAAAGGTAGTATTGTCTTTTTAACACAAACATGTTTTGTAATTGTTTTAGTCACTTAAGGGTGTTTTTGTCTTTTTACAGCAAATGAGTCATTTTGGGATTATTGTCAATTGTAAAAGTCAAAGTGGAATTATGGGGCTTTGACTAGGTCATTTTTACAAGAACCCCCATTTTGTTCCTCTTTCTGTTTGCTCAGAGGTGATTTCCTCTCCTGCTTCACATTGGGTGACGATGTTTATATGGGCCCATTCAAGATGAAGCTCGAGGGTCGTCACGACCCAAAATATGAACTGGGGAAAGCCCAAAGGAAGAATCTGCAAAATACATTTATAATGTTTTGATTACAAGAAAATAAGTTTTAAGCACTGGAGAGGAGGTAGATGAGAAATGTGAAATGTATGGAAATTGTTTTACCTACCCCTAGGAAAATATTTTCCTTATTTTTGAGGAAAATATGGCCACGTAATCAATTTTTGAAAAATATTTTTCATAAAAAAAATGACAATTAAACACCCTAAAAGTAGAAACTTGGGCGAAGGCATTTTTATATTAAAAAAAAAAGTTAATCAAACTCGCCCTTATATGATTGAAGTTAAAGTTAAACTATGTCAAATGATTTTAAATTTTTGTTTTTTATGAACAAGATGGTGATTTGCATTTGCTCGTACCTATACAAGATTTAGTGCAAACTCATCAGACCCTTGCAAACATATAAATGAAAACTAGGGATCGTGGATCTCTTCCTTAAAAATGAGATGAGTATGAAAACATTTTTTGATGTCGAATTCCAAAACATAGCAAGAGGTTCTTACTCTTCTTTGATCCGTTTTAGAACAGAGTAACAGTCTAGACCAGAGCTAAAATGCGATGCGTCTGAGAACTCGAGATGGTAAATAGACTTGAGTGTGATTACGATGGCCTCTTTCATAACCTTACATATAGGTGGGTGAAATTACCGTGAGTGGCGACAAAACGAAAATATACTGTGCCATCTGGACACTGGAGGTACAATCATACAAATTATACGAATTTGCTACATGGCGTTACCACATTCCTATTCTGTACTGGCAGTTACAAGCCCAGACTGAACGAACAATTCCATGAAATGACCAGTTTGCCCCTATAACTCCATAAAGACCACGTCAGTCCAGATTTTTATTTTTCCCAATAAAATCATAGTTAATCTTCCTAATTTGTAGTAATCGCTGATAGAATTTACTGGCAAAGCAAAAGAAAACGCAATCTCTGGTAATTGTTCGTTCCCGGCCGATTCTCTTTTACATTTTACTGTATGTGTAAAACAAAATTTGAGGCCAAAACAAACGTGAAAGATTATTCTTCCCCGAAACCAATTCGCGATTACTCGTTAAGCTTACTAATGGCAATGCGCTTAACTCCGGCGGACCTAACGCGGCCACAATCGATTTCTTCTTGGGATCATGATAGGTAATTTCGGATTTCCTTCCTGATAAATTCTTGCATAGCAGAAAGTAACTCCGCGCTAAACAACGTTGTTTCCTTTTCCGCTGCAGATACCGCCTTACCGCGGCTATCACTCTGCTGAATCTGCCGGTTTGATATAGAATCCTTGTCTTCAATCGTCACAGAAGATGACCCACTACCAGTACCAGGCAAAGATAGAGTCAACGCAGTCAAAAGATCATCAGCATTCTCATTATCGGCCGCCGGCGGAGGCGATTCCGCCGGAGGAGCCTTTATCTCATTTTTCATGAACGAAAAATAAAAGTTCATCTTCGCTGGAATATTATCAAACGAGTCGTTGACAACAGAACCACCAGGACTCGTCCTCTCAGGACTTAGTTTCAATCCATTCATCATTGCAGACGTAACATCGCCGCCATCTAGTTTCTTCGATACCTGCACAGGCCGCAGCTCTCCGCCTACCATAGCCGTGGCGCACTTTCGCTTCAGCGTCGAGTTCCAGTGATTCTTAATAGAGTTATCGGTTCGGCCATTAAGGAACCTCGCTATAGACGCCCACTTGTTACCATACTTTGCGTGCGCCTTGAGAATGATCTCATCCTCCTCGGGCGTAAATGGCCGGTGCTCAACTTCCGGTGACAGCTGGTTGCACCATCGCAGCCTACAAGACTTACCCGATCTCCCAGGAATCGATCTGCTTATCACAGACCAATTCCTAGCCCCATGCAGCTGCACCAGCTTCTGTAACTGCTCATCTTCTTCCGGACTCCATGGCCCCTTAATCCTATCGCCACCGTCATGAGACGCCATTAGTACATGTAAAAAAGACCTAACCCTAATATAGATACATATATTATAAATTTTATATGTATGGACTGATAGATGGGTCTTGAGGAAGACGAAGAGGGTGATATAAAGGTGGAAATTAGGGTAATCGAAACGGTTAAAGAAGTAAGGGGAGGAGCGTTACAGTTACCGGTTATAATAGGTAAGCGGTTAAGGGACAGCTGTAAGGGACACGCGTCGCCGTGTAAATGAATGGAGTTGGGAAAAAATCGCAGGAAATATCACGGTTGGGAGTGGGGGCGTTACTTTGCCTATTTTGACTCGTGCCGTTATGGAAGTTTTTTTATTTTAAACTTAAAGGAGTCTTCTAGAATAGAGAAGTTTTTATTTGAATATTGAAGAGATTTGGTATCACCAGTTTATCGTGACAAAATCGTTAAATTTGTATGTAATATTATTTTATTAAAAAAATATGTGGTTAAAAAAAAATTTGAAAAAAAAAAAAATCAAACAAATGTGATGTAAAAATATAAATTAGTTAAGTATTTTGAAAGTGAAAATAAAAAATTGGTGGCCATGCACTGGCGAAGAAAAGTTGAAATTGTTTTGGAATTGGAGATAAGCACAAAGAAAGGACAGTTTGACCGTTGGAAGCCAATTATATTGTTTTGTGCAAGGCACGGAAGTGGTGAGGTGGACTAAACGACAAATTACAGTTGCAGATAAAGGACAGGTTGGCATTCTGACCCTAAGGACACATCATTCACATGGCATAATCATTATCTTGTTACGATGAATCATTAAATTAAAATTTATAGGTGTCTTTAGATGACAACACGTTATAGTATTTAGATGACAACAAATTACGTAACTTAATAATTTATATATACATGATGTGATGAAATATGATTGAATAACAAATTTCTTCAACCAAAAACTAAAATTAAAAAAAATCCTCACACCTCCTGTCCATGTAAATCATTATGTACATGAAACACAACCATTATTCTTCTAGCCCTCGTTTGATGAAATTTATTTCATCCATGTTTGGTATCGATTAAATATCAAATTTTAATTTAAATCAAAGTCAACAAACAATTTTAACCACATATTTCGAGAGTTCCACAACTTTTCAACCATATATTTCATCAATTTTTATTAAAATCTACTAAAAATCTGATTTTAATCCATACCAAACAAGGACTTCAAAAAAAAAAAAATTTTACTTATTTTCAACCACACATTCACACAATAAAATATTTTACATATAAACCAAAAACTTTTCCATATGTTTTAAGGATACGTTTTTCAAAAATTCAATATTCAAAATGTTATATTTTTATTTTATAATGAAATAAGAGAATCCCAAAAGAATTCTTATTGCTAGCAAAAAGGGTGGTGCAAGGAAAATATCCACAAAAGAAAAAAACATATAAATGTAAGATTAGTTGGAAGCACAGGCACTTGCTGACATTCATCAAATCATCCAGAAAAGCTGCATTCACCAAACCGGAAAACAATTATAAATTTAGCAGTCATACCATGTAATTAATCATCGTTTGAAATGCTATTCCTTCAAGCAGAATCGTCAAAGTGGTTATGAATTTAATTTGAAATTAATCAGGGGTATGAAACATAAAAGCCTTTTTTCCACTCATATTTCCTCTTCCTCAAAGGGATCTCGTTCTGCAAAATCACCAGCCTGAGAAATATTCAAATCATTTCAATGATCAAAACTATTAAGAAGCCTACTAGCAACAAAATAAACACGATCAGTGTTCTAACAAAGGGGGCAAGGCGACAAGGTTAAACTTCAAGCTTTTACGAGCATATATGAGCCTAGACAAAGTTTAGGCATAAAAAAAGGTCAAGTGTTGCTAGGCAGCAAGGCCCAGTTTCACGTCTCAGTGATGGTTAGGCCAGCTTTTTAGAACAACGCATACAATAATAATCTTATGTGAATTAAAAGAAAAGGTCTCGGGGACATTCTTATACTAGATATAGATAGGGGACTTGAGGAGAGACGTGGCAAATGGAATAGAATAGAAAATCAGCTGCCAAATAATCTCAGTGCAATTCATTCAATCAATAAAGTCACAAAAAAATGGGATAAACATTTTTAGCATTGGAAAACCCGGCAAAAACATTTCCTATAGTCGATTTATGTATCTTTCATTTCTGAACACAGTTGTGTCAACTGTTGCAAAAACCCCTTCCCAGACAAGAACAGAAAATAAAAAATATAATAAAAAACAAGATAACAATAACTTTCCCTCCTAGAGAGCTAGACTCCAACCAAGCTCCTCATCAATGTTCAAGTCCACCTCCATGAAACACCCACCTCAGTCTCTTTCATCCTTGGCAGCCTGTACCAGCCTACTTTTCCAATCCATCTCTCTTTGTTCAATCCAGTCTTTTCCTTAAATTTCATATATTTTAAATGTCTACCATTGATGAATAATTGAAGACTAGAAGGTATGTGCAATTATGCTTGTGTAGATGAAATAGGAATTGGATGCTTCACATTTATGATCTGTAGAAATGTAGTAGGTGGGTATTGAGCAGAAGATAGGCAGTTAAATTAGAGGGTTATCTAGACATAGGGCTGCCTCAGGCATAGATCAACCTAATTTAAAGAAGTCTCTTTTGTTCAGCAGAGCTCTGGTTCAAATGGTAACTGAGGTATATCCATTATCCGTTGTTTACGAATCCGTTTCAGTTGTACCCTTTCTTTTCTCTTTTTCAGTTGCGGTTCCGTGGAAAGAAGTTTCATTGGGAAGGTGGTATCTTCTAGGAGATCACTGAAGCTTGTAGTTTAAACAACTGACCTTTGCTTGAACTTAGCCCGAGTAAGGCTAACTTAAATTAGGATAACCGGGTGCCAAGCCTTTATATGAAAGTTGAAACCATGTCATCTCTGGAAAGCTTTCTAAGCTACAATTCCATGGTAATGCTTATTCATTTTGTACATTAATTTGAAAATTATGTCCAATCATAATTTGATTTCAGATTTCTTGAATCTGCACTGCAGTTCAGCTAATAGTTTCCCATTATATGGATATACAGTCGTCAATTTCCATATTTTATTAGATAAGCATGTCAGCATGTTCTAGCTACAAATGAGAAAATTTCGTTCTTTAACTAGCATTCATGTTCACCAAACTATTATCTACAATAAGATTTCAGATTTGGTTCTGCACATATTTATTTTTCATAAACGAACAGCCTCTAAATTGCAATATCTTTTAGTACAAACCTTCACTTTGTCTGGTCTGACCATTCCGCCATGAAGTGGAGGGCAATCAAAATATCGCTTTCCTTTCACCCTGCACAAGAAAGCTGTATACATTAAAGCTGCCCACGACTATTACGAACATTAGAAGTTGGAGGTCACATACGTGCCATCATGTTTTCCCAAAGGTTCATCATACTGAACTCCAACCCAAAAACCAGGTGCAAGAGTTTCTGCCTGCCCCACAAATTTGACGAACCCTCTCTTCTCCCCTGGTTCAACCTGACATCTATCCCCCACCTTTTTATTAAGGAAAAGAAAAATGTTATCGTTAACTATGAATATAAACAAACAAAAAGAGAAATTAATATTAATAAAATTTGAAACATAGTGGATGACTAGTTAAAAGGAAGGAATACATATCATTAGTAAAAAATAAAGAACTTGTTCTGGTTTCGTAACAAAAAACATATTTTACAGGTCAGATTAAATAACATCAGAATTAACATCAATTATAATTCATAATGCCATGTCTAAGGAGTTGTTTAAGAAACCAGAAATGATTAAATAGTTTGCAGTTTATTTCTTGGTTAATGAATATTAAGAGAAGGAATGGTCTTTAATGTGGAGTAGCCCTGCTCTTCTTAACAACTGCACCAAACTCTATGACCTATGATTCAAGATTGAGAAAAGCCCAAATAATTTAAAGCTTAAGGGTTTATGTTAGGTTCCTGATCTTTCTTACACACCCAAAATCAGAACACGGATGGGGAATCAACCAGCAGCAGCCAATAAACACGTTTCAGAAGTTATCGTAGAGGAAACTTATAATGTGATCGCCATAAAAATTGGTAAATTTCTTTACCAGATTCACAGTGTCCAGAATAGTTATAGTTGTACGCATTCATATGATGGATTGCCGAAATGCTTTAGCAACATGAAGAGACAATGCTAAACCTAAAAGAAGAGTGGAATTTTGGGATATCCTAGAATCAATATCAGCCTTTGATTAGGATTCTCCTTGATCTACTCCTGATAATGCTTACGTTTTACAAGCAAGCACTAAATAGACTCTCAGGAAACAGGCATCTTTGAGAAAGCTCTATATGCACGTAATTTAGATAGAAAATGAGAATGAATTCAAGTTAACCAACCTTTATATTTGCACAAACATCCTGCATGAAGTTGTCCGAAATCTGTCCGTAGAAAAGAAAAGATACAAGTCAAGAAATGAAAACAGTCCTACAAAGAAGAAAACTTAAGGTGCTTAACTAGCAATAATTTTTGCTCATGTGTATAAGTTATATACTTCAAAAGAATGGAAAAATTAGCTATAACAATAACCTAGCCATATTCTAAACAAACATGGAGCAGGCTACATAAATCATTTTTGGACATTTTTATTGGCCATAGAACTAGGCCTGAAAGGTCAGCTCTGAAACGGAGAATTCTTGTTTTTTAAAAAAGAAGGGAGCTTGGAAAAGGTATCCGCATAACATTCCAGAGATATTGAAGAGATGTATACTTTAGACTCGTGATCAGATGGATGTTGATGTCCAAATTTTTCCTTGAACTTTCTGAAAGTACCTGAAACACAAATTATGCAATGAATTGTGGGTCAAATCAAGTTAATGTTCATCTAAGGTAAGAGCCTAGGCAAGAAAAATGCGTAAGACTTAATTACAAATACCAACGAAAATTGAATTGACAGCTGCAAATTCGGCCAACAATATGGCCTGAGTCACCTGACTAATAATAAAGGTGATAGATGGTATTAAACAAACCAAGCCTTGGCTCATAAAACCTATTCAGCTAGACATGGTGAAACTAATGCATTATTATGACCCAGAAATTCATCGCTATTTTCATGAAAGAAGTCGCTAGAACACTCTGATGCAAAAAATAAACTCAATCACGATCGTATCTTTATTTAAGCACAGGCAATGGTGGAAAGCAAAGATTATGACCACAGAGACTACCATCACGTTTCTCATATGCCTCTTCAGAAATTTTGTATTTCTCAACAAGTGACGTGTCTTCCAGCCAACCACCAGATGTTACAGATGATGGGTCCTGATCGATCACATGCAGCCGGAAACTACAAAAGGAGATATATTGTATCCAAATTAGTTAGAGAAAATTTAGCCCTTGTTTGCCCCCCATTATATCTCATTACATTACATTACATTAAATTTTTCTCTCTCTTCATCTCAACCATACATTCATCAAATAAAATAATAATACACATAAATCTAAAACTTTTCAACCACACATCTCCCATCAATCACTATTCTAAAAATTTTCAACCCCCTAAAAATCTACAATAATGGGGGCCAAACAGGGGCTTAGTCTCGGATCAAGTTGTATGTAATCACGATAAAGGAAAGTGACAACTCCTTTTCATTTATATGCCACTATAACCAGAAAGCTTCAGATTTGCCGGTTATAAACAAATGAATATTATAACACAGACAAAAGGGGCAAGGGCAACAAAAACTTGAGAAGTTACACCAAGAACCTGCAGAAACATCTAACAGACTATGACTTTTTTACCATGACCACCTTCTGTCAAAGTAATTATTGAATGAAAAATTATTGGAATTTAGTGGAGAGGAATCAAAATTAGAAAACCATATTAAGATGCTGACATTTATTTGCACATGTTCACCGAAAAGGGGAGGATTTAAAATGAAATGGACACTGAACTGACCCATCTTGCGGGGAATAAAAACCAAGGGCTCTCTTGTTATCCCCTACATCTGCAACTTTAGCGCCAGTATCATCATAAAGCTCGAGGAACATTGAATTGACAGAAGTACCACATTTCTTCCACAACTTTTCTTTCACAGCTTCTACTGTCATCTGACGAGAAAATCAAGATTATATATCTCAGATCCAGCACAAGTAAGCCAAGCAATTCTTGTTTCATGCCTCGAATGCTTTTAGCAGAATAATCACATGTAATCTAGACAATACATTAACAATATGTACATGCAAATTTCTTAAGGCCTACATTACTTGAACTATTTGTTTACAATGTTGTACCTATGCCAGGCTTCATGCTTGACATGACACAAGATATGTGTCCAATGCTTAAAATCAGCGCAACTCTCTAAAACACCAGGCACAAGGTCCAAGCACTGAGCCACAACCACAGACTTTACTAACAAAAGTAACCAAATGTTCTTCTTTTGTGCCATTTTTGTCTTTTCCTTGTTGTCAAAGTTATATAAAACATATCTATATATTCTTAGGTAAGCTTACTGATTCTACAAATAATGTGCCCATGTACTCAGCTACCTATATCCAAATTCATCACTGATTTGTGAACATATCCTTTCAAGTGAAATGGACAGTTAACGTGTTTGGCACTTAGATTTACGGAGGTGACAATTTACTGGTACTACAAAGTCATTTTTCATGAATTGATTGATAGTTGCACAAAGTTAACTGAAGAAACACGTCAAAACACCATTTAAGTTAACTAGAAAAAGAAGTCTACCTGTAGAGAGAATCGAACGTCAGCTGAAAAACTTTTGATGTTAGAATGGGTGACACGTAGAAGAACCGATTCATCCCCCTGAATGTGTAGCCGAGAACCCATGTCTTTCCTTTTCTCTGTAGCAACACTGAATACTGTCTACAATAAAATACATTCTTAAAAATCAAATATCACCTCATATAGAATGCAAACTCAAAATTTAAACAAATGCTTCCCCAGCATTTTTCATTATCTCATAAACAGAAAAATCCCCCTATTTGTTAGATTGCAGTGTTGTAGTATAACTGATATATTTATATGCACAATTATGCAACCTGCACAATTTTGAGTAATCTGTATGCAACCAATCTGAACATGAAATTAAAATATTATGCTATAATGATTTCATACAATGCTAAACTGAATTGGCAAGTTGCGAACTGATTGGATAGAAAAAATTCAAACATTTTACCCTGGTTGACCCCATTCTCTAAAAACTCATTTTTACCCCCAAAATCATTTTTAACCACACACTTTTCCAATAAAAAAAAATGCAGATAAACCTAAAATTTTTTCCTACTTTTTTACCGCACATACTCCAAAAAAAAATCACTATAGGCTCAAACACGCTCCATGTGTAACTGAGTAAAATTAATAATTTGACATGACCCGTCCCAAATCACCCTAGTAGACCAAAAACGTGACGTACATCGATGATGGATGTGGCTAGGAACCGGACCCACTGCTAAGGCCAACTTTAACCTTCTTTAAATATTACGAATTTAATAAAAATTTTGACAAAATTCCCCTCGGACTAGATCCATTTGAAAAGCAACATTTTTTTCCAAACATGTATTATCTGAAAGATACTAAGGACCATCTGTCCCTCTAACACATACTAACCAAAACTAAGTGTTAACCAACTCGACCATTTCAATATAATTTACAATACAACCCAAAAGGACGTAAAACTACAAATATGTAGTGAGCCCATATATTTAAATACTTGAGACATTAACTAAATCAATTAAATCATACAATTTGATTATGTCACATGGCTTAACTCGACATATGAACATGCTCAAATGCTGCTCAACTCAACTATCATGTGTCAAAAAATTGTTACAAATATATAAGCTTGTAACTCAGTGGGTAGACAGTTCACAAATAATACTTTTCTCATTTATATACATTAAGTGAAAAATCTTATTTATTCTATTACAACTTTAAAAGATTCTAAAATCTGATAATCACTTTTTAAGACTAAAAATGATGGAATAATAAAAATCCTTTATTCTTTATTCTAAATAACAATTGTAAAGTATCTTAAATATAAGTAATCAGATATCAATGAAAATTTGAGTAAAAATGTCATTTTACATTGCTATAAGCTGAAATCTTTACTATGTAAACTGAATAAATTGAATTCTGTAATCTGAAATTTGATAAGTTGTGCCTAAAATAATAATGAAAAACCACACCAAAAGGTACCGATGCAGAGTTGTGCCTACAATAATTCAATGTACATAGCAAGGCTATTTATAATCTGATAATTTTGTAATTCTTAAACTTGGTCATACACGTGCAGAGTTGTTCAAAGGATATATATTCCTGTCATATACTAGTCATAACATTAAAAATGCATTAAAAATGCATTCACATGAGTGCAAACACATTAAAACCAGTGCAGAGCAAGTAAAATAACCATATTAGGTCATACATTGTGGAAAAACATTCACACCATCGCATAGGGTAGTAAGGGTACTTTCTGTTGGTTTTAAAATGAACTTTTACATATACTGAAATATTTAGGGCTTGTGTGGGAGAGATTAAAATCAGATTAAAATTGAAAATATAGCCGTTGTTGTTGACTTTTATTAGACGAGTGGGGCCCAATAACGGCCATATTTTCAATTTTAATTGGCTTTTAATCCCTCCCGAACGGGGCCTTAATACTAATGTAATATGACGATGAAGTGCAGATTGGGGTAAAATCACATAGATTACTTTTGGGTGGTTCTAAATAAACTTTAGATATACAGAAATATTTAATACCAATATGATATGATGATGAAATGATTTAACATAAATTAATTTAACTTTAAAAAGAACTACTTATTTCATGTTGTCTTACTCAATCATCTGAAATAAGTAGATTTTACAACTTATATAATTTACTGTAAGCGGTAAAATAAATAAACATTTCATGTATGCTTTATTAACAACTATAAAGTAATTAAGCACTTATTTCTGAAAAATAAGGTTTCCACTTACAAGCTATAGAAAGCAATCTCGTTAGGTTGACAAGTTTTCCAAACTTTCACGCTGCCACATGAAATAGTGGTATAATTACTCAAATTACAGCCAAAAAATAAACTAATGCCAATTCACCACTTAATTCCTCAACTTCTACATTTACTCTTGCATCTCCATTTCTCTAACTTTTCTTTTCTTTAATTATTTACCAACAAATCACCAAACATGATCGAATATCATTAATCCACTAATACTAACTGAATTCAAGTCACTGCCTAATTTAACCCATATACATAATCCAACAGCTAGACTCCAATATTTGTCATTTAGCTTCATTCAAACCTTTGAAATCTGAGAAACCAAAGGTTTGATAAAAACAGCACCAAAATTCCAGATATAGAAACTTAACATAAATTCTGAATATAGAAAGTTGACAGAAACTTTTGACAAAAATAGCACTTTTTTGGACGGAATTTCAATAACACCACTGTATTACCTTTGCTCAAAAATAGCTTAAAATTGCTTAAATAATGGAGGAAATTCAAGCTCAAATCCTTAAATCAAGTATTTGGTATTATATAAACACAAGGAAATAAAGAATAAGTCTCTCTTTCACAAACCCATTTTCAAAGTTTCACTTTCTTCAACATATCTTCTCCAATATTTATTTTCGCTTCCAAATCTTTAAAGTTAAACCACTAATTACAAACCTAAATGTAACAATATTCAACAACAAAGAATTACTCACCTCTTGAAAATAAGGAGAAATTGGAGGAATGTATCAGTTGAGCCCGCCCTTCTTTTTTCTCCTTTCTTACTTCCCCCTTTTTTTTATTATTCTTGTCCTTCCTTCTTTTTCTCGATCTTCTGATTTCAACCTTTCCCAAATGGAAAATGGATCCCTTTCCCTTGTAGTTAATGGAGAAATAAACTGTAATTGCAAATCAAGTCTCCAATATTCATATAAGATAACTTTTAGCCCTTGAATTATACAAATAGAAACTAAATCCGGAGATTTTTATTTTATTTTATTTATAACCCTTAAGAACTTGTAATTGTAGAATAGAACCCATAAAAATTATTTGTTCAATTTAAATCACCATTTGATTTTGACTAAATATTTTTAAACTTTGACTACAAATAGTGGAGTGTAACACTATACTTCGCTCTCGTTTGCCCCAATAAATTATAATTCTTTTTTTTTTTTCTCTTCTCATCAATTATACATTTTTCAATGAAATAATATTACACGTAAATTCGAAAAAAATTTCTTCTTTTTTAACTACACATTCTCCAATATATTATTATTCCTCCCATTATAACGTTGAATAATGGGGGGCCAAACGGGTTTGCTCGAATTGAGAAAAACAATTGCACAAAATTCATAATTGAGCTAACATCACTAAATTAAGTGAAAATACTCTAGCACTGGCCTGATGGAAGGTCTAGAGATGGTGAACGGTGAAATACTTCGAGAGAGAAAAGTTTGAATGGGAAAAGAAGTGTGGGTTCACTCGCATTCAAGGTGGATCCACGGATTCGAAACCAAAATACTTGTGAGTTTAAAATTGTGGCCTAACTATGCTTTTGTTTAGCTTCCTAGAAGTTACATTTTTGTTGACAATTACACCAAAGGGTTATTTATAAAATAATTAAACATGAAAATTTTCAATTTCACCATAAAAATAAACAATGTTACTACTTGTAATCCTACTCAGTGTTAATACTTATTAGACTATTTTTTCTTGGATCAAGTCATCAAGATAGTTGATTTGTGTACTTCTTGAAATATATTCAATTGAGACGAGGTGATCATCTATATAGATTTTGTGTTACAGAGCTAGTGAGTCACTTTTTATTCACAATGATCTACAAATATTATTCATTTATTGACTACGCGTTTTTATTTATTTGTAGTTTACACTATTTATATATATTTTTCAAACATGCTCAAATGCTGACTTGTCGTTTTTTCAATCAATTAAAAAAAATCAAATTTTATACAACTTTGAAAGAAATGAGTGGAATGATCACCTAAAAAAAAAAATCAAATATTTTTTTGAGAAATCTTACAAGAATTTTTTACTTATTTTACTAAATTATTGACTACTTATTTTACTAAATAGAATTTACAAAATTGACATGCACATCCACGTGATGCGTGAATAATTTCCAATATATACTTATTTTACACGATTAATTAAAAATATTTAAAAATTTACGCTAATTGTGTTATTACGAAACTTAAAATATCAAATATAACCTTATTTAAAATTAGCATGCGTTAAAACGAGACACTAATATTTACATAATTTTTATTTGTATTAGAAATATGACGAGAAAATTAGTCTTTTTGCCCTCTTTGGAAGCTAATCGTTATGAATAAACTTCGGCTTAACAAATAAAAAAATAACATATATCAAATAAACTAAATCATAAATATTAGTCTTAAATTTCACGGTAAAACATAAATATAATCATTAAAAATATTACAAATCAAAACTCTATAATTCTATTTATTATAAAGGAAAATTACAGCATCAGACCTTAACCTTTTCGACTTTTGTAGACTTTACTCTAACCTTCATTTTGTGTCTGGAGGTCCATTACGTTTCATAAATATGCAGTTGGAGTCCATCTGGAAGGAAATTTTCACTTTTTCATTAGTTGGCCAATAAAATGATTTTAACCACATTATTAATTATTTTTATAAGGATAAAATGGTAACTTTATCTCTTTACATAAAATTAATTAAATAAAAAATAAAAACTATCATCTTCCACAACTACCCCATCCCCATCCAAACCCTTACTCCTACCACAAAACCTACCCCTAGCTACCCATCGTCGCCCGTCGCCTTCGCCACCATCGTTGAATCCACAACTTCCACCACCTCTGCTACCCTCTTCTTCACCGTCAAATGGAACCCAAATGAAAAATCAAAATCAAAGCCATCATCACCCCCCAACTACAACGGAAAGCTACTCCGTCTGCATATGAAAATAACTGAAGTTCTGACCATTCAACATTCTAGAGTTTAATTTGCGGTCGCCGTTCCGCGATAAATGATGATCTTACCAAAAATCGTCACCTGTTGAATTCTGAGCTTGATCACTGACACGAGCTAGGTCTTTCGGTGCCCGAAACAAAGGCGTCGATGTGTGTCCTCGTCGCCCCTCCGATGCTTAAGTCAGATAGGGAAGTTGAGTATATGCTAAATATATGTATGTAAAAACGTACCTAAATGATGGATGGGAGTGCTGTATTTATAGGGGAAAGTAAGAGAGTTGTAGTAGGACACATCACCTTGATTTCAGGCTTTATTGTTGGGACACGTGCTGAATAGACGTCTCCTATTCTTCCCGCAATTCTAGCAGGGGTAGACTCCTTCCTCACTTAAAACATTTGAGAAACAGTAATTGGGTAGAATTAGGACACTTTCATGGAGGTGGATTGGTGACGCGTGATCGCGGAGCTTTTTGAGAGAAGCCAAGTAAATATCCCGAGCATGTATGTATCCCGAGGACTATTAACGAGACTTTTGAGGCTATTCGGGAGATGGTCATCCTCGAGCTCGAGGACTAGGAACCCCAAAAGGGGGAGGTGGGACCAATGCCAGTCGTCGTGCTCGAGGTATATCAAAAATATCGTCATCATTGGCCCCCGTGCATCTACATCTGACGCTCCAGAGTTAGGTGTAGATGTAAACCAAATCGTCGTTATAGAGTCGTGAAAATGTCGTCGAGAGGATGACCATGCCCTTGGATAGTTCGGTGCAGCTCGATGAAAACATTCCAACTGCCTTGAATGTTCGGGGGTTAATAAATGAGGCGGTTGACAGGGGTCGTTGGATGCTTGACACGTGGCATGATCCAACGGCCCAGGTGGCGACTGTTGGCATCCCCTGTTCAAGTCCTATAAATATCACGCTCACTTTTTCATTTTTCACTTTTCACTCACTGTAAAAATTTCTCTGCCAAGTCATGCTCGAGCAATCTCCTTAGGAATTCCTTGGGGCTTCTAGTGATTTTGAGGTAAGGCTAGAGGGGGTAGCGAGGATATGGGAGCATCCTTGATTCCGGTGGCTATTCCCTTAGACGCCCGTCCTAGGAACCAAGGCAACGTCGAGTATAAGGAGCCCGACGACCCTTGTAGGTTTAAAGAACACTTAGCGGTGGCAGCAGCCCGGGAGTTCAGGCTAATGCCTGAGTGTAATATTAGGTCCCCAACCTCGAGGATAGAATGGGACAGGCCCGGGCAAATGAGTTTGTGATCTTTAGGGACACTCTTAAGGCCGGGTTCAAGTGGCCCATGCATCCCTTCTTCTTAAGCCTTCTGGTCGAACACTCCATGTGCCCGGGGCAACTAGTGCCCAATGGGTGGAGGATGCTTATTTATTTTTTCTTAGCCTGTAGGTATTTGGGGTTTGAGCCATACGTCGACCTCTGTCGAATGGTCTTCGAGCTCAAGCACCTTCCTCAGTATACATGCTTTGCATACCTGTCCACCCGAGGAGGGTTTAGGGTCCCCAGCATGCCGAGCTCGCTTAAGGGCTAGAAAGATAAGTGGTTTTACGTCCTTACTCAGGATATCGACTTTCCCTTTTGGTCGGGGTGGGGTGTTCCTGATGTCGCCAAGTTTTGTGAGGGTCAAGCGTACTTTGAGTCTCTAGAGCGTCATAGGCAGATGCTCGAGGATCTCGAACCTTTGTTGCCAGACATGAAGACCATCCTCGAGGACGAGGTATTAGAGCTTGCTGATGTGAGAGGTGTTGAGGGTAGGGTCTTTACTCCTTGTGTCCTCGTTCTATTCTTCTTGATAACGGTCGGCCTAATTACTTGTCTATTTTCACAGGAATGTCTTTCGACCCGTCTGCTCTGCGTAAGCATGTCCAGGGCAAAGCGAAGGCTCCTCAGCCTCAGTCAGGGGTCTCGAAGAAAGGTCAGAAAAGAGCTTGCGTCCACAAACGCGATGATCACCCTCGAGGCCCTAGGGAGAGCTCTAAGGCTGCCCAACCCGCCCCGAGCCCAAGACCATCTGCCACACCGACGTCCTCCCAGAGGGAGCTTCCTCCCCGGCGAACTCCCGAGGTTGTAGACCTCGAGGATGATAGCATACCACCCATAACCTCGGTCATCGAGGACTATGAACGATGCCACTTGGTTCCGAGCATCGTGGTGAAATACCGGGGAGACATTGGCTTTGACGAGGGAATGAAGGCCCTCGAGCTCTTAACTCTGAAGGTAATTGATTAGATCATCCTGTAATTCTTTGGAGTTATTCTATCGACGTCTGATGATCGGTGTTTGACGTGTAGACACTGAGTGTTGCTCGAGGTCTGGCTCTGCAAGGGATGGACGAGTCGCACAAGATGTCCGGACTTGTAGAGTCTGTCGAGCTTAGAGACAAGAGGATTGAAGACCTCAGGGCCGAGCGTGAAGCCCTGCTCAAAAAACTGAAAGATGCTAGAGAAGAGGTTCGTCGTGCCCGGGACAGCGAGGGTGCAGCAAACGATGAAGCCGAGGAGCTGAAACTCGAGCTCGAGAAAAAGAGCCATGAGCATGAAGCCCGATTGACCGAGGCCAAAGCTCGAGCATGAGAAGAATTCAAGACCTCAGCTGAATGTGACAAGATTAAGGTCGAGTATGCGTCGGGGGAGTACTTTCATGCCTTTAAGGAGGCTCGAGCTTACCTTCGCTCCAAACACCCCGACGTTCAAGTCGAGGACTTGAAGACTGTGCCCAGTGTCGCGGACACTCTCGAGCTGTCGGAGTCCGAGGAAGCCAACAAAGATGATGAGGACGAGGACGACGATGTAGAGGTCGATGTCGAGGCTTCTGATCATGCTCCTGAGGACTAGTCTAGGGCCGAGGATTCTTTTTGCTTATTTTGATTTGAAGTACATAGCCCGACGTTATGGGCCGATTTTTGTTCTTAAATTGTGCAAGTACATTTCTTGACCTATTTTTGTTTTGAATGAATGTTCAATGTCAGGCTACGTACTTCGCATCTTGTGTTTTGGTATCTCGATTACTTAGGTCGACGGCCAACACAATGATTAGGCTCGACAACCTAGTAGCTTACAAATCCCCGATGTAGAATCTGAGCTCGAGGTCATTATATTTGATTCAATTGCTGCCAAGTTCCAGCAATGATGATAAAGCAATTAATAAACTCTGTATAATATATAGGGCTCAATGATAGTTGTTCGCTGAAAATCGTACCGCAAGCGCACGGGTCGCGTTCAAGTAATAAAGTGGACCTTAAGAGTCCGGATTGTCGATCCCATGAGGAATGTATACTTTGGATTACGCACTCTAATCAATTTTAATTCTAACGACAAAAATAAACACACACATTTAAAAACAAGATTTAAAACTAACAATCTACAAAATAAGAAAATAAAGGTGTCTTGGCAAATTTCGGAGGGAAAAGTGTGGTTGGAATTTACAACGTCGCTTAACCTATTGTTTCATTGATCTCGAACCAATTATATGCCGATGCATATTATCAAAATGCGATAGTTAGACCCGATTCTCCTGTTATAGCTAATACCCTCTTTCGAGCGCATATTAACCCTAATTAGTCAATTCATACCACATATTTCTATGTCAATACAAAGTTAACCAATTGCATGAATTTCTGTGAAAATACTCAGAGGATCACATGAGGTAGGTGTGTATCTCTACATCACCTAGACGCGCCTAGTATACTAGACAAACCCATGGCATCAATCATTTCGGTCTAATTAATGCAATCATTGTTCAACAGTCACACATAATTACCTAATAATTTCATCTAGTTGTCAATTAGATGAATCGAACACTTTGGTCTATTAAATGCAACTATCTTGCAACAATCACATTAAAATTAATTACAATCATTTAAGCGTCACCAAAAATGATGTAAAACCTAATAATTTCATCTTGTCGTCACAAAAATGAAATCATCTTAAACATGATGATCGATACACTATGATTTTGATAACAACTGCATTTATCACTAAACATGTAGATATATCGATAATCAATGAAACAACTAGATTAAGTTCATTTCATAAATTCCAACACAATAAACTTAACTCATTTTATAAAAGTGATAAGCAAGGAGATTCAAATTACAATACATAACTAACATTGGAAAAATCATGAAGAAAATACAAAAATGAAGATACAACCCTTTTTGTGTAGATTTGAATTTCTCCAATAGTTTCTCCAAGTTCCTTTGATGCTTGATCTCCTTGCCATCAACTTTTCATCTCCAAAACAAGCCAAGAACAACCAAAAGAAAAGAAAAGAAAAGAAAAAGAAAAGGAAGAAAACTAGAGAGAAAAAGGAAAGAAAACTAGAGAGAAAATTTATAAAAACTAAAACTAACTAATACTAAACTAAACTATCTAAAAATCTAACTAATCTAATTCCTATTCTATTCCTTATATAAAAAAAAACGTGCCAGCCTTATCTTTATATAAAGATGAGATATTTTGTTTACTTAGTAATTAAGTAATCCAAAATATCCTAGGAAAAAAATTGCAACCAAGTCCCTAAACTTTTGGAAAGTGGCAAAATAGTCCCTTAACTTTGATCTTGTACAATTTGGTCCTTGACTTTTGACCTTCATTTCAGTTAGGCCCTTTATACATTACACTTCAAGTCCTCCAACTTTTGGGCTTGTGCATTTCAGTCCCCAACTTCACCATTTTGTTCACTTTTAGTCCATTTTCATCATTTTTCGCTCCGTTCTTCTTCTTATCGGGGTTTTCGCCTACAAAAGTGAAAAATACACAATTATGCAAAGAAATAAACTTAATTTCATTTCCAATTAAATATAGAAAAGTGCCGAATAAGTGTGTTTTTGCACACTTATCAATAGTAAGTTTCGACCATCTTGTGTAACGAGCACGATGATAGGGAGAACTGAAAATGCGTCTTGAGCTTGAGAATATCCGTGAGGATAATTAAAGTGATGAGCTCGAGGGTAGCTCGTTCAATAATTCAATCCTGAGTTTGAGGATAACTTATTTCAGAATTAGAGTAATGAGCTCGAGGATAGCCCAGAGGATAATTAAAGTTCTGAGCTCGAGGATAGCTCATCTTCAATAATTTTATGTAATGGCCTCGAGGAGAGCACATTTAATAACGTAGTCTTGAGCTCGAGGATAGCCAAGTGGATAATTAAAGTTATGAGCCCGAGGATAACTCATCTTCAATAATTTTATGTAATGGCCTCGAGGATAGCACATTTAATAACGTAATCCTGAGCTCGAGGATAGCCAAGTGGATAATTAAAGTTATGAGCCCGAGGATAGCTCATCATCAATAATTTTATGTAATGGCCTCGAGGAGAGCACATTTAATAAGGTAATCCTGAGCTCGAGGATAGCCAAGTGGATAATTAAAGTTATGAGCCCGAGGATAGCTCATCATCAATAATTTTATGTAATGGCCTCGAGGAGAGCACATTTAATAATGTAATCCTGAGCTCGAGGATATCCCAGTGGATAATTAAAGTTATGAGCCCGAGGATAACTCATCTTCAATAATTGAAGTAATGGACTCGAGGATAGCACATTCAGTAATTCGATTCTGAGCTCGAGGAGAGTTCAGCTTACAGCTTAAGTCATGAGCTCGAGGAGAGCCCATTCGATAGTTAATGAGCTCGAGGAGAGCATATTTAGTAATTCGATTCTGAGCTCGAGGAAAGCCCAGCCAACGGCTAAAGTAATGAGCTCGAGGAGGGCCCATTTAATATTTTTATACTCGAGCACGAGGACTTACAGCCGGAGTTTTAGCCAAGCCCTATTTGGGAATGGTCGTGCTCGAGGTTGGCTCATGCATGTATGAGGAGAGTTGCTCGCTCTATACCATGAGGGCCCGTTGGTGACGGGATTTTTGTTGAGATCATGCCCGTATCATGTCTCGAGGTAAGCTCATGCATGTATGAGGAGAGTTGCTCGCTCTATGCCATGAGGGCCCGTTGGTGACGGGACTTTTGTTGAGATCATGCAAATATTTCGACGGGACTTTTGTTGAGAGCATGTCTCGAGGTATGCTCATGCATGTATGAGGAGAGTTGCTTGATCTATGCCATAAGGGCCCGTTGGTGACGGGACTTTTGTTGAGATCATGCCCGTAGCATGTCTCGAGGTAAGCTCATGCATGTATGAGGAGAGCTGTTCGCTCTATGCCATGAGGGCCCGTTGGTGACGGGACTTTTGTTGAGATCATAATAATATTTCGACAAATCTCTTGTTGGGCCTTTCCTAACAGTTATTTCATATAAACTTTTGTGTTCTGGAGTAACATGGGCTCGTAGGCCTTAATAAGTAATTTGCCGAAAGAAAAATGCGAGGGGCGCGCAAGCCCGATGAATACTCATAAAACTAAATGTAAGCAAAAGTAACTGCATTGGGCATGCAAGCCCGAAAAATAAAGATGAAAATAATACCAGTAACACGATGAGGTCATGATATCTACTTGTAATAAATTTTGAGATTGTCGACGTTCCTGGCCTTGGTAGTGGTTTTCCCGATGTATCTCGAAAGCTGTATGCTCCTCCTCGAACTTGTCGGACAACTTCAAATGGTCCTTCCCATGTCGGGCCGAGTTTCCCTGGGGTGTGACCGACAGCCTCGGCTTTTCTGAGTACTAGATCCCCCATCCTGAATCTCCTGGGTCGGACCTTGCTATTGAAGTACCGGGCTGTTCGATTCTGATAGGAGGCTACTCTCAGTACGGAATGCTCTCGTACCTCCTCCAGGAGGTCAAGATGCTCAGTAGTATGTTCTCCAGTACTGTGCTCCAAACGCCTAAGTGATGGGAGGCTGACTTCAATGGGGATTGAGGCTTCCACTCCGAAAGCTAGCGTGAAGGGGGTCTCCCCTGTCGTCGTTTTGTGCGAGGTACTGTAAGTCCACAATATGGAAGGCAGCTCCTCGGGCCAGTTACCGTGAGCACCTTCGATCCTAGTACGGAGGTCCTGGAGTATAATTCGGTTGGGCACTTCAGCCAGACTATTACTCTGGGGGTGCGACACTGTGGTTAGATGATGATTTATCCCGAGGTTAGTACAAAAGTCCCTGAACCGTGCGTTGTCGAATTGTCTTCCGTTATCAGTGATGAGCACCTTCGGCAACCCGAACCTACATGTGATGGATTTCCAGACGAACGTCCTGAGCTTCGGCTCTGATATGGTTGCCAGAGGTTCCGCTTCTGCCCACTTAGTAAAATATTATACGGCTACTGCCACGAATTTTGTTGTCCTCTTGCCATCGGGAACGGCCCGAGGATATCAACTCCCCATTGCTCAAAAGGGGCAGAGCAACATATGGTGGTAAGCTCTTCAGTTGGGATATGGATGATATTACCGAATCTTTGACATTTATCACATTTCTTTATGTAGTCCGAGGCATCTTTCTTCATGGTTGGCCAGTAGTATCCATACCTTATAAGTTTATAAGCAAGAGCACGGGCTCCCTGATGGTTCCCGCATATCCCATCGTGAACTTCTGCCATGGCTTGTGTTGATTCCGAGGGTCTGAGGCATCTAAGGTATGGGAGCGTAAAACTTAGGCAGAAGAGGAATCCTCAGATCATACAGTACTTTGATGCCCTAGATCGGATGCTCCTAGCTTCCCTTGGATCCTCGGGTAGATTTCCATTAGTTACGAACTCAACTATAGGGTCCATCCAGGAGGGCTCAGTGTTAATGTCCATGACTGTCTGTTCTTGACTTATGCTTGGTTCTGTTGCAATTTTGATGTGGACTGTCTTGTCAAGCCCATCTACTCCCATGAAAACAAGTCTTGATAATGTGTCTGCTTTTCCATTTTCTGCTCTGGCAATTTTTAGAATCTGGCAATCCTCAAATCGTCTCTGCAGATCATGCACTTTCAAACAGTACATAGTCATTTTTTCGTCCTTCCTTTCAAATGTTCCTTCTATCTGCCCTACCACAAGTTGTGAGTCACTAAATAGCTTGACGTGTTCAATTCCCAGGCTATTGGCGAGCTCAAGAGCAATGACCACAGCCTCATATTCTGCTTCGTTGTTGGTGGCCTCAAATTCGAACCTAAGTGCACATTGAATTTCAGTTAGCTTGTCCAGACTGTTGATGATGATGCCTGCACCCGAGCCCGATGAGTTTGAAGCTCCATCTACAAATATTTCCCACGAGTCAACCACAGTTGTCGGGCTAGCCCCTGGCCCCCGAGCCCTAGGGGTGAGTTCCGCAATGAAATTTGCTAGCACCTGCCCTTTGATAGATGGCCTGGGCTTGAACTCTATATCAAATTCTCCCAACTCAATGGCCCATTTCAACAATCTACCTGAGACGTCTGGCTTCTGGAGTATCTGTTTGAGTGGTTGGTTAGTAAGGACTACAATGGGATGTGATTGAAAATATTGTCGTAGCTTCCGAACTGCCATAACTAGTGCCAGGGCAAGTTGTTCTGCCAATGTATACCTTATCTCGGCGTCCAATAACACTTTGCTCACATAGTAGATGGGCTGTTGAGCCTTCTTTACCTCTTTCATTAGTACTCCGCTAACTGCATTTTGAGATACGGCCAGGTACAAGTATAATGTATCCTCGGGCTCGGGTTTTGTGAGCACTGGAGGAGTAGCCAATGTTTGTTTAAGTTCCTGAAGGGCTCTTTCGCAGTCCTCGTTCCAACTAAAGTC
The DNA here is from genome assembly GCA_035079005.1 of Fraxinus americana. NCBI lineage: Eukaryota > Viridiplantae > Streptophyta > Magnoliopsida > Lamiales > Oleaceae > Fraxinus > Fraxinus americana. The sequence continues at coordinate 8,405,103 of CM068714.1, forward strand.
CCGATTGCCTCTCAGGACTCTGAAGAAGGGGAGACACATGTCAGCTGCTCTGGACATGAATCTATTTAAAGCAGCGACCCTACCTGTCAACTTCTGAACCTCTTTCTTATTCTTCGGTGATTCCATGTTTATTAGAGCCCGTATTTTATCTGGGTTTGCCTCAATCCCCCTGTGAGTGATCATGAAACCCAAGAAATTTCCTGATGCCACCCCGAAAGCACACTTTGTGGGGTTCAACTTCATCTTATACCTCCGCATCGTCGAAAATACCTCCTCTAGATCGGTAATATGCTCATCCACTTTCTTACTTTTGACAACCATATCATCGACGTAGGCTTCGATGTTCTTCCCTATCATATCAGCAAAGACTTTGTTGATGAGCCGTTGATATGTTGCCCCCACATTTTTTAAACCAAATGGCATGACCTTGTAACAATAGATGTCTGAGTCGGCTATAAATGACGTCTTCTGTTGGTCTTCTTCAGCCATAAAGATCTGGTGGTAGCCCGAGAAAGCATCGAGAAAGCTATATAGCTTATGACCCGAGGTGCTGTCCACCAAGTTGTCGATCCGAGGTAGAGGATAGCTGTCCTTTGGGCATGCCTTGTTGAGATCAGTGAAGTCAATACACACCCTCCACTTTCCATTGGGCTTCTTCACGAGAACAACATTGGCGAGCCAATCCGGATATTGGACCTCTCTAATGAATCGGGCACTGATGAGCTTATTGATTTCCTCGAGTATAACCTCCCGCCTTTCAGGCTCAAATTGCCGCTTCCTCTGTTTTATGGGTCTAGCATCAAGCCTCACATTCAAACGATGGACGATGACATCAGCGTCTATCCCGGACATGTCTTCAACCTTCCAGGTGAACACATAAATGTTACGTGATAAGCACTTGATGAGCTCTTCTTTTAAAAGGGGATCAAGCTCTCGGCCAATCGTTACCTTTTTACCATGCCCGAGCACGACCTCTACCAAGTCTTCCACTGGAGCAAGTCTATCGTGACGCTCGAACTCGAGCTCATTGGCAGACAACTGCATAACGTTAGTGCCCAGGCCTTGGATGCTCGCGACATAACACTTTCTTGCCGCTGACTGATCCCCGTGTACAACTCCTATGCCGTGGCCTGTCGGGAATTTCATAGCAAGATGAAAGGTAGAGACTATGGCTCTGACTTTATTCAGTAGTGGTCTTCCAAGTATGGCGTTGTAAGGCACAGGCATCCGGACAACGTGGAATGGCGTGATCTCTGTCACCTGTTTCTGCGCCGTGCCCAAGGTTAGGGGAAGGTCCACAATACCTTCAGGGATAATTGCTCCACCCCCGAAACCCTGGAGAGGTGTCTTGACCAACCTGAGTTGGTTGGTAGAAATCCCCATCTTCACATATACGTCATGGGACAGTACATTGGCTGCACTTCCATTATCTACCAATATCCTTTTGACTTCAAAGTTGGCTATTATAGCGGTTATGACCAAGGCATCATCATGAGGGTATGTTATGCCTTCCGAGTCCTTGGATCTGAAGGTTATGTCATCCGTGCTGTAGAGGTTGCTCCTCTCAACTGAACCATATTGTCGAGCATATTGCTTCCGCCCATTGTATGAATCTCCTCCCGACGATATTCCTCAACAATAATGTTGATCGTTCATGCCGTTGGCTTGTTACCTTCCCCAGAACCCGAGGTCCTTCTCCTATTGTCGTTATTCCTCGGGCGTTTGTCATTCCCGAAGTAGGATTTCAGGAATCCTCTTCTGATCAGTATCTCGATCTCCCGTTGTAACATCACACATTCTTCCGTCGTGTGCCCATGATCTTTTTGATAATCACAGTATTTATTTTTATCCCTGGCATCTGGTGGAGACCGCAACCTCGAGGGCCATTTGAGCTCCCTCATGTCCCTAATCTCCATTAATATGTTGGTCTTCAAGGTATTTAAACGGGTGAAGGGTCCGGGTGGTCCATCCTGTCTTAGTTTCCCCCAGCCCTGATCTTGTCTCAAATTTGGTTCATGCGACCTCTTCTGCTGGGGCTTCTCAGAGTTCGGGGTCGTCTTCATCGCCTCCTCCATATTAATGTATTTTTCTCCTCGGGTAAGAAGATCAGTCACAGACTTCGGGGGTGTTTTAGATAGAGACATCTTGAAGGCCTCACACCTCACTGCGTATGTCAAAGCAGAAACAGCCGTCGTGATGTGGAGGTCGGGTATTTGCAATCTTTCCTTATTAAACCTGGTCATGAAATTATGTAGGGTCTCATTCGGGCCTTGTCTGAGCTGCATGAGGGTTGCCGCCGTTTTCCTGATATGCTTGCTACTTGCGAAAAAGGCGGAGAACTTATCCGCGAGGTCGGAGAATGAGGCTATGGAATTAGGCTCCAGTGAGGCGAACTAATCCCTAGCAGCATTTGTCAGGGTTTGGGGAAAAGCCTTGCACATTACCGAGTCAAGTGCAACCTGTAGGTTCATGACATCCGTATACACATTGAGGTGGTTGATGGGGTCAGTGGTCCCATCGTATTCCTTCACGCGGGGGAACTTAAACTTGTCCGGGAGTGGATAAGAAAGAAGTTCCGGCGTAAACGGAGTGCTAGGGACGAACCCTATCGTCCCCTTGGCATTCTTCTGTAGTCCGACCGCAATCCCGTCCTGTATGATCCGGGCCAGTTCTTCCGAGTCCATGGTAACCACTCTCGAGGCCGAGGCCACTTGGGGTATACCCGAGGCTCCCGACCCACCATTGTCATGGGCTCCGTTATTATCTCGAGCCCGAGCATCTGCTGTGAAATCCTCCCGTGCCACCGGTGTGTGTTCCGGCGCCGGGTCCTGGGGCGCATTCCTTCCAATCAGTAGCTGGATTAACGTCGCAACTTGCTGGCGAAGGTCTTCAAACGCTCCAGCAGTAACCATAGTCGGTTGAGGGGTTGGTATCACTGATGACTCCCCCTGATGTGCAGGGTGTTCCGTGACGGGGGGCTGGTTCGGAGGAGATGAGCTTACTGGAAGATGACCTGAACGTGTATTCACCATGACTTTTGGTAGCGTTTCCCACAGACGGCGCCAATGATCTTACCAAAAATCGTCACCTGTTGAATTCCGAGCTTGATCACTGAGATGTTCGCGAGCTAAGTCTTCCTGGCACGCCCATGGTCATCCTCTCGACGACATTTTCACGACTCTATAATGACGATTTGGTTTACATCCACACCTAACTCTCGAGCTTCAGATGTAGATGCACGGAGGCCAATGATGATAATATTTTTGATCTACCTCGAGCACGACGCCTGGCATTGGTCCCACCTCCCCCTTTTGGGGTTCCTAGTCCTCGAGCTTCTACGGTCCTCGAGCTCGAGGATGACCATCTCCCGAATAGCCTCAAAAGTCTCGTTAATAGTCCTCGGGATACATACATGCTCGGGATATTTACTTGGCTTCTCTCAAAAAGCTCAGCGATCACGCGTCACCAATCCACCTCCATGAAAGTGTCCTAATTCTACCCAATTACTGTTTCTCAAATGTTTTAAGTGAGGAAGGAGTCTACCCCTGCTAGAATTGCGGGAAGAATAGGAGACGTCTATTCAGCACGTGTCCCAACAATAAAGCCTGAAATCAAGGTGATGTGTCCTACTACAACTCTCTTACTTTCCCATATAAATACAACACTCCCATCCATCATTCAGGTACATTTTTACATACATATATTCAGCATATACTCAACTTCCCTATCTGACTTAAGCATCGGAGGGGCGACGAGGACACACCTCGACGCCTTTGTTTCAGGCACCGGAAGACCTAGCTCACGAACATCTCAGTGATCAAGCTCGGAGTTCAACAGGTGACGATTTTTGGTAAGATCAAATGACAAGGCATTTCTTCATTGAATTTTAAAATTCCCTTCAAATTTTGTGCGGCAATTGAGCACCAGAGCTTGGAGAAACTGCAACATGAGAGCTCCTTAGGTAGTAGTTGCTTCGCGGTCTAACAACCAGTCCATGCCGACGGTGACGACAGCTAAGGCCATTAAAAAAACTTGGACCAATAAACATATTTTGGTCGGGATAGATTTTGGACCAAGAAAGGTCGATAATTGATTCTGTTTATGCTGGAAATGTCCAAAAGAGCAATTCATTTGCTGTTTTTGAAATTATTGTTGTTGGAGTTGCAATTGCTGTTGTTAGGGAGAGTAATTTTGGTTTTGGGTTGGGGTAGGGTTTGAATGGGATGGGATACGTTTGGAAGATGATGGTTTTTTTATTTTTTATTTAATTATTTTAAAAAAATTTATATGGAAAGAGTTAAAGTTATTATTTTACCCTTATAAAAATAATTAATAATGTGGTCAAAATCATTTCATTGTTCAACTAACGAAAAAGTGGACGATTTTCGTCTAGATGGACCACAATTGCATATTTATGAAATGTTAGGAATCTTCGCTGGTTCAAAATTGAGATTAGGGTAAAGTTTTAAAAAATTAAAAATATGAGGAACCGCTGCTGCGATTTTTCCTTATTATAATGATACAATATGATAAAAACATTTCAACTAGTTAGTTGTACTAATCAGTGCAACATTTACAATTATAACATATGATCAATTATCTCCATAAAGACAAAATTATAATATATTAATTTATTTATTATATTAAATAATATAAAATAACTAATGAAAGAAAATGAATAGAAAAGTTAAATAAGATAATATTATTTTATAACTTTTTGTGAATTATTCATGCTTCTATATCATCCAAATATTGTCGAATCACTATAAGTTCCTTGTTATTATGCAACCAATTTCAGGACAAATTACCGCATTAACTATATTTGCACTCAACGAACCCCTAAAATAATAAAAAATTCAACCACTAGTAGGGAATGTAGAAGTATAAACAATTGTTTTTATTTGAATATCTAAAACATTTTTAGCAATTTGGGTCTTGTATTTATTTGCATTCAAATCAAAGTAATATGCCAAAAGACTCATTTGTTAAATTTTCAAAACGACCATTTAAGCAATCTACCAAATCATTTTAGTAATTAACGGTAAAATCTAACAACTAAGTTAAAATGTAAATAATTAATTGAGTAATATGACCAGAAAATTAAGACACAAATAAATAAAAAATGTTGTTCAGTTAAATTTAAGGGAGCCCGACACATATTAGAACAAAACAAAACAACACAACTACTAATATAATATAGCAAACAATTACCAAAAATAAAAAAAAAATTGGATAAACTAACCCGAAAATTTAGTAGAAATTTTAAAAAATTATTAGTAAAAAGAAAAGAAATGAGTAAGTTTGAATTAAAATTTTGATTTAATTGTCTATTCAATTGTAATGGGTAGTCGATGAATATGGTTCAACACCAATATTTTAATACTTCACCCAATTTGAGGATTTTGAGTTCATAGTTATGACGACCTATATATACTTGTATATGATCTATGAAATTGATAATTGTCTATTTAGGTATTGATTTTACTTAGGTTATGTTTAATATGGATGTATCTTTTTTAATTGGGTTGTGCTTGGTTTTAATTGAGTTGGATAAAATTTTAAATTTTTATTATTATTTTTTTTTTGTGAACGATTTGACATTTGAAACAATCCGTAATGATTGAATCCTAAACAAATCACTCTGAAGTGGTTTGATTCAGTTCAAAACAAAAATGTCGACGGATCCACATGGATCAAAATCAACGATTTCAAAAAAGCGATTTCGACTCGATTTTGCCGTTTGACAGTTTCGTTGTTCAGTCCTACTAATCATTGGATAAAATATGTTAATTACTTGGACAATTAAAATTTGATGCACTTATACTAACTTTGTTTCGTACTCATTATTTTTAGAATGTAGTTTTCTCTATCTTATTTTTAATTATACATTCTTTAATAAAATAATATTACACGTAAATTTAAATTTTTGCCTTATTTTTTGGGAAAAAATTAAAAATAAGGTGTTTAAGTTTCTAAATTCAAAAATCAGGTTTATAGTTTAAAAATTCAAAAATCAGATTTTATTTTTATTTTTATTAAATAAAGATAATAAAGTCACATTTTTGTGATTAATGGTCACATATTCATAATTATAAGTTACGAATTTATTTACTGGTCACATATCGTCAAATTTTTTGATCACAGATCCAAAAATTTGTACGTCACAGATTATTTTGAGGTTACAGATTATTTTTGAGTCATATTTGTTGGTCACAGATTATTTTTCAAACCATTGTCAAAATTTTTAGGTCACAAATTAAATATTTGGTCACAGATAACCAAATACTTGGTCACACACCACCAACAATAACCACCAACATCGCCGTCCCCGCCACAAAATCCCCACCACCACACGACCACCACCGCCGCCACCACCGCACAACTCACACCACCACCTCCACCGCACACAGCAGCACACCATTCATCGCACCACCACGCATCTGCAACACCGCAAAGCACATCACCGCCGCACCGCACACCTCACCACCGCACAACTCATACCACAAAGCACATCATCGCCGCACCCACCACCGCACCGCACACCTCCACCACCGAATCGTCATCACCACACCACTCAAAAAATTAAAAAAAAGGGGGGGGGGGGGGAAGAAAAATGCAGCGAAATCGCTGCTGAGGGAGGGAGGGAGGCGGAGGCGCGGCGGCGATGAGGAAGAGGTAGAGGCGGTGAGGAAGAGGGTAGAGAGGGAGACGAAAATGTAGAGGAATAGAATAGAAATGATTTAGGTTTTGTTTGGGATTAGGGTTATGTCTTAATATATTACCTGATTTTTGATTAAACAAATTTTGCACCTGATTTTTAAAAAGTAAACTTCAAACCCCTGATTTTTTATAATTTCCCTATTTTTTTGGCCATGTGTTCTTTATCAAAAATAAACGGGCTCATAGAAAGTGGTCTAAATATGGGCGTCGTCATTGAGCCATATTCTTTTGGAAAAATATATTTTGGAATAGTAGATTGATGTAGAATTTGTGATTAGAAAAGAAGAAAAAGTTATTGATGTGATAAAAAATGTTATTTTTATTCAAGAAAAAAATGAGTAGAAGAAAATTTTAAATTGATCCACAGACACAATGTTGGATATATAGCTCTTGTTTGGTCCCCATTATTTTACATTTTTTGGGGGTTGAAAATTTTTAGAATGGTGATTGATGGGAGAATGTGTGGTTGAAATTTTTTTGATTTGTGTGTAATATTATTTTATTTGATGAATATGTGATTGAAATAGAGAAACAAAAAATTTTAATGTAACGTGAAGTATTTTAACGGGACAAGGGCGTAATTACCCTTCGAAAAATCAATATTTCTGATTTGTTGCTCCAAAATTTCCCCAAACATTTCCGGGAAGTGAATACACAGGGTTCTAGGGTTTTGCAGAAAATTTATAATTAGCATGTCATCGAATTCTAATAGGCAGACATCAGTCGCCGCCGGACATCTGCAGGTGGTTGCGGTGGCGGAGAGGCAGGTGAAGGCGCTCCCTCCTCGGCCTCCAGCTTCGATTTCTTCCAATGCTCTAGTTGAATATACCCCACCCCAACCTAACCCTGAGGACGAGGACCTCGAGGTGAAACTACGCCGTATTATTGAATGTGTGCCCGTTCGGGTCAACAACACCTCTGGTAGTTCCGCTGGTTCTGGCTCCGGTGACTTCCATCAGGTATTTGCATACCTCTTTTTCTGATATGAAGTATTATTACATCACTTAGATTCGCAGTCTGATTTGGTTCATTTGAATTGACCGTTCCTGGATATTGTTATCATTTACGAGAATCACGATGTGGCATACTAATTCACCTGAATATGGAGTGTGAAATGTCTGTAGTTGAGATATTTGCCTTTAGTGAGCAATGTCATACGCTATTCTTTTCTATCATGTTCTTTTATATAGGTAAGATTCCATAGCAATATAGAAGCAAAATGATGGTTCATTTGGTCGAATTCTATGTACTCGCAATACATTTGTTGGAAGATGATGTTTCTTTTGGCAGAAGGGGCGTGGTTTGGCGTAGGTAGAACTACATCTGAAGATCGGATGAGAGCTATACAAGACCAACTTGTTCAGAGAGGCTGCCATGGTATAAAAATCCCACACCAGAAGCAAACATAGAAGCCAACTTTAAAAATCCCGAAACATGCTCGTTTCACTTATGCCCATTTTTATAAGTGTAGGCTTCTAAAAAGTACCCGATCTCCGGTAGTAAATAAATGGACTTGAATTTGAAAACCTAAAGGTCCACCACCAAAACTGATTAAAATTGAGGTGAAAGCCTCATGCAGCATGCGTCTAATGTCCAAGATGCGTAATCCTCTAGTTGTCAAGGGTACGCCTCGCCTCAAAGACCGCAAGGCGTACGCCTCACACGCCTTCAGAAACAATGGATCAACGTTGACATGAAATCGTGAAATGCAACCCATATTGAGTCTTGGGTTGATACTTTATATAGCATGTTGCCACTAACTGTTACTCCTATTTACCAAGCAATGGACAATTCCACTTTTTAACAGGGCAATTCAATTTAGTAGGCGGATTTAGAGATGAGAGAAATTGGTTGGCTTGCTAAATTCCCTTGCATCTGTACGCCTAAATTTGGACCATCTGTGGCGACAATGTGTACAGCAGGGGCGGAGCCCAGTACAGCCCAGGATGGGCACAGGCCCACCCTGAACTTTGGGCTCAATTTTTTTTTTTTAGTTAAAACTCCAGCCGGACAGCCCAACCCAAGGGAGAAAGCCCAAACATTTAAACCCATTTCATTTCCTTCCTCAAGCCTAAACCCATTTCATTTCCTTCCTCAATCAAAATCGACTCCTGCTCTCGCCTCTCAGCCTCCAATTCGCCTTCGCCTCTGGCAAGTCGTAGCTTCCATTTCCGGACAGTCGCCTCCATTGCAAACGCAGTCACTCAACTCAACAACTCCATCCTAGTCCACGCCAGTCCACAGTCACCTCCATTGCAGACTTCCAGCCTCCTCTGCTCTGCTCTCCTCGCAGACCAGTCGCCTCCTCTGCTCTCCTCCTCCACCGAACCACCTCCAGCCTCCGCCTCTATTGACTGCGTCTGCCAGGTATTTTCTTTATGCTTTAGTAATTTGTTATTTGGATTATTGGCAATTGGCGATAGCACCAGAAATGAGACCGAAAATCTGAAATACGTGATTTTAATTAATATCATGTTTGGGTATTGTTGTTTGCTATGTGTAGTAGATGAATATATTGTTGAGTATGGTTGAAAACTTGAAAATTGAAATTGAAATTGAAATTGAAATTGCAGTAGCCAGTAGAGTAGACTGTGTTGAAATGGAAATTGGGTATGGAAGAAATTTGGGTATTGCTGACTTCTGAGTGTTGTCCCGTTGTTGAGTTGAAATTGCTAAAATTTGGGTATTGTTGAAAGTTGGCTATTGTTTGTTGAATTGAAATCTCATGAAGAGATTCTTTCAGAGAATAACTGACTTGGACAATGTAAATGTTGTTGGGGCGACGTCGAATAATGTGGAATTTGACGTCAATAAACTTCCTACTGATCAAGTTCTAAGGATACCCATTATGAATTACAATGCTAACATCCATGACAAAACTTGACGTTGATTATCAGGTAAAGTGTGCCCCCCGTGACCAAAAATTCTGGCTCCGCCCCTGGTGTACAGCGTAGTGGGACCCACAAGATATGGTGTCTGCATGTTCACACAAATGGTTTAATCCATGCTCTTGCAAAGCGCGAATGCATTTAGCATTTCTCAATGAAAAAGTAGGGAGAATTTAGGGCTTGTTTGTCAAAAAAATTTAAAGTCTTTTTCTAACATCATTTACGTAATTAGAATTGGGAAAATGTGGCAACTTTATAAGGCAATCCTTGACTATTAGAACTCTATAGGTGACTGCAGCAGCTTTGATGTAAGGATTAAGTATATAGATAATATAGTTGTTGAGTAAACAGCAATGCGAGATTATGGGATGTGATAATAGCCTATAGTGAAATAAGTAACCACCAAAGCTCAATATGGAGAGGTAGGGATGGAATTTAATATAATTATGCCCTAGTCAATTGCAAATAATGGCACTTGTCACATTTAACGCAGATGAACCTGTTAATGCACTTGTCACCATTACAAAACTCGTCTTTGGTAATATGTCGTGTCTGTGTTTAGAGTAAAAATATTTCTCTCTTTTGAGAGGAGGATTAATTCCCTGCTATTAGATGAGAATCCCTTGTAGAGGGGTGTAGTAACACTGAAATTCAAACCTGGAAAACAGAGAACAAAATAGTCGTTGAAACTTCAAGTAACTAAATTTTAAGTACAGAAATTTAAGCTTGCAATTTATAAATTTAAAGCATTGAAACGATTAACATTTTAAATAATTATGCGAAGCTTAAATGTGAACGCTAAGTTTTTAGATATCAATTAAAAGTTGATAATAAACTTAAATAAAAAGAAGAAGAAACATGTACATCTACCAAACGGAAATTTTGAAAAGGCATCAGCAAGGGTTTTGCCTATTGTGGCTTTGGTTCATCGCCAAGCTCAAGCTCCTAAGGTTTCATTTATGACACCTTCTGTTTGATTATTTTTATGTATGTGTTTGAATAAATATGTAATGTAATAGTCGCAAGTATGATACCAATATAAAACAGAAATTATACTGCTGTTTAAATAGAAGTGATAAATCTCTTACTCTGTCTCATTTACCAATCTCACAAACCATACTGCTGCTGCCTGAATGCAGCAACACATGCAGCAGAAAAATCCTTTATTGCAAACATTGATTAATATTCAAAATAAAGTATGGGAAACCAATGACAACGATCCATTTCTCCATCGAGGAACAAAAAAAGTTTATAAATTTATACATGGCTCAATCCTCTCAAAGAATGGCATGCAACAATATTTGCTTTGTTGAAAATAGAGTTCTCTCTCTGTCTGGCAGTTTTCCCCTATTATGTCTGAAACTCAATTTAATTCTTCACTGGATTTAAATTATGCATCTGACCTGAACGCGAGAGATTGGACAAACTGTTCTTTAGATATTATGCACAACTTTATAGATTTGCATAATAGGTTTCAAAAGAGCAAATTGCCGAGAGCATCTTATATTATCAGATTAGGTTTCTTTTCTTCTACTGGAATATTCTTGCATAGTTTTGGAAGGTCCGATTATTTTATATGTGCCAAATAAGCTCAAATAGTTTTCAGCTTTTAGGACTTGATGTGGTTATAGAAATCTTTTTAGTTTAACACCTCATGTTTATCTCCTGGCATGAAGATTTAACCCTTTTGGGTCATGATTACAGTATAGGCAGATGAGACGGAAAGAACAAGATCGGCTTGCAAGGATGGATGCTGATTACCAGAAAAGGAAAGAAATTACAGAATTCATCCAGAGAAGGGAGGAAAGATTAAAAGCTGCAGAGGAGCGCACAGCAAAAAAGCGTTTGAAACGACAAAAAAAGAAACAGAAGAAGCAAGAGAAGTGCAAATTGAATGCAGTAGGAGAAGAGCATAAGGAACAATCTTCGGATGAAGATGGAGAGTCGGTAAATGATGAAACTGAGAGATGATTGTATGTATTTTACATTATGATCCGGAACCGTAGTTTGGTTCTAGGATTTAAAATGAGCCGTCTTGATTAGACATATCAAGTGTAACCTTTCTCTCAGTTTTCTTATGCCGTATAAATTGTCGCGACAATTTTTTCACAACTCGTTGGGCTGAAAAAATGGGTGGATCCACCAAAAAATGACTTGTTTCTTAAACATGAAAAGATAAATAATCATGCTACGAGTGGGGTTGGGGGCGGGTTGGTTTCGTTGTGGGTGGGTTTTTTTTTATCATTTTTTATTTCATTGGGTGCACACGTGAGAGTTGGTAAAATTTTTGTCAATCACTTTCCCCGTACAAATGGTTTTATTCCAAGAGCAATGATACACGTACAGGGGGAGGAGGGTGGGTTCACTGCCACCACTAATAGAGGGGGAAGGGGTGTATTTTTTTTTAAGAAATCGTCAAAATATACACAATTAATTACATAATGGATTACACCCCTCTCACATGGAGGGGGATCTATACACAATAAAATATTCTTGGGCCCCCCTAGAGATATAAAAATGGGGTAAAAATATACCAGCCCGTGCGGGCTTCCAGGGTCGATCCGGCCCGGACCGTGTGAAGGAACAGCTGACCAAGCCCGCATGGGCTTGGTCGGCCCGTCGGCCCACTAGCACTTTTTTTTTCCAAAAATAAACGGTAAAAATAATTATAGTGAAAATCGATAAAAGTTACATAAAAATAAATTTTACATTGATTTTTTTTTCGATAAATTTTATATCAATAATTAAATAACATAAAAACTTACAATTGTTCGAACAATATTTTGCCTAACTTGACAAATTAAACAGTTTTAAACTATTTATAAACTTATAGTTAAAGTGCATCCCTACTAGGTTGGCACATACTTAACTATAATTTCGTCATTACAAATCAGATTTTATTCATCTACGGTAAGATTTTTAAAGTTTTGAGCAATATCGTCAGCAACTTTATCTTGCATTCTTCTATCAGCAAATAACCAGTCTTTCACGCAGATGAGAGATTCTAAAATATCTTCTTTAAGTCTTGATCTTCTTTCATCTAGCACTCTATTACTTGCACTAAAAGTAGACTCTGATGCAACTGTTGAGACTGGAACTGTTAGTAGATTTCAGATCATTTTTGATAATATTTGATATGATCGTTCATTTACGTTCTACCATTGTAAAACATCTAAGTTGTCAACCTCGTCTTGTGGAATTAAACTGTAGTGGTCAAATTGATAATATTTTTCTAATTCAGCTGGTGTAACATTTTCATTTGAAAATGAACTAGTAGATGAAGTAAAAGACACATTGCGTTTCTTGGCTATTAAAGAAAAGAAAGAACTTTTACTTTTATAATTTGTAGCAGAACTCGTAGTACAAGGAACATTTTCATTATTACAATATTTCATAGCATAATTATTGTTCATTTCATTAATAAAGCATTCTATTTCACGGCTTATAATATTTATATTGAAAAATAAAGTTTTAGAAAGTTGGTCCATAGCACATTGAACTCCAAAAAATTTAATACGAGAATCCATTACAGCTGCAATTGAAAAAATCATTGGCATATTTTCATAATATTTTTGAAACTTGTCTTCCATTGTACAAATAATATCATAAAAAAATGGATCGTCTTTATGAATTGAAAATTGATTAGTAATTTCTACAAATTGAGCGAGTACAAGATTACTTGTTGGATAATAAACTCCGAAACTAGTTTTTGTTATCTTATAGAATGGTTTCAAATAATTCATGACTTTAAATGCAATATTTCAATCATAATCATCTATGTGAAATTGATTTTGCTTTGAATTAATGAAAGCATTAATAGCATCAGTATAACCAACACACGATTTTAACATAAGAAAAGTTGAATTCCACCTATTTGGAATATCATTGATAAATTTTCTTCTCCTCAATCCCAAATTTTTACAAATTTTTGTTGTCTAGAATCTGAACAAGAAATGTATTCAATAGCTTCTCTAATTTTATGTATTTGTTGTATTATTAATTTTAAACCATCTTACACTACTAAATTATATATATGACAAACACACCTCATATAAAATAATTTAGAGTCAAACAAGGGATTAAGAGTCCTTTTCAAAAGTTCAATGCATGCAGTATTTGCACCGGCATTATCAAAACTAATGCCAAATAATTTGCTCAATACATTAAATTCATTAAAAATCTGTAATAAATTCTCACACAAATTTATTCCATTATGCGGATATTCAAGTTAGCGAAAAGTAATAATTCTTTTGTGAAATAACCAATTATTATTAATAAAATGTGCAGTGACACATGCATAATCATTGTGATTACATCCAAACCAACAATCGGATGTAAAACACATAACTCCATTAAAATTGTTAAATTCAGTTTTCAAATGTTCAGTCATTGTATGAAATAATTTCAAGATATCTGAGCGAGCAGTATTTCTACTTACAGACCGATAAGCGGGTTGAACATACTGTTGCATAAACTCATTCGATCCTGGGAATTACAAAAATTAGAAAAAGTAACTATTCCACTAGTATTAGTAAATGAAGTAATTTGAGCTTGTTTAGTATCCAAATGCCCTCTTTTATTCATGTGTTTATCTTTGTGTCTTCGCAATGTGCCAATGCCTTAACTTTTAACCTATGCATAACTCTTTCTGCAAATAGTGCATATTGTTCTTTTGTTTGGTTCATCCACTGTAAAGATTTTCCAAATATCAAATCAGTATGTTTTTTATTTCTTTGTTGTTGAGAAGATCCAATATTTGGATCATTATCATCTTCCAAATTTATTGGAGAACAATTATCATGTAAATGACATTTCTTGAAAAAAAATCGTGAGAATTCATAAATTTTCAACAAAAAATTTTGAAATAATAAGATGAAAAGAAAGCACAAAATACTGAATATGAAAAATATTTGTTGAAAATATTAAGAGAGAACGAGAAAATAAGGATTTCAAATTTTCAAGCTTGTGGATTGTGAGAGCTTGCTATTTTTTCACTTCACAATACCACAATCTATACAAAAAAAAAATTACCGTTAACAAAAAAAATTAAAAAAAAAAAATCAATACGGTCTTGTGACCGCTCTGAACTCTGCAGCGCCTGCTGTTGCACCAGCTGGCGAAATTTTTATTTTTATTTTTATTTTTTTTAAACCACCGCTGGCCCGGTACACCTTGAATCGCCCCAGACCAGTTCAAGGTGCGGGCACCCCATGATTCGGCCCACACGGTTCGTGGGCCGAATCGCGGGCCGGTTCACTTCCGAGTGGGCCTGGCTGGCCCATCTATCTTGACAAGCCTAGGCCCCCCTTCATGTGAAGGGGATAGAATTCATTAGGTAATGTATTGAGTGTACATCTAACAAATTCATTTTTTAAACATGTGGGGCCCTCCAGTGTGAGTAACCCGGCTGGCCCCTGTACGTTTTGCTCCTGTACTTGGAGCAAAACACTTATTCCAAAGATAAATTGTCTTCCTTTTTCGCTGAACGTCATGTGCGTCATCCCATTCCCATTGGTTTGATTGAATGGCATCACAAGAAATTGACAATTGATGCGACATAACACGGGACCATCAATTTGCTTGATGTTGATCACCACTTTATTTGAAAGAATAATGTTATGTGTACACCCAATGGTGTACACGATGCATTATATCCCTCTCACATGGAGGGGGTCCGCACAATAAAATATATGTGCGAACCCCCCTGTACGTGAGGGGTGTAATGCATTGTGTACACATAGCACAACCCTATTTGAAAGTCCCGGACTCTTTTCCACCTATTGGATCACTTCTCTACGGTGTATCTCTATATACACATAGTGTGTGTTTGGTAGGGATTTTGGGGGAAGAATTGATTTTTGAATAGTGATATGATGGGAAATGTGTGGTTGAAAAAGAAGAAAAAGTTATTGATGTGATGGAAAGTATTATTTTATTGAAGAATGTGTGGTTGAAAAAGAGAATTGATTTGATAATTGATTTTGAAAATCACAACCAAACATGCTCATAATCTTTTTCACCTAATACTTATTGTACATAATTAATTACATAATATTTTACATAATGATGGGATGTCAAAATGTAAATAAGTTGTTGATTGATGAGATTTTGATCCAATTAAAACTCGTCATACCATCTATTGGTAAACTATTATATTAGTTACTACAACTGGTTAATAAATGTCTATAAACAAAATTTGCAAATAAATGTATAGGGCAATACAAAAGACTCGTATCTGTCTTAAGCCCAATTTGTTTCTCATTATTCCAAAATATTGTTTGCTACAATATAATTTTTTACCACACATTCACCCAATAAAATATTCCACATAAAAACCAATAAAGTTACTTTCAAACACACATTCTCCAAAAAAATACTATTCATTACTTAATTTCTTCAATAATGGAAGATAAACACACACACCTAATAACAAACCTAACCGAATTCAATGGAATATGTTCGTATATCGTGCGCGTTAGCTTCTTATTTGACTTCTTTAAATTTGGAGCGTTGTAACTTTTACTTCACTAATTGTAACTTTACATCACATTGTTTCTTCTTCAAATTTCCTTCTTTCTCATTTTTCCAATACCTGTTCAAAACTTACGATTTCTTCTCATTTTCTTGCGACTTTTACCAATGTAGCTCGACTCTGGGAATTTCATCCTATTAGAAAAAGCAAATCAAAACTCAATAACACGACTAATTCAAAACTGTAAAAATAATAATAATTGACTAAAATAAATATTAAATTGCATAGTTATTTAAAAAATAGAGAGACGCTTTAACTTTAAGCAAGGTTCTAATTCCTTGTCATCATCAACTCCAATACTCTCTGTTTCCTGCATTACTTAATTTACCACGTGATTATTATTAATCTCTATATGATAAGACTGGTTTTCTTACAAATTCAAATTCCCATTTGAATCTGATAAACAAGAGGGAAATTTGGCCAAATAACCTCCCTGAACAATGATTTTGGATAAATGGCCTTTGACCAACAATGAAATAGAATAAAAAAAATGAAAATGTTTTAATGGTAAAATGACAAAATTGTCCTTCAATTTATATCAAATTATTTACCCAACTTCTTTCATTTCACCTTCTTCTTTCTTCTTCATTTTCACCCATTTTCAGCAGCCACCTAAGGAGCCCCGTTCCACCACTTTTCGATCACCCAAACCATCGGACTCCACCACCCCTAACCTCGTCTCACTCCCTTCTACAACCTCTAGCCAACCATTATCCATGAAACCACCAGAATTAGCAACAAACTAGCTCAAAAAACTAGTTCTCACCCACTCTTCTTCTCGCTCGAAACCTACCTCCTGGCGACACCCATGGTCCGCACCACCACCAAAGGGATAGCACTAACCCAGCGACGACGAACACCATGACTTAACATCGACCAATAATGCACCAATTCAATCTGTTGTTGCTCAAAAGGTCCGTTAGTCAATGCGATATAAAACGACACTACGTCGTTATTCACAACGTAAAACGACACTATTACAAAGCCGTTATCTCCTGTAATTTGATTTTTTCAACGAAACGACCTCTAATAACTTATTAACACGTATAACACAAAAAGAATGACAAGCTACGAAAAACGATTGAAATGACATAACTTTTATATTTATCGAGATAATGAAAGAACAAGTCGTTACTGGAAAAGTAGCAAAATATTGAGAAATCAACAGTAACGACAAAAGTGTCGTTACGTTTGAGAACATTCTACGTAACTACGTAACTGCGTTTTGCATCTAAAATTGATTTTGAAGAGCCGCAACCCTTCCAAACCACGATAATGACGTAGTTGAACTCATTTAAGTTGCAGTCGAACACTCCGCTTACAACATTCGAAATTTATGATCATTACTTAATCAAGAGGAAAAAGAAAACGACTTAATGCCGTTATCGTTTGAAAACGCACAAGTGTCGTTCTCCGTTCTAAAATCGATTTTGAAGAGCCGCACCCATCCAAACCACAATAATGATGAGTTGAACTTATTTAAGTTGGTGTGTCAACGCACCGCTTATAACATTCGAAATTTATGCTCATTACTTAATCAAGAGGAAAAGAAAATCAGACAACTGTCGTTTCGTTCTAAAATCGATTTTGAAGAGTCTTGACCCATCCAAACCACGATAATCGATAAACTGAACACATTTAAGTTGCAAGCTGGACACGCCGCTTACAACATTCGAAATTTATGCTCATTACTTGATCAAAAGGAAAAAAGAAAACGACACAACTGTCGTTACTGTTTTCAAAACGGCACAAGTGTCGTTCTAGCTCTAAAATCGATTTTGAAGATTCGCGACGATAATGATGAGTTGAACTCATTTAAGTGGCAGGCTGAACACGCCGCTTACAACATTGGAAATTTATGCTCATTACTTGATCAAGAGGAAAAAAGAAAACGACAATAACCGTCGTTATCGTTTTCAAAACTACAAGTGTCGCTCGCTCTAAAATCGATTTTCAAGAGCAATGATCCGTCCAAACCACTACATAATGATGAGTTGAACTCATTTAAGTTGGCAGTCAACACGCCGCTACAACATTCAAAATTTATGCTCATTATTTAATCAAGAGGAAAAAGAAAACGACACAACCTGCGTTATCGTTTTCAAAACGCACAAGTGTCGTTTCTCGTTCTAAAATCGATTTTCAAGAGTCGCGAATCCGTCCAAACCACGATAATGATTTAGTTGAACTCATTTCAGTTGCAGTCGAACACGCCGCTTACAACATTCGAAATTTATGCTCATTACTTGATCAAGAGGAAAAAGAAAACGACACAAACTTGCTATCGTTTTCAAAACGGCACAAGTGTCGTTCTGGCTCTAAAATCGATTTTGAAGAATCGCGACCCGTCCAAATCACGATAATGATGAGTTGAACTCATTTAAGTTGAAGGCTGAACACGCCGCTTATAATATTCGAAATTTATGCTCATTACTTAATCAAGAGGAAAAAGAAACGACACAACCTGTTGCTATCGTTTTCAAAACGGCACAAGTGTCGTTCTGGCTCTAAAATCGATTTTGAAGAGCCGCGATCCGTCCAAACCACGATAATGATGAGTTGAACTCATTTATGTTGAAGGCTGAACACGCCGCTTACAACATTCGAAATTTATGCTCATTACTTAATCAAGAGGAAAAAAAGAAAACGACACAACTGTCGTTACTGTTTTCAAAACGACACAAGTATCGTTCTGGCTCTAAAATCGATTTTGAAGATCCGCGACGATAATGATGAGTTGAACTCATTTAAGTTACAGGCTGAACACGCCGCTTACAACATTCGAAATTTATGCTCATTACTTAATCAAGAGGAAAAAAGAAAACGGCACAAGTGTCGTTCTGGCTCTAAAATCGATTTTGAAGGGCCGCGACCCGTCCAAGCCAAGATAATCGATAAACTGAACCCATTTAAGTAGTAGGCTAGAGACGTTATTTACAAAAGTCTTGATATACACTCATTACTTTTACTTGGAAACGAATCTAGACTAAAACTTGTGTTTTCATCGATGGATGCCTTATATTCTATATCAATTCCACCGTTAGTTGTCATGCAATCAACAGTTTCGTCCTTCTTAGGTTAGAATGTCCAATCTTTGATGTTCTTGTCTTGAAAAGTAGCAAAATATGGGAAAAATCAACAGAACGACATAAGTGTCGTTCCAAGACACAAGTGTCGTTCTGCCAATAAATACGATTTTGAAGAGCCGCGACCCATCATAGCTATGATAATCGATAAACCAAACCCATTTAAGTTGCAGACTGAACACGCCCCTTACAAAATACTTGAGATATGTCCATTCTTGTACTTTCAACCGAATCTAGACTACGACTTGTGCTTTCACCGTTTCATACAATCAATATTTTCATCCTTCTTAGGTTGGGGGTCCAATCATTTATGTCATTGCCTTGAAAAGTAGCAAAATATTGGGAAAATCAACAGAACGACACAAGTGCCGTTCCAATACACAAGTGTCGTTCTGTCAATAAATACAATTTTGAAAAGCCGCGACCCATCCTAGCAATGATATCGATAAACGGAACTCAATTAAGTTGTTGGCCGAACATGTCCCTTGCAAAATACTTGAGATATGCACATTCCTTGTACTTTCAACCGAATCTAGACTAAGACTTGTGCTTTCATCGTTTCATACCTTATATTGTATATCAATTCCACGGCTAGTTGTCATACAATCAATATTTTTGTCCTTCTTAGATTGAGGGGTCCAATCCTTAATGTCCTTGTTTTGAAAAGTAGCAAAATATTGGAAAAATCAACAGAACGACAAAAGTGTCGTTCTGCCAATAAATACGATTTTGAAGAGCCGCGACCCATCATAGCTATGATAATCGATAAACGGAACCCATTTAAGTTGCAGACTGAACACGCCCCTTACAAAATACTTGAGGTATGCTCATTCCTTGTACATTCAACCGAATCTAGACTAAGACTTGTGTTTTCACCGTTTCATACCTTATATTCTATATCAATTCCACCGCTAGTTGCAACATAATCAATATTTTCGTTCTTCTTAGGTTAGGGGGGTCTAATCCTTGATGTCCTTGCCTTGAAAAGTAGCAAAATATTGGAAAAATTAATAGAACGACACAAGTGTCGTTCCAATACACAAGTGTCGTTCTGCTAATAAATACAATTTTGAAGAGCCGCGACCCATCCTAGCCATGATAATCGATAAACGGAACCCATTTAAGTTGCAGGCTGAACACGCCCCTTACAAAATACTTGAGATATGTCCATTCCTTGTACTTTCAACCAAATCTAGACTAAGACTTGTGTTTTCACCATTTCATACCTTATATTCTATATCAATTCCACCGCTAGTTGCCACACAATCAATATTTTCGTCTTTCTTAGGTTGGAGGGTCCAATCATTGATGTCCTTGCCTTGAAAAGTAGCAAAATATTGAAAAAATTAACAGAACGACACAAGTGTCGTTCCAATACACAAGTGTCGTTCTGCCAATAAATACAATTTTGAAGAGCCGCGACCCATCCTAGCCATGATAATCGATAAACAGAACTCATTTAAGTTGTAGGCTGAACACGCCCATTACAAAATACTTGAGATATGCCCATTCTTTGTGCTTTCAACCGAATTTAGACTAAGACTTGTGCTTTCACCGTTTCATACCTTATATTTTATATCAATTCCACCGTTAGTTGCCACGCAATCAATATTTTCGTCATTCTTAGGTTGGGGGGTCCAATCATTGATGTCTTTGCCTTAAAAAATAGCAAAATATTGGAAAAATCAACAGAACGACACAAATGTCGTTCCAATACACAAGTGTCGTTCTGCCAATAAATACAATTTTGAAGAGCCGCGACCCGTCCGAGCCACGATAATCGATAAACGAGACTCATTTAACTTGCAGGCTGAACACACTCATTTCAACATTCCGGATTTATGCTCATTACTTAATCGATAGGAAAAAGAAAACGACACAACTGTCGTTACTGTTTTGAAAACGACACAAGTGTCGTTCTGCCAATAAAATCGATTTTGAAGAGTCACAACACGTCCGAGCCACAATAATAATAAGCTGAATTCATTTAAATTGCAGACTGAACAGATAATGTTCGTATTGTCATTTTACATGGAAGATAACGACTGCACTGTTGTTCTACACACTACGAAAACGATCGGAGTGTCGTTCTATGTCAGACCGTCCAATAGTTATACCCTGACAAAAACACCAACTCGTTTAAAATTAATCAGCTAAAATATCATTTCAAACTATATTGAACAATAAAAAGACCAATGTACACGAAATTACCAAAAATACCTTTCTTTTTTCTTCAAATATTCAGAGGTTTTAATGTAGACAACTTAAAAACCAAAATTCTTGTTCAAATACTCAAAATGTAGGAAAATAGAGGTGAGTAATACAATAAATAACAAGATTTTGTGGGGGGAAGCAAGCATAGGAGATGCCGAGATGGAGAGCTCGTCTTAATTGGATTGAAGACGAATTGAGAAATTTAATGGATTGAAAGGGTATTAGAGTCTTTTGATGATAGGGATATTTTGGACCTTTTATACCATTTATTTATTCTATTTTTTAATGGAGACCATTTTACCAACAAACATTGACAAAATCCTCTTTGTCCAAATACATTGTTGGACTAGGCTCTTTAACAAAGAATCCCTAAACAAGAATTGCTCTCTAGGCCCATTAATGGAGCTTCCCAATTCCACCCAGAAAAATAATCCCCTGTCCCAACCCACTAGAGATATCTTCATCCTCTCAGGCCAAAGCAACATGGCGGGCCGCGGCGGAGTCGACAAGCACAAAAAATGGGACGGTGTTGTTCCGCCGGAGTGCGCTCCTGACCCTTCCAAAATTCACCGCCTCAACGCCAACCTCCAGTGGGAGCCGGCGGCCGAACCCCTCCACTACGACATCGATTACAAGAAAACGTGCGGAGTGGGGCCGGGGATGTCGTTCGCAAACGCGGTGAAGGAGCGCCTGGGAATCATCGGCCTGGTTCCGTGTGCTGTAGGTGGGACCGCGATCAAGGAGTGGGCGCGTGGAACCCCACTGTATGAGAACATGATGAAGAGGGCTGCAGCCGCCGTGCAGGGCGGTTCCGGTGAAATTAAGGCAATGTTGTGGTATCAGGGGGAGAGTGATGCATTAACCCAGCATGATGCCGACAGTTATAAGGAGAATATGGAAACACTTATTCATAATGTGCGTGCTGCTCTGAATTTGCCTTCTCTTCCAGTGATTCAGGTCAGTTGATTATGTTTTTCTGATCAAAATTATTGAGTAATTAAGCAGAAAATTGATGAATAAATCAAAATTAGTAGAGAATGTAGAAATGCCTATGACTGAGCATGATTCAATAATCTATCCTGGTGTTCCTCATTAGAGGAATGTTACCGTAAAACTTAGCTGGAGCCTGGAGTCCATATGGTAGAAAAGCAACACACAGCGAATCTATGCATGTCTGGTATGCTATCAAGACTCGGGGTTCTCACAAGATGGTGAATCATTTGAGAATATTAGTTTTGGAATCTGATAGCTCATTTGAATGTTTAGATGGATCGAATGGCTCGTCTGAACATTATGGTATCTGATATAATGTTAAGATTTGAGGTTCTATATTGAAATGTCAAAAAGGAGACCATCCCAAATCCGTAAGTGAGATTTATGCCTTAATTTTGCAGCAATAGAAAAGACGGTACAATATAATGAGAAAGATTCTAACTTTTCCCCCCTATTATTTGGTGCTATCCAATTCTCTTTATCAAATGTGCCATCATATAATCCCATACATACAGGGGCGGAGCCAGCCCTTTCAACTAGGGAGGTCCTGGAGTTGAAGGGGCGCTGCACCCGAAATTTTTTTTTTTTTAAACATTATCTGTTAAAATAAGGAAAGTTAGTACTTTGTGATGGAGAAATGGAACAAATGAATATAAATTAATGTACGAAAACTTCACAAAAAAATCAAGAAACATATAAAAGAAGTTACTAATCTTTTGAAATACTTCTCCATCACTGAATCTGAGGATTAAGGAAACTCTTTCACTCATAATTGATAAACAATACAACTTCACAAACAACTGGCTGGATTAGGAGATTTAAAAAAAAAAAAAATATATATATATATATATATATATATATGAGGGCCAAAAAATTAAAAAATAATAATAATAAAAAAAAATTTCAAAAAATTGTGGGGTCCTGGCTCCCCCCGGACCCCCCTCTCCTCCGCCCCTGCATACGTATAATTTGGACTTTGATTGGATTTCAAGAATGGTTTTTTTATTTCATAGATTTATTTATATAATTGTTTATTGGGGTTTTGTGAATCTTGGCTAGTACTTGTGCTGAATGTTTCGAGATAATGTCTTGCATGACTCGTTTCAATTTTTCTCACCCGAAATAATTTTCTTGCTCTCCATTGTCTATATTCATTTGCTTTCTTCCCTTCTGCTTTCATCATCTTCCTTTCTCATCACTCATCAGTTTCCTACTTTCCTTTGATTCAAATATATCTATCTTCAAATTCAACCATTGTCTGAGCCTTTTACTTCTCGTTTCCTAATTAATTGTCTTACTGATAGTTCTCTTTATTTGATACAAATTTTTTGGTCCTCCCCTAGAGACAAAGGGCTCAATGGAAGGATGAATAGCGCCAATCTTTAAAGAGCATGTTAGGATGTTCGTTGAGGTTCAATGTAGTAACTCATTCTAGTCTTCTCCATGTTTTGGTTTTTATATTACTTGGTTTAGGTTTACACAATCCCAAGCAATCCCGAATGTACTTGGATTAGTGTACACAGTTGTAACCAATCACATAATAAGCCCATGTTTGGTTTAATTGAAAAAATTGATAAAAATCTAAATCAAAGTCAACAATTAATTTTAACCACATTTTATGGCTTTTATCAACTTTTCAACTTTGCATTTCCTCAACTTTATCAAAATATAATGAAATTTTGACTTTTAGCGAAATCAAACAGGGGCTAAGTGAGTGTAAAATGCACATTAGCAAACATAAAACAAGAAAAGTCACCTTTCCTCTACACTGTAAGACAAGCACATATTTCATGTCTTACATACGTCTAAATGTTCGGGTTTTCAAGTTTTTCGGGACTAAATTTCCAACACATTTCTGGTTTTGTAAAGACTTTGTTGCGTTCTACATCATTAAGTTAGATCTTGACTCATGACTTGTGAGCTTGTAAACACCGTGGGAACCTTCCCGTGCGAGATCTCCCCATAGTGCTTACAACTTGTTCTAAATAAATTTTTGCTTCTTTACTCTCATTTCAGCTCCATTTCCATGATATATGCAATTTTGTCATTTATATGACGAAAACATATCATTGCGTGGTGTATACTATTGGTAATAGTGTGCCCTCCCCAATCCTCCCCCGAAATGTCTACATGAATCGAATGTGCACTTGCCTATGTATTTCTTTTTGGCTTAGTATACTGAGTATTATCATATTGCAGGTTGCAATTGGATTAGTAAAAGGCGAATTTGTGGAGAAAATTAGAGAAATTCAGAAGGGGATTGACCTCCCTAATGTTGTATGTGTGGATGCTATGGGATTGAAGCTCAAGGAAGATAACCTTCACTTGACTACAGAGGCCCAGGCTCAACTCGGCAGCATGTTGGCTGATGCGTATTTTGCCCATTTTGGGCCATAGCCTTCTTCCTTGATCGATATTTGTTTCGCTCTTTCGTTTTCTATTTTGTTTCCATTATTGGTGTGCGAATTAATGAAGTATTTCTTTGAAAACTTGTTCGGATTGTTAAGTTTATTGAGCTTGGATGTATAATGAAAATTTCATAACCACAATAGTTTAAAATACAATTTCAAAATTAATAATCTTTTAAAAAACTTTCAAATATCAAGTGATATATGTCCGCGACATGTTCTCATAAATGACCGTGATCTATAAATTGCGTGATTATGATGTATAATTGTATCTGTATGTGACGTGTTAGTTACGTTGATGAGGTCACATGATTTTTGAAATAATAATGATGATGATGATGATGATGATTGATTAATAAATTAAAACTTAAAAAACATGATTTCAGGTACCCAGCACAAGAATTGCCCCCGTGCGAAGATCCTTCACCTGAAAAGAAGTTGGTAAGAACTCAATAGAGACATTATTGGTGGTGCAAAATTGAGAAATTGAAATTAAGTTCTTTTTGATGTTTGGCACACAGAGGACATTGTTTAGTTTAAATGAAGAGTTAGGGGTGTGAAGAGAAGTGGAACCCGTGTGTGTGATGGAAAGACCTGTGCCATCTCCAATCATAACATCGTCGGAGCTAATATAGGGAGAATGAAGAGATAAATTGCTTAAGTCCGCTGTGACATGATGAGATGCACCACTATCAAGTAGCCAAGTTGGATTGTTGGAGGCAATATTAGCAGCAAAGTGAGCTCGAGGCTGCCAAGGAGTTGATGGAGTGCTGGGCGGTGTAGAGTGTCTGTTTAATGGCTGAATTGGAACCAATTGGAATGACGGGCAACGCTTGGCTGTGTGTCCTTGAATGCCACAGATCTGGCAATGGCCTAAGTAAGGGCGTCGTGGTGGACGATTGTCACGAGTTATTGTGCCAGAGTTCGAAGTCAATGCAGGACGAGCATAGGAATTTGGCGATGAGCGCCAGCCACTATTGCCATGAGGGATTGGACGCCAATTATTGTTGGGATTTTGAGGTCGCCAGTTTGTGTTGGTCCTGGTTGTTGGGTTGGCAGTTGCTGGGAAATGAGCAGATCCCTTTGTTTTTCCGTGAAGAGAGGCTCATGGAGCTCATCAAATGAAATGGGGTTATCACGAGCTTGAACAGCACGAATCAATTCGGTGTAATCATCTCCGAGTCCATCGAGAATCTTCTCAGTAAGATCTTCCTCATCTATTGGTGCACCAAGTATAGCAAGCTCATCTGCACGAGCTTTTATGGAGTGAAGAAAGTCAGTAATATTTAGAGTGCCTTTGGTGGAATTTTTGAGAAGAGTCTTGACTTGTTTAATACGTCCTCGGGATGGTTTGGCATAGGTGTTAGCTAAGATGGTCCATGCTTCCTGTGATGTTTTGGCTCTGGCAACAAAAGGAATGATTGTAGGAGAAAGTGAGCCAATGAGAGCATTAAGGAGGAGCTGATCTTGACGAACCCATATGTTGTAGGCAGGATTTGGTGTGGTTGAATTGTCTGTCATCACAGTGAGAGGTGGACAGGGCTTGGAGCCGTCAATATATCCAAGAAGGTCGTAGCCTATAAAAAGAGTTTGAAACTGAAGTTTCCAAGAGACATAGTTGCTGGTAGTGAGTTTGAGTGGGGGCTTGAGCAGAGGTGTTGATGGTGATGAGTTGATATTCAGCGGTATGGAGAGTGGTTCAATTTGTTGGAGTAGTTGTGATTGTGGGATAGGAGTTCGGAGTGTCCGGCGAAGTGGTTGGAGTAGTCATTATAGTGTATAGAGGAAGAGAAAAAAAAAAAATTGGAGTTTTTCAATGGGAAGAAAGGTGCTCTGATACCATAAAGAATGATGGGCAGAAGCTCACAGTTTTCATTACTATTGAAAGAATTATATAATACAAGTTGTAACAAAGGGTCCTAAATATAAGGTTATAGCTCAGAGATAGCTCGGAGATATTTACATTTGAATATTCAAAAATAACAAACAAACTAACTAAAGGATAACAACAAAAGTCAAGGAGAACAGCTGTCATCTAATAATTTTCACATTTTATTGCATATATTTATCCATAGTTAGTTTAACTAGTATAAAAATAATGTTTTCATGTAAACAAATAAATATTAATTAATAATAATTTCATATTAAACCCTTGTTTGATAACCATTAAAACAAATTTTTTTTTCTCAAATTCATTTTCAATTACACATTATTATAATATAATATTTCGCACGTAAATTCAAAATTTTTTCTACTTTTTAATTTTAATCACAATTTCTTTAAAAAATTATTATTTCAAAACTCATCTTCTTCAAATAAAATTTTTTAACGGTTTTTAAATAGGGGCTAAATTATAAGCATATAAGGATAAAATAGAAAATAGAAATTTATTTTTGGCGACTGCAGAATTTATTATAGAACAAAAAAAAAAAAAAAAATCTTAATTACAAAAATGTTGTGCTTGACTACCCATGTTTGAGCCCCATTTTTTCCATTCATTTTTTTACGGTACTCATTTTCAACCACACATTCTTCAAATAAAATAATATTATACACAAATCTAAAAATTTTCATCACTTTTTCACCACACATTCTCTCATCAATCACTATTCAAAAACTAATTCTTCCTAAAAAAATGGAGGCCAAAAAAACTAATTCTTCATATAGAATTTTTTAAAATTCCCGCCACATATAAAAGATGCAGTGGACGAGATATTCTCTCTCTCTCTCTCTCTCTCCCCCCGTCGAAATCGCGTTCAATCAGGTCCTCTGAACCATCGCCATTTTTTATGAAGAGCGAACCGCCATTCCCGGAACAGCCAATCTCCGCCCATAAAATCCGCTTGATGTCGCCATTGCCATCTTGCCTCCTCGATTTCCGCCATTCTTTGGTTTTTTCCCGGGGAATCGACCCCGGTCAGAACCCGCTGCTGAAGGATTCTGCAATACCACCAATTAAGCAACGATGAGTAACACCGCCGCCTCCACACGGCCACTCAGATGGCTGGCTCCGTGTTTCACCGTCCTCCTCCTCGCCACCCACTCCGCAGCACACGAAGACATCGTGACAGACGTCACTGATGGTGTGAAGTACGGCTACTCCAAACTCTACAACCTCACCGGCCAGTTCGTGCACCCACTGGTTTGTATTTTTCTGTTTTCAATTTGTAATTCCTATTTCTGAACGTGATTTAATTGTTCGCTAATGGAGCTTTACAATTCAAATACAGAAAGATGGAGTCAGTGCCAAAAAGCAAATCTTCATTCTAGCAGGACAGAGCAACATGGCAGGTCGAGGCTTAATTATCGACGGCGTGGTTCCAGTGGATAACACTCCCGACCCCTCCAAAGTCTTCCGACTAAATGCCCAACTCAAATGGGAGGTGGCACGTGATCCTCTTCACATAGACATCGACCTCGGCAAACCATGTGGGGTGGGGCCAGGGATGTCTTTCGCAAACACCGTGAAGGATCGATTGGGAGTCATCGGTCTAGTGCCATGTGCGAAGGGTGGCACCTCGATCAAACAATGGGAGAAAGGAGGTGAATTGTACGAGAAAATGATCAAGAGGGCTAAAGCCGCGTTGGAAGTTGGTAACGGTGGTGAAATAAAGGCACTTTTGTGGTATCAAGGAGAAAGTGATACACATGATTTGAAGGAAGCCAAAAAATATCAAGTTCGTCTCGGGAAGCTTATTGAAAACGTGCGTGTCGATCTTAATATGCCTTCTCTTCCAATTCTTGAGGTTATAATTGAATCATCAGATGGTCCATTCAAAGACGAAATTATTAAACAGCAAAAGGCGTTACTGATGCCTAATGTTGTAAAGGTAGATTCAGATGGATTGGGGCTTAACAAAGATAAAATTCATTTGAATACGGAGGCTGAGGTTCAAATGGGCAAAAGGTTGGCTGATGCATATTTAAAAAAATTTGCATAATCTTTGGATTGATTCTCACTTTTCTTCTACTAACTCATTGGTGTGTGTATACCTCTAAACGAGGAGGAAAATTCTTAATACAATATAATTGTTGCTAATTTTTAAATTCTTAGTACCACCGCATTTTAATCCCACTTAAAATCCCATTTTTTTTTCTTTCGTTGTAGCACGCGATAAAATAATAGATACAAAAAACGAGAAAATTATTTTTTATTATATCAATGCATGCCTCCTACAAAATGTTTAAACATAAACACTATCATCAAAGACGAGATATAAAAATTAATTGAAGGTTGAAGATTGAAGATAATCATTCGACGTAGAAAAGCTTGGGACATTAAGTGGTAAGAGTAATGCTATTCATCCCCTCTGGGGATGAAAACACAGTCTACGTGACGTTAATGTGACATTAAATGATAAGTGAAATTAAATAAGTCATTTAATTTCACATTTCATTTGACCTATCATTTAAAGCCACATAGACTGTGTTTTCATTCCCACCGTGGATGAATAACATTACTCAAGTGGTAAAGGTCTTCTACTTTTCTGTTGCCTCTTTTCGTCTTTCACTAATACAAGAAACTTTAACTAAAGGGTACAGTGCATGTATGTGCTGGTATTGTTTTCGTTTTGAGCAACCTTATTGTGTGCTGATAATAAACTGAGGTACTGTAATTCGAAATTTAATCCCACAACAAAAACAACAGAGTTTGTGTTTGGAGTTATTTGGTTCCCTTGATGATTTGAAGATTCATGGATGATGGATCTCAGCTCTTCTGAATGCAAAGGCCATTCCATCCACCTGTTAGGACTTTTTCTGACTTTTTTTTTGTTGCATAGCTACAAGTAACTTATTCTCAAGTTATTATGCCGTAATCAATCCAGGTAAATGGCTTAGGAATAAATATGTTGGTGTATCACTTGTTGGCAAGACACTTGCAGTTATGGGCTTTGGGAAAGTTGGGTCTGAAAGTTTGCTAGACGTGCCAAGGGGCTAGGAATGGATGTAATTGCGCATGACCCGTATGTCCCTGCTGACCGTGCCCATGAAATAGGTGTAGAGCTTCGATGAAGCTATTGCATCTGATGATTTCATCTCACTTCACATGCCACTGACTCCAGCTACATCTAAAGTTTTCAATGATGAAACTTTTGCAAAGATGAAAAAAGGAGTTAGGATCATCAATGTCGCACGTGGAGGAGTGATTGATGAAGAAGCCTTGGTGAAGGCACTTGATGCAGGAATTGTAGCCCATGTTCTTGCTTTGTAATCATGGATGGAAGATCCAATGATCTCTATTATTTGAGACTTAAGACTTATGATCTATTATTTGAGACTTAAGACTGGATAATTAACGAGGCAAATAACATGTATATTTAATATTGCTAACCTCTGAGAGTATCTTTATAGGCGGCACTTGATGTTTTCATAGAGGAGCCCCCGCCCTAGGACGCCAAGTTGGTGCAACATGAGAGTGTAACAGCAACTCCTCATCTAGGAGCTGGTAACATGGAGGCTCAGGTTTGCCTTTTTTTTAATTCATTCTCCCTTTCTATTTCTGGCACCAGTTTGAGTTTTTATCCAGGAAGGGGTAGCCATTGAAATAGCTGAAGCTGTTTTTGGCGCTTTGAAGGGGGGAGCTTGCCGCTCCTGCTGTTAATTCACCAATGGTTCCTACTGACGTACTCCGTCTTCTATAAGGTAGTAAACTACCATATGTTTCCAGAGATACATTGATGGAGTTTGTTTCTTGTACAATGCATACTCAATCAAAACAATGATATAATATTACTGCGAGTGTCCATTCATAAGTGGTGTTTACCTATCACGTGTGATGTGATATTAATTGATATAACATCTTACATTCTACATTTAAGCTCCGTTTGGCAAATTTATAAATCCTTTATAAATTGGTCGTACTTCATTTTTGACCTTACATTTCAATAGACCCACAAGTATTGGCCTTATTTATTCACTAATAATTTCTATCAATTTATAAATTAGACCATAGAGAATCCGAAATGGAGGCTAAGATGGCAAATCAATTAAAGCCATCTAAATGCCACATCGGTACTTATTCATAAGCACTGATAGAGCCTATTTCCAGTGTTTTCAATAATTTGGCGAATGCTAAACAGAGGGCACTCCGCATAACTGAAGAACGGATTTTCACCTGAAAGTCCACTCGAGTTCATCCAAGTTCAGATTGCAAATGTAGAATCAAAATTCAACAGCGCCATTTCTGAGTTGGGGGAGATTAATTGAGGGTCCAGTTAAAGATGGCATTGCACATTTAACATAGGCAGGGTCTTTTGAAGTTGATGATAACATAGAAGGTAGTATCATCCTCTGCAGACAGGTTGATCAGCCCGGAATGATTGGAAAAGTAGGAAGCATTTTGGGTGAGGAGAATGTGAAAGTTAGTTCCATGAGTGTCGGAAGGATTGCTCCAAGGAAGCAAGCTGTAATGGCTATTGGAATCGACGAAGAACCAAAGAGAATAAGGGGAAATTCCCGCGGTTGAGGAATTTGTTTATCTTAATTTGTAGGATTGTTATCTGATGCTTAATGTTGAAATTATTCTTTCCATCAGTAGCTTTAGCTCAGCGAACAAAGAATTAGGTCGTACAATCAGAGCTATGTGCTGCATTGAGTGACCTTATCGTACCCAATTTTTTAATTGTGTGTTCATCTTTAAATTTCTTCTACGTGACAAACTTATCCATTTATAAATGCCTAAACGCATTTTGCTGCATCGTGAATACTCGATACTGCATAGTGGTGATTGCCGAAAAATTAAAAATTGCGATATTTATAAAAGCTCTTTGGTAAGGTGAATATATATTATATTAAAGAAGAAAAAGCTCAAATTTTGTGAAGTGTGATCCAGTTCTTCCGAATGCTATGAACCAAACAAACATGTAGGAGCTTTATCTGGCAGTAGCAGTGTCAAGCTGCTAAGCAAAGTAGTAGATGGATTTCTTCTTAGAAACTCGGTTTTATTACTTGAGCATAGCTTCTGGCAGTGAGACTACAGAATCTGTACAGTTAATATTGGGAATCATCCGACACTTAAAAGGAGGAAATTTCATCATTGAAGAAGCAAAAAAATACAGCTTCTCTTATTCTACCTGCGTATATTACACTCATGCTACAATATTCAAGAATCAATCCATGTTTTCAACTAATAATAAAATTTAGTCCAAATAATATAGCAATACTCTATGATCATAATTGAGTAGTCAGGAATTTATGATCAAGTATGAACACGAGAACAGCAACCTTGCGAGTTACGGTGGTCAAATTACATTTATGCTAGAATAATCAAGAAATAATGCACGTTTTCCACTATTATTGAAATTCACTCAATATATTATAGTACTGCTCTATGATCATAATTGAGTAATCAAGAATATGTGGTAGATGAGATACCAAAATCGGCCGGTTGACAAGGGCCATTGTTGAAAATCATCTCCACTGATTGAGTCTAAGCTAAAGCTTTGGACTTCTTTCCTTTTGCATTATTTTTTCCAGATTTCTTGTCCTTCCTTCTAGGTTTATCATCCATGGCAGGTTGTGTATTCTGCAAATGTTGATAAATGGCACCCAATGGATCTGATTTGAAAGTAGGATGTTTAATGACTGTCTTCAACTGATTGCTCTCCTTCAACCTGATAATGAATATCATAGGAACAACGCACAACGTAGTGAGGAAAATAATGGCAATATTTAATTGTCTTGAAGACTTACACTAGATTATTTCTAGTTCTACTGTTGGAGTTAAATTCAGCTGTTCTTAATTCTTGGGAAGCCTTCAGTTCCGGAAGGAAATCTGAGAGGGAAGAAAGATCATATGCCTTCAGTTTCTTTTGCCGGCTCCTTTTCCATTGCTTCTTCTCCTGGTAACACCACAATTACTTCCTCAGAAGATAAGATACGCAAATAACTTTTCCTCAAATCAATTTGCCAGCCATTATAAGAAACCACTACACCCGAACTAGAGCAAGGTTTCTAACAGATGTATTCTTAATATAAATGTCCAAATCATCATGGGCACCAAGGCTTTCAAATTCTCACATTTTCCTGACATTTAAGTTCCGATGCAAAACTGATCTCTATCCAGCTTTTCTACTAACTTTTACCCATGGTACATGATAACAAAGTAAGATCAGCACCTATGACAGGATACATCCCATCAACCTATCTATAAGTATTTCAATATTTGATCCAGAAAATTCGCTACAACCACATTACGATACCTCCTTATGAGTTGAACAAATTTACGCATAAACACAAAAACAAAAATATGAATTGATCCTCAGAAAAAAGCTTCAAAATTCCTCATGTGACCTAATGAGGCACAAAATTTTCCAAGTCGACCAAGATCAAAATATTACTTCCATTGTTTAGCGTTATTAGCATTGCATTCATATATAAAATTGAGGACATTACATCATTTGTATGGAGAAGTGAAAACGGGTAAAAGATTCATACCTTAGTAATAGATTTTTGAGCAACGGCATTTCGGATAGCTACAAAAAGCAATAATACACATCAAAAATTGTAGATTTAATGCTGAACATCATTCAAAAAGATTATTCATAACTCTATATTTTACTAATTCTAGTTAAAGTTGATATACTTCCAAATCCGTTGATGCACAAAAAAGCACTGGAAATTATGCATACAGTTTGAAAGTATACAATCCATTGTAACAAATACGCAAAATTATGAAATTGAATTTAAACTTTTATTTAAGCGGAACAAATTACACCAATTACAAAGAAGTGGCTTATACAAATCTTTTTTTTGTCAATAACCTCAGACCAATCAGTCGAATATTGATTAATTAGAGCAATGAAATTACAGACAAGTGCACACTTACTCTCATAAAACTGAACTTTTTTGTCGAACTTGCGATCTGCACGGGTATTTCCCTCTCCATCTGGTATGGAACTAACAAAACAAAAAATTAAAATAAATACAGGAATTACATTCGCGCAAGGAAACAAATTATTGAAATGAATCTTGCCGCAATCTAGTCTTCCCTATCGCTGAAATTCAAACAGTTCTATAGATTTATAATTTTTTATACCCCAGAGAACGGTAAGTGGAATTAAAATCAGAATTATAGATAATTGCATTTAGGGTTTAGTCTCTGTGGAGAGAGAAATTGAAGCAGCCAACAGGTTTTCCGTTCTAGACTGAAGAATAGATTTCAAAATTTCGGCCCGATTCAATTTGGGCATTGAGCTTCCACGTGCGAAAAGCAGTGTTCTAAAATGCGTAATGCGTTGGGATGCGTCGAGTTCGAGAATTAAAAATCACAAGTTTAAGCGTGTCAATACGAAAAATAAGAGTCATAATGCGTTTCGTATTTTTAAGGAATTAAATATATTTTTATATAAAAAAAATAGATTTTTTACAAAAAAAAAAAAAATTGGGTAGCATAGTGCGCGCATTAGGCGCGCCTAGGCGGGATTAGGCACGCTTGAGCACTCGCATTACGCCGCCTTTTAGATGGAAACGTATTTTCCTGCGCGTCGTCAAATTCTAAACGTTTTGGCTGCGCGTCGCGCTTAGGCTGTGCATTTTCACGAGTTTTAGAACACCGGCGAAAAGTTGTTTATGTGCAAGTAATTAGCTCCAAGCCTCCAAAGATAATGTTATTTATAACAAAAACTATTGCTCATCGTTCTACGTAGTATGATAATTTGTTATTTGATATATTAATATAATAATTTTTTAATATCTCATGCACTAAATAATCGCGTAAATCGAATATCGGTAGTTTTCACATTAAGTAGCATTGCTCTTAGGACTGGACCATATTAAACTAAATCGTGCAATCTATAGTCGTTTATTACAATAATCACCTTACATAGTATCATCTATGACAACTTGTTATTTGAGATATTGTCTCAAACAACAAGTTAATACTTCAATAATAAACTGACACATAGGATGACATCTGAAATCGTTGACTGTGAGTAATATTACTCAAGTTAAGTTGGACTTGAAAATTGTTATGCAACGTGATCAAAATTAAACATAAAAAATAAAAAGAAAATAAATATAAACAAAAAAGGTTAGAAAGTTTATAGATGAAAATAAAGTACTTGTTTGATTTTTATTTTTTCATAATCAAATTTTTTAAACTCTTTAAATAACATTTATTTAAGCCCTTGTTTGATCCATATGATTTCTCAAATACATTTTCCACTTTCTTCTTTTCAACTACACATTCATCAATAAAATAATATTATACGTAAATTTAAATTTTTTCCTTATTTTTTAACAATGCATTCTCCATCAATCTATTATTTCAAAATGCATTCTTAACCAAAAAAATGGGTCTCAAATAGACACTAATAATAAAATAACTTTCACATAAACCTATAAGTTTTTTTTTATATTTTTCAAAAAAATAAATAAATTTTCACAAAATTATTCCCCAAAAAATCAAATTCTGCAAACTCAATGATCATAATCACATGATACGAGTAGCAAAATCTATTTTAGATAATTGATCCAACATCTGTTCTGTCATATTCTACTAAAAATCATATAGCTCTTTCAAAAATTATTCATTTCTTATTTGTTACTTTTCTTGAATTTTAAAAAAAAAAAAATCAAGCATTTTAGACCCCGTTTCAGACATTCAAGAATCAAGGTTAACTAAAAAATAAAATAAAAATGAAAGTAGCAATCGAGATTGACAACCTCTCACATGTGTGTGAGGTCCGCACGTTTAAAAAATTAAAAAAAAAAAGAAGCAAATCTCTCCATATGAGTGATTGTCAATCGAAATTGTATAACTAGCATGACTCATTTGCATCAAGTTGAGGCTATTGCGAACCCAAGGGGCTATGTGCGGTGTCACACGTGGCTGGATCATTTGTGCTGGTTTGTCCAGGGCTGCAGACAGGCTATGGCGGAGCATTAATTATGGCTCGTGGGTACAGGCTATGGTGGAGCAGTAATTTGCAAAGGGGACCCGGTTCGAATTTTCAATACACATGAATCATGATAGGACTTTAATACAGGAGGTAACTTTTTTGTTCACAAATCTTGTGCTTTTGCGCACAACTTTGTGTTCTCACATTGGCTTAATTTTCATTTCCCGTGATGGAAGTTGTGTCGAAATATGTTTTATTTTACACATAAATATATAAAAAGAATATTGTTCGTAGATCTATTATAAATAATTTGTTGTTGTTCATGAAATAGCACAATATTATTAATAATCTAAAAAATATTAATTGCTCTAGAACAATATGATATTACAATTTCAATATTTCAAAAAAATATTGATCGATTTTCATGTAAAAGTACGAATTATGATTTTTAATATTTTAGACCAATATTGATATATTGCTATTGAAGAAACAAATATATGGCTCCTGAAAAGTTAATATTTTTAAATAATAGTTTATTGGTGTTCATGATGTAACACACTATTATTGACAAATATTCCAGTTAAATTTTATTTGTTCCTGGAAAGCCGAGTTAAATAGATCTAACGTAAATTATAATTTTATTCCAAAAGAGTAAATTTATTGTATAAAAAAAATCCTAGTTAAATAGATCTAACGTAAATTATAATTTTATTCCTAAAGAGTAAATTTATTGTATAATTTTTTATAACAATATTAGATTGCTCCTAGAGAGCATGAATTATAATTTTCAATATTTCATAAGAATATTAACGTATTACTTTTAAATTAGCAGTAAGGATAATTGGTGCATAATGTTCCCACTTTTCATTACTATTGTAAAAACGTTATTACTTTTCTTTTTTTTGGCATTTTCACTCTTATTTTCACACTTTATTACTCAAAAAACTATTTCATCAATATTCTCAATTAAAAATTGTGAAATGACGAATATATCACTCTTTAAATTAAACAAAAAAATTTTAAAAATAATTGCAACTATAATCCCAATTTTTTTTTTTTTTTAAAAGGAGCAAATGACTCTCAAATAAATTATTAAAATAGTAATAAATAGCACACAATGTCCAAATATTTCACTATTATCGCGAAAAACGTTCATACCTTTCATTTTACAAAAAAAAAAAAATCACCCTTAATTATATTTTTGCTTGCGCAAACTATCATTTCTATTTAATTTCGAATATACCCTCCAATTTTTAAAAAAATTAAAAAATATATTTTTAATTTTTTTTTATTTTTAATAATTTATCTGGGACTTGTTTCCACTTTTTATTTTTTAATAATTTATTTGGGATTCGTTTGCACCTTTTTTTTAAAAAAAAATTTAATTTATAATTTTTTAAAAATTTATTTAGGGCTCGTTGCATTTTCTTTTTTTAAAAAAATTAATTTCTAATTTTTAATAATTTGTTTGGATCTCGTTTGCACTTTTTAAAAATTTTGAAAATATGATTTGAATTAATTTTTTAGTTTTTTTTATTTAAACAAAAGTGTATATTCATCATTTCACGACTTTTTATTGAGAAATTCAATAAAAATAGATAGAAATGATGGTTTACACAATCAAATGTGTAATTAATGGTGATTGGTGAAAGTGTTAAAAAAAGAAAGGTACATACTTTTTCTCAATAATAGTGAAAGATAGGGATATTATGTGTTAATTATCCTTTGAATAATTTATTTGAGACTCATTTGCTCTTTTTAAAAAAAAAAAAAAAATTGGACTATAGTTGCAATTAATTTTTTTATTTTTGTTTTATTTAAAGAGAATGATACATTTGTCATTTTATAATTTTTTTGTAAAATGGATGAAAATGACATTTTGCTCAATAAAAGGTAGAAATAATAGTGAAAATGTCAAAAAATGAAGGTAAGAACGTTTTCCACAATAGTAGTGAATTGGGGTAGAATGTTATGTGCTAATTATCCTTACTAATAATAAATACAATGTGCTCTCAAGTAGCGCGTGTTTCGAAAAATGTGTCATTTTAAATTCATGTTTATCGCTAAAGGAAAACATATAACTAATGTTATGAGGACATTGATTAGTTTGATTACTTGAATTATATATGATTATATAATGTTTAATCATATTTTCGAAATTAAATAATTGAGTTATATCTAATATTGAACAAGAGTTCAATTTGATTTTATTATTTGGCATGACCAATTGAACCATCACTGGATCAATAATGATGCAAAACTAAAAAAATATTCACAATTGACATTCAATGAAAAATCACGAGATTCTTTGATCCGATGAAATCATATATGATGTTTGTTCTCTTTTGTGGAAATTGATCATTACTCATCACAAACTAAAATCGGGACAGGATTCCCTATATTTCTGAAAATTAAATAGGGTAGTAAATGGTCGTCACTCTGCACGTTGATCATCTAAATATTATTTGTATCTAATAAATTTGGTACACGTACTAGTTGATTGCATGGTGTTCGCAACCTGAAGTTTGCGAAGTTATTGCTCAAATTATGAATATAATTTTCAGATTATACAATCAAAACGGTGTCTTGTTAATATTAGTAAGCCTAAATCTCAACATTTTAATAAGTATTAGTTGGGATGTCGATAAAAAGTTTAGCATTATTGTTTGTTAAATACCTCCAATTAATTTAATTGAGAACAGAGTACTTCCTATTTCTGTTTAGGGAATGTTATTACACATCATGTCGACATTATAGGCTCTCGGTTATAACTTGACCTATGGTCATAGCCTAATTTTTTTCGTCAAATTATTTCGATAGTGCAATATATGTAAAATTGATCCACCACAATGCACTAAAATAAATAGTAAAGAATGTTGAGAATAAATATGTGGTTTTAGTCAGGCAACGAGTTGAGCCGAAACTCAGAGCCCGAGCAAAAAATGGCCGACATTTTTTTGGCCCGAGCAGAGCAGGGCAAAAGCTCGGACAAAAAAAGAAGCTTGGCTCGAGCTTTCGACTTGAGCCTTAACGAGCCGGGTCGAGCAGAATCGAGCTGCTCGATTTTTTTTCCCCAAATCTACAGAAGTTTTTCAATTTTTTTTAAAAGCGAGCAGCTAATCGAGCCGGGCCCGGCTCGAGCTTTTCCTGGACCGAGCCCAAGCCGTCGAACTTTTTTGTCATCCCTATGTGGTTTGAACCATTATGTCAAACGGAGGATATTTTATAACATAGTAAAAAGTTTGTTAATTTGGAGTGTGTTTGGTAGAGATTTTTGGAGGAAGAATTGATTTTTGAATAGTGATATGATAGGAAATGTGTGGTTGAAAAAGAAGAAAAAAGTATTGATGTGATGAAAAATATTATTTTATTGAAAAATGTGTTGTTGAAAATGAGAATTGATTTACTGTAGAAAATGAGAATCTGTACCCAACATGCTCTTGATTGGACAATTCTTTCAACATTAGGAAGAGGAATTAAGAATGCTATTATGCTTCACGCCAATAAAGTTCTTCCCATTTCTGTTTAGGAAATGTTATTACGCATCGTGTCAGTGTAGTTTTCCAAATTATAACTTGGCCTATGGTCATAGCCTAATTTTTTTTTTATCAAATTATTTCGATGGTGCAATATATGTAAACTTGATCCACCACAATGCACTAAAATGAAAAGTGAAGAATGTTGAGAAAAAATATGTGGTTTGAACCCTTATACAAAATGAGTGATATTTTATAGCATAGTAAAAATAATTGTCAATTTGACTGGATAATTTTCTCAATATTAGGGGGGAGGAATTAAAAAATTGGAAATAACGTATAAAAGTAATATTATTTAAATTCTCGCAAACGAACCAAAAGTTCGAAAGATAATTTACTTAGTTGCATTTACTAAGCAAAGAGACCAACAATATCTCGCAAAAATTTTAAATGCTCCAACTCGAAATAATGTCATAAAGAACAATTAGTTTTATTATATTCGATAAATTTATGGCACTTGAAGCGTAATGATATTCCATTCTAATATAAAAATCTACAAACGAAAATGAAACAATTAGAAAAGTTGGTCACATTAAGAAAACCTATACTCTTGATGAGTGTTTAGATATAATAAATTATAAAACCCCATAAGAGATTCATATATTTGAAATAATGAAAATTGAGATATCTCAATAAGTTATGTTATCACGAGAAAAGAAATAGAATCGAAAAGAAAAGAGTTGCGACTTTTACTTATAATGTATTGCATCATATTATGAATAACGAGGAATCAGAATAAATTTGTCGAAGTATATCGATTGAAGAAATAATTGGCCAAATAAATGGACGTAATCCTAGTCAATTGAATTTACTAGAGATACTTGGAATAGTTGGATTTATATTCCGAACACATAAAGATGCATATTTATGCGAAATGAATATAGAAAAAGAAAAGTCGTAATACGAAATGTACAACTCTTCATATGATGAATTTCACAAAAAACTTGTGTGAGTAGATAAATTATCGTATGGTAAATGTAATCACAAGCCTCTATTTTATTGGTATGACAATGTATGAAATTTGATATGCATATAGTAAATTTGACTATAGCCAACTTATCTTGTATGATTTTAATGCTATTCTTGAAGGATTTTATGCCTGAAAGATATAATTCAAGTGCTATTATCATGAGAGAGATAATATGCGTTGTATTCTATTTCATTGACCAATGTTTTGTCTCATTGAATTTTTTCGCAAGGTTTTTAACGAGGAGTATTCAAAAAAATAATGTACTCTTTTTCCTTAATTATGAATTTTCTCACAAGGTTTTCCCATTAAGGTTTTAATAAGGCATATTCTTTGTATAATGAAAAAAGTATACTCTGGTATGTATGAAACTTTCGAAGAGATCAACAAGAGCTATTTTTTGAATCATCACGTCATTACAGTTATCAAGTTTTGTACCACTGGATTTTATTAAAGATATTGACGTACAAGAGATCAATATTGAAGATATTGACATGCAAGACATGAATCTCAGATACAAGAATTTTCAAACCAGGGGGAGTAATTGTACTCTTTTTCCTTCGATCAAGTTTTGTCTCATTGAATTTTCTTAACAAGATTTTAATAAGACAACATTTTATTACTCCAAATTATTTGTACACTTTTTTCATTTGTTGGTTGTCCAATCGAATTTTTGTCAAACAATATTTCAATAAGGTATTTATTATACAAATAATCATCAAAAGAGGGTGTTGTAAAATAATGAGATAATTATTGATGATTATTTAGTGTTATTATGATACATAAATAAATCTTATTTAGGCACCGTTTGGTAACCATTTTTTTTTTATTCTCATTCTTCTACTAATTTTCAACCACACATTCATCAATAAAATAACATTTTTCATCACATCAATAACTTTTCCTTCATTTTCAACCACAAAAAAGGTGTGATTTGACAAAAAAATACATTTTTTTCTAGAATAATGGTTACCAAACGGTGCCTTAGCCACTGTTTGGTACACATTAAAATTTTTATTTTCATTTTTTTACTCATTTTTAACCACACATTCTTCAATAAAATAATATTTTCCATCACATCAATAACTTTTTATTCTTTTTCAACCACACATTCTCTATCAATCTATTATTCCAAAATACATTCTTCCAAAATAATGTGACTCAAACACATCCTTAGTATAGAAAATCTATTTCATTCCAATTATAACTCTTATTTTGAACCCTATAAATATGACGTATTGATTTTCAATAAAACACACTTAGCCCTTGTTTGAGCCACATTAAAATTTTCATTTTCATTATTCTACTCATTTTCAATCACACATTTTTCAATAAAATAATATTTTCCATCACATCAATAACTTTTTATTCTTTTTCAACTACACATTCTCCATCAATTTACTATTTCAAAATACATTATTCCAAGATAATAAGGTTCAAATACACCCTTAAGTTTTGACTATCTTTCCATTTATCCTCTATGCCCCTGTTTGAGCTACATTATTATTCCAATAATGCATTTTTTTGGTTGACGTGATGGGAAATATATGATTGAAAAAGAAAGAAAAGTTATTGATATAATAGAAAATATTATTTTATTGAAAAATGTGTGGTTGAAAATTAATAAAAGAATGATAATGAAAAAAAAACGTGGTTTAAATAGGGGCTATATTTCTCTTTTATTTCTTTAATTTTATAACATTATGCCTCTGTTTGGTATACATTAAAATTTTTATTTTTATTCTAGTTATTTTCAATCACACATTTTTCAATAAAATAATATTTTCTATTACATCAATAACTTTTCATTTTTTTCAACTACACATTCTCTATCAATTTACTATTCTAAAATACATTTTTCCAAAATAATGTGGTTCAAACACACCAATAATAACATATTTTATTGGATTCATGACTTTTCAACTACATATTTTTATCAACTTTTATTAAAATTCACTAAAAAATTAATTTTAATCCCCACAAAATAAGGACTTTATATATGAACCCATAACTTCTCCTAATTTATAAACACACATTCCCATAATAATTTACTTTCACAAAATTAAGCCCCTCCTTGATGAAAATTAAAATTAAATTTTTAACAAAATTTGATAAAAGTTAATAAATGTCTCGTTGAAAAGTTGAAAATCTCGCAAAATATATGATTAAAATTAATTATTAATTTTGATTTAAAAATTTAAATTTAAATTTAAATTTTCACCATGACCTTGTAGCACTGCAGACACACTCTTGATTGTTCAGAGATTCAAAAAAATAAATTAAAATTTAAAAATTGATACATTAAGCCATCGTTTGTTTCTCACTTTTCATACATGAAAATGAAAAATATGATCGTTATTCATGAAATCAAGCCATCAATTTTAAATTTCTATCTTTTGTGTGAGCTCGATAACGACTATATTTTTTATTCTTCAATAATGAGAATCAAATGGACCATAAAATATCTATAAAAAGTAAAAAACACATTAAAGGACATTTGACTGACAATCAAGACCTTGGTTTCCCACCGTAAGCCTGCTGGCAAATCGAAGCAGGTTTCTGGGATTTTGAGCAAAGTTGCGAAGAAACCGGGCAACTCGTCAAGCAGTTGTCCCCCAAGCTACCAGTAACCGCCGTGTTGCCGGAGAAAAATTCCGCCGGCGGAGATCCGTTCAAGAAATTCCCGTCAAGAAACAACCTCTGCAATGAGCCCTTCTTGCTGTACTCTTTCGGGATTGGTCCACGTAACTGGTTGTAACTCAGTCCCAGAGACCGCAGCATAGGGTAATAAGTGAAATTCGCAGGTAAAAATCCATTAATCCTGTTGAAACTCAGATTTACAGCGACGAGTTGGCTGTTGAAGTTTGTAGGAGGCTTTGGGACAATAATACCTGTAAAGCTATTATTGGCTAAATCGATTTGCTG
Source organism: Fraxinus americana (assembly GCA_035079005.1). Classification (NCBI taxonomy): domain Eukaryota; kingdom Viridiplantae; phylum Streptophyta; class Magnoliopsida; order Lamiales; family Oleaceae; genus Fraxinus; species Fraxinus americana. The sequence goes on from CM068714.1 coordinate 8,448,213, forward strand.
TAAGGAGGGTAAGAGGAAGAGCCTAGCATCGAGAGTTCCGGTGAAGGAGTTTTCACCGAGTTCCACCACCATCAACTGAATTAACGCATTGAATGATGAATAAAAAAGAGATCCTGTTAAGGAATTAGCTTTTAAAGCGAGTTCGTTAAGGTTGGAAGGGAGCTTCGGGAGAGACCCAATGAGTTTGTTGTAGCTCAGGTCCAGTCTCGCCAAGCTGGTGAGCGAGTTCATCGAATTCGGCAACGACCCAGAAAGTGAATTTCGCGAAAGATCAAGAAATTTCAGAGACTTAAGGGAGGTGACAGAAGGTGGGATTACACCAGAGAACGAGTTGACTCGAAGGATCAAGTTTTGCAGATTAGGAAGAAAGAAAATAGAAAACGGAATTGGGCCGTAGAAATTATTCTCTGTGAGATCGAGGGTGATGAGTCGAGTTAAATTTGCAAGGAATGGAGTGAGTGTTCCTGAGTAGCCCTGTGAATCGAGGGTGAGTTGAACCACCCTGTTTCCACTGCAAGTGACGCCACAGGTGAAATGAGTGACTCTAGGAACGGAGCAAGGGTCGGTAGAGAAATCCCAAGTGCCGAGGCAAGAATTGGGAGGTATGGAGGTAGGTTTAATGGCAGATATGAAGGATTTGAGGGCTATAATATCTGAGGAAAGGGTTAAGGAATGGACAGAAAAAATAGAAGAAATTAAGAAGAAGATGAAGATGTTAGATTTAGGTTCGGCCATGGTGAGATGTTGGGAAGAATTTGGTTATTTTAGGTTTGGTTTAAAGGAGTTTTTCAAAGTGGTGTGAACTGTTAGTGAAGTGGGGCTTTCTGCAACGATAGAAAGAAACAGCACTGAGGAGAATTTTGGTCCCTCCAAGGACTACACTCACCTTTGGTTTGCACCTGCCTTGTCCAATTTTGGGAAAGTTTATTCAGTACAGTGCCAGTCAATATTATGGGCAGTAGGTCAGTTTGTTGACTTAGATTTGTATTTATTCCAGTTTTAATTTTTTTTTTAAGTTTTGACAATTTATTCAGCCTAACTCAACGACTCGATGGGATGCAATGAAAGCGATGGAATTGATAGAAAAATCGATAATATGATTTTTGTGTTATTTCAGATGACTGTAATTTTTTTTTTTTAGCGTTTATTGAATTTAGTATTTTCTTATTGTTGATTTTTAAATTTTTTTTTTGTTCTTTGATTCAGTAATTTGGTGTTGAATTTTGCTACTTGTACATCACAATGTACATCGGGGTGTACACCCCCCTCACATGGGCTGCTTAAATAAAAAAATATTTTATGCAGTGGTTCTCACCTCCGTGTGAGGGGGTGTGTAGCTCCTTATGTACAAAAGTTGATGTACTAATAGAATTTTTCTTTGGGGTTTGTGCTATGAGTAAATATTTATATTATTTGATTGCATATTTTACTAGATATATATGCTATTTATATTTAGTTCCTAGGCTAATTAGCACAAAACATCCCTACCTTTGGGGTGGATTTCGAAAATCATCCCTACCTTTCATTTCGTGCGTAGGACGTCCTTACCTTCAACGTTTCTGTGCGCCGGACGTCCTTTTCACTTATTTTTGACGATTTTACCCCTCATTCAAGTAAAACAAAAAGAAAAGAAAAGAAAAACTAAAGAATTAATTGCTACTATAACCCCGGATTTTTAAAACCTACTTTTCAGTCACAAGATACTAATTTTTACATCCCCAACCACTTCCAACTGTTGGTGGCCAAAAAATTTGGCCAAATCCAAAAGTCTTTTAATTGGCTGATGAATTGAATCAATTGATCCATTACCCATGGTATTAGCAACTTTAATTGAGTGTTGGTGGTTGCAATTTGTTGATTGGGGCAGTGGGTGAACATAAATCAAAAAATGGAGCCAACACCGCACGCTAAACCTGTTTCTGAATGAACAGCCGTTTCCCGGCCAAATTGAGGAAGATCCATATGCTCATTGGAAGCGCCTTGAGGAGTAGGTGCTAGTGGTGGTGGTTCTCGATCGTCGTTCGTACCATCGGTGCCAGAAAATCTGTCTGAAAGTTGCGTTTTCACTGTGTTCGAAGCTACCACATGATGGTGTTGATTCTGAGCAATAGGGATGGTTGGGGACAATAGACAGGGGCGTCTTGAGGTGGAGAATCAATTGGAATGTTGGGCTTTGCATGGGTGTCGTCGAAAAAGGAGTTGTTGATCGGTTTTAGCAAAATGAGCAGGCAGTTTTTGTCCAAATTTTCGGCGATTTTAGGGTTGTTCGAGGCATGATATTGGGTGGGAATTGAAGGGCATAGTGAGGACTTTCAAGTAGTGTTAATGTCTGGTGGTTTTGGTGGTGGTTGGCCAAAGTTTTTGACCATCAAAGGTGGTGGCTGGAGGAGGAGATTCCAATAGTTTTCAGATTTTTGAGTGGCTGAATTTGAGAGTCGATTTCGACAAGATTATTTGGTGTTTTGGGGAGTTGTTGGGTGGTGATTATAGAGGAGGTTAAGAACTTTCCATTGATGCCAATATCCGGTGGTTTTGGTGGTCGAAAGGTGGCTGAAAATAGCTCCGAAGTTGGCGGCTGGTTGGGGGCAAAAAATTAGTATTTGTGACTGAAAAGTGAGTTTTAAAAATTTTTGGTTATCATTGTAATTAATTCCTTAGCTTCTCTTTTCTTTTCTTTTTGTTTCAATTGAATGGAGGGTAAAATCGTCAAAAAGTTGTGAAAAGGACTTTTAGAGCACAAAAAGTGGAAGGTAGGGGTATAAATGCCAAGAAATGAAAGGTAGGGACGATTTACGAAATTCACCCCAAAGGTAGGGACGTTTTGTGCTAATTAGCCTAGTTCCTATTTGATGGTATGTTTTGAAAAAAATATTATTTTGAATAGTTAATTTTTTGAGAATGTATGATGGAAAAGTAGGAAAAAAAATTCGGATTTACCTGTACAATATTTCATTGTGTAAATGTATGATTAAACATGGGTAAGTAGAATTTTTATTTTTATTTTTGAGAGAGTTGAAAACAATCAGGGGCTATGTTTCAAATTTTAACTGGTGATCCATTATTAAAGAATTGTATAAAGAGGCTTAGCAAATGAGCTTAATCTTTTGAATCTCATTAAAATTATAATTTATTTTTTGGGAAAAATTAACAACTCAGACTTTATCTATCCCAAAATAAAAAATCAGGCCCCAAAGTTTAGAATTACAAAAATTAGGTTTTTCATGAATTAATTAATTATATTTCACAATTATTATATTAAATTAAATATTTAACTGTAATATAATATAATTAACTCACCCCACCCCACCTCACCTCACCTCACCCCACCTCACCCCACCATCTGCTCCGGCCACCACTCCGGTGACTATTCTCCGATCACAAATCAAAAATTTTGTAGGTCACGAATTATTTCGAGGTCACAGATCTAAAATTTTATAGGTCACAGTTTTTTCATCGGTCACAAATCAAAAATTTTGTAGGTCACGAATTATTTCAAGGTCACACATCTAAAATTTTATAGGTCATAGAATATTTTATTGGTCACAGATCAAAAAAATTATGTCTCATGTCACGTATTTTCAGAATTGTTGGTCATAGATTCCTTTTTTAGTTACAAATTATCAATTTTAAAGTCACAGATAACCATATAGTTGGTCACATACACCCAAACACACCGTCCCCCAATCCAAACCCACCACCAACATTGGTCACAGATCGACCAACTAGTTGGTTACAGACATTCTTCGTCGCATCACCGCCACCACTACAACCATCCACCAATAATAACACCAACAACAACCACCACCCAAACCACCACCAACAGATCCGTCAACACACAGATCCTCCACCAACAACAGATCAGAGATCTCCGTTCCCACCACCACACCGCACACCTCCACTGCCACCAATCACCGCCTCCACCAACACGATTTTCAGCAACAAATCAGTCGCCCATAACCAGATCTAAACTCACACTGGCGCCACCGTCACGGCCACAGTTGCTTACACCAACACCAACACCAACTCACCGTAACCTCCAACAACCATCACCTCCACTGCCCCACAAAACCGCCCCCTGCATGCCTGCCACTGCCAAATTCAATAAAACCCACCCCAAACCGCCAGATCCACTAGCAACCAAGCAAACCACCAATGATCAAAACCAAAAAATAAAAAAAAAATAAAAATCAAGCACAACTACAGCTACAGCCAGCAGCGTTCACAGCGCCGTCTGTGGAGGTGTGAAATCGTGACGATGGGTAGAGAGGGAGGAGAGTGCGGGCAGAGAAGGAGGAAAGTGCGAAATCGCCGTCTGTTGGGTTGCGGGCAGAGGGGGAGGAGATTGCGAAATCGCCGCATGTTGGGTTGTCGGTAGAGAGGGAGAAGAGTGTGTCGCCATTGAGGGTAGGTAGAGAGAGAGAGAGAGAGAGAGAGAGAGAGAGAGAGAGAGAGAGAGAGAATATGGGGTTGTGCAAACTTTGGTGGCGCTGCCTTCTTTCCGGCAGACTTCAGACAGAGAGAGAGAGAGAGAGCGGAAGGAGGGAGAGCGAGGGCAGTAGTAAGAGAAAATAGAGTTGAAAATGAATTAGGGTTTGGATATATTTATGGTTTGATATTTAAAATAAAATACCTAAAAAGTGAATAAAAAAGGTCCAAACCTGATTTTTTAAAAGCCACAACTTAACACCTGGTTTAGTGTAATTTTCCCTTATTTTTTTCTCTTCTTATGAACAATAAAATTTTCAGTAAAATAATAATATAAGTAATTCTAAATTTTTTTAGAGCATGTTTGGCTAAACTTAAAATCCAACTAAAATTGAAAATATAACCATTATTTGGTCACGCACGTCTAATAAAAGTCAACAATATTAACGGCTAATTTTTTAATTTTAATCCGATTTTAATTTTTGTCGAACACGCCCTTAATCACATATTTTTCAAGAAAATATTATTTCAACCATTAAAATTTCAAATAATGAGATCAAACGAGCTAAAAGAAATGTCACTGTCAAGTCGTACTGGAGATATTTTCAGAGTCTAGATTTTTTTCATCCACAAATGCATAAAAGCCAAAAGATTTCGGTAGGTCACATGCTCTTAATGGTTGGATTTTAAAAATTCCTTTTCATTTCATGGCCAATAACTATTTTGTAGAATTGAAATTGATCACAAAAGGAATTTCGAGCTCAATACATAATTGTATATATCAAAATCGACACCACAATGTCACAAAACCCAAAAACATAAACCACACTCAACCGGTTGCTATTTGGTTGCCCACTAAGGACACGTGTGATGGTTATTGCAGCCACACAATAGCCACAAAAGCCAAGAGAATGGAGAGACTAGAACACTACAAAGAAAGCACAAAGCGAAGAGCGCAGCCCGTAGCTCTCATAGGAAGGAGCAGCAATAACATTTTCACACACATCCAACACAAAGCAACGGGGTCAACATATAAAGAATAATAGGTGGGCTTTTAGGTTAAGTAGTGATTAGGCCCAAGAACATAATAGATAATTAATAAGTGGGCTACATACCAAAAACCATCTAAGGAATTATGAGTCAGATCATGAGTAGCTTTAATTAAATTAAGTTACTTCAAATGGTCTAAATATGTTATATGTTTAAGTCATTACATTTGTGGTGTTGATATTTCACTTCAGTCATTGGTTGATACATATTGAATAAACAAAGGACTTAACATCATTGCCTGAGAGGTTGGTCAGACAAATTGTTGTCAAACGTATTTACCCGTAAAATAGGGATACATAAGATAGATCGCCTGAAACTTTATTCTCCAAGAATTTATATTTGAATTTAGGAATTAAAACTTGAGTCATGTTACTTTCAAATTAAAAACTGAACAAAAATTATCAAACTATAAAAAATTTAAACTTCACAGGTTAATGATGTAAATTAACTTTCGAGAGTGTTGCTTTGGAGAATCATATTATCTGGCCATGGATAGCTCAAACTCGTTTAGAAACAACCCATGAGCCGAGTCAAACACCATTCACAAGTGGCTCGTTTCGAGCTCATGGGTCCACAGATTTTATCAATTTATTTTTTTTAAAAAAATGAGCTAAATCATGGGCTCCTGAACTATCTGGCCCGACCCACGAGCCAAAGGCTGAATCGAGCCTAACTTGTGAACACGAAACAAGCTAGTGTATCAAAGGATTGAGTTGACCGAACTTGATTCATTATCACCCCTAATGCAAATCATTTCAGACGCATCGTATCCTTTTTAAGTCAACAAGTCGAAGAATTTTGGAGTTAGGACAAGAAAGAAAGAATAGAACTTTATTATCGACTACAACGCTGCCACTTGGATAAAATATTACTATATGCGTGTCACTTTGATGCTGATGCTCTTAAACATTGACCACAAAATTATTTCAATGTCTCTTAGTACAAACAGATAAGTATAATCTGATCTTCTGTTCTAGGCAATTCAATTTTTTATCACTTGGAAGAGAAATGAGGGCTGTGCATATTTTGCTGGTTTTTGCTGAGTTGCTGGTAATTTCTTTACGATCTGCTGTTTTATCCTGTGATGCTTACCCTTCTGGATATGGCGATGAATCGGGGGCTTGTGTTGGAATTGGTGATACGATCTCGAGTCCTTTGCGAAGGGAAGTTTATGATAACGGAGAAATATTTGACATCACACACAGGTTCACTCCCAATACACCTGTGGGTAGTTCTACAAAGGGTGTTGGTCGGTTTCTAACGCTCTTGGAGAGCATGAAGAATGGCTCAGACTATAATTTCTCGGAAATGAAACTACCCGTGCACTCTGGTACACACGTTGATGCGCCAGGGCATATGTACGATAACTATTTCGATGAAGGATATGATGTCGATACACTTGATCTTAGAGTTCTTAATGGTATCGATATTTATAAATTTAATTTTCTTAGACGTTTGATTATAGGAGTTGAGGTTTGTTTTTGTGTGTTTGAACAGGTCCAGCACTGCTTGTTGATGTTCCCAGAGATAAGAATATAACTGGTACACATCTCTATTTGCTTTGCTTGTGAATTTCAATCAAAATTTGACCAGGGGTAATCTATTATGTACAAACCATTATGTACAAATGGATTAACCCTTTTCTGAAATCCCTTTTTATGACTAGATGGGCTTTTAAAGAAACCAGAAACAAAAAACAAAAACAGAAGTCTGCCAAATGAGCCTTAGAATCTTATGGCTTCCCATTTCTTGACAACATATTGAGGTTCTTTTTCCAATTCTCTTTCAGCTGAAGTTATGGAGTCCTTAAATATTCCCCAGGGAGTGAAAAGAGTGTTATTTAGAACACTAAACACTGACAGGTAATTTTCCACTAAGGATAACTTTGCTTTGCTGGGATTGCTTAAACAATATGTATGTTTACTCTTCCATCAAAAGTAGCTTAAACCTACTTTTAAGTAACACTTCACATGCTTTATTCATTGTTTTGAGCATGTTTGGAGAGCTCAAAAGTAACTTACATGTACTTTTAAGTAAATTTTTGTTTCGGAATATGTTACTGTATTCGTATGATCAACCAAAGGAACCTAATTACTGATTTGGATTAGTTCAGACAATGGCCGGCGTTCATATTTTAATAAAAATATAATTTTGGGTTCGTTTAAGTAACCAGAATACTTCCCATATGGCGTTTAAGGATAACAGATGCAATTTGTTAGCAGGCGTCTTATGTACAAAAAGGAATTCGATGCGAGTTATGTGGGATTTATGAAAGACGGGGCGCAGTGGCTTGTAGATAACACTGACATTAAACTTGTTGGTAAGTGTTATCTCGACATTTCAATGCAATGTTTCCGAGTTATAGCCTGGTTTCACTCATTTGATTATCCTTGTAGGAATCGATTACCTATCTGTTGCTGCTCACGATGATGTGATTACTGCTCATCTCGTTTTCTTAAAAAGCAGGGTAAGCATTCATTCTCTGATATCCTTTTTCCTTTGCTACAATGAAGTATATAGACGAAGAATATGTATTATTTTCAGGAAATCATCCTCGTTGAAGGCCTGAATCTTGATAATGTTAAACCTGGAATATATACGGTGCATTGCTTACCTTTAAGGTTGGTTGGTGCAGAGGGATCACCCATTAGATGCATCCTTACCAATTGATCAGTCGATCATTTCCTTGTGCAGCAAATACTTTTCCTGTAATCTGATATCAATCTCATGGATTGAGAATCATTTGGGAATATGTTTTATGATTTACACCGCATCAGAAAACCCTGTTTTTTGGGTTTTTTAAGGTTTCGAGTAGACTGAGGTTCTTTGTAATCTAACATGAATAAGAATTAGTATATGGATGTATGAGCGATGGAATGTATTGGAATACAAATATGATATGGTGTTTGCTGATTTCTGTGTATTTGTTGCGTGGAGGATTTGTGAAATATTTAGAACTAAGTTGGAATGCACTCCAAGCCTAGTTTGTTGGATCCATCCTGTTTCAAGCATGCTTCTACAAGTATGCTGTAAATTTCAAGTTTTACTGGCTAAAGTTGTCTATCGTATGTTTTAAAGTTGTTTAGTCTTTATTTTTTGAGAGTAGGTCCTCTATCAAGTATATATCACCTTATTCTTGAAATGGATGGTTTCTGTCCACATCACTCGTTACGTGTAGTACACTTTTGAAGAGTAAAATAGATAAATTCGAATGATCTGAAAAAAAAAACAAAAAAGAGAGAAAAGACAACAAATTCATCTACTTGTTTTTATCTCGTCTTGCATTATGCGACTTCAACTATCTTCCTAAACATCGCTCGAATGCTCAAATCCACGCAACTTTTACAAGTTTTTACCTACTATAATATTGAAAGATTAAAGATTTAAAAAATGAGCTAAAAACAAGAAATGGGAACCAATTTTTAACAAAAAAAATCATCTCTTCATGTTAGCTGACAGTTTGGATTGATTTGGAATAGATTTATCTTTTTGGATAATTTTAACCTTTCATTTTAATATCACGTGAGTGTCACATGTTGAAGTAAACATTTTTCATTAGGGCCCTGTTTGTGAGAGATTAAATTTTTCTACAGTAAATCAATTCTCATTTTCAACCACACATTCTTCAATAAAATAATATTTTCCATCACATCAATAACTTTTTCTTCTTTTTCAACCACACATTTCCCATCATATCACTATTCAAAATCAATTCTTCCCCCAAAAATCTCTCCCAAACAAGCTCTAGCTAGGAAAATGGATAATACAATATTAAAAGTTTGAGACATGAGTTCAACAAACAATAAATTAGGGACATATGTGACACACTAATGAAAGACTTGGGACCCGTAATGAAATTTACCCTAATAAATATGAATTAAGCTACTTGTACAAAAAAAATTTGACAAAAAGCTTGACACACTCTCACATGAGCCGACCCCACATGAATAAAAAATTGGACAAAAAATGTGGAGGCCCCCACCCGATGTGAGAGGCCGGTCAGGGTGTTAGCCCTTGTTTGGCACCCATTCTATTCTCATTTTTTTCTCTTTTTTCATTTCAACCACACATTCTTTCAATAAAATAATATTACACACAAATCTAAAACCTTTCATTACTTTTTCACCACACATTCTCCCATCAATCACTATTCCAAAAATTTTCATTTCCATAAAATGGGTGTCAAACATAGTGTAAATAAACAATTTAGGCCCTGTTTGTTTCTGATTCTCAAATCAATTCTCAAATCAATTCTCATTTTCAACAACACATTTTTCAATAAAATAATATTTTTCATCACATCAATACTTTTTTCTTCTTTTTCAACCACACATTTCCCATCATATCACTATTCAAAATCAATTCTTCCCCCAAAAATCCCTACCAAACAGGCTCTTGCTACTAGCAACTTTAGTCCGAAAATTCATTCCACCATACTTCTCGGAGAAACACCCCCCCTGCGCTGGAATCGAATTTTCTCCGGGCCTCCGATCAATTCCCGATTTCGCGAAGTCCAACAGAATTCTGGGACCAACCAACTTCCCTCTTTAGTTATCACTCTAATTCTCCATTCCCTTTTCCCGCTCCTCGTTTTCTTCCATTATTTTGGTTTTTCCTTTTCCTGGTGAATCGGAAAACCAACCTGTTCAGAAATGATGAGGAAGAGCTCCAACTCGATGCGGCAGTTGTGGTGGGTGGCTCCGTGCGTCGCGCTCCTCCTCCTCACCCCAGCCGCCGCTGCCGCAGTAGTTGGAGAGGTCATTAACCTCCCCCAAGGTGGAACGTACGGCTACTCCAAACTCTACGACATCACCAACAAAATTGTAGTTGGCATGACAATTTGGGACAATGAAAACGGCATGCCAGAAGAGAAGTTGCGATTCATAGACACCAATGGCGAATTGGTGTACAAATTCTCCACTCACATGGGGACCCACTCCGATGCCCCCGATCATGTATTTACCAACATGTCGAGCTACGATGCCAACTCCCTGAAACTCGAAACTCTTAACGGTAGCCTTCCGCCACTGGAGATTTTGACAAATTCATGAAAGTTAAAGATCAAACAGACCTAATTACTGACATTGTTAATGTTGATGATACTTTTATGTTTATAAATAGGTTTGGCGTTGGTGATGGATGCTCCCAGGAACACGAACTTAACTGGTATGCTGGCAACAGATTTCGTCGTGGATTATCTCTGAGGAATTTGTTATCCATTCATGATTCTTGCTTTTTTCAGCTGAAGTTCTGGAGTCCATGAACATCCCTAAAGGAGTCAATCGCTTGCTTTTCAGGACCGAGAACACTCACAGGTAGCATTTGAATGATCTAAGTTCTGTGTATAACTATGTATTGCGTCTATATGGAATGCAATCTTTCTTGACATTTGGTAGGAGTTATGTCTTAGGCTGATCAAATCGCTTTGTGTATCCAATGACTTCTATAGAATGAATGAATTAGGTGTTTGCCTGTTCATTTCGTCCTGTTTGACAAGTCTGGTTCTCGGATTCAATAATTTGATCAAATGTCAATTTAGACGATCCATTTCTGTCATGAAAACAGATATATCACGATGGATATACTAGACAGGAGAACTTATTTTTGTGCTAGTTTTACTCATCAATTACTTATCTGCTATCTTTAGGAGAAAAAGAGAACACACGTGTATGTTTAATGTAACACATGCATTTTTTCACTGTAACTTGATTCACTAAGAGGTAAAGGAACGTGCATGAAATGAATGAAGTCGATGGCAGGTTATGTGTGCGACTTTTATATTTCTTTTCTTGTTTCAACATGAATCCTTATTTGAATTACCAGAAGACTCTTCTCAGTATACATAAGGTTTACTCTTTCAGAGGACAATTCCTGTGACTTAAGTTGACTTCATTTCAGGCATCTGATGCATCAAAAAGCTTTTGCCAAGGACTATGCTGGACTCAAAACAGATGGGGCACCATGGTTGGTGGATAATACTGATATCAAACTTATTGGTAAGACAGATACGATCTTCTCTACTTCTGTATTGGGTGCCTAGGCACGAGTTTGGAAGCATAGGGAACACCTCACTAATTATGAATCATTTATGCTGCATGGATCACCCTTCTCAACCATAAAAAAAGGAGAGAAGAAAAGGTAATGGTTGTTATTGATGTATGTGTTTGGTCGTAATTGTAGGAATGGATTATCTGTCTGTTTCTGTAGAGGCAGACGCAAAGCAAGTTCATCAGGTTTTGCTGAAAACAGGGGTAAGATCTTTATCTTGATGAATATTTTCATTCTATGGATAATTCCCATATCTTTGCTCCTGCCCCTCTTGAAAAAAGTGAAAAACAAGCACGATGCTAAATTGATGCTGCAAGAATTTTAACCTTTTCGGATTCAATCAATCAAACCACTCTCACTGCTCTGCTGGCCTGTGTAGTTCAAATTTATGAATTTTCTCACATCATGAAATCGTTGTAGATTGGTGTAGTTCCTATGTTTGGCACATGTTTATAAACTGTTTATAAGCACTTGACCCTTTGGCACGTGCCTTTGACATCCATCGCCATCTTCACTATGAATAAATTCGAAAAAAAAAAACATATGATTCTTTCTGGAATGTTTAAAATATATAAACTACTGTTGTTTCTCTTCGTCGTCATCATATCAATTTTCACCTTTCTTATATTGGCAGACTCACGTCCTGTCTTCCTTTTACTGCTGCTTTACATTTTAATTTTGAATAAATTGTTCTAGGTTATAATTCCGGTGGAGGGCTTGATACTTGATGATGTTGGTCCAGGAGAATACATGCTTCATTGCTTGCCTTTAAGGATCCCTGGGGCCGACGGATCACCCTCGAGATGCATCCTTATGCAGTGATCACTCTATATGTTAATGCATAAATGCGTTCTGTAATTTTGCGCTGGTATATAATCAATTGGCAATAGTACGTTGGACCTGCGTTTCATTACTTCTTTTATGTACATGAACATTAATAATCATGAATAGGATCCAGGATGCCAAGTCGGAAAAGCTTAAACGGCAACAGAACTCGGCTTCTTCTTCTTCTTTAATATTATCGTACATTTCACTTTACCTAACAATTTGTGAACTTTTTATGGCAGAAATGGAGTGTTCAAGAATGTGATAAAAATGGCAATGATGCTACCCTAATGGTGTAGTGCTACTGAATGAACAAACGGTTACAAATGTCAATTTGTAAGTCTGGTTATGGTCAACGAGATTGAAATTTGAATAAAAAAAATATTATTCCTTCCATCAAACATGTGCTCTGTCAACCTTTATGGCAAAAATGAAGTCGCTCATGAATAATGCAATAAAAATAGTCTACATATCAAGTAAAAATGACAATAATGATATCCTAATGGTTTTGTGCTATGGCTACAAATATCAATTTGTTTCGTGAATGTTTGACACCCGTTTTTTTGGATAGTAGAATTTTTGGAATAGTAATTGATGGAGGAATGTGTAGTTGAAATGAAGAAAGAAAAAAAAAATGAGAATGTGAATGAAATGAGAGTGGGTGCCAAACAGGGACTAAAAATATTATTCATCTAATCAAACGTGTGCTCAATCTACCTTTATGGAAGAAATGAAGGCGTTCATAAATATTGTAATAACATAGCATTCATATATCAAGTAAAAATGAGGTGTAGTGATACGGAATGTATAAACAGCTACAAATATCAATTTCTTCCATGAATATTTTATATTTGTAACTCTTGCTATGGTTTACGAGTTTGAATATTTGAATAAAAATATTATTCCTCTAATAAAACACGTGCTCTGTCAACCTTTATGGCAGAAAAGAAGAATAAAAATAGCCTTCATATCTATATCAAGTAAAAATGACAATAATGCTATCCTAATGGTGTAGTGCTACGAATGAATAAACAACTACACATGTCTATTTGTTCCACGGATATTTTTTCGTATTTGTAATTTTTGATATGATTAACGGGTTTGAAGATTTTAATAAGAATATTATCCAATTCATAAAACGTGTGGTCCGTCAACCTTTATGGCAGAAATGAAATCGTTCATGAACAATGTAATAAATATAGCCTTCACATCAAGTAAAAATGGCAATAATGCTACCCTAATGGCGTAGTGCTACCATATTGTTGTGCTAAGAATTGAACAAACACCTACAAATGTCAAATTATTCCGTGAATACTTTATAGCGCCACGCTAAAAAGTATTATTCTTCTCATAGAACATGTGCATATTTAAACTTGAATCAAGTTTAAGCCCATGTTTGACACCTATTAAAATTTTCATTTTCATTCTTTTACTCATTTTCAACCATACATTCTTTAAAAAAATAATATTTTCCATCACATCAATAATTTTTCTTTCTTTTTCAACCACACATTCTCCATTAATCTACTATTCCAAAATACATTCTTCCAAAATAATATCCATCAAATACACTATAAATATCTGCAAATTAGTTGTGTGTTACAAACTTTTGGTGGAGTTCTATCCAAATAAATTAATAAACAAAAATTAAAAAAAATCAAGGTTCAATTTTTACACTTTTTTCACGAAAATATGATAGAACTTTTTCACTTAACAAGGTCAAAACATACTCCAAATTATAATCTCAATTCAAATTTCAGTTAAGTAGATCCAACTTTTCCTCACGGACCATCTGACTCCAAGACAAGAATGGTAATAGGTAAAAAGGTTGAACTCCAACGTTGAGGGCCCCCCACGGACTCTGCCCTGGGCCATTGTGGAGGAGGTAAATCGCAGGATGTGCCTCCCAAAAGCCAGGGTGGAGAGCTTATGGATAGGCCTTGGACTATTAACCCTATGGTAACTCCCGCTTGCAACAAAGTCAATTTCACCTTGGGGGAATTGAACTCTGCACACTATCGCGCTGAGCCCTAACCGCCCTCCCCTTTGCACTGGGAGATATGCCCTGGGGGCAAGAATGGTAATAGGTAAATTTCATTTGTGGTCACTAAATTTTTTGTGAAATCTTAATCGGGTCAAATAAAGTTCAATATTTTGTCTTCTACGTAATCATTGCATGTCACCCTAAAAATGAAAATGATAAAATGAGGATTATGATAATGTTTTTACATTAAAACGGCAAGATGCGTGTACACTTTTACAACATTGCATAGTGGTAAGTTATCATGACACACAAAGATTACGAGAAAATTTCGTTGTTGTATGGCTGTCGATTAGGAGATTTCCATCAATTTGGAAGACATGTTGGCATGGGAAATTGAAACTAATTTAAGTTTTAGTGACTCAATTGAGACTAAGGCCCTGTTCGGGAGGGATTAAAAGTCAATTAAAATTGAAAATATGGCCGTTATTGGACCCCACTCGTCTAATAAAAGTCAACAATAACGGCTATATTTTCAATTTTAATCTGATTTTAATCACTCCCACACAAGCCCTAAATTAAGAGCTTGTTTGGGAGGGATTAAAATCAGATTAAAATTGAAAATATAGTCGTTATTGTTGACTTTTATTAGACGGGTGGGACCCAATAACGGCCATATTTTCAATTTTAATTGGATTTTAAGCCCTCCCGAACGGGGCCTAAAGTCGAGTGACAAAATTGAAACAAATTAAAGTTTGATAACCTAATTCATCAATTTGACAACTTGCAAGGACATGACGCACTCTGTTTCACCATTTTCTGTCTTCTAAACACAAAACGATCATAAAATTTCTTAAAAATATTATTTAATTTTATATATTTAGTCTATGTTTGACTTCTATTTTTTAAAACTTATTTTTTCATCAAAATAATTTTTACTACACATTTTATGGGATCTCCATATATTCAACAATGCATTTTATCAACTTTTATCAAAATTTAATTTTAGGTACACTTAGCTCGTTAGCTCCTGTTTGACAATTATTATTTGATAAAAAATAGAGTTCTGAATAATGATTATTAGAAAAATATGTGATTAAAAAGTAAAAAAAAGTTTTAAGTTTACATATAGAATTTTTTATTGTGAGAATATATTGTTAAAAATGAGTATATAAAAAAAAGAGTTGAAAATAATAGGGGCTCAATTGAATAAAATCACCACGCAAGTAAAATATTGATGTCTAGCAAATTAATCTCCACCAATAATTTATTTATATAATATTAATTAGCAAGATGATCGGATTAATAGTAGAAAATTCCCTAGAAACATTTCTATTTGCTATATACCCCATGTCTATTGAAAATCGTAGAAAACTTCTCTGTTTGAAACCTTTTGTGCGAAAAAACTCCACGTCGTTGAGATTCATCAGTTTTTCCGTTAAAAACAGTAAAAAATGCCAAAATTAAATTTCAGTAACCAATTTTTTTTACAAATCGTGCCCAATTTTTTTTGTATGTACAACATACAATCCCAAACCTTTAAAATTTCACCGTATCACAGTCCACTTCATCTTCTTCTCCACCTTCAACCATATCCAATTAAACCAAAATCAAAACCCAGAAAATCCAATTAAATTTAGAATTATGGGATACTCCTCAAACATCAATGGCGAAAGACATAAACATACACTTCTAAGTTGGTTAGAAATTAAAGCATGCTAGAGCAACACCGCCTAGAGTCACGTAGAACTTCTAAATTTGTGAATTATTAAGTCTCGGACTATTATTGCAATCAAGTTTCTTTTGCGCTCCATTTTTTTATTGCTAAGTTTCCGTTTTACATTAAACATTTAGTACACGAATTGCATTATAGATTCAACATCACAAATGTTGCAAGGTTACAAGAAAATAAAACTCATTTCACACTCAAGGTTCAGTCAAACTATATCTAAATTTCACACACACACACACAAAAAAAAAAAAAAAGTTCAGAATTCAAGGTACTAGGTGCAGAATATAAAGTTGTTCAATTATTGGACGCGGCTTTCAATTGCCCATGGATTTGGATTGCCAAAATTAAAGTACTAAATTTACCATCCAGTGATCCATGAGGCAAAGGGTTTTCATCCTGGATCAGCAAGCTTCGCACTCCAATATTATAGTCCCCCACAAGTAGAATATGAAGAACATAGTTCAGCCATGGGCAGACCAATAAACAATTAAACATGGTGGCCCGCAATAAGCCATCCATAGACCAAGGAAACCAGCCCACCAAAAGTCAGTCTCGTATTGTATAGTGTAGTCACACCGGTGAGTGCTGATATTATCGAAAATGAAATGGCAATGTTTGAATCTGCATGGTGTGGATTTACAAGATTAATAGCAGTATGCTTTTGGTTTTGAGGAGTATCCCAAAGTTTTGAATTTAATTGAATTTTTTGGATTTTGATTTTGGTTTAATTGGGTATGGTTGAAGGTGGGGAAGAAGATGAAGTGAGATGAGGTACGAAAGATAATAAAGTTTTAAAAGTTTGGAATTGTAGGTAATACATATAAAAAAATTGGGTATAATTTGTAAAAAAATAAAAAGTTTGGGTACTGAAATTACAATTATTCATTTTTAATTTTGTCATTTTTGACCTTTTTAACGGTAAATCTAACGGATTTTAATGGTAAGAGGTTTTTCACTTAAAAGATTTCAAATATGAGAATTTTCTACGATTTTCAATAGGTAGGTGGTATATTGTAAATGAAAATGTTTATTATAAATATTATTTTTCCATCCAAAAGGTTGCAAGTCGCGCGTATTTAATAGTTTAGGGACTTGAAGTGCAACGAATAAAAGGTTTGAGAACCCAACTGAACAGCCATACGGTTCAAAGGCTCAGGATTGTGTTGGTAAATAAACTACACTAACGGTAAAAAAACCCGGGAAATTATTCGGCATAGCATTTTTCCCGGACGGCGGCGGAGTGTACCACAAATTCTGGAGCTCCGGCTTCACCTGAACTGACCTCTTCCTCCACTTCTCCTTTTTCTACGCATTTTCCATCCTATTTTCCCGCACCCCCAATTTCCCATTTTCCCCAGTGTCTTTTCCTTTCCTTTCATTTGCCATTTTCGTTGGTGGAACCACCGCCAACTCTCCGACCCCAGGAAAATGAGGATGAACTCTTGCTCCACCTTCGCCGCCTCGATGTGGCTTATATTTCTTGCGTTCTCCGATGTTTTAGTTAACGCCAAATACCTCGACATCTCTCACGAGTATGTACCAGGCTTGCCCAAATATGATTCGCCTACTGGTCTGGGAACTTTCATGAAGGATAGCACTAGTATTCTTAAAGGGGAAGATTTTAACACCCGCAACTTCAATTTGAGCACGGATTGCGGGACTCACGTCAAAGCCTTCACTGATGTTGAATCCCTAGACCTCACCATTCTCAATGGTAATGATTTCAGTAAATCATGGAATTTTTAATAATTGTCGTCTAGTTGATGATAAAAGGAATTTGCATAATTCATGAATTTATGTGCTTATTCATGAAGTTTTTCCGTGCAACAGGTCCAGCGTTGGTGGTGGAAGTTCCGAAGGACAAGAACATAACTGGTACGCTTTTCACTTGTTCTTCTTTTCCTTATTTGAAAAAGTTTAAATGCGAAATTCAGAACTTCTAAGTATAATTGAACAACAAAATATAATAATTGAATGTGTTGACGTCAGGATCTGTCCGATTGAGTGGAACACACTGTTAGGTGCAAAGATCACCGGCCAAGAAAAAGTCCGGTCACCGTTTGCACACTGACAGTTAAGTAATTGGCCTAAGAAGATATTGCTTGACTTGATCGGCCCAATCCAATTGACATCATCAATGCCCAGTCAATTAATGTGGGACCACACAAGTTTCAATTAGTAAGTAAATTGTAATTTAAAAATCAAAATTAACAATTGTGTAGATCATTACAACCATGACGGGATGTGAGAAAAAGATTGAAAGTATGTAAATGAGCATACATACTTTTAACTTTTAACACTGTATTGAATTGAATCAGCTATTAGTTATGCAATAAAAATCATCATCTGTAAAATGACTTGTGTGGGTATAGGAGCCTGTTCTCAAAAATAATTCGTTCCTTGCTACGCACAGAGTATTCATCCCGGTGACTGGGATTGTGACACGTGCCATGATGATCGCACCATATCTAGGTTTACGGAATTGAGCTTGGCCATATCTCAACATTAATAAGCAGTTGACTCTTCTTAAGCCTAAATGTACTCCTTTGCCTCTTAGAATGTTTGAGTTGGAAGTGTGGTCATATTTTAATTTAATTGTGCTCCATTTTAAGCCGCCATTTGGAAATTTATAAATCAATTTATAAAGAGTAATAGTAATGGCTTCTATGAAATGTGTGGATGATAAATGAGTAATAATTATGAATGTGTGGTTGAAAGTAATTTTTGACTTTAACTGAATTTATAAATTGATTTATATATTGGTCTCCAAACGGAGTCTAAGTATGTTAATTCACATAATAACTTCATTGATCTTCATTCTATTTTGTCTTTGATCATTAATCTGAAAATTTGGTGAGAAACGGCTTGAAAGTGTGACTTTCACTGATTGCTGTATCATTTGTTTTTGGAATCGAACAATTTTTCGTTTCTTATAGCACTTAAAATATGCTTCCTTGCTTCTTTTAGCTGAAGTTATGCAGAGCTTAAACATTCCCAAAGGAATAAAGCGTGTACTTTTCAAGACACTGAATACCCAAAGGTAAAATTTACATCAAAAGGTTTATACTTGAGTGTTGTTCTTTTCATTTTTGTCCTCCTATCATTTTGATAATAGTAAGTTTGATATGTTTTACCTAGAAGGTCTACCAAGATTGGTCAATCTTCGGTGTTTAAATTACATATGAGCAGCAAATAAACACAAAATGAGTTCAAAATCTTTTCTTACGCGGGTTTTCATGAACTATTCTAGTCTGGTTCGTTTGCCGTTGATGTATTAGTTTTAGTGGAAAATATTTTAGCAGGGTTGGATTTGTTTGGTACAGTATGAGCTTGTAGCTTGCTTTGATTTGTTTCTTTTTCATTCTCATGTTGCATCTGGCAAGTAAATAATTGTCGATCTTTGTATTTTACATATTACATAAACTCTTAAACGTGCTATTCATCTTATGTTCTATTTGCAAATTCATATATTTTTCCATTTTCAGTCGCTACACAACCTGTTTAAGAAATTGTTGCAAGGCCATGGCTCTTTTTGACCTCTTGAGCTTATTTGCTGTGCCACTTGAGAGGGATCACCAGATGTCATGCAGAGTGGGATTCACAAATATAATTTTCAAACTTGATTAAACTTGTGTATTATCTCAATGTTTTCTCTGTGATCTGCAAATTGTCATATTACTGTAGTTAAAGTGGCATAATTCCATTTGTAATACGAGGACATCCTAGTTGAACTAAAGTTATTGCATTTTCAGGAAACTTATGTATAAAAAGGAGTTCGACTCAAGCTACACTGGTTTCCAGAAAGATGGGGCAGAGTGGTTGGTGGAGAACACCGACATCAAACTTATTGGTAATGGACTGTTGGGTCGTTGAATAAAATAAGTTATTAATGCTTGCGTTGAAATAAAGATATGTACATGTGAGTAGATAAAAGGAAGAAAGAAATCTCCTGAATAATTCGGTCTTTTTATTTTTGAATTTCACCCTTCCCCCCAAATAAGACTCGAACTCAGGTCACTAAGCTGGTAAGGCTTCACTCTTACCACTTGAGCTAGACCTTGAAATTCTGTCTTCTTATGGTATGTTAATCTTTATGCATATAATTGTTCAACCCTTTGTTTTCTTAGGCGAGAAAATTTAATTTTTGTTTTTGTTTGCTAAATTTCTTTGGTTTTTTTATATTTCAAAGAAGTGGTTGCACTGAAGCATGTTTTTTCATTGTTTTGTAGGACTTGATTACTTATCTGTTGCTGTAAAACCAGATAAGGATTATGTGTATCAGGTGTTGGGCAAGGTAATATTTCCCTGCATTCACAAGTCATGCACCTTCCAGGAATAAAAAGAACATATTTTTTTGGCAGTTTGGCTTTAATTGAATTAATGGAAATCATATTTTTCTGTTTAATTGGTGGGATTGGTCGCCGAGATTTACGTTTCAAAAGTTACGATTTAGATTCATCTTCTCTGCTTTACGACAGTCAATTCGCTTCAGATCCTACTTTTTGGACGGGGGACCAGAAATCAAATTATAATTTAGTTTCAAATCTACATTTTAATATGTTTTTATCGTTATTCTTCACATAACAATTTACTGCCTACTGTTTTACGTGAGAAACTGCAAGCCGTGTTCTGTTATTTCGTTTTACTAACTCAGTCGAGTTATGTTTTAGGATGTAATTCCCGTGGAAGGTTTGAATCTTGATAAAGCTAGACCCGGAGAATATTTCCTCCATTGTTTACCTTTAAGGATGTCTGAGGCTAACGCAGCTCCAACGAGATGCATACTTGTCCGGTGATCTCCTTGTAAGTGAAATTTTCTCTGAGAAACATATCCTTGTTAAGCTGCATGTATGGATAAGCTTAGAAAGTTTTACGTTTAAGCAAAAAAAGTAAAAACAAAATTTACTTCTTTTTAAGCTTAGCTGGCTATACATGCTTGCCGCTTGTAATTCTCGGCTAACCCAATTTCTAAATCATGGTTAATTGTAGGGACAGGATTGGTTACTATGAAATTTTTAGATCCAGGATCTTCTTTCTGTAATATAACAAACACAACCTATACAAGCCTACTTTCTATCAGTTTGAGTTGATTTGGTTGTAAATTGTAATCAGAACAAATATATATACGATCCTCCTTCGACTATATATAACCGTCACTATTTTCTATCTTGTCATTGTAAATTATGTTGATTGCATGTTTGGTGTGTAGACGACATTAAAGAGAAATAATAATAATAAAAAAAAATAACATTTTTATCGAGTGATGCTTACCATAGTTGTTAAATTGTGGACCGGTCCAATCAGAAACCTGGTGAACCTGACCATGGTCCAGTCTGAGTCCTATGAGAGGACAGTTCAGCTTTCAAACCAGTCTAAGACCGGATGAACCTTCAGGTTTAATAGTGAATCGGTAAGCCAGTTCTAATTAACTCACTGGTTTCCTGTAAATGGCAGGAATTGATCCCCTAACCTTTTGGAAATCAATACCCATTAGACAACTAGGCTACAACTGTTATTTGTGTTAATACTTGATGCTACAACATATGGAGAGAGTCTCTGTGTACAGAAAAAAAACACACAGAAAGCATACAGAATACACACAAATAGATGATGCCTCTTTTTTGGCAATATTTAATTCACATGGGGCCCACTCTCATGTGATTATTGGTATGAATTTTTCTGTACAAGCAAAAAAATTCTGATATATGACACTTATTTTCAAGAATTTCAAATATTACCATTTAAACTTTAACTTCTATTATAATATCTTTAAAATAGTTTATAATATCAATTGTTGTACTTAAAAAAGATGTTCATTATTTTTGTGAAATAGTTACAATAAACTATTCAAGACTTCTTTATTATTTTAAAAATATATATATACATATATTCATCATTCACAGAAGTATAATTAACCATTGTTTAAAATTTTTATGAATAAGCATTGACCCACCGGTCAATGACTTAGTCGGGTCGAGTCGGATCGGGTCGGGTCGGGTTGGGTTTGATAACTATGATGCTTACCGTTTTGGGTTTATTTGTGCACCGAGTGAAGCATGGGTGGACCCAGGTGGGTCCGGGGGGCACTTGCCCCCCAACTTTTGATATTTTTTTAAAATTATAAAATCATGTCTGGTATTGATTGAAATTTAAATTTTAATCTAAATTAAAGTTAACAATTAATTTTAATAACATATTATGGAATCCATAACTATTTAATTTTTATTAAAATTTATTAAAATTTTGATTTTAATCTCCACCAAATAGGGACAAAATCAAAATAAATTTAAATTTCGAAATATACTAATTTTAAAAATTCTCCGATGATCGTACGCTAATCAAATCTACAAATTATTTATATCATTTCGAAGCTTATTTCATGAACTACACTATGGACATATTGAATTATTCAAACATATATCGAAAATAGTTAAAAATACGTTAAACGTGAGCCTTTAAAAGATGTCTAACTCCCTTTTTTTTTTTTTAATTTCAGTTATTTCTTTAACATTTATTATTTTTACGATACAATTTTCTCAATATAATTTTCATCATTTTATTAGGTTTTACATCCGAAAAAATATATCACATGTAAATTTTCGGATGTAAAATTACACAATGTATGATTTTTTTGGATATAAATTTTCGATTGTAAAATTTCTCCAAACTTTTTTACAAGTTCGATTGTGCCTCCAACGTTAAAGTTCTGCATCCGCCCCTGGAGCGAAGGATATATAAATCCATTTTCATGGCTGTAAAGGTTGCTTTTGCTGCTTGATGGCTTGAATCCTGATGACCATTACAACAAGAAAAGTCCCATTTCTTTCACTACTTCTTGTAGGAATTAATTGCAGATTAAATTGGTTTTTCGATTAAAATCACTCCATTATTTAAACTGATTTCTGTCTATGTAGAGACATTCGTGATGGCTGAAAAGCAAAAAAAAAGTTTCGTGAATTAAAAAAGAATAAATATAAATATAAATCCCAAACAGGAGAAAAAATTCTTATAAATAAAATAATGATTGTGAATAGTAGGAAATGATAATCACAACAGAATCTTTCCATATTTGATATAGTTAATATTTAGCCATTGTTTGATTCAGTTATAAAAATCTACTCAACAATGGTTTGCTTTCCAATGGTCAACAGTTCGAATCCCCTCAAGGTCACTGAAGTGAGTACTTGATCGTAAATTTCAGGGCCCCGTGGAATTAGTCGAGGTGCGCTAACTGACCCGAACATTCACGATTATTTAAAAAAAAAAAAAATCCACTCAACAATTAATTTTAATTATACATATCATTAAATTCACATATTTAATTTCAATCATGCTTTCATCAATTTTTATCAAAATATACTAAAATTTGATTTTTAACCAAATCAAACTGGCCTTATATATTCAAATCCCATGCAATGCTTCTGAACATACTCCCAATCTAAGGAACATAACATTTATGTGCGGTTCTCTTTGTGTTTGAGTTTTGAATTCATTTTGAATTTTGTGTTTTTAGTGTCCATTTTGAGATTGTTGAAAATGTGTTTTTTTTTTATATTTTGAAAAATTATTTTGAAAACACCCAAAACGCGTTTTGAAAATTTTGACTTGATTATAACTAAAAACACCCAGAACGATAAATTTATCGTTTTGAGTTCTTTTTGCAAATTTTTAACTTATTTTCGAAAACGCGTTTTCAAAAATGGGAAAGAGAACGCGTTTTCACTATTTTGAAAAATCGAAAACAGAAAACGTTTGAAAATGGTAAAGAGAACATGCCTTTAATGTTTACATAACCTCCTCACAAAAATAGAATAATAACAGTAATAATTAATATTATGTATATAAATAAACAACCACATGTGCTGGAAAGTGCTATTTTCAACTTTATGGTTAAGCAGTGCCACATTTGATGTTAGAAGTGACATTACTCAAAGTGGTAGGGCAAAGGATAGAGTTTGACTTGATTAGAAAATAAAAAGCATGTAATTTGAGTAATTAAGCAACGAACACCTCCGTTCAATTATTTCTTTAAATTATAACATTATGATCCAAAATAATATGAACTTATTCTCATTCTCAAGTCTCCAATTCTATAAATTGGCGTTGTAGCAATATCAAAGTCAATCAAAAATCCCGACATAAAATACAATATATAGATATAGAGATGCATACAGTATTTTGATTAATTAGGGTCTCACAGTTGAATATGAGACTTCTGTCCCAATTCTTGCCTCAGCCTCAGCCTTGAAATATATGGAATGAAAGATTTCATAACTAAGAGGTTAATTTCACTACTTTCAAATTTAAGAAATTAAGTTTAAAATTTCAAATCTCGAATTTTTTTTATTTATAAATAAATAAATTAAACATATGTTTTATAAATTAAATATATTAAAGTCACAATACCATATAATTGCTCACAAATCACAATTTATATATGTCATAAATTATTTTACGGTTACAATTCAAAATTTTTATATGTCACAAATTATTTTACGATCATAATTCAAAAATTTATACGTCACAATTTATTCATCGGTCACAAATCTATCAAATTAATAAGTCACATATTATTCATTGATCACAAATCACAAATTTTATATGTCACAAATTATTTTATGATCACAATTCAAAAATTTCATAAATCACAATTTGTTCATCGATATCAAATCAAAAATTTATACGTCACAATTTTTTTATCGACACAAAGTGTTTATAAGTTACAGTTCATTTATCGGTCACAAATTATAAATTTTATCCGTCACAACTTATTTAAGTGTTGTAAATTCTTAAATTAATTGGTCACAAGTTATTTCTCAGTCGCAACTTAGTAAATTGTGAATCACAATCACATTTTTTAGATCACATATTATATATTTGTTACGAATTACTCAATTTCTTGGTTACAAACACTACTGGTCCCATTTGACTGTCGCCGCCACCAACACCACGCCGCCGTCGCCGCTTCCATTACCACCGCCATAACTATTTGCGACCACTATCTCACCACTGCCAACAATGCCAGATCCACTACCACACTAGCACAAAGTCTACTTGCCTCCGCCATCGCCACCACCACATGAACCAACACCACGACGCCACTGCCACTGCCACTGCCACTGCCATTGCCATTGCCAACAACGCTCAACTTCAAAACCACCACAAACAAACCACCATTTTCAACTACAAAACAACCACTAGAGTCAACGCCACCACCAACACCATCGTACCATCAATGTCACGGCCAGCAAAAGCAATGCTATTACCTCATGTACCAAAAATCACTACCACCATCTCCATTACACCACAATCACCACATCCACCAAAAAATCTCCAAATCCACTGTCCCCGTCACCATTGCACGCAGCGATGCTGAAAGCATGCAGAGGCCATCGTATCGCTGCCGCGGCGATGCCACCGCGCAGCACCGTGCTCGGCGATCGCACGATATCGCTGCAAAATGAGCAGATCGGCGCAACATAATCATTGCACCGCGACGGGTAGAAGGAGAGGGATGCCGACTGTTGTGTGTGTGTGTGTGTGTGAGAGAGAGAGAGAGAGAGAGAGAGAGAGAGAGAGAGCTACGTCGCGACGGTAGAGGGAGAATGATGCCAACTATCGTGACTACGCTGCGCCGATAGAGAGAGAGATAAATGAGCGGGGGAATTAATTAGGATTTGAGATGAATTTTTGTGGTATTAATAATATTAAATATTTGAAATAATATCTTATTTTTGTATAAATAAACTTTATATCTGATTTTTGAAATTGAATTTTAAAAATTCTGATTTGATGTAATTACCACTATATGGAACCCACCGTCAGTTAATAAGATTGGGCCAATTATTTGGCCCATTTCAATTTTATTTTTTATTTTTTAGAAGCATACTTTAACATGAATTTTGGGTTAAGATGCTCACTTGAAATGATGAATTCCAAAATTTTTTGAATGATTGAATTACCTAACTTTCCAAAACTTCAAATCTGCAATTTTCTTGCATTCCAATGGTATCAATTACAATCACAATGGAAGTGGATTATTAGCTACAACATAAGTGCCATTTTTTGTGAGTTTTCATATCAAAATAGTGATTCTAGGTGTCTTTCAATTTTGAAGATATTTTTCATACAAATTTTCACCATTTTTCTACAAATTTTTTTTTTTATTGCTAGAAAAAAAAATTTGAGGTTTTATAGGAGTTATGGGGAGTTGTGGATTTGAATTTCAAATTCAAATCACTCCCTCAAAGTTTTTTGATGTCTTGTGGGTCGGGTTATTTGGAGACCCATGATCCATATTTTTTAACATGATCAAAGAAAACAGCCATGGGATGACACCAACAACTGCCTCAACCTCACGTTGGACAAGACCTCCATCTAGTGGTGACAATGGGCCGAGCCGAGCTCCAAATCTTCAATTTTCTTGTACTCCAATGGTATCAATCACAATCACAATGGAAGAGGATTTTTAGCTACAACCTAAGTGCTAATTTTTGTGAGTTTTCATGCCAAAATAATGATTTTAGGTGTCTTTCAATTTTGAAAATATTTTTCATACAAATTTTCACCATTTTTCTACTATCTTTTTTTTTTCATTGCTAGACAAAAAAATTGGAGATTTTATGAGAGTTATGGGGGATTATGGGGATCTCCCTACAACCCTTTTAATGTCTTGTGAGTCGGGTCACCGGGCGACCCATGATCCATATTTTCTAACAGGAGCAAAGAAAACAGCCATGGGATGACACCAACGATTGCCTCACCCTCACCTTGGACGGGACTTCCATCTAATGGTGGCAATGGGCCGAGCCGACTCTCCCATCCACCCATGAGCTCGGCTCGCCCAGAAGCCTTTTTTTAAAATTTTTAATTTTTTTTTTTACTTTTTTCTTTAATTTTTTTATGAGCCCACGCATGAACTTTAGGCGAGCGGTTCGCGAGCTCGACGAGCCAAGCCGGCTCGCCGGGCTAACCCTCGGCTCGAGCTCGTCCCGAAACGAGCTCGAGTCGTCCATGGGCCGAATTTTGACGAGCTATTCGGCCATTTTGCCACGCCTACCTCCATTCTTCTCCTAGAAACCGAAGGCGCGAAATGGAATCCGAAACTATCCCAGCAACAATCATGAAAAGGGATGCCGACACTTATAGTTTAATAGTCGAAATTGAAGGGATCGTCAAGATTACAGCCAAAGTGGTTCCCATTACTGCACAAGAATCTCGAGTTCATAACTATGGCATCACAAATGAGGATTGCTTTGCACATCTTGACCTGAGATTCAAATTCTACTCCCTGAGTGGCGACGTAAACGGTGTTTTGGGACAGACTTACAGAAATGATTATGTGAGTAGAGTGAAAATGGGTGTATCAATGCCAGTTCTTGGAGGGGAAAAAGAATTTGAAGTTTCAAGCCTCTGTGCCACAGATTGTGCTGTTTTCCAGTTTATTCAAGGCGGAAAAGATCAAGTTTCTGCATTCAATTTGGAGCTGCCGAGCATGAAATGTGGCAGTTGGAATGGATGGCAGAGGTGTTGTGTGCAAGAAATAGGGTTTCAAATTTCATTTGGTTCTCTTAGTCTGGAAGTTTTTAATAATAATAAGGAATGCCACATTAAAAGAAAAAGAAAAGGCAGGCAGATGGATTAAGACGTGTGAGTTTATAATGGTTCGCTGACATAAATTCTTGTAAGTGGAAATTACAAGCAATGAGAGTTTTAAACTTTTCAATTTAAAATTAAGAGATACAAGTTTTTTTTTTCCTTCCAAAAATCAGAAGATATTTAAATTTTTAATAATTTAATTTAAAAAAAAAAATAAAATTAAAACATAGAACCCGATTCCAACTCCCAAATAGCAACCCTAAATCTCTCTCCATTCTACTTCTCTCTATATATTCTATCTTTTAGAGATGGCAAATGGGCGGGGGGCGGGGCACCGCCGTCCCACCCCACCCCGCCACTCCCCCACCCCCGTCCCGCTCCGCGCCCAGCCCCACCTTAGCCAGGGTGGGGCTGGTTCGGGGCGTGGGCTTGCTCCGTTTTCTGTCCCGTTTATTTATTTATTTTTTTTCAAAAACTTCCAGGCAAGGCGGGATGGATTTTTTTGCCTTCACTACTATCTTTATCTCTCTCCCTACGCACCACCTCTCGATTCTGGCTGGCCGATTAGCGCATTGCAGTGGCACCACTCGAGAAGGTGGCGCTTCTCTTGAGCAGTCGCACGGAAAGGTGGTGAGCACAGCAACGCCTCATGAGAAAAGGGTCGATACAGGCTTTCGGTAGTTTCACGCGAAGACCCCATCGGCCTCCGTTCATCGCCAAGCACTCTTAGCTATTCGTCAGCAGCTCACAGATCTCAAATCACCGATTTTAGATTGCCACTACGGCTTGGGAATTCATCAGGTAAGATGACCCCAAGACCATCACTGATTTGTTTTTTGCACTTGTTGGGGGTGATGTGGTGGTAGCGGTGTGGTGGTAATGGTGTTAGCGATGGTGGTGGATACAGATTCAGATTACGTTGCGGTGGTGTTAGCGATGGTGCTGGTGGTAGCGGCGATGGCGACAACTACAAATTCAAATGCTGCTACAGTTGATAGTGTTTGCAGTTTGGTGGTGGTGGTGGTGGTGGTGCGACTGCTGTGGTTGTAAAGTAGTCGTGCAGTGATGGTCACAAGTGTTGGTTGTAGTAACAAATTATTTGGTTGATTGTGACCATTAAATTAGTTAATATGTGACCAATAAAAAAGATAAATTGTGATTAAGAAATAATGTGACATAAAAAATTTTTAATTTGTGACCGATAATTTGATAATTTGTGACTGTCTACTAAATTGTGGCTTATAATATTTGTGATTTGTGACCGATAAATAAATTGTGATCTATAAATTTTTGATTTGTGACCGATAAATAAATTGTGACATATAAAATTTCTGTATTGTGACCGTAAAATAATTTGTAACAAATAAAATTTCTAATGTGCGACCGAAATATAATATGTGACTAATTAAATCGTTAAAATGTGACCAAATTATATAAATTTGTGAAGTTAATATATTTAATTAATTAAATATATAATTAAGTAATTAAATCATAAATAAATTTTAATTTGTATCTGATTTTTGAAATTTGAAACATTTGTTCTTAATTTTGAAATGGGTAATACTTAACCTCTTATTTATGAATTTTTTCCTTCTTGTAATTTGTTTAATTCAAATGTTTCATCCAATAAAATTGAAAATTATTTTAAATTTGCATTTAGTAGCCAGTGATATCACCTATTGCATTATCCTGAATACATTTTGAACACAATTACAAATCCCCTGTTTGGGTTTGTTACAAATCAAATTTATAGTGAATTTTAATTTAAAAAATGATAAAAATGTGTGGTTGAAAAGTTATCAAAGTTGTGAATCTTATAAAATATGTGATTAAAAATGAATTTGAATAAAAACAAATTTTAAAACATTGCGGTCAAACACGTGCAAAATATTGCTTATCAGATTTTAGCTCTTTTTCTTTTATAAAATTATTCCATATCAAGATTAGTGCTTGTTTGGTAAAACTTAAAAAGTTACAAAGAAATTGATTTCAAAATCAACAATTAATTTTAACTACACATTTTTTTTTAGGATTCATAACTTTTATAGATTTTTTAATCATAATTCATCTTTTATAAAAAAATATGCTACAACTTTTATTAAAAGCCTTTCAAATAACTCCTAATGTTTGAATTGTTCATTTCTTTTTATTTTTCTAAATATTCTGTATTGGGTTGCAGTTTGTGATGGGTTCTATTACTTGAAATTGGCCATCTTCCATATTTCTTAGACTGGGTCCATCAGAATTTTTTGTGAATGGGCTCTGGCATGTCCATGCGTTTAGTGTGACACATGTTAACGCTCTTTTCAATTGGAGTGAAAATGGTCGAGCGAAGACAGTCCATGGACTACCAACCAGGCTCGGCCCATGGACCTTATACACAAGCTTTTAAGAAGAAGAAGAAGAAGAAGAAGAAGAATTAGCAAATTTAAAGAAAATTATAGAATTAAATAAGGATGAAAATGAATGAAATTTAACTTAATCAAATAAGAAGCTAAGAAAAATAGGGTAGGCGCGTGGACGCCAATTACTGACTCATAAAGCCCACAAGCTTTACTTGTCAAGCATACTGTGGTCTGATAATTGCATTGTATGCACTTATCCATCCAGGCTTCTATTCTTAATCAATTATATATAAATTGAGTGAATATTTACTTAATTTGTGTAAATGTTAATTATAGAAAAAAAAAAATCCTAATTTGGATACAATTGATGAGAAAAATACCATTTGGAGCTTAATTGGAGTATATTCGAAATAATTGAAGATTACTTGGGTTGCAAGTGATTAATTGGAAGTATTAATTGAGCATTAGGTAAAAAATCATAAGTTTCTGGAGTTAAATTCGACATTTAGAAAGTTTGCGAATTAAATTGGAAACTTTCAAAACTTGCATCGGGGTCAATTATTAATGGTATTGGGATGAAGGTGACTTATTGCAAATATTGAAAGATGAAGGGCTAAAGATAAATGAGAAAAGGGGTCTAATTGAAAAGGGAATTATTTCCTTTTTATTTTAAACTCTTCGTGAAAAGTTGATTTGAACAATATTTTGTCTAAATCTGATTCTATAAATATATGTCTTGGTCCAACAATTGAAGAGGGAATTGTGGAATTTTATTATATACATATATTCAAGCCAAGACTTGTGAAAAATCGTTGTACTCATATTATACAAGCACAAGAGGAAAGAATCAAGAATCAATCAAGAAGCTATGGTTTCAAAATTTTATAAGAAGAATGTGGAATTAGAGATGTCAATTCAACTCGTCGGTTCAGACGGCTAGTGCTTGGCTCGAAAATATATATATATATATATATATAGTAAGAGTGAACGCAGTTCAATTTAGATGGTTTGTGTCATATTTTCAACTCAAATCATTTCATGCGGTTTGTAATTTTACCTATCGACATTATCGTAATATATTTAAAATAAATTAACATATAAGTTTAAGCGAGAATTAATAATGTTAAATGTTAAATTACATTCATCTTCCCTCCCGTAAATAAATTATTTTCAAAGTTGGCTGCTAAAAATGTTAATAGAACGAATATATCTTTCTTCATTTTTATTTACATTTTCGTGTTTGCCTTTCATATTGTCATATAGCGGTTGGTAAAGACAGGATCGCATTATGCCGTAATAGTTTGGTTAAAACTTCTTTCATCCTACTAGTGAGATGAAAGTAAGGATTGAACATGATATGTTTAAATGTACAAATAATGATAGAGTTCAAGTTTTTTGGTTCTCTAATGATTTCGAGAATGCAGAATGTAGTAGTATTAGTTAGAGAGTTTTAACATTTTCACACAATCAATATGCTTTATCCTTCATTCTTTCTAAATCACAAACAAGTTCATTAATCACCTATGAACACAAACAATCATTTTTTAAATCCAAATCACAACTCTCAAGTATATAATAAATTCAAAAACAACAAATAAAAGAAATAACAAAGAAAAAATGACTTGAATATGAGTCTAAAACTTATCAATAGAGAAGAGAGAAATATGTGATTTGGGTAGAAATTAGCAAACTAACAAGCAAAAGGCGACTAACGATTTACGACTAGAAATCGCATTTTGTTCAACAGTGACAGACAATCGTCAAATGTTTGAGAAATGAGAAATTAGGTTAGGGCTTCTAAAGTTGTAGGAGTGATTTGCTGTCGTAGTTTTGTTGAATTATAATTTGGATTGTTGAAAATAAATATTTTTTTTATTTCATATGATTTAGGATTAATTTTAGTTTAGATTAGATATATGGTCAGAATGTGTTGTGGACTTATAAAACCATCGTCTAATAATGATGAACTTAATTTACTTTATATGATTATTTCAATGGGTTGGTTGGAATTTGTATTGCTAAATTGGTTTTTTTTTTCTAAAAAGTGAAAATTTTAAAATTTATAAGTTAATAAAATTAATTTTTTAATTAAAAATTTAAAAAACGGTTCGGTTCGGTTTTATATTGTTTTTGAAAATTGAAACCTAGACCAAACCATTTTAAAACGATTTGGTTCGGTTAGAAAGTAAAAAATCGTGAGTCCACTTGGACCTGAACCAACAGTTTCAAACTAATGGTTCGATTTTTTTTTTGTGCAGCCCTAATATATATGTTGAATTTGGGACTACTATTAAAATTTTCGATGCAAGTCTGTTGAGATCCATTTAATGCATTATTTATTTCCAAGGTTTTATCTTTGGATTCAGCCTTTTTTCGTCACTTTTGCATTCTTTTCTATAATTCTTAATTAAATATAAAATGAGGAAATTACACAAAGCCCTGGTTTTAAATATCCATTTTCACAAATCACGTAACAAGTTTAACTTTTCAAAAATCAAGTTTTTTATATTTAATTTAATATTAATTATATAATTTTTCATCCCAATTAAAATAACCTAATTCGGCCCTAAAATTCATTCCACCTCTCTCTCTCTCTCTCTCTCTCTCTCTCTCTCCATCTTCCAGTCCGACGAAATGGCACGCCGACATCGGACTCTCTCTATAACTTCTTCTTCTTCTCTCTCTCTCTCTCTCTCTCTCTCTCTCTCTCTCTCCCTCCCTATACCAGTCCGACGAAATAGCATGCCTACATCGGAGGTGCAGCTGCAAATGCCGTTTTCTCGTAGCAGCGGCTTGGTATGAGAGCCCACATATCCAGATCTGTGACTTTTACAGCAGCGCGGTGTGACCCCAAACCAGTTCTCTCTCGCCGCCGTCGACCCGCCTCGGCCATCGCCAATGCCACGATCCGATGCGGCGATTTAAGGCAAGTTGTGATTTGAGGTATTCATCCAATGGCGACGAGTTAGGGTTTTATTTCTTCTTGCCGGTTTGATTGCTGGAGGTATGGTGGTGGATTTTTTAGATGTGTTTGAAGGTGGTGGTGACAGTGACTATGGTTTGACTGTGGATTTTGTTGGATCTAGTGGCACGGTGGTCGTTTTGTTTGTGTCTGTTGTGGTGCTACTGCATGGTAGTACGATGCAACTGCATAGCTGGTTTTTTCTGGTAACTGTGGATCGGGTAGTGGCGGACGTGGTTCCGTATTTAGGTGGTGTTGGCGGTGGTTGTGTGTTCTGTGCTGTTTGGCGGTGTGTGGTGACGGTGATTTTGGGGGTGGTGATAGTGGTGTTGGGGAGGTGTGGTGTTGGTTTTGAGATGTTGAAGTTGCTATTGGGCGGCGACGATGATGGTACTATTGGCGGAAGCAGTGGCGAAGTGGTGGTCACAACTGATTTTTGGTGGTGGTCACAAATGATTTAGTTGTTTGTGATCAGTAATTTGGTTAGTTTATGACCAGTAAACAATATATGACCAATGAATTAGATAAATTGCGACCAATAAGTGCTTTGTGACCTAAAAATTATTAAGTTGTGGCCCAAATTTTGATAAATTGTGACCTGGATATAATTAATGTGATGTTTGTGATCGTATAAATAAGTATTGTGACTTGGAAATTTAGTGATTTGTAACAGATTAAAAAACTGTGACTTTTAGACTTTTAAGTTGTTACTGAAAAACAAATTGTGACCTATGAAAAATTTGAATTGTGACATAAAATTTTTTGCTGGTGTTGTAAGAGTGGTAGAGGTGGGGGTGAGTTAATTATATCATATTAGAATTAAATATTAATAATAAATTGATTTAATAATTATTATTTCATAAATAAAAATTTAAAGAAACTTGATTTCCCATATAAAATTTTACCTAAAAAACACGATATAACATAAATTAGGTAGAATTTAATCCAAAATACAATAAAATATCATAATTTAAAGCCACGAATAAGTATATAAACTACATTTATCAGTCGTCGGGCCACACATGCCAACTCGTGTAACTGGCCAAAATGGCCCATGTTACAGGGCAATTTTGGCATGTGATTCTACAGAAGTTGCCTTCAAATAGCAGCTAGAAGTAGCAACCAGCTAAGGCAACTATGTAGCTGCTTGCAAGATTCAAGCATGCAAGAAGATACACAATTGCCTTTTTGTGTTTTTTTAAATTCACAAAAAAATTGCATCAAATGAGACTAATAATACATGAAGTATTTAAATTATGAAATTTTTAAATTTATTTATTTGAAAAAAATTCATGCACAAAATATTTTATTCTTGTGCAATTTTAACTCCGTCTAGATTAATTGTAGCCAATCTCAAGCCCGAAAAACAGAGGGTTGTAACTCCTTTTTAATTTACAATTAGTATAACTACACAAAATTTATATTCTTAAAAAGAAGGGTAATGCTCGAGCCACCCTCGATTTTTTGGCCAAGCTTTGGCTCAGCTCAGCTTGGCCAAAAAAATCCGAACCATTTTTGCACGAGCCGTGCGAGAGCCGGCTCGGTTCGTTTACATGGCTAGGTGGAATCTTAGTGCAAGAGCTTCATTTTCCTCCCTTTTCCCTTAAAACTCAATAGTATACTTTAATTCATTTTTATATTTTTCTTCACATATGATATGTAATTAAATAATTAGTTAGAATGAATGATTGTAACTTAATTTTGAACCTTAATTTTATTTAAAAAGTTTTAAATCTCCAATTGATGTTGTGAATTATTTTTACTTTTTTTCTTAATGCTTTTGATTAATTGACTAGTAACTTATCAATATGTGAACGACAATTACGTCGAGATGGGGATTATTTGGTTGGATCACATAGTAAATGCCGATAATTAGTATAAAATTATCGATATACATTTTCTAACTGGTGTGGTCGTTACATAAGTTCTTAGAGATTTAAGGCCGTTTAATTAAGGTGTATTCAGATTCACATAAAAATATGTAATTGACGTAAATAAAATTAATTTGAACTTAAGAAAGATAAATTGAATATGTTAGAAGAATTCGATCGGGTAAACATGACCAATTGTTATAAAAATTGGCAATGGATATTAAGGGGGATAACTATGGTAAACTCGTAAATCCTAACATTTAAACCATCAAATAAAAATTCACTTTTATTATTTTCGTTTAATTAAAATAAAAAAACCACAAAAAGAAGATAACTACTTCTATTAGTCCTCAATCGAACTGAACTTGGAATAATTGAACCAACGGTTAGATAATAGTTTTCGAGGGAACGATCATTCGAACTCATTGATTTACTACATTACTTGTTACAATTCGTACACTTGCAGAATATAAATCGACAACACTGCCCAAGGACTCTAGTGGAACGAGTTGAGCTGCCAAGCTCTCCATCGAGCATGCGAGCAACATGGGTCCATTGCAACACCCGAACTTTTAAACATAGAACATATGTCGTGCTAGTATTTATTGTCCTATATTTACCATTTACATCCATATGAGGGGCATGCCTGATGCCACCCACAATGTTGTCTTCTTACCTCTTTTCTCTTCATTTCAAAGGTACACTTTTGTCTGGAAATCATGTGAAGATGCTGGATACAGACTCGACTATGAGATATGACTAATTGTATTATCAACTACGGAGGAATAAATTTTACCCCTAGATGACAATGAAGAGTGTTATATAGCACATTTGCACACTTATGGCAGAGAGGCACCACTCGTCCTATGTACCAGTAATTGGACCACTTGACCCTAACTCTGGACTTACCATTATCACTCTGCATTCAAAGCTCCTCTTCCTTTCTTATCTAAAATTCCCTTTCCCAAATTATGCTCCGTTTGGTTTGATAAAAGTTGATGAAACGTGGGATCTAAAAAGTTCATAAAAGTTGTGGATTTCATGAAACGAGTGTTTAAAATTAATTGTTGACTTTGACTTATTTTCATCAGCTTTTTTTAATTGAACCAAACAGTGGCTAAGACATCAAATATGTATTTGTAGTTCTGAAGGGTACCAAGGCCAGTAATAAAATTAAAGGTCCCACATTGGAGAGTAAGTTTTTTATTTGGGCAGAGCAATGTCTATTCCTCTTATCATCTTCTGTTCTTGATATCAAATAATAATGAATGAACCTTCTATCACAAAAAAAAAAAAATATCCAAACTCAAATATTTAATGTGGAGAAGCATTGTTATATGGTACACTGCCGTCCAGTATCTTTCGGCCAGCGCATTGTCTTATATACATTTATGTTAGTAAAATTTGTGACTCGAGACAAGATAGTGAGAATGTAAAAGTAAAACAATACACCGCTATTCTAATTCCGGTTATTAAAATCGAAGGATTAGAATCGAACATTTCAGTGTATAATGTTGAACCGGTTGCCCCATCCCTTATGGCCTTATAGTAAATATTTACGAGAGGGAAAGAGCGTTCTTTTCCTTTATCCAAACAGTACAAGAATGGCAATCCACCTATTGATGTGTTGTTGTCCTCAATCGACTCGATCGTCCATGAGAGAAACTATCTTTGATCACTTGGGCGCCGTGGTTCGCGAGAAAAAAGCTTCCTTATATTTTTGTGGCATAGGGATCGAGATTTATCTCGAAGCTAGCGAGGTTTGGACAAATTTCTTAGGATGCCAATTGTATTGACAATGCTAAGAGAAGAAAAGTACTGCGTAGGGACAATTATTTCACTAGCGCAGAGTGTGTTCGAGGGTGGTGTACAGTTTTATCATTTATGTGTCATTTTCTGGTCCATTCAGGCCCACTGACAGACTTGATGATCTCAGAAGCCCAAGTAGATTTTGGGCCCCATGTAGATCCTGGACTTTGATTTCTTAAATACAAAACATTATTGGTTTTACTTATTATTTGGTGGGGAAAAATTTATGGTTCAGGCATTTACTTTACCAAAATTAAAAATCAGGTTCCAAAGTTTAAATTTGCAAAAATCAGGTTTTTTTTTGAATTAATTAATTATATTTCACAATTATTATATTAAATTAAATATTTAACTGTAATATAATATAATCCACCCCACCCCACCCCACCACACCACACCACACCACCCCCCATTGCTCCGGCAATTACTTCGGCGACTACTCCGGCAATACTTATTTCCGGCGACCGCTTCGATTCCGGCAACTGTTAAGGTCACAGTTATATACAATTTGGTCACGGATTATTTCGAAGTCACAGATCAAAACTGATAAAAAATTATAGTTCACAAGTTATTTTTTAAGGTCACAAGGTTCGAAATTATAGGTCACAGGTTATATTTTACAGGTCACAGGTTGAAAAAATCAAAAATTTTATGTTCAAAACTCTATCTCAGTGAGTCACAGTCACAATTCCGAGGTCACAGACACTCACCTAGGTCACAGATTGGAAAAATAATAACTTTTACATGTCACGACTCTATTTCAGAGTGAGTCACAGACGCCCACCTAGGTCACAGACACAAAAAAAACCACCACAGTTCAATATCTAGGTCACAGACACCAAAAAAAGTTAGGTCACAGACCCAAAAAAAAAAAAAACCACCACCAGCCCGACCACCGATAACACCGTCGACAAACAACAACACAGAGATCCGTCGACAACCAACCACACAGACAGATCCGTCACACCACAACTGAGAAACCACTACAAAATCACCACCACCAGCCCGACCACCACCTAAGCATTTTCATTTTTTAAAAAAATCACAATGTGCAAATCACCAACAATATTTGAGAATCAATAAAAACACAATATCACCATAAATCAAAAACTCAAGATCTGGTAGTAGGAAAAAAAAGATCCGGATCTGGATCTCGATCCGGCAGCAGCCACTGCCGGTCAGAGGCGTCGCTGCGACGCTGCTGCCTGCCTGCGACGCCGTGAGCAGCGTCGCAGCTCACGGCGTCATAGGACGCTGTGACGCTGCTGAACGGCAGCAACGTCGCCTGCGACGCCGTGAGCAGCGTCGCAGCTCACGGCGTCATAGGACGCTGTGACGCTGCTGAACGGCAGCAACGTCGCAGCGACGTTGCTGCCGTTCAGCAGCGTCAGAGGTGAAGAAGGGGGGGAAGAAGGGGAGGGGGAGAGGCGGCGGCGGGCGGTGGCCGGGGCAGACGGGGCGGTGGAGGCGGGGTAGAAATGGAAGAAGATGAAATAGAATGAATTAGGTTTGGCTAGGGTTTTATATTTAAATTAAGTTGGTGGGGGTAGGTAGTAGGGTAGGTATATATTTAATTTAATTTAAAAATATTATTATTAATATTAGTTATAAAATTAAAACCTGATTTTTGCTTAAATAAACTAAAAACCTGATTTTTTAAAAGTCAAAACTAAACACCTTGTTAATGGTAATTTTCTCTTATTTGTTGCTTGTTTGTTTGTTTATGAGGTGACTGAACTTTGAAACTAAAGTAAATTACTAGTTGATGTATATGGGACTGTCCTGAAAGAATTTGTGTCTCCATTTGTGTACTTTTTTTATAGTAACAAGTTTGATACCAAAGCGTAACGCTTGATGTAATTATATTATTATCAGTTAAATCTACATGGAATTACTTCTTGTGACTGCATCCATGTCATCATCTAGAAGCCGAGCTGGACGTTAGTTCAAAAAAATCATCTTACTATTTAAATAAAATCATGAAAAATGTTATTTATCCTTAGTGGGAATGCATCCCCAATCTATGTGGATGTAAATGATTGGTTAAATGATAGGTGAAATTAAATGACTTATTTAATTTCACATATCATTTAATGTTACGTTAACGCCACATAGATTGGGGATGTATCTCCATTGGGAATGAATAGCATTACTCAAAAATCATAGATTGGAGCTCAAGACCTTTAGGGTACAAACAATTCTGACTTCAGCCAGAGTGAATGGATTCTCATTTTCTGAGCTCCGCCAAAAGTAAACAGTGAAATCCACAATTCGAGATGTGTATCGATCAAAGAGAAATGATACACTCACTTTTACACTTCTCTCACATAGTGGGTTCCACAATTATTTTATTTAAGGCGGGACCCACCCATATTGTGAGAGGAGTGTCAGTAATGCTGTATAATAGAGCGTACATGTAGCATCTCTCATCGATCAAATTAGCAGCCTCGCTAAAGACAAGTGCTTTGAAAGTAATGATTATCTTCATGAATGGATGGTCACGGAGGTTGTGAAAGCATATCCATCCAATCAACGCCAAGGACATGATTGTCTAGGCTCAAAGGTTAAGCTATCCTCAAAGGTAGTCTATATGCAATGATTACTATGCCACACCGTTCGAGAGGAACAATGAAGAGTTAGTAAGGCCCCGTTCGATTAAAATCCAATTAAAATTAAAAATATGACCGTTATTGGGTCCCACTCGTTTAATAAAAGTCAACAATAACGACTATTTTTTCAATTTTAATCTGATTTTAACCCCTACCGAACGGGCCCTAAAAGTCTTGAGTGGATTAAGTCCCCATGTATTTCACAATTGAATTTAACTGAAATGACTCCAGTACTATGCTAGTATCAGCCCATTCTTCATCTTATAAGTCGTCAAATTACGACGATATACTTTTAACATCAACTCGGACTTACCTCGACCTCAATCACTTTGACATCGAAGATTTTTCAATCATTGCATCGCATCCCTGGCAATGGTTTACTAGATTCACTTTTTTTTTTGCTCATTTTTAGGCAAACTCATCTATTGTAACATTAATAAATTATTCAAGAAGTGTCGTATCACTTTTTACCCTCAACAACTGCCATACATTATATATTTTTATTGTTATATTTTAGTATGGATTTTAATATACAAGCAGGGACGGATCCAGGACCGAATTACTAGTCTGACTAATACGTTAAAAAAATGAAATTACACATAATTTTTTTTTACATAAAATAAATAATTTTTTTCTAACTAAAAAAATTTTAGTTGGGGGAGGTGCCGGGGGGAGGGGGGGGGGGCATCTGTATACAAGTCAGTCTATGATATTATACAAGAAATGTTCAAGGGTCGTGCTATAGAGATGTACAAATTTTAGCAAAATGCACTAAGGTTATAAAAGGTATTGACATAATTGCACTATGTACAACAAATTCAACTGGAGGACTTCAATGGGGAGAGTCCCACTTTTACTATTCTTACAGCTTTACAGCTGTAAGCGGCTAAAGAGAAGAAAAAATAAATAAGGGATTTATTTTCTAGGTTAAATACATGGCTTTATTGATAAAAACAATAACTAGAACAGGGAAGAGGGAGCGAAGGTCGAAAAGAATGGTTTACATCAACAAGCCAAAGTCCACTGCCATCACGTTATTCAACAATTATTGTATTGGGACCCTTCTTATTTTTATGATATGCACCATCAGTAAGTTAAATTAAGGGTATGTTTGACAAGAATTTTAAAAACTTAAAAACTACTTTTAAATGTATTTTTTAAACAATTTATCGAAGTGCTTCCTCAATAAGTTATTTTAAAATGAGAGAATGCACATTAATGGAAGTTTGCCAAATGAGTCCCGAATAAAATCAATTAAACCTACTCAAATAACAATGAGAACTTTGTTACTAAAATATAACGTGCATAAATATATTCCAATCACTAACATTTTCCGTGCGTAAAATTGAACATAACTTCATCTTATCAAAATCGAATACGAGAAGAAGAAACGAGAAATTCTTGAATGTAAATTTGGTCGAGGTAAGAGTTGAACTTTTTATCCTTAAAACGATTATGCTCTGCATAGGTGCTAACGATTTTTCGACAGTCATCTCCTAAAATACAACGATCACGCGCCCGCAATAGAAGCGCTCCAAATTACATAGATTAACGAACCTTACCAGTATTTTGAACTCTTTACATTAAGCCCGACTCAAAATAAATGCAGAAATTATTTGAAGTGAATGTACATTATGTGATAGTGCAATGCTGAAGATAAATGAAAGAATAAAATTCAATACATACGAGGTCTATATATAGTTGACAAGATTTGTCTCAAAAGACAAAACCTAAAAAAAGGACACAATTATGAGAACTAATTTCTGTACATAGAGAGAAAAATACTAATTTCAAAAGTCAAGATATTTGATATGAAAAGGGAAAGACACGCCTTTTAGCCAAAGGGTTACAAAATTTTTCATAATATTCTACATAATTTTTCAATAAATCACATATTTAAACAGCTTAATTTCTGATTCACCAAATAATGATTTTCGCTTAAATAATCAATTAAAATTTTTCAAAACCAATTTTTGATATAAAATTCCAACAAACTTCACAAGCCGAACTGTATCAAAACTGAAAATTTTTAGTTAGGTACTTTAATAAACCAATTGTAAAATGTAAGGGTGTGTTTTGTTTGTTGTTTTCAGTTTTTAGTTTTGCAAAATATTGAAAATGGGTTGGTATGGTATTTTTAAAGATGCATTTTCGAAAATAAGGACAAACTTATAACATAAAACTCAAAACGCATTTTTGACGTTTTAAATATTTTCAGTGAAAATTCTGAAAATATCTAAGTCATGAAAAACAAATGTTTGAATAAAATTTTGTTTTAAGTAAAATTTTTAAAACAAAAATATAAAATTCTAACAAAATAAAATATAAAAAAATAATATTCAAAATAAAATTATTAAAATTTCTAAAAAATAAAAATAACAAATAGTTCAAACTCTTAATGATCATCTACACAAAAATTATAAAAAAACTATTTAAGTGAACACAGATAAAAATATTCTCGTTCTACATCGTTAATTTCTATTTTTACTTCATATAATCTAAACTCAATTTATTTTTAATTTTATTTTTATAGGCAGAAAAAATATTGTAAAACTCACAATCTTTAAAATGTAATATTACATGATGATTGATATATTAACATAAAATTATTTTATTTTTATTAAAAAATCAAATTTCATTGAATAAAATGTCATAAAATAATTTTTCAAAATCTCAATCCAAGCGTGTTTTCTAGTTTTCTATTTTGATAAATAATTTTTTAAAATAACAAATCAAACGTGTTTTTAGAAATTTTAAAACAAATCCTCAAAATTAAAATACAAACCAAACGGGCCTAAATTTTCCAATTTCATTTGTGCTTCTTTTTGAAAACATATTAATTCTCGCAAGTTCGTGTAGATTAACTCCATTGTTCGTTTAAATGAGATATTATATAGACCTTGTTTGAGCAACCAGAATCCAAATCAAGAATCTGCGTCATATGCCATAGTTGCGTCTTCAACAGACATACCTAACCAAATCCGTTCGCCTCCATTTGCTTTGCCACCGTGTGAGATGGGTGGATGTGGCTGTAGCTGGTCGATCGGCGGTGGTACAGTTGTTGCGATGGCTGAGGA
Source organism: Fraxinus americana (assembly GCA_035079005.1). NCBI lineage: Eukaryota > Viridiplantae > Streptophyta > Magnoliopsida > Lamiales > Oleaceae > Fraxinus > Fraxinus americana. The sequence goes on from CM068714.1 coordinate 8,490,545, forward strand.
AAAGGGGATGGGCGTAGGGGTTGGGGTCGGGGGGGTGGAGGTGGAGGTTTGAAGGAAATAACTCCATTTGTTTTTCTTTTTTTTTTTGATTTTTAAGATTTTGTTGTTTATTTATTTAATGTGATAATTCTAAAGTTACCAATTTACCCCCATTTTTTAAAAAAATTGGTCAAAGTCCACTTTTTTTTTTTTTGTCAACTAACGGAAAAGTAAATGAATTCCATCCATTTGGACTTCATATACATATTTTTGAAAGGATATGGACTACTGCGGGCACAAATTGAAAGTTAGTAATAAAAGTCTACAAAAATTGAAAAGATTAGGGACCGATGCTACAATTCTCTACTTACCTCAAGACAAAGCAACAGGTTTAGGAAAGAGACACACGTTTGATCTTTCCACAAATTCAAAGATTTTGTCTCCCAAATTCAAATGCATCACTGTCAACTTTTCATTAGTTATGGAGTTCTCCATCCAAATTCATGGCCCAATTTTTTATTTTTTATTTTTTTGTTTACTCTTTCTTTTCAATAAGTACATAATTTAGTAACCATTAACTTGGATTTTTGTTATGATCAATTTTCTCAACCTTGCGTTTCGTCTCGACTCATTCCGAATAGAGACTTTCAATATATGTGTGCTTCTAATCAAACGCGTGAGATAAATTAATTGAAGAAATTACATGTTTAAGTATATGGACGAGGTAAAACACTCTCGTATGTCTATACTAATCAAAAGAATATCTGTCGATCAGTCAACTTAAGCCACATTGATCATGTCGCTTGAATACTTTATCGATCAACTATTTTCAATCGGAGTAAACACGAACAACTTATTAACTTTGACTTGACAAATAAATTGATCGAGAAAACCATCATCTTGAGTTAAGTTCGTACAAATCATTTAATCAACCACTTAGGCGACTCAATTACTTTGTGGGACTTGATCGACAATTGATTTCTCCAAAAAAGTAAACCATTGAGAAATATAAGAATTGACAAAATAGCAATTGTCCTAACTCCTAATCAACTACTACCCTACTAACAACGAACACGGTGCGTCAACAAAGGACTTCTTGTCTCACAAAAAATCTTTACATCTGTAGACTACATTGGCATCAGTTATGGAAGATTCTAGAAAATCAATTTAATTGAATAGTGTGAACTTATAAGCAAGACTGCTCCTAGTAAAATCAATTGACTAAAATAAAAATATATATAATTTAATTGAATAGTGTGACAAACATTATCATTGGCATATATACCACTGTTAATACTTAATAGGGATTAAATTGGTTGTACAGAGTCAATGACGGGCTATTTTCGGTGCTGAAATGACAGTTTTTCCTTCATTTATTTAATTGTCAAATGTATATATCTGTATAAAACCATGTCATGGACCATGTTCCCGTGTATGTTCATGTTGTTAATTGGTCATCACCAATTATGATGAATAACATTAGTTTGTACGACTGCGGTAAGTATTATAAAAAATGCACGTAAATTAGTCAATGAGGAATGCATCGACAATAGTAATCAATCTATATAGCATAGATGCTACGATGGCATTGTTTAATAAAGTTGAGATCTATTTTTTACTATTAGACAACGTGACATTAACCCACCCCTACATAAATAGATGATGATCTTTCGTAACGACAAATAATATGATTTATAATCATCACATTTTTTATACGTGTTGACATTTTTTAAAATTCATTTTTTTTTCAGACTCTTTTATTTTTTCAGTAAAATAATTTTGTAACTAAACATTTTTTTTAATTACACATTCTTCAAAAATATAATTTTTTACTTAAAAAATAAACTCATATATAAAGAGTATTCGTACAAAAATCTTTACCAAAACATGCATGACTATATCGCCATGAGGTCAATGTCAAACCCAATGGCCGACAACAACTATTTTTTCCCTTCACATGCAAACCAAACCGCTCCTTTTCTCTTTTGCAGTCAAAGCCTCGAAGGATTTTAGATTTGAAAGAACTAAAAATAATCTAAGACAAGATTACGTCCCAATTTTGTATAAGTTAAAGTTAACAATTAATTTTAATTATATATTTTATAAAATTAACAATTTTTTCAATCACACGTTTCATCGACTTTTCAATATCTGCTTAAAATCTGATTTTCCACCACATAAGGGCTAAGATTTATTTGATTTTGCTAAAAATTATAATTTTTAATAGATTTTGATAGATTTTTTTAGCTAAATCAAACAAGGACTTGTAAATTGTGTAATTAAACGTAAGTGCGAATTAATTTATAATAATTCATATTTATCCATATAAATAAATACATAGAGTGGATATTCTTCGTTGCATTTGCTTCTCCCTTTCCGTAAACTGCCAGCTCTATCTGCCAATACCAACTCTCTTATTTTTTCTTCTATTCTTACGCGGAATGGCAGAGATAATAAATGAAAGCAAATTTAATACAAAAATAATCAAAATAATATAGATATTAAGCTTCTTCAGATAGTAATTAATTAGGGCTCCCAGCAGCATCGACAAAAACTCTGCTCAGTGATGGCAGTTTCATTTGCTGTTCTTCAACCCTTCTTTTCTTCAACAGTGGCCGATGACTCGACGACCACGAAGAATAAATGCACGATGTCACTTCCCACGAATCGTTTGAGCTATCGGAACTCAAGAATAATCCATCCATTACACCATTTGGACTGCTAGGAACTTCACAAAATCTGCCTGAACCAGTCTTTGATGTCTCTGACATAAGCTCACTGCAATCATTCACTTGCTCCTGTGGAGAAAAAAAAATTTTGCTCAAAAATTTAAAACAAGACCATAAAAGGAAAAAAATAATAATAATAATAACAAAAAGGGCATCATTAAAAGACGAAAAATACGAACCATGTTTATTTTGAGAATCCCAAGAAGCTGGTTTTTATAGTCAACGGCAGTGCAAGGTTCAACTTGATGGATAACGCGAAGCATGGTTGCAGTAGCTACAACGGAAGGCAAATAACGTGCGAATCTTGAATCTGAACAGTCACCAAATCAAACGTAAATTATTTTGTAATAGAAAAATGTTGTAATAATTGATTATATATGTGGAACTTGTGTGCTTACCAGGCAGAATAGAGAGGAGGAAATTTTCACATTTCCTTAGAAATTCTAAGTGAATATAGGATTTTAAGCCAAGCCTTCTTATCATATGATCAAGAAATGAAAGAGGGGTCACTGGATTCATCCTCCATTTGAGTGCAGAAAGCACTAAAAGTTCCATTCTTCGAATAGTTTTCGGCTCGAACATATAATTTGTATTCTCCACCTGTTGATCAAGATGAACAAATTCAAAACCAAAAAAAATAAAAAAAATAAAAAATGCAAAAGAAGATCTCCAAGTGTGTGTTTGATATGCAGTACTAGACCGTAATGGAGAGTTGGGAACATACTTGAAGGTCTAAGAGGAGAGGAACATGGGTTTCTTCGACCTTTGCAGCCAAAGAAAGACAAGTAACAGCTGCAAGTTGAATCATCCATGGCTTATCTTTCTGAAAATGAAGGCTGTAAAGAAACCTGTCAAGATAATTAACTGCAAGAATTGCAGTTAATGCTGAAAATCTATAATGAGCATTCACTTTCAAGATCCATTCCACAGCCTGTTTTCGAGCAAGACACAGAGAAAATTCGATTTCAACAATATTTGTGGATTCAGAGAAGGTTTCCTTTTCTTTGCAAAACAGAGATTGAAGTTCATCATCATCCCAGAACAGATCTTGTTCCATTAACAGCCCCGAGAAAACATAAAAAATTTTGCCATTAAAATGATTATTGAAAATAATTTCACTCTCTTTTTCTTCTGCTTCTTCAACTTCACCCCATTTTCCTTCTTCTTCACAGTAAAGAGCATCAGACAAAGAAGAACCGGAATCCAGATATTGCTCCTTGGCCATCTTCTCTGTTCATTCTACAAACAGAAAATAATAAGAAACCCAAACCCCATTTTCATTTTTCGACCTCTGTCTCAATATGACTATTTTTCTGTGTCTCTCTCTCTCTGAATCTGATTGGGACTGAAGAACTCAGTTCTCAAAAACAGAGAGATGGAGGAAGAAATTTCATCGGATTGTGTTTCGCGCTTGTCCTTTCTTTATGCTTTGAGATTTTTGTAGTAATATTACATGTATATATTGACAATTTTCTTGGTTTTTTACTTTAAATATGTACAGGACTCTGTGTGTTTTTCTTGGCGGGCAAAAACCGTAACGGCACACACACTGACACCAAGTAGGGCCGCGGAAAATGTATCGACACACACTGCACAAGATATTACTCAACTACAAATTATTTATCTTTCGAAACATATTTCACCACAAAAATATCGGCATTATTTTCGACAATTTTAATTTTACCACATGTTAGGGGATGTATTTGAGTTACATTATTTTGGAAGAATGTATTTTGAAATAGTAGATTGATAGAGAATGTGTGGTTGAAAAAGAAGGAAAAAGTTATTGATTTGATAAAAAATATTATTTTATTGAAGAATATGTGGTTGAAAATGAGTAGATGAATGAGAACGAAAATTTTAATGTAGATCAAACAATGTCTAAATAATGTGTTTTACGATGGTATGAGAGCACCAACTCTTCAATCCAAATATGCTTGTAAGTCCAAGCAAGCTATGGAAGACTTAATTAAAAATGTTGTTAATGGATGTTTGAGTGTCAATCAGGACTAAGCTCGATCAACCAAGTCTACAATAAAGATATTTTAGAAGCTTGTGTATTTGAGCAACACGTCGATGATGGATTTAGGGCATTATTGGAGCAAGTGCACAAAAATTCGGATAAACAATTAATTGATAGTGATTTTGGTAATATGAGATTGGATATAGACGCATAATGAACCCCTTTTGATATATTTTGAATATGAAAATGTGAGACTTCTCAAACTTGAAGTTCGATAATTTTATTCTACTCTATTCCCTTCAAATGGCGAGTCTGAAATATACCACGAATCCTAAATACACTACACTCCAGTATGATCACAAGCACTAGCGGATTCAGAAATTCACGTGAGCATAATGCAAGGAAAAAAAATTTCCAATAGAGTCAGAGCGGGCAACCACAGGGATCGTCGAGTACTGGTTCCTTTCTTGATTGCAAGAAGTATGACTAGATTACATGAAACGTAGTTTTAGATTTTTTACATTGTTCTACTCGTCTTTGAATGAGGTAATTTTTTAATTTTATAAGTTTGAAGTATATTTATTCATTATTAATAAAACATATCATCTTGAGTTGTTTAACTACCCACAACAAAATCCAAGCAAGACAAGAATTGAGTATCTTCTTCCTTACGTAAAAAGTATGGGTTGTGGTCAATAATGGACTGGTTTTACTTCTTACTTGGTTAAAAACAAGGTACAAAAACTTTTGTGGGACAATTGGACTTTGGCAAAGGTGTCTTCTTTTGGTCTGACACTTAAAAAAAGGGTAAATTAGTGATGGTGTCTTAACTTTTTAGGTAGTGTAGTCATCTATTTTCAACGAGTAACAGTAAGTTTTTTAGTCCCGAAATATTTGATACATATTTGGTATCGATTAAAATCCAATTAAAATTGAAAATATAACCGTTATTGGACCCCACTCTTCTAATAAAAGTCAACAATAACGGCTAGTTTTTCAATTTTAATCCGATTTTAATCTCTACCAAACGAGCTCTTAAAAATTTTTAGACATAAAATTTGACATGATGTCACGTGATACTATATCATTAGACTATTTTAAACATAGACTACTTCAAATTATGTCAAAAAATCTGTTAAAGGTATCTAGCAAAATTTTCGATTTACGTGTGTAATATTATTTTATGGAAGAATGTGATTGAAAATGATTTTTGGAAAAAAAAAATGAGTTTTTGAGAAAATTGGGCTAAACATAGGCTAAGTCAAAAATTAATAATTAATTTTAATAACATATTTTATGGAAGGGTGATGCTACATGTACCCACAAACTTTCACACAATCTTTTACACCCCCCTCATATGGAGGGGGCCCACGATTATTTTATTATGTGTGGACCCCCTTCCATGTGAGGGGAGTGTAAAAGATTGTGTGAAAGTTTGTGTACACATAGCATTATTCTTTATGGAACGCACAATTTTTCAACCACATATTTCATTAACATTTTTATTAAAATTTGTTAAAAATTTGATTTTAATCCCTACCAAACTGGTACTCAAATTTTTAATTTAAATGTTATATACTCATAACTATGTCACGTGAAAGTTGAAAATCTAACCCAATTTCCCCTACTTGAAATTAATTAATTAATTATCTTAAATTTTACATGACAATTAAGATAACCATTCGATTATCATTTAAATGTAAACTGTACTAATGAATAATGCTATTAAAAAATATACCTTTAAGAATGTTACTAATCTAGATTGACAATCATCATCACGCTATGTAGCTGTGCCACAACATATTTTCCGATGAAGTTGTGTGATGTTGCAATGCCGAAAGCCTCCGGGAATGGGGAGTAACATGTGGGAATCTGCCGAACAGTTCGAAAAGGACGATGCCCGGACAGATACCTTGAATTTGGTAAACTGAACACTAACTCAATCCCTTCCCTTACTCGACCAATAAGAACCTTTGATTTACAAATTATATCTTGGGACGTTGGTCAATGGGCAACAGAACCAGGATGATTAATCAACTAGTAAGTTAATATGTGATTATGGCTTCTTATATATTTTACATATAAATTTCACTGAGCTCATAGTCAACTCATCCAACTAACTAAAGAAAGACTTAATCATTATATCGCATTAAAAGTTAAAACACAGTTGTTACCAGTTAATTCATAATTAACCACCTAATTACAACGCTAGTAACAGTCCTTTAATGATTCTTATTAAAGTCAAAAGCGGCCCACAATCTCTGTTTCGAGTTCAACGTTAGGTTACCTGCGTAGAAGACACACTCAGATTCTCAAATCATTTCTCATCTACTTTCCCATTCTTGTCTACAATTGCCTCATTACATCAAATATTTCAAGCAAACTTATTAGCATTCAATTCAATTGATGTAAATGGATCACATCTTGAAAATGCTACAAGTCACCTGATTGTGTGTGTTAAAAAATTTACTCTAATAGCGTGCCAAAGTATGTTGTCATCCCGTCCAGATGGCCGACAAACTCTAACAACTACTTCGAATAGAACCCACGTTTAAAATCAACCTGTAAAGAGTGTTCACAAGTCCACAAAGCAAGCCTATCACAAGTAGTTTAAGATACAATTGGATCGCTAGACACACTTTAGGCAAGGTACAATCTAGTATGAGTCGTGGTATAAGAACCCACAACACATATGGATCAATTCAACGAGCACATCGATCCTGTAGATTCACTTGACACAATCGTGCCAAATGAATTCTCCGAGTGACAGTGAATAAAAGGTCACGTCCAGGTATACAGCAAGTTGGTTCGCCAACTGGTGTTGCAATTGAGAAATAATATTAAGTGGCAGTGGAACGCCGAAAGGGAAGCAGTCTCAAGTGCTAAAGGTGCTGACCATATTAGTATTTAGTCAAACAAAGTAGTGGCAACTGTTGAAAGGTCTATTCATCTTATGATTTACAATTATTCAACCTCATGTGACATATCCACTCATGCATAATCATTCCCCCTTCACCTTTCATCATGCAACTGTTTTACCCAACAAAATTACAACAAACAATATCAGCCTTACAAAAGGTATATACAACATTCAACCAATGATAGAATACAGTTTAGCAACATAAAAGTTTCCAAACAAAGAAGGCTTGCCTAATATGAAATACACTAGATAACTAGCATTAACTGATTGACGCTCTATCTTCACTTGAATTATTCTGCGTCAATAGGGCGGTGGAGGATATGGTGGTGGTGGATATGAACCTGTTACGAAGGAGTAAGTAAGAATAAGTCTTTTGATCAGAGTATATTATATGAGAAAAAAAAAAAAGAGCTATAAATGAAAAGGATTTTACCTGGAGGGTAATAGTGCGGGTTCTGAGGTGGTGGCGGATATGGTGATGGAGGATAACCAGAAATTGGAGGGTAAGATGGTTGATGAGTAGCCGGCTGAGAATGATAAGGCAGAGGAGGGTATCCTGCTGAGGTAGGAGGATATGAAGGATAAGGAGATGGTGCCGAGTAGCTATTTGCAGATGGATTGTATGATGAAATGGTTGATGGAGGTGCAGAAAAGGGAAGGGCCTGAGGTACCGGTGAGGCCCCAAACTGTGGAGCTGAAGGAGCATAGCTCAATGCTGGCTTCTAAAATATTTCAGATGAAGAATTATTCATTAGTAACAAATAGTTAAAACATAATAGTGGTTACAAGCTGTGGAATTTATTCAGAGTGGGAACATAAGATTTTCGAAAATTAAAAGAAGAAAGAAGAAACGAACTTACATTTGCATTAGAATAGTGCATTATCAGTCGAACTTCGCCAGAATGTCTGTAGATGATGAAAGGACACATCAAATATCTAAATTTTAATTAAAAAACTCCGGCAATTTCAAAGTTCTATCATTATTAAGTTACAAGTGGCAAGAGCAAATACTATTCAATCAGCAATTTGCTCTATTAATATGATGTGTCAATTTACATTTTTTTTTCAAGGACAGGCCATCACATTAAACGTTATTGGATATCAAGAATAAAAAATTCACTGAAAATAAAATAGCCCACTAGGAAATGCTCCTCTTTAAGGGCACCTAGGTGAAGTTAGGTGACAGCGCACATAATTGAAAAGCTAATTTCCTGGAAAGTGTCCACTTGATCTCTTCATGCTATGTACCTTCTAAATAATGAACACCCATATGTAAAGTTTTTGGACATGCTATGCAGAATGAGCAATTGAAAGTCAATCCATCGATCTTGCACGAGAAATGGAGGCAAATATATGCCGTGGCAAACTAGCTTCTCTAGTTTCATGATCAAGGACTAAGTAAATCACTGAAACTCCCTTTAGTGGAACAGAAATATATAGAAATACTTAATCCGACCATTTTAAAGTGATCCCTTCCTTTCCTTCTCATTTCTTTTCAAAATAAAGGTACATAATGTCCCAAAATCATTGATGTGATAAATGTTCATTCTAAATTGTCATTTTTCTTCCATGACATCTGTTAGGTTCCTTCCCCCCAATTACCATCAGAATTCACCAGCCAGTGAAAATATTCACTTCCCAGGGGTTGCAACATATACATATACATATACTTCAGCCATTTTAAACCAATGTCATCCTTTCTCCTTTCCAAACTAAGCACACAAATTTTACTCCTGCTTCCAAGAATCATCGACACAATATGTTAAATTCATTTAAAATTATCTTTTGTTCTCCTCAAAATACAATGGTGGTTTTCCTTTCACATGAATAGACTGCATGAGACTGAGTATAACAAGAAGAACTTTCAGTGAGAGTTAGACCTATGCCCATCCAACATAGGCTAAGGCTACCCAAATTTTAATTTGTTAAAATTGAATCCCTCTAAACCTTTGAATAGAAAAACAATGGCTCTACCATGCGTGATGAATATTTGCAGTTTGCGTCTGTGATGATCTAGTATATAAAGTTTCATGTGAGGATATTTAAAAGGAACAATGTGATGATTCGGCTCAATAATCATAAAATAGAAGTCCATAGTAGTTCTGAAGGAATCCCTAATTTATAGAACTGTATAAATCGCTATTCTTGAAACACAAAATGGAAAAAAATATCTGAACATACATAGCAAACACATAATGCCATCTACAAAATTAATATGTAGTTCAGTTTAGTAAATTATTACCTGCCCTTCTTGTCCTGAAGAGGCCACGAGTTGTCATCATAACCCTGAGATATAACTTTGTGCAATTGAACCCTAGAAACACCAAATCAAATATCAAGAATCAGCATACCAGAGCAAATCTTTTTAAAAAAATAAACAAAGAACGAAATTCAGTCATGAATTAAATTCGAGGAGTCCAAGATAATTACTTTCCACTGCCAATGAAATCATCATAAGTTAAAGTATTGCTATTCCAGACGATAACGTTCAACTCTGGCAACCCTTCTATCAACGTAAACACGAATTTCTCTTGAAACGTAGGGTTTTTCCCACCATCTTCACAAATTTCACCCGAAATAATCAAATATCAAAACCCATATTTTGATGAAGAAACCACCAAAAGAATTCAATTAAAAACAGGTATATTGCATATATACGTATAACATACCTGTACAGGTACGCGTACGGTATTTGGTGCTAGCATATTCGAGACAAACGTAGGGATCTTGCCTTGAAATCCATTCCGTGTCTTTCAATTTGGTACAACCAACAACTGTAATCCAGAATTTAGAATTAAAAAAATTACAAATTTACCAAATAATTAACACATAATTTCACAAGAAACTAAAATTAAAAAGATAAAGTACCTGTGATTTCGATTAGTTGACCTTGAATTCCAGAAAACGACATGGGAGGGAAGAAGAACAGGATATTGTTTTTGTAATTCGAAGTGTGCCCTTTTGTGACGGATTCAAAGCGAACTCAAATGAAAATTACGGAATTTTTCATTAAAAAAAGTTAGACTGAGGACAGACTATAGGGTGGGTACTGAGGACAGACTATAGGGTGGGGTACTTTCAAATTTGGCCCGATCACATTCCTAATTTTCACTTTGAATTTTGTAATGATTGCATATTTTTACAACGGTCTTTTGAATTTTAAAAGATAAAATTTCCTTAATTAAACAATACAATTACAAAAACAAGCTTTTATCTAAACTACAATAGTATCATTTTAGTTAACAAGTAAAAATCAAATATTTTTTACCTAAAATTTCTTAATCAACTAACTTTTTTAGTTCAATACAGATAAAAACTCTCTCATTTTTCATTTGCTGAAAGTTGATCAAACGCTGAAAATATTTTTTTTACGTCTATAACTTGGAATCGGTAAATATATTTATGTATGATTAATTTCGTTTTCGGTAAATTAGTATTTATTTTTAATCGATAAATCTTATTTCGACATAGATTAACATCTAAATAATTTTTTTAAGTATAGACAAAAAAAAAAAATTCATCTGCATATTAAGGTCATAGCGGCCGACTATTACGGCCTAATTGTCAGCTGTTAAAATATATATTTTTTAATTCTAACGATCTAGTGGTTTGGCTAATTTTTCGATTTTTTTATAATTAAAAATTATTGTTTCGTCAAGCAAATATGGTTGTGATTCTAATTTGTTACTTTGGTGATTTCGAATTGGATAAAAAAGATCGATGAGTATGGAAATGGACGAGTGATATACGTGGTGGTATTTCAATTCCCATAATATCGACCACATCATATGCGAAAATGTATCATAATTTACAAAACAAGCTGAAAGTCGATTTCTCGCAGTACGATGTGGAACTGAAATTTCAATACAATGAGCATTCATCCATTCTGGTTCTACATATGAAAAAAACTTTTGATACTGAAGTAAATTATCTATTCAAACTGAACAAAATGTGCACGACTCCTCTGACGTGACTTTAGTAAGGAAGAATGTCATCGAAAGTGAGTATAAAAATTTGGATTAAGGGGATCAGAATGCCATGATTTTTTTGAAACACGATGGAGACAACTCGTGAGAATGATATGGTTATTCTCGATACAGTTGTTCCTCATAGTGACATCGCTCTTACACAGAGAATTCCGACTGTAGTTCACAACAACGAGAATAATAATGAATTTACAAATGAGAATTCGATTGCTTTATTCCATCATAGACATGAGTGGAGCGGAACGTAAGGGCTAGATCGAGTAAACCGTCATCTAATTCTTTGCGAGTGGTTCCTGATGAAGAGGATTTGTATGTCGAGCATCTGTTTAAGACAAAGAAAGATTTGCAGGAAGTGCGCACCAAATTGCACTGAAATACAACTTTGAGTTCAAAGTGAAGAAATCAAATAAGTTATTGCTAAGGATTGTCTGCATTGATGACAGTTTTCGTTGGCGTTTACGAGCGACAAAGATGAACATGAATGAGTTTTTGTAGTTCGCAAGTTTACACGAGGACATACTTGTGAAGTGGAAATTCGTCGAAATGATCGGGCAAGCCCGTACATGGTTTATTGGTCGACAAATAGGACGATATACAGAATTCTAACATCATTGATGACGTCCGTCGAAAGTATGGAGAGGTCATAAGCTACCGAAAGTTCGAAAAGCCAAAGAATGCGCGTTGGAGGATTTAATGGGCTCTGTCGAGGAGAGCTATGCTAAATTGGCCAGGTATTGCCATAACATGGGTACGACTAATCCGGCTCTACATATTTTACTGAGACGAGGTGAGAGTTGCTTTAAATTTTTCTTCATAGCTCTTGGAGAATGCATTCGAGGATTTCGAAATGCGGTGGTAAAACTCTAAAAGCTATATACGAAAGCAAGTTAATTATTACTACGTGTCAAAATTGCAATATCCAAATTTACTCTCTTACATTTGGCATAGTAGATAGCGAGAATGATCTGTCAATGCGTTGGTCTTCACAAAATTGAGGGAAGTAATCAGGGAAGTCGAAGACCTTGCCTTTGTAACTGTTGGGGACCATCTATAATAAATGGTATCGCTGAAATTTTTCCTGGGCACATCATGGGTATTACATGTACCATATACAAGACAACTTGGAGACTAAGCATCATGGCAAATGCATCGTTTCGTTGTTCAGGAAAGTGGCCGAAACTTACAGTATTGAAGACTATAATAAATTTATGGTAAAAATATGGAGTAAATCATTCTCAGCATAGGAGTATTTGACAAAAATGGGAATTGAACATTCGGCGCGATCATATTTTCCAGGACGTCGATACAACATGATGACGTCAAATAATGCGAAATCTCTCAATGCATTATGCAAAAATGATTGAGAGTTACCAATCTTTACAATAATTGAGAACATTTGTAACAAGCTGCAACAATGGCTTCACGACCGACGTGCAGAATCACAGAGTAGCACGAGCGTATTAACCCAGGTTCAGGAGGATAAACTCTTCAAAACTGAAGAGGCTGTGGGGAAGTTAAATGTGGAGCTACTGGATAAATTGCGCTTCTTCATGAAATGTGCACGTAATATGACACACATTGTGGACTTAACTGATAACACCTGCACTTGTAGTCAATTTTATTTGGAGAGTTTTCATGTGAGCATATAGTCGTTGTGGCTATGTATAGAGGTTCTGAAGCGAGAACCCTATGCTCTCCTTATTACACGGCTGATTATTGGATAACAACATACGCTAAGACTATATTTCCTCTACCGAATGAAGTCGAGTGTGAAGTTCCCTACCATATTCTCCCACGTAATAGTTTGTTGCCACTTGAATTTGAATCGCGTGATCTGGACGTCCACGTACGTCTAAAATATCATCTATCGGAGAGTTTCATCGACTGCATAGGTGTAGTAGGTGCAGAGCAACAGGGCATACTCGCCAATTTTGTACCAATAAAATTTTCCTAAATGACAATTAGACGTATGTGTAATAGTTTTGCTGATAATTGAATAATATTTACATTTTTTTACAATATTTATAATTATTTGACAAATAAATAAATAATTAAATATACATTTTTTGCAATATTTATAATTATTTCACAAATAGATAAACAATTAATATTTACAATATTTGCAATTTGTTTAGAATTTTTACAATTATGTTACAAATAAATAAACGATTAATATTTACAATTTGTTTACAATTATTTTACAAATAAATAAACAACTAAATTTTCAATATTTAAAATTTGTTTACAATATTTACAATTATTTTACAAATAAATTACAAAATAAATTTTTAATATTAAATTTTTTTTATAATATTTACAATTATTTCACAAATACATAAACAATTAAATTTTCAGTATTTACAATTTGTTTACAATATTTACAATTAATTCACTAATAAATAAATAAATAAATAAATTTTCAATATTTACAATTATTTTACAAATAAATAAACAATTAAATATACGACATTTACATTTTTTTATATCATCTATAATTATTTCACAAATACATAAATAATTAGATTTTCAATATTTTCAATTTGTTTACAATATTTACAATTATTTCACAAATAAATAAATAAATAAATTTTCAATATTTACAATTATTTCACAAATAAATAAACAATTAAATATACGACATTTACATTTTTTTATATCATCTATAATTATTTCACAAATACATAAATAATTAGATTTTCAATATTTACAATTTGTTTACAATATTTACAATTATTTCACAAATAAATAAATAAATTTTCAATATTTACAATTATTTCACAAATAAATAAATAAATTTTCAATATTTACAATTATTTCACAAATAAAAATAATTAAATATACAATATTTACATTTTTTTTTACAATATCTATAATTATTTCACAAATACATAAACAATTTAATTTTCAGCATTTACAATTTGTTACAATATTTACAATTATTTCACAAATAAATAATTAATATTTACAATATTTACAATTATTTTTACAAACGTGTGATCTGGTAAAGACGTGTACGATTTCCTCAAAATATCTCCGACCCTACGGATAGTTGTTGAAGGCATCGATGTCTTCAACAATTTCCAAATGGAAAAGGTCGATCGCAGTCTTCTTGTGATGACACCTCAGCAAACTCTCAAGGATGTAGACTAGTCATAACTTCAATCTATCCAACATCTGGTCGCACTCTAAGATTGCGCTAATCAACTGCAGTAGAAGCACCGTCTCCTATCCCTGAATACATATCGTGCAACCTCTTGCTTCTTTGAGTACCGTCAGTAGCTACCTCGTCGTCCATTATACTCCGTCCAATCAAGCACGTAAACTCAAATATGGAGAAAGTAGCAACCTTACTTCCAAGGTTGAAGTAAAGGGCATCACCGTCGACTGGCCTAAACAACCGACATAGTTATGCATTAATGATATGCTTGGAGTACTGTACCTCTTTCAACTGATACAGGGGTCACACGAAGGACTAACGTAGAATATTTGTGTGCCGATCATCCGCAACTCCAACACAGTAGTGAAACTGTCACATCTACAGTTCCACATACATTTTCCCGCTATTTGTCTCAACTCAACAACTAGATGGTATTCCATCCTACAAAAAATTAAATGGAGTAAGTATAATTTTAAGAAATTAAGCGAACCGAATTACAAACAAAAATAAAAAAAATAAAGAAAATAATAAAACATAAAAAATTTAGATTTTTAAATTGAAAAAAATTATTTACAATATGAAAAAATAATTAAAATTTTTAAAACTATTTAAAAAAAATTAAACAAATGGAAATTATGAAAATTAAATAAAGAATATAAATATTATTTAATTAAAATTAAAAAAATAATTTTATTGTAAAAGGAAAAGAATTTAAAAAAATTTAAATTAAAAAAATGAAAGGGTTAATGGCCGACATCCGACTGTTGTATTTTGGGCCGACTACTATTACAATAAGCCTGGGCTGATTGTGAACAGTAGGCCTAAGACTACCTGTTTAACAATTTATAAGCCCAATGGTGATTCACAGTTAGGCCGACTGTTTCTCGCCGAAAATGGCAAAGAAATCGTCATTTCAGTGAGATTAACTTCAAAAGCTTATATATCTTTATATCTTCTATATATTAAAAGTGGTTATGTAACGGAATTTCTTGTTTTTAACGGAAAAACTAACAGAATTTGTTGTTTTAACGGATTATGTAACGGAATTTCTTATTTTAAACAGGCAGCTGCACCTTCTTTCAGTGTTTTTATCATAACTTTGTATTCCGATATCCGATTGAGGCGATTCAAAATGCGTTGGAAAGCTAACTCATTTGGATACAACTTTGATTCAGACATCATTCTCTAATTCGACCACTTTCTATGCCAAAAATAGGTCTCAATATGAGACTAAAACATCGGAGCATAACTTTTCAGTTGGAAATTGATTTGTGATCATCTTTTGACTAAATTTGATTCCATTGATGTCTTTCTTTATCCAATTGACTCCGAGTACTCTCAAATCTTTATCGTGAGGTTCAGCACAACTTTTAAGTATTTACATTTTAGTCCCCGAACTTTGGATCCCTTACAATTTAGCCATTTTTTCAAATTTGTCAACTTTTGCTTATTTTCTTAGATCTCACCAACTTACATCACAACATCAAAATCACACATCTAATTATTTATCAATTACATAAATATTACATCATTAATTATTTAATTAACCAAAAAAATTACATCTTTATTAATAACAAATTAATTATTAAACAAAACTATTAAATATAAAGATGTAATTTTTTTTTGGCATATAAAGTGGTCAAATTGGAGAATGATGTCTAAACCAAAGTTGTAACCAAATGAGTTAGATTTCCAACGCATTTTGAATTGCCTCAATTGGATATCGAAATACAAAGTTATGATAAAAATACTGAAAGAAGGTGCAGCTGCCTATTTAAAACAAGAAATTCTGTTACATAGTCCGTTTAATTGAGACATATTTTTGGCATAGAAAGTGATCGAATTGGAGATTGATGTCTGAATTAAAATTGTATCCAGATGAGTTAGCTTTCCAACTCATTTTGAATCGCCTCAATCGGATATCAGAATACAAAGTTATAATAAAAACATTGAAAGAAGGTGCAGCTGCTTATTTAAAATAAGAAATTTCGTTACATAGTCTGTTATATTGAGACCTATTTTTGGCATAGAAAGTGATCATATTGGAGAATGATGTCTGAATCAAAGTTGTAGCAAGATGAGTTAGCTTTCCAACACATTTTGAATCGCCTCAATCGGACATCGAAATACAAAGTTATGATAAACACACTGAAAGAAGGTGCAGCTGCCTGTTTAAAACAAAAAATTCCGTTACACAGTCAGTTATATTGAGACATATTTTTGGTATAGAAAGTGATCGAATTGGAGAATGATGTCTGAATCAAAGTTGTAGCCAGATGGGTTAGCTTTCCAACGCATTTTGAATCGCCTCAATTGAATATCGGAATACAAAGTTATGATAAAAATACCGAAAGAAGGTGCAACTGTCTGTTTAAAACAAGAAATTCCGTTACATAATCCGTTAAAATAACAAATTCCGTTAGTTTTTCCGTTAAACCAACAAATTTCCGTTAGATAGACACTTTTTATATAGAAGATATATATATATATATATATATAAAGTGCCTATGAAACGGAAATTGTTTCCATTAAATAGCAATTAAGCCACCGTTTGTGACAATTGATGTTGTGTCTGTTGGAATTCCATTATCTAATAATAAATGAATGAGAAATGCAAAATGTTTTGTACTACTACATTTTAGTCACTAGGAAAAAATTAAACTAAAAAAACAAATGGACGTGGAGATTATCAGTTTAAAAATGCTAATAATTTATTTGGTAAGATACATTGAATTTAATGAAGAAAAATATTTATTTATTTAGTTTTGTATTGTATTGTAATGTAATGTAATGTTATCTATTATTTATTATGTACAAAATGTTCATGATTAAGTGCAAAATTTGATATAATATAATAGTACGAAACAAAAACGTATACATTTTTTTGTCTTTACACTAACATTCATTGTAAAAATTGATAATGATTTAATATAGAAAGCAAAATTCTGGATATGGGCGAAGATAAATGTGATTGAGTTTGTCCAAATATTTTATTACATGTCATGCGTTGACTGTAATAAAGGAATTGGATATAAATACAATGAAAGTTTCGTTTGTATATATTGCAAAAGCCAATGGGTCTACAAACCACGATATGTATCTTACAATTTTAATTTAATATTGATGTCTGATTTAATTTAGAATTTAACGCTACTCAAATTAAAATTAATATATTCAATGCGTTTAAAGTGTTAGGGGATATGTTCAACTGGACGATAATACTCGAAAACTAGCTGCTACTATATTTGGTGAAGTAGCAGAACATGCACTTGGTTGTTCAACAGTTGAATTGATGGGACATGTTGGAGAGGTATTTCTTAATTTTTTCTTCAAAACTTGATTTTTATTATAATGAGTTATTTAAAAATAATTGGGTTTTTTATTAATTATGTAAACATATTCAAAATTTATTTTGTAGGAAAATTGACCATATGTTAAAAACGTTGTAGAGAAATTATCAAAAGAAATTTGGAAGATTCAAGTTTATGTAGATCCAGAGAAACTAAAGGAGAAAAAATATAGGCAGTTTAATGTCTTCTCTATTGAAGCAGTGCAAGATGAGGAAAATGCTGAATCGTTATCTTAGAATCAAAATTATCTCAAACAGCTTTCATAAAACTATGAGCGATGTTTATATATAGGATGATGCTATAGATTCTATTAATGCTCTTTTTTTAATAAATCACAATGTGTAATTATTTATCAATTACATAAACATTATATCATTAGTTATTTAATTAACCAAAAAATTACATCTTTATTAATAAAAATTTAATTCTTAACTAAAAAAATTATATATAAACTAAGCAAACGTGCATTGCACGTTGCTTAAACCTAGTATATATAAAAAGTGCCTATTTAACGGAATTTGTTGGTTTAGCGGAAAAATTAACGGAATTTGTTGTTTTAACGGATTATGTAACGAAATTTCTTGTTTTAAACAGGCAGCTGCACCTTCTTTCAGTGTTTTTATCATAACTTTGTATTCTAATATTCGATTGAGACTATACAAAATGCGTTGGAAAGATAACCCATCTGGCTACAACTTTAATTCAGACATCATTCTCCAATTCGATAACTTTTTATGCCAAAAATACGTCTCAATATAACGGACTATGTAACGGAATGTTTTGTTTTAAACATGCAGCTGCACCTTCCTTCAGTGTTTTTATCATAACTTTGTATTCCGATATTCGATTGAGGCGATTCAAAATGCGTTGGAAAGCTAACTTATCTGACTACAACTTTGATTCAGACATCATTCTCCAATTGGATCACTTTCTATGCCAAAAATAGGTCTCAATATAATGGACTATGTAACGAAATTTCTTATTTTAAACAGGCAGTTGCACATTCTTTCAATATTTTTATTATAACTTTGTATTCTGATATCCGATTGAGGCGATTCAAAATGAGTAAGAAAGCTGACTCATTTGGCTACAATTTTAATTTAGACATCATTCTTCAATTCGATCACTTTCTATGCTAAAAATATGTCTCAATATAACGGACTTTATAACAGAGTTTCTTGTTTTAAACGGCAGCTGCACCTTCTTTCAGTATTTTTATCATAACTTTGTATTCCGATGTCCGATTGAGGCAATTCAAAATGCGTTGGAAATCTAACTCATTTGGTTACAACTTTGGTTCAGACATCATTCTCCAATTCGACCACTTTATATGCCAAAAATAGGTCTCAATATAACGGACTATGTAACGGAATTTCTTGTTTTAAACAGGCAGCTGCACCTTCTTTCAGTGTTTTTATCATAAATTTGTATTACGATGTCCTATTGAGGCAATGCAAAATGCGTTGAAAAGCTAACTCATCTGGCTACAACTTTAATTCAAACATCATTCTCCAATTCGATCACTTCCTATATCAAAAATAGGTCTCAATATGAGACTAAAACACCGGAGTATAATTTTTCGGTTGGAAATTGATTTGTGATCATCTTTTAACTAAATTTGATCCCCTTGACATCTTCCTTTATCCAATTGACTCCGACCACTCTCAAATCTTCATCGTGAGATTCAGCA
The DNA here is from genome assembly GCA_035079005.1 of Fraxinus americana. Classification (NCBI taxonomy): domain Eukaryota; kingdom Viridiplantae; phylum Streptophyta; class Magnoliopsida; order Lamiales; family Oleaceae; genus Fraxinus; species Fraxinus americana. The sequence continues at coordinate 8,510,319 of CM068714.1, forward strand.
CAACTTTTAAGTATTTACATTTTAACCCCCGAACTTTAAATCCCTTACAATTTAGCTCTTTCTCCAAATTTGTCTACTTTTGCTTATTTTCTTCAATCTCACCAACTTACATCACAATATCAAAATCACACATCTAATTATTTATCAATTACATAAACATTACATCATTAATTATTTATAGGGTGTCTGTTTCTGTTTTTCAGCAGAAATCAAGCCGTTGGCAACACAATTCATGCCGTTGGGAGTCGCAATTTTGGATTAATTCTCTCACTGTAGGGCTGTAGGTTTGAAAAAAAAACTGTAACAATGAATTTTCCTTCCTCCTTGCAGCGCGCCAAGACACACCCTTAATTAATCAAAAAAAAAATTACATCTTTATTAATAATAAATTAATTATTAAACAAAAATATTAAATATAAACTAAGCAAACGTGTATTGCACGTTGCTTGCACCTAGTATACACCTAAATCTCTATTACACCCAATAATATACCTAAGTAATGAAAAATAAACATTATACATAATAATTTAAAACACTACAAATGAAAAATCAATCTCATAATCTCAAAAAAAAAAAAAAAAAACTAACATTATTGAAGATAATGGCCGGTGCGCGGTGGTCGACGTTGTGTTTTACTATGAGAATGCTTCTTCGACTGGATCTCGATTGTGGACTGTGTGAGTTATTTGAACTTTCTTTTTTGTCTCCTCTCAAATAGTTGATAAAAGATAAATGGATATTTTTGGGTTTTGGTATTTAACTTAGCCTATTATACTTTTTAACTTTTTTTTAGTGGTCAAATGCTTGTATGGAAATATGGTCGGGTCAATTGGTCATTTTGTAGTATTTACTCCTCTGGGGTAAAGGAGGAGCTTGGAGCTTTCGTGTTTCTTTAACTATTAAGATAGCGCATACAAAAGAAAAATGTTGTTGGCTGAGCGCGTGAACTTTTTATTCTAGGAATAATCATTTTAAGCACATGTCTGAGCTCTATTTTTTGTTAAAAAAACATTTTGGAATAATATTTGATGGAGAATGTGTGATTAAAAAATATATTTTCATGTAATATTATTTTATTGAAAAATGTATAATTGAAAATAAAAGAGAAAAAAATATATTGTAGAAATAATCGGACCAAACAAGGGCTAATCAAGAGATAATTATGTGTACGTCTTTTTCCTTGTTGGAAAATATTTTATATTTAACTATTTAATTGGTTATAATTTGAGAGGCTACTGTAAGTGTTATGCCCTAGGTCCAATCAACTTTGGACATAAACACTTTGAATATATATAATCAATGCATATGTATGGCAATATCTATTATTTAATTGAATTAATATTCTAATAAATTAAATAATAGAATCCGTAGATTCAAGTCTTGGTGATTTGTTAATCACAAGGAGTTGTGATTGTGAGATACAAATTACATATGACTGAATCTTAAATCGTCCGTGGTCGAGGTAATAACGAGATACGGATATCGTTATTACGGATAGACTATCGCGTGTGGCATTCTTACTTGTGAAGTAAGTAGCTGATCTCACAAGCTAAAGTGTGGTAACACTTGAATGAACACGTGGATGTTTTGTTATAGAACAAAACATTGGAGACCCGCTGAGAGATTCCACATGGATAACTATCTAAGTGTTAGTGGTTAATCTCTAACGTTCGGTAGTGGAATTGGTCCTTTGACTTGAGGTCATCATAGTATCTTATATGAGGGCAGTCATACTTTGGTGATGTTGGATGTTGCTCTGTCAAGGGTCGCTAATACAGCATCGTTCGGGTATGTCAAGAATCATATGAAGGTTGTGAATGATCAATAGAGGATTCGTCACTCTTAGATAGTAAGAGATTATGATCTACATTTTATCCAGTTAAGTTGATAATGAAATCCTTGGCCAAGGTGAACTCATAAGTCGGAAAAGAGTTTTCGACGTACATTGACTTAACAGTGGGATAAAAGATATGATCGATAATTGAGATTGACACATATCCATATCTCATAATTGATCGGATCATATTGATGAAAGGATTATAGTTTCACGGTAAACGAACAAGTTTGGTTTTGTCATGCTACGTGATATTTCCCATCACATGTATTGCCCTGATACATTGCTAGATGTCAATCTGGGACAACGAAAATGAATTAGTGATAAATTAAAAGGGGGGCGTTTTAATTTATCGATTTTGATTAGATCAAAATAATAATTCACGTCGTTCGACATCGTGATCGGGAACCTAATGGGTCACACACAAAAGAGAATCAGAAGAATGAGATTTACCAATTAATTAATTGACAAGTGTTGGATAATTAATTAATTGGGTTGTTTATTAATAGGCCCGAATTAATTAATTGGATTAATTAATTCATGGACCGGATTTAATTAATTTGATTAGTTAAATATCGGACCGGGTTAAGTTTAGAGATGGGCCAAGCCCACTTGGGCTTATATTAATAAGCTGTTAGGGTTTGTAAACTGTATGAAATTTTCATTATTCTTGCTAGCACAAGAAAAGAAAACCCTAGCCGTCATTCTTTTTCTCTGTGTGGATCACCATTGGAGGCTGGACAATTGGACAGCTTGGATTGCAGATCGTGATCATTGGAATTCAAGAAAAAACAAAAGAGTTTGTGGAATTCATCAAAAGTATCATTCTCATCACAGTTTCTATCTAAACACATTGCAGATCCTCGTTTGGGAATTGAAAATTGTTTTATTTCCGCTGTGCATGTTAAGTAAATTCCCAACAGCTACTGCGTGGTTAAAAAATAAAGCAACGTTTTGAGTTTGCGTGTAATATGATTTTATTAATGAATGTGAAATTGAACATAAGAGAGAAAAATTTATTCTAAAAATAATGTAGATCAAACAAAGACTTAGTCTTTATATGAATAAAACATGTGGTTATATTGACCACAAGTTTTATTTGTTACACCATATTTTAATTGTAGTTAAACTCTTCAATTATTGCTCATTATAAAATTTATTTTCTTTACCTTTTTCTGTCGAATTCTTATCTTCAACATTCAAGAAAATAGTACATCTCGTCCTTGGAGATTATTTATATTAAAATATTTTATTTTCATGATTTGAAATGAGAGAAAAATATTGTTTAACAATTTTTATTTATTAATGTTTTTGACATTATGATGGAAAATAAATTGTTTTACTCCATTTCATGAATTTTTAGATATAAAACTGTTATCCAATATAAAATATATTAATTTATAGAAAGTTTGAGGATAAGTATGACATGAAAAACGTTAAGCATATAAATGTTATAATGAGTATAGATTAAAAAATCTCAAGTGCAAATAAAATATGATGTAAGAAATAAAACTTGTGGTGTGAATATAATCAGCCATAAAAAATTGTTAATAATTTCATTGAGAGACGATTATACTTTTATTTTTCATTTAAAAAAATGAAAGAATAAATGAAAATAATGAGAGACGACTATACTTTTATTCTTTCACATCAACCATTTTAGGGGAACGAGAGACGACGATAAGATTGAGAATGATCAAACACGGAAAGGTGCAATGATCTTGAGGGTTAACAATAATTTATAACAATTTGTTATTTTCTATTGTTCATAAACCACTTTGCATGGGTGGCAGACATAATTTTGGAAAGCGTATTTGAAAAGTTGTCCTACTTCTGCAAAAATTTGTTTCAGGACCTGTTTGAGCCACCTTATTATCTCATTAAAATAAAAAATATGGCCGTTATCGATCACATCAATATTTAAATTTAAATTTTCTATCTGTTAGGTGAACCCTAATAACGACTATATTTTTCATTCTCATTCTACAATAATTTGACTCAAACATGGATTTCATTTAATTTTGATGGATTGTAAAGGGAAAGATCAAATATTCGAGTCACTTCCAATGTGTTCAAATTTGATGCGACGTTGGTATGCTGTAATTGGTGAGATCTCTCACTTTATGTCTCAACAATATTTTTCAAGATTACAATAACGATGGAATTATTGAGAACTAATGAGTAGTAATGGAAAAAAGAAGATGAAGAAAATGAAAGGCCAACAACCTCTCACTAGTGGACAAATTTTTATTTTTTATATGATAGTGGACAAATTATTTAATCAAATGTGTTTGCCCGTGATTCCACACTGGCCCCCATCCCTATGTAAACTTTATGTCTTCACAATATACTATGCATGAATTATTAGTTTTTAGCCACTATAAATAACACAATATACTATGCATGAATTATTAGTTTTTAGCCACTATAAATAAAGCAAGCCAGATAGTAGAGAAGATAAAAGAGTTTGAGTGAGAGAGAGAGAGATGGAAAACACATGTTTTGGTTGTGGCTTTGCTTTAATTGTACTAGTGAGCTTTTTCTTTCATGCTATATGTTTAGATAATCATCTAGATCATAATGATTTGGTAATTGGAAAGAGTAGAGAAGCACTGGAAGTAATCAATGGCGGTGGCGGTATTGGTATTGGTGGTGGCAATCCCCCTCATCCTTTGTCATGTTCACTGCCACCACCGCCTTCTCCATGCCCATTTGAGAGCAGACGCCTCGAGATAGTCTACCCTATAATCCAAAGATTCAAGAGCAAAATCAAAAAGGATCCACAAGGCATTACCAAGACGTGGAATGGCTATGACATATGTAACAAATACAAAGGTTGAAATATCTTCTCTAAAAGCTTAAATAAATTAGATTAATTTACATTTTTATCTCAATACTCGCCTTCTCTCATGAACTTTTATAAAAAGGGGACATCGAACCCTGACATTTGTGTTGTCTCATCATCTAAAAGCTTAATTGTTTTTATAGATATTGGAATTCTATTTTTAAAATTTTGTCTTCCAACAGGTTTTTTTTGTGACATCCTCAAAGACTATGGCATAAAGGCTCTAGCAGGAGTGAACTTCAATGGCTTCAACTTTGATGGACCCGAACTCGACCTCAATAGCTTCATTGAAGAATTACCAGACATAATCGTTTTCCATGCAAATTCCAACAATTTCAAAGGTTCATTTCCATCGAAGATTTCCAAGCTCAAATACTTGTATGAACTGGACCTAAGCAATAACAAATACACTAGTGAATTCCCATACCAAATTCTACGTTCCACCAAATTAACTTTCTTGGACCTTAGGTTTAATAAATTTTCTGGGTTGCTTCCACCACAGATTTTCATGCTAGATCTTGATGTGCTCTTCGTCAACAACAACAATTTCATGCAAAAACTCCCTGACAATTTGGGTTCCACCCCAGCTCTTTACTTAACCCTAGCCAACAACAAATTTATTGGCCCAATCCCTAGAAGTATTGGGTTGGGTCAAACATCCAAAACCTTGATTGAAGTTCTCTTTTTGAATAACCAGCTATCGGGCTGCTTGCCGTATGAGATTGGGCTTTTGGAAAGGGCCACAGTCTTCGATGTGAGTCGGAATTTCTTGACTGGCCCAATTCCACAATCTTTTGCATGCTTGTCGAAGATGGAGATTCTGAATTTAGCCAATAATCAGTTTTATGGGCCTGTGCCTGAGCTCTTGTGTAAACTGCCTCATTTGGGTAACTTGTCATTGTCCAATAATTATTTCACAGAGATAGGACCAGAATGCTGGAAATTGATCCGAAAAAAGGTTCTTGACTTTAGAATGAATTGCATTCCGGGCCTCCCAATGCAGAGATCACCGGCACAATGTCAGGCATTCTTGTCCAGGCCCAAGTACTGTCCTCAAACTCCGATGCCTTGCAAGGGGTTTAGTCGCAATTCAATAGAGCCGTCCGAATTTGATCCTAAGTCTATAGCTCCAGCCAAGCCACCACTATCTTACACTATTCTGAATCCTCACCGATTGTAATTAAGTGTTATGTTATGACTGATGCATTTAATTTATGGTAGATCTATTATTTAATTGAATTATTATTATGATAAATTAAATTGGTAGAATCTGTATATCTAAGTCTTGATAATTTGTTAATCACAATTAATAGAGATTGTGAGATACAAGTTATATATGGCTTAATCTTAAATTATCCGTGATCATAAATAATAACGATATACGAATATTGTTATTATGAATATACTAGCACATATGTCATTTCTCCACTTATGAAATGAGTGGCTAATCTCACAAGTTAAAATACAGTGACATTTAAATGAACGAGAGAAAATTTTGTTAAAAGAACAAGACATTGAACATCCGCATGAGTGGTTAATATCTAACGTTTGTCAGTAAATTGGTTTTTTAGTTTGAGGTCGTCATAGTACCTTGTATGAAGGACGTCATACTTTAATGATGTTAGATATTGCTCTGCAAGAGTTATTAATAAAATATCATTCAAGCATGACAAGAATCGTATGAAAGTTGTGAATGTCATGATTAGAACATTATAATTTGTGTATGACCTCTTCTACTATCTACTGTCGCTATGAGGTTATGTCGGTGAAGGTAAATTTTTCATCTAGATTTTCGTGTTATAATGGTTTTAATCGATAAGTTTAAATTGGGTTATTTTAAGAGTTGGGAAAAAAATATTTTCCTAATAAAATTGTTATTTTTGAAAATTCTAAAAATCAAAACAAATTTTTCATCCGATGGTAAGGTGGGCATATGAGATGCCGAGATGGACATCTTGAATTGAAGACTGTAGGGCAATGTCAACTCAAAAAATGGGGCCATGTATAAATATCGCGCGACATGGTTTGTGGACGACCAGACCGCCAGACTAGACCACTGTTTTTTATATGGACTGATGCCCCTCACCGACACTTCCCTTCCTACCAAGTAATGATGCCCCTCCTATCATACAAAAGTGACAAAAATATCAACAAGCACCAAATTCCTCACGCGAAATGTGAGGAGAGGTAACAGAATCGCTCAAATTATGATACCAGAGATCTTCGTGGAAATTGACCAAAAATTCAGCTAAGTTCTAATATAGTTCATGTTTGAGAACCATGCATTAAAAATGCAAATGAATCGAACTAGATCGAAACATTCAGCTATCGAATAGATATGTTCGAGCTTGGAATATTTTTGAAGTGAGCTCTTTAAAGTACATCGACCTACTTGAATCACCATATTTCGAAGGTAATTGCTATTTGTACACCTCTAACAAGAGGGCTCACAATCAATTAAAAAAACGTGAGTCCCCCTATTGTTAGGGGACTGTACACCGAGATATGTACACATTGCAAAACCACCGTATTTCGTATACCAAACGTGTAGGAGATAAAGACGGTGGGTGGTCGGGTTCTAAATTCAAAGTCACATTACGAGTGCATATAAGAACATACCACTAATTTTTATTTTTTTTTAATCCTTAAGCAAGGACCGAGTTTTATGAATTGTAACCAAGATACCGTCGAAACCCTAAATTCCGCCACAACAACAAAATCAAAACTTTTGCTTGTTCAAGTTGTTTATACAAGTTCTTATGTTTTTGCTGCTTCATTTGAGGGATTAAGTTGCAAGAAAATATCACACTGCAATAGGTTGCACTCACCCTCAACTTTAGTCATCATTCTTACGAGAGATATGCTACGCGTACTGGGAATTACTCACGGGGTAACAGGAGGACAACTGTCCCCCGTTATTGGCTGCTCCGTACTTCTCTTAGGATCTTCGGACAAGATTTTTGAAAAGTCCAAAATTTGCAAGGAATCAAATTTGAATATATTTAAATAATTTTTTTCAAAGTGCTTTGTTTAACTGAAATAACTTTTAAATAGAGAAAATTGACATAAGGTATTTCTTATAAGGATACTGCTATGTGTACAAAACTCCTTAAATATTTAATTAGCACCTGAAAATTCGTGTAAATTACACATTTGCAGGGCACCGTATATTTAGAATTTGAAACAAAAACATATTAAAAACCACAAAAAAAAGAAGAAGCAATAATTACACTGACGTTGCCATGTTGTTCCTTAATCTTGTCAGTTCTATTAATTTGATTTAGGAGAAGAAGATGAATCAGAATTGGGACAAAACTCAAAGCTATTGGCGTCCATTTTTCCCACCACAAAATGGCCCAAAAAATCTTTAGTCTCCAACAAATTTTCCCGGCAAAGAAATTCATCACTGCACAATTTCTCCACTTCTCTGTAAATTTCATGCACAAACACATGGGTATGGGCGGCGCCACCCCTTTTAGTTCGAGCCAAAACTCCAGCAGTAAATATCGCTGCCATCCTCCCAGGAGCCGCCGGAAAGTAGCCACGAGGACCGTCTATCAGAATCACATCCCATGCGACGTCGTATATGTGATTTGGCAAATCATTTATCGCCAATTTGCAATCTGAAAATAACAGATTCTGCACCGGCCGGCATTCGTTTTTCATTTGTTCTTTGTAATGCTCGATTAGATCGTATAATTCGCTTACTTTGGTGGTGAATTGCACGTCGTAAGCTTCGATTCCCGGTTGCTTTTCTTCAAGCTTGGAGACCAAGTACGAGCTTTCATCAATAAAAACCGTACGGCCATCGTGGTTCAGTGAGTTCCAGAGGAGGGTTTCATGGGTGATCCCAAAAACAAGCAAGTTACATGGCGCAGCACAGCGGCGGAGGACGGCGGCGATGTATTTCAGTTCAGCAGAAGACATGCGGCCGGAGAAGGAAGTGGTGTTGGTGGAAGCATAGTGCACAAGCGCGTCAAAGATGGGCCTGGGTAGCACGGACCTGGTAGTTGTAGTAGCGCCGGCGGAGGTTCTGGCGGCTTCCCTGGTGGTTATGAGAGTGAAAGCGAAAGTAACAGTAAAGAAAAGCATAAAAACCAGAAGCCAAGTGCGGTGAGACGGTGGAACTGCAGATTCACCGCCTCCGCCGCTTGGCTTGTGAATCGAAGGGTGGAGAACTATAAATTTCTCACTAGTTTTCATTGTACACTGTACTTTTTAATTTTGCTTTCTTCTTCTGGTTCTCACATGGAAGTGCAGAGAAAAACACAGTATTTGTGCAAAAAGGCACGATTTACTATGTGATATGTGATATGGAATTATCAACACAGTTTTTAACTAAATTAATGTTAGAATAATTTGAACTGGTGTTGAGGTACAATGATGAGACAGTGGGGGCCACTTTTACATGTACGTCCTCATTTAAAATTTTAGGGTGTTTAATAGGGAATAATGTATTTTAAATAATGATGTGATGAAGAATATATTGTTAAAAAAAAGGAAAAAATTTAATGTGGTGAAAAAATTATTTTATTAAAAAATGGATGATTGAAAATGAATTTTAGCCCCTGTTTGTCTACCTTTTTCAAAAAATTGTTTTCTATAGTAATCAATATCTACCACATATTCAAATAATAAAATATTCTATACATAAACCGATAAAGTTTTTTTCAATTTCAACCACACATTTTTTAAAAAATACTATTCATTATACCATTTTCTTCTCAATAATAGTTGACAAATAGGCACTTAAAAGAACTTGAATCAAACACGGGATTAATAGGATAAGCATCACAATTTTTATTTCTTATTCACCACAAATACTTCAACCTTCGTCTCTATTACGAAGTACACTTCTATGATTTATTTCAACGGAATTCAATATTTTTCTTTAAAATCTTGTAAAATAATAAATATATCATTTTCTGTAAGTAAAATAAAAATAAAAACGTTAAAAATTAATTGTAATCGTAATCCAATTTTTTTTTAAAAAAATGTAAACAAATCCTAAATAAATAATAAAAAACTAAATTTTAAAAAAAATAAAAATCTCTCTCTCTCTCTCTCATCTACCCATCTTCCTCCTACCCACCGTCACCACCTCGGGTAGACATCGAGCTATTAGGGATATACAAGTAAATGACCCAAATTCAAGGCCATAATTCCAAACTAACCCATTTTACTATTCAACCATATAAACTACCTAAAATACCCTTAATATAAAAGGTTTCAAAATAAGTCATTTTAGTCCTTAAAACTTTAATTCTAATTTTGGATTCGACAAAATTGTTTACCCCTTACAATAAAAATTAACTTTTCTTCACCATCAACTCTTTCCACCTATCTTGAGCAGAAAAATTTGATATTGATTAATAATTTTATTTTTGAATTTTTGCATTTTAAGAAACTCAAATTTTAAATGGTATCAGAGCCCTATATCTTGAGGAATTAAAGACATTAGAGAATGGAAGATAATAACGAAATTTGCATAGGATGGTACGTTAACAATTCTACTGAATATTTAGATACTGATAGTTATATTCAACATCTTGTTAATAAATCAAGAAATTTGATTGAAAAAATAAAAGACTCGGATAGTCTTAAAATAAAGAAAAAATTTGAAAAGAAAATTACTTTTCTTTTAATAGATTTTGATGAAATTTTAGACGAAAACATATGATATCTTGTTAAAATACATATTCTTATAGAAATAAAAACTTTAAAAAGAATTCAAAGAGTTCTTAATAATGAAATTAGGAGAATTGAAGAATTAGAAACCTAAAGATCATGGAAATTGAAAATTCAGAAAATATAGAAACTGAAGTATACGAAGGAGTAGAGGGATATGCCTTAAAAGGAAAATTTGATTGGGAAAAATTTAGAAAAATTAATAGAGCAGAATTAAGTCTAAAACCACGAGGAGAAAATAAATTATTTAATATTTTAGGATCAGCCTTTAGAAGAAAGAAATTAGTCATTAATGAATATCATGAAATAGAAAATGCCATAGATATTAAACATACACAAGGAAAAATAAAATTAAATCTTATAACAAAAAGAAATATTAATGAATTCCTAGGAAAATTAAAACAAGAAAAACGAGATAAAATATCTTATGTTTACGTTACTAGAATACAAATAATAATAAAATCATGTTTTAAAAAAGGAATTAATAGTCCTATAATACTTAATCTACAAGATGAAAGATGTATAACTGTAGAAAATGGAAATTTAGGAATAGTAAAAGGAAACTTAGCCTATAAAAATTAAAATTTACTTGTTATTCAAGATATTGTGTGCATATAAATGATAAAAATTTAGATAATTGTCTTAGTCTACATTTTAAGATGACTAATAAAATATTAAAAGATGATAATAAAGTCTTTACTATATTATATCAAGGATTATATTGTTATACAAATAGTAATTATGGAAATATATATAAAGAAAAACCTTTTATAGAAATTGACGAAGAATTTAGGGATATAGGAGAAGCAATCTTACCTAGAGAACAAGACATAGAAGAAATAGAAAATTTTGATATAGGACATGATGATGCTATAAGTATTGATCAACCTATAATACCAAAACAAATAACATATAAAGAAAATAAAATAATTATTGGAAATAATACAGTAAGACATAGTATTTCAAAAATAATACAAAGTAAAAATAATAGTGTTTATGGAATCAAAGGAAAGTTTTTTAATGGAAATAAATGGATAAATGAAATTAAAATACTTATTGATACTGGAGCAAGTCAGAATCATATTTGCTATCTTATTGATGAAGGAATTAAGAAGAAAAAAGTTGAACCTTATAGTTATAGAGATTTTGAAGGAAAAATAAACTTTTGTGATATCATAGGACAAGTACAAATTAAATTAGGAAATTTATTATTAAGCATAGAATGTTATATTGATAATAACATGAATTTTGATGAACATCCAATATTATTAGGAAATTCATTTTTAAATAGTCTTGATAATTATAAAATAGACAAGGAAGGAATTCTTATTATACATCAATGAATAACTACATATTGCCCTAAAGGAAAATGAGTAGAGAAATAAAATTCCCAATAAGTGTATATATACAAATAACTGTATTTGAATCAAAAAATAACTACTTGTGCTCTAATTGATACAGGAGCTGAGATAACTGTCTTTAAAGAATTTTTATTATCAAAGTGGATTGAAAATAAACAACAATTAACTCTACAAGGAATAATTGGAGTAAGAGAATCTTTAAAATATAAAAACGAAAATATAGAAGTTATAATAGGATCTAAAATAGTAACCATAAGAAATGTTTACCAATATAATATTAATGATTGTGATATCATTCTAGGAAATGACTTTCTACAACAGTTTAGTCAATATAGTCAAAATATTTATACTATTCAACTAAAAACACCATGTGGACATTTACTAAAAATTGTTAGAGAATTTAAACCATTCAGAGTTCAGCCAGCTCAGCGTGGTGAAAAAATAGAATTTATACCAAAATTACTCAATTATTCAATCAAACAAATTACTCTTGATCAAATAAAAGATCTTTTAGCTAAAAATTATTATGAAAACCCACTTGAAAAATGGGAAAAATAAAAAACAACAGCTAAAATAGAACTATTAGAACCAACAATCATTATTAGAGTCAAACTTATGCTCTATAATCAAGAAGATAAAGAAGAATTTCAAGTACAAATTCAAGAACTTCTTAATCAAAAACTTATAAGGAGAAGTAATAGCCCTCATAGTAGCCCAACTTTTATGGTTAGAAACCATTCAGAAATAAAAAGAGGAAAACCTAGGATGGTAGTAAACTATAAAGAAGTTAATAAAAACACTAAATTTGATGGATATTATCTACCAAATAAAGAAGTATTAATAAATATTGCCAAAAACAAAAAATATTATTCAAAATTTGATTGTAAATCTGGATTTTGGCAAATAAAACTAGAAGAAAATAGTATACCATTAACAGCATTTAGTACTCCTCAAGGACATTATGAATGGATAGTTATGCCATTTGGATTAAAAAATGCACCACAAATTTATCAAAGAAGAATGGATGAAGTTTTTAAAACCTATAATTTTCTTATTGTTTATGTTGATGATATACTTTTTTGCTCAGAAACATATGAAGATCATCTTAAATATCTTAGAATTTTTGCTACACTTTGCTCAAAAGAAGGTATAATACTTAGTCAGAAAAAAGCATAAGTAGCAAAACATGAAATTTAATTTTTAGGAATGATAATAAATAGTGATGGAATAAAATTACAACCTCATATTTCAGAAAAAATAATTTTATTTCCTGATAAATTAGAAAATAAGCAACAAATTCAAAAGTTTTTAGGTTGTCTTAATTATGCTGAAGGATTCATAGAAAAACTTGCAGAAAAAAGAAATAAACTTCAGAAACTATTAAGAAAATCAAATAAATTAGGGTGGAATGAAGAACATACTCTTTGTGTTAAAAATTTAAAAGAAAATTGTAAAAATTTACCTAAACTTAGACTTCCTGATGAAAAAGATAAATTAATAGTTCAAACCGATGCTTCTGATTTATATTGGAGTGCTTTATTAAAAACTGATTTAAATGAAATTTGCAGGTATACTAGTAGAACATTTAATAATGTTGAAGTAAATTATTCGACCAATGAAAAAGAATTATTGGCAGTTGTTAAAGGAATAAACAAATTTAAAATGTTTTTGTTACCCAATGAATTTATTGTTCAAACTGATAGTACTCAACTTAACGGACTATTAAATAATAAATTACCAAATTCACCTCAACATAGAAGATTACACAGATGGCAAGTGTTACTATCTTTTTATAATTTTAAATTTGAATATATTAAAGGAAAAGATAATTTATTTGCTGATTTCTTGAGCAGGAATCATGAATATGGAAAAGATTGAAGTATTTACAAAGGAATTACAAGATCTTTTAACAGATTTTAATGCAGATTATCTTGCTGTTCAAGAAGATCATCTTGATATTCGACAAACTTTGTATGATTTATCAAGCAAAGTTGTTGAAAGTGGGAGAAAGATTGAAAAATTGAATGATAACAAAGAAAAAATAGTTGAAAAATTGTCAGAATGTTTAGACTTTTTTGCAAATTGTAGCCAGGAATATCCTCCTTTAAAAGGTGAATACAGCCGAAAGGCTAGTCACATCCCATTTCGGGAGATTAATACATCCACCTTGAGTGGAGAATCAAAATTTAAGAGAAATGACTCTCTTACCTCGCAAGAGGAAAAAGTCATAAAAAAGGGTCCACAACAACTACCTGTCAGTATGGACAAATTGTTGGAAAAATTTACAAGTGGAAAAGGAGCCGCTGAGTCTAGTACTCAAACATCTTTATCAAAAGGCCCATTGGAATAGCCTACTGTTATCAGTGAATTTCAAGAAGATAAAAAAGCACCGATTGGTGACCTTAAATCACCAAAGGGAATAATTGCTACTCATCACATTAGAGCTAATCTACATCCAATGGAAAAGGAGTATTATGAATTTTCAGAATGGGTATATAATTTCAGAAAAGAAAGTTCTCTATATTTGACAGCCCTTCCAACGGCGATTTATCCAAGGATCAGTGCAGTTCAAGGAGCAGATCCTAATATTGTTCGAAAATTGGCAGCATTTGGATTTTTAGATCGACTCTTCCCAGGAATAGATCTAAAAGAAATTGAACAGTTTGACAAAGAATTTGTTGATTGTGTTAAAAAATTCAGCGATAAACAACCGATTGAACTGAGATTTTACACAATTAGTCCTGAATATAAAGAACCAGAGTGGTATGGAGAACATCATCTCATCACAATTCGGAAAAATAATGGAAATCCACTCAAGGAGATGCAGATTTTTAAAGAATTACCCACTATTAATAGAAAATTGATGATTTACAGACGAGCTCTCGGAATAAAATCAGTCTGCTCAACAATGCAGTTCTTTTATGGAGAAAGATACATGGTCTATGGTATGAGCAATAATTGGATCCTTATCTGTAGAGGAGATAAATAATTAAAAATTCTTGAAGAAAAAATCTGTGGAATTATGAACGATCAATTCTCTGGAAGTGAAGAATGCATTAAAGAAGCCTGCCGACTTATGGGACACGTCCACAAGTAAAGGACGATCAAGAAAAACGTGACCGACAGCACCATGTGAACTTTGAAGATAAGAAGACAGCTGTCAAGCTGGAATCAAAAGAAATTTCCGATACTGGAATAAAGACAATCGACAAGCACTTAAATATTTTCAACCACATTTGAAATTATTGTACTTTTTACTTTTGTGTTGTAAAAATCTGATTGGCTAGAAGCTTCTCGGAGAAGTGCGAGCCTTTCTATAAATTGAGATTCCTCTCATTAGAAAAGATCATCGAAAATTAGCCATCTGAAATCTCATCCTGAACTACCATCTCAAACTTTCAACAGTGATCTTTGTAATCATTCTCATTAGAGAGTAGAAACCACTCTTCGGAGTATCAATCTTTGTAAAAATCCTTGTATAATAGCTTTCAAGCTATCTTCAGATCAATAAAATCTTTGAGTTTGAAATAAATCTTTTATTACGTTTTGAGTGTTGTTCTACACAGTGAGTCTGTTTAAGAGTTTTGAGTGTCTTTTTGTCCATTTTGTTGTGATGCTGTTGGACTTTGGCCAACTCTTGTGATGAAGGTGACCAGGAACATATAACATTCTTACTATTTGGCGAAGCGTGGTAAGACCCTTATTTTAAAGTTTCAAGGAAATTTATTGTCTGAAAATTTGCATGAAAATTATTATATAAGAATTTTTATAAGATTGTATACTTTGAAAAACTTTTATCATGGAAAGTTACGAATTTTATTATAGAACTGTACCTTTTTGATATACTAATAGTATTGATTATAGTCACATGATAGAAATTCCAGAAACTTATGATAGTTATACTAGAGGAATAAATTTCATAAAAAGAGATAGTAGATATTATGAAAAATGTCTTACAATTATATCATTTGGATTAAAAGAAAGATTGCCTAAAGAAATAATAAAAATGATTATATTTTTCTGATTAGACAGTAAAAATAGTGAAAGAACTTTTGAAACTATAGAACAGCATATAAGTTATAATGAAGTTTCTGAATTATATGATTTTGATCTTAGTTTTGACGATATAGAATAAGGATATGCCTGGAATAACTAGAAAATTTTGTGATAATAAAATAAAAATCTTAGAAGAACAGATAATAACTGACAAAAATCGTAGAGAAATAGAAAAAGAAATTTCTAATTGGAATAAAATTAAAAGAGAATTATTAAGGAATGAAATTACAAGAGAATTAAGAAGAGAAGAACAATTTAGAAGAGAAATAAGACAAATGATAAATAATATAATAATTAATTCCTTAAACTTACCAGACTAATATGAGTTTACCAACAAAAATAAGATTTGATAAACAAGAAATATAAAATATTAGATTACCAATAGGAAGTTATCAAACTAAAAAATGGAATACAACTCCGTTTCAACCTTTAAGCTCATAAGGAAATACAGATGAATGGTTAAATATGACTACAAATTGGACTAATGCATTTTTATGGCAACAATTAGGACAATTAAAATCTAAAAATATAGAAGCTATAGACGAAATAAATAATATAGATCCAAAAGATGAAATAGCTAAAGAAAGATTAGAAATTTTGAGCAAAAATATGTCTAAACAATTTAATAAAATAAAAGAACAAATTAATAATTTAGAAATACTTGATGAAGCTAAACTTGAAGAAATTCAATATCAAATATCAAAAATTGCACAGAAGAATAGTATTAATAAAATAGCAACTTTAGAAGAAAAGATAGATATTGTTAATTATAAACTTGATATTCTATTAAAGAAATTAGGATTTGAAATGAAAAACCATCTTATAAAAAACCTAAAATATGAGTATGAATGATAAAATTAATTTAATTGAGAAAAATATAAAAACAATTGATGAAAAAATAACTAGAATTGAAATAGGCTACGAAGAAGAGAAAGAAAGACTACAAAATAACTTTTTAAAAATAGAAAATCTTTTAAATAGAATAATAGAAAATCTAAATAAAGAAAAATCATTTAAACCAGATTATGCTAAAGAACTTAAAGAAGTCAGAAAGAAAATTGAAAAATATGAAGAATTAATAAAACTTAATGAAGGATTAAAAGAAGATATAGAATGATTATTGATTGATATTAGAAAGCAAGAAGAAAATCTTATAGAAAAAAGAAGAAGGAAAATTAAGTATAGAAGAACAATGAACGAAGATATTGAAAATTTAATATTTAACTTACAAGATTTAAAAATTTGTGAAGAAATAACTAAAAATCATATTGTCGGAAAAACGGGAGGACCACGAGCAGTCAAACAAGAAGAATATGGAGAAACTAGCACAGCTAGATATGAAGCAGAAATAGACCCTAGAAGATATGTTAATACAAAAGTAGATTTTAAAACTATCAAAGAAAGAATGTATAGAGACCAATTTAAACCAGTATTAAGGGAATCAAACCCAATGAAAATTGCAGGTTCATATTTAAATTTAGATTGTGAATTATATGTTAGAAAAGCTATAAATGAATGGAGTACTAATATGATAGCACACTTTAATTATAATCGCAGTAATACAGATAATAAAAATAGAACTGAATATTTATTAGCAACATGTAAATGAAATGTTTTTAATTGGTATAGAGGATTAGAAGAAATAACAAAAGGTATTTGGAAAGATAGTATTGAAGCAGGATTTGGAATTAGTATAATAGAAGGAATAAATAGAGTCGCTACAAGAATTTATAGAGAATTTGCCGGAGAAGACTGGGTAAATGAAAGTACTAAAGCAAGATTAGAAGAAATAGAAGATGCTAAAAATAGAATGGAACATTTACAAATTTGTAATATGTGTTACCTCAATGAATATTGTTGTGAATATAGTAAATATTATTATATGATGTTTGGAAGTGGAGCTGATAATAATTATTATAAGGAAGTTTTTATTAGAAAATTACCACCACCATGGAATAATTATTTTCAAAATAAAATTAAAGAAAAACAATTAGGAAGAAATGAAGAAGGATATACATTAGGATTTATTATAAGAACTATAAAAGATAAAATAAGTACTATGTGTAGTAATCAAATGATTTATAAACAATCAGGATTTATACAAGATAGGATTTGTTGTAGAGATACCGAAATATCAGGAAATTGGGGATGTTATGATTATAAAAGAAAAAGAAAAATAAGACCCAAGAAATATAAAAAATATAATAAGTTTAAAAAGAAATATTTTAAACCAAAAAGAAAATATTTTAGAAGAAAATATAAACCTTATAATAAAAAACCATTAGATAAAAAACGATGCAAATGTTGGAATTGCAATGAAGAATGACATATAAGCACTGAATGCCCAAAAAAGAAAGTTAGAATATTAATTACGGATTTTGAAAAAATTAGAGATGAATGTGAAGAAGTTGATATTGAAGAAATAGAAATAAATGAAGAAATATTTGAAGAAAAATCAGATTTGGAAGAAACGTCTAGTGATGACGAATAAAAATAAGAATAAAAAGTTTAAGAACTTGTTTTGCAAAAAATGCCCCATTTCATTAAGAGTAAAAATTGACTTTTTAACAAAAATCTTAAAAAACTACTATTCATAGGTCATTTTGCAAAATCTCCCGAGCTATTAACTGCCTTAATTACCCTTTCACCTGTCTTCCATCATTGGAGTAGTTCCATTAGTAGAATTGTGAAGGGCTTTGCGATTGCCAGTGATGTAATGTAGCCACTAATTCCGTTGCAATATTGATGCCCAGAAAAATAGTTGGTTAGTCAAGAAATAGAATCATACTACATGTACAACAATGGTTGACAACGTTGAATGACAACATCTTACTTGGTATCATCATATGAAAAATGCTAGAGGTACATTACCTATGACATAATGGTTCACATAATGTAGATGTGACAGTCATCCACTTGTTAATGTGTAAGTATAAAATTTGAATTAAAAATTGGATCAACTGCCACATGTAATTATGTGAATAATTGTGTGAATGGTGATGTACCCCTAGCATTACTCATCATCATATCAATCAATTGCAAAAAAACTGATTTTTACATCACATGGTAAGATTTTGACAACACATGGTTGTCAACCAATTTTGTACACTTAGATTTATTCCAAGAAATAATTTATAAATACAAGAAATGCAAACGGGTTATTAGTACAAAAATGTCCATACTTTTCAATTTTTTACATTTTCACCTATATTTTCACGTTTCATTGTAAAAATAATTTTCATCCAATTTCTCAATAAAAATTTGTAAAATGACGAATAGACATTCGTGTTTAAATAAAACAAAAATGAAATAAAAAATAAAGAACAAATCGTAACCATATTCTCAAATTTTCAAAAAAAAGTACAAATAAATCCCAAATAAATAATTAAAAAATAAAAATAAAAAACAATCACTTTCTTTCCTCATTTCTCTTCCACTGCCACTATCATTCGCCGGAAACCACAACCACCATATCGCCCTCAATTCCTGCATCATAACATACCAACCTACTCACCCAAACCCCACCAGATCTGATTGCAGTTGGCAGCCAAAGCCTCCAACTTTCGAACACAAAGCCCAACGACACCATGACTTCCAACGACTTTCACGGTCGCGACCCACCACCAACAAGTTCCCCTCATCAAGGCTACCTAAATCATGATCAAACATCAACCATAACAACCTCTCATTGATTTGCCGTGCCTTAGAATTTTTTTGTAAGCGCGTCGGGCGCGAAGAACCAAGTATGGCTCCATCAATTCTCGTAGCCCAAAGCACTAGTGTCCCAAATTGGCCTCAATCAAACCTCCAACAGCCCCAATCAACAATAGAAAATGATCAAGTTGTTCTAATTATCCTCCCAAATGATCCAATTTTTGGATAAAAAACATTCGCAAATCGTGATGAATATTTTCACAAAATTGATGGGTTCCACGAGTTACAATCATCCATTCACTTTGGAGAATTCAAATTGAGACACAAAGATCCATGGATAAATTGCCAATTGCATCAATTACACACCCAATTATTCAATTTCAGTAGTGAGTTACTGCGTGTGGGGTACCAAATTTGAGATTCGGATTCCAAGCTAAGTGGTGACTGATGTGGGAACTGGAATTGTTTTGTTGAATGAGCTGTAAGGGTCTGTTGAAAATTACAAAGACTCTGACGATAGATTGAAAGTAGGGATTGTGTGGATTGTTTATTGGCATGGTTAGCGATTGTTGGGGTTCGACCGACGAGTTGAATGGTAGGGTTGTACAATACACCAAATTCACATATTTCACACAGTTTATTTATGGTTTAATGGTGATGAAGGCGGTAGCGGCGGCGGCGGTGGCGGTGGAAGAGAAAGATGGAAAGAAAGTGTTTTTTTTTTTTTATTTTAATTTTTTTAATTATTTAATTATTTGTTTTTTTTTTGTGAAGAATTTAAGCGTATGGTTGCAATTTGTTATTTATTTATTTTTCTTTGTGTTTTGTTTAAATAGTAGTGTATATTTGTCATTTTATAAATTTTTTTAATTAAGAAATTGGATAAAAATGGTGATTTACACAATGAAACGTGGAAATATGGATAAAAATGTAAAAACATAAAAAAAAAAAAATTGAAGCGTAGAGATTTTTCACACTGAATGTCAAATGTAGAGACGTTTTGTTCTAATAACCCAAATGCAAACTATCAGTAGGCATAAAGTTATAAAATTGTTCAACCCAGATATCTATTTTAAAAGGATAGTGCTAGGCTTACAGGGAATTTCAGCCAGAAAGTCACCAGATTGAGTTGGCAACAACTATTCCTCATTTAGAATGTCTATATTGCCCTTAATGAAATATTTTGCAGGTTAAGTCCTGTATCTTTTTGATTTGTTCAGGGTTATGTCTTATAATTTTTCCAATATCTTCTCTTTCTCCTTTATTTATTAATCAGGATTAATATGTAAATTTTTTAATTTTTCAAATTGTTCTAAATATTCTCTGTATTTTGATAATCTGTCAAAAGCTCTAGGTTGGTCTTCTTCAGTTATATATCCAAAAACTATTCCTTCTGAGACTTCTTCTCCTATGTCTTTGTATTTTCCAATAACATCTTCAACTTTCTTTATTTCTTTGCTAATTTCTACAGGATTAAATAATATATTATGTTTACAAGCATAATCTATTTCAGAATATATTTCTTTAAGTTTTTCTTGTCCAACAGGAACTATATCTTCAGATTTTTCAACTATACTAAGTAGAAATGAAGTATCTTTTTTATCTAAATATAATCTAAGACAATCATTATTAGACGTGGATGCTTGTGAAGTGTTCATAAAGATGATACAAACATATAAAGCATGTAAATAACTTACAGTAATCAATGGAAATAAACAGGTTTTCCCTCCAGCATGTTCTTATAGTAGCTTTGCATGTATTTAATCATTCTTCTGAATCAGATAAACATTTAAATGTTTTTGAAATCATTTATGTCCACAACTGCTTCTGCAAAAGGCTTTTCAATTAAGGTTGCATTTCTCACTCTAGAGAACTAGCCGTGTTGCCACAGACGCTATCTCACAGTATCTAGAGTCTCTGTTTTCACCTCTATTCAAACTCTTTTCAGAACAAGATTTTAAAAGATAACTCACACACAAGGTGCTACAATTTTGTTAGAAAAACTGCCATTTTCCCCTAAAACATTCATCAAAGACGGGTACTTTGGCATGGCTAACATCCATTCAAAATCAATATTTTGAAAATCTTTTAAAAATCTCTATTTGTACTGCCGAGGAATCATGAGAAACTTAACGAAATCCTTTCATAGAAACTTTGTTAAACCATAAAAACTTCATCTTGATATTCATAAGATTGAAATAATACATGCTTGCTTACTATCTTTACATACCTTTGGTACTCACCTTATGAAGTTCAGAACTCCATAAGTGATTACATTTTTACAAGCTTTCCTATCTTCAAAGCTAGCTAATTTCTTTTCTGAATACAAGTAGTGTATACAGATATTTTTCTTTGAAATAGAGAATTAGAGATGCAAGATATCGATGCCCCTGATGCTTTGGATCTCCTCTCCTTATATAGAGGATTTTTCTTCAAGTGGTTCGGAACCTTATCTTCACAGCTGTCCTTCATTATTTCTTGTTTGACATCTTCTTTTGTTTGGTAGCAAAGCTGTCCTTCTTTTGAGCTGGTAAGTTGGTGAAGAGTCATTGTCATACCAAATTTTCTTATCTTCAATAGCTACTTTGCCTCTTTTTCTTCAGTAGTTGGTGGGGAGTTAAAATCTCAGCTACTATCTTCTGTTTTCTAGTGACCACAGTTTTTCTTTAATAAAGAGACTTTATTAAAGTAGTGATAAATGGTCACTGTCCTTACTCCATTATTTTTCCATCCTTGACTCAAAGAACTCTGCAGGGAAATCTTCATCATCAAGTGATACTTGACTCATATCTTCTACTACGCAATGTTCACAATGATGATCACTGTAATCCCAAAGTAATTTGCATAGTTCTTTCTCCATTTTTTCTGATCCGCAAACCTGATTGGAAATTATTTTTGATAATAAATGGTCGAGATAACATATATCTTCCTCTTTTGTCTCTTTTCTGGCATTAGAGTAGATTATATGTTCTTCAGATGGGTAAACCCATATTTTTTCCTTCTCGGTTATTATCTGAGTTAGATGTTCAAATATTTCTTTGTATCCTTTGGCTCTTCTATATGGCATCATGTTAATAATATCTTGATAACCATTTTTAACAACCTTTTGATTGGTTGGTAAAAAATGTTGATTTGTGAATCCTAACTTGATAACATGAAATGCTGGCTGCATATATTGAAGATCTTGATCCCATTTCATCGTTGCCGAGTAGAATCTGACATATATATTTGTAGTTTTAACAATTTCAGTATATCTTTTTACTGCCTTCTTGACGTCAGCTGGAAGTTGGGCTATCTCCTTGAGATCTTTGCTAGGATATATACAGAGTATATTTCCTAGTTCGAAACAATTTTTTACCCAGTTGGCTGGTGCTTCTGGATAAAAGTTTATCTTGTTGTATCTTCCGTAGTGGAGAGTTTTCATCCACTTTCCAACTTCTAGGTACCAATCGGATAAGATATTAAAAACAACAATAAAGAAAATAACTTCTTCATAGTTATCTTTTTTGGATATTTTTGCCGAGTGGCATATCTTGACGATTTCTTTTGGATCAATTTTTTCAATATCCAGCTTAGGTAAAATATGGCTCTGTGAAGAGCTACCTTTGCCATTCTTGGTATCTTGAATATCTTCTTTACCAGTAATAGGTTCGAATTTTCCCTGTGAAGGGGTTCCTATTACTTTCTTTTCTTTCCCTTTATCCTCGGGTAGAGCGCTAGTATTTACAAGTCCCTGTGAAGGGATACTAGATTTGGTACAAGTATCATCTGCCACAAGGGCTATTTTCATTTGGTCTCTAAGACTATCTTGTATATTTTGGATCTGAGTTTCCAAATAAGAAACTTTTATCTCAAGTATCTGGACTTTCGCCCTTAATTGTTCGAACTCCATCCCCGCTAAGATAATCAGGAAGAAAGTTAGTTTTTCCTTTTATATGCTCAATATCAAATTTGAAGTAAGAAAACCAAATTTGAATTCTGATAATATATCTATTAGCAATAGATGGATCAACATTATTTTTTAAAAATGCTTTAACTTGAGTATTATCAGTTCTAATCAAGAACTTTTTTGGTAGTAGATAGTCTTCATATTTCTGTACTCCTCGCTTCGTAGCAATGAGTTCTTTTCTGTTCATCTCATACCTTGTTTCGACTTCTTTGTATGTTCCTGATGTATACCCTGCAAGTATTTCGGGACAAGAATAATTCTTTTCACATTTATATTCTTTATAATTCTTTTTAACCTTTAATACTGCACCCCAGTAATTGTCTGATGCATCAGTTTCAAGGATAAAGAAATCTTCTTCTTGTGGAATTACAAGTTTAGGCAAAACCTTTAATTCCTCTTTTACTTTTCTTATATTTTTGCAATCTTGTTCATCCCAAGACCACATTACGTTTTTTCTTAATTTTGGGAGAAAATAATTTTTTAATTTGGCACAATTTTCAATAAATCTTTCAGCATAATTTAATATACCAAGGAAGCTTTGTAACTGTTTTTTATCTCTGATTTTTTCAGGAAAATCTTGAAGTTTTTCACCAATATGAGATTGCAATTGCAGTTCTCCTTCTTTTATAAATAATCCCAAAAATTCTATCTCTGTTTTGGCTATTTCTGCTTTCTTTTGAGAAAGTGTAATACCATGTTTTTTCATAATATAACAGAATTTCTCAAGATGCTCAATATGTTCATTCATATCATTTGAATGTACTAGTAAATCATCAACATAAGCAATACAGAAGTGAGTAATTGGTTTGATTACCTCATCCATTCTTCTTTGAAATATCTGTGGTGCATTTTTCAATACAAATGGCATTACATTTTATTCATATTGTCCTAAAGGACTGGGAGTACTAAATGCAGTTAATGTTTTACTTTCCTCTATAAGCATGATTTGCCAAAATCCTGACTTACAATCAAATTTCGAAAATATTTTCTTATTTTGTACTTGTTTAATAAGGGTATCCTTATTAGACAAGTAATATCCATCGAATTTAGTTACTTCATTTAACTTCTTATAATTTATCACCATTCTAGTTTTTCCTCTTTTTATCTCACTATGTTTTCTTACCATAAAAGCTGGACTACTATGTTGACTTTTACTAGGCCTAATCAATTTAGATTCTAGTAATTCTTTTATTTGATTCTTAAATTCCTTTTGATCATCAACACTATATTTCATTGGTTTAACTCTTACTATAGTGTCTGGATTGATAAGTTCTATTGTTGCCTTTACTTTGTCTGTATTCCATTTTTCTAATGGATTTTCAGAATATGTTTCAGAAATTTCTTTTTTCAATTTTTCTAACTTATTTTCTGTTGTCATTTTTAAAACTGTAACTGGTTTAATTTTTCCTGTATTCCAACATCCACCACGCTGGGTTGAGGAATTCTGATGATTAATTTTTATATGTGCTATACTAACAGCTTTAGTTATCTTTGGTGTAAATATTTTATGTGCACAAGGAGTTGTGAACATATATCTATCTACATATTGTGTAAATGATACATATTTTAGTAGGAAATTTTGTCCTAATAAAATATCACATCTAATTGTAGATGACATGTATATTATATCAACAAATACTTCTCTAAAAGATATTAGAAAAGGTACTTGTGTAGCATATTTACTATATATTACTTTGTTACCACCTGCTGTTGTGGCAGTGACTACCTTTTTTGAATCATACTTCCAGTATTCATTTGGTAATACATTTGGTAAACACAAACTTATTGTACTTCCTGTATCTAAATAAGCATGAAATTTAATTCTACAATAATTTTTTATATTGAGTATAATTTCAATATATGGGCTCATGGGGTTAGTATTAATTATTCTTTCCATGATAACAATGTTTTCATATTTTCATCTATTCTTGATATGATGATTGGACAATTATCAACTGTTATTTTTAAATATCCTTGACAGATTTTATAAGGACTAAATTTTTCAAGAAAGTTCATACCTAATAGTATAGGTGAACGTTTGATTCCATACGATTCATCTTTATATAGAATTATTTCTTTATTATGCTCTTTCTGATCCTCTCTTAGGAATATAAGAGGGAAATTAACATATTTCTTTATCTCAAGATTATTTCCTAAATAATCTTTGAAAATATATGGTTCAGGTAACTCAAAATCTAGTAAATGACTAACAAATTTAGCATTTACATGACTTTTTTCTGCTCCAATATCTATAAGGACAAGAAGATTTTTCTTGTATCCTTCTTGATTAACATATCTTGTTTTGATATAGTATTGTGAATTTGTTGGTTCAGCAATACTTAATTTTTTAACTTGGTTTATCCTACTATCTTGTCTAGGGGGAAATCTTGCAATAAGATTATCTCCTTCTAAGCTGACACTATTTCTTCTTATCAACTTTCCTTCGGAATTGATTTCTCTTGCTTGCTTGTGAAAATCAAGCATTATTTGTTGAGGTATTGTTACTTCATGTTCTTGGTATTTTCTAGGGGGTATATATTGAGCTAATTCCTCAAAATCTTTATGTATGATAATTTTATCAGTTATTTTATTAAGTTGTTGTGGTGGCTAGTACTAAAAGCAAAGATTGATTTTATGCTTATAACCTGTTTGGTAGGGATTCTCATTTTCTACAGTAAATCAATTCTCATTTTCAACCACATATTCTTTAATAAAATAATATTTTTCATCACATCAATAATTTTTTCTTCTTTTTCAACCACACATTTCCCATCATATCACTATTCAAAATCAATTCTTCCCCCAAAAAATCTCTACCAAACAAGCTCTTATACTAATAGCCTTACTTTTTCTTAACATTTTCAAATTTCCAATTCTATAATATATATTGAAACTTTGATCAATATTTTCATCAATCAGTGAAACCACATAATTTGGTTTTACTGTAAATATTATCTTTTGATAGACTAGATTTCCTACAATAGTTCCTAATAGAGCATCTACAGGATCTTGTAAGATTCTATTGTCCATACAATATATTTCTATTGGTATATTCATACCTTCTCTAAAAAATCCTTTTACCATAATTTGGATTCCTCCTATCTCAATACATTTCAGTTTGCTTCTTACATTTTCTGGGATTTTGGATAACTTTTGTCTTGCCCAGTCTTTTGTAATTATAGGAATTCTTGCTTTTCCCATTGTATCTTCTATGTTAATAGATATCTCTTTGTAATTCATACTTACAATTGTTTTATTCACTCTTGGTAAAATTCCTAAAAATCCTTGGTGGAATACATCTTTTTCTTGTAAGTCTAATATTTTCTTTGTTATTCCTTTGTATTTTCTAGCATCAAAGGTAATCTCTTGATTTATACCTTCTATTGAATCTTCAATTTCCTCAGTTGTTTCTACCTCTATTTCTTGATCTATTTGCTGTATTTCTTGATTCATATATACTATCTCTTCAGAATCTTCTTCTGAAGATGATGTATCTAACTCATAAATGCTACTGCATTCACTACTTAAATCCTCGAAATTCTCAATTGGTTCTATATCACCATCATTTTGAAATTCTTCATATATTTTAAGGGTTTTTACGTTTTGTTTATCTTTTCTTTTAGGACATTGAGGAGCTATATGTCCTTCTTCATTACAGATAAAACATCTGCATTTCTTGATATATTTAGACTTGGGTTTTTTAGTCTAGTCTTTTCTTTTAAAATATTTTTTATGAGGTTTAAAAAATCTTTTCTTAAATTTCTTATAGTTTTTAAACTTTCTTTTATATTTTTTATATGGTTTATATTTCTTTTTATGACAACCAAATTGTTGAATTTGTCCTATA
The DNA here is from genome assembly GCA_035079005.1 of Fraxinus americana. Lineage (NCBI taxonomy): Eukaryota > Viridiplantae > Streptophyta > Magnoliopsida > Lamiales > Oleaceae > Fraxinus > Fraxinus americana. Next base: position 8,537,553 of record CM068714.1, read on the forward strand.
TTTTTGTAGCAACATAGAGAGTTTTTTCTCATTTTATATGCTTTTTTATTTTCTAAAGCTTCTCTGCACCATATTCCTATCATCCTTTTTGTAAATTCAATTCTACATCCTAAACTATCTTTATTAACTCCATCTTCTTCTCCAAAAGGTAATAATTTTTCATATTCTTTTAGTAATTTCATTCCCCATAGAAATGGTAATTTTGTGAAATAAGATCTTAATATAGGTTTGTTTTCTTGATAATTTCCTTGATTTAATATATAATATATCTCTTCAAACTTACATGTATATCTTTCAAGTTCACACATATCACATATCTTTAGGTTTTCCATTGCTATCATTCCTTCATTATATTCTTCTTGCTTTCTAGTTTCCTCATCTATTGTAAATCTATTTCCTAAGAATTCTGTTCTTAGGGCTCTTTCTAGCCTTCTTAATATTTCTTGGACACTTTGTTCATTCAAAGTATTCCTGTTATCTATTATTTCAATTGGATTTTCTCCATATTTTATATTTCTTTTTATATTTTCTAGTAGTTTTCTCCACCAGTCAGATACAATTCCTCTAAAAGTATGTTCTATAAATCCAAAGGTTGTATATGTTTCCCATTTATTGAATTGTATAGCAAGGTCTGTACTTTTTATCCATGTTTCAATAGCTTTATTTTTATCTACACAATCTAGATCTAACCATATTCCAGTTGTATGGATTGGTTCATTGTAAGATTTCATTGAGTTTATTTCTTTGATGGATTGCTTTCTTATATTTCCAGTGTATCTTTTCTGTATTTTTCTATATTGGTTAATATCCTCTTTATTAGGTATTGGTGTACCATAAGGATAATTTTCATATTCTTCATCACTACTAAATTCTGTCTTTATAGTTCGACTAGATGATGGATTAGTATTCATTTTTGTATTTTCTAATTTTTCAGTTAATTCTTCTAACTGTCTTTTATATTCTTCATATTCTTCTCCAGTTGATTCTAAGAATTTTTGTTCTAATTCTTCTACTTCTGTTATCATATATTGTTTTATTTCATGATTTTTTTCCTTTATCTTTTATTATTCTAAAATCTTGAGGTGGATTAATTATAATTCTATCTTTTCCTTCAAGCCTTTTATCTAATAGGGCATTTCCTATTTGTAAATTATATTCTAGATTTTCTAATCTTTTATGAATGTCTTCAAAACATTCATTTGTACTATTTTTAGATAAGTAAGGATAACTGGGTTTCTTGTGTTTTTCTACTTTTCTAAAAAATACTTCAATTATATTTTCTTCATCAACTATATTCATCATGACTTTTGGTTCGTAATATTTAGATTCGTAATATTTTTCAGGCTCATACATTTCTTTACAATAAAATTCTACTTCTTCTTTTCCAAATTCTATCATTATTTTTTGATATAAATATTCATCTCTTATGTATCCTAGTATTAATTTATCTAATATTTGTTTTCTTATTTTTATTGGTAATTTTTTAATTACCATTAATATTAATATTTTTAATTTCCTAGAGACGGGGTCTGTAAACATATAACTTAAGCCATCTTTTTCTCTTAATATATAATACCAATTTTTTTTGATAACTTCTATTTCCATGATCTAATCAAGGTTCTGATACCAGTTGAACCAGAGTGCGCAGAGTCAGCGGAATTAATTTTGCACTCATAAATATTTTAGGGACTAATTTAGTGTTTTTATATACTTATGATGGCTTCTAGTTGCATATTATATGAAAATGGTATTTTAGAAAATAATTTATTCTGTAACTATTCTGTAGGTGAATAGTTCTGATAAAGTAAGATTATCCATTTTAAAATCATAGACAGGAAGTACAGTGATAAAGGATTTGCTTTTTGCCATATTTGCTTCTTGATATTATTTTGGTCGAATAAATTTGCAATTCAATTTTTTTTTCCATGTTTCAAGTGCTTCCTTTCTTCTTGCTATCTTAATTGATTCTCGCTATCATATTAACAAAATTGTGATTTCACAACATTCAAAAAGTTGTCGCAATAATTGACTTAACACGACATATTTTTAAAGTTTATCGTGAAGATTGTGATGAAAAAATAAGTACCGAAAAATATAAGACGAAGTAAAAAGTTATCGTGAAATGTGAAATATGAGAAGTTGCGATAAATAATAAAGAATTCCATCAAAAATATGAGGGAAGTAAGGCTCCAAAATATTTTTGGTGAGAAACTTATAGCGACAAACTTTTATTTCTTGCAACAAAGTGCTTGTGATTCAATAGGGTCTACTTTCATAAAAAAAAAAAAAAAAAAAAAATTTGTTGCTAAAAATTCTATAATTTGAGGAAAAAATCGCTACAAAAAAAATATTTTTTTTTGCGATAAACAAAAACAATGCTCACCATATATTGTAGGCTCTAATGTTATCGTAAATTAGAAGGATGGGGCAACGTACAATGCACATTGCAAAAGCCCTCAAATGTACGTTGTTGTAAAATTTTTACGACATATCTCTTCTGTTACTTTTATTGTATTGTGTAACACTCTTTGCTTGTTGTCTTAACTTCCTTTTGCAACGTTATATTTTTGTAACAAGTGTTTGTTTTTTCGTCTGGCTAAATTTTAATATGCTATACAATTTTTTAAAAAAATTTAATTATTTTTTATTAACAAGAAAAGTTTTATAAAATTTCTAGAAAAAAAATTATTTCCAGAAGATTTGAAAAAATAAAATTATTAGACGATTAAACTTTCAATCACATAATAATTTACAAATAAGAACTACTAGGTCGAACCAAACCATAAACAAAAATAGATGTCTGAACACTTAAAGCAAATAAATAAACAAATTATAATTCATATATTATCAGCAGGCGGTGACATGTTGAACATTGTTACTGGTTCAGATTGTCGTGGAGACATGTCAACTTGACTCGATACAAACTTATGTATTAGTGTCTCAAATTGAGAAAGTCGGGCACGCATATTTAATAATTCTTGCTCCTACTTCTGTATTTTCTCTCGGATGGTTATTGACTCGGTATCAATTAATGTCAAATGGATAGAGTCACTTAAGGCAGGTTTTGGACCATGTCCAAGTCCTCTAATGCAACATCTAGATTTTTCTAAAACCTCCTACATATTCTCAAGTTAAGTGGAAACATTAAATCCCTCTAAAACATGTTGTTTTTTAATCTGAAGCATCATCTCCTTTATATAAGTAAATAGAGAAGATGAAATATATATTAATAATAAAATATATTAAATAATGTCAAAAAAGATGAATAAAGTGTTAATATACTTACATATCTCGTTCATGTTTCATCGTTTATCCACCATTTCCTTTCACCGTAATGAGTCTCATAATAAAGGTTTATGTGCGTTTTTAGTAATTGATTTCTGTTTGAAATAATATGTATCGTGTAACATAAATATATTTTTCTTTATAAATTCAAAAAGAAAAGATTTCATTTTCTTCAAGATGTACAACAAATGATTTTGATCCGCTGCGATGATTATATTTAATGCAGTTTTGGCTTGCTAAATTACGTGTGGATAGTGCCTAAAATTTATTTATATATAAATATAATTAACTTCTATTATAATTTATTATTTTAACATAACATCTAAATTATATTATTTTTAATATTTACAAGTATCAATATTTTTAATAAAAGTTACTTGAAATTCAAGGATAGACCAATATTGACACACTCAGTTCCAATCAACTTGCTTTATGTCAGTTGGGCAGTTCTTTATTGCATCATCTAATGTTTTTCCATTGAAATATTTCTCTTTAAGTCTACACCCATAATCACGATATCCTCTCGCTAAGGTATCTTCACACATTTATGGGCATCCTTAACTATCAAATCGAGCTTGAATTTTGTCTCCCAAAAAAAGATAAAGTGTTTGTATATAGATTAATTATTTATAAAAAAATAGGAAACTAATAACTATTCAAAAAAAAAAATGTGTAAAAATGTGAATTTATTTATGACTTACCAAAACTCGATCATATAATTTATTTATATTTCATTGGGTATGTTGATACACCTTTTGCAATGGGGTGGAGCAAATGATCGAACGAAGTAGCCAAATGTGCTTGCTGATTTCCAATAGCTCTTCCCAATTTTTTAGAAATTTTTCAGTGATATTTTTCCAGCTGCACTGACAATATCATCAGTGCCATTACCTCTTGTAGGACCACGTCCCTTCATCTTCAAAGAATGAGAATCTATGAAATAAATTATTCAAAGGATGAGAATATATGCACAAAAAATGAGATTCTATCAATTAAATGTATACATTAGGATTATTTTATATCATAAATATAAAGATATATTACTACAGTTGGAATTGAGAATGGTCTCATGTGTCAATGTGGTTGCATGTGATGAATTACGTTGAGGTTGAGGCTGAGATAACAGGGCAGGAACCTCAAGAGGTTGAGGTAATAGATTAGGAACTTGAACATTACCAGTCTGAGACAATGAAGAAGATATATTAGCTTGAGGAGTAGTTTGGGATAATGGACCCTTGCATGATGCCTTTGACGAGGAAACTTTTGAAAGTGGCTCGTAGGATGTAGAAAAAACTCTATTTTCATGCCAATTCTTGTTTGAGAAGCCATTATCTACCAAGAAAAAAGTGATTATTTTCAACCAAAAAAATGTGTCTCCATTCTTGACCATTGTTTAATAATATTAACAAGTATTCAGGATTTGGTTCAGAATTCTTAGTAAAAATCCAAAATATGCTCTGTATTCTCCCTTTTTTTTGCCTCTATAACCAGAAGAAAATAGAAGCCAATATTCACCATAACATAGCAAAATTTACTCCTTTCAAAAATTATACAAGTCACATAAACGAGTTCAAATTTTTTCAAGGCTCGACATACATCATAAGTATTCAATTGCTACCCAACCTTTTCACCACAACATAGCTAGACTTTGGACATTATTACTAAGAACTTACTCTTTTATATCAGAATTATAATTAATACATACAAGGCTGGAGTTAATCTAAATTTATATTTTGTTAGGTGTTTATTTGAATAGCATAAAATGAAGGTGTGATAATTCCTGGTCCAAAGAATTATTTGTTCCAATTCTCTTTAAAAATTCAGTTGCAGCCCACTAGTCCTAACCCTTGATTTCTTTTTAAAAACATATTTGGTGATTAATTAATGGGTTATACTAAGATTACACATATTTCGTCGTGTTTCATTTTTTACCAGGGTTTGTAACCAATGCTAATAATTTCTTGGTATTCATGCTAGTTTATCTAAATATTTGAGTGCCTTAAATAAGCAAGGATTACATGAAAGAATTATGTTATTTGTACCCTTTGGGGTGCACTTTGATTTACTCGACCCCACCTCCTCCCTCACATGGGGGTCGGGTCCTACATTCAATAAATGCATGGGTCCGACCCCCATGTGAGAGAGGGAGTGGGGTTAGGTAAACCAACATATACCCTATCCCAAAGGGTACATGTAGCTAAAGGAGAAGACTATTATATCAAAGGGTTGAAGAAATGGAAACTGTCCTTGAGAAGAGATGCCTAATCCTTGTTAGGTAGCAGGCTTGATGGAGTATCTTAATTGCCAAATCCCATTAGTGGAAAGACCTTATGGATATAACCATCATGAAATAGAAGCAAGTATCTAGTTGGAATAGCCCTGAAGTACTGACCTCTTGTACTTGCTGTTTGGCATGCTCTTCAAGTATTTTCTCTAAACTCTGTTTCTTCCCTTCCAATTTAGCAATCTGATTCTCTTGATCTTTGATAGATGCTGCTTTCACAGCCGTCGCTTTCACAACCGTCCTTTCTGCCAGAATCTGCTGCCTTCTCTTTATTCTTTCTGCTCTCTCTCATTATCTCTCTGAATCTGAAGATGAAGTTGAATGTGTCTCAGAATGAGACTCACCATTGCTTCGGGAAGAACCCTTCTTCATATAACTTAAACTTCTGGAAACTACTTTCGACTTATTGATCTTTAACATTGCACTCTTAAACCTCTCGCCATCCTTTAATTGACACTTCATATTCGATTTCCTATCAAGAGAGGCTGGGACCATTTCCATGGAACAATTGTCATATATCAGACCATCTGTAGGACGAAGCGTCTCTCCATCTCCAATGCTATTGACCTCTTCATTTTTTCCTATATTTGCCTCATTCTTGTTATCAGGTACAAATGCATCACTCGTGTCTTCTAAAACTGATTCACCTCCCTCATTCTGCAACTTAATAATCGAAGTTCTTGCCCTCTCACCTCCAACGTCACTTGCCGTCCCATATGTGCATCTTGTTCCACACGTATAGGTGTCAATCCGGGTGGTCCGGGCCGGGCCGGCCCGCCAACATGTGAGCCCGGTAACGGCCCGCCCGCTGTGGGTTCCGGGCCGGTTACGGGTCGGCCCACAATTTTGGACTACAACCCAGGCCCGCCCGCTGACCCATCCGGGTAGAGCCCGCGCGGGTCACGGGTCGCGGTCTGTTCCAGTTTGGCCCGTATGATTGTATAAATAAAATTATAAAAATATAGAATTTTTCATATTTATAGCAAAAAATATTTTTTTTTTTGTTAAATGTAAACTAAGAATTGAACAAAATGATAAATTCATAATTATATCAAGAAATTTTTACATAGAATTCAAATTTAATGTTACATGAATTATTTATAACTTTACAAACTTAAATTTAATTTAAACAAATAACAACTACATCAAAATGCATGTCTAATTATTATTATCAAATATTTATAATATAAGTACATCCCAACTAGGTTGACACTCACTTAACTATAATTTAGTTGTTCAAAAATTATATTTTTGTTTTTCAATCAATCTTCAGGAATTGCAAGATTTTTGAAGTTTTCAGCAATATCATCAATAAGTTTATCTTGTATCCTTCGATTCGCGAATATTCAATCTTTCATGCATATGAGAGCTTTCAAAATATCTTCTTTAAGTCTAGATCTTCTTTCATCCAATACCGAGAAGAAAGAAATATAATCAAGATGATGATGATATTTGCAATTGAATAATTGTAATTGTAGTAAGGTAATAACAAGTATGAACTATGAAGTATAAATGTATAATAACTAATGAGAGGCAGAGAGGGTATTGCAAAAATAATTGTAAGAATAAATTGGAATTTATAGATGAAATGGATGATATTACCGCTAGAAAATTTATATTACCATTAGTTAAAATTTAAAAAAAAAATTAAAAAATAAAAAAATAATTGAATTTTTTTATTTTTATTTTTTCAATTTTTTTTTTGTTTGGCTCCCCCCCCCTCCCTTTTTTTTAATTTTTGTTTTATTTTTTTTTCAATTTTTTTTACGGGCCGCTGGTTAACCGCGGCCCGTGGGGGTGCAACCCGCGAAGCCCGCGGGTTACACCTCCTTGGCCCGTGAACCTCCCGCAAGGGTCACGGGTCAGCCCGCGGTTCCGGTTTTCACGGGCCGGATTTTCACGGGTCATGACCGGCCCGTCCGTCTTGACACCTCTATGTAGAAGCCAAGAGTGTAAGCCCGAGACCATGGTTTGAATCGTTGGCGCAGAATTTGGAAAATAAGGTGCTTAGTTTGCTTCCTTTTTTGTCAAAGTTCAAAAAAGCAAATCAATTGATTATAACAACATTGAATTGAAATAATACATAAATATTCAATTGAACAATTTCATTAATAGCAATAAGTTTCAAGCATCATCAATAATATATCAGAACTTGAATGTGCAGGCTTTCTTGTAGAGCTTACATTCAGAAAGTGTTAAGATAAGGAAGCAAGAAACAAAGACAAAAGTTAAAATGATGTGAAACGGAAATTTAATCATGATGGAATCAACAGCTTTTCAAATTTCAATCATGGAAGCACGGTTTATTTTTTTTGTACAAATATTTTCCTACATTTCAGTTCCTGAAAAGGTAGATTACAAAAAATCTCATTTACTTATCTTCAGTCCCTATATTTTGATTGTTCTATAGCATGATGCTTCTGTTCTAACTATAGCAGTAAAACGCACCAGTAGAAATTCTAAACATGTACCAGTTGAATTTGGTTTAATAAAAAATGCACAAGTAGCCTCTTACCTTTCTAATTTCATCCCAGAGCTTGCAGAAATTGGCATTGAGAGGACCGTGAACATTGTGGCAGAGTTCATGGAGCATTGTATCTAGAATCTCATTAAATGGGTAAAATTGAACATCTCTGTTTGGACTCCTAAGCCTCAATTTTACATGTATACCTTTTCCTACATTTAGACCCAGGAGAGCCGAGTTTTTTAGCCTACAAGTTTATATGTTGGCACAATCCACATTAATAGTAAAAATTACCAAAATCAAATTTTGAGGAGAAATCTCAATTTCCACTTTTCTTTTCTTAAAGCATTTCAGATCCAAAAAAGAATTATAGATGTCAATAAAATTTACAGAAATAATAAATATTGAAAGAAAAGAGGTAAAAAGAAAAAAAATAATACCAGAACTCGGAGAGAACTTTGACTCTCCAAGCGTGTTTACTCATAATGTGTTGAACCTGTTTGGCGACTCTCTCCAGAATCTTTCGAGCTTCTTCTTCATTTGGCTTTCGTTTTAGGGCCTTGATTTCCCATATCTTATTGAATTTGGATCTGAGAAACATGTATGCATAATACTCCGCGTACGGAGGCTGCTGCCTCCGCACGCTGAGCTCTGTGTCCTCCGCGTGTGGAGGAACCGTTTCCTCACAGTGGAGTAGAGGTGTCAATCCGGGTGGTCCGGGCCGGGTCGGCCCGCCAACATGTGAGCCCGGTAACGGCCCGCGTGAAAAAAAGCCCGCCCGCTGCGGGTTCCGGACCGGTTACGGGTCGGCCCACAATTTTGGACTACAACCCAGGCCCGCCCGCTGACCCATCCGGGTCGAGCCCATGCGGGTCACGGGTCGCGGTTCGTTCCGGTTTGGCCCGTATGATTGTATAAATAAAATTATAAAAATATAGAATTTTTCCGGTTTGGCCCGTATGGAGAGCAACTATCATTGAAAATAGGATTTTGAGAAGAAGAATCGCGAGAATCCATATATAGTAGGATTAAAAAATTTAGTAGTGAGTAGTGAGAACCGAGAAGAAAGAAATATAATCAAGATGATAATGATATTTGCAATTGAATAATTGTAATTGTAGTAAGGTAGTAACAATTATGAACTATGAAGTATAAATGTATAATAACTAATGAGAGGGTATTGTAAAAATAAATGTAAGAATAAATTGGAATTTATCGATGAAGATGATGATATTACCGTTAGAAAATTTATATTACCATTAGTTAAAATTAAAAAAAAATAAAATTGACCGTGCAGCAGGATACGCCTTTTTTTGAATTTTTTTTATTTTTATTTTTTCAAATTTTTTTGTTTGGCTCCCCTCCCCTTTTTTTTAATTTTTGTTTTGTTTTTTTTTTTTTTAATTTTTTTTTACGGGTCGCGGGTTAACCGCGGCCCGTGGGGGTGCAACCCGCGAAACCCGCGGGTTACACCTCCTTGGCCCGTGAACCGCCCGCAGGGCGACGGGTCGGCCCGCGGTCCCGGTTTTCACGGGTCATGGCCGGCTCGTCCGTCTTGACACCTCTACAGTGGAGGCACTAGGATGGTGCCTCCGCACATGGAGGATCGTGCAGAGGCCGGTGCCTCCGTGGGCCGAGACGTCGGTAGCTTGTGGGCTGGAAAAGATTCTAACTGGGTTCATCAGAGATGTGGGTTTGGTGGCTTGGAATTTATTAGAATTTGCAATTATAAATTCTAATGGAGTGATCTGGTAATGGATTTAAATAATACCATCCAATATTCAAAAATCACAGACCAAAATAGATATCTAATCTTCGTTCATCAAGCTTACCTGACCACCGGCATTAGTACCATCAGTATGAAAGAGAATAGGGCGAAATCTCATCTTCGTTCATCAAGTTTCAATTCTGTAAGTATGCAATGAGGGATAACATGCTGACTTGGGGAAAGAACACACTTACCCACCACTTCTATGTACTCCATTAACCCAACCACACACACTCGTCTATGCAACAATTCAATAAAAATGTCTGGACAGAGTTTGGAGACATAGAGGTTAGAGTCACTGAGGGAGGAGATCGGTAGATTTAGCTTTTCTTTTTTTCGAGCGAGCTGGGCACTTTTCCAACTTATGACGCTTACGTCAAGGAGTAAGTTTTTGGTTGGGCGGGATTGAATTCAAAATTTTGGGCGGTATTCAATTTAAAAAATCTGGGCAGTATCAAGAAACATAATTTTTTTTTTTTTATCTTGAATGGGATGGATGCGAGAATTATGGGTGGGAATATTGTTTCTGCAGCTATCCTCCTTTAATATAGTATAAGATATTGTAGATAATTAAATTTAGTTATTTTTAGGAAAAAAGAAAAAAAATTGATTTATTTCTCAACGTAAAGTCAGCACTCCTTTTTTTATTTCTCAAAAATGGTCCATAAAGTGATGGTTTTGATGAGTGGTCTAGTCCCATTATAAAACTGCCACTTTACCTTTTACAGAAAAAGTATTAGTAATTCAATTAGTCACTCATTTCAAGATATTTTTTTGTTACAAAAAAAAAAAAAGTTAAATATTTGAATATGAATAAAAAAATTGAGAAAAAGATAAATCCCATTTGTAAATTTTTTTCATAAATGATAAGACGATAACATTCAGAATTCGAGTATTGTCTATATATTCACTACATAATTAATTATCATATTCCTTTAAAATACATGACCAGGTCAACAAATTGACTATAAAGGATTTAATTCTTAGTCATGACACGATTGAAATTAATTTGGTTGATTTAACAATTGATACCAAAAATTTTAGTGAGGTTCCAATCTTTATTTTTACGTAACTGTCCGTTAGGCTATTATAAATTTGAAATATATAATAAGGCTATATCATATTAATGACATAATAAAGTTTAATTGTTATTAGTCAGTTCACATGTACCACTTCATTGTACCAAGTAGATGATTAGGATTAATTGTTGTAAATATAATTTAATAGAATTCATGTAGTCATCATTGCATCTTTAATTGTTAGGACTTTCCTTATTTCTTTATGGTATAGATTTGATGAGATATTATTTGACTTTCTCAAGTATGCAATAACTTATACAATAACATTAACTTGTTAGGGAAAAAAAAACAATTTTTTGTTCTTGGATTTATACATAATTTACAAGAATTAAAGGGCGAATACTTATGTGATGTTGTGTTTTCATTACTTGTCATGTTTTAATTTTTCCATATCGAATATGTACTTAAAAGTCACCACGCGAAGATGGATTAAATCATTATATCTATTCTTTGGAGCAATAAAAGAAACAAAAAACTAGCAAAAACACAAATTCATCGTAGGTCATACTCAATATGAGAACTACGGTTAAATCGTTGTTATTTATAAGGTTCATACTCAATGAATTTACTTTTATAATTCAAAAATCTTATTAATCGTTATTATTCATAAGGTCCAATTCAATAGTACAGTTTTTTTTCTAATAGAAACTTAGCAAATTTTTATTAGTTCAACTGAAAGATTACAAAGTTTGATGGAATTGTTAACTAATAAATTTTGGAAATTTGCAAAATACCTCACAAGAAAACTAATCATCATGTTAGTCTTGTCAGATCTGTTAATTTAGACTGTATCAAGAGTGAACGTCTCGATACTAAGACAATGTTTGTAGATAAGTGACATGCATTATGCCTGGACAACGAATATATCAAAATCTCTATAAGAAGCTCATGTCATAATTTAGAATTTAATGTATTTTGTTCTCTCAATTTCTTTAATTGTTACAACGGAATTTAACGTATCTTGTTTTTGGAGCTCGACAGTGAAAGGTGGCAGCTATGCATCTATGGTAGGAGATTGTGAGGAAAGACGAAGAGATGGGGAAAAGCGGCTAGTGCTGAGCTTTGAGGATTGGGGTTTGTTGCTTGGTGGGGAATGGGTGGAGGTGATGGCTCTAGATATGGGTAACGTTGGTGATGCTGAAGAGGTGGTGTTAGTATGTAAATAGGAAGATGAGGCAGGTGTAGCGGTGGCAAAAAAGCTCGTCGGCTCAGGCGGCTCGGAAAAAGTCCAAGTAGGGCCCAGCTCGGGCTCTGTTGCATAGAGCCGAGGCTCGGGCCGAGACCCATTTTGGAGCGTCGGCCCGTACCACAGCCCAACTAGTATTTGAAAAAAAAAAATTAAATTGCCTGCATTTACAAAAAATTAATACTTGTTTTTTGGAGTTTCACGTGACCACTTTTGCAGTTTTTCAACTTTGCAGAATTTCAGCTGATTTATTGAGTGAATTGCCTATTTAGTCACTGAACTTTCAACTATGCACGCAAGGGGTCACTGAACTTTACAATTCTTCAGTGACTTATGGGATGAAAAATTGTAAAGTTCAGTGACTAATTACGTTATTTTGAAAGTTCAGTGACCTATTGCGTGCATGGCTGAAAGTTCAGTGACTAAATAGGCAATTCACTCTGATTTATTGGTCAAACTTGTATGGTTTTGACATGGGTTTACGTGTGAGGTAGCCTGCTTTGGGATTCTCTTTCTAGTTGTATGCTATTTGACCTTGTGGAAGCCTACCAAGTGGTCAAATGCATATCTTTGGATTTAGATTTGTAGGATTTTAGAGGGCAATTTCAAGCCAAATTTCGTAAAATCAAATCGTGTGATTTCTCTACTTATACACCTAACCTATATACCCTAGGCCTAGCTAGATATGTATGTACAGAGATTATTTGTGTTTGAAGTTTGAACACAAAAAAATTCTTAAGTTCAAATTTATTTTTCATATGAGAACACTTTGAAAATATTATTTAAATGATTTTTTTTTAATTATTTTCTCTACTATCGACGTTTTTTTTTTTTATCTTTGTTTGGCCATGGCAAAATTTAGATTCTTTAAGAAAAAAATTTTAATTTGACACGGAAAAAAAAAATCGAGCTGGCGCCCGCTAAGGCTCGAGCCAAAAACTCGGGCCGAACCTCATTTTTTTTGGTCGGGCTTGGCTCGGGCCCAAAATAAGTTCGGCCAAAAAAGTTCGAGCCGAGCCCGAGCTTTTTTTTTTCGGCTCGGCTCGTTGACATAGCTAGGCAGGTGGGAGGGAAACATTTTTATATATATATTTTAAAATTTTTTAATTTTTAATTATTTATTTGTGATTCCTTTGAACTTTCTTGAAAAGCTTGGGACTACAATTGTAATTTATTCTTTATTTATTCTTTATTTATTCTTATTTAAAGAGAAGGATATATTTTTCATTTCTTATATTTTTATTGAGAAAATTAAAGAAAATATTGTATTCCGCACAGATAATGTCATCGAAGGGGTATTTTGCCAAAATGAAAGAATAGAGGGATATTCTGCAATAGAGACAAAGATCACGATGGTTTTGCATCAATTACCCTGATGAATTTTAAAAGTCACTTTAAATTCAAGTGTCCCAAATTTAGATTTTATTGAATTTTTATTAGAATTCATTAAAATTCAGGTTTCAATTTATCTAGGGATCCCAATTGAGATTTTAATTAATTTCAATTAAATTATTTAAGAGGTGTGTATTTAATAGGGACTTTTTAAAAATAAAAAAAAATTGGGACTTAAAAAATTTAGATTTATTCAATATAGACTTTTTGAGACTCTCTAAAAATAATTATGTATTTAATTGATATTTTTATAGACTTTGAAAAAATCATTAAAAGTTACGGTGCATTTAATTAAAATTTTTTAGAAATCTTTATAAATTTTGAAGTATTAAAAATGTCAATGATTTTTAAAAACTAATCTAAAAGTCTACACGTACTAACTTTTATGCAAAAAGTACAAAAATAAAATCTCAAATTTTGTCTCTTATTCATCCCAAAATTCAGAACTTCACAAAAATTCATATATATTTTTTTCAATATATATCTTTCATTTTCTGTTTTATGAACATTAGAAGCATGATTAAAAATTTGATATTATTTTTTTACTGATTATATCTGTTTCTATTTTCCTTCTTCTCTCTCTCTCTCTCTCTCTCTCTCTCTCTCTCTCTCTCTCTCTCTCTCTCTCTCTCTCTCTCTCTCTCTCTCTCATTATTTATCTACATTTTCTATGAAAAATTAAATTAAAATTAAAATTTCTTATAGCATTTTTCGTCCATTTTTATATTAAAAAAAAGGATTTATAATAAGATTTTATATAAAGAAAGATTAATTTATAATTAAATTTCATCTATTTTTTATTTAAAAAAAAGATTAATCTGTAATAAAATTTTATATGAAAAAGATTAATTTATAATTAAATTTAAATATATTGATTTGTTGTTTACTTTTTAAATGTATATCATATTGACTGTTGTAAAATTGTGGAATAATTATTGATGATTATTTGATTTGATCAAAATATTTAGATAAATCATATCTGCTCTGGAAGAGTTTATTCTAAACTAATTATATCATTTTGAACCTTATAAATTCGAGGACTTGGGTCTCAATAAAATAAATTATTTAGTTTTGACTCTCCCTATTTCTTTTCTTATATTCAACTCTTATTCATTTAGTTTTATAACATTGATACTAATGAACATTAAATATTTTCTTATTTTTTTAATCAAAAAATAATAAAATTTATATATTTTGATTATTTATTTATTTAAGGTGACTTAATTATTTTTATTCTTTTAAAAATAATTTTTATTACGTGCGGATGGTAAAGGGAATTGTGGAAATCGAACGACCACCTCCTATTTAAGAACTTTACACTATTGCATTAGATTCATGTAAATTCTATCTTAAATTAAATATTTTTAAATCTTTTGAATTTTAGAAAAGTCTATAAAATTTTTAAAATGAAAGTATAGAAGTCTACGAAGACTTCCATCTATACAAATTTACATAAGCCCATCTCCTAAAAAAGTTTTTAAAATTCAAGATTAAATACACTCTCTAAAATTTGAATAATGTTATTTGCAGTCGTTCGATATAGTGGTTGCCCTACATGGCATACACGTGACGGTTAGTGATTTGATGCATGAGCCAATAAAAGCTATCACATTAATGCATCAAATCACTAACCGCCACAGTATCGACGTAGAACGATTACAATAATGAACGATTGCAATTTAGACACCTTCAATGACTCTTGATTTTGTAAGGATTTTACTAATAAAGAGATTTCAAAAGATTTAGATAATTTTTTAAGTTTAAAAATATATGTAACAAACTCTTTTGAAATTTCACAAATTTTAATGATATTCTTATAAATGATGTGAAAATCTATTCAAATTCACAAAAAAATCATTAAATTTTATGATCTTTTAAAATATATCAAAATTAGAATTATTTTGTACTTAAAACGCTACTTTAGTTTAAAATTATTAATAACTTTTAAACACGAACACTATTGAGTTTCACGAAATAAGTAAATGACGCTTATTTGGTGTGGATTGAGTTAGGCCCTATTTGGGAGGGATTTAGATTTTTCTACAGTAAATCAATTTTCATTTTCAACCATACATTCTTTAATAAAATAATATTTTTCATCACATCAATAATTTTTTCTTCTTTTTCAACCACACATTTCCCATCATATCACTATTCAAAATCAATTTTTCACCCAAAATTCCCTCCCAAACAAGCTCTTAAAATCAACAATGATAGTACTATCAATTTTTATCTAACACATTTGATCAATTTTTATCAAAATTTACTAAAAATATGATTTTTAATAATCCCAAACAGAGGCATAATAAATGAGGACTAAATATTAATAAACTCGATATGGTCAAAGTCAAGTATAGCCATATGTTATTCAAAACTGTCTCAATCATGTTCAATGAGTATCAACACCTAGACTATATAGAATTCGAACAAGAGATGTATACTTTTAATAAAGGTCGGGGACATTTTACTATTTACATCTATCGAAAAAGTAATAACAAAGGTTAATTCAAAATTTCGTAATGTTCAACTACACTACAATGTTGAATGAATTTTGAACACATATATATTATCTTTGTGAGAAAGTGTTTATGCTTGGAAATATTAGAAAAAATAGAGAGGTTTGTTGTCAACTTTTCTCTCTTAATACACGAGTAATTCGAGTGAAATGAGATTTTTTTTTTTTTTAATACAATTGTAAGCTTCAATCAGATATATATCAGAAAACGTTAGACCACGCATTGATGTAATCAAAGTAATTGAAATGAGATTCGATTGAAGCGTTCTTTGGAAGATTCATTCGCTTCTCATTCCATGGGTCGGTCCCCCAGTCTTCGTAAGACCAAACCCTTTGAATTGAAATTTTTGAAAAATCAGTATGTTGTTTGTTTTGAGCATTTGCGGTGTGAGTAATAATGGCTGATCCGGTTTTGACAAGGATCGTTTCGTAATACTCACGAGATTTTTTGATGTTTGTGGGGAAAAATTGAAAATTCTCTGGAAAGAGATCTTGAAGACATTCATCGAAACCAGTGTAACGATGAATCCATGAAGTTTCCATTTCACAAACTGATAAATATCGATTTTTTGTGAAATATGAAAAGGTTCTTTGAGAAGGGTTGATTTCTGGAAGTTTTCCAGTTCCTGTTTGAAGAGTTTGTCTAAAATTTGAAGGTGTTTGAGTTTTTCTTTGTGCTGGATGGGTAGGAATTTTTGAAGCAAGGGTTGTTTTTTGAGAATTTTGAGATGATGATCCTTGAGAAAGAAAATCATCTATTGAAGGCGGAGGATTTTGAGGGGTGTTTGAAGCCTTTTTCTTGTTCTTCTGCTTGACAGTCACAAAAGAACTCATTTTTTCTCACTCTCTCCTTCTTTCTGAAGAAATTCTCTCGTAAGGAAATCTGCAAGAAAGTTTGATGATCCTTGTATATATATTATTTGAAAATCAAAACAAGACAAAATTGCTTGCCATCTTGCAAAGATTTGTTTTGAAACAAGATTTTTCACATCTTTTTGTAAAACGTCTTTTGATGCTTTACAGTCTGTTTTGAGAATAAAATTTTTGTTGATCAAATCATCTTGAAATTTTGATATGACTAGCACGATGGCTAAAATCTCTTTTTTGATAGTGGAGTATTTCTTTTGAGGACCTGACCAGACTCCTGAGTGAAATCTGACCAATTGTTCTTGACTTGATTGGGAAGACACCTGTTTGAGGACCCCACCATACCCTATGTCTGACGCATCTGTCTCGACAATAATGGAGGCACTTGGATCAAGGATTGAAAGGCAAGGAATGCTTTTGATAGCTTTTTTGACCTTTTGAATTTGCAAGGGTACACTCGTGACTCCATGGGTCAGCGTGCTTTTTCAGTCTTTTGAACAAAGGGGCACATAGGATTCTTATCTCTTTGACAAAGTCTCCTACGTAATTGACGCATCCAAGAAATCTTTGAAGACTATTTTTGTCTAAAATTTCATCAGGAAATTTGCAAGTGAAATCTAGATTTCTTTGAATTGGTGTAAGTGTTCCTAATTCAATGTTGTGACCAAGGAACCTTATCTTTGTTTGACACAAAACAATTTTCTTAGCTAAAACAGCTAAACCATTTTGTTTGATGATATGAATGAATGTATGCAAATGTTTGAAATATTTTTCAATACTTTCAGAGAAGATTAAAACATCGTCAATGTAAGTAATGATAAAATCTTGAAAAGGATTGAAAATATCATTCATAATTTTTTGAAATTCAGCAGGAGCGTTTTTGAGACCGAAAGGCATGACATTCCATTCGTATTGACCGAAAGGAACATTGAAAGCAGTTTTGTACTTATCTTCTTCTTTAATTTGAATCTGCCAAAAACCTGACTTTAAATCAAATTTAGAGAAGATAATAGCTTTGAAAAGTCCATTCAGAAGATCCTTCTTCTGAGGAATTGGGTGACGAATCCATTGAAGAGATGAATTGAGAGGTTTGTAATTGATAACGAGTCGAGGAACTCCTCGTTCAATTTCCGCAGAATTATTGACATAAAAAGCAGAACAGCTCCAAGGCGATTTGCTTGGTCTGATAAGCTTCTTATTGAGGAGATCTTGTATTTCAATCATACAATGATCAAGTAATTCTTTGTTCATTTGAATAGGACGAGATTTTGTTGGAATATTGGATTCTTGAAAATCTGGAGTATATGGAAGGGAAACAATATGTTTCTTCCTATCCCAAAATGCATTTGGTATAGTTGAACATATTTCCTTTTCAATTTGTTTTTGAAAATCAGAAATCTTTTGAATAATTGAAGAATCTTGTAATCTCTCCCCGATTTTTTGAAATCGAATTTCTTCTTGAAGAAATTGGATATGACTTTTCTTGAAATTGATATTGTTAACAATTTTTGAAATTGAAGCATCCTTTAAAGTATTGACATCTTTAAAAGAAGGAGGATTAGAAAATTTAAAAACAATTTTCTTTCCAAAAATGTTTGTAGTAAGTCCTTTAGCATCAGCTGTAAAAGGATAAATTTGAACCAAAAATGGAGTACCAAGAATAATTTCTTGATCGAGATCTTTGACAAGATAAAAAATATTTTTGAAGCAAATATCTGAATGACAGACATGAGCTTTTGAAAGTTTGTATTGAATATCAAGCTTTTTACCACTGGCTCCGTAGAGTCGCTTAGTAGTTTTTTCAAAATATTTTGTGGGAATAAGACCTTCCCGGATACATTTTTGATCAGCACCTGAATCAATTAAGACTTGATGATGAATTTTGAATTCTTTGTTGATTACAATAGTCATATTGCAATACCATTTTTGAAGCTGAATTCTTGAAATAACATTAACCTTTTCTTCTTCAGTGAGTGGATGAAAAGATTGATGAAATGATTTACTAGATTTAGAAGAACGTTGAGATCTAGAACTGGAAGAATGTTTTGATTTAAAACTTTGATGAGAAGCATGAGAATTATCGCTGTTTGAGGAAGATTCAAAAGAATTATCCTTCTCAAGTTTTTCAACTTGTAGATGGACAACTTCCATTTTGACATCACGAACCTGTTTTTCAAGGTTGGAAATTTGAGATTTCATGATATTAACTTCTGCACAAAGGTCAGAGGTGGATATCATAGATTTTGGTTTTTGAAAGCGATTGAGAACTTCTTGAAGGTTGAAAGCTTCAGGAGTTGAAGTTGAAGGAAGAAGCGAATTGAATTTGCTTCTGAGTTTTTGATCAGGAATTTGATCAATGATTTCTTTGATGAGCTCTTCTTCTTTTGTAAGGACATTTATAGTTTTGCAACCACAAATTTCTTTACTCTGAGAAGAGGAAGACGATTTTGAACTTTTATCAGAATCAGAAGATTCTTGATAAATTTGTTCAATATCAGAATTTGAATTTGAAGAATCTGATTCAGAATTAACCAGATTGAGTAGTGCAAGTTTAGTTTCTTCATCACATTGAAGATTACTAATCTTACCCTTGAGAGGACATTTATTTGAATAATGACCAGATTTGTTACATTTCCAGCATGTAACATTGGAAGTTCTTTTTCTAAAAATTTTCTTTTTAGAAGAAGATTTTGGAAAGGATTTTTGAAATTCTTTCTTTGGAAAAGAAGATTTTGAAAAATGATGTTTTCTTGGAAAAGAAGGTTTTGGTTTTGATCTTGAAGGAGGAATGATTTTTTCAAATCCATATTGTTCGCAGAATGATCCAAGTTCTTTACGACCCTGAGATCTTTCAGATTTGAGTTTGGCTTTGAGTTTGAGATCATTGCAGAGTGAAAGTCCTTCTTGATTAACAAAACTTATGATTTCACCATAAGTAAGTTCATCGAAGGTGATTGATTGTTGTTGAAAATGTTGTTTGATAGCATTTTTAACTCTTTCTGCAAAGAGCTTTGGAAGACCGGAAATAAATCTTTCTTTCCAGTATGATTGATCACAATCACGTCGAATAAAGACACGAGTAAGAAACATGTCTTTGTACCAACGGAAATCTTGAAGAGTTGGACAATTGAGATTCATCAGACTTTGAGAATTTCTTTCTTGAATGTCTGCAGGAATTCCAACGAAATGTTTGATAATACTAAAAACCATATGAGCGAAGCTATCATTGCTTCCATCATGAGGTTTAACAGCATTAGAAATTTCTGTTCTATCTTCTGTTTGAAGATAGTTGAACCACCAGCTTTTTAGTTGACCTGAAAAGCCGTAGATGATATTGTTTGTAGCAGTATGATGATCAATTCCTTTACACAAATAGGCATTGAAACAAATACCCATTTTTTCAAGTAATTGAATGATTTGATATTCAGATAATCCATCGATGCACCATTCAACGATAGCATTACCATCATATGAAAATGATTTTTTGATATTTTCTTCAAAAAGAAGATCAGGAGGTGATGGACGAGGATAATATGTTGGAAGATTTGGTTTTTGAAATCTTTGTCCACAACCATGAAGTTTATTGATTTGTAAATCAGTTTCTTGATGAAATTGAGATTCAATATCATTGATAGCCGATTCAATGGTATTGATGTTTTTTGAAGAGGTTGAAAGTTTTGCAAATTGAGAAGCAAGTTCTTTCAGAACATTTTCTTGAGTATTGAGTTTTGGAGGAGGAGGAACATCATGAAAATGATAAATAGAAGAAGCAGAAAAATCAATATTTTTCTTCTTCTTTCCTTTATCAGAAGTTTGAGTTTCGGATTCAGAATTTATTTCAATTCTGTCGAGTTGAGTACAAATTGATTGAAGAACGATGTTTGAATAATTGTTTTGAGATAAGACTCTTTTGATATCACCAGCAATTGCCATTGTATCATCAGGTCTTTCGATTTTCTTGAAAGGGGAAGCAACAACTTTAGTTGTGCCATGTTGAACAATAATTTCTTCCATTGGAGGATGAACTGACTGGAATGATTTTCCATCAGGAGTATTCCAAGTCTTTTTGGAAGTTGAATGTGTTTGAATGGTTTTTGTTTTTGAAGAAGAAATCTTTTTTGGAGATTTTTTGAAAACCTTGAAATAAGTCCATTCAAAGAAACTTTTATCTTCTTGGGATTCAAAGAATTCATCCCAATAAGACTCAATTTGATCTTTTGAAAAGGATTTTTTGATCAAATGATGAAATTTTTTGACTTCTGGAGTTTGATCAGTCTTGAACTCATTTCTTCTATCAATCTTAGAAGAAATAACGTTACATTGACGATCAAGTCGTTCAAATTGAGGAGGAATTATATCTGAAAGAGTTGGAGAAGTAGGAGGTTCTACTTCTTCTTCTTCTTTCTCGGATTCATTTTGATAAAAAGGTTTTAGAATTTTTGGATTAAAATTGACACCTTTGAGAGAAGATACTGAAGATCTTGCTGCTTGAAAAGAACTTTCTCTAGATCTATCATCAGATCTATAAGAGGAAGATCTTTGAAGAGTATTTGAGGATGACGGTCTATTAAAGATTACTCTAATATTACCATCAGGCAAATAAATGATTTGTTCAGGAATTTTCTTGACAGGTGGAGGGGTTGGGTTTTGAACATTATCAAAATCCCAAGCAAGAAACCTATCTTGAGATTCCAAGAGATTCTTTTTGGTATAGAAATATTCGAATGAAGTGGGTTGACCTCAACTAAAAGACTCTCATCTTTTGGAGATGTTCGTAGAGCTTTAATGTTGAGTTGAGTATTGAGGAGCTTATAATATACTCTGTATATTAAAGCAAAGGCTCTTGAAGTATCATCAATTTCAAAGTTTTTTGTTTGAATACGCAGATTGAGAGTATTCAAGATTGCACCATCTTGAAGACTAACTGCAAAGTTTGGATAACAGTTTGAAAATATTGGACCACTTTCGAGATTTGACTCGAGCATGGAGAGTAATGAATGTTCAAACCTTAAGAGTCTTTTGTCTCTTAAAGTAATGAGAATTGGAATATCAAGACCAAGTCGAAACAAAGGCTTGACAGCAATTTGAACAAGTCCAATATGAATGTATTGAAATTTCTTGCGATGAGCTTGAATAGATTCTTTTGAAAGTAAATTGATTGAAGTAATCTGTTCCTTAATAGGAATAGTTTGCTCCAAAGTTTTGATAACAAGATTTTGAGTAAAATCAAATGCACTTATTTCATAGATAGAACTCTTTTCTACCTTTGGAATAGTCCAATTTTGAAGAGTTTGCTCAATTTTCGCAATTTGAATTTCTTTTGAATTGAAATCATTTGAAACAGATTTTTGATCAATTTCTTCTTTATCAAAAAATTTTGACATACTTGAATCTTTTGAACTAGAACTACCATCTTTTGAACCACTACCTTTAGTGAACCAATTAGACATGAAAGACATAATTGAATGAAGTTTTGAAAACAGTAATCTTACCACTGTAGACACAATGCTACAGGAAATACGGATGCTTGACCAAAGCCTACAAACGGGACCACCCTAAACGCCTACCCCGGCTAACACGGGCTGACCAACGTCTATTCAGCAGACATCCATGGCTACACAACAGTAAGACCTTTGACACTGTAAGGACAGTAATTTGACACAGTTTTCTCACAACACTCTCTTATGGCTCTGATACCAAAACAGGCTCAGGAACATGGAGATGTAGTGCAAGGAGATGAAATCAAAAGCATCAAAAAGAATGAAAAGCAGTCAAAAGAGAAATCAAGTATTTGCTTTTCTCAAAAGAAGATCAAAGTACTTTCTCAAAAGAAGATAAAGAAGAAGACAAGTGGAAGACAAATGTCATCTACTTTACTTTATTCTTTTTACTTTTCAAGATTCTTGTTTCAAATTCAATGTAATTTCAAGTCCGAAATCTTAGTATAAGTAAGTGCTCATTCTAAGGTTTTAGGCAGAGCGTGAAAATTAGAGAGTATTTAATTTTCTCTGCATCTCAAAGTTTGGATCAATTGTGTTGATACTATTTTCAAATATCAATAAAATTATCTTTTACTTCAATTTTTTGTTCTCTTACTATTTCATCTCCTTGCACTACATCTCCCTGTCCTGAGCCTATTTTGGTATCAGAGCCATAAGAGAGTGTTGTGAGAAAACTGTGTCAAATTACTGTCCTTACAGTGTCAAAGGTCTTACTGTTGTGTAGCCATGGATGTCTGCTGAATAGACGTTGGTCAGCCCGTGTTAGCCGGGGTAGGCGTTTAGGGTGGTCCCGTTTGTAGGCTTTGGTCAAGCATCCGTATTTCCTGTAGCATTGTGTCTACAGTGGTAAGATTACTGTTTTCAAAACTTCATTCAATTATGTCTTTCATGTCTAATTGGTTCACTAAAGGTAGTGGTTCAAAAGATGGTAGTTCTAGTTCAAAAGATTCAAGTATGTCAAAATTTTTTGATAAAGAAGAAATTGATCAAAAATCTGTTTCAAATGATTTCAATTCAAAAGAAATTCAAATTGCGAAAATTGAGCAAACTCTTCAAAATTGGACTATTCCAAAGGTAGAAAAGAGTTCTATCTATGAAATAAGTGCATTTGATTTTACTCAAAATCTTGTTATCAAAACTTTGGAGCAAACTATTCCTATTAAGGAACAGATTACTTCAATCAATTTACTTTCAAAAGAATCTATTCAAGCTCATCGCAAGAAATTTCAATACATTCATATTGGACTTGTTCAAATTGCTGTCAAGCCTTTGTTTCGACTTGGTCTTGATATTCCAATTCTCATTACTTTAAGAGACAAAAGACTCTTAAGGTTTGAACATTCATTACTCTCCATGCTCGAGTCAAATCTCGAAAGTGGTCCAATATTTTCAAACTGTTATCCAAACTTTGCAGTTAGTCTTCAAGATGGTGCAATCTTGAATACTCTCAATCTGCGTATTCAAACAAAAAACTTTGAAATTGATGATACTTCAAGAGCCTTTGCTTTAATATACAGAGTATATTATAAGCTCCTCAATACTCAACTCAACATTAAAGCTCTACGAACATCTCCAAAAGATGAGAGTCTTTTAGTTGAGGTCAACCCACTTCATTCGAATATTTCTATTCCAAAAAGAATCTCTTGGAATCTCAAGATAGGTTTCTTGCTTGGGATTTTGATAATGTTCAAAACCCAACCCCTCCACCTGTCAAGAAAATTCCTGAACAAATCATGTATTTGCCTGATGGTAATATTAGAGTAATCTTTAATAGACCGTCATCCTCAAATACTCTTCAAAGATCTTCCTCTTATAGATCTGATGATAGATCTAGAGAAAGTTCTTTTCAAGCAGCAAGATCTTCAGTATCTTCTCTCAAAGGTGTCAATTTTAATCCAAAAATTCTAAAACCTTTTTATCAAAATGAATCCGAGAAAGAAGAAGAAGTAGTAGAACCTCCTACTTCTCCAACTCTTTCAGATATAATTCCTCCTCAATTTGAACGACTTGATCGTCAATGTAACGTTATTTCTTCTAAGATTGATAGAAGAAATGAGTTCAAGACTGATCAAACTCCAGAAGTCAAAAAATTTCGTCATTTGATCAAAAAATCCTTTTCAAAAGATCAAATTGAGTCTTATTGGGATGAATTCTTTGAATCCCAAGAAGATAAAAGTTTCTTTGAATGGACTTATTTCAAGGTTTTCAAAAAATCTCCAAAAAAGATTTCTTCTTCAAAAACAAAAACCATTCAAACACATTCAACTTCCAAAAAGACTTGGAATACTCCTGATGGAAAATCATTCCAGTCAGTTCATCCTCCAATGGAAGAAATTATTGTTCAACATGGCACAACTAAAGTTGTTGCTTCCCCTTTCAAGAAAATCGAAAGACCTGATGATACAATGGCAATTGCTGGTGATATCAAAAGAGTCTTATCTCAAAACAATTATTCAAACATCGTTCTTCAATCAATTTGTACTCAACTAAATTAATTGAAATAAATTCTGAATCCGAAACTCAAACTTCTGATAAAGGAAAGAAGAAGAAAAATATTGATTTTTCTGCTTCTTCTATTTATCATTTTCATGATGTTCCTCCTCCTCCAAAACTCAATACTCAAGAAAATGTTCTGAAAGAACTTGCTTCTCAATTTGCAAAACTTTCAACCTCTTCAAAAAACATCAATACCATTGAATCGGCTATCAATGATATTGAATCTCAATTTCATCAAGAAACTGATTTACAAATCAATAAACTTCATGGTTGTGGACAAAGATTTCAAAAACCAAATCTTCCAACATATTATCCTCGTCCATCACCTCCTGATCTTCTTTTTGAAGAAAATATCAAAAAATCATTTTCATATGATGGTAATGCTATCGTTGAATGGTGCATCGATGGATTATCTGAATATCAAATCATTCAATTACTTGAAAAAATGGGTATTTGTTTCAATGCCTATTTGTGTAAAGGAATTGATCATCATACTGCTACAAACAATATCATCTACGGCTTTTCAGGTCAACTAAAAAGCTGGTGGTTCAACTATCTTCAAACAGAAGATAGAACAGAAATTTCTAATGCTGTTAAACCTCATGATGGAAGCAATGATAGCTTCGCTCATATGGTTTTTAGTATTATCAAACATTTCGTTGGAATTCCTGCAGACATTCAAGAAAGAAATTCTCAAAGTCTGATGAATCTCAATTGTCCAACTCTTCAAGATTTCCGTTGGTACAAAGACATGTTTCTTACTCGTGTCTTTATTCGACGTGATTGTGATCAATCATACTGGAAAGAAAGATTTATTTCCGGTCTTCCAAAGCTCTTTGCAGAAAGAGTTAAAAATGCTATCAAACAACATTTTCAACAACAATCAATCACCTTCGATGAACTTACTTATGGTGAAATCATAAGTTTTGTTAATCAAGAAGGACTTTCACTCTGCAATGATCTCAAACTCAAAGCCAAACTCAAATCTGAAAGATCTCAGGGTCGTAAAGAACTTGAATCATTCTGCGAACAATATGGATTTGAAAAAATCATTCATCCTTCAAGATCAAAACCAAAACCTTCTTTTCCAAGAAAACATCATTTTTCAAAATCTTCTTTTCCAAAGAAAGAATTTCAAAAATCCTTTCCAAAATCTTCTTCTAAAAAGAAAATTTTTAGAAAAAGAACTTCCAATGTTACATGCTGGAAATGTAACAAATCTGGTCATTATTCAAATAAATGTCCTCTCAAGGGTAAGATTAGTAATCTTCAATGTGATGAAGAAACTAAACTTGCACTACTCAATCTGGTTAATTCTGAATCAGATTCTTCAAATTCAAATTCTGATATTGAACAAATTTCTGATTCTGATAAAAGTTCAAAATCGTCTTCCTCTTCTCAGAGTAAAGAAATTTGTGGTTGCAAAACTATAAATGTCCTTACAAAAGAAGAAGAGCTCATCAAAGAAATCATTGATCAAATTCCTGATCAAAAACTCAGAAGCAAATTCAATTCGCTTCTTCCTTCAACTTCAACTCCTGAAGCTTTCAACCTTCAAGAAGTTCTCAATCGCTTTCAAAAACCAAAATCTATGATATCCACCTCTGACCTTTGTGCAGAAGTTAATATCATGAAATCTCAAATTTCCAACCTTGAAAAACAGGTTCGTGATGTCAAAATGGAAGTTGTCCATCTACAAGTTGAAAAACTTGAGAAGGATAATTCTTTTGAATCTTCCTCAAACAGCGATAATTCTCATGCTTCTCATCAAAGTTTTAAATCAAAACATTCTTCCAGTTCTAGATCTCAACGTTCTTCTAAATCTAGTAAATCATCTCACCAATCTTTTCATCCACTCACTGAAGAAGAAAAGGTTAATGTTATTTCAAGAATTCAGCTTCAAAAATGGTATTGCAATATGACCATTGTAATCAACAAAGAATTCAAAATTCATCATCGAGTCTTAATTGATTCAGGTGCTGATCAAAACTGTATCCGGGAAGGTCTTATTCCCACAAAATATTTTGAAAAAACTACTAAGCGACTCTACGGAGCCAGTGGTAAAAAGCTTGATATTCAATACAAACTTTCAAAAGCTCATGTCTGTCATTCAGATATTTGCTTCAAAAATATTTTTTATCTTATCAAAGATCTCGATCAAGAAATTATTCTTGGTACTCCATTTTTGGTTCAAATTTATCCTTTTACAGCTGATGCTAAAGGACTTACTACAAACATTTTTGGAAAGAAAATTGTTTTTAAATTTTCTAATCCTCCTTCTTTTAAAGATGTCAATACTTTAAAGGATGCTTCAATTTCAAAAATTGTTAACAATATCAATTTCAAGAAAAGTCATATCCAATTTCTTCAAGAAGAAATTCGATTTCAAAAAATCGGGGAGAGATTACAAGATTCTTCAATTATTCAAAAGATTTCTGATTTTCAAAAACAAATTGAAAAGGAAATATGTTCAACTATACCAAATGCATTTTGGGATAGGAAGAAACATATTGTTTCCCTTCCATATACTCCAGATTTTCAAGAATCCAATATTCCAACAAAATCTCGTCCTATTCAAATGAACAAAGAATTACTTGATCATTGTATGATTGAAATACAAGATCTCCTCAATAAGAAGCTTATCAGACCAAGCAAATCGCCTTGGAGCTGTTCTGCTTTTTATGTCAATAATTCTGCGGAAATTGAACGAGGAGTTCCTCGACTCGTTATCAATTACAAACCTCTCAATTCATCTCTTCAATGGATTCGTTACCCAATTCCTCAGAAGAAGGATCTTCTGAATCGACTTTTCAAAGCTATTATCTTCTCTAAATTTGATTTAAAGTCAGGTTTTTGGCAGATTCAAATTAAAGAAGAAGATAAGTACAAAACTGCTTTCAATGTTCCTTTCGGTCAATACGAATGGAATGTCATGCCTTTCGGTCTCAAAAACGCTCCTGCTGAATTTCAAAAAATTATGAATGATATTTTCAATCATTTTCAAGATTTTATCATTACTTACATTGACGATGTTTTAATCTTCTCTGAAAGTATTGAAAAATATTTCAAACATTTGCATACATTCATTCATATCATCAAACAAAATGGTTTAGCTGTTTCAGCTAAGAAAATTGTTTTGTGTCAAACAAAGATAAGGTTCCTTGGTCACAACATTGAATTAGGAACACTTACACCAATTCAAAGAAGTCTAGATTTCACTTGCAAATTTCCTGATGAAATTTTAGACAAAAATAGTCTTCAAAGATTTCTTGGATGCGTCAATTACGTAGGAGACTTTGTCAAAGAGATAAGAATCCTATGTGCCCCTTTGTTCAAAAGACTGAAAAAGCACCCTGACCCATGGAGTCACGAGTGTACCCTTGCAGTCCAAAAAGTCAAAAAAGCTATCAAAAGCATTCCTTGCCTTTCAATCCTTGATCCAAGTGCCTCCATTATTGTCGAGACAGATGCGTCAGACATAGGGTATGGTGGGGTCCTCAAACAGGTGTCTTCCCAATCAAGTCAAGAACAATTGGTCAGATTTCACTCAGGAGTCTGGTCAGGTCCTCAAAAGAATTACTCCACTATCAAAAAAGAGATTTTAGCCATCGTGCTAGTCATATCAAAATTTCAAGATGATTTGATCAACAAAAATTTTATTCTCAAAACAGACTGTAAAGCATCAAAAGACGTTTTACAAAAAGATGTGAAAAATCTTGTTTCAAAACAAATCTTTGCAAGATGGCAAGCAATTTTGTCTTGTTTTGATTTTCAAATAATATATATACAAGGATCCTCAAACTTTCTTGCAGATTTCCTTACGAGAGAATTTCTTCAGAAAGAAGGAGAGAGTGAGAAAAAATGAGTTCTTTTGTGACTGTCAAGCAGAAGAACAAGAAAAGGCTTCAAACACCCCTCAAAATCCTCCGCCTTCAATAGATGATTTTCTTTCTCAAGGATCATCATCTCAAAATTCTCAAAAAACAACCCTTGCTTCAAAAATTCCTACCCATCCAGCACAAAGAAAAACTCAAACACCTTCAAATTTTAGACAAGCTCTTCAAACAGGAACTGGAAAACTTCCAGAAATCAACCCTTCTCAAAGAACTGTTTCATATTTCACAAAAAATCGATATTTATCAGTTTGTGAAATGGAAACTTCATGGATTCATCGTTACACTGGTTTCGATGAATGTCTTCAAGATCTCTTTCCAGAGAATTTTCAATTTTTCCCCACAAACATCAAAAAATCTCGTGAGTATTACGAAACGATCCTTGTCAAAATCGGATCAGCCATTATTACTCACACCGCAAATGCTCAAAACAAACAACATACTGATTTTTCAAAAATTTCAATTCAACGGGTTTGGCCTTACGAAGACTGGGGGACCGACCCATGGAATGAGAAGCGAATGAATCTTCCAAAGAACGCTTCAATCGAATCTCATTTCAATTACTTTGATTACATCAATGTGTGGTCTAACGTTTTCTACTTTAGGCCTATAACGCACTCCTGGTTTATTCTTTTTAACCAGAACTGTTCAAACAATTTTCCAAAATGGTTTCAAACATGGTTCGAATATTTTGGACTTGAAGAGACAATTTTACCTAGTCTTACTCTTCAAGGATTCGAATACTTCAAAAAAGAAACAAAAACCTTTTTGAAACCTCAAGAAAATCTTTTGTTTCAATTCGCCCACAATCTCAAGATTTCATGGATTTTTTGCTGGGATTTTCAATTGATTCAAGATCCAGGCAGTGAATTCAATGTCAAAAGAATTGTCCGACGTTTCAAAATCAAATGGTGGTCAAAGTTCCATGAGACAAACTGTTGCCCAAAAGCAATTGATTCATGGATTCAAGAACAAAGAAACATTGGACAACCTTCAAAGAAAGAACAAGAAAAATCTGCAGATTTTCTGACAGAAAAATAAAGATTAATTACTATGCTTAATCAATGTAAATCTCCAGATGAACTTTCAGCAATCTCGGAGAAAATTACAAATTTGGCAGAAGCAACTTCAAAGAAATCAAAATCAATTTCCTCAAGTGATGAATCAGATCATGCCTATGATAATGAAGATGATTGTTATGGGTTTGATATGGACGACCTACTTGATTAAGAAATGAATACCAAATGACTACATGGTCCCAGTTATTTGGATGAACTCTCGAGATATCGTTCTCAAAAGGCCAAGGACCTCATGTTCAATATGTGTTTGCCAGCAAACAAATTGTTTCTCCTACCATTACCGACACTCAAAAATCAATCAGAAATTCAAAAAGCCGGGAAGGATGGAGATATCTGGCATCAACTTTCTCAAAAGCATCAAAAAGAATGAAAAGCATTCAAAAGAGAAATCAAGTATCTGCTTTTCTTAAAAGACGATCAAAGTACTTTCTCAAAATAAGATAAAGAAGAAGACAAGTGGAAGACAAATGTCATCTACTTTACTTTATTCTTTTTACTTTTCAAGATTCTTGTTTCAAATTCAATGTAATTTCAAGTCCGAAATCTTAGTATAAGTAAGTACTCATTCTAAGGTTTTAGGCAGAGCGTGAAAATTAGAAAGTATTTAATTTTCTCTGCATCTCAAAGTTTGGATCAATTGTGTTGATACTATTTTCAAATATCAATAAAATTATCTTTTACTTCAATTTTTTGTTCTCTTACTATATATATATATATATATATATATATATATATATATATTTTTATATATATATTTATATATATATTTTTTTTTTTTTTTTTTTAATTTTATTTAAATGCAATTATACGCTCCAATGAGTTTTTTAAAAAAAATGAATTTGATCTATGGTCTATTGTGCCAAGTTCCTATTGATTTTTAGTTGGCATGGATGCTAGCAATGAATACGTAAGCAAAATGGGCATTCCAGTACTTTTTGGCCTTTCCCTTTGGTCTAGTTTGGATTGGACGAAAGTGATATTTTCATTCTATTCAATTTCCCTCTGCCTTGTATTTCCAAAATTATTTAAAATGATGCGTTCAAATTATAAATTTCAATAGATAATGAGATCAAGAACTCAATAGTCAATATATTGAGAATCAAATAAAAAGCACAAAAACATAACGAGGACTATCGAGTTCTATCAATTATTTTAAGAAGGATAATTCTTAATTTTGTTAATTAAAGAATCAACATCGTTAAATGAATAGCCATCGGCATTCACGGCTCTCTTAGCCTCCTCCGACAACAATTAGGCTCGTTGCCTCATCTCCACAACCTCATCATCGACACCCATCAACCTCACAACTGCTGCACCTTCCCCACCAGATCCATATTCCACTATGCCCACTCTTACTCCAATCTTCAATCCACAATGAGTCATAAAACCACCTATAGATTCGTGTCTCAAGGTCAACAAATGTGGTGCCCATCCTTTGATTATCAAACCCATTTTGGAATTCAAAATTCTCCCCTCAAATCAATCAGGAAAACAATTTTCTTTTCCCTTATCATCTAATATTTTCTCAACCACCCAGACAAAGAGTTAATTAAATGAGAGGCCACTGAATTTTATACTTCATTGCTATTTGCTTATCGAAAAAATTAAATGTTACCAAATGCTCACTGAACTATTCATTTATTTACCCATCCATCGTCATAGCTGTATCCGTTTATAAAATTTGCAAACAATTCCATGTGACAGATGAAAAAATGACGTGGCACACGAAATCGGTTAATCACTCTACGTCATTGTATATCGCTTTGAGAAATGCTATTTGTTACGGGTTAAAGAACAGAACGGACACGTGGCGTTACGTCACGACGGTGGGATCGGCTTGATTCGATCAGGATATAATTCTCTAGCTTCAGTTGTGAGTTCCGAGGCCCTGGCTACCAATCCGAGGCCCTCGTTGTTACTCCGAGGCCCCTCCTTCTAACGTCCGAGGCCCATCAAAGATCCACTTATGAGGATTCGGCCATGATGAAAATCTCTTATAAATGATTGATGTGACTTTTGTGTAAAGCTTACTTATGTCTTGTCTCGTCAATGTCAGAGCATTTAATGTTAGTACAGCTAGGAGAGTCAACTTGATTGCTAGGATTTGAGGTCTTGGTCGAGGAGATGAGGCCACGTGTAAATTGATCCAAAGGTCACAATTTGAGTTGTAACACTATAAATACCCCAACCATGTAATACAATAGGGACTAATGCAAAATTTATAGAACAAAGCTGAATATTTTGGAGCTATATTTCTTTCATTTCAACACCTCTTTTGCAACATTCTTCTACAACAAATCTTGTCATTTATCGATTGGTTTCTTATACAATCGTATTTCTTTTATGCCGGTTGCACGAACGGAGACGTCTCGTGCCTTTTAGCCACTCCCACGCTCACTTTCTGGAGTCCTTATGACCGTCGATTGGCATTAGCATGTTGGATTAAGCTTACGTGTGCACGAGTGGGCCCGGCATCTGTTGGCAACATTTTTTGGGGTCAACAGATTGGCGCCGTCTGTGGGAAACCACACTATAACCACGAGCAACCCCGTGGAAAAGGCTTGTTGAAACATTTTTGGGCATCCCCTTGAAAAAGGATTTATTCTTCAAAGAAGAATAAGAGGAAGCCCCAGTTCAAGTTTATTCCAGTTTCAAGAGACATGAGTTCAGGAGAAGAGGCTCCCCCCAGACGAACTAGAGAAGCTGACAATGAGGCCCCTGCGGTCCGACGCCGACCCCACCACCATCACAGGCGAGGTGGTAGGAGGTTGGCGGCCCAGCTTACTAGGGAAATGGCAACCATGGCAGCCAATATGAGGAGCATTACTAATCAAAACTTGGCGATGCAAGAGCTATTGAGGCAAATGCAAGGCCAGGGAGGTCCCCCACCTCCCTCCTTTGTTCCACAAGAGCCATATCAACCTGACGAAGTTCAGAGTCAAAGAACTTATTCCTCCAGGCAGTATAGGGGAGGAAGCCCAGTAGAAAGGGAAGTTGGAGTCGATATTTCCTCCAATTATGCTTCCGGCCGACCCTCCGAAGCCCCGTTCAACATGGAGGATAATTTCCCTCCCGAATATGAGCCAGCACCGAGGCCCCAGAGGTCTGCCAGTGTATTTGATAGGCTTAGCCCGATAGGTCAGAGGCGAAGACAAAGGAATGCAGCCCACGCTTCTAGGAATAGGCCACAGCCCCCACCTCCTGAGGTTCGGCAGCCGGAGGAAAGGCAAGAACGTGCCCCCCGTGCTATGCCACCTCGTCATGAACGCCTTAGGAGGGATGAGGAGGCTCGTAACCAGGCAGGACCCTCCACGCAACAGCCCAGGTATGAAGCTGAGGCTAATTATGATTCGGATGGTCCCCAGAGATCCTGTGACTTAGATGATGACGATGACAATCTGCCATTCTCAAGGGAGCTAAGAAATGCCTGTGTCCCAAATCATTATACTATGCCCAAGATACCCAAATATGATGGGAGAGGCGACCCAGAGAAGCACTTGAACAGCTACAAAACACACATGAGCCTGAGAGGCGCCACTCCAGCTGTTAAATGCAGGGCATTCCATTTGACTCTAAGTGGAGCTGCTGAAATTTGGTATAGTAGGTTACCTCCTGGGAGCATTCGAAGTTGGCCAGAATTCAAAACCACTTTTTTGAAAAGATTCGCAGTAAGTAAAGAAGGCGAGGCCCCAATCCAACGCCTCCAAGATATGAGACAACGACGGAAGAAACTTTGAAAAGTTTTACGTCGCTTCACGGATGAAATGGCTTCTTTGTGTTCAAGTCACCGATCGCGAAGCTCTATCCGCCCTTAGAGGAGGCCTCAACATGAATACCTGTTTTGGAGAGATGTGCGTAATCAAGATCCCCAACTTATGATGCCTTGTTGGAGATGATGCGACGTGAAATCATCAATGAGGAGCGATAGAACATCGAAACGGGGCAAGTAGGGGTCTACAACCCCAACAAAGGCAACGTGGTAGAGGTCCAACCTCCCACCTGATGGATCAGCAGTGGGGTCAACCCAATGTGGAAGCTGCCCAAGGCTCGGGGCAAGCACTTGCCGCTGCCACATTGAATGCTGTACCAACTTTGGCCTACGAGGACGTACCGACTACGGGTGCCCCTGAAAATCCACGAACACAACAGGCCCCCCATAGAGGACGAGGCCGGGGAAGGAACTCGAATCAAGGCAGAGGCAACTCCCAAGGCTATTGCACTTATCACCATTCCTACGGCCATGCCGGCTTCGTTGTAGAGACATAGCCTTGCATCCCGTAAATTCGGATTCCGAAGCAACAATCGGAACAACTCAAGACCAAGGAGTAGGCCCCGCCGAGGCAAGATTCACGATCTAGGCGAGGCGAGGCCCCTTCCCATCACAGGAAGCATCTCCTCGTGGAAGAGAAAGAGAAAGGAATAGAAACCCAAATGAACGACGAAGAGACCATCGTGGTAGACCTGATGATGTCCCTGTTCACGAGATTGACACAATATTTGGAGGTCCTTATGTTGGTGGAAGCACCAGAAACTCTCAAAGGAACTACGTGCGAGAGGCAAGGGCTCCTCCATTGACTAGCTACATTGTGGGCAGCAGTTCGCGAAGGAGCCAATCGCCCCCGATTGTGTTTACACATGAAGATTCCGAAGGTATTCATTACCCACACTGTGATGCTCTGGTAGTAAGAGCTGTGATAGCCAGGAACGGACTGAGGCGAATGCTGGTAGACAATGGCAGTTCTGTGAACATCCTATTTGGATCTACCTTTGACAAAATGATCCTGGATCATGAGTTAACCCCCACCGACACTCCCTTATACGGTTTCACGGGGGACAGTATTATCCCAAGGGGCAAAATTACCCTAGCCGTAGAAATGGGAGTTCCACCCCTAGTAACCACATGCTTTATGGAATTTTTGATAGTGGACAGCAGGTCAGCCTATCATGGGGTATTGGGGAGGCCCGCGTTGAAGGACTTGGGAGCAATTACCTCCATTCATCACCTATGCATGAAGTTCCAAACTGATAGAGGGGTGGCAACGGTCAAAGGAGACCAGAGAGGGGCAAGGGAATGCTACCTTAACTCTGTGAGGAAGGCTGAGCCTAGGGATATGCACATGGTGGCAGGTACCAGTAGCCTCGAATCACCAGCACTTGATGAACTCGATCCACGAATAACCGAGGCTGATTCCCAGGCAGCTCCCATGGAAGAGTTAGAAAGCTTTCCTATCGATTCAAAGGAACCAACCAAGTTCTTTGCGAGGTTGGAAGAAGTTTAGCCCCAAGATTCAAAGGGGAGCTTAAAGAATTTTTGTGCAAGAATCACGATGTCTTTGCCTGGAGGCATGAGGATATGGTAGGCATTGACCCTGGAGTCAGTTGCCACCACCTACAAATTGATCCTAAAGTTGCCCCGCACGTACAAGAGGCGAGCCCTTAACCCGAGAGGTATGAGGCCTTGAAAGAGGAAGTGCGAAGCTTGTTAACAATGGCTTTATAAGGGAGTACCTCTACCCAAATTGGATCTCCAATCCGATCGGTGAAAAAGCACAATGGGAAGTGGAGGGTATGCATTGATTTTTCGACCTCAATAAGGCATGTCCGAAAGACAGCCTTCCCACTCCCAATTGATCGGTTGGTGGACTCCACTTTGGACACGAGTCCACGAGTTTCATGGATGCCTACTGCGGTTACAATCAAATTCCCATGTACTCGGGCGATGAGGAGCACACCTCGTTCATAACGGACCGAGGCCTTTATTGCTCTGAGAATGATGCCTTTTGGATTAAAGAATCTTTGGAGCAACGTACGAAGGTTAGTAAACAAGATGTTTGCTAATTTGCTTGGGAAAACTATGGAGGTCTATGTAGATGATATGCTGGTTAAGAGTCTGAAAGTGGATGATCACATATCCCACCTCCATGAAGCCTTTGAAGTTCTGCGAAAGTATCGCATGAAGTTGAATCCCCTGAAATGTGCCTTTGGGGTAGCGTCAGGCAAGTTCTTAGGGTACATGGTCAATCAACGTGGCATCGAAGCAAATCCAGAAAAGATCCAAGCGTTAATTGAGATGAAATCCCCACAGAAACCAAAAGAAGTGCAAAGTTTGACGGGTCGTGTGGCTGCTTTGAGCCGCTTTATATCGAAATCCACTGATAAGTGCCTCCCATTCTTTAGAATACTCAAGGGAGGACAGAGGTTTCAGTGGACTGAGGAGTGTGAAGAGGCTTTCCAGGGGCTCAAAAGGCACCTAGGGCAGGCCCCCCTCCTATCAAAACCCAAACTTGGCGAGGTGCTACAACTTTACTTAGCAGTTTCCCTCGAGGCTATAAGTGCAGTACTTGTGAGGGAGGAGAATTCAACTCAGCTGCCTGTTTATTATATCAGCAAGGCTTTAATACCTCCTGAGACGCGATACCCAGACATGGAAAAGTTAGCCCTGGCATTGATCGTCGCTTCTCGCAAATTGAGGCCCTATTTTCAGGCTCACACCATTCATGTACTGACAAACTTTCCACTCAGACAAGTTCTACAAAAGCCAGACGCCTCGGGTAGACTACTGAAGTGGGCAGTGGAGTTGAGCGAATTTGAAATCCTCTTCAAAGCCAGAACTGCCGTCAAAGGGCAAGCTTTAGCAGATTTTGTGGCAGAATTTACCAACGTGCCAGAAATTGGCCAGGAGGCGGAGCCTTCCGAGCCCCCAACGTGGAATTTGTTCATAGACGGTTCGGCAGGGGAGACAGGCTCAGGTGCTGGCGTAGTTCTTGTGAGCCCTGAAGGTCATATGTTGAATAGTGCAGTACGGTTCGGCTTCAAAGCCACCAACAATGCTGCAGAATATGAGGCCCTCCTCGCTGGCCTCAGGCTAGCCAAGGAAATGCACGTAAAGAGGCTTCACATCAGCAGCGACTCCCAGCTTATAGTGAGACAGGTAAACGGCAACTTCGTGGCAAGGGACAAAGCCATGGCCTCATATCTCAAATTGGTAATGAGCCTACTCCCTTCCTTTGAGAAATTTGAATTAAGTCAGATACCACGCCTTGAAAACGCGCACGCTGATGCCTTATCTAAGCTTGCTAGCAGCAAAGATTCTGAATTGTTGGCAGTGGTCCCAATTGAACACCTCCCCAGGCCGTCCACCTCCGCAGAGGTGGTGATGTGGGTAGAAGGTACCCCAACTTGGATGCAACCTCTCATATCTTACCTCAAAGATCATTCCTTACCCGATAATAAGGAAGATGCGTATAAAATACGTAGAAGGTCTGCCCATTTCTTGTTAGTGGACGATGTTCTATACAAACGTGGATTCTCTGCACCTCTCCTTCGGTGCGTAGGAGAAGAAGAAGCTGATTATGTACTTAGAGAAATTCATGAGGGCATCTGTGGCAATCACTACGGAGGATTAGCTTTGGCCAATAAAGCATTGAGGCGGGGATATTGCGGCCTACAATGAAAAAAGATGCTCTCCAATTCGTTCGCAAATGTGACAAGTGCCAACGTTTTTCCAACGTGCAGAGACAACCCTCTCAGGAGCTTACTACAGTGACCAGCCCATGGCCCTTTAGCAAGTGGGGGGTGGACCTCATTGGCCCATTACCTAAGGGCAGGGGAGGCGCCAGTTTCGCCATAGTAGCTATCGATTATTTCACGAAATGGGTAGAAGCTGAGCCTCTGGCAAAGATCACTGAGGCCAACACTTCCAAATTTCTATGGAAGAATATCATTTGTCGCTTCGGCATCCCTCACTCGATCGTCTCTGATAATGGCAAACAATTTGACAACCGGAAGGTCCGGGACCTCTGTGAAGAACTTGGAATCAGAAAGCACTTTTCTACGCCTCATCACCCCCAGGCCAATGGCCAAGTGGAGGCCGTCAATAAGACCATCAAACACACCTTGAAAAAGAAGCTT
Source organism: Fraxinus americana (assembly GCA_035079005.1). Taxonomy (NCBI): domain Eukaryota; kingdom Viridiplantae; phylum Streptophyta; class Magnoliopsida; order Lamiales; family Oleaceae; genus Fraxinus; species Fraxinus americana. The sequence continues at coordinate 8,575,273 of CM068714.1, forward strand.
GATACAGCTAAGGGAGCTTGGGTAGATGAATTACCCCGGGTGCTATGGGCGATACGAACGACGAGCGTAACACCTACGGGGAAACCCCTTTCTCCATGACTTATGGCGCTGAAGCGATGAGCCCAGTGGAGGTAGGATTACCCTCACCCAGAAGATTAAGCTTCAATGAGATATCTAATGAGGAACTTCGAAGGTGTGAGCTTGATTTCCTTGAAGAAAAGAGGGATGATTCCCAGCTGAAGCTTGCAACCTACCAGAGGAAGATGAGTCGATACTACAACTCAAAGATGAAAAGGAGGTCCTTCCGCATAAACGACTTAGTCATTCGCAGGGTTTTCCTATCCTCAAAGGAGCCGGGGGCGGGCACACTAGGACCCAACTGGGAAGGACCCTACCAAATTGAAAAGGAAATTCGGCCCGGCACCTCTTGGATAAAAGACATGGACGGCAGAATTCAACCTCACCCGTGGAATGTTGAACATCTGAGAATGTATTATCAGTGAATGTAATCAGTAGCTGGATGTTGTTCCCCAGCCTTTATAAATAAATAAGTTTTCTCCAGTCTTCGTCAACTACCATAAGCATGGGCGCTTCGGAGGAGAGGATGGAACCTTAAAAGAAGGCCACCTCGTTCGAACTCCAAAGCGTACATCACAAGCCTCCCTTTGGTGAAGTTGAACGCTAAAGGGAGAAGCCTCCGCTTGGATGAACCATCCACCAAGGCGGGAAGCGTGGACGCCTCGGAGGAGAGGATGGAACCTTAAAGAAGGCCACCTCGTTCGAACTCCAAAGCGTACATCACAAGCCTCCCTTTGGTGAAGCTGAACGCTAAAGGGAGAAGCCTCCGCTTGGATGAACCATCCACCAAGCTGGGAAGCGTGGGCGCTTCGGAGGAGAGGATGGAACCTTAAAAGAAGGCCACCTCGTTCGAACTCCAAAGCGTACATCACAAGCCTCCCTTTGGTGAAGCTGAACGCTAAAGGGAGAAGCCTCTGCTTGGATGAACCATCCACCAAGCTGGGAAGCGTGGGCGCTTCGGAGGAGAGGATGGAACCTTAAAAGAAGGCCACCTCGTTCGAACTCCAAAGCGTACATCACAAGCCTCCCTTTGGTGAAGCTGAACGCTAAAGGGAGAAGCCTCCGCTTGGATGAACCATCCACCAAGCTGGGAAGCGTGGGCGCCTCGGAGGAGAGGATGGAACCTTAAAAGAAGGCCACCTCGTTCGAACTCCAAAGCGTACATCACAAGCCTCCCTTTGGTGAAACTGAACGCTAAAGGGAGAAGCCTCCGCTTGGATGAACCATCCACCAAGCTGGGAAGCGTGGGCGCTTCGGAGGAGAGGATGGAACCTTAAAAGAAGGCCACCTCGTTCGAACTCCAAAGCGTACATCACAAGCCTCCTTTGGTGAAGGCGAACGCTAAAGGAGAAGCCTATGCTTGGATGAACCATCCACCAAGCTGGGAAGCGTGGGCGCTTCGGAGGAGAGGATGGAACCTTAAAAGAAGGCCACCTCGTTCGAACTCCAAAGCGTACATCACAAGCCTCCCTTTGGTGAAGCTGAACGCTAAAGGGAGAAGCCTCTGCTTGGATGAACCATCCACCAAGCTGGGAAGCGTGGGCGCTTCGGAGGAGAGGATGGAACCTTAAAAGAAGGCCACCTCGTTCGAACTCCAAAGCGTACATCACAAGCCTCCCTTTGGTGAAGCTGAACGCTAAAGGGGGAAGCCTCTGCTTGGATGAACCATCCACCAAGCAAGAGGTTAAGAAAAACAGTTTCATCAAGGATTAAGTTAAGGTAGTTTCAGAATGATACCCTGGAAAAGCAGTTGTCAAAAGTTTTGTAAAGGAGATTCAGTTAAGTTGCTTGGTTGCTTTGCTGAATAGTTTGCTCAGTTATTCCATTCTAGTTATTAATTATTTAAGTATGGCAAGGCCTTGATACTGTTGCATTAAGTTAAGTTCATTGTAGAAAAGATAAATGGCAGCGCAAAGATGAAGCAAAATCTGTGTTATATTGATATGCCGAACGAATTACAAAGTAATGAGTTAAAATTACAAAAATGTATCAAGGAGCAGGGGGTGGGGGAGCTGGAGCATCTGGTGCTTGAGGTGCTTCAACAGGTTGAGGCCCTTCAGTAGGCACATCCTCAGGGTCGAGTTCCACCACTTCGCCTTCTTCAGCTGGTGTCTGCGGAACCTCCTCATCCAAGAACTCAGCTCTCAATTCAGAAACATCGAGCTCTGGATGTGCCTCTCCCAACCTCTCAAAGACCTCCTGATAGGCCACTCTGCTCCAATACAGGCCGAAGCGTCGATACTCTTCAGTGTGATGGAAGTTGGCTATATAATTCCTCACTGCAATATCGCCCGCCTCGACCACGTCAGCTTCGTATCTTTTCACTTCGGCCTCCAGCCACCTCAGCTCCTTCTCCATGAACTGCCCGGCGTCCCTAGCCCCAGTTAACTCAAGGTTTGCCTTCGCCAGTGCTTCGGCAGTGACCTTCTGGTGGTTGTCAGAAATCTCCACCTTTTTGGTGAGGGCAGCCACCTCACATTGGCTCTCGTGAACCTCCTTCTTCAGGGCCTCAATCTCTGCCAGGAGAGCATCGCGTTTTGAATCATCAACATCTCTCTGAATTCTCAGTTCAATGTTGGCCTCCTTCTTCTCCGCCAGCTCCGCCTTCACCTTTTCCAGTTCGTCACGAGAGGCTCTATTCCTTGACTGAATATCTGCCAAAACAGTTTGGCATTCCAATGCAACCCCAAGGCCCTGGCGATTTGGCTCACCAAAGTAGTGGTGAGGTCCACAGCATCACAGGTGGCCACATAATTCTGCCACCTCTCCGTCCAGAACTTGTTGAAGCCCTCAGTGGCCGCCCTCACCTCCGAAGGCAGCATTTCTATTACAGCAGGGGCTATTTTGTCCTCCCTGCCCCCCAGGAAATTCCCAGACTTTCCTGGAGTCCTCTCCACAGCCTTCTTCTTGGTGGCCCCCTCTGCTCTCGCCACGTCATCCATGACGATCTTCCTAGACTGGGCCACCATGGCAGCATCAATCGAAGACTGGAGGAGCTTCGGCTGCTTCGAACCTCCCTTCTCAAAGGACACAGTGGTCCCAAAACTTGACGACCCCCCACCTGGGCCCAGCTTTCTCTTCTTTTGTGGCTCATCAGCCACCCCCTTGCCCTTCGCCACTGCTGGCTTGCCACCTTTTGGGGCCTCCTCTTGCACCTCCTCCTCAGCCTCTTTCTCATTTTTGTTCTTGCTGAGGCGGTCCAGCTTGGACTTTACCTGTTTTGCCCCAGTGGACCCAGGTTTTAGTGCTTTCGCCCCGGCAGTGGAGGTGGCCTTCATTATACTGGCCATATCAGGCAGGGCATAATCCTTCTTGGTGAATTTATCTGCGATTACGAAGAGAAGTCAGTTCAAAACCATTAAAGGAGGCAGTTAGTTAAAAGTAAAGGCGCCTCTTACCCTTGGGGGCCATCAGTCCGAAATCAATGAAGTATCTGCTCCTTTCGATTAAGTGAGAAAAGCTTCGGAGCCTCGGAGATCGTCGGTAAATGTCTTCTATAATGGCCCACTCAGCCTCGGAAAGCTCGTACCTTGTGCTACAATCTGCAAAAAAGGGGCAGTTATCAGTATCAGAAACAGGCATGTTGAAGCTATAAGAACTCAAAATGACACTCACAAGCCTCGTAGTACTGGGTCGGCGCGGTAACAGCTGGGACAGCATCTCCCTCCACCATCTGCCACCTACCCGTCACCCAGAACCACGACTCCTTCCACCCCTTTATGGATGAAGGGAGCCCAACCACAAAGGGGGCGTGGGAGCCCCAGGGAGTGATGTAATACCACCCCTTTGAGTCATCTTTTCCCACGACCCTGGCGTGGAAGAGGGACTCGAAAACATGAAGTGGGAGGTCCTCGCCCAGAGACACTTCCTTCCACAGGAAGTAGGTCCCCACGACTTGGCTCCACCCATTGGGAAGAATTTGGGTGGGGGACAACATGAAGGTCCTCAGCACAGCCCTAAAGAAGGGGTGCAGAGGCAGACGCACACCTGCCTTAAGCAGGTGTTCACTGAAGGCCACGCAATTGGGCCTCGGAAAACAAGCCCTTTCGTGAGCATCAGGGACCAAGAGTTTGACGTAATGGGGGATGTTATAGGTCTGCCTAAGTTCGTCTAGTTTGGCAGAAGTGATATTGGATTGGATTTTGGCTGCCCCCCATCCCGCCTCATAATCTATAGGCTCTTCGGTCATGCTATACCACTCACCAGAGGCCCCAGACACTGACTCCTCCCCACTCCTAACTACTGTCATGGCTAGAGACGCCTCGGAAGACATTGTTGTTGGAAGAATATGAATAGTGCAAGAAAAGGGTGTCTAAGGAAAATAGGAAGACAACTACGCAAGGAGAAAGTACCTAAAGCGAAGGAAAGACTCAGAAAGTTCGCCGGAAGTTCGTCGGAAGTTCGTCGGAAAATGATTAACAGCAGCACAGTTTCAAAAATTTCAGAGTGTTTCGTGAAAGTAAAGTATGAAAATGACAAAGTTTTGGCTTTTATACTAGCGAAGGATTCAGCCCCAGCCGTTAGATCAGATCTCAGTTAATCTGAAGCGTACAAAATTGCACAAATCTTGACCCTTGAAATCAAACGTTTTCTTTACATCAACGCCTCAGATTTGTGCGTGCACGAACCAACACTGGCTCACGCGTGAACTTGTCCTCGAAACTACATACCCCAATAATTAGCCATCATTGTGCATTAAATAAAAACAGCTGTACGGCTATTGAAACTCGTTTCGATGCAGTTCATTGGCCTTGGAAACATAAGAAACCGTCACATCACAGGCATCAATTTCTATGAACGTCAACTCGCCTCATCAAAAGGAAATCAGCCTTGGCCAGTTCGAATATGGACTCGCCTCATCAAAAGGAAATCAGCCTCGGCCAGTTCGAATATGGACTCGCCTCATCAAAAGGAAATCAGCCTCGGCCAGTTCGAATATGGACTCGCCTCATCAAAAGGAAATCAGCCTCGGCCAGTTCGAATATGGACTCGCCTCATCAAAAAGAAAATCAGCTTCGGCCAGTCCGAATACGAACTCACCTCATCTCGACGTAGCTCCAAAAGAACTTCAATTTTACAGGCGACTTTCTTAGAAATGGCGTAAAGCACAAAAAATTCAGACTTTGAAAGTCCACGCCTGGCATAAATGACCACACATGGACTTGGGGGACTATTGTTACGGGTTAAAGAACAGAACGGACACGTGGCGTTACGTCACGACGGTGGGACCGGCTTGATTCGATCAGGATATAATTCTCTAGCTTCAGTTGTGAGTTCCGAGGCCCTGGCTACCAATCCGAGGCCCTCGTTGTTACTCCGAGGCCCCTCCTTCTAACGTCCGAGGCCCATCAAAGATCCACTTATGAGGATTCGGCCATGATGAAAATCTCTTATAAATGATTGATGTGACTTTTGTGTAAAGCTTACTTATGTCTTGTCTCGTCAATGTCAGAGCATTTAATGTTAGTACAGCTAGGAGAGTCAACTTGATTGCTAGGATTTGAGGTCTTGGTCGAGGAGATGAGGCCACGTGTAAATTGATCCAAAGGTCACAATTTGAGTTGTAACACTATAAATACCCCAACCATGTAATACAATAGGGACTAATGCAAAATTTATAGAACAAACTGAATATTTTGGAGCTATATTTCTTTCATTTCAACACCTCTTTTGCAACATTCTTCTACAACAAATCTTGTCATTTATCGATTGGTTTCTTATACAATCGTATTTCTTTTATGCCGGTTGCCTGAACGGAGACGTCTCGTGCCTTTTAGCCACTCCCACGCTCACTTTCTGGAGTCCTTATGACCGTCGATTGGCATTAGCATGTTGGATTAAGCTTACGTGTGCACGAGTGGGCCCGGCATCTGTTGGCAACATTTTTTGGGGTCAACACTATTCATCCCCACTAGAGATGCATCCACAGTCTATATAACGTTAATGTGGCATTAAATGATATGTGAAATTAAATAAGTCATTTAATTTCACCTATCATTTAATCAATAATTTACATCCACGTAAATTGGGGATACATCTCCACTGGGGATGAATAATATTTTTCTATAGCTTTTGGCAAAATACATTTCTCCAATTTGAAACCACAACATCTTCGATCAGAATAAAAAATTCTCTCATCAAAACCACATATTGAAATCAAGTTCATCCCCAAATCATCCCAAATCCTAGGGTTTCTCCACAAACTAATTGCTTCAATTGTCAATTTCATGTGTGTATCCACGTCCAAGAAGTTCAACATCTACGTTCCCAATTAATAGAAATTTCTGTAATTCACATTTCGTCCCAAATTAGCGCGAACCATAGGTTTGTCCTCCAAATCAATTTCTGCAATTGGGAAATGGAAAGTTGCATCCTCATCGTAGTATTTCCAATGAGTCTGTCGTTTGAAATTGACATTTGAAGAACAAGAATAATGCTAAGTGTACACAATTTTTTACACAATCTTTTACACCTCTCTCACATGGAAGGGGATCCACACATAATAAAATAATCGTGGGCCCCCCTCCATGTGAGAGAGGTGTAAAAGATTGTGTAAAAGTGTGTGTGTACATGTAGCATTACCCGAAGAACAATTATGGTTGCTTTTGCTGGTAGGTTGTTGGTGGTGTTTGGAAGGTGTAGGGATGTGTATGTGTTGTTCTCGATGCCAAATTTTGAATTGTAATGTTTTTTTTTTGGCATATTGCTAGTGTAAAGATGTAGGGATATAGGTGTGGGGATGTTAGGATGTTGGTGTATTGTTGGTGTAGGGATGTAGATTTTGTTCCAATTTATAAATTGCAGTTTGTAATTGAATGGCCAAATAGAAGTTCCAGTTTATGAATTGGCAGTTTGTTGGTGTACTGTTTTGTGAAGGTTTGATCTATGGAGTTCTGTTGTTTGAATTGACAGTCTAGTTTATGATTGCTGTGAACATATTGCAAGTTATTTTTCCTAATTTTCGAATTGGCTATGAGAAGCATAAGCATTGTTAAAATTACAAGAGTATTAATTAGAAATATGTAAATGCTTGAGCATTCAGTTATAGATTTTGCTTTTCTTCGGGGCTTGTACAACAAGGTCTTGAATTGTAACCCCCCAATTGTTCACTTAAGGCTTATGTTTCAGGTATTTGCAGAATCTCAATTAAGGCCATTCAAAATCTGTTACAAGGGGATTAGCCAATGATGCACTTCAAGAAACAAATGCATTTCTTCCATGGTTTAGTGTCTCTAGCAGTGCAAAAGCAAACACTAAGAAGCAAGCAGGAACATGACACGTCTACACCCTTGTAAACAAGCAGGAACAGGTCATGCTTGTAGTTGCTAGTAGAAGACACAATGCATGCTGATTCTTCGGCTATTTGTTGATGTAATATGAAAATCAAATGACTTCATGAATTGATGATGCTTGGCTGGTTATTGCTGATAAATATAGCATGACAGAAAGGCTAAAATCCATTATTAATGCTTTTTGTTAATGCTGAATTTTGATGTAAAACTAAGCTATCTGTATAAATGATAGAGTTTTACATTTAAGTTCAGAAACATGGTGGACAAATATGATTTTCAGTCCCTTGGTGCAGATGAAAGGGCTACTAGTTTAAAGGGTTTTGTGTACTTGGTGCAGACATGAATTTAAAAATCTTCGTGATGTTGCTTTGTTTGATCATTTTCATCCCATACATGGCCTTTCAGGTTTCATTTTTAAATGGATATTCTGCAGCTAATGGATTAATGCAATGGTTAAAATCAGTAATGTAATGTCATGGTTGTACACATTTTTATGACAACAATCAATTTGTTATTGGAGAGGATGGTAGTTAGCTCCATTCTATTAAAGGTTATCTTGTTGTCCCAGGTGCTGCAGAGATAAATCTGTTAAATGTTATCTTCTTGTTGTCCCCGGCATTTTTCTTTGCCTCTTTCTTCCCGAAAGCAACTAAAAAGCAAAATTGAAATGAACACATAAAACGAACTTCAGTGTCTCCATCATCATTTAATACTAGCAAACTGGACCAAAAGCAAAATTGAACCAACTTCACAGCCATCGTGGTGGACTCGACGTGATTAACAGCAAGATTAAGACCTACCCACTCACCGCTGTTCAAAGGGATGATAACAACCTGACATTCCCGTGCAATTTTCCCTACTAAATTTCAAAATTGTTATTAGCCGTGTCTTTATCGAATAGATGGAGAACTTCTGGGATGTGGATTATGAATCTGGTATTACAACTGGGATGCAAATTGAATTAAGGCCTTGTTTGGGAGGAATTAAATTTTTTTACAGTAAATCAATTCTCATTTTCAACCACACATTCTTCAATAAAATAATATTTTCCATCACATCAATAATTTATTCTTCTTTTTCAACCACACATTTTTCATCATATCACTATTCAAAATCAATTCTTCCCCCAAAAATCTCTCACAAACAAGCTCTTAGTTTGACAATAAACACTAGGTTTTCGGGATGAAGGAGTTCAATCTATGGATTTCATTAGGGAATTTTTGATTTAGCCCAATTGGAGAAGTCTTGTTTACTAAAAGCAATTTACAGTGATGTGGGGGTGATTAATTGATACCTTGTGCCACGTCATTTTTCATCAGCCACATGGAATTTTTTATCAATTGTATAAACGGAAATAACTATAGTGATGGATGGGTAAATAAATAAATAGTTCAATGAGCATTTAGTAACCTTTTATTTTTCGGTAAGCAAACAGTAACCAAGTATGAAATTCAGTGACCACTCATTTAATTGAAGTGACCACTCAAGGCTGCCTTGCAGTTTAAGACCACAAGCAATTTCATAAAGCTATGTAGGGCTTATTGAGTTAATTCAATTGATGGTCACTGAACTTTGCTTTAGGTTACCACATGCTTATCAAAATTCAAAAGGTTACTCTTTGTTCACTGAATTTTATTATATGTAACTACTTGCTTATCGAAATTTAAATGAGTACTCGTTGTTCACCTAAATTTGAATAAAGTTACACATTAATCACCCGTATCATTTTCATAATCGTTACATATAACAAAGTTTAATGCGAGGTTCATCGTTCACCTAGTACATGAAAAGTCTAGCCTAACATAATGAAATTAAAACAATAATAAAAATGATAGAATGAAAACATCACCAAAAATTGGAGTTTTAGATCTTGAATCTTGAATCTTGATGTAAAAACCCTTGTTCTAGCCTTCGATCTTGCTCAAAAATGTTGTTTTTCTCTCTAGGAAGGCGTAACCCTAATTCTGGACGTCCCTCGTATTATAAAGGAGTCCTAGATATTCTTTCCAAAGGAGTTCGAATCAGATAAGGAAACTGAAAATTTTCGCCCAGAAACCTTCCTTGCGATCGCAAGGAAGGATCCCTTGCGATCGCAAAGAACAACCTGTTTCCCCTCTTTTTCTCCCTGTTGAAGCTTGGGCGATCGCAAGGTATTACACCATGCGATCGCAAGGAAGAAGGGGTTTTCCTTCTTGTTCATTTTGGTCCCCAAGGTTTTCTTCCGTTCGTCCTTGGTCCTGGTCCCTTCTCTCGCCACCTCCAGTCATCCATTTTGTTGGCAATTAGGTCTTCCATGGATGTTTGTACTCGATTGATCATTCGGGTCAACTTCTGAGTATTTGCAAATTAGTCCCTGAACTTTCGTTAACTTGCATTTTGGTCCTTTTCGCCTCTTTTTGCTTTCATTTCACTCCTTCTATCAGATTCACCCTACAAAAATAATATATAACTAATCAAGTTCTTTTCGAGCTTTTTGCAACAACATTCAATCTGTTTTGTATCACAATTACGTGTGTAAAACACACTTATCAAACAACGAATAACTTTGTTCAAATTTAGGTGAGCAATGAGAATTTTTAAATTTTAGTGAACAAGCAATAACAAATAGTAAAGTCCAGTGAACAATGTGTAACTTTTTAAAGATCGATAAACAAGTAATAACCATAGCAAAGTTCAATGGTCATTGATTATATTAACTTGGGCTTTTACTCAAGATAAACTGCCAAAACTTGCGTATGAAACTGAAATGGGTTTCTTCAAATCGAACCTCAAGCAACTATTCTCATCAATGGTCACACAGCCTTGTCTTCGAGTTCGAGATATCGATTGCATAGTGACATCGGTCCAACCAGCCAAGCCTTTTTCCCAATCTCAATTCTATAGTACTCTACATAGGCTGGTTCTAAAGCATAGAAACTATCGACAACCTGTCCAATAGCTGAGACCTTGTCAGTTAAATCTTATCCAGAAGGTCCAGCATGACAAAAAGCTCCATATAGGATGCAACCTCTGTAAGATTCTCATCACAGCATCGAGCAAAGCAGCAATTACCATTGAAGACGATTCTAGTAACTCAAATGGCATCAATGACATCCACCACCCAACAGTGGAAGGTGTCAGTGACAATACAGTCGGGGGTGCTGGATTAGGAGTTGCTTGAAAGGTTCTTTGTGAACTGAGGTCAGTCATTGGCAGGGCAGAAATGTCGACGGTTTGGAGGGCAATATCAGGAGGCAGTTCGAGGCCGTGGAGGTTGATGTCAAGGCCGGATTGTTGGTCTCTGTATACAGATTTATGGATGACAGTGGCATCATTTGGGATGGTAATTATGGTGGCTTTTATGCCCTGGAATGAAAAGAGCCTAGCGATTTCAATCATTGGGATCAAATGGCCTACCCCAACAAATGGGAAGAAAATTATTTCAACCTTGCGGTCGGGTGGCGGAGAGCAAGATGAAAGTAGTAGTGAGCAATTGAGAACGAATGTTCAGATCAACTGCAAGCTGGGAACACAATCAATGGATAAACTTCTCATAGAATTGCTACTTTATTACAACTTTGAAATCCTTGTTAGTTTTCAATTTACTTTTTGTGCTCGACCATTAGACCATTCGTGATACGTCACTGCTAACCAAAGAGATCCTAGAGACGTGGTGACTAGGCATGCTTATAAAATTTATAATAATTTAAACCTCAGTTTGACCAAACTTATACTTGAAAAGAAAGGTTTTTCGGGAATACTTAATCTCTTTCATTGATAAGCTATTTATAGGATTTACACAGCATATACAGATCCTTCAATTCAGGAAAACAAATCACTGATTTTAAGGGAAAGAATAACTCCTAACAATTACTTTCCTATGTCTGATTGACAACTAATTAGCTAATTTACAGCTTTACAAGGATTATATCCCAATCAGTTTCGATTTTCCAACACTCCCCCTCAAGCTGGTTTGAAGATATCTTCCATAGCCAGCTTGCTAACTAAGAAATCGAACTGCTTCTTGTGTATTCCTTTGGTAAAGATGTCAGCCACCTGTTCGTTGGTAGGAATATAAGTCATACAGACCAATCTGTTGTCTATCTTTTCCTTAATGAAATGCTTATCCACTTCCACGTGTTTTGTGCGATCATGGAGAACGGGATTGTGAGCAATTGAAATTGCGGCCTTATTATCACAGTACAACCTCATAGGGGATGATCCTGACGCCTTTAACTCCTCTAGTAATCTTCTTATCCACGTCATCTCACAAATTCCATGAGCTATGGCTCTAAACTCGACCTCCGCTTCTTGCTTCTAGCAACCACATTACGTTTTTTGCTTCGCCATGTAACCAAATTTCCACCTACAAACAAGCAATACCACTGAAGTAGATCTCCGATCCACTATGCTTCCGGCCAGTCCGCATCGGTGTAGGCTTCAATTTGTAGATGTCCTTGGGATTTAAACGGGGAGACCTTTCCCTGGTGTCCCCTTTAGATACCTTAGAATGCATGCTTGACTTCAAAATGCTCCGGTCGAGGCGAATGCATAAATTGACTAACCATACTCATGAGAATGCTATGTCGGGCGTGTGTGAGACAAGTAAATTAGTCTCCCAACAAATTACGCGATAACGCTCCCGATTCTTCACATTACGAGCTTTTGTAGGTTCAGCTTTACATTAGGCTCTATTGGTGTTTCAACGGGCTTGCAGCTTTGACATACTGTCTCATCAAGTAGATCAAGCACATACTTTCAGTGATTTACAAAAATACCTTCTTTGGACCTAGCAAACTCCATTCCAAGAAAGTATTTCAATGCCCCCAAGTCCTTGATCTCAAATTCTTGAGCAAGTCTTCCCTTTAACTTCTCTAGTTCATTATAATCATCCCAGTCGGCACAATATCGTCTACATACACAATTAAGATGGCCACTTTCCCTTCCATTGAATGTTTATAAAACATAGTATGATCGGCTTGACTTTGAGTGTATCAAAACACTTTATCACCTTGCCAAATCGCTCAAACCAAGCTCTAGGAGACTGCGAGTCCGTATAAGGATTTTTAGTTTGCACACTTTCCCAACTCCAAAACTTTCTTCGAAACTGGTGGAGGACTCATGAACACTTCCTCCTCTAGGTCTCCATTAAGGAAGGCATTTTTAACATCAATTGATGTAGAGGCCAATTGGAATTAAGCGCAAGGGACAACAAAACTCTAATTGAGTTTATTTTCGCTACTAGAGGCAAAAGTCTCTTGGTAGTCTATCCCGTAGGTTTGAGTGAAACCTTTCGCTACAAGCACAGCTTTATATCTCTCAATACTTCCATCGGCTTTACTTTTTATTGTAAATACCCATTTGCACCCTACAACCTTTTTATCTCTCGGCAATTCTACTATCTCCCAAGTATCATTTTTCCTCAAGGCATTCATTTCTTCAAACACTGCCAATTGCCAACTCGGTTGATCTAGTGCTTCCTGAATGTTTCTAGGTACCACAAGCTTTGAAATATTTGTAGTAAATGCTCTATGTTTGTCAGACAGATTATTGTAGGAGATATATTTGGCAATGGGGTATTTGGTGCAGGTGCGGGTTCCCTTTCTAAAGGCAATGGGAAGATCGAGAAAAGGGTCCTGTGCAGGAATAACTATGGCTGGCTCTAAATTAGGTTAGTCTTTGTTGTTTCGAGAATTAGGACTAGAGTATGGTGATAACCTTGGATCGAGAAATTAGAGGAGAAAAAGAATTTATAATAGTAGGAATAGAAGGAGAGTTACACGAGACACTTGGAAGGCCATCGCCCGGGGCTTAGTTTGACCATGTGTTGGGATGATCAGCTGGTCTTTATCTCCTCCGGGGATATTTTTCCTTGAATAAACCACAAGCTCAGGATTGCTTCGATTATTTTCCATTTGTAGTATTTCTTTTTCTGACCGACCAATTTCAGATTCGGATTCAGTAGGCTTAGTTTCCTTATTTAATATTTCTACTGATTTGAGAGGAATATCAAGAATTGCACTAGGCAAGGGGTTCGATAATTTCCCAAAAATTTGGTTCCACTAATTTCTCCCCTGAATTAAATTTTTGGTAAAATATGGGGCATCTTCCATAAAAGAAACATCCATGGTTGTGTGGCAAACCGTTTTGTAAGAGGATTAAAACATTTGTAACCGCTTCTTATTAGGGGTATATCCCAAAAAACGCATTTTTACGCCCTTGGGTCAAACTTAGACCGTGCCCTCTTTGGAATGTGCACATATGCGGTGCAACCAAATATTTTCAAAGGTAATTCGAGAATTGATACGAGATTACGGAAATTCCCTTTTAAACATTTCAACGGAGTGGTGTCTTGCAAAACTTTTGTGGGCATTACATTTTATTAGATATGATGCTTGATTAGAATGGCATCCCCATAAGTATTTCGGAATATTCATGCAAAACATCATAGCCGTGCTACTTCTAACAAGTGCTTATTTTTCATTCTGTTATTCCGTTACGTTCGGGGTGTCGAACATGAGGATTGATGTAAAATACCTTTTTCGGTTAAAAAGGTTTCCAAAACTTTATTAAAATACTCTGTTCCATTATCGGATCTCAAAATCTTTGATTTTCATTTTGAAGCCCCGGTTTTCAATCATTTGATAAAATTCTTTAAAAATTCTTTCTACTTGATTTTCACGCATTAAATAAACCAGACAAAGGCAGTATGGTCATCTATAAAGGTTACAAACCATCTTTTTCTGAAATAGTGGTTAACACCTTTGAAGGTCCCCAAACATCATTGTGGAAAAGGTAAAATGGTTTTGATGCATGATAGGGTCTAGGAATGTAAGGTTTACGTTTGCTCTTTGCCCGATAAACAACTTTCGCATTGAAATGATAAAGGATCAACCTTTTGAAATAACACTGGAAACAAATGTTTTAAATAAGAAAAACTAGGATGGCCCATGACCTACAATGCCAAACCATTATTTGATCACGAGCGAGAAAGAGAACTAATACTACTCGAGTCCTTGAGCAATTTTATTACTAGGTAAATTATCCTCGAAATAATAGAGGCCGAGTTTGATCATCTAGACTTGCGATCGTCTTCCCAGAGTTAGGTCTGAAAAATACAATGAGATTCAAAGAAGGTAACACAACAATGAGCATCTCTAGATAATTTGCTGACAGACAGGAGATTACAAGCAAGTTTAGGGACATGGAGAACATCTTTAAGATCTATTCCCTCAGAAATTTCTATCAGACCTTTTCCTGCAATTGGTGAGAAATTTCCATCGGCTATCCTAACCTTCTTATTTCCGGGACACGGTGAATAAGATTCGAAACGAGATTTGAAGAATTGGTCATATGGTCGGATGCTCCGAATCGATTATCCATGGAGCGAGATGATGCGAAATGACAAGCTAGAGCATTTAATTCATTACTGTGTGTGCAACGAAGCATTAGGAGTACCGAGATGCGGGTTGGTTTTTGGCGGTGTAAGAAGATGCTCCATCGCTCCTTAGTGAGAGGAAGGCTTCGGCCTCATTAGCGAGTAGGAAGGTTCTACGACTTGTCAGCTGGATTTATCTTTCCGGTTTGCGGAGTTTCCATGGATTCTCCAACAATTTTCACGGGCATGACGAGGCTTGTTGCGAAATCACACCAAACACGTGACTTTTCATCGGGTTTGCGATATGTGGTGGCTTTGTTATAGCCTCCACCGTGGTTACCGAGGGCGAGAACCTTCCTGACAACTCCGAGGTCCCTTCTTGCCCAACATCACATTCCTCAGACTTTCCTCTCTTCGACTTACGAAAATACTTCACCAATTGAAGCGGGGGGTTGTCTTCCAATGATTCTCCCACACCTCATCAAACTCGACATTGAGGCCGACGAGAATTTGAAGATGCGATTATCCTCCACGGTCTTCTTATGATGGCGTGCATCCTCGCGATTTCCATTCATAGGTATTGAAGAGATCCGGATCTTGCAGTTCGTTTCAATGAATTGAAGTATTTTGTGACGTTGTCCCCCCGCCTTCGCATTTCAGAGTACGAGGCGGTCAATTCAAAGATACGAGATTGGTTCCCTAAATCGAGTACATCGATTGACATTCTCCCAAAGCTCTTGTGCAGTTGGATAGCACATGTAATTAGAGATGTCTTCTTCCATAGAATTCACAAGCCATGTCATTACCATGGAATTCTCGGCATCCCATGTGGCATAGTTCGATCATCCTTTGCGGAGCCGCTTCTTTTCACCGTCGAGGTAGCCCATTTTCCACGTCCTGCGATGTACATCGAGCCCGATTGAGACCATCTCGGAAAATTGTCACCATTCAAGCGAATTGTGGTGATTTGAATGGTGGGATCCCGAGGTAGTTGTATTGATTTTACGAGTCGGTGGTGGTGGTGGATTCGGTTGAAGTATCCGACATGGTGTCAGAGAGAGCAGGGATTGAATGAGAGGAAGAAGGAGAGATTTCGGCAAACAATTTGCCTGCTCTGATACCAACTTGAAAAGAAAGGTTTTTCGGGAATACTTAATCTCTTTCATTGATAAACTATTTATAGGATTTACCACGGACATATACGAGATCCTTCAATTCAGGAAAACAAATCACTGATTTTAAGGGAAAGAATAACTCCTAACAATTACTTTCCTATAATACAGAGATTGACAACTAATTAGCTAATTTACAGCTTTACAAGGATTATATCCCAATCAGTTTCGATTTTCCAACACTTATAAATGGTCAAACTTCCTTTTAAATCACACATGACACACAAGTATTATCTATCAAGCATTTTGTTATGTATAAATTCTTCCCATACGACGGCTAAAGTACACATTCTTTCTCACGATTCCATTCAGTGTTTCATATAATAACTTGACACAATTCTACCACAAACCTCCATGTGGAATTGGGACCATGAAATGGATTTACAAAACAAATCAGGTAATAGGAGTGCTTATAACTGCAGAAAAAATTTGTCAAGAAAATGCTTCTACAACAAATTCAGTGGAATAAGAATGCCCAAGTTTAGATTAACACAAAGTATAGCCTCAAGAAAGTGTCGCAACACAAAAATGCAGCCTCAAAGAATCCATTAACAGAGGGGGAAGAAAGATGCACTAATGGTATTGATCTAAAGTCAGGGATTTCCAGGATTCTTTTCATCTGTAAAGTGGAGGAAATATTTGCATTGCAATGAAATCTTGTAAGAAATTTGTCGCATTTGTCCTATTATAATTACAGTAATTCTACGAAGAATCATGGAAGTCTTTTTCATATGAAATTGTTTTAATGTTACACAACATAATGTCTCACAGAATTGAAATTCCAGCAGTAACAACCACAAAGCAACTATTGGATATATTACACGGTATCCTATCTCCAATATTGACAAAATTTATAGATTATAACAACCGAAAAATTAATAAACACAAACACTACATTTACAGGCAGAAGCAGCACGAGAACAAAGATATAATATGGACCATTATCAATAGCTTACCGCTGAGGAACCCTCATGACGGGAATAAATCAACACTTCTGACTGGATTGTATGATGCTAACCAATAGAGTTCTGGGAAATCATATGTATATTTCATTCAATGAGCAACCAATATTGGCATGCTTCCATTGATATTTGATTCTGTGAATCTTTGTGCTGGAGTTATCATATTTTTTCACTAGCACGCTTTATCTGAAGGGCGGCTCTGACAACATCACCCCGCGTTATTATGCCAACCTTTGACAGAGCAAAGAGAAACCAATAGGAATCTAAGTGCTGCTGATGGATGTTATCAAATCCCAACAAAGAATACGGAGAAGAATCATTTTACCAGTTTGCCGCTTCCATCTACAACTGGCAGTCGATGGTACTTTGTGATAAGCAATAACCTATAATTAGCATCGAATAGATTTAATATCTACTCTTCGAGGCAACAATATTTAGGAAATTTAATTAATTTATATTATAAACACCTCAATTTTACCCCTTCATACTTTCAAATAAAGAAATTGAAATTCTAGAATCATTTTACTACCATGCAGAACTTCTGAAGTCTTCTTGTAAATGTCTAGCACCAATAATTGTGTCGAGAGGAATTTAACAAAAAAGAAGAGAAAAGTTAAAAACTGAGGCAACCAGATTTTTCATGCTGCTAGAGGTGCATGCCTGCCGATTCACAAGGTTTTTTCATAAATACCCCACACCACACTCTGTTTGACACCACATGCACGTTTAAGGATCTCCATCCACATAACTTGCATACCATGGGGCCCCTCTCCCCTCCAAAACTTAAATACGAAAGGGAAGAGTTAAGTGTGACATTATATTGATTTGTGAGATTCATTCTAATGAAGAAAAGCCATACAGATGAAGGTTTTAAAAGCTTGTATACTGCTATTGAAATTTAATCAAATGAAACATCCCAGACAAAATTATTTAACAATGTGCCTAAATAAATTTTTTTTTCCATCTCCTTTTGTCAGCCATATTCTGCTTATTGCCTTCAATAATGGTAGAAAATGATTAATAGGGCATACTTTCTTAAAAAGGTTCCTTCATGATGAACGCGTCTACTTTTACATGTTCATCACACTTCAGTATTTATTATTGCAGATCTCCTCTTCACTTTTTCAATGGTAATTAAGGATGATTAAACCAGTCTTTTTTAAAATCTTAGTTCAATCTTATCTCAGATTTAGAACCCATTGTTACAGAGTGTAAATTTGGTGGGGATGCAACATCAAGCAAAGAAAGAATCTCAATTACATCACCAAGTAGAAAACTTAGATCAACGTTTATGTCAAGGAAAATATAATCAAAGAGAAGAAGTTAATACCTGACAGCATCCTCGAGGTTGGTGTTTTCACGCACAACAAGGGGAGCATCTGTCATAAGGTCTCCAATAACCTTCCCATAAGTTTTATTGAGTAGCTTCTGGATTTCATTAAATGTCTGTAATGCCTCAAAAAATTAGAAACTGATGAAGAAATAAGCATGTGTGTATATAAACTTATGAATTCCTACAGATAAGCTTAAATATCTTTATTAACATATTATCCAGGAAACACAGTCATTACTATCCATAATATTTTGGTTGCAGCATTCTATGCTATTTGCGTGCTAATATGTTAGATTGATCTCAAGGATACTCACCATAGGCAATGATTGCATGTAAAGTCCCAATAAATCTATAAACTACAATTCATTTGTGGAAAAATGACAACTCAGGCTATTTTAAAATCACAATATAATTCATATTATACTATTGTAACCATTATTTTTCCTTTAGTGCCAAAAAGTAAGACAGCGCATCGCATTAGCACCATTCACTACACATTTTCCCGAACAAAAATATTATTTTTAATGTCCATTACAGCAAAATTGAGCATTGCTTATCAGTTACCAAGTGTAGAGGATTCAAACATGGAAGGACGATTTTTACATACTTTCCAAGAACTATCAACGTCAGGAAAGATGTTTGAATCATGCTGACCACCACCTGAAATTCATAGACAGGGAAATAGGATAAAACTAGACGTCACTGCTATAGTAAGCAAATGAACTTGTCAAGTTCATTTAACTCGGAGAAAATATGACGCATCTAATAAGTAAAACAATATTTAATATGACTATTATCGAAACTTTGATATGATCATATTGTCTCAAGTATCTTGAGACTAGTCTGGATATTTGTAACACTATATAGGCCTAGCCGAGAATACAAGCCACCACACTTGGATGACAAAGATGAATAATGCTAATTGCAGGCCCCACAGCTTGGAAGCAACTTAATTTCAACAGTTTTATTATATATTTATTTTTGTTTCGGGGGTTTACTATTATTCCCACTCCATAAAGTGAAATATGAAATTCATTCCTCTAAATTTTTGGAGCTTGGGTATCGCACTTTGGAGTGCAGATATCAGTTCATTTGTCTCGTCTAATTTTTGCTAAAATGACAGGTAATTCAGCAATGGAAAAATATGGATAACACTAAATAGGCCTAGCCGAGAATACAAGCCACCGCACTTGGGTGACAAAGATGAATAATGCCAATTGCAGGCCCCACAGCTTGGAGGTGATGAAAGTGAGTAGTTTGTATCCCCTAACTCAACTTAGAGTCGACCCACAAAGATTTTTCCAAAAAAGAAACAGCCCTTTTTTGTCCAATAAACTGTTTATCCAAAGTTCAAACCACGCATGCTAATTATGTAGGTTCAAATCTTGTTATCAGGTAATATTTGAAATTCTCGCCCCCATAGAAAGTAACCTCATTCAAACAACTCATGCTCCCTGCTATTCTAAATAATCTAGCTAAATTCCAAGAATGTGCATGCAGTGAAAGAAATTAGAAGATGTCATTGACGTTTTGACTTCGTTTCAAAACTGCAATGATACCTGAGATGGAGTCAATTGCCAACATGTCATAGTCAGAGACAACACCAACCTGCAGCACACATGTTTAATTAATCAATGATCCCATCCGAGGCGACCTTTACATGAAGAACTGGAAAAGAAATTTTATTACAACGATTTTACATCATGCACAAAAACAACATTACAATTTGTTCAAAATTTAGGCACATATTTAAGCATTGACTTGAGCTGGACTACTACTGCAAGAAAGCCAAACCGACTCACAAGCTTTAAGAGCTTGAATCGAGTGGAGTCAAGCTAGACTCAATCATTCTCGAGCTTGAGCCAGTTCGAACTGACTGAAAGAGTAAATCTAACTAAGCTAAAGTATTAAGATAACTGCTCCTAAGCTTGACATACTTCTACTATTTTATATAAATGTATTGAAAATTATTTAGTAATTTTAGAGTTACATGTTTGATTTTAGAAACAACTTTGATATGGTTAATGAATTATAATTTAAATCCTAGAATGAAAAATACAATTTCAACAGCTCGTGCATAGTCCAAAATTTATGTTTCATATACCCAATAACAAATATTTTTCAAAATTCTTCAATTGAATTCGCCATAATTGTATCCATATACTAACACAAACAAATTCAGAGACCATATGTGCAATTTCTCTAATAATAAACAAAAAATGGTAAGCCTTGCTTCAAAGTGGTTTTTTGAAAATCACTCTTCGCCCACTCATTTTTAACAACACATTCTTCAAAAAACAAATAATAATAATAATAATAATAATAATAATAATAATAATAATAATAATAATAATAAATCAATTTCCACGTTTTCCCATATCTTTTCTCCACTTTTTAGTTTTTAACCACACATTCTAAAAAAATCACTTTCCAAAAAAATAACTTCTCAAAGAATCACTTTCACACAAGTCCTAATGGTAAGAGCAAAGCCACTGGGAGGAAATAGGAAAGTACCAAGTTCCAGTCATCATCAATCACGGGAAACCCTGTAACTCTTTTCTCAACAAGTTTCTCCAATGCTGTACATGCAAAACAAATGCTGAAAAATAGAAGGTGAAACGTACGGTTAGAACAAATAAAAGGGTATGAAATACCTTCGTCGACTGTAGTTGTAGGTTTTACAACATGCAAACTCTCTTTTCTTGTCATAAAATCACCAACGTTATACGTTTTCTCACGAAGCTGTAAATTAACAAACATTAATAATAAGAAACATTGAGGAAACAAAGAATCGCGTTAAGTAGAGGCAATAACCAGAGCCTTGGGGGTGGGAGGGTGGGGGAGGGGGGACTTCATGGAAATGTAGAATTCTGCTGCCTTTTCTTTACAAGGATCAGATTTTGCTAAAATTGGCATTTTTCATTCAAGAATTTACCCAATTAACATGGCATCATCATTAATGAAGACAACTGTTGGATTGTCTAATATCCACTTTCCAACTTTGTTCTACCGAGTAATGCCAATTTCACACACTGAACTGTAATATTGCTCTCTCTCATTTTACTCTCTATAAACCGGTACTACCCTGACTCCCTATGTCCGAACACCTTTGCAACTCACGTCTATAGCACGTCCCACACCCATATGTATCCATATAAGCTGACTGACTTGATCGTAGTAGTGCATTTGGTCGCCTCTCCCACCTTCGAGAAGGTCGCATATTCCTAAAGGTTTGTCCAAGTGTGTAGGGCAAGAGCTACGTGGAAGTGAGTGGAGTAGGGATCTATTGGCCACATCATCGGTGTAGAAATCGAGGTCAACGTCACTTCTACCTCACCATGGATTGTGTTGATATGGTTGATTCCGGTCACACGGAAGGAATATTTTAATAATCAACAAGTCCCAATTGATTACTTAAGAAATAAAAATAAATATCTTGGACAACGCCACAAAATAGCCATATCAAACCAACAAGTCCCAATTATGTTGGAAGGTCATCTTCTTTGCTTCTTTTGTTGCAAATTACATGCAAAACGCCTGATTCAAGCTATTCTTCGAATCCGCTTCAATACGTTAACATCCCTTTCACAACGTTTTAGTTTCTACAGCTCTTCTCACTGACACCTCACTTCATTATGAACTCGGGTTCTCTTAATCTTTGATAAGTAGCGTATAAGTAACCGTTATTGTATAAATATGGAAAGCTATAGAGGAACGATGAGAACTTACAGGCACAGAATTGGCAGTGTCAGCAGTGGCAGAAGAGGCAACCGCCGCAAGCCGTCGTCGGCGGGAAGTGGAATTAACAGCGACATGCTTGCTACAGAGGGGACGGCTATAATGAGCGATGGTGCAGGGGAAACTCCGGTGATGGATGGTGGAGATTACGCCTAAACGTGGAACAACTGTTTGAAAATGAGCTAGGAGAATCGAATCCATCACAGTTAAGAAACAATGATCGAAGCAGAGAAATGCTACTAATATCTATGTGTGTGAGAGCGGAAGCGTCGCTGTTTAAGAGCAGATTCTAATGCTTTGCGTATGAAAGTGCATTGCTTTCTCTCTCGGTAAAGCGCCGCCCAAATTGAAGGTCGGTAGGATATATTCTTAGCGCGTGTTTTGGTAGGAGAATCTGTGGTTTGAAAGAATACACGGAGGATGAAATTAGGCAGGAAATTCTGTTCCTTGCATTTTCTTGGAAAATATCTCATGAGCACGTTTGATCAGCAAAATATCAAAATACATTTTCCTCTTTTCTTTTTAATTCATTAACACATTTTTCAATAAAATAATATTACACATAAATTTAAATTTTTTTTAAATTTTTTAACCACACATGTTCAATCGAATCTATATTCCAAAACACATTTTGGCAAAAGAATGAGGTTCAAACAGAATTAGATAAGAGGGGGTGTTTGAGCCCTATTATTTTTTAAGAATGTATTTTAAAATAGAATATTGATGAAGAATGTGTGGTTAAAAAAGAATGAAAATTAATTTAAATATAATATTATTTTAGTTAAGAATGCGGTTGAAAAGAATAGGGAAAATTATATTTTAGAAAAAATGGGAATCAAACATCCTTTAAGTACAAAATACTCTTTATTTTAAAGAATTAATGTTTAAAAATAAGTTTCTAGAGACTCTATTTTAAATTAGAGAGCGGGTTTATCGCTCCAAATTTAGAGAGTCAAACTCAATCTATATTCTTAATGTACAATGATTACATTTAATAAAACACATATTTTCAATATTCTACTTTTTAAATTATTCAAACTACGTTGATTGGTTAACTTATATACAGAAAATTACATTAAATAAAATATAAAGAGAAATCAATAAATATTTATTGAGGAAAGCAGAATGAATAACCAAAATAGAGAGTTTGTTGGAGTGTATAAAAATTTTGACTCTCTAAATTTAAATATACTCTTTGTAATACATAAGATACTCTTTATAAATAAAAAATCTATTGAAGATACTCTTAACATATTCAAGAAACTCTCTAACATTAACATATTTTATAATTTAGCGAACATATATAATTAGAGAGTACAATTTTTTAATTACTCCAATTGTTTTTGGTTTTTAATGTTTAGTTATTGTTTGAGCCTCATTTTTTTTTATAAAAAATAGAGTTTGGAAAATTACGTTAAATAAAATATAAAGAGAAATCAATAAATATTTCTTGACAAAAGCATAATGAATAGCCAAAATAGAGAGCTTGTTGAAGTATATAAAAATTTTAACTCTTTAAATAAATATGCTTTCTATAATACACAAGATATTCTTTATAAATAAAAAATCTCTTGAAAACATATTTTATAATTTAGCGAACATCCATAATTAGAGAGTACAAATTTTTAACTACTCCAATATCTTTGTGTTTTTAATATTAAGTTATTGCTTAAGCCTCGTTTTTTATAAAGAGTTTGAAATAGTATTTTTTTTGGAGAAACTGCCATTAAAAAGTTGGAAAAAATTTTGTACTCCCAAAATATATTTATTATTTTCTTCTATATTTTAATTTTACTAACTTTTCTTCAAATTATTATATTATTTTCTTTCATTAAAAATTGAAATACTTATTGTGATACATACGCTGTTCACAATTTTTCAACTACATTATACATAAGAAAAAGATTAAAAACTTTAATTTGACTTTTTCTTAAAAAAAATCTAGAAAAGCAAGCCGAACTAGCAATTTTTTATCCCTTCTCTCTCCAATATATAAATTCCAATTTTTTACCTCTTTCGAAAACGGCATATAAATCAAAAAACTAAAAAAAATGATTTTTCTGCTTAGGTTTCTATCACCTTAGAGTAGTGGTGGAAATTGGCCGAGTCGAGCCCGACTTGGCCCTAATGTCCACGAGTTTGAGTTTGAGTTTGAGCATGAGCCGAGATTCGGCTCGCGAGTCCTTTTTTTTAATTAATTAAATTAAGCCTCCATCATTTTTAGGACTCGGCTACTTAAATTTCAAGTAGGTGGAATTAAAAATTGTACAAGAACAACTTGTTCGTGTAATTTATTTATTTTTTAAATTAAAGACAGTATTATAAAATAACAAATTTTGATTAATACGCTCCCGACAACATATAATTTTGGCATATTTATCTTGCAGTCGGAAATGAGCGCCTTCTCAATCATTCACGCTCATTAATGCTTCCAAAATATCCCTTTTAAGTCAGCTCATAACCTCGGACAAAACCCTCTTATCTATACTAAAAGCAAACTCTGAAACTATAGTGCTAACTGGATGTGTTAGCAGGTATTTTCCAATCGCAGAAATCCCTAGCCATCATCGTTCATACTTTCGCCAGAATTCAATTACTTCTTTCCAACTTCTTTTAATTGTTTTGTTATTAGGCATATTATGATTAAAGTAATCAATTAATTTAGTACACATTGCATTTGGACTTGCGTTCGATATTTGATTACATGCGATAGACAAGTTACTACTGGATAAACCTATTGCATTTGCATCAATCTATATGCGTTAATGCCATTGAATAAAGTTAATATTTCAGCGTCATCGTCTTCAATATCGGTGGGAGGAGTAGGTGCAGAGGGTACCCGACTAATATTTGTATACATTCGTTCTGCATATAATTCATACATCTCACATAAGTTTATTCTAAATTTCTACAAGTGATAGTTTTATTAAAAGTTAAAGCTTTTAAAATTTGATGAATTACATATCTAGTACCAGATAAATTGTATCAAAAGTCCACAATGCATGTTAAAGGAAATAACATAGACAAGTTTTCCCAATTTTTTAAAATTTTTTATTTCATAGAATATATAATTGCACTAAAATCGGAATCATTTTTGTATTTATGAAAAATCCTTGCAATTATATAAAAACGTTCAAGCACCATACAACTTGTGGGATAGTAAACTCCAAATAAAATATTTGTAAAGTCATAAAAATTTGTCAATTTTTTAAAATTTTAAAAGCTAAAAGTTAATCGAATTCATTTAAAATAGTTTCACCATCATTTATAATATATCTATTGTTATAAAATTCAGTAATTAAATATTCAAAACATTCTCATGATTTTAATAATAAATGGAATTCCATCTATACTATACGTCATTAACAAATGTTTTCGCAATTTTCACCCAAATTCGACACAAAATTCTTCAAAGTCTTGTTTCTACTAGGTGAAATCTCAATATATACTAGTACATCTCTAATTTTTTGAATTTAATTCTTAATATATTTCAAATCATCATGCACGATTAAATTAAAAATGTGACACACGTAATGAATATGAAACAAATAACCACAGAAATCGGGCTGAATGCCCTACACAATTTATCGATAACTGTCTTATTAACAATAGCGTCGTCGAATGTAAACGAACAAATTTTACTCTCGCAATGATATTATTTAATAATGTTCATAACAACGTTATATATATTGTTAGCTTTGTGAATGAACTCTTAAAAACAATAATATTTTTATGCCTACACCAAAGTATGTCTATGTAGTGTGCAGTTGTGGTTATATAAGTTCTCTTATTAATCACTTCACATATACTCGGCCCTCGTTTGGGCCACCTTATTTTCTCATTAAAATGAAAAATATTACCGTTATCCATCACATCAATATTTAAATTCAAATTTTCTATCTCTTGTGTGGGCCCCAATAACGGCTATATTTTTCATTCTCATTCTACAATAAGGTGGTTCAAACAGGGTCTCGAAACTAAAGATATGACACCCCCCATATTTTTACAAATCGATAATCAATTATTTCTTTGTACGAAGGAAATATTCTATTTATCTGAATAAAGAGTATTTAGACTTACCCCAACGTACCTCGGTTGAAGATATTCTTTTACGTAAGTGGCGAAATATTGATTGTCCGTTATTGCTAGAGGCAAATCAGAAATGGTAACGAATTTCATCATTCATGTTCGAGGTTTCTCTTCCAAATATATCCACGTGGAAAGTAGCGAAGAAATAGAACCGGCGCAAAAAACTACAAAATTACAGTTGCATTTGACCAGCGGCAAAAAACCTATGTTTGGCTGTACATGCTTTGTAATGACAGTTGAGGTAAGTGGTACCAATGCCTTTTTGTCATGCTAATCGTTGTTAACAATATTTACATACTATTTTAGACTCTGGGACTCTTCGACCACACGACCCGTTGAAATCAATTTAAAGCGATCTCAACATTTTACCTTTTTTTTCCCTTTCGCTTCCCTCTTGTATCAGGAATTCCTATTCCTTCTCATTTTATGCTTCGGGAACATCAATGTCATCAAAATCAATTAGATTACTACTTCTATGAGCATCCAAATATGTGGCTTGTTTGTGAATGATTTTAATCCAATTAAAATTGAAAATATAGTCATTATTGGGTCTCACCCGTCTAATAAAAGTCAACAATAACGGCTAGTTTTTCAATTTTAATCCGATTTTAATCCTTCCCAAACAAGCTCATGGAATATTTTCGAGAATGGGTACTTCATTTAGATCGAAAAATTCATTATGAAATTGACTTTATGGTGTCATATGTGATTCGCTTCTGATACTGAACAATCCCTCAATAAATGAGTTTGGATCCATTTGTAAAGATGTAATGTATAATAAGTAAATAAAGAATATGGAAATAAATCAAGAATTGAAAGAAAGTTGATGTGTAAGATTGTAATTGTAAATTTGTATGTGATAGTTGATATTGAATAATTGAAATTGAAGGTAAAAATGAAAATGAGTAGATTGTAGAATGTGGAAGTGAGCGAGAGTTGTTGGAATGTTGTGTGAAAAAATTTGGAAATGAGTTTGGGTATTTATAGAGTTAAAAAAAGGAATAAATAAATAAAGTGGTCAAAACGACCACTTTGAAAGTTCAGTGACTGTTGTAAATGGTCACTATTCATCACGAGCCGCTCGACCCGTTTGACATCCCTACTTTAGAGCAACTTTTCACGAGATACGAGACTAAATTCTATATCAAATTCAAAATTTGAATCATAAAAAGGTAAAATCAAGTAAAGGTGGGCAAAAAATCGAAAAAATGACAAAATCGTCCAAACCAAATCGTGTCGGGTCAATTTGAACAAAAAAAAAAAAAATCTGGTCCGATTAATTTTTACCATTTAAAAGTCGAGTCGGGTCGATTGTGGTTTAAGCAACCAATATGTTAATCGACCAATACATCCCGCTGATACATTTTTTGATCTCTACCGCTCTTTGTTCGCTGAAAATCGTACCGCAAGCGCACGGGTCGCGTTCAAGTAATAAAGTGGACCTTAAGAGTCCGGATTGTCGATCCCACGAGGAATGTATACTTTGGATTACACAATTTTAATCGATTTTAATTCTAACGACAAAAATAAACACATACATTTAAAAATAAGATTTAAAACTAACAATCTACAAAATAAGAAAATAAAGGTGTCTTGGCAAATTTCGGAGGGAAAAGTGTGGTTGGAATTTACAACGTCGCTTAACCTATTGTTTCATTGATCTCGAACCAATTATGTGCCGATGCATATTATCAAAATGCGATAGTTAGACCCGATTCTCCTGTTTTAGCTAATACCCTATTTCGAGCGAATATTAACCCTAATTAGTCAGTTCATACCACATATTTCTATGTCGATACAAAATTGACCAATTGCATGAATATCTGTGAAAATAGCTCAATGGGTAACTCAAAGTAGGTGTATATTTCTATATCACCTAAACGCGCAAAAGATATACTAATGCAAATCCGAGGTATCAAGCATTTCGGTCTAATTAATGCAATCATTGTTCAACAGTCACAAATAATTACCTAATAATTTCATCTTGTCGTCACAAAAATGAAATCATCTTAAACATGATGATCGATACACTATGATTTTGATAACAACTGCATTTATCACTAAACATGTAGATATATCGATAATCAATGAAACAACTAGGTTAAATTCAATTCATAAATTCCAACACAACAAACCAACTCATTTTATAGATATAATAACAAAGGAGATATATAAACATATTCATTACAAGTTTGGCAAATAAATAGAGAAATCAAAGTATAGATAAACCCTTTTTTAGCTTGGTATTGATCTTCCCCAATTCTTTGCCAAGTCCTTTGTAGTAATCTCCCTTTTGCTCTATGATTTCCTCTCTTCCATGAGCCAAAAACACAAAAGAAAAGGAAAGAAAAAGAAAAGAAAAGGAAGAAGAAGAAGAGAGAGAAAAAAAAAGAGAAACTAAACTAAAACAAAACTAAACTAAAACTAATAAAAATAAAAACTAATCTATCCTATTTCTATTCTACTAAAACCGTCCCAGCCACTTGTAAAAAAATGGGATATTTTTGCTTTGCTTAGTCTTTAAGTAATTCAAAATATCCTAGCAAAAAATTGCAACCAAGTCCTTGAACTTTCGGAAAGTGGCAAAATAGTCCATCAACTTTGATTTAGTACAATTTGGCCCTTGAATTTTGACCTTCAGTTCAGCTAGGCCCTTTATACATTGCATCTCAAGTCCTCCAAGTTTCTGGCATGTGCAATTTGGTCCCCAACTTCACATTTTTGTCCATTTTTAGTCCATTTCTTCTCCTTTTTGCGCCATTCTTCTTCTTGACGGGGTTTTAGCCTACAAAAGTGAAAATTACATAATTATACACAGAAATATACTCAATATTATTTCTAATTAAATCCAGAAAAGTGCCGAATAAGTGTGTTTTTGCACACTTATCACACTTCTACCACAACTCCAATTTCCAAAAGATAAAAACGCAAGGAGAATAGTTTTGGTTGTAAACTTTAATTTGTAGCCTTGTTGTCATTTTAGTGTAATTGTTTGTTGGTAAACTATTGGATATATATATATGATAATTTTGGAGATATCAATCATTTACTGTTTACATTATATATTGTTGATACGCACTATGCAAGTAATACAAATATATATAGGCAATCAAATGTTTTTAACCCAAAATAGTTAAAGCAAATTTTTTATTATTATTATTTTTAACTCGGACCAATGTGCAAACCAACTTAGCCAAACCGATTTGGTTTGGTTCAGTTCAATTTCAAAAGTTGGATCAAGTCGATTTGGATTGAAATTTACCCAAATTAATCATATCGATTTTGGGTTGAGTTTAAAATCAACCCAACCCGACCCATACCCCATGCCTATACTTAGTCTTCTTTCACCTTAGAGCAACTATTTCAAGAGATAGGGGACTAAGATCTATCACCGAGTCAAAGTTTGGATCGTAATTAGGCGAGACATAATGGCAAAATTACCCAACAATGTCTGAATCGAGGCCAATTCAAAAAAAAAAATTTTAGACTCTTTTGGCATCAAATGTGAAGTTCAAGGGCTAAAATATCCAAAAGTAAGCCCCCGTTTGGCACCCATTTTTTTCCAATTCTCATTTTCATTCTTTTTCTTCATTTCAACCACACATTCTATCAATAAAATATTACTACACATAAACCTAAAGATTCTCCTTACTTTTTAACCACACATTCTTCCATCAATCACTATTCAAAAACTAATTTTTCTATTAAAATGGGTGTCAAACACCCCGAAAGTGTGAAAATGTAAATCCACAAAATATCTCACGGTCTCAACTCGACTTCAAAAGCCAAGTGCAGGACACGTCACCTCTGAAACCGATGCTGGACCCACTCAGCCTAATCCAACGGGTACATTTCATTGTACAGATAATCTAGGGTTTTGAGAAGAATATACACGTAATCCCTGAGAATATATATAGCCTTGTTTGTGTCTGCACTCCTAAATTTATCACCTTTTTTCTCTGTCTCTACGGGCATCGCCGTTGCTTCCGGCGGCGATCTTCTCCCCTTCGTCGGATATCCGACCTATCCATCCTTCCCTCTCCTCTCTTAATCCAAAATTCAAAAAAGAAAAAAATTAGCGAAGTTCATAAAAAAATTCAAAATCCGTACATTCCGATTTTCTTTTGTCAACCTGCAGTCAAGCAGATTAAATTCTATTTACATGTTCTTTCTTTTGATTCAAAATAAGAAGAGGAGAGGGAAGTGATAAGAAAAAAAAAAGAAAAAAAAAACGAAAACTTTTCGAAAAAGGAAAAAAAAGTTTTTTTTAGGGAGACTGAGATGGCGGCGCAGGTTCAGATAGATCCTCAGATGCAGGCAGTGAACGCGGCGGCTGCCGGAGGTGCCCAGCTTGTGACGTCACTATACGTGGGTGACCTCGATGTGAACGTGACGGATTCGCAACTTTATGATCTGTTTTCCCAGATGGGAGTTGTGGTATCGGTTAGGGTTTGTAGGGACCTTGCTAGCCGGTGGTCTCTTGGGTATGGTTATGTCAACTACGGCAACCCTCAAGATGGTTTGTAATTTATGTTTCATTACTAGTCTTCTATTTTAGTGGTAATCGCTCTGCTTTATTTGTAATACAAACTTGCAACAGGGACGTGGACTTCCGAAGATGATTTGTGTGATGTGCGTTTACATTTAGATGTGAATTTCCTGAACATATCAAATTTCCTGAACATATCAAATTTAGTTTAGTGCGATTAGAGATAAGGCACAGCGTAAAGAAGACCCAGATTTTTGAGTAATTGATCTAGCATATCTCTTTGTACTTGGTGCATATACTGATAGTGCATAGAGGCTTGGATAACATGGTGGTTTTATGATACAAATTATAATTGGTTAACACTAACAAATGCACAATTCTCAGTTTGTTTAAGCTGTGAATGCCCGGTTTCCAGTTCAAGGGTATTTGGAATTGTCTTGAAACTATTTGCATGTCTGGTGTTTTAGATCACACGATGAAAATCTTCCCTATCTCTACCTACTGTGATCTTGTTTATTGATAACAATTTCGGTACATACAATTATTTACCTATTAAGTTTTTTGCATTGCTGGAGTTGCAAGATCACATTTTAAGAAAGCCCGTCAATGTTTTTTCTGTGGTCAGATATTCTTCGATTTCTGAGATACTCCCAAAAAATTCACTACCTGAGAAAACTTGTAGACCGCAATTGTTAACCTAGAAGGTTTTGGTAAAGTTGCAATGCTCCCCGCCTTTATATATTTGTACTACCTAGATAATTTTATAAAGTTCATTTCCCATTCCCTTTTTTT
The DNA here is from genome assembly GCA_035079005.1 of Fraxinus americana. Classification (NCBI taxonomy): domain Eukaryota; kingdom Viridiplantae; phylum Streptophyta; class Magnoliopsida; order Lamiales; family Oleaceae; genus Fraxinus; species Fraxinus americana. Next base: position 8,606,575 of record CM068714.1, read on the forward strand.
GTCAGGATTTTTTGCATATTTTAGTTGGGTGAGAGTTGTCATAATTGTCAATAAGAATACTTATCTAACTTGTTTACGGAGTTGTAGCTTTTGATTTCTTTTCTCTGGCCACGTCTAATGCCCTTTCTTCATGTATGACATAGCGGAGAGAGCCTTGGAGGAGCTGAACTTCACTCCTCTCAATGGAAAACCTATTAGGATAATGTATTCTCATCGAGACCCTAGTGTGCGCAGAAGTGGTGCTGGGAACATATTTATTAAGGTACTGATTCATACCTTTTTTTTCTTTTGGTTCCTGTAGGTCTTTTCCCGTTTCTCTTACCAGGTTACCGTATATTTTATTTTTGGTAGAATTTGGACAAGGAAATCGATCATAAAGCACTACACGAGACATTTTCTTCATTTGGGAATGTTTTATCATGCAAAGTAGCGACAGATGCTTCTGGTCAATCGAAGGGGTATGGTTTTGTGCAATTCACAAGTGAGGAAGCTTCCCAAAAGGCTATTGAGAAGCTAAACGGTATGCTATTGAATGGGAAACAAGTTTATGTAGGACATTTTGTTCGAAAGCAAGAAAGAGAGATGTCAGTAGAGAAGACAAAATTTACGAATGTGTTCGTGAAGAATGTGTCTGAAGAAACAACTGAAGAAGATCTGAGTAAGATATTTGGTGAATATGGATTACTCACTAGTATTGTGTTGATGAGAAATGAAGATGGAAAATCGAAATGTTTCGGATTTGTTAACTTTGAGAATGCAGAGGATGCTGCTAGATCTGTTCAGTTGCTTAATGGTAAGAAATTTGATAACAAGGAATGGTATGTTGGAAGGGCCCAAAAGAAATATGAGAGGGAGCTAGAATTAAAACTCCAATTTGAGCAGAGCATGAAGGAAGCAGTTGACAAATCACAAGGGTCCAACCTGTATATCAAAAATCTGGATGATAGCATTGGGGATGATGAGCTTAAGGAAGTGTTTTCTCCATTTGGTTCGATAACATCATGCAAGGTTGGTTGATGTTTCTGCTTCTGGTTGGAAATGTCACTCTTGACGATTTAATCATGATATCAGCTGCAGTTTGTGAAGATTGTACTAATACTTTGTACAGGTGATGCGAGATTCGAAAGGAGTAAGCCGAGGATCTGGTTTTGTTGCATTCTCTTCCCCTGAAGAGGCTTCCAGAGCTGTAAGTTTTTTTTTTTTTGAAGGGGGGGGGGGGGGGGGGTTTGTAATCTCCTCATTAAAACATCTTTACCCTGTCATATCCTTAAAAGAAGAAAAAGTTGACAATTGTTTATTTGTTATTTTAGCTCTTAGAAATGAATGGCAAGATTATTGTTAGCAAACCTCTTTATGTTGCCCTTGCTCAAAGGAAAGAAGATAGAAGAGCACAGTTACAGGTATTTCCTAGGCTCCTTTCACTTCAATCTATTACTCTAGAAGCCAGTGATGAGAAAATTGAAAAATAAAAAATTAAGGGCAAAATATTGCCTTGTTGCTATACGCAACATATAATTGAACTCTAGTGCTGTTGCTTTCTTCATTCTCCACGTTGAAAGAAAAACTTTCTTCTTCAATGCTTTAATGACCTGTGAATTTAATGCATTTCTTTTATGTTGAGCTGTATGTCTCAGTTTGTGGTATAATACATTGTGAATAATTACGTGAATAACTTGTTTTTTACAAAACATTTTATCTAGGCTCAATTTTCTCAAGTACGCTCAATTACTATGGCGCCTACAGTCACTCCTCGGATGCCAATGTATGCCCCAGGTGGTCCTGGTCTAGGGCAACAGATATTCTATGGGCAACCTCGACCTACCATAATTCCTCCACAAGTAATTATATCTTAATATTGTTGTTTTCTAGAAATATTCCCACTGATTTAAGGTGTAGGCAATATTCGTGACTTGATGATATTGACGACAAATCTTTTGCCTGATTTTACAGCCTGGATTTGGGTATCAACAGCAACTTGTTCCTGGTATGAGGTCTGCTGGACCTCTTATGCCAAATGTCTTTGTGCCTCTGGTTCAGCAAGGGCAGCAAGGTCCACGTCCTGGTGGCAGACGTTCCAATACTGTTCCGATGCAGCAGAACCCGCAGCCAGTTCCAGTAATGCAGCAACAGGTTTTTGACGCATTAACTTGTGCCTTTTTTTCCTTCAAAACATTTCTTGAATGTTATATCATTTCTATGGTTCAGATGCTTCCAAGGGGACGTGCCTACCGTTATCCTCCTGGGCATGGAATGCCAGATGTTTCCATGCAAGGTTTTGCTGGTGGCATGCTTTCTGTCCCATATGAAATGGGTAATATGCCATTGCGTAATGTGAGAATGCCTCAGCCAATTGGAGCTTTGGCATCTGCTCTTGCAAATGCGTCACCCACAGAACAGAGGACTGTAAGCATTTTCTTCCACGTCCTTGATTGATTAGTTCTTTTTACAAGGACGGATTTTCAATCTGGTTTGGATACTATTGCACGTCAAAGTTATATCTGTTCTGAGTATCTGTCCAATGATAATAGTCCTGCGGTTGCCATAGTGTTACTGTTATATTTCTTTCCAAAGATAGAATTTATCGTCATTCCAGCTGCTCTAGTTTCAAATTTTCTATCTCAGTTAAGATCTAGGGTGTGTTTGGGAGAAATTTTAATCAGGATTTTAATCAAAATTTTAGCCGTTAACTATCATATCAGCCACCATTTTGGACTCTCTCTCTCGCAGATGGGGCACACTGGTTGACTGTAACGGCTAGCATTTGGATTAAAATCCCACAAAAATTTCTCCAAAACACACTCCTAATCTGCAAGAAATCATTTATCAATGGTGTTCTAAAAAGCTCGTCTAAATGGTGCCGCCTAGGCTCGAAGTTGGGGCAAAATGTCTTGCTTCGCATTTAGTCGCTTTTTTTTTCCAATTCCTAAACGGCTGGATTTTTTCCTTCCACTTTTTCGTCTTCCCTAGACGTTATTTATTAATTTTAATTTTTTTAAAGTTTTTTTATTTGACTTAGTTTATTAATTTTTTTAAAAACCTTTTATTTGATTTTAATTTCTAGTTTTTAAAAGACTTTTTATGTACAAAAATAAAAAAATGACTTTATCTAATAAAGAGTTAAATAAGATTTAAGTTACAGTGTTATTACATTATGTAATTATGATTTTGAGACTCATTTTTTTTATTTAAAACTCCGAAAACATATATAAAGTTCCTATAAATCTATTAAGTAGGATTTGTCTAGTTGAAAATTGAAACAATGAAAAATAGTCTAATTTTTGCATTTCAAAAATTCAAAAACTGTATAATTGACTAATTATAGGAATTATTAATAAATATAGTATTTTGCAATTTAAGATGTTTGGTATGAATTGTTTTAATTATTAAATGATTTTTAGAATGATTAAAAATTTAAAATAATATTAAAAATAAGAAAATGTTTTTTTACGAGGCCTAGGTTCGCTTAAGCTCGTAAAGCTTGGAAGTTTCCCTCCATGCCTAGCTAGACTTTATATGCTTTTTAGAACACTTTTATCAATGCTTCTAAGCTCTCATCGTGGTGAAGGAGATGACAATTTATTTGTTGATTGCGTTTGTCTAGCCGTTCTTTTTTTTTTTGGTCAAAAAAAATCTGATGCATATGCAGCTGTCTTGATGCATTTTTTGTTAAATATTTAAGGCCATACTGCGAAATATTTATGTTTTGCCCCATTATATTTACGTTTCTCAAAGAAATGCAGAACCTTTTTCCTGTGATCGTTTCATCCAATTATGATACTTATTGCTAAAGTTCTTTGAAGAAACTTATTCTAAGATGTGAGAAACTCGTTAACGCTTACAAGTGGGCCCTCAAAATTTCAGTTATTTTCCAGCTATGAGTGGTGTATTTGACAATAATGTTCACTTGATATGGATGTACATGTTCATCCTTTAAGTCGGGGGACTAATATCCTTTTAGATATTGACTGAATAATTCTTATTCATTATTTGGTAAAATTTAACACGTCTTGTATGTGTATCATTAATAGTAATTTGAATGTGGAGTTGAATGTTTTGTCTGCAGATGTTGGGCGAAATTCTGTACCCACTGGTCGAACAGATAGAGGCTGACACAGCAGCGAAGGTGACTGGCATGCTTCTGGAAATGGACCAGACGGAAGTTTTACACTTGCTGGAATCACCAGATGCTCTAAAAGCTAAGGTTGCAGAGGCTATGGAGGTTCTGAGGAACATGTCTCAGCAGCAGGCCAGCAGCCTGGCTGAACAGTTGGCTGCTTTGGCATTGAATTAATGATTTTATGTGAAATGTAGGTTGAATTTTATGCTGTGGGTTTAAATACTTGTGCTAAAATTTCGATGCAAGTTTATGTTATGGTTTGTTATACTCTAGAACGCTTGATGACTTGGGAACTCGTGACATTTTCTGTTGGTGTTTCATTTCTTTGAACATTAAAAGCATGGTTGGGTTTTCTATTTTCAAACTTATAAATAAGGTTTTGGAATATTTTGATTTTCATTTCTATCGTTTGTGGTGATGAGCAAATTATGTTTTCTGGTAGGATTGCCTGAATTATTCCTAGAGAACTTGCACGGGCATCGTTTACCATTGTGTACTTGTACTTCTCCGTTTGATTAATTTTTATTTGTTCACGATTGTTGGTTCAAGATTTTGATCACTTTGAAGTATTTCATTCCCAATAGTTAAACATTTTTAAGTATTTTTATTTGTTAACGATTAGAGCTTTTGCTCTATAGTTATTCATAAAAGGCCCTCGTAACCTAACCCGAACTGCACTACCCAACCTCTTTCACAATAAGGGGTACCATAACCTTTTAAACTAGTTATATATTCACGCCACGCGAGCTTAATAGTTACCTCTTAGGTCAAGCATCTTGGTGAATAGCATGCCTTTGTCTCATCCCTACATTTGCAGCTTCCCAATTATTTTGAGCATAACCGGTGCCACTTTCTTTAGAACTTTGAGTGCAAGAATTAATTTGCCTTTACCAATTCTCTCTATAATTATGGAGTCGGCGACCAATCAATTATCGGTCATCACGTATTGAATTGTGGAAGTTGGTGAGACGTACATGAAACCGTTTAGCACAGAAGCACAGCAAACTGAATCCAAGGCAAATCGATACATTGTTGAGTTCATGACTAATGGGTAGCCAAACACTGCATCTTGCTAAAACATATGGAACACAAAATGCAGTAAAAGCAGCTTGATGATAATTGGATACACGATCTCCTGAAGCACCCAAAGACCTTGAAGCCTAGAGAAACCGTCTTCTCTCACCCTTTAAATTTTACACACCAGCTCTAATCCACCAGCATGATCGAGCATGACCTGATTAACAAAGTTAATTAAGTGTCCAGGAAAATACTCATAATGGGTACACAGGTTAGTTATGCAATAAAGTGAAGCTAATGCTGCCCCTAGAAAGGAACAGCACAAAGGTGACAACATACATCAGTACTCACCAGCCTAGTCCAAAACTTCAGAAAGATTAGACCCAGAGCCCAATCCTGATGCAAATGGAATACTGGACTCTCATCTACAGGAACCTGCATAGGAACGATCACCAGAAGTTCAAATGCCAGTCCAATTAACACATGAATGACAAATATCTGGACCATGAAGTAGAACAAGAGTTAACAAGAAAAAATTCCTTGTGATATAATTTAGCCATAACCAGAATTACCCATTCTTGCCCATATTGACAACAGCACAGAACTCTTGACAATAATGCCATACCATTTCCAAATCTGACCAAGCAAAACTCCAGTACTTCGTCTCCTAGTATGCTCGACACAATATCTCACTCCAGCCAAGGCAGACCAAATAACATATCTTCCAATGATTAAAGCATATAATTCTAAAGAGGATCATAGCAAGAGTGAATTTTTTAGCTTCATCCCTTTCAAAGTTAAAATAAGCGGATAATTAACCAACTTCACCAATTACTTTACCGTTGCACTTGATGCTATGTGTTGTCGGGAGGGAGTAGAAGACTGCTTGTCCAGTTGTAACAGGTCTAACTATCAACATGGAGTTGAAGACAAGTAGAATCATCCAAGCCACCAACAACAGCAGCACGATGCGAAGCTCGAAGTTCCACCTTCTAAAAAATGAATCAGAGAAAATCAAATACTCGTAGAAAAGAAGAGGCTAATAAAAAGTCCTTGAAAAAAAAAAATCTCAGAGCCTACCATAATTTGCACGAAGAAAGTTTCCAAGAAAGTCAATTATAAAAGAGAACAAAATCAGAAATACAACTGTAGAGAACGTGGAGAAGTTCTTACATTACCAATTCACTTGAGAGCAATAAAATCACACAAAACAGAGAGATGCAGCATCATGACCAGGTAATAGGAGAAAAGGAAAAATTGGTGTGCATGCTTCATTATTCATCATGCTATAATAACATATCTACTCACACAATATTAACTGATCTAGGTTTTCTTTGCAGAAAATGGAAGCAGGCAAAGGTGTAAAGTAAATGCTTTTATGACGCAAAATAGTAGAACAAAAAAGTGCTTTGAAAAAAGGACTGCAGTGAAGAGACATGCGAGTTTAAGGAAGTGGAAATTATGCCAACTCAATGCTCCAGCTTTCTATCAGAAAACTGAAAAGCATGAAGTAGATTAACACACCAATGGCGATAAATTAGACAAATGAATGAATCAAAAAGCAAAAACCAAGAGCAAGAGCAAGGGCAAGGGCAAGGGCAAGGAATATCTCTCGGGCAGATTTACACAGTGAAAAGTTTATAGTTCATCAATTTTTTGCAACTTACTCTGGATCAGCTGGTTCGTCATTGCCGTACTCCTCGGCAAAGCTGGCATTTGATCCAGCATTTCTGTCTCGGTTTACAGGATCTGAGGCAACTTCTACAGGGGATCGTTCAGGTCCCCCAACCATGCATGTTCCCTATCCTGTCTCCCAGGAACTCCATATCTATCTCCAAGGCCACGATTGTCCTCTGGCTTTGGGAGTAAAATATCTGTTAAACCAAGTGCCCAACCAACGGCAATAAACCAATATCGTAGGAGGGATTTGATAGTAGTCCGCAGCTGAAAATGCTCAATAGCGAATGGAACGCATATTTGAAAGAGAAGCATGTCAGCAGGAATTTCAGTAAACGGGTCAGAAACACTGCAAAATAACAAGTGCTTGTCAGTCAGTAAGGGAAGAGATGATGTATTGAAGAGACAATACTAATTAAATATTAAAACGTGAAATGACTGAAATGCAATCTTACGATATATCTAGTGGAAAAATGGAAGGAGCCATTTGCTTGGCAAGTTTAACCAGAAAAAAATACTAGCATCACTATCAAACTCCCATAAACAGCAACAGACAACAAATTCTACGGGCATGCCTATGCAGAGGATCATAAATCAAATCACGGAATGGATTGTAACGAGGATCAGCTGGATCTCAAAGAAAGTATATAACTCCACTACGTACTACCTGGAAAAATACGTACGAATTTAGCGTAGATAACATATAAGCTTAGTTACTAGAAAATATAAATAATTCAATAACTAGTTCGGAAGAATGAATACCCCTTGAAGGAGGCTGACAAAGACACTTATTTGCAGCATGTAAACAATTCCGACAATCCAATGAACCAAAGAGCTTGCCAGTGGGAAGAGTGAAAAGAACTCAACTCTTTGCGACATTGACTTTCCAAACATTCTTACGGTACAAACATCCAGCCACCAACCGCACATCAAGGGGAAAACCCGAAGTTCAATGACCAGAAGGAAAGCAACCTTAATCATAGTCATTAAATGTCTCATGGCTGCGACAAAACTGCCTGAACAGGGATGGAATAGTTTCTGCAATGGAAGCGATGCCACAGAATCTCCCAATGGTCAAAGGCTCTCCTCTATTATAGCGAATTAAGACAACAATTCCAAGGTAGAAAATAACTAGTGAAAATATGATAATATAGCCAATAGCAAGCGTTGTAACACCAGAAAGCCGTGATGCCACAGCAGATTATCCTTTCAATTATAGGACAACTGATCGCAGATCACTTCCTGGTAAACTATCTACAACAATGTCAGCGTCAGAAATTTGAAGCCAAAAAATAAACAAAGGAATAAAAATAACTATTTGAAGAAAAGAAAAAAGGAAGTCACTGATATAAGAAATTAAAATCCTCCAATTTCAATTCATATTTCCTACTTTACCCCATTTCTATTCTAACATGCCCAATTTGCCAAGCAATCAACTATACTATGAAATAATCAGCATGCATAGTGACCTCCAGACCGACTCTTCAAATATTTTAATTCACTCAAAAATCTCGTCAATCAACAATACCAATCATAAAATGCACAAAAATTATCATAAATATAGAGTAGCAATTGTCAAAACAAAACAGGTCATACCAAAACAATAAAATTTAAAGACGTGAGATAAGTAGAAGCCTCGCATAGTCGCATTGACGAGCATTACTGTGATTGAGCCACTGAATAAGGCAATCTTGGTGAACGAACAATGCTGCCACTGCAAGCGCAGGGGATTATCGGCGTCACCAGGGTTCCGACAATTCCGGCAAACGTCACCCTCTTCGTCATTGTTGTGAAACAAATCACCGAATTGAGATGTTGAAAGTTATATTGAAAATAATAATGAAATATATGATCAAACAAAGAATAATAAAGATAATAATTGAATAATATGGCAGATGAATTAAGAGATTTTATCGACTCAAAAATAATGGAGAAGTGAGAAAAATTACAATAAATCATATAATTCTAGTAATCTATATTCTCACATTATATTATTGTATAGAAGAACCTAGTATTTATAGCAAACATGTAGGGGACATCCAAATCCTGTTAGCCCCCGTTTGATCTACATTATTATCACATTAAAATGAAAATATAACCGTTATCCATCACAACAACATTTAAATTCAAATTTTCTATCTATTATGTAGGCCCTAATAATGGCTATATTTTTCATTCTCATTCTACAATAATTTGGCTGAAACAGGGTCTTAGTAGAGTTGTTGATGAAATAAGATACTAAAAAATTGAGTCCAAAACAAATTTTAACTCTCAATGGGCTGCCAAAATAGAACTTCAACTTGATATATGACTCCAATAGCATTCCAAACTGAATTTTTCTTAATGTTCACTTCAATTAGAATTCTTTAATTACTCCAACAAGGCACCCAAATTCTAACAGTTATCATCCAATAAATTGTGGTTATTGACGCCGTTAATCTTATCAACATCATTACTGTAACTACTTCCGGCGTCCATTGAACCCGACGAAGAACCTGTTGGGAATTTACTTATCATGCACAGCGGAAATTAAACAATTTTCAATTCCCAAACGAGGATCTGCAATGTGTTTAGATAGAAACTGTGATGAGAATGATACCTTTGATGAATTCCACAAACTCTTTTGGTTTTTCTTGAACTCCAATGATCACGATCTGCAATCCAAGCTGTCCAATTGTCCAGCCTCCAATGGTGATCCACACAGAGAATAAGAATGACGGCTAGGGTTTTCTTTTCTTGTGCTAGCAAGAATAATGAAAATCACTACTATTTTTCAAACCCTAGTAGTCTATTAATATAAGTCCAGATGGGCTCGGCCCATCTATTAAACTTAACCCGGTCCAAGATTTAATTAATCAAATTAATTAAATCTGATCCATGAATTAATTAATCCAATTAATTAATTCGAGCATATTAATAAACAACCCAATTAATTAATTATCCAACACTTGTCAATTAATTAATTGGTAAATCTCATTCTTCTGATTCTCTTTTGTGTGTGACCCATTAGGTTCCCGATCACATGCCGAGCAGCGTGAATTATTATTTTGATCTAATCAAAATCGATAAATTAAAACGCCCCTTTTAATTTATCACTAATTCATTTTCGTTGTCCCAGTTGACATCTAGCAATGTATCGGGCAATACATGTGACGGGAAATATCACGTAGCATGACAAAACCAAACTTGTTCGCTTACCGTGAAACTATAATCCTTTCGTCAATGTGATCCGATCAAATTATGAGATATGGATATGTGTCAATCTCAATTATCGATCATATCTTTTATCCCAGTTAAGTCAATGCACGTCGAAAACTCTTTTCCGACTTATGAGTTCACCTTGGCCAAGGATTTCATAATTAACTTAACTCGATAAAATGTAGATCATAATCTCTTACTATCTAAGAGTGACTTAATCCTCTATTGATCATTCACAACCTTCATATGATTCTTGACATACACGAACGATTTTATTAGCGACCTTGACCAGAGCAACATCCAACACCACCAAAGTATGTCTGCCCTCATATAAGGTACTATGATGACCTCAAGTCAAAGGACCAATTCCACTACCGAACGTTAGAGATTAACCACTAACACTTAGATAGTTATCCATGTGGAATCTCTCAAGTAGTCTCCAATGTTTTGTTCTATAACAAAACATCCACGTGTTCATTCAAGTGTCACTACACTTTAGCTTGTGAGATCGGCTAATACTTCACAAGTAAGAATGCCACACGCGATAGTCTATCCCGTAACAACGATATCCGTATCTCGTTATTACCTCGACCACGGACGATTTAAGATTGATCATATGTAATTTGTATCTCACAATCACAACTCCTTGTGATTAACAAATCACCAAGACTTGAATCTACGGATTCTATTATTTAATTTATTAGAATATTAATTCAATTAAATAATAGATATTTCCATATATATACATTGATTATATATATTCAAAGTGTTTATGTCCAAAGTTGATTGGACTAGGGCATAACACTTACAAACTCCCACTTGCACTAGATCCAATCACTTATGTATCTTATACCATAAGAGTCTACATGTGACGATCATGTTTATCTTTGCGACAACTCTTTGTCAGGTGGATTCAATTTAATAACTTATGGGAATTCGTTCTTCATTTACGTCATTTCTTTGTATTATCTTTTCAATGAGATAATAACGCCTCTTAACATGTGTTTAGATCATTGATGAGACCTTAGTTCCTTCGCTTGCACGATGGCTCCATTGTATCACAATACATAAGCGTGTGATCAACAATGTTAGGAACTACTCTAAGTTCAGTAATGAACTCCCTGATCCAGACCACAACTTTTGTTGCTTTGTAAAGCAATGATGTATAAGGCTTCCATTATTGAATCAACGGTTATTTGGAACATTTCCAACACACCCCTTAAGAGTAAACCAATATCCTTTTTTTGAGATGTGCTATTATTCTAGTCTGACTAGAAGTTAGTATCATTCTATCCATGAACTCTCAGTTCATTTTCTCCATATAAAATCTTCTCGAGATTTTATCTATATAGATTGGGATGAGTTAAGTAATCTTCTAGATCTATCTCTATAGATCAACTTGCTTCTCTCATATCCATCACGGAGAAATTATCTGACAACCATAATTTCAACAATTGAAATATAGAGACGTCGTTTCCTATAATATGTCTCATACATATAATATCAGGAATGCAACAATGCTCCCACTATCTTCTTGTAAACGCACATTTCATCTTCATTTTTGATAAAATCAAACATTTTGACTTTTGTATCAAATCTAAGATTCTAGCTCCAAGAGGCTTGTTTCAATCCATATTGACATTTTCTTGTAAACTCATTTACAACCTATGGGTCTTTAAGTCAACACTTGACTTTATTTCTACGTAATTAGTAGGTTCATTATGCTTGATTAGCAATCATGGATTCGTACCTTCTAGGAGGTCAAATGATCCTACAAGATTTACACTGAGCTAATGTGTCCCTCGAAGTCTCCACTTCTGATCAAGAGTATGTCCCTCGGTTGGTGTGGGATAAGACTCAAAGTTCATCTATTCGGTTAATTATATCCGTGGACTCTTGAATTCTTTCAAGATTTATTCTACTCCCACTGTCTCTCTTAGAGTAAACACTTTCTCTAAGAGTACGACATGTATTGAGATGAACATCTTCTTCTCAACGGGATTATAGAATTGATATCCAATTGTCTATTGGATATCCACAAATATGTATTTAACGGATCTAGTTTCAAACTTATTCGATCCAATATGCTTCACATAAGCATCAGCTCAAACTTTCATATGAGATAAGTTGGGCATTTTCATAACTCGTATGAAGTTTTGTCAACCGATTTAGATGAGACACGATTTAGTACGCACACGTATCAATCGATTGCATAACTTCAAAACGACTTTTGAATGTTTGCATGGTTTGGTTCTCTATTGCACTATATCTAATAGTGCATGATTCCTCATTCCAGATTCATCATCATGTTGCAATGTATGTGGAGGAATCCACCTTTATGAGAATCTAATTCTCTTTTAGATAATCTAAAATTCTCCATTTTAGATATTCTTTACCTCGAACAAGTCTTAGTGTAAGAATATATTTACCTATTTGTTTATCAACTTTCGAGTTGAATCCTTTGAACATTTCAAGAGATTCATGCTTGAATTTCATCAAATATAAATGATCATTTGAAATGATCATTAGTAAATGTGATGAGATAAGATAAACTTCACCCGACATTAAGCGATATAGGTCTACATACATCACTATGTATTAGACTTAATAATTGTCTGAAGATCATTTTCCTTTTTCAAGTAAAAGGAGATTTGGTCATGATCTTCTACAGACATGATTCGCATTTGTCAAATGATTCAAAATTATTTGACCCAAATATACATCTCCATGTAAGTTTGGAATTGCATTCTTATTTATGTGACCAAATCGCAATGCCGGATATAGGTGTTATTGATTATCATTTTTATGCCTTTCAATTTCTATACTCATTATAGAACACTCAACATTTAGAATATAAATGTCATTTTGTAATTTACCCTAACCATTAAGATCTTATCAAGATAAAAAGGAACAACAATTGTCCTTAACATTAGAATAATTCATGTCAAAACATGAAATTTATTTAATGCTCTTGGTAATGGTGGGAACAAAATTAACATTTCTCTAATTCTAGTATCGAGCCTAAAGGCAATTGCGAGAAATATGCTTCTACAGGTAATGCAGCAACTTTTGCTCATTTTCAACGTGTAGGTCAACTTCTCCATTCTACTGACGATCTACTTTTATTTAGTTTTTGCATATTTATACAAATATGAGATCTATATCTAGTATCTAATACCCATGAAACTAATGAGGTAGATTTAAGCCTTGCAATTACATTTATAATGACCCATCATTCCAAAATGATAATAAGGATCATCAGATTTGGTATTGTCCTTATTCGCTTTAACTGTCTTAGTCATCTTGGTTACTTTCCCAAAGCATCCTTTAGACTTCCATATAAGAATTTATGACTAAGATTTGTCCACTACAAACACAGATGTTGAACTTAACAGTTTCAAGCATGTTCAGCATCTCAATGAGCGTGCTTCGAGTTTATTCATGTTAAATTCATAATTAGTTATGAATAACTCTCTGACAGTTGCGAACCAAGTCTATACTTAGTTCATTGTTCACGATCGAACGCAATCAAGACAACTTTTCAAAGTAGTCTTGCATCTTCAAGCACACAAGCACCGATTGAAGATTCTTCACGTCATTAAGCACTAGTATAGTTGTTGGAAATATCATATATTTCCTCGTATGATTGTTCATCATTCAACATATTGAGATGAAAAATCATGTGTTAGCATCTATACTCTTATGTTGCTTTGTAACTCAGGTGACATAGTTACAAACATCACATATGTTGTAGTACTATTGTCATCACTTTGTGTTTATTATAGCGACCACCTCTTCTTTTATCGAGTCATCAACATGTGTCTCTAGAAAGGACTACCGAAGGACACAACCAATTTTTCATGCCTAAGAAACAATTCTCAGTTGGCGTCAATCAAGAAATCTTGCTTTGGTTGTTGGCATACAATATGCCTCTTAAATACATATGGTTACTCATGATTCAATAAATGTAAACGACGAAAAGTAAAGAAATAATATATATAATGCATGAATTAATTTAACATGGCCTTTTATTAAATTAATTTCGCTCCTCATTGTTTAACTCAAATTTATGACCCTCTCACATAAATTTATGGAATCCATACTTGATTCCCGGTGGTGGATCCCATTTGTTGTATTAAAACCTTGAGTGTACTCAACAAGCCCTAATAAAACATTTGGGTAGATACTATTATCAATTGTATCTTCATACAACTCCCAGATCATTAAGCCGACAACTCTTTGTCTTCACACATCTTATGTGTTAGCTTAACATGCCTCTAAGATTTATCTCCTTGAGTGTACTCAACAAGAGATAAATATTAGTTAAGTCAAACCCATCATTCAGAAATATCTAATATTTCATAGTGTCAAACATATCCCTAATGGACCAGCCTTGAGTGTACTCAACAAGCTAAGATCGATTTAGGACTCTCGTTTTTCACTATAATGATGGAAGGCAAATATAAATATGATTTAATATTTTAACATGCCTCTAAAATTTATCTTTTTGAGTGTACTCAACAAAAGATAAATATTAGTTAAGTCAAACCCATCATTCAGAAATATCTAATATTTCATAGTGTCAAACATATCCCTAATCGACCAGCCTTGAGTGTACTCAACAAGCTTAGATCGATTGAGGACTCTCGTTTTTCACTATAATGATGGAAGGCAAATATCAAATTGACTTAATATTTTTAACGAGGGGTTTTGCATGCAAAAGGTCTCATCGTAATAATTATATATATTTTATTATACATCTAACATGCAAATAAACATACATATAATAGTGTGGACGATTATGGACTTATACTATCTAATCTTCCCGAGTCATAAGGAAGACTAGTCGGTCAGTTCCTAGGGGGTATAACATTGATTCATACAACGCTCCATCTCTATGGTCTCCTCCTCTTCTTGTATCTCCAATTAGTCCAGCTGCAACTTGTATCCTATACTAGTTGGCACGCAGGCCTAAATAATATTGGACACGCAGGCCCATAACAATAATAACGGACTCGCAGGTCCAAAATAAATAAGAGCCCGCATGCCCATAAAACAACAAGAATAAAACTAACCATTCAAACACATCCACATGGTCGAGTCCATAATCATCCACTAATAAAACATTCATCATATAAATGCATTCCTATAATATCTAATATTATATGCAAACATGTTTCAAGTTTCTAGCAATTAAAGTCGTCTAAACTAATTTAGACAAATGGATCGGAACAATTAAATAATTAATTAATCAAATTAATTAATTAATTTAATTAGCGGACTTATTTAATTAAAATCAAATTTCAATTAAATATCAAATTAGAGTCCAACTCTAATTCTACAAATATAAGGCGGGACTATTTAATCAAAATCAAATTTTAATTAAATACCAAATTAGAGTCCAACTCTAATTCCAATAAAATTTTAGGGCAAAACAATTTAATTAAAATCAAATTTTAATTAAATGTCAAATTAAAGTTCAACTCTAATTATAATCAAATTAATACGGTTGAATTTAATTAAAATCAAATTTTAATTAAATACAAAATAAGAGTCAAACTCTAATTCTAAAATATTAGGGCGAACTTATTTAATTAAAATCAAATCTTAATTAAATACCAAATAAGAGTCAAACTCTAATTTCAAAAACAATTTAGGGCGAGACAATTTAATTAAAATTAAATTTTAATTAAATGTCAAAATTAGAGTCCAACTCTAATTTTAACAATATATTAGGGTGGATAATTTAATTAAAATCAAATTTTAATTAAATACTAAATTAAAGTCCAACTCTAATTTAAAATGAATTAATATTTTAATTTAGGATAAAACTCCTAAATAAAATAAAATCCACTTTAGGGTCAAAGTTTAATATTTAAGTTAAAATCTAATTTTAACGAAAATATAAAAAGTCGTCAATTTTAAATAAAATTTTGAACGGGTCAAAATTGAATTTTAGGTCAAATTATTTGAAAATCAAATTAAAACCATTTTAATATTTAAATTCAAAACTATTTTGAAAATTGTAAATTGACCCAAGTTCCAAATTAAAAACAAACCCCTTCAATTTCGAAAATTGCAAGACGGTCCTTCATTTAAAAAATTGCAAACTTAACCCTTTATCCATTATTGCAGGCGGGGCCTGAAATTTCGAAAATTGCACTGTGCCCCCGCCTCCACCCTCTCACCTGTCCTGAAAACCTTAAGGAGAAATTTTTTTTTTTTTTTTTTCATAACTCGCGCGCCGCACAGCGGCGCACAAGATGCGTGGATCGCGACGTGGTAGTCGCGTTGCCGCACAACGCGACACGTTAGCGATATTAGCCGTCATACTTTGCTGCTGTAACACGCCTTTACTTAAGAAACGCTTGGCCTCGCCACGAAAACGCAGCGCGCGCGCCGCCGCTTATCGGCGACGTTAGCGCTGTATCGTCGGCCATTCAATCCGGCATTGCCGCGCCCTTCTACGCGTGTAGCGGCGCGCTAGCTGCCCTTCTTCCGCCTCGCCGTGGCGTTGCCGCTGCGGCGGGTTTCAGATCCAAAAAAAATAATTTTTTTTTTTTTGACGAAAAAATTATTTTCATTTTCAAAACAGATTTTTGAAGATGAAAATTAATTTTCTAAATTGCTAGATTCAAGAAACAAGAATAAACAATTAACTTTTAATTGTTCAAACATGCAAAAACAATTTCTAACAAACACAAAGTAGGCTCGATACCACTTGTTGGGAATTTATTTATCATGGCCGGAAATTAAACAATTTTCAATTCCCAAACGAGGATCTGCAATGTGTTTAGATAGAAAGCCGTGATGGGAATGATACCTTTGATGAATTCCACAAACTCTTTTGGTTTTCTTGAACTCCAATGATCACGATCGCAATCCAAGCGCTCCAATTGTCCACCTCCAATGGTGATCCACACGAGAGAATAAGAATGACGGCTAGGTTTTCTTTTCTTGTGCTAGCAAGAATAATGAAATTCCATACTATTTTTCAAACCCTAGTAGTCTATTAATATAAGTCCGAGATGGGCTCTACCCATCTATTAAACTTAACCGTCCAAGATTTAATTAATCAAATTAATTAAATCTGGTTCATGAATTAATTAATAATTAATTCGAGCATATTAATAAACAACCCAATTAATTAATTATGCAACACTTGTCAATTAATTAATTGGTAAATCTCATTCTTCTGATTCTCTTTTGTGTGTGACCCATTAGGTTCCCGATCATGATGCTTAACGACGTGAATTATTATTTTGATCTAATCAAAATCGATAAATTAAAACGTCCATTTTAATTTATCACTAATTCACCTTCGTTGTCCCAGATTGACATCTATCAATGTGTCAGGGCAATACGTGTGACGGGAAATATCACGTTGTATGACAAAACCAAACTTGTTCGTTTACCGTGAAACTATAATCCTTTCGTCAATGTGATCCGATCAAATTATGAGATATGGATATGTGTCAATCTCAATTATCGATCATATCTTTTATCCCACTTTGTTAAGTCGATGTACGTCGAAAACTCTTTTCCGACTTATGAGTTCACCTTGGCCAAGGATTTCATAATTAACTTAACTGGATAAAATGTAGATCATAATCTCTTACTATCTAAGAGTGACGAATCCTCTATTGATCATTCACAACCTTCATATGATTCTTGACATACCCGAACGATGCTGTATTAGCGACCATGCGAGCAACATCCAACACCACCAAAGTATGTCTGCCCTCATATAAGGTACTATGATGACCTCAAGTCAAAGGACCAATTCCACTACCGAACGTTAGAGATTAACCACTAACACTTAGATAGTTATCCATGTGGAATCTCTCAGCGGGTCTCCAATGTTTTGTTCTATAACAAAACATCCACGTGTTCATTCAAGTGTCACTACACTTTAGCTTGTGAGATCAGCTACTTACTTCACAAGTAAGAATGCCACACGCGATAGTCTATCCGTAACAACGATATCCGTATCTCGTTATTACCTTGACCACGGACGATTTAAGATTCAGTCATATGTAATTTGTATCTCACAATCACAACTCCTTGTGATTAACAAATCACCAAGACTTGAATCTACGGATTCTATTATTTAATTTATTAGAATATTAATTCAATTAAATAATAGATATTTCCATATATATACATTGATTATATATATTCAAAGTGTTTATGTCCAAAGTTGATTGGACTAGGGCATAACACTTACAGAACCCCCGACGATGACGCGGAGTTTGAATAGGAGTAAGACGGCTCAGTTGACACCAACGCTGCCAGTCCGATCTCCATCGATGCTTTGGAACACCGATAGATTTTCATCCCTCTCTCTTGGGGTTTGGTTCATGAAGATGTATTCAATTAGACTTTTAATCAATTTTTTGGATTTAAAAAGTTCAGAGTAATCAATTTAGACTTTTGAGCCTCGGAAAGAAAATGATTTGTTTTGTTTCGAGGAAAACAGAACTTTACTTTCAAGGAAAATTAGACATATTTTCAAAGTTGAAAAATATTTTCAATGAAAAAATAGCAATAAAACCCTCCAAAAGAGGAAAACAAAAATCCACTTTCAATTTTTCTTAAAAACAAGGAAAAGTAGGCATATTTTCAAAAAAAATATTTTCAATGAAAAAAATAGCAATAAAACACTCCAAAGTAGAAATTTATATGAAAAAAAAAATGACATTTTTCATGAAAAAATAAATGAAATCAAACACACCCTAAAAAAATTGGTGTATTTAATCGAGATTTTTATATGCTTTTAAAAAATCTCTAAAAATCTATAAAATCATGGTGTATTCAATTAAAACTTTTTAAGAGTTTCTATAAATTTTGGATATTCAAATTTTAATGACTTTTAGGGTGCATTCTATTGTCAATATTTTTCCATGAAAAATGTGTTTTCACCTAATTTTCTACTACTTTGTACTATTTGATTGACAATTTATTCTATAGAAAATATTTTCTACTTTTGGTCACGCGACCATATTTTCCTTGAAAACATGGAAAATATTTTCTTTATGAAGAGATGGTTTTTATTTTCCATTTAATTCACTCTATTTTTCTCTCTTTCATCTATTATCCCTCTCATCTACACAACAATAAAAAAGGACAAATATAATACTTTTTGGGTTGAAAACTCAAAAAATCACACACATTTAATTAATAATTTCTATACAAATAAGTTCATTTATTTTTTTTCTTGCAAATTTCATGTTTATTATCAAACGCTCTCTAAAAGTTTTAAAATGAAAGTCAATAGAAGTTAACAAAAAACTTCCACTAATTTCATACAAATTTCTTATAAAATTCACAAAATTCACAGAAGTCCTCACTTAAGAAAAGTGCATTAAGTTTACAAAAATTCTAATTGAATAAATCCCCTTAGAAAATGTTATGTATTTTGGAATAGTAATTTGATCGAGAATAGGAATACGATTTGGATTAACAATTGCGGGCAAGGGGACTACTATATATTCCTACTATATTAAAAATGACAGTTTTGGGTTATTGTAGATGCAACAGTATCCAATGAGATGTTGCTGTTCATTTTCCCAGTTTTCACACCTCTAGTCCTCCAATTTTATATCTTATCATCTTTCCCCAATCTGCTATAAAAACAATGTCGGACTTTGAATAGTTAGATATTTATTCCTACATTATTCTTTATTCTTGTTCATATATTTAGAATCACAACAACAGAACCAAAAGAAAATGACTGTTCACATGTTATTTCGGGGATTATCGAATAGGACAACATTTCCAACTATTATTTAATTCATAAGCAGACAAAAGCTAAAAGATCTTAATTGTTAGCACTCTTAATTGTTAACTCTCTCCATGGTTTTTGATACAAGTCTTCATTTTTTTTTTCAAATCAACTCTTCTTTTTCTTGTTAAAATCTACTCCAAGTTGTGCGGAGTATTCGCTCTACATAGTGCAGAGGGAAAACTACACACTGCACGGTGGTGTACTCCGAGCACTTCGCAGAGTGTGACTCCACGCTGCATTTTGCTAAAAAAAAATATTTTTATATTTTTGAAATTACGGATTTATTTCTTATTTTTTTGCCAAAAAATGAACATTTCATTATTCTACTTAATTAAATTTAGGCGATAACATTTGCTTACATTTTACACAAATTAAAAATAATTTTACTTATTAATAATTTGCTATGTACTTTTTGTATTTATATTAAAATATATTGAAATTTAAGTTAGATTTCCTTATAAATTAATTATATCTCTTCAATACATACATGAAAAATTAGAATTCCTTTAGGGGGCGCCCTGCTACCCCCTTGACTTGACTGGGCAAGTCGATACATTTTTCGAAGCGGCAAACCATTTGCATATCAACAATAAACAAACAAATAAATTATGAAAATATATATTATCTCCAAACTAATGATTTTCTGCTAATTTTGAAGTTTGCTCAATAATGTGGTATTCCGATGGCCACAGTAAAACTTTAACAATAAAACTTGATAAAATTTTATTCCAGAGTTAGTGATTATGCAGGCACTTGAATTATTTTTTCCTCCATTTTTTTAGCGTTAAGATTGTGTCAACATATCAGTCTGATGGAAAGACTTGTGCATAACCATTGGAATACTAAGGTCCGATTCTAAGATTTGTATTTCATGGATTCACTTTTCAGACATGTATATTTAACAATGAAAAAAATGTTATTTGTATTGTCATTGTTTTGAAAAACTCTAACATAACTTACTCTTCTATTCCTTAATGTTACACTTTGTCAGTGATCTTTCTGACACTAAGTCATTAATATTTTCTAATACAAAATCCCATCAAGATATGAATACTGCGGTTAGTAAAGTTTATTCATCGAAATAAATTTCTTTACATACTTAATATATTCAATTTACATTTATTTATTATATTAGAATTTTGACCTGTGGTTAAAACTGTTGAGACGGCTTATTAAGGACGGCTGCACCCTTGTTTCAAATGAATATGCAATTATAGATTTCTGCTTTAAAAACTAGTGTACTCGCTAGATGATGTTGCAAAAATACATAAAAGAAAGAAGTACAAGTACACATTCACTTGTGTAAATAATGGGTGAGTATTTAAACCATTTATTGTTTACTATAATATTTCATTTTCTGCTTACTTTAATTTTATATTTATGATACTAATTTAATCAAACGTAAAAAAAAAAAAAAGAAAAAAATTCATGTTAAATTGCGCAATTTTTTTGTTCAAATATATAGAATGCTTCATTTTTGGATATCCAATATAATCAGTTTCTTCATATGGGATGACTATATATAGACGAAACATTGCGGTAGCCATTTGCTATAATGAATACTTTCTACATCCTCGTTAATTCTGCTATTAATGGATAACCATATTTGTGCAAAAAATTGTTGGAAATATCTGTTACACTCATTTGATTCATACTACAGAACACAGCTAAAAAGACTCCTACAGCAGAGTTATAAACAGAAAATGTAACATATGAAATCAGTTGTCCTTCGTGCTCATATGTCAAATGTCCACCTTAGGAATAGGCTTATGAGCATATATATAATTAGAATAATGCTACATGTACATTATGGTACACATAATGGTGTCCATAATGTATATGTGGCGCCCTCCTTTTGGGGGGAGAACCTGGCCCACAGGCACTTCCCCCAATAGGGGGGTGCCACATATACATTATGGACACTATTATGTGTACTATAATGTATATGTAGCATAATCCATATAATTAAGACTATTAGAATTTGTAAAAAATTTCATATTTCTTGCGACATCTGTAATTCACTTCTTTAATGTTTATATTTTTGGTGTTTGATTTGCTCTTTGTGTTATGGGTGGAAGTCTAGACATCTTGCTTGAAATCTCAAATGATTTATTCACATGATAACTATGATGAGTCTCTAATGACTTCATCGCTTTATTAAAAACATGTTTAGCTAAGGTTTAAAAAACTTTTTTGTGCTGAATAAGCTTAGATATGCTATTTTTTCTAGCCTATTGTTCAAAAAATTAATAATTTACTTATGGCTAAACTTTTTAAGCTTAGCAAAAGAAGTTGTTAACAACTTTTTATTAACGACGGCTTCCAAAATGTTCATTTTATTTATGTTTTGCATGTTTGTTGTTTAAATTCTAATTTAGTTATAAGTTGATATTTTTACTTTGTAGCCATATGACCATCAATCACATGGGCCTTCTCATTCTAGAAAATGAGTGGTTTTCAGTTATAGGCTAAAACTACTACTTAATCTGCTAAATTAAAGTTTAAGTGCAAGAAGGCTGATTTTGTACATACCAAAATGTGGAACACAGTCTGAAATATTCGAAGAATTTGCTAAAATTGTACTTTCTTCTAAGATTTTCCTTTTTATTTCAATGATGCGTAGAGTTTCTAATCTGATCAACTTATATAGATTGAAAATTCATTTGATAAGATGCATACAGAGTTGGCTATTGAGGTAGAAACTAAATTGCTTGAGGCACAAAATGTGATGGAGAATACTAAAAAGTGTGTTAATTATTTTTCCTAATGCAATAATGTGCTAAAGTTTATTTCTCATAAATTGTTTTGGCTCATTCCATATTGTTTGTTATTTTTTTTGCTTATTTTTCTAATATTTAAATGTATAATTTTTTATCTTTAATACTTTTTTTTTTTTTTTCTTGTAGTTATGTTGGGGAATTGAATTTTATTGAAATCGCTGTTTCTCTTTTATTTCAATGTTGTTTTGTATTTACAGTAGATTTAATCAAATATTTCTTATTCATGTATACCTGTAATCTTTATGTATGTCAAACGTTTCTATTATCATCTACATACACGTGATGGTTTCAATTTTATTTTTGGCGAGTTTTTCTGTGCAGCAATATCAACTTTTAAAAGAAGCACCTTATTAGATGGAGCACTAGCTGAGCAATAATATGCTCTCAATACTCTTGAATAATCCAATAAATCTTAATTTTTTTTAATACTAGGTGCAAGCAACGTGCAATGCACGTTTGCCTAGTTTATATTTAATAGTTTTGTTTAATAATTAATTTGTTATTAATAAAGATGTAATTTTTTTGGTTAATTAAATAATTAATGATGTAATGTTTATGTAATTGTTAAATAATTAGATGTGTGATTTTGATATTGTGATGTAAGTTGGTGAGATCGAAGAAAATAAGTAAAAGTTGACAAATTTGGAGAAATTGTTAAATTGTAAGGGATCCAAAGTTCGGGGACTAAAATGTAAATACTTAAAAGTTGTGCCGAACCTCACGATGAAAATTTGAGAGTGCTCGGAGTCAATTGGATAAAGGAAGATGTCAATGGAATCAAATTTAGTCAAAAGATGATCACAAATCAATTTCCAACCGAGAAGTTATGTGATGAAGGCAAAATAATAACTCAATTTAATTTCGGGTTTGTTCGTTTTTGATGAATTGCTAGTCTAATTTGAGTGGAAACGGACCAATGATCACAACTCAGGGCCTTTGGCCCTGAGCATGTCAAATTTTGGGTAAATTCCATCGTTTAGGCCCTCAATTATGCGTTTTTGCCGTTTATGGTAATTTTTGTTTTGACAATATCTTAGTCAAATAAACTCGGATTTGATTTCCGTTTGCTGGAGGACGATCCTGATGATTAGGAGAATCAAGATCCGTGATTATCTTAATTTTTTTCCATTTTTGGAAAAAATAATATTTTTTATTATTATGTAATTTCTTTCCGAATTTTATGAGGGTTTCGCTATTTAAACGTTGTAAGCCTTTTGAGGCAGCGTAGTTTAGAATGAAATAAAGTTTTTCTTGAATTTATTTTTATTGAAATTCTTTTTGTAAGATTTTTGTCTTTCCTATAAACTTCCCCTGCATCAGTTGGTATCAGAGCCGAAGTCGTTCCTTCATCATGCCTTCAAGGAGACGTCAAGAAGCCCGTGAAGCCCTAGTAGAGGAAATACATAGACGTGATAAAATCGTACAGTTGCGTCAACAAGTGGAGTTGCTGACACAGCAAGTTGCTGCACTTATGCCGCAGCAACATGCACCTAGGGGTCGTGGTCGTCGTGGGCAGGTTCCGATTGAGGAAGTTCAACACCGTGATCATAATATTCAGAATGTCACGATTGAAGACATTGAAGAAATAACAGAGGATGAAGAGTTTGATTATGACAGTCTGCCTGTATTTGACAAGGAAGACATTGAAGAAGCAATAGAGGAGGAAGAGTTTGATTATGAAGGTCCGCCTGTATTTGACAATGAAGACATTAAAGAAGTAACAGAGGAGGAAGAGTTTGATTATGAATGTCCGCCTATATTTGACAATGAAGACACTGAAGAAGCAATAGAGGAGGGAGAGTTTGATTATTACGGTCCGCCTATATTTGACAATGAAGGTGTAGAAGAAGCAGCAGAGAAGGAGGAGTTTGTGATTGGTGATGCGGGTTAGTCATTGGTGGTGAGGTGGAGTTTTCTGACTTCCCTGAAAAATAACACTGACTGGTTGCGTACTAATCTCTTCCAGTCGACGTGTACTATTGGGGAAAAGAAAAGTGTGTTGCTTCCAGATAAGGGCTCAGTAAAAGCAGTTGGGGATGACGCCAATTTACTGACCAGAGTGAAGTTCGAGACTAATATGGAAGGATATGAGATAGTGTATGTACTGGTGGAAAAGTCAGTTGACAGTGAGCAGGATGTCACTTGCAGGATTCAGTCATTGCTAGAGGAATTTCATGAGGACTTCCCGGAAGAGCTCCCGATAGATTACCGCCAGAGCCGTCATTTCGAGGTGATAATTCTGATGATGGTGATGAGGTTTTTACCCCATCAAATTCGAGGGCGAATTTTTCTCAACCCGTGGAGAATGATGAAGGCAAAATAATATCTCAATTTAATTTCGGGTTTGTTTGTTTTTGACGAATTGCCAGTCTAATTTGAGTGGAAACGGGTCAATGATCACAACTCAGGGCCTTTTGGCCCTGAATCACGTCAAATTTTAGGCAAATTCCATCGTTTAGGCCCTCAATTTTGCGTTTTTGCCGTTTATGGTAATTTTTGTTTTGACAATATCTTAGTCAAATAAACTCGGATTTGATTTCCGTTTGTTGGGGGACGATCTTGATGATTAGGAAAATCAAGATCCATGATTATCTCAATTTTTTCCATTTTTGAAAAAAATAATATTTTTTATTATTATGTAATTTCTTTCCGAATTTTATGAGGGTTTCGCTATTTAAACGTTGTAAGCCTTTTGAGGCAGAGCGGTTTAGAATGAAATAAAGTTTTTCGAGGAATTTCTTTTAATTGAAATTCTTTTTGTGAGATTTTTGTCTTTCCTATAAGCTTCCCCTGCATCATTATGCTCCGATGTTTTAGTCTCATATTGAGACCTATTTTTGGCATAGATAGTGATCGAATTGGATAATGATGTCTGAATCAAAGTTGTAATCAGATGAGTTAGCTTTCCAACGCATTTTGAATCGCCTCAATCGGATATCAGAATACAAAGTTATGATAAAAATACTGAAAGAATGTGCAGCTACCTGTTTAAAACAAGAAATTTCGTTACATAATCCGTTAAAACAATAAATTCCGTTAGTTTTTCCGTTAAAAATAAGAAATTCTGTTACATAGCCACTTTTAATATATAGAAGATATGTAATTTTTATACTAATAAAAATGCAATAAATACAAAATTCGTGCAACGCACGTGTCAACGACTAGTTTGAAGGATTCTTAGATGACAATTTTACCCTTGTGTAATTGGTCAAAGGCGGTGGCGTGGTGCAGAATCGTGTGATTAACGCTTTGACCTAGATAAGTCGGTTGCCACCTGTCTGTGCTTATAAAAGAAATTCCGTTACATAATCCGTTAAAACAATAAATTCCGTTAGTTTTTCCGTTAAAAACAAGAAATTCTGTTACATAGCCACTTTTAATATATAGAAGAGATATGTAATTTTTATACTAATAAAAATGCAATAAATACAAAATTCGTTCAACGCACGTGTCAACGACTAGTTCGAAGGTTTCTTAGATGACAATTTTACCCTTGTGTAATTGGTCAAAGGCGGTGGCGTGGTGCAGAATCGTGTGATTAACGCCTTGACCTATATAAGTCGGTCGCCACCTGTTTGTGCCTATAAAAAAATCCCTCCCCCAAAATTTTTCATAACTCTAATCCAATTCCAATCAACGAAAAATCATCAGTCTCCGTTCTTAGTTTTTTCCCCAAAAGTTCTGAATTTCTTTCAAGGTGCGACAGTTTCTCTTTGATCGCCTCCTATTAATATCGCGTTTCGTTTAGTTTTTCGAGTCCTTGAATTTTTTAAAAGTAAATTTCGTTTCATTAGTTCCGTGATTGAGTTGTTTTGTTTGTCATATATACGATAATTAGCACGAAGATTCTTAATTCTTTGCCAATTCGTTTCAGTTGGAAAGTTTCGAGAGAAATCAATCAATTTTTGCCGTCTATATGGATCTTTATTTTTTCATTCGGTGCTTAAAATCTTTTAATATCCATTTTCGTGAAAATTCATGATGAATAAATCGATTCTGTGTAATAAATATCAGAAACGAGAGGTTTGATTATATCACAAATTTAGGTTTCAATTACGTGGAGATCTTGAATGATCTTGATGAAAATTGCAATCTTGTGTGATACAACAATTTATAGTTTTTGATATAGATCTTGGGAGAGCTATACCTTCTGCATAAACCATACATCGAACATGTAGTTTTGATGTGGATTCAAGTCACGCACCTTGTAATAGGAACAAAACATATAGATCTCCCAAGTGTGTGAAGATTAGGTTCCATCTTAAAAGGTTTAGAGGAGTAGTCCAAACCATTGTAAATTCATCTCTGTTTTCATTTTTATTTAATGTGGGATTTTATCCCTTCACATGTCCGGTTTGAGCAAATCAATTGAAATACGTGTGCTCATTCTTTTGATTCTTAATCGGATCAAATTGCTTATAAGAGATTAATGATGTCTGATGCCATATTAAGTCTTGAGCAGCCTTGTTAAAAGGAGTATAGATTAAATCCTTATAAATTTTATCTCTTAACATTAAATTTTTATAAACCACACATCTAAAGCTCATACTCCCATACCTTGCAATAGAAATCATTACAGTTTTTCATCTGGAGTTGTAGATTTTTGTCAACAATCCATGGGGGGTTTTTTCTTGGTCATTTGGTTGGTGTCCTTTTTTTGATAAATTTCTTTACAAGCTGTGATGATTTACTTGTTTAATCCATTAGATGCAAATGTTTCCATCTGCATCCCAGTTTTTTTTCCTTGAAAATTTCGGGTATGGAAAGGGTCTTCATAGATTTCAAATTTAGGGCGTGTTCGGTAGAGATTAAAATCGGATTAAAATTGAAAAACTAGCCGTTAATGTTAATGTTGACTTTTATTAGACGAGTGAGACCCAATAACGGCTATATTTCAATTTTAATTGGATTTTAATCTTTACCAAACAAGCACTAAGGTTTTTTTCTTATACCATGATCATCTTAACTGGAAATTTGATACTGGCTCCCTTTTGAATTTTTTCTAGACAAACATGTTTTGACTATCATGAATTAAATTTCCTAAACAGTTTTACTTGATAATTATAGTTTTTCAGAATGTTTTGAGTGGTTTCTTATGGAAATTGATTTATGTGTTATCTAATGATCTTTCTGTTTAATATCACAGATGCAAATTTTCGTGAAAACCCTAACTGGCAAGACCATCACCCTTGAGGTTGAGAGCTCTGACACTATTGATAATGTCAAGGCCAAGATCCAGGACAAGGAGGGAATTCCCCCCGACCAGCAGAGGTTGATTTTTGCAGGCAAGCAGCTCGAGGATGGCCGCACCCTTGCTGATTACAATATTCAAAAAGAGAGCACTCTTCACTTAGTTCTCAGGCTGAGAGGAGGAATGCAGATTTTTGTTAAGACCCTCACTGGAAAGACTATTACCCTTGAGGTGGAAAGCTCTGACACCATTGACAATGTGAAGTCCAAGATCCAAGACAAGGAAGGTATTCCTCCAGACCAACAGAGGCTAATTTTTGCTGGGAAACAACTTGAGGATGGCCGGACTTTGGCAGACTACAATATTCAGAAGGAATCAACCCTTCACTTGGTGCTAAGACTTCGTGGTGGCATGCAGATTTTTGTTAAGACCCTCACCGGGAAGACAATCACCCTCGAGGTTGAGAGCTCAGATACCATCGACAATGTCAAGGCAAAAATTCAGGATAAGGAGGGTATCCCACCAGACCAGCAAAGGCTGATCTTCGCTGGTAAGCAGCTCGAGGATGGCCGCACTTTGGCAGACTACAATATTCAAAAGGAGTCAACCCTTCACTTGGTGCTGAGACTTCGTGGTGGCATGCAGATTTTTGTCAAGACCCTCACCGGGAAGACAATCACCCTCGAGGTTGAGAGCTCAGATACCATCGACAATGTCAAGGCAAAAATTCAGGATAAGGAGGGTATCCCACCGGACCAGCAGAGGCTGATCTTCGCTGGTAAGCAGCTCGAGGATGGCCGCACTTTGGCAGACTACAATATTCAAAAGGAGTCAACCCTTCACTTGGTGCTGAGACTTCGTGGTGGCATGCAGATTTTTGTCAAGACCCTCACGGGGAAGACAATCACCCTCGAGGTTGAGAGCTCAGATACCATTGACAATGTCAAGGCAAAAATTCAGGATAAGGAGGGTATCCCACCGGACCAGCAGAGGCTGATCTTCGCTGGCAAGCAGCTCGAGGATGGCCGCACTTTGGCAGACTACAACATTCAGAAGGAGTCGACTCTGCACTTGGTGCTGAGGTTGAGGGGAGGGATGCAGATATTTGTTAAGACCTTGACTGGAAAGACCATCACATTGGAGGTGGAGAGCTCCGATACCATTGACAATGTGAAGGCTAAGATCCAGGACAAAGAGGGAATCCCCCCAGACCAACAGAGGTTGATCTTTGCTGGGAAGCAGCTGGAGGATGGAAGGACCCTCGCTGACTACAACATCCAGAAGGAGTCCACTCTTCACCTTGTCCTCCGCCTTCGTGGTGGTGTCTGAATGTTATGTTGCTAATGGACTGCTAGTTGTTTGTTTCTCCCTTTTCCCTGGTCTCGTCTGTTCAGCTTTCTTGCTCTACTACTCTTTTGTGATTAGTTCTACTCTTCATTTTCAATAGCCTCTAGCATTAGTTCTTAAACAATGAAAGTCTATTGGGTTCCCAATTATCAATAAAAACTTGAATGTTCCTTAACTGCAGTTATCTAATGAATGTGTTTCATGGACATATATGCAATAGAAGATTCATGCTATGCTCATTAGGTCATGCTGGAATATTTATGATTTAAGGGTTCTGCTCGTGGCTATGGTTTTCCTATTTCTTGAGTGAGAGTTCTGTTTCTAAGCTTGAAGACTTCAAGGTGGTACTCATGGTTGATAGGTTTTTTGACATTGTGTGATGTGGGAGTGGGATACAGTTTTGTCATTAATTTTAACAATACTTAAAACAATCAATGGTCTAGATTTTTACACTTGATGTGAACCATGTTGTACACACAGAATTTACACGTAGAATAATTCAAATGTCTTGTGCCTGTGAAATTTGGTTCAGATTTCTGGCATGGGTCTGTTCTTTAATAAGGTTCGGAAGACTATGGTAAGGTTCTGGTAATTCCCAATATTACTAGCTTGCGTTGTGAGTTAAAGGTTCTAGCGTTGAAAATGATCCATCTTTAGACTTCTTTTTTTCTTTTTCTTTTTCTTTTTCGACTTTATTTGCAATTTATTTAAGATCGATTTAAAGAAAAAATTGGTCGTGTTTGGTTATTACTGTAACAATGTCTAGAGTCCTTTTTGCACACCGTTTTAAAAGACCAAGTTTCTCTACTAATCTCATTTTCTCAAACTGAAAAAAGTAAATTATTTGTATTAGTAAAAAGTATTCTTTCTTTTACTTTTACATATTAAGATGATTTTTATTCAATATTATTATTGTTAAAAGAGTTAAAATATTAAATAACTGAAAAGAATATCTTTATGCAACAAAATCACTCATTTGCATCTCGACATTATTATGTTATAATATACTGAAAATGAAGAAGTGAATAACATTTGTGGATTCACGAAATATATGAATAAAAGTAGCGTAAAAATAAATACTCATACAATACAAATTAGTCCAAAACAGACATCCAACTTCATATATCTAATAAAATATGAAAGCATTGGTAAAATTGTTAATATAATCTTCGGACAACAATCAATATGTTGCTTTAGAAGGGGAAAAATAATTTTGAAAAAATCATTGTGTTAGTTGCACTTGCAGTTCTTTCGACATTAAATAATCTTGAAAAAATCATTATGTTAGTTGCATAGTGAAAAATAGATTTCCATCACATAAAATATTGGAAATTTAAAATTTTCAACGTCGTTTTTAAACCTAAGTGTACAATCAAACCTGCGTATTGGTACAAATATTTGTCAACTTTTCATAAAGTCGTTATACGGGTCTGTCTCTATCTAAATTACCATTTCTAGTTGAAATGGTGAAATTTAACTTCATAAAATTAGACACGCAAGGGATAAAAGACAATTTAATAAAATATCTGGACGACTTGTAGATTCCAACCATTTTTTATTGATTGTACAATACAGAAAGATTCGAGATTGACATCTTCCTTTTTACATGTCAATACTAACGTATTTTGAAAACAATAAATTTGGGCCATTGGTGGAATTTCTCAAAGTGTTTTTGATGGACATTATTTTTCATATGGAAAATTTTAATTTTTTCCATTCAAATTTCTACTTTTGACGTGTGCAATTGACAATTTTTTCTATGAAAAATATTTTCTAATTTTTTATTATGTGACCATATAATTTTCTAAGTAGAAAATTAAGCCCCCGTTTGACACCCTTTATTTTGGCCAATTTCTCGTTTTTCTACAGTGATTTTCCACCCATTTTTGACTAAATGTGGGACCATGCCTGAAAAATTCAGTACTTACATGAAATTTCCTGCGCACAAGTACAGTTGCAATTCAAGTCCACTTTTCAAATGTCATAACTTCCGTTTTTGCCCTTTAAGTCATTATTTGTTTCTTTCAAACAATATCTTCATTAAGAGGGCAAATATGTCCAGGTAATAAAATAGCCGTATCATCTCTGCATGCAATCTGACGCCTAATTTCTTTTCTCTGAAAATTGCAGGAGCTCACTGTAGAAAAATGAGAAATTCTTCCAAACAAAGGGTGTCAATCATATTTAATTAATAATTTTCATACAAATAAGTTTTATTGCCTAAATTTTTTTTTTAATACAAATTTCTTACTCGCAATCAAACACTATCTAAAAAAAAAATTTAAAAGAGCGTTGCAAAGACAGCACTACAAAACATTTAAGAAAATTTCATTTTAAGGTACGTAACATTTTAAAACTAGAACTAGGTCTGAATCTTTCGTTTTGACAGTGCAATCTTAAAGTTAAAACCTCTGGGTAAATTGGTAGCTGGAGTCATCCAAAAGTCATTCTGTCGCGTAATAATTAGGAATAATTGTAGCACGGTCCCAAAAGTCACACTGTTGCGGAATAATTAGGAATTAGCACGGTCCCAAATATTTTGAATCTTCGCAAAATTTATCTTAACCTTTCAAATGCACGCGGCTCCATTTTTCCGCAAAAAATTAAGTTTGACCACAATTCTAAAGAGGATAAAATAGTAATTTTATATATTTCATATAGAATAATTAAATTTTTTTTTTTTTTTAAAAAAAAGAGGTTGGGGGTGGGGGTGGGGGTGGGGGGGGGGGATTGAATTTTCTCCCCTTCCCACCCCACCACCCGTCCCCAAAGCAATAATGTTCTTCAGTCATCGACATACACTACCTGATCGCTACTGTCCACCGGCCAAGAGAAGAAATAAACAAATAATACTGAGTGAGGAGTTTTAGCCCCTATTTGGTAATGATTAAAATTTTAATTTTAATTTAAATTAAAGTCGATAATAAATTTTAACTATATATTTTTTAAAATCCACAACTTTTCAATCACACATTTCATCATTTTTTTTAATCAAAATCTACTAAAAATTTGATTTTAATCCCTATCAAAATCCACTTTTGATTCATTCTTGTAATCAACTGATGTAAAAACAATATGGGATTAAATCCGCCATGACCACAGACCACTGTACTTTATACTTAGGCCCTGTTTGATTAGGGGCATTTTCCATAGAACCCAAGATTTCCTTGTTTGATGTGCAAAAAGTGACCAAGAAAACATTTTCCACATATTCATCCAAGGAATTTGTTTTCTTTTGGTTTTGGTGGAAATTGATTTTCCACCTTTTTTTCTTCTTTTTTGCTTTTTAATTCTAGATACAATAGTAAAAAAAATTATCACTTTTATTGACAATTTTTATGCAAAATAAAGTCAAACGAATAGTATTCGGTATGATAATTTTGTTTAATTTTTTTAATTTTTTTTTTTTGCAATTGAAACAAATTTTAGACCCAATGGTAGAAAAAAATATCATTTTTATGGACAATTTCCATAAAAAATAAAGTCAAACGGACACCAAACTTTCAACATTTTTCAGGTGGAAAATTATACCAATCAAATACAATTAATTACAATTTACAGTAAAATTTTTTTAGGCAATTCAATTCCTTGTAAAACATTTTATTTCCACTCATTTTCCACCTTTGCAATCAAACAGACCTTTAATGTTAGTATGGTCCTCTAAATTAATTTTGATTCACCTGACCATTGTACTTTATATTTAATGTTACCATGACCACCCAAAACGACGATAACCAATCTTAATAGCGTTGAAAAGAAGATCTTTGATGTCTTTGCCCCCCATTCGCCAAACACCCTTTCTGATTAGAGGCATTTTGAAGTACTATTTAGGCCATGTTTGGAGCTGATTCTAATGGATACAAAAATTGATTTTCGGACCGTTATTCATCAATTCAGCCGTGTTTTGTTTGACTTTTATTTCTAACATGCGGGCCCCACCTTGAAAAGTAATGATAAAAAAATCAGGATTTTTGAGCTTAAAATTGGGTACAATAAATGGAAAGATTAAGATAAAATTTGCAAAGATTTAAAATGTTTGGGACCATGACCGCAAGTATCCCTAATAACTACTTAACATTAGGGAATGTGCTACTAAAAATAAAAGGTTCAGGATCTAATTGAACTTTGTTTTAAAGGTTAGGGACCTTCACTGAAAGTTTCCCAACATTGCGTGCGTGGCATCGATGTGCTCATGTTATGGAGCTTTGCCTTTCACCTACTCAAATCAATTGACCCTTTGCATTTTTCCTTTGATGACCAAAATTTATCTCAAATCAAAAGAATTGAAAGGCATTTACTTTTCAATCATTTCAGAAGCATTCGGTGGATTTTCGCTTTAACGACTTTTATTAGCTATTTACCTTTGCAATGGACACACAGTAAGTAAATTCACTGTTTTTCCCCTAATTTTTTTGCTTTTTCATCCCACGGATTTTTTTATATTTTTTTACGTTTTTGCCGGTGGAATTAACAGAATTGCTTAAAATCACATGGTATTTTCAGTTTCAGCGCTTGTGTTTTATTTAATTCATTCACATTTTCCTTCAAATTGCACAATTGAATTAAGCGGTGCTTGATCTTCCTTTTGAAATTTCAAAATGGAAGTGGTGGGTTGGTGATTTGACCCATGAACAATGAAATTAGATTAATGTAAGTAAGTTCTACTGCAACAGCTTCAATAAATAGATATATATAGCTATTTACTTACATATTCATGACTTGAAATTAGCATAATGCAAGTGAGTTCTACTGCAACAGCTTCATTATATAGATATATATAGCGATTTATTAACATATTCTTGTCTTGAAATTAGTTTAATGCAAGTGAGTTCTATGCAACAGCTTCAATTTATAGACATATATAGCTATTTATTAACATATTCATGTCTAATAGCCCATTTTTCTTAGCATGACTGTTTCCTGATTGTTTCTTTTTGCCAATTTTCATTTTGCATTCTACAGCATGGATTTCATGATTAATCAGAATTGTTTTTATTTTCGAATTTAATAATATATAAATCAGATCGAGTCAATCAATACTAGAAGCATAACCTTATTATCTCCTTCTTTTATTTTTTTCTATTCCAAGAAATTCACAAAATAACAAGTACAGATTGCTATTAGAAATTCTGCAATGATATTGTTTAGGGCCATGTGTATTCTTTTACTTTATGAATTTTAAAGCAAGCACAGGCTTTGGTGAACTTATGCCTTGCATGGAATGGAAAATCTTTTATGTAGCTAATGCATTTTCTTTTCTGCGACTCTGAACATCCAAAATGCAGCCTTTTATGCATATGTGATCTTAACAAACATTTACATCTCAGTAAAGGGGTTATGATCGCATTAAAAGTACTTGTTAAAGGGTATTTAAGTCTTTTATGTAATACCTAGGGTTTCCTAAGTTTTTTATTATAAATAGTTTGAGAGGCTAACACAATATGTGAGCCTTCTTACTCTTTTACTTCAACATGGTATCAGAGCAAGGTTATGGGAGATTAATTCCATAAGATTTGTTTAAACCCTTTTCTTTTATCTTTTCTATTTTCTCTGCCTCTTTTACTTAAAAAAAAAAAAAAAACAGGTTACTGTTCATTCCGCGTCACTGTTCATCCGCCGGTACTGTTCATCCGTCGATTTACTGTTCATCAGGAGATTACTGTTCACAGTTCTCAGTTTTGGAGGGTATTAATATCGATGACTACACCTCAACCATTAACAACCCGTAAGTTGAACGGAACCAATTATTTAAATTGGTCTAAAGCTGTGAAAATAGCCCTAACTGGACAGGGAAAACATCGTCACCTCACGGAATCCGCCCCGGCAACAGATGATAAAAAGTATGACGACTGGATTCAGGCTGATGCGCAGATTGTAACATTGTTGTGGAATTCGATGGAGCCTCAGGTGGCTGATCTCTGTACTCATCTAGATACGTGCAAAGATATATGGGAGTATCTCCGTGTATTATATTCTAGTAATCTCACTAGGATGTATGATTTATCAGTAGAGTACTTCCAACTTCAGCAAGGCATGCAATCTGTTACAGATTATTTTGCCACATTCAACCGCCTCTATGAGGAGATGAATACTATCCTACCAATGACTATCGATCTGAAAGAAATGCAAAAGCAACGTGAGCAGATGGCTGTCATGAAGTTCTTGGCTGGATTACGTCCAGAATTTGAACCAGTCCGATCTCAGATTCTTTCCAGTGCTACTCTCCCCACCATCACTGAAATGTATTCTCGCGTCTCGCGTAGCACTACCAAGGACAATATTTCTGGCTCGAGTTCGTCTACGTCATCTGAGCATTCGGCACTCGTTACACAGATTCTTACACGAAATCGAGGTGATCAACTTAGTGGTGCTCGTGGTGGTTTCTCTCGTGGTAGCCGTGGTAGTGGCCATCGGGGTGGACGTAGTGGCCGTGGTCGTGGGTCCGTTCGTCAGTGTTCCTTTTGTGGTTTGGAGAATCATAATAGAGAGACATGTTGGGATTTAGTTGGCCGTCCACCCAAATTTGCCAATGCAGTGACATCTAATCCAGATAATCCTACCATTCCAGAATCTCAGGCGGCCAATGACATATCTGATGAAGAATATGCTCAGGTCCTTCAGTATAGGGCATCTCAACAGGCATCTCTTCCCATTGCTTCTTTAGCTCAACGAGGTACTTCTTCTGCTTGTCTTTCCATTCGCCCATCCTCTCCCACACCTTGGGTCATAGATTCTGCGGCCACTGATCACATGTCAGGTACATCTTCTTTATTTACGCATATTCAGTCATCTTCTTCGTTGTCCCCTGTTACAGTTGCTGATGGTTCCACTGTCCCTATCCGTGGCATTGGTACAGTGGAACCCTCACCCTCCTTATCTCTTTCCTCTGTCTTGTATATTCCTTCGTTCTCCTTTAATTTGATGTCAGTTAGTAAGCTCACCAAACATCTTAATTGTTCTGTCTCATTTTTTCCTGATTCTGTCGTTCTCCAGGATTTGAGGACGCGGAAGACGATTGGCACAGGGCGTGAGGAAAATGGCCTTTATTACCTTGATCATGATGAGAGTCCTGTACGCCCACCTACTGCCTGTCCTGCTGTTGCATCCGCTCACCAGATCCATTGTCGCCTTGGTCATCCCTGCCTTGGCAACCTCAAGTTACTTATTCCTAGTTTAAGTCATTTGTCTTCATTAGAGTGTGAGTCTTGTCAATTGGGTAAGCATCATCGTGTTTCATTTGCTTCCCCAGCTCATGTTCGAGCATCGAGTTCTTTTTGTTTAGTTCATTCAGACGTTTGGGGTCCTTCTCGTGTTACTTCTACACTTGGTTTTCATTATTTTGTCACTTTTGTGGATGATTTTTCCAAAGTTACTTGGCTTTATTTAATCGTTCAGAATTATTCCCTATTTTTCGTGCGTTTTGTGCTGAAGTTAAAACTCAATTTAATGTACCTGTGCGTATTCTTCGTAGTGATAATGCTCGAGAATACTTTTCTCAGCCATTTACTTCCTTTATGTCGCACTCTGGTATCCTGCATCAGTCTTCTTGCCCTCACACACCACAACAAAATGGGGTTGCTGAGCGTAAGAATCGACATCTCTTAGAAGTGGCCCGGACTCTCCTTTTTGAGATGAACGTTCCCAAACACTTCTGGGGCGATGCGGTTCTTACAGTTTGCTTCCTAATCAACCGGATGCCATCCTCTACCCTGAACGGCACGGTTCCCCATTCCATTCTTTTTCCTCGTTTACCCTTGTTTAGTTTACCTCCTCGCATATTTGGGTGTGTTTGTTTTGTTCATCAGTTGACTCCCGGCAGGGACAAGTTAGATCCCCGTACTTTAAAATGTGTCTTCCTCGGCTATTCTCGCACGCAAAAAGGTTATCGGTGTTATAGTCCATCCTTACGTCGCTCATTTATGTGTGCAGATGTTACATTTTTTGAGTCCACCCCTTACTTTTTTGCCCCATCCTCTCGAGATGATCTGGATGTTACACTTCCTTTGCCAATTGACCCCACCCCTACACTATCTTCCTCTGCCCCAGATCATATCCCCCCAATCATTCTTCAGCCCCTTTGCAGGTATACTCTCGTCGCCAGAAGGATGCCTCCGCTGTTGTGCCCATCGTTTCTGTGCCCTCAGATTCTTCTCCAGCAGACCCACCCTTGCATGACCTGGACATGCCCATTGCCATCCGGAAGGGTAAGCGCCCATGTACTAACCATCCTATTTCTAACTTTGTCTCATATGCGCACCTATCTCCTTCATACTCCTCTTTTGTTGCTTCTCTGTCCTCTATTTCTATTCCTAAGTCTGTTTCAGAGGCCCTTACTCACTCTGGTTGGGCAAAAGCAATGAAAGAAGAAATGTTTGCCTTACATCAGAATGGCACTTGGGATCTCGTCTCGCTTCCGCCTAACAAAACTATAGTTGGATGTAAATGGGTGTACACTGTTAAGGTTCATCCGAACGACACCATTGATCGACTTAAGGCTCGCTTGGTTGCTAAAGGCTATACTCAGGTCTACGGTCTTGATTACTATGAGACCTTTTCTCCCGTTGCCAAGCTCGCTTCTGTTCATTTGTTCATCTCTCTGGCTGCCACTTTTCACTGGCCATTACATCAGCTCGATATCAAGAATGCTTTCTTAAATGGCGATCTCACTGAGGAAGTATATATGGAGCAACCTCCTGAGTTTGTTGCTCAGGGGGAGTCTGATTTGGTATGTCGTTTGAAGAAATCTATTTATGGCCTCAAGCAATCTCCTAGAGCATGGTTTGGAAGATTTAGTGAAGTGGTCACTGATTTTGGTCTTCAGCGTTGTGGAGTCGATCATTCTGTCTTCTACAAGCATAGTAAAGTCGGGAGAATATTGTTAATTGTGTATGTGGATGACATCGTGATTACTGGGGATGATCATAGTGGTATTCAAGAACTCAAAAGGTGTTTGCATAGTAAGTTCCAAACTAAAGATTTGGGGCACCTAAAATATTTCTTGGGGATTGAAGTTGCTCGATCAAGTCAAGGCATTTACCTGTCCCAGAGAAAATATGTCCTTGATCTATTGAGCGAAACAGGAATGCTAGGAGCAAAACCTATTGACTACTTTATGGATCCAAACACCAAATTATTGCCGAGATCGGGGTGTACCACCGTGATTCAGCTCAATATAGACGGTTAGTTGGGAAGTTGAACTACCTGACAGTTACCAGACCAGATATCTCCTTTGCTGTTAGTGTTATCAGTCAATTCTTGGATCGTCCAATGATTTGTCACTGGGATGCAGTGATTCGTATTCTCCGATATCTGAAAGGTGCTCCTGGTTGTGGTTTGCTATATCAAAATTTTGGACATACTCAAATAAAGGGTTACACAGATGCAGATTGGGCCGGATCACCCTTAGATAGGAAATCTACTACTGGGTATTGTGTGTTTGTTGGTGGTAACCTTGTCTCTTGGAAGAGTAAAAAGCAGACGGTAGTGGCGCGATCGAGTGCAGAGTCGGAATACAGGGCAATGGCGCATACCAGTTGTGAGTTAACATGGTTGAAACATTTGTTGGAAGAACTTGGATTTGAACACACTTCACCGATGGACCTGGTATGTGATAATCAAGCAGCACTTCACATTGCTTCCAACCCAGTCTTCCATGAGAGAACGAAGCACATTGAAGTTGACTGTCACTTTATTCGAGAAAAATTGCTGCAAAAGCAAATTGAGACTAAATATGTGAACTCAGTTGATCAGTTAGCTGATATATTTACTAAACCGTTGGGAGGTTCAAGGATAAAGTACATTTGTAACAAGCTTGGAGCAAACAATATATATGCTCCAACTTGAGGGGGAGTGTTAAAGGGTATTTAAGTCTTTTATGTAATACCTAGGGTTTCCTAAGTTTTTTATTATAAATAGTTTGAGAGGCTAACACAATATGTGAGCCTTCTTACTCTTATACTTCAACAGTACTTATGATAGTAATACTTGTAAACACATGATATTTTCTTGAAGTGATAGCTCTGAAATGTTTTCAGGGATAGATTTGTTCACGTAGAGAGATTTAATCTTTTCCACAAACTACATCATCAGATCATAAATAGAATGCCATTTTTTTCCATTTATATGGAGAAAAAGGACTTTAATTTAAATTTGTCTTCTATGAGAAATCTGTTTGGATTGAACTAAGTCATTCATTTCACTTATGTTCCACCCTTTCCAGGATTTTTTTTTCCCTTAAGATACTCGTGGCAGTGTAATGGTTCTTAATAACTTCTGCTTTTCCATCTCTTTGTTAAACACAGTAAACCATGGACCGGAAGACGTGGCTTTGGAGGAAAAGATCTTCGGAGAAGACAATTGTTGTACATGGAAAAGCAGATATTGCAAATGAAAGTGACAGAGATAAGGTAACTGAACTCGTTCACTTTCTTTCTCTTGATCCAACCTATCAATTTCAAGCATATTCCGGACTTTGGTTCAATTAAAGTTACCCATTTAAATTCTAAAATTTAATGCTTCAACTGAGTCAAATACTCTCGGCATGAATGTTTCTTTGGCTACAATACTATATCATTGGTTAGGGCTCTGCTTTTATGATTTGTACAGGTACAGTCGCTTGCCAGTGAAAAAGAAGTGGCTCTCGAGAATTCTCTAAAACTTCTAAACAAGAAGCTGGCTTCTGCCGTCGATGCGTGTGCTGCTAAAGATGAACTTGTAGTAAATCATGTCAAAATGGCACAAGAAGCCATTGCAGGTGATGATAGACATGATTGTTCATACAATTTTACAATTGTTGTATGGTTTTGGTTCTTCTACTTGATACTTTAATACTACTTCAGGGAAGGAGGAAGCAGAGGAAGAAGTAAGGAGCCTGAAAAAAGAACTCGATAGAGCTTTGCAGCAGAGTGTGGTTGCAAACGAAACGTTAGGTCACCTAAATTCTGCATTGAAGGACTGCAAGGAGCAATTAAATTTAGTGAGGGAGGAACAAGAGCAAAGAGTGCACGATGCTGCCAGGAAAACATCGGAAGAATTGGAAAAAGCACATAAAATTTTAGAGGGAAAACTAACAGAAACAAGTAAAAGGCTTGCAGATTTGACTGTTGAGCATTCATACCTTAGCAAGACCCTACTAGTACAAGAAAATTTGATTGAAGAGAAAAATAAATGCAAATCACAAACAGAGGCAGAATTTAATGCACTAATGACAAGATTAGACTCCACAGAAAAGGAAAATGGTTTTCTAAGGTACGAGTTTCGGATGCTTGAGAAAGAATTTCACCTCCGAAACGAGGAGCTGGAATATAGTCGTCAATCTGCAGAAGTTGCGCATAAACAACACTTGGAGAATATAAAGAAAATAAAGAAACTTGAAGCAGAGTGCCTCAGGTTAAGCACCATAACGCGCAGGCGGCTGCCGGATCCGGCTCTCTTGGCAAATATGAAGAGTGAAATTGAAATGAAGGGAAGAAACCAGGTGGAGAAGGGATGTAGAAAATTGAATTCGATTAGAGGAGGTTTAGTCGTGAAAGACTCTAGAGCCGAATATAGTCCAAACATCCTAAGTAAAAAGATAAATGACTTGATGGAGCGTTTGCATGATTTGGAAAAGGAAAATAATATTCTCAAAGAGGTTCTAGCAAAGAAAGTGGATGACTCTGCTTTAATTTCAGAAGTAGGGTACGTCAAACATAGGGAAACTCAAACTGCAACAGAGTGCAAAATGATTGGAGCTCATGATATCACCCTAATGGACGATTTTGTTGAAATGGAGAAATTAGCAATTGTTTCAATTGATGCCCCATTGGGGAGTTCTTTTGCTTCTTCTGAAGCGAGTTACACGTTATCAGATTCCTTTGAGGATATGTGTGGGAATAGTATTTCAACAACAAAGGAACTTGTTCCAGTGGAACAAAATGAGTTCAGTGATATTGACAACAAACTTCAAACAAGAAATCCATCGTTTAGAAAGCCCAGCAATTGGCTTCAGAAAGTCATGATTGTGATCTTGGAAGAAACCCGTATTTCAGGAAGAAGCCTGAATGAACTTTTTGAAGACATTAGAATGGCTTTGCACAGTATGAATCACCAGTCAAGCCCTGTTAATTATGAAAGATCTAAACTACTTTCCATTAGTGGCTACATCACTTGGAAATCTGCAACATCTCCAAGAACAATTTCAGAACAAGAAAACATGGGAACCTTTGCGGAAGAAACGACCACTGAATTTAACCAATCTGATCTGAACAGATCTATGCGTGAAATTATGGAGCTAGTTACACAGTTTCATCCACCATGTGCAGAGGACTGTAATGTGCCATTCAACTTGTTGGACACAGATTTCAATGCCTTAATATGCAAGCAGTCTTCAACAGCAGCTGATTGCATTATTCGTGTTTTCCAATGGAATAGTTGTGAACTTGATGCTGTTCTACGGCAATTTTTTCATGCATGTAGTTATTTACTGGATGGGAAGATCGATTTTGAGAAATTCATCAGGACATTGACTTCTACACTGGGATGGATCAGCCACAAATGTATAACTTCTAATAATAACGTTACCATCAGAGATGAATTCAAGAGGCACCTAGGTGGGGATGGACCAGGAACTGCTCTGGGACTTGAATCTGTGCAAAACCTTATGCTTGAAATGGAGAAGATTCATTCTATTCTCCAATTAGAAAATAAAGGATTAATAAATGAGTTGAATTTCATGAAATCCTTGGTAAAAGATATGGAGGTCAGTCTGCAGTCAGCAAGGGAGATGAATGGGGACTTCAAGCATGAACTAGAGCAATCAAAACAAAGTATTGTAAAGCTACAAACTGAGTCGAAAGTTTTGAAAGAATCAAAAAGAATAATTGAGGATCAGATTGAAAATCAGAAACTGATAAATGAAGATCCTGATACCCCACTCACTGTTGCCAGAGGTAAAATAAATGAAGTTCTCCAGAAATTATCTTCTGCTGAAGTAGAATTGGATGACAAAAGCCATTGCTGTGAAGAACTGGAGGCGACAGGTCTCGAGCTTCAATTGGAAAGGTACCATCTGTTTTCTTAACTTTATAGTTAAGTTTATTCATCAGTAAATTAATGATTCTTGTTGATTATATGTGCCAGCAGTACTGACAGCAAGCAGTATCCACAGGACAACGAAAATCAAAAAGAGAAGCTGCACAAAACTGTAAGTTCTGCTCAGAATTGCTGGAGAGAATATATTGAACATACAACTTAACATTAGACTCAACAAGGGTATTGGAAATAATTGACATTTTGAAGCCAATGGTTAATGCAAATTAACGTATCATGTTTAGGTGTGTTTCTTTGTTGAGAACATGGCTTAGCTTGTCCAGGCATATCTTCTGTGCTTAACTGAGGTATTTTTATTTCGTTCATGCATGTATAGAGCATTATTTTCTATTTTGCCCATTTTAGTTTGCACATTGAAGTGTTATTTTGCTGTTCTGGACTAAAGCAAATACCTTATATCTCATAAGGAAGTCAAATGTTGTTCATGTGAAGAGAGATGTCTATGTTCAAAAATACTGTAGTCTAAAGTACAGTGTCCAGAATAACTAATTTGGTTTGTTGAATGATGGTAATATTGTGCTAATTTACTAACTACTAACAGACGAAAATCTCATATTTTCAAGCCGCGAGAGAAATTTTTTCTGAAATCGGAAATCTTATTTGGCTGAAAAATGAATTCAGTTGCATCCTATCATGAAGTCTCGGGAGGTAGAAAATTCATATAGCCAGTTGTGAACATATGTATTCACTTAGATTATAGTCATCAAATTGGAGTAAACAACTAATGACATCAGTGAGAATATGAGAAATATATGTGAAACAGAAAGTATTCAAACAATGGCTTATTGTTGAGAGACTTGTGATCAAATTGGCAGGATGTGGATATAACAAATACTTCTGCTAAGTTAGCAGAGTGCCAAGAAACCATCCTAAAGCTGGGAAAGCAGCTAAAACGGCTGGCTTCAGAAAAGGAAGCTCAAGTAGTCAACAAGTTTCTGTCGATTGAAGATAAAAGTAATAGCAGGTCTAAGAAGCGATCATCATTTCTTGATCAGATGATATCTGAAGATAGTGCAGAAGTTGAGGACGTACAACCTCCAAACACAAGAGAGAGTACAAGCCCCCTTAAAGCAGACAAATTGCCTATCTTTCGTGCAACTCCAGAAGCTTATCGTGGGCTGACGCATAAAGCTGAAAATGCCAAAGCCGAGGCTTTGGTCATTGTACCAAGCAAAAAGCTGGGAGGAGTTCTCAATTTCTGGAGGAAGTTTCTGCTTAGGAGGAAGAAAGGTGGCAGTAAAAAAAAACCTTATGTTCCGTCAGTAAATACATAATGCATAGCGATGCAATAAAAATGAGTTTTTGCTTGTGAATGGATTTGGACCTGATTCACTGTACCTTGCTTCCTAGGATTGCTCAAGTTTTTGTTTATAACTATTCTGAAGGTTTTATGTCTTGTGTTGATAA
Organism: Fraxinus americana; assembly: GCA_035079005.1. Lineage (NCBI taxonomy): Eukaryota > Viridiplantae > Streptophyta > Magnoliopsida > Lamiales > Oleaceae > Fraxinus > Fraxinus americana. The sequence goes on from CM068714.1 coordinate 8,650,185, forward strand.
TTTAATCATTTCTAACGCATCCTGAAGACCATCTTAGCAAGAATAGTTGTGATGTTACCATTTGGATACTATCTATTTGTTCGTGTTAAATTATTAGTTAGTAGGAGGAAAAGTGTATTTGCTTGACGGTGGTTGTATGTAGCCAGGGTATTAGCATTTGTGTTGTTGTGTTGGTGGTGGTGGTGGTGGTGGTGGTGGTGGTTAAATGCAGCCATCATCTTTTTTTTTTTTCTAATTCTTGGATTTTATTTATTAAGTTTCGTAGGAGATTTTATGAGTTGATCACTATAGTGGAGGCTCTTGTTTGGTCATAAGCCTGGCTCCAGGATCAACTGGTTCAAATTGAGGGAATGAGTAGAAAGAGAGATAATTTGAACGTCCCTGGAGGCGGCAAGGCGCTCCTGAAAAAAAGGGATGGCGAGGTCGACGCCCTACAGACTCAACTGAAGACTAGTGCTTCCCAGGTAGTCACTTATAAGATGTCAAATGAGTTTCAGTTGATTAGCTACGTGTATGGCACAAAACCTTTAAAGGACACATTGATATAGCAAGGGCCAACCCTGCTCATTTGGAACGATTCATTAAGCAATCTTATTAATGGGCGGGAAAAGGGACGAGTGTTGGGGAGGAGTGCAGTCTTGTGAATTGGTGGAACAGGAGACGAGTGATGGAGAGGGAGCTATGGCCTATGAATGGTGAGAAAAATGAAGATGTCCCTGAAGTCTAAAGTTTACACGTCATCTTTGAGCCTGGATCCCTTTCAACACTGCCAAGACTCCAACTGGAAAGATCACTTTGAAGGTGGAGAGCAGAATTGTTCTATTAGATTACCTTTTAGTACATATAGATACTGCCACAGACACAAATATTATGCAAGTGTGGTTCTTAGTACATACAGATACTCGTGGCTCTACATGCTTCACTTTATGAAGCATTCCATACAAGATAAAAAGTGGAGGCTGTACATATGCATGTGTGTGTGAGCACTGCTCTTATTTGCATTCAAAATCAACTGTGAATTAGAAAAAAATCCTCTAGTTTTGGTGGCGGCTTCTGCAGTTTCGTTCATTTCGTATATTCATGCATATGCATTAATCTAGGTTACATGTAGAATTTTCTGCATACATCGTAAATTTATTGGCGAGTTTGTTGAGTTTATCCATTATACATGAATAAAGTTGGATGCTTGTAATGTCAAGTTTTGCTAGCTGCTTCTGCAGCATCCTTCATTTCAAGCAAGGCGTCTTCAAAACACTGTACCAGAATTTGGGGGTCTGGAATTAAGTCTTTGGCCACCAGTACTTGCATATCAGCTCTATCACCATAACTCACCATATGCATAGTGATTGCCTGCACGGCCAAGAACAGGAGTGGGGTTGGGGTAGGTTGGGGTTGAAATTTCCATTACATTCTATATATAATTATAAGACATTTGTTAAATGGAAACAAACTACACTACATACTACTAGCGAATTGGCATGTTTTATACTGTGTACCAAACATGCAAAAAACTTACATGAGGTAAGGCGGTTGAATTTGCCCTAATGTATGTCACAGGGTTGCCTACAACTGTAATCTCCTCTCGAGGGCCGATTACATTTGAGATAGTAAAGGTTGTATTGCAAACAATTCTATAATTAAGAATGCTGGCAAGCTTCAACACCATGAAAACAAGAAATCAAGATTAATATGCAGTAACAAAAAATATGTACTGAAAACTTGCAGTTGAGCAAAAAGTCACCTTTGCCCCCAAAAATGACATGACAAAATGCCCAAGTTTGTATGAACACGGGGCCTCTTTTCTTGTCGATCATTGATTTGGCTCTTTTAAGAAACTCGAGTGGATTTGAACCACCTTTATGGTAGTAAATAGGCAACAACATCATCCCAAATTTGTTGCCCCAACGAGTTCCTGAGTTGTTATTCATCAACTTGGATATATCCTGAAATAAACTAGTCATCTTTTACGACCCAAAAAACTGTGTACATGATATTCAACTGAGATCTCACTCTTATGCATATGAAATAGCTTAACTTTTATATGAGATACCAACAATTCATTCTTTAGCTCAATAAAATTAAGAAATAGAATGAGACCTGCAATCCTGATTGTGGTCTTAAGTTAACCATGGCAGCACCTGTGAGTTTAAGCCCCTCTTTCAAAGCTAGAAGAAACAAGTAAATCCAGTTTAACACATCGATATGTCCTCGGCATTTTCGCCATTAGATAGTATACTAAAAAAATAGAAATAAGTTAAAATCTATGTATTTTATTATTGTGTAACAAATATGTCTAGCAAGTGAATAAAATTATTATAATGAAATTTACCTTTTGGTGATCTGATGTCCAAGTACCTTGAAAACCCACAAGATAATACCCCGAAAAGAACATCATTAATGGTCTGCATTTTGATGGAAAAAGAAAAACACAAAATTTAGGCTACTTCTCCATATGTATGTATAAAAGATTTGAAATATACGTGTGGATGAAAGTTAGTCGCTTGCCAGTTTACATTTGGTAGGTCAGATTGAATTCTAATAATTGTGTTTGAGATTATTGAATAGTAGATTGATGGAGAATGTGTGGTTAAAAATGAAGGAAAAGTTATTGATGTGATAGAAAATGTTATTTTATTGAAGAATGTGTGGTTGAAAATGAATAGAAGAATGAGAATGAAAAAAATAATGTGTACCAAACAGGGTCCAATTTGATCAAAACCCTGTTTGAGCTCTATTTTTTTGGAAAACATGGAGTTAAAAAGTTGGAAAAAAAAATTTGAGTTTACATGTCAAATTATTTTATTAAGAAAATACATATAATTGAAAATGAATTTAAAAAAATATAAATTTTTAAATAACGAAACTGAAACAGACGTTAAGGACTTAATTGGACCACACATGCCCACAATTGTTATCGAATCATCCCATTTCACACGCAAACATTGTTTTCATAACACATTGAGGCGACAGGTTGTTGAATTAAGTTCAGTGAATATAAAATTGTACCTAAAAATTGTCCAACTACCGAGCACAGTGCGTCGTATGACAGCAAAACCCCTCTTTTTACCCATTTACAGAAAAAAAAATTTATCAACTGTGTGCTAGGGTTTTGCTATTTGTGGGCTGAGATTAACCCCCTAGTGTACACCCTCTCACAATTTGTCTCTGTGAGGGAATGTAGACTTACACACAGCAAAATCCATTATTAAGGAAAATGGTTAAGGAAAATGCTATTTGTACTACTCATATGGGAGGGGGTCCACCTCGGTTTAAAAATGTTAAATAAACTGAGGTGGATCCTCCATGTGAGTGATTGTCAACCTCGATTGTACGATTAGTATCGTCCAATGATTAAACAGTTTAAAAAGACTTCGTTTAAAGCGACTTACTGCATCGGTAATAGCTTTTTTGACGATCTTCATATCATCAAGTCTAAACTTCGCCGTCGCCAGCTTCCGCGGCCAGAGCTCCACCCCTGCGCCGCCGCTGATGACGGTTTTCTTGTCCTTCAGCCACAGAGCCCTCAACATGAACTCCAAAACGTACACCAACGTGTACCACACTACTTTCATTAATGTCCACAAGCTCCACCGCCGCCTCGTCGTCGATGAGGATCCTACGCCACCAACGCTCGGAAGCTGCGAAGGATCATCAGCTCTCCGGCAACAAGAGAGAAGCATCGACATCAATGAAATTCCATCTCCGAGAGCATGGTGCAAGCGGAAGACCAAGCAATTGTGCGCCATGAGCAGGTGGATTTCCCACAGTGGTTTATCAGTACTGAGTGGAGAAGAAACCGAGAGATCGGAAAGATAATCATTGACAGAATCTTGGTCGGAGATGGACGGGTCATCAGAGAGAGGTTTATCGAATACGAGGACATGGCGGTCAACGTCGACATCGGTCCTCCGCCAGTACTCGCGGCCTGATGAGTGTTTGACCATGAGACTGCAGAATCTAGGGTGTTTGAGCAATACAGAGTTTTTTACTACGGCTTTGAAAGCATCGGCGTCTATTTGATTCTTTACGCCGATTAAGCAGTTGATAATTTGGCTCGTTTCCGGCTGGAGGAAGAGCCGACCAGCCGGCGTTAGTGGCTCGTCTCTCTCCATAATAGAGAGAGAATAATTAAAGTGATTATATTTGCTGTTTGGCTATCATGTGAAACCCTCTATAAAAGGGCTTCTGTTTGGCCGTCTGTATTGGTTCGCTGTCACATCATTTTTTCCTCTATTCTCTCTTACATATATCTTTAAAATAAGGTCAACTAAGTCCCAATTTGGTTCAAATTAAAATCTGACTTTCATGGATCCCACAACTCTTCGACGAGAATGTTCTCCTACCCACAGTGGGCAGGATAAGACTGCCCACCTACTGATGTGGCAAGAGAACCCTACGTGGGGTTTTCTCCAACTGTGAGAACCCCACGTTGGGTTCTCTTCGAGTGGGCAGGATAAGACTGCCCATCGTGGACAGGAGAACAGCTCTGAACTTTTCAATCACACATTTCAAAAACTTCTATAAAAATCTAATTTTAATCCATGCCAAACACGCTCTAAATAAATATACTATTTCGAAGAAAGAATTTTATATGTGGAAAATAGATAACTAAATTTCTTATTTTATATAAAAATAATAATAATTAAACCATTCGTGGTTATAAATCGGTTGCTGAAACTTCAGGGAGTGTATTTATTTACTCTCTACGATTCTTCTACATACAGCGATATTACAAAATTCTTGCTTGCATCTCGACAAAACGAATATTTAGCATTTAGTTAAGGGTGATTATCAATGAATAGAAGTCCCAAAGAGACGTTGAATTACGCCCGACTTTGTTGAAAATTTCAAGTTTTAAAAATTCATATTGGACTAAATCTTAGATGGTGGCTTTTGAATTTTAGAACTCTCGTTGAATTGTTGAATAGTACGATTGTATTATACCATAATAATTTATAAAAGAGTAGACACGACGGTCCCAGAGTTTTAAAGTTAGGGGGTACAATCGAATTTGCAAAAAAAATTAGGAGGAATTTTACAATCGAAAGTTTACGTCCAAAAAAATCACACCCTTGTAATTTTGCATTCGAAAATTTACATGGGATATAATTTTTTCGGATGTAAAATTCCAAAAAATTTTGATGTTATATTTCATATAAAATTTTCTAATAAAATGATGAAAATTACATTGAGAAATTTGTATCGCAAAAATAATAAATGTTAATGAAATAATTGAATTTTTTTTTAAAAAAATTCGAGTTAGAGGTTTTTCTTTAAAATTCATGTTTAACGTATTTTTAACTATTTTCGATATCTGTTTGGACTATTCGATATGTCCATATTATAATTCTTGAAATAAGTTTTGAGATGACATGAGCAATTTGTAAATTCGATTAGCGTACAATCGTCGGAGAATTTTTAAAATTAGCATGTTATCGAAATTCAAATTTATTGTGATTTTGCTACTGCTTGGTGGAGATTAAAATCAATTTTTTCGTAAATTTTGATAAAAGTAACAGTTATAGATTTCATGAAATATGTTATTAAAATTAATTATTAACTTTAATTTAGATTTCAATCGATATCAAATATGACTTGAAAAAAAAATCTTAAAAGTTGGGGGCATGTGCCCATCCTCCCCCCAGGTCCGCCAGTGAGAGTAGATTCTAACTATTGAGAGACGAACACAGAGTTGCGATTCTCAAGTTTGAGCGGCTGTTATTATACGGGTAACTATAAAAATTGCTCTTAGAAAAATGCGTTTTAAAAAATGAGGCCAAACGGGGGCTACAGGCTGCTTCATCAGGAGTCTAGGAACCGGTTTGGCATTTAGACAAGAATTCTTGGCTAGTCACGAAGTAGGTCATTAGTATACCAGGTCCTGTTATGTGTAGATTAATGGCGAACCTAACAACAAAACAGGCAAAGCACATGCTATTGGTCCTAATGTTCTAGTAAAATTGCTAAGCTTAACAAGCCAAATGTCAATGCATCCACCGAATATTAACACTGGACAACACTCAGATAATATCTAACGTTTCCAAGTGTTTATGTCAATCATGCTACATGTACATCTTGTTTTACATTGTGCCTCATGTCAACCAAGATGTAACACATGGAATTTACACTTCAACATAATTCTTTATATTATTGGAGAGCGTATAGAGGGGGAGAAGAAACCATATCTAGGAAACCAAAATTCATCTCAAGGAAAATGCTGCAATTCAAAATTTCAACAGAAGGTAACACAATTGATGCAACATCATGCACTGGTTGTAATTCAGTTATTAATGGTGGAATTCAAATCTTTAACAAAAGATTCAAGATAATACCAGCCAAAGTCAATACAACTATACAAGCATAAGCTAACAGATAAAACCCATACATTTATCTAAATGACATCCAGATTCCAGGCAATCAATTTCAAGCTGGTTTCGGAATCATCAATCTGTAACTTGTACCAGAGAAAGTGGGCGATACTTAGGGGTGGGCAATGGGCCGGGTCGGGTTTGGCCCAAAACCGACCCGACCTGATATACTCGGTTTTGAACTCTTACACACAACCAAACCGGCTCCTACCCCTAAACCGAACCGACCCAAATCGGGTCGGGTCCAACTCCAAAATTAAATTGCAGAATAAACAAAAGTAAACAATACCAATACCAATTAAATTGCTTCTGCGGCTACTTCTAGCTTCAGCAAGGCGGCAACACCAATAAATCCCATAAATCCATAAAACACCAAGCAATCAGATTGCAACAATAAACACCAAAAAATTCGTTGTTGCAACACCAAAACATGTTTTAGTAATCAGAACCTGCCATTGCTGGCTGCAATCAAAATTGAAAATCTTAATCTTCCCCAAGCAAGATCGTCCATGTTTTAATGCGATTTCAATTTTTCAAGTTACAAATGGCGGTTTTAGCTGAAACTCGACAAAATTGCAGAGAAGAAACTGGACCCACCTCTCCTTCCTCAATCTCCAGGAAAGAAGTCCCCTCCAATCGGTACCAACCAAAAAATGCACCAACAAAGCATTCAAATACTTAGCCCCTCCTTTCTGATTCCCAACACCAAGAACCACCATACATTGTCGTATTGACCTACCAACCACCGCACACCAACCATGTTCTCAGTAACTCCTGCCGCCGTCTCCTAATATGCTTGGGCACTTTATTGACCTTCCTCGTCGTCGCCGCCTACCTTCTCTGGCCCTCCGATCCTGACCTCTCTATCACTCGCCTCTACCACGCTCGTTCTCGACGGAGTTGAGATAATGAGCGACGTGATTCTGTTGCTGGAGGACTTGGCAAAGTGTGTGATCCCTTTCTGTATCAAACTGATTAATAGGGTTTCAGTGGTCGGTTTGTGAGACTTTAAACAATGAACTGACCCGACCCACAATTATTTTAAATTTATTTTACCCGACCCAACCAAAATTTATCCCTAAACCGACCCAAAGCGGGTCAGGTTGGGTTGGTTTTTCGGGATGTGGTTTTCGAGCTCAGTCATAGCAATACTACTCCATTCTGCACAACAAACTCCCGCTCAATTATGTTTCCCCAATGACCCCAACTCGTATCTACTGACTCTACAATTTCCAATACAATCAAACAAATCTAATGCAATTGGAAAGAACATAAACTTTTGGGAAGCATCATGATCATCCAATAAGAAGTGTTTCCATTTTACAAATGAAAATTTTGAAGACCTATTGATTCTAACAGCTAACTGTAGAGATGATCATTCAGACCTTTTCACCTGTTTGAGCTTGTGCTTTATAATTTGCTTCAGCACAAAATAAGAATTCGAGTTTAATAATAATAAATCAAAAATTAAACACATGTAACGAAGGGACAAAGAGACTTAACAAAGAGATCACACATTATATGTGTAAAAGCCATTTAGAGTTATTGAACATGCATGAATATTCTTTAATTTGCTATGGATCCATAGCAATCATCACATCCAGAAGAATTAAGTATCAAGAACAACAATGCACCATACTAAGCATAAAACCTATCAACCAAAGCAATTGCAATTAGAAATTGACATGTATTAATTGAAGGGGTCTCAATGAGTCTAATGCAAACGGAAACAGATAGCAATGATCCAAACATAACGGATAGTTCCATCAACAAAAACTTAATTTAATCCCATAACAAACTACAGCCGATGAATAACCATGTTTGAGATATAATAAAAGCAACACCACTACCAGTATTTCAACGGTATGATTTTTGGAACCTTGCACGAGCACCACGACCACCAAACTTCTTGGGTTCACAGCGTCTGGGATCTGCCACAAGCAGGGTCCTATCGTACCTCACGAGGATGTCCTTGATCTCCTTCTTTGACTGCTCATCCACGTACTTCTGGTAGAAAGCAACGAGGGCTTTGGCAATGGACTGACGGATAGCGTATATTTGGGAGGTGTGACCACCACCCTTGACACGGATGCGCATATCCACTCCGGCAAAGCGGTGGCGACCGAGGAGAAGAATGGGTTCAAATGCCTTGTAACGCAGGATTTCCGGTTGGACCAACTCGATGGGGACGCCGTTGATCTTAATCAATCCACGGCCACGCTTGCAGTGGGTAACCGCGACGGCGGTTTTCTTCCGGCCGAAGCATTGTACGGATTCTGTTTTCGACGCCATGGCTAAGGGTGGCTTCTCTCTCTGGCGAACGAAAACCCTACACCTAGTGTTACTCTGATAGAATTGGATCGGAGCTGAAGGCGATGAATATATACTTTAGTTGAGTTAGGGTTTTAGGGTTGAATTGGGCTTAGTTCATTGAGACCCAAAAAGAAATTCTTGGCCTTTTTCAATTGAATTGGGCTTAGTTCATTGAGACCCAAAAAGAAATTCTTGGCCTTTTTCAATACACTACTTGTGTCATTACACATAATGATAAGGGAAAATTACATCCACTCCTAAAGCTATCAAATTCAAAATTAAGATTTAATAATTTTTTTTTCAAAAATCAGGTATTAATTTAAAATTTAAATATTAATCATATTATTAAAATAAATAAATTATTCTACGTATTTACCCTACTCAATTTCACTCACAATCCCTGATTATTCCCCACTTTCTTCTTTCTCTCTATAAATCATCTTTTCTCTATCCTCCATACCGGAGCACCTACCTGAAGAGGAGCCCACGACGGCATGCGATTTAGGTTTCAGAGATGATGCAATCGCCAATCGCTGAAGAGGTGCCCACTACGACATACCTGAAGAGGCGCCCACGACAGCATCTCGCCAATCACTGCCGCAGCGGCATACGATTTCAAAGATGATGCAGTCGGATACGTTGCGTTGCAGTCGATTGGATCTCTTTTTGGATTTATGCGACGATGCCGTGTTTGTAGTTGACGGTGTGCAATGATTTTGTTGACCGCGTTTGTAGTTGGTGGTAGTGATGGGTGATGTAGGTGGTGATGTAGATGTGGTGGTGATGTTGGCTGCGTTCTGGTTTTGGATCTAATTTTGGGCTATGGTTCGAGATATGGGTGAAGAAATGGAGGAGGCAGAGGTGGTGTGATGTTGGTGGTGGTCATGGAGGTAATTGATAAATTTGGATCTGATTTTTTGGTGGTGTTTGGGTGGCTGGTAGTGGTGGGTTGTTAGGGCTATGTCTGTATCTGTGTTGTTGGTTGTGGCGGTGGTGCAGTGATTGGTGGTTAGGTATGGTGCTGTGGTGGTGGCGTTGCAAAAATGGTGGTGGTGGCGACGATGGCAATGGTAGTTGTGATGATTTTTGGTGGGAGTGTATTGGAGCTAGTGGTGGTGGTGTTGTGGTAGTGGCTGGGGCGTGATAGTGTATGTGACTAATTATTTGGTTGATTTATGACCAAGTATTGGTGGTGAATCGGGATCGGTGGTGATAATGGTGCTTGACAGTGGTGCTGGGAGGTTGTGGTGTCGGTTTGTTTGAGATGGTGATATTGCTATTGGGCAGCGACAGTGCTGGTGCTGTTGCTGGAGGCAGTGGCGAGGTGATTGTCTCAAGCATTGGTGGTGATCACAGATTATTTGGTTGATTGTGGCCAATTATTTGAGATTGTGACCAATAAATTGTATATTTTGAGACCTAAAAATTTGAAGTGTGACTTTAACATTTGTGATTTGTGACCAATAATTGATATTGTGACCAATAAATAATATGTGACCTAAAAAATAATATGTGACTTATTAATTTAATAGATTTGTGATCGATAAATAAATTGTGACTTTTAAATTTTAAATTTGTGATTGATGAACAAATTGTGACCTATAAATTTTTTGAATTATGATCGTAAAATAATTTGTGACATAAAAATTCTGATTTGTGATCGAAAAATAATATGTGACTAATTAAATGGTTAATTTGTGACCAAAATTTATAGATCTGTGACCTTAATATATTTAATTAATTAAATATATAATTGATTAATTAAATCATAAACAAATTTTAATAAAAGCCTAATTTTTGAAATTTGAAACCTCTATCATTAATTTTGAAATGATGATACTTAAATACCTTATTTATGTATTGTTCCCTAATAATGATAAGGGAAAATTAGGCCCAATGCCCTCTTAAATTAATTAAATTGAATAATACCCTTTTAAAACTAATTAAACAATTCAACCCGTAATTAATACGTCCTAAACCTAAAATCCAATCTTCTTTGAGTACAAACAGGAAGCTGCGAGCACCTTCGCTAGCCGCTATGGCTACTCTTTGAAATTCTCATTATAGAATTTTTGAGGCGCCTTGGAGTACTTCGGTTCAGCGTCGAAGCTGGCTGCTTGGCTCTGTTAGAATTGTTATCGATATTATTATTGTTGTTGTTGTTGTTGTTATTATCTTTTTTCTTCTTTTTCTGAGTATTCGCATGGGCCATGCCTGAATGAGGCGCGTGGGAGGCGTGGTTTAGAGAGTGAGGTTCCCTTTCTCGTCGCGGACAATTCATGGGATGAATAGTTGGTCTCCAAGTTCTGAACTCACTGATTCAGGAGATTCCGAGTTCGGAGTGGAGGTTTGTCGTAATTTGGATTTCGGTTTGAGTTTGGGTTTGGGTGAGGCAAATTTGATGTTGAATTTGGTGGTGGTGGAGGAAGAAGAGCATGTAATGAGGGTGCGGAGGTGGCGGTGGGCGATTTTGGACAGGAAAGTGGACCTGGAAAGGCGGAAGGTGGTGAAAACATAGGTAGTTGCCTCCATCTGCGGTGGTGATCCCATTGAGTGTTGAAGATAATTTCACGTCTTTTTTTTTTTTTTTTTTGAATCGTCATTTTGAGTGTTTGTCACTTTTTTGAGTTTGTCACTTTTTTTTTAATTTTGTCACTTTTTGAGTATTTTTCACTTTTTTATTGTCTGTCACTTTTTTAATCTGTATAACTTCTTTTAATTCACTTTTTTAAATTCGACACTTTTTTTGAATGTTGTCACTTTTTTAATTGTCTATCACTTTTTTCAGTCATCTTCTTGATTTATATCACTTTTTTTAGTGACAAACATCATTTTTTTAAATAAAAGTGACATTGTATGTCATTTTTTAATAAAAAAGTGATACTTAACTTTAAAAAGTGATAATGAATCACTTTTTCAATGTCACTTTTTTTTACCGTGTCACATTTTCTATTAAAAAAAGTGACAATTGATTTTACACAGTATTTTTTTTTTTCAAAATATATTTCATATGATTTTTCAAAAGACCCTTACTTTTAAGGGTATTTTTGTTAGTTGCCCTAATAATAATTTAAAAAAAAGTGGAAATTACAATGCAGCATATATTTAAAAATAACACTTCAAAAATAAGATATGAAGCAAATTTAATAAAAAATTAGGTGACAATTTAATATTTTAATGTTATTAATTACATTATAAATTAATATATATAATCACATCCCCAACCCAATTAAACTCTCAAATCCTAATTCATCTCCCTCTCTCCCTCTCTCACTCTCTCACTCCCCCCACCCGTCGGAATCGTTGTCTCCGCGCCCAATCGCTTCTCCGACCAATAACACAGTAGCGACTACCACAATCTCTTTTGTGACCCTTGCGTGACATTCTTCGATTCAACTTTGGAGCATCCACTAGGTCCATTCTTTTCATCATCATCGAATAGATGAGCAAAGGATCTCCAATCTGACTTGACTTCGCATGACTTGCATCGTTGCTCAATAAAGTTGCTATAGGAAGCTTGGCATTTGGAAGTGGTGACCGACTAGTAGCAATGGAACTGTAGCGAGAAGGAAACGACAATGTCGGATGTGGACGAATCCAGACCAGAGAGTCGTTTACAAAGATAAGAAGCTTGATGTCGTTGATTGGTTCATTGGATTTGAGCTCGAGTTGGCAAGATTCGGATATGTTTGAGAGTCATTTAGAGATGTGGTTTTTGTTGGCTGTGGATCTAGCTGTGGCGGTTGTGTTGATGGTGGTGATGTGGTGTTGGTGTTGGTGTTGGTGGCGAGATGTGATGGGTTGAAGAGTGTTTGTGACCAATTATATGGTTAATTTGTGAGTAAGTATTAGTAGTGGATTGAGATTGAGGGTGAGGGTGGGGGTGGGGGTGGGGGTGAAGTGTTTGGTGTATGCGATCAACTATTTGGTTATTTGTGACCAACTATTTAATTGTAACCTAAAAATTCGATAATTTGTGACAAGCTAATTTGAAAATTGGTGACCATTAAATAAGTTGTGATGTATAAAAATTGTGATTTGTGACCTATAATATTTTTAGTTTGTGATCGAAAAATAATATGTGACCATTTAATTTGATAATATGTGAAGTATAAGTATGTAATTGTGACCTTAATATCAATTAATAAAATATTTTTAATTATTTAAATATCACCCGAGATTTGAAAATTTAAACTTATTGTCTGAGTTTTGAATTGGCATATATTTTACACCTAAAATACGATTTTTTTTCCTAAAAAATGGGAAAAATTCACAAGTTGGGTATTAATTATGGGCCAATTCAATTTTTATATTTTAAGTTTCAAATTTTAAAACTCAGGCGATAAATAAATAATTAAAGATATTTTATTAATTAAATCAATTTATGTCACAATTACATAATTAATGGTCACGTATGCGTGTTTACAGGTCACATATTATCAAATTAATTGGTCATAAATTATTTCACTATTACAAATCAAAAATTTCAAAGGTCATAATTCATTTCGTCAATCATAAATCAAAAAATTTATAGATCGCAATTTATTAATCGATCATAGATTTTTGAATTAGTTGGTCGCAAATTATTTTGCAGTCACAAATTATCGATTTTTTAGGTCACAATTAAATAGTTGGTCACAAATAACCAAATAGTCGATCACCCACACTAAACACCCCACCCCATTCCTACCGTACCTTCGATCACAATCCACCACAAATACTTGATTACAAATCAACCAAATAATTGGTCACAAACACTCTTCATCCCATTCGCCGCACCATCACCACCACACCACCACCAACATCCACAACACCAACAACATTGCCAGTACCATTGCAAAAAAGGAAAAAATAAAAAATAAAAAAAAATCACCCCTACACCAAAACGTGAAAAAACCATCACCACCCCCAAAAACCACCACCATGGCACCATCTCAAACCACGCACACACACCACGACTGTCACAGAATACACGTAGCGCCGTCACGCACCAAATTACACCGAGCAACGATGATGGGCGGATAACAACAGATCTTGGGACCAATGCTGCCGTGCACCAAATCATGGCATACCAACAAACCTAATCGTGGCATACCTTAATTTAATTAAGATTTGTTTTTGTAATTAATGTGTGGAGTTCTCATTGGAAAGCACAGGTACAATGAACTGAATGCAGCGCCGATACCATAGATGAGAATGATCCAAACTACGTGGATGAGGAGGTGGCGGAGGGATGTTAGAACTTTATTAAAACTTAAACTTTATGATCTTACCAAGATCTTCATGTCAAATCATCAAGAAACGGAATTAACGCAGAACATACCTTAATCAATTGATTTCTGATTTGAACAATGAATCTTGAATCTTGATCTGTAAATCTTCAATTTGGTTACTTCAAATCTCCATCTTAATTCCTGATTGTGGGTTTATAGATCTTCCTCTTCATATGCTTTCTCTTGTATTCTTGTATTGATGGGATGTCACATAGAATGAGAAAATCACACATGAATTGGGGACCATAACCCTTTATACATTTCCATATGTATTCGGCCCATTTTTAAATACAAACTCTAATGGATCCGGTCTCTACACATATAGTCCAGCCCACACTTTATTTAGATGCTTAAAACCCAATTACTTAATTCCTTATTAGATCACTTTAATTTTGGGTTTAACTTTAAGATAATATTTATACGCAGTTAATTACATATGTCGGCCCATCACGGCAAATTAAATAATTTCCCAACAATCTCCCACTTGGGCCACATATGTTACTTTATAAATGTGTATAACCTTATGAGTTCAAAACTTTTGCTATCATAACCAAAAGCATCTCCGAACAATCTCGTCCATTGATTATATCAAAATAGGATCAAAGCGGTCTTCATTATAAGTAACATAACAAAACCCATCAATGGTCACGTACATCAATACAATCAAATAACATAGATCAAGTGTGGATGTGTAGCATGAAAATTACATGTAATGTGATCTAAACATGCCTATTTCCAACTGGTCCTACCTTATTCCTTAGTACCTTATGAGATCAACCATAAACTTTAATCAGAGTGGAACTGAACTGAATACTTTATTTTTGAAATGAACTGAATGTGTACAACCAAAATTATGTGTCAAAAGACAACATCCAAAATACAAACTCCCACTAAACTGGCATATTATCAAAAGAAACAACACACATGTGAGCATCATGCTCATGAAAGACCTCGAATGGTAGACATTTAGTAAATAGATCCATATTTATAGAGTTTGTCCTTATATGCTTTATAGAAACCTAACCACTCTAAATTCATTCCTTGACAATTACGAACTCAATGTCTATAAACTTTGACATCATCATGTTCCCATTGGAATACAAGATTGTTACTGTCACAAAATAACTTAAGTGGTCTTTCATTTCCATCCAAAATATGTAGCCTAGTGACAATATTTTATAGTCAAATTCCATAATCAAAATCAGAATATCCAACGATCTCCAATTGGTCTGATTTTCCTGAATGTGATCATGTAATCCTTTGTTCTCTATAGATACCGAATAACCTGATAGCTGCTTTCCAAATTTCCATCGCAAGCTAATTAAATATCTGTCTAGCATTCCAACAATGAATACTATATCCAGATGTGTGCTATCCCGAGTATACATTAAATTCTCCATTGCCAAAGCATAGAGAATTTGATGTATATCCTTTATCTTTAAATTTATCATTGGGGCATTAATTGAGACTAAAGTTGTCTCCCTTAATTATAGGGGTATCACTTGATTTTCATATCTGCATTACAAATATTTTAAGAACCTTATCGATACAACTCTTTTGTGATAATCTAAAAATACACCAGAACAATTCTTGTGTATCTATATCCTTAATACAAAAGATGCATCATAATGATTTGCTTACTCCCACTGAACTTGTGATATCCACAATCATCAATTGAATGTATCTCGAAACCAAATGAGATAATTATTTGATAAAATTGTGATACCTATTCGGGAAACTAGCTTAAGCCCATAGATGGATTTCTTTAATTTGTAAACCATCTAATGCAACTTAAGATCAAAATATGTCACAGATACCATAATTGTCCTAAAAGAGTTTTCATAGAAACTGAAGAAAAATCTCTTTATGCATGACATCAATCCACTCCTTAGAATTATTCCTTTGCATGGCTTGATGAAAGTTAATTGATAAGTTCTTCTTTCATCAATCCATATCATCCTTATTTTCTTGGAGAAAGACTATAAAGTTATCCGAAATTGTCTTTCTTCTTTTATAGTGGATTTCCTTAATGATATTTGTTCTTGAGGTTGTTGAGTTTGTTTTTCTGGAACAATCTCTTGATTGTGTATGGGGGATTTTGTAATATTGTCTTGATCCGAAATTGCTTTTTGAACAAGATCTGGAGCAAGAATTTATCCCTGAACCAAATCATTGTCAATTGCAACAGAAGGAATATGCAAATATTCTTCATCCAAGACAAAACCATTATCTCCCCTCACAAACTTTACATCCTCAAGAAATCCAACATTTCCCATTTCGAAAATTGATCTGATAGTGGGACCTTTAAAAATTTGTAACCCCTTAACAATTATCTTACTTGGAACTTTGTTGAGATTTTAAGCTGCAATCTTTAGTGCTTATACCTAGGAGGATCCTGATGTACTGTGGGTAGATTCCACATTCCTTTAGGAATATTTCGAAAGGCCCTGAATGTTGTTCTCCTGATTTGTCATATCTTTTATAGTATTTACCACTATGGTAAGATTTGACTTGTTAAATACTTTTACTGAGTCGATTTTCGAACTCAGTCTTGTATGCCTTGAACATGTCCAGTGTTCGGGATTTTTCATAGATGAAATATAGGTAGTCATATTGAGAAAAATTCGTCTATGAACATAATAAATGACTGTTGACCATTCCAAGAAATCAAAGGGAATGATCCACAGATATCCACATAAATTAGTTCTAAGACATCCGAAGTCCTATTGGCACCTAATCTCCTTATGTTTGTTTGTTTTCCCATAATATAATTTATTTAAGTCTGAAAATATTAAGGGAATCAAGAATTCTTTCTGACATAAATCTTTCCATTCTCTTTTTAGAAATGTGACCTTATCGCTTGTGCCATAATAAAGCACAATTCTCATTGGTTAATTTATGTTCAATACCACGTGAATCCAAATACAAGGTTTCTTTATAAGATGCAACCGTATTAAGCAAACATAGGTTATCGCAACCGGATAAAGAACTGACACCCACGATATTTGAATTAAGAAAAAGATCAAACTGACTATTTTTAATTGAACAAGAGTAACCAAAGTTATTCAATGTAGAAATAGAAGCCAAATTCCATCCAAAAGGACGGTACCGCAAATATCTCTTTCAAATTCAAATAATAATCAGTCTTTAATGATAACCTAAATTCCCAAAAGCCTCAACCTTAACTGATTTGCCATCACCCCATATAGATGAATCTTTCATCATCAATTGGTTTTAACAGCTCAGACAACCCCGCATAGACACACTTATGTAAGTGGTGATACCGGAATGTATCTACCAAGTGTGTCTTGGTATTGAATTTACCTCAAAACAAACCAAAGTGAAAAATGTACTTTTCTTTACACGCCAAGCGTGGTATTTAGCACAATCTCTCTTTATATGTCCCAAATTTTCACAAAATTTATAGCCAATTTTATTTCG
The DNA here is from genome assembly GCA_035079005.1 of Fraxinus americana. Taxonomy (NCBI): domain Eukaryota; kingdom Viridiplantae; phylum Streptophyta; class Magnoliopsida; order Lamiales; family Oleaceae; genus Fraxinus; species Fraxinus americana. The sequence continues at coordinate 8,667,580 of CM068714.1, forward strand.
CTGTTAATTTTGAACCGAACCAGATGCAGCTTTCTTATTCTTTATTTTCTTGAACTTGTCCTTAGAGGTACTAGCCAAATGAGCACTTTCAGTCCTTTCTTCTTCTTGCACACAGTATGAAATGAGTTCATTTAGAGTCAATTTCTCCTTTTGACAGTCATAACTGACCTTGAATTGTGCAGGAAGAGAAATTAAAAACCAGATGCATGAGCAAATCATCAGATAGCTCAAGCTTTAGAGCCTTTAAGTTTGAAGCAATATGAGACATCTCCATAATGTACTCCCGAATATTTCCTTATACCTTAGTGAAACTAAGTATGCCAAAAGCGTACTAGTTTCAGCCTTATCGCTCTTTATAAAGCCTTTTTTTTTAATTTCAGCAAGAAATTTCTTGGCAGTAGTTACCTTATCGGACACAGCGCCCCTGAATGATTCTGGAATACCACGCTTCATGATCATAAGACCCATGCAGTTTGAACAATCCCACTTATTAAAGTCCATGTTTTCATCAACAGAACTTTTATCCGTAAGTGCAGCGGGTTGTTCGGTCCTTAACGCAATGTCTAAGTTCATGCAGCCAAAAACGGTCAGAACGTTCTCTTTCCAGTCCTTAATAGTTGGTTCCATTTAGCACAGGAATGGAGTTGATGTTGGCAGATATTGTGGAAGTTGATGGATTAACTGAATAGAGAACTAATACTTAATATACATGTTCACATGGGAATCCGTATTAAACAATTAATCAATTCAAATAATGGTAAACCCCATCACAAGAGACCGAGCACAACATTGATATTTAGTCTTTGGACAAAAATATCAACTTGTAAGTGGTACTCTTGGTGTAGTAATCAAATATTGACAATAAACCATGTCAAATAATAAACCTATCTTTGGACCGATTTATTGTTCACATAAAATAAAATCTTATAATTGTCATATATTTATTACCACAGGTATGTAAATAATTCAGTCAAATATTAACCTTCCTTTGGGCCGGTCAATACCCGCATGAATTACGTACACACAACGTTTCTAATATTCCAAATAAATTAATCTAGACAAGAGATGTCACTTTGATGACATGTTGCTTCAATCAATTCATTTAGAAAAATTAGTAATCCAAAAAAAATATCAAAATTTGAATTATAATTGTTAATCCTTAATTCTTTTATTTTATTTTGAAACTTTAGGGGCCTAGGGTTAATAATTCAGAACTTTAGGGACCCAAAAAATAATTAACCAGAACTTTAAGGGTCAATAATTAATTATTGAAAACTTTATGAGTCAAAAATTAATTATTTAGAAACTTTAAGGATCCAAAAATTAATTATTGAAAAACTTTAGGAGTGAAAAATTAATTATTCAAAACTTTAGGGGTCAAATTTTAAAAATTTAAAACATTTGGGGCCAATTAGAACAAAATCAGAAACTTTGAGGCTTTAATTGCAAAATCAAAACTTAAATGGCCCAAAAATAATTAATTTTAAAACTACATGGGCTGAATTATCAAAATCCACAACCTTAAGGCCCAACTTGAATGAACTTTAAACTTTAGGGGCTAATAACCAAAGTTGCAAACTGCAGGGGCTTAAACATTAAAACTAAAACTTTAATGGTTCAAAAATAATTAATTTTGAAACTTGAGGGATTGAATTATTAAACTCGAAACTTTAAAGGCCCAATTGGATGAATTTTTAACCTTAGGGGGCTGAAACACCAAAACCTTAAACTTAAGGGGCTAAATCCTTAAAATAAAACCCTAATTTGAAATTGCAATCAAGGACCTCAAAACTTCAAATTTTCAACCCAAGCCCCGCCCCCAAAATTCATCCAAAACCCTAATTTCCAAAATTTAACATGGGCTCTTCACCTTAACCCTTGGCTGCGCCAGGCCACATGTGGCCGGAGCTATTGTCCCCGGCCACCAGCCACGCTGCTGCAACACAGCAGCGCCACGCTGTTGGCGGCGGCCAAAAAAAATATATATATTTTTTTAAAAACTTAACTTCTGAAAATCTTTAAAATCAACCGAATTATTTTCAAATTTAATAACTTTAAATCCGAAATTATTAAATTTGAAAATCATGAAAATATACAATAACCAAATTAAAAGTTTGATTCCCAATGATTTAACATGAAAAGGCTCTGATACCACTTGTTAGAACTTTATTAAAACTTAAACTTTATGATCTTGCCAAGATCTTCATGTCAAATGATTAAGAAACTGAATTAACGCGGAACATACCTTAATCAATTGATTTCTGACTTGAACAGTGAATCTTGAATCTTGATCTGTAAATTTTCAATTTGGTTGCTTCAAATCTCCATCTTAATTCCTGATTGTGAGTTTATGGATCTTCTTCTTCATATGCTTTCTCTTGTATTCTTGTGTTGATAGGGTGTCACATAGAATGAGAAAATCACACATGAATTGAGAACCATAACCCTTTATATATTTCCATATGTATTCGGCTCATCGTCAAATACAAACCCTAATGGATCCGGTCTCTACACATATAGTTCGGCCCACACTTTATTTAGATGCTTAAAGCCCAATTACTTAATTCCTTATTAGATCACTTTAATTTTGTGCTTAACTTTAAGATATCATTTATATACAGTTAATTACATATGTAGGCTAATCACGGCAAATTAAATAATTTTCCAGCAAGAGAATGTTGATGGGAGGTTAGTTGGGATGGCGGGAATAGTGAATGGCGAATCTGGTGGAAAAGGGGGTAGCGAAAAGTGGTGGGGATTGGTAGGGCACAATTCGGTAGTGGTGCGAAGGAGGAGAGCGGTGTCGCATGAGGGGTGGCGGTACCATGAGTAGTTGGTAGAGAGAGTGAGAAAAGAGAGAAGATGGTGGAAATGGTTTTATGGTTTGGTAACAAATTAAATTGGGATTACGGGGTGGGTGGGGCGGATTAGTTTAATTTTATATTATTATTAATATTTAAAATTTTATTTATATTTGATTTTTGAAAGAAAAATTTGTAATTCTTAATTATGAATTAACATCTTGAAAATACTTCGTCCATGTAATTTTCACTAAAAAAATAGTAATAGTAAATAATGTTAAATTAATTTCGAAGTTTCAACTATACGACGTATTTAATTAATTTAAAAAAAATTAAATGAAATTCTAAATTAATTATCTATATATAAAGTGCACGAAAATTTTTTGTTGACAATCTCAGTATTGAATTGGCAATATCGTCCTCAAAATATCAATGCTTCAGCGTTCTAGTCCAACCTCATACTATTATAATTTCCTCTTTTAAGAAAGAATGGCACATTAAATTTTTATTATTACCACTTGAGTTGGATTTTGATCTCAATTTCTAAATTTTGTTTGTTACTATATTTCACAATAGAAAGAAAACAAATATAGGCAATGTGCGTGAGTCGAGGTTTCTAGAACCCAGGCACAATTCTCTTGGCAAAGGTAGGCCTCGTATCTATGTCAAACAAGGGTAAGCCCATATTTGAGCCACATTAAAATTTTTATTCTCATTATGTTGGATATTTTCAACATATATGGGGCCACACGTTGTATATTGAAATGTGTGGTGCTATTATTTAAAAGATATTAGTCAATTAAAGTGATCCGTTAAAGATGTTTTGTGACTAATGTGTATTATATTTCATGGAATTATAGTGTAAAGACCGAAGTGTTGTTTTAAATTGATAAGGGGTCAATTTGAAGCAACTGAAAGATAATGACTATTGAGTTACTACTATTATTTTATATGGTGATGGTCCCCATTTGTTGGTGTTCTTGAATTTCTTTATATCCTCATCAATAGAGAGCAAAATCGAAGTGAAGATCACCAATCATTTGGAAAATCCTAACCTATCCAGGCAAATAATCTGATTACCATGGATATATGTATCTTTTATGTTTTGTTATTTTCTCAGATTTCAACATGGATATGAATATATGGTTATGTTATTGAGAATTAAGGATTTGATTATTGTTTTGATCGATAATCCTATTATGTTTTTCTATCAAGTGGTATCAGAGTCACTCCATAGTTGAAATTCGTGAGAAATTGAAGTTTTAAATTCTGATTTTTTATGGATTCTTTGATTTTCATGCTAAGTTATGAAATTATAGCATATTATGTTATTAATCTTCAATTTAGTATGTTATTACATGTAATTAGCATGTTATTATGGATTTGAGCATGTTATAATATTGTTTTTTTTTAATATTATTAAAGATTTTCTTTCAAAATTCGGATTTTTGGGATTAAAAATTTTTAGATCTGATTTAAAAAAAAAATTGAAATCCTATTTTTGCGGTGGTTGTCGCCGGCAGCGACCACTACGGCAGCAGCGAGTCACGCTACTGTGCGTGAGCAGCGTCATGCTACTGTGACACAGCAGCGTGGGAACACAGCGTAAATTTAAAGATTTGAGGCCATTGCTTGTAATTAAAAATTAGGGTTATGGTTGAGTTATTTATTATACAGCCCCTAAAGTTTAAAGTTAATCCCCATTAGGCCTTAAGTTTATGGGTTTTAATAATTCAGCCCATGAAGTTTTGAAATTAATTAATTTGAGCCATTTAAGTTCTGAATTTAATAATTTAGCCCATGGATGTACACAATTGGTTTAGTTTGGCCCATAAATTTCTGCATAATTGATTTTTTGACTCCTAAACTTTTCAATTATTAACAATTAACCCCTAAAAGTTTGGAATTAATTAATTTTGACCCCTAAAGTTTTGAATTATTAACCCTTAGGCCCTTAAAGTTTCAAGAGAAATAAAATTAAGTATTCTGTTTTTCAAATTTTGATATAAAGACTCATTTAAATATATATAATATTCAAAAGTGAATTGATTAAAGTAATATGTTGCCAAAACAACATCTCTTGTGGAAATTAATTCATTTAGAATATTAGAAGTTTTTCGTGTGTATGCTAGTTCATGCGGATATTAATCGGCCCAAATGAAAGTTAATATTTGGCAGAATTGCATGCACACTTGTGGTGGTAAACGTGTGACAATTATAAGGTTTCCATATGAATAATAAATCTATCCAAAGATTAATTTATTATTTGACAGGAGTTATTGTCAATGTTTGATCACTACACCAAGAGTACCACTTACAATTAATATTGCTGTCTAAAAACTTGATATTGATGATGTGCTGGGTATCTTGAGATAAGACTTACCATTATTTGAATTTATTGATTATTGAATCTTAATATTAATATGAGCATAATTCATCCTCTTCTCTCTACAGCTAATTCATATGCTACTCCCATATATGCAATGTTAATTCTATTCTTGCGCTTTGGAATGAGCAACTCACTCCTCTTACGGACGAAAGTTCATCTGATGAAAAGAAGAACTTTGAGAAGTGGGATCGCTCAAATCACATGAGTCTAATAATCATTAAGCGCGGCATTCCGGAAGCTTTTAGAGGCACAGTATCTGAAGAATTGACTAATGCCAAGGATTTCCTTGCCGAAATTGAGAAACGTTTTGCGAAAAATGATAAGGCTGAAACAAGCATGCTTCTCCAACGCTTGATTTCAATAAGGTATAAAGACAAAGAAAATATAAGGGAGTACATCATGGAGATGTCTCACATTACTTCTAAACTTAAGGCACTAAAGCTCGAGCTGTCTGATGACTTGCTTGTACATTTGGTATTGATCTCGCTTCCTGCACAATTCAGTCAATTTCAAGTCAGTAATAACTGTCGAAGGAGAAATGGTATCTAAATGAGCGCATTTCATATTGTGTGCAAGAGGAAGAAAGGTTGAAGCAAGACTAACTGAAAATGTACATTTGGCAAGCACTTCTAAATATATAGGCAAGAAAAGAAAGAAGAATATGAAGCTGCTCCTAAGGGTCCAGTACAACAGAATAGGCAAGAGGACAAATGGACTTGATTCTTTTGCAACAAAACTGGACATTTGAAGAAGAATTGTACCAAATACCACGCTGGCGTGCAAATAAAGGTACAAATCTTACTTTGGTATGTTTCGAGGTTAATAGCTTCAGTACCTAGAAATACTTGGTGGTTAGATTCTGGTGCTACTACTCACATAAGTATTTTTATGTAGGGCTGTCTGAGCTACTGAACGCCAAATGATGGTGAAAGACACATCTATGTGGGTGATGGCAAGTCGGTGAAAGTTGATGTAATAGGCACTTTTCGTTATTGTTGAAAACTGGTCATTATTTGGATTTGAAAGACACATTTGTTGTGCCATCTTTTAGACGGAATTTGGTTTCTATTTCTTCATTGGACAAATTTGGTTATTATTGTTCATTTGGAAACAATCATTTTAGTCTTTCTTTAAATTTCAATATTATTGGTACTGATTTATTATCTGCATATGATAACCTATATTTGCTTGATACTATTGTATCATATAATGAAAACCTACATGTGGAATCACGATGTACTAATAATGAAAATTCAGCAAATTTATGGCACAAGTGCTTAGGTCACATCTGTAAAGTTAGAGTTGAACGACTTCTTTCAAATGGTATTTTGGATTCCCTTGACTTCACAGATTTTGATGTATGTATTGAATGTATCAAGGGAAAACAGACAAAACTAAGAGATTATGTGCTAACAGAACTTCGAATATCTTGAAATTGATACACACAGATATTTGTGGACCATTCCCTACGGCTTCTTGAAATGATCAACAATATTTTATATCATTTATAGACGATTACTCACGTTATGGATACCTATATCTTATTCATGAAAAGTCTGAGTTACTTGACATGTTCAAAGTGTTTAAAACTGAGATTGAGAATCAACTCAACAAAAGGATAAAAAAACATTAGGTCTGACCATGGTGGTTAGTACTATGGCAGAAATGACGGTTCAAGTCAACAATGTCCAGGATCATTTGCTAAATACCTAGAGGAATGTGGAACCATCCCACAATACACCATGCCAGGATCGCCTAGCATGAATGGTGTAGTTGAGAGACGAAACATGACTCTTAAGGATATGGTAAGGAGTATGATCAGTCATTCCACCTTACCAAAATCACTTTGGGAAGAAGCATTAAAGACTGCAACTTATATTCTGAACAGAGTACCAACTAAGGTTGCTGTCAAAACACCTTATGAGCTTTCGATAGGTAGAAAGTCTAGTCTAAAGCATTTTCACATTTGGAGATGTCTAGCTGAGGCTAGGCCTTATAGGCCACATGAAAAGAAATTGGACTCCAAAACAGTGAGCAGCTACTTTATTGGTTATTCTGAGCGATCAAGGGGCTATAAATTCTATGATCCCACACTTAAGTCAATTTTTGAAACAGGAACTGCTACATTTTTTGAAGATGTTGAGTTTGGAGGGAGAAATAAGGTTATAGACATTTACTTTGAGGAAGAAGTTGAGGAATGATCGGTTTCGATTCCTACTATTGCTTTTGATAATGTACATGTTCCTATACATGTTATTGATCAAGAAGTATATTCAAAACCTCAACAAGATAATGTTGAACCTCCCATCCAAAATGAGGTAATTATTCCTGATGTACAAACTCAACAACCTTAAGAATCAATACCTTTAAGGAGATCCAAGAGAGAAAGGAAAAATGCTATTTTGGATGATTTTATGATATTTCTCCAAGAACATGAAGAAAATAATGAATTGATGGAAGATGATCCAATCAACTTCCGTCAGGCCATGCAGGGTTCTAACTTTCAAAAGTGGATTGATACCATGAATAAGGAGTATAAGTCTATGTAAGACAATAAAGTTTAGGATCTTGTCACGTTACCAGAAGGTGGGAAGCCCATTGGTTGCAAATGGATTTTTAAAACTAAGAGGGATTCAAAAGGTAATGTGGAAAGATATAAGGCTCGTCTTGTAGCTAAAAACTTTACCCAAAAGGAAGGCATTGACTTCAAAGAGACTTTCTCTCTAGTTTCAACGAAAGACTCTTTCAGGATTATTATGGCACTTGTTACGTACTTTGACCTTGAGTTACATCACATGGATGTTAAGACGGCGTTTCTCAATGGCGACATTGATGATACGATCTATATGGTGCAACCCGAAAACTTTGTGTCAAGAGACCCGAAGAATATGGTTTGCAAATTAAAGAAATCCATCTATGGGTTCAAGCAAGCTTCCCGTCAATGGTACTACAAATTTCATCAAGTAATTATCTCGTTTGGTTTTAAGACAAATGATGTTGATGATTGTGTGTATCACAAGTTTAGTGGGAGTAAACATATTTTCCTGATTTTGTATGTTGATGACATACTGCTTGCCACAAATGATATATGCATGTTACACGAAATCAAGAGATTTTTATCAAGGAATTTTGAGATGAAAGATCTTGGTGACGCCTCTTTTGTATTAGGGATTCAGGTACATCGAGATCGCTCTCGAGGTATTCTTGGATTATCACAAAAGAGCTATATCGATAAAGTACATAAGAGATTTGGCATGCAAGACTATAAATCAGGTGACACCCCTGTCGCTAAATGAGACAAATTTAGTCTCGAACAATGCCCGTAAAATAACCTTGAAGTTAAAGAAATGTAGAAGATTTCTTATCCGTCAGCTGTGGGGAGTCTTATGTATGCTCAAGTTTGTACACGTTCAGACATAGCATTCATTGTTGGAATGCTAGGTAGATATTTGAGTAACCCTGGAATGGATAATTGGAAAGCAGCCAAAAGGGTTATGAGGTATTTGAAGAGATCAAAGGATTACATGCTCACCTATATTAGATCGGACAAGTTACAGATCATAGGGTACTTCGATTCTGATTTTGCTGGATGCCAAGACAATAGAAGATCCATATCAAGCTATATTTATCTGTTAGCTGGAGGAGCTATTTCTTGGAAGAGTAAGCAGACACTCGTAGCCTCTTCTACCATGGCAGCAGAATTTGTAGCATGCTATGAGGCATCTAATCATGAAATATGGCTACGAGATTTTGCCACTGGGCTGCACATTCTAAATGGCGTAGAAAGACTACTAAAGTTATATTGTACCAATAACTCAGCAGTTTTATATTCCAATAACAACAGAAGCTCATCTAAGTCAAAACACATTGACATCAAGTTCTTGGTTGTGAAGGAAAGAGTACAAAGTAAACAGATTTTCATAGAGCATATTAGGACAAACTCCATGATTGTGGATCCGCTTATTGACACCCAATGTTTTTCATGAGCACACTGCTCATATGGGTGTTGTATATCATGAGGATATCAAGTTTTAGTGGGAGTTTGTATTTTCATTACTTTATGTTTTGGACACATTTGTGTATTTGAATATTATTCTGTACAGAAATAAAGTATTCAATTCATTTTACTCTGTTATTATGTTCAATATTGATCTCACTTAAGAAATAAGGTGGACCAGTTGGAAATATACATGTTTGAATCACATAACATGTAATTTCCATGCTACACTCCCATGATTGATCTAAGTCATTTGATTGTATGGGTGTATGTGACCATTGATAGATTTAGTCACGTTAAATGTGACGAAAATCGCTTTGATCCTATATCAATATGTCTAATGGATGAGATTGTTTGGTAATACCCATAATAATGATAGCAAAATTTTGTGCTCGTAAGATTTTGCACATTTGTAAGATTACACGTATGGCCTAGTGAGAGATTGTTGGATGTTTTCAACATATATGAGGCCACACGTTGTATATTGAAATGTGTGGTGCTATTATTTAAAGGAAATTAGTCAATTAAAGTGATCTGTTAAAGATGTTTTGTGACTAATGGGTATTAGATTTCATGGAATTATAGTATAGAGACCGGAGTGTTATTTCAAATTGATGAGGGACCAATTTGAAGCAACTGAAAGATAGTGACTATTGAGTTACTACTATTATTTTATATGGTTATGATCCCCATTTGTTATTGTTCTTGAGTTTCTCTACATCCCCATCAATAGAGAACAAAATCGAAGTGAAGATCACCAATCATTTGGAAGATCCTAACCTATCTAGGCAAAGAATCAGATTATTATGGATATAAGTATGTCTTATGTTTTGTTATTTTCTCGAATTTTAACATGGAGATGAATCTATGGTTATGTTATTGAGAATTAAGGATTTGATTGATAATCCTATTATGTTTTTCTATCACATTCTTTTACTCATTTTCAACCACATATGTTTCAATAAAATAATATTTTCCATCACATCAATAACGTTTCCTTCTTTTTTAACCACACATTCTCCATCAATTTACTATTCCAAAATACATTCTTCCAAAATAATGTGGTTCATACACACCATTAACTTATCTAATGTTTGATAACCATTATTTGAAAACTTTTTTTTATACATAATCATTTTGAATCACATATTCACATAATAAAATATTCTGCATTAAAATCAAAATTTTTCTCTACCTTTTAACCACACATTTTCGTAAAAATCACTATTCAAAATATTATTTTTTGAAAATAATGGTCTTCAAACAGTTGTTGAATTGATCTGCATGATTAACTTGCTCGAAGTTCCTCCAAAATTGAATAAATAAAATAAATCAAAACTATCAAAAATTTTAATTTTCAAAAAAAAAAATCAAAAATTTATGTGATTTACTTTCCTTTTTCTTTTAAACAAAAAGAGAGAGAGAGAATAAAAAAAAAAAGAAAGAAAGAAATTACAAAGCAAAGTAGGTGGGCCCATTTTCATTGCATGTATGCTACGTAATGACTAACGAGCATACTATGGGGATGTTGTGGGCCACGCTCAGCTGTGTAGCTGAAGAAGAGCCAAAACCAAGAAATGGACATTTTATCATCATTACTGAAACGCAAGCATACCTCTTAAAATGCTTAAATTAATCAAAAAGTTTTCAGATCAGACCATTTCTATAAGAAATTCGAATACGTCACGCCATAGACAATAATTCCCCCCCTCAATTTAATATTAGGGTGTGTTTGCTTGCGAGTATGAAATTTGTATTGAAAAAAATATAGTCACGTGATCAAAAATAGAAAAATATTTTTATTGGAAAAAAATTGTCAATCAAACAATACAAATGTAAAAAATAAGGTGAAAAAAATACATTTTTCATGAAAAATATTGACAATCAAACGTAATTCTCACTGACTACAAATACTAACCAAAATTACAGCATTTTATAGGAATATTAGAAAGAAAAACGTAAACATTTCTTTACTTCTACTTTATAAGAAATTTTTTTTTTTTTGATAAACTCGTCCGAGATTTTTTTTAAAAAAAGTTAAAAATAAAATAAAATATTTATAGTTGATTAAATGATTTGGGGGCCTTAAACGAAATTTTAAAGGGGTCTTCAAAAGAATAAAAGAGAGTAACGGAATAAATGATACAAATCTCTAATAAAAGATTCCGGTATTTCATTAAAAGGGAAAAAAAAAAAAAAAGGAGAAAAATAAGATTTTGAATGAGAATAACACCAAGTAAATACAAAAAAGGAGAAAAAAAACAATTAAATTCAAACAAGCAGTTCAATTCGACTAAGTTCTCGTTTGATATTGCTTTTAAGTGCATGTAACAAGTGAATCTTACAAAGATTGTGAATAATAAGTGAATAGTAAATTGTGGGTCGTATGAAATGTACAGATAAAAAATATGATTATGACGGAGCATGTTAAGAGATAAGTTTCAAATCGATTGAATATAGAAATATTAATGGGTTTGAGCCACTCCTATTAATTAAAGTTGATATTTTAAAATAAAACTTCAAATCTTAATACTTACTTAATATTAATATCGTACATGTCGTAAATGTGTTGAGCTGTACATGTCATGAACAATTCAAGGATGTTAGGGGTAACTTTTGTTTTTTGTCCAAATTAGATTTTTTTTTTTTTTTTCAGAATATGAAAAAAAAGGAATATGCACTGCACTCAGTCTATCAATGCATTTCTTTTGTTATTATTTTTATTTCAAGTTCCTTTTTAAATTCAATTTTTGGTAACAACCTTCATTTCTCAATTAAGAAGTGCTTGCCTACTATTACTTTTAAAAAAATATCAGATATGTGGTAGTAATATAGTTTGCGATGGCTTTTGGTACTTTATACAAAGGTCTTTTGCTGTCGCAAACCACAGAGAGAGAGAGAGAGAGAGAGAGAGAGAGAGAGAGAGAGAGAGAGGATGAAATTTTTATTTTTTTATTTTTTTGTTTTGACGATCAAATAGACAATTTCTATCATAAATGAATGCTCAAGTGTTGCAACATTCAATTTTCGGGATCTAAATGGATCAAAATTAAGTTGTGGACCTACTTCATTTCCAATATGTTATACTACGACAAGAAGTTTTTTGAATTTTCACACATAAAACAAGAAGAGATACACGCGTTCAAGAAGGGTAAAATATGTAGCTCATGAATAATCTGAAGAAGGGTCCACATACTGCGAGAATTATGCACTATTTCACATAGAATTGTAAAACTAATCACGTTTTATACAAAGTATAGTGGTAACCCTGGTCTTATAGCAAATCATTACCTTTAAATGTAACGTTCGTGTTCAGATGATTCAATGATGAGACGGTTAGCGCAGTCACAAGATTAGAACCCGCTTTGCCAGATAGATAGACATATGCATTATCACATTCTGACAGAAAAAGGTAATAAAGTTGTCGATTGCATTGGAAACAACGATAATACCCAACACGTGTAATAACTCAATTGTTTCAACATTTATTTTAATTTTATAAAATACTTAAATATGGTAAGTAATAAGAGAATGTACAATGGATGTACACTTGAGTCCAAAGTTCACCTTATTGGCAATATGGTCATTTGATTTCATCACCAAATATTGTTTATCTGGTGTGGGTATATTTCCAATTTTTTTTCCAAGTAAATAAGTTGTAAAGTAAGTAAATATTATAAAGTAATTTATACTAATAGCAATCCATAACCTTTTTTATTTACAAGTAAAAAAAACATATTTATTTGTTTTTTAATTATTATTCTAAAATGCATAAAGCGAAAAGCATAGCTAGGAGGCAAATCAAGTTTCAAGCCTTATGTCTTAACCATTAAAAAATAGAAAAAAAAAAAAGGGCAAAGCGTGATTAGAAAGTAAGGTCAAGTTTTAATCTAGACAAAAATTATACGAGCATTTTAGGACAATACATTTTTACAATAAGTGGGACCCACCCTTCATAGAATGAAAATTTCTTTAAGGTCCTTCAACTACGGCAATTTGTTTTGATGAAGCGACATTTTTGGCTTATGGTATTTTAATTGGTTCATTCCTAGCTAAGCTAGTGAATCATCGTCTCCTTCTACAATTTTTCCACCCTTAGTAACCCCGTATATTTCTTTATCCTTCCTGTGTACTACCACACCCCACCCCACCTCACCTTACGGACCCCACCTCTTCCTCTATTTATACCATCAGGCTACTCACAAAAACTCAGTAGTAATTAAGTTTCTAATTTACTTTCCCTTTTGCTCAAGCTAGCCATGTCTGAAGGAGGAAATGGAAATGAGAGATTCTTATGGGATGATGATCAGTTATGGGATTTTCAAATTCCAGGCAACACAGAAGTAATTACTAATCAACATTTGGATAGAAGGATGATGGATATCATCAATATAAATAGCCCGGATGATGAGGTGGCGAAAGATGTTCAAGTGCCAACTCCAATGCCACCGCCACCGCCACCGCCAAAGCCGCCAGCCACTGCTGCAGGGAAGAAGAGGAAAGCTGCAGGTGGTGCTGACAAAGGTAAGGGGAAAAAAGTTGTCAGTGAATCTGATCACGAAACGCATATTTTGACGGAGAGAGAGAGGAGGAAGAAGATGAGGGACATGTTTGCCTGTCTTCATGCTTTGCTACCTCAACTTCCTGCAAAGGTTCATTAAATTTTCCAAATGGAGTAAAAGTTCATATATATATATATATATGTATAAACGGTGTCCTTGTTGAAGCTAGGGTATCCCATATACACATATAAATGTGTATATATCTCTCTCTGTATATAGAGAGAGAGTTGCCAAAAAATTGTTTTTTCTCTCCCTGAAAAAGTAGCTTTTCTGGCCCTGAAAACTTAACAAGAGGATCCCTTTTCAGTTTTAATATTCCTAACTATGGTTGTCTCTATATACACCAGGTTTCAAAAGAAAATCTTCTGATTCAAGTCATTTTCAGATCAAACCTGGTTCTTTGTCAAAATCAAGAATCCAACTTTAGATTTTTTTTCTATAAAGATTTTGAGCTTTTCTTCTGTAAGTTTTAAGGATGCAGTCATTTTTATAACCTTAAACAGGTGAGCATTTCTATGATTTGTCAAAATCAAGAATCCAATTGCAAAATTGAACTAGTAAAAAGTTGTAGTTGTCTTTCTAAATCAATGAAGAAAAAAAATACTTATTTTTGGTTAATAATTTTAGTCCATGTTTTATCTTTAATTGTGATTAATTAAGGACATTGTGATTAATTACGTTTTGTCCCTTGTTATATATGCAGGCTGACAAGTCCACGATTGTTGATGAAGCAGTGTCCTACATCGGATCACTGCAGGAAACACTTGAGAAACTGCAGAAAAAGAAACTTGACAGGATCCGTGGGATGACTAATTCCACCGGTTCCATTTTCGCCCCGAAAATGGCAACGGACTCGAGGGAGGCATTTTTAGCCGAACAAGGCGCAAGTACCTCGACTGCTATTGCTATTCCTCCGGTTCCTAAATTTCCAACTACACCCAATTTTCAGACATATACTTCTCCAAATGTTGTCCTAAACACATTTGGTGAAGATGCCCATATCAGCATTTGTGCTGCTAAAAAACCAGGTCTGTTCACTGCCATTTGCTATGTTTTGGAGAAGTACAGATTGCAAGTGGTTTCTGCCCAAGTTTCGTCTAATCAAAGCAGAAGCGCGTACCTGATTCACACCCATGTAAGTTCATCGTGTCAATTTCTATCAACACACACAGAACACACATTGTATGTGAATTTTATGTACTAAGTTTGGCGGTTTCAAAACTAGGGTTTTGTTCATTAGTGGAAAACGTGAGCCTGGCGAAGCTTTTTGGTTGATTATAGCTGGTGATTAAGAAAATAATGATTAAGCTCTACTTAACCATGGTTGGCTTTCCGGCCACACATGATAGGTCATATGTGCATAGCAGAGAATACAAGATATATACTGATTTCATGTCTCAACAAATGAACTCATCCAGAAGTGAGGAGTCGTGTTGAAGACGGATTAAATACACAAACTTGTCCCATCTCTGTTGATACTAATTCCACCTACAATTGAACAAATCAAACAATAAGTTTATGGAATTAACAATAAAGGAAATCAAGTGAAAAAAAAAAACTAAATTTGAAGAACAATGAATTCCCAGGCTCAGAAATTCTTAATCCAACACCACAAAAGTAACACCAATTGGAGAATTTGGAAGTAGAAAGAATTGCACACAAAGGCAGGAAGAAGAACAATGGAAATTGGCACACAAAGGCACAGTGAATGGAGGAAGAAGAAGCCGGTTTCTTCAAGGTTTTTTTTTTGTGTGTTTAAATGAGGACAAAAGACTCCAATTTATAGGCAAAATAGACAAACGAAATTCCAGATTTTTCTCTCCAAGATAGAGTTCAAGAAGATTGAAATGGTTACCAAGGATAAAAATATCATAACCATATAACTTCCATGTGAGAAAAGAGATAGAATTCCCAAGTCAAATTATCTCCACAATTGGGTTTTGAGCACCTAATTAACCCAATGAGTTGATTTCCTCTAAATACTCAACAAGATTGAGCTACATCATTTGTGGTGTGGATTTTAATATGAGGAAATTACACAAAACCAAAATTTTAAAGTTACAATTTCAAATTTCAGATATAAACTTTATTTATACAAAAATCAGATATTAATTTATCTATTTCATCTACCTTCTCTCTCTAAATTATAATTAACCAAACCTAACCCTAATTTTATTTTCTTCCCCTCCTTTTTCTCTCTCTTCCCCTGAAAGAAATGGCCGTTGCAACCACTTCCTTCGCCGCCAGATCTGTATTGCGGTCGTCTTCCATTCGTAGCGCCGCCACTAGGTTCGACTCCCAAGTGAAGGCTGTTCGCTTCCCCTTCCGCCTTCCTTCCAGGACCCCCATGGCTCACCGTATTTTCCGGTGTCCAGCTGAGATGAGTTCGTGTGTTGGGTCAATGCTACCCTACCACAACGCTACTACCTCAGCTTTGATTACGTTGATGCTCACTGTCTCTCGCTGCGGTTACGGTTGGCTTCCTGAAGATATCTAGCAAAACCTATAGAGCAGTGATGGCGATGGCGGAGTTAGTTCCCGACGGCAGATTTGGGAATTTTTTTTTGTGAGGATTGTGGTTTTGGAGTGGTAGGCTAGTGGTGGTGATTTTAGTATTGAGATAATGGTTTTGCTATCAGTGGTGTCGATGTCATTGGTGGTAGAAATTTTTTTGTTTGTTGCGTTTGTTGTTGGTGGTGGTGTCAATGTTAGTGATGGTTGCTGGTTGTGGTCGTTCGGTGGTCATCGCAGTGTCAGTGGAGGTGCGGCTGTTATTGTAGATTTGATTCGTTGATTTTTTTGGGCAACGGTGGCAATGATTTTGTTGGATATTGTTGGTGGTGGTGGTGAGGTGGTAGTTTTGGTGGTGAGGTGATGGTGATTTTGAAGTGGAAAATGGTAGTTGTTGGAAGCGGTGGTGCCTGATGAATTAAGGTAGGAAGTGAAATTAAGAGGAATTGTGACCAATTATTTGAGATTGTGACCATTAATTTGGGTAATTTGAGACTAAAAAATAACATGTGACCGATAAATAATATGTGACCTAAAAATTTGAATGACTTATGAAATTTGTGATTTATGACTGATAAATGGATTGTGATTTATAAATTTTTTGATTTGTAACTGAAAAATAAATTTGTAACCAAATTGTATAAAATTGCGATTAAGTTATGACGTATAAATTTTTGTATTTGTGACCAATGAACAAATTGTGACTTATAAAATTTCTGAATTGTAACCTCTAAAATTTCTGATTTGTAACCGATGATCAAATTGTGATATATAATTTTTTTGAATTGTGACCGTAAAATAATTTGTGATATTTCAATTTTTTATCTGTGATCGATGAACAAATTGTGACTTATAAAATTTTTGAATTGCACTGTAAAATAATTTGTTACATGTAAAATTTGTGATTTGTGACAAATTAATAATATGTGACCAATTATATAGAATTTGTGGCCAAATTATATGGAATTGTGACCTTAATGTATTTAATTAATAAAATATATGTTTAATTAATTTATAAATAAAATTTAAAAATATCTGAAATTTGAAATTTTAAACTTAAGTTCTTAAATTTGAAATTGGTAAAACTAAACCTCTTAGTTATGTATTGTTCCCTTTTAATATATTTTAATCCCGGGGTTATAGCCTATGAAGATAAATGGGCCCACGATTTTTCATCATTGTCTAAAGGTTATTTGGGCATCACTAAAAGGGGTACTTATAAAAGTACCCTTAAAATTAGGGGTGTTTTGAAAAATCATATAAAAGGTTTTTATGAAGTAAAAAACACTGTATAAAATAAAAAAGTGACACAATGTCACTTTTTTTTTAAACTCAAAAAAAGTGATACATAACTCAAAAAAGTAACAAATACTTAAAAAAGTGACAAAATACCAATCAAAACCTATGTTTGTTATTCAAAAAAGTGATATAAATTTTTAAAAAGTAACAAACAATAAAAAGTGAAATTTTTTTTAGAAAAGTGGCAAAAAAATGTGACAAACGCTAAAAAACACACAAAAAAAATGATAAAATTATCACTTTTTTTTTTTTTTTTTAAAAAAGTGACACAATGTCACTTTAAAAGTTTAGAGTCATTTTTTACAATCTCACTTTTATTAAAAAGTGATGTTTGTTACTAAAAAAGTGATTGAAATTTCAAGAAAACAACTGAAAAAAGTGACAAACACTAAAAAAAAAGTGACGAATTTAAAAAAATAACACATTCAAAAAGTTGCACATATTCAAAAAAAAGTGACAATTCTTACTTTGACATTGTGCATCATATTTCGCTTTGGGTTTTGTCAGAAAACTATCAAAAGTTAGGATTGCTTTATCTTTCTGTTTGTGATAAGGTTCCAACTGCAGTTGATGAACAATATCAGAACTAGGAAACAAATCTATCAAATGTTGAACCCCCAATCTTTGTACCCACAATATGATCCACAACAAAATCATTATAGGAAAGAATCCCAACTTTAAAAATGTGACAAACACTCAAAAAAAAAAAAAAATAATAATAATAATTCAAAAAAGAGATGGCAAACACTTAAAAATCAAAATCAAAAATAAAAAAAGTGATAAAACATAAATTAAAACATTGAAATTAGTTCGAAGTGTGAGATTAAAAAAAGTAACACAACAACCGTCCATCCCCTTCTTCGTTCACCGCCAAGCATCTTTAAGTTAATTCATCGAAAAAACACCAATCAAAACGCCAAGTATTCAAAGAACTCACTGCTATTGCTCAACCATCCCGACAACGGGAATGATTTGGAGTTTTGATTGTTGAACATTACAAAGTCTATCCTTTATCAAGTCTTTACGAAATCCCACCACAGAGGTCTGGCCACTAGGGGCTGGACTTTATAACATAAATCCCCATGAAGTAAGTTTTTGCCCGTCACTCCCACCAATAATCTTATCCCTATCTTCCACGAGTAAATATGATCCCTCCAATTTATGTTGGCCAACAAGCTAGGACGTACACCATGTTCAGCAGATTAAAAATCCAATCTTTAAAGTTCAAAATCAAGAATAATTTCATCAAATGATGATATGAAACACATACACATCAATTCAAATTATTTTGAAGCTAGTATATTCAAATCCAAATGCCAATAACAGTTTAATTCCATCCAAATTCATATCACTAAAATAGCTAGTTTAAAAACAAAGAAATACATCCGCTTCAATTACACAAAATTTACCCAAGTAAATTTATTTCTCCCAAACAATTCATTGTTCAATCTTTGATATCATAGACCCTGAAATATAAAAAAATAAAGCAAATTCCTAAAAAATATAACTCCATAAAAATGCCCAACATACTATACCAACACATTCGAAATCTGTGGTTGAGAGTTGAAGAGGAGACGATGGAGATGGATTGGGGATTTGAGTCGGATGAGGTATCTCGAAGAGGAAATCACAGTTCTTGAGGAGTTGGGGAAGGTTTCGGGTCTTGGGATTTTTCTCTTCGGAAATTCACCTCTCTGATTTGGGATTTCTATTTTGGGTGTGTTTAGGTTTTGATGTTTTGGAAGTAATCTATACGGTAATAATAGTTTCAATTAGTTTTAGAGTATTAATCTAATATTTAAATTTTTTGAGGTAGTTGGTCTAATTTCCCCTCACTAAAATACCCAACAATCTCTATAACACAACACAAAATTACTGTGATGAAATTGTATACATTCAAGAGGAAGAATTGGAGTTAAAAATTAGGGTTATGCTACATGTACATAATTGTTTACATAATCTTTTACACACCACTCACATGAGGAGGTGGGGACCACGAGCCACCATTTTTAAAAACTCATGGGGCCCGTGCCCCATGTGAGGGGGGGGGGGGGGGGACACCATTCGGTCATCCCCCTCGGTACAAGTGGATAAACCCTAAAAATTAATGTGTTTCAAGAATAATTTCCTATAATTTATTGTTTTTTTGACTCTTAATTACTTATTTTTGTGCTAGGCAAATAGAGCATCTGAGCATTTCCCAGTGGCAATTCCAGTGGAAGAAATCTACAAGCAAGCTGCAGCAGAGATAATGCGATGGGTTAATGCCTGATTGGCAGATGAAAATTTCAAGGAAGACAGATGGAAGTGATCAAATTTTCCTATCTTTATTTTTAGTATAGAATTATATAGTAATTAAACTTTTTCAGTTGCAAAGATTTTATTCTATGCTTTCTTAAAGTTGTATTGGTACAAACATTTATAATGTTGTACCAGGCATTATTATGTTAATTAGCATCCATGCAGTAGTTATAAATTATAATTCTCTCTTTGTTTGAATTAAATTATTATCTTTAATTTCATGAAATTATGTTTTTAAATTTCCAAAATATTACAATTCTCTGAAATTATTATTTTCAATATTATAGCATTTTATGCTAGAATAAATTTGAATTCTCAAAACATTTTTATTAATATTCAATATATATACATGTGCAAGCTAGATAGGTAGCATACACAGCCTTTTTTATTTTTCATTTTTTGGAGGCTTCATTAGGTTGTTTTTCAATAATAACATATTGTTCCATGGGGCTAAGGTCCAAAATATAAAAGAAAAAATGTGTTTTCACGACTCTACCATTCAATCAATTTTGTTCAGAATTACCTTTTCAAGATTGATGATTGTGCTATAAATTAAGAATTCGAAAATAAGGCATAAGCAAAGGAAAAAGTCAACTGCACCCTATACCCCAAACGTATATGAGAAAATCTTGCCGACACACTAGCTGAGCTCGTACAAGTCACCAATGGAGATACGTATAAACTAGCTTTATCGACCCTCTTAGTTTTACTAGAGAATGAATATTGTTATCTATAATGTATTCTAAGTTAGGTTCATGGACTTAGGCGTAGTTAGGAATCACATTAAATTTGATGGTTTAATTTATTTGTTATTATTGTGGTTTTTTGTGCCTATTAACACAAACGCGAAAAATAAAATTATTTATTATCCTTAGCGAGCATATAATATTCTCAATTTTGAAAACGCAAAAATATGTATTGAAAATTATAGTGGTTTTTAAAAAACAATTATATTTACACCACACTTTTTGTTAATTAAATCATATTTTAATTGCAATAAAAGTTTTAAATCATTCTGAATTCTAATAATTGATGAGTGACGTGTATTATATAGCTAGTTGAGCTTTGCTATACATATAGGGTCAGTGACCGACTTAAAAACAGGGGCTTCATGCGGCTTCCATTCGGGCGTTGATTTGGATGGCACACAATTCAAATCAAAATCAAGGGCCGTCGCCACCTCTGCCCCTGTTTTTGGGTCGGTCACCGACCCTGTTTCTTTAGCCTTTTTGATAGCTAGGTTAACACAATTTTTCTGAATATTTGCATTATTTTTAATATTTTATCTAATTAAAGTGAAATATAGAAAACGTTTTGTCTGTTGTTTTGATTATTTTTCGTACAACAAACTTGTTTTAAGTTTTCAAATTTGAGATTCGTGGCCTTGTATACAATTTTATCACATGGCACTTGGCTGGGTGTTCGTGGTCTTGGGGCTGCTGGCCTACTTTGCACGTCTTCATCAATTTAGAATAGGGTAAACACAAAAACCTCCAATCCGTTAAATCGAATTGAAGCCATGATTTTGAAAGCGTTGGTTTGAAATCCCGTTATTTAAATTTTGATCGTTTCACATCGATCCAAATCAAATTTGAAATGGTTCGATTTAAGTTTCGATAGTTGAAAATTTACTTATTTTACTCGAGATATCAATTTATAATTCAATAAATTTACTTGCTAGTCGACTTGAATAAACTCTTTAGGGAAATAATAATTTATATCGAGACAAATATTTGTTTTGTAACGTTCATGTTTATAGAATGTTTCAATTCATGTGTTATAGTGAAATTTCAAATCAGTATATTTATTTTTTCACTCATTCGAAAGATGTTATTTTATGTTGCTAAAACCATAGGGGAGTGTTTCTTGTATCAAGATTTTTGACAAATATATTTGACAAAAAATTTCAATATTTAATTTAAGTGGATCTAACGGACCACTTTTATTTCATTCAAACAATTTAAAATTTTCAAATGGGTCCATCCAACCCCAATTAGGTAAATACTCTCCCTTCCCTCCTTAAATCTTGCTTATCCTTTTGCCATGCGATTCTCTCTCTCTCTCTCTCTCTCTCTCTCTCTCTCTCTCTCTCTCTCTCTCTCTCTCTCTCTCTCTCTCTCTCTCTCTCTCTCTCTCTCTCTCTCTCTCTACATATATGTATATGTATATATATTTACAAATTGAACTTGTAATACATGAGTTATATTTACATATTAGTGGTTTTTTTTTTTTTTGGCTAGATAGAAATTGAAATGGATCCACACTTTTTTGAATTTTCCAATTCATTTAAAATTCACTGCTTGGCCCAAATAAGAAGCTAATCAATGAATATAGATTTCAAATACCTTACTGGAACTCAAATTGAAGGTTCCAATGAAATCAACATGAGCCATTTTTAATAATAGTTCATATGAATATGATGATTCTGATAAAATCAAGGAAGGGAAGCTGAAATCATTGGACAAAAATAACAGAGACCAACAGAAATTAAAAGAACTGAAAAACAGAGAAAAATGAAGGAACCAGGATAGGCCTGCTGAATAGCAGGGAAGTAGATGAACTATTTTATCCAATCATGCTTGAGGAAAATACAATGCAACCTATTTTATTTATAGAAGAAATAGCTAACCAATTATCTAACAAACTAACAATATAACAAAAATAAGAAGAGACTAGAATATGCTAGAATCTGAAGCTGGAAGAAGGTGATCTGTTATGCTGCAATTCCATGGTGATCTTCATGTGCAGGAGGTAAGTTGGTCTTGTTGTTTTGGTGAGCTGAGTTTAATATTCCATCACTCCTCCCCTCAAGATGGAACATCTTGAACTGTAGAGAAGGAGAGTAGAGATGCAATCAAGGAGCATCTTGTTTCATTTCAATTTCGTTTTTGATTCTCTATCTGGGAATAAATCATCCATCCTCACAGATATTTTGTCTGCCTTCAATTTCGTTTTGATTCCCTATCTGAGAATCAATCAATCATTTTGGGAAGATCTTGAGAAGCCTGCCATTTCTTGCAGGTTCTATCTTCAATTTCATTTCAGTTTGATGAAGAGGAACAACATCTCTTCAATTTTCATCCATTCCGACATTTCGTCGAACATTTAGTGAGCCAAGTCACTTTCCTGTTTTCTGGTTTTCTGTGTTTCTGATTTTGGGTTTTTTTTTTTTGATAGATTCAATTTAGAAAAGAAAGAGAAGAAGGTGAGAAAGATCAGAAACCTGCTCTGATATCATGATAAAATCAAGGAAGGGAAGCTGAAATTATTAGACAAAAATAACAGAGACCAACAGAAATTAAAAGAACTGAAAAACAGAGAAAAATGAAGGAACTGGGATAGGCCTGCTGAATAGCAAGGAAGTAGATGAACTATTTTATTCAATCATGCTTGAGGAAAATACAATGCAACCTATTCTATTTATAGAAGAAATAGCTAACCAATTATCTAACAAACTAACAATATAACAAAAATAAGAAGAGACTAGAATATGCTAGAATCTGAAGCTGGAAGAAGGTGATCTGCTGTGCTGCAATTCCATGGTGATCTTCATGTGCAGGAGGTAAGCTGGTCTTGCTATTTTGGTGAGCTGAGTTTAATATTCCATCAATATGAAAGAATGTATAGTGCATATATATATATATAGAGGGAGAGAGAGGGAGAGAGAGAGAGAGAGAAACTCTTTCCATCTCTATATCAATGTATAGCATGTGTATAGAAGTGAGAGAAAGAGAGGAGGAAGGGGGAGGCACAATGAGGGTGGGGTGAGGTAGTGGAAGGGTGTCTGATTCGGCAAGCTCTAATAAGAATATCTAAACCATTTCATCAATTGAAATTAAGAGTTGAGATTTTTCAAATATATTTGTCAAAAACTTTGATAGGTGGAATGCTTGCCAAAACCACAAAACCAAATTAAACATAAAAAATAATTTAATTTGGTTTGATTTGATTGGAAGTTTCTCAAACCGTGTAAGTGGGCCGGCCCAATTCACAACTAAGGTCCGTAAAAAGGGAAGAGTTCAAAAGTCAGGGATTAACTATGCACAATTCAAAAATTAGGTTTTAATTTTAACTAATGCAAAAATCAGGTTTTAATTAATTAATTAAAAATATTTATTAACTAAATATAATAAAATCATAGTTATATAATTGATGGTCACATATACACAATTATATGTCATATGTCACATATTTTAAAATTAATTGATCATAGACTATTTCGAGGTTACAGATCAAAAATTTTGTACGTCACAGATTATTTCGAGATCACGAATTTTTAAATTAGTTGGTCACAGATTATTTTTAAGTCACATATTAGGTCACAGTTGAGTAATTGGTCACAAATTACCAAACATTTGGTCACAGACTACGACCACTTTCGACCACCCTCACCAAGCCACCACCGCCACAACAGCACCAACAAAGCCACTAATAACCACCTCCACCACCAATCACTTGCATATTACCTATGTTATAGGTCACAAATGTCAAACATCTCCAACAAAAACGCGCCCACAGTCCACACCTCCACCTCTTCCATTTCGCAACCCACCAATAACAACTTGCACCACTACCATCGCACCACCAACACCGTTCTTGGGAAGCAAACTATATATTACACTGTTAGGGAAGCAAAATTACATATACTACAGTTCTTGGGAGTGTTTGAGGAATCTAAGTAACCGATACACATGTGAGACACATACCTTTCACACCAGTAAGAGTGTCGGTGCATCATGGAGAGAGGACTATATGATAAAAGTTGGGTATATTCAAACCCCATCAAGAAGTTTGTCTCCATGAACCCAAGTATGATCTTTTTCGCATTCCACTAAAAATTCTTTCTCGTATCAACCTCAACAGTTGCAATCTCGAATAAGGTAGTTTCAATTATGCCAAACTAGTCATTTCTCAGATACAAGATGATAATATGCCGATGAGCAATAAATGAAGAGGCCCATAAAATAACTTTCAGTATCTGAAAGACTGGGAAAATCACTTGTACTGTAAGAGAATTCTGGGTCCCATTTTTTATTCATCAGTACCCTGATTTTTGTGTTTGCTAGCGAGGGTTCCAGCATAGCTTACAACAAATTGACTTGGAATGCTCCTACCTCCCCATCCGGCCTTGTGTCGACAGCGGTGGCTCATGGTTTTGCCTTGTTTATGGCTGTTTCCATCAGTGCTAACGTCTCTGGCGGCCATGTCAACCCTGTCGTCACTTTTGTTTTGTTTCTTGGTGGAAACGTCTCTTTCTTCCGAGGTATCCTTTACATCATCGCTCAGCTGTTGGGCTCTGTTGTTGCTTGTCTTTTCCTCTTGTTCTCAACTGGTGGACTGGTAAGTTTTTGAAATAAGAGAATTCTGGATCCCATTTTTTATTCAACACCTCACCACCAAAACCAACGCCTCACCACCACCGCCATATCCAATACCAGCTGCACCAACACTGTAGCCCCACCACATCTGCCACCATCTCAAATCCCCAAACCACCCTAAAATCACCAAAAACTGTAGATAGTTCAATAGTAGCCTTGTAGCGGCGGGAGCTCTTACCTACTGTAGCGATGTGAGCTCTAACATACTGTAACAGCGGTGACAGCGATGCCTCTGTCGGCTCTCACAACGCCAGCTGTGAGGGGAAAACACAGCAGCGGCGCCGCTGCCGACTCTCACAATACCGACTGTGAGGGGGAAACATCAAGGGGTGTCTCCAACGGCGGGCACTTCATCGACAACGACGGCTAAGGGTGAGGGTAGAGAGAGAGAGAGAGAGAGAATATGAAGAGAAGGAGATGAACGAGAATAGAAGAAAAATGCTTTAAGGTTTGTTTGGGATTAGGTAGGTGGGTATAATATTTAATTATTAATTCAATACCTGATTTTTGATTAAATAAAATTCACACCTGAATTTTGAATTTGAATAATTAAATGCCTGATTTTTTGTAATTTCCCCCGAAAGAATATGCATGCCATTTTCAGTTTTTTTTTTTTTTTTTTGGGAAAATTACACAAGAACTTGTTTTTAAAGTTCCATTTTCAAAAATAAGATTTAAAATTTTTTTGTACAAAAATAAGGCGATAGTACAATTTTTTAAATTTCAAATAATAACATTATAAAACTAAATTAGTCTAGCTACCTACCTATCTAGCCCCACCCCATTTCTCTTCAAACGCATTTTCATTTTCTTCTCCATTCTCTCTCTATTGTTACTCTCCATTTTCAAATGCTACCACCTGACATTGTTTTAATCAAAACGGGCACTAAATATATTAAACTCAAGTGCAAGAAAGGAAAAATCTGTGAATCTCTAAGCTCGGTGGATTTGGGGAAGAGAAAGTACGAGAGGTTAAATGGGGGTGGTGTATGGGAGATTGATGAGTGGATTTACGTAAGTGCTTAGATACTCACGAGGAAAAATGAAGGCAAGAAATGATTGAGCATTAAGAGTTCTGATTAACGAAAGTGTTCGTCGGTGAGCATGCACATCGATCTGAGTGCCGTACAGCGATGGTACTCAAGTTGCTACGCTTTTGAGGTGATTTTCAGATATGCTACATGGCCAATGTTTTGGGATGGTTTTGTGCTGGTCACATGTTTTTTGAGTGTATGTCAAATGCTGGTGGTGCCACGTGTGGTGATAGGTCACAGGTAATATGTATCAGGTCACAGGTCATTGTGCATTGGTCACAGACACGTGTTCACAGGTCGCAGATCAAGTAGAACTGATCACAAGTCATGTTTACATGTCACATATCACACTTCACAGGTCACAAGTCATATTGTATAGATAAAATATCAATATTAATAGGCCACAAATCAAAATTAATTGGTCACAATCATATGTTACATATTTTTGTGCATTGATAACATGTTAAAAATTCAAGTTCATGGGTCACAATTCATTAGTTACAGGTCACATATAACAATTCACATGTCACAAGTCATATTGCACAAGTCACAAATCAATGTTCACAGGTTACAAATCCAAGAGAACTGGTGGCCATTGAATCAATATCACATGTAACAGTTTACGGTCACATGTTATAGTACATAGATCACATGTCACAAATTCAAGAGAATTGGTCGCACATTATTAATTTATCCGACCTCGTTTTGTGATTGTAGCTTCAAAAATTCTGATACATAGTCGACAACTTCCAATTTGTGACCTCAATCATTCGACGAGTTTCAATTAACCAGATTTTGATGGTGAGAATCGAAGTTATTTGCTTCAGCGAGTTCTCTATAGATTATCTCTTTGTTTGATCTTCTGATACATAGTGTCAACAACTCTCAATTTATGATCTCAATTGTCTGGAGTGTTCAATTAACCAAATTTTGGCAATAAGAATTGAAGTTATTTGCTCCAATAAGTTCTCTATAGATTCAATCTTTGTTTTATCTTCTGATAGCTTCCAAATTGTAATCTCAATAATATGATGATTTTCAAATAATGAGATTTCGACGATGGTAATGTGATATTATTTGCTCTGGAGAGGTCTATGTGGCTTTTCTATTTTGCTCGATCTTCACGATTTGTTGTTTTGGAGAGCTCCATTCAGAATGAAAACTAAAAACGTTATTTTAGGATGCATGTTTATTTTAATTTATTTTTTATATAATATATATTAATTACCACCCGAGTTTTGAACTTTTAAACTTAGTTTCTTAAAAAATAAAATGTGATGTAGTAAATGCCCGACTTTAATGTATTATTCCCCTTTTTTTCTTTTTGAAAATATAATATACTAAAAATTTTAAAAATCTCATGTGAAATATTGCTCAATAAACTTGCATTAAGGTTTTTTTTTGGGGTTTTAGAGCATTGTGCATTGTGTGGAGCAAGAAAAGGGAAAATCTAAAGCCCATGTGAGATTCCAATTCCATGGTCTAATTCTATAAGCATTGAGTATCACACACTCTCCTCTCACCTTTAATCTCTAATGAACATAATTGTTATTCTTTTCTCACAGTTGGGGATACCCCACAATTGTCGATAACATGCCATTATTCCTAATGGACCCTTTTGTATGCACACGGACCATTATTATGGACCGTCAATGGTCAAACGAAATTGATCATCAATTAATCTATATGTGGTGGTGCTTCATGGTCCTTGGGACCTTGTCTATCTTTGCCAGGACCACCACCATGAAAATCGTGAAAGATCATTCATGTGTTTTGATCCATAAACTTGAAGAGATACTGTGGATCGAAGTGTCAAAAAATCAAAACAAACAAAGAGCGAGAGAACTTTGGACGAGAACAGATAATGAACATCCATTAAAGGATTGGTCACGGGGACTCGATGCATTAAAAGATGTATATTGAATTAAAATGAAAATTTTCATAACAAAAATAGTTTAAGAATATAATTTCTAAATTAGTAAACATGTAAAACACTTTTAAAAATTAGGTGGTATGTGATTGTAATCTATACTGATAAATTATCGTGACTTATAAATTGGGTAATTGTGATTTAGTATGACGTCTGATTGTGACATAATCTATAAGTGACATATTAGTTTGTTATAGTGTAGAATGTCACTTAATTTGTTTTACTGTGATTTTTTAACATTTACCATGACCTATTAATTTGTGTGTTTATGATATGTTACATTAAAAAATTGATGTGATCACGTGACTTTTCTTTTTTTTAAAATGTTAATTCTAATGAAATTAAAATTTAAAAAATTTTCTCTATTGAAAATCCAATTAGTACGTTTCATTTCTTTACTAAAAATTTACATTTCAAGAAATAATTGGTAAATAAGTTGGTAATACTTGTAAATTCTACAAAATGTGTGGTTAATATTAAAGTTTGACATCGAAAAGTAAGAGGTTGTTCTCTTTATATTTCAGTTTTGTATTTTGAGTTTTGAATTCATTTTGAATTTTGTGTTTTAAGTGTTCATTTTGAAATTGTTGAAAATGTGTTCTTTTTGTCATTATAAAAAATTCTTTTGAAAATACGCAAAAACGACAAATTTAAAAATTTTAGCTGATTATAATTGAAAACACAAAAAACGACAAATTTGTTGTTTTAAGTTTTCTTTGTAAAATTTTAACTTGTTTTCAAAAATCCGTTTTCGAAAATAGGAAAGAAAATATGTTTTCATTATTTTGGAAATCGAATACAGAAAACAATTTGAAAATGGTAAAAAGAACCTACCCTTACCTTTCAGTAAAGAATAAAATCCCAACAGATGCAATTTGGTTAAAATAAAATAGGAGAGAAAAAGAAAAAGCAAGAATAAATTAATATTGAAATTTCCCTTTTCTTTCAACAAAAAATCTTACGTACAAAGATACATGCATAAGCAAAGTCGTCCGTATGTACTATTCCTTCCTTAACGGTTTTCCCCGTTTTACCTGGACGAGATAACCTGGATTTGATAAACAAAACAATCAGAACGGTACGACGTCGTCTGCGCAAGCAAAATCATCGGAGTTTGCAATTGAATCCTCCGGCCACGAGTTACGAAGTAATTTCAGCAGCATTTGGGCTTTTCGTTTTGCTCTCTCTGTGCAATCGCTTTGAACGAGTAGTAGAAGCTGAGTTAACACGCCGGCAGACACCGCCTCTCGCTGAGCCTGCTCGGATGCCGAGCATATAGAAAGAAGGGCACCAGCAGCATATTCCGTTGCACGGTCGGAGATTTTTAGAATGATTCTTACTAGGAGTGGCACTGTTAACGCGTGGGCAGCGAAGGATGCGCAGCCTGATGATATCCGGCAGAGTAGTTCCACTGTCGCTAGTGCCCTCTCTGCGTCACATTTCTCGAACTCCACCAGCCTATTAATCAGCGCCGGCACCGATCCGGCGGTGACAGCCTTGTTACGATGTTGCTTCACAAGGCACAAAGCGAACAATGCCTTGATACTGATTTTCAAAGCCCTCGCATTTGCCAGTGGACAATCCAAAATTCCAACAATACCTTCGAATATTCCATCAACATTGCTAATTTGTGCTCTGAGCTCCGCGGATCTTACTCCGGCCGTAACAATCTCTATCATCGCAGCCGAGTTTACTTGGATATCAATGTTTGAATGGAATAGTAATTTCACCAGGTATCCAACTCGATCCGAAATGGTAGCCACGTACAAGCACTCTGCCTCAGAGAGTGAAATCATAGACAAAATCGCAAGCGATTCGTGATTCAACTCGGACGAGTTGGAACTAACATCTGAGAACACAATGGAAAGAAGAATCTCACGTCCATTATTTGCAACAATTACAGCGCTATTCTTATCCGAGTCACGAGCAAGAGCTCTTAGCTTCCTCAGAGCAATGAGTCTCAAATTGAACGCAACAGATTCAGATGAACCCTGATTCAATAACATCCGGACCACACACGGGTCAGCGGGTTGTTTCGGAGTTGGAATCCGCTCCACTCCAAATGACCGGTTCGCAACACACCAATCCTGAATAAGCCGTCTGAGAGTGTGATTTGGAATAAGGCTAAAATCTAAAAGAGGCGCGCGGGTAACTGGACACGTAATATTCCCCGTGGCCACCCACGACTCTATGCTGGAACGGTCGTACGTCTGACCGGTACAAACCGTCACCGGATCACTCATCAGCTCCAAAGAAATCGGGCACCGGAAGTGATAAGGGATATGTAAACCAACATCCAATGGCTCTAAACTCCCAGGCATGTTAAATCCTTCCTGTCCCTTGTTCCCCAGTTTTGCTCTGTGTGTATATATGGTTGATTAATATTTATACATAAGAAAACAAAGAAAGACTGCAAATTCTCTTTCGATTTGTTAGGGGATGAGAGAGAGCGAGAGAGAGAGAGGCTGTAGGTTTTTTCTTCTATCCCCGCACGTGTATTTATTACCTTGGTAGCCGTGGGATTTAACCATGGGGGTTAGGGATGGGACTTTTGGTCAAAGGAAATGTGGAGGGGTCCATTTTCATGCTTAAATCTAACTCATGTTTAGATCAGGGGGAATTTAATGGCCCTGATTGCTTATTACTGTTCAAGGTTGATTCTACCTAAATGGCCCTTTTTTTTGGCACTAATGCCCTTCTTGTATTCCACTCCTGCATTTCAATAATGTTGGTTGCTTTGCACTGTTTGGGTTCGAGGGAAAAATATATTTTGAAATACTGATTTTTTTTAAGAATATAGTGGTTGAAAATGATTTTTGAAAAAAATGAGTCGAAACAGATTTCCCTATTTAATTTAAATAAAAATTAGACTGTAGATTTTGATAAAAAGTTAATTAAATGTGTGATAGAAAAATTGTGCATCTCATGAAAAATGTGATTAAAATTAAATATTAATTTTAATCAATTTTTTTAACTGAATTAGACAGAGATTTGTTCTTGTGTAAAATTTCTAGAACTTATTATGACTTGATATTATGAGTATGTTCGAGTCTCATTTTTTTTTTTGCCCAAAATGCATTTTGAAATAATATTTTGATGGAGAATGTGTGGTTAAAAAATAAGAAAAAAAATTTGGATTTACCTGGTATTTTATTGAAGAATGTGTGTTTGAAAATAAGAGAGAGAAAAATGTATTTTGGAAATAATGAAAACCAAACAAGGCCTATATCAATTTACTATTCACTAACTAGCATATTGACTTCTATTGGTGTGGGTATCAATTACTAGGCCATAAAATTGGGTAAATTATTAAGATCCAACTCCAATATGTGGATGATGACCAACTCTTAGAAAAGTTTCAACCAATTCTTAGAGAAAAAAAATTCAAGATAATATGATGTTAGACCTAATTCAAGATCGTAGATAATGCTAAAACGATAATTTTTCTTTTGGGATGGGAAGGGATTTCAATTCTCTTACTCTAAAAGGGAAAATTGAGAGCATTTATCGAGAAAAAATCACGAGAAAGTATTTACAGCAAAGTAGAAAGTATTTATGACCATCATCCCAAGGTTGCTTTCAACATAAATCCCGAAGTAGTAAGACAAATGATTATGAAAACTGCCCACCCTTTTAGGGTTAGTCTCCCAATTCAACGAAAGGTGGCAAGGGAAAAAGAAAAAGTGGACAGGTAGGGCATTCAAGTGCAAGGAAGGGGAGTTGAGCAAGAAATTAATGAACAAGATATTAATAAATATTGGACGTTCAAACCTTAGATTGATAACATTTATGTTAGGCTTCATGTTTCTATGAGAAATTCAAGTCAAAACTCGTACAAACAACTATATTTGGGGCATTCTAGGCAGATCCATTACTACGCTTATTCAACTAGCTGGATGAATTTAGTGCTGATAAGCAAGGAAGATTGTGTTATATCTATAAATTGCGTTACGTGATATCAATTGGATTTGACTGATAAGTTAGGAAGATTATGTTATATCTATAAATTACGTTACATGATATCAATCGGATTTGATCGATCAAATCCAGCAACCTCTTCTTAAACTTAGACTTGGGCCCGAGTTTCCTCCCTATATAAGGTGAGTCTATTATGCTCTAAACCACATCCATCTCTTGTAATCATTCTATCATGTTTCAACAGTTGACTTAATCGTCAGAGTTCGGATGATCACTGACGATGACTTTTGCACCTTGACGGTTTATTCCATCTTGCAAATAATGCGTACGCAAATGCGAAGTTGGTCGGAATTTTGGTGGCCACTCAACCAAACAGATTTTCAGTCAACAAATGACATAAAATCTTTGCAATAAAAACAAAAAAGAAAAAAGAAGAAGAAACTCCGTCATAGATTGAGGTGTAAAACGTTTACGAGTAGGGGTGTCAACGAGTCAAGTCAAGTAGCGAGCCGAAACTTTTTGTTCGGGCTCGGCTCGAGTAAAAATACTTCGAGCTTTTTTTGGCCCGATCCGAGTAGCGCAAAAGCTTGGCGAAAAAAATTTACTTTCAGCTCGGGCATTAGAGAGCCGAGCTGGGCCCAATCCGACTCGATTTTTTTTAAAAAAAAAAAATTCTTGACAAATTTAAATTTTTTTTAAAGAATTTAAAATTTGTGCAATTTATACGTATTATAAATAATAACTAAATAATAATATATAAAAAAATTACAGTTAAAATGAAAAGAAAAAATAAAAAAAAATTAAGAAAAAGAACTGACATGCAACATTTTTTTTAGGCTCACGGTCGGCCCGTCGAGCCACACGGCCCGGCCCGGCCCGGCTCGAGCCGACGCCCAAAAAGGACTCGGCCCGAGCCTCGGCTCGGCCACACCAAGTCACGAGTCGGCCCGACTCGAACTTTTTCCAAGTCGAGTCAAGCCGATAAGCCATTTTGCCATCGCTATTTATAAGTCTTCTATTCATTTTCAAGATTACATCCCATGGGCTCGGCACATTTGTAACCGAGCTCAACTAAAGTCGAGTCTCGACTATATAGGCAGCATGTTCCACAACACGGTCTGACATGGACTTAATCATAATTAAAGTTGTTCGATTTAAAACCTATATCTGGGAGTTATTGGGGATGTTAGTCAAAGGTGAAGGATGAAGTAGGCGGGGCAACGAGGGGAGGGCGGGGCGGGGAGGGCATCCCCGTCCCCCGCCCCGTTAAGAAATTCATTCCCCGTCCCCGCCCCGTTCCCCGTTTAAGGCGGGGCGGGGCGGGGGTGAGTTTATTCCCCGTTTAGATTTTTTTTTTTTTTAGTTTTTGATAATTTATTTTTATTGTCCATATTCATTATATTTAAACAAATAATTTTAGTTGCTATTTTCTATTATAACTAACGAAAATGTTCATTTAAAGTATTGAATTCTTAAAAAAAAAAAAAAAAAAATTTTTTTTTTAACGGGGCGGGGCGGGGACCCCGTTACCCGTCCCCGCCCCGTCCCCGCCTCGGGGAATAATTCCCCGCCCCATCCCCGCCCCATTACCCGTTTAAGCGGGTTTTTCTCTCCCCATTCGGGACGGGTCCCCGCGGGTATCGGGTTTGTCGGGTTTTTTTGCCATCCCTAGTTTCACGGGTTACCTTTCTTCTTAGCACAGAAAGGGACACCGTGCGGCAGTAGTCTGCTCCGCTAGACTACCTTCCGCCTTCTCTCGGTTCTTTCGGGACGAAAAGAAATTTGATTACAATTCAAAGAAAGCTTACAACATAAAATGGAAATACATTGAACATGACTTGATCATTGATTGCTAGAAAGCTTGAAATTACAATTGATTGAAAGCAGGAAATTACAATGGCTAGTGCAGGGGGCGAACACTAGAAAAGCTTGAAAGATGTTTGAAAGTCATATACCCCCTATAATAGACTTAGCAACAAAAACCCAAATGACACTGAGACGTCTTTTGGCGAGGAATCATACTAAAATTTTCTAATTTACAACTATTTTTACAATTAAATGAAATATTTACAATGTCTTTGCCGAGTTGGGCAAGCTGCGGTATGCAATAGGGTCACGGGCTTAAGTAAAGGCTGCGGTCAGTGACATTCTCCCCACTTGTTTTGGCGACGTCCTCGAAGCCATCAATGAATGATATGCTTCAATCAATGGTTTGAAGGCGTCAAGGTCCTTTTGCTTTCCCAAGTATTTTCCTCGTTCTTTGCATCCTCTCCATACGACCAAGTACTCTTGATGATATTTTCTAGAAGCCCGAGTAGTTCGGTGGTCAAGAATCTCTTCGGCGACCTTCTTTCAGCTCTTTTCGGTTCAAACACGGGTCGTTTTGGTTCATTTGGATGCATCCTCCTTGTCGGCAAAGTATGGCTTGAAGTACGCCAACATGAAGGACTTTGTGGATTTTACACCATGAAGGGAGTGCAACTACGTATGCAACCTTGCCAACCCTCTTCACGATGGGTAATGGTCCAATATATTTCGGCATCAATCTTGAATCCTTCCCTCTTGTCGGTTTATAGAGTTTAAATAGGGAGTTTCACCATTACCGAGATCTCCAACATCAAATTCAACGAAACGAGCGCTTAAGATGCGGACTTCTTGTACCGTTTCTGAGCTTTCTCAAGATAACTCCGAGCAATTTCAATGTTTCGTTTCCACTCTTGAGAGAAGCTTTTTGCTTGAGGTGACTTGGTACTTTGATCGATGTCCACAGTATGAGGGAGTAGCGATTTGTGACGATAGCAATCTCAAAAGGACTCTTATTGGTGGAAGAGCTCTTTTGGGCATTGAAACACATCTGAGCCGCATCCAAAAGCTTCACCCAATTTTTCTGTGAAGTAGAGATAAAGTGCCGAAGATATTCTTCCAGCATAGAATTGAAGCGCTCCGTCTGTCCATCAGATTGTGGGTGAAAGCTAGAACTCATGCTCAATGTTGAACCAAGGAGTTTGAACAACTCGGTCCAAAATATGCCTGTGAATCAAGGATCCCGATCACTGACTATGTCCTTAGGCAGTCCCCAGTATTTGACAATATGTTTGAAGAAGAGTTGAGCTGTCTCTTCCGCTGATACATACTTAGGTGCTGCGATGAAAGTTGCATACTTCGATAGACGGTCTACCACGACGATGATGGTACTAAAATCTCCAACCTTTGGCAAATGAGTAATGTAGTCCATCGATACACTCTCGAATGGTCTAGTTGGGACGGAAAGGGGCTCCAGCAAGCCTGCCCTTTTCTGATGATCTGACTTATCTTGCTGACACACAAGGCAAGTTTTCACATATGTAGTAATGTTGTCCCGCATCTGAGGCCAGTAGTATGCACGTTGTAGTAGTGCAAAAGTGCGTTCCTCCCCAGGATGCCCTGCCCAGATCGTATCGTGGCATTCCGTGATTAATGACTTTCTCAAATCTCCAACTTTAGGAACATAAAGGCGGTCTCCTTTAGTCTTTAATAGGCCCTCATCGAGCGGAAGGCGACGAGTTTTCACAACTTGATGAGGTCGACCAAACTCTTGAGTAGCCGGGTCCTTATTCAAAAGTGCCCGAATTTGGTCCCTTGTGCTTGTAGTAACTGTGCTCCCTGAAAGAGCAGCCATAGAGCAAATGGTAGCCAAGTCGGCCCGACGACTAAGAGCATCAGCAACATGATTGCTAGATCCAGGACGATACTCTAGCATAAAATTGAATTCTGAAAGAAGTTCCTGCCAACGTGCCTGTTTGCTTGATAATTTTGGTTGGGACATGAAGTGACTCACTGCGGTATTATCTGTCTTCACAATAAATGGAGACCCAAGCAGATAGTGACGCCATCCCCTAAGGCAGTGGACTACTGCCAACAACTCCTTTTCGTGCGCAGAGTAACGACGCTCTGTCGGATTCAGCTTTCGGCTCTCATATGCTACCGGATGTCCTTCTTGCATAAGGACCCCACCAAGTGCAAAGTCTGAGGCATCGGTATGCACTTCGAAAGGTTTAGTCATATCCGGCAAGGCTAACACCGGGTTCGTCCACATAGATTTCTTCAACCTTTCGAAAGCATTTTGGCATTGGGACGACCAGTCCCAATCCTTATCCTTCTTTGTCAATTCTGTAAGGGGTAATGCAATTTCTGAATATCCCTTCACAAATCGGCGATAGTAGTTGCATAGCCCGAGAAATGACCGCACATCGTGTACATTCTTTGGTGGTTGCCAATCTTTGATGGCTGTAACCTTCTTCGCATCCATGCGTATTTTGCCTTGCTCGATGATGTGTCCCAAGAAGCTGATTGACGTCTGAGCGAATGAGCATTTTGATGGCTTGGCGTAGAGTTCATTCTCTCGTAGTCGATTAAACACCCGTCTTACATGTTGCACATGTTCCTCCAATGTCTCACTGTAGATGACTATATCATCCAGGTACACTACCACAAAATCATCCAAAAACCCATGAAGTACCTGATTCATCATCGTACAAAATGTTGCTGGAGCGTTAGTCAAGCCAAAAGGCATCACTTTAAATTCGAAGGCTCCATATCTGGTTACCACCGTAGTCTTAGCTTCATCCCCTTCCTTGATCCGAACTTGCCAGTATCCGGACCTGAGATCAATTTTTGTGTAGTACCTAGCCCGACTTAATCGATCGAAGCAATCAGCGACTAGCGGAATAGGATAACTATTCTTTACAGTGATCTTGTTTAAGGCTCGATAGTCGCAACACATTCTGAGGGAACCATCAGCCTTTTTCTGAAATAATACGGGAGCTCCATACGGTGATTTTGCAGGCACGATAATCCCACTTTCTAACATTTCTCCCAACTGTTTCCGAAGCTCTTCAAGCTCCGGGAGAGAGACATACGATATGGTGCCCTGGCAGGAGGCTTGGCACCGGGAATGAGTTCAATCTCATGATCAATTGCTCTTCTTGGTGGCAATTTCTTTGGTAACTCTTCTGGCATGATGTCCTCAAATTCCTTAACAAGTCTTCTTACAGGTTTCGGAATAGGACCAGTGGCTTCTTCGATCTCTTCTAGACGAAGAGTGCACAGGAATGAGGGTTCATTCCTCTTAAAACCCTTGCTAAATTGCATGGCTGAGATACTCTTCTCGCCCATCTTCCCACATTGGGTAGTGATGACGCACGGCTTACTACCCATCATCATTAAT
This sequence comes from Fraxinus americana, assembly GCA_035079005.1. Taxonomy (NCBI): domain Eukaryota; kingdom Viridiplantae; phylum Streptophyta; class Magnoliopsida; order Lamiales; family Oleaceae; genus Fraxinus; species Fraxinus americana. The sequence continues at coordinate 8,704,906 of CM068714.1, forward strand.
GAATCAGCATACGGCAACACTGCTGTCTTAGTATCCCGAAGAAATTCCAATCCCAGAATGAGCTTGAAATCATCCATTTGAACTGCCGATAAATTTGTCCTTCCTTCGAACGGACCTGCCTTGATTGACACTGATTTCGCAATTCCAACTATTGGTTGCGCCACAGAGTTGATTGCCTTGACTTTCCCACTACCTTTCTCAAGGACAAGTCCGAGCCGTTCTACTTCGGTGCTCGCAAGGTAGTTATGAGTAGCGCCAGTATCCACCATTGCCCTGATTGGCTTTCCATTGATCTTCACATCAATGTACATTAGGCCTTTTGCCCTGCAAATGCGAGCTTTTGATTCTTCCATCTTTGGCTCCTTCGAGGGAACATCGTCCCTTTTAGCAGCTCGGTGCGATATTGTATTACACCGATGTGAGAATGTACCCACTACATCCTCATCTTCTTCGGAGTCCGTCTCGTCCTGACGACTAGTTTGTGGGGCATCTTGCTTTGAATTCGATGCACCACTTGCTAGTTGACAATATGCATTCACCATCCGTTTTTGAGGACACTCCGCCACCCGATGAGGTCCTTCGCATAAAAAGCACATCAACTTAGGAGCGGCATCAGATCTGCCCTCCATTGCCTTTCCTTTATTCCGATTCATTCTTGTTGCCTGTTGTAGTTCCATTTGAAGTTACTACGACGGGTGCCTTGATAGGCTCCTCCCTTGTCGAGGTAACGCTCTCCCCACTTGGGTTCGAGCGATTACTGTAGGTCTGTTTCCACCTCCATGATTGACTATTTCCGAAGGTCGATCTTTCCTCGATCTGGATGATAGTCACTTAGACATTCGCGGCTCCATGTTGCACTCAAATCAGTAACCCTCTGCCTTTGAAGCTCCGTGCGTGTCCACGGTTTCAACCCTTCTATGAAAGTGAAGAGCTTGTCCTTCTCCGACATATCTCGGATATTCAGCATATGTCCTGAAAAGGCTTTCACATACTCTCGGATGGAACTTGTATGTTTCAGTTCTCGTAGTGCCCGTCGTGCCTCATATTCCACATTTTCCGGGAAAAACTGAGATCTGATAGCTTCTTTGAGAAGATCCCATGAATCTATTCGGACCACAGTTGGCCTGAATATCAGCATACTTTGTTCGCCACCATAGTTTTGCATCCCCACCAAGATACATGGTAGCTGTTGTGACCTTTCTCGCTTCGTCTTGAATCGAAGCCGCAAGAAAGTATTGTTCCATATCGAACAAGAAGTTCTCAACTTCTTTAGCATCGCGTGCCCCTCCATAGGTACACGGTTCTGGAATTCTGAGCCTTTGCACATGCTCTGGTGCGGTGGCTTGCCCATTGCCAACCGCGCGTTGAAGCACTAGTGGCAGGCTCTCAAAGCTCCAACCTCGTCCTGCAGATCAGGAATAATAGCAACAGCTCCAGTCATTGCTGTGCAAGCCGTTCGGCTTTCACCCAGTTGGGCGTTTAATTCACGAATCTCCGCCTCTGCCGCCTCGACCCTTTCATCGAGACTATCCGCGGCATAGCACAACCTAGCAGTTGTTACTTCAAGCGCATCCACACGCTGTTTCGTATTCTTCTTTTGAACATCTGCCACCTCAGTGACGTTCGAAGAATCTGGATCCATAGCTTTCTTATCGAGGGTCTTGAGCCGCAGCTCTGATACCAACTTTCACGGGTTACCTTTCTTCTTAGCAAAGAAAGGGACACCGTGCGGCAGTAATCTGCTCCGCTAGACTACCTTCCGCCTTCTCTCGGTTCTTTCGGGACGAAAAGAAATTTGATTACAATTCAAAGAAAGCTTACAACATAAAATGGAAATACATTGAACATGACTTGATCATTGATTGCTAGAAAGTTTGAAATTACAATTGATTGAAAGCAGGAAATTACAATGGCTAGTGCGAGCGAACACTAGAAAAGCTTGAAAGATGTTTGAAAGTCATATACCCCCTATAATAGACTTAGCAACAAAAACCCAAATGACACCAGTAGACGTCTTTTGGCCGAGGAATCATACTAAAATTTTCTAATTTACAACTATTTTTACAATTAAATGAAATATTTACAATGTGCTGCCGAAGTTGGGCAAACTGCGGCTGCAATAGGGTCACGGGCTTAAGTAAAGCTGCAGTCCGTGACACCTAGGATGAAGGGAACGTGCGAGGGCCAGGTTGTCTTTCCATTACAACCTTAATAATCAAGCCAGAAAATCTTCAGTATCTGTCTTGGATAACACTAACATATAGATGAGTCGGGGTGGGGTGGGGTGGGGTGGGGTGGGGTGGGACCCTTTGTCAAGTCATCAACGTTGAATAAGTAGGTCCCTCAACGGTGAACCCCTTTAACGTCCCTAGCAATTGAATCGCACAATTGGAGCAGAGGAAATCTGTTTTTGTCCATCACACGCTACCCTTCACTCTGTTTTGAGGAGAATATCATCAACGATTATGTTAGATATAGAGATTGAGCATACAAGTCAATGTGTTTGAATTAAATCAATCCCATTCCCATTGCATAGACGAAAAGGTTTATCCCCTTTTTGATTAAAAAAACAAATTAGAAGATTTCGATAAAAGTTAATAAAATGTGTGGTCGAAAAAATAATAAATTGTGAGTTTCATAAATTGTGTAATTAAAAATAAATTTGAAAAAAAAAAAAGAATTTTAAATAATAAGAGGCCAAACCAAGGTAAAAGATATTGCAATCAATGTCATCTCGTACAATAACGATCACACTAAACGCGTTTTTTTTTCTACATCAGCATTCCAAGTACGTCATAATTTACTCAAACGGGAAAGTCCGACCTAATCATTACATATAAAAAAATGCCTCGTAAAGCTAATAAGACTCCTAATTTACAACTTCAAATTTATAATATTTATTAGTTAGAATCAAAATAATGATCGACAAACTTAAGCAGAACATAACATCATAAATAATATATCTAACCTTAAATTAAATTGTATAATTCATTATTATTTCCACTTTTGAATTCTTTATATATATATATTTACTAGTATTCCCATATCAGCATTAGTGTGTAAATTGGGGAAGCAAGCCTAGTTGGCTTATGGATTCGGCCTATAAAATTTGCAAATAATTGAGTCTACTTTATATACCTGGTTTGGCCATCATCACATTCAGCAATATCTATATATCTATTTGTAAATCCAATGTGGTCCATAAAATGTGACGTTTTCCAACTTTTATTGGGGAATTAAATTACAAAATTCCTTTATGTGATTTTGGTTGGTCTTCACGCTGCAAAAGTCACATAGGTTAGTGGATTGGATTCGCTTTCAAATTTTAGAAAAAAAGTTGATTTGATTTTGTTGAAGGGATTTGTATTTGTTTAGGATAATCACCTTAATTAGCAAGGTTTTGTAGCAAAAAGACGAAAATTTCTTTGTTTGTTATAGCATTAGCCCCTATTCGGTTTGGTTAAAAAATAATTTTTTAAGTATATTTTGATATGAGTTGATAAAACGTAAAATACGTGGTTAAAAATGAATTTGGAGAAAAAAAAGTTTTAAGAAATGGAACAAAATGTATGATTGAAAATAAGTTGAAGGAAAGAATTGAGTTTTAAAAAATTGGGACCAAACAAGGAGTTAATATCATGCACCAAATCTTCTCCAGTCAACGATTTATGTTAGAGCAGATGAGGATTTTCTAATCAGCAAGTAAACCTCATGAAGCCAAATGAAAGCAGTAAAAAATTGCAACATTTTAAGGTAAAAATGTAAAACGAGGAAATAAAATTTGTATCCTTCCCAATTTAACAATCCCATTTATATGAATGAGTGAAAAGCACTGTGTCTGCTACAATCCAAATTCTACAGTATTATTATGAGCCAAGTGTTACACTAGACACCAATATTCAATCTGCCTCATATTTGCAATTTGCAAATGCAAAAGAACTTGACACCAATTTCACAGTTCCTTCGTCGTGATGTCATTCTCTAATGTACTTCCTCTTACGGTATTGAAACGAACTAGCTTGATATAGGATCCAAATTTACCGTGACAAGATGACAGTAAGAAACAAACCAGCCAACCATTGCAATTTAAAGGAGGGTCTGCTATCAAATATTGCAAAGCTGGTTTCATTAATTGGAGTTGCGCTAGGGGCAGGGCTTGCCTTGGGTAGTTCGCATGCTTCAAACGTCATGTTTTCCTGCACATCGTGATTGTAGATATTTAGACTATTAAAAGTGTTCGTACTGACATCAGTGAGTTTCGAACTCAGAAAAAGTCTTGGAGAAAGTTTAAACCTTGCAAGAGGCAATGGTTTTACAACCACAAACTAGGTGACCGTTTGCCATATCTACGGCTTCAGGTGCTCCTCCGCCATCACTTCTCTGCGTGGTTTATGCATCAGAAATTCATGCAAACTTGAAAAACAGCAGATTTTAGTTGATCTGTATAAAATTCTTAAACAAAAAAATTACCTTGTAAAAATCAACAGCAATGAAATTGGGCCATCTTTTTCCAGCTGCTTCATAACAGGTGTTCATCATGCTAATTAATGGGGCTGAATTATGTTTGCAGGCAGTGGCCTCGACTGGGTTATCGGGAAAATAGTTCATCAAGACTAGCGACCTTGTTTTCGTGTTCATACTAGATGATTCTGCTCGGTTGGGACATGATCCAGCTATCATTCCACCATTGCCATCTGCAGGTTCAGAAACCACCTTCTGAGCGAAAAATTTCTATTCAGAAATATCATCTAAAATCTTAATCTAGAAAAGGCAGCTCACATTGATTTTCTACCAAGTATTTCCATTCATATGCAATGCCTTCTGATGATTCCTTATAGCTTTTAGAAGTGAAGACTACTAATCGCTGATTCTGCCTGACCATGTCATCAACCGTTGGCCACTCTCCACCATTTTTTGGCATCCGAGCTGCCGGAAATAAGAATTTACTCAGGCCAGAGGCATTAAATGCCCTCGTCAGGCCGTTAGGAGATGTAACATAATCTTCAATGATAATGGTGATAACTTCAAAAGTGTTCGCTTCTAGAAACACTTGAACCTCTTTCAAAACATTTATGGCAGGTTGCTGGAAATCACAATTTAGTAGATTAGCTTCAAAGAATACAAACCGTTAACTAATCGTCAGTGCTTCAGACAAAGACAAAAGTATAAAAACCAGTTTAATTATAGCTTATATATTCAAATACAAAACGCTACTAAGTAAGACGGGGAAAATCTGATCTAGCTGCTATGATGACATCTGAAAATTGTGGGAAAATATGCTGTATATACCTAAATACTCAGTCATCCAGGAACGAATAAGGAAAGGGTAATTTTACCATCATTATGTGATATCATATTGACCTCATATACTTACAAAAGCTGTATAGTTGTAGCATTTGCCGCCAAAGGAGTGGCATAACCAGATATCATTGTTGAAGTCATACATATCAAGCATCAACCCTCTAACACCATTCTGCAACACAGATGTATCCAAGAAAGCCACTCAAATATTGCATAATCAGCAAAGATTCATTGGATATGAAACTTCTTAGGAATCTTTTAACTAGTAAAACAAACGTTCCAAACAAAAACTGGATTCATAATGAACATTACCAACAATAAATTAACATATGTCAAAAAATGCATGATAAATCAACAATTGCAAAATTTCCACCCAAGTTCAAATTTTTTGTCTTAGAACATTTATTTAGGCCCCGTTCGGGAGGGATTAAAAGCCAATTAAAATTGAAAATATGGCCGTTATTGGGCCCCACTCGTCTAATAAAAGTCAACAATAACGGCTATATTTTCAATTTTAATCTGATTTTAATCCCTTCCACACAAGCCCTTAAGCTGTTCTCATGAACAGGATCTGTGGCAGCACAAATATCGAAAAAAATTTAGATGGAAGTAAATAATCTGGACAGTAAACTTACAATTTACAAAGAGATTTTAATCATGCTAATATTGCCTCCCCTCCCCCACCCCACCCCACCCCAGGTGCTAGGGCAGATAGTTCATCCTGATCATACCATTATATAGGAAATAAAGCTCTTAAATACCTAATTTGCACATATTGGCACCATCAGCTATCAGGATTGATATTCATTTCGTTTCCATCGTTTTCGCATAGTCAATTCAGCTCAAGCTTTAGAAACCAATGCATAGAAGTTCATTGATATCTTCTTTATATAAAGCAAACTGACTTCTTCTTCTGCAAATAATTCTCGATATGAAAACATAGAGCCTTGGGGAAATTTTTCATTTTATTTTATTTAGGTATTTTTTTTTATTTTTTATTTTGGCTATAATGAAGAATTGTAAATCTATATAAAATTCTTAAAAGATGAGATCAGTTCAGAAGCACTTTTATTTCGCTATGCTTTGATTTTTGGGAAATTAAATGGCTTCAGTTCTAGGGGCCGTCCACATTCTTGTACATAATATTCTTTATTTAGGAATGGAGCATATTTGTAATATTATATACCAAGAGGAGGCCGTCAACATAAGTTGGGAATAGAAACAGCTGGACAGGGGAGAGAGGAGAAGGGAGGAGTGGTAATGGTGAGGGAGGGTAGGGCATAGGGAATGACGACGACATGGTAGTGCAGCTGGGGTGTCAGGGGGGGTGGGGGAGGACAAGATCATTGTTTTTTCTTTTGCTTTTTAGTTAGAGCGATTATTGCATTGCCTTCTATATCCTGAAATGTTGGTCAACTTGACGTTTAACCGGTTGTTTCAAGCAATATTGATCTCAGTGGACCTAGTTGCTAAAAAATGTTGATCAGATATTCATTTGCCAAAACAAATTGAATGGGAACCTAAATGCTCATTTAGGCATAAAATGGAGTCTATAGATGTAAATTACCCCATAAAAATTATTATCATAACTTGTTCCATCAACTAAGTCTGCTTACGATTGCTTTGAAGAAGAACTAAATCAAAACTTATGGTGCTTCCAATTAAAGATTTGTCCCTTTGCTTTCCAATTTAACACTCTCTAATGTTTACCTAAAACATTTTGCTCTCACAGAATAAAGCCAATGGTTTAAGTGCCAAACTGCCATCACCAGAAAACATGTTTGACAACTTGGGAAAATTATCATGTGCAGCCCATTCACTAATAATAGTTAATAACTAGAAGGATTAAAATAATAACACTGCCATCAGCGTGACAGGTAAAGATAAACTTCAATAATGAACATCCACATTTTCTATAGAGTATCCTGCAAAAATTAAGTCATGCGCAAGGATATTTGTCTTTGGACAAATCAAAAGCTTAATTCTTTAGGGCATCCAAAGCTTAATTCTTTAGGGCATTGTTAAGAGACTCTTAATATGCTCTTTATTTTAGAAAGTCAACAGTTAAAAATAAGTTTCAAGAGATTCTATTTTAACTTTTTAAAATGGAAGTTGGTTTGGCTATCCAAATTATCTCCATTCTTACTTTATAATAAGATTGAATTTAATAAGTTATACATTTCAATACTGATATATTGAAAAATATATTAAATAAATGAATTGAAGAAATCAATAAATGTTTCTTCAAAAAAACAAAATAGAGAGCCAAATTAGCTAGTATTGTTGGAGTGTATAAAAAAAAAAAGTATTCTCTAAATTTAATATATTTAAATATGCTCCCTATGAAGATGCTCTTTATAGAGAGAATATATTGGAATTGCTTATATCAAGCCAAACAAACTTTAATAATGGTGTAAATAATTTCCCCGTGTCCAACAAACATTCATCCGTCATTATGGCAACAGGAAAACAAATTTACAGAGAGCTAGACTGCCCCTAACAACCTCGAAAGCCCTATCTACTGATGCACATAAAATAAGTAGATAAATATAGATTTAGATATAGAGAGAACAAGAGGCAATACGTTGAGCTGACTGGTAATGGAGTCCTGCTGGTTCTCTGGAGATAAAATCACGCTTCCGGTTGCCGACCTCGCCCCTAATTTAGCAAACGCATTGTGCGTTGTTAGCCAGGTGTACCGATTAAAAGGCAAGCTTCTCACCTAAATTCGATCACATCAAAATTAATCATTGAAAACCCAAAAAAGCCCAAACACAATCAAATTCAAAATGTAAAACATTTTATAGACATATCAATGCATATATCTCAGCAAACCTTAGAGAGAGGATTGATAGGTTGAATTCGAGTGCAGCGCGGTCTGACATCGTTATTGGCGAGGCATGTTTCGCAGTGCAACCCTGTGCCACAGTTACTGTTCTGGATGCAAGTTTCTCCTTGCTGTAACCCAGTGCAAAAAAAAAAAAAAAAAAACGATTATCCAGTAAGTGAAATTTGAGATCGACACACACTTGTATCAGTAAGTGTTTTGCTATAAACTAAATAGAAACATAATAGCATAAACCTTAAGAGCTGTGGAGTAACCAACGAGGATAGTCGAACAGAATAGAGTGAAAACATAGAAATTCATAGTGAAGCAGTAATCTGCAAGAAGCAAAAATAATCGTTAGGGTTTGAGGAACTCGGATTTTGCATAATTTCACCTCAATAACAGATTTACACATCCATAACATTATACATTACATACAAATACGCATATATGCGTGCACTTGATTGTGAGTGTGGGAATTGTTCATTACTTGATTGCTGGTATGGAGTACCTGAAGCATCAATTTGGGTTGATTTCTCTCTTTAAATGGAGTACTGAAATTTGAAAATTTTGAGATTTATTGCAGAAGAGAGACCTGAGAAATGTGAAGTCTGGGCAATTACTATCTACAGTTTAAACGTGCGCCGATCTTAAGTCCGTCTCTTGACGATTAGCGCATGTTTGGCGAAGGTCATAACTGCTTTATTTTTAAAAACTTTTTAACTAAAAATAAAGTAATAAACTCATCAAACTCTAATTATATTATCCACAACTTTTATATACTTTTATCCGCTTATTAACGACATATTTATTATATCACGTTTGTAATCTGATAAAGCTTTATCAAACATGTATAAGTAATTTTTTATTCAGATATATTTGGATAATTTATTCAAAAATAGGACTTATATAGCAGTCAAAGTAAATAATTTACTTATTTTCATTTTTCAATAACAAAAAATATTTATTAGAAAACCAAAAAATTATCTTTTCTTCAAAATAATGATGAATAATGCCTACTTTGCCCAAAAAATGTGACATAATGGTTGACAAAATAAGTGTGGCAAGATGTGATTGGTTGAAAAAGTTGACTGAGTTTTAAACAGTCCAATAATATGTTGCTACGTGACATTATGTCAACCATTATGTTCATGTAGCATAATTCAATAATGATATATATTTTCAAATCGATGAGTTAACGAAGTGAAACGAGCATCTTTAGGTTACTTAAAAAATTAAATGACATAATTATACTGTAAAACCATAGTCTCAAAATAAGTCTCCACGGAAGTGTGTGGTCGAAGTCTTTCAAGTTCCTTTCGGGAGAATACATACTACAAGAAGACGAGGGCGATTATCGATTTTTGAAAATCTAACCGAGTTATCGTTCTTGACAAATTGTCCAAAATTAGAGGAAAAATCCAAATAAAACACATAAAATAAGTGAATGGTAATTGCTACTTATTACTCCACAACCAAATAGAAAAAAGAAAAGAAAAAAAGACGTATTCCATCGAGAGAGAATTTTTCTTCTCTGGCATAAGCCACCTCTATATTTACGTTAACCATACTATTTCCTAGAAAGTAGGGTTTTAATTTTCGAATATCCTTTTCCCTTTTTTAATTATGTTTTAAGAAAATATACAGGTTAGAAGAAACTAAAATACAAAAAGGTTATATATATATATATATATATATATATATTTTTTTTTTTTTTTTTGTTTATTCCTTGAAAGAAAAAAGCTATAAAAATAAGGCCCTGTTCGGGAGGGATTAAAAGTCAATTAAAATTGAAAATATGGCCGTTATTGGACCCCACTCGTCTAATAAAAGTCAACAATAACGGCTATATTTTCAATTTTAATCTGATTTTAATCCCTCCCACACAAGCCCTAAGTAACTTAAAATAAGTTTGAGGGTCTTTGAGGTCCGCGAATAGTCAAAAGCTGCACTTTCTTCGCTTTCAGCATTAGTCGGACCCCTCTTGAAAGGAGTGTACTGTACACTCTCCTAGCTCTAGACGCGGAATGCGCTCCAGGTTCACCGTGGTCTCTCGCTCACTCACTTTCAAGAACCAACCTCCTCCTTCTCCTTCCTCCTCCTGAGGTCTTGTCTATGGCATTGAAGGGATCGGCAGTGTTTCCTTTTTGTCTACTATTACTGGTCTTTCTTCAAATGCATCTTTCTTTAACAATGTCTGCATCTGGTATAGCCCCTTTATTTTGCTTATTCATTACTTCAAATGCTTTGTTCTGATGCTCAATTAATGTCTTTTGTTTTTAACATGGCATTATTATTGTTTTTGAAGTATTGGAGATGTTTATGTGAGAAGTAAGGGTTTTGTTTGTGAATTGAAATCGTTTTTCCTTTTCTACTTGTTTCCAGTTTTATAAGGAATTTGGACTGATAAGACTTAAGCTAATTTAATGAGGTGGTAAAACTTGAGGTTGGTATTGTTGTAATTTTTGGGGGAGCTTGATGAAAATGTAAATTTGTAGACTTGCATAGTTAGATTAAGATCAAGGTTGTGGGCAGTGCCAGTAATTAGCTTGTTCGAATATATAACCTCTTAAATGAATGAAATCACAATAAGAGATCGCGTCTCTTGAGTTATCACTCTTACAAAACTTCACCTGATGAGAATGAAACTTACTTGACAAATTATAATTGCGGTAATCATATTTATTTGTGTTTGCTTACTCTTCAATGTTTGCAGATTGCCCGTTGGATTTGAGCATGTCTAATTTTACACTGGCTGCCTCCAAATGCTCCACTGGAGAAGACAGAGCAAAGTGTTGCCGACACCTTAATGTCTTGGTCGCTATTTCTGTCTCACGATATGCCAATGCAACGAGTAACTTGGGGGTTACTTCAAATTTATCTGATGTTTGTCTGCATACATTATCAAAAACTTTTGCACTTTATGGAATGACAAGAAATGCATCAGTTTTCTGTGGCTTTGGGACAAAAATACCTGTAAATTATGAATGCCAGGGTCGGTCAACTGTTAACCAGATGCTGCAGTCTCCGAAATTTAGGGATGTTACTGAAAATTGCAAAGTGCCACTGTCAGAGGATGGTATTTGTAAAAAGTGCTTGAATGCCGGTATTGTTTATCTTCATAATCTATTGGGGCCAACAGATAATTTGACATTGAGTACTTGCAGAGATGCAACATTTGCAACAGTTGCAAGTCAAGTCGATTACGCTTCGACTATTGACATTGCAAGCTGTTTCTTTGGGGTTCAAGGGCTTAATCTTCCTCCAGGTATAGGAATTGGATAACAATAGTCATTTGAATATTTATCTCTTTCTTCTAGCAATTTCACTAGATGGGATCGTGAATCAGTTCATTCTGTCACATTCATATTATGTTTTCTGCCTAGTTTTATCATCAAATTCTTTTGGTTTTGCCATGGGAAATTTAAGCAATGTCCCTGTTTTAAGAGACATATTCATCAGAAATATGACGCTAATATGTATCTGGTCGATTGACATTTTGTAGTAACTTCCCATCATCGCATTCTTTCTTTTTATGTTCTATGGGAACTATTCCAGTCCTGTTGAGGATTCCTACAGACACAAGACTTGACTATTGTTAATTATTCATCTACTTCTCTTTCTTTCTGAAGTTATGAACTTAGTCATTGCTTTTTAAAGGATTCTTGACATATTTCTGGGTCTATCATTTCAATCGTACACGTGTCCTTTCTAATTCCAAGATAGATAGAAATAAACATACAAAATATTAATATAATGAAGTAATAAGTGCTTAATGTACTTTCTGCTTGTTTCAGGATCATTCCCGCCTTCGCCTCCACCTCCAACTCAGGCATCTCCCACCCCTCTAACTGCTGCTAGTCCGGCTCAACTTTCCTCGCCTCCAAAGAGGAATCATCGAAACTACCACCTCTCATTGGTTCCGAGCATTGGCATTGCAGTTACAGCATTGGCTGCCGTGCTGCTGGTAGTCTTGATTATTCTTATCCGTAAGAAAAGCCGAGAGCTTGATGATTCTGATACAGATGATAAGACATCCTCAAAATCCATTCCTCGCGCCGCAAGAAAATGTCAGGATGGTACATTCTGATTCTGTTTTTTCATTCTTCAGTATTTCTATATTTTGGTAGTATGAAGTGATAATTAAATCAGATGTTGTATTTCCTAATTGTTTTTGTCGGATGCCAATATTGAATCACATGAAGGACCATCCTCTATGTTCAGAAAATTCAGCTACAGAGATACAAAGAAAGCTACTGATAACTTCAACACCATCATTGGACAAGGCGGATTTGGTACTGTGTATAAAGCGAGGTTTCATGATGGTTTAGTGGTAGCTGTGAAGCGGATGAACATGGTGTCAGAGCAGGCAGAGGAAGAGTTTTGCCGAGAAATTGAGCTCCTTGCTCGACTACATCATCGCCATCTTGTTTCTCTGAGGGGCTTCTGCATTAAAAGACATGAGAGGTCATTCAGTTGCATTTTTGTTCCCTTATTTATTTTGCCCATCCTACATCAGAAAAACACATGCACCTGAACTTTTGCACTCTGGATAAACCTAAAGGAACATGTTTTACGGCAGGTTTCTCATGTATGAATATATGGAAAATGGAAGCTTAAAGGATCATCTTCTGAGTATGTCTTTGTCCTTTCATCTCATTCCGGTATCTGGCATGTTAGAAAAGCTTAAAAATAATTCATCAATGTTTTTCTGATTGTCCAAATGCTTGTATTCAGCCCCAGGTAGAACTCCTCTGAGTTGGCGAACAAGAATTCAGATTGCAATTGATGTGGCAAATGCATTGGTAAATTCTTGAATAAAGCTGATTTACGGAAATCAGTTAGTACAAATTCAAAACTGCCATACTTGTTCCTGATGACATTTCTTCATGCAGGAGTACCTTCACTTCTATTGTAACCCTCCTCTGTGTCATAGAGATATTAAATCGAGCAATATATTACTAGATGAGAATTTTGTTGCAAAGGTATTGCACTCAATAGTCAACTCCATATGTTATTTAACTGTGTTGTTATGAATTCTGTCCTATTTTCTTTTTTCTTTACCTTTTTTTGGTGAACCAGGAGCATGATACAACGACAAGCTAAATTTTATTTTCAGTAATTTTTGGGCTATATAATTCCTTTTTTACCACATAAAGGTCCGATGAAATCCTTTTGGTCGACTTCTTCCTCATCTAACCTATTCTACGAGGATTGCATAGCTCTCATGAAGAAAACTTCTTTAGGGCAATCAAAAATTTGTTCTCACCACCTAGGTTCTTTCCTTAATATTTTGTACTGAATTGGAGTCATTTAATTCTCGTATGTCTGCACATCCACCTCAACATTTGTAACTTTTGTTACGTTCAGTGTGAGCCAACACTCGGTGTCATAGATACAATTGATATAATGACCATTGTGGATAACTTTTCTTTTAACTTGATTGGTGACATCGTAAAAAAGATAACTCTCTGGTACATTTCTCCCAGGCAATTTGCATATCTTGAATTTAGTTAAATATTAAATTCCAAAATCAAATATAATCAATGAAGTGAAGTTTCCTTGTTTTGACACTAACTGTGGACTAGTTGTATTTTAACGCTCTTCTAGGTTGCTGATTTTGGCCTTGTTCATGCTTCGAAAGATGGCTCTGTTTGCTTCGAACCTGTAAACACTGATATCCGGGGAACTCCAGGTTAGACAAAATCCTCTTTGATTATAAACTCCAACTTATTTGATACCAAAACATTAGATGCTTGTTTGGTGAAGTGGATTCTCCAGTAATCGACAATGTTAATATCATGTTTGACTAAGCATAAAAAGATCACTTATAAGTAAATAAGTTAATTTTTAAAATAAATACACTTTTTATTGTTTAAAGTTGAAATTATAAGTTACTTATTTGGACAGTAAAGTAAGAGTTAATTTCAAGTAATTTCAGTTCTTTTCAAGCCTAGCCAGACATGTAGAAAAAGAAGTTAAATCTTTTCTATTATAATATCAAGTTCAGTCCAGTATCATTTACCAAATGCGCCCTAAATTGATTATCAGGTTGGACAAATTCTTCTTTCGCGATGGACTTAGCTTTTATGCCTTTTCCAGTGATATCAAAGCATTAAATGATTTTCAGGTTATATGGATCCAGAATATGTGGTTACTCGAGAGCTCACAGAGAAAAGTGACGTTTACAGTTATGGAGTTGTGTTATTAGAGTTAGTTACTGCAAGACGAGCAATACAAGACAACAAAAATTTGGTCGAATGGTCTCAACCTTTTTGGAATTCAGAATTGAGAATAACTGAGCTTTTGGATCCCAATCTCAGGGATGCTTTTGACTTCGATCAACTTCAAACAATTGTAGAAATTGTGAGATGGTGCACTCAAAAAGAAGGGAGCGCAAGACCATCAATTAAGCAAGTCCTCAGACTTTTGTATGAGAGTACTGAAGTAATGCACAGTGGGTTTGTTGAAGCTATGGAAGATGAAGAATATGGAGAAACTGGAGGTAGGGGAAGGACGAGCAGAGGTAACACAAAGAGAGGTGAAGGTATATTTTTCAGTGGGGATGTACGTGGGCTAGCTTCTTCTTCGAGTACGTCTAGGTCATATTGTAGTCGAAGCTTCCTACTTGAAACTGGCTCACCTCAGTCACCTCATAATATCCCATCTATATAAGCCCCGTTATTCAGCTTTATCCACGATTACTTTGTGCAGTGGGAGACTAATTCAGCAACAAGCAAGGGAACGATTGGCTTGTATTTTTTGCATAATTGTCTTCTTTGTTGCAGCTAATAACTTGCTAAGGATTAACAAATGGAAGAATTGCAAAAGTTATTATGTACCATTTACCTTCCGGGTGAAATGCTTTTGGAGTTTGGAATAGCAAAAAACACGAGAATTATTATTCGAGAGAGCCAAATAACCTGAAGAGAGAAATTACTGTATGATAAATTAGGAGAGGCAAAATGTGTTTGTCATTGTCTATTGAAATTTTCAAGGAATGAAATTTTACTGTTTCATACTTCAAATGTTCTTTGGCAGTTAGATTTGAGATGTTAAATTCACACAAATCCTTCTTTTATTTCCCTTCTTTTATGCTTTTCATTTTCTTTGAAGAATTTATTAATGTTGATTCAATCTGTTCTAAAATTACAAGGCTACGTTTGGACTGGTTTAGATTGTATAATTTAGTTTAAAATTATGCCCCTGTTTGATACCTATTTTCTTCTTATTCACTTTCTCATTTTTTTATTTCTTTATTTCAACCGCACATTTTATCAATAAAATAAAATTACACAAATCCAAAAATTCTCATTACTTTTTAATCACACATTATTTCATCAATCACTATTTCAGAATTTATTTTTTCTCCAAAATGGATGTCAAACACATCCTATAATGAATATAGTAAGTAAATGGTATTGTAGTGAATTAAGATGGTCAGTATTTTAAAATTTTCATTTAAAATATAGTCATTTGCATTATTAACTGTATAACATAATATAACATGATATTGAAGACGAAATACGAGTTGAGTGAGATCCAAACATATGATAAATTAAGTTCTTTTAAATGAAAAATCGAATCTTATTATCCGTCTTAGTCTATCCAAAATAATCTCCACCTAGTAATATCCAAAATAGTTTTATCTAAATTCTTTATACGATCTAATATGGTGAAACAAAAGTAAACTATGGATAGCATCATTCTATCTATGAGTAAAGAACTTGGTCGTGCACCATAGAGTCCTATCTAGCAATGCGTATCTAGCATGTTGTGAAGGATGAGTTCATGATGATAATGCAGTTTGCTCTTGCCATTCGCATCTTCACTGCTTAAGTCATTGTCAACGTCAGGAAATATCGACCAACCTACATCAACTACAATGACACAAGCATCCATATCATAGTTTTGCAACTGAGGGGAATGGGATTTCTGTTCTTCGACTGGAAATGAAAGCGCCCTCGCGTACACCATTGTAGGTGATGGCTTGTATAGAAATTTTGAAAGTCAAACAGTGCTTGGCGATAGAAGAATCTGAGTTGCTGGGATAATCTGTTCATCTGGAAAACCTTCCAGTAGATACATGTCAACTGCGCACTCGTCATCAAACCAGAAGAAAACTCTAATGCTCGATAATGAAACATCATGTGCTGGTTGTTCTAAGAAATGTATAGCTACTACCTTCACCCTTGTCGAGTTTGATTACTTTGCAATATCATGTATACCTAAGGATTCCAGATATAAAGCTCGTTTGGTAAAGATTAAAATTCAATTAAAATTGAAAATATAGCCGTTATTGAGTCTCACTCGTCTAATAAAAGTCAGTAAATTTTTCAATTTTAATCCGATTTTAATCTCTACCGAACACGCCCATAAAAATTGCAGAAAAATACAATCGTCAAATCAGAATGGCCAGATGATCGCACCAATCTAAGAACAAATTATTGATCCATTTTACTCCTTGCAGAGGTCACTTTCCGCAATGCAGTAATATGGAGAATCTCCAAAAGAAAATATGAACTAATTACCATAAAGTAGGAAGCCCCTGTTGAAAATAGTGTGAGCATAAGTCATCTACTTCCAACCGACCAGAGTAAAATGTCCAAATGGAATTAGGATTTGATCATAGACGCAAAATTGAGTTCTTATGCCAGTGTTGATTATCTTATTTGGTAGATTTATTTTGATTTTTCCAAGGGCGTTGATGTGGGAATAGGGTGTGTTTTTAACTGAGAATTTGATGGATTTTAAAAGATTATAAATTCTAATGAATTTCGTGGATTTAAATAGATTTCCACAAAATCCATAAAAATTTCATTAAAAATGGTGAAATTTCAAAAGAGTTTGTTATTTGTATATTTAAGTTTGAAATTCATCCAAATCTTTTAAAATCCTCCTATTAATGAAATCCTTATAAATTCATAAGATATTGAGGATACCTAAATTTTAAATGATTTAATTAAAAATCGTTAAAAATCTCAGTTAGGACACCTAAATTTTAATGAAAATCTATTAAAATCTCAATTGGAGATACCTGAATTTAGAAGGACTTTTAAAATCCATCAAGATCTCAGTTGAGGACACCCCGGAGATTTGAAGACATATAGGAATCACGTTGTTATGGAAGAAACATTATTTGAAGCCCTGAATATCGAGAGACGAAACAGACATTGGTCAATAACATCCGTTAGGAAGTATAGAGTTACACTTCATAAGCAGATTGTGAATCAATAATACAGTAAAGGACTAATAAGCTTTAGATCAAAGCTATAAAACACTTTTAAGCTTCCATTAATTGCTGAAAGAAGCATGATGATGAAGCAACTCTTTCTTTTCACTTGATTCAGCATATATATGGTGTAAACAACAATTACAAAAGGATAGATTGATGACGTTATGCTAACATATACGTTAACACGGATATATCCTTGGTTGATCAGATTCAGACACTATAAATTATTGAGTGTTACATGAACAATCTTCAGATTAACCGACAAGCCTATGTTAGACAAAAGAAAGAACAACAGAAACATCCTTTGCATTGACGTGTCCTATTCCTGAACTAAAAGGGAAAGCGTTAAGAACGAGGCAGCAAGGAGCATACCTCATAATATCTTCTCCAACACAATCTAATGCCAAGAGAGGAAAGTGAATCTTCTAGCCACAGACAGCAACCAGAAACTTCCTTTTACTTACTGGTTCCTCTTGCAATACGACAATGTCTCTTACCTTGTCTAGAAGCTCCTCCAAATTATTCACGCCAAAGCTTTGATAATCGATTGATCGTTTGTATTTTTGCTGGTAGATCGCATCAAAACAACCGAGAGAGATGCGACTATAGTAGCTTACCAAAATCTCTTGAAGGTCGTATTTGAACAGGTTGAGGCACTGGTCGAAAATTTCAGATTGAGGTGTCATCTCTAAATTAGATTTCTCTATTCCACTGTTGTCATCATATTCCTTTACAACCACCCTTTCATCATCTGAGGGTTCTTCAGAAGATCCAGCTTCTGCAATAACATCAATGGGATCTTGAGCTTCTTTTCCTTTCTTATCCCTCTTCGCTAAAATTAAGGGACGGGCGTTACGGAGGTAGACAAACTTCCTTGTGCCTCTTCCTTCAATAGCCATTGCATCACCCATCTTCTCCAGAAGATTTACAAGCTTAAGTTCTCCATATTCAGACACATACAAAGGCCTCCCATAGATTTTCTGGTATTCTGCAGAAAGACGGATTAGAGGCAAACAACCACCTGATAATTCAAGCAACTTTACCAGTTGGCCCTTTAAGCCATTCAAATCTCCAGGTTGAACCCACGTGAAGTCATTCTGGTCACATGAAGTAAAAGGTCTTGCTGAAACTTCATTCAACCCAGATGAGAGGCCATGTGATCTGGAAGATGTAGGATAATAGGGCGTTGTTATTGAACTACTATTATATTCAAATGGAGAGTGTGAGATCAATGAGAAATCCCTTTTGTTGCAACAGCCTTTTGAGATTCCTCTATACACTACTGCTTCTTCTTCATTCTGCCAATGTAAGTTGTCATTGATCTCGCATCCCGTTAAAAACCCAGTAATGTTTGTCGGAACTACATAAGGAGGAAGTAAACCTTTAGCAGGAGGCACAAATCCTTCCCCACGAGCCACACTCGGCCAGTCCCAAATAAACTGGCCTGCATTACTCAGAGCAGATGAAACTCTCGCCCTAGTAGGAATGACAAGGATGATAGTATATCCACGCTGGCCCAAAACATGGAGTGCGGGAGCAAAATCAACATCCCCAGAGATGAGCACGATGGCAGATGGCGGACGATAGTCAAGAGCAAAAAGGAACATGTCAACCAAGATAGCCTTGTCAGCTGCATCCTTCCGCCCATTAGGTACGTCAATGAGTTTAACACCTGTTCTCTGACACCCTTCCCGTAGTCGCCTGGGAAATGCATTGAAATCTCCATATGCGGAGAACGTTGTGACAACTCCATCAATTACAGGATGGACCCGCAAAGCCATCCTAATATTACCAGCCACATCTTCTGGGTGGACATCACTTGGCACTGGACAATTCTCGATGTCCCAGAGTATAGCCACAGAACCTCGTGATGAGCTTTGCTCAGTGTTTGCATTTGCCATATGTTTCTCTTCTGAGTATTCGTTTGGCAACATTAAAGCAGATAAATTTGAACTTGACATCAAAGTTTCCTAAGCAGTTCAAGCAGCGTCGTCAGGCTTCCTGATATCAATGGAAGGTTGTGAATAACCACAGAAAGAAAACTTCCACATACTTGCACTTGATACTGAAATAATAATTGACAACAAAATAACGTTCAACCAAGGAGAACAGGAGATTGCAATTGAGCCCAAAGTATTAGGTAACGTACAAAAATGAGTCAAGAAAGAACATTACTAGTTTAAACTAGAAGTCTTCTCTAAAAAATGGCTTCAGTAAGTTTTATAGTTTACATTCTGAATCAGTTTATATAAGAACTTCCATATCCTGCTCCAAGATATTAGTATTGTTGCAGGTAAGATTGAACATGATATCAAGCAAAGGTCCCGTGGGCATGGCCATCTCTAAAAGCTTAGGCTTATAGATCAAGTAGCTCAATAATTATTCCATGCCAGAAGGTCATTACAGCTAATTTAATTATCGCCATTAAATTCTTTCTGCCCAAGAAAGCAAACAAATGGAGTAGCTAAATTGAAAACAAGTCATTTTTTCTGATATTTTTCACATCAGATAATGTTTTTAAAAATGGTAGAATATCAACAATACATGACTACATACCCTAAAATAGGATACACCATTACCAAGAATATCATAACAAAAACATTGAGGAGAAGAATATTCAAGAAAGCTATATGAAATAAACCCAGACCATGGCCAAATACCTAAAATTTATTACTCAAATGAAGAAAATAATAGATCGACAAATCATAAAAAATAGATCTATAACATCATTCATTTAGTCGTTTTATTCTTGCGCCGAGAACTGAAGAAACTCAAACAAGTAACTAGAGATCCAATATTCATCCACAAATTCTTCAAATTAGGGTTTCTTAATACGTATCTAAGTATAGCTGTAATAGTGGGAGGAGGATGACTTGCCTACAATGGAAAAGAATTGTGTTCGAGTTGTGAAGATCTGTGACAATTCTTCAGCAAAAACGAAAAAAGGGATAATTTTTCAATGGGTAGTTGGCACCTTTATGTCTGATTATCAATATCAGATAAAACAATATGAAAGTTAATTGAGATTTCTTTTATATCTGGACGGTGATGGCCGAACGGAGAGGCTGATCGCGGCGGAGGGTTTAATTGGATGTTAAGATTTGGACCGATGAACAATAGTTCGTGCGAACTGAACCGATATTTGACGAATGATGAATATTGATTATCTTCTGGAAGTGCAATTTACCGTTGTACCATGTCCATGTGCATCGATGATGTAACAATTATTTTTTCTTTTTCCTTGTGGAGAGGTTTTGTACTTTACTTAAATTTTGATCAAATCGATCGTATTGAATTGAATTTGGGTTGAGACAAAAATCGATCAAATACAACCTATGCCCACCCCTAGTTATTGTAAGTTGTTTCCAGTTTTACGAAAGATTCAAAACTTATTCTGCGTAGTATTTCTAAAAATGTATTTTTGAAAATAACGTTGAACTTATAACATAAAACTCAAAACGTATTTTTGATATTTTCAATGAAAATATTCAAGATATGAAAACACGCAAAATATAAAAAATTTAGAAAATACAATTTGGAAATTTAAAAATATAAAATATTCTAAAAAATAAAAATTGAAATATTCTAAAAGTAAAAAATTAGAAAAATTAGAATCTAAAATTCTAAAAAATTAATTTTTTAAAAAAATAAAAATATTTTATTTTATGTTATAGTGAGAAAAAAAATATTGTAATATATATAACAAAACATATTTTTCTAATTTTTTGTTCTGAGAAACAGTTTTTTAAAATGACAAAATTAAATTTGTTTTTATTAATATTAAAACAATATCTCAAAACAGAAATGAAAATGGACTAAAAATTGAAACACAAATCAACGTGCTACTCAAATTTTGACTTAAATGTTTGAAATTTGGTGCTTTTAAAGTCGATACGAAGAGGGACTGTCTATGTTTGAATTCTCAAATCACTAATGTCACTGATGTTATTTGCAGTCGCTCACTACTATAATTAATGTATTATATCACTAACCGACACATGTATGCAACGTAAAACGAATACGGTATTGAGCGACAACAAATTGCATTACCTATCTCAAATACACTTATTATTTGAAGATAATTTTTCAAAATTCAAGTTTGGATAAGTTTCCTCGTTTTTCATCCAATTAAACTATTCACGAAACTTTAATTCAGTCTAGTGATCTTAACCGATTATAGTAGCAAACGGCTACAGAGAAGTTGATTAAAAGAGGCACAACATGTGTGTTGAATTTTCAAATGCACCCATTTTTCAAGAAAATTTTCGACATATCAAGTCAGAATAACATTTTTCACCTTTCATCAAATTGAGCTATTCTCAAACCTTTAGGCTATATTTGATAGCCACGTTTTCCATGGAAAATGGAAAAAAAAATTCCATTTCCACTCTTAAATTAGTGTTTAATAGGCAACATTTGGCATAGAAATGAATTCTCACCCACGCGCCCCTTTTTCAGCATTTTGAGGAATTCATTTTCCCAACTTTTTGGTGGGAAAAAGAATTCCAGCTTCTGGCAGATTTTTTTTTTACAATGGAAATAAATTTTATAACCAATTGTAAAAAGAAATTCACTTTAATGGACAATTTACATGTAAAACGAAGTCAAACGAACACTAAATTTTGATGAAAAAATAGTTTTCGAGCAAATTTTTTTTTTTTTTTTTTAACTTTTTGGCAATGGTAACAAATTTCATAACCAATTGTAAAATAAAAAATTTTACTTTAATGGACAGTTTCCATGTAAAAAAAAAGCTAAACGTGAACAAAAATATCCAAAATTTTAAAATTTTCCCAGATGGAAAATTTTACCTATCAAACATACTTAATTAATAATTCCCTAGAAAACAAGTTTTAGACAATTACTTTCCTTAAAATTCATTTTCTTTTCATCAATTTTCCACCCTAGTAATCAAACGGATCCTTACTTCAATCTTACAAATGTACTTCCTAAATAGAAATTACACATACAAGGTCAATATTGTATATTGTGCATGTCAACATGCAACCAATACATAGAGAGATTAACATATTAATCCATATTTTAGATTACAACTTTTTCATATCAATATGTAAACCGATTGATCGTTGACCCGATCATACCATTTTCTCGTAATTGTCCACATCAAGTGAATTGTCTTGGGTGTCTCATTCATCGAATCCACTATGAGCTACTAGCTCCAACCCTCGATAAAATTTATATGCATAGGAAACCATAAACACAATTACTCAATGCATGACCAAAATATGCAGGTATTAACTAACGCGAACATGACGGTATACTCAATGCAACAAATGCTATGATGAAAGCCATCCATATCCCAACTTCATTTTACTGTAAACATAGGAACATTACAAGAGGAGCCAGACAACAATATTGAGTTCTACTTCCCAATATCATTTATCATCTACTGTAGCACTAAACACTAAACAAAGATAAAATCCATCGAGACATTCTTGAATACATTGGACAATTGGTTCCTATACAAAAGGCCAATATCACAATTTCGAGCAGGAAAATGAGCAACAGTAACATGTCTGAAACAGAAGCCTTAGAAGTTACGGAAAATGACCACTAGATGCTTCAATCACAATAGCCACAACTATGAAGCTAGAACCCTCTCAATTGCAGCCACATAGAACTCCTTCGGCATAGTACCAATTACAGATTCGCATTTTTCACCATTCTTGAACAGCAAGACCACTGGCACAGCCTTAACATCACAACTCTCAGCAACTTTCAAGTCATTGTCAGCATCAAGGACAAAGCATTTCAGACTCCCAGAATATTCTGTTGCAATCTCATCAATGATCCGGTGAACCATCTGGCATGGCCCACACCAGCTAGCATAAAATTCCACGAGTACAGGGACGTCACTTCCCAAAATCAGTTTATCCCATGATTTCCCAGTAACAACAGCAGCTGCACGATCAAAGACAAAGCATTTGGAAGAGTGTCAATCTGTCGTATGCAAATATCAATCTTCATCAATCATTGATACGAAGGAAAAGCACTTGATTATTAAGTACTATTATAATCCGATAATGATAAGTATTTATTTCACAAAGTTTTGAAAGAAAAACTAATTTCAGATTTTTCTACCTGGCATTTCTTTCAATAATAGAAAGAAATATTTAAAGCTTGATATTATTTCTCATCAAAGAATAGAATTTCACAAGTAAATCGGTGAGGTTTTATCACTCCAATCAAACCCACGAAGTTCCTCTTTTTAGGATCACCATCACACACGTTAAGAGGAGGATTAATGGATTATGCATCCTGGGTGCGCGCAAGCGCGCGCGTGAGAGAAGAGAGAGAGGGGAAAAAAGGCAGATAAGAAATTCATACATCTGTAAGAGGTTGAGACTTAACTATCTGCTGTTGATTTCACCATTTAGACATTAATTCCAGTTTAGATGATTGAAAGCAAATGAACGGTTTAGATGTCTAAGACTGATTTCAAATGTATGAACAGAATTGGATCTTAAAACTAGCAATTGAAATTTTACACACTCGAAGTCATAATATGAAGGTAGCTTGCTTACTCACAGCCACTAGTTAGATGGGAATCCCTTGACTTTGCTTAGCTATATTCAAGCAAGCATTCCAGCTAGCATTCCAGCTCACATAAAACTTTATGTGCAAAACTGCATATAGCCGCCATCTAGGCGCCAAACTTTCATTTAAATCTTTGTTAGGTTTGAAATATAACCTAACCCGTGGATTCAATTACTGAAAAAAAAAAAAGTTAAATTTGAAGGACTGTTCCTCTCTAAGGAAAAAAATGTCTTGCTTCTGATCTGAAAAATAGCCTTCATATTCAACTTTGGATATGTTGCTCTTCGGAAAGAGTGCTTACAAACCACTTGAGAAACCTTAACTAGATATCTAAATTGCATAGTTGAAATATCAAGAAAACTGCAAGCCTGCAACCATTCTTTCTTGCTTACATTATATAGTTTCTTCATCCTTATATTTTTCATACTTGGAATTCTGGGTCGACTTTAGATTGAAGAACGTTTTATGGACTGCGCGGTGTATTCTCTAAATTTGTTGACTGTTGATTCCTGAGTGTAGAAGTGTCGAGTAGCCTCTTGCACCACAAGGAGATATTATTATCATCGAGAAGTTTCTTTAAGAGGTGTTTATAACAATTCTCGGTTCTATTCATAATTTCATATTGATCCATCAAAATCTCGACATCTTCTAACCTTTCTTACTAGAGAATCCACACCAAATTTTCACCCCAGTTTTGTTAGCTCGTGATAAATCTAGCCTATAGACTCTATTTTCAATCTACAAGTAAGCAATTAATTAGTCTTATAAAATGCACATTTACTAATCAATTCTACAGTACCCATTTCATGTTTTAGCGTAAATCAGATTAAAACACCAAGAGGAAAACATAAATAATTTTGCAGACGATTTTTATACCAATCATAACTAAAACTATCACAAAAGATATACCTAAAAATTACCAAAAGTAGTGATCGCGGAAAACCAATACGATTCAACTGCAAGAATTAAAGATTTGATTTACCTTTGGTGTCGCGAAGGCAGAAGACCCTGTGAGATCGGGGTTTTCGGGCCTCGGAGGTCCATTTGAGCCGCGAAGAGAGACCGAATGGGTGACTGAACTGCATTTGAGACCGGGAGTGTGATGAAAGCAGAGGCAAAGAACGAGAGAGAGAAGAGGGAGCAACAGAGTAACAAGCAGCAGCACGAAATGGTAACGCCATTTTTTTCCCGATAAATCCAAATCCCACGATTGATCTCTCAGTATGAAACGATACTGTGGCGATCCGTCTATGAATCAGCGCCTATACAACCTGTGTATATATGTGTCGCCGTCTGTGTGAAAACGACGTCGGGCACGTGGGATTTATTTTTTTCATCCTAGTTGGATAATTACTTGAGTTTTTGGTCATAATTCAGAGATTATTTTACGAAAATGAGACCATCAGTTCTGATGTTACTTCTCAACATAGATGCGTTTGGCACTCTTAAAAGGAAAATTGAAGCTAAATATGGGTGTCGTTCTTGCATTGAATGGTGATGGTTAAGATATTGAAGGCTTGACCCTTTACCTGGCAAGTTTTGCTGTGTTCTTCAAGTTTTTTTCACATGGCTGGCTGTCCTTTTCTTGCTGAGTACTATGCTATTTTAGAAGGTCTACGGTTTGTAAAATCACTAGCTCTCAACATTTGGCTATTGGAGTCTGATTACATTAATGCGGCGATGACATCGTGAGAGGCGCTCCTCTACGTTGCTTTTTTTTTGCACTACATTTCCTTTTATTAGAATAAATTTTGATCTGGCTTGAGCCAAACAAGTAACTCGCACTTTGGCTGAATTCATCGTAATCCACCTTTGTGATCAGGAATGGCTCGAAGAGTCTCCTCCAAGTTCATTTCCAAGTCAATTTTGATTGATTCTAATGAAAGCTAACCTTTATGTGTCAAATTTTATATCCCTCTACTTGTTTCCACTACTTTCACCCGAAAAAATGAGAATTTTTACCGTTGAAATAGTGTCTAGCCACAATAGTTGACCATTTTGTGAGTGAGTGAGTCCCACTATTTTGAAAAAAAAAAAAAAGTCAAATTTCTCATTTTGTTGTTGAGAGTAGGGGAAACAAACTGATATCTTGAAATATTATGACTATCTATACGATATATGTCAATTTCTAATTTCTCCTCATCTTTTACTTCTATCATTTAACACCCTCATATTTTCAATTGTCATGCAGTAAAACCCTCCATTAAGAAATACGTAATGTAAAGCACAAAATCCCAAAAGAAGGAAAAAATAAACTCCTGTTTCCTTCCACAAATACTAGCGCACCCCATTTTGGAGATTAAAGTAACACCATCCGTGGTGAATCTTCAGCAGAATTAATCAACCTTAGAAATGTTCTCAACCGCTAAGATTGATTTTTTTTAAAAAAAAAACCCTTAAATTAACCCAAAAAAGGGTCATAGGATGGAAGTACTATTAGCACCAAATTATTGCACATGTACAATGAGCTACAACTTCCATCACACATTACCAGCTGCCCAAAGGATAGATAAATGAACCATTTTTTTTATCAGACTTGGAACCTGTCAAGTCGGAAATGTACAAGTTCAACCCATCAAATCTAGCATCCGAACTGCAAATATTGAACCTATGCATCTTGGGCCACTACGGGGATGATGCTATGTTTCTTATTCCATTCTTGGCACGTCATCTTCAACCCTCAATTACCTCGTAAGTGTTTTGTTACATCACATGCTGCTAGTCATCAAGGATGAGCGGTAAGATATTAGTTGCTAATTCATTGTCTTTTCAGCACAGATGAAACAGCATTACATTCTGAAACCACCATATTTTGTACTCTCTGGCTTCCGGTTCATGGATGCAGCAATGCAAAGGCCCACGATTTTTCTTGTATCAGCTGGATCAATGAGGCCATCGTCCCAAAGCCTGGCTGTGGAATAATATGCACTGCCTTCTCGATCATATGCCTCCACAACACTGTCCCGGAAATTTTCCTCCTTGCTCCACTACGAAAGATGTTTAAAAAAGTGATATTTACATTAACATTTTGTTTCCAAAACTGTTTGGATAAGTTAAATTTTTTTCTTATATGTAAAAAAGTTACTTGTTTTGAAAGTAACTACTTATTTCCAACACTATCCAAACAAATAGCTTACTTATTTTCAACTTTGCCCATAAAAAGGATTATTTATAAATTTATTTACTTTTAAGCTTATTAGTAATCTTTTTGAGCTCAGTCAGACATGCTCACATTTTCAAAATTGAAGTAATACCTGAATTCCAGCCTTCTTCCGGTTGCCCCTTTCTATCTGAGCCAGCACCCGGCAGCCTGAACAGGGCCACGAGAATTAACAACTGATAATGGGTTTTTAGAAGTACACAGCAGCCAATTTGGCTCTCAGAAGCTAATATTACTCTCACAACGCTGTCTCAATTTACTGCTATTATGATAAGTTGGAAATTTAAAGAAATAATGTTGTTGCTTGCAATAAACTAAGAATGCAAGAGATACTTGATAATAAGGACAAAAAGGTAAATGAGAATCCTTGCAAAAAAGGCTTGACAAATTTTACCATTTTTATGGGGTTTCAAATGGCTGAAAATTTTTATACACAAGTCACTATATGAAACCAACTTCAATTTGTAAGGTTTTGAACCAGTGAAACTTTAGGAAATAAAAATCCTGTTGTCAATTCTAAATCTAGCCCAATCTTGTGATTTCTAACCCAATGCAAGTATGAAGCTACCTGAGCTCCTCCCATCACAGACATTCTGGCATTTGGCCAAAAGAACATAAAATCAGGACTGTATGCACGTCCACACATTGCATAGTTTCCTGCTCCAAAGCTTCCTCCAACAATAACTGTAATTTTGGGTACCTACAAGTCAAATTATTTAAAAACTTTTTGCAATCATTTTCAGAAATATGTCAAACTTGATAAGCAGGGTGTCTAGTTACCTGCTAATTCTGAAACTAATTTACACAAGCGGGGAAAATTTGCATCAAATTACTGCGAGTGATAGGAAGAAAAGGTACCATAAATCCAGTGATGTTCTGGAGAAAGATCAAGGGAATGTTGCGTTGAGTGCACAATTCGATAAAGTGAGCTCCTTTTAAAGCAGATTCATTAAATAATATGCCATTGTTTCAAAGAATCCCAACAGGTTGCCCATGAATTCTTGCAAAGCCTGTTACAAGTGTCTGTTCATGACAGAAGAGAGGGACAAATACAAGAGTATATCAAAAAAACAAACACCAAAAAACATATATGAGTGGAGAAGTAGAGTTGGAAGGAATAAGAAAACCTCACAGTGCCATACAATTTCTTGAATTCATCAAATTCACTTCCATCTACAATGCGAGCAATAATAGATCGGATGTCTAGCGACTGCTTGAGGTCTGTTGGTGCAATAGAACGAAGTTCTTCCACATCATACAACGGCTCTTTGAAATCAGATACCACATGATCATTTGCACCGCTGGCCACGTGCAAAATTCTTAATTATATTCCTCCCTATAGCAAGTGCGTCTGCAAGATAGAGACAATTTTGACCGCTATTCAACAACGCCACAAATAATAACTGCAAAGAATAAATTTATGCTTTACTGCAAAGATATAAAAGGTTTACCTTGGGCAAAGTAGTCTGAAACACCAGAAGTCCTAGAATGCACGGTTGCACCCCCCAAGTCTTCTGCAGAAACCTCTTCTCCTGTAGCAGCCTACTAAAACATCAATTTAGAAATAAACTAAAGCTTCAATTAAGGAATGGAACACATAAAAGTCATAATTCTAGAAGACTTGGAAAATGAAGATTCAAGATACACAGTAAAAACAAATAGAAGGGGATGAAAAGTGAAAAGATACAGTATGTCAGAGTTCCAAAGATTACAACATGAAGCATTTTCAAATACCAGAACTTAAATAACCTTTACAAGTGGAGGTCCAGCAAGAAATATGGTTCCATTTCCTTGGACCATTACACTTTCATCCGCCATTGCTGGTATGTAAGCCCCACCAGCTGTGCAAGAACCTAGTACCAGCGCAATTTGGGGAATGCCTTCTGCAGGCATCACTGCTTGATTGTAGAAAATTCTAACAAAATTTTCCTTGTCAGGAAAGACCTCGGCTTGCTTTGGAAGGAAAGCACCTCCGCTGTCCACAAGATACATGCAGGGCAGTCTGCATTTAGCTGCAATCTCTTGCGCCCTTAGATGTTTTTTGACAGTGATGGGATAATATGTTCCACCCTTCACAGTGGGGTCATTTGCCACAAACATACAGAGTTTTCCATGCACAGGTCCAACTCCAGTCATTATTCCACCAGATGGCAAAGGCTCTTCATATAATTCATGGCCAGCAAGCTGAGTTCACCAAAACATTAATTCAAGTGAAGTATAGTGTGATACTGAGTCAATATTTTAGTACCATTTCAAAGTAACTAGTCATTTTGTTCAATTAATTGATAAAAGAAAAGTTGTGTTAATCTAACAACCCACTCCCAACACCAACACCACCACCACCAACAACAACCAGTCAAGCCTTGTTATCATAAGCTCACGCCACACAAATTCTTCGTTGCCAGTCAGTTTGATTGTACTCTAATTTTAATGAAATTAAATCTTTTACAACCTTTTCAAGCCTTTATAATTATGGTTTGCTTTCCTCTTCAAATGTATCCTACCAGGATCGCATCAACTCGAGGACGGGAGTTTCTATAAATTATGGAAGACACAACCCAACTACTTAAATAGTCATTCGTTCTACTTACCTCCATTAATACTACCAACCACAAATTGGCACGAATCCTTATTTCCTATTTTTCTGTTCTGGTATGAGAATGCATCGTTCTAACATCCTCTTTTATGTTGCATTCATTTCATAGTCCAGCACTCGGTAATATAAAACATAATTGGTCCGATAGCTGTTGTTCAAAACTTCCCATTTCATCTAAGTCACCCTCATCTTAAACATAACGTGCTCTCAAGGTCCACCTTCCATGTCTAGAAAGAGACATTCTTTGAAATAAATGATCCTCTATCATAACCCACCTCACCAATAAAAGAGAAGAATGAAAATTGACAATTGCATATTGATGTTAAGGCAACACTCCAATGTCTCGGATCAATTCATCTAGAAATAATGAAATATTGGATATGTGAAGACTGGCTTATTAGGAAATCGTTGTGTTAAGTACAATTGACCAAGATTGATACACATAGACTAATCATATTAATGAGTATGAACCATAACATCAATCCTACAATATGAACAAATATGCCCAATATGGTCTCAGCAACGCCACAAATGGAACATAATAATGTAGTTCTTTGCTTAATGTATTTCCATGACAATGTAATTCTCCATTCATTTTTTCTGTCCTATTCTTTTATTTTTCACAATGTGTCGTGTACAACTCGGACACTCGAGACAATGTACCCACCAAACGACATGCCCCTGTCTAATTTTATATATATTTTTAAATTACCGATAGTCACTCGAGGATGCTTTAAAGAAATGAGCAAGCACCCGTGTCCGGTAATAAAAATTATAAAAATAAAGATATAATAATATGAATCTAAAATTTTAAAGAATAAATCACGTAATTGGGAATCCAAGAAAAAGTTAAAATCAGAGTGAAAAATAACCTGAGAAAGCTCAAGAAATGCAGAACCGGGATCAATCAAGCGATCAATTCTCTCCCTAGGAAGAAGCTTATTCCTACTCCTGTTCCTCTTCACAGCCTCCTGTCCTCCTCCATTCAAAACCTTCCACAATAAAATCACAATGCCAGTTAATTTTTTAAAAATAAAATAAAATCAGGCATCCATAAATACAAATTACAAACAATCACAATCTATGATATACACTCACAGATAAAGTCAAGAAGAAAGATGAGTGATACCATTTGAATATGAGGGTGGAGTTGGGAAATGTGTCCTTCCATAACCTTGGAGTAGGTAGCGAAGGATTCGGAGCCCCGGTCGACGGGTCAAGTGTGTCGGCTAGGACCCCTAAACAGAAGTTCCGGGTGCGGCTCCGAGCCGAAACTGATAATCTTCCAGCTAAAATTTCAATCATCTCTCTCTCTCTCTCTCTCTCTCTATAGTTCCTAAGTATACTTCTCTCTAAAGCGTTTCCGATTTTAATACTGCAGCGGTGCCTATCCCGTCGTAGGCTCCGTTTGGTGCACATTTTTTAAAGAAAAATGTATTTTTATTGTTAATGTGACGGAGAATATGTGATTAAAAAAGAATAAAAAGTTATTGATTTAATGGAAAATATTATTTTATTGAGGAATGAGTAGTTAAAAATGAGTAGAAAAATGAGAATGAACCAAAGTAAAGTTTGTCACTTGAGCCCTTGTTTTCCATAAACCAATTTGTTGTTTCTTTTTCTTTATTTTATTTGTTAAGTTCTAAAATATGCTAAAGAATGTGAACGCAAACGATTATAACTAATAATAATAAAAAAAAAAAAAAAAGGTACAAAGATTTCACGATTTTTAAAATTAATACAAGGGACAGGTGCCATCAATCCTATAAATGAAAATACTCCTACACGGGGAAAAGGAAAAAAATCTACAAAATTCTCACATTATAGATTCTTCCATGGAGACAAAGGGGGAATCTTACATTTTTCTCTCCCTTTTCTTTTCATGTGCAAAATTAAAAGAGCAAGGAATCGAATCCTTCCCTTGAATGGACGAATTTGAAATTGATCATGGAATCAAGCATATAGAACACAGACAATATGAGGTAATCAAATACTACATTAACCGAATCTCAGGTAAATATAAGAAGAACTCGAAGGTCAAATGAGAAGCAAATAGATACCACACAAGCCCCAATCTCATATTACAATAATGGTTCTATAGTTTACAGCATGTCACTCTTTGCTTCTGTACATAAAACTACCTACACTATATATAATGAGATATGAATCAGATCATAATACACCATCTAATTCTATTCACTAATGACGATCAATAAATTCGTGGGCTTAACTCTACCAAGGTCCCGTCAGCGCCCTTCTCAAGCATATTCGTTTACATGCCCGTGGCAGAATTGTTTCGTCTGATATCT
Organism: Fraxinus americana; assembly: GCA_035079005.1. Lineage (NCBI taxonomy): Eukaryota > Viridiplantae > Streptophyta > Magnoliopsida > Lamiales > Oleaceae > Fraxinus > Fraxinus americana. The sequence continues at coordinate 8,736,892 of CM068714.1, forward strand.
GTAAACAAACAAAACAAACATAAACCACAAGATCTACAGGCGAGGAAGAACAAGGAAATGAGCTCTACTCGGATGAGTTTCAGAATGCAGCAATTTTGCTTTTTCGTTTTAACTTTTAGACTCTTATAAATAATTGACATTGAGCTAGCACTGCCACTTTCAGCAAGATAATTTGAACTCTTCGGTTTATTAAGGAAAATGAACGGTAGCGATGACATTCTAGTAATGGTGACTTTATTTCTTCATAGCATACATACGATTGAAGAAAATATAATGATCAGCCTTTTTGGTAGCATAAATTAGTGCATATTTACTGTGGAACTTACTCTCGCTCAACAGGTAATTTTTGTTAGTCAAGACCTTTCACACTGTTACAGAGATGCGAATGCACGAATTTGTAGCAGTTTAAAAGTTTTGTACCTGATTTTTCTGCATCTCCATATATTCTGCCTGTAGAAATATGAGAATACAGCAAGAACTTCTGTCAAAATTGTGAATTTCCAGTAGCATCTTGTAAAGTTTAATCTTACCACCCAAGTGGACGTACCTGTTTTTTCCGAAACTCTTGGTTCATTTCTCTGAGCTTTGCTATTTCTGCTTCCAATTCCAAGGTATATGCCTGCCATAATTCATTCATGTTAAGAACATTATGAATTGAGAATATGTATAGTAAACTAAAAATGTGAATCTTGTGCAGGAAAAACTTAAAATAGTCCCATAGTTATGAATCATAAGAGATGCAAACTCCACATACCAAAGTGAATAGTAAAACATATCTAAATATGATAGTATATGGGTTCCACATGTCATCAAGTCCCTTTAAAATCAAACTCAGTCATGCTTTTTCATGTGTCGCTGCAGTTATTCAAGAACAAAAGAAGTGTGTGATTATGTGTCAATATTAACATGATCTAATCTCACAGGACACAGTAAATCAATATTTGTGGTTATGATAACTGTGGTCGACAATTTCCAAAGAAGAAAAAAGACGGCATATCTTCGTCTGGATAGTTATCAGATTGTGTCGTTTTCCTATTACTAACATGTCCATCATCAAGTGGCTGCGAAGTCATGTAACAAACAACATAGTCCCTAAAATATTCCCAGTCAAATTTAATCATCAAGCTGGATTGATCTATAATTATTGTAGTAACTTTAATCAATATCCATGAGAAAGGTTTTAAAAAGGTTATTATGTGACGGTGCCAAAATGCAAACAGTCATTTTCTGTCCTGGCAATGCGGAAATCCAACCAGTATAAGGGATGCAGCAAAAAAATCTGTCATTCCAATATAGTTTTAAGAATCACAGGTTGTGAATCCTCAGTTTAGTCTCTCATTATCAAGTTTATACCACTGGCCATATAGTTCCTCTTTAACTGAACATTGAGTTATACATCTTCTCACCTCGCTGCCAAATAAGAAGGAATGAACATTCACGGGCCACAAGAACCAAAAACCATGTTAAATAATTTTGCAAGCAGTATAAAGGAATACAGAAGAAAGATGGAGTGTTGTAAATTCACCTGCTTCCGAGACCGTGACCTTGCAGCAGACTCTCTGTTTTTCATCATTCTCTTACGCCTTCTCTCCACTACTTTCTCCAAAGAAGTAGATGATCTCCTTCCTCGACCACCTTCACGAAATGCACAAGGATAAGGGGTCAGTGAAGATGTATCTACATCACTCTTAGCAATTGTATCTGAAGTTAGAAGATTTCCAGGAGACCTTCCTGCAACTGTCGAGCCCCCATTGCGTAATGTCCCCATGACCACTGCTCCACCTTGAACTAGAGTATTATTCAGTAATCCAGCACCTGGACCTTTTACCCCTGGGCTAGCCAGCTTTCCATTGTTACCAGGTTGCATGGGAGATGACAAAGTCATTACCGTTTGTTTGGGAAAAAGAGGCTGTGGCCGCCTAGGTTGTTGCTCAAGAGATATAACACCACCCAGCTTTCCATTGTTACCAAGTTGCATGGGGGATGACAATACCGTTTGTTTGGGTAAAAGAGGCTGTGGCTGCCTAGCTTGTTGCTCAAGAGATATAACACCACCCATATTCTTCTCCAAGGCCTGCAAATTATGGACTACATTGTTGTTCTTTGCATGTTGATTACCCAACATACCTTGGTTCCGAGGAGGCTGTTGAAATCCTATAGTTGAACCATTGTTGAAACCACTTGCTGCAGGTAAACCGCCATAGATTCCATTGTTATTTGCCAGCCATGAAGGCTGGATATCTTCTCGAACAACCCCTGCTCTTACCAAGAACTCTTCTAATGTCATTTCACCCAAAGTCGGCTGCCTCACCTCCAAATTTGATCCCCCATCAGCACTTCCATCTTTTGCACCAACAGTTTCTTTAAGTACATCTCTCCACACTTCATCAACAGTTTTCTGACTTAGTGTACGTGGCAGGGATAGAGATCCTTGCCTCTGCAAATTTCCAACTGGGGCGATCCCATTTCCGCTGCCGGGACAAGAAGACATGGCCTGCGTCTCTTCAGCCGTCCAAATGCTTTTCAAAAGGTCCTCCATGTTCATAGATCCAAATTCCTTTCCAGGTCCAGCCGAAGTGTTCTGGAACTCATCAAAGGTCAAGGAATATACAGATGATTGTCGAGCCAATGGATAATTACCCACTGGTGTCCCCCCGTTGCCATCAGGCTGCACTGTGTCCCCAAAATTCTTGAAGTTCATGTATGACCCCATTATAGAAGATTGCCAAGAGAGCTACAAGCTGACCAAATATTATAATCGTCAATTTAGCAACCGGAGTAGATTATCAACCAACACAGGCATATAAACCTGTTTAATAATTCAAGAAAGAGAACAAATAGAATTCTGTATTCCCCTTTCCCAGCTTTCATTTACTTCTTTTTTCCTCAAAAATATGAACATGAACAACCAAATCAAGGAAGAAGACAACGGATGAAAATGATTAAAACGTTTCAGTACAAATTTTGGATAAAACATCATGCTCCTGAATCAATTTTTCATATGCAAGGCTAAATTAAAAAGTTAAAAGATAGATGTTAAAAACTCAAAACAGATCTTCCTTTGAAGTACTTAAATACTAAAGAAAAATCAATACTTAGCATTAAAGGGCAAAAAAACAGGGCAGAGAACACTTAGGGTTGTTCTTTTTCAGACCATTTTCAGTTTTGAAAACAGTGAAAAGATTGAAAATGCGTTTACTTACCTATTTTTAAAAATAAATTTTCAAAAACGAGTTTAAAATTTATAAAGAAAATAAAAAATGCCAAAAAAATTATTTTGACTGTTTCCAGTTAAAATCAAACCAAAACTTCATTTTTTTAAGTTTTGAAAACAATTTTTTAAAATAACAAAAAAAACTCGTTTTCAACAATTTGAATGTTCAAAACACAAAATAAAAAATAAATTCAAAACTAAAAACTAAAAACTGAAACGAACACGAACAGAACAGCCCATTGGTTGTTTGGTACATGTATTCTATCTACGTAATTCATAGTGACGATTAGTTTCATATCTATAATTCAATAAGGGCAAAAACAAATAAAACCCAATACAACGTTCATATACTATTAACACCCAGTTTTTTTTTTACTATTAACACCCAGTTTTTCTTCTTCTTCGCATGCTCATTTGCAGGTCCAAAAAACAACCAACGCCAATACCGAATCCAGCAAAATTTATTAAAATAAAATAAAATAATAATAATAATAAATCTTCCAATCAAAACCCCGCACCCTTCCGTCGTGCATGGTAATTCAGTGGACGAGAATTCAAAAAACTGTAACACTATACCCAAATTACAATTTAGTTCCCATTGTTTCAAAGATCACCCAATTCAATAAAATCGAAACACGAAAATAATTATAAAAAAAGAAAAAGAAAAATATGTTATTCATATGCAGAAAGTAGAGGGAAATATTTGACAACACAGAGACGAAATTACCCTTGTAAGAGATCGTGTCGTTTCCTTCTACTTCGCCTGTTAATGTTTCCTGGAGGCGACAAGTGTCTTGCACCTTTTGACACGAGTCCTTCTATTTAAAGCTTCAGTGTCTTCTTTCTTTACGTGTTTTTAATTACACGGACGGTGTAATCTTGGGAAACGTGGATCAATAGGAGTGAAATCTTGATCTGATGTGATGGAAAGACCAATTACAGAGTGTAACGTGAAGTCTTCGCCGTGAGGATATGCTAGGATATTGTGGCAGACGGATGGTTTTGATTGGTGGATTTGCGAGTGGGGATAGTGGAGAGTACGGAGAATTTGATGAGAGCGAGTGGATTAGTGGTGCACTATGATGAACATAATGCTTGATATAGGAGTTGATTAATCTCTAATATTGTATGGGGGTCCGACCTGAATTAAAAAATGTCGACCTCCCTCATGTGTGTGTATTGTGTCGTTCCCTATATCAAATATTATGTTTGTGTAACAAAACTCAGTGCACTATGAGGGTGCATAAAAATGAGTCTTCTCTAGTGAAAATTAATTACAGGGTGCACCCAATAGATGGCTGATTCAATTTTTGCCTACACAGGACGGGCACATAAGGACCAGACTACTCGATCAGGATTGGATAAATAGATTGTTTGGATAAACCATTGCAATATTTATAAATATAGTTTACCTTAGTGTTTTGCTACAGGTACACAGGCGTTTACCTTAGGGTTTTGCTCTTGTACCCGACCCCACGCCCCTCGCTCACAATGGGGTGGCCCGCCCCAGTATTTATTCACCTCGAGCCCCCTTCATTGTGAGGGGGCGATGGGATCGTGTACCCGAGTGTGATGGCTTTTCCCTTTACCTTATCCATGAGTAGTTAAACTGTTTATTTTCCTTCTATTGGTTGATTCTCTACCTTATCATGTGATTGAGGACAAATATTCCAAAATGCTAAAGATTATTCCTTTCGATATTTTCAAGAAGTGTTTTAAATTACAGGTGGAGAAGAATTAGGGAGTTACGAATGAAATTTGAACGATTCTTATAGGTATATACTTAAATAAGATTGTACTACGAGAGGTAAAAAGAAGGTTTTACGCAAACTAGTTAAATGTCATATTTTGCGTACCTTAGCACAAGTGTTTAGGTTGCAGGGCTGTCAAGGACATACACGCCATTGTAGTGTATTATAGTACTTTACCTTGTGCTCTGGTGGGTAGGTCAATGGAAGGATTCGGCTTACCAACGGTTTAACGGTGTGAGATCAATGCTTTATATGGTGTTCTAACTCAAAAGTCATTTGGTGGATTCACGGTTGGCATCGATTGTCGACTTGGCATACTTACTGAGTGATTAATTAATTAAAATTATAGTCTCGTGTACAAATAATAAAAAGAGGCAACTTAGATTAACTTGTGTGAATTAACGTCGAGCCACGAGTAGGCAATGTCAAACACGAATATAGCACGGTCTACTAATGTTGATTTCTACTTTGATTTGTTGTTTATGACGTTATTTGTGGATTGTTTGATGAGCAAAATTGTGTCATGCATCCATTATCTATTTGGTGAAAATAATTTATTAATAAATTTGATTGATTTATTTATTTATAATTCCAAGTGGATTGAGCACATTGGATTTGAGGCAAGTATAGTCTACGAACCTTATCGCTAACAAGGAGATGTTATACGTATTGTCAAAAGTGTTGCCTAATCAACTACAATTGCCCATGCTGACTTAATTAAGACCACTGAACGTTGCATGTTCTTTTAAATAGTCATGCTATTGGTGGAGAGTGCTGTTGACATGGTTCAATCTTGGATATTGGGTGGGGAAGAAAAAGATAAATTTGCAATATGTAAGAAGTATGATTTTTTTAGAGTATATTATGGCCATCGCGAATCATGGATTGTGCAAGTTTGTCCCCACAAGTTATACAAGTTGCTGGCGAAGAGAGCAGGAGAAGAAATAGGACGAGGTCAATTGGAAGGAGGTGATGGATGAAGAGCGGGAGGCGATGGACATATCAGCTAATTTGTACGTATATTGAAGAATTCCAAATTGGCGATATAATCAATTAAGTTAAAGTTAAGTGATTCGGTAGCCATAAATTGAAGTTCAGTGATCTAATTTCAATTGGAGCGAAAGTTCGATGATCACAAGTATAATTAACCACAATAATAATTACATTCGTTTGGGGAAGAGTTTATCAATAATTTTAAGGAATGATTACGGCCACAATATCAAACCTTTTATTTTATTGAAGATTTAACCCAAACCTTTCATTTGTGTTCCCACTATACCAAACCTTTCAAAAATTTGTACTTGAAATCTAAGTAGATGAAAATCATCCATTTGACCGTTAGTTGACCAGGATAATTAATTTTGACCAAATATATAAATGGGCCAAATGGTAATTTTACAATTTTAACATAAAATAATTTAAAAAAAAAAAAAAAAAAACATAAAAGAGCAACCATTGTTCATCTCCTTCACCAACCCACCACCTGAAAATCATCACAACTAACACCACCGGTCACCGCCACCACCGTCAGCATCACCTGAAAATTGTAACAATTTTCAAAATCAGATTTTAGCTAAGGAAACAAAAGAAATCCGTTGATGTGAAAATTATTAAGTATCCTGCAATTGTTTAATCTGGTGGGGGGTGAGGGACCAAAAAAAGAAGAAAGGAAAGAATTCCCAAGACAAATCAATAGCCCAGCTCTCGTTATGCACAAGACTGTACACAATAGCCTGTCTACTCTGCAAACTCCCAGCTTTCCCCAACTTTGGCATTTCACTCGACAACACTAACTTCACCTACGTGCACTACCATAAACAAATTTCCGACACAACAAATACATTCTATCAAACATTTAAATTACAATCGAATTAAGTTGTTCATTGCATACATTTGAGAGCCGGGAAGGCAGATCGGGCACATCAATATCTATTGAATCATTGTATAGGCGAATTATGTGCTCCAGTAGCCATTTGTTTGCCACCTCATCAACAAGCCTAGCTTTCTCCAATGGGTGGGACACATCCATGATCGAATTAAATGTTGGGCTAATACACATAAAAAAAAAAAAAAAAAATTAAACATGATTTTTTGTTTTGACATAATTTTTTTCTAACTAAAAAAAATAGTGGGTGGGGACTGGACTGGGCTACAGCCTGGCGCAGCCCCCCCCCCCCACCCCCACCACCACCACCACCACCCGTCCCTAAATGGGTCATCGATATGTAGTACTCTAAGTGTCGCTTCCACTAAAATTTCTCCATTGCTTTTGCTCATTTCTCTCTCTTCGCTTCCTTCTCTGAAATTCAAATAGATGGAAAAAATTTCAGGTTACTTTACAATTTCCTGGATTTCCTTAGTTAAAATTTGATTTTGAAAATGTTACAAATTTTAGGTGATGCCGACGATGGTGGCGGTAACAATGACCGGTGGTGTTGGCTGTGATGATTTTCAAGGGGTGGGATGGGCTGCGTTGGTGAAGGTGATGAACAGTGGTAGCTCTTTTATATTTTTTCTATTTTTATTGAATTTTTTAAATTATTTTATGTTAAAATTGCAAAATTACCACCCATTAATATATTTGGTCAAAATGAGTTACTTTGATCAACAAATGATTAAATCCAATCACTTGGACTTCAAGTTCGAATTTTTGAAATGTTTGGTATAGTGGGTGGGTGGCACAAATGAAAATTTTGGATTAAGTCTGCAACAAAGTGAAATATTAAAAATATAGACCAATAAATGATTTCGACGTTTTTTTCGCTAGTTGCGCACCAAGCTCTTGCTCAAGTGCTCAAAGCAAGGAGTCTGACGCTCGCTCACTGCCAACCCGCTACTCGAGCGGTGGGTACGTCGCTTGCTCAACGTTAGACTGACGCTCAAGCGTAGCTGTATTCCAACCGGATATTGTTTTCTCTATTCCACACATTTTTTTAATGTTCTTTCCATCTTTGACACTATAAGTAGGGTTTGACAATGTATTCTATATAAGTCCATGCCAAACATTTTTAGTTATTTAGCAGAAGAAATATGACATTGATGAGATATGAATGATCAATATATACTCATGTGCACTTGTGTAAAAAGGATAGTATTGATATGTAAGTTTAATATGTTTAATTTTCTTTCTCTTTTGGTTCAATATTTCATAAAATATAATGTAGGAAGACATCTTCTCTATTGGATAATCATTTAAGTTAATTGGAGCATGGGACATACTCTGTTTGTTTTTATGATCATAATTCGAGCGGTGGGTACGTCGCTTGCTCAACGTTAGACTGACGCTCAAGCGTAGCTGTATTCCAACCGGATATTGTTTTCTCTATTCCACACATTTTTTTAATGTTCTTTCCATCTTTGACACTATAAGTAGGGTTTGACAATGTATTCTATATAAGTCCATGCCAAACATTTTTAGTTATTTAGCAGAAGAAATATGACATTGATGAGATATGAATGATCAATATATACTCATGTGCACTTGTGTAAAAAGGATAGTATTGATATGTAAGTTTAATATGTTTAATTTTCTTTCTCTTTTGGTTCAATATTTCATAAAATATAATGTAGGAAGACATCTTCTCTATTGGATAATCATTTAAGTTAATTGGAGCATGGGACATACTCTGTTTGTTTTTATGATCATAATTCGTAATCTTATTATAATTTATTTTTCTGAGTCAAAATTTGCCTTTAGTGATGTCTCTTGAATTCGTAATCATAAGGCAATGTTTTCCTAATAGGACTAGGTTATTCGAACTTTTCAGAGTCCTATGACTAGGGCTGTCAATGGATTGGATTTTGATCCGAATCCGATCCGAATCCGACGAAATAAATGGGAGATGGATTTAGGGTCTCGGTCCGATAATCCGATCAAGATCCGAATCCGATAATCCGTTAACTAAATGGATCAAATATGGATATAGGTCAATCCGATCCGATAACAATCCGATCCGATTTATTATAAATAGTCGAGTCGGTAAAATATTTTTATGACATATTATGTCACTAAAATAAATAAATGAGAAAATAAGTAAATTTGGAATAAAAAGGTAATCAAATTCAAAACATAAAAAAGTTAAAAAAATTTATAATTATTAAAGATGTTTAAGAATTGAAAATTTTGAAAAAAAAAAAAAAAGAAACAAGAAGGAATTTTAGTTTACTAATTTAAAGTAAATAAATATCTATATTTTTCTTAATTAAATTTATTATTGTAATTTATTTTACAATTTCTAAAACTAATAATTAATATGTAACAAATAATTTGATTTGTTAATGAAAATAATGAAATAAAATATTTATATTTAGAATTGAAATTCAATTTTACCTTATCCAACATCGGATGTCAATAGAAAAGTAGAAAGGGATCTCTCCTTTAAAAAGGAACATGATGATAAAAGCCATTATTGTGCTTGTTAGGAAAAACATGGGCCTCAAGTTGGTTCAAATTCTTTTTCTAATTTTTATTGATTTCGGATCGGATTATCGGATCGGATATCCGATAACATAGCAAATCGGATATGGATTTAACAATTAAATATCCATCGGATTATCGGATCGGATCGGATCGAAAAAAATCTCTTATCGGATCGGATCGGATATAGACAGATCCGATCCATTTACAGCCCTACCTATGACATTTTGAAGTCATAACTTAATCGGTGTTGTTCCATAAATGTGTTTGAACAAAGTAGAACTCTACTGATTGAGTCCTTCCTGGGTGGACTAGAAACAGTAGGATTCAACTTCTTTGAAACTAGATAAGTTCTATCTAATTGGAGAGTCCATAATGAAACGGGAGTTGTTAGATGCGATGCTAAGGCACGATCTCAAGGATGTCTCAAGCTAACGGACAAACATAATTTTTGAGGAGACATCCTGACGAGGTCTATGATTATGGGGTGTCATATCATGTGCTCGAACACCATCATGCCCGAGGTACATTGACCGAGGAGGGAAGTTCATAATTGATGGGAACATATCCTCCGGATTAATCGGATTAATGCTCGGGTTGTGACAAATAAATAATTAATAGAGATTAAATGTTTTTGAAGAGTCTTGAAAATAATATTAGTTTTTTTATTTTTCAATTTGAGCTAGTATCTATAAATTCGAAAAGAGATGATTTCACGAAGATAATATAACTATTTAAAGTTCAAATAGAGATTTGGATTTTTTTATTATTATTATTATATATATTTTTCTTTTAATTCACAAGTGACCCTGTTTGCAATTATTTGAAGCAAGAAACCAATTTATGTTTTTAAAATTTGCATTGATTATTTTATAAAATTGATAGCACAGGAAAATAAGGCAATTGCAGTGGAGAAAATATGAGGAAATGACCTTTTGATTCATGTGTAATTCCAAAATGACCTTTGACCGGTAAATATGTTTTAAAAAAAAGAAAAATTTAAAAGTAGAACTTTAGAGAAGTAAAAAATTAAAAATACCCCCACTTTATCTTCACAAGAAAATTGACGGTTTCATTTTTTTATTTATTAATCAAGTCATTCTATTAACAGACCATTTTTGGTCTGTTAAGGTCTGTTAACAGACCATTTGCACCAAATGGTCTCTATGGCCTGTTAACAAGCCATATTAAATATGGCCGGTTAACAGACCATATTAAATGGTCTGTTAAGGCCTGTTAACAGGCCACGTTAAATAGGCCTATTTAATATGGTGCATTAATGTGCCTTAATGATCTATTTAATATGGTCTGTTAACAAACCATTTGCATTTGGTCTGTTAATAGCTATTGGTCTGTTAATATATCAAAATATTATTTTTTAATGTGTTAAAAAATTCTTATTTTTTTTCCTTTTAATATATTAATTACTTTAAAATTTTTTAATTAAATATAATTTGTAAACTAATCTTTCATTTTTCAAATGTAATTAAATTAATATATATTGTTTGTTAAATTTAAAAAAAAATCATTTTGTTTTAATTTTTAAATATAAATGAAATAAATAATTTTAAATTGATAATTACGAAAATTAAATATTGTTTTTTTAACAAATTAGCAAATTCTAATTTTTTCCTTTTAATATTTTAATTAATTTAAAATTATTTAATTAAATATTATTTGTAAACTAATCTTTAATTTTTCAGGTGTAATTAAATAATATTTTATTCTTTTTTATTTTAATATTTTTCTTTTATTTTAATTTTTAAATATCAAATGAAATAAACAATTTTAAATTGATAATTATGAAAATGAAATGTTATTTTTTAACAAATTAGCAAAATTCTTATTTTTCTCCTTTTAATATTTTAATTAATTTAAAATTCTTTAATTAAATATTATTAATAAATTAATCTTATATTTTTTCAAATGTAATTAAATAATATTTGTATTCTTTTTTATTTTAATATTTTCTTTTGTTTTATTTTTTAAAAATAAAATGAAATAAAATATTTAAATTGATAATTATGAAAATGAAATATTATTTTTTAACAAATTAGCAAATTCTTATTTTTTTTTCTATTTTTTAATTAATTTAAAAAAAAATTAATTAAATATTCTTTGTAAATTAATTTTTAATTTTTTTATATCGTTTATTTAACTTTCATATTTTCCTGTTGTTTTAATTTTTTATATGTATAATTAAATAATTAATTTCAATTGATAATTACGAAAATTAAATATTTATTTCTTTTAATTTTAAATTCTTTAATTAAATGTTCATTGTAAACAAATATTAATTTTTCAAATTTAATTAAATAATATCTATATTCTTTATTTAACTTTAATATAATTTCAAACACGTTAAATATAATTTGTAAGCTAATCTTTAATTTTTCAAATACAATTAAATAAATATATATTTTTTACTTAATTTAAAATTTTCCTTTCGTTTTAATTTTTGTATAAAAAATGAAATAAATAATTTTAAATTGATAATTACGAAAATGAAATATTATTTTTTAACGTGTTAACAAATTCTTATTTTTGGCCTTTTAATATTTTAATTAATTTAAAATTCTTTAATTAAATATAATTTGTAAACTAATATTTCATTTTTCAAATACAATTAAATAAATATATATTGTTTACTTAATTTAAAATTTTCATTTCGTTTTAATTTTTGTTTAAAAATTAAATAAATAATTTTAAATTGATAATTACGAAAATGAAATATTATTTTTAACGTGTTAGCAAATTCTTATTTTTTTTCCTTTTAATATTTTCATTAATATAAAATTCTTTAATTAAATATAATTTGTAAACTAATCTTTCATTTTTCAAATATAATTAAATAAATATATATTGTTTACTTCATTTAAAAATTTCCTTTTGTTCTAATTTTTATATAAAAAATGAAATAAACAATTTAAAATTGATAATTTAAAATTATTTTACCGTAATCGGTTTTTTTATATAATTAAATAATTAATTTTAAATATTAAATATTATCTTTTAACATATTAGCAACTTCTTATTCGTTCCTTTAAATGTTATTAATAATTGAATAAATCGAATATGAAATAAATATTTTACGTAATCAAAAAAAATTTGTATAATTAAATAATTAATTTTAATTTCATAATTAGTAAAATAATGAAATTAATAATTTTAATTATTAAATATTATGTTTTAACATATTAGCAACTTCTTATTTTTTCCTTTTATTTTTATTAATAATTGAATAAATCGAATATGAAATACGTATTTATAGATTTAAATATTTTACGTAATCGAAAAAAATTATATAATTATCAATTAATATTATTAGATTTAAATATTTTACATTAAAAAATAATATTTCATTTTCATAATTATCAATTTAAAATGATATATTTCACTTTTTATATCAAAATTAAAAGAAAAGAATTTTTTTTAAATTAATTAAAAAATATATATTTATTTAATTACATTTGAAAATGAAAGATTAGTTTACAAATTATATTTAATTAAAGAATTTTATATTAATGAAAATATTAAAAGGAAAAAAAATAAGAATCTGCTAACCCGTTAAAAAATAATATTTCATTTTCGTAATTATCAATTTAAAATTATTTATTTCAATTTTGTAAAAAAATTAAAACAAAAAGAAAATTTTAAATTATGTAAACAATATATATTTATTTAATTACATTTGAAAAATGAAAGATTATTTACAAATTATATTAAAAGGAAAAAAAATAAAAATTTGCCAACACTTTAAAAAATAATATTTTATTTTCATAATTATCAATTTAAAATTATTTATTTCATTTTTTATACAAAAATTAAAACGAAATGAAAATTTTAAATTAAGTAAACAATATATATTATTTTTTAACGTGTTAGCAAATTCTTATTCTTATTCTTATTCTTTTTAATATTTTTATTAGCAAATTTCTATCTTACGCGTTGTCCATCCTCACTAAAGTGACGCAAATCAGTGTCATTTACGTTTTGTTCAATTTAAACAAATAATTCACTTTAATATCAGACGTAACGTTCATATGTTTAATTGAAAATGGCAAATGATCTTTGAATTGAATTTTTAGTACCATATCTTATCGAGATGAATCAACGTTTAGCTTGTTCTATTATCAAGGTACTCAAAAGTTGTGTCGAAACTCACAATGAAGATTCGAGCATGTTAAGGGTCAAATAGATATAACTAAAGATCAAAAGGAGTGAAAACAAATCAATTTTCCACCGCAAAAGGATGTCCAAATTTTTAGTTGGAGATTGAAATCCATTTTTGGCGTAATAAACGTTCGAATTGAAAAAGAGCTATTTCTAGCAAAGTTGTAGCCTTTTGAATTATCTTTCCAACGCCTTTTAAATCGGCTTAATTGGATATCGGAAACAAAAGTTATGATAAAAATACTCAAACAACCTCAGCTTAACAGCCGAGATTTCGGCTGGCTGATTTTTTTCGGCCATTAACATCCGAATTTTCAGCTATTTGTGCTGATTATTTTTTTCGTAATAGTAGTTTTATTTGTTAACTAAAAATGTAGTATTGTCTTTTTAATACAAACATGTTTTGTAATTGTTTTAGTCACTTAATGGTGTTTTTGTTTTTTTATAGTAAATGGGTCATTTTGGGATTATTGTCAATTGGAAAAGTCAAAGTGGAATTAGGGACCTTTGACTAGGTCATTTTGACAAGTACCCCAATTGCAGTGGCCGGGCCCCTCAGCGAACCTTCCATATATTCTAAAAGATGCCATTTCCATACGAGATATGCTTCATAGACAGAAGTCAATTCACCAGAATTTTCACAGAAAACACACATATGTGGGTCCCGCACATTTTTTTTAAATACATGTTGGGGCCCACTCATTATTAATATTCTGGTGAATTTCTGTAAACTGATTTATGTACAAATGAATTTTTCCTTTCCATATTCCTACTCAGCCTTGTAATACTTAACAATAATTAAGAACAATGTCATTTATTATTATAATGATGGAACATCGATGATATGACAATATAAATAGAATAATGTGATAAGAAGTTCAAATTTCGAGAGAGGGGGGTGGGGTGGGGTGGGGTGGGGTGGACTGCTCTATCTCATTATTCCACTTAATGATCGCTGATATTCCATCATTATGATGATAAATAACATTATTCTAATAATAAAGTTAGTTCTGCAATTTTTGCTGATAACTATTTTGACAATTTATGTATTGTCAAGATTTCGGCCATCGATTTTAAAAATAATTTGTTGAATGAATGAACATGATGTTTTACAAGTCACGGATTATAAATGAAGTGGTAGATGGGATTCTTCGAAAAACATGACTAACCACAATACAACTCAATCGCCATCTGTTCCCGTTTTAAGCTTTTGTTTGGCAATCATTATTCAGGTAAAATAAAGTTTTGAATATCGATTTTTTAGTAGAATGTATTGTTAAAAATTAGGAAAAAGATTTGGGTTAACGTGCAGAATATTTTATTTTATGAATGTGTGATCGAAAATGAGTATGCAACAAAAAAAAGTTTTAACGTTCGAGTTGTCGAACACGGGCTAAATATATAACATTCCATTACCACCCCGCGTCCTCTCCCACAGAAAAGTAAAAAACGCGGAACGAAAACCCTCTCTCCGCGTCGTACTGCGGCGGGTTCCAATGTCTGAATCAGAACCAATACGACGCAGAGCGCCTCCGCCATTGCGCAAGCAGAGTTCGTGGTCCCCAGATACTTTAAGAGAGGAGGCGTGGACTAATCGGAAGAGAAATTATCGGATGCGGCGCGGTAAACTCAGTGTTACAGACGATGATTTGGAAGAGCTCCGAGGGTGCTTTGAGTTGGGATTTAACTTTGACTCGTCCGATTTGGATCCGAAATTGTCATCTGCTTTTCCAGCTTTAGGGTTTTACCATGCTGTAAATCGGCAGTACAGCAATAGTTTGTCCCGGTCTTCTTCTTCGTCGTTTTCTGATTGCGATTCCGTGTCATCTGTTGGAAGCCATAGCTCTATTATTGATCCTGGTAACCTCCACTTAATCACGTTGTTAGATATTCTTTTAATTTGTCTTATAATTAATGTAATTCTGATTCTTCTTTTTCTATTTTTGCTATGAATTTTGAATTTCAATAGATGACGATCCCGCGATTGTGAAGACGAGATTGAAGCAGTGGGCACAAATTGTAGCTTGTTCGGTACGCCAATCTTCACCGAGCTAATTGAGATTCATTTAGTTTGGGGAAAAAAAAACATCTTCAACCAATTTGTATATCTATATTCCAGAATTCAATTTTTCTGGATTTATTTTGTAATTGTACTTTCGGAATATTTAAATTTTTTTCCTGCTGATTTTGAGTGTATGAAGAAGTTTTTGCCATGATTGCTAGGGTTGTGGCAATTAAATTTGTTTTCACTTTTCCATTTATCTTTCGGAATCTGTGTTTAATTAAAACGTATGTTTATCAGAAGGGAAGTTCTTTAGATCCATACAAGAAAAAAGGAGAGAAATTAACAGAGAACTTTGAATAAAAAACGTATGCACTAATGAGGATTCTTGAAAAATACATCTAATTAATTTTTTTCATTTAAGAGCAATTGGACTAAATATATTTGTTCGAAAATTTCCCTTCCGTTGAAAACAATGATGAGAAGTTTTCAAATCATTTGCTCGTGTTTTAAAAGTATTTTACTTTGTTCATAACGGAGCAAAGCATAAATCTTTATTTCTTTAGGCAGCATTTATGTTTTGTACTGCGTTGGATTTCATGTTTGCAAGAACATATTTAGGCCATGTTTGGTGGGGATTCTCAAAATTCTACAGTAAATCAATTCTCATTTTCCACTACACATTTTTCAATAAAATAATATTTTCCATCACTCCAATAATTTTTTCTTCTTTTTCAACCACACATTTTCCATCACATCACTATTCAAAATCAATTCTTTCCCCAAAAATCCCTCTCAAACAAGTACTTAGAATCTTTGGTCTAAACCCAAATTCGAAGACCTCGATTTTTGCATATAGACTTTGATCATGACCTTCAATTGCACAAGCCACCTTGGTCTTGACATTTTGTCAAGAATTAATCCAAGTGTACATAAATGACGCTCACAGATGTCTTACCGACCTCTCACATGAGGTGGGCCCCACGTCGGACCGACTTGATTAAAAAATGGTTCAAATTTTTGTCGGACTGACCTGATTAAAAAATGGTTCAAATTTTTTCCCGTCCTCCTGTTGTGTGATGTCTGTAGAGGTTATGTGAAGCAGAACATCTGTACATGCAGCACGGTTGTTTTGTCAAACATATACTTAGCTCATGTCTGAGCTACATTATTTTTTGTCAAATACATATTTAGCTCATGTTTGAGCCACATTATTTTTTTTCATTCTCATTCTTCTAATCATTTTCAACCACACATTTTTCAATAAAATACTATTTTACATCACATCAATAACTTTTCTTTTTTTTCAACCATATATTCCCCATTATATCAACAGTAAAATGCATTCTTACTCCCAAAATATGCATCAAACAGGGGCTTATCTTCAAGTCTTTCCATCTTTCAATATCAAAATTTTCTTTTTCCTTTTTTTCATTTACCATCAATTTTATCACTTTTTGTTTTTAGTACATGAACGGTCACATTACCATTTAGAGGGTGTTTGGTAGAGATTAAAATCGGATTAAAATTGAAAAACTAGTCGTTATTGTTGACTTTTATTATATGAGTGAGACCTAATAACGGCTATATTTTCAATTTTAATTGGATTTTGAGCCGTACCAAACAGGCCCTTAAATTTGTACCAACTAAAAATTAGTTTTAATCGAGTAAATATTTTAGATATTTTTGTTATAGAAGACATCCTTAGACTTAATGAGATGCTTGCTTAAAGTTGGGCTCTTATCAATTCTTTTACAATGCTTTTCCAGTTATTAAATTGATGAAATTAAATAAAAATATGCATATAAAATTCTCTTTACAGTACAAAATCGACAATAGAATCGCTTTGAGTGACCATGAATTATGCTGGAGGAATATTCTCTAAGGCTGCCCTTTGGGGCTTTTTTATATTGTATATTTGTGTTATGTTAGCCGCCAACAAGCATTATTTCATTTGGAGAACCTTACAATCTTGGATTAATGAATTCATATATTCACATGTACTTCTGGATTCATTATCATTTGTGATATTTGCATAGTGCAAAATTCGACTCATATCATTCAAAATGAAAATAATGATCAAATTTTAATTTAAGTGTCATCTGCTTCTATCAAAAAATGATAGATTAACAATTTCTGAAAAACTCTCTTCTATTTCTATTTGAGAGTTCTCGCGTTTTGCTTATTCTTTGAGACCTCCAGAAATGGACAATTTTCTTTTCTTAAAAGAACGCGCATATGAGTAATGTCTTGTGACTTAAAAGTTGGGTCGAATAACGAAATCTTTGAATCGCAAAATCGTATCGAAATCGCTTTTTTGAAACCGTTGACTTAAGTCCATGTGAATTCGTCAACGTTTTAATTTTGAACTGAACCACATCCTTTTGAAGTGATTTGGTTTATGTTTCAACCTTTGCAAATCGTTTCGAACCGCAAAACAGTTTACAAAAAATGATATATGAAAAAATATTAATTTATATTTATCAAACCCAATTAAAACTAAACACAACCCATTTAAAACTCAACTCTATAATAATTAGTCAATATTTGAATGAGGTAGAAGCATTTGGTGATTCATAAAAAGTTATAGGGAGTAATATCGTATTAGATTTCTCCATTCACTATACTGATAATAGTTGTTTTATATCATTTAATGTTTCTAATTAGTTATGAAAGTATTATCATATTCACTATACTGATAAATAGTTATAGAATGTGTTATCGTATTTGATCTTTCTAAATCCAAAAGTTATTTTATATCATTTAAGTATAATCAATGAATTCATATACTATATTCTTATCTTCGTGAAGAGAATGAATGATGTGTTACAAATGCAGATGTTTGTGCCAGTTAGTATCGACTAAGATGTTAAAATATTTCTACCATGTTGTTGTATTATAATCATAGAAACTTTGGTTTGTAATTTTTAATGATACTATCTATGTTTTAATGTGAAATCTTAGATTAATATTTATCATTTAATTTGTTCGATATAGGTTTTTTTTTCTTTGATAAACTGTGATTTTAAACTAAACCAAACAGAAAAAATGGTTTAGTTTGAAAATTTCAAATCACTTTAAATGATTTAATTAGAATTTTTTTGTTATAAACGGTGCAAATCGAACTGTGTTCACCCTTACATAAAAGCAAACAAAAGAAACATGAACGAAAACTATAGTCTATATATCAATTGCTATTATTTGTTATTAGAATGTAGTTGCCCTTTGAATTATCTCTTTCTTTATTGGTCTTCTCACGCTTCTAAGAGGAATGACAAAAATGACTAAACAATATCCCTTAGAAAGAAGAGAAGCCTCGATGTCCACTGCTATCGATGCATGTGCTACATCTCTCCCTCGATCCAGTAGTAAGATTTATAGTTTTTACAAGATACGTGTACATTCAACTTTTGATTTACTGGTAGGTTCGATTCGTCCGAAAGTCGGCAGTACATAATAGGAAATTTCACATCCACACATTTGAGCCCTTGAAATTTTTTCTAAAACAGAACAAAAAATATCTGATCTTTCTATTGCCTTTTTGTCTTTTGTCCAAATTATAAATTATTCCCTTAATATCAATGTGCCCTACCATTATTTTACTTAAGGCTCAAGCTTAGATAGCACACCAAAAATATCTGAGTTCTTGCAATTGACGTTACAATATTCGAATGATGAAAAGTGAACAAAGAATAATCACGTCTCTATGATAACTAGAGTGAAAAATAAGTGACGTAACATGATTTCTTTAGATCAGATTTTTATATAAAGACCCTGTTTGACGGCCTTAAATTTTTAAAATATTATTTTGAATAATAATTTTTGAAAAATGTGTGGTCAAAAAGTAGAGGAAATTTTCGAGTTGACGTTTAGAATATTTTTGTGTTTAAATGTGTGATTGAAAATGAGTATGAAAAATAAATTAAAGTAAAATAAATAATGTCAAAAAAGGGCTAAATTGTGAAAATAAATTTATTTTAATAATATAAAAAAGCTTGTTTAAACAGTGTTAAAAGCCGAGTTATTTCTTATTATTTAAAAGGGTCTTTGAATGAACCGTAAATGTTTTGATAGTCTTATATGACTTTATGGACTTTTTTTAAGCGACGATTTCTGTGAATTTCGTGGACTTTTTATAAATTTTAATGGAATTAATGAAAGTCTTTCAGAAATTTTTATTTTAAAACTCTTATAAACTTTTATAGAATTTAAACGATTTTTGAATACTTTCATTTAAAATAGAATTTATGTGGATCTAGAACAATAGTATAAAATTCTCATATACGAGGTGGTGGTTCTCACAATTCCTTTTCTCATCTCAGTATATATGCATATATGTACTCACACACTAGTGACGTGTCGTATAAATTTATGGATGGATAAAACATAAGATGAGCATCGAATGTATATATTATTCTTTCATAAAATGTTTTAAATTTGTAAAACAAAATGATGAAAAAAGAAAAAAATTATAAGAATTTTTAGTTACAATTTAATTTTTCATAACAAATATAATTAGTCGAAAAAATAATTTTCAGCCGTGACTTTAATTTTCTTAGAAGGGAAAAAGGAAGAGAAATATTGGAAAAAAAAAATACATATTAATTTTATTTTTATTTTTGTTAAAATCTCCCAAAATCTTGAGATGAATGAGAGATAAATTTTGAGATTTTATTTTAATACTTTCTGCTTAAAAGTTAGTACATTAAAAACTTTTATGAATTTTTTTAAAAGTCATTGATAATTTGAATAATTCCAAAACTTATAGAAACTTCAAAAAGACTTTAATTGAATATATAGTGATTTTCATAGATTTTTTTAAAAATTTATAAAAGTCTTGATTGAATATATCAATACTTTTAGAAAGTTTACATTTAAATACTTCTAAAATTTTTAAATCACAAAAAAATCTTCAAAAATTTCAGTTGAATATTTAAAATGATCTTTAAATGAAATTAGCTTTTCCGTTTATCACGTAGATGCTCACACACACACAAAATCAAGTTTCTGTTTGTCTCCCTTTAATTTTTTTTATATTTATTTTTAATCACATATTTATACTATAAAATATTTCACACGTAAACACAAAATTTTTCATTACTTTTAACATCACATTTTCAAAAAAAAATAAAAATTCAAAAGAATCAAAACTCTACTTTTCTAAAACAAAGATCAGCTATGGCGCGTGAGATAACATTCTTATTAGGATAACCGCTCTTCGAAAAATATCTGGTTAACATTCGCCGAAGATATTATCTGGCAAGCTGACGTGGCATATGGACTTTTACTGACATGTGTAAAAAGCGTCTGTATGTGGAGCTTTCTTGGACCCTAACAATACTTTCTCACCGACTTTTTTTCTCTCTCTTGTATAGGGTTTTTTAATCATCCTTTTCTATTTCTTCGGCTGATATTACAATTTCAGGAAATAAATTGCATTTAATTTGTGGTGTAATGGAAGAGAATCACGTGTCGGAGCCGGCTCCGGCGGATTCTGAAGTGACAGAGTTTTGCGGTAATGAGTTGACTCGGTCGAACTCGGATTTACCCTCTTTCATTGCTGAGAATTACGAAGATGTTTTGCGTGGCTCCGCGAATGCTACACCGGTAATTTTGCAATTTCTTGTCTATTTTAGTGACTATGCAGGATCACTTCTCAATTTTTATTATTTCACTAATTTCCTTTAGTCTGTCTTTCTCTCTAAATTTGGTAACTTGATGCAGTAAATGATGCTAATTAAATTGGTAGAGTCTTGTTTGTGATGATTCAATTTTTAATTGTATGCTTTCCAGTGTCTTTAAGTTATACTATATATTGAAGTTTCGATGTTTACTTTTGATCCTGTGTTGCATATGGCTTCATAGCTGGATAGAGGACTGGATGAGGAGAACAAAGGGGATTCTTGTAGCGGTAAAGGAAGGAAGAACAACTTTCTAATGGTAAATTGTTGCGATGTGGTTTTCATTTCTACGCTGTTGTATTTGGGTTGCGTTTGTAATTTGATGATAATGGCTCATTGATTAAGAAAAATCTTGAATGATTAAAATATGTGTTGCATGAGAGAAACCTGAGTGCCGTAATACTATTTTTCTTTTCTTTTTTTTTTTTTGGGTCTATCTCAATGTAGCCTTACCTATCAATCATTTGTCTTGGGATTACGTGTGGCTCCTTTTGATCTCTTCAAAAACTAAAACCTTCCAGTTATGCATTTTTGTATGGATGCGTATGTTGCATTGCTGTTCGTTAGGAGACAAAACAAGGATGGATCGATATGTCAACTGATTAAGATATTCCGTTAACTTTGTTGGGCTCTAGGTTAAGTCAGAGCCGTTAGTGAAAGCTTTTGAATGAGTTCCAGGAGTCATTAGCAGCCTCAAGTGGATAAGGAAAGTTTCTATGTGAGTGTTATGAGTCTTTGAAGTGCTTTTCCTTAATACGGTGCAGTGCTTTTCTGTTATAGGGCACGTGTCACAGAGCAATTTGGTAATTGTATAGAAGGGTCATGTCATGGTATCATTGTCATATGGCTGTATTTGTGATTTGTTGTCTATAAATATGTCGTAACATTGTGGAAATAAATAATGTGAAATTTTTTATTTTTCACTTAGCATCCATGATTAACGAAAAGATCTGGTTAGTTGTTGATGGAGATGATGTATGTTTCTTGATTTGTTTGTCCATAGGGATTAAATTCTTTACTTTATACGCGTGTGTTTTCATGCACTTACTGCACTTTGCTAATCAGTGAAACGAGGAAGCATCGTATTCAATTACTAATAGGTAGACATTTCTGAAATTAGTTGGACTTTGTAATAGTGGATTAGGGTTAGCAGAAGCTTTTACACGAGACACAGAAACCATTAGCCCTGCTTCTTTGAATGAGAACTAGATAACACATTTGGCAAACAATATAATTGTTCCCACAGGCTGTTGAACACTCTTTAAATTAGGTGAGATTAATTTTCATTTCATTTATAGGAATGTCAAAACATTCTTTACTTTGATGAAATCTACACCTCTCAAATAGTATTGGTTTTCGTGGAACCAATAAACCTCCCAAGTCAAAATTGCATTTGCACAAATAATTCTTTCATTGACATGTTCATTCTTTCTTGCTTAGACTTCAAACAGAAAAATTTATACACTACTTATCCGAAATCTAAGGAGTACATCTTTGCTCCATAGCACTCACAATCCCTTAAAATAATGAAAATAAACTTATGTACAACAACCCACTACTACTACTACTTTGACTAACTCAAAATAAATAAAATATAAAAAATACGATAAAAGATAAAAACTGTAACAAAGGGTGTCTATTAACTTTTGGCTAACTATATCTCTAATTTTGGTATTGAAATGCTTACATATTTATTGACTTTGTAGGGAAGCTTAGTAATGTTTCCAACTGAAAAAAAAAATTCCTTTTTAAAGTCTTTGGGTGATGATCCCTAAATCTCTAGTAACTCATGGTGCTGTGAACTTCAATATTCATTGATCTCAGACACATGATCGCTTCCATATTCATGAGGAAATGATGTTTACACAGGTGAAATTATAGTTTTACATAGTGAACTCAACTCAACAAAGCCTCATCCTGTAAAGTTATATCAATCTCATGCAAGAAGGCAAAAGCAAAATAAATTTTCGAAATACTTCAATAGATTTTATTATTTGTCATGGATATACAACCATTTTATCTGTTCTTTAATAAGAGTTTGCCTGTAGAAGTGCAAATTGTTCTCTAATATCACCTTTTGTCCCAGAAAAATTGCAGTGCATGGACCAATGAGAAGCACAACTTATACCTTAATCATTTGGAAGTGTCGTTTGTTAAACAGTTGAATCGGTCAATGGGTTTACGTGCTCAGTGCTCAGAGCAGAACAAGAGTGAGATCTACGTATCTCAGAAGCGTCCTTCCAGTGTCCATAATGCTTCCGAGCAGGTTGAGGACCTAAAACATTTAAAGTCCATTTTTTATATTTGTTTTGTTGCATTCTCTTCCTGTTTGCATAGCTACATGCTATGTCTTTCAAATAAGAAATACATCCGGTCATTTATTTTCTCAGTTTTCCATTTTATGGCATGGCTATTCGCAAAAGATCAATTATGAAAGGAGACAACCTCTTTTGCATACCTCAGCTGATTCCCATGACACTCTTAAGAGTCCATGGATATATGGTTCCAGACAAAAGACGAAACAATGTCCTTTGCTGTCAGCTGATATACAAGAATCGCAGAAGCTTCAAAATGCTGATAAACCCTTAATCAGGAAACGAGTCTCATCTCAAGGATTAGAAACATGTTCGCAACAACTTCTTACCGGTGACCTCTATCGCGGTGATTTGTTTGAATTCCTGACAGGTGAATCAAACTTAACCTTGATGCAGTTGATTATTTTTTCTTTACATTTCTCTTTTTGAAGGAGGTGGTATTTTATGTCACTTTTCAAATTCTGATTATGACTACATGATGATCTGAATTCTTGTTATATTTCTTCATTTTATCAAGTATTATATTGGGAATATTAACTAATCTTTCCCCTATACAATAATATGGATGGAGCCTGGAGGGAGAGCAGGATAATTTCAACTGTGAAGATAAAATAGGCTTCCATATAATTTGCTTGTTACATAGCCTGCAAAAACAAATTTCTCCCATCTTCTCCTACACCTTTCATGCATAAGCTATACAGACATGCTGGTTTTTCTGGACTCCTGCATGCAGGTGTACTATTCTTTCAGCTGTCGCATCATATATTCGTGCATGAATAACCGTACATGAAAACCTATTGGTAGATATTATTGTGAAGTTAAACATCCATCTTGGTACTAGTTGATCACTTGATCTTGATGATCTGCTTTTTGAAATAACTTCTTTCTTATTAGAGTGAATTTAAATTGTGTTGACCAATCTTCAGGTTGATAAATAAATTATTTATGCCTACTTTTTCCTTCAATTTCATTTTCTTTAAATTTCAAATTATTTTTTCTTAAAAATCAGGAACAGATTGGTCTTTTATATAATGTTACTCCCTGCAGTGTTATACCCAATTCTCATTTTGCTGACACCTACTTACCATGGTTGAGAATAATCGTTTTGTACATGTTACTACTTGCTTGAACCACATTTCGTAACTTCTGGATTTTGTCAATTTAGTGAAGACTTACTAGTTAAATTAAATTAAGCCTTGCAAGCAGCTCTAATTCTGTCTTCAGAAGTTGGTTCTTCCTTCGTTGAATGAGAACTCAAAGGTTTGCAAAAAAGATCCAAAATTATTCCCCCCACTCTTATGCCTTTTGTGTTTCATTAGTTTTTCTATTATACATCATTGCTGAAGAAAACTCGATTATTGACAGTTTAGCATCTGCTCGATTTCCCAGTCCGTCCTTGCTGCAGATTTTCTCCATTATTTGGATTTCTTATGTTTGCCAATCTGTGCTTAATCTGTGCTTTTGGTCTGATCTGTATACTGTAACTGCAATTGCTGTCAAGACTTAGGAGCCTCCAACTATTGCATGATTTTTCTGGTCACGAGTTAAGCCACTATTTCATGCACACAAGTTTCAAATCAGTTCCCCCTCAGTTTTATACGCTTTCACAGATTAGATGGGCAGGTGATGGAAAAGCTCATGATCTGTGTCTTTGTTTACATATCCTATTCTTCTGTCATTCAAGCTATTTTCACTACTAGAAGCAACATTGTCAAAGTCAAGATAAATAAAAGTACAGATATAGAAAGATTGTGAGAAATGAACAACCACCAACCCAGCTGCCAACCTGAAAAAGGGAGAAAATGAAATCACTAGCTTCTAAAAAACAAAAATAGAAATAGAAATAAAACTTGAGAATTGAAGTACTGATATATAGGGTGGTTCAGATGTCGGTGGATTATCAAATGTGAGGTTTGAATTAATGAGTCCCCTTTTAGCATGGATGTCCATGCTACCATGAATCCAACTTTTTGTTCAGAGCAGTAACTGAGGACTCCACCACTTTGTTGTGGATGATAACATTATTAGAATCTCACATTGTTTGGGAAAATATAAATGATCCACTTAATAAGGTGATGACAATCATCTCCTAATAAGCCGGTTTTATTAGGTGGAGTTAGGCCCAATATTCCTAACATGGTATCAGAGCTAGGCCCAATTTATGCAATGTTTGGTGCCACCCAATATCGATTTGTTCACATTTGTTTGGCATGGTCCACGCTGTGCGTGAGGGGGCGTATTAGAATCCCACATTACTTGGGAAAATATAAATGATCCACTTAATAAGGTGAGGACAATCCTCCCCTAATAAGCCGGTTTTATTAGGTGGAGTTGGGCCCAATATTCCTAACATGGTATCAGAGTTAGGCCCAATTTATGCAATGTTTGCTGCCACCCAATATCGATTTGTTCACAGTTGCTTGGCATGGTCCACGCTGTGCGTGAGGGGGCGTATTAGAATTCCACATTGTTTGGGAAAATATAAATGATGTCCACTTAATAAGGTGAGGGCAATCCTCCCCTAATAAGCCGGTTTTATTAGGTGGAGTTAGAGGCTCAATATTCCTAACAAACATCTCCTTTTGACATTAAAAATTGTAATCCTAATGTAGCCCTTGCATATGGCACATCTTGTGCATGTTTGATGTAATGATGATTTGCTGCCCGAGGCTAGTTTATAGTCTCCGTTTTCTGGATGCTTAATTGCCAATAAATATTTCTTTCTGCCCTTGTTTTACATTTCAACTTCCATTGGAGTATGGCAATTAACTTCCTTTTGCCTATTATATATGATACCTTGCATCTTGGTCATTTCTTATAAAATGGCAAATTGGGTTTTTGACAACAACTTAGGCAATGATAAAAGCAATCTGTACTCCATCGGTAAAAAGTGTCATGATTCATAGGAAGCTTCATTAGAGAGCATTTTTTTTGCTACCCAACATTTAGTTTTGATAATTATCTGGTTTTTTGCAAGTGTCATAGTCAATGCCTGTAGATTATGAGACACCAGAAGGCCCTACCTTATATATCGATTTAAAATTGATACATATGAGAGGCATATGAGAGGCATATACCAGAAGGCCCTACCTTGTATATCGATTTAAAAAACATGGGGAAAAGAAACGGAATTTTCATCGAAAGAAGTTTTGTTTTCCAAATAGAATTTAATGATTTACATGCCCTATATAGTTCCGTTTCTGTAATTTTTATTTTGTAATGTTTTGTTACGAAATACTAAAATAGTCAGGGATCTTTCAGAGGGCACAGGTCAAAATTTTGTGGATGAGGGCTGTCAAAACGACCAACCCAATATTTCATCTCAGGCCAAAAGGTTGAAGAGAGCATTAGTGGAGAAGGAGAAGAGCTAGTGCGTTGTGAAGGCGTTTCAGAAAACTTCGAGAGCTTTGTAAGTACTGCAACCTGATGAAACTCCTCGACATAGTTCGTTTGAATTATAACAGCAATGAAAAGACTCCAAATTTAGAAGTACGGATAGCTTTTGATCTCTTTTGGATCCAGATGGTTAAAAAGGATGCCATTCAACAAATTTTGCACATTTCAAAATCATGGGGGTTTATATATCTTTCTTATCCAAAATAGTAGAAAGAAATTTAACTGCAGGTTGCAAAAAAATATTTATCTTGATTTTATAGATGTTGTAGATGTAAATATAGATATATGTTTGTAGAAACAAGGAGTGCTCTCTGTGTTGGATAAGGTTTGCAGGATGAGGTATGAGGACATATTTAGTATACAGTACGGAACAAGACTGTAGTAGATAGTTCTATTCTCTTTCTTCCTATGGCATATTTGATATAGATTTTCTGAGAATAAATTTTGTGAATTTATTTTTTTAGAAATGTGTGGTTGAAAAGTATTGGAAAATTATAGGTCCATATACAAAATTATTCTATTGAGATAGTGTATGGTAAAAAATGAGTTTGAGTAAAAATAAATTTTAAAGAACTTGTAATATGGGCTTAATTATTTCTGATGCTATTCAATTCATCTTTCAAACATTTTATTTCTTCTTGCTTGTTATGTATCATTTACATTTTCTGCTGCTCGTAGGCTGTGTACATCAATGATTCCAACTGCTGTATTTGCTGATATATGTTAGTCCTTGTTTGGTTTAGATAAAATTTAAAATTTTAGTAGATTTTGAAAGAAATTGATAAATATATGATTGAAAATTAATGAAAGTTGTGGATATTATAGAATGTGTCGTCGAAAATGAGTTTTAAATGGGTCCAATGGGGACTGTTACAGTTTGAGCCTTGAAACGCCAATGGGCCATAGTAATTGTTGAACTATTTTGGGCTTTTAAAGGTGGGTTTTCCTGGAAAAGTTGTCTTATTTTTGAACCATTAATAATTTATTGTGACATTATTATCTTTTTCTTCTCCAATGGTTTAGGCTTTGTTTGATGTGTAACATTTTCCTTGGAAGTAAAAATACATTTTCCATTTTCCAACTAAATGAGTGTTTGATAGCAAAACAATTCCATGAAACTCTTTTTCCAGCTTTCACTTCACACGCCCACTTTTCCTTCTTTTTGATGAAATTGTTTTCCCATGGTTTTGATGATTTTATGTTTTCCAACTTTTTTTTTTATTGCTTTTTTTGATAATTGGAAAAAATTCTAAACACAATGGTAAAAAAATTTATCACTTTTATTGACAATTTTCATGCAAAATAAAGTCAAACGAATGATATTTGGTAGAAAAATGCTATCCATCCCCAGTGGGGACGCATCCTCAGTCTATGTGGATGTAAATGATTTGTTAAATGATAGGTGAAATTAAATGACTTATTTAATTTCACCTATCATTTAATGCTACATTAATGTCACATAGACTGGGGATGCATCCCCAGTGGAGATGAATAGCATTTATGGTACATTTTTTTTTTCTTTTAGAAATTGGAACAAATTCTAGATTTAATGGTAAAAAAAATTATCACTTCAATGGACAATTTTCATGAAAAACGAAGTCAAACGGACACCAAACTTTCAACATTTTTCAAGTGGAAAATTATACCAATCAAACACTATTAATTACAATTCCTAGTAAAATAAATTTTAGGCAATTCATTTTCCTGGAATTCATTTTCTTTCAATCATTTTTCCACATTTGCAATTAAACAGACCCTTAGAACTTATTAACAGGACTTTTGAGAAGTTAAAATGAATTTATAAAATTATTAAGCAGCCTTGAGATTCATTTGATTAATTTTATAAAAGTGATTCTTCAAGTTAGGAAATTGATTCAAAAGTCTTATCAGAAGAAGTTATTTTAGAAATTCGTTCAAGAACTAATTAAAGTAGCTTCAAATTTATTTGATTTTTTTTTTTTTTGTAAAAAGTAGAAGCAAAAAAGAAGCTTTTTAATGAAAAGGAGAAGAAAGGAAGAACTGATGGCAATTTTCCCCGCCCCGCCCCGTCCCCGTCCCCGTCCCCGCGGGGCCCCGCCCCGAATGGGGCAAAAAAACCCGCCCCGAACGGGTTGGCGGGGTGGGGCGGGGCGAGGTTCGCCGCCCCGTCGCGGGGCGGGGCGGGGGGAGATACCCTGCCCCGAACCCGCCCCGTGAAGAATTAAAAAAAAAAAAATTATTTTGGACATTATTTGTTTTGGACATTTTTTCGTTTCAAGTGCTTGCTTTGAATATTGATATAGTTAGTATGAACATTATTTACTTTGAATTTTAAAATTTTGAATTTGTATTTTAAAATTTTGAATTTGTATTTTAAATAAAAAAAAAAAACAAATGGGGCAAGAAACGGGGCAAGTCCTCGCCCCGTACCCGCCCCACTCCGCCCCGAGCCTCGCCCCGCCCCGTCTAAGGCGGGGTGGGGCGCGGGGCGGGGAGGGGGAGTGTCGTGGTGGGGCGGGGTGGGGTGAGGGTGCCCCGCCCCGAACCCGCCCCATTGCCATCACTAGGAAGAAGTCCTATCAAACTCACCTTCAATATGCTAAACATAATTAGGACATGTTTGGGTTGGATTAACATTTAATTTTAATTTAAGTTAAAGTCAACAATTAATATTAATCACATCTTTCATGGGTCCCACATTTTTTCAACAACACATTTCAAAAACTTTTATCACAAT
Source organism: Fraxinus americana (assembly GCA_035079005.1). Lineage (NCBI taxonomy): Eukaryota > Viridiplantae > Streptophyta > Magnoliopsida > Lamiales > Oleaceae > Fraxinus > Fraxinus americana. The sequence continues at coordinate 8,766,557 of CM068714.1, forward strand.
CCACTAAAAAACTAATTTTAATTTTCACCAAACGCTCTCTTAGTTCTAAAGACTGATGAGTACTATTTAGGAAATACAGAAGCACCAAAAAAAATGTTCCTTGGACTTTCTTTTTTTTTTTTTACACATTTCCTTGATTTCATTATTCAATAAATTTGCTACCATATTCTTTTCTAAATAAATTATTAACTCTGTTTTATTTGCAGTTTTAAAATGTAAAATTGCGTCCATCAAGTCGTGTTCATGCTATTTTTTTCAATTTGTTGATTAAGACTAGCATTAACAACGAGTCCATTTCTCTTATAATTAGTCAAAATTCAGCCACACTCATAATTGTCGATAGTAATACAACCCTATATCTTTCTTTTTTTCCCATTAAGATATCGACATTGGTTGGATTCGAACGCTAACGAATAGTCGTAGCAAATTTATTTAGATGGATACATAACATGAAAAATAAAAATAAAAACGACCAATTGTGAGAAATCTATGCTCTCCTCAAATTCAAGAGCCACACACAAAAACTTGAAAAATCAATTTACATTTATTTGGGGTTATTATCGTTATTTATGAATCATATACAATGGTGGTTATGGCGATGGCACGCATACTATCAAGCATTGATAATGATATGAAAATGAGGAGTAATGATATTTAGTTTCATTGAAATTGTAATCCTGGTCTAGTTTAATCAGAAATGATCTAATGAGCACCGGTGCTCATCTTATCCTAAGCACCGATGAGTTGACACATTAATTCATTGGTGGATAAAGATTTTGTGAGTTCCAATCCACTAATGAATTAATGTGCCAACTCATTGGTGTTTAAGATAAGATGAGCACCGGTGCTCATTAGATCATTTCTGCTAGTTTAATATCATCTTTCATTTAGTATATCATTCAGCGCCATCTAAATTGAAGTTTCAACCTTACTGGGATTACGTAGCATTATTCGAAAATGAGAAGGCTCCAAATCTGCTCGGTTTTCGCACGACCACATATGTTGCAATGGAATTTTGTGCTCTACAAATTTGAAATTATCAGCCAAGTGGGTGGATCGAGACAGATAATATAATTCCAAACTGTTAACCTCGAAAAAGATAATATTTTCCAAAATCAAAAGTGTACTTCTCTGTCTCTCTCTAATGATTTTTACGTATTTTTGGAATCACCTTTTGCATTAGTGTGAGATTCTCACATTCTTTCAAGCGGAAATGCTCATCGATCAGAGATATGTTTTCAATCACATATGTATTCATGGTCGGACCCAGAAGGGTTCGTGGTGTCACGTGACCCTCAACTTTTGAGATTAACATATTTTATGAAATCCATAAATGTTTTAACTTTTATCAAAATTTGCTAAAAATTTAATTTTAATCTCTACCAAATAGGGGTAAAATCAATATAAATTTGAATTTTTCTATTTTCTCTCGTTCTCTCTTACTCTTTCCTTCACGCATTGTAATAAAATCTTAACCCTTCTAATTTTTTAAAATTTGTATATAATTTCTCTACAAATTGTCACATTTACTGCAAATCTTCACTTTTCAATCAAATTTTAGAGTAATTAGAACCTAAATTTGCATTTTTCTCATATCAAACTGTGTATATAGAATATGTCTAAACTCATTATACCAATTTGACTTATATTTAATGAATTGTGTTTATTTGATTGATTATCAGTATTGAATATTAGTTATATGTTTTTCATTTTGATTACTTGAATTGATTTTTTGTATCAAATACATTATAAGATTTTTAAATGTAAATATGCATTTTATTGTGATGAACAAAATATTAAAATGACTATTCGAAATCAAATTGATGAAAATGATTAGCAAGATATTATTGAATAAATATTTTTTTAAATGTAAGTCTGCATCGTATGAATCATTCAAAAATTAAGAACAAAATATTCGATTTGTACATGGTTTGTTTGTACCCCCTAACATAAAATGTCTACGTCCGCCCCTGTATGTATTTGAAATTCTTTCAATCTGAAAACTTACTCTCAAAATGTATATAAATCCCTTTTTTAATTGTGCAATGACTTTTTTTTTTCATGAATCTTATAATTAAATTCGATATAATTGCACAAACTGATTTTTTAAATACAAAATACTTTAATTGAATCAAATATAACAACGGAAAATGATTACTCCAAAAATAAGATTAATGGTTTGGTTAAACTAGCTTAACAGATTTAAAGCTTGTTTGAGCTCCATTATTTTGTTAAAATGCATCTTGAAATAGTGATTTGATGAAAAATGTGTGGTTAAAAAAATAAGAATTTTTTTTTAATTTGCGTATGTAATATTATTTTATAAAAGAACGTGTGATTAAGAAAAAGAAAAATATATTTTAAAAATAATGGGGGCAAACAAAACCTTAACATTAGCTCCGGGAAAAGTCTACTATGCCCTTGTTGAGATCACCTTCAAAATGATGAACTGTGAAATAATTTTGTTGTCACCCAAATTCCTAATTCTGTGAAGAGAAAATGAGTGGGTTTAGGGCACTCCAGCTTATTTTTCTCTCCACCTTTAGGAGTATATTCCAAAAATGGAATAAGCTTTTTATCCAGTGCTGGTCCAAATCAGGCAGAAATGAACCATTATTCCGTATTTGTTTTCTGGATTTTCTTGATTTTGATTACAACCCTCCTTTCTGTTCTCAATATTGCTCATTATGCGCCCCCCCCCTCTTTTTTTTTTCCATTCAAAACAAACCAATTAGCAAATTTGGAAATAATATCTAAGTGTCAATAGAAAACTTGGCGTGACACATAACTTTAGACTATTGGTAAATTTCGATGTCAGAAGTTGTAAAATCTAAATAAGCAAGTAGTGTTACGTAAATGATGATTAAAGCACATACAACAAGTTGTTGTTGTTGTTGTTGTTGTTTCATTTATATTGTTGTGCGACTTCAAAAAATGGGTATTTCCTCTAAAAGAAGGTCAGGTCAGAATGACTTGGTTCGAATGATTGATTTTAGAAATTATTGATCTTTTTGCATATTTATTATGTCTTACAATCTACTTTACGAGACTTTTTATAGATTTCTATCCACGTCGCTACATATAAGTTGATAAATAAGAATATAGTTGACAATGATGAAGATTATGTTAAAATTGAGAAATGCCATTTAGATTTTATCAATTTGATCTTGAAAAAGGCTAAAATGGATAAAGTTGTTGAGAAATTTAAACAAAACCTAAAAGTCAATGCCACCACAAATAAGTTGATAGATATCGACATAAATCCACCATCTTTATCTATAACTAATAACTAAGAACCATGTGTGGTTTTAGCACGTTCAAATAAAGGACCAAAATGTGCTACTTCTTGCAAAACATTAAGAGACGTGCTAATATTGAATTTCATATGTTTTTAATTACACGTGGCGCGTTCGACAAAAAAGACAGAATAGTACTCAACTATAACAAACATGCACTCAATATTGAATTTCCTATGTTTTTAATTACACATGGAGCGTTCGACAAAAAAGACAGAATAGTACTCAACTATAACAAACATGCACTCAATATTGAATTTCCTATGTTTTTAATTACACGTGGCGCGTTCGACAAAAAAGACAGAATAGTACTCAACTATAACAAACATGCACTCAATATTTTCTAAATCTTTGACGTATACAAGACTTTTGTTTATTTTATATTTGCAAGAGCATGCTTGAAATGATGGTGGACCTAACATAGTGGGCTTGAATTAGATTTTCGAACTTGATTGTGGATGATACATGGCATATTGCATTTGTGTCGTGAATTATGACTTACGATTAAATTGATGAGAATACCCTACGCGAGTTGGTGCCAAAACTGGAGGTCCCAGATTCAAAACGATATCACAAGAGCATGCTTGAAACGGGAGTGACTCTAATTAACTGGGCTTAGAGTAGATTCTTAGATTTTAATTCTGGGTGATATAGACTAAACGGTGTTGATCGTGTCATGAACTATAACTTTTGATCAAAGTTTTGACAAAATCCAACATCATTTTGTCAGTTTCAATCTAACTTGGTATAAGAAATTTTATCACGTATCTTCTGTAAACTAAACGCGCCTTTCAAATAATTGATTAACAACGTAAACTTTGTGGGTATGTCCTTTTCAACTTTTGGTACACATCTTGTAATCCTAAATTAACAATATAACTAACTAGTAATTGATATAACATATAAAAGGCAAACCCACACTATCAAAGTGAGATGATTCTTTGGTACTCTTCACACAAAAGTCACTACATTTTTTGGAGGGAGACTTTTCGATTACAGTTGACACAATGAATAGCTATTGTAAAGAGTGGAAAATTTGGTCACAAATTTATCCTAAAGAATCTTATTGATATATACTGTTAAGAGCCGTGCCATACTGCCTTTTTTTCATTTTTCTTTTCAAAATCTCAGCTAGAGATAATATTCTTTGCTATTATCATGCATATCATGAATCATGGAAAGAGGTTGAAGTGGAAAGATTGAGAATCATAGAATTGGGGATGGTTAATTTTGTTTATTCAAAATAAATATAGTCAATTTTGGTTTATATTTATGACATAATTTTTGTTTGTTACACTACATTTTAATTACAATGAAGATCTTAACTTTTGCTTATTAACGATGATTAATAGACACCACAGTTTTTATTTTTTACACAACATTTTAATTGCATTGAAGTTCTTCGACGTTCGCTCAGTGTGACGTTCGCTCATCGTCATATTCTAATGATGGTTTCCATCCAAAAAAAATCTGGTGACGGACGAAAATAGACTTAATTGACCATCATATGCTTAAATAAGAAAAAAACAACAAATATAAAAGTTCAACAAAATATTTCTTTCCTTGTTCCAACTACGCTAACAAAATATATGGATATAAATCGTCATCAATGACAATCTGTACTAATTAATGAAAAATTGATGATAGAATACTGCGAAAAAAACTTGGGACATAAGTGTGACAATGAACAAAGTTTGAGTACCTTTAATGTAATAAACAAAAACTGTGTCGTAGAACGACAATAAGAAATGATAGAGGACCTCAATCCATTGATTCACTTAAAGACATAAAAACTCCAAATCTTTGTGTTTATAAGTTCAATGAAATGCATTATGAAGAGAGGCTTTTAGAAAATAAGACTTCGGATTACGGGGTGATTGATAGATATTATTGAAGAAATAATATATTTTAAATAGTGATATGATGGAAATATGTGGTTAAAAAGTAAGGAAAAGTTATTGATATGATGTAAAATATTATTTTATTGAAAAGTGTGGTTGAATTGAACTTCTTCTTGCTGATAAGCTCGAACTTTTTCTTGCTCTTTAGAGCACGATCAAAATTGTCTACCAACTTTGCATAGCAAGAAGGAATACTCAACTGTATGCTATATTTGTTACTTCTTAAACCTCCTCGGTAAATCCTCCATATCGAGATATAAGTAGCAACTACAAGACGATAGCTAAGCTTGTTTATTTAATACATCAATAATGCATATTTCTTAGATTTTACTACTCGATAAATTTTCATATTATTCTAATTCTAATATATATATATCAAAAAATATACGTAATAATACTTTAGACCAAACATTACGTATATTTTATGCGTCATCAAATTGATTCAGTAATTGCATCCGAACGTCTTATTATAAAAGTATATAATCTAAATTATTGAAATTTCCATTCATTTGAGGTCTTCATTGATCGCGTTATAAAGAGTTGAATTAAGTTCCTCTGTCAGAAGAAACTTACCTATCCGATTGACATACTCTCACATTCGACTAGGACCCGTGCCGACTCTACATGAATAAAAAATTCAAAAACATACCCTCACCCACCCTTATTGTGTGTATATATCACCTAGGGCGTTCAAAAAATTCTGACACCGTAGCATCGTCCTAAAGAGTTACCCCATTAGAATGGCAACTACAGTTTTCATTAGACATGATTAAGTGCACAGTACGGCAGCCGACATATTACCAAATAAGGCAACTATCCTCGTTATGGTCTCGCCCACACTGTACCAGACCATTCCGGTCCTAGCTCATGGTTTTGCATACGTGTCGCGTTAAGAGATGGCAGACCCACCGGTTGTGTGAAGGACGACATCACAGAGAAGATGAGTAGAGAAAGGGTCCCGAAGATTCTAAACCTTTTATCACCGACCTCTGTCCATCAAAATTTGACATGACATATGGATCATCGATCTAGAAAGTATCAGATCCTAAACTGCTGGTCTACATTAGCTGGATTGCACCGCCGGTTCATTGGAAAACAATGGGAGCCTTGCGATTTCGGGATTGTCTACATTACATTTTTACCCTTAAACCACTGTCTGAGCCCTATTTTGAGAGAAAAAACATATTTTTGAAAAATATGTGATTAAAAATTAAAAATAAAATTTAATTTACATATAATATTATTTTATTGAAGATGTGTGGTTGAAAATAAATTTTTAGAAAAAGGTACCCATTTTTTAATTTAAAAATACAATAGGAAAAAAATATTTTTTTGTTCTTTTAACATTTTTTCTGAACGAAAAACTCATCAAGATAATAAGTAAAGCAATGATGGTTGAGGATAACAACACGACGAAAAAATTGAGAATCAAAATACGATAATAAGCAAATATTAGAGACTTTTAGTGCAATATAATCAATATTTATTAATTAACATAAATAAATCTAAATTGTTACCATTACATTTTATAAATTCAAACAAAATATTTCAAACATGGTTAAAGTCGACTTTTCACATAACCAACAAAAGTCAACAACTCAGTGAAAATTAATTAAAAAGCCACACCACCTCTCATTTTTCTTTACAGTAAATATCTGTGTGATTGATTTACTTTAGTAATTAGTCTCCAAATTTATTTATTTTTAGTTTGCTTATAATTTATAATAATTAATATATAAATACAAAGGGTATGCTTTAAGCTACGACATGGTCCACCAGCTCACATAGCCATCTCACTCGAGGCAAGTGAACTAGAAGAGCGTTTTCTTTCTATTTTCACCGAGCCTAATTTAGGTCGAACCGAACATTATTGCACACGATAATTAATAGATATTTTTTATGTCTCTGTTGATGAAATTTGTCTTAGTCTTTTTTTTTTTTGCACATATGTCACACGTGTTTATGTTGATTGAATATTGCAACGAGCCAGAAAAAAAAAAGCTCAACTTGAGCTTTTTTGGGGCCCGAGACGAGCCCGACAAAAAAAATAAGGCTCGGCCAGAACTTTGGCCCGAGGTTTAGCGGGCTGAGCCGGCCCAATTTTTTTGATTTTTTTTTCTTTATAGGCAGCTTTTAAAATTTTTTTTATTAATTACACTGGTCGGCCAAGTTCAGGCCGAGCCCGAGCCGAGCCTAGTCTAGCCCCAAGGCTCGATTCCATCGAGCTCGAACCCGAGCCCGGCTCAAACTTTTTCCCGACCGAGTCCTAGCAACCCGAACCGACCAGCTTTTTTGCCATCGCTATATACGGTTGAGGAGGTAACAAGTGTTGACAAATGAAACCTTATTGTTGGGTGCACATGTAGAAACATTTACAGGCATAATTATTGATTCAAGCTATATATGATTGATCATCTAGAAGAAACTCAACAATATTGTGAAAAGGTTGTAGCAAAAAGGGGGTAACACAAAAGATTGTGTAGGTGACTTAAATCTTTGATGGCCTTTAAGAATCAACACGTCACCTCGAGAAGTTTGAAGTTGTCAACAATCTTAGTCCCATTATATAAGGGCACAACTTTAATATCTTATCATTGACGTTCTACATTTTTTTATATTTCGCGATAAAGTGTGCTCCCACACTTCACAAAATGCAATTTGAAGGAGTAACGAGTTCATGCCCTTTAGCTGAGCAAGATTTTCATATCTTTGGTGGGTGAGAGTCGAGATTTTACCAGAGATTTTTCGTGTTAACACGTGTCCCAGTTTGTATCGACCATAACACATCTCATGTTCATGCGAGTGTAATAGTGGTCCAATAATAGTAGTACTTTTGTGGGATTCACGATTTGCTGAACCCCATTCTCCCATTGCTATCCACTAACGCTTATGGCTCTATATAAACCATAAAACCTTTCTTTTCTCTATCACTGATCATCTCATTCACTTTCACTTGCAAATCACACTTCATACTCTTCTCAACCTCGAACTCTACAGATTTTTCATTTCGAAAATTCTTCCATATAAACTTCCTTCAAGGGGAAAGGAAGTATTCTCTATGGATATTGTTTCCGCTATCATATATATTCTTCTATTTGTTTCTACTCTTTTCTCATATTATTTTTCAAGAAAACAGAACAGAAAATATAAAGGAAGACCCAAATTGCCACCAGGCTCCATGGGTTGGCCTTACCTTGGAGAGACTCTCCAGTTATACTCCAAAGACCCAAATATTTTCTTTGCTGATAAGAAAAAAAGGTATTCTTTTCTTTCCTCTGGGGACGTCGCATGTTTGGTATGGAGTATTGATCCTCGACAATACGACAAACAAGATTTTAACATATTTTTCTGGGGTTTTAAATAACTTAGGATCTGATGTGCATGGCGTTTATTTCATGCAGATATGGAGAAATATTCAAAACTCATATTCTTGGGTGTCCTTGTGTTATGCTAGCAAGTCCGGAAGCGGCACGATTTGTGCTGGTGACTCATGCTCACTTGTTCAATCCCACATATCCGAAGAGTAAAGAGAAAATGATCGGCCCCTCCGCCCTGTTTTTCCACCAAGGAGACTACCATAACCGCCTCCGGAAGCTAGTTCAGAGTTCACTATCCCTCGAGCATCTCCGGAAATTAATTCTTGGCATTGAAGCCATAGCCATCTCAACCTTGGAGTCATGGACATCTGGACAAGTGATCAACACTTTCCAAGGATTGAAAAAGGTACGTTTCAGACTTCCATTATATCTAGTGATAGAAATATAAAAATCCAAGTAGTCGACTTTAAATTTAGCTAGGAGGGGTAGGGTTGGGTAGGGTCCTCCGCATTTTTCTAATAACTATCATGAATCATCTACAGTTCTCTTTTGAAGTGGGCATTTTAGCTATTTTTGGCCACTTGGAGAAAAAACAGAGGGAAGAACTGAAGGAAAACTACTGCATAGTAGATAAAGGCTATAATTCTTTCCCTACAAATATTCCAGGAACTGCATATCACAAAGCACTACAGGTACAAATTAAGTCATAAAATGTACGCCAGCATTAGCCTAAGGTACTCACTATTGAAGCTTTACAACTGACTGTTTTTTGTGATGAATTAGGCAAGAAAAAGGCTAAACAAGATTCTTAGTGAGATACTCTGTGAGAGAAAGGAGAAAAAATTATTTGAAAAGGACCTTTTGGGGCATTTGCTCAATTTCAAAGATGAAAAAGGGCAAACTTTAACCGAGGATGAAATTTCTGATAACATTATTGGAGTTCTTTTTGCTGCTCAAGATACGACGGCTAGCGCTTTAACATGGATTCTCAAATACCTTAACGACAACCAGAAACTTCTCGAAGCTGTTAAGGTACTTACTTGTTGAACTACCTCGACTGAAAGCTTAAGATGACGAATGTATTTTAGATTCTGTCTTCAATTTTGACGAATTATAATTGTGATATGATGCTGCAGGCAGAACAAAAAGCAATCTATATGGAAAATGATGAAGGAAAGAGGCCATTGACATGGGCACAAACTAGAAATATGCCATTCACATATAAGGTACCCAAACGTAAATTAGTACTGTATACCAAACGTTAAACACGATTGAAGAATAAAAAAAGGTCAATATTTGGCCTAGCTATCATCTTGTTACCCGCACCTCTTTCTAAATCATGTCTAGTCATATTTAATCCATTGCACACAATAATGATTGAGTCACCTAGCAACGTTTATATTGACAGGTTATTTTGGAGAGCTTGAGGATGTCAAGCATAGTGTCTTTCACCTTTAGGGAAGCTGTGGTTGATGTGGAATTTAATGGTGAGTATGCTAGTAATTCGTTAAAAAGTATAGAATTAAGGTTGGGATAATTAACCTTGACTTTGGCTCCTCAACTTTATAAAGTGAGCTTTTTAGTCCTCAACTTATCTGAATATGTGAATTTAGAACCCAAGTGATGCAAAACATCATTATGAATGTTAAATTGGTATGTGCAATTAATGTTAAATACGTGAATCTGGCCCCACCGTTATATCTTTGACGATTTTTCCACCAGATATAAGTTACGTACAATTTTAACATACACTTGAAGACTCAGATTCTCCAATCAAAAGCATGTTAATCGAAACTCTGGTCATACTTTTCTATTTCAATATACCTCGAAATAAAATATGAAAGAGATTGACACTAAATATCTTGACAGGTTATCTTATTCCCAAAGGTTGGAAGGTGATGCCACTATTTAGGAATATTCATCACAATCCAGAATATTTCAATGAACCTCAAAATTTTGATCCATACAGATTTGAGGTATGAAATAACGGAGCAGAAAAGTATATTTTCCAAACATTTCTAGAAAAAGAAAAGTAAATTTTTGAGGTGATGTTTTATTAATTTTTTTGTGGCTGCAGGTTGCCCCAAAACCCAATACTTACATGCCATTTGGCAATGGGGCCCATTCCTGTCCGGGAAATGAACTTGCCAGGCTGGAGATGTTGATTTTGATCCATCGTCTGGTGACGAAGTTAAGGTACAATAATGACTATTAAATTAATTAAAAAAATCAGAAAAATAAAAAATCTATCTGGTAAAATAACCACACCATACACTTAGTGTAATATATCTCCGACTAATGATCGCTTTCAAACTCATTATTTAAAATATGTTGTGTGAATTTGTAATTGTACATGGAGAAGTGCATAACATTTTCATAATCTTGATGAATATGGTAAACCATTCACAACATATTCTCTTGATCTCGGATATAAAGTCTATCTCTAGATATGCCTCCATTCAAGCGTTGATTTATAACATTTAAATTATAATCGAGACAATTTTCATGTCGAATTTGAATTTTTCTTGTTGAACCCATCAAGTTGGGTTAGTGTACGCATCAATATTTTTAAACTTTAGTAAATGAGCATGGGTACTTATGTTATGCTAAGTATCAATGACATAAAATATCAATTCATTGGTGAATGTAGGGATGACAAAAAAATTTGTTCAACCTGATACTCGCAGGCCCATCCCGAATGGGGTGGGGATTACCCTCTTAATTGGGTAAACGAGAATCTTTGTATTGAAACGAGTATGGGAAATATGATTCTGTCACCCGCTCCACTTTAACCTAATATGGGGGTGGGACAAAATAATAAAAATACCCAATGGGACGGGGGACGAGAATAGTCGACCTGCTCCATATTCGTCTCGTCATCATCCCTAGGTGGATGAACTTATGATAGGCTTCAATATTTGAATTAAATTTGTTATTCCCTAATGAATTGATATGATATATCATTGTTGCTTAGTATAAAATGAGTATCGGTACTCATTGGATCATTTTTCATAATCTGTACAACTTAAATCTATATTTGTTTTAATATACCGCTTTAAGCTATAACCATACGAGTTTTCAAGTCCATATTCAATCTTTGCCGTTGAACCAATATGATTTTAACGATAACACTTTAAGCACTCATTATCACTCATTTACCCAAGAAAATAAAAATAAAAATAAATTATGTATTAAGCTTTTATATAAAAAAATATATATTCAATTTGTACATAATGGAAAATATAAATATAAATCAATAATTTTTTTTATTTTTTATTTTTTTCAGGTGGGAAGTGGTTGGTACCCAAAACTTGGTAGAGTGCAGCCCATTTCCAGTTCCACAGCATGGGCTTCCTGCTAGATTTTGGAAAGAATCTGACACTCAAGAAATTACAATTTAGGAAAATGGAAGAAATATGCCTGTATTAATCTGTATCTATTATCTAATAAATAAGTTGAGAATGTTAAGAAACAAGAAATATATTTATTTTTATTTTTATTCGCATTATATAGTGCATTAAAACCAGTTACTTTCCTAAATGTTTAATAGAAAGATCGAGATTGAAATAAAAAGACGAAAGAACTAAGGTTCACGTCTTCCTTCACGTGAATGTCAGCATCAAATCAATGTCCACTTAACAATATCGACGGCAAGGCAATGCATGCAGTGCACAAAATTGGAAGTACCTTCAGCTTTGGGGAATCCTTTCACATCCAAAGATAATGGACCGCCGGCCAAGCTAATAGAAATGGTGTTCAATGAATTACCAGTGCGACTGTTCCCTTTCGTATGGGACCCACCCTTTCTTTGAATCTGAAACATGAATTCAAGATGAGCACCAATCGCGTATGTTCTAGACATTAGCCAATGTCATTGGTTTTTCCGATTTGAAAGTTAAGGCCCTGAAAATTGTAAATTGTTGTACGATGAGATTGATCACCTACCACATAAAGGAAGATCAAAGCTCGACTCCACCAGGTTTGGCATTGCAATATTTGGAAATTAATGAGAAGTTACGTCTCTAGAATTATTAAGATTCAAAATATACGAAAGGGAATGAATTCAAAAAAATAAAAATAATAATTAATCTCATCTCCCTCATTCTCTATTATTTTCTTTTACTCCGATTACGTTGGATGTGTGGAGTTTAATATACAATATTTTTTCCTTGGTTATGAAGATGCTTTGAAAATTTGCATATAATATTTCCATCATAATAAAACGATAGAGGAAATTGCACTATATGTCAATTTTTGGCTTTGCATTTACAAAAATATCGCTTTTTAAAAGTTTTTCCAAGATTGACAAATTTGAACATTTTTGCCCCCTCTGCATAATTTAAATACTTTACATGAATAGCATTAAGAGGGTGTTTGACACCCATTTTAATAGAAAATTGTGTTTTTGAATACTGATTGATGGAAAAATGTGTGGTTAAAAAGTAAGGAGAATTTTTAGGTTTATGTGTAATATTATTTTATTGGTAGAATGTATGGTTGAAATGAAGAAAGAGAAAAAAAAGAGAATGAGAATGAGAAAAAAATGGGTGCCAAACGGAGGCTAAATGAGATTTGACTAACAAAATAGAGAGAGAGAGAGAGAGAACCAAGACTCCCGACTTCGTTAGGCCGTGTCGCCGTGAGGCTCACCAGTGAAGGATGCCAAAGATGTCGAAGACTCCCGACTCCACGTCATATTCCACTCAAATTTTTTTGAATATAGCTCAAACTGCTTTGGTTAATATAGCTCGAACTGCTATGTTTTTTTTGAATAAATATTTTGTGGGATATATTTCTTTGATGATTTTGTTTTTCCTGAAAATTGATGTGTTTATGTAATTTTTAGTGGTTTCGAAGAATTAGGGTTTTTGGGAACATTAGGATTTTTTGGTTCGAACAGTTTTGGATATTTGAATATCATGGGTTTGGAAATATATTTGGGGTAAATGTTGAGTGTGGTCAGCTTGCTGCAATTGATGCAATTATCATTATACCCGAGCTAATGTACTGGTGTTTACAATAAAGCAGCAGGAGGCCCTGTTAAATTAGCATCACTCGTCTTTTTAACCAACACATTATCTTCTTGGAGCTAAAGTTCGGTTCTAAATGCATGTTTAGAAGATTTTTAAGAAAGTTATTAACGTTGGTTTGCCAAAAATTTCAAGGAACTTTTTCTTTTTCTATATTTCTTCTTTAATTGGCATTGTAATGACTGCTTACATCTATCCCTTGTTTGCATTCTAGTAGACAACACAATAACTACAGAGAGATTTTCCTTTTTCTTTCTAAGATTACATTATGCTGTTAGTTAGATAGAACACCTTGTGTACTTGATATCTGAAAGATTGTCCAGGTTTTAGACAAGTATATAGTTATTTTTTTAAAGCCTGAATTTACTTGGCATGCCTATTGTTAGAGTTCTATTTTATTGTCCGATACAGTTTATAACTCTTTTGTATTATAAATAACACCACATAGTAAAGACATGTAGCGCTCGGATCTATAGGGACCAACAAATGCATGAATTAGGAAAGTGTCATAAATGAATCTAGAGAGTGAATCTATCAGCCACATTATCTTTTTCTCATTTATCAAAAGATGGCTCATCTTTGAGTTGCAATCTAGCTGAAATCCAAGCACCATCTGGGTTTAATAGATTTTTTTTTTTTTTTAATTATTAAGTTTATGCTGTGTATTGTTGGCAAACAACCTTAAACAGCCAATGATGTTTAAAGGTTATTTTCATAGACTTAGGCCGATGATTGAAATAAGAAATTAAAACCACAAGACGAGACCTAAATTAATAATTCTACCCATGGGCCATTCAAAACAATATTTCAATTCATGGTTGCTCATGGCCCGTTCGCTAAGTGATGGCCCAGTAAATGGCTTAATCCATTTACACATTTGTTTGTCCCATATGTTGTGTGCCCTAACATTTTATGTTATATGTGTTGCCTTTTCATTTTGTAAGGCAGGTGTAACAAGAAAGAAAGGGAAGCAGTCATTTTTCTTTCCATTTGTGAGCAATCGCATTCATTCTCTTTGTTGGTTTGAAAATGCTCTTTTTTTAGTAACTCATCTACTACTTCTGGATGGTTTTCCCACGTCAAGAATACTAATGTCTTGCTTTGATACCAATTGTTGAGTAGCTTACATCACCAAGAGCTCCACAATGTGAAAAATAAAAGTTAGCATTCGCATTATTACAAGTATTGGGAGGAATTAGAATTTCTGTAGTAAATTGGACTAGATTATTGTGAATCATGCATTGCAACAAATTGGAATAGATTATTGGGAATTATGCTCGTTATTTACATTTGGTAGTGTTATTGAATTGATTAAATTAGTTAGCCTTCACATTATTACAAGTATTATGAGGAATTAAAATTTTTGTAATTATCTGACGAGTGTATTTAGGAGGAAAATGTCACGTCTTTTCTACACTTAGGAATGAAATTAGCTCTTACTTAATACCTATTTATATAGAGGTGAAAATTAGATTTCCCTACAGTTCATGGTTTCCCAAGAGAAATGGCATAGCGGTGAACTGTCGATACAGACAATTGACCGAAGTAATTCTCGACAGATGGAAAAGTAACAACAGATGAATTGTCGAGACCTGATAGTTTATGTTCGTTTTTCTCGACACAATAAGTTACACATGTCGAACATTGGTTCATTCGAACGTCATATTTGCGTTTCGTAGTAACACATACAAAATATTGTGACCCACGATGTTTTCAATTATTTTTTTAGCTTTGTAATATACTCTTTCGTATTTTATGATTTTCGTATTACATGATATTCGTTTCCAATTATTCGTTTTATGCAGTTTGATTTTGTTATATGATATTTGTTGGACAATGGATCCTCGAACTTCTGCATTTTGGGTAGTGGATCCTCAAACTTCTGCATTTCCTTTTGTATTGTTTGTCATCGTGAACTGTAGTTCCTGACAGTTAACCGCAGTAATTCTCGGCAGATGACAGAATCTCAACAGAATCTTGACAGATGAATTGTCGAGAACTGAGAGTTCTCAATTTTTCTAGACATTTTAACAGTTATACATGTTTCTCATTAGTTTTCTTGCAGTTGTAATATATTGTTTCGTGTGTTATGATTTTCGTACAAATGTTGATATTCATTTTACTTCTTTATATGATGTTCGTATTATTTCAAAATTGTGTTTCATAATTTGTGTTTCATTGCGATACGTTCCATTTACAACCTAAGTGAGGTGACCATGTGTATGTAATATATATTGCGATTTGAAGATGTAAATTTGATATGTTTTCCTCACGCACATGCTTTCGACAATACCAAAGGTTAAGTAGCTAAAAACTCTCAATCTGATTGCTTATTCATCTCTCTCAAGGTCATTGTGTCAAAGTTGCCTAGTGTATCAGATGAAACAACTCAACCTTTTCGAGAGGACAATACACCAGTGACTAGCAATTTCCACACCCAGATGGGAAAATAAATATTTTTCTGATTATAGCCGTATTTTGGAGTCTTGTAATGTTTAATTACTCTGCACACGCCCAGTT
Organism: Fraxinus americana; assembly: GCA_035079005.1. NCBI lineage: Eukaryota > Viridiplantae > Streptophyta > Magnoliopsida > Lamiales > Oleaceae > Fraxinus > Fraxinus americana. The sequence continues at coordinate 8,782,621 of CM068714.1, forward strand.
TTTGTCTAATATATTTTGGTCGTGAAATTGGACACTGTTATTTCTCCTTTTTAAGATTGAACATATTTTAAATTTTTTCATTGAACATAGTTGTGAATGCAACGGATACAAGAATCGTAACCGATAATGAGAATTTCCCAAGATCCAGTGAAAGTATTTCATAAATTTTTATACCTTAAAGGCTGTGAACACACAAGCAGAACTTACAAGGGTCCAAATCTAAGTAACTTTTCCTCTGCCAAGTAAAAGTTTTCAAGTCCAAGTGAAAACTGGCCTAAAATAGGGAATAGAAAATTAGCTAGTGGGATCGATGTTTTTGTTTGAAGGCATCCTTCCAGATCTCAACAAGGAGCCACATAAAAAAGGCTCCAATCATTGACCTTCAAACTAGAAACAACAAGCTGGAATACCTCAGCCAATGGCATACATCTAGTTGTAAATGACAGTAGGTACAACAATTAGTAAAATCTACAATTGTTATAAACTATGTACAAAGAAAGAAGGAATGGTACAATTAAACATTGAATAATCACACCAATTGATTGTCAAATGAAGTTTTAGATGTGATCTAGTGGTTGTGTAATAACTGTCCATACTTGCTGTCTTTAAAGAAGTGTATTATAAATAGAAGGCAACCATAACTAAGTGAGTTACACTTGAAAAATTCGTAAGCTTTATCACTCTGTATTGGTTATCAGGTAGAAAAATAGTTTCACCTATCGCATTTTCATGTTACTAATGTCTTCGTCCACTGGAAGCAACAAAACGTTCAACCTGAATGATCATTTGCCAATATCCAATTCGTCCCCGTTATGTCCCATCATAATTTTTTTGGACGATGAGGATGTCACCGAATTGTAGGAGAGCCATTTCCCTATTCCTTTTTCGAACCTAGATGAAGTTGCAAGTGAAGATTCGATATCACCGAAGACTGTGCTCGATGAGGGGTTCCAGTACATGGTGTGGTACGCAAATGAATCCGATTATGATGAGTGGTTGGAAAATGTTGCACATCCTGAGATAATTGTCATAAGCTCGGATGATTCTGATGATGATATTGGGGGAGAAAGTTCAAACATCGACAACAAATGAAGTAGGAGGTAGTTGCATATGGTTGTGTACAAATGAATAAGTGTGTCGTTCTTTTGTAATCACTTTTGTGAGTGATGATTTTGGAACAGTCTTTACCAAAGAGTCAACAACATGTCCCTCGCATGTATAGTTCCAGTTTGTAGTTTGTGCTAACTGTCAAGAACGACATGAACAATATGTCGGGAACGACAGATGAATTGTCGGGTTATCTTATGTGTAGTTACAGTTTGTGGTATGTACCAACTGTCGAGAATGACAGAGACATTCTGTTGGGAATGACATATGAACTGTCGGGTTTTCATATCTGTAGTTACAGTTTGTATTATGTCCCAACTGTCGAGAACGACTGAAACAATCTGTCGAGAATGATAGATGAAATGTCGAATTATCATGCAGCAATGAAGCCATATTTTAGTAGTGAATGTGAAGATGTCTACTACTGTCTGCAAACGATAATAGATTTAGAATGAGAATGTAATGTTGAAATAGTAATGCAAGTTGAAAACGATAACGCACGAACATAAAAAGTAATAACGTCTGCAAACCATAATGAAAATAAGACGATGACATAACTTCATATTGTACAACGCCATTGGGGGATCATATAACATACTACTTCAATGACTTCCGGAGATGAAGTATGCTTACATCGGTTGTGTTACAGCGGGGTGTGAACATGTTGTCCGGTTATCTAGATCGCTCAGTGAATGCATTTCTCGAGTCGTGTAGTAGACTCATATCTCGATCGCTTTCGTCGTATGGGTGGTCTTCGTCTTCACGTATATCGACCGGAGGTATATTCAAGTTCAGGACTTTGAACTTCAATTCAATTTGAGTCGGGGATCAAGAATACCAAGTTTGTCCTTCAATCGTAGCACGAGTCCGGTTAGGGTAATACTTGTCGGGACTAAAATGGAAGTGGTTTTGTCCTCTATCTACTTTCATTCGTCATCCACATGAATAAACTGTCTAATATATGACACGATGAATCTTAAATGATTACTCATACCTGAAACGTTGGGATTGCAACGGTAAGAATTTCGCACAATAAATATGCCTACATTTAATAATAGAAATGTGAAACTTTCGAATATTGAAATCCATATAGTAGCAATTCGTGAAATCAAGGATGTGTTAACAGTTTTCAACTGTCGAATTCGATAGTTAAATTGTCTATCCTGACAATTCATAAATGTCGGGTTTGACAGTTCACGTGTCTAAACCGACTGTTTCAGCAGAACTATTCCACAGATGAACTGTAGAAACTACCGAGAAATATGAAAACATGTATTTGGTACCTTTGAAAAAATTATTGAAAACATTAATAGTGATAATCAATTCTCAACTATCACATGAAAACATCTTATCATTAATAAATAACTTAATGCTTCATTAAATATGGAATCCTTCAGTTATGTATAGGATATTGGTATTTTGATCATTCACAAATATTTCAAAAATCAAACAAATCAATGAATAATAGTTTCAAAAATTTCTCTCATTGCATTTGACCATATTTTATTTAACATTTAAGAAATAGTAATGTATAAGATAAAATTATAAACAATTTGTAATGGCTAATCTCTCAAAATGGATGATGAATTCAATAGTAATGTGTTCTTGATCAAGGACCGAAGAAGATGGAGAAGAGGTTATGGTTTGTTAATGGGAAGAAAAATGTGTGGTTATGTTAATATTTCAAATTCTTTTATCTTTTTTATTTTAAAGAAAACTCATTTTACTCAATAGAATATACATATAAACAATTTTTATAATATTTAAAGTAAATTATCATATCACAACATTAATTACATTCAAATTAAACATTAAATGCTCCTAAAAAGGTGGTATTAAGGATAATTTAGATATTTTGCACCAAAAAAAGTGACATTTTTGTTCACAAAAAGTGAAAATGACAATTTTTTTGGATTTTTAAATTTAGTGACATCCATAAAAATTTCCCTAAAAGATATTAGACCATGCCTCATTTTGTGAAAGCAGAGAGAGAGAGAGTTGTGATTAAAATATGATTTTAATCCAAGTTAAAGTCAAACAATCAATATTAACCACATATTTTATGGGTCCCACAACTTTTCAACCACATATTTCAGAAACTTCTATTACAATTTACTAAAAATCTAATTTTAATCCACACCAAATATCCTCTTAATATAGTTCTTGTTTGGTGGGTATTAAAATAAGTTTTTTAATAGATTTTGATAAAAAAAATTAATGAAATATGTAATTGAAAAATTGTGAATTTTATAAATATGCGATTAAAATTAATTGTCGACTTTAACTTAGAACACAGACTTAATGTTATTCAACTCATGGCAAACGAGTATTCAATTTGGGCATCATGGGCCTTGTCCTTATTCTGGCCCACATAAAGTATAGGATTTGACATAACTCTTACTTGATCCCCACTACTACTTCAATCCATTCCTTCCTCATTGTAGATATTAGGGCAAACATACGTGGAAGGAGTATTTTTTGTTTACTATTTTGCATATTTTATGGTTTAAGAATTGGTGATTGAGTGCAGATTGGTACTGTAAATGTGCAATGTAGCTTTTGTTTTTGTCGCCGCTTGGACAGATTTATCTTTCAAGTAAGTTTCCTGCCATCTTTTAGAAGAAACTAGTATAGACACTGAGGACACCGTGTTGAAAAATTTATCCTTTTCGATTCTCACTCTTTAGAAGAGTCATCATCACCGCGTTGAAAAATTTATCTTTTTCAATTTTCACTCATTAGAAGAGTCTTCATTTCCTATAATTCGTTGCATCTATTTCAGAGGCTAGCTATATGGTTGTTAAGCAGTTGAACCAGTCTACTGAATCTTGATGAGGCTATAAGGGTAAAGACCGTGACATGTTCAGAATCTCCGTGGCTGTTGAATTGTGTTTTTGTTAGAATTGGCTAAGTATAAATATGAAAAAGTGACTTTAGTGTTAATTTCGGCCAAATATTCCACCTTGATCCGATAATTAAATTATGGAAATAAATAGACTAACATATTCTACTCGTCGAGTAGATCTTTGTGGTATATTTGGAATAATAAACACAATTCTGGATGAATGAGAAATTGTGGTTCAGATTTAGAAGGAAGAGAGGAAATTGGCTGAAAAATTGTCCAATTCCGTCGCTTGCATAGCGCTCGAGTGGTGAGGTTGCCGCTCGATGACATGCTAGAGCGACAACCAAGCGGTAGAGTCTATGTTTCTGACGCTCGAGCAACGCAAAGGCGACTGATGAGTGTTAAAAAAAGCTGCGACTGTTGGCAAATGTTGCTGAGTTTTAGGGCGCGACATTTCACTCACAATATTTTCTTTTTTATAAATAAGATCCTTGAGACGTCCATTACTCCATCCCAATTATATGTGATCATAGCATAAAATTAAATTCATCTCTTCCTAGCTAAAACTCTGCATAAAAATCTGTTTTCCATTTCATTCTAGAAAGTGTACAAAAACCAATTTTCGGTTCCTTTTTCTTGTGTTTTGGAGTGCTACAAACTCAAGAAGATAGTCGTTGTATTTTGAGAGTTGATTTTCATCATCCATAGGCATCGTTGCGAGGCAAAATCGACTTAAGGATGACTTTGCATCCATTTCTCTTGGCATTACTTTGACATTTTTTTTCTTTGGTGTTTTACTATTCATTTTCTTGCCGTTATTCTTTTAAAATTTTCGTAGAGTTGGTAAGTTTTGATTTTTGATTTTAAATTCATCACTCAAATCTATTTTCCATCAACAATCTTAACTTAATTTTTTGTTAAGTGATAATTGTATATTTCATTCATATTCGGTTAAATTGATTACATTTCGGTGTAACTTATTCTACTCCTTCTCGAATTTCCATTTTGTTGGTTTATCTTCTAGTTTGTGTAAATAGAAATGAATACGATTTTCTTCTAATGATACATTGAAAATGGGAACTTCGAAAGGAATTGTACCTAACTTGGCTCTTACTATGGTGATTCCTCTTGTTACGATTGTCTCTCCCACCGTTCATACTAATTATGTTCTATATGGAGAGAAATCGAAGAAATTTCGTGGGGTTAATTTCAAGAAATGGTAGCAAAAAATGTTGTTCTATCTCACGACCCTAAACTTGACAAAATTCTTAAAAGAAAATGTTCCCACCGTACAAGAAGAGGAAAATAATAGGGTATCATTGATTACATTGGATGCTTGGAAAGATTCCGACTTCTTATGCAAAAACTACATTTTGAATGAGTTGGAAAACACATTGTACAATATGTATAGTTTCATGAAATTTGCAAAGGAACTATGAGAATTCTTGAAAAAGAAATACAAGATTGAAAACACGGGAATTAAGAAGTTTATTGTGGAAAAATTCTTAAACTACAAAATGGTAGATTTAAGGACAGTTATAAGTCAAATACAAGAATTGCAAACTTATTCAATGATCACCACTAATTGCTTTTTTTCTTGTGAGCCACGAAACAGATAATCCAAGTCATAATAAAAGAAGTAGTTGAATAAGATGTGAGAAAGCCATGCATTTACAATATAAGAAGGTTCCCCGATCAAAGATGGGTATGAGTGTATCTTGATAGCCTATGATCAAAGAGATAGGTGCTTTGAACTTTCTATATGTATTTAGATTGAACCACTTGAAAAACTTCCAGTGGCCGATCTAGAGAAGGTAGACTAAGTAAGGTGACTAAGATCTTTGATACTGTGTCCAATCCCGAAATTCGTAGGAGTTTGGTGAACCAACGGCCGCTCCTCTAGTTGAAGTATCGTTTTTTATTTCCGCCAGCCCCCTTCTGAAGTAGAGACATTCATACTAAGAATATGTCTCTAAGTGAATCTTTTCAAGTGGTTGCAACAATCGAGAAGCTCCTATACATGTGGAAGGACTTCAAGAACTATCGCAAGTATAAGCGCAAGGAAATGAATATTGAAGAACTCATTATTCGGTTGCAAATTGAAGAAAATAACAGAAATTTGGACAAGCGTATTGGGATTCATATACCACAAGTAAATGCTAATGTGGTGGAATCAAATAATAAGAGAAAGAAAGAAGGCATTATGTCGAACCATCCATGAAGAATGCAAAGAAGTTTAAGGAAAATTGCTATAATTGTGAAAATGCCGTATATCGCTCTGTTGATTGTCGTAAACCTAAAAAGCAAGCCCAAACGAATATCATCGAATCTAATAAATATCTGATGGTATATCAGACATAAACTTGTCGGTCATTATTTCAGAATGCAACAATGTTGAAAATCTCATGGAATGGTGGGTAGATACATGTGCTATCCGTTATATTTGTGCCGACAAATGATGTTCTCATCGTACACCCCAACTGATGGTAAAAAGTTGTTCATGGAAAACTTTTCAAGTTCAAAAGTGGAAGGACAAGACAAAGTAAGTCTGAAGATGACATCAGGCAAGAAATTTAGCATTAATAACGTTCTTCATGTATCAGATATTCGCAAAAACTTAGTGTCGGTATCTTTGTTAAGCAAGAATTATTTTAAATTAGTCTTTGTATATGATAGGTTTATACTTACCAAGAAAAATATGTATGTAGGCAAATGCTAAGTAAAAGATGAACGTCCTTACGATTGTACAGAGCAACTCAATTGTTAGAATTTGGACGTGACCCGAATTTCTTGTTTGAAATATTGAAGAATTTTAATTGAAGTGCATGTCAACAAGAATTTAGTTTAGAATGGTATTGGAATCCTATGTCAAGTTGAAGTTCTATCTTGGAAGCTCATTGAGAGTTGTAAATTGATATTGGACTTGAAGAAAAGTTTGGGATGGAGAAAACAGTTTGAAAAAAAAATATATTTTTCCTACCAGAACACCCGGTGTCGAGGTGCCCGGATGTGGTGCCGCGGTGCTCACCTCACCTATTTGGGGTTTTTCGTATTTTTCTCTCCTTTTTCGTTTTGGATTCTATTTTTTGGTATCCTTCTTTATCAACAACTCTGCTAAAAAGGTTTGGATATCCCCTACATATTCCCTATAAATATTAGGCTATTCTCTACAATTTTATAAATGTGAGAAACTAGATTACTAGAATTATAGGATCAATTGTAATTTTCGTTCTTCTCCATTATTTTTGAGTCAATAAAAGCTCTAATTTCTCTGCCATATTTCTTGTCTTTATTATTCTTTTACTTGATCTAATACTTTATTATTTGCCATATAACTTCAACAACTTGAATCATCTTATTTATGGCATCATAGATTATGACATGTAAATTTTTATTCTATATGCAAATTAATGAATTTAAGTTTAGTACCTATTATGCATTTTAATATAAATGAAAAATGAGAAATTTGTGTATTTGTGTAGAGGCTAAATTAGTCAAGGCATCGTTTTATTCGGTGGAACGAAGCATAACATCTTTGAAACTTATTTACACCGATATATGCAATTTAAAATACGTCCAAATAAAAAGTGGTAAAAAGTATTTCATCGCGTTCATAGATGATTGTAAACAATATCGTTATGTATACTTGTTGAAAGGTAAAGATGAAGTTTTGGAAGTGTTTAAGCACTATAAAATTGAAAATCAACTTGGTAAATGAATAAAGAGAATTCGTAGTGATCGAGATGAAGAATATATTACACCGTTTGAAGAATTTTGTTCAGAATTTGGAAAGATTCATCAAACAACAACACCATACTCGCATTAATCTAACAGTGTTGCTGAACGCAAAAATCGAACACTCAAAGAAATGGTGAATGCAAAGTTGATTAATTCAAGTTTACATCAAAACTTATGAGGGAAAGCTATGCTTTTGGCAAATCATACACCTAGTAAGATGAGCAATGCTACTGGTACATAGGCGTGTACATAATGTGAGTGGGGGTGGGGCCTACGCTACAGTGTCGTGGGCTCCACCACACTCGCATTATGTACACTCCTATGTACAAGTAGATTAATCCTAATAAGATACCTTACAAAAATAAGGTTGAATAACTTATGAGTTATGGAAAGAACGAAAACCTTCATATAAATATCTTAAAGCGTGAGGGTGTTCAACAAATGTACATATACTTAGACCTAAATAAATAAAGATTGAAACTAAGACAATAGAATGTGTCTTATCAGATATGCAAACAATAGTAGCTCATATTGATTTTTAGTTCATAAATCTGAAATACTTGATGTACATAAATGTACTATCATTAAGTCAATGAATGTTGCTTTCTTTGAAGATATATTTCTTTATAAAGAGAAAGAAATAAGTTTACACAAACGAACTTATGACATCGCAAATGAAAACTATCAAAAAGATGGTAATCAACAAGTAGAAGAAGAACCAATGTGCAGTAAAATGTAAATGATTCATAAGATATTTGATCCAATATCTACTAGAAAATGATCCAAGGACATTTAACGAAACAATGTCCACTCCCAAAGCTATTTTTTGGACATAAACGATTAATAAAGAAATTGAATCCATCATAAATAATCATACTTCGGAATTGGTTGAATTTTCTTTGGGAGACAAAGCTTTAGGCTGCAAGTGAATTTTCAAAAAGAAATTGAAATCGGATGGATCAATAAACAAGTATAAAACTAGACTAGTAGCCAAAAGCTATAAACAAAAAGAATGACTAGATTTTTTCAATACCTATTCACCTGTTACAAGGATCACGTCTATATGTGTATTGATTACAATCGTTGCATTGCATAATTTTGAAATATATCAAATGAATGTTAAGTCTGCATTTTTAAATGGTGAATTAGAAGAAGAAAAATATATGGAACAACTTAAAGAGTTTGTTGCTCCGAGAAACAAGAAGGTGTATAAACTTGTAAAAACAAGTATCGAAGTAATGGCATGAAAAAATTGACAAAACTATGTTGTCAAATGATTTTAAAATTAATGAAAAATATGCTAATCATGAAAAATAATTCGAACATTATTATCCCAACTAAGAAAATGTTGATAGAACATTTTGAAATGAAAAGTATGGGAGTAACTGATGTGATATTAAGGATTAAAATCTCTAAAACACTTGACAGCTTGTCATTATCTTAATCACTTTATATTGAGATTATACTTCAAAATTTTAAGGCGTTTGACGATAAATCGGTTAAAATATCAGTAGATTTAAGTATACACTTAGCCAAAAATACAGGTGATCTCATATTTCAATTAGAATATTCACGCGTTATAAACAGCTTGATGTACATTACCAGTTGCACTTGTCTTGATATAGCATATGCAATCAACAAATTGAGTAGATTTACAAGTAATCCAAGTAATGACCATTGGAAGGCATTAACTCGAGTTCTTAAATACTTAAAACACAAGGTTGGTTATGGATTACACTATTCCGAGATATCTTGCAGTGTTAGAAAGATATACTTATATAAGTTGGATATCTGATACAAAGGGTTCAAAGTCTACAAGTGGTTATGTGTTTACCATTGGAGGCGGAGCTGTGTCCTGAAAATCATCTAAACAAACTTGTATAACTCGATCCGCGATGAAATATGAGGTTATTGCCTTAGATAAAATCGGAGTAGAAGTGAAATGACTTTGTAATTTTCTCAAGAATATTCTATGTTATGAAAAATCGGTACCTACAATTAATATATATTGTGATAATCAATTGGCAATTGCAAGCGCACAAAATAGTATGTATAATGGTAAATATCGACATATACTTCAGAGAAATAATACCATTAAACAATTAATATTGAATGGTATAATTTTAATCAAATATGTTAAATTAAAGGAAAATATAGTGGATCCTTTGATGAAAGGACTAACAAGAAATCAAGTGTACCATCCTTCGAGGTGAATGGGTTTAAAGCCTATCGAATGGAATTACCATATCAGAAACCCTACCTTGTAGATTGAAAATCCTAAGATTTTGGTTTAATGAGACAACCAATTATGAAAAATTCAGGGTAAATCATCTACTTTCATTCCTACGTACCTAAAGTGCTAGAACAAAAGGTGTATAAGGGTAAGTGTATACTTTTAACGATTCCTATATCTTGAAAGTGGATAAGAGATGTATGATACAATATTATAGAAGATTAGCTATGTAAGTGTGAAGTGGGGCCACTTCTATGAGAATTTGAGGTTTAAAATTCTCTTAAAGTATTACAAAACCAAGAGTTGTTAGGCCAAAATGAACACAACCATTAGAACCAACGTGGTTAGATAAGTTATGGTTGGTACAATTGTTTTGATATACACGAACGGTTAAATAGTTCAAGACATTGCGTTCACTAATTAGCTTAATAAATTCGATTGTATTTAATTAAGGAATGTTCAAAGTCAAAAGCCACATATCCTGATGCTATAACTTGTCGTTTGTACTCATTTGTTAGAGTCTTCAATCATTTGCATTGTGTACTGCATATTGTGGAATTTCCATTCATGTAGGGATTGTTGGAATCGGTTAAGCATAAATATGGAAAAACGACTTTTGTGTCAACTTCGGCTAAATATTCAAACTTGATCCGATAGTCAAATTATGGAAATAAATAGACTAACTTTTTCTACTTGTTGAATACATCGTTGTGGTATTTTGGAATAACAAATCCAATTCCGGATGAATGAGAAATTGCTGGCCAAAGTTAGAATGAAGAGAGGAAAACTGGTTGAAAAATTGTTCAACTTTGTCGCTCGCCTGGCGCTCAGGCCGTAAGACTTTTGCTAGAGCGATAGCCGAGCGATAGAGTCTCCGTTTCTAATGCTCGAGCGATGCAAGAGCGACAAACGAGAGACAACAAAAGCTACAACCCTTGGCAAATGTTGCTAAGTTTCGAGGCGCGTCACTTCACTCACAACATTTCCACCTCTATAAATAAGATCATTGGGGACATTCATTACTTCATTACAATGATATGAAATTACAGCATAACATTAAATTTATCTTTTCCCAACCAAAACTTTGCATAAAAATTTGTTTTCCATTTCATTCTAGAAGGGGTACAAAAACCAATCTTCTGTTTGTTTTTCTTGTATTTTGGAAAACTGCAAACACGAGAAGATAGTCTTTGTATCTTGAGAGTTGATTGCCATCATCCGTAAGCAACGTTGCGGGGAAAAATTGACTTAAGGACAAAGAGTTCAACTTTTGTCTTGACTTTGCATCCATTTTTCTTGACGTGACTTTGACATTCTTTTTCTTTGGTATTTTATTACTCATTTTCTTACCGTTACTCTGTTCAACTTTTGGTAGTGTTGATAAATTTTGATTTTTGGTTTTAAAGTCATCCCTCACATCTATTTTCCATCAATAGTTTTAACTATCACATTCACTGATATAAGGGAAATTATAAAAAATCAGGGGTTTAAATATTGCTTTTTAAAATTCAGGTCTAATGTTTATTTGTTCAAAAATCAGGTAAATAAAAGCCCTAATTCACAACCCTAATTCACTAATTCTCCACTCTGTTTCTCTCGTCTCTCTCGCGGTGCTCTCTCTCTATCACTCCCTGAAGCGGCGCTGTAGTGGCCGGCCGGATGAAGGTGTTGCATCGGCCTGCGATGCTTCAGCATCGAGGCTACTGAGACGGCAATCGCTCATCAGCCATCAGTCGCGACGGCAATCACCCATCAGTCGTGACGACAATCGCAGGCAATCACTCTAAGGTGGTGTGGCGGTTGGGTGTGTGTGTATTGTGGGTGTGTGTGCAATGGATTTGTGGTGGTGGTGTTGATGTTGGTTGTGGTGGCGGTGCCGGATTTTTGGTTTTTTTTGTTTATGTTTGTAAGTGTCGGATTGGAGACGGTGTTGGTGGCGGTTGGCTGGTGGTTGTGAAGTTGGCTGCGGGTAGTGGTGGTAAGGTGGCGGTTGGGTGTGTGTGTACTGTGGGTGTGTGTGCAATGGAGTTGTGGTGGTGATGGTGTTGCTTCAAGGTGTGGTGGCGGTGCCAGATTTTTGGTTTTTTTTGTTTATGTTTGTAAGTGTCAGATTGGAGACGGTGTTGGTAGCGGTTGGGTGCTGGTGGTTGTGAAGTTAGCTGCGGGTGGTGGTGGTGTTGTGTGCGGCGACTATTCTGTGGTTGTAACTGTGGTGTTGGATCTGGTGGTTTTTGGTGGTGGTGGTGATGTTGGTCGTGGTGGTTGTTGTGAGGCAGTGGTAATGGTTGTAGCGATAGTGCAGAGGTGGTGGTGGTGGATATGATGATTTTGGTTTTCTGTGACCAAAAATATAATCTGTTACCTTAAAATTAGGTAATCCGTGATTGAAAATATTATCTGTGACCAACCATTTGTTATCTGTGACCAACTAATTTGGAAATATGTGACCGTGTGACCTATAAATTTTGATATGTGACCAACTAATTTTGAAATCTGTGACCAACGAATTAAATGTGACCTATAAAATTTTTGAACTGTGACCATAAAATAATCTGTGACGTATAAAAATTATTATTTGTGACTGAAAAATAATATGTGACTAATTAAATTATAAATCTGTGACCGGAATGATTGCCGGAATAGTCGCCGGAATGGTCGTCGGAATAGTCGCCGAAATCGGAGAAGAGTGATCGCCGGAGAAGAGTGGTGGTCAGATAATCCCCGGAACGGTAGGGGTGGTGCATGTGGGGTGGGTTTATTATATTATATTATATTAGAATTTAAAAAAAAAAAACCTGATTTTTGAATTGGTGTAAACTAAACAACTTATTTATGAATTTTTCCCTTGATATAAAACAGTAATTTAAAGGGTGGCCCAATCAATAGTTGGTTGTTGAAAAGCCCAGACAAGAAAGAACTCGGAGCTAGCATATGATTTGCAATTTCATGGTTTATACTGAAGCTGATGATTGAATATATGGATGATTTCAATTTAGCCTCTTTAATCTAAGTCAAAATAAGCAATTAATTTTAATCATATATTTCATGGGATTCACAACTTTTCAACCACAATTTTATCAACTTTTATCAAAATTTTCTTAAAATCTATTTTTACTTTTTAATCCCCATTAAACAGGGGCTTAATTATTAACAATTAGAAATTTTTTTATTATCTTTTAATTAGTATTTTCTGATAAATTAATTTTGGACTTCAAGTCAATATCTAAATTTTTTGTCATTGTTTTATATCAATGTTTTAAAAATCGGTCTGGGCATCGACCCAAAAAATGAAGAGGGTCAAGGGTCAAAGGATTGAACCGAGGTTGAATTGGTATCGAACCAGATGCTAAATTAAATTAATAATATGCTTAATATTAATACAAATTACTTTTAATTTCGTTTGGTTTACTTGTATGTAACTTCCAAATAAAATCAAAACGTAAAAGCTTCAAATTTCAAACAAATGAAGCTGGCAGCTAACATGACTGTTGTGATGTGACCTAAATTCCATGTGAATTGAATGTTTGGTTGAATAAAAGAAGTTTAAGGAGTTTTAGTTATGAGAGTCCAAATTAATGGAGATCAAATTTCATCAATGATTGAGAGTTTGATTTGGAAATAACTTTGGGATGAAGAAAAATACCTTGAAGAAAAAACTACCGAAAGTGGGCGCCGCGGCGCTAGTGACAAAAGGAGAAGCAGCAAGCCTCGGCGCCGCAATGAAATTCTCCTCTCCTTCTTGTGGTTTTTTCCAATCTTGAATTTCCACATAAGTTTTAGGGTTCTTATTTGTTATTGTTTATTTTATTATTACCATTATTTTGCGATCAATTCATAACAACGACAACCAGCGCGTTGTTTATATACTAATATTGTTAGTTGTAGTTACACATCCCATATCGGAAGCTCAACAACGCTATGGAAGAGGATTCTCCTATAAAATGAGCATCCATTGGTCAGAAATAAGAAATGAGCCTACTAATATAATAAGAAATAAGTTGGCCCAAAAAGAGAGTTAAAATTTTTTGTAAAAAGAGTCATAATAATTTAAAAATCATGTCCGATTTTTTGATTTACGGTTAAATCGGCCGGGTCAATGGGTTTTTACCGGTTTTTAATTATTCGGTTAATGTATGATGATATGATCGGTTATGAGGTCGGTTCACGATTTTTCGATTGAACCGCATGATTCGATTCGATTTTTATAACATTGTTTTATATAAGGGTTGTAAGCCTTATTGGCATTAAGTGGTTTTTGGAATTGAAATAAAATATTAATTGTTGAGATCTAGTCAAATTTCTTAAATTCTAGAAATTTGTTAATTAAAATTAACGAGTTTAAATTCTCCGTACTTGTGCACGAATCAAAAAGTTTTTGATGTTTTGATTTCTGGTATTCTTAGAATTCTAGAAAAACTAGAAGGTGACAGCATTCCTTTGAAATGAATGAAACTTCTATAACGTTTCGTTATATTATCTCTATCGCTTCCCCTCTTCATCACTTTCCATTTTGGGTTATATGATCATCAATGCCTCAAAATTCCAGACACCGTTATATACTTTGACATATGAACATGAGATGAGATTGTAAACCTAACTAAAAGTGATGTTTATCTCTTCAACATAGATGAATTTGAATAGTTTGATTACTAAGGTGAGCTCAGGAGTCAGGAGGGTTGAATAGTTATCTTGGTTGAAAAGGTTGTAAAATGTGAATCTCTTCAACATCATTTACACCATTTTGCACCAAAATGGTGCAAATTATGGGGTTGGTTTGGAGCGGGATTGCACCAAATTTTTGGTGCAAATGGTGAAAATGATTAAAGGGATAATTACATAATTCCAGGCATTTGAAGATAACAATTCAAAATTCAGGGTTGAAATTTCGTTATTCACAAATCAAGTACCAATATAATACAAACCCTATCATTTTTCATCTCCCCCCTTTCTCTCTACCATCTTCCTTCTCTCTCTATATTCTCTCATCTCTCTATCACAGACACCACTGGTTCCATTGCCACCATCGGCAGCGTTCATGACGGCGACGACGCTATGAAGGAACCTCACCGGCGACGATTCTGTTTATCCTCTCTCTCTCTCTCTCTTTCTCCCTCTCTCTCTCTCTCTACTCATTTGAAGCAACCTCACTCGTTGGCTCCATTGTTCTTCGATCTCCATTTGGGTTCTTCGATCTCCCAGTCGGCAACGTTCACTCACTCAAGCGACAAATGATTTTTGCACTCCGTCAACGCAGCGTCGTGACGCTGCTGCGAACACAGCTTCGCGATGTTGCAGCCCTTCGACGCCGTCGATACGGGGGTGGGGAAGGGGTTTGGGGTGTTTTTTCTTTATCTTTCCGATCTGAGGAGGTTGTGGTGAATCGTTGATGTGGGCAATCGTATCGTACAGTTTGGTGGCGGCGGTGATTTGGAGATTGTTTGGTAGAACTGGTGGTTGTGGTCACAAGAAAAGGTGGTGGTGATGTTGGTTGCGGTGGCGGACTTGATGTTTTTGTAGGTAGGGTGGTGGCTGTGGTGTGGTAGTGTTGGGAGAGATGGTGGATTTAGCAGGCGGCGGTGGCGCAGTGGTTGATTGGAGGTGGTGGTGCAGGTGTAGGTATTGACGGTGGTGGTGGTGTTGTGGTGTTGGCGACGGTAAGAGTCACGTGAGCAATTATTTGGTTATATGTGACAAATTACTAAATCGTGACTTTAAAATTTGATAACTTGTGACCGAAAAATAATTTGTGACCGATAAATAAACTGTGACCTATAATTTTTTTTTGATCCGTGACCAATGAAATAAATTGTGACACATAAAATTTTGATTTGTAACTTCGAAATAATCTGTGACTAATTAATTTAATAATATGTGACCAATAAATAAGTTGTGACATATAATTATGTATATGTAATCACTAACAGTATAATTGTGAATTTATTATATTTAAATAATAATTATTTTTAATTAATTAACTAAATACTTGAGTTTTGTATTTTTTAAACTTAATAGCTGATTTGTGAATTCTTCCCATGATTAAACGGTGCAAATGTTGGAAATGCTCTTATAGTTCTTACAAGCCCGATCATGCCGCGTGTACATTAACTTTGATGTAGAACATATGATTGAATGGACTAAATAAGAATTGAACCGAAAAGGAAAAAAAATGTAATAGTGTAGGTATGACGGTCGAGCTCCGATTTAGGCTCATAATACGATTCCGGAAAGAGAACGACAAAACGAGTAAAACTCAATGCTTTGCTGTGATATAAGATTGATTTTGACCTTCCGAGTTTAGTGTTATTTTTGTCATTTAGTTTATTTCGAATTCTTTAAAATTTTAATTTGTTTAAACTAGATTTTCATGTAAACCTTATAAATAAAGGGTTAATTCATTGTTTTTTTATTATCTTACATTAATAAAATTTTCGTGAGTTTATTTTCATAATTTTGGCGGATTTTAAAAATTTTGTTCTTAAGGTTTTCACATGAATTTCTTGTTTCGCATTGCATCGAGCATTTACATTATATTTGACATCGTTTGACATAAAATTCATCATAGCCATTGATTTTTACAACACCATTTTACATCACTGACCAGATATCTGGCACATAGGGGATGTCAAGAAGAATGTCTACAAAAATGTACAAGTAGCTTAATTGTTACAAGCCTTATGTGAGCTTTCCAAATTAATGCTCTTTTCTTTTTCGACATATTTGCCTTAGTCTCTATTTAATTCAACTAAAATATGATTTTAAAAAAAAGTTAAAATCAACAAATTATTTTAATCACATATTTAGCACTTGTTTAAATTTCATTTTTCAATAATACATTTTTCGTCAAATTCATTTTCAACTATATATTCTCTTAGAAAAATAATTTTACACATAAACTTAAAATTTTTACTTACTTTTCAACCACACATTAAAAAAAAAAATCACTATTTCAAAATCTATTTTTACCAAATGATGAGACTCAAACAAAGGCTTAATAGGATTCATAATTTTTGTAAACTTTTTAATTCCCATTTGATCAATTTTTATCAAAATTTACTTAAAAATATGATTTTTAACAATACGAAGCTTAATAATATAGCATATTTAACAATATTAAATAAAAATTAAATCTTTGTGGAAACGTGGCCTGTCTAACTATAATTAGATCGGGACGGGTCAAGTTTCAATTAGAGTAATGATACGTACAACTAGGATTACAACCTCAATTTAACGTTAATGTAAATTAAATAATATGTGAATTTAAATTTAACTTATCATATAGTGCACAAACCTCATTGAGACTAAATAATATTACTATACTAGCCTCCCGGGGCACATCCAAGTTGGCAAAGGATGGGCACTGCTGGGCTTGCAACTTCAGGGTGGGGAGTTCGATTCCTGGATGGAGCAGCTGAGTGTTGTAATACTCAATTTGGGTGGAGCAGATTGGTGATGTAATATCCATGGAGGAAGGCTCCCTTGGGGCCAGGAGTATAAAGGGTGCAGAGACCCTGGTCAATTTGGGCATATCCCGCGATTAACCTCCACCCATCACTGAGGGACCGGGGATGGGTGGTCCAGGATATAGTCTAGTGTAAGTTAGGATACCTGGATATAAAAAAAAAAATATTACCATACTAATTAAGAGCTATGTTGCTGTTTCAGGGTCACGTGGCTTCCCTGGAGTGACAGGGCCCGTGTGACCATGTCACGGTAGGTTTTTTTACTAATTGAAAACTTGTTTGAACTCCATTTTTTGTGTGAATTGTATTTTGAAATAGTAGATTGATGAAAATGTGTGGTTAAAAATGTAAGAAAAGTTTTGGGTCCCTTGTTTGATCCCCATTATTTTTAAATTTCATTTTTCTCTCTTATTTTCATCCAGACATTTTTCAATAAAATAACATTGTACGCAAACCCAAAATTTTTCCTTCTTGTTTAACTACACATTTTCTATCAAAATATTATTCCAAAATTCATTTTGGGGAAAAAAAAAAGGGCATTGAACATGCTCTAATTAGTAAGAGTCTCAATCCCTGACATAATTTTTGCCTTTTTCGACGTTAGAGATGATGTCACTGTCATACCGAGAATCTGTTTGAATCCCATTTTTTAGATAGAATGCATTTTGAAATAGTAAATTGTTGGATAATGTCATTAAAAATATAGGGAAAATTTTTGGGTTGCGTGTAAAATTATTTTAGTAAAAATACGTGATTAAAAAGATAAAAGAAAAAATGTATTTTTTAAAAAATGGGATCAAACAATGTATGAGTCTAGACTGTTTGAATACTTCCCATTCGCATGCCAACTCATCATTTTTGCCACGTCCATCCTATAACCATTGCCCAAAATTTTCCACGTGCCGATATCAATAACTTTTTTTCGACAGAAACCCCGTGTATTATTTGCGTATGAGCTGGCACTTTTTCCATGTATAAACCCATTTCAATTTTGACCTCTGTTTCCAACAATAAGAAATTCTGCCACTCAAAATCAGCTCTCAAGAAACATGCAGAGATCAGCCAAGAGATTCAAACAAGAAGTAAGTACCTCAATGAACCACCCACCGTTGACACCTCTGGCGCCACCACCACCGCCCCGACTCATCAGTGAGGAGGAAATTTCCGTCATGATAGCTACTTTGAAGAATGTCATAACTGGTGACGCTGCCACTTCTCATTTTGAATATGATGCTCAAGGGAAGGTGTTGTTTTCGGTTGCTCAAGGTACAGAGACTTGTCAGTTTTGCAGAATCCAAGGGTGTTTGGGATGCAATTATTTTGGACCGGCGGTGGCAGTGGTGGATGAAAAGAAGAAGAAGAATGTGGTGGTGAAGAAAAAGAAGAATTACAGAGGTGTAAGGCACCGGCCATGGGGAAAATGGGCGGCAGAGATTCGGGATCCTCGTAAGGCTGCAAGAGTGTGGCTTGGTACATTTGAGACGGCGGAGGATGCGGCACTGGCTTATGATAGGGCGGCGATTGAATTTAGAGGTCCAAGAGCAAAGCTTAATTTTCCTCTTGCCGATTACACCGCCGCCCCAGTCTCGGCCAGCAATCAACCTAGTCCACCATCTCAACATCATTGCAATCATCAGAAAATTCTGCATCAAGAAAATGCGAAAAACAATAAGATTTCGACAGAAATGGACGTTAAGACTAGCAATGAGATGGGTTTCTGGGATGTGATTGGAGAAGATGAAATTCAAGAATGGATGATGACAATGATGATGTATTCCAGTGGAAATGATTCTTCAGACTCTGCCATTAGGATCTAATTAGAACCCCTCCAGATAAGACACAGCAGAGGTGGTTTTTTCTTTTTTTTTTTGACAATAAAATATTCACATGGAGTCCACCCCCATGTGAGATTTCTGTAAGCCTTCCGTGAAGGGCCCCTATGTGAGATTTCTGTAAGCCTTCTGTGAAGACTATTCTGTCCACGGGGAAAAAACCTTAATATGTAACGAGGTTGACAACCTCTCACAGTTGTGGGTCCCACCGTGTTAAAAAAATAAAAAACTATGCACCCACCCATCTCATGTGTGAGTGGTTGTCAATCGAGGTTCTCAACCTCGATTGTACAAGCAGCACGGTTCGCATAGAATAAACCCAGTTATAGTTTTATTGAAGAATAAAGTTGCAAGTACAGGATTCTTTGCCAAAATAAAAAAAGGATGCTGATGTGGCAGCACCCTATTCGCCTATTTGTCTGTCTGTTTTTTTTTTCTTCCAATAACAACGTTCCAAGTGTACTTTCTGTTGATTTTCTCTGTACTCATAGACTAACTCGATATAGATTGTGTTGAAGGATATCTTTCTAATGTGATCGATTGCATAAACTTCGCAACAGCAATAGAATCGAATACAGTTGAGCATAATCATAACTATGTTGCATTTATTCTAGAGTGAATAATCGAATATAATGATTAATCTCGCGGGTTCAGTACTAAGTATTTCGACCATAAACTAGTAAGCCAGTCAACTTAACATGGACCTATGACCCATCGAACCTAGCAGGATAGATGTATATACAACTGTCAAAGTAATTTGAAGCTAAATTTGCCTTATTAACCATGCATTTTAAATGTTCAGAAAAACAAAGCAAGTTTATGCAATTGACGAATGGGGCCCAAACTGCCCGATAATATACCACGCGAGATGAGGAACTTTTGATCTAACTGGGTCAGGTGGGCCATACCCAAATTATCTGTCTTATGCCCATGTTTGACACCCATTTTTTTTTCATTCTATTTCTTTTTATTCATTTCAACCATTACTTTTTAACTACACAATCTTCCATCAATCGATATTCCAAAAATTATTTTTCAAGCAAAATGAGTGTCGACAGGGACTATGTAAGACGTGCTTAAATCGAGGTACTAAATAATAGAAACACATATTTAACATGTGCATATTTAATATTCCCTTGTGCGGGTTTAATTTTTCTTTGTGCGATTTCACTCATTAGCTTTTGGGGTCAAATCGAATTGAGTTGGTGTGGTGGTTTAGAGATCCTATGTACCACATTTTTTGGTTCTGAAATTTCAAACAGTTGAAATGAAAAATTGAAATCCTTTTTTTTTCAAATATCGTCACCCAATCACATGCTCCACGAGACCGCAATCGTGTGTCACGATAAACAAGTCCAAGATTTTCAATCCTTGATTTCTTTTAAAGCATCTTCTTCTTCTTCCTCTTCTACGCAGTTTTGAATTATGATGAAATTAGAAAAGTTTTTAGAGAATGCTATGATAATTATTGTATTTCAAAAGCTCATTCTGACAAGGATTAATAGATACGAAATACTTGGTGTTAAAAATGTATAAAATCTTTACTACTAGTTTATGGGGTTAAGCTAAAACTAAGAATAATCACAAACCCTACGTACGAACTATACTACTCAAAAATAAGACGGTCTAATTTTAATTTCACAAATCAGGTGATAATGCAAATTTATTAAATTAATTAATATATAATTAATATGAAAACAGTTTATGTTTGATAAGGAAGAAATTTTATTAAATTAATTAGATCATGATTAATATCGAAATCGTTATTATCATTTATCTAATGAGTATTTTTAAGAATCTTTTCATAATAGTAACACCCCAACTCATTCTCTCTCTTGAATCAAAACCACCACGTCTATTCTCTCTCTACAATACACACAAATTCACTCTCTCTACAATACACACACGTTCTTGAAATTAGGGGCGGACGCAGATCTTAAAGTTAGGAGTGTACAATCGAACTTACAAAGAAGTTGAGAAAAATTTTACAATCGAAAATTTACGTCCAAAAAAATCATACCCCGTGTAATTTTACATCCGAAAATTTCAATGAGATATGACTTTTTCGGATGTAAAATTTCGAAAAATTTTGATGTCATATTCCATATAAAATTTCATAATAAAATGATGAAAATTATATTGAGAAATTTGTATCGCAAAAATAATAAATATTAATGAAATAATTGATTTTTAAAAAAAATGCGAGTTAGGCGTCTTTTTTTAAGACTCACGTTTAACGTATTTTTAACTATTTTCGATATCTGTTTGGATTATTCGATATGCCCACAATGTGATTTTCGAAATAAGTTTTGAGATGACATAAGCAATTTATAGATTCGATTAGCATACGATCGTCGGCAAATTTTTAAAATTAGCATGTTATCGAAATTCAAATTTATTGTGATTTTGCCCATATTTTGAGGAGATTAAAATCAAATTTTGATAAAAGTTAAACAGTTATGGATTCTATGAATCATTGAAATGTAATATTAAAATTAATTATGAACTTTGATTTAAATTAAAAATTAGATTACAATCGATACTAAACATGATTTTATTAAATAAAAAAATCTCAAAAGTTGGGGAGGACACTTGCCCCCCAAGACCCCCCTAGGTCCGCCCATGCTTGAAATCCCAATAATCACAGTAATCAAAAGCAATGGAAGTCTATATCTTCCTCTGTATTCATTCTTCAACCGTCGGCATCTCGCTTAAACACCATATCCATCACCATCGCCGGCATTATCACCAAAAAGTTTCCCCGTAAAATCGCTGTATTACACTTTATTTCCACCCTTAGAGGTTTTGAAAATGGTTTTAACTCGCACTGTCGATGATAAGAGAAGGGAGAATGTGAAAGAAAAAAGGAAGAAAGATGTTGAAGAATCTTCATCACCCAAGAGAGTGAAGATGTCGGCATCAGGAGGGAATCGATGAAAATGGGAAATCCGATCTGTCCCTAAATTTTTTTTTGTGCATTTGCTTTACGGTGATGGTTGTAGTGTATAGGTATGTTGATTATAGCATCAATTAAGTTTTGTGACATGATTTATGTATGTGTTGAAGGTCACATTAACATGTCTGATATTATAATTCGTGCAGGATTGAAGATATTTAATAAAGTCTAGCAAATTGTTCCTTGTGAAGATCACAATAAGCTCAATACAGAGCGTCATCACGAACTTTGCGATGAAGTTCAATGCTGCCCAAAGAGATCCTTGAAGACACTTGCTTCTCGTACAACATGCATAGTAGAGAGATCATTGTGCAGCCTCAACTGATTCATTATGTGTTGCTGCGAGAGTTTAAGCAACCAAACAAGCAAGAAATGTAGTTTAACATCAACGGGAGATACATTTAGTTCTCTATTGCCGAATTTTGGATGAAAAACCATCTAGACTTAAGAATAGGTAGATCATAGACATATGTTAAAAAATAGACAAACTGGTGTTGTTTTTATGATGGAGTAGGTAGATGTTATCTTTACATTTGTAATTTGATTTGGTATTAAATGTAGATTGTTTTTCAAAGTCCTTGGTACAATGGATAACTATTTTTATCAAGGGCGTGTGAATGAGAATATGTGTATGATTTTGGTTATGTCATCTACGTAATGGTTTTTATGGAGGTAAAAATTTATATTCGTATATGTGTTAAACATGTCACATATGCTTAACCTGTCACATAACAGGTTGTTACAAATGGTCACATATGCTTAACATGTAAGAATTACACAATAATCACATTGAACACATACTCGGTCACGATCAGTCACAATTAATACATATACCGTCATAGGTAGTTAGAGGACAAATTGTCGCAAAGGACTAGTAACTTCTTACAAACTGTTAATGATCACATATTCACATAAATCACTGTTAAGAGCAAGACAATGTCCTAAACTTAGTACAATAATCTATCAATTTATGTAATCCACCAATACCCGAGTTCGAGAATCAATTGAAAGAATTTGCAACTACAAAGAATATCCTCATTAAAACAAAAAACTATGTTAATCTATATGAATTGTTTAAGATGTTTTTTTACTTTCAATTTTCCCTCTTTTTGGTTAAGTGGCACCATGTTTCTGCATATCTTACATTCGTGACCGAATTTACCACATCTTCTACATTTCACAACTTGTAATCTCTCACACACTAACTTCTTTCTCTTCTAGTAGAGCGGCCAAAACTCCCATCCCAGATCACACACAAATAACAATATGTCACATTCAATTCATTAAAATCCATAAACATTCATATGTAATAGAATCATATCTCGGATAGTCTACAAAAATCTGGTCACATTCAATCACAAGGAAATAAAAAAAAAGTACAGAATTTTACATTTAAATACAATAGAATAACATACTGAATAAATAAGTCACACATAGATGTGTACAGACCATAGAAATTTACATCTAGTGTAGACAAATTCACATACAGTCAATACATGTAGGGTCACAGAGAGTCGAGCAAAGAAATTTGGTCGCTGAATGTTTTGATTTCACATACTATCACGACTTTTAACATAGATGTCACAAATAGTCACAGTTAATAGAAACATGTGTCAATGTGATTGAAGCACATGTGTCAATGTGATTGAAGCACATGTACGGTCATAGATAGTCACATTGACAGTAGATAATGGCCATTGATGATTTTTTTGCCTCGCTATTTATAGAAAGGTGATTATAGATCAGTACATTCAAAAATGTAAATTATAAATAACAAATGCATACTATCAACCGTTAATTAGAAAACAGTCGTCACAAATTGAGTAAATGCACAAACTCACCGATCACGGTTAAAAGAAACTGTCTTGAATTTCGAAAATATCATTTACAGTGACTTCATAAGCTTATGAGTATCTTGTTATATGCGTGCCTTCAAAATCTGATCGAGAAATGCCAGCATTTGCTTTGGGTAAATCCAATTGGTCTACCAACGAGCTTTAGCGTATCCAAAAGAATGAATTTCAAGAATTTGTCACTATATTGTGACTATTATTCGTTGATTGTGGCTTGAAATCAAAGATTTAGGAAGAAATTATAGTGATTTTGGAGAGATTTTGGAAGTAGGGTGTGTAGAGAGAGAAATATTGTGTTTGATTATGAGAGGGAGTGTAACTAATATCTCTTAAATATGGATAATTCCAGTTATTTAGGATTTATTAAGATTATATTATCTCTATGAATAATGCTATGTGTACACAAACTTTCACACAATCTTTTACACCCCCCTCACATGGAGGGGGGTCCACACATAATAAAATAATCATGGGCCCCCCTCCATGTGAGGGGGGTGTAAAAGATTGTGTGAAAGTTTGTGGGTACATGTAGCATCACCCTATCTCTATATGTGATTCTTATGGTCTAGTAGCTGTGGATTTTTCCCGAAGGTAATGGTGCCTAAATTCTACCGAAGTAAAAAAGTCCGTTAATGGCCCAAAACTACAAGGTTTAAAACTGCACCCAGGCTAAAATTTACCTAAATGGAAATTATATAGACCCAGAGATTTGGAGATCCCATTTCATAAATCGTAGATTATGTTTACTAATTCAAAAATCAGATGTTCACTAATTATATATCCACTTTCCATTTTTAGTCTCTCTCCCTCTCCCCACGCTCTTATCCTCTCTCTGGCTCTAATTAATTAAAATCGATTTTTCTGTAAATTTCCCCATTCCTCTACCGGAAATGATACTTCCCACAATTTGAACTCATGAAATATTAATCTCAAGGCAGCCCAAGATGCAGAGACCTTGAATTCTAAATATTTGTCTTCCAATCAAAACATGTCAATTGTTAGTAATTGTTAAACTATTACTTTTTGCATGATGAGGTCAATTATTTGAGAGTGGTACTGTACTGGTTAATTAATTATTTCATAAATAAAATTTAATAATATCTGATTTTTGAAATTTTAAATATTTATCTCTTAATTTTGAAGTTAAACTTATGATTTTTTCCCTTTTACCAAAATCACAAAAGGTGCCTATTAGTATATGGATCGGCCCACTCGAAACCCAATTATGACCGTTAACCAAATGAACCAGTACACCTCACACGACATCTCCGCGCTTAAAAATAGAAAACTTCACCACCAAGCAATGCCAGGCACGTGTCAGCTTCAGATCTACGCCATTTGGACAATTGCCTTTATAAAAATCTAACCGCCTCCCGAATTTTGATGTCTTCCATTTCTCTGTAACGCTACTCTTCAGACTTCTGATTCTCTGAACCATCAAATTACACTCTTTCAGCTCGAATTCGGATCCCATTTCTAATCTAAGAGTGTGTAAAAATTTGTAACTTAGAATTTTATTATTTTCACTTCAAGCAAACGGTTTTTTGATTAATCGGAGAGCCAGAACGATGGGCGGTTCACACAGTCGTGAAGGCCTCGAACTCTCCGACTCGGAATATTCCGGCGAGGATGAATCAGAAGAGGAGAGTTCGGAAAATCACGCCGATGCAGAAGATCATACTCCAAATAGGAATACTAGGGTCCGTGCCGAAACCATGGATGTAATCGATTCTAGGCTCCAATCCTTGAAACTGAAATATCCAAAAAACCCTTCCTCTTCCCCACTAACTCCCAACGCCAATATTAAAAACGCCGTTAAGCTTTATCTTCACATCGGTGGCAACACTCCGAAGGCGAGATGGGTAGTTTCGGAGAAGTTGACTTTTTGTAAATTTGTTAAAAAAGTTGGTAATGATGATGATGGGGATGACGAGGAGGAAGGATTGGGTAGTAGGGAGGGATTCTGGGTTTTGAAAGTTGGGGAGAAAATCAAGTCTAAGGTTAAAACCGATTTGCAGATGAAATTCCTTGGGGATCAGTGGAGGGTAGATTTTGTGGATGGTGGGGTTTGGGCTTTAAAATTTCTGAAAGATGAGGAGTATAGGAATTTTGTCACAAAATTTCAGGACTGTTTGTTTGAGAATGTTTATGGGTTGAGAGCTACAGAGGAAAATAAAATGAAAATTTATGGTAAAGACTTTATTGGATGGGCGAAACCAGAGCAGTCAGACGATTCGATGTGGGAGGATGCAGATGATGGGGTGTGGAAGAATCCTGGGAATACTACAGAGGGTTTGTCAGAAAGAGGGAATCAAGATTTATTGGAGGAATTTGAGGAGGCCGCAACTGATGGGGGTATTCAGAGCTTGACCTTAGGAGCATTGGATAATAGTTTCTTAGTTAGCAATTCGGGGGTTCAGGTTGTGAAGAATTTTAGCCATGGGATTCATGGTAAAGGTGTGCATGTGAAGTTTGATGGTGGGAAATTGGGGTCCACGTCAGGGCATTCTGGGACACCCAAGAAGGCGCTCTTGTTGAGGGGAGAGACAAATATGATGCTCATGAGTCCGTTGAAGCAAGGGAAGCCCCATTCTACGGGGCTTCACCAGTTGGATATTGAGACAGGGAAGATTGTCACTGAATGGAAGTTTGAGAAGGATGGGACTGAGATTATGATGAAAGACATTACCAGTGATGCAAAGGGGTCACAATTGGACCCTTCTGAGTCCACATTCTTGGGATTAGATGATAATAGATTGTGTTAGTGGGATATGCGCGAGAAACAGGGAATGGTTCAGAAGATAGCAAGTGCAGGTTCACCAGTGTTGCATTGGGCCCAAGGCCATCAATTCTCCAAAGGAACGAATTTTCACTGTTTTGCCACGACTGGAGATGGATCAATTGTGGTTGGGTCACTTGATGGGAAGATAAGATTATATTCCAGGACTTCGATGAGGCAGGCAAAAACTGCTTTCCCTGGTCTTGGTTCACCTATTACCTCCGTGGACGTGACTTATGATGGAAAGTGGGTGTTGGGAACAACAGATACTTATTTGATACTAATATGCACCTTATTCACTGATAAGGATGGGAAAACTAAGACTGGTTTTAGTGGTCGTATGGGAAACAAAATTCCGGCACCTAGATTACTAAAGCTGACCCCTGTGGATGCCCACATGGCTGGTTCTGATAACAAGTTTCACGCTGGCCATTTTTCTTGGGTAAGTTACACTTTTCTTTAAGTATTGTGTATGACTCTTTTGACTTTTGTATGTGTGTTACCAAGTGTTGATCCTGCTTGTTGAATTGCTTGACTGAATTGTGGTTTATATAATACATGCTTGCTTGTTGAAATACACATTACACTGTCATTTCTATTAATTGACATTTCATAAGTTGCTGATTCGTCCCCCTTTCATGTTATGAATATCAGGACCATCTTTGCTGAAGATCAGTTGTTTATTAAAATGTTTGCGTGAAAGCTCACACCCCCTAGATATTTTAGGATGTTATTTAGTTTTTGGGCAACTCTTTTAGTAATTTGAGATTTAGCTAACTGTCTAATTCCTAAGATATAACTTTGTCCAATTGTCTAGCTAAGATTTAGCCTCTGTTTGACAAAACTTTTTGAAATTATAAGCCGGTAGATCCCATGAAATATGTGACTAAACATATGATAAAAGTTGGGTGTCCAATGAAATGTGTTGTTAAAAACGAAGTTTGACTTGCTTATAATCTCAAAAAGCTTCGTCAAAAAGGGGCTTTGTTTGTTAGTGCTCAAGATCTTGTTAACATATGTGCCTGACTTCATAAAGTATCTAAATGACTATTAGACTGTCATTTCAACAAATGCAGGATGAATCATTGTTGTGATTGTCATTGTGTGATATAATGCCGCTGGTTTCTTTTCAGCCTAGCTCATTTTCTGATTATTTTTTTGTCATTAGGTTACTGAAAGTGGAAAACAAGAAAGGCATTTGGTTGCCACAGTGGGCAAGTTCAGTGTGATATGGAATTTTCAGCAGGTGAAGAACAGTGCACACCATTGCTACCAGAATCAGCAAGGGCTTAAGAGTTGCTATTGCTACAAATTAGTATTGAAGGACGAGTCCATCATTGAAAGTCGATTCATGCACGACAAATTTGCTTTTAGTGACTCACCAGATGCTCCACTGGTTGTGGCTACCCCAATGAAAGTTACTTCCTTCAGCATGTCGGGCAAGAAATGACGTCTCCACGTGTCAAGGATTGCAACGTTACTTAGTCCCTTGACCCATCGCAGTCACAGTTTGTCGAACTTCGATCGCACATTGTAAATATTAGTTCAGTTCGATTTATAATTTCCTTTCCATTGTAATAGTTTATTTCAATTATAAAATAACTCTGATATTTGTAAACATTTAGTATGATTTCTCGTCATTTAAACATCTACTTCTATCACTTAGGTTTTTGTTCCGCAAGCTATTATATGGGATATTAATCATTCAAAAATCTTTCAAGTTTATTGGTGTTTGTCCCCTGCACCAGCCATTGTCATTTTCTACTTTCATTAATCAATGATCAATTTACTTTCAATACATCTAAATTTTGTGTTGCAAGCTTTTTGCAAATTGTAAATCAAATTTTCTTTCGTCCCGAACCAACCGAAAAAAGACGAAAGATAGTCTAACGGAACAGACTATTACCGCACGATGTCCCCTTCTGTGCCAAAAGAAAGGCAACCCGTGAAACTGGGTCGTGGATTTTCATTTTCTGACCAAGGTTTTATGTTCCTGTATAAATTCAGTTTCCTTCTGAAGATCGATTTTTTCTTCTTTTCTTTTTCATTGTAAGTTTTTTATTTGTTTGGTTTGATTGATCTTGTAAGTGGGTTTTATCTTCCTGTATAATTCTATCAAAATTCTTCCTATTATTTACTCTTACATTTAGAGAAATCGAGTCAACACTTTTTTTTCTAGTTCTCTCTTCTCTTTTGTATGATTGCTCTTTTACGGAGTGAGATATTGATGTAGATATCAGTAAGATGTGACTATATTTATTAGAGCACTGCTTTGAGTACAGGGTTTTTTAACAGAAAACATACAGGAATTTGAAATGAATGGAAATGATTGAAAGATTGGAGGGGAGAAAAAATACACACACGGATAGGATTCATTCATTTCAAAATTCTGGCATTTATTATATTTTCTGCTAACGCTTTCGTTGCTAGGGAAGATATTTCATACGGGCATTGAAGTTGCATCTATTGTAGAGGCGTCGTCATATATTGGGCCGATCTCATGAACCTCGAAGCGTACAGAACTCTACAGTTTTTGATATGGCGACCTGAGAACAGTATCGTCTGAAAGTGCTCACCTGGCTCACGCATGAATAGTCGCCGGAAGGGGAGGTGGGGTGGGTGGGTTAAATATATTATATTACAGTTAAATATTTAATTTAATATAATAATTGTGGAATATAATTAATTAATTCATGAAAAACCTAATTTTTGCAATTCTAAACTTTGAGGCCTGATTTTTGATTTTGGGATAGATAAAGTCTGAGTTGTGAATTTTTTTCCTAAAAAGTACAGCTCAAGCTGCCTTGGCCCGCCTCTACTGCTGCCAGCTAAGTTGGGCCACAGACCACCTCAAAATTAGGTCGCGCCGGATATGAGCTGATTTTAACAGATCTACTTGCAACATCTTCAAATTTGACGTATGGTTTAATACTGAGAAATATAAAATATCTTTGCGCACGCACTGATTCTTTAGACCTTGTGATATTAGTGTCGAAACAGGTAAAAATCTGTGTTACAAGATATTACATCTGTGTAACTTGTAAGTGGTTATTTCAATTTCCTCTAGCGCTGGGTTTAAATCATGGAAGGGATCTATGTCTTATATTTGAAATTGGAAAGACCGGATCGATGCACGGGTGAAAATTGAATAAAGCACACTCTGATACCACTATACGCTATTGAGGTTATTCAAAGAATGAAGTATTCCTTACAATTTGAAATCAGGAGCTCAACCTTTCACTAGATATGGCAAACTGGGATTCATATAGCTGATTTTAAATTAAAATTTACTAGTTATAGAACTTCGTTGTTGTATCTTCTTACAAATTACAATAATTAAGGGTCTTCAAGGTTCTTTAATAGTCAAAAGTTGATTCTGATACTAAAAAAATGATTTTGGACAAGTTTTTACATGACTTTTGAAATGTTCGAAGTTGTTTTTGAAATTAAGGAGTTATTTTTTAACATGTTAAGATTATTTTTCGAAATTGTTTTGTTCTGACCAAAAGAGATTTTGGACAAAGTTAATCTATTTGCTTCAGGAAGACCTTCTAGCAAAAAAAGAAGCACTACGAAACAGGTTTTGAATAATTTTTTGGACTTTAAAGAAGTTATTTCAACGTGGCTTTCTTAGGTAGAAATAGAAGTCTTGCTAAAAGAGCACTAAGATAACATAAATATAAGGAATTGTCTACTTGTATATAATAATATGTACATCGAGGTATCCACCCTCTTACATGAGTGCGGGACCCACTTGAATAAAAAATATTATATTCAAGTGGGTCTCACCCCCATGTGAGGGGGTGGACACCTTGATGTACATATTATTATGTACAAGTAGCAATGCTCTAAATATAAAGCCATCAAAACAATTTACTTCTATTTTTAACCCTTGTTTGATAGTCATTATTGGGGGAAAACAGTGTTTTGAATAATATATATATGTATATTTTAATTATTAATTTTTTTTTTTTTCCAAATAATGGTTGGAACTTATTATTGTCATCAACTTCGGTTTATTGGAGAACGCTGAGGGATGATGCTCCATTCAATTATGAATCAACCTATCTTGATGCACAGCCCTTAACCTGATTGATGTCCGACATTTCACTCCATTTCCATTTTCTCTATCCACTCTCCCTATCTCTCTCCACCTGAGACTTCCCATTCTTTCCTTTGCGCCACCCCCTCCTAAAATGTCCGCCTCCGTCTTCCTCCTATGGCTTGTCAGCATCCCTCTCGTGATCCATGCCAATACCCAGCCAAGAGGTATATATTTATTAAAAAACTCCATATTAATGCTTTTATTTAATATATATATATTTGTATGTATATGTATGTGTGTGAGATTGGCTAAAATTTGTATAATCGTAGGTTACCTCCTAAACTGTGGTGCTGATGAAGACGTAGAAGAAGGACCCCTCAAGTATGTCACAGATGATAATTTCATTACAACAGGAAACAAAACAACCTTAAAAAAACCAGATATATTGCCAATTTTGCAAACTCTTAGGTTTTTTCCCAATGTTGGTGCGAAGAAATATTGTTACAGTGTCCCTGCTATAAAGGGAGGGAAACATCTGGTGAAAACTATGTATTACTATGGAGGATTTGATGGAGGAGAGGAACCGCCGGTTTTTGATCAGATTGTTGATGGCACAAAGTGGAGCATTGTGAATACCACAGAGGATTATGCCCAGGGGCTCATCTCCTACTATGAGGTCATTGTTGTGGCGCATCATAAGTATCTGAGTATTTGCCTAGCAAGAAATGATCACACTGTTTCCAGCCCTTTTATTTCAGCTATTGAAGTGCATCATCTTGATGATTCAGTTTATAATTCTACCGACTTCAAGAAATATGCGCTGGTGACTCTTGCTAGAAATAGTTTTGGCTCGGGTGGACGCATAATTAGGTATGAAATGTTTTCCGGAATTCTGCGAATTATAATTTGTTGTGCGTTTCTAGTTAGTAGAATTTGATATGTGAGTTTCTTGCTGAGAGCCATTCATTCATCAAATTATACGATAATGGCATGTTGAACGAGCACGAAATACTCTTAGTGGGGGAGCATTAGACTTAGGTAAAACAAGCTGATATATATACAAGAATTGGAGTTGAAATTTCTTGATTGTGAAACATTTTGGTTTCTAGATGGTAAACAGGCAAATTATCTTAGGACGACATGACATGGATCAAAAAATAACATTAAACTGCACAAGGGAGAAGTATTTGTGATCAGATTTTCATGTCTATAATGAGATGTATAGACAGTTCTTGTATTGAAAATAATTGTGCTGAATCAGTTTTCCAGAAGACAATTTTAATCGATACTGGCATCCCTTTGTGGACCAAAATCCCTTTGTCGCGAGTCACTCCAATGTAACTTCTTCAACATTTTGGAACATCCCACCACAGAAAGCGTTTGCAACAGCACTGACAACAAGCAGGGGGAAGATTCTTACAGTCAAGTGGCCGCCATTTTTCCTCCCTACACGGCGCTACTATGTTTCACTATACTTTCAAGATAACCGAACCCCAAGCCCATTTAGCTGGAGAGTTTTCGACGTTCATGTGAATAATGAAACCTTCTACAGCAACCTCAATGTCACCACTAATGGTGTGACTGTTTCTGGCACCGACTGGCCTCTTACCGGGCACACTGAAATTTCCCTGATTCCAAGGAACGATATGCCGGTTGGGCCTCTAATTAATGCTGGTGAAATTTTTCAGCTTTTAACCCTTGGAGGAAGGACCATTACTAGAGATGGTAAAAGTTCACTTTGAAAAATTACTCTTTTCCTAGTTACATGTATTTTTCCAAATACACTTGAATACTTTTTCGGGTATTCAACAGTGGTGGCGATGGAGGATTTGCAAAAAAGTCTCAACAATCAACCCGAGGATTGGGTTGGAGATCCATGCCTGCCAAGAGAGAACCCGTGGACTGGAGTAACATGCTCTAACGGAAAATCCATTAGGATTGTCTCCTTGTAAGTTCTCCGGTGTCAATTACAATAGCTGTTCGAGCAGGGTCTGTATTGAATAAACATATGCAGTACAACCTTAAAACTATGTATGATCTATTTATGAAGTAAACAAAGAAGTATAATTTCTATAGTTTCTTAATCCGGCTTTTGCTTTAAACTTTTTTTTTGGTGAATGCGTGAAGGAATCTGACAGGTTATGGATTATCAGGATCATTACCGAAAAGTATATCCAAGTTAACGGCACTCAAGCATCTGTAAGTAATTCATCTTTCTCGAATGTGCTTCCAGGCTCTTATTTGTCATTGATTCTCTGTTTATAATCAGAAAAAATTCCTTTTCAGTTGGTTTGGAGACAACGAGCTTTCAGGTACAATACCCGATATGAGTGGAATGAATGCTTTAGAAACTTTGTAAGCTCTTCAATTTTCACAACGGAATCTTCTAACCTAGTCGTGTTTTTTTCACCTTAATTACGACCTAATTACCTCTACTTGATTAAGGCATTTGGAGAACAACCAGCTAGTAGGATCAGTTCCTATATCACTGGGAGAATTACCTAATCTGCATGACGTGTAAGTTCTTCCATAGAAAGTTTACAAGGTGATGATTTTTTATGATTAACGCGCCACGCTATGATGAACAGATTTCTTCAAAATAACAAACTTAATAGCGGCAACCCAACATCTCTGAGGAAGAAAGATGGTGTTAACCTTAAGTAAGTCCTAATCTCAGAACGCTTTACAGATTATTCCAATCAAGAGTTCGGGTTTTAGGATCCTCTGTGATGAATACTTGTACACCTGCAGAAATATTAACCAGTGAAGATGTTTTTTTGTTCTAGGCTCACTTCGGTGAATCACCTGTCAGAGGAAGAATGATGTAAAACATCAGAAGTTACGACTATGCTAGCATGGAAGGTGTGCGGGAGCTTTGGATCGAGCAGAGATTGTACAATACGAATTTCAGAATGTGAATGTCACCAAGGAGAGATTGAAGGGAGAATTATATTCAATTGATGCTTGTGTACTTTTTATTTATAGTATTTTTACTTGTTAATTGTGAGTATCTATCATTCTACTAATCAACAAGATATGTAAAGCTAAATTGTAAATAGGTGCCTCCTAAAGAAAATTTAGGTCCTTATAAAAGTACCGTTAAATCGTGCAACAGATACATTTCAAACTTTTCAGGATCTTTATACGGTTTTCTTAAAAAAAATTTGACCAAAATTTGGGCATCTTTCAAAAGGACAAAATGGTAAGTTTATATTTTTCAACTTTCCTCACCTACTCACCCCCAAATTAACTCCACCCTTTTACAAAATAATCATCTGCATGAAGACATGGAGATGAAGATTTTCTTATTTTGCCAGTGTTTAATTTATCTTGATTTCCAATAGAACAAAGACGCTATAAAAGCTACTTGCCTTTTGGACTCTTTGACCGATTGCCACCCATAAAGGCAAGCTAACTCCCGTGTTGGTTATGAGTGAAGATTCATTGTCCATTGTTTACCATCTAAGTTATTATCTACTCAATTAAATATTAGGGTTCGTTTGATTGCAAGGGTGGAAAGAAAATGAATTTCAGGAAAAATAATTGTCTAAAAATTGTTTTACAGTGAATTGTTAATTAAGTGTGTTTGATTGGTATAATTTTACACCCGGAAAATTTTTGAAATTTTGGATTTTTTTTGTTCATGTTTGACTTTATTTTACATGGAAATTGTCCATTAAAGTATTTTTTTTTTTTTTTACAATTGGTTTTGAAATTTGTTACCAGTGCCAAAAAGTAAAAAAAAAAAAAATTGCTCGAAAACTATTTTTTCATCAAAATTTAGTGTTCGTTTAGCTTTATTTTAGATGGAAATTGTCTATTAAAATGAATTTTTTTTTTTTTTTTTTTTTTTTTTTTTTTTTTTACGATTGGTTATAAAATTTGTTCCAATTGCTTAATAAAAAAAAAGAAAAAAATGTGGAAAAACCAATTCAAACAAAAATGGGAAAATATG
Source organism: Fraxinus americana (assembly GCA_035079005.1). NCBI lineage: Eukaryota > Viridiplantae > Streptophyta > Magnoliopsida > Lamiales > Oleaceae > Fraxinus > Fraxinus americana. Next base: position 8,817,424 of record CM068714.1, read on the forward strand.
CATGTGTGAGGTGTTTGTGGAAAATCATTTCCATGAAACTTTTGTGCCATCAAACACTCATAAAAATGGAAAATGGAATTTGAATTCCGTTTTCCATGGAGAATCCATGGTATCAAACATGCCCTTAAAATCTCATTTTTAATTAATGTCATCTATTTTACTTTTTCGTCATTAAGGGTCCGTTTGATTGCAAATGTGAAAAGAAAATAAATTTTAGGGAATTGAATTGTCTAAAAATTGTTTTATTGGGAATTGTAATTAATTGTGTTTGATTGGTATAATTTTCCACTTGAAAAATGTTGAAAGTTTGGTGTCAGTTTGACTTTATTTTTTATAAAAAATTGTACATTAAAGTGATAATTTCTTTTATCATTGTGTCTAAATTTTGTTTCACTTGCCAAATTTTTTTTTTAAAAAAATTATCATCATACTAAATACCATTTGTTTGGCTTTATTTTGTATAAAAATTGTCAATAAAAGTGATAATTTTTTTTACCATTGGTTCTAGAATTTTTCACAATTACCAAAAAAAAAAAAAAAAAAAAAAAAAAAACTGGAAAATGAAAACCCACCTAAAAGGTGTGAAAGCAATTTCAACAAAATCAAGAAAAATTTGTACGTGTGAGAGAAAGTGAAAAAAAAAAAAAAATTCCATGAAAAATTTCTATTATCAAACAAGGCAAAAGTTAGAAAATAGAAAAAGAATTCCTAGTTCTATGGAAAATTAAGGGTATCAAACAATCACAAAGTCTCACTCTTACAACCATTAATTTCACCACTAACCCACCTCTCTCCTTCAATATCAATTTATGTCTTTTTTTGCTTCTTAACAAAAAAATCTGTTTGGTTCTAATAAATTTCAATTACAGTATTTGGTGTTGCATTTCTTTTTAGTTTTAGTTTATGGATGGTTTGAAAGTATTTAATTTTTTTTTTTTTTTTTTTGGAAGGTTATGGATGACAAGAGTAATTTTACGAAGAATGTCAATCTCGTAGAAGTTGGAATTTGACCGTGGAGATGAGAAGGAAGACAAGGAAGCTAAATTTAAGGAAAGAATATTGTACTCTCAAAACTAAATTTCAATTATTCAATTTTTTTGTGATAATGAAATACTACAAATGAACAAACTTTTTTATATTACATTTCGTACATAAAAATTAATTGATAATACATGAATTTAAACACCTATTAAAACTTCTAAGTACATAAATAGAAACAAATTAATTCATAACAACTCCAAATTTATGTAGATCAAGATTCATTGAATTTAGATTAATATCAATATTAATTAATTGAGAATTAATAACACGAAAATTTTGTAATATTGTTACATATTGAAAAAAAAATTAAGGTATTATTGAAATAATTGAATTATAACAGGATTAGAATCGTTCAAAAAATAATTCTCATTTAATATGATAATTAATATATTATAGATTCATGAATAGCATTTTCATCTAGATGCTCCGCTCGAAATGTAAAGAAATACTCGATAGATACATATTATGAGATGTTTTGGTTAAACTCACAAATTACTTCTAAGTTTTAGAGTAAACACATACCTATTGATCAAATTATAAAGTGAGTTTTTTTTTTTTTTCAACTAAAAATAAGAATTCGTGTCGAAATATGTAATTTTTTGTTTAGGAGTTATTCGACAAAGTTTTTAATAAAAGCTTTAGCGAATTTTTATAGAAATTGATGAAATGGTTGTTTGATAGGACTTTTGCTTCTTGTGAAAGAGTTTCCTGAGAAAAGTGTTGAAAACTAATTTTAAAAAAACATACTTCTTCTTTCAGAAGAGCTTTTAGAGTAAGCCGCGTATAAGGCATGTTCCAATACGTGGCTAAAATTAATGGTTGACTTTAACATCAAAGCATGAAAAAAAGGCGCACGTTATGGCAAACGATCCCTCATTTTGGCCGGATTATTGACCTGTTGAAAAAAGTGGTAATTGGGTCAAATAGCCTCTTCAATAATATAATTTGGGATTTTAGCCTTTGACCAAAAAAACATGTTTAAAATAAATAGTTTAAATTATAATTTATAAACTACCTCATATACCCTTATTCAACAAAACTAAATGAGTAGAAACGTCAACCATACGTTTAAAACGATCAGATGCGGTTTTGAGTCACATGTCTCGATTTCACTCAAAAATTAGTTTTATCATAGTTTGAAACATCTTAATAGATTTGTACGTGTTAAATTAAGCCCTTGTTTGCCCCCCATTATATCTCATTACATTACATTAAATTTTTCTCTCTCTTCATCTCAACCATACATTCATCAAATAAAATAATAATACACACAAATCTAAAACTTTTCAACCACACATCTCCCATTAATCACTATTCTAAAAATTTTCAACCCCCTAAAAATCTACAATAATGGGGGCCAAACAGTGGCTAACTAATTTATTGAGTATCTTATGTGGACACGAGGGAACATAAAGTGAAACGAATACATTTTTTGTTAAAACAGGGTATCTATTTCACTCTGAAACTAGTAAAATAGTGTTTGAAACATCATACATGACTCGTACACATTGAACGACTACACGTGCTATATTTTTGGATACTGTACTTGCTACTTAGTTTTTCTTTATTGTCAAGTACAATGCAGTTTACTACCATAGAGTAACTCACTATAGTTTGAATAAATGTATTAATGGACGTAGCTAGGATTTCAATTTTGGGGGGTGAAAATACTGGGGGTGGAGGAGGGCGGAGCCCCCGAAATTTTTTTAATTAAGAGGATTGAAAACGATGATTTTGAGTACCAAAATAGGTCAGTTAGATTGACTGACCAAAAAGACAATCAATTTATCGATACAAAAATAATATGTCCATCATGTATTTAACTCTATACAAATTGAAAACATGAATGTTAGATGGACATCAAAAAGACAAAAAGTAAAATGTCTATCTATATAACAAATGGTAGAGATAACTTGGACATCTGAAATTAGTCATTCCGTAAGGGTTTTTAATTAGGTCGGCTTGGGAATTGAATTTTAATTAGTTGGGTCTGGGAATTGGGAACTTAGCTTTTAAATTGGATTTGAGCCATTTATTTATTCAAGTAACTATTGGATCTTTTGTTTAGGTGTAAGATTTTTGTATGGTTGAATTTTAAATGGTAAGTTATTGGGTCAATATTTATTAGTGGAAAAAAAATTCAAAATTTTGCGGGGTCAATTCAATTTTTTTAGGGGGGTGAAACTGAAAAATACATTACAAATTAATTAGAAATAGTGGACCAGCGGACAATGTTGGGGGGCGGTCGCCCCCTACCCCTAGCTCCGTCATTGAATGTATCGATCGCAACATCGAAATAGAGTTAAAACTCTCATTCCTAAACTTTCATGTGGTTACGGGCATTAATGAACCGAAACGAATACTAAATGAGTAGAAACGTCAGCCATACGTTTAAAATGACTAGATTTCGTTTTGGGTCAGGGGGTATTGATTCACTCCGAAATTAGTAAAAGATGCTTTGAAAATATACATGACTCGTACACATTGAACGACTACACGTGCTACGTTTTCGAAACCACACTTGCTACTTACGTTTTTCTTTATTGCCAAGTATATTTCCTACCAGATTATGGAGTGACTCATTATAGTTTGAAAAAGTGTGTCGACCACAACGTCAAAATATAGATAAAACTTTCATCCTTAAACATTCATGTGGTTATAGACGTGAATGAATCGAAACGAATACTAAATGAGTAAAAACGTTAGACATGTGTTTAAAACGACCATATGCCATTTTGGTTTGCACAAACAGTGATGCTGTTATAGTTACCAAAAATCATATAAAAATAGATATCAAAATTTATAAAAAATCATCACAATTTCAAGATTAAATTCAACAATTAACATCCATCCATAACAAACGTGAATGAATAGAACTGAACACTAAATGAGTAAAAACGTCTACCATACATTTAAAACAATCAGATTCCATTTTAGGTTGCAGGGTGCAATTTCATTCAAAAACTAGCCGATCGTAGTTTGAAACATCTTAGAAGATTTGTACATGTTGAATTAACTAATTTGTTGAGAATATAATGAAATTTGTATTACTGACCTTTATTCGTAGTGAAGTAGAGTGTAAGTTACTTACAGAACAATATTGTTGGTCACCATCGAATGAACTTTGTATCTAACTCGCCGTTCATATATGATAAAAACTTGAATTTTTTAATTTTTATATAAATATAAGTGAATATAAAGTGAAATGAACACAAAATTAGTTAAAATGACAACTAGCCATTTACAATGTCAGCATGTCATTTTGGGTCACAGAGTCTCAATTTCACTTTAAAATTGTTCGATCATATTTTTGAATATCTTAAAAGACATATAAATTAAATAAACATTGAATATCTTATCTATAATTGAAACATAATGAAATTTAGGATATTTACCTTCATTCATATGAAGAATAGTATAGTTTACTCATGGAACGATGTTGTTGAATTGAAGCGGACATTAAATGAGTAGAAATGTCAACCATACGTTTAAAATGATCATATGTCGTTTTAGGTCACGATGTCTCGATTTCACCCAAAAACTAGTGGATCATAGTTTGAAATATCTTAGTATACTTGTACATGTTGAATTAACTACTTTATTGAGTATCTTACGGACGTGAATGAATCGAAACAAATACTAAATGAGTAAAAACGGCAGTCATACGATTAAAACGTACATGCGCCATTTTAAGTATCCAAAACAGCAATCAGCTGAATCAGTTGAACTGAACACTAAATTCGTAGAAACGTCAGCTATGCGTTTAAAACGACACCATGCTGTTTTGGGTCACAAGGTCTCGATCAAATAATGAATGAAAGTGATGTGAATTGAACACTGAATTAGAAAAATGGCAATCATACGATTAAAACGTCCATGCGACATTTTAGGTATCTAAAACAGCATGTTGAAACGGTACTTAGTCGTTTAAAAAGGCATGTTGAATAATTACATGTTTTCTCTTTTGCCCTATACCCTAAAATCTAACCTCAATACCCTAAAACCAAAACCCTAAACGGCAACCCTCCGTTTAAAATGATTGGATGCCGTTTGGGGTCATGGGGTATCGATTTCACTTCGAAACTAGTAAAATTGTGTTTGAAACTTCATACATGACTCGTACACATTGAACGACTACACTTGCTGTGTATTGGATACCACACCTGCTACTTACGTTTTTCTTTTTTGTCAAACGTAGTGTAGTTTACTATTGGATTATGGAGTGATTTACTATAGTTTGAACAAATGTGTCAACCGTAACGTCGAAATGTAGTTAAAACGTTCATCCATAAACTTTCATGTGAATACGGGCGTTAGTGAACCGAAACAAATATTAAATGAGTAAAAACGTCATCTATACATTTAAAACGATCAGATGCTGTTTTTGGTCACGGGGTATCGATTTTATTCCGAAACTAGTAAAATTGTGTTTGAAACATCATATATGACTCGTACACATTAAATGACTACACGTGCTATGTTTTGGATACCATACTTGCTACTTATGTTTTCTTTATTGTCAAGTGTAGTGCATTTTCATAGTGGTGGTCACTATCGGATGAACTTTGTATCTAACTTCTTGTTCAAATATGGCAAAAACTTGAATTCGTTTAACTTTTATATATATATAAGTGAATATAAAGTGAAATGAACACGAAACTAGTTGAAATGACAACTAGCCATTTAAAATGTCAGCATGTCATTTTGGGTCACAGTGTCTCGATTTCACTTTAAAACTATTCGATCATATTTTGAACATCTTAAAAGACTTGTATAAGTTAAAAAAACTAATTTTTTGAGTATCTTATCTATAATCGAAGTATAATAGAATTTAGGATACTTACTTTCATTCATAGTGAAGACTAGTATAGTTTACTCATTGAACAATGTTGTTGATCACTATCGGGTGAACCTTTTTTTATTGATCTTGAATGTTTAATGTTGCTTATCGATTTTACTCTAAAAGTAGTGAAAAAAATTTTACTTTCATTTTTACGTGGGTACGAGAGAATATAAAGTGAAACAAATACAAAATTAGCTAAAATGTTATCAAATCATTTATAACGATAGCATGTCATTTCGGTTATGAACTCTAAATTTCACTCCAGATATAGTTAAAACATGTTTTTCAATAATTTTCATATGGATACGAGGGAACATAAAGTAAATTAATACAAAATTTGTTAAAATGACACTTCATCGTTTAAAAAGGCTTGTTGAACAATTTTATGTTTTCTGTTTTGTAAACCCTAAAACCTAAACCCTAAACGGCAACCCTCCGTTTAAAATGATCAAATGCCATTTTGGGTCAGGAGGTATCGATTTCACTCCAAAACTAGTAAAACGGTGTTTGAAATATCATACATGTCTTGTACACATTGAACAACTACACGTGCTATGTTTTGACTATCACACTTGCTACGAACAGGAAATTAGCAAAAATGATATACATATATTTAAAATAACTACATGTCGTTTTGGGTCACGGGTTCTTGATTTTTTCTTCGAAACTAGTAAAAAACAATATTTCAAATATCATAGATATGTTGTACAAATTGAACGATTGCATGTGTTATGTTTTGTATACCATACTTGTTACATTTTTCTTGGTGGTCATATGTAGTATAATTTACAATCGGACGTATGATGTGACTCACTATAGTTTGAACTTTGTGTGGACTATGACGTCTAAACTAGTTAAAACTTTTGTTCTTACACGTTCATGTGAAAACGAGCGAGAATGAAGTGAAATGAACACAAAATTAGCAAAAATGATATACATACGTTTAAAATGACTACATGTCATTTTGGGTCACGAGCTCTCGATTTTTCTTCGAAACTAGTAAAAATAATGTTTGGAACATCATAGACAAGTTGTACATATTGAACGATTGCACATGCTATGTTTTATATACATTTTCCTTGGTTGTCAAGTGTAGTGTAATCTCCAATCGGACGTATGATGCGACTCACTATAGTTTGAACTTTTTGTGGACTGTGACGTCTAAATCTAGTTAAAACTTTCATTCTTACACTTTCATATGAAAAACGAGCGAGAATGGAGTGAAACGAACATGAAATTAGCAAAAATGATATACGTACGTGTAAAATGACTACATGCCGTTTTGGGTCACGGATTCTCGATGTTTCTTCGAAATTAGTAAAAACAATGTTTAGAATATCATAGATAAGTTATATATATTGAACGATTGCACATGCTATGTTTTCTATACCATACTTGTTTTATTTACTTTATTTCGTAGTTGAGTCTAAAAAAACTTACTTACGGAACAATGGTGTTGGTTATTATCGGGTGAACTTTATGCCGATAAACGGGTCCAAACATAATGAAAACTTCTATTCGTTCATTTTCATGTGCATACAAGTGAAAATAAAGTAAAGCGAATACGAAATTAGTTGAAACGACACCTAATCGTTTAAAATGGCAGCATGTCATTTTAAATTATAGGGTCTCGATTTCACTCCAAAATGAGTCGATCAAATATTAGAACATCATGTAAGATTTATACAAGTTAAACAATCTAATTTATTAAGTATCTTATCTCATAATTGAAATTTAAATTATTTACTTTTTAACGACATCATGTTGTTCTACATGGCGGGACCTTGATTTCACTACAAAACAAGTCGACCAGACTTGGAAAACTTCCACTCTTTCATTTTAATGTGCATACGAGTGAATAAAGTGAAATTGATACGAAATTAGTTGAAACGACACATTATCATTTAAAACGGCTGCATGTCATTTTAGATTATAGGGTCTCAATTTCACTATAAATGTAGTGAAAAATTATCTACGCCAGTTAAAATGTCGCCAAACCGTTTATAAATACAGCACGCCGTTTTGGATCAGGAACTCTCAATTTCAATCAAAATATTGTTAAAACTTGTTTTTATTAACTTTTATGTGGATACGAGGAAACATAAATTGATACGAACATAAAATTAGTTAAAACGGCATTCAGTCGTTTAAAACGACAGTATGCCATTTTACTGTTGGTTTTAAATTATGGGGGATTTGGTAAATTTTTGTTTTAAATTGGATATTTTAGATATTTCAAATGAAGGGTGTTTAAGACTTTTAACACATAATGAAATAAACTAAAGGCTAGTTAACCAAAAAGTATTGAGATGGACTATTTTACCAAAGATTATTGTTGACCGGTCCTTTTAATCAAATCCCCCTTAAAAAAACATGTCAAGTATGAATTATTCAATAAAAAAAGGCGCACGCTATAAATATGCATCCACTATTTCATTTTTTTCTTGCAGCTCTACTGCTCTGTACTAAACTCTCAACCTTATCTCTTCCATCTGCTCTGCAGCTGCTGCACAAATTTACACCTTCATAAACATATACACACAATAACACTCATCCAATGCTCGCGCATTTATGGTAATTTTCAAAAAATTGTGTTATTTCGAATGTTGCCAATAAACCCTAGTTCAATTTTCCACCTCCCAAAACCACTGCCGGCATTCCCCGTTCTCTGCCCTCCTTCTCCACCGACCACCGCCTTCCGCTGTCGAGCGACCGCAAAGAACACGTTCCCTCTATGGTTGTTCAATTTGACTGCCGTTTCCGACGCCGCTGGCAGAATTGGAGAAAGATTGTCCGATAATATTGGTGCCACCACTACGAGCAACAATAATAGCAAGCACACGAAAATAAATGCGAAAGAGAAGTGGTCGAGCGACAGTGAGAGCTACTTGACTAACGATGGAGATGCCCTGCCTCTCCCGATGACCTACCCGGGCTCCTCCCCAGTGTCGCCGGAGGAAATCGACAAGAGGCTCCGGTGCGAGCCCGAAATAGAGGTCAGGTTTGAGTTTTTCTCTAAGTAGACTGTATGTTATCCGATATTAATAATTTAGGAAAAAGTTCCTTTTTATCGTTTGGTTATCACCTGGAACCTGTTAGTATGTATCCTGTTTCTAAAGATGATTGTGTATTATGTTTTCAAACTGGTGGATTATGAATAAACACTTGACTCTTTTGATGTTTCATTGTTCTTTTAATTGAAAATGATGATGTTCTATCAGGAAGAGGAACTCTATCAATTGTTTTTTATTCAAACTACTAGAAAGCTAATCTCGTTGTTGAAAACAGTAGGTTTTATGCAGCTTTACGAGTGAAGCTCTGTAGTACTGATGTTTGAAAAATCAACTGTGCTTAAACTTTTGCTTTTCAATCTCCTATATTTTTTCTACAACCGAAGATTTTCAAAATTCTTTGGCTCTGATATATTATGATGTTTAAATTGATGTGCTTCCAGTTGGATCAGGTTTTTCGTTCTAAATTTTATTGAATTCCTTTTGCTATGAAATTGCAGGATTGCAAGCCAATGATTTATGAATGGACTGGAATATGTCGGAGCTGCCAAGGAACTGGACTAGTCAGCTATTATAACAAAAGAGGGAAGGAGACCATTTGCAAATGCATACCTTGTATGGGCATTGGTACTACTTTCCCTTACCTCTTAGTTTGGGTATTTAATTGATCTATTTGGGGAGTGAACATAATTGTGTAACTGATGGACCTGACTGTTCTGTTTTGCATATTCTTTTCCTCCATGGTATGTATTGTCATACAAAGAGGAGGCACAAGCCTGTAGTCTTGTCAATTTTGACACCATTGAGATTTTAGTGAGGGCAGAAGATTATAACTGTAGTCTTCTGCTTGGTAAGGTGACCTGAATTTCTTTAGGAAATTGATTTGAAATCCTAGAGCTTATAAATTCTTCTTAATGCTGTGCCGAATATTCACTCTTCAATGCCGAAGTGTAGTGTTCTAATGAGTCAGATTTCAGTTAGTTTATCGGAAATTTATTGATTGCTTGTGTTGGGTGTCTGATTACATTTTGTGCATAATGGATTGTCTGACTTTAAAAATTTTAAATGTGCGAGTTCTCTGAGACAAGCACTTTTGTTTTTGTTAAAAAGAGAAATCTTTGTGTGTCCTTAAGATTGATGACTTCATGACACTCTAAGCAAGGATTGGTGACACGGAACTCGTGCTTAAAAGAGAAGGGGGGGGGGGACTGAATTTTATTTATGGTAGGATTTCATGTCATTTTGGCTCAGCCTTTTGTTTTGTCTCGTGTCAGTATGCTGCTAATACTTTAGAGCTTGTTTGGGAGAGATTTTTGGGGAAAGAATTGATTTTGAATAGTGATATGATTGGAAATGTGTGGTTGAAAAAGAAGAAAAAATTATTGATATGATGGAAAATATTATTTTATTGAAGAATGTGTGGTTGAAAATGAGAATTGATTTACTGTAGAAAAATTTAATCCCTCCCAAACAGGGCTTTAGTCTCTACATTTTATTACCTTTTTTCATTATCAATAGTGTTTCAACCATTTAATAATATGTTGGACATGTGCTCTTCCCATCATTCATGGCCTGTATTTTGGTTCATATTATGTTTACTTAGAATCTTGGTGTAGAATAATCTTTGCTGGACAGATTCTAAACATTTTAGTTTCCTCTACCTAGGCCTTGGTCTAGTAGGATAACTGTTTTAGGTCTGTCAATATTTATGCAATCTCTTTGTTTTAATCGACTAGATCGTTAAGACCATTGGAGATTGTATAGTGGGATTTGTCCAACCCCTGTGAGAGTGATTGTGCTTCTCTCCTCTCATTTATTCCTTCTCCTCCTCTCATCAGATTTAACTGTTCTGGAGTGTACCCAAAACCAGCCCAAAATCATTCACTCTCCGACTCTTTAATAAGTCAAATCTTCATCCATCCGTTGCCTCACATATTTAACTTGGAACCTAAAAATTTCATCTTGTTCTCCTCTGAAATTGGTTAAAGCCTTGACTATCTCTCTCTATTTATTTATTTATTTTTTAAAATTCTCCTATCAGAATCAAATTTTGGTTTAGATCACAACAGAGTTAGGCCCGAAAGGTTATCCTGCATGAACTTCTTGAAAGATTGATAAATCTATTTATTGATTGGTGAATGTATGTTGGAGAAGGGACTCATTAGAAATGAAAACATCTCAAAAATGTGTGGGGGATGGGGGTGGGGATCAACCAATTCCTCTTCTAAATTGAAATCCCCACTTTTTAGTTTTGAAGCTGCCCATGATACTATAGAACAATTTAATATTGAAGAATCAAGAGATCATAAAAAAGAACATGAGTTAAAATTATTCAAGAGCAAGAAGAGTATGCAGCAGTTAAACATTCTTCGTTTTAGATTAGACATAGTAGTTTCCATTATTGCATCATATTTGTTCAATGTAAGCTCTTCTAGTCATTGAACCTAAAATGCAACACTCTTGCCATGGAAGTTCCCTCAAAACTCAAACGAACTTACCAATTCCATACACCTGTGCACATTTTTAGTGGTTCAAAATTGCGAATGTTTCAAATTAATGATTCATTAATTCTACCACAGCTAGTTTGAATTGACGCACTTCTTTAGCTGCAGGTAGTAGTCTGATTTGCGAAATCTGTGTCATCTTCTTACGTTAGTTATCTGGCTGTAGACCTCAATCACAATGCCGACATATCTGTCTTTGCAGGATATGTGCAGAAAATAACAGCACGCACTGATATTGATGTGATGGAGGACTTGGATAGTAATGGAAAACCACCTTGATGTAGATGCCATTTTTACTTGTAACCTTTCAGATGAACCAGTCTTGTAGACTTGTAGTTGCACCATTGAGGAGTCGATCGAATTTTTTTTGACATTACTATCTCAAGAAATACGGATGAAATATTTTTAATGACAAATACGAGTGCATTATGCCTTGTCCTAGAACTGATAATAATAATGTATTCTTTCAGTTACCTCTTTTTTCATTAGGGTCCGTTTGATTGTAATGGTGGAAAATGGGTAGAAATAAAATATTTTACAGGGAATTGAATTGCCTAAAAATTGTTTTATTGAGAATTTTAATTAATTATGTTTGATTGGTATAATTTTTCACATGGAAAATATCGAAAGTTTGGTATCCGTTTGACTTCGTTTTTCATGGAAAGTGCCCATTAAAGTGATAATTTTTTCTACCATTGGGTCTAGAATTTGTTTCAACTGTAAGAAAGTAAAAAAAAAAAAATTTAATTTTTTTTAAAAATTGCTATACTAAATATCATTCGTTTGGCTTTGTTTTGCATGGAAATTGTCAATAAAAGTGAAATTTTTTTTTTTACAATAGTTGATAGAATTTGTTGCCATTGCTAAAAAAAAAAGCAAAAAAAGAAAAAAAAAGTTGGAAAATGAAAAACCACCAAAACCAAAAGAAAATCATTTCCATGAATTCAAGGAAAAGAGGCACGTGAAGGCCTCATGTGGAAAAGCAATTCCTAGGAAAACTTAGGTATCAAACACCACAATTTGGGAAAAATGGAAAACATTTTCCTTCTTCCATGGAATTCCTTAGCTATCAAACATAGCCTAGTGAAATGGTTTTTGGATTCTGTTATGTATTATCTTCTTTACGTGTTAGACAACATGTTTTCCATTGTAATTGAGTTACTATTTGCTTCAGATCAAAGGAAGCTGAATGGGAATAATACTGCTGGAAATTTTGAATAATTCACAGAAACCATACTCGTCTACGCAGCACCTGTAAGGTGCATTTTTGGTCATTATTGGGTCAAAAACCATTGAAAAATTGCCAAATGTCGTTCTATGAAAATTCTGTCAAGTTTTTCTTGTACCTGTAAGCATAACTGGGAAATTTTCTGTACAAACAAATGAAAATGATTGCACTTATGAATATATAATACAATAGCAATGTGCGTGAGAGAAGAAAAAAATAACCAAGTCCATATTACGTAGAAGAAAATAGAGTAGCAATACAATTTCACAAATCCAGAAAAAACTCTTTTAGTTTTTAACTGAAGGAACTTTACAAGCTAAAAAGGCTGATGGGAGGTGAAACTAGTTGCTAACTGGCAGAAGTTTGAACTGTTACAACTGAGCCAACAAGTTCCACAAAAGAAACTTACAATCCCTTGAACAAGGATGTTCGTCTTTACTCTCTGGACAAACGTTTTACCAAATATTGGCGACAATATCTCGATGGCATTGAAAGCTTCTTGGTCATCTTAGAGATATAATCATTAAACCATGTGTTGGGAGAATCACCAATAGTCATTACAAGAGCATTTTCCATCCTTGAAATGATGAAACCGCTTGTTATCTCTGACAATTAATTCCCTCCCAACAATCCTGGACATGATCTTGATAGCATTGTGACAATCACCACAGACTCGTAAGTTTTTAATGATCCGAAGAGGTGTCCTTGCAGGAGTGCTAATCAGACCGTATGCAATTGCTAAACGCTCACTATGGTAAAGTAGTGCCTGTTCCTTTGCCTCCTGGTCAATGTCATGAAGGACATACCTGGTGTCGGGCACATAAGCTTGCTCTTTCATCGCGGCCCTCAACTTCTCATCATCCTTGTAGAGTGTGGGGTTACGGAACTCCAGAATCCTGTTCCTTCCAATTAGCATATTAATTGCAGAATGCTTCTTTGGTGGAGGAGTGGGGATCTTATTGGCAACAGCCTTTAAAGGATCAAGACTGACCATCAATTCTTCAGCTCGGTCTTCAAGGTCAATATCCCCGTGTATACGAGCATAGTTCATTAAAGCTTCCCAAATGTCAGCTGTGGGTTCAAACGGAAGAGTTTCAATAAAAGCTTCAGCCTCAGCAAGATGTCCGATCTTCCCAAGGACACCAAGAAGTCCCAGATAATGTTCGAGCCCAGGAGAAATTCCATAATCAAACTTCATCGATTCAAAATGTATGAAACCCTCTTCAATAGCTTCGGCACTAGCACAGGCCTCTAAAACAGCAAGAAAAGTTTCCCCACTTGGCTGTAACCCCAACTTTCTCATCTGCTCAAACAAAGCCAACCCATCATCACCCAGCCCGTTCGCTGCATACCCATACATCATCAAGTGCCAAGAATCCATATTCCGATCAGGCATGTGATCAAAAACTCTCCGGGCATCTGTCATGCTTCCACATTTTGAGTACATGTCAAGCACCTGATTGTTCAACAGAAGATCGCCCCTAAAGGTCGACCGCAAGAAGTAATCGTGCACTTTTTTTGCATCCTCTAATTTTTTCAAATTCCCACACAAATTAAATAACAAGCTAAAACACTCAGCATCGGCTCTCACCGCATTCTCCATGTGTTCAATTACATCTTTAACCTTACCCTCACGGCACAGACTCAATAAATCAACAACTTGACTATTCGCAGCATTCAGATCATGTGGAGTGGGGTTTTGCATTGGTAAATACCCCTGATTATGATTTCCACCTCCAGGATGAGGATAATTCTGCGACTGACGAAAGTTTTGGGGAGAACCCCGATTCTGAAATCCACCTTGTCTAGGATAATTTTGGCTCAAATTAGGGTTTTGGTTTTGTGGGTACTGCTTATTTTGATTGTTTTCGTTCCACTGGTTAACGTTACCACTCGCTGGTCGATTGTTCTGATTCTGAGGATGGGAAAAATTGGGGGTCGGGTTAGGAACTCCAGGATTCAGGTATCCCTGACCAGGATTCGGATTGCCCCGATTCATACTATAATTATTCGCATAACTTTGATCTTTATAATTACTGTTCGGACTGGGATTTCCAAAATCACTGTTCTTCCACTGATTGTCAGGGCTTTGATTAAAACTCCATGAAGGATCGGAGGGTTGAGGGCTTGACCTCTGAAAACTCTCTGAGAAAGCTGAGGTGGAGAGGGTTCTGAGGGTCCGGAATGAGGGATACAGTTTTACTGTTTTGAGGATAGAAATGAAGGGGTAAAAAAGGCGTACCTTATTGAATGAGAAATTGGCAATGGTGCAAAATGGAGCTCTACGAATGGACACTAGAGAAGACGCCATTTTTTCTCTGCAAATTATTGCTTAAACCCTAGACAGACAGTAGGAACTGGAAAAACCCTACTAGTTAAATATCTGCGTGCATATCAAGATGAAGAGGAGCCTTAAACGGGTTAAGTGGTTAGTCTATCCGGGTTGAATTTGGCTTGTAAATGAAATACGGGTTCTCTCTCTCTCTCTCTTCCAAATGTTGGAACAGGAGGAAATTGTTTATTTTAACTCGAAAATCTATTTACTATATTAAAGAAGGATAGCTACAGCAACAGTATTCCCGCCCATAATTCTGGCCTCCATCCCGCCCAAGATAAAAAACAAAAAAAAAATTCTGTTTCTTGATACCGCCCAAATTTTTTTAATTGAATACCGCCCAAAATTTTGAATTCAATCCCGCCCAACCAAACTCTGCGTAGACATTTTCAATTCAATCCCGCTCGAAAAAAAAGAAAAGCTAACTCTGCTGATCTCCTCCCTAAGCGACTCTAACCTCTCTGTCTCCAAATTTTTGGTTTATTTTTCGATTTACTACTATGACTTGGTTTGTCAACCCACCAGAAAGATTTTGGTTTACAATGACGTTGGTTGCATTTTAGTTTTTCTGTCAATTGGTGATTGGGAACATTTGCATTACTTGCCAGCAGATTTCATCTGAGTGAGTGTTGTTAGAAATTATATTTTAGAATGTTTGATGGTAAACTAATGGTTTGTGATTATTCATTCATAAAGGAAGGAAGGAAAAAAATGATTATTCATTCATAAATGAAGGACCCATTCCTCCGCGTGTCCGCTTGCGGAGGCTGGTGCCTCCCGCCTGCGGAGGACCCAGATCTCCGCGTGCGGAGGCTGGTGCCTCCGCAAGCGGGATGACATGTTCCTCCGCGTGCGGAGGCTGCTGCCTCCGCACGCGCAGCCTCCGCACGCGGAGGTGATGAACTGTTCCTCCGCACGCGGAGGAACCAGACCTCCGCGTGCGGCACCAGCCTCCGCACACGGAGTCTAGGCCATATGGGAAAAAAAATATCGCCATTAATTCTTGATTGCATTTCTATAATTTTTAGGGGAAAAAAAAGAGAGAGACATTACAGTTTTTTGAGTAATTCGACCTTCACATACATCATCCTCTATTATCATTCTATTATCATAAACACTATTCAAGATTCTGGGTGCTTTGTCTAGGGTTGAAGAAGGCGTGGAGCAACTCAGATTCTGGGTGCTTTGTCTAGATGTTGCACAAAATCCAAATGATACTGAAGAATCGATATGGTGCTTTGTCTGTGAAGCTAAGCTATATGGAGTTGATGAAGGAAGAAGAA
Organism: Fraxinus americana; assembly: GCA_035079005.1. Classification (NCBI taxonomy): domain Eukaryota; kingdom Viridiplantae; phylum Streptophyta; class Magnoliopsida; order Lamiales; family Oleaceae; genus Fraxinus; species Fraxinus americana. Next base: position 8,833,669 of record CM068714.1, read on the forward strand.
GATTTGTGCAAGGTATTAACTTTTGTGAGTCAAAATCAGTCGAAATCAATGTTGTTGTTGGATTTATCAGATTAGTGTGCTCTGTAGTCTGGTAACTTTGTTTAACATTTCTGAATGATCCTTGATTAAAGAAATTAAAGATTATCTTTCTTATTAAACTCAATTTGGTAAGATCTCTGGCTGTTTGATTGCATATATTCTTTATTCATAAGGGAAGTCGTGCTAGATCGTATTAATTGCATTGATTACAGTTGATTAGAAAGGAATATTGGTACTTAGGTTTATATAATTTTTTTTTTTTACTTTTATGACCAATGTTCTTAATGCTTCAGCAGCAGAGTCGAAATGATAGTTGCCACTGAGTACAAATAATGCAATTTAATACTTAAACGACTTCAAATCAATCACAAATTAGAGATACATCCTCTACCCTAGAATATCTGTTTCATCTGTCTTCCTTGGCATGTGTTCCACGTTGCTTCAAATTCTTATCTATTTCTATATGTCCTCCGTGGGTTGTAGAGAGAAGTGGTGAATTTGAATTCTCCTCCCTTCTTCCCACAATTTGAGGTAGATTTTGTAAGAGAAACTTTTTATATGTAGTAGTGTGACAGATAAAAAACAGAAGATTGATAATGAAGAAGATGAATTTCAGCACTTTATTGATAAATTCTCGATGCAATAAGTAATTCCCAAATACACCTATTTATACATGAAGATTAATTACATACACTACATACAGCTAAATCTTTTGCTGAGAGAGAGACGCGCCATGAATGAAATCCCTGGAATCAAGGATTGTTAGAAATGCTAGAATCAATCCATTGGAGAAATGTACTGCCATATCTTCCTCCATTCAAGTCTGGTAAGGTAAAGTCGCATTTCCTCCATTCAAGATCTATACTGCTGATACACAGAGACACGGTTTTAGCTAGACCATTAATTGTCTCGGTCGCTCCTGGATCAGAGGGAAGGCCCCCAAAAAGAAATCTTAAATGACGAAAGATGGCCATGCAAACTATTCGGGTAAGCTCACTACCAGGTAAAAGAAGCTGTAGAAACCTTGAGATAAGTTTCCAACTTTTCGAAATAGAGACTACTCGTAGAAAGACAATGTCATCCTTGGGAGCCAGCCCAACAGTGTTTGCATTTTTTCCAAGTGGGTCAACAAGCTGAAGAGAGGCTGCTAATCCTTCTAACAATGTCATCCTTGCTATTGAAATTGTTGTAGTATTTAAAGAGTGAGATATTGTATTTACTGCTAAGAAGTGATGTACTTTATTGAAGAAAGATTTAGGATAGATCATATAGTAATGTTTGGAGATTCATAGATAGTATCTTCAATTGAGATTGAGAATAAAATTTTATGTGACTGTTACTGTGGAAAGAAAATGTAATATGCCTATTGAATAAAAGAAACATCTGCCTTTGCACAGGAATCTAATAGTCAGTCTTTAGATAAGACTACCAAGTAGCAATAAATGACTGCGTTTGAGATGAACATGTTGCTGTAGGTATTTTGATCTCTTATTCACCCTTCAGAATGAGTGTGCTTTTCAATTGGCCATTAGAGCAAAACTTCTTCAGCTTTCAAGGGGAAATGGTTGTTGATTAACTTGCGTATTCATGAAATCTAATACTGGAATGCGATGTGTGATTTACAGGGATCTTTTTGAGATTTTGAAGTCTATTAGAGACGTTTTGTTGATTTTCAGTGAAATGTTTGATATATATTTTGCTTTACCTCGGTGAAATATTATATTTTGCAGAGCTACTGTGAATAATTACTAATATGCAAGTTTCTGTGGATTAATATTTGTCATGTTCTGGATGAATACCAAAAGAATTTCAGCGATTCTTGGAAAACTGTGCAAGCTGATAACACTGGAGATGGTATTGATTTAAACGATGCTCTAACTAAATTTCAGGTATATAAGGTCTCTGTTATGTTATTGGGTTAGAAAATGGATATGTTTTCAGCTGTCAACTTAATTTGTTTATGCTTCGACTCTTTAGAACGGTAAGGGTAACAACTCAAGCGCATCTCAAAACCTGGAAGAAAACCAAAGCCTTCTTGATGGTAAGCGATACAACTTGCTTCAGAATTATCCGGTGATGAAAATTCACATTTGGGCTAAGTATCATGACTTATTTGTCCTTTTGTTCATTTTCTTTGAAGTAGATATTTCATTTTTGTCGCTCATGTCCATGTTGTAAAAGAGAACATGTCCCCAAAAGAAAAATATCATCAAAAAATAAATGGATTTCATAGGTCTTATCCTAATTAACATGATAATCTCATGCTAGATATGACTGGGATGCTGCAACAGCAACTAACTCTCAATTAGCATATGTTCACTTAATATAAATTTGTGCATCTAACTCTCAATTAGCATATGTTCACTTAATATAAATTTGTGCATCGCACGGGTGAAAGACTAGTGAATTATTAATTAATTAAACTGAAAAATTACCTGTTACCCATGGGCCATAGCTAATTTAACTTAGATTTTTGTCTCTCTATGGCTTCGTTTTCTTAACTTATTTCATTTTTTTTAAAAGTATTTACACAATATTGTCCTAATTATTTAAGTTCGTGTCGTGCGCAGGTTAAACGTAACAAAATTTTTGAACAATTATCGTCTTGTCAAAAATTGAAAGGTCAACAATAATATCATGAGTTGAATACATAAGCTTAAAAAGAAAAGAAAATTTGAAAACAATCATCAATTTTTTTTTAAATAAAGGCTCTGAAGAAATATTGTAAGAATTAAACTGAATCGCTAACTTCATCATTCCAAAACGAATACCAGCTCAACTCTTTGATTTATATATTTTTTGAATCAAAATACTCGGCTAATCTTTCTGGCAAACAAGCAAGTGATAAACGTGTTAAGTTGGACAAGTCGATCCTCAATTTAGCTCGTATTTGAAGGAACAGGCACGAGTCGAGTAGCGAATTTCTCGTGTGAGCCACATGTCAACTTGTACGAGTTGTCTCATGAGCCGAGCGAGCTAGCTCGTATGTGAGCTCATCGGTTCATGAGCCGACTTGTCATAAAAAAGTGAAAAATGTAATTAAAAAAAAAAAAAAAAATTGATGAACCACAAACGACTCACTATCCCCAATTGAGATTAAGCCTTTGTTTGACAACCATTTTTACAAAACTCTTTTTTTCTTAATTTTATTTTCAACCACTACAAATGATCTCTTATCTATAGTGGGTAAGATAAAACATGCTTACTGCTGAGGCGGTGCTTGCTATGTCAGCAATCAATAAGCAATTTTTGACAATTCAACCTTGAATTGCCAAAAATTGTAGATCCACTTCAACTGCGTGTAAGATAATTCCCACCCATAATGGGTACGTGATCATTTGTGTTTTGTGGACGGCAAATTCTACGATTGAGAAAATCGGATCTATCAGGTCACCAACAATCTTGCGGAACTCGAGAAAAGTAAAACAAGAAAGGTCGTTAAAGATTTTAAGAGGATATCAGTGTGGTATTGGCCGAAGACCATCCGATGATCAAGTCGATAAAGCTTGTTGAAAATTATAAGAGTGCTGATGAAAAGTAAAAATAAATAATTTGGAGAAGAGCATACTAGGATATATGAAGGTTTGACTGACCATGGAATTTATAAAAGTGAGATAACCGTCTAGATGAGATTGACGATAATTTTCTTAGATTTTCTGATTGGTAGGGAGTAAAATCTAATCGTTATCTGATTAAGATATCAAGACTGTTTATAGATAATTCGTGTATCACAATTAAAATATATTTTTAATGAATATACCACTACAGATTTACAATTATATACCTAATTAATAAAAATATATTTTCTAAACTTCATCTTTTTTCTTGCATTTCCTTCCCAGTGTGTACTTTTTTATATTCCATGGCAGAGAAGTACTAGTCTAAACCTCCATTTCTCTTCCATACCCATTATCTACTGCACATCGTACATTTTCTTCAAATTAACTACCAAAAAAAAAATGAACCTTGCTATGCTAACATAGAGGACGACATAAGGGATGACATAATTAGTTAAAAAGACATAAATGCCCTACTTCTATTATCTACTCAAGTCAATGTTCTCTATTCCTAATATAGGATAAGTTTGATTTATTTCTCCTAATAAATGAAAAAGTCAATTATGCTCGTATTTATCAATATATTTTTTATTAAAACAATCGTTTAATATTCTAATTTTATTTTCTAATTTATTAATTTCTTTATTAATTCTGACTATATTTTCTGTAAAATATAAAGGCACGGGTATATTTCTACTATTTTTCAGAAAATAATCAAGCACAGTATAAAATGATTTAATTTCTTCCTTTTTCCTTTCGCAGTTAATTTCTAAATATTGACTAATAGTAACTAAAACTTCATAAATATCATAAGTGCAAATATTAATACAAGTATTTAACATAAATAGGAAAGATCTTACAGTACTGAAGCAGAAGGTAAAGACAGAATAATATCAACGAGATTTCCCTCGAACTTGCTCCCGTATGTTTGTATACTCAGATATAAGTGATCGATGTTATTTGAGTTTAAGAAAGTGGGTTATGGTCCAACACGACTTCCGCACTCTTATTATTTTTCTCTCGACTCTTTTGCAAATCTCACAATGGATCACACGGAATCACAGTTTTCCTTTCAACTCCTTGTTAAAATATCACCTTGAAAGATAACAGGGTTCTAATGGCTTTCTCTAAAAACGCCAACACACGGTTAAACAGCAACAAGATACTTGCACAACCCTCAAGGTTTTCACCGTTGGAGTATAAGTAAGATAAGAGTTTTTGAGAAAACAACAAAAATAGAAAGACAGTATTTTCAAACAACTTTGATTTCATAAACTCATCACACTAATATCTCTTGCATAAGAGTATACATACATATTTTGGCTACACTCTTGGTACTTTCTCTAAAGAGATTAGAACTCCATAGAGATTACCTTATTACAAGCTTCAAATGAAAGAGATAAACTGAAATGGTTACAAGACTTCGAAAAACTAGAGAGAATGATAGTTTTTTGCTTAAGAATGAGATGCCTTCTTCTGAGAATTAGTCTTCCTTTTATAGACTCGAAAAAGCTCTACAGCTGGTCTTCATTATTGTTGTGTCACTGTGTAAGATAATGAGAATCTTACTGTGGCCTAAAGTTCTTTGTCTTAACATGAAAAATAATGTAGGTGAAACCCCACAGTTTTTCTTTATCAAAGTAACTTTGACAAAGTAGTGATAAAGGGGGTCCATTACTTTTCCATATGAGATTCAAACGACTCATCCGGAAATTCCTCTGGATCTAATGAGATTGGTGAACCATCTTCTTCATTGCTACAGTACTCGCACTTATGGTTTGGATAACGCCAAAACTGTTTACACATTTCATTTTTTGTCTTCTGTGTTCCACTAGCGTTTCCTCCAAAAATATGATCACACCAAATATCGAGATAGTGTCAATCTTCTTGTTTAGTGGGTGTCACAGCTTTACTGTAAATCAAGTTGTCTTGTGATTCATACACCCAAATATTTTGATTTTCTTCAATAACTTTCTGGATATGCTCAAATTGCTCCTTATATCCCTTAGCTCTACGGAAGGTTGTCATCTTGATAACATCTTCTGGTGTAGTTTCATGGACTTCACTCTTCTCAGGCTGAAGATGCTTGGAAGTAGTAGCAATCCTTATGACATGGCTAACTGGCAGTAGCCTATCTTCTTCATTATCCCATTCAGAAAAGACAGAGAAAAACCTGATATATATGTTCTTATGTTTAAGAACTTGGCAATACCTTTCAATAGCTCGGACTACTTCTTTTGGTAACAAAGAAATTTCTTTTAAAGATTCTGATGGGTAAATACAAATTATATTTCCCATTTCATAAAGAGCACGAACCCAATAAGCTGGGGCTCCTGGATGGAGGTTAACTTTGTTATAGGTTCCATATGTTAAGGTTTTCATCCAACCTCCAATACTGGTAAACCAGCAACGGGCGAGATTAAACAATACATATGCCAAAATAAAATCGTTTTTACTTTTGATTTCCATAACACCATGAGTGTTGCAGGCTTTGATGATATTTGAGCTATTAAGCTCTGGTATGGAGATACTATCCTTTGTAAATATTTTCTCCTGTGAGGGAGACAAAGTAGTATTCTCTCTAACTGAATGTTTATGAAGCTTCAATGCTTCTGGTTCAATATTGGCACTGAGGCCTTCAGATTTATTGGCACTAGGGCCTTCAGATAATATAGCCATGTTGGCCTTTTCAGATACTGGCTTGACAACAGCCATCTCCATAAGAGTTATCTTGGATTCTATTGCAGCAATCTTCACGTTCATTTCGAACTTCAATATTTTTAGCTCCTTCCTGATTGGCTCCATTCCTGGTTAAGAAATCTGGAATAAAATTGTCTTTCCCTTTAATATGGACAATATCAAATTTAAATGGTGCAAACCACATTTGCATTCTAATAAGTGGTCTTTCAGCTGCACTTGTTCCAAGTTTATTTGTTAATAATGGTTTTACCTGAATATTATCTGTTCTAATAAGAAATTTTCTAGGTAGCAAGTATGGTTCAAATTTTGCTACTCCTTTCTTAACTGCTAAACATTCTTTACGATTAATATCATACCTGGTTTCGGCATCTTTGAATGTGCCTGAAGTATAAGCAATAAGCTCTTCTGGATATTTACACAATGGATTACAAAGAAACTCTTTATGGTTTTCTTTTCTTTTAAGTATTGCTCCCCAGTGTAAAAAGGAGGCATCAGTTTCTAAAATAAAGAAATCCTCTTCATTTGGAATATTTAATTCAGGTAGATTTTCACATATTTTCTTAATTTTCTTTACCATTTCTACATCTTCTTGTGTCCATTCCCATACAGCTCCTTTCTTCAGTTTTTTGGTAAAGTGGACTTTATATTTAGCACAATTTTTTATAAATTTTTCGGAATAATTTAATAATCCAATAAAGCTTTGTAATTCTTTCTTGTCTCTAATTTCTTCTGGAAATTCTATAATCTTCTTACCAATATGAGGTTGTTGAAGTATTTTTTCTTCGGTAAAAATATATCCTAAGAATTCAATTTCAATTTTAGCTATTTCTGCTTTTCTTTCTGATAAGGCTAATCCATACTTATTAGCAATATAGTTAAACTTTTTAAGATGTTCAATATGTTCTTTTAAGTTTTTACTATGAATAAGAATATCATCTACATAAACAATGCAGAAATTCTTTATTGGTCTAATAATCTTATCCATTATTTGTTGAAATATTGCAGGTGCATTCATTAATCCAAATGGCATAACATTCCATTCGAATTGTCCTAATGGATTAGGGGTAGTAAAACTAGTTAAAGGCTTTGAGGCTTCATCTAGTTTTATTTGCCAATATCCTGATTTACAATCAAATTTAGAATATATTTTACTTCCTTGTATTTGTTTTATTAACAAATCTTTTATTGGTAGTTTATAGCTATTTGGTATTGTTTTAGAATTTAGGTCTCTATAATCAATTACCATTCTAGATTTTCCTCTTTTAATTTCACTATGATTTCTAACCATAAATGCTGGACTATTATATGGACTAGTTGATTCTCTTATCACTCCTAATTGTAAGAGTTCTTTAATTTGTATTTCAAATTCTTTTTTATCTTCGCTATAAGGAAATTGCTTTCCTGATATCTTTGCATCTGAGTCTTTTAGTTCAATGGTTGCCATATGTTTATCTTTATCCCATTTAGCTAAAGGATGCTCATGATAACATTCTTTTAGTTCTAATTTAACATTTTCTAATTCTTCTTCTAAATTTTCAATTCTTAATCTTTGGAATTTTTTGTTTTTGATTAATTTACTGTATAACATCCACCACGATTACCTGGGAACTACGATGTCTAGGTCTATGGTGAATTGGTTGATGTGCAATTCCAATAGCTTTGTAGATTTTTGGTGTTTTAATTTTGTGATTACAGGGTGTAGTAAATTCAAAACTATCCTTATATTGTGTAAATGGGCTATATGTATAGATAAAATTTTTTCCTAAAAGGATATCACATCCAATTTTATCTGTTGCATATATTCTAGGAATAAAACATTCTCTATTTCCTATAATGATAGGAACATTTTCTATAAAATCTCTATAAATTTCAACAATATCGCTTGCTGTTTGACCATAAGTTGTTTTCTTATAATCTCTTTTATAATAATGTTCTGGAAACACATTTCTTTTACATAGGCAAATACCTGATCCAGTATCAATTATGGCATGAAACTTTATCATACAATAGTCTGGTAAATTGAGAGTTATCTCAATATATGGACTAAGTATACTAGTTTTGATTGATCTGATTCCTTGTATCATATAAATTGGTTCTTTGTTTCTAGTAATTCTAGGAATCATTTTTTGTTTGCCTTCTATAGTTATTTGTAGAGTATTCTTTTGTATATAAAATGGTGAGACTTTTTCAAGAAAGTTCATTCCAAGTAATATTGGACTAGAATCCTTTCCTTTTCTATAGTCTTTATGAATTTTAAGATTTAATTTAAATTGTTCTCCTTCAATATCTGTAAAATTTAGTTCTAAACTAACAAATGTTTTAATTTCACACTTAATTCCATGATAGTCTGTAAGAGTTATTCCTTGTGGTAGGTTTTCTTCTAATAAATGATCAACTAAGTCTGCTCTTATATGACTAGTACTAGCTCCTGTATTAACAAGGGCTATTATTTCTTCGTAGTTATTTTGATTATTGATATATTCTGTTAAGATAAGGAAATTATCTTCCTCACATTTTCTAAGATCAATATCAATGCTATTTCTAGGTATTATTGGGTAATTTCTACTTGTAGATGTTCTACTAGAGCTTGCGAGTTCTCTAGTACTGATACTTCTTTCTATTCTTCTACTAGGCATTCTGGCTATAAGTTGTCCAGAGGTATTCAAGGTAACTAATCCTTGATTTCCTACATTATTATCTATTCTTCTAGATTGCTGATGAAAATCAAGCAATATATCTTGTGGTAAGGAAATGTTATTATTACTCAACATTCTTGGTGGGGTAAATTGTGCTAAGTCTTTAAAATCTTCATGAATTTGTATGAAGTCTCCTGAGACTTTATTGATTTCTTTTTGGTGTGTAGTAGTAAATGCATATAGGGCTTTACAATGTAAGGTTACAGCTTTACTTCTTGGTGGCATAATTAATCTATCAATTCTATGATATAGATTTAATCCCATACTTAATTTTTCATCTAGTAAGGACATGGCAAATACAGGTCTTATAGTAAATATAATTTTCTTATATACAAGATTTCCAGAGACTACTCCTAATAGAGCATCCATAGGATCATGAAGTATTCTGTTATCCATCAAATACATTTGTATAGGAATATCCATTCCTTCTCTAAAATATCCTTTCACCATAATTTGGATTCCTCCTATCACAATATTTTTTAATCTTTCTCTAGTGGATCTATTTATTTTTGCTAATTCTCGATTAACCCATTCTCTAGTTACTAGAGGTATAGTAGTATTGCCTTTAACATTTTCGATGTTAATAGGTACTTCATCATATTTTGCAATATATATCGTTTTATTAAACCAAGGTAATATTGGTCTTACAAAAAGGTCTTTATCTCTTAAAGATATTTGTTTTTCTTTTATTGCTCCATATCTTTCTTCATCAAATACTACTGTTTGTGAAGTCCCCTCTTCATTATCTAAGGTAGTTTCTATAGTATTAATGATTTCTTGATTCATATAAATTTGTTCAAATTCTGGTTCTTCAATTTCTTCTATATCTAGCTCATAGATTGAGTCTGTTTCAGATAATTCATCTAAATCTTCGATTATTTCATAGTCTGAGTCAGATTCTATTTCTTCCATTATTCTAATGGCTTTAACATTTTCTCTTTTATTTCTATTAGGACAGTTTGGAGATATGTGCCATATTTCATTACATGTAAAACATTTGCATTTTTTATAAAATTCTTCTTTAGATTTCTTCTGAGGTTTTTTTATGTTGGTTATATTCCTTTTTCCAAGGTTTTTTCTTCTTAAAATACTTATTATGGCTCTTAAATCCTTTGTTTCTCTTCCAAGGTTTAAGATATTTCTTAAATTTCCTTTTATAGTATGGTTTCCTAGGTGGTTGGTGACAACCAAATTGTGGTATTGCTGCTATTTCTCCATAACAACATAAACTTGCTTTCTTACCATATTTCCTAAATAGATGTTGATACATAGATTTTCTACACCATTCTGATATTTTTCTTTTAGCGAATGAAGTTCTCATTCCTAAGGTATCAGCTCTATGATTAGGATCTTCCCATTCTATTTTATTCCAATAAGTTTGATAATCTTCAAATAATTTCTGACCCCATGGTTAAGGTAGTTTAAGAAAATATCTATTAAGTAGTTTTTTATCTTCTTCTGATAGATTCCATTCTTTTATGGATTTAGATGCTTTGATGTATATCTTTTCGAATTTCTTAGTATATTCGTTTAATTCACACATATCACAGATTTTTAATAATTCCATTTCTCTTTCTGCTTGTAAGGCTTCTTGAGTGATCATATCTATTTTAGTTTCTGGTATAACTTCTCCTATGAGTAAGTATCTAAAGAAATTTTCCATTCGTTTTAAAATTTCCTTAAAATTTTCAGCATCTAAGCTTTCATTGCTATCAATAGTAGTTGTAGATTTTTCTCCATATTTAATTTGATTTTTAGTTTCTTCAGAAGTTATTCTCCAGATATCTGAAGTGATTCTTCTAAAGGTGTGGATTATAAAGTTGTATGCTTGAGTGGTATTCCATTTATGAAAAGCAACAGCTAAATCAGTAGCTTTTGCCCATGAGTCAATAATTTCACTTTTATTATTGCTATCATCAACATCTAGCCATATTCCTGTTGTAGGAATTTGTTCAATAAATAATTTAACTGGATTATTATCCCTAAGGTGAATAGGTTTGGTTGATGTAGTTTTGAGTCCTTTTCTAAAATTATAATTTTCTCGTTCTTCTGTTATCCAATGTTCTTTCATCCATTCAAAATTCCAGTCATCAGACTCGACTTGAATCCAATCATTAGTTCTACTTGTTTCTCCAACTAATGTTTGTGGTTCAACTTATTGATTTAAAGGTGGAGTATTAATTTCAGTGGTTTCTTCTTTGGGCGGATCATTCATATAGATATTCTCGGTTTGAATGGCTAATTGTTCTAAACTCTGTTTATAAGCTTCTAATTCTTCACCCGTGGCTTCATAGAATTTAGTTTCTAATTCTTCTATAACATATGCCGGTAAAGGTGGTTCAATTGATATATAAGAATCCTTAATTTTTGATTCTTTAAATTTTGATTCAATTTGTTTATATAGGATTTTTGGTCCTATTTTAATATTGTCATTAACAATTTCCAAATTAGACTCGATATTTTTTATATGAGTTAAAACATCTTGGTTTAAAATATCCGTTTCTCCTAAAGGTTGAGCAAAATTATCATATTGTTCTAAAAATTGATTTATAATAATATCTTCTTCTTCATTTTCAGAAAATTCATCTACTAAAATTTGTAATCCTTTATTTTTTATTTCTGCTAACTGTTGAGAACTATTTACTTGTTTAATTTCTTCACTTAGAGATTTATATTTAATACTTAAATTTGTTGCTAAATCTTGTAATTTAATTCGATTAGTATTAGTTAAAATACTAATATTTTGTAATTCTTCTAAAATCATTTTATCTTTTCTATTCATTTTAAAATTTTCTTTAGGTTCGTTACTAGGCTCTGATACCAAATATAGGGTCAAAAAGCGGAAAACAATTAAAATATAGAGATAAGGGTATAATAGACAATTGCAACACAAAATGACAAAATTGTGTCAAGGGCTATGTCAAAAGCTATGTTCGTTTAGCATTATTCAAAAAAAAATACATACATGCGTGTATACATATTCTAGACTTTCTGGATGCAATAATTTTGAACGATAATTCTATTATCCCTAAAAACTCGATTTTCTTTCTCACGAGAACCAAAAACGGCAGTTTCGAATGCATCTTTGGTAAATATTGTACAAAACCTGATTCCGCTCTTTATTTTTCATCCAATTTCCACATACAAAGGGAAAGGGTCGTCATGATCCATTTGCGCTCTCTCATCTGCCAAGCCTCACTCTTGTAAGAAATAATTTCCATGTTGAGAAAAAAGGGCCGTCGAAGGGTAAAATAATTCCCACCTTGCATCACAGCCTCAAATGAAATGTAATGAATAAAGTTAGTTAATGATCGTGGTGTCTATAAAAAAATATTTAATATTAAAATATATATTTAAAAGTGTTGTTAATTAAGTAATTTTACTTAGGTTCATTTAAGTAAATAAAAATGTGGAAATTACATAAATTCAGGTGTTTAAAAATTGCTTTTGAAAACTCAGATCTAAAGTTTATTTATTCAAAAATCATGTACTATATTAAAGAAAAAATTACCTAAAAACTTACTTTTAAATATTCATTTTTAAAAAACAGGTGGATTTATTTTTATTTCACAAATCAGGTGATAATTAAGTTTTAATAATTATAATTAATAAAAATTTAATTAAACATAATTTCTACATATTCACCTCACCTCACCCAACCCCCCCCCCCCCCCATTCATATCAAAATCTCTCTCTCTCTCTCTCTCTCTCTCTCTCTCTCTCTCTCTCTCATCTCTTCTCACCCACCTACCATCTCATTCAACCCATCTCCATTTCCGGTGCAGCTAATCACAAATAACAGAGGTCAGTGATATCCCGTTACATTCCATACACTAATTCATTTCATTTTCCATTTCTTCTCTCCACTCTCTGTACTCTATTTCTCTCCACTTTTCTTCTCTCTACTAGCACCGACTACTGTGAAATATGGGTGTCGATCGCCTCTTCGCGATGAGTGTCGGTGTCGCGGCTGCTGCGAAATCGGTGTGAGCGGTGCTAATTTGTATTGTGGGCGGCTGCTGTGAAATCTATGAGCATCGGTGTGGGGCGGCGCTGGGCGACTGTGATTTCTATGTGTGTGGAAGCCGATTGTGTTTGTGTGTATTATGTAGTGGTGCTGGAGTTGGAGTCTCTTTTCAGATCGATGCTATGAGATTGTAGTGTGGTTTGATGCGGTGGTGGTGGGTGTGTGCTGTGGGTGCGTCGTACCTGAACCGTTGTTGCTAGTCGGAGAGCGTTGTCGACGAAAACACTCACAAGCGCGGAGAAGTCGTACCTGAAGTCACTGCGTGCAGCGCCTACAATATTTTCAATGTGAGGAAACTGGGCCTGCATTATTTCAAGAGCCACCATAGTATCGCTAAAAGAGAAATTCTCCTCTGCACAATTACGTATATTTCTCCAACGTGAATTCCGAGGGGAAAAAAGGGTCACCAAAAGCAGAAAAATTAAATCATGAAATAATGAGGGGAAATTTTTCACCTTGTGAGAGAGAATGGTTCTGAAACTGTTGTTTTCCTATTCATAATTCCTCTTTTTCTATACTGAATCTGTATTTGCACTCTGGATGTGGTTTCCATTAAATCTCTCAAGCTTTAATGTTTATGGTAATTTTCCAGCTAATTTCTACAGGATTTTATCCCTCCAAAACCTCGATCTCTCCAACAACAGTTTAGTGAGTCTCGTTACGTCTGCTTCCATCTCTCTCTGCTCTGTGTGGGTTGTGGTTCAGGTGTGTGCGAGTGCCGTGCAGTGGTGTGCGGGTGTTATGGTGGTGACTGGTGGTGTTTTGGTGGTGGTAATTGGTGTTATATGGGGTGGTACGATATGCTAGTTGCAGTTACGAGCATTGGATCTTCATGTGGTGGTGGTTGTGCGGTATGTTGGTGGTCATCGTTACTGTTTGTGACCAATTTTGTGTTGATTGTGACTTGAGATTGACTTGGTCACAGACAGTCACACTCAATACAAATTTGGTCACAGTTAGTCACACCGAAGATAAAGTTGGTCACGATTAATCCATCTCCCGTGGATGTTAAATTGGGAAGTTCATATAAGTTGGTAACTTATTCATGGAAAATGTCGGGGGTGTGGGTAAGCTCATCTCTGATGTTGAGTAGGGTGCAGCCCGATATCCATTCCATTCTGGATTTGGAGAAGGTACGACTTGGGTTGTAGGAAGCATTGACGATACAAAATGTGTAATTTCATTCGATGCCCTTGGTTATTTGTGGTGACCCTATGCGATTAAGTATGTGTTTGTTGTGACTGTTTATGACCAATTTTGTGTTGATTGTGATCGATTGTGACTTGAGATTCACTTTGTCACAGACAGTCATACTGAATACAAATTTGGTCAAATTAGTCACACCGAAGACAAATTTGATTACAATTAGTCACGGATGACACGTGTCAGCAAATGGGGGTGGTGGTAGGTGGATTCATGGGGTAGGGGTGTGATTTTCAATTTTTAATTTTTTGGAAATTTTTAAGTCTCCGGAGCAGCCGTTGGAAAAGTCCCCAAAATGGTCGCCATAACTGTTACCGGAGCGGCCGATGGTTGTCCGATGGAGAGGTGGAGGGAATGTAGTGTAATGGGGTGATAGGATGGGGTAGGTGAGGTGAGGTGGCATGAGTAGAAATAATTAATGCATATTAATATTATTAATATTTAATAAATTTATTTACCACCTGATTTTTGAAATATTTTAATGAGTTGTTATTTATGAAATGTAATTTTGAAAGGTAGGAATTATGTATTATTCTCATATTAAACCATAATTAATAAGCCCAATTTATCACTCTCTACTTCATTCCCTCACTCTCGCGCCTCTTCTCTTTTTCCCCTTGAAACCCTGGAAATGGCGATGGAGCTGCTACGGCGACACCACACCACAAGCCCCCGTCGTCGTCGGCGCTACAAATTGAGTAGGTAATGGTGCTGGTACGAGGCATAGGCGGTGGGATTCAGTTTTTTTTCTTAGTTTAATTTCTTTGCACAGATTTGTGGTGGTGTTTGACGGTGGTATGGTGGATTTGTGGTGGTAGTCCTTGTGGTGGTGATGGTGGTCCGTGTGGTGGTGGTGGTGGTCGTCGTTTTTGTTCTTGTTGTGGTGGTGTTGTGGCGGGGTCGACGACGGTGGTGGTGTTTTTTTTGGTGTTGTGGTGCAGACGGCAATTGTGGTGGTTGTTTTTTGTTATTATTGTGACAGTGGTTGTGGTGTTGTGATGGGGTGACGATATTGGTAGTGATGTGCATGCGACGACAGTGGTGTGTTGTTGGTGTTATTGTTGGTGGTGGAGAAGGTGGTGGAGAAGGTGGCATCGACAGGGATGGGACAAAGAGTGTCTGTGATAAACTATTTGGTCGATTTGTGACCAAGTATTGGTAGTGGATTGGGTTCGGGGGACGGGTGTTTGGGTATATGTGACCAACTATTAAACCGTGACATTAAAATTAGATAATTTGTAACTAAAAATATAATCTGTGACCAACAAATTTGAAAATATGTGATCGATAGATAAACTGTGATCTATAATTTTTTTTATTTGTGACCAAATAAAATTTTGTGACCTTTAATTTTTTTGATCCGTGACCAATGAAGTAAACTGTGACCTATTCTATTTAAATAATAATTATTTTTAGAGCATGTCTGGGCAGGATTTTCCTTCCGAAAATTGATTTTCTGTAAGTTGAATTCTGACACGCCAGACACAGAAATCAGCAGCAAATCTTCCTTTTTTGACCGTTGCCTTGTTCAACGGTATGAAAAGCACTTTTTTGGCAAATTAAAATCGCGCCCAAACAACCCCTTAATTAATTAACTAAATACCTGAGTTTTTCATTTTTTAAACTTGAAACCTAATTTGTGAACTCTTCCCAATAAAAATATGAGGAAATTACAGTTAGAAAGGTTTTTAGATTTCCATTTTCATAAATAAGGAATCAAGTTTAATTATACAGAAATCAAGTTTTAATTGATAATAATAATAATAATAATAATAATAATAATAATAATAATAATAATAATAATAATATCAATCTATACATACCCCCCTCAAACCCTAAATTAAATTACAACCAAAACCTTCCCTCCCCCCATTTCTTCACAGTAACTGTTCTCTCCTCACCTTCTGCAGCCGCCACGCTCCTTTTCCTTCTATCTCTTCGCCGGATTGCTGCGAAGACGCCACCAACTACCACCACCCGCAAGAAGCCACTATCCTTCTATCTCTTCTTCCACCAAAATATTTGCAGGTACAAGCAAATTCATGCGTACCTTGCAATCCACAGCAAAACTGAAGCGGCCCCGGCGATCGAAGAATGTATGTGTCCCGAACTTGAAGCGGCGCTGGCGATTAAAGCGGTTGGTTCTCTGTTTTCTCTGACGTTTCCTTCTCTGTCTTTTCTCCCTCGCTGTGTTGTCGCACGCCCAGATCTGTTTTTTTTTTTATATATAGTTTTCAAGTTTGATTTATCGGATGGTTTGTGGGATTGCAGATATGTTGGGTGTGCGGTTGGGTGTTTGTATGGGTGTTGCGGCGGTGCGGTTGTGGGTGTGTGTGTGGGGATGCGGCGGTTGGGTGTCAGGTGTGTGAGGCGGTGACGGCCGTGGTTTCGTGGTGTTGAGATCGTGGTTTTTGTTGTTGTTGGAGTGGTCACAGAAGCTGCATGTCAATTTGGTGATGGTCACAAATGATTTGATTGTTTGTGACCAATAATTTGGTCGGTTTGTGACCAATAAACAATATGTGACCAATGAATTCGACAAACTGTGACCCGTACAAGTTGTGTGACCTAAAAAACTACTTTGTGACATAAAAATTATTAATTTGTGACCAATAAATTGATGTTTGTGACCATAAATTAAGTAACGTAACCTTTAAATCTTATGATTGTGACCGATGAACAAATTGTGACCTAAGAAATTTTTGAATTGTGACCTAAAAAGTGGCGGAACGGTCATCGGAATACTCGTCGGAATCGGAGCAGTCGCCAAAACGATCGCCGGAGAAGAGTGGTGATCGGAAAGTCGGTTGGGGTGGTGGAGGTGGGGTGGGATAATTATATTATATTAGAATTAAATATTTAATAATAAATTGATTTAATAATTTATTAATTATTAATTAAAATTTTAAAAAACCTGATTTGTGAATTTTCAAACTTGTTTTTGGATTTTTGAAATGGGTGAAAGTAAATACCTGATTTGTGTATTGTTCCCTAGAAATATTAATCAAAATTGTGGACTATGATTCAAGTCAGTTGGCTTAATGTGCTGGACCAAATGTGATGAGTTTGTTAAGTGGGTCACTCGTGGGCCTCATTTTATGACTTGGACGGTTTGAGCTATTAGAATAATTTTATAATTTTTACTACTACATATTCAATCAGATATTCTCGTAATAAAGTATTATACATGTAAACTCAAATTTTTTTTTTTTAACATTTTAACCACATCCTAAGAAAAATCATTATTTCAATACTCATTTTTTATAAAAAAAAATCATTTTAACTTGCCAATCAGGGGCTAAGATTGCTGAGGAGAAGCACATTATCACCCCTCTATAGATTGCCTTTGAATCATGGGCCTAAATTCGATCGGGCTCGTTTTTACATGGGTATTTACCCATTTTCTTTTCGGCTGGACCGACGAAATTAATAGCAATGCGAGTTAGGGAACAATACATAAATTAGGTTTTTAAGTATCATCATTTCAAAATTAAGACTAGAGGTTTTAAATTTCAAAAATCAGATTTTCATTAAAATTTATGTATGAATGAATGAATTAATTATAAATTTTATTAATAAATATATAAATGTCACATATTTATACAGTTTGATCATAAATAAAAAAATTCAAGGTCATAATTAAAAAAATTTATAGATCACAGTTCGTTCATCGGTTACAAATTAAAAATTTAAAAGTTACAATTTGTTCACCGATTACAAATCACGAAATTTATAAGTCACACGACTTATTTTTTAGTCACAAAATATCAAATTATATGTCACAGATACTTTTATTGGTCACAATTTATTCTTTACAGGTCACATATAAACCAATTTATTGGTCACAATCAACAAATCATTTGTGACCATCACCAACTCAACACCATCGTCGTCTTCGCCGCCAACATCACCATCACCATCACCATCACCATCACTTCCCATCAACAAAATCAACATTTCAAACATCGCAGCTACCATTATCACCACCACTACCACTCCATCAACATCGTCGCCGTCGCCGCCGCCTCTGTCGCGCCCCACCCTAACCCCAATCCACTACAACCACCAGCGTAACCGCCAGTACACCATACCTCAAATCACCGCCACACCATCACCCTTTTCGCCACCGTCACTACCTGTGGATTCATCGACTCACGGTCACAACAACAGCGCTCGCGGCAGCCACAAACCAATTTGAACATGTCACCACCTACCATTACAATCCTCACCATCGCTGCCACAGCCGACCCACTTCGTTGCAGCCAGACCACCAAAACCCCCCCAACAACACCAAATCCACAACTACCCCCAACATAAGCATCGCACCGCTCTTGCCACCACTATCTCCACAAATCACACAAATCCACCATATCCGCCACATTGAAAACCAAAATACAGATCTCATCTCAGATCTAAACAATTATTTGCCTAAAACCATTCAAGCTCGAAAATTTTTAAAAAACAAATGGAAATAACAGATCTGCGATAGAAAGGAGAAGAGAGGAGATGGCGGTCTTCGACGATGCAGACATAGTGAGATGCGATAATAGACAGAGGCTGTAATGGTGCTGATGAGGTGGTGGTGGTGCCGACGGAGTGGTGGCAGCGGGGATAGAGAGATGAAGGAGAG
Organism: Fraxinus americana; assembly: GCA_035079005.1. Classification (NCBI taxonomy): domain Eukaryota; kingdom Viridiplantae; phylum Streptophyta; class Magnoliopsida; order Lamiales; family Oleaceae; genus Fraxinus; species Fraxinus americana. The sequence goes on from CM068714.1 coordinate 8,852,521, forward strand.
AAACTGGGTCGGTTTTGGAGAGAGAGAGAGAGAGAGAGAGAGGGAGAGGGAGAGGGAGAGGGGAGTGAATGAAAAATTAGGTGCCGTTCTCTTTGTGTTTCAATTTTCTGTTTTGAGTTTTGAATTCGTTTTGTGTTTTGTGTTTTGAGTGTCCGTTTTGAAATTGTTGAAAATGCGTTCTGTTTGTTGTTTTGGAAAACTATTTCTGAAAACATGAAACTAGAAAACATGTTTACTTTGAAACTCAAATCAATGTTTTGTGTATAATAGTTTTTTAAAAAAACCACCACAACACCGCCACAAACACCACCACCACCACCTCCTCCGCAACCCTCAACCACTGCCTTGCCGACCTAAATCAATACCACCATCACCTTCAACCACTGCCTCAATCAACACCACCACCACCTCCTCAGTCCCCAGCCGAAATCAACACCACCACCACCACCCTCAACCACTTCCAAAATCGACCTCAATCAACACCACGTCCACCACCTTCACCTTCAACCACCGCCGAAATCAACACCACCACCACCTCCTCAGTCCCCAGTCGAAATCAACACCACCACCTCCACCTCTTTGTACTGCCAAAATCAAAACCACCGAAAGACCCTCAACCACTTCGAAAATCGACCTCAATCAACACCACCTCCGCCACCTTCAACCACTGCGCTGCCGACCTAAATCAATACCACCACCACCTTCAACCACTGGCAAAATTAATACCACCACCGCCACCTCTTTGCACTGCCAAAATCAACACCACAACCACCTTCAACCGCTTCCAAAATCGACCTCAATCAACACCATCATTAACCATCTACCACCACCAAAATCAATACAACCAAAAAATGCCCAAACAAAAATACTACAGAAAAAAGAGAGAGGTGAGACGAATCGCCGGCGTCGAAGAGAGAGGCGACAGAGACGAACGTCCACAGCAGCGTCGCCTCCCATGGGTCGCGATGAATGGCTCGCGACGCTGTGTTCACCGCAGCGTCACCTCCTCAATCCCCACTCCGGCGTCGGCACCGGCCCAACAGCAGCTCCGGTTGTAGAGAGGAGGAGATCGCCGGCTGTTCTGTACTGGAGACGAGAGAAGATGGAAGAGAGAGATGGATTTGGGTTGGGGAAGAAATGGGTCGTTTTGGAACAGTAGGATTTGTTTTGCGCGTTTTCAAAATTTTTCGTGTTTTGTACAGAAAACATCCAAAACGTTAAAAACACCGTTTTGTGTTTTCAATGCAATTTTTTTTTGTGTTTTTGAAAACTCGTTTTCGAAAATAGGAAAGAGAACGCGTTTTGAGCGTTTTCGAAAATCGAAAACAGAAAACGGTCCGAAAACGACAAAGAGAACAGGCCCTTAGGGTTTGAAATTTGATTTAAATAAAAATTAATTTAAAAATCATTAATTAAAACTTGATTTATGTATTATTAAAATTGATTTTGGATTTGTGAAAATGGTATTTTAAAAATATGTGTGGCTGTAATTTCCTCTGCCAAACCGCCCGCCAAAATTATCTAAAAAATTAGAAGCGGCAGGAGCTAGTGAACGTTAGACTGGACAAAAATGGAAGACGAAGAAGAATCTCTCTCGAGTTCTGAATCCATGGATTCAAATGAATCAGAACCCGAATACGATTATAATTCTGAAGCTAAATCCGAATTCAATGGTTCCGAATGCGTTGAAGATGAAGGGGAAAAGCCCTATGCCCGACGTTCAGCGCTGCCGCGAAACCATGCCCGGAAGTCACAAAATATTTCAGATCTAGTGAGGTACATTTTCTTTACATTTGCATCGATCTGATTGATTAATCAAGGCGAACTACTGGTTTTGTTAAATAGTTGGTGAGGTCCTCAAATCCTGTCAATCTAGGGTTTTGTCACTGCTTTGATTTCAGCTCGTTGTATCTAGTAAAGTATGTTTAATATATTCAGTGTATTTCAGAGACGCTAATGTGTATTATTTATTTGACTGAGGTCCTTGTTCTTGAGTTTAATCATTCTAGATGCATTGCTTTGCAATTCAAACTAGACTTTCACAAATTCGAATTATGCTTTTAGTTTGTCAATAGGAACTTTTGTACTTGTGTCTATATATACGTAGTCTATGTATATCTATCAGTTTGTTGTATATGTGTGTGAAGAGACCAATTTATTTTATACATGTAAATTTTATCATTGAGATCTAATATCGTCATATTTTTATAGTTCATGATAGTATTATGTGGTGAACGCATTATTTTTTCTGATGGAAATGAATCAGGGGAAACCTCGAAGTGAAACGGCAGTCACTGTTTCCACGCGTATATTCAGTGACAGATGCAGCGGCTAGTTTGAGAAAGCCTTTCAAGCCCCCTTCTTCTAATGGATATACTGAGAACAAAGAGCAACTGTCACGCAGACTTTGGGCTCGTAAAAGATTCGTGCCATGGGGTTCATCAAGGCCTGCTTTGGTCACAATTACAAACAAGTTCAACATCTCTAAAACTATCGAGCAAGAGGAGTCAGAGGAGGAAATATGCTTACCTCCAGGAATTGAGCCTCTGATGTTGTGGCAGTCTGAAGAATCAGAAGGGAGAGACTGCATTTCCGTGTCTATAATTGTGGATCCCTTGCTTGTGAAGTTCCTCCGGCCCCATCAGAGGTACCACTTGTCATCATTAAATAATTATGTAGGTTTTCTGCTGTCAGAATGTCACGTTGACATGTAAGGTAGAAGACTAGAAGGTAAATATGCATCAATGTGATATCATGTTGGGAAAGCATCCTTATAATTTGAGGACATACATTTTGTGGCCATCACATTCTTGAGGAGGTCTCACATACACGTTGAAGTCTTTCTTCAGCATGAGTTGACCAGCGTATATAAAGGAGTAGTTTTTTCAGATGTTAACTCTTAATTTTTGGTGTTCCGCAGCTAAGCACTTGCTTAAAATTTTGATTTATTTCTGGCTGTTTGGTAGCTGTTAGCCTGTTAGGATTTTAAACCAAAGACGACAATGTTGCATAAATAGATAAAGTCCATTATTTGGTGATTTAAGTATATAGTTAATTGGAAGGCTGAACTTGATTTTCACTTGCAGAGAAGGGGTGCAGTTCATGTTTGATTGCGTTTCAGGCGTACTGAGTTCTGCCAACATTAATGGGTGCATTTTGGCTGATGATATGGGGTAAACCAAACAGTACCTATAATTCTCTGAATTATGTTCTTTTGTGTTGTTTTATGATCACAAGACTCATTTTCTGCCAATTTTTTTTAGATTCTTATTATTCTTGGGTTGTTTTCTGCAGTTTGGGGAAGACTTTGCAGTCAATCACGTTGCTTTATACTCTTCTATTCCAGGGACTTGATGGGAAACCAATGGTTAAAAAAGCAATTATTGTGACTCCTACCAGTCTCGTGGGTAATTGGGAAGCTGAAATCAAGAAATGGGTTGGGGAGAGAGTGAAACTTGTTGCTTTATGTGAAAGCACTCGAGATGATGTTATCTCTTGCATTGAAAATTTCACAAGTCCTCGCAGCCACTTACAGGTAAATTTTCTGGTACTATCTGGTTATTTGGCGAGGGCACAAGTTTAACTGACACTCTTATAGGTATTGATTGTTTCCTATGAGACATTCCGTATGCATTCTTCAAAATTTGACCAAAGTGGATCGTGTGACCTTCTTATATGTGATGAAGCTCACAGGCTAAAAAATGACCAGACACTGACCAATCGAGTATGATATATTGAGTTATTGTTCAATTGATTTTATTTTGTTGGAGATCACTATGGCAGAACAGATTTGAGATGACTAAAATAAATTTTTGGACCAGGCATTAGCTGCTCTAACCTGCAAGCGCCGCATACTTTTGTCGGGGACTCCAATGCAAGTGAGAACAACCTAGGCTTGATTATTTTTACATTGTTTCTTGTTAATTTTTTTCACACTTCTTTCTTGGGCGATACTTTAATCTACTTTACCTTTAACCCAGAATGATCTAGAAGAGTTCTATGCCATGGTTAATTTTACAAACCCAGGAGTCTTGGGTGATGCTGCATATTTCCGGCGTTACTATGAGGTAAGCTAACTTGCTGAATGTTTAGAATTATTGGCAAGGAGCATGAATTTCTTGGAAGTTTCTATTTAATAGGTCAAAAGGCATGATTCTTCTTGGGAATGGACAGAGTTCCACTGTTATAACTAATTATCCCAGTTGTATATATAGCACATATTCCATTCTAATTGGATTATTTGCTATCCCAAGTGAAGATGCCAATTATTTGTGGTAGAGAACCCACAGCTACCGAAGAAGAGAAGAAGCTAGGAGATGAGCGATCGGCAGAACTGAGTGCAAAAGTAAATCAGGTAACTCTCTTGCAATGACTTAATACCCGAATCTGGCTTTCTCTAAAGGTGATCTGAATTCAAGGTTCAGTAGAATCACAAGCAATCTTCTCTATTAAGAAATATCTTGCTTGTTAGAGCTGATTTTGAGTAAATTTAAATTTCCCTAGCTTCTTACAAGTGATCACGTGCTTATTTTTCAGTTTATACTGAGGAGAACTAATGCGCTATTATCAAACCACTTGCCACCAAAGGTATCAAAATTATATGGAATCCATATATTGTTAAATGTTTGCTTTTATATTGGGTGTGACACATTGACACATAAGTTTGCCTCTCAAAATCTTTATATCAAGTAAATTATGTCACTACTATGGGTTTTGAATTCTTATTGTTGTTCCCCAGTTGAAGTCCTTATTTTTGTTGTCATTAATATTTCAAGGTGGATGTTTTAATACTTCAACTCAAAGGGTACACTTTTTTATACTGTGTTTCACTTCATTATTCACGTTTGTCCCCAGTCATGCATAGTTTTGTTTGTTCAGAGCGGCTGGATTTCTGGGTTGCTGTTGAATTAAAATAAAAATGAAAATGTACATATCTTCTTGGCATATAGCTAGTTAAATCCTTGTGTCACTGAGAGGCATTTTTTATTCAAAATATTTGGAAGATAATATTTCCCTATTGAGGCACCTACGAAGATGACCGTGTTGGATTGCTCGTACTTCTAAACTGATGAACGGTTAATCCATGAGATTGCAACTTTAAAGTTTGTTTCTTTAGATTCCTGTCCTTTTCCCATGTGTCTGCTGAGTATATACATGGACTTAAGTGAGCTTGTTTACCTGAATACTTGATGGTAAATAGGTAAAGAAGAAAGAAACATTAATTTTGTGGTGTGTTTGGCATCTGCAGAATGAAGGCATGTTATGTTACCCGCATAGAGTGCATGAAACTAATTGTCTTCCATTTCATACTCTATCTTATGGCTGAAGTCTAGGAGATTGATTTATATATCTATGCTGCCTCTGAAGGAAAAACTGGACTATTTCGTTAAAGGTTCCCCGCATATGGTTCCTAGGGCTTATTTTACCTATCTGGCGATCTCTTTTTCCTCTTCCGCACTTCAAGTGTAATATAATGTTAAGCACATGTATCCTATGTATCTTAGAGCTATGTATTGGCTGTTATGTATTGAGCACATATATAAACGATAGGTTTATATTTGAAACATGTGGTTACATGACATTAAAATTACAATAGTCCTATTGGTACAGATATTATAAAAATGTTCTGGAGAGTTGAAGTAATGCAATGACTACTCTCTTGCAGATAGTGGAAGTTGTATGTTGCAAATTGACACCTCTCCAATCAGAGCTGTACAGCCATTTTATACATTCAAAAAATGTAATTTTTCATTCTTTGTACTTGACTACTTATGCAATAGCTGTAAGCTTCTGGTTTTTTGTGTTTATAATATGCAGCAACCCACTTCAACTTCTTTTACAACTCTCAAGTACAGGTTAAACGTGCAATTACTGAAGAAACAAAGCAATCAAAAATTTTAGCTTACATAACAGCACTTAAGAAACTCTGCAACCATCCAAAGGTATAACATTCTAGATAATGATTTTTTATTTATTATTATTTTCATTTATGGTGTTTATGCAGAACCTCTTAATTCTTTTGTACCATGATAAGATAAAGCTTGATACACCTGAGAACCATGGCTACCAGCTTCAGTATTGAAAACTGAGTGCACTCATTTATTTTAATAATGGCAGTAAATTTATGATTGGATAACCGTAATGTCCAATAAAAGGTAAATTCCAGTTTCTAGTTGTGGATAGGGCTGTAAATGGATCGGATATGGATCGGATCTGTCTATATCCGATCCGATCCGATAAGAGTTTTTTTCGATCCGATCCGATCCGATAATCCGATGGATAGTTAATTGTTAAATCCATATCCGATTTGCTATGTTATCGGATATCCGATCCGATAATCCGATCCGAAATCAATAAAAATTAGAAAAAAAAAATTTGAACTAACTTGAGGCCCATGTTTTTCCTAACAAGCCCAATAGTGGCTTCTATCATCATGTTCTTTTTTAAAGGAGAGATTCCCTTCTACTTTTCTATTGAAATCCGATGTGAGATAAGGTAAAATTGAATTTCAATTCTAAATATAAATATTTTATTTCATTATTTCCATTATCAAATCAAATTATTTGTTACATATTAATTATTAGTTTTAAAAATTGTAAAATAAATTACAATAATAAATTTAATTAAGAAAAATATAGATATTTATTTACTTTAAATTAGTAAACTAAAATTCCTTCTTCTTTTTTTTTTTTTTTTTCAAAATTTTCAATTCTTAAACATCTTTAATAATTATAATTTTTTTTTTTAACTTTTTTATGTTTTGAATTTGATTACCTTTTTATTCCAAATTTATTTATTTTCTCATTTATTTATTTTAGTGACATAATATGTCATAAAAATATTTTACCGACTCGACTATTTATCATAAATCGGATCGGATTGTTATCGGATCGGATTGACCTATATCCATATTTGATCCATTTAGTTAACGGATTATCGGATTCGGATCTTGATCGGATTATCGGACTGAGACTCTAAATCCATCTCCCATTTATTTCGTCGGATTCGGATCGGATTCGGATCAAAATCCGATCCATTGACAGCCCTAGTTGTGGATGACAAAGGCCATTGGAAATCATGTCTTTTACTTATGGTCAAATCCAAACCCTGAAGGATTTCTTCCGCTGCAGACTTCAAGAATATTGACCACTGAGATGTTTGAACACTTAAGGTTTCAAGTGATTATAGATAATACTAGCTAGCTTCATATAATTTTTAATAGGACAGAAATCCAAAGTTTACTGTAATTGTTTCTACAAATTTCATGTTGCAGATTCTAGTTAAAAAGCGCAGGTCTTGACTCTTATATCCTGAATTCTTGATAAGGAAAATAGTCGAATAGATTTTCTTTGTAAATTGAGACTTGTGGTTGCAAATCTAGATTTTAGCATATTCCATTTCTGATACATAGCATTTCATACTTTGCATGTTTATATTTCTCTATTTGATCTCAACCCTTCATTCTCACTTGGATGAATACATACTGCTTACCTTTTAATTTCTCTATTTTGTAAGCTATAGCTATTATTGTTTACTCATGCAAGATATATCTAATTCAAGCTAATATACGATACCATAAAAAATGGGAGTCCCGGAATTTCTGGATTTGAGGAATGCCTGCGGTTTTTCCCTTCAGAAATGTTCTCTGGAAGGTAAGTTATACACGTTGAAATTGTGTATACTTTTGAACTTGGGCTTTACCTAAATTGAATAATAAAACCCTTCTCTTGATCTGTTAGATCTGGATCATGGACCGGTGGTGATGGAGTTTGGGTTGAATTATCAGGGAAAATGCATGTCTTGGCACGGTTACTTGCTCAACTCCGTAATGGTACAGATGATAGAATTGTTCTTGTTTCTAATTACACGCAGGTAGACATCAGAAATATTTGATGCTATGAACTTCAATTATTTCCAGTTATATCTTGGATGACGCCATGTGGAACTTCAGGCAGTACTGTAATTCATTATTACGTTCAGGAATGGTTGTTATTTTGGTTAGGTCAAATTCATTTATAACTCTTTTCCTAGAGACTAGTTAATATACTGCAATGAGATTAAGCAACTTGCTAGATATAACTATGTTCTATATTACAAGTTTTTTTTTTTTTTTGAAACGCTGACTGAGCAGGAATTCAGCAACTCTTTCTGCAGTCAGTGGACAGGAAACACCTAACAATGAACAAATTGCTTTAGCGTTTTTTAGTAATAGAATCATTTGATAACTGATCCCTTCAGGATCTCTTTAATACTGAAAATCTGGTGTATTTCACGCACAGTTCTGCATTCTTTCTCTTTGAGAGGTTAAACAAAGACTCAGTGCTATATGACGTTTCCACCAGATAATAAACTGTACCTTGACAATCAACTGATCTTTTGGGAAACGAACTTTCATTTTGTTCCACTCGTGGCTTATGTGTTGGGTTTTCTATTGGACTATATTGTTTTGCACTTTGCTTCGCATACTATAGTGAGTTCCTATATTTGCAAGTGTTTCCTTATATATGCACTTCCTGCACTTCATGTGCTGGACTGAGGGAAGGATCTGAAGCATTAATTCCCCTCCTGGTTTTGCTCAAATCTTTTTACTGCTGTACAAGCATGCTAGGCTATGAATATTGTGCTTTTAGTAGTAGTAAATCCCTTTTCTGGCATTTACTTGTTCTCTTTTCATCAGACATTGGACCTTTTTGCTCAATTATGTCGTGAACGAAGATATCCTTTTCTGAGACTTGATGGATCTACATCAATCAACAAAAGACAAAAGCTGGTTAATCATTTAAATGATCCCTCAAAGGTATGTGGATTTTGCACTTATAATTCTTGTTTTTTCCATATGTATGCACGCCTTCATTGTATTACATTAATTTATCTTGTAGGATGAGTTTGCATTTCTCTTGAGCAGTAAAGCTGGAGGTTGTGGCCTCAATTTGATTGGTGCAAATCGACTGGTGCTGTTTGATCCTGATTGGAATCCAGCCAATGATAAACAGGTATTTTCTCTTTTACTTTGGAAACTTGCTAAATGATAAAAGAATGCGTTCAGTGGGGGAACTTTCTTTGTATGAATATTAAGAGCACTCTCTACTTGCACAATTTCTCAACACTTTGCAGGCTGCAGCTAGAGTCTGGAGGGATGGGCAGAAGAAGAGGGTCTACATATACAGATTTTTGAGTACTGGAACCATTGAAGAAAAGGTTTGAAGTAGCAGATTCTGGGTGCTGGTGCTTGTTCTTTTCTTTGTATTTCTATTCATGCTGATTGTATTATTCTGCACTTTCTGCAGGTCTACCAGCGTCAGATGTCAAAGGAAGGTCTTCAAAAAGTTATTCAGCAAGAGCATGTTGATTCTGATAAGGTACTTTTCAGCTGGTTTCCTCTTACCATGTTTATAATGGCTGTTCTGCACGCATGATGTGGATTTCTAATTCATTGCAGGGTAACTTTTTTTCAACAGAAGATCTACGTGATCTGTTCACATATCATGAGAATGTGAGGTGTGCCCTTATTGAAATTAGTCTGTCAATCACCTATTGTTTATGTGAGACCACTTACCATAAAATTAGTGTTAAATGTACAGAACAGTGTTGTCAATAAAAATGAACAAATACCTGCCAATCAATCAACACAATTTGATTTATCAGCATTATTTATAGTGTACAAGATGAATGTCTACATCACATAGTGATAGGTCAATACTGATAAAGACCTCCCAAAGTCCATTCTTTTCCCACCATCTTTTATTATTAGATCATCTTAAAAATACTTTTAATGAAGCTCCTCTAGTGGTTTTCATGATTAAAAGGCTGGGATGATTTAATGATGACATTAAATATGAAACTGATGCGAGTAAATGACTCTTAAGAGTACTAATATTGCAATGCTTATAGTCTTTTAACTCCAAATTCTACTAATATCATTTTTAATTGCTTAAATATTCTTTCAGACTAAACAACGATTTTTGTGTAGTTCGGAAATTCACAAAAAGATGTGCTGCAGTCGCTGCAAACAACATGAAATGGTGCTAGATGGCACTGTTGAATCTGAATCAACAAATCAGAGCTGCCAATCTGACAAAGAGGATATAGGGGGGTTTGCAGGCATTACTGGGTGCTTGCATAAGTTGAAAAGCTCGGAGAAACAGGTATGTGTAATTGAATCAGGATATTTTAGACGCAAGGAATGTTCTTCTATTTAAATGATTTTTCTTCAAGGTCGGGGCTCCAAAGGAAGAGGATTTAGCTAATTGGGGCCATCATTATTTTCCATCAACCGTACCTGATACCATATTTCGGGCTTCGGCAGGAGATGAGGTAAGCCAAGAAATGAAAATTCAATACAGTGGATTTGTTGCTACCATATTGGTATATCAATGCTTGATCATATAGTCTGATTGCACTATAGACTATTCATGAATTAAGATGCTTTAGCTTATGTTGACCAGAAAACATCCAATATTAGAGATTTCTAAACTTTTCAATTTGTCTCATTGTTTTTCAAGTATTTCTTTGTGTTTATGATTTTAAAGCGAATGCATTGGTTTGTTGCCTGTTGAAACTTTGAAGGTAGTATAACATTTTACTTGAAATTCATTGACTTTGTTATTTTGTGTTGGCGCTGTTAATTTTATCATTTTGTTGTTCGTTTCTGGACACTATACTATTTTTATTTTCAATTTGCTTCCTGGAATTCTTAAGGTTTTTTTTCCCCCTGATTATTTTCTTTGATTTTTTTTTTTTTTTGATAACTTTTTTACATGACCTTGTCTTAATATGTATCCTTTTTGACAATTCTTATGGCTTAATAAGAACTACCCTTCTATAGATTCGGTTAAAATATGTATTTCCCATGTTCATTTCATATTTATGTTAAATTTTCTGATCCATTATTGTTTTTTAATCTGATAATGCAAGCTTCAGTATAAGATTTTGATTCCTAATACAATTAACGATCAAACAGAAGAATTTGAGTCTCACTTAAGATCATGGTTCTACAGGAATTAATACAAACCATTTAGCCTCCGATGGATACAAATTTACTAATGGTTTATAAATTCAGTAAATGTCAAATATTAATTTCAACTGTACTTTCATAACTACTACTATATTTGATGGGACTCACTACTATTCTTATTTATAAATCATTTATACAAAAACGGGGGCCTATTAATACATATGTCAAGCCTGGACTAATGGCCATGGGAAGTTATATTGTCTGCTTTCTTTAACAAGTTGACACCTCAACTAAGCCTTCTTTTGGCAAAATTTATATATCATTTATATATGGTCAAACTTTATTTTTCAACCACATTCCAAAGGAACCACAAGTACTATCCACTAATTCACCTCTCATTTCTATCATTTAAATAAACCATTTGTAAATTCTTCCCAAAAGGAGGCTATGTCTTCTTCTTGCCATTTCCCAGAGGCCATCTTATGTTGATAACTGGATACTCGTGAATATGATAGCACCAATCACACTGTGCACTGAGCCTTGGAAATCAAAATCTGTTTTAACTGTTAAGTTCATTATGAACATGTTTGGCTAAGCTTAAAAGGTCTGCTTATAAGTTAACTTATAATTAAATAATTTTTTCATTTGTCCAAGTTGGAAATGAATAAGTTAATTATTTTGATCATAATGTGGTTACTTTCAAAATAACTCTTCTACTGAAGAAGATATTAACAATTTCAAACATGTTTGGAAACAAAACGTTACTTAGTGGCTTCTGCTTTTCTTAAGCTTAGCCAAACATGCTGTATGTGTCCAATTGGACGTGGAAAGCAGCTTAAGTGTTATTTTTGTTTGCTGCAGGTCTCATTTGTTTTTACAAACCAAGTAGATGGGAAGCTTGTCCCTGTTGAATCAGCTGTAAAAGCCATGACAGAGGATGTAGAAAGACATAAAAAATTACCCAGTTTTAGAAAGAATATGTTTGGAAAAGCAACATTGTTGTCTCAGCACCAAGCAACATTACCTTCGATCTCTAGTAGAGATTCTGCAGTGAGCTCATCTAATCTAAAATCTCCAGAAAAGACCCACGTAAAATTCATGAGAACTTTAGGAGGTAAAAGTCATGTTATGCCAACAAATAAAATCTCCCCCGAAAATCAAACACCCCCAATACATTTATCTCGCGGTTTTGTAGATGATGATGACTTTGAGTAGATTTTGGATGGATTGATTTATTCCTTCTCATTTCTCTAATTTCATTGCTGAAATGGCTCAGTATGTTTGAACATCTTTATCTGTAAACATCACTACATACGAGAATCCAAATGTAATAATTTAAGTAGCAGTTTACATTAACCGATAAATTTAGGACAATACGTTTACATCAATCTTATCCGCATACTTGTAGAGATGAATGCTATAAGGATACACACAATTAAACTGTGAAGCACGCTAGGATGCTGACACATGTGGAACTCTCTCTACTTATTTGTTTCTGACCAACATAACAGTCAACAAATTTTAATCCTAAAATAGATATCTGGGGTCATTTCATCATCAAGGTCGTCATCCAATTATCTTGGTGAAATTAAGAAGTCTATATGAAGGAACTCATCTGTGCTGTGATTTATGTGATGTTTTCATCACTCTGTTCCTAATACTTTTCTAATATAACAAAACCTAAACTGGAAGATATATGCATGTATTCCTTATTATTACTAGGAAGTAATTATTGGAGTTGATATCGATGCTTAATTTGGTAAAATAAGTAGCAATAAGAAATCTTTATATCATTAGAATGCTGTTTGCTTGGTTGTGGAAGTGTTTTTTTCAGGCAAATGGTGGATTGCAGAATCAAATGTTGACATGATGATTCAAGAGAGGTAGATGATTGCAGTAATTTGGTATGACTTTTGTGCCTCTGTGTAGATGAGAAAGTTTAACATATATTTCTGTGTATGCATACTTGTGTACATAAAAATGTTATTCTTTGATTAACACATTTTCTTTATGAAAGTTTAAATCTTTATACACTTCATTTTAAAGTTGGTATTTGTTAGTGTTTTATTTTAATGCTTTTTTTAATCCCTTGTTTAATATTTTTCTTGGAGTCTTGTGGGTGGTGCAATATGTTTATGAACTCTGTTACTCTTAGATTCTCATTTATCTGATCCAATATATCTAATGGTGAATATAAGCATTATACAATGTACCTTCATGACTATTAAAAATCTCTTGATTTCACATCGTAAATCGTGCTAGAGAACATAAATAAGATATAAACTAGGAAAAAAATTGAATAGGAGAAAAAAAAGACAAAGGTTGTTCACTTGACAGCAGACCAAAGGAGCAAAATGCTGTTAGGCCAAATTCCTTTCCACTTGATGACATGTTGTCCATTTGTTTCTCTCTCTCTCTCTTTTTTTTAAAGATTTTGAATATGGGGGAATCAGCCACCTGTTGAGAGTCCATTTAACTAGAGGATTTAACCATGTGAGGATAGGTTGTGGACAGCCATGGAAAGGTGGAATCTCTTTCACTATTCACGTTTTGTTAGTCAAAATCCAATACTTAAACTAAGCTTGTTTTATTGAGTGTCGGTCTGACTTCAAAGGGAAGGATTCTAACTGCACATGTGCCATGGGAATTGTTTAGAAGGAAAACTATATGCACCATGAGTTGTAATAAAGTGCTGTTATGTATATCTAAGTAAAAAACGAGAATTGCATAGTGCTCGAAAAAATTGACCAAAGTTTGTTCAATATACTATTTAATACTGTCCTAAGATGTCTATTTGAACCAAGGGATTTTTGAGTGAGTCAGGTTTTCAGTATTCTTTGTCACTAATGCACGAATATTTTGTTGACCGTCTCGAATGCACAATTTTGAACCTGGGGATTTTAGAGCGAGTCAAGTTTTTAGTATTCTTTGTCATTAATGGACGAATATTTTGTTGACCATCTCAAATGTTTAATCAAGAAGCTGAACTTGTTTTGAAGATATCAAAGTTTTGCTGTCTTTCCTTCATGCAAAAGCTGTGTGTGGAGTGTGGACTAAAGCCTCCCAAATTTCTTAGAGTTTGAACGGGCATGCATTTTTGTATATATCTACATCTAAAGATACTCATGATTAGAGAGATTAAAACTAACACAATCTTTTAATATATGGTGAACTGATCATATTGACGAAAAAGTTTAATTTAGTTGGTCTCAATTTGTTAAGAACAAAGTCATGTTCGCTTGTGCTTCCCATGTTGTGCATCATTACCTTTTGCTGCTTTTTATCAGTTCTAGGATTTAAAGTAGCAAGTGAATGCTGTAAATTAGTTTAGAATCTAGCAGAAATGAATTACCTGGGATAGGTCTTTGTGCAAAAAAACATAAAGCAGCGTGCTACCATGTGGCAACAGTAAAATTCAAAGGAAATTTATATTATTCGAAAAGAGAAAAAACGCAGCCTATTTTGACTTGACACTTAATGAATCATTTTATTACTATTCTCGAGATCCATTTAGATACAAGAATGGGCAATATTAAAAGAGAGGTTTTTTTTTAACAATTAATCAATCCCGTTTAATACTACTTAGTGAATAGATGGTAAGTGATACAGACAATGAAAGTTTATGGTTATCTAGTTGTAGGATTTTAAATAGTCGAGCCAATATTTTAAGTTCACTTATAGTTGAGTTCGGCTCGCGCTCTCCCCAAGTGTATCGTCTCACTTCGATATTCATTGAAGTATGGCTTGATTTGACCCACGAACTCACCTTTTGGTGGGGTGAGCTGAGTTGAGATGGCTCATGGCTCGTCAATATTTTTTAGTATGAGCCAAAATTATAAACGATTTGCGAGTCATCGGCGATATGGCTTGCACAAGTGTTTTGCTGCTCAGCTCGCACTTGAAGCTCGCCTCGGGCATGAGTTGAGTTGATAAGCGACTCACTCCACTTTTCACACCTATCTAGTTGTGTATTGAACACCATTCTTGCTACACCAATAAATTAAGTGTTTGTGCGTGAGTTATTTATTTGAAGAATGTATAGTTAAAGAGTAAAGAAAAGTTGTGGAAACATGAAAATAATTTTTGAAAAATGTATGGTTGAAAATTGCGTGGGATTAAAGTGATTTTTCAAAAACGAAGGTTTAAATTTTATTTATGATGAATTTAAAGTCGGCTAGTTTATTTCTATGAGTTTGTTGAGTTGCCCAAATTGCTATCAGTTTGTTTCTCTCTCGATCTATTATATTATTATTTATTAATACTTTTTATTTTCACTTGGTTATGCTAGATAAAGCTTTCGTTTTACATCTTGATAAATGGACAATAAAATAAGGATAAAATTTATTGGATGTAAGCTGGAGCTTTATCGATGCTATCACTTACCGTTAGACACGAGTATTAACTTATAGCCAAATGGCCCAAATCCATAGCTTAACCAAATTTATACTCTTTTGAGTTCTTGATTTCACAACTCACAACTTCGGATCTTGCCATTTATATTAGATCACTTGAAAGTCCACAACTCAATTTTGATACCTAGATTCGTGCCATATTCACCCGTCCGCAGATGTTCGTTTATTTGGCATGTTGCCTGTGTGTTATAGATTAGTTTGTTTCAATTTATTAGAATGAAGGTTTAGAACCCGTATGTCATGGCTTATGTTTTCATTTTTGTTTCTTATAGAAGAGTTTTTTGAAAATGCTACCTACTGTCAATTTCCTTTAAAAACTTTTCTAACCACACAAAATACTTTTAGCCCCGTTTGGGCCACATTAATTTTGTCATTCTCATTCTTATTGTCATTCTTCTACTCATTTTCAACCACACATTCTTCAATAATATAATATTTTTCATCACATCAATAACTTTTCCTTCTTTTTCAACCACATATTCCCCATCACATCAACCAAAAAAATGCATTCTTGGAACAAAAATGTGCACCAAACAGGGGCTTAGTAAATATTGAAACATGTTTAAGCCCATGTTTGACAACCAACATTTCAAAACTCTTTAATTCCCATATACATTTTCAATCACATATTTACACAATAAAATATTTTTCACCTAAATTCAAATTTTCCCTACTTTTTAATCACATATTCTCCAAAAAAATCAATATTCATAATTCCATTTTTACAAAAATAATGACTATCAAATAGGGGCTTAATAGTAGCTTTTGAGTTTTCAAAAGTTATATCAAATGGGTTTTTAATTTATATCTAGCTCCTGTTTGGCTCCCATTATTTGAAATTTTAATGGTTAGAATAGTGTTTTTTGAAAAATGTGTGGTTAAAAAAGAAGAATTTTTTTTGAAATTATATGTAATATTATTTCATTGGAAAATGTGTATCTGATAAGAAGAGAGAGAAATGAATTATAATTTTAATTGGGGCTAAAGAGGCCGCTATATTGTTTTTGCGTTGTAAAGAGCACCCGAATGATCGACCAAGCGAAAAAATCAAAATAAAAATACTTTGCCTTAATATAATCAAATTTTAATTCATGAAGAACTGTTTATCTTATCCATTTGCATTTTTGCACGAGGAGATGAGTCTGTTCGTGTCAAAGTCAAGGGAAAACATGTACTAGGAGGAACATAGGAGACATTTTCACTTGTTCAAATGTAGGATTCACATGTCTGCCAATTATACTAATAAATATTAACATTTTTTTTTCTAATTTTAAATTCATAAAATGGGAAAGAAAAGAATATAAAATTAAAGAAAAAAGAAAAAAGATGGATTCAGTATCCTGCATCACTTGTAAGACAGATCTGAATAAGATTATTATACGTATTTCATAATTTAAAAAGAACCTTATATGGCTGTCCAATTTGCGTAACTTTATTTTCAACTCAACTTTTCTACACAACATGCACATAAAACAAGCAGTCTCCATTGAATACATAATTAAATTAATTAGATAAGATGATTCAAGATAGAATCATAGCAAATTAAGATCTCGACTTTAAGTCTCACAGTCATTTATTTATAAAAAGAGTGCACATTTTCAAGTTCTCGAGAAAAAGAAAAAGAGTCAATGTGAGGAGGTGTCATGGATTATTTGAAAACTAAGTTTCGTAGGCTCGAGTTATGTTTCGTGTCATCATGCACCCAGTAAGATGCTTTGGTTACTGTCTGATTTTATTTACTCTCTAACTTTTTACCATACTTCAAACTCAGATAATCCATCTCAAACTGTGCCACGACGTGGTTCAAGAGTCTTCTATATAAAGGGTCAGCACATTGCATGTGCGGTCTACAGTTGACCAGATAGAGGATACTCTCCCATGGCCTGCTTAAACCTGGTCAAGAATGAACAACAACAAGGCCTCTACAATCCAAGAATCTCATTCTCCAGTGATTTTGCTGATCCTCAACCAGTGATGAAGCAAGAAAACAGCTATAGAGAAGCCCCCGTCTCATCCGATTTTGAGTTTTCTATCTCTAACAACACCATGATTTCTGCAGATGAGCTTTTCTTCAAGGGCAACTTGTTGCCCTTGAAGGAAAACTGCACTAAAACCACCACCCTTAGAGATGAACTCCTTGTTGACGATGACGATTATAAGAATGTATCACCAAGATTACCTAAAGGTACAAGCCTTTGGAAGGAGAGATTAGGTCTGAAGAGATCTCACATTGTACCTAAGAAAGCTGATAAAAATGATGGAGTTGTGGAAAGAACTGATGATCTATTCCATAAGCAGATTTATGCCAACTTGAAAGGTAAAGTTGGGATCTTCTTCTTATTCTTAATAATTTTTGGGTCGGCTACATAAATCATTTTTTTGTCGAATCATTATGGAACAGTTTTCTATATCGGTTTGATTTTTGTGTAACAGGATCCAACTGGTGAAGATGAAGAAGTTTTTCGTCTCATTTTTTCTGCTGGTGTTACAAAAACATGCTGAGGTACAGCCAGGGATTTGTTGATTATCATCCTTCATCTGGGACAAGTGGTATTTGTGTTGATTGTTTATGTTTGAACAAATGTTTTGCAGTTTAGTACTTCATTGTAATAATTAATATGTATGTGTGTGATTTTTCTGGTCTAATTATGCTACATATGCATGTGTATTGTCATCTTAAATTGGATTGTAGAGTTGATTATCTGTCAATTTCTTCTGATGCATAAGAAATTAAAGAGTTCTCAATTATACATTGGAGGGGGTATCGAAAGGATCTCAAACTTTCGGGTTTATTTGATGTGCAATATTAGATGTTATGATTCAATATAATATACAAAAATTAACTTCTTTTTTCCTTCAACTCAATCTTGTATTGTATAGCTTACGAACTCGCCACTAAAGAACCTAATCAATCTATATCGTGACATAAAAAAGGTCCAGGCCGTCGTGGGATTTGTTAGCAGATCCATTGGACGATACTAATAGAGTTCAGCGGACTAGAAGATGAACAAAGAATCTGCAATTTCTTAACTAATAAGACAATGAGATGTATGTATTATCGTTGAAAATTTTAAATTAGGTAGCATAACGTAAACATGAAATAAAAATAGTTGAACTTGGAACGGAAAACAAAATGAAGAAGACAGAAATTGTAATCTAGAAGCTAATATTATCTCAGACATGACCAGAAGTTACTGATATTTCAAGTTTGGTGTAAAAACTGTACAAAATGTAAAGTCTAGGGGTCAACTTGTAATTATCATAACATGAAGGAGCTAAGTTTAGACAACCAGGAAATTTCATTTGTCCCTAACGACACTTCCACCCGCCAAGAGAATAAAATGACCGTATATCCAACCGTATAGTCGTCCGTCATGAATCACCTCATCGTTTCCTCAAGCAACGGAAATGGATCTCAAGCCTGGCCTCTCGGCCATAGTTACTCGCGGCGCTTCCAGCATCGGAACAGCACTCGTTGTAGCCCTGGCGCAGAAAGGAATTTTCACTACAATAATCGATTTATCAGAAGAGAACAGGATAGGAAGTTGCATCATTAGCCGGAATTGAATTTTTGAAGTTTAGTGCGAAACTGGAATTTCCACCGGTTGTATTCATCAAATGTGATGTCAATGACACAAGTAAGTAGTCACGATTTCAGATTATTTCCGGAAAAATCGAATGCTTTCATGTATATGATTTTATTTCACATTGAGGTTTCAGTGTACAATCATCTTGAATCCAAGCGATTTCACAATCTCAGATTATTTCGTGAATATACACACACATACACACACATCTGATTATATTTTACATTGTAGTTTTGTGCAATCATCTTGAATCCAAGCTATTTCACAATTGCTTTCGTAAATATGATTATGTTTTATTTCAATGTACAAGCATCTCGAATCCAAGCTATTTTTAACACGATAATAAAAAATGGATATAACCAACCATTAATATTCATTATTTCTAGGATTGCACAAGGCACAATAATATTAATATCTGCTGCTGTACCAAGCCATTCACCATCAGGAGTTCAGGACATGGGACTGCAGTAGAACTACATGAAAGCATATAACTAATACAGCCAAAATCATTATTGATATTAGATAATGATTTAGAAAGCTGACACTGTACACAATAAAAATTCTCATGGTGATAGATCTTATGACCATGATATATTAGCTTCTTCTTCAAATATGAGCTCAAACCCGCCGACCTCTACCTTCAGAACAGCTATGTCATTATCCAGCGTCCTTTTTGCTTGTTTAAGCTCTCGTAGTCTCGATTTCAGAGTCCGAATCTCTTCTTCTCTGCAGTCTCGCTCAAGCCTAGCTTCTGCATACCTTTTCAATCGTGGCGTCTCTCTTATTTTTGAAGCAATATTCGCAAGATAGCTTAACCGTGAACGCAAAAATCTAACATCCATGCCCAAAACTTCAAATCCTTCTAATGTCTTGTCCCACATTGCAAAATCATCATTAGAGGTTGAAAGCTTACACCCTCTAATATTATTGGCAATTTTTGTAGTCTCTGTAATTATTCCAGCTGCTAACATATTGTTGTCACTCTTAAGGAGATCATGAAGATATGAGCTCCGAGCGAGGCAAAGCTCATAATAGTTCCTACGCACGTCTTCGGTAAGCATAGAGTCTATAATAATGTCATTAACTGTGATGTGGAACTCCTGAAACTCAACGAAAGATCCTTGTAAACCACAATCCGCATTTTTGCACGAGGAATCCTCACCATTCTTAGACTCGTCTCTACCAGTTGTAAAATGGGAAGAATGAGATTTTTCTTCTCCACTAGCGCAACTTGTATTGTTCTTTCCACCTTGTGATCCTTTTTGAAAAAAAAAAAGTTGAACAATTAAGAGCACCAAGACAATAAAGACGTTGAATGGTGCGTGGCTCATATACGATATCAAAGGCAAAAATTAAAGCTCAGCTTACCAAGATCTCTTTCTTCTGCATTAGCATTTAGATCTGAATTGCAAAGGGCACCATCAATAATCTCACCTGAACTGCTTGCTTTCACAATGTACACCTGGACGCAAAGACATGATGGAGACATCATAAATTTTGACCATAAACATCGTTCACTTAACATAATATTATTACCTTAACCTTGTCGAACTGCACCAAATGAAAAACAATAACGTCGCCCTCAAGCAAGTTGTGCAGAATGGAAAATCCTTTCCAACCAGCACTTAGTGCCATTTTATCAGCAAGGTATTTTACTTCATATGCTTTGCCAGTTTCATCCTCCAAAACAATTGTTTGATCATGCTTTGGCATATGCAATTTGCAGAAACACGAAGGAATATGCTGCCCTCAGAGAAGATCACATGAATTTAGTTGCTTGGTGATTATGTGTATTTTGCTGATATTTAAAAACACTTACAAGACAGAATCCTCCAGAAACATGAGAACGCAGCATTAACTTTAAGAAGCTAGGGAATCCAGGGTCCAGTTTGGCTCGAACCTCTTTTGCTCGTTTCATTGCCAAAGAATAGGTATCTCCAGAGTTTCCATCAACACTTTCTATCTTTCGTTTGCTGTTTTATGATAAAACCAAAACTAGATTATGAGATCAATTTGCTGTGCTTCTAGTTCACCTGAGTCTTGGTTCTCATCACAATTCTATCCAAAATCAAAGTAATATTTTCTTTTCTCAAATCCCAAAATTTGTTGCTACATGAATTCACTTACCTTTTAAGGCTCCTAGAGTTCAACTGAACATCCTGTAGAATATATCAAAATAAATTCTGTCAATTATCCTTTACATCAACCAAAAAACTTTTTGGTCTAATTTCATAGATAGCATGTTTAGACTCCCACTAGAGCAATGCCTATTGGCTGTTCAGCGTATAATTATACATAAAATGACGGTTTGCAAAAAGAAAAGAAACGGTAACATCTGCAGCATTACCTTCAGACTGTTAGAAATGGTTGGAACCAAACCGCTGAGCTTGAAAGAGTTCAAGTTATTCACCAAGAACTATAATGAAATTCTGTGTACTCTTGAGAATCATTTTTTGGAAAGATTTCCTACTACTCCAACCCCCCCCCCCCCCCCCCTCTCTTTTTTTTACGTTGATTTCTTTAAATTTCAAATTTGGAAAGATCTAGAATTTGGATAACCAATAAGAATAATAAAACCTCAGTGTCATAATCAAGGCACTGAAACTTCCTCTTCATCCCCAAAATCCTTTCATTGGCCTCTAATGGTGTCTCTAACTCACACTGCCAATAATAAACAAACAATTTAGCCAATGTCTGTTACAGATTCTTTAAGCACCCATAATTTTTCCTTAACCACACATTCCAAAAATAAATCACTTTTCACTACATATATTCTTGAAAAGATCTACATTAGATCCTTAAATTAATAGTATATGTCTATTTGACAAGCATGAATAGCATTTCTTCTCTGCTTACACCACCCAATGGCAGATGTAAAGAGGGGTTGGAGGTTTCTCCAAAATTTGTTTTGCTACTTCATTTAACCCTGTCTGACATCCTTCAAATTTAAAATACATTAGTTTGAATAGTATTTTTTTTGGGAGAACGTGTCGTTAAAAAAGTAAGAAAAATTTTTGGATTCACGTCCAGAATATTTTATGGCGTGAACGCGTGATTAACAATAATAAATATTTATTTGTTAAAGTCGATAATAAATAATTAAACCATGCACAAGAATGCTATAAAACACACACAATAGACAGAGAGATACCACATAGGAGCAATCAGTTTGCTTCCCTTTGGACCTAAAATGATGAGAGATGTTCATATAATCTTCAATTTCTGAAATGGGTAGTTCAGATTCTTCTTCGTCTTCTCTGGGTTGTTGTTGCTCAAATTCCACCGCTTCTTGTTTCACTTCATTATTTTCTGAAATGAGTGCTGCATCTTCTTCTTCTCTTTCTTTCTCCACCTCTTCTTTAACTAATTTACTCAAGTTTCCAGTAAAATTCTGTCCAATTACTTGACCATCCCATTTCCGGGTATCTTCCCTAATTCTCTGTGCACTTGGATTCATTTTTGTATACAGAAAAAGTGAAAATCTAATGGGAAGAAGAAGAATAAGAACAGTCTCCACATACTGAGCCACTCGCTCGCCTATGGTGACGAGAAAAAGATTGTTTTGGTTGGGGGGTGGGGGGGGGGGGGGGTGAACAAAGTGGGTGGATTGATCATTTGACTCGACTCGTCACTAAACTTTCTCACACGTTACTACTTGGTCACTAAACTGTATATCATCACATTCAGAAAGAGTCTCTAAAAGCCGTATATGGAAACAACCTTACTACAAGTACAATTTTTTTGACATCAAGTTTGACAATGTACCACGTGTTGAAGGTTGAGTGACCAATTTTTAAACACCACATACTTTTCCGCCCATTCGAATTTGAATTAACATGGATTATCAAATTTTTTGTCAACCATAGATTGTACACAAAGCATTATTCATATGGAAAAGTCAAGCTTGTGAATCTAAAGTCCGAGCCTAGATGAAACTTAAATATAAAAAAAGGAAAAACATTAATTAGGTTGTAAAACAAAGATTAGTACCTAGACGTGCTTTTTAGAATCATGTCTCTTGTACAACCTATTTTAGTTTTAAAAAATTGTTAAGAGACCGTAAAAAGACTTATATGTTTCTTGTAT
Source organism: Fraxinus americana (assembly GCA_035079005.1). NCBI lineage: Eukaryota > Viridiplantae > Streptophyta > Magnoliopsida > Lamiales > Oleaceae > Fraxinus > Fraxinus americana. Next base: position 8,875,560 of record CM068714.1, read on the forward strand.
TTTTAAATAAGCAAATAAATTACAAATACAAAATTTCAATTAAACATCTGTCTTATATTTGAAGATAAATTAGCATAATATTTATAGAAAAATCGGCATAAGAGGTAGAAATAGAATGTATTAATTAATTGAAAGTTTAGGGAAAAAAAAAAACTTGAGAAGTGCAAACGACTTTTCTGCAGTTTAATGTCTTCAGAGCCTAGTTTTCTTTAACAGAATAATGAAGTCGATACAACCATTCTTTTCAAGGATTCCAAAAGGTACAATAATTGTAATATTTGTTGCTGCATTGCTATCAAACTGCAGTAGAAATACACGAAAGCACCTAATTATTTGTACTAAAAAACATCCGAAAAGACTGGTTAACTAGATAATGCAGCCGAGCTCATGGTCGACATTGTATGATCGTTTAAAACGATACTATACACCTCTCGTAAAGGTTCTTGCTGTTGCAGATATTATGACCATCGGCTCACATCTATGAAACTCCGCCTTCAGAACATCTATGTCAATATCAAGCTTCCTTTTTGCTTGTTTAAGCTCCCATAGCTTCAGTTTTAGAGTATGAATCTCCTCCTCCACACAATCTCGCTCAAATTTAGCTTCTAGCACACCTCTTTGATTCAGGTCTCTCTTATCTCTACAGCAAGACTCATAAGATAGCTTAACCAAGAACGCAAAAAACCTTCAATTCCTTCCAATGTCTTGTCCCACGTTGTAAAATCATCGCTGGAGGTTTCACCCGCTTATATATTCAGCAATTTTTAATGTCTCAAAAATTATTCCAGTTGCTAATATATAGTTGATGCTCTTAAGAAGAAGATTATGAAGGTAAGAGTCCCAAGTGAGGCAAAGCTCATAATACTTCCTACGCACGTCTTCGGTAAGCATAGAGTCCACACTGACGCCCTTAACTGTAATCTTGAACTCATCAAAATCAATGAACGATCTTTGAAAACCAGCATCTGCATTTCTGGAAGACTGTTCCTCACTTGAACTCTACTTTTGTCAAGTTCTGATTTTGATCATTCTCTCCAATGTAAGAAAGACGAGAATTTTTTATCGCATTAGCACATGTTGTATTGTTCTTCCCATCACGTAATCCCATTTTCCAATAGTTTTGAATAATCAAGAGAATCGAAAACATGAATAAAGATATCAGAGAGAGCAGATTTAGAGGGTTAGAGATGAGAGAGGACGAAAATTAAAGTAGGCTTACTAAGGTCTCTTTCTTTAGCATTAGCATCTAGATTTGAATTGCCAGTAGTTTCATCAACCTTCTGTAAAGTGCTTGCCCTCACAATGTATACCTGGAAAATGGCTTGATGAAAACATGACAAATCTAACCAACATAAATTCAAGAAGATCCAAAGAGTGCTGAATAATCATTATTTCCCAATGGAAGTATACTTAATTTCAATCAGTTTCTTTTTCTAAATCTATGGAAGCTAATCAAGATAGAAAATTCAATGCATGAGTTAAACCCAACTCTCTCTCTCTCTCTGCTTGACTCCAGCTCTTAAATTCCATGTATCAAAACTCTGCTTGATTGACTTCTGTTATATTGAACGACGAGCAATTTTAGTGTTTCATTTATCCTAATTAAAGCTGTTATTTCTATTTTACTTATTTGATTTGGATATATCAACATTTTGATGCAATCTTTATGCCTTTCAAAAAGTTACTCTGTGACGAATTATTGTAGCAAATTTCTGTAACAGCGGTATAGGCGCCTACCATTGAAACACTTTTCTTCCTTACTTTCCAGATCACAAGTTCAGAAAAATAGTAAGTTTCACGTGTCCAAATATTTTTTTTTTATGAATCAAAATTATTATTACCTTAAATTTGCAAAACGCCACCAAATGGAAAACAACAACGTCGCCTCTAAGCAAGTTGTGCCGAATGCAAAATCCTCTCCAACCAGAACTTAGTTCCATTGTAACTGCAAAGTAGCTTGTTTCATATGTTTCTCCAGTTTCATCTTCCAAACAAATTGTTTCGTCATGCTTTGGCAAGTGCATTTTGCAGAAATGTGAAGGAATACGCTGTCACGAAAGAAGAGAATGTGAATTAAGCCTCATTTGGTAATCTGTGTATTTTATTGATGTTTACACACTTACAAGCCAAAATTCTTGAGAAAAACGCAGCATTAGCTTAAAGAAGCTAGGGAATTCGGGGTCCAGATTTGCTTGAACCTCTTTTGATCTCTTCATTACTGAAGAATAGTTAACTTGGAAATTCTCGTCAACATTGTCCATCATTTCCATCTTTTTTGTCCTGTTTATGAGAAAAATAAAGGTAGACAATTAAATAAGTTTTCTTACCTTCTAATCTCCTAAAAGTCTTAGTTCTAATTGCGCGTTATCAAAAATCTAAAAGTTGTCGACACAAGAGGTCGCTTACTTTTTAGAGCTCCTAAAATCCAAGTGAACTGCCTGTATAGAAAACGATATTGTCAATACTCCACGTCAATCAAAGAAAGTTATTATCTAATTTCATTCACGGTAAGTTTATACCTCGCACTGAAGCAACGCTTATTCAGCACAAAATTATACATAACTACGATAGCAAAAGGTATGTGATAAAATTGAGTTTTTAATCATTTTTTAGTTAATATTTCTTTATTAAATAACAGTTGTGCTACATATACATAATGATTTATATACACATGATGTCTCAAAAATAGAGTGGAGAATTTTTATTTTGAAGAAATTCTAACACAATCATTACTTACCACATCACGCGTATGTAAACCATTATATACAATTAGCATTATTTATTAAATAAATTCGAATTTTATAGTTTATTTCGGAATATTGGACTTTTAATTTTCATCATTATATTTTAGTTTTAACCAATTAGATTTTAGAAATTATCTAAAAAAATTAATTATCTAGATTTCTTTAAATGAGGATTGTAACTCATGAGGACAATCAACGATTTTTGGAATAAATATTATAGATTGGAGTTTTCCAATCTCATAAATTCTCAAATTTGATAATTAAAATCAATGAGTCCAAATTCTCTGTAATCATGAGCGAATCAAAGAGTTTTTGATGCCTAGATTTTTCTTAGAAATCAATAAAAACTAGAATATGATCGTGTTGCGGTATTTGTTTGAAATCAACAAAACTTTGCGGTCAAAATCAGACTAGAATACAGAATTCTTGATCTTAACCACAAAGTACTATTGATTCTAGACGAATACTGCAACACGATCACCTCCCGTTTTTATCGATTTCTAATAATATTAGAAATCTAGGCATCACAAACTCTTTAGTTTGCGCATGAAAACAGAAAATTTAGACTCATTGATTTTAAATATCAAATATCAAGAATTTAAAAGATTGAAAAACTCCAAACTCTATAATATTTATTTCAAATACCACTGATTGCTATGATGGCTGACAACCCTTATTTAAAGTAATAACTAAAATCTAGATAAATATTAAAACTAATAGATAATGACGAAAATTAAAAACCATAATATTCAGAACTAATTTGAAATACACGGAATTAAAATTAAAATTTATTTAATAAGAAATACTAACTAAAAAATAATTAAAAACTTAATTTTCATCAATAACGAAACAACAATATTTGCTCCTGTATTAGCTTCTGGTAGGAATAGATGGAACCAACTAAATATTATGCTGACTGAACATTCTAAAATATACAATTCACAAATATAATTCAGCATAATGCAAATAATACGTTCCGGGTCCAATTATATCAAACGCATGAAATCATCAAGAAATCAAAATTCCCAACTTCGACTTCCAAATTCCATTGTTTGCCGTGCTTAAGGAATTGAAGCCAAATCTGAGCTTTCTCAGCTTATATAAAAATCGAAAAACTTCATACAATTTTCTATATACGCCTCAAATTTGGATGAACAAAATGAAAAGCAACATGCCCCTTACCTCCTTGATGTCATAATTATCATTGTATGCGCGACATTGAAACCTCTTCTTCATCACCAAAGGCCGTTCATCAGCCCCTAATGGTGTATCCAACTGACCCTGCCAGTAGTATAAACATTTAATTTAACATGATAGGATTAGACAAGAACGCACTTATGCTTGTATTCATTTCTCCTCGGCTTACAACACCACAATATAGAATATTTCACCAAAATTGATTTGAGAATATACAATGTTTTCCAATAAGAAACCCCAAAATTTTCTCCGTGTGAGCATGCTAAGATTAGTCCACTTTCACAGAGAGAACAAATGTAGTGCATTTCTGATCAAAAATCAAATTAAACATCATTGTGACTGATGGCTAAGCCTTAAAAATAATTAAAAGCTTTTGAAAAGTTTTAAAAAGTTGCCTCCTAAGTTGCTTTTTTTTTGTTTTTTTTGAAAAAAAAATTTAACTGAAAATTTACTTTTTTAAAAAGGGAATCCTATCTCTTTCAGTTAAAATAACTTTCCAAACTTCATCGAACATATAAACCTTTTTCACACATTCAAGTGCATCAACACTGCTAATACGTGCAGGGAACAAGCGATATTCGACCAATTCCTTTTAAAAAACAATACAGCTCCAAAGTTATCTTTAGAATTTTATTTTTACAGATATTCACAAAATTCCCTCTATTTTGGACATAAAAATAGAATAATCAAACAAAAGGTAACTTTTAATTCTTAAATATCTCTTCAGATCAGATTATAATCTTAATTCATGCAGCACTAGAATGCCACAAATAAGAGACAATAGGCAAAGAGATACCGCAATGGAAGAATAAATTCGGTTAGGCTCGACCCGAAATACTGATAGATAGTCATAATCTTCATCTTCTGAACTGGAAATAATCTCTCCTTCTTCTCTTTCTTCTTGCTGATTGAACTCAACATACACACGGTTTATTAAATTAAACAATAAGAAACCCCAGAGTATTCTCCTTGTGCTAAGCTACATTTTTTTTTTTTTACTTTAACTAGAATAATCACTTATTTCAAACTTACTTATTTACCTTCATCAAACATAATAATTTCTCCCGAGTTTTTTTTTCAGATTTTTGTTTTTAAAGCTCTTTAAACATTTCCTCTTTTTTTGGGGGGGAATAATCAGACACAAAATAATTATTTATTTCTTAAATAACTTCAGATCAGATGATAATCTTAATCCGTGAACTAGAATGCGATAAATGAGAGACAGTAAGCGAAGAAATACCGCAGGAGAGGAATCAACTCGGTTCGGAGGGACCCGAAATACCGATGGGTAGTCAAAATCTTCGTCGTCTGAACCGGTGATTTCTCCTTCTTCTTTTTGTTCTCGCTGCTCGAACTCAACTTCTTCTTCCTTTAATTCTGTTGAAATTTTACTAAATTTCGGACTCTTTTCGCTCATAATTTCCTCTCTACTTGCATGCATTGAAAATTCTTCTCTCTCTCTCTCTCTCTTTTTTGCCTATTTTACTGATAACGTATGTCCATATACAAAAAATTTATACAAAGATCTGCATTTATACATAGCAATTAGCAAACCGGTTTGGAAGAAGATGTATTTGTAAGGACACTAGTAGAATGAGGAGAAGTGTTCGTATTCGGTGTTTTAGCCGTTTCGTAACTGCGGAAAAGGAAAAATTGCAGAGAAGTCCCTAACCTTTGTGGACTTTTATAATTAAGGTAGAACTTCTTCTTAAATAAATCGGTCCGAAGTTCACGACTGCAAGGAAACAGATTATGGGTATATAGGTAAATTCAGTAAAAAGAGAAGTAACAGGGAAAAATAAAGAATTTTGCTACAAGTATATCAGGGTGTACATAAGGGTGTCCATAATGAACACCCGGCATCTCCTTATTGGATGGAGCACCAGTGGGACCGGCACTCCATCCAAAAGGGGGGTGTCGGGTGTCCATTATGGACACCTTTATGTACACCCTAATGTACAAGAAGAATAATCCAAAAATAATATCGACAATTATAAGTTACTATTCACACCACATATTATTTTTAGGTGCACCATAGTCTAATTCCATGAAGTGATCATTACCTTTATTCATTATTATGCTCATGTCCAACTTTTTTTCTTTGCATTCTTATTATTAACTTTTGATTAATTTCGCATATTGTTTCAAATAATGATTTTTTGTCCAAAATTGCCGTTGAGAGAGAACAAAAATGTTAATTTCCGTCGTATTTTTTAATAAGCGATAAAAAAAATTACAAAATTACTCTTCATACCTATCTCCTATTTTGAAGCATGTTGACAAAATTTGGGGAAAAAATCATCGTTAAGGACTATTTGATGCAATAATTTTAATTGCACTTAAAGTCTTTGATCTTTGTTCATCACAGCACTTAGATGTCACCAACTTTTTTGATCGGATTATTATGATCTTTCGTAATTAGCACATATTATCTATAGTAATGATTTATGTGCAAGAAATGCATTGGCGGAGCATGAAGTTACTTATTTGCCCATCGTATTTATCAAAAAATAAATGAATATTTATTTAGATTTTAAATTTACTTAATGCCTGATTATATAACGAAAGTCGATCATAACTTGTGTTTATAATTGAGTAACCGACTAAAAGGAAGGAATTGGAACTAAATTGGAGTTTGATGGACGGAATTGAAGAGTCACTGGGAAATTAGAAGCTAATTGTAAGCTATTGTTTTGGTAAACCGCATGCAAGTTTCCGCCTATTAAGTTTCCTAGTTATGACAGACCTCTAAACGTCTAAGCTGTAGCCGTCTAGAATTTTTTATAATTTTTTTTTTGTAAAAAAATTATACGAAAAGAAAGTCTTCATCCGTATTGTTTAGACCTACATATCTATTGTTTTGAACTTGATCGATGATTAATTCCGTATCAATAAAATTTTGGATTTTTTTTTTGAACTTTCGTCGACGCATTGTAAGGATAACATGGACACGAGTGGTTTTTGAGGGTGATTTGGTATATTACATATAATAGCTATTTAATAGCCTCTTTGGCACTTCGTCCCATGTCACCCCTTCGACAAAGCAAAAAAAAAAATATTTTCTTCTTATCATTTCTTTTAATTTTTTGTTTAAATGATAAATAGGAGTAATAGTACTCTTTTTTTAATAGAAAATTGTAATTTTAACTGTCAAAAGGATCTCGACTGCCACTAACACCTAATGCTGGGGGCATGATTGCTACATTTTTTAAGTTGAGTACTGGAGTACCTAAGTGCAATTCACTTGACAGTTGGGGACTGCCACTACAATTTTCCCTTCCTTTTATGTTACTAGTGTTTGTTGCACGTCCCTATCAAATTGCAAATATTATTGTCTGTGTCTTTAAATAAAGGTCACAACTAGTACTTATTGGTGCCTTTATCGACTGCATGTCAAGGTCACAAATGCCACTCAAAATTATTATTTTTTCTTGGGAAACTAAAACCAAAGAAAAAGGGAAAACATTTCCATTCGAAAAGCCTAAAATACCCTTTATTTTTCATTTCCACCACCTCCTCTATCCACATCTTAAATTTTGGAGTCATATTTCCTTTTTACTCGTGAGTGTGATCAGAAAAAAACACGAAAAAGAAGACGACGAGAGAGAAATGAAGTTCTCCACTTGCTTGCGTCTTATAATTCGACTGATTCCAAAATCATTTCGATATCAGTATTTCTGATTTCGAGATCATGAATTATTAGCTTCTTCAAATACACTTTAATATCTTTGAATCTCTGCTTCAAGATCATCCATTTCAATCTCAACTTTCCTTTTTGCTTGTTTAAGTTCCCTTAGTTTTGATTTGAGAGTTTGAATCTCTTCCTCCGTACAATCTTGTTCTAGTTTATTTTCCGCATACCTCTTCGACCTCGGTATCTCTCTAATCTTTATAGCAAGGTTGACAAAAATACTTAACCAAGAATGCAAAAATCCAACATCCATTTCCTTTATGATCTCTAGTGGACCTTTTAGTAAGATTAGAACCCAGATAAAGTTCTGACCAACTCTATATTTATTTGACATGATTGGTTGAAGAGAAATATCAAAATACATAGATTATTATTTTCAATAATCCATACTTGTAGCAATGAAATACTGTCCTGAAAGGGGGTGATTCGTTGCACCTTCCAATACGACTACCTGTTATGACTTCACTCAAGTCACTAGCCCTGCCTTATGTATGGATGATGAGATTCCAGCGATACATAGTCAATTCCAATAGGCTTATTAGATGGTCCGTTGTCTTCCACCCGTAGGAATTGAACCTACGAAGAGTCCAATATTTTCAATGTGGTATCTCACATTGCAAAATCTTCATTAGAGGTAGAAAGCTTGCACCATCCGATATAATCGGCAATTGTTGTTATTTCCAAAACTATTCCAACTGTGAATATAGATAGAGTTGATGCTCTTAATAAGACCATTATGAAGGTACAAGTCTCCAGCAAGGGAAAGCTCATAATACTTCCCACGCAGAGGCGACCTTGAGAGTACGTGAGTTGAGAGACTAACATTGTTTCAGCATTGTAAGGGCACCAAAAAATTTTTATAGGTTATATATATAAATTTTAAAATTTAAATTTTTTGTTATCATGTCAAGTTAAGTGGCATAATATTTATGAAAATAGAGTAAAACAAATTATATTACATTAATATTTTTTAAATTTAACATATTATTGGGAAAAAAAATTTTTTTTTTTCTAATTTTAAACTATCTTGCTTTAAAAAAAATATTATTTTAAACTATCAATTTTACTAGCTCAATCCCAAATGCTAAATTAGCTTTATTAAACAATTACCAACTCAACAAGACAAGAAACAGCCCGAAATGAAAAATCCAAATGGTTAAAGTGAAGAGTGAAAAACAACCCCAGTTCCCTCTTTGTCATTTCCATCTCTCCCACCCTTTAACCTACGAAAAACAGTCAAATATAAAAGAGAAAAAACTCTACCGTCAATCTTTGTTACTTGCTCTGTGATAGGACAATCTGCATCATAACATCACCATTCTAATGGTGCCAATTGTCCACTTGTTAATTTCTATTTCAGGATTTTTTTGGTTCTAGAAAGGCAAGTTTTTGTTGGACGATAATTGATAAGTGATTATATTCAATTTTTTCCTTTCGAGTTTTGCCTTTTGGATGAGTCATATGTGATATGAAATAAGACAAATAGACAGTTATGACTCCTATTTAATATTATTGTATTTCTTATTCGTAAGTCTTCTAAAATATTGTTTGATTGGTAGTACACTTGTTTGATATCTATTGAACAAGATTTGTTAGAACATATTGATTACGAAATTTTAATTAATGAGTTTACTTATAGAGATGCGAGAATAAATACTTCTATATGATTTGTTGCATTTCAAGGTTACACGTGGTATTTGTTGCTTTTGATATCAAGGTTTGCTAATATAGAATTGCACAAAAAGATTAGTAGCTTGAATGGTTCTTTGTTGATGACATGAATTTTAATGAAGTTTAAAAGGTGCTTTTGAGCTTTACTTGTACTTTTTTATTCACGACATATATATATATATATATATATATATATATATATATATATATATATATATATATATATATATATATATAGAAGGAGAAACCCACTTGTATAGAACTGTTTTTTCTGTCATTTTGACATAATACTCACATGGGAATGGGCCTCCAATGTGTCTATTATGTGATTTTTAAAGAATTGATTTTTCTGTAATTGTAGCATCTTTCTATATATAATTTGGATGTTAAACTTCTATCGAACGAGCCTAACACAATTTTTTTTAATTATTATTATTATTTTAATACGAACAATTCACATTTGTACCACTCTCCAAACTCCATGACTAATCAAATTTGTTGGAGGCGAACACATTCTCAATAAAATTAAATTAGCTTTATAAGGTAAACAAATTTTCGAGAATCCAGAGGGACACTGGTTAATGAATTATTGGCACCTTTAATGAATTCCGGTCCCATACCTCTAGTACACATTGAACTGAATTAAAAAAAATTAATATTAAAAATCAACATTCTATTCGTCACCATCTACCTCAATGTGAAAAAGGGCCAGAAATGCTGATTGTACAGCATTTGTTTCACACCAATTTTTTACAGCCCTCTCACAAGGGTGGGGCCCGTGATTATTTTAATCGTGGGCCCCACCCTTTCCATGTGTGAGGGCTGTGAAACTTGATGTTGCTGTAGCATCTCTCGAAAAAGGGCACAGATCACATTGGCAAACCAATTTTTTGTTTAATATCAAATTGGTCCATGAAGTTTTGAAATTGCCAAATTGGCACCTAGAGAAAAGTAGCACGAATAATGAATCACCCTAGACATTGACCAGATGGGTTGAATAACTCCCACTGCAGTTTTATTCCTCAAATTTTCTTCAGTTCGCATTACGCTTGTGGTTAATGGTCTGATCCTTATTTCCTATTGGGTATTTCAGCCCATTCATGTTATCGTGCCTTCTGTTTTGGACTTTCATTTCTTCTTACAACAACTGAAAACTAGCCCATACCAATTTTTATTTTGAAGCTTAAATATGTTATTTCACTTTTTACTTATAAGTTGATAAGCAAGTTCCTACAAAAGCATTATACATTTACTACATTGTCATTACCCGGTTAGTTTTACCTTTGAAGGTCAACGTCGATAAATTCGCACTTTAGCATACCTCTCTGGATCAAGTCTCACGAAACAAAAAACTAATAGTCAACGTGCTCAGATCGATCTGAGCAAATGCCAAAAAAACATCGGTCTTTGGAATTCTCTACCTACAGGTGATCCCTTTGCGAGTTTGTCCAGATGGGCCATGTAGGTATGGTGAACTCGAGTGGGCGAGTTTAGGGTCGTTCACGCTGTCAATGCCTACAAATACCATTTCCCGGATCAATTATAATTTCAAGGGTTCTCGATTCATAATTCAATATATTTCTAACCAACTGCGTACCTTCAAGAACTTCAGAGCGAAAACCATCGCCACTGCTTTCATATTGATTTGCTACAGGCTCAACGACAGAATTTGGTGTGTTTTTGCCTTTGCTTTGAACATTCTCTGGCGGTGTAGATATTACAAGCACAAAAGGGTCTACAGAAGTTGCTTTTTTACGCTTCTTATTGTCTTTCTTCACGAGATCTTCATCCAAATGCAAAATGCCAAAGAATACAAACATAGGAGATTGATAGCATAGCAGGATTTGGATAATATTTCATGCATTGAGAAAGATAAACAAACGGGAAGAAAAACGAACCCGCATCCGTGCCTCTCCCACGAGCATACAAATTCATAAGGCAAAGTGCTGCATCCACTACGTCTGAGCTATTAACTCTCACTATGTGCACCTACAAAAACACGATGCTTTAGAATGGAAAAGTAATCTTCAATCTTCATATGAGCATATATACACATACAAATGATGAAACAATAACCTTCAATTTGCAAGGTTCGACCAAAAGAAAAATCAAGATATCTCCCTTCAGTAACCTGTGAGATACGGAAAAACCCTTCCATCCAGCACTCAAACCATTCCTCTCCAGTAAATAAGACGTTTTGTATTCATTTCCCCATTCATCCACCAAAACAACAGTGGAATCATGTTTCGGCAAGTGTAGGTTGCAGAATTTCCTAGGCAGATGCTGTCATTAAAAGCATTAGCGCATAGAGCTCCATCTTGTTCACCAATGTGTTGTAGAGCACATCTAGCTAAGCTTAAAAAGATGTATGACTGATTTTTAAGCTCTTATTTCTCAAATATAATTTTAAATTCTTCTCTCTTAACTTCTGAGAGAAATAGCTTTTAAGCTTAGCCAAACTTGCTCATATTCTTAAAAACAGTGTAAAATTTCAGGCTTACCAGCCAAAATCCATGAGAAACATTTGATGGGAGCATACACTTGATAAAATTAGGGCCTTCACTCGCTACACTAGCCAGCACCCTATCTGCTCGCTCCATAACCGAAAATTGGGCTTCAATATCGTCATACATGTCACTATACCTTGCCCTCTTTCGTACAATGCTGGGGTAGATCACAAAATCAGAAAATAATCCAAATTGTAAAGCCATTTAAATAAATTGCTGACCTTCCAGATTTCTTTGAATTATCTGAAGCCACCTAGTCAAGAATACAGGTAATTGCGTCAATTTACTGAATATATTCTAAACCACGTAAAGCATTAAGTCTCCTCACACATCGCATGGGCTAATGAGAGGATTAAGATAAACAACGATCATTTATATGACTATATGAGACATCAAGTTGAATATCCAACTAATACATTACGCACAAGGCCGGCCTAGCCCAAGGCAACCTAGGTCATTGCCTTGGGCCTCAATTCTTGAGGAGCCTCAACAAATTAAAAGCCCAAAAATTCAACAAAAAAATTCCTTTCTGTTTTGAGTGAGATCATTCATTCCATTTAAAAGACATGACTAAATAACATGATGGACTAAATAAGAGGCCCAAAACTAGCTTCTTTTTTTTTTTAAATCTCCTATAGTTTTTTAGTATAATTTTTAAAAAAAAAAATTAAAAAAATTAATTTTTATGAAAGTTAAAAATAAGTTATTTATTTTAAAATGGCTCATTGAATTTTTCAAAAATAATATAAAAAAATCAATTTGAATAGAACGTGAATAATACAAAAGAGATCAATACACTAATAGAAAATTATATTTAAGAGTTTCGTAATAATTTATTGCCTAGGCCTCGAATATCTTAGGGGTGGCCTTGATTACGCAGGTAACGTGATTTTAAAGGTAAAATTTCACCTGACTTAAATATGAAACGATTATCATATATAAGAGTTTGGACTAATCCTCTTGTTGAACTTTTAAGATGGAATCATAAGACTGAATACCATATTCTGGGGCATGTGAGGGGTAAATCCACATTGGGTCTAGATAAAAACAATAATCAACATTTATGGGATTGAGCTACTCCTCTATACAAAGTTAAACATTAAAACGGAACCCGAGACTTAATACGTGAATTTCAAGAAACATATAGAACGATATACTACTACCAGCCATCTTCTAGAAAATGATGAGAAAATAAAATTCTATAAATGTAAATAAACTTCGGAGAATAATTCGCATGAATTTCGTGTGTAATATTATGTCATTGCGAATGATTCACCCGTTAAATACCCCTGCTTTTTTTCTTAAAGGAGATCAAAGGATTTCACGCTCATCCCTGTTGGGTTTTGATACCCAATAAATCCGGACGATGATGTAAAATCGATGTTGAATAATTATTATATCGACACCTAAGGTTGATGACCCGACCCTAAAACTATATTGGGTCATTGGAAGCAGTCTAGTTAATTAGAGTTGCTCATGGCCCGATTTCCTCACTTTATGGATGGCTCGTTTGGCCCACTCTTTGCCTTCTTGTTGGGCCGGCCCATCACTATGCCCTAAATGATCCATATATAGTTTTTCTCTTGTCTTGGTCATTTGAGAAGTGTGACTTGCCTTTGCAATTGAGAGAACACGGCTTCCTTTCACCTTGCTTTGTGCTTCCGGTTTGTGAGAGAGTCTTGTTATCTTCTCCTTGCCTTTAGCCTTTGTGGCTGCAAACACCTTCTCCTTCGTTGTTCTAAGTGGGCATATTGGTAGCAACCAAAGTGAGGGACAGTTTGAAGGTTAGAGGTCACTTGTTTAGGTGTCGATTGGAAGGTAGACTGAGCCCGGAAATTGGTCGATTGAAGCCTCTAATTCCAACAATCCCAAAGGAGGCTCAGCCGCTCAGACCTAGTCCCGTTGACCTGGCTTCACTCTTACCACTTTAGCTAAGCTTTGGCCTCTACATTCCCCAACTTTTTTTTGACATTTATCCAACAAAGAGTCCCATAAATTACAATGTGGAAAATATTAAACGAGATTTTGTAAGATCAAATGTCTTCAATTATATCACGGTCATAAGCTACCATTTGGAACATAGATTTTCACGAACCCAGAAAAATGAAATTAATATAAAGAAAATCGGAAACCACGCAACAAGATTTGGTACAACCTCATTCACCAATTAGCGGAATCTGGCGTAATTCTAGTTCGTCACAAAATTAGGGTTTCAAAAGTTCGACCAAATCGCACTTTCGGTCACCCAAAAGACACGAAGCAGAACAAATTACATATATATTATAGGAAAACCAAGAGAACCCACATTTAAAATTGCTCCAATTTTCTTTCTCTGAGCTAAATTTTTTGTAAAGAAACTCAATAATATCAGCAAAAATAATAGACCATCATGCTATTCATTATTCAAGAACCACAAATAACACCAAAAAAAAAAAAAAGCAACTCACTCCATTATGCTTAGATTTGAGAGTTTTGGACTTCTTTGTAACTATCTTTTTCTTGGTTCCCATTTGCACTGTCTTCTTCTCCTATCAAATAAAAGGTTACAATTACAAGAACGAAAATCACAGGCAGAAATTAAAAAAAAATTAAAATTTAAAATACCTTGGATGAAGAATGAGAATCAGTAAAGTTTTGGATCTTAATCTCATGTAATTTTTCTTTTAGTTTCTTGGTTTCCATGGCGACTCCTGTCCAGTTTGTCTATTTCTACAACCTGGTATACATTTTATGAAAACCAGTGTAGTAAGAAAGGGCCGAAACAGACACCGAAATGGAACTAAGCAAACAGTAAATGAGGACCCACTCAGCGGAAATATAGCGGCGTTGAATTTTGTTGCGAGACAGCCAGGATCCAAGTATTAAGCATGGCTGATTGTTCGAATGGTCAATCAAGTACAACAAGTGCTACAAATCATATTTTAACGATGATTAAATTATATCAAGTGTTACTACTTAATAACTGAACTTAAAATTATATATTAACAGTCATTGAATTATGCACCGTGTTATTCATCTATCATTTAAATCGATGCTGTTTGTTGAACTATTATTTCCACGTATCAAATATATTTTCTACGTGGATCATATTAACATCCACCCAAATCCACATAAGCAAAGCTGTTTGCAAAACACGATTTTGGCTGTGATTTTCAATGTCTTATAGAGGAATAATAGGGTCTTCTTTCAGCAATAAGATGTTGAAAATCAAGTTTCGTGAACACCTTTTGCTTAGTAAATTTGGTTAGATGTCTACTATCGTCCACGTAGGAAATCGATTTGACACGTAGAAGATTCGTTACGTTCAACAAATGACGTCGACTTGAGTGATGGATGATAACACGGTGCATAGTTCACTAATCATTGAGATACAATTTTAAGCTTATATACTAAGCAGTAATACTTTGTATACTTCAATGACCATATTATTTTAATTTCAGTTATTAAGTAATAGCACTTGATATAATTCAATGAACATTCAAATAATTAAACCGTATTAAGCCCCTTGACAATCATTTTAATAAGTTTTTTTTTCTTGTCTGGAGGGGGGAATAAGTTTTTGAATAGTGATTTTTTGAAAAATATGTATTTAAAAATGGGAAAAATTTTGAATTCATGTATAAAAAATTTTTTTTGTATGAATATTTGGTTGAAATGAGTTTAAAAAAAATATTTTAATAGTAGACAAATAGGGGCTAAATTTAACTATCGTGCTACATATACATCATAGTTTACAAATTTGGTATCAAATGATGTGCCGAGATTTGATTGAGTCAAGACCTTAACAACCAAATAATAATAAAGAGTTCTTCCATTCTCTTTTTATCATTTCATCAATCCGTAAAAGAATCTATAAATTGTGATATATAACAATCATTTTCCTAAATTAAAATACTTTTGAGATGTGGAAAATGAATAATAATTGTGGGTATCTTGAAGTTCACGTTTTGGCTCCATTTTTTTCAAAATTCATTGTCAACTACATATTCTCTTATAAAATAATAGGGTAATTAGTACATAACGTCATCACCTTTCATTGTTATTGCGGAAAACATCAATATCTTTCATTTTTTGACATTTTCACTCTTATTTCCACATTTTATTACACAAAATGTCATTTCTATCCATTTTTTCAATTAAAAATTATGAAATGATGAATATACCATTCTCTTTAAATAAAACAAAAGAAAAAAGATAAAAAAAATAATTGCAATCATAGTCCCATTTAAAAAAACACACACACACATTTAAAAAAACACACAAATAAGTCCCAAATACATTATTAAAATGGTAATTAATACATAACGCCTCTACCTTTCACCGTTATTGCGAAAAACGTTCATACCTTTCATTTTATTTATTTATTTTTACATTTTCACCCTTAATTACATATTCAATTGCACAAACCATTATTTTCATCTAATTTCTCAATAAAGAATTGTGAAATAATGAATATATACTCTCATTTAAATATTTTTTTTTTTCATTTCTAATTCTTTAATAATTTATTTGGGACTAGTTTTTACCTTTTAATTTTTAAATAAATTTAATTAGGACTAGATTGCACTTTTAAAAAAATTAATTTTTTAAATAATTTATTGGGGACTCGTTTGCAGTTTTTTTAAAAAAGGGACTATGGTTGCAATTAATTTTTAGATTTTTTATTTAAATATGAGGGTATATTCGTCATTCCGCAGTTTTTTATTGAGAAATTGGATAAAAATTGATAGAAAGAATGCTTTATGCAATCAAATGTGTAATTAAGGGTGAAAATGTCAAAAAAAAGTATGGACTTTTTTTGCAATAATAGTGAAAGGTATGGACATTATGTGCTAATTACCCTTTTAATAATTTATTTGGGACTCATTTGAGTTTTTAAAAAAAGGTTGGTACTATGATTGTAATTAATTTTTTTTATTTCCTTTTCTTTTATTTAAATAGAATGATATATTCATCATTTCACAATTTTTAATTGAAAAAATGGATGAAAAAGACATTTTGTCCAATGAAATGTGAAAATAATGATGAAAATGCCAAAAAATGAAAGGTAAGGATATTTTATACAACAATAGTGAAAGGTGGGGACGTTATGCGCTAATTACCATAAAATAATATTATATATAAACTCAAAACATTTCCTTATTTTTTAACCACATTCTTCAAAGAATTACTGTTTCAAAACTTAATTTCCCCCACAATCTTATTTTAATGGAGATCAAACATTTGCCTAATTCTTGATTTTGACATGAACTTTCTAGCAAATTATAGACTTCCAAACAAGCATTAAAATCGCAACAAGGGAAATATGAAAATGCTTGTTGTTCATCACCATTTACATATGCTCAATCAAATTTTGCTACATCATTTGTTGGTTAACAAATCTGTAAGTGATGATTTACATGTAGCACAATCAGGGAAACATAGCCATTATTTGAGACTCATTTGAGCTTTTTAAAAAAAGTTGGGACTATGATTGTAATTAATTTTTCTATTTCCTTTTGTTTTATTTAAATAGAATGATATATTAATCATTTCACAATTTTAATTAAAAAATGGAATAAAAAGATATTTTGTGCAATTAAATGTGAAAATAAGGGTGAAAATGTCAAAAAATGAAAGGTATGGATATTTTCTACAACAATAGTGAAATGTGGGGACGTTATGTGCTAACTACTCTAAAATAATATTACATATAAACTCAAAATTTTTCCATATTTTTTAACCACATTCTCCAAAGAATTAATGTTTCAAAACTTAATTTCCCCCACGACCTTATTTTAATGGAGTTTAAACATGGGCTTAATTCTTGATTTTGACATGAACTTTCTAGCAACTTATAGACTTCCAAACAAGCAATAAAATCGCAAAAAGGGAAATATGAAAATGCTTGTTGTTCATCACCATTTACATAACTTTTTACAATTGATGAGGTGTCAAAAAGAAAGTCAAGACTTTTCTCTTTTTATTTCACTGATGACAATTTAGCTCAATCAAATTTTTCCACATCATTTGTTGGTCAATAAATTTGTAAGTGATAATGTAGATGTAGCACAACCAGGGAAACATATCCATTATTTGGAAATCATTTGAGCTTTTTGAAAAAAGTTAGGACTACGACTGTGATTAGTTTTTTCTATTTCCTTTTGTTTTATTTAAATAAAATGATATATTCATCATTTCACAATTTTAATTGAAAAAACTGACGAAAAAGACATTTTGTGCAATGAAAGGTGAAAATAAGGGTGAAAATGCCAAAAAATGAAAAGTAAGGATATTTTCTACAACAATAGTGAAAAGCGTGGACGTTATGTGCTAATTACCCTAAAATAATATTACATATAAACTCAAAATTTTTCCTTATTTTTTAACCACATTCTCCAAAGAATTACTCTTTCAAAACTTAATTTCCCCCACAATCTTATCTTAATGGAGTTCAAACATGGGCTTAATTCTTGATTTTGCCATGAAATTTCTAGCAACTTATAGACTTCCAAACAAGCACTAAAATCGCAACAAGGGAAATATGAAAATGCTTGTTGTTCATCACCATTTACATAACGTTTTACAATTGATGAGGTGTCTAAAAGAAACTCGAGAGTTTTTTCTTTTTATTTGGTTGATGAAATTTTGGCTCAATCAAAATTTGCCACATTTTTTGTTGGTAAACAAATTTGTAAGTGATGATATACATGTAGCACAATCAGGGAAACATAGCCATTATTCGAGACTTATTTGAGCTTTTTAAAAAAAGTTGGGACTATGATTGTAATTAATTTTTTCTATTTTTCTTTGTTTTATTTAAATAGAATGGTATATTCATCATTTCACAATTTTTAATTGAAAAAATGGATGAAAAAGACATTTTGTGCAATGAAAGGTGAAAATAAGGGTGACAATGCAAAAAAAAAAAAAAAAAAATGAAAGGTAAGGACGTTATGTGCTAATTACCCTAAAATAATATTATATATAAACTCAAAATTTTTCCTTATTTTTTAACCACATTCTCCAAAGAATTACTACTTCAAAACTTAATTTCCCCCACAATCTTATTTTAGTGGAGTTCAAACATGGGCTTAATTCTTGATTTTGACATGAACTTTCTAGCACCTTATAGACTTCCAAACAAGCACTAAAATTGCAACAAGGGAAATATGAAAATGCTTATTGTTCATCACCTTTTACATAACTTTTTACAATTGATGAGGTGTCAACAAGAAAGTCGAGAGTTTTTTCTTTTTATTTGGTTGATGAAATTTTGGCTCAATCAAATTTTGCCACATCATTTGTTGGTGAACAAACCTATAAGTGGTGATGTACATGTAGCACATTTAGGGAAACTTAGCCATTATTTGGGACTCATTTGAGCTTTTTAAAAAAAGTTGGGATTTTGTTTTTTCTATTTCCTTTTGTTTTATTTAAATAGAATGGTATATTCATCATTTCACAATTTTTAATTAAAAAAATGGATTCAAAAGACATTTTGTGCAGTGAAATTATGAAAGGGGCTTATTAGCACAAAACGTCCCTACGTTTGATAGTTAGTGTGTAAAACGTCCCAACGTTTCATTTTTTTGCATTTTTGCCCCTATTTCAACGTTTCAGTGTGGAAAACATCATTTTCACTATTTTTCAGTGTAAAATGACCATTATACCCTCAAATTTAAATAAAACAAATAAAATGAAATGAAATATAAAAAATAAATTGTAATTATACTCCCAAACTTTTTAAAAAGTGCAAGTGAGTCCAAAAGCCTTATTAAAAGGCTTAAGCACAAAATGTCCCTACGTTTGACATTTAATGCGGAAAACGTCCCTATGTTTCAAACATGTTTATATTTGCTCAATAACACAAAACGTCCCTACGTTTGACACTTATTGCGTAAAACGTCCTTACGTTTCATTTTTTTTTACATTTTCGTCCTTATTTCAACGTTTCATTGTGAAAAACGTCATTTTCACTATTTTTCAATGCAAAATGACCAATATACAATCATATTTAAATAAAACAAAAAAGAAAAATAAATTACAATTGTGCTCCCAAACTTTTTATGCTAATAAGCCTTTGTAAAATTGAAAAATGAAAACAACAAATTAAACGTACCCTAAGCTTTTCTATGAAACAACATTAGTGCAAACAAATTATTTTGTGAACTCATTTGCAATTTTTAAAAAGTTTGGGCTTTTTGCCGCAAACTCCTTAAATATGAGCTTCTTGCCGTTCTTTTTCAGGTCCTCGATCCCATCCTCTAAATTTTTCATCATCCCATTAACCTCCAAAAAATTCGCTCCAAGATCTCTAATATCTGCTTCTACTTTAGCCCTTTCGCGTTTTTGGATTCAATAATCAATTGGGATTCACGTGAAAGGCTTACAAGGGTAACCTGGAAATTTATTGATAAAAAATTTTACCATTGTATCTATAATTTTTTTCAATTGTGTAAAAAAAAGGGTAACCTGAAAATTTTTTTTCCCACCAAAGTGGTGGGAATACATTTTCACACATGAAGATTGTGCACATGTGAGGGAAACCAAAAAAATCATTTCCCAGGAAAATTATTCTTATCAAACATTGTTGGAATTGATTTTCCATGGAAAATTTTGCACAATCAAACATAGACTTACTGAAAAACAAATGCACAACAAAGCTGAAAGCATAAAAATCGATTTCACATTTTTCATAGATTTTCCAGCGAGTCGAAATCTTCACCCTCTTTCTTTAAGAAGATCCTTCTTCCTCCTCCTTTCTTTTTCTCCTTCCTTTTATCCTCCATACTACGAGTTAAACCATTGAATACTTGTAATTTCTGAAAATAAGCACAAATACGACAATTTCACGATGAAGCTTTTGTGATAATGGCGGGGATTTTTGCTTGATACGAGGTCTGTGCGAAATTTAGATTCCTAAATATTGAAGATAATAAACAATAAAATTGCCGGGCAATGTTGAAGCCTAAGACGATGGGCTTACCATGTTTTGGGCCTCAAGTTTTCAGTCTTGGCCCAATATTTTGTCCAAAAAAGCCCAAGAAGGAGCCATTTTTCATGCTACCCACGACAAAAAAAAATAGTAACAATAAAGTCAACCGTACCATCTTAGGATACTACGAAGAGAATAATTATCAACAATTTACTGTCTAATATAAAAAATAATCCCAGCGGTGAATTCTTCATAATCAGTTTCGTAAAGGGAGAGAAAGTTTGCATAGAAACTGGGTTAAAGTCTTTAAGACCTCAATTAATTAATTAAATTAGCAACATTCTTTTGGTTGATATTAATAAAAAAATATTGCAACCGATCCAAAGCACATGGAACTCAGTTGACGGCCATTCCATCTCTGCACCACTAACTACTACTCTCATCTCCCATATAATATTAATCTAATTTTTATAATATGCCACTCAGTGACATGCCTCTACATGAAATTAATGCTATTCACAAATTCTTGTTTCCTTGTTTGGTCGTGTTTTGCCATGTTCAGTATTAAGTATCCAGTTATGCTATTTGTACAACATTGATTGACAATATCAAAATCGACAGTTTTTCAAACTAATTTTATGTTTCTTCGTACTATTTGTAAAGTATATCATATGAAACAATTTTATCGTCGACGTATTGTACATGATATATGTGATTTTATGTTATCTTTTCTTTATTTCTGTCAAATGTGGTTCAATTTAAAATGCCATTTATATTTCTTTCGTGATAACTAGCCCATTTGAGACTTGTAAGGAGTTTTGTTCGACGAAGTTTTTGATAAAAGTTAATGAGACTATAAAATGTATGATTAAATTAATTGTATGCTTTGATCTCAATTTTTTAAGCCTTCGCAAACAAGATTATTTTTTTATATATCTACTAGTACAAACATTACTAGTTTCTGCCCTTTTCAATAATTGCAACCCTCGTGTTTCGTTTTATATTAAACACCCCTTTTTTTCTGGCCCTATTTGGCCCCATTTCTTAATATTCATTTTTTTTCAAACTCAATTTTAACCACAAATTTAATGCGATCCACAATTTTTTATCAAATTTTCTATTTCACCATTTTTTACAAAAATCTACTAAAAATTGATTTTTAATTAAACCAAACAGGACTTTGTATAATTCAAATGTAAATGTAAATGTAAAATGCATGACAATTATGTAGTGTCAGATCCATAACCTGCAGATGTCGTTTTAACAATTATTAGAACCAGTGGCCACAAATTTGCAGCTCAACTCAAGTTTCCATAAAAGTAGAAACCTGAAATTGCACTATACAAATTTCTTCCCCTACGAAAAATGGAATAAGAAAAAACCCTTTATTAATATTTCTTTTGCATTTAGTAATCTCTTTTACACGGATTTTGTGGACTGTACGTAAAGCTTTGGAAAGAGAGACGTAAAGCCATATGATTAATCAGAATGCGACCTTTAATAATACAATAACGAGGCAATGCGACAAAGCATGGCCGACTTATCAAGAAAAAGAAAGTAAGGTAATTATCTTGAAGGCGAAATATTAAGAACAGCGATCAAAACAAAACAAATACACAATAGATTTCAGAAGTCATCCAAAGACAAATGCATACAATTAACAAACCTACAAGTCTCATGAATTTTTAATTTTTGGGCCGGTTAATGTATACTTTTCCTTTAATAATTTACTCAAATTTCAAATGCAAGAGACAAAAATTTCAACAATATTTCCAAATCAATTCACATGATCCCATGATGCATAAGTGTAAATTACACACGCACAAACACGTGGTGTGTGTGTATTCATGCCCATACTCTCCATGCAAGCAAGAACAAGGAAATTCTTCCATGGGCGGACCCACATGGGGTCATGTGGGGTCAAATGACCCCACAATTTTTTTTTTTTTTTTTTTTGTTTTCAAGTTTTTTTTTTTTAATTATACCTTGACTTATTTTTATCCACTGATTGGTCTATTCCATAGAATTGTACTTTAATAAACATATAATACTTAGTTTTGTAACTTATCTTTGCTTGATTTGCAAATGTCTATTGATTATCGATACAAATCGTAACAGTACTATATCGACAACTACTATTACTCCGTTAATTGTTCATATCTGTCTTCATAAACATTGTCTTGTTAACGATACATGAAGATCTTGGTAAAAATTATAACTTATAATTATAATATTTTAAAAATATAATTTCAATGTTAAAAATTTTGTAAAAAAACTTTAAAAAAGAAGGGATATATGACTGTAACCTGTTATGATAAATGATTGTGTTTGTAACCAGTTATATTATGTAAGTGTGACCATATGATTTTTGAAAAAAATAATAATGCTTGATTAATGATATGAAAACTTAAAAAACATGATTTCAGGTAATTTCCTCAAGAAATTTTTTAACGCATTCCCATCCGAGTTATATCTAGTTTGTTATTTTTAACGTAACTACTTACCATACTTCATTATCATGGTAAAAAAATAAAAAATAAAAATAAAAAGAATTGCTCACAAATACAACATTTCATGGATAAAAATAAGTCATGGTATTTATAATACTTAATACCAGGGAAGATGAATGGGAATCATTTTTAAGAACAATTTCTTGTTTTTGCGAAAGGTACAACATTGATATTCCCAACATGGATGATATTTTTATACCTTTAGGCCGTTCACAGCGTAACACGCAAGGAACGACAAATTTGCATCACTTTCGTGTAAATTTCTTCTATGCTATCATCGATATGCAAATTCAAGAGTTGAATGATCGTTTCTTTGAGGTAAATAGTGATTTACTCCTTTGTGTTTCATGCTTGTGTTCGGATAATTCATTTTCGGCTTTCAACAAGGACAAGTTAATTCAGTTATGTGAGTATTATCCCAAAGATTTTACACCAGTAGAGATCTTGGCTCTTGAAGAGCAAATTCAGACATATATTATTGATATACGCACAACTGAAGATTTTCAAGGTTTACGAGGTCTTAATCATCTTGCAAAAAAGTTGGTTGAAACGAAAAAAAATGAAGTGTATCCATTAGTTTACCGACTTATAACATTGGCGTTAATTCTTCCAGTTGCTACTGTTACAGTAGAGAGAGTATTTTCTGCAATGAAAATTGTTAAGAATCGACCGCGTAGTCGGATGGGAGATCAATGGTTAAGTGATAGTTTAGTTGCATATGTTGAAAACGATGTACTTAACAATATTGATAACGATGTAATTATACGACGTTTTCAGAGTATGAAAACGCGTAGGTTACAATTGTAATAACATATCGACTTAATTTCGTTAATGATATGATATTTTGAAATTCTCATTTTTGACCCCACAACACGAATCGTCTGGGTCCGCCCCTGAATTCTTCCCTTCCAAATGGAACAATACAAAACAGTGGTCACAAAAGGACAATTAAACAGCAAAATTAAATTCAACAACTCAACTCTTTTCTGAAAATGGAATCTACATTGGAAATAGATTGAAGTCAGAAATAATGTACTAAGAAGAAAATTTAGGAGCTCTACTTCCTTTATATATGGAAATTGCTGTACACGCGTAATTAGAAATTAAAATGCCCTCTTCGACAAGTAAAATTTAGCTCCCACAACAAAATCAGGAGAAAAAAGAATGGGGGATCTAATTATCAAAGGATACCTTGTTATCTTCATCTTGTATTGATCTTCATTCATGGCTGTAAATTACAAACTTCCCATTTGTACCTTCCCTTCAAGGGAACATCCAAAGCTATATCATAGTTGTACCTGAAATTGTTGAAACAAAATCGTTAATCGTGGAACTCAAAATGAAGGTGTTATTGGTGTGATGATCTCATATCACGCGCTCAGTGTAAAAATGTAATGATTGTATAAACTCACTTTTCAGCGAATCGTTTTTGCTCGTACTTTTCTGCAGCTGAAAAAAACTCCTCCAATTCCGCCGCCGATGGCGTCTTTCCGGCTGCCGGCTTATGAACAGTAACAGTCTTCGATGACTTTTTTATTAACGTTGATGGTGAATCAATGAACGCTTGTTCTGAATCTCCACATAGCTCGATTGTTGGAGTCGTCTCTCTACTTGACAAAACAAAAACCAAAAAGAAGTTAGTTCGAAATTCAAATAAATACAAACACACGTAGAAGATGAAACATTCAATATTTGTAGCAGAATTAATTCATTTACCTGAAAATGGACTTAGAAATTTCAGTTTCAAAACCCTCGGATTGCATATCAACATTCTGAAACATAAATAAACAAATGAAAACGAATTAAAACCAGCAACTGATGAAGATTGAGAAGCAAAAACACTACAGAAATCTAAATTCACATCTGAAACATAGTTTTAAAATTTTTAACGTCAGATCTATGATCTCACATTCTCTTTTTCATGCTTCGTGCAGACGGAGATCCCAGACGCCTCATGCGATGCTGAAATCTCCAGAAAACTCACGTCGTCAAAGTACTGATTTTCAAGCTCAGAGTACAACTTCCTTTTCTTACTTGAACTCAACTGCTGCATAACCTTCTCCTCCTCCATAGCTCTACTCCGTACAGTCACTCTTTCACTTCTTCTAAGGTACTCCTCCATCTTTCTCTCTCTACCTATACATTCATGTAGCTGCATATGTATATTAAAATCGCAGAAGCATGTTATGCATGTGTATGTATATATTTGTGTATGTATAGATCAAAGCGTCTGTATAGGTAAAGCTGAAACGGCACACACTCTTTTTCTCTCTATATATACACACAGTAGTTAAAAAAAATCAGTTGAAAGCGTGGAAGGGGTAAAATGGAAAATTGGAGGGGTTGGATTTGATCGGACGGTGGAAATTAAATGAGGCAGTTAACAAGACATGTGGTCCTGACACGGTTAACGGTGACAGGCACATGGGAATGCCGTTACTTGGGATATGGACGATCATGAGTTGAGAATGATCGATCAAGCAATTACGAATCAACGACTGACACGTTTTGCTCACCGGGACCTCCAGTTGCTTACAATTTTGGCCATGACAGAAATAATCGAATTTTTTATTTCAATTTGGAGTAAAGCTACAGAGGGGATTGCTAGAAAGCTCGGCCGATGCTGATGTGATGGGTTTTGATTGACTGTTTGAAATCCTGTAAAGTCCAATGAAATTCTGCCTCTGAGGTTCAGAAAATCTGTTTCGCATATGTAACATCTTTCTTCTGGGAAAAATGTTATTCATCCTCAATGAAGATGCATCCCCAATCTATGTGGATGTAAATGATTGGTTAAATGATAGGTGCAATTAAATGACTTATTTAATTTCACATATCATTAAATACCACATTAACGCCACATAAATTGAGGATGCATCTCCACTAGGGATGGATAGCATTTCTCTTCTTCTAATTAGCACCTGTTAATAACATATTTTTACCAGAGTCAAAATTCTTCCACCGCACATTTAATCAATTTTTATCAAAATTACAAAAAATCTGATTTTAAACCTGTCAAACAAGGCTAAATGTATGTGTATATATGTGTATACATATTTTTTTTTTTTTTTTAACACGGATAAGTAGCACATAACGTACTTCTCTTTTACTATTATTGTGAAAAACATTTTTACCTTTCATTTTTTGATATTTTCATCTTTATTTTCACATTTCATTGCACAAAATGTCATTTTCATCCATTTTTCATTAAAATTTGTAAAATGACGAAGATATCCTCATATTTAAATTAAAAAAAAAAAGAACTAATTGCAATCATTGTCCTCATTTTTTTTAAAAAAAAGTGAACTAATCCCAAATAAATTATTAAAAATGTAATTAGTACATTATGTCCTTGCATTTCACTATTATTGTGAAAAAATCCATACTTTTCATTTTTTCACATTTTCACCCTTAATTACACCTTTAATTGCGCAAACCATCATTTATATCTATTTTCATTCAATTTCTTAATAAAAGCTTTGAAATGGCGGATATATCTTCATATTTAAATAAAAAAAGAAAATTAATTTTTAAAATTTTTAATTTTTAAATAATTTATGTGGGATTCGTTTGCACTTTTTTAATTATTTAATAATTTATTTGAAACTCGTTTCTATTTTTTAAAAAAATTGGGACTATAGTTGCAATTATATCTCTATTTTTCTATTTATTATTTAAATAGGAGGGTACATTCATCATTTTACAATTTTTGGGACTATGTTACAAGCATGTCTTTTTAT
The DNA here is from genome assembly GCA_035079005.1 of Fraxinus americana. Classification (NCBI taxonomy): domain Eukaryota; kingdom Viridiplantae; phylum Streptophyta; class Magnoliopsida; order Lamiales; family Oleaceae; genus Fraxinus; species Fraxinus americana. The sequence goes on from CM068714.1 coordinate 8,902,537, forward strand.
TATTATTATTATTTAAATAGAATGATATATTCGTTATGTCACAACTTTTAATTGAGAAAATAGATGAAAACGACATTTTGTGTGATGAAAAGTGAAAACACCAAAAAATGAGGTAATGACGTTTTTCACAATAATATTGAAAGATAAGGATGTTGTGCGCTAATTACTCGACAAACTTATTCTATTAAATTACGAATTATTATTAGACCATCAAAATCTTGATTTCATGAATGGGGCGATGATAGCACTAAACTCTAGAATATCATTATCTTTAAGATAATGTTCAACCATCTTATCTAAAGATTCGAATATCAAGAAAGTGGCATTTTTTTTCTAAATGTTGTCTTAATAAGGGAGACTTTGAAACCATTAACAATTTTTTTTTTCCTTTTCAATTTGCTAAGCTCCCACAAGAGAAAGACATGTAGTGTGTGGAATGGCAACACCCAAATAAAGGGTTCTATTGTAATTACTTGATTTGATGATATATATGTAGTGTACTTGAACACTGATATGTTTGTCATATTTTCCTTTTTCTTGGCCTATGTGCTTAGGATTCTGTTTCCTTGATTTAAATGAGAAGATGTAAATAATTTCAGGCACAGACCCCAGTTTGCATTTAGCCAAATAGAAGTTTCATACGTGCTGCACAAGGTGCATTATGTTAATCCTCGTCCTCCTTTAAATTTGATAAAATTTGTCGATTGTCATTTTCAATTCTGTATAATATAACATACTAAACACGTTACTCAAAATTCTCAAAAAATTAACCGCATTTAAACATAAAAGCTAGAGTATGATATATATTCACGTAGAGGTGAGCTGAGCAGCGGATTTCTTATGCGACTCGCTCACCGGATCAACAAGACAGCTCGCCATAGGAGCGTGACAATGCAATTTTAAGTATTATATATATAAAAAAAACCAATAGGTGAAAGACGGCCCCATGTTTGGTGAAGCGAGCTAGCTCGCACTTGCTTGCCACACAAACTAGCACGAGCCTGGTCGCATGGGGGTCGAGCTGAATCCGATACTAGAGAACCGAGTGGCTCAACTCGATCTATTTAAACACACCTATATCCGCGTATGTTTGTTTAAACTCAAAAAGTTATTTTTAAGCAACTTATATTGAAACGGGATTGTGGTGGGTTGGCAAAGTCTTTAATAGAAAGTTAAGTATGGATTCTATAATAGAGCTCCTGCAGTACTATTATTGAAACAAAACACTTGTGTGCAATAAATTTGATCATTTTCCAGGAGCAATTCTCTCTCTCTCTCTCTCTCTCTCTCTCTCTCTCTCATTTAAATATCTTGTATTATTTGTAGTGTAACACTGCCTTCAACTTTCATTACTTATATATCTGAAAAAGATGTAATAATATTAATGGTAACATTACGGAGCAGAGACAAAATTAAATGAACGGACTAGATATAATTAATATAAGGGCTAAGACCTATTGAAAATAATTGCTTCTTACCCGTGACCTAGGTCAAGTATTTAAATTTCACCTATATTTTAACTGCTCATAATTTTAATAGTTGATGAAATTGTAATATTTATATACATGGAGAGGAGGTAGGTAGGCAGGAGCAAGGGTAAGTTCATGCTTACAGAAATTCTTTGGCAATTTTCTTTATTTTTATATAAAGATTATTATGAATTGAGTAAATCCACACACGATCACAATACGACGAGAGACTGTCTAAGGAGGTTTTCTTATTTCTATGCAATGGTCTCCGAGTTGTGGCCATGGTCGGCCTCACTTCTTGTTTCTTTGCCAAAAAATTAACTACAAATTAGAAGTGAATAAAAAAATGTGTTGAATCGACAAAGCTCACGTACTATATTATTTTGATGGATTTGTCCAGTCTCATCCGTCAAAAGTACAATTTCATAACACGCGATCCAACTCATTTTACACCTCGGGGTATCAAGATCAAGGGGAGGCCCTCAATTTTTCTTCAATCTTTTCCCCCCAAATCCAATAGCCTGTTTGACAACCATTATTGTAGAAAAAAAGACTTTGAATAGTAATTTTTAGAAAAATGTATAGTTAAAAAGTAGGAAAAAAAATATTGGTAATCATATATAATATTTTATTATGTGAATGTGTGGTTAACAATTAACCTACAACGAATCATAAAATAAATTAATGGGTGTCAAATATGCACTAAATGTTATATCTCATTACAAGTCGCCGTAAACTTCTAGCGAAAAAATAAAAAAAAAGGAATATAATCAACCTAGTTATGATCAACTGCAAGTCAGTAGCCAAGAAAAAAAAAGGTCACTTGATTTCTAAAAGTAGAGGAATATGAACCACATCAACACATCCTGATAAACCTAGTGGTGGCAAACGGGGTCGAGTGGCTCGTGGGCGGCTCCGGCTTGTCAAATGATGAGCCCGAGGGCGAGCTGCTCGACTTGTGTGACGAGCTCATTTTGGGGAAGGGTTTTTTTTTTTTTTTTTTTTTCACGAGCCGAAGCCCCACGAGTAACGAGTTGAGCAGAAGCTCGGCTCATTATAAACGAGCCACGAGTTCGGCTCTTGACGAGCACGGGCTGAGCTCGTGTGCATACAGGCCGAGCCGGCTCGACTCATTGCCATCTCTAGATAAACCCAATTCACAAAATATTAAAAAGATAAAATTGCACAATCGTCCAAGTTCTTGATTCATATCTAAAACCTCAATCCATATCGCAACCAAAATTTCTTATTAAAATATTTAAGAAATAATTTTAAACAACTAAAATATTAAAAACCACAATTTTTACATAATAAAATCGTTTTGTTTAGTTATTATTTTTTGTAATCGTTTAATGTAGTGCTGATTTAGCCCCTATTTGGTGTAAATTGAATCAAAATTTTAATTAATTTGATAAAAAAATTATGAAATGTGTTGTTGGAATAAAATTTTGATTTTAATCTACACCATTATTGGGGGAAAATATAATTTTGAATAGCGCTTTTTAAGAGAATGTGTGGTTAAAAATTAGGAATTTTTTTTATTTACATGCAAAATATTTCATTGTGTAAATGTGTGGTTGAAAATGGACACGTAAAAAAAGAGTGAAAATAATGATTGTCAAACAGGGCTAAATGAGCAACTGATAATAAGTACAATTTACTCAAATTCAAATATAAACAAAACACTAGTCTCAAATTAACAATGGATACGAGGAGAAAGGAGAACCCTTTTCCTCGAGGGAGGGGGGAATACGAGAAACTTGTAGATGCAATCTCTCAGTATAAATGGAAATTTCTCTGTTTGTTTGAGTTCTCGTTAAAAATTTTAACACCTTCGCGTGTAAATGGAGAAAATGAATAAGATGGTTTTCTTCGGAGTCACTTTGAATATCTACAGCGCTTTCTTCACTTGAAAGAAGTCGGGACGTAACTTGTTTGCACCATCAACATCATCTGGAGATGCCACAGCAACTACGACCACCTTGTCTTTAACTGCTGCTACAACTTCAGCGAATTCTTTGAAGTCATCCAATCTAGAGAGGAAGTACCCAAAAAAAAAAAAAAAGAGATGGGTTAATGAAGCTGAGGTTGGAGCATCTAGGTAGGGAAAAAAGATACAATAATTCTCTTATGAAATGGAAGAAAGAATATAGTTCATATTACAGCAGATCATCGGTCTGAACCATTGGAATTATGTAACTCGTTTTGCTAAGAGAGTTAATTTAAAAAAAAAAGTAACTTATCCACAAAAAAAACTTTATTTTTAAGCTTAGCCAAACCTGCTATCTAAGCTGGATACATTGTGTAGCTAGATACATTAGTTAAGAACTGTTTCGACATGCCATTTTTATCATGTAAAATCTCTCATCAGAGATTATACTGTTACTATTGTAGACAAAAATATTACTAGATGTACCTAGTTGACTATATTTCTTCTCGTCTCCTTTGTCTTTCTTCCTCCGTGACTCCCAACAGGTATCTTAACAAACTGAAGAGAATGGTGCAATTGTTGGTCACATTCAGAGAAGAAAACTGAAGAGAAACCTAAAGATACATGACATAAAGTACTGATTATTTTTAATTTTACGAATCAACAAGGGAAGACAAAACAACAGTAAAATTCTCAATGAAGAAGAAAAATAATCCCAAGTGTTTCTCCTATAATGAGCAATAATTCCTTAGAAGATAACGAGAAACTATAAACTTACCTACTGTGGTAGTTGATATGCGTCAACATCTCCAATGGTCCCAATAATTGCCTTGGTGAAAGCATCATCGTCCATTTCAAGCTCCCTTAGAAAATCACTTGTTGCATCGTACACATCGAGTGTCTTCAACAAATTGGATCTATACGACAAGTACGAGATAGGGATGGCAAAAAAACCTGACAAACCCGATATCCGCGGGTCCCGAACGGGGCGGAGATAACCCGCTTAATCGGGTATTCGAGGCGGGGAATTTTACCCCGGGACGGGTTCGGGGCGGGGACGGGTAACGGGCTCCCCGCCCGTTAAATTTTTTTTTATTTTTTTATTTTTTAGAATTCAATACTTTAAATGAAAAATTTCACAAAATTTCATTAGCTCTAATAGAAAATAGCAACTAAAATTATTTGTCCAAATCTAATGAATATGGACAATAAAAATAAATTATCAAAAACTAAAATAAAAAAAAAATTTTAACGGGGCAAGGATCCCGCCCCCGCCCCGTTGCCATCCCTAGTACGAGAACACTCCTGAACAGAGAAGTCAGAAATTAGGACTGTTGGACTTAGTTACTGAACAAGACTACATAACCGAACACAAGGCTGATGACTGTACCTGAATGGGTGTCAAAATCACAAAAAAAAAACCCCCATAAGCCCCACCACTGACTCGTACACATCCCACAACCACTTATTACTTAAGTATTTAGAGATCACAGATGCAACCTTTAAGTTGATATCCAGTCTGGAAAAGGTTAGCTGCTTTTCCAACATAATTTACCTGTATGTACAAATTACTCAAGTCTATTAATGAAATTGACTAAGGAATGCATAGACGTGAAAACCAAGAAAAATAGAATGTTTGCTAACCTGAGTACGTGCAAATATAGCTTCATTTATTAGGGGCAGTCGAGCACTCCAAGCAGCTGATCCAACTGGGAAACTGTTCAGAAGCATATCAAGAAACTTTCTAACATGCTTCTCCGAGTTCCCAAGATTTTTCCCATCAGCCATCTGATTTATCAGGCAACCATTTTGGTAAATTAAAGTTCTGCGTATTTCCTCGAGGGAAGAAGATATTTCGTGCCAATTTTTATCAACTTTCTCTTCAAGATCTTGTAAAAATTCCATGTAACAGCAAGCATAAAATAGTAATATACATTAGAGGCCATGCACTTTTGAATTTTAAGGTATGGTTGAAATGCGGAAGAAATTTTTATTTCAAGGCATCAAAATGCAATTGCATCATGGCTGAAATCAAAAGGATGAACCACCCAAACTCTGAACTCTTCAAAGATGAATTCAAGATGAATTCTTCTATTAGAGGAGCAAAGACAGCTTTGGACCCTTCCTGGGCTATTCTAGCTTTTAAGTCATTCAAAGGTTTCTGATATTTCAGTGGCCGAAATGGGTCCTTATCATATATCCATTTCCCCTATCAGATATAATTCAAAATAAAAATATAAAAATAGTCATGCAATACTGCATCAGAACATTAAAAGGTGGCACTTGAGAGTATCACCTGCATTTCAACAGTTACACGGTGTGGGTTATTCAAGATGAATTCTTCTATTAGAGGAGCAAAGACAGCCTTGGACCCTTCCTCGGCTATTCTAGCTTTTAAGTCATTCAAAGGTTTCTGATATTTCAATGGCCCAAATGGGTCCTCATCATATTTCCATTTCCCCTATCAGATATAATTCAAAATAAAAATATAAGAGAGACTTGACGATGAAAGAGAAAAGGGGGAAGGGGATTAACCACGTTTGGTTATGAAGGAACAGTTATTAAGCACTCGTTTACCATGGAACGAAGCATCAATGCTAAGCCACGAGGAAATGAGTCAATATTGTTTTCTCTGAGAGAGAACTCAACTGTATTCATCGATGCCTCCACAGCATCCGAATCAAAACCCTCATCGGCCAGCTTTCTTAAAGTATTCATGATTAATTCTTCTACCTTTTGAATGTCATCTTCTGAGACACCCTTCAATCCAATACTAAACTGAGGCTGAAGGAGCTCATCTTCAACCCCACCACCTATGATAGCATCTCCGAGACCACTCCCCAGCAGGATTTTTCTCAAAGGAGTAGCAGGAATTCTGATCATTAGATGATCGGAAAACCCAAGGCCTGTTCAGTTTCCAAGTCTAGAGGGGTTTCAGAGAACAAAATCTCATCCTAGGAACAAGTGCATAATTTATTAATGTCAGCATTCAACATTCAATTATCCGAGGAAGTTCCATGTTTGCAAGAACAAATATGCATGCATGTAAAGATATTTATATAAAAATTGTGACTTCGGAATATAAAGAACTTAATATCTTGAGGAGACTAATTTCAGGCAGATATCTACGATTATTGTGCACACAGCTTATACTTTTGAATTATGTGATCCTGAATAGCTAAAAGACTATGAACAATTAAAAGATGATTAGAAGAATACCACTTAAGATGTGTAAACGCTCATTTGGGTCATCGTCTCCGTAAAACCATATGCTGGGATGGTAATACTTACTATGAAACTCCTGCGGACAAAATGCTTGAAGAACCACATCACCCTTGAGGATAAGTAACAAAGAAAATAATATGTTCCATGAACATACAATCCAATATGTATAAGCTTCACTGCATAAGCTCAGCTAAGAGTATTAATTAGAATTCCCCTGTCCGATGTTAAGTTCTAGGTATCATGGATTTTTAAATCATTTAGAGAATCTGCCTGAGTATTTAATCCATTCTAGTGATTGGCGAAGAGGTGTGGTACAGGAATGACATGACATGTAATGCCGTGTGTGTCAGTGTGCACATACACATATAAACACTGTTAATATCAAATATAAGTACACAGAGGAAGTAGTTAGCAACAGTTGATTTGGTTGTCAATCTTTTCATCTAACTTACGACAAACCAATTCATTAGTTAAGCATCTACAAACAACATAGAATTAGTAACATTCTCAAGCAAGAAATAGAGAACTAGCTTCAAAAAATGTTGGGAATGACGTATGGATCACCACCATTGTCAGCGCCATAAGTATTGTCCAGGAAAAGAGCCTGCAGAGAAGTATTATAATATTTAGCAAGATTGTCGTTGTTTACTCTTCTATGGCATGAAAGTACAATGGTTGCTTGTAAAAAAGAAAATGCAATTAATCACATTCTTTAATGAACTAACCATATTTCTCAGGTCATACAGTTGCCAAAATTCAATACTAAACCAGTTCACGAATAAAAAATAAACCTGTTGAGATGCTCAGCCTAGTATGCTGTCAGGCTGCGAATAAACACCTTTCGTCGCATTGAAAACAGCACCTGCAGTTGGCCACAGATACAGTTCTTGGCAATGTCAACAAGCTGGATAGTTGGTTCTTGATAAATGAAATTTTTTTATTACAAATAAAGAAGTAAGGGGCATCATTATAAAGAGAAAATGAAATATCATTGAGAACAAAAACTACAGGTAAAAAAAAATAAAAATTAGAGGCAACCTTTGTAAGTTATATTTTTTGAGGGTACATTCAGTTCGTAATGCCAGCCTTCTTTTTTTTTTGATAGGTAATCACGTAATTTTATAAATCAAAATCAAAAGATAATACACATGAAGTGCATTATCAGTTTAAACAAGATAGGAACAATAAAAAATTAGACAACCCTTCTATTGGACTAGTAGTTGCAGTCTCAAACCAACTATACAAAGTCGAGTAAAACAATTCTCTAAACTGCTCTATCGCCCGTGTTTGATCTTCAAAGCACCGGCCGTTTCTTTCTTTCCACACACACCAAACAATGCATTATGGAATGAGATCACAAACAAGCTTGCAATTCTTATCTCGAAACTTTCTCTTCCATGCTCGCACCACCTCCTCTATACGCCTTGGCAACACCCAACTCATATGTTGCGAAGCCAGAATATCATTCCACAGCCAACGAACACCGTCACAATGAATGAACAGGTGATCGATCGTCTCTCCATCCCTCTTACACATATAGCACCATTCCGAAATATAACATCATTTTCTTCGAAGATCATCCGCCGTTAACACCCGCCCCCTCACAACTGTCCACAGTAAAAATGTCACCTTAGAGGTAATTTACATTGCCATATCCTTTCCCAGGGGAATGAATTGTCCACAAGTTCCAATAAGAATCTGAAATAAGTGCGAACAGAGAACATATCATTCCATGCCACCTTCCACCTGCTATAGTCCTCCTCTCCTACCTGAATGTGCACATCATACAAAGAGGCCAAAAACAACGCATAATCATCCATTTCCCAATCATGTAAACTCACCATAGCTGAAGGCTCCAAAGCAATGCGATGCAAAGAAGGAAACCGAGCTTTTAGCGTAATGCCAGCCTTCTTGTTGAAAGGTCTTGATGTCTTCCATACATTTTGGGAAAAAGACAGCATCTAAATATACATCGACCAAGTTATAAAAATCCTGTGCGACAACAAACAGTAATTTATAGGTTCAGGTGAGATCTAGGAGAAATTTTACTAAATTTAATTCAAAATAAAATACAACCTTTGTATTTGTGGAAGCAACGGGATAGCAAGTCCTATCAGGGTATGTAAGTGCATTCAGAAATGTATGCAAGCCCCCTTTCAACAATTCACAAAGGGTTCTTTCAAAGGATACTTTCTTGAACCACACAATACACTGTGCTCCAAAATGTGCGGGATACCAGTTGAATCTTTTCTGCATAACAACAATTAGGCCAGTTTGTCAGACTTATGTACAGGATTGTACAGAATAGATTAGGAGGACAACTAAACTAAAACAATCTTTGCTGATACCACTAAGGCTACTTGCAGCATAACAAATTGCTCTAGCCACTCACTAGAAAAGGAGGGGAAGGAAAAAGATCCACTAGATGACTACTCCCACAAAAATGGGATGCCACTATTCCTTGGCACCTATTTCACCGCACCATGCAGCATCATCTAGCACTACTACAAGGAAAATAGTTTTTCCTTCCACTTCACTGTAAGTAGGAAAACGGTCATCCAGACACAAGACAATGAATAAGAAAACAACTGTCCCGTGTAAACTAAGCTAATTAGAAAATCCTTTTAAGCGTAGCATACTGCATATGACTTATGAGTAGTGCACAAATAGCATGTAAGAATTCACAGATAATCCAGAAAAACAATCTAATTCCCCCGTACATAGATATATAATTACACCATTTACATAGATCATTAACCTGAAAGATCTCTTTTAATTCAGAATTACATAATGTATTCTATTCGATCTCCGCAAACCAATCTAACAAAACTAACTTGATTAAATATCAGTTATCTAAATTATCAAGTGCCTATTAATTACTACAGCAATTTATAACTCAAATGCCTAAGTATACCCAAGCAATGGAGTATACATGTTACAATATTCAAGAGGTATACACGTACTCACGGAGGAGTCTGGAAAACAATTCCAAGGACTTTATTTTCATCATCATTCAACACGGACATGACCTCTGCTCCAGTCTTTTTATGCTTATAAAAAACAGCTCTGGATTTACACTCTTCAATGAATTCCTCCGATACTTTCTCGAAGCCGAGCTTCTTCGCCAAGTCATTGCCCGCCACCAAAACCTCTTAAAAAAGGCTAAATTAAATCCAAAATCATATAAAATTAATCAGTATCTTAATTGTAAAAGGCGATTAAGGTACCTGGAGCTGATTGGATAGAAGAGGTGGAGGTGGCTTGGACTGATAGATGGCAGAAGTGTCTTTTCAACTGAAACGAAGGACGGGCCGAGGTGGAGATGAAGCGGAGGTGATTTCGGAGAAGACATCGTCTGTGTACATTGGGGATAAGACGGTGCCGATTAGGGGCGAGGCGAGAGAATTTGTGAAAGGAGCGGGAGAATATTCCGGCGGTGGCAAGTGGAGAAGAAGAAGAGGGAGCGTAGTAGCACCGCTCTCTCCATTTGCTGCCTGCTCAGTAGAGAGGAGAAAAAGTGGTCAGTGCAGAAGATAATTTGGGAGAGTTTCGGGGTTTATGACTGGGAGGGAAAGTTTTGGGACTATTATTAAAATCTTAGCGCAATACCCCTTGCTTGTTTTGTAGAATATCCCTAATCTTTCATTTTGGTGCAAAACTCCCCTAAATCATTCAAACATTGCGGAATACCCCCTATGCCCTTTCATCTATATGACTATATCCATTAGTTTACCCGTTAAAAATATTTAACATGGCCAAAATGAATTAAAATTCAAAGAATATTTATGTCTCTTCAAATTCAAAACACTCACTTATTGCACCATTTATTTGAAATACTGACTGTGAGAGAGGCCAACAAGCAATCGTGGCATAGAAACTTAGGAATCGATCAAAAAAATTCAAAATCAACAATCATTTTTCACAGTTTTATTCGCTAGATAAGTATCTGCACACGTTTGATCAATAGATTTGTTGTGATTCTTCTTCAATACACGTGTGAAAAATTAGAATCAACTCATTAGAAAATCAGAAAAATCGAACTTAATATTATAGTAGAACACTTTTTATTACAATGCTACGTGAAATAAAATACATTAGAGCAATATGATAATGGAAACAATAGCATCCACTAATATTCAATATCCAAATAACAACAAAATTAAAAGTCTAATTTCCACCATTTACCAACCACATCACAACAAAACACAAATAATTTGCACCATTCGCTACCCACTTTAATTTCTTTATTTTGACGCGAGTGTTTGGATTTGAAGAGAAATAAATACCTTTTGAATTTTTATTCATTTTGGCACCCTTAACTATTTTCAATGGGTAAACTAATGAATACAAACGGCATTGGTATTCCAGAAATTTTGGGTGATTTAGGAGTTTTTGCACCAAAATGAAATATTAGGAGATATTCCACAAAATAGACAAATGTTAGCGGTATTGTGCCAATTACCCGTTTAATTTATCTGGTAGAGCATTAAACCATTTTGCAAGCTTCTTGTCCTCTTATTTTTTTTGCTTTTCATTTTTCTCTTATTGCTTTTAAGTTGTAAGTCCCCGTTTGAGTTATATTATTTTTTTCATTTTCATTATTCTACTCATTTTCAATTACACATTCTTCAATAAAATAATATTTTTCATCACATCAATAATTTTTCCTTCTTTTTCAATCATATATTCTTCATCACATCAACAAAAAAATGCATTATTGGCCCTAAAACGTGCACCAAAACACATGCTAAATATGTAAAATAAAGTTAAATTGTTTTTGAAATTATAAATTAATGAAAATTTATTTTTAAGAACAACGTTATCTAGCATCAATAGTACTAGATCATCAGTCTATGTGACATTATGTGTTAGATTCAATTAAAAATGAAATTATGTGATTCATTTAATTGTACATTTCATTTAATGATACTTATTCCCATCTAAGCTGGTGTTGTAACACCAGTGTTGTTAAATAATATTACTATATTTTTAAACATGCATACTATTGAACTTACAATTTTTATTCACTTTTCAATTTAATATTTCACTTGATTCAATAACTTATAATCTCAAAGCAGTTGACAAACGTGGGGTTAATACAAATTATTACCATGTTATTTCTTAAGTGTCAGTTTTAGCCCCCATTTTTTTTTTTGCTAAGAATACATTTTGAAATAATAGATTGATGAAAAATGTGTGATTAAAAATAAAGAAACGTTTTGAATTGGCGAGTAATATTATTTATTGAAAAATGTGAATGAAAAAATTAAAAAAAAATGTATTTTAGAAATAATATTGATGAAACAAGGGCTAAACATTTATTCAATTTGTCAAATGGCAAACATCAACATGAAAACATAGATTAAGATACTGTTTGGTCCATGTGGTCTGATGGAATGACATTATTTTACACAAAAATAAAAATTATTTATGTAGCCATAGCAGTCTAGGCTAGCAGCAAAGAAAACATAAATTTTAAAAGTTATTTGTTTCGTCTGGAGGAAAGCGGCAATTTTTTTCATCATCTCAATAGCCTTGGGGTTTTCGGGATGAATCAAATTGAAAGATTAATGCTATTTAACCTATTATTTAAAGCCACATAAATTGTGTTTTCATCTCCACCAAAGATGAATAACATTACTCAAATTGAAAACATGGTCTTCCCCCTCAACCTCCTCAATCACTGCATCGCCACTCCAACCACTCTTTAACGACGACTCCAGATAATAAACTCCTCTGTCTTTCAAAAAATCTTTTCCAGCAACGAAAATCAACATTCTTCTGCATCCCAGGCTTGAAACTTGAAAGTCTTCGATTCATAGCCGGGTTCACCATCGGGTCATCCAATCCTTCGCTGTTCCGATACATGTCAAGCCAAAGTTTTTTTGATATAAAGTTCTCTTGATGTCGTCTTCAGCTTCATTCCCAATTGGAATCTTCCCCAAGAAATATGGACAGTTCAGGAAAACCCCACTAAGTTTGACAGGGAATTTATCATTTTCCAACCCGACCCGCATAGCCATGTTGTGTACAATGTTGGCACCAGCACTATCTCCATCCAAATACACTTCTTCAAAATTAACATTCTCGTTAAGCCAAATCTCATCCCCATTACCTTTATAGTGAGAAGCAACCCAATTGAGCATGAATCTTCATAAGCAATTGGAAGTAGGTTTTCGGGAGCCAATCTGTACTCAATTGACACTGCGATTACACTAGATTTGGCTACAAGTTCGGTCAAAAACCTATGGTATGTTGGCGAGAAGGCAGATTCTGTGACAAACCCACCACCATGGATGTAGATCAAAAGAGGAAGTCTGCGATCCAAATGAAAGCCGTATCTATTAGGCGCGAAAATCCGAACGAATACATTGAGTTCGGGCGAAATCTTAATATCTTTCGATTCGACACCAGTGATTGGATTGAGGGATGCTGGAACTCTTTCAGTTCCAAAAAATCTCTCAATTCTACGATATACACGTACGAAGGGATAAATGTCGTATTCTATGTCTGTGGAATTTATGGCAGTGCATATTAGAAGATAATTTCAAAAAATAAAAAAATAAAAAAAAATAAATGCAATTCATCGCCATTTGCAGTGAATGATCATCACAACGGTGATCGGTAGCACCAGCATTAGCCAAAAAGAATAAAGAGAAATTTGCATAATAGTCCTCATCCTTACACGAATTACATTTTAGTCCCTACCTATGAACAGGAGCTTTTCTCAAACAATCCAGCTACAAGGTTGGGGCATAAAAATGTGCCTTTCGGTAGGTCTGAGATCAAAATGCAACTCGCGTGAAAAGTTAGGAGACCTCCACTACTAATTTTAATTTTAGTTAAGTGTAAATATAAATCTAGTATAGTTCTAAAAGTTCGTGAATCGTCCACCTCCAAACAGGTGTTAGAGGCTTGACCAAAGGAAGGATACGAGGGTTTTTTCAACTGGAACGAAGGATCTGAACAAGAGGAGGGAAGCACTGGTGTCTCCATTGTTGGTTGAAGAGAAGAAAAATTGTGGTTAGTTGACCTCTCATTGAGATGAGAATACAAGAAAGACTGGTATATATAACTTGGAGGGCTCGAGGATTATGATGCATCTGTTCGATGGCCATTAGTTGGCAAAAACAAAGTTTTTAAAATGAGTATATAAAAAAAAAAAAAAAAGTTTCGACATGGATTGAAATTGTTTTTTATTTCATTTTGAAAGATAATGTTTATTGAATGATTTAAAAATTAAATTACATTCCCTTGTAATTCTTATAAGTTATATATAGAGAGAGAGAGCACATGGATTGAGATTATTTAATAGAGGAGGATACAATGTCGACTGCAATTATCACTTAAAATATACATATGAACACGGATTGAGATTTTTTTTTTGGACTCTTTTGTTGAAAATAATATTTATTAAATATAATATAAATATCTTATGATTTCTAAATGTATATGTGGTAGCAAAAGAAACAATGTCAACTGTAATTATCCCTTAGAATATAGATGTGCACATGTATTGAAATTATTTAGTAAAGGAGGTAACAAGGAAACAATGTAAACTGGAATGATCATTTAGAGTGTTTGATTGGTATGAAAAATATATTCTATATATATAAAAAATTTCCTTATTTTGAGGAAAACAAAAACTCACTCCCCCCAAAGAAAATGTTTTCCTTAAAAAGAAGGAAAATTAAGCATATTTTTAAAAGTTAGAAAATATTTTTCAAGGAAAAAAATAGATAGGAATTTGAGTGGAAAATTGACATTTTTATGGAAAATAAATACAATCAAACGCACCCTTACAGTATAGATGCGCACATTAATTGATATTATTTTTTGTAACTTACAATGTAGATGTGCACATGGATTAAGATTACTTTTTGTCATTTATGAAAAATAATATTTATTGATCTCGAAATTGTACCTCCACGTGGTCAACAGATCCCAAATTCTCTCACATTTACGTAAGCCTTTAGTCTTGCATACTTGGGTAAACTCTAAGTCAAGCGTGGGGAGAGACGACCACGTGCACTCCGATGATCAAGTCAGCCAATGCATAAGTTAAAGGGTGTGAAACCCGTTAGGAACGTGAACCACTATGTATTGAAGTGTGAGATTTGGTAGGGTATCAAGTAAATATATGGAGAGAGCAAGATTACAGTTTTAATGTATAAAGTTGCATTACCTCCAAATGGCACAATGTGTGATCTTTTATAGTAGTAGAGGGGAAATGATAATCGTTAGATGAAATAATATATGGCATTTTCCTAACAGCTAATACCTTCTTTCAAATGTCACTCCATCAATCATAGGCTGACGGGCTTTAATGATTCTGAAAAGTAGCCACCTTAACGCTTTGGTCTAACCTTCAATATGTAGACTGACAATTTGACCTTTATGTTGTGTTGCAATGAGTTGTCACATCAATCAATCGAAGGTGGATTGCGTATTGAAGATTTTTTGATAAAAGATCTCTTAAGAAGATGTGAACTGAAAAGTGCCTCTTGTGAATGCGAAGGCCAAGAGCTTCGCATCTATCTGTAGCACATCGGCACTTTGGCTCGATCATTAAGGACCGACCATTGCATGACCTCAGACGAAGTGGTGCATTACCTCGACTAGTAGATGTGACGTGGAATGTAGGCCTCATTGGTTTGCCCAATTCACTGCTATGTTGAATATGATTTGGAGCCTCTTCATGAGAGGTGTTGACCCCAAAAAATGGTCACATGATGTGGCCAACAGAAAATTAGAGATTCAAGTCCTTGTAGAACCGCAATATACTCGAATCCAACCACTAGCAATATTGATGAATCAATGTAGAGGATGATCTACATCATTTTATAGGAGGTTGTTATAATTGCTTGGTGCATAAAAAAGGGGGTCGGCCGTTGAGTGTAGCAAAGAGAATCAAGGTT
The DNA here is from genome assembly GCA_035079005.1 of Fraxinus americana. NCBI lineage: Eukaryota > Viridiplantae > Streptophyta > Magnoliopsida > Lamiales > Oleaceae > Fraxinus > Fraxinus americana. The sequence goes on from CM068714.1 coordinate 8,918,079, forward strand.
TACTTTGGATGTACGAAGTTGCATTGTCGCCCTAACGTATGGAGTGTAGGTTTTTATATTTTATGTTGAGTGAATGGAGTCCGTCCGATGGTATAAGATCTAATGGTTCTTATTAGAGTCAATCAATCAATCAGCCATCAATGCTTAGATCCCTTTATCTTTTCCCCTGACATAGGATTTGACTGCGCAGGTGTGTAGAGACGGCACGACAGGGTGTTGTCTTGTCAATCATTTCATTAAGTCTGTTGTTGGTTGACTCACCGCCTCGTCAGAGGATCTCCGTTGCCTCTGCCAACGGGGGTCGGATGAGCAGCGTTTGGATTGGGATCACTTCGGCATACACAGGGTCGAATCACCTGTTTGTTATGCCACCTGTGGGCCCGTCCGCTTGCCACGTAGAATTTATTTTACGATTATTTATATGAGTAACATCAGTCTCCCAAGTCTAGGTATGATTATTTATATCTTGCGTGGACTTCGGAGCCCGAGAACGATGGAATCGAAACCCTTACTCGCCTGCCGGAATCGACGTGGGGCTTCCCCGTTTTCTGCTTGAACTCTGTAAGACAAAGGGGATTGCACCAATGAAGGCGGGTCTCCGTAACCTCGCTGAGGTATGAGGTGTGAAGGCAGATCCCATTGTGGGATGAACCGTACGAAGACAGAGCCCTTTGTGTGGACGAATCGTATGAAGGCAGAGAGCCCTTTGAGATGATTTGGAGAGTGTTAATTCCCAATGAGCGACAGCTGGATATTCTTGGTCATTTCCAAGGCTAGAGCGACGTGCGCAATTAATGCGCAATGATGATGACATTTCATTTCTACCCAGGTGTACGTGAATTCTGGGCTCGTGCGCTGCACGGGTTAATCTGGGCCTTTGATTCGAATTCGAATGGACGCCTTTTGGTTTCTACGTAGATGGTGAGGCGACAGGTGGAGGGCTCAGATTGGACTAGAAAAGAATCCGACGATGGGGATTAATCTGCCAAGCCTATATAAAGGGTTGAAAATTCACTTTGTATCTTTTCACTTTCTGAGATTTCATGTAACCAAGCATTGAAACTTTCTTCCGTTCGAACCCAATATTCTTGCCGTTGTCGGCGATTGACTACTTTTCTCGCTCCAATAGCATCCGAGATTCGGGGTTGTTAGAAGATCTCGTGTAAGTATTTTCCCATACAGAGGCCTTTTTATCACTTCATTTCGACTTTAATGGCTTCTTCATCAAAAAAAGATGTTGGTGGGGGGGTCTTCTGAGGTGGATATGGCCCTGACTTGTGTGGGGGGTCCTCATGATGTTGAGATGATACAGGAGGGGTCCCTTCGACTGTAGCATTAGGTGGGGGACATCTTTGTGGCCCACAAATATAAGAGAGGACGAACTGGAAACCTTTAGGGAGATGTACAAGATCCTTGATGATGTAGAAATGTTCGTGCTCACCTAAGAGGAGAGAGCTTGCTTTCCTAGGGAGGGGTGTATGGCCGTGAGCGAGGCGATTTTGGCTGGGGGCTAAGGTTGCCTTTACACCCCTTTTCCAAGTTTATCCTTAGGCAATACAACTTGCCCCCCACCCAATTAGTACCGAATACATGGAGCCAATTGGCAGGGGGCCTTCCTTCTTTGGAAGTAGGTCACGCTTGTCAAGGATATGCCTCCCCAACGGATACCAAACTTTTAACTTTTTCAAGTGAAAAATTATACCAATCAAACACAATTAATTACAATTTCCAGGAAAATAAATTCTAAACAATTTAATTTTCAATAAAACATTTTCTTTCCATCCATTTTCCACATTTACAATCAAACAGACCCTTAACGTTATTGGCAATATTATCTTTTACACAATTTTAGCAGCAAAATTGGATTGAAACGTCATTAGGGACCAACTCGGCTAATTTATGAAAGCTCGAGGTTAAAAATCAGATAAAAATGTAGTTGGGGACAGAATCACTACTTTGGGCTAAGGTTAGGGACCAATCCTGCAATTAACTCAAAAATTTAATCTTAATATATATCGATGTAAACTTGAGGTCCATTTTCGAATTCGACGTTTGATCAAATTAACTCGTACAACGTTGTCGTTTACCTTTGTCCCCCGTTCGTATTTGCATATCCGACGCCTGGGTTCGGATCGTTCCACATCAGAACCTACATGATACTGAAACTCTCTCAAACGGAATACGAGAGAGAGAGAGAGAGAGAGAGAGAGAGATGTGTAAATCTGAAGGAAAATCTTAAGAGCAAAACAACGAAAAAAGGAGCGCGACGACTGTTGATTTCATTTTACTGTTCTTCACGGGAAAAAAGCTCACTTTTTTATATTATCTATATATTTTCTTTCTCACTCTATAGATACATATATATTATAATTAGTGCATGTTCAGAGAAAGAAAAGGTATATGATGGATAAAGCTAAAAGGAAAAGGGTAAAGAAAATTTGAATCTGAGCTGCCAGTTTTGAGCAAAAAGGGGAAAAAATATGGCTGATGGTCTCTGTTTATTCTCTAAGGTACGTCTATTTTTAGTTATTAGCTTGTATGAATATTTGTATACTCAATAAGGAGACATATGGGAATATCATTTTAGTTTTAAGATTCTACTCTTTTTTCGTTTCGTTTTGATTATTTTGTGTTTTCTTGATCTGGACACCTGAATAATCAAATATATATACTCATTTAGCTTATAATCTACGTTATTCTAATGTCCAGGCATTGAAATAGAAGCAACCAGATTTTTGTTTTGTTGATTCATTGCATTTGTATCACATCTTTGATGGGCCTGTCAAAATTAAATTTAGGGTATATATTTGAAACTAATGTTATTTATATTACTGCCGCTTGATGGGTTTTGAATTATCAAATTCAAGCCCTGGTTTCAGAAATTTGATTAAATGCCACTCCCCTTTTAGAATTTTTTTTTTTTTGGTTGATACCTGGGCAATATTTCAAGCTCAATGAGACTGAATACTTATTATTGTTTTAAATGGAGGTGAGCTGTGGGGAAATTGTTTATTGAAAATTATGTCGGAAGATGTGGAAAATTTTTCCTTGACTTTATGATATTTGTTCGAGTTTCAGGATAGCTTGATTATAAAAAATCCGAGGAAAAACCCCCTGGTGTTGAGAATGGTGGTTTTAATGTTTGTGATGGCCTGCGGGGTTTATATATGTTCAGTTTGTCTAAGGCAATATAGTGCACGCTCCAGTGAACATCTATTAGAAGTTCAAGTGGTCGAGAGGCCGTGTGAAGCACCTAATGTTGAGCCTTCAGAAAAACCTTATGTGCATTTTCCTAAGCCCAAGACTTTCAGCAGGTTTGACATTGTACGTATCTTCATTCTAATAATCAGTTGCAAGTCATTGTTGAATTTACTGAGTTGCATTTGGTGGTAATTAGGTCCGAGTGCGCATGCATTCCTGTACGATATTTTGCTATTTTATCCACCCAGAGGTCCGGGAGTGGATGGTTTGAGACATTGTTGAACAGTCATATTAACATAAGCTCCAATGGGGAAATCTTCTCAGTTAAGGTTCGGAGGAGTAACATATCGACAATTGTGGAAACTTTGGATAAAATCTATAATCTGGACTGGTTTACTAGTGCCTCCAAGAATGAGTGTACAGCTGCCATTGGATTGAAATGGATGCTTAATCAGGTGATTGCCTTCTTTTGCAACTTCCATCGTATAAAATAAACGTCTATGCAGGTGATAGTGTGTACTTAAATGCAATAATTGCATTCCACTAAATATTTATTTACTTGCGTCTTATGTTTTAGTATGAATTTGTTGTTATCTTTTTTATGGAACTTCTATCTGATAACTAGAGATTGGGATTCAATCACATACTGTGCAATAAGGACAAGCCAATCTAATATATGTGAACATAATTACGATTAGTGCTCGGCTTGTATATATTCTTAAAAGCTTGATTGCATACTTATTTCTTTATTTATTTAGTGTGACATGGCTGCAATTTAAAAATTTGCTCCAAATATCATATTTTTCCAACCTTTATCATCCGTGTTAATTAGCCGAGCTAAGTTGTTGGCTTAGTTATCTGTGGAATCGGTTGGGTTTGGATAGCATATATTGCACTATCGGTAGGTAGCTATGTGTCCTTGCAGATTGTGTGTGTAATGGGATCTCCGATTATGTATGGTATGGAGGAGAAAATTTCTTGTGGTCCCATTCTTGACAGCAATGATCATTGGCCAGTCTCCTGCCCCCTCAATCCCACTTTAATTCTTGGTTTACAATATATTGAACTCCAAACTATAATGTGTTGCAGGGAAACGAAATAGCCAATATATTCCTTAAAGTTTACTAAATGTGTTGCAGGGTTTAATGCAGAATCATGAAGAAATAGTGAAATACTTCAATACTAAAGGAGTTTCAGCAATTTTTCTCTTCAGAAGAAATCTTTTGCGCCGGATGATTTCGATACTTGCTAATTCCTATGATTGGAATGCTAAACTGCTGAACGGGACACACAAATCTCATGTTCATTCGACCCATGAGGTCCTTATCTCTCATGTTGTACTCTCTTTGTGTATCTACGTCCCCAACCACCCTGCTCCCACATATATCTGAAAAAAAAAAAAAAAAGAAGCGCGTGTGTATTTGTCTTAAAAAATTAGACTACATGTTCTTCTTGTAGGCCGAGATACTTGCTAGATACAAGCCTACACTCAATACAACATTGCTGATACCCAATCTGAGGCAAGTGGACGACATGGTTACTAAATCTTTAGAATATTTCAAGAGCACTCGACATATCATTCTTTACTACGAGGATGTAGTAAAGAACGCAACTGTAAGACATCTAATATCTTGTGGCATCAAATTTTTCGTGCTTAGGTACTCAATTTTGTGTTTTTTCTCGCTTCAGAAATTGATGGACGTCCAAGATTTTCTAAAGGTTCCACGAAGGGACCTGAATAGTCGTCAGGTGAAGATACACCGTGGGTCCTTATCGTCTCAGGTCGAAAATTGGGGGGACGTTGAGAAGACGCTCAATGGAACATGTTATGAAAGCTATTTAAACGAGGATTACAAGATGTAAATGCGTGTTCGCTGCCATGTGTATATAGGGCTTGTTTTTAGCTTAGCTTATTCGTTATTCTTTAACTAAAGAAAGCTAACAGGAAACTCCCTGTTGAAATGTTGGCTAAAAGGCATGTTGCTTTTTGATCTTTCCTGGTAGAAGTTATAGATATCATTTCATTTTGACGCTGGAGATCTATTATAGCTGAGTTGATTTAAGAATGAATTTGGACTTTTCCTTTTTGTCTAAGATATGTGTATGCCTACGCCTTAATCAAAAAGCTGTGTAAAATTTTTAGTGAAATTTCATGTTGACCAGTTGGCCCCTTTTTTATGTTTACAATACACAGAATAATTGAATTGTCAAAAGTCGAGGTATCAGTAAAAGCTCCGTGGTGCCCTTGTTACCTCCATGCTAAGGTCGGAAAGAACTGGTACTAGATATGTTACATTTTCTTACTTTTAAGTTAAAAAAGTTGCTTATTTTAGAACTAACTGTATTTTCAAATTAGTGTTTCAGCAAAGACATGAGAATATACCTGTGATGGTACAGTAAGATTAAATTGGTAAACTTGATTATTAGAGTCAATGTCAGTGAAGTTATAATTTAAATAATTTAAACTCTTAAATCAATTGCATATAATCAAATAGTTGGAATTTGAATTAGAGCTTTGCCATTTGTACAGAAAAAAAAGCTGCCCACCCTGCTGTCAGATCACTGTTAGCGGTGTGTGGTTAGTGCAAAAATTGTCTTCTTTTTAAAACGGGTCAATGAAAGAATGTTAAAAAAGTGTAAGAATTTTGCATACAAGTAACATGGTTTGAACAAAAATTCTGCCTTTTGTGGAAGACGATCCTAAGTCTACAAAATTTTAAGGTTTTTTCAGGATTTGAAACATTGTTCTGGTAGAACAATGCTACACGTATAGGATTTTAACATCATGTTCTTGCCAGACAACTCACAAAATAGGTGGATGGGGTGAGATTTTTGTCAATACATTAATCATGTGGGGCCACCCCCATGTGAGACAACATTTGAATTCCTGTAAATATTCTGTAATTTTTTATCCGTACTTGAAGCTTTTTTCGTTCTGGTATTCCCTTTTTTCACTTTGACAATAGTTTGTTGACTTTTGCGAAGGGGTGGGGGGTATTAAGTTTCAAGGAAAATGATATTGTGATGTGCTCGAAGTTCTAGATTTCAGAATTTTTTTATTTTTATTTTTTTCCCCAACGTTTGATATATATGAACTGGACATGTAGGCAGAGGCATAAAAGTCGAGCACTATGGCCATTTTTGGCGAAGATGTCTATCTCGGGGAATGTTTATGAACTCTTATTTTCCCATCAGCTTATTATCAATGATGGAAGATTAGAGCTTTTTCAGCTATCTAAATAGAGGGGTAAAATTGGACTAGTTGTGACGTACAGGCCACGACCTTGAACCTAACTCAAGCTCGGAATGGTTGCAGCCTGATTCCAGACATGGTTCATACAAAGTTCCCGACATGCCAAGGGCCTTAGAAATGGATGACTCGACCCAATTTACACCATTATCCTAATCAGTACAAAGAAAATACTTATTTTATTTGATTCCATTATTTGTAAAACAATGCGAAGACAGCTGATCTGATAGCCCATTAATGAAGTTTAATCTTCTCTTGGTATTATCTCTGTCTTAACGAAATAATTCCAAAGTTGCTACGGCCTTTGCACAAGAAAAATGTCATTTAATTTATGTCAGCAAGTGATAGGACATAGTGAACACCAATGATGTTTAAATTCAACGAGAAGAAGAAAAATACGATGTTTTCAACAAATACTGTCGTTTTTGATGCTTCAAAACCTATATAAAAGAAGAGAAACTGCAACAACAGACTTGTGCCGCTTGTTCAATTGCGAAGATGAGAAGTGCATTTGTTTTAGTACTCTCTCTTTTATGCCTCACTGCTTCTGTACAATGTTATGCTAAAAGAAAATATGGTCCTCTTGGAAAACTTACGGATGTGAAACACTCAAAAAGATCGATTGATTATCTTTCCGAGGATGATGTTGTCACCGAGTATTCACCAGTTTATATAGCATCTCAGAAAGGATTAAAAGAAGCTGACGAGATCTTAACTTTGCCTGGACAACCAAAGGTGAATTTTTCTCAATATTCAGGGTACGTAACTGTTGATCCTAAGGCTGGCCGAGCACTCTTTTACTATTTTACCGAGTCTGAAGACCCTTCGAGCAAACCTCTAGTGCTGTGGCTAAATGGAGGTAAGACTGTGAAGTCACTAATAGTACAGGCCTTACATGTTGCCACTTGGACGTATCTTTTTCTTATTATTACCTGTCACGTGTATCTTAACATGCTCATTTAAGTTTTCCTTAACATAACAAGGTGAATTTGCAGCTTGGTGATGCCACAACAATTATTACCGTGAGAATGCAAATAAAATTAACTAAAGAGCTTGCTCTACAACCTACTAGTTTGGCTGGAAATAAGAAGCGTTTCTTGTTCTTAGACTGTCATCTGGTGTATGAACTTGCGTTCACCTTATTTTAGCAGTCTCAAATATCCTTGGAACTGCAGGACCTGGCTGCTCTTCAATAGGAGCTGGAGCAATGACAGAACTTGGACCATTTAGGGTGAATCCTGATGGCAAAACTCTATGGCAGAACCCTTATTCATGGAACAAAGGTGAGTACTTGCATTCCTAAAGCTAATTATCAAGAAGTATTCCTTTGAAAGTGCAGTGGCAAATAACAGAAGCCATGTTGCTGAAAATGCAGTTGCAAATGTCCTCTTCTTGGAATCTCCAGCTGGTGTTGGATTTTCCTATTCCAATACATCATCAGATTATATTACTGGGGACAAAAAAACTGCAGCAGATTCATATACCTTTTTAGTTAACTGGTTGGAAAGATTTCCAGAGTATAAAACTCGGGACTTCTACTTGACTGGAGAAAGTTATGCTGGTCATTATGTGCCTCAGCTTGCTGATTCAATTCTCGAGAACAACAAAATCACGAATCAAACTGTCATTAACTTGAAAGGAATTGCTGTAAGCTTCCTGATAATAATGCTGCCTGGTTATTTAATATATATTTCCTATCAAGAATTGTAAAATGAATATGGGCATGACTTTTCAGATTGGGAATGCATACATCGACTACACAGATCGGTGGACAGGCACTTATGATCATTTCTGGACTAGTGCTCTCATATCTGATGAAATTCATGAAGGCATAATTTCAAATTGCAATTTTTCTTCCGAGGCTACAGTTTCAGAAGTCTGCCAAGATTACACATATCAAGCCGATGAGGCCACTGGCAACATCTTCATCTATGACATTTATGCTCCCTTGTGCTCGTCCTCTTCAAATGCTCCCTCGGTATTTTCTTAACAATCATTGAAAAATATATATTTCTCTCCCCCCCATATTGGCATTCCGATATCTCACCTTCCATCTGTTTCACAAAGCAGATATCAGGATTTGATCCATGCTCAGACGACTATGTCTTCGCCTATTTAAACACCCCTGAAGTGCAAAAGGCACTTCATGCTAACACCACTGGAGTTCCTGGACCGTGGGAAGATTGCAAGTAATGCATCTCCATCAAATACAGTACTAGATTGCTAGTTCATTTTAATTTTTCAATGATTTCCTCTATTAACTCCACTTAATTTCTATATAGCGATTCCATACAGATCGATTGGCAGGACATGCCAGATACAGTGTTACCTACCATAAAGAAGCTGATGGGTAGCGGGATTAGCGTTTGGATCTACAGGTATGATACCATTAGTGTTGCTAATGGTTCTTAATATAACATTTGTCATAATTGCTAAAAATTTCTGCCATGCCATGAAAACTTCTGTTAATTAACATTCTGGGAACTTCCGATGAATGTGCAGCGGAGATATAGATGGGATAATACCAGTTACAACAACTAGGTATTCAATGCCCAAACTTGGGGCACCAGTGAAGACTCCATGGTATCCGTGGGACTCCCAAGGCGAGGTAATAAAGAAAAAACTCGCTTTATAACCTTCTTTAGCTCTTGTCGCCTCTACTATATATGGTATCCTAACACCCTTTCTTTATCCCTTTCAAGGTCGGAGGTTATGTAGTTGAATACGAAAATGTGACATTTGTGACCGTGAGAGGAGCAGGACATTTTGTTCCGAGTTACCAGCCTGAGAGAGCACTAATCTTCTTCTCATCCTTCTTACAGGGAAAACTTCCTCTGAAACAGAGCTAAACAGGACTTAGAGACAAATGAGAATAAAATGTTTGAACTGATCTTTTTCGTGCTGTCTTTGTAAATAATAATATAAGCAGGTCGCATCAAATTGATTAAATATAAATTTAATAACACCCTATTTCCTTGTGTGATGTATGACAGACACATTTTGTACTAATAATCACTAGCCACGAAACGTTCTCCTGGTCTAGGAGAGCATGATGTTGGTGTTGCGATTTATATTCAGTAATATGTAAGTGGTTACAATGAGAACGTAAAGTCAAAAAACTAAACTAAAAACATCTAGACAACGAAAAAGACTAAACTACTCCTAAGAAAGAAACCTAAATACAATAGTATATAAAACCAAATGAAATAAATGACATTAGCTGATGCAAACACTAATTCCAAGTGATGTGGGAAAACTTATCAAGGCCCGATGCACAAAAAGATCAGTCAACTTTCTTAAGGGTAATTATGTTTGCACCAAAAATTTTATTTATTCCACAACATTTTAATTGCACTTAAAATTTTTAATTTTTGCTCATTGTAACATTTATTTCCCTAATGGGTTTTCATGTCATTCTTACTTTCGAACTTTCCATTAGTTAACACATTTTGTATTTGATAACAGTTTTACACCCAAAAGTTTGTTAAAATGACATAAAACAACTTTTTTTTTTATCATATTTTTTTAAAAAATAAATACATGAAAAGTGTGAAAATTTATTTTTCCCTCATTTCAAAACATGAAAATAAAATATTTTTATATAGGTCATCATCAAGGACGACATGTGATAATTAATGAAAGGTTAAAGATAAGAATTAAATGAAAAAAAATTAAGGAAATAATTGTTACAATTAGCAAAGATTGAGGAGTTTAACTGTAATTAAAATATGTTGTATCATATAAAAATTGTGGTGACAATATAACCACCCTTATCTTAATGTTGCAATGGAGTATTCAAAGGTTTGTGTAGAACCTCAAGAGATGATTTTTTCACAATTTTCAGGGTGCATAACTGTTGATCCTAAGGCTGGTCGAGCGCTGTTTTATTACCGACACGAAGACCCTTGTAGCAAACCTCTAGCGTTGTTCCTATGTCACATCCTCAGCATGCATTTTGTCATGAAGATATTCTTTGTTTAAAGTACCGCAAGTGCACGATTCGTTAATAAGCAGTATAATGAATTTCGAGTCCAAGTATCATCCCTAAATAGATTGTACTAGTTTCAATTCGAATTAACTTAACATTATCTGAAATAATAGAAATTTGCGATTTTTTCTATAAATTCAATAATCTACTTATAAATACAAGACCTAACTTAACTAAAATAATTGCAAGATTATAATTAAATTTAAGTTTTATAAAAATATGATGATGAAAAGCGTACTAGGATTCCGAATCTTCTTATATCAATCCATTTTAATCTCGAACATTATAAATTTGACAACATGATTCAATTATGAAGATCAATATTTCTAATTTGTTTTAACAATTTCTCAATGTCGAATTAAACATATTCTTATACATGATTCGTCTATATTTCTATGACGAATACGAACATATAAAAATACGTTAATGAGTTTGTGAATATTTAAAGATCACGTAAAATATAGAAATATATTTTTATCCGATATCGGACTCTATGACAATTGACATTGTGTCTAACTTATTTTCCATCTTTAGAGGGAAAAACAAGCCACAATATTCATACAATTAGTGATCAAGTAATTGTAGAGAAAAACAAATTCATGTCAATCATTCAAGAATTAAAAACTTACTTTGAATGTCAAAAATAAATTAAATCGAGAGTTAAAAGTCCAAGATACAAGGTTCATTGTAATCCTAGCACTAAAAATTATTTAGCTACTCATAATGTCGAAACTAAACACGTAAACGACTTCACCAAGAATTGACGGAACCGGATTAATATCCAAATTCCTTCCACAAATAAATCTGAAATTATTTCTTCAGCTGCTGCCGTCTGACTTCTCTGCGTGTAAATATGTTTTTTCTCCACCACCCTGCTCTCTGCTTTCGTGTGTATCTATATATATTCTCCCACCAAGCCGCCCAATGAGTTTCTTCCTTCAAGCGGCTGCCTTTTGCTGTGTATAGTTTTTTTGATATAATCAATTCAGCCCCCATTGTTTTAGTGAAAAAGGAATCCTTTTTATTCCAATCATCAGCCGCCCAATTGTTTTTTCCCCCCCAACAGGAGTCCAAGTGGTTTTTAATTGGGCAATTTACAATTACCCTTAAAATTAAGGGTTTTTGAAAAATCATATCAAAAATTTTTCGGAAGTAAAAAAATACTGTATCACTTTTTTATAAAAATGGTCACTTTTTAATATAAAAAAGTTACACAATACCACTTTTAAAAGTTAAGTGTCACTTTTTTTAATTAAAAAATAACATACATTGTCATTTTTATTAAAAAATGATTTTTTGTCAATAAAAAAGTGATAGAAATTAAGAAGGTGACTGAAAAAAGTGACAGCACTTAAAAAAGTGATAAAAATTCAAAAAAGTTACATAAATTTTAAAGTGACAAACTCAAAAAAATGACAAAAATTAAAAAAAGTGACAAATTAGAAAAAAAAAAAAAAAGTCAAAAGTGACTAAATTTTAAAAAAAGTGAAAAAAAAAAACATTAGCAAACATCAAGTGCTTGAATGTACTAACAAAGGTAAAGATTCACAAATGATGCTGGAAAGAGTAACATAACATCGAGCCAAATGCTCTAATCACGAGGATAAACAGTACAAACTTGCTGCATAAGCATAATCAAAACTGTAGAGTCCAGGCAAGAGTCTTACATACAGAACATACATAACAGAAATTGCCTAATGAGAGAAAAATGGATAAACAGAGATTTCCTAAGAAATCGGTCCAAGGTAATCGCCCTCAAGGCTCACAACCGCCTGGAAATCCTTCTCAGCCTCAACGTACTTCTCCCCAATCACCACAAAGCGCCCGACTACACCTTTCTCAATTTTTGATGATTTATCGTTCCTGTAAAAGAGATTTTCCCCGGACACGTAATGATAGTCAGCCATTTTTTGATGGGAGAGATATATTTTCTCAGTTTGACCGCATCTCAAGAAGACTACATGCTTCAAGATTTTGTGCACAACGCCTTCCAAAATTTCTCCAAGTAAGATCTTGAAGGTAATGCAGCTGAAGTCTACAGGAAAGAGTATGTCTCCCGTGTGTTGTCGAACTTTTCCTTCCCTGATGCGCTCCATGTTAGTTACGGCAAGGAAATAACCCAAAATCATTAAAATCACCTGAAATCGCCCGAAATTGGTAAATAGAAATCGTTGATTTAATGTTTGGTTGGGGTTGAATTGTATTCATTTTTCATTTGAAAGAACGTATATTATACAATTAATGAAAGTTTTAAAAGTGAAAGGGTAGTAGTCAATTTTTCAATTAATGGGACCCGTACCGTACTGGACCTAATTATCCCTTTTTAATTTCATTTCAATTTAGCCACTAATTGGTTTAGTCCAATTAGAAAAGAATCCAACAATTGAGGAAATTTCACCAGATACCTTATTTTTAATATGTATTCAAATTATACTACTACATTATTTTTTAACCAAAAATACTGCATTTTGTGTAGTAAAAATAAAAAGTACAAACTTGCTTCTATCATCCATTAAATAATTCCATGGCTGAAATTACTCCTCCAAACAAGCCTCTTTAATTCACTCCCAATTATGGCCAAAATTCCCAAATTTCTTCTCCTTTATCTTTAGGCACAAATTGGAATCACATCAATGGAAAATCTTGGCCCAGGTAACATTTAAAGAGCTCCACAGACATGCTATACACGTCCAAGAAAACCACTGGAAATTGACCGCTTGCCTGTACGAGCATAAGGTACTAACATGCCAACCAAAAGCAATGTCAACAACTTTGCCAACCAAAAGATCAGCAGCATACAATTCAAACTCTGCCCAGAAATCCTTTCCCCTTTGCTTAATTTCTGCAAATGTTGCACAAGAAGAATCAATTACCACCTCTATTCATCATTCCACGCGCAATATACATTTTTTTGCCACCATTTTGCTTAGCATAGACGTCCAGTGACGTGTATATTTAAAATCTCGAAAATATCACGATGTAATGTATGCGGGATTCTTAAACAATTACAGATGTTATATGGCTTGAAACTCGAATAAATAATGCTATCATTATCCATGTGCTCGGTCCATATGCAATGTCAATTAGAAAAAAACATCACAACCATACTAAATATTGCATCTTGAACATTCGTAGAACGTTATGGCAGTCAGATGGAATCTGCCAGATCACATACATGTGCGTCATCTACTTGTACAATGCATATATGTACAGTCATTTAATAAAATGTTCAACACCATAGAGGACCGTGCATTATTAACTAGACAAACGATGAGTCAAGCGTAACCGCAACAAATTTGGATAAATTTTTCTTACAGCTCGATGAGGTATGATATCATTCAACCTATTCATCATTCCACGCGTAATATACTTTTTTTTTTGTGGAATGATAAAAGTTTTGTAAAAGAATGCGATACAGATCACCGCGCATTATTAACTAGACAAACGACGAGTCAAGTGTAATCGCAACAAATTTGGATAAATTTTTCTTACAGCTCGATAAGGTATGATATCATTCAACCTATTCATCGTTCCACGCGCAGTATACATTTTTTTTTTTGTGGAATGATAAAAGTTTTGTAAAAGAATACGATACAGATCACCGCGCATTATTAACTAGACAAACGATGAGTCAAGTGTAATCGCAACAAATTCGGATAAATTTTTCTTACAGCTCGGTGAGGTATGATATCATTCAACCTATTCATCATTCCACACGCAATATACATTTTTTTACCACCATTTTGCTTAGCATAGACGTCCAGTGACGCGTATATTTAAAATCTGGAAAATGTCACGCCGTAATGTATGCTGGATTCTTAAACAATTATAGATGTTATATGGCTTGAAACTTGAATCAATAATGCTATCATTATCCATATGTTCGGTCCATATGCAATGTCAATTAGAAAAAAACATCACAACCATACTAAATATTGCATCTTGAACATTCGTTACGTTACGGTCAATTAGGAAAAAAATCACAACCACACTAAATATTGCATCTTGTAGGTCTCAACGGTCTTCTTCTCCCGCTTCTTCTTCTTCTTCTTCTTCTTCTTCTTCTTCTTCTTCTTCTTCTTGTCTCCTGCCGTTACTCCCCCTTCCTTTGGCAATTTCTTTCCGCCTTCAGGCTTTTTCTCCGCCGGAGCCTTCTCGGCAGCGGGTTTCTTCTCAGCTGGCTTTTTCTCTGCCTTCGGGGAAGGATTCTGTTTTTTCTCTAAAAATTGGATCGTGTTTTTTCACATTTGAGTATTGTTGTAACAAGCAATGTAATTTTGAATTTGAAATATCCATAATTTCAGCCATATGAAATGTAGCCACCCGATTTGAATGCCTTTGATTTCTTCAGTTACATATTTGCGAAAAGGAAAGTGCATTGTACAGTACAATTTGGAATTCCAAAGGAGTTTGTAGTATTTTTGGTTATTAATTGGGTTTAATAGTATAAAATGAATTAGTATATTTTTGTTAGGCATGTATGAACTTTTCCCAATCCAATTCCTTTTCTATTTCACAGCTATTGCAAGTCCAATTTCAAAGCCCAACTAAGTGTCACTTTCCCTTCAAGTCCTCACTTCTTCCAAATAATGCAAGTTAATCCTTGATACAAATTTATTTGTGTAGCCAATGTTCTCTTTATTTCAATTCAAGCCCTTTAATTTCTCTTAATGTGATTATTAGTCTTCGAACTTCCATCCAATGGCTAATTTGTCCTTCATCCTTTTCTAATTGTTTCAAACGAGTCCATAACTAAAAACAAAAGAAAATTAACTCAAGTTAAGTAGAACTTAATGCTTATTACGACATTAAATCTTAGTAATTTGACCCGAATAAGTGCTCAAAATGCACTTGTCACATTTGCCTTGTTCTCCTCCTATTTAGAGGGAAAGCTTCTTCCGTCTCAAAGATAAATATGAGTCGAGATATAAGTGAATTAAAAGTTTGAAGTGGTTTTTTTCCTTATTGTGTTGGTAAAGATTGATTATCAGCAAATTTTATCAAATTAATGGAATTTGAATTTAGAATGGAAAGCCATAATTTGAATAACACCATATATATGGGATGAATGAAAGAGAACTACTTTATGTACTAGTTGTTCTCCAGTTCTAGACTTTGCCCATATTTGGTTGAGATTATTATAAATTCTAGTTTGAAAGTGGGAATTTGAATTAAGAAACGCCGTCCAAAATTTAGAATGCTACAAGGCAGGACAACACGTCCTTCACGTGACCATCAATTACCAATTATACCTCTGTGCCTTGTATTTGACTCGCTAAATACTTCAACGTAATTCAAGGGCAAAGCGGTATTTTGATCAACTAATAGTTTGATGAATTTGGAAGAAAGTTGTCTTAGTGTCATAAGCTGTCTTCCAGTAAAACTTATTTAATTAATTGAGGATCCCATTTTTTGTTCACAAAAAAACGATTTTAGACCGAGAAAGTGGAATCAGACAAGCATTTTATGGTTTTGCTTTTTAGTTGAGAAGACTTATTTGAAGCACTAAGGGTCAATTTGATTGTAAGAATGGAAAATGGGTGGAAAGAAAACGAATGTTAGGAAAATAATTGCCTATAACTTGTTTTCTTGGGAATTGTTAATTAATTGTGTTTGATTGGTATAATTTTTCACCTGAAAAATATTGAAATTTTGAATCTTTTGGTATTCGTTTGACTTTATTTTCCATGAAAATTGTCCATTAAATGAAAAAAAATTTACAATTGGGGATAGAATTTATTTCCATTGCAAAAAAAAAAAAAAAAGTTGGAAAACCATTTTCCCAACAAAGTGGTGAGAGAACCAATTCAACGAAAACCTAGAACAAGGGGTCACGTGGGGGGTTGGGGGGAATTGCTTTGCCAAGAAAAAATTGTATATCAAACAAGAAAAATGTTGGAAAGTAAAGATCAAACAAGGCTTAAATGCAAAAGCGGATGACGACATTGCTATTAATATTGTGAAATATGAAGTATGGAAGTGGCTGCAAAAGGAAGAATATTAAGTGTGGAACCATGAACTACAAAACCTTGAACAAAGAATAAATTGCCCTTTATAAAGAAACCGATATACAGTAGGATCTAACACCCCATCAAAAGAAGTCAATCGTAGAGAGTTTGCAAAAAAATAAACTGAAAACAAAAATCTACATATTCTTCTTATGGTTATATCTTCAACTAACCTCTTTTACAGAGATCATATCAATCAGATATCTGAGTCTCTTTAAACTATGCTAGACATGCTCGAACGACCTATTTTATCTTTCTCTTAATTTATCCGTTGGAGCATTAACAATTTGGATTCCTTTTATTTTCATTGTTCGAACATATGAAGAGTAAATATTTGAAAACTGTTGCTTTTGTTGGAATTCGTGACCCAAATTAGAGTTACCATATGTGAAAAACCCAAATTAGGTTGAAATCTTTGGGAATTTATTTTCCCTTCTTTGCACGTATTTGGAAAAATATTATTTCCATTATTTCACGTGTTTTATTGGAAAAACATTGAGAAAATATTTTTTCTTTATTTCACGCGATTTGTTTTTTATTTTGTTTCCATCTTGGGTTTGGACATCTTCCCTATAAATTGTAAACTCTTCATTCAGTTTTAGCGATCAGAGAAGTATATATTGCCGAATTCTTGTATTTTCTCTCCATTGTTATTAAAAAAATCGTTTCCTCTGCAATTTTCTTCTTTCTTCTTTACTTTAATCTTGTCATTTTTCTTGTGATCTTTGTTATTTCAATTTGTCATTAATCTCAATTTCTGCGTTCGAGACGATTTTTTCCCAACAAGTGGTATCAGAGCCAAGGTTGCGGGTTCTTTGTAATTTCATTGAGATTTTTCAGAAACGACTTCATTGAAATATGATATTCTGCTGCTGGATCACAATACAAGGTTTTCGCTATGGCAAGTAAAGATGAGGGCTGTGTTGGCGCAGATGGATTTGGACGATGCTCTGCTGGATTTTGATAAAATGCCAGCAAACTGGACAACGGAGGAGAAACAATGGAAAGACAGAAAGGCTTTATCGCAAATTCATCTTCATCTCTCCAATAATATTCTGCAAGATGTCTTAAAGGAGAAAACGGTGACTGCTTTGTGGTTGAAACTGGAGCAGTTATACATGACCAAAAGTCTCACAAGCAAACTGCATCTAAAGCAAAGGTTGTATTCCCATCGCATGGCAGAATGAGGATCACTGGAAGACCACCTGGCTGTGTTCAAGGAAATTGTTGTAGATCTGGAAACATTGGAGGTAAAATATGATGATGAGGATCTAGCCTTGCTCCTGTTATGTTCTCTACCCGCTTCTTATTCGTCGTTTCGGGACACGATCTTGTACAGTCTTGACACGTTGACAATTGAAGATGCTTACAATGCTTTATTATTAAAGGAGAAGATGAAGCATTTGGTTGGAGCTACTACATCAAAGGATGGGGACGCTCTGGTTTCTCATGGTGATTGACGGAGGGGTAGACTGAAAGGGAACTTTAGCAATGTGTATTGCTTCTACTGCAAGAAGAAAGTGCATGTTAAGAGGGATTCCAACAAGTTGCAGGCTAAAGGTAATTTAGTTGCAAATAATAGGGGCAATTTCTAATTCGGATGATGCTAACCTTATCGAGTATTGATCTGATGGCGGTGATGTGATGGTGACCATGGTATCTGACGTGGAGTCCAAGCCTAACGAGGAGTGGATTCTTGATTCGACATGTTCGCACCATATGTGTCCCAATCGGGACTTGTTTCCAACATATGAGGCGGTGAAGCAAGGTGGAGTTGTCATGGGAAACAACCAGTCTTGCCGGGTTGCTGGGATCGGTCGGGTCAGATTGAGGTTGCAGAATGGGACAATTAGAACACTTGATCAGGTTCGTCAAGTTCCAGACTTGAAGAAGAATCTCATCTCGCTAAGTACCCTGGATGCAAAGAGGTGTAAATTCTCTGGTGGGTGTGGAGCATTGAAGGTCTGAAAGGGTGCTCAGTTTGTATTGGAGGGACCGATGAAGTCTCATTTGTACATCTTGCAGGGGAGCGTAGAACCAGTTAAGAGACATTTGGACAAGTTCAGTACTGTGGTGGAAATTCAATTTGGTACAGTACCTCTTGTGACAAACTCTGGGTCAGTTCAAAACATTGTGCAGGAGAGCGTTGGTGATTTCGCTTTGCCACCAATTACAGCGGATTCACTGTGTTCACATACTAGTATTGGACTCATGGAGCGTAGGTACAGTGTTGGAGATGTCTGCAATGTATTTGGGATCGTTGAAGGTGACAATTCTAGTAAGGGGGCCTTTTGATCATGCATCTGGAGTGGATTGTGCTACAGGGAGTGCTTCGACTCTGTTTAGTCAATAATCAATTCCTTGTTGGAATTTTGGGAACCCGGGTTTAGGGTTCAGGTGTCGCTTGTGGATGCTGTGCAGAGGAAGATTTTTTTGTGTGATTGAGAGTTTTGGTTACTGTTTGAAGAGACTGTTAATTTCGATGCAGACGGAGTCATTTCTCAGGTGGAGAAATTTTGAAGTTTTGATCATTGCGGAATTTGGGTCAAGGTGAAAATTGTTGGAATTGGTGACCCAAATTAGGGTTACCATATGTGAAAAACTCAAATTAGGTTGGAATATTTGAGAATATATTTTTCCTTCTTTGCATGTATTTGGAAAAATATTATTTCCATTATTTCACGTGTTTTGTTGGAAAAATATTGAGAAAATATTTTTTCTTTTATTACACGTGATTTGTTTTTTATTTTGTTTCCATCTTGGGTTTGGATATCTTTCCTATAAATAGTAGACTCTTCATTCAGTTTTAGCGACCAGAGAAGCATATATTGCTGAATTCTTGTATTTTCTCTCCATTGTTATTAATAAATATCGTTTTCTCTGCAATTTTCTTCTCTCTTCTTTACTTTAATCTTGTCCTGTCTCTTGTGATCTTTGTTATTTCAATTTGTCATTAATCTCAATTCTTGCGTTCGAGGCGATTTTTTCCCAACAGCTTTTCATGTTCAAACTTGTGCATATGGAATATGAACTGGCATATCAAGCCAGAAGAGTCATGTTTTTAGATAGGACAAACAAAAAGGGTGTGAATAGTATGTACTACGTGAACAATACATTAGATTTTTTTTTTTTAATTCTTCTTTATTGAGCATTATACGATCCACCTTACCAAACAAGCCAAATACAGGCTGTTGAGCTTGGACTTCATCAAACTGGAAATGTAATTTGGTTTTCATATATTTATTGGTGTCATTTCTTGGTTAAATTATAGTTGATTACTTAATCACGTATAGTTTTGTATTCTTACTACTTCAAATGGGCACAAAGGAAAGTTATTCTAATCATTGTTTCGTTTTTCTGTCAAATGATTAATTCTTCACAAGGAGACAATCTGAAGGTAAGAACTGTCTGAGCACGTGATGTGTTGTCAAAGTTCTTGAAGAAACAATTGAAACAAACCAAGAAACCAAATATTTGACCTACTTGAGGGATAAACAATGCAAAGCCGGCTGATCTGTTAACCCCCATTGAGAAGTTTAATCTTCTGTTGGTGTTATCCCTATGTCTTCACTAAATACTTCTGAAGTTAGTTAATATCAATGAGGTGTAAAACCAACAAGAACACTCTAATACGATGTTCTCAATGAATTATATTTGTTGTTTAAAGAGCAGCAGAACCTATATAAAAGAAGAAAAATAGCAACAATGGACATAATCCTCCACCTCCACTTTCTGTTGTATTGTGAAGATGAGAGGTGCATTTGTTTCAGTCCTCTTTCTTTTGTACCTCGTGGTTTCTGTACAATGTTACAGTGGGAGAACATATGACCCTTTTGGAAAATTTATTAAGGATCGACGCTCAAAAAGATTGGTTAATAATCCTACTGAGGATCTTGTGTTGACCGATTATTCACCTGTTTATGTAGCACCTCAGGAGGGATTAAAGGAACTTGACAAGATATTAACTTTGCCTGGACAACCTGAGGTAAATTTCTCTCAGTATTCAGGGTACGTAACTGTTGATCCTAAGGCTGGCCGGGCACTCTTTTACTATTTTACTGAATTTGAAGACTCTTCCAGCAAACCTCTGGTGCTTTGGCTAAATGGAGGTAACATTATGATGATTTATCCGGTAGTGATTTACATGTTGATTATATTCTTCTATCATTATTTCTTCTCACATGTCTCTTCATATGCTTATTTCTTAAATTTTTACAACCCCAGAAGGTGAATTTGCAGTGTGGTGATGCTATGTAGATCAACATGTTAAGGACATGTTTGATACGCAGCGTTCGAGCGACTGCACTGTACAATACACCATATATTTTAAATTCTTTTTTTCCGTTTTAACTCTATCGGTGTCATCCAATCTAATGTCCGTAAGACTGTGACATAAGAATGCAAATAAAATTAACTAAACGGCACTACATCCGAATAGTTTGGCTATAAATGTAGTGGGTGGTGGGAGGGGAGATGGGTTAAAAACACCGTTAGACACCCATTTTATAGTGTTGTTTCACTTTGTTCACAGAATTTATTACTTTTCCAAGTTAGTCACTGAATTTTGATTTTTGTTTGGCACTGTCTACCTTTAACAGAGATATTGACGTGGTTAACGTAAACGATAATGTGTTATGAAAAATCTATTTTTACGTAGTTTTTATTGTCAAACTAGGCAAACACTGTTTGTACATTGTTTTATCTTCCAACGAGGTGAAATATGCATGTGAGTTATCGCTCCATGTGTCCAAAAGAGCTCTAAACTCTTTTTTTTTTGTTCCACTGAGAAAGTGGAGTCTGATAAAAGACACCTAAGACACCTATCTGCGAGGGAACCTGAGTCGAATCTTTGCAAGATCATCGTAAACAAAGCAAACCCCTCCAGTCGGCAAATAAAAGGCCATTTAGATTGTCATCTCTTGTACGAACTTGCATTCACCTTCTTTTTGCCATCTTAATTATCCTTGAAACTTCAGGACCTGGCTGCTCTTCAATAGGAGCTGGTGCAATGACAGAACTTGGACCATTTCGAGTCAATCCGGATGGCAAAACTCTATGGTATAACCAATATGCATGGAACAATGGTTTGTACTTGCATCCTTCAAACAAGTTATCAACGAGGTTTTTTTTTTTTTTTTTGAAAAAATGGCCTGTATTAGAAATTCTGTTGCTTGAAATGCAGTTGCAAACGTCCTCTTCTTGGAGTCCCCAGCTGGTGTTGGATTTTCTTATTCCAATACATCATCAGATTATATTACTGGGGACAAAAAAACTGTAGCAGATTCATATACCTTTTTAGTTAACTAGCTAGAAAGATATCCAGAGTACAAAACACGCGATTTCTACATAACAGGAGAGAGTTATGCTGGTCATTATGTGCCTCAGCTCGCTGATTTGATCCTTGAAAACAACAAAATGCAAATCAAACTGTTATTAATCTGAAAGGAATTGCTGTAAGCTTCCTGATACTATATGCTGCCTGTTTATTCGATATGTTCTATTTTCCATTATCAAGAATTATAATATCCTTCTGGACGGGAATTTTCAGATTGGGAATGCATTAATTGATGATACGGATGCAGATGCAGGCACTTTTGACCATTTCTGGACAAGTGCTCTCATTTCTGATGAAGTTCATGAAGGAATAATATCAAATTGCAATTTTTCATCTGCCAATAATTCAGAAGTCTGTTACAATTACATAGATCAAGCCTATGAAACCATAGGCAACATCTACGCTTACGACATATATGCTCCCTTGTGCTCTTCCTCTTCAAGTGCTCCCGGGGTATATCTTTTACAACTTATTCTTCAGTATATAATATTTTGTTTCCCCAGAATAAAAATCCATTCCTTTCTTCTGGAAGCAGGTATCAAATTTTGATCCATGCTCAGGTGATTATGTCTTAGATTATTTAAACAATCCTGAAGTGCAAAAGGCACTTCATGCTAACATCACCGGAGTTCCTGGACCGTGGGAAGATTGCAAGTACTGCACTTCTTCATCTGAATTCCTTTTTAAACTCTTTCTCATACCATATTATTTCATTTCAATTTTCGAAAGACTTCAACTAAAAACACTTCATTTATATACAGCGACTTCGTCTGGCAGGACTCACCAGATACATTGTTACCTACCATAAAGAAGCTAATGGCAAGCGACATTAGAGTTTGGATTTACAGGTAAGTAATGCCTGTCAGTGCTAATACTTCACCGTTCGGCAAATTCTTTTGACTATAAGAACCCGAAAAAGAAAATAATGTAACCGAATTACATTTTATTTTGTATTTATCACTAGCAAATACTTGCTGAAAAGTTCTGTTGGTTAGCATTACGTCACACTGGGAACCTGTTTTGGTTACAGTCATTGATTTGTGAGCCTCGACCTTTGCTCGAGAGATAAAAGCATGAAAGATTTTATTTGAGAACGAAAATGTAATTGTTGTTTCCATTTGCCAACACACTCTTGAGCTTAAATTTTCAATGCACCTGCAGTGGAGATACAGATCGGATAATACCAGTTACAGCAACTAGGTATTCAATGCCCAAACTTGGGTCACCTATAAAGACTCCATGGTATCCCTGGGACTCTCAAGGCGAGGTAATTAAGAAACAACTGTTTTTTTTTACCCTGTTTAAATCTTGTCCATCTCTACTAATTATAGCATCGTAACACCATTCTGTATAACTTTTTCAAGGTTGGAGGATATGTAGTTGACTACCAAAATGTGACATTTGTGACTATAAGAGGATCAGGACATTTTGTTCCGAGTTACCAGCCTGAGCGCGCACTCATCTTCTTCTCATCCTTCATCGAGGGAAAGCTTCCTCCAGCACAGGGTTAAAGAGGGAATCAAGATAGACGCAAATAAAATGTTTGAAATGTTCATTTTTACAATTGTAAGTTAACCATGTCCAATTCAATGGACATTCAAAGTTTGAATAACATCTTCATCTTGGACGCTAGATTTGAGAATATATATATATCCGATGAATGACAGGATTAATTGTAAATGGTCGGGGCTACTCACAAATGTTACATACGTCTCTCATTTTTAATCCTATCTTATCCTATCCAATCCCATCAAATCTAATGTGCCCAAACAATACCAATCAGTCTTCGTAGTCTAGAATTTTTATTTGAAATGCCTGATTTGAAACACCAAAGTGCAAAAGAGCACGTTGAAGTTAATATGTCATCCAAAGAATTTAAAAGCATATGTTTATTATCACTATTCACTTTTGGTCACTTATAAGTAAATTTACTTACTTTTTTTAAAAGAGGATGTGGTGGACATGGTGTGCAATCACATCATAATCAAGATCAAGTTCGTCAAGAGTGGAGATGTCTTAGAACCAATAGTTCTTTATGTAATGAATTTTTACGTTATAATATTCTATCCTATGAGCTTCCCTCCGAATCTCTGATGTAAAAGCCTGTGTGGTTAATGGGTGGAATAGCCAACATAGTTCGAACAATAATCATTTGGCAACGGGAGAATAGGAAAAAAAAATTACATCGGAGTAAATTTATATATAAGAAAATATACTTATAATTAAAAAATACTATAGTAATTTTTTTTATTTTTCAATACTTGTACGTTTTACTAATATGATGTAGCACTGAACACCGTATAACGATACACCATAATTCACCTTAAATCATATCTCATCTAATCCTATCCTCCGTAATCCTTACTCTCTTCATCCAAATAAATCCTTTGTTGCACTTCGTTTGCTATATCTTTTCAATCATCCTTAACAACCTCGACAATCGATTTTAGTTCCCAAC
Organism: Fraxinus americana; assembly: GCA_035079005.1. Lineage (NCBI taxonomy): Eukaryota > Viridiplantae > Streptophyta > Magnoliopsida > Lamiales > Oleaceae > Fraxinus > Fraxinus americana. The sequence continues at coordinate 8,942,319 of CM068714.1, forward strand.
AAGCGATTTTAGTTATATTCAACTTCTCGATCTTCTAACCCGTTTACTAAGAAACCCACCCTAAGCCTAAAAATCAAAATGACAGTTTTCAGAGGCAGATATTCCATTTCCTGGCAAGTAAACCTAATAATTTAAGTCGTCTAAAGGGTAGCATATGGTATGTCCCCAGCCTTTTATGAAAGGAGGAACAAATATTTGGCTAAAATCACCAGAGAATTGACGTCAGAATTAGCCAAAGATGAACCAAAATACAGAACAAATCAACAATCCGATCAATGTAAGAAAAGAAGACAACACATTAATTTATCCTAGTTGTATTCACAATGTATGAATCGACATCCAGAAAATGGAGAATTCTCGATATACTATGAAGACAATGAAGTTTATATTTAAAAAATATGACAAAACTGTTAGTTTCCATGGTTCAAAATAAGTGCATTTTGAATATGAACAGGCATATCAAGACACGAGTCATGTTTTTAGACACGACAAAAATTAAAAAGAATTTTTTTTAATGTAGTATAGGACATGACTGGAGTGTACATGAATAATATTTTAATCACGTTTATTCACTGTTGTAAAATTCACCATACTAGACAAGCAAAAAATTGGCATAACCTATCCTCAAGTACTTCTCCCAAATAAAAGTTAGTTCTTGGATTCATCAAATTAGAACTTTATATTTTGTTTTCATGTGTGACTTTATGGCTTTTTTTGTTTGAATTGTAGTTGATTAATCGATCAGGTATAGCTAAACAGGGGCCGAAGAAAAAAATTATATTATCTTTTGTCTCTTCCTGCAAATCCAACGACAACAAGCAAAATACTTTGTTTTCAACAAATGCTGTTGTGTTTTTAGTGCTGAAAAACCCATGTAAAAGAAGCCAACATTAACAATTGATATATCTCTCCCCCCCCCCCATCTTGCATTGCAAAGATGAGAGGCGCATTTGTTTTAGTTCTCTCTTTTGTACCTTGCGGCTTCTGTACAATGTTATAGTGGGAAAGGATATAACCAACTTCAGAAACTTATCGGGGCACAACAATCTAAAAGATCGGTCAATTATTTCACGGAGGATGATGTCTTCACCGAGTATTCACCAGTTCACGTAGCACCTCAGGAGGGATTAAAGAAAGTTTACAAGATCCTAACTTTGCTTGGACAACCTAAGGTGAATTTTAGTCAGTATTCAGGGTATGTAACTGTTGATCCTAATGCTGGTCGAGCACTCTTCTATTATTTTACCGAGTCAGAAGACCCTTCGAGCAAACCTCTAGTGCTGTGGCTAAATGGAGGTAAGATTATGATGCTTATATCCTTTTAGTATTTGTGCACTCTATTTACCTCCATGTGCTGTGCTAATTAAAATGCTGACATGGCTGACGGAAATGATGAAGCGACATGAAAAATCTGTTTGTGCATTATTTGTTTTCAGATTTCCATCTAGTGTATGTGTTGGCAAATAATGATATTACCGCGAATTGATTTGAGCAGAATAACGTCATGCAAAAATGAATGATATAAAGTATTAATGGTCGAAGCAATAGTTCGACTTTTTCTTCTTAAGACAATAATGTCTCACACTGGTGCTGACGATATTTCGGCACTTGTCTCCCAAGATACAACTACCTCGACTTGTAATGGTAGCATTCCAAATTATAAGACCCGACGAACCTACTCACGTTTTGATCTCTTTAAAAATTTGAGGACTAAAATGCACGAAAATAACTTTCAACACTGAATTGCAAAATAAGGAATAATGTTGGAAGAAGAATAAAATCAATTCTGGTTTTGGAATGAATGAAAACTGGGGTATGGGAACCTTTAAGAAATTGAAAAGTTGTGTTCAAAAGACACAATAAGCCCCTGTTTGGTACACATTATTTTTTTCATTCTTATTTTCAACCACACATTCTTCAATAAAATAATATTTTCCATCACATCAATAACTTTTCCTTCATTTTTAACCACATATTTTCCATCAATCTACTATTCAATAATACATTCTTTCAAAAGAATGTGCCAAACACACCCTAACTGAAAATTTGTGTCTTCAAGAGACACAAACTGTTTGGACAGACAGTTTAACTGTCAACTGCCATCTTCTAGAAGAAAACACGTGTCAAGCACAGAAAAATCGGGGAAAATAAATATATTATTATTTTAAATAATAATAAAATAATATAATTCAAATATTATTTGGGAAGAGTTCACAAATCAGGTTTTAAGTTTCACCAATGTAAAAATCAGTGTAAGTTTAAAGAATCCAAAACTCAGGTATTTAGTTAATTAATTAAAAATAATTATTATTTAAATATAATAGGTCACAATTTACTTCATTGGTCACAAATTAAAAAAATTTATTTGGTTATAAATTTAAAAAAAATTATAGATCACAGTTTATCTATGGATCATATATTTCCAAATTTGTTGGTCACATATTATATTTTTAGTCACAGATTATCGAATTTTAATGTCACGATTTAATAGTTAGTCACAGACAACCAAATAGTTGGTCACATACACCCAAACACCTGTCCCCCGAACCCAATCCACCACCAACATTTGGTCACAAATCGACCAAATAGTTGGTCACAGACACTCTTTGTCTCATCCCTGCTGCTGCTGCCACCTCTACCTCCACAACTACAACCATAACCACAACCACAACCACAACCACCACCAACAATAACCCAACAACACACCACCACCGTCGCCGCCTACACAGCACCATCAACATCGTCGCCCCGTCACAACACCACCTCACCACCATACCGCACCTCACCTCACTATCGCTGTTGTCACAGTAACGATCGTGAACCACACCAAAACCTCCGCCATCGACCACCACAAATCACAACTCCACAGATCTATGCGAAGAAATTAAACTAAGAAAAAAATTGTTCCCACCGCCTCTGCCTCACACCAGCACCATCACCCCTTCTCTTCTCCTACTCAATTTGCAGCGCCGACGATGACATTGCTTGTGGTGTGGTGTTAGTCGGAGCAACTCCATCACTTGTTGTCGAGGTTTGAAGGGGAAGAGGAGGGGAGGCGCGACAGAGAGGGGAGGGAGTAGAGAGTGATAAATTAGGGTTATTAATTAGGATTTTAATATAGTACCTGATTTTTGAATAAATAAACTTTAGATTTGAGTTTTAAAAAGCAATCTTTAAACACTTGGATTTATGTAATTTTCCCATATTATTTAAATATTTATCAACTTGGCCCAAGTCCAAGCCCACGACCCGTGCCGTGTCTAGCCGACGACGGCGCGCGTGGGATTTGGCTCAACCTACTAGCATGTAGGTTTTCTTCCCTTCAAAGACTATTGGTATCCCTTGGAGCCCAAACTCAAATTCCAATCTTGAGCAATATGAAGTTGTTTCTACTCTTCTAGCTTTCCTACGTGGGATTAACATTTTCCAATTTCCCACCCATTTTATTCTCAATTTATTTCAACTTCAAGTGATCATATTTTGGCTTTAATTTCTCATTCACCCTAAATTGGTTTTGAGAAAATAAATACATTACATTAATCTACTCATGGAGCAGAATACATTCGACCAAAGAAATCTTTTGTCCAACTAATGGGATCTAATAAAATAATTGGTCTAAAGTTGGTCAAACCAACTAATAAAACCAATTTTTTTCAACAGCATGAACTTGCATCACCTTCTTTGAGAAATCTAAAGTATACTTGGGACAGCAGGATCTAGCTGCTCTTCAATAGCAGGTGGAGCAATGATAGAACAAGGACCCTTTCGGGCGAATCCCGATGGAAAAACTCTATGGTATTAACCAATATGCATGGAACAATGGTGAGTACTTGCATCCTTAAAACAATTTATAAAATAGATTTTTTGAACAAATAACCTCTTATAGAAGTTCTGTTACTGGAAATGTAGGGGCAAATGTCCTCTTCTTGGAATCTCCAGCTGGTATTGGATTTTTATATCCCAATACTCATCAAATTATGTTACTGGGGACAAAAAGACAACACTAGATTCATATACCTTTCTCGTTAACTGGTTGGAAAGATTTTCAGAGTACAAAACCCGATACTTCCACTTGAGAGAGTCATGTCAGTCATTACGTGCCTCAGCTTGATGATTTAATCCTCGAAAGCAACAAAATCACAGATAAAACTGTCATTAACCTGAAAGGAATTGCTGTAAGCTTTCATGTACAATATGCAGTCTGTTTCTATAATGTGTCTTTCTTATCAAGAATCATAAGATCTATGCGTGTTACATAATGGCTCCAAACACCAAGAAAATCGGGCTCAGTTAACGACAATCGACCACCATAATCAACAAATCCAAACCCAATCCCAACCGAACCTCCCAAAATCGATTGTTCTCTAGTTCCCACAAAGGGCAACAGTGTGGAGAATATGGTAGCCTCAAGAATAGGGATGGCAATTCGAACTGTTAAAATCGAAAATCGCGGCTAACCGAACCGAATGGGGCGAAAAAAACCGAACCGATGGTGCAATGGGGCGGTTATGGTTTTGATTTTAATGAACCGCTTCATTTAGGGGCGAGTATGGTATTTAGCGATGGTGCACCGCCCCGAACCGATTACCCGTTAAAAAAAAATTAATTGGACTTTCCATCATTCTTTTCCAAAATTAATTGAGCAATTTTGACAATTGGGCTTCTCAAAATTCTAGCCCAATTAACATTAAGTAAACCAATAATGAATAACCTAACACTATTTATAGTTTTTAACCTAGTCCACTGCGAGATAGTCCAATTTAAATATACAACCTACACGTTAAAAGTTAAAACCATGTCATGTGACTCCTGTCGTAACCCTACAGACTCCACTTCTCTTCCACTCAAATTCGTCACCACTCTGCCTCAGCTCGCCCTCACCATCACGCTCACCATTGAGAAGGTAACGATTAAGAATTGACGTGCTATCTTTCCTCAACTGCTTCTCGTTGCACTTAGATAGCATGAGATGTTTCTTCTTTTTATAGTGACAGCTTTGAGAAGTGACAAGGAAAATCCCGCCCTCTTTCTCGAAGAAGGATCCTTACATCCCTCACAAGGAAAATCCTGTCCTCATTCCCGTAAGTGTCGATTTCTTCCTCCCTAGTTTCGGGGTGATTATGAGTGTTCTTGATGATTATGATGTTTAGTTTTTGGAATTGTACATGTTTGAGATCTTGGGACTTGTTTAATTTAGCAGTATTTCTATTGATTCTGCAATGGTTAATGAAGAAGAATCTATGAAGTTTGGTTTTCAATTAACATTGGTAGTTTAATGATTAGTTTTGATTTTTTCTCCAATTACCCCAATTTCGGTCAATTTTGAGTTTTCATGATGCATCCGAACTTTATTTTTCACAATTTATCATGTTTAAAATCTTGGGATACGTTTGATTTAGCAATCTTTCAGTTGAATCTGTAATGGGCATTACATAAAGATTGATAAAGATTTGTTTATGAATAACATTGATAGCCTTATGATTAGTTTTGATTTCTCTCCAGTTTCTCCAATTTCAGATCGATTTAAGTCTTCAAGGTGATTCAGGTGTCTAGTTTTCTTTTTTTAATGTAACATGTTTGAGATCTTGGGATTTATTTGATTAAGCATGCTTTCTATTGAAATTGAACATGTGATGTGCATTGAAGAATGACTTATTAAGATTTGTTTTTCAGCCAGATTGAATACATCTATGTTGATTTTGTCTTTCTTTTATGTTTTTTAATGGTCAAGATTACATGAAATCATAAATTCTCCAGCCTTTTGCTGCTTTCAGGAGGTGATTGTGGATTCTGATCAGATAAAACTGTCGAACTCAAAGTACTAGCTTTAAATATGTTCGATTGATGTGTTTTATTTTTCAGATGTCTTGACATGTTTTTTTATTTTTGTTGACTTTTCTTCATATTTTTTTTTCAATTTGACGGTTGAAGTTTGGATTTATAAAATATAATTTATTTTCGTGGTTATTAACCGAATTGAACCGAACCAAACCGAGATATTAACCGAGCCGAACCGAACCGACTTTCGTGGTTATGGTGCGGTTATGGTATGGCCAAAAATTTGGTGGTGCGGTTATGATTTTGACCGAATCGACCCCGAACCGAACCGTTGCCATCCCTACTCAAGAATTAGCCACAAAGGGTAGAGAAGAAGGAGAAGAAAAGGTACAGTCAAGCACAAAGCCAAGACCAAGAAACACGAAGCACGGGACGCTGCTTTTTCTCTCAAACACATGGCTACCAATTTCACTCACTCAGCTACAGTAATGGGGCAACACATATAAAGATAGTGATTAGGAATGGGCTTTTAAGTTAGAAAAAATAAGGTCCAATAAGAAATATATAAATGGGCTATCAACCAAAAAGCCTTCCAAGATAATGGGTCGGGCCATGAGTAACATTAATTAAATTAAATTACTTCAAATAGCCAGAATAGGTTGTAGGGTTGGTTTGTTCGATTGTGGTGTCAAAATTTCACTTCACTCGTTGGCCGAGCCTATGAAGTATAATCTAAACAAAAAATGATTTAACATCATCGCTCGAATTTATTGAGTATCAATACCCAAACAATGCGGACGTGATTTTTCAGATTGGGAATCCATACATCGACTATACGGGCACTTTTGACCATTTTTTGGACGAATGCTCTCATATCTGATGAAATTCATGAAGGAATCGTCTCAAATTGCAATTTTTCATCCAAGGCCAATGTTTCAAAAGCATGTCAAAAATACGCAGATCAAGCATGCGACACCATAGGAAATATCTTCATTTATGACATTTATGCTCCCCTGTTCTCTTCCTCTTCAAGTGCTCCGACGTATATCTTAACAACTAATTCTTCATTTATACTTTCTCTTTCCAATAGTAGTACTGATTCCATTTTTCTTTAGAAGCAGATTCGAGTTTTGATCCGTGTTCGGGCGATTATATCTTTGCCTATTTAAATACTCCTGAAGTGCAAAAGCCAAAAGGCGCTTCATGCTAACATCACTGGACTTCCTGGACCATGGAAAAATGGCAAGTACTGAAGTTCTCTATCTGATATATTTTTATTACACTCTTATACAACACTAGTTCATTTCATTTTTTACGCACTTTCTTTAACTAATTATACTTCATTTCTATATAGCGACCCATATTTGACGGCTGGCAGGACTCGCCAGATACATTGTTACCTACCATAAAGAAGCTAATGGCTTGTGGCATTAGAGTTTGGATATACAGGTAAGATACCATTATGTATGCTAATATGTTTGTTAATACATTATTACGGATATATACTTGTAAAATTCCTCAACTGCATGAACCCGTAAAAGTACCTTAACTACAACGTCGTTTATATATAAACACTAGCAAATACTCTGTGAAAAGCTAATTTTGTTTGGTTGTTTGATTGTGTGGAGGTTTATCTCCTCGACTGCAAATCGACCTATTATTAGGGATTCTATAGTTATATTAGGCAAATTTTCTAGTTTCAACATAAATAATAGGATTATTTAGGTGTGTTAGGTTTATATTTTGTATTGACAATTCTGTGAACAAATTGACCAACTTGAACACTTATAAAAGATCAGGGACTGAATTGTAAAGTTTCATATTTGATAAGTTAGCTTAGGGTTCAGGGTTCCATGTTTGGAGCAAGAAGGATTCACGTCGATTTTTCACTAGCTACTCGCCGGAGTGCTGCTCGAGCGGATGGAATAGAGACTACCTCGCTCAACCTTCGCTCTATTGTTGCTCGAGCCAAGGGTCTGTCACTCAAGCGACATATTATATGGTCAAACCTAATTTTCTATTTTCGAGATTTTTACTTGGCCCATACAACGTATTTAGTCCAACATATATATTGAGGCGCCGCACTTTCTACGAATGAGAGATTGACCATCATATTATTAAGAGAGAATACATGTTTTACAAGAATCAAAGTTCAATTCTTCTATTGTTCATGTGCCAATCATTGTGAAAACATCAAAGAGCCAAATTAAACACTGGATTGCATTCTTCGCTTGGGTCTGCTGCAAGATTGTGTCGTCAATTGTGCTGCATTAAAGATCAAGGGAGAATCGGAAGATCGAGTTCTCTGGGAAGATCTACAGGAGATAACTGCGTAGAGAGTCGGGATTGAAGTTCGTGTGCTCATTCCAGGTGGACTGCTTTACAAAGAAGAACCGGGTTTGGTGTTCGTGTACGCATTCCAGGAGGGCTGCTTCTTACTTCAGACATGAGATCAGAAAACTTATGTTGTCAACTTTGCTGGTGGTCTGTAAGTGTATTATCAGTTTATAGTAGATCTATGATTGGCAAAGCGCCCGGAGTTTTTCCCACGTTGGGTTTCTCCGTGAACAATTCTGATGTTGTTTACTATTTTATTTATTGTTTTGATATAGGGTGATGCTACATGTACCCACAAACTTTCACACAATCTTTTACACCCCCCTCACATGGAGGGGGGCCCACGATTATTTTATTATGTGTGGACCCCCCTCCATGTGAGGAGGTGTAAAAGATTGTGTACACATAGCATTATTCTTTGATATAACTGGGGTATTCAAAGATAGGCTAAATTGGATTGTTTGACTAATCACTTACACATAATTAACTTGTGGCATGTTGCTAGTTAATTAGATTGATAATTCCGCATTTACACCTAATCACCCCTATCTAGGTGTAGTTGGGTCGAATCTCACGTTTCTCAAGGTGGTTACTGACAGAACCATTGTAATCATTTTTCTTCTCCACTGGGAAAACCTAAAGTGCCTAGTATAACTCTCATTTGACGATGTATCACTATAAATCTATACTGTGCTTTGCTCACATTCTAGTTTTCCTTATTATCCCTTGGTTTTAATGTGTTAGTTAATATTATGTTTCGTAGAGCACATACCAAGTGTAAAATCTCAATGGCATCTGCACTGGAGATGCAAATGGAATAATGCCAGTTACAAAAACTGGGTACTCAATGCCCAAGCTTAGGTGACCTATAAAGACTCCATGGTATCCCTGATACTCCCAAGGTGAGGTAATCAAGAAACAACTGATTTTATTACACTGTTTAGTTCTTGTCGATCTCTACTAAAATATTATTCTAACCATTTGTCTATCACTTTTAAGGTTGGAGGTTATGTATTAGAATACCAAAATGTGACATTTGTGATCATAAGAGGATCGAGATATTTCGTTCTGAGTTACCAGCATGAGCGTGCGCTTATCCTCTTCTCGTACATCATTGAGGGAAAGCTTCCTCTGCCGCGAGCTAAACAGAAATTAAGATAAATGCAAATATGGGAAAATCAAACTTCCATCGAAGAGAAGCAAATAAAAGGCTTTCATAAAAGTGTTTGAACTGATTTCTTCTCGTAATTGTAAGTCAACAGTGTCCATGGTCTTGGTAAAGACTAGGGGGTTGTGTGACAAACCTTTTGATAAAAATTTTAGCAAATTTGATTTTGATAAAAAAAAAAAAATTATGAAATATGTGATTAAATGTTAATAAAAGCTGTGGGTTTCATGAAATATGTGGTTAAAATTGAAACTTGACCAATTAAAAAGTTAATAACCTTTTAACAGAATTTTGTCGAAGAAGAACTATGATTAGATTATAAACACTTAAATATGTCAACCAAATGATTTAAAACATTCGTGTCACGTGTATAATTTCATTATTAGATTCATATAATTTAGTGAGAATTACATGGAGGCTTACTTTTAAAGATTGCATTTCAAAAATCAGAATTATAGTTTATATATATATATATAAATCAGATAATAATACAATTTTTAATATTAAATTATAATATTGTAATTCAATTAATTATATACCCACCCCAAACCTTAATATTCATTTCCTCCCTCATTTTCAATCAATTCTCTCTCACTACTCTACCTCACCGAGCACCACCACCGACAGCGATTTGCGTGCCTATCTTCCTCACCGTAGATCGAGTGATGCATCGCTAGTTTGACGACTTCATCCCCGCAGTGATCTACGACTCGTTGTCGCCGCGACACACCGCATGGTGGTGGCGGTGCGATGGTATTGGTGGCACTAGTGGGGTGTGTTGCATTGTAGGGCTGTGTTAATGGTGGTGGTGGTGCGTCTGTATAGGGTTATGTTGTTGGCATGTGTTGGGCTGTGTCTATGGGTGGTGGCGATGCTATGGTGGTAGAGGCACTTCGTGTAGTGAATGGTGGTGGCAGTGGTTTTTGTTGGTAGCGATGGTGGTGGATCTAGCGGTGGAGATGGATTTGTTTTTGGATCAAAGGTGAGTCCGACGATGGCATTGTTGGATCTAGTGGTAGTAGTGGCGGTGATTTTGTTAGTGCAGGTGGTGGCAATGGTGGTTTTTGTTGATATAAACGGTGGTGGCAATGGTTTTTGTTTACACGTGGTGGTGGTGGTGGTGCTTGACGACGGATTTGAGAATTTGTTTTGGTGGGGGTTGTGGTTAGGGAGTGGTGGTAGTGGTGGAAAAAGTGAAGTGGGGTGGGTGGTTGGGTTGGGTTAGGATGGGATGGGGTGACCAACAATTTGATAGATTGTGGCCAATAAATTGATTAATTTGTAATCAATAAATAATATAAGATCTATAAAATGTGATTGTGATTAACAATTTATTAAGTTGTGATCGATAAATTATTTGTGACAAATTCATTTGATAATATGTGACCATTAAATAAGTTGAAATTTATAAAATTCGTGATTTTGTGATTAATAAATAAATTGTGACTTATAATTTTTTTTCTTAAATAAATTTTTGATATGTAATTACGAATAATTTGTGACCTACAAATTTTTTGATCTATTACCCAAAAATAATTTGTTTTATGATTGAGAAATAATTTATGACCAATTAATTCAATAATTGTGACCAAATTGTATAAAAATATTATCTTAGTATATTTAATTAATAAAATAAATTTTTAGATAGTTATTTCATAAAAAAAATGTAATTAATATCTAACTTTTGAAATTTTAAATCTCATTTCTTAGTTTTGAAATAAGTAAGACTTAATCTCTTACTTATGAAATTCTCCCTATTATTTATTATCCATTCAATTTAGGTCAAATTCAGTGGACGGGAATATTCAAAATCTCTAATATTATATGAAGTAGGGTTTTTTCTTCCCTATTAATTGTTTAACCCTATTGTCAATATCAACTCATAAACAAATTGTTGCATAATTTTAAATCATAAAGCATGTATATATAAAATTGTACATATGTCAAAAATTATCTACTAGCGAAGAAATATTGAAGAGCGCCGTCAATTTTCAGATTATTTGAGATTTGCAACAAACTATTTTATACTGGTCTAATCTTTCGTCTTTTAACATGTTACATCAAGATTGCATCTCACATATAAATATTATTAGTCTCTTGACTCTAAAAATTTATTCAACACTTGCTCAATTGTTGCCATCTCCACTTGTTTATGTATATTTTTTTTAATTACCTTGATGTTTTCAAGATTATTTTAGCTGGAATAGATTAATAAAATTCTTTATAGAAAATTCAAAATTCCCAAAGAATATTCAATTGCATATCTTGATATAAACATGATGAATTAACGCATAAATATGAACATTTTTATCCTTTCTTTTCTTTTGCTTCCTTATGAATGGCCATACGATGAAGTTCTTTTGTTCAAGAACGTGTAATCCATATTATTAAAAATTTGAAAGAATCTACGGATCGTTCTAAAACTCAAGGATTGAATACGTACAAATGCAAGTAATGCATGCCTCGTATGTATAACACGGCCCATCATTGTATAAACACGAAAAAAAAATCTAAATTCAACCTATACGAGACGAAGCGAATCTTGAAATTAAAAATCACTTTATATCCAAATCTCCATTATATTAATTTTTTCCCTCTGGACAACAAAAGCAGCCGTACATGATTGACTACAATTTATTGTGAAGATCGGATTATTCATCATCGTCATCATTATTTTCCATTGATTTAAAATTCAAAAAAGCAAATGTAAATTTAAAACCAACGGTAAAATCAGATCACCATCCAATCCCCCTGCTTTATCACCCGTTAATATGACTATTACACCACTAACTTTAACTCACCAATAATTAAAAAAAAAAAAGAAAAAATCATTCGAGAAAATTATGTTACAAACTTTAGTTCTGGACTTGAGTCCGCATAGAAAACGACATCGTATTTCTGATACACCTTTAACATTAATGGATTCTCGTGACTTGTCCCAAAATAGTCGACAAATAAAGCTTAGGTAGTTGCCGTCAATGGTCACGTCGATTCACCTCACACTGTAAATGGTGCTGTGTGTGAAAATCTGAATAAAATAAACCAAAAGAGATATAAATAGATTTATAGACCACAGCTGGAGTAGTTAAAGGGTGTCAATCGAGAAAATGAAATTGCACAAAACCGTCCTGAACAAAATAATCAAAGCCTGATGTACAAAGGCGGCTCACCCCACTCATCAACCACAAAGTCAACCCCCCCGGCCCGCCCACCCCTCCTTCCTACACCTTTCGTGTGTATAATCTCTTCATTTATATACCATCCTCTATTACATTTCTCTTTGCAACTCACTTTTCTTCAGTCTTTCTAATACACACTGGAATGGAGGTGGAGGTGGTGATTCCGTCGGTGTCGACGGACTTCAACTTCGACAGTGCATGTACATCACCATACATAAGTGCCCCGTCGAGCCCTCAACGTTTTGGCACCTTCTTCTACAGCGCCCCCACTAGCCCTGACCGTGCAGCAGCTTTCTACAACGAGTTCAACCGTTCCTCCCCGTCGGCAGTTCCGTTTAACTGGGAAGAAAAGCCCGGAATTTCCAAAACACAAGGAACCAATAGTAGTTATTGTACAAGTGAAGGTTATGATGATCAGAAAGGTGCAGACTTTTCTTTTGATTTTAGTGGACAACTTGAGAGAGTTTCTTTATCTGCTGATGAACTTTTCGATGGAGGCAAGATCAAGCCGTTAAAGCCTCCCCCGCGCTTACAATCTAAGCCCCTGGATTCTCCAAAATCGCATCGATCTCCCAAGAAAATGATCAAAGAAGCATTCTCCCCGCGCCACAGGAAGAATGAGTTCGACCCATTTGCAGCAGCAATTGAACAGACTCGTAAAAAAGGCATTCAAGAAATCTCACGAGGAAGAGAAAGAAGTACTTCTTCAAGTTCTAGACACAAACAAACGAGATCTTTATCCCCTTTCAGGGTTTCAGATTTGTTATTCGATCCCGACACCAATCAAGAAACCACAAAGAATTCTTCTAAGGCGTCATTATTTTTAACTTCATCTTTCTCTTCATTATGGTACAAGAACTGGAAGATTAAGGACTTATTACTGTTCAGAAGTGCATCAGAAAGTCGAGCAACGGATAAAAACCAGTTCAACAAACACGCATTGTTTAAGAAAAACAATCTGGACGACAAAAAGAATTCGAGCTTCAGGTCTACAGACAGTGTAGGATCGGTGTCAAGTAGAAGACGAGGGCCACTAATTTCTTCTCATGAATTGCATTACACCGTGAAAAGGGCAGTTTCAGAGGAGATGAAGAAGAGGACCTTCTTGCCATACAGGCAAGGATTATTAGGCTGCTTAGGCTTCAATCCTATGAATCTCTCTAAAGGGCTTGGTCCTACTGGTTCATTATCTCGTGGGTGAAATCAGATTTTCTCAATCTGTATTTTGTGCAACTGTTCATCAATGTGTAAGGTTTTGGTTTAGGATTAATCTATTTTGCCAGAAAGGTTGACATATGTGTAAGTGACAATCGATGATTGGATTGGAAAGTTGACTGTATTTTACATTGTCTAATGATAGAATGTTATGTGACATTATGTCAAAATTTCTAGTCCTATAGCATGATTGGTTCGTTTATACCAAGACAATTCATTATTTTCTTAAAGAACAATTTTCATTTCTTCATTTCCAATATGATTTGATATTTGCATTCTCAACTCACGTGTATGTATCAAATACGTGTCATACGATAGTCCGGGTAATTTCACAGGATTTGTATAGTAAACTACCAAGCATAAGATGGAACATTATGCAGGGTCGTAGTTTGAGAGATTGTGCAATTACCTTTGTGAAAAGGCAAAAATCATGTTCACAAACTGGTGCGTGCAATAATTTATTCACAGGTGTGGTGTCCACATTGTTTTCATAGTACTAGCAGATCATCATAGTACCTAAAATCAAACATTTTCAAGTGTTTCTTTGCGGAATTAAAGAATCATACTGTCCATTGATATTGTCTTGTCTTCTCAGCATCACAAAAAACTGAGACAAAAAGAGCAAATCTTGTTCAGGCCTGAATTTTGACACTTTAAGCCCCGTTCGGGAGGGATTAAAAGTCAATTAAAATTGAAAATATGGCCGTTATTGGGTCCCACTCGTCTAATAAAAGTCAACGATAACGGCTATATTTTCAATTTTAATCCGATTTTAATCCCTCCCATATAGTTTTAGTTTTGCACAGGGAAATGCACCCCGGCACACCTTTGGTACATCAATTGGATTAACAATTTATCGACCACACTCGACTTTGTTTGTTCTTGTCGTGTCATTTTTTTCTTTTGTTAGGTCGTAACTTAAATATCTACTTTCTTACCACTCAAACATTTATTTGAATATGAAATTCAATTTCTTGAAGTCTACAAGTACTAACCACTTATTTATAATTGAAACTGATTGTAAACAACTCCCAAACATGAAGTTCTTGATTGGTCGATGGTTAACAATGTATTTAAAATAATACTGCTTGTATATAATGAAATTATATAATGATTTATATACAGACGCTGTGTTAAAAAGATATTTAAGGAAGTTCTTTTTTTTTATTTAGTTGAAAAAATTCTAACCCAATTATATGTCACAGTATCATGTGTACGTAAATCATTATTTACACGTAGCACAATCGATTTATTTATTTGTTCAATGGTTAGTCTCGCATGCGTTATTCTCATTAATATGGTGGACTTAATATAGTGTGAACGTGGTAACACGTGCCAGAGAATTTGGACAGAATATTAATACCAGTCCAGTGCAATTGCCGATTTCTTTGAATGGAGACCCATACCTAGGTCCATTATACTCATTATCATAGTTGAAAACCCCACTCTTACTGTAAACAAATATTGACTCATGACTTGAGATACACGTGATATACTTGTATGACCAAAATTATATGAGAAATAAAATGTGTCTGTAACCACTGGCGGGCTCGGGGGAGTCTGGGGTAACGTCGTCCCAACTTTTGAGAATTTCTCTTTTTATATATGTATATAAAGTTATATTTGGTATCGATTGAAATTTAAATTTAAATCAAAATTAACAATTAATTTTAATAACATATTTCATGAAATTTATAACTGTTTTAACTTTTATCAAAATTTACTAAAAATTTGATTTTAATCTCCACCAAATATGAGCAAAATCACAATAAATTTGAATCTTTCTCTTTTCTCTTGTTCTCTTTTAATATTTTCCTTACACCTTTTAATAAAATCTTTAACTCTTCTAATTTTTTAAAATTTGTATATAATTTCTCTACAAATTATCACATTTACTACAAATCTTCACTTTCTGTAACGAACTGGGTCCCACTTAACTGGCTGTCCCGATCGTTAGATCAACGACGTATTGTCCCCACTGTATCAACATGAGTCTTTTCAACATGCTTTGTCCTCACTCGCATGCTCCCCGAGAAAACTTCTCAGGGGGTTACCCATCATAGAATTGCTCTAAACCAAGCACGCTTAACTGTGGAGTTTCTAAAGATGGACTTCCGGAAAAGAAGGTGCACCTTATTGATATAAGTAATACCTATCAAATCTTTTAAGCTTTTCTAGTCTGGGTATTACAATCACCACCCGTTAGACTCGCGACGTCCTCGTCGCGCTTGATCCATCTGATGATCCGTTGCCAGGCGTTAGGATTCTAGAGGTGGCTCCCGTCCTATGGCGTAGCACTTAGTTCCCGATTTCTAGCGACAACCAAGCTCTGATACCATTTGTAACGCCCCAATTTCCATTAACACGAGGCGCTACTTAAGTGGAGATATCCTATAAATAATTTTCCTCAATAAACGCCAAAATGCGTGAATACCTATTTTTTCAAAACTATAGCAATTTAACATTAAATGAGGAAACTTCATTTAAATAATTTACTCATCCAAGAGTTGATACTAAATATAATAAGTAAAGTGCTACAATTTGCAAAAATACTAAAATTTGAGATTTAAGACAAAATGGAAATCGGCTATTAAAATACTGATTTCAAAAATTTATAAATTAAATTGTCTATTATTTAATCATGACTGCCCCGCTCATTGCCTTGCCTAACTCCTTAACTTGAAAGGGTGGAAAAATATTGAGGTGAGCATAACGAATTATACTCGGTTGGGAAATAGCAAACAGTCCAAGTTAAATCTAAACATGAAATTAAATTATGAATATAATACCAATACAGCATACTGTAGAAATATGTACTGTGAGACATCCTCAAGGACCCAATTACGATCCCAGACCTATTTACGATCCCTGACAACATGTTATAACGCTTAACAATTTTACACTGTATGACACCCCCAAGGACCCACTTTCGATCCCGAGCCTATTTACGGTCCCTGGCAACCTTCTCATATGTATAAGCATTCTATCACAATCAAAATCACACATTAAGAATTAACATGGACAAAATAACAACAATTGCTTAAATGTAAACCCCACCTCAAAATCTTTAACATTTTCTTGAAATTGAACGGATGTGATGTTACCATACTTTAAACTTTTCCCGCGACCTCGTCTAGCAAGAACAAAATTAATATAATTTAGGATACTAAATCCTAATTAAAGCTTTAAAACTTTTAGGGATTTGATTGAAATTTTTTGAAAGTAAAGAAATGATTAATTTGAGAATTTTTTAAATCTTTAGGGTCTAATAATCAAAATTAGAATGTTTAGAGCCAAGGTAATAAAATTAGAAAATATTTTATAATTAATTTGAAGAATACATAAACTTTAAGGGTAGGGAAAGAATTAAAATCAAATAGGGGACTAACTTAAACTTTTGGTCAAATTTGAGGATTTAAAAATGAAATTTCTATATTTAATACCAAACCCCCCACCCCCAATTCATTTTTTTCACGTACAGAGAGTGGTTTTCGAATTCAAGCATGAGTCCAACTAGGGTTTTGCAATTTTGATGATTTTCAGCCAAAATCGAGGTCAGAGAAGGAAGTCCAATAGCAAAAGCAAAATATAGAGGGCAAGAATTGGAGTTTCAAGTTCCTATAAAACTCGACTTACGGCATTGAACTCGAAAATTCTATTTTTTTTTTTTTTTAAGAATATGTGTTGAGAAGAAACATGGATTATATAATTCGAAAGAAAATGAAAATTTATTTCGACGAAGTTACCTGCACCGATTTTGTCGAGTGATTTACTTGTTCGAAATTGCAACTTGGAATTGGAAGAACTGGTGCATGTGACTGTGAATTAGAAGATGATGATGATAACGAAATCCTAGTAAAATAGTTGTTGAAGACTGGAGAAATTTACCAGTTGAATGCCAAGTTTTCTGTGAGATTTTGCAGTCGAGAGAGTATTTTTTTTGAGATAAAATTGATTGGATTTTAGGTTTTGACACTATTGAGCTCTACAAACTTATGCTCCGGAATTTGGGCTGGTGGTAATGGACTCAAACTTGGGCCAATGAAGAATATTGGACCAAGAGAAATTTAAAATAGAAAAATTTGACCCGATAAGGAAATATTGAATTTTTAAGATTAAAAATCGTTTTGAATTCTTATATTAAATGTTTTGCTAGCAAGCTCGACGAAACGTAAAAATAAATTCTAAATTTTGACGGGAATATCGTAGCGACGTAACTGAAGTTATAAAATATGCATTTTAAAATTTGGGTCGCTACACTTTCCAATCAAATTTTCAAGTAATTAAAACATATTGCATTTCCTCCTATCAAACTGTGTATATAAAATGTATATGAACTCATTATATCCAGTTTGACTTATATTTAACGAATTATATTATTTATTGATCATTATTGAATATTAGTTATATGTTTTTCCTTTAAATTACTTAAATTGATTGTTTGTATCAAATGCATTATAAGATTTTTAAACGTAAACATGCATTTTCTTGTAATGAACAAAATATTAATAAAATAATTATTCGAAATCAAATGGATGAAAATGATTAGCTAAATATTAATGAAAAAACATTTTTTTTAATTTAAACATGCATTGTCTTAAGTCAAGTATGAAACATTCAAAAATCAAGAACAAACTATTCGCTTTGTACAGGGTTTGATTGTGCCCTCCAAACTCAAAATGTCTGCGTCCGCCTCTAACTGTAACCTTGCAATATCTACCGGTAACATTCGACTACATGGTGTATTCGACCCTATTTGTCGTATGTACACACCAGCCTGGATATAATCACCACTTTCGGCGAAGAGTTGCTAAGTGAATATGCATATATGGTATACATAATTTGCACTTCCATGTCCAAGTTACTCTTAAGTATGACATGACCATAGGGAAAGGAAAACTCATCCGAGGTGAGCAAGCAGAAGGAAGGGATTTTGTGATATCATATTCATATACTCCGTGAAGATAAATCAGGCATATGTACATTCGAAAAAGGGGAAAATGAAATACCAGCGAAAATGTGGGTTGATTGGCCACAAACTGATCAAAATGAAACTAGAATACCTGCCATCACATTGGCTTCTGTCTCTTCAACTTTCTTCCGAGCAGCCTTCCTTGCCTCGAAGGTGACTGGCTCCTCTTGAGATGGCGGAAAAATTACGCCAAAGTGCAGGTCCCCTTGAAAGGCATGCTAGATTTTTAATGCATCAGCATATGGGGGTGGGCCTATTGTCACTATTTGGAAATGACCCAATAGCGCCTTTGTAAGGCGTCCTTGGAAGTGAAGCCCAAACGGAGTGGACTTGGAGTAGATTGCTGGGCATGATTCTGGGTGTTATATGGTGTACTGCACCTCCCCCCGTCAGCTATAGCTTTTGGGCAAGCTGGTTGCATCTCCCAACATCAATTTTCTATATTAATCTCATTCATTTCCCTAGTGCTATTCATTTTCACACGAGAATATAGCTCCAAGACTTCCAAATAAGTTTCCAACTGCATTTGTCGCACAATTCATCCGCCAACCTAAGTAGTTCTGACATTATTTGGAAGAAGGCCATCTTTGGCCATTTCAGTGAGAATTTTAAATACTGCATCCATGTTCCCTTCTTTGTGATTGACCTCAACAAGGACTTTGGCAAGTTCACCGTCAGTGACCTTACAACTTCTTAATGTGTTATTTATAATCTGATTCAACTCCTCACTCATCCCCGCTTTATGGACTTCTTTAATTAGAGCAATGAAAGTAACAGCGTGAGTATTAAGTCCACGATGCACCATTTCCCCATACAGATCGATAGCTTTGTTCAAGTTCCCGCCTCTACAATGACCATGTATGAGAATATTATAAATTGCTTCATTAGGCTCATGGTTCCTCTCAAGCATCATCTCAAAAACTCGATCTGCTTCATTCATCAAACCTTTCATGCAGAATCCCTTTATTAGAGCTATGGCACTCTGAAATTCAATACTACTACAACTTTTTATCAGAAAATCATATGTCACATCGTGGGGAACAGATTGCTCGTAGAACAACTTGAACAGAAGCCTTTTTGCTTCCTTGCTGCGAGCTTGTTTGTTAAGCCCATTTATTAGCACGCTGTAGGTAACAACATCTGGAAACAAACCCCTTTTGATCATTGCATCGTGCAGATTGACAGCACTGCTAACATCGTCTTCGACACAATAAGCATTAATTAGAGTAGTATATGTAAACTTGTCAGGTTGCAAACCTTTTCTCCACATTTCTTCAAATAATTCGCAAGCTTCCGTCAGTCTCCTCTGCACACAAAGACCTTGAATCAGAGATGAATAAGTAATAGAATCTGGTGAGAGTCCCTTATCAATCATCTCCTCTTTCATTCTGAATGCCTTGTCTAAATCAAAATCCCTGCAGTAACCAGATACGATAGTACTGTAAGTTACAACATCTGGCTGTACTCCTTTCACAATCATATCTTGAATAACTCGTAAAGCATCTTCTATCCTACCCAGCAAACAATGCCCATTGATCAATGCATTGTACGTCACGCTGGATGGTGAAAAGCCCCTGCCAATCATTTCATTCAAAACTCTATAAGCTTCGTCCACGAACCCCTGCTGACAGAACCCATCAATCAGAGTTGTATATGTTCTATCATTAGGACTTAATCCCCTAGAGTGCATCTGATCGAACAACTCCATTGCACGATGCAAATTCCTTGCTTTACACATGCTATTAATCAAAGCAGTATACGTCACAACGTTGGGAGACAACCCATTCCTTACCATCTCTCCATGAACAACAAGTGCCTGATGAAAATTCCCATCTTTACAAAACCCATTTATTAGTGTATTATAGGTAATCTCGTCTGGCAACAAACCCCCCCTCTTCATCTCCTCAAAAACCTCACCCGTCTCCTTCATCCTCCCATCTCGACACAACCCATTAATTATCACATTATATGTAATCACATTTGGCTCCAAATTCTTCTCCCACATCAATTTCATCAATCTAAAAGCCTCGTCAATGTTCCCCAATTTACAATAAGCATCGATTAAAGTATTATAAGTAACCACATTTGGCACACAGCCCTTTCTCTCCATTTCCTTAAAAAATTCTAAACTTTTACCCAATTTCTTATTTCCACAAAACCCCCTAATCAATATATTATAGGTAAACACATTAGGCGAAACCCCATACTTTATCATATCAAGATACAATTTTTGAGCTAGCTCAACATGCCCATATGCCGCAACCCTAATTATTGCATCAAGAACCGAATTATACGACAATACGCCAGGCATAAACCCGTGAGATTTAGCTAAATTTATCATGTTCAGAGCTGTATCCAACATTTTCAAATTAGAGTACGACTTTACCATTAAATCAAATACCGCTGAGCTCGAATTGCACAATTGGTACGACTCCCTGAGGCATTCAAAAACCGAATTTCCCTTTTCATCATCCGGGAAATGTACGGCGACGACCTCGGCGAGAGACTGGGCGGTCTTGTAGAGTTTGAAGCGTGTGAGAATGTGAATAGCGATGCAATTGCATTGGAGGTTTTCGAAAAATGGGAAATCGCGAGCCCAGTTGATGAATTTTAAGATAAGGGTTTGGTTATTTTGGGACTGGAGGAGTAAATATGCGGCGGATTGCGGAGTAAAATGGGGAACTAAAGAGTCGAGAGAGGATGGGTGGTGGCGCTTGAGGATGGCTATAGCTTTTTCCACGAGGAGAGCGTCCGGCGTAGAGGAGAGAGGTGAAGAAGGCGGCTCCGGCGCTGGCGGTGGTTGTAAATTTATGGATATAGCTCGGAAATTTGAGTGGCGGAGGGCACTGCGTAAGGGTTTATGGAGTGGCATATTGGGGATGATGAACAGAAAATTTTTCGTAGTCATACTGTGCAGTATTTAACTAGGCTTAATGGTCGCTGAGTTTTTGATTGGTCACTAAAATTTAAAATATCGAATTTTGGTCATCAAACTTATTCAAACGTTGGACTCTATTCACTACAAAACATCCGTGATAACAAAAATTAGTGACGTGGTTAACGGAATACACGTGTGATGTCCCATCACTCCGTTAATAAATTGTTCCATCTTCGATTGCTTACTAAACTTTGAAAAATATTTTCGATTGCTCACTGAAATTTGATGTAGTCGAAATTTGGCCACTAAATATATAAAAAATAACATCGGCCTGTTGTTCGTTAAAAAAAGTGTACCGCAAGTATGTGATCACGCAAAGTAATAAAATGAACAAACAAGAGTTGTCGATCAATGAGAAATGATTATTCAATTACACTATAGTTAAATTTAATTTTAATATATTTTTGTAGAATTTTATGCTATTTTCATCATTTGAAAAATTCAAGTTTATTGTGTTTTTTGTTGCAAAATCTAGTTAACTAAATTTATTGTTTGTTTCATTGTAAAATCAAATGTTTATTTTAATTTAATTTTAACAATGAAACACACAATAAATTTGACTAATTTTCAAATGATAAAAATAGTTTAATATTATACAACAAGATGTTAAAATTAAATTTAACTATTGATAATCGAATAATTATTTCTCGTGGGATCGACAATCCAAACTTGTTTGTCCACTTTATTACTTTTACACGATTCGTGCGTTTACGGTACATATTTTTTAACGAACAACGGGCTAACTTCATTTATATAAGTTTAGTAGCCAAAATTCGACCACCACAAATTTCAGTGAGCAATCGAAAACAGTTTTCAAAATTTAGTGAGCAATCGAAGATGTGACATTTGTTAACGGCGTGACACTTGTGCATTCCATTAGCCACTTCCCTAATTACGTTAATGGTTTGAAACAGATGTTATGCAAGTGCGAAACGGCCAACCTTTGGATAAATTTAGTGGCCAAAACTTGACTTCTTAAACTTCAGTGACCAATTGAAGACACATAAATAAGTTCAGTGATCATTGGGACAATTAACTCAAAGCATGTGCTTTTTTTTAAGCTATATTCAATTTTGAGCAGTTAATGCTCCGTAGATAACTTCGAAGGGGTTTACTTCAAAATTCCTAACTTGGGTGGATGTAGATTAAAGTTATAATTCTTGATTTATTGATTTCTCCCCAAAAATGTTCTATATTATAATTGAAATATGTGGCTGCCAACCTTCAACCTCCCCATATTTTGGGTTTAGTATGATGCTGAATATATGTTTAATGATTGCCACTTGCCAGTTATGGTTTTCCACATGCATATCTTCAAAGTACCGAAATATTTCGAGATAGCGGTGGCCCCAAGATTGTGGCAGGTATCTTAAATGATGAAGACAGATGTCAGAATCTTAGATACTGGTTTTTCAGTTGTAGCTGCAGCTTCAACTGGCAATGAGGCTACAAGGAATCATTCATGGAATTGAAAATTGATGTGCTAATAGCCCAAATTTTGAAGGAACACGATGGGGGGAGCATTCCAAGCGTATACAATGCAATATGTATCCTCTCAGGTAAGTCAAAAGAATGCATGTTCTTTATGGACTTTAATGGTCACCAATTTAGCTTTAATCCTAATGAGTCACGAAAATGTGTTTAAGTACTCGGTTCTCTTTCACTTGCTACTACTTTTCTTGGAAAGGGGAGGAATAATTCAAGCAGAAGTGTGGTTATGTTATTGGCTCTGAATCAGGCCTTTTCTGTTACAATTTTGATTTCAGTAATATAATTTTACAACTTACTAGTTAATACTAAAATTAGGCTGGAGAAATAATCTGGGACTTCTTTGTTGATACATCAGTTCTCCAAATTAAAAGCGGAGAATCTTAAAAATTAAAGCTGTATGTCACGGACCGCATAGTAGTGACATGAGATTGGGCATGACACGGGAATGTCATGGCACCAAGTGGGAAAATGAGTTAGACCTATGGTTGATTAGGTCTAGACTTCAAAGGTACATGGCGATGCCGGTGTCACCTAATTTTGTGGGGAGATGACCGGTGTCCATGGTGTTGGGTTCGTGTCTAGGTGATGGCTGAAAAATTCGGGTGCAGTCAGGCGCTGCGACGCAGGTGACGTCGCAGGCAGCGTCCAGGACGTCACAGGCAGATTGTAGGCAGCACCCAGGACGCTGCCAGGATATGGCCAAACACAGAATGCAGTCGCGTCACGATGCAGGCAGCACAGCAACACAGAATGCAGTCTGCCTGACATACGGAGTGACCTGGGCACGACATGGGCAGTAAATCCCAGCATACCAGGTGGTTTTCTGGAGGAAAATACCATGGGCAGATTCTGGGATATTTTGGGAAGACTTGTCCAAGTTGGTTACTTAACCAACTTGCAAGAGAATGGCCAAGGGAGGAAGCAAAACTCAAATTGATGACCATGAAAGGGACATTAATCCCATGAAATTTTTGTAGGGAAAATCCCACTTGCAAGAAACAAAGTCCAAGTTTGCTTCCACTTGGTCTAAAAAGGTTTGAGGCAAATTGTAGTCAATGGGGGCCCTTGGATGGGAATTGATCCTAACCACTTAATCCAAGGAGGTTTGCCTATAAATAGGGATGGATTCCCATTGTAATTTCTACATTAGAATCCATTAGAATTTCAAGTAGTATATGTGAGTTGAGAGAGTTATTGGGAGGCATGCAATTTATTGGATTCATGCTATTCATATAATTCTTAGATCACATTGTAGATTACATTGGTGTGGAGTTTTTATACAAAGAGAGATTTTCTCCCAAGAACACTTGTCTTCTTTATTACTTCAAATCTCTACTCAAAGTTTGTCTTGATTTAGCCTACAAGGTTGAATCATTTTGGGGGCGTCGAAAGGCTGACTTAGCGCTTTCTCGTAGGGATGGGAATTGTGTTGCGTTAAGGCCGCACGGTGTCTAGTTTTTCTAGCGTAAGAAATCTAGCCCCGTGACAAGTGGTATCAGAGCGGGTTCGTCAAGTGATAAGTTGTTATCATGACGGATTCACAACAAACTGTTGAGGTTGAGGAAAGGGGACGTGGTGTTGCCCCAAGTGAAGCAAAGAAGACACGGAGCAAGAGTAAGATTCGAGAGGCGATTGTCATGGAGGGCAAACTTGATCCAATCATCGCAAATATGGGTGATAGGCTCGAATCTCTTGAAAATTCCTTGGAGGCATTGGAGGAGCACTCCATTGGAAAGCTAGAAACTCTCCAATCTAATGTCCAAGAGGTGTTGGACGTACAAGCATCATTGGAGAATGATGTTCAAACAGTGAAAGGTAATGTCCAAGCTATGGTAGCTCGACAAGCCGCAATGACTGAAGATTTTGGTAGACTCCAAGCCAAAATCTTAGATGTCGTGTCCACCGTACAAGGTCAAGGAAACCAATCATCCTTGATGATGGAGCGTATGGGCAAGGAGCTTGAGTAATACAAACATTCTACCGCTAGTTCAAGCGGAGGTGCCTCCAAGGATCGAGTATCCAAAATCGAAGAATTATGACGGACGACGTGATGCCTCGAAAGTGGAAAATTTCCTATGACAAATGGAGGTCTACTTTGAAGGCGTTAATCTTATGGAAGAATCCATGAAGGTGCGGACCGCTTCAATGTACCTCTCGGATGTTGCGGCGTTGTGGTGGCGTCGTAAGCATTGTGAAATTGCGCAGGGAGCTTGCAACATTAACGCATGAGATGTGTTCAAAAGGGAGCTCAAAAGGCAATTTTACCCGGAGAATGTCGTCTATGAAGCTTGCAAAAAGTTGAGGATGTTGAAACATATGGGAACAATTCGTGAATATGTCAAAGAGTTCACGACCCTTGTGCTTCAAATTCCAAGCATGCCGGAGGAGGACTCACTATTCTATTTCCTAGATGGATGTGCTAGTTGGATGCGACGTGAGTTGCAACGGCGCGATGTCAAGACCGTAGATGAAGCTATTACGGTAGTCGAGTCTTTGACGGAGTTTGAAGAAAGTGGCGAGTCGGAAGCTAGAACCATCAAGCCCGCTAAAGGGAATTTTGGGGGATATGATGGAAACTCCGGGAAGCCCGTGCAATGGGGTAAGCCGGAAGGGAGGCAAAATTCCAAAGTTGATTCTAGACCTGGCGGCAACACGCAACCTTCTTGGAGGAAGAAGTATGCTAAAAAGAAAGGGAACAATTTCACACCTCGTGGTTGCTTTCTTTGTAAATGACCACATTTCATGAGGGATTGTCCTAAGCGAGGATCATTGGCATCCATCTCGGTGAGCCAACTGGAAATAACACATAGCCAAGATGGGGATGAAGTTCGGATGAATTCACTCCAATTGCTTGATGCTACCGAAGACATTTCCCAAGGGACACAGCGTCTTTCGGGGATGAGATTAGTTGAAGTCATTGAGGATGATGAGGACGCGATGCCTACGGAGTTACCGGGAGAACTACCGAAGGGGGACATTGATGAATCATTGTCAAAAGAGTCCAAAAATGGGAGCATTGATGTCCAAACATTTGACAAACGTGGAGACGTTACGACCGGAGGAGTCGTCCATCCGAGAAACCAAAGCAATAATGTGGAGGGTGAAGGTTGGTGTCAAAAAGAGGACAACGCAAGGCATGATGTACTTGAAGAAATGCCAAAAACGTTCCGCTACGAGGGCGTTAGCGGATTAGGTGGGAGAGATTGTCACAGACCGCATAGTAGTGACATGAGATTGGGCATGACACGAGAATGTCATGGCACCAAGTGGGAAAATTAGTTAGACCTATGGTTGATTAGGTCTAGACTTCAAAGGTACATGGCGATGCCGGTGTCACCTAATTTTGTGGGGAGATGATCGGTGTCCATGGTGTCGGGTTCGTGTCTAGGTGATGGCTGGAAAATTTGGGTGCAGTCAGGCGTTGCGACGCAGGTGAGTCGCAGGCAGCGTCTAGGACGTCACAGGCAGATTACAGGCAACGCCCAGGACGTCGAGGCAGATTGCAGGCAGCGTCCAGGATGTCATAGGCAGATTGCAGGCAGCACCCAGGATGCTGCCAGGACATGGCCAGACACAGACTGCAGATGCGTCACGATGCAGGCGGCACAGCAACACAGAATGCAGGCTGCCTGACATACGGAGTGACCTGGGCGCGACATGGGCAGTAAATCCCAGCATACCAGTTGGTTTTCTGGGGAAAAATACCATGAGCAGATTCTGGGATATTTTGGGAAGACTTGTCCAAGTTGGTTACTTAACCAACTTGGTTACTTAACCAACTTGTATGAGAATGGCCAAGAGATGAAGCAAAACTCAAATTGATGACTATGAAAGGGACATTAATCCCATGGGATTTTTGTAGGGAAAATCCCACTTGCAAGAAACAAAGTCCAAGTTTGCTTCCACTTGGTCTAAAGAGGTTTAAGGCAAATTGTAGCAAATGGGGGCCCTTGGATGGGAATTGATCCTAGCCACTTAATCCAAGGAAATTTTCCCATAAATAGGGATGGAGTCCCATTGTAATTTCTACATTAGAATCCATTAGAATTTCAAGTAGTATATGTGAGTTGAGAAAGTTTTTGGAAGGTATGCAATTTATGGGATTCATGCTATTCATATAATTCATAGATCACATTGTAGATTACATTGGTGTGGAGTTTTTATACAAAGAGAAATTTTCTCCCAAGAACACTTGTCTTCTTTATTACTTCAAATCTCTACTCAAAGTTTGTCTTGATTTAGCCTACAAGGTTGAATCATTTTGGAGGCGTCGAAAGACTGACTTAGTGCTTTCTCGTAGGAACGGGAATTGTGTTGCGTTAAGGCCGTACGGTATCTAGTTTTTCTAGTGTAAGAAATCTAGCCCCGTGACATGTAACTCTACATTGCTTTAGGTTGTTGAAATGAGAAACTGATCTCTTTTAAACTAGGCAATCAAAGGATATCATGTATGGATTTTTAGAATCTACCAGCTTTAATTCTGAGTTCTCTGTTTCCAGGATGATATTTGCAGATCAGACGCTAATAATAGGGGTATAGATGCAATTCTTCATTGTATTGACACTGATGCAGAAATAGAAACATCCTTGGTTGTTTCTTCTGTGTGTTCCAAGTGTTAACCCAATGAACAATACAAGAGAAGTCCTCCCCATGAGATTCATATTCATAGATACAGATGGGCTAGAACTATTTTTCGGGATAGGTTAACTTTTAGTTTAAACTGGACATGGCAATATTGCTGACCAATTCTTTGGCAACTGTTCGGGTTTCGATTCTATGCCGCAAGCGCACGGGTCGAGAACAAGTAGTAAAAGTGGACCTAAAGAGTCCAAGTCGATCCCTCAGATAGTGTGGAATTCAATTCGACGTTTATCAGTCTTAATTTTAACGACGACACACACACAGATTTAAAAATGAATTTAAAATTCTAAAAACTACAGTTAGACTAAAAACTGAATAAAAGTCAGATTAAAAAGTAAAAAAGGTTTTGGTTTTGATAAGATGTTGGAATTTATGTTTCGCTTAACATATACTTCATTAATGTCAATTCATTCACGTGCAACTGCTAATCATCAAAATAAGTAGTCAGACTCGATTTTCCAGTTTTAGCTAATACCCTCTTTCGAGCGAATATTAACCCTAATTAGTCAATTCATACCACATATTTCTATGTCGATACAAAGTTGACCAATTGCATGAATATCTGTGAAAATAGCTCAATGGGTCACTCAGAGTAAGTGTATATTTCTATATCACCTAAACGCGCAAAAGATATACTAATGCAAATCCGAGGTATCAATCATTTCGGTCTAATTAATGCAATCATTGTTCAACAGTCACAAATAATTACCTAATAATTTCATCTAGTTGTCAATTAGATGAATAGAACACTTTGGTCTATTAAATGCAACTATCTTGCAACAATCACATTAAAATTAATTACAGTCATTTAAGCGTCACCAAAAATGATGTAAAACCTAATAATTTCATCTAAGCGTCACCAAAAATGAAATCATTTTAAACATGATGATTGATACACTATTATTTTGATAATCAATGCATAATAAAATTCTAACAATTATATAATTGACATTTAATGAAGCATTAGGTTAAGTTATACCATAAATTCCAACAAAATTAATTTAGTTCATTATCATAAACATCATAACAAGGGGATTCATGTTCCAATACATTACAATACCGGAAAAATAATGGAAGAACAACAAAGTTTAAAGATACAACCCTTTGAAGCCAAGTTTGATCATTCCTTCATTGATTTCTCCACTTTCTTTGATTGAATCACCCTTGTTATCAACTTTGAATTCACCAAATGAACCAAAAATCAACTAAAATAAAGAAAACAAAATAAAAGAAAAAGAAAAAGAGCAAAAACCGTGTAAGAGAAAGGGGAGAGAGAAAAGATATCCTTAAAGTGAGATAAGGTAGTCTTTTTATATAGAAAATAGTTAAATAAAATATCTAAAAATATCTACTAATAAAATAATCAAATTTAATGAAAGTCTAACACTTAACTAAGAAGTAAACTAATCTAATAGGCTAAAAACATAAGAAAATAAAAAAAGAAATGAAAAAGAAATCGAGATAAAAAAATTAAACCGCCATTACAATTTTATACCTATGCGATCGCAAGGTTATAACCCATGCGATGGCATAGGCCAAAAATCAAAGGGTGTCAATTCCCCGCAAATGCTTGGGCGATCGCATAGGTCTAAGCCATGCGATCGCAAGAGCCTAATTTTCAGAAGTTGCAGTTCGGTCCCTTTCCATATGTGCAAGTTGGTCCCTTTTCTTTGAACTTGTACAAATAGGTCCTCATAATTTCACTTTCATTTCAATTTGGTCCTTCAGAAATTGTACTCCAAGTCCTTCATCTTTTTAGCATGTGCAACTTGGTCCTTAACTTCACCAATTTGTACAATTTAAGTCCCTTTTTTCACGTTTTCACTCCGTTCTTCGCGAATTCGGGTATAAAGCCTACAAACATACAAAATTACACAATTATGCGTAGAAATCAACTCAATTAAAATCCAAATTAAATACAAAAAGTGCTAAATAAGTGTGTAAAAACACACTTATCAGCAACATTCAGTCGTAAAACAAGGTAAGGAATGTAAATAAGACTCGGGAGTTAGAGCAGCTAGATGAAGCTGTGAACATCAATTAAACATTGGTTGCAATATGATTGTGAATGTGCGATTAGAGGCGTAATGTGGGTTGTGTAGTTTTGCATCCCTACTAGTGATGCATGTTTATATGTCAGATATAGCACGTGATTAGTAATTTTTACATTACTCGGTGAATTGCTGTGTGCATTGGACTCACCATGTTGCATTTATCTCGAGGCAGGTCATGTACATTATATACAACTGTGTTTTAAGGTCCCCTGAAAATGTAGCTGGTGCTATTGAATCTGGAGCTGGAGACCTTGCCATTCAAGCCATGCAAAGGTTAGCAAAATCAGGCCAACAACAAAAGGAACTCTTGTTTCGTGCAAAAGTTAAAGTCATTCTTTAACTTGGCTTTCCATAAACTTTTACTATTGAGGCCATTTCTGAGATTATGTTTTATAGAACACTTCTGCTCGGAAATGGCATTGAAGCACTCCTCAGAAAGGCCAAGGGAAGTCATAAGAGCTGTAAAGATGCTGCCACTGATGCTCTCAGGGATCTAGGACTCGATGATTACGACTTATAATTGTTAAGAATATAGGGTTATTTTATTTTATTGTTTATTAAGAGTAGAATAGTCCTTTCAATTTCCTTTATTTAGCCTATATATAATCCATTTGTTTCTAGGTTAAATCATTCTTTTGTATTCAATTACATTATACAGTATTAATGAAACTCTAGTCTCCTTTTCCTTTTCTTTATTTCTTTGGAATGTTTAACATGGTATCAGAGCTGTTTCAATTCTAAACAAATTAACTTTTGAATTTCGTTTCCGGCGAGCGGCCTAGAGCCGCTCGTCCGGCTACCAATGTTGTTCTTTTAGAAATTGAAAAGCTAAACAACACGATATTTTTGCCTCCTCTATTGCGCACCTCAAAAATAGGGTTTCTTCCTTTTTGATTTTTCAACAGACCCGTCACTCAAACTCTTCTTTTCTCCTCCTTTTTCCTGCGCCGCCGACGCAAGGGCACCACCACTACGATTGCCAATGACTTTGCTGGAAGTGATTACCAAAGCTTCATCCGCTTACCCGAACTACCCCGACCCAGATTCCAACTACCCGATTGTGTTCAACCCAGTCCATATTATCCTCAAACTAAAGCCTAAAACTAATGAACTGAAAGAGGAATACCTTGTTAAATGGGTTACCGGATGGGAAATATCTCGAACGGATGCAGAAATAATCGAAGCAGGGCAAATTTTTTTTTTTTTCCAGAAGGTGAAAAGAAAGTTGAAGAACACACACACATTTAGAAAAGAAGAATTCGTGGGAATGTTCACTTCTTACTTGGAGAAAAATGGAGAGAAAGTTGGGATTTGTGTAGGTGTTGATAAGTCAGAAGAAGGGTATGCTCGCAAGTTGGTTGAGAAGTTAGGGTTTTCAATGCGTAGGGAAGTGAAGAGCTTGATTTTGGAGGCCTGTGTTGCTTTGGAGGTTTGGGATGCTTTGGAGAGTTTGATAACTAATGGGCTTGTTGAACATTTATGTACATCCAATCTGGTTCTCAATTTGATTGAAAAACGGAGGTCAGATTTAGTTGTTTTATGTGTTAAGCATTTATCTGATCTTCAGACATATGATTTAATGTGCATTTTGAAGTATTTTTTAATGTTGTCCTGGGATGGATATAAGAGTCTAGTTAGTGTGAGGAAGGAGTGGGAGAACCAAGCATTGTTAGCCATAGAGAAGGTGAGTGATAGGGGCCTTGTTGGGAAACAAAAGTGCTTGACGAGGAAGGCCTCATTTTTGCTCATGATGGCGCATGATGAATTCACTGTGTCAGAATTGTGCTTGCATTATTTGCTCGCATCTCGGAATCTTGATGAGGTGATATTTTCAGCTTGTGTTAGTAAGTTGAATGGTGAGGAGATGATGGCTTTGATTAAGTACTTGAGGAAGTAGCTGAGGAAATGTGATAGATTCCCTCAAGTGGTTCCTTGTCCTAAGGCATCATCTTTGTTGGGGTTGAAGGAATGCGATTGGGTTCCTACTCTTGAAAACATTGCGAAATGTCTTGGATTGGTTGTGGACGAGCATTTTTCTTCTTTGGTTTTGCATTCAGAGTTTCATGACGAGTTGAGATCTTTAGAAGAATTGGTAAGTTCCTTAGCTACTGAAGCTTTGAGATCATTTAAAAGTGGCATGACTCCAATTTTGGTAGCGACGGATGTAGCGGCACGTGGTCTATATATTCCTCATGTTGCATATGTCGTTAACTTTGATCTTCCGAACGACATTGATGATTATGTCCACCAAATAGGATGCACTGGCCATGAATTGGCTTGAGTTATGAATGGTGAAATTGTTTGGGTAATAGTGGGGTTGAGTTTAATTTGGGCCAATAGTTTTAGTATTGGCAGTGGCCTATTTGTTTTGTGTTGATGTTGAGCTTATGTTTATGGCTTGTGTTTTGATAAAAATAATTGGGCTTGTTATATTAGGTTTGCTATTTAGTGTGGACTGCTTTTGAGCGGTAATTTGTTTGGGTTGCAATCTAACTTCTTTTGTGAGTTGGTTGTGTTTCTTGGGGTGTTAGAGTAATTGGGTCAATTCTTTAATTGGTTTGATTTTATTGTGGATTGTTAGCTTGTGTGGGCTGAAAATTTTGATTTGGGCCATGGGTTTTGTTGGCTATTCGGTGTTTTATTTTTGGGCCGCAAGAGTTGTTGTTGGTGGCTTTTGTTTGGAGTTGGGTCTTTTCTCCTATTAAGTTTGTTTGGAGTTTTTCTTTAAACTTTTGGTTATAGTAGGTAATCTGGAATTTGATTTGGTGTTGGTTCGACGTATTCGAAATTTGCCTAGTTCATAGGATTGGAAATTTGGTTTGGTATATGCCCGATTCACGGGATTGAGAATCTGGTTTGGTTTATGTCCAATTAATTTGGAATTTGATTTGGTGTTGGTTGGGTGTATCCAAAATTTGCCCAGTTCATGGGATTGGAAATTTGGTTTGGTATATGCCCGGTTCACGGGATTGAGAATTTGGTTTGGTTTATGTCCAGTTAATCTGGAATTTAATTTGGTGTTAGTTCAGTGTATCCGAAATTTGAAATTTACATCCAGTTCATTTGGTATTTGTGGAGCTGAAATTTGAAATTTGCATCGGTTTGGTTAGATTGCTGGATGATGATTTTTCATTATCATCAACTTTGAGTTCTTTGTTCGGCTTGGTTGACATACTAGCATTTTTGAAGATTTGATTTCTGCATACCGGCACTATTTCCCTACATTTTGTCTCTTCATCGTTGCAACTTGTTAACTTCTTCACGAAGTCACATCCGATTCATCGTTTTCGTTTCTTACTTGGCAAACTCTCGATACTTCTTGCAGCAGCATCATGAGTTTGAGGGGAGATGTCAAGAATATATGGTTATTTTATTTTATTATTTATTAAGAGTAGAATAGTCCTTTCAATTTCCTCTATTTAGCCTATATATAGTCCATTTGTTTCTACGTTAAATCATTCTTTTGTATTCAATTATATTATGCAGTATTAACGAAACTCTAGCCTCCTTTTTCTTTTTTTTTTATTTCTTTGGATTGTTTAACAATAATCAATCCATTACAATGGTTATAGAGTCAAGAAGATGGAGAATGATATTTCTTATGTGTCTCGTATAAACATTTGGTTGCAAAAAATAGAAGTTGAAGGTGAAATGTTTTCAAAATTTTCATCGTAGGATTCTGTATTGGCTTTGACCATAAATTTTACCTACTCTTTACCTGAGTGAAGACAACCTGCTGCATTGTCATGTTACCACCAACAATGGAATGAGGAATAGATACAAATTACAGTCAAATTTATCATAATAACAGTATGTTTTGAATTATTCTGAATCGAAAGACAACTGTCCCAACTCCCAAGTGTCATCACAATAATGAATTAGGATGGTGGTGGATTCCCGTGGCGGGACGGCTATGATTGGGTGGTTTTGACGGTTGCTCCGCCTGCCGCAGCCAGAATTTCTCAACAATTGCTTTTCCATTTTTTTTTCCTAAAGAAAGAGAATAATAATTAATAAATCAAAGTGCGTATTCTCAGGCGCCATACACTTTCTAAATGGGAGACATTATTGGAGGAATTTTGACAAATTAAGAGCTTATCATGTGCACTTTTGAATTTCTTGATTAAAAGGTCCAAATATATTATTTTATTTTATTTTTTTTCCATTTTTTCCCATAACTTATTTTGAGAGAAAAAAAAGGGAGTTTCAAGATTGAGAATATCTCACAATTCATCTTCTTCTCTCGAACTTTAGGGGCTGTTCTCTTTATATTTCAGTTTTGTATTTTGAGTTTTGAATTTATTTTGGATTTTGTGTTTTAAGTGTCCATTTTGAGATTGTTAAAAATGTGTTCTTTTTAGCATTTTGAAAAATTGTTTTGAAAACACTCAAAACGTGTTTTGAAAATTTTGACTTGATTATAACGGAAAACACTTTTTTTTGTAAATTTTTAACTTATTTTCAAAAACGAATTTTTGATAATAGAAAAGAGAACGCGTTTTCACTGTTTTAAAAAATTGAAAACAGAAAACGGTTTGAAAATAATAAAAAAAATGATCCCTATAGGTTATTTCAATTGTCGTGAAGCAAACATCCTAGGCAATTTTTTTACTTTATTTTGATCATACTAGAATTACAATGTCAAAAAACGAGAGCACTAATTAATTTGATCATGATATTCAAGAATTATGTAACGGCAAATGAAATGGAATTACTCCCAAGAATAAGAGAAAATAAGCTCATTTTCAAAAACAAGTTTATGTAAAAATAGAGAAACTCACTTCAAGACTCGGCTTTTTGATGTTGATGATTATCGTCACGCGAATTCGTATGTTGTTCTTGTTGTTCTTCCCCAGCTTCTTCAGGTGCATCTAGTGGCTCCACCGCGCTGGAGGAGCTGTTGGCATGGTGCTCCGCCACCGTGCGGGGCGGCGGGTGAGGATTAAAGCTTCCATCAATACATGAGGAGCATTTGATCTCAACCCACCTTTCAAAATCGTAACCTTGATGACCCATTATTCTTCGACCCGAACAGAGCCGCCCGATCATCACAGATAAAGCACCCAATACTGTTATCACTGCAAGAACACCAATAACCGGTCCGACCGACCCGTGACCCGAACGATCTGTGTAGGCCGCTTGTTGGGCCATCACCGCCAATGGCGGTGTTTGCAGGGGGTCTAATACTGGTGGAATTGAAACAGTCATTTTCACTTATAAGCTGAATAAAATATGTAGTTTCTTGAAGATTTGGAGCTGGGTTTACAAATATATCTTGGGTTTTTTCTGCTTTTAATTGGATTGAAACTAGAGCAAAATTATGAGTTAATTTGGTCAGGGAAAAAAGCAGATTTGATCAAAACTTATGATTTGTAGGCACAAAGTTCTTGAGAAAGAGTGAATGGTTATATGGCAGCTTTTTTTTTTCTTCATTTCTTGTTTTTTTAAGAAAAAAGGTGAATGGAGAATAGTAGTAGCACCGTAAACCGTGTGTCTGAGTGGAGGGAAGGATTCTTGTGCTGTGTTACATACCTTCTATTTATTAAAAGCGGCTATGTAACGGAATTTTTTATTTTTAACAAAAAAATTAACGAAATTTGTTGTTTTAACGGACTATGTAGCGGAATTTCTTGTTTTAAACAGACAGCTGCACATTCTTTCAGTATTTTTATCATAACTTTGTATTCCGATATCCGATTGAGGCGATTCAAAATGCGTTGGAAAGCAAACTCATCTGGCTACAACTTTGATTCCGACATCATTCTCCAATTCGATCACTTTCTATGCCAAAAATAGGTCTCAATATGAGACTAAAATATCGGAGCATAACTTTTCGGTTGGAAATTGATTTATGATCATTTTTTGACTAAATTTGATTCCATTGAAGTCTTCCTTTATCCAATTGACTCCGAGCACTCTCAAATCTTCATCGTAAGGTTCGGCACAACTTTTAAGTATTTACATTTTAATCCCCAAACTTTGGATCCCTTACAATTTAGCAATTTCTCCAAATTTCAACTTTTGCTTATTTTCTTCGATCTCACCAACTTACATCACAATATCAAAATCACACATCTAATTATTTAACAATTACATAAACATTACTTCATTAATTATTTAATTAACCAAAAAAATTACATCTTTATTAATAACAAATTAATTATTAAACAAAACTATTAAATATAAACTAGGCAAACGTGCATTGCACGTTGCTTGCACCTAGTACGTAATAATTTATAAATAGATAATATGGCAAGAGTAAATTTAATTAAAATCTTTTCAATCGAGTAACTTCCTGACTTGTATTTTGACACATCATCATTATACGCATTTTTCAAGACTCACTAAAGTGATAAATATTGCCCTCAAATTGTGATCACAAACTAAGAAGCTTTAGCTTAATGACACAAGACATTATTATTCGTTCAATTTTTTTTTTTTTATACTCAAGTTTCCCAACTTACACCAAATTATGTCCTGGACCACCTATCCCCAGCCCCTCAGCGATGGGTGGAAGTTAATTGCGGTATATGCCCAAGTTGACCAAGATCCATGTACCCTTTATACTCCTGACCCCAAAAGAACCTTCCTCCATGGATATTACATCACCAATCTGCTCCACTCATAATTGAGTATTACATTACTCAGCTGCTCCATCCAGGATTCGAACTCCCCACCCTGAGGTTGCAAGCCCAGCAATGCCAGTCCTTTGCCAACTCGAATGTGCCCCGGGGGTCTATTATTCGTTCAATTTTATCTTTATTTGTTCTTGTTGAAGAGTAGTCTTTAAATTATTCTGTTTGCAACGAGTATTATCATCAAACTAATTGTAACAATTACGTGTAAAATCTTTAAAAGCGCGTTTACTCTATTCAAACTTGATCGCTTACTCACAGTGAATAGGATAAACTTTGTTCATATCAGATTTGGCAACACCACATCAATGGGTCAAACCGCATTTTTTGGCAAATAAAAAAAAAAGAGGTTTGATCCGTCGACGTGACAACGTCACATCGACGAGTGAACGACATAACTCATCCACTATGGACAGAAGATCAATTCTATTACTCTATTATCATGTCTTGCCCCCACTTGATCAAAACAAGATGAAATGGCTCCTTACTCAGCACATCCTTCGGTATGCATAATATTTGCCGCTCCACTTAGATTTAGCCAAAATGTAGATTTTGATAAAAACTGATTAAATGTGTGGTCGGGAAATTAATAAAAATTATAAATCCATATAATTCGCTTAATTTTTTATCAATTGTTTAGAAATCTAACAAAGACTAAATGTAATAGACACGCCATCAAAAATCACTTTCAAAATCTCGTAATGAGAGAGTTTTAAGTAATTATAAACCCACTAAACAAGTCTTAGAGCTTGTTTGGAAGAGATTTCTTTGGAAAAAATTGATTTTGAATAGTAATATGATGGGAAATGTGTGGTTGAAAAAAGAAGAAAAAATTATTGATGTGATGGAAAATATTATTTTATTGAAGAATGTGTGGTTGAAAATGAGAATTGATTTACTATAGAAAAATCTAATCCCTCTCAAACAGGGCCTTAGTTTTAACTGTGCAGTGTAAAAAAACATAATAAAATTTATTTATTGACAATCATTGCTAAAAGAATATAAGTTAAAGATTCCGATTCAAAAATTCATGTGGATTTTCGCCAACTTATTTTGTGAAAAGCAAAAGTAGAAAAGAATCTCAGTGCATTAAAAGATAGATTTGCTTTGTGGGTGGGGGGATTATGATTATTAATCTTGCTTTTTATATGACAATTTGAAAATTTTATAGTTAATCATCCGAAAAAAGGGATATATTTGAAAATAACTTGATAGAAAAGGACAGCAAGTAATCACTTTGGATTTTCCTTTTTTCTCCATGGATAGTACAAAGATTATGTCCAACCTTGTGAGCCTGTTGGAAAAATGGTATGCTCAAATGGACAACCAACTTCCTTATGTTGGAATATTTACCAGAATGCGAGACGCCACCTCGAACATCAAATTGAAGCAAAAATCCAAGAACTCGAACCGTAGATATAGAAAATCCTGGAAATGGGACTCGAACATGTTGAAAATAACGTTGAAAGTGATATTTGCTCCCTCTTGGCTTATCAGATACTTTCGAGCCTCCTCGCAAGTAGGTTCAGTGGATTAATCAAGTCTTAACCGAGTTTGCATAAAGCACAACGAAAACCCGGGGAAAGGAATTGGAAACTCTGAATTTTGTTTTAAACAAAAATGATGTGGATGTAAAAATGAATAATCTCTTGTTGTATATCATTAATCTCCTCTCCACATATCACTTTCAACATCTACTCATAGAGATATAACAGTTCAACCACAAAGGAACGCAACTGTGGACGAAAAGACACTTCCTACAAGAAACTGAAATACGCGCCTATATTTCAATCGACAAGTTAGAATTGATCTCCTATTCTTAGTGGTGGGCACGATAAAAACTTCTCACTTCTGATGTGGCAACAATTATTCTAGTCAAGTCTATCATATCAATCATACCCTGCTTCTGTCAAACTCGATTCAGATTTTCACAAAGAATCCCAAGTTTAACTACAATATCTTGAAGGCATTCCAACTCTTGCAGCATGGCTAACTTCAGTAGAAGTGTCAATTCTTACTGCAAGACTAAAAAAATAGGTTATACCG
Source organism: Fraxinus americana (assembly GCA_035079005.1). NCBI lineage: Eukaryota > Viridiplantae > Streptophyta > Magnoliopsida > Lamiales > Oleaceae > Fraxinus > Fraxinus americana. The sequence goes on from CM068714.1 coordinate 8,980,773, forward strand.
ACTATTTTAGCAATAAAGGACAAAGAATAAAGGAGCAGAGAAATCGAAAAAAATTGTTTATACCAAGTAACAGGAGGACTAAAAGAAAAGATTCATATACCCTCACTGAGTTTAAAGAGATTAGACGGGGACACTAATTGCTTCCCTCTGCCCATAGTGAAACCTCGGGTTCCATCTGGCATTCTTGGCCCTTTAGCAGTCTGTCTCGAAGATACTTCACCTATGAAGGAGCTGCCCAAATGAGAAGATGGAATAGGAAGGCTGCGCATGCTGTGAAATTGAGTCCGTTGCCTAGATTTCCCTTGACCTCTAGCCCAAGTTTGCTTCGACCCAACCGAAGTTTCTTTAATCTACACAAGGGAAAAAAAAAAAAACTCTTTAATTTTTTGTTTCCAAACATGTTTATATGTTACTGCTTTTGCTTACGTTAAAATAAAAAAGGTTACTTGAAGCTGTAAAAAGAAAAATGTGCTTTTAAGCTTAGCCGAACATGCTATTATATTTACTTACAAGTAAACTCAGTTAAAATTAGACCTCTTAAGCATAGTAACAGATGCTCGAAGATCACATTCAGTTTTCGGTTGCACCTTAACAGAACTGTCACTTAGTTCATACAAAGAAACTTGTACTTCTGCCTCTTTGTAGGATGAATGACAAGAATACCATTTTCCTTTCAAGGAATATACTTAAACTTGTCAATAGTATGAATGAGATAAAAGTAAGATACGCATACCATTTTGAAAAAAAAATGGTAGGCTGGTAGCACTAGCATAGAAATTACCTCAACTGATCCCGAGGTATTTTGACGAGAGGAATCTTTTTGTAGTTCAAGGACCGGTCCTTCTTCATCATCTGAATAGCCATCGAAATCTGACTTCCTATTCTTGAGCACGGACTTCGGCTGCATTCACATTAACCTCAACAAAAGTAAATGTCTTGGGTACAAAAGCATAGAGAAACATGTATATCTCAAAAAATGAGAGGTTTTAGTTTGATTTATCCTACCGAACGCCTAAGCAGGCATCTCACACGCAAGCCTTTTCTCCAATTTCTTTCATTGTTTAATTTCTCCGCCTGAAGAGGTTCAATAAATGCTGCAATATCGGGAAAGGGAAAAAGAAATCTAGCAAAAAAAAGACAAGAAAGGGTGACAATGTTTACTGCTTTCTCTGCTGTTTCGGCGTTCTCGTACTCTACTAGTGCATGGAGCTTCAAAAGAAAAGGCAAGGATAAGGGAAACATCAATAAGCACAAACTGGAAGATGAAAGAAAATATCAAATATGGTAAAGTTCTCCATACCTTATGACTGATGATAAAATCGCTATTAGATTGGGAAGAATTAGGTTCCTGCGGTTGGCATATTCTGATTGTTTTGACACTGAAAATAAGCATATACATTCCATAAGTGTACAATTGTATGCAAGATAACAGAAATCAAACAGGGGATTATGACGCTACCTTCCGACCACATTAAATATTTTTTCAATGTTCTGATGCGAGTGATCATCAGGTAGATTTTCAGCTACAACAGTGCGCAACTGCACGACGGATCATAAAGAGTTGATAAAATGAGCAAGTTTTCAATTTATTTAACCCGAGAAAGGCGTATATATACCTGCAGCTCCTCTTTGTCTTTATCCGTGAACCGGTTTTTACGTTTTACCTTCTTGCTATCATTGCTCACAATCTGCACATCATGGTTGTAAGTGCAGAATGACCATCCAAAAGAAGAGATTAGAAAATGAATGCATCTCTTTTCTTCACAAGAACGGATAATACAAAGTACTAACCAGCTTTGAAGAGGATCGAAGAGCTTGTGCCACCAATTGATGACTAATGTTGAGGGATTTGAGTTTCTTTGTAGATGCAACAACAGCTATTGGAACTGTGAAAATGCCAAGATTCAAGGACGGAATTAGAAATCAGAAGGCATAATAATCAATGCTGCAAGTTCAATTCTATGCTGTTTCAAGATCCTCACCAAAGCCTTCGGGATCTTTATTCACTTGTTTCACCAGGGCTTCATTAGCTAACATGCTTATGTCACTAAATTGGTATTCTACCTGTAACACAACTGGAATTTCAAAATCAATGTCCAAAACAATACCTCCTCAAAAAGAAGTAATTCAGATCTAAAACATTTCTTGTTACTTTCAATCGAGGAAATATCTTGACACGCCCATCAGGTGGTCAGCGTTCTATGTCGATTACTGTGTCTTGCATAAATCTAGATCCACTACAGGAAATTTTAGTTCAGACCAAGTTTACACAACATCAGCATTTGAGTCAATCCTAAGATGAGTCAAAAAGCCACTCCTATGATAATTGATAGCAACATTTAAGAAAATGAAGAATAACAACAAACAGAAGCACAATAAGAATACCCTATACATTATTCAATCATGGTTCAAAGTTTGACACGCGTCTTTATTTTACAAGATACGGTATATAAAAATGAATCAACGATACGAGTCTATACTCAGATAAGCCGAATGCTGCATTCCTATAATAATAGATAGCAACATTTAAGAAAATGAAGAATAACAACAAACCAAACCACGCTAAGAATTCACGGCTCAAAATTTTGACATTCGTCCTTATTTTACAAGATATGGTATATCAAAACGAATAAAGGATATGAGTCAAAATGCCACAATCCTATGATCATTGATTACAACATTTCAGAAAATGAAGAATAACGACAAACCGGAGCACAATAAGAATACGCTAGTTGTCATTCAATTAGCAGACCAAAGTTTTGACACGCGTCTTTATTTTACAAGATATGGTGCACAAAAACAAACAATTTCGCGACTACAAACTTGTTCAAAACATGATAGAACTTCCCCGCTAAACTTTAATGCAAACATATTTCTTCTAGATATGTCAAAGTGGATTCATCATTTGATGCAAAGAATGCTCATTTTTCCAATCTGCTCCAGTCGAATCCAACATATCAAACATATTAACTACTGACCAAAATCATATATCAATCAAAAAATAAATAACAAAGATTAAAAGAAACCCCAAAGAAGTACCTGTTTAATGATCTTTTGCCTAATCTCATCAGAAAGAACATCCTTGGAATGATGATGTGACTGACCCGAATGGCCCTTCACATTCGCATTTGGAGTGACCAAATGTGGGATCGTTTCTTGATCAGAAACGTAAATCCATTTCCCACCACTCCCATCAATGTATTGAATTAAAGGGTAAATATACCCGGATATCGGCACCTGGGTCGAGGCCTGAGATTTGGGCATAAACTCCGGCGCCGCCGCATTGAATTTGAAAGTGCCGCTTGTTGTACTTTCATTTTTTTTCTCCTCCTCCTTGATACCATCATCATCTTTTTTTCCTGTAGGATTAACCTGCGCCATTTTTCCACAATAAAAAAATGTAAGAAAAAACAAAAAATATATGTTTGAAATCTGTGTTTCTCCAGTCCCTTGTGGGGATTAAAATTGTTTGTGGATTTTCTCAGATGGATTGTGGATGAAAGAATGGTGTTGGAACTGAGAAATCGGAGGTTTTTATCCTGTAAAAATGGGATTTTATTGGATCGAATGAACAATCCATATTCGGTGCAAATGAGTGATTGATGATAATTCATGACTTTCTTCCACACAAACGTCGCTTAGATGCTTTGACCAAATCCTATATTTATTTTGAGGTTTGGAGAAAACGTTGTACAAATGTCGGTTCCATATGCATGCATATTATGGCTATCTGCAGAGGGGGCGTGGGGGGGAAGACATTTGAATTTTCGTGTATTTTTCTGGTTCAGGAAAAAATAACTCGATTTGAAATACGTCAATTTATTGTATATTGGGATAATTGTTGACGTTGAAATTTGCAAAATTATTTAGAAAAAGGGAAAAATTCACTTTCTCTACTTTATCTTTACCCTATTTCAAAAATAACAAAACAACTTTTACATTTCAAAAATCAGATTTTTTAACCTATATATACACATATTTATAAATATTTATTTATTTATTTAAATATATAAAAAGATATAAATAAATAAATATATAATATATATATAAAATTAACCCACCCCCACCCCCACCACCCCACCCCACCAAGCCGGCGACTGCTCCGGCGACCACTCCGGCGACGTCTCCGATTCTGACGACTTCTCCGACGACCACTCCGATTCCGGTGACTATTCCGATGACTGTTCCGCGACTGCTCTGATTCCGACGACTATTCCGATGACATGAATTTTTTGTACGGTCACAGTCAAGGTCACAGGTCACAACACATGATTTTTTGTTTATAATAATTGATAACACAATAAGGCTCACGTCTCACATTTTTATTAATAGTCACATATTATTTTCAAATGGTCACAGCACAAGTCACAAAATATATTGCACATGACTCACGATTTTGTTCATAGTCCTATTTTATTTTCAAATGACTCAAATTCTGGTTGATGATAGTCACAAGTTTATTTCAACTGGCCACAGCACCGGTCACAGAATTTTTTTTGGACATGGCTCAGGTTTTTATTGGTAGTCACAGCATCGGTCACAATATATGGCTCAGGTCACATCATTGGTCACAAAGACACCCACCACAAAGAAAAATCGCAACAAAACATGTCTACCAATCACCACAAAACCCACTGCACAACGCCGCAAGCCACCATAGAAACATCCACACAAAACCACCTCTATCGCACGCACAACCACCAACAACATTCCACAACCACCACAAAACACACTGCACAACGCCGCAAACCACCATATAAACATCCACACAAAATATCCCCAAATTACACCACAACCACAGCATCCACTAAAAAATACCCAAATCCAACACAAACAGCAAAAAATCCCTAAATTACACCACAACCACCAATAACTTCCCGAATCCGCCGTCCCCGCCGCCACTGCACAACTCAGGTCACTGTGGGTTTCCATTTAATTGACTGAACAAAAACCAGGGAGACAAAAACCAGAGGAGTGCCGCATCTAAACGAAATCACAAATCAGGGGAGTGCCGCATCTGATCGGCGCTTCGGTTGCCTAAAACCAGGGGCAGCGTCGCGACCTGCTGCGACGCCGGCACCAGCGTCGCGACACTGCTTCCAATTAGGGCAGCAGCGTCGCGACGCTGCTGCGAACTAGGGCAGCAGCAGCGTCGTGGCGCTGCTACGAACTCAGTCAGCATATTTAAAAGAGGAGGGGGAAGGGAAAAGACGAGAGGGAGGGGGAGAGGAGGAGGAATGAGAAGCCAAACGTCGGAGAAGCCACGGCGATGGTGGAGAGAGGAGAGGGGCGGCGATGGTGGAGAGAGAGAGGAGAGGGTGAGAAAATGAGTTAGGGATTTAGGGTTCCTATATAATTTATTTTTTATAATATTTAATTAAATATAATAAACTTGTATCTATTTTAAAAAGTTCTGATTTTTGAAAAAAAAAAGATAAAATCTGGTTTTAGAAATTGGATCTCCAAAGGTAGGGATAGGTGTAATTTCCACTTAGAAAAATTCTACTTGTACAGTCCTTAATGGACTATACAAGTTACATCCCACACTGATTAGTGTGGGCCCCCACTGATTAATTAATCAGTGAGGCCCACACTAATCAGTGTGGGCTGTAAGATGTACAGTCTATAATGGACTGTACAAGCAGCAGCCCTCAATTATTTATCCCTTCCAACTAATGTCTTAGTGGAGGGTGTAGCCGTTGGTTTCAGCAATAAAGCCAAATTTTCGTGTAAGTGGTGAAAAAAAGTTGATCGGACAAAATATATATACGTGTTATGCATATATTTTAAAAAAATCAATATTTTTACATGAATTTTAAAAAATTTACAAAATGTTACCTGGCGATCGCCCCCTTCGCCATTGGTTGATTTCCTTAGGTAGTCGAGCTAGTTCATTTTGGTAAAAATCTAATAGAATTTAGCAATTTTATGATATTTTAATTTTTGAGCAAGCATAACCAGCCAATAGGCTCTTGGGTGTAATCAAGAGGGAAAATTTCATATTTAGATGATGTATGACTCATTTCAAAATTAAGAAACAAGATTTAAAACTTAAAAAAATCAGATATTAATTAATTTTATTTCTGAAATAATTAATTAAAAAAATATATTATTAATTAAATATAGTAAGGTTACAATTTTATACTTTTAGTTCACAAATTATTTCTCAATCACTTACAAAAGATTTATAGATCAAATTATTTTGCGCTCACAAATCAAAAAATTTATAGATCATAATTTTATAGACCACTGTGGTGCTCATATCAGAGCCGCACAGCGAAAGTGCCATTACGTACGGCGCTCAAATCAGTATCACGTAGCGGCATGGCTTCTCTGCACCTGGCTTCTCTTAGCAACACAGCAAATAGAGAGACAAGTGAGCGAAGATGTCGTGGCGTGCGACAAAGAGGGAGACGGAAGGTGGCATAGCAGCGTGCGGCATGGCTTCACAACGAAGAGTGGTCTTCGACGGCAACGATACATGTGTGAGGAGGGAGGGGTGGGAGGTAATTACGGTATGGGATGAAATTTGGTGGGGTGGGGTGGGGTGGGGTGGGGTGGGGTGGGGTTGGTATATAAATTAATTTAATTTTATAATAACATTATTATTATTATTATTATTATTATTATTATGATCATCATCATCATCATCATTTGATTTTTGTTTAAACAAATTTTAAATTTGATTTTTGAAATGGTAACTTAAAAAAAATTTCTAGTTATATGTAATTTCTACTTATCAAAATAAAACCAACTCTTTACAAATCTAAACTAAACTTGAACGAACCATTTAATATAGTAAAGATCGAGCAATGTTACTCATTATCTTTCTATTTATAAAAAGTGCCTATTTAACGGAATTTGTTAGTTTAACGGAAAAACTAACGGAATTTGTTGTTTTAACGGATTATGTAACGGAATTTCTTGTTTTAAATAGGCAGCTGCACCTTCATTCAATGTTTTTATCATAACTTTGTATTCCGATATTCGATTGAAGCGATTCAAAATGCGTTGAAAAGATAACTCATCTGGCTACAACTTTGATTCAGACATCATTCTCCAATTCGATCACTTTCTATGCCAAAAATATGTCTCAATATAACGGACTATGTAACGGAATTTTTTGTTTTAACCAGGCAGCTGCACCTTCCTTCAATGTTTTTATCATAACTTTGTATTTAGAAGTCCGATTAAGGCGATTCAAAATGCGTTAGAAAGCTAACTTATCTGGCTACAACTTTTATTCAGATATAATTCTCCAATTGGATCAATTTCTATGCCAAAAATAGGTCTCAATATAATGGACTATGTAATGAAATTTCTTATTTTAAACAGGCAGTTGCACCTTCCTTCAATGTTTTCATCATAACTTTGTATTTAAATGTTCGATTGAGGCGATTCAAAATGCGTTGAAAAACTAACTCATCTGGCTATAAGTTTGATTCAGACAAAATTCTCCAATTAAATCACTTTCTATGCCAAAAATAGGTCTCAATATAACGGACTATGTAATGAAATTTCTTGTTTTAAACAGGCAGCTGCACCTTCTTTCAATTTTTTTATTATAACTTTGTATTCTGATATCCGATTGAGGTGATTCAAAATGAGTTGGAAATCTAACTCATCTGGCTATAATTTTGATTCAGATATCATTCTTCAATTCGATCACTTTCTATGCCAAAAATATGTCTTAATATAACAGACTATGTAACAGAATTTCTTATTTTAAATAGGCAGCTGCACCTTCTTTCAGTATTTTTATCATAACTTTGTATTTCGATATCCGATTGAGGCAATTCGGAATGCGTTGGAAATTTAACTCATTTGGTTACAACTTTGGTTAAGACATCATTCTCCAATTAGACCACTTTATATGCCAAAAATAGGTCTCAATATAACGGACTATGTAACGGAATTTATTGTTTTAAACAGGCAGCTGCACCCTCTTTCAGTATTTTTATCATAACTTTGTATTTCGGTATCTTATTGAGGCAATGCAAAATGCGTTGGAAAGCTAACTCATCTGGCTACAACTTTAATTCAGACGTCATTCTCCAATTCGATTACTTCCTATGCCAAAAATAGGTCTCAATATGAGACTAAAACACCGGAGCATAACTTTTCGGTTGGAAATTGATTTGTGATCATCTTTTGACTAAATTTGATCCCCTTGACATCTTCCTTTATCCAATTGACTCCGAACACTCTCAAATCTTCATCGTGAGATTCGGCACAACTTTTAAGTATTTACATTTTAGCCCCCGAACTTTGGATCCCTTACAATTTAGCAATTTCTCCAAATTTGTCTACAATTACATAAACATTACATCATTAATTATTTATAAGGTGTCTGTTTCTACTTTCCAACAGAAATCAAGTCGTTGACAACACAATTCATGATGTTGGGAGCCGCAATTTTGGACCAATTCTTTCACTGTAGGGCTGTAGGTTCAAAAAAAAAGGGTAACATAATCAATTTTCCTTCCTTCTTGCAACGCACCCAGACACGCCCTTAATTAAAAAAGAATTACATCTTTATTAATAACAAATTAATTACTAAACAAAAATATTAAATATAAACCAAGCAAACGTGCATTGCACGTTGCTTGCACCTAGTTATAATGATAAATGGCATTATTAATTCTTAATAGAGATTATAGTTGGTTTAGCTGGCAATGATTCTCTTAATTCATAATCAATGAAGTTGTAATATGTATTAATGAATTAGACGATAGATGAAGGATCCGATGACACCTAAGCTAGTAATATGGAGTATTGATGAATAGTATTACTCATAAAAATGAAAGTGATTAATAAGTAGTTGGACCTATCACCCATAATTTATGCACAAAATGAATACTCTATGTTATCGGACTTTCTAGAAGAATCCGTGCTTAAATATTCGAGTGAAATAGAAATTAACCAAGGAACGCTATGAAAAATTAAAAATGGAATGACTTTCCTTTTGCTTTGGTTATAACTTGTTTGCAGTTCTCGACTCTTTCTGTAATACCTAGACCAGAAATGTTTAAAAGATTTGATAAGTACTATTCATACCAATAAGGTGCACCTTCTTTTTCGGAAGTCCTCTCCTGGGAAGTCTTTATTGGGGAGAGTGCAAGCGAGGATAAAGTACGCTGAAAAAATTCATGTTGGTACAGTGGGGACAATACGTCGTCGATCTAACGGTCAGGACAACCCGTTCAGTGGGACTCGGGCAATTACACTTTTCAAATGGTATCATTGTCATAAATTGACTATTATAGGCATACAATTTTGTTCATAAGTGCTGAAGAAAAATATATCAAAGAAGACAATTATTTACATTAAAGAAGTTCTATATTACTTTTGTATTCAAAATAGTGAAATATCAGTACATAGTATTGACAGACAGACAGAGTTTAGTACATAGTTTATTTTAAGGAAAAATTACATAGTAGCCTGTATTTGAAGTTTACTGTTCATCAATCAGGTGCAAACTTTAATTAATCAAAAGTCAGGAAATAATTATATATTTTAAGATTACTATTAATATTACAAAATCAAAGTCCAGCCAATTCTTGCCAAACCCTAATCCTTTTTCCATATCTTCTCCCTTCTCTCTATCTTCTCTCTCTCCCTCCCTCCCCTCCCCTCCACTATTGTCGCCGATTGAGGGGGTCATAACTAGATTCTGATTCCTCGGTACTGGCGGCAGGAGATGATGAAGACAAAAGCAGTAGTGGACTACCGCTACTAATCAAACGTCCTCCACAGCCACCTCCTGTAACTATTGGCATTTGCTCCGTTAATCTCAGCCCATCTCACTTATCTCAGCCCATCTCGAGGACGCCGGGCCGTCGCCACCACGGAAGCAGACTGGAGCCTCTTCGCGATCTGCGACTGTGCGCGATCTCACTGATCTCAGCCCATCGCGATCTGCACTAGTGCCTCAGCCCATCTGCAACTGTGACGGCGATCTGCAAATGGATCTTTGCTGGGGTGGTGGATCTATGGGGGTGTGTGTGTGTGTGCAATGGCGGAGCGGAGTTGTGGTGGTGGTGGCGTCGCGACGAGTGGGGGTGTGGTGACGGTAGCGGTAACGCTGACGGGTTTGGGGTTTTTTGTTGGGTGGTGGTTGTGGTGTGACATGGTTTGTTAATGGTGGTAGTGGTAGTGCAAAAGTGGTGGTGGTGGTGGTTGGAGATTCGATAGTGGTTGTGGTTTTTGTTGACAGTCGATTGGATCTGGTAGCGATGATTTGGTGGTGGTGATGTGGTGTTGGTGTCGGTGGTCATAGCGATGGTGACGGGGATGGTGGTGGATCCGACGGCGACGGAGACAGGTGGATGCGATGGCGGTAGTGTTGGTGACGGTGGTGTGTAACCATTGTTTGGCGTATGTGACCAAAATTCAGTAATATGTGACTTAAAGTACAATCTGTGACCAACGTGACCTGAAAATTATATAATTTGTGACCATGAAAAAATATGTGACCGTGTGACCTATAAATTTTGATATGTGACTAACTAATTTTGAAATTTGTGACCAACGAATTAAATGTGACCTACAAAATTTTTGAGCTGCGACCGTAAAATAATCTGTGATGTATAAAAATTATTATTTATGACTGAAAAATAATATGTGACTAACTAAATAGTAAATCCGTGACCGGAATGGTCGCCCGAATAATTGTTGGAATCCGAACGATCGCCGAAATAATTGCCGGAATCGGAACGATCGCCGAAAAAGAGTGGTGGTTGGAATGGTCTTCGGAATAGTCCTCAGAGTGAGGGTGGTGCAGGTAGGGTGAGTTAAGTATATTATATTATATTAGAATTAAATATTATATCAATTTAATAATTTATTATTTCATACATTAAAAAAACAAAAAAACCTGATTTTTGAATTTTCAAATTATAAACCTGATTTTTGAATTGATGTAAACTATACACCTCATTTATGAATTTTTTTTCCTTAGTTTAATCGAATTTACAAGTCCATTGAGGATTTTAAATTGGCCCGTCTAAAATTTTGTTTGGGCTAAGCTATGATCAATCCGCGAACTTATCAATATTGTGGGCCGAGGCACTGCCACCCGCCATTTTATTTTATTTTTGGAATTTTGAGGTTTAGTCAAGTCATAATTGAAAAATATGATTATTGAGTGAAATGTAAAAATAAATAAGTAATTATACCCAAAAACAAAAAAAAATGTTAGGATTATTAAAGATCGACATGTAAAGTAATTCACTATGAACTTTTAACTTTTTTAATAATTTGGTCAAGTTGGTCGGTCTCATAGATTGTCAGCCTCGACAATCAAACCCGACATGACCTATTCATTTGTGGCCAATCCATGAACAAGTCTAAAACAAGTCGACTAGTTTCGATCCAATTTAACGTGGTGCGCCGTTGCGACCTTGGCAACCTAACTCATTCTGATATCACTACCTATGATTTGTTGTGTGAATTCTTTAGGCTGATAAAGAAAATTAAACGTATGTAGATTAGTTCATTTAAAAAACTTATTGCATAGTACGTAAAAATTTATAGTTGTCTCAAAGTATAAAGTACGTAGAGTATTTCCAAAAAATTCTCTATTTTTAAAGAGCATATTTTATTTGAAGTTTTTCAACAAACTCTTTATATTTAACACTTAATTTTACTACTCCCAAAAAATATTTATTATTTTTATTTATCTTTTATTTTAACTAACTTTTCTTTATATTATTTTATTGTTTTCTTACATTGAAAATTGAAACACTTTAAATGCATTTAATTATAAAAAGTGAGAGTGAGTTTGGCTCTTCAATCTAAATTAAAATGTTAATTTAAAAAGTCTCTTGGAGCATGATTTTAAATGTTGACTCTTTAAAATATAGAGCATCTCATGTTTAAAGAGTTTCTTGAAAATGCTCTCACTACTCACAGTTACTATTTGATTGACATTTACATTAAATAATTGGAACTTGCTATTTAATTAGAACACATACATGAATAAATAATATACATATTAATTAAATAATTGTATAAAATATTGCAGTTGTATATTTTTCTAGCATTGTACAAACAAAAAATTAAGTTTAAATATTATTTATTAGGGTAATTAGTACATACCATCCTTATATTTTACTATTATTGTGAAAAACATCATTATTTTTTATTTTTTGACATTTTCACTCTTATTTCCACATTTCATTGTGCAAAATGTCATTTTCATCCATCTTCTCAATTAAAAATTGTAAAATGAAGAATATATCATTTTGTTTGAATAAAACAAAAAGGAAATACTAATTACAATCACAGTCCCAATTTATTTATTTTTAAAAAAAAGTACAAACGAATTCCAAATAAATTATTAAAAAGGTAATTATCACATAATATCCCTGCATTTTCATCATTATTCTGAAAAACATCTTTACATTTCATTCTTTTAGCATTTTCACCCTTAATTGCATCTTTAATTGTACAAACCATCATTTTTATCAATTTTCATCCAATTTTTCAATTAAAAACTATAAAATGATGAATATATCTTCCTACTTAAATAAAAAAGTTAAAGAACTAATTGTAACAATAGTCTCAAAAAAATTTTAAAAAGTGCAAACAAGTTACAATTAAATTTATTAAAAAAATTAAAAAGTGAAAACGAGTCCCAAATTAATTATTAAAAAATTAGAAATTAAAAAAATAATTTCCTTTTTCATTTATTTAATATGAGGGTATATTCATCATTTCACATCCCTTTATTGAGAAATTGAATGAAAAATGATAGCTTGTGCAATCAAAGGTGTTATTAAAGATGAAAATGCCAAAAAAAAAGAAAAAAAAAAGAAAGGTGTGAATGTTTTTTTGCAATAATAAAGAAAGGTTGAGACATTATGTGTTAATTACCCATTTCATAATTTATTTGAAACTCATTTGCTTCTTTTTTTTATTTATTATTGGAACTATGATTGCAATTAGTTTTTTTTCTCTCTCTTTTTGTTTTAATTAAATAGAAGTGTATATTCAACATTTCACAATTTGTAATTGAGAAAATTGATAAAAATTGTTTTATGAGCAAAAAAATGTGAAAGTAAGAGTGAAAATGTCAAAAAATGAAAAAATATAGACGCTTTTCACAATAATAATGAAAGGCGAGAATATTATGTGTTAGTTACCCTATTTATTAAGCTAGAGTAACATTTTGAAGGAAGGATGCAAGTAGGAATTAGGAATCAGCCAATGTTTTGTAGCGGAAAAGGTTGTCCAAATAAAATAATCTTCTATGTCAAGCGTCGTATGTTGCATAGAATTAGATTCTCCATTAGAAAAGCCTAAAAATAATTGATTGGTTCCATCTTTTCACTAATTTCTTTTGTCATCTTTATAATGGCCAATCGAAGTGGGTTCAATTCATTATCTTGTCTTCAAGATTCTTTCTCCATTATTATTATTATTATTATTATTATTATTATCAGATTTAATTCAGGTTCAGTTCTATTTGGATTAGAGCATTCACAACCATCCTTATAAAATTAGATTCCTCGAAAACCTTGACTATCATTCTCTCTCTCAAAATAAAAATTTCTATTTCACCTAAATTGATGTTGAAGATCCATTATGTGGCATTATACAATGCTTTGGTAAGTAATTTCTAAAAAGTAAGGGTATGTTCTTTTTACCATTTTTCAAACCCCTTTTTTGTTTTCGATTTTTCAAAACAGTGAAAATGCGTTCTCTTTCCCATTTTAGAAAATGCGTTTTTGAAAATAAGTTAAAAATTTACAAAGAAAACCTAAAACGACAAATTTGTCATTTTTTGTGTTTTCAGTTATAATTAAGTTAAAATTTTCAAAACACGTTTAGGGTGTTTTCAAAATGCCAAAAAAACATATTTTTAACAATCTCAAAAGGAATACTCAAAACACAAAATTCAAAATGAATTCAAAACATAAAACTGAAAGACAAAGACAACAACCCCTAACTTTCCCTCTTTCAACTATTCAATTCTTGTTAAGATGTAAAATGTAAAAAATGTAGAATGTCTTATAGCACTCGAGATCTACTGTCAAGGGTCACAATTCAATAGGCGGCTCATTGAAATGGACTGGGACAAACAATAACCCTGAAAACATATTTGACATTTTATTTTTTACCTGAACGAATCAAGATTCTCCTCTTTGTCCATGAACCCAATTCTAAATTGAGATTTTTTATTTTTTATTCCCCAAACAACTTTTAATAAACAGACAAAAGGGGAGAAACAACCTTGGAGTCCAACAGCTAAACCAAACATATTTAAAAAAAAAAAAAAAAGGAAAAAAACTTGTGGGCTTAATCCCCATTGCTTGAATCAAGAAGAATGATTAGTGCCGGCATAATTAATATAGCAGAAATCTTGATTATCTTAAGAGGAGATACGAATCTTGTCAAGAATTTGACATTTTGAAAGTAAAAAATAATTATCCTTTTAAGTTTTAAGCATGCATATGGCCAAGAAGGGTAGCTGTAGAATGATTCCATTCCAGGTCATTTCCAGAGAGGAATCAGCAAGAAATAAACGTGCCCGATGATTTTTCTGACACCACTAGACATATCAAAGGTTCAACTCGACAAGATAGTGTATGGAACAAGATTTTAGCTTCTCGTATTGATTGATATGCCAAAAACCATTTTGTTCATCATTTCAAGAAATGGAATTAAAGTTCTTCATGCTGAAAAAAGGGATACACTAGAAAATCTAATCCTGCAAAATTCCATAAAATCTGGCTCAATAAACATCATAAATATATATGTATTGTATATTAAGTTTATAAGTGATTTAATTCCTCCCATGTACTCTTTTTGTTCTGAAAAACTCATGGTCGACATCTATACATCGTCTCTTCCGGGCAAGTGAATGTGACTTTTCCAGCTGTGGCTTTCCGACTTTTCATCATCTTCGTCTTCCATACTATTGCCTCCGGTCATGGAAGTACCTCGAGATGATCCAGCTAACAGTAGAGGGCCCTGAGGAGAACCCGACTGGGAATTGCTTTGCTTCGAGGATTCACCATGCTGTTCATGCGACTTCCACTGACCTCCAAGTACTACGGGTTGATTCGAAGAGGTGCTTGTTGTAGGTGGGACTTTTCGAGTATGAAGCCGATATTTCTGAAATGACAAAAAGAATAATTATAATAGTTCGAAGTTTGCTAGGTCTATCTGAAACCGCCCCAGGGAAGCTCCAAATAGCAGTTTTTGAGATCTATATACAAATGAAGGATAATAAAGAGAATTATGCTATTTCGAAATTCAAACCCCACCTGCAAATGACTCTTGACTTCATCATTTGTGAGACCATCAACTTGCATAAGATCTCTGATCTGCTTGGGAGTTGCAGCTGCAAAGAATTTAAGAATAAGTTAGAGGCTAATTCAAACAAGAGTATCACATATCAAAGCGTTGCTGCATTAGTCTCTATGAGATAAACCGCTTCTTAATTTTCCCTCCGATCACCCCCATTTTCGATGAGATGAAATTATATAGTTCCATAACTTCTATTCGGATACTCTCTCGTAAATCCGGTGAAGTCCAAAAAATCATTTGCAAGAAAAAAAACACAACTTCATAGAACACATATGACCAGTGTTTGGAATTAACAAACAGAAACGAAGTAAAACGCACACTGCTCTCAAATTGCACCGTATTTTCTCATTGAATCATTGAAGTTAATAACTTAGAGATCCAATTTAGTTAAGACCTAACCTTGTGGACCTCCAAGTTGTTGCAGGGCATTGACAAATCTCCGATGCAATTCAGGTGACCAGCATCTCCTCTGCTTCCTCTGCTGCCCCGCCCTTGAATTCAATTGACCATTAGCAGCAGAAGACGAACCTGATCCGCTGCAATTAGATATCGAGTTCAAACCACAAGATTCCATATCGTCCCCCACATTCTTAATTCCAGGCATACAAAGCGAAAGCCCTGCTGCTCCAGGCAATTCATCCCTATCTTCCTTCCTCACTGTCATCACTGGAAAATTAGAATAGCCCTTGAAAGGCATAAAAGCCCTTCCCACTGTTCTGTCATTACTGGACTGTAACAGTTCATCCATCAAATTGACGGGTCGATTATTTTCATCTTCAGCTCTCTATTAACCAAAAACACAAACATGAACAAATCCATTACAACATATACACAAGAAACCAGATTATAATATTAACAACTATATATGTAAACATATATTTTGTACCCTTCTGTTATCTTGTTTTAAGACTTTCTTGTTCTTGCCGAGTTCAATATCTGGGAAAGGATTTTGATTATCAGAGTTCCATAGCTGCACAGAGCTCATCCAATTCATTTTATCACTACTGCCAACAATTTCATCTTTTGGAACCTCAACTTTTTCATCTGAATCATCGCTAATTTTCTTCAATGGTATAAATTCTTCCAATATTGGCTCAGTACGTGATTTTTTGCAATGCATTAACTCCCCCTTCATTGTAGAAATTGCTGCAATGGCAGTAATCAAAACCCAAAAATTAGCAACACCAAAATCCCCTCCCAGCAATCAAAAATCCCAAAACCCAATTTCTAAAAAAATAAGAATAACAATCAAAAACCCATTTCTGCACAATAAAATAGAAAATTGGCTCACCGTCGGCGAGGAGGAGCATGCAAAGAGGCAGCTCGCGTTTGAATGCATCTATCTTCTTCATTTCATCTTGGAGTCTCTTCACATAATCATCAAGCTTAGAAAGCCTTTCAGATGAGTTACTGATCAACGAAACTTCTTCGAGAAATTCACCAATCGTTTTAGGAATATAAGGTTTCATCGCCGATTGTCTACAAGTCAAACTCAGTTCCGATGATCCCATTTCTTGCCCGATCTTTAATTTTCAATTATCCCAATTCTCTCGTGAACCCAAAATCATAGATAAAGGAGAAACAGTAAAGATCTATATAGACAGTGTGAATGCAATAGAGAGAATATTTCTCTGAAAATTAGTGGTTTTTTAAGAGAGAGAAACGCGAAGATTCCGTTATGCAACGCCGAGTTTTGACAGGGCTGAGCCGATGATATCTTTGCATAGATTGATAGATATATGAAGTCTTCTCCGGGTCGTCGCATATTTCTTTTTTTACGATTTTTCTTTTTTACATAGTCGAAATTGCCCTTGCTTATATTTGTGTGTCATTGAATTTTCTAATTTTTTTCTCAGATTAGTATAATATGGACAGCGAATTTAGTAAGGTAAATTGAACAGAATCATACAAAATATTTGTCAGATTCAATATATATTAACCGCGCTACAGTGATATGGTCGGTGACTGACCCAAAAACAGAGGGTTCGGGTGGTTTCATTTCGGCCCTTGATCATAATTGCAACAGTAAAAATCAAGGGCCACATTGGCCTCCTGTTTTTTGGTCGATCACCGACACTGTTATACTAGCATTTTTGAATATATATATATCAAATCATATCTGTCTAAGATTTGCATATTAAATTATTTTTCATAGCTCTTTCGGCGGATTCAATTTCAGTTTCACACACTTTTATTCTTCTTACGCAATGAAATTCATAAGAAATTGATCATCGAAGTATAATTTTGTTATTTTTCATAAGCCCTAGTCAATTAGAGATTTTGGGAAACAAAGTACAAAGGGAAAAACAATTATAAATAACACAACTAATTTACTATCATGAAAAAAATATGCATGTAAATTTCACATGAGAAGTTGGAAACATCGAAACCGGTAGAACTGACCTTCAACAATTTATTATCGTTGATCGTGTGAAAGACGCGAATTTCTTGAGGTAATTTTGTCTTCAATTATACTTTATTTAGATATTAGCCATTGTTTGATATAGATTAAATTAAATTAAAATTTTAGGTCTAAGTCGACAATTAATTTTAATTACACATTTCATTTGACCCACAATTTTTTAACCACATATTTTATCAATTTTTATTAAAATTTATTAAAAACTTGATTTTAATATATGCCAAACAGGACCTTAGTGACAATTTTGTAATTCAATATATTGGATTGTACATAGTACACCACACTAAAATGAGATGATAAATGTAAAATAGACATGACATTAAAGTCAAACTAATTAGATGGAATGCAACTTTAGGGGGACAGCACATAGGTACATGAATTACCACTTGTTGAACACTCTTTTTAACATAGGACCCACTAATGTACTCTATGAATTTTTTTTTTTATTGTTCTTTTAGAATTGGAATTAAGGGGTATATTTGTCATTTTATTAAGACAATATCCTCTTATCCACCTTTCTTAAAATTCATTTTTCCAAAAATTCATTTTTTTACACATTTTACGAAATCTATAACCCTTATCAACTCTTTTCATAATACGTTATAAAGGAACTTTAAGATTTTTGGTCGTTCAATTACAATTCAATAGCCCCAAACTTGAAAGAAAAATTAAAGGAGATTTTAGAAAAGATGGTATAAAAAGGCCAATTCAAATATTTTTCTTTTCACTCGTAAAACGAAGTGCAAACAAATGGCAACTTTTTTTGTTAGCTGAAATATTTGAAATGTAAAATTGAAAGTTTTGATTATATTTAGCCCTCGTTTGGTGCACATATTTGGAAAAAAATGTATTTTTACTGTTGATTCATGGGGAATATATCGTTGAAAAAGAAGGAAAAAAATTAATGTGGCTCAAACAGGGCCTTATTGTTTAACATAGAAAAAATGTATTAAATATTATTTATATAGAAAAATAATCAGCGGAAGCTAATCGATAATTTGATCATAACTTCTCGATGCTCGTCCGTGATCATTTAATGTTCCTAAATTAGAGCTTCTTTACTTATAATTGAATTTGAACTTAGAGCCTGTTTGGTAAAATTTTTCATTTTCTACAGTAAATCAATTATCATTTTCAACCACACATTCTTCAATAAAATAATATTTTCCATCATATCAATACTTTTTTTTTCCTTTTCAACCACACATTTCCCATCATATTACTATTCAAAAATCAATTCTTCCCCCAAAAATCCCTACCAAACACACTCTTAACAACTTTTAATTTTATAATGATACTCTAAATATGTTTGAAATTATTTTGCTCTTCTGATAAAATAAAATTTATCGAATTAATTTGATTTATTTAAAATATAGTTTGGCAAAAGATAGGACCAGCATGTGTTGGAGGTGGGCATTAGTGGAAAATCGCACCAAATAATTCTTGTAGTACAAACTTAGCTTAGAGAGAAGGAATCTCGGGTTGAGGTAGGGACCCATTTCTAGTATCGGCCAAGATTTCTTTTTTCAAAATTGAGAGAGAGAGAGAGAGATGCCCTTTCTTCCAAATCAAAAAGGACAATCTTTTACAGCCGTTAGATTCCAATGCTTTGAAGAATCTCTCTCAAGTACGTGCTTATGTTCCCATACCAATTTTAGCCACCCCATTTGATTCGGTTTAAAATCTAATTTAAATTTTAAATTAAAATCAATAATTAATTTTAACCATAAAGTTTATTGGACCTACAATTTTTCAATCAAATATCTCGTCAATTTTTATCAAAATCTACTAAAAAAACTGATTTTGATATCTACCAAACAAGATCTTAATTTCAATCAAAGTCGGTAATTGATTTTAATTATATATTTTATAGAATTCACAATTTTTTAACTATGCATTTCATTAATTTTTGTCAAAATTTACTAAAAACCTAATTTTAATCCCCACCAAATAAGGATGAATCAATTTTTCTATTCTTTGAATTTTCAATTCTGCCCGTTGTTCTTCTTTTTCCTTTAAAAACAAAATCAACAAAGAGACGTCATTTGAAAAGTGATATATCTTAAAGTGTATTGTGTAGTCAGTCTTTTTACTAAACCCTTGTTTGACAATCATTTTTTTCTTTTTTCATTTCAACCACACATTCAATCAATAAAATAATATTACACATAAATTCAAAAATTTTCCTTATTTTTTAACCACACATTCTTACATCAATCACTATTCCAAATCAAATTCTTCCATAAAATGGGTGTCAAACAAGGGTGTACATACATTCTAGTATTATCGGAGGAATCGTGAGGGCAAAACGGTCAAGTAAAATGTGTACCGGTTGATTTTCATATACTTGTAGAGGAAGCTTAAAAACAAATTTAGTCAAATCAAGAAAGGTACACGCTAGGAATTTTAAATGATTTTTACTAAGGAGAAAGAGTACATTAACCCACCCCACCCCCCACCCCACCGACCTTCTACTTCTTGGAGGATACTATTTCCAGTATCCAAGAAAATGGTATCTAGATTTTTAATGCTTCAATATAATTATTTTAGAAATTTAGATAGATAATTATTTTAAAAATTTATCTAGTTTTGACCATCTACATTAAATTATTATATAATATTATTATTCAGGTATATAGTTTTAACAATATATAGATAGAATATTTTTTGTAGAATAAATTCTATTTAATTTATCCTGTTAAATATACACTACATGTTATTTTAGCTATTTTTAAAAGCCCTTTTTAAAGTATTATGTGTTAGCACTCATCGGAAACGCAATCTGTTAAAAAGAAAAAAAAAACCATTTAAAAAAAAAAAATATATATATATATATATATATATATATATATATATATATATATATATATATATATACAGAAATGATCTAATGAAAGAGTCATCTTATCCTAAGCACCGATGAGTTGGCACATTAATTCATTGGTGGATTGGAACTCACAAAATCTTTATCCACCAATGAATTAATGTGCCAACTCATTGGTGTTTAGGATAAGATGAGTACCGGTGCTCATTAGATCATTTCTGTATATATATATATATATGACAACTACCAAATCTTCTTCTTCAATTTTCCTTCATCTAGTGTGCAATTATTATATATTCTGCCATTGAAGAGTATCGGAATAAGTTCTCATTGAGCTTTTTTTCTATTCTAAATTACTCAATGAATTTCATTTTCTTTCATTTTAGACCTTTTTTTTGGTTGAGCTAACGAAAATATTGTCGTGATTTTTGTCTAGTTCGACGATAAGAATAATACATTAACAAATTCTTCATAGCATGTCATCACTTCCATTAATTTAGCATATGAACGTAGACAAACTGCCCAAATTGAAACAATTTGAATATTTAACAAACTAACTTAGAATAGAAAAAATGAAAAAAAAATAAAATAATCACTTTTACGCAAACGCTAAGTCAAAAGTAACAAACAAGGACTTCTCGATAGAAATAATTGGTGTTCACATGTTAAATTAGTCAGTGAACATTCAAAAGTAACACTAGTTTTGAAACGTCAACCGAGATAATTGATACTTTAAATTATTCACATAACAAACGTACTAAGTACCAACAAACAAGTCCTAGATCGAATCCCCAGCTAATACTTCCTCGATCGAGCTCATCGCACTGAACTTGCCTAGTGTGGTTTATCTCTCCCGTATGGTTTGCGGGCTACTGCACATAGAGCGAAGTTTATCTAGTGTGCACTCACAGTGGGCGGGCATCAGCCCCTTCAAGGCGGTTGGGGCTCCTTTGACGAATAGCGACTTCGGGTTTCAACGTCAACAAAAAAACAAACAAGTCCTAGATTCTAATCCTTTTACTTTCAAGAAAAATTTAAAAGGATTTCTTTCTTTCAATTTTTTGTTCACGAGATTCAATGAAAGTTTGTCGTTCATTCATTCGAACCAACGCATTCGTGGGCCAACAATTCACAATTTTGGATCCAAGTAAAGAGTATATTTATAAAATAGTAACAACAAAGGCATCTTTCACGTGATGACAAAGTCCATTGTTCATGGCATTTATGTGACCATTCTCATTAGGGTATCTTTTTTCTTCCTTTTGTTCCATTATTTCTCCACCTGCAAAAATCGAATCTTTATATTCTAGTTGTACCCTTTTCAAGGGCATTCTCGTCATTTCATGGTATTTTGTCTACTCTGTTGGGTGGACATTATTGTTGGCTTAGGTTTGTGGCCTTTCGTGAATTGCTCTACTTGTCCCCCTTATCACGACTTAGGATCATTTTTTTCTTTGTGCTTTTAGATCTCTCCACTTCAATGTTTTAGATCTTGTTCAACAAGACTGCCTGCCCATGCTTGAGAAATTCAATTCGACTTTGCAAAATTGGTTGGTTGGTGTAAGATAGGGTTAATTCCCTAAATGATCACCAAACTTTTCTTAAAGTTTCTACGGGGTCACTAAAGTTAAAAGTTGCTCCTGTTAATCACTTAACTTTGAAAATTACTATTCCATTCATCATTACGTAAACGACGCATGAAAAATTGGAAGTATTTGATGACGTTGAGTGCATGAATCTGCATGTGTGCGACCTGTTTTATTTACAAATTGTCCAATGCCTAATTACTGTTGAATGCATTATTTTATTCAAATGTAGAGTTTTTCGAAATCTGAATTTAACAAGCTTTATGGGCTGGATTATTATAGTTTCTAATTAATTATAGCATGATTTATGTAAAAATTTGATTTATAGTTTTCAAATCCGTGCCACGTAAGCCATACAGCTAGACATGTCATCAAATTCTTTCAATTTTGCAATTATCATTTACGCAGTGATGTATGTGGTACCAATTTTCATAGTTAAGTGACTAACGAATGCAGTTTTTAAGTTTAATGACCCCGTGAGAACTTTAAGAAAAGAATACACTATTAAATGTTTATTTAGTAAGCTTTTGATACGTCAAAAGTTGTTTATAAGATCAAGTCAAGTGGTTATTTTTGAGTCCGTTTGAATAATTTTTTAAAATTTTTGAAAGAATTTTAAGATGAATATAACATTATCCACGGTGACTTCCTCAAGATTTTCGTATAATTTTGATTCCTTGAATACTACTCGGCTTCAAATCTCAACGGTTGCAATCCGATCGAATAGAATATAGATTGCACTAAGTTAAAAACGAAAATATTTACTCCATCCGTTCCATAAAGATAATCGTGTTTTTCTTTTTCTTTTTTTATTTGTCCCAAATTATAGTCTTATTTCTTATTTGAATATTGATTGCATTAATGTAGATGTATATTAGAAAAAATAATAATAAAATTTATTATTTCAATTATGTTAATTAAAAATTTTTAATATATGTGGAAAAAGAAATATGACTATCTTTATAGGTCGAAGGGAGTATTATATATTTATTTATTGTTTTCAATTAATTGTCGCTCATGAAAATGGGTATTGATTATCTAGTCAAACGAACATAATTCTCTTTTGGACAAACAGAAAACTCGTGGTGGTTTCCCGAACGGTCAAAAAAAGATAAGAAGGAATGGTGGTACATACAACGTTGTGGGCCATGAAAACGTGGAAATTGTCGCCGCATATGAACGGCGGTGCTTTTCAGCATGCCTATTTTTCTGGGTCCCACCACGTCAAGATTCCTTGTTGACATTTCAGGGATAATTATACTATAGAGGTCACTGAACTTTTACCCTAGTTGCAATCGGGTCATTAAACTTCAATTTAAAGCAATCAAGCCACTCGTTTGGATTCCTTTCGGCATGCTTGAGTTCGTTGAGATATTCATTAAAACTAATGAAATATCAATATGCAAGAGCGGAGCCAGAAATGAAGGGTACGGAAGCTACTGGGTTGGATAGTGGAAAAAAGCGGACTTTAACCATTTTTTATTTTTATTTTTTTACAGAAGATGGGCTTGTAGCCCTCCCCTCCCCTCCCCTACCCTATCTCCGCCATTGTCAATATGTCTATCGTAATTACTATAATTACATTCGAAGTCATTATTTTTTTTATAACCGTAGATGTCCGGGCCAACTTGTCCGTATCTCGACTAATTTTACGGGGCCCTGAAGTTTACGGTCGGGTATTCATCTCAATGGCCCTGAGGGGATTCGAACTGGTGACCATTGGGGAGCAAACCCAAAACCTGACCAATTGAGCAACCCCTCAAGGTTACATTCGAAGTCATTATACATCACCTTCGTTACAATCAAGTCATTGAACTTCCACCCTACTTGCAATTGAGTCATTGAACTTTAACCAATGTTATAGTGTTAATTCACTTTAGTAACTAATGAGTCGAAAAATACTTTATGGACCAACTTGAAATTTTGCACACACTTTAGTGTCCATTTGTGAAATTAACTTGTGTTAAATCGACAATGATTACAAAATTCATATCATAGCATATTGAATAAATGAAGTGCATCTACCAAATAGGTTGAAGGGAGAAAAAATTTTAAGAAATGGTGTAAAAAAAAAAAACCGATGTGTAGTGGAGGTTTAGGGCTTGTGTGGGAGGGATTAAAATTAGATTAAAATTGAAAATATAGCCGTTATTGTTGACTTTTATTAGACGAGTGGGGCCCAATAACGGCCATATTTTCAATTTTAATTGGCTTTTAATCCCTCCCGAACGGGGCCTTAGTAAAAGTTGGCAACGTTTTACTATTTTCAAATTCACATTGAAGATGATTGTTTATTTTAAAATCTTCGATGTTGACAATCACTACGGAATTTCAAATGAGTTGTGCTTCTTGTACATCAAGTGTTACATCAGGGTGTCCATAATGGACACCCGGCACAATCCTATTGGATAGAGTGCATGTCCCACATGCACTCTATCCAATAGGATTGTGCCGGGTGTCCATTATGGACACCCTGATGTAACACTTGATGTACTTCTAGCATTTCTCATTTCAAATAGATGTTTTTTTTTTTTTCCATCATTGTCTAATAGATTTCTCAAATTACTTCACGAGTCTTGTTACTACGTGTTTTGATTTTTTGAAGAAACTATGTTGACATTTTGAACCAATTACTTTTTCTTTTCATTTAAATTATTTAGGCCCTGTTTATTTCGGATTAAAATCAGATTTTAATCTAAGTCAAATAATCAATATTAATTACATCTTTCAAGAGTCTCATAATTTTTCAACCACACATTTCAAAAACTTCTACCACAATGTATTAAAAATCTAATTTTAATCCCCATCAAACACCAACTTATTACTTATTGGAGTTGAAAATTTATGAATCATAATATTATATTTATTTTAAAAATTAAAGTTGAAAATTTTAAATCTTACCCACTTAATTTTAAAAATTACGGTAAAGTAAAGATGAATTTTATGCTTTAATAAATGTTTGATTACAAATATTTAAATATAATATTTTTAGCCTTTAACAAAACCATTTAACTATATTTCTGATTGCCAGAGAAGCTTAAAGATAAGAGGATAGAGATATAAGATACAGATAAAGAGGAGATTGATGATGGGCTCTGATGGAAAGATAGGTTACAAACTTGGCACAGAGGAAATACAAGGAAATAATTTTCAGCTGTTTGTGCTAATTATTTTTTTCGTAACAGTAGTTTTATTTGTTAACTAAAAGGGTAGTATTGTCTTTTTAATACAAACATGTTTTGTAATTGTTTTAGTCACTTAAGGGTGTTTTTGTCTTTTTACAGTAAATGGCTCATTTTGGGATTATTGTCAATTGTAAAAGTCAAAGTGGAATTATGAGGCTTTGACTAGGTCATTTTTACAAGAACCCCCTTGGCACAAGCTATAGATTTTGTGAACCCATCAAATTGCCATTTTCCGATTTCATTCACGAAGAAGAAAAAAACTATAGAGAAGGCTAGTCAAGGAAACCGAAAAGGATAATTTTTATAGACAAAGAAAAGTTGTGTGGAAGTACAATTTCTCCAAGATGTTTCGAAAAGAATATATACACAACCCTTCAATAGTCGAGGTTTAGTAGTCAACTCTGCAAATTCTAGACCTTGATATCAAATGCCCCTACCTTACCATCCAACTATTTGAGTGTATGCTAGAGCAGACCAAACATTCCCTCTAGAAACGAAAAGGAAACTAACCTTTATACTTTGCCAGATCACCTTTGGGTTTTGATGAAATGCACAGTCAGTAGCTTTGAAACACCGAATCCATGAAAGGAATCCACCTTGAAGAGTTCTTTTAGCTTCTCATCACATAAAACCGTTCTCTTATCAGACGGATCCTGGATAAGAAATACACGAAATAAATCCGAGTTTTGATTATAGTTCCTGTCAGTCCATGCACAAAATGCTCATCAAGATTCAAAAGCTCGATGAGATACATGTACAGATGTACTAGAGCATTATCGTATGTCGTGAATGTAAGAACCACATAATATCCAACTAACAGGGGAAATAAAATAAGATATACATGACTTGATTTTGGATATCTGGGCAGCACTATTGCAATAACAATGAAGTGACCAAGATGAGCGAAAAACCTGAAGTTCATTTTCTTTTATGTATTGCCACATTTTCTTGACAACATCAGCTCGGGATAACTCATTTTCACCAGTACCGAAGAAGTTCACAAGAGCATCTGAGAGTGGAAGTGGTGCAGTTAAACCAGAACCTCCCCCTTTTCGCGGTTTCTCTTTCCTCTTCGGCTGGTCCAACTCTGAACAGTTACAAGCATTTAAGTATGTTTTGTCAGAAACTGATTTAAATGTCAAAAAAAAAAAAAAACCCAATTATAGGAAAGAGTTCAATTATTTTTGGGATATTGATTGTGTCACCTTCTTCTCTGGCCTCACGTTGTCTTTCCTTCTGTGAAGATTTGACTGGTGTAGCTGCATCATCATTGAGAAAGTCACAAATATTTCGGCATGAAAGAAATATAAATCAGAATTCACGGAAGAATGTTCATAGAATTAGGCCGCCGTGCTTTTGGCATTGCTTAATGTCAAGATTTCAAATTGTTCAAGGCAACAACCCTATCGAGAGGTTACTATCTATTGAAAAGATATAATTTTCTCCTCTGACCACCATAAAGGATCTATGCGAACAAGGACACATTTCTGATCTCTTCAAATAAAAATAAAAAATTCTTCCTAACGTAAGCTTCTTCAGAATTCAGAAATACCTAGATCATTTCTCTATTATTCACATTTGTAATTTGCAAACAAATTTTAAATCCAGTAATATCAAGATAAGAAAGAAAGAGAGAACCTAGTGGTGGTGGATAAATTGATTGCCAAAAAACACAGTATAACCTCTAATTTTCCAGTTCCAACCTTGTTAATTTATAGAGGTTTTACTGCACAATGCAGAACCATATAGAAATTGACGGCATACACGATACCTTCTGCTTCATCTAGGGGCCAAATGTGCTTGGACAATGCTTTATTCATTTGAAACATATCAATAGAGCGAACACGAAAAATTCCATGCAAAGCTTCATCACACAAGATTTTTCTCTTGTTCTTTGGGTTCTGTAAGTTCTTCTCCCGAATATATACCCAAAGTTTCTTGACAACCTAAGACAAACAAGATAAAGTTAGAAAAATGTATCTCTACTTAATCTTGTTGCACGTGGCTAGATAACAGCTATGAGAAAATACAATACATGATATATATTCATTATGCACCTCGGTTCTGGCTAGCTCCGGCACCCCAAGGAGTTCCTGCAGTTGTGGAGAAAGGGCACATGGTTTAGCAAAGCCCCCTCTTTTCTTTACATCTTTATCCATCTCGTTAGACCTACTTGATAAAATTCAAAGAATATGCAAATAAAATTAAAAAAATACTGATAAAACATTTTGAAAACAGCATTTCAGCATTGACAAAAATTCACCATTGAAAGTGGATAAAATCAACATTAGCAATTACACAAGAAAAATGCTAACTTATCAAGATTGCTCCTTCTTGACCGTACATTTCACAAGTACATCTAAGTCATAGGCCCAACCGGGTCTCGCGGCACCTGATCCTCACAGTGGAGTTAAGACTGCAGTGTCATCTGCTAATGTTCTCAGCAATTCGAACATTTGTAAGGAAAAATGTTAAAAGAATTTTTGCCACATGCTTCCTAATATTCTTTTTTCCTTCTCTGTTTGTCTTTCACCAAAACTTTTAAACCTTTCAACTGACTGGCGGTTCATTAAATTGAGCAATATGATCATGGATGATCCCTGACTTAAAAAAGTGATCCTCGAGGTGGATACTGATTGAAAATCAAGTTGACTCAATGAAGTTCAAATAATCTAAGGGAGTCGAGTCAACCTCGAGCACCCTGCTTTCAAGATTTTGTATAGTTTGAACAACAATTTTAGAACTGTATTCTTGAACATGTTGTAACAAGAATCAACAAGGTATTTCACTCCAGCGTGTATAGAGTCGACAATGATACCCTAAAAATAATTCAAATAAACAATAGCAATTAAACCTCATCTCCAGAAAAGGGAAGAACAAAACAACGGTGAGAAATAAAGATGAAGAAAAACCATTAACTTTTGAAAATCTGTGAGATGAATTGTTACCCAAGGCACTAGCCATTCTTTTTTGTGTTTCTATCTGCTAGTTCTTAGTCTTCTAGTGAACTTCACAGCAAACAGGTTATGTACAATCATGCACACAAGTGAGAGTGACACTGTGATGTCAAAATGAATTTTCCACATTCTACCACAATTGGAACAGTGGTCAACATTAACTGTTAAAAGCAACACAAGCAAAATTAATTTAACCCTTTTCCTGGCAAACCTTTTGGTGATATAGTGAAAAAAAATATATATTACAACCCTAAAGATATGAGAAAAGATGGAATTTTTCTGTATTATTAATTCTCCCATTGGCCAAACCGCATTCATTGTGCATGTTATATACCGCTGATATGAATAATTTGCAACATGCTAAGTTGTAACGATTCGGATCTCTGTACCCAATCTGTTAGTTTACGTACCGTCCGCTTTGGGTGAGCATATACCCACTTACCCCCTCACGGCTTTTTATTGCGTCCCCCATTATTCGAACCCAAAACCTTTGTCTAATGAGAAACTTAAATTGAATCATGATACCAATTAAACAAGTGTAACAACCCGGGTCTCTATACCCAAGCTATTAGTTTATGTACTACCCGCTTTAGGTAAGCCTATGTCCATTTACCCCCTAACAGCTTTCTATCGCGTCCCCCAAGATTCGAACACAAGACATCTACCTAATAAGAGACTTAAGTTGAATGCTGATATCAAGACTCGGGTCGTTACAAAAAAACGCGTCCCCCAAAATTCGAACCCAAGACCCCCCTGCCTAATGAGAGACTTAAGTTGAATACTGGCATCAAGACCCGAATCTATATACCAAATCCGTTATATCATACGTACTATCTATTTTGGGTGAGCCTATATTCAAAAACAATCAATCATGCAATAAATAAGCAGTTAGACCACTCAAAATTAAAACAATATCATTTTTCAAAACAAGGCAATTGTGACATAAATAACACCCTTTGTCCTTACCCAAAAAAAAAAAAGAGAGAGAGAGAGTAAGAAATTTGGAGAAAGGTAAAAAAAAAGCATAACAAGATAGACTTTTATTTAACAAATATATTTTCTACTAATTTCCAATCGATAAGTTGCCAGAAAAACCATAAATAAATTTAAAAATCAAGAAAAACTCACCTCTTATTGTTATTGCCTCTGTCTTCATCAGTCCCTTCCTCTTCCTCTTCTTCTTCTTGAGAATTTTCATCTTCTTGGTCCCCTCCATTCTCGTTAGCCATTTCTTCTCCTTGTTCTTCTTCTGGTTCTTTGTTTTCAGAAACATAAACCAGAATTCATGGAAGTGTAAAACCAGCAGTACACAAAATTTGGCAACAGAACATGTTTGGCTAAGCTTAAAATGGTAAAAGTTACTTCTAAGTGACAATTTGTTACCAAACATGTTTAAATAATTACCTTCTCCTTACTTTTAAATGAAAAAAGTTACTTAGAGCTTTGGTATAACTAAAATTCAGAGTAGATTTTGATAAAATTTGACAAAATATGTGATAAAAAAGTTTTAAAAAGTTGTAATGTATTGTTAAAATTAATTGTTAACTTTGACTTTAGGATGTGTTTGATTAGTTTTATTTTCCCTTGAAAATGTCATTTTCTACCCAAGTTCCTACTTTTGGAGGGTTTGATTGGCCATTTTTTTTAATGGAAAATATTTTCCAAAAGTTATGTTTTCCTCAAAAACAAGGAAAACATTTTCTTTATGGGGGATAGGTTTTTATTTTCTAGGCAATTCACACTTTTCAAAAACTCAACTTTATGGAAAAGTACAACATGTTCTAGGTTGAAAATTAAGCCAATAAAATTCATTTAATTGATAATTTTCATGCTTGTAATCAAACACACCCTTAGATTTTTATCAATTTTAAGTCGTACAAAACATGGGCTTATTCTGAAAGTAACTCTTAATTGTCCAGATTAGAAACTTGCTTATTTTCAACTTTAACCAATAAAAATTCATTTTACTTCAATATTTACTTATAAATAAATATTTCAAGCTCCGCAAAACATGCTTGCTGTTTTGGCATTGCTTGACAATGCACAATACCTTGGGCTTCATCTAGGGGCCAAATGTGCTTGCTCAATGCTTTATTCATTTTGAACATATCTATACTACGAACACGAAAAATTCCATGCAAACGTTCATCGCATAAGATTTTTCTCCTGTCTTTTGGGTTTTGCAAGTTCTTCTCCCGGATATATGCCCAAATTTTCTTAACAACCTAGAAGGACAAACGAGATAATGTTAGAAAATGTATCTCTATTCTATCATATTTGACATGGCAAAGATAACCACTAAGAGAAAATACAATCAGTGAGCATGTTTGGCAATGCTTAGAAGTTACTTTTTGAGAAAGTAATAACTTCAAAAATAATATTCGGTAGAATAAATAACTTAGAAGTAAGTTTGAACTAATATCAACCACCACAATCATGACATACCTCGGTTCTGGCTAGCTCTGAAACCCCAAACAATTCCTGCAGTTGTGGAGAAAGGGCACATGGTTTAGTAAAACCCCGTCCATTTTTCTTTACACCTTTATCCATCTGGTTAGACCTACTCGATAAAATTGATAGAATATGCACAGAAAATTAAATAAAAACATACCATTAAAACATCAAAAAACAGCAACTGAGCCTTGACAGATTCAAACTGCAGTAAAACTCATATTTTTGTGGACAAAATTAAAAATTCTAATCTAATTAAATCAACATCAGCAATTACATAAGAGAAATGCTCTTATCATTCATAGCAGAGTTAGATTGCATGCAAAACTGCCAATGTTCTTAGCATTTCTATATTACCTTCATAGAGCAGAATGTTAAAAGAATTTTTTCCCTTAAATGCTTCCAAGTATTCTTTATTTTCTTTTCTGGGTCTTTCACTGAACCAAAAATTTAGGTATACGGTACAGGGTATAATCATGCATAGAGTAAAAGTGACATTGCGACGCCACAATTGGAACAAACATCAGAAGTTACAAAAGTTAAAATCACTATTAAGTTAACCTTTTGAGGAAAATAGTGAAACGAGAAGAAATAAGATTTTTCTCTATTATAAATTCCCCAATTTTACCATGGACTTAACTATTCAAAATAACAACAACAAAATTAATTTAACCATTTTGGAGAAAATAATGAAAAAAAAAAAAAAACCCAACCTAAAGAAACAAGAAAAGATGGGATTTTTTGTATTGTTCCTTCCACGTTTCTGACATAAATAAATTCCCAATTCATGAAACAAATAAGCAATTGATCGAAATTTAAAACAATGTGAAGGTTCAAAATAAAATAAATATTAAACAAACATTAACTAGCAACATTCGCCATGCAAAAACCCTTCTTGCAAGAAAAATGAGCATAAAAATTGATACATGCCAAATATGAGCAAGAAAAGATTTGAGTTTTTTAGAATATATTTCCCCAAAATTTCCCAACGAATAAATTCTCTATTAATCAATTAAAAATCAAGAAAATTTCACCTATCTTTACTGCTTCTGTCTTTATCGCTCTCTTCCATTTCCTCTTCTTCTTCTGAGTTTTCATCGTTTCCATTCTCATTTTCCTCTTCTTGTTCTTCTTCTGGTTCGTTGTTTTGACATTCTCTTAATTCATGAAGGAAAATGTCTATTTGTTCTCTAATGAAGTGCCTGCGTTCATGCAAATCAATTGAGAACTCCTCCTCGAGGCGACGGCGTACGCCACCTGCGGTGGTGGTGTTCAGGTCGGAGCCCTGAATGATTTCCCGGATCCGACCCACTAGTTCAGAATCCGACACCATTTTTATTCGCTCTTTGATCTTCAAGAAACCGTTCTGTAAGCGGGTTGCACTGAATTGATTAATCCGAGAAGAAGAAACGGAGGGTCACAGGAATGTAATTCAGAGCAAGGACGTAAAAGTAAGCTTGAATTCAATTTTACCCCTCAAACTATCACTTATTAACATGTTGATCCTTGAACCTTTTAATTGTGCAACTTCTACTTCTTTATTAGGCTATTTTACACGGACGGTCCCCAATTTGAAATAGGTTAATTAGGCACATCTACAGTTTAAAGAAAAATACAATTTTGTGAAAAATATTGTAATATGAGAGCAGCATTGTTTCACCCACATACATCAACAACTGATGTCAATTGCGAACTTGCAAAGGACATGCAAATCCCTTGATTACGATACCGTACTTGACAATGTAGCTACAAAATGCCTTTCAACTATTTGCGTATTCCTGTAAGCATTGTGGGACCGTTGTTGCTAAACAAGAGAGAATTATCTGTTCCCATGTCACCACTCAGGGGTGCCTAGTGACCAATAACAATGGAGCATATAATGCCATCTATCAATTTAGAGGCATCGGAGTTTATTATCAACAATTCCAACCTATTTTGTAGGATTTCAAAGCATTGAGCGTGTTGTAATTGATGCATATCTATGACAAGATCTATTATTTAATTGAATTAATGTTCTAGTAAATTAAATAATAGAATCTGTATATTCAAGTCTTGGTAATTTGTTAATCACAAGGAATCATGATTTTGAGATACAAATTACATATAATAGAATCTTAAATCGTATGATTGAATCTTAAATCGTCAGTGGTTGTACGTAATAACGAGATACGGACATCGTTATCACTGATAGATCATCACACGTAGCATTTCTTATTCGTGAAGTCAGAGTTGATCTCACAAGTTAAAGTGTGATGACATTTAAGTGAACACGTGGATATTTTGTTATAAAATAAAACATTGGAAACTCGCTGGGGGAGATTCCACATTATAACTATCCGAGTGTCAGTGGTTAATCTCCAACGTTTGGTAGTTGAATTGATCATTTGACTTGAGGTCATCATAATGCCTTATATGAGGGCAGTTATACTTGGTGATGTTGAATGTTGCTCTGTCAATGGTCACTAATACGACATCGTTCAGATATGTCAAGAATCATATGAAAGTTATAAATGATCAATAGATGATTCGTCACTCTTAGATAGTAAGAAATTATGATCTACATTTCATTCAGTAAAGTCGATAATGAAATCATTGACCAATGTATATTCATAAGCCGAAAATAAGTTTTTGACTTATATTGACTTAATAGTGGGATGAAAGATATGATCGATAATTGAAATTGATACATATCCATACCTCGTAATTGATCAGATCATATTAACGAATGGATTATAGTTTCACAGTAAACGAAGTTTGATTTTGTCATACCACGTGACATTTTCCGTCACATGTATTGCCCTGACACATTGCTATATGTCAAACTGGGACGACGAATGTGAATTAATGATAAATTAAAAATGGCTATTTTAATTTATCAATGTTGATTCGATCAAAATAATAATTCGCATTATTAGGCATCGGGATTGAGAATCTGACGGGTCACACACAAAAGGAGAACCAGAAGAATGAGATTCACCAATTAATTAATTAATTAAAAGTGTTGTACAATTAATTAATTGAGTTGTTTGTTAATATGCTAAAATTAATTAATTGGATTAATTAATTTATAGACCAAATTTAATTAATTTGATTAATTAAATATTGGACCATGTTAAGTTTAAGAAACGGGCCAGCCCACTTGGACTTATATTAATAAGCTATTAGAGTTTAAAAAAAGTGACAATTAGATAGTTGTGGATTACAGATCGTGATTATTTGTGTTCCAAGATCAGCAAAAGAGTTTACAGAATTTACAAAATGTATAATTTCTATCACAGTTTCCATCTAAACATAAAGTAGATATGTGGTGAAAATTGAAAAATAATTTATTTTTCGAGGTACATGTTAAGAAAATTCCCAACATATGTTGTCTTAGGTAAAAACTAGTGTGTCACCCGTGCGATGCACGGATATTGTACTAAAAAAATAAATTTATAAACGTTGAGATTTAATATTTCATTTGACTTAAAAATGATTATTGAAGTTGTTATAAAAGTATATGAAATAAGTATCATATATGCGTTACAATTGTCATAAAAAAATTAAATCGATGTTCAAACTACTACAAATTTTGGAAAATTCGTTGAAAACACATTTGTCGTTGAATTGTCTTGTCCGTCATCCTTATCGCAAATCAAAATCTTCAACCCTTTGTGATTTGTAACTCTAGACATAGTAACGTATAACTGATCATGGCTAAAAACTGATTTTTTCAAATACAAGCCAACATGAGATAGCGATTGACCCTGACTTTTGTTGATTGTCACTGCGTATGATACAATAAGAGGAAATTATCTTCCTTGAAACTTAAATGGCAGCCTTGGATTAGATGGAGTCAACGTCATTCTAGGAATAAGAACCTTATGACCTGCATTAGTTCAAGCGAGAATTTTTGCTTCCAGAACATGACTTCTGAGCCTCGTAATAATCAATCTTGTGTCGTTGCATAAGCCGGCGGAATGGTCTATGTTGCGTTAAAGCATAACAGGAGTGCCGACCTTCAATTTCAATTCATGGTTGGACACACCAGATCGTCTAATTCCATTCAAAAACTCAGGCGTATGAAGGTCACGTAACATGTCAACATTGGCATCTGACTTGCAAGTTGAATCGGAACTTAAATAAGTATTTCCTTCAGCCGCATTTAGCGAAATCATATAATCATTGACAAATTCAACCACATCAAGTGTCGGTGCGAGAATAGCTCTTCCTTGCAGATAATTTGCCTTATTAAGGTCACCAGTAAACAACGGATACATACTATTCACGATTGCTTTGACTGGATTGTCGAATCCACGTAACAAAATATCATCTGAAATTTCAATTGTTGCATGGCCATCATTCGCACAGCCAATTGTTACATCCCCTATACTCGCAATCCAATTAGAAAATGCATTTAATTCAACGTACTTAGCATCTGACTCGATATTTTGCAGTCTCATATTTTTGGACAATCTCAAAACCTTATAATTTTTCCATAAATATGATGAATTGAGAGCTGCAAGCACAATATCATGTCTACTTCCTTTTGAAATCACAGGCAAGATCTGTCGACAATCTCTTCCAAAAACAACTGTTTTTCGTCTAAAAGGTAGTTCCATACTCTGTGTATTGTTGAATCTCAAAATGTCTTGCATGCTTCTATCCAAAACCTCAAAACAATATTTGTTCATCATAGGCGCTTCATCCCAAATTATAAGCTTGCATCTAACAATCAATTCCGCGAAAGGACTATCCTGCTTAATGTTGCACGTGGAATCTTCATTTGGATTAAGCAGTATCGCAAATCTTGAATGTGGAGTTCTACCACCGTCCAAAAGTAACAATGCTTTACCGCTTGACGCTACATTCAACACAATTTCTGCTTTGATCTTAAAGCCGCAGATAAAGTTTTCCATACAAAGGTCTTCCATGTACCTCCATAACCATTAACAAAAAAAAAAACACCACCTTTATTTGATTGAACTGAATTCAATACTATGTCAAAATGTCTCCCATGCTTCTATCCAAAGCCTCAAAACAATATTTGTTCATCATAGGCGCTTCATCCTAAATTATAAGCTTGTATCTAACAATCAATTCCGCGAGAGGACTACACTGTTTAATGTTGCACGTGGAATCTTCATTTGGATTTAGCGGTATCGCAAATCTTGAATGTGGAGTTCTACCATCGTCCAAAAGTAACGATATTTTACCCTTGACGCCACATTCAATACAATTTCTACTTGATCTTAAAGTCGCAGATAAAGTTTTCCATACAAAGGTCTTCCATGTACCTCCATAACCATAAACAAAAAAACACCACCTTTATCTGATTGAACTGAATTCAACACTGTGTCATAAACATGTTGTTGCTCAATTGTCAAATTAGAGACCATGTTCTTGTGTTCTTCCACCAATACTTTCCGATCATATCTCATTTCATTTTGAAAAAAAATTATAGTGGAAAAACAATTACTTGACAATTTACAAAGTACTAATTTAATTTTTTATTCTTATTAATTTTTTTCCTTTACTGATATTCATCTTCAAATTTAAAACAAACATATAAACATTTTCTTCCATGACTTATAGTAGCAAATTTATAATTTTCACAAAATTATACCTCTTGACGAAAAGAATACAAATTATACCTTAGAAATTTATTTTATGCCATATTTATAATTCTTTTCTCACTTTCATATCCTAAATTTCAATCTGCAATTAACATGTTGCATTACATATGTTAATACCAGATCCACATGTAAAGTTTGGAATGTGATAGGAAAACTTACTTCACTGTCATGCGAAATGAACTCCAAGCTATATGTTTCATTCGGATTTGTGATCTTGGGCAGCTCGTAAACACGGATAACACGCACTTTTAGCGCCCAATTAGTTTTCGTGACGTTGATATCTCGCACAAGATCAAATATCGGTGCCATATGCACTTATCTATCTTCGACGTGGTAGAAAAAGTGAAAAAAAGTTAAAATCGTGAAAAAAAAAATATATGGTCATTAACAGATGTATTCGAAACAGAATTACTAGAATGTCACCCGAACTGCGACTTGAACGATTACTCACAAAAATGTTGCACCCACAAAAATAATTCTCTCGAGACGAATAGAAAACGAAGTCTTCAAATTTCTTGTAAATGTGCTTGCATAAATCAAATTTGAAGTCTTGTTTACACTGCTAAAATAATGAGCAATGAGGTAGAATGATGGATTTTGAAGTAAAATATTGACAAAATTGTAGTATTTCAAAATGGTTGCACATCCCTACTCGGAAAACGAACAGTCACTCTGCCTCTTTATGTGCAAATTAAATTTAAAGGAAAAATAGAAATAATTAATACAGAACAACTTTTGTAACATTGGTTTACCTCATTTTACTATTAATAATTATTAATTACTTGGGCATCTAAATATCTACTGGGTTTCATAACTCAGAATTTTAATCCATGATTTGAGCTAACCATGGCTAACGGCCTTTATTCAGTAATTTATATTTACTTGCACCATATTAACGTGGTATTTAACATGACACACATTTCACGAATACTGTTATAATAATAATAATAATAATAATAATAATAATAATAATAATAATAATAATAATAATAATAATAATAATCAAAGACAGGTTATAGTGACTTTTCGGTTTTCAAACATTTTTTTTTAAAAAAAGAATGATTTAATGAACACAAAACTCAACAAATGAAATTGTTACTATCAATAAAAGCATGCTGTAATGTTTGACTAATGGGTAGATGGACTTTAATTAGAATTCCATAAGAGGAAAGTATATTTCGGAGGGAAATTTTTTTTGACGGCATTTCTGTTTTTATATATATATAGATCCCTTCTCTGGGTTCTCGTGCAGCATCGAGGATGCCAATGGAAGTGAACATGGTCTTGGACTTCCCCCACAACAAATTCCAAGAAGTGAAGGTGATCGGCATTTCTGGTAATTAATCATGTAGTTTCTTTCATCTAATTGTCTTTTATTTTCCCTAATTTCTCTTTTGCATTACTAAAGATAATGCATAAATACAGTTTAAGCCCTTGTTTGAGCCACGTTAATATTTTCATTTTCATTTTTTTTACTAATTTTCAATCACACATTTTTCAATAAAATAATATTTTTCATTATATTAATAATTTTTCCTTCTTTTTCAACCACACATTCTTCATCAATCTACTATTCTAAAATACATCATTCCAAAATAATGTGACTCAAACACACCTTAAACCTCAATTCTATAGTTTCTGTTGGCCTCAATTTTTTTGTTCCTTCATGTCAGTCGATGTTTGCCATAGTTCATGCCTACTAGTATGTTACTTATCCACGCCGATATACACAATTAGGCACCAAGATCACCATATCAAGAAAAATTTCTCGTAACTAGTACTTCAACGATCAAATCAACTGTCGAGATAAAAATTAAGAATTGCGTCCATTTACCTTTACATATGGCTATTTATAAGGAAAGAATCCACGTAGAATTAGGTTGAGATGTCGAAGCCTTCATCCATGTGTCATTCGCTCAATGGTTGGAGAAATAAGGTTCTTATGGTTTTGTTTCCTTCTTTGATTGAATTATCTTGTACAGATTGATTCCTTTTTATATCTTCATGGATCTCAAAAAGTCCTGCCTAGGTATTTAGGACTTGACAGGACAAGTTTCTATAGAATACATCCTCTTAAGATATGACCAATTGTTCCTCAATCTTTGTGAGAGTGTTCCAAGTTCAATCCATTCTTAATTATAGGACAAATCATATGTCGGATTTGACTGAGAATTTAAAAGGACATTTCAAGCGCATTTGCTCTGACTTGGATACAAAGTGAAGATTCATAAACCTCTATAATGCACGAAGATATATTCTTTAGGTTTATAATATATTAAGCAAAAAATTTGTGGAATATGATGTTTATTGACAAGTACACGTAGTTAAGAATTGACTGTATTTTAAACTGACAAATGTTAGAGTACTATGTAGCAAGATCTCTCTCCATCTCCTTTTTTTTTTTAATGCTAATTCCCCTATTAAGGAATCCTAGCTACACCGTCGTGACAACTTGACCTCATATATATGCGTACTTTAGGCGCTTCACAATTTTATTTTGTTTTTCTTATATTGCTCAAAAATTTATTTTCACTTTAAAATGATAAAAAAAAGTGAAATATGTTATAAAAATTAGACCCCTCCAATCGACCAATGACGATTTTCAAATATTGTAAATTTAAAAGTATTAAGAAATGTGGTTAGTACGTGATTAAAAATGACGGAGAAGTCGATATTAATTTACTCTAGCCTCAATAAAACAAACATGAATGGCAATCTAGGCCCTGTTTAAGCCACATTTTTGTAGAATGAGAATAAAAAATATAGTCGTTATTGAGATTCAAACAAGAGATAAAAAATTTGAATTTAAATGTTGATGTGATGGATAACGGTCATATTTTTCATTTTAACGAGATAAAAAGGTGGTCCAAACGAGGGCCTAATATTATGAGTTACAATAAAAGGGAGCTTAGGGTTTGTTTTAAGCATTTTTTTAAAAAAGTAGATTTTATAATAGTGATTTTTTAGAAAATATTAAAAAGTGGTGATTATTAATGTGATTAAAAATAATTTTTTAAAGAACTGAGGTTTTTGGACTAAGCGTATGTTTGGTACACATTTTGAGTCCAATAATGTATTTTTTGTTTAATGTGATGGGAATATGTGGTTGAAAAAGAAGGAAAAATTATTAATATAATGTAAAATATTATTTTATTGAAAAATGTGTAGTTGAAAATGAATAGAATAATAAGAATGAAAAAATAATTGAGCTACTAACTAAATTATTGTAGTTTTGAATTTATGCTACCGTTTGACCACAAAACCTCCCTAGTTAATCACATGCCCGCGCAAAGCCGTGACCGCCGAACCCCTCCGCTGTCAGCACCAGTTTCTTCCACTTATCGGGAGCCTCGGAAGAGCACGTCAATTGGTATCACAATTTCAATTTCTTGATTTGAAGTTATTGGCTTCATTTCATTTTCTTGAAAAAGAATCCTAAAATCAAACTTTAGGGCTTATTTTATAAATTGGGATTTAAATTTTTAGCCTTTGGTGATCAACGGTAGCGCTGGGTCTAATGGCCAACGAAACTTCAGAATCTCAATCTCCTTCCGGTAAATTTCTCTCTACTCTTCTAAGGAAATCATTCTTTCTCAGATTTAGAGATTCTTGTATCTGGTTTATATTTTAACTGATTTTTGGTTCCTTGATTTTATTGCAAGACTTGAATGGAGGGAATAAGGAAACCAAAGACAAAACTATGGCCGATGAGTACAATGTCGATACTGCAGAAAATCTCGCAAATGAGGCAATGGTAAAGTACTTATTGTATTTGTGCCGTGAGGGTTTGTTTATTTGTTTTTCACTTTCAATTTTGTTTTTGGTTTGTTATAAGTATGCATATTTTTCTTCATCAGCGTTTGCCGATCACAGAGGCGATGCCAACATATGAACAACTTCTCGCCACATTCCCCACTGCAGTAAGCCCCTTAACTGGACATAAATGCCTTTCTTTGTCACAACTGTTTAAATTCATATTGTGATTATGGTTTTTCCACTTCCATAGAATTTTTGACAGGCACATTCATTGAAAATAATGAGAACAAACTTGCTTTGCTGGCTATAGTCACGTACTTTTGATATATTAACAAGTCAAGATCATGATGTGAGAATATATGTTTGTTCGTCATACAATACTCGTATGGCACATGTATCAACATCCCTTACTTCAAACTTGAATTCCTACCAGCATTAGTATTTTTTGCATTTGATGGTGTATGATATTTTGATCTTTTTGCCTCCCTTGGTTTCTTTGTTCATTAAGGCCCCGTTCGGGAGAGCTTAAAATCCAATTAAAATTGAAAATATGGCCGTTATTGGGTCCCACCCGTCTAATAAAAGTCAACAATAACGGCTATATTTTCAATTTTAATCTGATTTTAATCTCTCCCAAACAAGCTCTAAAAGTCAAAAGAACCTTAGACAAACCTGTTATTTTTGTTAGAATATTATTAATCAGAAAAATATGACTTTTAGAATAGGCTTAGTGGCTTACTGGGGGTGATAATCATTTTTCATACATCATTAGATAATGCACACGTTCCCCAGACTTTACATTTTAGA
Source organism: Fraxinus americana (assembly GCA_035079005.1). Classification (NCBI taxonomy): domain Eukaryota; kingdom Viridiplantae; phylum Streptophyta; class Magnoliopsida; order Lamiales; family Oleaceae; genus Fraxinus; species Fraxinus americana. The sequence continues at coordinate 9,021,691 of CM068714.1, forward strand.
GGAAATATCCATGTTGGAAGCACTCGACAAGGATAAGGGTATAGGATCCTTTAAATCAAAGTGGATCCTTCATATCGTTTTTGTTATTTAGGTATCGTATTAAATTGATTCCCAAATTTGTTTTTAACATTACTAGACTTAAAATGAATTTCAAATTAAGTATAACAATTTGCAATTTAATTTGTTAGATATTTAAAGTTAAATATATAATATATATACCTAAAAATGCATCTAAAATGATCAGTATATAAATTTGTAAATTAATTTTAAGTTTGTGAAATGTATCCACGTACTCACGTCTAAATTTTGGATCCTTTTTAGCTATATCTTCATGCCTTAAATTTTAGAAAAAAATGGAATCGCTTCTAACCTTTATCGAATACCTACACCCGAGTCCAAGCAACATAGGACAATGCGTAGCTTCTTGCTATGTTTCATTATAACTCAAGCATATTAATTATAAGTGTTTGGCCCAACTCGTTAAAGGACTTTCAGTGAAGCTTCAGTATTATTCCATTACCTATTTGGCTATTTCTCTTAAAAATTACGCTGTCATGAAAATGTATTGACTTTTCTCTTGGATAATGTTCTTTTGTGTATTTTTACTTCTGAATCTACCGTATTGCTTGTGTAGGCAAGATACTGGAAACAGTATGTTGAAGCATTCATGGCTATAAACAATGATGATGCAACAAGACAAATATTTAGCCGCTGCTTGTTGAATTGTTTACAAGTTCCTCTTTGGTATACTTTCTTTGTCGCCTCATTCTTTTTTTGTTCAGTTTGGGCTCTGGGAGGGAGCAGGTTTTCGGTAAACTAATAGCATTGTATTTTCTATGAGTCATACAATATTTATTTCAACCGTTCTTTTTGGTTGCAAGTGTCTGATCTGCCTCTTTGTTGCTATCTCTCGCAGGAGCAAGTTAAATTTATCTGCGTGGTTTGTTTGTCATGCATTATATTCTGTTAAAATATCATTCCACTATTTTTGTTTCAATTGCAGGCGATGTTACATCCGTTTCATTAGGAAAGTAAATGACAAGAAGGGAATAGAGGGTCAGATGGAGACTAAGAAAGCTTTTGATTTCATGCTTAACTATGTTGGTAAGTTATATTCTTAATAGTCTTCCTAGAATGGTCATTGTTAAGTCCATTCTTACAACTTACTGTGGTAAAAATTCCTCGTGATAAACGAGCTGGCTTATGATGTGACTTGTAAAGTAATCTTGATCCGAGTTGCATATTATAATCTTGTGGTTTTCTTTTTGTTGTGGTTATGGTGATGATTAGTAGCGCTGTAGATGAACTGAGATTCAAACAGACCTATTTGTATATGTTTGTTCACTTGTTTATGAGGGGTTTTAATCCATGTTCACATGTACTGAGACTAAAAATTTTGTTCATTAACAGTCATTGAACAAATGAGCTATCTGATAATTCTGTTTCTTTTGTTCAGTTCTTAGATAATATACATAATTATATATAGTAGATTGTTTTAGTGGTGTTTATGGGCGGCACCTCCTTGTTGTCCATGTAATGAAATATTTACTGTTCAAAAAAAGTTTGCTTCAAGATGTAATTTGTTCTCCTGGACCTCTTGGAATTTTCCTGTTTGGTGAATTTACGGTATCATGACTCTATAGTTTTTCACCTTTACTTTGAAATTTAATCAAACTGTTCTAATTACAATTATTTTACTTGGTGCTAACAGGTGAGGACATTGCATCTGGTCCTGTGTGGATCGAGTATATTGCATTTTTGAAAACTATGCCGGTTTGATTCTACTCTACATGCATAAACAACCGTGTTAACTGCTCCTATGTTTAATTTAGTGTTTCTGTTTAATGCTCTTATAAGAGATGCTGCTGCAGGCACAAACCACACTAGAAGAGTCACAAAGAATGACTGCCATTCGGAAGGCATACCAAAGGGCCATCGTTACTCCGACCCATCACGTTGAACAACTTTGGAAGGACTATGAAAATTTTGAGAATTCGGTTAGCCGTGCTCTGGTAAGACTGCATATGGTCTCAATTTAACTGGTTGGTATGACATTTTATGCTGGACTGTATTTTTTAAACTTGTGTCAAGATTCATGTCAATAAGTTTGAAACACTTGTTATGTAGGCCTGCAAAACGCAACTTTTGTATTGACTTTTATTTTTTGAAACGGATTCAATCTGCGTGTATTAGTTGGTAATTTACTTTTGCTTTCGAGTAACATGTGTCTTGCACAATGTCTTAAGAAGTGATTAGCATAACTTGACTTACATAACTTGATTGTAAGTCTGGTCGCTTCTATCTGCATTTGGAAGTTATTGGAGATAAATTATGCCAGCTAACTTCGCCACTTCTGACTTACTGTTATGTTACTATGTATACAGGGAAGTTCATTGGATGAATATCTAGTTTGATTCCTCATGACTGGATATTATTTCTGCAATGATTAGGTTTTTTTGCTTCATTGTGTGTTGGACTTCTTTAGCGTTCTAGTATTCGTTTTCATAATTTCTCTCAATGAGTTTCCTTAACTTACTATCAGATTTTTTTTGGACATCCCCAAGTTTCCCCGCTGGATTCCTTTACAACAAAATAGATATTTAAAAAAAAAAAATTAAGACAGAGAAAAGAAAGATGCAGTTAAATAATATGATAAATGTCCATGATCGGAACTTGGAAGTCACATGAGATTTTCCATCATTGTTCATTGAAGACATTGCATGCTGACACTTACCTTAATTAGTAATGGCTTGCTAGATACGTTTCTTTATGGAACTTGCGATCTCATTCCAAATATCTTGCAGGCAAAAGGACTATTGTCTGAATATCAACCAAAATATAACAGTGCGAGGGCTGTTTATAGGGAGCGTAAGAAGTATGTCGATGAGATTGACTGGAATATGCTTGCTGTTCCACCTTCTGGTTCTTCTAAGGTACTACCTTGCACCAAATTCCAGTACTTCTTGATACTTCTTCAAGGCTATTTGTATAGGTAAAAATGCCATCCTTGTATGCATTGTTTAAAAAGGCGATTGTGAGGTGCACCTTGAGATGAGGTGCTGAGAATTAGTCTCGAGGTTACACCACTACTGATTGAAGCGCAAGCCTCTCACCATGAGAGGCATGCACCTCGTTTATGGTGTGTTGGATTGGGGGCCAACTATTTATTGAAAACCTACTTATTTTCTTAGATTGACCAGCCTTGGAAAGTCCAACTTGTGCTGGTTATTAAATAATCAGCCGTACATGATAATAAATAAAGCCAACCCAAACTTAAACACAACACACGTAAAGCTTTCGCACCAACTGTAGAACTGTTCACCATTCAGCTTTTTTTTTTTTTTTTGGTTTCTTTCTTTATTATTATTATTATTATTATTATTATTATTATTATTATTATTATTATTATTATTATTATTATTATTATTATTATTATTATGATTTTTTGTTTTTTCTTCCCCTGGCTGATTGACTATTTTGTCTCACCCTCTCATTTCTCCTTAGAAGAAAAAACCTAAAAAATCCATGATAGATACATGATACATGCATCCACTAACTAGATGATATATTAATTGATTCTGAAATTAAATTTAATCATTATTGGAGAAAATAAAAGAGTTTTGAGATGGAATTTTTTAAAATTGTTATTTTTATATTCTTTTGGCTCATGGGAGGCTTATGGCTCAAAGTGCCTCACCTCGCAAATGGAAAATGCCTGAGTACCCAATTTCGCCTTTTTACACTTCTGGTATGGTTGCTGTTGGGTGAGTGACAGTTATTTGTGGTACATCGATAAGTTCAATTCTTATTGCCTTTTATGTGCACCTAGATGAAACTCTGCAGCTTTGCACGAGTAGATAAAAGAACTAAGCGTATTACTTTGATACACTTTTGATGATTGGCCATTTTTTATTTGCAGTCTTCTAACGGGAGTGCATACCTTTTGATATAGTCTCTTGATTTATTGAAAACAATTAGATATTGTATATATGTGCGCCTGCATGTATACCAGAATGTAACTTATTATGCATTTTATAGGAAGAAATGCAATGGATGGCTTGGAAAAAGTTGTTATCATTTGAGAGGTAAGTTGATGATCTTCACATTTATCTGGCATCTTACTGTTGAGCAGAAGTATAATTCCATTAAGCTGTCTGTAATACTGTATAGTACCATGTAAATAATTTAAATTCAATCAACAATCAAACTAGGTGTAAGAATGTTGTACTAACATGCTATTTGGAGGTTTCGTGCTCCAAGATAATGTGTACTGTTTCCACTCCGTTTAACTGGATCTGTTATAAGGGTGCTGAGATATTGGTTTTATTGGGATCTGTTTTCTAAATATAGGAGTTATGCTCTTGGAAATCCTTAAATTTAGTATATTGGTTAAAAAGTAAGGACAAATTATTGATGTGATGAAAAATATTATTTTATTGAAAAATGTGTGGTTGAAAATGAGTTTTGAAAGAATGTATTTTGAAAGAACGTGTACAAAATAGGGGCTTACTACAATATTTTACCTGGTCTAGAGGGTATACTAATTTTATGCTTGTGTATGGTCTTATTGTTTGGATGAACAACTCTTCGAGATTTTTTAATTGGAGGAAAGCACTAATAACTTACGGCTCCCGAAATTGTCTTTTTTATTTAGAACCTCGAACATAATTAAGGGAGCCATTGAAAGGTAACTAAAACACCAAAAACGACGACTACCCGAGCTAATGATAGGAGGCAAGAACACTTTCCGGTCAAGTCCCATTAATTGATCATATCGATATCGTGGAAATGCTGCACGGACCCATATATAGAGAAACGGAAACAATGTTTTAAAGTTGTTGGAGCGAAATAGTGTCAAGTCCTTTAATTTTCTGACAAAGAATTAAGACTCGTTCTGGCATTGTGATAGCTAGGGTCGTTCGAGAACCAATATGATTATATGACACAATTATTCCAATTTCACCCTAGTGTCTCCCTGCACTCTCCATTTTTCACTTCTTTTTTCTCATCCATATGGAGTAGTTTGATCCAGGTGCCGTGGTTTTAACACAACTTTTCCTGGCATCCTCATCTTGGCTTATTGCTGTAATTTGCCTTTTGATATTTTCTTGCTTTCCGCAATAATTTTGTTTCAAGTAGCCAGAATATCTGGCCAATATATAATAAACTCATAAATATAAAGTTCCTCTCAGAGACTACATGACCTCTGTGTCCACATTTTTTACAGAGGAAACCCCCAGAGAATTGACAATGTTTCTGCAAATAAGCGAATTGCATTTGCTTATGAGCAGGTAATGAAGGTTCAACTATTAATCATTTTCTTGCTTGTTACTTCTTACTTTATCATGTGGCCTGTTACTTATTACCTCATCATGCTGCGTGTTACTTGTTACCTTATCGCATGGCTTGTTACTTTGTGTCAACGCTGACCACATCAATTTCATAAAAGTGCTATTTCCTATCTTGACTAAAGGCAGATAATTGTGAGGTATGCTCATAAAAAATGCTGTGTGGAGACACAATGGTTAATTGGTAATAATAGATACATTCAAAATATGTATAATTAAGGTTCTGATATTAACTGGAGATTGTATTTTCCTTGAAATTTGGAACTCATTTCTGACAACAAAATATAATGACTTAACAATTTACAAATTTCAAACTGCATCTATATGCTATTATCATAAAAGGGTTTCCAGCTGTATTCCAGAATGCGTGATCTAGAGCTTTTGTTACTTTTGGTGCTTTCTGCGTCAATTTAACTGACATAGAATTGTATCTCCTGCTAGTTGGATTGAACTGTCCTATATGCAGCCGGTGCATACCAAAAGGCAAAAAGTGTACCCGATTTCTATGTATTCATAATTTTATGAACTCATGCATATGCCTGCTTAAGATGATTGCTGAATCTTCCAAGCTTCATCTCCATGTTGCATTTCCATCTGAACTACTAAGGCCTGGATACTTCTATCTTTAGCAACTTTATTGTCGATGCACAGCCTTGTGAATGGAACTACATTATATTGCATCTGTGCCCGATCATTTGTTTGTTCAGTTGGTGCTCTGTTCTTTTACAAGTTTCATGCGCTCTCCCCATCCCATCCAAAAAAAAAAAAAATCGAAAAAAAAAAAGACACAAGTCAAGAGAAGAGAAAACTGCTCACACATTTGTTTCCATGCTAGTGCCTCATGTATTTATATCATTACCCTGATATATGGTATGACTATGCCACGTGGCATGCAAAAAGTGGTTCCATAGACCCTGCAATCAAAGTTTTCCAGCGAGCATTGAAGGCTCTTCCCGGTACTTATCTCTTGCTGAAATAATTTATATTTCTAAGGTTTTGGTATGTACTGTAAACTTAGTTCTGTTGTCAGTGTCTTCAACTTGATATAAGGAAAATATTTTGTCCTGCTGTTTGCCTCTCACAAATTTGGTGTTACTTCTTTCGCTTTCTCCTTTCATGCCAGCATTTTTTCACATTTTCGTTTGATAATAATTTGTTTTATGCTTGATGTTCAGCTTCAGAAATGCTAAAGTATGCTTATGCAGAGCTTGAAGAATCACGAGGAGCTATTCAGGTATGATTTATGCATTTCCACTTGTCCCTGTGGCGAGGCTGGGCTTATATAATCTACGTGCACTTTCTTCCATCAAAATTTTGGATGTATTATATTCACATTTCCTTGTCTTGGCAGGCTGCAAAGAAAGTATATGAAAGTCTTATAGGGGATGGAGTTGATGCAACAGCACTGTCACATATCCAGGTATTTGAAACATTAAGGATCAACGGAGAAAAAATAGAAAAATGTTGTACTCAGCATCCTATCTTGAAACTTCGAAATAGAATAATTATTTTACGTCCTAAGTTGGTATGATTACTCTCTTTTGCAGTTTATACGGTTTCTAAGAAGAACGGAGGGAGTTGAAGCAGCTCGGAAATGCTTTCTGGATGCCCGCAAGTCTCCAAATTGCACTTACCATGTTTATGTTGCATACGCGACGATGGCCTTTTGTCTTGATAAGGATGCCAAGGTGATTAATAGTTCTATAAATGGGTTTAGATTTTATGCTGAACACTAATTGAACATGGAGGGCTCTAGTCATGCCTGTTTAAGACCCCTTCCTGTTGCAGTGACTGAGGAAAAAACTTGTCCTTTCATTTTTGTGAAAAAATGGGTATTTTTCCCCTCTAGTCCTTTCCCCATGCACTTTTGTGCTTGCATTATCTGCTTATTCCTTTGCATACCTATTTAAGGTGCTTTTTTTTTTCCTTTTAACCTACTCTGAACTTATGAAGCCATGTTAAATATGATTAGTACAAAAAGACATCCTATTCTTGGTTTTTGACCGAAGTATTTTATCTTAATCTTGTTGTATACATATGCAGCTTGCACATAATATTTTTGAAGCTGGTTTGAAACGCTTTATGCATGAGCCTGGTTACATTCTTGAGTAAGTTTTTCTTGTACTTGACTCAGGACTGGTTTATATCTAACAGTGCTTGGTATTCTTGATGTCTGATTTCTATATGATGTAGAACTTAGGTATAACTGTTTTGTTGTGTAGTACAGTACATGTATGCATTGCTCAACTTGTATAGTTGAAACACCCACTAATATGTGTAATAATAGTATTAAAAAATGCACACACTGCAACAATTATGTATCTGTGGTTTCTAGTCTATTGACACTTGTGCACTTATAATGAAATACCCGCTAATGTGTAAAAACAGTATTAAAAAATGCAGTCACACTCTGCTACAATTATGTATCTGTGATTTCTAGTGTATTGACACTAGTGCACTTATAGGGAGATTTTCCATGCGTGTAGAATGTACACAAATCTCAGTTATCTGTTATCCTGATATTGCAGATATGCAGATTTCTTGTCCCGTTTGAATGACGATAGAAACATCCGGGCTTTGTTTGAACGAGCATTGAGCTCACTTCCACCCGATGAATCTGTTGAGGTACATCATTCTGTACTAAATTAGCAATTTTGACTAGATGAAGATATAGGTTTGTACAGGTCAAGTTCGTACTTTGAACATATTATGTGTTCTTTGATGATGTATTTGGTTCCATATCTTTTTGAGCACCAACTTGAAAAACTTGTAATGGAAAGAATGTTTCATAACTCCAATAACCTGGTGACATTGAGTGCTTCCAGTATAGAAATTATTTAAATTGTCTAGCAAAATATTCAGTTGAACCTAGTCCTTGCAGAACTTCTAGGTGATGTTGTAACTCAATGACCAAGAAAAGATGACATCCATTATTACTCTCTAACTCAGAGACTTGAAATTGCCTGAAAATTTTAGATTTTCCATTTGTTCCATCTTTTCCTTTTCCATTCCTTACATTGTATTTCACCTCCTAATTATTGACTTATTAGCAGAATTTTCTAATAGTTATATTGCTTCATTTATCAATGAATGAATAAATTCTATATATGTTGTAGGTTTGGAAAAGATTTTCCCAATTTGAGCAGACATATGGAGATCTTGCCAGCATGTTGAAGGTATCCTACATTCTTGGATAGCACTATAAGCAATTCCACTATCTCATGGTTGTCATTCTTTTTAGATAGAATTTGTGGACTTTCATAAAATGTGAATTACAGTTGCTGTATTGTCAAAATGCACAATATAATAGGTTTTTAAGATGAATTATCGGTTTCAACCTCAACCATATTCATCCTTATCTATTTAGTTTGCACAATTCAATGTTGTGAATTTGTAATATATTAAATGCATGCTTGGTTGTGCTTAAATAAATTATTCTTTTATTGGTCAAAGTTGGAAATAAATAAGTGTATGTTTGGCAAAGTTTTTAAGTACTTATAAGTTGTTCAAAACATCAGTTTTGACCCCACATTCCTTTGGACCCAGTGCTTATAAGCACTAAAATGCTTAGCCAAGCAAGCACTACGTAAGGCAAGAGTTACTATGGTAAAAGTAACCTTTTTTACTTAAAAGTAGGAAGAAATAAGTTATCCAAAATTTACTGAAAAAGTGACTTCACCTTTTTTAAGGCTTCTCCAAACATGCTCCAAGTGTATTAATTATATTTATTAGATCCCTCACCTTCGGCTACACTGTTGTTATAGGTTGAACAAAGGAGAAAAGAAGCTTTATCTCGAACGGGGGAGGATGGAGCATCTGCTTTGGAGAATTCACTGCATGATGTCGTATCACGTTATAGTTTTATGGATCTGTGGCCTTGCTCGTCTAGGGACTTGGATCATTTGGCCCGACAAGAGGTATTTTCCTCTGTAGATATGTAATTTTTTTCCTGGTGCTTCTGATCTTGTTCTTCCAACCCCAGACTAAAGGCAACTAGCATAAATATGTTTTTATCTGTAATATTTGATATTCCTACAATTTTTCAATTACTAATAAGATTAAAACCCCCCCCCCCCCCCCCCCCCCTAGTGGCTCTCGAGAAACATCAATAAGAAGATTGAAAATCCTGCACCTGCTAATGGAGCTGGTTTTGCTGGTAAAGTTATTACTTGACGCTGGTCTTTGTGTCAATTACTCTGGCATTGCACCTAATCTTTCTCTCTTGAATATAGATAACATTTCAGGAGTTCCAAATAGCTCGAATCTCTTTGGAAAAGTCGTTTATCCAGATACATCAAGGATGGTAATTTATGATCCAAGGCAAAAGCCTGGTATGAGTTACTTGTCTTCTTATTCTATTTGGTGCTATTTCATTGGTTATAATATCATGTATAGATAGGTTCACTTTGAGAATATAGTCAGAGGCTATTGTCACAATTTAATGTGAACAAAATTTAATTTATCAGAAAAAATATGATTAACAACTGAAACATATCAATGCTTTGTAATTTGATCATGCCTCATACTAATACACTGAAGGCTGTATTTTAAGTTTATTTGACATGTATTTGTAAATTCTCAAAGCCTGGTATGAGTTGCTTGTCTTCTTATTCTATTTGGTGCTATTTCATTGGTTATAATATCATGTATAGATAGGTTCACTTTGAGAATATAGTTAGAGGCTATTATCACAATTTAATGTGAACAAAATTTAATTTATGAGAAAAAATATGATTAACAACTGAAACATATCAATGCTTTGTAATTTGATCACTCCTCATACTAATACACTGAAGGCCGTATTGTAAGTTTATTTGACATGTATTTGTAAATTTTCAATGCATATTGTGAAGTCTCTTCATTGCTTAACTGTTAATTCTGAATTTCTTAGGTCCTCCTGCCCCTGGACTATCTAATGTTCCAAGTACCTTTCCTTGTGGTGTTACATCAAGTTTTGGTGGAACAACGAATGCACTCAATGATATGGCAAAAGCCTTACCGCCAGCATTGGCAGCCTTTGTGGCAAATTTACCAGTTGTTGAGGGTACTCATCTGAACTCTTTTATCCACCCACACCAAGAATAAATAACTGTTAAACATTTTAATTGCATTGACAAGAACAGGTTGTGATTCTTGTATCATATAGAAGAAAACAAGCTTTACCAAACATATCCTGAAGTATATCAATCTAATACGAGGAAAAGTACATTTTTGGTTGAAAGAAAATACTACATGGTGTGCTTCTACGAGGGTGATAACCCCCGTACTCAAATACAACTTTTTTTTTACCCCGAAGGATGAACTTGATATGCAAAGTTCCAAGAAGATTTCATTCTTGAACAAACATCCATTTTTTGATTTATTTTATCTATTCCTTGAGCTGAACAGTGAAAAGGTTGGGGAGGGGAGAGGAAAGGTTCTTTTTTTTTTCCTTTTTTTGAGGGTACTCCTGCGAATAGATTCAGTGGAGATGGGGCGGGGCCTGTAGGGTGCGAATTCATTTTCGTATCTTTGTCGATGGCTAATTGTTGATTGTTGATGCTGGAAATGCTAGGTCCATGCCCTGATGTTGATTTTGTAATATCCATATGTTTGCAAAGCAACATAACTTCAGCAACTGGGAAATCACCTCAACAGTTACAGGCCGGGCCTGTCCCAAGTTCCAGTGACCTTTCTGGTTCAAGCAAATTAAAACAAACAAGTGACAGACAGCCGGGAAAGAGGAAAAATTCAGAGAGTATGATTTTTCCTTACTTCGATATTATGGTTTATGTTACTAAATTCGCTGAATTACTTTTCATCACGAGTGGACAGTCTTGATTCCTTGTAATTAGATGGAAAGATAATATCTATTACCATGGTGGTCAAATCTACTAACAACTTGTAATGTAGGCTTGTCGGCATCCATATATTTCCACGTTCCATTATTTCTATGGCTGTGTGCATTTCAAGAGCTTTTCATTTAAATTTGGCATAAAGATTCTCTTGCAACACAAATGCAGAATTTGTTTAACGATTTCAAATCTTTCATATTTATAGTTTGTTATTTTACCAAAATTTGTTTCCTTTCATTTTCTCCTTATCTTCTATTATCAATTTGTATTTTTGTTTGGTTTCCATTCTTTGCTACTTTTGTCAGCCCGTTTTGTTTCAACTAGGAGGTAATAAGTTACCACTGTGTATGATCTGTAGGGCAAGATGACGATGACACTACGACTGTCCAGAGCCAGCCATTACCTAGAGATGCTTTTAAGATACGCCAATTACAAAAGGCTCGTGGTAGTAGTTCACGTGCGGGTGGTGGTGGTTCTGCATCATATGGGAGTGGGTTATCTGGCGACTTCTCTGGAAGTTCCAGTTGAATGTACTTCATCTTCTTTTTGTTAATTTAATTTTGTACATAAATCGTAGTTGCAAGTTATCTTTATTATACAAGTAATTTTCTGTTGTTTAACAGGAGTGTAACAAAAGGATTTGTGATGACTGTTGTACACAATGAACCATTTTTGTATCAATTAATAAATGAGATTCTTTTGTTATTTTTCCACCAATTCAAATTATGAACTGCAAAATAATGGGCAATTTCAATATCTGGTACGCTAGATTGGACTTGGACTTGGGCTGACTTCTCACTAGGGGTCGGCAGACTCCATGGGCCAATCTATGAGGGTCTGTTTTTAGCTAAAAAAAAATAATTTGAGAGAACCGTAAAATGTGCCATTTATAATGTTTTTCTGATCAATCACGCTACAAGTAGGGTGGTAAATAGATTGGATATGTTGGATATCTCAATATCCGATTCGATAATCCAACGTATATTTGAATATTAAATTCATATTCGATTTGCTATGTTATCGGATATCCGATCCGAAATTAAAGAAATTGAGAAAATAAAATCAATGCTGAAATTAATTTTTTCTTCCCCAATTTTTTAAATTCTTAAACGGTTTAGTAAATTTTTTCAACTTTTTAACTTTTAGTCAATTGGATTGAAAGACACAAAAAGTTGTTTAGCCATTTATTGACCCACTTATTTATAGAGGGCATTTCCAAACATTTTATTATAAACTTTCAATGTAGGATAAAAATCAATTTGGTTTGACTGTAATATATTGTACCTTTAGTTTGGCTGTAGTTTATTATACATTCGGTTTGATTATAGTGTATTGTATTATTATATAAATAATTATTTATAATTTATTAAATTAATCTTTTTTCCTATCTTTTACTAATTAATAAAAATTTAAAACCCTCCAAATATTTTAATTAACACCATTATACTTTACATTATTTATCGAATATATTTATTTTATTAAGCTAAGCTATATTTGGTAGTATAATTTATATGTATTATTAAATGACTTTAAGATTGACTAAAAATTTAAAATAATATTAAAATAAGAAAATACATTTTTACGTTTTGTTACTCCTAGGTTATTTCGTCTAGACTCGCCTAGCCGAAACCTCCATGTTTTGCCACGCATTACACTTTTTAGAATATTGTGTACACGTGGATTGACTTTCTTATTTTTTTTTTATGTTTTGAATTTGATGATTTTTTTATTCTAAATTTTTTTATTTTCTCATTTATTTATTTTAGTGACAAATAACATGTCATAAAAATATTTTACCGATTCAACCATTTATAATAAATCGGATCGGGTTGTTATCGGATCAAATTGACCTATATTCATATTTGATCTATTTAATTATCGGATTATCGATCTGGAACCTTAAATTCACCTCCCATTAATTTCATCGGATTCACATTAAAATTCAATTCATTGACAGTCCTAGCTATAAGTACAAAAATTTTTGACAGAAAATCCTTACAGACAACACATGGTGCGAAGAAGGTAATAAAAAAAAAATTCCAATCACATTTTACCATGTCAACTTCGATACACATTCTGTTAAATTTTTCAAGTACTTGGAGCTTTATTCTTTTCAGATAAGGTTTAGATTGATCTTTTCTTGATAAACAAACAGGCACTTGCCGTCTGTTAACGTTTGTATACTTTCAATCTTCAATAACAGGCACTTTTGTCCTTTGGGAGATGAAAAGGCCGGATTTTAATTGCTTCACGTGATAAAAGAATGAACAAATACGACCACAAATATAATTGTATATGTACACTGGTTATTTCCTTGAGTGAAATGGTGGGAAGAAGCAGCGAAATATAGAAGAAAAAAATAGACACTTCTATCACTTTTGTTAGGTGGGAAGAAAAAGCGAAAAATAGAAGGCGAATAGTTGTAGTTCTTGGGTGGTTAATTGAGGTGGTCGATTTCGATTGGATTGATAAACTGAGCCCAGATTCCACAAATAAAAGATCGATTCCGCTACATATGGTATCAGAGCTTGGGCAGGTAAGAAATGTGTGTTTTTGGGTGAAAATCTAGTTGAAATTGATTAGAAAAAGGACCAGAAGAATCTGTCTAGTTTTGAAATTTTTAAAACCGAACTAGTAAACGTGTTTTTCGGCCATACCACTTACTTGTTGGACGAATGAAAACCACTAGCGTGTTCAGCAGATCGAGGTGTACCTGGGTGGGTGGCGCGTGACCGACGGCGGCGGCGTATGAAACTCCGACGGCCATGCATGTGGGCGCGTGCGGCCTTCTCCGACAATAATTTCTTCAAACAGTTTTCTACCGAAGAGACGGACTCGCAGTGGTGTTCGTCTTCAGTTTTGAGTGCTACATTGAATTTGGACGATTCTACCTTTGCTCTTTTGGGATTCACTTTTGCTCGATTGGTTGATGTTGTTGGAGAAACTTTATGACGAATAGTGGTGGCCCTAAATTTTGGTAAATTCTCATTTTTCGATATTTACGGACCTTTAGACGTGGTCCGCTCTTGTATACTGGCTTATCCCATTTAATATTAGTATTAGCGAGTTATCGTGTAGGGTGACATTAGGATTGTGGTTATTGTGTGGGTAACCATTTCTTATGCTAGAATTTAGAAATTATTTGTCATATTTGAACTGTAGATTCTGATTGCAAGTTGATAATTATTTTTTTGCTTTAATTGTCGTTTAGTCATTGTGTGAGACTGCATTGCGTGATAATTTGAATTTTCGTCGACATACCTTCGTGTTGTATTGATTATTTTGTTTGAACACTGAACGCCTAGACTTGACCCACTTGAACATTACCTTGATACCGAGATTGTGAATCTCACGAAACCCTAGAAATCTTGAACGATGTATATTACAGCCTTAGGATTACTATGTGTGACCTATTTGTACACTTTGTTTGTTCTTTTTTTTCCAAAATGTCTTCACATTTCAAATTAGATTTTTCAATTTGACAACAAAAGATGAAAAGAGTTTTGGTTCAACTAAAAGTTTTGGAAGTCATAAATGACAAATTTCCTACAAATTTGATGGAAGCACAAAAAGAAGAATATGATGAACTTGCTTACACTTCAATTATTTTACATATGTCGAATAATGTTGTGAGAAAAGTTGAAAAACTTGATTTTACAAAAGAATTTTGAAAAAAGTTGGAGGACTTATATTTGCTTAAGTCTACTACTAATAAACAGTACTTGCTTGAGAGACTTTTAAATTTCAAAATGAATCCTTCAAATAATTTTGATGACAATTTGGATGTTTTTAACAAGTTGGTTCAAGACATTGTTAATTGTGATGAAAATGTGTTTGAAACACATAAGGTCATTATTTTGCTTAATTCTATATCTGATTCATATAGAGAGATTAATAATGCAATTAAGTATGGTACTTAGGGCTATAATTTAAGGCTGAAAAAGATGATAAGAGGAGTGGTGAGATACACATGATGAGGAATAGAATGAAATTTAAGCAAATGAATTTGGGTAGAGCTCAAGACAGTAGCGGTAATTAGGGTGGTAAGAAGAAGGGCAAGGGATGTGACAAGTCTAGTGTTAGACGGGTGTTACAGTTGTGGTAAGGTTGTACACTTTGTTAGGGACTATCCTAAGAAGAAGAATAAACAGAACGGTAAGATAAGAGGTGAGACGAATGTATCTATAGGGTCTAGTGATGACCCTAATGAGGTTTATTGAGAATTAAACCTAATTACTACATGTGCATCTGCATATAATCCTTTTTGCATGTGTGTGATTGCTTAATTCTGTTGCATAATTATATGTTGTATTGAAATATATTTGATATGTGCATTTGTATGAATTTGAGAGCAATTTGATTACTTTGTGTAATTGTTTGTATGCATAGTGGGTTGGGGTGCATCAGCAGTATGTGTGATGCGTGTCTATTGGTGATGTGGAGTATAGATGGCTAGGGATTTGTGGTATGTACATGGGATGTGGAGTGTGACATTTGGATCACGAGTGAAATGTGATTAAATGTTGGAATACTTTATCCGTGAAGACCCTGTACAGGTGGAGTGTGAGATAATCACTTCCGTTAGGTAGAGACATTTTATCCACTTAGGTTGGAGAAATGATGTGGTGATAGAGGATTATCCTGATACTTAAGATCCATTGTGAAACACCAGTTAGACATGAGTGTTAGTGATGAGTATAGTGAGCATCGTGGGCTATGCGAGGAGATATGAGTTCTCGAGATGTGGACAATACGGAATATGATATGATAAATGTGGTGAGATCTTTTTGTGGGGTTATTTATGCATTTGTTGCATGTACTTTGACCATTTCATTGATTAACTTAGTGTTAATATGTTATTCGGTGTGAATATTGATTACACCCAAAGAATAACACGATAATTGTAGTATAATTTTGGGGTGTCGATTCCACAGGAAGATGGAAAAATACTTAAGGGTTCAACAAATTAGGGTTTTTCGTTAATCGTTTCAAAATGATTTGTTTTTTCGAAATAAAATTTAAATATTAATGGATCAAGTAATGAAATTAAAATCAATGTGTTAAAACAGTGAAACATCGAAATTCCCTTAATTGGATCGGATCATTCTACGTCAATTATTCATTTTTCATAACTCAATTAGAGGCTTTCATCCCTAAGGAAGTCTTAAAAGCCGTACGGTAAGCCCAAAGTGTATCGTTTAGTCTTAAAGACCAATCATTACGATTAGAGTTCACAGTTTTCTCCAAAATTTGTTTAATTTCCCTATTAGCCCATTATACATGTCCACTAGTTTAGGGGTGATAAGCAATAGAAATTTTATGAATGACCCCGTACTTTTTCATGAATACGTCGAATGAATGGTTGCAAAAGTGTGTGCCTATATCACTAATAACAAAACGTGGTGTGCCAAATCGAGACAAAACATTTTCTTTCAGAATTGAACAACCATTTTGTTGTCATTAGCCCTATAAGCTGATGCTTCTACCCATTTAGAGTAATCAACTTCCACAATAACATACAAATAACCAAAAGAGGATGGAAACGGTCTCATGAAATCAATTCCCCAACAGTCAAATATTTCAATTACTAAAATGGGATTTATGGGCATTATGTTACGCCGGGACAAAGCACCTAATTTTTGGCATCTGTCACAAGATGTACAATAATGATTAGTGTCCTTAAATAAAGTAGGCCAGTAGAAACCACATTGTAAAATTTTCGCAGCAGACTTTTTTATAGAAAAGTGGCCTCCACATGCTTGGGTATGACAAAAACTTAGCACACTGGGTTTCTCCTCATTGGGAACATAGTGTCTTAAAATTTGGTCGGGGCAGTATTTAAATAGACATGAATCATCCCAATAAAAGTTACGTACCTTAACCAAGAACTTCCTCCTATCATGTGCGCTCCACTCTTTAGGAATCTCACCTACAGCCAAATAATTCACAATGTGAGCAAACCATGGTAAAGAAGAGACAGAAAATAAATTCTCATCTGGAAATTCATCTCCGTCTGGCAATGTGATTGTGTTGTCCTCGAAAGTTAGCCTTGATAGATGGTCGGCTACCACATTCTCCACTCCCTTTTTGTCTTTAATAGTGATGTCAAATTCCTGCAAAAGTAAGATCCACAGTATTAATCGTGCCTTAGCATCCTTCTTTGTAAGAAGGTATTTAAGGGTTGCATGATCTATGAAGATTGTGATGGGAGAGCCGATCAAATAAGACCTAAACTTATCAAGCGCAAAGACTACAACTAGTAACTCTTTTTTAGTAGTAGAATAGTTCATTTGAGCATTGTTAAGAGTTCTACTAGCATAGTAAATCACAAAAGGCTTACATTCTCTACGTTACCTAGAACTGCACCTACCGCGTAATTACTAGCATCACACATGATTTCAAATGGTAGTGTCCAATTAGGTGGTTGCATGATGGGTGCTGAAGTGAGTTTGTCAATTAGTGTTTTAAATGCATCATGACATTCAGGAGTCCATTCAAAAGCGGTATCCTTGTTTAAAAGGTTACACAGTGGTCTAGAGATAGATAAATTTTTTTGTATAAACCTTCTATAGAAGCCTGCATGACCTAAAAATGATCTAACATCTTTTATTATCTTAGGTACATGCAATTTAGAGATTAGTTCAATTTTAGATTTGTCAACCTCTATTCCTCTAGAAGAAATCACACGCCCTAAGACAATTCCCGAAGGTACCATGAAATGAAACTTTTCCCAATTTAAAACTAAGCATATTTCCTCATACCGTGTCAAAACTTTCTTCAAATTTAATAGACACGCATCAAAAGAAGTTCCAAACACATTTAGGTCATCCATGAACACTTCCATGCAATTCTCTACCATGTTGCTAAATATACTAGTTATGCATCTTTGGAATGTAGCAGGAGCATTACAAAGTTCAAATGGCATCCTACGGAATGCATAAGTGCCAAAGGGGCAAGTAAATACGATCTTTTCCTGGTCCTTTCTCGCAATTTTAATTTGATAATAAACATAATAGCCATCAAGAAAATAGTAAAAGGATGGCCAGCCACATGCTCCAAAATTTAATCTAGAAAGTAGAGAGGAAAATGATCATTATGGGTGGCAGCATTTAGTTTCCTATAATCTATGCATATACGCCAA
Source organism: Fraxinus americana (assembly GCA_035079005.1). Lineage (NCBI taxonomy): Eukaryota > Viridiplantae > Streptophyta > Magnoliopsida > Lamiales > Oleaceae > Fraxinus > Fraxinus americana. The sequence continues at coordinate 9,040,014 of CM068714.1, forward strand.
CTAGTCACTATTTTTGTGGGAACCATTTCACCTAATTCATTTTTCACTACCGTGACTCCTGACTTTTTAGGAACTACCTGTGTAGGACTAACCCATTTACTATCAACAATAAGATAAATGATACCCGCATCTAACAATTTAAGCACCTCATTTTTCACTACATCTTTCATTGTGAGGTTTAGCCTTGGGATTAGTTCCTTCTTCTAGATGAATCCTATGTGAACAAATTAAAGAGCTAATCCCTTTAATGTCAGCTATGGTCCAGCTTAATGTAGATCGATGCTCATTCAAAATGTTCAACAGTTGCTTACATTATAATGCATTCAATTTCGAAGAAATAATTACAGGGAAGGTATCACCTGGTCCGAGAAATTCATGTTTTAGTCTTGGAGGCAGAGGTTTCAATTCTGGTTTAGGACTCTCAATGGTTGAATGCTTCTGTCCTCCAGTCCTTTCTGGGAACTCTTCGAACTTGGGCCACCATGGTGATGCTCCGTAATTCTGTAATTTTGCAAACACAGCACAAATGTTAATATACTTCTCATCATCAAAACCAGCTGAGATTTCAGAATTTAACAGAAAGTAATTCAGAGGGTCGAAATCGGTGTTTGCAGGTGTTTGTTGCTCCTGAGTGAGTGCATCGATCATAAATGTTTGATGACACTCATCATCCTCCTGTGGCTGCCTTGCTATGTGAAAAATATTGACTTTTAAAGTCATGTTCCCAAAAGAAAGTTTCATTAAACCATTCCTGCAACAACCTATAGCAAGAAAAGGTCTACCAAGAATGATACGGATTTTGGAATTAACATTTACATCAACCTTCACATCCAAAACCAAGAAGTCAACATTATAGTAAAATTTGTCAATTTGGACCAATACATCCTCGATTACCCCTATAAAAGGTACTCTAACCGGGTTTTCCACTACTTCCTCACTAGGGCAGCTCTCCTTAGACTTACTAGACTCCTTTTTCAGGTTCCCTAGGCTTGGGGATTTGTTATATGATTTTCCCTGATCTAGTGGTTATGACATTCACTTCTATAAGGTTGTTTTCTTCCGATACTGAGGTTTGTACCATATGTTGCCCCTTTAGGATTTGGTTGAGCTTGAGTTGAAAATTTTCCACGCTCTCCTACAGCTAAGGCATTAGTCAACTTAGACGTGATTTTTTTATCTCTTTGTTTTCCTCAACTACCTGAGTGATCATAGTCTCAAACTTTTGATTTGTCTTATCCTGCACCTCTATAAAAGCATGTAAGGTGTCTTCTAAAGAGCTCCTAGAAGTTGTAGGTTAATATGAGTGTGTATTAAAAGTCCTAGGTGGCTAGAGAGGTTACTAGTTTTCAGATTTCCAACTAAAATTGGGGTGATTCCACCACCCAGGATTGTAGGTTTTCGAAAATGGGGTGTAGGGTTTTTTGTATGTGCCTAAGGCGTTACATTGTTCCTCATAAACCTCCCCATGTCAGCAAAAGTACTACATTCTTGCGCTAGATGATCAGTTCCACAACACAAAACAAAATCCTAGAGACTCAACACGGGATACATTCTGTGTAGATTTCAAGTCCTTAGTACGTAGGGTCTCTAGTTCTCTAGTGAGAGTTTCTACTTTGGCTCTAAGGCTATCCCATAAATACCTGTGCTAGTGGGATTTTCTGTGGATTGTAACCTATTGGTACTCTCAGTGGCTCTGGGTCCAGTCCAAGTATGAGTTTTTTCCGCTAGGGCATCTAGATATTCTATAGCCTGATCATGATCTTTTTGTAAAAATTCACAGTTACACATCATCTCTACGGATTGACGCTTCATATTTGTTAATCCCTCATAGAAATAGCTCACGATACGCCAACTCTCATAACATTGGTGGGGGCAAAGGGCTTGCAATTCTTTATATCTGTTGACGTCGAAAATTGTATAGACAAGATTCAAGCCAACTTAATAGATGGTTTGTAAGAGATAAATTGCTAAAATAGTAAAAAAAGAGATAAATCTGTATTAGAAAGAAAAGCTTATAGAGTGTGTATTATATGTCCTTCCCTCCTCCCATTAGGGAACCATTTAGTCATGCTTATAGGTTCCCAAAATAGCCCACTGGCCTCCAAAAATGGATTATCTACAATACTTTCATTGATCCTTCGTTGATTCTTTGATGTTGGTAAGAACAACTCATGATGAGGTTGCACGGGGAGCAATTTTGGCTGCTTGGATAGAGGGAAAATGATAATATTTGTATTCATTCCAGCATAAAGAATTCGGATCCCTTTCTCCTTCCATTAGCCTTTATTTATAAGCCTCTAATCAGGCCACTTGGCCCTTCCACGTCACATCAACTACAGTACCGAGCTGGGAAGGTACGCCAATGTCACCTTTTGATTGGTTGTCGAGCTCGACTTGTCAGGTCATCATGACTTTATCCTTACAGGTGGTCCCCAATAATTAATGCATTACGTAGGGGAGGATGCTAAGGTATTTGATTGGTAGTTTTAGGAGGTGATGTCATAGACCTTTTCATGTGCACTCTCCTGATTGGTGGGTCATATTTCCTGTCAGTGATCCTTTAATCATTATGTCTCCTGGTGAGGTCGGATTACCCCCAGGTCGGAGCTCGTTCTGGTGAGGTCGGATTACCCCCAAGTCGGAGCTCGTTCTGCTGAGGTCGGATTACCCCCAGGTCGGAGCTTGTTCTGCTGAGGTAGGATATCAACAATATCTTTCCTAAACTTGGTATAAAGTTTCACTTTCTTTTTGAGTGAATGATGAGATTTGCTTCTTAAGGGCGCTAGTTTTATGATGGGAAAAATATTTATTAAAGAATGCTTGAGTCATTTCAGCCTAGTACCAATCGACCGCGGTATCAACGAATACATCCCGCTTTTAGCTCGTTCTTTAAGTGAAAATTGAATTTTTTTTAACCTGACTGCGTCCGCTGTACCATGTTGATTGTGGAAGGTTGTTTCCACCTCCTCAAATTCCCTAATATGCACGCATGAATTTTCATTTTCAAATCCATGAAAAGTGGGAAAAAGTTGAATCATTCCCGGTTTAAGTTCCATACGTGGCATATTGGGCGGAAACATGATGCAAGATGTTTTGATGTGCGTGTGGGGTGAAGATAATCTTGTAAAGTCCTATAAGGCATATCGCCATGTTCACTAACAGTCATAGTGTCGTGTACTGTGGTGTTCGTGGCAATAGATGCAGTATCAAATATAGGGTTAGAAAGAGATCCAAACACTGAAAAAAGTCCTTCTGTAGAGCTTTCTTGCTCGTTTTGATCCCTGCTCATAAAATAAGAGAAAAACAGAACTATATGAGAATAAAATAAAAATAACAAATAAGAAAATTAAATTAACTAAAAACAACAGTAAATGAACAATGTTCGATCCCTTAGTGTTTGGTACCGTCTCCTCAACAACGACGTCAAAATTTGATTACGCCTGAAGAATAACGTGGTAATTGTATCACAGCTTTGGTGTGTCGATTCTACATGGAGATGGAAAAATACTCAATGGTTCAACAAATTAGGGTTTTTTGTGAATTGTTTGAAAATGATTTGTTTTTCGAAATAAAATTTAAATATCAATTGATCAAGTAATGAAATTAGAATCAATGAGTTAAAACAGTGAAGCGTTGGAATTTCCTCAATTTTATCGGATCATTCAACGTCAATTATTAATTTTTTATAACTCAATTAGAGGCTTTCATCCCGACACTCTAACCAGAAGATTTATCGTTAAAAACTAATTTAATTCAAATGTAACCTTAAAATATAACAATTTCTCACAAGTATTTATTGAAATTAGATTATAAATCGACCATATATATCAATCATATGGCAATAAATAATCACACAAATAAAATAAATTAAATTAAATTTGAACAAGTATTTTGATCATTCGATAGAAAAAACATGACTGATATCTATGAAAAATATAATAAGAGTTAAACCAATTTTAAAATAAATTTATGAAGAGAAAATCTAAACCTAAAAATGTTTAAAAAGAAAAATAACAAATTACATAAATAAAATACGTGAAATCACCAAATCCAATGAGTTCCTCCCTTACTTCACCAAATTGTTTATTTTTCATGAAGTTTTTGAGCCAAAAGATGAGAGAAAAGTGTATAGAGACGTTCCCAATATATATTTTACTGTTAATTATTTGTAAGAATCGAAAATTGGATGAAAATCACATCCAAATTGATTTTCAAAAGAGTTCCAATCGAGTAAGGAAAATTGCCTTTGCACGCGAATTTTTTGTCTCTGCACAGCAGTTAGTATTTTGATAATAACTTTATCTTCCAATATCCGACTTAAGCGATTCAAAATGATATGAAAAGATAACTCAAAGGCATACAACTTTGGTAGTAGTAGAATTCTTCCAATTTGGACGTTTAGTATGACAAAAATGGGTCTCAATCTTCTGCTAAAAATCTGGAATATATCTTGTGCGAATTGAAAATTGATTTCAATAATATTTTGATCATGTTCCACTCCTTTTTGAGTTCTAATTACATCAAATTGTCCCCTAACAATTTTCAAAGTATCTTCTTGTGGTTCTAATCAACTGTTGAGTATTTGCAATTTGGACCTCAAACTTTCATTTTCTCTCGTTTTGCTCACTTTTTCATTATTTCTTCCCAATTCCGCTACATTCATCAAGTTGTCCAGCAAAACATAAATTTCATAGAATTAAGCTATATTCCAACATATTAACCAATAATTTTTCATATTTTGACAGTAAAATAAGTGTGTAAAAACGCACTTATCAAATATATTTTTGAAAAGATATGTATGTTATCCTATATTATATCTGCATCGCATAATTATTTATTCTTGACTATTTACTGTGATTTTCAGCTTCTACTTAGGTATTTTTGACCTTAGCCTCGGTGAATACATGGAGCAGGAATTGTTGGTACGTGTTTCGAATCCGAAACACGAGGTAAGGTTTATAATCCTAATTTTATTGGTTACTTTGATTATGTAAGTATTAAATATGTGTTTTGATTGCTTACAGGTTTATTGGAAATCAATGTGGAGATTTTTTGGGTTTTGATACCCTACAAATCACAAGCAAAACCCTTTGAGTTTACTAAATTGAAATATTGACACCTCAATGGGATGACCAGAACCTAGAACTATTTGGGCAATTGGAAGTAGTCTAATTTAGTTAGAGCTGCTCGTGGCCCGTTTTCCCAATTCTTGGACGGCTTATAACTATTGGCCCATATATTGGTTTGGACTTGGCCTTTTTTCTTTTATACCTAATGTACCCCATATATTTGTTGCCCCATATTTGTGGTTGTTCACGTGTTATTCCCTTCCTCAAAAAGAAAGAAATCGACTGCTCCTTCTATCGCCTTTTGATTCGATTTTCTTTCTTCTTTTGCCTTTGTGGCTGCTTGAGTGGGTGGCTTTGTGGCTAGAATAACACCGTCACTTTGTGTCCTTTGTGGGTGCAACCGTAGCAACTGAAGTGTGGGCGAATAGTTGTGGTTCTTGTGGTTCTTGGGTCGTTAATTGAGGTGGTTGATTTCGATTGGATTGATAAATTGAATCCGGATTTCACAAATTAAAATAAATTCCGCTACACATTTCTCTATTGAAAGAGTTTTTTTTTTCAAACTTTCTTGAGTTGAAATTTTAGTTTTATGAGTGCATAAGTTCAGCAAATTATATCATCAAACTTTTCTTCGTTTTAATTTTTATTTGTTGTGAATTTTTATTTTGAATTTACAATATGACATATCAGTTTGAGATAGTCAATTGAAGCCCTCGATGTGAGGCTCAATCTTGTGCATATAAATATCTGTTTAGAATAGACACAAGTTAGCAATGTAAAAAATGGTTAATATAGATGATATGTAGTATGTTACAGGCTTGTGTCAGACCCGCCACATCGCTCTCCACGTGTCAGTAAGAGGTGGTCAACACCACGTCACGCGTCGTTCGAGGTGATTATACATGGGACGAGCTGATTGCGCATGACGAAGTGATCACATGAGGAATGAACTGAACACACGTCAACGAAAGAACCAGACTCATCCGTAAGCACATCGTGGATGTAAAGGCCCGCACTTCGCTTCTGCCTTGCCTCGCCCACCAAAGATCGCTTGTACAAAAATATTTCCAAAGTCAAATCCCTGACTGATGGAACGTGTGGCAGGACTCAAACGGTCAACTCAGCTGTCTTTGTCATAAACATTCAATGCCAACCAACCTATGGAGGGACCGGTTGACGCCTAGGATGGGACGAGCCCTAAGGATCTGGCAACAAGTGTCTCCTCATCCAACGGCTCTCCTCCTCCCATCCTTAGTATAAATACCCCCTTATTGTGCCTGAAGAAGCGTTGGAATCCTACACATTCGAATCACCACTACATTTCGAGATTAAGTATTTTCCTTCCTTAAATATTCGTACTTTTATCATCACACACTCTATCAACCATTTCCCGACGAGTGTTCCACCGTCGATGAACCCTTTCCGATTGGACCTTAACCTGACTTGACTGTCGGAGTGCTCGCGACCGCTCCCACCTCTCTAGGAAAGGCCACGGGTGGCTAATGACGTGCTACGTGTGTAGGGAAGAGCTGACTTGAAGACATGTTCTGTTGGCCACGTTTCAGAACCATTTTTCGAGGTCAACAGATTGACGCTGTCTATGGGAAACTTACTTTAACCACGAGTCTTCCAACCAAAAAGTTGCTTGAATATTCAGTTGATATTCCCCCATGAGAAAAGGGATTGGTTCTTGAAAAAAAATCTATACATTAAGCCTCGCTACATTTGCCACTTCGGATCATGAGTTCCAGCGATGAAGATGTGAATGCAAGAAGAGTAAGGGATGTCTCTCAGGAAGAGGTCATCCGAACAAATGTTACGCAGCAACGGTCTCACCACCGCTATTGTAGAGGTGGTAGAGCTACCATGCGTTTAACTGCCGAAGTGGCCCCTGTCAACATGAGGACCATTGTAGCCCAGAATGTAGCTATGCAGGAGCTCCTCATGCAAGTACAAAACCAGGGTGGTTTTCAAGCCCCACAAAATCCCCAACAATCAGCCTATAGACGAACTGAGGCTGAATCTAGCAGGAGAACTCACCTGAGTCCCCATTGAGAAAGAAGTGGGAATGGACACTTCCAATTATACTGTCGCTCCTACTTGTGACGCCCTTGCAGGAGAATACAATTTCCCTCCGGAGTATAAAGAGCAGCCCCAAAGGTCTGCCAGTGTTTTTGATCGAATCGGACGAGCGCTTAGAAATAGGAATCTGCCCCCGCATCAAATAGCTCGTCAGCAGGGACATGCACAGAGCCAAGAGGTTCAAGCCCCTTCACTTAGAACTAGGTGAGAGAGGCGAAACCTTGTGGATTGGGGGAACATAGCTGAAACGGTTGAGCATCCACCCCACCTAATAGTAGATGGGAACGATTTCGACGAACCCATTAGGTCGTATGAACTGGATGATGATGATGACAACCTGCCATTCTCCAGGGTGTTTCACACCTTTCCGATGCCTCATAACCTTGTCCCTCCTAAGATTCCCAAATACGAGGGAAAAGGGGATTCGAAAAACATCTCAACAAGTACAAAACACAAATGAGCCTTAGAGGCGCCTCGTCGGCTTTGAAATGTAGGGCATTCCATCTAACTCTTGGTGGAGCTGCTGAAGTGTGGTACAGTATATTGTCACCTCTTAGCATAAGAAGTTGGCTAGACCTGAAAAAGGCATTCCTAAACTAATATTTTTCAAGGAAAGATGGAGAGGCACCGATTCAACGCTTGCAAGACATGAGGCAAGCAGCAGGGGAGACTCTGAAGAGTTACCTTGCTCGCTTCACTGACGAGATAACTTATTGTGAGCAAGTCACAGACAAAGAGGCCCTTTCAACCCTAAAATGAGGACTAAACATGAACAATTTGTTCTGAAAGGACGTCCGAAGCAAGAACCCTTTGACAGATAATGAATTGGTGGAAATGATGAAGGTTGAGATTATCAACGAAGAAATGATTGACCACAGAAACAGGGCTGCCCAGGGCTCCCACTTCTTCAGAGGCAGATAGGAAGGAGACCCCACCTCTCAAATAGTAAGCCAGCAATGGACCCAGGCCGGATACAATACAGCTCCCACTTTGGGACAGGCACTAGCCACTCTAAATGCAATCCCCACCTTGGCTTATGAAAATGTTAGGCCATACACAAACAATTCGGTTAGAAACACTAGGCTATCCTCAACCTCTAGAAATAAGGGATAGGTGGGAGGCCTAGAGATAGGCCCCAGGAAGTGCGATCCTACTGTACCATTCATTGCTATTATGGCCATGACGTAAGCGAATGTAGGAGGATGAATAGGCCTACGAGCAACCCTCGTAATTCCAGGGATAACCGTTATCAAAGTAACAACCTGAGGCAAAGCCCCCCTAGAAGAGATAAAATGAGACGATACTCTCCCCACAATGACATAAACAATGATAGGGACAGTCCCCGAAACGGGCAACACCCCAGGAGAGATTCAGTCCCCTAAAACGAACAACCTGTTCGTGAGATTGACACCATTATTGGAGGACTCCATGTAGGAGGTGAATCAAAAAATGAACAAAGGAATTACACTAGGGAGGCGAGAGCCCCACCAATGGCTAGCTATATAGTAAGCCAATCACAAAGTGGAAGGGTTACAGAGCCTATTACATTCACCCAGGAAGATGCTGCAAATATACACTTCCCACACTGTGACGCCCTGGTAGTTAGAGCCGCAGTAGCTCACAACGGGCTGAAATGCATGCTAGCGGTTAATGGTAGTTCAGTCAACATCCTGTTTGGTACGACTTTTGACAAAATGGTAGTAGATCATGAGTTAACGCCGATGAGCTCGCCCCTTTATGGATTCACTGGGGACAACATCATCCCCAGAGGTAGAATCACTTTGGCTGTCGAAATGGGGGCTTTGCCCCAGGTGGCACACCACTTCATGGAGATTTTAGTTTTCGATTGCCAATCCGCTTATCACGGAGTTCTCAGTGTTTTGAAAACTGGACCGGTCGGTTCAACAAGGGAAAATCGGTCCAAAATTCGGTCCGATTAAGTGGAAAAACCCATAAACTAAAAAACCATACAAAAATCCCGTAACCCGACCGGTTTACAAAGAACCGTTGAACCGGTCCTAGTTTTATAGCATTTAAAAGTTCAATTTTTTTGTATAGAAAAAACCTTACTTTGATATTTGGTATGGTCCAATAATGCATTTACTATAGACTTTCCCATCTCTCTTGCCTTTTGAATCTTTCGATGTGGGATATGTTTCTTCAACCAATTAGCCTTTAAAGGTTAAATTTTAAAGAATTATTCTAATTCAAAATGCCTATATGACCCACTTTGCTATAATTTGCAAATTTTAATAGAATTAATATATTTACGAAATATATATTGTACAATATTTCAATTTTTATATCTTAAGGGTAAAATTTAGTATTTTACAGATGTACATTAGCTAATTAAATTGGTAAAGGTTTGTTGTATATTTATTTAAACATATATTTTAATTTTTTATGATATAATTAATATAAAAATTTTATAATTTTATATCACCGGTTCGACCCCGGTTTGACCCTTAAATCCTTAACCCTTTCCTTTTTCCGGGTCGATGCTCGGTCCAGTTTTTAAAACATTGGGAGTTCTGGGGAGACCCGCCCTAAAAGAGCTATGGGCAGTCACCTCCATCCATCACCTCTGCATGAAATTCTCCACAGAAAGAGGGATTTCCACTGTCCGAGGCAATCGGATGGGATCCAGGGAATGCTATCTTAATTCCTTGAGAAAGGCAGAGCCACGAGTCAACATGGTGCTAGATGTCGAAATATCGTCATGGCAGAGGCCAGATCCGAAATATCCCTAGAAGAGTTGGATCCCAGGGTGACTGAGTCAGAATCACAAACCACCCCAATAGAAGAACTTGAAACATTCCCAATGGACCCCCAAGATACATCAAAGGTGTTGCAGGTCGGAAAAGAATTGGAAGAGGATATCAAGGAAGAACTGAAAAATTTCATTCGAAAAGAATTCAGATGTCTTCGCATGGAGACATGAAAACATGATAGGGATAGACCCCAAGGTCAATTGCCATCATTTGCAAATTGACCCGAACTGTGCTCCACACAGGCAGAAGAGGAGGGCGTTGAATGCCAAAAGGTATTAGGCCCTGAAATAAGAGGTGGAGAGACTTATTAGAAATTTCTTCGTCTGTGAGTCCAACTATCCAAAGTGGATTTCGAACCTTGTACTTGTGAAGAAGAATAACGGCAAATGGAGGGTTTGTATTGATTTTTCCAACCTTAATCAGGTCTGCCCAAAAGATAGTTTCCCACTTCCAAGGATCGACTAGTTATTGGATTCGACTGCTGGGCATGGATTGTTAAGCTTCATGGAAGTTTGCTGATCAGTTGTGGCGACTTACCAAAGGCTAGTCAACAAGATGTTTGCTGATCAGCTTGGTATAATGATGGAAGTTTATGTCGATGACATGCTTGTGAAAAGCCTCCTAGCTAAGGAGCACAACAAACATCTGGCAGAGGCCTTCCATACCTTGAAAAGGTACCACATGAGGCTGAACCCCCTTAAGTATGCTTTTGGCATAGCCTCGGGAAAATTCTTAGGCTACATTGTGAATCAAAGAGGAATAGAGGCCAACCCAGAAAAGATCAAGGCTCTAATTGAAATGAGGTCACCACATGAGCCCAAAGAAGTGCAACGGCTCACTGGTAGTATAGCCGCACCGAATCGCTTCATCTCAAGGGCCACTGAAAAGTGCCTGCCCTTCTTCAAAGTCCTCAAAGGAGGCAAGTAGTTTCAATGGACGTCAGAGTGCGAAGAGGCGTTCCAAGATTTAAAAAATTGCCTGGGATAAACACCTCTTCTCAGCAAGCCAAAGGAAGGGAAACCTTTGCTATTATACTTGGCAGTAGTCGAAGGTTCGATCAGCTCGGTGCTTATGCTAGAAGAAGAAACACACCAATTACCAATCTACTATGTAAGTAGAGCCTTGCTGCCTGCCGAAGCGCATTACCCAGACATGGAGAAGTTGGCTCTTTTGTTGGTCACCGCTTCGCGAAAGTTGAGGCCATATTTCCAGGCCCATATATTCACATCCTAACGAATTTTCCATCGAGGCAGGCCCTTCACGTATCAGTAAGAGGTGGTCTACACCACGCCACGCGTCGTCCGAGGTGATTGTACATGGAATGAGCTGATTACGCATGACGGAGTGGTCACATGAGAAACGAACTGAACACAAGTTAGCGAAAGAACCAGATTCATCCGCAAGCACATCGTGGATGCAAAGGCCTGCACTCTACTTCTGCAACCGCTGCAACGCTTCGCCTACCTAGCCTCGCCCACCAAAGATCTCTTGTACAATGATCTTTGCAAAGTCAAATCTCTGACTGATGAGACGTGTGGTAGGACTCAAACAGTCAACTCAACTGCCTTTATCAAAGACATTCAATGCCATCCAACCTATGGAGGGACAGGTTGACACCTAGGATGGGACGAGCCCTGAGGATCTGACAACACGTGTCTCCTCATCCAACGACTCTCCTCCTCCCATCCTTAGTATAAATACCCACTGCTTGTGTGCCTAAAGAAGCATTGAAATCCTACACATTCGAATCACCACTACATTTCGAGATTAAGTATTTTCCTTCCTTAAATCTTCGCACTTTTATCATCACACACTCTATCAACCATTTCCCGGTGAGTGTTCCATCGTCGGCAAACCCTTTCCGGTTGGACCTTAAACTGACTTGACCGTCGGAGTGCTCATGGTCGCTCCCAACCCCTCCGGGAAAGGCCATGGGCGACTAACGACGTGTTACGTGTGTAGGGAAGAGTTGACTTGAAGACCTGTTATGTTGGCCACGTGTCGGAGCCATTTTTCGAGGTCAACACAGTCTACAAATTTGAAAATTGTCATTCTGAAAATGATATCATACTAATCTTTGAAAAACCTCATAAATCAAGGAAATCGTGAATTTTATTAATCTGATGCATGGCAATGATTCCAAACTCATTGTGAACAACTCCTGCAAAAAAATCTGGAAATTTAAACAAGAATACTTTTTAGCTACATTTAGCAATTGAACAAGAACCTCCTCATGGCAATTAATTAGGTTTGAATTAAATAAAGAGTCTTGAGAAATTTCTCAAAATTATTCTCTTTCTTGGTATTTGATATTTAAAAATTTTGTATTTCCCCGGTAAGCTGCCGCTATGTCACTAACATTGTTGCCAACGTTCAATCCTGCAACAAATTGAAGGACCCCATGACTATGAGCAAATTTATCTCTTTTTGTATATTATTTGCCGAGCTAATAAAGTTTTTCTGACATGTACTTCGATCCCAAGGTGTATCTTGTCAATTGGATAAAAATTTCACATCGATTAAAGATAGAAAACATAGATTAATTTATTAGGGTTTAAACTACTGATCTTGATAAGATTTATCTTTTAAGTTAGAATTCTAAATCTTAACATGGTATCATAGCCCATTAAACTCTAACGAACAATTCGATCCAATTAAGATTCATAAAAATGAGCGCACGAATTTCAAGACTGGTTTGTTCAAACGAGCCACCATCTTGCGGGACATGTTAATGGATAATATCCTACATCAAATAAAAATGAAAATATAGGCTAATTTAATTCGATCCGACTAAGACTCAAAAAACGAGCACACGAATTTCAAGATTGGTATGCTCAAACAAACCACAGTCTTATGGTGGTATGTTAAAGGATAAAATTCAATATCGATTAAAGATGAAAATATAGACCAATTAATAAGAATTTGAGCTACTCCTCTTATAAGGTTGACGTTTTAAGATGGAACTCCAAATCTTAACATGGTATCAGAGCCAATTAAGCTCAAACGAGTAGTTCGATCATTTTAAGACTCAAAAAATGAGTACACAGGCTTCAAAATTGAACTTTAATTGACGTAAGATTTTATCCGTTAACATTCTAAATATGGCCGTGCTCCTTATTTTCTATTCAAAATTTTGAAAACCAAAACATACTTTTGCAGGCTAAAATGAAACTTAATAGAGCAATATGGGGCTTACCACTTGGAAAAAGATGGAAAAATTGGTGTATGGACAAGGGATTAAGACCGCAACATAACTGCAGCAGATATTTTCTTCAGGAACCTCTCCATGACACGAGAAATGGACAATCCGCCATAGTTATGGCCAACGAGGATCACTTTCTCTTGTCAGGGTAAAGAAGCCATGAATCCGCCGAAGGCCTGAAATATTCAGATACAAACGGAACATCAAACACATGCTTCGGGTTGATTCCCGAGGCAGCCAAATCAAGAGCTGTGACATTATGGCGTGATGATCTTGTTGAAAAACAGTGGAGAATAAACCGAGAATTGAGGAATAAACAAACCAAAGTTGCAGCAATTAAACACGAACTCGAAGACAAGAAATCAAACTTGAAATATCCACCAAAAGACTTGATCACGATACCGTTGTCCTCAAACAATATTTGCCCCCTTTAGGATTGAAAAATGCTTGAAGGGATGATGGCAAATGGTTTGCAGGATTTAAACAAGCCTTGCAAGGATTAATACTCAAGCAATTAAGTATAATCCTCCAAAATTTAAGAATACAAAGGAAAATATGAATATGAAAGAAGAACAATGACTTTGATCTTTAATTGGAATGTATTTATGAACTTATCTTGATTTTCATATCTTAATCCTTGAACACCATTGTCCTATATATAGGCAATGATCAAATGCACGAAATAGTGCCAAAAAATAAATGAAAAGACACCAAGTTCAAAAACCAAACGGGAAAAAACGGCCAAAAAAAACTGCCAGAAAATTGTACCATGCGGCTGCATGGTACAAACCCATGCAGCCGCATGGTATAAAACATACCGGGACAAAATGTCCAGGTATATAGCCATGCGGCCGCATGGACCAATGAACCATGCGGCCACATGGTTGATTATATATATATATTTAATTCTTTTCCCATTTTAATTCCAATAACCATTTTATTAGTTTTTGAACAACTTATTTCCAACAATCCCCCACTTGTTCAAAATCTAATAAAATCTCATATTCAAAATTGTACGATACTAATGCATAAGGATTAGATATCTTTCGATTTGAATCTAACCATAGTGTAAGCCAAACAAAGCAAAGTCGGAATCAAAGGTAGCATGAAGCTTTGAACCATTTGTTCCAAATGACAATACCGGTTCGAACACACACACGAGTATCACGTGTTCTCAAATTTCTCAAACTCGCTTAGCGCTATTATGGCCTTGCGCTAATCCTTTTTTCAATAAACTTTTAAGAGAGAAACTCTAACTCTCTATTGAGAGGCACCACCTCGAAGTTTATTTAGGTGAAGTTCTTCCATTATCTATGTTACTTTTAAGATACTTTTTATTAATACTGAACTTCATTAAGAGTTTAAAACTCATCCATCACTTCAGTAACAACCAGCGTTATAACTAGGATAGGGTTATTGCACGGATATCAATATGTCGAAACTATCCACATGTCGAATGACTTGTTATTACCCTTTGAACCCATGAATTACTTTTGAGTAATGATGGGTAGGGTTGCCATCACTGGTGGACCTTTTTAGTTTAAGAGTTTCAACCCCATCCTACTTGTAGTAGAATTTACTAAATCTCTATTTAGAGGTTTAGTTAGAGGATCCGCTAAATTCTCAATTGATTTTACATAATTTAGGGAAATTATTCCACTCTTGATTAATTTCCTTATGTAATCGTGTCTTAGACTCATATGTCTAGATTTTCCATTGTACACTTCATTATATGCTTTTGCTAACGTGGCTTGACTATCACACATGATATGTATAGAAGATATTATCTTTGGTCCCAAAGGTATCTCGTATAAGAGTTCCTTAAGCCACTCAGCCTCTTTCCCGATTCTCCGATAGTGCAACGAATTCGATTCCATAGTTGAGTGTGTTATACATGTCTTGTTTCTTTGATTTCCAAGAACAAATTTCCCCCACCTGAGTAAACACCCAACTTTGAAGTGGATTTACTTTCACCCGTACTAGATATCCAACTAGCATCGGTAAATCCTTCCAATACAGAGGAATTTAGTATATTGTAGACCTAAATTCTTGGTTTTCTTCAAATATCCAAGAACTCTTCCAATGGCCTTCCAATGGTCATTGCTCGGATTACTAGTAAACCTACTAAGTTTGCTAATTGCAAACGCTATATCTGGTCTCGTGCATTGAACAGCATACATGAGACTACCAATGGCACTTGCGTATTCCAGTTGAGCAATTTCTCTTCCATCATTTTTCATAAGCTTTGAACTTGAATCAAGTGGGATACTACAATTTTTTATGTTCAAATGTTTGAACTTATTTATCACACTCTCTATATAGTGTGATTGACTTAAATAAAAACCCCCACTATTTTTGGTAACCTTGATACCTAAAATAGTATCCACTTTTCCAAGATCCTTCATCTTAAAAATGGAAGATAGAAACCTCTTCGTCTCTTTTATCCCATCCATGTGATTACACATAATCAACATATAGACAAATAAATATCACATAATTTTCACATACTTTACAATATAAACATTTGTCTACACTATTATGTTTAAAGCCAAAAGAAATTATCGCTAAGTCAAACTTCTCATGCCATTTCTTAGGTGCTTGCTTCAAACCATATAATGATTTTACTAACTTGAACACCTTATGTTCATTTCCAGGTAAAATGAACCCTTCAGGTTGTTCCATATAGACCTCCTCATCGAGATCCCCATTCAAAAATGCCGTCTTGACATCCATTTGATGAACATGCAAATCATATATCGAAGCTAGAGCAAATAATATCCTAATAGATGTTATTCTAGCTACCGGTGCATATGTGTCAAAATAATCGATTCCTTCCTTTTGTCGATAACCTTTGGCTACTAATCTAGCCTTAAAGGTATTAAGAGAACCATCAATATTATACTTTCTCCTAAACACCCATTTGCAACCTATAGGTTTAGATCCGGGTGGCAAATCGACAAGTTCCCATGTCTTATTTGACATTATCGAATCCATTTCGTCCTTAATGGCATCTTTCCAAAAGATGTTATCACGCGAAGTCATAGCTTCTTTTTAAGTTTTAGGATCAGTTTCCACTTGTAGAACAAAAGGAATTGTTCTTACAACATTCACACTATTTTCCTCTACCAAATAAAAGGAAATAAGTTGAGAGTCAATCTCATCCGATCCCAAGGACTTCGCTATTCGAGTTCTTTTGCTTCTTCGTGGTTCACTAGATTCATTAACATCTTTAGAAGATGTTTCATCTTGTGTTCCACTTGAGCTAGGGATATCATTATGAATTTCCCTCAATTCGTTATCCGAAGATAATGAATTCTCAAAGAACTCCACATCATTTGATTCGATAATCACATTGGTTTCTAAGTTCAATAACCTGTAAGATTTGCTATTATTAGCATATCCTACAAAAGCACATTTTATGCCTCTTGGACCCAATTTGGTCCGATTAGGATTTGTGTTCTTACAATAAGCAAGACACCCCCACACTTTGAAATAACCAATGTTTGGTTTTCTTCCTTTCCACAATTCGTAAGGAGAAACCTTAGTATTCTTAAAAGGAATTCTATTCAAAATCCTACATGCACTCAATAATGCTTCACCCCATAAATTAAATGGCAACTTAGCATACATCAACATAGCATTAATCATATCAACTAAAGTTCTATTTTTCCTTTCAGCCAAACCATTTTGTTCGGGTGTCCTAGGTGCAGAACATTGATGAACTATTCCATGTTGTTCACAAAATGAGTTAAAATCACTAGAAAAATATTCACCTCCTCTATCACTTCGTAGAATTTTTATTTTCTTACTTAGATGATTTTCTACTTCATTTTTATATGTCTTAAACATATCAAAAGCCTCATGTTTATGCTTGATTAAATAAACATATGTATACCTAGAGTAGTCATCAATAAAAGTAATAAAATATCTATTACCACCTCTAGTCAACATTCCATTTAATTCACATATATCGGTATGAATTAATTCTAAAATATTAGAAGTCCTATTAACCCTTTGATATGGCTTCTTAATCATTTTAGATTCAATACATGTCTTACATTTATAAGCATCTTTTTCATTATATGAAATCATGTCACATTTTAACAAACGTTTCATAGTACTTTTACTTATGTGACCTAATTTAGCATGCCATAATGAAAATGAATCAACAACAATATAAGCAAAGTCAACTTTTTTATTTAAAGATTTGTCAATAGTACAAAGTTTGACAATTCCTTCACTAGAATAGCCTTTACCAACAAATTTCCCATTTAGGGATAGTACAAGTTTACCGGATTCATAAACACATTTTATGCCCGATTTTCCTAAGAGATCTCCGCTAACTAAGTTCCTATTCATATCAGGAACATGTAGTACATTTGTTAAGGTAACCGTCTTGCCGGAAGTGAAAGTGATATCCACATTTCCTTTTCCATACACCTTGGATCTGACCTCATTACCCATTTGAATCTCTTGTTCTCCATCAATTTCGAAATAAGTCTTGAATAATGACTTGTCATATGATACATGTATAGTTGCACATGTATCATACCACCACCCGAGAACCTTTCCCTTGATAGCATTGATTTCACTAACGGTAGCCACAATATTGTCTTCTTTGATGGAGTTCACTTTTCCTTCGGTGTTGTTCTTTTTCCGGTATCGACATTCCTTTGCATAATGTCCAGATTTCCCACAAACAAAACAACTACCTTTGGTCTTCTTCTTGGAATTGTTGAAATTCTTTGAAGGCTTTCTCTTGTTGGTTTTAGTAGACGGTTCAGATTTCTCCACGGCATTGGCTTTAGATGTACCTTCATAAGAGTTATCACTCTTATCTCTTGCCCTTGATTCCTCTTCAATTTGAAGATGTTTTTGCAATTGTTCCAAAGAGTAATCTTCGGAACTATGCATGATTTTCTTCCGGTATCCTTTCCAAGTTCCGGGAAGTTTGGCAATAATAGCCCCCACTTGGAAAGTTTCCAGAATTTCAATCTTTACCGCCTTTAACTTATTCACAAGTACTTGCAATTCATGAATTTGGGGAAGTATGGGAATATTTTCAAGAAACTTGAAATCAAAATACCTCGAAATTAGAAATTTCTTTGTTCCCTCTTCTTCGGCTTTGTATTTGTTCTCCAAAGCATTCCAAATTTCCTTTGCCGATGAAGTGTTGGTGTAGAGATCATATAGCCGGTCCGATAAAGCATTTAGAATGTGACCACGGTATATAAGTTCATCTTCTTGGCGTTTTTGTCTTTCAGCCCTTACCGCATCAGTTTCTCCATTTGTAGGTTCCGGTAATGGTGCCAATTACGGATCAAGTATGTAGAAGATCTTCAAGGTTGTAGTAGAAACTTCGGTTTGTCTTGCCACCTTGTGAAATTCGTTCCATCGAAGCGATCCAATCGTACAAGGTCTTGATTCATCAACTTGATAGTAGCCATCGTGCTTTAGATTTCTCCATTTACAAATTATTGTTTGAGATTGTTGAAAAGCAGTTGGAGAATAAACGAGAATTGAGGAATAAACAAACCAAAGTTGCAGCAATTAAACACGAACTCGAAGACAAGAAATCAAACTTGAAATATCCACCAAAAGACTTGATCACGATACCGTTGTCCTCAAACAATATTTGCCCCCTTTAGGATTGAAAAATGCTTGAAGGGATGATGGCAAATGGTTTGCAGGATTTAAATAAGCCTTGCAAGGATTAATACTCAAGCAATTAAGTATAATCCTCCAAAATTTAAGAATACAAAGGAAAATATGAATATGAAAGAAGAACAATGACTTTGATCTTTAATTGGAATGTATTTATGAACTTATCTTGATTTTCATATCTTAATCCTTGAACACCATTGTCCTATATATAGGCAATGATCAAATGCACGAAATAGTGCCAAAAAATAAATGAAAAGACACCAAGTTCAAAAACTAAATGAGAAAAAACGGCAAAAAAAAACTGCCAGAAAATTGTACCATGCGGCTGCATGGTACAAACCCATGCAGCCGCATGGTATAAAACATACCGGGACAAAATGTCCCGGTATATAGCCATGCGGCCGCATGGACCAATGAACCATGCGGCCGCATGGTTCATTATATATATATATTTAATTCTTTTTCCATTTTAATTCCAATAACCATTTTATTAGTTTTTGAACAACTTATTTCCAACAGATCTTGGTAATGGCACTAATTTGTACCAGCACCAGGCTCCATAGCCTGATGATGTATGAACCAGCACAAAATGGGACTCGATCTTGCAAATACACCTTTCTATTCTCCATGCCTCCTTTGCAAGATTTATGCTATCAACCTTTGTAGCAAATAGAGAAGAAATTTTCAACAAAGGACGAATAGAAAGTTCTCTGGTCATTGAAATCGTGCTCCTATTCAAGTCGGTCATAGAAAAGTTGCGACCTTTGTGAAAGGATGTTCATATGCTTATAATACATTTCATTTTGCATATCCTCATCGTTGTGACATAAGATTGTATTCGTTTCCAGTTGATACAAATTTCAAAAATCTTGGAAGGCTTGCTGCAAAAAATGGCAGTGGGATTCTCTTCAAAAGTGAAATTTGCATCCACTTTTAACCGAACTCCATTATACCCTGGAATATAAATTTGATAGCCCTTGGCTTATTTGGAACTTTTTTTTTAGAAATAAGCCGCACACAAACATGCTTTATTGTGTGTGATTTTTCAACACAATCAAGTATCAGAATTTCATGAAGCAATAGAACCAGAACGGTCAGTAAGTATGCTAAATATTTGAGCTAATAAATTCAAGGCCTTGATAGATACTTACCCTTGAACAAATTTGTTAAGGGATATAATCCCACATCGAATAAAGATGTTGACACAGACCAATTAATAAAGATCTTGGGCTATTCCTCTTAATAAAGTTGACCTTTTAAGATGGACCCTCAAATCTTAATAAAATTGATAATTGAAATCGAGGAATTTCATCACTAGGTTTAATTTTAGGAGTACATGTGTAGCAGCCACAACCCCTTAACCTTATTGCCTGGGAAGGGAAATGAGACTGATTTATAAGTGAAAGGACCAGTCCCAATTGGTACGAGGCTTTTTGGATGAAAGCCCAAGAACAAAACCGTACGGGCTAGGTCTAAAGTGAACAATATCATAACAAGTAAACAGGAATGTTACAACATGAAAGAAGAAAATTCACAATTTTATTGGTAGCCATTGTATTCTCTCTGAAAATATTATTTATTCACAGAAAATAAGCTTACTCGAGAGCATAAACTTACTCAAGAAAGCCAAAGTGATAGATACAAAGCACATACACATGTATTCATATAAACAGATGTAACTTCGTCTAGAGTCTAAATCCTGAAATGAGATATTTAAATGTTCTCAATATCAAGTTTCCCGAAGTTACTACGTGCCCTTTTGGCCAAAAACTCCCCCCAGCTATAAGGCTTGTACTTGGCAGGGTTTTGCTTGTTTATCAACTCCTCCAGGGGTTCCACCCAAGTAGAATTTGCGGGATTCAGGAAGAACGGAATTGAAAATCTTTCCTTCTCAGAATTAACCATCACCCTGTGTTCCACACTTTCATACTCATCATTGCTCCAAACCTGTAATTTTTCTCGTAACAAGTGACATAAGGCAACCAAATAAGAATAAGAAAACTCATTTCGTGATTGAAGTCTAGAATTTTGCTTTAGTTTATCTTTAATACATAGCTAAACAGGGAAAATTTAAGTGAAATAATAACTGAACAAAATAAAATTTGTACCTGGATCAAGTCACCGACGTTGATGATATAAGCATTAGGAGTAGGCTTGACAAGAATCCACTCTCCATCCGTTTTCCTCTTCACTTCAAGTCCTCCAACCTCATCTTGACCAAGAATGGTCAAAGCAATGGGGTCCTTGTGTCGACCAACACCGAGCACTAAATGAGGAGCAGGACATGGAGGATAGCGATTGAGCCTCAGAAAGCTAGCATGATCCTTAAAGATTCCATTAAACCGAGTCTTTGGCAGGCCTAAGCTCAAGGCGATGAGTTCAAGTAGTTTGTAAGCTAGTTTTACCATTTCTTCAGCATACGCTTCACTAGCCTCCCTGCAAGAAGCAGTTCATCAAATTATGTTACCAGAGTAATAATGCCTTTCCGGGAATATATGTCTGGATTGTTAAGCTGAGAAATTCAGTCTCTAATGATCAAGCAACATAAATTCGTTCTAAAATTGTTCAACAGAATGGAGTAGATATAGTTTCGAAGTGAAATTTTTTTCGCAGTTTTTCATTTTCAAAATGAGGCTAAACAGATGATGAAATAATACACTATAGATCTATAAAATTTTAGTACACTGAAATTCCTGAATATTTCAATGGATCCGGTTCAATCCAAACTAAACTTACTTTAATTCTGGAAGGTCTTCAGGCACTGATTCATCAACTGGTTCAGTTCCTTGTCATCAGACTGATGAGGAGATGGTATACTTGTAGGTTTCTTTACAGTAAGATCAAACACTTCTTTCCAGTCTCGTACATTTTTAGTATGCTCAGTATCATAATATCCCAAAGGGTTGACTTCATTTCTACCGACCCTCTTCTTCTCCCCTTTTGACAAACCAAAGAATTTCCTCGCTGCTAATTCAATCTTTTCACGACACTTTAACGGCACTCCATGGTTGATCACCTGGAAAAAACCCCAGTTCTTGCAAGCATCACCTATCTCAGCTACTAAACTTGAAAACTCAGCCTCAGTATCACATGAATTCAGTGGTGA
This sequence comes from Fraxinus americana, assembly GCA_035079005.1. Taxonomy (NCBI): domain Eukaryota; kingdom Viridiplantae; phylum Streptophyta; class Magnoliopsida; order Lamiales; family Oleaceae; genus Fraxinus; species Fraxinus americana. The sequence continues at coordinate 9,061,908 of CM068714.1, forward strand.
AAGATCAATTAATGGGATGCCTTCGGCTTCGGTGACGATAAGTTTAGGCTGGTGTTCAGAGGCTTGGATGTATGCAGGATCCACTTCTCCCATGGCTCAATTGTTCGGAGATAGTTTGATAATACGTACGTCTTTTGAGTTAACAGTGGAAGTTAGTGCAATTAATCATATATATTAGTGGTAATACTTTGTCAATTATTGACATATACATTGAACTTGGGACACAATACGTTATAATGGAACCAATCCCAAGTAACGTGTCAGCTTGCCTTTTGTAAGTTTCCAAACCTTGGATCACCTAAAGATGATATTTATTCTACCCTTCAAATTTGACTAAGTCATTTCAAAATTATCTTATTCTAATCATTAATGAACTGAGACAACCATAACAATGCCATACATCCATACAGATAAATAAAGAAAATTATGACTTTTATTTAGCTGATGTATGAACGGATTTCAAATTCATGTAAAAGTCTAGGAAAGTGAATTTTTGCATGTCCTCTAGAAGAATACTTGTCAGCTATATCTACTGGTGTCAAAGTGGGCCAGCTGGGTCTGGAAGGGTCCGTGTGGTTGCCAGCCGGCCCATTTTGACACCACTAGCAATCGTAGGACTTGAACAAGAAGCTCAAATGTATCATGAGACAAAGTTTGATCAATAACTGTTCAAATTGCCATCCAGGATTCTGAAATTTTATTTTATTTCACAGAACATAAGCTTACACAATATAGCAAAGATCTAGGTTTGTAAGTGTGCGCGTACACAAACTCATATTAGATACATATGGGCCATGAACATGGTAACTTCTTTAAAGTGTGAATCCTGAAATGATAAATTTGAATTTTTTCGATATCAAGTTTATTGAGATTACTGTGTTTTCAGGTGGCAATGAACTTTCTCAAACTATAAGCCTTGTACTTGGCAGGAGTTATGTTCTACACATTTGTACTTGTCGTTGCTCCAAATCTGTATTAATATTCATGTAACATATGGCATTAGGCATCCATATAAGAAACAGAGAACTCATTCAAGCAGAAATTTCTTATGCACGGCTAGAACCTATATTTTGCTCAAGCCCTTAGGATTTTTCCACATAACTAAACAGAGAGAACTAAAATAGGATTAAATGAAATATCTACAGCAGCAAAAATCATATTTCAGAATCGTGAAATGATACGTAGATAATGTCCTCAACTGTGGTAATACAAGCATTATGAGTAGGTTTGACAAGAATCCACTCTCCATCTGTTTTCCTCTTCACTTAAAGTCCTCCAAAATCATTCGAGCAAGGATCATCAAGTCACTGGCGTTGTTGTGTTGACCCACACCGAGCACTAAATGAGGAGTGGGGCACAGAGGATATTGATTGAGCTTGATATAGCTTAGTATTATCCTTAAAAGAAGCCATTCAATCAAGTTTTTGGCAAGCCCAAGTTCAAGGCAATTAGTTAGATTAACTTGTAAGCTAGTTTTTCCATTTCTGCTGCATATTATTCACAAGCCTCCCTGCAATAGGCAATTCACTTAAAGTTTAAACACACACAAATTATGTTATCACTATCAGACTAATAATGTTTTTCCAGTGCTATAAATCTGGATTATTAAAAGTAATTCGGCACACTGAATCCCACTTTAACTAAAAGTTTAAGTGAACAGATAAAGGTTTTGTCATTTATTTACAGATATTTTCAACACAACATGTGAGGTCGGACTCTTTTTTTCTCCTTTTACAGTGTGTGTCATTGATACCATACAACAAAACTTTTTAGTATTTTTCACATGGTCAAAGTGAAAGAACCTAAACTTCCTTCACCACACCCTTGCTTCTTACTTGGGACCCCGGTAACATCTCAAGAGGTCTCCAGTATTGAGTAAATATCCATTTCGGTTAATTATAAAAATATTAAACAATATATAAGTGCTTAGGATTCTCTTTTAAGGTTGACATATTATGTAGTCTTAATACCGAGTAAATGCAAATGGGGGCGATCTGATTTCATTTTCTCCCTCCAACTTGTAACCTCCCAGACTAATTATACCACAATATTGAATGGTCAATTATTTAAAAATTTAAACAATCAGAGAAGTGAGACTAATCTATTTATATCTTCAAGTATGTATTGGTTTGTCTTTCTCAAAATCAAGCTAAACAGGGATGAAATCGCTACAATACATACACATCAATGTGATTTTAACAGTGAAGATTCCTGAATATTTCTATGGAGTTCCATTGAATCTAAACATACCTTAGTTCTGGAAGATATTCAGGCCACTTGTTAATCAACTCTTTAAGCTCCTTATCCTCAGGCTTATGAGAAGATGGTATAATTGTTGGATTCATTACAGTAACATCAAACACTTATTTCCAGTCCCCTGACATTTTTAGTATGCTCAGGATATGCTTCATCTCACTGACATTCTTCTTCTCCTCTTCGACAAACCAAAGAATTTCCTCGCCGATAATTCTTCTGACGACATTTTAATGGTACCCCGTGGTTGATCCCCTGGAAAAACCCAGTTGTTGCTAGCATCAGCTATCTCAGCCACTAAATTTGGAAAACTCAGCATCAGTATCAGGGATATTCAATGGAGAAAGATCGATCAATGGGATGCCTTTGGCTTCAGTAACGTCAAGTTCAGGCTGGTGTTCAAGGGCTAGGATGAAGGCAGGATTGTCTTCTCCCATGGTTGAATTGTTTGAAGATACTTTGATAGTTTCTTTTCTAAGATAACAGTGGAAATTAGGTTCACTGAATCGTGTATTAGCTGCAATAATTTGTCAACTATTAAATATACGGTGAACCTGGACACAATACGTTGTTATGGAACCTATATCAAGTTACGTTGTCAGCTTACTTCTTGTAAATTTCTGAACCTGGGATCAGATCCTTTTATCTTTTAACTTCACTCCAGGGGCCATGTTCAATCATCCAGTGTTGGAAATACTCATATTATAAAGACTCAATTTGCTGATCCATATTTGTCACCAGACAACCTTATCTCCCGCAACATGTTATCTTCATTTTAAACGTTTATCTGTCTCACTAACATAGTTGTCAGTGTCCAATCTTGCAACAAATCGTCAGGCACCATACCTGGAGCAAAATTCATCAATTTTTTTTTTTTTCCTAATTTTCATCACTACTGACCTAAACAAAAATATAAGTTACTTTATGGTCCAATTTAGTTTTACTTAAATCACAGAGAACACCTTGAAAGAGACAAAAGCCCGATCATTTACAAAAACCTATGGAACAACGACAGAGAACGACAATGAACATCACAAGTTTCAACTGGTTTCTCTCCGTCTTCTATGGGCAATTTACTGAAGCTTTGAAATTGAGCAGAGACATTTTCTTATTGTAAATAATATTTATTTGTGCCAAACTCCAACAGTGGCGTCTCACAACGACTAACATTATTTACAGTTGCAAGTTCGTCGAGGTAAATAATAGTACTACTGTTTTCAACCTGTCCCCAAAAGTCCAAAACTAATATTTCTTTCATGGTAAACTCCTTTTTACTTGTCGTATTTATAGTTTTTTTTTAAGATAAATGAAAAGTTGTTGGCATTTTTATGCAATTTATCTTCTTTCATACATAATAATTGTGTTGCAGATACAATTTTTTTGATGCATTGGAACGAATTTGAGCTCCCGTGACAAAAGAAATGGATGGATAAAACCCTTTACCACTTTATTGCATATATCGTATTTGTTTACAAGAAGAGTATAGTTGCACATTGCTATGTTCAAATGATCATTCCAGGATTCTGAAATTTTTATTTATTCAAAGATCAAAGTTAACAAAAGCCAGCAAAAGCTGTATTCGTAACTCATAAGCACATATTACAAATATAGATATTCATACGGGCACATGAACAGAAGTAACTTCCTCAGAAGTTTATATCCTGAAATGATAAATTTGAATGTTTTCGACATCAAGTTTCTTGAAATTACTGCGCTTTCTGGTGACAAAAAACTTTCCCCAATTATAGGCCTTGTATTTGGGGTTTTCTTTGTTTGTCAGCTCTTCCAGAGGTTCGACCCAAGTGAAATGTGCAGGATTCAAGAAGAATGGAATCGAAAATCTTTCCTTCTCAGAATTCACCATCACTCTGTGTTCCACACTTTCGTACATATCGTTGCTCCATACCTAAACATATAAATATTCATGTACCAAATCGTATTAGGCTACCGTATAAAAATGAAAAACAAGAAAACTCATTCAAGACAACCCATTGGGATTTCTCTCCAATTTGGTCCTTGAGAAATTTCCTATTGGGATTTCTTGTATCTGAATTTAACCTAGAATTTCTCTTCAACATTATCAATAATACATAACTAAACAGGGAGAAAACATAACAGGATTAAATGAAATAACTAAGGCCACAAAAATCAAATTTCAAAATACAGATATGATACCTGGATAATATCACCAACGTTGATGATATAAGCATTGGGAGTAGGTTTGACAAATACCCACTCTCCATCTGTTTTCCTCTTCACTTCAAGTCCTCCAACATCATCTTGAGCAAGAATGGTCAAGGCACCGGCATCCTTGTGTCGACCAACACCCAGTACTAGTTGAGGGACGGGACATGTTGGGGCAAACAAGTCCCACATCGGTTGTGGGAAGAAAATAAATCCACCATATAACTCAAGTGGGCTACTCCACCCATTGCCAATTGGTTTTGGGATGGAACCTCACTTGGGCCTGGTAGAGTGGGCTTGGGCCTTGGGTAATTGCTCTCAATAATTCCCTAACAGTGGTATCAGAGCCCAGGTTGTGTGGCTAGATAAATCGAGGTGGTGGAAAATTCTCATGAGATGGTAGATCCATGGTAACGTAGTGGGTGCAGGCTACGATGGATTATCTCGATGAGTGGTGATTTACCTCGTGAGCCTTATTTGAGGGAGGGATTGTTGAATTTCAGATTTGATAGAAGAAATTATGAAGAAGAAAGAGATGAATTCTTCCTTTTCTATTCATTGATTAAAAACGAACTGAAAATGATTACATTTATAGGAATTATTCTCAACAGTTTTAACTAACTAACTAACTGTTTTTATTCTAACCAATTCTAACTAACTAACTAACTACCAAACTGATTCCTTTGACAACTTAAACGGGTATGACTTCATCTTGGTTGAGCTGCTGTCTTGGCTTGGCTAGAGTTGAATATTCTGGAGTTGAAGCTGATAAAGCTGAAGCCTTCTCAGCTTCGTAAGATCCCCCTCAAGAGGGGCATGTATGTCAAGGATGCCCATCTTGGAAATGTTTAATTTGAACAATGTGGAGCCAAGAGGTTTTGTCAAAATATCTGCTAACTGATGCTGGGTAGGAACATGGATGATCTTAATCAAACCAGCTTGAAGTTTCTCTCGAACAAGATGACAATCTATTTGGATATGCTTGGTTCTTTCGTGTTGAACAGGATTAGTAGCAATGGAAAGTGCTGACTTGCTGTCAGTATACATGAGTGCAGGATAATCATGATTGATACCTAAGTCCTGTAGAAGGTAAATCAGCCATTGGACCTCACAGGTTGTAGAGGCGAGTGCCCTGTACTCAGCTTCAGCAGAAGACCTACTGACTGTAGCTTGTTTCTTGGATTTCCATGAAATTAAAGATTCACCAAGGAAAATAGCAAAGCCAGTAATACTGCGCCTAGTATCAATGCAACCTGCCCAGTCACTATCACTGTAAGCTTTGAGATGCAGCTTTGAATTGCTGGAGAAGAATAACCCTTGGCCGGGTGTAGCCTTGATGTATCTGAGAACTCGGTAAGCTGCATTCAAATGTGACTCAGTAGGTTTGGACATAAATTGACTTAGGACTTGGACTGAATATGACAGGTCAGGTCTTGTGATTGTGAGGTAGATCAATCTGCCAATGAGCCTTCGATAGACTGCGGGATCAGGTATGAAGCCACTGCTGTCTTCAGAACTTAACTTGAGAGTTGAATCCATGGGGAATGCTACAGGTTTGCACCCAGAGAAACCAGAGTCTTCCAATATATCTAGAGCATATTTTCTTTGACAAATGCTTATTCCCTTCCGTGATCTAGCAACCTCTAGACCAAGAATATACTTTAATTCGCCTAAGTCCTTAATTGTGAACTGATTATCTAAGAATTTCTTGAGAGCTTGAATTTCTTTGAGGTTATTGCTTGCAAGCAGAATATCATCAACGTAAAGCAAGAGCACCATAAAAGAATCACAAGTAGTGCGAAGAAATAGGGAAGAATCTGACTTAGCTTGTAGAAAACCATATGATATGAGGCTGGTAGTGAGCTTTGCAAACCATTGTCTCGATGCTTGTTTAAGTCCATACAAACTCTTATTTAGTTTACAAACCATGGAGGAGTCATGAATAGGATAACCTTGTGGTAAGTCCATATACACTTCCTCGTGTAAATCACCATGCAAAAAAGCATTGTTTACATCTAATTGGTGTAAAAACCAATTGTTTGCTGCTGCAGTAGCTAGTAGTACCCGAACAGAAGTCAGCTTTGCAACAGGAGAAAAGGTGTCAAAAAAATCAAGACCTTCCTGTTGGGTATATCCCTTAGCGACCAGCCGTGCTTTATACCTTTCCACAGTGCCATCTGCCTTATACTTGACCTTGTAAACCCATTTACATCCAATAGTATGTTTATCAGATGGTAGATGCATGAGAGTCCAAGTATTGTTCTTTTCAAGAGTCTTAATTTCACTTTCCATAGCTTTTTGCCAGTGGGAAAATTTTACAGCTTGACCATAGAATTTTGGCTCAAAGGTGTTGGAGAGTGTTGCAGTAAAAGCTTTGTATTTGGGAGTTAAACGATTGGTAGAAATAAAATTGGATAGAGAGTATGGTTTACCTGAAGAGTGAGGTCTGACCAGCATTGCAGAAGATTGGTTTGCTGTGGAAGAGGAGGGCAGCTTACACTGATAGTCATTCAAACGGGTAGGCATAAGTCTGGTTCTGTTTGATCTTCTGAGAGGCGGCTGAAATGGTGAGATTTGTAGATTATTTTGTAACTCAGGAGAGTTTGAAGGATTGCTAGAAGGAGGAGAAGTGAATGAAGGAAATAGAGTCTGAGAGTCTGAAGTAGAAGATTCAGGAGCTGGAGACTGAGAGTCTGAAGTTGTTTCTGGAATAGGTTGAGCAGGTGGCTGATTTGTTGGTATATGATAAAATTGGATGGGCTCAGGTATAGGAAATACCTGGGAATTTGCCAGAGAGTTTGATGAGGATTGTTTAAATGGAAATGTGGTTTCATAGAAGGTTACATTCCTACTGATGAAGACTTTGTGGGTTTGTAAATCATATAGTTTGTAGCCTTTGTATCCAAGAGGATATCCAAGAAAAATGCACTTAGATGCTCGAGGAGAAAATTTGGTTCTATGTGCATTGATTGTGGATGCGAAGCAAAGACAACCAAAGGTTCTGAGGTGATGATATTTTGGTGATCTTTTGAAGAGTTTTTCATAAGGTGTCTTGTTGCCAAGTATAGGTGATGGTATACGGTTTATGATGTGTACTGCAGTAAGTATGCAATCACTCCAAAAAATAAGAGGAACATTGGATTGAAAAAGAAGTGCTCTAGCAACTTGTAATATATATTGGTGCTTTCTCTCTACTATTCCATTTTGTTGGGGTGATTCTACACAGCTTTTCTGATGAATAATCCCATGAGATTGGTAGAAGTCTGGCATGAGGAATTCAGCACCATTGTCTGATCGAATGGTTTTTATTTTAGTATTGAAGTGAGTGATGACCATTTGGTAGAAATTTTTGATATGGTTACGAGTTTGGGATTTGGATTGCATCATAAAAACCCACGTGCATCTAGAATAATCGTCAACCACAGTAAGAAAAAATCTGTAGCCATTGAAAGAATGTACATTAAATGGACCCCAAATATCACAATGTACTAAGTCAAAAATTTTGTTTGATATTGATTCACTGATAGGAAATGGTAATTTCTTTTGCTTCGCTAGAGGACAAACTTCGCATATATGTAAATTGTTACAAGGTATTTGAGGTGAAATTTGTGGAATTTTAGACATTCTTGCATTGGATATGTGTCCAAGCCTGTGATACCATAGATCATAGTTGGAATTTTGAGAAGCTGAAGTCACTGAACTGGAGATAGATTGAGGTTGATTATGACCATTCAGTAGATGATATAAACCTCCTCTTTCCTTAGCAAAACCAGTCATCCTCAGGCTGGACAGATCCTGTATGAAGCAATGAGTAGCAGAAAATAATACACACAGGTTAGAAGACTTTGTTAACTTGGAAACTGAAATAAGGTTGAATGAAAAAGAAGGTACACACAGAACATTGTTAAGAGTTAAGCTATCAGATATTTTGACTTTGCCAACGTGACTGACTGGTGTAGAGGATCCATTTGGTAAGTGAACATTGCTACTTATGGTTGAATCAATAGATGTGAAGAGATTTGGTGAACAGATCATGTGATCTGTTGCACCTGTATCGATTATCCAGGAAATATTTGTTGGCTTGAAGGAACTATTACAGAATGAAATACCTGCAGTGACAGTGGCTGCTATGGATTTATCTGTTTCTGAAGTTGAAGATGTTTGCTGAGATTTGGTAAAAGCTATGAATTGCTGGTAAAGCTCTTGATTGAATGGATAACTTGGTCCCCCATCATCTGCTATTTGGTTTATTGTTACAGCATGGGCAGAAGATGTATCGGCATACATTCTTGGTCCTCTAGGACCTTTCCAGCCCGGGGGGTAGCCTATAAGTTGGAAGCACTTATCTGAAGTGTGATTAAGGTAACCACAATGAGTGCATTTAGGCTTCTTTTTATCCTTCCAAGGTAGGGGTTTACTGAATGCTCTAGGAGGCTGTCTCACAGCCATTGCCACTGATTCTGGTAGTAAATGAGTATGTAGATTTCGCTGACTTTCTTCTTGAAGTAAAAGAGCATATACCCGAGCTAATGATGGAAGTGGGGCAGTTAGTAGCAGCTGGCTTCTCAATGCTGAATATGATTCATTTAGCCCAATTAGGAACTTCATAACAGCATCTGATTGCTGTGTATCAGATATGGTTCGAAGTATATCACATGTACAGCTGGAAAGCACTCCACAGTTACATTTTGGGAGTGGTCTGCAATTGATGTACTCATCCCAAGTAGCTTTGAATGAATTATAGTATGAGGTTAACGACTGTGATCCTTGGGAAATGGAGCTGAGGGATTTCTCCAAGTGATATACTCTAGGTCCATCACTACGAATATATCTATTCTTGAGTTCATTCCACACTTCACAGGCAGATGAAATATATAATAAACTTTGACGAATTTCTTTGTGGATTGAATTCAGCAACCAGGAAAACCAGATTGTTAGCACGTATCCAACAATTGTATAAAACACTACTTGTTGGACTTGGAGCTAGTAGGGAACCATCAATGAAAGCTGACTTATTTTTCACACTTAGTGCCATAGAGATTGAACGGCTCCAAGAAGTGTAATTGTCCACATTGAAGACCTCAGATACAATTAAAGCTCCAGGATTGTCACTTGGATGCAAAAAGAAATGACTTGTTGGATCCTCAGCAGGATTAAAAAGTGAATTCGCCACTGCTCCCATAGTTTGATCTGCTCTGCCTCAGGAAGAAATGAGAACAGAATTTTATTTGGAGAAGAAGAAATTGGGCTCTGATACCATGTTGAATTTCAGATTTGATAGAAGAAATTATGAAGAAGAAAGAGATGAATTCTTCCTTTTCTATTCATTGATTAAAAAACGAACTGAAAATGATTACATTTATAGGAATTATTCTCAACAGTTTTAACTAACTAACTAACTGTTTTTATTCTAACCAATTCTAACTAACTAACTAACTACCAAACTGATTCCTTTGACAACTTAAACGGGTATGACTTCATCTTGGTTGAGCTGCTGTCTTGGCTTGGCTAGAGCTGAATATTCTGGAGTTGAAGCTGATGAAGCTGAAGCCTTCTCAGCTTCGTAAGAGGGATTGTTGGAGCAAACAAGTCCCACATCGGTTGTGGGAAAAAAATAAATTCACCATATAACTCAAGTGGGCTACTCCACCCATTGCCAATTGGTTTTGGGATGGAACCTCACTTGGGCCTGGTGGAGTGGGCTTGGGCCTTGGATAATTGCTTTCAATAATTCCCTAACAGGACATACCGGATAGTGATTGAGCCTGATAAAGCTAGTATGCTCCTTGAAGAAGCCATTCAGTCGAGTTTTTGGCAAGCCTAAGCTCAAGGCAATGAGTTCTAGTAATTTGTAAGTTAGTTTTTCCATCTCTACTGCATACTCTTCACAAGCCTCCCTGCAAAGGGCAATTCATTTAAACGCATACAATTTATATTACCAGAATAATAATACCCTTCTAAACCACTCAGGCTTTCTTCTATACTAAACCTTAGTTTTAGCCTATTAAAACAGACCTTCAAGGCCAGCCCAAATTTTTTTTAGCTCACCCGAATTTGAAATTTTAGCTGTGCCCCCTACGAATATACGTATGAAAATTTTAACAGTGCATATTTCAATCCTAACTAACCTTAATTCTGGAGGATATTGAGGCCACTGATTAACCCACTCTCTAAGCTCCCTATCCTCAGGTACATGAGAAGCTGGTACAATTGTTGGATTCATTACGGTAAAATCGAAAACTTCTTTCCAGTCCCTGACATTTTTAGTAAGCTCAGTATCATAATATCCCAAAGGATTTGCTTCTCCTCTACTCACCTTCTTCTTCTCCTCTTTCGACAAAGCAAAGAATATCCTCTCTGCTGATTCGATCTTTTCACGGTACTTCAATGGCACCCCGTGATTGATCACCTGGAAAAACCCCCAGTTCTTGCATGCATCTCCTATTTCAGCCACTAAACTAGCCAAGGATGAATCATTATCAGACGAATTGATTAGAGGGGAAAGATCGATTAATGGGATGCCTTCGGCTTCAATTATGTCGAGTTTAGGCTGGTGTTCAAGGGATTGGACGAAAGCAGGATCCACTTCTCCCATGGCTGAATTTCTTGGAGAGCCTTTGATTTTTTAAGGTGACTGAAAATTTGGTGCACTTTATATAGGTAGTAAAAGTTTGGCAATTATTCACATGTACTTTGAACTTAGACAGGGCGGACGCAGAGCTTTAAAGTTAGAGAACACAATAGAACTTGTAAAGAAGTTGAGAGAAATTTTACAATTGAAAATTTATGTTAAAAAAAATCATAATTTTGCATCCGAAAATTTACATGGGATATAACTTTTTCGGATGTAAAATTTTGAAATTTTTTTATGTTATATTCCCTATAAAATTTCCTAATAAAATAATGAAAATTACATTGAGAAATTTGTACCGCAAAAATAATAAATGTTAATGAAATAATTGAATTGGTTTTAAAAAAATGCGAGTTAGACGTCTTTTTTTAAGACTCGCGTTTAACGTATTTTTAACTATTTTCGATATCTTTTTGGACTATTCGATATGCCCATAATATAGTTCTCGAAATAAGTTTTGAAATGATATAATTGAATTTGTAGATTCGATTAGCGTACAATCATCGGAAATTTTTTAAAATTAGCATGTTATCGAAATTCAAATTTATTGTGATTTTGCCACTGTTTGATGGAGATTAAAATTAATTTTTTAGTAAATTTTGATAAAAGTCAAACAGTTATGGATTCCATGAAATATATTTTTAAAATTAATTGTTAACTTTGATTTAGATTAAAATTTAGATTTTAATCGATACCAAACATGACTTTAAAAAAAAAAATCTCAAAAATTTGGGGGGTGGGGGGCACATGCCCCACATGAACCCCCGGGTCCGCCAGTGAACCTAGACATGATATCTTATGATGTTGGAAACCTGTCCATGTTCCTGTCAGCTTGCCTTTGTAAGTTTCTGAACCTGGGATCATCTGCCCAGTGTAACAATTCAAATTGTATTGAGAAACTAGGAGAATGAAAGAAAAGTAAAAATTGAAAAATGAAAATTGTATGCAATTTCTTTTAGTCAGTTTAATTTTCTTCATGTTAATAGTAGTGTCCATATTAATATACTCGCTCACATGGTTTCACGGAACATTTCTACATAAATGTGACATGGTTTGGTTCAGTAGATTCCGACTAGGTGATGTTAGTCTAATTTTAACTCGAAAATTTTTAGGGTTCAAAGTTTTTTCTCTCGTGTTTAACTATATAAAATTTTATGAAGTAGTGATTAAGTTCAATAAATTCCAGACCTAACGCTATGAAATTTCGACCATATTTGTAGTGAGCAATTGCCAAATACAAAAATCATGTTGGCTTTAATTATTCAAGCACGATCACATTGCTACATGTGACTTTTATCGTAATCATCGGTAATCGAATTGATTAGTACAGTTAAAATTTCTTGGAGTTGTTACCATTATATCACATATTAAAAGGAAAAGGAAAAGAGATTATTGTATATTACACAATGAAAAAGGGCAGTAAGATTCGTAGCATTATATTTGTTTTGATTGCAGTAAAACATAGGTTTCTGTCGCTGTTCTTCGTAATTATAACCTATAATTATGACATCCTTTCAACTCATTACTTATATATCGCTTACAAATGATGTCATCGATGATTTATTTATACTTCTCAATTATCTGAACTAGATATGTTATAATTATTGTTCAAAATTAAATTTGGATCAAATGAACTAGACCCAAATAAGATGAATTGGTTTTGGAATAAAAAATTGAACAATTTGAGTTTTGCCCATGCGTACACAGACTATTCAACAATATAGAAACAGAAGCAAAAATGTTTCCACCATAGGTATGCACGGATTATACTATGCATACGCATAGGCAAAAAAACTAGCCGTCAGGCTGATTTTTCTTGTTTGATTCTTGGTGGCTTTTCATGAAAATACTCAACTTTTCATGTTTGTATGACAGTATTTCGTTGATGATAAATTGAAAACTATAAATAGGTGATAAATTTCAATTACAAAAATAACAAATCAACAATCAAAATCATATTATAGTGCTTTTAAATCCAATTCATTACATATTCAAACATTTAAAGTGTTCTTCAAGCTTTAGAAGATAAATACAAGTGCTTAAGTATTTCTTCTTCAAGCCTTGACCAATCCTACAAACCATTTGCCAAGATTCCCTTTAAGCACCAATTAAATCCTAGATGGGACAAATATCATTTGGGACAACGATTTCGTTTAGCCTTTTTACCATATTTAGTGTTCTTGATTCTTTCTTTTTGTTGTCTTCTTCATTCCCTTGAAGGATAGTATTCATCAAACAATAACAATCTCAAACGATACTCTGTAATGGAGAATGAAACTACCATGGTGACAATCAAGTTGATGAATCAAGATCTTGTTCATTTGGACCGTTTTGATGGGACAAATTTTACAAGGTGGCAAGACAAGTTAAAGTTTCTCCTAACGACATTGAAGATCTTCTACATTCTTGATCTCGAATTGGCACTGCTTGCGGAAGCAATGGATGAAGATACCGAAGCAATAAGGACAGACATCCAAAAGCGTCAAGAGGATGAATTGATTTATCACGATCACATACTCAATGGTATAATCAGACTTGTTGATCTCTACACTAACACAACTTCAGCAAAAGACATTTGGGATGCGTTGGAAAACAATTATAAAGCCGAAGAAGATACAAAGAAATTTCTCATATCTATGTATTTTGGTTTTAAATTCCTTGAAAATATCCACTTCTTCCCCAAGTTTATGAATTGTAAGTTCTTGTCAACAAGTTGAATGAGAACAAATTGAAATTTCCGAATCTTTCCAAATGGAAGCAATCATTGTGAAATTCTTGGGAACTTGGGAAGGATATCGGAAGATAATCATGCATAGTTCCGAAGATTACCCTTTGGAACAAGTTCAGAAGCATCTTCGAATTGAGGGACAAGATATAAAAATGACAATTCTTATGAAGGCACTTCAAAGGCTAATACCATGGAGAAGGCCAAACCTTCAAACAAATCTAATAAGAGAAAGCCTTCTAAACATTTTTGCAAGTTTAAGAAGAAATCCAAGGGATGTTACTTTGTATGTGAAAAATCCGGACATTATGCAAAAGAATGTCAACACCGAAAATGAAACAATTTCGAAGGAAAGGTGAATTCCATCAAAGAAGATAATATTGTGGCTACCGTAAGTGAGATTAATGCTATCAAGGGAAAGGTTCCCGGTTTGTGGTATGATATATGTGCAACCGTATGTGTGTCATATGATAAATCTTTATTAAAGACTTATTATGAAGTGAATGGAGATCAAGAGATTCAAATGAGTAATGAATGTCGCTCTAAAGTGATTGGAAAAAGAAATGTAGGGATTATCTTCACTTTCGGTAATTCCGTTACCTTAACAAATGTAATATATATTCTTGATATAAATTGGAACTTAGTTAGTGGTAATCTATTAGGAAAATCGGACATAAAAAATGTTTATGGGTCCGGTAAACTTGTATTATTCCTAAATAGGGAATTTGTTGGAAAATGCTATTTTAGTGAAGAAATGATCAAGCTCTGTACAGTTGACAAGTTGATTAATAATAAAGTAGAATTTACTTATTTGATTGATTCATTTATGTCATGACATGCTAGATTAGATCATATAAATAAGAGTATCATGAAACGAATGTTAAAATTCGACTTAATATCTTATAAAGAAAATGATGAATATAAATGTAAAACTTGTGTAGAATCTAAAATGATAAAAAAAAAAAAAAAAAAAAAAAAAAAAAAAAAAAAACCATTTCAAAGTGTGAATAAGGCTTCTAAAATTTTAGAATTAATTCATACGAACATATATGAATTAAATGGTATGTTAACTAGAGGTGAAAATAGGTATTTCATTACCTTTATAGATGATCACTATAGATACACTTATGTTTATTTAATGAAACATAAATATGAAGCTTTTTATATGTTTTGAACATATAAAATGAAGTTGAAAATTACTTAAGTAAGAAAATAAAAATTCTAAGAGGTGACAGATGAGGTGAATATTTTTCTAGTGATTTTAATTCATTTTGTGACCAACAAAGTATAATACATCAATGTTTTGTACTTATGACACTTGAACGAAATGGTTTGGCTAAAAGAAAAAATAAAACATTACTTAAAATGATAAATGTCATGTTAACTTATGCTAATTGCCATTATGTCCAAAACGTATGTCCAAGTGCAATCCCAGAGTCTTCTTTGTCTTGTGCTGGAACTGTTCTCATGGATTTATATAAATAATCCTCATTACTGAGAGCAATTAATAAGCGAAATAAGAAGAGAAAAAGCAAGAATAATACATGATTTACGGTGCTTCACCCCCTATTCAAGAGTTACTGCATTTGTTGTCACCCCCTATTCAAGAGTGATTCTCCATTTTCTTTCTAATATGACACACAGTGTAGTCTTTCCTTAATACACTCTACATAGGTGGAAAATATTATGACCATCTAATACATGTACGAATTTCTCAAATTATCCCCATAACACCTGAAAATTTTCTTCTTGGGCGCTTATGCCCCCGAACCCCCACACCAGGGGCCTACTGCCCCCTAGACCCCCATCAACCTTACTCGAAGGTTGAATTGCGGCGAAAGGAAAAGGTGTACTCAGTAGAAACTAAGCCACGGAAATATGCAATTATTATTTCCTATATGTGAAGCCTTGTAATCAGGCCAAATTTTGGTTTCACATTCATTAGCATTTTAACATTCCCACAAAAGAAATGGATTGATTAATCGTTTGATATTTGATTATTAATCGTCAAAAATGTAAATATAACACAAGCTTGTCAAAAGTTTTTAAAAAATTAATCTTATATATAATTGAATACAAAATTAGAATATTTGTATGGTTACCTAACATTAAGGGCATGTTTGATTGCTCTTTCTTTTCCATGAAAGATGGAAATTAAAATTTATTTCCACATTTTTGCATGTTTGATTGACTAAATTTTTCATGGAATTGATTTTCCACATTTTCTTAATTTTTGAGGAAAAGCTTTTCCCATGGGTTTGGCGGGAAAAACTTTTCTAGGCAAACCTTGAGGGGTTGCTCAATTGGTCAGGTATTGTGTTTGCTCCGTAATGGTCACCAGTTCGAGTCCCATCAGAGCCACTGAGGTGAGTACTCGGTTGTAAATTTCAGGGTCCCGTGGGATTAGTCGAGGTGTGCGCAAGTTGACCCGGACATCCACAGTTATTAAAAAAAAAACTTTTCTAGGAAACTTTTTTATTTTTTTTGCAATGGAAACAAATTTTATCCATTTAGTGGACAATTTTCATGGAAAACTAAGTCAAACAAATATCAAAATTTAAATATGAGAATATATTCATTATTTTACAGTTCTTTATTGAGAAATTGGATGAAAATGATGGTTTGCACAATCAAATGTGTAAATAAGGGTGAAAATGCCAAAAAAATGAAAGGTATGGACTTTTTCGCAACAATGGTGAAAGGTAGGGACATTATGTATTGGAATTGATTTGCGCTTTTTTTAAAAAAAATAAAAATGGGACTATGGTTGCAATTAGTTTTTTCTTTTTGTTTTATTTAAAGAGAATGATATATTAGTCATTTTACGATTTGTAATTGAGAAAATGAATGAATAGTACCTTTTGGGCAATGAAAGGTGGAAACAATGGTGAAAATGTCAAAAAATGAAAGACATTGACGTTTTCCACAATACCAATAAAAGATGGGATGTTATGTACTAATTACCCTTTGATCAATACCTATTCAAATTGCCATCCAAGATTCTAAAATTTTATTTTATTTCACAGAACATAAGCTTACACAACTTAGCAAAGATCTAGGTTTGTAAGTGTGCGCGTACACAGACACATATTAGATACATATGGGCCATGAACATGGTAACTACGTTAAAGTGTGAATTCTGAAATGATAAATTTGAATTTTTTCGATATCAAGTTTATTGAGATTACTGTGTTTTTAGGGGGCAATGAACTTTCTCAAACTATAAGCCTTGTACCTGGCAGGAGTTTGTTCGATTATCTACTCCATAAGTAGGGCTGTCAATGGATTGAATTTTAATCAGAATCCGACCAAATTAATGGCAGATGGATTTAGGGTCTCAATCCGATAACCCGATCAAGATTTGAATCCGATAATCATTTAACTAAATGGATCAAATATGGATATAAGTCAATCCGATCCGATTTGTTATAAATAATTGAGTCGGTAAAATATTTTTATAGCATATTATTTGTTACTAAAATAAATAAATGAGAAAATAAATTGAAATAAAAAAGTAATCAAATTCAAAACATAAAAAAAAAAAATTTGAAAATTTTATAATTATTAAACATGTTTAAGAATTGAAAATTTTGGGAAAAAAAAAAGTTGATTTCAACCAATGTTTTAAAAACCGACCCAAGCATCGACCCGGAAAAGAAAGAGGGTCAAGGGTCAAAAAGTCGAACCGGGGTCGAATCGGTATCGAATCGGTTGTCAAATTGAATAAATAATTATACACATAAATGTAAAATATTATAAAAACAATAGATTTTTTTTTAGTTTTAGTTTACTAATTTAAAGTAAATAAATATCTATATTTTTCTTAATTAAATTTATTATTGTAACTTATTTTACAACTTCAAAAACTAATAATTAATATGTAACAAATAATTTGATTTGTTAATGAAAATAATGAAATAAAATATTTATATTTAGAATTGAAATTCAATTTTACCTTATCCCATATCGAATGTTAATAAAAAACTAGAAGATGACATTTCCTTTAAAAAGGAATATCATGATGGTATAAGTCACTATTGAACTTGCTAGTAAAAACAGGTGGGCCTCAAGTTAATTCAAATTTTTTTTAAGAACATAAAATCATTTTATTTGGAAAAATCTGATCCGATTTTTCGGTTTACGGTTAACCGGCTGGTTTAACGGTTTATTTGACAATTTACAATTTTTCGTTTAATGTATGATGATTTGATTCCAACATTGATTTTTTTCCCTAATTTTTATTAATTTCGGATCGGATATTCGATAACATAGTAAATCGGATATGGATTTAATAATTAAATATCCATTGGATGATCGGATTGGATCGAATCGGATCGGATAATTTTCTTATTGGACCGGATTGGATATATGCAGATCTGATCCATTTACAGCCCCATCCGTAAGGGGTCCCACCAAAGTATAATGTGCATCCAAGAACGGAATTGAAAATCTTTCCTTTTCTGAACTGATCATCACCTATGTTCTACACTTTTGTACTCGTCGCTTCAAATCTGTATAAATATTCATGTAACATATGGCATTAGGCATCCATAAAAGAAACAAAGAACTCATTCAAGCAGAAATTTCTTATGCACGGCAAGAACCTATATTTTGCTCAAGCCCTTAGGATTTTTCTTAACACATAACTAAACACAGAGAACTAGAGTCATGGTACACTTATCAAATTTTTTACCAAATCTTTTACACCCCACTCACATTAGGGGGTGGGGACCACGGGCCGACATTTTTTAAAACACATGGGACCTACGCTTTTGTGAGGAGGGGGGTACCCCCCCCCCCCCCCCTCGGCAATGTATCATTTTTCAACTAAAATAGGATTAAATGAAATATCTACAGCAGCAAAAATCAAATTTCAGAATTCTGAAATGATACCTAGATAATGTCCTCAACTTTGGTAATACAAGCATTATGAGTAGGTTTGACAAGAATCCACTCTCCATCTGTTTTCCTCTTCACTTAAAGTCCTCCAAAGTCACTCGAGCAAGGATCATCAAGTCACTGGCGTCGTTGTGTTGACCCACAACGAGCACTAAATGAGGAGTGGGGCACGGAGGATATTGATTGAGCTTGATATAGCTTAGTATTATCCTTAAAGAAGCCATCCAATCAAGTTTTTGGCAAGCCTAAGTTCAAGGCAATTAGTTAGAGTAACTTGTAAGCTAGTTTTTCCATCTTGCTGCATATTATTCACAAGCCTCCCTGCAATAGGCATTTCACTTAAAAGTTTAAACACACAAATTATGTTATCACTACCAGACTAATAATGTTTTTCCAGTGCTATATATCTGGATTATTAAAAGTAATTCGGCACACTGAATTCCACTTTAACTGAAAGTTTAAGTGAATAGATAAAGGTCTATAATTTATTTACAGATATTTTCAACACAACACGTGGGGTCGGACTCTTTTTTTCTCCTTTTACAGTGTGTGTCATTGATACCATACAGGGGATGAAATCGCTACAATACGTACACATCAATGTGATTTTAACAGTGAAGATTCCTGAATATTTCTATGGAGTTCCATTGAATCTAAACATACCTTAGTTCTGGAAGATATTCAGGCCACTTGTTAATCAACTCTTTAAGCTCCTTATCCTCTGGCTCATGAGAAGATGGTAAAATTGTTGGACTCATTACAGTAACATCAAACACTTCTTCCAGTCCCCTGACATTTTTAGTATGCTCAGGATATGCTTCATCTCACTGACATTCTTATTCTCCTCTTCGACAAACAAAAGAATTTCCCAGCCGATAATTCTTCTGACGACATTTTAATGGTACCCCATGGTTGATCACCTGGAAAAACCTAGTTGTTGCGAGCATCAGCTATCTCAGCCACTAAATTTGGAAAAACTCAGCATCAGTATCGGGAATATTCAATGGAGAAAGATCGATTAATGGGATGCCTTCGGCTTCAGTAACGTCAAGTTTAGGCTAGTGTTCGAGGGGTAGGATGAAAGCAGGATTCACTTCTCCCATGGCTGAATTGTTTGAAGATACTTTGATAGTTTCTTTTCTAAGGTAACAGTGGAAATTAGGTTCACTGAATCGTGTATTACCAGCAATAATTTGTCAACTGTTAAATATACAGTGAACCTGGACACAATGCGCTGTTATGGAACCTATATCAAGTTATGTTGTCAGCTTACTTCTTGTAAATTTCTGAACCTGGGATCAGATCCTTTTATCTTTTAACTTCATTCCAGGGGCTATGTTCAATCATCCAGTGTTGGAAATACTCCTCTTTTTAAGATATTATAAAGACTCGACTTGCTGATCCATTTTTGTCACCAGACAACCTTATCTCCCGCAACATGTTATCTTCGTTTTAAACATTTATTGGTCTCACTAACCTAGTTGCCTGTGTCCAATCTTGCAACAAATCGTCAGGCACCATAGCTGGAGCAAAATTCATCATTTAAAAAAAAAAAAAAACAATTTCATCTCTACTGACCTAAACAAAAATATAAGTTACTTTATGGTCCAATTTAGTTTCACTTAAATCACAGAGAACACCTTGAAAAAGACAAAGTCCGATCATTTACAAAAACCTATGGAACAACGACAGAGAACGATAATGAACATCACAAGTTTCAACTGGTCTCTCTCCGTCTTCCATGAGCAAAATAACTGAGGCTTTGAACTTGAGCAGTTACATTTTTCTTATTGTAAATAATATTTATTTGTCTCACAAAACTAACATTATTTACAATTGCAAGTTGGTCGAGGTAAGTAATAGTACTATTGTTTTCAACCTGTCCCCAAAACTAATGTTTCTTTCATGTAAACTCTTTTTTCCTTGTCGTACTTATAGTTTTTTAAGATAAAAGAAAAGTTGTTGGCATTTTTATTCAATTTATCTTCTTTCATACACAATAATTGTGTTGCAGATACAATTTTTTTTTGATGAATTGGAACAAATTTGAGCTCCCCTGACAAATGAAATGGATTAAAAAACACTTTACCACTTTATTGCATATATCGTATTTGTCTACAAGAAGAGTATAGTTGCACATTGCTATGTTCAAATGATCATTCCAGGATTCTGAAATTTTTATTTATTCACAGAACAAAGTTAACAAAAGCGAGCGAAAGCTCTATTCGTAACTCATAAGCACATATTACAAATATATATATTCATACGGGCACATGAACAGAAGTAACTTCCTCAGAAGTTTATATCCTGAAATGATAAATTTGAATGTTTTCGACATCAAGTTTCTTGAAATTACTGAGCTTTCTGGTGACAAAAAACTTTCCCCAATTATAGGCCTTGTATTTGGGGCTTTCTTTGTTTGTCAGCTCTTCCAGAGGTTCGACCCAAGTGAAATGTGCAGGATTCAAGAAGAATGGAATCGAAAATCTTTCCTTCTCAGAATTCACCATCACTCTGTGTTCCACACTTTCGTACTTATTGTTGCTCCATACCTAAACATATAAATATTCATGTACCAAATCGTATTAGGCTACCGTATAAAAATGAAAAACAAGAAACTCATTCAAGACAACCCATTGGGATTTCTCTCCAACTTGGTCCTTGAGAAATTTCCTATTGGGATTTCTTGTATCTGAATTTAACCTAGAATTTCTCTTCAACATTATCCATAATACATAACTAAACAGGGAGAAAATATAACAGGATTAAATGAAATAACTAAGGCCACAAAAATCAAATTTCAAAATACAGATATGATACCTGGATAATAT
Source organism: Fraxinus americana (assembly GCA_035079005.1). Classification (NCBI taxonomy): domain Eukaryota; kingdom Viridiplantae; phylum Streptophyta; class Magnoliopsida; order Lamiales; family Oleaceae; genus Fraxinus; species Fraxinus americana. Next base: position 9,083,431 of record CM068714.1, read on the forward strand.
CACCAACATTGATGATATAAGCATTGGGAGTAGGTTTGACAAAAACCCACTCTCCATCTGTTTTCCTCTTCACTTCAAGTCCTCCAACATCATCTTGAGCAAGAATGGTCAAGGCACCAGCATCCTTGTGTCGACCAACACCGAGTACTAGTTGAGGGACGGGACATACCGGATAGTGATTGAGCCTGATAAAGCTAGTATGCTCCTTGAAGAAGCCATTCAGTCGAGTTTTTGGCAAGCCTAAGCTCAAGGCAATGAGTTCTAGTAATTTGTAAGCTAGTTTTTCCATCTCTGCTGCATACTCTTCACAAGCCTCCCTGCAAGAGGGCAATTCATTTAAACGCATACATTTATATTACCAGAGTAATAATACCCTTCTAAACCACCCATACATATTTTTTCTTATAGCAAATGAAAAATCTCAATACCAGCAAATTATTTTAAAGGGATTACAGATCAAAATTTTCATTTAAAGGGCTTTCTTCGATACTAAACCTTAGTTTTAGCCAATTAAAACAGACCTTAAAGGCCAGCCTAAATTTTTTTTAGCTCACCCGAATTTGAAATTTTAGCTCTGCCCCCTACAAATATACGTATGAAAATTTTAACAGTGCATATTTCAATCCAAACTAACCTTAATTCTGGAGGATATTGAGGCCACTGATTAACCCACTCTCTAAGCTCCTTATCCTCAGGTAGATGAGAAGCTGGTACAATTGTTGGATTCATTACGGTAAAATCGAAAACTTCTTTCCAGTCCCTGACATTTTTAGTATGCTCAGTATCATAATATCCCAAAGGATTTGCTTCTCCTCTACTGACCTTCTTCTTCTCCTCTTTCGACAAAGCAAAGAATTTCCTCTCTGCTAATTCGATCTTTTCACGGTACTTCAATGGCACCCCGTGATTGATCACCTGGAAAAACCCCCAGTTCTTGCATGCATCTCCTACTTCAGCCACTAAACTAGCCAAGGATGAATCATTATCAGACGAATTGATTAGAGGGGAAAGATCGATTAATGGGATGCCTTCGGCTTCAATTATGTCGAGTTTAGGCTGGTGTTCAAGGGATTGGACGAAAGCAGGATCCACTTCTCCCATGGCTGAATTTCTTGGAGAGCCTTTGATTTTTTTAAGGTGACAGTGAAAATTTGGTGCACCTTATATAGGTAGTAAAAGTTTGGCAATTATTCACATGTACATTGAACCTAGACATGATATCTTATGATGTTGGAAACCTGTCCATGTTCCTGTCAGCTTGCCTTTGTAAGTTTCTGAACCTGGGATCATCTGCCCAGTATTACAATTCAAATTGTATTGAGAAACTAGAAGAATGAAAGATAAGTAAAAATTGAAAAATGAAAATTGTATGCAATTTCTTTTAGTCAGTTTAATTTTCTTCATGTTAATAGTAGTGTCCATATTAATATACTCTCTCGCATGGTTTCGCGGAACATTTCTACATAAATGTTGGGATGTCAATCGAGCTGAGCGGCTCGTCGACTCAGCCGCTTGGCTTGTGAAAAAAAGAGCCACGAGCCCGAGCCCTAGCTCGAGCCGAGCGGTTCGTGGGCCAGCCAACGAGCTCGTGGGCATACAGCTGGCTCGGCCATTGCCATCCCTACATAAATGTGACATGGTTTGGTTCAATAGATTCCAACTAGGTGATGTTAGTCTAATTTTAACTCAAAAATTTTTAGAGTTCGAAGTTATTTCTCGTGTTTAACTATATAAAATATTCTGAAGTAGTGATTAAGTTCAATAAATTCCCGACCTAATGCTCTGAAATTTCGACCGTATTTGAAGTGAGTGATCGCCAAATACAAAAGTCAGGTAGCCTTTAATTATTGAAGCACGATCACAGTGCTAAATGTGATTTTTATCGTAATCATCGGTAATCAAATTGATTAGTAAAATTAAAATTTCTTGGAGTGGTTACCATTATATCACATATTAAAATGAAGAGGAAAAAGAAATTATTGTATATTACCCAATAAAAAAAGGGCAGAAGATTTGTCAGCATTATATTTGTTTTGATCGCAGATATCACTTCTTAGAAGGAATAAACATACGTTTCTGTCACTGTTCTTCGTAATTATAACCTTTAATCATGACATCCTTTCAACTTATTAGACTTATCGCTTACCCATGATGTCATTGGTGATTTATTTATACTTGTCTAGATTATCTGAACTAGATATGTTATAATTATTGTTCAAGATTAAATTTGGGTTTAATGAAATGCGAAAAATTGATTTTGGAATAAAAAAAATGGGCAATTTGTGTTTTGCCCATGTGTACACAGGCTATTCAACCATGTACACATGGCTTGAGCCTACAGAAATAGAAGCAAAAATGCTTCTACCATACGTACGTATGAATTATACTATGTGTACGCATACACTAAAAAACTAGCCGTTGGGCTGATTTTTCTAGTTTGATTCTTGGCAATTTTTCATGAAAATACTCAACTTTTCATGTTAGTATGACACTATTTCGCGGATGGTGAATTGAAATCTATAAATATGAAATAAATTTAAATTACAAAAATAACAGATCAACAATCAAAATCATATTATAGTGCTTTTAAATTCAATTCATTACATATTCAAACTTCAAGTTTTGGATGATAAATACAAGTGTTTTAAATATTTTCTTCTTCAAGGCTTGATCAATCATACAAACCATTTGCCAAGAGTCTCTTTAAGCACAAATGAAATCCTAGATGAGGCAAATATCGTTTGAGAACAACGATGTCGTGTTTGAACCTTTGTATCATATTTTGTGTTCTTGATTCTTTCTTTTTGTTGTCTTCTCCATTCCCTTGAAGGAAAATATTCAAACAATAACAATCTCAAACGATACTCTGCAATGGAGAATGAAACTACCATCGCAACAATCAAGTTGATGAATCAAGACCTCGTTCATTTGAACCGTTTTGATGGGACAAATTTTACAAGGTGGCGAGACAAGTTAAAGTTTCTCCTAACAGCATTGAACATCTTCTACATTCTTGATCCCGAATTGACGTCACTTGTTGAACCAATGGATGAAGATACCGAAGTCGTAAGGACGAAAAGTATTTATCAACCAAAAAGTACATCCAAAAAGTATGTCCATGTGCAGTCCCAAAGTCTTCTCCATCTTGTGCTGGAACTGTTCTCATGGATTTAAATCAGCAATCCGCATTACTGAGAGCAATTAATAAGCGAAATAAGAAGAGAAAAAGCAAGAATAATACATGATTTATGGTGCTTCACCCTCTATTCAAGAGTTACTACATTTGGTGTCACTACTGAACTCCACAATATCGAAAAAGAAAATTACAGTGTGTTCTAGAATCACTCTTTCTCCATTTTCTTTCTAATATGGCACACAATGTAGACTTGCCTTAATACCCTCTACATAGGAGGAAAATATTATGACGACCTAATACATGTACGAATTTCTCAAATTACCCCATAACACTTAAAAAATTTCTTCTTGGGGGCTCATGCCCCCGAACCCCCACACCAGGGGCCTACTGCCCCTTGGAACCCCCCATCGACCTTACCAGAAGGTCGAATTGCAGCGAAAGGAAAATGTGTTCTCAGTAGAAATTAAGCCATTGTAATATGCAATTATTATTTCCTATATGTGAAGCCTTGTAATCAGGCCAAAATTTGGTTTCACATTCATTAGCATTTCAACATTCCCACATAAGAAATGGATTGATGAATCATTTGATATTAGATTATTAATCATCAAAAATGTAAATATATCACAAGCTTGTCAAAAGTTTTAAAAAAATTGATCTTATATATAATTGAATACAAAATTAGAATACTTGAATGGTTACCTAACATTACGAGAATACTAAGCCAATGATTGACCACTCCAGCAGCTCACATCCTCGGACTGATGTAAAGCTGGAATCCCATTTTCCAGATGCTAAAAGTAAAATAACAGTATATTTGCCTCATTACCTCAGACTTTCCTCTTCTCTTCTGTGTACAGCACAAGAATGCCCCTGATCGTGTTGGGATCCTCTTGTTCAGTCATGGGGATGCATTCAGCCTCTATTATGGCAGATTTTGTTCTGTGTTTATTCATTGGTGAAAACTTTGTCAATTTCTCCCACGATTGCCTATTATAAACGAAATGCAGCTGAAAACCTCCACTAAAGATGGTGCAACAGGACCAGCTGACGCAGGTAGAGCGCCATGTTGAATTGAATCAGCAAAATTTGAAGCTGAGTTCCCAAGCTTAGAAGAGGTAGAAAATAAAATTACTCAAACAGCATATTACAGGGGCATTCTTGTGCTGTACACACCGTCAAATAACCCTATATCTACAAGCAGACTTGTCCACAAAATTTGATCTTACATGTGAACAACCACACAGAGGATATGCTAACCCAGAGAATGCATTAATCATTCAAATTTTCAATTTCATGCTTAAGTAGAAATAGAGGGAAACATAAGAAGAAATAGAAGAGTGACATACAAAAAAATATAAACAGACCATTCCAGCTGAAGGACAATCAGCACCTGATTGCTGAGTTTGTAACTCATGATACATGAGACAAAATGTTGTGTTTTTTATATCGCAAGTGTATGATATCGTAACAAGTAATATAGTGGACCTTTGAGTCCAATTTATCGTTCCCATGAGGACTATACTTTGGGATTTAATCTAATTTTTCGAACTCCTATTTGACAAAAGCAAGTAAATATTTATGATGATTGTGATTATCTATTTTTTCTAACTACTTTTAACTAATTGAAAATATAAAATGATTGCAAATAATGGATTATTGAAAATTTAAATATATGATGAATATTAGAGAATAACAATTTCATCTATTGATTACATTTATTCTTAATTCAAGATTCATAACCTAATGTAGTGTTCGGTCGAATTTTTCTATTGTATTCAATTTACCCCTCTCGAGTACTCATTGAGCCTATTTAACTAATTTATTTTCATATCTTTATGTGAATCAACTTTAGTTAAACGAAACACTAGTTCTAAAAATTCATATTATGACCACAGTAATTAGTATAGGTATTTCTACACGTTACACTAATTTACCGGATTTTATTATATGGTCTAAATCTCAAACTCACTTCTCGATTCGTAAAAGACTCACACAATCATTAAATTATTGATTAAGTAATTTAATGCATTAAACTCATAATAAAATCAATATGTATATAAATAAATCAGAGCAATCTTGAATAAAAAAATAAAGGATCACAAGTCGACTACATTGTTTTCCCTAATATAAAAATTAGTTATTCATATTGAAAAAATAAAAACGAGCAAAAGTGGAAAGATATCACCAAAAATTGACGAAACGTGAAAATTTCTGGTATTTGCAGTTTCATTCCTTTTTCTCTTTTTCTTTTCTTCTCCCTGCAGCGTGTCCCTTTTTTTTCTGCCTTTGACTTTTCCTTCTCTTTTCTTTCTTTTCTTCTCTTGTCTTTGATGTGGCAGTTTTTCCTCCACTCTGCGCCACCTCCCTGCTGTGTCTATCTCTAACCTTTCTACGTGTTTTTCCTCTCTATATATCTAGGTTTTAATATATAAGTTTATATATATATATATATATATATATATATATATATATATAAGTTTAACTCGAATCCATTTAATGTAATATTTCTCTTCAGGTTTCATCTTTAAATTTTGTCAATTTTCGCCACTTTTGCATTTTTTTATTTAATTATTCATTAAACATAAAGTTTTATTTACAAAATTCAATATAACATAAATTAGGTAGAATTTAATTTAAAAGACAATAAAATATCATAATTTAGGACCACGAATAAAACTACAATCACAAAACCAAGGCATCATCCTGGCAAATTTCAGAAAACAAATCTTCTGCTTGGAGTGGGATTTTGTTTCAAGCCACAGTCAACAAAATTTTCATCTAGAAAAAGACAAGAAAACTTACAAAAACTGGGTCTAGTAAAGCAAAGATGGTAAGATCGCCAACGTCTTAGTCTCTATTCGTGTATTTGTCCAGTTTTAACAGGAACAACAGGATATATTTATCAAATGGAAATCAAATACTAGTTTCCAAATTCCTCAGTTGAGACCAACAAGTCCCCAAAATATATAACTACAACTTCCAATTTTAATATAATCATTATGCTACTAGCTTCAAGCTGTTATACAAAATGCCTTCTAATTAAATTTCCTCATGAAACAAACTACAGAAGGGCAACTATATCAGAAGAAATGCCTGCTATTCAAACATACTTTTGAACTAAACTGGCTTCCTCTTTCCAGGCATCTCCTAATGCTACCAAATCATCAAAAACCTATTAAGAATTATAAATCCTAATTCTATTCCACCGAGATCAATTCGAAGAAAAAAAATAAACACTCAAAAAATTCAAGATTTATAGAGGTTCGTCTCACCATGAGATTACGTCCTCTCCTATCGTTGCAATAATTCACTATGATGAAAAAAATATTTACAAGAGAAAATCGTACTCCTAGCCTCTCTTTCTCTCTTTTTGATGATGATCATAAAGCCTAAGGATGACTTTCTATTTATAAGATAAATTAAGACAAAATCGAATTTACAGACTCCAACTCCTTCATAGAATTTTACAAGAATACAAATTTTTAAATAGTCTTTGATGAAATTTTGGTCCGGGTCCCCACTCTTGCCCCCCTTCCAACCCTCATAGAGACCTCGCATCAGAGGTCGATCCGCAACCAGCTTCGCGAAATGGCAATAATTAAGATTGGTAATGATTAAACTCCACAACTTTACAAAACATTCACGCCCTGCACATTCACAAGGAAATTGATGTTTGCCGTCTGAGTTTAGAATAATTTTTGGCAAATGGTAAGTCACATCTCGTGAATTTGTTTACAGGACGACAATGTTAGCATTCACTCGTCCATATTGTAGCGACCAAGAATTTTAAATTTTATAAAATTATTTTCTCGAAAAATGTGTCGCTGAATTTTAAACCCTAACATTAAAGTGAAAGCGCATTCGTCTAGCCGTTATAAAATCTATTTTAATCCATTCAAGTCAAGCCCAATCCCGAATAATTTTAAAGTATCCAATTCCTTATCATCTAAAGTCCAATTATGTTAGTCCAAATATTGATGTTTAGGTCCAATTTCACTTAGGCCCAATTAAGAAAACTCACAGCCCAACTTCTTGGCCAATGGATTACCTAGATATTTGTGCCCTAAATTTATTATTTTAATTTCCATCATTTCCCTCCACTCCTCACACCTCAGCCAATTTGGTAAGGAAATTTCATCTTCTCCAAGCATGCTCCTTAATCCATTTAGAGTGAGCTCAATATTGATGCTAAAACATCCATTTATAGCATCAACAAGAGACACACAAGCTGAATCCATTCACTGTGAGTCACCATTGATGCTAGAACGTCAATTTCTAGCATCAACACTGAACTCACAAGTTGCAACACAATGCAGCCCATTCACCAACATCACCAAACCGAGACCAAACTCACCATCCAAACCACCAGTCTCAAACCAAACATTGCAGCCAAAACCCAAGATGCAGCCTGCACAGCTCCAACCTAATCGAACCACCACAGCCACCCCACCATCTCCAAAGCTCCACCACAAACCAACGCAAAAACAGCTACTCCCACGCCCCAAAACAATACCCAATCGACTGCATAAACCAAGAAAATAAGAAAAACCATGAACCTACATAAGTTCCAACCCATTTTCAGCTTGAATGCCACCAAGAAATCCAAAAAACGAACCTCCAAAACCTCAGACTAGCCCTCGGTCTGTGCACCGAAAACCCCCAATCGCCCCTGCGTACTCACCGGCGCCACCACGCGATGGTGGTGCCGTGGCAACGGTGGCGCCGACACTGCGTCGATCGGCGGTAGAATCGAAGGAAAGGGCTAAGCCCCCTCCTCCTCCCTGTCGTGCTCTCTAGAGAGATATTAGATTTTTAATTTGTTTTAATTTTAGAAATTAATCCCCTATCCCCCAGATTTTTAAAAGTGTTATTTAAGTCCTAGGATTTTAAATTTCAGTCCCTAAATTTTATTTTCAGTTTTAGTAAATGTTCAATTAAGTCCCTAATTTATAAAAAGTCTATTTCAGCCCTTTTAGTTTTTATTTTCAGCTTTAATAGATTTTCAATTAAGTCCCTGATTTTCCTAAAAGTTCAATTTCAAGCCTTAAACTTTTATTTTCAGTTTCAATAGTTTTCAATTAAGTCCCTAGAGTTCTTATTTCCCACTTTTAGCCTCATTACTTTGAAAATATTATTTTCAGCCCTTAGATTTGTTAAATTCAGTTTTAATAAATATCCAATTAGGTCCCTAAACTTTATTTTATCGCTTTGAAACTTTAAATTTCGGAATACTAATTCAAAACCTAATTTCTATTTTGGCTAGACGAAACGTACGGACGATTAGGAGATTGAGATTACTCCCCGCTCCACTTTTTACGTGACTCGAGATAATTTGAGGTAGACTCGCCACCATTAATTAGTTTAAATTATAATTGCATGTATTATGTGAATTTACGTGATTTATATGCTTTGATGCATGAGATGAGAATATGTCATATGAGATATATGATGTTGTTATGTTTGTCATAACTTGTATGCTTTATTGCATGAGAAGAGACGAGTATCTCTTATAAGATAAGATAAAAATGTTATGCAAAACTTATGTGCTTCAATGTGCGAGACGAGACTATCCACACCCTATGTTTTTAAAGAGCCTATGATTTTCAAGAAAATGAGCCTATGATGATGATGTCACGATATGAATTGCATGATTACGTGTTCAATTATTCTGTAAATTAATTATCGGCGATGAGTCTACTGAGTATTTCATCGAAATACTCATTCCGCTATTTTAACAATATTTGCAGATTTTGGAGACGATCGAGTGTGATGGGCAGTGGTGGCATAAATTATTAGTGGAAGTTATTTACTTTTTAAATTTACGCATTATGAACGTATTTTGTTATATCCGTTATTTCAAACTTGAGTTCTGAAATTTAAACGATTTTCCGCAAGTAATCAAATGAATTTTGTTGCCGACGTGGTTTTACCGTTATAAATGCAATGTTTCAAAATTTAGTTATTTTTTGCAAAACTTTTTAGTTCAATCAGTTACAAAAGATAATAACGTGGCAATTCGGGTTCACGAAACTCGGGGCGTTACACATATCAACTTTACAAAAGCAAGAATATCTAAGAATTAAACATGTGTATTGGTACATCTAAAATAAAATAAAAAAATGGAAGTTATGTATGTTAGGATAGAGGAAATAGAGAAAAACCCATGTTGGAAAGAAGTGTGACTAAATACTGCACCCTCTTGTAGCAGAAACTCAGTTAACGATCTTACCTATATTTCCCATTACTTACCTGGCTAAGCATTGAGTCTTCACTAGATTTCTCGAGTTTTTCCAGACCTTCTTTGCGTCGTTTTCATTCTCATCTTCATTCACGTCTTCCACACCAGATGCTTCTGTACCATCCTCCCTTGAAGATTATGAATCTTAGCCCTAGATTGCATATCTGTAAACTCTTAGCCACCTCAGCATCTTGACATTAAGAAAAATGATTTCAGCGGCAGACAGAAAGAAAATCAAATAATGTATTATGCACTTACATCAGCAACTAATGATCAGGGCCGGCCCTGAGAATTTAGAGGCCCTAGGCGACTAATTATTATGAGGCCCTTCAGTATAATCATTTTTTTACAAGTGTAGCAAAATTTAAATATTTAAAAAATTAACACGTTTATATTAAAAAGAAGGCTTTATATAATTCAAAAGATAGAGTGGCAAACTAAAACTTCTCTCACAACCCGAGAGATTAGGCGAGCATAAGATTTGACCTTCTCACATTTTGAGACGTAAAATCATTAATCAAACTACTAAAATCAAGTTTTTCCAACATAGTTGTTTCAATATAAATCATAGTTAATCCATTTGATCGATTTTGTGACATGGTTGATCGAATAGGGTTTTTGCTTCTATTCAAGTGGATGAATGTCGATATGCTATATTAGTTATCTGATATTCTCATGTAGTGTCTTTATGTATAACACTTAACGGGACAATTCATCCTTCAAGAATAAAATTAAGATACACGCTCCCCAAAATTTTCAAGAATCTTTTTCCTACAACAACCAGATTGAGATTCTTCACAGTATTCAACCATCTAGATGCATGATATGGCTCACATCAAAATGGAATCAATGGAAAATGGAGTAAAGGCCCATCATTATGAAAAAGCAAGAAATTTACCCGGTGGAAATCAGCCAGGGACTTCTTGGAGGGCCCCTCTTGCAAACTTGAGGACTGCAACTTCTTGCTCTCAGTTTTAGAATATTATTACAGGGACGGAGGAACCAATAATCTGGACACAATAAAAGTTCAAGCAAAAATTACTAAAATAAAAACTTGTAATATTCTATCCAATTTTGGGCAATCATTAATGATTAGAATTCTAAACAAACATTTTTAATAAAAATCGCCAGGACCATTCATCTTTCAAGAATAAAATACCTGCTCCCCAAAAGGCTCAAGAATCTGGTGAGAGACTGTAGGAGAAATCGAGACGAATATGTTAAGAAATTTAAGGGGTTTTGGATTGGGGCATCTTTGGGCTTTTTTTAGAGGCCCTTAAAATTTTGAGGCCCAAGGCAGTGGCCTTACTTGCCTTGGGCCAGGGCCGGCCCTGCTAATGATCATGAAGAAACATACTCATAAGATTTTCATCAGTAACTCGTTTTTGAAGTTTACCATCAACAGTTAACAATTAAGATAATAAAGAAATTATATATTCCCCTGAAACTACTAATCGAGATTCTGAATAAAGGCGTCATTTAAATCAAACTAGTAAAACAAATCAAAGGTGCAAATTTTTACTGATTTTAAAAACATAAACACGGCAGAAAATAATAGAAGTCTCTCTAATATATCCCGTTGCATTAATGGACTCGAGAAATCTGAAACTTTGGTTCTTTCCAAAATTATTGCTATAATAAACCTAAGGTAGACACAATATATTTATAAATTTCTTTTCTCTGAAAAAACTTCAAAATTTATAAAATTACTATTATTCGCTCAGTTTATTACGATCATAAACTTCCTCGTTATTTGCCCTAATTTTATACAAATTAAGGAACCTCTTCTTCTTCCATTATTCTACTTGTCAAAATTTTGCAATCATATTTCTCTTCAAACATGCTTTGCGTCCGGAATACTGCAGAACCGAATTATAAGACTCCCATATAATTTTCCATATACCTTTGGTGTTCGGATCGTCGTCGTTGAGTGCATAGATGCTATCAAATTCTGTAACGACTCGGGTCCCACTTAACGGGCTGTCCCGATCTTTAGATCGACGACGTACTGTCCCCACTGTACCAACATGAGTCCTTTCAACATGCTTTGTCCTCACTCGCATGTTCCCCGAGAAAACTTCCGAGGGGGTCACCCATCATAGAATTGCTCCAAGCCAAGCACGCTTAACTATGGAGTTTTTAACGATGGACTTCCGAAAAAAAAGGTGCACCTTGTTGGTATGAGTAGTACCTATCAAATCTTTTAAACTTTCTTGGTCTGGGTATTACAATCACCCTCCGTTAGACTCGCGACGTCCTCGTCGCGCTTGATATCCGTTGCCAGGCGTTGGGATTCTAGAGGTGGCTCCTACGAGTTCAAGAGGTGGCTCCCGCCCATGGCGTAGCACTTTGTCTCACATAGCACTTAGTTCCCGATTTCCGACTGGCAATGGGCTCTGATACTATTTGTAACGATTCGGGTCCCACTTAACGGGCTGTCCCAACCGTTAGATCGACGACGTACTGTTCTTACTGTACCAACATGGGTCTTTTCAGCATACTTTGTCCTCACTTGCACACTTCTCGAGAAAACTTCCCAAACATTGTTTCGATACATCACTATAGATAACAAAACCTTCTGACCCTTCTAGAATAGCCAAAAACTGGTGCAGATATCAATTTCTGTTTCAACTCTTGAAAACTCTTCTCGTACTTTTCTGTCCACTGAAACTTTATTCCCTTCCTGGTCAACTGTGTCATCGGTCCAGCTATTTTTGAAAATCCTTCGATAAACCTTCGATAATAGCCAGCCAATCCCAAGAAACTATGAACTTCATTCACATTGGTTGGTGCACTCTAATTAGTGACAGCCTCAACTTTGGTTGGATCAACTTCAATACCATCTGTAGTAACCACATGTCCAAGAAAACCAATTCGGTCGAGCCAGAATTCGCACTTCTTGAATTTTGCATACAACCTTTCATGTCGAAGTGTCTGCAATACAATGCTGAGATGTTCCTCGTGTCGTCTCTTGTCCCTTGAATAAATCAGAATATCATCAATAAAGACAATTACAAATCGATCCAAGTATCGATGAAATACTCTATTCATCAAGTCTATGAAGACAGCTGGTCCATTAGTTAACTCAAACGGCTTTACAGTGAATTCGTAATGTCCGTATCGAGTCTTAAATGCGGTTTTTGGTACATCATTGTCCTTAACCTTCAATTGATGATAACATGATCTCAAATCAATCTTGGAAAATATAGTGGCACCCTTTAACTGATCAGACAAATCTTCTATTTGTGGTAAAGGATACTTATTCTTTACTGTGAGGCAATTCAACTCCCTGTAGTCAATGCACATCCTCATTGATCCATCTTTCTTTTTCACAAATAGTACCGGTGCTCCCCAAGGTGATACACTCGGTCGAATAAATCCTTTATCCAACAGTTCTTGTAGTTGCACCTTCAACTCCTGAAGTTCCTTCGGTGCCATCCTGTAGGGTGCTTTAGATAGGGGTGCAGCTCCAGGTACCAAGTCAATCGTGAATTCCACTTGTCTATCTGGTGGAACACCAAACAGATCCTCTGGAAATATATCAACAAAATTACGCACAACTGGTACATCTGTAGCAGTTATCTCAGTTGTCTGAACACTAGTGATACTCACTAGATATCCCTGACTGGTACTCTTTCTCAACATCTTTTGTGCTTTCAATGCTGATATGACACAAGGCATGGTTTTAATTTTTGTCCCAAAGAAGGTAAATTCACATTCTCCTGGTTTCTGAAAGAGCACTTCCCTCTCACGACACTTAATCATAGCATGATTACAACTGAGCCAGTCCATGTCTAAAATGATATCAAAATCCCTCATGTCTATTAAGTACAAGTCTGCCTCTAAGTTCTTCCCATCTATTTCAAACTCAACAGCTTTCGATATCAGATTAGTGATAATAGTTTCACCCGAAGGAATACTAACCTCTAGAACATCATTTACACTATCACACACATTTCCAATCTTAGCATCAAAACTAGCAGAGATGAAAGAATTCGTAGCACCAGAATCAATCAAAACGATAGCAGGTACATTGAATACTGATAGAAAACCTATTATCACGTCTGAATCTTTCTCTGCTTCCTTCTGAGTTAAAGCAAAAACTCGGGCCTTTCCCCTCTTAGCATCTTCTTTACCCTTGAATTCAGGACATTCATCAGCAAAATGACCAGGTTTCTTGCATTTGAAACACATCCCCTTTCCAAGCAGGCACTCCCCATAGTGTTGCTTACCACACTTCTAGCATACTGGTTTCTCAGTGCTAGCATTTTCCTCAATTTTTCCCCATGGTTTCCCTTTCTTGTTCTAATATCTGCCTTTGCCCATATTCTGACTGACCCATTTCCTTTTCACTGGTGCTTCTGCGGGTTTCTGAGTAGTCTTTTCCAAGTTTAAGCGAGTGGATATAGCTTGTGCTCACTCAATAGCTTCGGCATAGGTAGTGAGTCCTAAACCTACCATGATTCCTCCAATTTCTGGGTTAAACCTTTCAAATCTTCTAGCCTTCTTGATATCCGTGTCAACCAGATGGATAGCATACCTGGACAACTGGTTGAATTTCGTTTCATATTCCACAACAGACATACTTCCCTGCCTAAGTTCAAGGAACTCTGTTTCTTTTTGATCTCGGAAAGACTGAGGAAAATACCTTTGTAGTATTAATCCCTTAAATCTTTCCCATGTCAGTTCAAGTTGCTGTGCCTCAGTCCTGGTGCGTTGATATGACTCCCACTAATGATCTGCGTCCTCAGCAAGCTGGAACACAGCGCATGACACCTTCTGAGTGTCTGAGCAAGCTATTGTTTAAAGATCCGTTCTAATGCCCTTAGCCATTCCTCTGCAGCTAGGGGTCCCTCTCGACCATTGAATGTTGGTGGCTTATATCGGTGAAATTGTTCAACAACCATGCTAGTGTTGTTTGCATTAGCATGTGGATTCAGTAAATGAGGGGCACTTCGTGGTGCTGTTGGGACTTGTTGCTGAGTGAATCTCTGGAGAGCATTCGCGAGGACCCTTGATGCATTATTTCTCGAATCACCAGTAGCAATCTGGCCTGGGGTAGCTTGTCTTCCAGCAGCCCGATTCGCAGGAGCTCGATTTGCTCTACGAGACATTTCCTAAACCATAACAATATTAGTCTCAGCCTCCACTTAATTGTACAATTCACAATGCTCATCCATGAATAATAAAATTTAAAAAGGAATCACCATAAAAAAACATAGTAGAGCTAAAAGCAAATTTTATTATTATATCAAATTTTTCCAAAAGGAAAATAAAATAATAAACTTGTAACAAATATCTATAATCCGAAATATGTTCTCCTACTGAATTCCACAAACGACTCTTCATACATCTCTCTCTCATACGTTCCATTTGGCATATCAATTATGAAAGTAAATTCCATTGAAATGGGTTACTACATGTTTTAGTCTAATTTCGAGGACTAAATTTACAATTTCTAAAAATTTTTAAATACTTCACATCACAAGTTCAACTCCTAAACATAATAACTCATGGGAAATCTTATAACATGTACTGGATACAAACTTTCAAACATTTCAAACTGCATCAACTATAGCAAAATTTCATTCTCATATAACTTTTCATAGTAAACATTCAAATTCAGATGCAGCTCTATAATAAATTTATGGTATCCAGCAAATGAAAATTTTCAAACTTCATCAAATAAAATTTTCTAAATATTTTACCTTTTCGGAATCGGCGCGGCGCGGCAAGAGGCTCTCTCCACGTGCGCGCACAGGGGGTATAAATTACGGACCGAAATAGGCATCGGACCTTAAACTTTGTGCGAGCGCGACCTGCGTACTGGAATGTCGGACTGGATTGACAAAAAAAAAAATTGGCCCCTTAGAAGAGCCTAAGTTTATTGTAATATCCAGACCAAGAAAGCTTAAAAGATTTGATATGTACTACTCATACCAACAAGGTGCACCTTCTCTTCCGGAAGTCCATCGTTAGAAACTCCATAGTTAAGCGTGATTGGCTTGGAGCAATTTTATGATGGGTGACCCCCTGTGAAGTTTTCTCGGGGAGCGTGCGAGTGAGAACAAAGCATGCTGAAAGGACTCATGTTGGTACAGTGGGGACAGTACGTCGTCGATCTAACGATCGGGACAGCCCGTTAAGTGGGACCCGAGTCGTTACAAATGGTATCAGAGCTAGGTTGCCAGCCGGAAATCTGGAATTAAGTGCTATGCGGGACAAAGTGCTACGCCATAGGACGGGAGCCACCTTTTGAACCTGTAGGAGCCACCTCTAGAATCCCAACGTCGGGCAATGGATCCTCAGATGTATCAAGCGCGACGAGGACGTCGCGCGTCTAACAGGGGGGTGATTGTAATACCCAGACCAGGAAAGTTTAAAGGATTTGATAGGTACTACTCATACCAACAAGGTGCACCTTCTTTTCCGGAAGTCCATCGTTAGAAACTCCACAGTTAAGCGTGCTTGGCTTGGAGCAATTCTATGATGGGTGACTCCCTAGGAAGTTTTCTCTGGGAGAGTGCGAGTGAGGACAAAATATGCTGAAAAGACTCATGTTGGTACAGTGGGGACAGTACGTTGTCGATCTAAAGGTCGGGACAGCTCGTTAAGTGGGACCCAGGTCGTTACAAATTCTTTCGAAGCATTCCTAGAGGAAAATTTTGTTCCCTACTTCCCTTGTGTACTCTTTAGTAGAGGGACATATACTTTCTTAAAGAGAGCATCAAGAAACGACTTGGAATGTACTGTGGATAAATTTGAGTTTGGTTGGAGTTATTAAAAGGCTTTCCCTACCAAAACACACAAATGATTACATGATGAAATGAACAAGGCAACTGCATTAATGCACAAGAAAAGTCTCACCCCTCTTACATTGAAGAGAATGATCGAGATGACAGCCTAACAAAAATAAATACAAATGTTGGAAGGCCGCGGCAACTGGAAGGCAACATCTCTGTTGAAAGGCAGAGGTCTACAGGGAGGAGAACCGCCGAATGTCCGGTCCAAGTGTGTATAAACTGTGACCGCATCCGGATTAACCCGGGTGGCGAACCAGAGGAGAAGACCGCCACTCCTCAGGATTAGACGAGCGAAGATTGAACACCTGAGTCATAAAAAAATAAATAAACACAAATGTTTGAAATGCTAAAGATGAGACCATAACACTATAAGCGAAATATATCAAGTTGAAGGCCACGTTATTTGGAGAGAACATGTGGAGGCCAACATGTCAAGTTGAAGGCCACATTATATGGAGAGATAAGGTGAGGCCAACTACTCAACACCAACAAATTCAAAGAGAAGCTTGCAGTGTGATATGTGTGACTCGGACAACTCAAACCCAACAATTATGGCAAATCAGATCAAAAGGAAATCCAACCAGACTACATACAAAATGAACTCCAACTATCAAATCAACCATATTATATGCTGTCCAAGCAAGATCAGAGGAAATCAAGCCTCACAAGTTGAAATTCATTCCTTGAGCAATTGCAACAATTGAGGATACAATCAGCCTGTAAATTCCTTTAAGGGATTAGGAAAATTGTATCAGTTATGGTAGTGCTAAAATTAGAGAGAGATTGTAAATCATTTCTGTACCAAGAACCTGTATAAAAGGACACTGCAACATACTCTCCAGCTCATGTTTGGCTGAGATTCAAATACCTTTCTTTCTTCTTTTAACATAAGGCAATGTGAAATGGCAGGGGGCAGTATTTCTATTCTTTACGGAGCAGGGATTGGTGGATGTGATGGAGTGGAACTTTAACTGCCTTCAGCTGAGAGACATCATCACATGTGTGGATACACTAATTCTTTGATTTGGAGAGATGAGTTCAATCTTTGTATGCTGCTGGTTCTCAGTACCTTTCATTGCTTTTAAAGAGTTCAATATAAGGTTAATGGCTTCAGTGTAGTCTGTAGACTCTATGGTTACCGCAGACGTGCGTAGAAAGTATTATGATGTCAACATTCCTCAGGACTTCTACCTTCATCACGGTCTTCTTATGAGCGTCAACCACATATTTGCAACTAAAATAATTTCAGAGACAGCAAAAATTGCCAACTATATAAGAGCGAGCAATCTTTTTACGTCTGGTGATGATTTTGAAAAGTGACAAAACATTGAAAGTATTAGAGGAGTTGAGCATGGACGTTGGATTTTTGGGTTCTCAGTTAAGTTATCTTGTCTTGCTACAAAGTTGAGAGTAAAAACAGAATTAAAGAGGTACACATAAGCTAAACGTGAATGAGGTTGCTTGGAGGAGGATATTCAGACTGTAATTAAGACCAAGACTAAGGGAGCTTAAAAAAGCAAGAAGGAAACTTAAGATGAAATAGATATTCTTGAAGCAGCGATTCAAATATATGAGCGCATATCCGAAGAAGAAGCTAATAGCTCGTGTCCCGAGATCTGAGGCAGTGAAAATGTTTATGATATTATTTATAATGGTCAGTTTAAATGATTATCGAATATCCACAATGATTTTGGCTTCATTATCAAGTTCACCAATGTCTTTTATGTAGTCTACTATAGTGTAAAGGTAATGTAGCTAGAGATATTACACTTACATGTACATTTTTCTATCCTAAAAAAGAATGAAAAATAATTATATGTTAATGGTTTTATCGAACTAGTATTGCGCGAGGGAACTTGAAGTCAAATTAATGGTTTCAAGAGTGTGAAACTACAGCCTGAAAACTAGGCATTTGAGGCCAGATTTTGGACACAAACTGGTTTGTAGACATTGATTCCGAAGGTTATAGCTAATGTGTGGCTACAATGTCAGTCCCAACATTGTTTCTGCTTTATCGAGGTTTTCTACTTTGAACTTGCAATATTTATTATTGTGTTACAGTTTTTTTCATTTCTGATTTTTTGTGAAAAAAGAAAAAATTGTTTGATGTATACCATGTAAGTGTTATGCCCTAGGTCCAATCAACTTTGGACATAAACACTTTGAATATATATAATCAATGCATATGTATGACAATATCTATTATTTAATTGAATTAATATTCTAATAAATTAAATAATAGAATCCGTAGATTCAAGTCTTGGTGATTTGTTAATCACAAGGAGTTGTGATTGTGAGATACAAATTACATATGACTGAATCTTAAATCGTCCGTGGTCGAGGTAATAACGAGATACGGATATCGTTATTACGAATAGACTATCGCGTGTGGCATTCTTACTTGTGAAGTAAGTAGCTGATCTCACAAGCTAAAGTGTGGTGACACTTGAATGAACACGTGGATGTTTTGTTATAGAACAAAACATTGGAGACCCGCTGAGAGATTCCACATGGATAACTATCTAAGTGTTAGTGGTTAATCTCTAACGTTCGGTAGTGAAATTGGTCCTTTGACTTGAGGTCATCATAGTACCTTATATGAGGGCAGACATACTTTGGTGGTGTTGGATGTTGCTCTGTCAAGGGTCGCTAATACAGCATCGTTCGGGTACGTCAAGAATCATATGAAGGTTGTGAATGATCAATAGAGGACTCGTCACTCTTAGATAGTAAGAGATTATGATTTACATTTTATCCAGTTAAGTTAATTATGAAATCTTTGGCCAAGGTGAACTCATAAGTCGGAAAAGAGTTTTCGACGTACATTGACTTAACAGTAGGATAAAAGATATGATCGATAATTGAGATTGACACATATCCATATCTCATAATTGATCGGATCATATTGACGAAAGGATTATAGTTTCACGGTAAACGAACAAGTTTTGTTTTGTCATGCTACGTGATATTTCCCGTCACATGTATTGCCCTGATACATTGCTAGATGTCAATCTGGGACAACGAAAATGAATTATTGATAAATTAAAAGGGGCGTTTTAATTTATCGATTTTGATTAGATCAAAATAATAATTCACGTCGTTCGGCATCGTGATCGGGAACCTAATGGGTCACACACAAAAGAGAATCAGAAGAATGAGATTTACCAATTAATTAATTGACAAGTGTTGGATAATTAATTAATTGGGTTGTTTATTAATAGGCTCGAATTAATTAATTGGATTAATTAATTCATGGACCAGATTTAATTAATTTGATTAATTAAATCTTGGACCGGGTTAAGTTTAATAGATGGGCCGAGCCCATCTGGACTTATATTAATAGACTACTAGGGTTTGAAAAACAGTAGAGAATTTTCATTATTCTTGCTAGCACAAGAAAAGAAAACCCTAGCCGTCATTCTTATTCTCTGTGTGGATCACCAGTGGAGGCTGGACAATTGGACAGCTTAGATTGCAGATCGTGATCATTGGAGTTCAAGAAAAAGCAAAAGAGTTTGTGTAATTCATCAAAGGTATCATTCTTATCACAGTTTCTATCTAAACACATTGAAGATCCTCATTTGGGAATTGAAAATTGTTTAATTTCCGCTGTGCATATTAAGTAAATTCCCAACATACCATTCCTCCGTTCTCACTATATTAATTATCTTATAGTGATTTAGGCCATTTGAGATCGCAGTTTTTCTTTTTTGTGATTGCAACGTGTCATTCAAATTTGAGATTAATCGTTCTATGTTCACTCTATAGGGATTTTGATTTTTCTTTATCTTGTCAATAGGGGATTTCTCGTTACTTTTTGGAGGCTATTCCTTTTAATATTTGTTTCGAATTATATTTATTTCTAAATAAGGCGGTACAATAACAAACTTAGAAGTACACATTTAATACTACTTATTTTAATAAAGCTAATATTAACATATACAAGATCAATTTTATTTTATCAAGATAATGAATTTGCTCATAAACAATTGCAGTATGAAATAAGTATAATATTTCTACATTGTCATTTTTTACACCACTACTAAAAAAAAAAAAAAAAAAGATGACAGTATTCACTTTAATAGCCCGGGAAAATTGGTGGCGGTGGGGATGCGTACTGGAAGCCCAAATTTGGTGGGAGAGGGGTGTCGTCAAATGTGGTTGGCGGTGACGACTCCACAGGGGCTGGGGGTGGCGGAGACTGCATTGGAGGAGACAAGACTAGAGTCGGTTGTGGTGGTGGTGGTGCCGATGGCGGGGAGAAAACCGGTGGAGGTGGCGAATGGGCTGGTGGTGGGGATAAAACAGGTGGAGGTGGTGAGTGGACTGGTGGTGCGGAGGAAACTGGTGGAGGGGGTGAAGAAACTGGCGGAGGGGGTGAGTGGACAGGAGGTGGTGGAGGTGGAGAATGGGCAGGAGGTGGTGGGGAGAAAACAGGTGGAGGTGCTGAGTGGACTGGAGGTGGTGGTGACTGAACAGGTGGTGAGGGTAATGGCGGGGAATTCTGTGGTGGTGGAATTGATTTTACTGGGTCTGGAGCAGGTGCTGGTGAGTGATTTGGCTTAGAAGGTTTGGGTGTTGGAGCTAATACTGGGGTTGGACTTGGCGAGTGGACAACTAGTGGTGGAGCCATTGATTGAACAGGAGGTGACGAGGAAACTGGTGCTTGGGGTGATGGGGTGGAATTTGATGGTGGTGGATTCTGTTTCACCGACTTAGAAGGTGCTGGTGAGGGAGATGGCTTAGAAGGTTTTGGTGTTGGAACTGGTTTTGGACTTGGTGGGGGTGGAGAAGAAGCCTTTGGTGGTTGTGGAGGCTTTGATTTTGGACTTGGCGGTGGTGGAGACAGAACTTGTGGAGGTGGAGGGGGTGAGGCAACTGGTGGGGGTTTGGTGGTGGAAGGTGGAGAAGAAGCCTTTGGTGGTTGTGGAGGCTTTGGTTTAGGACTTGGCGGGGATGGTGAAGAAGGCGAAACCTTTGGTGTCTCGGGCTTTGGTAACTGTGGTTTTGGTGCCGATGGGGTCGAAGGAGGTTTCTCCTGTGGTGGGACAGGCTTATACCTTGGCGGAGCTGCAGGCTTTGGCGATGGAGTTGGTTCATGTGGGGGCTTTGAACCAATGCCTGGGTTTGAAGGTCTGCAGCCTGTAGCAGTGCAATTCACAGGCCAACTCAAGGCAGCCTTGCATACCTTTTCTGATCTTTGGTTCTTTCCTGGGAAACAATTATTTTTGTCATCCACGCAAAGGTCTTGCACTGCATTGGGTTCGCACATTGGATCCTTGGCCGTAAAGTAGTTGGAAGAGAACGAGAAATTCTTCAAATTTGGTAAGCTGCAAACTGTTTCAGGGACATTTCCTCTGAACATGTTGTTTGAAATTTCTAAGGTTTCTACTTGCTGCAGATACTCCAAACCTTCAGGCAGGTCTCCAATTAACTTGTTGCTGCTTACGTCAATAATGATTGTGCCATTCAATAGTGTAATTTCCTCGGGCAAGCAACCGGAGAAAACATTGTTCGAGAAAAGAACCTCCTCCATTGTGTTACCCATTTTGCCAATGCTGGTTGGAATGCATCCAGTGAATTTGTTATTGGCAATCACAATTACTGACGCTGGGGAATTGCCAAAGCTTTCGGGGATGTTGGAGTGGAATCGGTTGTTGTTAACAAAAATAGCATCAAGGTCCTTGTGGAAGAGTTCGGGAGGCAAAGCCCCTTCAAAATCATTGTACCTTATATCGAGGTATTTGAGAGTGGGTAAATCCAAGACAAACTTAGGGAAAGATCCAACGAAACGATTGTTACTAACATCGAGCTCGTAAAGAAGTTTTAATTTAGAGATGCTCTTTGGAATTATTCCACAAAACCTGTTGGAATTCAGATGAATAAGGCTAACATCGGCTAGAAGCCCGATTTCAACAGGGAGATGTCCTGCAATGTTGGCATGATTCAAATCGACACCAGCAACCACGGTTGTTTTGGGATCGTCTAGCGCAGGTGCACAGAATACACCCGTGTAGGCGCAGACATCAGGGCCATCCCAATTAGCCGTAAATTTTAATGGATCAGAATAGATGGCTTTCTTCAACGCCTGGAGGCCAATATAAGCTTGTCTTAGCTTTGAATTCTCAAAGTTGATATTGATATTGACATCGACCTCAAATGACATATCAACGGAAAGGTCTCCATCCTCAGGGAGAGTCAAAAGCTGGCGGCGGACAATATATGCTACCTCGCCATCAGTTAACGCTATAGACAAAGAAAAAAACGAGAGAAGGGAAAGGAAGAGAAAACAGGCACAGGCCTTCGGGTTTGCCATTGTTAAAACTCCCTAGGACAACCCCAAGGCAGCTTATAGTACATACGGACTGGGAGAAATGAGGATGTTATATCATTGTTGAGGAAAGGATTGGTGGAAAGCTATTTGTGGAGGTAGAAAATAGGAGCTCCAAATACCTCCGACACCACAGAAACAGAATTTCAAGGTATCTTCTTTTAGAGAAAAGACATACATGGGAGGTTTTGCTTGCATTCCGGGGGAGCTTGTTTCAATGAAAAGGGAGGAGCTAAAAATGTATTATGACCAAGTCTTCAAACAGATTGTAGCCTATTTCCAGCATATGATCAGTTGTGCTCTTTCTTAATGCTGTTGAGTAAAAAATTTACTTTCTTGAAATTACTTTGCACAAAAGCAACTAAGCAAGAATAATCTACTTAATATCTTGTTTATGTCCATAATTTGCTTACATTTGGCACCAATTAACAATAAATAATGAAATCATGTACATAAGAGTAACATAATGTTAATATGGTGTGTTTTGGTTGTTAAGAATTTAGTCGCTTTAGATCTTTGAATAGATTTAATAATGAATTTTTAATGGAGCAGCAAAAAAATTCATATAGCCGATCTCAAATTTATGAGAACGGCAATTTTTTTGGTCTACTGTTTACACTCGTTTTCTAGTTCATACGTATAGTTTATTCAATTATTTTATGTAGCGATATTGTCAGATTTTAAATGAGCAGTATAGAATTCGACAACATGATAACAAATTCTCCACTGAAGAATTGATCTGGCCATCAACTTTCAATTGCATCTAAATGAGCATTTGAGTCTTCATTCAACTAATCTTGACATTTAATCTCAAATTTCAATATTTATAAGGATTTACGTCCTCAGTCAAGTAGAATGGAGGCTCGGGTGCTCCTTACAATATACAGAACAAGGACGGGAAGAGAACAGGGGAGCTGGGACGGGTGATGGTTGAGAGTGGGGGACTCAAATGTTACGACAAATTGAGTGACCATCCTAATGCTCATTAAGTGTAAAATGACTTTTTCGGTGACATGCAAAGGGCGACATCAAACCATTCTAGTAAATGTAAAAATGAGAAGTATCGAGGAACATAAAAGTTATCATTTGCAATAAACTCGTACACAGTATAAAGTAAACCGCCTATTAGGTAAAGATGAAACTCCCTGAGGCAGTGTAATTTGCAAAAAATTCTCGCATAAAAATCTGGGTTTTCTTACAATGACATCATAGAAGTTCTAGAAAAGGTCTGTAAATGGAGCCACGAGTCACGAAGATCAGAATACAAGGCATAGAGTGAGTACTGTCGAAGATTTCCCACCTCGTACCATGAGTTAAAACATGTTGTCATTCTTATACATGCCTGAGAAAGCCGACTGTATTCCAAGGTCACAAGGCATCGATCCACCATTGACTTCACATTTTGAATTTGGAATTGCACAATCAGTGTTGTTTAGGTAAATAAACGAGTCCCCAGTGCACTAACCAAACCCCAACTTCTTCCAAAATAATCTTTGGAGAATGCCATCCTTGAATTCAAGAACCTTAGGAACACAGTATATGATTAGTACTTATGCACAGTCCATTGTCATTTTAGGGCAAAAGAAAAGTCCCGTGCGATGGTTTTACCTGCGTAAAGCTAGTTACAGTGTTAGCGTCATCCGCAACAAAGATAGGAACTGATCGAGCTGCATATTGTTGTCCAGCAATGCAACCATATAACCTCCACACATTCTCTAAGAATGTTGGAAAATCATGATAATATAATCATATATCTAAATTCAGCCTTTTCTTGGGCAGTAACAAGAAAGAAAACTAAGTCGTGTCATTCTTGAATCTTCCAACTTGTCAACAAACTTTCTTTCATTTTTTTGCTTCGCCAGTATAAAATGAGATTATTCGATGATCAAAAACAGAGATTTTGTGTATGAACACATTTTCCCTTTAGCTACCATGAAAGTTCATAAAACAATGGTAGAACAAGAATATAACTACCCAACCATACTTTGGTACCATTATTTTAAAACTGATAGACCACAAACATGATATCCAATCATTTGGTGCATGTTTGGTACTCTTTTTCTTCGAGCACGCGGTCGACTATCCAGGCCCAAGGGCAGCCGCCACATAACTGCGTCATAGTTGCAACAATAAGCCAATCAATTACTTTTTCTCTATTCTCGCTCTGCTCCCAACTTATATCCTTGAAAGAGCAAGCAAAAGCTGCAAAACACAAAGGGAAAAATGGGACATAAACATCCTCGACAAAACATACACTAGACAGAACCAGGATCCCACCTCCATTTCATCCAAGTCATCCTCACTATAGTGCAATTTATTACCCATTGCATTCATTTCATCTTAATCCATGTGACAGTACAACCTTCATTGCATTTGGTCCATGTGGGTCATGTCCCAATAGAACCATTAACCAGCTCATATATCTGACCCTGATTGGTGATTACATTGAATTAATATATCATCATAGATAATAAAAATATAATCATTAGCTCAATATATGTCTCCAGTATTTAGAGTTTGTCCTGAAAAGATTTATTATAGGTAAAAATTGCAAAACCGTCAGAAAAAAGACATAAAATTACTATTCTGGTGAGATACGACGTACAAGATTCAGACTTTTGAACCTCAAAGTTAAAAAAGTTAAATAACAATGAAAAATATGATGCCAACAATAAGTATATCCAAAACGAGTCTGCACTCCAAAGACACGGGTAAATACTTTTCAAGCACCTAATATTCTCCCAAATTTATAGATACAAAACTGAAAGTGAACTATCACTGACAAGCTATTGGGAGTGAATTCAGAATAAGCACTTGCCATGGTGTGGCTCAGTAGCTCCTCTTCTTGATAGAATTCTGTTGGAGAGGCTCTTTCTCATTTATTCTTAACTATACCCGAGATTTACATCATTGGGAACTTTTATCGACAAAAATTCATCAACGTTTCCTATCCCTTCGATCAAAGAAATGTAAGTACTGTCATTGGGAGTAATGCCTTTGCTAACCATTTCTTTGAGGAGTTCCTCGGCGTGATACCCTTCTCCATTCCTGCATAAGCCTTGTATAAGTGCATTGTAAGTGAGAAGGGTGGGATTGAAACCTATGCTTAGCATCTCGTCTCGAACTCTAAGTGCATCTTTCACATTGCCTCTCTGGCTATAGCCACTAATTAGGGTGTTGTAACTAATATGATCAGGTCGAATTCCCCTTCTTTTCATCAAATCAAGAAGGCTATAAGCTTCCTCAACCTTTCCATCTCTACAATACCTTTGCATTATAGTGTTGTAGGTCACTTCATCAGGTATTACTTTCATTGATTCCATCTCTTTTAAAAGTGAAAGAGCGCGCTCAACATTCCCGTTAGCACAGTGCCCATCAATCAAAGCATTGTACATTACAAGATCAGGCTTTATACCTTTTGCTAATATCTTATCCAGTAAATCATCAGCCTCTTTCATTCTTTTCCGCTTGCCCAACACGTAGATAAGTGACGTGTAAGTCACTTTGGTAGGTTCAATCCCTTTCCTCAACATTTCATCACGCAAGCTAAAGGCTTTCTTCGCATTCCCAGCCCTGCAATAACCATTGATCATTATGTTATATGTAATTTCATCAGGAACCATCCCCTTTGCTTCCATTTCTTTTATCAAATCATTAGCCTCTAAAACTCTACTTTCTAAGAACAGCGCATGAATCAACAAGTTATAAGTTGACACAGTTGGATTTATTCCCTTACTTACCATCACATCCCTGCAACTAAAAGCCATTTCCGATTGCCCTTTATTACAATATCCATCAATCAAACTGTTATAAGTCACAGCTGTTGGAACCAATTCCGATTCCTCCATTCTTCTGAGAAGAGCAGATGCCTCCTCGACGTTGCCCTCCTTACACATGCAGCTAATTAATGAACCATAAGTATACAAGTCCGGCACAATTCCTTTCACTTTCATCATCTCATATACCTTATTAGCCCCTTCAAAATTTCCCCTCGTACAGTATGCCTGAATTATTGTATTATATGTTACCACATTTGGCTTGAACCCTAAACCCTCCATGTACCCTATGAACTCCTTCGCCTTCTTCAACTTCCCTTCTTTACACAACAAATTGATCATTATATTAAATGTGCAAACACTAGAATTTATCCTCAACCTAAACATCTCGGCATACAAACCCCACACCTTCTCTGTACAATTCAACCTAAGAAACAAGCTCAACAGTTCATTACATGTCTCAATCTTTGGCACCACACCTCTCTCTTTCATCATATCGAAACACATGGTCGACTCATCACCCCTTTTCAATTCGCATAAGGCCCTCAACAACAAATCTAAAACAATTGTACTAGACACATTCAACCTCCTCCGCGCACAAACTAACCCATCAAAAAGCTCTCTATGAGTTGCAACACCAGAATTTATCACTTCCTTAATAAGTTGCAAAGCTTGTTTCGGGGACGGCAGGCGAGCAAGAATCGCAACCGCGAGACAATAGCATTCTGTGGTGAGCGAACTGGGACTAAGGTTTTCTATGAAATCAGTAATTAGGTCAGGGGAAGAGCGAAGATTGACAAGGGTGGTGGAAATGAGGGTGGGTGTCATATTTGGGGAAAGTTGTTTGATGAAATGCCACTGAGAAGACTTGATTGAAGAAACTACAGATTCCACGTTGATGGGTGGGGGAGAGGGAAAGTGAGTGGGAATGGGAATGGGAATGCGGTGTGAAGCGTGAGACTGTGTATAGTAATGGTTGTGCTGCGGCGGTAGAGGCTTGTGGAACAGTGAGCGAAGATTGCGGGGGTTCAGTTTCATGGTGTGATTCTGCAAATGATTAAATTGGACAGGGCACGCACAGACAGACGTTGGTTTTTTGGAAGATAATATTTTCCGTATGCCAGTTTACAGATGACGCGGCGGGGACGGTCACCGGTCTAAGAGGCGCGGGACAGGAGATTTATGAAACTTCGCTGTTGCCTGCTTGTAGAACAATTGAAAATAGTTGTTTAATTTGACTTCAGGAAATAGGAGAAAATGACATATTCATTCTTGTGTGATTCTAAAATGACCTTTGACTCGAAAATAGAATAAAAAAAATGTGAAAATATAACTTTACTTGAAAAAAAGTCAAAAATACCCTAACTTTATCAAAAGAAAGACTCTCACTCACGAATTTGGGCCGGCTGTCACTTGGGCCACAGTCGACCCAAATTCGGCTCCCAGATCCTACTGTTGACAGTCGGATCTAGACCAGCTGTTATTTGGCCACAGTCGGCCCAGAGCATTAAATTTCTGGGCCGGCTATTAAGTCGGCTCATATACATATATAGTATTATTATTATTTTAATAATTTAATATAATAAATGGTATAATAAATAAATATTTTACGTAATTTAACAAAAGTAATATAATTAAATATTTTACCCATCTAATTAAAATTAATATAATTACATAAATGATTTACGTAATTGAATAATTAAATATTATACTTAATTTAAGAAATCGAATATGAAATAAATATTTATAGAATTAATATTTGACGTAATCGAAAAAATATATATATATATATAATTAAATAATTAATTTTAATTTGATAATTACTAATATCATTAAATAAATCATTTTAATTATTAAATATTATATTTTAACATATTAACAACTTCTTCATTTTTTTCCTTTAAATTTTATTAATAATTGAATAAATCAAATATGAAATAAATATTTATAGAATTTAATATTTTACGTAATCAAATTTTTTTTTATATAATTCAATAATTAATTTTAATTTGATAATTACTAATATAATTAAATACATTATTTTAATTATTAAACATTATCTTTTAACATATTAGCAACTTCTATTTTTTTTTCCTTTAAAATTTATTAATAATTGAATAAGTCGAATATGAAAAAAGTATTTATAGAGTAATTTAAAGAAATTTATATAATTAAATAATTAATTTTAATTTGATAATTACTAATATCATTAAATAAATCATTTTAATTATTAAATATTATATGTTAACATTTTAGCAACTTCTTTTTTTCCTTTAAATTTTATTAATAATTGAATAAATCGAATATGAAATAAATATTTATAAACTTAAATATTTTACGTAATCGAAAAAAAATTATATAATTAAATAATTAATTGTAATTTGTTAATTACTAATATCATTAAATAAATCATTTTAATTATTAAACATTATCTTTTAACATATTAGAAACTTCTATTTTTTTTCTTTTAAATTTTATTAATAATTGAATAAATCAAATATGAAATAAATATTTATATAATTAAATATTTGACGTAATCGGAAAAAATTTATATAATTAAATAACTAATTTTAATTTGATAATTACTAATATCATTAAATCAATCATTTTAATTATTAAATATTATATGTTAACATTTTAGCAATTTCTTTTTTTTTTTGCCTTTAAATATTATTAATAATTGAATAAATCGAATATAAAATAAATATTTGCACAATTAAATATTTTACGTAATCAAAAAAAAATTTATATAATTAAATAATTAATTTTAATTATTAAATATTATCATTTAACATATTAGCAACTTCTTTTTTTTTTCTTTAAATGTTATTAATAATTGAATAAATCGAATATGAAATAAATATTTATACAATTAAATATTTTATGTAATCAAATCTAATCTTTCATTTTTTCAAATGTAAACTAATCTTTTATTTTTCAAAATGTAATTGTTTACTTAATTTAAAAAATTCTGTTTGTTTTAATTTTGATATGAAAAATGAAAGATTAGTTTACAAATTATATTTAATTAAAGAATTTTAAATTAATTAAAATATTAAAGGGAAAAAAATAAGAATTTGTTAACACATTAAAAAATAATATTTCATTTTCGTAATTATCAATTTAAAATTATTTATTTCACTTTTTATATCAAAATTGAAACAAAAGAAATTTTTTTTAAATTAAGTAAACAATCTATATTTATTTAATTACATTTGAAAAATGAAAGATTAGTTTACAAATTATATTTAACTAAAAAATTTTAAATTAATTAAAATATTGAAAGGAAAAAATAAAAATATGCTACCACGTTAAAAAATAATATTTCATTTTCGTAATTATCAATTTAAAATTATATATTTCACTTTTTATATCAAAATTGAAACAAAATGAATTTTTTTAAATTAATTAAAAAATATATATTTATTTGATTACATTTGAAAATGAAAGATTAGTTTACAAATTATATTTAATTAAAGAAATTTATATTAATGAAAATATTAAAAGGAAAAAAAAAAGAATATGCTAACACGTTAAAAAATAATATTTCATTTTCGTAATTATCACTTTAAAATTATTTATTTCATTTTTGTAAAAAAATTAAAACGAAAAGAAAATTTTAAATTATGTAAACAATATATATTTATTTAATTACATTTGAAAAATGAAAGATTAGTTTACAAATTATATTTAATTAAAGATTTTTAAATTAATTAAAATATTGAAAGGAAAAAAATAAGAATTTGCTAGCACGTTAAAAAATAATATTTCATTTTCGTAATTATCAATTTAAAATTATTTATTTCACTTTTTATATCAAAATTGAAACAAAATGAACTTTTTTAAAATTACGTAAACAATCTATATTGATTTAATTACATTTGAAAAATAAAAGATTAGTTTACAAATTATATTTAATTAAAGAATTTTAAATTAATTAAAATATTGAAAGGAAAAAAAAAGAATTTGCTTACACGTTAAAAAATAATATTTCATTTTCGTAATTATCAATTTAAAATTATTTATTTCATTTTTTATACAAAAATTAAAACAAAAGGAAATTTTTAAATTAAGTAAACAATATATATTTATTTAATTATATTTGAAAAATGAAAGATTAGTTTACAAATTATATTTAATTAAAGAATTTTATATTAATGAAAATATTAAAAGGAAAAAAAATAAGAATTTGTTAACACGTTAAAAAATAATATTTCGTTTTCATAATTGTCAATTTAAAATTATTTATTTCATTTTTTATACAAAAATTAAAACGAAATGAAAATTTTAAATTAAGTAAACAATATATATTATTTTTTAACGTGTTAGCAAATTCTTTTTTTTTTTAATATATTTTTATTAGCAAATTTCTACCTTACGAGTTGTCTTTTTTCACTAAAGTAACGCAAATCAGTGTAATTTGCGTTTTGTTCAACTTAAACAAATAATTCACTTTAATATCAGACGTAACATTCATATGTTGAATTGAAAATGGCAAATACTCTTTGAATTGAATTCTTAGTATCATATATTATCGAGATGAATCAACGTTTAGCTTGTTCTATACATCAAGGTACTCAAAAGTTGTGTCAAAACTCACAATAAAGATTCGAGAATGTTAAGGGTCAAATGGATATAACTAAAGATCAAAATGAATGAAAAACAAATTAATTTTCCACCGCACAAGGATGTTCAAATTTTTAGTTGAAGATTGAAATCCATTTTTGGTTTAGTAAACGTTCGAATTGAAAAAGAGATATTTCTAGTAAAGTTGTAGTCCTTTGAGTTATCTTTCCAACGCATTTTAAATCGGTTTAATTGGATATCAGATACAAAAGTTATGATAGAAATACTCAAACAGCCTCAACTTAACAGCCAAAATCTCGGCTGTTAACAGTCGAATTTTCAGCTGTTTGTGCTGATTATTTTTTTCGTAACAGTAGTTTTATTTGTTAACTAAAATGGTAGTACTATCTTTTTAACACAAACATGTTTTGTAATTGTTTTAGTCACTTAAGGGCGTTTTTATCTTTTTACAGCAAATTTGTCAATATTGGGTAAAAAAGTCAAAATGGAATTATGGGGTTTTGACTATGTTATTTTTAAAAGAACCCCTCAAATGGGTTGATTTCACTAGTGGGTACTCTACTCGGTACTTATTGTTATCTTGACCACTAAACTTTATATTATTTCAGACCCACCACAAAGCAATATAAAACGTGTCAGTCAGGCCACCAGATTAATCAACCGTCAACTATTTAACAAAAAAATTTGATATTGACAAACAATTCAACGATGTCTCTAATTAGCACATCCAAGTGTTACTATAGTACTCATGTGTAAAATCGTTATTCCATATATATTTTCAGCAAGTTAGGAAGCTTTGAACTTTTCCCTCCCTCAAAGGCTAGTATATGTATTTTAGGAAGGTGACTAATTTCATTCTGTAAAGGTAGAAAGCAACTGAAAGAGGTATATCAAATAGGAAAAGAGCGAACTTCTTTCTTAAGCCTTTTGTAAAAGGTCTTCTGCTCAATGCTCACCGAATAAGATAACAAACCCTACGCGGATCATAGCTTTATCAACCTTTTTAGTGATTTCATCCATTTGTTCTATGATGCACTTCCCTCGAAGGCCAATTTGATTAGGCATCGGGTTGATCTTCGACTCAATTGCACCAAGTGCCACTTCATGGAAGATAGCAAGCTTCCATTATTTCGTTGTCCGAGTCAGATGATATGGAAGCATCTAGCCTCTGGCCTGTTTTGAAGTGTGGGCAACTCCCGCATATCAGGGATACTATTTTGTTCTTTCAACTGCAATTTAACAAAGATATGGGGAGCAAATGCTCTATGTCGGGCTTGTTGATGAGAGGGGAAAGGTATTGAGCATAGCATGGGTGCTCGGGACGCCAATCAGTTCTTGAAACCAGTTGCTTGCCTTTTGCTAGATGAAGGCACTTCGGCCTTCTAGGAAGGCACCACCATCCAATGTATTATGTTCTAAACCGAAGCAAGGTTCCCTCTAGCTTAACTTTGACGCAACCGTGCATGGTGAACATGGAGTGGTCATTCTTGGAGCTGTCATCCAGGATGATATAGGTACGATCTTGTCTACTCTATCGTGAGGAATTCACATGTGCTTTTCTCTTGAAGTTATCGAGGCCTTTGCACTCTAGGAAAGTCTATTGCTTACCAAACATATAGCTGGATGATTACTTAAAAGTAGAATGTGATGCATTGACCCTTGTTTAACAATTAAATTCTGGTTATTCTTTGATACGAGAAAATATGGACATGTCCCCAAACTCAAGCTCATAATCTCCGATCTCACCTCCACAAAAATATCTGTGAACGAGGTTGGGCCTAATAGATCGGGGTCATGCTCCCAAATAACGATTACCTTGCCCTTATCTCATACTTTTTAGAAACATTAATCCAAAACTCTGATTGTGATTCTTCATAAAATTTATCCTAATCCTAAGTGTCAACCTACTACAAGTTTGATTCAAACTTAAACAGAAAACTTTCAATATAACACAAATACATTGAATGATAAGGATAATGACTACTGGTGGTTGGATCCTCTTAGAACTCGATGGCCAACATCTATAAATAATGGACCAAGGTCTTTATTTAGGTATGCTTTTAAATAATTTTCAGCATATAGTCTTTCACATAAATTCTCTTTCTAACTTAAGTATTGGAAGGGCGACGAGAACACACCTCGACGCCTTTATTTCAGATATTGAAAATCGGTTCGTGCAATATTCAAGTATCCAGTTCGAGATCTACCAGGTAGAGATTTTTGGTAGCGTCATTCCTTTTCTTCTAATTCTTTGGTTGTGTTTGATATTAGAATTTTGATTAGGGATGTCGGTGTGGCTCTCGTGGCTTTGTACCTAGGTATGGGAACAAAGTTGCCCTATTATGGCATCATTTACTCCCTCTTTTCCTTCTACGAATTGTTAGTTGTATTGTATCGCGTTTTGTATTGTGGCTTTAGTGAGCAATGATATTTAATGATGCGACCCCCGATATATTCAAAAGATCCATATACCTTGATCATTATCCTGCATGTAGCACTCTTTACGGTCATCCAATACCTGTATGTCTAAAAATTAAAAATACAACGAAAATGAACAACTGTTTAGTGAGTAGAGTTGTGTGTGTGATAAGTATGCATATGCTTGATATGACTTCTTATTGGGTACCATGAATCGGAACTACCATACACTAAGAGCTCTTGTGAACATAATCATAAATGCTGTAATTTGGTCATTGGATCAACGTAAAAAGCCCATAAGTCAACCAACATAATGCGTATACCCATTTTTTTGTAAAAACAATCATAATTGATTACCATAAGACATTCTCAGTACGATATACGTATAAATAGTCAAAATCTCCACCTAACGTTTATAGAGTTCATTTTAGAAAGGTTGAGTCGAATTCTTTAAAAACTTAAATCAGATGGCCCCATGCCCACTCCTACCTAGCTCCCATAAATGATCTTTTTAACAAAAAAAAAATTTGAGTTTTTTACTAAAGACAAGGCTAAAAATGTCCATTAGAAACTTGAGTCCTGCAAAACTTAAAAAGCTTGGGGAAGAAGATGCCAAAATCATAAGTTGAGGACCTAATATATTTATTTCCTATATGATGACCTAAATTCTTCATTTTACATAAGTTACGGTTCAACTTTTCCTAGAACTAATCAAGGTCCGTCCGTCATTACTCACCTCTCCTTGAGAATTTTACCTTAACAACCTATTAAATTCCCAATGGAAAGGATTTTCAAAAGCTTGGATCCTGCAAAACTAAAAAAAGGTTGGGGATGAAGATGCCAAAATCATAGGTTGAGGACCTAATATATTTATTTCCTCTTTGGAGACCTAATTTCTTTGTTTTACAAAAGTTACGGTTCAATCTTTTCTAGAACTAAAATAATCACTAATCAAAATCCGTCGTCATTACTCACCTCTTCTTGAGAATTTTACCGTAACAGTCTATTATATTCCCAATGGAAAGGATTTTCAAATCTCTTCATTTGAGTGAGAATCTATTCCCCCTTTTTCTCTTTACAATTCAATTC
Organism: Fraxinus americana; assembly: GCA_035079005.1. Lineage (NCBI taxonomy): Eukaryota > Viridiplantae > Streptophyta > Magnoliopsida > Lamiales > Oleaceae > Fraxinus > Fraxinus americana. Next base: position 9,117,812 of record CM068714.1, read on the forward strand.
TAAGTTCTTATTTCTTTATATAAATTTATTCGGAATTTTTGGTTCTGGCTTCGTTTTCAGTTCGTATTTCTTAGTAAGAATTTTTTTACTTTGTTCTCTTTACATAACCTTTTTGAGTTCGTTTTTGTTGATTTTAATTTGTTATTTTTGTATTAATTTAGTAGCTTTTTTTCATTGAACAGTACCCTACGGTCCCAGCGGGAAAAGCAATATACTAGTGTGTAAAGGGCAAAGATGTAAATGCGGTACACTGACGGCAAACTCAACTAACGGAAGGGCGGTGGACGGTGCCTCTTCAATTCCCTCACGCCGGTGAGAAAAGGATATACAAAACGATGCCTGAGAATACCAGAGAAGTAACAGAATAGAGAGAGATGCGGAGAAGAGATGATGCAAGGACTTAATCACCACCACCACCAACAGCTCGCGGCGCTTCTCACGGCCGCGCTCCCTAAGGATGACTCTTCAAAATCAACTTCAACTTCTTTATCTTCCCCCACCACATCCGCCACCTCCGCCGCCGCCAAATCTTCAGAAGAAGAAGAATCTTCTCGACTCACCGCCATCACTTCTCTCCACCGTGCCATTCTATACCCTCCTAACTCCCTTCTGGTCGCCCACTCCGCCTCGTTCCTTGCTCAAGGCTTCTCTCAACTCCTCTCTGACAAGTACTTTTACACTATCTCTCACTCTATTTATATATGTATCGTTAGCTGTATATGTATGAATTCATGATCAATAAAGCAAACACGATAATTTTTAATTTTTTTACTAATAAAACAATATAATTCAAGAGATTTTAGACTGAAATCGCTACTTGAAAACCAAAATGTGTTATTTGATATTTTCAATGCAATTAGCTTCAGTGGATTCTGTAATGTGAATAGGTTTCTAATCTCATAGGATTTTTAGATTGAAGTCTACTCAGTTTTGTGCAGTTAATGTTATACTTGGGGTGACCTTTTTTTTTACTCACACCTGTTATAGATCATATTCAGTGCGTCAGGCTGCAACCACAGCATATGGGGCTTTGTGTTCTGTATTGTGTTCGGTTCCTTCAAATGGAAGGCAGAACCATGTTATACTCAACAGTTTCATTGATCGATTCATTGGTTGGGCATTGCCTTCCCTTAGCAATATCAATGATGGAACTGCAGAACTAGCATTGGATGGCCTTCATGAGTTTCTCAGTGTTGGAGATGTTGGAATGCTTGAAAGATATGCAATGCCAATTCTCAAAGCTTGCCAAGAACTTCTCGAGGACGAGAGAACCTCCATGAGTTTACTGAACAGGCTTCTTGGTGCGTTGACGCTGATTTCATTGAAGTTTTTCAGATGCTTCCAGCCGCATTTTGTGGACATTGTTGATCTGCTTCTGGGGTGGGCAATGGTACCAGATATTACAGAATCTGATAGGCGCATCATTATAGATAGTTTCTTGCAATTTCAGAAACACTGGGTGAATAATATGCAATTTTCTTTGGGGCTGCTGTCAAAATTTTTGGGTGACTTGGATGTACTGCTTGTGGATGGGAGCCCTGGTACTCCGCAACAGTTTAAAAGATTACTTGCGTTGCTGTCTTGCTTTTGTACAGTTTTGCAGTCTGTGGCTTCTGGTTTGCTGGAAATAAATTTGCTCGAACAAATAATTGAACCTCTTTCCAAGATGGTACCTGTTTTGTTAGGATGCCTGTCTATGGTTGGGAGGAAATTTGGTTGGTCAAAATGGATAGAGGATTCTTGGAGATGCTTGACTTTGTTGGCAGAGATTTTAAGTGATGGATTTTCTACCTTTTACCCTATTGCAGTTGATCTGTTGTTTGAAAGCTTGCAAGTGGAAAGTGCAAACCAACTACAGGGGACAAAGAGTATTACTTCCTTCCAGGTTCATGGTGTTCTCAAAACTAACCTTCAACTGCTATCACTGCAAAAGCTCGGCCTTCTACCATCATCGGTACAAAAAGTATTACGATTTGATGGGCCCGTATCTCAGCTGCGTCTGCATCCAAATCACTTAGTGACTGGAAGTGCTGCAGCTACGTATATCTTTTTACTTCAACATGACAAAATGGATGTAGTTGAAAATGCAATTGATTCCTTGATTGAAGAGCTAAAGTTATTGAAGGGAATGCTTGGAAAAAAATTAAAGGAGGATGAGCTTGATACATTTATAAGTCCTAAATCTTATTCGAAATGTGAGTTGGTTTCGATGGTCAAATTTGACTTGAAAGTACTGTTAAGCTGTATTTCTTTGGGTGGAGGCATTAGGTTAATTGGAAGAGAAAAAATTGGGGCTTTGTATGTTTGTAGGGCAGAAAAATTAGCAACTTCTATTAATGAAACGTTGGATCCATTTCACCTACCCATCAAAAGTTGTGTAGATTTGCAAGTTGCTGTTTTTAAAACGTTGGAAACACTTACAACAGTTGAGTTTTTAAGCAAGTGCTCCATAAAGGAACAGGATAGTGAGAGGGGTTCACTGCAGATAGCATCCCATAAACATGCAGAGGGTGAAAATGCAGGAGATGTACTAGCAGCGACTGTTTTTGGACATCTGAGGAGGTACACTGCTCTACTTGTCAAAGCTCTCGACACTTCTTCTCCTCTGGGAGTCAAAATAGCTGCCCTAGAATGGATATATAAATTTTCTGAAAATGTCATCAACACATATAAAAATATAAGTACATCATTTTACCCTTGCCAAGCATTCGGATGCATCAAAATCATCCAGGATTTGGTGTTCTCAACTTTGGCTGCTGCATCAGATAGGGAACCAAGAGTGAGATCTCATGTGGCATCAGTTCTTGAGATGCTTCTGCAAGCAAAAGTTATCCATCCAATGCATTTTTCCATTATTGCAGAAACGATCCTCGAAAAGCTCGGAGATCCGGATAATAACATAAAGAATGTGTATCTGAAGTTGCTTTCACACGTGCTGCCTATTACGACATACACATGTGGTCTTTGTGATTATGGAGCGGCTATGACATCTGGGCTGCAAGTTCTTACGTTTTCCGACAGGTCTAATTTGCACTGGAAGCAAGTTTTTGCCCTTAAGCAATTGCCTCAGCAACTTCACTCTCAGCAACTTGTTTCCATATTGAGTTATATTTCACAGAGATGGAAAGTGCCTCTTTCTTCTTGGATCGAGCGGCTCATTCATACTTGCCGGAGCAAAAGGGACCTCGCATCCACTTGGTATGAGGAAACAAGAAATGCCGATGCAAACGGTTTATGGTTGGACGTTGGAGTGGAGGAAGATATTCTTGAAAAGATTTGCTCAGTTAATATCCTTGCTGGTGCATGGTGGGCTATACATGAAGCAGCTAGGTTTTGTATTAATACGCGACTTCGGACTAATCTTGGTGGGCCAACACAAACTTTTGCTGCATTGGAGCGCATGCTTCTTGACATTGCTCACGTGCTACAGTTGGATGAAGACCAAAATGATGGAAATTTAAATGTCATAGGTTCGTATACTCACTTATTGCCAATGAGATTATTACTGGAATTTGTCGAGGCCCTGAAGAAAAATGTGTATAATGCATATGAAGGATCAACAGTATTACAGTGTGCTTCCCGGCAAAGCTCTTTATTTTTTCGGGCAAATAAAAAAGTTTGTGAAGAATGGTTTTCTCGAATATGTGACCCAATGATGAATGCTGGATTGGCACTTCAGTCTCATGATGCTACGATTCATTACTGCACCTCACGCCTGCAGGATCTCAGGAACCTTGTGGCTTCGGCAATGACGGAGAAGTCAAGAGTCCATCTGACAGAAAATCTCCATAACATCAGAGGAAGATATGCTGGAGATATATTGAGGATCTTGCAACACATGGCTTTGGCTTTGTGTAAGAATTATGAACCAGAGGCATTAGTTGGTTTAGAGAAATGGGCAACCATGGCTTTTTCTCCCTTGTTTACAGAGGAAAACCCATGTCCAAGTGATGGCAAGAACTCAGGATTTTTTGCCTGGATTTCTGGGCTTGTATATCAGGCAGGAGGCCAGCATGAGAAAGCTGCTGCTCACTTTATTCATTTGTTACAGACTGAAGAATCACTTACTTCTATGGGTTCTGATGGTGTGCAGTTTGCCATTGCTCGTATTATCGAGAATTATACAGCTGTTTCTGATTGGAAGTCTTTGGAATCCTGGCTATTAGAGTTGCAAACAATTCGTGCGAAGCATGCTGGAAAGAGTTACACGGGTGCTCTTACCACTGCTGGGAATGAAATAAATTCAATTCAAGCCTTGGCTTGCTTTGATGAGGGAGAGTACCAGGCCGCATGGGCATGCCTCGATTTGACTCCTAAAAGTAGCAATGAACTCACACTTGATCCGAAGTTGGCATTGCAGAGGAGTGAGCAAATGCTTTTGCAGGCAATGCTTCTACAAACGGAGGGAAAGATGGACAAGGTGCCCCATGAGTTGCAGAAGGCCAAGTCAATGCTGGAGGAGACATTGTCTGTGTTGCCACTTGATGGATTGGTGGAGGCAGCACCACATGTCAATCAGTTACACTGCATCTCTGAATTCGAGGGAAGTTGCAAACTTGGAAGCAGCAACAGTGAGCCCTCCCAGTCATTATTAAGTTCATATATCCAAACGGGCAAGTTCAGATGTAACCGAGGACATCAGGATTGCAATCTGTGGCTAAAAGTTCTGCGAGTTCGTCAAAACACACTCCCAACTGCACTAGGGACTCTTGAACTTTGTAAGAATTTATCGAGCTTAGCCCGCAAGCAAAGCAATCTTATGTTGGCAACTCGTCTGAACAACTATCTCAAAGTTCACGTGTCAAGTTGTTCTGATGAAAGTTCTCGTGATTATATGATTTCTAGTTTGCGTTATGAGAACATTCTATTCATGCATTCAGAAAACAAGCTTGAAGATGCATTGGTGAATCTTTGGTCATTTGTGCATCCTTGTATAGATAATTCTTCAGTGGAAAGGTCTAACTCTCGGGACAGTTTTTTAAAGGCCACGGCTTGCTTGAAACTTGCAAATTGGTTGCAGGGAGACTGTTCTGGTAAAAAGTTCGAGGATGCTGTTGTTAAGATGCTAACAGACTTCAATTTCACCGATGAATCTCCAGTCAAAGAGGCATTTTCCTTCTGTGATCGTAATCTAAGCTCAGGTGTAAATCTTATAGTAGATGAACTTGTAGGTACTCTTAAAAAGATGTCTACTCGTCTTTGCCCCATGATGGGAAAGTCGTGGATTTCATACGCCTCTTGGTGTTATGCTCAAGCTGTAGCATCCGTCTCCTCCAATCATGAGTCTGCCTTGCATTCTTGTTCCTTTTCTCCCATTCTTGCTACTGAAATACAGCCAAATAGATTTAGGTTAACTGAAGAAGAGCAGTTTCATATTAAGGACATCATTAATAAGCTTGTTCAAGAAGGATCCGACTTGAAAGAGAGAAATGAAGAAGCAGGAACTTGTAGTCTTGCTGGATATGCTGAAAATATGAAAGATCTGAATCCTTTGTTGCATCAAATAGTAGATGCTATTGAGTCTACAGCCGGAGCACCTGGAATCCAGGACTGCAGTAGCATTAGCTTGTCTGCTATGCTATCTTCTCAGTTACACAAATGCTTAGTGTCTACTAATGTTTCCCTGGACGAAGCTGAAGTATTATCTATGGTAGATGACTTGGTTGAGGTTTGGTGGTCTTTTAGGAGGAGAAGGGTTTCTCTCTTTGGTCATGCGGCTCAAGCTTTCATTAATTATCTATCACATTCCTCTCTGAATATTATTGATGGTCAATTAACTGGCTGCAATGTTGACTCCCAGTATAAATCTGTGAGTTACACCCTGAGGGCCACACTCTATGTCCTGCACATTCTGCTCAACTATGGGGTTGAGTTAAAAGATACACTTGAACCTGGTCTTTCAATAGTTCCTTTACTACCCTGGCAGGTGAGATAGTGCTTTAATTTTTATATTGTTTTAAATTTAAAACGCTAAATACTAATTTGTTGTTTCTTTTTCTGAAGGAAATAATTCCTCAACTGTTTGCTCGATTGAGTGCTCATCCTGAACAGGTGGTTAGGAAGCAGTTGGAGAGTTTGCTAGTCATGCTAGCAAAGCTATTTCCTTGGTCTATAGTCTACCCTACCCTTGTCGATGCAAATGCTTATGGAAAGAAATCTTCTGAAGAGATTCTGACAATTCTGGCTTATTTGGTTAGTAGAAGTTCTGTTTCCATGTCCTCCTGACGATTACTTAATTCTTTTTATATAATATTCAAGTGCTACCTGTAGCATGTTACTTTTTTGTTTAGAAATCATTTAGTTCTATGTGCATACATTTGGACGTGAACGGTTAGAAGTTTTGTTCTATTTATTTGATCCCCTGTAGCATGGTACTTATATTCAAGTGGAAAGTGCGAATGCGGAGGTATACCTTTGAAATTGGAACGCCACCATGATGAGAATTTCTTGTAACTTCTAGAAGAAATAATTGTACACCCTTCTTTTCCTTTTGGTGTCCTTATTCAAGGTCTTGTTTTCCTAAATATTCAAATGTTATCTTCTTGGCTTTCTTCTGAGTTTTGTTTTGCGGCAACTGTTTGAACTTGTCAATTGCCACTTAATTGAGCATCACAAATATAATTTTCTGCACACTAATTATTGTTTGACTATATATAGTTGTATAGCCTTTTAGTATGTAACAATCTAGCACATAAGTGAAAAAAACTGTTCCGTATATCAGATATCTTAATGGGATAATCCGACTCCATATGTGCCTTAAAAGTTATGGTCTCTTTCTTATGGTGGCTTAGCTTGAAAAATTGAACGTGTTACAATTTCCTGCCTTGTGCTATTATCTTTTTGCTAATCACGGTAAGTAAGAACTTGTTTACATTCGAAGATTTATGTATGCTTGATTGTTTATAAGGTGTTCAGTACTTGCAGATTTTGGTTTATTTTGTCTTCATGCACCAGAGACTTATCATTTCTGCATGTAATATTATGCTGATTATAGGCACACTACTCTGTTTCTTTTCTGAACCAGAAAATTTGTTGTCGGCATTGTCCTTTTGCTAGAACTTTGTGGTGTAGGTTGTTTACAAATTGGTGATGATTGTGAGAAGTTATAGAGAGGGGCTCTATTTCTGTTCTGTGGTGTGTTTTGTTGGAAATGAAATTCTAGAATTTTATGAGAATGAGTTTATCTCAGTGCATCTAGTACTGAAGATCCTTTGTCCGATTCCACAGATGCCATACGCTTGATTCTTACTAACTCGTAACTCAACAAGAGAAAGAACTAGTAGGATTAGGACCGAGTGATAAGGCTCGGTTTCGTTTAAAAATTCCCCTAGCAATAGGATCCTTCAGCTTGGTTTACTCCTTGTTCTAGGATTCTATTGTGTCTATGGGTATATCTTCTTCTAATTCACCTAGTTCATGTGCAACCTACTCGTGCCCTGCTAACAGCTCTATTATATTGTCTATTTAGCTTGCTTATGATGCAAGGCCGTTGGTTTATGTTGGGATCTCTCTCGCATGAATTTGAAGTGGGAACATATTCTCTTGGGATTGTGATTTGTTCATTGATTTCCAGCCTTTTTTAATTCTTCAGACCATCCTGTCTCCTAATACTGTACTTCTTGAACTATTAATAGAACTTTTACTTTTATAAAAAGGATGTACATATCATGGTTAGCTCTATGACTGAGAAACTTTTGTTGCCACAATTGTGATTGCCATTAAAATTGTACTTCTTGCATAAGTTTTATCCAGGTTATGACTGATAATATTTTTTACTGTAGAATAAGCTTTATCCAAGGTTAGTACAAGATGCTCAGCTGATGATTAAAGAGCTTGAAAATGTAACTGTACTTTGGGAGGAATTGTGGCTGAGCACACTTCAAGATCTTCATGCAGGTGATCTTTTTTCTCGCTGAAATGACTTGATAATAGTTGGATATGTGTTGAACTGTATTAATTCTAGTTTATGCACACTCAGAGTGTGCCAAAAATAAATTACATTTATTTTCCTAATATATTTATGTGGAGGAGTCACCAAGGGCACTATGCTGTAGCATAGTGAGTGCACATGCGATAAAGTGGATACAGGAAAAAATGTCTGAGCCCTAAAAGGAGTAAGGGGACTAAGGTATCAGAAGAAAACAGTGACACTGCTTAAGACAGGAACTTACCGTACATACACCCCTTGTAATATACTTGGTCATTTACGAAACAAAGCTAAGTGACATAATAGATGTCAAAATTCTGAAGGATCATCAGGGGATATTTTTCTAATCTTTTTGGATATCTGCTTAGGTGTCTGAAACTAATAAAGTCGCAAATGTACTGGATTATATGCTGAAGCTGACCCCTTAATGGCAATATTCTTTGAAACTGTACTTACTGTCACTTGATTTTTAGTAAGATGCTTGAGATAATATCTCAGGGTTTTGTGGACTTTTGAGAGTGAATTTGATTTTGATATAGCTGGTTTCACCTTTTAGTTTCCATCATTGATTTCTCATGTCAGCCGTGATACCATAGATGTTTTGATTACAAAATCTGTAAACATATGTTGCATAGCTCTTAAAAATTGGATAGTTCTTCTAATATTTGATTGATTAAGGATTGATTGCATGTTTGGGGTGCTTTTGAAGATTGTTATCGTTGAATAGAGGAGTAATGTAGCACAGATTAAGACTCATATTATACAAATCTAGATATAGAGATGATTTGGCTTAGTTTTTGGCCATTTCTTAGCCAAGCTTCTTTATCCTTTTCTTTTGTCCCCTTTCTTCATCGCAATTTTCAATGCTCTGTTATGAATTTAATTATCTTTTAACCTGTTTTAAAATGTGCAATTCATCAGATGTTATGAGGCGCATAAATTTGCTGAAAGAGGAGGCTGCACGAATTGCAGAGAGTACAACTCTTAGTCCCGGAGAGAAAAACAAGATAAATGCTGCAAAATACTCTGCTATGATGGCTCCCATCATTGTGGTCTTAGAGCGTCGTTTAGCTTCTACTTCTCGGAAGCCTGAAACACCTCATGAGATGTGGTTCCTTGAGGAGTACCAGGACCAAATCAAAACAGCTGTCACAAAATTTAAGACTCCTCCTGCATCAGCTGTGATGCTAGGGGATGTGTGGCGACCATTTGAGAATGTTGCTGCTTCCTTGGCATCTCATCAAAGGAAGTCATCAATAACTTTAGGAGAAGTTGCCCCTCATTTGGCTTGGATGTCATCATCTGATGCTCCAATGCCAGGTCTTGAGAAGCAAATTACAATGTCTGAATCGGAAAGAGACTTAAATACTGCTCCCCAGGAAATTGTGACAATTGCTTCTTTCTCTGAACAAGTAGCGATTTTATCAACCAAGACCAAACCCAAAAAACTTGTTATAATGGGCTCTGATGGTCAGAAGTATACATATCTCTTGAAAGGACGAGAGGACTTGCGTCTTGATGCCAGAATTATGCAGCTATTGCAAGCTGTAAATGGTTTTCTTCATTCATCTTCTGCAACTCGTAGTCGGTCACTTGGCATTCGTCATTACTCTGTGACACCAATTAGCGGACGAGCTGGCCTGATCCGATGGGTGGATAATGTCATTAGCATTTATAGTGTGTTTAAATCATGGCAGAACCGAGTCCAGTTAGCACAGATTTCTGCATTGAGTGGTGATACAAAAAATATGGTTCCTCCACCTGTGCCCCGGCCCAGTGACATGTTTTATGGTAAAATCATACCTGCACTCAAAGAGAAAGGCATTAGAAGAGTAATATCGAGAAGAGACTGGCCTCATGATGTCAAGCGAAAAGTACTTTGGGATCTTATGAAGGAGGCTCCTAAGCAACTTCTTCATCAGGAGCTTTGGTGTGCCAGTGAAGGTTTCAAAGCCTTCAGCTCAAAATTGAAAAGGTTTTAATATTAGATTAAAAGGCTAACACAAGTTGTCATGGTTATTTTGCTTAACATACAAATATATTTGCATGCATGCGATATTCACTATCTGAATTCAACTATTGCATTATATTTTCGTAAGTTCTGGATATATTACCAAGTGCATCTCTCTTTCTATATCCTATTTTAATTATTTTTTCGCAGGGCATCCTGGAGTGTAATTATCTTAGTGTCTTATTTAAAAAGAATATCATTGACAATCCTAAATTTTCACCAGAACAACTATTGCCACTAAAGAATGATTGCTAACAACCGCTAAAAATTGTACTTGTTTTATATTTTTTAAAAATAGTTTATGGTAATTGATAATCAATCATATTGGTATTTCTCAAGTTGAGCTGTGATGATCGGATGAGTTTTCATTTTATTGCAAGGTGTTTACTGTTTATTGAAATATGGATCCTTTCATATTGATTTATGCATATAAATTGGTTTTCTTGCAGGTATTCTGGGAGTCTGGCAGCCATGAGCATTGTTGGTCATATTCTGGGTCTAGGTGATAGACATTTGGATAATATCCTCATAGATTTTTGTAGTGGGGATATTGTGCATATTGATTACAATGTGTGCTTTGACAAAGGACAGAGATTAAAGATTCCTGAAATTGTACCCTTTCGCCTTACCCAGACAATTGAAGCTGCATTAGGGTTGACTGGTGTGGAAGGTACCTTTAGGGCAAATTGTGAAGCTGTTTTAGGTGTTCTGAAGAAGAATAAGGATATTGTGTTGATGTTGCTAGAGGTTTTTGTTTGGGATCCACTTGTGGAATGGACACGTGCGAACTTTCATGATGATGCGGCTATTGTTGGTGAAGAAAGAAAAGGCATGGAGCTTGCTGTTAGCTTAAGTCTATTTGCATCTCGTGTCCAAGAAATTCGTGTTCCATTGCAGGTGCTGATGAATAACTTATTCTACAGTATTATTGGCTTATTCTACAGAATATTCATCTAATTTTTTGTAAATTCCAATAGTTGAAGAATATCTGTCCCTTTGTGTGATTGAATATCAAGAGTTCTATAAGAACCCTCTTTGTTTGGTTTAGGCTAAACTCTTTTTGTCTCCATGTCCATGTGAAGTTCTGAAATTTTCAGCCGTGGTCTTTGTTTAGATGGAATTTTTATTTAGACTTTGCTGCTTTATAATGTATTCTGTAAATAGTTCTGATGAACCTTTTTATTGCAATTTTTATTCAGTTTATCTGTTTTGGATTTCGCTTAGTCCTCTTTTGACAATGATAATAATATTCAAGTAATATTATCCTTTACATTCCTTTTCTTTGAGAATGAATCACGAACACACATTTGATTATGACTTTATAAGTGACTCATTCTTGTTTGAAATCACCAGGAACATCATGATCTTTTACTGGCTACCTTACCAGCTGTTGAGTCGACCCTTGAGGTGTGTATAGCTTACTGTCATATTGGCCTATCCCAAGTTTTTTAAGTAGTTGGAGCTTATTGATCCTTTAGAAATGATGTGCAGAGGTTTGCTGACATTCTGAATCAGTACGAGGTTGTCTCCAGTCTATTTTATCATGCGGACCAAGAGAGATCTAACCTTCTTTTGCATAAGACATCTGCAAAATCAATGGTTGCCGAAGCAACTTGTAATTCAGAGAAAAGTCGTGCCTTGTTTGAACTGCAGGCTCGAGAATTCAGTCAAGCACAGGCTATGATAGTGGAGAAAGGGCGAGAGGCTTCAACTTGGATTGAGCAGCATGGAAGGATTCTTGATGCTTTAAGAAGTAGTTCAATTCCTGAAATTAAAGCATGTATAAAGCTGACTGGTTCGGAAGAAGCTTTATCACTGACTTTTGCAGTTCTAGTGGCTGGGGTTCCATTGACTGTTGTTCCTGAACCCACACAAGTTCATTGCCACGACATTGATAGGGAAGTTTCTCATTTAGTAGCTGAGCTGGATTCTGGGCTTTCTTCAGCGGTTGCAGCACTCCAATTGTATTCTTTGGCTCTGCAGCGGATCCTTTCATTAAATTACATTACAACCAGTCCAGTACATGGTTGGGAACAGATTTTACTTTCTCTGAATGCACTCTCGTCAGATGTTATATCGGTTGCTCGGAGGCAGGGAGCTGAGCTCATCATGAATGGACACAGAGATGGATATAGTTCTATTAAGAGCAGTTATGATGATCTTTGTCTTAAGGTAGCAAAGTATGCAGGAGATATAGAGAGATTGGAAGAAGAGCGAGCAGAACTTGTGAACTCTATTGCTACAGATACTGAAGTGAAATCCAAGGAACGTCTTCTATCTGCTTTCATGGACTATGCGCAGCACGCTAGTCTCAATAGGAGAGGCAATAGTTTGGGTTTGGGACCAGTGATACATGGAGAACCATCAGACACTGCCTTGCACGGGGAGATTGAAGAAAAGAAAGAAAGGGTTCTAATTGTATTAGATACAGCCACAAGCAATTTGCTCTATGATGTTAAGCACCTAGTGAATAAAGGCCTGAATCATTTTCCAGGGGAAAGAAATACAGACAAAGGGCCATTATCTGATCTGGGATCGTTTTTCAATGAGCTCGAAGAACATATAGAAAAATGTGTCCTTGTAACTGAGTTTCTCAATGAGCTAAAGCAGAGTGTTGGACAGGATAGCTGTGTCATTGAGGCAGATGCACTTAGTTTAAATTATGCATCCCAACTGAACTGGGCTTCTATTTTTAAAACCACTCTTCTTTACTGTAAAAACCTTGTTTGGCAAATGATCGAAGTCGTTCTACCTAGTGTGATAAAATCTGTAATTTCATTTAATTCAGAAGTTATGGATGTTTTTGGATCAGTCTCCCAAATTCGGGGATCGATAGATACAACACTGGAGCAGCTTATCGAGGTTGAACTAGAGAGGGCTTCTCTGATTGAACTTGAGCAGAACTACTTTGCAAAAGTTGGTCTCATCACTGAGCAACAGTTGGCTCTTGAAGAAGCTGCTGTCAAGGGCAGAGACCATTTATCTTGGGAAGAGGCTGAGGAACTAGCCTCTCAAGAAGAAGCTTGCAGAGAGCAGCTGGATAAACTTCATCAGATGTGGAGCCAGAAAGACCTGCGAACTTCATCTCTTTTAAAGAAAGAAGCAAGTATTAATAGCACTTTAGCCTCTTCTGAACTGCAATTGCAATCTCTAATTGCTGCTGAGCCAGAAAGAGAGCCACATATTTTTAGAAGCAAAGCACTCTTGGCAGCACTAGTTCAACCGTTTTCCGAGTTGGAATCTGTTGATCGAGCACTGACTTCATTTTCTAGACCTGTTTCATGCAGTTCAAGTGGAATTTCTCACCTTGCAGACTTGATGAGTTCAGGATGCCCAATATCTGAGTATATATGGAAGTTTCCAGGCATACTATGCAGTCATGCCTTTTTTATTTGGAAAGTCTCTATTGTTGATCTATTGCTTGATTCCTGCACACATGATGTCGATGCATCTTTTGATCAAAATTTAGGATTTGACCAACTGGTGAATGTAGTGAAGACAAAGGTTAAAATTCAACTTCAGGAGTATATTGGACAATACTTGAAAGATCGAGTTGCTCCAATTCTGTTGACAAGGTTAGACAGAGAAATAGAGATTCTGAGGCAAAAAGCAGAGGCAACAAAGGATGTAGACTTTGGTCCAACGAAGACAGATTTTGGCGCTGTTAAAGAAGTGCAACTTATGCTTGAAGAGTACTGCAATGCACATGAAACTGTCAGGGCAGCAAAATCGGCAGCTTCCGTCATGAAAAGGCAGGTGAATGAACTTAAGGAGGCTCTTCTCAAGACCAGCTTGGAAATTGTGCAGATGGAATGGATTCACGATATCACATTGAGCCCCTCACAAAATACCAAGTTGATCTCTCTTAAAATTCTTGCAGATGATGACCTGCTTAAAGTTATTTTAAACATTAACAGACCAAAATTGCTAGAAAATATACAATCTTCAATTGCAAAAATAGCTAAATCATTGGAGTGCTTGCAATCTTGTGAGCAAACTTCTATCACAGCAGAAGGGCAGCTTGAGAGAGCTATGAGCTGGGCTTGTGGTGGTCCTAATTCCATGTCAAATATGTCAGCCAGAAATTCAGGAATACCTCACGAATTTCATGATCATTTGGCAAGGCGGCGACAATTGTTGCAGGAAGCTCAAGAAAATGTATCTGACATAATGAAAGTTTGCACCTCCATATTGGAGTTTGAAGCTTCACGAGATGGTACTTTTAGGACCTCGGGAGAACTTCATCCATTAAGGACTAGTGCAGATGCCGGGATGTGGCAGCAAGCTTACTTGAATGGATTAACAAAATTGGATGTTACTTATCACTCCTTTACACGTTAGTTTCAAGTCTTTTGGTGAAAATTGATGTTATTTATGTTGCAGGGTCACATAATTCTTTGATATCATATACATTTCCATGCTATGCATCAGGTGCTGAACAAGAATGGAAGCTTGCACAAAGCAACATGGAAGCTGCCTCTAGTGTTTTAGTTTCTGCAACAAATGAACTTCGCATGGCTTCTGATAAAGCAAAGTCCGCATCAGGTGAAAATCTTCTTTCGTTTAAGATGGAAGTGAAAGCAAACCCATAGCAAGTACCTATTCTTAAAAGATCCAAAGGGTGTTTTAACAGATTTTTTTACACCATTTGCTTACATTGATCAGAAATGTGCCCACTGTTTTAATTGTTAGATTTTTTGGTGTACCGGATAGTATGATTGTAGGATGATTTTAATTTATGATGTGATTTCACCATTAAATATGCAGGATTTCATACGTGAAGATTCCTTGGCAATTATTCTATTAAATTGTTCAGTTCACCTTCATTTCAAATTGATGTTCTGAAATGAGTTTGAATATGTGGATGCCAATTTTTTTGCATTTTATTACTAATTTTAATTGGGCATTTTGGAATCTAAATAAAAATATACTTCCATTTTTGTTGTTCGGTGATATTCTTTTTTGTACAACCCAAAATAGAAAGTGCCGTAGAGTGAGACGGATAGTATTAGATTTCAAATGATGCACACCTATGTGTGCATATATATATTCTTTAAAAGATGAGCACTCCTGGGTTTTCATGAGATCATTATGAAAATGCTCAAAAGTTGCATCTATATTAGAGCGTCTTTTATCTGGTTTGATTGGGCCTTACTGCATCATGATGAGATTAAAATCCACTTGTGATTAAAAATAAATAAATGCAGTTTTTTTAGAAACAAAAAATTTATAGAACTTGGAATTACAAGAGGGAGCGAGTGTTGTCAGATTTCCACTTACCTTTTTCATCCTCTGCAGGTGATTTGCAAACCACTCTTCTTGCAATGAAGAACTCTGCCTATGAAGCCAGTGTTGCACTATCGGCTTTTGGCGGAATTATTAGAGGCCACAGTGCTTTGACTTCTGAGTGTGGTTCCATGCTCGAGGAGGTACTTTAATTCTTACCATATTTTCCAAGTCTGGATAAGTTACTTCATTTGGATGTCATAAAACACTGTAATATTTTGTTTTGATACTCAACCTGTCCAAAAGAGTCAGAAACACATAGAAACTCAATAACTCATTTGAGTACCTATCACATCTGACTAGTGTAACTTTATGAGACCTGAATTTGTTTGATAGGTTGCTTCTTCATTATCATCATCTTTCTTCCAGATTTTGGGAATGATAAAATATTTCGATGGATCCTATGAAATGAAAGCATCTTCGGGTTCACCTCATTATTCCATTGACATAACTTGTATTCATATTTTTTGACCACCTTACTCCAAGATAGTGTAGTGTAGGCCAGCATTTACAAATGATATCTTGTGTTATAAATTTTTGCTCATTTCATGGATGGAAACATATGTCATCATAAAATAGATTGAATCAGAATAAATTTTTTCTCATCTATGTACTATTCCCATAATTCTGTCATGCTCAGCTTGTTCAATTTTAATCTTTAACATTGTGTTTCATTCAACTTACTTCTAAGAAGTGTTTTCAGTGTCGAATCAAGATAAATAATAGCCAATCTTCTTCTGTTTTGTAAAATTCTTTCATAAAACTTTAGAGGCATTAATGATTTTTTGATGAATAGAGGCATATATCGATAACATTATAGACTATAGAAACATGCTTCTACATTAATAATCCTTGTGTTAGTATTTATTTGGATAGCTGATAGTAGATAGTGAGATTTCCACTCTGACTTTGGGGAGGAGAAAAGGAATTGCTATATATGCATGGGATATTTAGTGTGTGTTTGAATCTCATTAAAATGATAATAGAATTTTTGGAATAGTGATTGATGGGAGAATGTGTGGTGGAAAAGTGATGAAAAGTTTTAGATTTGAGTGTAATATTATTTTATTTGGAGAATGTGTGGTTGAAATGAAGAAAGAGAAAAAAATGAGAATGAGAATGAAATTAAAATGGGTGTCAAAGAGTGGCTTAATTGTTTGTTCTTCTTTGTCATGTTTCCTAGCATCTTTCCACAGTCAAGGGTAGCGAAGAAATGCTTGAGCACATGGAAGCTATACATTGTTATAACTCAGCTGTATTGAATTATGCGTTTCGTTTTCACTTTAAAGTCTACATTTTTGCTTTCCCTTCTCTCCATTTTCCGTTGGGGTGTGGGAAGGAAGGGGAGTTGCACAGGAGGTGGGCTGGCGTTAGCTTAATGGTTACAATTAGTTGCAAAACTAGGACTTTTTCTTCGTATGCTGTATATATACTTGCGTAATTTGATTGCTAAGACCGGCTTGTGTTTCTTATTTTGTTATCAAGCAAAATCTTATTCTTTATGGAATGAGGATTATGCTGATATCTTCTCAAAAATTTAGTACTAATTCTCCTACGTATGGTAACCCTTTATTGCCTATTCAGTAGAATCTTTAATTAAAAAGATCTTTACAATTAAAAACTGCACAACCTTTGCAATTTTGAGGAACTGGATACAGACTAATTGACTTAGTACAACCTAAGAAGAAACTACCTGAATTTCTAGAATCTAATTGCAATAGAATGAATTCCAGATCTGTCCGCACTAATTACAGAGAACAATAGCAGGTAAATGCAGATAATTATAACCGAACAGAGATGAGTCTGTCAAATTTACTAGCTCTCAGATCTTCTGACAAGAAAAATTTATACCGTCCAATTTATCTAATTTGAGTTATGGACGGGGACCGGTAACTTCAATCTTATTCCAACAAGGGACTTTGTGACTTGTATATTCAGAGTAAAACAAAAATTGATACGAGGTCTCAGCTGTTTCATTATCCTTTCACGCTGCCACCAATTACGCATATTCACGCAGTCACAAACAGATTAAAAGTGACAGTATTGCATCTTATAGATATTTTAGGTTCTATGAAGTGAGGATTTTTATTGATCTGCCCATAATATCATGTTTATTAGTTTGTCATGGGGGAATAATAGATACTTGTATGTATATCTTGACTATCTTTACAAACCTTCTCTAGGTCTTGGCTATCACAGAAGATCTGCATGATGTTCACAGTTTGGGAAAAGAGGCTAGCTCATTACACTTCTCTCTTATGGAAGATCTTTCAAAGGTATGTTTTTTAATCATCATTACTTTTCTATGTTTGGTTGCTTTCCTTTGAAATACTTTGAAGTGGTATTAAATATATACAAGTATAACTGTGAGTTTCTTGTATCCTGGACAGGCTAATTCAGTCCTGCTACCTCTGGAGTCTGTATTATCAAAGGATGTTGCTGCTATGAATGATGCGATGCCTCAGGAAAATGAGACAAAAATGGAGATATCCCCCATTCATGGTCAGGCCATATTCCAGTCTTACTGTATGAGGATAAAGGAAGCTGTTCAAGTGTTCAATCCTTTGGTTCCATCTCTCATGTTGTCTGTTAAAGGCCTTTTCTCAATCCTGACTGGGCTAGCAAGGGCTGCAAGTCTTCATGCTGGCAATCTTCATAAAGTAATGGAATCGATATAGTTTATATTAAATGCATGATCTATATTGGGTTTATACATTACGATGCCTGTTATTACTTCTTTTTCAGGCTTTTGAAGGATTAGGGGAGAGCCAGGAAGTAAGTTCACAGGATATTGATTCATCAAAGGCAGATCTTGCTGGTCATGACACTGAGTACGATACTGAGGAGAGTGAGATGTTCTACAAACCTGATGGTGAAAATTATATAGATTCAGTTGGTTTGGATGGGGCGCCTTTGACAGATAAAGGATGGATATCTCCACCTGAAAGCATCAGTGGTTGCAGCACAGAGTCTGGGGTTACATCAGCTGAGGCAAGTATTGCAGATAGCTTGAGTTGTCTAGACTTGAAGGAGCACCTTTCTGGTGACTCTGATAACAATGAGAACAGGGATTTACCACACTACCTTGCATCTTATGGATCCGATGCACATGGATCACCACTTGAGGAGACAGACCCAAAAATCATGCAGGTTTGTAATAATTTACTCTTTTAGAGGAAGCTTTATCTAGGGCTTCTTGTTATGATCTATCTCTTTTACAAGCGTACTTTCTTTGAATCAGGAAATCTCCAATGTGAGTTGTGTCCTTAAAGATGAGGCATCTTTGTTGAACCATGACAAGGTCGAGGACGGATCTCTTGAAACATTGATTAACACAGAATCTGGTGGTCGAACAGTTGGGGGTAAGAAATCTAGTCTTAAGAAACGTCTTACTGATCTAGGCTAGAGATGGAACTTCATTTTTTTCTCAAACATGTTACAATTCTTCCTGAATGATTGTTTGGGGCTTGTAGGTAGAAATGCTTATGCAATGTCAATTTTAAGACGTGTAGAGATGAAACTAGATGGTCAAGATATAGTTGATAACAGGTATTTGCTTCCGATCTAATGCTTAACTAAATCCAATTGATAAATTTAATGCGGTCGACGATTTAGCCATACTTTCTCGGATTTGGCAGAGAAATTAGCATTGCGGAGCAAGTGGATTTTCTGATCAGGCAAGCAACAAATATAGACAATCTTTGCAATATGTATGAAGGTTGGACTCCTTGGATTTGAGTTTGAAGAGACTATTATTCTGCAAACACAACTATAACATCCAAGCATTCCAAGAGATGCCGTGGCTGAACGTGGAGCTCAACACTCAAGAATCGTCTACTAGCGGGCATCTGGATGGAAGCACCTACGCCGTGTACGGTCACATGCCATGTTTATTAGCTATAAATCCCAGAATTCCCCTTGCAAGTGATAAATTCAGTTGGTTTATAGTGGAATATTCCCCTGGATGCTCTATACTGGCTCTTCTTGTAAAGGTGCTAATCTTGGCCTTAGTTCATGCTCTCTCTTTCTCCCAGTGAAAACTAAATAATGCCTTGAGATTGTGGAGGAGGTGGATGTGGAAATTTTGCAAGGTGACTGTTCGGAAATTGGCAGCAGCTGGCCAAACTCGATCTAGTTTTCCTGGTTTAACACGGGATCAGTATTCTCATCTTTCGAGTCAGCCCCTGAAACTATGGATTCTAAATCCCTTGCAGTTCAACTCGACTGGCAGGTTTGGAAATTGAATCATTATTATTCCGTGTTATGGGCTCTGGCATTTCTATGGTGGGTTCGTGCCATGGCA
Organism: Fraxinus americana; assembly: GCA_035079005.1. Lineage (NCBI taxonomy): Eukaryota > Viridiplantae > Streptophyta > Magnoliopsida > Lamiales > Oleaceae > Fraxinus > Fraxinus americana. The sequence continues at coordinate 9,137,339 of CM068714.1, forward strand.
TAATACCCTGGGCACACCAATGTCTCGAGTTGTATGTAATAACTGCCGCAGATTTGCCTAGGGTTTTGATCAGGTTCGGGACTTAAATCCTCATTCTTAATCCAGTTATGCTGAATGTTATTTGGACATGCTTTTTTATTTTAGTATGAAGAAGGATTATGGATTTAGAAATTAAAATAAACATGTAGGGAAGTGCTCTATAATTTTTGGAGTTTGTTTAAGATTGGATTGTTCGATCTTCTTTCTGGATAGAACTTGGTAACAAATTTTAAAGATTTGGATTCTTTCGTGCATAATTACAAATGTAAGGAATTATGTTCACTATGTTGGATGAGACAATATACTACATAGAAACAAGAAAAAGATAAGATTACAATCTTGTTCGTTAAGTCTCTACCGAACATTTATTAATGAACACTCGTAACACTGTGATCCTAACTTCTTGCTAGAACAGTTGAATGTCTGGTTAATGTGCAATGGTCGATTTTGGGTGTGTGGGGCCTAATCCAATCGACATTGGTTTTACCTGGGTTGATAGATTTGGACACGATCTCATGTGTAATACGGAGCCCCAGTTGGGAAAATTTCATGACATAGGATCCTGGAATACCACTGGCAAGCTCCTGTTTTGTAGGTTCAGAAACAGAGACTAGATCTTATGGAATTAGAATGTGTGAAGAAACTTGTGATGAATAGTCTTGTTTTCTCCTTATACCACACAGATGTAGTACACAAATCTATCAACTCTCCAAGACTCGTGACCCCACCTCACCCACGTGCATATAGCACTGAATATCTGAAAATATCATCAAGAATCACAGAGTTAATATCTCCAGTTATTTACAATGTTGATTATAGTGTTAGAATTGACAAAATCTCTGGGCTTGTGGACTAGTGAGTTAGCCAAGCTGTACGATATGGGTCAAGCCATTTGGTCAAGTGGCTCGGCGGTCAACCTTGAGGCTAAGCTAGTGGCTGATGAAGATCATAGGAGGTCGAACCCAAGCCTTAGATGCTCACGAATCTTGGCTATAGCAATGCAAGTCAAGTTCTATTAAATTAGGAAATCTATAGGTGTTCCCTTTTCATATTTAAATCATCAGTCTGCCGCTCTTCCTAATGCAAGACTGCAAGTGCTTAAATTTATTTTATTTAAAGTATCATTGAGCTTTTGTGAGATTGTTGGCAAAGGAAAGATATTTTGATTTTTAGGCGAGTAAAGACCATGGCCTTTTTACGTGTCCTTTTTCTTCTTTTTTTGTTGCTTTCGACAAATATGAAATTTATTGTCCCACGTCTTTTTCAGAAATTTGACGCTGGAGAAAGATTCCTTTTTTATATCTCGGTCGAAAATATTGAAGGCAGGAAATTGGAATAATAATCACCTTTATTGAATTGTAGCTTATCGTAATTGGATAATCGAACTTAAAAATGTCACAATTCATTACTTATTAGTTTAACATATGATTTTATTTTTTAATTTTTCTGTATATCATCAGTATTTGTTATTAAAGTGACTCAATCGTGACAAAATTTAAGTGTTTTGATACTAATATTGAATGAGCTACATCAGTAGCAAGTCTTGGTTTAGACATCCAGCAAATCAGAAGGGCCAATAATAAAGTAGACATTTTTTTTGTTTCAATTAAGCTACTACTAGCAGTTGACAGGATTGGGTGACAAGTGTTGCGTGTCAGCACCAGTGTAACTCTTTTTTTTTTTCAAACTGTCCAATGAATGCTTGACACGTGTCCCTTAGTTTAAAATCCTATTAAATGCCCTTGTTTGTGTAGCAAGATTCTTTTTGTTTTCATACAATTGAGTGGGTCCCACAAAACCTAAAACATTTTATGTTAATCCAATTTTCAAAATTTTTGTGTTTATCATCAATGTTTTAGATTAGAGTAATGTTATTCATCCTCAGTGGGGATGAAAACACCGTCAATGTGGCATTAAATGAAAACTTATTTAATTTCACATATGTCACATTAACGCCATGTAGACTGTGTTTTCATCCCTAGTGGGGATGAATAGCATTACTCTTTAGATTATTAAGGATAATCATATTTTACTATTACACATTGCCACTACGTCTCAAACTTATGATATCAATAGCAAGTTAATCTTCAACCTTTAAAATAAAAAATTTTAGTCCTCGACCATTCACAACGGTTGTATAAGTAGCATTAAACTATGGACAAGTGAAAGGTTGAGGATCAAAATGCTCCATATTGAAGGTTGACCACAAAGTAGATACTAGAAGCAAATAGTGGGGACTAATGGTACAATTTCCCCGTACTTTAATATTGTCCGAGAAATATTCTAAGCAGTTTCTTGGAATATCCCTATAAAATATTCACATCCAAGGGGACCATATAGCAATATTCAAGGGGCCCTTAACATACTGATATTTTTTTTTTCCCCTTCAGAACCATTCATTTTCCCACTATAAATACGATAATAAACTCCTTTCATCTCTACATTGATTTCAATAATTTCATCAAGAATTATAGAGGAAAAGAGAATACAGAAATGGCAGCTGTAGTTGATGTGTGCCTCGAAAAAATTTTAAAGCCAAGAGCGAAAGTCAGAGCCCGAAATCCAATCATTCCGGTTGTGGCGAATGAAGTAAACGAAAGAAAACAACGAAAGCAAGAGTTGTCTTCATCGTCAGCCACCCTCAAGTCACCAGCAAACGCCCTAAAGGAGGAGACTGTGTCAGAAATGACCTTGCTTTTGCTCATGGACCGGTTTGCACCGTGTTGAAACTAAGCGAGTGATCGATTTTAAAAAAAAAATTATGCTATCTATCTAGTATTAAGTGTACTGAATACCATTCTAGATGTCATTGTATCATAGATCCTATTAAATGAGTCATAATTCCTTATATTTAAATCTGTAATTTAATGTGATTAGTGATGTCTAGTGTTAAACATGTAATGATCTATGTACGTGTAAAGAGTATATAAATGTATGTCTGCCCATTTGTTTCTTCAGTCAAGATCAAGAAAAGAACATACTCAATTTTTGATTGAATAAAACAACTTCATTGTTGTCATGCCATGTTCATCTTATTCGACTAATACGAGGATATGTACATTTAAATTGGCTTACTTATTAATGCTCCAAAGCAAGAAGAGGCTACATACAGCTATTTTCCGTTCGAAAATTATGTAGTGCTAGCCTCTATGCTCTCGATAGTATCTTCATTCATACTGAAGGTAAGTTTCTCCTCGTCCCACTTGAGAACCTCCCGACCAAATCTAAGAGCTTTGTCCACACTATCAGGCTCCAGCCCTGTAACCGCGGCAACAAACAACTTGCGCCCGGTTAGGGAAGTGAAAAGCTGTCTGAACTTCACAGCAACATAGTGGAAAGCACGTTGAGCTAAAGGTGGGTTGTTATTACTGTTGGCGTTGTGTGGATGAAGGCTGATCACTGGACTAAAATCCTGAAACCAGTGGCATTGTGATAGAGGAACTTGTTCGATTTTTTCTTCCAGCAGATCGAACTTGTTGAGTATGAGAATGAAATTTTTCTGGGCGAAGGATGGATGTGTGGCAACTTTCTCAAAGAGTTTCTTGCTTGCCATCATCTTGTTTGTGCGAATTCCAGTTACGTCTTCGTAGAATTCATCATAAATTGTCAAGGAAACACAAAACATAACAAGGTCGACATCTTCAAACATCTCTAGCCACTTGCAGTTTCCTCCGAGGCTGTTCTCGTGAACTCTAATGAGTTGGTACCTGGATGAAAACGAGAAAAACGATAAGCCATCATATCGGGTTTCCTCCTATTCGCAAGTTCAAAAATTTCGTTAAAATCTATCGAAATAAAGCCTTTGAACCCCTTCTTGATCCCCATCGTCAATCAAGCTCAAATTCTTCCAAAAGGACAATGAACCGTATTTGAAAATTAGAGATCTGACCTTAATAAGGGATCACTCTGATCATCAGATTCCATGTATGTATCCTGAGATGAAATGGGAAAAGAGAATTCCATAGATGCAATCCCATTCGATGAAGTGATGCCCTCGGCATATAAGATGTCCATGTCCGAAGGCTCATAGTTAATCCTTGAAATTTCGACAGCCTTCAAAAAGTCGAAGTAGCTTATTAGTGTTAAAAACAATGCGTCTAGTTAGTATCAACCTGATAAAGAAAGATGGCGAAGAACGACTTACCCTATCTAAGAAATAATTTGCCATTCGTGGTAGCTTATGCAGTTCATTTCTTCGTTTGTACGTGGCTTGAAATGCTTTGTTCTTCCACAACTCCTCAACTAATGGTGCGTACTCTTGAGTAGCGCCTGGGAAAACAGCCTCCAAATTGCCTGAAACCATAACTTGGAGAAGCCAATCGGAGAATGCTTTCAGTCTTGGACTAATGGACTACATATTTTGTTCATCAACCTCTTCAGAGATCTCTGTTCCAAACCCAAAAAAAAGTTAATAGACTATAAATTATAACTCAAATCAAGTAATGCTAATTGTCAACTTGTTTTTCATGGCAGAAGAATGTACGCTTTTACCTGAAATATCACGTTGAGCAATGTCTTGTCGTCTCCTCATTTCAACGAAATAATCTTCTTCAAACTGTTCACGCCCCTCAAGGAGGATGCCAATATAACTGTATAAATTTCTTTGGATTAAAAATTTGATATTTTCACGCTCATCTTCTGAGAAAGGAACATCATACAGAACTTTTGCCTAGAATCAAAAAAATAATTAAACAAATTCGTTAGTTGTGAATGATCGCCTATAATCTCATCAATTAAACTTCGAAAGCTAAAGGAAAACTGAATCTGAATATTAGACAACTCTTAGTTCGTTGCTGAACAGCCATAATGTGTACTTCACCAGTGGCATTAGCAGAACTTCAATCAAAAGGAAGAAAATAAAATTTTCAGTAACTACCTGTTTAAATATGGTACTTGTTCCAGACTGATCACCACCGACTAGGAGAAATTTATTAATTGTTTTCCGATCTAAGTTCTTTAAGTTAACTTCATCGGTGTTACTGGCAAGTTCTTCTCCTCCATGATTAGAAACATTAGAAGGAAACGGCAAAGATAGTGCTTTACATACTATCTTCACTCTTGTCTGAAAAAAAATAAATTAATATATCCATTCTAAGAATTAAGACAGGATTGAGGTGAATATCACAAAGACAAAGGAGAATCGAACGCCAAAGTTGTACTCACCTTATCCCATAATTTCCCCATCACGTAATTCATAACTTCATGCTGATAGGATCCATCTGCAGTGACCCAGAAATGAGGGTTCCCTTCACAGTGGATTCCGGCAACCTGCAAAGTTCAACAAAATGCTGAGCTTTCATACTCAAAAATTATAAATATTTATAAACCTCATATGTCTAAAGCAAATAACCTGCAACATTCGGAGCTCTGGTTTTGTGATCTCCCGACTATTTATCAATACCTTCGTGTTTCCATTACTAGCATCTTGCCTAATTTGGTAACCAACAGTAAGTCGAGAGGTGATAATCTGGCTTGGTTTCTCTCCTCCCTGATCAATCGAGCCAAAATCCATGATTTCTTCAAGAAAAAGAACATGAGCTCTTAATTTCATATTTTTCATTCCTTGAGAAATGATCTGCTAAGCAACGTTGCTTATCTTATGTTACGCAACAGTGACATTAATCTAATTTAATTCTTAGGACCCACCATAAACTTAATCAGGGCCATGTCAATGCAACGTTGCTTAATAGATCATTTCTCTTCCTACTTTATCTTAATTTCAGATAATACATTGTTAAACTTTACAAGATAGTGTAACAAGACTATACTCAGTTACCTTTCCCCAAAATCCAGATACTTTATCGTACCAAAACCTTCCCGGTTGCAGCTTCTTTGGAGGATTCGGGCAGCTTTGCAAGGAAACCAACTCCTCGATAGTAAGTGGCTTATCATTTACAACAACCAGATGAGGCGGTAACTGATTTACTTCACAAGAAAGCTCGGATTTCATAATGTGCTTAATGGCTTCATCAACGAGGATTCTCTTCAGCAGTCGAGAAGTTTTTCCTAATGATCCACGCCTCGACTCATCAATTCGATAACCAATGCAAGTAATACATTTTCGCCCTTCCGGCATTGATCCCATTGCTCTGATCACACACTTGCTGCAATACTTAGCTCCACAAACAATGCAAACTTCCTTGTCCGAGAACCGGCTCCTGCTGTTGCATCGGTGGCACAAGCCTTTTACCTCGTCCGGTACCACCGGCCTCTCCGGGAAGACTACCAGCGGGTCGAGATCACTTTCATCAGAAGTTATGCCACTTTGTGTAAATTCATGAAAATCCACTATTGGTGGTCTAATGCGAAGGCCAGGGGCTTCAGCTTCATCTTTACAACCTTCCAGATCCACTCCATCGGAGGATGAAATTTCCGGCGAATCCACTGTTAATTTACCGTAATTGTTATCTACTCCGGCCTTGACGTCGTCATCTATATCCTCGATATCGGAGCTTCCTGATAACTGATTCGAATCATCGCGGCTTTCAGAAAACCCTAATGTGCCGGAACTGCTAGAGTTTTCATCCCCAATCTTTAATTTTCTCAATAAATTCTCTTCAGAACTCCCAAATTTACCCAGTTGTACAACAGAAACCGGAGATTTAATTGACAATTTCTTCTCCGAGGGTTTACTCTTGACAATTGGCTGAATAACCGGAAGCGACAAATTACTCAACACCTTAGCCGCCACGGCCGCGGTCGGAATCCGGCGCACGTCAATCGGAACGACCTGAGGAATATCATGATTGAGTGGAGGACCACTGTACTCCATGGCAAAGGAGTATTCCACACTACAATCCTCATCACAACCATTACTTCTCGATGTCGAAGTTGAACCAGGTAAAATACTTCTCAAAAAACTAGTCATGTTAGCAAAAACCCACCTCAAATCTTGAAAAAAAACTAATCAAAATACACAATCTTTTCTGCTTGGATCATATATTTAGTACAAAATCATGATCGTGCATTGGGATTGAAGGGGAAAAAAATAATGGTATTAATAAGTGGAAAATGAAGACTTTGAAAATCAGTAACCTCATAGAGAAGACTTTGAAACATTGCTGATCCTTCAGGGAAGAAAGACAAATTTTTACAAGAAAATTTCGAGAAAGTGGTGGGAACTAGAGTCAGAATTTCAAGATTTAAATAATGGAATAGACTGGACCTCGGACATAAATTTGGGGTCTGAAAGGGGCTTTTTTGGTCATTTTATTGTACAATGTAGGCGTATTATTGTCCTAGAAGTACTGCTGGAGAGAATCCACTGAGTCCTGACACTACAGTGTCGTATTGTAGGATTTGTAGCACAGTAGTATAATGTTTCTGGAGTGAGAAATGCTATTTGTACATCGAGGTGTACAAGTAGCATGGCCTAATTTAATAGGAATTTTTTTTAAACAATCATATTTTGAAAATCCTCATTTCAGAGTTCATAGAAGCTGCTGGAAGGCTGAATATTAGGCACCAAAATTAGTTAGAATAGTGAGCTGTCATTAACTGTGGTTCCTGCCTATTTTGCTCATTCCTTTTGTATTTATATTGTTAATTCATTTCATTTCAGTAAGAATAATAGATATCTTTCTGATCTTCAATTCTCTCTCAATTCTTCAATATGGTATCAGAGCGACTTTTGCTTCCCTTCTCTCGTCATTGAATTCAGATCATTCATGGCAGATATTACCCTTCAAAATCAAAATTCATCTTCATCAATGAATCAATCCGCCATTGATGAAGCTTCAAGTCCTTATTACCTACATCACTCTGATGGTCCAGGTTTAGTTCTGGTTTCTCAGCCATTGTCTGGTGAAAATTATACTTCATGGAGTCGAGCCATGACCATAGCACTTTCGGTGAAAAATAAACTTGGTTTCATCGATGGATCAATCACCAAGCCTGAAGCAAATGAAGAACTCCTTAGATCTTGGATTCGAAACAACAATGTTGTTATCTCATGGATACTTAATTCAGTCTCAAAGGAAATTTTTGCTAGCATCATATATTCCAAATCTGCTCGCGAGATTTGGCTTGATCTCAGGGAGCGTTTCCAACAGAGGAACGATCCTCAGATTTTCCAATTGAGAAGAGATCTAATGAATCATGCACAGGGCCAATCATCTGTTGGTACTTATTTTACTAAGCTGAAAACTATTTGGGAAGAGCTTAGCAATTATCGCCCTTCTTGTTCCTGTGGTCAGTGCAATTATGGAGGGAACAAGAAATTGGCTTAACACTATCACATGGAATATTAATGGGCTTAAATGACTCATATGCCCAGGTTAGAGGACAATTCTTACTCATGGATCCTATTCTACCCATTAACAAAGTGTTTTTCCTCTTATCTCAAGAAGAACATCAGAGGTTTATAAATATTACTGCAAGGGCTACTGATTCTTTGGCATTCTTTACTAGAAATGAAGTTAAAAGAGCTAATCCGGGGCAAAGCTATAGTAGATTCCAGAAAAGAGAAAAGCATGTTTGTACTTATTGTGGAGGTGTTGGTCATGTGGTTGACAAGTGTTACGAACTTCATGGTTTCCCTCCTGGATACAAACCAAAACGGAAGTTCAATTCTACTAATCTGATAGAGTCCAGTGGAAGCAATCAAATAGGTTATAATGTCCAATCGACTAATGCTATTGCTAATCAAGTTTCTGGCTCTATTTCAGATAAGCATGTTGGCAATATTGGCAATGTTGGGAGCTTTGTGCAAGCTTTGAATTCTGATCAATATCAACAACTGTTGAGCTTGCTAAGTACACATCTCTCAGATGCTAAAGTTGAAACTGAGGGTGTTAAATCTGGTCATGAATTAGGTACTTGCCTTTCCATTTCTATTGCTCAAATTAGTTTTCCTATACATTAGGTACTAGACTCAAGAGCTACTAGTCATGTCTGTTACAATTGGGCTCGTTTCAAAAAATTGAAGGCTGTTTAGAACATTTACATCACACTGCTTAATCGTATCAGAATTCAAGTAAAATTTGCTGGAACTGTTAGATTAACATCTAAATTAATTCTTGAAGATGTGTTATTTGTGCCCCAATTCAAGTTCAACCTGTTGTCTATCAGTTCTGTAATAAGGAATTCCAACATCAGTGTCAATTTTCTCATTGATTATTGTGACATTCAGGACACTTGCAGCTTGAGGATGATTGGCAGGGCTAGGAGAATTGATGGTCTTTATGTCATTGAAGCAGTAGATGATGAAATGAAGGATAAATGTAATTCATCTGACGATTTTTGTAAACCTATTTTGTCTGTATTGAATAATGTACCTTATCTTGTTTGGCACAATCGACTTGGTCATTTGTCTTTTAAAAGACTGGAAAATCTTAAAGATCAGCTTAAGTTCAAGAATGACAGATGCTTTGCACCATGTTATATTTGTCCCCTTAGCTAAACAATGAAGGTTATCATTTGTGTCGAATAATCATTTATCTGCTAATGCATTTGACCTCATCCATTGTGATACTTAGGGTCCCCACAATTCTCCAACTCGTGAAGGATTCAGATATTTTCTCACTTTAGTTGATGATTGTACAAGGTTTACTTGGGTTTATTTAATGAAGCAAAAATCTGATGTACATCATATAATTCCCAAGTTTTTTAGCCTTGTTGAGACTCAGTTTAACAAAGTTATTAAGGCCTTCAGATCAGATAATGCTCCTGAATTACAATTCAAAGATTATTTCAGTTCTAAGGGAGTACTTCATCAATTCTCTTACGTTGAAAGACCTGAGCAGAATTTAGTCGTTGAATGGAAACATCAACATTTGCTTAATGTTGCTAGGGCACTATTTTTTCAGGCTCAAGTTCCTATATCCTTCTGGGGGGACTGTGTTCTTACATCAACTTATTTGATTAATCGGACTCCTTCTCCTATTTTGTAAAACAAAACACCATATACCTTACTTTATCAGTCTCCTGTTGATTACAGCTTTCTCAAAGTCTTTGGGAGTTTGTATTTTGCTTCCACTATTCCTTCTCATTGCCTAAAGTTTCATCCTCGTGCAAAAATGTGTGTCTTTGTTGGCTATCATCCTGGTATTAAAGGCTATCGCTTGTATGATATTGAATCCAAAAGCTTCTTTATTTCCAGAGATGTAATATTTCATGAGAATATTTTTTCTTTTCATTCTATTGCCAAACGTGCTGATTTTACTGATGATTTTCCTCATGTTGTTCTACCTGTCTCTCTTCCAGATAATCCTACTTCATCAGAATCTCTCGTTAATAATTTCAATCCCAATCACTCTTCAGATCATACTATTAATATTCCATCTCCATCTCTTGATTCTTTTTCACCATCTGCAGGTCAGCTTATCATTAACACTCCTGCTGATGTTCCTATCAGGAGATCCCTTCGACATAACAAACCTCCATCATACTTAAAGGATTTTCACTGCAATCTTCTATCTTACAGCACTTCTTCCACTGATCATAAGTCTTATCCTTATCCCTTAAGTGATTACATCACTTATGAAAAATTCTCTTCTCCTCATACTCATCTACGCCTCAATATTTCATCCCTCACTGAGCCTCAACATTATCACCAAGCAGTGCAACACACTCATTGGAAGGATGCCATGGCTGCTGAGTTATCTGCCATGGAACAGAATAAAACCTGGTCCATCACCAAGTTACCTCCAGGAAAGCATTCTACGGGTTGTAAGTAGGTTTACAAGATTAAGTATAAATCAAATGGGGCTGTTGATCGTTTCAAAGCACGACTAGTAGCGAAATGATATACTCAACAAGAAGGACTTGATTTTCTATAAACCTACTCTCCAGTAGCAAAGTTAGTGACTGTGAAGCTTTTATTAGCAGTTGCAGCCATAAATCAATGGCATATCATTCAGCTGGACGTCAACAACATGTTTCTTCATGGTGATTTGTTTGAAGAAATTTATATGGACTTACCTTTGTAATATATTCCTCCCATCTTTTCTCATACTCAGGGAGGCGTCTGGTATATAAGTTACATAAGTCCATTTATGGGTTGAAGGAGGCTTCAAGACAATGGTTTTCTAAGTTCTCTAATGCTCTTTTACTCCAAGGTTTTCAACAATCGAAATCAGACTATTCTTTGTTCACTAGAAGTGCTGGAATGAGTTTTGTTGCTCTTCTTGTGTATGTAGACGATATAGTTATCACTGGAGCCAACTTAGAAGTTATCAATCAGTTGAAATTAGCCTTACATCAACAATTTAAACTAAAAGATCTGGGGAAACTCAAGTATTTTCTTAGTTTAGAAATTGCTCATTCTAAGAAAAGCATTGTCTTATCTCAAAGGCATTACACCCTTCAGTTGCTGGAAGATACAGGGTTCCTTGCCTGCAAACCTGCAGCTTTACCTATGGATTGCAAAGTTCGATTGAACTCTTTTGAGGGAGAGTTGTTGAAGGATAGTTCTATGTATAGGAGATTGGTTGGTAGGTTGCTATATCTCACAATATCCAGGCAAGATATTACATTTGCTGTGCATAAACTCAATCAATATGTGTCTCAGCCTAGAAAACCGCACTTAACAGCAGTACATCACCTGTTGCAATATAATAAGGGTACTCCAGGCCAAGGTCTTCTGTTGTCAGCTGGTTCTTCATTACAGTTGCATGTATTTACTGATGCGGATTGGGGGTCCTGCTTAGATTCCAGAAAATCGGGATTGAGACAGGCTTCATAATTTTCAAGTAGGCGGAGTTAAGATTATATACGAACAAGTTGTTATGTGTACATTTTTTTTAAAATCAAAATATTATTAAGACAATAACAAAGTTTGATTATATGATAAAATTATATGTCATTTACCTGATTACAAGAAATTTCCTCATATAGATGTATTAAAAAATGTGCATCTTATTAATCATTTATGCACATCAATGCTTCGAGAATATCTTCTTTGAGTAGGCTCCTTACCTCGAACAGAGTTCTCTTACCTACAATAAAAGTGGCATCCAAAGCTACAGTGCTAATTGGAGGTGTTTGTAAATCTTTTATAATGGCAAAAAATGATACAATATTTTTGTTCATTATTCAACCAAAATTAAGTGAATCAAATTGTATAGCATCAACAGGGTTCTACACTTATAAATGTTTGATGATTAAAATATTTAACTAATTCAGTAAGCATTCCCACAAGACCTGCATCCAAGTCGGATTACATGCAAGAAACATACTATAAGAACCCCCATACTTCTTATCTCTTATCCCTAATGCTTTCAAATAAGGACAAAAGTTATGCTTCATCGTCTTGAAGAGTAACATAAAGGGTGGGTACGATGGGTGTTTGACTAATATTTGCAATCAATCGTTGTGCGTACGTTACATACCTTGCACTTAACGTGTCTTCTAAATTCAAATAAGTGATAGATACGTCAAAATTTAAATAGTATGCTATTTTATTAATAATATATTTAATGTCTCTTAATTTGTATTTGGAGTCCATTACACTTGTCAAAGGAAGTGTTTTAAAACTCGACCAGACCAGACCCGATCCGATCAGACCGGAAAAATAGAAAATTCGGGACCATAATCGGTCCAATTATGCTTATAAAACCTCTAATTAAAAACTCATCCCAAAACCTATTAAACTAGCCTATTTTCGAAAAACTCGTGACTCGTTTCGGTTTAACCGGTTCAACCTATGTAAATGTATATTTTTAAAAATTTTTAAATGCTTATTTTTTTTTGAATTTTTATAAATGTATATTTATTAAATATCACCTATTCGACCCTGATTCAATCTTTTGACCCTTTCTCTTTTCCGGGTCAATGCTTGGGTCGATTTTTAAAACATTGGTCAAAGGAAATAATATTGGCAAGTCTTTTCAATATTTTCTAGACTTTAATTTCATGGAAAACAATATTTCTAGAAATCGAGATCATTTTTTATTTTAATTTTTGTATTTTTTAATACATTCTGCAATTATTTAAAGACGTTAAAGAACTCTTGAACTAGTGGGGTAGCATACCACAAATAAGATATTTGTGGAATCATAAAAGCTTGTTAAATATTTTCTTTAACTTTAAAGGCTAGTTCATAGTCAGAATCAACCAAAACAGAATCATTGATATTTCTTACATGCTCGGAGTTATAAAATTCTGTAATTAAATATTCATAACTTTCACATGATTTTAATAATAAATAAGTGGAGTTTCATCTATGTCCCCACATCATTTATAATTTTTTTGGAATATTAGCCAACTTGTGAACAAAGTTCCTCAAGTACTTGTTTCCTACTTGGTGATATGGTTATATTAATTAGCTCATCCCTAATTCTGTTAATAAGATTTTTAATAAGTTTCATACCATCTTGCACAATTAAATTAAAAATATGATAAATATATCGAACATGGAACAAAAAACACCAAAATCCGGATTAAGTATTCTATAAAGTTTATCCCCCTTTTTTTGGTATGGGGAACTTATCATGAAGCCACTTATTTCTGCCACTTATGTTATTGCTGCTCGATTGGCTGTAGGGCTTGCTTCTATTGGACCTGGAATTGGTCAAGGGATTGCTACAGGTGCTATAGAGGGTATCGCGAGACAGCCTGAGGAGCTTGTTAACACTAGCATTGTCAAATGTGAAAGAACGAATTTTATGTTCACATTTATATCCGTAATAATCTGCATGGGATAATAGCTCAAATGGTCACTAAAATTTGCAAAACGTCCACAAGTGGTCACTGAACTTTTAGAGCATGTTTGGTAGGGCTTAAAATTCAATTAAAATTGAAAATATAGCCGTTATTGGGTCACACTCGTCTAATAAAAGTCAACAATACCGACTAATTTTTCAATTTTAATTCAATTTTAATCTGTACCGAACACATCCTTAAAATACCTCATTCATCACTAAACTTTGCATTTTTTGACCCCGTTAGTTACTAGTCTACACAAGTGGATTTTTTTTAATATTAAAACACTTTTGATGCAAAAAAAAAAAAAAAAGAAGGAAAATATGAATCAAACCATCTCTCTTTCAAATTTACAGAAGAAAATCCCTAATCTTCCTCCTCAAAATCAATCACCGTCACTACCAATGGCAGTCACAATAAACTACATCTCCGGCGTCATTGTAAACTGTCGGCTACACAACTCCTTCTACCCCAATAATCTCACCCGTCAATTTCCTCCCCTCCACAACAAAATCCCTTTTAGGCTTCTCCCATAAAGTTACTTTTTTTATTTGAATAATTATTAGCCATCATGTTTTAGAGGAACTGGTGTTGTTTTGACTTATTTGTGATGTTTTCGCTTAGGGATGACAATTCGAATTGTTAAAATCGAAAATCACGATTAACCGAACCGAATGGGGCGAGAAAAAACTGAACCGATGGTGCAATGAGGTGGTTATGATTTTGATTTTAATGTCCTGGTTCGGGGTGGGGCAAGTATGGTATTTAGCGACGGTGCCCCGCCCCGAACCGATTACCCCTTAAAAAAATTAATTGGACAATTGGTCTTTTCATTATTCTTTCCCAAAATTAATTGGCAATTTTGACAATTAGGCTTCCTCCAAAATTCTGGCCCAATTAACATTACTAGTAAACTCTTAGCTCAGTAACCTAACTCTAACCCTACACGTTAAAATTGAAAATTGGAAACCAAACTTACGAAACACTAGTCCACTCAACAAATGAACCAAATCAGATTTGTCGGCGCTCTGCTGAATATACCTCAGCTTCAAATTGTAGTAATCAGCAACGAAGTCTACCATCTTGTGAGCACACTCCCTGAGTTGTTCTGCGTCCATTGGCTTCAAGCTATCTTCCATGTACAATTCATGGTAGGATTTATTGTTTTATATTTGTTATTCATGCACTTTCTTTTATTGCTAATTTTTTTCTTTATTGTGTATAGAAAATTCTGCTTCTCATCATACTCCGGAGCTTATGCAAAGTTTAGTGAGGAGAACATTGACGAAGAGATACATTTTTTTGTTTAAATCATCAGTTAAAATCATTCTTGATTAGGTAGTGTGGTTGTATTATTACTCTAATTACATTTCTTATTTACTATATAGGAATCAACTTTGAGTCTTGACTTTTGACCTATGCCCTGAGAGTTGTGGGGAAGAATGAAGATTGACCTATGTTAGTGAGAGTCTTAACCTGTGTTGATAATATTGTTTGTTAAATTCGAATTTTGTATTTGAAAGTTTGGATATTGTTTACATTTTTATTTGGGATATTGTTTGTTAAATTGGTTTAGTATTGTATTTTTATTTTTATTGACTTTTCTTCATAATTTTTTTTTTCAATTTGACGGTTGGAATTCGGACTTATAAAAAATAATTTATTTTCGTGGTTATCAATCGAACCGAGATATGAATCGAGTCGAATCGAACCGACTTACGTAGTTATGGTGCTGTTATGGTATGACCAAACATTTAGTGGTGCAGTTATGGAATTTTGACTTAACCGACTTCGTTGTCATCCCTATGCTCATTACCAGGGTGTTTGGGACGGAGTCGGTGCCCACACAAACTACATTGAAAACTTTGTTAACTTATAATTGATACTAAAAGGAAGATGACTTTTAAATCATCAAGAAAACTACAGGTAAAACTTTGTTAATAAGCCAGTTATCGATAAATTATGTAGGGTACTGCAGCCCAATTTCAGTGGATATTTATTTTATATTCGTTGTGTGTGTGTATGTGTCATATTTTTAATTTAATTGTGGAAAATGGTTTGAAACATATTAAAAATAAAATTCAAAGAATTACGAATACACTAATATATATCACGATTTCACTTAATAGAAAACATGTCTTTGAAAAATTTTGTGCCGAATTGAGGCGACGAATACAAAAATATTTGTTAATGACATAGAGCATAGATGGAACTCTACTTACTTATTATTAAAATCATGCGAAGGATTTGAACAATTCTTAACTGAATTTTATAACAATAGGTATATTAGAAATGATGATGACACTATTTGGAATGAATCCAAATGGCTTTTAGCTTTTAAAAGTAAAAAAAAAAAAATTGACAAATTTTTATGACTCTACAAATATTTAATCTGGAGTTTACTATCTCACTATCTGTATGGTGCTTGAACATCTTTATATAATTGCAAGGGTTCTTCATAAATACAAAAATGACCCCAAATTCAGTGAAATTATATATTCTATAGAATTAAAGTTTAGAAAATATCAGAAAGACTTGCCTATATTATTTCCTTTATCATTTGTCATGTATCCCCGATAAATTATCAGGTATTAGATTTCAAAAGTTTTAACTTTTAATACACCTATAACTTATAGAAATTTATAACAAACTTTATGTAAAATATATAAATTATATGCAAAACGAATGGGTACAAATATTAGTTAGGCACCCTCTGTACCTGCTCCTCCCGCTGATGTTGAAGAAGAAGACGCTTAAATATTAAGCTTATTTGAGGCATTAATGCATATAGATATGATGCAATAGGTTCTTCTAGTAGTAATATGTCTACCGCACGTAATCAGGCATCGGACGCAAGTCCAAATGCATTGCCTGCTAAATTACTTGATTGCTTTAATCATAATATGCCTAATAATAAAACGATTAAAAAAGTTCAAAAGAAGTAATTGAATTCTGGCAAAAGTACGAATAACGATGATCAGTGGTTTCTGCGATTGTAAAAAATCTACTAATATATCTGGTTAGCATTGTAGTTTCAGAGTTTGCTTTTAGTGTGGTATGATGGTTTTGTCCGAGGTCAAGGTCCGACTGAAAGAAGATATTTTGAAAGCATTAATGTATGTGAGGAATTGACAAGACGCTCATTTTCGACTGCAAGATAAATATGCCCACATTACATGTCGTCAAGTAAATGATATTTAATTTAATCATATTAATAAAATTTGTTATTTCATTATACTATTTTTATTTTTTAAAAAAAAAAAATTGTACACGTAACAAGTTGTTCGTGTACAATTTTTAATTTCGCCTACTTGAAATTTAAGTAATCGATTTCAAGCACGGATAAAGGAAGAGAGTTTTATCTTCTTCTTTTTTTAAAAAAAAAAAAAAAAAAACAATTTCGCGAGTCGAAGCTCGGCTCGACCCATGAGCCTGAGCTCGAGGACCGAGTCGAGGTAGGCCATCGAGGAACGAGCCGAGCTCGTGGGCAATTGGGCTGAGTTGGCCCTGCCCATTGCCACCCCTAGGTAGTACCGATATCATTTTGTCATGCTAATCATGTTTTACAGTATTTACACTCTGCGATTCAACCAATAGTACAACATGTTGAAATCAACTATAAGTGTTCCCAACACTTCAAAGATTTTTTTCCTTTTCACTTCCCTCTTGTATCAGGAATTTGTAGTTCGGCTCCCCCGACGTCTTCATCATGTTTTCAAATCAATTCAATTACTACTTCCACGTGCATCGTCAACACCCATTCTCGATGAATCTTCGGGTATGGAGACGTCGTTGAGACCGACAAATTCATTGGGAAATTGTGATTTTGACGTCATAGGTGATTGGTCACCGAACAAGCCCTCAACAAAATCACGAGGATCCATTTGTATTATGTAATAAAAATATAGAATGTAGATTATAGTGTAGAGAATAAAGTTAAAATGCATAGATTGGATAATCTGTAGTGTAGAGAATGAATTAAGAGAAGATAATGAATGAATGTATGTGTATGTAATATAATTGTTGAGAGTAGAATAATTGAATGAAAGAATTCTTGTAGAATGTAGAGAGAATAGAGAGAGTGTTGAATTTGTTATGAAAAAAGAGTAAAATTTTAATGTATTTATAGAAGAAAAAAATAAAAAATTAGAGGCCGTTGGGGGCCAACGGTCTCTTTTTCAAAACTTTAAAAAGTGACCAAACGGTCACGGCTCGCGGACGGCAACTTATTTGAGCCTGACTCGTGGGCTCGCCCTAAAACTAACCTCCTAAGTCGTCCTGGCCTAAGCTTTTTCGAACCGAGTCGACGAGCTACGCTGCTCAATTGCCATCACTAGTGTGTATTCGTGAACTTGATTTTAGGCAATATATGGTTAATTGCTTTAGGGTCTGTTTGATTACAAGTGCGGAAAATGGGTGGAAAGAAAATGAATTCCAGGGAAAGTAATTACCTAGAAATTATTTTCCATAGAATTGTTAATTAAGAGTGTTTGATTGGTATAATTTTCGACCCGAAAAATTTTTAAATTTTGTGTTCGTTTAACTTTATTGTACATAGAAATTGTCCATTAAAGTGATAATTTTTTCCACAATTGGTTATAAAATTTGTTTCCATTGCCAAAAAGTAAAAAATAAAATAAATTTTTTTCCTAAAAAATCATTTTTTTAATCAAATTTAATGTTCGTTTGATTTTGTTTTACATGAAAATTGTCCATTAAAATGAAATTTTTTTTTACAGTTAGTTATGAAATTTGTTTCCATTGCCAAAAAAAAAAAGAAGAAGCCTGAAATTGCATTTTCCCACCATATGTTTTCAATCATTTTGGGTTGATTTTGTTTTACACAAACCAACTTGGGTTGGTTCGATTCAGGGTTTGAAGCATCAGACCGTTGGTGAACCGAACCCACCCAATCCGCCACTTACAATTTTTTTTATTTTTTTAACTCATAAGTTACAACTCAGAAATTAAGTAAATAACCCTAAAGTAGTAAATCCTAATCTCATACAGTCATAATCCTACTAGCTTGGTGAAGTGTAGTGTCTATTTGTATTACTGGATGATTCAAATAATTTTTATTTGCTCAATTGTGTATTACTTCCACAACATGTATCTTTATTTGAAGGCTTTCGTTCAACTGCTTGTAAGTTCAATTGAAATTATACTAATTTTGTGATGCATGCAGAATAGATACTACATGATAAAGTGGGTAAAGACAAGCTGAATGCTTGGACAAATTTGTCAGCACGAAGATTAATATATTATGTTAGGATCGGGTTGGTTCAGTTTAAGAGCTACATTGGTTTGGTTTGAGTTGAAATTTACCCAAACCGACTAATTTGGTTTTGGTTTCAGTTTCGGGTTGAGGTCGAAACCAACCCAAAATAAATCGCGCCCATGCCTAACTGTAACTTTTGAACAAAGTGGTGACAATAATCGACATCAGTCTAGTGATCATTAGTTCAAAATTTAAGCTACTTATACATCACTTTTGTTGATCATGGATGACTTTTCATGATGTGTAAAAATTGATGTCATTGATTCTTTCAGATTTTTGTTAAAATTAATGGCAAAACTGTGTACCATATCATAGAATGTAAATAAAGTTGTCAACCATGATATCAGCATAGCAAAATTGTTAATTCAACTAGCCATTCCCTAGTTTAATTAATGGTTTAGCAGTCCATTTGTCAAGTTGGAAGTCTTGTTTTCCAGACCTGGTCATTGCATTTTGAGACAATCAATAAAGAGCCAACTTGTTCAAAACGAACGAACTTGTTAATATGATCCCCATTTGTATGGCAGTCAATGACTTCCTTCTTGGTTTAGACTTGAACATTTCCTTCTTTCCTTTTCTCGTCAATTACTATGTTTGTTTTGTATGCATTTGCTTGCGTGAGACTTGGTTTGGACTGGACTTGTCGAAAGTTTAATTAATTTTACACAGTAATGTTACAATATGAGCTCAAATCCTGTCCTACCATATGTAAAAGAGGCTAAGCTCATTTATTGTTCATAACCTGTTCACATGTGGTGCAGCGGTTTCAAGAGCGACTCTGAAGGCATCTCGCACGGACGTCAAAGGTTCGAGTCTTCCTGTGTGGTTTTTCTGTGTTTGGTTAATTTTTTCCTAATCCTACAAAAGAGGCATATTTTTCCCATCGCCTTATCTCTTACCAAAAGGCCCAGAACCCAGCTGCGAAATTGAAATCTTCAGACCGACTCTTGCAAGGGAGATTTTCAAAAATAGCCAGGTCAAATGATCCATTTTGGTTTTTTGTGTAAAAGTCAATTTTGCTCTTAATGAAATGTTTTTTTTATTGCAAATTAAGTCCTCAAACTTTATAATTTTTTAGAAACTAGTTTTATTCCTATTTTTATTCGTCATCACTAGATGTTTCTTCTAAATCCGATTTTTCTTCAAAAATTTCTTCATTAATTTCTATATCCTCAATATTAACCTCTTCACATTCATCTCTAATTTGTTCAAAATCTGTAATTAATATCCTAACTTTCTTTTTTGGACATTCAGTACTTATATGTCCTTCTTCATTACAATTCCAACATTTAAATCGTTTTTTATCCAATGATTTTTTACTATAAGATTTATATTTTCTTCTAAAATATTTTTTTTTTGGTTTAAAATATTTCTTTTTGAACTTATTATATTTTTTATATTTCTTGGGTTTTATTTTTATTTTTCGTTTATATTCATAACATCCCCAATTTCTTGGTACTTCAGTATCTCTACAACAAATCCTATTTTGTATAAATTCCGATTGTTTACAAATCATTTGATTACTACACATAGTACTTATTTCATCTTTTATAGTTCTTATTATAAATCCTAATGTATAACCTTCTTCATTTCTTCCAAATTGTTTTTATTTTATTTTATTTTGAAAATAATTATTCAATGGTGGTGGTAATTTTCTAATAAAAACTTCCTTATAATAATTATTATCAGCTCCACTTCCAAACATCATATAATAGTATTTACTATATTCACAACAATATTCGTTAAGATAATACATATTACAAATTTGTAAATGTTCCATTCTATTTTTAGTATCTTCTATTTCTTCTAATCTAGTTTTAGTACTTTCATTTACCCAATCTTCTCCAGCAAATTCTTTATAAATTCTTGTAACGACTCTATTTATTCCTTCTATTATACTAATTCCAAATCCTAGTTCAATACTATCTTTCCAAACACTTTTTGTTGTTTTTTCTAATCCTCGGTACCAATTAGCTACATTTCCCTTAAAAGTTACTAATAAATATTCAGTTCTATTTTTATTATCGGTATTACTACGATTATAATTAAAGTGTGCTAACATATTAGTACTCCATTCATTTATAGTTTTTCTAACATCTAATTCACAATCTAAATTTAAATATGATCCTGCAATTTTCATTGGGTTTGATTCTCTTAATACTGGTTTAAATTGATCTCTATACATTTTTTCTTTTTTGATTTTAAAATCAACTTTTGTATTAACATATCTTCTAGAATCTATTTCTGCTTCATATCTAGTTGTGCTAATTTCTCCATATTCTTCTTGTTTAACTGCTCGTGATCGTCCTGTTTTTCCGACCATATGATTTTTAGTTATTTCTTCACAAATTTTTAAGTCTTCTAAATCAAATATTAAATTTTCCATGTTTTCTTCCATTATTCTTCTATAACTAATTTTCCTTCTTCTTTTTCTATAAGATTTTCTTCTTATTTTCTAAGATCAATTAATAATCTTTCTATATCTTCTTTTAATCCTCCATTAAGTTTTATTAATTCTTCATATTTTTCAATTTTCTTTCTAATTTCTTTAAGTTTTTTGGCATAATCTGGTTTAAATGGTTTTTCTTTGTTTAGATTTTCTATTATTCTATTTAAAAGATTTTCTATTCTTAAAAATTTATTTTGTAGTTTTTCTTTTTCTTCTTCATAGATTATTTCGATTCTAGTTATTTTTTCATCAATTGTTTTTTACCTTTTTCAATTAAATTGATTTTATCATTCATACTTATTTTTTAGGTCTTTTATAAGGTGGTTTATCAATTTCAAATCCTAATTTATTTAATAGAATATCAATTTTATAATTAATAATATATATCTTTTCTTCTAAAGTTGCTATTTTATTAATATTATTTTTCTGTGCAATTTTTGATATTTGATTTTGGATTTCTTCAAGTTTAGTTTCATGAAGCATTTCTAAATTATTAATTTGTTCCTTTATTTTATTAAATTGTTTAGACATATTTTTACTTAAAACTTCTAATCTTTCTTTTGCTATTTTATCTTTTGGATCTATATTATTTATTTCGTATATAGCTTCTATATCTTTAAATTTTAATTGTCCTAATTGTTGCCATAAAAATGCATCAGTCCAATTTGTAGTCATATTTAACCATTCATCTGTATTTCCCCATGAACTTAAATGTTGAAATATAGTTATATTTCATCCTCTAGTTTGATAACTTCCTATTGGTAGTCTAATATTTTCTATTTCTTGTTTATCAAATCTTATTTTTGTTGGTAAGCTCATATTAATCTGCTGAGTTTAAGGAGTTAATTATTATATTATTTATTATTTGTCTTATCTCTCTTCTAAATTGTTCTTCTCTTCTTAATTCTCTTGTAATTTCATTTCTTAATAATTCTCTTTTAATTTTATTCCAATTAGAAATTTCTTTTTCGATTTCTCTATGATTATTTTCAGTTATTATCTGTTCTTCTAAAATTTTTATTTTATTATCACAAAATTTTCTAGTTATTCCAAGCATATTCTTATTCTTTATCGTCAAAATTAAAATCAAAATCATATAATTCAGCAACTTCATTAAACTTACATGTTTTTCTATAGTTTCAAAAGTTCTTTCACTGTTTTCACTATCTAACCAGAAAAATATAATCATTTTTATTATTTCTTTAGGCAATTTTTCTTTTAATCCAAATGATGCAATTATAAGGCATTTTTCATAGTATCTAATATCCATTTTTATGAAATTTATTCCTCTAGTATAACTATCATAAGTTTCTGGGATTTCTATCATGTGACTATAATCAATACTATTAGTATATCTAAAAGGTACAATTCTATAATAAAATTCGTAACTTTTCATAATAAAAGTTTTTCAAAGTATACAATCTTAAAAATTCTTATATAATAATTTTCATGCAAATCTTTAGACAATAAATTTCTCTGTAGCTTAAAATAAGGCCCTTACCACGCTTTGCCAAATAGCAAGAATGTTATATGTTCCTGGTCACCTTCGTCACAAGAGTTGGCCAAAGTCCTACAGCATCACAGCAAGATGGACACGAGGGCACTCAAAACTCTCAAACAGACTCACTGTGTAGAATAACACTCAAAGCGTAATAAAAGATTTATTTCAAACTCAAAGATTTTATTGATCTGATGATAACTTGAAAGCTATTATACAAGGATTTTTACAAAGATTGATACTCCGAAGTGTGGTTTCTGCTCTCTAATGAGAATGATTACAAAGATCATTTTTCAAATTGGTATTTCTGAAGTTGGTAATTCAGGATGAGATTTCAGATGGATTCTTTTCGATGATCAGCCCTTAGTAGAGTCTCAATTTATAGAAGGCACTCATTTCACCGAGAAACTTCTAACCAATCAAATTTTTACAACACAAATGTTAAAGTACAATTATTTCTTCAAAGTGGTTGGAATAATTAAAGCACTTGTCGGCTGCTTTATTCCAGCTTTTGAGCTGTCTTCTTCTGCTTTAATACTCACATGGTGCTGTCTTGTGATGTCGCTTTCTTATCATCCTTTATTTGTAGACGTGTCCCATTAGTCGGTAAGCATCTTTAATGCATTCGTCACTTCCAGAGAATTGATCATTTAAGATTTCACAAATCTTATCTTCAAGAATTTTTGATTTTTTATCTCCTCGGCTAATAAGGATCCAATTATTGCTCATTCCATACACCATATATTTTTCTCCATAGAAAAATTACATTGTTGAGCAAACTGATTTTATTCCAAGAGCTCTCCTATAAATCATCCATTTTTTATTGATTGTTAAGCAAACTGATTTTATTCCAAGAGCTCTCCTATAAATCATCCATTTTTTATTGATTATTGGCAATTTTTTAGTAATTTGAATCTCCTTTAATGGGTTTCCATGATTTTTTCTAATAGTGATCAGATGATGTTCTCCATACCATTCTGGTTCTTTATACTCTGGACTGATAGTATAGAATCCCAACTCTACTGGTTGTTTTTCACTATATTTTTTCACACAATTGATAAATTCTTTATCAAATTGTTCGATTTCCTTTAAATCGATTCCTGGAAAGAGTCTATCCAAAAATTCATATGTTGCTAATTTTCTAACAATGGTTGGATCTGCTCCTTGAATAGCACTTATCTTTGGATAAATCGCCGTTGGAAAGACTGTCAAGTATAGAGAATTTCCTTCTCTGAAATTATATACCCATTCTGAAAATTCATAATAATCTTTCTCCATGAGATGAAGATTGGTTCGAATATGATGAGTTGTGACTATTCCCTTTGGTGATTTGAGGTCACCAATCGGTACTTTTTTATTTTCTTGGAATTCACTGATAACAGTAGGCTGTTCCAATGGGCCTTTTGATAATGATGTTTGAGTACTAGATTCAGCGGCTCCTTTTCCACTTGTAAATTTTTCCAACAATTTGTCAATACTGACGGGTAATTGTTGTGGACCCTTTGTTATGACCATTTCCTCTTGCGAGGTAAGATGGTCATTTCTCTTAGATTTCGAATCTCCACTTGAAGTGGATGTATTAATCTCCCGAAATGGGATATGACTCGCCTTTTGGCTGTATTCACATTTTTCTAAAGGAGTGTACTCCTGGCTGCAACTCACAAAAAAGTCTAAACATTCTGTCAATTTTTCAGCTATTTTTTCTTTATTATCATTTAGTTTATCAATCTTTTTTTCCACTTTCAACAACTTTGTTTGATAAATCGCACAAAGTTTGTCTGATGTCAAGATGATCCTCTTGAATAGCAAGATAATCTGCATTAAAATCTGTTAGAAGATTTTGCAATTCCTTGGTAAATGCTTCAATCTTGTCCAAAATCATGATTCCTGCTCAAAAAATCAGCAAATAAGTTATATTTTCCTTTAATATATTCAAATTTAAAATTATAAAAAGATAATAGTATTTGCCATCTGTGTAATCTTCTATGTTGAGGTGAATTTAGTAATTTATTATTTACAAGTCCATTAAGTTGAGTGTTATCAGTTTGAATAATAAATTCCTTGGGTAGCAAGAACATTTTGAATTTGTTTATTCATTTAACTACTACTAATAATTCTTTTTCATTAGTTGAATAATTTATTTCAGTATTATTAAATGTTCCACTAGTGTATCTACAAATCTCATTTAAATCGGTTTTTAATAAAGCACTCCAATATAAATCTGATGCATCTGTTTGAACAATTAGCTTATCCTTTTCATCTGGGAGTCTAAGTTTAGGTAAATTTTTATAATTTTCTTTTAAATTTTTAACACAAATTGTATCTTCTTCATTCCATCCTCATTTATTTGATTTTCTTAATAGTTTCTGAAATTTATTTCTTTATTCTGCAAGTTTTTCTATAAATCTTTCAACATAATTAAGACATCCTAAAAACTTTTGAATTTGTTGTTTATTTTTAAGTTTATCAGGAAATAAAATTATCTTCTTAGAAATATGAGGTTGTAATTTTATTCCTTCACTATTTATTATCATTCCTAAAAATTCAATTTCATTTTTGCTATTTCTGCATTTTTCTGACTAAGTATTATACCTTCGTTTGAGCAAACTATAGCAAAACTTCTAAGATATTTAAGATGATCTTCATATGTTTCTGAACAAACAAGTATATCATCAACATAAACAATAAGTAAATTATAAGTTCTAAAGATTTCATCCATTCTTCTTTGATAAATTTGTGGTGCATTTTTTAATCCAAATGACATAACTATCCATTCATAATGTCCTTGAATAATATTTTCTTCAAGCTTAATTTGCCAAAATCCAGACTTACAATCAAATTTTGAATAATATTTTTTTTATTTTTAGCTATATTTATTAATACTTCTTAATTTGGTGGATAATATCCATCAAATTTAGTATTTTTATTAAGTTCTTTATAATTTACAACCATTCTAGGTTTTCCTCTTTTTATTTTCGAATGATTTCTAACCATAAAAGTTTGGCTGCTATGAGGACTATTGCTTTTTCTTATAAGTTTTTGATTAAGAAGTTGTTGAATTTGTATTTGAAATTCTTCTTTATCTTCTTGATTATAAAGCATATGTTTAACTCTAATAATGATTGTTGGTTCTAATAGTTCTATTTTAGCTATTGTTTTTTATTTTTCCCATTTTTCAAGTGGGTTTTTATTATAACTTTTTGCTAAAAGATCTTTTATTTGATCAAGAGTAATTGTTTTGATTGAATAATTGAGTAATTTTGGTATAAATTCTATCTTTTCACCACGTTGAGCTGGCTGAACTCTGAATAGTTTAAATTCTCTAACAATTTTTAGTAAATGTCCACATGGTGTTTTTAATTGAATCGTATAAATATTTTGACTATATTGACTAAACTGTTGAAGAAAGTTATTTCCTAGAATAATATCACAGTCATTTATATTATATTGGTAAACGTTTCTTATGGTTACTATTTTAGATCCTATGATAACTTCTATATTTTTATTTTTATATTTTAAATATTCTCTTACTCCAATTATTCCTTGTAGAGTTAATTGTTGTTTATTTTCAATCCATTTTGGTAATAAGAATTCTTTAAAAACAGTTATCTCAGCTCCTGTGTCAATTAGAGTACAAGTAGTTATTTTTTATTCAAATACAGTTATTTGTATATATACACTTATTGAAAATTTTATTTCTCTACTCATTTTTTTTAAGACAATATGTAGTTATTCCTTAATGTATAATAAGAATTCCTTCCTTGTCTATTTTGTAATTATCAAGACTATCTAAAAATGAATTTCCTAATAATATTGGATGTTCATCAAAATTCATATTATTATCGATATAGCATTCTATACATAATAATAAATTTCCTAATTTAATTTGAATTTGTCCTATGATATCACAAGAGTTTATTTTTCCTTCAAAGTCTCTATAACTATAAGGTTCTACATTTTTCTTCTTAATTCCTTCATCAATAAGAGAGGAAATATGATTCTGACTTGCTCAAGTATCAACAAGTATTTTAATTTCATTTATCCATTTGTTTCCATTAAAAAACTTTCATTTGATTCCATAGACACTATTATTTTTATTTTGTTTTATTTTTGAAATACTATTTCTTACTGTATTATTTTCAATAATTATCTTATTTTCTTTATATGTTATTAGTTTTGGTATTATATGTTGATCGATACTTATAGTATCATCATGACCTATCTCAAAATTTTTTATTTCCTCTATATCCTGTTCTCTAGGTAAGATTGTTTCTCCTATATCCCTAAATTCTTCGTCTATTTCTATAAAAGGCTTTTCTTTATATATATTTCCATAATTACTATTTGTATAACAATATAATCTTTGATATAATATAGTAAAGACTTTATTATCATCTTTTAATATTTTATTAGTCATCTTAAAATGTAAGCTAAGACAATCATCTAAATTTTTATCATTTATTTGTACACAATATCTTGGATAACAAGTAAATTTTAATTTTTTATAGGCTAAATTTCCTTTTATTATTCCTAAATTTCCATTTTCTACAGTTATACATCTTTCATCTTGTAAATTAAGTATTATAGGATTATTAGTTCATCCTTTAAAACATGATTTTATTATTATTTGTATTCCAGCGAGATAAACATAAGATATTTTATTTCGTTTTTCTTGTTTTAGTTTTCCTAAAAATTCGTTAATATTTCGTTATGTTATTAGATTTAATTTTATTTTTCCCTGTGTATGTTTAATATGTATGTCTTTTTCTATTTCATGATATTCATTAATAAATAATTTCTTTCTCCTAAAGACTGATCCTAAAATATTAAATAATCTATTTTCTCCGGGTGGTTTTAAACTTAATTCTGCTTTATTAATTTTTCTAAATTTTTCCCAATCAAATTTTCCTTTTAAAGCATATCATTCTACTCCTTCATATACTTCAGTTTCTAAATCCTCTAAATTTTCAATTTTCATGATCTCTAGGACTCTAATTCTTCAATTTTCCTAATTTCATTATTAAGAACTTTTTGAATTCTTCTTAAAGTTTTCATTTCAATGAGAATAGATATTTTAACAAGATATCCTATGTTTTCATCTAGAACCTCATTAAAGTCTATTAAAAGAAAAGTAATTTTCTTTTCAAATTTTTTCTTTCTTCTAAGACTATTTGAGTCTTTTATTTTTCCAATTAAATTTCTTGATTTATTAACAAGATGTTGGATGTAACAATCAGTATCTAAATATTCAGTAGAATTGTCAACATACCATCCTACGCAAATTTCTTTATTATCTTCCATCTTCTAATGACTTTAAATCCTCAGAATATAGTGCTCCGATACCATTTGGTGTGAGTGGGTCTAAAAATGCAAAAATAGCAAAAATACAATTAATTCAAAAATAATTAATATCAAATTTTTTGGGCTAAAGATATGTGGAAAGAGTTGATGGTGAAGAAAAGTTAAATTTTTATTGCAAGCGGCAAATAATTTGTTAAATCCAAAATTAGAATTAAAGTTTTAAGGATTAAAGTGAAATTTATTTTATAGTAGAATGACTTGTTTTGAAACCTTTCATATTGAGGGTATTTTTGAAATTTTAAAAAAGTAAAAGGGTATTTTGGAAAGAGTATGATTGAATTTGGGGTATTTTCAATAATTTCTCCTCTTGCAAATCCCTCCAAAAATTCTTCAGTTTTCATATGCGAAATTGAAATCTTCATACCACTGTTCTCATCGATCGGAAATTCCCTTTTGCGTTTGTTCATCAGACTTGGTTCAACCACTAGTATGGTTTATGGTTGGTAGACTAAGTGAACATAAGGATTTTTTCCTTCAACACCCGCCGCCAAATCGATTCTTCCACACTTGGCGAATGGCAAATCTTCGTCGCCTCCACAGCAACACCGGACGCGTGGGTCTAGATTAAGATGTGATGTTGTGATCCTATGTATTTCAACATGCTGATTATGGTCTCATTTTACGTCTCATTGTTATTATTAATATTCTTGATATATTGTTCTCGCCAAGTATTAGTTTCTGAAGCTACTTGGTTTTTCTGCCAAGTTGTAGAATAAATAACTTGAACTTGTTTACTCCATGATAAGAGTTGAAGGAATGTTTTTGTAGGGAAACAAATCTTTCAACACTTATTTTATAGATTTAAATCTCTTCCCTAGATATATTTAGACATTAAATTTTACTTCAAATTTAGACCTAAATTCTTGGCATCCCAATCCCATGATCAAATTATTTCCTAATCCCTATTAAGTACACTCAACTATTAACCTCTTTTCTTTATTATCTGCAGATATGTATTACGACAAGTACATCAGCTGGCTTAGATCAGATACTGCCATGGTTGTTCTATCATAAATTTATTGGGTTATCAACCTTTTTCCTTCTTGTTGAAGGGAAGGCTGCATCTCCTGCTGTCTCCAAAGTCCTTAAATTCATTCCTATGAGTTTTTCCTGTCTATACTTTTCATCCACTCTTTTGACCAAGTAATTACTTTTTCTAATGCCGATATGGTCGCTTTGAATTTGCAACACACACTACTGAAATACTATGTCATAAAATACTATCTTTACCTTAAAATGAAAGGAAAAAAAACACCTGCAAACTGTAATGGTCTTCAAGGGAATTGTAGAGTGGTATGGAACAAAAAGATGTTTAGATTGATTTCTGGTCAACTGAATAAACTATGTTGTGTGATATGTGTATAATATACATTTTCAATAATAACCATATAAAGTAGTTAGTTGATATAAACTGACAATGTGCTATTTTATTCTAAAATAGACTATGTAATTCATTATGGTTTAATGGTCTTTGGATGACATTAGCCTTAAGGCAGATCTAATCTCTGGCCCTAAGCTGTTGTGGTCTTTTCAAAATGCTCTATAACCTGAATTAACAGATGAAAGAAAAATGAACGAGGAAAAAAAAAATTCTACTTTGCAGCTGATTTTTTCCAAGTCGTGGTCTGAATGTTGGAGAAGAAGCCAATGGAAGTACCTGTGATTCTTTGTTATGCCTTTTATTTATAAATGACATAAAATAACCATTCTTTTCTTTTTCACTCAAATTTGAAACCCCGGCCCTTTTTTTCTCAGCTTCTTCTATTAGCAATCTTTTAAATAGCTTATCTTCTGCATCTTTCAAGAACTTCAATTTTGGAGGAGGTGAAGATCTTAATCTATAAACTTCAGCCTCCAATAATGATTCAAAAAGAGGATTAAATTCATGATTATAACAAGAATCAAAATCCTTAACACAGAGGGCGAAGAAATAGGGGTTAAATATGGTGTGCCAGTACCATCTATGCCAATAAAAAGATCACTCAAACTTCTTGTTCTTGATCATTTTCTGCTACTTCTATCACCCTTTGATTTCCCATCACCAGACTCCAAATCCTCCTTACTTTCTTCCTTGATTGTGAAGAGAAATCTTCGGGAGCCCCAAAGATTGTGCAGCCTCATCAATTCAGTTTCAACACCATCTTCACCGTAGCCTTTCAATAGCAAATCTTTGCTTCACCCTATTTCTAGGTCAATTTGTTTATGCCCATTAATGGATTCTACTGGATTTTTCGCTAAAAACCCTGATAAACTAAAAAAAATTCTTGAATCCCTATGATTTGTCATAGTTTAGCTTGAAAATTAAAAACCTAAGAAGACCTTCAAGTTCATGCTTCTTTAAAGGTGCATTGCCTATTATACACTGCCTAGGGTACACGCATCGTATATAGTCGTAGCAGTCTCGAAATCTATTTTTAGAAATAAAAATTGGATTACATTTGAGTTGTTCTTTACGAAATGATTAGCATATTAATATCAATGCTATTGTTTTTATAGTACCGATATTTATTAGTCCAATTATTTTGACCCGTGTTTTTGGTGTTACCCATTTATTCATTCTGGCTTCAAATGGAAAGTCATGCGTGCTATTGTTCCTATGGCATCGTACCTGCTGGTAACAATTTCAAAAACTATTTGTTAAAGAAAAAATTTGTTTCATTTGAGTTGTATTACTATGCTTTACACAATCATTAGCCTATTAACATTATTAGTTTTCACTTGAGTAGTTGACTCGATTGTAATATTTGTAATTTCCAAGTTATATCACAGGCAAGCACATTTCAGTTATAAGAAGCTTTACTTATGTACTTATTCTACCCTATTTGATATCAGCTATGTTCAAATTGTTGAATAGTGACTCATGCCTATTTTAAGAACATATATATTTCCCTCGCGCCTTCCATTCCCTTGGTTCTTCAATTTCACTGGTGGAGCAGAGTCATTAAAAAAACTTGAAGTTCCTTGACAGTGTTGCATCAAGTTCAACCGTTCCTCCTATTGCAACAGGTTACATTTATTTATTTTTATTTCATGTATAATTCTGAATCAAGATATTATGGGTCTATGATGTGATGTTTTCCTTATGAAGGAAATCATCCATCGGTTGAAGCTGCTTGTACCGAAGGTAGCCGTGCTACAAAAAACGATAAATGAGTAATCATTGTTTATGTGTACATCTAGGTGTTAGTTCCTCTGATCAAGCTGGTTGTACCGAAGGTAACCGTGCTATAAAGAGACCACGAATGAGTAATCGTCGTTTATGTGTAGACCTAGGTGTTAGTTCCTCTGGTGTGTATATCTCAAATTCTCTAATCTTTTCGTGATTTTAGATTCTCATCGTTTATCTTTAAAAACGGTTCTTGGTTATTAGTATTCCAAATTTATTTTTTACCTTATTTTCTGATCTCAGTATGCAGGTCTTCTGATATGGACAAGCTCCCTGCGTATAATGTTTTACCTGCTTGGACTATTTGTGTACAATGTGGTGCTATTAAGTTTAGCAAAGAAAGTAAGGGATTTTGTTGTTCAGACGGCTAGGTACACTTGCAGATTTATGCCCCGCCTATAGAACTTGTATTGTTGTTCACTTCAATTTGTCAAAAGACCACAGATTTTTAAGATATGTGCGTAGTTATAACTGTAATTTCTCAATGACCTCTTTTGGTGTACATTGTGATAAGAGTCTTTTTAGAGACTACAATGGGATTTACACATTTCGAATTCAGGGACAGGTATATCATTTCCTAAATGATATAATGCCGTCAACAAACACTCCTTCGTACCTACAATTATACATTTTTGATAGCGATGAAGAAATTAACAACAGATTGTCTTTTGGAAACAACCTTACTAAGGTTATCTTGACTAAACTTATTAATATCTTAAGCATAAATCCATACGTAAAGTTTTTTCGTAGTCTCGGGAGTTGCAATAATCTGAAATCACAAACAATTAGGATTCGGTGCGATCCTGATCTTGACCAAAGGCGATACAATGCACCCACTGTTTCTCAAGTTGCTATGGTTTGTGTTGATACTAATGACACAACAGATCTTTCTGCACGTGATATTGTTGTCCATTGTATCACTGGAAAACATCATAAAATTTATCATTACTTTGGATGTTATGACCCATTGCAATACCCATTGTTGTTCCCATACGGAGAATCTGGTTGGCACCGTAGCATAAATTTAGTAACTAAAAAATAAAGATCTGATTCCTTTTGTAATAATATTGATGTCATTAACCCCGACAACATTCTTTACCCAGAAGACTTGATCAACAATGAGCTAAAATGTTTTCTCTATTCTTGTAGACTATTTATCGTATCGTTCAATTTCTCCATGATGTTCTACTTAAGTTCGTTTGTTGATTTCTCAGTTTCGCATGGTCGTAACAGCAGGACAAATGTATCAAGTCGGGAATACTATTGTTATAAACTTCAGGTTCGTCCAGGTGTTGATTCTACACTATTACATTCCGGTAGACTTCTTTAGCAGTTTGTTGTTGATATGTATGTAAAAATTGAAACTTCTAGGTTAGACTACTTTCATCTCAACTAAACTGCTCTTCGAGCTGAATTATATTAGGGTCTTATTGATAGTGTTCGTTTCGGAGAGTCAAGAGGTCAAAAGATTGGTCGCAGAATTGTATTGCCTCGAACTTTTTTAGGTAGCCCGAGAGATTTGAGAACACGTTATATGGATGCAATGTGCATAGTGCAAAAATACGGTAAACCAAATATTTTCTTGACCATGACTTGCAATCCAAAATGGCCTGAGATAACTGAGCATTTAGGTCATAACGATGAAGTCCAAAATAGACCCGATTTGATTGTGTGAGTTTTTAGAGCAAAACTTGAGGCATTAAAGGAAGATTTGTTAGTTAGGAATGTCTTTGGTCCCATTAGTGCTTATATCTATGTTCTTAAATTTCAAAAAAGGGGTCTTCCACATGTATATTTCTTGATAATCCTTCAAGATGAACATAAATTGAGAACGCCAAATTCTGTGGATATAACAGTCAGTGCCGAATTACCTGATGAGCAGAAGCATCCATCTTTATATTCTCTTGTAATAAAACATATGATGCACGGACCTTGCGGTGTTTTAAATCCTAAAAACGTTTGTATGAAACACAATGATACTTGCAAGTTTGATTTCCCCAAAAAACATTGTGACCGAACAATTATAGGCAACAATTCTTATCCAACCTATAGGCGTAGAAACAATTGTAGGTCTGCAAAGGTACGTAATCATTTTTTAGGTAATGAATGGGTTGTTCCATATAATGCATACTTGTTGTCAAAGTATAGTTGTCATATAAATGTAGAAATCTGTTTTTCAGTAAAATCTGTAAAATACATGTATAAATACATTTACAAGGGTCATGATAAAGTGAACTTCTCTATAACCGAACCAAATGATTCTGATGTATGTGATGAAATAAAATTGTACCAGTCAGCACGATGGATTTCTCCTCTTGAGGCAATGTGGCATATATATGCATTTCTTCTATATGATATGACTCCATCGGTGATCTCGCTTCAATTACATTTGCCAGATGCCCATTCCGTAACATATAGAGATGACGATGATCTAAATAGAATTGTGGACGCAGACTATTATAAAAAAAAATGTTGACCGAATATTTTCGTATGAACATGACTTGTCCATTTGCTAAAACGACCTTATACAAAGACTTTCCAGAGTACTACGTGTGGGACAAACAGGCAAAAATTTGGTCTCCTAGGAAAAAAAGTTTATGAGTGATTGGAAGAATTGTCCATGTTAGTATCACTGAAGGAGAACGTTATTACTTAATAAAATTGCTTAATCATGTAAAAGGAACAAAATCACATGATGATTTGAAGATAGTAAATGGTGTAAGGGTTGCAACTTTTCGAGATGCTGCTTTTTTACATAGTTTGCTC
Organism: Fraxinus americana; assembly: GCA_035079005.1. Lineage (NCBI taxonomy): Eukaryota > Viridiplantae > Streptophyta > Magnoliopsida > Lamiales > Oleaceae > Fraxinus > Fraxinus americana. The sequence continues at coordinate 9,171,537 of CM068714.1, forward strand.
AATGAAGACATTAATTGTCATTTGTGTATGGAAGAGGCATCCCACTATCAAATGTCATATGCATTACGCCAATTGTTTGGAACCATTCTTGCTCTTTGTGATCCCCATGATCCGAAAAAATTATGATTTTCGTTCAAAGAACATATGCTTGAAGATATGTTAACCTCAAAGATGGAGATGAAAGAAGCTGAAGTTAGAGCATTACGTGATATAATCTTTTACAGTCTTATGGGAAAACAATTCCTGAATTCTCATTTGTTGACACAAATCTATATTCTGAACATGTAAATCATATTCCTAAGGTTATTTCAGATGAATTAAATGTTCCTATATGTGAAACAGACCTATCAAATGAACATATGCTTAATACAGAACAATGATGTGCGTACAAAGAAATTATGAAATTCACGTTGGCAAAACAAAATGCTGCTTTCTTCATTGATGGTCCTAGTGGAACTGGTAAAACATTTTTATACAAGACCCTTCTTGCAACAGTCAGATCAAAAGGACTAATAGGGCTTGCAACGGCGTCATCTGGGGTTGCTGCTGCATTACTACCACGAGGCCGAACCGCTCATTCTCGGTTCAAGATTCCTATTTCTGTAAACAATGAAACAATTTGTGCCATTAGCAAACAATCATCGTTAGCTCATCTTTGTAGAACTTCTGCAATAATTATATGGGATGAAGCTCCAATGGTAAACAAATCTATTGTTAAGTGTTTGGATAGATTTCTACGTGATGTCTGTGAGTCTGACCTGCCCTTCGGTGGAAAGGTAGTTGTTTTAGGAGGAGATTTTCGTCAGGTATTGCCTATCGTGAAAAAAGGTAGGAAAAAAGATATTCTAAATGCAACTCTCATCAATTCATATTTATGGCCTTTTATCATCAAGTTCAAGTTGATCAACAATGTACGTGTTGAATCAGATAAGATTTTCTCAGATTTCTTGTTGCGTATTGGAAATTGGACTAAGTTAGTACACACATGTGGCCTCATAAAACTACCTACTGAACTGGTGATACTATATGTGAATGAAATTGACTCTGTTCTGATCTTGCTTGATGCAATATTTCCAAATTTGCACTCTTATATTACAAATACCAATATGATGATGAACAGAGTCATTTTAAGCCCAAAAAATGAAGATGTTGATTTCATTAATGTTTTGTTGATAAATAGATTCCCTGGTGAATCTTTTACCTACTACAATTTCGACAAGCCAATGGATGCAGATGATGTTAGTTTTAATGAAGATTTCTTAAATTCATTTACACTTAGCGGTGTTCCACCACACGAGTTAATTTTGAAGACTAGCTGCCCAATAATTTTGTCGTTTTGATAGAAATGTTATTGATGCTGAAATTGCTGTTGGAGAATACAAGGGAAAAAGAGTCTTCTTGCCTCATATACCTTTTATACCTTTAGAAACTGATGACACACCTTTCAAATTTAAAAGAACACAGTTTCCCATTCGTATATGCTTTGCAATGAGTATAAACAAGTCTCAAGGACAGACATTAGATTTTTTTGGTCTATATTTACCTAATCCTGTTTTTTCACACGGTCAGTTATATGTTGCCTTATCAAGAGTCAAAACGAGTCAGTCTATTAAGATACTTTTGAAGCCGAGAAATCAGAACAAAGAACATTGCTCATGCACAAAAAATATTGTATATAAGTTCTGGAGTCTTTAAAGTTCAGTGAAGCTACATCCAGGTGCACTAGCATTACATAAATTACACAAATAATATATCATTGTGTAATTACAAACATAATCTAAATTTTGTCAATTTGTGAAGGCCTTTTACTATCATCATATTACTTTGTATTCGCATTGTCAAATATTTTCTTTCATACTATATTTATTACATCTGCGTTTCATGACAATGTAGAAGACCGACATAGTCATTGGTAGAGCGTACTGTACAAAAATAGACACCAGCTACATCCCTTCATCTGAAATATACAACACTCAATCAACAAAAGTAACAATACACCATATCTCCTCCAACTGGCTGAAAACATACTTTGCCTCACCAACCATAAAAAAATCAATTGCAGGTATTGCTTCCCACTGATATTTAGATGAGTAATCCATACATAAATTATCAAATCTCACTACATTATCAGTATATTGTATTCTTATAGTTTTTAAAAAATATTTATTGTACCTCTGATTAAGAAGGTATATGTCCTTTAAATGTAATAACCATCGTCCTTTATTTGTAAGCACGCTTTTTGTAATTTTATTTTTATGCTCATGAAATACAATATTTCTGCTTTCAGGACTAAATTTTTTTCAGAAGAGACAACTGGAGGATTTCATCGAGAATAATTTGGGGGTTCTTCAGAAAAAACTGTTCCAGTTGTTTTCCAAGAACCCTATGGATTAAATGGTGGTGAGCTAAAAATACCTGCTTCAGTTGAGCCAAGTTCAAAAACCAGAGGATAGATGCTTCTGTGCTGGGATACTCTTCACAGGTTTGATTTCTTCATTTTCCTATCAATTTCTTGGTCAATTAGTTCATTTTGATTATCTGGCCATTGGAATTCTTAATGAATTACTTGAATTTAATCCACTTTAATTTACTCTCAACTCATCACCACCGGCCTCCACCCCCATTACCGCGGCTCAACTCTCCTTTCCCTCCTCCAACTCTACCTCTCTAACCCCTCAACCCTCCCCTGTGCAACCAACCTTTTCCACTAAACCTAAGAACCCAAAACCTGTTCTCTCAAATAAAATCTTATGATGAGACACGATTCAAATACTAACCCATTAAAGGCACTATCTTTATTCCAAGAAATGTCAGTGCGAAAAATTCCAATGGCAATCCCATTTACAATTTCCTAATGATCCTTTTATTTATGCCTCTTTCACTAAAGCTTGTAACAAAGCTCTGGCTTTTCGTGAGGGTAAGTTTTTACGTGGGTTTTGTTAATTTAATAAGTTATGCCGATGTACTATTTGATAGAATGTCTGAGAGAAGTGTTGTTACAGTTGATAGTATGATATCTGGGCAAATAAAAAGAGGAAATCTTGAAGTGGGTTTCAGTTTGTTTATTAAAATGTTGAGGGGTTGTTTTGGTACGAATGTAGAGCCTAACTATGTTAGTTATGTTATTTTGATATCTGGCTGTGTTGATTTTGGGGCTCTCAGTATTGGAAATGCACTTTACTGCTGTTACTGCAAATCCACTGCCTCAAAGCTTATCCGATTACAGCTCAGTCCTATTATAATTGGTTGGTGTAGATGATATTACTACCACAATTTTGAGTCTTGGGGTTTTCAAATTCGATTGGAAAATCATTTCCTTATGTTTATTGCTAATCAGGAAATGATAAATATAAATGTAGTCACATTTACTTCTCAAAATTGTGCTCCCTTATGATCAACAGCCAGGGGGTAAATTTTTTTTTTTTTTGTATCTGTTTCTCTATCATTACTATGTTCCAAATTCACAATAATTCTATGATCCCAATCATATCTTCAACTCAAATTCCATCATTGAAAAGTTAAATGACATATCCATAATATACTTTGTAATGCTAGCCTCTATATCCGTTAAAATTTGCACACATGTAGAATTTGGATTGGTGACTACTGGAATGATATGTACTTATTTGCCCATAATAAACATTCCCTTTTGTATCATAGTATTTGAGATCATAATTGATATGTTAAATTCTGCCAAATATTAATCTTTACGATGTTTAGTTTCATTTTAAACAAGTGGTCTTGACTGGGCTAGGTAAGGTAAATCTTAATTGTTTACAGTATATAGTGCAAAAGTGGTGGTAGGAAGTTGGAAAGTCATGTGAATTATTGCCAGCAAAGTATTTGTTTCATGTTCAAAATCATGAAAAGTATGTTATGTTAATTGAGATTCATAAATGCATCAATGATGTATTTTTAAAAGCACTAATCAATGAATCATCTTCTTCCTCTTCCTCTCTATGTTGAATCTCTTATGCTCCTCTAGATTTCCTTCTAATGTCAGCTTGCATTGGTAAATTATAGGTCAGTTTATTCTGCTGCAACAGATGGATTCATGATTGAGGTATGTTGGGCGCTGATGTTGCCTGCTTTCAGCGTTCCCCTCAACCAAAGTGATGATGAGGTTGTAATAGCGCTATGTTTGGAAGGCTTACATTGTGCAATCCATGTTACTGCAGCAGTGTCCATGAAAACTCACAGAGACGCTTTTGTGACCTCGCTAGCAAAATTTACTTCCCTCCACTCACCTGCTGATATTAAACAAAAAAACATTGATGCAATCAAGGTTGGTACTTACTTTTCATAATGTAATCTATCTCACTCACACAAGCCTAATTTTGTTACTAAAATTGTTCCTTCATTTATATAAGGGAATGTGTTCTCCATACCCTGTACAAACAAGATTCCAATAGTTAAACAAGAAGAGTGGCAAGTTCTTGCAATGTAGAAAAGTATTAATTTTTTATGGTACATTTAACTTTCTAATATTAAACCGAATAGAACTCTTTCTGTATCAAAACTTTTGGCTTTAACTTCTAAATTCCACAAAATTTCACTTTTTGGTCAAAAAATGACCATCTCTCTGGTTTTTCACTCATTCTGTGCCCTCCAACTTCAAAACTCTGTATATGGTCTAATGGTTATATGTAACAAAAATCTTAATTTTCCTATGTGATACAAAAATAAACTAGGAAAGGCATTATAGCCACTGCCTATTTATGTAAGATTTCATCTATAGGAATGTTGAAAATATAAAATATAATAGTTTATAGGTTTTTAAATTTAGATAAGCTTTCAAAGATGTACTCACCCTTTTTGCATGGCTTATGAGGTACGGCTATCCAAAGTTCTTATAAGCCTACAAGCTGAGCTTTATGTAGTTAACGTAGTGGAGCCACACGAAGCTTAGTGTTGGCGAAATTTTTGAACTGAACCTAATAAAATGCTATTAGTGGAAACGAGTTTGCTACTTTTGTTATGTCATTGTGAATAGAAAAATGTGAGTAATCTTAAGCTTGTACAACATTACATATGTCATTTACATTTGCATGAGTTTTAAATATGTTTCGCAGGTACATTTCGCTTGTCATAAAATAGATTAGACATCTTGACGCATTTGTATGTTTGATCATTTGGTCTCTTCAAGTTATAGCTGAATATCTTCAGAAAGTCGATCCAAAATCTGAAGGTAGACAAAGAGATTCGGTGGCTATCTATGATGTGTGCACAACTGTATCAAGTAATTAGTTGGTATAACATTCAGCTTTATGAAAATTCTACTCTTGCTTCTATAATTATATAGTTGTTGTGGCTCAAAAGTCTAGGAACTAAGTGTAGATAGCACTTTGGCTAGACAAAAAATACACAAGTACTTATATGTAAATAATAAATCTTTTACTTCACATGTTTCCTATATCCTATCCGAATATGATGCACATGAAGCACAGAATTTACAAGATGGAATGAGGATTATCACCACCTCTTTATCTTTATAAAAAGAGACAACCCACCGTTTAATGTTCATTTCATAGTCCTTCAGTTTCACATAAGATCTGGTTTGCCCCTGTTCATCTAGGTTAAGCAGGACAACCGTTTGCATTTTTTTTTCCCTGAAATACATAGGTAGTTCAGTTGTCAATATATATTGCCATAACATAGGTTTCTAAATAGCTCCTTCTGAATTGTTAAATCTCCATTTCATAAACTTTTTTATAACCAACATATTTATCCAAAGCATTTTTTCATCGAAAACTATTTTCCCACATCACTTTTTTATTGTATCTCTTACCGTGTTACTATTGGTTATGCCTTCAAAATATTCTACCTGTTAGTTTCTTTTGCATCAGCACTTTGCCAAAGCACTTCATTATCTTGAGACTCATATCAACAGCAACCATACGGCATTGGTCCGATAAAAATAAAGCTCACGTGTGTACACTACAAACCCTTGCTTAGTGTTCCCTATCAATTTACACACTTCAACTTTCCTCAGTACAGCATTTCACTCCCTATCAATCTATCAAAGTTTCAACATTTTCGTCCAGATTTTCGTCTGCTTGCTCCCTCTAAAAAGATAAATGAGGTTTCATTTTTTTTTCTTATGTACTGTACTCCTTATTGTGCTTTATGTTATTGCTTCATCAATTCCGCTTGTGTTGGTAGGTAAAACCTATGGACTGCCTTATCAAAGAATCTCTACTCAAAATTTAAGCAATAATCCCGATAATTCCCTGATCAATAATTCTTCATGAACGTCTGATCCATTAGACCTTGACAATTCTTTGACCCATTTTTCCAGGAATGACTCCTCAACAGATAGTTCATACCACCGGGCAATTATTTACTTCACGAAGTTCCACCAATTACAAGTCTCAATTCTTCAGAGGCAGTTGCTAAGATTCCATCATTAGGTGTCCTTTCTTCATATTCTGCACATGCATTGAATGAAGCATTTGATATAAAATAGCTCAATGTGAGGTCGAGAAGTGTCTCCAGTTATACTTTCAACAACAGATTTTATAATATACGAACTCTCTCAAGTTATGCTAGAAACCAATGTTGATGTTGTGGGATCTACAAAACAGCGTACTCCTTTCCTGGATCCGAAGACCGTAACTTAGCATCTTTTGGAAACGATATATGAGTGTACACTTTTATTTCCCAGATTTAGTTTAGCTATACAAAGGTAATACTTAAGTTTCATTGCTGTTAGTTCAATTTACACATGGTATTGTATATTTCTAGCTTCTTCTATTAAATTGTGCTCAAATGCCAACACCACACCGTTGCGTTAAAGCCAAAGGCATAATCGTCCCATCTTTGTAGATTCCTTGGTACATGTATCTCCAACAATTTTTAGTCGAATATTTTGTTCTTATGTTAAATAGCTTTTGTCCATTTGTTTTGTTTCTTGTCTTCCGTACAAGTCCATTTTTGCTTACTCTTCAAATCTTTTTCGTATTTATTTATTTATTTATTCTAACACCTTCATTTTTGTTTCTACACAATTTTTTCTGTTTATAATCCAAATCCACCATTGGGCTTATAATGATGTACCAAACAAAATACGTGGAAATACGTTTTAAATTTTATAAATATCACCTAAACAGGATACCTCAAAAAGCAAAATACACTAGAAAATATTATACATAAATACATGGGTCAACGCAACACTCATGCTAATCTTTTGCCACAGCCTTTTGACAGACTATAAGTATTAGTACCGCCTCAAGCTGGATAATGCTAAATGTACATAATGATCTACATAAGGGTCTACATAATGCAGATGTGACAATCATTCGGTGGTTGATGTGTTAGTGTCATATTTGAATTAAAGGTGGGATCATATGCCACATATGCATTATGTAAACCCTTATGTAGATCCTTATGTACCCCTAGCATTGTCCGCCTCAAGCAATGAAGACTGACTTCACACATCTCTAGAAAATCTCCACCAGATCCTCACTACACTATGCAAAAAATGGTTTTTCTTCATCTTACTATAAAATCAACTACAAATATCATATATAAACGTCAACAATGGATAAGAATAGGTTCTATTTTCACAAGCTTATTTCTAATCAAGTCCTAAAACATTATTCTACTATTTAATTTTGTTTAAACAAATATTCATTTTAAATGACCATTTATTCTTACAGAGATCTATAGTTGACAGATACATATATTTTTTTTTATCCTACTATTAATCAAAAAATGTATACAGCTAAAAAAAAAATTTAATGAAAAAAAAAAACGGACATTTAACCAAAAAACACTGAAATACTTTAAATATGCAAAATTCTTTCCCATACACAAATAAATCAACCACGGACTTTCAAATTACATTTTTACCGAGAACATTTTTCGTGTCCATCAATTATTTAAAATTTATTTTTTCCTAACCAATTTTCGACCCCTGCAACTAAACATAAGCCTATTTAATTAAAAAACAAAATTCATAACATATACACCCCTTCCAACACATATAATCTTCTCAGCTGTAATTTCTTATTTCAACTTCATTAGTCTTCCTACTATGTACAATGGAAATCATTGTCTTTCATTTTTTACAGACACCATGTATACATATACATATATATATAATCTGTTTTCTATTTACAATTTTTTTTTTTCTTATATCTATCTATGATAAGACCGACAAAAGCCTTTCAAGGAAATCATTTCTGAAACTTACAAATTCCAATGACTAAACACCAATATCAAGTAAACCCTTGCCTGCTTTCTCAACACAAATATCTCATCTTCTTCTTCTACAAAGTTCCAGCAACAAAGTAAGTTCTCTCCATAAATTTTTAACACGGTCCTATTTTTCATTCTTTAAATCTTCGTTCATCTGTCTTAAATTTTTCATATCTATGTTTCAGTTCAATCATACAACCTCATGGACGTTAAATACAGTTTGATCCCGGATATATCACAAGGTGACACAAAATGGTTATGCAAAGTGGTCGTGGTTGAAAAAATGAGCCCAAGAATGGCTCAACGAGGACCAAGCAGATATCAGCATGTTTGGTTAATGGATGAACAGATACTAAAAAAATGACATTGTTCACCTGATCGACTTGCATCAGCTTCTTCAATTTCCCATTATTTTAATTTTATATAAATAAACATGTCGTAGTCCAACAAGATTCAGGCCACAATATTTGACGATATAAATATTAGGGCGCTGCAGGCAACTCTCATTCCACTTAAGACGTATTCAATATCAAAGGCACATGTAAGACAATCATCTGAACGAATGCAATCCAGTATAAGAGCCACACAATGGATATTAAGCTGTTCTTCACGCATCGAAGAGATTGAAGAGGATTACAGTTCGTTGGCAGAGGCTCACTACGAATTTACACCACATGCACACATAGGTTCTCCCAAAGAATTAGGTATGTAAAAACGCAATTTCAAATCTCCTGTCAAAAGTTCCTTTCCCTTGATCAAGTTGCAATGCCCCCCAAATATCCTTTTCCCCGTATTATGTGTTCTGATGAATAGAAATACGAAACCTATTTACAAGATTTGTTGATTTCTTACTGCTTAGTATAATATAAAATAAATTAAGTACATGTTTTATGAATGATGAAGCATGATCTAATAGAAGTCCTAACCAGTTACTTCATTGTCTCGATGACATGCACAGTAGAGAATCTTGAATATGAACGAAATGCACATTTGGTGGAAATAGAGAAATCATCAAAGATTTGAGAAAAGGAGTGGGGGTGGGGCAGGGACAACATTTACAAGTTCATGAATCTTAATATAGTTCCAACCGAGGTTAATTATCTTCTAAACACGAGGGAACTGAACTCTTTGAGCATATTAGAACTCTGTTTAAAAAGAAATTTGACCATATCATTCAATTCCTTGAAAAATATCTCCCTGGCGAAACTTGAGTAACTTTATCATATTTGTGGCACAAATGGGGTAGGAGTGCTATACAAATAAGTAGCATAATAGAACTCTGTAAAAAGTTTTTTTTTACCATATCATTCATTTTCTTGAAAGCCTTCATGGTGAAACTTTCGTATCTTTATCATATTTGTGGAAAAGATGGGTAGGAACTGTACGAAGAAGAAGCACATTAAAAATGTCTAAAAGTGGCTTTCTATGACACCTTCGCACTTGATTCATTCTATTTTTTATTTAGTGGAAAGTTCATATCTAAATAATGAAAATATTCTTTCTTGATGCATGACATTTTATATTTTGATGAACTAGGATTTCTTATAAAAAAATTTAATGCATGTAGGAGTTTTTGGAGTTGTCGTTGATGTTGGCCCAATCAGAGAGGTCCACAACAGTTGGAGCACGAGTAGCAAGGCCTTCAATGTCGCTCGTTTAGATGAAAGTTATGTACTCAATTTTCTGTGTTTAGTATACTTCTCAGACCCAGTTTAATATCCAATCCCTTGAATTATTCATTTCCCTTAACATCTTTTCTTGACATTCTATTGCAGTCTACAAGCAATTACACTCACGTTATGGGACATCCTAGCCGAAAATGAGGGCTCACAGCTAGTTGATCTTCTGATGAAAAGAACAGTTCTCATTGCAAACTAGTTGAAGGTTACGACCTATAACGGTAGTGTATAAAAACTCAAATCTACTCATGCCGTTTCTTTAATCCCGTCATCCATATTTCCCGAAAATATCTCACTCTGTATTTTTCTTTTATTTATTGTAGGCACCTCTTTATCGACCAAGACGGCTTCATCGCTGATTATAAATCCAACGTTCCAAATACTGCGCCATTTTACCGAATGGTATGACATATTTTATTTTCATCAATAAATATACTTGCCATCCTATTGCATATCAATTCTAAAATAATTATGATGTTATAGTATTCTTATACTTAATACAAATATTTCTTTACATTCTTTTATAGGGTGCAGTCATGTACTGAAATGCCTCTGCAGACCATCGCCTCAAAGGATTAATTATTTATTAACTCAACTACCGCTTTTTGCAGTCCACAAAACAAGTTGATTCCTATCAAACACATATTGGAACACCTTTCTTCAGTAAGTCTACCCATCTCAGTCTGTCTTATATTTTTAAGATTCATTTGCCATACAAATAAAGCATTTGTATTTAAACAACAAAATATACTTCTTCTTATTGTAGTATTCTCAAGGAACTAAATTCTGGGTCAGTACGACAATCTCCTTGAAAAATCCTACGGATCCTTTATATTACATGGCATGCAGCTTGTGCGCCAGAGGAGCATCTGGTAATCTGGGTGAAGTTTACAATTGTAATTGTTGTTTGCACAAACATGCCATTTCCATACCGAGGTAAATTAAGATAGTTTCCTTGTCATTTTGTACAAATCTTCACATGAACACACATTTTTGTATTTCAAATAGATTATTACATTTTTAATTTCAATCCTTATTGCACTTCACAAAGGGCACGTTGCGATGTTGACCTACATGACTCTACCGGAACTCTACAAGCATCTATTATTGGTCCAGTGGTAGAGCAATTCCTGGGAACTACCTCGGAACATCTCATCAATGTACAACATAATATATGTGAGAATAAACTCATTCACCTTTTTTCATTCCAATTTTTCCCTGTGTATTCGCATTTATTTATGTACTTAAAAATATTGGAAGGTTTTTTACTAAACACTTTGCACTTTGTCGTTCATACAGGAATATATAGACTCAGATTCCAATTATCATTCAAAATGATTCCAATTATCATTCAAAATACACCAATGTCGAACATTCTGTTTATGTAAAGAGTGGAATCCCAGACCCGAAAACCGGAGACCCAAGGTATAGTGTTATATACATAGCAGAAAACACTAAACAAACACCTCCGCCGCCAAAAGTTAGCATAAATGAATCCGACAAAACACCTCTTTTGGATTCTTTGTTGCCAGCTACTAATCCCGAAATAACAAGTGCTTCTACTAGAAGATCTCTACAGTTTGTTCACGAAGACAACAAACACCCGAAAAAAATGAAATTAGCTGGAGCCAGGCAGACTGCTAAAGGTGCAACTTCACCTTCTTCTGCAACCGATGACCAGCATTGACAGGTCTTAGCATGTTACTGCTAAATGTTTTGGATCTTATTTCCCTCTATCTGTATATATGTTAGCCCAAGCAAACAGTGACCTCTTTTGTAAAGGAACTTTATCTCTTTTTTTGTTCAAGTATGAGGAAACCATATCATCCAAAACTAGCTACCTCATACTTACTCAGTCGTTTTCCTTCGACTTTAGCAATGGTTTTTGTCTGAATAATACTTCATCACTGTTTTTGCTTGAATCACCTTATATCAATGCACCTAGCTTCTGCTCTAATTCCTGTCCTACAGTTATGTCTTCATTCACATTACTTATCTGTTCTTTTTATATAATACATAAATAATAATAAATAATTCTTGTTTTACTACATCAACGGCTAATATCCAACTCAAATTATGTTAATTTCTAAACGTTGCATGGACATGGTAGTTGCTGGAAATCTTTCTTCTCCTAATCTAAATTATAAATATAAATATCATTGAACAATGGATTCTTTTAAGGACAAAAATTCCTTGTTGAAATAATTGCTCAAGTTGTGGGATATAATTTGATTGGAGCCCTCTTTTCTTCATTTTAAACTTGAGTTTGTTAATCCTCCATAGGCCAGGCTATGTAAAAGATAGCTATTTCAAGTTATAAAGAAGTATTTACAGCCCGTGTGACAAGATATTGATAAAGACCTAAACAGATTTTGATAAAAATTGATAAACTAAATGATTGAGAAGTTGAAAAAAAATTGTTGAGTCCCATAAAATTTGTACTTAAAATTGAAGTTTAACTATTTACAAATTTGATAGAATTATAACAAGATTTAATCAAACAAAGGCATAAGAAGAGATATTTTCCTTTCTTTGTTCATACGAACTATCGGCTCTTTCTTGAAAGAGGGAAAAAAAGAAAAATAAAATAAAATAGATCCTTAATGTTCTCATAATTTATGTACATGGTATAAACTACAAAGACTTTAGTACATGAATGTATAATGTATTATGGGGTACTGAAAAGGATTTTTAACTTTTAAGATTAATAGTGTCTAACAAATATCTTATCAAATTTATCATTAATTTTTTTCCTTTCATTTCGAAGTACCTACCATTACATTAACATACAAACCAACAAAGATAATTGAAATTAGAATTCTCGGCGACAACAAACCATCACTTATTATTAAAACGAAACTTAAACATTACACGGATCAACTTCTACAACACAACATGCTCAACGATAACAACAGCGACGTTAACATAAGAAAATAAATCAACTTCTACAACACATCATGCTCAAAGATAACAACAACGACGTTAAAATAAGAAAATAACCCTCAGTCATGAACGCCCCTCCCTCGAAGATATGCACTGAACCTCGGTCGTTTGCCCCCTGGCATAATACAAAGGTAGGAATCAATTATTCGTCTACCAATTAAATCTACCTCCGCACTGCCTTGACTCTTTATACTAAACATTTTTGCCAATAAAAATAAATCATGTAGAGGAAAGAAGAGGATGTGCTCGATCTTAAATATGTGACAATCAACCAAAGATCGAATTTCATCCTCAATAGCACCGTCTCCAATGTTTAGTGCGCATGTGTAAGACAAAAGGTCAAACAAAACATCCATAAAAACCTCGTAAATCGTAATCCTCACTGTGTACCTCCAAATCAGCCTCCAGCTGCTCATCCATCTTACCCTTGCTTAGAAATATTTCTTTCAGCTCAAGCTGCACATAAATAAAGCTCTCTTCCAGACACAGCCTTGGATCTACTACCCCCGACTACAAACTTCCCTCCTGAACAACTTTTTAAGCTCACTGTAAACCCTGGCAACACTACCCTTTCACCTTGTTCGACCTCAAGCCACTGGGTTAGTGGCATTACCCAGCAAACAGTATTGTCATCTCCAAAACCATCAATCTTATACACTGTTGCCCTAGGTAAGTTCAGAACCGCATTCTCACGTACTGATGTGTCAACGGAACCCCGTCCAAAACTCCACGGAAGAACCAACGAAGGTAGGATCACCGAACTATACATATTTGCCATTATTCAAAAATATGTCATAAAAAACCGAATATGGTTCACCAAACTTCCACACAATGAATCCCTTTATAGCTACCAGAACCATTCACACGCCACCTTCACACGCAAACAATACAGGGGACAAGTTCTGGTCACACACACATATTCGAATAAAGCTATTTGTACAAAAAGAATTTGACAAAAATGTTGACAAACACTCACATGATTGCCGGGTCCACATGAATAAAAAATTTAAAATAAAAAGTGGCCCCCCCCCCCCCCCCCATGTGAGGGTTTGTCAACATTTTTGTACAAATTCTTTTGTACAAGTAGAAAGGTTCCACATATTCTCTACACCTGTCCCATACTTCAATAAGACAAAACCTTCCTTATTTATTAAACATAAAACATTTTTATTCATTCATGTCCACCTCAACTATACAATCCAACGAAATATATAAATGAAGGCCCAAAATATATAGCCCATTTTCATTTTTCGCATTTCACTTTTTAGATTAAAAATTATCTCAACATAACCATTACCAATACATACATTTGACGTCGAGTCGTGCAACGCACGTCCAACACTAGTAATTAATAAACTATTGATAGTTAATGATAATTTCCAGCTTTTGCCTTAAATATAGAAAATAAATCATTTTAAGATGAGAAATGCTATTCATCCCCAAATGATATGTGAAATTAAATAAATCATTTAATTTCACCTATCGTTTAACCAATCATTTACATCCACATAGACTGTGGATGCATCCCCACTGAGGATGAATAACATTTTTCTTTTAAGATTCATTGTAAAACACACCATTTGAGAGATGTTATTTCGAGATATATTGCTTTCAACTCGTTCTTCATTGAATTAATTTCGAACTTATCAAGAATTAAATTCTTGTGGCGTTCAATAATTGAAGTAAGATTCATAAGTTTTGTGATCACGGAATCAAAATATTGCTGCAATTGTCTTAGTTCTTTGGTTCAATAATTTATTAGATCGAATATTTCAAACGTTAATTCTTGATTTTCTTGAATTTGACCTAATATGTCGTGAGTTTCGTAATTTCAATTGTTATGTGAGTTCGCATAACATACATTCAAAATTTTATGATATTGTTAAAAGATTATTTTTCAATCATCGTAAATGTACTAGGTGAGTAAATGTCAAGCAAATTCAATAGTGTCATATTTCAATTTAGGAAAATTCGTTTAACAGCAGAAATAGTATTAAAATATGTAAAGTGGAGTAATTTTTGAAAATAACTTATTTTATTGTAAAATCTGAAATATGATATATTTCCGGTGTGTTTGATGGATATTATTGACAAAAAAATGTATTTCAAATAGTAATATGATGTGAAATATGTAGTTAAAAAATAAGAAAACGTTATTGATGTGATGAAAAATATTATTTTATTAAAAAATGTATGATTAAAAATAAATTTTAAAAAAAATATATTTTGAAAGAATGTTTGTCAAAAAGGGACTTCATGTAGATTCCTAAATTTTTCCATTGAGTCAAATCCCTCTCCAAATTTCAATAATTGTATATGTTACTTTCAATGTACACCCTTGTCTGATTTTCATTATTTATTTTATAAAATACATTTTTTTTTATTTTTAATCACACATTTTCAATAAAATAATATTACATATAAATCAAAAAAAAATTTTATTTTTTAATTGCACGTTTTCCATCAAAATGTTATTTCAAAATGCATTTTGAACAAAATAGAACTCAAGGGCATCTGTTAAGGATTAATTTATTTATACAATTATAAATGACAATTTAGGGCTTGTTTGATGGCTTTGATTTTCCATGGATATTTTTCATTTTTCCACTTTTTAGTTGTTTGATGGATGAAATTTTTTTCCATGGATGAGCCTCACGCGCCCTTTTTCCTTGGAATTATGGAATTGATTTTCTTGCCTTTTGTGTAAAAGATTTTCCAGCTTTTTTTTTTTTTTTTGGCAATTAGAAAAAAGTCTAAACACAATGGTAAAAAAAAAAAAAATCGTTTTTATTGACAATTTCAATATAAAATAAAGTCAAACGAATGGTATTCGGTATGTTAATTTTTTTGGCAATTAGAACAAATTCTAGACCTAATGGTAGAAAAAAATTATTACTTTAATAGACAATTTTCATTAAAACAAAAAATCAAACGGACACCAAACTTTCAATATTTTCCAGTGGAAAATAATAACAATCAAATACAATTAATTACAATTTTCAATAAAATAATTTTTTGACAAATCAATTCCCTGTAAAATATTTTTTTTTTCAACTATTTTTCATATTTACAATTAAATGGATCCTTAGATGATAATTTGTGTTGACAAAAATTTAGTGATTGTAAAAATAAGTTGATAGGAAAATTGTCAATCTAATTGTACATCAAACATGATTGGATAAATATATAGAGCTTGTCTGGTCAACTTGAGAAATCAATCTCCACCCATTGCTCTTCGGACAATTCTCCTTGTACATAGGGGGTGCCATTTGGCCATTATGTGAACTCTTAGCAAAACCCTTGCTCTTCACTCACGGATCTTGCAACCCCTTCAACTTGGGCGCGTGCTCTGAAATTCTCCAAACCTTTACAGATTTGTCCAAGCTTCCACTGTACACTATCCAGTTCTGGTCACCTTTCTCCTCCTCCTCCTCATGGTGGTCCTTCTGCACCGCCAAGCACTTGACCGGCCCGGTGTGCCCAGTCAGCACAGCTAAACAGATGTGAATGCCACCCTCTTCCAACCGCCATATGCAAATGCTTTTATCGGCGGAGCCGCTCAACACCAAGTTCCCACCGACAGCCAAACACAG
This sequence comes from Fraxinus americana, assembly GCA_035079005.1. Lineage (NCBI taxonomy): Eukaryota > Viridiplantae > Streptophyta > Magnoliopsida > Lamiales > Oleaceae > Fraxinus > Fraxinus americana. The sequence goes on from CM068714.1 coordinate 9,187,951, forward strand.
CACCGCCAGTTTATGACCCCTCAGCACGCCGCCGTATGACATAAAATGCTCTTCCCTCTCCCAGAAATTCACCAACCCGTCAGAGGACCCAGCGTACAGCACCGCCGCCGTGGCATTCACCGCCAACGACGTTATAGCGTTTTCTTGCTTTAACAGTGTCTCCACCAGTACATGTTTTGTGTTCCTCCCCACCAGCTCCCTCCTCCACGCCTTCAGCGTCCCATCAGCAGAGCCGGTGAACACCAGCCTGTCAAACGCCACCACCACCGAGTTAACCGCATCATCATGGGCTGTAATAGATTCCAAGCATTTCGAATCGGAAATTCTCCATACTTTTAGGGTTTTATCCCAAGAACCTGAATACAACAACCCTTGATCAACATCAACACTCATACTCGAGACTGCATCGAAATGCTTGATCCATGGAACATTCCGCTTTCTTCGTACTTTAACGTAGTTTTTCGGGTTCATAGATTTCTTCAAATAATCTCCGGTGGTCGGCAAATTTCCAATGCGCTTATATGCTTTTCGACCTAAGTATCTCCAAACTCGAATTTTTCCATCTTGATGACCCGTGAAAATCTTATCACCCAACACAACAATTGCTTTAACTAATCCACTGTTCGTTTTAAAACCGGAAAATTCCTTCAAGTTTTTCCAGACCCGAATATTCTTGTTGTCGGATCCTGTGTACAGAAAGTCCCCGGAGGCTGCTAATGAATAGATATGGCATTCTTCTCGTACCAGGGATCCGATAAGTCCGTGTTTGGGCAAGTTTGTGCATTGATTATGTATTGTATCTATCGACGGCGATTTTGTATAAGGGGAGGGTTGGTTCCATGGAGACGTGTATGGAGAAGAATTGGCGCTGTTCATCGGAGTTGACGACATGGTGGTGGCAGCGGAGGTGGCAGAAGCGGTGCTGTTTCGAGGTGAAGAGAAATCATTATTGTCTTCCGGATCAGAGTATAAATTGGCTCCAAATTTCCGGCGCCGGGTATTATTTCTCTCCGGGGATAATGATCCACAGTTGAATATTTGGTTCGCCATTGAACAATTTTTTTGAAGATTCTATGAATAGAGGGAAAATCTGAGGGTGAGAAATGGAAGAGAGGGGTTTATATAAATGACACGTTGCGGCTGCTGACCTACCAAAAGGGTATAATTGAGGGACACGTGGTGGAATGATACGTGAAGCTCACGAGAATGAATTCCAATTTTGATTTTAGATTATTATTTTTTCGTGATTTTTTAGGATTAGTTTGTGCTTGAGATAATTAAGTGGACGATTACCTTACCTAAAAAGTAAATTAAGATAAGCAAGTCGACTGTCAACAAATTTTCGAAGGTTCTATAATTGGTGGCAAAAACTTTTAACCTAATTGCTAAAGTTTGAACCCATTTTTCATTTTGTAATAGTATTTTTCGAAGACCTCGCGGTTAGAAAGTTGAAAAAAAAAAAAAAAAATTACGTTTATTAAGAGAATGTATGGTCAAAAATAAGTTTTTAGATAATCGGACTCAAATGGAAAATTAGTACACACCTTTGTTATTAGTATCTCTTATAGACATAATGAGTCGAACTAATATTCCTACAAAACAATTGTTGCCCGCCTATTCATGCTTTCTTCTTAACAACGAGAGGTCAATAAGTGAGTATAACTGACTAAGGTTCCATTTAGCGCGGGATTTTGAAAAGTAAAACATTGATTCTGATATTAAGAAACTACTTTTGAGCGCATTTTAATAATTTTTAAAAAGTACTTTATCTGATTAAAAGAGACTTTAAAAAAATTTGGTCTAAAGTAACTCGTAATTAACGAATAATGCTATTTGCAATCGCTCATTATCGTAGTAGTCATACGTGACGATTAATTATTAGATGAATGAGTTAATAAAAAATTATTACATTAATATATCAAATCACCAACCGTCGCATATATGCCTCCACATAAAGCGACTAAGATAATGAACTACTGCAAATATCATTCTCGTAACTTTATCAAGAAGTTGTACTAGAAGTAGAAGCTTTGCCAAACATACATTGTTTGGTAGGCTTAAAATCTAAATTTTAACCTAAGTCAAAATCAACAATTAATTTTAATCACATATTTTTTAAGATTCACAATTTTTCAACCACATACTACATCAAGTTTTATTAAAATCTACTAAAAATTCAATATTAATCATCCCAAATTAGGGGCTATATGCATGTTCATTTTTATTTTAACAAGTTAAAATATAGACAAAATTAATGCAGTCGACTATATTTACAAAAGATTTATAAATACTAAAGACACATTTTTTATTATGTTAGATATTAATTAATTATTAATTTATTAGAGTTCACTAATTTACAAATCTCACAGTATCATCTTAGTGAATTAGTTTATATTATCTCAAAATATTTTAATCATAAATTGGTGAGCAATAGCGATATTTTTCTAATTGGAATAAAATTAAATAAACATTTGTTACAAGCAATTGACTTTTGAAAGGGTATTATCATTTATGATTTGGACCACGTAACATGGGATTGTCAATTTTATAATGTCAAAAACATTGTCCCATATTCCAACTGTCCAATTTACATGAATTTTTCACATTATCTTGATTTTGATTGTTGAGTTTACTAAAATTTAAAATCAATAGTTTTGATTAATTTAATTTTGTCTAATTGTTAGGTGACATTATTTGTCTAAGCTTAAGATTAAAGGACAAGTGTTTTTGCGTCGCAATTTATTTGCTTTGTTTCATGAAGCCATCTGTAATAACTAAAGATAGCGACTTGTTTATTATTCCTCATCTCCTCGTGCATTTTAATGGTAAATGTAGATTAATCCCTCAAGAAACCTTAATTCCAGACTCGAAAAAACAACCAAACGATCACCAATCAATAGGCTCGACCCAACAATCCTCTACACCTTGGTTGTCTCAGTTTTATCCCCACAATAGAGACAATTGGTGATGGGGATATGCAACCCACATAGGGAGGAAGGAGGGGAGAAGAGCAATGATTGAATTTCACCAAGAAACTCACCTCAAATCCGGCTGCCTCTCCTCTCCACACTCTTGCACACACTTCATCCCACACACACAAAAACCGGCTATAAACTTGATTATATGTAGCACAATGATTGGTGATCGTTTGGTTGTTTTTCCGAGCCCGAAATCAAGGTTTCTTGAGGGATTAATCTACAGTAAATAATATATCGAGTTCAATGTAATTGAACTTGTAATCTTACATGTTTCTCGAACTTGTAACACCACGTTCAATAAATTTATGTTCTTTTTCTTTTTGTGAAATATTTTTTTATCTTCATGCATTGAACGAATACTCGAATTAGCTTATAACTCAAGTTTATTCTCCAAACTTCCTAAAGAGGATAAATATTGCATACATACGACAATTTTCGTACATTATTGGAACATGATATTTGTAGTCGTTGTGAAGTGTTACACAATAATTCATTAGTGAGTGGCGTTGAATACATTAGCAAGAAGGCCAAACGGAAAATTTCTAGTGGTGTGCACGGCACGATTCTACGTTGTCCAACTGTGAGAGTCCAGAAACCCTAAATGGGCAAGCGGGTCCCGGGTGGGTCCATTATATATGGCTCTGGTTTTACATATCATTTAGAGGAAATTACATATTTCCAGACATTTGAAGATCCAAGTGCAAAAATCAGGTGCAAAATTGTTTTAATCAAAACTCAGGTATGAAATTAATAATTAAATATTTATATATACAACCCTAAATCAATTTCATCTCCACCCGTTTCATTTTCTCCATCTCCTCTCTCATATCTCCCCCCTCGTGCTCGTCGCCGTCAAGGAGCATCACTGCCAGAGATCCTCGCCTAGAGAAACATTGCTGTTGTAATGACGAGGAGGTCATGGCGAAGCAGATCCACCGTAGTAGCTCGATTTGGATTTTTCTCCTTCAAGACCATCGCCTGGAACACCCATCGCCGGTGGTGTTGATGTTGGCGGTGCTCACTAGGTGGTGTTGGTCTTGGTCTTGGTGGCGGCGGTTGCGATTTTGTGTGCTGTATGTAGTGGCGGTGGTTACTGTGGTGGCGTCTAATCTCAACCCATCGATCCTCGGCGGCCGGCACAAAACTTATTCTCTCTGATGGCCACCGGCGGCACGTCAGGAGAGCACAATGGTGGAAGCGATAGTGTGGTGGTGGTTCATGGTTGGCAGTGATTTTGTGATTTTGTGGTGGTGTTGGATTTAGTGGTGGCTGCTTTGTTGGTGGCAGGGTTGTGGTGTGGTGGTGGTGTATCTGATAGGGTATGTTGGATTTGATGGTGACGGTGGCTGTGGCGGTGGTAGATCTGGCGGTGGTTGGCTTGGGCATGGTGCTGTGTGTAGTAGTTGGCTTGAGGGCGGTAGTGTACTATCAAGGTGATAATCATGATTGGAGGTGAAAATGGGTGCTGGTTAATTTGTGACCAATCATTTTTTATCTGTGACCTAAAAATTATATAATCTGTGACCGTGAATTATATTATCTATGACCGTAAAAAATCTGTGACCAACTAATTTGAAAATCTGTGACCGTGTGACCTATAAATTTTGATATGTGATTAACTAATTTTGAAATATGTGACCAACGAATTAAATGTGACCTATAAAATTTTTGAACTTGACCATTAAATAATCTGTGACGTATAAAAATTAGTATTTGTGACTGAAAAATAATATGTGATTAATTCAATTATAAATCTGTGACTGGAATGATTGTCGGAATAGTCGCCGGAATGGTCGTCGAAATAGTCGTCGGAATCGGAGCAGTCGCCAGAATGGTCGCCGGAGAAGAGTGGTCGCCGGAATAGTCCCCGGAGCGGTAGGGGTGATGCACGTGGGGTGTGTTTATTATATTATATTATATTAAAATTAAAAAAAAAACCTGATTTTTGAATTTTCAAACTATAAACATGATTTTTGAATTGTTGTAAACTAAACACCTTATTTATGAATTTTTCCCTTTCATTTAAGCCCCTATTTAGTGCCCGTCATTTCAGAGAGAGAGAGAAAGAGAGAGTTATGAATAACATTTTTAGAAGAATGTGTAGTTAAAATATAGAAAAATTTCAAAATTAAGTACAGATATTTTATTGTGTGTATTAGAAAGAATATTTCACCTAACTCAACCTAACAAAATCGGTTTGTTAAGGGATGATTGCTCCCACCTTATTAAGTGGATCTTGTAAATATCACCAACCAATGTGGGACTCTAATACGCCCCCTCACGCACAGCGTGGACCATGCCAAACAATTGTGAACAAATCGATATTGGGTGCACCCAACATTACAAAACTGGGCCTACTCTGATACAATATTAGAAAGGATATTGAGTCTAACTCAACCTAACAAAACCGGCTTGTTTTTGGAGGATTGCACTCACTTTATTAAGTGGATTTTGTAAGCATCACCGGCCAATGTGACATTCTAATAGTGTGAATGTGGGTTGAAATGATCTTACACAAAAAATAAATAAATTAATTAAAACAATAGGCACCAAATAGAAGGATAAATTAAACAGTAGTACTACAGGTACAAGAATTCAAATTCATGTACCTTGCAGACACACACAGAGCAGGGGTGGGTGGAGGTTTTTGCCAATATTTTAATTTACGTAGGGCCACCATATGATAGTGAAATTTGAATTTCTGTTTAAATTCTGTTAAAAATTTCCCGTACCCACAACTTTTTTTTGTAAAGGTCCATGGGAATCTGACTTAGTCATCGGTTTCACATGCCACAGTTTTTGAACTTTTAAAGGCACAATTTTTTTGAATTTTTGAATCTTCAATCTTAGAATTCTTTATTGACCAAATAATTCACGACTTCATTCTTCAAGCGCTAGAATTGGGAAATCTTTTGAATAAATTGACACAAATAGCACTGAATCGAGAATTGTAATAATTATTCCACGGGGAATCGAGTAGTCCACGTAGTTGAATTACTTGATTTGGTCGTATTCCTACTTTTGTATTGTTGGCCATCTTCGGCATTATTAATGAAGGCAATTTAGTGGTGCAGTCAAAACTTGTATTTAGTGGTGGATTTAACCCTTATTGTTGTCCTTGAAAATTTCAAAATATAGTTTTCAATAGTATTTTTTGAAAAATATGTGGTTGAAATAGATGAAATATTTATGGGTGAGAATATTTTATTGTGTGAATGTGTGATTGAAAATAATCCTATAACAAAAATTAAATTAAAGGCTATCAAATAGGAGCTTAATTTAACTACAAAAAAAAAAAAAAAAGAGCAGAAAACTAAGCCCCTGTTCTCTTTATCGTTTTCAATCCGTTTTCTGTTTTCAATTTTCAAAAATAGAAAAAACGAGTTCTCTTTCCTATTTTTGAAAATGCGTTTTTGAAAACGGAAAAAAATTTAACACTGAAAACGGAAAACGTGGTTTTCCACGTTTTGAAAAATTGAAGCCAAAAACACGGTATTTTCCCAAAACACCAAAACACGGGAAATGAGTTCCAATTCTCTCGTCTCCCCCCCTTCCTCGTTCCTCTCTCTTCCTAAATTCCTTTCCTCTCTCACAGAAACTGAAAATCGAAAAAATTTCTTACAACTCCAAGCCCGTCTGGTCAGCTGTTTGAAAGAGCTTGTGGTAGGTTCGTGCTGGATCTGAGCCCAGGCACGCTAGCCACACCGACCGCTCCACACCGACCGCTAGCAGGTTCGGCTGTTTGAAAGAGCTTGTAAAATTTCGTTTTTGCATTTCCTGAGTTTGGGCAGCAGCTTTAGATGTGCTGACTGGGTAAATTGGTTAAAGAAATGAGGTTACAATTGGCGATTGCAGATTTTGGGTTTTTCGATTGAGTTATATATTTTCTTTTGTCCAGAAAGTTGTTGAATGTTTGGGAAATTTGTGGTGCTTTTGAGATGTTAAGGGATTTTAATAATTTTAGATTAAAGTTTTTAAATCCAGGAGTTGGAAATTAGTTGGCTGGAAAATAATTGTGGGACGTTAGAAAGAGAGAAAAATGAACAAATTAGCATGCATTTTTGAAGTTATAATGGTGAATAAAAATGCTCTAGTTAATCAATTCGGATCAATTACTGCTGTTGGTTCCTGTTGCCTGGTGGGTGTGATTTGTAATGGTATCGTAGACTATCTTTGTTTTTATCTCTTGTCAATACCACAAATTCAGAATGCAATAATAATCCTACTAGATTAAAGCATATATTGGTTGATTGATAAAAAGTTTTACAATTCTTGTTGCTCTGTTTGCAGTCATTAGTTTCAGCTGTCACCTAAATCCTTAAATTGTGTTTTATGTCGTCCTTAAATCTTCAATCTAATGTTCCGTTGTTTAATTGTGCATTATGCAATCCTTAAGTCTTCAATATAATGCTGCAGCAGATAAGCGCTCAACATGGTTGAGTGTATCGAGAAAAAGAGTGCAAGCACCTGGAAGTGTATCGAGAATAACTTCCGTATGGAGGAATTCTGGGGAAGCGAAGCACCTGGAAATGTGGCTTTCTGTCTGGACTGTTGCAAAAGAGACATCTTACCAACTGAGAATTTGAGGCGGCATGGAACTTTAGTATATTGACATTTGATGAGCAAAAGTTCTGATGAGAATGTGTAACGCCCCAATTTCCATTAACACGAGGCGCTACTTAAGTCGAGATATCCTGTAAATAATTTTCCTCAATAAACGTCAAAATGCTTGAATACCTATTTTTTTCAAAACTATAGCAATTTAACATTAAATGCAGAAATTTCATTTGAATAATTTACTCATCCAAGAGTCAATACCAAATGTAATAAGTAAAGTGCCACAATTTGCAAAAATACTAAAATTTGAGATTTAAGACAAAATGGAAACCGGCTATTAAAATACTAGTTTCAAAAATTTATAAATTAAATTGTCTATTATTTAATCATGATTGCCCCTCTCATTGCCTTGCCTTGCCTTGCCTAGCTCCTTAACCTGAAAGGGTGGAAAAATATTGGGGTGAGCATAACGAATTATACTCAGTGGGGAAATAGCAAACAGTCCAAGTTAAATCTAAATATGAAATTAAATTATGAATATAATACCAATACAACATACTGTAGAAATATGTACTGTGAGACATCCCCAAGGACCCAATTACGATCCCGGACCTATTTGCGGTCCCTGACAACATGTTATAGCGCATAACAATTTTGCACTGTGGGACCCCCCCAAGGACCCACTTTCGATCCCCGGACCTATTTACGGTCCCTGGAAACCTTTTCATATGTATAAGCATTTTATCACAATCAAAATCACACATTAAGAATTAACATGGACAAAATAACAACAATTGCTTAAATGTAAACCCCATCTCAAAGTCTTGAAAATTTTCTTGAAATTGAACGGATGTGATGTTACCGTGCTTTAAACTTTTCCCGCGACCTCGTCTAGCAAGAACAAAATTAATATAATTTAGGATACTAAATCCTAATTAATGTTTTAAAACTTTTAGGGACTTGATTGGAATTTTTTGAAAGTAAAGAAATGATTAATTTGAGAATTCTTTAAATCTTGAATAATGCTAAGTGTACACAATTTTTTACACAATCTTTTACACCCCTCTCACATGGAAGGGGGCCCACACATAATAAAATAATCGTGGACCCCCCTCAATGTGAGAGAGGTGTAAAAAATTGTGTAAAAGTGTGTGTGTACATGTAGCATTACCCTTAAATCTTTAGGGTCTAATAATCAAAATTAGAATGTTTAGGGCCAAGATGATAAAATTAGAAAATATTTTATAATTAATTTGAAGAATACATAAACTTTAAGGGTAGTGAAAGAATTAAAATCAAATAGGGGACTAACTTAAACTTTTGGTCAAAGTTAAGGATTTAAAAATGAAATTTTTATATTTAATACCAAATCCCCCACCCCCAATTCATTTTTTTCACGTACAGAGAGTGGTTTTCGAATTCAAGCATGAGTCCAACTTGGGTTTTGCAATTTTGATGATTTTCAGCCAAAATCGAGGTCGGAGAAGGAAGTCCAATAGCAAGAGCAACATATGGAGGACAAGAATTGGAGTTTCAGGTTACTATAAAACTCGACCTACGGCATTGAACTCGAAACTTCTGTTTTCTTTTCTTTTCTTTTTGTTTAAGAATATGTGTTGAGAAGAAACATGGATTATATAATTCGAAAGAAACTGAAAATTTATTTCGAGGAAGTCACCTGCACCGATTTTGCCGAGTGATTTACTAGTTCGAAAATTGCAACTTGGAATTGGAAGAACTGGTGCATGTGACTGTGAATTAGAAGATGATGATGATAACGAAATCATAGTAAAATAGTTGTTGAAGACTGAAGAAATTTTATCTCAAAAAAATCTAATCAATTTTATCTCAAATTTGTTCAGATATAAAGAGAACACATGGGGTTAGATTTTCAATGTATTAATCAGTGAGCTTCCGTTCAGATTTAAGATTACTTAACAGATGACAGATGAATAGAAAAACGCACTGCTTCCACCTACTAGGTGTCGAGCAGGGAAGAGGATTCATAGATAAACATGTGGTCATGACTCATAAGAATTTACATTGACAAGATGAAAGTGAGAATAATGTGAGATAAATGAAGTGTAAGGGAACTTGAATGGTTGGAATATATCTTCTTTAAAGTCTTGAACAAAATATTATTAAAAAAAAAATTCTCAAAATTTCAAAGTAAATACGTTTTCCATTTTTATGTTTTCAGAAATAGCTTTCCAGAATGGCAAAAAAAAACGCATTTTCAGAAATTTCAAAACAAACACTCAAAACACAAAATTGAAACACAAAGAGAACGACCCCTAACATTTTCCATAGAAAATAAATCCAATCAAACACAATATTATTATAAAAAGTAAAAATAGAGATTTTGTTCAAAAGATAAATTGTAAGGTCGAGATTATTATTGTAACGTCATTAGAAAGGTCTTTTATACTTTATACGAGTCGTTTTTACAATGCAATTTGTGTTGAGACACGAATAATATAATAACAAATAAGGTTTCATCATTTTTTCTTTTTTTGCTTTTACTATCTTATTATCATATTATTTAATTCTCACTATCGAGCATTATTAGAAGTACGAGTTAATTCCTTGATTGGTGATTGAAGTTTAATTAAAATTCTCAAGTGATCACTGAATTTTAAAAGTTTTTCTGTTTGTTACTGAACTTTACAGAATATAATCACATTGGTCACTCGATGTGATTACATTTTTAAAGTTCGGTGACTAATTGAAAAACTTTTGGAATTTAGTGACCCTATGAGATCTTTACGTAAAGTTCAGTGAATAATCGGGGAATTAACGTTCAGAGACTAATGGGTAAGCTTTTTAAGTTCAGTGACCCCATGAAAATCTTACTCAAAGTTCATTGACCGATCAGGTAATTAACCCTCATTTTTATTAATTTTTATTTTTTGTATTCTTGCACCACAATTTTATTCGCTTTAGTATCGCCAAATTTAGAAAAAAGAATAATCTTTCATTCCATGATAAACAACAAAGTTTTTTGTTGACCTCTCTAAGATAAAATAGTTTTTTGTTAATGGTATCAACTTTGAAATTGACACACATTTTCAGCTAAAAAATTAATATTTTTTTAGTTTTGATTCAGGCGTGTCCTCAAAAAAGTGGGTTTAATTACTTGATTGGTTACATATTTTCAGTTAAGAATCTAATAAATTTCTCATTTTTATTCAGGCATGTCTTCAAAAAGTGAGGTTTAATTACCTGATTGGAACGCTGTGTAAGATTTTCAGGGAGTCATTAAACTTCAAAAGTTCTCTGTTACTAACTGAACATTAATTCCATAATTGGTCATTGAAATTTGAGTAAAGTTTTTATGGGTCACTGAACTTTAAAAGTTTTCCAACTAGTCACCGAACTTACATAAAATATAATTGCAACCATCGCTCAATGACTAATATTAATATGATTACATTTTGTAAAGTTCAGTGACCAATTGAGAATTAACCATTTTTAGAACCAAGATCCAGAACCTAAAATCGAGAATTTTTACATTTCTTTTTGTTTGTACAAATTAATGAATAACGAAAAAAAAAAATCAAATTCAAAAATTACAAGTGTGAAATGGAGAAAAATGTCATTTACCATTACATTTTACCTTATCATCTATCACACAAAGCGACCAAACCCTATATTTAAATTCTAATTCATTTATTTCCTTTTCAATTTTAGACACACACTCGCACCATACACCATAGCTACCATTATATTAGCTGAATGTTTGACTTTTTTTTTGGGGTATATATTATATTTATGGATATGGTAATAGATTTTAATTTGCATTTATTACTTGAAATTTGAAGTAATAGAATCAGAACCACATCAATCCAAACCCGAATGGTTCGATTCTTGTTTGGTTCCATAACTTAAGAAAGTAAAATCACTGGTTCCATTATTAAAAAATATTAGTTCGTGGCTCGATTCGATTCTCTTGGAACTATAATCATATGAATCAATGTCCACCCCTATTTGAACTTATTAATATGTAAAGGTCCTTCTTTTTTTTTTCTCAATATAATTACATTTTCTAATTGCACTTCTTCATGGGATGATTTGGAATTTAAAATATAAAATTCATCAAAATAAAAATAAAATTCGAAATGTTAATATGACATTTTATAACATAAAATTAACTGAAAATAGCTTTATTTATTATTATATATGTTCAATACTATAGCACGCTTAAATATAATTTATAGGTTAAAATTTTGAGTAATTCCCCAAGTACAGGGGCTCTTTCACAGTGGTCTTACAGGACCCCTCACTGTAGCGCCGACCCCACCCCAATGTATTAAAAAAAAATTGTGGGCCCCGCCCCATGTGTCTGACCTGGTAGCCACCTGTGAAACAGTGGCCTGTACTTGTAGTAGGCCTCTAAAATTTTTGGATTTAAAAAAGCATTCTTTATAGATCTTTTTTTTTAAAAGAAAAATAATAATGTCATCCTTTAAATATTCTTCCTAACCCTTACCCTTCGTTCCGTCAGATGGTCGCAGGGATCCTAATTGCCAAAAACCCAATCTCTATAAAGTTGTACTAATATATGTACATGTATCAATATTGAAACATCAATTAAGTTGGTGACTTGATGAAAAAGTAGCCAACGAAAATTCCATAAATTTTAAAATTAATTTACTTAGGGTTCCATTTGATTCAAAGATGGAATTTGGGTGGAAAGAAAACGAATTGCAGAGAATTGAATTGCCTAGAATTTGTTTTACTAATTGTCAATTAATTGTGTTTGATTTGTATAATTTTTCACTTGAAAAATGTTGAAATTTTCTATCTTTTGGTATTCGTTTGACTTTGTTTTCATGAAAATTGTCAATTAAATGGATATAATTTCTTACAATTGGGGATATAATTTGTTTGGATTGTCAAAAAAAAATTGGAAAATTTTTGGCGTTCGTTTCGCTTTGTTTTACATAGAAATTGTCAATTAAAGAGATAATTTTTTATTTTTTTTTTAAAATTGGGAATAGAATTTTTTTCTATTGCCTAAAAAAAAAAAAGATGGAATTTTAATTCTCACCTAGACGGTGGGAATTTCAATTCAATTAAAACCAAGAAACTAGAAAATGTGGAAAACCAATTCCAGAGAAAAAAAAGTGCCATCAAACATGGCAAAAGTAGGAAATGGAATTTCAATTCCAACTTCCATGAAAAATAAGGGGCTATCAAACAGGCGCTTATAGGTAAGTTACTTCATAAGTTTTTCATTTTATTTTTGGTGGAAACTTTAATTCAAAAGTACAACATAAAGTTGTTGGACCTCAGTGGCTAGTAATTTTGATCAATTAAAGCAGCTTGATATCTTCAAGCAACTCCTTGAACTGACCAAGTATAATGGCCAATAAAAATGTAGCTTGTACTAATTTTCCCATTTTATTCGAATACTGTTAGTTGAATTCAATATAAATATCTTCGATTAATTTTTGTGATCATAATGCTACAAAAAAATAGCATTTTGCAACATGCGAAATTTATTATCGTAGATCTTTTGCGACGTGCACCTGCACGTTATGACCTTCAATATTAACATAGAAGAGTAATGTTATTTTGTACATCATTGTGCACAAAAAGAGACGAAAAGAAAAGAACAATTATTGTAATTTTTTCCGTTCTTCCATGTCATCTATTTGTATGTACACTGTTATGTACACAATGATATACAAATAGATGACAACGTGCATTTGTACGTACGTCATTGTGTACAGATAAATGACTTGAAAAATAGAGACGAAAAGAAAAGAAATTCAATTATATATTGTAACCCTTCCCCCCTCTTCCATGTCATCTACGTATATGTACACAATGATACTAACCATAGAATAGAGGATACGACGCACAATGCATATTGTAAAAGACCTAAAATGCACGTTCTCATTATTTTTTTGCAATGTTCATTGCAAGTTGCCATTAATTATTTTAGCAACTTGTATGAGTAATCCTGCCTGTACTTGGCCAAACTTTTCTTGACAAACCACCTTTGACCAACCCTAATACCATGTTCTTTTGTTTGTAGATAAAGAAACGTGCTAATTGAATTGCATTGCAAAATCATTTTTGATACGTAAACTCCTTAGGACACTTTTCCACAAGTCTTGCACGATAATTTTTCAACCATATGATCTCTATCGTTCATACCAGATTAAGTCATTGTTTGAAATAGGGCTGGGCAAAATGTCCGAACCGAACCGAACCGGAACCGAACCGAACCGAACCGAACCGAGCGGGTTTTTTAAAATGAAATACCCGAACGGGTATCCGAATCGAGAACCGAATGGTTTGGTTCGGTTCTCGGTTCTCGACCAAGAACCGAAGAACCGAATAAGAACCGAACTTTTTTTTTTTATATTGGATAAATTAATTTTTTTTTATTTTTTCTAAACAAATTAATAATTTTTTTCTTATTAAATCTTATTAGTTGAACAATTTAGAGTTTATTTATGTTTGTTAGTTGTGTTTTTTTCAATTTTTTCTTATATAGTTTCTTAATAGTTAGTATGGAAAGTCAACCAACTAATAATTACATTAAATAGTTGGTAAGTATTATCAATACTTTAAAATATTTTATATTTGTGACTTCTAATTTATATTTCACTTTTATGTAGATTTGAAGGTTTGAAACAAATGAATTATTGATATGAATATCGAAGTTTTATTAGTAATATTTACTTTTTGGTATTTGTATTTGACAACTTATTATTTATATGTTATTAAATTAGATTACGTTACTTTGTAAAAGTTAAGATTGAACTTGGTATTTGTATCTACTTTTTGTTATTAATATTGGTATCCACTTTAAGGTATATTTATGTAGTATTATTTTAAATGTTAAAAAATTTAATTATAGTACGGAACCGAACGGAACCGAATAGAACCGAACCGAACCGAACCGAACCGAAACCGAATGGTTCCAAAATTATATTTGGAACCGACGGTTCCATTTACTAAATACCCGAAAATTTCTGGAACCGAAAAAAACCGAACCGCGCCCACCCCTAGTTTGAAATCTTCTTTTTCCTCAAACTCATTTTCGACCACACTATTTATGGGTCCCACATATTTAATCAATTTTTCGACTACATATTTCATAATTTTTCTTTATCAAAGTCCATTAAAAATCTGATTTTTAACTGAACCAATAAGGAGGTAATTAGCCAGCAAGTTGGCCCATGGATTCCATAAATAATTCATTTGTAATGTATGAAGTTGCATGTGTTCATGCAGCAAACATATCATACAATAGACCCACAAAAATGTCTTCTTGTTCGTCAGACCTTCCATTGAGAGAAATCCCAGGTGGCTATGGCTTACCCTTTTTGGGCCCGGTTAAAGATCGCATCGATTTCTACTACAAGCAAGGCCAAGATGAATTCTTCAGGGCCAGAATGCAAAAATATAACTCAACTGTATTTAGGGTTAACAGCCCTCCGGGCCCTTTCAATGCAAAAGATTCAAAAGTTATTGTTCTTCTTGATGCGATTAGTTTACCAATCCTTTTCGATACGTCGATAGTCGAAAAGAAAAATGTTTTCATAGGGACTTATATGCCGTCCACTCATTTTACAGGGGATTATAGAATTTGTGCATATCTTGATCCTTCCGAGCCCAAACATGCCATTCTTAAGGGTTTTTACTTGTCACTTCTTAAAAATTTACACGAAAAAATCATCCCGACTTTTCGGAGTTCAATTTCTGATCTATTTGTCAATATTGAAGATGAATTATCTGAAAAAGGGCAAGCAAATTTCAATACTATTAGTGACAAAATGTCATTCGATTTTTTGTTCCGTTTGTTTGCTAATAAAGGCCCGTACAATACTAGTCTTGGCCCGAATGGGAATACCCATCTCGATAAATGGTTGTTTTTCCAGCTTGCTCCATTGATCACACTAGGATTGAAATTCTTACCAAATTGCCTAGAAGATTTAGCTTTGCACACATTTCCGTTACCGTATTTTCTCGTAAAATCCGGTTATGAGAAAGTTCACGCTACGTTTTACGAGGCGGCCGGGGTGTTACTCGATGAAGCTGAAAAGCATGGTTTGAGTAGAGTGCTTCACATAACCTGCTTTTTCTTACAGGGTTCAATGCATATGGTGGTACGAAGATTCTCTTCCCAGCTCTTCTTAAGTACGTCGGCACCGCCGGAGATGGTTTACACCGCCGGCTCAAGGAGGAGATCAGGGCGGCCGTGAACGAAGAAGGCGGAGCTGTCACTCTCACGGCACTAAATAAAATGACTTTAACCAAATCAGTTGTATGGGAAACACTTAGAATTGAACCTCCAGTGGCATTTCAATATGGCAAAGCCAAAGAGGACATAAAAATTAACAGTCACGACTCAACATTCTTGATCAAGAAAGGTGAAACAATTTGTGGGTATCAGCCATTTGCAACTAAAGATCCCAAAATTTTCGAGAATTCCGAGGAATTTGTCCCCGACAGATTTGTGGGAGATGGAGAAAAATTGACCAAATATGTCTATTGGTCAAATGGGAGGGAAATTGATGATCCAACGGCTAACAACAAGCAATGCCCTGCAAAGGATATGGTGGTGTTAATGTCACGGCTGATGCTGGCGGAGTTCTTTCTCCAGTACGACACATTTACGGTGGAGGTTGGGAAGCTCCTCCTTGGCTCCTCCGTCACGTTCAAGTCCGTTACCAGGGCCACATGATTATATATATTTATCGAATTTGCTTGCTAATCTGCAGCATAATTTGTTCGTGTCATTATTAATTTTTAATTCTTGTATAATAATCAATAATTTGTTGTTTAATTTGTAATGATGTTACGAATAATATACATGTATATGTTGTTCTCTTCTTATTTGTGTGGTGATAATTTTTTCAAGTATTTAAAAAATAAAGAAAAATATTGTAGGTTGAGAGAAGTGGTAAAAAATTTAAATTTGATCGACCGAAAAATTGATAAATTTTATCAAACAAGCACTTATTTAATCTCTTAGGGTCCATTTGATTGCGAGGGTGAAAAATATGTGGAAAGAAAATGAATTTCAGGGAAAGTAATTGCTTAGAAATTATTTTTCAGAGAATTGTTAATTAAGTGTGTTTGATTGGTATAATTTTCCACCTGGAAAATTTTTAAATTTTGTGTTCGTTTGGCCTTCGTTTGCATCAAAATTGTCCATTAAAGTGATAATTTTTTCCACACTTGATTATGAAATTTGTTTCCATTGCCAAAAAGTAAAAAAAAAAAAGAAAAAAAAATGATTTCCTAAAAAATCATTTTTTAATCAAAATTTTAGTGTTCGTTTGCCTTTCGTTTGCATCAAAATTGTCCATCAAAATGATTTTTTTTTTACATTTGGTTATGAAATTTGTTTCTATTGCTAAAAAAAGAACCAAAAATAATAATAATACATGCAGTCAACTGGAAAATCAAATCCCACCAAATTGGTGGGAATTGATTTTCCCCGAACACCATGAAAATAGGCGCGTGAGCCTTGGGGAGAGAACATTTTCCAAGCAAATTTGGTGGGAAATGAAAAACAAATTTCAAGTTCTAAGGAATTTAATGCATATCAAACATAGCCTTATTTCAATTTTGCTTATTCTTTGTGGGTTGTATATTGGCAATGGACTAGTCAAAATGCAATATCCGTTTGGGATTGCAAAATTCACCAACACCACACACTTGTATTGAGTCATTTTATTTTTATTTTTAAAGTTTAAATCTTATTTAAAATTGAAGAATTAAATTAAAGTTGAATAAAACAATTAAAAAAGGCGGTAAGTACGAATATTTTAATCCTCACTCCCGCCTTGCCTCCTAAAAATTCTGGGCTAGGATGAACAAGCCCTCCTACCGTTCGATAATAATCGTTTCAGAAACGGAATGATGGATGAGATAACATTTCGATAAGCTCACAAAGTCCATTAACTTCTAAAAATGATGAGTGATAGATGAGATAGCATTATGGTAAATTAGGTAACAAGGAAAACTTTTAAAATTCGAAGACAAAAGAGAAATATTTACTGAATTTCAATGATAACTCAAAACCTTTATAGTGCAATATAACTGTGAAACATTTACGAAAAATCAGTGACAATTGAGATATTTAACCACCTTCTTTTTAAGTCCATTAAAATTAATTTTTAATAAATTTTGATAAAGATTGATAAAATTTGTGATTAAAATTAATTATTAATTTTAATTTCCACTAAACATGACTAAGAAAAATATTAAATTTAGAGCTTTCCATTTCTTTTGATGTTCTCTTGATAAACCAGAAAATCAAGGATACTAGTTTAAAGACTCGTTTAACATAACTTTTACTCTTTTACTTCTATTTTTACTTTTGTAAAAGATCTTTTGAAAGTCTTAATTTTTACTCGGAAACTAAATTTTAAAACTACTTCCTGTTTCGGAAGTGCTTCTAGAGGAGATATTGAACTAATTTTCTCTAAAAACTTTTCTAACTATCAAAAACGCTTTCATAAAATTAATCAAACGAATCCAAAAGCAATTTTTCAATCTTGAAAATTCATTTTGACTTCTTAAAAATCTTGTCAAACGAGCCTAAGTCTGCATCAGATTGCAAAGTTACGAGCCTTACGAGTTATTGTTAGAAAAGTGTTTCAAATACTTAGATACCGGTTTTACACACTGGATACAGGATTTACACACTAAATACTAGATTTACAGCTTAGATACCGTATATCCAGAATGGATACCGAATTTACAACTTAGATACCGTATATGCAGAATAGATACCGGATTTATCGCTTAATACCGGATTTGCAGTTTGAATGCCGTTTATTCAGTAGGTTTAAACACCGTATTAACACATACCCTTTTTCTTTTTATAAGATTAAATTATATATATATATATATATATATATATATATATATATATATATATATATGACAAATCCAATGATTTGTTAACTACAATAAGAAATGACAAGCAAAAAATAATAATAATGAAGAAACAGTAATAAACTTTTTAACCCGATGCCTGTGTTACACACAGTTTCCCTAAAATAGATTCTTCTCATTACCGTACGTGCTTGAGGTAAAATTTAAGTGTCTACTTCCCAAGATACAATGGTAGAACAATAGAATCTGAGCACCACAAATTTTACTTCAGCAAACCGAGTGAGGGTCAGAACAATATCACCACAAAAACTGAAACAGAAACTGAAAACGAAGACAAACTCGAACAATATGCAGATGAATTTTCAAATGAAATTTGTGTGTTGAAAACTAGAAAAAATCGAGATATATAAAGACTTGAATCTAATAACTTGTCATTCACATCATCGCAATTACCACATGAGTTCCAACAGTTTTAGAAAATGAAAGGCAGTAGAAAAATAAAAACGTAGCAAAACGTGGACGCTCCTAAGGAGCCAATTTTGCTCATTTCGGTCCAGCATTCGTGTACGCAGGTCGTTCCCGCACGCAAGTTCAAGGTCCGAATCCTATTTCGGTCCATGATTTGCACCCCCCAAGCCTCTATGCTACACATGATTACACCATTCTAAAATGTAATCATTTATAAAGTGGTTTTAGTTTTCATCCACTTTCTATGTGGGACAAACTCCTTTTTATTTTTCCCACCAACATAAATTCATTTTAAGTGGCACACTTTGAGTTTCAATTTCTCATTCACACGAGCATCAATTTTGGCAAGTAAATATATGATTTCGATGTACTCAGGGAGGAAAACACAAATCAATCTTGATTTTCCAAAATAGCCAAACGGATCCCACTTAAAACTCATGCCAAAGTCAGCCAATATCTTTTTTTTCCCAACAATCCCCCACATGAATGAAAAAATTGAGAGCGACACATAAATGTGACATAAAAGACCTGGTGATAAAGCTCAACGGTTGAAACCTGCATAGGATAGGTAGGTATTCATTTGAACCTTCTCTTGTGAAAGTATATTTACTTTACTAGCTGATCAGTAGATGCGTTATCTTTGAACTGTTCTACTGTTTATATAAACGACGATATACTCCCCATAGGATTCTTCTTAACACATTTCGGTTTTCATTATTATGTTCGTTTTGACCATGAATATACACCTGGTTCTATAAAAGTTCACAAGAATTTTGCCCCACACAATTCCCTTAGAAGCAGCCTCACTTCTCTCTCACATAGGTGATTTCTTATTGCAAGTAACCCGCATTATTTGGCTCGAATTTCGATGCATAAAAATCATTAAAAGCCTATCATTTTTCCTTCATCTTTACGTGCATCACTGTTGCATCATAAGAATATACAGGAGTTAACATCTCCCACAGTGATTCTATTAAATCTTTACAATTAGGTTGTCCTTTTGAACCTAGATCTTGGGATCTCCAATCAATTAGGTTGGGTTTATTTTATATTAATTTATCCATTCAAGAGCTTAAGTCTCATGCATTTCGATGATTTTTCAACTAACTCTCTATTTAACCATTTGGTTAGCAAATCCACAATGTTATCTTTTAACTTTACGTAGTCGATAGTGATAACTCGAATTGAGAGTAGTTGCCTTATGGTATTGTGTCTACGACGTATTTGTTTAGACTTTCCATTATACATGTTATTCTATGTTCTTCCAATTGTTGATTGACTGTCACAATATACGCAAATTGTTGGCACAGGTCCCACTCAAAACTCATGTCAAAGTCAGTCAATATTTCATTTTTTTCCAATAGTTACGACTAACTTGTGGGCTGTAGTTGGGGTTCTTTTAAAACCGACTTATTCAAATCCCCATAATTTCACTTTGACTTTTACACTTGACAATAATCCCAAAATGACACATTTACTGTAAAAAGACAAAAACACCTTAAGTAACTAAAACAATTACAAAATATGTTTGTGTTAAAAAGACAATACTACCCTTTTAGTTAACAAATAAAAATCAAACGGTCCCTACTTAAAATTACAAAATCTGCTCAAATATAGATAAAAACTCTCTTGTCTTCTTGACTCTGAAAATCTCAAAAATATCGAAAGTTGAAAAAAAAAATTGTTTTTGGTCAATTACTTCGATTCGGTAAGTATATTTACATATGCTTAACTTTGTTTTCGTTAAGTGTGCATACGTTTTTACTCGATAAATTAAGATCGATATAAATTAGACTAGATCTAACTATTTTAACAGATGTATAATTTTTTTCAGCATAAAAGAAAAAAATTCATCTGCATTAGTTTTTCGATTCTATTTATAAATTTCGGCTGTAAATGGCAGAAAAATCGACATTAAATTATCGGCTGTGAAAGTTGTTAATAGCTGATTTTGTTAATAGACAATAATTCGACTGTTAACAAACGACAATTCGAATGTTAACAGCCGAAAATTCGGCTGTTAATAGCCGAAAATTTTGGCAACAAACTTTCGGCTGTTAACAGCCGAACAGTCGACTTTCGTCTGTTATGCTGTTAATAGACGAACAGTCGAAAATTTGGGCTATTAACAGCTGAAACTTTGGGCCATTAATAGCCCAAATTTTCGGCTGTTAATAGCCGAAAAATAGGCTATTAGTCAACTGTTAACATCGATTTTTCGGCTGTTTTATTTTTAATAATTTTTGTTCGGACTATAAGTCGAATTTTTTTGAATATTCCATTTATAAATTCTTTGTTTCTATACTTGATAGATATGATTATACTCATGGTTTGTTATTTTGGTGATTTTGAATTGGATGAAACTAATCAATAGGAATGGAAATGAATGCACAATATAAAATGTAGTATGACAACACATATAACAGAGACTATATCGTACAAGGAGTTGTACCATGATATACATAACAAGTTGAACGTCGATGAATCTCGATACAATATGGTACTGAGATATGAATTCAGAGAGAATTTGCCATATTCAATTCTACCTTTAAATGTTACATCTGATATTGAAGTAAATTATCTTTTTGAGTTGAACAAAACGCAAGTGACACCGATTTACGTGAGTTTAGTGATGAAGGACGACGCGGAAGGTAGAAATAAACATTCAGATGGAGTCAATGATAATGCAAATGATTTTTGGGATACAATGGAGATAGTTCGCTAGGATGACGCAAATATTCCCGAGACAATTGTTCCCCATCGTGACATCTCCACGACGCACATAATTCAATCGGTAGTTCAGGACAGCGATAATGTAAATGAATTTACAAATGAGAATTTAATTACTTTATCTCGTCTGAGACATGAGCTGGGTGGGAGCTCAGGGGCCGAAACGAGCGGACCTTCATCTAATTCTTCACGCGTAGTTCCCGATGATGAAGATTTACACGTTGAGCAACTATTTGAAACGAAGAAAGATTTGCAGGAAGCTTTGCACAAGCTAGCATTGAAATCCAATTTTGATTTCAAGGTAAAAAAATCAAGCAAATCGTTATTGATAATTGCTTTCATCGATGACAATTGTCATTGGTCTTTGCGAGCGACTACGAGGATACGAACGAGTCATTTG
The DNA here is from genome assembly GCA_035079005.1 of Fraxinus americana. NCBI lineage: Eukaryota > Viridiplantae > Streptophyta > Magnoliopsida > Lamiales > Oleaceae > Fraxinus > Fraxinus americana. The sequence goes on from CM068714.1 coordinate 9,209,953, forward strand.
TTGTTCGCAAGTATACACGGGAACATACTTGCGAATTGGAGATTCGTTAAAACAATTACAGACAAGCTCGGTCATGGTTTATTGGTCAACAGATAATGTACAAGTATTAGGACTCACGGACGATCTACAGGCCATCGGACATCATTAATGACGTTGGACGAGAATACGGAGTGGTCATGAGCTACCATAAAGCTTGGAAGGCCAAAGAATGCGCATTTGAAGATCTAATGGGCTCGCCCGAAGAGAGTTATGCTAAATTGGCCAGGTACTGCCATAATTTAGCAACAGCTAATCACGGTTCCACTTTTTCTATTGAGACAGAGGACGAGAATTGCTTTAAGTATTTTTTCATGACTCTTGGACAATGCGCTAGAGGATTTAAAAATGCGATACGACTCGTAATTTTAGTCGACGGTACAACTCTGAAATCGAGATATAGTGGAAAACTAATTATTGCGACATGTCAAGATTCTTTAAGCGAAAATCCCGGGTTTTCTAAAACCTTCTCGTGATGATCTCACTCCACGGAGGGAAAAGGTACCCAACATCCAGATTTACCCAATTGCATTCGGCGTAGTCGTCAGCGAGAATGATCTGTCAATGCGTTGGTTCTTTACGAAGCTCAGGGAAGTGATCAGGGAAGTCGAGGATCTTGTCTTCATAACTGATAGGAGTCAGTCTCTAATAAATGCTATCGCCGAAGTTTTCCCCTAGGCATATCATGGGTACTGCATGTACCATATACAGGGTAATCTGAAGACTAGATATCGGGGCCAAGGCATCGTTTCATTGTTCAGGAAGGCAGCCGAAGCTTACAGTGTCAAGGAATGTAATAAGTTTATGGTCGAGATAGGAAATGAGTCGTTCCCAGCATGGGATTATCTTACAAAAATGGGAACAGAACATTGGGCGCGATCACATTTTCCAGGACGTCGGTACAACTTGATGACGTCGAACAATGTGGAATCTTTGAATGCATTGTTCAAGAAGGATCAAGAGTTGCCAATTCTCGCAATGATCGAGAACATCCGTACCAAGCTGCAGCAGTTGTTTCACGAACGGCATACGAAATCTCAGAACTGCTCGAGCTGGCTAGCCTCGGCTCAAGAGGATAAACTGTTCAAGGTGGCAGAGGATGCGATGAGGTTGATTGTGGAACCGCTGGACGAGTCCCGTTTCTTCGTACAATCTACACGTCATGTGGCATACATTGTGGACCTGACCGACAACATATGTACCTGTGCTCGATTTCAGCTGAAAAGTTTTCCATGCGAGCATGCAGTCGCGGTAGCTTTAAACAGAGGTTCTGCAGCGAGAACATTATGTTCTCCTTATTAAACAGCTGAATACTGGAGAGCAGCATATGTAGAGACTATATTTCCCCTAACGAACGAATCTGAGTAGGATGTTCCTGACAACATTCTCCCGCTTAATCGTTTGTCCACACCAGTAGTTGAACCGCGTGGCCCTGAGCGTCCACGAACTTTTAGAATACCCTCTATTGGAGAGTTTTCCCGACCGCATCGTTCTGGCGGCCATACTCGCCAAACTTGTACGAGTCAGATTCCCCGACATGACAATTAGTATAGTATGTAATGGTATTGCTGTTTAACGAACAATATTTGGATAATCATTTTAGCGTAACTGTATTTGCTAATTTGATAAATTATATTTAATTATATAAATTATATAAATCATACACAAATAAATAAACACAATTAAATGTACAATATTACAAAATAAATTATACAATTTTTACAATATATACAAGTATTAAATAAATGATATTTACAATTATTAAATAAATGAATCAAAAAATAAAGGCTTATTAGCACAAAACGTCCCTACGTTTGATAGTTAGTGTGCAAAACGTCCCAACGTTTCATTTTTTTGCATTTTTGCCCCTATTTCAACGTTTCAGTGTGGAAAACATCCTTTTCACTATTTTTCAGTGTAAAATGACCATTATACCCTCAAATTTAAATAAAACAAATAAAATGAAAAAAAATATAAAAAAAAAATTGTAATTATACTCCCAAACTTTTTAAAAAGTGCAAGTAAATCCAAAAGCCTTATTAAAAGGGTTAAGCACAAAACGTCCCTACGTTTGACACTTAATGCGGAAAACGTCCCTATATTTCAAACATATTTATATTTGCTCAATAACACAAAACGTCCCTACGTTTGACAATTATTGCATAAAACGTCCTTACGTTTCATTTTTTTTTACATTTTCGTCCTTATTTCAACGTTTCATTGCGGAAAACGTCATTTTCACTATTTTTCAATGTAAAATAACAAATATACCATCATATTTAAATAAAACAAAAAAGGAAAATAAAAATAAAAATAAATTACAATTGTGCTCCCAAACTTTTCAAAAATTGCAAATGAGTTCAAAAATCTTATTAAAACATTCAAACTACCAGTCCTTTCCTCCTCTCTCAACCTTATCCTCCCTCCACCACCTAAACCAGGATTGTAGATGGAGGTGTGATGGTTTGAAAGGTGGTGGGGTCTGATGGTTTAGGTGGTGGAGGGAGGATAAGGTTGAGAGAGGAGGGAATGACTGGTAGTTTGAATGTTTTAATAAGATTTTTGAACTCATTTGCACTTTTTGAAAAGTTTGGGAGCACAATTGTAATTAATTTTTTTTATTTTCCTTTTTTGTTTTATTTAAATATGATGGTATATTTGTCATTTTACATTGAAAATTAGTGAAAATGACGTTTTCCGCAATGAAACGTTGAAATAAGGACGAAAATGTAAAAAAAAATGAAACGTAAGGACGTTTTACGCAATAAGTGTCAAACGTAGGGACGTTTTGTGTTATTGAGCAAATATAAACATATTTGAAACATAGGGACGTTTTCCGTATTAAGTGTCAAACGTAGGGACGTTTTGTGCTTAACCCTTTTAATAAGGCTTTTGGACTTACTTGCACTTTTTAAAAAGTTTGGGAGTATAATTACAATTTATTTTTTATATTTCTTTTCATTTTATTTGTTTTATTTAAATTTGAGGGTATAATGGTCATTTTACACTGAAAAATAGTGAAAAGGATGTTTTCCACACTGAAACGTTGAAATAGGGGCAAAAATGCAAAAAAATGAAACGTTGGGACGTTTTGCACACTAACTATCAAACGTAGGGACGTTTTGTGCTAATAAGCCAAAAAATAAAGGTACAACGTTTACGGGTCACACTCGAATTCGTACAAATCGACCGCCAATTTATTCCTCCAAATTTGTATCAATGCCGGTTGATTCCATCAACCTTATGTCCTACACTCAAAAATTCGATATACTTTATTGCAAAAATGTCGCAATTGTCCCTACAAATTGAATAATAAACGTGTTAGTTCAAAAACATGGTAGATAAAAACTAAGTTTTCAAGTTAAAAACAAAATATAAATACTTACGATCGAGACTGTCTCGCCGTTGTCTGATCTCGCATGATGGCTAACATGTTATTAACAATAAAAACCGCTCGAGCAGCTATCAACGGAACGATCACTGCATTCGGCTCCAACTATTGCTCGAGCTGGCTCTGTGTAAGACGTGAATGGTCGGAGTTGTACACATATTTCGTGGAGTCAACAAAAAAATCTCCACGGCAATGATATGATGATTCACGATCGTTGGAACATATATATGTGTGCAAGCCTCCCATGCCTTTCTCCCGAAAGTAGGTAGTATCCCAACGACCCATTCGGTCACTACCCATACGTTGTAGGGACTGATACTCAATGGCAACGGTACCAAAAAACTCAGTACTCAGTATGAGTCGATCGGGCATGTCGAATGATCGCGGATATCGTCGAGCGCGATCTCGCAATAACTCCATGGGTAGATCGATGTACTGCATCAGGCACCACCAATAAAAAATATAGGGGGTTATTTAATTTCATAAAACAAAAAAATAATATTTACATAATAAACAACAATATGACTATTTCACTTACATCGTTGGCGAGCCACTTTCCTGAAGTGGTGATATCGTGAAACCATTTATAGGCATCTGAGATCGTCCTCTCCCCGACGATGCGGCTATGTCTGAAAAAAATAAGACAAATGTTAAAAAAAGATATATATGAGTTAGCATAGTATTCTTTATTGATAGAAATTTTAAAATACTTACCCCGACTTAATTATCCTCCACTCCGTCTCGAACGCTTTCCATTTGGCTGCGTCCACCTCCTGAAACAGATTGGGGTACGTCCCGTCGACGAACGTCCTCCTCTTTGCCTCAGCTGTGAAGGGAGAAACGACCTACTGGGAAGGCAACCTAACCCTCTTGCTGACCACCCCCTCCGAGGCATTAACGGCATGCCTTTTCCCTGCAGGTGTATGCTCGTCCTCCTCCACCACGACCTCCTCCAGGGCCATCACCTCCGTCCTACCACCCTCCGAGCTCTCCACCACCACGACCTCCTCCGGGGCCACCCCTCCGTCCTACCACCCTCCAGGGCCAGCCTCTCTAGGCTCTCCACCACCACAACCTCATCCGGGGCCACCTATTTTGTCCTACCCTCCTCGGTAGCCACATCCTCTGGGGCCACTGCCTCCGTCCTACCCTCCTCCGGGGACAGAAGAAATGAAGCCAACGTAACATCATCCGCCTAGAAATTATCCCCTCCGTCACCTCCTCCATCACCCCGTCCCATACTACCTCTTATATCACCTCGAAGGGCTAAATCTCATCCTGAATATCTCCCACCTGGCGACGGAGAACTCCAACTTCATTAGATAAATCATCAACCCGTCCCCTAAACTCACGTGCCATCTCTCCAATCTGTTCCGCCAACTCTCGGCGCATCTCGTCCATCTGACCCGCTATAAATATTGTCAGGCTGTCATATGGACGGTGGACGGTGGAAAATGTGACTTGATCGGAGGCGATGATGCCCATGGCGACGGTGAGGACATCGGAGGCGACAGCGGTGGTAGTGAGGCCCTCGGCCGAGGGGTGATTCCCTCGGAGGTGGCGGTGATGCCTTTGGACGAGGCGGTGATGCCCTCGGACGAGGCGAAGATGATGCCCTCGGTCGAGGTGATCTGCAATCTATTGGACTGCGCTCCTACACAAATTGGAACATTAAAAATAGTTATATTTAATAAAAAAAATTATACTCAATTCACGTACCTCATCCCGGTCTGTTTCGTCGTGTGGAGCGGCCAATTCACACACATATCCACGACCTCATCCTCCATCGACGTCATCAGCTCCGTTATGACTTGAAACTGGCATATCAACATTTCGACTAGTTAATGATCACGTCATCATATTTTGAAGCTACTTATCTAACTAGTTACTGATTACGTCATCATATTATCTAACCTGAGGGTCGTCGAGGAGAGCTGATAGCTTCTTGCTAGTCGGACATCCCTCTACTCGAGATACTCGCCAATGATGCATCCGAGGGCAGCGTGTCTTTCCTCGCCTCGCAACTGGGTACCTAGGAGGGGGACAATCTCATACGCCCAAATCTGCAACACATACAATTATTATATTTGTATAATTTTTTTATAATAAATTATGTTAAACATTTACCTGCACGGCAAGGGGCAATCCGTAAGCATCGTATTTACGCACGGTCCCCTTCGGCCTCGAGTGTGTTCTAGTGAAGACGTGTAACGTGTCCTCAAAACATCTCTGGTCCCACGGATATGTGTTGAAGACATCAAGATCGTCGACGATCTGCAAATGGAATAGGTCGATTCTAGTCCTCTGATGGTGACATCTCAACACGCTCTCAAGGATGTAGATCAAGTCGAACTTTAGTCTGTCCAACATATGGTTACACCTCATGATTGCGTCCATCATATCCGATAGCAGCAATGACCCCCGTCCCCCAAAGTAAGTATCATATAGTCTGCCTCTCTGAGTATCAGCACGAGATGCATCATCCCCCGTAATCTCTAGTCCAGTAATGAGAGCAAAATCAAACATGGAAAAACTGGCGACCTTACCCCCGAGGTCGAAGTGAAGGGCATCGTCGTCGACTGAACTACGCAACCGACACAGTATAGCATCGAGGATCTGCCCTGAGAAGTGTACATCTCTCAACTCGTACAGAGGCCAAAGAAACGAAAGTCGAAACATATCTGCATGCTGCTCATCCAACAACTCCAACACAGCTGTGTAACTACCAAGGTTACGGTTCCAGGTAGCCTTACCCGGCATCTGTCTCAATGTCAGCTTTAAATGATATTCCATGCTAAAAAAATCCATTAAACATCTGCACTTCAAACACAAGATAAAGAAATACAGCATAATCTCAGAAAATTAAGTGAATCGAATTGTAACAACTACACAAAATAAATAATTAAATTAAAAAATAAAAGGAAACAAGAATTTGCTAATTCTATCAGTAATTATAAAATTCAATTTTATTATTTAATTATATGAATGTTTTTCAATTACGTAAAATATTTAATTCTATAAATATTTATTTCATATTCAATTTATTCAATTATTAATAAAATTTAACGAAAAATAAGAAGTTGCTAATATATTAAAATATAAAATTTAATAATTAAAATGATTTATTTAATGATATTAGTAATTATCAAATTAAAATTTAATTCTATAAATATTTATTTCATATTCGATTTATTCAATTATTAATAAAATATAACGGAAAAAATAAGAAATTGCTAATATGTTAAAATATAAAATTTAATAATTAAAATGATTTATTTAATGATATTAGTAATTATCAAATTAAAATTAATTATTTAATTTTATAAATATTCATTTCATATTCTATTTTTTCAATTATTAATAAAATGTAACGGAAAAAATAAGAAATTGCTAATATGTTAAAATATAAAATTTAATAATTAAAATGATTTATTTAATTATATTAGTAATTATAAAATTACAATTAATTATTTAATTCTATAAATATTTATTTCATATTCGATTTATTCAATCATTAATAAAACTTAACAAAAAAAAAAAAAGAAATTGCTAATATGTTAAAATAAAAAATTTAATAATTAAAATGATTTATTTAATGATATTAGCAATTATTAAATTAAAATTAATTATTTAATTCTATAATTTTTTTCGATTATGTAAAATATTTAATTCTATAAATATTTATTTCATGTTTGATTTCTTAAATTAAGTACAATATTTAATTATATAAACATTTATTTAATATTCAATTACATAAATCATTTATGTAATTATATTAATTTTAATGAAATGTAAAATATTTAATTATATAAATATTTATTTATTATATTAAATTATAAAAATATTAACATAAATAAATATTGGGTCGGCTGTTAGAAGTGGCCCAGTGACAGTCGGCCCAAATTCGACTGTCAACAGTCGGATCTGGGCTGGCTGTCACTGGGCCAACTGACGCCGGCCCAAAGGCCTTTAACAGTCAGTTTCTGACAGCTGGCCCAGATATTGATAACAGCCGGTTCAAAAAATCGACTGTTAACAGCCTTTTTTTGGGGCTGTGTTCCATTGCCGAAAATGGCCATTTTTGACCATTTCCGACGAGTTTAAGCTCCAAAAATCGAATATGACTCCCTCAAATACTTTTAAATCAACTCCACCGTCAAACAACACTAAATAAACGAACTAAAATACATTAAATTCGAACTAAATCTATGAAGAACTTATGTATAAAAAATCTATTTTAAAGACAACAACCAACCTTTCAAGTCGTCGGTGACGTCTTAACCGATTTTCTGGTGGTCGGTTTCGTGATTTTCAGGTGGTCGATCGGTCGGCGGTGAGAGGTCGGTGAAAGTTTTCCTTTTATCAAATGAGGGTATTTTTGGCTTTTTAAAGGTTAATCTATATTTTGACTTTTTTTTTTTTAATTCTATTTTCTAATCAAAGGTTATTTTGAAATTAAACAAGAATGAGAATGTCATTTCCTCCTATTTCCTCGCCGTAACGTCGCATGCTCTTTATTGTTAAATTATTACTTTGTTCATCCATAAACTATAAATAATTCAAAATGGGCAACGAATGTTCTTATCGAAAATTTGGTGAAGAAAAGGATAACTACAACGGCAATAAACAACTAGATACAGCTGTTCGTTTGTAATGAGAAACCTACCGATTTATCGAATTCCACGTCGCCCTCCAATGTCACTTCTCCTAACTGCCTGCCTACACTCAGTTCCATCAGACACTCAATTGACTAATTAAGCTTCAAAATCATTAATTCTTGATTCTTCCATCAATTTTCAATTACCAAAATACAAAATCCCATTATTTAATCACCATCCCTTATCTCTCTACAGTGATTTTATTATTAACTTGTATTGACTATTGAGTTATTTGGTTAGGGGTTCTATCAATGGATAAAATTGTGGGAAGGAGGAGTTATTTGGCAATGAAAACTGATTCTGTAGCTGCTAATGAATTGATCAGTTCTGATTTGAAGGAAATTGGGAATGCTGTGAAAAAGCTTGCTAGTCATGCTGGAAAGCTTGGTTCCCTTGGATTTGGGACTATATTCCTCAAATGGGTTGCTTCATTTGCTGCAATGTAAGTTTTACACTTAGCCTACCACCTGTTTGCGTTATTTCTTCACTAGATTCTTGGTACACAGTATGGGACGAGACTGAAAGTATTGTTCGATCCCGTTCATCACAACTTACGGATTATACGTGTCTTTGTGAACTAAGAAGAAATCATCTTGTCTTCAGATTGCTGTAATAAAGTTATGTTAGGTTCAAGAAGTGTGAAGAGGATAAATTGTGTGAATTACCACTATTATGAAAAAGGAAAATAACTTCCAATGATCTACGAAGAAAAAACATCAAGAGAGATCACATGTTACTCTATCAGTGGTTAAAAGTAACTCCATATTTGGATCAGATTATAACTTCCAATGAGTTTTATTCAAGAATGATGATTTGTTGACCTAAGCCCTTGTTTGATTTTGACTTTTTGACAAGTGATTTTGTAAAAAATGTTTTTTTTTTTTTTGAGAATGTGTAGTTATAAGTAGGGAGAAGTTGCAAAATTATTTTATCGAGACAGTGCGTGATTGAAAATGCGTTGAGAAAAAATATGGAAAAGTTATGTGCTATGGATAGTCGAACTTCATGATTACTAATTATATTGCTGTTTTAATGCTGTCTGCGCTTCTTTTGCTTCTTAATACAGAGCAAAAGACGAGGCCATAACAAAAGGGAATTTCATTGCTTATGAGTCTCTTTTATTAGTTCTTATATGTTGCTTCTTCTCGATTCATTAATCGCAATATTAAATACTTACTACCATTAACACTACTTGTTGCTTGCCTTATATAATTGTTTCATCTGCTGTACTTAACATTTCTATTTGGTGTGCAGTTACTTGTTGATCTTAGATCGAACAAACTGGAAAACCAACATTCTCACTTCCCTTTTAATTCCTTACATTTTCCTGTCTCTTCCTTCACTTATATTCAACTTGCTCAGGTAACAATCTAAGCCGTAACTTCTATATCTCTGGTTGTTTTGATAATTCAACTTTTCGAAATAACTTACACAGTTGATAGTACAGGGGAGAAATTGGGAAGTGGATTGCTCTTATTGCTGTCGTCCTCCGCCTTTTCTTCCCCAGGCGTTTTCCAGGTGTGAAGTTATTATCAGTCAGTCGACATACCCCCTCCCATGCCCCCTTCTTTTTGGAGTAATATCGTCACTTTGATAAAATTGTTAATGCAGATTGGCTAGAACTACCAGGAGCTTTGATCCTTCTCATTGTGGTGGCTCCGGGCTTTTTTGCTGACACCATAAGGGACAGCTGGATCGGTATCTTGATTTGTCTGGTCATTGGCTGCTATTTGCTGCAGGAACATATCCGAGCATCGGGTGGGTTCAGGAATTCATTTACAAAGAGCAATGGGATTTCCAACACTATCGGGATAGTCATTCTGTTGGTATATCCAGTTTGGGCACTCATACTTTACTTTCTTTGAAGGAATTGTTGCAGTATAATTTATTTGTGAATGTTTGCATGAATCTGTATTGCTTTTGCATTACGAATAAGTTTGATTTGTTCTTTTGTGGAAAAAATAAGCTTCGTTGAACCTGAGATTGAGAGAGTTTATCACTGTATGTAACAGAATTCTGCTTCTATCAATATTTTATCAACACAGTAAACTAAACTTTATTATTAATAAATTTAGAGTCGACCAATGAAATATACATCACCGTACTAACGCATTATTCTGTAGCTGCCTATAATATAGAAAACTGCAAGGAGAAATGTAGTTTTTCGTCCTTCAGTAGTTCTTGATAAGATGGACTGAATTGTATTTATGGAGTTCATGAAAGAAACATTTAGAAGCTTTGATCGATCTGATGGTGTTCTTTATGCCTTTGTTCCTTTGGCTTCACTGTACAGTTTATCAATGCAATCCTGCAGATGTACCAAAAACATATTTAGAATGATGTCGTATAATTCTCATTCATAATATATTAGGGTATTGTCCGGCAGGGTTGGAGAAAACTCTTGAACCGAATCGAACCCTGGCACGCCGAAGCACATCCCGCGATTTACCTCCTTCACAATGATCTATGGGCGGGGCGGTGGGGGGCTTCAAGGTTGGGGTTCAACAATTTTTTTTTAAAGAACCAAGAAATGATAACTTCGAAATAGCAATTTCACCCACTTTTTAGATGTGATGTACATTTACATGACATGTCAGGATCTGCAGAAACATCCATCAGATCAAAATACTTAGGGCCCGTTCGGTAGGGATTAAAATTAGATTAAAATTGAAAAAATAGCCGTTATTGTTGACTTTTATTAGACGAGTGGGATCCAATAACGGTCATATTTTCAATTTTAATTGGATTTTAATCCCTACCGAACGAGGCCTTAAAAGAAAAAAACCTTGATTTTCCTTTCAAAAAACATAAATAATTCAATAAGCTATTTTCTTATGGGGTTATGACAAGAGAGAATTTTAGCTCCAGGATGATCTATACCAAGTACATGGAATTATCCATGCATTTTACATGCCCAACGCGATCAAATCAGAATATCACACCAGTTTCCTTATTGTTTTCGATCTGTTAAGTCCTAATTACCACCTAAGCGTCAATAAAAATCAACTTGAGTCATTAAATTGTGCATCAACAGACTTAATCAGGGTTTTCCATCCATTTTCTAATTCAAAAAGTTTATAAATTACACTCGCAACCTTTATTTAGGAATCATGAGATTAGGTAGATAACTAGCATCCAAAAAGCAGTTTATTTTATTGAATCTATACAACTTGCTGTATATGAAATTGAAAAGGAGTAAATATACAGCTGAGTAAAAGAGAATATATGGCTTTACCACTTGCTCTCTTGAACAAACGCTATGGAAACTTCAGCATGGTTGATTATGTACTCCACTGCATTTGCACCTACTCTTACAGCACCAAGCCTGTCGAACAATGCAACAAAGTAATTAACTTCGACATAACACAATGCAAACATGATTACTTTACAAAATGTCACGGTCATTATGAAATACCTCAATTGCAATTATCCATTCCGGGCAGTAAACTCTATATATGCCACAACGATCACTCTAATTAATCAAACACTATGGTTATACAGTTTTTGTATGCAGTAAGCATTGTTAAAGTTCTACGAGCGAAAGTTACTTCCGGGGTTGACGCCATGGCTTCGGATTGCAGAACCGATCTTAAGGGTAGTATCATAGACCTCCTGGTATGTGAGCCAAGCATACGGACCGGCCTGTTGAATTTCGAATTCCAGTTGGACATATTATGTAATGAAAACTAAAATTTCCATTGTTAATTAGAAAATTCAGGTGATCTAGCAATAATAAGCAGCTAAAAAATTGGGAATGGAGTTGTACCTTTCCATCGGCGATTAGACGGCGGCCGAGCACCGGATTCTTGGGATTCCTTTTAACCGATTCACTGTGGTCAACGAAGGAACATTATAGACAAAACTAAACAATGCCATGTTAACAATATCTGGGTTCTGATTCAGAACTAATGAAACTGGGAAATTCGTTCGACAACAGAAACGAAATCAAGTTACAAGGAAGATCAATGACTTTATAAGAACCATTGAGCACGAACAACAAATGGCCTATTAGCTCAGTTGGTTAGAGCGTCGTGCTAATAACGCGAAGGTCGCAGGTTCGAGACCTGCATGGGCCAAATTATTTTTATTTTTTTCTTGAGAGAGAAAAGTCTTGATTTAAACATTTTTTTCCCCAATTTTGAGGTCCAATATTGTTCATGAACTTCGACATTATTCTCTCCATCTGTATGCATATCTTTCTCTGTGTATATAGTATTATCTATACAAATCTGAAGAAATCCCAGGAGATTCAAAACCAGGGGGTATCTCCATAAGACCATCTTTAGCATAAATGCAACGATAAACTGCTCCCGCAGAAGGATTCCCATTATCAGCAACCCTTCCTTCTTCGACTTTCACCGTATAATCCCCCATTTTTGAAACTAAACAAGGAGGAATTTTTGAATTGGAAGAAATGAACACCGATAAACAATAAAGAAATGGAGAGAGTTAAGAGTAGGAAGAAGAGCTGGAGCAATGAATTTGAAGATTCATGTTAGGGGGTCAACTCTCATCTCATCTCAGCTATTTTAATCTGATGCTTTTACAGTTCCATTTATCACATACTTTTTAATCGTATACATATTTTATACATTACAAGGAAGTGTCGATCTTCTTCAAAGTAATACAACAAGATTTGAATAATCGAAAAATTAATATGGATTTGGATATCAAACAATGCATGCTGTATGTTAAATTATGCATGGAATGTTTGACATTTTTGGGTCTCAACAGAAATTTCTGAAGAAAATGGAATTATTCAAGCAGAAGAGACTTTGTGGTACATGACATAAATGTAATATTGATTGTTGACCTCTAAATAAGTTGGTTAGTGACTCCAAATGGTTAAAGGAGTAGTTTGAGCTTAATTATTGTTGTGTCCTAGTTTTAATATGAACGCGACGAAGAAAAAGTTGAGAACATAAATGTAATAATCAAATACAGATTGTTCGTGCAATTAAAATATGATGCAAGTATTAAAAATATAGTGTGAAATTACTTAGACTAAATGAAATAGTAATATATCCAATATCTTGACACAAATTCCTATCACCCACCTTAAAAGAATTATATATATAGAATTCCGTGTTTAAAAAAAGGAAAAGTTGTGAGTTTTATAGAATGTACGGTTGAAAAAAGTCTCTCCCAAATAAATCCTATGACCCTAGAACATGATCAACTAATTGATTTTTAGTTTCGCGACTTTTGTTTTATACAAGGACGAGTGTGTATAGGTAATCCTTCCAATTATGGTATAGAGGAAGGGTAGATGAAAATATGAAATCTGCCCATTAATTTGATATTAGGTGAGTGATCGTATTGGGATTGTTCAAGAGATATGGTCCCACACACTACACACAAGAATGAATCATCGTGCAGTCGATAAACTATCTATTTTTATCGAACTATCAATTATCCCACAAACCTACTAACACATACAAAAAAAATTCCACCTTCAATCTTGAGTCATGTTCAGCATTTAGGCCATGTTTGATAGCCATTATTTCGAGAAAATGAGTTTTGTAATATTGAATTCTTAGAGAATGTGCAGTTAAAATGTAGGAATTTTTTCTAGGATTTGTGTGTAAAATAATTAATTGTGAACTGTGTGGTTAAAAATGAGTTTGATAAAAAAAAAAAAAAAATGAGTTTTGAAATAATGAGAATCAAACATGGGCTTGATGCCTTCAGTAGAAATTTAAAGGGGAAAAATTCATAAATCCTCCTTTAAATATAGACCATTTCAAAAAAAAAAGACGAAATTACACTAAATGTCAATTTTTGGCTTTATATTTTCAAAAATGTCACTTTTAAAAAGTGTTTGCAAAATTGTCATTTTTAGACATTTTTGCCCCTCTAAAGAATTTAAATACCATACACATCTTTGAGCGACAACATAAAAAAATACAAAAAGTAGAAAAAATCCAACAATCAATCACTTCACAATGGTATTTCAAAATCTACCTTCCATTAACCAAAACTAGATATCATTATTACAAAATCTCATTCAATCCTTAGAATCCTCATTTCTTCAATTTCATCAACCGATTCATCCCTAGATTGAATTGAAATTGCAATTCCCACATATTATCCAATTTTAAGAGTTATAGGTGACTGGTCACATGTAAACTAATGGGTCACATACCACCATCACCTCCAATGTCTCCACCGCCACTTGCGACCACCCTCACATGGTGGTCGACGACATCACTACCACCACACCACCACCACCGATACCGCCACCAACAACCACCTCCACCGCCACCAGAAACCATCACCACCAAACATACCAACAACGAACAAACCACATCTTCAACTACAAAACCATCATCGCCGCCACTGCAGCCCACACGACAACCACCTATAACAAAAAATGACGACCACCACCGTCGTCGTCGCCTGCACCACACAACGACAACCACCAACAAACATCCCTAATTTTCTTTACATAAAATTTCAATAGCAGATTTATTCAACCTTCGTTTTGTCAAAAGTTTAAAGAAACTTAGGGTTTTGATAAAAACTTTGTAGATCTAAAGAGATCCAACTAAAACAAATTGTTAAAATTAATTTTCCACCACCAATAAACACAGGAGGGTCCACGAGCATCCAATCAAGGCTATTGTTATACAAACATTACAAACTGCTATTGTTATACAAAAAAAAAAAAGCAGCGCCACTCAAACAGCTGGTGGGGAAGAGGAAGACGATCTGGTTTTGAGATCCAGATCTAATTTTATGAAAATATATCTGCATCGTCAACCACCGCAATTTCACTATAAACACTTCAAATCAACAAACAAACAACGGAGAGGAGAGGGAAAGCAGCGGCAACGCCGCCGCGCGAGGTGCTGCCGTCCGCGTGATCGTGTGAGGGAGATGAGAGTCTCTTCCACTTGCTGATGTCGAAACCGCTTGAGGGAGAGGAGAGGGAAAGCAGTGGCGAAGAGGGGAGATCGACGAGAGAGAGAGACAGTTTAGGGGGAAATGACTTGGGGTGATGGAGGGGGTAGGGTTGATTTATAAATTAAATTAATTTAATAATATATTAATTAATAAAATTTCTGATTTTTGAATTAACAAACTTTTGATCTGATTTTAAATGGGTTAATTTTACAAATGGTCACTGAAGTTACACCAAAATTTCAAAATGGTCACTGAAGTTCGAAAATTGCATTAATGGTCACTCAACTTTCAGCCACTTTAAAAAATGGTCACTGAGGTAAATTTTGGGACTTTTTTGTTCTAATTGAAACCTAAATGAACAAAAGAGCACCCCTTTAAAATTGGAGGGCCTGAAATGCAATTCTCTTTGAATAAAACACCAAATTGACGTGCACCCATTTTTTTTTTTGCTAGTTTTGCTTAATTTTTTTTTTCCAACCATATTTTTGCCTGTTTTGCTTAAGCAGGCCAATTCCTCACCAGTGCAAGTCTCCGGTGAGGAAGTTGGAGCTTGCAGTGGTAAAATAAGCTGCCAATTCCTGCTGACGAATTGGATTGTCAGTCAATTCCTTCCTCTTAATTTCCATCTGCAAACCCAAAACGTATTCCTTCACAATGATAATTAACTCTTTAACTTCATCCATCTCTCTTCGTGTCTCAACCACAATAAATGGAATTGTCTGAAGAATAGCCACGAAATGTCGAAGGGCTCCATCTACCCTCCTCAGTTTCTACGTGCACGTCCTCTTCCCCCAGAACCATACTAATATCTCCATTTTGCATGTTTTCCACTTCGCCAATATCCAAAGCCTCACTCCAATCGGCGTCTGCAGCCTCTTCATAATCCTCTTCTGCACTTCACCGTATTATCAAGACCACCCTCAAATATTCCTTTACTGACCATTAATAAAGGCCAATCTCCAGCACATAAAACAGGACTTGGGGGCATAACAGAGAAGCTCTCTTCCCCTCAAGCAAATAAGGAACATCATCCCCTAGTTCCACAGCTAACCGATTAGCAATATCATGGAGTCCATGGACTGAAGCAGTGATATATGCAAGAGGTAGATGACCTGCATTCTCCAAGATCTCATACGATCCTCCATCAATATCTGAGCAGATTAACTGCATGTCTTGAATACTCGTAAACACGCAAAAATCTATCTTTCACATAAAATAGAGAATCAGCACTCGCAGAAAGTGCGTGTTTTTTTAATTTCACAAATGAAGCAAAAGTAGGGCTCGATTGATCATTCAATCTTTCAATTGGCAGTGGACCCATGATCTTATGACCTTCAATAGAGGTAGGAATGGTAGAGTTTGGAACAATACACACAAAACCATCATCAATTTCATCACACAGCATCATCAATTTCATCACACGGAACTCCTTCCCGCGACTCGTGAAATTTCTTGGTTGCAATTGACATTTTTTGCTGTTGTTTGTAATGAGTTGTTGGCATGGGTGTGGTCGCCTGGTGAAGGGAAGTTGGCTGGAGGTGGGTTCCGACCATGGGGGTAGCCAGAAGCATGATTCCCGACGATTTTCAGTTTGGAAGGCAGTGAAGTTTGCACACAGATTTCGATCACTGTAGTTGTTGGAATTAGGTGATGTTTGGTGGTATGTGAAGCTGGAGTTGAGGGCTGTCGACCGGTGTTAATGTCCGGCTGCTTTGGTGGCCGGAGCTCGGCGAGTTGGGATGCATTTTTGGTGGAAAAAGGGGAAAATCGCCCTTTCTCAAGAGTCAAGAGGAAAAAAAATAGGATTTGGTGTTTTATAAAAAGGGAATTGCACTTCTGGTCCTCAAATTTTGAAGGGACCGTGTTTTGTTCATTTAGGTTTCAATTAGAACAACAAAGTCCCAAAATTTATCTCAGTGACCATTTTTTAAAGTGGATGAAAGTTGAGTGACCGTTAATGCAATTTTCGAACTTCAGTGACCATTTTGAAATTTTGGTGTAACTTCAGTGACCATTTATGAAATTAACCCGATTTTAAATATAAATCTTGAAAAGTAGGGTTTCCTGTAAGGGTAATTGGCGCAAAACGTCCTTACCTTTGCCGGTTGTTGTGGAAAACGTCCCAACCTTTGATTTTTTGGTGCAGAACGTCCCTACCTTTCACTTTTTGTGTGCAAAACGTCCTTTTCCCTAATTTTTTACATAAAATGACCGATATACCCTCCAATTTAAATAAAACAAAAAAGAAAAGAAAAGAAAAATCAATAATAAATTCCAATCTTACTCTTAAACTTTCTAAAAAATACAAATCAGTCCGAAACTTTAAAAAAATCCCAAATCATACAAACTTATCTTTCTCTTAAAACTAATAAGAAAAATCTCAAATCATCCCTCACCAAGAACCCTAATCACAGCAACCCAATTCGAAATTCAAGCTACCCAAATCACCCAATTTGCCATTCATAAATAATTTTGGATCCTCTAAATAATTTCAAGAAATACGGAGGAGGCTGGAATACTAGCAAACCGCATTACTGGGCTGCAAGTTCTTCAAAGTTTTCAACTTTTATTTGTATAATATAAAATCTGTAGTGAATTTTAAATTTGAATAAATTCCAAGAAAAAAGAATGAATTGATGGGATTAGCTTAGGAGAATTGATGGGATTAGCTTAGGCCCAATTCAGTATATGCTCATTCCATTCCATTGCCCGTGCTCTGAAAATAAAAAAGCAGAAAAAATTTCAGCGTGCTTGGCTGCAATTTCCGACGATATTCCGACAATCCAGGTCGCGCTTCAACGGGGTTAGGTGCATCTCCACCTGGTGCACCTAGCCAAATAATGGGTCTTCACCAATTTGGCACCAAACAAAATGAACTTGGATCTGAACAAGGGCTGGTGCGAACTCGCGAGCGCAGAAGTGGTTTTTTCACTTGATTCCTCTGCTCTTTTTTTTTTTTTTTGTGATTCTTCCAAAAGAATGAATTTCTGGGATTAGCTTTAGTCCTAATTCAGTATATGCTTATTCCAATTGCCTGTGCTCTGAAAAAAACAGAAAAAATTGTGTATATGCGTCTACAGTTCTCCACATTTTTTTTTTTGAAAAATCCATTTAGTCCAAGCTAGTATTTTAGTCCAATTCTGTATTTCTCGGAATTCAAGCTACCCAAACAAAACGAATTTAGATCTGAACTCTTGGCTGGTGCAAACTCGGGAGCACAAAAATGGTTTTTTCACTTGATTCCTCTGCTTCTGTTTCTTGTGATTCTTCCAATGCAGCTTCATCAACAATGGCCATTCTTCAGTATCTGCAATATCTGATTCTGCAGATGGAGATGAATGGCAAATTGGGCAATTTGGGTAGCTTGAATTCAGAATTGGGTTGCTGTGATTAGGGTTCTTGGTGAGGGATGTTTTGGGATTTTCTTATTAGTTTTAAGAGAAAGGCGGGTTTGGATGATTTGGGCTTTTTTAAAAGTTTTGGACTGATTTGCATTTCTTAGAAAGTTTAGGATTAAGATTGCAATTTATTCTTGATTTTTCTTTTCTTTTCCTTTTTGTTTTATTTAAATTGGAGGGTATATCGGTCATTTTATGTAAAAAATTAGGGAAAATGACGTTTTGCACACAAAAAGTGAAAGGTAGGGACGTTCTGCACCAAAAAATCAAAGGTTGGGACGTTTTCCACAACAACCGGCAAAGGTAAGGACGTTTTGCGCCAATTACCCTTTCCTGTAATTTCCACAATTTAAAGCTGTATTAATGGGCCTGAAAGCCCATATAAACTAAAAAAAGTTAAGCTCAAAATTAAATATTAGGGTCGACTGCATTTAATCCAATAAATGATGGGCTTTCGAGAGCCCTAATTTGATACGGTTAGGGTTTAAGATAACTCGTCTCTATAGCACACATCTGAGAGAAGAAGAAGCGGCTTCGATTTCAACGGCAAAGATGTTTCCCGGAATGTTCATGAGGAAGCCGGACAAGGCGGAGGCGTTGAGGCAGCTGAAGACCCACGCGGCAATGTTCGGAGCTTGGGTTGCCGTCATTCGGGTCACACCTTATATTCTATACTATTTCTCCGATAGCAAAGAAGAACTAAAGCTCGAACTCTAATCCCTTCACAGGTATCAAGTTTATATGTTAATTAAATGGCCTTGTGGCTCAATTCTATGCGTATACAGGATATTTGTGTATGTCTTTTTGTGCATTTGTGGTTTGTTTAGTTTTTTGATCGCATCTAATATTGAAATTGAACTGTGATTACTTTTTTATGAATTATGTATTCTATCCTGATTATTAGTCTTATTGTTTAATTGAATTGATTTTGTTAACCTAATTACTGGACTGGATACACAAAAAGCTCACATTTTGTGATCGACTGTTAGTAAAAGTAGATATCAGTTTCCTAGTACGTGATCAGATTCCCTTGAATAAGTGGTTGGTTTCTGTGTATCTAAGATGCAAAATTTGCCTGCTGATGCTCTTGTTATTTGATGGTGTGATGGAGGTCTGTGCTTAGGATGGCCACTCCAAGACAATACAATATACATTTTAGAATTATTCAAATTGGTGTATTGTGTTGTACTGGTCATAGTGGTGGGTGGGTGGATGAGTAGTCCAGTCATGGTCAGTTTATGAACTGTTTGCTAATTTCTAACATCTAATTCGAAGCTCAGGGCCTGGATTTGGCTTCTTCCTTTACCATTCCGTTCTTTCTCATATAGTTTAATGTAGCTGAATATTGGTAGGGGAAAATTAATAGAACGTCAGAAAGCCTTGAAATTAGTTACACTATTCTTCAGTTATTCCTTGCTATCTCCCTTTCCTTTACCTTTCCATTTCATTTCTGCTTTACATCCTTTCATTTTTCTTCTACAACAGTCAGAAGAAATTTCCCTGAGCTCTTGCTTTCTGTTTGTTCCTTCTGCTCTCATCTCTCTTTGTCTCTGTGTGTGTGTTTGTGTTTTGTACATATCACCTCTCTCTCTCTCTCTCTCTCTCTCTCTCAGAGACACACGCTTCCCCCTGGAAAGATACATAGGAAAAGTTGTAGAATAATCATCTAACTTCTAAAATCTTTTATTATGGTTTGCCACATAGAAGAGTCAACGTGGAGATATTACTCTGTTTACTGCTAAATAACTATTATGTGAGTTAAGACAATTTCGTCTCTTCATTTGGTCGCATTTGCCTGTATAATATGAAGGTGCTGTAATCTTTATATTCGTTATGTGCTAGAACATGGCATCTAGCTGGTTGTTCTGCATTCTTTAGGTGTTCACCTTTAATAATAATAGATGAAGAAATTGTTTCGGTTGCAATACTTCTTATATCTGAGAATCGGATGGTACTAGTATCTATTTAAACGATTTGACATTCTTGATTTCTATTGATGAAATATCGTTATTTTAATAATCCAACTATGTAGCTCTGCTGCACTAGATTAAATCAAATTTGTGTGGCCATAATAGCTTGCAGAAGAGCGGTTTTTGATCTGCTTGGTTATCTAGTATCACGATTGATGCTTTTTTTCGGTTTTCTCATGCAGTTAGTTTCGGAGGAAATGCACAATGGGAGAAAGAACTGAGCCAGAAGTTATCTTCTACTTGAATTTTTCTCATCATCTTAATTTTCCCTCTTCTCTGTATCTTTGCAGCCTGAGAACCTGAGGTAGCTCAATAATTTGAACGAAAAATCTTCTTAGGGTTACTGTTTTGAATCTTTAGGTTTTACGATAATGTTGATATGAAGCTTGTATTCATAGTGTGTTTGGCTACGCTTATCTGATTGTCTTCATTATGATTTTCATATGTTTTGAACCAGAAAGATTGGAAGAACCAGATTCATTTTTCATTTTTAATGTTCTTGCCCAAGTACAAATTCCAAATTGGTCAAATATTCCAGACTACACATGTTTCTGTTTTTCAGTACATAAAGATGATGAACAGAGGAAAAAACAAAGCATAATATCAGAAAATAAACGTTGTACAATTGTAGAGAAACACATACTTTATTCGATGCCTTTAATTATTGAGAATTTGTTATAGCTTTATCATAGAAAAGCAATTAATTTTAGCTTCATATTGTGTAAGGTTGCCATCTTTGGACTCTTTTCGTTAGTTAAGAAACATTTATAGGATGCTTAGAATCTATTCCATCTTGTGTATGTTTTTCACGTCAAAGCAACAAGGTATTTCTTTATCAAAACAAGACGCTTGAAAAGAAAAACAGCATATCAATCATACTCACGGTCGGGTTGAGTTAGTCTTTTCGATGTCATCAGTCATCTTATTGTAGGACAGTCCTGTTACAGTGACATTAAGTTTTTTTTTTACAGTGTGTGAGGTGGTACACTTTTTTACCCTCGATTTCTACAACATTCAAAATAATTCATGGCCCAAATTTTTACCGCTCGTATAATGTCAATGTTAATGTATACAAGGAAGGTAAAAATGTCATTTTCCATTGTGGAAAAAAGAAAATTGAACTTGCTTTTCTAGTTAAGCTAAGGGAAACTTACAAGTTAGAACTGAACAATTAGTGCTGAACAACAAAAGAATTTGTTCCTTCATACCACCTTCCACTCCAAGAAACTAATATTACAGACCCAAAAAATCTTCTTTGTATGTATGAATGAAACATCCATTTTCAAGTTGCCAAATTCTTATTCTTTTTGAAATTCTCTCTCATTATATTCTTAATAAATCTATTTAATCCACAAGAAATATTCTTTGCTACGTAATTATAGAATAGATAATCCACCTCCTAAAGCCAAATATTATCCACATCAAATCTGATGGCAGGAAGTGCACCTAGACGTCCCAACTAGGTGTAGTGTGTGTTATTTCCTTTCTTGTATTTATTTTCGTTTCGGGAATATATAGAACTTAGTGTATTGACAAATCCTCATTTAAAGTAAAAAATTCATATTCTCATGTACCTTATGTCCCCTTAGAACATATTACACCATCGTCAACAAGCATAAATCCCCAAATTGCTTCTTGTACAAGCAACTTGTGATCTTAATCCATATATCATGAAGACCTGAAGTCATTCTAGGATTCAAAGAACATTATTCTCCTCTCTTTATGTATCAGCCACTCGAGTTCCAATTTCGTGCCTGATCAAATAATGAAATACGACGAAATTTCTCACTTCAGCCACCCCTATCACGCTCTTGAATCTGAATACACAAAAGTCCCCTTCAAGTGTGATGGCTGCAAAGAAGTTGGGATTGGCTCGTGCTACAAGTGTAGCGACTGTAACTATGATCTGCACATGCACTGTGCAATCCCTTCCCCTTCCATATCCCACCCTTTCTACACCAAGTGCTCTTTCCAATTCCTCGCACGCCCTCCTGGAAATGTAGCACGCTATTGCAACGCGTGTGAGAAGGACATTACAGGATTCGTGTACCACTGCCAGAAATGCGGATTTGATCTGCATCCATGTTGCGCTAAGCTTCCTATGGTGTTAGACGACGGTGAAGTGAAACTATATCTGTACAAGAAAGTTCGCGCGCCGTGTCATAAGTGTGGGAGAAAGGGGAGAAGCTGGAGTTATCGGTCAACGTGCAAGAAGTACAATTTGCACGTGGCGTGCGTGAAGGAGATGTTGTTTGAAAGCTGGCACGAAATATATTTCCGAAATGGAGGAGGGAATAGTAGGAAACTGGAGACAAGGATTCCCAGCTTGAAAGGCACACTGCAAACTCATCATAGGAAAAGCAAAGGAAAAGTTCAAAAATGTTGTGAAGTGGCTGGATTTGCTCTACAGTTTGTGATTTCTGCAGTTCTTGGTGATCCCACAACCCTAATTGCTGGGGTGGTGGGTTCAATGATGTCAAAATAGTAAGAAAAACAAAAGGGTTGATGTTATTAATGAATTGTGATGATGTGAAATTGGGAAATCAGTAAAATCAGAAAGTTGTTCCTTGTAGATACTTTATTTGATAAAGCTCCGAGTAGCTTGGGCAGCAAAATCAAATGTTATTGTAATCCCTACAGCTTTAACATTGTTATTTTTAATATTTTAGTTATGATGTCATACATTAGAATAATGTTGGATTTGTCAAAGCCTTGTAACAAAGTCTTTGAAATGCTCGAGGTGTCTTGAATTGCATTAAAAATGTAGCTTACGAATATAAGGCGTACTTTTCTTTCTAAGGTCTCCAATCTGTTTAGACCTGTGAGACAGGGACGTCTAATACGCCATTACTCATCGCAGCATAAATGATCTTCAAAAGCATCTCTGAGATTAAAAATCAAGTTTGTGTGTCATTACCCGTAAAAGTCGATTATACTAATGGACCGAACAAGTTTCGATTGTGAGAAGTCAGGATTCCAATTCGATCCCTGTTCGGATGGTGTTCACCAACGTTTACATATTGTAATCGGCATGCTTCTTTATCAACTCAAGTAATCCCAAGATTTTAAAGATCTATGGTGTTAATTAAAATATGACTTTTTCTACATTAATCATTCCAGGAACTGAGGCAATTGGCAGTGACTCTTAGCTTGATTGCTATTCCACCCCAAACCCACCATAGTCAATTCAAGAAAATTGTTAAAGTGGCCAATTCTTCTCTGAGTTGATCTGTCCTTTCAAGGACTAGGATTAGGCCATCTTTGCCTTTACTCAATGCCATTGTGTTGTCTTTTAAGCATAAAAGCCGCCAAAATTGTGCTGCGTGTCTTCTAGTTCTAGAAAAAGATTTTCCCATATAACAATGTAGTGTGCCCTTCACATTTTCTTTCTTATCTTAACAAGAATCTCCTTTTTTCTTTAAAGAAAATCGTACTCTTTGTTTCTCTCTTAACATTGGAACAATTTTTCAAATAAAAGGAAAAAAAAAGGAGGAGAGAAATAATGTCTAAAACGGGACAAATGTGACAAACACGTAGTATATTTGTATTAAGAATTTATTTATCTTGGATATTACTTTAATTCTTGTAAGACGGAGAGCTTGTCATGGCCAATAAAAGTGTTATATCTGTTGGAACAAAATTCAGATTGTTTCATATGCAATTCACAGATGAAATAGGATTCGATGAATTTGTTTCAGCCATTGATGGCGACGAGGAGCTGCAGCCAGGAGAGCTCTACTTTGAGCTGAGCCACAGGCTGCAGGCGGATAACATGGCTTATTTGGCCATGAAAAAGCAAGCGCAGCTCTTACAAGAGGTAATGGGATTTCGAAAGTGTTGAGAAAGCCTAAAATTATGAAACCCAAAAAATAAGGCCCATATTTGTTCTGGCCCAATTATTTTGGACCTCATACATAACTCCTAGTTTTAAAGATCACATTTTATAGTGGAAATTACACATTTCCCTACTTTTGGAGATCTAAATTCTAAAATCAGATTTTAAGTTTTAGTTTTCAAAAGTCAGATATTTTATATATAGATACAGATTTTTTTATATTAATAATAATATAAATTAATTTATATATACACTCCCCTACCCCATCTATCCATCCAAACCTTAAAATGAATTTCTCTCATCTCATCTACTCTCTCTTACCACCGTTTCTCTCAAACCCAAAATGAAATCGCCGCCCCTCGCCGCTGCAACAACCCACTCAACGTGACTGCTGCTATTGCGACGACGATTGGCAGTGCAGCGTCATCTCCTCTCCATTCTCTCTCACCACCGTCTCTCGCCTCCCTCACTCCAACCTCCATCCATTCTCTCTCTACACCGCCCGCCATAACCACTCACGGCCACCATTTCAGGAGCCATCGTCGGCGACTTCTCCTGCCACAACCACCACGGCTAACATTTTCTCCATCTCTTCATCTTCTCTCCTTCGTCCCACCATAGCCACTTACGGCGTCGCCGGCCAGAAGGAGATGGCGGTGCTGTGAACCCTGCTGCTTGTGTTTGAATTTTTTTTTTTTTTTTTTTTGGGTTTTGATCGTTGATGGTTTGCCAGGTTGCGTGGTGGATATGTCGGTTGTGATGGGTTTGGATGGTGTTTTGTGTGGTGGCGATTTTGTGGTGGTGGATCGACGGTTTGGGGTGGGTTTTATTTAATTTGGCTGTGACGGGGGGCGATTTTGTAGTGGCGATGGTTGTTAGAGGTCACGGTGAGTTGGTGTTGGTGTGGGCGACCGTGGCCGTGGCGATGGCGATGGCGGCGGTGTGGCGTGGTGGTGCTATGGGTACGGTGTGTTGTGTGCGGTGGTGATGTTTCCGTGGTGGTGGCTCCAGCGGTGTGTAGTGGTTGTTATGTGACCGTGAAAGAATCTGTGACCAATTAATTTGAAAATCTGTAACTATGTGACGTATAAATTTTGAATTCTGTGACCGACGAATTGCGACCATTAAAAAAATCTGTGACCAACTAATTTGAAAATCCGTGACCTACAAATAAACCGTGAACAAGTTATAATCGAGTTGTGACCAATAAAAGTTTTGATTTGTGATTGATAAATAATCTGTGACCTATAGAATTTTTGATTCGTGATCGAGAAATAACCTACGACATATAAAATTATTTGCCAAAAAAGAATGTGTTACATAAAAAATTGTTAATTTGTGACTGTCTATAAGTCGTGACTTATAATATTTGTGATTTGTGACCGATAAAAAAATTGTGACGTATAAATATTTTATTTGTGATCGATAAATAAATTGTAACCAATAATATTTTTGATTTGTGACCGATGAATAATCTGTGACTTATAAAAATTTGTTTCATGACCGATTTGCAATGAATGAAATGTTAAGGTCACTGAGCACATGTTTGAGTTCACAAGTCACAATAATTTTTTATAGGTTAAAAATCAATATAAACGAGTTACAGATCAATATTAACAGGTCACGTGTTTTGTAATGTCACGGTTCAAATTTACAGGTCACATTTTATATTACTAGTCACAGGTAACAATCAAGAGGTCAAAATCATGTCAAACGTACAAAAAAAATATGGCGGAGTTGTAGCCGAAATATTCGCCGGAGTTGGAACAATTGTCGAAATCGGAGCAGTCGTCAGAATAAATCGACGGCGGAACGGTTACCGAAATAGTCACCGAAATCAGACGGTCGTCGGAGCGACAGGGGTGGTGGAGGTGGGTTGGGTTGGGTTGGGTTAATTATATATATGTGTGTGTGTGTGTGTCAAATACTGATTTTTGAAATTTAAAAATTGTTTTCTTATTTTTGAAATAGTCTATACTTAAAGTAGGATTTATGAATTTTTCCCTTTCATAAATAACAAACTCATTAAAATATTTCAAAAATCAGGTGGTAAATAAATTTATTAAATAATAAAATACAATATAATACACATTAATTATTTCTACCAATGCCACCTCACATTTCCCATCATATCACCCCACTACACCACCTTCCTTCCACCTCTCCACCGGAGACAGCCTCGGCTCTGGCAGTCGCTCCGACGACTGTTCCGATGATCACTCCGGCGACTTAAAAATTTTCAGAAAATTAAAAATTTAATACCACTACCCCCATTTGCTGACACGTGTCATCCGTGACTAATTGTGACCAAGTTTGTATTCAATGTAACTAACTATGACCAAATTTGTGTTCAGTTTGACTGTCTGTGACTAGGTCAAGCTCAAGTCACAATCGGTCACAATCAACACAAAATTGGTCACAATCGGTCGCAATCAAACACATACTTGATCGCATAGGGTCACCACAAATAACCAAGGGTATCGAATGAAACTGCACATTTTGTACCATCAATGCTTCATACAACCCAAGTCATACCTTCTCCAAATCCAAAATGGAATGGATATCAGGCTGCACCCTATTTAACATCAGAGAGGGGCTTACCTAAACCCCCAGCATTTTCCATGAACGAGTTACCAACTTATATGAACTTCCCAATTCAACATCAACATGAGATGGATTAACCGTAACCAACTTTGTCTTCGGTGTGACTAACTGTGACCAAATTTGTATTGAATGTGACTGTCTATGACCAAGATAAATCTCAAGTCACAATCGGTCACAATCAACACAAAATTGGTCAAAAACAACCACGACGACCACCAGCATACCGCACAACTGCCACCACATGAAGATCCAATGTTCGTAGTTGCAACTAGCATATCATACCACCGCATATAACACCAATCACCACCGCCAAAATACCACCAGTCACCACCACACCACACCACACCACGCCTAACCTCCCAACCACCACTAAGCACCATCGCACCCAACCACCACATCAAAAATTTAAAAAAAAAAGAGAAAAAAAAGAGGATTAATGGATTGCACCGTGCGCAGTGAAGATGAACACCCAACCACTGGGAGCCACTAGTTTTCACAACATCCCCCCACCCCCACCATCTCTGGCACCATAGAGAGATAGACGGGAGAAATGGTTACATTACAGCCCCTCTCTAGCAACTATGTACCGCCACCACTGTAACCATACTAGCATCTCGCACCACCACCACTACCACCACCTCTACCTCCACATCCACCTCCACCTCCAACCTTATCGCATCTGGAGAAGACGGTATGAAGAAGATTGTGGTTTGAGGAAGACGATGGTCGAGAGAAGACGGTGGTCGGAAGAAGACGACGATTGGATCTATAAAGAGAGAAAGTGTTGTTGTATGGAGAGAGAATTTTATTTTTTTAAGGAAAATAATTAAAAGAATGGGAAATGAAAAGACGTATCTAGAATGAAGATATTTACTTGGGTGGGTATAGGTGAGGTGTGGTGTGGTGTGGGGTGGGGTGGGGTGTTGATAAGTACGTTTTTACATACTTATTTTACTGTCAAAATATGAGCAATTGTTGATTAATATGTTGGAATATAGTTTAATTCTATGCAATTCATAGTTTGCAAGACAACTGATGAATGTAGCGGAAATAAGGAGAAACAAATGAAAAATGACCAAAATGGAAGAAAATGAAAGTTCAGGGACTAAAGTGCAAATACTCAAAAATTATGTCGAGGCTCACGATGAAGGTTCGAGAGTGCTAAGGGTCGATTGGAAGCAATTAGAAGTCAAAAAAGAATGAAATATTATCAAAATCAATTTCCAATTCGCACAAGATATATTCTAGATTAACCGAATATTGAGACTCATTTTTGGCATAGTAAAAGTCCGAACTGGAAAAGAGCTATTTCTAACAAAGTTACAAATATTTGAGTTATCTTTCTAACTCATTTTGAATCGTCTAAATCGGATATCAAAAGAGAAAGTTATAATCAAATTACTGACTGCTGTGCAGAGACAAACAATCCGAGCGCGAAAGCAACTTTCCTTATTCGATTAGAACTCTTTTGGAAACCAATTTGGACGTGATTTTCATCCAATTTCAGACTCTTAAAAATACTTAACAACAGAATACATATGGAGGAGGCCCCCATACACCATTCTTCTCCTCTTTTGCTCAAAAAACTCATGAAAAACTAAAACTCTTGGTGAAGTTATGAAGGAACTCAATTGGAATTGGTGATTTCATGTCTTTTATTCATTTAATTTGATCTTTTCATTGTCAAACAATCTTAAAATTTAGATTTTCATTCTCTTGAATTTATATTGAAATCAGTTTAATATTTACAAGATTTTTTATAGATTCAGTCATACTTTTTCCATTGTTGAATCAAACTATTTATTAAGTTTTAATTTCAATTATTTATTGTTGAGATTGGTTTAACAATTATTATATCCTTCATAGATCTAGTCATGCTTCTTCTATCGTTAGATAAACTAGTTGTTGAATTTTAATCTCAATTTCACTTTATTGGCAGATTGATTACTGCCTTATGCTTGATGTATATGGTCGATCTTTGATCTTATTCCAATAAAATTGTGCGAATATGTCTTAAGTCTAAATTCTAGAATTACATTTGTAAATTAAATTGATTTTCACGATATATCTTCCGATTAGAGTGCCGGAATGAAAGCCTCTAATTGTATTATAAAAATGAATAATTGATATGATTGATCCAATCCAATTGAGGAAATTCCGACGCTTCACTGCTTCGAATTATTGATTTTAATTTCACCTTTCAATATTAAATTTTATTACACATTTGAGAGAATAATTCAACATTTTTGATCCTTTAAATATTCTTCCATCTTCTTGTGGATACGACACCCCAAAATTGTGCCACAACCACCGCATTATTCTTTGGGCATAATCGGGTGTTAGAGAGAGAAAGCATCTAACTAATAGAAATGGGAACAATGAAACACGTTAATATAATATATATTTTATATATAATAATAATTTATTTAGTACCTGATTTTTGAATAAAATTTGTAGTAATCCGATTTTTGATGATGAAATGTTAAATTCACGTTTTCGTGTTATTTTCTCCAGGTGATATGCTATTGAAAAAGCCCAATAAGGCCCAGTTATGTTGTTGGCTTGTAACAATCAATTCATGAAAATATACTTTAGCACAAAGCACAACTTTTTCTTCTCCTTTTGAGCAGAGTCTACATTGTAGACCAAAGAAGTCATACACTCACTTCATTTTCACGTATTTTTGCAACAGTTGCACTTTCCACCCAATTGTTAGGAAAATGGTCGAATTCTAGACCAAAGAATAGAGGCACACTCTAAAGTAGGGATGACAATGGAACGGGTTGAGACAACCTCCCCCACCCCCTTCTTAACAAGTAATTTCCCGTCCCGTTACCTGTCCGGTGTAGGGCGGGGCGGGGTTGAGTACCCCTTTAATTTTTATATTTATTTTTCATAATTCATTTTATCGTCTCTATTCATTAAAGTGAGACAATAATATATTTATTATTTTTATTTATTTTTAAAAATTAAATTATTCAAATATATTTACTATGCTTAATTGAGTCTCGACGATCGAAATTCGCAATTCCAAGAATATTGTAGTAGGAGTTTTACCTGTGTACAAGAATTCAAATAAATATTTCTGGATAGGGATGACAAAAAAGCTCGTTCAACTCGAAATCCGTGGAGCCCCGCCCTTACGGCGTGGGGATTACTCGCCTAATTAAATAAACAGGGCGAGGATGGGGCGATGTTCATTGTCCCGAAGTGGGTATGGGGCGGGTACAGGAATCATTGTCCCCCGCTCCGCTATCCGTCCCGTATAAAATTAATTTCAAATTTAAATTTTTTATCAAATAAAAATAATAGATTTATCATATTTTTAAAGAGAACATAAATTGTTTCTAAAAAATTGGTAAAAAAGTAATAATATTTACGAAGTAAAGACATAAAAAAATAAATGGGGCGATAAATGGGGCAAGAGACCTGCCCCGAACCCAACCCGTCCCCTCCCGCTTTAAACGGGTATGAGGATGTGGTAATGTAACAAAAATACCATATGGGATGGAGTGGAAATGACCGCCCCGTCCCATACTCTCCCCGCTGTCATCTCTATTTCTGGAGCAATCATGCATATACGTAAGATGAGGACATAAGAGAAAGAGTAACGATATTTGTAAATACGATTGATGTGAAATTACTGATACATTCTCCGGTAAAGTTGAGAACTTTTTAATTCATTGAAAATGGGACAGTAATTTTAGTACCACATAGACGATCTCCCATCGTTTGTGCCTACAAACACCATTATTTTAAAGAGAAGTAATTTTTTTTCATGTATTCCAATAGATGTAAAGTCGGAAAATATATGATATTTGTTTGATGGGAATTAAAATCAGATTTTTAATAGATTTTAAAAAAAATAATTAAATATATGGTTGAAAAGTTGTGGATCCCATAAAAACATATGAATAAAATTAATTGTTGATTTTGATTTATATTAATCTAAATTTTAATCCCTACCAAACATGTGCACAGACTTCTTTTACGTCTCTCCAAATAGACTCGACTTTTCCAAATTATCTTTTTGAATAGATGCAACTTTTCTCACACATATTTAGAACCCGTTGATAAGACTTCAGTTTCTTGTAGATGAGTTTTTTTTAAAAGATACGTTAGATCTGCTTCATCTAAAAGCTTTTTAAGCAAGACAAAATACTTTTAAAAAATTATCTAAAAATGTTTAAAAATAGTTCCTCAATCTCAGAAGTAACTTTTATTTTTTCAAAAAATTTGTATCTTTCAGAACTATTCTCAATGTCTAAATGGACATAACATTTCCATATTGGGTTAATTTCACAAACGGTCACTGAAATTTAAATTTCTTTCACAAACGGTCACTGAAGTTTAAATTTCTTTCACAAACGGTCACTGAATTTTCAGATTTTTTGGGCAAGTTTTGCGGCGATTTTCCGGCAACTTCCGACCACCAAGACCGCCGAATTTGGATACCGTTGGAAAGCCCACAATGTTCTCTTTAATTACCACCAAAAATCTCCCCATAACTCGGGATTGGGCCGAAATATATCCACGAAGCCGGCTACCTTGGGCGAGTTTGCGGCAATTTTCCGGCAACTTCCGACCACCAATACCGCAGGTTTCGGATACCGTTGGAAAGCCCACAATGTCCTCTTCAATTATCACCAAAACTCTCCTCATAACTCCAAGGGATTCGGCCGGAATAATCCCACGAAGTCAGCTACCAAAAACATCTGAAAATTTGCCCAGTTTAGGTAGCTGACTTCGTGGGTTTATTCCGGCCGAATCCGTTAGAGTTATGGGGAGATTGTTCGTGGTAATTGAAGATGACATTGTGGGCTTTCCAACGGTATTCAAAACCGGTGGTATTGATGATTGGAAGTTGCCGGAATATTGCCGCAAACTCGTCCTAAAAATCTGAAAATCTGGGCAAATTTTTAGATTTTTCGATAGCCGACTTCGTGGGTATATTTCGGTCGAATCCTTTGGGGTTATGGAGAGATTTTTGGTGGTAATTGAAGAGGATATTGTGAGCTTTCCAACGGTATCCAAATTCGACGGTCTTGGTGGTCGGAAGTTGCCGGAAAATCGCAGCAAAACTTGCCCAAAAAATTTGAAAATTCAGTGACCGTTTGTGAAAGAAATTTAAACTTCAGTGACCGTTTCTGCAGGTTTTAAACTTTAGTGACCGTTTTGTGATTTTCGGGTAACTTCAGTGACTGTTTGTGAAATTAACCCTTTTCCATATTTAATATGGACAAGAATCATGCTACACAAATAGGCTCAGCGATAGAGATTAAAAAGTGACAGTGATTAAAAATAGAGAGACACGCGACGTAATATTATTGGACAGTTAAAAAAAAAAAAAAAAAAAGACAAACCTCAGCTACAGCGCCTGTCCCTGCACCTATTTGCAATCCATGTTTGAGTAGCATATGGACAATCAGTTTGTTTCATAATTATTTGGAAAATTATTCTAACATCCTCATAATGATAACATTATTCATTATTTTTTATATAATAATTTAAAATTGACTAGGAACTATTAGGGAGTAAACACTAGTCTCTCCACTAGATTTCCTTTATTAGCCCCAGTTTGAACCACCTTATTTTTTCATTAAAATGAAAAATATGACCATTATCCATCACATCAACATTTAAATTCAAATTTTATATCTCTTGTGTAAGTTCTAATAACGGCTATATTTTTCATTCTCATTTTACAAAAAGGTGGCTCAAATATTCATCCAAAATCCTGTCTCAAATCAACATATTCCCAACAATCCAACGCAGTTCCAAGGGTTTGTTTGAGGCCCATTCTTTCTTTTTTTTTAAATGTATTTTATAATAAGAGAGAGTTTTGGATTTGCATTTAATATTATTTTATTGAACAACGTGTTGTCGTAATTGATCAAATCGCTATTCAATAATACATTTTGATGGAATAAATGAGACGAAAAGGGGATCCCCTTCCGCACGTGAAATCCTTTTATGCCCATCCGCCTAATGTGCTGAAGTGGCTCATGATGATCAGACTATTCCCAAGGAGCCTTACTGATCAAGCTATGGAACTATGTATTGCATTGGAGATCACACGAGGAAGTCAATAGCATATTAGAGTGAGGGAAGGAACAGATTCTCAAACAAGGGCTTGTGTACACAGTATATATCAATGGGCATTTGTGCTTCATCTCACCTGATCTCAAGGCGTGGTGGCGTGGATTCGCCGTCAGCCAAGGTGGTGCACTTAGATGGGCTGCTGCAAGAATTCCAGTGGCGTAATACAGCGGCGGAAGTCCTCTCCCTCAACCGAAACTGCATTTGCAGCTCCGACACCATGTACATCAATTCTCTGCCACCGAAAATGGCCCCCAGACAACGTATTGAAAATTGGCCAAATCTACTTCCTGATGCCAATCTCAAAATCACAAAATCCTCCATCTTTGCAAGACCTTTGTGCCCTAGCCATCAAAGCTAGCACAGAACTTCACAGTTCATCATTTCTTCCTACAAGGGTCCCCATTTGCTTCGACATCGTTTCATTCTAGTGTAATTTCTTGACAGAGCACGTTTGGCCATTCTTAAAAGTATATCAAAAAGTTAATTTTGAAATAGTTTTTTATTTCCAAAAATTCAAATTCAAATTAGTCCTAGACATGACTTGTAAACCAAGAAAGTTTTCGACAAGAACCTGTAATCTAGATTCAAGAATTGAGTCAATGACCACCTCTTCATATAACTAAGCAATCAGATTCAACATAATCAAGAAAGTTTTTGACACAAACATTTAATCCATGTTTGTATTCAAGGATTGAGTTTGGTTACCATCTATTTCATAACTAACCAATCCTAGTTTCGACATGTCTTATAAATAAATCTTAGTTTCAACAGTAATCAAGAAAGTTGACAACACTAATATAAAAAAAACATGGGGATATACATAAATACCATTTCATCCACAACCATAATTCACATCGGGTGTTGAGACACTGGCCTCGAATGGAATTTCGACCCTCTCTTTAACAACACACCTCATTTCACCATTTTCCAACACTGGGACCTTCCCAGGTGGACATTCGAAGGCTGTATCCTTATCATTGTTCCGATGAAGTTGAAATAAGTCCAAAATCTTAAAATGGTTACCCCTTTTTCTTACACTTGGTTCAAAACCAGCCAGACGCAAGATAGAGATCACTCCGATGATAGTAAGTGCTGCTTTGGCTGCTGTACCAACTAATACTCTTGCCCCTTTAAATGGACTCCTTGACTCATTATGCGTCTGGGTTCTATCTGATTTGTAGAAATCTTTTGGCCCACCCCTTATTGACTCGTTTTGAGAAAACTTGTGAGTGGAGAGGAAGGATGAGAGATAGCCATTGTCTGAAACTAGGGAATGAGAAGGCCGGCTTGGATATGGCGGAAGGAGGAGATCGTTGCTGTCCTCTGTTTCACTAGCAAATGAAATAGCCTCATGTATAACGTCCAAGTCCGTGCCTTTATATTCCTTTAGCTCTTTGAGTAACTTTTTCTGGCTGTACTCGATCTCGGCTAAGGCTGCTTCTTTCTCATACCATTGCTGCTGCTGAAGTGCCTAATGAACATAATAAAGAAAGCTTTAGCACTTCTATTGATAAAAAAAGAGAAGGTATACGATAGCTTGTGTCTGCTCAGCTGTCACTTAAATAAAGAAAACCATCAAGTTGGTTGAGCATATAGCAATATATTTATTTACAGCAATCAGCAAGCAAGTTTTTTGAGTCAACTCAAGCTGTGATTGCCTTTGGATTGAGCTATCTTAAGCTCAAGCGCTGTGGAATACTAGTTTGATCCAATTGAGTGAGCTGGCTCACAGATTTAGATATCATAAATTTAATCATCATTAACTTTAACACCGAACATGTTTCCCAAATCAAGCTCAAGCATGAAGTTAGCCCTTGTTTGTTAAAACTTTTTTTGAAAAGCAGTTTTTTTGGAGAATTTGTGGTTAAAAAGTAGGGAAAAGATATGGCAAAATGTGATAAAAGATTCATTTTGGAGAATGCGTGGTGAAAATGCGTGCAGGGAAAAACTTTTCAATTAAGTTTTATAAAACAAGGGCTTAATATTTGTACTTGACCAACTATAAGGCACGTTCAACTCGTTTGCATCCTTACGTACCTAATAATGTGGAAGTGCTATATTCAAAGTTAAGTCAAGGTCACAATAACTTCACGAATCAGCTCTCTCAAACACCGACAATAATTAGCTACAAATAGCCAAAATAGCTTTGCAGATTTGGGTAGTAGCATCTTGAAACATTTTTGATGTCCACATATGACACTTAGCCAGTTGGATGATACTCGGAGCCATATCCCATATGTATAAACCTAAACCCTATTGAGATTTTGCTATAAAGAAAATTTTGGTTTAGGGCATAGATTAGAGCACTGTCTTGAGTTCTTGAGGGGGAGGTGTTTATTGGTGTTCTGTCAACATATTAATAATAACCCTTTAATTTTCATTTTCAGTTTGATACATTACGCAATAATAGTCAAAGTAGCACAGAATCCACTGGCAACAAAATCTAGCAAATATTCACCGAGACAATTTCAAAATTTCATGTACCAATACAAATTCGTTTACGCTAGAAAAGTTTCATTATAATGATGAATCTGTCTTTTCTTCATACAAACATTATATTCAATGCACCTGAATCTTACAATTCATTTCGACTTACAAACAGGAATTATGTTAGTAAACTCTATTCAAAACAATCTCAAAGTTCTTTCTTGGTTTAAAAAACACCAAAACAACTTTTAAGGATCCTCAAATATATATGTTGCACATTCACTGCATTTTAAAGATTTTCCCCAACCACCATTGAATTTTATTTCATTGATCCCACACTCACCATCAACTGCGCCTTGATCACATTTTTCAAATCCTCCTACATTTTATATGTGGTTACATGAACCATCAGAAGAAAAAGGGCACCAGCAAGGAAACCCCTGTCCTCCAAAAATTGAAATTCGAATAGTTGAAAGTGTTTTACGTTGTCACCAATTTCGACCGACCTTTACGGGACTTTTGAAGGAGGGTTGATCGACTCGAAAGATAGAGATATTAGAAAATGTCCTGAGGTGCAATGCTCGGAAATGTTGTAGCTGATTAGTCCAAACAATGTCAATTGACCATGCTCTAAGGCAATCTGCCTTGGCAAAGTTAGACATTGTAGTAATGTGGAATAGTATGAGTACCTACATTTTCAGACACCATGAAGAAACTTCACGATAGGCCAGTGTGTCTATTGTATCCCACTTAGTTTTATTTTCTAAAGATTTCAGCAATTTCACTGTAGACATTGCAGTTTCTAAATTTACAGAGAGGCAACGTATAGTCTTCACTTATTTATCTGCAAATTATTACATTTTTTACCATGCAAGAAAGGAAAAATGTAAAATCTTTCCTACATATCCAGGCCCCAAATTGAACAAAATTTCACCTTTTGCAATATAAGAAAATACCTGAATTATTATTAGCCATGATAAAGCATTAGGCCCTTCTAGGAACTACCCATTGATCCTAAACCCTAGAGTTATGAACTTAATCTCAATTCATTCAATAACAAGAACCCATCTGAAATTTCAAGATTACGGATTTCTTGAAAAAACCCTAAAAATTTCGTTGCAAAATATATAGCTAAATTCAAGATTTAGTTAGAAAATCAAGAAGGCACCTGCAAAGAAGATAGTTGAGCTTCGAGGGATTCAAGGGCATCTCGAATATCGAGAAGATTCTCTGTTTCTTCATCCTCGTTTTCTTGATTTTCTGCATCCGGGTTATCATTTTCTTTCACTCCTTTTTCCACATTAGCAGAAGCTTTGTGAATGCAATTGATGATCTTGGACCTCAACTCTGAGGTTCTTGCCAACACTAGCCCAATTCTATCTTCATCCATCTTAATCCTCTTTCAGTGTTTGTTGTGTGTGTAATTTTTGTTTCAAGTGAATTTTGATAGGTTAGGGAAATGTTTGAAAGTTGCTGCAAAGAAAGGCCAAAACTTATACGATTTCAACAGTTGTGCAAAGGCTGAAAAGAGCCAAAACAATTTGACCTTTTTCTTTCTCAGACCTGAATTATTATTTATGCCTAAAAGAAACTTAGAAATTTTGTATGGCTGAGGATGAATTTAGCAGGTTTCTGCCCACCCCTCTTTTTCTTTGTCCATTTAAATAAATTTAAGTATCTATGTTTGTCTAATTTATGTCCACTTTGCTTTACTTTTTTTTTTTTTTTGAGAAAATGAAACAAGTTTCATTGCATATCGCAATAGCTAACGGTACACGGAGGAAAGACCTCCAACACAAAGCCCTCCAAAGCGGGATTAAGTGTTACCAAGGCAAGAGCCCAAGCTAAAACAATGGTCATCACAACCAACCAAAAAACAAAAACGAGCAACAAACAAACAGAAAAAACTATACAAGACAACTGACCCAACCAAACCCAGGAACCAGAACAGGTGCAAACACATCCGGAATCCAGTTCTTCATTAATCATCAATACACAGCAGCCCTTCACCAAACCGGTGATTGAATACCCAAAACCCGAAGCAAGCACCGCACAACCACCACATCCCAACCAAAAAAGAAACACACCACCAACCAACACACCACCAAATCCAACACAACCAACCACACAACCAACGGACCACCAAAACACAATCAACACACCACCAACACCAACCGACGCCATTTCTATTGGTGGATATTCCGTGCCATTTTTGGGAAAATGGCAACTGTTATATTGTCGATCTAAACAAAATTTCTAATTTTTTATAAAATTTATGTCAAAAAATCCGCGTAACTCACCTATCAATACAAGAGTGTGCTACATGTACATATACAAGGGATATACACTTGTCTCCCTAGACATGTACATCTTCATATGTGATGTACAGCTTCATACGTGAAGCGCATCAAGAAAACCATATGGAGGCAGTTGAAATGAATTCTTTAAATTAATCACATGACAAAAGGAAGTGCTCAAGCTAGTAAAGAAACAGCTAATTACAAACAACACTACAATCTCCACTCTGTCATTTATTAGTGAAGTTGCAGCTATTTGGAATGGCAGTTGAATCAAATTTAGATGCTTTTAAAGATACTATAAACTGGTGATAAACTAGAGAAGCTTGATCAAAAGTTTAGTTATATGATTCATCTGTCATTCAAATCTGCACGATGAAATTTTATCAGACGATGGAGCCTGGAGGTGTGAAGTCTGCGTCACCTCACTGATGACCTTTAGAAAATTGAAAATGTTGGGATCACTTTATGAGTTCATATGAAAGCAAGAACCGGAAAGTAAAATTGTGAGGAATCCATTCGATTTTCTTCCATAGTTTTCCATGCTGAGGCTTCTGAAAGTTCTTTCTCAAAGAGTCGAGCATGGAATGCTCAATCACTTCTGCAATACCAGCAGGATATAAGCCCATCTCCTTTATATAATATTCAACATTCTTTGGCACGAGTAATCTTTGTTCTTTATGTAGCTTGACATTTGACTGAATGTACTCTTCTTTCGCTACTTCCAGTTCTTGGAAAACTTTTTTGGGTGTATATAAACGAACCTGCAAAAGATTACAAGTTATTTTGAAGAAAATTGGTAGCACAGTCCACCTTACTAATCAAGTGCATGTGCTTGACAGGATTAAACGCTAGAATTAACGAAATTTTAACTTATTTTTCTTGTTAATATTGTCTGTGCTGCATAGTCCACTTTACTAAACAAGCCACGAGAATTTTAAAACAAGGAGTTATTAGCTCATGGCTAAAAAATTCAATGCTTACTGCTGGATCCGATTGACATCCCAAGCAGAGTGCAAAGTGTAGACGAGCTTCTGGATGCTGTATTGCATATGCCTTCTGAGAGTCTCCGGCTTTAAACTTTGCCTTGGGAAAGAATAATGATTGTAGCCACTACAAGTAAATTTTGCGTTTCATTATTCTATGAAGACATGTTAGTTTAAACTTTTTTGAGTTGCATGAAAATTGAGAAAAATCTTAGCTAAATATACAAGAACATTAAGCGAGTAATTTTGTAAACTAATTTCGGGTTTACTTGAGCTGGACGTGGTAATCTGCATCCCAAAATAGAACTCTGCATTATGTCAATGCTTACAGTATGACCTCCAATGTTATATGCAGCCTGGATCGTGTGAGAAGGTATTTAGACGAAGAAGAAAACATAGAAATGAAAGAATATGCCACAATTCTTCAGAAATTATAAATAGCTTCTTGTTACCTTGAGGACGAGAGAGAACCTCTTAAGATTTCCTCGTGGAATACCGTAAACCAAAAATGCCTGTTGCATAAATGAGTCTCACATGATTTCTTCCTCATACTGTAGGATAATAAAAATGGAAAAAACTGAATTCTTACGTGCATCACCAGTGCGTTGTGAACATTAATCCAGAAAGCTAATTTCTCTTCGTGCTTCAGTTTCCCGGGATCAACTTTTGCCA
This sequence comes from Fraxinus americana, assembly GCA_035079005.1. Classification (NCBI taxonomy): domain Eukaryota; kingdom Viridiplantae; phylum Streptophyta; class Magnoliopsida; order Lamiales; family Oleaceae; genus Fraxinus; species Fraxinus americana. The sequence continues at coordinate 9,249,235 of CM068714.1, forward strand.
ACTTAGAAATGAGAAACCTGAAATCAAGTAGTAACGATGTTTCAGAGATACGACAACTTTTAAAGGACTAAGAGCGTCTTTGGCTAAGCTTAAAAGTAGCCAAACACAGTAAATTCAAATCCAGATTGAAAACTGTGTTGATATTAACAAGTCAGAATCAAGTAACATATAATCTCACTTCAAGTTGTTAACTCAAAAGAGATAAGCAGCAGCGCAAATACGTAGAAACTAGAAGATTAAGTACCTAAAATTTTGTAGCAGGTCTTCAACAGCATTTAGTCTTTGGCTATCTCTAAGAATGCTTCGAACTTCAACCATTGCGAAGAAAGGACCAGAAAATTCTTTAGATGCTCCAATATAGAAAGTACTGTTCATCCATGTATTTTCTTCACATTGCCTCAGAGAAAATTTACTCACTGGGGATGAATGTGAAATAGCTGAACTGAATTCGGGATTGATCAAAGGTGAGTCAGAGAGATGAAAATATATAGTTGACATGCACTTAATCATCTCCTCGGAAAGCCAATTAGGTGTTTCTCGAGCACGATCAGGAAAACTGGAATCAGGTTGCTCTACCAAACTGGCACTCGAAGTCGAGCCCTGAGCCCTCTGGTAAAAAGCCACAACAATACACAATTTAATAGTCTTTAACTAAATTTCATCTTTTAAAAGTTACTTTTAAGCTACCTTTCTTTGCCACTACCTCCAACATTGATAAAGGTAAAGAATGGTACAAGTCTACAGCTTCAGAAATAGTTTGAGACGGAGAAGTTCTGTAAGCACAAGTCGAACGCTGAGATAGTGACGATTGGCTTCTGCCTAAACCAGTATCAACCAGCGTTTCTGCTCCCAAAATGTCATTGCATTTCATATGTAAATTGTTGCTTGAATCTTGAGGTGGCACAAACGGGACTGAACTTTCTTTCACTGATGTTAAACCCGGTTTCGAAAACTCCGGTAACATCCATTTAAGAGTTACTAAATTTGAGTTTTCTTGTTCGTCCATTGTAGGCAAGGTCGAAAACCTTTTGGAAAACGCTCTCCTATACAATGATAGAAGATATTTCTCTAAGTATGCAACTTCCATTTCCAAAACAGCAATTTCTTGTATGAGATCACCAGCAGTCTGTACACAAGCAAGAATGACGAGCAGTATTTAAGTCGCAGCAATTTAAGGAAAGAAGAAAAGAAGCTCATGAAAGTAGTTTACTTGATTTCATTTTTCAATTCTCGCAAGCACATTATTAGAAGTTAATATTGAGTTTTTCATGTTAAGCTAACACCATAAAGAACTAAGAGAACACCTGGTTAAGTGATTTATACGTTGGATCGTCCAAGAGAGGTTGGTAATTCATTGCTTTCTCGAGTGCAGTCCTTACTACAATTTGGTCCTCCAGTTGTTTCTGAAGCTGTAAAATCTACAAAAGAGTGAGCAGGGCATCACAAACCAGTTATAAATGTGCGTTTCTGATCGGAAAACGTCTTATTGCAAGTGTTTTTTTGTTAAAAATAAGCTGCACAACATGAAAAGTAACAAGATTACCTCTTCTTCCAAAAAAATTTGAGCCTCGCCTGGGGGCAATTGTCTCTTCTTGGCTTCAAAGTTTTTCAAATGCTCCATTGCCAGAGTGAGATAACTTCCAACTCAATACGGAACTTGATTGATGAAATTTTCACCAAAACAAATTGGTAAGAAGCCTTGCAGGTGCTGAACTTTTCTTCCCCAGCTCTGACCTGGTTTAATCATTAAAAGTCGAAATCCAGACTATTTTAAGCTAAACATTTATTGAATTAGACAAATTACACTTCAAAGCTCCCATTTTAACTCTACAAGATATGGCAAAAGTTTTCTCACAGTACAATCCTGGGAGAACTAACACTATCACAAGGAGTAAAACTAGCCATAGTCGACAAGAAGACGGCTATCACTCTATGAAACTCTAGATCCTCAGCTGAGTGAAACTGTCCCCCCGACCGCCCAGCCTAAGCGCCTTAGCGCGAAATAGCAATAGAGCATTTCCTAATCTACTATTGTGAAGGCATAAATAAATCTCCTAATATCATGGAGCAGGAGATTAAAGGCATGGACATTCCCAGTGCCGCCTTAGACAGATATTCTTTTAGCAGTTAAGTGACTCGGATCAACTACACATGACGATTCTTGCACATTTTGACAATTCAACTAATAAGAACCTTTTTTCAATTACTCATATCAAAAAGGAGATTGATTATAAGACCTAAATCTTTCCTATTTTTCTTGCAAATGCCTTAGGGTAAAGATTAGACAGTTTATAAAGGTCAAAAAGGAAAAGAAACGTACCTTTGTTAGGACTTGAAATGTTCAAATCCATGTATTGTAAAAATTTGAAATGATGCAAATTCCTTCATAAATATAGAATCCCAACAAAAATCTGTGACCCCATTCGTGAAATTTCTCTGGAACAACATTAAATGCATTAACTGCATATCCAACAGAAAGTGACAAGGGTTCAAACAGAATAAAAAAGTGTACAAGAAAGGTCCAAGAAACATTAAATTTGGTAACAACAAGAAATATGCTGCTGCATCCTCCGTTTCTGAGAAATAATGGTACATTTCAGTAATAGAGAGAGAGAATTCACACGCAGACATACACACTTACATGAATTCTTGGAAAGCTGAAACAGAATCTACCGTTGTAATGACCAAATGGGTTCAAAATGATATTGTCAATTTGAAAGACAGTAACTTAATCTTTTGTAAGTACCACTCCACATTCTAATTTATAGCAAGTCTCAAGCCATGTAATTGTTTACACCAACATACATGTTATGCGCTGGACTACGTGAAGCTTAATTGTATTGTACACTCATCTTCTTCTCGAAGATGGATTGAGAGAAAGTTTAGTTGGAAACTTACGCACCAGTGAGTGAGCGTGACGTTATGTTTTGGTTTGGTTTAGCCCCCATTTGATGCCCTTTAAAATTATAATTTATTTTTCTCTCAATTCTTATCAATTACACATCTTTCAATAAAATAATATTACATGTTAACTCAATTTTTTTTCCCTTTTTTAACCATACATTCTTCAAAAAAATACTTCAAAAAATTATGATCTAAATGATTGGGGACAAACGAGGCTTAATATTATCCTTGTAATAAAGGGGTTACTGTTTATTTTTTGACTGGTGGGTCAGCAATGGCACCTTTGGTGTGGCTTTTGGAATGTAAGTTCAAGGCTTTTTTGTGCATTAAAAGAAGTAAATTTGGTGGACTTGGCTTTACATTCAAGAAAGTCCATGGGCATTTAATGCCTGGGTATTGAAAAGGGGACTCTTTGTATATATGGCCAAAGCAAGGGGTTCAGGGAATATTTGGGGTCATTTATCTTACCTCTGCAATATCACACCATATTCTAGCCAAAATAAAGGTCATCCAAAAAGTATGATTCTTGTGATTAGTGATACCATAGGAAAGTTTAACATTAAAGTTTCTTTTATGATTCAACTACATTAATTTTGTAAAACATTTGGTGATTAAAAACGAGCTAATCATAAGTTGCCAGTGCTAAACATAATTTAAAGATGGATTATAGTAATCTTAGGCCGAAACCCATCTGTCATTCATAGAGAGAAAAGAAAGATTCTCAAGAACTTTTTTGATATGATTCATGTATTTCTCACGTCCAATAGTCGGAGCATTGAGGAATATCCAGAAAGAAATTTAAAAAATCAATATGATTCTATCTCCTTGTGCTAGAATCATAGATGAATCTAATTCAATTTCATCTCGAATGGGTTTGAATTATCACATTCTCCTTAAAATAATTTTCGCGCTAGTCATGTAAAAACTACAAGATCGAGATCAAACAGATAATCCGCCAGTACAATTAACTAAGGTTATTGGCACACCAATCGTGCATTGAATGGTTGCATACAGTTGGGAAAAAAAGTAGTTTACATTGCATACAGTTGGGAAAAAAAGTAGTTTACATTGGGGTTTGAAGTACATAAAAAGGGCTGAAAGTTGAAGGTCAAAACAAAAGGAAAAAGGAAAATTTCAAAGTGAGATGACACCTCCTCGTGTGTGCTTTGCCACTGCCAAATCCTTCCTTATCTATACAAAAATTAGAAGATCAAAAAGGTTCAACATTTTGTCAGTCACAGCTCACAAAAAGTTTAGTAAAGGAGATTTTTTAACTTTTTCATAAGACTTTAGTGCTAATGCCTAATTGCAAGCCAAGAAGACCATATTCTTGTTAAAGTTCAGACACTTTCAACTTACATTTGCCTCTGTCAACTAATAAATATTGTAAATTGTTTATAAGACACCAATATGAAAAGGTGCACCCAATAGAGGAAAAAGGTTTTGTATCTTTTCGGTGTCAAGAAAATTGACGGATGAAAAATTTACAATTAAAACGAGATTTTTGTAACGGCTAAGTTTTAAGTTTTTAATTTCTTATAAAGGCATATCTTGTCATCCTATGTACAAATTGGGTTTGAAGTTGAATATATTTGAAGTACTCGTAACAATCATATAAGAGAAGGCGCTCCATCTTGGGCAATCCTGGAAGAGGATGACAAAATTGACTTGAAGAGGGACAGATTGTAACGACTACTTCTGAGTCTCATATTATTTATAAAAGGTTTTATATATATGAAAACTCTCTCATAAAATAATGTGCTTGACTTGATAGAGTTCATGTAATTTTGTCATTGTTGGGAGATGAATCAACAGGATGTCAGGATTGGCATATCAATGAATTTTAATTAGTAAATAATTGATTATGATTAGCATTAATTTTCAAAAAGAATCTGCCAGACATACTATCTTAACATTTAGTACATAGATTACTTGGAATCAGTGTGCAAGAGATTTTATTTATTCTATCACAATGCAAATTAATTGATTTTTGTGCAGATTAATTTAAAAAAAACTGTACAGAAGGTCAAACAAACATCAGAAAAATGACATATTTAATTAAATTCTGCTTCAAATAAATAAAAAAAATCCACAAAAAGACACCAAAGCGAACTTTCCAAAGGCGTTCCAGTCAACGAAGTCAATGCCCGAAGTAGGGAATCTACGAAGCTCTTTAATTCAGAAAACTATTTTCTAATAATTATTATTTTTTAAATAAAGAAATTCCCACTTGAGCTGATGGGCCTAATAGGCCAAATGGCCAAAATATATCATGGCCCAAGAAGGAATTGTGTGTACCAAAATGGGTTGATCAAAAGAGAAAGTCAGGAAAAAGTTGAAACATTCTAGGAATCAGTATCAACTCGGGAAAACTTGACCTCTAGCACGTTGCAAATTTGTATATAAGTTCACTTCAGAGCCTAAGTGTTAGGAATATTGTGCCTAACTCCACCTAATAAAATCGGTTTATTAGGGGAGGATTGTCATCACCTTAGTAAGTGGATCATTTATATTTTTCCAGTCAATGTGGGATTCTAATACGCCCCCTCACGCACAGCGTGGACCATGCCAAACAATTGTGAACAAATCGATATTAGGTGACACCCAACATTGCATAATTGGGTCTAACTCTAGTACCATGTTAGAAATATTGACCGTAACTTCACCTAATAAAACCGGCTTATTAGGGGAGGATTGTCATCACTTTATTAAGTAGATCATTTATATTTTCCCAAGTAATGTGGGATTCTAATATTAAGCGTTTGTTTGGCATAACTTAGGGTATGTTTGATTGCAAAGGTGGAAAGAAAATGTTTTATAGGAAATTAAATTGCCTAGAAATTGTTTTACTGGGAATTGTAATTAATTGTGTTTGATTGGTATAACTTTCCACTTGGAAAATATTGAAAGTTTGGTGTCTGTTTGACTTCGTTTTTCATGGAAATTGTCCATGAAAGTGATGATTTTTTCTACCATTGGATCTGGAATTTGTTTCAATTGCAAAAAATAAAAAACTAAAAAAATTACTATACCAAATACCATTCGTTTGACTTTATTTTGTATGTAAATTGTCAATAAAAATGATAAATTTTTTTTACCATTGCATCTAGAATACTTTTCAATTGCCCAAAAAAAAAAAAAAAAAGACCACACCTGGAAAATGGATTCTTACCAAAATCTAAAGAAAACAAATTCATCATTTCTAAGGAAAACTGGGCGCGTGAGTTTAGGTGGGAAAAGTAATTCCATGAAAAAGATTTGGCATCAAACATTCACTAAGGCCGTGTTTTCATGGGAAGTGGGAAAATATTTTCCACTTTCCACTTTTTTGGCTGTTTGATATGCGAAATTTTCCACGGAAAATATTTTCCTACTTTTCCTCACACGTGTGCATTTTTCCGGTTTTTGATGAAAATGTTTTCCCGTCTTTTTGGTGGAAAAATATTTTCCTAGCTGGCTTGAATTTTTTTTTTTTTTTTTTTTTTTCCAATGGAAACAAATGTCATAACCAATGGTAAAAAAAATTTCACTTTAATGGACAATTTTCATGTAAAACAAATTCAAACGAACGCTAAACTTTGATGGAAAAAATGATTTTTTAGAAAACAATTTTTTTTTTCTTTTTTTTTTTTTTTACTTTTTGGCAATGGAAACAAATTTTATAACCAATTGTGGAAAAAAATATCACTTTAATGGACAATTTCTATGTAAAATAAAGCCAAACGAATAGAAATTTTAAAAATTTTCCGGATGGAAAATTATACCAATCAAACACACTTGAATTGATTTTCCCTACAAAACATTTTCTAGGCAAATCTTTTCCCTGTAAAACATTTTCTTTCCACCCTTGCAATCAAACGCACCCTAAAGGTGGGAAAAGGAAAATCTTTTCCAACTTCCATGGAAAATGTAACATATCAAACAGGGCCTAAAAAATCATTTTTCTTTAAACTCATTTTCAATCACCCCATTCTTCCAATAAAATAATTTGGCATATGGACCCATAATTTTTCATACTATTTAACCACACATTCTTTTAAAAAAATCATTTTCCACTTCAAATAATCGCTCTCCCAAACAAACACTAAGGGTCCGTTTGATAGGCAAATGTAGAAAGGAATTCTAATTTCATATTAGTTGGAAAATATTTTCCACGTGAGAAATTATACTAATCAAACACAATTAATTGACAATTTCCAGGAAAACAATTCTAGATAATTCAATTCCCTGTAATTCATTTTCTTTCCACCCAAATTCCACTATTGCAATCAAACGGACCCTCAATGTTTTTAGATAACTGAAATGAACATGCAAATTTGGAAAGTCTCCACCGCTGTACCAATTCAATGAAGTTTTTATAAATTCTGTTTAGCACACTCATCCATGTTCCAAATGAAATGATCATCGAGCTTAAGTTAGATTGTGAATGATGACCAGCTAGTCAATGTTTTGCAGGGCCAAAGATCATTAGACTACTACATTGTAGATGCTGAAAAGGTTGATGTACAATTTTCAGAGAGCTGAGAATTTCCACAACCCACCTCCAAAATCTGTTTATTAAACCATATTATTGTATCAAATTCACTTCTTTGAAAGGGAAATTATTACGTACAACAGCAAATAAGAGGAACTACAGAAGAATCGAGTTTTATGAGTTGAAGAAAGAGGTGACGAAAATGAGAGGAATCTTTGAAACACCCATAATGTTCTTCTTTAGCAAACCTTGAACTTCACGGTTATTTATCAATATATGAATAATGTGTTATTAAAGGTATTCAAGCTGAAATATTATTCTACACGTAAAATATCTTACAACTTTTTGCTATGTCATTATAGTTAAGCTTTGCAACATTAAGCCTTATTCACAACTATGTAATTCCTTCTTCTTCGCTACACTGTTTATTACTAGATCTATCAAGTGATTGTGTCACAATTGTAGTAACATAGAAGTGTAAGATTGAGTCGAAGACACACCTCCCTATAACTTAAGCTTTTAAAAGAAGTTGTTCAGTATAATATCAAAGCAAATAAAGATCATCTATTCAAGTCTCCCCGCAACCCAAATTTTTTGAGCCTACACATGAGGATGTGTTTTGAGAAACTAGAATTATGATAAACAAATTATCTCCCACTCAATTGTCTAAGCATCTAGATGGCGTAGTTCGATAGAATTGCAGAAATTGAGATTTTACTATATTCAGAAAATCTTGAATCTAAAGGCCTGTCCAAAATTATCTAAATTCAATACCAGTAAATGATAGACTTTCCAAAACATTGGCCCTAACCTTCATGGCTAAAATTTAAAAGGGGATGGATACAAAATCCATGCTATTTGATTGCATACATTTAAAAGAGGATCAGAATGGAAGTTGATCAGAAGTAAGGTTATAACTTTCAGTCGCAATATGAAATGTATCAACATGATCAACAAAAACGACTAGCGTTACATCCAAAATGACAAAAAGCAACACTCGGAAAATATTCCGCCTTTTTGAATTGCTCAAATCTCACATATTTTGTTATGAAACATCAGTATATTCGCTCAGATTTAGTTACACTTATGGTTACTTCCATCCAATGGGCTTCACATATGGTTCTCTAGTAGCTTTCTTTGAGGTCAAGGCTTCGAAGGTATAGGAGAACTTGGCGGCTTCAAGTCCTCATACCTATTCGATGGAACAAAGATGAAGTAAAACCATCAGTTCATATGGAACAAGATGTGAAAGTATTTTCACCTAGATATACATGCAAAATGAAAAACTCGAGAGCATATGTGATGCATAATACTGAATAGAATTTGACAATAAAATTGGCAAGATTATAACTTCTTTTTATTTCCTAATGTTGTCTATTACGGTCAAATCCTCCTTACCAAATGTGCCACAAACATCACTGACAAGAAATGGACTTACATTACATAAGGTGAAAGGGGTCTTGGTTTTGATTCAGTATGTTCCTTAACATTCCCTGAGTTGTCAGCAAGATTCTCAGATACGTTGTTCACTGATATCATTGGCACATTAGGAGATGGTGATGAAGGGGGCTTGAGGTCCTCGTACCTGACATATAAAATGTTGTCCGTATCAAATATTTCGGCCTCGTTAAACAAATTAAATACCCATATCAGAAATATAAAGTTAATCCCTAAATATCATGCTACAATATTTTTCAAAGTAGAGACTACAAATGTGTCAAAACTTTTCAAAAGAAAATCCATCATGAACTCACGCAGGGTACGGTGAGAGATCAGACGCAATATCAGAGGTACTTCTACTCTTTGCAACATCATTTCCCCTGCTAAGCTCTGGTGCCGTTTCTGCCAAAGTTGGGGCACTAGAAGGTTTCTTTTTGGAACCACTCGGTGTTGGAGTGGGAGAGCTTGGTGGTTTCAAGTCTTCATAACTGTAAGCATCAAATCATTGGGTATATTAGTGATTCTGTATCTAAGAAAGGGAACATAAATAAGCAAACACTAACGCAGTGTTAAGGAGATAAAGGCTGGGTTTTCGTCTCTTCTAAATTTGCCAATTTAAGATCAGACGCATCAGATTCTGCTCCTGTGGTTTCACTAGCTCCAGAGTCTGCCGAAGCAGATGTTGAGACCGTTAAGATTTGGGGATTCCATCTTAAAAGGTCAACCTCATTAAGAGGAGTAATCCAAACCCTTTATAAATTAGTCTATATTTTTATCTTTATTCGATGTGAAATTCTATCCCTTAACATGCTCCCGCAAGATAGTGACTCGTTTGAGCATATCAATCTTGAAATCTGTGTGCTCAATTTTTTTGAGTCTTAATTGGATTGAATTGCTCGTTGGAGCTTAATAGGCTATGATACTATGTTAAAATTTGGGGGTCCATCTTAAATGTCAACCTTATTAAGAGGAGTAATCCAAACCCTTTATAAATTAGTCTATGTTTTCATCTTTATTCGATATAGGATTATATCCCTTAATAAAGACTTGTTTCACTACATCGGTAGCTTCTTTGCAAGCACTAGGTGGATTTGGTGCAGGAGATGAAGGTGGCTCCAGATCCTCGTAACTACAATGACAACAAGGATAAGATTTTTGGTGATTTTGTGGATGTCATAAATTCCTATGTTTAACAGTATACATTGGACATGATCAAAGAGTTCAAGCTTAGAGAAACGACAAATATCATCAATCTTGACCAGTATCTTACTTTATGTATGGTGATGAATGAATTGTTTTCTTCACTTCAACCAGAAGAGGTCCATTTTCTAAGGTGGTACTTGAAGTTTCCGAAGAATTGACCTCAATAGACAAAGGGGCGACGTTAGATGCTACAGGAGTGGCCTCTGCATTACTTGATATGGGAACACTTGCACCAATACTCATATAAATAATCGCCCCCTACGTGGCAGACAGATTTGAGGGCACATACCCTACCTGGCGACACAGACGACCCTATTATAAGCATGGAGACGACCCTTTCCCATGGAACGAAATCGGACCGACCCCATTTGGGCAGACGCTCCATGTAGGAGCCGGTCCTGACGAAGCGATGACGAGATCCCTAATAGATCTTGTGGTGAAGTGATTGACATCAAAATTCACTGTCAACGCCTCATCTGTATACCTACACGGTCAAATCCCACTTGCACAAACTAGGACTTACAGATGCGAAAGGGGTCCTAGCATTTAATGCCTTGATTGACTAATTGATGCGTGCGACAAGAAGGGCCAACCAATTCGATGAGGCCACGTGCCCTATCATCCAAGGGATCTCGTTTTTACTACTCAAGTATAAAAGCTCACAAGGTGAATGCAAGTTTAGACTCTCAAGCCTATACCCTTGCTACATAAACTTTTAGTATTCTACTCCCAAACCGACCCCGTTTTTCGATTGGAGGCTCACGTTCTAAGCTCACCCACACCCTAAATTGTTCACCTAGCTGGCTCAACCGTTTAACTAACACCTAGCTCAAGTGTGTTAGGATTTAGCTTACATGAACATGAGAGGTTTTGGGATCTGTTGGCCACATCATTGATACATTATTTGGGGTCAACAGCTCTTATAATGCAATAAACATCAATAGGACTCACACAATATATGGAGAAAGCGGTGTTGTTGAGGTTGCCTTCATTTCTTTAGGTTTTTCCTCTGCAGAAGTGCTTGGGATCTCAGAGGTGATATTGTCGGGAACTTCAAGCTGGGGTCCATCTGCATCATCTGATTCCTAAAAACAACTCCTCATAAAATCTTTATCAAATGATTAAATTTGAGAGCATATTTTAGCAGCTAAATTTCTTATCAATATAGAAAAGGCCTTGTGAATTCAAAATGTATGAGTTTCACGTTTTAATGACAACAGAAACCCAATTAGTATTGTAGGTTAATAATTCTATGAATTATCCTAGTAAAAATGAATGCGCATGATCCACAGAAGTGTATGCCATCAGAAATTACCTTGAATGGGTAAATTTCTTCACGTTGGGAAGGGATCTTTTTGAGGAGCTCTCCCATGGAAGTCAGTGGTGCTGTAGTTTCTGCAATTACTTCCACAACTTTACAGTACGAAAGGTTACGGTTTTTGGCCATGAATGCCATTAACTCAGCTACCTGATATTAAACAATGAAAAATAGTTTCATCCAGTATACAATAAAGTGAAGCCTCTTCTGTTTATTTTTAAGAACAGAAAAGGCTGCATCATATTATCATAGTATAACGTTCTTGTGGGCGACACTTCCTAATTCATATGAAGACAAAAGAAACCTGCAGATTTGATACTTGGCCACCGAATAAAGTATCCTCTTGTGACAAAGCAATATTGTGAGTTTCCTTGTATGAATCAGTAGGTCGCTCCATTCCTCCAGGTCTCACTATCTGCAATAGTAGCATATATATATATATCAAGAATGTGCCATTTCTTATCTTCCAAAAGCATTTACCATTGTCCAAATGAACTCACTGTGTAAGGGAGACCACTGGCAAGTAGGGCTTCTTCTGCTTTCCTTTTCCAACAAAGGACTCCCCAAAACAAACTTTGGCCACAGAAGTAGATGAAGGTGAATAAGTTAAAAACCAAATGCGGAGTATTTATGAGCAAATCTCTAGTTGGCAGCCCAATAACTTTTGCTACAGTTCAGAAACTTTTCCATTTGAATAGGAAAAAATCCGCACTTACTTCAAGATAGCCGCGGGAAATCCAAATTTGTTTGTTCCCAGAGATGTCAGCAAAATGAAGTGATCAACTTTTGCAGAAGCCGCTGCATGGAAAACAGTGGTTATCGTTGCAGCTTTTTCGCTGATATAAGTTACATAAGTTTCATCGATGGAAGAATATAGACCAACCCTGCTATTCTTTTTAATCCGATAGCATCCGCATACCTAAACCCGAAATTTTTCTTACCTGCATCAATCAGATTTTTCGTTGCCTGGTAGTCAATCCGATAGGGTCCAGTTACATCAAAAACCTCCTTCTCGCTGGCGCCAATACAACATAGAACAATTGATGCATTGCCCAGTGCAGGACCAATCTGATTTTTTTTCTCCAGATCACATTCCACAAGTTCAAGCTTATCTATAGCTGGGCTAAAGACCAAAGGAATTATGTGACATGAAATCAACAGACAAACACGAGTGCAAACATAGGAAGGAAAAAGTCATTCTCGTGTCTATGAGCAATCAAAATCTCATATATAAAATAAATTCTTAAAGCTCGTCTATCATACGTTGAATTTCTCCTGCCACGTCCCCAAGCTTCATACTTTTAACGCTCTGTTAGGACAAAAAGGAAGTTTCCAGTGAATAAGGATCGGAAATACTGCCCTTATGTTAACCGTTCCACTAAATAGAGCTCATACTTGCACAAGAGATTCCGCTCTCTGAATATTCCTAACACCTGCTCGAACTTTAAATCCTAATTTCAAAAGCTCCCTGCAGAAAACTAAGACTGTTATCGATTATAGATCAAAAGTTCATAGTCCTTAAGCTTCATACACAAGCAGTGAAGTCAAAATTAACGACCTTACAGCTCGTGAACCAACTCTACCAGTCGCACCAGCGACAAAAACAAGATTGCTGTCCTTTAGACCAGCATCAATTGAAGTTGCATTGGGTGCCTCCAAGCTGGATTTCACGGTGCCTTGTGGAAGAACATCAAAGTCCATATTTTATGACGTATTAAATATTTCAAAACACAGAAAGAACTACAAAGGGAATCAACTTGTTCCCTTTCATTATGAAGACGGTCCTCATTCACTGGTCATGCATGCGTTTTCTCATATGACATGTTCTGTTGGAGGACTGGATTCTTACACTGTTCGGTCATATCCAATACTGTGTACTAATCATGCACTTATCGCACAGTTTATCTTGACTAATGAATCAAGACATGGATATTGTTTCCTAACCAACTAAATAGGCAATTTTTTTCCAAGATTCAAGTCCAAAATTGAGTGGCCTCCAGTAGCTTGAGAAACCAAACTACTTATCAAATCGTGAAATTGATTCTCGAATGTGATATATCTAATAAACGAAATTAACAAGTACAATTCACTATTCCTATTCATGTTTTCACATATTTTTAGCTTTTCTAAAGTGCCACCGAGTAAGTGGCGTTTAAGCACGGCCAAACACGTCAAAGAGGTTAAATCCGAGTACAGAAGGCTCCACTATAGCACAAATAAGTAAGAAAATAAACAGCATTGTAGGAATACCGTACCTGAAGCTTGAGGCCTAAAATCAATAAATTTAAGCCTTCTCGCATCTGGGCAGTTTCTCTTATTATTGATAAATTTGACAACGGTGTGCCCACATAGAAATGGTTTTTCGATCAAACCAGTTCGAGGAATGCTGCTTACTGCAGGTGATTGAACGCAACGTAGAAGCCCCATCGCAGGCAAACTCTGTTATGCCACAAAATTTGATGATCAAAGGTTATCTAGAAAAATTGATATTGCATTATCCAACACAGGCTACAAGATGTCATGGTCCCGCTAACAAAAAGGAAATTGCGGCCACATATATATTATTTCGAAAATATTATATCAATGAGTTTAATAAAGGGTTAATTTCACAAATGGTCACTGAAGTTACAGCAAAATTTCAAAATGGTCACTGAAATTTCAAACTTGCATAAATGGTCACTCAACTTTCAGTCACTTTCAAAAATAGTCACTGAGCAAAATTAAGGGACTTCTTTGTTCTAATTGAAACCCAAATTAACAAACACAGGCCCCTTCAAAATTGGAGGACCTGAAGTGCAAATTCATTTTCTGAGCCTCATCTCTGACAGTACAAAGGCACCAAAATTCCGATGACTTCCGGCCACCCAAACCGCCAGATTTGGATACCATTGGAAAGCCTTTAACCCCTCCATCAATTACCAACAAACCCCTCCAAATTTCATCAAGTAATCTGGCCGGAATTCAAGCTCAAAATTAGTTGTCAAAAAATCTGAAAAACGTCGGAAACACCACCTCCGGCCACCCCCATGACCGGATCTCACCATTGGTAGAAAGCCCACACATAGACGACCTCAACCATGGATTCAATTCATCCCAAACAAGAACTCAACAGCTCCAATTTTGCCCAGAAAAATGGCAGTCGCGAAGCTCGCGACAACGCACTGGAGAACAACGAATTCCAGCGCCGATCCGGCGAACCAGGGTGGCGCACCACCTGGGCTGGGTGTGCCCTCACCTGGTGCGTCTAGCCCAGCCATGGGTCTCCCCCAATTTGACCCCAATCAAAACGAATTTGGATCTGAAGCTGAAGTGTTCGCTGGCTTGAACTCGCGAGAGCAGAAAACGAGTTCAGATCCAAATTCGTTTTGATTCGTGCCAAATTGGTGAAGACCCATTACTGGGGCTAGGTGTGCCATGTGAAGACACACCTAACCCCGTTGGTGTGAGCCCCTGGTTCGCCGGATTGTCGTCGGAAATTGCAGCCAACAGTGCGCTGTCGCGAACTTCGCAAAAATCTGTTTTTTATTTTCTTCGATTTCTTCCAAATTTGTGGGTCAAATTTCATGATATTTGGATGTAATGGAAGCTAATGTTATGGGCAAGACATTGGTACCAAAATCCGGTGGTTTGCATCGCGGGAATTTAACAGATTTTTTGCAATTCTAGAGATAAAGGGAGAGCATTTTGAAGTTGAGGTCCTCCAACTTTTACGTAACCGTGTTTTGGTGTTTTAGGTTTCAATTAGAACAAGAAAGTCCTAAAACTAATTTCAGTGACCATTTTTGAAAGTGACTGAAAGTTGAGTGACCGTTTATGTAAGTTTGGAACTTCAGTGACCATTTTGAAATTTTGCTGGAACTTGAGTGATCATTTCTGAAATTAACCCGTTTAATAAATAATTTTTTAGTTGACAGAAGTAGCTACGGCTTTACTTCAATTCCAATTTCAATGGCATTTAAAAGTGTTTTTAATTTTATTCTAATATATTTCACTAATAAAATGAATTAAAGTTTAGATGTCCCAATAATTTGTAAGATTATTCTATTTGTACATCAAATGTTACACCAATTATATGGTGCGACTTGTACAGTATGTAACTCTTGATGTATATGTAACAAAGTTCTAATTTGTAAATTATATTGGAAGCATTTAATAAATTTAAAGGATTTCCACCTTACAAAAATATCGAGTTCTCTAAAAAATTATCACGACTCTCAAATGTTAATAAATTTCAAGCCTACAAAAATAAGATCAAATTATTTAGGGAAATTTGACAAAAATAAAACAAATTCAATTCGATTACATAAAAAATTAAGCCCCCGTTTGTTAGCCATTATAAAGAGAAATTGAGAAAAAAATGATGTTTCGAATAGCGATTTTTTTCGAAAATATTTTATTAAAAAGTAGGGAAATTTTTTGAATTTACGAACAGAATATTTTATTATATGAATGTGTTGAAAATGAGTACGAGAAATAAATAATTTTTTTTAATGAGAGTTAAATAGGGGCTAAAAATATAAAATTAAATAGAAATAAAATATCACATTTTCAGAAGTGGAGAAAAAAATAAAATAAAGAATTCAATTTAATATGGAAATTCGAAATTGAATGTTTATTCTAGACAGCTAAGAACAAAAAATGAATTAGTTCATTCTCCTAACTAAACTAGTGATGGCAATTCGAACTATGAAAACCTAAAACTGTTGTTAATCGAACCGAATGAGGCGAAAAAAATCGAACCGATGGTGCAATGAGGTGGTTATGATTTTTATTTTAATGACCTAATTCGTGGTGGGGCGGGTATAGTATTTAACAACGGTGCCCTGTCCCGAACCGATTATCTGCTAAAACAAATAAATTTAATTGGACAATTTTTTTTTTTGGACAACCCCAGTTAAAAAATTGAGTCCATTAACCATTACCCACAAGGCCCCCGCCTCAGGCCCAGAATTTTTGAAGGCCCAATTTTTTCAAAAAATTTTAAAATTAACCTAAAACTTCCGTCAACACTTCAAAGAATCAAAATTAACCTAAAACTTCCTTCCACGGCTCCACAACGGCGCTGAGCGAGGCAGTCCAAAGACGGGACACGGACGACGGCAGACGCCTTCAGCGGTTCAGCCCTTCAAGCCAGACGGAAGAACTAGAAGCTGTGCAACCTGTGCTGCTGTAGCCTGAGTCCTGACAGCCAGTCGTGTGCCTTCCGACCGTGACTCCGCAGTCCGCCCGTCCGATGTACAGTGAAGGTGATTTCTTCAATTCTTCTCCTCAATTAACCATTGAATTTGATGACCTCACCAAATCCAAATCCAAAACAAGAACAATTAAACAAATACCCTGGGTCACTGTCTACCTAACTAAGCGTATTCAATTTCTGTGATTTCTTCAATTCTTTTTCGATAATGTTATTTTTATAAGTTTATTTACAATATTTTTTGATAATGTGTATTGTGATTTTGTGAATACTGAGCCTAATATTTTATTGTGATTGAGAATTTGCGTATGGATAATGGATCATGGATTAATGATTAAGGATGATCAGGGTTGAATTTGAACTGGATTTTATAAATCTGCAATAGTGCAATTCTGCATATTTAATGAGATATATCAATTTCTGCATATTTTGTGTATTTAATTGCATTTACATGTTTAGTTTTTTGTTGAGGTGTACTGCTTATTTTGTTGTTTCTGTTTATGTAAGGATTACAAATTTACAATGCTCGGACTGCCGATAAGACTGACTATGTCATTTCTGTTGAGTTGCTTCGTTTTTAGATAATCTCAGTGTTTGTAACTCATTTCAGGACCCGAGTTTCACTTTTATAAAAGGACATTGACGAAGAGGTACATTTTTTTTGTTTAAATCTTTAGTTAAGATCATTTTTTATCAGGTAGTATAGTTGTATTATTACTCTAATTACATTTCGTATTTACTATATAGGAATCAACTTTAGTTTTGACTCTTAACCTGTGCTAGTAAGAGTTGTGGGGAAGAATTAAGATTGACACATACTAGTAAGAGTCTTCACCTACATTGAAAATATTGTTTGTTAAATTAAAATTTTGTTTTTGGAAGTTGAGATATTGTTTGCATTTTTATTTGGGATATTGTTTGTTAAATTGGCTTAGTATTGTGTTTTTGTTTTTATTGACTTTTCTTCATAATTTTTTTTTTTTTTCAATTTAACTGCAGGAGTTTTGACTTATAAAAAATAATTTATTTTCGAGGTTATTAATCGAATCGAATTATATTTTTATTTCAAGTTCTTTGCCCTTCTTATCAATCCTTCTCAAGTGGAAACAAGATGAATCTTTTGGACCTACAAATCTTCTAGGGTATTTTTCATAAAAATCTAAAAGAGTTATTTTTCAATTTGTGTTATCCATAAAAAGCAAATGCTACCAATGAAGCCAATTTAATGCATGTTTGATAAGACTTTATTAAATTTTTATCAACTTCTTAACTTGTCAAACTTTAACTGTAATCATACGTTTCATGGAATCCATAATTTTTTAATCACACATTTCATCAACTTTTATAAAAAATTACAAAAACTATTATTTTTTCAATTTTTTTGTCAAACAACCAATTAACATCCATAAAAGATGATTAAATCATACATAAAACTAAAAAAATGGGTGGAAAAGGATTTCCAATTTTTAGGAATGGCAATTGAATAGGTCTTTCTATAAATCCCATTGTTGAAACAAGATGTCACCCTTTATTAAAAGGAACACTTTCAGAACTCTCAGAATGAGTAATGATTATTTATATATTATTGTGTACAAATTGATAATGAGAGAGAGAGAGAAGTCAGTTAATATAATCAACATCATCTATATGTACACAATGATGTACAAATAGCATTACCTCAAAATTTGTTGGTACAAAACGCAAAAGTCCATTTACGAATTGAAATTAACTTCTCAAATCCATGGCACACAATTCTTCTCCCTTGTAGATTTCCAATCAGAACCTGGAATTAGACTTTTTTCCTCTTTTACAGGTAATTCTCTTAGAAATTTGACAGCAATCAGGATATGTCAGGGGAGATGACGAAGAGAGCCATCTCCATATAAAGGGACATATATTAATAAATTTTAATTACATTATAGATAAACTCATCATATTACACGCAGTGGAACTATAAATCACTCCTTGATTATTTGTTGACTTAAATATTGAGCCGTAAAATACAGACCTGCATAGCTAATCTATGCTTCGCCGGTGTTGAGACCTATTCTATGCCACTTGCAATGCTTCTTCCCGCTTGATGTCAAAAACCTTGATGAGGGCATCTTCAACAACCTGACCACGAGCAAATTTTACAGATAAAAAAGTCATCTTATAGCCTGTTTAAATCTCAAGCTTTTTGATGATGTACTAGAGCGTGTTTGACTAAGCATAAAAAGGGTAAACTTACTGTTAAGTAATTCTTTTGCCAAACATGATTTAGCTTTTTCATGAACTTTTCAGTCCATCAAAAAACTTAGTTTTTAAAAATAAGTCCTCACTAACTAACTTTCCACAGAAGGCTTAGCCAAACATGCTTTCAAGTCATTGGGATGGATTTAATCATTTGAGTTCTGTGGTCTGATATTCTGGATAACTATTGTGAACAGATCATGATAAAAGTCACATTATTTAACCAATATTGAGTTGTTTGGATGTGTACACATTTGTGCAAGTGCGAATTGCAGAGAGCCACCGAAGTTTACAGTTCCAAATATCTTGCAGGTAAAATTGTAGTGATGTGAAAAAGAAGGATAGAAAAAAGGACGAATAGCTGGGCAGAATTACCTTATCAGGAGTGGACGCACCAGATGTTACACCTATTGTGATAGGACCCTCTGGTAGCCAGTTCTCTTTCTCTACCAACTCCCCATGCTGTTAAATGCGACATGTAGATGATCAGAAAATGTTTGTTGACTCAGATTTAGCTTAATAATAGAAAATGTTTACATGCACATACCATCAACTTGTAACTAATTCTGTTCCCAGGACCTATTCTCTTCTCACTGTCGATCCAATAAGATGGAATTCCACGAGCCTCTGCAATTTCTTGTAGGTGTGAAGTGTTACTCGAGTTCCACCCACCAACCACTAGCATGAGATCCATCTGTTCATCAACCAGCTTATACATGGCATCTTGCCGCTCCTGAATGCAAGAAGGTTTGGCTTAAATAAGAGGATGATGCCTTAGAGTCAATCACAAAATACAACAGGTTAAGTATTGGTAGCAATCAAACATCACGGGAGATCTTTTTCTCTCTATTGGTGGGAAACATGAACTTCAATTCATTCAGTTATTTTATCACTATTATCTTCTTCTCTACGAGGAGTCCTAATTATATCAAGAAAATATTAAACGAAGCGAATTTGGAAAACGATGTCAGAAAGGGAATTTACTTGAGTTGCATCACAAATAGTATTGAAACTTATGAAGTGATTGTTAATATTTTCCACTCCGTACTTGCGCATCAGGGATCTCTCAACTAATTTTCCTGTAGAAAGAAAAAAGAAGCTAAAATCAATATAAGAAGCATATTTCAAATAGTACAAGAAAGGTATCGCACGTAAGCAACTAACCAATCTCCTCAGTTTCTCCCTTCAACATTGTTGTTTGATTTGCAATACCAACTTTTACAAGATCTGTATCTGGATCAAATCCTTTGGATACAGCATATTTAAATTTCTGCAAACAAACAAATGACATGAACTTCCAGTGTTACAAGTCTTAAAGTAAAGAATGTAAGCTATTTGTCCTGCACCTCAAGAAAAGCTTCTTTGGTAGAGCTGGATCCATCAAGTTCACCACCCAGAATGTAATCGCAAACATATGTTGCCTGCATTCAAGGATAAATCATTGTAATGCCTGCTTATTTTTAGCTACTGCCAACAATGGATGCTTGTTACTAAGCAGAAAAGTAAAAACAAAAAATACAAAGCAGTGCATCAGACATACCTCTGCCATGTTCTTTACAATTATATATGTCCCTGCAAAAGAAGCAGTTGCTACAGTCTCTTCATGAGAATATTTGCCGTGAATAATTGAAGTGTACTCTCCCTTCTTGTGCTTTTCAACAGTATTCCATACCTACACAACAAAATTATAAGAAATAAAAATGTAGATGGTCAGTAGGTGGCGTAAAGCATGAATATAATCACATATAGTCACAATTGTTTTTAGAATGTGTCGAAGTGGAAAAATACCTTCGATACCCATGGGCAAGTTGTATCAACTATTTGCACGTTCTTGTCATTCAAAAGCAACATCTCATCCACAGCAGCTCCAAAAGCAGGCAGCATAACCACATCGCCCTTATTAACAACATCAAAATTTTTTTTCCCATCCTCAACAGGAAGGTTTTTAACTTCCATCTCATCAAGCCTCTGGTAAGTAGAAAGTCAAATATCTAATCAGTATCATTAGTCGAGTTTGTTTCTTCCCACAAATGATTAAGTAGTCGCACTTAAACATATAGGTCTCTTATTCAGCACAAATTGAACTTGTCTAATGCAAAATTTAAGTTTACTATTTACCAGGTACAACATGTAAACAGTAGATATATATGCATTTCATAAAAGCCACACACCCAAAACTGTTTCTGAAAACAATATCCTCCATAACCACGTGATAGATCCTCACTCACATGTTCGATGCATGTGGTTATATGAAATAAAAATATACATATTGACTAAAAGGAAGCTTTAACAGATAAATAAAAAACCCTGAAGCCAATATCACTAGAAGAAAATATGCAGAACAAATCTAAACGCTCCAAATAAAAGTGACTGAACAACCAATAGATTGAGAAAAGGAACAAATGGACAAAATTTGAACTCTGCCTGTGACTATTAACTACTTCCACATAAAGTCGAAATTTGAATGAAAGATAAAATAAAGACTGCAGGAACGGATACCTTATTAACAGTGGGGTTATGAATAATTTCATTGGTGATCCAAATCTTCTCAGTTGGGAATTGTTTTCTTGCTTCATAAGCAATTTGGACCGCCCGCTCGACCCCCCAACAAAAGCCATATGCTTCTGCAAGCTTTACTGTTACATTTCCCCAGGTGTATACATACTCATTCTCCTTCAATTTCTTTATAATGTCACCTGTAATTTTCCATACTACAATCAATTCAAAAAATAAAAAAGAATAAACAGAATTTAACACAAGATACGCATACCGAGCTGCACAAAGAATTATGTGAGAGAGTGAGAAAATAAAACTGCAAATAAGACTCTAGAATACCAGTTAGGCATCAAATCAATATCTCAAAATTATCTAGAGCCCGTTAATCTCGAACAAATGTGTATATAATGCAAAGATTAAGACAACTTATGAATCAAGTACATATTTCACTACATACACATATTATGTGCACATAAAGTGGAGAATTAAATGCCCTGTTTAATAATAAAAAACCTAAATAAGAAAACTTCAAGGAAAAAAAATCAACAAATTTGGATCATTGAAGAGACAATTTTCAATTGCACAGGGAAAACAGAGAAATATAAAGCAACTACTAGTCTACCAATGAAATTCAAAAATCAATTCCGAACTAATCCTCTTTTCCACCAAAACAGTTCAAAAAAAAAAGCAAACAAATAGCAAAAAAATTCAGAAAACATACTTGTGTACTCGCGGTTCATGAGCTCGAGAGTCTCCTTTTTGTGTCCAAACCCTTTGCGATTGTAATTCTTGCTCCTAGTCAAGTTGTGCCGGAACACCTTAGCGTCAAACTCCGACTCCACGGTAGCCGACGAGGATGACGCAGCTTCTCCGGCTGCGGAACATCGAACGTAGCAAGATTTCCGGCACCAAAAAAGTCGTGTCTCCGGCGAAGAGAAGCCCGGTCCGGTGGAGATACGAGAAAATTGCAGCGAGATGGCCATGTGTGGTCCTAGATGCGTGAAGAGTGTGACTGAGAGGTAACGTTAGAATTTGTATTTGGCGTAATATGGTTTCGTGTGCCAGGTGCGCAATTTATCTCTAGCGGCACTCGTGATCCTCGTTTTATTGTATGTACATATTTTTTTCCTCCACCAATATTCATAATTAAACCTACCCTCACTTTTTTTTTTCAAATTAATTTTTTTTCCCAAATTTCATAGACGCATAAATTTTATCAATTCGTCGATAACTTTTATCAAAATCTACTGAAAATCTTATTTTTATCCAAATCAAACATTGCTTAAATTTTGTTTGGTTAAACCGTGAAAGTAATACTTGGTTTTTCATTTCAAGTCGAAAACTAGTATCGTTAATTTTGGAAGTTACCAATATTTGAAATGTGCTTGTTGGAGTGTTAGTTCGAGCGAATTGTTTATTTGAGTTTAATGAACTCTGATATCGTATTGAAATTCATGATACCATTTTAAAATATTAATCTCGTTCGTTAAAAAAATAAATCCAAGACGTAATCAAATTCATGTTTGACAAAGTTTCTGTCATAATTCCTCAAAAAAATTGTTGATATATTTAATTAATTCTTAAATACACAGTCATTTTCAATTGGGTGTTGATGATACAAATTAATGAAGAGGAGTTGAAGTCATGATCAAATAAGTTCGAGCGGGTCAAACTCAGTTTGGCCACTATAGAGTAGACACCATACACCTTGACAATTGTGGGGCATATATAGAGTGGTTGGTATTTTTTTTTAATTTTTTTTTCTCATTCTCATTCTGGCTCGTTTTTGTAGCTCATATATCGTCCCGTTACAAAAAAATAAATTAATTCATTTTCAACCACATGTTGTCCTATAAAATAATTTTACATGTAAACTCAATTTTTTTTTTCTATTTTTTAATTACACATACTTCAAAAATCACTATTCTAAAACATATTTCAGCCGAAAAAATGGGGCTCGGACAAGGCATCATTTCATTAGCTAGATGTCTAATTTGGATGATCGAGTTATGATATTAGACATTTGATGAAATAAACCGTACAATATAAGAGCTTAGAAACTATATGAATATCTTTTGAAGATTTCTCAATAACAATAGAACGTATAAGCTAATTAACGAAGTGAAAACTATTGATTAGTCAAACACGTAAAATATCAGTACTTCTTCCTTCACACCATGAAACAAAGTATTCGTATGGATTGAAACTCTAATATCTTGTTAATTTTGTGAATGTAAGCAAGGTGGAAGAGGAGAGAGTAAAATGGGCTAAAGTTTCATACAACCAAATAAGCTAATTGTATAAAAGCGAGGCATCGATAGTCTAATAAGCAAAATGACCAAATTATCCTGATCAAATAAGTAAAACTACAATTCTACCCTTTTTGCAATATAAAATAACATAAATACAAATAGCATTTTCCATAATATAACTAGTTATGCTAACATCCAACATTCTTACCAAGAGAATGCAACATTGGAAACCAAGAATAATCATTGGTTCTAAATTCATACCTTCGTACCAACCACAATAAGTAACTGAACCAGAAAGACAAGTAAAGGAACTCACAGTATCATTGCATGTGCTGCACACTGCAGATCTGAGAACAACCTCAGAGAAAAAACCTGGGAGGAATCAAAGAAAATGCGAGGAAATCGAGAACCAGAGTTCCCCAGCTTTGGGAATAGTACACGACGCTCTTCTTATTAGGAGACTCACAAAAAAGGCACTCTTTTTGCCATCCTGAACCTAAACCTGAACATACTACTAGCATGTCAACCGCTAAAATGCTGAAACTTGGTCATTTTTCTCATACAATTGTTCACTTGTATAACAGTCCCAAATTGAACATAACATAACAAGGAGATGGCAGATCGAACAATTGCTGTTCACTTTAAGGCTGACTTAGCTAAGTGTCACACAATTCTTGGAAATAAACAAGTCAGTGGCACCCTAGTTCAAAAATCCATCAATCCACAGGATTTTCTTGAACCAAAGATAAAAATAATTAGTGGGAAATCAACCAGTGCCTTCAGGTCAATACTAAGTGAAGAAGATTGAGAACAGAATTAGAAAACTGATGACCATGTATAAAATTCCAGTATTCTTCTCTAGCTATTATCTCTCTCAAATACAAGATTATCCCTCAAAATCTTCCTTGTTAGGAGAAAAATTGTAAAGTATAAATTTATTTCTCAAGTAAAAACATGCTATTCATTTTAATCCTAACATTAGATCACTGTTTTATAATATCCATTGAGATTTTGCTGAAGTCTGCGCCACAAACAGTGATGTTAGATGTTTCATCTTTTGTTGATATCAGTGGAAACAATTTCATATGTTCCTTCCAATTTTTATGTGCTTATTCAATTACTGATCCCTCGTTTTGGGGTAAAGGAGAGGTAGCATATGTTTTGACACGCTCCTCAGCCTGCAAAGCCTGCGTCAAACAAGATTTGCATATAGAGTGTTAGGGAAACAATTTAGCAAGAGTAAGTTGAACCGAGCTTGGATTTCTTGATGAATTAATTTTCAAGACCAATACACTTGGTAAGACCAAATGCAGATTCGTTCGAATCCTTGTCCTGAATATTTAGTTAATTCGCAAAGTTTAACAACTGAAATAGCTATAATAAGCAAACCTCTTTAGTCCAATTAGCCCGCAATACTTGCATAATCAAAACAACAGTTTGTAGAAGGCAACCAGCTAACATCCCCGACCAGATTCCTTGCACACCGAGATTAAATTTGTAACCAAGCAAGGCACCTAAAGGAAGGCCAAACACATAGTAGCACACAATGTTTATTAATGCAACTGAAAATTGCCACCCTGCACCAACTGCCACCCCTGCAAGTCGGGGAAGAAACCTTCTGTTAATTTTCTTTACCCCATAAAGAACATACCGATACTCTGTGACTCTGTTACCCTTAGTATAATGTGCTCGTGTACACTCACGCAAACAGAAAAGTACCTAATTAAATATTTTGAAATACTTTGGATGCAATTAAAAATGTAACATGATTTACCATGGAGTACAGGTTGAATACTGTTGAGTAAGATGGTTGCTGCCAGAAAATATCCCAAGCGGGATGTCGATTTTATGACCTCCGGTTTGTCAGAAAATATTTTGGGAAAATAGCTTCTTGTTGCAAGAATTGCAACAGTAAAGAAAATTCCAAATAATGTTGATGTGACCACGGCCACTACCACAGAAAACTTTGCAGTTTTAGGATGATTAGCTCCAAGTTCATTAGAAACACGTACACTGCACATTATTGAGAATATTATAAGTACTCAAGGAACTACCAACTCTTCCTTGAATGATACAAATCTTAATGAAAATTTCAAATTTGTAGCACCAGGAATATATAAGCTGCTTTTTAATACCCAAGAGCTTTATCAAACCTCAAACTGTTGATTAATCTACACACGAAACTAATTTATTCGACCTTTTGAGGCAAATGGGGACAAAAGATCTCAACTCATGAGGGGAGGACAATATCTTACCTGATTGCAGCATTGAAACCTAGAGTAATCATCAATGTCCAAATTTCCAGATTCATACTGTCATATCAATCACGAAAAGTAACTAATAAAATAGAGAGAATGGGAAAAAATTACTTAAAAATTTTATGAGACCCATGTAAACCGACAAGTATAAACTAAGATTGCAATATCAAGAGATGGTTAAAGAACTGACCAAATTGATACGGCATCTACTGCAACTTCTGGATTCTTTAACAAACCAACCATAAGGATCACCACAGTAAAATACCATAGCTCTAAGCTGCCATGTCAGATTTGATATGATTGTAGGATTATATCATTCTGAGTAATTAATTTTACCACAATACTATAATGAAATACTTACCACAGCATGATAGCTGATGCAAGTGACAACTTAACAAAACCAGCAAGGGATTTGAATGCTGATAAGGAAAATCCAGTCCATGATTCAGGGAAAAAACCCGACACCACATAAACTATCTGAGCTAAAACCACTAGCCACCATGATATGTTCTCTGCTATGGCAGCACCAAGCAAGCCTTTCCCAAGCTTTGTCACAAGTATCCAATTCAAAAGAACATGAAATGCCAAAACCACGACAGAAATTATAGTCATAACCCATATCTTGCTTTGTGATTGGAGAAATTTTTGCACTGGAAAGTTCAATGCATAAGCATACAACTGAGGAATGACCCAAATAGCATACTTCCCGGCGAGCTCAGAAATATTTTTACTTTGATGAAGGAGCTTAAGTATTGGAGACGCAAAGATGTAAAGAGGAGTTAAAAACAAGGTTGTGACTAGG
Organism: Fraxinus americana; assembly: GCA_035079005.1. NCBI lineage: Eukaryota > Viridiplantae > Streptophyta > Magnoliopsida > Lamiales > Oleaceae > Fraxinus > Fraxinus americana. Next base: position 9,275,808 of record CM068714.1, read on the forward strand.
GTTATAATGCACGATCTTTGCATGTAGATTCCAAGCATCTCATACTGTCCAGCACCAACTGCCTGGCCACATAGTGTTTCTAGAGCACTTCCCATGCCTAGCTAATACAAGAAATTAGGACAATATTGAAAAATCAATTCGCGTTCAAGTAAAATTTCATACTTACAAGCCATCATAACCAAATTAAAATTTCCTAAACCGACATCCTATCAAACACTTTAAATTTTTTTAAGTCAATATGTTCTACTATCAAAAATATAATTGTAATCAGAGATCTTTACTATCCAAGGTTAGTAATATTTGATCAGAAAAACTTTGAGATGGAAACCTTTTACCAGTAAAAAGAAGAGTCGATTTTACATTTAGAGCACTAATATTAAGGAGCACAGCAAACTAAAACAGCAACCAAGAACAAGTCAACATCCAATTATCCAGTTGATTTTGATCCATCCAAATTTGCTGTTGTGCTTCGAGGCACTCGAAATTTACTTCTAAGTTACTTATTTTGTCAACTTGATCTTACATAATCAAATAATCACATCATGCAGAATTTGTAATGAAAAAAGAATAATATCAGTTGCCCATTACATGCAGGAACACAATTTAACTGTGAAATGCAGATCCAGCAGGTACGAAAATTCAAATTCAATCGTCACTACCCTACAATATCTGAAGAACAATCATTTCAAGCTATATACACACATTTTACATACCATTACGCCATATACGAATCCTTCTAGCACATTCTGTACAATAGAAACAGCTGCCAATTCAACCTCTCCCAGGTGCCCAACAAAGGCAATGGTAACAAATCCAATAGAGAATTGCGCAACCGCAGTGAGTATAGCCGGAGCAGCGATTTCCCACAGCTTCTTCGATTCTTTCCATGTTTTTTCTGCAAGATTTTTCCCATTTTCACTGGAAAATTGAGCTTCGTGGGTTTCAACCTCTAAAGGCTTTGGCTCCATTTTAGGTAACAATTGTTGGGTTTCTTTGAATTCCTTCATCTGGGTTTTATTCATATTTCAAAGCAGAATCCCTTCCGGTTACGACTCTCAAAAAACTCAGGCCCCACTTTAACATCTGTCCTATAGCAAGTAGTTTATGTAGAATTTGGTGACATATATATGCCTTTGGGTCCCCAGTACTTTATTAAAGTACAGGTGCTGAAAGTGATTTTCAACACTAGAGTTGAAAAAGATTCAAGATTGTCAAAAAATGGGAAATTCTAGTAGAAATTATAATCTAATTTTTTATTAAAATTTAAAGTAAAAAATTCATTTTAATCATATATTTTAGGAAATTCATAACCTTTCAATCACACATTTTAATAAATTTTATCAAAATCAATTAAAAATCTTATTTTAATTTTCATCAAACAAAGACTAAATGTGATGGCCAATCCACACTAATGAAATGAAACCGTCAACTAATCTAACATTTAAAAAGTTATACTACAGAAGAAGAAAAAAAGAGTATATTTCTTTGCATTATTTGTGTAAAAGAGAAGTTAATTGCCGCGGAATTGTATTCAGCTTACTCGAGAGGAGTAAAACGAGTCATTTCACCCACATGAACTTAAGATTTTAATGGATTATGTTGATCCGACTTACATTAATAAAGAAAAATAAAGGCTCAAGCAAAGTTAATTCCGAACCTACAACGAGTTCCACTCGAATTATATAAATTTTGGACAATCCGATATATCTGCATATCCCTTGTCCATATTACAAAATTTGTCTCACTGTACTTTGACTTAGCCCCTTTTGATCTATTAAAAATAATATTTTTAATAAAAATTAACAAAATGTGCAGTCAAACAGTTGATAAAAGTTGTGAGCTTCATAAAACGCGTGATTAAAATTAATTCTTAAATTTGATTTAATTTTTTAATTAAAATCAAACATGGAGTTAGTGCTCATTTGAAAAAGCTTTAAAAAATTAATAAAAAGTTGATATCAAAGTCAATAATTAATTTTAATTACACATTTGATGGATACACAATTTTTGAATATATATTTCATCAACTTGAATCAAATTCCTCAGAACTTTTATCAAAAATTTTGTCAAACGACCCTGTGAACGCGAACTTGAGATTAACTGCATATGATTTTTAAATAAATGGCGTATCGTATCAAACTTTTGTTTCGTGGGAAAGCAATATCAAAGAGTTTGGTGAAACTGCAAAAAGTCATCGTTTGACTTTATGCACACCTACTCCACTTTGTTGTTATATAACTAAATTGTATTTATATATTTCGAGGAAATAAACAATTGCACATATATGTCACTCCCATTGTCGGCCCGTCAAATACTTAGGCACAAGAGGGCAAATTTTTCCACTAAAAAATGCTTACCATACCTACTCATAATTCTTTTTTCAAAATAAAATAAAATAAAATAAAAAGTAGACAAGAGATCAAGTTTTTCCACATATTAAATGCTTGCAAAAAAAAAAAAAATCATCTTTTTAAATATTCAAATTTTCACACTTTAATTTCTCTATCATAGCTTATCATTGATTATAAGCAGTGGATCCCGAAGAATGTGTAGTAAAAAAGTAGATAAAAGATTTAAATCCTATGAAATACGTGAATAAAAACATAATTTGATCAAATTATAAGCAAATTATGCTTTCAAAATTTCTTTTTCATTCCAACTTTTTAGAGATCGCAAGCCACAAGGGAATCCCCTTTTTGCCCTTTGGCTAGTATCACATCGACCGTAACGTGGTCTATCACGTCGCTTGGGGGGCAAACATGCTTGAAATAGAACTATTTACTCACAAAAGAAATTTTACTTATTGTAGCTCAAAGTTGACCATTAGCAACTACTTTAATGCACAATCATTATAAAAGTTCTTTTAAAATTTAAAAGGTTATCAACTCTAATAACGAATTTATTTGACTAAAGAAGCAAACAAACCCTCGACAACTCTTAGCAGCCAGCAAAAGCCAGTTGTTTCGAAATAAAACATTGTGAGTCGCAACAAAGTGGAGATTTCCTTGTCATGTGCAGATTTTCAATTCAATTTGTTTATTTGCATGCATTGTACAACGAACAATTCACAATCTTGTTTTGGGTCAAAACAAGTTATAAAATTGATCGTGTAGAATTAGAAAAATACACGTATCAGATACAGAATCTTGAAAACGATTGTGCTACATGTACATAAGAATCATGCTACATGAACATAATGGTTGACATAATCATTGACATAATGTCACGTGACAATATATCATTGGATTGTTTAAAACACAGTCAATTTTTTCAACCAATCACATTTTTTCAACACTTATTTTGTCAACCATTATGTCACATTTTTGGAGCAAAGTAGCATTATTCATGTACATAATGATTTACATACATATGATGTGGTGAAATATGATTCGCTTATAATTTTTTCAATCAAATAAAAAAAATCCGTTCACTCTCTTTTTGACATCGCATCTGTATGTAAACCATTATGTAACTTTATATTATGTACAAGTAGCATTATTTTGACAATTTTTCTCAAGAAAATCAGAAGTTACAGAACTTTACTCAGAAAAACTATACACTGTAGCATCATTTTTTTCGCAGCATCCTCAAAACTACAATTATATTTATGACTTGAGAAATTACCCGCTGCATTATTCGAGTTATGTCAAGAATGAGTGTATCCGAGATTAACAGAATTTTTTCAATTAAAAAAAAAATCATTCACTCTCTTTTTGACACATCATTTGTATGTAAATCATTATGTAATTTTATATTATGTACAAGTAGCATTATTTTGGCAATTTTTCTCAAGAAAATTAGAAGTTACAGAACTTTACTCGAAAAAACTATACACTGTGGCATCATTTTTTTCTCAGCATCCTCAAAAGTACGATTATATATTTGACTTGAGAAATTCCCCGCTGCATTATTCGAATTATGTCAAGAATGACTGTATCCGAGATTAACAGAGTTCAGCTTCACAATGTGTTTTTACCTTATCATGTTCTTGGCATTAACACATAATATGTATGTACCTGTATTCTGCACAACATTACATCACTTGCAATCAATGTCAAGTAATTCCAATCTGGATGTTGAGGAACTTCCTTGATAAATCAGGTTGAAAGAGGAGGCCAGGCAGAAAAGCAAAGTGCATATCATTGACGCTATTACCTTGATAGTCGAATGTCTCCTCCAGCTAATAAACGCGAAAACGCTGATTTCTTTCAACTTCAAACTAGAGAATACGAGTCAACTTTTCATAATGCTCCCTTCTAAAAATGCAGCTCCTCGGAACTAGCTGTTAAGATTGTTAGATTGCGTAGAAGAAGTTGATTCTACTATTTCAGGGACCTGATTGAGCAACCAATTCATCTCTTCCGGAAATTCACCCTTGGCTTGGTTTGTTTTACCTCCAATCACCACCGTCGTTCCATCTTGTAATGCCTAAATCTTTAAATGCGTAAAAAGTTGAAAGATTAAGCGACAATCAAGGTTTCTAGGATGATAACATTTAAAACCAGAGTCCTATGTTAATGGGATCAATGTCAGGGTGAAACTTTACCTGGCTATGTGATAAGAAACTGATACATGTGGTGAGCATTAGAGCACCAAAACCAGCGTAAACAATTGGAACGCCAGGATCAGTCTGAGTAGGCGCAAAATTTATCGTCAGGAATAAAGAGGAAAGAATGCATCATAGTAAAATGCTATATTTTATTTCTCACGACGGAAAACGAAATTCTTTCATCATCACCTTTAAATCAAGGCCAGTACTACCAATTGCATCTATAACAACAATTTTAAAACCATCAATGTCAATCGGAAGCTTTGAATTTGGCCGTCGGACTCCTGCAAATTTTCCTTCTTGATCATATAGGACAATTGATTGCAAGTCACGGGCTAGCATTGATCTGAATTCTCAATCAGAAAAAAAAAACAGAAAAGTAAAGTAAAGGTGTTAAACTATTAGAGATATTTGCATCCGATGAATGTCATACTATTAGATTGACTAGCATTCAACTGGAACTCTCATTTCTCTACTTCAGATAAGATTTTAATTTATAACCAAGACAAGCAAAGACGCCTACGTCCCCCTAACATCAGGAGAATCAGCTTTTCCAAAGGGCAGAAATGTTCCATAGAGCTTCTTGTCCCCGTTGATTTTTAGAGGAGCCATAGCCAAATTAAAAGGTCCTTCATCATCCTTCATTATTTGTAATGCCGACAAACTCCAATCCGTCTGGTATATAGTGATCCCACCGTACCTCAAAGGATCATTGACGCTTATTGTCTTCCTCATTACCTCCTTCCCATTAAGGTCAAACAGAGAAAGATCGCTATGAAACTGAGAAACCTATTACACAACCAAAAGATACAATATAAGACAGACGAACTCTTCAGAAACGAACATGTCGAGAAGTCATAGGTGCAACTGTAGATGCCTACCTCTCCACTGTCATAGTAATCCATGTAGAATCTATTGACGTGAACCTCAGTATTAAAAGCTTCTGAAGGAGTCGATAGAAACCCACTGGGCCCCAGTACATCTCCAATAACAAAGTTCAAACCCTGTGGCACCGTTACCGACCCTTAAAAGCTCCCAGTAGCACTGAGAGTTCCACCAGTCATTACAAGCAGCAATGCTAAATGTACTCCAATAGGGGCAAACCTACCAGCCAACCCCCTGAAGGCGTACAGTGATGGCCCTTTCAAGAATACCTAATCGTACAATGGGGAAATATCAAATAGTCATGATTTTGCAACACGTAAGAAAGTGAGAGGAGATTTATGACGAGCAATGTCTCGAATAAGTAATAGAAATATAGATACAGATTCCAAATGTGAGATAACCAAAAAAATACTACACCATCTATTTCTTTGATTAACTTGATATCTTAAGTAATTGCATCTAAAATATCTCGAGCTATCCAAATTCTTATCTTCTATGCAGGACTGGAGCATAAACAAGATACATTGGAACTCCACTTAGAAAACAAAATTCCTTAAACATATCAAGGCTCAGAAAAAAAGTGCTTCTACTAGGAAAACTATTTAGGAATATGTTGCATGTGCGTTATGTAATCCAAAAAATCGAAATGCATGATTACTGCAACTCAATCCGGTGTCTAGCCAAGTGACCATTAAAATGATACCCAAATCCTGAAGTGAAGCTCTGGGCAAGGTGTCTGAATATTCCTGCCGATGAATTGCCTTGGCTGAACGTAAGAAGGACCATCTGCAAACAGGGATACATACTATATAGTAAAGTGTCTTCAAGGGCATTAAAGAGTCAAAGGACATTGTTTATTGGACACAAAACCAGACCTTTTTGCTACCTTCAGTACAGGAATCTGTGTTGTGTACGTGCAAGCCATGAGTGATGCTCCTAAAAGAGGCAACGTTCCCAGGAATACTGGAGATGAGAACATGCGGTCAAACCCGAGAGTGAGAACCCACCTCCATGTGAAGAATCCAAGGGCAGGATTATCTTCGGGGTATTTCGGAAAATAGAAATCTGGTGCCTCACCTTGATCTACGATGGTGCCTGCAAAGAGTCAAAACAAATGATGCCATTATACATATCCAAATGAAACACGTAAAAAAGAACTTGCATTAGCCAAAGCAGACTGAAGTAACAAGACATAATATCTCCTTCTATACCACATGGCTAATTATCAGCATCAAGGCAACAATGTCACCAATCGTTTATCTGTTCAATAATAAAGCCAAATGCACTAAACCATGAAAGGATGACTAAATTTTCTCTTCTTATTTCATTAGAGGACAACAATACAAGCTGGTCTAATCTGAAGATGCTTTACACCATGCAGGGATGCCTAGTTTTTTGTTTACTATTTTGTTAAAGGATAACAATACAAGCTGGTCTAAACTGAGTAAGGTTATTCAATGCATCATCAATAGTTGAAATAACGACAGACTTTCCTCGCTGATTTTATCATTATAAATCATTTCAATTGATTCCGGTTTTAATCACAATTTAGAAGATGCCTGTCTATCAGTACAAAACAGGCCATTAGTCCGTCCTCTGTATGCCAGCAAATAAAGTTCAGATATAATTTCAGATTTGGACCAAATTAACAACCTTTGTGCTTTTAGGTTTTCATTTTTTTTAACCTATCAACTTCAAAAGTGGGCTACACGAGAAACATTATAAAAGTTCGTTCACAGTTGCACTACTTGGAAAGGTGCTTTTAAGCACGCCCAAACATGCTCCAAATATAATCTCTCTTGTACCTTATTCACCATCACAACATTAACTGGTGCTAAGCTAGAACAATGGTCAAGTGCTCGGGTAAAATATTTTACACCGACGTTCAATGTCATACTCGTTCCGTTTTTACTCTTAATCAATTTTCACACAACACAATTAATGGCACCCCATCAGAAAAATGATAAAATGGAAAAAAGAAATTAAGCAGTGATTTGAAAATCTATTCTCAATTTAAACAGAGGATTGGAATGTACTACCTAAGGCCATTAAGGCAGCAACAACAAACATCTCAGAAATAGCCAGAGGCAAATTAGAAAGAACTGCCAAAACCCTTTTGGACAATCCCTTCAACGGTTCAACAGGCCCAAACCATTTTTCTTACTGGACAGCGGCGGTGACTTCACTGGGGCACCACTATCCCCGCCACTTTCCCCCTCCTCCGCCTCAGAAAGCGACGACGCTCCATCCAGCTCAGGCACCACAATCTTGGTTTGTGAACTTTTGTTCTTGCTCTTCCGATTAACATCGCTCCTAGAGGTTTTGAGCTTACAAGAGATTGTGAATGTGCTGCCATTTTTATCAAGAAATGAAGCTGAAGTAAATCACGTGGGGAAGAAGAAGCCAGCTGACTTGGACAGAAATACACATCAGCAAGCTCGTTGGAAGACGCCTCCACCTCACCAGAACTGGAACCATCCAGAAGATATGCAGCTGGACATTCTAGAGAAAGGATAGAAGGAAAATCTGTTGCAAGATTGTTTTGTGTAACTGATTTTGTAGGACCACTAGTATTGTTTTAGTGTTTGTTATTCTTTCCCTTTTCTGGCATTATAAATGCTGATTGAATGTAAATACCAAAGCAGAGAAATATAATATACAAAAATCATTTTTTTTTCCTCATCCGTGTTCCAGCTATTCAAATCATGTTGGTTCATGTTTAATTTCTGTCTGCTGGATATCCAAAACTTATATGGTATCAGAGCCTAAATGGAACAATCAAACAATCAGAATGTTTTGCCCCATAATGAGCTACCTCCGGCAGCAGACCAAAACCAATCAATATTCATGACTCCTGATCCAACTCACCCAGCAAGCCCTTTCTTCATCGGCAGCAGTGATGGTTCAGGAGCTATGCTGGTTACACATATCCTGGACTCCAACAACTATCATTCATGGGCTAGATCCATGAAGAGAGCCTTGCGAATCAAGAACAAACTGGGTTTTATTGATGGCACCATCTGTGAGCCATCAGATGTCAATGATCCTCTTACTGAGCACTGGTTACGCTGCAACGATATAGTGATAACCTGGATGCAAAATACAATGGCAGTCGACATCAAGTGCAGCACGGTTTATGCTGAGACTGCTCATCAACTTTGGCTAGAGTTAGAGCAACGATTTGCTCAACAAAACGCACCAAGGATTTTTGAGATAAAGCAAGGAATCACCAGTTTATTGCAAAATCAGGATTCTGTAAGTTCTTATTTCTCCAAACTGAAAACACTGCTCGATGAATTATTGAACTATGAGTTCATCCCTAATTGCACTTGTGGAGGCTTGAAAATAGTCAGTGAAAATCAACAAAGGGATTGGGTGATGAAATTTCTAATGGGACTCAATGACTCTTACAAGGGGATAAAGGCACAAATTCTATTAATCAAGCCTTTTCCTAGCTTGAACGAAGTATATTCAATTGTCCAACAAGAGGAGAAAAGGAGAGAGATATCTAGTGTTAGTTCTGGAAATGATTCTATGGCACTGATAAGCAGAAGTTATACTGATAAGTCAAGTAGCCAGAAGAAAGATAGGTACTATTGTACCTATTGCAAGATCCCAGGGCACTCGCTGGAAAGGTGCTTCAAGGCTAACACAGATAAGCCTATTTGTTCCTACTGCCAGATGCCAGGACACACAGCCAAAAGGTGTTACAAACTGAATGGATACCCAGCAAGTCACAAATCAGACAGAAATTATTCAGAAAAGGGAAAGAATAACAAACACTAAAACAATACTAGTGGTCCTACAAAATCAGTTACACAAAACAATCTTGCAACAGATTTTCCTTCTATCCTTTCTCTAGAATGTCCAGCTGCATATCTTCTGGATGGTTCCAGTTCTGGTGAGGTGGAGGCGTCTTCCAACGAGCTTGCTGATGTGTATTTCTGTCCAAGTCAGCTGGCTTCTTCTTCCCCACGTGATTTACTTCAGCTTCATTTCTTGATAATTTTTGTGACTCCGTGAAGCGGAGATAAGAGAATTGTGGGTTTTGAATTTGAAGACATTCTTGATATTATGAATCTGGGTTTTAGATAGAATTACTGAATGCCTATGGGCAATATTCAAAATCTTTAATTTTGTCTGAGAGTGAAGAGAAAATTCTCAGAATAATTTCACTCCGGATTTTCGAGTGATAATTATGTGCTGCGAAACAGGACTTGGGTAGTAACAGACGCGACGGTTAGTTTATCCAAAAATATGGTTAGTGGCGGCTGAATCTCACGTTCACAAATATGTTTAAAAATGTTATTTTATGATAGTATTTTTTTATTTATAAATAGAAAAAAAGTAATAATTTCTCAATTTTAATCAATAAATTATTATGTGTTCAAATTACTTATAACAAACTTACTTAGTGCTCGTTTGATAAAGATTAAAATTCAATTAAAATTGAAAATATAGTTGTTATTGGGTCCCACTCGTCTAATAAAAGTCAACAATAACGATTAATTTTTCAATTTTAATTCGATTTTAATTTATGCGAAGTTTTAAGTCACCAGAATGAAAGTCAAAGGAATAAAAAGGTCTGTACAAATTGTAGAGCACGTGATTTAATTCAATACAAAGTAAATAATTTTATCAAATTTTGACATGTCATAAATCTTCGAGAAGGGAGCCTTCTAGAACACGAGGATAAGAAATTTACGGTTATAACCTTTTAATAAATTAAAATAATACTCGAACATAGATTTAGTTTTTAATACACTTTAAGCAAGACAAAATTACATCTCCAATAATTTATTTTTTAAAAAATAAAACTATATAACTAAGTTAAGCCCCCTATTTGGTACACATTTTGAGGTCAAGAATGTATTTTTTTTGTTGATGTGAAAAAGAAAGAAAAGTTATTGATGTGATGAAAAATATTATTTTATTGAAAAATATGTGATTGAAAATGAATAGAAAAATGAAAATGAAAAAAGTAATCTCGCTCAAACAGGAGCTAAATTATCTGTAACTTCATATTATTTATCACGGATTGGCCCACCGTGCGGCTCTCAAGCTTTGCGCCTGAGACAACCTTATTCCCCTGTTTAGACTGCTAAGCCCAAAATAACCCGCACATTTACAATACTTGCATAAGATGGTATTATTTATAGAATTATGCTTCTTGTATACTTGTGGTTAACGACATTTTGGACGTTCTCATATATGTAGAAAATATGACAATTGATTGGAAAAAGTGTTGTTAAAATCAATATATAAAAATTATCAATTTACATGATGTCAAACTTGATATAAAACATGATGTACATGTAACATGATTTTTATTTATATACTCTAAGATAATATAAGAAATGCATCTAATTGTTGTCGATTGTCGTGTTATATGGAGAGAGGAGTATGCTCCATAGCACATTGTCTTGTTCTTTTTCTAATTTCTTGTCAATTAAATCATGAAATATTAAATTCCTGTTTGGCTTTAATTTAATTCAAGTCAATAATTAATTTTAATCGTTTATTGTGAGGCCAAATGTCAAAAGTTTTTAAACGCCTCCGTTTGACCATTTAAACTCTATCCAAATTCTCAAAGAACAATGTTATTGGTACATAGACGTGTACATAAATGTGTACACAATGTGAGTGGAGATGGGCGTGGGCTGTACCACACGCACACATTATGTACACACTTATTTACACACCTAATCCATTCTCAAAACCCTTATTACTATCTCTAAAACAGTGGAAAAAGGAAAAAGAGAGACCTCCCAGTCCCAGTTGCCGGTTCCTCGAAGGCAAGTATCTCTCTCTTTCTTGAATCCGTATGAATATTCTTCTCCCCATTTGATATATAGTTATATACGCACTCGTACACATAAACAAGGTTCACGATTCCCTATTTTAAGCGTCATTTGTTTTTCTTTTATTTTCTTGGGATTTGATTTTGAGATTTGCTAGATCGTAACAGTGAAATTGAAGTTCCCGTACTTGGTATACTCCGATTTGGGTTTATTTATTAACTTTTTTTAAGCTGCTTTGCGATTTCAATCTTGTTCAATTTATCCTCACTGCCAATAGATGACGCTCTCGCTGTTGAATGCATATTTTTGCAAGCCATTAATTTAATTTTTGGCATTTGGAAGCACAATAATTGTACTTTTCTCTTATACAGTATAGTTGAAGTTCATTTTCAACTTATTTTTACCGATTTTTCTGTTTAAGAATTAGGCTGAGTCATGATGCTTTCTTCATTGTTCTGCTAAGTGTTAAAAGTTCTTAATTTCTAAAATTCGTTATTACTAATTGACAGGTCGTTGTTTTCTTCAATTGCAGACGGTCCCAATTTTGTAATTCTATCCTTCTGGCAGATTCCATGTCCAGCCAGTGCACATTGCCTCTACAGTAGAAAAATTGTGATAATAGAGCTTTGTTCTAAATACCCAATTAAAGGGACTGCTAGTTCTGTCAGTTTTGATAACTCATGGAATCTAGCGGAGTTGATTCAAAAAATAAACCAAGGCACCATCCTCTAACTCCACCTAGAGTACTGAGGGGTGTTCTTTGTTTGATTGTGCTAGTTTTAACGGCATTTATATTGTTGGTGTATTTTGGCTTTTGGACTGCAGTTGTCTTGAGGTTTTTCAGCGTACACTACAGCAGGACCGCAACAGCATTCTTTTTTGGAATTTGGATAGCCTTGTGGCCTTTCCTATTCGAGATAATCAACAAGACTAAAGTGGTCTTCTCAGGAGACAGTGTTCCAGCTAAAGAACGCGTTTTGCTTATTGCAAACCATAGAACTGAGGTAGACTGGATGTACTTATGGGATCTTGCCCTGCGAAAGGGGCGTGAGGGTTACATAAAGTATATCCTTAAGAGCAGTTTGATGAAATTACCAGTATTTGGTTGGGTTTTTCATATAATGGAGTTCATTCCCGTAGAGAGGAAATGGGAGGCCGATGAATCAACCATGCGCCAGATGCTGTTAACCTTCAATGATCCTCAGGATCCTCTTTGGCTTGCTGTTTTCCCAGAAGGCACAGATTTCACGTATTATTTTTTTACCTTTTTCTCCTAGATTTAGTAGATGGATGTTTGTATTTCCTTTTCTGTCCCATCTCGAGTATTTGTGTTTGGGATTGCAAGGCTAGACAGCCTAATTGAGAGAGGGACTTCTGCATCACACACCTGTTGATAAATTTATCCTGTTTTCTCTTTCATTTACTTTCACTCATGCAGGGAACAAAAGTGCATACGTAGTCAAAAGTATGCTTCTGAGCATGGACTCCCTGTTCTGAAGAATGTGCTGCTTCCAAAGACAAAGGGGTTTTATGCATGTTTGGAGAGTTTAAAGGGCTCCTTGGATGCAGGTTTTTCTCTCTCTTCTTTGCAAATGTTAAAAATTTTGAATTGCAGCGTTGACTCTAATATTACGGCCCCGTTCGGGAGGGATTAAAAGCCAATTAAAATTGAAAATATGACCGTTATTGGGTCCCACTCGTCTAATAAAAGTCAACAATAACGGCTATATTTTCAATTTTAATCCGATTTTAATCCCTCCCATACAAGGCCTACATGTTTCCTTAGAAATTCATAGGCTATTTTTGCTACTATCATTTCATCTTTATAGATAGGTGCTTGTAACTTCAGCTTCTTAATTTTGATGCTGGATTCATGTTATTCCTGCATGACAGTACAATTTGTGTTTTCTTTTATAATGTTCCATCTACTCTTTGTGGGCTGTATTATTTGTACTATCTATTCTATTCTGCCATTACATAGCCACTGGTTTTCTTTCCACTTGGTTAATTTTTACTTGTCATTTCTACGAAGATGATGTTCATGCAAACTAGCATGTGTTTGTTATATGTATAAATTGTTTAAGCCCAATTTTTGGAAAAATAGATTTTGTAATAGTAATTTTTTTGGAGAATTAAAAAGTAAGGAAAATTTTGGTTTACATATAAAATTATTTTATTGGAAGAATGTGATTAAAAATGAGTTTAAGAAAAAAAAAAAGAGCTTTTAAAGAATGGGGCTCAAACATAGGACAAGTTAAACGCACTTTGCTCCTTCATTTTTCTGATTTCGTAATAAATAGTCCTATCTCCGTAGGGACATAACTTATCAATTGGTAATCCCAAGTCCCCAACAAAAAAAACTTCCTTGATTAATTGTTTCTTTACATAAGACTTCTATCAAGCCAGAAAGATCAAGTCGATTAGAACATGTATTTTTGTGCTTACCTTCTGTAGTTATGGGTTGATATAGGAAGTCACAATACTGGTATAATATATATGCTAATACACAAGTCAAATCTGTGAATAACGTAAAATGAAGTTTCTTTACCACGTAATCATGAAGTTCCTGTTTTTAATAATGATGACATTACCTACATGAAATCATCCATTCGTTGACTTGATACCAACTTGATGATTTTTGGAGATTGAGAAACAAAGATTTCAACTTCTAGTCCCCATAAAGATAAAATTAACAAAGAAAATCATAGAACACTCGCGGGAGCTGAGGATTCGTTGATTTGATAAAACTAGAAATGCTTCTGTAGACTGTAGATAGTTGAGAACAAATCTGCGCTTAGTTGCTAGATTCTTGCAAAGAAAATAGGTACGAAAAGATATCTAGGAAAAGTGACGAGGGTAAAGGACAGAGTTGCGGACCCTTTTTAATTAATTCAGAGTCCAGAATCTCCAGATGAAGCTCAAGAGAAATTTGAGATTTGTGGGTTTTTTGGAAAATATTTCCTGATGGCTTTATCTTTTAGTGTTGTACCATTTGTTAGATTATGAGTTATGGTTCCAAGCAAAAAGCTGGAAGCACCGCATTGCTAAAAATAGAGAAGGACGTTTTCAAGTCCTAGGTGTAAAAATGGGTTGGGCTGGTCCAGGACCCCAAGGTCTTGCACAGACAAGCCCAGCTTAGTGATATACTTAAATAAAAAATGTCTCTTAGAGTTGGACTGCATTTAAGGTTTTGCTAGTTAAAATTAATCTTTAGCCTTGGATTTGTATACTTATCTATTTATAGATAAAATTGTATTTAATATTGATAGCAATCACTTAATCAAACTTTGCAGTTTATGACATCACAATTGGATACCGACACCGTTGCCCAACTTTCTTGGATAATGCCTTTGGAGTTGACCCCTCTGAAGTTCACATCCACGTTCGGCGTGTTCCCCTTAGTGACATGCCGACATCAGAAGATCAAGTAGCTTCATGGTTGATGGATACATTCAGCCTCAAAGATCAAATGCTATCAGAATTTTATTCGAAAGGCCATTTCCCTCACGAAGGAATAGAAGGAGGCTTGTTTACCATGAAGTGTGTAGTGAACATTGTTCTTGTAATGATCTTGACTGGAACATGTACATTTCTCACCTTTTTCTCATCCATCTGGTTCAAAATTTATGTCTCTCTAGTCTGCGCATATATGGCTTCGGCCACTTATTTTCATATTCGGCCATCGCCCATTTTGTCTTTGTGAATGATGCTCACTTATTATGATCGAACAAGATTTTCGTGTTGTAATGTAATGTACTATTTCTAGAACCAGAACTTGCTCTGTTTTTTTGAGCAAGTTTTTAGGCAAGTACTCTATTTTCACTTTTCAGAAGTAATGTTGCTCAAAACTATGCGCACATAATGTTGCTAGATGCAAACTTATAGAGCAAGTTTTTCACCCAATTTTTTTTTAGGTATTAAAATTCTTAATTTCGATTTTCTTAGCCCTTTAATCTTGACCGTTAGTTTCTCTTTAGTTTTGTAGTTAAATAATTATGTTAAAGATAAAACGAGCACAAAGAAAAAGAAAACAAATAAAAAGAAACTTAGTCCCCGTTTGGTGGGGATTAGAATCAAATTTTTATTAGATTTTGATAAAAGCTGATGAAAAGTTGTGAATCATATAAAATCTATTTACTATATTAAAGGAGGATAGTTTCCCGCCCATTTGCTTCAACAGTGTTCCCGCCACTCTACCGCCGCTTGAGTAAATACAGAATGACAAAACAATTTTTTTATATTATTTTGTCAGGATATTTCTCTGCAGCGATATTTTTCAAGATATTTGCAGGATTTGCAGGCTTTGATTGACATGATTGAAAAAAAAGCAAAACAATACATATCTTAAAACAATACATATCTTAAGTTATTAAGTCCAATTATCTCCTCGCAAAAAGTGTTATATCACCATTTTCAAGTTTCACTGTTTCCCATATATTTTCGTTCATCATCAACGCTCTCCTCTCATGTAAGCGATCGGCCCTGTTTTTTTTAGGCGTGTTTTCGGAATCTAAGTTAAGTATGCAGGAAAATTTCAAAAATTAGCTTTGTTTATTTTCATGTGCAGTGAGATGGCTCCCATCATAGATATGCTCACGGACATCGTTCCTACCAAAACCAAGTGGGCATTCCGTGTTCGCGTTGTTCGACTTTGGGAAAATCTTACGTTTGGAAAATCCGACGACATTTACAGCTTGGAGATGGTATTGATCGACAGAGATGTGAGTATATGAACTGCAATTTATTCTTGATGTGGAATCAAATCTGTTGTGATTTTGTTATGTGTGATTTTTAAATATTGGATGGTATTATTTAAATCCATTGTCATTAACAGAGCTTTCAACTTAATCCTAAGTTATGTAGATTATTCATAATGAATTCCATGTGGGATGTGTAATACTAGGGCACTAGAATTCATGCATCGGTTAAACGCAACTTGATCAAGACATTCAAGCCCATCATCCGTGAAGGACTCTTATATGTTATGCGTGACTTCGTCATTGGTTACAACAATTCAAAGTACAAAGCTTCGAGTCACAGATACAAGCTGAATTTCATGATGAAGACATACGTCAATGAAGTTCAAGATAGTAGCTTTCCATCCCATATTTATGATTTTATTCCGTTTGGTGATCTGTTGTCGGCTTCTGAAATAGATGAAAACAAGTTGATTGGTAATGTTCACTTTTAATGTCTCATGTCATATTTTATGGAGTTCCAGTTTAAACACAAATGGATTCACGATTTTTAATGTTAATCGTTAACGGAGAATAAATCAATATTTCTGTCTTTAGATGTAATTGGAGAAGTTGTTGGCAAGGATACAGTCCGCTCAAAGGAAATCTCTGGGAGAAGTACAAGAATGATTGATATTTTACTACAAGATATTGAGTATGTCCTTCGTTGGCAGCGAATAGTTGTTATCTTAGTTATCTAATTACGACGATTAACACTTACCGCTTCTTATGCAATAGGAATAATCGGTTGTCCTGCACCATCTGGGGTGAGCAGGCTGATGAGCTTGGCAACGTCCTGGATACTGAAAAAGGGGTGGATACTGAAGGGGTGATTTAGATGCTTCTGAAGGGTGATTTAGATGCTTGAAAGGCTTTCTAAACAATTGAACTTTTTCAAAAGATTTTGAAGTTGACTGCTGCT
Organism: Fraxinus americana; assembly: GCA_035079005.1. Classification (NCBI taxonomy): domain Eukaryota; kingdom Viridiplantae; phylum Streptophyta; class Magnoliopsida; order Lamiales; family Oleaceae; genus Fraxinus; species Fraxinus americana. The sequence continues at coordinate 9,292,701 of CM068714.1, forward strand.
GCTGAAGGAGTGATTTAGATACTACGTGGTCATTTTGCGAACTCAATATGTATTTGTCCACATTTCTCTTATATTTGCAAATATATGTAGTTGACTATACATTTCTCTTTTTAATCATCCACCCAGTGCTAAACCATTAATAGCAGCCATCGAGAGCTTTCTAGCTGCTGAGAACAAAGTCACCCATGAACAAACAAAATATAAACAAATAAAGTAAGAAAAACAAATATTATACTACCAATGACACAAAAACTCGCATAGGTGCAGCAACAGATCATTAGCAAAGAAGTGTTGGGAAAACTTAAAAACCAAATCAATAATTATATGCTACCAGTGAATAATATAAAACAACATCTTGCCTTTCAAGTCATCTCTTCACGTTATCTCTTCCAAGCTAAAACTGAAAAAAAGGAAAAAAATGAAGTTAGGCAAATGTTTGAGTGAACGACCAATCACTACCCCGAAATGTCCCCGTTCTCCCTGTGTGTTTCAAATAACACATGCAGAAGCTCCGCACACGGAACTTGAAAGCTCCATGTGCGGAGGTTGAAAGCTCAGTGTGGAAATAATAAAAAGAACTACAAATTGGGAAAAAAATAATTTAATAAAAAAAATCATTTAACCCTCCGCGTGCGGAGGTTCGGAGGTTGAGGGCCTCCGCACGCGGAGGCTTCATCCTCCTCCGCGTGCGGAGGTTTAGAGCCTCCGCACGCGGAGGCTTAAACCTCCGCAAGCGGAGGCCTGAATCCTCCCCTTGATACCTCCGCTTGATACCTCCGCTTGCGGAGTAGAAAACCCGTGCATGATCACTTTTTGATGTTCTAAATTGGAAATAATGTGGGAATTTAACATTTAGCTGGCAATTATACAAGGATAAGTCTTGTCTGTTTTTCTATTTTGTCAATTTTAATTGTAATATCTAATTTATTTACTTTCTTTTCTTTGGTATCTTAAAGGTAATGCACTTCTTGGAAAAACTACATATGTTCACTGTAAAGCTGGCCGAGGCCGCAGCACTACGATTGTCATCTGTTACCTGGTAGGCAGTACAGAGCTTCCCAACTAATTATCTACTTAGTTAGGAATTCTCACATCTAAAACTGCCCCATTAATGCAGGTTAAGTACAATCAGATGATCCCTGAGGCTGCATACGAATACGTGAGGTCCATTAGGCCAAGGGTGCTGTTGGCCTCTTCCCAGTGGCAGGTTTAAATTTAATACATTCGCTTATATTAGCTTCAGCCTTTAGTCACAAGCTAGAGGCTTTTTTTCCGTTCTTTTTCCCTGGGCCTTTTTGGTTCTTTAAATTTAGGTGTATAGCTTAATGAACTGTGGTTAGTGCTGCAGTAAGTAAATCAGGCTGCGGAAATATTTTGATTGCAGATTCTAACCTCCGCAAGCGGAGGCCTGAACCTTCGCTTGCGGAGGTTGAGGCCTCCGCGTGCGGAGGTTCCTTGGCTTCTGCAGGAGTAGAGCGTGAAAACTGATAAGTTAAATGTGTTGAAGAAGATGGCCACCTAGGGTTTCCCGGGAAGAAACTGTAATGCGACACCGTATGACTGGAGCTTCTACCTCCTCCATGGCTATACTGATTTTTCATTCCACCTGCTCGCATTCTGGTTGTTCCATTGATAATGTCTGCCCCACATCGAGGTGTCATCATTTTCGACGCCGTTTCAGAATCTAAAATTCCAGTGGCATTTATATGATAATTGAACTGGTAGGTTTTGATTGCATATTCTAATAAATCATCAAACTCGTCATCATTCTCATGGGTTTTGTTTCTTAAATGATGATAATCAAGATAACCATAAATTTTCGAGGTATTTTTTGAGTTCTTGAATGCCCTTAATTTTTTCACCCTTGTGGCAGCCCTCCAAATGTTTGATGAAATCAAAGGGCGGTGATTTTTTGCTATTTGTCCTCTCTGTTTTCTTCGTATTGCAAGAGACAAGATGAACTAGGAAAATGAGAAATATGCATGAAAAAAGAGCAAAAATTTTAAGAGGTCGAATGACTTATTTTTAAATTTTTCTTTTTTTTTTTTATTTTGATTCGATAAAATCGACTATACTTTTAATTCGTTTATAGCCCAATTTTTTTCCTTTATATTCACAATTTCTTTTTTATTTTATATTAAAAAGTCAAATGAACAGTTACTCTTCAAATAATAATGAAATGTGGGAAAAGTAGTGAGATATTTATTGATGGATTCAAGTACTAATGAATAGTTACCCTTCAACAATAGTTATTTATTGGGGGAAAAGTAGTGAGATATTCTGAAACACTAATAAATGATCACTAACAAGTCACAGTACGGCGGCCACAAAGAGCAATACATCACATTAAATGCACCACAGACGTTCAATGTTTCTTTGAAATTTTTTACAATAGTTTTCCTTTTTTTTTTCTTTTCTGTGGCTACAAAATCTGCAATAATGTTGCCGCATTAAATGTGATAAGGTATTTCTTTGACTTATAGTAAGCAAATTTTCTGCGAAAGCTAAGCAAGCTGTCCTCTCACTTATACCTTATTGCCAGAGCAGAACTGGAGATGAGGAACCATTGAAGCCATGCTTACTGTTGGAGGAAAAATGGAGATGATAATACTTTGACAAACTTGATATTGAACGAGGAAGGTTAAACGTTGAAACCAACGAGGAAGGTTAAACATTGAAGCCATGGATGGACGTAATTCAAAATGTCAGAGAATGATAATAAATGGAGGTCAGTGCGTAGTTGCTTATACGTTGTTTACACCGCTAATATGCTGTTGCAGGAATTTAATGAAGCTATAATTTTTTGCTCTAAAAAGTAGTTTTCTCATATATGTTTAACAACCGGTAGCAATTAATTATTCTCAATTAATGACACTGATAATCTTACCGTCGGAGTTTGAAAAATGTCATATAGTTAATATATTGTTTTTGAGGTTGGGATTTTCAGACTTTAAATGTCAATATTTTATTTTCATGTTCATTCACCTGATTGCCCTTAATTTTTTTTCTTTATATTTATTATTTCGAAATTTATACTCAATTTTTTTTTACCGATCAAATGCTTCCTATAGTTACACATATAAATATAATAAACAGGAAATTAACGAAACAATGTATAAATTGAGGTTTCTAAAACTCTGTTGACTTCAATATTTTATTTTATTGTATGCTTAATCAAAGTTGTGGATATTCTCAAACTAGCACATCAACAAATGAAAAAATTAGACTTCATAAAATGAATTTCGTTAATTTGTAACAAATGAATGGGTTTTTTTAAACTGAATGTTGTTTTAATTGTTCATTAATTTTGGAAAGGTACAGACTTCATTAACTGAAGTCTGATTATTGAATGTATAATCTATTAATTTTGGAAAGGTACAGATTACAGGAAAGATTGTGGACATGGCCTAGATACTACAGCTGAATTCTCAGATCATGATGCAATAGATGATGTCATGAGTAGGCCGACGGTAAATTCGTCAATGTTTTCAGCTTGGATGGAAGCCAACCGTAACTATCCAGAAGCAAGATCTTTAACATATGCAGAGTTCCCCACTAAATTTGTGTGAAAGTCTCCATTGAGGGAATGGCATCCACGTAGGCGTGGATTCTCAATTGGACGAATTTTTTATGTGCCTCCTGGATCTGGTGAATAATATTATTTGAGAATTTTACTTAACATAGTTAAAGGACCAAGAAGTTATGAATAGATAAAATGCATAAATGGTGATCAATATAATTCATTTAGAGATGCTTGCTACGCTCTTGATTTATTGGATGATGACAAAGAGTATGTGGATGGGATTGTTGAAGCAAGCCACTGGGGATCTTCGAACTGTTTGAGAATTCTGTTTGCGACTTTGTTATGTTCGGGTTCTCTTTCAAGGCCTGAATTCGTATGGGAAGAGTGTTGGCGGTACTTATCAGATGACATTCTGTATAGACAGCGCACCATTTTGCAACATGAAGGTATTCAAATCCTACTTAATTGCTTATATAAAAAATAAATAAAAAATTACTACAGTTACATGTTATGTCATCTTCTTAATTGTACTTCTTTATATATTGTACCATACAGATTTACAACTCAATGACGATGAATTAAAGGATTATACACTTGCTGAGATTGAAAAAATTTTGCGTAGTACTAGCAAAAGTTTACGTGATTTTTCGACGATGCCCTTCCCATTGATGGTTGATCTTTCGGTTCGCCAAAACAGGCTAATTCAAGATGAGTTGCGTTATGACAGAGATGTCTTAGTTGACGAACATAATAGATTTTTATCGAATCTAACAGATGAGCAACGGAACATCTATGAAACAATAATGCATGCAGTTGATAATGGTAAAGGTGGAGTATTCTTTCTTTATGGGTATGGAGGTACAGGAAAAACATTTGTATGGAAAACACTATCTGCAGCAATACGATCGAGGGGACATATTGTACTCACCGTTGCATCAAGTGGTATAGCATCTCTTCTTTTACCAGGTGGTAGAACATCTCAATACATATTTGCAATTCCTCTTATTCCCACCGAAGACTCAACATGAAACATTAAACAAGGCATCTCTTGCAGAGCTAATCATCAAAACTGATCTTATCATTTGGGATGAAGCTCCTATGATGAATAAGTATTGTTTTGAAGCTCTAGACAAGACTATGCGAGATATATTAAGATTTAGCAATCCATTGAGTTTGACACAAACATTCGGAGGTAAAACCATTGTTTTTGGAGGAGATTTAAGACAAATATTACACGTCATTCCAAAGGGTACCAGGCAAGATATCGTTCTTGCAACTATTAATTCTTCCTACTTATGGCAACATTGCAAAGTTTTGAAATTGACTAAGAACATGAGGCTCTAAAGTCCAAACTCAAACATTGATCTACGAGAGTTAAAGGCGTTTTCAGACTGGATTTCAAATATTGGAGATGGTACAATTGGTGGGCCAAATGATGGGCATGTTTCGATTGAAATACCTGATGATTTATTGATAAAAGAGAAAGAAGATTTAGTTGAATCAATAGTGGACTGTACATATCCAAATTTATCAGAAAGAGTCAGCAATCCTTTATATTTGCAAGAAAGAGCCATCTTGGCTCCAACACTGGATGTTGTTGAAACAATCAACGAGTATATGGTCTCTCTTAATGAAACAGAGGGAACAACTTATCTAAGTTAAATACTGACTTCCAAATCAGATTCCAATATTGATTTACTAGATGATCTACACTCCGGAATTCTTGAGTGGAATAAGATGCTCGGTGTACCTAATCATGAGTCAAGTTGAAGGTTGGCACTCTGTTATGTTATTAAGAAACATTGATCACTCCTACCGTGCAATGGGACTAGATTGGTTATCACAACACTTGGAAAACATGTTTTGGAAGCTAAGGTCATTACTGGAAGAAATGCAGGACATAAAGTGTTCATTCCAAGAATGACGTTAACTCCATCAGATTCAAGACTACCTTTTAAGTTTCAAAGAAGACAATATCCTTTGATAGTGTCATATGCTATGACTATTAACAAAAGTCAAGGCCAATCACTATTGCATGTAGGACTTTATTTGAAAAGGCCCTGCTTCTCAAATAGGCCAACTTTATGTTGGAAAGGTCCGTAGTTACAAACCGTTCAGGATTGAAAATTCTTTGTTGTGATAGAGATGGAGAACCATCCAATTCAACAACAAATGTTGTTTTCAAAGAAGTTTTTCAAAATTTGAATTAGTTATGTAGTGTATATATACTTTAAAGTTTATTTTATGAAGTGTTTTGCATCTAATTGGATTCGAAAATGAATTATAATAAGTTGTTCGTGTTAAAATTACAATTGCAATTATCTATTGATACCATGTACAATGCCGATCAACAATTGATATCTTTATGTCGTGGATATACGTGAGTGGAAATTTTAAATATACGATTATAGCCACAGCAGCCACACACCAGACGAAGTAAAACTACATGCAAAAGCAACATTCGCTTTAGTTCAAGGGTTATTGATGTCTTCTAACTTATTGTCTATGTATATGAGTTAAGAAAACATAAAAACAAAAAAATAGAGATGAACATTATGCCTTATATCCCTTGCAGAAACAGTGGGTAAGCATTTAAAATACTAATTACCATAGTGTTAAATTTATAGTTCAATTTACTTTCATAGTAACGATACTAATATAGTCTAATATTATGTTGTTTCAAGCCTAATTGTGGAGTTTTTGTGCTGAAGTACATAGAATGCTTCATTTTAGGACAACCAATAGAATTAGTTTCCTCAAACAATATGTGTGGATACCGAAGAAAAATATTAGTCGATGTTGCTTTCAATCAATATTTCCTACGTTCCAGTTAAATGTTTTTAGAGTTTGTACTGATAAGTGTCCACGTAACTTATTAAATTATCCAGAATAGTATTAATTTATAGTATGTGCATCTCACCGTGCATCGCACGGGTGAAATACTAGTATGTGATTAAAAAAATTAAGGAAAATGTCGTACATACACGAAAAATTCAACAGGGTCAAAATAGGGGGACTGGTGTCTCCTTGTGATTGCTCAAGGCAAGAAACTGTTTTTTGCCTATACCAATTGGATAATGCTATGTGTACATCTTGTGGTGTACACAATCTTTTACACCGAGAGGGCCCACATATATTTTATTGTGTGTAGGTCTATCTCCATGTGAGGAGGGTGTACAAGATTGTGTACACATAACATAACTCATGCCAATTACAGGGGGACACCTATCCCCATGTTTTGACTCTGTTAAATTTTCCTTGTACATGTGATTCTAAAGTTAATTGTTGACTGAATTTTAATTTTTATGAAACGGAGACTTAATAAACTTATAGTGAGCGTGTTTATTTTTTAAGAATGGGTTTTGTAAAAAGTGAGATTTTTGAAAAATATGTGATTAAAAAGTATGAAATAATTATGAGTCCACGTGAAAAATTATTTTATTGAAAGAATATATATTTGAAAAATAAGTTTTAGAGAATCTGTACCAAACAATTCATTTTAAAAGTACACAGCACAACGAAATCCCAAGCCGGTTCACGTGTTTAAACTGTAGGAACTGCGAATTATTACTAATCCCCTATTTGGTAAAAAATAAAATTCAGATTTTAATCTAAGTCAAATTTAACAATTAATTTTAACAACACAATTTATGGAATCCATAATTTTTCATCAACAAATCTCGTCAACTTTTATTAAAATTTATTAAAAGTCTAATTTTATTCCCTACCGAACAGGGCTAAATTAGAACAATTTCAAACAAACAATCAAACAAGATTGAAAATTTCAACTGGTTGGCTAAAGCTTGCCCGTGATATGTAAAGCCAAGTTCACCAACCACTCACGAGGCTTTCATAATTTTCATACCAAAACAATTTTAGTGGTCCGTGCTGTCCTCTAATTGAATGATAGACACATAAATTATTGGAGTATTTTGAATTGGATAAGGTGTGACCAATTAGCTAAATAAAGAAGAGTCCTCAAAAAGTCGTAAATCTAATTGATTCAAGCATTGAAGGGAACTTGTTGAGCAACTTCTTAGAAGCTTTTGAAAATTTACAAGGCAACATCAAGAAGCTTTCGAAAATTTAGAGTGCTGGTGGATTCTGACTAGTTTAATCGCAAACGGGTAACTTACTAAACACTTATGTGATCTCGCTTCTAGTATAATATTGATTTCTTATGAACAAAGTGGGGCCCTCTATTATTTGAATAAGCTTCAACAATCCTTGAATGATGTTGAAAAGGAAATATATCTTCAACGTGACAACAACATGGTGTAAGGGTATAATTTGTAATCGATGGTCACGTGAACGATGAGTCGTCGTGCCTTGCAATGTCCTGAATTTTGATCAGCATTTTTTAATTAAAATTTTCACTTTCTAACTATTATTACACTTATTCAAACTTAACATGGGCTAAATGTATTCGTGGTACCTCACTTATGAGTAGTTTGAGTCGAGGATTGCACGTTCAATACGAGATTGGCTTGCATAAAAAATTGTAGAAATCTTATCCTTTAAAATAATTATAACATTTTTGGTAAGAGCACCATTCACATGCTAATAAATTAATAATCTATTTAACTTTTATAACCTAGCCCATGTGCTACAACTTCTATATAAAGACTGATGGATGAAAAAGTATAGAGCACAAAAGGAGAGAGTACCCATCAAGTAGAAAAAGATTGTACTACACTACTAGTCCAAGATGGAATTATCATACACTAAGCTTGCCATTTTTGCAATGGTGCTAGTTGCAGCCATTGGGAGCCAGCCCTCAATGGCAAAGGGTGAAGAACCTATTTGTGGCATAACCCCTGATGATTTAATGACATGCAAGCCGGCGGTGGTTGGACCAACCGGTCAACCACCTTCGGCCGCTTGCTGCATGGCTCTGTCCAATCCCAAGGCAAACTTGCCATGTCTTTGTACATTCAAGAGCTCCCCGTGGATCAAGTTCCTCGGAATTAACCCTGACCTCGCCACAAAACTCCCTGTCAATTGCAAGATTGATCCGTCTTTCCATTGCTAATTAATGTTTCTTCAATGTGTGATTGCATCGTCGTTCTTTCTTACGTTGTGTTTTCTTTCTTATCTTTTGAGTATTTGATGTTCGTTGTTGTTTTGATTGAGATTGTATTTCCTTTTTCATTATGATTAATCTTGATGACTCTTTTTTTATCTATTAGTGTTTCATTTACGATTATATATATATATAATCTTATTTAAATGCTTATTTTTAAAAAAAAAAAATCTTTGAAGCGTTTTAAGAGTTTTCATTGAAAAAACTCAAAATATCAAAAATATGTTTTGAGTTTTGTGTTATAAATTTTATTTTATTTTTGAAAATACCAAACAAGTTTGGGGTGTTTTACAAAACTGAAAACAACAAATCTCAGACTCATTTTTAACCACATATTCTCCCAATAAAATAATTTTATACATAAATCTAAAATTGTTCTCAACTTTTTAATTACACATTACTAAAAAAATTATTAATACAAAACTTATTAGCTAAATAAAATGTAGAAAAATAAATATATGGATATTTCCTTGTCAACTCAACTTTTATTTACAAAATTTACCCGTGAAAAAAATTCACCCGTTCCTTCAATCCAAAGTTCCAATCCTCCTCAATTCATGCAAAAAATTCCGCTGCCCACCTCTCTCTCTCTCTCTCTCACACACACACACACACACACACTAGTTATTTATCAATTTTGGTGCAAATACAAAAAAAAATGTAAAAAAATTTTTTTTTTTGACAGAATTCTAGCAGGAAGACACTTAACAATTTTTCATTTATTTTTGACACAACAAACATAAAAAATGCACCCAACGGATGCTGTCAAACTGTTAGGAAGGGGTTTGAGCTCGGATGCCAAAGAGTTCGAGGTTGAACCTCATATAATTCTTGAATCTATAGCAGCAGAAGAACTTCACACATTATCATGGATGACAGTAAGTCCAGCGTACTTGGAAAGAAGATCGGCTTTGCCTTTCCATTGTGACATGGTTTTAAGACTGAGGAGACTTCCACATTTTCCTGATAAAAGAACTATCTCGTCTTCCAGAGAAGGCACAACCGTAAAGCTGTCAAGTAACATTATTCTTGAGCTGTTTACATTATGATTTGGTCAGAATTTTTTCAAGCCAAATTTCTCTTTTTGACACCTCATCTACGTGCAAACCATTATGTAACTGCTTATGCAAACGTAACATTATTCTCGAGCTGTTTGCACTTGAAATCAGGATATAGATAAGACAGACAGGATTAGTATGGAGAGACCCCATAACTGTGTGCATAATAATGTCTAGAGGTGGTGAACCCAATTTTTTGCCAGAATAGTATAGCAAGGATGTGACCATATATTTTTTCATGGCAATAGAAATTGTATGAACTGTGTGTTTGAGCCAAATTATTTTAGAAGAATGTATTCTGAAATAGTAGATTGATGGAGAGTGTGTGGTTGAAAAAGAAAGAAAAATTATTGATGTGACGGAAAATATTATTTTATTGAAGAATGTGTGGTTGAAAATGAGTAGAATAATGAGAATGAGAATTTTAATGTGTACCAAACAGGGGCTAAATAAGTCATCAAGGGATGTTGTCGACGTAATTTTTTTATTTTTCGTTTTATTATATTTTTGTATTTGTATTTCTAAGTGACGTTGCTTTTCATTCGTATATTTGGTTTACATATTCTGTTTTTCTAGTGCTGAAAATACACAATTATTATATAGATTATTATATAGAAGAAAAGTGTATCATCATCATCATACAGATTTTTGACAAACTATAAGCTGAGAAATGATGCATCAGCCATCTATATTATATTCACACACAAAATACAAGAATGAAGAACAATAAACAAAGACGACACTCGGACAGGGGTTTCCAGTAGGGTAAGCTACTAGTATACTCTCAGGCAGAAGAATGAGAAAATCTCTTAACGATCATAGCCATGTACTTTCCTTGGTGCTCTGCAAGAGCAAGCTCGGTTTCACTTGGTGGCCTCGTGCCATCCCCTGAGAAAACTCCGGCTCCGTAAGGCGAACCACCTCTAATAGAATCCATTCTAAACATCCCTGCGCCAAAGGTGTATCCAATTGGAACATAGATCATACCATGATGGGCTAATTGTGTTACTGCTGTCCACCTGCAAAACTTTAACATGATTAATAATTCACTCACTGACTGGAAAATTATAAAGCCAATAATACATCCAAAACCAACTCTATTAATCAGATCAATATGAATGAATTGCTTCTTTCTCTATGAAGAATTAGAATACACTTACGCAGTGGTTTCTTGTCCGCCTCCTTGTGTTCCGGTGCTGACAAAGAATCCTGCAGGGATTCCAGCGAGTTTCTGCTCACTCCACAAATTCCCGGTGGAATCAAAAAATGCCTTCATTTGTGCAGCCATGGACCCGTACCTCGTGGGAAACCCGAACAAAAAACCATTGGCCTCGACCAACTTGTCAACCGATATCACTGGAATCTCGTCCCCTTTAGGGGGCACCTTCATTTGCTCCAAAACCTCTGGTGCCAAAATCTCAGGAACCCTATACAAAATCCCTTCAACACCCTCAATCCCATCAACCCCTTTCTTCATCCTCTTGGCCAGGCCCTCTATATGTCCATACATTGAATAAAGCACTATGAATATTCTCAATTTCTTGGTGTCTTTCTGCAGAATTGCCCCATCCTGAATTGGGGCTGATGTTTCAATACTAGGGTTTTCACCTTCAACTGAGATTGATCTATCACTTACTGGAGCCGGTCCATCGTGATCAGGTGCACCCAATGGTGCCCTGTTTTTACTTGGCATACACCCTCCTCCTTTACCCATATAATCCAAAGAATCAATCTTTACCTAATTTGGCTCGAAAATCTCCAAAGTTGCCCAATATATTTGTAAGATGATTCTTGGAAGAAATGATGAACTGAAGTTGTTAAGGTGACTCTGATTTGGGCTTCGCTGGCAGCTTTGGCTGAGAGCTATGATGCTGTTGATGTTATTCTCATTATATTCTTTGTAAGAATAGTTGTCAGCTACAGCCTGTTCTTTTCTGTTATTTGATTAAGAAATAAGAACACCACCTTTTTCCCTTCGGTTAGCATGTTGAACACTGATGAGTTGTTTGACAAAATTTTCGTTAAAAGCTCTAGTAAATTTTGGAAAAAGTTAATCTAATGTATGATTGAAAATTTGTGAACCCCACAAAATGTTGTTAAATTGGTAAGTTGTATCACTATTTACTTGGCCCGTTGGGTTGTCTTAATTCATAAAATCTGGTTTTGAGGTCCAATTCTTAAAAAGCATTTTCAGTTACACGTTTCTACCTCTTTGAGTGGGTTGTAGTATGTCTTACACGTGACTGAATCCTGACCTTGGATCTGAACCGATTGATATGAATAGATATTACAACTTGGTTTTTCATTCATCTTCTGTGTTATTTTTGAAAAAACAAAAAATGTTCTTTTCTGTGTGTGTTAGAGTTTCTCTGAAAATCTGTAACTTTTGATATTTGTATTGTAATATCTGTTCTTTTGGTAAGAATGAGGTGATTTAGTACAATTTTTGAGAGATTTCTGAGTGTTTGGTTACTATTTTGTATATAGAGAGGTTAGAAAGAACATGAAGAAATTTCTAATTACTTAATACATTTCGTGCGATTTCTTGGTTGATATAAGTGGATTTGGAGCAATATCTCTTGACAGATGTTCAACTGGTTATTAGCTCTATGGACAGACCAAAATGGCAAAAAAATTCTCGTGTTCTTGTGTTCTTAAGGTTTTCTACAATTTTTTAGTTTTTTAATGTTTTGTATATGCTAGTTTATTACGTTCTGGGACCAACAAATGTGTACTCCTTTCTCTCTAGGAATACTATGCTTTCTTAAAAGCTAGGCAAAACAATTGAAGAAGGAAACTCGTGGGCTTAATTCCGATTTAAAGAAGCTTGCTAACTCTTGTATAACAATCAATGAAGAGAACAAGTTTTTAATGGTTTGCTCGCTGCCCATTTTCACTATTTTCCAGTTGTTTCCTACTCATTTGATAGGATGGATTAGATAACATTGTCCAATCTTACATACAAAATATGCATCGATGTTTCTGCATGAACATAGTGACATTTATGTATTACTAATTGTATAAATTTGATAATGTGGGATGAAATAAAGTAGGGACAGTGCTAGATGGCCCGGCTCAATGACCGGGCCATCATACAGGTGCCGATGTGGCACCATACAATTGGAGGGGGGGGCTGACCGACCTCAGCCCCCCCTCCAATCACAGGGCGCCACCTCGGCGCCCTGTCAAATGCCCCGGTCATTGAGCCGGGGCATTCAGTTTAATCCATAAAGTAGATATGTGCACCGAATGTAATTGTTGTCCGAGTAATGCTATTCATTCCCATTGGGGATGAAAACACAATTTAGGTGGCGCTAATGTGGCATTAAATGATAGGTGAAATAAAATAAGTCATTTAATTTCACCTATCATTTACAGCCACTTAAACTGTGTTTTCATCTCCACTGGGAATGAATAACATTACTCTTGTTGTCCTCGTCACAAGATTATTGCTATGGGAATCAAGTGGTGTGATGCTTGACTCGATTGTTGACCATATGCAACGATGTCATTATAGTACTCCGGTTTTATTATTTCGAAGAAAGAATTACACTGATGGTCGTGCGATGACAATTATGATGACGGTGATGGAAGTTTTATATTTTTAGCACTTTAAATGTACACATTGTTCTATGTATTATCATATCACTATTGTAGAGACTCGTTGATAATAAAGGTCAATGTAACATCATGAAAGGTGGATATTGACACGTTATTTGACAAAATATGGTCGTTCGAAAATTATAATTATAATTTGTTAACTTCGTTGAGGCAAGGACCTTCACAATTAAAATTTGAATCGAACTATACTATTAAACGTGTAATTTGGATATTTCGAGGAAATTTGGTGCGTGGACCGATGAGTTATGGTCAGGTGACAAGTACCATAAGTCATTCGAAGTCTTAAAAGTATGGAATTTCATTATTTTTATTTTAAATAAAAATTTAGAATTTATGAGCAAAAGACCAAAATGTCCCTACTTTACCGCCACTTTTGCACACTAATTCTCGCAATTCCTTGCTTAAACCATTCGCATACTCTCTCAAAAATTGGAAAATAGCCCTTCACATTGCGTAAAGAAATGAAGAACAATTGAAGACCCATTAATGGGAGGTAATTTCTTCACTATTCATAGGGTTTTTAAATATTTTTGTTAGGGTATATTATATTTTTAAATTTTTGTTGGGTATTAATTTAATCCATTTATATTTGTTTGTTTTATGCTTATCTTCAGCTTATTTTGAAATATGTGTTAATGGAAGAATTTTTGAAATTTGGTTTGTTAATGGGAGCCTTGATCGTTGTTTTCTTGATTCTTTCTTGAACGCCGGGATTATGTTGAAAAAAAGGAGAAATAGTGTTGTGAACAGTAGCTCGGATTAATGATCGCTGTTGTGAACGGTGACAAACAGCGATTTTTATTTTATCTTATGTTTTTTGTACTGAAATCTATTTTGACGCAAATGTTTATGAATACACAAAATTAGGTTTTTGAGTGAGGAATAATGTATGGATTAGCCAATGCAACTTAATTTGGGAATAATTGAGAAATTCTATTAATCTTGGTGTTAATCCATGTCGTAACTGGGATATGAAATGTTAGTTGAAGTTCAAGTGTTGATTAACGAAAAGGAAATATGAATTGAATAAGAAAAGTAGATATACCTGAAATCTATATTCTGAACTTAGGGCAAAGTTAGAACTGATACCTTTTTTTTTTTATTTATCTTCAAGAAATTCCTAATAAATCTCTGTGCATCTAAAAGTCACAAGGAACAGCTTACTTATTCACTTTTTGAAACCTCGCAGGCTCGACTCTGTGGCAGGTTCATATTATTCCCATTAGACCAGGCCTTTGTAAGATGATCCCGCATTTTTGGTCTCTTCTCCTCTCCTTTATTTTTCAAAATTTCAAATATCTTTTCACCCTGTCCATGTAACGAGTCAAATTGAGGTTTCTACCTTTTTTTTTAAATTGGTATTCTTGTTAAGAAGAAAAATACAACAATTCTCTCTCTCATCTTTTCTTTTCAAATTTTCAAAAATCTTTTCAAACAGTGCATACAATGAGTAATTTATAGAACAAAAATATAAATGTCTCTCTAACTCTCTTCACTTTAATTTTCAAATATCTTTTCACTCAATACATTTAATGTGTCAAATTGAGATTTCTACCTTCAATTAAGATTGGCATACATAAAAAATTTTAAGTTGTTACTCTAGGAGAAGAAATATATAACATCTCTCTCTCATCTTTTATTTTCAAATTTTCAAAAATATTTTCAAACAGTGCTTACAATGGTCATTTATAGAAGAAAAATATAAAAGTCTCTCTCTCTAATTCTCTTCACTTTAATTTTTAAATATCTTTTCACTCAATGCATTTAATGTGTCAAATTGATATTTTGACCTTCAATTAAGATTGGCATACATAAAAACTTAAAAGTTGTTATTCTAGGAGAAGAAATATATAACATGTCTGGATTGCTGAATATTTTCTTGTGAAATAACGTTATGTGACTTCATAATAGTTCAAGGTCAAAGTTAAGTATGGATTTCCTAAATCTGTAAGCTCTGAAAGCAACTAATGTTGAAATTTTCAGATCCGATTTGTTTACAGGCATACTTAACTATTTTATTTATTAATTATTTTTTTGGTTTCGAGGTATGTCATACTATGCCCTTGTTTGGCCCCCATTAAATTACATTACATTACATTAAATTTTTTTCTCTCTTCATTTCAACCACGCATTCATCAAATAAAATAATATTACATACAAATCAAAAAAATTTCAACCACATATTCTCACATCAATCACTGTTCTAAAAATTTTCAACCCCCAAAAATGCAAAATAATGGGGGCCAAGCAAGGGCTATATAACTTTCATCAATTTTCTTATTATGTTGACCATACACTATAAATTTTTTTCGTCAAGCACAAATTTTGGATAAGTTAAAACTTTGAATTTTGTTCATGTTGAAAAGGACTCGATTCATTATAACAAGTAGTTGCTTGTGAGTATTAATTATTAAAGATTCAGGAATATGAATATCTTGCTCTTACAATGATCCTTTTAATTTGTCTAGTCCATGGTATTCCCTGTATATTAACACCAAATTAAGGACCATAAAATTCACTTAAATTGACAGAAAAAAAAGAAATGTCAATTTAAAATTTCTTTTTACATTTTGGGCTATTTGGCACGGATTTTATTTATTTATTATTATTATTTTTTTGGTGTAGGGAAGATTTTACCTTCTTAAATTATACAATTATTATCTGTAGGAGGATTAATGGAAACTGGAATAGTCCCAGCCGTGCCAGCAAAGAAGCCATCGCTTACTCCCAAAGCAATTATACACCAAAAGTTTGGTGATAAGGCCTGCTATAAGGTTGAGGAAGTGCAAGAGGAAACTAAAATTGGATGTCCAGGGTTAGCAATTCCCCAGAAAGGTCCCTGCCTTTATCGATGTACCCTGCAACTTCCAGAACTTGTTGTTATCTCTGATACATTTAAAAAGAAAAAGGATGCAGAACAGTCGGCCGCGGAAAAGGCTTTAGAAAAGGTTTGGCACTTTTTGTATTTGCTAGATTCTGTGGATGACTATTCAAAAACGACCATCTTAATTAATTCAATTATCTTGTAGCTGTGTATCAATCAAATAGAGTACAATCCCACCGTACAGGAAGCTTGGGATGATTTGGCTGGTCGTCTCTCTTATTTGTTTGCAACTGAGGTAAGTGAGATCCACTATGACAATGCAGTTCACTATGTATTTATTGGTAAAATATCCATTTCACTGATGTTTGAGAAGCAGTGGTGATTCATATTTTGTTTATGCAATTACTAATCATCAAATAATTAATTGCTTATACATCAGGATTAGAGGACCACTTCTTTCATATTACCTTGTGGGTGATGTTCCTCCTTGTTTCTCACTTCCTTTAAAACTATAAAAACGATTTTATTTGAAACTATCAAGGAAATAGTCATAGCTCAACACAATAGGCACCACAATTTTATCACTGTTCTTCCTAATTCAATCTAACTTCACTTTTATTCATTTAAGATTTAAGCGCTTAATTGTGGAAGGACTAGGGTATAATAGATTGAGCACATGTTTAGAGATGTAAGGGGATACAAAGATTGGAGAGAACTTTTGAGAGAGTGAAGCAGTCCCCTGAGAGACTTGGGCTTCTTTTCTATGTTCCTCTTCTTTTGGATCCATGATCTTCTTGACTTGTTGGTCTTTTGGCAAAAGTCAATTCATATATTAGGGTATTCTTAAAGGCTTTCATGAGGCTGTGCAGAGTTTTGTCCTTATTGTGGTTTGTAGACATGCCAATTTATCTGTAATATTTAGTTTGCATTTGATCCCCATTTTTTTCAAAGTACATTTTCTCTATCTTCTTTTCAACCACACATTCTTCAATAAAATAATATTACACGCAAATCCAAAATTTTCCTTATTTTTTAACCACACATTTTCCATCCATCTACCATTCCAAAATGCATTCTTTATATATAAAAAAAAAATGGGGCTCAAACAAGCTTTTAATTTAAACCAACTTTTCCAGTCTCTCTGAATTTTTTTCATTTTTTTTTCTGTCCACAGTTTTATTTTCTGACAGACTTTTCTTGTCTCTCTTTCCCTCTTTTTTCATCTGCTTTTCGCTGGCATCGACGAAGTTCCTTTCATCTCTTCATCCACTTAGTGGCCACTTCAGAGCAGCATTGCAAAGAGAGGGTCGCCTCAGTGGTTGTGTTCCAATTTCTGTGATTGCTACTTATGATGCAAAGATTAGTACCATCTGTAAATACATAAATTCAGAGGCTGAATCAAATTTTCTGCTAGTGCTGTCACTGGTTCTGAGGGCAGCTTCAAAGCTAGATAATTTAGTGACATCTGTTGATGAGCAACTTTCACTGCAGAGGAGAAATCCACTACTTCCTGAGATAATACACGCTCTGGTAAACCAGGAATCTATATTGTCAGAAAACTCGTCTATAGAAGTTATACGAATCCCATCTTCGGTAGAGAAAACTGTTGAAACCTTGGTTCTTACCATTTCTGCAAACGGTTATTATGTGGATGTTATTGCACAAGAACTGGGCGTGAATGAGGCTTCCAAGGTCTTCATTTCCAGGTAAGCTAAGTGTGCATGGGTGACTCCATTACATATTTTACTTAATCCTTGTTTATCCCATTCCAGACTGCCCTGTTGATTTTCAATGAATATAGGACATGTTAAATCTTTTTATTGCATCTTAGAATAGGTTTTATGCTGGTTGTTTCTGTTGTGTTGCATGTTTCATTTACACGGTTAGCTTTGCATTTTTTATGCATGGTTGATGCTCTACAAACGCTGTGTGTTAATGGTTGCCCATGATGTTCTGGGTAACATTGCATTTGTTTTCCAGCAAGCATGTGAGTAACCTGTGGTTCAAAATTGAATAAGTAAGTCATATGAATAAATATGACTTTGGAGATGTATGAGGCTGAATAAACTCTAGTAAAGTGCATGCATTTCTGTTTTGAATATATTTGCAACAGTTTGTCAAACTAATGTTATGATGTCATACCATTGCATGAATTATCCTACTAGTCATGTTGTTTGTTAGCTGCTGGTGAACCTGAGAACATTGATTACTGTGAAGTTTGAATGAATTATTTGGATGGAATTGCTTTAGGTCTCCATTTGTTACTATCATATAACAGAAGGATGAACATATATGATTTGTGCATGCACCAGACGATTCCTATCTTATTTATCTAACTATTCATATTGTAGGACCATTGGCAAAGCTTCCTCGGACATGAGATTATATTATAATGCTCCTGAGTGCCTTCTGATGGACCAATTGTCAGAGCCTCATGTGAACCTTGTCAGTCATGACAAAGGATCTTTAAATGCCAGGGCAAGTTACTTATCTGGGCAAGAAGTGTTTGGTGATGCAATTTTGGCTGCTGTAGGGTATTCATGGAAGTCTAGTAATCTTTTCCATGAGGATGTTACCTTGCGTACATATTATAGGTATTTCTTTGGCCTCCACTATTACTTCTTGTCAACCTTATTTAATTGACTACAGTGGAAACTATTGGCCTAATAGCCTTGATAACTTCTTGGAATCTTGATCCTTGACCTAAAATACTTGACCCCAAGGTGTTAAATATAGCCGATGAAGTCTTCATATTCAACTTAAAGAATTCCCTTGCAACTATGCCAAGCTATCACACTGAAATATGTGATTACTGGCCAATGCTCAAGGTCAACCTACCCAAGTGAATAACACTGTAGGTTGCTTCTGATATCAACCAAAAGACCTGATCTTGCCTTTTGCGACCTAAGCCCCTAGACAAAGATGCTTATACCCGGGTAGCTATAGGAATCTGTTTTATACCATGTAGACAGGCACCTGTCACAACTCACCAATGTGATGGGGGCCATGGGGCGTTGTATCCATCTTTTCAGTTTCTTATTTTAATTTCTCATAGTAATTCATATTCTACGTTGCATCAGTTATTATTAAGTTCGCAAAATTTGCACCCATCTGTCGTTGTTTTTTTCCCATTCAGGTTACTCATCAATATGATGCCTAGTGGAGTATACAAATTGTCAAGAGATGCAATTCTTGCTGCAGAATTGCCCATGGCATTTACAACGAGAAGCAACTGGAGGGGTTCCTTTCCAAGAGATATACTCTGTACATTCTGCCGTGTGCACCGTTTATCTGAACCTGTGTTCGAGTCATCAATTGATTTAGCTGGATCCCGTAAGAAGTTGAAGTTTGAGTCTGTTAAAAAAGATACAAATGGAGCTTCAGTGGCTAGTACTTGTGGGAAATCAACGGGAACCATCGGAGATTTTAAATGTGAAATAAAGATATTCTCCAAATGTCGGGAATTGATTTTGCAGTATTCACCAAAAGAATCTTATAAGAAGCAAACTGATGCCATGCAGTGTTCTGCTTTGAAAGTCGTTTTATGGTTGAACATGTATTTTGAAAAACCCGATATGGCCGTAGAGACATTGACCTCTTCAGCAGAGAAACTTGGAATTCAGTTTTCTCCTGATATCTTTCACAAAAAGTTCGTTTTGTGTCAGTCTGTTCATAAATTTGGTAGCACTAGGCATCAATCCAGCAAGCCAATAAATTATAGTTGCATCAATCAACTAAATGATGTAGCGAGTGATAAAGCATGTTCTATATGCGGTGATAACTCCGGAATTACCCCATCGAATGGTTCTTTAGCATGTGTAAGTTATAGCATTACTTTGGTTACTGGAGAATTTTTGAAAGAACATATCGAAAGTAATGAGGCATATGAGTTTGAAATAGGAAGTGAAGCTGTCATATCTCGTCTTGAAGCAGTTGTGACACAGATGTCAGTTGGTCAGTCTGCATTTTTTAATGTGGAATTGCCTCCCCAAGAATTTATTTTAGCAGCGGCTGTTGATTCTGCTGCAACTCTATCACTATTGTCTTCAAGTGAGTAAGAATTTCACATATTTCTACTTGATTTGATTGCACTTCTTGGTATCACTTCCATTTTATCTTCATCTTTTGTAGGAAGGTGTATTTTGGAGTATGCTGTAACTCTATTGCAGGTGACAGAACCCTTAGAAGAGAGGATGGAGCAAGCTTTGTTCAGCCCATCTCTGTCAAAGCAGCGTGTTGAGTTTGCTGTACGACATATCAGAGAATCTTGCGCTGCCTCTTTGGTATAAGCAAATATATTCATAATGATCTCTGATGTCTAATGTAGAGTTGCGATTAATCTTTAGTTTCATTGCAGGTTGATTTTGGTTGTGGCTCTGGAAGTTTACTCGATTCTTTATTAGACTACTCAACTTCTCTGGAAAAGATTGCTGGTGTTGATATTTCAGGAAAAGGTCTTGCACGGGCAGCAAAGGTCACATTTTCATATAGCCTTTATAACCCTATCATCCTTAAATTTTAATGTTTTTTTTTCAATATACATATTCTGACTATTTAGTTGGAAGGTTAATTGCCTGAGGGGTGCAAATAATGAACCCCTTGGTGTAATTTGCAGTATCTGAGCAGCTTGCCATTGGCTGCAATAGTTAAAAACATGGCTGAATGGCTAGACCTGAATGATAAATAGATTATGTTATTAATCAACCAATCTAAATTTATATTTTATTCAACAGTTAGAAACCGGATAATGGGGTGCAGAACGTTTATTCTATTGTCTTTGTATATCATTATAGGAACTGAGAAACTATTGTGGTAATTGTTGAGGAATTTTCATTAATTTATAGCATTCTACTTGTCAAATATTTGTGTCTTGTCCCTACCATCATAAACTTGGTACAATCGAAACTTTGATTAATTATCCCCAAAGGACCCTAGCTTGTTCCAAGTTTACGGAGCGTGGCATAAATTGTGAGGGGTGCCTTTTAAAATTGCAGTTGCTTTCAGTTTTTGACGAGGCATTTTAATTTTGTATATTGTGTGAATGGAACTTCACATATGATAGACTAAATTCCTGTAATCTTTGTGATATTTATGATTGATTCAAGCAACTTCTTTGTAGTGTTCATTATCCTTCTAAGCATTAATACTTGGAAGCTAAAAAACATTTTTCTCGTATCTATCCAGACGCTTCACCCAAAACTGAACAGAAATTCTTCTGCTGAGGTACCAAGTAATGAAACCAAATCTGTGCTGCTATACAAGGGATCTGTCACAAATTTTGATTCTCGGTTGTATGGGTTTGATATCGGAACTTGCTTGGAGGTAATGTCTTCTTCATTCTAATTTCACTAGTTCACTTCAACTGATTGTTTTTCACAGTGACTTCTCTTCTCGCATGTCTTGATTACTTGGTGTTTACCATTTTAGGGTAATCAGTTTTTCAATAAATTGAGGCTGGCGTTTTTGTTATCTCCACCATTCTTCGATAATCAGCTGAATACATATTTTGATGTTTATTTTACCAGTAATTTTCCATGCTACTTTACTGTCTTGTTTAATTGATGGGTTGAAATATGACATTTGGATGAACGATAGGTCATCGAACATATGGAGGAAGAAGATGCGAGTTTATTTGGTGATGTCGTGCTTGAGTCTTTTTGTCCTAGGATTCTTATTGTCTCCACCCCGAATTATGAATACAACACGATTCTGCAGAAATCAACTTCCTCAGGTCAAGAGGATGATCCAGATGAAAAGAACCAACCTAAATTCCGCAACCATGACCACAAATTTGAATGGACCAGGGCACAGTTCAATCATTGGGCATCCGACCTTGCTGCAAGACATCACTACGACGTTGAATTCAGCGGAGTTGGCGGAAAAGCTAATGTGGAACCTGGATTTGCTTCCCAGATTGCAATCTTTAGAAGAAGAGATTCTAGTTTGAGGGATGTCGAGTTAGAACACCATTACGAGTCTATATGGGAGTGGAGTAGCGATAACATGTAATGTCTGCCATATTGAAAACGTTAGTACTTGTGCTACTGCATTCCGCTTAAGTATTCGGGATTTTTGTTTTGAACTTAAAATATAGAGCTGAATCAAGTTTAAATGTTAGTAGATAATCTCGTATAAAATAATTATCTTCTACATTACTGTTGACTTGACACTTTAATGTGCCTGTATTTTCCTCCATACAATTTTATCAGCCTATGCCTGCAAAACTTAAAACTACAAAAATTAGAATGGTAAGCACTAATAGCAAAAAAAGCTACACTACAACAAATTAAGCCTTGTTCACAATAAGAAACCTATGTAGCAAATTACACAATTCTCAGGTAGACCAAGAAAATTTCTTTTAGAACGAAAGTATAACTCATTACTGTGAGGACCCAAGTGCTTTAGTTCTTCTTACAAGTCTTTTACACGCATTTGGAATGAAAAAACCCAATAAAAATAAAAAAGACGAAAAGAACTCACCATTCTGAACCATCTGGGAAAGGTTTCAAAGCATTTTGATTCCCATTAACATAGTAATCGACAATTGCTTTCATTCTCGGGAACTTATCGGGGTGATAATTTACATGTACTACTACCGGCTTAAGCTTGCTGAGTGTAGAGTCTTTCCGTACAGTCTTGAAAAGAACCTTGCTGTTCATGAAGAGATAGTAATCCATAGTTCTTCGAGAAGCATGAAGTCCATCATAGCCAGGATGTGATGGGAAGAAAAGCTCCTCATTGAAGACTGCTTGGTCCCAAGCATTCTCTCTCGAGAGTCGACCAGCTACACGATCTAAAAGCTCTATTGAAGGGATTGTTGGCCTTATGTAAAAGAACCCGGAATTGTAAACCCATATCCTCATTGTATGTGCATATCTTGCCCAACCCATTTGAGGTTCATCGAAAACATCATTGAAGCCATAAGCTGTCATATTATTGTGACCGTCAGTCATGGATTCCACATCTGAGTCTCTGTAAAGATGATCAAAAGGGTTTTGCAAGTACACTATGTCAACATCTGAGAGAAGAACGCTATAACCTAGCTGCAAGAACTCCCTCAAGACCCGGAATTTCAACCCCGAGACTACGTGATTTCCTCCGGACCTCGCTATGGAATCTATTCCTTCAGCCGCGTCTTGTTTATACACTGGAACATCTTTTGAGTGGCACAAATTGGCAATATCATCATCCAAAGCAACAACCAAATAATTAGGTATACCCACTCTCTTGATATTTGTGAACCAAACCTCCAACATATCCCTTACGTTTGAATTTGCCAGCGCAACAATAAGTTCTCGCTTGACAGCAACTTTCTCCAATATCTTGGCCAGTCTTGGGTTGACCGACTCATCAGGTACGACGTTAGGGTGGGTTCGTACACCCTTAACGGTGCCAAAAGGCCCGGCCTTCTGCTGCTCACCCAACACCAGCACCTCTTTCTGTGCATTATCTTTCCTTTGTTCAGCCAACTGAAGCTTCTCAGTCAATTCCCGTACTTGCTTTTTCAACTCTGCATTCTTATTCGAAGCAGTTATAAACTCCGATTTTAACATGTTAATGCGTTCTGATGACTCGCATGATGAGGAAGCAACCTAATAAACACAAAGTTAATGGAAAAATTAAGTTTATGGCCAAACATTTATGCATCAAGTTTCCCCCAATTTGGCATAATAGTTTCTGCACACAATGATATATATATATATATAAAACCAAAAGTTGGAAGACATAGGCACAATCATTCATCAAAAGACGTTTATAAGATAACTTTATTTTGGTCTAATATTTCTTCATCTTAAGTGAGGCTAGGCTTATGTTCCCTCCACACGTACTTGTCAATATTGCTATTAAGATTTTATTTAAAAAGAAAAAAGATCGTATGCTACCAAATTCAATACCGTAACAGCGTTCCTCATACCAAATGCTGCACTATTTCATTCAAGTAGTAATTAGGAGCATTCAAATTTTATCTTCACTCTTCGGTCCGTTAATATTAAAGACTACCTTAATATTGTTCAGCAATGTATAGTTTCTCATATACAAACTTATGACTTGTGATCATATCCCATACTTAAGAGGTTCCAAAATTTCACTTCATTTCTTTGAAAAACTGTTAATTCTTCTTCTATGTAAACAATTCTGAGTATCAATATTGAACTACCAAGAACACTACTATATACATGCAAAAGATATTAAAAGCTAAAGGGCATCAATTCATGTAAATCACTCCCTACCCCTAAACAATATGAATGAATTTACACAAATCACATATAGTTACAAAAGAAAACATGCCATGAATGCAAAGCAATTTCATTTTTTAAGTCACAACATTAAATTTCTAAAATTCATTCTGTATACTTTGTGAAAGTGTATTACTATTACAAGTACAATATATATTTGGATTCCATTAGATTAATTCATGGGATTTGAGTGCATCAACGACTCAATTCTGAAAGTCAAAACATGAATTTTGAACTCAACGGAGAATAAAAAACACATAAATTAAGAAATTGGTATAAAACCTCTGAATTTGAAATGTCAATGGAGTGGTGAATGGGAGGCGTTGAAGCGAAGAATCCGTCAGGGTTGAAGAAGGCGAAGACGCAGCCAAGGAATATTCCAACGGCGATTGCGGCGGCTATCCTGGATCTTCGGATGGATTGGCCGCTGTCTCTTCTCATCAACGCAATCATTTTTCTTCCAGATTGATCGCTACTGATGTTTATTCACTAATATCACTGGCATTTAGAAGAAGAATAATATCACAACTTCGTTCCTTGGGCAGTGAGACTTTTCGAAGAGAACTGTTTGCCTAAAAGCGACGTCATTTTAAACGCAGGAAGAGTAGACTTTGAAGCTTTCACCACAATAAATGTTGGAAAATTTTCACTTTTCGTCCTCATCTTTGAAAATTATAACATATTTACCCTCAACTTTTTCTTTTAACATATTTATTTCTCAGCCTTTCAATTATATAGCAAACAATTGTCACTGTTTATGGATCAAAACTTGAGTGTCTATATGGAACGAGAATTCGACAAAACTAAATGGAGGTCCGAACATATCGAATTTGAAAAATTAGCTAATGTATATGTATATTTAATTCTCATTATTGTAGAATGATAATGAAGAATATAATCGTTATTGAATCCCACACAAGAGATAGAAATTCAAAATTAATGGCTTGATCTGATGAATAACAACCATATTTTTCATTTTTATGGATGAAAAATGAGAAACAAAAGGGGGCTATATATAAAAATTATAATTTCTATTTCAGTTACACTTTAATAAAAGTAATGTATTTAAACCTTATTATTATATGAAATCCACAATTTTATCAACTTTACAATCAGGTATTTATAAACTTTTATCAAAGTAAACTATTTATTATTATTAAAAAAAGCTGCATCAACTATCCCTTTAGTAGATCAAATTTGAAATTTGACAAATTATTAGTGGGTTACACCTAGATAGCCAATTTGGCACCCCTAACGAATCTATATTATGCCTAAAATGCTGACTACTTTCAAGAACGTACTAGGAATGGTGATTCTTCTTCCCTTGATAGACAATGATATATAGTACCATATAAGACTTCGGACAAGATTTTAATTTCTTGTTTCTCAACTACGTCCTCACCTATCTACTACAATATGCATAAACATGTCACAACTGTAACTGATATATATTACCACAAGGCGTCTCGAGTATACAAACGAGACTCATGTACAAATCCCTAGAAGAACAATACAAGGAACAGCAGTGCTTCATGTACAGAAGCCATTTTGATAGAAAATTCACAGAAAACACACACGTGGATCCCGCACATTAGTTTTTTTTTTTTTAATACATGGTGGGGCCCACTCATGATTAGTATTCCGGTGAATTACTGTACAAATGGATTTTTCCAACAAGGAAAGCTACAACAAAGCAAAAATGATTCCTAGACTGATTGAAATCTCACGGAGTAGTTGCATTTGTCATTCTTGTTCTCTGTCATCTATTGAATCACCTGGCATCTCCTAGTTATAAGGCGGTCGTTATTCTTCATCTTCTGATTCTGAAGTCTCTACATGCTCTGGAGGGCCTTCGATAGCAGCACCATTTATTTGCCTTTTCCATGGGTTAATATTTTGAACCATATGGCTAGCTGATCAACAGGAAAAGGAAATAAACTATCAATTTGTAATAATAATGTAACAGACTGAAGATTATAGAGAGAACAGATTTTCAAAATAAACTTATCAAATGTCATGTAAAGTACAATCAAATCATAAGAGTTGTTATCGTGTTTAAATCACTACCTGACTCTAAAATCTTCATAAGAAACGTCCTCGTAAACTCTATTTCTGTATGACGGGTACTGATAAATTTAGCCTGCAAATCAAAGCACGAATAAAATTTCAGATTTTGGAGGTCTATTTATTTATTTAGCATTACTCTTTTGGGTAACCCAACATTAAGTAGTTTCTTTTCCTTTCCTTCTTCTTTGGCCAGGCTTCATGTGGGGTCAATGGTAGGTGTATGGATGGGAAATAAAATTTTATTTAAGTCCATGCTATCATAGTTGGATGAAATGGGGATCATGATGCACCTGTACAAGACTCGTCCACCCCACTAAAAAAAGAACAGAAAATGAGAAAAGCTGGTGGAACTCATCCCCATCAATCCAAATGAAAAAGTCCTGTGATAGAGAGAGGTTTGCCTCCAAGATTATAGAGTGAATTGCCTATTTAGTCACTGAACTTTCAGCCATGCACGCAATAGGTCACTGAACTTTCAAAATAACGCAACTAGTCACTGAACTTTACAATTCTTCATCCCATAAGTCACTGAACAAACGGCCGTTATAAATTGGACGGAATTTCCACGTGGCAGTGACTTCTGGGGTGAAGAATTGTAAAGTTCAGTGACTAGTTGCGTTATTTTGAAAGTTCAGTGACCCCTTGCGTGCATGGTTGAAAGTTCAGTGACCCCTTGCGTGCATGGCTGAAAGTTCAGTGACTAAATAGGCAATTCACTTGAAACCATACTCATAATCGAATTAAATCTATCGTTTTGGTTCGAATATAGTTTTGCCCACTTCTAAAATGATTCCTCACTTGTGCTCCACAATAAAAATTAATAGATAAATATTATACTTAAATTATTTAATGATATAATAAATTTACTCCTTTCATTACGGATTACTATTATCTACATTATCATATTGGAATACTACACAAAAGGTTACCTAACGAATAAAAAGCAAATAATATCATTGAAAAAATCATAACAAGCTTAAAGTATGGTATCCGGTAGGATTTAAATGAGCACACAGATAAGATTATTTGTGTTCTCAAAAGAGTCACTATTTTGCGGGAACATTGGAACATGTGGAGAAATAAATATCAAATCGAATAAATATAAAAACATAAACTTATAAAATATGAAGTTGTGTTACTCATTTTAATAATGTTGGTCTTTTAAGATGAAATTTGATGTCTTAATGGAATATTTATGGAAAAAAATGAAGTTTAATTAAGATCACATGGGGAATCTCAGAACTAATTAATTTATGCAAGCCAAAAATAAAATAGAAAAAGAACTAGAAAAAATAGCTATGTACGTGAATTTAAAAAAGGTAGACTCAATTAGATGGATCATCATCAAATGAGGTTCCTTAATATGTGGAGGGGAAAAGGTGCCTCTATATATAGGTGTGCAAAAAACTACTGTCCTAATAATAGAAATTTTTAGGTCATCTTCAACAATTATAAATTGTGCCAAATGTTCTTGTCATCAAGCATGGCAGTTAATTGCAATGGGTAAAGTATGTTGCCCAATTAATTAAAATCCAGCAGTATTCTACTATTAATAAACAAATATATAAATTCACAAGTGCAAGAACAGTATAAATATTTTTGGTCTACTATTAATAAACAAATATATAAATGCATTATCTACAAGCTTGTTATGATTTTGCACACGCGTTAAGTTTATTCCTTCATTTGTTTAGGTTATTGTATTTTTAAAAAAACTGTGATTTCATGTTGAAATTCATATGTAGATAATTGAAAGCATTTAGCAACTTGGCTGGTTTTTAGGATACCAAAAATTAATTTATGGCAATATGATAATGTAGATAATAGTAATCCGTAATGAAATGAGTAAATTTATTATATCATTGAATAATTTAAGTATAATATTTATCTATTAATTTTTATTGTGGAGCATAAGTGAGGAATCATTTTAGAAGTGGGCAAAATTATATTCGAACCAAAACGATAGATTTAATTCGATTATGAGTATGGTTTCAAGTGAATTGCCTATTTAGTCACTGAACTTTCAGCCATGCACGCAAGGGGTCACTGAACTTTCAACCATGCACGCAAGGGGTCACTGAACTTTCAAAATAACGCAACTAGTCACTGAACTTTACAATTCTTCACCCCAGAAGTCACTGCCACGTGGAAATTCCGTCCAATTTATAACGGCCGTTTGTTCAGTGACTTATGGGATGAAGAATTGTAAAGTTCAGTGACTAGTTGCGTTATTTTGAAAGTTCAGTGACCTATTGCGTGCATGGCTGAAAGTTCAGTGACTAAATAGGCAATTCACTCCTATATTTAGCGAATGGAACTTGGGGGTGGGGGGTGGGGGGGGGACTCTCTTCAACAACATTCTTAGGTAGGATTGAATAAACATTTCTGCCATATAAACATACAGGATAAGGTATTTACCATTTTGTCATAGAAGAAACCCACGAGTTGATCAAGTCTGTGTTGATGCCTTCGGAGAAAAGGGCGCAGGAGATTAATATAAAATTGCCTTGCACCCTGCAAAAACAAGTGCATTATGTTTCAGTAAAACCTGCAAATAGAATGGGGCAGTCGCACACACCAATGTCTAAAGAATAATCTTATAGTGCTAAAAATAATCACTTTGGTCCATTACATGATCTGTTATTATTCAATTTTGGGCTAGCAAAAGGAAATATTCAATGTCTAATTCCCGGTTTAGAAAACAATGACTAAGAGACTAGCACCAGATTTGGTATCTGAGCATTCAATTCTCAATTACCAAATCACCATATATAATTCACAATTTGCACTGGTCCTAAACCAATCAGCTAAATTTTTGTATTAAACTACAGCAAGCAAACTTTCAATGTGAACAACAGCTTTGCAGACTATAGAAAATTAAACCCTTCAACACCGATAAAATCAGAAATTTGGAAATGCAAAGGGCAGCATGGTCTAATCGATTGAATAAACTAAAAACAGGTTCAAGTCATGGAATCACAGTGTTCTGGATAGAATTAGCAACTTCCGACTCAAATTTGATAATAAATATGTGATTACCACAGAAACCAAGGAACATCTGTAAGCCTTATCCCAAGATGGTCAAATTCTACGCCAAAACATCATAAGAAACCAAAACTTGCATCATTTTGATTGGCTTATTAGTAAATAGAAATGCCATCTGCATGCTAGGATAAAGATAATTCCATTGCCCAACATCAATAGATGTCCATTGCTGAACATGGTAAACAGCAAAATCTATTGCAGATATATTATTCAATTCAAGTAAAAATATGTGGTAAAGGGAAAACATTAATATTGCAACTAAAAACTGAAAGCACCAGCAAAGCTTACATCAACAGATGGCAGTTGAAGCCACACAAGAAATGCAAACTTCATATGATAGTAGAAAGGAAACCTGAAAGTTGAAGTCATATCGGCTAACTCCACCAGACGAGTAACTAATCTAAATTTATAAAGCTTTCAACTTATATGGGTGTGGAGGGCGAAGGGCATTGGGGGTGGGTGGGGGGGGGGGGATCAAGAAATTTAGTTTCAAAACAGTACCTGTAGAGAAATTTATCTGTGAACAACTCAACAACGCTAAAAGAGCCATACGCTGCAAGGGAGAAAGTTTAGTTATAGTCAAGACCAGGGCAAGCCATTAAATGAACGTGTCTTCTCAGTTGGACCAAACTGAATGATATTTGATAGAACCAGACACCCTAATGCTTACAACATGTTAGCTAGAATCTTGTTTAGTTCAGTGAAAGAGCACTACAAGTCAGGTATGCAATTTTACAAGCCAATTTAAACTTCATGATTCTGGTAACAATATCTTGAGATATATCATCGAATATCTTCAAACCAAGTCTAGCTATCGTATTGCAGTACGTAAAATAACAAAGACCATGATATCTGAACTTGCACCATTACATATGTTCATAGATAAGTTCTCCCGAGTGATTTTGGAAAAATTTCAACAGTAGACATGTTACTTTCATAATTGTAGCATTTCAATCCTAATATTTGCACATAGCATAAGGAAATTTCAACAGTCTTGCTAACCAGCCCAATACAAAAGCCACTTTCGTTGCTCATCTTCATCTCTCGATTCAATGGCCTTAAATGTAGAATAAACAGGTAAAACAGTCCCCACAGAACAGCTGCAGAAAATATGCATAATCAGTCATCAAAATGTTGAAGCTTAACAGATAATATGAAAAAATAATTATGATGTGAACTCTTATCTCTAAACTGGCAGCAACACAAAGCAATGACAGTAGTGTTATATTTTAGTAGTGTCACTAAAAATAACTAGTGATTTGATAGGAAAACAGAAGCGTAATATGCATGCAGAGGACCTATACCCAAGCAACATCAACATCCTTGAGATTGATGTGTCATCATAAAAATGAGAAACGGAAAGTGAGGATTCAAAGAGCTTGCACTTAGGTGATAATATGTGAAAGAATGAAAGCTCACCATGCGGTTCGAATAACAACATTAGAACCAAGGGGGCAAAGAAGCATTCGTAACCCCATCTGCATTGGTTATAGTTTGATGTGAGCATAAATCAGAATTCTGGATGCAAACTACTTGTTAAATTACAGAGAGCAGGGACCATCAAGAACTAATAAAAGACCAATAACTTTCAATCGCCACACCCAAAAATAAAATTATTACACCAAAGGTTAGGATTAGAGTACAAAATCTTCCGCTACAGCCATTCAAACCCAGGAGCTTGGAATTGTAAATTGAAGAAAGAAAATCACATTTGACTTGACTTAACCCCAATTCCAATTTTAAAATACGAATTCACAGCAAACAAACACTCCCATTGATTTTAATTATTCGAATCGATTATACAGAACATGTGAGCTAGTTTATTCACAACACATTTTTACATCAAATTCGTAAAAAAGGAAAAAAAAAAAAAAAAAGCTTCCCAAATAGCTAATGATCATTTGAATTGATCCTGCTAAACTTCATTGTTTATTTCACATACATATATTACTGAATTGTGCGGCTATCCTAGAAAATAAAAAAAATTCAGCTTAAATTCAATTTTACACGGGGTCTACAATAAAATATCTAAATTTCGATTTGAAAAGAAAAAATATTACTCGTTCAACGTCAAAGCGTCAAATAAAACGTACCTCGCTGGGCATGGTGGATCCGAACATGGCCATTGTTTAGAGAAAATCCGATTCAGAAATGAAGCACGTTTTCTTGATTTCGATGTTCTTCAAACACCAGCATGTAGAAACCAGTCTTTAATTTGTGACGTTTTCGATAAAAGCTCACAACTTTTTGAAAAATTCCAACTCTCTATATTAGGAATTTTACTTATATTGAGTGGAATTTTTGTTGATTTAACAAAATAAAAATGGAGATATATATATACAGAAATGATCTAATGAGCACCGGTGCTTATCTTATTCTAAGCACCGATGAGTTGGCACATTAATTCATTGGTGGATAAAGATTTTGTGAGTTCCAATCCACCAATGAATTAATGTGGCCAAGCATTGGTGTTTAGGATAAGATAAAGACTCGGTCCATTAGATCATTTCTGTATATATATATATATATATATATATATATATATATATATATATTTTTTTTTTTTCCATTTTGTACCATAGTTGTTGTTGACATGTTAGAATATTATTAAGAAGGAGAGTGCTACACTTTCTCACCCATTTACTACCTGCTTGACTTACAGCTGACGTGGCTGTCTTTGACTATTCAACACGGAGAAAAAAAAAAGAAGAAAACCCCAATTAAAGGCGCCAAAACACTCATTTCTACGAAGGACCAGTGCAGTGAAGAAACGCCCGACGAAAAATGGAGCTACTTGAAAAGTTTGCGACGTAGCCGACGACTTGGACGACGGCACTCTCAGGTCGGCGAACCCTTTAATTCCCCGATGCCCAGACAATCTCTAACGCAAATGAAGGGAAAGCCGGCAACTCCCACTTCGACAAATGCGACACCGGCGACAACTTAGGTATGTTGTTTTTAATTTAATTGTCATCAATGATCACAATCCACGTATCTTCGCAATTGGATTTTCGGACTTTACCACTGGAGTTTTACCTTCTGAACAATTGGATTTTCGGACTTGGAGAATTCATGGGTCATTCCTTGCCAAACAACGTTTCCTTCATATAGAAGTAACAGCTATTGAACTGGAGGGGATTGGGTGTGGCGTGGGATGGAGTTGGTGATGGTTGTTGCGGTAGGTGCATGGGCTGGTGAACTATTTACTGGGCTTAACCTTTCTAGACTATTGTGGCTGCGAACTGATTGTAATTTTCGTAATGGATTTGAACTAACTGTAATTTTCCCAATGGCTTTGAAGTGATTGTAATTTTACAGTAGCCACTGTAAATTTTGCAAATGTTAGATAGTATATTCGTAATGGCTTTGAACTGATTGTATATTCGTAATGTGTCGTACATTCTTCAGGCAGTTGCAAATTGTTCCATTATCGTGAATGTAGGTTATGCAGAAATTAATTCATCCGAAGACGACAATCCGATCGATATGAGCTTAGGAGAAGAAACTGATATTCATGTGCCTAGTGTTAGAATGAAGTTCTAAGATGAGAATGAGGTGTTCGAATTTTACAAGAAGTATGCGTACAATATCGGTTTTCCGATGAGGAAAAGATCTTCGAGGAAAGGTGATGATGGGGTTATACGCTACGTCACTTTTACATGTAGTCGGGAGGGCCGTCGAATAAGTGGAACTAATGCACTTCTAAAGCCTCAACCAACAATGCAAACGGGCTGTAAGGCAAGATTGACGGCATTGAAAGATCTCAATGGCATATGGCGTGTTAACACTCTTATTTTGGAGCATAATCATAGAACGAGTCCGTCCAAATCAATGCTATATCGATGCAATCGAGAAATAAGTGCACGCACAAGAAGATAGCTTGAAATAAATGATATAACTGGAATACCATTACATAAGAGTTTTAACTCAGCCGTGGTTGAAGCCGGTGGTTATGAGAAGATTACATATGTTGAGAAAAACTGTAGAAATTACATTGACAAATTTCGAAGATTACGACTTGGTGAATGAGACGATGTTGCAATACAAGCGTATTTTTCAAAGATGCAATCAACTAGTCCTGGTTTCTTCTTCAGTATAGACTTGGATGATAAGGCCCGGCTAAAGAATGTATTTTGGGCAAATAACAGGTACAGGCTAGCGTGTAAGGAATTTGGCGACATAGTTACATTTGATACCAGGTACTTGTCAAACAAGTACGAAATATCATTCGCTCCTTTTGTTGGGGTGAACCATCATGGGCAATCAACTCTACTTGGATATGGTTTGGTCTCAAATGAAGATACAACTACTTTCGTATGGCTATTCAGGACATGGCTATAATGTATGCATGATCAAGCTCCATTTGGAATAATTACAGATCAAGATTGTGCTATGCAAAATGCAATAGAAATCGTGTTTCCGAATACAAAGCACAGATGGTGCCTCTAGCATATTCTGAAGAAGTTACCAGAAAAATTCGGTGGCCATAGACATAAAACTTCTATTCTTGCAAATGTACATAGGTTGGTGTACGATGTGCAAAGTTGCGAGGATTTTGAACAAGGTTGGCATACGATGCTCGAAGATTACGAATTGCTGGAACATAGTTGGTTGACTGGTCTATACAATGAAAGGAGTCGATGGGTGCCATGCTTTTTTAAAACATCATTCTGGGCGGGTATGTCAACAACACAACGAAGTGAGGGTATTAATGCATTTTGAACAACTGTGCAATGGTTTTACGAAGTTAGCTGACTTGGCAGCACATGACGAGTCACGTGCGCATGTAATTATGGAGTTGATTGAATTTCAAACAGTAGAGGCATCGATGTTAAAGACTATGACTGAGGAGCCCAAAGTGTTGATGAAGCAAGACAATGAATTTGTGAAAAACTGTTAGACCCGAAATACAAAAAAAAACAAAGGGAGCTCCTAAAAAACTTCGCCGAAAGGGGCATTTAGAAAAATCAAGAACATGTCATAAGCTATGATATCGAGACAATTTATTGTAGTATATGTATATATTTGTGTAGAATCGCTAAACGTTGAAACTGATTTTTTTTTTCATGACATGTAGGTGCCAATGAACTCTACATCGAAAAGGCGGAAAGGCAATGTTCCACCCCCATTTGATGTTCAGGTATTTTTCAAACATTATGCTTGGTTTGCGTGAGTACGAAAGTGAAATATTTGAACATGACTTTTTTTTAGGAGATTCGCAGTACAAACACCTGCCCTTCCCAACTAGGCAGCACACAGGAAAGCGTGGGTGATTTTGATTTAGGGGTCTGAAAAAATGGATGACGTCGGTTGTATATTTTTTTGTCAATAGTGAACTGACATGTTCCACATGGGTGATTTTTGACATGTTCTACGTGGGTGATTTTGAATTAAGGGTCACTTATCGCCACACAAATGTGACTGTATATTTTTGTAAGCAATTAACTGACGCTGGTTGTATATTTTTTTGTGAGAGTAATGAAGTTCATTTTGTTTTAATGCATTTCTATTTTCATATGTTTTTTCTACTTGATTTAAAGAGGTAGCGTTAATTGAAATAGGGAATATCAAAATATGTTCATATGAAAACAGTCAACATACACCATTTGACATTCTTGTTCATAAAACCGAATTAGTACAATAAGTCGAGGTCATACAGACAAAATAATAAACATAATTCATATTCAATCTCTCGAAACTGTTTTTCCCTTACGCATGGTTATGTTGAGCGAAATCTCCACGTCCCTCTCCTCGGTTATTTTTGTACACGTTTTCAACATACAGGACAAATCACGGACGACTTCATTACCGTTGGTAGTACCACTTGATTCACCTTGCAATGGATACACCTTGTCGGGGGAACTTCACAAAAGTCGAAAAACCTACAGCCGCAAGTACAACTGGGGAACAACTTCCCTTTATTGTCGGAATTCTTTTATACCTCTAACCACCTAACGAAGCCCTCGCCACAGTATGTGCATCTCCGCTTTTTAGGGCATTCCTGCAACACGTGTCCGACACCCTACAAGAATGACATATTCCATTGTTCTTCCCGGCCATTCTGGGACAAAAAAAGGGATAATCAAGTGACGAAGAGCAAACACTAAATGATTTCTCCCAAACAAACACTAAATGATTTATCAGTTGATAATACAAAGTTTAAAAAAATGAGATCCATGAAGCAAAACATACAGATAGCACAGGATCAAGTGAAGTAAAATTGAGCGAACAAACATCTGAATTATCAATAGCAAAATTCCACAACATCATCAGTAAAAGCTTCTAGTTCCAAAATCTCCATGCCAAGCATTACTTTTTATTGCTCATGTTTTTATTTTCACCATTTCTTCACAATCAACATAAATTTTTCCCTGTCTCCATACCAGCACTATCCACTGTCTACTGTCAGTGTCAAAAAAACTGAAGGCGACGATGGATGGGGAAAATCTTATTTTTCCACAAATTCAATCATTCCTTAAATAATTATAAAGCGTGCAAAATGTTGGGTGTGGTGATTTCACAGTTGGCGACGGGGCAAGAGAAGTAAATATCGATTTCACTGAAGGCAACGGGGTTGGAGAAGAAATTAGCGCCCTCGGTGTTTCCCAAACACTAAATGGGAAGTGAATAGGTACTAACCTGGTTGATTTCACAGAAATGGTGCTCGCGATTTCACAATTCGAGTAAAGCCTCAAGCGACCCGCAATAATCTAGTCGGAGGTTTGATTTCACTGGGTTTCACTTTGACTCGCGATTTCTACCAGCGATTAACTGTTCGTGAGAGAGGAGTGCGAACGGTGGAGTTGATTTTGGGGGAGTTTATTCAAAAACTTTCACGTGAGTTTATTCAAAATCTTTCACGTGATTTCGCTGGTGGTCCCTAAGCCATTTTGTTTGACTATCTAAATGCTATGTCAGCATTAAGTAAAGATTTCGGGACAATTGTGTAGTACAAGTAGCTTTTTCCTTATTAAGAAGATTACATTGTCACTTGTCGTATCGAGTATCAGTATTAGTAGAACATTTGACGATCAGTCCATGCATGAGATTCTTATATCAAATCATCAAATGCAAGTACATCACAAAGTTCTTGAATCAAGCATCCTAGAGTAAAATATATAGCCTCGGCTTCGGAGTGAGATCGGTCACCCGACTTAAAAACATGAACACTATTCCCAACGTTTACCCAACTACGTCCTGTGACCTTCTTCACTGCCTTCCCTCTCATCCTCTTCATCACCCTCCTCATCTCGTCCCATTTCCCTTCGGAAGCGTACACATTAGCCAACTGCACATACCTTTCTCCATTATTCCCTTCGATTTCCAATAGTTTGTTCTCTGCCATTCTCGCGAGTTCAAGATTTCGATTCATTTTGCAAGCATTCATGAACGTGCCCAATATTATGGTATCCGGTTCAATAGGCATCTTCTCGAAAAAGGCTACTGCCTTTTTGAGTTGATTTGACCTTCCATACAAGTCTAACATACACGCGTAGTGGTCGGTTTCGGGAGTTATTGCATAATCTACCATCATTGACGAAAAATACATCTCACCTTCTTCTACTAAACCACAATGCCGACAAGCTGATAGAATTGCGACAAAAGTTACAGCATCAGGTTGAAGGCCGGTTTGTTTCATCTCCTCAAAAAGCTTGATAGCTTCATATTCATATCCATGGTGAGCATAACCGGCTATCATTACATTGTAAACTACTAAATCTTTGGCTCTAGCTCTTTGGAAAATACTCTCTGCATAGCTTATATTCCCACATTTTGAATACATATCAACCAAGGCACCAACAGTTTTCTCATCAATTTTGATACTCATTCTCAATGTGTATGCATGAATTTGCTTACCAAGATCTATAGAGGCCTGTGTTGCACAGGCACAAATCAGGCTGACAACGATCAAAGCATCCGCAACTGTTTTTTCCTTGTTCTGAAACTCCCGGAAAAGATGAAAAACATTCTTGTATTGCTGGGATTTCACGTATCCAGAAAACATGGCGGTCCAA
Source organism: Fraxinus americana (assembly GCA_035079005.1). Lineage (NCBI taxonomy): Eukaryota > Viridiplantae > Streptophyta > Magnoliopsida > Lamiales > Oleaceae > Fraxinus > Fraxinus americana. Next base: position 9,330,174 of record CM068714.1, read on the forward strand.
ATGACAATATTTTTCTCTGCTAATGAGTCGAAAAGCCTTCTGGCTTCTAGCATGCTACCACTTGTCGAGTATCCAACAATCATCGAAGTAATTGAGAACGAATTTCTCGTTCCAACTGTCTTGTGAACAGACTCAGCATACCCCATATTACCACACTTGCAATAAACATCTACGATGCCACTGGCTATAAAGGGACTAGCCAACATCCCTTCTTTCAGAACCCGAACATGTATTTTTTTCCCAAGCTTCAAATTCTTCAAAGTAGAACAAGCACTCAAGACAGTAGCAAATGTGTGGTTGTCCCACTTAAAACCCTCCTCGGCCATGCACTTAAACAGCTGGATCGACTCCTCCACACGCCCATTCTGAACATATCCCGAGATCATCGTGTTCCAAGATACATTATCATTCAACTCCACATGAGTCGAAAATATTTCCTGAGCCAATTCCAACTCGCCTTCTCTGCAACAAGCTGCCAGGATTGCATTCTTCACGACGACATCTGTCACCCCTCGACCACCGCTTCCATTAAACACACTCCACACATCGTTATAACACCCAGATTTCGAGTACATATCTATCAAAGAAGTAACTGCAAACCCACTAGAATCGTTATTAGTCTTCACCATATATGAATGTAACTGCCTCCCATAACATGACGCCCTTAACTTAGCTACCAAATTAAGCAGTGTAGTTAGTGTAAACTCGTCCACCTTAACACTCTCACTCTCGTATTGCATTTGAACAAACAACTTCAGAGCCATATTTTCATGTCCATCAGAGTTTGCATACCCACTTATCAACGAATTGTAGGTGACCGAATCTTTACATGGAGCAGAATCAAAGAGGAATTGTGCAGCAGTGAAGTTTTGGCATTTGATATGAACGTTTATAATGGCATTCCAAGTGTACACATTTCGTTCAGGCATTTCATCGAACAGTTTACAAGCTTCTCGAACAAAACCTTGTTTGGAGTACAAGAGAATGAGTTGGTTGGCTGCGAAAATAGTTGGTGTGAAACCAGATTTTATGGCGTTGGCATGAAATTTGATTCCTTCTTTCAGTGCCCTCATTTAAATATAATTCTTAATGCAGATTCACCGCCAAATGAGCAAAGTTCACTGAAATTTGTTTGCAACTCTTCAATTATTTTGTAATTACGAGCTTTTAAATAGTTCTCTCCCGCCCAGGCAACCAAAAAAAATATTTTTTTCCTCCCTGATTTGTCAAGAATCAAGCTTTCTACTACCCGAACCCCCTATTCGGATTCCCTTCACGGCCCGTATAAGCAGTCAGCAAGGTCCACGGTGCCAGCCGAGCCTTTGGACACATTTATACATGAATCAAACAATAGCATGGTATTATAACATTCTTCCCAACAATCGAACCACAGTTTCCTATCAGCATGAATGCACACCTCAATGCATGTATGAATTGAGGGAATATTTCCAAAAACTACACAAATGTGTAAATTTCGAAGAAAATGGCGAAATCTGTATACTGGTTTTACAATGTTAAATAACAGATTTCATACAACTATTGGGAGCAAAAATCTCTATCAAGATCCACTCCTAACATGTTGTGAACTGGTCAGAGAGCAAATTCGGCACATCAGGACCAGGCATTTTACTCGACAGATGAATGCACATTCTGCAGCTTTTCCTTCACAATTCATCACGTGCAAGAAATGTACAGAAATATTCTGTGAGACTGTACCAGATGAACTAAATTCTTCACTTCATCAACAGCCAGAGGAAGAAAATAGATGAAATAATCACTTGTCTAACATGATGAGAGGTAGGAAATCTTCACATGTTCAACTATCAATATTGCTGTAGAATTATACCCAGTATATCACAACTTCGATTCACAGAATACAATGTTGGAATCACAATACACCGCCCTTGCATCATCTGCAAACGAGAAATTCATCTAATCAGTCTGGAGGCCAAGCAATTGGTGCAAGAAGAGTGATTTGATGTCTGAATTCAAATATTTTTGCTGTCTAGAATTTTGTATTAATTATTATTTTCAACATGTTCTTATTAAGCCCCTATTTGATGCTCATTATTTCATCAAATGAGTTTTGTAATAGTGAATTTTTAAAGAATGTGTGGTTAAAAAGTAGGAAATAGTTTTGGATTTACGTGCAAAATATTTTATCGTGAGAATGTATGGTTGAAAATGAGTGAGAAAAAATGAGTTTTGAAATAATGGAAATCAAACAGGGGCTAATAGAAAAGGGGGTATAATTGTGGATAATAACATTTAATGGTTTTAATATTCTTATTGTTTAATGCGGAATTTATTCAAATGCTTTGACACCTATCTACTTTTTTTAATCCTCTGGTAAATAGTTAACATTTGCCTCAAGGAAGATTGGTAGAATATCCTGAAATCAAAACAAATGAAAACGAAAGTAAGTTCATACGTGTACCTGTAATTTTGGCCAAAACATATTCTGCAGGCACATTGTTCTCTGTTTCAACAGCCGCTTTGGCTGCTGCAATGCCAACTGCCACACTTTGCATTATATCCAAACCAGCACAAAAAGAAGATATTGTACCACCAACTAAGCAATCACCAGCCCCAGTAAGCCTCACGACTGATGCTGGAAGTGCAGGAAAATGCACAGCAAAGAATAAAGAGCTTCCATTGGACGGTAGAGAACTAACAAATCTACTGGGGGGACAACTTGAATTCACAGCGCTATAAAGCTGTCTGCTGAAAGAATGAGGTTCGTTTCCCATGAAATCACGTCTCTTAAAGCCATGCATTGCTTTACAGCATAAGAAGACCCCGTCGGATCCAAGAGTCACAATAACAACTCTAATGCCTTTCTCTAGCAAAACCCAGATTGCAGGTTTAAGCATTTGAAACAGCGATCCGATGGATATCTTGGTACTGCCACAATCTCTTTTAACTGGTAAATATTTATCTTGACAAGAAAGAGCATTTGCCATAGCTACAAGCTCATCTTCGTTAGGTGAGGCAAAACTAATCTGTCAAAGAACTTCGAATAAGTCGAAAAAGTTTATATAGATTATAAACATTATTTATCCTACAAATTCAAGGAAAGGGGTGGAGAATAAGGAGTTCTGCTATTATCTATTTCCACATTCCTCGACCATTTAAAAACCATGACAAACCAGACAGAAAGTAACTCGTAACAGAAATTTATGGAAGATCAGATGGTTTAGCAGGATAATTTTACGATTGAAGGAGACATATCAACAAACAAACAAACAAATGGCAACAAGCTTAATCATAGGTATGATTGTTTGCCGGTACTCACATATTGGGCAACTGAAGCAATTCTTTTGGATTTAGCAACTGATACAGGCTCGAACCACACAGGAGTCTCGCATTCTGCTGCCACTGAGAAACGTATTTAACCAATAAATAATTGTATCACTATATAACAGAAAATTGAGGTGAAGATATTATTATTATAATAATATATTGAAAATGTGCATAAATAATATACAGACACGTTCCATTTTGATTTGCAACTTTCAAGGAAAAATAGTTTTGACTAATAACTGATACGAAATGTGCATATTGAACAAGGGAACAAGCAAAACCCGAGTACTCACAAAACAAACAAGTACATACAGAGCTAATCTTTGTGTAATTGTAAGATTGTAATATCATAGCACAGCAACAATATCAAATAAAAAATGGAGAAGAAATGTAACTATACTTAAAAAAGATGTTAATATGAAGCAGAAGTTATACTCTAGTGATAGAGCCAAGTCATAAGGCCCTAGGTGTAGTTTATTCACACTTACATTATATATTTAATCTCACATGAAATATTGTAAGAATCCAATATATGAAAACTAGGGTTCTAGGAGTAGCAGTATCGCCTATAGGATTTCACTTTGTGTACGAGGCAGTGGGCACATAAGATATCATTTGGGCATTGGGAGAAAATTTTGCATTTAATGAATACAATAGAACAGTCGGTCAACGGCTAATAAATACATTTGTTTTCTATCTTCACGTGGCAGGCCAGCTTAATTGATTTCTGAACACATCCTGATACATGATAGGTGTTATTAAAGATCTTCATGTGCAAACAAAAATAATTGCAAGTAGGATTCTTTCTCATGCTTATACATGCAGATATATAGAGGAAGCAGGGAGGAGAGAGAGCAACATTAATTGATTAGCCAACGTACTTCGACAAGATGCTAGCAATGCTGGAGGACTTAAATTTGCATCAACCATCAGCACTGGAGCGGAACAGATATTGCTTCGGAATCTTTCTATCCACTTAGGTGTAAGAAACTTTTCCTGTTTCCATCACCATATTGAGGTTGGAATTTGTTTGCTTATTAATTATTCTACAATGTTTTCTCCAGAGAACAACTTACAAGTGATTCAACACTAGCAACAGCAGCTAACAGTTCTCCTGTACCATCAAAAATGTTGCAAACTACTGCTGTCTCAATATCTTGGTGCTTTTGAATGCCTAGTAAAGAATGAAGAATAGATTTTTCATTAGAATGCTTGCAATTTATTCAAGTTACCACTCCATTAAAGGGAAACATAACTTATCAAAATGCAATAGTTACATAATCAATTAATAAAAGGGAAGATAAGCCTTGAAAAAAACAAGAAATGCAGTTTTTACTGTTTTAAGATTCCAGGTCTAAAATATTTTCCCAACACTATAAAGGGGAATATTAGCTTCCTTTTTAAACTGAAAACTTCAAAAAGTGTACCTTCTAAGGAAAGCCCAGCAGATCTCCAGTGCTCCAACAGTAAATTTCCTAATCAATAGAGAGAGCACATATAATCACCAACTCCTCTCAGTGGGATTCTCTAAGATAATAAGCAGAACTAGAAGGAAAAACTTCCAGATTGCAATGGTCTAATAGTACAATAAACCAGTGCAGCGTTGGCGGTTTACTAATGAAAATCTAGAATGCAACTAAAATGAGTGTATGCACTGCTAATGAGCTCCTACTGGCTGAAATTCATTACAGTCAGATCCACGAAGTGCTTTAGATCTCCACTGTCTCAATTTGTCAGTCAATATCCGCAGTGGCAATTTTTATGGGGTATGATATTTTTTTTTATATTTAATCATGGAATATCTGAATAATGAATAATCATGCACTTGTTCAATATGCCTACTATATATTTAAAAATATCCATAGCTTTTTTACAGAATATCAAATGGTAAAAAAATATCCATAATTTCAAATGAAAAATAATTGTGAAAGTCAGATACTCTAATGCTATTTCAACGGAAAAAGAAGTGACGACATAATCAAAGGTGTTGTTCGTCCTCATAGAATATATACCTGCCATGTCAAGCCCAAGTGTACTTATCATAAAAGGCTTTGTACCAAGCTTTGACATGCACTCAGCAACATTCCTTGCTACACCACCTAACGCATAAAGCACCTGAAAAGAGAAGTCCCACATCACATACTGATAAATGACATTCACAAAATAACTTCACATTCATTCTCCTAATACTTCGTGAAAATTGAAGTTCTAAATCAATCTACCTTTAGGGCCTGCTTGGGAGTTTTATTTTTCACTGGCTTAGACTGGTTTTGGGTTGGCACTGTTAACGAGGGGTTGAAAAACAAGACTTATTAAATTTTTTGGGGCACCGATTTTCGATGTTAGTATAATTTTGACAAGTTCTCTCAATCCATCAAATCAGCGATTTTCGGTCATTTATCATATTCTCTTCTAATTTTACCATTTATAAAATAATGATTTCCAACCAAACTTACAAATAAAAATATACTAACTAAAAAATTATTTATAAGCAAAAAAATTACATTATAACTAAAAAATTTCTTATAAATAAAATATTACTTATAAGATAAAAATTAATCGTGTGAAAACAATTTATAAAGTAAAAATATTACTAATAAGATAAGAATTCACTTATAAAATATAAAAAAGTTACTTATAAGTAAAAGTTCACTTATGTAAAAAAATTATTTAAAAGAAAAAATTAATTTATAATTGTAAAGTTTACTTATAAGTAAAAATACTAACTTCCCATTTAAAATCGATTTGGTCGTAAAGAAGGCTCATAACCAGTAGCCAAAACTCCCAAGCAGGCCCTTAGTATGATAAAATCATTAGAAACCAACAGAAGGCACAATAATTTCAATATCATAACTACAAACTATGCCATAATCTCAATAAATTTGGGGTCCGCTACACATAACACATATGTATACCTTCCCCGGAGTGGTGGTCCTTGGATTTGCTGGCATAGAAGAAGAGGCATTTATGTCCAGTACCATTCCTCCTATAACTACTGGCTCTGTTTCATCATCTAAGACTTGCTCTCCTTTATCCAAGCTCTGAAATTAAACGCAGAACATGAAAGAATTGCGAATAATTACTTGCTTATTAGACTCATAAAAAAACTTTAAATTCATAATTGAATGAATGAAACCATGAATGCTCACCAGGTGAAGACCGCGATGAGTAGCTCGTAGAAACCCCATAAATTTTGACTCCATTTTCGCTCTGTCTCGCAGAACTGGAGTAGCTTTATACTGATTTGTTCCGGTCTCGAATTGGATTCTGGACGGGCTTATTGGCCTTCAAAGATAGATTGGTCGATGAAAATTTGTGGAAGCGTCACAAATACCCTATATTTGGGGCAGTATTAAAAAAATTGATAAAATTGGAATAAACTGTAATTATTTATATTTGAACGTATGTACGCCCAAATCCAAAAATCACAGATATTTACAAAAATCAATCACTAAACTGGAAAAATCAAGAGAAAATTGAAAGGAGAAAAATGAAATCTTCCTCAAATACACCAACAAAATTCGTTCATTCTTCAAAGCTCGGAAAAAAGATTGAGGCTACTTATTGAAAGCTCGGAAAAAAAAATCGAGAAAATCTTCCGGTAATACACAAACAAAATTACAGGATTTTTTTTTTTTTTTTGTTTATGTTTTTGATCCTTTGTTTAATCAGTTCCTCAGCTTTGTTATTTTAAGATTGTTCAGTATTCTCTTTAGATAGATTATGAAAGTAACAACTGTGATGATCAATTTCCAACTAAATAATATTTCACTTCCAAATTCTAATCATCATAGTTCATTGTCTATCTCCCTTTTATTTGGATTTTGTGATTGGATTTAGTTTAAACTTTATAATGTAAATAATTAACGTTTATGAAGTTTTTTTTTTTTTGGATAATTTAGTTGTTGTGATTGGAAACATATTTGAAAATAATATTGTTGAACTTGAGAGAAAATGAGCCCCTGTTTGTCTATCATTTTTACAAACATTATTTTATACAGTAAACAATCTCAACCACATATTCACTCAATAAAATATTCCACTGATAAGTGTGTTTTTACATACTTATTTTACTGTCAAAATATGAGCAATCGTTGATTAAAATGTTGGAATATAGCTTAACTCTATGCAATTTATGTTTTGCAGAACAAAGTGATGAATGTAGCGAAATTGAGGTGAACCAAGCGAAAATGACCAAACTGGAAGAAAGTGAAAGTTCAGGGACTAAAGTGCAAATACTCTAAACCTATTTCTAACCTTGTGATGAAGATTCAAGAGTCTTAGAGGTCAATTGGATGAAGCAAAGAGTCAAAGAGGTGAAAGAATAGCCAAAACATTATCAAATATCAACTTTCAAGGTGAAAAGTTTCGCACCGGTTTTCAGCCTCCTATTGAGACCAGTGTTTGATATGGAAAGCAATCGAATTGGAAGATAGAATCTGAAGCAAAGTTGTAGCCCTTTGAGTTAGCTTTCCAACGCATCTTGAATCACCTTGATCGGACATCGGTAGAGAAAGTTATGACCAAAATACTAAAATCTATCCGGCGGGAAAACATTATAACCATGCGGCCGCATGGTTATAAAACCCATGCAGCCGCATGGGCACTTACCGAGACTTCAAGGGCATCAATTTTTTGTTCCATGCAGCCGCATGAGTTTGTACCTTGCGGCCGCATGGGGTTAAATTTGGACGAAATTTCTGGTTTCCTTCTACGACTCAAACTCCTTTGGCAACATATCTGGCACGACTTTTCAACCCTAAATAGATCCCAAAACACCCCAGAACGCATCATTCTTCATTCTACACCATTCTTTCATTGATTTTGGCTCAAGAAATCTATGAAGAACTAAACTAAAGGTGAAGCAAGGGAGGAACTCAATTGGATTCGGGGATTTCAACATCATTTATTCATGCACTTTGGTATTTATTTTGCTATACATTTCTAGATCTAGATTTTCATATTTATGAATTAATTTTGAAATTGATTTAACATGTATTAAGTTTTTTATAGAATTAATCTTGTTTTTTCTATCGAATAATTGAATTATGTGTTGAATCTTTATTTCGTTAAATCTATTGGTGTGATTATTTACTTTCTTATGCTACATGTATATGAACGATTTATAATCTGATTTCAATAGATGATTGTGATAATTGTTAAGGAGATCTAGAATTTAGGATGTGTTTTTCATTGTTTAAATAATTCTAGGGTTTATGTTTTCCTGTATTTTGAATTAGATTTGAGTTAGATTTAACATTTATTCAAATTTTCATGGATTTAATCATGTTTCTTCCATTGAATAATTAAAATACTTGTTCAAGTTTGATTTTCAAATCATTTATTGGTGTGATTTAATTACTGCTATATGTTAGAGATATATAGTCGCTCTTTAAGTCTGATTTCAATAAATTGATGTGTGATTATGTTTTGGGAAACATAAATTTTAAGATTACATGTGCAATTAAATTGGTTTGTATCGTTTAAATCATCCGATTAGAAAGTTAGGATAAAAACTTCTAATCGAGTAGAGAATGCATGAATTGTTGGTGTTGATTGATCCAATCTAATTGAGGGAACCCCGAAACTTCACTATTTTACATATTATATTAAATTTCATCATTATTTCCGGTGACATTTACATTTGAATGCAATAAACAAATTCCCTTCATCAAATTCACGAGAACCCAAAGTTATTGAACCCCTTAAATCACTTTTCCATCTCCCTGTGGATACGACACCCCAAAGCTATACTACAACACCGTGTAACACTTTGGGCGCAATCAAATTTTGGCGCCGTTGTCGGGGAGACGGTACAACAAATTGAGGGATTCGATTGCAAAAGGGTGACTTCGTTCCTTTTTCAATCTTCCATTTCAATTGATTATTTTTTTTAGTATTTTGCATTTTAATTTTGTTTTACTCGTATTTTATGAGCAGGTATCGAGACGACCGAGGAAGATTTGTGGAAACACCTCTCATAGAGTTTGAATATCTCTTTAACCCTATTTTTGATTCTGCATCTATTGACACGAACACCACATCACATAATACAATGTCTGACAGTGAGCATGATGCACCTTTTAGGACTTTACATGATTATCTCCATCCCACACCCACATTCATACCGTCATGCATTATTTTTCCACCTAATATGCCACATATGGACCTGAAACCGGGAATGATTCAACTTCTTCCCACTTTTCATGGACTAGAAAATGAGAATCCATATGTGCATATTAGGGAATTCGAGGAGGTTGTAGCTACCTTCCACAATCAACATGGTATACTGGATACAATTAGGCTCAAATTCTTTCCATTTTCCCTTAAGGAAAAGGCTAAGAGCTGGTTGTATTCATTGAGACCACGTTCGATTGGGACTTGGGCTGAAATGACTCAAGCATTCTTTGGCAAATACTTTCCCCACCACAAAACTACTGCTTTGAAAAAACAGATCTCTTCTTTTATCCAAAAGGAGAGTGAAACTTTATATCAAGCGTGGGAAAGGTACAAAGAATTGCAAGCTCTCTGTCCGCACCATGGTTATGAAAGTTGGCGTATTGTGAGTTATTTTTATGAGGGGTTGTTACCTAGAGAGCGTCAGTTTGTTGAGATGATGTGTAATGGTGATTTCCTACAAAAAGATCCAGATGAGGCTATAGGATATTTAGATGACTTAGCTGAGAAAGCCCATACCTGGACTGGCCCTAGTGCCACTGATAGCACCAATAGGTCACGAGCCGTAGGAAATCCTTCTAGTGTAGGCATCTATCATCTTAGGGAAGAAGACAACCTTAGAGCTAAGGTAGAAACCCTCACTAGAGAACTAGAAGCCCTATGTACTAAGGAATCAAAAACCACTCGGTCTGTTTCCCGTGCTGAGACCTTAGAGCCTTGTTTTGTGTGTGGAGGAAGTAACCACCTTGCGCAAGAGTGTGCCACTTATGCTGAGATGAGGGGGCTTTATGAGGAACACTGTAATGCTTTAGGCATATATCAAAAGCCCTACACTTCATACTCCGAGACCTATAACCCAGGGTGCAGAATCACCCCAATTTTAGTTGGAAATCTGAAAACCAACAATCCACCCAACAAAATCGAGCTTACAATGCACCTCCACGTCAAATCACGACCTCTAGGAATTCCTTAGAAGACACTTTACATGCATTTATCGAGGCACAGGGTAAAACGAACCAAAAGTTTGAGACTATGATTGGCCAGATAGTTGAGGAAAACAAGGAGATAAAGAGTCATATGTCTAAATTAACCAATGCCTTGGCTGTGGGGGAACGTGGGAAATTTCCAGCTCAAGCTCAACCAAATCCTAAGGGACAACACATGGCACAAACCTCAGGCTTAAAAGTGAACAATCTTAGGGAGGTAAATTCCATAACCACTCGTTCAGGGAAAGTTGTAGAACCAATCATTAAGCCTAAGGAAGAGAAAGAAAATGAGAAAGACTCTAGTAATCCTGAAGAAAATGAGCCTAGTGATAAGATAGTGGAAAACCTAACTAGAGCACCCTTCCCTCAAGCTCTTAAGTCTACTTCGAAATCTACTAGCCATTATAGTGAGATCTTAGAGCATCTAAAGCAGGTGAAAATCAATCTACCACTCTTACATGTCATTTCACAAGTTCCTACCTATGCTAAAGTCCTTAAGGACTTGTGCACTGTGAAAAGGAAACACCATGTCAAGAAAATTGCTTTTTTGACTGAGTACGTGAGTGCTGTGATTGAGCAAAAGACCCCACTGAAGTATAATGATCCTGGTTGTCCTACTGTTTCGTGCATCATTGGGAACCATGAGATTAGACAATCTCTTCTTGATCTAGGGGCCAGTGTCAACATCATGCCTTATGCAATCTACTTGTCATTAGGTTTAGGTGAGATGAAACCCACATCTGTAAGTCTACAATTGGCTGATCGGTCCACTATAATACCAAGAGGTGTAGTTGAGGATGTCCTAGTACAAATCGATAAATTTTACTACCCTGTTGATTTCTTGATTTTAGACTTAAAAGAGGATATAAATGTTAATTCTAAGATTCCTATCATTCTTGGTAGACCATTCCTTGCTACAGCTAATGCTCTTATAAATTGTAGGAACGGTCTAATGAAACTATCATTTGGGAATATGACCTTAGAAGTTAACATCTTTCATGTCACTAAGCAGGTTGAGGAAGATGATGCGTGTGACCAAACATACGTGATTGATGCACTCACTCAGGAGGTAGCTGATGATATGTTTCTTGGACCACCGCAAGAACTAGAACTAGATGAATTGGATGCAGTTGTCGATGAACATGCCTCCACTCCAGATTTTGAATTTTTCCCTAGTAACCCCACACATGTACGAGATGGAGGTGGAAGAGCCATACCAATGGTTATGTCCAATGAGTTCGGTGCACTACAAGGAAACTTGGGATCGCCCTTACTTGATGCGGGTTAAAAATGGAAACATTTGGTCGAGCCAAAGACAATAAACAAAGGCGCTGCTTGGGAGGCAACCCAAGGGGAGTTCATTCTTTTTTTCTGCCTTTTACTTTTGCATTTTTATTTTAGTTAATTTTGTCATTTTCTTTGTTTTACCATTCCATTGAGTGCTTTCGACTCTTAAATTTATGTTGATTCACTGCATTATTATGTGGTATTTGTCATTCCCTTCATTTATTTTTCATGTTTATGCATTGAGGACAATGCAAAATTTAGTTGGGGGGAGGATTCTGTTGGATTTTGTTGTGAATTTGCATAAGTAATATCATGGAGTTTCAAAATTTTTGCATATTTGTTTAACAAATGTGCTGGTTATTATGTGATTATTGGAGTAGGTGTCAGTTATGAATAATGAAAATGGTGTGTTATCGGATTAGTCTATACTTGTTTATGTACAACTTGACATTTTCTATTTACACTTATGTTAGCATTTTGAGTTAGTGATGCGGTTCAGTATGTAGAGGATAGTGGAACTTAGTGATACAACCAAATAACCTCTAATGTCGTATTCCATAAATCCAAATATAGGCTAGTTTGGAAATTGTTGAACTTTTACAGGGAAACACTGAGATGAATAGGGATTCCATGCATGAAAATCTTGTGTGGATTGTCTGAAACCTATTGAGATGAAAACGAGGTGAAAGTTTTAAGTTAGAGGCTTGTTTTAGAAGCTGGATGTATGAAAGAAAAGGGGGCATTGCACTAATCTTTGGATACATAAAAGTATTTTTTCGAGCCTGTATAACTCGTGATTAAGCCTGTGAAGGTGATTTAAAACCTGGTGCCCTATGGTCATCTGACTTGGGAGTTATCGGCCTAAAGCTCGCTACATGGGTTATACAGAAAGCAAATGACAAGATACTAAAAAAAAAAAAGAGATGAAAAAAATATGAAAAAAAAAAATCTCCTTTCAAATACATTGATTATGCCCTAAGCATCCAATTGACAAAACTTTACCTTTGATGAGAAGCAAGTAACTTAGTCTAGTCTCAATGGTAGAAGCAATCAAAAATATAGGAGAATCTCGATTTGTTGAAGTGTGAACTTGTAAGAGTAAAGTCTATCCAAACTATGAGATAATAACGAATAGAATTGAAAAGTTGAATCTAGGATGCACCCCGGGGAAAATGAGTGAAAATCATAAGTTTGGGGGTATGTGAATCTCTCGAGCGAGGAAATGATATATTGGACTACTTTGGGACAAATCTTGAACCAATCACAAATCTTAAGATGTTGACATGAGTTTTCACACACACACGTCAGGTTATGCATGTAACAGGTGGAGACTGATTTAATTTTTACACTATTGTAATTATTCACTTGTTTGATTACCGAATTCCAAACCTGAGACACAGCATATTGTTAAACCATGTTGTTTGTAGAGTTGAGTTATGTTGTTGTTTGAGGACAAACAATAGTTCAAGTTTGGGGGAGTTTGATAAGTGTGTTTTTACATACTTATTTTACTGTCAAAATATGAGCAATCGTTGATTAAAATGTTGGAATATAGCTTAACTCTATGCAATTTATGTTTTGCAGAACAAAGTGATGAATGTAGCGAAATTGAGGTGAACCAAGCGAAAAAGACCAAACTGGAAGAAAGTGAAAGTTCAGGGACTAAAGTGCAAATACTCTAATCCTATTTCTAACCTTGTGATGAAGATTCAAGAGTCTTAGAGGTCAATTGGATGAAGCAAAGAGTCAAAGAGGTGAAAGAATAGCCAAAACATTATCAAATATCAACTTTCAAGGTGAAAAGTTTCGCACCGGTTTCAGCCTCCTATTGAGACCAGTTTTTGATATGGAAAGCAATCGAATTGGAAGATAGAATCTGAAGCAAAGTTGTAGCCCTTTGAGTTAGCTTGGCAACGCATCTTGAATCACCTTGATCGGACATCGGTAGAGAAAGTTATGACCAAAATACTAAAATCTATCCGGCGGGAAAACATTATAACCATGCGGCCGCATGGTTATAAAACCCATGCAGCCGCATGGGCACTTACCGAGACTTCAAGGGTATCAATTTTTTGTTCCATGCAGCCGCATCGGTTTGTACCTTGCGGCCGCATGGGGTTAAATTTGGACGAAATTTCTGGTTTCCTTCTACGACTCAAACTCCTTTGGCAACATATCTGGCACGACTTTTCAACCCTAAATAGATCCCAAAACATCCCAGAACGCATCATTCTTCATTCTACACCATTCTTTCATTGATTTTGGCTCAAGAAATCTGTGAAGAACTAAACTAAAGGTGAAGCAAGGGAGGAACTCAATTGGATTCGGGGATTTCAACATCATTTATTCATGCACTTTGGTATTTATTTTGCTATACATTTCTAGATCTAGATTTTCATATTTATGAATTAATTTTGAAATTGATTTAACATGTATTAAGTTTTTTATAGAATTAATCTTATTTTTTCTATCGAATAATTGAACTATGTGTTGAATCTTTATTTCGTTAAATCTATTGGTGTGATTATTTACTTTCTTATGCTACATGTATATGAACGATTTATAATCTGATTTCAATAGATGATTGTGATAATTGTTAAGGAGATCTAGAATTTAGGATGTGTTTTTCATTGTTTAAATAATTCTAGGGTTTATGTTTTCCTGTATTTTGAATTAGATTTGAGTTAGATTTAACATTTATTCAGATTTTCATGGATTTAATCATGTTTCTTCCATTGAATAATTAAAATACTTGTTCAAGTTTGATTTTCAAATCATTTATTGGTGTGATTTAATTACTGCTATATGTTAGAGATATATAGTCGCTTTTTAAATCTGATTTCAATAAATTGATGTGTGATTATGTTTTGGGAAACATAAATTTTAGGATTACATGTGCAATTAAATTGGTTTGTATCGTTTAAATCATCAGATTAGAAAGTTAGGATAAAAACTTCTAATCGAGTAGAGAATGCATGAATTGTTGGTGTTGATTGATCCAATCTAATTGAGGGAACCCCGAAACTTCACTATTTTACATATTATATTAAATTTCATCATTATTTCCGGTGACATTTACATTTGAATGCAATAAACAAATTCCCTTCATCAAATTCACGAGAACCCAAAGTTATTGAACCCCTTAAATCACTTTTTCATCTCCCTGTGGATACGACACCCCAAAGTTATACTACAACACCGCGTAACACTTTGGGCGCAATCATCCACACACAAACCAATAAAATTAATTTAAATTTCAACCACACATTCTTCAAAAAATACTATTCATCACTCCATTTCTCTACTAATAATGGTAGACAAATAGGCTTTGAATTATACCAATATACATATGAAAAATTAGCTTTGAATCAACTAAAATGATGCATACAAGGTATCTGACAGAAAGAGAATGGGGTCACTTTTTTCAAAAAAAAAAAAGTCACTATCTCATTTGAGCAATTAAATAGATGCATGCGTGTGCATTTTTTGAAATTTAAACATACTAATTCAAGCATCATTTTATGATAATACTATGAAAAAGAAAATTTTAAATCATATATTGATACATGCAAGGTGTTTGCTCAAGAAGAATGTGAATTTTGTCACTATTCTATGAAAAATTGGCATTCTGTCATTTTTCTAAAAAAAAGTCATAATATCTCATTGAAACAATTAACTAGATGCATATGTGTGTGTTTTTTAAAATTTGAACATACGAATTTAAGCCATGTTTTATGTTAATGTATATGAAAAAAGAAAACTTTGAATCAATTAAATTGATGCATGCAATGTGTTTGATTAAGAAATGTGAAAAAGTGATGTTCTTTTACTTTTCTCAAAAAAAAAAAAAAATTCACAGTATCTCATTAGAGCAGTTAACTAGATGCATATTACTTTGTCATTGTTGAACTTGAGAAGAAATTGATTGTTAATAAATATGAAAAATTAGCTTTAAATCAATTAAAATGATGTATGCAAGGTGTTGTTTGACAAAAAGAGAATGTGAAAAGTGATATTCTATCATTTTTCTCAAAAATAGTCACACTATCTCATTTGAGCAATTAACTAGATGTATATGTGTGCGTTTTTTAAAAGAAATTGAACATTCCAATTCAAGCCCTGTTTTCTGTTAATACATATGAAAAGAAAATTTTGAGTCAATTACATTAATTCATGCAATGTGTTTGATCAAGGAAATGTGAAAAAAGTGTACCTTTCTTTAAAAAAAGTTACAATGTCTCATTAGAATAATTAACTAAATGCATATTATTTTGTCATTGTTGATCTTGAGAGGAAATGCATTGTGTCAATAAATATGAAAAATTAGCTTTGAATCAATTAAAATGATGCATGGAAGATGTTTCAAAAAAAGTCACACTATCTCATTTGAGAAATTAACTAGATGCATACGTGTATATTTTTGAAAATTTGAATATACGAATTCAAATAATGTTTTATGTTAATACATATGAAAAATAAAAATTTGAATCAATTACATTAATGCATACAAAGTGTTTACTCAAACAAAATGTGAAAATGTGATATTCTATCACTTTTCTAAAAATAAATAAATCAATGAGATAAAAAATCATAGTATTTCATTGGAGCAATTAACTAGACACATATTACTCTGTTATTGTTGAACTTGAGAGAAAATGAATTGTACCAATAAATATAAAAAATTAGTTTTGAATCAATTAAAATGATGCATGTAAGGTCTTTGACAAAATGATAATGTGAAAAGGTGATATTATGTCACTTTTCTAAAAAAAAAAAGATACTGTCTTATTGGAGCAATTAACTAGATGCATACATGTGTGTCTTTGAAAATTTGAAATTTAAGCAATGTTTTATGATAATATATATGAAAGAGAAATTTTGAATCAATTACATTGATACATGCAAGTGTTTGTTCAAGGAGAATGTAGATTCTGTCACTACTTTATGAAAAGTGACATTTGTAATTTTTTTTCTTAAAAAAAGTCACGATATCTCAAAAAAAGGTCTTTGACAAAAAGATAATATGAAAAAGTGACATTCTGTCACTTTTCCAAAAAGAAGTCAATGTCTCATTGGAGCAATTAACTAGATGCATACGTGTGCATCTTTAAAAATTTGAAATTCAAGCCATATTTTATGATAATATATATGAAAAATAAATTTTGAATCAATTACATTGATACATGCAAGTGTTTGTTCAAGCAGAATGTCAATTCTGTTACTATTTTATGAAAAGTCACATTTGTAATTTTTTTCTCAAAAAAAGTCGCGATATCTCATTTGAGCAATTAACTAAATGCATATTACCCTGTCATTCTTTTTGCTTAAAAATCCTCACACAATTTCTTTGTAATTTTTTTGTAGGTATGAATAAAATTAATGTCTTTACTTGTATTGGAGGCAAATTGATACAAAATAACGAATATACAAGTGAAAATGATCGAAATTGTTGTCTCGATAGATTGCACACACAACAACCTCGAGAGCATGATATTTTCTGTGATGAAACTAAATGAATCAATACAGAGAATAAAAATACAATATACAGTGAAAAAAGAATCTACATTTGATGGAGATTTTAGTCGATATTTTTCTAACATTTTATTTAGAGCTCAAGAGGAAGGATAAAGATCTTAAAAGGTTTTCATTGTGATTAGATGTGACAACGGTATCAAAAAGTCACAAAACTGAATTTGTTAATAACATACAATATTTGGAGGCTACTGATTTTGAAAAAAATGATATGATGCTATTGCAATTTTGTGAAGTTGTAACTGATAATTTCAGAAATTACCTAGTATGGAAGAAATTATCGTTGATGTATATAATAGTATATCGGGAGTTGAAGAAACGACGAATGAAGGAAGAAGTGATATCATTCAAAGTAAGTAAGTCGAACAAGAAAGAATATATGTTGAAGTGTATTGATGATAAGTGTAAATGGACTTTTAGAGTTTCAAGACTTGGTGGAACAGATATATT
Organism: Fraxinus americana; assembly: GCA_035079005.1. Lineage (NCBI taxonomy): Eukaryota > Viridiplantae > Streptophyta > Magnoliopsida > Lamiales > Oleaceae > Fraxinus > Fraxinus americana. The sequence goes on from CM068714.1 coordinate 9,347,909, forward strand.
CAAAGTAAGGTATATTAAAAATAATCATATATGCTCAAATAATATCATTTTGGAAGATCATCATCAAGCAACCAACTTAATAGTAGGAGAATCCATCATGTACAAGTATATCTCAACAAAAACAACATACACTCATGTAGACATTATAAGTCACACGATGAATACATATGAAGTGTCGATAAGTTATGAGAAAACTTGGAGATCTAAGAAAAAAATATAGGAATTGGTGAGAGGAGATTTCACAGAGTCATATGAAAAGCTTCTAGGATACTTATACATGATAGAATAAACAAATCCCAGATCAGTTATAAAAATTGATACATATCAGGATAACAAATTCAAGTACCTCTTCATGGCATTATGAGTATCTATTCAAGGGTGGAAGTATTTTAAACCAATCATAATATGCCAACACTTTTCACTGCATGTACATTCTTTCACTGCATGTACAACACTTTTGTTAAAAGAGATGCTACATTCTTAAAATGCAACTATAGCAGGACACTTTTCACTGCATGTACACAATATGCCAAAAATAATATCTTCATATTATCATTTGGAGTTGGTGATTTAGAAACTAATGATTCATGGGAGTGGTTCTTACTTATGTTAAAAGAAGCTTATGATAAGCGAGAATGATTATATATAACCTTAGATGGACATATAAGCATTAAAAATGTAATTCACAAAGTGTATGAGAATGCAATGTATGGTCTATGATCCTATCACTTATTAAAAACTTAAAGTTGTCTTTTGGTGGAAAGAAAAATGGAAAGAATATTGCAAAATATTTCAACATGGCTATAAATGATTTTGAGTTTCATATGAAACAACTTGATGAAATCAATACAGGGATTCGATCACATTTGGTATGTTATCATTGTTAATTTCTATAATAACTGAATGTCACTTTTTTTGTTAAAAGTGGCTTAAAAGTTATGTAAGTGTTGATAAACAAAAAGTTACATTCTGTCACTTTTTTGTTAAAAGTACAAAAAGTTGCATTTTCTGTTTTCGATTAAATAAATATTAATATTTTGAATCTTTTTTGTGTAGAAAGATATTGATTATGAGAAATTGTTAAAGGTTTAGATGACAAAAAATAGATTTTTTTACAATGAACTTCAAATATAGTTAAATCAATAAATTCAGTAACAAAAGCAACAAAATGTTATCCAATAGAGCGTTTATTGGAATCGTTAAGATAGTTTGTTACAAGAATAGTTTGTAAAGTATATAAATGATGCACAGACAACCTTCATAATACTTGCTACCAAACAAGAGAAAAAAATATGTGGAATCAAAGAAAATGAAAGTGAAAAGATATAAACCCGTTGTTTTGTTGTTATTGTAAGTCAAAATTTAGTTATAACATCATTTGCAACCTCTATTCATATTGAATTTTCACTTTAAATATTTCTTTAATAGAAATAGTGACATTTATTGATAGAGTATTCTGTTGTATTATGCACATAAGTATCAATTTCAAGTTCGATATTATACCAAGTTAATGATGGTTGTGCCTCATATTTATTGAATATGGAAGAAAACCATGTACATGCAACCAATTCTAAGTGGACAAGATTCTGTGTGCACACGCACTTGCGGTTATTGCAAAGATAAATGGAGATTCATATTTATATTGTTCGGTATATTATACAACAGATATGTATATTCAAACATATAGTGGAATAATTTTTTCATTTGGAGATCACAATGACTGGAATGTACCATAAAAGTAAGAATAGTCTTGACTCCTAATTCAAAAAGAAAATCTGGAGGACCTAAAAAAAAAAAAATACCATCAAAATGAGAGAAAATTTAAAGTGTAAAATGTGGGATCATGTTAAAATTCAACAAATGTGAAAAAGAAACTATAAAAGAAAAGGAAGTTGGAAGACATAAAACTAGATTATTTGATTTTTATTTTATTTTTGAATGTTTTTCAATTCAAATATTATAAGCACTGCTAAAATACTTTAGGCAACATGTCAATTCTGAAGTTTATTATGTGTGTGACTTTGTTAAAAAAAATGACGATCGATTTTGATGGATATGAATTTGTTAAAAAATGCTTTGTTATGTATGTGTGTGTATGTGACGAATGACATTGGATCCATAGTTAGAAGCATTGTTAATAAATCGATTGGGTTTCAACATTCTCTGCTAAGCCTTTCAACATGAATACAAAATATCAAATTACTACATCCAGTGATATAATTAAAATTATGACATTATCTCACTTTTTTGATATACAAGAAGCTAGCATGTTAAAAGCTATAAACATAGTTAGGTAACATATTGCAATTCTTAAACACTAGTACTAATATTGATCAACTATATCAACAATACCTCTGCTCCATTGACATTGTAAAGAAAAAATGTTCAAAACTTCACGAAAGCACATCTTTAGAAAGCATACTTAATAACATATAATGTCACATTATGTCACTTTTTATTAACTGGTGAAACCGGATGGTTATGCCAAATGATATAAAGCTGCTAGCATACAAGTGATACCTACATCAACACTAGTACCTAACTATCACATGTTTGTAGCTTCTAACATGTTAGCAGCTTGTATGTCACTTGGCATAATCGATGTGGAATCTATCTCCGCTCCATTGATATTGTAAAGAAAACATGTTCAAAACTTCAAAAATTAACAATTGAAGTTGTGCATCCACTATTAACATTGCCACTTTTTGTTAAATTAGTCATTACATAAAAGACATTAATTACCAACCAACTTATGTACATCTACAAAATATTATAACAACTAAATCAGTCATTACATAATAAGACATGTCTTTGCTTCTTCAAAAATCATCTTCTTCTCTATCACATCAACATATCACAAATCCGTCTCCTTGACGCTCATTCATTATCTGTATTATATTCATCATCTTGCATATAATTGAGCTAGTGGTGGCAATGGGCCGAGCCGAGCCGGCTCGGCCCATTGCCCCACGAGCTCGGCTCGTTGCCCTACGAGCCGAGCTCTTGGCTCGTTACAAACGAGCCGAGCTTCTGCTCGGCTCGTTTGCTCGTGGGCGAGCTCGGCTCGGCCCACGAGCTCGTGATTCACGAGCCACGAGCCGAGCTCGTGGCTCGTCAAATTTTTTTTTTTTTTTCGTAGTTTTTTTTTTTAAATGTTTTTCACGAGCCCACGAGCTCGGCTCGTGGGCTTGTGCCCCACGAGCGCTCGTGTCTTGACGACCCGAGCCGAGCTCGGCTCGTCTATTGACGGGTCCGCTCGGCTCGAGCTCGGGCTCGTCTTTTGACGAGCCCGAGCGTCTCGTGGATCGCTACAGTACGAGCCGAGCGGCCGAGCCGACGAGCCACTCGGCTCGATTGCCATCACTAAATTGAGCTGCTAAGTTTCTTCTAATATGTGAAATGTTAAATATTTTTGGTATTTCATTTAACTTTCCGTTAATGAAGTATTCGGCATACTTAATTACATATATTCCACAATCTCTACTGCATGTAAAAAAGAAAAAGAATTTAGATGATTAACTACCCTAACAATTAAATACTTGAATGCCAAATGAAAACAACAAAAATCTTTAGAAAGCAATCTAACATGTTATTCTGCTATGGAAGTTTTGAAACTATTTTTACAGCTAATGGTTTAAAAGCAACTTCTTCTAAAATGCCTTTTCCCTTAGCCAGTATGAAAACAAAGGTGATGAATTATATCAGAAAATGGATTAACAGCCTCAAGTACTATAGTCTTCCTGACAACCTTGTGGTATAAATTATATACATTCACTCATATATGTTGAATGTCAAAATGACAGAGAATCCAATGGGTTGAATTGTACATTCTCATTGGCATAAGCACATGGTCAACAAAACTCCAACTTGTATTACACATCATATACAACCCGATAACATATGAAAGAAGATAAGTCTCCTTTTTAGAGCAGTCTTATCTTGGCAAAAATCAGTACACATACATCTCATTTGGCTATCAAATGGAAAGTATGTTGTTTTAGTATTTATGCTTATACAATGTCCATGTCTTAACATCTTCTTCAAGTAATAAAAAAATACATCGGAGAAAACAATTCGTACCACCACTACTGGGTAGATATAGTTATATCACTCAAGTATAAGAAATGATTGATAATAGAATTTTCATCATTGAAATGTTTATGCCTACATCACATAATTTAAAAAGTCACGTAAAATGTCACTTTACTAGAAAAAATTAATAAACAACAAATATTATTAACAACTTGTTGACCTATGATTGACGTCTCATTTTGATTATCACAAACAAAGTATATCTATTACTAACAAATTGATCTTAAGTGTCCATAGTGATTAATGCACATGAATATATTTGATGGCACAAAGTTCGAGACCAAGTAATTTACATACAATGGCCAACGTGGAAACAAAATCAATCGAGGCGATGAAAAATGATATTGCAAAAACTCGTAAAAAGATGCCTCAACGCGAATCGAGACAAAAGTCAAAGTACCGTAAAAAAGCGCAAGCTAAGATGTTCAAAAAAAGTACTTACACTTATCACATGTAAAGGTAAAATATTTCAATACTTGGTAATGAATCGTAACGAGTTCAAAGTTTTTAAATTTACGATCGAAAAATCACGACAAAAATGTTTTTACTCGAAAAATATGTTTTCAAAGGTAAAAATCGAAACATGTATATTTAAAACATAACAACACTTTGAAAAACATTTTAAAATGTCCATCGAGTACATACATTTGATGAAAATAAGAAACGAGGACGTTCCGAGCCAAAAGTGGCGTACCGGACGTCCGGTATGGCCAAAAGTGGCTCCAACGGTCATTTTTCAAACGGTTCAATTTTTTGACAAAAACAACGGCTAATTGACAATCCGGTGTTTTACCGGACGTCCGGTATAGTGCTTCCGGTACGGCAGAGCCTTTGACCGAATCTCACTATTCATTCACTTGCATTAACGATTATTGAGCATTAAAGTGAGGCTTTTATTGATCATTACTAACCTATTCTCCATCTTTAAGAAGATCAAAAACACTAAACTCTTGAAAAACTTTTGAGTGATTAATTTTGTGAAAATCTTTAGTTTTTCAAAAAGTTTTCATATCAATACTTTCAGCTATACTCATTGCCATCAATTGAAGTATTTGTCTCTTCTCTTCTTGTTATCAATCTTGATTCTATCGTTCAATAAGAAGAGAAGATTTCACTTGTAAAATCATCTTGAAATTCTGGGTCGTGTTGAGGTCCCGAAAAGCTCAACATTGTAAAAGGATCGGTACTCCTTGGTTGTAAGTCATCGGAAGTTTTGTAAAGGATTGTATTGTACCACAAGTCAATCAACATAGTGAAAAAGACCTTGCTCGTGACGAATAGCTTGGTAACGCCCCACGTAGATCATTGCGTTGGATTGAACCTCCATAACATATCGTTTGCACTCTCTAACTCTTTACTTAAAGTTTTACTCTGTGCAAACTTATATTATTCCATTTACGTGGTTATTTTTCGTTTAGTTTATCCCTCTATCATTTGTGTTATCATTAGTTTAAAATCTTGTAGTAGTGAACGAAAAAGTTTTAAAAACCAATTCACTCCCTCCTGGTTAGCCAATCTTGGGCTTACAATTGTATCAGAGCCCGATACTCACTTCTTTAAAATTTCACAATATTGAGTAATGGCTAACATCGATTTTCAAAATCTCGAGGGACATTTTACCAACCAACCTCCCTTCTTTGATGGCACACTTTATAATTATTGGAAAGCTAGAATGATGATTTTTGTTCAATCTATTGATTATAATATTTGAAAAATTATTAAATATGGTCCTTATGTGCCTATAAAGACTATTAAAATTGATGACAAATCCGATCAATGTATTCCAAAGTCAAGAGAGGAATACGATGAAGAAGATATGAGAAAATTGTCATGTTAAGGTCAAGAATTTGCTTTATTGTGCACTAGATAGAAATGAATTCAATAGAATTAGCACATGTGATTCGACTCATGAAATTTGGCATGCTCTAGAAGTCACTCATGTTGGAATAAATAAAGTTAAGAAAATTAAGATAAATAAGTTGCTCAAAGAATTTGAAAATTTCTTTATGAAACAAGATGAGCCCGTTGTTAATATGATTACTCGTTTCACCAACATTGTAAATGGCTTAAAAGGTTTTGATCGGAAATATACTGAGCAAAATGCTTAGGTCGCTTTCGGAGGAATTGAGTCCCATACGGATGCTTATAGAAAATACAAAGGATGTAAACTCATATCCTTTAGAAGAATTGTATGAAATCTTGATGACATATGAGCTCAACAATGCCGAGATCAAAGAAGAGGCAAGGAAGAGCAAAGATGAATCAAAAGAAGCTCCCAAACGACAAATTGCTCAAAAATCGGCAATTGATGAAGAAATATTAACAAGCAACATGAGTGATGAAGAGTTGATGATCTAGTACTCCTCGTAAAAAAATGGAGAGGTTTTATAAACAATAAGAAGTTCCAAAGAAAAGACGACAAAGGAAAAGAAAAGAGCAAGAAAATTATTTGCTACAAATGTGACAAACACGGTCACAAAAGAACCGAGTGCCCGAACAAAAGGAAAAGTTAAAAAAAAAAAAAAGGTATTTCAAGCTACTTGGGATGATAGTGACGATGAAGATCAAAATGAAAGTGATGATCAAGATGAAATCGTCAACATGTGCTTCATGGCCATCGAAGATGAGGTAAGTACAAAAGAAAAGTTCTCTTATGATGAATTACTTAATTCTTATGATGAATTGCTTGAAGATTTTGACAAACTCTTCATAAGTTATTATATTCTCAAAAAGAAAAATTTTCTATTAAAAAATGAACTAAAGAAAGCTTTGGATAAATCAAAAGAAAATCTTGATCATGAAATATTAGTTAAGGAAAACATTTCTTTAAGAGAAAAAGTTGATGATTTAACAAAAATGGTTTATAATTTCACCGAGAGCAAGAAAATTTTGATTTACTGCTCAAAAATAAACAATGTGTATTTGACAAAGGAGAAATCGGATTCAAGCCCTCATTAAAATAAAAATCTCTTAAAAATATGTTTGTTAAGGTTTCAAACACCACTTGCACCTTTTGTAATAAAATTGGACATGTCTTTTTTAATTGATTAGCTAAAAAGAAACTATACTTTGAAAACAAAACAAGTGGATTAAGGAATTCTCAAAAACTAACTACCAAGGACCCAAGTTCGTATGAGAACCAAAAGTCAAAAATTAATATTGTTTCTGTAGGTACCAAGGAAAATCCAAAGCAAGTGGTTCTTGGATAGTGGATATTCAAAGCACATGATCGGAGATAGATCATTACTTTCAAATTTCAAAAGAAAGGATGGAGGTCATGTAACTTTTGGAGACAATGCAAAAGAGAAAATAATTGGAATCGGCAACATTGGTAATCACGTTCCCCCCTCAATTGAAAACGTTTTGTTAGTCGATAACCTCAAGCATAATTTACTAATTATTAGTCAATTGTGTGATAAATGTTATAATCTAAAATTATATTCTTCCAAATTCCTAATTAAGGATGCTACATCAAAAGTGGTAATTTTCATAGGAAAGCCGAAATAAAGATGTTTATATTATAAACATTGAACATGAAAATAATGAATATTGCTTACTTGGTTTAAAAGATGAAGCATGGCTTTGGCATAGAAGGCTTGATCACATAAACATGGATCCTATTTCAAAGATTTCTAAAAATTGTTTGGTGAAAGGATTGCCAAAATTGAAATTTGAAAAAGACAAAATTTGTGATGCTTGTTAACTCGGAAAACAAGTTAAAAGCTCCTTCAAACCAAAAATCTTTTCTTCAATAACAAAACCATTGCAACTCCTCCACATGGATCTCTTTGGAGCATCTAGAACTGCTAGCTTAGGTGGTAAGCACTACGCCTTTGTTATCGTTGATGATTTTTCAAGATTTACATGGGTTATATTTTTGAGTGCAAAAGATGAAGCTTTAAAAGCTTTCAAATATTTTTGTAAGAAAGTTGAAAATGAAAAGGGTCACACTATTACCACTATTAGAAGTGACCATGATGGAGAATTTGACAATCATGCATTTGATGATTTTTGTAACAATAATGGATATGAGCATAATTTTTCGACTCCTAAAATTTCTCAACAAAATGGTGTAGTAGAAATGAAGAATCGTACACTATAAGAAATGGCTCGGACTATGCCAAACGAAAATAATTTACCCAAATATTTTTGGGACGAAGCCATTAATACTTCATGCTACATCATAAATAGAGTCTTGGTAAATCATAAGAAAACTAAAACTCCTTACGAACTTTGGAAAAATAGAATTCCCAACATTAGTTATTTCAAAGTTTTCGGGTGCAAATGTTTTGTCTTAAACACAAAGATAACTTGGGAAAATTTGACTCAAAATTCGATATTGGAATTTTTCTTGGTTATTCACCAATTAGCAAAGCATATAGAATTTTTAACAAAAGAACTCTAGTCGTTGAAAAGTCTATGCATGTTACCTTTGATGAAACTAATTTACTTGATCAAGAGAAAGGTATTGATGATGATATAGGTTTGGAGACTCCTCTTGAACAAATAAATATCCAAGACAAAAGAGTACCAAACGAAGAACAATCAAAAGAGTCCAACAATCATGAAATAGAAGAAACGTCAATCGAAGCTCAAGTCCACTCTACATTGCCAAAAGAATGGAAGTTTGTCTCATCTCACCTAAAGGAGTTAATTATCAGCGATCCATCAAAAGGTATCACTACTAGAACCTCATTTAGAAATCATCTTGGTAGTTATGCATTCATTTCACAAATAAAACCCAAAAACTTTAAAGAAGCGAAATTTGATGAGTTTTGGACTCTAGCAATGCAAGATGAACTTAATCAATTTGAAAGAAACCATGTTTGGGACTTAGTAGCTAGACCAACAAATCAAACTGTTATTGGTACCAAATGAGTTTTTCGAAACAAAAAGGATGAAAATGGAATCATTGTGCTTAACAAGGCTAAATTAGTGGCCCAAAGTTACAATCAAGAAGAAGGTATTGATCATGAAGAAACTTTTGCACCGGTGGCTCGATTAGAATCCATTCGCACGATTCTTGCATTTGCATGTCACAAAAACTTTACTCTTTATCAAATGGATGTTAAAAGTGCCTTTTTAAATGCATTCATTCAAGAGGAAGTTTATCTTGAACAACCACCTGAATTTGCAAATCATAAGTTTTCAAATCATGTTTTCAAATTTCGAAAAGCTCTTTACGGACTAAAACAAGCTCCTAGAGCTTGGTATGAAGGATTGAGCAAATATTTACTTTCAAATGATTTTTCTATTGGAAAAGTAGACACTACTCTCTTTATCAAAAACCATAAACAAGACATGCTTATTGTACAAATCTATGTTGATGACATCATTTTTGGGGCAACAAATATCTACCTTTGTGAAGAATTTTCAAAAAATATGAGCATGATGGGTGAACTCAAATATTTTCTCGGATTACAAATTAAACAATCATGTGAGGGCATTTTCATAAATCAAAGTAAATACATATTTGACATGTTAAAGAGGTTCGAAATGAATGGTGTAAAGCCGATGAACACTTCGATGAGCACTTCCATAAAGTTTGACAAAGATGAACAAGACATTTTCGTTGACATCACTAAATATTGAGGTATGATCGGATCCCTTCTTTATTTAACTGCAAGTAGACTCGGTATTATGTTTAGTGTATGCTTATGTGCTCGTTTTCAATCTAATCCTAAGGAATCCTACCTTAAATCTGTGAAAAGAATCTTTAGATATCTTAGTGGGACTCAAAACTTAGGACTTTGGTATCCAAAACGAACTCCCTTCGACTTACTTAGTTACTCGGATGCCGATTGGGCCGGTTGTCAAGTTGATCGAAAAAGTACTAGCGGGACTTGTCACTTTCTTGGTTTCACCCTAGTTTCATGGTTTAGTAAGAAACAAAACTCCATGGCCTTATCTACGGTCGAGGTCGAATATATCTCCGCCGCGAGTTGTTGCGCTCAAGTGCTATGGATGAAACAAACCTTTAGCGACTTTCATTTATCCTATGATCATATTCTTATCATGTGCAACAATAACCTTATCTAAAAATTTCGTTTTACACTCTCGAACGAAGCGCATTGAGATAAGACATCACTTTCTAAGAGATCGTGTTCAAAACGGTGATATCTCATTTGAATTTGTTGACACTGAAAACCAATTGGCCGATATTTTTACCAACCCCTTGCGCTCGATCGTTTCTTGACCATTAGACGAAGCTTGGGTCTTATAGAGCTAAAATAATTTCAGAATTGTTTTTTCTCTATATTTTTTTACATTTCTTTTATTCCAATATTGTTACATCCCTTAAAAAAAAAAAATACCGGACGTCTGATATCCTGCGTCCGGTAGGACAAAACGTTTTTTGTTTTTTCTGCAACTTTTAGCGGATGTCCGGTACACAAAAATTACAGGTTTTAAATCGCGTATTCTTCCATTTTCTTCTCCATTTTTCTTCTCTTTTCTCCTTGTCCATTGCTCCCCTCTCTACTAACTCTTACACGTAGCCAAATTATCTCAAGATCTTCCCTCGAAATCGATTTCCATCCACATAGGGTCCAAATTCAAATCTACAATTCGAACTATTCATCGATTTCCCTTCAAAACCAAGCCCTAGATTTCAAAGCTCATTTCTTCCCTTACTTTTACTCAAAATTACACTATTAATTGCTCAAGTCCACTACTTTACAAGATTTTCTAACACTCTAGATAATCTATTCAAAGACTCTTATCCATAAATTTCGAAATCCTCCTCTTCGAGTCATTATTTATGAAAATCTCAAATTTGTGATACATCGACCTCCCGTGGCAAAGGCAAAAGGCTCGAGCAAACGGTCCAGCGTCGACCTCCATTTCCATCATCCGAGGAAGAAGACTTTGACCTCGAACCCGAAATGCCGACAAATCCCCTTGCAAAAGGCACCCATTCTCCTAGGTAAAGATGCCGATCTCACCTCTTTTACCTTTGATGCACCCGCATTTAGAATAGAAGAATATGTCACGAATATGGGTTGGACTTTGATTTGCATGATTCACGAAAATGCATATCTGGACTTAATTCTTACTTTTTAACACTATGACTGTTAATCCTAGTTTGGGCGATATTTCATGTTTTATAAAAAATATTTGTATTACGGTTTCACAACCACTCATCCGTACTATCCTTGAACTTGACCCTTGTGATATTAAAAAATTCGTGCACAAAAACCACCCTACGGTGGAAGGCTATAACTCGATCGACGCATGTCATCATGTAATGGGTAAAGATTTTGAAAACATCACCAAAATTACGACAACCCAACTTACTTTCCCGTGCAAAGGAGTGAATTGCCTATTTAGTCACTGAACTTTCAGCCATGCACGCAATAGGTCACTGAACTTTCAAAATAACGCAACTAGTCACTGAACTTTACAATTCTTCATCCCATAAGTCACTGAACAAACGGCCGTTATAAATTGGACGGAATTTCCACGTGGCGTTGATGACAGGGTGAAGAATTGTAAAGTTCAGTGACTAGTTGCGTTATTTTGAAAGTTCAGTGACCCCTTGCGTGCATTGTTGAAAGTTCAGTGACCCCTTGCGTGCATGGCTGAAAGTTCAGTGACTAAATAGGCAATTCACTTGAAACCATACTCATAATCGAATTAAATCTATCGTTTTGGTTCGAATATAATTTTGCCCACTTCTAAAATGATTCCTCACTTATGCTCCACAATAAAAATTAATAGATAAATATTATACTTAAATTATTCAATGATATAATAAATTTACTCATTTCATTACGGATTACTATTATCATATTGCCATAAATTAATTTTTGGTATCCTAAAAACCAGCCAAGTTGCTAAATGCTTTCAATTATCTACATATGAATTTCAACATGAAATCACAGTTTTTTTAAAAATACAATAACCTAAACAAATGAAGGAATAAACTTAACGCGTGTGCAAAATCATAACAAGCTTGTAGATAATGCATTTATATATTTGTTTATTAATAGTAGACCAAAAATATTTATACTGTTCTTGCACTTGTGAATTTATATATTTGTTTATTAATAGTAGAATACTGCTGGATTTTAATTAATTGGGCAACATACTTTACCCATTGCAATTAACTGCCATGCTTGATGACAAGAACATTTGGCACAATTTATAATTGTTGAAGATGACCTAAAAATTTCTATTATTAGGACAGTAGTTTTTTGCACACCTATATATAGAGGCACCTTTTCCCCTCCACATATTAAGAGACTGTCATTTGATGATGATCCAGCTAATTGAGTCTACCTTTTTTAAATTCACGTACATAGCTATTTTTTCTAGTTCTTTTTCTATTTTATTTTTGGCTTGCATAAATTAATTAGTTCTGAGATTCCCCATGTGATCTTAATTAAACTTCATTTTTTTCCATAAATATTCCATTAAGACATCAAATTTCATCTTAAAAGACCAACATTATTAAAATGAGTAACACAACTTCATATTTTATAAGTTTATGTTTTTATATTTATTCGATTTGATATTTATTTCTCCACATGTTCCAATGTTCCCGCAAAATAGTGACTCTTTTGAGAACACAAATAATCTTATCTGTGTGCTCATTTAAATCCTACCGGATACCATACTTTAAGCTTGTTATGATTTTTTCAATGATATTATTTGCTTTTTATTCGTTAGGTAACCTTTTGTGTAGTATTCCAATATGATAATGTAGATAATAGTAATCCGTAATGAAAGGAGTAAATTTATTATATCATTAAATAATTTAAGTATAATATTTATCTATTAATTTTTATTGTGGAGCACAAGTGAGGAATCATTTTAGAAGTGGGCAAAACTATATTCGAACCAAAACGATAGATTTAATTCGATTATGAGTATGGTTTCAAGTGAATTGCCTATTTAGTCACTGAACTTTCAGCCATGCACGCAGGTCATCGAACTTTCAACCATGCACGCAAGGGGTCACTGAACTTTCAAAATAACGCAACTAGTCACTGAACTTTACAATTCTTCACCCCAGAAGTCACTGCCACGTGGAAATTCCGTCCAATTTATAACGGCCGTTTGTTCAGTGACTTATGGGATGAAGAATTGTAAAGTTCAGTGACTAGTTGCGTTATTTTGAAAGTTCAGTGACCTATTGCGTGCATGGCTGAAAGTTCAGTGACTAAATAGGCAATTCACTCCGTGCAAAGTGTTACAAAATATCATTGCAAACGTTATTTTACCAAGGAAGGGGTATCAGGACGAAGTAAATTGTCACTTTCTCCTCGACTCTTTCCTTGTTGGTCGGCGGTTGATTTTCCGACTATTGCTTTGGGCCTTATGAAACTTATTCATTCCTCACGGATATCCAAAACATTTCTCTATGGCATGCTACTCACTAATATTTTTCAACACTTCGATGTTCCTCTTCATGATGAAGCCTTCATTAAACCACGACCCACCGACACCATTAGTTCCAACACACTTAATCAAATGAAAATTGTTAAAAAGGATGGACAATTGGTGTCTGAAATAAAGGGGTTCGATCCTACTTAGGGGCCTTGTACCTTACCGTTTGACGAAGAGGACATTGATGACGACAATGACGAGGATGCACCTCCTACGGGCACCTCCAAGACCCACTAGACAGGGCCTCGACGAGGACCAGCTCTCACCTTTGAGCGGATGGATCTACTCCCTTACTATGACGGTTGATGGGATAAGCAGTGAACTTCGTCACATACGAGCTCAGCAGTACACGATCTTCGCCCGACGGCTATTATGCAGGATCAGATGACTGCTTTCTTTGCCAACATGTTGGCTCACTTTCCGCATCCCCCTCTTCCAGCTCCTTAGTTTTTCGTTTATGTCTTCAAATTATCTTAAAACTATGGTTGAACGTTTTGATTATGTACTAAACTTTGCCATGATTATGAAATATTTATCTGTTATTTCATTTGTATTCTCTATTATTGCTTTCTCTTACATGTTTCCGTACTTTTTACTTATGCCAAAAGGGGGAAGAGATAGAAAATAGTAAGATTTGCATGATTATATTTAAATAGGAGGAATGCATGCCAAATAGATAGGGGGAATATGTATATAAAATTGTATTAACTATCAATTTATCAATTTGTTTTGAATCATATCTTGCAAATCATATTGTGTTTGTCATAATCAAGAAGGGGGGAATTGTTGACTTATGGTTGACGTTTCGTTTTGATTATCACAAACAAATTATATCTATTACTAACAAATTGATCTTATGTGTCCATAGTGATTAACGCACATGAATATATTTGATGGCACAAATTTCGAGGCCAGGTAATTTGCATAAAATAGCCAACGTGGAAACAAAATCAATCGAAGCGATGAAGAATGATATTACAAAAACTCGTAAAAAGATTCCTCAACGCGAATCGAGACAAAAGTCAAAGTACCGTTAAGAAGAGCAAGCCAAGATGTTCAAAACAAAGTATTTAGACTTATCACATGTAAAGGTAAAACATTTCAATACTTGATAATGAATCGTGACGAGCTCAAATTTTTTAAATTTACGATCGAAAAACCACGACAAAAATGTTTTTACTCGGAAAATATGTTTTCAAAGGTAAAAATCGAAACATGTATGTTTAAAACATAACAACATTTCAAAATGCATTTTAAAACATCCCTCGAGTACCTACATTTGATGAAAATAAGAAACGAGGACGTTCCGAGCCAAAAGTGGTGTACGGACGTCCGATACGCATATCGGACGTCCGGTATGGCCAAAAATGGCTCCAACGGTCATTTTTCAAATAGTCCAATTTTCTGACAAAAACAACGACTAATTGACCATCCGGTATTTTACCAGACGTCCGGTATAGTGCGTCCGGTATGGCAGAGCTTTTAACCGTTTGTGTACTATAAATACCTTATTATTCGTTCACTTGCATTAACGATTCTTGAGCATTAAAGTGAGGCTTTTATTGATCATTACTATCCTATTCTCCATCTTTAAGAAGATCAAAAGCACTAAACTCTTGAAAAACTTTTGAGTGATTAACTTTGTGAAAATTTTTAGTTCTTTAAGAAGTTTTTCATTTCAACACTTTGAGCTATACTCATTGCCATCTATTGAAGTATTTGCCTCTTCTCTTCTTGTTATTAATCTTAATTCTATCATTCAATAAGAAGAGAATATTTCACTTGTAAAATCATCTTGAAATTGTGGATCATGTTGAGGTCCAGAAAAGCTCAACATTGTAAAAGGATCGGTATTCCTTGGTTGTAAGTCACCGGAAGCTTTGTAATGGGTTGAATTGCACCACAAGTCAATTAACATAGTGAAAAAGGTCTTGTTCATGATGGAGAGCTTGGTAACGGGGGATGTAGATCATTGCGTTGGATCAAACCTCTATAACATATCATTTGCACTCTCTAACTCTTTACTTAACGTTTTACTATGTGCAAGCTTATATCATTCCATCTACGTAGTTATTTTTCTTTTAGTTTATCCCTCTATCATTTGTGTTATCATTAGTTTAAAATCTTGTAGTAGTTAACGAAAAAGTTTTAAAAACCAATTCACCCCCCTCTTGGTTAGCCAATCTCGTGCTTACACAATTTACTTATTTTTTCTTATCATCCCTTCATGTACCAAAGCTCAAAAGCATCAACATCATGTGCTATCCGAGGGCCCACACCAACTGGGAATGCAAAAGTGCATTTTACAACATGTTTTTTAATCCCCGATGTAGAATCATATTCATTAACCCAAGGGGACTGAAAAAGAGTTGCAGGTTTCTTTTGTCTCTTCAAGGACATGTTTGGGGTCACATCATCATCAATATCAATAATTTCAACATTTCCCTCTTCAATTCTAGTTTCAGCTTCAATCGCAGCCGTGACTTCTACAACTTTTTCCCTTTCAATTCAACACCTTGTCTAGCAACAATTCCGCATTTATGAAACGGTGATGCAAGATGCTGAAACATGAACAAAAACAAAAATACAAATGTCAAATTATCATCTTGGTCGACCCCCAAACGTTCAACAAATAAACAAATTGCATACTTTTTTTCCTTCTCCACCTCAAGAGGCACAATTCATTTATTTTCAATTGAAAAATACATAATCATATAAATAAATAAAAAACTAAAGACATAAAATAAATAATAAAAGCAAATAATACTTACTTTAATTAAATAAAAAATTGTCTTCCTTACACCCACAAATGTCACATGCCGATTACTTCTCCAACTCAACATTCGATGACGCTAATGTTTATGCATAATGCAGTAATTCTTTCATGCAATAGCATGGATAGTTTCATAAATTCATACTTGAAAAACAAGTAGGAATCCATTCAACCTCTACTCTAAAAACTTCTTTTCCATAAAAATATTCTTCATTCTCTGATTAAATGTACAATTTAGGGATGATAGAGAATTCAACTCCTCAATCTCCATAAGACAAAAAAAAATGAATCATCAACTCCTTTATGATACGATGTACCAAAAATGAAGGATGTAATCAAATAAACTATGCATATATCTACGACATCTTTATCTACTGTTTCAGCGGGCAATTTTACGAACGCTTTTTGGGCCTCTCTTGTTGTGACTTTACCCTATATAGAATGAAGAGCCATTTGAAAGAACACTACTTGTTCTTTACCCTACAAATTTACATTGTAGTATGCTGGTTTAACAATATCTACTGGAACAAATACAAGAATTGAGACTTTGCTTACATTTCACCCAATCACCACCAAAAAATCAAAGAATAAAACAATAAAAAAAAGACTTGATTTCAACTCAGAAAGAGATGCATTCAAGACAATGCAGGTCCTTCTTACAACCTTAATAATATCATAATTATGTCTGTTTATAAAATTTGCTCAATTTATAGAAATAAAGTTTAACGTGTTTTTTACACGTGTTACAGTAAGACAAGGCATATGAGGCGTTGAAAATGTTGAAGATGGCAAAGGAAGAATGTGAGGGAATAAGTTCAGCTCAATTTGGTTAATTAGACTCCACTTTTGACAATTATCCCTCTTAGCCAAGGAATACTTGAAGATGACTAAAAAATTTCCCCCTTTTTTCAATTAAATTTGTATCAAAAGAAACCAAACACGGTGAAAAAATTGCATATTTAAAAATAACTTCAATCTGGTTTAAAAAGTGACAATAAAAAAAAAAATTGACAAAGTAAAAAATGTGGCTTAACTTGACATGGATATGCTTTTCAGATAAGCTATTGGCCTTGAGCATATTTTCAGTTTTCACCTACATGTAATTTGAGACATGGATCCTGTATTTCCTCTTCATAGAAGTCTGTCACCAAATGTTCCACCAACAACTCACCCATTCACAACATGTGATACCCAAGACCTGCCAACTTACACAAATACTCTTAAAATTAAGAGTATTTCGAAAAATTATATGAAAAAAATTTTAGAAGTAAAAAATACTGTATAATATTAAAAAGTGACACAATGTCACTTTTTTTTTTTATAAAAATTGTCACTTTTTAATTAAAAAAAAGTTACACAATGCCACTTTTAAAAGTTAAGTGTCACTTTTTTTAATTAAAAAATGACATACATTGTCATTTTTATTAAAAAATGATTTTTGTCTATAAAAAAGTGATAGAGATTAAGAAGGTGACTGAAAAAAAGTGACAATACTAAAAAAAAGTGATAAAAATTCAAAAAAAAATGATAAATACTAAAAAAAGTGACAAAAATTCAAAAAAACGATAGAGATTTTTAAAAAGTGACGAATTCAAAAAAGTGACATAAATTAAAAAAAGTGACGGACAATAAAAAAAAGTGAAAAACTGAAAAAAGCGACATTAAAAAAAGTGACACAAATTGTTTTGAAAAGTAGGGAGAGATCAATGCTTCTCTAATGCCTTGGAATTGCCGTTTCTGTTCTTTATCATTGCAGTAAAATAAACAATCCAAATCCTTGTTTTTGCATTCATCATTCACAACTACGTTTATATAACAAATACTAGTCACCACACACTTGATTTAATTCAATCCTAAGGAGCCCTGTCTAACTCTTCCCTGTTGGCTAAGCAGTTCCATTTTAGTAGCAGCAACCGCAGTCAAAAGCTTGAACATCACCAGCAACGTCCAACATCTAAATCAGAGTAGGAGACCACCACAGCAGCATCAGAAAATTAGTCCCCAACCGCAGACTCAACAACAGCAATAGAAATCTTATCAGTTACTACCACAATACATAGTATTGAAGATTATAGACTCTATCAACCTTGTCAGCACACAATAACTCTACTACTCAAGGGCTTTTACAGTATTGCTTCGCTGTGCAGCTCCAGCTTCAGCCCACGAATGACACATTCATTCACAAAATTGACATTGGAACTAATGCCACGAACGAGTGTTTCTGACCCTCCCTTTGCATCAACCAAATTCAGAGTAATGCTGACTTACAATCAGATTCAAATCAAGGCAAATAAGGGTATGAGACCGGTGGCTGTGCCGGCGGTTGCCTTTAAGGTTGGGACCCGAATGCGGACGGTAGAGTCCTGAAATCACCCGAAATTGGTAGAGAGAAATCATTGATTTAGGGTTTGGTTGGGGTTGAATTGTATATCTGAGGCTATGAATCATACCAGTGCTTCTTTCTGGGTACATATCCTATTTCAATTGCCCATTTTCAAGAAAATATACAAGAAAGAAAGAAAAGGAAATCACCTTTAAGCTTTATTATGAGATCTTATAATAATAGAAAGGACGATTAAGGTGAGAGATGCTTGAAGTGAATCAAGTGCAAGGAGATGTGGTTTTGAGCGTGTCTATTACGGGGAGAAATGATATTAATTAGTTTTAGGGTATTATTCTAATTTGTTATTTTTTAAGGGTAATGGGCCTAATTATCCCTTATTATTATTATTATTATTATTAACCATTTTCATTCCCAGAGATAAATTTCACATTGACAAAAGAGAAAACCAAAAGAGATTTTTGCACCTAATTTTTTAGTATCTTGAATGACTTCAAGCATTCAACTCGCACTTTTGATGCCATCAAAGACGAATCCAAAACAAAAGAAAGGAAAAGTTAGGATCACATTAACATTTGATAAAACAACTTACACATCCATACAAACACTTCACACAGATGTTACTACTTTAGTTATATGGTATAGTCAGTAAACTTCAATGAAAAACAAATAAAGACAAAGATAGTTCAAAAGAATCCATACAAAACCAGTTTGATACTCATACCCCATAAACTTCAGATAATAACAGCGAAATTTATTGCACTTTTGCAGCTAAAGAGTGAAAAATGTTTGCTACCTTGGATTTATAAGTTGTTGAAGAAATTCTCTTCTTTTTCGAAGATGGTTCATCATCGACATTTCCTTGCCTCTTCAAATCACTTTCTCTAACCATTGTAGAAATATGAGTCATATTTCGGAGTAAATAAGTTGAAATTGGAATACGAGTTTTTTTATTTCGGATTGGAACAGCTAGGGTTTCTACTATTTGTGATTTGGGTTTTTTACAGTTATATCCACAAATAGAAGGAGTAGACGGAAAAAGTACGGGCATGGATATGAAATCAGCTATTCAGGTCCAAATAGATTAGGGCTTCTGCTATTGCTATTCGGTATTGTTTGTGGCTGGTGTTTATGATATCCACGAATATGAGAATGAGAAGACAAAGACGAACTTAGACAGACAAAAATGATGAAAATGGATGAAGACGAAAGCAGCAGAAATGGACGGAGATGAAAGTCATGAGAACATGAGAGCGTTTTTACGTTGAGGAGTGGGTTTGTACTAAATGAAGTTTGGGTTTTAGGTTTATGACGTATTAATTACCGGTTGAATGTTTTAATTAGTTTAAAAAGGGTACAATTCAATTTAGTTAGTTTAAGAGGGCATTGTGCCTAATTTTCCCTATATGAATAGGAAATTTGGGCTTTAATTCTCCTATAGATGGACCCATGTTTGGTAGAGATCTTTTGAGAATAAATTTGTAGAATGTTTAATAAAAAAAAATATTATGATTCATATGTAGAATTATTTTATTGAAAGAATGTGTGATTGAAAATAAGTTTACGAAAAATAATTATTTTCAAATTGAGATGATGCTTGGACAATTATTTCCCAAACAGTTACTTCCAATTTTACACAATCATTTCCAAAATTTAGACCAATTTTGTCACCTCTAAAATAATTATTCAAACTCATACCTACATTTTTTTTTAATATACGGTCATATATAATTTTTTAAATTAGAATCATTGCATAATAAATTTTCAAGCATAGATTACTAAAAACCATCCAAAATTGGACCCCCTGTAAATGGCGTGAACTCGGTACATTAGTCAACAATTAATTTAATCACACTTCTCACGACCTTCAATCACATATTCCATCAACTTTTATTCAAATCTACTAAAAGTTTGATTTTCATCTAAACCAAAGAGGGGCTATAACTTTTTGCCTTTAAGAACTTGGAAATAAATTGTTGTTATCAACAAAAAAAAAAAAAATCTATATTGATAATGAAGACTTGATCGTCTTAAATCGTATAGGCTATATCAAGTAATCGATAGTAACTAAATCATTCACATAATTGAGCTTTCATTCTCTAAATCGTTAGTATACATTTTTATTTAATATTATTGAGTATTGATTAAAGAATATCAAGTAAACATTATGAAAAATATGCAGAAGCTTAGATAATATTCCATCATGAACTATCATGTTTTCTTATTTAATATTATCAATTAATTCAAAGTACATAATAATTTATCGGGTTAATTTCACAAATGGTCACTCAAGTTACGTCAAAATAACAAAACGGTCACTAAAGTTCCAAAGTTGCACCAACGG
Source organism: Fraxinus americana (assembly GCA_035079005.1). Lineage (NCBI taxonomy): Eukaryota > Viridiplantae > Streptophyta > Magnoliopsida > Lamiales > Oleaceae > Fraxinus > Fraxinus americana. The sequence goes on from CM068714.1 coordinate 9,368,849, forward strand.
TCACTGAAGTATCACCCGGTTTCAAAAATGGTCACTGAAGGACCAAATCAATTGAAGCGTGAAAGATAAGGACCTGCACGCAAATTTGACAAAAAGCCTTCTTCTCCCTTGTTTTTCCGGCGATTTTGCAACCAATTTCCGGCAATCTCCGACCACCTAAGCTGCTGGAAATAGAACCGGTCGAAAGCACAACTCTTCCTCTTCAATTAGCATCCAACATCTCCCAATTTCATGAAGTTATGCGATCGGAATCGATGCTCAAACATCCACTGCCGGAAAATCTGAAAATGGCCAATAACTCGAGCTCAGGGCAAAATTGGCGAAGACCCATACCTGGGCAAGCTGGGCCAGGTGAAAAGGATGAAATCCACGGTGGTCGCGACCCATATCTTGGTCGGACGGCGCCGGAATCTGGGCAAAAAGCAGACCCAGTCGCGACGCCGGAAATTGGTTGCAAAATCGCCGGAAAAACAAAGGAGAAGAAGGCTTTTTGTCAAATTTGCGTGCAGGTCCTTATCTTTCACGCTTCAACTGATTTGGTCCTTCTTGACCATTCTTGAAACCGGGTGATACTTCAGTGACCGTTGGTGCAACTTTGAAACTTTAGTGACCGTTTTGTTATTTTGACGTAACTTCAGTGACCATTTGTGAAATTAACCCATAATTTATCAGTTGTAAGATCACATTCTAATGCTCCTTATTGATTGATTTGATCAGGAAGAACCATAAATGTCCTCATCAGGCCTTCATCTTTGATATTGGTTTTGAATTTCTATAAAAATAATTAAACATCTGATTTTAACTCCCATCAAACATGAGCGTAATAGTCCTTTTGTGGGGGTGTGCCGGGATGATTTTATATATCTTCTCTAGCTAGCCTAGGATTTTTTCCCAATTGGGATGGGTCCAATCACACAGGTCTACAATTTGGAAATATTTCCGATGAAACTAAGATCATCTCGGCATCTCCAATGCTATACCCAAAATACCATTTTGCACCAAAAGTTGGTGCAAACTCTCAAGCCAGCACCGTACTTTGCACCAAAATGGTTACTAAAATTTTGCCTTTCTTTTTCACTTTGAAAAAAAAAAAAAATGGTTAAGGGGATTTGTTTCCATTATTATTATTATTATTATTATTATTATTATTAGTTGTACTATTTTTTAATGACGGATTTAATATTTTCTTATTTGTGGTGTTTCTATTAATTGTACTATATTTTTAAAATTTATTAATGAATTTAATATTTTGTGTTAATTTAACGTAATTATTTATATAATTGCAAAATAAATAAATATATAATTTTTCAAATAAACAAATTGTTAAGAATAAAAAAAATGAAGTAAATTATTAAACACTGTTCATTTGGTGTTATGGATTGGGAATGATTTTCAATTTGGTACAAAATGATACAAAACTTCAAATTTTGGTGTAGGGTTGGAGATAAGCTTCAAATTTCTCCAAAAGCATAGCACTTCAAAATAATTATTGGAACGGGTACAGAAGCTAATTTTTGGATTTAGAGCAGCTTTTGACTTTTTGAAAATCCTGTCAAACGGGTCCTTCCTACTCCATTTACCAATTTATAATTTCTTTTATATTTGATGATTATTATTTTGAGAAAAATAAAGTTTTGAATAATATTTTTTGAAAAATGTGTAGTTAAAAAGTGAAAAATATTTTGAATTTACTTGCAAAATATCTTATTGTAAAAATGAGTGATTAAAAATCAATTAAAAAATTTGAAATAATGATGGTCAAACAAGAACTTAATGTATCAAAATATAAATCTTCTTTGACAATAAGTTTTCAATTGTGGATGAGTTTATCTAATATTTAATGACACGGATAAAATTTACAGCCCGCATAATTTTTTAATCAGGTGGGTCCAGCTCGGGACCCACCTCATGTGAGGGTCGGTAACACTTCTGTGAAATTGACCTTCTGTACATCTACATTAATCCTTTTTTTTTTCTAACTCCACATCATCCAATCTGTAATGCAGCTGTACAAATAGAATTATACTTATTGAAATTTTACCACGTGGTGTTGGCCAGATCTGCTTTCCTCACAGTAAGATCAAATTTGTGTTTTGAAAAAGTTTCTATATTAATATCAAGTCAAAAAAGTAATATGGAATTACTTCTGATTTGAATCTTCTATTGGGTCTGTGCTTTGTTTGGAAGATATTTTTGGAATGATTGTAAAAAAAATCTAAAATTAGAGGCAGCTTTTGAGACTTTTTGTCCCTTTCCTGATGCCCCTCAAAATTATGAGCCCAAAGGCAATTGCCTAGTTTGCCTTGGGCCAGGACCCACCCTGGATAAAGAACGTGATCCTTAGCACTAGTATGATGATTCTTGGTGTAGGGTTTTGCTTCTTTACCAGAGAACTTCAGCAGATGTTTTGACATAATTTGATTTGACAGAAGATAATTTGATAGAAAAATTGACCATGTTTAAAACAATCCAATTATGATTGCTTGGCGCATTTGCAGAGACATTTGAGCCTCATCCAGTGCCAAAACACCCCAGCATATGCCCTAGTAGCCAAAAAAAAAAAAAGTTCAGTTGATCAATTTCTTCTTGTCAGAAATTACTGATATTGCTGTTTTTTTGGTCTTTGTTACAGTTTGAGCATATGGGAAGAATGGGATTTAACCGGACTCCAAAGGCTCTGTCGTGCGTGGTTGCTTTGTTATCGGATATGACGTAATAATTAAAGTTAGTGTATTTTCATTCAGAGTCGAATAAGATTATGATGTAATAATTAACCCATAAATACAACTTGTTGAGTATATATTTTGATGATGCGGCACATTACAATAGGTGGTGCCATGTCACCCAAGTGCTTAATATAAGTTAAACACCGATACTTAGGAGATTAGTCCTTTATATTTTGATTTCTATTTATTGCAAGATATAACAAACTCTATCTATGTATTAGAGATGATGCTTCTTATTTTAATTTAAAATTCAATACTCATTGTCAACGATTACATTAGTCAATATACGTTGCATCCTATGTGGATGCGACGAAGCCAAGCGGTTTGTGGTATGTAGTTTATTGGAGGTTTCGCTGCAATCTTTTTGAAAGAATAAAGACGTGTTCTTCCATGAAAAGATCAAAAGCCTATTTGACATTTTTCCATTTTTAACTATTACGATTAAATAGTTAAATAAGTGCACATAGGATACCTATATATGGATTATAATAGTCGTTGATTTTGAGTAACATTATTCAATTATTAACCATACAATAAAAACAAAAACCCATAATTAAAATTTTATCTTAAGCCCACGGGCCTTCACTTAAAAAAGTCCGAATTAGGCCTAACCAATTTTACTAATTGGGCCTTATGACATCATTTTTTTCCTTTTTTTTTTCTCTTAATAAAAAGAAAAAAAAAAAACCCTATAAATTCCTCACACCAATTCTTCATCGTTTCTGTAACCGTCAGCTGCTCAGCATTCAGCAACTATTTCATTTCCCCAAATCCAGGTATCTTTTTTTCCATTTTTCCTTTTCGATTAATTATTAATTTCCATAATTCATTTCTGTTTTTTGTGTGTGAATTTTCACGTTCACGTTTCACAGTATCATACATTGCATGTGAATTGTACAGTGAATTTGATTTCGATTTTTTTTTTTTTTAATTTAGTACAGAAATCAGAAAGGCAAGAAATTAGATTTTATGAGGATTATTAAATATTTCCCATACAATTATGCTGATTAATAGTGTAGATCTAATGGATTTGAGAATTTTACGCCTTGGGCACAATTTGTAACGCATGCTTCACTCGTGTTTTATGTTATTAGTTGTTCTCGATTTCATTTATTTTTCTTGCGTGCGTGCACAAATACATATAATAATTTAAGGTTATCTTACGTAAAATTGCTTGTGTAAAATTCTTTCCGAGAATCATAGAAATAACTCGATTAACAATGAATTTGCAAAATAAGAAATAAATTATTTGAACTAATGATTTTAAATTTATGACAATCTTTTAGAGCACGTTAGTAATAGATCGATAGTTTTGAATTGTCTGGTATGATTGCCGACCGTTATAAGCGACTTTCAAGTGCGTGATTACGTTATGGGAGTAGTTTTGTCAAATAGTTGTTTTTTCTGTCTCGATATAGTACATTTTTAGCCGCGCATATATGTTCGTTTTACGTAACTCAACGTGTATGATTTATTTAATCTCTTTCCTTGTCCTTATTCATCTTCATTATTCATCAAGCTCATCCTCGTGGATGGAGGATTCATTCGAGAATCGGGATCTCCAAATCCCGATTTTTTTCATTTTAATTTTATATTTTAGGGAAATTTTTCAATTACTTTCTGAACATGTCGATGATTTATATCTTTTTCATCGTCAAATATATTTCGATTCGTGATAATTTAAAATATAATGATCACAATTTGTTACTTTTGTACATGCATGCATTTTTATGTATGCCACTGTTCATTGCTTTATTGTCCAAATAAGAGATTTATTATTTTAAAAATAATTGGCTATTTTGCAAGGAGATGGACAAAATTGTAGATTCGATGGAGAATGCATACGAAGAGTTTGTTAATGCAACCTCAAGCTTTCTTGAGGCTACTCAAACGTCTGGTGGTCAAAAGGGCGAAGTTGGTGATGTTGCTATCCAAAACTTTAGTCAACGATATGAATTGTTTAAAGCTGCATGTGATGAAGCTGAAGAATTTGTGGCTTATATGAAACAAAGCATTACAAACAAGTGTGTTGTGAACGAGACTACATATGAAAGAACAAAAGAAGAGTTTCTTGTAGATGACGTCGAATTTGAAAAAGATGACGTGGCACTCGGTTCTCCAATTGAATATCCAGCAACAATGCCTATGACTCCTGAATTTTCTCCGGATCATGTTACATTCGAGGAGGTTAAAGTCGAGGGGGACGATGAGTTGGATAAGAAATAAATTTTTAGCCTTGTAAATTGTACTTGGAATTATCAAAACTCAAATCCTTTTAGACAAGAAAGAAATTATCAGTAAATCGTCTTGGATTCTAATTTCTTGCCATTTTCTTAGTGGTAATGGACTTTTTGGAAGGGTTGGCTTAATCGAAAAAAAATGACCTTAATTTATTTATATTTCTAGCTCAACGAATAAATCTTGAAAGAAACATCTAAAGATGAAATCAATTTAGTTGACCTGTAAAAATTTATGTTTTATCTAACATTTTGGATTTATTTTTTCTTCATGATACAACATTGATAGAAGGAGAAAATTCATATATAAGAGATTAAGTATGATACATTTCAAAATTTAAAAGTAAGGTTTAAAATTTCAAAAATCAGATTTTCGAAAAATTTATTTATAAACTAATTAATTAAACATATATTTTATTAATTAAATATATTAAGGTCACAATTTTATACAATTTGATCACAAATTATAAATTAATTGATCACAAATTATTTCTCGATCATAATAAAAAAATTTATAGGTTACAAATTATTTCATGTTCACAAATCAAAAAATTTATAAGTCACAATTTATTTATCGATCATAAATCACAAATTTTATAAGTCACAACTTATCTAATCAATTGGTCATAAATTATTTCTCTGTTCTGTTACAACTTAATAAATTGTAAGTCTCGATCACATTTTTTAGATTATATATTAATTATTGGTCGCAATCAACCAAAAAATTGATCACAAACGCACCCCCACCCACAATCATGCCACCACCATCTAACCATCACCAAGGACGGACCCAGCATTGAAGTTCAGCCTGGGCGGACGTTGACCGGTCAACGTCGACAATTAGTGATCGTAAATTAAAATTCTTAATTCAAAATTTCAAACAATAGTGCAATTGTACAACACATAAATCAGTGAACTAATTTCTCATAATCTCATATGATACAATCTCATTTCAAATTTATGATATTGATACAACTAATTTCTCATTTCAAATCAATGCACAAGACGACAAATTTACTAATTGCAGAAGAACCAAGTATACCTATCAGCAAAGAAGTGAGACAGACATGAAATTTTTACATTTCATTGCACTTAAATTTCATGATTTAACATCGAATATGACAATTGACATGACCAAAATAATTCATAAAAACTTAAAAAATGACAGCGTACTCAATCAAAAACAACTTTTTGACATAGAAATAATAATAATAAAAAAAACAAATACAGAAGATGATAGAACTTCATACACCTTTTAGTACATAGACATTGTACATTTGTACAGAACACAGTTAATTTTTGCAAATCCATTAAAAAATCACAATCGCAAATCCAAACTTACGGTTTCACCAAATGGCAGGGGCTGAGTTTGCTGACGGAGACGGAGTGGCGGACGGTTGCAGCCTAACGACGAGTTGGTCGGACTGTTGGTGGTGGACGAATTCACCCACCGGCACTCCGGTAGCAACAGGTGAGACTCTAGAGATTAGAGAAGGTGAAAAATTGGGAATTTGAGGATTGATTTCGATTTCGAATGAAGGGATAATGGAATTTGGGTTGGGCCTATATATTATATAATTGAGGATTGGGCCCAGAACAAATGACCCAATCCAATTACCAAAAAATAAAAAAAAAAGATGATGGACTGGGCCAAATTGGCCCAATTTCAAAAAAGAAAAAAAGGGAGATGGGATGAAGAAGACAAACCGGCTTCGGCGAAGTGAACTCCCAAACTGCTTCGACGGTTCGTCGGAGCCAAGCATGCGCGATCGCGCTCCCTGGCCGGCTGCTGGGTCCTTTGCTGACCATCACGATCGCCGCCAACACCACCCCACCACATCACATGTACAAAAAAAATCACAACTACCATCTCCTCTATACTCGTTTCCACCACATCACAACCACCACCTCACCAAAAAATCCTCAAATCGCCGCCGCCACCACAACCTTCACAAATCTATGGCAGACTGGTCATAGACCTCCACAAATCTACCACAACCACAAGTCCACGACCTCTACAAATCAACCACACTACAACCACCAGGGCTGTGCAACTATGCTTGCATCATCGTCGTCTGCAGACACAAAAATCCCCAAAAGCGCGGTGCTGCGCCTTTGTGAAGATGACTCTAGGAAGAAGCGAAAGGACGAGCAGCGGAAGCACCCTATGATAACAAATCAGTGTCCTCACGTCATGCTGCTTGGTTATAGTCCATTGAGGGTCATTCTTTCGTTGGGGAGAGGGGTCTGAAAGGAAGAGGGAAAAATGGGGAAGAGGGAAAAAGGGAAAAAGGGGGTGGAGAGAGAGACAACAGAGTAGAAGCGGTGGTGGCACGAGCAACTGTGGCTTATGACGACAACTTCGTCGTGTAGAGTCGCTGAAGAGATGGTAGGAAATGAATAGTGTAAATAAGATTTGTGAAAGTGAATTAGAGTTTGTTGGGTTGGGAGTGGTTGTGTTAGATTAATTATATTTAATAATATTATTAGTATTAAAATACTTAAATATGATTTGAATTAATATTTGCTTTTTGCATAGATAAATTTTAAATCTGATTTTTAAATTGGATCTTGAAAGATATAATTGGGTGTGATTTCCACTTGATAGAATTCTGGAGTGGGCTGGGACTTAGTCCCAGGCCCAGACTTCTTTTGGACAACTATTAGAATTGGTTTTTATATAGGGAAATTATAAAAAATCAGGGGTTTAAAGATATCTTTTAAAAAATCAGGTCTATAGTTTATTTATTCACAAATTAGGTAATATATTAATATCTTTACCCTAATTTATCACTCTCAACTCCCCCACCTCTCTCTCGCGCCTCCTCTCCCCTCCCCTTCCCTCTCTCTGTAAATCTTACCTCCCCTTTCTCCGTCATCGATCCGACGAGTAGCGCCTTGATGCTGCTACAATGAAGAGGAGATGACACAAAAGCAGATCCACCGTGCCACCGCGAAGCAAATACACCGTATTGCCGCACCTTTTCCTTCATCGTCTTTCGCTCCCATCTCTCTCGCCTCTCATCTTCTCCTCCACTCTCTCTATCTTCTCACCATCCTCTTTCTCTATGAATAGTGCAACGCTGCTGTCATGAATGGCAGCGTCGCGATGCTCGACGTTGTGCCGACTGATGCAGCGGCAGGGTTGTGACGCTTGAGGACTGATGTAGGGTGGATCTGGAGGTGGGAGTGGTGTTTTGTGTTGTGGTGGTAGCGGCCGTGGATGTGGTTACGACGATGTGTGGTGGTGGCGGCAGCGACGACGACTGTGGATGTGATTTCGTAGTGAAAATGGTGATTTTGTTGGTGAGAAGGAGGAGGTGGTGGTGTGTTGTTATTGTTGGTGGTGGTTAGTGGCGGTGGCGGTGGTTGGTGGTGGAAGTGATAGTGCAAGTGGTCCGTGTCCAAGTATTTTGTAATCTGTGACCAATTACTCAATTGTGACCTAAAAATTTAATAATCCGTGACTAAAAAATAATTTTTTATCAACTAATTTAAAAATTTGTGACCTTAAAATAATTTGTGACGTACAAAATTTTTGATCTATGACCTCGAAATAATCAGTGATCAATTAATTTTAAAATATATGACATGTGACCTATAATTATGTACATGTGACCATTAATTATATAATTGTGATTTTATTATATTTAATTAATTAACTAAAATCTGATTTTTGCATTAGTCAAATTTAAAACCTGATTTTTGAATTGTGTATTTTTAATCTCTCACTGTTGAACTCTTCCCTTCTATATATAGCCCCAGTTGATGCTATGGCCCGGCCCGTGTTAGCCTTAAAAGGGTAAAGATCCATCAAAGTTCTGTCTGTAGAAGCTCCCCTGAATTTCGGGTAATCTCTGAAGGTACTTAATTATCGTTTCTATTTTCGTTTTTAAGTTTCAATTTTGGGGATTTTGTTTGATTTAATACTTTTATTATGTTTCGTGGTTCTAATTAATGAATTATTTGATTATGCTAATTGATTAAAGTTCAAATAGATCGAACTGCTTCAAAGGGGAAAAATGAAGAATTCAGAAATCCTTCCACTTCGAGACATGTTAATTGCATGCTTGATTAAATAACTACTCTATAAACAATTTCCCTTTTGATTTATGAAGCATGCAAGTTTGAAATAACAAATTTGTGCATTGGATCTTGACACGTGAAGTTGAAATAACAAATTTGTGAACTAGGTTTTGTGAAATTGAAACGGCATATTTGTCTATTATTTAGTACGAAGCCAGCTACAACTCGCGATCGACCGGCAACCACGCCGTGAACCACCAACTGGTGCGACTTTGTTTTCCATTTTTGAGGGTTTTTTTTTTCAAAATAATGCCTTAATTGAGGCAACAGATCTCACTGTAAATCTTTCAATTTGCTCATGATTTCCTTTTAGCTTCTAATTTGACTTCTTAAACTGGGGACTAAGATTTGGCAATCCTCACCTTTAAGTAGCAAAGCCTTGACTGGAACAAAAAATGGTACGGAATTATTCTTAGGTGAGTTCAATGAGTTCTGGGAGAATGAAGGTATTTTGAGACACTATTCTATGGAAAACACAACACACCAAAACATAATTTTAGAGTGGAGAATGGTAATAGCAAAAGAGGTATTGCCTAGTTCTTTTATAGAGTACTAATACTTGAGATTGTCTAGGTATCCTACTTCTTAATCATAAGAAGGATATAGAATTTGGATTGAGGATAGACTAAAACACTAGTAAGCACGGGAAGTTAAGACTTTTGATTTTTTTAACAATGAAACACTTGAAGAACTCAATTGGTAATAACATGGAGGAAGGATTTCTTGCTGCTTTGACCTATCAAAAAAAAGAAAGAATTTCTCGCTGCTTTGGTGACCCTCTACATAATTTGTTGTGAAAATAGATGTAGATTTTATTATAGATGAATTTTATAGTGAAAAAATCGCCGGCGTAACTTCAGTAGATAATGTCAATTTTTGACTTTTAGTTTTATATTAATTTTATTCCGACATTGACTCTTAATTTTCTGCCTCCCTTGTGTCTTTGAAAGAATAACATCTATTCATCTTTATTTAAGTCATGGTTTCTTAAGAAGCGACACCCAGTCAAGCTCTAGAATGCCATCTTCTACAATGTAGTGCACTCCATGATCATGTGTGTGCACATTGTTTACATGCACGTGTCATTTGTATCAAATGCACGTGTCATTTGCATCATATTCCCTAAACTTCACATTGGTAGGATATGGCTCGTTACATGTAGTTAGTGCTAAAAGTTATAAGAATGTTTTTTAGTTCCATTGATATTAAACATCACGCAATCCATAAAAAATGGATTTAAAGAAGATCCTATTTATAAAATTAAAGTACATAAAGGGCTAGGAGAGGTTTTGGGGCATAGAAAGGCATGTGATATCACTTGATCCTGTTTCAGACGCACCATTTTGTTTTTTTTTAATTGCATCCTTTTTCATTCATGTTGGTATTGCAATTTGCCATATCTCATACTTTATCAACCTTACAGGGGCTCAGCAGTTGTTTATCTTATTGGCACTTTGTAGATTCTTAAATGGACAGTATCGTAGATTCTGTGAATAATGCGTATCAGGAGTTTATTGCAGCTGCAGCCAGCTTTCTGGAATCAAAAGAAAACTCTAGTGGCCAAAAGACTGTGGCCAGTGATGTGGCCCTTGAGAACTTTAAGCAACGATGGGAATTGTTCAGAGTCGCTTGTGATCAAGCAGAAGAGTTTGTGGAATCTGTGAAGCAAAGAATAGGGTCTGAGTGTCTAGTGGATGAGGCCACTGGCTCTGTTGCTCAGAAACCTGGACAGCCTGTTCAAAGTGGTCTTCCACCTATCAGTGCCGTTCGATTGGAACAAATGAGTAAAGCCGTGAGATGGCTAGTGATTGAATTGCAGCAAGGTTCTGGAACTGGTGGTGGTTCATCGCAACCCCACCCTACAGCTCCTTTTGATGCTCGATTCACTGAAGATGCTGGTCAATAGGTATTCCAAACATTCTTTATACAATTTGGTGGAGGTCGTGAACCTGGAACTTCCGCGTCATAGTATAGTTAGCCAGGAAGCTGATAAAAAAAATTTCAACCTGAGTTTTTCTGTGAAAGGCCCATATCTTCTTCATAGTATTTAAAGTAAACTTTGTAGCTGATAATATATTTAATTATCGAAGAAAAATAGTTATTCATATTTTAAGATGGAGTCCCTTAAAAGTTCAGAATTGATCTAAGCTGCCATTTGCCTAATTCAGTGGTTGGCAATTCATGGCTACCGTGTTTATTTTTGCAGGAAAGAAGCTTTCTATTTCGATTATGTACTTCAACAGGCCACTGAGAACCCATGTTCATGTTGGTAAACAGACTATTCAAGTAAACGTGCCTGGGAATGTATCTGAAAGGCAGTATATAAGTTATGAAGCATTTCTCACTAATGTACTTCCAAGTTTCGACTGCATTCTCTCGTGTTTTGTAATATTAAGTTTGTCTTGTACACGTGAATCTTGATTCAATTATGTTGCTTGTATTATGCAATTGTTTTGCCAGTGAGATTGTAATTTTAAAAGTGTAACGCGTACCACCCGACATGGCCCGTCTGAAGCTCGAATGAAGTTTACTCTGTTAGTTAATCTTGTAATGAAAACCATTGGCTTTGCTGCAAGATTAGAATGATCCTAGGCTAACTAAACCAATGCTCCTAATAAATAGTTTGTACTTAAAACCTTTTTGACTGTTGAGTTTCGTTAATAGTCTTTTCCTTGTTAACGTATGGGGTGTTCGTACGATTCTTGTCGTATGGGTTTCTACTCAAGCTCTTCCTGTTAGCTGTATACCTTGCGATCTCTCATACGCAAAGTTATTCAAACGCTCCTGCTTGCTTTATGACTTTCTAAAATGTCTTGAAATGTGTTTGAATACAACTCCCTTAATTTTATTTTATAAAACTAATTCCTTTTAGTAATCATTATCTAGTAAACGCATGAGCTCGCACTTCCCATCACGGAGATGTAAGCATACCTAGCATCCACCTTGATGGGTTAATTATGTCGATGATCACTGAAGTTTTGAGTATTTATCCCAATTGTCATTGAAGTAATTTTAGGGACCATTAATGTAATGACTCAAAACATCGGTGATTACTGGCTTTATTAACCTACCTTCGTACTTGTGGGTACCCATATCCCATTTGAGGCCATCTCGAGTGGGTCACAAAGAGAGGAGGTGTTAACTATATTGTCATATATATACCAATATGACCCAACTTTGATAATTTAGTACAGTCTATATCGGGATGTGATGGTCTTATATTTTTATAAAATAGTTGTGGATCGATTTATGTTGCTTTCCTTTAAACTTTTCTAGAGCTTCCAATAGCATCAAGATAGATATTAGTTCCTTACCTACACAAATGGAGCAACAAAAGTTTAGAGAATCCAAGAGGAAGTCTCTTATCCAAATCGTGGGAATCAATGGAAAATGCAAATTCCTTACTATAGATAAATTCAAAACATTTTTCGAATAAGTCCAAGTAGTCATGCCCAATACAACCCGACTCTAGAGGTCCTAGACCGATCTTTCACTGTGATGTATTACCATTCTGGCACCTGCGTTAAAAACATTTGAAAATTTATGTAGCCCTATTGTTTGAATTGATTATTTGAAAATCAATTTTCTCATTTTTAATCACACATTCTCCAAAAAATTACTTTCACATTTTTTCACTACTTTTCCCTTTAGCCACATATTCACAAAAAAATTACTTTTCAAATAATCAATTATATAGAAGGGCTTAATCAACTACAAAATCAATTATAAAAAGGGGAAAAAAGAAATCGTATCTCACCTATTAAGTATGCACCAAATCAAATCTCAGAGATAACTTTCAAAATGCAAAAGTCATGTTTTATTTTGTTTTAATTTCCAATAATAATATCATCAAATTAAATTAATCTATCAACACCCACCCCAACAGCCCCCATCCCACTCGTTGGCGTCCACCTGCTCTCGTCATCCCCCGACCTCCACCTCGTTGGCGACTTCTTTAGCGACGAACTGATCGCCTCTTAGTGACGACTAAGTTCATTGGTAACTAGGACTGAGTAGTGCTAGTATAATTTAAATTTTTTTTAAAATTGAAAATTGAAAAACAACTCCTGGTATAATTTATAGAGCACTTATTGAAGCAAATAACTTGAATTCTTTCCGCCTAAATTTGGTTAATTGAATATGTGACTAGTTCCGATAACTGAGATCAAAGAAATCAATGACGTGACCAGATCTGTTGAATTTGTGACATGTGACTTATGCAAACACGTGACCTAATCCATTGGCATTTGATCAAATCTCTTAGATATGTGACATGATCCAATGGTCTATGACCAAATATCTTGAATCCGTGACCTATGACCTATGCATTTGACGTGTGACCTACTACCCGATTCAATGCATGTGAACAAATCTCTTGGATCTATGACCAAATCTCATGAATTTGTGACTTGTGACTTATACACTTTGAAATGTGCCTTGCTACATGTGACCTTGACTTAATCCAGTGGCAGGTGAACAAATATCTTCGATTTGTAACCTGTGCCCTTGACCAAATCTCTTAAATCTATGACTCATGATCTATGCACTTTGACACGTGACTCATGCACTTTGACAGGTCTCATATTCAAGATATTTGGTCACATAAATTCAATCGATTGTGACCTACACCACCATCACCACTTATGGACATTGATCCACCACAACCACCACTATAACACTTCAGCAGAACCACCACTATGACACTATCTCTTGAGTATAGCATCTATAGGAATATTTTGAAAAAGAGTGAAGAAATACATTTCTCATTTCCATATTTTCCCTATCTACTTGTGAGAATATTCTCTCCATCCTGGCATAAGTTTCACATGATATCAGAGAGATAGTGCTTCCAATCATGGGGACACACCCAGGAACTGAAATCGAAGGCAACAGTGTCGAAGGCAACACTAATAATTCTTCGTCGGATACTCCTCAACGTGAAGATCCAGTGACTGTTGCTCTTCGAATGATATCAGAACCTTCGAATCCTTATTACATGCATTATGGAGATAACACAAGTATGCATATTGTTTCAGTTATACTTTTTGATGATAATTACTCGACCTGAAGTTGTGCTGTTGAGATGGCGCCGAGTGTAAAGAATAAAGAAGGTTTTATTGCCGGTTCTATACCTAAATCTCCTGCGGATTCACCTCTGTATGCGGCATGGCGTAGGCGCAATCATATTGTTTCATCATAGATTATCAATTCAATCCCTAATGAGCTATATTATAGCGTAATACATAAGGATTCAACTCATCAAATCTGGATAGAGTTGAAGGATAGATACAGCCAAAGCAATGGACTTCAGATCTATCAATTAAAGAAGATGATTGTCTCTATTTCACAGGGAAATGAATCTGTTAGTGCATATTTTAATAGATTGAAAGGCCTATGGGATGAATTATCAAACTATAGACCTTAGGTTCATAATGCTTATTATGAAGAGGAACAGATCTTGCAGTTTCTAATGGGGTTGGACAGCTCTTATTTCAATGTGCGTAGTCAGATCTTGATGATGGAGCTCCTACCTCCATTAAATAAGTGTTTACACTGGTACTATAGGATGAAAAGCAAAAGGATGTGGCACTTAAAGTTCAAACTAATTTTGATGCTGCTGCTTTTATGAGTAGAATGATGGCTTGATCGATGAACACTGGTGGTAATCAAGGTGGAAAACCTATGCATAATAATCAAGGTCTAAGGCAGGAAAAACCTAAATGTAGCTATTGTGGTATGCTTGGCCATTGAAAGCAAAGTGCTACAAGCTCCATGGATATCCTCCAGGGTACAGGTTGGCAAAAGACAAAGGCAAAGGATCTATCCCAAGTGCAAATCAAGTGATTAGAACCACGTCTTCGAATTTATCTAATCCATACTCCAATCTGACTATAACACCAGAGCAGTGCCAACATGTTTTCAATATGCTGAAACCACAACTCCAAGGTCAATTCTCAAATCTGACTATACATCCTAGTGCTGCTACAAGTCAAAATCAGAACAATCTGATGATCAACCAACTTGATGACATGAAAATGTCCTCACCTTAAGTGCCAACTATACCTGACTTCACAGCCTTTTCAGGTAATAGTTTTTGTCTAACTGTCTCAGAGGTAAAGGAAAAATGGATTATTGACACGAGAGTGACAGAGCATAGGTGTGCTTCATTGATCACTTAACTGACATTACTGATGTGGTGAATGCAAATGTCAAACTTCCTAATGGGGAAACAACCAATGTGACTCACATGAGCACTGTGAAGCTGTCTGAAACTCTGTCATTGACTAATGTGTTATGTGTTCCATCATTCAAATGTAATCATATTTTAGCCAGCAAACTTATTTTTTCTCATCATTGTTGTTTAGTATTTCTGTTCAATCATTGCTTTATTCAAGACCTCTCTATAGGGACAATGATTGGAGTGAGGAAACTTGAGGCTGGTCTGTATCACTTTAGTTCAAAACTCCTTCAAGCAATGGACCATTCTCTACTACTCGATCCACTTCTCATCAGCTCCACACAAATCCTCATATACCTGTCAATGTTCATTGTAATAAAGTCATAAATAATGATGACGTTCGTAGCTTTACTGTTGGTACTAGCATACCTTTTGACCAGTGGCACTATAGGTTAGGACACGTGCCTTACTCTAAAGTCTCAATTTTACATAAATCTGCACCTGAGATTATATCAAATTCTGATTTCCATTGTAATATTTGTCCTATGGAAAAACAACACCGATTACCTTTTGTGACGGTATGCATATTTCTAAGTCAATTTTTGAACTCATTCATTGTGATATCCGGGGTCTCCATCAAGCCCAATCTTTTGACGGTTCACAATATTTCCTAACCCTAGTGGATGACTATAGCAGATGTACCTGGACATTTCTGATGAGAAATAAATCACAAGCCAAACAGCTAATACAGACCTTCTTTCATATGATTGAAACTCAATTCAACACCAAAATTAAAACTGTAAGGTCTGATAATGGTGCTGAATTTGCCTTTAGTGATTTCTATAATTCCAAAGGGGTAGTACATCAAAAGAGCTGCATTGAGAGACCAAAACAAAATGGTATCGTGGAATGCAAACATCAACACCTGTTGAATGTTGCTAGAGCATTGAAATTTCAAGTTAAACTCCCAAACCAATTTTGGGGTGAATGTGTCCCGACTGCCACTTATCTTATCAATCGTGTATCCAGCACATCCTTGTCAAATAGATCACCATATGAGATCTTATTTTCAGTAAAACCTGTTTATTCCCACTTGAGAGTTTTTGGCTCTCTCTGTTATGCTTATACCTTACAAAGACACAGATTAAAATTTGATCCTAGAGCAGTTCCCTATATCTTCATTGGCTATCCACCCAATCAGAAAGGATACAAGTTGTATAACTTGAACACAAACACTAAATTTGTATCTAGAGACGTGATCTTCCATGAAAATATATTTCCTTTTCATTATCCTACTTTACCGAACTCCTTTAATCAGTTTGACAGTCTCCACTCAACCCTCAGATGCTCCTCTCTTTCCTTCTCTTGGCTTTCCCATACTGGAACCAATGCCATCCGCTTCTTCTTCTTCTTCTTCACCATCCACTTCATCTCCACATTCTCCTTCAACATCCTTACCTCCTACTTCATTAAATCTACATTCTCCACCAACATCATCACCTTCAATAGAACTTGAAGTTCTTACATTTGGTTGATCACAGTTTTGGAATCCACCATTTTGTAGTCCAAAAACTTGCCAACTGTGAATTTCTTTGTTCCAGCGTCCTCGGTCTTATACTTCTTTTCTAATGAATCCCATAAATCTTTAGCAGAGTCCTTCAAACTATACACTCCATAAAGTGTATTGTCCAATTCATTAAGAATGTAGTTCTTGCATAGAAAATCAGAATGTTTCCATGCATCCAATGCGATAATCGATTCATGATTATTCTCTCCTTGTATGGCTGGTGGAGTCTCCTTTAGAAACTTTGCCAAATTGAGTGTAGTAAGATAGAACAATATCTTTTGTTGCCATCTCGTGAAATCTACGCCTCTAAAATTTTTCGGCTTCTCCCCATGTGGTACCACAGTATTTTGTAATGGTATTGCCATAGGATGAACCACATTGTTCGTACCATGTTGACTCGAGGTAACCTCTATGGTACTCATTTTTGTTACTTAAACAGAAGATTAATGTAGCAACAATAAAAGGGGAAAGAATAGTACACGAAGATTATTCCAAAAATGAAAAATACGGGTTTGAAAACAACAAACAACCACAGACGTGATATTGTCTTAAGATTGTTGTTCCGGGTGTATATGATAGCGAGAAAAATGTTGTTTATGTAATCAAACAAACAAAGTTTAATTCGCATGAGCGTGATATATATATATATATATATATATATATATATATATATATATATATATATATATATATATATATACACACTTTCTCCTTAAGTCAATATTGCCCCGCTACGATGCTCACGGTTGTCGGCACTTGTCTCCCAAGATACAACGAATTCAATTCTTGTGGTAGCAGCACTTCAAACCACAAGACAACGGCGAACATGACGTAATTCCCTCTCTACATGGAAAATTGTTTTGGAATGAATTTGAGAGAATTTTTGCAAGATATTTTACGAATTTACAATGCAAATATGATATGGAACACAAAAGGGACGTCCAAGTGTTTCTATATATAGAAGATGATGGGTTATGAATGAAATGCCGTGCCCCAAACTCGACAACACTTGCCAAAGGTCACACCATTCACTATCGCTAGCTTATCGCCATCGCCTCGGTCGAGCGATAGAAACAGTGATTTTTTCGCTAGCTTATCGCTGGCCTGTAGCTCGAGCGACAGTCTAGCCATAAGCTAACAACAACTTTAGTCAATTTTTCAGACAGCTTCCTCTATTTTCTTCCCAACTTTGGACTGCAATTTCTCATCCGAAATTGATTTTGAGATTCCAAATATACCACAACGATCTACTCGATAAGTAGTACAAGTTGGTCTATTTACATTTATAATTTGACCATCGGATCAAGTCTGAATATTTGGTCGAAGTTGACACGAAAATCATTTTTCCCAAGTTTTTGGTTTTGATACTTAACCAAATTTTCAATCTTCTAAACCAATTTCCAACAATGACTCTATGAAATCTTCATTGAGCTTAAAGTTTTAATAATGTGTTTTCAACCACTTCTATTATTAAGATAGTGATTCCATCCTCATGTTGTAGGAGCACTGAAATATTCAGAAGAAGTCATTACGGGAAGGGTGAAAACTGAAAAAATGTTCAAGTTAATGTCTTCCAGTTCTACATTTTCTCCGTTCTAGGCTACTAACATCCATGGCAAGCTACAATGCCTCTGCATTTGTGCAATTGTCAGTTACTAGATTATTAATTTTAATATCATAAAATAATTTGTCTCTGATTATATATGGCTAAATACAAACTATTCAACACTCCCTGTCTCCAAGCGAAATATTATACCCGAGACAAGAAAAATAGAAATGTTACAGTCAGTGTTATGTACCGTCGTGTCACCTGAATGCCATTACGGACGGCAGCTAGCTCAAAATGGAGCCAACTTTGTGCAGGAAACTAACGCAATTGGTCCTCTTTTTGGGTAGAAGTACATGAATGTGGAACTCATTTCATTTTCTGATGGGAAAGAAACAGTTGCTAAAGCAGCTAATTTTCTTTTTGAGAAGCACTATTCAAGTTCCAAAGCAGAGAAGCTGAATATGATAGAATCTGACATGGCTGAAGCTCTTACATATATAGGTTTGATGTTTTCCATGTTCCCCATTTCACATCTATAGGTTTGTTGTTTTCCATGTTTCCCAACTCTGTATTTGTTTTTCTCCTCATTCTCTGAAAAGAGATAAACAACAGCTAGCAGTTCTATTGGTTTAACAAACTCACACACATATTTTTTGAATTTTGGTGATTTTAGGATGTCGAGGAACAGAACCCGATCTCATGGTGATTTATGGGCCTACCCGATGTCAGCTAGGCTTCCCAGCTTGGAGAATGAGTCATACTGAGATTGTGTGAGTACTAGATGTAATATTTAAGCAACATCTTTGCTACTTCTTTCTTTTACATGGAGAAGGGGAATTTGGACTTGCTAAGTAAACATTTTTACATGAGAAACAACTTATTACAATTTCCTCCAGTTACAGTATCAACATCGGAGCAAACTTAGGCTCAAGAAATGATAATATAAATCACTTAAATAGAAAGCAAGTTTGTTTCCAGCTAGAATATTAATCAAGTCTGTTTATATTCTCTGACAAATTACATAACTTAACTGTGAGCATGCTACTTCTCAGCTTTAACCTTAGGATAAGCAGCACCCATTCCCAACCTAAAAATGGAACAGAATTATCTGCATGTAGGCTATGTCTCCCTTGCTGTTGCCTTAGTAAATGGCAACTCCTTTCTTATCTGACTTATATTCTCGTGTGCTTTGCGGTTCAATCTAGACCAACGGATTTTCGGTTGATCATTTCATTTATTCAATTTGGGAGCAAGTAACAAATTTGGACACAGAACTATGGATTTTACTTTTTTGTATCAGGCATATGGGATTACTGAAGTCTATGAATTTTGGTTTCCTTGTAAAGGTGATTTATGGGTTTACAATGGTGCACCAAAACTATGGTATGTCTATCCTCCTAATGAATGACACCGAATACCGATTGTGTTAATTGTCTCAGAACGAGTTATTTTGTCTTCTCGAAATATCACAAGTACCCCCTCTTCCCTGGCCATTGCAAGGAAAACTATGTTGAGTTTAAAGGCCAAACGAAAATGATTTTATTAACAACAATATTTTCTTTACAAACACACACCTTGAGCGCGCGCACACACACACACACACACTCATATAGACATTGGATTCTTCTACACAAAGGTTGATGATTCTAGATAATTTTTCAATGGCGGTGGATAATAGATAATTCTAGCGGCTTCCAGTAGGCGGTGGTGATAGAATCTTCTAGGTTTCTCTAGTTGGTTGCATAAGAAAAGATCTAGAAAATTAGTGACGATTCTTCAATTCCCCCCCTTCAGCACCAACTTTTCATTTTGACTCTTTTCCTTTTCGTTACACCCAATTCTGCCTTAAATTCAATAAGTTTTGAAGCATTGTGTCCTCCATTTAATGCATCTGCTTCTTCAAATATATTTGGCTCTTTGATACTTTCATCTTCATCAATTTTGAAACTCAATTTTTCATGTCTACTTAATTTCCTTATTTGTGGTTGTAAATTTGTACGTTCCTCAATATCTTGTTGACTTTGTTGATCTTTCGTTAAAGTTTTCTGGTCCAAGTCATTTTGTCAAAAATTTTGTGTCGTTCTTATAAGTTCTTCTTCATCCCTTGACAATTGTAGATCTTTAAGTCCCTCAACGCTTTGTTGTGCTTCCGTGACCTCCTCTTGCAATTTGTCTTTCGTTTCCTTTGAATCTAGCAGTTCCAGCCTCGCGGTGTCTCCAAAGGATATACTTCTTCAAATACCTCTTCTGAGTCTATTAGTTCCTCCTTCTGCAGAGTCCACCAAATAGACTTTTCATGAATCACGATGTCATCTCCTGCTTCATCTATCCAATCATCTTCTTCTGATTCATCGATCTAATCATTTTCTTCTGAGTCATCACTCCAATCACTTTTATAATCTATTTGTTCAAGCAGGACCACTACCAACGCTGATTCATCCTTTATATTTGAATTGATTTTCTTTTCTCTAGCCTGCCCAATTATTGTTGTGGATGCCACAGCATCTCATTCTTCTTCACTATCATATTTCTCTTGCTCGTTCGAGGTTGCTATATTGTCTTCTACTCGCTCCTTTTTAAACCAACAGTCTCTAGCATAATGACCTTGTTTTCCACATACAAAACACGAGCCATTAGTTCGTTGATAGCCTAAACCTCTTTTATCGTGATTTTGTTTGGCTCCCCTTGTCACATAACGTTCTCCATGTTTATTTTCTTTTAATTCCTTACAATTTTGTTGACTATATCGACCTCTTCTTTTATAACTAAATAGTGCTTCTTCATCTTCTTTATTTATTGAGACCCCTAACATTTGTTTGGTTAACGCTTCTTGGTTGGTTAGTAAATTTTCGAGATTGACCAATGAAGGTTGCTCTGGCCAACATTGTATAGCAGCAATGAATCCTCTAAATTTGGGTCTCAAACCATGTATAATTATTCTTCTCATTCGAGACTCCGAAACCTTGCTTGAAGAATCTAATTTTGAAATTTCGCGACAAAGAGATTTAATTTTATTAAAATATTGACTTACCGTTTGTTCTCCTTAAGTGATCGAGACTAGCTCATTTTCCAACAATTGCAACTTCAAGGCATTTTTCTTTGAAAATAGAGTGGCTAGAGTGTCCCATGCTTCATTTGGTGTAGACTTGTCTCTTATATGCTCCAACAATTCTTCCTTAATTGTTGTCTTTATAACGAACATTGCCTTACCTGCTTTAATTCTCCATTTCTTCAGAGCTCCAGCCTCCTCTAATGGTATCGCGTCACTTCCACCAACAACTTCCCACAAATTTTACCCTTGGAGATATGACTCCATGTAGAGGTGTCAAGACGGACGGGCCGGCCAGACCCGTGAAAATCGGCCCGGATCGACCCGGGACCGCGGGCCGACCCGTGACCCGAGCGGGCGGTTCACGGGTCAAGGAGGTGTGACCCGCGGGCTTCGCGGGTTGCACCTCACGGGCCGCGGTTAACCCGCGACCCGTGAAAAAAAAAAAATTTTAATTTGAAATATATAATTTTTGAACAAATATATAAAAGTAAATAATTGAAATGGGGATATACAAATATTAAATTATATAATTTTTTAACAACTAAATTATAGTTAAAACTTAAGTAGGTGTCAACCTAGTTGGGATGTACTTAAACTATAAATTATAATAAAACTAAGTGTCAACCTAGTTGGGATGTACTTATACTATAAATATTTGATAATAGTAATTAGAAATGCATTTAATTGTTATTTGTTTAAGTTAAATTTAACATTACAAAGTTATAAATAATTCATGTAACATTAAATTTGAATTCTATGTAAACATTTCTTGGTATAAATATGAATTTATCATTTTATTCAATTCTTAGTTTACATGTAACAAAAAAAATATTTTTTGTTATAAATATGAAAAATCTATATTTTTATAATTTTATTTATACAATAATACGGGCCAAATCGAAACAAACCACGACCCATGTGACCCGTGACCCGCATGGGCTCGACCCGGATGGGTTAGCGGGCGGGGTTGGGTTGTATTCCAAAATTTGTGGGCCGGTCCGAAACCCGTAGCGGGTGGGTTTTTTTCACGTGGGTCGTTACCCGGCTCATATATTGGCGGGCTGACCCGGCCCAGACCACCCGGATTGACACCTCTAATTCCATGCAAGTTTGCCATGTGGTGTAGTTCTGATTATTAAGCTTCTTTACTCCGCCTACCACTTGTAGGTCGCCCATCGTGACTTGATTTACGTCTTCGTAATCAAGCAAACTTTACAAAAGCTTCACAATCTCCTTTTGTGCACGAACAACCGAAGCTCAAAAATTCGTATCCAATCGCCTCGCTCTGATACCAAATTGTTGAGTTTAAAGGCCAAACGAAAATGATTTTATTAACAACAATATTTTCTTTACAAACACACACCTTGCACTTTCTCTCTTGCACACTCACTCTCTTTGCACTCTTTCACTTATACACTCAAATACACTACTTATGTGTTGAACGCACACACACATATATATAGACATTGGATTCTTCTACACAAAGGTTGATGATTCTAGATAATTCTTCAATGGCGGTGGATAATAGATAATTCTAGCGGCTTCCAGTAGGCGGTGGTGATAGAATCTTCTAGGTTTATCTAGTTGGTTGTATAAGGAAAGATCTAGAAAATTGGTGATGATTCTTCAAACTATAATCGAAATCCTTTTTATCTGGCATTAACTTGGAACCGCGTGCATCTAAAGCACCTTTAACTAAGATCAATGTAGTTGTATGTAAAATCAGAGCAATATCATGATGAACCAAAAAGTCTCGAGGACCTATTATCAAAGAAGAGAATTAGAGCTTTTTGTTGATCAGGCGAAACCTGGATTTGAAATGGGGAAAAAGGATTTGCAGTCCCCTGCCTTACCACTCGGTCATGCCGCCAAGCGTACTTAGTACTGGTGCCACAGAGTGATATGTGTTTAGATCTCATATTGAAAATTAGAAATAAAGGGATAAATAATAAGATTTTTGATGGAAAGATACATAAAAGAGGGATGGAAAAGGAAAATAACGTAGACCTAGTAATTTATTATAAGTCACTCTTAAGAGTTCTATTATGGTATTACCTAGTGCCTCTTGAAAAGCATTTACAACTTTTTCTTTCGTTCATAGAGATGGAAATCTTACAAGTTCCAAAAAGTGATTTTGACTTTTTCAAGGGGTCAACTTACATAACAAATAGAAATCTCTATTGATCACATGCTTTTGAATTGAACCTGCACTAGAAAACAAAAAGCCAGTTTTTAGCTTCCCTAGAAAATGAAATTTTTGTTGGCGCGACATTTCTAACAGATATACATTTTGAGATATTTCAAAGGTGAACGAGATATGTCTTGTGTTCTGATATTATCTTTGTTTATCATTGTGTTCTTCCTTATTTTATTGGAAACTAGAAACTGGCAATGCCGCTGAGGTCATTATTTAATCGTTTATATAAAGATTACTAACTTGAGTCAACGAACAATTTCAGCTATTGTATTGAAAACCGCTGTGAGCTTGCCGGTTCCATCCCAGTTGAACCCTTTACATTTCATGTTTTTTGGGTCAATGTCTAGTCCGATTTTTAAAGCATGGGTATTTATACTAATAGTTTGTTTATGCAATTCATGTGGACTCACCAACGGTACTTATGATGCTTCCATCAATTCAAAGCAGCTAATCGATTTCACTTTGTTCATCACCTCAAATTTTTTTTTTCAGGTACATGAACTGTTACAGTTTGTGTGGCACGTTCTTTTATTACATGTACGGGAATGTACATCTGTCGTCAAGGAAAACTTGCTCCAAGAATGTACTTAAATTATAAGTTTTTTTTTTTCGATTAATGTGTGGGGGGTTTTCCACCATGTTTTCTTGAATATACGAGATAACTTATCTTGAAAGTAAAGTTGTTTAATCGTCAACATAAGCATTCTTTTTTCAACCGAGCTATATGTACAGAAATTCAAATTTTCTGTACTTACCGAATACACACATTCATGGGCGGGAAACATATTTTTTTTTTTCAATATTTTATATGTGGGGCCCGCACCATGTGTCTGAAAATTTGAAAATCTGTTGAATTTCTGTACAATTTTTCCTGTACTTTCAGCATAAATCTTCTTTTTTAACTAATGAATAAAAATGTAACTTATCCAGTCAAAAGATTTTGCCCAAAAACCACCTTTAGCATTGCAAACATAGCATTACACAGCTACCGATGAAAAAAAAAAGCATAGCATTACACAGCTTCTTTACACGGATACGACCATCATAATAAGATCCAAGTATTTCATGCCTAGCATTTTGTACTAAAACACACATATAAACATGCACGCTTCTGTAATTAGACTACTGGAATCCAAATAAGGTTATCAGCTGGGAAGAAATGGCACACCGGAGAGGCACCGGGTTGAGTTTTCAGCACGCGAAACGAGACATGATCCGGATCCCAGTGTGAGGTATCCATGTGGCAAATTGCAGCAGCTTCCACTCTTCCTCCATCTTCCCCAATCAATGAAACCTTAAACAACTTGTTATCACTTTCTTGGCTATGGCAATAAAAAACCGTGTAAGGATAAGGCAACGTGTGACATGCCAGTATTTTATGTGCTAAAATCTCCTCTGGCACTTCCAAGATAGTATAATTTTGCAGAAGGGTAATGGACTTTGTAAGGTGAGTCGTCGTAAGAACTTTAAATTTGGCCTTGAATCCGAATATGGATCGAGTAGAGTCGAGCATGGATTCCAAAGAGGTAGCACAAAACTTGGTTTCTCCTTCAAGGGGTGGAAATTCGCAATGTTGAAGGGTAGTTTCCATTGCTTTGGCTTGTTTTGAGCCCTTTAGGAAGGAGAATAGCTGAAGAATATAGGGAAGTTTTTCTAATGAGAAAGGAATAGAATCAGATTCTTCTTTGGACAGTAATGAGGGAGAGGTTGAAGGGTCTTTTATTGAGAAGTAGATAGGCATTTTCTTCCCAACTTTAAGTTCATTGATATAAAAGAACACATTTAGTTCAGGATCCAAGTGATTCATATGTGAAATTGAATGTTCATGTAAATTCTTCCCAGAATTTTCATCCCTACCGCCAGGAATTCGAAGATGATTATCTTTATAAATACGTACTAGCTTCATATTATACACCCCTCTTTCGATATTTTCGCCATGTGCTTCAGTCATCTCGAGGCGCTGCAATGGTGTCAAAATCAGATAAAAAATTCCACAGATCAACATAAGTTCACTTGAAATCTAAAATTCCATGGCTTAAAATTTAGCAAAAAATATATAGAAAACCCATCCGATGAGCGATTTACTGAATAAAAATTTTTGCAGTTCAAGGAATTATAGTGCAGAAAGAAGGAAGAAAACATTACCTGCAACACAAGTAGTGAGCAAAGAAGGTGGACAAGAAAACCAAATCCAAAACCCATATTTTCTTTTCTTTAAATCCTTTCTATCTTCAACAATCTTCAGCTTCTGCAATAACACCAAAATAATGACTTTTAAGTAAAAAAAAGTAAGTTAAACTATTCAGTATTAGGTAGTGATATGCACAGAGCTAAACACATGGAATTTCCATTAAATATAACCTCATGCTGATGCCTTGTACAGTGATTTTCCAGAGGATATTGAAATGCCCAAATGAAGTTTGATTCTATTTTGATGGTTGAAAAATTGTATTCAATAGTTTGTGTCCCTATCTGCTGAGTAAGAGTTCATATACAATCTTGATTGAATATTATTTAAATTACTGGTCAATGGATTAAGATTGGTCAACCCTACTTACGACCATAAGGTCGGAAGAAGTATCTCGAGAGTTAATCGGGCTCGTTACAATTTAATATTTACTTCTCTTTATAATATTCATATTCGGATATGTAAATCACAGTAGTTAAAACCTCACAATTCCTCCGAATCAACATTCACCCAGCCCATGTTTGTAATTGGGTAACCTTATATCTGCTTTTTTTAAAAAAGTAAATCTCTTCGAGTTACCACAAGGGCTAGATTCCACATATCTAAACCTAATTAAAAATCACTTAAATAAAATTATAATTAATTTGTGCATGGCTAGACCCACTTAAAAGTCAAAACTAAAAATTTCTCAATTTTCATTATTGATTAATTTGTCTCTTCCCACAGTCCCACTAGTAGGTCCAGTGGCAATCAACAATAGTGTAAATTAACATGCATTAAAAATATGTTGCACTCATTTTCTTTCTTTTGTAAAGCATTTTGACTCTGTGATAGATACACTGTATGTATATATGTCTTTTTATCATTATAAAAAAAGGAAAAAAATAAAAAGAAAAATAGACAGCTTCTAGATGTCGTATTGGGAGGTCAAATTTGGCGGCCAGAACATGATGATATATATATATATATATATATATATATATATATATATATATATATATATATATATATATATTTTTTTTTTTTTTTTTTTTAAAAAAAAAATTCGTATTATTGGTGTATTTTAATTAGCATGGACCCACTAAAGTAAATCAACTTGTATTAAATTTTTGGATTATTTTGAACAGGGTTACGTGATCCTGTTTCTGTAGCAGGACTCCAAATTTTTATAGTAATCCACCATTCAAACAGTGTTAAAGCATGGGTTATCGAATAAAACATAGAGGAAATTACAAAAAAGCAGATGTTTTAACTTTCAAATTCAAAATTCAGGTCCAATATTTATCTAATCAAAAATCAGGTATAAATTAAATATTTAAATAATATTATAATACTAATTTTTCAAATCCTAATTCATTTTCAATCCATATTTTCTCTCTCTCTCTCTCCATTTCTCTTGCCGCCCTCTTCCTCACCACCGCCGCCGCCGCCGCCGCGCCTCCGCCTCCGCCTCCCTCTCTCCTCCCCTCCCCTCCCCTCCCTCCCTCCCTCCCTCCCCCCTCCTCGCTCAAGACAGACGATTTCGTTGCCCATCCGCAGCCGAAATCGGCTGCACAGCAGCCGATTTCGTCGAAAGGGAAGCGACGAAATCGCTGCTGCATTTTTTTTTTCTTTTTTTTCTTTTTTTTTTTTTTGGCTATTGAGTGATGTTATTGTTGGTGGATCTATGGTTGTTATTGTTGGTGGATCTATGGTGGTGGTGGCGATTTTGTGGCGGGGGCGGCCACGTTGGTGGTTATTGTTGGTGGTGTGATGTGCGTTGGTTGTTATTGTTGGTGGATCTATGGTGGTGGTGGCGATTTTGTGGCGGGGGCGGCCACGTTGGTGGTTATTGTTGGTGGTGTGTGACCAAATATTTGGTTATCTGTGACCAAATATTTAATCTGTGACAAGCGGTGTTGGTATGGTATGGTGTGATGTGATGTGTGACCTCTATTTGGTGTATGTGACCAATTACTTGGTTATGTAACCAAGTATTTGAGGGTATGTGACCAAATATTTGGTAATCTGTGACTGATTACTTAACTGTGACCTAAAAATTTAGTAATATGTGACTCAAAAATAATCTGTGACCAAACAGTTTTTGAAATATGTGATGTGATGTGTGACCTCTATTTGGTGTATGTGACCAATTACTTGGTTATGTAACCAAGTATTTGAGGGTATGTGACCAAATATTTGGTAATCTGTGACTGATTACTTAACTGTGACCTAAAAATTTAGTAATATGTGACTCAAAAATAATCTGTGACCAAACAGTTTTTGAAATATGTGACCATGTGACCTATAAATTTTGATATGTGACCAACTAAATTTGAAATATGTGACCAAAGAAATAATTGTGACCTACAAAATTTTTGAACTGTGACCGTAAAATAATATGTGACCTATAAGAATTATTATCCGTGACTGAAAAATAATATGTGACTAACTAAATTGTAAATCTGTGACCAAAATGTGACCGGTGACTATAATAATACGTGACTCTTTAAAAATCTGTGACCTCGTCGGAATGGTCGCCGGAATCGGAGCCGGAGAAAAGTGGTGGTCGGAATTGTCGTCGGAATAGTCACCGGAGTAGGGGGGTGGTGCATGTGGGGTGGGTTTATTATATTATATTATATTAGAATTTAAAAAAAAAAAAAAAAAACCTGATTTTTGAAGTTTCAAACTATAAACCTTATTTTTGAATTGGTGTAAAGAATACACCTTATTTATGAATTTTTCCCTAAAACATATGCAGTTGTCCTAACCCATTACCGCATCATTAAACAAGTCATTTGTGTCCACAGTAATTGCCAAGGTTATTGGTGACACCCCCATTAAGTACAACTTTGAAATTAAGTCTTGTCGATTACGATAAAGATGTACTTTAAATAAATAAATAAATAAATATATTCGTTATTTATTAAGTGTAAAATTATAGACGATATATTTTAACATAATATTAAGTACCTATTTGACACACATTTTTTCGAAATATATTCTTTCAAAATTCATTTTCAATCACACATTTTTCAATAAAATAATATTTTTCATTATATCAATAACATTTCCTTACTTTTTAACCACATATTTCTCATCATATCACTATTTAAAATACATTTTTTTCCTCGATAATATCTATCAAACACCCCCTAAGTTTTACAGTCGCTCATTTGTAAAATTTACAGTAAATACCATAAAATGTTTCTAACTTTTTGTAATGTCCCCAATCTTACAAAATTATGTCATCTATATCTCAACCTAACAAAAAAATGTTTATCTGAACGTCAAATATCTTTCTTGACCTTCACGTGATGTCAAAGATAGATTCGAGCAATGATATGCTTCATGAACACGAGGAATTTTACCGAAGTCACCATTTTTAAATAATTTTAATCTTTCAACCAGACAACACCATGTGATTTGACGTTCAAATAAATGTTTTCCATTAGCAGAGAACATGGGTATCAAGTTTTAAAAAAGTTAGGAATACGAGTGTAACAAATGGTACATTAAATTTATTCTAAAAGTTACGTAGTTATCTAACTTTTGATTAAAAACTTAAAATCGAACGAATATTTAAATAAGGTGATTCAATAGAGTCAAGAGGCAAATTCTACATTGTCAAAATGCAATCCAACATAAAACAAAAAGTGAAGATTTTGGATAAACTTGCAGAAGATGAGTGGACATTTCACATTCATATAGATCATGTTTTCAAAGGCTGCTTCAACTTTGAAGATTTAAAGTGATGGCTTTTTAGTTTTTGATTAAACATACGTGGAGCTTGTCTATGGTTTGTGCTGTTCAAGAGTTGACAATTTGCAATGCCTACATGGATGAGTTTTACTTTTAAGAATTGCTTTGCACCAAACTATGCTTTCATATCAGTCAAATCAGTTGATTGTCTCTACCACAACTTCAAAAATTAACAATGAACTTATACGGGTTCACGTTAAATCGACCGGTACGACAAAGGATAGTGCGTACCGACCATTAACATGAGTTTATTTTAACGCAATCGACCCAACTAGTGCTCGCACCCGAAAAGATGAAAAGCTCTTATGGCCAAAATTGTGACTATTTATCACTAGTATTTCTTCTAGTGCACTCGACACTAAAGTTTGAACTAAAGTCAAGAATCCAATATGGATGGTGCATATAATCTTCAACTAGCTAATCAATTATATTCCTCTTATTGGTCAACACCTCAAATCTAGTGATCCTTCATTCATTTTGAAAAACATGTGAGCTTCTCCTTTTCAGTTTCTCTCATTTTCCCTTTTTCCTTTTTGGCAAACGACTTTGGGGTCGATGATAAAATTTAAATAAATATTGGATCTACTTTTATTCTTTCTATTTTTTATCATATAAAAAATAATTATCCTAAAATCATCTAAGCTTTCCGTGAAAGATTTAACTTTTCGAGTGGAGTTACAAATATGAGGAATAAATACCTACCGAAGATTTCTATGCAAAGAAAGTGAGTAACTCCGGCATACGTAGAAACTAAAATTTATTAGCGTCTGGTATCAAGATCTCCATCTATCAATTCAATTTGTGACTTTTCAATGTTTTCAACGTAAGGAGTGCACCTACTCCTGTTCCTATCCCTAACAAACTTCTCTAACCCACCACGTGAATAAGGTGTTGAAAGATACGATTTCAATAAATAAATTTGTTTCGTCTCTATAGCTTAAATTTTTAAGGTCGATTCGATATTTAAGTATTAAATTGGTAGATTTGTGACATTTGTCATCTACATAAAATATTGTATGTGATAATGTGAAGGGTCAACACCATCTAGATGCCTTGCATGTTAATAAAACGACATCGCTTCCGGTGCCCACGGGTTGACTATTTATTTGCCAGGCTTTACAGTTGGCTAATCAGTGTCTTCAGTTTAGTTAGTTATATAAACTACATGATTTAGAAAATGGAGGTACCTTATGGCCTACTCATTTAATTATTTCTATAATTATGAATTATTTTAGCTAGAATTTATTTACACACTTCAAAATGTTGCAAAGTATAGGACTCAGCCTTGGTGTTATTGTACAAGCTCAAGTTGTACGATTGACTTTTCAGGTCAAAACGCCAAAAACCCGTTCAGGAAAGTGAAAGGACACGAAAAAAATTTGAAGAAAATACAAGCGTGTGTATTTGTTACTAAAACTATCAACGGATTAGATTCATTCATGCATAGTGTTGCCACCCAATCTAGTATAATTTGCTTGAACCCTATACCAATTTTGAATAGTTAGTGAAATTGTCTTAATGAATTACAATCCCATTTTATAAAAGAGCATAACTTATTAACTATACGGTAATTCAATCATATCCATCAACTTAATTTTTTAAACCACATAATTTGTGTGTACTTTATTGTACTATTAGTGACATCAGCTATGTGCAAGAAATAAATTATAACAATTAAGGACTCACCAGCATTAATCTTACATCGATCAAATAGTCAATATCTAACGGCGGTTCAAAGCACCAAATATGGGCTACCGACCATTAGATTATACCACCTTGTAAAAAATAATGATTTTCTTATAAATCCAAGTTGCCTATAAATACTAAGTCAGAGGTTGTACAGTTTGCAGAATACTAAACAAATTTGTGTTCAATGAGTTTGAAGATGAACCTGAGAACTTCCTCTACCTTCTTCCTGCTCTCCCTTCTCTTGGTAATGTTTCTCTTATAATTACTTTTGTCTTTCACTTATAAGTTTTAAGACTATTTTCGTAATAATTTGATCATTTTAGAGTTATTTATAGCTCTATAAATAGGGTCGTACTCGTTCCGTTTGCCTGATGTTGTTTCCTTTTTGTTGAACCAGCTTTCAAGTGTTATTGATGCAAGAAAAGATCCTGGAGAATACTGGAAGAGTATGACGAATGATGAACCTATGCCTAAAGCAATAACAGACCTTGTCCATCATAACACTGCTGAAGATTCAAATCATTTTATGAGAAATTTTGACACCAAGGCTAATGTTATAATATATCACAGCCATGTTCATTCTGCCAAAATGAAGGCTTCTCCTCAAGAGGGTTAGTCGACGTCGACTGGACGATGAAAGGAGGACATAAATCTTCTGCAGAAGATATTGAGGATACCTTAAATTTGAACTTAATTATGATTTGTAGGGATTGTAGTAGGTTGAATTGATGGTGGTGTTGTAGTAGTTTATGTTGTCTTTTGATTGTCGTCTTTGTAAGAAATCAGATCTTTCTTTTCAAATTATTTTGATGACTTCGTATATGCATATTCAACATCCATGTCTTTCAAGAAGAATCCAAGTAAAAAATGCAGGGCAATGAGCAAAATAAAAGAAAAACAACAATAGCAAACTTGAGCCCGTTTGGCATGACTTTCGAGAAGTCAAAATGAGTTTTCGAGATCTCAAAACTGATTTTGGACTCGTTTAACTTTTATGCAAATTCCTTTTTTGATTAATAGAATTTTAGAGAAATCTAGTCCAATATGACTTTATCTAAAAATACTTTTAAAATAGAAAACTCTTTTGAAAAATTAATTTTCAAACTAAAGCTCTGTTCGTCTCTCATTCTTTCAGTTTTTTTTTTTTCAACATATTCATTTCCAACCACACATCCATGTAATAATATATTCTAAATGTAAACAAACAAATTTTCCTTACGTTTTAACCATACATTCTCCAAAAATTCACTATTCAAAAAAATGCATATCAAACATGGGCAAAATTAGGGATGTCAACGAGCCGAAACTTGAGGCTCGAGTTTGGCTCGAATAAATTAAAGTGGTTTGGACTTTTTTCGGCCCGAGCTAAGCTTTTGCTCGACCATAAAATTTAGGTTCAACCCGAGTTTTAGGCTCCGGCCTTGTCTAGCTGAGTCAGCTTCTTTTTATTTATATATATATATATACACACACACACACACACACAAATATTAGCTGCCTGAATTATATTCTTAATTTTTATATATATATAAATATCAGGCAACAGCTACTTGAATTTTATTTTTTAAGGCCCAGCTCATCGTGGGTCGAAAATGGCTTGTGATACGAGCCGACGAACCACACGGGCTGGCCTAACTTGGACTAACGCCCCAAAATGGGGCCCAGCCCGAGACGCGGGCCGACTGCTTGACTTGGGCTTTTCCGGGCCAGACCACGGCCAGCTCCCAAGCCAACAAGCGAAATTGACACGTCTAATCAAAATTAAGATAACTTTCTCATAAAACTCTTCCATAGAAAGAAAAAACCATGGCAAAATAGCCTAAGTCTTCTTGATAACAAATTTAGCCCATCTTTGGTGTAGATAAAAAAATTGATGAAATGTGTGATCGAGAAGTTGATAAAAGTCGTGAATTTCATAAAATATGTGATTGAAAATGAGAATCAAACAAGGGTTTAGAGTCGGCTACGTAAATCTTTTATCAACATTCTGTATAATTCATTTCTTACTCTATTGATAGAGGAGTGTCTAGATCTTAATGAATACGACATACTATCTCAGATTTTGTCTTACCCTTCTCCTTTGTGATTTATATTACGAAGATCATGTTACTCTTATGAATGAGTTTCTTTAAGTGAAGACAAAAAATAACAAGTATCAATAATCTAAGTCGTCATTTCCTTGAATCTGCACCATCTCCTCATATTTGTCGCTTATTATCATTTCTTGTTCTAGTATGAGGGTCGACGAGGAGCATACAAAAGAAAAATAAGATTAAAAGATGTAGAATTTATTGAGTTGTAGGGGTTAGTACAAGAATTAAAAATGTAAAATACACATTAATCAAAAGTCGTGTATAAGATAAAACTTCAAACCTCTTATAAGAATGCCTAATCTTTGGTTGTGTTAAAAAATTGAAGTCGAAATCAATAATTAATTTTAACTAAGTTTCATGAGAATAACAAATTTTATCAACTTTTAAATCATATATTTATCAAACAATTCCTTAGTTTAACCTCACAAAAACAAGATTTCAAGAGTAAATGATTGAAAATTTTGCCATGGAAAAAGACGAGAATCTTTGCTCACTATTGATGCAACTACTGCTAAAAGGTCTTTGTTTTTTAAGGCACCGCTAAAAAGTCTTATGCTTGCGTAAGTAGTCCATACAAAACAATTTAAAGGGTGCATATTCACAAACAGTGGGAAGGACAATTCAATGGGAAATTTGATTGTTTCAACGTGGGTGCATACGTTGAAGTCGAGAAAATTTCAATTTTTTTCGTAGTATGGAACTCAGTGCTCCATGTTACTCATTAATGGATCTCAATTTTATAGTGGGTCTTAATCATATACATGTAATTAAATAGTGACGGGTGGTACTCAGTACTCCATCCTTCGAGAAAATTAGATTTTTTTTTTTTCTTTTTGGAAGTTTCTTTTAAACAATAACTTGATAGTGTTACACTAGTGGAACTTGAAAGAATTTCTCTTCTGGAAAACTTCGAGTCGGTAATATTTAACCAATTTACCTTAGTTTTGAATTACCAG
The DNA here is from genome assembly GCA_035079005.1 of Fraxinus americana. Classification (NCBI taxonomy): domain Eukaryota; kingdom Viridiplantae; phylum Streptophyta; class Magnoliopsida; order Lamiales; family Oleaceae; genus Fraxinus; species Fraxinus americana. Next base: position 9,403,111 of record CM068714.1, read on the forward strand.
AAGTTTTGTTTTCTAGAGTTAAAGATTCCATATCTTCCTCCTAATGGTTTCTTAATAAAACCCAATATATAAATGGGTTTTCCTTGAACAATTGATGATAAACTAGGATATGTTCGATTTAGGCAAACGAAGCCCAGTGTAAGAACAAAAAACTAAGAAGAAGCCATCTTATTGTCTTATGTTCTCCATTGCACAGGATTTTAGATACAATTTGTTATGGGAAATTATAAAAAATCAGGTGTTTAAAGTTTCAAATTCAAAAATCAAGGACCAAGTTTCATTCTTCAAAAATCAGGTAATATATAAACACTCTAACCCTAATTTTTCACTCTCCACCCCCTCCCCTCTCTCTCGCCTCGCCTCTTCTCTCCTCCCCTCCCCTCCGCCATTTCACCCTTCCCATTCCCCCTCCACCTCCCCCCCTCCCCATCTCCCCCCCTCTGCTGCTGCGATTGGGATGTTGGGTGTTTCAATTGGCTGTGTGAATTGATGTTGTTCATCTTGATTTTGAGTCGACAGGTGGGGGACTTTGTGGCTGGGAAGGCACGAAGGAAATGGTAGTGTGTAATTGATCGGTTGGGCTGTTGATTTGGCAGAGGCGGTGTAGAGGAGATGTTATTTTGCGGTGTATGAGGAGTTGTGTGGTGGCTCAACAGCTCAAGGAGTGTCGTGCGTCAGAAGGGTTGTATGCGGTTGCTGCTTGGGGTGCCCGTGAGGAGTTGGAGTGGTGGGATTGGTTGCCGGTGACGAAGGTGGTTGCTGATGAGAGGGATTCTTTGTTGAAGTAGGGTTTTGGGAGATCGGAAAGTGGGTGAAGAAATGTGTGAGAGCGAGATGACTGTAAATTATCTGGTGCCAGAATTTTTGATGGCTGGTGGTGCAGGGGGAGGTGTTGATGGTGGTGGCGGTGGAGGACTTATTATTTGTTGGTGGGGTGATGGCTGTGGTGTGGATCGTGTGGTAGTTTTGGGAGAGGGGGTGGATTTTGGCAGACGACGGTGGTGCAGTGGTGCGATGGTGGTGCCGTGGAAGGTGTTGTGGGTGCGTTCATGGTGCTGTGACCAACAAATTTAAAAATCTGTGACCGATTCATAATCTGTGACCTGTAATTTTTTTATTTGTGACCAATGAAATAAACTTTGACCTATAAAATTTTTGATTTGTGACCTCGAAATAATCTGTGACCTATAAATTTTTTGATTTGTGACCTCGAAATAATTTGTGACCAATTAATTTGATAATCTGTGACTGTGTGACTTATAAATTTTGATCTGTGACCAACTAATTTTGAAATCTGTGACCAACGAATTAAATGTGACCTATAAAATTTTTGAACTGTGACCATAAAATAATCTGCGATATATAAAAATTATTATTTGTGACTGAAAAATAATATGTGACTAATTAAATTATAAATCTGTGATCGAAATGATTACCGGAATAGTCGCCGGAATGGTCATCGGAATAGTCGCCGGAGAAGAGTGGTAGTCGGAATGGTCGCCGGAATAATCTCCGGAGCGGTAGGGGTGGTGCATGTGGGGTGAGTTTATTATATTATATTATATTTAAAAAAAAAAAACCTGATTTTTGAATTTTCAAACTATAAACATGATTTTTGAATTTGTGTAAACTAAACACCTTATTTATGAATTTTTCCCGTTTGTTATACCCATAAAATATTTTCTATTGGGCTTAGACCTCGGCCCATTACCCATTTGTTACTTTATATATATATATATGCGATTTATTTCATAATTAAGGTATGTTTTCTAACTCTATCCTCTTCCCCTCTTGCACTAATATTTCCCTCGTCCGACAGTTGACTTGACTGTCGAAGTGCAAACGGTCGCCGAACATTTTTGTCGACCGTCGGTCTTTGCTTTCTAACGGGTGTTCAGTGTGCAGGTGATGTCCACGTGGAAGGAATGTGACAAGAATTCTGTTGGCACATTTTTTGGGATCAACAGATTGACGTCGTCTGTACGAAACGGTACATTAACCATGTTATACCACAATCAAAAGGTCACGGAAAAATGAAGATTTTTCGGACAATTTCTCTAACGAAAAAAGAAAAGACAGCAACCAGAGATGAAGGAAGATGGCTACAGAAAGCTGAGCTGAAATGGAATTTTTCGGCAAAAATTAAAGCGGCAAACAGCAACAAAGAACCACAACCACGAAAATTGTAGGAAAGAATATAAAGAAATCGAAGAAGCCAAACACAAAAAATAGGCAAAAAATGCTACTGGGTTTCAAGAAGAATGCCATCTCCTTATTCCACTTTGAAAACCAACCCCCCATCAAGGTCGGCCCAACTCTAGGCAAAAACTATGAAAGGCATCTTCTGGCATCATGATAAAAGGGAAACAAACTAAAGAAAAGAGAATAAAAAGGCCACTAGAAACGGATCTGAAAAAAGTTCTCTGGCACCTTATTTGAATTAGAACTAGAGAATGACGAAGAAAAGAGATCTACTGAAAAAGAAAAATAAAAATTTGGAAGCCACTTGGTGAGTTTTTTCAATGTTCCAGCCAAAGCAAAGACGAAACCAACATGGCAACACCAATTGAAATTCGAAGACAGTGGAAGAAGAGAAAATCAAAAAAGGCAAAATCTCATATTAAAAGTCCCTTTCTCAAGCTGTATTTTTTTGGAAATGGCAAAAAGCATCCTCGACTCCATGAATGGGTAACTCTGTCTCTGGCACAACCATTTTCAGCAGTTTATGTTGCCGCAAAAGATTCCTACCTGTGAACTCACTATTTCAGTCGGTCCTTTCACTTGCTCATGGTGGTCCAATGGTCACTACAAAGGTATGTCAAGCATTAATGTGGAGGTGACTATCTCTTTTTCTCTGCAACTATAGTGCATAGACTTTTGGTTGGACAGTGTGCTTCCTCTTTCTTCCTGCCTATACTTATTTATTAGACGGATCAGTCATTGGTTGTAAGTGAATATGGCCCAAAATTTGTTTTCCTTTGGTCCTCTTCAGACACTCACATGGATTATTGTTAGGCCACTATAATTCTCACTTCTATATTTACAAAATATAATTGGGCTCCTAGATTTATTTTCTGTTGGCCCACATTTCTTCTAACTATCTTAAAGGGAACAATACATAAATAAGGTATTTAAGTATCACCATTTTAAAATTAAGGATGGAGGTTTTAAATTTCAAAAATCAGGTTTTTATTATAATTTATTTATGATTTAATTAATTAAATATATTAAAGTCAGAGATCTATATAATTTGATAACAAATTAACCATTTAATTAGTCACATATTATTTTTCGGTCACAAATCAAAAAATTTTATGTCATAAATTATTTTACGATCACAATTCAAAAAAATTTATGGGCATGTTTGGACGCCATTTTGGGAAGAAAAAAAATCGATTTTCACGTCTCATCAGACGGGCTCACGGACAAGAAATTCAAAACAAACATCAACACAAATTGGCTTTGAATGACCATTTTATCATCCATGCTTTTAACACTTTCTCTCACCTCAATCTCGTTACACATTTGACCAATAATCACGTGGACATGCACACTTTGATTATTGTCCTTTCATGGCCCACCAACACCACAATTTTAAGCCAACATGAAATGTGCCAATAAATCTTTGTCAGGCTACGTTTGGTAGCCATTTTCAACCAAAAATGTATTCATTCCGTCAAATCAAAGAATATATTAAATAAACTGTAAAAAATGTAATTGGGAGTTAGGAAATATTCATTAAAAGCAATATCTTAACTGGTACAAACTGTAAAAATATTTAACTGGGAGTTAGAAAATATTCATTAAAAGCAACATCGACTAAAAGTTTTGGTCTGTATCCACACATCTTGTCGGACGAAATTGATTCAATTGGTTGTCCTAAAATGAAGGATTCTATGTATTTCAGCAAAAAAACTCCAGAATTAGGCCTGAAACAAGATAGTATTAGAATATATTAGTATTGTTAATACGAAAGTAAATTGGAAAATAAATTTAATACCATGGTGATTAGTATGTAAATGCTTACCCATTATTTGTGCAATGAGCCATAATTTGCATCTTCATATCTTTTTTCGAAAATTTTCTTAACTCGTCCCTGACAGACAACATCCCAGAAGAGACCACTAACCCCTGAACTAATTTGAATGTTGATTTTGCTCCTAATTTTAATTGGTTTGGTGTGTGGATGTTGTGGCTACAATCATATATTTGAAATTTCCACCCACGTATATCCACGAGATAAAGATACCAATTGTTGACTGGGTTGAAGATGGTATGAGTAGATAATTGCATTTCATCCATGGGATTCTACCTACAGGAAATACACCACTTACGTACTGATGGAGAACCTGATAGTTTGGCTGACTGTCACTTCCAATTCCTTGTGTCATACTGTCTTGCCATATCATATGACGATCACATTCACTTTCGAACGAAAAATCTAGAATTGCATACTCTTTAGAGACACCAGGAAATCCATTATGAATAAGTCTTCTCAACAACATTAACTCTGTGTTAAGAATCTAAAGAAATAGATAGAGTAAATTAGATACGTTAACTATGGATCGTAATTATTGTTATCAATTGTAAATTTAACTAACCGCAATATGGATATTATTGGATGTATCCTGTATATCTTGTAATATATCTCGTCCGTACACGTTTCCACTTCTATCTTTCCAAAGCTCACTGCCAGGCGACATGGTGCGTGAATTAGAATACAATGGAATGAAAATTGTAATATGTGAATGAATAAAGTGGAAATGGATTTCTTACTCAGATTGATGCATCTGTATCCAATCTGTAATAGCTATGTATCTATCCATAGGATAGTCTTCTAAAGGATCTTTGGACGATGACGAAGATTCGGTGTTTTTCCTTTTATTTTCTTTGTATGTGGTTAATTGTTCAACTTGATGAACTAAATGAGAGCTTGAAGGATGAATAAGTTGATCACCATGAACTGGACTCTTATGGATATGAACATCTTGTTGTAGAGAGTTTATAATAACTTCCATATTGAATTTCCAACCAGAAAATTGATCCAACATGTTCTTGTTCTCTTCATGAATATAAGATTTGATTGATTCTATGCTGGTATCTACATAGGATCGCATGGATTGAATGTGTTCATGATGATCATGTTGCAATTGTCGTTGTTGTTGAAATAGTTGTTGTTTGTTTTCGAGAATTGTTTGGTATCGAGCTTCGTGTTTTTCAGATTCTCCAACCATGTGTGCTTTGAAATTATCGAACAAAGTGGACACATCCGATACTACCTGCTGCTTATAGGTGCTAAAAAGTTCATCCCTGTGTTCTTTAGTGATATAACCAGACAGAGAAGAAGAAGATCCTGCTTGAAATTCAAACGAAGTACCTGGAACATTTGTCTGGTGTTCATGCATGGTATCAGGTGGGATTTCTGTTGCTATATTGTGAAATTTCCCACTGATAATAGAATCTAACACATGATGTTCATTATCCGTTGGCAGGAGATTGTTGTGTACCACATTGTTTCTAATGCTTCTTCTGTTGGCGTTAGTGTTGCAACTATTTCAATCTACAATGACAAAGAAATATTGGAATTATATATTGTCATTTTTCTTAACAAACAATTTAATAAATACATATTATTGAATAACTAAATGTATATTGGACTGTAAAATACCTGTTGAGTGGTCAAAAATGCTAAAAATTCTCTAACTGTTTTCTCAGTTAAGAATTTATTTGGTTTCCACTTATGCATTCGTGGGCATTGTAACGTTCTATGTCTGCGACGCCCAAACTGTTGTCCAATCATTGGAAATGCTTCATATATCCAACACTGCAAGATAATTGGGAATAAATATTTAATGAAAAAAATATTTAGTAAATAAATAGAATTAAAATATATAAATTAAATACCTGAAATGCAAGCGGAAAGCCATGCAATGAATACTTTCGTTCTGTTTGCTGGTTTTGCTGCATTCTGTGCGGTAATTGCAACGAATTCAACAGAACAAAATATGATACGCGGCCCCATGGATACATGAGAAATTGTTCAAGATGTTCAACCATACCCAGTGTTTTGTGATCAATGTACCTTCCAACTGGTTTAAAAATACACTCCATCAACATGACCAATCCTAGTTTAAATTTATCATCTGCATTTTCACACATATGAAATGCTTCGGAAAGCATTGCCATAGTGATTCTTCTCATTCCGTTAAAATAAACCCTTCTAAGTCGGTCGTCACTGGAGTCAAGCTCGACAGACACTTTATGACAGGGTAATCCAGTGATGAGACAGAATTCTTGCATACCAAATCTGGCAAATTGATCACCTAATCTTATCCATATTTCGTTTGTTTTTCCAGAGTCTACAATTCTCAATATAAATTCGTGTATCAATTTGCTACAGAATTGTTGTTGCTCCGCTCCATATATAGCTGCATAAATAAATCCAAAGAAGCTGCTATTACTGGACAATAGTAAAGCTTGTTTATCTTCATCAATAAGTTCTATAGAATCTTTAATATACTGGTGGATCGAAAATTGGGTGATGGTAGCAGAGAACCATCGATTTGGTGGAAGGATATATTCAAAAGACATCTGCACAAATTAATAATAAATTCTGTATATAAATATTTATATAAATATCAATATAAAAAAAAAGTTACTATTCTATCCAAATTTAACACCATTTTAACAAATTTAACTACCGTTGAACAACATCAAATAAATCAAATCACAGAAAAAAAAAAACCAAGGAATGCCCAAGAATCTCCGCACGCGGAGGTTTCACAAGCGGCGGAGGCTCAAGCTTGCCTCCGCACGCGGAGCCGGCTGCCTCCGCATGCGAAGGGCAGCAGCCACCGCAAGTGGAGGCTAGCAACCTCCGCACGCGGAGGCTGCTGCCTCCGCTTGCGTAGGCATGTTGCCTCTAAAAATCCATACCTTTGTGTGCTGTGCTGCGATCTGTGATTTGCAAATGGGTGCTGTGTGATTTGTGATCTGCAAACATGTGATATTTTGGCTGAAGGAAGAAGATAATATATATTTATGTTAATTTCACAAATAGTCCTTCTTTAATTGCCGTAAGTACAAAATGGTATTAACTATTTACATTTTTTTTCTTTCTTTTTTTCCCTTCTCCTTGGGCAGGAAAATGTGGTCGCATTTGCAGTTATACATGGTGCGATACAGTGATGAGTAATGTGTGAATTGGTTTTTGATAACCCAGTAATATTAAGAAGTCGCATTGCCAAGCGAATTATTCCAACGAAGACAATTCAATTGTATATGGAGACAATTATTTTTGGATAACGACGTTGTTATACAAACATTAACTTCACTGGCTTTGAGCCAAGAAATCTCGAAAACAATCCCACTCATTGCGTTGCATTTCTGGTGCATTCATTTCAGCGGCGGCTTCTTCTTGTTCATCTGGAAGTTCTACCTCCGCCGCGTCCGGTTCCGTCTCCACAGTTGCGAACGCGTCGTCCACAACTCCAGCCCGTCGAAGGAAGTTGTGTATACCCATAGTAGCTATAACAACGGCAATCTGCGTGTTGAAATTGTAACTTGGCATACGATCTAGAATTTTCCATCGATTTTTCCACACCCCAAATGCACGTTCTATCACATTCCTGCATGACGAGTGCCTGAAGTTAAATTTCTCACGCGCGTTTCGAAAGTCCCGTCTCCGACCTGTCTGACTATCGTAAAATTGCTGAAAATGATACAGTATATCTGATCCCTTATACGGAGCCATGTACCCAGGTCTATGTGCGAATCCAGAGTCAACAAGATAATATTTACCATGTGCAGGCTGCGGAAAATCAATTTCCGGACTATGTATACACCGTGCCAGTATGCGTGAATCGTGCGTGGTCCCCGCCCACCCAGCATGCACAAATGTAAAACATAAATTGAAATCACATGCTGCTAGAACATTTTGGGTTGGGATGCCCTTTCGGCCGATAAAATTGACTCGTTCGTCACGCGGCATGACAGCTTTTACGTGCGTTCCGTCAATCGCACCTATGCAATTTTGAAATAAAGGATGCTTGTTGATATTTGGTACGTGATGCTCAGCACCGTGATTATAGTTCGGATCAGGTGTTATTAGACGTGAACTAAATTCCACGACGGCTTCAAGCACGGTCTTGAAATAGCGTCCAACAGTTTCCAAAGAATGGTTGAATAGTGTTTGCTCCTGTCTGTAACCTTTTCCATGCGCTAATATGCACAGAAACATCCCAACTTGTTCATACACGTCGACTTGCTGGCTACTACGTAATCCAAATTCGTCTCGGAGTATATGTGTGAATGCTCGCAGCGTTGCGGGATACATCCGGAATTCTGCATAACACTTCTTCGGACTATATTTCATGGCATCCAACATGAACATGTGTCCGTTTCTTGCAAATGGATTGATTCTCACTCGATTTCTTTGTTCGTGATAGTATGCAGCTACTTCTATATCTGTATGTCGACAGTATCGAAACCATTCTACGATGTCATCTTGAAGTTGTTGCACAACTTCCTCTTCGTCGATTTCGACTTCATCATCGGAGCAAGGCATGAGGTCACAATTAAAATGAGAACGGGCCATTGCACTTAAATAAAAAATTGTCTTGGAGATTTCGGTTGAATGTTCCTTTATATAGACCGTGCTCCATTTTTTAGGGCATCAGTACAAATCATTGCTAGTTTGAATGACATGGACAACTGGAAAAAGAAAAAAACAAAATTCTTGACACCGTATTCTTGTGAGGAATCTTGCACGTCCTTATGACTCTACGAAGAATCTTTCAACACAAATTCATCCAACAAATCTTTGTCACGGTATGCAAACAATAATCAAAGTTGAAGAAAACATAATATAGCAAATCTCTGGCTACAGATATGGGTGCAGATCCTAAAATATTACAAGTACAGGTACACATTGTTTTCATGGAAAATCGTGGAACAAGAAAAATAAAATAAAATAATAAGTACACCACACCATTTTTTTAATCCCATACTTTCATCATTCATGTCGTCTCTTCATGTCATCGTTCCAGCACCACTCAACCCAATCCATTTTTTTCATCTGCGTGGTCCTATTACACCTTCTGCTCAGGAACTTGCACGTCCAGTAGTATAACTCAGTTTTCTTTTGCAATCTGCCAGTCGCCAACAACTCTGCCAACATTGCCTTCACAGAAGGTACTGCAGGACCAACCCAATTGTCGATTTTCTCAACGACTTCTCAACTGGCAGAGGCGGCGCGGTCGACATAGTATGACAAATCTCTGGCTCTTTTTCTTGCTCTCTTCTCACTTGTGTTCTTGCTGCCGGTCGACGCTTGTCACCACTTCGCCGCCTGGATACGTCCATGCTGCTTCCTGGCCGACCGGTGTTGTCACCCTCTTCACTTGATTCGCTCCTCTCCTTGCCGTCCGGATGTACGTCGTGCAATTCTTCGTAACCACTATCCTCAAACATGGCGAATATCTGGGACGGTGTGACCGCATACTTATCGCTGTCAAAGGCGTCCCCGAACAGGACATTGTAGCTGTATACCTCTCTGCAGTCTTTGTCTCTGTATTCTTTGTAGTCCTTGTTCTCCTGTTCGACAAGCAAAATAAACCGCATTATTATACTTACCTTCTTTAACTGGTATACCTACCATTGCAGAAGTTCCAAATAGTTCAGTCTACTAGCATTCAAGAGGAAATGAGATAAAAGAACTTGTTTCATTTGTCAACTAGCATTCAAGTTTTCCTCCTATCTTTCAATTTGCCACAGTCAACACATAATTCAATAAAACATATACCATCAAAAGTTTTTAAGACATGGATCAAAATACAAGGAACTTGGAGTAGTCTATTGAAGCAACCAGGTGCCACTCAAACTGACCATTCTCAATGACCCAAGATTTTGGCATTTGTAGAACTAATAGTCTAATACCATTAAAATATGCTCTAGAAGGTTTTTAAAGTTAATGATACAAGTAAAAAGGAAAGGGAGGATGGTAAGCACACAAGGTTATCAGAGTACCCAGCTACAAAAAAAAATCCTGCTTTTCGTTTGTCAAAGGTGAAATTGGCCTAAAAATCTACGTCATCTACATCCAACAAATCTGTGTCACCTATTCTATTGTCATCACCAGCACATACTAGTCCTCCTAAACTTGCCATTTCCGAAATTAATACACATATTTCTCCTACTGAAGCCCCGAGAAACGGTCACAGCTAAACCTGCAAACGAAAGCAGTTGCATCCCCTGAATCTCAAAGTGACAAAACTTCAACTCAATCAGGTAATGATTCTCGAGTTCAGGAGCCCAAGGTTGTGATTGAAGACCAATAAAAAATTAGAGCAGAATCTATTCATCACGTTCAAAAACATAAAGTTATGCAGCAACAACAATAATCAGTGGGAAGGAAAGTAGTGATCCTAGTGGGAATTGGGAAATTTTCATACGTATGAACATACATGTGTTTCGAAAACTCAAACTACAACTCATTACAGATTCTTTTAATTCTCGTTGGAAGATATACAAATTTTCATGAAAACAGTTGGTACTGGCCGAAATTCTTGTTACCTTAATCTTTCGCTCCCACCACTCGTTTGAGGTAGCTATTGTTCCCGTTGCGGAGTTATACTCGACACCAGAGCAGTTCAAAAGCTCCGTGAGTCGTTTATGCTTTTGACGAAGACAATCCCAATGATTCTTCAACTGTTGCTTGGTCCAGACGTGCCCGGAGTTGGTGTTGAAGAACTGGATCACTTGGTCCCAGCCGTGTTTCGTGAAGCACTTTCCATTACGGTGACCGTCGGCTATCACCGTCTCGCATGCGGCCACGAAAATTGTGTTATCACGTTTGGTCCAGTAGGCCTTTTTTGGGCAGATGCTTGGGTCTGGCTTGGAGGAGGGTTGGAGGTGGACGACGAACCGTTGTAACCCATCTGCGATGACAAGCCAGAAAACATCAGAGTGCGGAAAAAATTTGGGGACGGTGGTTAGGTAACATGCCCAGACGTGAAAATGTAAGAAATCGAATCAAACGACCCATACCGATGACAGCCGTGGATCCATGGGGTTAGCGTGGTTTCTCTTTGGCCGGATTACTTTATCGACAGTCTGTCTGAAAAGGCGATTCGTCCGGTTCGTGGAGCTCTCCCCGCACGGTCTCTGAGGGAAGGATCTGCTGAAAATTGTCGTCGGAGAACACAATTCAAACACGGAAGAGAGGTTTTACCATGTGCAGATCTGGGAAGGAGAAGGTAACTGCGATTGTGCTGAAATCGCAAAAGTGTGGCAGGTGAATTTCTGTGGAAGGGAACTGGACGAAGAACTTGGGAGAGAGAAGAGTTTGGGTTGGTGAGGCGTGTAAATGAGGGGGGTAAATTGGGAAAGTGGAGTGTTTTGGCCTGAAATCTTGTCAGATTAATGTAGAATAAAAAAATCAGCAACGGTTGCTTTTTTGATTATTAACGGTTAGAATTATAATGGACATTGCGTCCAGACAGGCCCTTGAATTAGAACTAAAGAATGATGAAGAAAAGAGATCTACTGGAAAAGAAAAATAAAAATTTGAAGCCACTTGGTGAGTTTTTTCAATGTTCCAGCCAAAGCAAAGACAAAACCAACATGGCAACACCAATTGAAATTCGAAGACAGAGGAAGAAGAGAAAATCAAAGAAGGCAAAATCTCATATTAAAAGTCCCTTTCTCAAGCTGTATTCTTTTGGAAATGGCAAAAATCATCCTCGACTCCATGAATGGGTAACTCTGTCTCTGGTACAACCATTTTCAGCAGTTTATGTTGCCGCAAAAGATTCCTGCCTGTGAACTCACTATTTTAGTCGGTCCTTTCACTTGCTCATGGGTATGGTCCAATGGTCACTACAAAGGTATGTCAAGCATTAATGTGAAGGTGACTATCTCTTTTTCTCTGCAACTATAGTGCATAGACTTTTGGTTGGACAGTGTGCTTCCTCTTTCTTCCTGCCTATACTTATTTATTAGACGGATCAGTCATTGGTTGTAAGTGAATATGGCCCAAAATTTGTTTTCCTTTGGTCCTCTTCAGACACTCACATGGATTATTGTTAGGCCACTATAATTCTCGCTTCTATATTTACAAAATATAATTGGGCTCCTAGATTTATTTTCTGTTGGCCCATATTTCTTCTAATTATCTTAAAGGGAACAATACATAAATAAGGTATTTAAGTATCACCATTTCAAAATTAAGGATGGAGGTTTTAAATTTCAAAAATCAGGTTTTTATTATAATTTATTTATGATTTAATTAATTAATTATATATTTAATTAATTAAATATATTAAGGTCACAGATCTATACAATTTGGTCACAAATTAACCATTTAATTAGTCACATATTATTTTTCGGTCACAAATCAAAAAAATTTATGTCACAAATTATTTTACGATCACAATTCAAAAAATTTATAGGTCACAATTTGTTCATCGGTCACAAATTAAAAATTTAAAAGTCACAATTTATTTATCGATCACAAATCTATCAAATTAATAAGTCACATTATTTTTTAGGTCACATATTATTTATTGATCACAAAATATCCAATTTGTTGGTCACAATATCAATTTATCGGTCACAAATCACAAATATTAAAGTCACAATTCAAATTTTAGGTCACATATTATTTATTGGTCACAAAATATACAATTTATTGATCACAATCTCAAATAATTGGTCACAAACACCCCCTACCCCATGCACATCCCATGTACAACCATCGCACCACCGCCATGACCACCACTATCATCACCAACCCTCACCGCCACCGCCAGCAATTCCACCTACACCATAAACAAAAATCAACCCAAAACCCCCAACACCACCAAAATATGGAAATCAGATCCACCACCACCACCACATGTAACACCACCATCACAACTTGTACCACCACCCCCGCGACACATCGTCTATATGATTTCGTTTGACCCTGTTACAGCACCAATCCATACTCCGCCGCCATCATTACCACCACTTCCAACTCCACTGCCACCTCATGGGTTCAAAACCAAGAATCTCTGCTGGGAGACGGCTGAGGGCGAGATAATCAAACTCATACAAAAACCTCTGCAAACCTGGAATCAACACAAGATCCACCCACATTGGTAGAAATCACGGTGGTGGGTCGATTTCCGATAAGTTGTAAGCTCTGAAGTGTTTGATTCCATCTCACAATGAAAATGCGAAGGCCGAGGAGTTGTTTGAAGAAACTGCAAACTACATCGTACTCCTCGAAAGAACGTATACACACAAAGCTTAATAGTGATTGAGCTAGGAGCGAATCTTCAATTCACCTGCCCAAACTGCAATTGATGAAGGAAAACACATGGGTCACAACTCAATTGAGCCAATCAACAACAAATCATACAAATTGAACCTGCCCAAAGCTGCTCGTGCGAAGAACAACCTGTTGGGCCATTTTCTGAATCTGATGCTTGTTTTACTGTTAATTCAATCGACATTAATGAAATTGAGGGCCAAAAGGGTATGTGTAACATGCCAATGATGGGAAATATTGAGCAATTACACTCCAAGTTGCCCTCCCAAGCCACGACTAGTGAGAATAGAGAGCGGGAGAGAGAAAAGTGATGGAGAAGTAAATTAGGGTTTGAAATTAAAATTGAGATGGGTGGGGTTGTGTTAGGTGAATATGTAGATTATTTTAATTTATATTATTTTAATTATAACCTGATTTATGAAAAATTAAACTTAAAATCTGATTAATGAAGTGTAAACTTTAAAAACGGGTTTAGGTGTAATTTCCTCTATCTTAAAAGTATTTGGGCTTGGCAATTACTTTTCCTAGGCCCATATTTTCCTAGTACTTCTGTGATTCTTATTTGGGCACACTCGTAGACATATGAGCTTGGTTTCTGTTGGGCTACCACTCATTTTAAATTAGAATGGGTAAAGGTTGTAGCAAAGAATAATTCCATTTTTCTAATTGTTCAAAATGGTATTTCAAAAATTCCCTGCCCATTTTATTAAGACACAAAAACACTTGTATCTAAAATATAAAACTGGCAGGGGATTTAGCTAGGGTTCTAACAAAACGAATTGTGATCATTAAATTGATCACCATGATTGAATTTATAACTTTGGTCTTGTACATAAGGGTACTGCCACGAAGATAACTTTTTCTTGGACAATTTGTGCTATTGTAATGGTCCGAATTAGATGTAATATTTGATTATGCATCAGGTTGGCAGCACTCCATACTTTATTGTTGCCAGTTCATTAAACCTCTACTTGTGAAGAGAATGCTGAATTAATTTATACACTGTAAGATTATGTTGTGAATTGCTGCAAATTGTCATACTTTAGATTAAATAATTAAAGTGTTGAGGTTTACAAATTCTGTTGAAAGTAAAAAGCCCAATATGAAAAACAAAGTGAACAACCAAATTCCTAATATTATCATTGATGGAGAGCCCTAGCTCATGGATTTTTTATTATCAGAGTCAGCATTTTATAAGTCCCCGTTCCTTGAATAAATGAAGAGGCAACATCTTGAAGTTCTCATTCATTGAATAAAGGAAGATGCTGTATTTTATAAGTCCTCATTCTTTGAAAAAAGGAAGAGGCCAATCGCCATACGTTTATTCCTGGCCTCGCGAGATGGTTATTCCTCGCCTCTCACTATCGTTGAGCCTAACCGTAAGACCTCGTCATTCCAAGGTCAATTTATAAGACTCCGATAGCAATATTATTTTGCCAAGTTGTAAGACCTCATCTATCCGAGGCCTACTTATAAGACTCTAATAGTACGAGAGCTATTTGCGAGATGTTTATTCTCCGCCACACGAGATGTTTATCTTTGGTTGGAGACCTCATTCCTTGAATAAAGGAAGAGATATTATCATGAAGTCCTTAATCCTTGAATAAAGGAAGATGTGATATTTTGAAATCCTCGTTTCTTGAATAAAGGAAGAGGCAAACCGCCATATGTTTATTCATGGCCTCATAAGATGGTTATTCCTCGTCTCTCACTATCGTTGAGCCTAACTGTAAGATCTCATCATTTGGATGCCAGTTTATATGACTCTGATAGAACTATTGTTGAGCCTAGCTGTAAGACCTCGTCTATCTGAGGCCTGCTTATAAGACTCCGATAGTTCGAGAGCTATTTACGTGATATTTATTCTCCACCACACCAGATGCTTATCCCTAGTTGGAGACCCCATTCCTTGAATAAAGGAAGATGCATTATCATGAAGTCCTCGTTCTTTGGATAAAGGAAGATGTGTGATATTTTGAGGTCCTCGTTCCTTGAATAAAGGAAGATGTAGTCCTCATTCCTTGAATAAAAGAAGATGTGGCATTATCTTGGAGTCCTCATTCAGGAAACAAAGTTCGCAATCTGAAAAATTAAATTTGCACGAGTTCAAAAATTATAAAGTACCTCCTATTGACAAAGATCAAAGGGAAAGGCTCTTCATAGATGATCCGTCCCTACGAAGAGATGCGTGAGCACTTCGATGAGAAGTTGGATCCCAAAAATGATCACATCTACACTCTCGAAGTGTGGTACATGTCTTTAACAACTAAAGTTGTTAAGGAAGCTTCAGAATAGGCGAACCGCTCAACCTCATGCTCAGGAAATTTAAAAATACTCTTATTAAAGCAGGTTCATCAAAATATTATAAAGTACCTCCTATTGACAAACATCAAAGGGAAGTCTCTTCATACATGATCCGTCCCTATGAAAAGATGCGTGGGCACTTCGACGAGGAATTGGATCCTAAAAACGATCACATTCGCGCTCGCGAAGTGTGGCACATGCCTTTAACAACTAAAGTTGTTAAGGAAGCCCCAGCATGGGCGAACCACTCAACCACATGCTTAGGAAGAGAAAGGCAAGCGAATTGCCTATACTTGTGCAAATTATAATTAAAGCCCAACTAAAGTCTAAAGTGCTAAAGAGCCTCAGTTCATAAAAATTGATGTGCATTGTTCAAAAACTTATAAAGGTACACGACCTTCTAACACTTATGAAAAACTATGAGTTTGATATTATTATTGAAGTGGAATAAGTTCGGATATACTGAAAAGCATTACAATATATTAAACAGAAGCAGTAAGTGCATGAAGTAAATAATACCAGTACATGAGCTAAAAGAATTTTATTTATTAAACAAATATTTAACTTAGACTTGGGGGACTATTGTGATACTGGTATCTTAGTATCATTAAATTATTACTGCTAGCGTATGCATTATATTATTATTGTCGAGTATGTACTTCACATCACTGCTAGCAGGTTATGGCACATATAATATCTCGGAGAAATTCGATATGTCATTATGTACTTTATCGTCATGAGTAATTTGAGGGGAAAATGGATCCCAAATTTATTTGATATATGTGCAATGGATATATTGTATTGTATTACAGGATTGGTTTAGTCCATATTATAGAGGAGATGCTGTCGAAATTTCGACTAATTATATGCAGCATCTATCTTTCGAGAAAATTCATAAGCCCTCGCTTATTCAGGTTGCCACACATATTTTCTGAGCCAATTCGTGAATCTTCACTTATTCCAGCTGCTTATACCTCAGAGGCCATCTGTAAGCCTTCATATTTTGAAGACTATTTATGAGTATTCATCTTCTCACGATAGCTTATATTTTCGAGGCAATTCGTAAGTCCTCATTTATTCAGGTTGGCACACATATTTTCTGAGGCAGTTCGTAAGTCCTCACTTATTGGAGCTGCTCGCTTATTTGGGAGCGAAGCATATTTTTGAGGCAGTCCATAAGTCCTCGCTTATTGGAGTTACTTACATTTTTTAGGCAATCTATAAGACCTCACCAACTAATAACTTATATTTCAAAGTCCAACCCGCACATGGATGTACGACTCAGACTTGGGGGACTATTGTTATACCCATAAAATATCTCCTATTGGGCTTACCCATTCGGCCCATTTGTTACTTTATACACACACACACACACACACACACACATATATATATATATATATATATATGTATGTATGTATGTATGTGTTTGTGCGTGCGCGCGCGATTCATTTCATAATCAAGGTATGTTTTCTATTCCTATCATCTTCCCCTCTTGCACTAATATTTTCTTCGTCTTGCAGTTGACTTGACCGTCGAGTGCAAACGATCGCTGGACATTTTTGTCAATCGAGGGCCTTTGCCTCCTAAAGGGTGTTCAGTGTACATGTGATGTCCACGTGGAGGAGTCGTGGCAAAATTCTGTTGGCACACTTTTTTGGGTCAACACAATTTATAAATTTAGTTAAAACAAAATTTCAACCACACATTAATACCTATTACTCTTTGCACATTTTATGGAATTCACTATTATTCTTATTTATAAACTATTTATGAATTTGCCAAGTAAAGCATTATCAACTGTAGGGCCATATCTATCTAGCTAGTCCAAGTCTAGCTCTTGTTGGGCTAGGACTAGATCAAAAGTAGTTTACACAATTAGCTATGAAAGGGGAAAAATTAAAGAAACAATGTAGCACTCTTTTATAAACTTTTGTACCAATTTTTAATGTCTGTAGCACTTGTTTTTTTTAGAGGGAAGAACTCACTACCAGTACACTTTTATGCTTGTATGTGATAGAATAATCTTTTTCAATATTTGGTAAATCAAAAATGTTATACGTACAGGGCCACATGTTGTCAATTTTTATATCCCACAAATATACGGATCGTAACAAGTAAAATAAACTAATGCACCTTAATAGACTACATGCAATGCAAATACAGAAAGCATAATAAATAAAAGGGTAAGAAATTGAGTTACCTCCTAATAAGTACTTAATTTAAAATCTTTAGCTAGACTTTCACACAAGTGCTTCATGGCACTTTGAATATGGCTTTGAAGGTCCTGCTCAATTTGACTTTGTTCCATATTTCACATGTCCTTGAAAATAGTACTTTGCCCTTTTTAATACGGTATGACTTGTCTAAATTACCCAATTCGAATTCAACTAAGAAGACCTTAATTTTCTCATTGACTATAATCACAAAATCAATGAAGTTGGAGATTTGCACGCTAATCCCATCTTCTTTGAATGCTACTAATTTATTTGGCTCTTTCGTGATTAATATATTGTTTCTACATGTTTTTCATCTTTAGTTGGCTCCTCAAGTTGAATAATGAAGAGAACCTCCATTGGCATGTTATTTGCCTCATTTGAAATTAATTGATCTTCAATCCTTTTATATTTTTGCATGATGATGTCTCTCGTAACTATTTCACCGCCATCATCTTATTCATATAGATCATCAAATATAGCTTTTCTTACTTCCTCTGGAGTCGTCAATAAAAAGCAATTTTTTTGTAAGATGCAATGCTCCACAATATTCTCAGGTCGGTCTAATCTCCTCATAAACAATATATTTGATATTTAATCCTTTCGGAAAGCCATCTTTATCAAACACGATAGGTTGATCATATCCGCACTTTTTAAGTTATTGTCTGAAAATAAATTCTTCAAAAAGCATGTCACCTTCATTTAAATTGGGATCAATCATTGTGAATTTTTAGTCTCTTGTTGCTTTTTATTCTCTGTCAATGGAGTAAAGAAGAACAAGTAGATCAAAATAGATAAATAAACAAAAGCAAGAAATAATTAAAACCAATATTAAATAAAAATGTTCTCGGTAATGGCGCCAAAAACTTGTTGTCAATTTTTATATCCCGCAAGTGCACGAATCATTACAAGTAATATAGTGGATTGATGAGTTCAGATATCGTTCCCACGAGGACTACTATCGTTCTTAATTTTAATTTGATCGAAAACAAATAAAAAAGTTTGGTGATTAGTGTTTAAATTATTCTAACTAAAACTAAGTTATTTAACGTACATAATTTGTCGAATTTGAATTTTAAAAGCATGAATGTGGATGTTAGGATTTACAATTTTACCTGTGGATCCCCTTTAATTCGCCAATCAAGGTTCATTACTATTGTAGTGTTTGGTCAAAGTCTTTTAAAGTATTAAATTTACCTTTATCGAGTTCTCACTGAATCTATTTAACTAATTCGATTTCATATTTCCACGTGAATCAATATTAATTAAACGAAGTATTAGTTCTACAAATTTATCTAATGACCGCAATAATTAGTATATGTATCTCTAATCTAAAACTTACCTCTCGATTCATATTAGATTCACAAAATCATTGAATAATTGGCCAAAGAATTTAAAGTATGAAATTCATGAATAAAATCAACACATATATTTAAAGAACTAAAATCTTGAATAAAAGAAATAAAGGGTCACGCATAGATTACGTTGTTCGCTTCTGCTATGAATTTATGTACTCATAATAATTAAAGAAAAACAAAAAGTATAGAGTTCATAATTAGGTTTTGAAATCTTGATCATAGAAATAATTGGATATTGCACCAAAAATCTTCTTCAACCTCAAAAGTCTTCAAACCCTTGCTTTTGTTCTTTGATCTTGATGATTATGTGTTTTTTTTTCTCCCCAAATTGTGTGAAACTCTTGTATTTATACTCCCCCCTGCATTTGTTTCCAATGCAGGGTTTTTATGGACTTTAAAATGGACCAAAAATGCGCCCTAGATGCACCCAGGCGGCGCCGGGAAGAGAGTGATGGCACTTCGACACCAAAATAGTGTTGTCTTTGCATTACACTTCTTTTAGTATTTTTATCATAACTCTCTCCCGATATCCGATTGAGGCGATTCAAATTGGGTTGCAAATATAACTCAAAGAGCTACAACTTTACTAAAAATAGCTATTATCCAAGTCAAACTTTTACTAGGCCAAAAATTGGTCTCAATCTCTGGCTGAAAATCTGGAACATCCTTATGTGGATGAAAATTGATTTGTGAAAATGTTTTGGTCATATTTCACTCATTTTGACTTCTAATTGCATCCATTTGACCCCTAGCATTCTCGAATCTTCAACGTGAGGTTCAGTACAACTTTTGAGTATTTATACTTTAGTTCCCAAACTTTGGATCTTGCCCCTATTTTGCCAATTTTCACTTTTTTCTTTCAAATCCACTTCCATTTATCGAGTTTCACCTAATAACACATTATATAATAAATTAAGCTATAATCTTACTAAAAGAATTACGAAATGTCATTATTTTAGAGTTTCGAATAAGTGTATAAAATACATTCATCACCACACGTAAAGCATCTCTCTTGGTAAATATGTACTTCGGGCACATTTTGCAAAACTTTTGAGCCTAAAGATGCTTCTAAGATTAATAATTTACCTTTGAACATATTTAGATAATTTTCTGAAAATAATTTGCTTGGCAAGAAGAGTTTTTAGATGAAACTATTCTAATGTAATTTTCTCATAAAGCTCTTCCATGAGAAGTAGAAGCAGAAATAGAAATTCATGTCAAATGAGACCTTAAACACCGTTATCAAGCCTTGATAAAGTTGATCTAAGGCTATGTTTGATAGCATCCATTTTCTAGGGAAGTTGGAAAGTTTTTTCCATTTTCCACTTTTTCCATTGTTTGATAGCACATATTTTTCATGCAAAATTTTTTTGAGAAATTATTGAAAATACCCAAAATAAACCAATAGCATTTCCAAAATACCTCATTTCACTATTCAACCATATGAACTACCTAAAATACCCTTAAAAACAATAATTGCAACTAAAGCTTTCAAGATAAGAAAAGAATACATCCAAGTCCTATATTTTAAAATGACTAATAAAAATTATAAAAAACCTAGAACTAAAAGAGGACCATATAAAATTAAAAAGATAGCTAAAGATAAAAAGGAAATTGAATTTGAAAATGAATTTGATAAGATTGGGTATCAAGAACAATTAAATGCATCTCAAAAAATATTAAAATGTTTTAAAGAAAATATGATAGAAAATTTTGCTAAAGGAATAGTAAGATCTATAATAACAAAAGATATACAAGATATTATAGATAAATTGGAAAAAAGGAAAAAGAATATTTCTAAATACGAGATACCTTTTAATCCAAATATAGATATAATAACAGATCTTGAAATTATAAATTCTCAGATGTTATTAGATTTTGAAAATTTATTAGAAACATTATAAGAATTATTTTTACAGATTATTAGATTTTAAAGTTTATTAGATTTTTAGATTTTTGTTCGCTCAAAGTAGCACCCCCTAGTTTGGTATCAGAGCCATAGAGCCATAAAAGACCTACATAAGATTTATAAAAATCATAAAAATACTACAATTTGAAGAAAAACAAAATTATTAAAAATAATGAAAATTGAAGATTTAGGTAATAGATATCATATAATAAGAGAAAATTTTAACTTAATAATTATAAAACCAATATTAAATAATAAAAGTGTAACAATTACATTAAAATTACTTGAAAAATTACCTATAGAGATAAAACAATTTATAATTGAAAAAATAAAACTCGATATTGTAAAAGATATGTATACTTGTGAAATGATATTAGAAACCTATATAAAACATATGTATGATTTAATCGAAAAAGAAATAAGAAAATATGACTAAAAAAGTAACAATTACTAAAACAGACTGGTATTATATGTTAGAAGATGAGCAAGGAAATTATATAATTGAACCATTTCCTAAAAAATTAAAAATGATAACATTAATTATAGTTAAAGAATTGCCTAGAGAAATAAGAGAACAAATATTAGATAAACTAATAATAGGAACCATAATAGATGAATACATATATGAAAAAATTGGTAAAGAAATTGAAAAAGAAGAAATCATACTACATTGTAAAGAAATAATACAAGAATTATCATTAAATAATGAATTTTCATGATAAGATAATATTTAATATAGAAAAATTTAAAGAAAAACTTGATAGAGATTATAATTCAGTACAAAAATTACATCAACAAATAGAAAATATGCCAGAACAAAGATTAACAAATAGTCAAGAAAATCAAATATTAAAATTAAAACAAGAAAAATTTAGAATAAAAGCTAGATATTATAAAAATCTAACAAGACTTCCAAATTCAGAATATGAAAAATTCTTATTTAATAATAAAGCAATAGAATCAAAAAATATTGAATGTCAACTATTCTATCTAAGTCAATCAAAAGTAAGACCTAATTATTAAAATGGAAAATAATTTGAATAAAAATTTAAAAAGAATAAAAATAATTAATCATCTAATATTAGACGAATTATTAACCCCTGGAGATTTAACAAAATATCAAGAAAAACATATATTGAAATTAAAACAGGAAAAATATAAGGAAAGAGCAAATTATTTTGAAAAATTAAAAAGACTTACAACTGATGAAAATAAAAAACAAAAGTATGATAGATACTGAATGCAGAATATACTATTTCAACCAATCAAAGAAAAGATAATCATATGGAAGACTTAAAAACATTAATAAAAATGTTAATAACTGATGTACAAAATTTAAGGAATGAAATAAAAGAAGAATTAAATATATTAAAAATGGAAATTAGAGAATTAAAAGAAAATAATAAATGTCAAGATAAGAAAATAGATAAAAAACTTATAAAAAAAGAAATGTCTAGGATAGGAAAAAAGCATATAAAACAAGAAAACTTAGTAATAGAAGCAGGTAGTATGGATGATTATTTTAGAAAAGATATTTTACCAAAAATAATAGAAGAGGAAGAAAATTATAAGAAAACATTAGAAAAAAGAAAAACTATAGAAGAAATTCAAGAAGAAAAAGATGAATGAAGAATTAGATTTACTAATAGAAAACTTTGATTAATTAAATTTAGAAAATATAGATGAATACCAAGTTTTAATGAATACTGGAGGAGGACCTACCCCAACAGAAACCTCTAATCAAAAAATTGATCCAAATGAAAGTTATGTACATATATATAATAAACCCTATAAACAATTCTATGATAAAATAATAAATAGACAACCATCTAAAGGAAATAAATATAGAGATAAATTTGAACTAAATGATAATTATGATAAACCAATTAACCATGGAGGAACAAAATTAGATTTAGATTGTAAAATAGATACTAAGAAAGCCTTACTAACTTGGACAGATTCAATGATACTATTCTTTTTATATAACAAAGATGATACTTGGGAAAGTACAGATAGACGAATAGATTATTTAATAGCATCATTTGAAGGAAATGAAAGAAATTGGTGGGAAGGTGTTAATGATGATACTAGATTATTAATGAAAAGAAACATACAAACAGAGATAATAAAATCAGATAAAGAAGGAATAGAAAGATTAGTAGCATATATTGCAAATGAATTCTTAGGAGAAGAATGGATTAGAAATTTTCAAGATGAAGCAAAAAGAGAAAAAGATGATGCTAGAATAAAATTAATAAATTTAACAATTTGTGATATGTGTAAAATAAAAGAATACACTTGTGAATTTAAAAATTATTACTATATACAATTTTATAGTAATGAAAATCAGGAAGTATATTTAGATATGTACTATACTAAATTACCTGGAACATGGGGAATATATTTTAAAATAGAATTTGAAAAATATATAAAAGATAATATAGGAATACCAAGATCCTTAGGATAAAGGATAAAATTTCTATTTGATAGACTTGCATATATATGTCAACAAAGACAATTATTAAAAAGATCAGGAAAATTAACAAGGATATGTTGTGAGGATATGGAAAAACCTACACAATGGGGATGTTATCCTGAAAGGAAGAATATTAAAAGAAAACATAAAAATAAAAGATTTACAAAATTCAGGAATTTTAGGAAAAAATATACAAAGCCTAAGAGAAGATACTATAAGAGGAGATTTAATCCAAATAAACAACAAAAGAATAAAACCTATAATAAAAAAGATAAAAGTCAATGCAAATGTTGGAATTGCGGAGAAATAGGACATATAAGTCCAGATTGTAATAAAAAGAAAGTTAGAATATTACAAAAGGAATATTTGGAAATAGAAGATGAACTAAGTAAAATATCTGATATTGAACAATACTATGATCAAGAAGTATTTGTAAGTGAAACAGAATCAGAAGAAAATGAATCAGAATCCGAATAAAGAGATTGAAGAAATAAAAAAGGATAATATAGAAACACAAGAATACGAAGGAATAGAAGGATATGGATTAAAAGTAACTTTTGATAATAATAAATTCAGAAAAGTACAAAAATTATCTTTAGATTTGAAAGTAGGAAAATGAGAAATCTTTGATAGAATATGGAAAAGAGAAAAAATAGCTATAAATGAATACCATAAGATTGAAAAAACTATAGATGTTAGAACAACTCAAGGAACACATAAGCTAAATCTTTTAACAAAGAATACAGTTGATGAATTATTATCTAAAATTAATAAAAAACAAAGTGAAAAGATTCAATATGTTTACTTAACAGGAATACAAATAATGTTTAAATCCTTATTTAGAGAATGAATAGATTCACCATTAACAGTGAGTCTACATGATGGAAGAATAATAAATTTAAGAGATAGTCATTTAGGAACTATAGAAGGAAATTTAGCATATAAGAAATTAATATTTACTTGTTACCCAAAATATTGTATTTCTTTAAAAGATAAAAACTTTAATGAAGTATTAGGATTGCATTTTAAATTACATAGGAATGATATAATGCAACCAGGAGACCAAATTATGACTATTGAATATAGAGCTTCATATACATTTACTAATTCTAATTATGGGAATATTTATTCTAAAAAATCATATATAGAAGTCCATAAAGAATGTAAAGATATTAGTAAAATTATAGAACCAAATAAACAGGTAAACTTGATTCCAAAGGAATATGAATTTAGGATATCAACAGATAAACCTGATATAATAGAATTTAGGGAAGAAGAATACCCCGATAAAAATATAATATTTAAAGATGGAAAACTAATCAGAAGATCATCAAGTCTTAGAATACCTAGATTATTAGGAGAAAATAGTCATACAAGAGAAATGAAACTACATAGGAATACAGGAAATATGAAAATAAATGGAGAATATTTCAATGGAAGAGAAATAATATCAGGACCAAATATATTAATAGATACAGGAGCTAGTGAATGCCATATAGTTTCAATAAGAAATAAAGGTTTAGTACCCTATAAAACAGAACCATATAAATATGTAAATTTTGATGGAAAAATACATACTATAGAATTAGAAGTTAAAGTACTTATAAAAATAGGAGGAATTGACCTGATAGTGCCATGTTATATAGATGAAAGCATGAATATTAACCCTCATATATTATTAGGAATGAGTTTCTTAAATGGATTTGAAGATTATAGTATAAAAAGAGAATGATTATATATATTTCATAAAGGACAAAATATATTATGTAACAAAGATGAATAATCAAATAAGCTTTCCATTAGCAGTATATATACAAGTTACTATTATAGAAACAGATATAACAACTTGTGCCTTAATAGACACAGGAAGTGATATAACTATATTTAAAAATTTCTTAATTAAGACATGAGAAAATAAAAGTAAAATAAAAATAACAGGAGTTACATGAGAAGAAACCCAGATAATAAATAGTGCTGATAAGATTAGTATAATACTTGGAAGTAAGCAAATAATAATTAATAAGATATATAGTTATGATAAGTTAGAATGTAATATATTATTAGGAAATGACTTCATACAACAGTTCCAATATTATAAACAAAATAATTATATGATCATGTTACAAACCCCTTGTGCACATTTATTAAAAATACCAAGAGAATTTAGACCATACAGAGTTCAGCCAGCCCAGCGTGGTGATAGATGGGAGAAAAAACCAATTATACAAAATGAAATAAGAAATAAAAGAATAATGTATAAAAAAGTCTTAAAAACAGGAGTAGAGATAAGTATAGAAAAAATTATAGAACAATTAGAAAAAGTTTATGGAGAAAATCCATTAATATTTTGGAAACCATATCATCCTAAAGCAAAAATAGAATTAATAGAAAATGTGATTATAAGAGTAAGACCAATGGGGTATACTATACAAGATACACAAGAATTCAATGTTCAAATAAAAGAATTACTAGAACAAAAACTTATTAGACCAAGTAATGGACCGCCCAGCCTTTATGGTTATGAAACATTTTGAGCAAGTTAGAGAAAAAGCCAGAATGGTTATAAATTACAAGGAATTAAATAAATATACTAGATTTGATGGATATTTTTTATCAAATAAAGAAGTCCTAATAAACCTTGCAAAATGAAAACAATACTATTCTAAATTTGATTGCAAATCAGGATTTTGGCAGATAAAAATGGAAGAAGATAGTATACAATATACAGCCTTTAGTATACCCCAAGGTAAATATGAATGGCTAGTTATGCCTTTTGGATTGAAAAATGCACCTCAAATATATCAAAGAAGAATGGATGATATATTTAGAAAATTTAATAAATTTTTAATAGTATATGTAGATGACATATTGATATGTTCCAATAATAAAGAAGAACATAGAGATCATTTAATACAATTCATAAATGAATGTAAAAAGGAAGGAATTGTTCTTTCTAAAAAGAAAGCTATTATAGAAAAACAAGAAATTGATTTTCTAGGATTAACAATAGATAATAGAGGAATTAAATTACAAACTCATATATCTAAAAAGATAAGTAGTTTTCCAAACAAATTAGAATCCAAAGAACAAATACAAAAATTCTTAGGATATTTAAACTATGTTGAAGAATTTATTGAAAATCTTTCAAAAAAGAGACATAAGATACAAGTTTTATTAAGAAAAACAAATACTAAGGGATGGAATAATGAACATACAGAAATAGTTAAATAATTAAAAGAAGAATGTAAAAATTTACCAAAACTTAGACTACCAGATGAAAAAGATAATTTAATTGTTAATACTGATGCCTCAGATAAATATTGGGCAGCAATATTGAAAACGGATTTAAATGAAATTTGCAGATATTCAAGTGGAACCTTTAATCAAGCTGAAATAAATTATACCACACATGAAAAAGAATTATTAGCAATTATTAGAGGAATAAAAAAGTTTTCATTATTCTTATTATCTAAGAAATTCATTGTTGAAACTGATAATTATCAAGTTGCAGGATTAGTCAGGAATAAATTACCAATGAAACCCCAATATAGGAGATTACACAGATGGCAAGCTTATTTATCATTTTATAACTTTGAAATTATCCATATTAAGGGAATTAACAATTTTCTTGTAGATTTTTTAAGCAGAAATATTGAATTTGCAGATGGATAACACCATAAAGATACTAGATGAGCTTAAAGCCATGGCTCTTTATGCCAAGGATGAAGCTGAAGATATCAAATATGGGATGGACCAGATGAACGAAATATTACAACATAATGTTAAAATTATGATGGATATAAGTTCATCACATATGAAAGTTACAAATGATATTATTGATCAAATTGAAGCTATTAAAGCTCAATTAAGATCACCAGATACCAAAGATACTATTGGATACCAACAGGTTAATACCAAACAGGTACAAATACGGAGTGATCCACCAAGCGGAAGCAGCAGTGGACCAAAAAAGGATATTACTATTCAAAGTCCCAAAAAGATTATTATCAATGAAGGACATTCTAAATCTATCAGGATCCAACCAGATGAGGAAGACGAAGTCCCTTTGTCTCCAAAAGAAGACGAATACAAGATGGTCACTAGAATGATGTATGAATTAAAAGCAACTGATTCATATTTCATTTCACCAGGTGATCATATTTACCCAAGGATAATAATGATGAAAGGATCCGAACCAACAATGGTAAAATTGATTGCTGATTATGGATTTTGGATTTAATTTATCCAGATAAAATTTTTAAAGAACTTGAAAAGTTTGATGACATATTCAAATCTGAAGTTTCCAAGTATGCTCAGGGAAGATCCATATATTTAAAATTTTATACCCTTAGTCCAGAAATAGATGGAGGAATATTCTATCCAGCAGAACATATTATTACAATTGGATATGTTGGATGGAATTTTGCTATGGATATGGGAGAAATTAACAAACCAGTACCAAAATTTACCAGAGCATGGATGAAGAACCGAAGAGTTCTTGGATACAAAGTTCTTTATAATATGGCTAAAAATCTTTATACGAAAAGATTTAGATGTTTATGCCAATATGAAGGATATACTCTACTTACAAATGATGGAATGCAAAAATCCGAAGTACTTAGAGATTATATCAACAAATTTGACACACATCAGATGCCAGGATGCATATCTACCTTACAAAGAGCATGTGAAGCCAGAGAGTGCCCCACTTGCCAACAAAATCAAAAAGCAGATTCCAAAGAGATAAGGAAGATGTGATTGAAGAAAGCCAGCTGCATACCAAGATAAGGATATAAAGGAGATGTGACTCTAATGGAGGGACCAGGAGGTTCTTAATTTCAAAGCACTAATAGTTTAGTGATATATGACGAATGCAATGATGTAAGAGGCCAATAATTTTGCCTCAATTGGATGTATAAATAGAGGCCTTCGGGCTTAGAGAAAAACAGAACGAATTGGAGAGGAAAAATATTGAGCACTCAACTTGTGAGATAGCCAAATTAAATATTCTGTTTTGATCTTGTACCAAATCTTTTGATATCAATAATATTTTGATATTATCATTCCAATCCTCTTAAACAGATATGAGTCTTTAAACTACTCTTCCCATAGATTCTTGATAGATTGAAAGGAAGAATTTCTCTCTTACTTTAACAAAAGAAGAGTTTTCCTTATTTAAGATCTATAGTTTTGAATCCTTAGAAAAGATACAGTGAGAGCATAAGCTGGAATAGCAAGGATCCTTGTAGGCAGGAAGCCATTGAAGGAATAGTTTGCAGATCCAGGAGCTTGAAGGTCACTCTGTTCTAAGAAGATAAACCAGAGATCAAAACTAATGTAAAACTATTAGTTTTGTTAAATTTAGATAGAATTCTCCTTATATCTGGAAAGAATCGCAGGGATCATATATGATGTTGTTTGATGCATGCTTTATTATCAGTTGATAATTGAAATGCCAGGATATACTGTAAAAGGATTAGATAATTTGTTAGAAAAAATGAGAAATGAAATGAAATATACTACTGAAATATGTATCCAATTAGAAGAAGATGAAAACATATCAGAACTTGAAAAATTTGATAAAAAATTAAAGAAATATTTTAAAAGTTATTCGGATATATTTCAAATTAGAAGAAAATTAAATGATAAAAACCAAGAAAGAATAAATATAAGATAAATATGCCTGGATATACAGCTAAAGGATTAGATAACTTGTTAGAAAGGATGTTGAAAAAATAAAAAATATTAAAACTCAACTAGAAAATAGAAATAGAACGTATGAGGAATATATTAAACTTATCAAAGAATATAAAAGAAAGATTATAGATTATGCTAATTTGTAGATCAAATGATAGAATTGATAGATAGAATTGAAAATATAGAAATATAATATATCAATTGTTAAAACCATTCATAAAGAAATGATATACTTTGCAATAAACAAATTATATATCATTAAGGGTAAAATAGACTTTTCTACAAAAACCCAAATGGATCTATTATACCCGACTATTTTGGAAAAAGCCTCAATTTTTTTCCACCCACCTCCACCACGCGCCTGCTTTCCTTGGATTGTGGGAAAATATTTTCCTTTTGTTTTCGTGGGAAAAGATTTTCCAAGTTTTTTTTTTTTAGTTTTTTTTTTTTTTGGCAATGTGAAAAAATTCTAGACATAATGGTAAAAAAATTTCATTTTTATTGACAATTTTCATACAAAACAAAGTCAAACGAATGGTATTCGGTATGATAATTTTTTTTCAATTTTTTTTGGCAATTGGAACAAATTCTAGACCCAATGGTAGAAAAAATTATCACTTTAATGAACAATTTCCATAAAAAAAACGAAGTTAAACGGACACCAAACTTTCAACATTTTTTAAGTTGAAAATTATATCAATCAAACACAATTAATTACAATTCTCAGTAAAATAATTTTTAGGCAATTCAATTTCCAGTAAAATATTTTATTTCAACCTATTTTTCACCTTTGCAATCAAACGGACCCTAATGTGTGCATATTAACAAATTTAAGACATTAAAAACCTTATTTTTTGCGAGTATCTCGACTCTCGACAGGTGGTCAAGAGTCACGGTCTTAAAATTGGGTTTTTTAAAATAAATCAATATTTATATTTTAAATTCATCTTTTGATACAATTTTTTCTCTCTTCCATTATTTTGAGATGATTGGTTCTGTCTTTGTTATTGTAGATATCTTTAGTTAACGACAAGTTTCTTTTCAAAAATATTTTTCAATATTAAGTGATGATTTGCACTCCACCTTGAGATCTCCAAAATGGACCCTTCTCCACATATATGCCCAAACTTGTTTTCTAAATTTTAATAAACTTGTACATAAATAAAGAAAATTTCTTAATTCAAACTCTTCTCTTATTCGTGACATTTCATCGCGTGAATTGTCGAACATTCCGACTAAAAGTGATCGATATTTGTACATAGACGAGAAAGGTAAAAACACAATCGGAGCGGTTGAACCTTTACACATAGGTGCACACAAGGTACATAAACTGATAAACACACAATTGGACTTATTAAATATAGAGTACATATATAACATCCAGAATTTATTCATTCAAAATGAAAATCTAATATTCATATAGAAGCTTTGGCATTTGTAGTAGTAGTAGTAGATGGAACCCACACAAAATTATCTGCAGGAAAGAAGTGGCACACTGGGGAGGACCCTGGTTTGGTACCAAGAACCCTAAAAGCCACATGATTCTCACTCCACTGAGAAGTATCCAAATGACATACAGAAATAGCTTCACTTTTATCCCCATATTCACCATCCAAAGAAACCCTAAAAACCCTGCTTATACTTTCTTGATAATGGCAGTAGAATATTGTGTATGGGTATGGCATTGTATGGCATGCAACTGATTTAGGGGCTGAAATTTCTTGGATTTTTATTATGGTATATTTCTGTAAAAGGGTTTTGGAATTTGTGAGGTGGGTTGTCGATAAAACTTTGATTTGAGATTCCATTCCTAAGATTTTCTGTATAAAATCAAGCATTGATTCTAAGGATGTAGCACAGAATTTGGTTTCTCCTTTAATGGGTTCTGTTTCACATTCTCTTAGAGTGTTTTCCATAGCTTGGGCTTGTGGTGAATCTTGAGAAAAAGAGAACAATTCAAGAAGATTTGGGAGTTTTTGTGATGCAAAAGGAATTGAATCAGCTTCTTGTTTGGAGAGTAAATGAGGAGAGGAATTAGGTTTTCTTCTTGGGAAATGAATTGGCATTGAATTTCCTTGTTTTAAATCATCCAACTGGAAGAACACAATTACTGAAGGATCCATATGATCCATGTGTGATGATGAATGAGCATGAATATGGTGTGCATGCATCTCTTCATGAGCATCATTTTCTTGCTTATCCATGCTGTGGAGCCGTAAAACATCCATCTTCTGCAAATCGAAGACATTGTTTTTTAGACTAGGTGGTCCAAAAAGACAAAAGTAAAATCAAATCTCGTGAAAATTTAAATTTGGCATTTTATGTACCTGATTATCGAAACGATCATGATCTATATGCATTTTCAGAGTTTCTCCAGCCATTTCCTGGGCAGAACTTCCACGAGCACCCTGCAGTAAATTATAAGTAGTTCTTTTAAGTGAATTCAATGTTTATTTAGTTGGAACAAAAACAAGAAGTAATTCAGATATTACCAGCAGAATTAGAAGGAGATAGAGACTACAAAATGCAAGCTTATGGTACATCATTCTCTTTCCTCTTGATTTCTTCTAATTTTTTCTAAGTAGAGCAATGAAATCAACCCCACTTAGTGTGGATATCCAGGGAGGAATTATCAATTATGTTCAATAATTGGACATTATATAATTTTTAAAGAACCTGAGTGCCCTACTGAAATAACTTACCTTATCAAGCATTTATCCATTTAATTATTGAATCCAAAGAGAATCGCAGTGATGTCAGCAATGGGGTAGCGTAAAATTGACACAACTCACCAACCGCCATTTTCCTATTATCACCTAAGTCTTGGACTTAGCCGAGCAATTGGAGTTGAGATCTACTATCCCTATTTTGCGATCTCTCCATTAGAATTTCAACACCTCACTATATTGGATATATAGAGGGTGTTTGGTGGAGATTAAAATTAGATTTTTAATAAATTGTGATAGAAATTTTTGAAATGTGTGGTTGAAAAATTG
This sequence comes from Fraxinus americana, assembly GCA_035079005.1. NCBI lineage: Eukaryota > Viridiplantae > Streptophyta > Magnoliopsida > Lamiales > Oleaceae > Fraxinus > Fraxinus americana. Next base: position 9,435,379 of record CM068714.1, read on the forward strand.
TGGAACTCATAAAAGATGTGGTTAATATTAATTGTTTGACTTTGACTTGGATTAAAATCGGATTTTAATCCAGACCAAACAGGGGCATAGTGTTAGCAAATATACGTGATATCACCTTGGAAATGTTATCTTGACAAGAAATTAATTCTTTTGCTGCTAAGAAACTGTTGTTTAAGCATTCATTTTAGTCTTCTGTAACGTGTTAATTTGTTTCTTATTACAGCAATTTTGTCTCTTCACCTCCACGTCTATCGTGATGCACGTAAGAATGAAATGGAGGAAAAAAGGGCACATAGCACGCACAAGTTTTTGCTCTATCCTTCTTATTTTCTATTTCTTTTAGCCATTGGAATGAAAGTTTTCCAAGAATTTTACAAGTAGAAAACAACAGTAGATTTGAGAATCTCTAAGTATATTTTCTTGCTCAACTTAGAAAGACAAGTATTTATCAGATTTCACGTGAATCAATAGTAGCACAACTTCATTAATCATGTTGCTAATCAGAACAACCATATCTGATATCCTACAATATTAAAATATTTATTTTTGCAAGATCATTAGCTAAACTGATAAAATATTAATTCCACGTGAAACGACACAACCCTGTATTATCTATCGATATATAAGTTTGATTTTAATTATTGTTAATATAGCAATTAACATATTTTTTCTCTCTATAAATAGCCAGTGTCTTCATTCTGCTTACCAAATCTCATTCATAAAAGGACTTGTACTGTGTAGGAATAACCTTTTATTAGGAAAAGAGAGAGAGATCTATTATTGATGCATATTTATGGCAAGATCTATTATTTAATTGAATTAATGTTCTAATAAATTAAATAATAGAATCCGTATATTCAAGTCTTTGTAATTTGTTAATTACAAGAAGTTATAATTATGAAATACAAATTACATATGACTGAATCTTAAATCGTCCGTGGTCGTAAGTAATAACGAGATAATGATTTCGTTATTACGGATAGACCATCACGTGTTGCATTTCTTACTTGTAAAGTAAAGAAATAATCTCACAAGTTAAAGTGTGGTGACACTTAAATGAACACGTGTTACATTTCTTACTTGCATTTCTTAAAGATCATGTTAAATTAATTGATGCATTCTATATATTAATATTTTACTTTTCGTCATTTACATTTATTAAATCATGAGTAATCATATGTATTTGAGAGGCATATTGGAGGCCAACAACCAAACCAAAATTTCTTAATTGACACCGTAATTTGAAAATTGTTTTCAGGCATGAGAAAATTGGTTGTTTTTGAGTAGTTATTTTCAAAGACACCTGCTGATGACTCGATAAAGGAAGATGTGGTTGTTATAATAAATACAATGATGACGATAGTATTGTAACATGTGTGATATTTGCGACTATGTTACAAAAGTAACATGAGAGTATAGATGTTAACACATGATTTTTCATTTCAATGTGTTGAATGATGAAAAATCGGGTGTGGAAAAATATGAGATTTCATAACAACTAGACTGGTGCATAATGAGAGGAGAATCTTCAATAAGTGCTTGTGCACTGAAGATATTGACTACATTGAGAAGTTGTCCGAATTGAGTTCAGTCATGAACCATAAACTAAGTATAGATTTGGTTCTGTAATCTTTGTCAGAGAGTTATTCATGGCTGATTATGAATTTAACATTAATAAACTCGAATGCGCACTTATTGAGTTAGTAAACATGCTTAAGACTGTTAAACCTAATATCTAAGTTTGTAGTAGACAAATCTTAGTCGTACATTTCTCTGGGGAAGTCTAAAGGAAACTTTAGGAAAGCAACTAGGATGACTAAGACAGCCAAGCGAATAAGGCCAATATCAAATCTAATGACCCTTATTATTATTTTGGAATGATAGGTCATTGGAAAGAAAACAGTGAGGCTATGTCTACTTCATTATCTTATTGGGTATTGGATACCAGATATGAATCTCATATTTGTATAAATATGCAGCAACAAAATAGAAGTACATCACTGCATAAGGGAGAAGTAAATTTGCATGTTGAAAATGAGCAAATGTTTTTGTATTGCCTGTAGGAGCATATTTCTTGCCATTACTTTTAGGCCTAGTATTAGAATTAGAGAAATGTTACTTTGTACACACCATTACCAGATCATTAAATAAATTTCATGTTTGGACATGAATTATTCTAATGTTAAGGACAATTTTTGTTCCTTTTTTTATCTTGATAAGATCTTAATAGCTATGTTAATTTAGAAAATGACATTTATATTCTAAATACTGAGTATAGAAATTGAAAGGCATTAAATGATAAACTGAATAACACATATATCTGGCATTGCAGACTTGATCACATATATGAAAATGCGATTCCAAAATTACATAGAGATATATATTTGGGTCAAATGATTTTGAATCATTTAACAAATGTGAATCATGTATGTTAGGCACAATGATCAAATCTCATTTCACTTGAAAAAGAGAAAAGCTGCATAATTATTGGGCCTAATACATAGTTATGTATGTGAACCCATATCAATTAATGTTAGATGAAGTCTCTCTTTTCTCATCGCATTTACTGATGACTATTTCAGAAATTGATATATATTTGATGAAATTCAAACATGAAACTCTTGAAATGATCAAAGGATTCAAGTTAGAAATAGATAGATATATAAATGTATTCTTGCACTAAGACCTTACGATGTGAAGAATATCTAAAAGGGAGAATTTTAGATTGTCTAAAAAAGAATGAGATTCTCTCATAGTGGATTCCTCCATATATGTAGTAACGTAATGATGTATCTGAAAGGAAGAATCGTACACTATTAGATATAGTGCAATTAAGAACAAGTCAAGCAAACCTTCCAAGACCTAGTATCACAGTCCATTATGATGAACAACTAAAAATCGAAAGACCTTTTGTGATAAAACTTCGAGTCAAGACCTAGTGTCACTTCCTATCTTGATCATAAACTAAGAAAGGAAAAATCTATCACACAAGACTTTGAACCAAGGCCTAATATCTCTTCTTACAATGATGATGCTAAACCAAATGACGAGAACTCTTTCGCGAAAGACTTTGAGCCAATGCCTAATATATCAGCTTATAACAATGATGAAGTTGGATTGAAGGGAGAGAAGATAACATTTGAGAAAGATTTCGAGCCTCGACCAAATATTTCTGTTTATCAGGAATAAGGCATAGAAAAGTATAACAAATGCATCATCTGCATTTGAATAAGGTTCAAGTTTGTGTTCTATAGTATGCAAGTGTTATAATATTTCTCAGCCTGGAGAAAAAGCATAAAAAAAAATTGAATTATGGTGATTGAATAAAAATTTGTACGGTTTGGATTTGTGTTATACATAATCAATAATCAAATGTTCAGTTATGTGCATATAATAAAGTTCTTTTGAGTACTAATGCGGAGATAAAATTGTGATGCTTCATTGTTAGTGACGATTAATTTCAAATTCAATGGGACATAAGATAACTATGAAAAAATTTTCAAATGACGTGATAATATATTAAAATTAAAATTTTTATTTATTTAATTAATGTTTCCTAGTCAAATTTAAAACACAAAATGAATCGTTCCGACAAAGTTCCATTAACATTTACAACTTGCCTCATAGTTCTCGAAATCCAACTGGAATGAACTCACGAAATAGTTCTAGTATTAAATTTAAATCTCGTCCACCCATTATATACCACAACCCCGAATGTTGAATCTACTCTAATATTAACTTATTTTCTCTAAACGTTTGAATCAAATTCCATTTATTTTTTGTGATTTCAAATGGGCATAACGTTAAATGCATAAAGAAAGCTATATATAAATTCATCATATTCAAAAATAGCATTGAGAAAGTTACTGGGATTGTGAAGTATGGGACAAGATTGGCATAAAAGTCGAGGATTGATGAATAAATACTTGAGTTGGTAAAATTTATATGTTAATTTTTCATCACCATTTTTTTATTTAGTCCTGTTTGATCAAAAAAATAAAATCAACAACTAATTTTATGGAATCCATAACTTTTCAATTACACATTTCATCAACTTTTATTAATCTACTAAAAATCAGATAAAACGCACAAGTTTTTGCTCAATCCTTCTTATTTTCTATTTCTTTTAGCCATTGGAATGAAAGTTTTCCAAGAATTTTTCAAGTAGAAAACAACAGTAGATTTGAGAATCGCTAATATATTTTCTTGCTCAACTTAGAAAGACAAGTATTTATCAGATTTCACGTGAATCAATAGTAGCACAACTTCATTAATCATGTTGCTAATCAGAACGACCATATCTGATATCCTACAATCTTAAAAAATTTATTTTTGGAGGTTTATTTTTGGAGGATCATTAGTAAAATGATAAAATATTAATTCCACGTGAAACGACATAACCCTGTATTATCTATTGATATATAAGTTTGATTTTAATTATTGTTAATATAAGAATTAGCATATTTTCTCTCTCTATAAATAGCCAGTGTCTTCATTCTGCTTACCAAATCTCATTCATAAAAAAGACTCGTATTGTGTAGGAATAACCTTATTAGGAAAAGAGGGAGAGATGAAATCAACCGTCGCTCTATTGGGGATTTTCTGTCTTGCAGTAGTAAGTATAAACATTCTTCGGTCGAGTCTGAATTTTTCCAATGCATATAGCAATGAAATAAATAGAGCAGTATAAAACGTTTTACTATTTTTTATACTTTGTTATTTCATCTTTGTCTTCTTCCTTCCTAGTACATTTTCTTGATTTTCTCTTTGTTTTTGCAGCTGGCAACGACTATTGATGCACGAAAAGAACCAGGAGAGTACTGGCAAGGGGTTATGAAAGATCTGCCCATGCCCGAGGCAATTCAAGGTCTTCTCGATACAAATTCTGTTGAATATGTTCCGAGTATAAAGAGGGATTGCCACACCTCAACTGAGGCAAGTAAACAAGACAAGCCCTTTGTTCAAGACTTTGAACCTAGACCTAGTACCACAACCTATCGTGATGATAAGTTAAAAAATGAGATATCTTTTGCGAAAGACTTTGAACCAAGACCTAGTGCTACAGCCTATCGTGATGATAAGCTCAAAAATGAAAGATCTTTCACGAAAGACTTTGAACCAAGACCAAGTGCAACAGCCTATCTCGACGATAAACTAAAAAATAAAAGATCTTTTGCAACAAAATTTGAGCCAAGACCTAGTGCCACAGCCTATCGCAATGATAAGCTAAAAAATGAGAAATATTTTACAAAAGACTTTGAGCCAAGGCCTAATGTCTCATCTTACAATAATGATGCTAAACCAAACGACGAGAAATCTTTTGTGAAAGACTTCGAACCAAGGCCTAATATCTCAGCTTACACCGACGATGTTGGATTGAAGGGAGAGAAGAAGACATTTGAGAAAGATTTCGAGCCCCGACCAAATGTTTCAGTTTATCAGCAATGAGACAGAGAAATGTATAACAAATGCATTATCTGCATTTGAATAAGGTTCAAGTTTGTGTTTTCTACATATGGTATGCAAGTGCTTGAATATTGAATAAAAGTTTGTACTGTTTGGATTTGTATTATGTATAATTTAAGTGTCCAATTATTCATGAGTCTTTATCTCTTCGTTGTTTAGGTGTCTTGCAAATCGCTATGAAATAAATAAAAAGGAAAAGTTAAAATCTTATCCGATTTCGAATTTTCTATACATACTATTGATATTGAATACTTCGATTCTTGATGAACATGAATATATTACAGTTGAAAGCAAACAACGTGTTATTTTTTTGCTTCCTCGAAGAAGGTTTTAAACAAATAAATGGCAACCTCCTCTAAGATTCGGATTTTAACTCCTCTTCTAGTCAATGTTTTTATTAATTTGTTATTTTTTAAATAAAAAAGTTAATTTTGACAAAAATTATTGAGTTGTAACCATTTTTGTAAAAATAAAAAGATCTTTCTTCGGGTTAATTATAACTTACAACCCAAATTTCTTCTAAATTCAAAACTAAGAGATCAGAAAAATAATAAAAAAGATTGTTTCAAATATAATATCAAGGTAAGTGTAAAATAGGAAAGGTATATTTATTGTTGCACAAAGGGAAGAGCGTAATGAAATGTGTAAATGAGAGAGCAAATGTAGCATGATTGTATTCAAAAGGAATAGTGCTATATGTACATTTTGCATGACACCATAATTCCCTCCTATGTGGAGAAAATTTGTGCATGATGTGATGAATGAATTTAAAATCAAGAGTGTAAATGTAGCATGATTGTTTCAAAAGACATGGAGTAGTCAAATACCAATGGCATTTAAAATTCTTCAAAAATACTTGATTATCATGTAAAATAAAGATAATAATGTATAAATATAAATTCTCTTTTGCTCCTTTAGCAATTGATTGGGTAAATATTATGAAGAGTATTTATTGTAGTGCATCTACAGAGGGATGACAATGGGGTGGACGGTCATTTCTATCCCCCGTCCGTCAGGCATTTTTGCCACATTGTCCCATCCTCATACCCGATTAAAATGAGGCGGGGCGGGACGGGACGGACTGGGTTCAGGGCAGAGAGGAACGGGGCTCCTGCCCCCTGTTTATTTTTATTTTTTTGTATTTTTGTATTAATTTTTTTTATATTTTTAATTAGTGAATATTATTACTTCTTTTTTGTCAAGAACGATTCATGTTTTCTTTATAAATGATGATAAATTTTTTCTTCTCATTTGATAAAAAACTTAAATTTAAAATTAACTTGAAACGATGTGGTAGTGTGGGGAGGACAATGTTTCATGTACCCTCCCCATACCTGGTTCGGGGCAATGACCCCATCCCGTTTACCCCGATTAGATTTATAATCCCCATCCCATTCAGAACAGGGTCTCGCGACTATCAAATTGAACGGACTTTTTGCCATCCCAACATGTAAATGTCACTATTCCACGACGATTATTTTGGTAAATATAAGAAGGTGACTTTCATTTAGACTTTTAAAAACTTTTATTGATTTATTTAAATTTCCTTTCTCCAACTAAAGAATTATTTTTTTAATATTCGATGAATATAATTGGAAGAATTAAAGTAATATACTTAGAACATCTCTAATGGGTTGTGAATTGTACTAAAAATTATGCAGCATCACCTCCAAAATCCTTACCTGGCAAATATGATGCCTACGCTCTAGCGTATCTTCCACCCGTAAAAGGTGTGCTAGACGTGTTCTACTTAATTTTTTTATAATTTATCCCTATTGAAGGATGTGCTAAACATTCTCCATTCATTTTTTTTTACAGTTTACCTTCACTCTTTCTCTTTGTCTCTTTTGTACATATATACCACAATTGGTGCAATGCATAGTCCGATTAAAGATGTTTCAGTCACTCGAGCAACACTTCGACGAGCAGCTAGCAAAAATTCGGCGTGAATCCTTCTTGTTCCAAACATAAAACCCCAAACCCTATGCTAACCTACCAACTATGAAACTTTACAATTTAGTCCCTAAACTTTTATAAATGTTCAAATTAGTCAATTTGTTCACAAAATCGTCAATACAAAATATAAACCTAACGAACTCCCCATTTGGCATTCCATGACAAAACACTATACAAAACAACCACAACCTATCCAAACTACCCAAGTCCAACAAAACCAACTGAATGCAGCTTCCACTTTGTTAATCATGTATCCTGAAATCAAAAACTCACATACCAGTGTAAAAGCACGTGATACAGAAAATAAACAATAAAGTACTTAGAAGTATAGTCAATGAAATAAGCAAACTAGTTTGAGATGCAGTATTAATGTTAAACAAGACACCATAACCACATTAATACCACAAAACATCAAGAAAAACTCAAACAGTCATGCATGAAATGCAACACACTTGCAATGCGCATGCTCCCTCTCAGTGCATGATATGCAATGCAGATGTACTGCCACTACTGCAAACTCTAAGTGTTAAAACAGTAGGAAATGTATATATGTCTCTCCCCCCAACGACCCCTCAAGACAAATGTAACTGCTCAGAAAATGTAAAATGATATAGCTCCCCCTTACAATAAAAATCTCTCCCCTTTTTTGTCACAAATGTCGAAGGGACAGAACAAAATTACACATCTCAACAATATAGGTATAAGCAATCACAAGTATATGCAGTGAACAGTAAAGTATCCCACAACTCCAACTTAAAGTACCCATGGAGTAAATGATATAAGTGACTCATATGTGTTAAGTGTCACTAATCCTCTAGCAGTAGGACTACATACCTTAATTTTGTGAGAAATGACATATTAAACATCACTGTTAATATGTATATTCTTCTATTTATGAAAGTCAAACCTTAAAAAACATTAGAACCTACATATGAAAACTCACTTCAAATCAATTATTTTCTCCCCCTAACTTACAGAATAAATAATTTTTCTTTTATCACACTTTAAATATGAATGCTCATATAATTTTTTTCATCTTAAGTGCAGTCTTCTTTCCATTTAGTAATTAACCTGACCCATGTAACGAGCTTTAGGCCGGTTAACCCAAGTCAGATGACCATAGACACCAGGTTATGAGAAACCCCGCGGGCTTAATAACTCAAGTCAAGTAGGCTTCGAAAAGAAGCATTAAGATATTGAACCCCGTTATATTATTATTTTTCAGTCATATATTGATTCACGCAGGGATAAAATCGAGTTATGTTGACTCTTATGGTATAAGATACATAAGTGATTGAATCTAGTGCAAGTGGGAATTTGTAAGTGTTATGTCCAAGGTCCAATCAAGTTTGAATATAAACACTTTTAGTATATATAATTGATGCATATTTATGACAAAATCTATTGTTTAATTGAATTAATGTTCTTATAAATTAAATAATAGAATCCGTAGATTCAAGTCTTTGTAATTTGTTAATTACAAATAGTTGTAATTGTGATATACAAATTACATATGATTGAATCTTAAATCATCAGTGGTCGTATAGACCATCACGTGTAGAATTTCTTACCTGTGAAGTAAGTAGCTGATCTCACAAGTTAAAGCGTGGTGACACTTAAATGAACACGCGAATGTTTTGTTATAGAATAAAACATTGGAGACCCGTTGGGGAGATTCCATATGAATAACTATGTGAGTGTCGGTGGTCAATCCCTAACGTTCAGTAGTGGAATTGGTCATTTGACTTGAGATTATCATAGTATCTTATATGAGGACAGTCATACTTTGGTGATACTAGATGTTGCTGTGCCAAGGATCGTAATTTAGCTAATATGGCATCGTTCGGGTATGTCAAGAATCACGTATTCATATCTAGTAATTGATCGGATCATATTGAAAAAATGATTATAGTTTCATGGTAAACGAATAAGTTTGATTTTGTCATACCACATGAAATTTCTCATCACATGTATTACCTCGATAAATTGTTAGATATCAATCTGGGATGACGAATGTAAATTGATTATAAATTAAAATGGGTATTTTAACTTATCAATTTTTATTAGATCAAAATAATAATTCATGTCGTTAGGTATCGTGATCGGGAACCTGATGGGTCGCACACAAAAGGAGAACCAGAAGAATGAGATTCACCAATGAATTAATTAACAAGAATTGTACAGTTAATTAATTGGTTGTTTGTTAATAGGTCTAGATTAATTAATTTGATTAATTAATTCATGGACCAAATTTAATTAATTTGATTAATTAAATATTGGACCGGGTTAAGTTTATGAGACGGGTCAAGCCCACTTGGACTTATATTAATAAAGCATTAGAGTTTCGGAGAAGAACATAATACAATTCATATTCTTGCTAGAACAAGAAAAGAGAAACCATAATTCTCTCATTCTTGTTTCCTGCGTGGATTTCCATTGGAGGTTAGACAATTGGACTGCTGTGGACTGCGGATCGTGATTGTTCTATTCCAAGATCAGCAAAAAAGTTTGCAGAATCTACAAAAGGTATATTACAGTTTATTTCTAAACACAAAGAAAATCCTTGGTAGGAATTGAAATTTGTTTTATTTTTCGCCGTGCATGATACATAAATTCCCAACTGATAGAGACTACAAAATGCAAGCTTATGGTACATCATTCTCCTTCGTCTTGATTTCTTCTAATTTTTTTCCTAGTAGAGCAATGAAATAAACCCCGCTCGGTTTGGATATCCAGGGAGGAATTATCAATTATGTTCAATAATTGGACATTATAATTTTTAAAGAACCCGAGTGCCCTACTGAAATAACTTATATTATCAAGTATCTATCCATTTCATTATTGAATTCAAAGAGAATCTTAATCAATGATGTAGCCAAGAAATATTAAATTATTTCTTTTGTCGTAAAATTGATACAACTCACCAACCGCCATTTTTCTATTATCACCGAAGTCTTGGACTTAGCCGAGCAATTGGAGTTGAGATCTACTATCCATATTTTGCTATCTCCCCACTAGAATTTCAACACCTCACTATATTGGATATATAGTGTTAGCAAATATATGTGATATCACCTTGGAAATGTTATCTTGACAAGAAATTAATTCTTTTGCTGCTACGAAACTGTTGTTTAAGCATTCATTTTAGTCTTCTGTAACGTGTTAATTTGTTTCTTATTACAGCAATTTTGTCTCTTCAACTCCACGTCTATCGTGATTCACGTAAGAATGAAATGGAGGAAAAAAGGGCACATAGCACGCACAAGTTTTTGCTCTATCCTTCTTATTTTCTATTTCTTTTAGCCATTGGAATGAAAGTTTTCCAAGAATTTTACGAGTAGAAAACAACAGTAGATTTGAGAATCACAAAGTATATTTTCTTGCTCAACTTAGAAAGACAAGTATTTATCAGATTTCACGTGAATCATTAGTAGCACAACTTCATTAATCATGTTGCTAATCAATCTTAAAAAATTTATTTTTGCAAGATCATTAGTAAAATGATAAAATATTAATTCCACGTGAAACGACATAACCCTGTATTATCTATTGATATATAAGTTTGATTTTAATTATTGTTAATATAAGAATTAGCATATTTTTTCTCTCTATAAATAGCCAGTGTCTTCATTCTGCTTACCAAATCTCATTCATAAAAAAGATTCGTATTGTGTAGGAATAACCTTTTAATAGGAAAAGAGGGAGAGATGAAATCAACCGTCGCTCTAGTGGGGCTTTTCTGTCTTGCAGTAGTAAGTACAAACATTCTTCCGTCGAGTCTGAATTTTTTTCATTGCTATACTTTAAATAGAGTAGTATAGAACGTTTTACATATTCAATTCCGACTTTTTATACTTTATTATTTCATCATTGTTTTCTTCCTGGTACATTTTCTTGATTTTCTCTTTGTTTTTGCAGCTGGCAACGACTATTGATGCACGAAAAGAACCAGGAGAGTACTGGCAAGGGGTTATGAAAGATCAGCCCATGCCCGAGGCAATTCAAGGTGTTCTCGATACAAATTCTGTTGAATATGTTCCGAGTATAAAGAGCGATTGCCACACCTCAACTGAGGCAAGTAAACAAGACAAGCCATTTGTTCAAGACTTTGAACTTAGACCTAGTGTCACAGCCTATCGTGATGATAAGTTAAAAAATGAGATATCTTTTGTGAAAGACTTTGAATCAAGACCTAGTGTCACAGCCTATCGTGATGATAAGCTCAAAAATGAGAGAACTTTCACAAAAGACTTTGATAAACTAAAAAATAAAAGATCTTTTGCAACAAAATTTGAGCCAAGACCTAGTGCCACAGCCTATCGCGATGATAAGCTAAAAAAGAAACATTTTACAAAAGACTTTGAGCCAAGGCCTAATGTCTCGTCTTACAATAATGATGCTAAACCAAACAACGAGAAATCTTTTGTGAAAGACTTCGAACCAAGGCCTAATATCTCAGCTTACACCGATGACGTTGGATTGAAGGGAGAGAAGAAGACATTTGAGAAAGATTTCGAGCCCCGACCAAATGTTTCAGTTTATCAGCAATGAGACAGAGAAATGTATAACAAATGCATTATCTGCATTTGAATAAGGTCCAAGTTTGTGTTTTCTACATATGGTATGCAAGTGCTTGAATATTGAATAAAAGTTTGTACTGTTTGGATTAGTATAATTTTAAGTGTTCAATTATTAATGAGTCTTTATCTCTTCATTGTTTAGGTGTCTTGCAAATTGCTATCAAATAAATAAAAAGGAAAAGTTAAAATATTTCGAATTTTCTATACATACTATTGATATTGAATACTTCGATTTTTGATGAACACGAGTATATTACAGTTGAAACCAAACAACGTGTTATTTTTTTTGCTTCCTCGAAGAAGGTTTTAAACAAATAAATGGCAACCTCCTTTAAGATTTGTTTTTCTTCACTTGTTCTCCATTTTCAGTAAAAAAAAAAAAAATTGTATTTTCGATTTTACGCTTCTATATATAAGTTACCTATGAAATTATCATTATTAAAACATGTGTAGACTATATTTTTACAGATTTATCTAAATTGCAACATATAAAGTAAAAGAAAGTTAGCATGAAATAACGTTAAAAGTTTGGATTTTAACTCCTCTTCTAGTCAATGTTTTTATTAATTTGTTATTTTTTTAAATAAAAAAGTTAATTTTGACAAAAATTATTTAGTTGTAACCGTTTTTGTAAAAGATCTTTCTTCAGGTTAATTTATAACCCAAATTTCTTATCTAAATTCAAAACTAGGAGATCGGAAAAATAAGAAAAAAGATTGTTTTAAATATAATATCCAGGTAAATGTGAGGTATTTTTATTTTTGCACAAAGGGAAGACTGTAAAGAAATGTGTAACGGAGAGAGCAAATGTAGCATGATTGTATTTCAAAAGGAATAGTGCTATATATACATTTTGCATGACACCATAGTTGATATTCCTTCCTATGTGGAGAAAATATGTGCATGATGTGATGAATGAATTTAAAATCAAGAGTGTAATTGTTCTCAAATGAAAGAGTTTAAAGAATTGTACAAGGGAGAGTGTAAATGCAGCATGATTATTTTCAGGGCGGAGAGGAACGGGGCTCCTGCCCCGTTTATTTTTTTTATTGTATTTGTTTTAATTTTTTTATATATTTAATTAGTGAATATTATTACTTCTTTTTTTGTCAAGAACGACTCATGTTTTCTTTATAAATGATGATAAATTTTTTCTTCCCTTTTGAAAAAAAAAAAAACTTAAATTTAAACTTAGGTGGTAGTGTGGCGAGGATCATGTTTCTCATACGCTCCCCATACATGCTTCGGGGCAATGACCCCATCCAGTCCCCATTTCGTTTCCAATTAGATTATAATTCCCGTCCCATTCAGAACAGGGTCTTGCGAGTATCGGATTGAATGGAATTTTTGTCATCCCAACATGTACATGTCAGTATTCCATGACGATTATTTTGGTAAATATAAGAAGCTGTTTTTCATTTAGAATTTTAAAAACTTTTATAGATTTATTTAAATTTCCTTTCTCCAACTAAAGAATTATTTTTGTAATATTCGATGAATATAATTGGAAGAATTAAAGTAATAGTGCACTAAAAAGTATGCAGCATCACCTCCAAAATCCTTACCTGGCAAGGAAAAATATGATGCCGCTCTAGCGTACCTTACACCCGTAAAAGGTGTGCTAGACATGTTCTACTTAATTTTTTATAATTTCTCTCTATTGAAGGATGTGTGAAACATTCTCCATTCAATTTTTTTTATAGTTTACCTTCACTCTTTCTCTTTCTCTTTCTCTTTCTCTTTTGTACATACTAGTGTACGCACGTGCGATGCACGTATTACAGTTTAGTTGGGTATTTAATAGCATGTAATGATTTTAAAGTATTTTTTCGATGAAAGAGATATTCTTCCTAAAAGTTCACAGTGTGACAACCATTCGTTAACAGTATGACAATAGCTGAAGAGATGTTCTAGAAACATTGAACAAAGTTTTCACAAGATTTTATAGTGTGATTGTGTGGTTAAATAAAAAAAGAGTTTTGAAAGAATGAAAAAAAAAAAAAAAAAAACACGAGCTTATTTCGACGTATCTTCAATTTTCTTTTAAATTCACCTAATCATGTTATACATTAAAAAAACAACTTATTTAATTATATAATTACGAATGGAAACTTTCTTGCAAAAATAATAAACTACACTTGTTACATTATGAAGGTCAATTAAGATAGTCCATGAATACACCAGCCACCAAGATAGTCCATGAATGTTTTCTGAATTGGGATGAATAAAACACAATTGAAAACCTCTATATATTGGGAACAAAAGGGGATTCTTTTGATTTCTATTTGATGTGGAAATCATATTAATCCCATTAAAAGTAGGAAACTTAAATCGTATTCTATGTGGTTAGCAAAAATTTAATCCTTATTCTATATAGGACAATCCTCAATCAATCCACCTTCAATATTTTACTTGGCAGAGATAATACAAACCCTAGTCTTATCTTGCATATTACTTATCAATAGATGCAGATACTTCCAATACATCAAGTGAGGAAAGATCATATATATTTGAAAAAGATCAAATCTTTACTTGCTTGCTTTCAAGAAGCTCAATTTTTTTCATGGGTCATGCTACATGTACGTAACATTTTACCTAATCGTTTACACCCCACTCACATCAGAAAGTGGGGACCATGGGTCGGCATTTTTTAATACATGTGGGGTCGGCTTTTTTGTGAGGGGGTACACAATTCGGTACCCCCCCTCCTCGGTACAAGGGGAATAACCCTTTTTCATTCCTTGAAATTAATCAGAGCAAAGACATCCATGAATAACTCATACAACAATACTATTCAGCAAATCAGTTGAATTTAATTTTTACAGCTCTGTGACAGCTTACGAAGCCGGACACTATCTCATGGATTAAATTAATGTCATACCCAATCCGATTAAGATTAGATCTTACTGCACTTGCTTAATATTAGCAAGAGTATCAATCAAAGAAAATGCATTTGGTTTGATGCAAGATGTGTAGTAACTGTTATTTTCATCTATTGAACTTCCTCAATAATAAACCCCAAACTTCAGCAAGCATATGAACACAGATGGGCATCATAGGTTTGTAACTCAATCCTTGCTCACACTCAGTTCATTCTTACGCATGGAAGTCATCTAACGGACGGTAGAGACAACGTTCATGAATCTTTTGAATTGTCAAGACTTCTTATCCACTTTCACTTCAAAGAAATTTGGCCAATATTTGAGAAGTAATGGGATGCGAAGATTAAAATCATGTCATGCATAAAGCTTATAAAATGTTTTGAGGTTCAATTGATGTAGTCCACCTAATGATATTTTCCACATTTACCTCTTTTTCTCCTTTTTTTTTCCTGCAGTGTTTTCTTTCAAATATTCTTCAATTTTTTTCCTTGTTGGTTTAGGTAGGAGGCGTCAATGAAAACTCAACGATGTTTCTCTCCTTGTATTCAAGGGTCAAAAAATCTTAATGATATATTCATATTATTAAATATGATGTGATAATTTTTATTTCATCCAAGCAGAAGTTAATCGTTGTATTTGAAGAAGCCATAAATATATGAACCAAAAGATCTGAAAAGTAGCTGTAGCACGAGTAATTGCACAAGTAAAATTATCATGTCAAAGACAAGATATGTCCTACATCATTTACAATAAGCTTTGATGTTTGCCTCTGCTCATCTATGTTTTATGACTTTGCAGCATTGAAATCTCAAGCAAACATATGAAAAAGAACCACTATATTATCTTTAATATTCCGAGAAAACCAATTAATCAAGATAAATGATGCAGCCATTACCATTAACTCATTGATTCTATTGGATATCCAAGAATTAAGCATTCTATATATTCAGCAAGAAAATTGGACAGTTTGGCCTATGAAGAAAATGGTGTTAGTTAGATTACATAAATAATAGAAATAAAAATAAAATATTGTAATGAAGGATATATATATATTACTTATTACTTACCCATTATTTGCACATGGGTAAGTAATTGCTTGAACAAATCAAGGCAATTCACGAGTATTTATGCAGGCACAGATTCTTCTGCAATACTTGGCTCTAAGTTATTGGTTGCTTTTTCAGAAGAAAGTAAAGAAAACTAAGCTCATCAAGATCTGGAACTTCTAAAGTGGTGCCATGTGGAGCTTTAATTGCTATCAAAGTTTAATTCTGACGAAATAAACATACCAATGCTTCAGTAAGAATCTACCAACCAATGAAAGTAGCAAGGAAGAACTGATGTGAAGTACCTGAAAGCAAGGTAAACTCTTGATGTCTTCTTCAGTGACGAAAAGCCACCTGGTGAAGAAGCAACGTAAACATGACAATTATCAACACAAAAGGGAGCGAGCCAAATGATCCACATAATATAGTAAGGAGTGCTTTACTTTTGTTTGTTTTCATCTCTGCTGAAGCCTCTCAATTTCTCTTGCATTTCTCTGAAACAAGTAAAAAGATCAGAAGAATTAACTGACACAAGGGGAAAATTTCATCTGCAGACAACATATCTAAGAAAATAGGATTAAGTATGCATGGATGTTGTTTCTATTTTGAGTTGGGGGAGCAAGTGTGGAGCAAATATTCTACTTAAACTTGAAGTTAGCTTACCATATGAAAGAACGTGTAAGGTAATTATCATCAATTAGATAGCTATCTTGTAAATTCCATTAGAGGCATATAAATTACAGCTCACATATATTAAATAGATAAAGATATACCAGTGTTTGAGCTATTATTGATAGAGAGTACCATTGAAGAGTCACGGAAGCAACTTATAAAACATAGCATACATAAGTTGCCACTTCTACAATAAGAATATAAGGTTATAGTGTACGTCTCTCTTTTAACAGAACACAATAAAGAGGATTGAGTTCTCTTACCTTCAATTGTTGCTATGAGCAGAAGAAGGCAGTCTGAGTTGCGCAAACTACAAATGTATTTGAACAAATTCTAGTTTATCACTCTGATAGCACAAGCAAATTTTATACAGTAAATCATATTATTGAGTTAGAGAATGTAATATGACTATAGGTGTGTCTGTTCCTGATTCTCCACGAATTAAAATCAGAAAAATGAACGTTAGTGGTTTCTGATGGATGATGGCTGGAGGAGAGGCTAAAGCTCATCGACGGTTTCATTGCTGGATTGAGAAGGAAGATCGAGAGGAAATTGGGGGATTGAAAACGGGCAAACAGAAAATATAAAACTTCCTTGTAAATCCTTAGAACGAATTTTTGGTTGTGAAGTCGAAACAATCCTGTTTACCTAATCATCAGGGCCATCATGAGAAAGGTGAAAGCGTCAAATAAGGCAGTATTTGCAAAGAGTTCCTTAAATGCCATTATGAGTTAGGTACTCCGCAGTCAAAGAATCAGTAAAAAAAAAAAAACCAAGTTAAGAAGGGACCAATTAATGTCCCATATCAGAATTTATGTAACTGGTCTGGATGGATCCTTTTCTTCATGTTTTTGCCTTTTTAGTTCGTAATATGGCAACTATCTAATGCCTGTCTGTTTAAAGGTTCAAGCCAGGGGGATGAGGTGATGGAAGCCAGTTCAAGGAAGTAGGTTGCAAATTTTGCCAAACCAGACAGGAACCAACCCATTTACATTCCCAACAAAAAACTGGAGTACGTAAACTGGATTAGGCACAAGATGTTTAAGGTCAACTTCAGAAAGGGAAATATGAATGACCTTTTAAATAGGAATACTGTAAGATCAGCTTAATGATTCTCTCAGTTGATAAATTATTAATCTCCTAAGTCCTAACATAATGTGTTTTGCACCTGTCGTATCAAATTTAGTAACTAAGATCTAATTCCAATGCAAATCTGAATTATAGCGAGAAAAATGCAGATTGAAACACTAACTACACAACCAAAAATTACAGTAAACGTCCGTCTCTTCTTTCCCTTCTTCAACGATTTATCTTGGTTTGGCTTCAGCTGTCTAGAACAATAATGATCCATACGTTCCAGAAGCCAGAAATCTGTGGGGAAAAGATATCAGCATCACCCTGCCGGAAAAAAAATTGTAAAAATATTAATGAAAAGGGTCGTAACAACTACTATTCTAAGATAGGAAATTGATTCATAAAAAAAGAACTTGAGCAAATGCAAAGTCAAACATGTTTAACTCTTGTCAATGCAAAATGGCAAATTAATGGTTAGTACCCTATTTCCAAGGAAAGACCACACATTGAAACAGGTTCTCCAAAAAGATGGATCATAAAATGATAGGTTTCTACACAATGCAGCGACTGGAGTAATTTCTGTTCCGAGCTTGTTCTCACTGAAATCTTATGAGAACCTGTTACTAATCTTATAGCATACAAACAATCTTTTCATACAATTCATGTTTGTCAAGTAAATAACAAAAATGGAAGTGAAAAACAGATAGAAAATGAAAAGAATTCAATATTTAGCCAATAGGAAAAATACAAGACAGCAAAACGGAAGTACCAAAACAATATTTTGACGTGTTTGGCAATCTGAGAAGCTATACTTATAGGTTTTGACGTCCATATATAAACAAAAAATTTATTATTTATCTTTACAGAACACACATGCATACATTTATTTAAAAAAAATATATGAAAAAAACATATTTTGGTGACCAAAAAAGTGCAAAACAACGGTTACACCCCGTTAGTTGTCCATATATAAATAGTTGTACTAAATTCACCCAGGATTTCTTTCCTGATAGAACTTACATCTAATGATAACATTTGACACAAATAATTTGGGACGAAAGGCTGATCTTACACCCATCTCCCTTCATATATTGCCGCCTACGGGATGCCAACATGAAATGCCTTTCCACGGCGACGCAAAACACGTAGAGTGATTTTTGTTTTTGCTGTCCTTCCATTCAGCAACATCCTTCTCTTACCCCGTATATCCCATATTACTTCCTCCGGTTGTAATGTTTAATCCAATAATAATTTGAAAAATCTGAGTTCTTTTTTCCCTGGAATTGGATCAATATGTTTTACCATCCTCGCCCTCTCTTCAAAAATGCAAATAGGGGAATTAATGAAGTTTATACTATATGAGACCATCAATATCTTTTAATCCAGTAGGATGTTTTCTCCCGTACATGTATCAAATAAAGAAGAATTTCAAAAACAATAGAACAAAAACAAAAAATTTAGTTTGAAAGTACTGTTTCAGCATTTAAAGTTATGGCAGGGTATTTTCATTCCTATTTTCAGGTACAGTGGAGACCCAAGAAACAAATGTTCGGTAATAAGCCTGAGCCAGATGATGAAGCAAGGAGTAGCTCTACTTGACCTGTTAGCATTGCAAGAGCATCAAGCTTGCTAACTTGTCCGAACATTTGTTTCCATTACTTCGCATATACATCAGTTTGCAATCCCCCAATATAAGCATAATTGATCTCAAACGGAAAATAATTAACCACCCTTAATGTAACCAATGGTGACTCTCATCAGAAAAACAATTGAAATAGGAAAAGTATTAAAATTAGACTTCAATACTGATGAAGCATGGTCAAGATTATATACCTGCTGGCTGCTTCCAAACTATTCTACTCATCCCCCTTCTGCCAGCTTAAGCCTTCTCGGCAAACGATTGTAGAGGAAAAGAACCAACCTTCAACAGAAAATTAAAAGAGGTTAACTATAGCCATGCAAAATCTAACAATTACATGAACAGTTCTGCTGCAATTCTTAAATGGAACCAAGATGTTCTTCAGGCATGGATGAGTCCAAAGAGAGCTTTGATTGCTTCAACATCTCTCTTCAAAGAATCCTCTCCTTCCAAGTTTCTTTGCAACTACAAAGTATATAGGCCCGTTAAACTTGAACTTTTATTTTACAAAAAAAAAAGAGAGTTTACAAAACATTATGCTCATTGTTTCTTAAATATCAAATCTAATTCCATCATGTGCATTGCATTAGCATACACTCCCACCAGCATTAAAGACCAAGAATTAGCATTGAATGTGCAAACAAAGGACTGCGATTTAGAGAACGAACACAAGCGCTAAATATTGAGAAAATGTGTTTCCATTAACGCTGGACAAACTAATGTTATAAGGAGAACATTTCTTCTCAAACATCTAAAATAAAGTTCATATTGCATTAGTATGCGCAAAACACTATTTACGGTCATAATTTGATATCCCAATTCCCAGCAATCAACAAAAATTATTAATCATCTTTTCCATTAGAGACTCCAACACACTCACCATAGAATGACATTCGAAACCGAACAAATCAGACTTTAATCTAGTAATTACAGAGTTCAATCGAGCAATAATTCATTAATTCTACAACTGTTAATGCTCAAAATTCCTGCACACTCTAATACCTTAAAATCTTGCAAACCTATTACTACGTACACTACCTCTAAACACAATTAATTCACTTTCTTTCAAGAATTGAGAAATAAACAATTAATCATTTGAAACCCACCAAAAACAAAGGAACTATTTTTTTTTTTTTATTTAAAAAAACAATGAATCTCAAGTGAAGTTAAAATTTTTCCCTTAACTTCTCTCATAATATTAACAATTGACCGATAACAAAATACTATGAAACGATTTACCTTTTTTTATTCTAAAATCTGGGGAGAAGGCGGCTTTGTTACGTCCTCCCAGTCGTCCTTTAAAGCATTCCAATGCATCCCTAAGCTTCTTTAGAAGATGTCCCTCCAATGAAGCACCTCTCTAAGTTTAGCCTAAACTTCAGAAAGAATTTAACAATTCAATTAGTCACCAATTCTCATCTACTGAAAAATGAAATGATAGGAGAAAGAGAACCGAGTTCCTATCTATTTAGCAAATACCTTGATTAAACGACTATATAAACACTTAACATTTAGCACTTAAATGAATTGGTTTTTGCATATATGATTTTTTACATCCGCCTGTAGTATGAATAACTGAGCACCAAATTGATTGCGAAACAAGAGCAATCTGTCAATGGTTTAAAAACCATTATTTCCAAATTTCTTCTTTGCTGAAATAAAGGATAGTGGATCAGCTGGGACTTTAAATTTACTACATTAAGCTATGAAGGGATTGATGATTTACACCACGACATTTCCTATCGATGTTTCAAATAAAGAACATTGATTTTAAACTGTTTTGATCTACATGCCACCAGAGCAAGAACTTGGTTGACTCTAATGTTAGCCCTTGCAGCCAACGTGTGAAAGCATTTCAAACAAACTTGACAGGGGTCAAAATGCCTCAAAATATGCCACGTTATGTGAGACAAAATACAACCCGAATCGACGGTTCCAAGATTCTGGAAATAAAACACTCCAAGGCGCTCTGCGACAAACTAAAATTGGTGCAGCTCAATAAGATAAAAGAATCTCTTGTCCATGACTCTTTAGCTGCTAAAATTCTATATCCCCACGGAATGTGAAACCCCTTTTCCAAATAGCAAAATGGTATCTATATTTTTGGTTTCTTTTCGTACCAAAAAACCCCTTGTGCTACACAGGACAGACAACAAAAAATAGAATATATATGACCAGAAAAGTATGGCCACCTTAAACCCCAGCATCAAAGTTTAGAAGGTGCAAACACTTGCATATTTGTGTGTAAAATTGGTTATCTAAAGCTTCATCATTTAAGTTTTACAAAATATTGCAAAATCATTGCCCAATGTAAAATCTCAAAAATTTCAAATGTTCTAATTTCTTTTCTTCTAAAAACAATCCAAATTTTATCTTTCTAAATAAAGACCAAAAAATGCAAGCGAATCACATAGGATTCAATTAATTACAAAAAAAGAAATCGAACTCATATCCAAGTCAAATCCCGAAAATCAATTAGCTCAATCAGTAATTAACATTTCAGTCACAAAATTTAGATTTGTTAAAAAAAAAAAACTGAATTAAGAATGGGATTTGAATTAGTGTCGAATAGTCCTCAGCAAAAAGTAGCTAGATGACAAATGAAAAATATCGAAGGGAAAAATAAGAAGCATTGCCGCAGCAGCATATAAGAACACCTGAAGTCGCACATGTAAAATGGGACGGACAAAGAAGGAGGAAAATCATATGTTAATGTTGTAACATGGTTATTTGATTCGTCAACCATGTTCGAATTTTGAATGGAAAGGGAAAAAAAAGGTTACCATTTGAACCAGTGGTACGTTCAAATCCACCGTCTCCGCCTTCAAATCTGCTGGTTGCCACATCGGAGAAGGAGAATAATTGCTCTGCTAACCCATCCATTACATGGGTGTGGGATTTTCCTGGTCGGATTCGCGCCTGTGTCGAGGGATTGAGCGCGGGAGAGGAAATGAAAGTGAAAGTGTTAGTGAAATGCGGGAGAGTCTAGGTTTTCGATTGAGTGTAGAAATGGGGAAAGAGTGGATAAGAGATCAAACCTCGGTTTCGATTGAGTGCAGAAATGGGGAAAGTGTGCTTCGATTGAGTGCAGAAATGGGGAAAGTGAGAAAATGGAGCAAACGATTTTTTTTTGGTAGTGATTCATGCCAAAACGACGTCGTTTCAAAGGACGAAATTGTGAACAGTGTTTTTAAAACTGGCTCTTTTATTGTATAGGGATAGGGATATACCACAATTAGTGCAATGCATAGTCCCATCAGAGATGTTCTTCTCTCAATCTCCCGTTTTGTTTGATATACAATAATACATATTATTGCATTTGAGATACTCTTCAGTGTTGGTTTACCGACGGGGAGAGAGGGGATTGAAAGAGTAGAAGAAATAAATTACTCTGCTTCTACGAAACTTTTGTTTTAAGTGTTCATTTTCGCCTCTTGTTAACGTGTTAATTTATTTCTTAGTACAGCTTATTAGAACTTTATTAAAAACTTGAACTTTATGATCTTGTCAAGATCTTCATGTCAAACCATCAAGAAACTGAATTAACGCGGAACATACCTTAATCAATTGATTTCTGACTTGAATAATAAATCTTGAATCTGGATCTGTAAATTATCAGTTTGGTTACTTCAAATCTCCATCTTAATTCCTGATTGTGGGTTTTATGGATCTTCCTCTTCATATGCTTTCTCTTGTATTCTTGTGTTGATGGGATGCCACAAAGAATGAGAAAATCACCATATGAATTGGGGACCATAACCCTTTATATATTTCCATATGTATTCGGCCCATCGTCAAATACAAACCCTAATGGATCCGGTCTCTACACATATAGTCCGGTCCACACTTTAATTAGATGCTTAAAGCCCAATTACTTAATTCCTTATTAGATCACTTTAATTTTGGGCTTAACTTTAAGATAGCATTTATACACAGTTAATTACATATGTCGGCCCATCACGGGAAATTAAATAATTTCCCAACAATCTCCCACTTGGGCCACATATGCTACCTTATAAATGTGTATAACCTTATGAGCTCAAAACTTTTGCTATCATAACCAAAAGCATCTCCGAACAATCTCGTCCATTGATTATATCAACATAGGATCAAAGCGGTCTTCGTTATAAGTAACATAACTAAACCCATCAATGGTCACGTATATCAATACAATCAAATGACATAGATCAAGTGTGGATGTGTAGTATGGAAATTACATGTAATGTGATCTAAACATGCATATTTCCAACTGGTCCTGCCTTATTCCTTAATACCTTATGAGATCAACCATAAACTTTAATCAGAGTGGAACTGAACTGAATACTTTATTTCTGAAATGAACTGAATGTGCACAATCGAAATTATGTGTCAAAAGACAACATCCAAAATACAAACTCCCACTAAACTGGCATATCATCAAAAGATGCAACACCCATGTGAGCACCATGCTCATGAAAGACCTTGGGTGGTAGCCATTTAGTAAATGGATCCATATTTATAGAGTTTGTCATTATATACTTTATAGAAACTTGACCACTCTGAATTCATTCCTTAACAATTAGGAACTCAATGTCTATAAACTTTGACATCATCATGTTCCTATTGGAATACAAGACTATTATTGTCACAAAATAACTTAAGTGGTCTTTCATTTCCATCCAAAATATGCAGCCTAGTGACAATATTTTACAGTCAAATTCCATAATCAAAATCAGAACATCCAACGATCTCCAATTGGTCTGATTTTCCTGAATGTGATCATGTAATCCTTTGTTCTCTATAGATACCGAATAACCTGGTGGCTGCTTTCCAAATTTCCATCACAAGTTAATTAAATATCTGCCTAGCATTCCAACAAAGAATACTATATCCGGATGTGTGCTATCCCGAGTATACATTAAATTCTCAATTGCCAAAGCATAGAGAATCTGATGTATATCCTTTATCTTTAAATTTATCATTGGGGCATTAATTGAGACTAAAGTTGTCTCCCTTAATTGTTGTAGGGGTATTACTTGATTTTCATATCTGCATTACAAATCTTTTAAGAACCTTATTGATACAACTCTTTTGTGGTAATCCAAAAATACACCAAGAATAATTCTTGTGTATCTATATCCTTAATACAAAAGATGCATCATAAAGATTTGCTTACTCCCACTGAACTTGTGATATCCACAATCATCAATTGAATGTATCTCGAAACCAAATGAGATAATTATTTGATAAAATTGTGATACCTATTCGGGAAACCAGCTTAAGCCTATAGATGGATTTCTTTAATTTGTAAACCATCTAATGCAACTTAAAACCAAAATATGTCACAGAAGCCATAATTGTCGTAAAAGAGTTTTCATAGAAACCGAAGAAAAATCTCTTTATGCATGGCATCAATCCACTCTTTAGAATTATTCCTTTGCATGGTTTGATGAAAGTTGATTGATAAGTCATTCTTTCGTCAATCCATGTCATCCTTATTTTCTTGGAGAAAGACTATAAAGTTATCCAAAATTGTCTTTCTTCTTTTATAGTGGATTTCCTTAATGACATTTGTTCTTGAGGTTGTTGAGTTTGTTTTTCTGGAACAATCTCTTGATTTTGTATGGGTGATTTTGTAATATTGTCTTGATCCAAAATTGCTTCTTGAACAAGATCTGGAGCAAGAATTTGTCCCTGAACCAAATCATTGTCAATTGCAACAGAAGGAATATATAAATATTCTTCATCTAAGACAAAATCATAACCTTATAACCTTATCTCCACTCACAAACTCTACATCCTCAAGAAATCGAACATTTCCCGTTTCGAAAATTGACCTGGTAGTGGGACCTTTAAAAATTTGTAACCCCTTAACAATTACTTTACTTGGAACTTTGTTGAGACTTTAAGCTGCAGTCTTTAGTGCTTTAAACCTAGGAGGATCCTGATGTACTGTGGGTAAATTCCACATTCCTCTAGGAATATTGCAAAAGGTCCTGGACATTGTTCTCCTGGTTCCTTATATCTTTCATAGTATTCACCACTATGGTAAGATTTGACTTGTTACATTCTTTTACTGAGTCGATTTTCGAACTCAGTCTTGTATGCCTTGAACATGTCCAGTGTTTGGGATTTCTCATAGATGAAATATAGGTAGCCATATTGAGAAAAAATCGTCTATGAACTAAATAAATGACTGTTGACCATTCCAAGAAGCCGAAGGGAATGATCCACAGATATCCGTATAAATTAGTTCTAAGACATCCGTAGTCCTATTGGCATCTAATCTCCTTATGTTTGTTTGTTTTTCCCTTAATTTACTTAAGTCTGAAAATATCAAGGGAATCAAGAATTCTTTCTGACACAAATCTTTCCATTCTCTTTTGAGAGATGTGACCTTATCGTTTGTGCCATAACAAAGCAGAATTCTCATTGGTTAATTTATGTTCAATACCACGTGAATCCAAATACAAGGTTTCTTTATAAGAGGCAACCGTATTAAACAAATATAGGTTATCGTAACCGGATAAAGAACTGACACCCACAATATTTGAATTAAGAAAAAGATCAAACTGACTATTCCTAATTGAACAAGAGTAACCAAAGTCGTCCAATGTAGAAATAGAAACCAAATTCCATCCAAAAGGACGGTACCGTAAATGTCTCTTTCAAATTCAAATAATAATCAGTCTTTAATGATAACCTAAATTCCGTAAAGCCTCAACCTTAACTGATTTGCCATCGCCCCGGATAGATGAATCTTTCAAAGATCAATTGGCTTTGGCAGCTCAGACAACCCCGCATAAACACACTTATGTAAGTGGTGGTACCGAAATTTATCCACCAAGTGTGTCTTGGCATTGACATTAAATTTACCTCAAAACAAACCAATAGTGAGAAATGTACTTTTCTTTACACGTCAAGCGTAGCATTTAGCACAATCTCTCTTTATATATCCCAGATTTTCACAAAATTTACAACTAAATTTATTTCGCTGTTAATTTTGAACCGAACCGAATGCAGCTTTCTTATTCTTTCTTTTCTTTAACTTGTCCTTAGAGGTACTAGCCAAGTGAGCACTTTCAGTCCTTTCTTGCTTCAGCCTTTCTTCTTCTTGCACACAATATGAAATGAGCTCATATAGAGTCCATTTATCCCTTTGACAGTTATAACTGACCTTGAATTGTGCAGGAATAGAAATTAAAACCAGATGCATGAGCAAATCATCAGATAGCTCAAGCTTTAGAGCCTTTAAGTTTGAAGCAATATGAGACATCTCCATAATGTACTCCCGAATATTTCCTTTGATTTTATGCCTTAGTGAAACTAAGTATGCCAAAAGCGTACTAGTTTCAACCTTATCGCTCTTTTGCAAAGCGTTTCTTCAATTTCAACAAGAAATTTATTGGCAGTAGTTACCTTATCGGACACAGCGCCCCTGAATGATTCTGGAATACTACACTTCATGATCATAAGACTCATGCGATTTGAACAATCCCACTTATTAAAGTCCTTGTTTTCATCAATAGAACTTTTATCCGTAAGTGCAGCGGGTTGTTCGGTCCTTAACGCAAGGTCTAAGTTCATGCAGCCAAGAACGATCATAACGTTCTCTTTCCAGTCCTTAATAGTTGGTTCCATTTAGCACAGGAATGGAGTTGATATTGGCAGATATTGCAGAAGTTGATGGATTAATTGAATAGAGAACTAATACTTAATCTACATGTTCACATAAGAATCCATATTAAACAATTAATCAATTCAAATAATGGTAAACCCCATCACAAGAGACCGAGCACAACATTGATATTTAGTCTTTGGACAGAAATATCAACTTGTAAGTGGTACTCTTGGTGTAGTAATCAAATATTGACAATAAACCATGTCAAACAATAAACCTATCTTTGGACCGATTTATTGTTCACATAAAATAAATCCTTATAATTGTCACATATTTATTACCACAGGTATATAAATAATTCGGCCAAATATTAACCTTCCTTTGGGCCGGTCAATACCCGCATGAATTACGTACACACAACCTTTCTAATATTCCAAATAAATTAATCTAGGCAAGAGAGGTCACTTTGGTGACATGTTGCTTCAATCAATTCATTTAGAAAAATTAGTAATCCAAAAGAAATACCAAAATTTGAATTATAATTGTTAATTGTTAATTCTTTTATTTTATTTTGAAAATTTAGGGGCCTAGGGTAAATAATACAGAACTTTAGGGACCCAGAAATAATAATCCAGAACTTTAGGGCTCAATAATTAATTATGAAAAACTTTAGGAGTCAAAAAATTAATTATTCAAACTTTAAGGATCCAAAATTAATTATTGAAAAAAAAAAAACTTTAGGAGTCAATAATTAATTATTGAAAACTTTTAGGGATCCAAAAATTGATTATCCGAAACTTTAGGAGTCAATAATTAATTATTGAAAACTTTTTGAGTCAAAAATTAATTATTCAAAACTTTAAGGGGCCAAATTTTAAACATTTAAAACCTTTGAGGCCAATAAGAACAAAATCAGAAACTTTGAGACTTTAATTACAAAATCAGAACTTTAAATGGCCCAAAAAAATAATTAATTTTAAAACTCCAGGGGCTGAATTATTAAAATCCATAACCTTAAGGCCCAACTTGAATGAACTTTAAACTTTAGGGGCTGTATAACCAAAATTGCAAACTGTAGGGGCCTAAACATTAAAATTAAAACTTTAATGGTCCAAAATAATTAATTTTGAAACTTGAGGGACTGAATTATTAAACCCGTAACTTTAAAGGCCCAATTGGATGAATTTATAACCTTAGGGGACTGAAACACCAAAACCTTAAACTTAAGGGGCTAAATCCTTAAAATGAAACCCTAATTTGAAATTGCAGTCAAGGACCTCAAAACTTCAAATTTACAACCCAAGCCCCCGCCCCCAAAATTCATCCAAAACCCTAATTTTCAAAATTTAACAACCCGGGGGCGGGCTCGCCGGCGCCGCCCCCCAAAATCCGGAGCAGCCGCTGGCTGCCCACGCAGCTCGCCGCGAGCCGCTCCACGCAGAAGACGTCGCCTGAAAATCTGCATCGGCACCGCCGCTGCAGAGAACAAGACGAAGGGTCGGCTGCAGATAACGACCAGCTTCACGCCGCAATGTCACATACAAAGACGTTGTTATTACATCGCCACGTTATTACAAAGAATAGCAAGGCCGTAATAATACGACGCCGCCGGCTCCGGCACGGCGACGGTGGCTCCAAATTTTTTTTTTTTTTTTTTTTTAAGAAGCTGAAATTCTGAAATCTTAATAATCAACCGAATAATTTTTTCAAATTTAATAAATCTAAATCCGAAGTTATTAAATTTGAAAATCATAAAAATATACAAGAACCAAATTAAAAAATACTTGATTCCCAATGATTTAACATGAATAGGCTCTGATACAACTTGTTAGAACTTTATTAAAAACTTGAACTTTATGATGTTGCCAAGATCTTCATGTCAAACCATCAAGAAACTGAATTAACGCGGAACATACCTTAATCAATTGATTTCTGACTTGAATAATAAATCTTGAATCTGGATCTGTAAATCATCAGTTTGGTTGCTTCAAATCTCCATCTTAATTCCTGATTGTGGGTTTTATGGATCTTCCTCTTCATATGCTTTCTCTTGTATTCTTGTGTTGATGGGATGCCACAAAGAATGAGAAAATCACCATATGAATTGGGGACCATAACCCTTTATATATTTCCATATGTATTCGGCCCATCGTCAAATACAAACCCTAATGGATCCGGTCTCTACACATATAGTCCGGTCTACACTTTAATTAGATGCTTAAAGCCCAATTACTTAATTCCTTATTAGATCACTTTAATTTTGGGCTTAACTTTAAGATAGCATTTATACACAGTTAATTACATATGTCGGCCCATCACGAGAAATTAAATAATTTCCCAACACAGCAATTTCTTTTTTCGCCTTCATGTGGGTTGTGGTGTACGTAAGAATGAAACGGGAGGAAATAACAAATATATGAGTATACAATGGGGTGAAAAAAATGTTTTAGAACTACGGTGGAACAAACAAAATCATGGTGATAAGATAACGACCACATTAATCCCACTCGAAACTACTAATCCTATTATTTATTGATTTTTTTTTTTTTTGGTTAATTATTGTTAAAGTAGCAAATAACATTTTTTCTTCTTCTATAAATTGTTTGCATTCTGCTTACCAAATCATTCATAAAAGAATTTTATTGTGTAGGAATATCCTTATACTAGCAAGAAATATAGAGGGAAAGATGAAAGTAAGCGTCGCTCTAGTAGGACTTTTCTCACTTGCCATAGTAAGTTCTTCGACTGAGTGTGAAGTTTCAATACATCTATCAATAAACCGAATGGAGTAGCAAAAATTATTTATGCAATCGATTTTGACTTCTTTTTTTTTTTTTTTACACTTTATTATTATGATAAACTGAGAGAGATGATAAACCGTGTCGGATAAAATTGATGTAAAACTGAAGCTATATTCATCTGAAGTCATGAGGCATATATATACAATTAACTAAGCTAGTGAGCTGTAAATAACTAACTATATTCTAACTAACATGTAACTTACTAACTAACTAACTAACTATACAAACTGATAACAAATATTCAGTAATCATCCGGCTTCCAATCTGTCACACTCCCCCTCAAGGTGAACATATATATTATGAATGTTCATCTTGTTAATCAAATAATAGAATTGTGCCGGATGTAAAGCCTTTGTAAATGCATCAGCTAGTTGATCCTCTGTTTTCAAATATTCCAATCTGATTGTACCCGATAATACCTTTTCTCTGATAAAATGACAATCCAATTCGATGTGCTTGGTTCTCTCATGAAAGACTGGATTTTTGGTGATTTGTATAGCTGAAGTGTTGTCACATAAAAGAGTTGCTGATTGTATGCTTTCCAAACCAAAATCTCGTAATAGAGAAATTAACCAAATGATTTCACAAGTAGTTGATGCCATAGATCTATACTCAGCTTCAGCTGAGCTTCTTGAAACAACGGTTTGCTTTTTGGACTTCCAACTAATCAATGAATCTCCTAAGAATATGCAAAAACCTGTTAATGATCTTCTGGTTTCATTACATCCACCCCAATCACTATCTGAGTAAGCTCTAATCTGAAAATTTGATGATGCAGAAAATAAGATCCCTTGTCCAGGTGCTTTCTTGATATACTTCAGCACCTTATATGCTGCCTGTAAGTGAATTTCAGCGGGCCTATCCATGAACTGAGTCAAAATGTGAACTGCATAACAGATGTCTGGTCTAGTAAGAGTAAGATACATCAGCTTTCACACGAGTTGTCTATATCTGGTTGCATCTTCAATAACCTGATCTGAATGAACCAATTTATGATTCACCTCGATTGGTATGTTGCTAGGCTTAGCTCCCAGTTGTCCAAATTCTTCTAGCATTTCTAATGCATATTTTCTCTAGGAAACAGAAATCTCAGACTTTGATCTTGCCAATTCAAGGCCAAGAAAGTATCTTAAAGTCCCTAAATCTTTGAGTTTGAAAAACACATTTAGCTCTATTTTCAGCTGCTCAATTATTGAATTATTATTGCTAGCAATGGCTATGTCATCGACATAAACCAATAAAGCCACAAAATCTTCTCCTAATGATCTGGTGAAGAGTGAATAATCTGATTTTGATTGCTTAAATCCGAGTTGCATCAAAGAATCTGTAAACTTTATATTCCATTGCCTCGATGCCTGTTTTAGACCATATAAGGATTTTTGGAGTTTGCAAACTAATTTTTCAGATTCACATTTCTACATTATGTTACCTTGCATCATGTTACCAGATTTACTTCCCTTCCCTCCCCCCCCCCTTAATCTGGTAACCTTGAGGAATTTCCATATACACATCCTCCTCCAAAGTGCCATTAAGAAAGGCATTATTAATGTCAAGTTGAGCTAAATGCCATCCATTAATTGCAGCAAGAGAAAGAAAAACTCTAACTGTTGTATGCTTAACGACCGAGCTAAAAGTTTCTTGGTAATCAAATCCTTCTCTTTGATTGAAACCTTTTGCAGCAAGGCGAGCCTTGTGTCTTTCTAGAGATCCATCTGAATGATACTTGGTTTTATAAACCCATTTGCATCCAATAGCTTTGTGTCCAACAGGTAAAGTGGTGATGGTCCAAGTTTCATAGGCTTCTAAGGAGGCAAGGTCAGAATTCATGGCTTCAATCCAATGATCAAAACACTTGGATTGCTCAAAGGTCAAAGGGTCAGGAAGTGAAGAAATGGATAGAACTAGTTGTTTGAAGAAATTGTATGAAATGTGACCTTAGATTGGATGAACAGTGACACTAGAGGAAGATGGAAATTGATCTTTGTTTTGAAGTGTGCTGTGATAATCTTTAAGGTATGATGGGGGTTTGGATATTCTGGAACTTTTTCTGAGTGAATGAATATAGGTAGAGGCGTCTGAGGTTTGCATTTCAGTAGAATTGTCATTGCAAGAATTGGTATTTGTGTCTGATGAATGCTGGTCAAATGAAGTGGGAAAAGAAGAATCTTGATTGGTATAATCAGTGATTGTATCAGGAATATAAAGAAAGACAAAGTTAGGAAGAGAAATTTCAGAATTTGACTTTGCTTTTAGAAAAGGAAAAGATGTTTCATGAAACTCGACATCTCTGAAATAGAAGATAGATTTTGAACCAAGATCATACAATTTATATCCTTTAATTGTGGAAAAATATCCAATGAATACACAAGATTTTGATCTAGGATCAAATTTTCTTCTATGATGAGCAAGATTTACAGCAAAGGCTAGACATCCAAATGACCTGAGGTGTCAGTACTGTGGTTTCTGTTTATATAGAAGTTCATAGGATGTTGAGCCATTTAGTATATGAGTTGGTGTTCTATTGATCAGATATAAGGCAGATCTAGCAATGTTGATGATGTGTTGATGTTTTCTTTCGACAACACCGTTTTGTTGAGGCGTGTAGGGACAAGATGTTTGATGTATGATTCCATGAGAATTATAAAAGGTAGGAAGAAAAAATTCCAACCCATTGTCTGATCTAATGATCTGAATTTTGGATTTAAACTGAGTATGAACAAAATTATGAAACTGAGGTAATATGTATGATACATCTGATTTGTGTTTCATGAGGTATGTCCAAACGCCTTTTGAGAAGTCATCAACAATGATGACAAAATAATGGTTCCCAGAAATATCAGATTCAGAATAAGGACCCCACACACCAACATGTATAAGTTGAAATAACTGTGTAGTTTTATTGATATGAATTGGAAAAGGAAGCCTCTTTTGTTTAGCTCGAGGACATGTAGTACATATTGGAATTTCTGGACTTATTACATCAGGAATGAGAGAAGAAATCTTATGCATAGATAGATGTCCTAATCTATGGTGCCATACATCAATGGTCACCTTACAGTCAGATTTACATTGAGATACTACATAAATGTCTTGTAAATTTGAAGGAACTATAGAACTTGTATGAGGTTGATAGGATTGTTGTAGGTAGAAGAGTCCTCCTCTCATTTCAGCCAACCTAATTGTCGTCCATAAGGAAAGGGCCTAGATAAAATAATGATGAGACAAAAAGATGAAACACAGTTGGGATTTGAGTGTTAGTTTGCTAACAGACATTAGATTGAATGTGAAAGAGGGCACAAGTAATACATTGTGCAGACTTAGTAATGGATTAAGAATAACCATCCCAACATGGCTAACTTGAATTTTGTTTCCATCAGGAAGAGAGACAGATAAATTTGATACTGAGATGTAAGAATCAAATAGGTCTAAGGAACATATTATATGATCAGTGGCCCCTGTATCAACAATCCAAGGTATCTCACTGAATTTTGATGTGAAAAGTGTTTAGAGTTTATTTGTGTTTTTGTGAGAAAAGATAGAAAAGACATCACCTGCACAATTGATTGAAGTTGAAGAAGGATTTGAAGTATTAGCATTGCCAATCGTGTTCTGATCAGAGATGAGAGCCATGAGTTTTTGAACATGATCCTTGGAAAGACCGAGATTCGATGCTTGAACTCTTTGAGTATTATCTTGAGCAACATAAGTTTGATTGATAGTTCTTGAATTCTGATAAGGCTGCTTTGATATGGTAAACTTGAAATCTGGTGGAAATCCAATGATCTTGTAACAATGTTCTTTGATGTGTCCTAATTTTCCACAATGATAACATATTTTATCTTTATCTGGATTTTGTCCTCTTTTGACAGCCATAGCAGCCGCCCCATTGAAATGTTGTGACTGAATCAGTAAACTTCTTTGATTCTCTTCCCTCAAAATCATATTATATACTTGATCTAGGGATGGAAAAGGCTTCATGATGATGATCTGTGATCTGATTGCCTGGTAGGACTCACTCAATCCGTTGAGAAACTTAAACACAAGATCCTTTTGAGCTTCTTCTGCAAACTTCTTAAAACAATCCTGATCGCATTGCCCACAAGAACAATGAGGCAACGGACGAAAACTTCTCAATTCTTCCCAAAGACCATTGAGCTCAGTAAAATATTCATCCACTGATTTGGTTCCCTGTGAAATGGAACAAATCAAGCTGTGTAGATGACATATTCGTGAATCATCAGGTTGAGAAAATCTCTGATTTAACTTTTCCCAGATCTGATTTGTATCCTGAATGTAGAAGATTGTCGATGCAATAGACGGTGATAAAGATCTCAAGAGTCCATGGAAAAAAATAAAGGGCTGGAAGAAGCAGGTTTAGTGATAGTACCATCAAGAAATGCTGATTTGTTTCGAATTGATACAGCCAAGAGAAACGACCTTTTCCAAGAAGAAAAATTCGTTGATGTGAGTTCAGGAAAAACTAATACAGAGCTGTGATTTTCTGAATGATGTAAAAAATAAGAAGATGCAGGGTCCTCATTAGGATTATGTGATGTTGCAGTCGCCATTGATAGAACTTGAAAAGGCTAAAGGTTTAGCTCTGATACCATATGATAAACTGAGAGAGATGATAAACCGTGTAGGATAAAATTGATGTAAAACTGAAGCTATATTCATCTGAAGTCATGAGGCATATATATACAATTAACTAAGCTAGTGAGCTGTAAATAACTAACTATATTCTAACTAACATGTAACTTACTAACTAACTAACTAACTATACAAATTGATAACAAATATTCAGTAATCGTCCAGCTTCCAATCTGTTACAATTATTTCATCATTGCTTATCTTATAATTTCTTGATTTTCTCTACGAGTTTTCCCAATTCGCAATGACTATCGATGCACGGAAAGATCCAAAAGGGTACGGACAAGAGGTTGTGAAAGATCAGCCCATGCCGAAGGCAATTCAAGGTCTTCTCGATACAAGTTCTATTGAATATGGGAGAGATTGTCTCACATCCATGGAGAAAGGTGAACGAGACGATCCCTCTATTCAAGACTTTGAACCTAGACCTAGTGTCACAACCTATCGTGATGATAAACTCAAAAGCAAGAGATCTCTTGCCGAAAACTTTGAATCAAGACCTAGTGCCATAACCTATCGTAATAATGAACTAAAAAGCGAGAAATCTTTTGTGACAGATTTTGAACCAAGACATAGTATCGATGATAAACTAAAAAGAGAGAGATCTTTTGCAACCAATTTTCAACCAAGACCTAGTGTCACATCATATCGTGAAGATAAACTAAGTAGTGAGAGATCTTTTGCAACAGATTTTAAACCAAGACCTAGTATCACAGCCCATTATGATGAACAACTAAAAATCAAAAGACCTTTTGCGATAAACTTTGAGCCAATACCTAGTGTCATTGCCTATCTTGATCATAAACTACGAAAGGAAAAATCTATCGCACAAGACTTTGAACCAAGGCCTAATATCTCTTCTTACAATGATGATGCTAAACCAAATGGCGAGAACTCTTTCGTGAAAGACTTTGAGCCAATGCCTAATATATCAGCTTATAAGGAATAAGGCAGAGAAAAGTATTAACAAATGCATTATCTGCATTTGAATAAGGTTCAAGTTTGTGTTCTATAGTATGCAAGTGTTATAATATTTCTCAGCCTGGAAAAAAGCATAAAAAAATAAAAATAAAAATAAAAAACTTGAATTAGGGTGATTGAATAAACTTTTGTACGGTTTGGATTTGTGTGTTCAGTTATGTGCATATAATAAAGTTCTTTTGAGTTCTAATGTGGAGATAAAATTGCGATGCCTCATTGTTAGTGACGGGGTTAATTTCAAATTCAATGGGACATAAGTTAACTATATATGAAAGTTTTTTTTCAAATGACGCGATAATATATTAAAATTAAATTTTTTTATGTATTTAATTAATGTTTCCTAGTCAAATTTTAAACACAAAATGAATCATTCCGACAAAGTTCCACTACCATTTACAACTCGCCTCATAGTTCTCGAAATCCACCTAGAATGAACTCACAAAATAGTTCTGAGGGTGTTTGGTGTAGATTAAAATTAGATTTTAAGTGGAATGTGATAGAAGTTTTTGAAATGTGTGGTTGAAAAGATTTGGGACCCATGAAAGATATAGTTGATATTGATTGTTTGACTTTAACTTAAATTAAAATCAGATTAAAATCTGGCAAACAAGCCACTAGTATTAAAATTAAATCTTCGTCTACCCATTATATATCACAACCCCAAATGCTGAATCTACTCTAAGGTTGTGTTTGAAATGCCTTTTTTTCTAGCCAAGTTGGAAAAAGAATTCCATTTTCCCATATTTGGCTTGTTTGGTTGTCATTATTTTCTTGGCAAAAAATTTCCCCCCACCCCCTCACGCGCCCATTTGCCTGGTTTTTAGAAAATTTGATTTCCCACCTTTTTGGTGGGAAACCTGATTTTTTTTTTTTTTTTTACAATAGAAACAAATGTTATAACCAATTGTGTAAAAAAAAAAACACTTTAATTGACAATTTTCATATAAAATAAAGTCAAACGAATACTAAACTTTGATTTTAAAAAATGATTTCTTAGGAAACAATTTTTTTTTTTTTTTTTTTTTGGCAATGGAAACAAATTTTATAACCAAATGTGGAAAAAATTATTACTTTAATGGACAATTTTCATGTAAAACAAAGCCAAAGGAACATAAAATTTTAAAATTTTTCGGTGGAAAATGGCTGGAAAGAAAATGAATTTCAAGGAAAGTAATTGTCTAAAAATTATTTTGTAGGATTAATTAAGTGCGTTTGATTGATACGAAAAATTATATCAATCAAACACACTTAATTAACCCTGCAAAATAATTTTTAGACAATTACTTTTCTTGAAATTCATTTTCTTTCCAGCCATTTTTCACCATTGCAATCAAACGTACCCTAGTATTAACTTATTTTCTCTAAGCGTTTGAATCAAATTCCATTTATTAAAAAATAGCATTTTTTGTGATTTCAAATGGGCATAACGTTAAATGCATAAAGAAAGCTATATATAAATTCATCATATTCAAAAAATAGCATTGAGAAAATTACCTTGGATTGTGAAGTATGGGACAAGATTGGCATAAAAGGTCATAGGATTGATGAATAAATACTTGAGGTCGTAAAATTTATATGTTAATTCATCACCATTGTTTTATTTAGTCATGTTTGATAAAAAATAAAATTTAGATTTTACTCTAAATTAAAATCAACAACTAATTTTAATCATACATTTTATGGAATTCATAATTTTTCAACTACACGTTTCATCAACTTTTATTAATCTACTAAAAAAAATCAGATTTTAATCATCATCAAATAGAAGCTTAGTGCGTGCTATCTCTCTCGCTACATTTTGTAATTAAATTTTTATTTAGGGAAAAGTGAAAATCTTAATTTCAATGGGAGCCTGGGACCCACTGACCGCCACATTCTTCCTTGATGGATCATTTTTACTATTGAATTATTCTTCTTGTACCGGGGGTATACAACCCCCCTGACCGGCCCCTCACAATAGGGGGGCCCACAATTTTAGACTACAATCTAGGCCCGCCCGCTGACCCATCCGGGTCGAGCCCATGCGGGTCACGGGTCGCGGTTCGTTCCGATTTGACCCGTATGATTGTATAAATAAAATTATAAAAATATAGAATTTTTCATATTTATAGCAAAAAATATATTTTTTTTGTTAAATGTAAATTAAGAATTGAACAAAATGATAAATTCATAATTATATCAAGAAATTTTTACATAGAATTGAAATTTAATGTTACATGAATTATTTAGAACTTTGCAAACTTAAATTTAACTTAAACAAATAACAACTACATCAAAATGCATGTCTAATTATTATTATCAAATATTTATAGTATAAGTACATCCCAACTAGGTTGGCACCTACTTTTACTATAATTTATAGTTTAAGTACATCCCAACTAGGTTGGCACCTACTTAACTATAATTTTTGTTTTCCAATCAATTTTCATGAATTGCAAGATTTTTGAAATTTTCAGCAATATCATCAATAATTTTATCTTGTATCCTTCGATCCGCGAAAATCTAATCGTTCACGCATATGAGAGCTTCCAAAATATCTTCTTTAAGTTTAGATCTTCTTTCGTCCAATACCCTGTTACCTGCACTAAAAGCAGACTTGGATGCAACCATTGAGACTGGAACTGTTAGTAGATCTTGTGCCATTTTAGATAATACAGGATACGACCGCTCATTTAATTTCCATCATCCTAAAATATCTAATTTATCCACTTCATCTTCAAGTATTACACTATAATGATCAAATTGATAATATCTTTCTAATTCAGCAGGTGTGGTATTTGAATTTGCAGTTGAAGTTGTAGATGATAAACCAAGAATATTACGTTTCTTAGCTATTATGGAGAAAAAAGAAGATTTGCCTTTCGAAATTGTACTAGAGTTTGTAGAAGAAGAAATATTTTCATTGTTACCATATTTAATAAAATAGTCGTTATACATTTCATTTATAAAAGTATCCAATTGTCGATTTGTAATATTTATGTTAAAAGCTAGTGTATCAGAAAGTGATTTTAAAGCACAATGAACACCAAACAACTTAATGCGAGGATCCATTACAGCTGCCAGTGGAAAAATTAGTGGCATGTTTTCATAATATTTTTTAAACTTTTCCTCCATTGAGTAAATAATTTGAAAGAAAAATGGATCGTCTCTAAATGATGAAAAACTGCGACAATTTCTACTAATTGTAAAAGTACAAGATTACTAGTTGGATAATAAACTCCAGAACTAACTTTTGTTGCCTTATAAAAAGGTTTCAAAAATTTCATAATTTGAAATGCTTTTTCCCAATCCGAATCAGTTATATAAAATTGACTTTGCTTTGAATTAACAAATACATTAATAGCATTAGTATAGCCAACACACGATTTTAACATTAAAAATGTTGAATTCCATCTATTAGGAATATCGTCAACAAATTTTCTTCTTCTCAATCCAAGATTTTTACAAATTTTTGCAAATTCTTGTTGTCTAGAATCTGAATAAGAAATATAATTAATAGATTCTCTAATTATACTTATTTATGGTGTTATTAATTTCAAACCATCTTACACAACTAAATTATATATATGACAAATACAACGCATGTGAAATAATTTAGAATCATATAGGGGTCTAATCGCCCTAATTAAAAGCTCAATACATGCATTATTAGCACTTGCATTATTAAATGTAACACTAAATAGTTTATTTAACACACCAAATTCATTAAAAACTTGTAATAAATTTTCACACAAATTTACACCATTATGTGGATATTCAAGTAAATGAAAAGCAATAATTCTCTTATACAATAACCAATTATTATCAATGAAATGTGCTGTAACACAAGCATAACTATTATGATTTCGTTCAGACCAACAATCAGACGTGAAACACATAATTCCGT
Source organism: Fraxinus americana (assembly GCA_035079005.1). NCBI lineage: Eukaryota > Viridiplantae > Streptophyta > Magnoliopsida > Lamiales > Oleaceae > Fraxinus > Fraxinus americana. Next base: position 9,474,612 of record CM068714.1, read on the forward strand.
CAATTTTTTTAAGTTCATTTTTTAAATTCTCAGTCATTGTATGAAATAATTTCATAGAATCAGAACGAGCAGTATTTCTACTTACACTCCTGTAAGAAGGTTGAATGTACTTTTGCAGGAATTTCTCAAAATACTGATCTTCTGCAAATGTGAAGGGCATCTCACGAGCTGCTAAAAATTCCGACATCCCAACTCGCATTTGTTCTTGCGAATAAACAAAATTAGTAAAAGTGACTGATCCATTAGCATTAGTAAAACCAGTAATTTGAGTTTGTCTAGGATCCAAATGTCCTGTTTCATTTAGATGTTTCTCTTTGTGTCTCCGTAGTGTGCCGGTGTCTTGACCATATCTCCAGACATAATCTTTTTTGCAGATATTGTATACTGTTTTTTCATCATTTTCATTTACTGTAAAAATTTGACACACCTGTGATGTTTGTTTTTTTCCTTGATGATTGAGATAATCTAACTTCTACAACATTATCATCTTCTAAATTTATTGGGGAGCAACTATCATTGAAAATAGGATTTTGAGACGAAAAATCGTGAGAATCCAAAATATAGTAGTATTAAACAGTTTAGTAGTAAGAAGAAAGAAATATAATAGAGAATCAGAGATGATGATAATATTTGTAGTTGAAAGACGAAAATGAAGTGAACTTATAGATGAAAACGAAAATACAGTTTACTACCAATGAATTGAATTTATAGATGTTGAATATATTATTACCGTTACAATTTCGTACTTCACAAAAAAAAAAAATTAAAATATTGCATGCAGGCGTGGCCTGCAATTTTTTTCGGCTTTTTTTTTTTTTTTTTTCGCGGGCCGCTAGTTAACCGCGGCCTGTGAAGCCTCAACCCACGAAACCTGCGGGTCACAACTTTTTGGCCCGTGAACCGCCCGCACGGGTCGGCCCGTCCGTCTTGACACCTCTAATGCTACGTGAATATAAAAGTGGATATAAAACTTGATATAATATCACATTACATTTTATCATTGGATAGATTAAAACGTAATTAACTTTTATATCAAAACATCTACTGTCACATACAGTTATGTCAATCTTTCTGACAAAATAGCTTTATCCTTAAGCAAATAACATCTTAAAACGAAAAACATTCAACCTTCAAAAATTTAGAGCGTATTTGATTGACTTTATTTTTCATGAAAAATGTCATTTTTTTCACCAAAATTTTTATTTTTTGAATGTTTGATTGACAATATTTTTTATGAAAAATATTTTCCAACTTTTGATCACGTGGCTATATTTTTCTCGAAAATAAGAAAAATATTATCTTTAATGAGTGATTTTTTTTTTTTTTTTTTAAAGGTAATTCACTCACTCTTTCTCTCCCACATCTATCAACTCTCTCCCATTTACCAACTAATAAAAAGTGAATAAGTATAATAATTTAATTAATAATTTGCATACAAATAAGTTTTAAATAATTGAATTCTCTAGAATTTATTTTCTTTTTATGCAAACTTCATACTCGCATTCAAACGTATTCTAATTTTTATCTAGTTTTCTACATAAATAATTGAGTATTGTGAACGTTGGATCTCGACTAATGTAAATGTTACATTTGAGTAATAAGTTGAAAGGTAAATAAAGCCCACTTATGAAAGTGAAAAATATTATTTTATTAAAGAATATGTGGTTGAAAATGAGAATTGATTTATTGTAGAAAAATTTAGGTTGTGTTTGATACCAATTTTTGAGAAAATTTTGATTTGGAATAGTGATTGATGGAAGAATGAATGGTTAAAAAGTAAGGAGAATTTTTGGGTTTATGTGTAATATTATTTTATTAATAAAATGTGTTGTTGAAATGAAGAAAAAGAAAAAAATGAGAATGAGAATGTGGAAAAAATGAATGTCAAACAAGCCTAACAAGGGCTTAATCCCTTCCAAACAAGGCCTAAGTAAGAAAATTTAAACGTCGTGGTAAAGTGAAATACATCTAATTAAACACGATTCTATTCAATGTCATGTGAAAAGCGTCCTATATGTAACCCCATTTTGTTTTGTTATGTTTGTCACTTTATTTGAGAATGGGACTTCCCATCGAAACCGTTAATATACAAGACATTTAGCAACGGTGCAGATGAAAAACCTCACGCGGTCTCACGGAATTACCGTGGACCGCCTTACAGGTTAAAACAACTAAAGAGATACAGATACAAACGCTGAAACGCATACATCTAGCCCATAAGCTGTTGAAGAATTCGCTCAAAAAGACCAGTGAGATGGAGGAAAAGCTAAGAGACTCCACAGGAACTCCGCCGCCATCCGCCACTGTAACTCAGTCGAAGCCTCCTGAGGCTCTGCCCTCGGAGCAGCCCACCTCAAGGCGGAGAGGCGGTGGCCACAAGCGGAAATCGGCCTCCATTAACAGTGGCGGTGGTTCAACTACTCAGGCCATTTCCTCCAAGCGCCAGGCCAGAGAGAAGCCATCTCCAGTGCCATTTCCTCTGATCCACCACAATGGACCATTCACTAGGGCGCGGGTGCAGCCGAACAACAACGGTATGTCGGTGGTGGAGCCAACGGAGCGAGTTCGCATAGAAACCTCGATGAAGAAAGAGGAGTCGATTGAAGTGATCGAAAATTGGGAGGCTTTAGAGGCGAAGATTGAGGCTGAGTACGAGGCCATTAGATCGAGAGATGCAAATGTCCATGTGGTGCCTACTCATGCTGGTTAGTGAGTTTTTCTTGCATAATTTAGTGCTAAGGGGATTTTTTTAATTTTCTATTCTGAGCAGTGAAAGTTTAGTGATTTAGAGAAAGATGCAAATTATTGTATTTTCTTAGTGTAATGTTCCTCTTAAAGCTTCATTTTCAAGCCTTTTGGAGATGAAGGTGAAATTTTGTTTAGGGCTTTTGGTTTGAAGTACTACATCCTCTCTCCTCGCCATTTTGTTTGTTGAAATTCTGAAATTTCTTGTCAAAAGTTCAGAAAACGAAAATCTCCAAAGAGCTCCCAATTTCAGAATAGACATAGAAAACAATGTTCTCGATCAAGGGTGTAATCTTTAAAGGTTTATCTATTTGGGTATAAAATTTTAACGGGTGTTTTCTAAATAAACTAAATCAATTGTTTAGATCAATAAAATGCTATCACATTGTACTAATAAAAAACAATAAATCAAGATTCCCTTATTTAAATTCTTCTAATTTCTGGGTTCTATTTGTGTCACTACATCTTCGAGAGCTATGAAGTTTGTTGTTTATCTGTTAATCTAGATTATATAGTTCTTCTTTCATACAAACAGGGATATATATCTTACACTGCAACTTCTATTTGTCTATTGCTTTATGGTTTATAGGATGGTTTTCATGGGAAAAAATTCATCCCCTGGAAGAGAGAATGCTTCCGTCTTTCTTTAATGGGAAATCTGAGAGTAGGACTCCTGATATATATATGGACATACGGAATTCGATCATAAAGAAGTTTCATTCCAATCCCAATGCACCAATAGAGTTGAAAGATTTAGCTGAACTCACAGTTGGAGAATTGGAAGCTAGGAAAGAGGTGATGGAATTCTTGGATTATTGGGGTTTGATTAATTACCACCCATTCCCATCCAATGGATCTGATACGTTGGGTCCTGATTCTGGCGCCAATGCCAGTGCTGATGCTGATGAACCAGGAAAAACAGATTCTTTAGTTGAGAAACTCTTTCGCTTTGAAACAGAGCAATCACGGACTCCAGTTGTTCCCAGAATTAACCTGGCAACACCAGCTATGTCATCTGGATTGGTTCCAGATAATGTCGTTGCCGAAGAATTGATGAAGTCTGATGAGCCTTCAGTCGATTACCACTGCAACTCCTGTTCGGCAGATTGTTCTCGGAGACGCTACCACTGCCAGAAGCAGGTTTTTTGTATTTTACAGTACTTTTGCCTTGTGTGGAAATTCTTTAATCAGCTAAAGAATGCATCTTCCAGGAATGTGCTTGAGCTTTCAGAGCACAACCTGCAATTAGTCATTACATTTGTCGTGTCCATTATTTTTAGATGTCATTTACTTTTCAATGGTTATGGAAAAAGTGTTGAAACTAAAAATCGGCTAGTTTCGTCTGGTTGCAGCTTAAATTTTTGTTCCTTAATGCCAACACACTTAAGCTCATGTACACAGACAAACTTTTGGAATCTTATAGCCTACTAGCAACTACCAGGTTCTGTCATTTGGATATTCAGTGTTCAAATTTTTGGTGTCATTTAATTAGATCATTGTTTATAATCAACAAACTAGTGAACATAAGAAAAGTGACAAATTGAGTTGAAACCTCCACAAAATTAAAATGTGGCACAACCTAATTAGAGAAAATTGTGTGTTGCTCTACTCAAAGTCTGTGTGCCACTTTCTTATTGTGCATCAGCACAGCAATATATATGTCTCCATTTCTTATTTCTACATTGTAACTGACTCTAGATAATAGTTGCTTGAAACTATGTCCAGTAATTTATCAAAATGGGTCATTGCTGTGTGGTACTGGAAACAGAGTTGCTTGTCAGAGACTGGTAATACAAGTTACACGTGCTAATGTTGATGCTTCAAATGTATTTATTTATTCTTTTTTTTTTTTTCCAAAAAACAAATGATTTGTTTCTGATAAGAAGTAAATCCTAAGTTTTTTCTTTATGATTGAAATTGAGGAAGTATGGTTGTCTAGATTGATTCTTTCCTTTCCTGTTTTTTTATTCTTGTCAAGAAATTTCTGTCTGCTAAATCCAATATGTTTACAGGCAGATTTTGATTTATGTGCTGAGTGTTTCAACAACGGGAAGTTTGGCTCGGACATGTCCCCATCGGATTTCATTCTCATGGAGCCTGCTGAATCTGGTGGTGCAAGTGGCGGAAAGTGGACAGATCAGGAAACTCTTTTACTCCTTGAAGCTATAGAAATTTTCAGAGATAACTGGAGTGAGATTGCTGAGCATGTAGCTACGAAGACCAAAGCTCAATGTATTTTGCACTTTGTTCAAATGCCAATTGAGGATGCATTTTTCAACCATGGTGATGAAACTGATGCAACTCCTAAAGAAAATGGATGTCCAGTTTCCGGCAATACTGATACTTCAGCCTCTAAAATTGACCAAGAAAAAGATACTTCAGCTCCTAAAGACATCATTGAGAAAACAGAAAGTCCAGGCGATGCGAATGACAATCAGTCTTCATGTTGTCCCATGGAAATTTCAAAGCCAGATGAGGAGGACAACAAATCCGATGTTGAACCAGAAGATGGGGAGAGCTGTGCACTGAAAGCACTCAGAGAGGCATTTGAAGTTGTGGGTTCTCATCCCTTGCCTGGAGAAAGACTATCATTTGCTGAAGCTGGTAATCCAGTGATGACAATGGTAAGTTTGTTTATTGACTTTGGATGCCTGTATGGTGCTAGTATAATGACTACTTAGTCTTGGTTTTGCTTGGAAAACCAATTGCAAAATACTTGCTCGAAGAAAAAATGGAGTATAGTATATGTTTTTTTTAAATTCCTACTGAATGAATCTCATGAGGTGTGATATCTAATGTACAACCCCATTAAGTAATTATTATTATCACATTGTCTGTCACGGGCCATTTATAAATGAACTGGTTGGACCAGTTAGCCCAATTGAACCAATGCCTTAACTGGGTAATGGCTGTGCTGAGTTTGATTGACGTGCCTATAACAATTGATAGGAAAATATTGAGTTCTTTTCTGTTGGCATTTAAATGGTGAATTTCTCTCCTCTAGGCAGCATTCCTGGCACGATTGGTGGAACCTAATATAGCTGCTGCATCAGTTCGTAGCCTTCTAAAATCGTTGTCTGGAAATTCCAGCGAGCAGCTTGCTGCAAGGCACTGTTTCCGATTGGAAGATCCACCAGACAACAATAAGGAGTCAGTTGACTCGGAAGGGTTTGTGAACTTCTTTATCATTTTTATTGCCAAAAGAGTATGAATACCATGACTAATGTGAACACAAATTTGCAGAGCAGCAGCTGAAACCATTGGGCTGCAAGGTCAAAAGAACGAGGACCTTCATGCTGAAAAGCAGAAAGTAGAAAAGTCTGATCCAGTAGTCAGTGAAATCAGCTCCCAAAATGATGATGATGATAACGAAAACAAGGATTCTGCTACAGAAGAACTGAAACTTGTACTCTCTCCCAGTAATGAACTTGCAGACAGGTCTTCTGATACTGGGAAAGAGCCTGAAGAAACGATCAATCAAGAGGAAGGCCATACTGCCCCAGTTATTGAATCAAGTAGCCCAGATTTGCCAGATGAACAATCAAAAAAAAATGCAGAAGAATCAGCTATTTCAACATCAATGGTTGAGCTTCCTCCCAATGCTGCCAAAGAGTCAGGGAATGGAGCTTCAACGGTGGGCACTTCTCAGACTAAAGATCCTCCAAAAGATGGAGGTAAATTGTCGAACTCTGGGAAGGAAGAAACCGAGCAATTGGTAGCACCGAATTCAGTGACTGAAAAAGAAGAAAATACAGGTGCATTTCAAAATTTTCTCTACCATGTTATTTAGGGTGTGTTCAGTATAGATATAATCGGATTAAAATTGAAAAATTAGCCGTTATTGTTGACTTTTATTAGACGAGTGAGATCCAATAGCGGCTATATTTTCAATTTTAATTAGATTTTAAGCACAACCAAGCACGTCCCTAGTTGCTAGAGCTTATGTTGATAATTTGAAGAAAGAAAATCTCGGATATTATTTATCGCTAGGTAGTGTTTGATTTCTTCAATGTGAAGAGTTAAATGTAATTTGGTGTCAACGTGTAAATTCATTGAACATGGTCCATTCTCTAGAGTCTAGACTACACTGGATTTTTGGGTATATATCAAACGGAATCCTTGCCTGGTGTTATATATACAATTAATGGGGTTTAAATAATTGGCATCTTCACTTTTAAATAAGGTTGTTTTGATGGATATTATTGAGGAAAGAATGTATTTTAAACAGTGATACGATGAAAAATATGTGGTTAAAAAGTAAGGAAAAGTTATTGATATGATGAAAAAATTATTTTATTGGAAGATGTGTGGTTGAAAATGAGAAATAATATATTTTGAAAGAATGTGTACCAAACGGGGGCTAAATTTGTCATCCAGTTCGCTTGTTCAAATGTATGTCCAAACAACTCGCGATTGAATATTTCCCTGTATTGCTAACCCCAGGTATAGAGGAAGCAAAAGAATGTGGTCATGACAAGAGAGAGCCCTTAGCTAAAGAAGCAAAGGAATGCGATAATGAAAATAAAGAGAACTCAGTGACCAAAGATCATCTTCCTATTGATAAGTTAAAGCGAGCTGCAGTAACTGCTGTATCTGCTGCAGCAGTGAAGGCAAAGCTCCTCGCAGACCAGGAAGAGGGTCATATTCGCGAGCTTGCTGCATTGTTAATAGAAAAGCAGGTATTCTCATATCAACCAGCATTGCTTGCTTTTCTTCTCTTGTTAGCAGAGTTGCAAAGGAACTGAGCGGTTTGAAATGGTTAATTTTGGTTCCCTTGCACTTCAAAAGCTTGTTTGACGTTTTCGTTTTTGTTGATAATCTTGTTTCATTAGTTTCTTTATTATTCCTTTAAGATGTTAAGTATTCTACATTTTTCTATTCTTATCAATAACATGCATGTGTGCTAGTAAGTGGTTTTGTGGTTCTATGGTGAGTAATGTGTTTTACCTGCTTGATATTTTGACATTGTTGTAAATTGGATCGAGGTAGACTGATATACTTCTGTCAGACATGAGATATACTGCATTTGAGGAGGGAAGATATTTTACCTTATAAAATCATTTGAGAGGGGAGATCAGTTCATGAGCTCAGCCCCAGAATAGTTTGCAAATTATGTCTTAATTCGAGCAGGACTCCTGGTCTTCTTGAGTTCTAGCTACATTCTAGCTCTCTTTGGACCTGTAAGATGAGCTTGAGCATGCTAAAGCTCAGCTTAGCTTATTTTATGTCCTATGAGTGCAATTCTTCTCTGACCTGTAGACGTTCTTGTTTGCAGTTACACAAGCTGGAGACCAAGTTGGCTTTCTTTAATGATATGGAAAATGTGGCAATGAGGGTCAAGGAACAATTGGATAGGTCAAAGCAGAGGCTGCTTCATGAGAGAGCGCAGATTATTGCAACACGGCTGGGCATGTCAGCTTCCTCAACTCGTCCTATGTCGCAGTCTTTACCACCCAACAGAGTTCCGACTGTTCCGAACTCGGTATCAAGAACCTTTATGGGTATGACATCCTTAAGGCCTCCAATTTCAAGGCCGATGATGTCAACAAATCCTACTTCAGGCTCGTTTACGTCAGGAACAATGACAGGAAATTCCATGCAAACCAACTCAGATAAGCTTTCCTTTGTTGGCAGAAAGTAGATTTTACTCTAGTAAAATTGGGAATGTGTTTCTGTCTGAGAACCAGATGTTTGCTATGTATCTTCTACCGAGTGAGTATTTTCCATAAATGTGTCTAGTCTAGTTTTCAATTTAAAAATGGAAATTGCGAAAAACTGGAAGTGCTGTTATGGGAACTTGACAATTTTACCAGCTCAATATAGTTAGATCCGAGGGGTTTGGAGGAGAACTTATATATATATATGACACAATGAAGTATCCATGACATGGTTGGAAATTTGCTAGAGCACCTCCAAAGTTGGAGCTTTGACATTTCATTCTTTTTCCTTTTTCCGGTGTATGTGCGTTGGTGGGGAAACAGATTGCTCGAGAGGAGCTCTTTTAAGTTTCTCAATAGAACACCCTGAGAGTGCTATTACTGCTTCAAAGAGCTCTGTGTTTGATTCAAGTGCTGTTGCAACCTGTTGGTTTTTTCCTTTTTCTGCAACTGTTATTCATGAATTTGCAGTTTGATTACAAACTTTTCAGCTTGGTGGACGGATCTTTCCTCTAGCTGTACTAAGGTCTAAGACGTCCAAAAGTCCGGGAATTTGCTGCAAACGCGACAATTACACCGAACTTAAAGACAAGGACTGCAACTTTTGTTACCAATCATTTATTGCATTCCTGTGAGGGAGGAAAATTATCCATTAGATGCTAATCTTCTACAGCCGATTGATGCAAGTATAAGAGAGAGCATCGTAGAGGCCGACTCTTTTACTTGCCACAATGGTTGAACTTGAATTTTTTACAATTTTCTAGTCAAGTAGGTAGGGAGCTTAACTTGTATGTCCAATGTATAGCTGTTGTAGATTCATATTTTAATGTGTTCTATTCAAAAGTGATTTTCATAAAGCTGCAAGAAATGATAAACAGCTTACCGTATGTCTCTAGTATTACTGTTACGCTGTGGTTTTCATATTCAGAGTCTCGCCTGTGGGTTCTGACAGTATGATTGCATTGGGAGTTGATTTTCTCTATTTGTTAAGTTGAAGCTGTTGTGAGTTGTGACATGGTACCCTGAGGGGATGGTTTGTAGCTGTGGGTATTTTGGACTTGTTAAGGTTTGGGATCTTAGACAGCCTGGAAACGTAAACAAAAACATCAAATAGAATATAAAACGGTAATTCACCTCTTTAGATTAAATTCAGCAACAACCCTGAAATGTTTAAACTCAACAGGAAAGTCATCTCTTTTACAAGATGTAGGTACATGGAACTAAATTCTAAAAGGATACATCACGGGCAACGGTGACTGGTAATAAACCAGCTAACGGTTATGCATGGGGGCATCTTTAACTGTAGGAAGAGTCAGTTTACAAACACACAAATGGAACAGAAAGAGAGAAAGATATGCTAGCAAGATGTTTGCAAACACTAGTTTATACGGTTATGCATGGGGGCATCTTTAACTGTAGGAAGAGTCAGTTTACAAACACACAAATGGAACAGAAAGAGAGAAAGATATGCTAGCAAGATGTTTGCAAACACTAGTTTATACACCAGTTCTTAATAAAGCAACAAATCTCGTAAAACTCCATGAAAACAAAGCAGTACAGACATTAGCAGTCACTACGGGGGTATCGTTCACTCCCCTATGAAAACATTTGTATACAGATGTAGCCCCAGAATAAACAGAAAATAAGAGCCAAGGATTAGGATTGAGATTGAGATTGTTGAATCCTGAACCCTCTTTTAGCAATCGCAACCAGTTGGTCTTTGCTGACTACTGCTTCCAACGTCAATTGTGTCAGGCAAGTATCTTCATAACATCAAGAGTTCCCCAAAAAGGTGTAAATCAACATGTTAGTGCAATTATCATTATCAATTTTAAAGTACAGGAATTTATTGAGATAAGAAAATGATAATTTAGCATCACTTAAACCCACATACATCATTGGAATTAAATTGAAGCAACTGAGCAGCATATTAAGCTGATTATTATGTGCAAATACTTCATAACAGATATTATTTTATGTAAAGTTTCCATCCGTGGACTTCAAATTAAGAAACGTAAGATTCACAAGGGAGTAAACCAAATTGCAAGTTAGCAGCATAAATTCTACCAGAACGAGGCAAAAGCTTGGTGCTCTGTGTTTTTCACCCAATACTCAAGTTGCAATCACCAACAGCAATGGGACAGAAAATTCAGATATTCATTGAAAGGACCACCACATTCAAACTATATTCCCTGAATAGTGACATCTCACTAAACCTATGTGCCAACCACGTCATTGCTTCATCTATCTAATGCTAGTATGTAATGCATCCATGGAAAACCAAAACAGCATTCAGAATGATACATCGTATCTGAAGTTTTTCCACCTCAAACTACCAACTTCATATATTAACAAGCTGTGTTTTTTCTTTGAAAAAAACATATAGAGGATGTTTGGTAGAGATTAAAATCGGATTAACATTGAAAAACTAGCCGTTATTGTTGACTTTTATTAGATGAGTGAGACCCAATAACGGCTATATTTTCAATTTTGAGTGGGACCCAATAACGGCTATATTTTCAATTTTAATTGGATTTTGAGCCGTACCAAACAGGCCCATGGTATGATCATTTTTGCAGTGCTTAACCTGGCCAATTTATGTCTCAAACACAAACATGGATAACGAACATATAGACGTCAATAAACATGTGTACGAGTATAGAACTCTTATACGTTACTTGGCATATAAAAACTACGTTGTAACTCATAAGAGTTAATAAATATAATCTAAAGTAAATATTTTCCTCTCTATGATTTTAGGGATAATAATTGCAAGAAATAGATAGTGGCGACTAAATAGACTTTCAGAGTGGTTCAACTGCATTCTAACTTTACCTTGCTTCCAAAAGTAAACCGGTTTAGTCTAAAATTTAATAGACATAAACTGCACTAAAGAAAATTTTTCAAGTTACTAGACTAAGTTCAAGGAAAACTACACCACGTTTTTCTTGCCAAAACCAGTTTCACCTCTTTTGGAAAACTACGTTCGTGCATGTGTGTGAATTGAACTATTAAAAATAGGAACCAAATATGGCTTTATGGCCTTTTTGTACTCACATTTCTTCTTCTTCACCACTCTTCAGGGCATTCTTTGCAATGACCTGGAATGCTTCTTCAACATTGGTGCCTTCCTTGGCAGACGTCTCAAAGTATGGGATATTCCCTTTTGAGGCACACCATGCCCGAGCCTTTTTCTCGGATACCTGCAATGAAGCAAATAAAGCGTTGTCTTGTCATCCATCACAAAAAGAACAGTTATTCTAATTATTAAAATAAATAAAAATTTCTTAACAGAAGCAAAAACTTTGAAGAGTTTCCCCACCCCCAACTCCCACAACAAGCTACTTGTTCCTAAAAAACTTGTGATCAATTACCTAAATCTGTTTTCGTCCTTCCATTCAAACGTGTGCTAAAACAATCCAATGAAATCTATTTCTTCGCAACCAGATCAAACCATGTAAAATTAAATGTCTCTCTCCCTCTTCCAACCTGTTCTATTAAGATCTCATTGCTCTCGCGACATGAAACTTAATTAGGTCTTCACAAGATCTGCCCCAATCATTTAAGTCGTCATTTTCACGCCACCTCCATGTGTTGGTGGATATCTTTACATTGTATTTTATCCATTCTCGTACATCTGGAGATGATCTTGTCCTTTGTCTTCTTCTATTTTTATCATGGTAACATTCTATCCAAAAAAATCCAACACTCGCTACCATAGAGTGTGACTCCTAGGTAACCAATCTGTAGAACTGTAGAACTGGCCCTTTGACTTGGTAGGTATCTTCTAATTTACAAAAAATCCCTTCAACATTCTTCATATCACCCGACGCACTCTAATTTTCTGCATTGCATCCTTTTCAAGTACTGCTTCCTTATTAACAATCAGACGTAAATAGTAACATGATTGCACTTTAAGACAATATGATCCAAAGTTATGATGGCATTGTTATCCATATTGGTACACATTCTACTTATTCAGTTTTAGTTCTACTTGACCTAAATCCTCGAGATTACAAAATTTGCTTAATGATTACTTGCAAAAGCATATCATAACAGCCCCCACCCTAGAAAAAAAACATAAAATGACTATAAACAAGAGAAATGGGAAAGAAGATTACCACTCTACTATTTCCACCATCCACATCAACCTTGTTTCCAATAACAACAAATGGAAAATTCTCTGGATCCGATGGACTGGCCTGCAAGGAAAATTTCAGACTTAATAGTGCTTTTCCAGTTTCTTCAATGTCTAGAGAGTAGTCCATAAAAGTGTCATTCACATCCCAAACTAGACTCCATTCGTTTCGTCAATAACCAACCAAATTGAAAATTTTCATAGACCTTAAAACAATATAATTGCACGAGTAAAACAAGACTGTGTACATAAAAAATAAATGCCGTGGCCCATTGACCAAGTATACAGTAACCATTGATATTTCTCCAGTGTCACAATGAAATAAATTAGAAATTAAGAACTTTGTGAATAACCAAAGCTACATATTGGAAGGTCATGGGTCCTCCTTTGGCTTTTATTGGTCAACAGTTATGCTCTGGATACTAACTATGATGCACGAACACTTCTACAAGGATGGTGAGAAGGCACCGACACTCTATGACATGGGTCCAATAAGCCACATGCTGCATTCAATTACTTATATTTTTGAAATTTCTAATGCTCGAGGGATACTTAGGAACATTCCTCGGTCAGTACAAAATAAAGATCTAAAATTCCCCCGACTTGTCCGCATCCTAATTTTTTGAATAATCGTGTGTCGTGTCTTTACTTGTCCCGTCTAAGTTTGGTCAACATCTTCCCCTGGCCTTTAATATGTGTTGCACGAACACTTCAATCAGAACAATGTGTCCACGTCCGACACATGTCGAATACCGACACTCTTCCATGATCATTTTTCATTCTTTTTCATAAATATTATATTTTAAACACAAAGTAAATAATAAATAAGTGTTCATATTTAATAGATTTCAACCAAATAAAAATTAATAACAAGTATAAAACTAAAATTATCCTATACAAATGAAGAATTTTAAATAATTTAATCAACGTATTGACAAAATGTGTTATTACTTTTTGAAAAATCGTGTGTCGAAGTCGGTGCATCATAATAGAGAAATCTAGTCATATACTTGAGCCAAGGATGCAGACGGAAATTATTTAGAAAATGGTGCATATTTTACCATTAAAGAAACAATAAAAGTTGCATAAACCAAACCTACAACAAGATAAGGTTCATCAAGAAGGCGCAAGTACAATAAACGGACTCTAAAAGCACAGCAAGAATATAATGATACCTGAATCAAGAACTCTTCCCTCCAATTGTTTAGATTATCAAAAGATTTCATCACATTTACGTCATAAACCAGAACACAGCAATCAGCGCCGCGGTAGAAAGCGACCCCAAGACTCTGAAATCTTTCCTGGCCAGCTGTATCCCATATCTAATTTAACAGAAGATCTCAATATTAAAGCACAATCAAGAAATTGTCCTAAGAAAGACCAAAGTGCATATAAACATTTTTAGGCAAAAATGACAAGGTAATTGAAATAATTGTTAACCCATTAACTACAGCATTGTCCTTTTTAAGTTGTTTAAGATGCCATTTTTCCTTTTCTTAAGCTGTTTATGGACCTGAAATATGAGTCTATATAAGTATTTATCTTAAATCAAAATTATTGCTTTCTCCTTTAACAAATGCTCACAAATTTCACAAGATTGACAATAGAAGCATTAGTGGTGTCACCACATCTCCAATCACAGAGTTTTCTTTCATCTCTTTCCCAGTTTAACTAAGATAAAACAATTCAGACCATGCATATTGTTGAAAGATCCTAAACCCGTCAAACAAAGAGATTGGAGAAATTGGGACTTGTAAAATGAATGCTATGAATTGACTGAAGATTTTAATGTTCCAAAACACAACTTCATTTCTAGTCTACAGAATATAAAAGAAAAATCTTTCATTACTATTAAGGGGTTTTTAACACACTCCTACTTTCCTCACATGCATGGGTTTCTTGTGATGTGATTGAAGTTTGAATTAGTCATTTTTTATACCACTGTGCAATCAATTACTCTTGTATTTGATGAAATTGTGACTTGTGCAACTTTATTGGGAAGTGATGCCCTCGTTTACCAAATAAATTATGAAGTGACTCTAATCTCAAAAGTTAATAAAATATCTCAACCATTTAATGAGTGAGAACTCTAGACCTTCATGTTACAAAACAATGCATGGCCTCACAAGAGACCAAAAACATAAATTTTATGCGTCTTACAAACTTGGGGCAGCTAATGATACTATAACTAAACTCTGAACTGCCTGAAACAGACATTTACATGTGGGAGGAAGACTCGGAAAATACAGAGAATGCAGAGCATAATTTTGCAGTTTAACAGGCAAGAAACTTTGGAAACTACGAAAAATGACAACAAAATAACAGAGAACCATATTGTTCATGTATGTAGAAGTGTTTGTGCAGAAATTTCCTTTAGTCGTAGGGAGAATCAATCTTTTTTCTACATTATTCCCTTTGTACTTTGATAGACCTCCCATCCATTTCACCTATTCTAGATGAGTCAAGAAGGATGGAGAAGCAGCTGGAAGGAGGAAGTAACTGGAATTGGTTACAAGGACAAGTGGGAGGGAGGGCAATATATCTGTTAGGGGAAGTCTATAAATAGGAGAAGTAAGGGAGGGATTAGGGGGAAATAGAGAGTAGGAAAGGGGAGCTAGTTTTACTGTCCCAGCCTTCCATATCCAATTTTTATCTCATTTTACTGTAATCTTTTCAAGCATTCAATCAAAATCTGCTTATTCATATTCTGTCTATATCTTTCCAGTTGGATTCCTATCATGCTTTTGGTGTTTGTCTGTCTGCAATGATGTCAATAATCTTATCCAACTAAAAACTTCTTTTTTAAAAAAATCCAAGTAGAGAGGTAAAATAATGAGTAAAAGAATATCAAACATGACGAGTAAAGTAAGTGCCAGGTCAATGCAACCCAACACAAGAAATCTAATATTTTGTTATAGGTTTACGACATGCAATAAACATCTTCCATTTTATAAATAGGAAAAAAGGTTCCATCATTAAATTGTTACTCAATTAATATCATCATAAAAAAACTTTGAACTACCTCGAATGGCATTTTAGGTTTCAAGTAAGAATAGAAACTTAAGAAAAACTGCAAAATGAAAAAGTTAACAGTCTAGGGGGCGAAGCTAGGATTGAAGAGTTGTGGGGGCAAATTTCATAAAATTTTAATTGTGGGGATAAAATTAACAACTATAAGGAATTTTTTTATAATACTTGTGCAAAATCTTGGATTTGAAATCTGTCACTGGTTAAAACCGATGCTCCTATATGAATCCAATATCCAACAGTAAGCAGACATCAACATATTCCCTTTGTGCTTTTGGTGTTTGTCTGTCTGCACAGACGTCAATCAGCTTATCCAACTAAAAACTTACTTCTTTTGAAAAAAGATCCAAGTAGAGAGGTAAAATAATGAGTAAAAGAATAACAAACATGAGAGTAAAACAAGTGCAAGTTCATTGCAACCCAACACAAGAAATCTAATATGTTATAGGTTTGTGACATGCAATAACTTCTTCCATTTTATAATAGGAAAAAGGGCTCCACCATTAAATTGGTACTCAATTAATATCATTATAATGAAACTCTTGAACTAACTTGAATGGGATTTAGGTATCAAGTGAGAATAGAAACTTAAAAAAACAGCAAAAAGAAAAGGTTAAAACTGAAGCTCCTATATAAATCCAATACGCAATAGTAAGCAGACATCAAAAAATGCTAAAATATTGTCTCGAAATGATATTGCTCCATCAAATGAGTTTGACTCCAACCTGTAAAGTGAAAAGCCGATCTTCAAACTGCACCTCCTTCGTCAAAAAATCAGCTCCAATGGTAGCCTTGTATTGGTTGCTGAATTTCTTATTTACGTATCTATAATCGATCATTAAAGGCAACAGCAAAACGAACAACTAAAACCAAACCCTAAAAGTAATTGCAAATTGGTTTCAAGCACCTCTACACTGCTAAACATTATTCTTCAGCAAATAAAGAGAACAAAAAAAAAAAAAAAAGTAGAGAAATTATTATTAAGGATACTGATTCATCAATGAGGTCTTTCCCACCCTGCAAATCAAACACGCCAGTTTAATTACATTAGGTATACATAAACATGTGTAGCACGGATAACAAACACATAAAGTGGTAGAATATAGATCTGTTTGTATTGAAGGCGGGGAACACACGAGTATCACCAAATCCTGCCTTTTTAAGCGGCATGTAGAAATTATGCGAGAACGAATAATTACCCGCTGTCGCCGAGGATGATGACCTTGAGGAGCGTTCTTCTACGGGAAGGCATCGTCTCCGGTTCGGGTCGGGCTCGAAAGGATCCGATCTAAAATCTTTTCCGTGTTTTGTTAGAGATGAGATCGGAATCCAATTTGGAGATTCAAATTCGTTATCTTTCTCAATTGTTTTTTTTTCTCTCTCTCTAGATATTAGTTGGCAATTGACGTTTCTAGTGTTATTGTTGCAATAGCTGGCGATTGACGGATTTTTCTATTCCCGTGATTTTCTGTCCATTGTGCACTGGAACCTTTTTTTCTTTTTTAACTAATTTTTTTCGTTTACCGACATTTAATCCATTGAGTCAATCAAAAGAGGGTGTTCGGTAAGGGTTAAAATTAAATTTTTAGTAGATTGTAATATAAATTTTTTAAATGTGTGATTGAAACTTGAAAAGATGTGAGACCCATAAAATATATAATTAATATTAATTGTTTGAATTTGACTTGGATTCAAATCAGATTTTAATCCGACACAAACAAACATATATTCTACTGTATTAAAGACACGAGTAGTTTGCCGAAGCTTTAGAACTTTCCTTTCCTTGTTAAAAATAAAAATAAAAAATCATCGTTATAAATTAAGTGGGTATTTGGTAGGAGTTAAAATTAGATTTTTAATAGATTGTGATAGAAGTTTTTGAAATGTGTGGTTGAAAAGGTGTGGGACTCATGAAAGATGTGATTAATATTGATTGTTTAACTTTAATTTAGATTAAAATCTTATTTTAGGTTTTGTTTGAGTCATATTATTTTAGAAGAATGTATTTTGGAATAGTAGATTAATGGGAGAATGTGTGGTTGAAAAGGAAGGAAAAGTTATTGATGCGATGAAAAATATTATTTTATTGAAAAATGTGTGGTTGAAAACGAGTAAAAGAATGAGAATGAAAATTTTAACGTGCACCAAATAAGAGCTTAATCCGAAACAAACAAGGGTTTAGGAATAAAGAAGCACTTATTTGATGGTTAGGTAATTAATTTTAACAAAGTAACTTCTTTTGAATTTGTTTGAGAGGAATTTTAATCCAATTAAAATTTCAAAAATAATCGTTATTGAATCTCACTCCTCTAATAAAAGTCAACAATAATGACTAGTTTTTCAATTTTAATCCGATTTTAATTCCTCTCAAACAAGCTTTATCAAATGTCATAAAAGAAAAATGCCCAAACATTATTACGAGCAAAGATGTACTTAAAGTGAGAATACAAACCTTTTGTGTGTATATCTCCTAATAATTTGGAGATAAATACCAATCGTAAGATTTGAGACGACCCAGAAAGCATTGCAATGGGTAGTTTCAATTTCGGAAAAGATTCAAGTTTAGAAATGGGATTTCTCCAAATATTTTGAAGATAAATACCAATACTAAGGTTTGAGACGACCCAGAAAGCATTACAATGGGTTCAGCTAAAAAATTGGATTAAAATTTAAAAATTAATTTTTGCCACATATTTTATGGGATTCACAACTTTTCAATCTAACATTCCATTAACTTCATCAAAACAAACTAAAAATTTATTTTTTATCTAAATCGGGGACAATATTATATAGAGGGTGTTTGGTAGGAATTGAAATTAGATTTTTAGTGGATTGTGATAGAAGTTTTTAAAATGTATGGTTGAAAAATTATTTGACTAATGAAAAATGTGATTAATATTGATTGTTTGATTTTGACTTATATTAAAATCAGATTTTAATTCAAAGCAAACAGGCTCATAGTCTCTATTAAGTAAATATGGTACTTATTATTGAATTGAGACATGTTAGCATAAAGTTTGACGGTGTCAAACAAAAAAACAACAATGTATTAATTTATTCGCGGCAAAATATTCGTCATCACGTATTTTGAACAAGTTTTAGAAGAACGATGAACAAGGACATCTATTAACTTTGTCACTTTAAATGAGAAGGTTGAGGTTAAGCACCAACGCCAAAGGTGGAAAAAATGGCATTTGTCCAACTTAATTGACCAACTCCGAACATCATGGAGAAAACAAACAACTTAGGAAAATATGTAACTATTTTGACCTTAAGATTAATTCATAAATTGAAAATACAAATAAACAATTATTATTAATCCAAAAATAGTAAATACTCTTTAATTAAATAATTTCCTTGTTTTTAGGAGAGGTGTAAGGATGGAAGACGGCTAATGGTTTGTTTGTGGATACTATTACAATGCACCTCCTTTCCTTCTTCTCTTCTTCCTTTGAGAATCATCCCTGCCCTTCTCCTGAAGGTATAGGCTCTCTCTCGCTCTCTAGATTATGTTTCCTTCTTTCTATTTTTTTTGTTTGTTTTGACAAAAAATTAAATAAAAGTATTGTACATTTGCTTAATTTCAAGGATCATTGAACGATAATTGTTTAAATGAAACGACACAACGATCCACGAATGGGTTCTTTGATTAAAATTGTCTCAGCTGGGTTAATTGTTCTTCGAATTTTATTTTGTTGGCCGTTAGAGACAATATTTCTTAATAATATATTGATATCTTACATTCAAAAAATAATTATTATGATATAGTATTGCATTTGATTGATTTTGATGGGCATTAATCAATTTCTTTATGTTTTGGTAAATGCTGATGAAAAGGTTAATGAATCTTTAACAGGGCCATTTTGGGAGAGCGGCAGGGTGTGTCGAGTGTGTTCTGATAAAGATCGTGCTCAAGACCGATTGTGAAAATGTCCTCACCTCAAGAATCTCCAACTTCGTCACCACCGCCACCATCATCAACTCCACCACCATCATCTTCATCACCACCACCTCCATCTTCATCTCCACCACCTCCATCAAAAGACAGCTCACCGCCTCCACCCCCTGACAATAGTTCTCCGGCTCCTTCTAACAATGACGACAACAATAATAATAACAAAAAATCTCCACCCCCACCAAAATCTAGCTCGTCAGATGACGACGATGGAGATTCATCATCTTCCCCTCCTCCTCCACCACCGCCTCCACCACCTCCTCCACCACCACCGGGCACTCCAGGACTTCCTTCTTCAAGACATAAGTCATCACATTCATCAAAATCACCATCAAATGATAACTCGTCCATTAATGAGAAAGCCATCATAGGTGGAGTAGTTGGAGGAGCGGCATTATTGCTGTTCGTTATGATTGTCTTCTTGGTGTCTTGTTGTAGAGGGAAGAAACGAAAGCCCCATAATCACATGCACTACTATAGAGATGAATCTCATGGAAATAGAAGTACGTGATCCATTCACATCTATTTTGGAACTCGAATGCTCACAGAAATTTTAGACCTAAATTTCTCGTTTAAATTTTATTAACAAGCATTTATGTAAGCAGGTAGTGACTACTATAATAGCGGACCTGGTCAAAATTGGCACAACAATGGTCAATCAACAGATCATGTGGTGAAAATGTCTCCTCCTCCTCCTCCCGGTAGTGCAGGAGTGAGTTCAGAAATGGGCTGGCCGGTGGCGCCACCACCTCCACCACCAATGATGAGCAGTAGCGAGTTGAGCTCGGCCGGTTTCTCAGGTCCACACCATGCTGCCTTGCCGCCGCCTCACCCTTCTGTTGCCCTCGGCTTCAACCAAAGCAGCTTCACTTACAATGACTTAGCAGCGGCGACAGGCAATTTTGCGCAATCTAATTTGTTGGGACAAGGTGGGTTCGGTTACGTGCATAAAGGGGTGTTGCCAAATGGTAAAGAAGTTGCGGTAAAGAGCTTGAAAGCTAACAGTGGGCAAGGAGAAAGGGAGTTTCAAGCCGAGGTTGATATTATTAGTCGTGTCCATCATAGGCACCTTGTGTCTCTTGTTGGTTATTGCATTGCGGGATCTCAAAGAATGTTGGTTTATGAATTTGTTGACAGTGGTACTCTTGAATTTCACCTACATGGTACGTAATGTACATTAAAAAAAAAAAAAACTGTCTTTTCATATTTTGTGTACATACAAGTCGGTTCAACTATGAAATCCGAGAACGTTACGCTTGAAATATGCTAAAAAAATTTGACATATGCAGGAGCTAATCGCCCAGTTATGGACTGGCCTACTAGGCTTAAAATTGCATTGGGATCGGCCAAAGGATTTGCTTACCTTCATGAAGATTGTGAGTTATTCACCTCTCCAAGTTTTTTCTCCTTTTTTATTCAAATTTTTGTGCTTCAATTTTGTCCTTATGTTAGACATTGCTTTACAGGTCATCCTCGCATTATCCACAGAGACATCAAAGCTGCAAACATTTTGCTCGATAGTAATGGTGAAGCAAAGGTATTTAATAATATGTTTGAAATTAAATTTGTGTTTATTTAAGTTTTAATGCATTTCAACGAGCAGGTGGCTGATTTTGGATTGGCTAAACTTTCTAATGACAACTACACTCACGTTTCAACTCGCATCATGGGAACTTTTGGGTAAGAAATTTCAGAATCAAAGTATATTAATTTGGTCACCATTTGGAACTCTAGGAAAATAATCTAAATTTTACTTTTATATCATCTATAGTAAGATTACGGTTCCCAATTCGTGATAATACTTATATGTTTGTGATCGTATACGGAATTGATATGCAGGTACTTGGCGCCTGAATATGCCTCAAGTGGGAAACTCACTGAAAAATCTGATGTGTACTCATACGGAATTATGTTATTAGAGCTCATAACTGGACGCCGTCCAGTTGATATTCATAGAGATGATGATGACAGCTTAGTCGATTGGGTACCTAGATTCAATTTATGAGAAATAAAGTTTCATTTCTTTGTTGATTTGTTTTTACACATTGCTTATGTCCTTTTTGTGGGGATTGTACAAATAGGCGAGGCCTATTCTATTGCAAGTAACGGAGGGAGAAGGTTACGAAGAGTTGGTGGATCCACGCTTGGAGAACAATTATGATCCTCAGGAGATGTTGCGAATGGTGCATTGTGCAGGTGCTTGTATCAGGCATTCTGCAAGGAGACGCCCCAAAATGAGTCAGGTAAAGAACTCTCGTCATATGATTAATACACTTTTGGAATGTTTTGGTAGAGTGAGAACTTAAAATCGTGGCTTCTAAATTGGGAAATCTACAGATTGTGCGTGCTTTGGAAGGTGATGTCTCTCTTGAAGACCTAAATGAAGGGGTAAAGGCAGGAAGTAGAGGACTGTATGGCTCGAGTGGCAGTTCTGGCTACGAAAGTGGTTCATATTCAGATTTGAAAAAAATTGGAAAGACGGGTTTGTCTAGTCAGGAGTTCAACAGCAGTGAGCACGGGTTGACTGGTGAGTATGTCCGTTCCAGTGCAGGAAATTCACGAGAATTTCAATCAAAGGGAGGCAGCCACATCCACGGCCCTTAAAACAAACCTCCTTCGCTCAAAGCTTATAAAGATTGCACCTATTAATTAACTTGTAAGAGTTCCAAGGGTTCATTATGCGACCGGGTAATCAACACCTATGAATCCTGTTAGGTTGATACTTGAGTTTACAATTCATAGTTTTTACATGTTAACAACGTTTTATTTGGAGTTTATACAATATATTGGAGTTCGAGTCAAACTTATATATAAACATGTACGATTAATTCATATTTGTAACAAAAATAACGATGTATGTGGAGTATATATTTGTTAATTGTGTGTGTTACGTGTTTTCTATAACGTAATATGATGCAAGTGTATGATGTCAAGTTTTATAAATTAAATGTGGAGTTACGATGTCGAACTTACATGAATTGAATATCAAATTAATACTAAATACTATAATTATGTAGCATTTATTTTATCTACACAATTGAAATTTGTAATCAATCTAATGATGAATGTGATGACGAATTCAACGATTTTATGCAAGTTTGAAGAATTAATCAATATAAGAAAGCCTAGGGTTATGTAATCATCGAACTTTCAACTGTGTTTATCAATTATATGTTGGACAAAATAGAGGTGAATCAAAGTATATCAATCAAACTGAAGGCCCGTGTTCACACGGTTTCCTTAAATCGAATTCGCCGCCTCACCGGGGTGCACGAGGTTTTGATCGGTGTTCGATTCCCAGGATACAATCGGTTATCGGTCCACGTTGCACTACGTTACCGACCTACGAACCAGCTGTGTCTATCTCTCAAACGAATCAAGCAAAGGAAGAAGGAAAAATAAAAAACTGGAAATGGAGGTGGCGGGAGTTTTCTGTTTCACAGCTTCTTGTGTTTTTCTTGTGTGTTTTCCTCCAATTAAGCTCCTCTATTTATACACATAGAAGGAGAGATAGCCATTAATAATTTCTACTGAAACTGAAGAGGAATGGCAGCCGAAAACTGAAGAAATTAATTCCCATGAATAAAACCTGAAACTGAAGATGAATGGCACTTAAGGCTGATCATGAATGGACAGAATTTCATTCAATACGTGAAACTGAAGAAGAGAGAGCTGCTGAAACTGAAACTGTTATTGTCTGTTATTGTTATTTTCCATTCATTTCCAACATTACAAAGTTTTCTACAGTATAATATATGTATAACATAGTTATCTTCAAAAATCATGAAGTCTTCCAGTCAATTTTCTCATTTAGCACAAATGTCAAAAAAATTATTCATACGAACTCAAGAATGCAAGTTTGGGTAAAGTTTTATCCCTTTTAATTATCTAGTCAGACGAT
This sequence comes from Fraxinus americana, assembly GCA_035079005.1. Lineage (NCBI taxonomy): Eukaryota > Viridiplantae > Streptophyta > Magnoliopsida > Lamiales > Oleaceae > Fraxinus > Fraxinus americana. The sequence continues at coordinate 9,498,035 of CM068714.1, forward strand.
AATCGAGGTTGTGTTTTTTTTTTTAAGTACGCACCTACTCAATTTTGTAAATATATGTATTTACATAAACCAATATCAAAATTTGCCAAAAAAAGAGAGGAAAATTTGGCCATTTAGCTTGATTGGACAATGTATTTGGTGAAATGGCCTTTCAACATTAATAAAAATAGCAAAATTATATATATATATATTTAATTTGGCAAAATGACAAAATATTCATTCAATTATTGACTCAATAACCCCGAATTATCCTCATTTCATCCTATCATTTCTCCTTCAAGTTCATTGTAAAACCTTGATTTCTATTTATTTATTTTTTTAAATAACATCTTCCCATTTTCATCTTCTTCAATTTTAGGTCCTCAAAATCACAATCGCCCATTTTCTGCTCTTCAGTCATCATTCTTGCTAACATAAAATCATGTTATTTATTATATTATTCAATTATTTTTGGTATCTTTTGAGTATTTGAACAAGAGTTTGGTTGGCATATCATTTATATCGAAAAATCACATTTATATTTGAAGAAAGAAAGAAGACACTTTTAGAAATCTCATGTTGTTTTCGTATTTTATTTTATTTTATTTTATTTTATTTTTTGTATTATCTGCAACCATAGGATGATAATGGCACTACAATTGTTATCTGAAATGAGAACACAACCCCACCCTTTATTTGCTACGTAAAACGACGCTACTATCATTATCTATTGTAATTTGATTTTTTCAACGAAGTGATCTCTAATAATGGATTCACTAACATATATAACACTGAAAGATTGACTATGTCACAAAAAACGGTTGAAATGACATAACTTTTATATTATTGAGATGGTGAAAGCACAAGTCATCCTTATCATATGTATCAATTAAGTTAATGAACATATTTCTCAACTTTTGTACATATCATGTGCATATTACAACAAAAATAAGTTCCACTTATTATTTTTCAGTGCACGAATGGGTCGTCTTTTTATACACGTAATAACATTAGGGTCGTTTTCATGTCCAGTAATAACATGTGTGTCATTTTGAAATTTTCACCTATAATTTTATTTTTTCAACAAAACAACCTCTAATAATAGATTCCTTAACGTATGTAACATAGAAAGTTTGACCATGTCATAAATAACATAAATGAGTTTATTAGTTCTCAGGGCATGAACAAGACGCGAGTGCTTAAATACACACATATTGGCACAAGGGTTGTTTTCATTTCAATAATGGTACTTATACTGTTCTATTAATTTTTTGTACGTTTCTTTAATGCAATGACATTCAACAACAGACTCCTTAACGTATGTAAAATATAAAGGTTGACCGTGTGACAAAAAAGATAGAAATAACATTATATGTTATCGAATTGGTGAAAGCTCCTACTAATTCATGTCGATTAAGTTAATAAACAAATCTCTCAACTTTGTACATATCATGTGCATAGTACAATGTAAATAAAATGTACTTATTATATCTCGAGGCACGAATGGACCATTACTGAGATGAAAATGTCCATGAGAACGACACAAGTGTTGTTACTAAAATAAAATTTTTAACACAAACATGTTTCACTATCGGAGGATTGTAGTTCCTGAACAAACAAATGGGAGAGCTCAATTCAATCTAATATTTTAGCACCAATATGTTCCACTTATTTCTTGTATGTCATTTTCAATATAAACTTTTTTATCGTGATTATTTTGTAGATTTGATTGTGGGTTCTTCACAGTGAAGTACATAAAATATTTACAAGCTCAATTTAATATAGATTTAATTTGTCCAGAATACATGTCCACTTGAAAGAACTTAGTTGCAGAGATATTTGCATGGCACTTTGATCCGTGGATATAATTAAATTTTGAAAGTTACTTTTTGTCCTTACTTTTCAAGAGATTGATTTTTTAGTTGTACATGTTCGATTTAAGTTAAATGTTATATGTGTAGTTATAGTGTTGATGCCTTTTAAATTAAATATTTGTGTTTCAGTTGTACATTTCTTTTCAGTTTGTTGTCATCCCATGATAACGGCACATGTGACGTTATTAGAAATATAAGTGTCCAAGAGAATGGCACAAGTGTCATTACTGAACTTATAAGAGGGATATGGGAACGACTCAAGTGTAGTTATGTTTGTTACAAGCTTTCATGAGAATGGAACAAATGTCGTTACCGTAATGAAAACGTTTATGAAAACGACATGAATGTTGTTGTGTTTGTAAATATAAGTGTCCATGAGAAAGAACATGTGTCGTTACTCGGACAAAAACGTCTATGAGAATGGGAACGAGTGTCATTACTGACATATAATTAGTCATGCTCCATCCGTATCCCTATAATGATATAAGAGAAATATATAAGAATCGATTGTGCTTTCACCAACTCAATATCATCTAATATATGTCATTTGAACCATTTTTTGTCACGTGATTAACATTTGTCATATATAATTTATCAAAAAATACAAGAAATCAATAGAACGGCACATGTGCCGTTACTGAAAAGAAAATAGCCCTTGTGTCGTTTTATTTATAAATATGATTATAAGTAGTCACGCCCATTGTGCCCCGAGAAACAATAAATTAAACGCATATAAATTGTAAGAAGGACAATACATTTACAAAAGTTGAGAGATATGCTCATTACTTATATTTTAATAAAAGCAATATAACAACTTCTTCTTTCATCAACTTTACCATATAATTTATGTCATTTCAACCGTTCTTTTGTCACGTGATCAACATTTATGCCTTATGTACTTTGGTGTCCAATGCTTGAGGTCGTTGCATTGAAAATAATCAAAATATAGAAGAAATCAACAGAACTATACAAGTTTCTGAGAAGAAAAAGTCATCTGTGTCGTTCTATTTTTAAACACGATTATAAGTAGTCATGTCCTATTTGTACCTCGAGAAATAATAAGTTAAACTAATTTAAGTTATAAGATGGACATGACATTTACATACGTTAGAGGTCCAGTGTTTAAGATCGCTGCGTTGGAAACAAATCAAAATATAAAAGAAATCAATAGAACGACACATGTGATGTTACTAAGAAGAAAACAACATTGTGTCATTTTGTTGGTAAACATGATTATAAGCAACCACGTTCCATCCGTGTTCCTGAGAAACAAGAACTTTAACTCATTTAAATTGTAAGATGGACATGACATTTAGAAAAATTGAGAGATGTGCTAATTACTTATATTCTAATAAAATAATAGAATCACATGTGCTTTTATCAACTCTATACATATAGTTTATGTTATTTCAACCGTTCTCAGTCACATAATCAACCTCTATGTCTTACATAGGTTGGAAGTCTAATGTTTGAGGTCGTTGCCTTTGAAACAAATCAAAATATAGAAGAAATTAACAAAACAATACAAGTGATCTTACTAAGAAGAAAACGACCCTTGTGTCATTTTGTTTTTAAACATGATTATAAGTAGTCACGCCCCATCCATGTCTCGAGAAACAATAAGTTGAACTCATTTAAGTTGTAAGTTGAAAATGACATTTATAAAAGTTGAGAGAAATGCTTATTACTTGTGTTCTAATGAAAATAATAAAAACACTTGTGCATTCATCAACTTTATATCATATGATCTATGTCATTTCAATCGTTTTTTGTCACGCAGTCAACCTTTATATCTTACATACGTTATGGGTCCAATACTTGAGGTCATTGCGTTGGAAACAAATCAAAATGTAGAAGAAATCAACAAAACTACATCCATGACGTTACTGAGAATAAAACGGCTCGTGTCATTCTATTTTTAAACACGATTATAAATAGCCACACCTCATCCATGTCTTTAGAAACAATAAGTTAAACTCATTTAAACTATACATAACAGATAATTGTTGTATTGCCCTTTTCTAATATAATGACTGTAACACTGTTCTACACTACAGATAACGGCCTAGTAAATACGAAACCAATAAGTTCTAAAATATCATTCCATATTATATTCAATAATAAAAGTAAAATGTACATGAGATTTGTAAAAATACATTTCTTCTTTCTTCAAATGCAATTGAAAATTCAATTTAGATAATATGGTAACCAAACTATTGTTCAAATGTCCAAAAGATGCCCAAAATAAGTGAAGAATATAATGAATAACGTGATTTTATGGTAGAAATCACGAAAGTTAGAGAGAAGAAAACGGTTGGTTGTGATTTTGAGGCCCTAAAATTGAATTGGGAATTTATTTGAATTGAGAAAATTTAATTAAATTGATAAGGGTGTTAGTTTCTTTTCCAATTATGAGAATATTTATGACATTTGACATTATTTGTCTATTGTATTTTATAGTCGGAGTCCATTTAACCAATTTCTCCCCCAAAAAAGATTCAGGGCCTGTTTGGTACAGATTCTCATTTTCTACAGTAAATCAATTCTCATTTTCAACCACACATTCTTCAATTAAATAATACTTTCCATTACATCAATACTTTTTTTTTTCTTTTTCAACCACACATTTAGTGATGGCAATCGAGCCGAGCGGCTCGTCGGCTCGGCCGCTCGGCTCGTACTGTAGCGATCCATGACGAGCCCGAGCTCGAGCCAAGCGGACCCGTTCATAGACGAGCCGAGCTCGGCTCGGCTCGTTAAGAGACGAGCGCTCGTGGGGCACGAGCTCGTGGGCTCGTGAAAAACATTAAAAAAAAAAAAAACTAAGAAAAACTAAAAAAAAAAAAAAAAAATTGACGAGCCACAAGCCGAGCTGGCTCGGCTCGTGGCTCGTGAATCACGAGCTCGTGGGCCGAGCCGAGCTCGCCCACAAGCAAACGAGCAGAGCAGAAGCTCGGCTCGTTTTGTAACGAGCCACAAGCTCGGCTCGTAGGGCAACGAGCCGAGCTCGTGGGGCAACTAGCCGAGCCGGCTCGGCTCGGCCCATTGCCATCACTACACACATTTCCCATCATATCACTATTCAAAAATCAATTTTTCCCCTAAAAATCTCTACCAAACACACTCTCAAATACATTGTTTGACTAGGCTACTTAACCAATTTCTCCCCCAAAAAAGAAACAAATAGGGGTTACTACTCCCTTCAGCTTTAGGGGTGTCATTGAGTACGCATTTTGATTTTGTCACATTCATAAACACCTAATCAAAATTTGATTTCATAAAATTGCACATATGCTTCCATTCTATCTGTTATTAGCACTTAGGTCTTTAATTTTTCATTTTTTTTTTTTTGGAGTAAATCAATCTACATTAGACTGTTGTTAACTTAAATCAAATGTCAATATTCTGTTAAATATGTTATTTAATATTTATCTTTAATTAGAACTCAAAATTTGGACAATCTTAAAGTCAACCGTACCAGTCCATGAGTATAATTTCTGCCACACTCAAAACACGTTAGAATATAAGACCATTGAATCGGAAAGGAGTGCAAAGGTCATTCACACTCCTATACTCAAGTCAAAATATTAGAAAAAAAAAAAGGGGGTATAGTAAGATGAATTGACAAATCTTTTGCTAGAAAAGGTTCCATTTACACGGACAAAAAGGTTTTGAGATGTATTTACAGAAGTAGGTGGCCAAAAGAATGCATGTTTAATTTTTGGACGGGCTCATTTTCCCTCATAGGTTGATGTGATGGGTGAACAACTTGTCGCATCACATATTCGAAGTGGTGGTCCGACAAGAGTTACTTTTTGCCTTAATTTTCCGTAACAATTCTATTGTTAGTAGTTGTAAGTTTACGCAAGTCCATCACATTCTACCTCACTATGTGAAGTCGCTTTCTTTCCCCTCAGAGATAGTAGGAAGAGTGACCCATATTGGCTTGGTAGCCTGTCATCATGCGAGGCCTCTTGATATTCCATCTACGCAAAATAGATTTTACTTAACAAAACATTTTTTTAGCATTTTAGCACATTATTCTAAGCTTAGTCAACCTGCATACATGCTTCCCTCTTAAGTCTAGTGAGGCCTTATGGTCCTTGAATGCCTAGACTCGACCTCGACCTCGACCATGGCTTAAGCCCCGTGTTTGTTGACATCATGCACTTATCTTCGTCTAAGTGTTGAATATGATCCGTAGTCTTTAAAAACAAAAAAAAAGTTCGGAAATCAGTTGAGTTTTGTATATGTTGGGGCGCTAGGCTAATATTTCCCAATTAAAAATCTCTTTACATATAGAATGACAATTTTGCCTTAAAAAATGGAGAAGGTAAGGGTCTATTTTCTTTACCATTTTCAAATAGTTTTCTGTTTTCGATTTTTTAAAACAGTGAAAACGCGTTCTCTTTCCTATTTTCGAAAATGTGTTTTTGAAAACAAATTAAAAATTTACAAAGAAAATCCAAAACAACGATTCGTCATTTTAGGTGTTTTCAATTATAATCAAGTAAAAAAAGTGTGTTTTCAAAATACCAAAAAAACACATTTTCAACAATCTCAAAATGGACACATAAAACCAAAATTAAATTCAAAACTCAAAACACAAAATTAAAATACAAAGAGAACAACCCCTAATTTTTCATTAATTTCGTTGCTTGTGATGTGTCGCGGGCTAATATTTCCCAATTAAAAATCTCTTTACATATAGAATGGAAAATTTGCCTTAAAAATAGAGGGGGAAATACTTGAAAATGCCCAAATTTAAAGATAGCATTTCCAAAATAGCTTTTGACTATTTTAAATTTTGAAATTACCTAAAATACCCCCAAAAATGATAATTGCATCTAAGTCACCATTATATGAAAAGAATACAATTAAGACCTATAAAAAATTATTATCATAAGAATAACTGATAAAACTTATAAAAAAATTCAGATCTAAAAGAGGACCATATAAGATTAAGAAAATCACAAAAAATAAGAAAGAAATTGAACTTGAAAATGATTGGATAAGATTAGATATCAAGAACAACTAAATGCATCCTAAAAAATATTAAAATGTTTTAAGAAAAATATGATGAAAATTTTGTTAAGGGAATAGTAAGATCTATAATAATAAAAGATATACAAAATAGTATGGACAAACTAGAAAAAAAGAAAAAGAGTATTTCAAAATATGATATACCTTTTAACCCAAAATAGATATAATAACAGATCTTGTCATTATAAATTCTCAAACATTATTATATTTTGAAGGTTTACTTAAGACTCTATAGATGAGAAAACCTATTATGAATAGATTTCCTAAAGAATATAAAAAATTAAAATTTAAGTTAGCATTGAAATTTTATATATCCGTAATAAATAATAGAAGAAGTTTAGCCTTATTAAAAGAATTCTTAGAATGTTAAAGAATTTTAGAAAAATCATTTTAAAGATTATTTGATTATTAGATTGTTTTTCGCTCATAGTAGCCCTCCCCCCGATTGGTATCAGAGTCATAGATCTATAAAAACCATAAAAAAATAAAGAAAATAAAGAACCATAAAAATCATGGAAGTTACAATTACTAAAACAGATTGGTATTATATGTTAAAAGAAGAACAAGGAAGTTATATATTTTTAGAGTCCATTCCTAAAAAATAAAAAACAATAGCATTAATTATAATTAAAAAACTACCTAGAGAAATAAGAGAACAAATATATAGGATCCATAAAAGATGAATATATATGCGAAAAGATTATCACAAAATTTGAAAAAGAAAATTATGAATTATTATAAAATATTAATTCAATAGAACACTCGACTAAATATGGAAAAACTGGAAAGAAAACTTGAAAATGATCTTAATACTATGTATAAATTACACCAATAGATAGATAATATATTATTAATACCAGATGAGAAAAAATTAATAAATAGTCAGGAAAGGCAAATATGAAAAATAAGACAAGAAAAATCTAAAATAAAAGCAAGATACTTTCAAAATTTAAAAGAACTTCCAAATACAAAATATGTTAAATACAGATTTAATAAAATAATAAAAGAATCAAAAGATAATGAATGTAGATTATTTTATTTCACCCAATCTAAAATAAAACCTGAAAGATAAAAAATTCCAAAGTATTAACAAACCTTCTTAATAAAGAAATGAATGAATATATTAATGAACTTAAACAACTAATAAAAATATTAATTACTGATATCCAAGATTTAAGAAGTAAGAAATGATATAAATATATTGAAATTGAAATTAGAGAATTAAAAGAAAATAAGAAAAGTAAAAATAAGAAAATAGATAAAAAATTTATAGAAAAGGAGATGTTGAGAATTGGAAAGAAGCACATAGAACACGAAGATTTAGTAATAGAAGCACGAAGTATGGATGATAAATTTAGAAAACATTTTTTACCTAAAATATTAGAAGAAGAAGAAAATTTCAACAAATCACTAAGAAAATTAAAAACTGAAGAAGAGAAAATTGAAGAAGATAATAAAAATGAATGAGAAATTAGATTTATTAATAGAAAACTTTGACCAATTAAGCTTAGAAAATGTAAGCGAATACCAAGTTCTAATGAATACTGGAGGATGACCTACTCCAACAGAAACCTCTAACCAACTTGAAAATTTAGATCCAGATGAAAGTTATGCACACATATATAATAAACTATATAAACAGTTCTATGATATGGTAAGAGATAAACAACCACCTAAAGGAAATAAATATAAGAACTCGTTTGATTCTCATTACTGTAGAATGAGAATGAAAAATATAGTCGTTATTGGGCCCCACACAAGAGATAGAAATTCAAAATTGATGGCTTGATGTGATGGATAACGGTCATATTTTTTATTTTTATGGGTGAAAAATAGAAAACAAACGGCTCTAAAGATATATTTGAATTAAATGATAATTATAATAAACCAATTAACCATGGAGGAACGAACTTAGATCAAATTGCAAGATGATACTAAAAAAGCCTTACTAACTTGGGCAGATTCAATTATACTATTCTTTTTATATAACAAAGATAATACATGGGAAAATATAGAAAGAAGAATAGAATTCTTAATATCATCATTTGAAGGAAATGTGAAAAAATGGTGGGAATGAATAAATAATGATACAAAATCATTAATAAAAAGAAATGTACAAACAGAAATAATAAAATTAGATAAACAAGGTATATAAAGATTAGTAGAATATATTGCAGATGAATTTTTAGGAGAAAGTTGGATGGAAAATGCTGAAAAAGAAGAAAAAAGAGAAAAACATAGTGCTAGAATTAAGTTAATAAATTTAAAAATATGTGATATGTGTAAAATTAAAGAATACACTTGTGAGTTTAGAAATTACTATTATATACAATTTTATAGTAATGAAAACCAGGAAGTATATCAAGACATGTACTATACTAAATTACGAGAAACATGGGGAATATATTTTAATATAGAAATGCAAGAATATGAAGGAATAGAAAGATATGGATTAAAAGTAACTTTTGATAATAATAAATTCTAGAAATTACAAAAATTATCTTTAGATTTGAAAATAGGAAAATTGAAATTTTTTGATAGAATTTGGAAAAGAGAAATGATAACTATAAATGAATATCATAAAATTGAAAAATTATAGATGTTAGAAAAACTCAAAAAAATACATAAATTAAACCTCGTAACAAGAAATACAGTAGAAGAGTTATTATAAAAAATTAATAAAAACAAAGTAAAAAAATTCAATATAAATGTTTATCTAGTTGGAATACAAATAATATTTAAATCCTCATTTAAAGAAAAAACAGATTCACCTTTAACTATACGTTTATATGATAGAAGAATAATAAATTTAAAAGATAGCCATCTAAAAACCATAGAATGAAACCTAGCATATCAAAAAATGATATTTACTTGTTAGTTGTTACCCAAAATATTGAATCTCATTAAAAGATAAAAACTTTAATGAAATCTTAGGTTTGCATTTAAAGTTACATAAAAATGATATAATGCGACCGGGAGATCAGATTATGACTATTGAATATAGAGTTTTATATACGTTTACCAATTCTAATTATGGAAACATTTATTCCAAAAAACCATACATAAAAGTTCATAAAAAATGTAAAGATATCGGTAAAATTATAGAACCAAGTAAGCATGTAAATTTGATTATAAAGGAATATGAATTTAAAATATCAACAGATAAATCTGAAATAATAGAACTAAGGGAAGAAGAATATCCTGATAATAATATAATATTTAAAGATGAAAAATTAATTAAAAGATCAAAAAGTTTTAGAATACCTAATAGAAAATTATTAGAAGAAACTAGTCACATAAGTAAAAAATAAAACTTCATAAGAATGCAGGAAATATGAAAATAAATGGAGAATATTTTAATGGAGGAGATTATATATCAGGACCAAATATATTAATAGATATAGGAGCTAGTGAATGTCATATAATTTTAATAAGAGATAAATGATTAGTGCCTCATAAAACTGAACCATATATGTATGTAAATTTTGATGGACAATTGCATACTACAGAATTAGAAGTAAAAGTACCTATAAAAATATGAGAAATTGATCTTATAGTATCATGTTATACTGATGATAGCGTGTTCAGTAGAGATTAAAATCAGATTAAAATTGAAAAACTAGCCGTTATTATTGACTTTTATTAGACCAGTGGGATCCAATAACGGCTATATTTTCAATTTTAATTGGATTTTAATCTTTACCAAATAAGCACTATGTAAAAAAGAATTAAATGAATAATCAAATAAGTTTTTTATTAACTGTATATATATAAGTTACTATTATAGAATCAGATATAACAACTTTCACTTTAAGAATTTCTTAATAAAATCAAGGAATAATAAAAGTAAGATAAAAATAACAGGAGTAACAGAAAAATATACTCAAATAATAAATGGTGCTGATAAAATTATTATAATCCTTGGAAGTAAACACATAATAATAAATATGATATATAGTTATGATAAATTAAAATGTGATATATTATTAGGAAATGACTTTATACAACAAATTCAGTGCATGTTTGTCTACCATTATTGCGATGAAAATGATGTAATGAATAGTATTTTTTGGAGAATGTGTGGTTAAAATTGAAAGAAATTTTATCGATTTATGTGTAGAATATTTTATTATTTGAATGTGTGGTGAAAATTGATTACTGTAGAAAACAATATTTTGAAAAATGACAGACAAACAGGGGCTCAATATTATAAACAGAATAATTATATGATAATATTACAAATCGCTTATACGATAATATTCCATATTATATATCTCCAGGAGATCATATCTCCCCAAGATTGATAATTATGAAAGGAGTAGATCCATTAATGGTTAAGATAGCAACAGACTTTTGATATACCGATCCAATCTATCCAGATGCAACATTAAAAGAAATTGAGAAATTTTATGATATCTTAAAAAGTCAAGTTTTTCAATTTGCACAGAATAGACCAATATATATGAAATTCTACTCCATAAGTCCAGAAGTTGAAGATGGAATGTATTATCCAGCAGAATATATAATTACAATCGGATATGTTGGAAGAAATTTCTAAATGGATATAGGAGAAGGTGAAAAACCAGTTCCAAATTTCTCCAGAGCATGGATAAAAAACAGGAGGGTACTAGGATACAAAGTTCTATACAATATGTCAACAAATTTGTATGAACGAAAATTTCGATGCCTTTACCAGTACAATGGATGGACATTTTAGCAAATGATGGTAAACAAAAATCAGAAATTTTAAAAGAATATATCAATAAATTTGATATAAATCATATAAGTGGCAGTATCTCAACCATCAAAAGAGCATGCAAAGCTAGAAAATGTCCCACTTGCAAACAAGAGAAAAAATGAGATTCCAAAGAAATAAGAAGTATGTGATTTAAAGAAGACAGCTGCATGTAAAGACAACCCTTTAAAGAAGATATGATATAAAGCAGTTGCATGTGAAGATTATAATGGAGGGGCAAGTAGGCTCTTGATGAAAAAAGCACAAATTATGAAGTGCTATATGATGTATGGAATGATGTAAGATGCCAATAATTTTGCTTCAATTAGATGTATAAATAAAGGCCTTCGGGCCAGAAGGAGGGCATAATCTTTCAATCTCGTATCAATTTCAAATATATCAATTTGAATAGATCTTCACATTATAATCCTCTCAAATGGAAATGAGTTTCTAAATCTATCTTCACATAGATTTTTTAAAAGTCCGATAGAGAATTTCTTTCTTACTTTAGCAATAAAGAAAGTTTTGCTTTAACAGAAGTCTAGAAATTTAATTCTTAGAGTCAATACAGTGAGAGCAAGGAGCTGGAATAGCAAGAATCCCATGAAGACAGGAAGCGGTTGGAGGCATTCAGAGCTCGAATGTTACTTGAATCTGAGGTTAGAAATCCAAACCAAAACTAAAGTAAAACTACTTATTTTCTGCTAAATTTAGAAAGAACTCTCTTAAAATTTTAAAGAATCGCAGGGATTATTATTATGATGTTTTATTATGATGTTGTTCATAAGTTTGATATTCAAAGATGCCATGATATACAATTGAAGAATTATATAAAATTTTGGAAGAAATGATTAAGAGAATAAATGGTAATGATTTATTACTAGAAAATATGGATATGTTATCCGAAGAATATGATAATCTTAGAAAAGAAAATGATAAGCATATTACAACTTATTCTAACTTATTAGATCATAGAATGAATCTATATATTATAATTTGAAATATGAGAAATAAAAGATAAAACTAAGTTTTTAAACTATCTTAGAAGGAAGAGGATATACCATGCAATTTATAAAAATTCATAAAAAAATTTCAATGAAAAATTTAAAAAACTTTTAATCAACCAGTCCAAATTGAAAAATCTCCCAAAATGGAGAAGGTAATTTTTCATTAATTTCGTTGCTTGTGATGTGTCGCGGACTTACAATTCCAATTGGCTTATTACCTCTTATACCCCTTCTATTCCATCGCAAAGCTCATTGACAAATTTTTGTGAGAAGTCTCCTTGTTTTGAATAAAACGCAGAAGGAGATCTGCAAATTATTCTTCCATATACTAACACACTCATCAAATCGAGGTATATTCAGTTGAAACTGTAGAGATTTCACGGAAATGGCTCAGCCTTTCGTGAAGAAAGACGACGATCGCGATGATGAAGGTGCGTCTTAGAAATTTGCTTCTTTTTTTTAAGTATTTAATCACTCGTTCAATTTTTCGTCAAATTCAATTCTAGTTGCGATTGGCATTTCATTTAGTCCTAATTTATTCACCTTCAGATCTCTGTTATTCTCTATTTAGTAAATCTAGATTAAATCATGAACTGAATTGAGATTCTACCGAGTCTCGTGTATTTCTATCTGATATCCTTTTAGGCTTTTTACTATTTATGCTTTTAAAAATGTGTAACTTTAGCTGGCTAACCAGGGTTTTTGGAAGTTCTCTTTCTAATCATCTGATTTAGTCGTGTGTATAACTTGTTTTCATTTTACCTTTATGGAATGCCAATTTGGTTGAATTTAATGATTTTTTGTAATTTGGTGGAATGAAATTGTTATGGATCAGGCAATTACGGTTTAGATACTCTTAATTTAGAGATCCTTCAGTTTTATAGTGCTACACATTGTGACGTTGGTTGCTAAATATTGTGATGTTGGTTTTGTTATCTGCAGTGGAGTACTCTCCATTTATGGGGATTGAGAAGGGAGCAGTTTTGCAGGAAGCTAGGCTTTTCAATGATCCTCAGCTGGATGCGAGGAGATGTTCACAGGTGCTTATTTAGTTATTATGCTACTTATTGATTTAAATGTTTCAAGTTTAGTTGTTTTATCGGTATTAAGAAATAATTAACGTGTTTTCTATCTCACATTTTTTAGGTCATAATGAAGCTTTTATATCTTCTGAATCAAGGCGAGATATTTACAAAGGTCAGATTGTATAGCTGTTAGGATCTCTCTCTCTCTCTCAGGCACATTCAGAGAAATCTTACATTGTGAGCGCATGCTTATCCTTTGAAATTTTTTTTTTAAAAAAAGCTTTATTCCAATAAATTAGAGATGGCCTACATGAATAATTCAACACTCCTAGTAGATCCAGTGGAATCAAATCATTAACAACTATATAAAAAACCTTTAGATTCCGAAGTACTACCCCATAAATTTAACTTACAGTTTATGCTTTTACTACTCTCCTGAACGAGTACAATGATATCACCAAATAATGTACATCTTCAAATCTTATCTTTGATATGTTACGTAAGCTCATTAACGACAAAAGCGAAAATATAAAGATAATCACTCAATGAAGGTATGCATTCTCGGTGGTTTTATCTGTCTATTTTTTTTTATGATGTATGCTTTTCTCTGAAGTCCCAAAGCTGGATTAGACATAATTTCCGTTTAATTTGATTTCTAGACTGAAGCCACCGAAGTATTTTTTGCTGTTACAAAGCTTTTTCAATCCCGAGATACTGGTTTGAGAAGAATGGTTTATTTAATGATAAAGGAGATTTCTCCTTCTGCAGATGAGGTAACCTGGACATTTTTATTGTTATTAGGTTTCTATTTTAATTAAATGTTTTTCAAGACGATAAGAAGAAAACTCTTTCTTTTGTGGCATCAAGGTTATTATTGTCACAAGCTCCCTCATGAAGGACATGAATAGCCGTACTGATATGTATCGGGCAAATGCCATTCGTGTCCTATGCCAAATTACTGATGGAACTCTCTTGACACAAATTGAGAGGTACCTTAAGCAGGCCATTGTGGACAAAAATCCTGTGGTTTCAAGTGCTGCACTGGTCAGCGGCATTCATTTGCTACAGGTACTGTAACAGTTACTTGGACTCGCATCTGTTCACAGTTAACTAGAAGTTTTCAGTCTTTTGTACACATGCTTTCTTTTGACAGTCGAACCCGGAGATTGTGAAAAGGTGGAGTAATGAGGTACAAGAAGCTGTTCAGTCTCGCGCTGCACTTGTACAATTTCATGCACTTGCTTTGCTCCACCAGGTACATCACTCTTTTGTTCAATAATGTTTTTTCATCTTTATATGATTCCCCATCTCCCTCCAATTAGATTTGCTATTTCACTACATAGCTTCCTTTATTCCCTTTTACTTGAACGAACCAAATTACTGCATAGTAAGAGAACATGCTCTACGAAGCCACTTTGTAATTAAAAGAGGATTTAGGGAATTACTGTAATTCCCTTCTGGATGCTACCTCAAGTTAATTTTTTAGCTTATGCTTATCTTAGTATAGTCAAAACTGAGATGTTTTTGCGAATTTGGCTTCTTAATGTATGCTACGAGAATGGGGCACTTCTTTCTTGTGTTCTTTGAGTTGTCTTTGCAGTTTGTGTAACTTATGCTATAAGTGAATTGTGAATCTTGACATGACATTTAAAGATAAATTTTAGATGAATTGTGGTTAAGGTGCCACATTTTGGTAAGATAACTCCACATAACTGCAGTTGCTGTATTTTAGAATATAAATTGCAAGTATTGTTTCCTGTTACCTTCAGTAGTTGTTTTCATTTCGAAATGGAGACCCTCTTAGTGAGGACATAACCCTTTCTAACTGATTGTTGCATAATTTCCTAAAAATTTAGAGGCATATACTTCTCTTTATATTTTTCAATTCACAATCATAAAAGGGAGTTCCATGGTCACTACTATTGCTACGTAAATTTGATTAACTGGATCCTGTTTTGTGGAGGGTCTTTTACATAGAAAATGCTCTGACATTGTTGGCTTGCATTGACGTTTCCTATGTCTAATTTTGCAGATAAGACAAAATGATCGCTTGGCTGTCAGCAAATTAGTTACCAGCTTGACCAAGGGATCAATTCGTTCACCTTTAGCTCAATGCCTTCTGATACGTTACACTAGTCAGGTGATGTTTTTTTGAGTGATGGAGTTGTTAAGTGACTTTCTTTTGCTCTGTCATAGATACTGATTGATCAGTGCAACATTGACATGTGTAGGTAATTAGAGAGTCGGGTGTAAACACCCAAACTGGAGACCGTCCATTCTTTGACTATATTGAGGGTTGTCTACGCCACAAAGCTGAAATGGTTGTCTTCGAAGCTGCTAGAGCAATCACAGGGTTGAGCAATGTGACTGCCCGGGAGCTCACTCCTGCCATAGCTGTTTTACAGCTCTTCTTGAGTTCTTCTAAGCCAGTGCTTAGGTTTTCTGCTGTCCGGACTTTGAATAAGGTTACTCTTCTTATAATAGCTCTGATGTGTTCTCTCTGTACTTGTTGATTGACTGTTTGCTGGGGTATGAGTTCATGCTTTTAATTTTTCATATTTTTGTTTCATATGTTTACTCCCTCCCCCTCTCCTACTGACATTGATATATTATTATGATAATTTCTTTCCGTTCTTTTTCTTTTAGATTCCAAGTAATTAATCTGTACTAAGATCTGGAGGCTTTTCTTTTAAAGGACAGTGAAAAGTGAACTTTAAATGTTTTATATTGTTAGTTAGACATGAAGGGGTGTAATTGTGTGATCTGTCCCACATGCCCTTACGACTTTTATTGATAACTTCTTCAAAATAATGCTATTGGTTGAAGCTGCATATAGAAGGATGTTGATGTATTGTTTCGCAATTTTTCCATTTTCAAGGTTGCACTTCTGAATTCTCCATAATATATTTTACATGTATGTCGCTGTCTATTTTGAGGTAAGTTCCTTTCTTTTTGATGCATTCTAAACTTGTCTTGTCTGCAGGTGGCAATGACACATCCGATGGCTGTTATGAATTGTAACATAGACATGGAAAGCTTGATTTCAGATCAAAACAGAAGCATAGCAACTCTTGCAATCACGACTCTGCTGAAAACAGGGAATGAATCTAGTGTTGATCGCTTGATGAAACAGATAACAAATTTTATGTCAGATATTGCTGATGAATTCAAGATTGTCGTGGTAGAGGCTATAAGATCACTGTGTCTAAAGTTCCCCCTCAAGTACAGATCTCTGTGAGTGATTGTAAAGTTTGACTAGAATCTGAAAATTGATAACCTTTCACATCCCATTTATTTCAAGATTAATATTTCTTTCCTTACTGTATTTTTCTCTTACAAATGGGTAATTCTGCTCTTCTTGTGGGTCTCTATTTCAGAATGAATTTCTTAAGCAATATTTTGAGAGAAGAAGGTGGGTTTGAATACAAAAAGGCAATTGTTGATGCAATTGTGATCTTAATTAGAGATATTCCAGATGCCAAAGAAAGTGGACTTCTTCACTTGTGTGAATTCATTGAGGATTGTGAATTCACTTATCTTTCCACCCAGGTTGACAATTTATATTTTTGGTTCCATGCATTTCATATGTAGTAATTTATTTTCGGCCCATGCTAATTTGGCTCATTAATTTTCGTCAGTACTTCACTGGAACTTATCTTTGTTACCCTATTTTAGATTTTGCACTTTCTTGGAAACGAGGGACCAAAGACCTCAGATCCTAGTAAATATATCCGATATATTTACAATAGAGTGATACTTGAGAATGCAACCGTCCGGGCCTGTGCTGTCAGTACATTGGCAAAGTTCGGAGAGATGGTTGACTCTTTGAAGGTAGGACTGCATCAATCACTATTAACGTCATGTATTCAGAAGTACAAGGTGCTAAGTTGGAGGAAAATATTTGCTTTTTTTTTTTTTTTGCTGCAGCCCCGAATATTTGTGCTGTTGAGGCGTTGCCTTTTTGACAATGATGACGAGGTTGGTTTATTTCTCTATTTGCTTCTTCTTTCAGTAAAAAATTTACCTTTCTTTTCTTCAATCTGAGATTTATTTCTCTCTCTGTGATAACTGTGGGTTTCACTGCTATTACTGCTTTGTCATGTGACTGACTGCTATAAATCACATGGAGCTTGTAAGCACATGTTATTTTCCTACCACTTTGGAAATCATAGAATCATTTGTTACAAGGCCGTCATATTGTTTCTAACCAATAACATATACGACACCATTGGTGCTTATTGTGACTTCTCGTTCTCATATGATGTCTTTCTAAAATGAAGCTTATTCACAAGCATGTCATTCTGTTTACAGGTTCGTGATAGAGCTACACTGTATTTTAATACCCTTGGAGGTGATGGTCCATTCATTGAAACTGATGAAACTGTGAAGGATTTTTTGTTTGGCTCACTTGGTATACCACTGGCCAATCTTGAGACGGGTTTGAAAAATTATGTGAGTACTCTGCTAAGCAGGTGCTTATTCTAGCAGTTATGTTATTTTTCTGTTTATTCTAAATTGATGGAATCATTTGGTTGGTTGTTTAAACAGATTCAGGATCCTTCAGAAGAGCCTTTTGATCTTAATTCTGTACCCAAAGAGGTCAAAGCTCAACCTCTAGCAGAGAAGAAAGCCCCAGGTAGAAAACCACCAACTGGTTTGGGTACTTTGCCTGCTGGCCCAACTTCCGCTGCTGATGCATACGAAAGGCTTCTCTCCTCTATCCCAGAATTTGCAAGCTTTGGAAAGCTTTTCAAGGTTTTCGCCCAATTATTATTATTATTATTATTATTATTATTATTATTATTATTATTATTATTATTATTATCACCTTTCAAAAAATTATTATTATTATTATCATCATTATTATTATTATTATGCCTGCTAATATTATTTACTCTCTGAATCTTTATTTCATGTAACCAGTCATCAGTGCCTGTGGAACTTACTGAAGAAACTGAATATGCAGTTAATGTTGTGAAGCACATTTTTGATCAGCTTGTGGTGTTTCAGTACAACTGCACAAATACAATTCCAGAACAGCTATTGGAAAACGTAGTGACCATATTTGAAGAACTATTTGTTTAACTCTGATCTTAGTGCAAGTATATTCTTCTCATTTATTGTCTTCCTTTTGCAAGGTGACTGTTACTGTTGATGCTTCAGAAGCTGAAGAATTTTCTCAAGTAGCATCCAAACCCCTTAAATTTCTTCCCTATGACACTCCAGGACAAACATTTGTAGCATTTGAAATACCTCAAGGCGCTCCGGCAGTCGGAAAATTCTCAAACATCTTGAGATTTACTGTTAAAGAGGTACTTGTTTCTCACTTCTATTGTTGTATTCTTTCTTATTGTTGTTTGTACTAGCGTTTGGGTATCTTCCTGTGTTTGGACATCTGTATACTAGTGCTAGATTTTTTTGTTCTTTGATTATTTGCCTCCTACCTATTCATTTGGTTAGGTTGACCCCTCTACTGGTGAGGCTGAAGACGATGGTGTGGAAGACGAGTACCAACTTGAGGATTTTGAGGTTGTAGCTGCAGATTATATGCTCAAAGTGGGGGTCTCCAACTTCAGGAATGCCTGGGAAAGCATGGGCCCCAATTATGAACGCATAGATGAATATGGTCTTGGGCCAAGGGAAAGCCTTGCGGAAGCTGTGAATGCAGTCACTGAACTTCTCGGCCTGCAGCCTTGCGAGGTCAGACTTTTACTTCTGAGCACCATAATAAGATAATTAGCAATGTAGTTGCGACATTTTCACATCTGGAGATTTTTTGCTGTCATATTTTGATGAAAATTATTGCTTTAATATATATATTTCACATTGTTCTGATTTGATTCCAGTGATATTCTTATTCTAATATTTTTCACTATCAACCTTTCGCAATTGGAAGAGGATGCTAAAAAGGTACCATTTCCATAATTCATTTGTTTTCCAGGGCACAGAGGTGGTCCCGAGCAACTCGAGGTCACATACCTGCCTATTATCTGGTGTATACATAGGCAATGTAAAGGTGCTCGTCCGGTTATCGTTAGGGTTCGATGGGGCAAAAGAGGTAGCCATGAAGTTGGCCGTCAGATCTGAGGATGAAAATGTTAGCGATGCAATTCACGAAACAGTTGCAAGTGGGTAGTCTCTTTCCCGTCTCCTTTTTCTTCACATTTTTTGGTCTGAGGGAAATTTCTTGGCCAAATTCTCCAATTGTCAACTGGCATTAGGGGTTTTGTTTTGTGTAATTGAGGTGACAGTTGTATGATGGCAGATAGATTTGGGCAATTCGATTAGAATATCTATATTTTTCTTCAAAATAATAAAAGAAAAAAAGTAGTTTCGTTTATTTCATCTGTACTGTTGGACTTTGCTTTCGTATTCGTTGGTTTTGGAATAATTTAATTTGATTACAAGTTAATAATCCTTGACGATCATTTGAAATGTAGAATAAATTGAAATTACTACAGGGAAAATGAATGAAAAACAGAGAGAGAGAAAATAAGTAGTTGAAAATTGCATGTACATTTCCATTTACTCTTCGAATGTATCTGTCGGTGATCACAAAGATTTCAAGAAAACAGAACGGAGTACAGTTCTCCAAATCACAACTGGGACACTTTGAAATCTCTCTGAATAGCATAATTCTTGAAAAAAAAGGATATCCATAACCATTCGACTAGCCATCAGAGATCCGGATCAAAGAATAGCCTCGGCGCTGCTTATATCACTCTTCTATGCCCTCCAAAAGCCCAAATCTGCCAGAAGTAAAAGTATCTCGTAAAGAGCTCTCATTCATTCATTATGCTATCGTTTTTTCTATTAACAGCTGTTACCCGTATATTGCAAAGAATTATTAAGAGAAAGAAGTTTGAAACGGACTTCAATAAAATGCAGAACTACTTGTAAGGATCAATAGCAGAACACATGCTAATGCATAGATAGATATAGTCGCTAACCTTCAGGTTTGTGTCCCAACTTCCTGTACATAAGGCACTCCCATCAGCAGATAATCCTAGACAGCTGATTCGACCGTCATGGGAGTTTTGCAGGGATCCCAAATTCAAAACCATCTGTTCATAGAACCACGATTAAGAGAAGTTTGTCTTCTTAACAGAATCAAATGCATCAAACTGGAGGTAGAATAATGATTGCAATGAAATTTTAATACAAGACGAATGGGAACTCCAGTGCCACATTTTTATTCAAGACAAGATTGGTAATATATACATAGCACGTGCATAATCAATAAGAACGCCATGTACCTTTGCCAACAGAGTGTCCCAGACATAGCAGTCACCGTTATTGTACCCTGCAAAAAGGAGCCGACCCGAGATGGAGAATGCAATGGAAGTTACAGGAGGGACGTCATTATCTCCATGAGGTTGGTAGTACACCTGTAGCTGGTGCCCAGTTCTAATGTCAAATAGTCTGCAAGTTCCATCCTCTGAACCAGTTCCAAATCTATTACCATCTGGAAAGAACTTTACGCTATTAACATCTCCCTCATGACCATGAAAAGTACGAACTGCTCGACTAGCAACACGCATGTCCCACAGACGGGCAGTTGAATCACATGAGCCAGACACAAACATTCTAGAGTTGGATCCATTTATTGAGACGCTGAAACAAAACAGTATACATTAGAGCACTTTCTTAAACAACACAATTGAAGATAATATTTTCTGGAAAAATGGGAAGATTGTCTTCATACCTTAGCACATCAGCAGTGTGTCCAGACTGAAATTCACCTCCAAAGACAGACGTCCTCAGGCCAGTTGTTATATCCCATAGTACACATGTTTGGTCACCAGAACTAGTTACCAAACGTGAATCTTCGTCTGGAACATACTGGCATGACGATACATAGCCTTTATGTCCACTAAGCATTCGGGTAACCGGCAGATTTCCATCCCTCTCAGTTTGAGAGTTGAGATTAAATATTGAACAAACACTATCTAGACCACCACAGGCAACTGACTGCCCACTAGGAGAGAAGGCACAGGTCATGACCCATGCACAAGGAAGCTTGATTGCGTGAGTTTTTTGGCTGGTGAGAGCATTCCACACTATCAATCTGCCATCTGGAGATGCACTGACTATGCGATTCTTTTCAGGAGTCCAATCCAATGAATACACCTGAAAATTATTTTGCAGTTACTTCCTGAAATAATTAAGGAATTGAAGTACAATAAGAGATATCCCATCAAACATCCAGGTTCAAATTTCTGAAATACACAAGAAGCGATGTGAAATCCATATTATGTAGAATATACAATATAGTTGGCAGCACAAATATTGCATCTCGGGCCAACTAGGTGCAGTATAGAACGTGGCAAAGAAGTAGCTGGCAGCAAATTTGAAGATCTAATATCAGTATGAGAAGATTTCTTTTCCTAATATAGTGTCACGCCATTTTTATCCAGCTGTATCTGTACAAGGCTATGGCAAGTTTATAACTAGTTTTTTACAATAACTTGATTCCGGTACCAAATTCCAAAATTAGCAATTCCATTAGCCGGACACAAGATGCCTAGTGTAGTGGGAAAAATAATCATCCAGAATATTTTAAAGCAACAGATGCAAGGCATCATATATAGATCAAAAAAAAAAAAAAAAATTGTGGAGGGGGGGGGGGGGTCCACAATGACAAACTAAGGGTGTGTTTGAGCCATATTGTTTTGGAAGAATGTATTTTGGAATAGTAGATTGATGGAGAATTTGTGGTTAAAAAATAAGGAAAAATTTTGGATGTGATGTAAAATATTATTTTACAGAAGAACGTGATTGAAAATGAGTTTTGAAAAAATGAATTTTTGTAGAATGTGGATCGAACAACGGCTAAAGAACAATTATGATTAGCAATATAAAAACAAGAGATTTTTCTTCCATAACCTTGAGAAATAATATGACATAATGCTCAAGGACCATCAATAAAAAAAAAATATTTAAAGATCTCGCTAAAAATAAACATTTAAGGATATCTCACAACAGCACCCTCACAGATATCAAAAAAGGTTTTATGTTCCAGAAAAGGGCATGACAGCCAAAGGATATAGAAGATGAAATCACAGGATACCACGACTAAAGTCAGTGAAAAGCAAATTGACTCAAACTATAGTACAGTTGGCGTTACCTGGTTCCTGATGCTTTAAATAACACAGAAGCTAGTTGATGGCCAACAGTCTTGAGACTAAATTTAGGAAACTCATATAGTTGGAGAAGTTAATACTCATTGTCTCATTCTAACGACAGTGTCACAGACAACAGGAAGTCTCAGAAATTTCTGTCAGCAGATGCAATGACAAAGCCAACACTGACAAGTTCATATGGTGTAGGTCATGTTATGGCTTAGCAGATACATAAGCAGCATGATTATAGAAAGTTGAGAGTAAGGGTGGAGCATAGTTTGAAAAAACGTAAACGGGTACTGAAGCGTTTTTTTGTCACGAGGCGAGACGTAAGCCTCAAAACGTTTTGGGGCGTAAGCTTCACCACAAACAAAAAAACTTAAGTTGAAAAATTAGAGAATAATATAAAAATATATAACCAATGGTTCCAATGAACAGTAAACGATCATGAATATTTTTTAACAAAAAAAAAATCCAAAATATATTAATAGTTGAAAAAAACAAGTACTTAATCTAATAAGGAAAAAAAATTACTGTCGCAACTTCCCATACATCACAATCTTATGCGTGGCATAAACCCGTAACATGTGTCAAAAGGGCCGGTCTAAGGCGTACAAGAGGCGTGCAGCAGATTCAATTAAGGCGTACGCCTCTCAAGATTAGCCTAAAAAATACCGCCTCGAGGCATACTACATGAGCCTCACAGTGAGGCGGGCCTCTTGAGGGTTTTTTCATACCATGGGGTGGAGAAATCTCCAAAATAGCTGAAGTGAGAGTATGTGAAGTGGTAAAGTCACTTTTGCATACCAATACTCATGGGTAGTGGTTGGCTTTGTTTTGGGGGGTCAATGTTTTACTACAATGAGGGAAATGTCCTCTCATGGGGCACTATTCACATGTGGAAGGGTGAAGTAAAATAATGTAGTAACTGAAATGGTGGTGCTAAACATTTAATGTTACGCAAAATGATTTGGCTTTAATAGAGGAAGAATTGTATGAGAGTCTCATTCTCAGTGTTTTTTGAGCATTACACACAATAGAGAGAAAATATTAGAGAGGCAGATAAAAATTAATGAGAGAATACTGATTTCTACTTAGTTTCTCCTATTACCAGAGGGATTTGCCATTGTTATCTCCTTGAATTTATATAGATGTTATAATTCTCCTACTATAATAGAATCATTCTATACTTGTTCAAAGTTTTTATCCCAAACTAAATTGGGAGTTTTCATGTAAAATCCTTGTGTTCCTTTTATCTCCATTTTTTCATAAATTTTACTTTAGCTGCATTCTAGCTGTCAAGTTCAATCTCCTAACAAAGTCAAACGAAAACACTTTTGAAGATCTGGTCAGCTGAATGAATTTGATTTTAATAAAAAAAAAAGATGCAATTAAGTTCAGTAATTACTAAGCTGTTTATATTCTAGAAATAGTTAAAGGTCTGCAGATTCGTTGCTTTCTAACCTTGGTTCTAATTCTAGATGGAAGCAAAATTCTTCAGTCAATTTCATTGCTTCTGCTATAAAAAAATTAGGCAATATTACACAAAAATAAATAAATAAATAAAAATAAAAAACAGAAAAACAGATACCTAAATGAACCATACATAGATCAGGCAAAAAAAATTTTTTTTTTTTGATGATTTTGACATTGAGAAATTATAGGGCTACCTTTCCTGTGTGACCCTGTAAGGTCCGACAGCAAACCAGATCGGTCGGGCCAAAAGTCACCGGAGTTTTCCCTTGCGACCTAGCATATCCTGCAACTGAACAATTCAAAAAATAATTGAATGAACCAGCACCAACATTGACAGATCTGAAGCACACTCCAATTCAAACCAAATCATGACAGCTATAATTACGATAATTTTTTTGACATAATACCATCGGTGTCGAGAAGGAGCAGACGCTTCTGTTTCAATTTATCTCTGAGGGCATTGACGGTCTCAGTAGCGGCCATGTGCCGCTCTTTCAGCTCTGCAACTGACATCTTGTTTTCCATTAAACCTTATCCTTTCAGCTTCATTTGAACCCTAATTTTAATGACGAAAGACCCAAATACCACAATTCACGATTAATTCACGTACAACTTAGGTTTTCGAATTCCACAACAAACAAAATAAGGGATTAAACGGGCGTATGGAGTATATGTGGGGAGAACGGGACGGATACGTTTTGGTGTGATTGAGGTGGTGGGTGCGAAGTGGTGACTTGGAATTGGTGTAGACGCAAGGTGGACTCTGTTGAGAGTCTAGAGAGAGAAAGACAGAGCCGCCGGGCCCACAATTTGCTGCCATTGCCTCCTCTCTAATAGTTGGTGGAGTGGGATGCCGTTGATGTGGGTACCCATATCCAATAGTTGACAGCTTTAGGTAAAATCGTACCAAATTTTCATAACTATGTGATTTATGTACCCAACCTTTCATTTGTGATATTCATGTCCCATACCTTTTAACATTGTGCACATAGTATGTTTATCTAGGCGATTTCCGACAAAGGATGGAAATTGTCCGATAAAGATTTTCTTCAAATCCATGCAAATTGTTAGTTATACCACGTTATCGAATGTCTTTCTTATTTATTAGAATGATCCTAAATAAAATTACATGAGTAATCCTCTCATTTTCTCGTGTAAATGTTTAAGTTTTCAGGTAATACGCACGTGATGTGTCACTGAAGGGATGGAAATTGTCCAATAAAGATTTTCTTTATATCTACGCCACGAAATATTTGTTAATTACATCAGTATTGAATATTCGTTTTTTCTTATTTATTAGAATGGTCACAGATGAAACGACATGTAGATAAAAGTCATAATTATTTTATACAAATAAGAGTCGAGAGAAAAATAATAAGAGTGCGGAAGTCGTGTTGGACCATAACCCACTTTCTTAAACTCAAATAACATCGATCACTTATATCTGAGTATACAAATATATGGGAGCAAACTCGAGGGAAATCTCGTTGATATTATTCTGCATTTACCTTCTGCTTCAATACTGTAAGATCTTTCTTATTTATGTTGAATACTTGCATTAATATTTGCACTTATGATATTTATGAAGTTTTAGTTACTATCATTCAATATTTAGAAATTGATTGCGAAAGGAAAAGAGAAGAAATTAAATCATTTTATACTGTGCTTGATTATTTTCTGAAAAATAGTAGAAATCTACCCGTGCCTTTATATTTTACAGAAAATATATTTAGAATTAATAAAGAAATTAATAAAGTAGAAAATAAAATTAGAATATTAAACGATTGTTTTGATAAAAAATATATTGATAAATACGAGCATAATTGGCTTTTTCATTTACTAGGAGAAATAAACCAAACTTATCCTATAATAGGAATAGAGAACATTGACTTGAGTAGATAATAGAAGTAGGGCATTTATGTCTTTTTATTAGAGAATGTCAACCAAGCTGTCAACCAAGCTGGTAGTGTAGCATGATTGATTTAGTTAATGGATAAGCAATAAGGACTCTTTGATTGGAGAAAGGTCAAATGCCAATAAATGCGCTAATAATCTAATTTTAAAATTAATTAAAAACCTTCTTCTCATTGACATGGAAATGATTTCGTACGAAAGCAGATCAAACTCGTTGAAAATAAAACAATATTTTAATTTTAGTGCAATTATTGGAGAATGGGCATTAATTAAAAGACCAAAATCAGTTTTTCCACAAAAAAGTTCCATTGCCGGGAATCGAACCCGGGTCTCCTGGGTGAAAGCCAGATATCCTAACCGCTGGACGACAATGGATTGTTGATACAAGTTTAATTGTATTAAACTAATAAAGTTATTGTCTCTTCATTTTCCAGAGCATCTCCAAATACAGTTTTTTATCAACTTAGAATAATTAAAGTGTAAAACTATAAACATAATAATGAAGGATAAACTTGAAAATACATTCGAAATCAGTTTCATTATAACTTTCGAGTCGATTTTAAGTGAGTAGGGCTCAAATGATTTTAAGCAATTCATAATTGATACGCAATTTTTCTTGCAAATTTAGAATGTCACCAGACATCTTCGACTCATTTTCTCTACTAGATTGTATGATATTGAATAATCTTATTAATGATAGCCTTGTTAGCAGCTGAATACCAATGTTATCCATGACTATGTTTTAATCATTAAAAAATTAAATAAAGTAAAAAAAAAAAAACAACAACTTCTTTTGACATTAGGGGAGATAATGCAACATAATAGTCAGGTATATGACAATGTGTCGAGAGTGCTTAAATTCGAGCTGACTTGGACGCGTAAAGGGCACATGCCATATTGTCGGTCAGCACCCTCAATGGCTGGAACTCGATTGGGCTAGGCTTCAGAGGGCGCGAACCACATGGGCTGTATTGAAAAGATATAAGGGAACAATACATAAATCAGGTTTTTAAGTACACCATTTCAAAATTAAGGATAGAAGTTTTAAATTTCAAAAATAGGTTTTTATTTAAATTTATTTATTTATGAATTAATTAATTCTATGTTTTATTAATAAATATATAGCAGTCACGGATCTATACAATTTGGCACAATTCAAAAATTTTAAGGTCACAAATCAAAACATTTATGCCCTGTTTGACACTAATTCTCATTCTCATTTTTTTCTCTTTTTTCATTTCAACCATACATTTTTCAAATAAAATAATATTACACACAAATTTAAAACTTTTCATTACTTTCAACCATACAATCTTTCATCAATCACTATTCCAGAATTCATTTTTTCTCTAAAATGGGTGGCAAACACAAGCTTATAGGTTACAGTTCGTTCAACGATCACAAATCACAAAATTTATAAGACACAACTTATGTTATGGTCACAAAACATCAAATTATAGGTCACATATTACTTTTATCACAAATTAATAAATTTGTAGGTCACATAGTATTTATTGGTCACAATTTATTCTTTATTAGTCACACACAAACTAATTTATTGGTCAATCAACAAATGATTTGTAATCACCATCAACACAACACCACCGTCGCCTTCGCCTTCGCCGCCAACACCAACACCAACACCTCCACCACCACCACCAACTCCACAGAAAGCACCACCGCCGTCAACACCAACACCATCACCACTACACCAAACCTTCAACATTACCACCACCACCCAAAAACCACTAAGACCACCGGACCACCACACCACACCACACCACCACTACCACCAACACCCATCCAACAACAGAAAAAAAAAAGAATCATCAGAACTACAGATCGCCCATCGGAACCACTACCACTACCACCAACACCCATCCGCCGTTCATAGCTTCATCGCCCCTTCACACAGAGGTCTGGGTGGGAAGCAAAACTACAGATCACCCCTTCACCGTACAAAACAAAACTCCAGATCCTAGAGAGGCGGCGCTGCAATCAAACGCCTCTTCGTGCAGAGGTCTGGGTGGGAAGCCTCATCGATTCACAACATTCGCGCCACGATCCAGTTCTTTTAACCGAGGACCCTTTAGAGCACCACCATATAGGCACGGAACGAAAAATTGAAACGATGCAGGCGGGCGGCAACGGCAAGGATAGAGAGAGAGGGGGAGAGAAAATGGATTGTGTAGAATTGGTTTAAATAAAAATTAATTTAAAAATGATTAATTAAAATCTGATTTATGTATTATTAAAGTTGATTCTGGATTTTTGAAAATGGTAACTTAAAAACCTTAGTGGGTGTAATTTCTTCAAGATATAAAGAGGCTGGCCTGAAGTTCAGGTGGGTCGAGCGGGTGGGTCAGAGTAATGGTACATTGAAAGTCATAGAACCAACGAAGAAATCATTAAACTCAAAAGAAATGATAACCTAAGTCATCAAGATTCAAGAATCAATTGGTGAACTTCATTGGTTCTTTATTTATTATAAATTATCAGTCGCAGTAGAATTACTACCAACCACCAAAAACCTTTACATTTTGGATCACTATTTGGCCATACCATTCCTTCATTTACAACTTCAGCAAGTGCAATTCTTTTGTTTATTTATCTACTTCAAAATTCCTCTTCCTCTTCATGTACTTCCTCCAGGGTAAGTGCAAGCATTATAACCTACAGGAGAAAACAAAAACCTTTAAATACAAATGAAAGAAAGATTAGTCGAGAATTCAATCTAATCCCACTTCGACAAATGAGGAAATAAAAACGTAGATAGGATTTTATTTTTATTTATTTACTTCTTTTCCATACTCAAAATGAATCACATTATAATTTGTGTGGCAAGTCATCAAGAATCAAGGCATTCTAATATGCATCCATCTATTCATTCATCACTCTTTCAGGACATCATTGTTGAGGAGAAATACGACCGTCCTCTTAGTTGAATGTCATAAAAGATTTTACATGCCATCACTGGACACCAATTAGTTTTCGGATGAGAGGGTTGAACGATCCTGACAATCACAAGGAAAACGACAAGTTATTTTTTGAGGGAAGCAAAAAGGGTACTTACTAGGATTAGTAGTAGAGAGTGTGGCAGTCTGCATGAAGTCGCAGTTCCATGGATTCTTGCCAGCCGATTGATATAGAAGATTCATTGCATAAGCAGCATGTGATGCTACAGTAACTGGTTCAAAACAGGCACCACCAGGTTGAATTGGACTACAATCAATATTCTGGCCACAGGCATAGTCAAGATTTGTCTGCAATTGAGCATCAGATACTCCCGGCTTTGGCACACACCAACCAGCTACTGCTTTTGGAGCCGGTGTCGCTGGAGTTGTAGGGGTCGTTGGAGTGGGAGTCGGAGTCACGGGCGTTGGCGAAGGAGTCTAAGTAGATGGATGAACCAAGAAGAATAAGCAATTAGCATTCCTGAGTTAAACTTTCACCTTTCACATATAGTTTTTTATGAGATCAAATAAAAGAAAGTAGTCTCACCTGTGCGCTCTTTGAGAGACCGGCATCATAAGTCATGGAAAGATCAGGCATAAAAAGTCCAAATGACCTCTCTGATCCCGGCCCAGGTTTCAAATTCTCGTCATAGAGTGCAAAGATATAGGTATCAACAGATTTCCCGGGCATAAGTGGGGTTCCAACCATTGACCTCAGGTGGCTTATCAAGTTTCCATTATACGCTTTCGCATTTTCCAAACTAGGACCAGCTTCATTGGAGTCTCCTTTGTAAGGCCACCCCGTCTCAGCAACTGCAATCTCAACGTCCTTAAATCCCATTGCATTCAAGGCAGATCGTACAGCATCGACCTATATAGCATAAATTTCAGACCAAATAACAGCACTAGTAAAAACGTAAAAGATTGTCACAAATATGAGATCTAATGTTGGTTAAGTTTCTTACAAAAGCAAATTGTTCTTGCACATCATTTTCACATTAATGGGGTTTCAGATATTGGCCCATGACCCCATCTCTATTACAAGATACTAAACCGGTGGTCCCTCGCCAACAAAATTTACAGAGTACCAAAGTCCATATATTTACCGAAGCTTGAAAGTTACTTTCATTTTTTTGGCTACACATGTTTGAGGTTTTCCCAAAGTTACTTTCTTTTGTGGATTTTCAATACAATAACTAACCTTTTGTTTCCTGAAAGTCTTTACTTACTATCAAATAATGCAAGTTTGCTTCTTCTTTTCTTAAACTTAGCCAAACAAGTACTAATTGCTAGATGCCATTATTCAAATGGCCAGCCCGTCAACAACCAACTATATGGAACCAGTATATTATTATGCTTCAATGCCATCATTTTTCCACAAAAAAAGTACAATTTTGTGGGCAATCCTATCCTTTAAATATGTGTACACAAATTAAAGTTGCAAGCAATCTTGACACAAAGTCCAGCAGATTACATAGTCTACGGCTAGGTGGCTGACTTTGGCGTTCCCAAATTAAGTGCTATCGAGTCAGATGAATTCAATAATTAGAATAAGTACACAGCAGTAAATTTGTCTAATCTCCAACCGTTCAAACTTTTAGACGAGAAATTCAATAAATACTGCTTATAATCTCAAGTTAGAAATAGAATAAACTTATTTACCTGGGCATCAAACATGTTCATGTACTTAATACCATTTCCTGAGTCCACTCGTCCAGCGTTTGGTTGGAATAGACAGAATGCCAATGTTTCAGGCCTCTGATCACTTTGGTAGGCAAAGAAAGGATATGGATTAATCATAAAAGGTGAACCATTCGAACTTTGAAATTTCAATAAGGCTTTCAACGCATCGCCAAGCCCTGGGTTGAAAGCACCCGACGATGGCGGATCAGACTGACTTAATACGGCCATAGAATGTACAGTCGACACCTTAATCTTTCCACCTAGTGAAGCTGCAAATTACATTGTAAAAATATTTCCAAATCAAGCATGCATTTGATTAATCATCCTTTTTCATAAGATGTTACAACCGAAACTAGATCAACATGCACTTTACGCGGTACATTTTTCAAAATTAAGCAAAAATTTCATCAACCATCCATTTTCAGAAGGGTTTACTGATGAAATTAGTACAAAATGGAGTGAAATTTCACATTTGAGAAAAATTATTAGTGTAAAATGCTAAAGATTATGAGTGGACGTGGCTCAGTTTGGTTCATTTTATTCGACTCTAACCAAAAGAACCAAATGGTTCAATTGTAAATTTTCCTTTCAGTAATGTAAAAATGGTTCCATAGGTATTTCGAACTTGCACTTTTTTCGAGCTTCAATTTCATAATTTGAGTTATCAGTAGAAGGTGGGGGTCCGTCAGGGGGGTTGTCAACCCCCCCCCCCCCCTCCCGGTTAATCATAGAATTTCTCTATTCTGATTATGTATTAATGTAACGCAAGTTCATTTAGATTTAATCGGGAAAAAAAAATTTTGACCTATCTACTACAAAAGTCTACCATTTGTCTCCCACTAAAGGCATGTCCCAAAACGATTTTGCTACTTGTATTGACATAAGCAATTA
Source organism: Fraxinus americana (assembly GCA_035079005.1). NCBI lineage: Eukaryota > Viridiplantae > Streptophyta > Magnoliopsida > Lamiales > Oleaceae > Fraxinus > Fraxinus americana. Next base: position 9,529,738 of record CM068714.1, read on the forward strand.
TCAAAAATGACGTGAATGGAAAAAATTGGATAAAAAAATTAATTGTATTTTAAACAGCAAATGATAGAATCTAACATTATGTGATTGCTAGCAAGATCCATCCCAAAATAATCATACCACGTAAAATCAAATTAATTATCACCTGCATTGAGGGCGTTTTGGACATTTTGCATGGCGGGCAGTAGTTGGGAAATGAGAGCCTGATCTCCCGATGTCATGACCTCGTTACCGACATTGATGACTATAATTTTGCTGGCCGGATAGTACGCAAGTACGTTGGATCCGACCCACTGACCCGCAAAGTTTGGGTCGGACGCCAGAGCCGGAATATCCCCATTGGCGGCGCCGATCACGATACCAATCCCAGTATTCGCAAGAGCCTTAATGATCACCGGGTCGGCGCCGTACAGCCGCACCTTCTGGATGCTCGTAGACTTCAAAAGCTTCACCGTCGCCTCCGGTGGCGGAAGGTTGTCGGCGACTTGCCCGTAATTAACACCGATAAACGACTGCGAATCTGTAAATAGCAGTTTTTTACAACTCGGAGTGAGATAACACAGCAGCCATAACAGTAACGTATAGAACTCTTAGCTTAAAAAGGCAAAATGCTTTACTGGAATCACTTTGCTGCATGAAAATGATAGAAAGAACTTACCTGAAGTATAGAAAGACTGTATTAAAAAGCAAAAGAAGAGGAAAAAAATAAAAGTAGATTTCTGATTCTGCATACTTGACGGCATGAATTTAGATCGAAAAACTCTGAACAAAACTTGATAAAGAGAGGAAAATTGGAATATATTAATAAAGTAATGGACTTTGAAGAAGACTCCAAGTCTACAACGGTAAAATTCTAGTCGTGGAGACTGGGGTGCTGGACCGCTGTTAGTGTACATAATGGGGGTGGGGCCGGTGGGAGATGGAAAAATTGTAACGTTTTGAGATTGGATTATTCTAAGGATAATTATGCTTATCTTTTTGGTCCCTTTTTTAAAAAATACTCAACTTTTCAAAATTCGTTTTTAATCACACATCCTCCAATAAGACAATATTACACGTAAATTAAAAACTTTCTTTACTTTTTAACCACGTATTCTTTAAAAAAATTGTTATTCCAAAACTCATTTTTCTCAAACAAGAGTCATATTCACACCATAATTTTTATTTTTTGGACCACAATTTAGTTACATTTAAGGTTTTTAATTTTTGCTCATTATATCACTTATATTTCTAATGATTTTTCTTGTCATTTTTATTCTCAAATTTTTCATTAGTTAACACATTTTGTATTTGATAATAATTTTATATCCAAAATTTTGTTGAAATGGCATAAAATAACTTATTTTTCCAATATATTTTAAAAAATAAATAAATAAATATTGGAAAAAAATATTTTTCCATCATTTCACAGTATGAAAATAAAATATTTTGATATAAATCATCGTTGAGGATGTGATGTACTTACTAATGAAATGTTGAAAATAAGATTTTGACGAAAAAAAGTTAAGAAATAATTGTTAAAATTGAAGAGTTTAACTGTAATTAAAATATGGTATACAAAATAAAAATCGTTGTTGCAATATAATCACCCTTATTGTAAACCCTGGACAAACAGGGACGTTGGGCCCTATGTGGCCCTGGATGTGTAGCATGATTTTTTGAGAATTGGGAAGTGGAGAAGAAGAAGGTACTTGGGCGTATGATGAGAAAATTTACGTTTATCTCGTCTAATAGCCATTATTTGTGAAAAAAAAAAAGGTTTTGAATGGTGATTTTTAGGAGAATGTATAATTAAAAAATATTGAAAAGTTTTAGATTTACGTACAAATTATTTTATTATGTAAATATGTGGTTAAAAACGAGTACACAAAAATAGAGAGTTTCAAATAATGACCATCAAACGAGGCTTAAATTTCAAATAATAGAATTCAATATTTATTGTCACCATTGAATTGCCACGTGTATTATTTATTTATTTATGTTTGAATTTCGATTAAATAGTGGATTATATATGAGTTATGCTATAAGTACATAACACAATATATAAGAGTGTCCATAATTGACACATTGAGGCCCCCTATTGGGGGGCTCTTGGGCTCGCAGGCACCTCCCAATATGGGGCCTCCATGCGTCCTTTATTCAATACACATGTCTGTTTAACAATAAAAGAATGAGGAAATTACACAATTCTAGGTGTTTAAAGTATCAAATTCAAAAATTAGGGACTAAATTTCAATATTCAAAAATCAGGTGCTATATAAACACTATAACCCTAATTTTTCACACAACCCCCTCCCCTCTCTCTCTCTCTCTCTCTCTCTCTCTCTCTCTCGCCTCACCTCTCTCTTTCGTCTCCACCTCCCCCTCCCCTTCCACCTCTCTCTTCCGTCTCCACCTCCCCCTCCCCATCCCCTTCCCTCCCCCATCCCCATCCCCTCCTCTGCCTGCTGCGAACCGCAGCAGCGACGTGCTGTTGCGTCGCTGCTGCGCTTCACAGCAGCACGTCGCTGCTGCGACCCCTGTAGGTGGTGGTTTGCAGTGGAGTATTGGGTTGCTTCGACGCCATGGGTGTGGCGGATTGCTGTTGGTGGTGGTGGTGGTTGGTTGGTGGTGGTGGTAGTTGTGGTTGGCTGTTGGTCTATTGTTGTTGGGGTTGGTGGATCTATTGTTGTTGGCTGGCAGTGGTGGTTGTGGTTGGCTGTTGGTGGTGGTGGATCTATCGTTGTTGGGGTTCAGTCGTGTGTTCTGTGACTGGGTAGTCTGTGTTGGTCGATCTGTGACCTATGACCAAGTATCGATAGTATGTGACCAAATTTTTGTCAATTTGTGACCAATTACTCAAATGTGACCTAAAAATTTAATAATATGTGACCTCGAAATAATATGTGACCAACTAATTTAAAAATTTGTGACCTCGAAATAATTTGTAACGTACAAATTTTTTGATATGTGACCTCGAAATAATTTGGGATGAAAAAATTTGACGATATGTGACCAGTAAATAAATTTGTAACTTAAAATTATGAATATGTGACCATTAATCACAAAATGTGACTTTATTATCTTTATTTAATAAATATTTTTAATTAATTAAATAAATACCTGATTTTTGAATTTTTAAACTATTTACCTTATTTTTGAATTGAGCTTAAAATTATGAATACGTACTATTCATGTTCACGAGCCCGAGCCGAACGGGCGGGTCGCTAGACGAGCCGAGCCGGCTCGGCTCGTACTATTCATGAGCTGCTCGATGAGCGCCTGGCTCGTGGGCTCGTATATATATATAAAAAAAAATTTTAAAAACCAACAAAAGTGACCAGAATGGTCACTGATTTTTCAGTGACCGTTCCGGTCACTTGTGACCAAACGGTCACTGAAAAATACCTATAAATTCCTATGAAAAATACCTATGAAAAATAAAGTTGCATTTTATTTTTATTTTTTTTATTTTTCTTCTCCTATAAATACCTACCTATTACAATAATTTTTTCTCACCAAACTTTCACAATTTCATTCTCTAATCTCTACTCTACTCTACTCTCTACTCTCTACTACAATTTACAAATCATTATCAACCATTTCATTCATTTATTCTATAATCCTCTTCTACATTTTTTTACATTATTATCTTGATTTTACAATTCAATTTCTATTATCACAAATGGATCCACGAGCATTTGTTGAAAATTTGTTCGGTATGGAAGACGAAACACATGCCCAAAATCAATTTGGGAATGAATTCGCCGGTCTAAATGAATTACCAATTCCAGAAAACATTGAAGATTTCGACGTTCGTGAAGGTAGTCATCCAAATCTAATTGATTTGGATGACATTGATATTGATTCTAGTGTTCCGATTAATTTCGAACAAAATGAAGAACCTACATTAAATATTCCCGATGCAAGAGGGAAGAGAAAGGGGAAGAAGCAGGCAAAATGTTGGGACCATTTCAAATTGGTTCAAACTGGTCGTGTGGTTGATGGAATTTCAGAAACCAAAGCAGTATGTAAATACTGCCAACAACGACTGGCATGGCAAAGAGGCATTGGAACCACCCACCTCAACCGTCACTACAAAACATGTGCGGCCAAACATGGGCTTCTTCCAACTGGTCAAACGCAACTACAGTTTGGCACTCCAAGCGTTGGTGCTACAACTACGCCACTTTCTACGTGGATGTATTCGGAGGAGGAAGTTCGAACGGGAATGGTGAAGTTCGTTGCCACGGCGAAGTTGCCACTAGCAATAGCTGACAACCAACATTTCGTCAATTACGTCAAACAATATCTTCAACCGAGATACGTTGGGGTAAGTCGAAATACTCTTCGGTCTGATACAATTGAATATTTTATGAATTCAAATAAACTATTAATTTCAGATTTAGAAAAATATGGGGGTTTGATATCGTTAACTTCAGATATGTGGGAAGTGATTAATAAGAGTAGCTGCAACTGCACACTATATAGACCCACTTTGGGTCATGCATAAAAAAATTATTGCTTTTAAAATTGTTGAGTACCCGCACAACGCTCAAACAATATTTAACGCTATTATGTTCATAATTAAAGAATATAAATGTGAGAGTAAAATTCGTTCTTTTACGTTCAATAACGCTACTGTCAATAAGGTTGTTATCGTTAAATTGCATAGAGTACTTCAACCTGATTTCGGTGGTTATTTATTTCATATTCGATGTGTGTGCCATATTTTTAATTTAATAGTACAAGACGGGTTAAAACACGTGAATGATGAAATTAACCGAATTAGGAATGCACTTATATATATCACGATTACACCTAGTAGGAAACAAGCATTTGAGGAATTTTGTGAGGAAGGTGGGAATGCACATACTAAAACATTTATTACTGGCCATAGATGGAACTCAACTTACTTATTATTAAAATCATGTGAAGGTTATGAAGCGTTTATTACCGAATTTTATAACAATAGGCATGTTAGAGACGAAGACGATACTATCTTGAATGAATCCGATTGGAATGTAGTTTTTAAAATTAAAAATTTCTTGACAAGTTTTTATGAGTCTACAAATATATTGTCTGGTGTTTATTATCCCACTAGTTGTATGGTTCTTGAACGTCTTTATATAACTGTTAGGGCTTTTAAGAGATTTCAAAATGATCCCGATTTTGAAGCGGTTATATATTCGATGGAAGTAAAATTTAGAAAATATTGGGAAGAATTGCCTATGTTATTTCTTTTAGCATGCGTCATGGACCCCCGATATAATTTATCGGGTACTGAATTTGTAATTGATCAAATTTCAAATACTTTAACTTTTAATATGCCTATTACTTATAAGAATTTGGAACAAACGTTAACTGAAATGTATGAATTATATGCTTCACGAATGGGTACACATATTACTCGTGTATCTCCAACTGTTCATCCCACTAATATAACGGATGACGATGCTGAAGTTTTAAATTTGTTCGAAAACATGAACTCATATAGATATGATTCAACTGCATATGCATGTGGTTCCTCTAGTAGTAACAGTAGTTTGACTTCCACTGCATGTACTCAAACTTCGAGTACTAATCCGTCTAATCCAAATGCGTTGTCATCTGAATTAATTGATTACTTTAGTCATACTTTGCCTAGTAACAAATCAGTTAGGAAAAGTTCAGAATAGGTCATTGAATTTCGGAGAAATAACGAACGCCGATGGCCAATAGTTTCTGCAATGGCAAAAGATCTATTAACACCTCCGGTTAGCACTGTAGTTTCGGAGTCTGCTTTTAGTGCAGGGAAGTGGGTTCTCTCCGAGGTCAGGAATCGACTAAAAGAAGATATTTTGGAAGCGTTAATGTGCGTGAAGGATTGGGAAGACGCTAATTATCGAATTCAACATAAAATATATCGAAATTGCATGTAATCAAGTAAGTGATATTTAATTTCACCGCATTTATCACAAAATTTTATTTTCATTATTTCATACCTTTATAATTTTTTTAAAAAAAATTGTACACATAACAAGTTGTTCGTATACAATTTTTAACTCCGCCTACTTGAAATTGAAGTAGCCGGTCCCAAGCCCGGATAAAGGAGGAGGGTTTATTTTTTAAAAAAATTGTTTATAAAATGTGTATATTTTATGTTTAATAAAATATAAAAGGGTAAACAAAAAACAAAACTCAACAAATAAAATTTTGTTCTTATTATTTTAAAAAAAATGTAGGAGGGGATTATAAAATGTTAGGAGAAGAAAATTAGAAAAAAAAAATTAAATTTAGACGAGCCCACGAGCCGCTCGGCTCGTGGGCTCGTCTAGGAGGAGCCATGAGCAGGCTCGTGGGCACGAGCCCACGAGCTGCTCGACGAGCCGCTCGGCGAGCTCGAGCACGAGCCGAGCTCGCCCAAAATCCAACGAGCCACGACCTCGCACGAGCCGAGCTCGTGTGGGTATGGGCCAAGCCGAGCCATTGACATCCCTGAGCCTAATAGTCAGCAAGGCATGTACTCTTCCAACGAGCCACGACCTCGCACGAGCCGAGCTCGTGTGGGTATGGGCCAAGCCAAACCATTGACATCCCTGAGCCTAATAGTCAGCAAGGCATGTACTCTCAAGTACGTGTGGATGACAAGCTGGAGAATGACAAGTTGGACCATAGATGGAAGAAGAAATCTAGAAGGATATTGCATCTTTTCTGTTATATGATTTTTTTTTTTTTTGGTAACAGGGCTAGTTTGTATAGATTCTCTTTCTGTGATGCTTTATAGTTTCCGTTTAGGTTGATATTCTTTCTATATAATATAATCAATCTATAGAAGGAGATACACACAGAATAATCAATATGATGAGAGAATTCTTCCAAAATTCTTGCACTCTACCTGCTTGATAATTTTCCTTTTCTTATAATGTGTGGTCTATAATTCTATAAACTTTTTATCAATTTTTATTTATTTGAAAGTCGTATTTTTTTTCAATTTAAATTTGACTGGGTACGTGATCCAAGTATAAATTATTCAAATGTGAAAAGCTTTTATAGATAGAACTCATTTCAATCGATAGATTAAAATGCTTCCATGTATCATGTATGCAGTCACGCCATTTTCGATTCTAACTTCTTTGTAAAATCCTCATATATGTAAAACAGGTTGTTTTTTATTGAGCAAAAGTGTAACGAAAGGTCTTCTCGGTTTAATTCGAGATGTCGAAAGGCAAAAAGTCTAACTGGAATATTGCGTGAATTTGAGATTTATTGTTCCCATTAAAATTTTGATACTTCATCGCAAGACGTAATGTAAGCGTAATCTCATGGAGATGATCGTCAATTTATGTAATAGCAAGATCACTTTCACATTATTTAATGTGATTAGAATGTATTTATATTCATTGAACAATATGACACTAACATCACTACCTCATAGACAGGAGATTATCTTCACTAGAGATGAGCAATATTATTCCATTTTTAAAGTTCATATCGCTTAATCAGGCTTTAAAACGAGCTAATACAGTGTGAAGTGTTATAATTTTAATAGTAATAACTCTCTGATTCATTTTCTAATAAAGTCATGGTGCATTTTAATACATTGGATATTGAGTCGATGATCACTACCATCTAAACTGATCATCATTGACGATAGAAAAGATTATTCTCACGATTAAGAGGAGGCAATTAGTATTTCCCAATTGGATTAAGGTTCAACACAATTAGAGTCTAGGGCATCCCTAGAGAGCATGTAACTCTATTAGTGAAATCAAGATAAATTGTTTTCGAGTCAAGAAGCTCAATCTTAACTGAGAGATAAGAGCATTTAGCCTTGAGTAGGTTTTCGTGCGAACTTGATAGGTTCTCCTAGCAACTGAACGACGTTTTCTGTTGATCATACTTTCCTTTTTGCCCATCAAGAGACGAGTCTAGGGGGGGCCTAATAATGTGGCACGACCACATTTCGCAATAACATTTGCACAACACAACCACTATGTTATAGCGTGTATACATCATTATATTATGTCGGGGCAATAATCAATAAAATCAATTGATGATCCACTTTGATTTTTTCTACGGTACAATCCGATGATGTTGGGCCAAGACCATGCTGAAATCCCGCACTGATTTTAATCATTCTATTGCAGATTTTCAAAAAGGACAGACATTGCATGGCCCCAATCAGAGCTAATTTAAAAGGAACAAAAAAAAAAAACAATGAACAGAAAGGAAAAAAGAAAAAAAGAAAAAATCTGACACAACTTATATTTAACTTTCGCGAAGAAAAAAATTGATATTATTAACGTCGAGTAGAAATATTTACAAAACTCCATAGAAAAAAGGTACACGACAGGACGGATGCAAACCAAGAATTAAAAAAGTATCTCGATAGTAAAATTTCAATATTATCTTTTGCTAATTTGTATAAAATAGACGGACAATCAAAACCAGTTACTACTTTTTAATGCACATTGACAATTACCATCCACCTAAGATCATCATCAATCACCAATTCCTTTGTTGCCAATTGCTAGGGGATGCACAGCATCATGAGCAGACCGAGGTTCCTGTAGGGTGTGAAACGGCTAATAAATGAGATATTCACCCTCCCAAACAGATGAAAGAAATTAAATCAAATTGCGTCCCAAGTGAGGAAATTGGCTTTGTCAGCACTATTCAATGACAAAAGATCACATATGGGATCAGACATAAAAAAATCGACCAGGACTATAAAACATTTTGTAAGATTTTATTTCAACTTGATATTAGAAGTAGCTCGAACTTAAAAGAAATTGAACTCCCTTTAAGGTGTTGGTTTAGATCGAAACAGTGTATACGAGAAGAGACGTGCAGTGAATTAGGACAGAATGCCATCTGAGCGCTATAAAACGTCGCATTAGACAGTTGTGGTACACTCAATTGTATAAGAAAACAAACTAAGGTAATGAAGCTCACCACACGGTAAGAAAATTCATCTGCCTCAAGCATGTGAACAATTTGCCCCATCTTTGGACGCTTGCTGGCATCCAGATCTATACAGCGAAGGCACACCAGAAGTACTCTTTTCAATGTTCTGGGAGGAGGAGGAATTTCAATGAGGGGGTCGATCAACTCTTCACCTCGACGACTTCCTACCATCCCTTTGAACCAATCAATCAAGTTCATCTGGATTTAGTAAAGAGAGTTAGGAAATGTAAGTATGTTGCTATAAATATAAGTACATACTCCAGGGGAAGAATTAGTTCACCTCCCCAGGTGGTCTGGAATAGTCGACAGGGCTCCTTCCAGTAATTATTTCCATGAGAAGAACTCCAAAACTATACACATCATTCCCCTCATTAAGCATTCCAGTGCTTGCATAGTCAGGGGAGACATATCTGTAGCAACATGCGTAGTTAGATATAGAAAAATAAAACTATATTTCGTGCTGATTGCTTAAAGAAAATCAAACTATTGAAGTCAACAAGGAACAAACCCAAATGTTCCCATCACTCGTGTTGTAACATAGCTTTTCTCGGATCCTAGCAGTTTGGCAAGTCCAAAATCTGATACTTTCGGGTTCCATTTCCTGTCTAAAAGAATGTTGCTAGACTTCACATCACGATGCACAACTTTGGGCTCCAATCCTTCGTGCAAGTATGCCAGTCTAAGGAAAAATTTACCAACTCAAATATGTTACAGAAAACTGGAAGATAAGATGAACATACAAAGAATATAGACGGAAAAATTGAACAATGGACATCCAAGAATTTTTTCCCCGAGCACGTGATCAGCCAACAACAGCTATTAAATCTGAAGAAATATTCGACACACTCCATACAGAGTATAGATTAATCAAATGTTGTGGACAAGAGACCAGACGTCATGGTAAAAATATAATCTACAGAATTTTAATCACAATATGATCAAACAAGTACTGTTTTCCTTAGGCAGCATTTGCAAAACATATAAAGTTCAAGAATATAGATGATGCATAAGTGCAAAGATTCATTAAAGTGCATGGTTGCGTCTTTGACCAGTCTCTCAGCTTAGTTTTTGAGTCTTATTTCCAATACACTGAGTCTCATTTCCAATACAAATATAAACATCATGGTAAAAATAGACTGTGAGACACAAATATCTCACCCTCTTGCTGTCCCAATGGCAATTTTCATCCGGATCTCCCAAGTCAAAGGGCTAACAGGCCCCACATCACCATGTAACCACTGCTCCAAATTGCCATTATCAATGTACTCATAAACTAGCAACCTAAATGGAAGAAAAGAAAACGTAGTTATTAATTTAGGAAAAGACAGTGATATCTACCTAATAGAGAGAAATTCAACAGCAAGTGACATGTACCTTTGAGCACCTTCTGCACAATAACCCATCAGGCCAACGAGGTTCTTGTGTCTTACCTTTCCAATGGCTTCAACTTCCACCTTAAACTCCTTCCCTGCCTGACCCCTATGAACAAATGAATCACTAAGCATCAAATTGAATCAGAATACCTGTTTGAACAGATAATGTGTTTCGATGTTCAAAGAGCTTGGGGTTCGATTGAAGTTCAGCAGAAACTTGAGGTCATAATCGCTGCATATTTTTATACGATTCAATCAAATAAAGTTTCGCTAAGCTTAATCAATTGTTTGCTGGTTAGTAGAAATGCCATTTTCAAAAATAAGGAAAAGAAAAAATGTTGGACATGGATTTCATGTTTTAAAATCAATTTCTTTCATTACAAGGTTTGATGAACTCATTCACATATGATATTCTCTTTGAAAAGTTTCTCTGGAATATGAAGCAACCACTAATGCAAATTTCCACATAACCGAAAACAACAATTGCAACCCTGTCCTGGTATTTGTTGACAGATAGCTCTCCAACACCATGCAGATCTATCTGTTGCTTCTCATTGTATACAACATTATTAGCATTGGCACTCTTGAATTTTGCAATTGTCAAATGCAAAAGTTGGTGCCAGAAAATATAAACTTAATTATCCATCAAGCAAGAACATTTCGTCCATCCCACCCGACACTTTCTGTAGCAAGCCAATCAATGGTTCCAAAAGACAATATTTTCCATTAATAAATAGTTGATCCTTGAAAATATTCTATAGAAGCCAAATATCATTCACCTAAACCAGCATAAAGTCACAGCTTCTACTGGAAAATTAATAAAGGAAAAAGGATGGATAAAGACGTGTTTAACCAGAAAAGGGGGAAAACAAAAGTTCAGTAAGATAAAATAAACTATCACGAAGGAATAAAGAAACAAAAGGAAGAGTTTTAGTTTTTCTTATAGTCAAAAGAGACAAAAAGGCACCGGCACGCTCAATTCATTCCAATCCAGTTTTCAGAAAAAAAGAAAAATTCATTCCAATCCAGATCTACGAAGCTTTGATTCCCTTTCTGTACAAACAAAAGAATTCCAACCAAACATTCATGCAATTACAACACTTTCTTATTCCAAGTAAATAAAATCACAAAAGAATTAACCAAATATCATAAACCAAAATTTCAAATATGAACTGAAAATTAAAACAATCAATAAAATTATGTTTACGGTCTTTTCCGATGGAGGTGATATGATAAACTTACTTGTTGTTTAGGAGATTTTTCACAGCAACGACAGAGCCATCGTGCAAAACGCCTCTGTAAACGATGCCGTAGCCTCCTTCACCAATCACATTATCATCCGAAAATTGATTTGTTGCGATTTCCAGGTCCTTCAAACTGTACCATCGACCCCACCCAATGTTACTCAGCCCATCGGTGGACGCCGACATAGCAGAGGAGGACTCGCTCCGACTTGTACTAGACTCATTGCTCTCCGAACTTCCCTTTTTGCCGTCGGACTCGATTACAATACCTTTTACCACAGTCTCTATAAAAAACGCCTTGTTTTTTACATCGACTGTATTTAGTTGAGCTTGATCCGAGCTTTTGATTTCCGTGATCTCATTACGAACCAGAGGCAGTAAACCTGAACTGTGTTTCACACCAACGCGGCGCCGTTTCGAGTTCCGGTTCCAACGGAGGAAGAGGAAAATCAAGAAGAAAATGAAAAGCACAATGACGACGGTAGCGATGATAACGACATATAGTTTTTGTCCAAGAATTGGGGTTTTGTAGGTGAAAAAACTGGAAGAGGAGTTTTCAGAGGTCTGGTTCTCTCCGGAGGACTTGCCGGAAACCGCCATTATTTCCGGCGAAATCGTGGAGCTCCGTTAGTGCTTGTAGTGTGTGAAAAATGAGACTACAAGATACGAAATGCCATAAAGAGAACAAATATTAACGGTAAAATTGGTGAAAATTGGACAACTGAGGCGTTTGGAGGTTTTAGCAGTAGAAACTATAAACTAATGCAACGATAGTGTTATTGCCTGATTCTTTAAGATGTCCGAACTTTAATTTGATTGGTCGAAGAGAATTATTGACAACTTGTTTAATGTTTATTATTATTTGGTAAAATGTAAAATATATAAAGATTACAGTGCAGTTCTAACTTATCTCTAAAAATTATAATATATCGATGTATGATAATACAATAATTATTCTAGTCTATCTGAGATGATAATACACGAAGTTTTACGATACAAGGGTACTGATTATTTTATAAAACTATCTATAACATTATCTGTATAATATTTCGACAAAAGTAAAAAATATAATATTTCGATAAGGAGAATTAAAGCAAAAGATTTTAAGAAATAGAATCCATAAAAAATTGTAATATTTTTTTATAAAGTATAGAGTAGTTTGACCCGGCGATGCAACTGTCCAACTATTTTTCAATTTTTTTTATTTTTGGAATAATTAAAAATTTAATAAAGACTCAAATATTCTATCCACGTGGAGGTAGCTCGAAAAGTCAAGTCGGACGGGCAACACCCTACAAACTCTCCCCCGGCTGTTTCCAATTAAGATTACACGTTAATATGAAAGTTGAACACAGCTAATCATAGTTTGACCTTTAAGACACAAAAGATTCCACGTAAGCACTGCAAAATTTAGCAAAAAGAGTGGTCCTTCAAACTTTTGAAAATGGAATATCTAAACGGAACAAAAAGGCAGCAAGTTGAAGTGATGCACAAGTAAAACACCGAGTTTAAGAGCGTGTTCGGTCATACTTAAAATTCAACTAAAATTAAAAATATAGTCGTTATTGGATATCACTCGTATAATAAAAGTCAACAATAACGACTAATTTTTCAATTTTAATATCTACAGAACACGCCCTAAATTATAAAGACATATTTGGGAAATAACTTTTTTTTTTATTATTAGACCATGTTTGATTGCAACGAATTCCATGAGAAATTTTACATACTAGGAAAACGAATTCCACTTTGACCGTTTGACTGCAACGTAGAAATGAAAATCGAATTTCAAGGTACTACTACTTTAAAACTACATTTTCTTTACCTATTAAACGGACCATTAGTGTCGAGGACGAAAAATATGCCATGAAGCTTTTTTTTTTAATTCAATCTAACACAAGAGACTAGATATATGTGACAATGTTTGGTTTAGCTAAACATCGTATTTTTAGTATATAATGATAAAAGTTGATGAAATATATAGTTGAAAAATTGCTTGTTCCATGAAATGTGGGTTGAAATTAATTATTGACTTTAACTTGATTTTTAATCAACTTTTTAACTAAACAAAATAGGGACGCGAATTGTAGCATTTTTTAGTATTAAATGTTCATTGATATTGATATATAGAAACTACAATAATAGCTCGATCTAAAGAAGAGAATTAAATAGCCCTACCAAGAAAATGATGGATGGAATGAAGGTACAACCAAACAAAATTATTTATAAGTCGGATCCATCGAGGATACGTAAAGTGGGAAATGTATTTTGGTGATGGCAATTTTATACTTCACGCCCCTAACTAAAAGCCGATAAATCACTCATTCTATCGAATACGAGATAAAAGTAACTTTTAAATAAAGTTAAGCATGCTTTCGTTAGCGAAGAAAAAAATGCTAGAGGGTACGAGTTGATGCTCCATCTGGTGTCGTATTCTAGAGAACGATATCGCAATGTTGATAGAATTCCACATAATTATAAAACTAGTTGAATGAGTAGACCTGAAAAGGACTCAATGCAAGATCCATCAATTAAATTCCAAAGACACATTTTTATTAGGAAAGTAAATACAAAGAAAATTTACATTAAAATAACACCAACTTGACAAAAACTTAAAATAATTGGACCAATAATTTACAAAAATTCTTAGCTTATAAGCAACTTAATCTGTGTATTAAACTTCAGACGCCCTATACCCATAGAACCATGTACTTGTGGGGGTCGCAAATGACAAAAATGCCCCTGTTGAGTTTATTATGTCTCGTTTTCTCCCTAAAATTTCATATATAGTTTGATGAACCACTTTGTGATGCGAACCCTACAGGGAAAGGGCTGAAATTTAGATAAATTGATAGTTGATACTATGCAATGTTGCACCGTTTTACATGATTTAGAGGGTGTTTGGTGGGATTAAAATTACTTTTTTAGTAGATTGTGATATAAATTTTCGTAATGTATGATTGAAAAGATGTAGGATCCATGAAAGATGTGGTTAATATTAATTATTTGACTTTGATAGTCAAATAAACTAATTTGAAAGTAATAAAGCATAAATTTCTTTTGTCAAAGTGCAGTGCCATTGACCTATTATAACGTTTTTAAATTTAGTTACGTAAGTAACAGAGCAAATATTTTGAAACTTAACCTCATTCTGTCTTGAAAAATGATTCATCGTAATCGAATTGCATGCCATAATTTGTAAGGAGCGAAGGCGAATAACATTTTAAGAAAAGTGCTACAGTAATTCAAAGGTTCTTCGATCGTTAAATAAGTATTTCTAATTTTTTTTTGTTTCCTTTTATTGATATGGTTCATAGTATATTCTATAGTGTATAGAATTAAAGAAATAGATCAAGTCCTTGGTTTTATCGACCACCAATTAATACTAACAAATTTTATACGTATCTTAAGAGGCAAAGGAACTATTTTAGGTTATTTGTATATTTATTATTTATATTAACTACGAGATGCCGGTGCCTTTATGGCAAAAATAAATTAATTTACCTTCTGTCTGTCAGTACCACTTATTTACGAGGCGAAATAAATCGTACTGGTCTTGTACAATTATTGAAAATTTACTAACATTTTAATTAGTTTTATCTACCTCAAAAAAAATTAGTGTTTGGCCTTTATTTTTTAAAATTCATTTTTTCTCAAACTTATTTTCAATCACACATTTTATAGTAACTTCGTAATCACCAATTTCATCGATTTTGTTAAAATCTATTAAAATTCTAATTTTTATCTAAACCAATCATGGACCGAAAAACAATTAATTTTCAAAGGTTATTTTATTTTATAAACACGTTTTGGTAGTCTTTATTTATCAGGATGTAAAAGTTCTCATACAACAAGGTATGTGTTCAATTATACTTTAACTATTTTTACTTGTCTTTGAAATGAAAATTGGTTATTCTAAGCGATTGATCCATTGCATATATATTTGTCAGCTCAATGACTATCCTTATTTGATTATCTTTTACGTTCTATTCTAGTATAGAATGAGAGACCCTAACGAATTTGCTCATATCAAACATTTCGGATGACGTGTGGTACCAATACGGTATTTTAAAATTGAAATTCAAGCAGTGATTTTATTCCAAATATTTATTTTCACTTACGCCTCATATGATTGGTGGAATTTTCCATAGAATTAAGAAAATATTTTTCATTTTCCACTTTTTTGACTGTTTGATAGGCGAAATTTTTCATGGAAAATGTTTTCCCTCCTCACCCCCCATGTGCCTACTTTTCGGGTTTTTGTTAAAAAAAATTTCCCACCTTTTTGGTAGGAAAATTTTTTGCAGGCGGCTGTTGTTTTTTTTTTTTTTGTTTTGTTTTGTAATGGAAACAAATGTTATAACCAATTGTAAAAAAAAATTCACTTTAATGGACAATTTTTATATAAAACAAAGTCAAACGAACACTAAACTTTAATGAAAAATGATTTTTTAGGAAACAAATTTTTTTTTTTTTTTGAACTTTTTGACAATGGAAACAAATTTTATAATTAATTGTGAAAAAAATTATCACTTTAATGAATAATTTCCATACAAAATAAAGTCAAACGAATAGAAAATTTAAAAATTTTTCGGGTGAATAATTATACCAATCAACTTAATTAACAATTTCTTGCAAAACAATTTCTACGCAATTACTTTACCTGAAAATCATTTTTTTCATCAATTTTCCACAATCGCAATCAAACAGGCCATTAAATCTTTTTTTATAAACGTAATAGCAGTGGAAAAAAACCATTGAGGATTGTAAGAGCATGTTTGACTAGGTTTTTGAAAAGTCAAAAGTCATTTTTGATATTAAGAAAAATTACTTCTGAATATGTTTAGTTAATTTTTTGGACGTATTGTATTCGAATAAAAAAGTTTTTAGGTAAAGTTAGCTTAAAGTAATTTTTTGAGAAAGTTTTTCTATAAAAAGTAGAAGTAAAAACTGTCAAACGGGCCCAAAAATGAGCTACATAGAAATCTTGTGATGTTTTAAAGATACGCGTGCCAATTTAAGACTTAACATGTGTTGTCGAGACACATTGAATGAAAATTTCGTGATGCCGTGAGCTTCAAAGTTTCGTGGGACTATTGAAAACGCAATTCAAGGCTTAGCATTAAATGAGGAGCGCCATTGTTGGCAGATATTCGCTTCCTTGTGGTTCACATCGATGGTCTCAAAATTGGATTAAAAAATTTCTAGTGTCAAGGAAATTTTTGCACCCAAGTTTCAACCTTCATTTGATTGCAATTTCTGGGTATTTGCATGGTCTATTGTATTGTAGAAATAAGACAACGGTGTTAACCTAAGAGAGGTGTAAAACTGATCAATTCGACCAATATTGTATAAATGCAGCTTGCATTTTGAGGTCGATTGGACTAATAACATAACCCGTCTCTCTAAATGATGGACCCACTAGGAATTTTTTTTAAAAATTGTGTGGTGTTTAAACTTAGTCATTGTGTCATGGACTGACTTTGAATCTCGTAATGAGCTATTGTTAATATGTGTACGACAGTAGTCTTACCTTCCGCTAAAAAATTGTAATGTAACTAATCAATAAATGTATTTGTAAACTGAAAATTATAGACATTTTGTCTACACGCCCTATAATATAACAAATTATATTGTCGAGGAAATAAATACACGTGCCATTCAAACCTTAACATGTGTTGTGGAAATTTTATCTAAAAACCAATCCAAAGCTTAGCATTTAATGAGGATATAGAATTGGATTTCAAATTTTGAAGTGTATACTTTCAATTCGTTCTTTCTTTGGTAGCTATCTATCTCAAGTTGTTTTCATAATCTGTTAACAGATTTAGTTGAGTGATCCATCGATTGATTGGAGAAATTATCCTTTAGCACTACAAGAAGTGGAAGTCTTGGTCCTTGCTTTTAGGAACAAGGCGAGGCACTCACTACAAAATACAAAAAAAATTAATGCGTAAAGTAATATTCGTAGAGATGACAATGGGGCGGGTTCGGGCACCTTAGATGGGGCGAGGCGGGGCGGGTTCGGGACACAGGCTTGCCCCGTTTATTTATTTTTTTTTCAAAAACTTCCAATTAACTATTTTTTGTTTTTAATTTGTAGTTAATTATTTTTTTTATTTTTCACAGGGAGGGTTCGGGGCGCTTGGGGGCGGGGCACCCCCGCCCCGCCCCACCAACCTGTCGGGGCGGGTTTTTTTCGCCGGGGCGGGGCATCACTAAATATTCGTTGGACTTTGCTATAGGTACAGGAATTCAAATTCCTGTACCTATAGACCACAAACAACATTTGAGGGGAATTTTTTTTTTTTCAATATTTTATATATGGGATCCACTACATGTGAGTTGGAATTCAAAAATTTGGTCCAATTCTGGTAAAAATTCCATGTACTTGAATCATTTTCCAAATTCGTTAGCTCTATCCACCTTTGCACAAGGTCAATACTAGTTTTGTTTCACTGGTTCGATCGTCTAGAAAATACAAAACCCATCAAGCTTTGTAATAGGTTAAGTGGATCACTTATAGGGATATTAACTGGACTTGTGTTGTGTCTAGACTTAGTCCTTGTGTCATGGACCGACTCTCTGAATCCTGTAACGAGTTATTGTTAGTACTTGTGTGATAGTAGTCTTACCTTCTGCTAAAAAAATTGTAATGTAACCAATCAATAAATGTATCTGTAAACTGAAAATTATAGACATTTTGTCTACACGCCCTATAATATAACAAATTATACTCTTGAGGATATAAAGACACGTGTGCCATTCAAACCTTAGCATGTGTTGTGGAAATTTTATTGAAAAACCAATCCAAAGCTTAGCATTTAATGAGGATATAGAATTGGATTTCAAATTTTCAAGTGTATACTTTCAATTCGTTCCTTCTTTGGTAGCTATCTATCTCAAGTTGTTTTCATAATCTGTTAACAGATTTAGTTGAGTGATCTATCGATTGATTGGACAAATTATCCTTCTGCACTACAAGAGGTGGAAGTCTTGGTCCTTGCTTTTAGGAACAAGGCGAGGCACTCACTACAAAATACAAAAAAAATTAATGCGTAAAGTAAAATTCGTTAGCTCTATCCACCTTTGCACAAGGTCAATACTAGTTTTCTTTCACTGGTTCGATCATCTAGAAAATACAAAACCCATCAAGCTTTGTAATGGGTTAAGTCGATCATCGATAGGGATATTAACTGGATGGGTTGAGCCGGCTCGACTCAACCCACCATTGAGTTGGGTTGTGTTCGTCTTGGTGTGAGCCAACTCATTTGAAAAAATCTAGCTCAACTCGCCCTATCAAATCATCCATTGGTGGGTGTTACGTGAAAATATATTTAGAATAAAACACACCATAAGTGTACGATTCGTTAACAAGTATTAAAGTGGACTTTTTGAATTCGAGTGTCGTCTCACAATGATTGACTATTTCTAATTCTAATTACCGTAACCTTCTCGAGTTTAATCTTCGTTTCATGGTTTTCTTTTCTTGTTTTTTCCTCTTTGCTTCTTTCAAAAACCCTTATAAATATGTTGCGTGACGTTCTGGACGACTCTACTGTTTAAATACACGATCATGATATTGTTACCACAAGTCTTTCAATGGCATAAGGAAATCAGAAATTCGCGTAAAAAAGGCTAACTATGCGATCGCATAATTCTCTTGAAAGTGGCCCTGGAATTTGCTGAATCCATCTATGCGACTGCATAGCTTATTCAACTTCCAAAATGTTACAATTTGGTCATCGAACTCCATTTTTTTCAATCTCTTTTCCCACTTCTTCATCAAACAATACTGCATTCTATAGCTCAATTTGACCTAGCCATCTCCACATCTTCAATTCCTCTTCCGCGTCATCTTTTGATTATTTGCATCTTGGTCCTTGAACTTTGATTTTCTTTCGTTTTAGTCATTTTTAATTTGTTTCTCACAATTTCCGCCACATTCATCACGTTTTCCTACCAAACACAAATTACATAGAATTAAGTTATATTCTAACATATTTATCAACAATTGTCCGTATTTGTAGCCCGAAATATGTGTGTAAAATGCACTTATCAGTGGTGTCAGTTGAGCTGACTCGCCACACCAATATTTTTAATTTTAAAATTTAATTCCGGTGGGGGATGTTCTCGTGACTTGGACATAAAAATATTAATAGTGGTATTCTCTTTATTTTTTAACAAAATATTCTTTACCAATTTACTATTTCAAAATGCATTATATACAAAATAATGGGGTTCAAATAGGCCCTCAACCTTTTTATTTGTCTCAATTGGCCCACTCCGTCCGTTGTCACCATGAACACATTCCTTATGATTTATTGACTCGTATAAACTTTTAAATGCATCCTAAAATGCCATAATTTGACATTATTTGAAAATCCCCCAACGTTAAACTCCTTCAAACGTTGTAATGGTAACATAGTATTTGTGCACTTTTGGTTTGGTTGAGAACAAAGTAAATTTTATGTTAAACCAAATAGTCAATGTAGGTGAAGGTAGAGGTGAATAAAGTTCTATTTAAATGATTTTTGAACTATTTTAAAATTAAACAACTTTAAATGGTTCGAAAAAATTTCAAATCAAACCAAACCATTTCATTTTCTAAACTAAACCATTTTTGCAGTTCGATTTGATTTCCAAACAAGTGAAAATAAATATATTAGTCCGAAATCTCAATATAATACTTAAATTGAGATATTCTAAACCTAAAACATCATAATATATTTGTGTCAATACAAGCTTAAACCAAAAAAATTAATACAATATTCAACCATAAAATTAACTTGGAAATTCATTGTTTTTAAATAGATAATAAAAAATTATTTACTGAGACAGACAATCGAAACGAACTAGCTCGTTGAAGTGTAACTGGAACTATATACATTTTGGATAAAATATATAATTTTATATTTAAATTAGGTAAACAATTCGATTTGGTTTCAAGAGATTTTTAAGTATTAAAAAAATTTAAAACTGAACAATTTTCAAGCCTACCATTTCAAAATTGCGATTTCGGTTGGAGCTAATGCAAGCCTAAGCGTTAATTGTGATCTTACTTATTAATCTTTTAAGCCCCGTTTGATCTACATTATTATCTCATTAAAATAAAAAAATATGACCGTTATCCATCATATCAATATTTAAATTCAAAATTTCTATTTCTTATGTGGGCCCCAATAACGACTATATTTTTGGGAAAATTACAATGAAGCCGGTATTTAAAGTTTCAAATTAAAAAATCAGGTGGGGAAGTTTTTTAATGAAAACTCAGGTGATATATAATGACATAAACCTAATTTTACACTCTCTACCCTTCGCCTCCCCTCTCTCTCCTCTCCCCTCCCCTCTCCTCTCTCATCCGTCTCTCCCCCTCCACCTCCACCTCCTCCTCCCCATTCCCCCTTCCCCTGCTGCTGCGAATCGCGAGTTGCAGCAGCGTCAAATCGCAGGAATCGCAGTAGTGTGGGGGCAGCGGCGCTAGGGGAGGTGTGGGAGCGGCTTGGACTTTGGATTTGAGAGGTTGTTGGTGAATCAACGGCGGCGGATGGGTTCGTGGTGGTGGATTGGAGAGGTGGGTTGTTGTCGAGATACAAATGGTTGATGTTGTGGGTTTTGAAGGAATCTGATGGGGTGTAAAGAAAATCCTCAAAATCTGATGTTGGTCGTTACACAAGAAGGCGAGGGGTGGTGTTATGGCGTGTTAGGTTGGATGTATGTGTTGCTGCAAAGGATGAAATAGATGTATTTGGGCGTAGGCGGTGGTTGACGGCAGGTGTAAAGGTTGTTTGCAGGCAGTATGTGTTCTCTGTCGGTAGGAGGCAGTGGTGGCTTATGGTTGATGTCGTCGGCTGGAACCGTAGGAGACAACTGGTGGTTGTTTAGCAGTGTTTGGGTGTTCGTTGGAGGGGATGAAGGGTCTGTGGCTTATGGTTGATGTCGGCGGCTGGAACCGTAGGAGACAACTGGTGGTTGTTTAGCAGTGTTTGGGTGTTCGTTGGAGGGGATGAAGGGTATGTGACCAATTATTTGGTTGATCTGTGACCAAGTATTGGTGGTAGCGTCGGTAGTTGTGACCAAATATTTTGTAATATGTGATCAATTACTCAATTGTGACCTAAAAATTTAATAATACGTGATTTAGAAATAATTTGTGACCAACTAATTTAAAAATGTGACCTCGAAATAATATGTGATCTACAAAATTTTTGATCTGTGACCTCGAAATAATTTGTGATCAATTAATTTTAATATATGTGACCTGTGACCTAAAATTATGCATATGTGACCATTAGTTATATAACAGTGATTTTATTATATTTAATTAATAAATATATTTAATTAATTAACTAAAACCTGATTTTTGCATTTGTCAAACTTAAAATCTGATTTTTGAATTTGGGTAAACCATACACCTTAAATATGATTTTTTTTCCCTATATTTTTCATTTTCATTTTACAATAATTTAGCTCAAGACAGGGCGTAAAAGTATTTTGTGGTTTCATTGTACTAATGTCAAACGCGACTTGAGTTGATTGACGGCGTATGAAATGGAATTATCTACCCTAAAACAGTAAAACCCATTTCTTAGCCATTTGTTGACCAGTGTACAACACATAGCAACTACAGAAAGCGCACTACTCCATTGCTCGTCGGCTGCTTCACTGTGTTTCGCCGGCGAGGATTTGGGAAGCCATGGCGGAAGAAGCCGTATTAGGTTATCTAGAGAAGAATGATGAGATATCAGATTCAGGAAAATTCGCCGATGAAAAGGGAATCAGTCACGATGAGATTGTCAACGTCATCAAGAGCCTAAACGGTTTCCGACTCGTGGACGCGCAAGTCAGTAAAGAAGTTAATTTCAGATTGAAATTCTTAATTTTTAATATTATTTTTCATATGAAAATTAGTTGTACTTAATGCATATAGAGGAATTACTAGTGTCAAAGAGTTTGTGCCGACTGTTCAGAAGTCGATTTGTTGGAGTGGTACAATGTGTATTCGAACCGTTGTAATATTTGACATGAAGGATAGGAAAATCGAGGGAAGAAAGATGAAGTAACTGATTTTTTTGTAAATTAAACTAGGTCTAATTGCTAAAATTATGTTCGAGGATGTGCATTTTAGCTTCATTTAGACAAATAAATTTAATATGAATTGATACCCTGCGACTTTGAATTTGTTGATAATTTGAACCAGATATCTTGTCTTGCTATAGTATATTCTGTTGTTCCATTCTGTAAAAACGACATGGCTTGGTTGATGAATTATGCTGCATGGACATCGTGCAGGACATTAAGAGGGAAAAATGGGGTCTCACCAAGGAGGGGGAAATGTATGCTGGGGCAGGATCTCCTGAAGTCCAACTCTTTTTAGCTATACCACCAGAGGGTACAACACGGGAAGAATTGCAGGTTATTTCATAATAACTTTCCTGGTTTCTGGATTCTTAACCTGATTATGATGTGAGATTTCTCATTGTGTATTCTTACAATCAATATTGCTTGCCAATATAACCTGCCACTGAAGACACTTTAACGTTTTATATAAGAAAATAGAAAAAGCAATAAAAATGAAATACTGGGTGCCCCATTCCTTATCATCCACGAACCAAATTACTCCAATCCAATTTCCTTATTGCATTACCACTAAGATCTGAAACCACTAACTTTTAACTGCCATAATCAGCGGCAGAACTAGGAAATTATACCAGTGTGGGTGGAGTTGCCGGTTGGAATCTTGTTGGGGTGGGCGTGGCCACATGGCCTAGTTTTGAGCACAATCTAAAACCGAAGCCGAGAAAGTATAGGGTTGAATAATTGGGAAATTGGGATCATGGTTTAATGGGCTTAATGGGCTGAGATTAGGATATAAAAGTTATTGGGCTGCATATTAATTTTTTGAAGAAGCCCAATACTTTTAAAAAATTAACAGTATTTCCCTGGTCCCAAAGTTAAGTACAGGCATCTAAGGTGGTTCCGTCCCTGGCCGTAATAAGATTATGACCATTGATTCTGGTCCATGAGGACACAACCAGCAGTCACACCCTCATTATTATCAATCTCTCCCCAATTTTTTGATGATGCTTATCCTTGGTTATAAATGAATATGAGGAGTTCAACAGTGGAAATTTTGGAATTTTACTTCACCTTGGTGTATCTTCGGCAGTGCATGTCCTTTCCCAGATTAATTTTTTACTTTGAAATTCCATGGTAAACTGAAGGAACAGCCTGCTTTTATAATCTGTACTGCAAGTGCATATAAGTTTTGTTGTGTGTGATAGTAAGTAAAACTGAAAATTGTTTTTGCTACAATCGAAGTTGTTCTGACTTCAAAATATCATCAACTGCCATCTACTTTGGGATGTATCAGGTTCTATTGTACACATTACACATTCTTTTTCAGTTTTTTATTCCTTTCATTGAGTCATGGTTGGTTTTTGCTAGTCAATAGTATCTATATGCTGTACAATATTTGGAAAACATGCTTGTTAAAATTAATTTTCTGGATGCAGAAAAAGTTGGACCCCTCAATTTTCAAAATAGGTTGCCAGCAGGCCATAAAGAACAAATGGATAGAGATGGGTAAATCACAGGTTTCCAGGAAGGTAATGCCCTCTGAATATCCGAGCTTTCAAATTTTTTGTGTGGAAGTTTTGTTTCTTGAGCAATCTTGTACTCATAAAACTTCAGATCACGTGATATTTGCAGCTCTGAATAACTGAAAGAGGTAAGGATGCTACTATTATATGGGATAAGGTTTTATTTGAAAAAGGGCATCTCTTTTGAATTACAAGTAGCCTAATTATCTTGCTGGAGTGCACGTTCATAAAAAAATTTATTATGCCCCATTTGGTATCGATTAAAATCTAAATTTTAATTTAAGGAAAAGTCAACAATTTATTTTAACTACATATTTTATGGGTTCCACAATTTTTCAACCACACATTTTATCAACTTCTATCAAAATTTACTAAAAATTTGATTTTAATCCCCACCAAATAGGGGCTATATATGTTTATGTTTATTTTGTTCCCTGAGAATTTTTAAGATTCTCAAGCTACTATATTTATTCAACTGATTCTTAATTCAATTCTTGACTTGTCAAGATAAATTGAAAGATGTATATCAGGATCGTCCTTTTCACAAGGATGTTCATTACAAAACCATTTGAAAAAAAGGAAAGATTTAGGGTGTGAATTGAGTGAAAATAAGTGAAAAAAGGGTAATAAGTACAAAACGTCCTTACCTTTCACTAATATTGTGTAAAACATCTCCACCTTTCATTTTTTGGCATTTTCACTTTCTCAATTAAAAGTTATGAAATGACGAATATACCCTCTTATTTTCAAAAGAAAAATAAAGAACAAATTGCAACAATACTCCCAAATTTTTCAAAAAAGTACAAATAAATTCTAAACAAATAATTAAAAATCAAAACTAAAAAAACAAAAATAACTCCATCTTCTTCCCCCGCCCCCACTAGGCAATTTAGCATCAACATTACATTGCGTGGGCTCCCCTGACATAAGTGCAAAGGAGGGCTTTGTCAAACATTTCAGATAATTCCACATCCTCTCCTCATTTTCCAAATCACCATCCTCAGAATGGTGACGCTTCCTTCTCCTTGAACCATTAGTTAAGTGATCTATCTCATCCTTTTCTACCTTGACCGTGACCGTGTGAGGCGTTTCATCTGATTTTGGAGGTAGCAAGTATTTATCCAAGTAAAAAATCAATTGATTACTTGGGGGAAGGAATTTACTAGCTTTTCCTATACCTCTCTTGAACTGCAATATAGACTCACTATCGCTGAATATATTTGGAATTAGGCTGGTATTATCAAAAGAGCTTACCTAGATGTTGATATTATCGTTGTAGCCGTCAACGAAACCAAATGACCATTGCGAACTAGTTTTCGTTGATTTGGAAGCAGTATCCAGCGATCGACTATGTTCCATAGACGAATTAAACTCACCCGGATCGACAACCCACCGTGGATCAATGGAATTAACACCATTAGTACTGCTATTTGTGTACTCCCTGGAACTCCCCAAAAAGGTATCTTGGCTTTTTGAATTGTGGTTAAAGTAATCAGAATGTTGATGCGGTGAAGGTGGGTACTCATGGCCAAGGACTTCATATAAGGATTTCTCGAAATCTTGATCGTCCAGAGATTCCACCTCGTAGCTCCTGCTTAAAGATAGAGTGAAATTTTCATGGCTCGGGCTAAATGAAAAGAAAGTGATATCTGCACTATTAAGTCTCCATTTCATTCGACATGCTACGTTTTTGGTTGATTTTGGTCATATAAATCTGTTGTTTGTTCAATTGGTTTATGGGATAGTGTTCAGGGGTTAATGGTGGCTGTTTGTGGTGTGAACTTCGGCGCTTTAAGTGGCGATTGGGTGGTGGTTGGTGAGATGGAGGCCGGTGGCTCTATGAAGTCTCCAAAATGAGGGTGGGGTTTTTAATTATTTGTTTGGGATTTATTTGTACTTTTTTAAAATTTTGAAGTATAGTTGCAATTTGTTCTTTATTTTTGTTTTATTTAAATATGATGGTATATTCGTCATTTCACAGCTTTTAATTAAGAAAATGAATGAAAATGATGATTTCCGCAATGAAAGTTGAAAATAAGGATGAAAATGCCAAAAAATGAAAGTTACAGACGTTTTGCACAACAATATTGAAAGATAGAGACATTTTGTGCTAATTACCCTAAAAAAGGGAAGGGAACCGTTTCCCCTCCATTTCCCGCCTTTTTGTGGAAAGAAAGCTATTTCTCTCATAAATTTGGTAAAATGGAGATGTGGAGATAGATTTTTTTGAAGTAATAGAAGATGTCTACACGTGATTAAGATACAAACAAGGTAAAACTGTAAATTTTACTTAAATTCCTTCCCCTTTGTCACTCCAACCAAACAATGGAAACCAATTTGCTGTTTTGTTGTTCTCTCATCATTCCTTTTCATCTTCCCTCCTACTAAGTGGACCTTATGGTTATGAGTGCTTTAGGAAATCTAGAATCTTTACCTATGATCTTTTTTATTTCCATATTAATCATCAATATGTTGGATGGTCACAGTGATTAATCATGAATATTTACTTCAGTTGGATATGTCTTGACAAAATGTATCAGTTTGTCAATAAATGTCAAACCTCTTTGAGAATTTTGGGCTTTCTGTTAATTTGTGATTTGCGGAGATTTCATTACTTTCACCGAGATGCCTTTTAGCAGCTTAATCAATTCATTATCATGTCAAATCAATCTATATTTTGTATAAGTAGCATCTGAATGATTGGTAGCTTATTTTGCTAATTTCAGCTGTTTGATAAAAAATAAAATCTAGATTTTAATTTAAGTCAAAGTCAATAATTAATTTTAACCACATATTTTATGGGACCTACAACTTTTCAACCACACATTTCATCAACTTTTATCAAAATATGCTAAAAATCTAATTTTAATTCCTACCAAACAGGGGCTTAGTATTGTGGAATCTTAACTCTGTTTTTAGTTTTCATTTACACTTTAATCGCCAATATGATGGATATTCGCAAGGATTGAACGTGAATATTTACTTCAGCTGGATTGCAATCTGACCGTATCAGTTTGTTAATAGAAATCTTAAAATTTTCGAGATATTTGGCTTTCCATTACTTTACTTGAATTGAGATGCCTTTGGTACAGCTTAATCAATTCATTATCATGTCAAAGTCAATCTATATTGCGTACGAGTGGCCTCTGAATGTTTGGTTGTTTATTTTGCTAATTTTAGTATTGTGGCAGAAGGACAATTCATGTCACACGTGCATAAAAAGCTGTAGAAAGAGATATATATTTGCGTGATAGTGGGGATTATTTTATATTTTTAACAATATTAATGCTTGTCAGACAGAACTACTCTTATTTTAGCCATTTGATGTAGGTACAACATGTTGATGACAGGGTGAGAGATTTGCTCATGCAGATTCAAAATGGGGAGGTGTGTAATAATTTTTGAATGAATAGCCTTTCATCTATCTTTTCTATTTTTCCGTATGTGTGTATATGGCCATCTGCTTATCATTTTGGGAAATCCAATATTTAAATAATATTATCGAGATGATTGGAAAAGTTGTAACAGGACAAGGTATAATTTAAGTATGAACAAAACAAAATATTTTTAGACTGAGCCTATCATTTGTCCGTGGGGTGAATGGAATTCGATATGGTCGACTTTATTGAAACTATTTTTCCTGAAGAAATGTGGCCTGAGTTTGTGTTGTGTCGCTAAAATGGTCAGATGTGCATTTTTTTTAAGGAATGCATGGATTTTGTTCATATTAGCAAAATATATTGTCATGTTCCCTTGTATATTTCTTCACAACCTAGCAAAGATATGCTTTCAAAAATTTTCAGTGAGGCTTATATTTCAAACTCATGGCGAGCTGTTGTTAATGCGCATGTGCTTTCTTATTGGGTGTTAAATAGAGCATCATTTAAGCTTGTCAATTTTCCTTGAAGCTTTATTTGCTTTGTGATATAGGAGATATAAAAGATCTAAAATACAAATTAAATTTATGCATCTCTACTTTGTGAAACAATTTAATTTACAAACGATACAATTCTTATATTGCAGGCAGTCAACGCTGAGGACGTTGATGCTCTCAAAAAAAGAAAGCTTATTACCCCACTGTAATTATTTGTATTTTTTTTTGTTCGTTATTCATTTTTTCTTAAATGGACATTCTAAATTTCTAATTCTCTAGTTTTGCCTCCATATCACTTCTAGACGTGTTATTTTGTTATCATCTTTTTTGATTGTCTATTTGCTTCCTCTTCAAGGATATGGAAAGGCTATTCAGTTAAAAAGGGTCCTAAATATACTCCAAAAAGGAAAAAGGTGGCTACCGATCTAACTCGAGACAATCTGCTAAGGTAATTAAAGTACTAGTTGTTTGTTGCTCAGAGTGTAGAGATAGTGAATGGGAATGTCTTCCATCCTGAATGTTCAGGATGTATGCTGTGCCAGCAAGTTATTTTCCGGAAAGGAAAAAATCAGAGAGAAGAAATCCTCTGCTACGGAAGTTTCTTATAATGCTATAATTTTAAGAAGTGGGTCAACATGTGAGCAAAAAGAGTCTAATTCATGCTCGATACTTTCACACAACACTATAATTAAGGATTATTTTTAGGATTAAACTGAATCTGTAAGTGGAAGGTCTAAAATAATAATATTCTGAATCTCAGTAATATTTAATAAAATGAATGCCTAATGTTCGATTCCCCCTTTTTCTTTAAAGGGGAGATTGGAGGGAGCTAGAGTTTAAAGAGTACAACTTCCTTGCGAAGGGCCAGCCAACCGAAGGTGGCTGTCTCCATCCATTACTCAAGGCATGGTTTTGATATTAACTCTTCTCTTGTTGAATCTTTTCTTTCGTTGGTATTATGTTCTGCTCTTTATCTTTCTATAATTGAAGTTTAGGGTTAAAAGTTGCAAATTGAATCAAATCGTTCTGCAGTTTACATTCTTCAAAGCAAATTTTGGTTACTAAGTCATGGAAAAAAGTTGGCAAGGACCTTTAACCTTAATGACGAGCATTAAATTATTTATTCCCATGCATTTGCTTCAATAAAGATTCAGGTTTTTTAATGCATCCATGTTCATTTTTATTGTTTCTTTTCTTAAAAACTGCAAACCATTTGGCAACTAGCAAGACACCTGATTGATTTTTAGCCCTTGTTTGATTCCCAGTTTTTTCAAAATACATTTTTTTTTCTTCTTTTCAATCACACATTCTGCAATAAAATAATATTACACATAAATCCAAAATTTTTCCTTATTTTTTAATCACATTTTCCATCAATCTACTATTCCAAAATGCATTATTTACCTTTTAATGGGGCTCAAATATCATTTGAATTTTCTACTTTTTCATCATTATTCACATTCATCTTAGGTAGAGTGTTTCATTTGTTGCAGGTGCGGCGTCAAATGCAGATGATATTTCTTCAGATGGGGTGAGGATTTTTTCCTTTTTTTGTCTTTTAACTTACCATATCCTTCTGTGATGGTCATCATTGCTGACTTACCTTTCCTTGTGTGTAGGTTTGAAGAGATGCCAACTAACAATTTTGTTGAAAGCAGGTAAACTGTCTTGAAAGCCAGATTTTACTGTAAAATTCCCATCCGTGCCTTTAGGTAATACCTACAATTGCTTGCTTTTTAAGAGACTGATGCAGAGAGAGTGCACAAAAAATTAGTCTCCCAACTATTGTAGAAGATAAGCATGAGGAAGGATGACACATCTTCAACTGAGGAATGGGGTCCACCCCTCTCTCTTCCAAAAGTTTTCTACCCTCTCTAACATTATTTTTCTTTGAATCAAAATAAAAGTAAAAAAAAAGAACTCTCCCTTCCGCCCTCTCCTGTAGTGCCCCCTTACACGCTCCTTTAGGATCTTTCTTTTGGTTGGTTTTATCCTTGTGTACTTGTACATTAAGAGGCGGCTGGTATAAATCTATGATGATTTTGTTGGGTTTTGCAGCTTCTGGAACTTCGATGCACTTTTCCAGCCTCAACAACACCCAGCTCGTGATTCGCACGATACATTCTTTTTGAAAGGTAGGTTTGGCATTTATCTTGGATTTCTAGTTTCTTGTCCAATTTTCTTCAGATTTCTTATGTTAATAAATATTTTACAGAGCCTTCTACTACAAAAGTGCTTCCTGAAGATTATGTTGAGCGGGTAAAGGGAGTTCATGAATCTGGTGGTTATGGGTCCAGGGGGTAGGCGACTGCATAATTTTTACTTTTAGTCAACATCACTTGAAGGTTTGTGTTAAATTTTCCATTTCTTCTAGGTATGGTTATGAATGGAAGAGAGAAGAAGCAAACAAGAATCTTCTGCGGACTCATACTACTGCCGTTTCCTCCAGGATGCTTTATGCACTTGCACAGGTATTTGTTTTTTCTTTTCTTTCATGGTGTGCTTACAAGTGCTCTTTTTTTATGTTTGCACAAGCGTTTCTGTTTTTCCCTCCTTTTTTCTAACAAGTATGATGTATCTGAATGTTTAGATTAAGGTACTGGATGTCTTCTGCATGTTTTGTTTTGTTTTGTTTTCTTCTTCATCATTTTCTAAGCTTTATTTGCTATTTCTTCAATGTAGCATCTTTCTATTTATTTGCTATTCAAGCATCATGTTTTTTTGGGGAAAATTTCGCTACTTATAGAGCTCCCTTCATAAGAAGTTATTCTTGGCCCAAGATATTAGGCACGTCTTTGTTGAATTAAAATGTTTATTTTTTCATTATTATGGCGGCCTGCGTTTCACTATGTTTATTCTCTCTTTAGTTATTGTTGTCAATATTATTTTCGAAGATGTCACACAAGGGTGTTTGGAATGGCAGTGAGGTTTCTGGTAGCATATTCTTTACTATGCTATCATTCAAGAAGTTTTTCTTTTTGGCAGGATTTTGCTCCCAAAAAGTACTATTCAATAGATCGCGTTTTCAGGAATGAAGCCGTGGATCGAACGCATCTTGCAGAGTTCCACCAGATAGAAGGTATTTTTCATTTTCTAAAGAAGTGTATGTAGGGTTCCATGGTTCAATGAGGTTTGTATTCATGTTGCCTTTAACACTGCAAGCTGTATAGAAGGAATCATAGAGTAAATGCACAAATATTGCTGTGCAAATTTAAAACCAAAATTCTGATTAGCTGTTGTGGTTCAACCCTCTAGCCATTTGTAGCACTAGCATCACAAGTCGCACATATTTTCGTTGATGACAAGGATTTAGTGATAGTAAATCCAACATTGTACAATAGGAGGAAAGAAATCCGCTTATGAATTTGAAAGCTTTATTAGGATTGTCTGCTTGTTCCTAGGAAGCTTACAACGTGCTTCTGGGTATAGGCCATTGGAGATATGGAACCTTTATGTTGGTCCAAACTTGACAACTTGGCTATTTTCATTTTGATTACATTTTGAATTACATAACAATACAGCAAATATGACTGTCTAGATAACTCTGTTTCTTTGGTTGATAAATGGTACTAACGCAGGAGCGTATTAATTTGGCAATTAACAATTGAAGAACAAGAAGAGAAAGGGGGTCCAAGAAGAGAAGAATTGAGAGCCAAGAAGAAATCAATTTATCATATACGTATTAAAGGGTGTCTATTACATTGATTAAACCTTCTATATACAGAGCAACTAATCTCAAATCAAAAGAATGTCTAATAAGCTATAACTTTATCGAATTTTTAAAACTAATCTAATCTAATTAAAACAAACATACTTTGAATGAAACTCTATTTTAAATTCCTTGTTAACTTGTAACTATATCTCCATCAATTACACTAGTGCAATTTATCTGCTCCCTCATTAACTGACCTTATTTCTTATGATGGTTAGGTTTAATTTGCGATCGCGGTCTTACCCTTGGACATTTGATAGGAGTTCTTGAAGATTTCTTCACTCGTCTGGGTAAATATATCTGCCTTTTATTTTAAGAGCTTCTCTCAATAAAGCATTTTATATTTTAATGCTCTGATATATAAGCTTTTGTCGACATGAAGTTTTTTTAACCTTTGTTTTGTAAACGATCCTGGTTGTGCTTTTGGAAAAGATTTACAGATAGCAGAGTACTGACAAATGTCCTTGTACTGTATCTGTTGGTTTCAGGAATGTCCAAGCTGAAATTCAAGCCTGCTTACAATCCATATACTGAACCCAGCATGGAAATCTTCAGGTAGTAGAAAAGAAAAAATTATCACTTGAAATTACTGTAGCATTTCCGAAAGTAATTCCATAGTTTTCTGTCAGTTATCATGAAGGTTTAGGGAAATGGGTAGAAATTGGAAACTCAGGCATGTTCAGACCTGAAATGCTGCTTCCCATGGGGCTTCCTGAAGATGTTCAGGTTATCGCATGGGGCCTTTCACTTGAAAGGTTGGCAAATTCTTTAACATCACCATTATCGTTTCTTATGGATTGCGACCTTATTATTTTACTTCATTATTGACATTCTTGTAGTCTTTACTTTTTACAGCTGTTAATTTGGGTATTAACCATTTTTGTATGCTAACTCTTTATTTCTTTTAATTTTTTTAAATCTTCAATTTTTCTTCCCTTCTACATCAGGCCCACTATGATACTTTATGGGATCGACAACATCAGAGATCTCTTCGGACACAAGGTAATGTTATCTTGTACCTTTTGTGCTATCGAGGTGTGTTTTCTTACATAGTTCGGTTGCATGATTTTCTTGTCTTGTTTTGCAGGTGGATCTTGGTCTTATTAAGAGGAACCCATTATGCCGCCTTGGTCTTTAACTGATCCAATCATTCCGTATTAGAGTTTTTCCTTCAGTTCATTTACAGTGACTTCTTGTCCGAAAAGCTTAAAATGAGATTCCAGATGCAAGCAATTGAACAGCGAGTTTTATAAACCATTTTGTGGCAATGGTAAGAAATGCTCAAGGCATCCGTTGTGGTATTGTTAGATGGAAAGTTTTCGATGCGTCAACCTTGGATTGAACCCTTTTAAGGCTATGGAATCAATCCCTTGTAGAAGATTGAGTTCGTTACTTTGCAATGTGGATTTCTTGACTTATTTAATTTTTTTAACCTCTTATCTTAATGCGCTCAAATGATCTTACATTGTCACATTTACGACAAGACCTGTAAGTTTATACGCAACAATATATAATGAAATGTAATTTCTACCTGATTATGGGTGATTGGGTTCTTTTAGAGTAACATAGCATTAGTTTTATGACTCTGTGTAAGTATACATAATATATTTATATAATGATTTACATACATATAGCTTACGCTTGTTTTTCATTTTTTATCCATAAAAATGAAAAATATGACAAACCATCAATTTGGAATTTCTATATCGTGTGAGGTTCAATAACGGTTATATTTTTCATTCCCATTCTATAATAATGAGAATCAAACTGCCCATAATATGGTGAGATATGATTATGTCATAATTTCTTCAAACAAAAAGATAATTCTTCCCTCTCATTTTGACATATGCAAGTCATTTTAACTGTTTATGTATAAGTAGTATTATTTTATGTAAGATTGTGTACAACAACAATATCTTCTATATATTAAAAGTGGCTATGTAACGGAATTTCTTGTTTTTAACGGAAAACTAACGGAATTTGTTGTTTTAACGGACTATGTAACGGAATTTCTTGTTTTAAACAGGCAGCTGCACCTTCCTTTAGTGTTTTTATCATAACTTTATATTCCGATATCCGATTGAGGCGATTCAAAATGCGTTGGAAAGCTAACTCATCTGGCTACAACTTTGATTCAGACATCATTCTCCAATTCGATCACTTTTTATGCCAAAAATAGGTCTCAATATGAGACTAAAACATCGGAGCATAACTTTTCGGTTGTAAATTTATTTGTGATCATCTTTTGACTAAATCTGATTCCATTGACGTCTTCCTTTATCCAATTGACTCCGAACACTCTCAAATCTTCATCGTAAGGTTTGGCACAACTTTTAAGTATTTACATTTTAGACCCCGAACTTTGGATCCGTTACAATTTAGCAATTTCTCCAAATTTGTCAACTTTTGCTTATTTTCTTCTATCTCACCAACTTACATCACAACATCAAAATCACACATCTAATTATTTATCAATTACATAAACATTACATCATTAATTATTTAATTAACCAAAAAAATTACATCTTTATTAATAACAAATTAATTCTTAAACAAAACTATTAAATATAAACTAGGCAAACGTGCATTGCACGTTGCTTGCACCTAGTACAATGAAATATGTGGTTATGTTGTTGAGGTGTGGTACAAAAATTACACGTGGTAAGTTTCGAAAATCTTTTGTGTGAAACGTCAGCAATGTGTGGAATGGAATTTGGTAGATGATGGAGGGAATGTAACATTTCAAAGATGAGTGATTATTAGAAAGCGGTTTGAAGTTTTGTGTAAATCATGATATGGTATAAATTGGGCCAGCGAAATACTTTACCCAAGAAACTGGACAGAAGTGTTTCTTGGTGAAAGAAGGTTAACTAAAGGGTCAATTACAGTGTTTGTCCCAATATTTACCATTTATAGCAATTTAATCCATAGGCCAACATTTCAATTTCGTTCACCCCCTTATTCTCAATAAACATTTCCCATTCAATTTTGAAGATAAAAGAGTCATAGTTAAATTGAAATGACAATTTTACCTTCATTTTGAGCCCATGTCTGGGAGGGCTTTTCATCTCTCCAAAATTGATTATGGGAAAATTAGACTAAACCAGGTGTTTAGTTTGATGTTTTTGAAAATCAGGTTTATAGTTTATTTAATTAAAAATCAGGTTTAATAATAATAATATTTTAAATTAAATTAAATATACCCACCCCCAATTCCCAAACCCTATTCCTCCCCTCCCCTCCCCTCCGTCCATTTCTCTCTCCCACCCCTCCCCCGCCATTTCTCCCCCTCCCCTCACCTTACCCTCCCCCAGCTGCGAATCGTAGCAGCGTCACAGCGACGCTGCTGTGACCTCGCAGCAGCCGGCTGGTTCTTGGGTTACAAAGAAATGACGCGCGCACGTCGCAGCCAGCCGTCTCACGCCGTCGTAGGTACGCGCGACGCATGCCAGCGTCGCATCGACGTGCTGAACTACTGAATATTACCAGTTTGATGAAAATTTTGGAATGGCTTGTCTGAAGCCAAGGGACAAATATCAGAAGCCCAGATGATTATCTCTTCTGCACTAGAAGAGTTAGACTCGAGAAAGCGTATAGAGAAAGTGAGGAACGATTCCGACTCAGATCCAAATTTTCGCTCTGCTCTGAGTTCAATAGTTTACACTTAATTGTTGGTTAGTGATGGCCGAGGCAGTGTTGGTGATGGTGGTGGTTTTGTATTTGGATTTGGGGGTTTTACACTGATTGTGGATCTGTGGTTGGTGGTGGAGGTAGTTTTTGGGGTTTTTTTTGTTGGTGGCGATCTATTGTTGGTGGATGATCTGAGTGTGTGGCGGATCTGTTGATGGTGGTTTGGCCTGATATTGTTGGTAGGTGGATTAGGGTTGGCGGCGGATCGGACGAAGTGTGTGACCAATTATTTGGTCGTTCTGTGACCAGGTATTGTTAACTATTTGGTCGTTCCGTGACTTGTGACCAAGTATTGTTGGAGTACTGTGATTGGGAGACGGGTACGGCGAATGGGTCGAAGTCTATGTGACTATTTATTTGGTCGATCTGTGACCTGTGACAAAGTGTGGTGATGTACTGGGATGGGGGAAGGGTGTTTGGGTGACTGTGACCTAGCTATTGTGGTTCTTTTTGGTGTCTGTGACCTTACTATTTGACCTATGACCTTAATTTTTTTGATCTGTGATCTCAAAATAATCTGTGACCTATAAAATTTTAAATCTGTGATCTCGAAATAATCTGCGATCTACAAATTTTTTTATCTGTGATCTCGAAATAACACGTGACCTACAATTTTTTTGATCTGTGACCTCGAAAAAGTCGTCGGATCGGAGCAGTCGCCGGTCGCCGGAGCAATGGGGGTGGTGTAGGTGGGGTGGGTGGGGTAATTTTATTATATTACATTTAAATATTTAATTTAATATAATAATTCTGAAATGTAATTAATTAATTTAAGAAAAACCTGATTTTTGTAATTTTAAACTGTTGGGCCTGATTTTTAATTTTGAAATAGTAAAGACCTGAGCCATAAACTTTTCCCATTGATTATTGTGTCGTTGCTTTCTGATCGTTTCTCACAGAAAAGGCAACCGCAATTGCTGAATTGTTACCGTTGATGGCTTCAACGAATATAAAAGCAATTTTCAGCTAAAATTTAATCACGGCCAGACAAATCCTGAATCTCGTAACAATTTAATTTTTTCAAGATTTATTTGGTTTTCCTTTTTCATTCATTTTTTCTCCTGTTATATTTACTTCATTTATTTTATTTTTATTTGTTTATTATTAAATTATTTGAGTTTTATTTATTTTACCCTTGCGACAATATAGAAAATGTCAAGTCAAACTAATGGTGCAATGAGTACTAACTTGCTCCTGTTTAAATATTATGAACCAGTTTACTAAAATGGTTAATGTATAAGGACTAACATTGTAATTCTCTTCAAACTGATGAAATGAAAACCGAGTTCCCTGCCATCAAAAATCTACGGAGCTGGAAGCGAACTTGCAAAATGATACGAGGAGTAATAGTGATGAATGATCTAGGCAAGCCTCGTCTCGTCAAATTCTACGAATTTCAGGTTTGAATTTTAGATTTTTCTTTATTAAAGAAAAATTAAATCTATACATCCTCACATAACTCGATTCAATTTCAGTTCCGTGTTTTGATTTTTTGATTTCTTGACCGAATTGATAAATCATAATTAAAATTGTAAGATTAGCCAGCAGAGAAGCAGCAGGAGCTCATTAGAAGCATTTACAGAGGTCAGACCATATGTATTTTACAGTCAGTTATTTTTTGAGCTTTCCACGATGCTTTTTCCCCTTTTCTGTATGAATTAAGTTATTTATGTTTTGGCCTCCTACAAAAAAATTTACTATCAATCATGTTTAACTAGAAATTAACTCTTCTTAATTTGTGAAGACTTATTGTGAAGTTATGTGGTGCAGTTCTATGCAGTAGAGCTGAAAATGTGAGCAATTTCGTTAAGTTTGATTCGCTATTTGGACCGGTATTTGCTCTCTCTTCTCCGGCCTTAATACTAATGTTGTGATTATTTTTGGCTGGAGTCCATATTGCTGAATGGTGTTGGTGGGGTGCTGCCTGCCTGCGTTTTCTTGTTTGCATGTGTGTGTGTCTGTTGGGGGTAGGGGGTAAAGGCAAGAGGCTGGGGAAAGTAGCGAACATTATATTCATAGTCGTATGAACCAGCAATAGATTGATCGATGACAATTGTTTTAATTTCAAAGTGGATTATCCCATCTCGTACTTAAAAATCTACAAATAATACTTGCAGGATGTGAGGATTGTGTACAAGACTTATGCTACTCTGTACTTTGTATTCATATTTGATAGCTCTGAGAATGAGCTTGCAATGCTAGATCTTATGCAAGGTATGTCTAAATTTTCAATTGATGTGTTCCAACTTTGTTGCATTGAACTTTTACTCACTTCATTGATCCTCTGCATAATTGAAGCTGCTATGATAGTAAATCGTGACATAGCTTAGAAACATAAATCAAGTAAGAAAGAAAGTTGATTCAACTGTATGTCATATTTTGGTCACGTCATTATTATTTTTAAAATGCATGTGATTCTACTGTATACAAGTTATATCCTGGAACACACATCGCCAGGTTGATTTGTAAACCATGTGTATCCACTTTTATTATTACAATACTAGCACTGGACATGTTGTAAAAGC
Organism: Fraxinus americana; assembly: GCA_035079005.1. Lineage (NCBI taxonomy): Eukaryota > Viridiplantae > Streptophyta > Magnoliopsida > Lamiales > Oleaceae > Fraxinus > Fraxinus americana. Next base: position 9,567,686 of record CM068714.1, read on the forward strand.
CTATCAACTGAGCTTCGTGATTTTATTTAGCTTTGAACTATTTCCGGGTTCCTACTGACCAGAAGAGCATAAAAAACTAGCCATTGTTCTGTTTCCATTTTGAAAATTGTACTTGTGGGATTGTGTTTTAGAGACACACATCTGTTTCTGTAGGTTTGTTTATTTTAACTCATTGAATTACAGTTTTTGTTGAGGCATTGGACAAGTGTTTCGGTAATGTATGTGAGCTTGACATGGTATTCAACTTTAACAAGGTTAGTATTCTTCTCTATAAAATTTGAAAAGCTTGTACAAAAGTAACTGCTGATTTTTAAGCATATTGGTACTAACATTCTTACTGTTAAGCAATGTGATGCGGAATCATTCTTACTGTACTACTAGTTGATTACTCTGGTTAAAACTTTTTTTTTCTGTTGTTATCTCCATCGCGAGCTTGTAATGAACAATTGACAGTTATTTCTGCTAAGCTCACCAAGATTTCACGTGATAAGAAATCGATAAAGTGGAGCAACCAAACATTTCTTGATGTCTATTAATTTCTTATTAAGTCCTAGCACTTTGTATTTGATTTCACTAATGAATTTTGTTGCTATTACCATGGTATGAAAAAACCCTGCTGAGGCCCGCCTCACTGTGAGGCGCAGCTTCTGCGCCTCGAGGCTCAATCTGTGAGGCAAAAAAAATGAGGCGCACGCCTCTACATCTGAGGCAAAAAAAAATGAGGCGTGCACTTCATTTGAAGTATGTTTTTTTAGGATTTTGAAAAGAAATTAAAAAAGACCCTCTTTAAAAAAGAGAAGGGTCCATTTAAAAAGACATTTTGGGCCAAACAAAATATTAAAATATCTAGAATACCAAAAGGCAGACAGAAATCCTTCTACACGGCAGACAGAAATCTTCCTAGATGGCTAGAACTACACGGCAGTCATACACGGTAGTCAAAAGTTTTCTCAGAACTAAACGGCAGCCAGAAAACTTATCTTCAATCCATCGCTTAAAAGAGGTCCTCAAGTGCTGCTTCTATGTCTATTTTCTCCTTTGCTTCTGCCTTCTTTTAGTGACTTACAATTTAAAATTGTTTCACTAGATTTTGCTTGGCTTTTTTCTTGTTCGGTGCATCGATGCCAGATTGCACCTGTTCTGTTCGGCAAATTACACCTGTTTTGTTTGGGGTGAGGCTTACGCCTCAAAACGTTTTGAGGCTTACGTCTCGCCTCATGACAAAAAAACGCTTCAGTACCCGTTTACGTTTTTTCAAACTATGGCTATTACATATGCTCTTGCTGCAATTGAGGAAACTGTTGCAGTACTTCTAGCTTAATATCAGTGCAAATGTAGAATTTTTGATTACTTATTGGATACATGCCACTTTTGCTTAGTGCTTAATCTATACAATTCTCAAGAAGCCTTTCAAATCCTTGTTCTATAGAATTTTGATAGTCGCTGCCCATTGGTATATTTCATGTTTGAGCTGTTTTGCAGATGCATATTATTTTGGATGAATTCATTTTGGGTGGTCAAGTTCTAGAGACAAATTCTTCAGAAGTTGTGAAGACAATTGAAGAAATCTCAAAGTTTTTTCTCCATCCCTCCCTCTTTCTGTGATTAGCTTCAGATATTCTTATTGATGCCAATGTCTTATTTTATGCAGGATGGAGAAGTCTGCAAATTCAATCATGGCAGTTCCATCAATTCCTGGTTGGCAGGGTCGATAGCAGCTGTATTGTTCTAGTAACTTGATCACAATCTTATGTTGAAGGGACAAATGATGAGATGTTAGCATTTCTTGATATTGTGTTCCTGCTGATTTATGAATATAATTTGGCAAGAAACACATTGAGATTATTTTTCAATATTTTTTGTGTCCATGCAGTTGGATAACTAATGTTAAGTTGCATCTTTTTCAAATGAGATTATCTCCTGACGATAATCTAATGTCAAAGTCTTTTTCTTAATTGTTCTAGTGACATGCATGAAAACTCATTGCGAAAGCTTTCAAGTATAAGTGGGTTAACCTTTAAATTTTGAATGGATAACCATGGGACTTTTTGCAATATGTGACCATATATATGATTGTTTCAATGTGGGACAGTCTCTCTGTATGTTTTTGTGAGCGTGCTTGTTGCTAGTAAATGTTGAAATTTGCTGGGAAGATATGAAGCCAAATGCTAGTTGTCCTGATAGAAAGAGGGTTAGAAAACCTACACAAACTTATGGATAAAAGAAAAATTGTATGGTTCCCCTCAATCAGGATTAGGTGTGTTTGCCTAGAAACTCTAGCCTTACTTGAATGGATTTTTCAGAAAAACAAAAAATTGTATCTGGTTTGCACCCCTAGAATCCAAATTTGCTAATCAGAATCTAAATCTAGGGCGTTGAATATGATATTTATGAATTTCAACATTATTAAGCCCTTGTCCTAGTTCCAATAAATTTATAATGGAATGAGACCATGGTGTCTCAAAATCTAGCATCCCAAACAAGGAAATGGTGAAGAAGGTAAGTTATCTAATTCTACCCTTTGGCACTTGGATTGCAGCACTGATTATTTCCTCTTTCGTACCTACTGGTTGGGAGCTTATCCTGTCAATTCTGTTAAGCATGAATCAGGGTGAAGACCGGCTTATTTGGCATTTTGAGAAAAGGAAATGTACACGGGAAAGTGAGTAGAATGCGCTTCTGGTTGGTTTAGTGAGGTGACTCATAAATTCTGATGGTAGGTGTGGACGATGTGGACTACCTGAAACTGAGATGCACACACTCTTCTGGTGTTCACCGGCTAAGGCCATATGGAAAGAGGCGGGTTATCGGTTTGTTATTAAATCATGTGATCATGCAGATGTGGCAGGAATGTTGGGTATTTTCCACCAGTGCGGTAGGGATGACTTTGAAGGGATGAACACGCTACACTAGTGTTTGGTAACGTCCAATGATGAATTAATGGCATGGGAATCGTCTTTACTCAGCTCCTCGAGAGCACTGAACACACGCAGCAGAGAGGTACAGCTAGCATCAATGCAGAAGTAGGACCAACTTCGGAAATTTTAGGGGTGAAATTGGAGCGAGGGTTCATTAGTGTTGGGAGTCTTGGGACAGTAATCCGGGTGAACCGATGATTCGGATGACTACATCTGGTACTGAACCGATGATTCAGATGATACACCCTAAAGTTCTATTTTATTTATTTGGTCTAGCGCCCTAGAACCAGAAGTAGGATTAATTCTCACGATAATAAATAAAATATGTCAATTTTTTTCTTGCAAAAATTATCAAATTAAAAAATAAATGTCAGATTGTAATACCCAGACTAGGAAAGTTTAAAAGATTTGATAGGTACTATTCAAACCAACAAAGTGCACCTTCTTTTCTGAAAGTTCATCGTTAGAAATTTGACGTAGTGGAAGATTATAGGAAATATGAAAAACCTCACAAATATGAGATAAACTCACGAAAGTTTTTATTCAATTCAATAATGCCTGCCTCGAAGGGCTTACAATGGTTTAAATAGCAAAACCCTAACAAATTTCGGAAAATAAATAATAAAAATAAAAAAAACGATATTTTTCCATAAATGGAAAAATTCGAGATTCTAACTTAAATGAAAACTCCTAATATTAAGGATCGTCCTCCAACAAACGGAATCAAAATCAGACTATTAATCCTTGGCCTGTTTCCACTCAAATTAGACTATTAATTCGTCAAACACGGACAAACCCAAAATTATCATGAAATCATTATTTTGCCTTGCGATCCCACTTCATCATAAGGTCTAACTCCTTATGCACTTCATCAAAACTCTACAGTTAAGCGTGCTTGGTTTGAAACAATTCTATGATGGATGACTCCTTGAGAAGTTTTCTTGGGGAGCGTGCGAGTGAGGATAAAGTATGCTGAAAAGATTCATGTTGGTACAGTGGGGACAGTACGTCGTCGATCTAACGGTCGGGACAGCTCGTTAAGTGGGACGCGGGTCGTTACACAGGTAGCACGACAATCATTTTTCAATAAGAAATGCAAGTCAGCACTTAATTTGTGCTTGTCTTTGTTTTTGAATAAAAGTGTACTATGCTGTTAAAAAATGGGGGACATATAGAATAGGAAGTCCAAAATAGCTTGTGTAAAATTTATAGATAATTAGTTCGTTATTGATAATTCAAAATTTCAAACTATAATTTATTTACATTAGTCATTTTATAAGGTGTTCAAGAAACTGTTTCGTAGAGCCAAATGACTCCTCAAGGAGAAATTCTTACTTCTCAATGTTTATCATAATGTTTGAAATCGTCGGATAAGTATTTGTATTTATTATTTTTGAATATATCTAGAAATAACTAAGGTCCCATGGTCTAGTGGTTAGGACATTGGACTCTGAATCCAGTAACCCGAGTTCAAGTCTCGGTGGGACCTTTTTTGGCTATTCATTTTTTCTTTTCTTTACTTCCACTGACGTACTTGTCTTCTGCTCGAGTATTCATTTAGTCAATGACTTAGACATTCTTATTCAGCCCATTTTACAGCAATAAGTTGTTTCATTATGGAACTTACTCACAAAAAGATAAATTAGTTTATGTAAGATACTTCGATTTTTTCCTCTTCCTCTATAGCAAATTCAATAATGAACTTCCGCACTGAGACCGGAGTCATTAGCCTGGCTTATGGCTTCCCCTTGCGATTGATCCTTGATATAAAGTGGATCCAAAAAAACGAGATAATTAAAATTAGGGAAAATATGAATCTTTTCGAAATTTGCTACCAGCAGCAAAATGGAATGAATTTCACCTTTATGAACTCAGTGATTCACAACAAACGTATTAACATTTCAATAAAATGTTTTTGAGAATTGAAGCTCTTTGTATCATTTGCAGTATGATTATTGTGTATATCTACTAATATATATAACTAATACAACCATACATTTGAATCTAGCATCTTCTTGTGATCCCACCTTTCTGTTACTCCGTTCGGCCACGTTACAATAGTATTGTGGTCATCTTTAGTTATTCCTGAAGCTTTGTCGAGGGGCGTCGACCCAATATCTTGAGTCGTTTTTAGTGTTTCTCGAGCTCTGCCATCGTTCCTTACTACGGCCAGAGGATTCTCCAAACCTTTGAGTACAAATCTCATCAGAGGCCGCTTTGAAGGCTTGGGATTCAGGCAGGCCTTAGCAACAATAGCAATGGCCCAAATTTCCTCTAAATGGTCCTCTTCTATGAATAAAGATGGATCCACAATTTTAGTCACAAGATTCCTGTCATATATACTGATGCAAGGGAGGGATTCAGCAAGCCACGTCTTTAAGTTGGCAGTATCCGACATGTCAATACCCAACCTGCCTGTTACTAGCTCAAGCAACACTTTGCCAAAGCAATAAACATCATATGCACATGTTGCATTTGGCTCGTCTGGCGAATTGAAATCGAAATAAGGAAAAAGGTCAAACGGCGCAAAGACCATAGGTAAGTAGACGAAACAGAGAGAGAGAGAGACATTGAAGACGGCAAGAATATTGGAAAAACCCATATATTTGTTCGGTCTTGCTACTTGTACATCACATTGTACATCGGGGTATATACCCCCCTCACATGGGGGTAGGACCCGCTTAGATTAAAAAATAATTTATGCAATGGGTCCCACACCCCATGTGAGAGTGATGTATCCCATTATGTACGATGTATGATGTACAAGTAGCATTTTTCATATTTGTTATACTGGTAGAGGTCAACATCAGTCATTTAGATGAGATTACTTAAATTTTAAGTCTAGTGGGAAATTTTCAGAAAAGATTCAGTCAAGAATTTTCACCTTGCTGCTAGAGCTTAGTATGTTTAAATCTAGAAAAAGAACTAAAGGAACAACAATGGCGATAATGTAGTAAAAAATACATACCCAAACTGCGTTGTTTGAAATTCCTGCGCACAAAACAAAAAGGCAATGTCAGAACCTAAACCGAGAAGAAAAAGCTCTCCATAAACCTGAAAATCCATATAGGAGCTCAAAAGGCACAAAGAAAAGTGGTTCTGCATCCTTTTACAAATTCAATTTGGCTGTGTTGGCACTCAAAATGGATCAGTAATTGGTTCCCGTTTACTCAACTAAATGTCATGCACATTTATTTGTTCCCAACTTTTTACTGCTTTATAGATTATAGTTTGTTTTGATGGGTTCACAAGATAGCATAATCCTATTTAAGCTTCAATTGCACATGGTAAGTAACAAACTACAGAAAATTCATTGCCAACACATCTAAATCAAGAAGTACTTACTGTGGCAACCGCAACAACCTCGTAATCATTTTTGGACGAGTGCTCCCCCTCTGCTCACAGATCTCACTTAGACTTCCAATTCTCATTTCGAACTTCTCATCAAGAAGGATGCTGCTGGCTTGGACATTTCTTCAAGAACAAAAAATGAAAGAAAGTCACCTAATTGTTAAGCATTTATTATAGCTCAGGGAGAAGAGGGTGGATCAATGAAACAAATCATGCCATTTTAGACTTCTGTTTGTCTCCTCAGCAGCAGGCAGGTATCAACAAAGCATCTGCTATACTGTGACTGATGGAGCTTATGCATAAGTTTTCAAGCATAACATCAAATACAGAACAGATTTCATGAAATAGCTACAGAGGGGAACGTGAAATTGAGACTCCATTCTAACATGAAAGAAAAATATAAGTGAAAAATGAATGAAAAACTAATCAAAATTCCTGCGAGTTGGTTAACTGATGAGAGGGCTTTTACATAAAAATTGTAAGGTATTCCCTAAAATTTATGACTCAAGTTCCACAAAGTCATAGGTACAAGTGATGTTCATAATCTAATTAAGTAACCAATGAATCAAAAATATATATATGGTGAAAAAACCTGTGCACGATTGGTGGAGAAAATTCTTCGTGCAAAAATGCCAGACCTTCTGCTGCTTCAGTTGCGATTTTGAGCCTCGTTATCCAATCAAGTGATCCTAAACTATAAAGATCATCGTCTGGAATTTTTTTCTTGAACAAAGAATTCGATAAGTCCCCATTTTGCATATACATGTAAACGAGAAACTTCTCGGCCTCATTCGTCAAGTTATGTCCAATGAGATTAACAAATCGTGGATGTGAAAAAATCTTGCTGAAAAATTCTAACTCCGAAACGTACAATTTCGACTTCACTGAACGCAATTCAATTCTCTTAATTACTACCTGGATCCCATCTTCGAGAATTCCACGAAATAGGTCCCCCGAGTGGCCGTGCTTAATGAGATTTTGTTCACCAAAATCATTAGTGGCTAGGCGAATTTGCTCATATGTGAATAAAATTCCAGGAATTGAATGACTGAAATTCGAATCGAAAAGCGAAGAATCTGAACTGGAAATCGAACTAGAATACGATGATATGCTGCTACTGGACTCTTCACGAGCGATTTGCCTAAACTCCCAATTATCCCTAACCATTTCCGTTTCAGCCCCACAATCTCTAGAAAATCGCGAGATGACATAATTTGAATTTGGAACTGGTCAAAATTTGAAGATGCTGGTTGAATTTGTGGAAAACTTCCCACGGAATCTGAATAGTCAACCCTGCAAACAGATTCAGTGGATGTAGTGTAAATTACACGAAATTGAAATCGCATTTGCCTACATGACAAGCCAGCAATGATTTCATATAAGCGCTTTAGAGACAGTAGCCTATCTTTTAGAGGCAATGAAGGATTGCTCCCATTGCCTTGTCGACCACTGCTTTTCGAGGAGCTGAAGTCACGGCCCAATGTCACGTTGACAAAGTCTTCGATGATAGATAAATTAATGCAAGATCGTCACTTCCCTTCTCCTATGCAATTTCCGAATTTTTAATCAATTATCCAAGTGATAGAAACAGACCCATAACCCGTATGTAAAATGGTAGTTTTGACTTAAGAAGTCGAAAAGTGACTAATGTAATATTACCTGCAATGACAGTTTAAAACAACATTCTTTTACTTTCCTAAGACAGTGTGTTGGGTCGTGAACTTATTGATACCTAGGACGCAACATTGTGACGTGCTGATACTTGACTAGTGAGCCGTTGGGATGAGACTATGTTTCAAGCATGCAGCCTCCATTTATTTCTTTTGCTTATAAATTCTCATACTTAGTGTAATGCAAGGGTAATAAATATTTTGATATTCTCTCCGTCTCAAAATACATACCCGAATCAAAATTATGTTATTTTCTCTAAGTGTCACTCTTGCACTCACATTTTAGTGTCCTATTGTGACTCGTTTTAAAGCGTTACAGCGTATATAATTGTGTCATCTCCCATCCTTTTGTGTTTTGAGAGACTCCAATCTTGCGCATCTAATGCTTGTGCTCCAAGTGCACAGGTAAGACCGTAAGATGGACTTGGAGAGGAACATACACGGATCTATAGACATACTAAGACTCGATTAGATTTGGAGTTCAGCTCAATGCATAAATAAATTTTATCAAATAAAATTTGATTTTTAAGTGCAAAATTGTTGGTTTTGGTTGGTTGCTAACGGTCTTCTCCCAGTTTGATCTCTCAATACTACAATCATTCATAAATTTTATCTTTTTAATAACATCGTACCTAAATTAATAGGCAGACTACTGAGTCAACTTAGCTAGGAACTTTTGTTCATGAAGTCGAGCACCTCTTGAGTTTAACAAATCTATCTCTCCACTACCATGTCATCTTATCTTGGTCTAACGTGCATCTTATATGTACTATTCAAAGTTGAACATATATTATATGTTATTTTAAAATATTTTATAAGTACTGTAAAAATAAGATTTGATACCAATTTTTTGGGAGGAACTGACAAGTCTCAAACGAACTAAGGAAAATAAAATTTAAGATATAAATTGAAGAAAAAATTATATTCTCAAACTCAACTTTTATGATTCAGTTTTTTGTTGTGATGATGAAATACTACAAGTGAGCAACTTTTTTTATATTACATTTGGTACATAAGAATTAATTGCTAATGTATGAATTTAAACACCTATTAAAATTCATAGACACATGAACAAAAATAAATTCATCTATAATAACTATAAATTCATGTAGATCAAGATTCATCAAGTCTAAATTAATGCAAATGTTAATTAATTGAGAATTAATAATATGAAATTCACACATGACAATAATTTTATAGTACTTATTACATATTGAAAATGAATAATAATGTATTACTGAAATAATTAAATTATAGGAGGATTAAAATTGTCAAAAAAAATTATTTTCACTTCACGTGATATTTAATATATTATTTATTTACTTCATGTCCTGCTATACCTATGATGTAGTATTAGGTGGGTCTCAAAATTTCAGGCCCTAATCTCTGTTTTTTTAACTCAAGAAACTATCTTCTTTTTTCCTAATTTTATACCACTACAAAACTAGGCGCTAAATTTTGCATAATTGAAAATAGTGAATTCTGTGCTGAAAATAGCGAATTTGAGAACCTCAAAAATATATGTAATTATGCAAGTTAATTTTCAAAACACCAAGCACTTGAAGTACAAAAACAGGTTCAAGATGAGAACAAGTGTGAGGTTTGAAAAAAGAAGAAGAAGAAGAAGAAGAAGAAGAAGAAGAGGAAGCTACAATTGCTAATTATTATCCCCATATAAACGCAAATAGACCGAGTGCACCATGACCAATCTTTTTACACTTACCAGATATGCACATAAATCAATTTTCACTTTGTCAGCTCCATGGTGGGGTGTTGCCCTCAGCTGCCAAACAGAGAAGCAGTCCATAATTCTGCAGAGGAAGTAGTGCTATTGGAGCTAATATATTCTTCCCTTATCACCTCCAAAGGATTTTCCAAAGCTTTAAGAATATACTTCATACCGGGCCGCTTTCTAGGCTGGGGGTCGAGGCAAATCTTGGCAACAATGGCCATCACCCATACTTCCTCCAACAAATCCTCGTCTAAAACTAATGACGGATCCACAATATTTCTAACGAGGTCCTTGTCCGACCTACTGATGTAAGTTAATGTTGTTTCTAACCACTTCTCGGTCGAGGAATTACTACAACCGCTGATACTCAGCTCGCCTGTTACTAGCACGAGCAAAATCTTCCCAAAGCAATAAACATCATACGCACATGTTGCACTAGGGATACCTGCTCATTTCAGGATCGAAAGAACGTTTTAGAAAATTATATTAGTAGGAATATTTTAATTTTGAATTTAGAGGTCTGTGTGTATTATTCCCTTTCTCTATAGCTGGCCCTATGGCCTTACAGCCCTATAGTAGGTGAGCTGGGAAGGGCTGGAAGAGTACTACAGTTCATTTCTTCTCAAATGAGACAACATGATTATCTTGTGGTTTCGACCTGAGAAGTGTTCATAAATGGCAAACTATTTTGTATACATAAAATTCTAAGAACTTCCCTCTAGGCTCTAGAAGCATTTCTAATTTTCTGTATGGCATGGAATATCAACTTCATATTATATAATTACACCTCATACAATTTATGCTTGAAACGAGATTAATGATAAGACTGAGAAATAAGCAGCTTATTTTCATTATGAATGAGTGAATATATAGAGGTTTCGAGGCTATTAGACACTTCTATTAGTGTTCTCAAATGCGAAGCGAAGCGGGAGCAAAACGCCTCGCTTCACTCTTTTTTAAGCTTTTTCAATTTTTAAATTTTTACACTCCTAGACATGCCTAGCGCACACCTTTTATGCTTTTACGCTTTTTTAAGCCCTTCAACTCTTACACTTTTTTTCCTTTCATTATTAAATAATTTTTACGTTGATTTAAAATTTTTAAATAATATTAAAATAAGAAAACATTTTTTTTATGCTTTTTAACATCTAGGCTTCGTCTAAGCTCGACCTCCACGTTTCGTCACGCTCTACTCTTCTGAAAACACTGCTTCTATATATACTTGTTCTCACGTCTATAAAGCAAGTTCTCTGTTATAGAAACCAAAGAGGTTTCCAGTGAGTAGTTAGAACACATATACATGGTATTATTATCAAACATTTCTGGAGATTAAGAAGTCCTAATAAACTAATAACACGAGAACTTCACGTAATTTCATACAGGAAAACGTGTTTTTTTTAAGGATGAATCAAATAAAAGCAACATAGTAGCATCATGAAAACTGTCACAGTGGATGAACTTTTCAAGCCATCACAGAGAATCTGGATGGTTCAACATATCGTTTATGTTGTTTGGCCATACGCATTATATCATACCTAAGAATTCAGTAGTTAACCTTGACAGAAGCATATGCCGCTACTATCATGTAAAAATGAAAACATTGGATGTAGAACTGCAATAAGAAAATAGAACGTACCGGAAGTGTCTTCTTCGTACGTCCTAAACATGAAAAGACGAACTTGTCACTATCATTCGGCAGCATAAGCAGCAAAATAGGAGTAACTAAAGAAATGTTTATGGTTTTGGAGAATTCTCCTTCAAAGACTGCTTGAAGGCACAAAACAAGTTAATTTCATTTCTTGTAGAAAAGGAAATGCAGTTTAACATTTACAACATTCGATAGTATGGTCAAGGCTACTCAACAGTATTAAGAAAGAGATAGAAATTTAAATCGCCTTTCACAATAATTTCTATGTTACAAACTTAATAACCAGAGTCTGCAAAAAGATAATGAGTATACTTATAACGATTATGATATGAAACCTTGCTATTAAATGCGAAAAACAAACATTTATATATATATATATATATATATATATATATATATATATATATATAAATTAAGTTTTGGGAATCGAAATGACCTGGTGAACTCATGTTCACGAGTTTCCATTTCTGTAGCACCAGCATGACTTAGACTCCCGATCCGCACTTCAAAGTGATCATCAAGCAGTATGCTGCTGGCTTGCAAATCTCTTCAAGAAACAGGTTAAGTGATTAATGTTATATAGGGAATTAGTTATCCATTAAGACTTAGAACTTAGTTATACAGAAGTAAGTTCTACAGTTGGCTTAAAGTCTTAAACTGATTGAACTTCTGTGACAGTTCTGTTCTTCACTCGTTAGTTTTCTACTTCAATTTATTCAATTTTGAATGTAAAATTTAAAATGTAATCAAAAGCAAATTGAAAGATACCTGTGAAGAAGAGGGGGAGCACATTCATCGTGTAGATATGCCAAACCCTCGGCAGCTCCAATGGCAATTTTCATTCTGGTAATCCAATCCAGCGATGGCAATTCTTCATCAGATTCCTTGTAAAATTTGTTAAATAAAGAACTAGACAAATCTCCATTTGACATGAACTTGTACACCAAAAACTTCTCATTCTCATTCTCCAAGCAGTATCCCAAAAGAGGAACAAATCTCAGATGAGAAATCTTGCTAAACAAATTCAACTCTAACAAATAAGCTTCCGGATTAACTAACCGCAAATCAATTCTTTTAATAACCACAGGCATCGATCTTCGTCCCCTAACTCTGTTTCTCATGGAAAATGCTAAAGAATCGTCGAAAGTTCCCTTGAAGAAATCGCCTGACTCGCCGCGTGTAATTAAGCTTTTCACATTAAAATTACCAGTGGCTCGGCTAATCTGCTGATACGTAAACGAAGTTCCGAGCTTCGAAAAATGGAGAGAATTTAAACTCGGTGTAAATTCTGAAGATATGGAGCGGGAAACAGAATCGCTTCGACAGATCTGTCGGAACTGCTCTCTTTTCAGCGCGGCTACGACGAGCCTTTCCCAATCGTCGTAGGCTTTAACCATCTCAATTTCTTCAGCTTAAGCTCCACTTTGAAATGATTGAATTGAAAACGCAAGATTCCGAATAATTCAATTAGTAAACAGATTTGGTATTGGGAAAATGAATTTGAAGGATTTCTTTTTCTTTAGTTCAAATTCAACGCGGAGGAGATTAGGTGTTCAGTTCTTGACGCGGTACGAGAGAAATGCGCGCTATATTTTAAGTTCCCTTGTATCATTGCAAGTTTTATAAGGCTCCCGTTTGATAGCCTTAGTTTTCTAAAGGAAAACATTTTCCTTTTCCATCTTTAAAAAGTTAATTGATAGATAAATTTATCCATGGAAAACGTTTTTCGCCTTTTTTTAGGTACAATCATTTGATGCACAAAAACTTGATTTTGTTTTCCCACCTATTAGTTGGGAAAATATTTTCCACATTTTTTTTTATTAGCAAAGGCAACCAATTCTATCAACTATTGTAAAAAAAATTTTCATTTTTGTTGACAATTTCTACGTAAAACAAAGTCAAACGAATATGGTAATTTTTTCTAATTGTTTAAATTTTTTTTTTTTTACTTTTTGGTAATTAGAACAAATTTTAGATGTATTGGTAGAAAAATTATCACTTTAATGGACAATTTTTATAAAAAAAGGAAGTCAAACGGACACCAAACTCTCAACATTTTTCAGGTAGAAAATTATACCATTCAAACACAATTAATTACAATTCCCAGGAAAACATTTTCTAGGAAAATTTTTTCCCTGTAAAACATTTTCTTTCCACTCATTTTCCACCCTTACAATCAAACGGACCCTAATATTTTGTGATATCACTGGCGGCTAGGAGTGGGGTTTCTTCTTCTTCTTCTTCTCGAATCACCCGATCTCAACTAGAATTAGAACTAGACATCTAAACCAAATTCACCCAAAAATCACCCGACCCAGACCAGACTCGAACCGTGCCAACTGATTTGATCAATTCCGGATTCGACCTTTGTTCAATAAAAGACATTAGGGAAAAAAAAACATTTTAAAAAAAGAATTTTAATGTAATTAATTTGGAATTTGAAGCAATGAAGTCTTGTGAATTACACAGCATGATAATTTACAATTCATAAGAGAGCCCAACAGAAAATATGAATTACAAAAAATTGTAGCTCGTTTCAACTGAAAACAAGCCTTCAAACAGATGGAAGCACAAAAAGCAACTGCTACCTACCCCTTGCTGTGTCTCCATCCTCAGAAAAGGCGAGTCTAAAACCTGCAAACAATTTGAATTTTCCACTGTCCAACATGACCGACCAGCGACCCGTACACTGAAGGATTGACCAGAGAACCCCGACAGAAGATAAAACATTACAGGGAAGAACCAACAAGCAAGACATCCAAATGTGGAGACTGCTATGTTATTGACAAAGAATGAAGTAGTATAATCTTCCTTTTAGTCCTCGTTTTCTCGCTCTACATCTTGCACATTCAAGGGTTCCGGGAAGATCTCGTTGGAATGTTGTTTGGTTGAGAAAGAATGACCATATCCTTCATCGTTTTGTCCGCTTTCTTGAGAACCTGTTGTTCTCGACTGTTTGAAACTGTTAACAAGTTCTGCTTTTTGAGAAGGTATGGCGGGCATGGCCGCCACATCTGAAGAGCTTTGACGCCAGCTGCCAAATAGGTTAGCATTCCACGACCCTCTCGAGGAAGTAGTTCTAAGCCTTGCTGAGCTTGCATGCTCGTCTCTTACAACCTTCAAAGGGTTTTCCAAAGCTTTAAGAATATATCTCATTAGGGGTCGTCTTGTGGGTTTGGGATTAAGGCAAGATCTTGCAACAACTGCCATGGCCCATACTTCCTCCAGCAGATCCTCGTCTATAATTAATGAAGGGTCGACAATCTTTGTCACGAGTTCCTTATCATATATACTGATGTAAGGCAATGTAGCTTCTAACCACTCCTTCGTGGTGGCATCAGTTGATGAACTGATACCCAACTTGCCTGTTACGAGCTCAAGCAAAACCTTTCCGAAGCAGTAAACATCATAGGCACACGTTGTATTGGTCATACCTAGCCATTTTGAACAAAAAGAATATTTATACGCATCATTGCAAGTAAAGATTTAAGAATTTTCCATTCCGAGAGTAAACATCATTGCGAATATGCATCAGACCAAGTAAAAATTTAAGAATTTTTCATTCTCAGAGCAAACATCATTATGATCTTTAACCACCACTATCAAATTAAATAGACAAAATTATGAAGCATAGTCGAACTTTTAGGGATATTTGAGCCCCATTTATCTGAAAATTCATTTTTTCAAAACTCATTTTTAATTATTCATTCTCCAATAAAATAATATTACATGTAAATCGAAAACTTTTTCATAATTTTTAACCACACATTCTCCAAAAACCACTATTCAAAAATGCATTTCTTCTCTCAAAATGGGGATCAAACAAGGGCTTAAATGCAAGATCACATTATGTTTCCTCATAAATGGTACTTCTTTTGGGAAATTTCTGTCTGCTTATAAATTCTAAGACAAGGGATAGTCCCAGTAAAATGTGCTCAAACAACTGCCTGATTGAAGAGCTCAATTGAAGTTTCATCAAATATTAGATTGTTATTTAAAGGAATATAGCAGGAATAAATCAGAACATGAAGCAATAACCGATATTTAATGTTTTTGGAGTCGGATCTTTCAGGTTAGCTTTCTGCTAACCATCAAAGAAAGCAACAGTGTCATACTGAAACTTGAACCAATAAGCTTTATATGGACAAGAAAAGAACTCTTCAAGTACCAAAAATATAGCAAATTTTCTCTTCGGCAGTTGCCTTCTAACTATGAATTGATATGTATTTCAAGATGATACAACGAGACTTTCCGTAATATATTCTACTATCTGATCGTTGGAGTAGAATCAATCCCACTTATAAATCCAGATAGAATGAATATAGCATTGTCTTGGCAAGGAAATGTAATCGGTAGGATTTTATTGCCACCAATTACGGAGGAGAAATGGAGAATATATCTTGGCAAGGAAATGTAATCGGTAGGATTTTACTGCCACCAATTACAGAGGAGAAATGGAGAATATATAAAGGAAACAAACAATGATAAGAGAACTACAGTTAAAGAAATTGCCCGTACCTGAAGTACCTTGCTCAGATGTCCTGTGTATAGGGAAAGGATAACAGTAAGAACCTTGATTAAGCGTATGAGTAAACTGTACAAGAATACAACAACTACCTATGCCTTTTTCTTAATAAATTTGGGTTGGTTACATGAGTAAGATGTACGAGAATAACTTCACATAAATCACAAACAAAAGTAGCTCTTTCAAGTTTTGTCTTAAAAATTGATTAGCTGATCCCAAAATTGATAACAGAGAAAGAAATTCAGTAGTGAACTTCATTTTTATTTTGATACAAGTAGGCCAAACAAATATTCTAGCATGTTTGGAGCTTAAAAGTTACTTTTCTAGAAAGTAAGTTACGAAAAATAAGTGTTAGTGAAACAATTAACTTTTGAAGTTATGTTTGAATAAAAAGAAGCTTAAAAGTAACTTTTACTTCTTTTTAAGCTTAGCCAAACATGTTAATGTGGTCAGAGTCTCCTACGTGCCCTTGAAAAGCTATAACAAATGAATATTGAGAAGAAAAAAGAAAAGAAACAATTCGTAGCTTTGATGGACAAAAATACTCACTGTGGCAACCGCAGTAACCTTGTAATCCTGTTTTGTTGAGTGTCCCCCTCTTGAACACAAACTTCACTCAAGCTTCCTAACCGTACTTCAAATTTATCATCAAGAAGTATGCTGCTGGCTTGAATGTCCCTTTATGAATAAAAACAAATAACTATCGCTGTTAAATATTTCAATTGTGATTAGACACAGTAAACCAGAACCAGGGAAAATAATTTTAGAAAAAAGGTTGTTAACAAATATAGATTTCATGAAGCACGTTGCACAGAACATGTAACTTCTAAACACCACAAAATAATAAAAATTTATGTGGACTTGCATACCTAGAGCGGAAGTATTTGATAAATTTTTGCATACCTATACAACAGTGATAGTGTACTAAGCCTAATTTTAGTGTTCATCTGAGATCTCAAAAGTTGTCTTACATTCATTAAGAAAGTAAAAGAAGTTGGTCACTGAAAGTGTAACAATTTTAGCTGATTTAATTAATAAGAAAAATCATCTCTCAGTAAATTGGTTTCTTGAATAACTAAGCAAGTTATTGTAGCCAATGCAGTTTAATTTTACAGATGGCTCTACAATAGTTCATTTTTGTTCTCAACAAATCTAATAAAATGCAGTAAATCTGCATCCCCATGATGTATGGTCATTTAACTACAAACAAACGGACATGAGGATAATCACCACCTAAAATGTGGGAGGTAAAGATTGCAAGGACATGACCTAAAACATATAAATTTATGAGATTTGTGCCTCACTTGAAGGCAAACATTTCTTAAAGTTAGGTTAATTGACAGTCTTCAATCACCCCATTACCAGCCAAAAGTTGCGAGGAAAACCAGTAGTAATTACTAGCAATCATTCTTATTATTGATTTGCTTCTACTTCCTAGTTTCCAATAAGAAAACATTTTTTAAATACAAATATATTAAATGACAGCAACTGCGGCACCCAACACAAACTTCCTCCATTCTATACACTATGCCCTCTAGTTTACATGAATATTTACAAATTAGATCCATGTGCAGTGTCATGTGTATTATCTAGGGCGACAAACTAGAACTAAAACCAGAGCATAACATTCAATTCATGCGTTCTAATTCCTTTCGTATTTTATCTATGAATGAGTCGTCTATTACATTAGGTTAAGTACTTATCAATGCATGCCAACACATAAAGCTCCAAATATTCACCATGAAATGAGCTTAACATGTAAAATGAAGTGTCAAGTAGTAATTTGAGGCAAAAAGGGAAAACATGGAATTGAAAGGAATTCAATGTAACCAAGTCCAAGAATACCTGTGAACAAACGGTGGGGTACATTCATGGTGTAGGTAAGATAAACCTTCAGCAGCTCCAATTGCAATTTTCAATCTTGTTATCCAATCCAGTGACTGTAAACTGCCATCATCTGAATTTGTTTTCTTGAATAATGAACTGGATAAATCTCCATTTGGCATGTATTTGTAAATGAGAAACTTCTCGTTCTCGTTCTCCAAGCAGTGTCCCAATAGAGGTACCAATCTTTGATGAGAAACCTTGCTAAACAGGTCCAATTCTGACATATAGGCTTCCTTTTCAACTGATGAATGCAAATCAATTTTTTTTATGACGATGGGGTTTGCGTCTTCAAGGATACCATGGAAGAAGTCACCAGAATGACCGTTCTTGATCAGATTTACATCACTGAATTCACCTGTAGCATCAAGAATTTTCTTATAGGTAAATGTGTCTCCCAAACTAGAAAAATCCCACACTGCTCTGGGAGGTAAACTTCCATTTGCAGGAACAGGTCCCATGCCAATGCTTCTCTGGTTTGTTGCACCATTTGTGTGCTTGCATACAATCAGCAGTATAAACACAATAGCCAAAAGTGCAATCAGCCCAGCAGCCCCCAAAACAGAAGCCAAAATTATTACTGTTCGGTGGCTCTTTTTGTCAGATTTAGGTGGATGCGGCTGAGTTCCATTTGGCAGTCCAAAATTATCAAACACCAATCCCCTCTCAGTATAAAATGATGTGCATTCACTGACACTCCTTTGACTTGCCACATTCCGTAAGCAGTTCCTACTTAAAGATGTGTTTCCAAGCGCATAACCTGGAACCCTACCTTGGAGATAATTACCCGAAACGTCAATAAAACTGAATCTCCTTATTACAGATGTAAGATTTCCATAAAAGAAATTCTGCGAAATGTTAAATACCGCAACACTGGCATTAGCATTCAAACTACGATTGGGCAGTGTACCAGTAAAGTTATTTCTCGAGGCATCGAGATACCTCAATTGGGGCATTGACCACAGCACAAATGGAAAGTCATCAGTGAAAGCATTATGGCTCAATACCACACGCTGCAACTGAATCAAAGGGGAAAACAAATCATCAGGCAATGTTCCAGATAGGAAATTATTCCCAATTATCAATTTCTGCAAGTTTTTCAACCCTCTTAAATCAAGGTGAACCGATCCCAATAGTGAATTAAAACCAAGATCCAGGTCAACCAGACTGGAAAGGTCACCGAGTTGGGCAGGTATCAAAGAGGACAAACTGTTGCCTGAAAGATTCAAGAACTGCAGCCTAGACAAAGTCCCAATTTCTGGAGGAATTGCCCCGGACAAGAAATTCAAAGACATGTCAAGCAAAGTGAGGTTCCTGAGAGCTGAAAAAGTCCCTGGAATCAATCCTGTGAGGGAATTCCGTGAAAGATCAAGTATAGAAAGGTGCGACAACTGACCTAAACTTGTAGGAACTATACCAGTAAGATTATTATCAGATAAATAAAGTTCAGCTAAGCTACTCAAATTGCCAAGAGTGAATGGAATAGCACCAGCAGTCGAACAAGACCTAAGATCAAGCACTAGGAGTGAGCCAAGTCGCAGACCAAACCACTCGGGAATAGAACCCGGAAGCGCCAAATTCGAAGCATTGAATGAGGATAAAAAGGTCAAACTCTGAAGGGAATCCACCGAGAACTGAGGGTTTTGACTACCCTTCCGAGTCCTCTTGAACCCGGAAATGTTGATCCTTGTAACCCGCCCATTCGTGCATTGGATACCCACCCAGGAAATACACGGGTCGGATTTTATGGGCCACTCTTTCGCCCTCAACCCTAATGAAGATCTCAGTTGAAGCAGAGCTAATCTTTCTTGCCTTGACACCAAGAATTGCTGCTCTACTGTACAACCAATTAGCAAGAAAAACAGCACAGCACAAACCAAAACCCTGTTACATCGATCCACCATTTCTGCTGTAACTTCATTGAACTTCAAATGAAATTCGCTTCACATGCATACATACCCAGTGCACCAAATAGATATTGGGTTTAGAAGAAAAAAAAAAAATCGGGATTCTAAGCGTTACCGAGGATTACACATTTTTATATGTTGCTTTGAAATAAAAGAAACAAACTTTCTTGGTTAACATACCTCTATAAATGAGAGCAATGACTATTTGATTCTTCAAACTCTTCTCTTGAAAAATCTTTTGCTTTCTCTCTCTACCTACTATTTCTTTCTTACAGTTCCAATGAGAGAGAGAGATTTTTAAAAAGAAGTCAAAAAAACTGGGCTTTAGATAAATAGACAGTGACAGAAAGACATATGAACAGTAACATATGAACGGTCTATTTGTGTATATATCTACACCGATATGCAAGAAATGGGATTATTTTTTTGCATTTAAAACGCTGACAATTTGTGTGGGTCTTAAGCTTTACATGTGGTGGCAATGGAGGGTTTGTAATCAAAGGCAGAGTTGCTGAGCCCTGGCTCAGGGGCTCAAAAGAGACAGTGGACCGACCACTGTCCACTGTATCGAGTTTAGGTCTAACTGAATCGAACCGGGAATAAGAATGACTCCGGTTGGAGGTTTGACCGCCGAAAATCCCGCCCAATATAGCTAACCTTCAAACCACTCCTTCCTATTATGATTTATAATACTGCATTTAAAACTCTAAAACGCATTTAAATTATATACTACAGTATGTTTAGGTTAATACTTATTGCATTTTCTCTTTCCTGTTGACAGACAGTGAAGAAGATAGGAGTGCTAACGTTTATTTTAATTATATTAGTTTTAGATTATTAGAGTTTAAACTTTATTTAGGGTGTATTTGAATCACATTATTGTATTTTGGAATAGTATATTGATAGAGAATGTGTGGTTGAAAAATAAAGAACAATTATTGATGTGATGGAAAATATTATTTTATTGAAAAATGTGTGGTTGAAAATGAATAGAAGAATAAAAATAAAAATTTTGATGTGGCTCAAACTTTATTAAAGTCGGTCTTCAGATTGCCGATGTTATTTGAGATTATTTATGGGTTTAGTTGAGTAATAATTAATTGTAATTATTTCTTCGGTTTGATTCAACTAACAAAAGTTAGAGCCTGTTTGGTAGGGATTTTTTGGGGAATAATTGATTTTGAATAGTGATATGATGGGAAATGTGTGGTTGAAAAAGAAGAAAAAAGTATTGATGTGATGGAAAATATTATTTTATTGAAGAATGTGTGGTTGAAAATGAGAATTAATTTGAGAATCAGAAACAAACAGAGCCTTAATTAAAAGTCAAGTTGAAGTTCACGATTAATTTTATTCACAAATTTAATGAGACGCACAATTTTTCAATCACATTCCACTAATTTTTATCAAAATTTATTAAAATTTTAATTTTTATTTAAATTAAACAGAGTAATGGTAAGGATTCCCCATTTAATGTGTTCGCATGTATAGTAATGTATAATGAAAGATAAAATTTGTCCCTAAAATTAAGGATTGAATGCAGTTTTTAAGGAATTCTAATATTGTTTCCAATGTCTTTTATTTCTATAAGAAACGTTCTCTGAATAATTTGTTATTCTTTAGAAGACTTTTTTTTTGGTTGAAGTCAAATATAGTATATAATATTAAATAATAATGTTGTAAAAAATAAGTAAATAAATATTTAAGTATTTTTAAAGAAAGTCAAAATATATATATATATATACATATACATATATATATATATATATACATATACATATATATATATATATATTAAAAGTGGCTATGTAACGGAATTTCTTGTTTTTAACGAAAAACTAACGGAATTTGTTGTTTTAACGGACTATGTAACGGGATTTCTTGTTTTAAACAGGCAGCTGCACCTTCTTTCAACGTTTTTATCATAACTTTGTATTTCGAATTTTCGATGCCCGATTGAATCGATTCAAAATGCGTTGGAAAGCTAACTCATCTGGCTACAACTTTGATTCAGACATCATTCTTCAATTTGATCACTTTCTATGCCAAAAATAGGTCTCAATATGAGACTAAAATATCGGAGCATAACTTTTCGGTTGGAAATTGATTTGTGATCATCTTTTGACTAAATTTGATTCCATTGACGTCTTCTTTTATCCAATTGACTCCGAGGACTCTCAAATCTTCATCGTGAGGTTCGGCACAACTTTTAAATATTTATATTTTAGTTCCCGAATTTTGGATCCCTTACAATTTAGTCATTTCTCCAAATTTGTACTTTTGCTTATTTTCTTTGATCTCACCAACTTATATCACAACATCAAAATCACACATGTAATTATTTATCAATTATATAAACATTACATCATTAATTATTTAATTAACCAAAAAAATTACATCTTTATTAATAACAAATTAATTCTTAAACAAAACTATTAAATATAAACTACGCAAACGTGCAATGCACGTTGCTTGCACCTAGTGTATATATCTATCTATATATAAAAAGTGTCTATTTAACGGAATTTGTTGGTTTAACGGAAAAACTAACGGAATTTGTTGTTTTAACGGATTATGTAACGGAATTTCTTGTTTTAAACAGGCAGCTGCATCTTCTTTCAGTATTTTTATCATAACTTTGTATTCCGATATTCGATTGAGATGATTCAAAATGCGTTGGAAAGCTAACCCATCTGGCTACAACTTTGATTCAGACATCATTCTCCAATTCGATCACTTTCTATGCCAAAAATATGTCTCAATATAACGGACTATGTAACGGAATTTTTTGTTTTAAACAGGTAGCTGCACCTTCTTTCAGTGTTTTTATCATAACTTTGTATTTCGATATCCGATTGAGGCGATTCAAAATGCGTTGGAAAGCTAACTCATCTGGCTACAACTTTGATTCAGACATCATTCTCCAATTCGATCACTTTATATGCCAAAAATATGTCTCAATATAATGGACTATGTAACGGAATTTTTTGTTTTAAACGGGTAGCTGCACCTTCCTTCAGTGTTTTTATCATAACTTTGTATTTCGATATCCGATTGAGGCGATTCAAAATGAGTTGAAAAGTTAACTCATCTGGCTAAAACTTTGATTCAGACATCATTATCCAATTCGATCACTTTTTATGCCAAAAATATGTCTCAATATAACGGACTATGTAACAGAATTTCTTGTTTTAAACAGGCAGCTGCACCTTCTTTCAATATTTTTATCATAACTTTGTATTCCGATATCTAATTGAGACAATTCAAAATGCGTTGGAAATATAACTCATTTAGTTACAACTTTGGTTCAGACATCATTCTCCAATTCGACCACTTTATATGCCAAAATTAGGTCTCAATATAACGGACTATGTAACGGAATTTCTTGTTTTAAACAGGCAGTTACACCTTCTTTCAGTGTTTTTATCATAACTTTGTATTCCAATATCCTATTGAGGCGATGCAAAATGCGTTGGAAATCTAACTCATCTGGCTACAACTTTAATTCAGACATCATTCTCCAATTCAATCACTTCCTATACCAAAAATAGGTCTCAATATGAGACTAAAACACCGGAGCATAAGTTTTCGGTTTGAAATTGATTTGTGATCATCTTTTGACTAAATTTGATCCCCTTGACATCTTCCTTTATCCAATTGACTCCGAGCACTCTCAAATCTTCATCGTGAGATTTGGCACAACTTTTAAGTATTTACATTTTAGCCCCCCAACTTTGGATCCCTTACAATTTAGCCATTTCTCCAAATTTGTCTACTTTTACTTATTTTCTTCAATCTCACCAACCTATATCACAATATCAAAATCATACATCTAATTATTTATCAATTACATAAACATTATATCATTAATTATTTATATGGTGTCTGTTTCTGCTTTTCAGCAGAAATCAAGCCGTTGGCAACACAATTCATGTCGTTGGGAGCCGCAATTTTGGACCAATTCTCTCACTGTAGGGCTGTAGGTTTGAAAAAAAAACGGTAACATAATCAATTTTCCTTCCTCCTTGCAGCGCGCTCAGACACGCTCTTAATTAACCAAAAAAAAGTACATATTTATTAATAACAAATTAATTATTAAATAAAAATATTAATATAAATTAAGCAAACGTGCATTGCACGTTGCTTACACCTAGTATATATATATATATATATACACACACATAGAAATGACGTTTGAACGTTGAAGAATCAAACTTTGTTATATCTATGTGGGGGCGGAAACACTAATGAAATTGTATGCTAGTCAATTATTATAATAATAGAAGTTAACGTGTCTAAGTTGTTTGGTAGAAATTTATCTTTATAATTACAATATTATTTTTACTATTTTAATTTAATGTCCAAATTAAATACAAATATTAATATATGGAAAAAAAAATATTTACCGTACATCAGGGGCGGACGCAGACATTTTAGGTTAGGGGGGCACAATCAAACTCTGTACAAATCGAATACTTCTTTCTTGATTTTTAAATGATTCATACTTGATTTGAAACAATGCAAATTTACATTTATAAAAAAAATTATTCACTAATATTTTGTTAATCATTTTTATTCATTTGATTTCGAATAATCATTTTATTAATATTTTATTCATCGCAAGAAAATGCATTTTTATATTTAAAAGTCTTATAATGTATTTGATGCAAACAATCAATTCAAGTAATCAAAAGGCAAAACATATAAATAAATAAAAAAATTCTCAAAAGTTGGAGGGTCATGTAACCCGCTGTGACTCTCCCGGGTCCGCCCCCTCTCATGCATTAATCTTTAACATGCAAAATCATTCTCTCGACTCTACCCAATCAATTATATGTCGATTTAAAATTTGTTAAATTATATTTTAGAAATTACTACGATAGATTTTGCAGGATATATATATATATATATTGTTATTTAATTTCCCAAATTTGATCCAGTTCACAGATCCCTCTTCTACTGGTTTTCAGTTCATGTTCTGGCAATTTGCCTTCGAACAAATTAAAAAAAATCCCCATTCTAATGATTAATATAAGTTTCAAATTAGAATTAAAGGTATCCGCAAGTCTTTTAACTAAAAAATTTGAAAGACTCAACTGCTAAAACACAACGAAGAAAATCATCAGTTACACTGGATTAAGACACCATCCAGTCTCTTATAATATATACAACTACTTTAATAGAGTATGCTAATAGAATTTTTTTTTTTTTTTTTCCGGGACATAATTATGAAAATTGTTGCCTTTTTGAGTTTTTTTTTTTTTTGTTCAGTCATGCTACATATACATCATTTTTAAAATCTTCTTTTACACTTTGTCACGTAGTAACACATCATTAGACATTTCAAAATTTACACAATATTTTCACCAAATCAGCACTTGCTAAGACCGACAATGCCAACAATTATGTCAATAAAAAATATACAAGTGACATTTTTCTTTTCAATCATGCTACATGTACATAATAATTTACACAATATTTTACACCCCCCTCACATGGAGGGGAGTCCCACACACAATAAAATATTCGCGCACACGAGACAGTGTACGTACACCTGGTGTACAAACAACTTTATCTATTTCTTTTTCTTGGACTTGTTGGTGGCGAATAAGCGTGGGAATATGAACCAGTTGTCACGTGAGACAGTGTCACCAAATCAGCACTTGCTAAGACCGACAATGTCAACAATTATGTCAAGAAAAAGTATACAAGTGACATTTTTCTTTTCAATCATACTACATGTACATAATCATTTACACAATATTTTACACCCCCTCACATGGAGGGGAGTCCCACACACAATAAAATATTCGCGCACACTATTCATGTGAGACAGTGTACGTACACCTGGTGTACAAACAACTTTATCCATTTCTTTTTCTTGGACTTGTTGGTGGCGAATAAGCGTGGGAATATGAACCAGTTGTCAGATCCATGATTAGCCCTTTATTTGCTTGTTTATAGATAATTATAAGTAATTAATAAATGAAGTGTCATTAGAGATATGATTTTTTATTTTTTTGCTATCTTTGTTGTTATATTATAATTAGAACTATAATCTAAGTGGGCAAGCACACGTGACGTGACAGCCAATAACACGTGATTACCAACAATCTCTAATCTTTGCAATTTTTTATTTACCATGGAAGTTTTTTGTCTTAAAGTTCCTTACGAGAATAATGCTGGCCAGTGTCAAGGATATGAGGTGAGATTACTGGGTGATAAGGTGAGATTGGATATTGTGTTGTGTATTTCTTTTTCTTTTTTTAACTATTCGATCATATATTGACACGTGTTCTTTCTATCATTAAATCCGTCACTGCAAGACTAGTCTTATAAATAGATGGATGTATCTTTATTCTAAGGGTAATTGGTGCAAAACGTCCCTACCTTTACACGGTTTTGTGCAAAAAATCCGTACCTTTCGTTTTTGAAGCAAAACATTCTTATCTTTCACATTTTTTGCGCAAAACGTCATTTTGACCAATTTTAACATAAAATGACCACTATACCCCCTATATGAATTAAAAAAAATAAATAAATAATAAATTGCAATATGCTCCTCAACTTTTTAAAAAATACAAACAAGTCCAAAACTTATTAAAAATAACAAAAACTGAGGCCAATAAAACTAATTGAAATTATCACCTCCACCCAAAAACTGAAGCTGATTAAACTGAGCCCCCAAAATACAAACTAGGATTAAATAAAATTGAGGCCAATTGATCGTCACGGAAGGGAATGGTCTGTCGATGAAGTAACTTGAAGACTGGAGCGCGAACCAACTGCCAGCGAGGTTTCTTGTTCCTGTTGGTGGCAGTGCGCGAGCAAGAGAAAAAAAATTGGTGAGGCTGATGGAGTGACGAGCGAGAGAAAAACTAGCAAAACTGAGAAAGCGGTGGGTGCTGATGGGGCTGTCGATTGGAGTTATAGGTGGTGGTGGGCGATTGTGGCAGCAAAAATTTGTGATTTAGTGGGAATGTACTGGTCTGCTAATTTGTTGAGTGTTGGCGGATTTGGTTTTCAATTTCAGAGGCGATTATTGCCATTACGGTGATGGGTGGAATTTTCTTTTACTTCGGTTTTTTTTTTTTATGTGTTCTGAAGAAATCATCACCGACTTCAAATTCTGGTGATTCTGGTTATCATTGTGCCACGCCTGGATTTGGATTTGAAAGGGGAAGACTTGAGGGTTCAAATATGGGGTTTATTGTAGGACGTGGCAGATCCAGTGTATCCATTGCAAACCCAGTCCTCTTCTCTTATGTATTTGGTGGTCGGATCAAACCCCGGCAATCCCCAATTATAGTATCTCATCTAAGCCTCTTTTCTGCACTCCAAAGCATACTTAATAAGGTTCCTAAATTCCCTCAGCAAATCAGCATATATTGCCCCTAATGTCCATTCCCTCAGCACATCATATGCCATGCCAATTTTTCTCTATGTAGAAGAGGGCTCAACAAAGGTTTCAAAACCCACCATTTTGTTGATATTATTTTCTTTTCTGAAGAAATTTGAAGTATGGGATTTGTAAGGTGTGGAGAAAAATGGTTGAAGAATGAAGAAATATATAAATGGGTGATTTTTTTGCCCTTTTTTCCAGCGCCGTTGTTGAGAGAAAAAGGTGAGGGATGGAGTGGTTTAGGGTTTTGCCGGTGGCGGCAATGGAGGAGGCAGAGGGGTTGGAGGAGGAGGAGGAGGAGGGGAGAGAGAGAGAGAGAGAGAGAGAGTTTTTGTTATTTTTAATATTTTCATAAGTTTTGGACTGATTTGTACTTTTTAAAAAGTTTTGGAGCATATTGCAATTTATCCTTATTTTTTTTTCTTTTTTGTTTTATTTATATAGGGGATATAATGGTCGTTTTATGTTAAAAATTGGTCAAAAGAACGTTTTAAGCAAAAAAAATGTGAAAGGTATGGGCGTTTTGCACCATACACATGAAAGGTAATGACGTTTTACACAAAATCATGCAAAGGTATTTGCGCCAATTACCCTTATTCTAAATTGCTGTCCATCCTATTTCCGAACTATCCATACTATGGCTAAAGCTGAAGAAAATAGAAGGTGGAGTGATGTCACGATTCAAGTGGTTCAATGTTTGAAAAGTCATAGTTGTAGTTAACGATCCTCGTTGAAGTGTATCTTGCACAATAGAAGGTTCAAGGAAGGAGGGTTTTTGAGATAAGTCTTGTTTACTGGAGATTAAGGCCCCGTTCGGGAGGGATTAAAAGCCAATTAAAATTGAAAATATGGCCGTTATTGGGCCCCACTCGTCTAATAAAAGTCAACAATAACGGCTATATTTTCAATTTTAATCTGATTTTAATCCCTCCCACACAAGCCCTAAAATAAAAAATTTAATAGATTTTTGGATAAAAGTTGATAAAATGTATAATTTAAAGTTGAGAATCTTACGAAATATGTGATTAAAATTAATTATTAACTTTAATTTACGTCAAAATCTAAATTTAGATTTTCACCAAATAGGGCTAGAGGGAAAAATGAAAAGTCTAAAGTCCAAATAAAGGACATCTAAAAGGGAAAAATTCATAAGTAAGAGCTTAACTATCCCTTATTTCAAAATTAAGATAAAAAGTTTAAAATTTCAAAATTCAAATATTTATTAAAATTTATTTATGAAATAATTAATTAAAAACATATTTTTATTAATTATATATATTAAATGTCACAATTACATATAATTTGGTCATAAATTCTCAAATTAATTGATTATAACTTTTTCTTGATTACAATTCAATATAATTATAGGTCACAAATAAAAAAAAAATTACAAGTCACAAACTCACAATTCATTTCTCAATCACAAATAAAAAAATAATTATAGATCATAATTTATTAATGGATCACAAAATCTAATTGTTTATCAATCACAAATTATAAATTTTGTAAGTCAAAACTTATTTAATTGTCACGAATTGTCAAATTAAATTATCACAAGTAATTTCTCAATCATAACTCAATATATTATGAGTTACAATTACATATTATATATTGGTCACGAATTACTCAATTCATTAGTTACAATCAACAAATTTATTGGTCACACCATCGTTATTGCCACCTATACCTCGGCACCGCCATCGTCGCCTGCACCACAACCATTTGCGACTACCACCTCACCATCGCCAGACCACCACACAGTGCCAAAGTCCACTTGCACTACTGTCAACCAGAAAAACCCCTAAAAATCAACAAAATCTGACTGCCTCCACCAACACCATCACCACATAAATCGTTGACTCCAGTGCCACCATTGGCGTCGATACTCACCATAACCACGAGTGGTGCCACCACCACCACCATCACCACCCCAAAGCCACCAAAACAAGGAAACCACTACCACCAGTCCAAAAAAAAAAAACACCACTACTTTGATCTGCATCGTTGCGACCACGATCTACGCCGCTGCAACCACAACCTGTAGAGCCTTCGGTGGCATACATAGTGAAGGAATTGTAGGAGATATTACACCGATAACATGCATATTATATTCGTCAAGAGCATGCTGTTAATATGCGTGAAATCGAAACATCATTCGACTTACCGAAATCTGATTTGAGAAGATAACATAGCGATTTACAGACTTCGAATATAATAATATGAATTCTTCACTTCCCAATGAGTGAACGCATGTTATTCTTCAATTCAAACCCTTCAATAAAACACATAAATAAATTAACCATATTCTGAAATCAAGCATAAATAAAATCAGAAATGAGAAAGATGAAATGCAAGTGATGCGATAGGTCGAGGCAAGTGTTTGACACTTTTTCCTTAAGATGAATTTGCCTCGCATCGGTGCTAAAGGTTTCTCGGCAATTATCTCCCAATATACAATGACCACGTCAAGTCATATGAGCACTTCAAATGACTTAGACCAATGAACTCGAACGAAATTTTCTCTCTACCATAACCATGATTTTGATGCAAGAGAAAATCACTTCTATAAAGTGTTTTATGCAAAACTAAAGTAACTATGATATGAAACTATCAAATGAATAGTTTGTTGTGTAGTTAATCCAAACACATAGGGAATCTATATATATAGTAATTGGAACATCCATATCAAGAGACACATCTCTTGAATAATCATAATTATTGGAAGTTACTCATACAAAAAGTCATGCTCTCCAAGAGTCATGATCCATATGAAAAGACACATCTTTTCATCTACATTCTCTAGAATATTCCACAATATTCTACACAATTCCAATAATTTCAAGTATTAAGTGGTTTAAGTTTGGCTTAATTTCTCATTCACCAAACAAGGAATTTCCACTTAAATCATTTCAATTGGTCATAACCAATTTCCAATACAAAATTCCAACAGGAATGACTTTACCTGAGATTCGTAGAGCTTCTGAAGATCTGGGCTACTGCGGCGCAATTCAACAAGAAATGGCTCATCGATTGCGCTCATATAGAAGATGGTAGAGAGACGATCTTCGATGGCGGTGCTCTTTGACAGCGGCTATAGTTGACGAAGAGTGTAGTTGGGAGAGGAAAATGAGAGAGAAAAGGTGAGATATAGAGAAATAAAGGGGAGAAGAGAGTGAGAATGAAGGAGTGAGGTGGGGCGGATTAGGTATGTTAATTAATTTAATTTTATAATATTATTATTAATATTTAAATTTTAATTATATCTGATTTTTTTTTTTTTAAAACTTGTATATCTTAATTATGAAATGTGATATTGAAAACATTTGGGGGGTGTATTCAATTGAGATTTTTGAAAACTGTGATAGATTTTTTTAAGTGACAACTTTTGTGAATTTTATGGATTTTTTGGAGATTGTATATGGAATTAGTGAAAGTTTTTTTTTAGATTTTTATAAACTTTCATTTTAAAACTTTTAGAAACGTTTGTAGAATTCAAAAGAATTTTGAAAACTTACATTTGAGATAGAATTTATGTGGATCTAGTGCAATATTATGAAATTATCACATACGAGGTAATACTTCTTACAATTCCCCCTTCTCCTTCATTTTCCCTCCATATAATAAAAAAAATTTTAAAAAATAAAAATTTAATACCTTAGTTAAATAAATATTAATAATTACATATAAAAAAATAAATATAATATTTAGTGTTATTGATATAATATATCTTTAATAAATAAATAATATATTTAAATTTAATTATAAATTAGTCTATATGATATTTTATAATTTATTTAAAAATAAATATTTTCAAAAAAATGAATGAAAAAAAAGAGTTATTAGAATACAATTTAATTATTTCATAGAAAATATAAATAAATAATAAGAGAGAGAAAAATAAAAATAAAAACTAATATGATCATTAGAAAAAAATAAATTTTAATCATAATTCTAATGTTCGTAGAAGGGAAAATGAAAGATAAATATTAAAAAAAATACATATTAATTTCTTCTATTTTTTTTTATGTGAAAGTCTTCCAAAATCTTGTGATTAATGAGAGATAAATTTTGAAATTTAAAAGTTAGTATTATGAAGACTTTTATAAAAGTCTCTAAAAGTCGTAAAAATTTAAGTACCTCAATACTTATAGAGACTTCTAAAAAATTTTAATTGAATATACCGTGATTTTTAGAAATTTTTTAAAAGTTTATAGAAGTCTCAATTGGATATACCAATATTTTTATAGTCTCCAAAAGTTTACATTGAATACCTCTAAACTTTTTAAATCCAAAAAAGTCATTAAAAGTCTCAAAGTCAGTGTAATTTCCACTATCTAAAATCTTGATGCCGAAACTGAAGGATCTTAGGCAACCTCGTAGACTGCTAGAGGCCCAACATCTACAAGTTGCGCGTCATCCTGTGGATTAGTGGTGACAAATTACTGGGCTAAGGGCCTATAAAGCAGGCCATCCAATTCCACAGATTGAGCTGTGCCATTTGATCCAATGGGCCAGTCAGGCTACGTTAAAATTTTGGAAAAGATTTGAGCTTAGCTTGATAGGCCCATAGTTACAACCTTACACATGCTTCCCAACTTTGTTTTAGCCCATATTTGATTCCCATTTCTTAAAACTTTTTTTTTTTTTTTTCATTTTCAACTATATATTTAATGGAATTCACAACTTTCATAAAATCTATTAAAAATATAATTTTTATCTAAACCAAACAGGGGCTTAAGTCGTTGTGCTGAGTTCTTGTTTCAAGTTATGCGAAGTTGAGCATGTTATTATTTCAAAATTCATTTTCAATCACACATTTTTTAATAAAATAATATTTTATATTATATCAATAACTTTTTCTTACTTTTTAACCACACATTTTCTATCATATCACTATTTTAAATACATTCTTTTCTCAATAATATCTATCGCTAGAGAATTGTTTTTATTTTAGTCGTCGAACATAGAATAGATTGCAAACCTCGTGATTTTTTTGATGTAAACGTTGATCTTATCCTCCATTAAGAACTTAAAGAAGGCGAAAATAAACTTTAGACCCATTTGCTTTATATGTAAAGGTTTGGGGACTCCAGTTGTAATTTTGTCTTATAAAAGTTTAAATATCTAAATATCTACACACACAGGCAATCATTGCCGATCCCCTTAACCTAGTTGCGATAAACAGAGAAGCGCAATGCGCACATCCTTTACGGCTTTACCTTCCCCTCTGTAAACCCTAGCCTCGTCCGTCTATATAAACACCCCATTCCCCCTGCAACTTTCATCACTCAACTTTCTTTGAGGCGGGTTTTCTTCCGTCTTCTCCACTTCTAAGCTTTTCGTTTTCTCATCTGCAAAAAAAAATTGCATCAATGGCTGCTGCAGATGTTGAGTATAGATGCTTTGTCGGTGGACTCGCATGGTCCACTAGCAATGAGTCATTAGAGCAAGCTTTCTCTCAATTCGGCGTAGTCGTCGATTCCAAGGTCCGTTTGTCGCAGAGATCGGATCCGTTCCGAT
Organism: Fraxinus americana; assembly: GCA_035079005.1. NCBI lineage: Eukaryota > Viridiplantae > Streptophyta > Magnoliopsida > Lamiales > Oleaceae > Fraxinus > Fraxinus americana. The sequence goes on from CM068714.1 coordinate 9,600,243, forward strand.
TCGGTTTTGTCGACCTCTAAACTGTTACTAATGTTACTGTTACTCATGTTACTGTTACTATTTCTGTTACTATTATTACTCCTGAAACGGTACGTTCCATCTTCCTCTTTTTAACTAAAGGGATGAAGATCGAATTGCTTTTCAGTTTTATTTATATTTGTTTAGTGTTTTAGTTTATTACCTCTAGATCTGTTTAGATCTGACTGAATTGTTAATCTTTCGGAACAGATCGTGAATGACCGTGAGACCGGTAGATCGAGGGGTTTTGGATTCGTGACCTTCAAGGACGAGCAATCGATGAGAGATGCCATCGAGGGGATGAACGGCCAGGATCTTGATGGCCGCAATATAACCGTAAACGAGGCGCAGTCCCGCGGCAGCGGAGGCGGAGGAGGAGGCGGCGGCGGCGGATTTCGTGGAGGCCGACGTGAGGGAGGTTACGGTGGAGGTGGCGGTGGCTATGAACGCCGTGATGGAGGTTATGGCGGTGGTCGTGGCTATGGAGGCGGTGGACGTGGCGGATACGGCGGTGGTGACCGTGGTTACAGAAGCGGCGGCGGTTCTGATGGAAACTGGAACTGAAGTCCTTATGTTTGATCAGTAATTTCAATTATATTTTGTTAGGGTTTATTGTTTCTTGGTACCGTCTTTATTGAGATCTTAAATCGCAGTTTTACTTTGTTTATCTGTATAAATCAATATTTACAAGAATTCCGTGGAATGAAGTAGATTGAGGTTTTTCCGTTTTTGCAAATTAGCTGCCTATTCCATAAGGTTCGTAATTTTATTCTTCAGTGTGGATGATGATTTCGTTGAGCTAGTGAGCGTTTGAATATCCAGTTGCTTCAAAAGTATATCATGCTACTATTTTACACAATATCATTGGACTAATGATAGCTTGAAAAAATAATATTCCAATGCAGCACCTATTCTCAATTGATAATCTAATTTTTGAGTTGAATTTGTAATGTCAAATAATAAAAAAAATTTAAGATTATGAAATCAAGGCATCTCTACTTAGTTCTGGTTCGAAAAATAAAATAGATTTTAATTTTAGTTAAAGATAATAAGTTTTAAATTTTTAATCAAATATTTTATGATTTCCCCTATTTTTAAAGTGCACATATATAAAAATTTAGAGCCTATTTGTTTTCGATTAAAATTCAATCAAAATTGAAAATATGACTGTTATTGGGTTCCACTCGTCTAATAAAAATCAACAGTAACGATTAATTTTTCAATTTTAATTCGATTTTAATCTCTATCGAACACGCTCTTAGTAAACGTCTGATTTTAATTTATCAAAGGTTAAATGCCTAAATCTAGCTTGTTTTTCGAAAATTATTACTCATTTCGTTCCAATTATATAGGTTGAGTTTCATTTTTCTCTTATCTCAAATATATAGACATGTTTCTTAAAGTAGAATATTTTATTGAGTTGATTTTTAATTATACATTTTATACTATTAAAGTAGAATATCTTGATATGTTGAGGGGTCAAATGGATGGGATGAATTATCTCCCATCTTGACTCTATCCAAACCTACATTTGGTACGAGGAATCTTAAATCCATCGAAATTCAATTTAAGTTAAGACGTAAATTATAAATGAGGGTGCTCTTTTCCCTTTTTCTTTGTATATTGAAGGTCAGACCTTGTGTTTCTCTTTACAATATTCTGTACTTTCTTGTGTGTTAACCTAGGGACGTAATCAGAAACATTGTTCAGTGTGAACACAATTTAATCAAGATCGAACTTTGAACTCAAAAGAGAACTCAAGGGAAAGAGGCCTCGAATTCTCAGTTCTTTCTAGCCTATGGGGATTACTTTCTATCCTCATCGGGGAGTAGTAACTAGTATTATATGTTGTTGGACGAATCTGCAAGAGATAGACCACTCATTCAATCACATAGTTCGACTCCTAGAATATAGTCCAATGAATTAAGATTTACCTTTTGGTCCAAGTAATCTCGTGGCAAGCACTGACATTTGCCGCAACGTAAATCATCAACTTTTAGGCCTACCCCCGATTGATTAGAAGCCGACGATACATAATAACTCCCCCGAACACAGCTTACAAGTATGCTTGATAACTTTTCTGACGTAGCGGAAGATTATAGGAAAGATGAAAAGTCTCACAAATATGAGATAAACTCACGAAAGTTTTTATTCAATTCAATAATGCCTGTCTCGAAGGGCTTACAATGGTTTAAATAGCAAAACCCTAGCAAATTTCGGAAATAAATAATAAAAATAAAAAAACGATATTTTTCCATAAATGGAAAAATTCGAGATGCTAACTTAAATGGAAACTCCTAATATTCAGGATCGTCCTCCAACAAATGGAATCAAAATCCGAATTTTATTCAATGAAATATTACCAAAATAAAAATTACCATAAACGGCAAAAACGCGTGATCGAGAGCCTAAACGATGGAATCTGTCCGAAATCCGACGTACGTCATGGCCGAAGGTGATGAGTTGTGATCCTTTGCCCGTTTCCACTCAAATTAGACTATTAATTCGTCAAAAACGGACAAACCCAAAGTTATCATGAAATCATTATTTTGCCTTGCGATCCCACTTCATCATAAATTCTAACTCCTTATGCACTTCATCATTCTCCCCAGGGTGAGAAAAATTCGCCCTCGAATTTGACAGGGAAGAAGTCTCATCATCATCAGAATTATCACCACGAAATGGCACCAGATGCTTGACATTAAACACGTCGGATGTGCGAATATGACTTGGCAGCTTTAAACGATAAGCATTTGGATTAATCTTCTCAATGACCTCCAATGGACTAATCTTCTTGGCAGTAAGCTTGTTGTACTCATGAGCAGGGATACGATCTTTTGTCAACACCGCCCAAACAAAGTCACTCACCTCAAATTCAACATGTCGACGCTTAAGATCTGCATCATGCTTATATTTATTAACAAACACTCGCAATCGATCATGAGCCTGCGAGTGAATCTGCTGTAACTGTTGAACGAAGTCCTCAGCCTTACCATGCATTTTAACAGAAGCAGAAACTGGGGCCAAGTCAAGGGGACCACAAGGAACGAGACCATATACTACCTGAAATGGACTAAAACCTGTACTCCGGTTGACAGCATGATTATGAGCAAATTCTGCCTGACACAACTTCTGATCCCAAGACTTGATGTGATCACCAACCAAACAACGTAGTAAATCACCCAATGAGCGATTAACAACCTCTGTCTGTCCATGTGTCTGAGGGTGATATGCACTGCTGAAGTCCAACTTTGTATTGATCGAGCGCCACAAACTGCGCCAGAAGTGACTGAGGAAACGAGTATCCCGATCAGACACAACAGATGTAGGCAGTCCATGCAAGCGATATACCTCACAAAAGTACAGTAAAGCCACATTGACAGCATCCGTAGTTTTCTTGCAGGGGATGAAGTGAACCATCTTTGAGAACCGATCAACCACTACAAAGATAGAGTCAAAACCACGCTGAGTCCTGGGAAGCCCCACAACGAAATCCATGCTAATGTCTGTCCAAGGCTGGGTTGGGATAGGAAGGGGCATATACAAGCCAGCATTCGTTGCCTTGCCTTTGGCCAAATGACAAGTCCGACAACGCTCCACAAACTTGCCGACATCCTTGCGCAAAGTTGGCCAAAAGTAAGAAGCAGCAACAAGCTGCAATGTTCTGTCACGACTCACGTGGCCCTCATTGTGCAATTCTTGAACAATCTTCAACCTTAAACTGCCTTCTGGAATACATAACTGGTTGCCATGAAAAAGGAAACCATCAACCCATGCAAACTCCGACTGTACACCTTCCTGCAACTTCCGAATAACATGGGAGAAATATGGATCAGTAGTATATAAGTCACAAAGACCATCAAAACCAGGAACCTCTACTCGCATTTCTGTCAGGAGAGTTTGGCGCCTACTCAACGCATCTGCCACCTTGTTAAGGGCACCTGCTTTGTGCTTAATCACGAAAGTAAACTGCTGCAAGTAAGCAATCCAAGAGGCATGTCTAGCAGATACCTTATCTTAAGTACCAAGGTGCTTGAGGGCATCATGATCGGTATACAAAATAAATTCCTTCTGGAACAGATAGTGACGCCAATGTCGAACTGCCTGGACTATTGCATAGAACTCCACATCATAAGTGCTGTACCGAGACTTCGGACCAGAAAGCTTCTCACTGAAGTATGCAACGGGGCGGTTGTTTTGACTCAGCACACCACCAATACCCACCTTCGAGGCATCACAATGTAGCTCAAACGGCTGGGTAAAGTCAGGCAACACCAAAACTGGAGCAGTAGTCAACTTCTGCTTAATCAACCGAAGAGATGCCTCTGCTTCGGGGGTCCATTGAAACTTTCCATCCTTCATACAATCTGTAATAGGTGCCATGATACTGCTAAAATGTGGTATAAACCTGCGATAAAATGAAGCAAGACCATGAAAGCTGCGCACTTCGGTAACAGTTTTAGGTTGTGGCCACTGGCTTATTGCCTCCACCTTGGATGTGTCAACCGCTAACCCCTCCTCTGACACCACATAACCAAGGAATACAACACGATCAGTCAAGAACGAACACTTTTGCACTGCAGCATAAAAGTGATCCCTGCGAAGAACTGAAAGAACTTCTCGAAGGTGCTGGACATGATCATCATCGGTAGCACTATAAACCAGAATATCATCAAAGTAGACAACAACAAATTTACCGATGAATGGACGAAGAGCCTGATTATGATCCGCATAAATGTACTAGGTGCATTTGAGAGGCCAAAAGGCATGACCAACCATTCGTACAACCCTTCTCTCGTCTTAAATGCTGTTTTCCACTTATCTTCAGGTCTGATCCGAATCTGATGGTATCCACTCTTCAAGTCAAGCTTGCTGAACACGCAAGCACTAGTAAGCTGGTCTAACAGATCATCCAGGCGAGGAATAGGAGAACGGTAACGCACCGTAATCTTATTGATCGCCCTACTATCCACGCACATACGCCACGTCCCATCCTTCTTCGGCGTAAGGAGAGCAGGAACAGCACAAGGACTAAGACTCTCCCTGATGTGCCCTTTTGCCAGAAGCTCCTCCACTTGTCTACGCAACTCTTCATGTTCAGTGGGGCTCATCCTGTAATGCGCCCGGTTAGGCAGAGAAGCATCAGGCACCAAGTCAATCTGATGCTGAATATCTCGCAGTGGTGGCAACCCATCTGGAAGCTCTCATGGGAAGACCTCATGAAACTCCTTTAGCAATGGCTAAACCCTACAAGGAACCTCCTGCTCGATGACTTTCCCACCAGCATATACACGACCCCAAACTCCTCCATCTCTGTTTCAAACTTTGCTCTGGTCAGTAAATTGGCGCTGTCTCCAACTGTTTTCACTGGACCCTTATCCGGTAGTAACACAATCTTCTTACCCCCAAACAGAAAGCTGTACGTGTTGGTATACCCATCATGCAGCGAATGGCGGTCAAACTGCCACGGTCTCCCTAACAGCAAGTGGCACGCATCCATCTCTACGACATCACATAATACATGATCTTTGTAGGTAGGCCCAACGGAGAAACTGATTCGAGCACGCTGAGACACCTCTACATCGTTACCCCTCTTCAGCCAAGCTAATTTATACGGTTTGGGATGCTTCTCAGTCTGCAAACCCAGCTTCTTAACGACCTCTTCAGCCACCACATTTTCACAACTACCAGAATCAATAACAAATCTACATATCTTACCCTCAACAGTACACGTCGACTGAAAGATATTATTATGCAGCCAGTCAGTGTTATTCTCCAGGGGAGTCAGAAAGCTCCGCCTCACCACCAACGCTTGACCCACATCACCAACTACAAACTCTTCCTCCTCCCCGACTTCCTCGGTGTCATCATTGTCAAATACAGGTGGACCTTCATAATTGTCATACCTCTCATCAACAAAGAGTCCTCTGCGTGGATTCTTGGGACATTCAGATTGTCTATGACCTGTACCACCACATGCAAAACAACGAATACCACCTCCAGGACGCACTGGCTGTTGAACAGGGTTAGGTCTAGGAGGGCCAGGTTGAGTAGGATTACCAGGATGTGTCATCTGCTGCTGTAAATTATTGGAAGAACTGCATGCAGAAAAAGGAACTATATTTCTCCTGGCCTGCTGTTTCTCTATCTGTAATGCTCTCTGATATGCCTCAGAGACTGTCACAGGATCAAACATATTCAGAGTATCTTGTATTTGGGGACGAAAACCACCCACATATCGTGACACCAATTGCTCCTCTGTCTCCATCACCTCATTCCTCGTAATCAACATATAAAATTCCGTTGTATAGTCACTAACCATTTTGACGCCTTGACGCAGATTCTGCAGTTGCTGGTACATGGTCCGAACATAGTTGTAGGGCAGAAACTGCTTCTTCAATTTATCCCACGATATAAACTTGGACGTCCCTAACCTGGATCGCGTCACTTTAGTCTGTTGCCACCACGCTGCTGCTCGTCCACGAAACCTCGTCGCAACGAGAGGCACACATTTATCAGCAGGAACCTCCTTAAATTCCAAGATCTGCTCCACTGCAGTCACCCAATCCAATAACTCTTCGGGACTTAATCCACCAAGGAACTCAGGAATATCAACCTTGAATCCTGATTCCCAACGCCTATTCTCATCCTGACCACCTCCTTTCCGTCGAACTGGCAGGTCTATTGGATGCTCAGGTTGTGCAAACGGATTCTCATCATCAGAATCCTCAATCGGCGGGGCCACCGAAGCATGATGTTGCGGCATGAGTGCAGCAAATTGCTATGTCAGCACTCTACTTGTTGACGCAGCTGTGTGATTTCATCACGTCTATGTACCTCTTCTACTGGGACTTCACGAGCTTCTGGACGTCTCCTTGGCGGCATGGTGAAGGAATGACTTCGACTCTGATACCAACTGACGTAGCGAAAGATTATAGGAAAGATGAAAAGCCTCACAAATATGAGATAAACTCACGAAAGTTTTTATTCAATTCAATAATACCTGCCTCGAAGGGCTTACAATGGTTTAAATAGCAAAACTCTAGCAAATTTCGGAAAATAAATAATAAAAAAAAAAAACGATATTTTTCCATAAATGGAAAAATTAGAGATTCTAACTTAAATGGAAATTCCTAATTTCAGGATCGTCCTCCAACAAACGGAATCAAAATCCGAATTTTATTCAATGAGATATTACCAAAATAAAAATTACCATAAACGGCAAAAACGCGTGATCGAGAGCCTAAACGATGGAATCTGTCCGAAATCCGACGTACGTCATGGTCGAAGGCGATGAGTTGTGATCCTTGGCCCGTTTCCACTCAAATTAGACTATTAATTCGTCAAAAACGGACAAACCCAAAGTTATCATGAAATCACTATTTTGCCTTGCGATCCCACTTCATCATAAATTCTAACTCCTTATGCACTTCATCATTTTCCCTTCACTTGGAAACATCAAGAAAATAAAATACCAGTTTTTCCTTGTTCGTACAAAATCAAACATTAGGTGGATAAAATGGGAAACCAAGACTTGACAACAGCATATTCAGCTATGGATTATGGGAAAGAAATTATCAAGCTTGAAGTACAACCAAATCTGATAGAAATGATCTTTTTCTAGGACTATGCATGGAGCTCGCTCATGCATACTTGAGAGATTAATTTAGGTTATACCTTGAAAATGGAGTAGATTTCTCGGTCGATGACAACTTTCGTGTTAATGCAAGAATCGATGGGAAAGTCTCCATCGAGAAAATGACGCCGGAACCTAGCCACTCAGTTGCTTAGCAAGCTACAATTGATTGGAAGAGGTTCCGGAGGGTTCAAAAGCTGCTCTGTGGAGGGGTTTCTTCGATTTTTACTCCCCAATTTTATGCTGATATATTCGCGAATGAGCAGTAGGAGATCAAGACTAACTACTTCAAACCTGACCCAGATGGATTAGTCGATTCAAAATCCACGGAAACAAAGACTGCAAACTGGTTTGAGGTAGAGTCCTTCAATCTCCTTTCTTGTGGCAAACATAAAGGCAATGGGTCTAAGCCCAAAGTTCACCGCACACACTTGCCTGCATAGGGATTGCAACGAGGCGGATATGAGACGAGTCGATCATTTCCACTCCTGTCTCATCGAGTATTTTTGTTTCCTTACCTCATCCTCATACCTTTTTAAAGCGGGATAGGACTGGGTGAGACAGGTTCAGGGTGGGATAGAGACATACCTCATTTATTTTTTCTTTTTATTTATTTTATTTTTTACTTTTATTTTTTTTATGTCTTTACTTAGTAAATATTATTACATTTTTACCAAATTGTTAGAAACAACTTATGTTTTCTTTAAAAAATATAATAAATCTATTATTTTTGTTTGACAAAAAACTTGAATTTAAAATTAATTTTAAACAGGACGGGTAGCGGGGGCGGGGATTATGATTCCCGTACTCTCCTCGTGGCCGGGCCCTCACATGTTTCGGGTAGAACGAGTTTTTTTGCCTCCCTATGCCTGCATTGGACTCTTCATGGCTCTGCACCTTCGTTAACCAATCATGCTTACACATCATGGTGTACACTAATATTGTTTATACTTTGTCACATGGCATTATCTATTTTGACAGTTAAAAAAATAGTTTTTTTAATCCAATTATTTGTTAACAATATAAATGTTAACAATGGCGTAAAAAAATCACCGCACAAATGGCATAATCCTTCAATAAATTGGTATGACCGTGCAAAACATTCCACTGAATTATGGATATTCATTTCAACGCAAAAAAATAAAAATAAAAATAAAAATCACAAATAGATTTGCCATCTAAATCATATTTAGACCAATAAATTTAGATTGGCTACAAAAATCACTTTTCACTTCTTAGTCAGGTTCGTTTCTACCTACCCAACTTGCTAATTGTAAAGAACTTGTTGACACACTAAAAGTACAGCTCAAATTGAATAGCCCAAAGAGTGAAGCCCACTTGGAGAATTCAGGATAAAGGCCCAAATGAGGTCATTAGTAAATGCAAAGAAAGCCCACAAACACAGTAGTATCATCGCCCAAGCCTGTAAGACATCCAGAGTTTGGACGAATAGAGTGTCTCACTGCGCTCAGAGCGACAACCTCGTTTTCGCTCGAACCTTCGAGTCGCCCATAATCTTAATACTTGAGATATTATGGTAATCTAGAATAGCAGTTACTGAAACAGTTATCAAGCCGATTATCACATTCCACGATTTAAGGAGCCCATTTGAAGGCAGTTGAACGATAAAGAATAATGGCAGCAGTTAGAGATGACAGTTCCATGACAAGTTAGACACCATGAAGAAAATGGGTAGCAATTTTCAAGCTGTTTGTCACGAAGAAATCATCATGGAAATACAAAAGGAAAGAATAGACATAGAGAAAAGGACCCCGAATCAAACACTCTCAAACAGAGAATATGTAATTTCAATTTTTTAGATTAGGGCCCTGTTTGGGAGGGATTAAATTTTTTTACAGTAAATCAATTCTCATTTTCAACCACACATTTTTCAATAAAATAATATTTTTCATCACATTAATAATTTTTTCTTCTTATTCAACCACACATTTCCCATCATATCACTATTCAAAATCAATTCTTCCCCCAAAAATCTCTCCCAAACAAGCTTTAACTTTAATTATCATTTTTTCAGTACTCGTGTGCTTGCGCCCCTTAGAACATTTTGTTTATTTCTAGTCGTAACTCTCATCAATAAAGCACCACTTTTTAGGACTTTGTCTCAAGAGGTTTGTCCCTTACACAATCATCTGAAGTTCCTTTTTAATTGTTAGCGACTACCGGCGCGAAACAATTTGGCACACCCAGTAGGACATTGGTGTTTAGTGTTGAAAATACAAAAAATGAAGCATTATGCCTCATAAACATTCTGATAAGGAACCAGCAAGTCAAGGAGTAATCCAATTTGTAATTGAGCGATATGAGGAACAGTAAAACTCTCCATGAACAGAGGGACAAAGTCAAAGCAGCCACAGTCGTTACGAACCAACGACAGAGTTGAGTTCTCGAACCATGCTTGCATTGCTCAGCGAACTCACATAGGATGTCGTTGAACATGTAAATTTATGAAATGTTCATAATATGGAAAGATTTACCCAAAGTCGCAATGCACATTATGATAATATGGCCAAATAACTGAATACATTAAATGAGATAATGAACAAGTTTGTAGGCCAAATATGTCAGCCAGTTATGCTTGTTGTAAATCACTTTCAAGCCAGGACAATTGTGGGACATAATTCACCACATAATTCTTCTGGTTTAAACTTAAATCAAGGACTAGAATCACCATTTGGTCCATCTACTTCAAACCAGTGGGTAATGGGATGTCAGACTCGAATAGTGGTAATGGGATTAACAACCTCGGAGGTAATTCAATTATAAGAGATAATGTCCTGAATGATAGACAGAACGCCCCGCGTATTAATGATGGTTTAAACACTCAGTTTAATGGTAATAATGGCCCAAACAATGACAATTTTGTTGCAACCAAGGACCAAATGTTGGGCCTCAAGCGAATCAACCATTAAACCAACCCCGTAGGAATTCCATATGATTCCAATGTTATGTTGAGGAATCAAATCATGGAGATAGTGCATGATTAAATGGCTCTTGGGGTATGTTCTATCTAGGGCTGGGCAAAATGTCCGAACCGAACCGAACGGGTTTTCCTAAATTAAAAAACCGAACGGCTATCTGAATCGAGAACCGATGGGTTTGGTTCGGTTCTCGGTTCTAGACCGAGAACCGAAAAACCGAATAAGAACCGATTTTTTTTTTAGATAAATCAATTTATTTTATTTTTTTTAAACAAATTAACATTTTTTAAGAACCGAATAAGAACCACACTTTTTTAATTAAATTTTTTTATTAAGTTATAAATTTTCAAATCAGATAAGTAATATATATTGTTTTTTTTTTTGTAAAAAAATTACAGCTAGAAAAGATTCAAAAGATAGAAAACGTACACAACACGGCTACAATTTTTATTTCAGCCACAACAGGGCTACAATACAGCTATAAAATATTATATAATGATAAAAAAATGTTGACTTTTCATTTCAGCACCCACCTCACTGTTTACTTTCCTTTTTCTTTCCCAGACACGTCAATTCCACAGCCACAATACAGACAGGTAACTTCTCTTCCTCTTCCTCTTCTCTCTCTTTTCTTTTCTTTCTTCCTTCCCTCCCCACGTTGCCAGAAATTCGCCGGCCCTGCCTTCTCTTTTTCTTTCTTTTTTCTCTCTTTTTGGTGAAGTTGTGACCATTCCAACAAGGTGCACTAGCCTTACAACCATTCTGGAGAAGTTTGCAACTGATTTGCAATTTCTTTCTTGCTGCCAAGATCCTTTCTCTTTTGACAATATCTTCTATTAATGTATTATGCAGGAATGTGAATGGTGTGCATGAAGAATGGTTTGTTGATGAAGGACGAGTCCGTAAAACTGTTGGTTTAGTGTAGAATCCGGTGGTTCAATTTTTGAATGCTAGGGAAGTAAGTATCAGTTTCTTGACATTGCATATTCATAATCTTATTTCCACTTTATCTCCTTTGACAACTATTCCCCTGAGCTGGTACATTCTGTGCTACTTTTGTTGATTAACTTTGTCGAGTTTGTGGATCTGGTCTGCATTTTTTCATACTGCCATATGTCTATTGCATAAAACCCCTAGTATCTGAAGTATATCATAGCTAATACTTTGCTAGTTTGCTATATGTTGACATTAAGGTTCTACTTGAGAGATAAACTCTGAGATTCATTTATTCATACTGCCATATGCTTTTGTTAATGAGAGGTGATACCAATTGTTCTGTTTTTTTCATTTCCAGGTGATACCAATTATGGATGCTAAAATGGGAGACAAAAAAGGGCCTAAAGAGAGGTCAGAAATATGGAATCATTTCACTAAGATACTTGGTGGAGAAAGAGCTAAATGTAATTATTGTGGGAGTACATTTAAGGCTGTTTCTAGTACTGGGACTTCTACCATGTGGAAGCATTTAAAAGCTTGTTTTGCATATAAGAACAATACGGCTGATGGAAACCAAACAATATTAGCTCGAGAAAACAATGATGGTGGTATTAAGGCTATGGTGTTTGATAAAGAAAAGTGTAGAAAAGCATTGGTAAAGATGATTATTATTGATGAATTGGCTTTTTCCTTTGTGGAAGGTATGGGTTTTAAGGAATTTGTGCAACAACTTTGCCCTAGATTTGAGGTTCCTTCTCGAAGAACGATTACTAGAGATGTGCTACATCTCTACCATGAAACAAAGGAATCATTGAGGATGAAATTTATTAATGATAGACAAAGGGTTTTTTTAACCACTGATTGTTGGACATCAATTCAGAACATCAATTATATGGTAGTCACTGCACACTTCATTGATAGAAGTTGGAAATTGCATAAGAGGATATTGAGTTTTTCTGTTGTTCCAAATCATAAAGGGGAGACAATTGGGAAGCTTATTGAGAAGTGTTTGCTTGATTGGGGAATAGCGTGTGTGGGTACCATTATTGTAGACAATACAAGCACAAATGATGCAGCGATCATTTATGTGAAAAACAAGTTGAAGAATTGGAAACCTGATGATACTATGATTTTAGGTGGCTCTTATCTGCATGTACGTTGTTCAGCCCACATAGTCAATTTGATTGTTAAAGAAGGGTTGAAAGAGTTTAGTCCATCTATAGAAAGTATTCGTAATGCGGTCAAATATTTTCGATCATCTCCTTCGCGGTTGATGAAATTTAAATGTTGTATTGAAAGGGAAAAGATTGCTTGCACAAAACTTGCTGTTTTAGATGTTCCTACTAGATGAAATTCAACTTTCTTAATGTTGGATAGTGCATTGAATTTTGAAAAAGCTTTTGACAGAATGGAGGAAGAGGATGGATTTTATTATAAATATTTTGATGAGAATGAAGGTGGAAAAGAAAAGGAGGGGTCACCTACAAGTTATGATTGGGAGAAAGCCAGAAAATTAGCCAGGTTTCTAAGAACTTTTTATGATGTCACATTGAAGTTTAGTGCTTCATTGAGTGTTACTTCCAATATTTACTTCAATGAAGTTTGTAAAATTGAGCAAGTTTTGAAGAAAATGGGTGAGAAGGAAGATTATTTGCTACGTAGTACATTAAATAGTATGAAGATTAAGTTTGAGAAGTATTGGGGTAAAGTTGATAAAATGAACAAGATTTTGATTGTAGCAGTTGTGCTTGATCCTAGGTATAAGTTGGAGTTTGTTGTACATTGTATTGGTATCTTGTATGACCGTGTTAAGGTTGAAACCATAAAAAATGAGATCATGAAATTATTGCATGCTTTGTATAACCAATACAAGGGATGTCATCGTTCAAACAATACAAGTGGAAGTGGGAGTGGGTGTGGAAGTGGGGGCAATGAATCTAATGATGGAGTCACTTTGTTGGAGGGTTCGAATGATGATGATGATTGGGATGATTGTAATTTTGATTTTGGGTACAAGAAATTGAAAACTACCAAAATGGATTTTTCTAGAAAAGATGAGATACAATGATATTTAATGGAACCCACTGAAGATGCTAGTGATGGAAGTTTTGACATTTTAAATTGGTGGAAGGTCAATAAATCAAGATTTGAATATTTATCTGAGGTTGCAAGGGATGTTCTTGCTATTCCTGTATCTACAGTTGCTTCTGAATCAGCATTTAGTACTGGAGGGTGCATTCTAGATCCATTTAGGAGTTCTTTAACTCCTCAAACAGTTGAAGCCTTGATTTGTACACAAAACTGGTTAAGGGAAGAATCTAGACTTTTGAGAGTTTCTGAAGATAGAATTTGCATGGAAGAGACAGAATTTTATGAGGGCATTGAGACAGGTAATAAAATATATATTATATTTTTTTTATTAAATTTTATTAGAACAATTTATACTTTATTTATGTTTGTTAATTGTGTTTTTTTTCATTTTTTCTTGTAGAGTTTCTTAGTAGCTATAGCAAGTCAAGCAACTGATGATTGCATTGCATAGTTGGTAAGCATTATCAACTGATAATATCAATACTTAAAATATTACGTTTATTTGTAAAAGCTAAGATTGAACTTAGTATTTGTATCTACTTTTTGTTGTTAATATTAATGTCTACTTTCAGGTGTATTTATGTAGTGTTATTCTAAATGTTAAGAAAATTAATTAAAGTACGGAACCGAACCGAACCGAACCCGAACGATTCCAGAATTATATTTGGAACCAACGGTTCCATTTACTAAATACTCGAAAATTTTTGGAACCGAACAGAATCGAACCGAACCGACCCGCGCCCACCCCTAGTTCTATCATCAGGCCTACTTATACGAAGTCATATCCTGATTGGGTAGTTCAAGCTAGAATTTTCATTATTCACTGGTTTAGGGGAAGTATCTACTCTAGAACATATAGAGCGATTCACACTGCAGAGTGGTGAAGTAACTGACTACCATAAAATGAGGTTATTCCCTACTTCATTAACAGGAGTAGCCTTTTCTTCGTTCATAACTTGTCTGCAAACTCTGTTCAAACATAGCAACAATTGAAACTATTGTTTCATGCTTAATTTTACAAGACTGAATCTGAAGTTACATTGGCCGATTTGGCGAATCTACGTCAAATGCCAAATGAATGGGCAAAATGTTTCCTTCAAAGGTTCAAAACAGTAAGAAGTAAGTATTTTGTACCTCTGCCCGAAAAGGAATTTTTCAAAATCGCTCAAAACTGTTTAAGCTTTGATCTAAAAAAGAAATTTCAGGATAGGGAATTTTCAGATCTTTTCCAATTGAGCGCAAACGTGATTAGGTATGAACGATCAATAAGAGAAGAAGAACAAATGAAAAATTCCAGCAAAGTGACTTATTATAGAGATCCAAATTTTGATGTTCATACCATTAATGACAAATATTTCGACCAAAATGAAATATTGTTGGCCGAACTAATGTGAAGAAGACCAAACTTTCAGAGGGGCCTACAATGATGAAGATGATGATGGCATGACAAACATTGAAGAAAAAATTGATTTGGAGGCAGAAAGAAGAAAGAGAAGAGTATCGCGTAATACTCCATTGAAACAACTACATTGAGAGGGAGTTTGTGAAGTAGACTTGTTGGGGGAACCATCTGGATGTTCTTTCGATTATTATGTGCTGTACGGGAAGCCCAAAAGGAAAAAGAGAATACCTCACTTTGAAAAGTATGGATCACCTCCAAGAATATTGCCCCCTCCCACAGGTTGGGTAATTGAAAAGGAAGCTCCGGAAAGTAGTAAAAAGGAAGATCGAGAAACAGAAGCTTAGTGCGATATACTGTACGTTGACTTATTACAAAAGGATAGTTCAACAGAAGACAAGTAAGAAGTGGAAATAGACGTTGTCGAAAATGTTATTTTCAAAAGGCCAGCCATGAAGTTGACCAAACACTTGAGGCCACTATACATTAAGGCTCTAGTTAACGGCATACCTATGGTGAAAGTACTCATCGATAATGGAGCAGCTATAAACACCATCCCATCTAGGATGATGAGGAAAGTTGTAAAAACAGAAAGTGATATGATTCCAATAGAAGTCATCCTTACGAGTTTCAATGGAGGAGCAACTTCAGCTAAAGGGGTTATGCCATTAGACATAACTGTTGGTACAACTACTAGGACCACAGTCTTTTTCGTGATAGATGGTCATACCAGTTACAATATATTATTAGGAAGGGATTGGATACACGGAAGTCGCTGCATACCTTCATCACTCCATCAATGCCTGGTTTTCTGGAATGACAAGGGTGCAATATAAGTGGTGCAGGCAGATCATAGACCTTTTATCGCAGAAGCAAATTCCGTGGAAAGGTTCATGTACAAGGAAAATTATGGACCTGTAAGAGTAGTCTAAGATGGAGAAGAAACTCAGATTATTGCGCAGAGCGAAGAGCCATTTTTAGTAGATGAGCTCACTGATATATTCAGTTAAATGAGGCCAAACATAGTGGGCCCTGGAGGAGCCAATAATTGGCAAAAAAAGTAATCAAAGAGTTTTAAATGAGCTGCAAGCAACAAATGCAACTTGCCGATATTCAGGCCTTCAAAGCCAAGTTAATGGCTTTCAATAAAGAATGTAAAGATAAGACGAAAGAAGAAGTAGCTTTGAAAGCATTGGAAGACAAATTGGCAGTGTTCGAGTTGGAACAAAGTATTGGTCGAGAAGTCAACAAAGTGGACTGTTTAGAAGAAGAAGTGCTTGTAAAAGACATGGATGATGAAGTAATGAGGATCACCAAGTCTGGATATGCTAAAACACAAGACCCTCTGGTCAAAGTGAATATTGGCAATGAAGGGGAAGATCGCCCAACATTCGTCAGCCAGATGCTCAATCAAGAGGTTAGTAACAAATTAATCGCTTTATTAAAAGAATATAAAGATTGTTTTGCTTGGGAATATGAACATATACCTGATTTAGATAGAAATTTAGTAGAACACAGATTACCAACCAAGTCAAGTTTCAAACCTCATAAACAACCCCCCATGCGTTTTGCTCCTAATGTACTTCCCGAGATAAAGAAAGAAATAGAGAGATTATTAAAAACGGGTTTTATTAGAACGGTCAGATACGTTGAGTGGTTGTCCAATATCATGCTAGTACTAAAAAAGAATGGTAAGCTTAGGGTGTGCATAAACTTTAGAAACCTAAACCTGGCTACACCCAAAGATGAATATCCAATGCCTACAGTAGATTTTTTAGTAGATTCAACTGTCTACTAGAGGTTAGTAACAAATTAATTGCTTAATATATTCCTTCATGGACGGGTACTCAGGATATAATCAAATTTATATAGCTGAGGAAGATATACACAAAACTGCCTTTAGACGCATCTTTAGGATGTTTTGAATGGATAGTTATACCTTTCGGCCTGAAAAACGCAGGAGCTACGTATCAAAGGGTAATGAACTTGATTTTTCATGATATGATAGGTAAGTTTATTGAGGTGTATGTAGATGATATAGTGGTCAAATCTATTAAAGAAGAAAACCATTTTGAATAGTTGAGATGTTCATTTGAGCGAATGAGGCAATATAAACTAAAATTGAATCCTTTGAAGTGTGCATTTGGTGTTAATGCAGGAAATTTCCTTGATTTTCTAGTGCACAAAAGGGAATTGAACTTGACAAAAATAAAGCGAAGGTCATTTTAGAGGCCAAACCTCCAGCAATAAAAAGGAATTACAAAGGTTTCTAGGCCAAGTAAACTTTTTAAGACGCTTTATTTCTAACTATGCAGGGAGAACTAAAGTTATTTCCCCACTTTTAAAGTTGAAAAATCAAGACGATTCGTCTGGAAGGAAGAGCATCAAAAGGCTTTTGAAAGCCTAAAGACATACTTATGAAATCCACCAGTGCTGGTGTCACCAATCCAAGGATGGCCAATGAAAGTATATATATCGGCCGAACAAGAATCAATAGTTGTAATGGTCGCGCAAGAAGACCAATTTGGAGAAGAAAAGGCTATTTACTACTTGAGTAGACGGTTAACAAAATGTGAATGTAATTATTCTGTCATTGAAAAATTATGTCTTCCATTGTATTTCACATGTACAAAATTAAGGGCTTATTTACGGTTTGTGACCATTTATTTGATTTATAAAGTAAATCTAATTAGGAAAATGATATATGTACCCGGAGGCTTACAACCCGGGTTACCCGACCCCACCGCCACCCTCACAATGAGGTGGGGCCCGAGGTTAATTAAATAATCGACGGGCCCTCCCATTATGAGGGGGGCGTGGGGTTGGGTAACTCGGGGTGTAAACCCCCGGGTACTTATAGCAAAACCCATCTGATTAAATGTATGTTTTCTCGCCCTATTTTACATCAAAGGATTGGTCTTTGGATTCTAGCGTTATCAGAGTTTGAAATACAATACATACCCCACAAGGCAATCAAAAATCAAGATTTGACCACCTTTCTGGCCGATCATCCATGCCTTGACATGCCTAGAGAAATTGAATTAGAAATTAACTCATTCAAATTAAAACCTTGAGTTTCATATTTTGATAGGTCAAAAAACTCTAAAGGCCCAGGAGTAGGAGTGACATTGATAAATCCTTTAGGAATTTGTTACAAGTTCGCATTCACTTTGGATAGAATATGCACCAATAATCAAGCTGAATATGAAGCCTTAATTGTGGGTTTAGAATTAATGATAGATATGGAGGTAAGGAATGTGATTGTTAGGGGTGATTCTCAATTGGTAATTCACCAATTGATCGGTGATTTCAAGATCCAAAGCGATTCCATTATAAATCAATATGAAATCGCCCAAAAATTGTTAGAAGAATTCGACCAAGTAGAGTTTTAATGTGTCGATATGATATATAATGACATAGCAAATGAGTTGGCTTAGATGGCCTCGGGGTATTCAAAAGTTTTAAATTGGGATTCTACTTGTGAATATAGAGTAATATTGCCCGTAGTCTATAGAAGGGCGAAAAGATCAAAAATTCATTGTATACAAGATGGAGATGCAATAGATTGGAGGATAGAGATCAAAATGTTCCTTAAAGAACCTAACAAAGGAGGTGATAGAAAAATGATGTTGCGCTCGCTAAATTACACATTGATAAATGAAGAGTTAATTCAAAAACGCTCTGATGGTATACTACTGAAATGTGTAAGTTTACAAGAAGCCGGAACGATCATGGCTGAGGTGCATGAAGGGATGTGTGGAGCTCATCAAACCGGCCAAAGGATGAGATGGTTGATTATTAGGAGTTGATATTTTTCGCCTAAGATGGGAGAATCGTGTGTTCAATACGCGAAGAGTTGTCTAACATGCCAACGGCATGGTCCAATACAAAGAACGCCGACAAGAGAGATGATACCCATCATCGAACTTTGGCCGTTCAAGGGTTGGACAATAGACCTGATAGGGAAAAATTTTCCCCCATCGTCCAAGCAACATACTTTTATTATAGTTCCGACCGATTTCTTCACTAAGTGGGTAGAAGCGATACTTTTAAAAGAAATCACCCAAAAGAGTGTCATAGAATTTATCTGTGATCATATTATTTATAAATTTGGAATTCCACAAACTTTGATAGTAGATCACGGAACTTCCTTGAATGGAGATCAAGTAAAGAAATTCTTGGACAAGATTGGAGTTAAGTTAGTGAACTTCACACCATATTACGCTCAATCTAACGGACATGCGGAATCTTCTAATAAGATTCTAAAAAATATCATAAGGAAAATGATAGATGAAAATGTCGAAAATTGACATGAATGTCTAAACAAGGCCTTATGGGCTTATAGAATGTCGCCTCGGTCAAGTACCAAAGTTACTCCTTTCCAATTTACTTATGGACAAGAAGCCATTTTGCCTATGAAAATTAACGTGCAATCAATTAGAGTATGTTTGTAACATAAGGTAAATGATGGTGAATACGCTGAGTCACTAATTCAAAACTTGTTGGAGTTGGACGATTTAAAATTGGATGTCCTAGACAGATTACGAGTCCAGAAACAAAGAATGGCTAAACTTTACAATAAAAAAGTTATAACCAAATCCTTTAGACTGGGCAAGTTTATTTGGAAAACAATACTCCATTTGGATAGCAAGGACCCGAAATATGGCAAATGGTCGCCCAATTGAAAGAGTCATATAAAGTAAATAGTGTGTTGCCTAATGGAGCCTATCATTTAGAAGATTTAGATGACACCAAACACATGAGATTTATTAATGGCAAATATTTAAAAAGATATGTTTATTCCTTATGGAAAAGTGAACAAATAAAAGTGTAATCAATATTGCATCAAACGACCGTAGATAAACAAGACAAAACGAAACACGTTCAAATAAAGTCCTTTATTATCAAATATTCACTACAAGTATGAGATACAAAATACTGAATGTTCTAATAGTTACAATTGAGAACAGACTAATTCCTCGGTCGATCGCCAAGTAAGAGGGTGAACTGGCTTTGATCGCCGTCCTAATTGCATTACTGCAAGGGCAAGTAGAGATGCTGAAAAGCGCTCTCAACAAACAACAATGAAGAAAATGACCCTCAAAATCGCCTTCCTAATTGCATTGCTGCAATAATAGGCAAGGAGACTGAGAAGTACTCTCAGCAAGCGAAGTGGCCTGAAAGTCATCCTTCGAAATCGCCTTCCATCATTGAACTCCTTATGGAGAACGTGGAGACGATGGGAAGAACTTTGCTGGCCAAAGAACATTTCATATACCTCCTATACCAAAGGTAACTCAAGACCGATGACAAAATGGAAGAAACAAATGATCCATGTCTATTTTAGATGAAAATTTTGGATTAACCGTTGAAGTACCAAAATAATGGTAGTAAATTAGTTTTTGAAGAAGATGATAGAAATGAGAATGATAAGTGCGAAATACAAGCGCATTTATAAAGTCGTGAAGATGAAATGATGGAATATGAACGGCCACATTCGTGTTTAATAACTGAAATCAAATGGTCAAAGTCTTGAAAAAAGAGACGGGAACACCAAGAGAGAATGTACATGAATCTTAACATAAATTAATTAGATGTTTGAGGGGTTTGACGATTAAAGACAATATCAATAAATACGCAAGTAAACAAAACAGTTGTTTATTAATGACAAAAATTAATGTTACATAAAAAATTAGCAACGGCATTTAGCGCGAAATTACAAAAGAAAAGTAAAGGCACTGGATGTCTTAATTATAATTCGCCCTAAGCCGAACGTATTTTTTTCCTAAGTCTTCCTCTATCATCGCTCTGCTGAGAAGAAGCAACGTCTAATTCAGTTACAAAATCGTCATCAACATTCATTTTTTGTACTGCTCAACCAAAGCTTTGGCTCATTCAATTCCCTGAGAAGCATTGCGCTTTTTGGTAAATATCCTCGTCTTACAATCCTTCATCTTCCCTTGAAGCTTCTTCATCTCTGTAGCCAAGCTTATCATCAAAGGGTCTTCGACCATAATTTCAGAGGAGATTTCTTTTAATTCATCCTCGACTTTGTTAATCTCCAATAGTAAAGATTCTCTTTCAGACGATGCATGAAGATATTTAGTACTCCTGGCCTTTAAGTCTGCATTCTTGGCTAGTAAGGAAATGATGACAGTGTGGACAACTTTCAATGTTGCTTTAAAGTAGTAAAAACGTTGAGCGAAGGGTATGTAAGTGCTCGCGTCAATTTCGCACTCAACAATTCAAACTTATCCTTCTATTTAGCAGCGCTGGCTTGGCTAATTTCTATGTCTATGAAAGACATATACTCGAATACTGACTGCTTGAGAGATTTCATATTTTCTTTCGAAAAAGCAGAAGATAAAGTAGAAGAATGACTAGTTGAGGTAAGGCGAGGTATCTTTACTTGTCCCCAGGAAGTGAACAAGTTTTGGATGGAATGCACAATGTCATCAGCATCCTGCAAAGAAAGAAGCCAATAATGAAGACCTTCACTATGATAAGCAAAGTGAAAATGAAAGTGAATTAAAAAGGTTATTTTATCATCAATCTTGGGAGATTCAGGCATGTCACCAGTTGGTTCCACCACTCGTGGGGACTTTCCTTTATTTGGACGAGAGGATTCGGCCACAACGGGTAGCTCCATAGGAGCCTCTGCATAATTCAAGAAAGTAATAAATAAAAAAAAAAAACAGAAGCACAAGCAAAGGTAAAACATTAAAATATGTATTAACTTCTGGTTCAACATCTGTGGGGTCGACGGCCTGGGAAGTAGGTGGCTTTTCTACTGGCTGTGACCTTCTTACTGGTTGCAATGAAGATTCTAGGACTAAGGGCTTATCTTTGAGCATAGTCCCTTCATCAGTAGATTGGGACGAAGTAGCCTCTGCAGAGGGCGATGAAGCAGG
Organism: Fraxinus americana; assembly: GCA_035079005.1. NCBI lineage: Eukaryota > Viridiplantae > Streptophyta > Magnoliopsida > Lamiales > Oleaceae > Fraxinus > Fraxinus americana. The sequence goes on from CM068714.1 coordinate 9,622,173, forward strand.
AGCTGCCAAAACCAGAGCCTTCGAAGGAGAGGCTGAACTCTTCTGAGGAATTCAGACAAACCATTAGTACATAGAGAAGTATGTTTGTAAACAAATTTAGTTACATTTTTCCTACGGATGAGAGGAGCATCATCATCATCATCTTGTAAAATGGAAGATGCTGAAGCTGGCCGTTTAAGGCTGGAGGTGCCTTTGGCTATAGTAGTCTTGGCAAGAGGAGAAGAAGATGGAAGAATAGAACGTTCAGCGCGAGTTGGTGAGGAAGGATTCCTAATGGACACAGGGGCAGCCAAAACAGGAGAGGTAGAGAAAGTGTTTGGCCGATCCAATAAATGGAAGGCGCGATTAGCATCAGTTGCAAACAGTCTACGTTTCACTGATGGTCAGAGCTGTTCAAAAAGAGGATGTGTAACAGCGGTAGAAGTGAAAGGGGCTAAAGAGAAACCTTCGGCCAAACGACTTTACGGATATCAATTGCCTGCGCCTCGATTTTGCTGATAGTGTGGAAACGCTTTGTTAAGCTTTTAGAATAATAAGGAGGAACATGCCATGCCTGGACGAAACCAAGTGGCGAGCAAAAAATTAGGGAGCATATATCTCAACCCCTGCTTCAGCATTTGTTCCTGTGACAATGTCATGGAACAATTCTCTTCCAACCAAAAACTGAACCCAAATGGGTAAAAAATTGTTCACTTCGGCTAAGGTAGAAGGAGTATGTATAAAGGAATTTGATGAAGAGAAAAATGAAAGAAAGAAGACGTTGAATTTAAAGTATAAAAGAATGTAAAAAGTCCATGCTGGATATATTTACAGGGCTCATTTGATGAATAAATAGCCTATAAAAGCTAACTGTTCGAGGAGGAGACGGTGGAGCACCAAGTTGTGGAAAATAGGCTCTCAACCACAATTGAGCAAGCTAAAGGGGCCCACTACCAGTAGGAGACGCATCATTCCTTAATTGAAGTTGAAGGGAAGCCATGCCTCTATAAAAGGCGGCCAAAAAGAATGAACACAAATTCAAAGGTCTACCACGTGCTAATTCGTGCGACAGGGCCAGATAACTCAAGGAGGGTTTGAGGTTGGGGACATAAAGAATGTATTTACAGAGTCAGACCTGAAGGAAAGCAACACGCTCAGCGTGGGTAGACTCAGAATTAGAAGCCGTAAAAAGGCTTTACATGCTTGAGTAAGATTCGGCAACCTTTTTGTCAATTGAGAAACAACACTAGAAATCAAAATACCAGAAAAATAGCGTCGCCAAAAGGCGGAAGATTCACTAAGGCTCCAACATCCCTTAGAGTAATAGATATTGGGCCAAGAGGAAAGATAAAAGTATTATACTCAGAAGACCAGAAACTTAGGGCGATTGGGAAGAGCACTGGGTCATAAGTTGGGGGAAAAAATGTAATTTCTAATAGGTCAAAAATCTTAGCACGATCAAAAATTGCTTTGGTGGGACCATGATTCACCATACGTGCATGACATCTACGAAAATTAGGATAAGGTTTTGGCCAAGTACAAATACCTTTATCGCGGATTGGCTTCAATGGTAAAGAGTTCAGAAATGGAAGGTCTTCAGTGCAAGGGAACAACTGGCCCACCGCCACCTGTTCAATGGCTTCGGCATTATTGAATGACGGACCTAAATAGAATTCATTGAAGTCAGCATTGGCTGGTGTGAGGAAGTTTGCATTTACATACGTCCTAGTAAGGATACTCCTGAAATCTTCAAAACTAAAAGCATCATCAGATTGAGTTCGTGAAGTCGCCATTGAGTGCAAAGTGCAGTCTTGTTAAAGTTTGCTCAAGAAATGTAGCAAAGAAGTAAGAAGATGAATAATAAAATAGTGGAGAAGAAGCGCAAAATATAGGGACGTGGTTTAGTGGTGCGATGAAACGACGTGTCTTTTGGGTTTATAAGAGTTTGTAACGTTGTACCTTTTTAGGCTATAAAAAGAAATGATGATTGAAATTCTCGAAAATTTCAAATATTGCCTAGAAAATACAAGGTGAATATGGCATAAGTTAATACTTGGTATTAAATATGTCATATTGGGGGGAAATTGTTGACACACTAAAAGTCCAGCCCAAATTGAATAGCCCAAAGAGTGAAACCCAATTGGAGAGTTCAGGATAGAGGCCAAATGAGGTCATTAGTAAATGCAGAGGAAGTCTACGAACAAAGTAACATCATCGTCCAAGCCTGCAAGAAGCCCAGAGTCTGGACGAATGGAGTGCCTCACTATCGCTCAGAGCGACAACCTCATTTTCGCTCGAACCTTAATACATGAGATATTATGGTCATCCAGAATAGCAGTTACTGAAACAGTTATCAAACCGATTATCACATTCCACGATTTAAGGAGCCCATTTAAAGACAGTTGAACGACAAAGAGTAATGACAGCAGTTAGAGATGGCAGTTTCACAACAAGTTGGCCACCATGAAGAAAATAGGTAGCAGTTTTCAAGCGGTTTGTCACAAAAAAATTATCATGGGAATATAAAAGGAAAGAATAGATATAGAGAAAAGGACCCCGAATCAAACACTTTCAAATAGAGAATATATAATTTCAATTTTTTAGATTAACTTTAATTATCCTTTTTTTAGTACTCGTGTACTTGCGTACCTTAGAGGCATTCTGTTTATTTTTAGTTGTAACTCTCATCAATAAAGCACCCATTTTTGGGACTTTGTCTCAAGAGGTTGTCCCTTATACAATCGTCTCAATTTCCTTTTTAATTGTTAGCGACTACCCGCGCGAAACATAACTTAATATAATATTTTCTACAACTCGATTCAAAGACTTCTCATTGGGCACATTCTGTAGAGAGGCTCCATTGAATCTGTTCACTCAATTCTTATCCTTGATATAGATTATGTACTCTCTTTTTTCTTAGCTGGTTTGTACCATATTCTATCTTACCGACTAGATGCATACCACATATCTTTTATCAGCTGAGAATACCAATTTGTTTTTTCCTACATGGCTTCTTCAACTTCTCAATTTAGTTTCATGGATTCAATTCAATTTTGTGAGATTTTTCTGGATTTCTTATTGACATAAAGATCCATTTCTAATGTACCTGGTATCGTGCCCATGGAACACAATGGAATTTCGTATCACAATTTATGCCAATCTTCCAATAAATATAACATTTTTACGAGAATCAACTTTATTGCTTATCCTTTATCTCTTGGTATAAAATTTCAATCACAGTCTCCTAATTTCAAGTAAATTAGCGAACGTCATGTTGCTTTTATGGTATATGTATTATGTAGTACTGTACATACTTAAGTAGATAAACAAGTTAATATCTTGTCAATTATCTCAATTGATATCCAAACGCTTCGTTTCGTATCTCCAACTCAGGATAAGGACCACCTTCAAAAGGAGAGTATACAGGTTCTTGATTCACAAAGAGATTGAAATGTAACTTTCAACTAATCATTAGAACCCTATAATATACAAGGCACACTACAACTTGCAATAAGGATATCCTTATTCCCTTTCGATTTATAGTCATCCTAGGCATCAACATGCAAGAAAAAGTAGTTCTTGTAGAATCTTTACGTAGCAATCTTAACAACAATTAATTAAGTGAAAAAGAATTTCACGTAGATTGCTCGTTACATGTTTGATATGCCAGATTGTACTCGATTCGACAAGATTGAAAATGTTAAAAAAAAATCTTGTTCAAATTTTCTAATCCATTCTAAGTGGAAATTGATAGATTTTTCACTTTTTCAAATTTTGTACAAATTAACAAAACTTCTTAGATTCTTGAAAAAGCATCTTCATCATTTTCACAGGTAGTTTTGTGGACCGAGAAATGAATGGACCTAAAATGGTAGTAGGGGATACTCTAAAATCCCACTTGCTGCTAAAATCATATGTTCACCCAAATGCCACATCTCCAACCTTTTCATATCTGCTGCTCTCCAAATCTTTGCCTTTTTTTTCCAAGGAAGATATTTATGTTCGTCTGGTGACACAATGCTCTATCGGGATTGAGACGTATATGCCACACCGTGCTTGGTTCAACGTAGTCTCGAAGTAGGTTAAATTTTTGGGTTCAAGTCATTTAGTCGATAACTTACAAAAACTCATCAGACTCGTGAAAAATGAACCCATGACTTGTACATGATGAGACGTGTTGAAGATTAAGTTTAAATAAATATCGAATGCTCAAGTATGGAATGATCTTCTTAGGTAGTACAACCAGTACTTTTGTAATCTAGCTCAAAAGATTCGAAATGAGGATGTGTTTGAGCCACATTATTTTGGAAGATTGTGTTTTGGAATAGTAGATTGTTGGAGAATGTGTGGTTGAAAAAGAAGGAAAAGTTATTGATGTGATGAAAAATATTATTTTGTTGAAGAATGTGTGGTTGAAAATGAGTAGAAGAATGAGAATGAAAATTTTAATGTTGTTCAAATAGATGCTGAATATGATTCTGTCTCGAAATTTGCAATTGGGTTGCCCATAACTTGCCTGATATGCTTATATTAGCAAGATCAGCACCGGACATCTTGGACATAATCAAACGACAGAAATATTTTGCTTCCTCTCCAAACTCAAACTAGCAAGTCAATGACAAACAACTAAAGGGACAAATAACTACTCATTCATTTGATGCACATTTACAAGAAAAATATAGCTCGGAGGATATTCAGTAAAGAAAAAAAGTTCTACTACCAAAAATTTCACCATCAGACGGTAAATTCTCCGCTACTGCCTCCCATAATAGTCTCAAAAGTGTCTCTCAATTTTCATTTAACCGATCGTCCTCTCGAAACAACTACACATTTAACTAGAGATGTGTCACTTCACATGTATATAGGTAAATCTTTTGATGGTAAACATATATTTCTGAGAATCTGCAAAAAAGAAAAAAAAAAAAAAAAAAAAAGAGATAGAAGAAGAAGAATCATTCCTTAAACAAACACGAAATCAATATTACAGCGAGTAGAACAGGGGACTTTTTATGAGAAACTGACTAAAAATTGTAGAAAAAAAAAGTTCAGGCTAAGGATCTATGCAGGATTATGCATGTCCTACATTTTTTGGACTAGAAAACTAAAAAATCATTGCACGGACTTAGCAGGCCAAGTGGCCAACTATAATATATTACTCGGAATAATCGTGTATGATGTATTAATAGCAGAAAACCCCCCAAAATGTTTTTAATTGCGATATATCATTTTATCTATTGAAAATCGCAGAAAACCATCTTATTTAAAATATTTTGTGCGAAATATCTCATACCGTCAAATTTTTCGTTAATAACAGTAAAAATGTCAAAATTAAAAAAGTAATAATTGTATTTTTAATATTTAAACTTTTTATTCTTTTACATATTGAATCCAATTTTTTTTTTTTATATACCACCCACAATCCCAAACATTTGAAACTTTATTTGGAATGAGAAGAAGAAATGAAACTTTAGGTCACTAGATCCCACCATCAACAGCCTCGTCTCACTCTCCTCTACAGCCTACAACCAAGCGTTAGCCATGAAACAACAAGAATCAGCAGAAATCGGAGCCCAAAAATCCAATGTCTCGCACCCCTCTTCTGCCATAAAACCCATCTCGGCAATGCCCATGGTCGTGCACCACCAACTATTGATAGCCCTCATCCAAACAATCAGGATTATGACCTAACATCAACTAATAATCCACCATTTCATTCTAATGATGATCAAATAGATTTCACAGTCCCGAACTCGGATTTACCTGCTACAATTCGTGTTTCACGCGACATTGAATCAACAAATTGGCATCAGTCGAGTCTTAATCAAGTCCCTTCAACCATGGGTAACATTCTAATTTCATCAATTGCTCCAGAAATCATCTCAATTTTAGATTCAAAGTTTGCCCCCCTTCTTGCGCAAATGAACGACGGCTCCCCCATTTCAATTGGCCAATCTACCGTGTTCCAATCCACCTATTCAACCATGGGCAATTCAATTCAGTCACGTACAATACTGGGTCATGATCAAATTGCTCCAATTGATCCATTGAGAGAATAGTAGAAATGAGAGAAGAATTTTTTAGGTTTTTTATTTAGTTTGGGGTGGGATGTGGTGGGGGGGTGGGGGTGGGGTGGAATATAAGTTTTAAAGGTTTGGGAATATTGGTGGTACAAATAAAAGATTTTGGTGTAATTTGTAAAAAAAATAAAAAGTTTAGGATCACAACTGTAATTATTCATTTTAAATTTTTGCAAATTTTTTTGTTTTTAACGGTAAAATTAACGGAATTGGACGATAGGGGGTATTTCGTACAAAATGTTTCAAATATGTGGTTTTTTTGCGATTTTCAATAAGTAATGGGGTATATTGCAATTAGAAACATTTTTAAGGGGTTTCTGCTATTAATCCTTGTATGATTGGTTCTCAACTTCTTGTTCAAATGGCTAATCGATAATCAACCTTAGCCCTTAGGTCAATCAAGGTCGTTTGAATTTCTCTTATATCGGTTACATGTTTCATTTTATGAAGTTAAGGCCCTAGGAAATGATTTAACGAGAGATTATCGTTGAGGATTTAACAAGTAATCATAAAGAAAGATTGAGGATCGAGTTTTTTTTTAAAGGTTTATGATCAACTATTCGAATTGAAGAACTAGTACCATTATTGCAATTCTCCCCAATTTCTCAGCTCAATATTTTTTTCGAGCCACATGAGAAGTACACGGGTGGATGTTCAATTTTGGCACCCTCACCGTGCTTGTCATCGTGGAAATGACAATGTGCATGAACAACTTTCTAATTTCGTGTTCACGTGTTGCGAGTACTAGAAAAAGTAGAATAAGCACTTCTTGATTAGGAATTTCGAGAATTTAAGAGTGTAGGAAGTGTTTTTTGTTTTTTTTTTTGGCAACCGTGGATAATAATACAACTCATCAAAAATAAAAGAGAATAACAAGAAGCTTCTGTACGGCCATTTGCTCAGTCCACATAATTAAATAATATATTATACATAATTTGCTTACTTCTCACCTAATTAATTGACTAACCGTGACATTGCTTTATTGAGGTATTCTTCCTGGATGTTTTTTTTTTTAAATTTATCTTCCCATGACATGCTTTTACTTAAAGAGTAACCCACTAATTCCGGTAGTTAAAATGGAATTATGTAGACGATTTCTATAAACCGCATGCTTGTACTTAAAGGTACTACCCACTAATTCCGGTAGTTAAAAGGGAATTATGTAGACGATTTCTATAAACCAAACACGTGAACAATTTTTGATAAGCTGATTTCATGTACTAAATTAGGAAGTCCGATGCTCAAGAAATTAAAGTGTTGATTATATAATTAGTAAGTCTTTCTCTCGACTCCATGCCTTCTCGTGAAATTTCTCACTTATTGACAGGACTTTTGAATAAGCGTCTATTCAACAGGACTTGAAATGAATAAGCGTCTATTCGACAGGACTTTTGAAAAGTCAAAGATGCTTATTTGGATATATATATTTTTAAAATATTTTGTCTAATTAGAAGAACTTTTAAAATCACGAGAGTATAATTTACCCGACTTAAAATCGAAATAAACAAAGAAGATTCATATATTTTGAAACTAAATTCTTTAAGAAAATGGGTGAGATTATAAAGATTCTTCAAAGTTATTTTCATTCCTTCATTTGTGGTTCTTATTCTTCAATTGGTGCAATTTTATTAGCCAATTGGCAGGACCCCACCTCACCCCTCCCCTTCTTATAAATAACCAGTCATCTTCTGCACAATCTGCTCATCATATCTGTCTTTCTCATCACATTTCTTGCCATCATTTGCCTCAAATTTAGCCTTCTTCTCATCTTAATTTCATAGGATTTGGCGACTGATATTATATATATAGGAGGTATAAGGAAGTAATGGCATATAGTTCGATGTCATCTCGTGGTTCGGACACTTGGACCGCCAAGGAGAACAAGGCGTTCGAGAACGCGTTAGCGGTGTACGACCAGGACACTCCTGACAGATGGGCCAACGTGGCGAGGGCCATTGGCGGGAAAACCCCGGAAGAGGTGAAGAAACACTACGAAATCCTTGTTGAGGATGTCAAATATATTGAGAGTGGTCATGTGCCTTTCCCCAACTACAAGACCACCACGGGCGGTAATCGAGGTAGTAATATCAACGCTGAGGAACAAAGGTAGTAGTCTAAACACTACCTTTGCAGTCCCTACCCTGAAAAAAACAAGTTTTGTTTCTATGTATGCAATATTATCGAGTACTGCAAAAGTCTACTTTGTATCCATAAAAGGATCGAATTGAGCCTTCGAGATTTTTCCAAATGTAGCATTCCGTCCACTCCACACTGACCCACTTATAAAATAGCAGTGGTTATAACAAGAACCCTTCTACTTGAAGTCATATTCTATCTACATTATCTCGTCTTGCATTTTGTCACATCGTTAAACCTAGGAAATTGTCGGTCATTTATGTTTGAGGGTACAAAGGTGCGAACGTAGCCTCCTATTCTAATATGGGGTTCTTTAAACTGCAACCCAAAATTGAAATTTCACCTCCAAAGTGCACGTTTTAATTACTTTTGCATTTTTACCTTGTACTTTATAATTAATCAACTTAAGAAATATAGACAAATTTACAACTTTATTCATGAATCACCCCAAAAAGCCTTGTCTTAAGGGGACAGCAAACGTAATTTTCAAAACTTTAGGAAATCTAGGTTAGGTACGCACATTTTCCTTTGACGTGCTATTTATTACTCGTTTTCTATTCTAAATTATAGACCACTTCTTGTTCACAGTATAATTGATTTCTCGATTTTTTTTAATACGTCCATATTTAATGTGTCTTGTTATCAACAAGAATATGAACTATTCATATTTAAATTATTATTTAATAAGGTTATATTAAGAAAAATGTATATTTTCTTAATCTGTGTGGAAATGGAAGTAATTCTATCTGTGTGATACGAATGAAGTAATATATTTTGTTTCCATGCAGGATGAAAAATCTAAAGCTCCATTGATTTGAAGTTGGACATGAAATAAAAGATGCAGTTTTCGTCTTAATCTTGGGGAAGATCACAAATGCAGTATTTTCAGCAAAGTTATCTTGTATTTGCATCTATATATTTGATGATAATATGTAGAGGAAGCAATATATGAAATTCTTCTACGTACGTTTAATTATTGTAATCTTTTAATGAAGAATATCTTGTGAATTTCTGTTCGCACATCTCTAAGAGATTTCTCGAGAACTAAACAGTAAAAAAGTGTAAATAAAAAGAATAGAGTTGGACAAAGAATACACACTCCAATTCTTGATGAGATGGTGAAACAGTAGGCTCGTGTTGTCAATTTGTATATCCCGTAAGTGTACAGATCATAACAAGTAATATAGTAGACTTATGAGTTCAAATATCGTTCTTACGAGGACTATTTAACAATTGATTCAATTATTTCCAACTTCAATTTGATTGAAAATAAATAATAAAGTATTAAAGTTTAGTAATTGTTGTGATTATTTTTCTAACTATTTTTAACTAATTGAAGATATCAAAATTTTGCACACAACGGTCGATTGAAGATTCAAATAGGGAAAAATATCAGGACGTAACAATTTCATCTACCGATCACATTTAATTCTTAATTCAAGATTCATAACTTATTGTAGTGTTCGATCGAATTCTTCTATTATATTTAATTTATCCCTCTTGAGTTCTCATTGAACTTATTTAAATAATTTAATTCTACATCTCTATGTGAATCAACGTTAGTTAAATGAAACACTAATTCTAAGAATTCATATTCTAACCATAATAATTAGTATATATATCTCTACACGTTATACTAATTTGTCAGATTTTACTATATGATCTAAATCTCAAACTCACCTCTCGATTCGTAAAAGATTCACAAAATCATTAAATTAGTGATCAAATAATTTAATACATTAAATGCATAGCAAAATCAACACATGAATAAAATAACATGAATTTTGAATAAAAGACATAAATGGTTTCAAGCAGATTACATCGTTCGTCCTAATATAAAGTTTAGCTACTCATAATGATGAAAGGTGAAAAACAAGAAATTGTTATTGAATATATCATCAAGTTTTGAATATAGAAGTAGAAGAAGAAATAAAGCTTATACTAAGATGTACTTCCTCTTCCAATCAATATTTCAAAATTTGAGTTTCTTGATATTTTTCTCCCTTAAATTGCATTATTCAATATTTCGATGTATCCATGTTTTCTCAATGCGTGGAACTCCATAAAAGTGCCTCATTTCTTCTATTTATACTCCCCTACACATTTTCCCAAATTTGGAGTTTTTCTGGTCTTTTCGTGACCCAAAACAGCATAACCCTAAAATTTGCGATGCAGCACCTAACCGCCGCAATGTAGATCTGGGCAGCACCTAAGCGCTAGGCACTGCATCTCTGTAAAAATTGGCTTCTTCTGGGTAAACACAGCACCCGGGCGCTGACTTACTGTTCCAAACTCTATGTCCTCTTCAGTATTTTTGTTGTAATTTTTTCTCTTGATATCCGATTAAGACGATTCAAAATGCGTTTGAAAGATAAATCAAATGGCTACAAATTTGCTACATTAGCTCTTTTTTCAATTGGAATGCTTACTGGGCCAGAAATGGATCTCAATCTCTAACTAAAAATCTGAACATACTTGTGCATTTGAAAATTGATTAGTAAAAATATTTTGATCATATTTTCCCTCATTTTGACTTTTAATTGTATCCAATTGAGTCCTAACATTCTCGAATCTTCATCGTGAGTTCCGACATAACCTTTGAGTATTTGCACTTTAGTCCCCAAACTTTGAATCTTGCCCATTTTCATCAATTTTCACTTCTTTCTTTTAATTCCACTTCCATTCATCGAGTTTCGTCTAATAACACAACATATAATAAATTATGCTATAATTTCATTAAAAGAATTACAAAATGTCAATATTTTTAAGCGCCCAAATAAGTTTATAAAATACACTTATCAGCTCGTACTGGGTCCATAGCTGGGTTAAGATGGGCCGTGGAGCAGTTGGCCCAGCCCAACTAATACGGGTACTCCAACATAAGTCATCGATGACACCTTTCAAAGATCATTTACTAATTATTTAACTTGTCCGGAATGAATAAATTATTACCGTCCATCCAAATCACAACATTACGGATGCCGAGTGGATCCCCACCTAATCTATTTCTATTTCTTACCCGCTCGGTGTTTGAGGTGTTGCATTTGAGTGATTCGAAGTCCTAAATGTAATGAATTAAATGAAATGTGTCCCACTAATGTATTTTCATAATCAAGACCCGACTGAAAAATTAGGAAGGTGACATATCCCAAAAGTAATAAAAGCTCATCTAATTGTTGTCCACTTATATTATGTGATTTTTGTAGTTTAGGCCAAGTGACAAGACAAATCGAAAAAATTGAGATTTTAGCAAACGTGGATCAATTTCGAACTCTTATTTAGGTTCATCCAGAAACCAGCAATATGCAGCCTAGGAACCGCACCTGAACTCGACACTAAACCCAATATGTTGGGAACAAAGTCCGACCCTCTAATCATTGGAACTTTTATCAATCTAATCGATATTACAAAATTCCATGAACATATTAAAGACAAAATTTTAATAAACGAGCTAGTATAACGCATAGTAAGGTTGTTCATCCATCGCAGATAATCAACATCGACGGTCTACAAGCATCGAATTAGAGTCACTTCCACTTGCGCAACTTGAAGGCCATTGAGGTTGACATAGAGTCACTTTCATTTATGTAACTTGAAGACCATTGATAGACACACATCTATAATTAAATATCGAGAAATAATTGAAAAGCGCGTTAACCAAATGTACCACAAATCATGTGATTTTAATTTGTTGGTGGTATAGTAGAGTTTCGTACATTTCCAAAGGAAATTAATTATAATCATTGCATTGTCTTGCTCAAAATGGAGCATAGGACCCCACAAAGATTAGGGGAATTAATCAATTAATGGTCATTGAGAATACACCTTGCAAGAAACTAAGCCATTCCACATATCCATTGAATCAAAAGTTTTTGCAACTTGCTTACTGTACTATGATAAGAAAACTCTACATTTACTATCAATTGAGTGTACATATCAATATGCTTAGCTTGTCTGAAGTGACATATTACTTTTCACTCCTTACTCTCGAAACGATCTTCAACATGCCGAATATCTAAAGACAATGAAAGTTCATCTAATTCAAATTAATCCACGATGATTCATAGTTGCCCAGATTCTTCCTTAAAATACCATGTTTGATAACAAAGATTGAATATTGGTTGGTTCCACGTGGATGACTATCTCGAAAGATATACAGTGCAACCAACATATTTGGCTGATTCTTCACGGCGTAATTTGATTGGAAGAAAGTGATGAGGAATTGATCCATTTGGTTGGTTGTGAGCACCTGATCACAACCCTTTAATAATTGAACTTGGGTTCTATCAGCATCCATAATCAGTTTTGGGCCGCATTGAAGGCCCAAGCCTGTAATAATTGAACTTGCAAACTCAATTACCCCCTTACTTTTTATGGGAACAATACATATTAAAATCACATTTCAAAATTAACAAACTTGTTAAATTATTTCAAAATACAGACGTGTCTTCCGTGATTAAATGTGACCACATTTGTATTTCGTGTGAGTCCTGTGATCGGGTCAATCTTAATTGTGAAGGTGTGTGATCAAGTTACAACTAGTCACAATTAACACATAATTGGTCACAACGAGTCATAATCAGTTACAATTAATACAGAATTGGTCACAACCAATCACAATCGGTTACAATTAACACATAATTGATTACAATCAGTCACAATAAACACATATTTGATCACAAATGGTCACCACAAACAAATCCGCTTACACCAGGAACAAGCACCACAATCCACCACCAGTTATTACCACCATCACCTCCAATGCACCACCACTACCACTACCACCTTCAACTCAATTTTACGACCAACGCCATCAAGAAAATCAGGAAGGCCAACTTCGATCAAACATAGACAAAATGTGGTGGCATGCAATTACGAATTATGCTACGAAGTATTGCAATAACTAACACATTGAAGCCGAAGTATTATAACTACAATTACAAACGAAGTATTGCAATAACTCAACACCATTGAAGCCAAAGAAGAGAAGGAAATTGTTTACAAATTTCTAAATACAATTGATTCATCCATAGTTATAATCATTACTCTCAAAATCCTAAACTTGCTCAATCTGCAGCCTATAGCCCTCCAGTTTCACGATTGGAGGCACTTGATGATTTTGCCATGGGTAGGTCCCGTATCAGTGTTGATGAAAGACCATGATAGCATTGTTAGAACTTTACGAATTGCAAACCCCCTTGATAGACATCTTTCTCCAGTAGTATGACCGAAAATTTATGCCAATTTAGAATGTCATTAAATGGCAGATCATAAAAATTAGAGAGTATCATTGCAAGCAAACATCCAAAAAAAAGTTCGGTCAATTAATCAGATGTGAGTCATGGAGAAAAATGGATAATCATTTAAATGCATGAAATCCTGTAAGATAGATTATTCTCAATAAATATCAAACAATTTCTTCAAACCAAAACCAGAAAAGACGAATGATAAGAAAATGGGAAACAAATCCATATTTTCAAATAATACCATCAAATAATAAAAAAAATCCTTTTAAATCAATTAGTTTCATCAAATGTTCACAATCGAACCCGATTCCTAGAAGCGATGTCGACGACGGCGTGGCGAGCAGCATTAGCGCCTCCAACACGACGAGAAGCTCTGTCGCAACCGGTAATTTTAAATAGGAGGAACATCGGTTGGTGCATGTATTGTGGGTGTGTGGTCGGGATGGGGGGGGGGACGGAATTGCCGATAAGTTTTGGGTGTGGGGGGGAGGTAGCGGTGTCGGAGAGAGTGAACGAGTGTGTGGTACTGGGGGGGGGGGGGTGGTGGTGAGAGAGAGAGAGTTGAATGGGTTTGGGAATGAATGGAGGTGGGGTGATGAAATATGTAGATTTAAAATTTTATTAATTACAATTAATAATCCTATTTACCATCTGATTTTTGAATTGTAAACTTTATCTCCTTATTTTTGAATTGTAATCTTGAAAAGAAGGGTTTTAGGTATTTTTCTCTACTTTTATTTGGGAAATTTACTCAAATAAATTACTAAGTGGGATCGTGAGGCATGCATTTTTCGTATACATTAGATAAACATACAATTTAAAAGATAAACAGGAACATTTGTTCCAGTCAAGGTACTGAGTTCACAAGTACAGGGCACCCTAGCATTAACTAAGCGCATAGTCGATTCTTTTTATCCCATTGTGGAGAAACCTCAAAAGGAAGGTCATATATGTACACATGATATGACCATTCATTTAAATCGCGATATTTCAAAACTCCAATAATTCAAATCATAAAAATTCGGTGTTTGAAGTGATAAGAGACACAAAGTGAATGGACGGTGCTTTTGTATTGTGATTGAATGGACGGTCCTATCATGTGTGCACATAAAACTGTTATATCAAAGCTTTTGTCCCCAAGACAACCCCCATTTGTCTTGATTTGATTCTATTTTTCCTCGCTAAATCTCAAAAAATTCTCAAGGGCGGATTGTACAGGGAATTATGATTTATATCAATCACACAATAGAATTAACGGACAAGCAAAAATATACAACACATGCATATACAAAAAAACAAGAATTAATATAATAAAATAGAAAACGGTTGTGTTACATGTATATAATGATTTACATAGTGATATACATACACGTAATATGGTGAGATATAATTGGGTCAAGATTTTTCAACCAAATAATAATAAAAAAAAAATCTTGATACATACACATCAAAATTTGCATAATAGATTACATGATATCACATGACACTTTATCATTTGTCAATTTAAAACACGATTCATTATGTACATTTTATGTACGTAGCAAAATCCTAAAAAAAAAAACATTTAGACTCCCTTTTTGACATTTCATCATTATGTAAAACTATTATGTACAATTAACATTATTCAATAGAAAAACATGAACATGCATATGTAGCAAATATTTATATCAAGTCCAGTTCTCCATTTCCAATCTATCCAATTCTAAATCTTGCTAAACATAGCCTAATTAACATCGAAAGGGATCTCTCAAATCGAAAGCTCAAAATGCAGTCACAGGTGTATGCATTCACCATTTACAATGCAACCCCGTGTAGCTTTAATATTCCCTTGACTGCCTCGAAATTAAAGTTACAATTTTAAAGAAAATGCACACACTTTAACAGGGTTTAAATGTAAATTAATATAGCTCGCAAGTTACAATCATCATAACTTATTAAGCGCCTATTTGGAAGAGATTTTGCCCATATTTGAATCAATTATTTGACTGTTGCCGAAGGAAGATGATACTGCTTTTGCCTTTTTTTTTTTACTTCACTAGTAATAAATTATCATCTTAAAATTGAAGTCTAGTGGAAAAGGACTATAACACTCATATTTTTACATTGAATTACTTATAGGCATCTCCATCAATCATTATGTTTGACTATTCGCCCAAATCGGCATAAGCCCAATTGGCCAAAGCCCAATAGCCCAAAAGTAAAGAAATGGTCGAAGCCCATTTACAGAGGCGAATCGACCAAAGCCTAAAAATTTCGAGGCGCCATTGCCCGAAGCCCAACGTATCTTCGAGACCCAACATTACCAAAGCACCTCACGCCGAGGCTCAAGAAAAAGCGGAAGCACTAAACAAATTGATAAAGTTCTGATGCTGAAGTACTACTTGCTCAAGTGAAGTTTTGAAGCCTATACCTCGAACCGAGGCTCAATAAAGCAGAATTAGAAGCTCAATCGTGACAAATGATGACTTACGATTGAAGATCTTAAAGTGCATAAGATTGGACAGCTACAGTGAATAGAAATGATTAATCATATCAACTCAAGGAATGAGTTGGCTGCCTTCTTCAAAAACATTTAAGGCGCCATGAGCTAAAACAATTAGAAATGATGCCTATGTGATGATGTTTTGGTCAAGGAGATGATGACACGTGTTCCATCATCCAATGATTATTATTGTACATGTAATATTATAAATAAACTCTTTGTGTTATAACAGGGGTTGGAAAAATAGGAGATCAATAACACAAACATACTCCCTCTCTTTGATGTTAGAATTTTGAAGAAGAACATTGTGTAATGTCGGTGTTTATTTTGTTTCTTTGTTAATCGTTCATTATCGTATTTTATTGTTCTTTTATTTACTGGATCCCGAATATATTTGTCTCGTGTCAAAAGTTTCTCCCACGTTCAAACTCAATATTTTAGACTAGTAATTTGTCAACATGTGTCCGAATTAGCTTGCCAAGACGCGAGTGGACCCGGTATCTGTTGGTGCATTTTTTGTGGTCTACAAATTTCATCAAGAAATTTATTTTCATTTCATAAGAATGAAACCAGTAGAATTTAGAAACAAAATATTTCCATTGATAATTAATTCTACTTTTTTTTAGAGAAATAGAGCATTTGCTAAATTCTTTGTCATCGCTACTTTCATTTTGTCCCTAATTAAACCTTTTGTAATTACTGATGAAAAGTACTGTTCCAGAAGCAATTATTATAAATTAAGCAGATATTTTAGAAAGATTCAAAATGAGTAATTATAGCTTGCTAATGAAAGATATATTACATTAAGTTGCACTTTTGCTCCTGACCCGTACAATATGAAATATAACATAATACAAAAGTTCTTAGATTGGATTTGGTTGCATCTAGTTATACTTGAGAAGCCTGTCAAACAAAGAAAACAAAAATTAGTCGCTCATTATATTATAAAAAATAAAGCAAAAGACTAAATTTAATTTTGATTAGCTACATATGTAGTCGTGAAATAAACCTAGTACAGGTACCTTCGTTCTCGATCAGCAGAGCCATTGCTTCCATTGTTCATGTAGTTGGGAATTGGAACCCGACCGGATTCTATACGCTGGAGATCCTCAAGAAGGACCTCGTAGTGTCTCTTGACTTCCTCTGCCGTTTTTCCACCGCCTACGGCCCTAGCAACGTTCTGCCACCGGTCGGGTGTGTCCCTGTCGAACTGCGCCAATGCCTTCTCGAAGAGCTTGTTTTGCTGGGACGTCCATGATGATTTGAGTGAGCTTGATGCCATGCCTTAAGTATTCGAATATTTCAAATTTTCTATTCAAGGAAATAAAAGAAGAAGAAGAGAGCCTAAGGTGTGAAAGAAAACGGATGGAATGGGAATAAAGTTTGTCATGTGGGTTGCTTATAAACTGAGAGGAAGAGGGTAGGGGTAGGGTTGAGGCGGGGGGTGGAGGGGGGGTGGTTAAGCCAGTTGGCGAATCTATATTAGGCTAAAGTTGAAATTGAGTGACTCGCCGGTTTTGCGTCACAAGGTGAAGCTGGATAATGCATGCATGCACGCAAATTATACTAGTTATTAACATCTCGTGAAGCCAAAAAATTGTTGGTAATTTCAAATTTGTTTAGTGATTTGCATTATTATTTTTAAAATCAAAATATATAGGAAATGTGATTAGAAAGTGGATATGGGATTCTTATTGATAAGGGATTCTTGAACGCAAATTTTATGTAGGATAACTCTTTCGAGCTTCAACCCAAAGATTATGATCCGAAGTCGAATATTGTCGATCCTAATCAAATCAAACTTCAATATCAAAGATTCTATTCAAAAGTTGATATGGTCAATGCATATTATACGATATTGATTTTTGGATTTTGTTTGTATTCATTGAATCTTGTTACACCCATAAGTCACTCGACTCCCTCCCCTAGCCAAGTTCTACTAGAAAACACCACCTAAGACTTGTATTGAATCCGTCGATTATTAGCTATTCAACTTGTAATGCATAATTTGGAGGAGCAAGCGATGACAAAGAATCATGAAATTTTCTCAACATGTAAAATCTCTTAAATATCAGGCTTAGGCCCCAGTGCAGCAGTGGCTTTATCTATTTTGGACACATAAAAGAAGAAATTCTCTGTCAAGTTTTGTTATTTCAGATCAGATCATTGGAATTGGTGTATTGGACTTTGCTTCTGAAACAACACTCCAAAACTCTTACCTGTAGGATGTATAGCTGCCCCGTCAATGAACCTGAAGGGTGAATTCCTCAACCATATACAGACAAACATGCTTGCTTGTTTGATTCTGCAGGTAAGGGCTTGTTTGGTAAAATTACTTTTTGCTTAATTTTTAACCACAAATTTTATTTCACCCACAACTTTTATTCACTTGTAACCCCACATTTCATGTAACGAACCAACTTTTATATATCAACTTTATTCGCTATAAATCTACGTCTAAATTCAGACTCGAGGGAAGCTATGCACGGATTCATCTTGCTAAACAACATATAAATTGTACATTTACACTACACATCTTTTGTCTTACTCTATTACAGATTGTAGATTTTTTTATTGTTTGTCTTGTTCATTGGATTGATATTCAAAAGTACTGTAAAAGAATACCTTTGATCAATCTCAAAACATTATTGGTTTCTTCGTTTAGCCATGCTTCATTTTAGATAGTGGAAAATGGGGTTTCAGTCATGCCTCCTAGTAGAAGTGACAAAAAGGACGAGTATGTTAGGCTCGAGGTCACACGCAATGGTTGCGAGTATACCCGTCTAGAGAGGCATGTGACTTATATACATTTGTCATTTATGATTGGGCCAAAAGTGGCATTCTGCTGCGGGCAATTTATACAAATAGGGAGGGAAAAAAGGGGGTACATTACATAAATAAGAAGTTTAGTTTTATTAATTTCAAATTTAAGATATTATGTTTAAAATTTCAAATTACAGAGTTTTTTAAATTTTATTTATAAATTAATTAATTAAACATATATTTTATTAATTAAATATATGAAGGTCACAATTTCATATAATTTGATCACAAATTCCATATAATTTGTCACATATTATTAATTGGTCACAATTTTCATATGTCACAAATTATTTTACGGTCACAATTCAAAAATTTTATAGGTCACAGTTTGTTCATAAGTCACAAATCGAAAATATTATTCGTCACAATTTATTCATCGGCCACAAATATATATAAGTCACATATTATTCATTGGTCACAAATCACAAATTTTATATCTGAAAAATTATTTTACGGTCAAAATTCAAAAATTTTATAGGTTACAATTTGTTCATCAATCATAAATAAAAAACATTTAACGCCACAAATGGTTCGGGCTTTTTTTGGCCCAAGCAGAGCCTAGCAAAAACTTGACCAAAAAATTTAGGCTCGACTTGAGCTTTTGGCTCGGGCCTTAGTGAGTCGGGCCGGATTTTTTAAAAAAATTCGTGATAAATCTAAATTTTTTTTAAAGAATTTAAAATTTGTGAAATTTATACGTATTATAAATAATAACTAAATATTAACATATAAAAAAATTACAATTGTAAGCTTCTTTCCTTTTAGCTTCACGCGACCCGAGCCACGAGCCGGCCCGGCTTGGACTTTTTCCGGGCCGAGCCAGAGCCGACGAGCCATATTGACATATAGATTGTAGCTTTTTTTATTGTTTGTCTTGTTCATTGGACTGATATTCAAAGTATTGTAAAGGAATACATTTGATCAATCTCAAAACATTGTTGGTTTCTTCGTTTAGCCATGCTTCATTTTAGATAGTGGAAAATGGGGTTTCAGTCATGCCTCCTAGTAGAAGTGACAAAAAGGACGAGTTTGTTAGGCTCGAGGTCACGCGCAATGGTTGCGAGCATACCCGTCTAGAGAGGCATGTTGTATCAAGTTGGGCTCTCGAAACTCGCAACCCGCGCATGTCGAATTTTTTATATACAATTTTTTCCAATGTAGTTTGGGTCGTGCTGAGTATCGTGTCATTTTGATTTGGCCAACCGGAACCGGGCTCATGCCGGTTTGGTATTTATCTGGACAGACCCTTTTTTAACATTTTGGGAACGTATCACAAAGTGATAGTTTGGATCAACAAAATCTCGCAAAAGAAGTCTGTCTCAATATATGTTGTATCCTTTTCAAGAATCAAAGCTCGGATCTTACTTTGTTGGATTCGATTTAAAGAATAAGAGCCTTTTTGTGATGACATGGACATGTTGGTCCATGCTATTGTCATATAAGAATAGATTTTTATGCTATTGAAAAGAGAATCCTTCAATGATAATATGCAGAATAGTGACACAGTTGGAGCAAGATTGGAGGAATGAATATTCTTTGGTGATCATAAATTCGATATAAGGATATATGATTCCGTTTTGTTTGACATTTAAACGATATTTACTGTTTATATTTGATACGTATTATTAGACATAACTGAACATATCACTATAGTCTAAATGATTAGTCTAAAAGTAGCAGACGAATATATCTTTTCTAGATTATTTTTTACTCTCCCCTTAGCCTAACATGCTCGCAATGAATATCTATCACGCTCTTACTTTCTGAAGAGAATAGATTCTACAATTAAGATGAATAGAAGTCGGGCCTTTTAGTGGCTTCGATATTAGTTCAGTTGATGTCCTCTGAAATCCGCGAGTAGATTGAGCTAAGAGAACATTAGATAACTTATTCATAGAAGACATACATTGTGTTTGGAGATAAAATCATATCAAGTTTTTGGCGAGGATTAAAATTAGATTTTTAGTAGATTTTGATAGAAGTTGATGAAATTTGTGGTTGCAAAGTTATGGAACCCATGAAACACGTGGTTAAAATTAGTTATTGACTTTGAAGTAGATTAAAATATTCCTACCAAACATGGGCTAAATCATGTGTTGAATTTAATAGGTGATCTCATCCACTATCTTGAACTTATCTAACCAAGTTTTGGTGGTTTCGGGTCGACCCATTGGAATTGAACGAAATTATAGGACATTTGTCATTTATGATTGGGCCAAAAGTGGCATTATGCTGCGGGCAATTTAGGAGGAGAAAAAAGGGGAAGATTACATAAATAAAATGTTTAGTTTTACCAATTTCAAATTTAAGATATTATGTTTAAAATTTCAAATTTCAGAGTTTTTTAAATTTTATTTATAAATTAATTAATTAAACATATATTTTATTAATTAAATATATGAAGGTCATAATTTCATATAATTTGTCACATATTATTAATTGGTCACAATTTTCATACGTCACAAATTATTTTACGGTCACAATTCAAAAATTTTATAGGTTACGATTTGTTCATCAGTCACAAATCGAAAATTTTATACGTCACAATTTATTTATGGATTACAAATCTATATAAGTCACATATTATTCATTGGTCACAAATTTTATATTTGACAAATTATTTTACGGTCAAAATTCAAAATTTTTATAGGTTACAATTTGTTTATCGATCATAAATAAAAAAATTATACGTCCCAATTCATTTACTGATCACAAATCACAAGTATTATAAGTCACAACTTATTAAACAGTCACAAATTATCAAATTATCGGTCGCATGTTAACAATTTTTTAGGTCACACATTATTTTTTGGTCACAAATTATCGAATTTTAAGGTCACATTTTAATAGTTAGTCATAGTGATTCGGTGAACCAAATAATTGGTCACATACACCAAAACACCCCACCCCTGATCCCGATTCACCACCAATACTTGGTCACAAATCAACCAAATTATTGGTCACAGACACTATCCCACCGAAGCCACCAGCCACCACCGTCGTCACCACCACCATTTTTGTAACACCACACATCGCCATCGCAGCACAATACCCAATCTTCAATCACCACACCACCGCCACGACCACTGCCATCACCACAGAGGCCGTCTCTCACGCCAGCCAACACCACCACAACCGCCACCACCAACTGCAAACACAACAAACTTACCTAAAAAACTTCGGCACCAGTTCATTGACACATCAATGCCACCTCCACCACCAAAAGCTATCCCCACCACCAGATTCAATAAATCCCTGTTGATCTACCACCAATCTAACACCACCAAATCACAAAGTAGAGCACATACACACCATCATTGCACTACACTTTGGCTACTACAAATCGCCGGAGAAACCCTACGACCGCATGAAGTCAACTGGTATAGATCCCCCCCACAAATCGACTGGTATAGATCGCCGCCATAGCTGTTGCACCTCCGACCTCAAGCTTCGAATCGCCTTCTCTCATAGCAGTAGAACTAGAACGTGAAGATTGAATTCTAGAGAAGGATTTTCGGTTGGGTGGGTTGGGGATAGGTTTAAAAGATGAATAAATATCTGATATTTGAAAAAAAAAACTCTTAAAATCTGATTTTTGAAATCTGCATCTTGAAATTATGGTTTTGTGTAATTTCCACAAAAAAGAAAAAAAAAATCAGTTTTGTTCTGTCTCACTAAAATGGCACTCAATCTTAACAACTTATCAACATGGCACTAAAATTATATTTCCTAGCAATACTTTTTCCGCTATCCAATTCTTGTCGTCACAAAATAATTTTTTTCACTTTTTTCTTAGGGTAATTTAGAGAGTTCTCGTAGAACTAAAAGTGAAATAAAAACAGAAAAATATGCTTCGGGTATAAAAACCAATTGGATGGCAACGTGAGCTACAAAGATAATACAATAACCCTTCTAATAAAGAAAAATAATAAAAAATATTTTAAAAAGTTCATAATATTCTATAAATCGAATCCCATACTTCGTTCTTTGTTTTTTTTTTCCCTAGTGTTGCTAATGACTCTTGGAAGGTAATAATAGACAAATATTCTTAGTACTCACAAGTCACATCCCATGATCAAAATTTTGTTCACTGACGGATCGGGGGGCGGGGGGAGGCAGCCCATTTATTTTTTGTTAGTAGAAAAAAAAAATTTGTGTAATTTTTTTTTTTTTTTTTACGTATTAGTCCCCCTGTAATCCGATCTTGGATCCGTCCCTGATTTTGTTCATAACATGCTCAAATTCATTCATTCTCACAACTGAATTATTTAATTATTAATTTAGTCTAAGATTGGTTGAGATCTAACATGTCTTGCTGTAGTGGATATGTTGAAATTTTCATGTGACAATGTTTGGTCAAGGCCCTAAATCCTAATCTTAAGCATTTTTAGTTGAATTGAACAATGTCATCTCCTAGTTGTCTTGTCAAAAATCTATCCCCAATCCTCGTGTCTTTTCTAAGCAATTTTCCTTTCTTAATATCAATCATCTTTTAACAAAATTATGATACTTACTAATAGTCGGACCGTAACTTAGAGTCGTTGATGTAACATTTAAATGACTACACGTAACTTTTATGTTGAAACTTTTCGATATTGTGTTAAGTCGAGAACTTTAACAGTGTTTGAATGCCTAATAGGGTATTGTGATCATAGCTTGATGATTGAGTTTAGTGCACTTCGCAAGTTTATGTCCGTATTTATGACGAGTAAGTATAGACTCGATAAATTTTCATGAGGAATGGGAATACATAAATATGAAGGTTATGGGCCTATGTTAGGTCCCTCTCCTATTCAATAAAATCACATTTTTTATTTGCCTCATCGAGAACCTTCACAATCATATCATGTAGGGTTTTTAATTATAAGAAAATATTTTTTTTTCAAGAAAACTAAAAATTAACACGTGTGATGACATTGTAGGCTAAAAGGAAGTAGCGTAAATAGTTGTGAGGATCAAATGCATTGATTTGATGCATTAATTAAAGAGGAAATTACATCCACCCCTATTTTTAAATTACCATTTTCAAAAATCATGAATCAAGTTTTATACTACAAAAATCAGGTTTTAATTAATAAAATAAAAACATTTTTTTATTTTTATTTTTATATCTATTTACAATAAATTAATTTATATATACTCCCGCCACCCCTATCTACTCTAAACCCTAAAATCAATTAACTTATATACTCTCTCTCTCACTCTCTCACTCTAAATGGATCTCTACTCCCTCCCCTCCACTCCCCGCCTCCTCTCCCCTCCCTTCCTCTCTCTCCATCGCCGGTCCGACAACGTAGCGTCGGCGTCGCGCTCCACCTTTCTCCTCTCCTCCCTTCCCTCCCTTCTCCACCCTTCTCCTCCCCCTCTATAGTAGTGTCGACGCTGCTGCCGACAGGAGCGATGCGGACGAGATGTTGCTGGTGGAGGTGGCGACCGTTAGTTTTCTGAGACATTTTCTCGCGGTGGTGGGAGTCGCTGCAACGTTGTGGTCGAGTTGTTGCTGGTGGAGGGCGACCGCCAGTTTTCTGAGACATTTTCTCGCAGTGGTGGATCTGACGGGGTTTGTTCGATGGTGGATCAGGTGGTGGTGGATCTGAGGGGGTTTGTTGGGTCTGATGGCGGTGGCGGCCGTGGTTCCGTGTTATCGGCGGCGGATCTGGCGTCAGTGGACCACTGACGCCACATTTTATCTAATTCATTGGCGTCACTGATTTAGATAAAATGTGGCGTCAGTGGTTCCGTATTTTTGAAATGGTGGATCGGCGGCGGATCTGGCGGCGGTTTTGTTGTTGGTAGTGGCGTCAGTGGTCCATTTGGTGTTTGTTTAGTTACTGGGGCGGCAACAGTGGTGGAGCCGCTGATGGGGGAAGTGGCGAACTCGTGGTCACAAATGATTTGGGGGTGGTTTCAAATGATTAGGTTGTTTGTGACCAATAATTTGGTTAGTTTGTGACCAATGAATTAGATAAACTGTGACCAATAAATACTTTGTGACCTAAAAATTATTAAATTGTGACCTAAAATATAATATACGTTCAATTAATGTGATGTTTGTGACCGTAAATAAGTATTGTGACTTACAAATTTCGTGATTTGTGACCGATGAAAAAATTGTGACTTTTAAATTTTGAATTGTGACCGATAAACAAATTGTGACCTATGAAAATTTTGAATTGTGACTTAAAAAATTTTGAATTGTGACCAAATTGTATAGATCTGTGACCTTAATATATTCGCCGGAATCGGATCAGTCGCCGGAAAAGTCGTCGGTACGGTCACCGGAACAGTCGCCGAAAAAGAGTGGTGATCGGAAAGTCGGTTGGGGTGGGGTAATTATATTAAATTAGA
This sequence comes from Fraxinus americana, assembly GCA_035079005.1. Classification (NCBI taxonomy): domain Eukaryota; kingdom Viridiplantae; phylum Streptophyta; class Magnoliopsida; order Lamiales; family Oleaceae; genus Fraxinus; species Fraxinus americana. Next base: position 9,647,264 of record CM068714.1, read on the forward strand.
ATTAAATATTTAATAATAAATTGATTTAGTAATTCATTAATTATTAATTAAAAATTAAAAAAACTTGATTTGTGAATTTTCAAACTTGTTTTTGTATTTTTGAAAAGGTGTAAAGTAAATACCTTATAAATGTATTGTTCCCTTAATTAAATTTTAATTATTTATTTTTGCTATGGATATGATAGACGGCCCACAATGTTCTTCCATAGCTGGAATGAGCAAGCTTTGTTAGGGCCCTCAACCCACTTCTTGTGGGTTAATGAGGCCCATTTTGGGTTTATCCATAAAGTGAGAAATATTTGAAAATTCTATTTATTATACTATCGATTTTTTATTTTTTTTAATACTACTAATAAAATATAACCTTACTAATAAAATTTAAAACCTGATCTACGAGAGCAATGAACACGACATTCAAGTCAAATCTATAAAGAAATTTTGCTATTTTCATATATTAATTATAAGGTAACTATCGACCACAATTTCTTTGAGAAAAAAATTTGAAAAATCAAAATAGGAGGTTCATATCGATATTAGTTCACTCATGAAAGCATAAAAAAAAAAGCGCATTTCATCATCCTTGATAGAGACCGTGCAATGTGCATGGACATGATGGCAAGGGTGGATGTAGGGGGAGTGGGGGTAGGACTGGGCTCACCCCCCCAACCCATTTAGTTTTTTATTTTTTTTCATATTAACCAACTTAATTTTTTTCTAATCCGATCCTAAATCTGTCCCTACATGATGGTATTGGCGTTGAGGTTGTTGAATCTTCGAATTGTGTCCATTCATGAATAAAAATGAAACATTCAATTGAAACCTTACTAATTCACACAAATCCGAAGTAACCATGACAGTGAACCACACAAAAATGGCCCTGATTAAGCAGAAAAACCCTATTTAGGGTTTGTAAATACTTTACATTAATTTGCATCAGAAATTTGACCTTTTTTGCACAATTCCGACCGTATTTATCAAACATATCACGTATTAGTTTATTTTCTTTGTTTTGCATATTATATTCTGCTCTATTGACAGTAGACCTCAGAATCAGAAATTTATAGAGTAACAGAACTTGAATGCCAAAAATAGAAGTTGAACAAAAGCGGCGCACGACGTAGGGTCCATTTGACGAGATTTTTAAAAAGTCAAAAATTATTTTGAGATCAAGAAATTACTTTCGAACATTTTTTGAAATGCTTTGTAAATCTTCCACAAAAAGCAAAATCAGAAATTTTGTCAAACTAGCTCGTAATAATTTTGTTCGTAATTGAAGAAACCGGGTTAACCGGAGGTGAAACTCATGTATTTGAAGAAATTCTTCTACAATAAGCAAAATCAGAAGTTCCGTCAAATGAACTCGTAATAATTTTGTTCGAAATTGAAGAAACAGTTGGCTAACCAGAGGTGAAGCTCACGGATTTGAGCCTGCCTCCACTTGTACATATGATTTGATATCATAAAAAGCTGCTACTTGAATTAAAAGACACAATTTTAGTCCCGAGGGATTCCCCTTATTTTACTTAGCCTCTGTTTGGTATCCATTCTTTTTTTCATTTTCATTCTTCTACTAATTTTCAACAACACATTCATCAATAAAAAATATTTTCCATCACATCAATAACTTTTCCTTCATTTTCAACCACAAAAAAGTGTGATTTGACACAAAGAATGTATTTTTTTCTAGAATAATGGTTACCAAACGGTGCCTTAATATAAATGTACAAAAGATAAATATGTGAATATGTGTTAGGTTTGTGATCCATATTCGGTTTTTTATGCGTTTTCACCTCGTTTTCATCTCTATAGCTACTTCTAGGATTTGGCATGCACGCCTATAAATAGCAGGTTTATTGTCATCATTCATTTATAAAAATTTTATGCATAAAGACTTAAATGATGATAAACAACAGCCCGCACCTAAGAGACGCATTTCTTTGTTCTACTTGTGATCTATTTCATAATTTTACTATGTTTGACAAACTTTAAAACGATCAACTAAAAGCACCTTTATCGAGCAACAAGTTCGTAAAAGCGGAGCACTCAAATGATGTATATGATATAAATTATTAGCCCAATCTGGGTTCCATTTTACCGAGAATGAATTTTGGAATAGTAAAAAGTTGAAGAATGTGATTGAAAATTTTTAAATATTTGCGTGTAATATTATTTTATAAAAAAATATGTGATTAAAATTGAATGTTGAAAAAATGAATTTTGAGAATAATGGGACTTGCATAACTCTATACACATGCGTGAGATACGGGAGCACGAGTAGATACTTCCTTGGAACTTTGGATCTGGTGCTAAACCAGGTAGGTTTCATTGGAACCACCCCCCATCACCCATCTTTATTATTTTTCTTTTTTGTTGCCTCCATTTCATCCCATTCAGGATAGGATTTGGAGAGGACGTATGATTGATTCAATAAACTACTAAACTTTATCAAATTTGTATTCTAGTATCTTTATTCACGCATGAAAACCCTATAATAACATAATTAACCAAAATACCCTTAAACTAATAGAATAAAATAAGTTTATTAATGCTCAAGAAAATAGAAAATAAATGACTAGTGAAAAAAAAAAAAAAAAGTTCCAAGTCGTAGAGTGTATGTACCTTGCAAATTACCTTTTTGTGAGCACATTCTAGTTCGTAAAAACGTTATTGTAACTCCTGCGCTTCATCAACATCGTCCAAGAAGTTAAGCCGTTAAAAGATAGAATGAATCATTAATTTAAATTACACCTCCAACAATTCTAAGCTTTGGTGAAAAGACTTCTCTTTGTGGGCTAGGACGATTCCTTACAAAATATACAGGTGACATCATTCCATGCATGTATAGACTTGGCTTTATGCAATAGAAGCATAAAGATGGAAAAGAAAAAAAACTGAGTGGCAATGCATGAATAGTTAATTTTCTTTTGAATTAGTACACATTAGAAAGTGATTGAAGTATTGAGATAAAGACGGATCCCATTTGGTTTTGGCCCAGGGCCACCATGGGTCAATGTATGCCATCGGTTCACCCCACCCCACCCCCATATATCTATATTATATTTTCACAGATAAAGTAGAGTGGGTCGGGCCGGGCCCAAAGGGGGATAATGGAAGTTGCCTTCATCTTCTCTGTACTGGGTTCCACCAATTTCATACATGCTATCGTTGGTATCACTGCTCTCAACTGATGTAGGGTTTGAATTTTAATGAATTCATTTCATTATTCAACTAAGCCATGATAAGAGGGGGTTATGTCAAAGTCCCTTACTTGCAACAGAGAAATGAACAAGGCACTATTACTTTGCATTTTCAACAAATAAAAGATTGATTCAAGGAAATTAGGGCAAGAATATATTTGTGAGATGTGACAATTTTCAAAAAATTTCATTTATTTATCCCACTTGTTATGTAGTTATTGCATATTTGACAACTTCGGTCAAATCAATAAACCTATCGTACTTAAGATGAAACAAAATCAAATTGCGGCTGTTACATAGGCCCTGTTTGGTGGAGATTAAAATTAATTTTTTAGTAGATTTTGATTAAAAAAAATTTTAAAATGTACGGTTTAAAAGTTGTGAGACCCATAAAACTACGTGATTAATATTGATTATTTAACTTTAATTTAAATTAAAATCTAATTTAAATCAATACCAATTACCAAACAAGGGCATAATATCTTATTTTGAAAACTAGGTAATGTCATTAACCTAGCTAACATAGATATTTTGCTCCTTTGGTCGTTTTAGTGGCTATAACAAGACATCAAATGTCATTTTATTACCGACAAACCTATCAAATTTGACTTATTATCTCTATTACGGGAAACGCGACACTGTTAATCATATGATATAAACTCTCAACCCTATACTTATTATTCCTTTACCTATAAAATAGGTTATTATATTCTTATACTTAAACCGTAACATCTAAGAACGTAAATACGATAATCGAAATGCTCAATCCTATATTTAGCCCATGTTTAAGAATGATTAAAATCTTAAGTCTGGATCAATAATCAATTTTAATCATATATTTCATAAAATTCACAACTTTTCAACTACACATTTTATCACTTTTAGTAGCAAAACGCTGTTATTTTATTTATACAATCAATCCATGATAATTCCGCGTTAGCCCAATAAAATTTGACTAAGAAAGAACATTGTGGTATGAAAATGATATAAAATCTCCCGTGGATTATGTTGTCGCCTGAAAAGGATTGTGTAGACTATATACACCTTGAGGTACTCTAATATTATCCTATAATACCCTATTTTTAGTTATTTTTTCCAGCAATATTTTAAGGAAAAGTTGGGGCTTTAATTAAAAAGTTGGTTTAATTTATTTAATAGGAAACATTGCAAAAACGGTCCCTAAACTTTTCAATTTTTGTAAACTTTACCCTAACCTTCAATTTATACCAGCAAAGGTCCCTGACATTTTATAAATATGTAGTTGAGGTCCAAATGGATGAAAACCGTCAATTTGATAGTTAATTGACCAATATTTTGCAAAAAAAATGATATTTTTATCATTTTAAGCAGGGATATTTTCATCAATTCTATGACAAAATTATACTTTTGAATATATATATATCAAACCAAAAGGTTATCTTCTTCACCTCACCCCACCGCAAAAATTGAACCTAAAAAAATCACCACCGCTGGACGTCAATTTCCCTCTACTAACCATCCATCGAATTCTCTAATAACCCAACCCATCATAAAACATTTCAAAAACCTGAAAATCCAACCCATCTCTTATCTTTAGATGGAGGATGTTCTGTTGGAATTTTGTATTGGAAATTGGTTGTGACCAATTGAAATGATTTAAGTGGAAATTCCTTGTTTGGTGAATGAGAAATTAAGCCAAACTTAAACCACTTAATACTTGAAATTATTGGAATTGTGTAGAATATTGTGGAATATTCTAGAGAATGTAGATGAAAAGATGTGTCTTTTCATATGGATCATGACTCTTGGAGAGCATGACTTTTGGTATGAGTAACTTCCAATAATTATGATTATTCAAGAGATGTGTCTCTTGCTATGGATGTTCCAACTACTATATATATGGATTCCCTATGTGTTTGGATTAACTACACAACAAACAATTCATTTGATAGTTTCATATCATGGTTACTTTAGTTTTGCATAAAACACTTTATAAAAGTAATGTTCTCTTGCATCAAAATTATGGTTATGGTAGAGAGGGAACTCCGTTCGAGTTCGTTGGTCTAAGTCATTTGGAGTGCTCCTATGGCTTGACGTGGTCGTTGTATCTTGGGAGATGATTGCCGAGAAACCGTTAGCACCAATGCGGGGCAAATTCATCTTAAGGAAAAAGTGTCAAACACTTGCCTCGACCGATCGCATCACTTGCATTTCATCTTTCTCATTTTCTGATTTTATTTATGCTTGATTTCAGAATATGGTTAATTTATTTATGTGTTTTATTGAAGGGTTTGAATTGAAGAACAACATGCGTTCACTCATATTGGGAAGTGAAGAATTCATATTATTATATTCGAAGTCGGTAAATCGCTATTTCATCTTCTCAAATCAGATTTCGGTAAGTCGAATGATGTTTCGATTTCACGCATATTAACGGCATGCTCTTGATGAATATAATATGCACATTATCGGTGTAATATCTCATACAATCTTAAGATGAATTTTGTCTAATTGTGCATGTTAGATAGACAACTTATGTGGGATTTCTCATTGCCGGTATGCATGTTGTATTCAAGGTATATACTTGCATTTTGAATCTGGAATATATAAATGATTACCAATGGTTGTATACTTTAATTCCTGTTTGGAAAGAAATCATGAGATTTGTCACTTTATTTATTTGTTCATACCATGTCTCGACTCGTGAATAGATGCCATTAGACACTCTCATAGAAAATTGTTTCTATTTAACTCAAAGTCCATTAAGTGGCATCTATTATCTAAAATCTGATTTCATATTCATGAAATGGATTGAACATTTGGTTTTGATAGTTACTTTGGTCTCAATTTGTAAACTGATTTGTGATGTCAGTTGCACGTGGAAGTTATGAATTTTATGTTCCAACCATTGTGTTTCTTCATGTTTAAAACTACTATATTTAAATTTGCAGTAGATGCATGATAATTAAATTCTGCATAAATATTATTTCATCAGATGGTGCATGAAATAATGTATGTATGCATGTTACGGTAATTGAAAGATTGTGTCTTTCCATACAAAAGGCAGTTTATGACTTGCATATATGAATGGGCATAAGTGTTCCTTATGATTAAAATTCTGTTTGCCGAATCATTGTTGGATATTTATCTGCTTTATTCATGCCACAAATTGAGAAACTATTATGTTGTTGTATGAATTTGTGTCTAACTGTACATGCCATCATTTTTGCAAGAATCTCTGATTGAATTATCATGATAGAAAGATACTGGTGACCAATTTCTAGTGTGGAAAATTGTGTCTATTCAAGTTATTCTCTATAACATGAATTGCTAAGCATATAGCTATAGGAGAAATCTAAAGTATTAGATTTATGTGAAGAAAGTATATGAACTTTCATAACTATTCTTTTGATCGGAATATGGTAAAATTAGTTGGTTAAATTTCATGTTGAAATTACACTAATTTTGATAGCCTCGAATAATTTGATGAAATTAATTGAGTTGAATCTATGCAAATTATGGTTGCATTCTAGCATGACAATATATGATCTTGTCACAATGGGTATTAAGCCGCCTAATCACATGGTGGAAAAATTTATGGAATAATCTAGGATCATATCATATGAGAAATCGAGACTCTTGAAAATGATTATTTTCCGAATGAAGTATCTCTTCATAGAGATTGATTCGAAGAGGCGTGTCCTCTCGTTGAGTTGTGTCTTTTGAGAACACAACTATCGAACCAATGGATGATTCGTTCATTAAATTTGAACGTGGTGAATACGTATTATTTAACATGAAATAATGCTATCTTGTGATATGTTGGAGAAGTTGCAATTCTTGTGAATCAAGATGCTTAGTCTTCTTCATTGTTGAATTCGATTTCAATAGTGGAACCAAGTAAATTGGTATATGTTTTGAAAGCATTGTTGGTCTATGTGATGACCTTAATTTAATTTGGATGATCAAATTGAAGATAGTTGGATTGAAGTACATTGTATACTATTTCAATTGAAATAAATTGTGGATTGACGACCACTATTTTGAAAGTACTTAAACTTTCACGAAGCATTCGATATGGACATTATCTATTCGATAATGAGTTGAACTACGAAAGAGTTGATGAACTCTAAGTTCAAGTGTAACCCAAAAATGTGGGGGTTAACATCAATGCTTGCGAACTTATATGAAAAGTTCAAGATTTGTGAATTCAACATTACTAGTTGCACATGCATTCCTAATTAAGGAATTGTGGGGGTAACTTATGTTAAAAGTTACAATTTTCTATACTTTATAATCATAGAAATATGTTTATAAATGTGGAAAAGGTAGAAAATCCTTATATTAATTATAAGGATGATATACACTAAGTCTAAAGTGGATGAAATGAGATAAAATCCAATTACGACGTTTGTTTGGATATGCAAGATCAATTAGAATATTTGGAAAATATTCAAAAAAGTTGAAATGCATTGTAGTATTTCAATAATGATATTGAATACCCATGTTGTTGAAATCCACTAGTAAAAGTGATTGACTAGTGTAGTGTGTGATAGAAATCCTCTAACATTGTTGTTTGGAATTTATAAAGTTTTAGATAAAGCTAGTTAGAAGCATGTAGCTTCATGAGAGGATTTCTTGGTGGTGACATGTTGTATCTATTAAATCAATTAATTGTTGGCTAGCTATATTTGATGAGATACTAAGTCACATGTAATGGTAAGTCTAGACGTAGACATAATACCGTTAAGCAGTCGATCTCAATGGTGTAAATTCGTGGTACCTTTAGAGATTTACCGAGAGATCAAGAATACTGCATATCGAGGGGAATGAGATTAAAGCCTACGACGTAAGAGTCTTTGTAATGGTAACCCTACCTTGTTGACTGGAGATCCCAAGATCTTGGTTCAAAGGGACAACTAAGTTATGAAGATCCCATGAAGCACTTAGGAAATTATTCATACTCATTCCTATGATAATTAAAGTGCTTTCTGCTGAATGATTAAAGGTTAAGATACTCTTTTAATGATTCCTATAGCTTGATTCAGTCAAGTGGAGTATGGCAGAATACTCTTAATAGGAGATCACCTATGTAAGTGTGAAGTGGGGCCGCTTCAATGAGAATTGTTCGAGGCTAAAATTCTCTAAACACTTATGAAACCAAGAGTGATCCATGGCCAAAATGGACATAACCGTGAGAACCATGAACGGTTTAGGGAAGACATTGTGTGAGTACTGTTGTCTCGGCTTACACCAACGGCTGAATGGTTCAAGACATCACGTTCACCAATTAGCCAGTAAGTCCGATAGTATTTCACTAAGGGAGGTTCAAGGCCAGAAGCTACCTTCTCTGATGCAGTGTTTTTTCCGCCCTCTCTCTACTAGTGTCTGCATAGTCATTTGCATTAATTTTCATTCATGTGGGGGATTGTTGGAATTTTGTATTGGAAATTGGTTGTGACCAATTGAAATGATTTAAGTGGAAATTCCTTGTTTGGTGAATGAGAAATTAAGCCAAACTTAAACCACTTAATACTTGAAATTATTGGAATTGTGTAGAATATTGTGGAATATTCTAGAGAATGTAGATGAAAAGATGTGTCTTTTCATATGGATCATGACTCTTGGAGAGCATGACTTTTGGTATGAGTAACTTCCAATAATTATGATTATTCAAGAGATGTGTCTCTTGCTATGGATGTTCCAACTACTATATATATGGATTTCCTATGTGTTTGGATTAACTACACAACAAACAATTCATTTGATAGTTTCATATCATGGTTACTTTAGTTTTGCATAAAACACTTTATAAAAGTGATGTTCTCTTGCATCAAAATTATGGTTATGGTAGAGAGGGAACTCCGTTCGAGTTCGTTGGTCTAAGTCATTTGGAGTGCTCCTATGGCTTGACGTGGTCGTTGTATCTTGGGAGATGATTGCCGAGAAACCGTTAGCACCAATGCGGGGCAAATTCATCTTAAGGAAAAAGTGTCAAACACTTGCCTCGACCGATCGCATCACTTGCATTTCATCTTTCTCATTTTCTGATTTTATTTATGCTTGATTTCAGAATATGGTTAATTTATTTATGTGTTTTATTGAAGGGTTTGAATTGAAGAACAACATGCGTTCACTCATATTGGGAAGTGAAGAATTCATATTATTATATTCGAAGTCGGTAAATCGCTATTTCATCTTCTCAAATCAGATTTCGGTAAGTCGAATGATGTTTCGATTTCACGCATATTAACGGCATGCTCTTGATGAATATAATATGCACATTATCGGTGTAATATCTCCTACATGTTCCCCCATGAATATGCTCGCCTAGAGTTGGCAAGACTATCGACAGTGAGGCGCGACCATGGGTGTGATTGTCGGTGGCAATTTGTGCATTGAGGCCATCAGCTAGGGAAGAAGTTCCGAGGAATTAGGTGGCCGATGGTTTTTTTGGATTGAGTGGCCGCCGACTTGTGTTGATTTTGATCTTCTGTGATTTTTTATTAAATCTTTTTTTGATTTTCTCTAGATATTCGACGATCCTTTCTAGAACCTGGTTTTCAAATGTTTTCTAATTTTGATGTTGGATGGTTTTTCTTTCCATCGTGTTTTACGTTCTTCCTCTTCATAATGGAAAAGCTGGGTTTGACGATTTGATGGTGATTGTTTTGGTTTGATGATGGTGGTGGCAATTTAAGGTTCACAGTGGTGGCGATCGACTGGCGGTGGTGAGTTTGGTTTTAGATTGGGGTAAGGGTGGATGAGGTGAAAAATATAACCTTTTAATTTGAATTTTTTTTTTTAATTATCCATTATTATATAATTGTATTTATATTGCAAAATATAATGTTGTCGTGGAATTGACAAAAATGTCCATACGTAGCCCCCCATCTGTTTCTCATTTTTCATCCATAAAAATGAAATATATGACTGTTATCTGTCACATCAAGCCATCAATTTTGAATTTCTATCTCTTATGTGGGGCTCAATAATAGCTATACTTTTCATTTTCATTCTACAATAATGAGAATCAAATGGGCCCTTAAAATGATCAAAATATCAATTTTTTGCAAAATATTGGTCAACTAACTGTCAAACGGACGATTTCCATCATTTGGACATCAGTTACATATTTATGAAAAGTTAGGGATCTTTACTAGCACGAATCAAAGGTTAGGGTAAAGTCTACACAAATTTAAAAAGTTATGGACTGTTGCTGCAATTTTCCTTATTTAATATTTATTCTATTTTTGGTAAGACTAACAAGCTCTTAATATCTGCACAATCTTTAGCTAAGGTAATTATACTGATTATGTCGCTCACGCGATCCATATCACGTAACAGACACAATCTACATGGTAAATCGATTACAATAGGTGCTCGAAACGTTTTTCTTAAGAGCGTGAAATTATGACACTTATTTTCTAGTATTTCTCTAAGGTACCAAACATCCCTATTTTACGTTATATTTATGATTCGATTAGTCTAAGCGGTTCCTACAATGCCATGCAAAGGTAAATGACCAGATTGGAAGGACTTTAAAAAGTTAAAAGTTATTTCTATGAATAAATTTTTTTTTCAACACATTTAAATATTTTTTTTAGAAATGCTTTATTTAGTTAGAAGAATTTTTTATTATTATTTATAAAGAAAAATAAAAAAAAAATGAAATAAGATAACTTTCTAAGAATGCTCTCTTATCGGAAGTAGAAACAAAAGAAGAAGCCCTACCAAACAATCCCTGAATAGCTTGAAGCATTTAATTTCTTTGGCTTATATATGAAATAAAATATGTGAATTTAACTTCACCTTTAATTAATATCAGATAACAGAATCCATGATAGTGCACCAAAGATGTCTTTAAACTTCAAAGTATACCAAATCAGTATACCTATCGTTTCTATAATAATTTAATTATATTCTCTTAATCAAATGCTACTCATGAATTGATCTTGCCAAGAAGGGCATCGATTCGAAACATGGAGCATTTGTGCATCGAAACCCAACATAGCCATGCCCGAGCTAACACGTAACCTATCAATGAATGAAGTGAATTGAAGAAAAATGATTTATTGAAATTAATACCTAATTTGTTAGAATAATTTTAATCATCGTTAAATCATTTGACTAACAGTAACGGGCTCCACTAATCATATCAATCTGAATGACAGTGGATTTCTTGATTAATTGTCCAATGAAGTTGAATAATGAATCAGTGAGCTCATTGCAACCAAAATTGATGATAATCAAAATTAATTATGAATATATTACTGAATTTGTCAAGGTTGGATAAATAAAATTTAAAAAATATATGAAGCCCATGTTTGAGCTCCATTATTTAAAAACTAATTTTTCTTCAAAATTATTTTCAATTATACATTTTTTCAATAAAATATTTTTACACGTAAATCCAAATTTTTCCATACTATTTAATCATATTCCCAAAAGTAATCACTATTACAAAATTCATTTTTCCTAAAAATAGGGCTCAACTCAAACACACCCTCAGCCCTTGTTCGAGATCCTTTTTTTCAAGGGGAAAAAGGTGTTTGGAAATAGTGATTTTTTTTGGAGAATGTGTGATTTGAAAATAAGAAAAAGTTCTGAGATTACGTGTAAAATTATTTTATTAAAAACTATGTGACTGAAAATAAAATTTGAAAAAAATGAAGATCAAACAAGTACGGTATTTTCGAGAAAAAATTCAAAAAATTCAATAATGAATTTGAGAAAGCTCAATAAGGACTTGAATGCGGCTACTAAAACATGCTCACGTGGCTAGTCATGTCAAAATGGCCCCATCCAACATGGAATCTGGTTATGGTTACATCCGATGGCTCTTTGCCCCAGGTTCCCTCCCTTTCATTTATCTTCCTATTTATTCCACAGGTTCGTGACCCGATTCCGACAGTCATTGGCAGACCCGAACCGGCCAGTTTTTTCTCCATTTATATATACCCCTACAATTCCTCCATTTACATATTTCTCTAGGTTGCATGTTGGTTTGAGAGGACCCAAGTTTAGGCCACTAGAAGTGCAGAAAGCTACCTAATCTTGTTAGTACAAAACTACCTAGCTATCACTTTTGTTAAAGCATATTTTTCACTTATTTGAAGTGGTTTTTGAACTTTTGATCACTCTTTTGAAAAAGACTTTGCTAATGAATAGAGGAGCTTTACCGGAGATGATACACTGCCTCACCATTCCGGCTAATATCGCCGGAAATAATGGTCGTGCTGGTATTGCAATGAGAGTGCTCGAGAGACAACAGCAACAGCAATCAGGTACTCATCTGAATGAGGATTATCAGTTGAGTATGTTTTCTGTACCTTCTGTTGAAGATCAACAGTTTCAAGGTTTGGTTGAGAGTGATCAAGGCATTGGACAACTCGTGGCTCAGGCAATGAAACCGGACCCTGGTGTAGAAGATGGAAGGAATAATTTTTGCAGAGCTGAGAGTAGTTTGAATTATGCTGGTTGTGTATATGGAAATGGGTCTAAATTTGAAATGAATTACCCGATTCCAAGAACCGCCAGCTGCCCACCAGCAGTGGCTGCGGCAATGCCAGAGGTGGCAGCAGTTGCTAACAAAGGAAAGGAGGCGGCCCTGCTGGAAAAGCTGGGCTCTGCAGCCGGAAGAGAGAGTTTCAAGAAGAGGAAGTCCTATAAGACTAGGGATCTTAAGGTGAATATCTCGTAATACTATCTTTATTACTTCTGATGATTTGCTTGCTGTAATTTCTATCATTAAATGCTACTTAATTTCAAATTAAGTGTAAATCAAAACTTTTGGGACATAATCAGGTCGTTGCAGAAGAACAAAGCAGAGAGAAAAAGGCCAAGGGATATATAGAAGAAGAGGATTCTAAGATCACAGAGCAAAATAGCAACAGTAAGAGCACCACCACCACGACTAGTAACAACAACAACAAAGAAACTTCTGCTGATAATTCGAAGGGAAATTCAAAGCTCTCTGAGATTCCAAAGCTCGACTACATTCACGTTCGAGCACGACGTGGGCAAGCCACTGACAGCCACAGCTTGGCAGAAAGAGTATGTTCAACTTCAACTGATATGTTTTAAGAGTATTTTCTATTTACTTATTGTGCGTTCTACACAGTAAATGGTGTTAATTATGCAGGTAAGGAGGGAAAAAATTAGTGAAAGAATGAAGTACCTGCAAGGTCTAGTACCTGGATGCAATAAGATCACTGGGAAAGCTGGAACGCTGGACGAAATCATCAACTACGTCCAATCTCTTCAAAGACAAGTAGAGGTACAACTATCAATGATCATATTTCATCACATATTCATGTATCAGCACAAATATTGAAATTAGTGTTCTATCTTCGTGACAGTTCCTCTCCATGAAACTCGCTGCAATCAATCAAAGCCTTGAATTTGACATAGAAAACTTCATAGCTAAAGAGGTAAAGACAATTTTCAGTATTGTGCTAGCATCTTATATCTAAAACAGATAGAATTATTAAAAGTGATTTCTGTTTTGAAGTGATTCTTACATTTAATGCCTACAGATGTTTCCAGCTAGGATATCTAGCATTCCCACAGTTGGGATGTCGTCCGACTTCATTAATCCTTCTCACCTTCAGTTCAACTCATTACCGCAAGGAGTTTCATGTTATGGTCTAGAAATGGGTGTAAATCTTCCTGATGTAATACTTCGGAGAACTATCAGTGCTCCGGTATCAATGCCAGAGATATTCCTTGAATCTTCCAATTTAAATGCAAGTATTTCTTCATTTTCATCTTCAGGTAATTACACTTTATATCCTCAATGACCAATAATTCTTACAAACAATTCAAAATACAGCAAATTCAGCATTCAAACTGGGATCCCGAGTTACAAAATCTCTATGGCATGGAGTTTCATCAAGGAAAATCAACTTCATTCAATACTCAGCCATTTACAGGTGAACAAACACGTCTTGTCAAATGCTAGTACCTGCTTTTGATAACTTAGGAGTGTTACTAATACAAAATGATGAGAGACCATTGAACCCCACAAAAAGTTAATGATATCGCTTGGGAGTAATATGGTCCTCTTTAATTTATTTTGAGGAAGTTGCTTCTTAGGAATCTTTCTTTATCTGTCTTCCACTTAAAATGAACTAATGATTAAGCCATCTCACTTTTAAATGTCAATAATTCCTAAATCATTAATACAAAAGATATACAAGTTCACACTAGCATTTGCTCAGACAGGAAACGGAGAAATTAGTTAAAATAAAACACATTGTGTCCTGGTATTCACTTCATAACCAAGTCATCTCAAATAGGTCTAACTTGGTTCAGGTCCTAAATTCATGCTTCAGTCATAAATTTCTTAGACACAACACTGTACAATAATTTATTGAAGTTTGAAACTAAAAGGGCCTTATTATTGCAGGTTTCACAGAAGCAGGGGATGTGAAACTCTAGTCGAATCTATTTTCCTATTCCTTTTCCTATTTCCAACTACATATCGTATATACAGTTGAAGTATAGAAATATTTGCAATGATAATGTTATAAGCTTTTAACCATAAATTTTTTCTTTTGTGTACGTGGTAACTGTAAAAGCATCACAAGATGAAACTGCATAAAAAAGTATAAATGGCTAAAAGGTAGAAATTTCAGGCAGGTTGCAAAAATAAACCGAGATAAAACATCAAGGAAATGAAACATATTGTAAATCCTCTTTCGATATACATTCTGGTTTAAACAGATAATAAATACACCATAGGGCTAAGTTCAACTTGTATATAGGCTGTAGATACGAACAGATAACTCGATACTAAAACATTGATTAATAATTTAATCGTCCCTTGCTTCTAAAGGGAGCCATACGGGCTTTATAATCAATAAAGCTGCAGAAAGTGGCCTATGCTTTTCAAGTTAATTTCACGTAATGAGACCTCACAGAGTCTCTCTTTCAATCCACATTTAAAAGGCCAAAGGTGGACCAAGCCTCGTACAAAAGCCTGATCTCCTTGATTCTATTTGACGCAGTGGCTGGTGTGGAAGAATTTGCAATTTGTAATACTGTTCCCACTCACCTATATGAATTTTTTTTCTTTATTAATACTTCAAAATTCTCCACTTTTCGCATATTACAGTTCCGACAAATAAAGCTAAAACTTAAAAGATTCTAAAAGCTGTGTGGATGCAGCATAATGGTCAAGCAGATATTTTCCAAAAAGCAATACATATCAGATCACATACTTAATCCTCCACACCAGCTCTATTGTTTCTTCTTAGTTGCACCTTAGTCAATTCCAAACTTTCTATCTACTTTCAGCCAGAATAAATTCTGGGAATTGTTAGTAATTAATAAATGGCATGTCCTACCCAAAATAGATGGAGTTAGAAGTGGTCCGGGGAAACTGATCAGAAACAATAGGGACTAAAATGAGAAAATTGAAAGCTAAGGGTTGAAATTAAAGGTTTCTTAGAACTTAGGACTGTAGATACAATCAACCAAAAAATGATTTTCCATAGAGCCTCACATTCAGATCCAACGCATATTTGCGATCAATCTTTTGTTGAATGTTATGTCAAAGATAAAGATTTGTTTCCCTAGGAAGTTGTGAACTGAAGAAGTAAAGAGTTAAGTCGATCGGATGAAGCTTTAGTATGCCTGATATCTGACCCCGAAGCTAATTTTATGCCAAGTCCACTGTCAAATAATTAACATATACAAGTGTTGTCAATACTGTACAAATCGCTGGGTCTATGATGCATGCGCCAAATGAAAAATATGTCTACATAAATGCAGGGTTGTATCCCTTGTTCCCGAAGTAAAATATTACCAGATTTCTCAATGCTATGGAAGACGTAGTTTCCTTTAGAATAACAGTACAAAAGGCTGATGCTGGAAATTACGATGATTTTCTCCAAATGAAAGTGGGTGAACTGACTCTTTATTACTAATTACCAAAAAGGAGAAAAGTTGAAGTGTGTGTGGAAGGCCCAAAATACTTTCATGGTAGGTATACAATAACTAATTAACTATCAACATAGATAGACTGCTGATGCCATTTCTTACAGTGTGAAAGGCCTATATCTAATGTTGACATCTTTGGCAGATTATTCTCCCTCAAAGTGAATAGGTGAATTAACTAGGTGAATCAGTTGAATCAATAAACCTGATCCGCATAAATGGAAAACCTGTATTACATCACTGAGTAGACAATCTACTAATACTATACAATAACATTCATTTGAAGGAAACCTGCCTCTGAACAGCTACAACTAAGAGTTGCATGCTGACATGTTCATCTTTTTGCTTGTTCCACTACAACACAGATTCTTCCCGGTCTCTGTCATTAAATAAGATGGACACTTTTGTCAAAAGAGTGGCTTGGAAACCAAGAAGCGAATTCCAGTTATAGCATTGAGAATGTACCTTTTCCAGGAACAACATTTGTGCAGCTTAACAATTGTGGAAGCAATACTCGTACTTCCCTGCTGACGTTAAAACATACAAAAATGTCAGTTGAGTGTAGATTCGAATTGGAGCATGCGTGATCATATATTTGTGCGACCTTTGGAAGCTTCAGCCCCTGTTGCCCACAACACCAGCAACTGGCTTCAATCTTTTTGCTTCATTGCATCTACTTGCAAAATCCTAGCCATTGTCCTGACCTATGCTGACGACAATAATGAAACAACGATAGACCTTAAAGCTGGAAAAGCTAATCAATAGAATCTACACTTCGGTTTTATCCCTTTTAGCCCCTGTTTGACGTTGAAAAATCTTTTTTCTACGTACTGATTTTCAACCACACATTCACATAATAAAATATTATACTCGTCAACCCAAATTTTTTTCTACTTTTTAACCACACATTTTCCTAAAAATCACTATTCAAAAAATTATTTTCCCAAATAATGGCCATCAAACTGGGGCTTATTTTATCAAAGTAATATCATGTAAAACAAAGATCGTACAGTTACACTGTAGATTGATTTTAATTTCAAATAAATATTCAAGCTTAACAATATTGGATGAAAGTATTGGTTTAACATTTCATAAAGAAGATGAAATGTGCCAAAATCATAATAAATTTTGATCAAAGGAAATGCAAAAAATCAAACAATAACCATAGCAGCCTCACCGCAAGCTCCTCCATAAGGCCTGGAGTCATCACGTACACAATATCATTCTCGAAACCTGAACCGTATTAGTAACTCATAAAAACATTATACTGTAAAAAATGTGGAAGAATTGAATCGAGTGCACCTTTAGTATCTCGATTTCTGATTAATTTGCTAGAAGAGAAAATGTTTATATTCTTATTATTGTTGCGCTGTGAATCTCGTGCGCGCGATAGAATTTGGATTTTACTGCCGCCTCTAAATGAATTATTACCTCTTTCTCACATTTAACCACATACAGAATTCTAGATATCAAAACGAGATGACCATTTTCACCTTATCACTTAAAAAAGGCCCTAATTTTCATTTATTTATCAATTAATCCACTAGATTACTGGTATTGAACCACTCCACTGTACCTTTCTTCCACATCCTCCTTTGCCATATGTGAAAAACCAAATTAGGTTGGAATGTTTGGATTTGGAAAAATATTATTTCACTTTTTTATTAAAAAAATATTGAGAAAATATTTTTTCCTTTATTTCACGTAATTTATTTTTTGTTTTGTTTTCATCTTGGGTTTGGACATCTTCCCTATAAATAGTAGACTCTTCATTCAGTTTTAGTGACCAAAGAAATATATATTGTTGAATTCTTGTATTTTTCTCTCCATTGTTATTAATAAATATCGTTTCCTCTACAATTTTCTTCCTTCTTTTTTACTTTAATCTTGTCATTTTTCTTACGATCTTTATTATTTCAAATTTGTCATTAATCTCAATTCCCGCGTTCGAGACGATTTTTCCAAACAAGTGGTATCAAAGCCAAGTTACGGGTTCTTTGTGATTTGATTGAGATTTTTCAAAGATGGCTTCATTGAAATATGATATTCCGCTGCTGGATTGTAATACAAGGTTTTCGCTATGGCAAGTAAAGATGAGGGCTATGTTGGCGCAGATGGATTTGGACAATATTCTGTTGGGTTTTGATAAAATGTCAGCAAACTGGACAACGGAGAAACAACGGAAAGACAGGAAGGCTTTATCGCAGATTCATCTTCATCTCTCCAATAATATTATGCAGGATGTCTTGAAGGAGAAAACGGCAGCTGCTTTGTGGTTGAAACTGGAGCAGTTATGCACGACCAAAAGTCTCACGAGCAAACTGCATCTAAAGTAAAGGCTGTATTTCCATCGCATGGCAGACGGAGGATCACTGGAAGACCACTTGGCTGTGTTCAAGGAAATTGTTGCAGATCTAGAAACGTTGGAGGTAAAAGATGATGAGGAGGATCTGGCCTTGATCCTGTTATATTCTCTACCCTCTTCTTATTCGTCGTTTCGGGACACGATCTTGTACAGTTGTGACACGTTGACAATTGAAGATGCTTACGATGCTTTATTCTCAAAGGAGAAGATGAAGCATTTGGTTGGACCTACTACATCAAGGGATTGGGACGCTCTGGTTTCTCGTGGTGATCGACTGAGGGGTAGATCGAAAGGGAACTTCAGCAATATGTATTGCTTCTACTGCAAGAAGAAAGGGCATGTCAGAGGGATTGCGACAAGTTGCAGGCTAAAGGTAATTTAATTGCAAATAATAGGGGGCAATCTTCTAATTCGGATGATGCTAACCTTATCGAGTATTTATCTGATGGCGGTGATGTGATGGTGACCGTGGTATCTAACATGGAGTCCAAGCCTGACGAGGAGTGGATTCTTGATTCGGCATATTCACACCATATGTGTCCCAATCGAGACTTGTTTCAAACATACGAGGTGGTGAAGTAAGGTAGAGTTGTCTTGGGAAACAACCAGTCTTGTCAGCTTGATGGGATCGTCGAGTCAGATTGAGGTTGCAGGATGGGACAATCAGACCACTCGATCAGGTTCATCATGTTCTAGACTTGAAAAGGAATCTCATCTCACTAAGTACCATGGATGCAAAGGGGTATAAATTCTCTGGTGGAGGTGGAGCATTGAAGGTCCGAAAGGATGCTCGGGTTGTACTAGAGGGACGAATGAAGTCTCATTTGTACATCTTGCAGGGGAGCGCAGAACCAGTTAAGAGACATTTAGACAAGTTCAATACCGTGGTGGAAATTCAATTTGGTACAGTATCTCTTGTGACAGACTCTGGGTTAGTTCAGAACATTGCTCAGGGGAGCGTTGGTGATTTCGCTTTGCCACCAATTACAGCGGATTCACTGTGTTCACATACTAGTGTTGGACTCATAAAGCGTAGGTACAGTGTTGGAGATGTCTGCAATGCATTTGGGATCGTTGAAGGTGACGTTCTAGTAAGGGGGCCTTCTGATCATGCATCCAGAGTGAATTGTGCTACAGGGAGTGCTTCGACCATGTTTGGTCAATAATCAATTCCTTGTTGGAATTTTGGGAACTCGGGTTTAGGGTTTATGTGTCGCTTGTGGATGTTGGGGAGAGGAAGATGTTTTTTTGTGTGATAGAGAGTTTTGGTTACTGTTTGAGGAGACTGTTCATTTCGATGCAGACGGAGTCATTTCTCAGGTGGAGAAATTTTGAAGTTTTGTTCATTGCACCTAAATTTGGGTCAAGGTGGAGATTGTTGGAATTGGTGACCCAAATTAGGATTACCATATGTAAAAAACCCAAATTAGGTTGGAATATTTGGGAATATATTTTTCCATCTTTACACGTATTTGGAAAAATATTATTTCCATTATTTCACGTGTTCCATTGGAAAAGTATTGAGAAATTATTTTTTCCTTTATTTCACGTGATTTGTTTTTTATTTTGTTTTTATTTTGGGTTTGGACATATTCCCTATAAATAGTAGACTCTTCATTCAGTTTTAGTGACCAGAGAAGTATATATTGCTGAATTCTTGTATTTTTCTCTCTATTGTTATTAATAAACATCATTTCCTCTGCAATTTTCTTCTTTCTTCTTTACTTTAATCTTGTCATTTTTCTTGTGATCTTTATTATTTCAAATTTGTCATTAATCTCAATTCCTGCGTTCGAGACGATTTTTCCCAACATAAGGAAAGCAGGAGAGCGAGACGGAGGAATGGTGGAGCCAGTGGACATGTGGTCAGCAAGGACTATGTGGTAGCAATGATTAGGGGTTCGGCTTAGCGTAGAAGTCACTCAATGTCCAAGCTCCCACGTCAGCAGGAACACCGAGGCTGGGCACAAAGTCGGTATTCTCACGCGCGGCCCGGCTATTGACTTTAGTGTGACTCAACTTTGTTCTAGCAGGTTTAGGGGGTGTCTTCAATCAAAATTGTGATGAATTATTTAAAATCCTTTTAAATTTAGGTGTTTTCAATTGAGATTTTAATAAAATTCATTAAAATTTAGGTATCCCCAATTGAAATATTAATAAAATCCTTCAAAATTTAGGTGTCCTCGATAACTGGTAGATTTATAAAGATTTTATTAATGGATGGATTTTTAAAAATTTGGATGGATTTCAAGCTTAAAAATACATGTAACCAAATATTTTGAAATTTCACCATATTTAATGAAATTGTTATGAAATTTGTGAAAATCTATTCAAATTCGCGAAATTGATTAGGACTTATAATCTTTTAAAATCCATCAAAATCTTAGTGGCTGATAAACTAAAGGACTGGCAGTGGTTATCGGAGGAAAGTTCGGAAATGGCCATTTCCGGTGTTGATAGGTTTGGTTTTGACAATGGGCTGGTTGTTAGGGGTGGAATTTTGTTTGGGTTTGAATACACTGTTGGGTTGGGTTATTGTTTGGGTTTGGGCTGCATTTCATTTTGGTAATGTTGGACTAGTCTTTAGTTTAGGCTTGGGTTCACTATTTGGCCAGGCTTTAGATTGGGTATGGGTTAACTGATGGGCTAGGTTATTGTTTGGGTTTGGCTTGCTACTGGTCTGGGCTTTAGTTGGTGTTATTGTTCATCATTGGATTGGGTTATAGTTTTGGGTTTCAATCATTAGTGGATGGACTTTAGTTCTGATTTGTATACCTTATTGATCTGAATCATGCTACATGAACATAGTAGTTAACATAATCATTGACATAATGGCACATGACAACTTATCATTTGACTGTTTAAAACACGGTCAACTTTTCAACCAATCACATCTTACCAACACTTATTTTGTCAACCATTATGTCACATTTATCGGGTAAAGTAGCATTATTCTATTGATCTAGGTTATTATTTGGGATTTGGGCTTGGGTTAGGTGTAGGTTTAGTTTTGGTTTAGGTTCAGAGGTTCGGATCACATGAATCCACTGTTTGGGTTTGAGCACTATTAGTTTGGGCTTAAGTTTGTGCTTGGGTTCATAATTATCCAGGCTTTAGTTCAAGTGTTTTGATTCTGTTAAGCTTAGTTTGTTTTTGGGTCACTCATGGACTGGGTTATTTTTGGGTTTGGGTTTACGAGGTCTGAGCTTTTGTTTTCGTTAAGGTTCATTGTTGGGTTGTGTTACTATTTGGGCTTGGTCTAGTTACTATTTAGTTTGGGTTTGGGCTACCTTTTAATTTAAGTTTGGGAATTGGGTACTGTTGTCTTTGCTTTAGTTTGTGTTCACCATTGGGCTGGGTTAGGCTTTTGACTGCTTTGGGTTCACCCTTGGACTAGGTTGTTGTTGGGTTTGGGTTCACTATTGGCCTAGGCTTTATTTTGCACTAGGTTTCATTTAGAGGAAATGACAGCTACAAAGGTTTTTGAATTTCCATTTTTGTAAATCGGCAATCAAGTTTAATTATACAGAAATCAAGTTTTAATTAATAATTAATAATTCATATTTAAATATTATAAATATAATAATATATTAATCTATATATACACCCCCATACATTCAAACCTAAAATTAAATTACAAATCAAACATTCCCCTCATTCTCTCCATAGCTACCGTCTCTAATCTCCCATCTCCTTAGCCACTGCAACCACCACTGTGCTCCCTCTGGACAGCTGCGAAGATGACGACGCTGCCGCCACCACCCCCAAGACCCCACTACCGAGCAGGGTGATTTGAACATCATCGGACTGCTGCGAAGACACCTAATTTGGGCATTATTGTTTGTTGTAGATGTGGTGGTTTCCATGGCGTGGTGCTGTAGATGTGGTGTTGTAGATGTGTGGTGCTGTAAATCGTGTGGTGCTATAGATGTGCACGGTGGAATTGTAGAACGCCGGATTTAGGTTGGGCTATTGGTTAGGCACGGGCTTCGGCTAAATTTTTATTTGGGTTAGGTCATGGTTTTGAGTCACTATAAGCCGGGCTTTAGTTTTATTTGGAATTATTATTGGGTTGGGTTATTAATGGGATTGAGATTTGGTTATTGTTTAGGTTTGGGTTGGATTTCAATTTTGTTTTAGTTTAGGGGTTGGGTTTACTATTGGATTGGGCTTTGGTTTTGTTTGGTTAGGTTATAGGTTTCAAGTTCAAAATTATTATATTAAGTTGGGATATTCTTCGGGCATGGGTTAAGGGTCGGGTTCTGATTGGGTTAGGGTTCAGAATTGAGTTGGATTTTAATTTGGATTTGGTTAACTATTATGATGGGCTTTTGTTTGGGTTTTGATTCATTGTTAGATGGGCTTATTGTTTGGATTTGGTATTGCTTATACTTCAGTTTGGGGTTGTACGTTGGGTCGGGCTTTAGTTTGGGTTCACTCTTAGACTGTGTTATTATCTGGGTTTTGGTTCATTATTGGCCTGGGCTTTATTCTTCTTTAGGTTTTTTTATGGGAAAATTACATAAAACTAGGCATTTAAGTTTTCAAATTCAAAAATCGGATCTAAGATTTATTTAATCAAAAATCAGGTATTAATTGAATTAATAATTAAAACGCTAATTAAATCTAAATCATTGCAACAGGCAGTCTCACTCCTCTCTCCCTCCCCGTCTTACTCTCTTCCCTCAACAGTAGCGGCGCCGCCCTGGAAGAGAACCGCCTGCACGGCGGCATCACCACCGAGAGTTGATGTTATGAGCGGCTTCTGTAAGTATCGCGTACAGTGGTCTTCACACACGGCGGCGCTCATCTTCAAGCACGGCAGCTATCTGTTCGCTCGAATCTAAGTCGACTAGCTAGGGATTTTGATCCCAAAATCACGACGGTGGTGGTTGAGAATGTCGAAGGTGCTAGGAACAGCTTTTGGTTTCCTATTTGCCTTATCTCTCTCCTTTCTCTTCAACACCACCGCAGTTTTGGTTGTTGTGGTGGTGCAAGCGTTGTGCTTTGGTTGTGGTGGTGTTGTGGCGCCAGGTTTTCTTGTTGTGGTGGTGGTGTTGCGGCTGCAATGGCTATTTTTGTTGGTGGTGCAGACGGCAATTGTGGTAGATTTTGCTGGTGCAGGTGGCGATGGTGTTTTTGTTGTTGTGGCGGTGACGGTGGTTGTGAGGGTATTGTGGCGGGGCGACGACGTTGGTGGTTTTTTAGGTGGTGTGGTGCAAGCAGCGGTGGTAATGGTTGGGGTGGTGTCGTGGCGAGGGCAGCAGAGGTGGTTTTTTTGTAGGTGGTGCGGTGCAGACGACGATGGTGGTGGTCGTTTTTGTTGTTGTTGGCGGTGGTTGTGGTTTTGGTTGTGGTAATGTGTGGAGGGGACAGGGGCGAGGGCGGTGTGGGATAGTGTTTGTAACCAATTATTTGGTTGATCTATGACCAAGTATTGGTGGTGAATCAGGATAGGGTGGGGTGTTTGGTGTATATGACCAACTATTTGGTTCAATGTGACTAATAATTATTAAACTGTGACATTAAAATTCGATAATTTGTGGCCAAGAAATTTGAAAATATGTGACCGATAAATAAATTGCGACCTATAATTTTTTTGATCTGTGACCAATGAATTAAACCATGACCTATAAATTTTTTGATTTGTGACCTCGAAATAATCTGTGGTCAATAAATAAATTGTGACATATAATTATGTACACGTGACCATTAATTGTATAATTGTGATTTTATTATATTTAAATAATAAATATTTTTAATTGATTACTAAATACCTGATTTTTGTATTTTTCAAATTTCAAACCTGAATTTTGAATTCTTCAAACTTAAACCCGATTTATGAATTCTTCCCTTTTGTTATTTTCTGAGCATGGGCTGGGTTTTTATCTGAGTTGGATTATCGTTGTGGGTTTGGGCTACTGTTAGCTGGGCTTTAGTTCTGATTTAGATTCTTTATTAAGCTTTATTATTATTTTGGATTTGGGATTGGTACGGGTATGGTTCAAGGGAAAAATTCATAAATAAGGTGTTTAATTTACACCAATTCAAAAATCATGTTTATAGTTTGAAAATTCAAAAATAGGGGGTTTTTTTTTTTAATTCTAATATAATATAATATAATAAAAACACCCCACATGCACCACCCCTACCGCTCCGGGGATTATTCCGGCGACCACTCTTCTCCGACGACTGCTCCGATTCCGGTGACTATTTCGACGACCATTCCGGCGACTATTCCAGCAATCATTCCGGTCACAGATTTATAATTTAATTAGTCACATATTATTTTTCAGTCACAAATAATAATTTTTATACGTCACAGATTATTTTACGATCACAGTTGAAAAATTTTATAGGTCACAGATTTTAAAATTAGTTGGTCACAGATCAAAATTTATAGGTCACACGGTCACATATTTCCAAATTAGTTGGTCACAGATTTTTTACGATCACAGATTATATAATTTTTAGGTCACAGATGACAAATGGTTGGTCACGGATAATATTTTCAGTCACAGATTACCTAATTTTAAGGTCACAAATTATATTTTTGGTCACAGAAAACCAAAATCATCAGATCCACCACCACCACCTCTGTACTATCGTCACGACCACTACCATCGCCTCACGACAACCACCACGACCAACATCACCACCACCAAAAACCACCAAATCCGACACCGCAGTTACAACCACAGAATCTTCGCCGCACAAAACACCACCACCACCCGCAGCCAACTTCACAACCACTAGTACCCAACCACCACCAACACCGTCTCCAATCTGACACTTACAAACATAAACAAAAAAAAAAAAAACCAAAAATTCGGCATCGCCACCGCCACCACAACCAGCATCAACACCACCACCGCACCTCGACGCAACACCACCAGCACAACTCCATTGCACACACACCCACAGTACACACACACCCAATCGCCACCTTACCGCCACACCACCTTAGAGCGATTGCCTGCAATTGCCATCACGACTGATGCATTGCCGTCGCAACTAATGGTTGATGAGCGATTGCCGTCTTAGCAACCTCGATGTTGAAGTGTCGCAGGCCGATGCAACACCTTCGTCCGGCCGGCCACTACAGCACCGCTTCAGGGAGTGATAGAGAGAGAGCGCTGCGAGAGAGACGAGAGATGAGAGAAACAGAGTGGAGAATTAGTGAATTAGGGTTGTGAATTAGGGCTTTTATTTACCTGATTTTTGAACAAATAAACATTAGACCTGAATTTTAAAAAGCAATATTTAAACCCCTTATTTTTTATAATTTCTCATGGTTCAATTTTGTTTTGGGTTGAGAATTGAGTTGGATTTTACTTGAGTTTGGGCTGGGTTATTGTTTGGCTTTTGGTCTGCGTTTTAGTTTGGGTTTGTGTAATATTTTGAGCTGGGGTTTAGATGGGCAAATTAGACTCAGTACCCTAAAAAATTAACAAAATCGATTAATACTCTATTAGTTAAGTAAAACATTTAATAATGTATTAATTACGTTCAAAACTGTCAAACAAATCCGGCTATGCGAAATTTCAATGACCTCTCCACAATAGTTTTCTTTTCCTCCTCTTTTCTTCTCTTCAATCCCAAAACTTTTCCACCTACCCACCCCACTACTCTCTGCTTGCTACTTACAAGGTTTGTCGATCTTACTTTCGCTTTAGAAAGTCCATTTTTTCTTTCTTTTTTGGTGTAATAATAATAATTTATAGAATATCATGTTTGATTTTAGCGATGAGTTGATAATTGGGAGCTATAAAATTCCATGGCTATGGATTCCGCTTCTTGTAATGATTCTGTCTACTCATGCTTGATTATTGAGATTGCTGCAGTCACAATCAATTTAGAGATTAATCTTATAGGTATGTTTGAAGGAAGTGTGGGTATTTTTCCCATTTCTTTTTCTGGTAATTTTTCTTTATGTTAATGATTTTGTTATGTATTCATAATTAGCATTTTTCTTCAAAATATGCATAAAGATGTGAATAGCTAGATTATGAGTTTATACTAATGCTCAAATTTCTTGCAAATATCAAAAATTCCATATCAGAAGTTGCACGGTGGACTTTTCGGCAGGGTACAGGATGGTTTTCGGTGGGATTGCACAAATTGCTGGTGCTTCAAATTTATCCCAATTGATAATGAGCAGTTTTTCTTCTACTATTCTGGAAGAGATTGGTTTTTTAGGGATGGAATCTTCTGTTAATAATGTTGAGTTTCCGGGGGTCATTAGAGAAGCTGGGACAATAAGTGAAGCTTGATCTTCATGACAATAAATTGTCAAGTGAAATTTCGAGTGTGAGTTATTTGTGGACGAAGTTAAATGAGTGGTGAAAAATGAATTTTTTGAGAAAATCCTATCGAAATTGGGGAAGTGTCTGTACTCAATTATATCGATTTATTTGGGATAGACTCTCTAGTAAATTCCCTGTTGAATTACAGAACTTGAAGTTGAAAGGCTTAATTTGACGAATAATCACCTCTATGGATCTATACCGTTCTAAGGTTTTTGATAGGCCTTTTGTCACATTTTTTTAGCGATTGTCATTTTTTTGGGGGATTTCTGTTACTTTTTTAATGTCACTTTTTTCGAATTTATGTCACTTTTTTTAGTGGTTGTCATTTTTTCTATCAATTTTTAAAAATTTCTGTAATTTTTTATTATTTGTTACTTTTTTTTAATTTTGTCACTTTTTAAGGGTTTGTCACATTTTTTCTTATATTCTGTCGCTTTTTTGAAGTTTTTGTCACTTTTTTTTTATTGTTTGTTACTTTTTTTTTAGTTTTTGTCACTTTTTTTAGGTTTTTGTCACTTTTTAAAAAGATAAAAAAAGTGAAATAATATATTATATTTTCCTAACATAATCAGCTTGTGGATTGGCCTAGACGTGCTGATTATTTTAAGATCGTGATTACTGGTGCTGCACAAATGGATAATGCTAATTTGATATTTGTCATTTTTTTTGAATTTGTCACTTTTTTAAGTTTGTATCACTTTTTGAAAGTGTCACTTTTTTTTTTTTTAGTTTTGTCACTTTTTTTGAGTTTGTGTAAAAAATGTGACAATTTTTATAAAAAAAGTGACATTGTGTCACATTTTCATTTTATACAGCATTTTTTACTTGCTAAAAACCCTTCATATTATTTTTCACTTTTTTGAGTGTATGTCGCTTTTTTTGAATTTTGTCACTTTTTTTGAGTTTGTAGTGACAATTTTTTATAAAAAAAGTGACATTGTGTCACTTTTTTATTTTACACAATATTTTTTACTTTCTAAAAATCTTTCACATGATTTTTCAAAACACTCCTACTTTTAAGGGCAATTTTGTAAGTACCCCGGTTTTGTTTGTGTTTGGGTTTACATCAGCCTGGGCAATGTTGTTCTGTTGGGCTTGGTTTTAGTTTGGACTCACTCATGACTGGATTTTTTTTTGGGTTTAGGTTTACAAGGCCTGCGTTTTTTCTTTATGTTACTATTTAGGCTTCGGCGGTTATTGTGTCGGTTTAGGATTTAGTTTGGGCTTGGATTCATGAAAGAATCAAACTTAAATGACAATTATATTTAACCTTATTTTAATTAAATTTACGTTCCTTAATCTTTTTCATTATAACATTTATATTCATAACAATTTTTTATATCTCTTATCCTCAAACCTTCTATTAATTAACATAGTTTGTATTTGATACCACTATTATGTCCAAAAGTCCGATTAAATGACTAAAAATAACTTATTTTTATTATATTTTTTGAAAAATAAATAAATAGAAACTATAGAAAGAACAAAAAAATATATTTCCCTCATTTCACCACAATTTTGATGTAAAATGTAATGTAGTAATCTTTACTCGTAAAACTAATTAAATAATTTATCCAATTTTATCCATTACTAACACTTATTATTTCATGGGGGCTCACCATGTTTCACTCACATATTGGGCCCCGCCACGTATTAAAAAAAATCATGCTTCATGTTGACCTCTGAAAATAATTCAACAGATGTCGGACACACTCACGTCAAATCAAGTACAATTCCAACGCGTTCCTAACGAAATGATGACGATAGCATAGAGAAGATGGAAGAGAGAAATACTTTATGGCGAAAGACAGAAATGTTCGAGTTCCAGCAAATGGAACAAAAGCAATCATGCTAACAACGATTACCCAATTGAAATCAAACTAATATATGTAATCACAAAAAGGAATATGTGAAATAATAGATACGATGTATATAGAAATTGTGTGTAGAAATTTATAACTCATAATCATGCCAAAAGAGATGGAAATTAAATCCAAATGTCTGTATATTTTCCTTCAAGGTTCAAGCGTGTGTTTCGAGTGTATGTTATTGCTTGTTTTCCAATCAATCATCCCCCTTAATTTAAAAATAGAACTTATTTATACTACATAGACCGTCGTGGTGATCGTTAGATCAAAATCATGTGGTCTTATCTACTTCATGGGGACATTACATCACTATCTATTCATACATTAATAGAAGATCAACCGCTCTATACAATAGAATAACACATTGACAAACTTTTATTATAAATGTTTCATCAATCACTTCAAAGAGATCTTCAAATCTTCTAAGTGAAATAGCATCAACTTGCGAGCTTCGAACGAATTGAGAGCCTTGGAGGAGTCATCTAAGTGAAGAGCCTCATCTCCATTCTTTACTTAGGCCGTTTCGTCTTGGAGATAGTGCTGAAGTCTGAACTTCGTCCTTGCAATGTAATAACTTCAGACTACAGTGTGAGAACTTTGACTTTGCTTGCTTCCATTGTGTTTTGATCACATGGGTCTTTATTTGACTTTCTTATTGACCTTAGCCTCGGAGGAGAGAAATAACACTTCACGTAAATAGGTCTCTTACATGGCACTCACACATGTGAGGTCCACGCATAATTTTTTTAAAATAATTATAGGACCCACCACATGAGTGACATGTTGAGCCCCTATAAATTAATTTCCTGTACGTGGAGATTAATTCTTTAAAAAAAATATGTATGAACCCAACATGTGTGAGTGCCTGTCAAGAACATGAAGCATGATTCATATATAAATGACTACCAAATGCTTATTCCATCTCCCGAACTAATTCCATCAATGATTCCACGCTTGTTAATGGTCCAGATGGACGTAAAACCTAATAACTCTACTTCAATTAAAAAAATTCAAAATCAGCTAGTGGTGGCAACGAGCCGAGCCCGGGCCGGGAAAAAAAAGCTCGGGCCGAGCCCGAGCTTTTTTGGACCGAGCTTTTTTTGGCCCGAGCCGAGCCGAGCCGGGCCCGGCCAAAAAAAATGAGGCTCGGCCCGAGCTTTTGGCCCGAGCCTTAGCGGGCCGAGCCGAGCCCGGGCCGAGCCGGCTCGGATTTTTTGGGGTTTTTTTTTTTTTCTTGTTTCTTTAGCTGCCTTTGCAGGCAAGCTGCCTGCAAAGGCAGCTTGCCTGCAGCAGCAAGCTGCTGCTGGCAGCATGTCTTCGCAGAGCGACAGGCTGCTGCTGCAGTGCAGCCTGTCGCTTTCAAAGCCGCAGCAGCTTGCTGCCTTGCAGCAGCTTGCTGCTGCTGTGCAAGCTGCAGGCAGCTGCCTGCAGCTTGCACAAGGCAGGCAGCTTGCTGCCTGCCTTCAAAAAAAAAAAATTTTTTTTTTTTTTTTTAATGGAGGCTCGCCCGGGCCACGGGCCGGCCCGGGCTCGAGCCGACTCCCCAAAGTGGGGCTCGGCTCGAGCCTGGGCTCGGTTCCACCGAGCCCGAGCCGGGCCCGGCTCGGGCTTTTTCCGAGCCGAGCCGGGGCCGTCCGAGCCTCCGAGCTTTTTTGCCACCGCTAAAATCATCCAAATTTCTTTCACCTCTTAGAACTACCACCCAGAAATAAATCTCATTCCACTCTAATCGAATCCAAACTTGAGAATGAACTGATTTGCCTCTGTTCAACTATATCGATTGAAATCCCCCAAAAACCGCCTAAGGGAGTGGAGGGAGATGATACATTTTTCCCTTTTTCTTTCGATATATATATATATATAATGAGCACCGGTGCTCATCTTATCCTAAATTGGCACATTAATTCATTGTTCAAAATGTCTCAAACTCGTCCATTATGAGCAGAGTTATGAAAAACGTTTCTACAGCTTGGATTCATAACAATTTCTTGTAATCTAGTGAAAAAATACATCAAAATAGAATGCACCGCTCTGATACACATAATGGTGTTTCTTACCCGATTCAGGCTCAAATTCCAAGCACAAAAACAATTTTTAATTGAGTTTGAACAATCAAAAAAACATAAATTCAAATCAAAACAAAAGGATCGTCGTTAAAAAAATAGTCCAAAAAATTATAAAAAATAGTTCATAATCCCCTTTTAGAGATGAACTATGAAAAACAAATATCAAAATCCTTAGATCGAAACAAAATATGGAAAACCTAGAGTTGAAATTAAAGAAAGAGAAGGCGCTCAGAATTTGTTAGAATGGTTTAGAGAGTTTATCCTCATAATAATCAGATTAACGAGATCATTTACTAACCTCATCACTGCGCCTTCTCTTTTACAAATGAATTCGTATAAATATCATGTGTGCCAGTGTGAATTAACAGTGTTTTCGAAAATGCACATCGCTCGCCAGAAGCCCTTTCGGCGTCGGCGCTCCCAGATTAGGGTTTCGACCCATCACATTTATAAGCAAGACTGTGCTGGTAATTCGATGGAATGTTTGCACAAATGGTCCCCAATCTATGAATTCTCTGCGGAAAATGAGCCTGTCTTTTCGTTCTTTGCAGTGACGTTAGCATCTCAAACTTTGGTGCATTGGTGGTCATTTCTGTCATGTGCCATATAGTTAACCATTTAAAAGTTAAAACTATTTTTATTAAAAAGACAACCATATTCTGTTTTAATTAAAATAAAATAGAAAAAAACAAAGAAATTTTTTTTCCATCATCTTCTCCCGAGCCCCTTAAATGAATATATAATTTCTAAATCATCGATATGATATGTCATTACTAGAACTAATATCAACACGTGAAGACCTCGCAACATTCAAAAATAGAGGGGAGCAACATCAGAAATAATTCTTCTTAATATACATTATTCCTATATCTAAATAAAGAAAGAAAATATTAGGATTTAGAAATGAACACGTTGAGATCTAAGAAAAATATTAGTAACTTTCATATGAATATTACCTCGTGTTCAACAAGAGTCGAGTTGGGACTCTATGGAATCACAATCGAGACTGAATTGGACCAATTAAAATTGTGCCAGTTCGTTTTTAAATCTATCCAGAAGAAAGAAAGCGCTACACCACATTACCATATTGCAAAAATCATGGACACGCCACAATTTCTTTATTGAGTTATTCGGGTTAAATATATCATTTGTCATTGAATTTTCTCATATATATATATATATATATATATATATATCCCAACCAGTATTGAACTTTAAAATATTTTCGAGTTGTCACTGAACTTTCTCAAATGTTCTCCAATCACCATCGAACTATAAATGCTCTCTAAATTGTCGCTAATTTTACTAAAATGTTATCCAATCCATCACTCTATCGCTTGTAGTTTTAAAGTTAAGGAACCCATGATATGGAAGATGGAATGACGGATGGGAAAACGTTTTAAAAGTTCATCAAGTCCGTTAAATTTTGAAACAGCAAGTGCAGAGTGGCTAATAAGATAGTTTTAGTAAGTTCAGTGGTAACTCGAAAAGTTTTTAAAGTTCAAAAATAATTAAGAGACATTTGAGAAAGTACATTGACAACTTGAAGATGTTTTAAAATTCAATAACAATTGAGATATATTTGAGAAAGTGACCGCAATTTCTGACGCGATGAAGGAATATAATAGCGTAAGATCCAACCCTTTTCATCTAAGGGGTAGTGGTCGTTAGTATATTTAACTCGGGTTACTCCCACCTTTCTTTCACCATAAATTGGATTTTTAAAAAAAAAACATTGAAACTGATTTTATTTCATCAATCATAATTTTCTCTCTGGATCTATAATTGACTAAAACAATCTAATATATACATTATTAGACATTTTACAATCAAGAAAATCTCATCAATTTGAACATTCTTGCCTAAAAAATAATATTTATAATGCATACAACTTTAGTTGGGTGGTTTATGCATAGCTCTCTATTAATTAGCAGGGTTTTTTTTTTTTAAACTCATTTTGACCTTGTTCTTGATCTAACTCGAGACATGGTATGCTTATATACTTTTCGACTCATTTACAAAAAATCAATTCACGGAAAGTTTAAAGTATTATACAAGGGAGGGAGTAACGAATTCAAGAATTTGAAGTTATAAAGGTATAACTAGGGGTGACATATTGTGTACTCGAGACACGGATAAAATTAACACACTCACAAATAATAAAGGAATACATACTAGTGATCTCCATATATATTAGGCATGTTTGATGGGCATTAAATTACATGAAACTAGGAATTTCTTTTCCATTTCCCACCATATATCATGTTTGATGAGCCAAAAGTTGAGGAGATTTTCTTTTCTTGCTCCTTGCTCACGCGCCTGATTTTCCTCTTTTTTTGGGGAAAATCAATTCCCACCAATTTTGTTGGAATTAATTTTTGAGTTGATTGCCTTTTTTTTCTTTTTTTGGCAATGGAAATAAATTTCATAACAAATTGTAAAAAAAAAAAAAAACACTTTAATAGACAATTTCCATTTAAAACAAAATCAAACGAACACTAAATTTTGATAAAAAAATGATTTTTTAGGAAATTGTTTTTTCCTTTTTTTTTTTTTTACTCTTTGACAATGGAAACAAATTTTATAACCAATTGTGGAAAAATTATCACTTTAATGAACAATTTTCATGTAAAATAAAGCCAAACGAACACAAAATTTTAAAATTTTCTAGGTGGAAAATTATACCAATTAAACACACTTAATTTTAAAATTTTCCGGAGCGGGGATTGCGTCAAGGCCATTGTTCTAAAAAAGGGGAAACACGCTGCCTAGGCGCGACGTGCGACCAAAACGCATCGAATTCGGGAAATGAGGGAAAAATGCGTTTTCCAACTAAAATGCGCGCCTTAGTCCGTCTAATCTCCCCCCTCCTCCCTTTTTTTTAAATCTGTTTTTTTATATATTAAAAAATCTATTTTTTTTATATAAAAATATATTTAATGCCTTAAAAATACGAAACGGTTTTATAACGCTTATTTTTCGCATTGACACGCCTAAACTTGTGATTCTTGATTCTCGATCTCAACGCTTCGCAACGCATTACGCATTTTAGAACACTGGTCAAGGCTGCCCTTTATCGCCATATTTATTCATTCTTTGTTTGGAAGGATTATCATCTCTTATTCGTTCAAAAGAGGTCTCAGGTGCTATCCATGGCTGTAAAATTGCAAAGACTGCCCCTCCTATTACTCATCTTTTCTTTGTGGATGATAGTTTGTTGTTTTTTCGAGCAAATACAAGGGAATGTGATGAAATTAAGGAGCTTCTACGCATATACGAAATAGAATCTGGCCAATCCATCAACTATCAGAAATCTACTTTATTTTTCAGCAACGATGTTGATCCTGTTAGGCAGATTGCTATTCGCTCTAATTTGGGTATCCAGGCATTCCAAGGTCATGACAAATACCTTGGTTTGCCATCTATTATTGGAAGAAAGAAAAGAGAAGTGTTCTCTTTCATTAAAGATCGGGTTTGGCAACGAGTGCAAGGATGGAAAGAGAAGTGCCTATCTAGAGCGGGAAAAGAGATCCTTATCAAGACCGTCGCCCAAGCTGTCCCTAATTTCGTTATGAGTGTGTTCTTGATCCCTACTCAACTTTGTGAAGAACTCGAGAGAATCATGAACAAATTTTGGTGGCAATCTAATCAAGGGAGAAAAAGAGGCATCAATTGGACTGCGTGGGATAAACTTTGCCTTCCAAATCTAAAGGTGGCATGGGATTCAAGAAACTGCATGAAACTAATCTAGCTCTACTTGGGAAGACTGGTTGGAAGCTACTTACACAGCCCACATCTTTGGTTGCTCAGATTTATAAGGCACGCTATTTTTCTACATCATCATTTTTGGAAGCTAACATTGGCTATAGGCCAAGCTATAAATTGCTGCTCAATCTGCTTTCAAAAATGGTTGTAGATTCCGAGTGGGAAATGGTTCATCGATTAGAATATGGCACAATCCTTGGCTTCCTAACCCCAATCAAGGTTTTGTAACTTCAGAACCAAGACCTGGGAGAGAAGATGCCACTGTGAATCAACTTTTCATAGCAGGTGAGAATAGTTGGGATTATAACCTTCTTGCTGATCTTTTCAACGAGGTAGATCGTGGCCAGATCACGAAAATCCCCTTAACAGCACGTGGGAGGGAAGATCAAATGTACTGGATTCATGACAAAAAGGGCGTTTACACAGTCAGAAGAGGATATAAGTTGCTGATGGGGAATTCTTTCATACATTCTCATACTGCCATAGAGAGCTTTTGGAATAAATTTTGGAGATATAAAATTCCAGCGAAGGTTCGAAATTTACTCTGGAGGGCATTACAAAATGTTCTTCCAACAGTTGATCAGCTGAGGGCTAAAAGAGTCAATATTGAAAGTCACTGCCCGGTTTGTTTGATGTACGAAGAATCTGTTCTCCATGTTTTTGTCTCTTGTGAATTTGCCCAAAAAGTTTGGGAGGCAGTTGGAGTAGCCAGTTCATCTCTCTTGGTTGCAAACTTCAAAGAATGGCTCGTAGATATCCTTAAAAATCATCACCAAGAACAGTAGATTATCACTGCTATTTGTTGGGCCATCTGGATGAACCGAAATGAAACCGTTTGGAATGCTAAGTCGTTTGCAGTGCTTAAAGTGGTGTCTTTTGCAAAAAATTTCCTCCAGCAATAGCGTGTTGCTAACCATTCCTTACCAAAAATCACAGCTAATTCCAGCAGACCGGAGAATGATACGTGGAAACCACCTACTACAGGTTCCTTTAAATTAAATATTGATGCAGTCATCTTTGAAAACCAAAGGAAGGCTGGGCTCGGCCTTGTTATTAGGAACTATTTGGGGTCATTTATTGCTGCCAGAGTTGTTCCTGTACAAGCATTGTTGATCCACCTTTAGCCGAGACTTTGGAGGTTCGGGAGGCCCTTTCTTGGATTAAAGCTAAATTTCATGAGGTCCAAACCATTGAAATGGATGCCCTTCTGGTTTATAATGCTCTACAGAATGATGAAGAGGACAATTCTTACTTTGGTATTCTTATTGACGAGTGCCATCTTTTTGCTAGAGAATTATCAAATCTCAAATTCAGCTGGGTTCAGAGATCGGCTAACAAACTAGCTCACACGCTTGCTAAGGCCGCTAGCTCATTACATGTTAATGTTGAATGGTCTTATTTTCCGCCTTTGTTTATTTCAAATGTACTGTTTGCCGATTTGATAAATGAATAACTTTATTTCCCTCAAAAAAAAAAAAATTAACAATTCTCTACAAAATAATTTATAGGCAATTATTTTCTCTGGAATTCATTTTCTTTTCACTCATTTTTCATTCTTGCAATCAAACAGACCCTTAATTATTATTATTGCTGAATTCAAGATTATAACCATGGATAAAATATTTAATGTGAAAGAAACGACATTAATTTGAACAAGAAAGTTAATAGTATTACTTCCGTTTCACGGTAAGAAGATAATAAACTTAAGCTTTAATTGTGTCATTTGCAAGCTAATGACTTGGTTCATCTTCCTCGTTTACATCCATTTGATCAGTATATATTTTTAATAAACAGAAATTTTTGACCATTAATTAGTTATTAATTAAACATAAATATAATAAAAACGACATCCGCTTCTGCAGGATAATGGTTAAGCAACTTCTTGAATATCAGTTACGATAGGCGGCTAGGAATGAAAAGTCATCAACTTGAGTAATTTTCACTCTTTGCATTCCACCAACTGCGAAAATGCATTCATAAAATATTAAACTCGACTCGTTAGCTCGTTTTAAAAGTGACAAAGACTTCTGTTTCTACTTATAAAAAAGTTTTTTGAGGAAGTTATCTTAAATTACTAGGTGCAAGCAACGTGCAATGCACGTTTGCCTAGTTTATATTTAATAGTTTTGTTTAAGAATTAATTTGTTATTAATAAAGATGTAATTTTTTTGGTTAATTAAATAATTAATAATGTAATGTTTATGTAATTGATAAATAATTAGATGTGTGATATTGATGTTGTAATGTAAGTTGGTGAGATCGAAGAAAATAAGCAAGAGTTGACAAATTTGGAGAAATTGCTAAATTGTAAGGGATCCAAAGTTCGGGGACTAAAATGTAAATACTTAAAAGTTGTGCCGAACCTCACGATGAAGATTTGAGAGTGCTCAGAGTCAATTGGATAAAGAAAGACGTCAATGGAATCAAATTTAGTCAAAAGATAATCACAAATCAATTTACAACCGAAAAGTTATGCTCCGATATTTTAGTCTTATATTGAGACCTATTTTTGGCATAGAAAGTGATCGAATTGGAGAATGATGTTTGAATCAAAGTTGTAGTCAGATGAGTTAGCTTTCCAACGCATTTTGAATCCCCTCCATCGGACATCAGAATACAAAGTTATGATAAAAACACTGAAAGAAGGTGTAGCTGCCTGTTTAAAACAAGAAATTCCGTTACATAATCCGTTAAAACAACAAATTCCGTTAATTTTTCCGTTAAAATAAGAAATTCCGTTACATAACCACTTTTAATATATAGAAGATCTTCTGGTGAGAATCATTTATTCATTCAAACATATTTAAAAGCAACTTCTTAGACACGAAGAGCTTTTGATTTTTCAGAAGCGATGCCAATCGAATCGTTTTCAAATAAGAGACGGGCAAAGTTTAAAGCATGTCTGAGGCTCTGAGCATTGTGCATTTTCAAAACAATCATTTATTTACTTGTGTTGTGGCGGCACCGCCGCCAGCAAGTGCTGATACATTCCTACGTGAAGTTCACCAACTTAGATTAAATCACAAGTAATCGGCCACCAATTTCGTTGACGATATCTGAGGATCTACTTGTATATATAGTAAGCCTACAACCTTAAGAAAGTCAAATAATCCAATTACCTGTCACACCCTTCCTTCATAAGTTCAGAAACTCATTTTTCTAATCGTCAAAAAGAATTCACCCTTGCAAAAAAAGGCGCATGGGGCCTAAATCATTGAAAATTTATGGTTGTGCTATGCTAATGGCGAAGATTTTTTGTTGTTTGATCATGGCAAACTCAAGGACCACTGGTCATCAAGACATGTCCACTGCCATTCTTATTAGGGTTGATCAGTCTGGCAAAGGAGACTTTACAAAAATACAGGATGCTATTGACTCCGTTCCATCGAACAATTCAGCGTTAGTTTTTATCTGGGTCAAGCCTGGAACATACAGGTTTGTTCTAAATTCCATTACTCGATAGTCATAGTAATGGTGCATGAACAACCCATTTTTCTTTTTTTATTTTCTTGACGAAACGATCAGTCAAACTTAAACGATATTATCAGGTTGATTTGGTCCTCTAAGGACCGCCCATGTTTTGATTTCAAGTGGAATAGGGTCTCCAGTGCACATGTAGTTTCCTCTCCATCCACTACTATCCAATCTTTCGTATTAAACATGTCATTAACTCGTTTTTTTCATTTTAATAATTGTTATTCTCGAGCAGAGAAAAGATTGTTGTGCCTGCTGATAAGCCCTTCATTACATTGAGTGGAACTCTTGCCTCGACCACTGTGATAACTTGGAATGACGGTGGAGATGTACTTTCTAACTCACCAACAATCAAAGTATCGGCTTCCGATTTTGTTGGACGATATTTAACATTTCAGGTACTCCAAAAATTTAAAGAGTGGTGCTATGTGTACACACACTTTTTTACACAATGTTTTACACCTCCCTCACATGGAGGGGGGCCCACGGTTATTTTATTATGTGTGGGGCCCCCTCCATGTGAGGGGGGTGTAAAACATTGTGTAAAAAATTGTGTACACATAGCTTTATTCAAATTTAAAATCTATCAAAAATTCTATTGGTGATTGCCAATTAATTTCGTGATCCAATCGACGATGGATTATTTACAGAATACATATGGAAAAAAAGGCAAAGGTGTTGCATTGAGTGTTATTGGAGATAGAGCTGCATTCTATGGTTGCAGAATCCTCTCCTATCAAGATACTCTACTAGATGATGCAGGTCGACACTACTACAAAAATTGTTACATCGAAGGAGCTACTGATTTCATATTTGGAAATGCAGCCTCTCTTTTCGAAGTGAGTTATCAAAAAAACTTAGTCCGTTTGGCATGACTTTTGAAAATCAAAAGTACTATGTCTTACTGGAAAATCTTTTAGAGCAAGGTGACGTAAGGTAGCTTCATCAAAAAACTCTTCGTAGATGAAGCAAAAGCAAAAGCAGAAACTCAACCAAACGAACCCTTATTCATGTTCAATCTAATGTACCAAATGTATGTTAAGGTGATATTTGATTATTATTTTTTCGTGTAAGGACAGAGGTGCCGTCTTCATTCAATTTCGGGCGGAAATGGAGCCATCACTGCACAAAAAAGAGAGTTTCCAACTGAGAATACTGGCTTTGTGTTCTTAGGTTGTAAAATAACTGGAAATGGAAATGGAAGCGCTCTACTCGGAAGACCATGGGGTTCCTATTCGAGGGTCGTGTTTGCCCTGTCGTACATGTCTAGTGTTGTACAGTCGGAAGGATGGAATGATTGGGGAGACCAAAACAAGCAAAGGTACATATCACGATCTATTTTTTATATTTTACTTAATGAAACTTACTTCTCTACTCTGGTATCATATGACAGTTCAGTATATTATGGTGAATACAAGTGTTACGGTCCGGGGGCTAATAGAGCAAAAAGGGTAAATTGGTCACATAATTTATCAAATGAGGAGGCTTCTCTATTCCTGAACAAGAACATGATTGGAGGGAGAGGTTGGCTAAGACCCGCACCAACTCGGTTTAAAAGGGGCTCAACCATCCTTAAGAAACCAAATTGAGAAATTTGAATCTTTATTTCGGAAAAATTGAAATAATTTTCTCTCTATCATACGTTATTTGTGTATATACCTTCTATAGCAATATAACCATTTCTATTACTCAAGACTTATGAAAACAGATTGTATATAATATGTTTATAAACTCGGAATTATTTAACTTTGTGATCCTCGCTTTCTTGGACCGTCTCTTGACCATGATTGATTGTCCTTGGAGAACAATACGTCCGTCCATATTTGATTTAACTTAAATAGTTGATTAATATCTAAACCAAAATCAAAAATTAATTCTAACAACACATTTCATAACATCACCAACTTTTATCAAATTTTCAACCTTAAAATCGATTGAAAATTTGATTGGTGACTACATCAAACAGGGACTATCTTTAATTCCTGCATTAAAGCAGAGGAAGTATATCTCTAATTACTATATTGCTCCAAGTGGTCCCACAAAAGAATCATTTCGCATATTGATATAGACATTACTACACAATGAACAAACATCCCACATCGTTTCGGTTATTATGTATCTATTGTCATCGAGTTTGATATGGTCATTATCAAAATCTTCCAGTAACAAACATCAAGGTCAACATTGTACACCGTCTCCAGACGGTAAAAGGATTTTTTTTTTTTTTCTTTTGCTGCAACGCAAAGTAGGGCCAGGGATGGCAGTGATCTCCATCAGGTCCTAATTAAGTACAAGATTCAATCTTATGCAAGCATGAAACAGATTGGCAATCACAAAAGAATCTTCCACAAAGTGTCAAAAAATGTTTTCTGCACTTTTCTCCTGCATACAATTTGGCAACGAAAATAACGGCGCACAATTGAACTATAATTCTTCTAACTCCGTGTTCAGGTCCATTCTAAACTTCTATAAATACAAATATCATTAACTAAAATCTGCAAAGCCAGTGCTGGTTTCTCGTACGGCCCCCTCCTATTACTCCCATCAACTAAATTTCTCTGCATTCAATTTAGTTTTAACCAGGAGAACTTCAGTCTGCTCGGGAGCTGCTGGGGCTAGCAGAAGCTTTCTTCCCACTGTACTTCTGTTACAAAGCAAAAAATAAACATTTAAACTTAAAAAGGAGCGCATAGTTTGAAGGATTGATTAGTAATGATAACCAGTCCAGCGTATCCAGTGTTTGGTTGCATTTCATGAAATCTAGATTACAGGTCCACCCAAATATCCAACAACTCCATGACCCAAACGAGACCTTAAGAAACTCTTAAAGCAGTCTAACTAGTAAGCCTGAACAACTAATAGGCTACAAGAAGTTTTATATCAAATAAGTATGGGGTCAACTATATAAATCGTTTTCCATTCTGTTTGGTGGATTGCTGCCTCAAGTACTAACAAGCTACACTAACAGTCATAAAAAGGACCTATTTCTAGCAACAGCATTAGTGATATTTGAAGGAGCTCACCTGCTTTCCAATACTGAATGGGATGTATCTGTACTTGATCATATGCATAATTTGGCGCTTCATTGTAAGTACAAAAAGAACAATCCAGTAGCACAACAATATTGGCCAAAAGACAGGTACATCAAAGGCCGAAAAAAAGGTCATAAAAAATGCTACACAGAAAGCCTTGGTGATGGCATACCTGAACCATAAAAATAAGAAACATTATGACCATCACTCGTGGGATTCCTTAAATGAGTATTCAAGGATATAAGATATTAACATGATTATATTAAACAGCAAGTTTACGGGTTCAATGTGCAGAAAGCACCCCAAAAGCTTTACAGCAGTGGCCAGTAACTAAATTTTATTAAAGGAAACTAGAGCACTTAATAATCTTGCTATAAAAAATTAGTGAATAATGTAACTTCGAGGAAAGAATTTGAAAGTGAAACAGCAATTTGTTACATAATATATGGGAGGTATGGAGCTATCTAGCATGGAAAAAGAAAAGGACCGAGAAACTCAATCCAGATCTGGATATTGGACATGACTAGAGTAGAAGATGCCATTAGCAGGTGCTCTATAGGCCATTTCAAAAGAATAGAAATAGAGTCCACCATGTTTAGACGAAAACATTATTCATGATGTCAGCAATAGATTTTCAAGAAAGTCCCAGGAATGAAATACTACATTTAAAAAAAATGAGAAAAAGCACGTAGAAAGCTCCCGTTCATAATTTGACCATTAACAAAACCACCACTCATAAGACATTGACTACAGAGATGATTTACCACAACGCAAAGGCAACAAGGACAATAATAAATCAAATAAGAGCAGATGTTGAGATTTTCTCTAGTTGAGCGAGGAAATGCCCCATTGTGGTTGCACTCCATTGCCATCTCAAAAAACTTAATTTTATAGATGAGTAGTAAAGCAAAAGTCACAAGCATACCACAATAATTGCAGGACATTAATATCAGATTAGAGTCAAGCCTCATGGTGACAGAATAATAGAAAAACAATCTAAAAAAATGCTATAAATAATACCAGAATTTAAACTCTGGGAGGCGGCGAATGAAAGGCTTGAATTCATCTGAACCCTTAGTGGGCAACGTAGGTCCATCCGAAGGTTCAAGCTCAGGGTCAACAAGAGGGGACAAAAAGCCAATGAGCAAATTCAGGATATAGATCCCCAATCCATACACAATAATGTAAAACCCTTGAGCATAGAAGATCCGCAAGGCAAAAACAAATACTAAAATGGCAGTTCCAATCCACCGATAAAGAGCATGTGGGGTAGATTTATCTAAATAGTACTGGAAAAGCTTTGACGCTTCATGTCTACGTTGGTTCAGTGCTGCCGCTGCTGCTGAGGAGCCATCCCCTCCAACACCCTCCATTAAAAATCAATCAACTTCAAAATCCTACAACTATAAAGAAAAAACACTTGAATCAAATGATCACCCAGTGTTTCACAAATCACAAAGGCCAAACCTATACATGCAAACTTGGCACGAAAATGCAGACTGAGAAATAAAGCAGCCGGGAATCTTGAAACTATTTAGCCTTTCAAGTGAGAATGAGGAAAATGAACCAGATTTTTCCACAATAAACAATGACGGAGGCTCAATTTCTAAAGCAAAAGAAACCCTAAAACTAAAATTGAACGACGATCAGAAGCAGATCTGATAATGGTCGATGCACAAATTAAAAAACATAATCCATAAATTAATTGCAATATAGTCATGCATTGAAGCGAATAATATCTATAAATATCTAACGAAGAAAAATAGAAAATCGTGGAAATAGGTTAACCTTCAGCGAAAATGTAGCAGGAGGAGGAGAATGAATTTTCGGGATTTGGGGGACGAAAATATGTATGGGTCTGTTTGGGAGGCGGCGTTGAAATGCCACCGATTTGACTGAAATCTATTCCACAAAACAAACAGGCGTGTCAGGGAAATATAATCTGGGTTAATTTCACTTCTGGTCGCTCTACTTTGATTGGAGCTGTATCCGGCTCACTCGTCTTTAGTTTGATGCAACCAGATCATCTACTAAAAATCTAATTTTTAATCATCACCAACTGGGCTAGATTTGTAATGTGCGTGGAATATTTTAACACTTCGAGTCGAATGCACATGGATAGAATGAGAAAAGAGAGGTTGTAATGGTGAGCCCGTTGTCGAATGGATATGGATAGAAAACAAAAAACTAGTAATTCAGTACGAGTGGATAGACGTCGTACATTGAGAGTTCTCATTTTGTGTAAGGAGAAGTTGAAAGGGTGAAAAAAAAAATATTGTATTATGAATTTTTTCATCTAATAAAGTGTCATTCTCTTGTGGTTGTTTGAGATT
The DNA here is from genome assembly GCA_035079005.1 of Fraxinus americana. Taxonomy (NCBI): domain Eukaryota; kingdom Viridiplantae; phylum Streptophyta; class Magnoliopsida; order Lamiales; family Oleaceae; genus Fraxinus; species Fraxinus americana. Next base: position 9,690,594 of record CM068714.1, read on the forward strand.
TGCTAAACCCCATTAAATTCGTATGTTTCTCTAAGTCATTTTGAATTTATTTTTATTTTTTTGTTTATGTTGCGCGTTTGATTGGATTATTCCCCCAACATGAATATCTTTACCACCTAGACTGATGTCGAACATCACTTATGTTGAATAACATTGTTCTATTGCAAGAGACATCTATTGAAGGACTCATAAAGCTCTTTTCAAGCATTTCAAACCCACAAGTTTGTTAATATGAATCAATCAATATAAAGTTGGTATCAAGGGTTTACAAAGCTCTATTTAGACAATTGGTCCTCACGTTTTGTCCTATTGCTGAATACAATGAATAATATGTACATGAACCACATTGGACGAATCAAAAGGGTTCATTTGACAAGATTTTTACTTCTTATAAAAATGCTTTCTTATATCTGTTTCTGTTAGCCAAAATATTACATATTAAATAATTTTATTAAATACATTAAAAAAATAGAATGAGCAATCTAAAATTACAGGAAATAACAAAAGAGCGAATGAACTTTAAAATCGAGACATGCGTAAATACGGTTTCCTTAAAACAGATTCGCCACATCACCTGGGTGCTTGAGGTTTAGTTCGAGCGTCTGTTTCCTAGAATACAATAGAAAATCAGTAGAGTCTGAGCATTGTAGATGCTATTCCGGCTAACCGACTTAATATCTAAACATTATCACCGCCAAGACCTTGATGAAAGTGAAAATTATGTATGCAGATATGAGATAAAATTTTATGTAGAGAAGAGAAATTTTCATGTCTGTAGGTGAGGAAGATGAATAAATAAATAGGCTGTAATAAAGATTTAACATGCAGGAGTTAGTCAATGACCACCATTAAACTGATTGTTCATCTATCCATTAACACGACATAATCACATAAATCAATTGAGTTGGTTTATGCTTGGAAAAGCATTGTTGTTCTATGCGATGACATTGATCGAATTGTGTGCGATCAATTTAAATCTAGTTGGATTGAATTACATTGTATGTAATTTCAATTGAAATAAATTGTGGATTGACGACCACTATTTTGAAAGTACTTAAACTTTCACGAAGTATTCGAATATGGACATTATCTATTTAATAAATGAATTAAACTATGAAAGAGTTGATAAACTCTATGTTCAAGTATAATCCAAAAATGTGGGGGTTAATATTAATGTTTGTAAACTTATATGAAAAGTTCAAAACTTGTGAATACAACTTTATTAGATTACATATGCATTCCTAATCGAGGAATTGTGGGGGTAACTTAGTTTAAACGTTACATTTCCCTATACCTTATAGCAGGGCTGTCCCTGAAAATTGAGGCCCTAAACTAAAAATTATCATTAGGCCTCTACAAATATTTTTTTACGAGCGTATTAGCAACAAGCATGGTCAAATTAAACAATCTTTCATGATGGTAAACATTAGACCTATGGTACTCGCTCACCATTTGATTCATTCAACAATCAATTTTCATTTTCAAGAAGAAAATAAATCATATCTACCCATTAAATTAAAATATTTTATGATATACTAAAAAAAATTTATATATCATATATAATACGTATTATATAAATAACACAAAAATATCTTAATGTAACTAATTAGTCTTCTTGAAATTCCTACATTTCTTAATTCTTTAAATAGCCCGTTAATTAGTTTTGAAATGTTCCAATAATCAAGCTAATTTATGTTATTTTCCTTTATTAAAAATTATTTATCTTCCTTTAAAAACTAAATGTACTTTCAGAATAAAACAAGATGGATAGTAAAATTTATATTAGTACCATGTGTAATTTGTACATTTCATAAGGGATAATTGTTTTGGGCTTTAAAAAAAAAAAAATTGAGGCCCCCTTATACCTTGAGGCCCAAGGCCATTGTATCAATGGCCTTGGGCCAAAACCAGGCCCGCCTTATAGTCATAGAAAAATGTCTATGAAGTGAAAATGTAGAAAAATCCTTATATAAATATAAAGATAATATGCATTAAGTCTAAAGTGGATAAAATGGATTGAAAACCAATTATGGCTTTTGTTTGGATATGCAAGAATAATTGAAATATTTGAAAAATATTCAAAAAGTTGAAATGCATTATAATGTTAAATACCCATAATTCTGAAAAATATGATTGACTAGTGTAGTGTTTGATAGAAATCCTCCAAAGATAAAGCTTTAAATAAAGATAGTGAGAAGCATGTAGTTTCGTAAGAGGATTTCTTAGTGGATGAAAATTTGTATATATTAAATAAATTGATCGTTTTTTGGCTATATTTGATGAGATACTAAGCCATCTGTAATTAAAAGTTTAGACATACGAGTCTAAGACATGGCTGCATAAGAAAATTTAGGAATGACAAAAAAACTTGACAAACCCGATTCCCGGGGGCCCCGCCTCGAACGGAGCGGGATAACCCTCTTAATCGGGTATTCGAGACGAGGACGGGTAACCGGCACCCCACCCCGCCCCATTTAATTTTATTTTTTTTAGAATTCAATACTTTAAATGAAAAATTTCATGCAATTTCTTTAGTTCTAATAGAAAATTACAACTAAAATTATTTGTCTAAATCTAATAAATGTAGGCAATAAAAATAAATTATCAAAAATTAAAAAAAAAATTAAACGGGATTTTAAACGGGGCAAGAACCCCGCCCTGCCCCGCCTCGCCTTAAACGGGTTAGGAGGCGGGGATGGGGTGGAGAATTACTTAAACCAAAGATCCACCAATGATAGCAATCCTACATGTTATTACTTAACAAAGTAATTCACAAGTTCAAAGGGTTACAACAAGTCATTTGATGTGTGGATAGTTTCAGCATTATAAAATTCGCAATAATCCTATCCTAATTATATAATGCTGTTTATTATTTAAGTGAGAGTTGAGCTTTAACCTCTTAATGAATTTTAATATGAGGTATAAGTATTTCTAAAAAGTAACAAAGACACTGGAAGAACTTCACCTAGATGAACTTCGAGGTAGTACCGCCTCAATAGAAAGTTAGAGTTACTCTCTTAAAAATTTGTTGAAAAAGATGAGTGCAAGACCATATTAGCGCTAAGCTAGTTGAGAAACTTGAAAACGCGAATACTTGTGTGTGTGTTCTTACCGATATTGTCGTATTGAATAATTGGTTCAAAGCTTTCGTGCTACCTTTAATTTCGACTTTACTTTGTTTCAATTACACCATTGTTAGATTCAAATCGAAAGATACATAATCCTTATGCATAAGTATTGTACATTTTGAATATGTAATTTTATTGAATTTTGAACAAATGAGAATTGTTGAAATTATTGTTCAAAATCAATAGAAAATGATTTGAAATGAAATGTGGATTTGGAAGCCAAAAGTTTGCATTATGCGACCGCATAGTCCAAGAGGAATGCGATTGCATGTATACATGCAGGGTTTTCAGGCCCTAAAATTGAGTCTTCTATGCGACTGCATATAATGGATCTATGTAGTCGCATATGTTTAAAAAATAGTCGTTGGGCTGACTTTCTTATTTGGATTTTTGGTGGAACGAACTTTTCACGAATATTTGACATCATTTCGTGGGTGTTGATTGAGAACTATATGTCTCATGATCAAAACAAATTACATTAAAAATAAAAATCATTATTGAAATCATTTGAAATTACATTCCATTCCAAAATAGAAAAGATAAAATTCTTTTCATTCGTTTTCAAATTCCTCGTGTTCTTGATGTTTTGACAGAAAACACTAAGTGTTTTTCTATTACAAAGTTTGATAAATCCTATAAACCATTTGCTTAAAAAATCCTTTTAAGCACCAAATTTCAATCCTAGAGGGGAAAAATATCGTTTGAGGACAACAATATAATTATCGTGTTTAGGCCTTTTGATTTTTCTTTGATGATCCTGATTATTTGTTTCTGATTTCTTCGACAAGCCCTTCAAGTGAAAGATCAATATTTTCCTACAAAAGAGACGCAATAGTGGGTCATGAATAAAGTTACCTTGACAAAAGAATTTGTCGGAATGATCAACATCATTATATGTGACAGTAAATGATTGAATTAAAAAATTGACTGTATTTTAAATTGTCCAATGATAAAATATTATGTTAAGATATTAAGATGTATGAACACCCTCAATAATTGATAGTCACCCTCGAGTCTATCTTCGTCTTCCACGGGAATTTTTTTTTTTTAAAAAAATGAAGTGCTATATTTAAAGGATTTTGCTACTTGTACATAAAAATGTGCATAGTAAATTTTCCATTAGTCAATGATGAAAGAATCATTTAAAATAGTATCAAGATGCAATAGAGCAGACCATGAGTGAATCATTCCCATCGTCAAGGATGGAGAAGGGAGACAGGCAAACAGCAAATTTCCTTGGAGATGTTAAGATTGGCCAAACGAACACTAATTGACAAAATAATTAACTAATACAAGAAACTTGGCTGCTATTTTAGGTAACCAGCATGTGAATCTTCACGTGAATTGTTGGCACTTGACCAAATTCGTCCACACGATCACATCACCCAGATTTATTCAAAAAAAAAATTTTAATATTTTTATTTTTCTTCCTTGCTAGGAAAAAAAAAATTCTAACAGTAAAGGAGAAGAGGAGCAAGACCTCATCTCTCTTCAATGCTTTGTGGATGCAAAAATAATAAAGTGTGAGACTATAAACTGACAATGTAAATAATGGACTTAGGTCATGTTAAAATCTAATTTTAATATAATTAATATTAACCACATCTTTCATGGATCCCATATCTTTTCAACCACACATTTCAAAAACTTCTGTCACAATCCACTAAAAATCTAATTTTAATCCCCACCAAATACCCTCTAAATTTTTCAGGGAGCCTGTCTAGAGTTTGAAGTTATACCTCGACCTCGAGGTCATACCTCAAGGTATCTTCATTGATGAGGGACTCTCAAGTGGGGTTCCCGATGTCTAGATAGTTTCCATGGATCTAGGGGTAGCCACCAAGTGAAATATGTTCATCCGAGGTCTAAAAGGTCTTCAAAATTTTCAAACAAGGATGGTATGAGGGTATTATTTAGATATGAAAGAAATGTTATATCGAGCTTGGCCATCCTTGCCAAAAAGTTCTTAGCCCACCACGGTGCCAGACCAGGTCAATGGGCTTAGCACTCTAATAGAAAACTTCAGCAGCTAGGCCGTTTCTAATATGAGGAAACATACAGGTAGTCTTGTCCCCACTTATAATATTTTGAACAATTTATTAAGAAGATTGGTTTGCAAGATGATTCAGATGCAACCACTTAAATCTCAAACTCCATGACAAACTTGCAAAACCAAATTTCGGTGTAGTGCAAAACATGTAAAAATAACCAGCAGCTTACTGGAACTCATTATATCATCACCAGGCGCAAGATGCCAATATTGAAAACAAAATTAAATTAAAAAATCTGCTCACAGAAGATAGTTGCATGAACTATCAAAACTAACAAAAGTTCAGAGGCCTAAAATCATTCATTTCCAGCTCTTAGATGATGCAAAAGATGCACCTAGGTGTTAGTGGCCCTAGTGTATATCTGCTGGCTAGAATGAGATGACACCATTCTGATCAAACCTTTAGCCATCAATTCTCTAATGGCCTTCCTCGCAAGTGATCCATTGATCTGTAAATAAATACATAATCAAATTCAGTATCGATGCTAAGCCAAACATTATTATACCAGCATCCTATAAAATAAAAAGAGATAATCAAGTATGGCAAATGAAGATAACGTTGCAATCATCTAATGGTGATGGTCATAGAGTTAAGATAGCCCAACAACTCTTAGAACATTGCAGCAAGGGACTATTTTCGGTTAACATTATAGAAATATAACATACAGACGACAAGTTTCTTTTTTCAAAAACACAACCATTAACTTTGTTCTCAATAACAAGAACTATATCAACCAACAATTCAGCATTCCATAGTCTGATTGTAGGATTGAAACATAATGGCCAACATATTGCTATTTTAGTCAGACGATAGCATCAATTGTTCTAGCCATTAGGTAAAAAAACTATAACTTGAAAAAACAGTATACTTCTGAATTTTCAGTATTTGTCATTGCAGAGTGAAAGGACAAAACAAAACATCACACAAAACAGAATCATGAATACAGTCACTATGCATACTCCGGTAAATCTAAACGCATAGCCATTGCCGAAACAGAAATTCAAATAAGCAACAGGGTGCCAAAGGAGGTTCAATAATATTGTCAAACAAAACCATTGCTATATCCAATTTAAGTCAAGTAACAGGAAGCAATACCCTGAGACGATCCGAAAGGATTGAAGGAGTGATTAGCTTGTATTTTGGGGCCTCAGACAGCAATTTGTCATAGGTAGCCTTGTCAAACAATACCATGTTGTTCACCTTCTCCTTTTGCTTTCCCTTGCTCCACTTCTGCACATTTTTCCAGCACATTATTAATATAAGATTTAGTTTTCTATGTAATACCAGTATGCATACAAGTATCTGTATTTATCGACGTATAAAGAAAAAGGTGAAGCCATTGGTGGATGACCTTCTTCTTCTGCTTTCCGCCACCGGATTTTGCCGGCTTGGATGACGGAGGTGGTGCCTTGTCCTTCTTCGGTGCCTGCAATTATAAATTCGAAAATTACAAATTAATAACAAATTATACATAGAGTACGTATATGTCACCAAGTGATTCGTTTAATCAAGAAGAAAAGATGTTATTGCTCACCATTGATAGAGGAGATGATAACGCGGCGGGGACTAAGATTAGGGTTGTTGAGAAGTTGGGGAATTTAGAAAAGCGGAGACTATTATTCGTCTTTAAACGACGTCGGCCCATGGTGGGTTTGGGCTGACTTGCCGAAGAAAAAAAAGCTCTCGCTGTGTCTACCTCAGCCCAGCCCAATAAAACAAACATCGAGAATAAATAATTAAAAAGAATGTATAATACATAAATATATTTGATAAGTTTTACCACTTTTCATAATTAATTGTTAAAATAATTTTTTTTTTTTAAAGTTCAGATTGAACATATTAAGAACATTGCTCATTACATAATCATTAAGCTAATATGTAAAAGTTCAACCAGTCGAGATCGAGCAATGTTGCAAGAATTTGAGTTATTTGATAGTTGCTGGATCTTCTTTAACATTTTTTTTTCTTCGAGATTATATATCTTGTCTATATATGTAAAGCTCATTACATATAACTAAGCTAATGTTTTCAAGGTCTGACTACTTGGAATTGAGCCATGATGCACGAATTCATGCCGTTTAATGTAGTAGTTTTATATCACACCATGCATCAAATAATAAATTGTCATGTATATGTCACGTATGACGACTATCATCTTCACTATAAATAGCATTATTCATTTGAAAATGATTTGTATTTCGGGTATAGTTTTGCCAAATTAACCTATGAGGTTTGATCTGTAAGTGAGTTATGAATTATGAGCCCACGAGCTCACTTTTTCGACTTTCAATTTATTTATTTTTTTAGATTTTCAGGTATTTTCAAAATACGAAAAAAAAAAAAAAGTATATTTCATTTTCTTAATTGCATATAGGTAGAAACCCTGATTTTCTATTGTCTATAATTAATTATTATCTGGTTATAAAAAGTTTTTATATAATTATTTAATTGTCCTTAAAAAAAATTAAATTAAAAGACAATACAACAGAAAGCTAAGCCGACTCAAAATACTCTCAATCCACTCAAAATACTCTCAATCCACCGTGTTTTGCCGTGTGCATCTATTTACAGGAAAAAAAGGAAGCACGTGTCCTCGTGTCGGATAAGTATATTGAATTATTCGAAAAACATAACGAATCAATTGAAAAGAACATATCTTTTGTGCCTGTTTATAATTAGATTAGTGCAAAAAGTCAATTAATTAGATTAAACCAACTATGTTTCACTTTCATGTTAGTATCCTTATCCCATTGTTCAGTCTTTTTTTAGACGCACAAAAGTTGCTTTTAAGTTCCAGAAAGAATTATTTTGCTTTGCTTAATCATTTTGTATTAAGGCCGTGTTTGGGAGGGATTATATTTTTCTACAGTAAATCAATTCTCATTTTTAACCACACATTCTTCAATAAAATAATATTTTCCAGCACATCAATAATTTTTTCTTCTTTTTCAACCACACATTTCCCATCATATCACTATTCAAAATCAATTATTCCCCAAAAAATCTCTCCCAAACAAGCTCTAAGTATATGATATCACGAGATGAGCTATTGAGTTCTTCGACGTCCTCGCTTGATCGAAGGGCGGTTTGAGAATTCCTTTCTCATGGAAATTAAATTCTAAATACGAATTAAAGATATATATGAATCTTACTTGACCAAAAACACGACGAAGACATACTAGAAAATGTATTATACAAATTTTGTCGTTATTACAAATTTGAAACATTCGGCTGATTATTATGAGAAAAATTAATCAACGAATTGTTAAATTTTATCACGCACTTCTTAAGATATGAATGAGATTTTGATAGAAATTTTAGCATATTTTAATTAAAAAAAAAAGAAGATGAAATGAATTATTAAAAATTTAATAAAAATTGTAAATTCTAAGAATATAAATTGAAATTAATTATTATCTCCTATCTCAACTTTTTAATAACTTTTCCAAACCAGTAATTCGTGTTAAAATGCTATAGAAAGGCATGTTTCCCACTAAAGACTAAACAAAGTGGGCGTGGAGCCCAGGGATCAGACTCGTGGGTAGTTAAAGTAGCCCAATTATAGCCCAATTATTCGTTTAATTTGCCTCATAAAGTGAACAAACACCTTTAATAATTTACACAAAAAATTTCTTCAGAAGGAAGAGTAGTAGATAACTAGACACCTTAATTTTAATAGTTCCAAGTGTTAATAGTTTATTGACATAATTAAATCGATAAATTTGTAATTCTCTTTAAAACAAATGGTTAAATATTTTAATTATCACTAACTTTAAAAGTTTATTCGAATTGCCCTAAATAATCACTTCGTTATTCGTTGTTTTAAAAATTAACGAATTAGAAAACATAGTAGACCCAGGGGTGACAACCGAGCCGAGCGGCTATCGTCAAAAACGAGCCACGAGTCGCTCGGGCTTGTAAAAAAGACGAGCCTGAGCCCGAACCGAGTATGCCCTCGTTTTGACGAGCGGCTCTTGGGTGAGCCACGGGCCAGGCTCGTGGGCTCGTAAAAAATGTGAGAAAAAAACTAAAAAAAAAAATTAAAAAAAATTTGACGAGCGACTAGGCTTGTGAGCTCACGAGCTCGTGCTCGAACGAGCTTGAGCTCGGCTCGTCACTTTGACGAGCCGAACTCGAGGGTAGAATGGCCAAGCCGGCTGGGCACGGCCCGGCCCGGCCCATTGCCACCACTAAGTAGACCAGATGTACTCGTTTGATTAAAGTGAGAAGCTCTCCTTGTAGCACTAAAAATTCTTGGTGACAACTGACAAGCGAACATACAAGTAAAAATTTTCTCGAGCTAGAGTTCGACTTAATCATCGAAAATATATACCCCAAAGAGTCGAATTTTTAATAGTAAATACCTTTTTTCCCTTAATGAAGTGGCAGGCCACTGTGCTTCAAGCTTCTCCAAAACACAACTGCTTACAAAGTTCGATAAAGGAAAAGATTCTGTAAGTTTTTCCAAGCCTATAAATAGCAGTAGTGCTCCAAAATGTTGTCATTGATCTAAGTTTCTTTACTTTTTACACTATGATCACTATAATTCACTTCTGCTCTCAGTTCAAATTGAGGACTGAAGCAAATCTTATAGCCTTGAATCACTTCTCTTTCGAGTAAAAAACCCGAAGAAAAAAAGTCGAAATTTTTTCGATATCTTGAGATAAAGGATCCTGTTCTAGAAATGGATTCATTTAACATTCATGGCATCAAAGTCGAGAAGGTTAACACGATCTTTAGGTACGACAAGCGTCAAATGATCACCATCCTGCTTAGATTCATGGAGCTGTGTGTTATCTTGATCCTTCTCTCCAGAAGTTCCATTCAACTGCCTTTTGCTTTCAAACTGTCTGATGAATACTTCAGGGGACTATTTATCACCTTAATTAGTCCCCGGTTCGTGTTTGTAATTGGAAACGCGATAATCGTCATTCTGTTCATGAAATCGGGACAGTTATCAACCAAAGATGGTGAAAAACACAGCAAGATTGGTGTATATGATGAGTACATGGAGAACTGTCGAAAGAAAAACATTGAGAACCAAAAACCGACAAACAACATCACTTGTTGTGATCACAAGAAGAGGAAGATACACAGGAGTCAATCAGAGAAAATGGAAAGGATGCACTGCGAGGATCCTCACTGGGAATTAAGGCGGTCGATGACAGAAAGATGCCAGAAAAGTGTAAATTGCGTTAAGAAACCGGGGGGTTCTTCATGTGCCAAGGATAAAATGAGTAGTGAAGAGTTTCGGCGCACTGTTGAGGACTTCATCGCTCGGCAACAGAGGTCTCTGAGGGAAGGATAAGAAATTTCAGCTGTTGTTTCCTATGAAACGTAAGCTCTCGCATGCATGTTTGATAAACAGTATTAGACAATATAGTACAGTGTGCTATATTTTTAACTTTTTTTTTCTTCCTTAGTTGCATCCAGTACAGTCCATATAGGTGTAAACTCCTTTGTATTTTTATCAGATGTACAATCCTTAATTACGATTTGCCAAAGTTTCATACTGGTTGTTAAATCTACCGCAACCTTCTTCCCTTTACCCGGGTTTGGGACCCGCTATGATTTGCCATAAAATGGTAAAAGATTTAGATGATGCTCATTCATGAATGGAGCTCTGTAGGAAGAAATTCCAGAGGATTTCATTTTCTGGATAATTAGGAGAAGTGGAATATTACAGGGAATTGTGTTCTAATTCTTATTCGATAACAAATGCGGTTTGATGCCATAATCCTAGTCCGGTTCTTGAAATTCTAGACTTATACGAAAGAATAAAGGCATAAGATAAAATGAAAAGTAGTTTTATATTTGTCACATGAGTCATTCCTTGCACAGCTGTATAGATCCTCCCAGTGAACAAAAAGCATCTTTATTATTCTTATGATTGTTGGATATGCAATCTACTTTTCTTTATAGTGGAACTTTCATGCTTGCTATTTACTTTTAATCTTGACCACTCACATCTTGTTTGGTACGATAGACTTGACACGATAAATGTATACTCGATGAGGTCAAGCCCATTTGCATTATTCTTATTAGCTAATTACTCGTGGTCAAGTCATTAGCTAATTTCTCACTTTAGAAAGTAGTCAAGAAAACTACCTCTCGCTTATTTCCTACTCCGGTTCTTTTCTCCACTTTTTTCTATCACGCTAACATTACTTTCTCACTTTAGAAAGTATTCAAGACATCTTTATCTACGTTGTTATAATTCGAACAAATTACAATGCTATATGCATTCATGAAAACAATAATACTAGATGTAATCCTAGATGGTGACATGCAGTCTCTTTAACAAGTAAAAATAATCACGGCCATTTCCCACTGATTGCAATAACATTAATTAAATATATTAATAAATCTTAGACAAAAAGTTATACATATTTGACAAACCAGTCTTCTGGGTATTAAAACACTGGAAAGAAATAATATGACAAAAGACTAGACCATATACAGAAGTGTTTATTTAATTGAAAGCATAAACAATCAGCAGTAAATATCATCCAGTACCAGCAGCATTTGGCCCAGAAAAGCAGCATCGCACTCGACTCCTGACTTCAATTCGACCAATCCAATTAAGTACCCTCCTTCAGGTGATCATTCCCCTTAGTGGCTGCCGTTAAAGGATATATCCTATATCGATAAATGATGCTGACACAGACCAATTAATAAAGATATTTTGACTACTCCTCTTAAAAATGTTGATCTTTTAAGATGAAACATCAATTCTTAACATGGTATCAAAGCACATTATGCTCCAACGAGCTATTCGATTCCGGTAAGATTCTAAAATGAGCACGTGGATTTCAAGATTGGTCTGCTCAAATGAGCCACCATCTTGCGGGGAGGTATTAAGGGATATATATCCAACATCGATAAATGATGTTGACACATACCAATTAATAAAGATATTGGGCTACTTCTCTTAAAAAATGTTGACCTTTTAAGATGGAACTTCAATTCTTAACAACTGCATCAATCTCCCAACGAAACTAAGATTTCAGTGTAAAATACAACTTTTGTTTCCTTCGCCAAACCTTCAATCTTCATCTCAGAATCAACTGGAAGAGGAATTTGCATACTTTTTGCTTTGAGATCGTATGGGACTATAGTGTCCCTTCGTTCTCATTTACAAAAAGAACCCAATTATTCTTCAAAATCCCTATTCGTGTCAACAATCCAACAGAAGATTGCTTGGTCCAAGTAACTGCCATGCCATGTCTATCCAATGTCCACAGTTCATGTTTCAGTTTCATTTTGTAAGGAAAAGAACACAGCCAATGAACCATTGTACTCGTTGAAATTAGTAATTGATCTAACATCTCCCTCCATAGGTGGAAAAACTATTTTAGGCAAGAAAATCACCATAATTGCTTGTTGCTAATGTCAAAACAAACAATAAACAACCTTGCCCACCAATAGTAAGTTCCATTCACATAGGCTGTCATAATAACTGAAAGAGTAATAAACACGAGTCGGCACAGCAACATTGATTTTTCTCCAAGAATTTGTACTCAAGGTATAAAACATAAACATGATATTCATCACCTCCATCTTTATAATCTCTCCACAGCATTTTGACCACCTTATAATCTCAATTTTTCCGATCAAAACCAAACCCGTATAGTGCCTTATTGGGTTGGTAAACAAGTTCTCTTGGACGACGAATGGGGCGTTTTGGTATATCTGTTGGAGTATTGCATCACACATTGATAGCGTGGAATTAAAAAGAAAAGAAGAAAAAGCAAAAATAGAAGAAAAGCCAGCTGGGAAGAAGAGTTAGTTAAATTCTGTTATTTTCTGTTATTCAGTTAATTAGTTGTTAGGACGAGTTATAAATATAGCTGAGGTCTGCTGTAATTAGATGATTAATTTTAAAATACAATTCAATACAAAGTGCGTTTCCTCTCCAAATTCTTTCTTTCTTTTCTGCTATATTCGAAAATTTATTTGATTCTCAACATGGTATCAGAGCTTCATGATCATAGTAGATGATTTTACAAGGTGTACTTGGGTATACATGATGAAAGCAAAATCAGAAGTATCACCCTTAATCAGAACCTTTTGCAAAATGGTAGAAAACCAATATTCTATCTCTATCAAAATCATAAGGTCTGATAATGGTCCAAAATTCTTTCTCACCGAGTTTTACAATGAACATGGCATTCTACATCAAAAAAGTTGCGTAGAAACTTCACAACAAAATGGAGTTGTGGAAAGAAAACACCAGCATCTATTGAGTACAGTTAGAGCACAAATGTTCCAAGCAAATATGCCCTATGTTTTTGGAGCGACTGTGTACTCATTGCAGCACATATTATTAATAGAATTCCTACACCTCTTCTCCAAAACAAAACCCCATTAAATTTTAATGTGGATCAAATGTGAGCTTGATGAAAAAATAGGGCTCAAACAAGGGCTATGTCTCGTTTTTGAGTTAAGCCATTTTGCCCATCTATTTGATAAATATAGTGTTGACAACAAATGATTGAAGAAAAAAAATTGGCTATTTTTTAAACCAAAGACAAAATGCTATGGCATTATGTATGGGAAATTAGCAAAATATTCTGACCGTGTGACATGATTGCTCATTTTTTTACCTCACTATTTTTGGGCCATGATTATGCTACTTTAGCATTGATGGTTGGGTAAAAATAGTACTTCTCATCCATAGAATTACTCTTGTCTATTTCAAATTATAAGAGACTTATCTTGTTGAGAATCTAGTTGATTTTTTTTTAATATACTCCTATTTGATATGTCTTGTTATCAACAAAAAATGTAATAAAAAATATATATTTTCAACTATATCAATTATTTTTTAAAATTGTATGAAAATAAAAGTAAACCCATCTTTTGGGACGAATGAAGAACCTACCAATGTGATTATGCGGGCATCACTAATTTGAAAAATTCTACATGTTTCAGATTTTGTGAAAATCAGGTTTTTACTATCAATATAATCTTAGTCTAGGTTTGTTTTCCATTTCTTAAAATTTACATTCTTCTTAAAATTCATTTTCAACTATATGTTTCATATAATTTACAACTTCTATTAACTTATCAACTACACATTTCATCAATTTTTATTATGGGAAATTATAAAAACTCAGGTGCTTAAAGTTTGGAATTCAAAAATCAGGGACTAAGTTTTATCATTCAAAAATCAGGTACTATATAATAAAACCTAACCCTAATTTATCACTTAATTTCCCTCACCTCCCTCCCTCTCGCCTCCCCTCCCCCTCTCCATCTCCCTGCCCCCCCTAGCAGCGTCGAGGAGCTGCTGAGCAGAGCAGCTCCTCGACACTGTTGTGAATCATAGCCGATCGCTGTTGCGATTCACAAATGCGAGTCGCAATGATCGCCATTGTTGAGCTCGACGTATGACAGCCTCTGCTGTGAATCGCAGCAGCGATTCGAGGTGCTGCTGCTGTGAATCGCAGCGGCGGTGCTGCTAGCGACTGTGGTGTGGGTCGCTGCTGCTAGCGTCGAGGTGAGTGGGTTGGCTGTGGTGTATGGGTCATGTCGCTGTTGGTGTGTTGGTTGGCTGTTGGGGATCAACTGTGTTGGTGGATTGTTTGTGGGGGGGGTGTGGGTTACCTGTGTTGGGTGGTGGTGATGGTGTTTGGGTTGGATATTTTTGCAGATGGTGGTTGTGGCGGATCTGGATGTTGTCGTGATGGTGGTGGATATGGCTGTGACGGGTGGGGGTGTCTATGACCAACAATTTGACTGATTTGTGACTATATATTAGGTGTCTGTGACGAAAAGTAATTTGTGACCAAGAAACTGCAACTTATGTGACCTATAAAAAAAATGTGACCTGTAATTTGAATGATATGTGACCTCGAAATAATATGTGACCTGTAAAATTTTTGATCTGTGACCATGAAATAATTTGTGACCAATTAATTTGACGATATGTGACCAGTAAATAAATTTGTGACTTATAATTATGAATATGTGACCAGTCGCAGGAAAAGTTGTCGGAGAAGAGTGGTGGTCAAAATGATAGCGGGAACGATCGCTGGAAAAAAGTGGTGGTCAGAATGGTCGTCGGAATAGTCCCAGAGCAATAGGGGTGGTGCAAGTGAGGTGGGTTAATTATATTATATTATATTTAAAAAAAAACTGATTTTTGAATTTTCAAACTATAAACCTGATTTTTGAATTGGTGTAAAGTAAACACTTTATTTATGAATTTTTCCCTTTTATTAAAATCTATTAATATTATAATCTTTAGCTAAATCAAACCGGACTTAAATTAGTGAGGCTTTTCAGCAAATTGGGTCGGTCCACTAGAGGTCCAAATTGCAGCATATCAGGATTTTGACGGGGCCAAAGATGGGCTGGCTGATTTCAAAGAAAAAGGAGGACAGCTTAACTCCCTCCATAATGCTCATGCTTACATGATTGGGCTTGTGAAAAATTGTAGTGATAAAAATCAGATCATAATTAAATATTTTAATATTAATAATAATATTTAAAAACTAAATTAATCTATATACCCACCCTACCTCCATCCACCCAAACCCTAATTATTTTCCTCTCTCCCTCCTCTCTCTACATCTCTCTTCCTTTCTCTTTTTTTTCCTTTTAAAATACTGAATCACCGTCGGAGACAACCCTACGCCGACGTAGATTGCAGCATGACACCACAGCAACACGAGCGGCAGCGTCATCCAATGTTCGAAGTTCTGAGAGCGACGAGTGGTTTTCAGTAGTAGCAACGTCATCTCCGGCTCTGATCAAATCAACTTGCGGTGGTTTTCATGTTATCGTCATGGCGGTGATATGGAGATGATGCGGTGGTGAGATGCTGGCAATAGTTATGAATCTGCTTGGGGTGTGGTGGTGGTGATATTGATGTTACTTGTGGTGATAGTGGTGGTGGTTTGGGATGGTTTTGGTAGCGTTGGGGGGTTTTTGTTGTGCAGGTAAAGGTGATGAAAGTGATGGTGGATCTGGCGGTGGTGGTGGTAAGGGCTTTAAGGACGTTGGCGATGGGGAGACCTTTTGGCTGGCTAGTGGTGTTGTTGGTGACCTTGGCGCGATAGTGGTGGTACAAGTCGTGATGGTGGTGCTACAGGTGGTGACGGATTTGGCGTGGCGATGAGTCATTGATTTTGATTTTTGTTGGTAGAGTGGTGGTGGTGGTAATTTCCATATTTTGGCAGTGTTGGTGGTTTGTGGTGGTTTTTTGTTAGTTGTGCAGGTGGAGGTCGTGGTGGCGGCTGTGCGGTGGTTGTGGATGGGATAGCATGGGGTGTGAATGTTTGTGACGATCATTTGGTTGATTATGACCAATAAATTGATTTATTTGCAATCAATAAATAATATGCGATCAATTATTTGAGATTGTGACCAATAAATTAGATACTTTATGATAAATGAATAATATGTGATTGATAATTTGTGACCGCATTATTTTGTGACCAATAAATAATGCGTCCTAAAAAATTGAGTCGTGATTTATAAAATTTGTGATTTGTGATTGATGAATAAATTATGACTTATAAATTTTTTTATTTATGACAGTAAAATAAATTATGACCTATAAAATTTCTGATTCGTGACCGATAAATAATTTGTGACCAATTAATTTAAATATTTATTTTATAATTAACATTTAATTAATATCTGATTTTTGAAATAATAAACCTTGTTTCTTAATTTTGAAATAAATCAAACTTAATATCTTATATGTGAATTTTTCCCTTATTTCAATAATACATTTTATGGATTTTACAATTTGTCAATTACACATTTCATCAACTTCTATCAAAATGTATTAAAAATTTAATTTTAATCATCACCAAACAGGGTCTTAATCAGTTAAAACTCTTAATGAAATAAACTCCTCTTATTTACTTCACTTGATTAGGGATTATTAAAAGCCAACTAGTTGTAGGATGCATGTAGACAGATCAACCTCCATTTATCTATTCATGCCAAATATGTCCCCGCCTGAACCAAGTCCATAGACCATAGCTGTCAATGAATATAAAAAGAAGACGAATAATTCAAGATTTACAAGCATATTTTCAACTTAAATTCTAATTTATTTTTGCTCTATTTTCACTGTAACTTCAATGCTAATTCTTTATAGGTTTGCAACAACAACTTAGTGGAGTGCCACTATAAAGAAGAACCCATTGACACTATCCCTAAAGAAAAGGGATTAATTTTCACCTATTAATAAATTATGTGATTGTGATAAGATTAACTTAGATTTAGGTTAGAAATTTCATAAAATGGTCTTTCAAGGAGTGATTTCTTGTCAATATTACTCTAAGGGTCTTTTTGATTGCAATTGTGGAAAATAGGTGGAAAGAAAATGATTTTCAGGAAAAATAATTGCCTAGAAAATGTTTTGTAGGGAATTGTTAATTAAATGTGTTTGATTGGTATAATTTTTCACTGGAAAATTTTTAAGTTTTCTATTCATTTAGCTTTGTTTTACATGGAAAGTGTTTATTAAAGTGATAATTTTTTTCACAATTGGTTATAAAATTTGTTTCCATTGTCAAAAAGGGGAAAACAAAATTATTTCCTAAAAAATCATTTTTTTAATCAAAATTTAGTGTTCGTTTGACTTTATTTTATATGGAAATTGTCCATTAAAGTGAAATTATTTTTTATCATTGGGCATGACATTTGTTTCCATTGCCAAAAAAAAAAAAAACCTGAAAAAAAAAACCCACCTAAAAGGTGGGAAAACAAAATCATCAAAAAATGAGAAAAGGTGCACGTGTGAACCAAAGTGAGAAATTGTTTGATGAACCAGTGTTGCGGGTAAATTTCATCTGCCTTAACTATACTTTAACTCTAGAGCCAATCAAGTAATTCTGGTTCAATTTTGTTAAGTTGAATAGTTAAACTTTAATTCAATTTCAACTAAAGTATCTAGTCCAATTCAACTAAAGAAAATCAATGACATAACCGTAAATTAATGATGAACACGTGGCTGTTAGTTGTTGACGCGGAATAAGTGCAATGTCAGGTAAATAAATAAGGAAAAATTACAGTAACGATCTCTAACTTTTTCAATTTTTGCAAAATTTATCATAACCTTCATTTTGTATCAGGGAAGGCCCCTAACTTTTAATAAATATGCAGTTGGAGTCCATTTGACCATTAGTTAACCAAAACAATTGAATTTGACCAAATTTAATAAGGGTAAATAATAAATTAGTTAGTCTCATATTATAAGAAATCAAACAAAATAATAAAAAAAAAACCAAAAAAAAAAAAAGTCGTGACTTTCCCTACACAAACCCCAACCCACCTACCCAAATTCAAACCGAAAACCAGAGGCTCCGCCACCAATTCTTAACAATTCACATTTTCAATCATTATTTAGGAAAAAAAAAACATAGTTTTTAATCTTTCAAATTTGCAAACATCATTTCTTTTTGAAGAAATGATTTTTCAAACTTAGACAACGAAGACCAGTGAGAATTGATTCTATTCTTCTCGATTTTCGAGTGCGAAGAAAAATAGAGAAAAATAAAATAAAAAATGGAGATTGAGATCTGTTGGGGATGAGGTTGGAGAAGAAAATGAAATGAGTGGGGTAAGATGGATGGAAGAAGAAGGCGAGGGTGGGTTTATGTGGATTTTGTTTGGGGTGGGATAATAGTAGGGGTAATTATATTTTCACTACAAAATTTATTAACTACACCACAATTTTTAATTTTTTTCGTATTTACTTAATTAACCTTAAGTAAAATTACATAATTATAATTAATATACTTTTAATTAATCACATCATCTTAAAATCACACCACAAACCTAAACCTCGTTTCTTCTTCTTTTCTATAATTACGAGTCTCGTGCCGTGACATCACATCATGTAAGAATTCATCAATTTTTTAATCGTTCTTTATATATATATTTTTACAATTCGTTAGATCTTATAATTGCAAAATGCAATTCTTTAAGAGAACAATTCTTTTCTTCTTCAATCAAAATTCTTGAATTTTGAGAGTCCAATCCTCCATTCGCTAATGCCCTTTTATGTTACTGAAATCTTCACTCATCAAAATGAATAAATAAACAAATATAAAACCAGATATATAATAATTCGTAACGAGAAAGGTGAGCAGAACTTTAAATTCCATCATTTAAAGTTTATACACTCTCTAAAAATTTACAAAATAAAGACAGCAAATATGCATCTCTTGGTGTGTATTGTAATTTAGCCCATTTTCTTTTTGTAAGTTTCACATACCCATTTCTTTGAAATCAAGTTTTTTTTCTTCTTCTTTATCTTCCTCTTTTTTGAAAAAATAATTGAGAAAAAATAGTGTGAATGAGAAGAAAAACTTACCCATATCTCTTGATAACGTGAATGAGAAGAAACTGGCAATGTTCCATGGATCCCTGCAACATAAAAAGTACACAGTGAAAATAAATGTTTGGAAGAAAAGAAAAACGATGAAGTTTAGTTGTGATGTATTTATTAAAACTCTGAATTCTTCCTTTTTATTATTTTTTTAAAATCGGGTATATAATTGTAAATTTGTTGTTGTGTATTTATTAAAACAATGTTTTAATTGTGGTGTGAATATAATGTGGCGTACTTAATAAATTTTATGGTGGTAATATAATTATCCTAATAGTAGCCCTTTTTATGTTTTTTCTTTTAATATTAAATTACCATTTTACCCCTTTCAATTTAATCAGAATTCACTTTTCTTGGTGGTCAAATGAATGATTTTCATCTATTTGGACTCAAATTGCATATTTATTAAAGATTAGAGACATTCAATGGTATAAAATGAATGTTAAAATAAAGTTTGCAAAAATTAAAAATGTTAAAGACTGTTGCTGCAATTTTTCTAGTAAATAATGATTATCATTTATCAAATGTCACTTTATTGATTTTTATAGATTCAAGTGATAAATTGGAATAAAACTGTAATTATTATGTTGAACTATTTATAATTTATCCATAAGATAAGAGTTACGACTTACAATCAATTTATTTTTATTTTATTTAAAAAAAAAACCGACATAAAAGTCAACCAAATGGTTGGAAAACAAAAATATCTTTAAAACCAATTTAAAAGTTATGTCCCGGGAAATAGACGTTAGTTTAAAGGGGGAAATTTGAACGGAGTGGCTGGCACAACACAACGCGCAGTCCTCTCTCTCTCACACAAAAACATATACTTAAAGAGGAGATAGAGAGAGAGAGAGAAAATCTTTCCTTAACAAACGTGTTTACCTATACATACGAAAATTTGTCTCTATATGTTTAGAATAATTATTTGGGTTTGGTGATTTTGAGGAAAGGAAAATAGGGAATGGGATTGAATGAATAATTGACGGCCATTGATTGTGATATTTGGACCGCAATTTGTGAGAATAAATCGGGAATTTAAAACTCTCTTCTGTTCTTTTTCTAAGCCCTGCATTTTGGTTGGTAATTTTTCTTCTCTTTCTCCTCTCTTTCTTTCTCTATCTTCCTCTCACGAATAAATCGGATTTCAACTATCTGTTGTGTAATGATTCTTTTTTTTTTTTTAAATCAATGTTATGATATAATTCTTGATGTTATGATGTTGTGATTTCCAATTGTACATGTTTTCGGACCAATTTTTGCATTGATCACTTCATCGTAGCAATGTAGGTTTTGATTATTATCTATAAGAATTGATTTATGTGTATTTTTAATAGGTTTCCTCGCATTGTAATGAATTTGTTTCATATTTTTCTATTTTATTTATTGTGAACAAACCAGGTAACAAAATTTTGAGATATTATGATAAATTTGCTGCACAAAGGGGTTTTCAGTATTTCTGGTATTTTTCAGGAATAACAATGAATTTCATATGTATAGTTCATTAATGTATAAATACATATGCGCATACAAACTGTGTTTCTCTGAATATGAATATCTATTCATCGATGTAATTAGTTTTACTGTTTCAAGTCAATATTAGAGTATCTTTGGCCAATTTTCTTACTGTGTGATGCGATGTTAATATTTGCCTTTTGATTTATTGTACTCGTGAATATCTAACTTACCTCTTGCAAAATGTGTAGGCGTTTAGGCAAGTTTTTGGCTCTTGTGATAGAGTGAAAATTGCGTCTCTCAAGTTATCAAACTTGTGAACTGCAATAATGAGTGACAACACGTCAGGACCTCTAGAACGCCCTGCCAGGCCAAGTAAGTGTATTTACTTCCTAGTTGCTGTTATTTTCTTAACATTTATTTTAAATTCATGGATCAGTTTAATTTTTATTTTTTTTCTAATGTTGTCTGTAAGAATTCACCAATTTACTCAGTTTAAAAGCTTTATGTGATGACTGATCCTTTGGACCACATACATAGCAGTAACTGCAAAAATATATTTCTGGTAATAATCAGAAGTTCTGAAACCAATTAATATAGAAACAATTTGAAGTCTGGCTAATCTTCCATTCTAGACAATGTTCTGTTTGAAATTTTAATGAGATGGCTTGAATTTGATCTTCATAGTCAAGAATATCATAATATATAGTAAAAGATCTTACATCTTGACAAAGCTACAGGTATTACATTTGTTTGCATTAAATGTTGTAAAAGAACATAAATAAATACCAGTTTTGGGTTCTGAGATTAACAACATGGACTTTGTGTGATGAAGAGTCCCGTTTTGCAAAATATATTCAGGTCTCGAGAAAGTTGATATCGAGAACTCTGAGGATGAGAGGAAGAAAAGGATCAGGTCTCTTAGGAAGGTGGCAATTAGTGCCTCCTCGAAGTTCAGGCATTCTTTGACTAAAAAGGGCCGCAGAAACAGTAGAGTTATGTCTGTTGAGATTGTGGATGAGCATGCTGATGAGGAATTGAAGGCTGTGGATGCCTTACGTCAAGCACTTATCCTGGAAGAACTACTACCTGCAAAATATGATGACTATCACATGATGCTAAGGTTACTTTCTACTTTATTCTGTATTCGTAAAATGCTATACTTTATTTACTATGATGTAAAACTGGTTTGCAACTAGAAATTGGACTTCCTTGATTCCGAGATGGATTCAACAAACACCCAAACTGTACTTCAGAACTCATGTGCCATTGTTACATTGTGAAGAATTTCATCTCCATTTCTGGATGTTCTGAGATTGTGGATGTACGTGAGAGTTGTGACAGGAATCCTTATATTTTGATTTAAATGAGTGTAAAATCTCCATTATCTACTGGGTTCTGTACACTTTAGGTGATCCTTAAGACCAAGATCTCACATATGGTAGGTTATTCTTCTGCTGAATTCTTGTGTGGCAGCTTCCGATCAGGAATTATTTTCAAATACTATTGATTGCATATTTTCATATTCTATTTATCTGTTCGAGAAACTGAACTCATCTTCCTCCAGCTAGTAAAAATACAAGTCAATCCATTTTTACATCATTGTCACACTAATTTGGAAAATTAGTTCATTATTTGTACAATTCAAGGTCTTCAATCACTGTCACATTAATTTGGATATATATGTTATTATTTTTACTATTGAAGAACTGTCCAATGCTGAACGAGACAAAAAAAATTCTTGTCTACAATATGAGGTCAAGGGCCATAATTTAAAGAAATTAGAATAACGGTTGGTTTTGAATTGCTTTCATGTGATGGTATGGTATAGGTTCTTGAAGGCCAGGAAATTTGATATTGAGAAAACAAAGCAAATGTGGGCTGATATGATTCACTGGAGGAAGGAATTCAATGCTGATACAATTATGGAGGTATTTATGATATTAATATGTGGCAGGCTGTTTTATTTGGAAAGGCATATCAATTGTTCAGAAGCTCATAAAACTATTATGTATCTGATTGTCATTTGTTTCATCGTAAATTCTTGCAAGGATTTTGATTTTAAGGAGAGAGACGAGGTCCTTAAATATTATCCACAAGGGCATCATGGAGTTGACAAGGATGGCAGACCTGTTTACATTGAAAGACTTGGGCAGGTTGATTCCACCAAGCTCATGCAAGTCACAACATTGGACCGTTATCTTAAGTACCATGTACTGGAGTTTGAGAGGACCTTTATTGATAAGTTCCCGGCCTGCTCCATTGCAGCAAAAAGACACATTGACCAGAGCACAACCATTTTGGATGTACAAGGAGTGGTATGTAGCAAGTTTCTTATACTTATAATTTTTGTAAGTACATTTGTTAGTTTTCCATAGCCAAATGTTTGGACAGACAAGAAAGGCAAATTACTTTTTCCAATTTCAAGTTTCAGACAATATGATTGGTAAATCTGGCCTTTTTGTCAATTGGTTGTTCTTTTAGGATAAATTTAATGGCCACACTCCGAAATAGTAGAAACCATTTAAATATCTTGTAACAAATAATGTAAGAATGGACTTCATTTAGTCATTAATTTGGTTCAGGGACTGAAACAATTCAACAAAGCTGCTAGGGAACTCATTCAGCGACTTCAGAAGATTGATGGTGATAATTATCCCGAGGTATTTATTTTGCTTTCTTTTTTATCCCCTAAAGTTGTATTTTTTTTCTTTGTTTTTCATTCAATTGCAGATTTGAAATTTCCTTGTTCACTTGATTGCTTGTTTTGTTGTATAGACCCTCTGCCGCATGTACATCATCAATGCGGGATCTGGATTTAGGCTCTTGTGGAATACCGTCAAGTCATTCCTTGACCCAAAGACCACTGCCAAGATCCATGTAAATTAAATTCGGCTTACCCGGAGTTTTAACTTTCTTTTTGGAATCAAATCAACAAGTTGCAATGTTTCTTTTTACCAGGTTTTGGGCAACAAATACCAGAGCAAGCTGCTTGAGATCATTGATGCTAGGTAATTTTGTAAATAAATTATGAACTTTTCGGTATTGATTTTCTACTTATAATTTGATGTTAGTTCCCTTGAAACTACAGCAATTACCAACTAATCTCTTCTTTCCACAACTGATTCACAGCGTTCTGCTTTTTTTTTTTTTTTTAATCATATATTAGTGAGCTACCCGAGATCTTGGGAGGTACATGCACCTGTGCAGATAAAGGTGGTTGCATGCGTTCGGATAAGGGCCCTTGGAATGATTCAGAAATTATGAAGGTCATCTATTTTCATTTTCTTTTTAAGCTTTATTCCAAATTCCAACTTTTCTTTGTTGGCTTCTGATTTTATATTTCTGATTATTAACTACGGAAAATGCTTAAAAATCAATGTTAATCTGATTGTGCAGATGGTATGTAATGGTGAGCACAAATGCTCGAGCAAAGTTCTTATTTCATCTGTGGAGGAGAAAACAATTTCTGAGGACGAGAATGCCAAGGTACTTTGTCTTTCATTATACTAACCTTGTTCTATGCTTTCACTGTCGGCTTTATGTCACCTTCGAAATATTCAAATCAGATGTCAATTCTGAGGTGTGCCTCTCCTTTAAATTGAATTTACAATGCTTGTGTGTTTGGGTGGTCCTTATGGTGTCATATTACCCTACTTTTTTACATGTAGAATGTGAAGAAAAACAGCTCTTTCAACAAGGGAACAGATTCTCCGAAGGTTTCTAGGGCACATCTCTTTCCTGTTCATGAGGAAGTAAGTTGTAACAATTCTCAACATGTGTTGGCATTACAGTCATAGTATATCAAGTTAGTCCAAATGACGTAGGTAAAAAGTTTTAAAGTTCCCTTCTAGAACTCCATAGTTTAAATGGTATACAACATATTCAGGATTGTCTAGACTACAACTACCTGACTAATCTCGATTTATCTGCAGGTAACCAAAAAGCCCAGTTCATATGAGTCTGATGTGTATGTCCGAGTGGTAGACAAGGCTGTTGACTCAAATTGGCAGAAAGCAGCAAAAGGTGACAGATTTGCTCTTTCTATAAGTACATACCTTAATGAGATTTTTAGAATTCATAGATGGTCTTCGATTGTTGGTTAAGTACAAATGCAGATATAAATTTTTATAATCCTTTAGAGCAAGTTTGTCTAAGGATAAAATTTACTTTTAGAAACTTTTTTGCCATGTTTCGACCTTTTTTAGAAGTTACTTTCATTTGAGGACTTCTAGTTCCAAAACTTTTTTCAAAAGTAAAGTCTTTACTCACTTTTCAAATGAGCACGTTTCCTTATTACATAAGCTTAGCTAAGCATGCTCGATGCAACCCTTGTAAATTGCGGTATCTTTAAGATACCACTATTAATTTTTCCTGACACGAACCATAGATTAAGACTAACAATTGTATTTATTTAAGAATGATAATTATACTTGACTTAATATTCATCAAGAATTGTTCATCGTTTTCGTCATGCAACATTGATATCGAGGTTCTTTTCAAATCTGCAGTCATAACCTGGTTTTAAGGCAACATTATCTTGTGAAAAGATGTAAGAATATTATGAACTTGCATTTAACGTCTTTTTCCCATTTCTCTACTTATAGCTGCAGCTTATTTCCCCGTCCACGATACTTGCAAGCCTTCCGAAGGACTTGGCAATCATCTCTTTACCGGAGTTGTGACCTTAGTCATGGGAGTAGTTACTATGGTGCGCATGACACGTAACATGCCAAAGAAACTCACAGATGCCACCCTCTATTCTTCTTCCATGCACGGCGCTGATGATTTGGTCAAAGGTCAATCTAATGGCTACGGATTGCCGGCTCCTGCCATTTCGAGCGCTGATTACTTTGCCATGATGAAACGCATGAACGAGCTCGAAGAGAGGGTGACTGATCTTAGCAAGAAACCAACTACTATGCCACCCGAGAAAGAGGAAATGCTGAATGCCGCGTTGAATCGTGTTGGTATGCTGGAACAAGAGCTTTCAGCTACAAGAAAGGTATGGAATGGTTCTCTTGATAATCATTTTACATATTTTTATTTAACAGATCTACAGATGCAATTTATATTTCCTAAAACAAAAATCTTTGTTATATAAAACAACTCATCCTTTATGTATCACATCCTAAATAAGATTCAAAATGCTTATTTATAAATAAATAAGTTTTAACATAAAATGTTTTTGTTCATCATAGCTGGAAATATGTAGGTTATTTATTTTGACAATAACAATCTTTATCAGTACTAAGAACTGTGTTATCTGTACACGCTTAAAAATAAAAAGTTGCTTAAAGGAACTTTATTTTCTGTTTTAAATAAGCGTCACGAAACATGCTCCAAGTCTAGAGTCGTCAAAATATCAAGAATGCTTGAATCTTTTCAGGCAAAAATTCTTTACACCTATTATTGAATTTGCAGGCTCTCGAGGATGCTCTTGTGCGACAAGGGGAGCTCCTAGCCTACGTTGAGAAGAAGACTAAGAAGAAGAAGAAGTTCTTTGCTTTCTAAATGCAGAGATCTCTTTTAACACCATCCAAGAGAACTCCATACAAACGTTTGGTTTGCCATATACACTGAATTTGAAGCTTTTGTATATTAAATTGTTTGCTGCTGCAATCGCTTGAGTAATCTTTGTGTTTATCACCATTGTTTTTAAGCTCTAACAGTGACTTAAATGTGTTCGTCTATGTATGAAGACTTGGTCTCCTTAAAGTATACTACAATTTGCATCTAAGGGTGCGTTTGATTGTGAGCATAAAATTTGTATGAAAAGAAAATAAATTTTAAACAATTCAATTGTCTAGAACTTATTTGTACAACAACTATTAATTAGATGTGTTTGATTGATTTAATTTTTAACCTAGAAAATATTATATTTGTTTATTTTTTATTGGTGGATAGATGAAAGAGGGGATAGATAAGAGAGTAAATTCCCTGAAAAATAAAATCCTACTACCTCTAAAGAAAATATTTACTTGATTTTGAGGAAAATGTTTTCCATGAAAAAAAAAAGTCAATCAAACAGTACAAAAATAGGAATTTTGGTGAAAAAAACACATTTTTTATGGAAGATATTGACAATCAAACGCACTCTATGTTCAATTGAATTCTTGGTGTATTCTTCAGTTTTTCTCTAGTGCGAAAGCAAGTCTATAGCAATATAGATTTGCAATGAATATCTATTATTTCAAACATCACTCAAAAAGATCTCAGGTCAATCAAACTTAAACCAAACTTCAGAGTTCCCCTCAACATGTGTAAAGAAATCTTCGAGATCCTCCATCCCCATGCTCCTCGTGCTAGACAAGTCTTTACCAGCAAAACTTCTTTTTCTGTGAAACAAAGAAGCAGAAATAACAGCAACAGACATGCATACAACCGCGAACAAATTTAAGGCAAAAGCAGAAGGACATGGATCAGTGTGAACTCGTGTGTGAGGAAAGGAGAGTTTTGAGTCATAAAGCATGTTTGGCTCCAAAGGAAAAATTAAAAGTAGTTTTGGAAAGTCAAAACTCTTCTTTGAAAAAAGTGAGTTTGAACTAAAAATCTCCTAAAGAACTACATGAATTTATACTTGTATTTTTCATGTCAAGAACAAAGATCGAAAACTCACCTGCAACTTCGATTCTTCTTGATGGTCTATATATGCAAGCAGCTCCTCTTGCCTCATCAAAGCCTCATGCAGAGCCTGCTCAGTAGAGACAATTTATTATCAATTTAGTTACCTTTGATTAGAGTTAAAATAAGTGGTCTATCTTATCCAGACTCAATAATATTTGTCCCCCATACAAATGTACACGTGATAACCGTGTCAACAAGTTTTCCTCGGCAATGTGGAACCAAATTGTACCCAATGTTGCATGTTATAAAATATACCTTTTTGGTGGCGATTAACTCCGCTTCTAGGGCATCAACTCGGTAAACGGCAGCATTGAGCAGTTCTTCTTTCTCGTGAGGCATCTCTGATGGCTTTTCTTGAAGAGTATTCACCTCCTCTTCAAGCTCTCCCAACCTCTTCAAAACAGAAGACAGAAGTTCAGCTTCTGTAAATTGGGGAGTTGGTGAAGGTGGTCGAAACTCCTCCTTTGTAGTCGTGTCTAAGGAAAATTCTTGAATTGTTTGCTTGTGGTGCGATGATGCATCAGGCAATTTCTTGGTGACACGGAATGATAGTGTACGCAAGAACATGAAAATGGTCATGAAGAAGGCCATAAGAGCTGCCAACATGCGATCAGAAAGTCCTTCTGGGGCCTTTTGAGACATTTCTGTATTTAAAAATTCTATAAATTAGAAGTTTGTAATAAAGTCCATATTTCATACGGGACAGACAATAGAAAAGGACGAAAGATCTCTATAGC
Organism: Fraxinus americana; assembly: GCA_035079005.1. Taxonomy (NCBI): domain Eukaryota; kingdom Viridiplantae; phylum Streptophyta; class Magnoliopsida; order Lamiales; family Oleaceae; genus Fraxinus; species Fraxinus americana. The sequence goes on from CM068714.1 coordinate 9,718,948, forward strand.
ATTCCAATTTCAAAGTTTATCACCGAGGCGTGGAGACGATTGTGGAACTAAAATCTAGAAATATACATTACAAAGTAACCTTTAGTAATAAAAGGCTTCGGAAGGGATGGTTGCTTCAGATGATCATGGAAGTAAAATCTAGAAATATACTTTACAGACTAACCTTTAGTAATAAAAGGCTTCGGAAGGGATGGTTGCTTCTTCCATCCAAAATCAACCGCTTTGTCAACCATGGGAACATGCTCTTCATACCCTGACAAGTTCCCAACAGAGCTAGATGCTCTAATAGCCTTAGCCTGAGAAATGAGTAAAAAATTACATGAAACCGTCAAGAGAAATAATCAATCCACAATTGTGGGGGGAACTGATAATTATTAATAGTTAAAGGTATAAATAATCAATGCATATGGAGTTTTTGCAAGATAGATGGGAGTTATAGCACTTTTTACATACATCATGATAATGGGTTATCCCTTTGTAAATAAAAGGAATCTTAATTTTCACCAAAAATCTTATATTGAGGAGATGTGGAACAGAGTTGAATCCTTATTCACTTGCAATGTATCAACAATTTTTATCCGCTTGGAATGTACTTCCATTTATATTGTTGTCAACTAAAACTCTCTTGGAACTTCAAAAGAAAAGAATCACAGAGTTCAAAATTTGCAAAACCTACGACCAAAATAAAATAACTAATAATGAAGTTCACAGGCTTAGTCATACCTCCTCACGAACTGGAGTCAACCGAAGATGTGAATAATTCCTAATGGCTTTTGGTGAAGCAATATCTTCAGCTTCAGAACCAGACTCTGCAGTAGACGTATCACTGCTTTTTACCTGCTTCAACAACCAAATAAAAATAAGATTTCACTTAAATCTGACATGCTGAGTTTCTGTGCCCAATCATATAGAAAAGCCACAGAGATCATACCATCGAATAGAGAGGATTAGCATAAATGATCTTCCCCTCGCTGTTAAGAACTTTAAAAACCTGCATTGCACGTCGTGCTTCACCATTAAGCACCATCTGCAACACAATGTAAAGCAATCATCTTTTCAAAGCGAAAGAAAACTGTAACAATGAAAATTATATATTTTTCATTCTATATCAATTCAATATTATTAGGACCTTTAAAATCCCTGAATTCTTCCATGGCCCTTTATCAGAATGAAGGCAGCCTCCTTGATCTGCACAGGTACACATTCCACCCAAGAATTCTGGCAACTCACTGCATGAACCCAAAATTTTAACTTCAAAAACATTAAAAAGAAAAGAAAAATGATTCTTCCGCTAAAAGCAATATAATAAGCCAGCTCATAATAATTTCCAGCCTCTTCACCTTGCATCTATTATTTCAAGCAACTTGTTCTGGTATTTGTTTCCAAGAACCTGTGGGATATTCCTATAAGTTAGTCAGCCTTTCAAACAAGAAAAGTGCTGCTTCCAAATGACAAAAGAAGAATCATTGACATACATGAATCTTAGTGGTGGTCCTGGGATCTAGAAAACCTTTTACAGTGCTCCACAATAGCCTAAAGCCTGGACCAGCATTGATGATAAACATTTGATGAAGTGTCTGCAGAAATTAAAAGGCACAATCTATTAGTTCCCAAGGTTTCTCAAAACCTGATAGAACTGATTGAGTTAAAAAAATCTAAAAGTTACTTCAGGATAATTATCTCCATCTATCTTCTGGAGCTGCATAATGAGTTCCCGTGCACTCTTAGTGAAGTTTTTCAAGCCCTGAAATCCACATCAGAAATATATATATAAGGTAAAAAACACAACAAAAATTATTTATCAAACTGATAAAAGATTTGTGCGCACACAAATTGTGATGAATAAACAAACAAAAGTTAAACAGCATGTAACATACCACACCGTGGACATCCAAAATCGTTGTGCTTGAATCAATGTGTCTTTTAGCAGCAATTGTACAAGCTGGGAACTTAATAGCAAAGCATTTCTCAAACTCCCTGACATGGTACTTTATGTAACGTTCCATTGTTGTAACTTGCATAAGTTTGTTGGGATCAACTTTTCCCAGTCTTTCAATGTATACAGGCCTTCCCTCTTTATCAACTCCATGATAACCATGGGGATAATAATTCAAAACTTCATTCAACTCTTTAAATTCAAAACCCTGAGGAAGACAGGAATTAATGAAAAAAATTTGACCAAAGCAGAAAAGCTAAAACTGGGCGACAGATGAGTAAAACATGAAGATAATCAGGCAATTTGGTTTTGTTACTTCAGTGAACATAATGGATATAATTACCTCCATAATTGTGTCAGTCCCAAAATCTTTCCTCCACTGAATCATATCGGTCCACATGCGCTTAGCTTTTTCAATATCAAATTTCCTTGCTTTCAAAAACCTGCAAGCAAATTCCTTCAGCAGTCTTCTAAAACATAAAAATTAAAAAAAAGGAATAGTTGCTGAATCAGAAGGAAAGCAAGAAAGGCAAATCTTTTTGTCCTCCATGAATTCAAAACCATTATTACATGCTTTTGCACTTCAGAATATGCTTGATGATTCATGATTATATGTTTACACGTTTCAGCACAAGTTTGTCCATTAACCTTTCGAAGAAATACTGGAAGTTTACAAGAGACATTCATCTCGGAGTAATGATCTTTTATTTTTTCTCTAGTTGTAGAAACACAAAACATATCAGAAAATATAAAAAGCTATTCTTAAACCAGAGGCACCTAACATATTGGCATTGCTGATTAGTATCATAGTACGAGAGCTAACAAGGACAATGACAATAACCCGTTGATTCTGGAGGAAGGACCAATAAGGTCAAGAGCAAAGAAGGTCAAAGAAGCCATGTGATTACTTGTTCAAGCTATGGTGGATAAAACATCGATCGCAACAAGCAACATGACAAGTTTCATATTGAGCATGGAAAAAGGAAGAATATGGATCAACTTGGTTCAAGCGATGGACAATAGGGCTGAAAAGGTTAACTATGCGACTGCATAGTATTCCAAAGCATGCGACCGCATGCCTCTATACCGAGAATCAAAGGTGAATTTTTTATGAACTATGCGACCGTATGTTCCAACACTATGCGGCCGCATAGCACAAGTCTGGAATCGAATTTTTCAATTTTTGGAAAGAATCTTAATTTAATTAAAACTCTAATTTTATGGTAATTCTTGATATTTAGATTATTAATTCCGTTTTTAATTAGGTTTTTAGGGATTTCATATAAATATGATTATTCTTTTCATCGTAAAAACAAACAATTTGAGAGATATTATTGCGAGATATATTGTGTTCAACTCGTTCTTCATTGAATTAATTCTAAACTTATCAAGAATTAAATTGTTGTGGCGTCCAACAATTTAAGTAAGATTCATAAGTTTTGTGATCACGTGGTAAAAATATTGTTGGCGATTGTCTTGGTTCTTTGACTCAATACGTGGGTTTGCATCAATTGCGTAAAAAAAATTCCCACTAACAGATGAAGGGAGGCTAATGTAATATTTTGAATTTAAATGTGGCTGGTAAATCAGGCACGTGGCCATTTTTAATTACCTCAATATTAATGGGACGAAAGAATACCTTGACAAGTACATGACAATCAACAATGTATTTTATGGCTTCCCTCAATAAAATTGTGAATTTAACTATAGGTAGGAACAACAAAGGAATAATAACCTCAACATGATATGATAATCATCAAGCTTGTCTGGCAACAAGTCATCCAATATCAAACCTCGTCGAAATGATTCGACAGCTTGCAGCTCCTCAGCATCCCGGATGTCCTCAATTGAAACAGAGCTGACTCGGCCATCACTCTTTCGTCTATTGCCCTTCTTCTTCTTGAGAGAATGCTTGAATTTTGTTGATGCATTCAGTGCTTTCTTCTTCAGGGAACCAATCCTCGACCTTCTTTCATCCTCAGAATTCTCAAAATCAGATTTTCTTTCTCTTCTCTCATCAGCACCTGAAGACCCCTCGAAGCCTGTTCCACGGAAAACAAATATACAAACATAAGAAATTCATTGGGAGAAACAGAAATTCACTGAATCATTTGTAAAGCAAATATGTTGAGATGAAAGCTAGTCAACAAAATAGCATTTTGTAAGAAGTTTGATAGCACTCAATTTAATCAGTAGTTTTTACTATAAGTTTCCATTGCGTGGACATTGCAATCGTCTACAATTATTGGCTAAGGAACATAACTACCCCCCCCCCCCCCCCGAATTACATGTTTCCACAATGAGAGGATTGTGATCCCAATCTCGACAAGTGGCGTTGATTCTGCATTGTCAAGAGTAATCTGTCTAATCTTAATGTGTCACTACCAACTATCTTGGTCCTTGATGACTGAACCAATCTTAAATTTGTGGCTATATAAAAGACCAGCTATATCCAGGTTATTCAAAAGGCCCAACTAATAGTTTCACCTATGCAATAAAATCACTAAAATACATAACAGGATTTACATAATTTAACCAAGTACCGAAACATGGGTTTGACTGTCAAAACCTCCTCAAAATTCAATTGTAGAAACGCCATTCAAAACTAACTACGACCGCAACAGCATTTCCATCAGGGCGAACAAAAACAGAGAACAGAAAAATCCAAATACTGCAGAGAAATACACGATCTCTCGGTTGTGGCCAGTGCCCACAGAATGTCAAAGATAACATTAAAGGGGAATAAATGGATTCAAGAACTGAATTCCCATTTCATATTTTTAAAGTACTTCCGGAAATATAAATAAATGCTCTACTGAAAAAACAATGCCCCGTGATTTTGCATCCTAAAACTTCTTACTGATAAGGGAAAAGAAAGCATAATGAAGTCCATTCTTATTTGCCAAAATCTTTTTCTTTTTCTTGGTTTTCTTTTGAAAGCCTAAGATAACCATAAATCTTGCCAAAAAGAAAGTTAAGTTGGTCAAAAAAAAGTGCAGAGAAACATAATACACGTTCAATTATAGGTGTCACGCACATACATTTGAGTAAACACTAAAAGCCCTAGTTTTAACAAAGTCAACAAAATTACTATCAAATTATCAATTAACAATCAATGCAGTTCAAGAACAACAAAGAAATCAATTAGAACAGGAAATTTGGCTTACAAGGTCTCGCAAATCGATCCAAGGGTCCAGACATCGCTATTTCGCGATCGTTAAAAACACACTCAAAATCTTGATGATTGATCTATCAATCAAGCACAGTCAATTTGCTGTCAGTAATTTCAAAACCTTGAGTTAATACTTAATTCAGATAGAAAATTCTAATAATTTCTTAAAATATAAACCTTGAAAGCGTCGAGCTTATCAAGAAGTTAGTTGAACAGTGATAACGCATCAGATTCTGAAATGGCACAAAAAGAAATAATTGGAGGAACAAATTCCAGGGAGATATTTATTGAAATAAATAGATTTACATAAACATATATAAATACGTGTACGTATAGCCGGGTTAGTTGAGCGTCGGCGACATTGGATAGTAAGGTGTAAATGGGGTTGTTGAGCTGTGGGACTCAAAGGGCTAAGATGACACGTGTCAAGAGGACCGCCGGGTGCGGCGAACAGGAAAGCCGGTGGTAGTTGAACAAATAGTGATCGAGTAATGATTTGGTTTCTGGGTCGTACGGTGCTACGAACGAGTCAGGGGTTCGTATTTTATATAGTGAGTTGGGACAGGTCGAGCTAATAATGGCACATAATCAGGCACGTGAGTGTTTTCCTCTAGAGGGAAAACCACTAGACAAAGTCCAATGCCTCCGAAGTCAAAAGCAACCTAAGACAAAAATGTCGTGTTTGGTACACATATTTCACTTTAAATCAAAATTAATAATTAATTTTAATCATATATTTTATGAAGTGATAATTTTTCAAACACATATTTTATTAATTTTATCAAAATCTACAAAAAGTGTTATTTTAATATCCACCAAACAAAGACTTATTAATTGATAAAAAGTAGCCTAAGATTCAACATTTGGCGATCCATTAAGATTATTAATAACTTTTCAAAAAAAAAAAGTATCAAATCTCTATTATATTAAATATCACATCAAGTGAGAATCATTTTTTGGCGATTATAACCCTAATACAATTCAATTATTTCAATAATATCTTATTTTTTATTTTTTTTATAATATATTAAATATCACATCAAGTTTGAATTATTTTTTTGGCGATTATAACCCTAATGCAATTTAATTATTTCAATAATATTTTATTTTTCATTTTTCAATATATATTTAATTTACAAGCTATAGTAAAATACTATAATTAATTCTCAATTAATTAACATTAACATTGACATTCATTAATTAATATTAATTAGAATTTCATATTCACATTCAAGTCAATGCCCTATTATTAATTCTCAATTAATTAATATTAATATTAACATTCATCTAATTAATATTAACTAAAATTTTAAAGGGAAAGTCTACTGGTACATCAGAGCATACAACAAGGGATCCATAATGATGATGTGGCGAGATTTTGACGATATTTTGACAAAAAATTTGAGTTGTTGCAAAATTTATAAAACACACCCTAACCTTTCAAGGCACGCTTTTCCCCCATTTAACCCCCAAATCAATTAAACCCAATTCAAACCCTTCATTCTCCCAAATTGTTGGCTCCGGTCGCCCCACCACCAAGAAGGAAGGCTCCCGGCGCTGTCGTCCTTCGCTCCACCACTACGAAGGAAGAAGGCTCCCGGCTCTATCGCCCATCTCTCCACCACCACGAAAGACCCCGAAGGTCGCATCCATCACCACAAAGGCGCCATCGCCTTACCAGAACTCATTTTCAAATGGTAAAATGATGTACACTGGTATAGCCTTGATTACCTACTTACCTTTTCTATATTGTAATTTTCATTTTTTTACTCCATGAATCCACAGGTTAGAACAGCCGAAGGTAATTGCTTTCTTTTACCATGGAGCTGCCAAGCCATCATGTCCGAATGAACAACAGAGCGAACACAGAAGAACCAATTGGGGTTCTGAGGTCAGAAGTAAGAGGGTAGAACCGTAGAAGAAGCTGAATGGAGATTAAAACCAATGGGGTCAGATTGTAGTCTTGTTTGGGCAGGGAGATTGCAGTCCACAAAAATGAAGAGGCTAAATGTCTTACATGGTTAGGGCTGGTGGGGCTGATAACAGCAATGAAAACGATGAAGAAGCAATACCTAATTGGCTTTATGAACTTTGTATTGTTGTTGGTTGGTTGTGAAGAAAACGATGAAGCAGCAGAATGTCTTACATGGTTATTGTTGGTTGTTGTATACGTAGTTGTAATTGGTTGTGTTGAGAATGTAGTTGGCTTTATGAACTTTGTACTATTGTATATGCAAATTGTCTTTATGAACTTTGCATTTATTAACTTTAGAAGACAATCTTATTTCTTAATGCACTGCTAGTGGGATGTAGCTAATAGAGATTATATGGGATGTAGCTAATAGAAGCGAATGGAAAGCAAATGGGATGTAGCAAATGAAATACAAAAAAATTCTTAATGCACTGCTACTGCTTCTTAGAAGCAAATGCACTGCTCTCAAACAACTCTCAACCAAATATTCATTATTTCCCACTATTATTACATCACATCTAATCTTTATTCTTCATCTTGGTAAACAGTACAATATATGTGTGTAATGAGTAAAGGAAATTAACTAAAATGGTTTATAAGCAAATGGCTACACAGGTTGGTATACCCCATCAAAGTTCTGTAACATAGAAGATATATGGAAGTACAATTACATGTTAAGCATCAAACTTCTGTAACATAGTCTGATGCTACATTTGGACCAAGAAGAATAAACCAGGAAAAACAAAGTTCATATTAGAATTTACAACTCTATCTGACTAAAGGTTTTATATCAGAACTTACAACTCTATCTGACTTAAGGTTTTCATATCATAATTACAATCCAGCCCAAAATAGAGACATTACAAAATAAAAAAAATTGCATTCCAATTGAAAAGGCAGTAAGTTTTACCACTGTTAGCATCGACTTCCACCATATAGTTGCACCCCTGTTCAGTTTCTTGGTTACTATGAGTGTGCTTATCTGTAGGGATGTAGGAGATTTTCAACGGGAGAATTTCAGAATTTCACAACCAAATATAGGTAGAAAAAAATCAAAAAATTCGAATAAAAAGGAAACACAATTATTTCACCATTGTTGCCGTCCTCGTCGTCGACTTCATCGTCGTCCATACCGGAAGACTCCAAAAAATGCACTGATACTGGAATAAAGGTCAAACCCGATTGCTACTGGAAGAAACTAACTACTTTACTAGGTTGATCGTTGTTGGACAACTTCTCATTCACTGGCATCGGTACCGGAAAGCATCAACAAAATTTCGATCATAAATGGTTAAGAGTTGTTTGAGAGCTTCCCTCTTCCAATCGTCTTCGAAGAAACGGGAAATTTGAAGAGGGATGTGAAAAAACGAGGGTTTTAATTTTGGGATTTTTGGTTTTTTTTTTTTTTTAATTAAGCGAGATTTTGGTTCAAAATATCACCACATCATCAATTATGGATCCCTTGCTGTAGAATTTGATGTACCAGTAGACTTACTCAATTTTAAATTTAGTGATGCAGTTTATGATTCACGTCCATATATACTAATTAGCATCTTTTTCACTTAATTGGAAATTAAATTATATTCATTAAATATAAATAATTTAACTTTTATTGTGAGGTATATATTAATTGGTATTAATTCAAAATTAATTAACATTCAACTATGCATTTCACTATTTACTTGCATGTATAATAATTAATATATATTTTCAGGGACTTGCATTTCTCTTATATTTAGATCAAAATGATAAATGAATGGTCAAATATTACGTTCGCGACACTTATAAAATATTTTAGAATGACATGCAACGCACGTTCACTCTGACTAGTCTCACAAATTTTTGATAAACATATTTTTTTGTATTTTAGAATAACGTACAACGCAAGTTCACTCTGACTAGTCTCACAAAATGTATGATTAAAATATATTTTTTTTATTTCCTTACAGTGCAATAAAAAAATATATTTAAAAAGCAAGAAATCACTTAACTCCTCAAATCCTACTAAATTAACTTGCGGGTTCACGCCACCATTAATTAAATCCCACAAAATTAGCTAAAACTGCCATTCATCCACAAATTGCTCCCCTGTATCAAATCATTCCAAACCCTTAGTTCAAAAAAAAAAAAAAAAAAGATAAGACGCGTTTCTTATGGTACTCCTAGTTATTTTTGTTCTTTTATTTATACTAGTTTTTGCCCCGTGTATTGCATGGGTTGTGTTATTTTTAAGGTAATATTAGCGTTTTGAATGCAAAGAAATTCATTCCAACACAAGAAATTCACATGAATGTCTTGTGTGTAAATTTCTTCCTCGATCCAAGAGAACAGATACTACATTTGGATGCTCTTCAATGACAAAAACATGTTTTAGTACAAAATAAACATGTTGTATTGGACACTATGGTGAACAAGATTTTGACATTTTTTTCCCTTATTACCAAACATGCTATAAACCCAGGACATAGGAAACATAGGAATAAATATAAAAAAAATATGTATTGTCATACTTGCTATTTCTGATGCATCTTCCTCTTCAAGAACAACAACAAAACCATTGATATGTCTCTTGTACGATTGAATTATTGAGTCCTTCACCTTCTCTTTACTATAAGAAACGGCAAAATGGAAGCCATGGCTTGTGATATATAGATGGTCTTTGAGGCTTAACAATACCAAATACCCAAAATCAGGAACAAGAGCTAACCCAAGCAGTCACAAATCAAACCAATTAAGCATTATAGAGAAAACCACAACAATTCTAAGAGAAGTTCAAATTCAAAATAAAGCAGTCAAAGATTTTCTAAATAAACAAAAATCATTCGAGTTTACAGCAAAAACAAACCAAGATTAAGAAAAAACTAAAATCGACTTCAAAAAATTTACCAATGAAGAAAGAAAATTACCAGTTCACACACAAAGAGCTGAAACACAAATTGAACAACAGAGAAGAAGAATTAAACGAAATATCAGAGAAAGTCCGAAACTTTTACTAATCGATCATTCAAACTTTCCAATAATATCATAAATGACCTTCTCCATGTCCACCGCCTTCATGACTATGAAGTGTTTCTTCGTATTCAGAAGCTTACAAAAATCTCCCCACCTTCCTCTCGAATTTGAAAGCAGCCTCTCCTCGACTTCTCGAAGTTGACCACCATGTTGACTCCTTCCTGCCCCTTCTCCACCACCTTCGACCCATCAATTCCACCTCCATCCCAACTCGAAACCACCGTCAAATGTCGAAGAAAAATGAAGGAACGGTGTTTAGAGAAGAGAGAGAAGGAGAGAAAGAGTAAAAAAGGCTGATTCAACAATACAACTAAATAAATCGAAAGAAACATTTAAAAACATTCATATCTAAGAAAATTCAAAATCAAAAGAGAATCAAAGAAGAGAAATTACCTCAAATTTTATTCTATCCAAATCTAAAAGAATCAACGATTTTAGGAACAATAAAAAAAAAATGAAAAAAAGCAAAGTATGAACTTATGTGGGACCGAAAGTGAGATTGAAGAGTGGAAAAAATTGGAGTAGAGTAAAGCTTCAAGCCAAGATAAGAGGCACGATAACTGGTGCTCGCAAGCGATAGAGATGTGGTAGGGTGGAGGCAAGCGACGGAGATGGGGTAGGGGTGGAAGAGAGAGATGCCAAATTTCTATGGTAACTGAAATTAGGGTTAGAGAGTGTGTGTGTGTGTGTGTGTGTGTGTTTTAGAAGTGATCCATTTCTTCTTTTTGCTATTTTATTTATTAGGGAGATATTTATGAACACTACTAAAAGATAAGTGAATAGTAAATGTCCAGTTAAAGTGTGAAATGGGGCACCACATAAATGAACAGTGCACAACCAATTGAAGTGTGAAATGGAAGGTGACAAAAATGAATATATGAGAGAGAGAATAATAGAATACTTTACATCTGGATGGATGGATGGATGGAAACGAGCTCGTGAACAGTGAGATACAAAAAAAGGATTTTGAAGTGTGCAGTGGGGCCGGGGGGGGGGGGGGGTACGGAGCAATCGGATTTTTTTTCCCGACATTCAAAGTCAACAATTGTGGGTAAAGATATTTTACATAATACAACGGGCAGTGGGCGGAGCAAGTACTCCGTACTGTGTGGAGTAGTATTTATTGATTTAAAAAAAAAGATCTAGTACAGTATAAAAATATTAAAGTCAACAATTGTAAGCATATAAATTGATTAAAAAATGATCTATTGTAGTAGGGAAATATTAAAGTCAACAATTGTAGGAATCCAAATTACACTTAACCCACGTGTGAATAGTGGAAGACAGATAGAGGGCAGTTGCTGTAAATCGTAGAGGATGGATATGAGACAATTTGAGCGAACGAAAATGTTTAGATACATATCATTGTCATGCACCACATGAACACCAGAAAATGTGCAGATGACTACAAAAATATTAAATGTCAATTGAATAACACAGATATATACATTGAAAATTCGATAAAAATCTCATAGTTTGGCGATGAACATATGATTACAAATAGCACACATCCCAAAATCATACAGACCATGATTCGGATTTGATAAAAGTATCTTACTAAAAAATGTAATATTCTCCCTGACACGCTACAACGCATATTACTGTTCGATATATTGGAATGACCACATAAAAATTAAAGATTGTTTTATAGTCATTTGTTCTTTAACACTCTCGTAAGTGGAACTATGCACACAGCATAATATATGACTCTTTAGTTTAGTGTATGGAACAATATTTATATCGATCATGCTACTTGTACAAAGTGGCTTGACAAACTTGGTTTACAAAGTGAGGTGGCAGGAATTAAAAGACTAAAAGGTCCTTCCTCTATTCTTCAGTTAAATCAAGGTTTTCTATTCCCAATATAGGATAAGTTTGATATATTTCTCCTAATAAATAGAAAAGCCAATTATGCTCGTATTTATCAATATATTTTTTATCAAAACAATCGTTTAATATTCTAATTTTCTTTTCCAATTTATGAATTTCTTTATTAATTCTGACTATATTTTCTGTAAAATATAAAGGCACAGGTATATTTCTACTATTTTTCAGAAAATAATCAAGCACAGTATAAAATGATTTAATTTCTTCTCTTTTCGTTTCGCAATTAATTTCTAAATACTGAATGATAGTAACTAAAACTTCATAAATATCATAAGTGCAAATATTAATGCAAGTATTCAACATAAATAAGAAAGATCTTACAGTATTGAAGCAGAAGGTACAGACAGAATAATATCAACGAGATTTTCCTCGAGCTTGCTCCCATATGTTTGTATACTCAGATATAAGTGATCGATATTATTTGAGTTTAAGAAAGTAGGTTATGGTCCAACACGACTTCCGCACTCTTATTATTTTTCTCTCGACTCTTTTTGCATATCTCACAATGGATCACACGGAATCACAGTTTTCCTTTCAACTCTTTGTTAAAACATCACCTTGAAAGGTAATAGGGTTCTAATGGCTTTCTCTAACAATGCCTCAAACGCCAACACAAAGCTAAACGGCAACAAGATACTAACACGGCCCTCAAGGTTCTCACCGTTGGAGTATAAGTAAGATAAGAGTTTTTGAGAAAACAACAAGAATAGAAAGACAGTATTTTCAAACAACTTGGATTTCATAAACACATCACACTAATATCTCTTACATAAGAGTATACATACATATTTCGGCTACACTCTTGGTACTTTCTCTAAAGAGATTAGAACTCCATAGAGATTACCTTATTACAAGCTTCAAATGAAAGAGAGAAACTGAAATGGTTACAAGATTCGAAAAACTAGAGAGAAAGATAGTTTTTTGCTTAAGGATCGATGCCTTCTTCTGAGAATTAGTCTTCTTTTTATAGACTCGAAAAAGCTCTACAGCTGGTCTTCATTATTGTTGTGTTACTGTGTAAGATAATGAGAATCTTACTGTGGCCTAAAGTTCTTTGTCTTAACATGGAAAATAATGTAGTTGAAACCCCACAGTTTTTCTTTATCAAAGTAACTTTGATAAAGTAATGATAAAGGAGGTCCATTACTTTTCCATATGAGATTCAAACCATTCATCCGGAAATTCCTCTGGATCCAGTGAGATTGGTGAGCCATCTTCTTCATTGCTACAGAACTCGCACTTATGGTTTGGATAACGCCAAAACTGTTTACACAGCTCATTTTTTGTCTTCTGTGTTCCACTAGCGTCACCTCTAAAGATATGATCACACCATAAATCAAGATAGTACCAATCTCCTTGTTTAGTAGGTGCCACAGCCTTACTGTAAATCAAGTGGTCTTGTGATTCATACACCCAAATATTCTGATTTTCTTCAATAACTTTCTGGATATGCTCAAATTGCTCCTTATATCCCTTGGCTCTACGGAAGGTTGTCATCTTGATAACATCTTCTGGTGTAGTTTCATGGACTTCACTCTTCTCAGGCTGAAGTTGCTTGGAAGTAGTGACAATCCTTATGACATGGCTAACTGGCAGTAGCCTATCTTCTTCATTATCCCATTCGGGACAGGCAGAGAAAAACCTGATATATATGTTCTTATGTTTAAGAACTTGGCAATACCTTTCAATAGCTCGGACTACTTTTTGTAACAAAGAAATTTCTTTTAAAGATTCCGATGGGTAAATACAAATTATATTTCCCATTTCGTAAAGAGCACGAACCCAGTAAGCTGGGGCTCCTGGATAAAGGTTAACTTTGTTGTAGGTTCCATATGTTAGCGTTTTCATCCATCCTCCTAGACTGGTGAACCAGCAGCAGGCTAGATTGAACAATACATATGCTAGCATAAAATCGTCTTTATTTTTGATGTCCATAACACCATGAGTGTTACAGGCTTTGATGATATTTGAGCTATTAAGCTCTGGTATGGAGATACTATCCTTTGTAAATATTTTCTCCTGTGAGGGAGATAAAGTAGTATTCTCTCTAACTGAAAGTTTATGAAGCTTCAAGGCTTCTGGTTCAATATTTGCACTGAGGCCTTCAGATTTATTGGCACTAGGGCCTTCAGATAATATAGCCATGTTGGCCTTCTCAGATACTGGCTTGACAGCAGCCATCTCCATTAGAGTTATCTTGGATTCTATCGCAGCAATCTTTATGTTCATTTCGAACTTCAATGCTTCTAGCTCCTTCCTGATTGGCTCCATTCCTGGTTAAGAAATCTGGAATAAAATTGTCTTTTCCTTTAATATGGACAATATCAAATTTAAATGGTGCAAACCACATTTGCATTCTAATAAGTGGCCTTTCAGCTGCACTTGTTCCAAGTTTATTTGTTAATAACGGTTTTACCTGAGTATTATCTGTTCTAATAAGAAATTTTTTAGGTAGCAAATAAGGTTCAAATTTTTCTACTCCCTTTTTTACCGCTAACATTTCTTTACGGTTAATGTCATACCTTGTTTCGGCATCTTTAAATGTACCTGAAGTATAAGCAACAAGCTCTTCTTTACATTTACATAATGGATTACAAAGAAATTCTTTATGATTTTCTTTTCTCTTGAGGATTGCTCCCCAGTGTAATAAGGATGCATCAGTTTCTAAAATAAAGAAATCATCATCATTAGGAATATTTAATTCTGGTAGATTTTCACATATTTTCTTAATTTTGTTTACCATTTCTATATCTTCTTGTGTCCATTCCCATACAACTCCTTTTTTGAGTTTTTTGGTAAAGTGGACTTTGTATTTAGCACAATTTTTGATAAATTTTTCAGAATAATTCAATAATCCAATAAAGCTTTGCAGTTCTGTCTTATCTCTAATTTCTTCTGGAAATTCGATAATCTTTTTTCCAATATGAGGTTGTTGAAGTATTTTTTCTTCAGTAAAAATATATCCTAAGAATTCAATTTTGGTTTTAGCCATTTCTGCTTTTCTTTCTGATAAGGCTAATCCATACTTTCTTGCAATATAGTTGAACTTTTTAAGATGTTCAATATGTTCTTTTAAATTATTACTATGAATAAGAATATCGTCTACATAAATAATGCAGAAGTTCTTTATTGGTCTAATAATCTTATCCATTCTTTGTTGAAATATTGCTGGTGCATTCATTAATTCAAATGGCATAACATTCCATTCGAATTGTCCTAATGGATTAAGGGTAGTAAAACTAGTTAAAGGTTTTGATTCCTCATCTAGTTTTATTTGCCAATATCCTGATTTACAATCAAATTTAGAATATATTTTACTTCCTTGTATTTGTTTTATTAACAAATCTTTTATGGGTAATTTATAGCTATTTGGTATAGTTTTAGAGTTTAGATCTCTACAATCAATTACCATTCTAGCTTTTCCTCTTTTAATTTCACTATGGTTTCTAACCATAAACGCTGGACTATTATATGGACTAGTTGATTCTCTTATTACTCCTAATTGTAAGAGTTCTTTAATTTGTATTTCAAATTCTTTCTTATCTTCTTCACTATAAGGAAATTGTTTTCCTGATATCTTAGCATTTGGATCTTTTAACTCAATGGTTGCCATAGGTTTATCTTTGTCCCATTTTGCTAAGGGATGTTCATGATAACATTCTTTTAGTTCTGATTTAATATTTTCTAATTCTTCTTCTAAATTTTCAATTCTTAATACTGGAATTTTTTATTTTTGATTAATTTCTGTATAACATCCACCACGATTACCTGCAGAACTCTGATGTCTAGGTCTATGGTGAATAGGTTGATGTGCAATTCCAATAGCTTTATAGATTTTTGGTGTTTTAATTTTGTGATTACAAGGTGTAGTAAATTCAAAACTATCTTTATATTGTGTAAAAGGGCTATATGTATAGATAAAATTTTCTCCTAAAAGGATATCACATCCAATTTTATCTGTTGCATATATTCGTGGAATAAAACATTCTCTATTACCTATAATTATAGGAACATTTTCTACAAAATCTCTATAGATTTCTACAATATCGCTTGCTGTTTGACCATAAGTTGTTTTCTTATAATCTCTTTTATAATAATGTTCTGGGAACACATTTCTTTTACATAGGCAAATACCTGATCCAGTATCAATTATGGCATGAAATTTTATCATACAATAGTCTGGTAAATTGAGAGTTATCTCAATATATGGACTAAGTACACTAGTTTTGATTGATCTGATTCCTTGTATCATATAAATTGGTTCTTTTGTTTTGGTAATTTTAGGAATCATTTTTTGTTTGCCTTCTATAGTTATTTGTAGATTATTCTTTTATATATGAAATGGTGAGACTTTCTCAAGAAAGTTCATTCCAAGTAATATTGGACTAGAATTCTTTCCTTTTCTATAGTCTTTATGAATTTTAAGATTTAATTTAAATTGTTCTCCTTCAATATCTGTAAAACTTAGTTCTAGATTAACAAATGTTTTAATTTCGTATTTAATTTCGTGATAATCGGTAAGAGTTATTCCTTGTGGTAAATTTTCTTCTGTTAAATGTTCTACTAAGTCTGCTCTTATGTGACTAGTACTAGCTCTTGTATTAACAAGGGCTATAATTTCTTCGTATTTATTTTGATTATTGATATATTCTGTTAGGATAAGGAAATTATCTTCCTCACACCTCCTAAAGTCAATATCAATACTATTTCTAGGCATTATTGGATAATTTCTACTTATAGATGGTCTACTAGAGCTTGAGAGTTCTCTAGTACTGATACTTCTTTCTATTCTTCTGCTAGGCATTCTAACAAAAAGTTGCCCAAAGGCATTTAAGGTGACTAATCCTTGATTTCCTACATTATTGTCTATTCTTTTAGATTGCTGATGAAAATCAAGTAATATGTCTTATGGTAATGAAACATTATTATTACTTAACATTCTTGGCGGTGTAAATTGCGCTAGATCTTTAAAGTCTTCATGGATTTGTATAAAGTCTCCTGAGACTTTATTGATTTCTTTTTGGTGCGTAGTAGTAAAAGCATATAAAGCTTTACAATGTAAAGTTACTGCTTTACTTCTTGGTGGCATAATTAATCTATCAATTTTATGATATAGATTTAATCCTATACTTAAGTTTTCATCTAATAAAGACATAGCAAATCCAAGTTTTATAGTAAATATAATTTTCTTATATACTAGATTTCCAGGTACAACTCCTAATAAAGCATCAATAGGATCATGAAGTATTCTGTTATCCATCAAGTACATTTGTATAGGAATATCCATTCCTTCTCTAAAGTATCCTTTAACCATGATTTGTACTCCTCCAATCACAATATTTTTTAATCTTTCTCTAGTTGAGGGTTTTATCTTAACTAATTCTTTATTAACCCATTTTCTGGTTATTAAAGGTATAGTAGTGTTACCTTTAACATTTTCAATGTTAATAGGTACTTCATCGTATTTAGCAATATATATGGTTTTGTTAAACCAAGGTAATATTGGTCTTACAAAAACGTCTTTATCTCTTAAAGATATTTGTTTTTCTTTTATGGCTCCATATCTTTCTTTATCAAACATAACTGTTTGTGAAGTTCCTTCTTCATTATCTAAAGTATTCTCAATGGTTTCCATAATTTCTTGATTCATGTAAATTTGTTCAAACTCTGGTTCTTCAATTTCTTCTATATCAAGCTCATAGATTGAGTCTGTTTCAGATAATTCGTCTAAATCTTCGATTATTTCATAATCTGAGTCAGATTCTATTTCTTCCATTAATCTAATGGCTTTGACATTTTCTCTTTTATTTCTATTAGGACAGTTGGGAGATATATGCCCTATTTCATTACATGTAAAACATTTACATTTTTTATAAAATTCTTCTTTAGATTTCTTTTGAGGTTTCTTATGTTGGTTATATTCCTCTTTCCAAGGCTTTTTCTTCTTGAAATATTTTTTGTGGCTCTTAAATCCTTTATTTCTCTTCCAAGGTTTAAGATATTTCTTAAATTTCTTTTTATAGTATGGTTTCTTAGATGGTTTGTGACAACCAAATTGTGGTACTGCTGCTATCTCTCCATAGCAACATAAACTTGCTTTCTTACCCTGTTTCCTAAATAGGTGTTGATACATAGACTTTTTACACCATTCTGATATTTTTCTTTTAGCGAATGAAGTTCTCATTCCTAAGGTATCAGCTCTATGATTAGGATCTTCCCATTCTATTTTATTCCAATAAGTTTGATAATCTTCAAATAATTTCTGACCCCATGGCCAATGTAGTTTAAGAAAATATCTATTAAGTAGTTTTTTATCTTCTTCTGATAGATTCCATTCTTTTATGGATTTAGATGCTTTGATATATATCTTTTCGAATTTCTTAGTATATTCGTTTAATTCACACATATAACAGATTTTTAATAATTCCATTTCTCTTTCCGCTTATAAGGCTTCTTGAGTGATCATATCTATTTTAGTTTCTGGTATAACTTCTCCTAAGAGTAAGTGTCTAAAGAAATTTTCCATTCGTTTTAAAATTTCCTTAAAGTTTTCAGCATCTAAGCTTCATTGCTATCTATAGTAGTTGTAGATTTTTCTCCATATTTAATTTGATTTTTAGTTTCTTCAGAAGTTCTTCTCCAAATATCTGAAGTGATTCCTCTAAAGGTGTGGATTATAAAGTTGTATGCTTGAGTGATATTCCATTTATGAAAAGCAACCGCTAAATCAGTAGCTTTTGCCCATGAGTCAATGATTTCACTTTTATTATTGCTATCATCAACATCTAACCATATTCCTATTGTAGGAATTTGTTCAGTAAATAATTTAACTGGATTATTATCCCTAAGGTGTATATGCTTGGTTAATATAGTTCTAACTCCTTTTTTAAAATTGTAATTTTCTCGTTCTTCTATTATTCCATGTTCCTTCATCCATTCAAAATTCCAGTCATCAGACTCGACTTGAGTCCAATCATTACTTGTTTCTCCAATTAAAGTTTGTGTTTCAACTTGTTGATTTAAAGGTGGAGTATTAATTTCAGTTGTTTCTTCTTTAGGTGGATCATTCATATAAATATTCTCAGTTTGAATGGCTAATTGTTATAAACTCTGTTTATAAACTTCTAATTCTTCCCCTGTGGTTTCATAGAATTTAGTTTCTAATTCTTCTATAACATATGCGGGTAAAGGTGGTTCAATTAAAGTGTAAGAATCCTTAAATTTTGATTCTTTAAATTTAGATTCAATTTGTTTATATAGGATTTTTGGTCCTATTTTAATATTGTCATTCACAATTTCCAAATTAGACTCGATATTTCTTATATGAGTTAAAATATATTGGTTTAAAATATCCGTTTCTCCTAAAAGTTGAGCAAAATTATTATATTGTTCTAGAAATTGATTTATAATAATATCTTCTTCTTCATGTTCAGAAAATTCATCTACTAATATTTGTAATCCTTTATTTTTTATTTCTGTTAAATGTTGGGGACTATTTACTTGTTTTATCTCTTCACTTAGAGATTTATATTTAATACTTAAATTTGTTGCTAATTCTTGCAATTTAATTCGATTAGTATTAGTTCAAAATATTAATATTTTGTAATTCTTCTAAAATTATTTTATCTTTTCTATTCATTTTAAAAAAATTTCTTTAGTTTCGTTACTAGGCTTTGATACCAATTATAGGGGTAAGATGCGGAAAAACAATTAAAATATAAAGGTAAGGGTATAATAGACAATAACTAAAACATATAAAGAAATAAATAATAAGATAATGGACAATTCAATCTCATCCGTCAATTACAATTCATCCAAACCGTACACCTAATTTTGTCGATTATCTTTGTCAACAAACTTGGTACAAATAGATTAATTCTATTTATATGATTGATTTCCTTTCTCCCCGATTACAGCTAACCCGTGTGGACACAGAACTGCATCAAAATGAAACCTGTTGCACGTGCATTTCATTTCCAGAAAATGTATGGAAGCCATAATTAAATGAATAGCTTGATATATGGGAAAATAAATTTCAGTTATAAAAGATAAGTGAGAAAGTTCTACGGTAGTAAAAATGGTATTTTTTTTATTTTCATTTTTACAGTATATTATAAATATAAATAATACAATAGTATATTATGGAATATTTTATCTTTGTTGGATATATATGATTTTTTCCGTTGAAATTAACATTTAACTTTTATTAAAAACATGAAGAATTTTTTAATAACTTTTAAGGTTCGACGAACCGAACATTGGGCTATTGCCAAAATGCCCATTGCACATATAAATGGACTTAGAAAAATGCTGCTTTACCAGAACTACATGCATGTGGGTCCCACATGAATAAAATATTAATAAAAAATGTGGGCCCCACATGTTTGTCTCCATGGACTTAATGGTCAAAAATAGTCCAAAATAAAATAATTATACATAGTAGTTAAGTACCTGCTATAAATCAGAAATGCCCGTATTAAGTGATGGAGCCAAAATTCGTGTTCAGTAGAGCCTAATTTAAAATTCATATATTGAAAAAATAATAATAATAATAAAATTTCAATGGGACCAGAGACCCAATGAGCCCCCCTCCATCCGCCACTAATGGAACGAGTTCACAATCAAGCAATAAAAAAGGTTTCTGTGGGATAAAATAATGGAGAATCAAAGAATATCAAACTAAACCGAAGACCCATGTTTACACGGTTTCTTTAAATCGAATTCGCCGCCTCACCGGGTGCACGAGGTTTTGATCGGTATTCGATTCCCAGGATACAATCGATTATCGGTCCACACTGCACTACGTTACCGACCTACGAACCAGCTGTATCTATCTCTCAAACGAATCAAAAGGAAAAGGTTTAAACGGAGGGAGGAAGGTTGATAGCTTGATACTGAAATGATTTTTCCCTGTTTTGTTTGTGCTATATTCTGTGTGTATGATGCTGAAATGATTTTTCCCTGTTTTGTTTGTGCTATATTCTGTGTGTATTTTCAACCAACGAGGCTCTTATATTTATAGCCATAGAGGAAGAACGTGGCCATCAATTTCTGGAACGGCTGAAGTAGAACGTTTGCCATTCAATTCTGAAACTGAAGGAAGTGTAATGAACGTATTCAATTCGGAAATTGAAGGAGACTAAAACTGAAGGAAGTGGAATGATTTTCATTCAATTTCCAACAGTTTCTTAACAAGCAAGTAATTAAATTGACATAAACTACCTCTTTTGTTTTTTAATAACACGTAATCCCCAGCTTTTATGCGATTATCGTTACTACTACAAAAAATAATAGCATATTTGATCCCCAACTTTTCAAAAACATACGGGACATATTCTTAATCCTTAAAAATGGAACCAAACATCGTCAGCGTTTTTAAAAAAAAATAGGCATGGTAGATCCTGATGATAGAATTCGTCCATTTCAACCGTTAAGATCGAATAAAAAGACAAAATTGTCATTCTCTTTAAATGAACACAAACAAAAAACACGGTTACTAATATGCTAAAGTGGGTGTATTACACCAAAATTGAAGTTCAGTAACCTTCTGCAAGTATGGTGAAACTTCATTGACTTCCGTTGCAATTTTAGATGAGCAATATTGAGTATATTCATTCTAAAGAAAATTATCAACATTGCATATTCGTGAGTTAACTTTTGACGAATTGAAAAAAAAAATAATATCATTCACTAACTAAAAATATAAAAAATAAAATAAATGGTGCGCGATAAACGGGGCAAGGGACCTACACCGAGTTGTCCCGTCCCGCATTAATCGAGTATGGGAACGGGATAAGATAATAAAAATACTCGACGAAATGAGGGCGGGAATAGTTGGCCCGCCCCAAATTCGCCTCGTTTCATCCCTAACTACTAGCCGTAGTCCTTTGAAACCCTAAATAATTACTCACATCAATATAGAACGTCTTTTTAAGGTTTAACACAAGCCTTCTTCATTTATTTTTTCATGTAAATAAAGCAAAAGACCATATTGTTATATAATTAGTTGCCAAAAAAGCTACTAGGTATGAAAATTGACATGCATTAAGGGCATGTGAAAGGTAAATTAAAGCACTCTTTTAACTAAGCATGCTATACTTTTTTATAAAAGCACGACTTTTATACCTAACTTCTTCACAAAATTTAAAAGAAACATAAGATCAAGACTCCGTGAAAAAGGTGTTAAATTCTACAAAAAAAATTGTTAATTTGACTAATGTAACCATCAACGAGCATTCAGCCACAATTTCTAAATTTTTTTAAAGCGGTACGATAGACAGAACAGACTCACTAAAGTTTAGAGTTAATGCGATTATTGCAAATCTTCGTCAACACATGCCGGAGGGAGGGAGGGAGAGAGAGAGAGGAACAAAATGGTCAAAAAAATGTACTAAAATTCATTTATACTATTAGGGTTTTCCCCTAATAAACCCCAATGGTGTCACTAGGGGTGGGCGTGGGTTGGGTTGGGTCGGTTTTTGCCCCAACCCAAAACCAACCCAACATTATCGGTTTGTTCGAAATCCAACCCAACCCAACCCATGTAAATGTTGAAACCCAACCCAACCCAACCCAATTATGTGTCGGTCGGGTTGGGTTGGGTTGGTCGGTTTGTATCGATGATTTCCATTAACTAGTTCTAAATTACAATGTTTCAGCTCATGTCTCAATTCAAATTTTCAACAAGAAAATCAAAACTAAAACGAGAATCTAAAAGAAATAAATGAATATATGGAAATAAACGAGTAGCCACTAAATAAAGTAGTGAAGATGAAGAAATGAGAGGTTAAATATGTTTCTTGGTCATGTTCAATGATCTATTAAATAAGTTTGTACAAAAAAGTATGCAAAATGAGGGCTGAATCTTAGTAATAAGTCGGAAAAAAAATGCAAACTTGGTAATTTACCTTGGGAAAAGAATTGAAGGTTGAATCGCCGATGCAAACCGAAAAGGAGAAAAAAAATGGGGGGCAAAATATAAAGAAAGGAGGAGGAAAGAGAGAATTAGGAAGTCGGCGCTTTTGATTTATGTTGTGGGGCAAAAGTTGGAAGTGCTGTGCAGGTTTAGTTGAAATATGTTTGAAAAAAAATGACCCTTTTTTTTTTTATTGACGGGTTGGGTTGGGTCGGGTTGGATGGATTAACCCACAACCCGACCCAACCCGACCCACTAAGCTTTGCCAGAACCCAACCCGAGAAAAAAATGGAAAAAAACCGACCCAACCCGATCGGGTTGGTTTGGGTCGGTCGGGTTCGTCGGGTTGGTTCGGTTTTTGCCCACCCCTAGGTGTCACCATTAGTGCCATGTGATATTTAAAATATGTTTGGTACTATTTTTTCTAAAACTCATTTTTTTTTAAAATTCATTTTTAATTACAATTCTTATATAAAATGTATTTTGACCCAAAAAAAAAAGGCTCAAACAAGGACTTAAAATGTAACATTTCCATAAAATGGACAATGAAAAAGATGACAGTTTGCCGCCCGTGCAAAAGTCGTTAAATTTGTGTCCATAACAGCAATTGGCAAACAACTTGAATTTCTTGTGCCAAGTTTTTGGTGGTTACAATTATTTCAAATATTAATTTCATTTTTGGTCCCTCAACTTTCACTAAAGTCTCCGTTGAATCATTCAACTTTAATTCGTCTCAATCATATCACTTTAAATATTTGTCACCCCGTCATCCGAATTACTAAACTTTACATCTCAAACTCACGTGGAAGTTAAAACACTAACGGCAATTTGATGTGTCCTACATTTTCAAGTAAATATGCAACCTATCAAGTTTTCGTTGCAAAATTTGAAAATAAATTGGCATATGCCAAGTCATAATCAGCTGTCTTAATGTATTGCATCCACGTAGAGCTGCCAACGAGTCGAGTCGAGTTGAGTCGAGCCCACTTACGAGCTGAAATTTAAAGCTCGAGCTCGGTTCGAATAAAAATGGTTTGGGCTTTTTTGGTCCGAGTCGAGCTTTGCTCGGCCAAAAAATCTAGGTTTGACTAAAGCTTTCGGCTTGGGCCTGCTTTGTTTTTTTTCTTTTTTAAATTATGATAAATTTAATTTTTTTTTAAAAGAGTTTAAAATTTGTGTAATTTATACGAATTACAAATTAAATAAAAGTTAGTACCATCCTCCTTTTTTCCGAGTTTGGGACTAACTACAATCAACGTAAGCTAAGTTAAAATTGTAAGCGAATAAAATATTTTGTGTACAATTTTTTTGCATATTTTTTTAAAAATCCATCTATAGCTATTATACCAAAAGATACTGAATATTAAAGTAAAAGAAAATGAATATTAGCACAAAGAAATTGAAGATTTAAGTTAAAACTAGAATATTGCAAGTTTAAACTAATTGACGTAAATTGATATGATACTCAAAATTTTACCGTATATTTATAGCAAAAAAATATATTCGTTTCAACCAAATTTATATTTCAAATTCAAATTTAAAACTTGAAATTTGATTTGCACAACACAAGCATCTACGTTAACTGCCTTTAAAAAAAGGCAGTTATTACTGCTGCCCTGTCAACCTTTTTATTTTTTTCGAACTTTTCTTTAACTTTCATTGGCTACTAATTTTTTTTAGGCTCAGCTCGTCGCGGGCTGGCTCAGGCTCGAGCCAGCCGAGCCACATGATGCCCCTGCATCCACGAACTTAATTAGGTGACATATTTACCTAGAAACATAGTACACATCAAATTGCTCTTTATTTTTGACTCCTACGTAGGATGGAAACATTGTGTTTAATAAATGCGGCTAACTGAGCCCCGGTTGAACCCCAATTTTAACAAAAAAATGAGTTTGGCAGTAGGAAAAAGTTGGAAAAATTTTGGGTTTACGTTTAAATTATTTTATTGTAAGAATGTGTAGTTGAAAATGAATTTGGAAAAGAAAATGTACTTTGAGATAATGGGGCTTAAACAAGGACTTGGTGACTAATATTGAAGGTAAGTTGAGTTTGACGCAATTCAACTGTCACAATAAAGTCTTGGCCACAAAATCGTGTGAATTTATGGTTCATGGTGCTTTGGAACTAAAATAATGCATTAGGTAAAGATTAAAACACAATAATTGAAGGTAATTTTGGACTTCATGAAATGAAGACACGCCACCAAACTGAAAGTTCCAGGATTTTGCCTTTGCCAAAAGCAAGAGATCGAGAATTAATGATTAATTTTTGCATAAGTTAGTCATTTCTTCGTGGAATTACTTTTGAAAAGTAGTTTAAAGTCTCGAGGAATAATTAGCATCTAACAAATTTATTGTGCCGACTAAGGTTGTAAAAAAGGGTCATCGACCAAGTTCGGGGTAGCTCAATTTGAACTGGATATTGATCTTGTCATAAATCAATCAACATATACAAGTAAATCGTGCTAAACTTGAATAATCAAGCATGAAAATCATTCAGTATAAGTCTTTTTCATGGGTCTCTGCACTCCGGTCCAGACCTTGATATGGGCGTCGTGCTTGACCTTCGACTTTTCTGCTATAAAATTAATTCACGTTCGACAAAAGGTAAATTATAATTTAAATCGATCAACCAATTTTTTACCCCCATATTTTGTAAGACTTACAATTGCTACCCAATTAATTTTCACACATTCCATAAAATTCATAACTTATAATCAATTAAAAATACTTCTAATAAGTGCGTTGGTACAAAAATGACAAACGATGAGGATTGCAGTAAGTTGATGTTCACGTTAAAATTTGGCTACTCTTATTACATGAATCTCAATACACGTTTTGTTGGGGTCTCCATTTGTAGGTAATGTAATGGGACGACAAAATTGATTGAATAGTCGAGCCTCTAATTATTCTAAGTTATATTTAGTGCATGTTCGGTGAAGCTTAAATTTTTCTTTTACGTTGATCAAAAATATTTTTTATGCCCTGTTTGACAATCATTTTGGTAGGAAAAAATAGTTTTGAATAGTGATTTTTCAGATGATATGTGGTTAAAAAATGATTTTTTTTTTTTTTTATATACGTGTAGAATATTTTTATTGTGTGAATATATAGATAAAAATAATCATGTAGCAAATCATAAAAAAAAAAGAATAATTAAAAGAGTAAAACATGCACTAAACATATCAGTCAACTTTTTACCGGTGCAATTCACTTGAGAGTATTGAAGAAGAAGCTTGAAATGGAAGTCAATATTTAAATTTGAATCTGTCATGATAGGGCTGTCAACCGATTGAATTTTGATATGAATTCGATTAAATTAATGGAAAATTGATTTAGAGTTTCAATTCTACAATCCAATCAAAATTCGAATCCGGTAATCTTTTAACTAAATTTATCAAATATGAATATAAGTCAATTCGATCCGATTTTTTATAAATAGTTAAATCGGTTAAATATTTTTATTGCATTTCATTTGTCATCAAAATAAATATATGAGAAAATAAAGAAATTTATAATAAAAAAGTTATCAAATTCCAGTGTTCTAAAAAGCGTAATACGCTGCAAGGCGTGGAGGTTTCGGGTAATGTGAGTCTGACAAAGCCTAGGCGTAAAAGAAAGTAAATTTTTTTTATTTTAATATTATTTTAAATTTTTAATCAATCTAAAAATTATTTAATAATATATACAAATTATAGTACCAATTGAAATATTTGGTGAGTTTTATAATAGTATAATATAGTACAGTCAAACTAATTGTACAGTACACTATATTCAAACCAAATGTACAATGTGCTACAACCAAACCAAATGAATTCTTATCACACATTGAAAAAGTTTATAACAAAATGCTTGGATATGTCATCTATAAATAAGTGAGTCAAATGGGTAAGCAATTTTTTGTGCTTTTCAATCCAATTAGCTAAAAAAAAAAATTTATAATTATAAAACCCATTTAAGAATTGAAAAAATTGGAAAAAAAAACATATAATAAAAGTTAATTTCAACATTGATTTTATTTTTCTAATTTCTTTAATTTCGGATTGGATTATCAAATTGAATATTCGATAACATAACAAATTGTATATGAATTTAACAATCAAATATTCATTGATTATCGGATCAAATAGAATCAAATAATTATTGTTATTGGATCAGATCGGATATTAGCATATGTGGTCCACATCCGATTCATTTACAGCCTAGTCTTGATGGTGTAAAAGATCGATATATGACTGTTAGGGAGAAAAAAGACTGTACTTAAGCCTATGAATGGGTCACTTAAATGATAGTGGTCGAACGTCATAACATGTTTAGTTTGACCTCACTAAACACTAATATATTTTCAAACGAGATAATTGAAACTCGATCTTAATAAGTGGTACTAGTAGTGAAAGGTATGGAAGGGGTAGACCATTCCCACTCCCATCGTATTGGATATTTTTGTCACCTTACCCCATCCACATACCTGAATAGATGACTATGGGATGGGTATCAAATTAAACGAATTTTTTTGCAAACCTTGAATATCAAAGCTAAAGTCATAGGCTCGAGTTGCAAGAGTGTCATGTTGATGGAGGGATTGTTGGAAACAAGAAGATTGCTCTTAAGCTCATGTGATGATCACTTGAATGATGGTGGTCGAATGTCAAAAAAAATAAAAAAAATTAGCATGCTCTCATTGAATACCAATTAATTTTCAAATGAGATAATTGAAAGTCGATCTAACAATAACTACCATACATTTGGATCCAAGAATAATAATAATAATAAAAGAGTAACTTAAATTCATAAATAATGTATATTTATTTCATTTTGACATGAATTTTAACAGAATCAAGTATATAATGTTTATTCTCCTTATTTTGATTGAAAATAAAATTTAAAATCTACAAACTAATATTAGATCTTCCTTCAAAATCTCAGTCCGAACCCGAGCTGCGAAGTATGCCACGGACCCTAAACGGGTAGTTCTGATTAGTAACTTGGGTTTCTATTGAACCGGAAATTATGGCTTAAGCCATTTTAATTTTAAATTATAGAAAAGTTCATTATCATTCATTCGATGTTATTTTTGAATTTTCAGTTAGTACATTAAAATCTCCAATTGTAAATTAGCGGGATACACGATCAGGGTGTTGAAGGTAAGAAAAGTCGACTCCGACGACTCTTCTTTAAAAAACGAAATGTTCCTTGAAATTCTTGCTCCATGTTTAAGATCTAAGATAGTGTCCATTTTTCATTTAATTAAGAAACGTAAAATAATTAATGGGAATCGTTCACGAAATAACATTGCACCAATGTCAGCGTGCACAGCAATAGAAAACTTCTTTGGACGGAAACATGCTAAAACCCTCTCAATCAGCAGGCTCAGATTCACCTCTTTCAAATTGTAACCAGCTGCTTCAAAGCTTGCATAACTATACCCATCTTCTGGAGTAACATGAATAGTAGAAATTGCAGCTTCTTCGATGGAATTCATGGAATAACCGTATGGCTCAAATTCAAAATCACAAATGCAATTGTGTACTCTGTTATTTTATCTTTGAGCCATGTGGTTATTCCATGAATTCCATCGAAGAAATAATAAATAAAGTGAACAAATAGGAAAGCAATCTGAAGAATGAAGAAAAAGTGAACAAACAGGAAAGCAATATGAAGAATGAAGAAAAAGAGTGTGCAAAAAAACAGAAATTTAAAGCTAGGATCACTGCACTATAACCGTTGGAAGTTAAGGGTATATATAGATGAAATTTGTGAATTGGTTTCATCAATATCACTGCACAATGAACGTTGGTTTCATATACTTTTCATCATATTAACGTTGCACTATCACTCCACTAATAACAAATCCTTTTCATCATATTACTGTCAATATTCATTTTACACAGCTACCACAATTTTCACGACAATGGAAGCTACTGCAGGATTCAAATTGGTGTAAAATATCTAAAATGATGAATATGGACCACAATATGGTGTAAGAAAAGCTTCCAATTAATTGTAATAATTGTCCACTTTTAATTTTTGAGTGAATTATTGTTTCCTCCTTCAGCTATATTGTCCATTAAAGTTGCTCTTCATTGTTTTTATTTGTTTTATATAAAATCCACCAAACCACAGTAAAACAATGATTCTTCGAATCGCCATATATCAATCTAATTACAAACTTTAAACATTTCTAATCACGAAGTATGACATTGTACAACAGATTTAGATAGTTAGGCATGCGTACGTTTATATTTACAATATTGAATTGTTAAACCACGTGAAAGAGCGTGTTAAAGATACAATTTAAATGGACGAGTGCGTGATTAAATTGTGTTGAACATGGTTTTGAACTCATTTGGTGAATTTGATCATTAAGTTGTAGCTTATGAGATCTGAATTATACGCAATTTGACTCAAATTACACCTAGAGAGGGTGAATAAGTGTAAATGCGGAAATAAAAATTGTAATTAACCAACAAGAAGTTACTAATTAATTATCTCTAGATGGTTAAGCCCACAGTCCATTTACCATATATTTGATGAATTAATTTTTAGAAATGAACTGTTTAGTTGACCAATATTGACTTTCCCGAGAAGAAGCCATCGATTGGAAACAATTAAAATAATTAAATTTTTTTCTCAGTAACAATTAAAATTTAAAAAATATCGATATATTATTTATAATTCGTTGCATCTTTTCCCCCCAAGTATTGGAACTTTAACTGACAAAGACAAATATATTCTAAAAAATAAAAAATATAAATAAATATACGCGGTGTTACGATAATTATGTGGCCAATACCACAACAGAGCGCCATTAAAATCGACGTTAAATGACAATTTATGTTTTATTAATAGATATTCTACCTATAAGGTAGTGTGAATAGAAATAAACAACAAAAACGAAGAATAGCCTTCGTGTAAATTATTGAAAACATACTTACCCTTTCACAATCTCATAATTCAATCACCACGAGTATTTAAAAAGGAATTTACCATCGACGAATTGATACAATCCATCTTTTGTCACACCCCAACTGCACCCCGATTCAGCACACTCTTTGGCTTCGAAAAGTTGGAATTTTTTCTTCGAAGTTTTGGAAGTCAAGTCGCACGAAGAAGTGGGATTCGGGTTTGATACATCAACACTCCACACGGCATAACCTCCCCTTGGTGCTAAATACTCGTAGAATTGATCGCCATCAACGTTACATAGAATCTCTAGTGGTTCATCTAATTTATTTACGATGAGTATACTCATCTGTTTTGAATATACTAAAGGGTTGTGTATTGCGAAAAGAACAAGTACGAGAAGTTGGAATTTGAAGGAATTCATGTTCATTTTTTTGTGGGTGTATAGCAATAAGGATTTTTCTTTAACGTGAGAATGAGACCTATAATATAAGATTTTGTGTAACGTCTGGTCTTATTTATTGGTGTTATAAATTAGATTTATGAAGGCGCTTTAATATTTTAATGTTTCCTAGGACTAGTATTGATGTGGGGTTTATAATTTATTACATAGGAGTTGCAATATTGTGAAAAATCACTTATTTACATAATACCTATCAAACATTTAAAACAGATTTATAGAAATTTATACATTTTTTTTCGAAAGTTTTCAACATGAAGATAAGTTTCAAATGTAAATCAACCTTGAAGTTTTAACTTAAAAGAATTGTAAAAAAAAATTAAAATTAAAATTAAAATTTTAAAAAATAATAATAATACGCGCCTAAGCGCGCATAATCGTGCCTAGACACGCATTAGCAGTCAACAATTGCTATTTGGTGCGGTTTCCTTGTCGTTTTGGATAATTGAAAACGTTACACTCCCACAAGACCTATTTTAAGCCAAACCTTAATGTCCATAAAGCAAGCAAAAAGACCAATAAATATGTATCGTCTTCATATATATTTTTTTTCTTTTTAAATTTTCTGAAGCTGCCTCTCACAGAATTTAATCGAGATGCCAAAACTATCTATTTTCACATTACTAGTAGCGCTCACGTGCAATGAACGTGTTCCAGTTTAGTTGGCTACGTAATAGCGTTGAGTGATTTTTAGTTATTTTACACAAATTGTAGTTGATGCCAAATTTTCTACTGTGCTTAGGCCATCATCTGCAATACAAAGCAATATATCAGTACAAAACTTGTAATCCTTTATAAACAGAAATAATGTTTTGTGTGGTCATAACCACTTTCGCAGCTAATAACAAGGCAGACTTCACGGTTTTTGTACATAAATGTGTAGAGGTGTCAATCCGGGTGGTCCGGGCCGGGTCGGCCCGCCAACATGTGAGCCTGGTAACGGCCCGCGTGAAAAAAAGCCCGCCCGCTGCGGGTTCCGGGCCGGTTACGGGTCGGCCCACAATTTTGGACTACAACCCAGGCCCGCCAGCTGACCCATCGGGGTCGAGCCCATGCGGGTCACGGGTCGCGGGTCGTTCCGGTTTGACCCGTATGATTGTATAAATAAAATTATAAAAATATAGAATTTTTCCGGTTTGGCCCATATGGAGAGCAACTATCATTGAAAATAGGATTTTGAGAAGAAGAATCGCGAGAATCCATAATATAGTAGGATTAAAAAATTTAGTAGTGACTAGTGAAAATCGAGAAAAAAGAAATATAATCAAAATGATGATGATATTTGCAATTGAATAATTGTAATTGTAGTAAGGTAGTAACAAGTATGAACTATGAAGTATAAATGTATAATAACTAATGAGAGGGTATTGTAAAAATAAATGTAAGAATAAATTGGAATTTATCGATGAAGGGGATGATATTACCGTTAGAAAATTTATATTACCATTAGTTAAAATTTTAAAAAAAAAATTTGACCTAGCAGGCTACGCCTTTTTTTGAATTTTTTTATTTTTTTTTTTTAAAATTTTTTTTTTTACCCCCCCCCCCCCCCCCCCCTCCTTTTTTTAAATTTTTGTTTTATTTTTTTTTTCAATTTTTTTTACGGGTCGCGGGTTAACCGCGGCCCGTGGGGGTGCAACCCGCGAAGCCCGCGGGTTACACCTCCTTGGCCCGTGAACCGCCCACACGGGTCACGGGTCGGCCCGCGGTCCCGGTTTTCACGGGCCGGTTTTCACGGGTCATGGTCGGCCCGTCCGTCTTGACACCTCTATAAATGTGGTTGGAGCCAGTATTCTGGTACACAAGGAACATGAGTTTGTTAAATTTTTCATCTCAAGAACTCATATTATTATTTCAATTTTTTTCCCTTCAATGTAACAATTGTTTGAGATGATGTACCCGAATCCTGGACGAATTCCAGCCTTCCAATCTTACTTATGATGGATACAAAAGTTAAGGACCTAATTTCACAATAAGAACTATCATAGAACAGCAGTGAATTAAAAGGAAACAAAATGTAAATCACAAATATTACACCAGGATTGATTCTTTTTAGATAGTTGAAAAAAATTAATTTTTAAATAGGATCTACCAGCAACCAAAACTGAATCCATTCTCAAACAGTCCAGTCCCATAGTGAACTTGACCCTTAAAATCCTTTTTACTGCATCGTCAATTCCGCTTGTGGGAATGAAATTGTTTTTGGCCAGGGTAGTTAGGCCATCAATGAATTCTTTGTATTTGGTTGGAACTATGATCTGCAATGTACAGCACCTAAGTGAATATTTGGTAGCTAATTGACACAAAAAGACATTGTTCAAGTCACAAAATCTGATAAATGTACGATGTCAATGCCAACATTAACTCCAATTACAATTGAATAAGTATAGTTTGCATGAGGTGGCGATGTAATTCTGTCAAGACCCTCCCAATCTGAGAGAACAAATGCCTGAAATTTTTCACATAAAAAATTTGATCTTTGTCACTCAATTCACTGTTAGAACACAACTCCAAGGTGAATTTTTTTTGGAAAAATGAGATTTACTCTGAAACGTAGAGTATTCTTTAAAAAATGTATTTGAAACATGATTATTAATTTTCATTTCCTTTTTTCTGTTAAGATTTTTCTTTAAAATCTAGTAGATGGTCTAAAGAATGTATTGTCATTTCTAAGGTGTAGACATATTCTTGAGGAAAAGAGAGGAAGGCAGAAGCATATGAGAGCAAATTCCTGTATATTTTGCTGCAATTTTTGTACTCATGCTTGCTATGGATTGCCATAGTGAATATTTTATTTGGTGTAATTTAGGTAGTATTTGAATCTGCTACATTGGAGATTTAAAAATATTAGAACTTCATTGAATTACATTTAGCAATGCAAAGTTAAATGAAGTTAAACTATGTAAGAAAATTTACGTTAGGATCCATTAACCAAATGTGTTGGTATTTCAATGGACTGTTTCGAGCTTTGTTGGGAGAACATTTTTCTGAAACTATTGCCTTTACAGTCCAGCCAGATTCTCCAGGTTTGATGTTAGGTATGAGTTTGTATTCTGTGCCCATTTGCATCTGCAAAGAATTGTAATTGATTAGCAAAGGAGAATAGTTAGAAAAAAGAAGAGTTAGAATGAAACATAAGTATTGAAAGATATGCAGGATAATGTTATGTTTGTAGTTAATATTGCCGTTGGGTGGAAGGAAATTACCAAGTTGATCTTAGGAATGAGGAAATGAGATTGGAGAGGATTAAGTGGGTAAAAGTTTTTATTTGGTGTCTGATTACGCTCAGAGAATAATGCGATAGTTGTAGTACAGCTTTGAGGTGTCGTATCTACTGGGAGGTGGAAAATGCTTAAGGGTTCCAAAAATGGATGAGTTATTGTCTTCAATGTATAGTCAAATTCAATGTTGAAATGTGAAATTAAAATCAATAATTTGAGGCAGTGAAGCGTCGGAATTCCCTCAATTGAATTAGATTATTCACATCAATTATTCCATTTTTATAACACAATTAGAGACTTTCATCAGGACACTCTAAGACAAGTGGGGTGCCGGCGGTTGGGGAAGAGAGCCGAGTTCTTAAGAGCCGGTATAGATGCGACGCAGACAGAAAAAACCACACAACATCAAACGATATCGTATTGGTTGACGATGCAATTTGTTGACATCTGTGTGTAATGAACAGTGCCTTTCAAACCTGCTCTTTTATATTGTTTCGGATTCAACGTTAATCAATGCAGAATTCTATGTATTATTTGACGATAGTGTCAACTTGTACGTTTTTCGTAATCCCCATTTTGGGAATTTTGGGTGTCGTGAGAAAAGTGCATAGCTTGAATAAATATAACATTCTCCTCTTAATTAACTTTTCGTGACAATTTTATCTAAAAGATTACGTTGTTAGAAGGACTATTATATTTGTTCACGTCTTTACGCATTTCTTACATTTTCTGTATCCATAATGAAGTCTTTTCACACGAAACTCTTGATCTATTACAATAAATATTTATCTCTATCTGACTAGTCGATCTCATAATCACTTAAAGAATTCCTTTCACGAGAACGATACTAAACAATCTTAGATTAAAATTAATGTTACAACTATATTTGTTGGTGCATTTTTTTTCCCAATTTTCTAATTATGCCTTATTGCAACACTCACAATTTGGGACACTGCACTGATATAGTTACAAATGGTCCGTGTTCTACTTAGTGCGCCTTAATTAATTTTTGTCTTAACTATTAGTTCAGCGTTTTTTTATAAATTAAAAGCATTGTTCTTGTACCATAGAGAGATTAAATTTGGCTGAAAAACATGGTTCTCAAGAAGATTACCCTCCTCTTCCTCCTCATTTCTGCTGCTCTTTTCTCCACTTCTTTTGCAGGTATACGTACATGTACTAATACGTATCTACGTATAAATATACGTGTGTTTTTTATTGTTTGTGCGTGTATAAACATATACATACATGATACATATATCTTATATATGTATGTAAGGAAAAGGAGTTTTGATCATCTAAGATTTTCCTGCAGGTGGACTATCTAGGTCAGTGAACATCTTGGAGAAGGAAGTGAAACCAATTAATAATGAGGTACCCTCATTGACCTTATATTTTGACGTCACCTCGTAATTTTACGGTCGAAATTCTAGATAAAATTACAATTTTTTTAAAAAAACAAAATTGATATAAATAATTAGATGAACACGGAGTTGGAAAATATATGTGCACGCGACATATATTTAATGATGTTTTTGAATTTTTTGTTAGGACGAAACTAGGAAGCAATTCGGGCGCAACATATATTTAACGATGTTTTTGAATTTTTTGTTAGGACGAAACGAGGAAGCAATTCGGGCACGAGAAAACGAGTGATGTAGATGAAAGAACTCATGGAGTGAGCTTCATTGACTATGGGAGATATGATCCAGCACCAACATTAGGCAGACCTAATTCCAAATGCATTCCCCACTGAGATGTATACTTATGCAGATTTCAGTTTAAGTGGCATATGAATAATAAAGTCTGCAATAAAATAATATATAATTCTTATTAAATATATTAAATTCAGTATGTTTGCAGAGATGGATATATTCGAGACAAAAATGTTTAATGTACAGTCAAAATTGTACAGCAATTTTGACAGTCCTATCCCATGGGTGGGGCCCACAATTATT
Source organism: Fraxinus americana (assembly GCA_035079005.1). NCBI lineage: Eukaryota > Viridiplantae > Streptophyta > Magnoliopsida > Lamiales > Oleaceae > Fraxinus > Fraxinus americana. The sequence goes on from CM068714.1 coordinate 9,754,386, forward strand.
TTAATCATGGACCCCACCATATGTATGTGAGAGGGCGTCTGATAGGAGGGATAGTCGATTTGTCAATCTCTTCAAAGTTGGTAAGTAGTCACTTCGCTTGGATTTTCAAAATAATCAAAATGTTTATCAGATATGCAACACACAGAATCAATAATAGGTTAAAAATTTATGAGAACACGTGTCGACACATGATTTGACAGTGTAAAAAGAAAAAATAAAACACCTAATCAATTGTTGCCACCCCACCCTCTCACCCAACTTCCCATCAATCACCATAGCCAAGCAGCATTATTCAATATTTATTGGTGTTTTACATGCCTCCATTTGACAAATTTATGAGTGATTTATAAATATATAGGAATACTAAAAATAATAGTAGCGAATCTCATGAAAAGTGTGGATAATACTGTTAAAGGATAAAATTTTATATCGAAAAAAGATGAAAACATAAGCTAATTTATAAGAGTTTGAGCTACCTCATTTAGCCCATGTTTGGTTTGGATTAAAATTCAATTAAATTCTGTAGTCAAAGTCAACAATTAATTTTAACAACACATTTGTTGATACTACAACTTTTCAACCACACATCTCGTCAACTTTTATCAAAATTTACTAAAAAATTGATTTTAATCTCTATAAAACATGTGCTTAATAATGTTGACTTTTTAAAATAAAACTCAAATTCTTAATATGGTAATAGAGCTCATTAAACTCAGACGAGTAATTCGATCGGACTAAAACTCAAAAAAATAAAAACATGGATTTTAAAATTGATTTGCTCAAACGAGTTACCATCTTGCGAGACATGTTGATGAATAAAATTTTATATCGAATAAAGATAAATATATTGACCAACTTATAAGGATTTGAGCTAATCCTATTAATAAGATTGATATTTTAAGATGGAATCTCAAATTTTATAATAAATACCGTGCGCTCGAGTTGTACTACGTTAATATTGAGCTATGTCCCCTTTCATGTCATGTTAATTTTCACCGAGTTAGGTATCTTAATGTTGTGATGGCCAAAGTTAATAAGCGTATCAAGCTTAGCATAGTTTAAGTTGGATCGAACCGTTTTACATAATATTGAATGCACATGAAATACGGCTCTCTAGCTCAGTAGTGCTTTCTTGCTTCTAATCTATTCTTATCCTATCGAAGTCGAGCTCTTGTTGAGATGATATCGACCTAGTCATCTTACACGATGTAACCCTTAGACCTTATAGTTATATAATGCATTTTTCGCTTATTAGGGTAAATGTGGTAGTGGACTTTTCCAAGGCAAAAAATTGTTAGTATTTTCAAAGGGAAGAAAAACAGATATTCTTAGATAATAGTTGAAATTAAAGTCTCGTATTTTGCAATAAAAAGTCTACGTGATGTCTAAAATTCGCCCGCCATTTGGCATTTGTTTGAGAGAGATTTTTTTTTTTACATGAATTTGTTTTAAAATGCGCAGTTAAAAATTAGGAAAAAAAAAAAAAAGTTATGGACTCATGTGAAAAATGGTTTTTCCAAGAGAATGTATGATTGAAAGTGAATTAAAAAATATATATATCTACCAACTACAGTCCTAGATATTCGCGAGTTTGATGAAATTAAAGATTGACCGTGTACCTAGAAGGGCCAATGTTGAAGCTAACACAATGGCCCATCTATATACGAAGTTTGAGATTTTCTAATCGGACAACTAGCCATTGGCCTCATTAAAATTATAATTCATTTTTTCTCTCTTCTTATCGAATACATATTCTTCAATAAAATATTGTTTCACGTAAACTAAAAATTTCTCTTCTCTTTTAATCACGCATTCTTCAATTCCAAAACACAGTTTTATCAAATTCTCATTATAATGGGGGCTAAACAAAGACAACAACAACAAAAAAGAGGACAATTCCAATAACATTCCACAAAACTTGACTTTTATATAATGGAGAAAGAAGAAGATCGGGCACGAGTGAAACACCTCATATCAAGTATTTGTCCGATCCTTCTGAAAAAACCTCTCAGGTATTAAATAAGAAACTTTGAATTGTGCTTTAATTGACCTAATATTTGTAAGAAGTATATATATGTACTATTCAACGTTGACCGAAAACTCCCTATCGATTGGGAATCATTCAAATCACATTATTATATTTTCTCATTCTTTGACTATTGAAATTGAATCTACCAAGAGTGTTCCCATTGCAATGATTTATGTACAATTGCAACAACTAGAATAATGTTGTTCCTAGAATAATCGAATACACGCTGTATTTCAAACATTCAAGCACGTATATATCTTCAACATAAATTTTTAAATTTTTATAGTGCTTCAAGTTTCGAAAAACCGTCTCTCTTCATAAAGGGCGTGTTCGGTAGATATTAAAATTGAAAAATTAGCCGTTATTGTCGACTTTTATTAGAAAAGTGGGGTCCAATAACAGCTATATTTTCAATTTTAATTGGATTTTAAGTTTAGCCAAACATGCTCAAAATTAATTTCCATTTGAGGATTAAGACCCTGTTTGTCAAAATATTTGAAAATTTTAAGTTGATTGTTCATGAAATGTGTGGTTAAAAAGTAAATAAAATTTTGGAAAGAGAAAAGTAATGTAAAATTTTGTTCTGCCTGGAATACAATTTACTAACCCTATATTTTGGCATATACTTTTTTGTTCAAATTTCCATAAATGCCCTTGACATTCTTTCGTACATGCTACATTTGACAAGTGAAAGGGTAAATCGGGTAGACTAAGTTATCCATCGATTCTGGACATAAAATGATTTCAGACCACAACATGAAACTCCCTTTGTGCTGTAAATTTATCATTCACCAATGTAAACGATACTTTTCCATCACTTTTCGTGTTTTATAATGCAAAAGAAAAAACCTATAGTGTCCCTTTTATTGGGGTTCTTTACACGTCAAAATCGTTTTCAAAGTATACTCAAAAGCCATCCGACCGTCCATAAAACTTTGCAGGAATTACTTGTCACACTATGCCACTTTAGCCTATTTTATTCTTTCTTTAGGATATTAAAGTACATTATAATCAATAATTAACCAATAACAAATTTATATGAATCCTGCACGATATTGCAATCCTACTAATCAAAATATTGCTTGGAAATGAAGTTACGTATGTCTCTGTTTGATTCGATTAAACATCAGATTTTTAGAAAATTTTAATAAAAGTAAATGGAATGTGTAATTGAAAAGTTGATAAAAGTTGTGGGTCCCATAAACGTGTGGTTGAAAATTAATTTAGAAAAAATGAGATAAAAAAATCAGGAACAAACACGATTGAGTATCTCTTGCGTTACATAATTTATCGTTCAACTTTTATGTAAACAGAAGAAATAACATTTTTCCAAAAAAAAATCATATTATTGACAAATTATGATATCATGAATCCAAGATTCTTAATTAATTAATCCCAACAGAGACACTGATCTTGTGGGTTTATGTTTGGCTTTTCTAGTTTGTTTGCCTTATGTAAGTTACTTGCATATGTAAAATGTAAAAGAGATGGGCTCACTTGTCTACTAGAGTGTGTGGAACCTAAATCCCTTTGTTTTGAACCCCAATTTGATCCACCATTTCTCATTTACATGTCCCCATTTCTAACCTAAATCGAGTAAAATAGCTATAAAAAGAAAGAGAGGCAATATCAAGAATATTTCACAAATGCGTCGAGCGGGTTCAAGTTTTCAAGTGGACTTTCAAATTTTAGGTCAAAAAATGACGAGAATATCGTTATCCATATGAATATAAAAAAAAAAAGTAATTTTAAATAATAATTCAAATAAGGGATTATATTCACATGATAAGCCCATGTTTGAGACACATTCTTCCAAAATAATGTGGTTCAAACACAACATAAATGACAATAGAGACTAGAATAGTATAATTGACACATGGCTTCACTTTTATTTGTTTTAAATAAAAACTGTTTTGGCACTTGAATATTAAGGTTGACATAATGTTACGTGACATTTTATCATTGAACGATTTGGAATGCAGTCAATTTTTTCATTTAGAACTTGTTTGGGAGAGATTTTTTGGGGGAAAATTGATTTTGAATAGTGATATGATGGGAAATGTATGGTTGAAAAAGAAGAAAAAATTATTGATGTGATGGAAAATATTATTTTATTGAAAAATGCGTGATTAAAAATGAGAATTGATTTACTGTAGAAAAATTTAATCCCTCCCAAACAGAACCTTAATTATTTATTACTACATACAATTATGTCAAACTTTTTGTCAAATCCGACAAAGTGGCTTTATCCTTTAATTTTATGATACTTACGTGTATGAATTGAAAAGCATGGAATGCGTACTACGCACTCCGCGTACCCCATAAGAAACCATTTAGGGTCGCGCTACTCGTACAAAGGGCATTGACAAAGGGTGTTTACAAAGTGACGTGGCACTTGTTTTAAAAAAAAAAAAATCCCAAAAAATTGAAAATCCCTCTCTCCCATTTTCCCCCAAATCGAACCCTCTCTCTCTCTCTCGCGAACTCCAGTTTCTTCCACATTATTTTCAGAACTGAATTCAACGACGTTGCATCCACATAGCATTAAAAATAGTTGCTGGGTTTCAATCATTTATGCAAAGCTTCTCTATTACATATCTCCACATTAAATGATACAATGAATTTAATTTCACAACAAATAAAATGATACAAGTAATATAGTCATCCCAGAAATCTGCTCAAAACCAAAAACCCGTCAACTGTAAACCCACATGCGGCAAAAGTCGAAGTGGAGGTGCAAGTCGGAACACTAACGCAAGTTTCTTCAACATTGCTAGATTTCCCCATTTTGTGCGAGTCGGAAGGAGTGGAGGTCTTCAAAAACCAAAAAAAATGTAAACGGAAATCTGCTAAAAACCAAAAACACTGCTCAAAACCAAAAAAAATGTAAACTTACGCAAAGTGGAGGTCTTCTAAAACCAAATAAATGTAAACTTAACGACGAAGACGACCCGGAGCAAGTTTCCCCCTTTTCTGCGAGAGGAAGTTTTCACACCAGGAGGGTCAATAATGAAGCTCCTTTCATGGCATCAAAATTCTGGAATAAGTTTCCCAGGATGCAGCTTCATTTTGGAAGATTAGATTATTTGGGATGTATTCTCTCCCCTGGTTTTGACGCCGTTCTTGCAGTGGATGTGGGTTTTCTTGTTAGCAGTGGTAGTTTTTTTTTCATCTTTAAATCACAGCCGTTCATGCACTTTTCATCTCAGCCGTCCACGTCATTTTGTCATTTGACTTTGTCAGGCTCCTTTGTACAAAGAGCATTATTCAACCATTTAAGGCTCCCTTTATCGCAGTCCTCCTCACTGACACAATTTCAAACCTAAAGAAAGAAAAAAGTAAATAAAATAGGAAAATTAAAAAAAAAAAATCCAGAACGTACAATCCCTTTTAGCGCTAAGTACCACTCAAAATTATAAATATGTTTTTTAATCCAGAAAATAAGACTTCAATAAAGCAAGTCTTTAACGCTTGCTTACGACACATATCCCTTAACGCCGTTAAAAACCATAATAAACTTAACGGCGTTAAGAAAACCGTCAAAAACGCCTTCTCTCTCTCGCTGTCTGCAAATAAACAAGTTGAAGAACAAGCAGAACCTTTTCTCTCTCTACTTTTACACATATCTATATGTTTGATACTCTCGCGCACACCTGCTTTCTCTTTCTAGGGTTGCAGATCGGTGGGAACGTACAGGTCCGATCACGTAAGATTCGCTTGTATTTATACGGAGGCTCGGTATAAATTTATAGTTACTGCAATAGATATTTGATATATTTGTTTGTGTTTATATTATTATCATAGATTTGTGTAAGTGAGAGATTTATATGTCTTATTTGAGAGATATGAGTGAAAATTATGTGGATCAGAAAGGATTATTATGAAATGGCGAGGTATGCTAAATATGTTGACTGTGATTACAGTTATTCGGGCATGAATTTCGGATCTCTTATGAGTTATGACAACTACAGTGTCGAACTCTTTTTTTTTTACTAGTCTTCTCCTCCGAAATAGCTTTGTGAATCGCTATTGTGCATCTGGCTTTTGTTTTCGGTGTATAAATTTATCGGCTCGTTTTTCACTTAATTGATCAAAATTGCTTCCGTATTTTCATTTTGCTGTGGATTGAGGTTTTTTTTTATTTTTTTTTTTTGGTGAGGGTCGAGTTGTTTTATTAGAATGGGTTGATTTGACTTTAATTAGTAGAATTTATGGGGTTGCTTTATGAGGTTTTAGAAATTCAAAATGGTACTGTAGTTCTGTTGTATTTGATGATTGAGTGCAGTTTATAGTTTTTCATTTGTTCAGATTTTGATTATGTGAATGATTGTATGAGTACTGTATACCACTCCAACAGTATGCATACAGTAGTTTGTGTAGAGACTACAGTTGGGCAATTATATCTCACAATACTTCAGTTTCCATTCCACTTTCTTTGATATTATTGTGGTGTCAATCATGGTATTCAGTTTTTCGTATCCTCTCTAGTCTGATAACTGGTTGTTGCTGATATCATCATATTTCATTTTAATTTTTCTCACTTATTTGTTTAGAATTATATAATGGTATTATAAATTCCTAATGCTTGTGTACAAGTTTTTACTATGAGTCAGCTACGGTATCAGAGATTTGGGTTATTGATTAAGGTCATGGTAAAGAATCAGAAAGTTTTTCACTGTTCGCACCTGTAAAGTGTACAAGTTATTTCGAGATCATAATTAATTGATGTCTGATTGTTAGCATTCAACTTTTAATTGCAGATAACTCGTGTTCGTGTGAGTTCGTGTCCCTTTTGCTGAGATCATTGATGTGAAAGACAGTGACCCATAAGTTATCAATAATTTGTTCTGGGTGTGTGTGAGAGAATGGGATCTGCTTGTTGTGTTGCTGCTAGAGACAGTGCTATAACAAGTGGAACACCCAGTGAAACTTTGCAGAGGCATGTTTGCCATTCACCATCATGGAGCTTTCTATTGGATAATCGTGGAAGGGTAGCGGGTGAAGATACATCTACAAATATTTTACTTAATAGAGGCGGAGGTGATGATCGTTTGGATGTTAAATCTGCTACCACTGTGGAAACTGCATTTGCTTCTGAGGAGGGCAGTTCATTAGATAGTTTCCGTTCACTTGCATGTCGGAAGTCTCCAGTTTCTGATGGAAATGGTGGAATTTTAAGGTTTCCATCTTCTGGTAAATCTCTAAATAGTAATTCATATCTTTTAATTTGAGATTTATTATAAATAAATATGAAGTACAACCCTTGACTGAAATATTGTTAAAATGGAAAGTAATACTCCTCTAATCATCTTCATAATGTTGATAAAGATAGCATAATAATCTTTCTCACTAGTTATACTAGTGTACTACAAATCATCCATGCAATGTGTGATTTAAGAGTTAATTCAAGTTGAGGTTGGCAACATAAGATTGAGCCTCGTATCTTCTTTTAAGTTTGAACTGATTCTCAGCAAGTTCCAATTTCATAGTCCAATTCAATTCTGCCAAACGTAGTGTTGATGCATCTTATTTTTCACTTGACTACTAAATAAGTGTTGTTTTAGCTGTTTCTTTCGATTTGAAAAGAAAGGGGGAAAGTTGTGTTTTGGTAGTATAACCGAATGTTTTCAAGCATAGTAGCTAGCAGCAAACGATGATCTGTCTACTCGAGTTATAATATCAGCACAATTTGCTTCTAGAACAAAAAGAATTCTCAAGCAAAGCAAGGAAAAAATGATAGGAGAATGGGAAAGGTCAATGGATTCTTCAGTTATACAGTTACACTGTTGGTGGGATGAGATGCACAAAAGCAAATGAGCAGATAAAAGAAATTTATTCGCACTTTTGATGTGTGTATTGTGGAGGTGGGGAGGAGGGCAGACAAGGACGAAGGCCCTTTTATGGCCTTTTTAATTAAATATATATTGAAGGATTGATGAGAACCTAGAAATGAGTATCATTTGTTGGCTATGGTTATGTCTTTAAGACTCATTTATTGTAGATTTGACTAGTGTCCCCAGAAGTTCGCTTCACGAAAAGGAAAATAGATGTCATAGGTGCTCTTTGCTTTTATTAATATTCTGACTTTACTCAGAACTTTTAGTGCATGACTCAACCATATCGATTGTAATTGGAAGTTCTGAAAATTTGGCTTCTGCCATAAGGAGATGATTTTGTTTAGTGCCTTTTTTTTCTTTTGGGCAAGAATAGTTAACAAATGTAGTTGTATTTAAAAGCCTTGGAAAGTTGCTCTATTGACCTTTGGATATAGATTCATTTCAAATGCAATTCAATTTGATGTATCTGGGTTTGTTGGATTCCTACTAGTTTCTTTCAAATGCCTCAATGCTTATTGTTTGGTACTTGCACACTTGCCAGACTTGTGGAACTTCCGCTTTACTGCTATGATCTGCTGATATTGTAAGGGCTATTCTAATTGGAGGAAGTAGTAAGAAACTGGCATATTCATCAGAGTTATAACAAGCAAATGTGCCTATGCTGTTTCAAGACCATTTGTCAACGAATGAAACATTAAGACACGTGTATTGGTTTGTCTGTTTGGAACTTATCATATCCAACTGGCATGAAACTGAGATCTTCAAGTGATTATTAATGCATTAATAATGAACAGGATGCTTCCCTTAATGTTCAATACTTGACGTGCGAAACATAGAAAATGGATGATAACGTTTTTGATTTTATATTTGATGTATCTGTAATTGTTTTGCAGATCCATCTGGTTCGCAGAACCTTGTAGAGGTATGTGGATAATTGCTGTTATTGATCAAGTTATGTATTACAATAATATACATGCTATGTATGTTGCCGGATTGTCTTCTGAAGTTTTCCTTTTTCCTCTTTTTATTATTTTGCAACCACTTTTCAGTTGAAGCAACCAGCTGAATCTGCAGCAGTATCGTACCCATCTCCTGTTAAGCAATCTCCTTCTGCCCTTTCAATTTCACCCATGTCAATGTCTCCTTTGTCATCCCACAGCCACATGCTTCCTCCAAATTCAACCCCTTCCAGGTGGAGTCGCCGTTCTCCTGGACAGCAGCTGTTACGACAAGTATCTGACAGCCCAATTCCAGAATACAAGTCGCGTACATTCTCAATTTCTGAAGAAGCATCTTCTTTTGTTCCCCCTGCTTGGGGCTATGATTCAACAAGAGGATCCAACGGTGGGTCATCTGATGGTTGGTCAATTCCTCCATTCTCTGAGCTCATGATGACTCGGAAAGAGAGATGGTCTTTTGATAGTGAAAACTCTGGCATCAGTAGGGAGAAAATAACCAGATCTGCTGGACGAAATTCAGGATCTCCTTCTTTTGATCTCCAATGTTGTGGTGTTTGTGCTAAGCTTTTAACCGAGAGATCCTTATTGGGCAGCCAAAAAATAATAGCTACCAATGAACTTGCCATGGTTGCTGTTTTGATTTGTGGACATGTTTACCATGCTGAATGCTTGGAGTATATGACACCTGAGATCAACAAATACGACCCTGCTTGCCCTGTCTGTACTTTTGGGGAGAAGCGGGCTATGAAGATGTCTGAAAAGGCAATCAAAGCTGAATTAGATTCGAAGGCTAGAAAGCGATCTAGGAACCGTGTTGTTGATAGTGATGATCTCATCTTGTTTGATCATCAAAAATGTGGTCAGCATGAAGGTAGGGGTCCCAAAATGAGTTCGAGTTCCAGCATGAAAAGCTCGTCTGCTAAGCCTTTCTTAAGACGTCACTTCTCATTTGGGACGAAGGGACATAAATCGTCCGAGAATCATTCTACTCGAAGAATGGGGTTTTTCTGGTCAAAGTCTAGTAGGGAATGAACTTCTTGATGAGTTTTAAGTAAGTGCCCATCTTTCTGCTTCTGAGAAAACTGAGCAAACTGTTATTTTCTCAAGATTTGTTGTGCATATGTGGTTGATAGTCAATATTCATATCAGTTCTTTGGGTACATCTGAGAACAACAGTTTCCATTCTAAACGTTCTGCCAAATGTCTAATATTTTTTCTTTACAGATTCTTCTACAGTTTCATCTCTCTGCTGACATGATTTGACGGTGAATATGAATGAAGCAGTTACATAGGATATGAACATCTTTGCAGATGACGGATGTAGCATGACAGATATAATAGTTGCTGAAGACACATTGTAAAGAATGGGGTATAATACGTTTAAGGTTCAATTCATTATAATTATAAGAAAAAGGGAAAATGATAAGAATGTCAATTATGAAACTGGTTACATTTTGTTCTGTATAATTGAAGTTTGATTATTTCATGTTCAAGTACATGAAAAATAGTCTTGGTTGATTATATCATGTTCAAGTGCATGGAAAATAGTCTTGGTGGGCATGTATGATGGTGAAGCTATAGTTCTCAATTTGATGGTTTTTATCCCTATTAAAGTTCCTAATGTTAGAGAAAGAGAAGTACACAAATAGAATTAACAAGACATTCCCCCATTTTCATTTTGTTATGTCGGTTCTCAATTCATATTGGATCGGAGTGATGCTGCTTCTGTTGGATATATTTGTCCATGTTTGTCTAAATTTATAATTGCTTATGATTTGTTGTATCCATACATTTGGTCATTTGGAAAACATGTCGTGGACGTGAACATGAACGTATATTCAATGAGCCTCTAATTTCAATTTTGGTATACACGTGCTCACACTGCATAAAAATATTACACTGACGACAAATTTATAATTTCAGTTTTGCATTCAAACATAAACGAAATGCATCTCAAGTGATTTGGTGGAGGAGATCAGATGTATAAAACAGGATTTGCATCAAAGCATTTTTCAGGCACAAATATGATTAACGAACGTGAAAACATATAGGGAATTATTCAATTCAAGAACAGATATTCAATCCAAAGGGGCATATAGCAACCCATCTAAAAAGGGGAGATACACCGCTCTCCCAAAGCTATATGAAACTGGTTCCTAATCCTTCCCGAAATCAGTACTATAATGTGCACTCGATTCGAGTTTCTTCGCTTCATTCAGTTTTCTTACAGCCTGAAACATTGCCAGGCACAAGGATAAATTAGATCTCATCTCAAACAAACGTGGAGTGACAATAATAATGCAGACAGAATTCCTTTGTCCCTCGATAGGAAATCATAGTTGTCGGACAAACATAAAGCATATACCCCAATGAATACAAACACGAACCGCAACTACGTCCAAAGCACACTGAACACAAATTGACACAGTGAAGTGTGTGTAGCGTGGCAAACAAGTCTCTACAAATACCATTCACGCGTAATGATACCCCCGTTATGTAAACTTTTTTGAAACTACATCTCATTTTCTAAATGCATTAAAAATTTCGATGTGCATGTACGTTTTACCTTCATAAAATCTTCATGGATTACATAATCACGCTCTGCACGAATTGCTGACATACCAGCTTCAGTGCAAATATTACGCAAGTCAGCCCCATTAAAACCCTGGAGAACGCAACATGTTGGTAATACTAATTTTGACCAATGTTTCCAAAAAGGGGTTAAATAACTAAATTAGTGTGGTTAAGCTCACCTCGGCAAGTTTAACAACAGCTTCATAATCAATTTCACCATGCTTGGCAATTCCTGCAGCATGGATCTTGAGAATTTCCAATCTTGACTGTTCATTGGGAAGCGGTATTTCAATTTTCCGGTCTAAGCGACCAGGACGAAGAAGAGCAGGGTCAAGAACATCAGGTCTGTTTGTCGCCATAATCATTTTAACCTGCAAAAACATTTCAAGATGCATCACAATCCAGTCAAACTAGCAAGTGGGCATTGCGCACTGTAGTAAGAGCGTCTTTGGGTGGGCTTAGAGCATGTTTTTGGTGGCTTATGCCAAAAAATAAGGTCCAAATGTGTGGCTTAATTTGGCTTTATTTTGAGTGTAGGTGTGAGTCTACACTAAAAATAGGCCACAAAATTGGTGGTTATTTTTAAGCATAAGCCACCACAAACATGATCTTATTTCTAAAAATAAGACACATCCAATGGCTTATAAATAAGCCCCAAAATTTTTAGAAATAAGCCCACCGAAACACGCTCTAAAGCTGAATTTCAGGGGAGGGAAACTGAGAAAAGCTTATTTTCATCAGTCAAACCTTTCCAAGCTGGTCAAACCCATCGAGCTGGTTGAGCAACTCCATCAATGTCCTTTGAATTTCACGGTCAGCGCTTGTTCCCTCGCTGAAACGACGTCCACCAATGGCATCGATCTCATCCATAAATATGATGCAAGGCTTCACATAAAGAAAATAATTCATAGTATCGCTTTCTTTTACCATAACTGGTATTGAACTTATCAAATTAACATAATTCATAAAAGCAAAAGATACTAGAGTTCTTTTTAATTTAAATAGAAAAAGGCTCATTTTACACTAGATCCTTACTTGGTGCTCACGAGCATAACCAAACATTTCCCTGATCAGTCTTGCACTCTCACCTATATACTTATCGATAATGGCACTTGATACAACCTGCATAGTTCCAACTTGTAACAAGTTACTTACATGGTATGATGATTCTAAAGAAATGGGGCTCTTACAGGTGAACAAGGATCAGTTGTAACGGTATCTACTAACCTTTAAGAAATTTGCATCTATGTTGCTAGCAATTGCCCTGGCTAACAATGTCTTGCCAGTTCCGGGAGGACCATAAAGAAGAACACCCTAAACGAGAAATAGCATTGCTGAAAGTAAACACCAATATAACATTAAAAATCTTGTTTCTTTAAAAAGTATTACCTTTGGGGGTTTAATGCCGACCCTTAAGAAGAGTTCAGGATTCATCAGAGGCAACTCTATAGATTCTCTCAGTTCTCGGATCTGATCTGACAGCCCACCCACAGCCGAATAGCTTACATTCCCAGGGTCTTCATGAAGCATATTATATACAACTGGATCAACCTGACACAGACATCAAAAACCAATGAGTCGAGATAAGAATATAGAATTAATGCCATGATATCCTTCTAAACCCAAATATCAACGTATTCCATCAAATTGTTGTGTACCTCACGAGGGAGAGCTCGCATAATAGTGAGAGTTGTCATATCAAGAACTACTCTTGTGCCTGCTGTAAGTTTCTCTTTGTCTACTTTACTGCGGCAGCCAACTACATACCGTGGACCACTGCTGGCTTTGACTATCACTGTAGAATATTACACAAAGTCAGTGTAAAATTTTATGTCTTTTCACCTCCTTGCTTATGAAGAACTAGAGAACTAAGAAATGGTCAGAAAAGGCAAAAAAATTATTGAAAAATCAATTTTCAGAATAAATACTCAAATCTAAAGATAATGATGACAAGAAATAGATTAGAGAATTCTTACAGCGCTCATTGTCCAGGGGCCTGAGAACTTCGCCAATGATCTGTCCAACACTCTGAAGTGACTTTAAATCATCTTCTGTTTTAGCATATTCCTTCTTTGTAGCTCTTAAATTCTCTCTAACTATAAAAAAATCATACAGTGTCTTTAAGGCAGAGCTATAATGTATAACATATACGAAGGCAAAGATATAGTTGGAGTGACATAGCGAAGATGCTGAAAAGAAGTCCAAATTCTGATCTATCATGATTTAAAGATCATACCACAATGATCAAACAAAAATAACGAAACTCATAAAATTCTACATATAAGTGAAATTGAAGATCGTGGCTTTTCTGAACTTGAGAACTACTTGCATACGTAATTTAGTACACCCATACTTCTAACATGCCGCTTATGATATAGTAACTAATCCAAATAGATAGTCCACCATGCAGTTATGTATCTCAGATATATCCGGACTAGCAGAGCCTAAGATCTCATTAGACAGCCCATACAAATTTAGCTCAGTTTCAGACATGCATCAATGGTATACAAATTGGAAAAACAATTAGCAGCTAGCAATCCAGGTATTCAAAAGTCAACCATATATGATCTGCAAAACATGAACTTTATTGTCTGTAGAGAAGTCCTTTTATGAAACTTAATATCTCACACTATTTTACAGAAAAGAAATAACTGTTATATAACCTTTAGTGAAGTAAAATTTAAATGATAGAATTTACTAACGTAGATTCATAGAAGTCATAATATTATTCTGTGAACAAGTTTTATAGCAAACTCTTTTCAAGATGAATATCACATTTTTTACTCAACTAATGTTGATACCACGGGATGACTTCCTCTCAACTTGTAGCTGAAATGAATATTTTCCTGTATTTTTGTGTTCTTTCAGAAATGTACTGACCAAGCCACAGATAGTGAAAGAACCCAAAGACCAAATAACATAGCTACTTGAGCCCAAGAAGGATACAAGTCTGACACAAAACACAAAGCATCTCAAGAACATTTTCAAGCCCATGTCCAAAATGATAAACTTTTGCCATCAAATGGAAGAGAAATATTATTGATTATGTGGAGGAACTACCCATAGGTCATATTTGGCTGTAGCCTATTAAAAGGAATAGGCACAAACCTTGGGCGAAAGAGAAGAATATTCTTCTAATCTTCTTCCAATTAGAAACACCATTGACTACTTTCTTCAAATATGGATGCATTTTTAGCATGAGGACCACAATATCATGGAAAGAGAAATTTTTGAAGGAACATTGGCATGGGAACTACAAAGAAAATACACAAGATAGGAGAGGAAAAAAACACGTTTCATTCTAAAATTCTTTTTCTCATGGCTTTCTAAATTTTTAGCCAAGGCAAGGGATGAAATTTGTGGTGTAGGTGTAATATTTCTCTACCCTTTGGAGATTGTATTTTTAATATAAGCTTTCTTGTGATTTATTATCTATGTAGAAAAGAATTATAATTAATATTTTGCAAATTAATTTTTGTTCATTTTTAACTCTGAAGTACAATTAATACTTGTTCCAAACATAGGAATGGATGTCATATTTCATTTTCTGTAAAAAATTATTCTGAGGGAACTGATTCCAATCATAGGGCAACGCCAATTTACTCTAATCTACAATCTACCGATGTGAGCTCTTGCGAAGATCAACATGTTATCCAGAAGTGGTTGCTAAGCAAGCAGGCTTTAGGCTACCCTGGCTGAATCAACAACCCCAGTACATACTAACAAGTACAAACACCAACAACTAACGCAGAAAACTACTACAGCATATGAAACTAGTGCAGAATAACTATGAGGTAACTTTCAGGTAACAAAACTTACTCTCAGAAATCTAGTAAAACAATCACCCCAGTGATGAGGTAATTCCTGTGCTAATAATGCAATCTACCAGTTGGAACTAATACCCTTCACACCAACTTTCTCCCTTGACCAAAACTCAAATTAAATAAACCAGTCAATCCAATAGGCAACACCCAAAAACCAAAGCTTACTCCAACAAGGACAAATCCATTCACAAACTAAATTGTTAATGAAATCAAATTTAAATTGTTCAAAGATTAGACTGTAAATCTAATTAAATAGATAATTAATTAATCAAATTAAAGTCTAGCTCCAACAACTCCTCAATTTTATCAAAACCAGTCAAAATGAGGTAAACTCTAAATATTTAAACCAGTAAAATCACAGATATTTCAACGAAGCCTAGAATATCAACTCCTTTGCCACTCATCTTCACTTATCTGTTCATAAACCGCCTTAAAGTTTAATAGCACAAATCTAAACAATATACACAAGACATTACTAAATCCACGCATAAATATTCATGGAAGGTACTGTTTAAAAAAAACTCCGCAAAGATAATTAAGGAGAAGACTAGGGTTTATGAAAACGCCACCAGATCGGACGCGGCTCTCGAGTTCTTTGTGGCTGAGGAGCTTTTTCCGGTAGTCCTGAATCGCCGTCTTCCGGCGAACGGCGTCTTCACTCTCGGTTGCCATTATAAATCTTTTGATTTTTGTTGTTCTTCGATCTGAATAAAATGTAAACTCACAGTGCTGTATTCGTTTTGGTATGGTTCAAGAACAAGTTCAACTTGCCAACCAAGCAAGGTAACAAAATTTTTTGACAAATATAGCACTAAATTGTTTTCCACGGCTAATCCGTTGTTTGAGGATCATTATTTGAGAAAACCCATATTTTGAATTTTAGGAGAACGTGTCTTTATAAGGTAGGAAAAAAATTTAAATTTACGTGTAGAATATTTTATTGTGTGAATGTTTAGTTGAAAATAAATATAAAGTGCCTATTTGGCACCTTTTTTTTTGTGATTTTTGAGGCAACTTCTCATTTTTCTACAGTAATTGTCAGAGAACACAGTCAACATTTGAATACCCGTCAGATATGTGCACAGAATCATAATTCCGTTGAAATATTGGACTAATTTGTCCTTTATTTTTAGGGAAATTTTTTGAGACATTAGGAAATGAAAAAAACAATTAGAAGGGCAAAAATGAAAATGTCATTTTTTGATAATTGAAATGAACCGGCAAAACTGTGATGAGTCAGTTCCACATTCCTACTTTTCTGACTTTGGGCCCACAATTGTTAGAAATTGACAGGAAAACTCTGAAAATTACTGTAGAAAAATAGGGAGTTGCCTCAAAAATCACAAAAAAAGGGGTGCCAAACAGGCACAAAATAAGGAATTTTTAATTAATGATTGTCAAACAGGACTATGATTTATATTATTATTTCTTGATCCTGAGTCGGTCATTTTGTATGGTCTTGTTTGAGCCACCTTTTTGTAGAATAAGAATGAAAAATATGGTCGTTATTGAGGCCACACAAGAGATAGAAAATTTGAATTTAAATGTTGATGTGATGGATAATGATCACATTTTTCATTTTAATGAAAAGATAAGGTGGCCCAAACGGGGGCACAAGAACATGTCTAGTATATGCTATTGTGAACCTGTCTGATGGAAATTTTTTTAACCAAAAAATCAATTTTTTTACCCTTTTTTTCCCACACTTTTTGCTCCACCGGACGCACAAAAGTCAAACTTTTCGGCTGAATAGTATTCCCAACGTTCCAAATTGTGATTTATAGTAGAAACGGACAGGCCCTGTATGAAATTGTACAAAATAATGTCAAGATTGTACAAATACATTGTAATTTTTTCAATTGAATTTGGCTCGGCTAAACAAAGCTTTTAAGATTATAAGCTAGCGAGTCCATAAAATGTGTAGTTAAAAAGTGAATAAAAACTATGAATTCAATTAAATGCATAATTAGAAATAAAGTTTGACAAACTTTTACTCTCAACAAATTTTGTCAAATGGTACCATAGGTTAATGCATTTCTTTTTTTTGAAACTTCTCACGTCAACGGTTGTCAATCAAGAAGCAATGTGTTTTAATTAGGTATGTTAAGCGGATGCGAGATTAGCAATGAAATTCTCGTGCGAGTCGCTCTTCGGCTCATACGAATTAACTCGTGAACTAACTCATCGTAACGAGAAAAAATATAATTTCAGTAAAATAGTTGACGAGTTACGAATGAATCGGCTCTTCGGAGGATCTAGCCGAATTCGTTAGTAGCTAGGCAAGTTGAGCTCAACTCAATCAATTTAACATGGAACAAAATTTAGTAAAATGCAAAAAATATATTTGAGTTTAGATTTTGTCTACAACCACTAATCCAATTTAGCCACACATGTAAAGAATGGTGCGTGACCATTTCAAGTGGTGCAATTGCTGGTCTGTAAAGCCTTCCAAGAATAGGCGCCAAAACTTAAAACAGAAATTCTATAACATCTCTCTCCACCCCACAATCATGCGATAATTTTGCAAGTTCAACAAAAATTGATTATATTTTTATAAAATTGATGATGTGTAAGTGAATCTTTGTTTTCATCTTCCATAGACAAATCCTAGTTTTCTCATCCTCCCCAACAGGAGGGCTGGAGATGGAAAAGATGATTAAACTACACTCTTCTTCCAATCTCCGCCTATCGCCACTGTCTTCCACCCCCGCAACCATGGCGGCGATCCTCCTGGTTCTTTGTATTTCTATCCCATATTCTGTCAATGCTTTAAAATCTGATTCATTCACCCCACAAGATAGCTTCCTTCTTGATTGTGGCGCCACCACCTCCACCACCCTCGCCGGCCAAAGGGTGTTCTTGAATGATCAAGAAACCAGCCAATATTTGGCCTATGAAGGACGAGATGTTAAGGTTTCTGTCACGTCCGCTGATGTTCCTTCACCGGTTTATCTGTCTGCTAAAATATTTGAATCCATTGCGACGTACACTTTCCATGTTACCCGGCCGGGTTGGCATTGGATTAGGCTCCACTTTTTCCCGGTCGAGAACAGCGAGAAGGATTTGAAGAATGCGGAATTTTTAGTCAAGACGAATGATTTGATACTAATCCATGAATTTGAAAACACTGGAAACACAAGTTGGTCTATGAGGGAGTACCTTGTCAATGTGACAACAGAGAGGTATTCTGTTGTATTCCAACCTAATAGAGACAGTGTGGCTTATGTTAATGGAATTGAATTCGTTTCAGCTCCCGATATTCTTATTGGCGATGTTGCTTCGATGCTTTTCCCCAAGGGGCAGTACCAGGGGCTAGGCCACAATGCGTACCAGACCATGTACAGGTTGAATGTGGGAGGCAATGCTGTCACCCCACAGAATGATACCATTGGAAGATCCTGGGAACCTGATCGTGCATATATCGATCCAAGTGTTACAGCCTCGAATGCTTCTGTCTCGCCGAGTATTATTACATATCCTGAGGGGGAGTCGCCCTTCATTGCTCCACCTATGGTTTATGCATCCGCCACTGAAATGGCAGATGCCAATGTTCTGGTCCCTAATTTCAACATCACTTGGAGAATGAACATTGATACTTCATTCACGTATCTGGTTCGTTTGCATTTTGCTGATATCGTGAGCAAATCTGTAAATGATCTCTATTTCAATGTATTCATTAATGGGAAGCCTGCGATTACGGGACTGGACTTGACCACCGTGGCAGGTGGCTTGACGGCAG
This sequence comes from Fraxinus americana, assembly GCA_035079005.1. NCBI lineage: Eukaryota > Viridiplantae > Streptophyta > Magnoliopsida > Lamiales > Oleaceae > Fraxinus > Fraxinus americana. The sequence goes on from CM068714.1 coordinate 9,773,348, forward strand.
CTTATTATGCTGATTTTGTGATGAATTCTTCCATGGTGGTCAATGCCAACCCGTTGACTGTTCAGGTTGGACCGATGAATGAAAATACCGGTACAAGAAATGCACTTCTCAATGGTCTTGAGGTTTTCAGGATGAACAATTCTGTTGGTAGCCTGGATGGAGAATATGGTGTTGATGGGAAGTCAGCTGATGGGCCAGGCCGTGGTACCGTGGCTGCTGTTGGATTTGCAATGATGTTTGGAGCATTTGTCGGTTTGGGAGCAATGGCTGTTAAGTGGCAAAAGAGGCCACAAGATTGGCAGCAGAGTCATAGCTTTTCGTCTTGGTTACTTCCACTCCACGCTGGAGACAACAGCTTTATGTCAAACAGCAAGGCTTCTTTAGGCTCTCGTAAGAGCCAATTCTTCTCATCGACTTCGGGATTAGGCCGATACTTTTATTTAGCAGAGTTGCAGGAGGCAACCAAGAACTGGGATCCAAGTGCAATCATTGGTGTTGGTGGCTTTGGCAATGTCTATATAGGAGAAATTGATGATGGACTGAAGGTCGCCATTAAACGAGGCAATCCACAGTCCGAACAAGGGATTAATGAGTTCCAGACAGAGATTCAAATGTTGTCCAAGCTTAGACATCGCCATTTGGTTTCATTGATTGGATATTGTGATGAAAACTCTGAGATGATTCTGGTTTATGAGTACATGTCCAATGGACCTTTCCGCGACCATATTTATGGGAAGGATTTGCCACCCCTATCTTGGAAGCAGAGGCTCGAAATCTGCATTGGGGCTGCTCGTGGGCTGCACTACCTGCATACTGGCACGGCTCAAGGCATCATTCATCGTGATGTCAAGACCACCAACATCTTGTTGGATGACGATTTCACAGCAAAGATGGCTGATTTTGGGCTGTCTAAAGATGGTGCAACAGGTGGTGAGCAAACTCACGTGAGCACGGCTGTTAAAGGAAGCTTTGGGTACCTTGACCCCGAGTACTTCAGGAAACAGCAGCTCACGGAGAAGTCCGACGTGTACTCATTTGGGGTTGTCCTGTTCGAGGTCTTGTGCGCCCGTCCTGCCATCAACCCTGCATTGCCAAGAGAGCAAGTCAACTTGGCTGAATGGGCAATGCAATGGAAGCGAAAAGGTCTATTAGACAAAATCATCGATCCCACACTAATCGGGCACATCAACCCTGAGTCAATGAAGAAATTTGCAGAAGCTGCCGAAAAATGTTTGGCTGAATATGGGGTCGACAGGCCTAGTATGGGTGACGTCTTGTGGAACTTGGAGTACGCTTTGCAGCTTCAAGAAGCCTCATCCCAAGGAAAAACTGACGAAGAAAATAAGGCATTAGCCTCCACGGCCTCTCCTCCTATAGTCCCTCCTGACCCGGCTCCGGCTGAAGTACAAGTCATTGAGGAGCACTCTGGAACAGCAATGTTTTCACAATTTGCCTCCCTTAGTGGGCGATAATTGGTCGTTTATTATATGATCGAACAGAAATCTAGATGGTATATATATAATTACCACATAAAAGTTGAATTATAGGTTGCCAATGTACATTTACTGCATCAAGCAGCTAATCTGTCATTTCTTCTATATGAATTGACAGATCTTCTGTATTCCCAACGTATGTGTTATATATGGTGTAATTTAAGTAATTTTTCTTTTTAGATGTAAATATGGTTGTCACTAAATTTTCTGCCACTCTCTTCACATTCACCAAAATACTCACAGACAGCATGACATTTCCATTTTCCTCGCGATCGACTGTGAATAAGAAAATGAAAATGATCGTCAGCAGAAGTATAATCCAATATACAAAAATCTCTAGAATTACATTTCCACTTATAATTTATAAATAAAAACTGGGCTGCTTCTTTTGAAAGTATTTCTGGAGAAAAACATCTAGAAAAGCTGCTTTCTAGCATAGTCAAATTCCATGAAGAAAAGGAAAACTTATCAATATGATAAAACAGTTATCTTTCAATTTTATCATAAGATAGTCAACGGAAATTGTGAAAATGTAAATTTAACCTTTAAAGACACGACCTTTCACACTGATGAAAGCTTGAAAATTTTATCTATGTTTTCTTTTTCCGGTTGAAAGTGAGAAGTTTCAGTCAAACCATTCACAAAGTAGTTTCAGGCATCAAATAAATCCTCAGAAGAAAACTTGTAGCATAAAATTTTCGATTTAGATATTAGAAAACCTTTGAAACACAAAGGAATTGGAGTCACGCTGTTTCTTCAGATCTTTCCCTGCTATATATTGTAGAACGTGTAAATAGCTTCAAATTGTTTACAGCCTTTAGAATAAGTTTTTCACAAAGGGATTTCTTCGTTTTTCTGATTCTGTCGGAATATTTGCAGGTTTCTACTTGTTATGAAGAAATCTAAAGCTAGCATTTTCTAAATTCTAGTATGAAAACAAGCATGTGCAAATCCTACGTTGACGATTAAGTCCTTAAATCCATTATACGCACCCTTGTTTGAGCCCATTTTATCAAAAATTCATTTTTTTCAAAACTCATTTTCAACTACACATTTTTCAATAAAATAATAGTACACGTAAATTGAAAAAAAAATCATTTCTAACCACACATTCTCCAAAACTAACTATTCAAAAATGCATTTTTTTCTCCTAAAATAGGGCTCAAACAAGGGCGTAGGGATATTAGGTCAAAGTGCAGTTCAGTAGATAACGGTACAATGTGCTTATATTCCACTAGTCCAAAACAAGGAGAGGGAGGTTGGGGTTCGAATCAACCTTTCTTGATTGAATGTTTGCAATTGTCTTTGATAGTCACCACACCATCCCCATGTATGAATAAGATTGGAACCCTTTTGGTTGACCTTATATATAGTTGGAGGTGTGGAGTCAAATGAGAAATAGGCTAGGCTTAGTGAACCAATGAACCAGAGTAAATGTAGATAACTATTCTTCCAAATCCATAAGCATGCACTTCACACTAACCAGTCCCATCTTTTTTCATACCTTATTTCACACTACTGAAAACTCTTATAATTACAAACACCCTCGATATCAACAAAAATTTTAACGGATATATCAAGGGATAGCTTCCCACAAAAGTAAGGTTGGGTGTTCTTTCATGGCATGTATATCAATTTATTAGTCTCATTACACTAATGTAATGTAATGTTTGATGATTATTCAGAGGAAGGGGGTCGTCGAGATACTACTCAAGAAAAGCGATCATTTGCGTGCATATCCGACGTGCATTGTTTAGCAGATCTAAAGAAACAAGAACACCATGATAATAAGAAGAGGAAGAAGCATTCAGATAGGCAGGCTAATCCATTATGCCGCAGGGTGCAAAGTAGTGATCAATGCTCTACATCAATATATGGCATATAGATGTACTTCTACAGATAAAGGCACGTTTAATTTTTTTATTTTTTTTGTTTTCTATTATGATTCATTTAGATCGACATGAGAGTCGCTACATTATATTATCAGAATCCATGTTGTGTATAAAATTAAAAGAGATTGACCTCGCTTCTCTCATATACACATCGAGTCCCTTTTCTCTTCTATCCACAAGACAATATACCTTCAGCTTGTTTTGACGAGCTAGAACCATCTTTTAGAATGTACATTCAAATCATTTTCCTATAATGGTTTTATACGTCGATGAAACTAAAAAATCCGAGGAAAATTATACATCAAACATGGGTCGAGCTGCATGAATATTTGTATTGCTTTGGACTGAAAAGTGAAACATAAGATCCCCAACAGCCTGCCAAGTTGCCAAGATTTCCCCTTGCCAATATTTTTGTACACAAACACGACAAAATCTTGCTGACAATACAACCATACTTTATATCCCCAACTGCCAATTTTTTGTACACAAACATGACAAAATCCTACTGCCCAAAAGTTACAATGCTCAGACCCTCCCAATCCATTAAAAGTTAGAATACATAAGCTGGCACGAGTAACATAAGTTACACCTGAAATAAAAAATTTAAGCCACCTAAACAAAAACATGCCTGAAGTGTTTTTTTTTTTTTTTTTTTGGCTTTTGCCTCATGTCTCGGTTGAGTACAAAGTTAGGTTGAAATATTCTACTGAAATAAACTTGGGAAGAAAAAAACTAGCTATTGCTCCTTCTTGCTCATATCAGAATTATCATCGTCAAGCACGACAACGTCGTTCTTGCTATGGAGTTCTGCTTTTCTTTTATTCTTCATCTCATTGGAAACATTGGATAGCTTTCTTTTCTTCCCAGTTATTGTTGGAATGATTTGCAAATCATCATCGTCTTCAGCCACTAGGGGAACAGCTTCAGATGCACTGGATGTGCTCACTTCACTGTCCACAGCTGTATTGCTACTCTTTTCTGTTGCACGAGGTTGTATCCATCCCGAGAGAATCATAGCATCAGGTTCCTTCTCCTCGTCAAACTCCTCCCTGAAAATTTTAACGTGTTACTAGAGCTTTAAAAAAAAAAAAGAGTACATGTAGAGAATTTGGCTAAGCTTAGAAAGTTTACTTACAAGTAAATAAGTTTTAAAATAAACTATTTTTCTATTGACCAAAATTGAAAATTAGTCAGTCAGAGCATATTTGGCTAAGCTTGAAAAGCACCATCCTTTTTGACAGCACGTGTGTTTGCTGAGCTTAAAAAGCACCCTTTTTTAGCAGTATGCACCCTTACATGCTGCCAAAAAAAGGTGCTATTCAAGCTTAGCCAAACATGCTCTTCTTTTGCTGATAAGATAGGAGTTTTTCTTTTTTTTTTTTAACAATTTTTTTTTCCTCCTAGAAGTAAGAAAAGTAGTTCATCCAAACGTGTTTGGAAATAAAAACTATATATATTTTTATGCTTAGCAAAAGATGCACCAAGCAGACCACACATGAAACACAGATCATCGAATGAGATTTTCAAAAGAGATCCAGAACATGGACTCTTACATTCAATGAAAGTAGATGAAATCATACAGCAGTTATATATTGCTATCTTAAATCTAAAATGCAAAACAACAGTGTATTACTTTAAAATGTTGAAATCGCAGTACTTCGTGAAGATTTATGAGGAAATCTACTTATGTCTCCCCTTGGGGCTTTTTTACTGGCATGGATTTGTAACTGTACCAATCGTGAAAATCAACACTAAAACCACCATCATCAAGGCTGAAAAGCTCTATTCTTGTGCTAAATCATTCGAAGCATTAACAAACAATCCATTGCAAATATCACATAAATTGAAACATCTGATCAGCAGCAATAAGGAAATAGTTCACGTAAACAGCATTTGGAAACGAACATGAACATGGGTAATCAATAAAACAAAATGACAGGAAGCATCAATTTAATACCATCAGCTGTATACTAGCTGGAAACAAGAAGCTAAATTGAACACAACTTGCAATTAATTATAGATTATGATAAAAGAAAATAATGTTCACGGAAGTGATGTGAGGTTGATACTGATTATTAGTGAAAGAACTAGACTTAAATCGGAAAGAGAGAGTATTTAAAGCCACTCTCTACATGGCATGAAGTACGAATAATGTGTCCACTTTTTGGCTGAGAGCAAACTACAAAACCCCAAAAATAATGTGGTAGTCAAATTTTGAAGGAGAAAAAAGGGTATACTTTTAACCAAATTATTGTTCTGTTCATCATGTAAAAATGCCTTCAGAACCTAAACCACCTAATCATTGCTGATTTGATTATGTTTGGTTATACCCTTGCAGCTCCTGATGTGAAATTATGAGTGACATAATGATTAAGTCATTAAGCAAAAATATCAGGAGTAGTGGAGCGGCAGGACACAAACCTATGCTTGATATTGATGCTGCATTTCAGCTCTTGCTGAAGATCCTCAACAGTGAGAATTGTCCCACTCGTGACCGAAGCAGGAAGTTTGCATAGTACCTAACAGATGATAAATGAGCGGAATAGCAACTTGTCATTGAAAAGAAGAAACATACAAGAAAAGATAACCTACCTTTTCAAGGTTTGCTGCATAATTGGCAACCTCATCTTCCTCAAGATCATCACCAACCTCATACAGAAGGGCTGATCCATGCAGGATCAAAGGAAAATTCATGCCTAACTTTGCTTTCACAATCTTGTCGACAACGTCCCTCAGCTTCGAGCGATGTGTATTAATCTCAAGATCCAAAGGTGTCTAATTCCAAACATATAACAAAAATTAGAAGGTGAATGTTCAACCAATCAGAACGCCTTTGTGTTCTAACAAAACAAAATTGAGTACAAGTGAAGACTTAGATTAAAGGGGAAATAGAGAATTGAGTAAACCTCAGAACAGACATAGCAAGATTTGTTTGGCTCAGACGGCTCTATTGGCATAAGAAGCATCTTTCTTGAAGGATGCTCAAGACAATAAGTCATCCTGCAGGGACAAGCAGAGCTTGTTAAAAAGCATTAACAATTGTCAAATTGCAAATGCGGAAATAAGGTTTGTGACTGTTATGCCATTATTCCTAAATTTTAAGCAGTAGAACAGGGTGCTAGTTTAATGCAGCTTTATATTCATGCAATATGAAAAAATCGTAAAAGAATAAGAAAGACTATCATTTGACAGAGAGATAGTGAGAATCAAAGAATAACAATGGTTATTAGACACCAATTTACTAAGTTCCTCAAAATTCTAACCAAATAAAGCGTCAACATCACCAAGGAATTTTCCACCACCCACCCAAAAAAGCCAAAATAACAATAAACTTCTACTTTACTTATCTGTTGGGGCTTGTTGGAGTTACATAACTAAAAATGCCTGACTAGGCAAGAATAGAGTACAAATGGTGACAAAGAAAATAGGACCTACCGATAGTTTTTAACATCATGTTGCAGCACCTTGATCGCCTCGATCACAATCAACCCAGCAATAATAGCATTTGTTGTTGCAACAGCATGCACAATATTGCCAGCAATACCTTTAGCCTCAAAAAGACTATGCAGCGGAATCCCAAAAGAAGAAGCCCGGATATTTGCAGCAGCAGTTACAAATTCTACAGCTAACTGATCATCTTTGTCAAAACTCAAGTTACCAATCTCCTGAGACCGAGGGCAAAGGGAGACATTCGATATCAACAAGAACGAAGAAGAACAAGAACATAAGGTCCATAAAAATATGTACTAACTCGTCTCAAACCTTTTCTCGCTTTGAGAAGAACAGCTTCAGAGCCTCAAGAAATACTTTAGAATTTTCCTTTAAGGACCATAGATCCTGTGGATTTTTCAAACCCAGAGACGCCATTGCAGACAATGAGGGAGGATCACCATTTGAACAATTGTGCAGATTTCCATTTTGAATAGCAAGTTCGGAGGAAAATACATCTCTGACATAAATAGGCCTTGGCTTGTTACGATTTCTCCATGTCTCTTCACTTGACAAAGCTAATTCAATGTTATAACCAAAAACATGATCATATATTCTCTTTCCATATTGTTCTATATTTTCCTCCTCCTGCCGTTCAAAAACGTCTTCTGCTTGTTTTGATGAGCTAGAACCATCTTTGGAGTGCACATTCAAATCATGTTCCTGATTTTTGTCCCCAAATAACTTTGCAAAAAGCAGGTCCTTTGCCCATACAATACAGTGAACAAACTGCACCATAAAACGATATTATAATAGCATCATAGATCATAATGAGAAAGACTCGGAGACAACATGTCGCTTACTTTACAACAAATAACTACTATTAGTTGATAAGATCAGATTGGTACTAATTTTTTAAGCGACCCAAGCAGCAAAGCATGTGTTGAACAAAACCAAACTACTTCAATTATAGAAAGGATGATCGTTTTTTGGGTATTATGAAAACCGCAAAATATCTAAATCTTAAAATTCCGCAACTCAACCAAAAACATTGAGTCAAAACTACTTCTTCATAATTAGACAGAATGCAAGTTAAGCGTTAATGAGTATATTTTACTCTTTTTACAAGAAACAGATTAACTTACTCAGTAACTATAGGAAGTAAATCATTAAGGAGGTGGTACCTTCGATGGAGTGCTGGTGATGGTACACACAGGGTAAGTTTTTGGAGCCGTTTTAGGCTGGCATTCATAACACTCGGTTCTGCCCTTTACATGTACGGTAACCTGCCGCAAGCAAATGACAAAATTGAAAAGGTCAAATGAACCTGATTAAGCAAACAGAAATGTCAGTAGATTTATGCAAATACTATTAGTCAGCTAGTTAATGCATGAAATATAAACTGAAGAAATCAATAATGGAATTCATAGCTCTCAGTTCTGCCCTTTACATGTACAGTAACCTGCCGCAAGGAAATGACAAAATTGAAAAGGTAAAATGAACCTGATTAAACAAACAGAAATGTCAGGGCCTTTAATTTGGAAAAAAAAAAAAAAAAATTGAATAGTATTTTTTTGGAGAATGTGTGGTTAAAAAGTAGGAAAAAGTTTTAGGTTTACGTGTAGAATATTTTATTGTGTGAATGTGTGGTTGAAAACGAGTATGAGAAATAAATTAAATTAAATTAAAAACCATCAAACAGGGGCTTATGCAAATACTGTTAATCAGTTAGCTCATGCATGAGATATAAACAGAAGAAATTGATAATGGCATTATCTAATCCTGAAACTAAACTAATATACATTCTACACCTGTAAATAATGACAACTGAGGTACATTACTGGCATCCAAACAAAAATTGTAACACGTCAATTGTTTAAAAAAATGAGTAACTCTTCAAAAGTAATAGGGGAAAATACAATTACCTGTCCTAGAAATCCAGTGGTCCCACTTTCGACCAATGGAACACCAGCTGCCAAGCAAAGGCGGTTCACATGTCGTCTAGCATCTAAATTGTCAAGCCCATTCAAAACAACATTGAATTGCTTATAAAAATCAACATTGAAGTCAAGATCTTTGACATTGGCATGGTATGGTGTTATGCTAATGTCGGGCCTAAATTTCAATACAGCATCCCGAGCAACCTGGTCGAATATTTAATCAAAGTATATTAGGAGGACCTGAAAATCCAGCAACTAGCACAAAAAAGGAGGTGCTTATTTACTTACTTTAGCCTTAGATTGCCCAACATGGGACTTCCTAAACAAGAATTGCCTATTTAGGTTGCTCACTTCGATGGTGTCCATGTCAATCTGCAAGCAGAGGAAAATATGATAATAAAAGAATTGCACCCTTCCATCAGGAATATTAAGCACATCAGAAAAAGATGGATGCTTAACAGCAACTCCAATGTTACTTCTCAAAATAAATTTTATCCACAACCAGCATTCAATAAGAGAATATCATATTGCAATAAAAGGTTCAGTAAATAAGCATTGCTATAAGGGATTTTTCAAAAGCCAGGGCAGGGAGAGTGCCAGAGGAAAGATGCATGACAATGCACTGCAACTTTCATTACATATGAGCCATTGCTTCAAATGCGTTGTACGTTAGAAGGTCGCTAATACTAACAAGATGTCTGAAGAACCAATATTGTAGTAAAGCATATGATCTGAAAAGGCTCCCCTATACCATTCTGGAGGAATGATAGAAATAGAAAAATTATAGAAAATAAAGATGAACGACATTATGTGACCACTTTAGACAAGGACACATTTGAACAAACAAAAGTCATCTCGGAAAAAGTTTCAAATATATCCAAACAAACCAGAATATGAAATGTTAATATTACACAAGGTGGTGAAATGAGCAAAAGTTTACTGTGCAGGAAGACAGCTCCTCTATTAATAGCAGAGAAGATACCAAACGAACCTCTAAAAAGACCCAAAATTTAATTGTATAACCTACATGTGTGAGTAAAGAACTTCGTACAAAAACAGGCTAGGGAGTGGCCTACACAGAAGAAATGAAATGGATTTTGTTGAGGCTTGAGCTGAGGAAATGTCTGTATTGGATAAAAAAAATTAAATAAGAAAAAAAGAGAGTTTAATGATATAACGTCTGGGAGGAGATCTTAAGTAGCAAACACGAGGTGGATGCTTAAATTTCCCATTTGCCCCCATGCATCAAAGTCTGCATGGGTAGATATTTAGGCTGATGTTGTATTTTACTGTTGATTATAGTATAGTAAGCCCAAAGATTAAATTCGTTCCATCAATTTCAAGATAGTTAAAAATAGCATTTGACTAAAGCAAATATTTCCAATAACAAAAGAATTTCAAAAAAAAATTTATTTCCCCCGCATTACTTACAAACACGATAATTTTTTTGTGATTCCCAGATAGCCCTATTGAGATTTTCTCAATGGCAGGCCCCATGCAACTACCTAAGCTCAAATGTCACATCTTTGTGTCTGCTATGTTGCTTATGCCCTGTTCGATGACATTATTTGATAAAATGAGTTTTGTAATAGTAAATTGTTGAAGAATGTGTGGTTAAAAAACTGAAAAAAGTTTTGGGTTTTAAGTGCAAAATATTTTATTTGACGAATGTGTAATTGGAAATGAGTTTGAAGAAAATTAAGTTTTGAAATAAAGAGAACGAAACAGGGGCTTAACCATTTCCAATTGTCTACTTCACTTCATTAACATCAAGTTTTGCGGAAACAATATGCAGCATCAGAATAGTATTATAAAATTCCAAAGAAAGAAATTGAATCTAGTATACATCTAATTCTCCATGCCCTAATTCTGTAACGAATCTACTATTGTTAATTGGTGCCTACAACAAAATTGTACTTACAGGTTAGCTGCTAAACATTGGTTTAGGTAATATTGAAAAGTAGTTAAAAAAAAAAAGTCAACCGCATGTATCCTAAAATCCTAGTAAAGAAATCTTAGATATCCACGTGCATTCAAATAACTCAAAATTGCCAAAATAAAATTCTAAATAACGAAAACGGAAGAAAAATTATACTAACAATATGAATGTCTTGGAAGCCAGAGAGTGCGAGGGTTTTGAGAAGCTCGCAGCCGATGCCACCAGCGCCCACCATCAACACTTTTGAACCCTAAAATAGTTTTTAAAAAATTAAAAATAAAAATAATAACAATAACCATTTAATGCCCCCCAATTACCACTTCAACCGAGTAAATATTCAGTACAAAACAATCATGAGTTCACAAATACGAAACCTTAATCGTTGATGACTGCTGTTCCGAAGCCATTACAGAGAAGGAAAAACTTGAAGTCAAAGAGGGAATAATAAAGCTATAAATATATGTATAAATTGCATTTAAGAAAGAAAAGAGGAATTTTTAGGGGTGAAAATAGAGGAATCTTGGAAGGAAATTTGGGGGCCGGGTTCGACGAAAGGGCGCCAACAAAGGAATCTCTTTCCTTCTTAGGAACACGGTGTGTTTGGTTGCGGCGGAGTATAGAAGAAGAAGGATCTCTGTATGCATCCGTTTGATTAGCAAACTTGAAAAATCTTTCCAATTGCACGTAAGTTTAAAAATAAAAATTTAAGTAGAATGCATTTTTCATAAAATTGGTAAAAATAAAAAAAAAAAAAAGTTTAAAGTGATTATATCTTGAATTTCAAAATTCATTTTCACCTTCGCATCGGACAGTCAAACTGTCAAAGTAAAAATTGAATTCCTCATATACGATATTTTCCATGAAATTTAAATCAATTGAACGAACCCCGAAAGAAAATTGTAGTTTGGGGACAAACAAACAAATTTAGCCCCCGTTTGGTGCATATTTTGAAGGTAAGAATGCATTTTTACTGTTGATGTGATGGAGAATATGTGATTGAAAAAGAAGGAAAAGTTATTAATATGATAAAAATACTATTATTTTATTGAAGAATGTGTGGTTGAAAATGAGTAGAAAAATGAAAATGAATGTGGACCAAACAGGGCCTATGAGACTAGTTTTGATTTAAATTATAATTTAAATCAGTTTATAATTAATTAAAAATACTCTCAAGCATACTTAACTCTTTTTTTCTAATTTTATTAAATTCTAATTACATTGATGATTAGGTGTTGAATAGTTGGTGAGACAATAATAAAAATAATTCATAATTCCGTCCTCAACTTATTAGTAAAACTAAAGACGGGAAGAAAAAAAAAATACTGACAAATAAAAATAAGTAAGGTAACAAGAGTTCTAAAGTTGAAATATGCAGTTCCGTACTAATAATCGAATAAATTATTTTATTTAAATATAAAGTTTATAAATTTAGAATCAACTTGCAATCAAATTTGGGATTTAAGATTAGTTTTTGATGTGCTGCAATCAAGAATCGACACCCAAATTGAGAAGAAACAACTGCGACCAACACCACTAGGACGGCGCGAACTGAGCGACGCGATGCGAGACGAAGGCAGGCACTAATTTTCAATTTTTATGACACTTGCGATTACTCGATTAGGTATTTCAAACAATTTCATAATTTTGGCCTCTTCTTTTATCTCGTAGTGGGCCTCTTAATAAAACTAAAGACGGGCTCCACCCCCATGTGAGAGAGATGTAAAATTTAATGTGAACCAAGTGTGTACATTTAGATTTATTGAAGAAAATAAGCATAGATATAAATAAATAAATAAATAAAAAGCAACGTGGCAACAAGTTTTAAGCCCTTGTTCGAGCTCCATTCTTGTAAAAAAAAACATTTTTGAATTGTGTATTTGATGGAAAATGCGCAGTTAAAAAATAAGGAAAGATTTTTGGATCACACGTAATTTTATTTTATTGAAAAATGTGTCACTAAAATAGGGTCAAAATACTATTCAATCTATAATTTTTTTTTTTATAAAATGAGGTTCAAACGAGGGCTAAGTTGAACTATGCAATTTCATACATAGATAAAAACATTGATATTTAAAAGTGAAAAATACCAAAAATATAAATCACACCTAATCTTGCTTTTTCGCTCGAGAATCCTAAAATCCGCAACCAATATACTTCTATGTATTTTAAAAGAATAATGCTACTTGCAGTCGCTCACTGCAGCAGTCGTCCTATGTGTCACACACATGTCAAGTGTGTATTTGATGCATTAAATGTGGTCAAAATGACCACATAATGCATCAAATAACTATATGTCATGTGTGTGCCACATAGAGCGACTACTACAGTGAGCGACTGCAAGTAGCATTATTCATTTTAAAATTACCATAAAATGTGACACATTCGCGTGTAATCTAGTTTATTGAAATTGCTTTAATTGGAAATGATACTGTAAATGATGACAGTAAAAGCATTAAATCCTTGAACAGACATTGAAACCATATCAACGTCAGATCTTGTTTATACTATCAACGTCAGATCTTGTTTATACTTGACTTTTTGTGTTTTTTTGAGGAAAATTTAGGTAGAATAATACTACATGTACGTGATGATTTACGTACTGATGAGGTGTAAAAAAAGTAAAGAATTTTTTTTTATTTAGTTGAATAAATTCTAACTCAATCATATCTCACTACATCGTATGTATGTAAATATTATGTACACGTAGCACAACTGATTTAGATATGCGAAGTTTTATATTAATGAAAATACAATAATAAGCAATTATTAAAATATTTAATGAACAACCATCCAACTAATAGATTGGTGGAAGAAAGAGGTTGTAACTTTGTAAGAATTTCAAATTAATTAAAGGGTTATGCTACATATACATAATTTTTTACCTAATCTTTTACACCCCACTCACATTCGGGAGCGGAGACCACGAGCCGCATTTTTTTAAAAACATGGGGCCCGCCGCATTTGTGAGGGGGAGGGGGGGACACCATTCGGTCACCCCCATTCGGTACATCTGGATAAACCCTTAATTAAATATCCCAATTAATTTATGTTGTTTAGCCAAAGGGAGAAATTTTTTTATACGGAAAATTCTTTTTAAAATAAAAAATTATTTTTTGTAAATAAATAGTACTTTTAGCATTTAGGGGTTAAGTTTAATGTACAACCATTAATAACAAGTTGTGTTATTTTTAGTAAAGCATGAAAATTAACATAATTAATTTCTATCTCAATTTTTTGAAAAAAAATGAGGTGTGACGGTCTCATATGCAATCGTGGTCGAACCACCCAATCAATTGATGATCGTTATCATGTATGTATCCTACTCCTATTTTTCTCACTTATTATTTTTTTTAGAAAAAAATTTACCCATTGAAACGACGACATTATGTTAAATTTTATTCTTTAAGAAATTACATGACTTGCGTGATCTTATACATCGAAGCGAAAATTTAGAAATCCAATTTCGTTAGATTTATTTATTATATTGTAAGACTTAATCAGCATCTCAATAGAAATCTATATCTCTACAATATTTGAAGAAGCAACACTGAAAAGCAGAAAAACTAAAGTATCTAAATAAACAAAAGAAATACCATGCTAAAATTCTATATTTCTAGGACTTCCTCAAAATAAAATTCAATAGAGGAAGAAATTAGATGTTAGTTGTGTAATTTGTATATCAAACAAATAATATTCATAGTTTTGTGTAATATGTAATAAATCAATTTAATAAGAGTAATATTCTTAATTTTGGTTTACCCGTGTGCGTTCATATGAGTCGATATAACTTTCTAATAAAAAATTTAAGAACGGGAGAGAAATAATGTAACACGTGTTGTCATTTGATATGCGATCTAAAAAGGTGATAATTACGACACAACGACGACGTGTCGCTAAATGATTGGATGTTCCTACGTGTCTGTATATCCCACCAAAGTAGCTCTCATATATCTTTTGCGCTCGTGAATTCATAAATCAAACGCAAACTTAGCTCACTCAAATTCAATTACCTTGTTTTTCTGTAAAGGGAGATTCGATTTGAGAAGTAATTTCAATTTACATACAAGAAGCAATGGATGCGAATTCTTGGGCTGCTCGTCTTTCTCATGCTTCAAAGCGCTGTCAATATGTTCTTCTACCCATTCTTCAATCTCGATCTGGTAAACTCGATGCTCGATTTTCCTTTTTCTAATGTGTGGAGCAAATTTTGTTAAAATAGACCCATAAAGAAACACAAGTTTCATGCATAACCCAAGCATTTTAGCCCGCTCGTTGAAAATTTACTTTGGTCATATTCTTTTTGTGCTATCACTTGTATATTAATGATTATGGTTGGAGTTGGTAGTTTTGGAAAAACAAAATGATTTTTATTTTTTTAATCTTTGTTGCATATTTAGTTTTATATTTTAAAATTTCTTCTTTTACTTTTACTTTACAGTATATATTTGCTTCCCAAGACTATATATGCTATGTATAAAAAGAAAAATTCTATTAAAATTAGGGTTATATTCTGCCCGGACCAGCCAATCGGGTCAGAAAAAAAAAGCCACCCAAGGCCTTGGCTGAGCCGAACGAGATCGTTTGATCTGAATGTAAGTTACTCGATCTTTGATCGGGCAACCAACGACTTTTATATTAAATCGTCGACCCAGTTGACTGGTTTTGATCAGGTTTCAATATTTTTCTTCGAGGTTCAAGAAATTGAAATATACATGAATCATCGTAGATCTCTAAAAATATATTGAAAAAATTACAATTCAATATTTTACTTTATATTATAGATTTATCATATATTGAAAGATTAATTAAGATGAATGTAATGTTTAACAAAATTTAATTTAAAAATATATAAGTAAGTAGACACAAATAACTTAAAAACTATAATTTTATTTCAAAGAAAAAAATGTATACTTCAAATTTTTTCAGAGCATCCAAGAGACGACCCACCGATTTGATCGCTGACCCACTGATCCAACCAATAACTCAAGATCTAGTGCCTCGACCAAGTTTATGTTCGAGTCGAGTCTAATAATTATGTTTAAAATTCTTTGACATGCTCAACCGAAACATTATAATTATTACTGCAATTCCCCTTGTATGGTGGAATTGCTGTCAGATCCCCTACAGGCGTTGCACGGGCAACCCCTGTTTGGTCTTTTTTTTTTTTTTTTTTTTGCCTTTGTCCAATAAAATTTGCCAACTGTTATCTGTAAAAAAAATTTGGCATTGCTTTTCTTGTATGTGTAGCATCGCTCTAAGTATTAACCATCCACAGTGCAAGTGGCAAACTCGTGAGATGGGACAGACGAGATAGGGTTTTCCTACTCTGTTAGGGCCAACTGATCCCGCTGAGATAATGGTTGTTGCAGCTACATAGCATTGCTGTGACGGGGAACTGGGGATGGTTAGACCAGTTAGGGATATGTGATGGCAACGATATGAGTATGAGGCTGCTCGATCATTCCCATATCTCGTTCCGTCAAATATTTTTGTTACCATCCCCGCTTCCATACCTGATTAAAGCGAAATGGAGCGGGTTCGTGGCGGAATCGATGTAGGGCGGAACATGACCCTTTTCCCGTTTATCGTCCCATTTTTATTTTATTTATTTATTTTATGTTTTTTTTAATGTATTTAGTTAGGGAATATTATTATTTTTTTCCCAATTTATTAAGAATGACTCATATTCTCTTTAAAAATTATAATAAATATTTTCTTTTGTTTGAAAAAAAATTATAATTTGAAATTAACTTTAAACGGGATCGGTAGCGGAGTGAGGACCATGTTTCCGTACCCCACTTCAAGACAATGATCCCCGTCTATGCCTTCGCCCCCGCCTCATTTATCTAATTAGGCAGGTAATCTCCGTCCCATTCGGGGCAAGACTCGCGGATCGAGTCAAACAAATTTTTTTATTATCCTAGTTGGGGAAGAAGCCAAAAATTTTCATTTTGTTGGTTTTTATTTATTAATTTATTTTTACTTAGGTAGATGCTATATCATCTTTCTTTTCTTTTTCTCGTTTTTACCTAGTCCATGTTTGATGGTCATTATTTTCAAAAAATGAAATTTTAAATAGTGATTTTTCAGAGAATGTATAGTTAAAAAGTATAAAAAAATTTCGAATTTATGTGCAAAGTGTTTTATTGTGTAAATATTTAATTGAAAATGAGTATGAAAATTAAAGAATTTTGTCTTAAAGAGAGATAAATAGGGGTTTATTATATTTTTATTTAATTAATTAAAAATAATGATGTTTTGATATTTTGAATAAAAAAATAAAAATTCATTTTTAGAGTCGACCGGATGATAACTTTTTAAAAGCACCATTTGAGAAGTGAAAAGGTCAATTCAGGAGTTTTAGCTAAAATTTGAAGGTAGGGGAATACTGTGCTTGTAGGTCAGGAAGTTAAGCTCATGTCTGATGTCATATTTGGCAAAAAAGAAAAAAGAAAAATTGAATTGTGAATTTTTGAATAATGTATTGTTAAAAAATAGATTTTTTTTTTTTTGAATTTACATGTAAAATATTTTATCGCACGAATGCGTGGTTAAAAATGAGTAAATAGAATAAAGAGTTTTGAAATAACAATTGTCAAACCGGGGTTCAATGCGTCGGATTTCCCTTCAATTATTTGTGTTAAGAATACAGATGACAAAATAGTTTTTTTTTTTTTGCTAGAACGTTGTCTTTTTCTATATACACAACACAATTTTTATTTCCCCCCCACATTTTAATCACATTTAAAGTTTTTAATCTTTGCTTGTTATAATATTTATGTTCTAATGATTTTTCATATCGTTCCCATCTCAAACTTTTCACTAGTTAACATATTTTTTATTTGATAACAATTTTATATTCAAAAGTCCGTTGAAATGACGTAAAACAATTATTTCGCCATTATGTTTTTAAGAAATACACATATAAAAGTATGAAAAATATTTTTCTCCCATTTCAAAAAACGAAAATAAAATATTTTAATATAATTTAGTGTTAAGGACAGATGTAGTCATTAATGGAAGGTTGAAGATAAAAAGTCGACGAAAAATGATTAAGAAAATAATTGCAACAATGAGCAAAGATTGAAAAATTTAACTGTAATTAAAATATGGTGTAACAAATAAAAATTGTGGTATTAATATAATCAAAGTGTGGTGCGAATAATGAATTCTGCCAAGTAGGGACCAGGATACCATGAAAATGATAGTTGGGGACTTAAATGCCAAAACTAATTCTTGAGGGAGCGCTTTCTACCAAGTGAATATGTTTTGGATACCCAAAATAAAAAAAGAACTTTACCCAAAAACGAAACAGCTCTAGTCCTCTTGATCAGTTCTGTTCTAAGATCCCCTATTTTTTAGTTTGTCCCAATTATTGGTTCCGATTTTTCAATCAGGTGCTTAAGCGGAAATCATAATCAATTTTGTACTCAAAATTTGTTCTATTTCTTCCTGCACTGTAATTATCGACATGCATTTTTGTTTAATGTTGAATTAAATTAATCTTTATCTGTGTGATTTTAGTGAGGATGGGCATAGCAACTGATAGCAATTATGCAACTCCATTTCCGAAAAGGTTTCCCGCCACTAGCTCCAGTGGTAATTTCTTTACCATTTAGTTACAAACCTCTCTTTGCACATATACTCACACACGTGCATATACGTGTATGGCTGCATGTATGATTTTTGGTAAGGGAATATCATTCGCTATTTTTTTTTACGTGGAATTTGATTTTAATATCCTGTCCAGAACTGTCGATTTTAATATTTCATGTAATTTATTTATTTATTTTTTTTTTGTCGTTTGGTTTGGTTTGGGGGGGGGGGGGGGGTTGGGGTGGGGTTGAGAGGGAGACGGAGGCTATTTTAGATATATTTTTCTGTTATTTATTCTATGTTTTGGAGAAATTATTTGGTGAATTTGTTATCATTTGCATTGGCAGTTGGCACTTGCAACATGCAAATCTACATTGCTTGACTTAGACGAGTGATGAGAAAAATGTTAAATGCAAAAGTTAGTGATTACTGGGTGAAAATTATTTGGTATTACAAAAGAAAACTAAGAGGCCAAGTTATCTTTTGGGGAGCTTCAAGGCCGATACCAATCGCAACAAGAAGAGCATCTTCTTGAATACTTAGTAAATTTACCATTTACATGCATCTCGTATGAAAAAGACCTTTCTTGGGTAACGAAGGTAGAACTAATGAAGGTGTGCCTATTTCATAAGGGATACCTCGAAATAAAGGCCTAAAAGAAGTGTTTGGTGTGGACCCCTGGGTCTGAGTTTGGATAATAATGGGTTTGATTGCACCCTCCCACTAGTTATAGCTTCGGAAAAAGTGATTGTATTTTTCTACATCAACTAATGGCCTTAAGGGTGGGAGCGATCCAAAGAGAACCAAATTGAGTAGCAATGGATGTCTTAACTATAATATCACTGGTTCCATCTCTAATCATGGAACCGAAACAACTGTTTTTGGTTTGGTTTGGTTTGGTCCGATTCGATTCGGTTCGGTTCCCTCAATTAAAGTTGTCAAATTCACTATATTGCATGAATTAAATATTTGTGAACATGTAAGCATGTATGGAATGTGTTAGTTTCAGAACAAAAAAGGATAAATTTTAACCAAGAACCTGAATATTTGCACAAGGCACTATATAACTAAAATATCGGGTTAGAATGGATTTTTGATTTTGGGTATTAGAGCCACGAATTGGATCGAAACCTTCGGCAGATTTGGTATGTTAACTTTTGCCTACACGATAAGTAATTGATACCGAGTTTGTGTGAGCGACTGGGTGTAGCTTGATAATTTTTTTTTGTTCCTTTTCTTTTCTTTTTTGAATACACTTGTGCTAATGTCGAGTTTGAAGTAACAATTCTAAAATTTTTCTTTCAATCAATGTTCGGTGGAAGTAAGATTACATTATGGTAATTCTTTGAAAATTATATTAGTACTTAACAAGAATCCAAGGAAGTAAGATGTTAGCAGGGGCATGAGGGTTGGACTGTGACTGGGAGGTTTTCTGTTAGTAGCAGTATCGACATTTGATGTTAAAAAGCTGGGAAAGACAAATTCATACAATTTTAAAGAAAATTAGGTGTAAAATTGCTTTCTATGAAGTGCTTTCGATGGATACCAGTTGGCAAACTGTACTGTAGTATCTGCCTTTTCATTCGATGAGTAAGTTCATTTAATATTTACAAGAAGTCCACACTCATATGGACTTTTTTTGTATGTAAACACTATAAATATATGAGACGGGAAATAGTCGTAAGAAAATCATTTCAGAATATTTGTTTGGCACTTCTTCATTTCCTCTAAGTAGGTAATTTGAAATTGCAAAAGTTTATCTGTAGATCTGTTGTTCTATTATTTCAGTTGTAAAGCTCTTAAGAAAAGTGCAGAGCAAATATATGAAAACCCCCAGGAAGATTCCTTATTGAATGCAAATGCTTGATGGAAATGTTGCCAATATATCGAAGGATTTCATATTTGTGTTTCACAATGGGGTAAAATTAGTCAATAATACGGATCCTTGCTTGTGTTCTGTCGTGTTTCATGTCTCTATTGGTTTTTGAGTGCACAGAATCGCATCTACCAAAAACAAAAGAAAAATAGAAGAGGGCACAAGATGAAGTTTATCATTTTTATGCATCGATTTTACATTTTATATCTACAGATTTACGTCCCAGTGGGTGGAAAAGGATAAAAGTTGATGAACGAAGTGGTTACAGTGACACATCCTTTGCTGCTGGTTGGCGTGGTGAATCTGACCTGGAAGGCCAAGAAGCCTGCTCAAAAGTGGTGGATTATTCAGATCCATTCTCGATAAACCGTATGCTGAAAGAGTTGGATTCTGGCAAGTACGGAAGCGTTACTAAGGATGTTGAGGATCTTCTTGTGCAGAGGAAGAATTTATTAGATTCTTACTATGCAATGGATCCTACTCTTCCATTCAAGTGTTCGGCTGTGCAAAATAACAAGGCTTCAGAATTACCTGGAGCAACTACAACTGATGTCATTAACTTGGAGGATGATCCTGATGGATGTAACGTTGTAGTCAAACGGTATGCTCCGGCTGGACAACTAGTCCCTTTGCCTGGACCTGTTGTTATACTTGATTCAGATGATGAAGATGTTAAGAATGAGAAGCCGTTATGTCCCTTCAGGGAAGTTGAGTTGAAGAAGCCTCCTGGCCACCTTCTTATGAAGGACTTTTTGGTATGGAACATTTCTTCTTTCATCAGTTTTTTCCATCATTAAATTTGTTATTGTTGACCTTGCCAAACAGGCATTCGGACAAGTCGCAATTAGCACAAGAGATGTGTCCGGCCAAATAAATGACAAAAATTAAATTAAATGTCCATGTATCAATTCTTGAGTTGATTGATCAATAGCTCCAACTCTAGGTTCCTGTTAATTTCTATAAAATGGTAGCTCCAGTAATAGTCTCTCTAGATAAAGACACTAATGCAGTTCGTGTGCTTTCTTTTGCTGCTGTTGGAAGGTGATGAAAACGAAGTTTAGATGGCAAATAATCATGTACTGACACTCAGATGAAAGTATAACATACACACATGTACTCGCACGCAAGTACATAACATGTTATGGTATTGAGATCTGATCATTGTGTGAGATATAGTTGTGTTTTCTTGCACTTAAGGCATCACATATGTTGGATCCTCTTGAAGTCATGTTTATTGAATTAGACCGTAATCTTGTAATTAAAATGGTTGAATATTTGGGTAATACGTTAAAAGGAGAGATATTTGGTCATTACCTAGAATTCTTAGTGGATAACCAATGATGAGGTCAAATTGTTGAAAACGTGGTTATGTATTTCTGATTTATTGGAAGGGAAATCATGCACTTTTTGAAATTTTAACAGTTGTCTAATTTATTAGGAATCCGAATAACCAATAGAATATGCCACAAAGTAGTGTCAAAGATGACTACAGGAGGATAATTTGTCGAGAATTTTCCTAGGTTTTTGGGGGCTCAGACGGCATGTGAAGTGTATATTTTGGAATATACATCTGTTATTATCATGTGTATTGCTTGAAATTATTGTTTGTACCTCAATTTGAATACTGTTTGTGAAAGACGAAAGAAGAGAATTCGCTTTTTATATATATCATCGATTGGTAAGGAGAATACATGTATATATACAAAACTTAGAAAACTATCTTAGGTAAGTATCTAAATTAGGCAACGAAAATAAATCTAATTAGCTAGCTATAAATAATATATTACAATCCATAATTACACCTTGTAACACTCCCCCTCAAGTTGGAGCATAGATATTAATCATGCCCAACTTGTTACAAAGATAATCAACCCGAACCCCATTCAAAGCTTTCGTGAAGATATCCCCTAATTGTTCTCCAGTCTTCACATACCCTGTAGAAATCAAACCTTGTTGAATTTTCTCGCGAACAAAATGACAATCAATTTCAATATACTTAGTTCGCTCATGAAACACAGGATTAGATGCAATATGAAGAGCAGCTTGATTATCACACCACGCTTTGTCATGATCGAAGTTTTAAGACATATTTCAGTCAATAGCTGATATATCCACATTATCTCACACACGGATTGTGCCATAGCCCTATATTCTGCCTCTGCACTCGATCTTGAAACAACGGTCTGCTTCTTACTCTTCCATGAGACCAGATTTCCTCCAACGAAACACAATAACCGATGTAGATCTTCTATCCACTTTGAACCCGCCCAATCTCGCATCCTAAAACATTCAATACGAGTGCGGCCATAATTTGCATACAATATACCTTCTCCCAGGTGCTCCTTTTAAGTAGCACAAAACTGCTCTAGCGCCGCCCAATGATGAACTCGGGAGATGACATAAACTGACTAACAACACTGACTGAATAAGCAATATCTGGACGTGTCACCGTAAGATAATTTAGCTTTCCAACCAACCTTCTATATCTCTCAGGATCTTCAATTTGTTCTCCATCGCCTGTAAGGTGCATGTTTGGAGTCATTGGAGTACTACAAGGCTTCGCCCCCAATTTACCTGTTTCAATTAATAAGTCAATAACATATTTTCTCTGAGATAAGAAGATCCCCTTTTTACTCCTTGCGACTTCAACACCCAAGAAATACTTCAACATCCCTAAGTCCTTCGTGTGAAACTGAGTATGAAGGAAAGACTTAAGGATGAGATTCCCCGTAGTATCATTTCCAAGAATGACAATATCATCCACATACACAACTAAAAGAATGATACCACCGCCGATTGTTTGTAGAGAATCACGTAATGATCGACTTGCTTTTTCATCATACCAAACCTGTTCTCAACACGACTAAATTTTCCAAACCAGGCACGAGGACTCGTTTCAAACCATACAGAGATTTTCGAAGACGACAAACCGCCTGCGTACTCCCCGAGCAACAAAACCACGAGGTTGCTCCATATACACCTCCCTCGAAGATCACCATGAAGAAAAGCCTCTGATATCTAGTTGATGCAAAGGCCAATGATAAGTAGCCGCCATAGAAATAAACAAGCGAATGATGTCAATTTAGCAAATGGCAAAAAGTGTCTTAATAGTCCACTCCATAGGTTTCGAGCATATCCTTTAGCGACAAGACGGGCTTTCAACCGAGCAACCGACCCATCCGGATTGACTTTAACTATGAACACCCATTTCGCACCCAATAGCCCGTTTCCCCGAAGGTAAATCGACCAAATCCCAAGTACCATTGTCATCTAAAGCATTCATTTCCTCAATCATCGCACGATGCCAACCAGATGAGACATGGCTTCAGCGGACAAGTGTTAGGAATTGAAATAGAGTCAAGCGAGGCAATAAAAGAAGAAGAGGACGACGACAAAGAGTTATAAGAAACAAAAGAAGAAATAGGATAAGTACAACGGCGTTACCTTTGCGTAACGCAATAGGAAGATCATCGGTTGGGACTAGATCTCGACGACGAAGGAGTGTACGGGACATGAATCGGGGGGTTGCGCCCGGAGTAGACTCGATGTATAGGAGGCCCGACAGAGCTTGTTCCGAGACAGCATCCTGATGATGTGATAGAATAGACTAACAAATCATCATCCTCCCCTGACGGGCGGGAGGAGGAGAAGATGGAAAATACGGCGTGTCTTCCATGAAGGTAACATCAACAGAGACAAGATATTTGTTAAGACAAGGACAATAACATCTATAACCCTTCTGAAGACGAGAATAACCAAGGAATATACACTTTAAAGACTTGGGATCTAATTTGGTTACATGCGGACGAACATCTCGAACAAAACAAGTGCTACCAAAGATCTTAGGGTCAATAGAAACAACGACTTACTGGGAAATAGGATTGTGAAGGGATCTCACCACGAAGAATAGAGGACGGCATACGATTAATTAGAAAACATGTGTAGAAATCGCGTTTACTTCAAAAGGTTTGGGAACATGCATTTGAAATAATAGGGCTCGTGCAGTTTCAAGAAGATGTCTATTCTTTCTTTCTGCCACCCCATTTTGAGATGGAGTATCTAACACAAGAGGTTTCATGAAGCATGCCATTTTGAACCATATAAGATTGAAATAAAGCGGATGTATATTCTTTGGCATTATCACTTCGCAAAGTACGGATCGAAACATTAAATTGAATCTTATTCTCAGAAAAAAACTTAAAAAAAAGAGAAAACAACTCAGAACGACTCTTCATTAAATATAACCAAGTGACACGAGAATAATCATCCACAAAGGTAACAAAATACTTAAATCCAGGTTTAGATAAAATAGGACAAGGACCCCAAACATCAGAATGAACTAATTCGAAAGGAACACTAGCACGTTTATTAATTCTAGGATACGAACTAAGACGATGGTGTTTAGCAAACTGACACGACTCACAATCTAATGAAGACATCTTACTAAACTGCGGACAAAGCTTTTTGAGCAAAGGAAGAGATGGATGACCCAATCTACAATGTGCCTCGAAGGGAGAGGTTACACTGCAGCAAGCAATGATTTTGGAATTATTGGCCAAGAATGTAGAGGCCTCCGCACTCCATGTCCTTTACCAATAATCTTCTTCGTCATAAGATCCCGAAATACGCAATGGTCAGAAAAAACGAGACGCAACAATTAAGAGTGCGAGTAAGTCAAGCTACAGAGATCAAATTAAAGGATAAATTTGATAAATGTAAAAGATGTATTTACGAGGAAGTAGAGGGGTAGGTGTAATTGTGCGCTGCACCCACGAACACGATGGCGACCCATCGGCTAGAGTAACGTAGAAGTGGGATGTGCGATCGAAAAGTAGAAAAAAGTCCGTAATTACCTCGTCATATGATCCGTAGCTCCGCAGTCAATGACCCATTTGGAAGACGAGGAAATAAGACACGTATTGGATTACCCGAATCAAAGAATAGCGGTGACAGAAAGTGAGAGGAAGACTTTAGTGATTCTTGACATCGCGAGAACTTGGCAAATTCATCTCAGAGAGAAGAATCGACTTTTCACAGCCTCATTAGTGGATGCACATGGGCCGAGTGAGCTTTTTGAGTCCCGTGGAGCTTTCTACAATCACGCTTCTTATGTCCCGTTTCTTGCACGTAATAACACACAATTCCTCCAAAAACTTGTGTTCGAAGTTTCAAACCTCGCGAGCCGCCTCCGTTGTTTCCACGTTGATTGGTTGATCTTGCTGTGCTCATAATTATTATTTCGACCGACCGTAGCACCACCGATTTGAACAAAGTGGAGTACCTTCCGTGCGAGTACTCGACTAAATACTTCTTGTAAAGACGAGATCTCGTAACCGAAAGAACTCGACTTAGCGTCTCAAAGTCTGAGGAAAGGCCAAAGAAGAAACTCATGACCGCCATTTGCTCTCGTTGGCGTTGTTGAACCTTTATATCGTGCTAAAAGCAAGAACATATTAAGCTCCTCATAAGTCTTCTTAAATTCCATAAAATAATTCGTAAGAGACTTATCTTGTTTTTCTCAAGACGAAAACGTCGCGCACACCTCAAACATGCGAGAAAGGTTCCCTTTACCAGAATACAAGAAATCAAAATAATCCATCAACTCTTTAACAAACTCACAGTGATTGATCAAGCCAATTACCTCGCCATCAATGGAATTTTGAATTTGTAGGAATAAACGAGCATCCTCCCTAAGCCACGTATGCTTTGAATCATCTGTAGGAGGATCGTCAGTCAAATGAGTGTCTTTGTCAATACTTCGTAGATAAAGTCGAACCCTCTTGATCCAATCCAAATAATATGCACCATTAAGTTTAAGGACCGTGATTTCGACATCACAAAAATGCATATCTCGATGCAACAATGGGTTTTTTCTCAGCCATAACTTCAAAATAGAGATATAAGGCACTAAGTACAAAAAGGCCCAACAAGCCCAATAGCCAAAATAGTCCACCTAAAATCAGTCCACAAAATTAATTTCAGACCTAAAAGTAGTTACTAAAATCAGCCCACAAATGCAGAATGGGCCTAAGCCCACTCCAACACAATCCTAAAAAAAAAAAAAATCAGCCTACCAACACAACCCACTCCAACAAAGCCCACTCCAACGCAAGCCAACCCTCAAACGGAGACCCAACAAATGTCTGCACGTAATGTGCAAGCGTCGGATGCATAACCCGCGTCGATTGCTCACAGAAAAACGCCGGAAAGGAGACTCCGTTGCTCACCCAGAAGTCGACTGGCCGCGAATTGCTCTAAATCAGGTCGAGCCCACACACAGGACGCAGGAATCGCGTCGATTACTCGCACCGACAATCGCGCACAGAGATGCTGGAGAAGAATTGAGGAACAGCAGATGATTCAGTAATTTCTTCTATAGGTATGGCTCTGATACCATGTGAAAGACGAAAGAAGAGAATTCGCTTTTTATAAATATCATTGATTGGTAAGGAGAATACATGTATATATACAAAACCTAGAAAACTATCTTAGGTAAGTATCTAAATTAGGCAACAAAAATAAATCTAATTAGCTAGCTATAAATAACATATTACAATCCATAATTACACCTTGTAACACTGTTCAATCCCATAAATTTTTTGCATTATGGAACCATTTGAAAATTTAGGGAATGTTTTAAACTCATAGGTGTTTATGAATTTTACTTTTAATTTTCCTTTTGGAAAAAGATCTATTACACAGAACTTTCAGGAACTTAAAGACCCAGCGGGTTTGGATGACCCCATTTGAATGTAGCTCATAGTTCATTGTCTCTGATTTATTTATGTTTTTGATGCTAATCTTTTCCGTTTGACTGTTGGCGGTGATGTATGGCTTCTTATAACTTACAACCTTCACTGGTTTGAGGATTAACCAATTTATTTATTTATTTTTTGGGGTTACTGGTGGGCTACAAATTGTTTTCTGATTACCTTTCTGATTTAAAGTGATAATACACTTCCTGTGTATTATGCATTGATTAATAAAATATTTGATTACCTTTCAAAAAACAAATTGTTTTCTGATAGATAATATAAAATACATGTTTTTCTGAGAGGATAATAATTATCTTTTGCATTAAAATTATACACCGGTTTATTTCTTTGATGGCATTGCCGCTCATAACCAAATGCAGGAACAAAATTATGCTCAGAGCCGAAATCTAACAGAAAAAGATGTGCGTCTTGCTGGTGAAACTGAACTGACAAAAGATAGAGGTGTATATGTTGGTCTTGCTGGTGAAACTGAACTGGCAAAAGATAAAGGTGTATATGTGGGCACAGAGGATGACATGGAAGTGGACGAAGATGATGAACAACCTGACAATAATTATGATGGTCTGGATGACATTTGGAAGGAAATGTCTGTTGCGTTAGAGTGTTCAAAGGTAGGAGAAATCTGTATTTGAACTCTGTTGTATTAATTGATATTATTCGTGTCATATATTTCTATCCGTCTTGTATATGAATGCTAACAACATACTGTTGGTAGATTTTCTGGTTTGTTAATAGACTTTTCTACATTAGATGTCATTTGTGTGTTGAGTTGGCATCCCAGTAACAGCCACAAAGATTGCTGACATTAGTTCATGTGATGGAGTTGCCGAATTGGATGAAGTGGTCTAAATTGAGACCAAATTAAAGTATAGTGACCCAATTGATACAAACTGAAGTATAGCAACCCAATTGAAATAGATGTCCAAGTGTATAATCTGATGCATAACTCAGGCACTTTTGAAGTACTGAAAGAACAAATACATGCTAATGAAAACCAGGTTACAAATGATAATATTAAAAGGGGTAATGTGGCAGGAAGCATGCATACATTGTCTCTTTGAGAACTGGGGTATACAGAACTGAATTTATGGAAGTACAAGAACTGAAAGCTCATACTAATTGGAATTAATCAAGGTTCTCAGTGTTTTGCCTTCAACGGATCACACTATTACTATGTTGCATAGACACTTCAATTAGGGTAGCTTGTTCATGTCGGTCCGGTCGAACATGCATCGGATATAGATTTTTTTCAAACACTCTGCCATGATCATTTTTCCTTTTTATTGGAAATATTATATATTTTTAACTCAAATTAATTTGTAAATAACAAATAGGTATTCATATTTAAAAGATTTCACTAAAAAAAATTGATAACAAATATAAAACTAAATTTATACAATATAAATGAAGAATTTTGAAAATCTAATCAACGTGCCGGTGACGTGTCACATCAATTCATTTTTTAAAAAATTGCGTGTTAGCGTATCCGACAAGTGTCTTATCGGATGTCCATGTCAGTGCATCATAGCATCCTTTAATCTTACTAGAACACTTTTGCTTCTAATGTTTGATGATGTTCCAATTCAAAATTTGTCAGTTGCTGTGAAGTTTTCTTTTAATCAAACCGACTTACTGAATATTGTAATGCCTCTAAAACCACATTAATAATTATGTCTTTATTTGTTGATTTGTTGATATCTGTAGACATTCCTGCTCAATGAGCTTGGCGTTTTTGATATTTGATAGGATACGGGTGCAGATCCTCCACCCGACGAACCTGAAGCTGAGGGTGGAGAAGATTGTGAACATTCATATATACTGAAAGATGACATCGGTGAAGTATGTCGCATTTGTGGAGTTATTGGGAGAGGGATTGAAACCATTATCGAGTACAATTTTTCCAAGGTATGGTTCCTTTCTTCTTTTTATGCCACCTGTATTAGATTTTAGCTCTGTAGTTTAAATGTGAAGCTCAGGAATTAGATGTGCGTGATCCTAATTATTCGAAAATTTATTTTTTACCTTTTGTAAAGCTTGAAAGTGAAAGTGAACTGCCTTAGGTGCATGAACTTGCTAGAAAAATTTATATAGTACACATTATATCTGGTCTTACTAGTGCTCGCAAAACTGCATGGCCAAGTTTAGTGGTCCTCTATAATTGTACATCACAATCAGTTGGGGACCCTGCTATATTGTACTTCAACTGGGAATTTGTGTTTAACAGCTAGTTCATAGTGTTGAGCGTTCTCAACTCCCTTGAGAATAACCAAATTTGGCAGCTACATTAATCCATGCGAATTGTTAACTGAGTAAAATTTATAGCTCAATTCTGTATTGTTTAGAGACAATTAAGTTTTTGGGCAAAATGTGGTTATAAATTTTAGAAATATTCTACATAGATTCTTTACAAAACTATATGTTTTCAAGTAAAAAACGCGGAATGTTTTACTAGGGCATTCATTTTTGAAAATTATCCAGTTTGTGTCTTTTATCTTTATCCTTCCTAGCTGCCTGTATATGAAATTTTTTAGTTAGTGTTGCAAAGTTCTGGTCTCGTACGCAGAGATCTCTTTTTTTCATCGTTATGCATCATGTAGAACTCAATGTGCAGTTCTAAACTCTTCATAATTGAGTTGGCACCAAATGCAGACTCAATTTGTCTTTCAGTGCTTAGTTGGAACTCTTTTTTATTGAACTTCATTTTCATTTTCATTTCTAGATATAAATTATACTTCAAAGTCAATCTTATGAAGCAATGCCTATTTGTTCATATTAATCAAATCTTCCTCACGAAGAAGATCTAGTTCAGACAACTAACTTCATCTATATTAAATTATAAACAGGTCACCAGAAGTACTAGAACTTACAGATATGATGGGCGGACTTCTAAAGACAACGATCAACCAGAAATACTGCCTGATGGGTTCACACCGTCCGCTTCAGAGTTTACTGTTGCCGATATTTACCCACATCCACGGCACAAGAGGGTGATGAAGCCCCATCAAGTTGAGGGCTTTAATTTCCTTCTCAGTAACCTGGTGACTGATAATCCAGGAGGCTGCATTATGGCTCATGCTCCTGGGTCAGGGAAAACCTTCATGATTATCAGTTTTCTTCAGAGTTTCATGGCCAAATATCCGCATGCAAGACCACTGGTAGTGCTACCGAGGGGAATTTTAGCAATATGGAAAAAGGAATTTCTGAGATGGCAAGTGGAAGACCTACCTCTGTATGACTTCTACTCAGTGAAAGCAGACAGTCGATCTCAGCAACTGGAAGTTCTAAAGGAGTGGGCAAAAGAGAGGAGCATACTGTTTTTGGGTTATAAGCAGTTCTCTTCTATAGTGTGTGACAGTGATACTGGGAATATTCCTGCTACGTGCCAAGAGATTTTACTGAAATGCCCTTCCATTCTGATCTTGGATGAAGGACACACTCCAAGAAACCAGGACACTGATGTTCTGACCTCCCTTGAGAAGGTCCAGACACTGAGAAAGGTGGTGCTCTCTGGGACACTCTACCAGAACCATGTGAAAGAAGTTTTTAACATCTTAAATCTTGTTCGTCCAAGGTTTCTAAAGCTGGAGACTTCTAAAATAATCAAGAGGAGAATTCTGAGCAGAGCTGAAATGTCAAGTAAAAGGAACTCGATGAAAAAGATCACAGACAAAGAATTTTGTGAATTAATCGAGCACACTCTCTTGAAGGATGAAAATCGCGTGAGAAAAGTGAATGTCATACAAGATCTACGGGAGCTCACCAGAAAAGTATTGCACTATTACCGAGGAGACAACCTGGATGAACTTCCAGGACTTGTTGACTTTGCCGTCTTTCTTCAACTGAGCCCCAGACAAAAGGTTGAAGTTCGAGAGCTGAAAAACTTGGCCAGAAAATTTAAAATAAATGCCGAAGGGAGTGCAATTTATGTGCACCCACAGTTGAAGACTCTGTCAAAGAATTCTGGAGTGAAAGACAGGGTCGACGAGGAGAAAATTGATGGAATTTTGGAGAAATTGGATGAGAGAGAAGGAGTGAAAGCTAAATTCTACCTGAATCTTCTCCAGCTCTGTGAATCCTGTGGTGAGAAGCTACTTGTTTTCAGCCAATACCTTCTGCCTCTGAAGTTCTTGGAGAGGTTGACTGTGAAGGTGAAGGGTTATAGGCTCGGAAATGAAATGTTCATGATCACGGGTGACTCAGATTCTGAAACTCGAGAGTCTTCCATGGAGAGATTCAACACTTCACCTGATGCTCGAGTCTTCTTTGGTTCGATTAAAGCGTGTGGTGAAGGGATTTCTCTTGTAGGGGCTTCGCGAATAATTATATTGGACATTCATTTGAACCCGTCAGTTACCCGCCAAGCCATAGGACGTGCCTTTCGACCTGGTCAGCTTAAGAAGGTATATGCTTATAGATTGATTGCTTCTGGTTCGCCAGAAGAGGAGGACCACAAGACCTGCTTCAGGAAGGAAAGCATAGCAAAGATGTGGTTTGAATGGGACGAGCATAGCGGTTTACAAAACTTTGAAATGGAGACTGTGGATGTGAAAGAATCTGGAGATTTGTTTTTGGAAACTCCACGATTAAGGGAAGACATAATTGCTTTATTCCAGAGGTAAGTGAAGTTCACGTTCTCTTGAATGATCACCTTACATACACCCTCGAAATTTATTTGTTTAGCACCTGTTTGATGCACATTAAAAAGAGAGAATGCATTTTTTTGAAGTGATGTGATGGGAAATATGTGGTTGAAAAAGAAGGAAAAGTTATTGATGTGATGGAAAATATTATTTTATTGAAGAATGTGTGGTTGAAAATGAGTAGAATAATGAGAATGAAAAAAATAATGTGGATCAAACGGGGCTTTAATTTTTTTGTTCTCGTCATTGTCAGGTAAATGGTGACAACAGTGCTGAGATTCACTTGGTTATAGTCTGTCCCTTTCAAGGATTTTGGGCTTAGCTTGCTGCATAATTCGTAGTATGAATTTGTGGAATGTATTTTGATTGAGGTTTATTAGAACTTGTGAATGTGACTGGAAATGAAGATAATTTCTGTTTCTGATTCTGTTAATTTACATTCAGAAAATGACTGCAGAATAGACAATTCTCCTGGTTATCCATATATATATATATAGATATGTAGATACACTTGTAGTTTACAATAGTTTTGGTATTGCTTATCGTTGTGCACACCCGGCCTTTTGTTGCGGATAATAGCTTTGAGTTTACCTTTTAGGAGTCAATTCTGCAAGGTAAATGAAGAATAAACACTCATTAAATATTTGAGATAAACCAGTCTATGCATTCGCATATTTACTACCATTTTTATGTATAAGATGACCCATATTTCTATGTACAAATTACTGCGAGATCCTTGTTCTGTTGATTTTAGAGTTGGTCTATATTTGATTGTGTGGTGCTAGACTCAGAAAGTGATTGTTTCCTATTTGGCGAGAAGCCATTTTGTTTGTTTTTCTGCTTTTGTGCAAACCCTTATTTTGAAACCATTGATATATTACTTATGAATATGAAGGTGTAAATAGTGGCTGGCCTAGCCCGATATGCCCCTTTTCTTCATTCATTATATTTGAGTCGAGCATGGCTCAGCCGTAGAGCCATACCAGGTCGGCCCATGGCTTGGCCATGATGGGTTGGGTAGTTCTTTTTACAAGTCTGGCCGAGCAACCCGAAGTTCACGACATATTTTGACACACCTTGATGAATGCAAACTTTGGCACTTCTCCCATTGTACCTTTTTGGTGTAGAGGGACTCACTCCTTCACCTTCAGTATATTGCAAACTTTCATAACAAACTTTACATCAATCAAAATATAATGTTTCTATACAAACACGGTGCCTTCCAAACCAATCTTTTGCTAGCTATATTACAAAAATATTTCATAGTACGAATAAAGCGAGGCTTCTTTATCTTTGATGAATTTTTCAGAAGGGGGCAAACGCTTCTTCTGTCCAATGAAACCAGAAGCCTTTTTCTCACGCTACAAAATCATGTAAAATACACGATGAGACAAACTCATGCTACCGGTTTGCAGAATCCATAAAGTCAAATCCTGGTGTCCCAATCCCTGTAGAAGAAGCAGATGCATTATATACATCATTGCCTCTCACTATTGCAAAATTACGAGGAGTTTCATTAGAAACGGGTAGGCTACCACCCTGCAATCCTAACATGAGCGATACTCCGTTTCCACTTCCAAATCTCTCTAGCTCAGAAATCTGGAATGCGGCTGCCATAAATCTTTCGTCGCCATAATTTGACTGTATTATCTTATGTGCAAAAAGGCTCTGATCATCCACGGGAAGAGGGATTTGTTCGACTCTACTTTGTCCTATCAGATTCTGGTATGAGGGATTGGTGTCTGATCCCACCATTTCTACATCAGGGACATGATCAGAAATTGGCTCAAAGGGTTGCCCAGTTCTACAATGCTCGGTTTCTGTGGGAGATGTGGTTTGGTACAAGTCCTCTGATGCTTTTGCATCAGTTTTTAAAGCTTTTTGTGCAGATTCAGAAGAAATAGTGTCTATCTCGACATCACCAACCTCTTTTTTGTACATTTCTTCGACCATAGGCTTCCAGAGCCGAACTCGTGCATTTATGAACCAGTTTGAGACCTGATCCAGGGCATATATCAATCAACAAAAACATACATGAGTCGAGTATTCACTATAAAGACACTGACAATTAATTCTTTCACAAGAAAAATAGTTTTATGAGATGGAGATTGTTTCACCTGACTTCTTGTCAAGCCTGTCTGCCTTGCTAACATGGTCTTGTCCGAATCTTTAGGGTAGCTGAAGAGAGAAAAAATAATCTATCAAATGTAAGAATTTTATAAACAAACTTAATAGTATCGAGAGAGAGAGAGAGAGAGAGAGAGAGAGAGAGAGAGAGAGAGAGAGAGAGAGAGAGAAATGTTCAAAACAAAATAGAGTTTTGCAGAACGAACGGATGAAGGAAGTGCTCGAAAAGCCAAGCACGCAAAATTGAAACAGAGCTTTCTGGGAGTCCCCTCTGTGTCCTCCAAGCATGTGGTCGCATCATTCCGAGTTGCTGAAGGGCTCTCTGTTGCCTGAGTCGCTGATCTACATGACGCAGTCGAGATATTCTAACCCCTTTACCATTTGCTGAAGAATCTTCCTCTCCAAAGCTTTTTCGAGCCACACGAATCTGGCCATTTATTGCATCATGCAAGGAACGAAAGTGACGGGATATTGTCTTGAGGGCGAGGGACGTGTAAGGTTTGGCTGCACCACATCCTGCTATTACATCAAAAGATGACACCACTATTTGCATCTGATGATAATACTGTCTGTACCTTTTATCAACCTGTAATGATTAAATCTTGAATGAGAAATGAAAATGGAGAGAGAAAAGACAATTAGTCTGCCTGCTTTTCAAGCTTCAACCATCTTGGAGCAGCGTATATAATTATGAGATGCCTCTCCAAGAACAGATTTATACATGGTTAATGTCTTGGCAACAAACCAGAGGCTCATTTAAATATTGTGCCCAACAATATTGTTTGATTACACAATTAACGATTAGGAAATAGTAGAAATCGAACTCTTAAAATCGCCATTGACGAGAAAAGTTAATTCATTGGCTTTAGCAAGTCAAGACAGGGATTGTACCTCGTCCAACATTGATAAAAGCTTTGAGATCTTATCTTGCACGTCCTGCTTCTTGGCAGCTGAAAGTTCACTAGGAAAGATGCTGCTAGACTCCTGCGGTGTTGAAGATATCCCAGCTGCAGAAGGGTCCGAGGTTCCATTCCCCGACTCTCCATCAGCTTCTTTGGCAGTTTTAATAAAGCCGATGTGTTGCTCCATAATAGCTTGTCTGACATTAACAACTTCATCCAGCAATCGTTGAGCTGCTTTCAAGTACTTGGAATTAGGAACCACACTAGAAATACTCGACATTCCATATGCAGGGATATCAGCCTTTTTCGCATTCAAATTGCTTCTGGAAACATCAGAAACCATATATTCATTACGCCATGATTGCTTAATCTGAGAATCGTCGTTTTCTTCAAAAGAAACATTCTGGCCCCTGGTTTCACCTGATATAGATGGATTCGGACACGACAATGGGGAGAAATTGGGATTAGAGCTCAGATACTGAATAGATGACATATTCATTCGCGATGGATTGTGTGTGCTGAGACTCAGGGATAATCCTCGTCCCTCCAAACTTGTAGCGCCTCGAAGAATGCCAGAAACTCCACCCATTGGATGAATCATGCTAAAATCATGATCCACAGTTGATGATCCTACAAAATTTGATAGAGTTTCTTGTCGAGACGGGTTGGAATCCAAAGATCCAATGGGCTGAACATCTGAATGCGACAAGAAATTCATATATATCCCCGTATTACCAGGAAGAAATGTTGTTTCAGAATATGAACCGGGTAAAGGAACCCTTGAATAAAGCATTGTTGTAGAGTCTCTTTGATTATTTGAACTCGGAAAACATGTAGCCATCTTTTCGATGGAGTACCTAATTCTCTTTCTACGTAGGAAAATCCAGAGAGATGACCAAATATTCCAGGCAATTCTGTGAAAAATTCACCACCAAAGATACAAAATAGATTGTGTGATCATGATCTTCTAATGTTCATATTTACTCACAATATAAGCTTCAGAGAGCTACTGGTACTTTTGGCAATTCAATTATGAAGCAGAAATTACATACGGCATGTTTGGTCGGGAAGATTGGACAACACTAAAAAAGAAAAAGAGGCATTAGTTATACAGTCCAGTCGTGCCCAACGGTGCGTAGTGAGAAAGCAAATCCTGAAACAATACCTTCCATTAATATGTATATGCTTGAAAGTAACAAATAACATTGCAAAATTAAATGGAAGGTTGAATTAACAGTTTGTTCATAAACTAGAGTGTCAATATTCAAAATTCAACAATCAAGAATGCTTACCAATCATTCCAAGAAAAATTTTATTTTTTTTATTTTTTTTAAAGCCTTAAAAACCGGTCACTGGAATATCCAGTTTTTCAATCCAACAAAACAAAATTAGTGATCAAAATACTGAGAAAAACAATAAAGCATTCAATCATGATCAAGAAAGTATCAACTATCAATTTACCTATTCCAATAGGGAAAAAAAGAAAAAAAAAAAAGAAAAACTAGATGTGATAGTACTAGTTTCTAAGAACCCTTTTATTATTATTCAATAAAGACAGTAACTGATGATCAAATTCTTGAAATTTGAATTCAAATCATTTAACCCATGCAGAAATAATTGAAAAAATTTACCAACCTGGAGACTGAAACCCAATGATGAAAAGTTCCCAATACTTCAAAAATTACAGTTCCTTCCCCCCCTCTCTCTCTACATGTGTGTGTGTGTGTGTTTCTCTCTGTAACTCTCACACACTGTGGGAGAAGATAACAAGAAAGTGAAGAATCTAAAAACCCAAAAGAGGTTCAATGTTTAAAGCACAAGAAAATCGTCGTCAACCCTTTATCACGTATTATCAGCAGATTTCTAGAAGCGTAATGAGCAGAGGCCAGGACTAAACGAGGCATGACGTTTTCTTATCAAACATTTAAAATAGATTTATTGAAATTTTATACATTTTATCCAAAAATTTCCAATGAAAAGAGAAGTTTCAAATGTAATTCAAACTTTAAAAATACGCGCTTAATCGGGCCTAAACACTCGTTAACGTCAATGATTGTAGTTGACCGTTAAATATGATGTCAAACCACTTGACTTGACGCTTTCGCCTTGCATTGCGTCTAGGTTTAAACGCGTCTTTTAGAACATCGATGATCAGTATCTATACACCTATTTGCCTATATCTATTCCCACGCGAGACTTTACACACGATCATTTTCTCTCTCTCTCTCTCTACTTTTCTCTTTGTTGTTTATAGAAATGTGTACATCTCTCTCTATCTTGGCTGTTGTGGGTTGGTATTTCTGGTTAACTCTTTGTTATAATTAGCGTTTAGTTAATGTGTCTTAATCTTTAATCACCAGCTGGTACACCTAAACCTTCCCTTAAACCCCTATCTCTCTCACACACAGAGCTTAAGCACTGGAATGGAAGGTAGGTTTGCAATCTCCACCGTGTAATATTTCCTTCTTTTATTTCTTTATTGCTTTACGCTATTTATTTGTAATCTATCTTCTTCATCGTCTTTTTTTAATATATTTAAGGGTGCGCAAGTCACTACATTTTTGTCTTGTCTAGAACCTTCTTCTTTTTTTCATAAGAGCCCTCTCTTTTCTATGTATTTATATATTTTCCACCATAAGTTTGAAAATGTTTCAAATTGCCTTCCATCTCCAATATCGCCTATGGCCTGCATGGATGGGTTCGGGTAGAAAATTAGTCTCGTGGTATAGTCAATTTTTAATTTGAAAACTAATTGAACTATATTAAGGACCCGTTTGATTCTCATTATTGTATAATGAGAATGAAAAATATAGTCTTTATTGGGTCCCACGCAAGAGAGAGAAATTAAAAATTGACGACTTGATGTGATGGATAACAATCGTATTTTTTATTTTTATGGATGAAAAATGAGAAACAAATGGGGACTAAGCCCTATTTTCATTTTCCTAAAAATCAAATTTTTAGTAGATTTTGATTGGTGAAATATGTGAATCAAAAATCGTGAATCCTGTGAAGTTTATAGTTAACATTGAATTAATTTTTTTAAGTAAACCAAACAAGAGTTGAATAGTCGTGTAACCTTTGGCCCCGTTTGATTCCCTCTATTTTTCTAGGAAGTTGGAAAAAGTTTTCTATTTTCCACATTTTGTGGTGTTTGATAGCAAAAATTTTTCTCGGAATTCATTTTCCCTCCCCACCCCTCACGTGTCTCTTTTCTTGGTTTTGAAGAAAAATGTTTTCTTTTGTTTTTTTTGGTAATTGATTTTTTTTTTGTTTTTTTTTGTTTTTTTTGCAATTGAAAAAAATTCTAGACACAATGGTAATAAAATTATCACTTTTATTGACAATTTTCATGCAAAACAAAGTCAAATAATGATATTCGGTATGATAATTTTTTTTTTATTTTTTTGGAAATTGGAACAAATTATAGATCAAATGGTAAAAAAAATTATCACTTTAATAGAAAATTTTCATGAAAAATAAAGTCAAACGGATACCAAACTTTCAACATTTTCCAGGTGGAAAATTATATCAATCTAACACAATTAATTATAATTCCTATTAAAATAAATTTTAAACAATTCAATTCCCTATAATTTATTTTTTTTCCACCAAAAATCCACATTTACAATTAAACGAACCCTTTTATATTTAACTTTATAAAGCTGCATTTTCTCACGAGATCCCTCTACTTTTCCAGGTATTTGACAATTTGTATATTTTCTTTCGAATGGGGCCCCCACACCCAATCAATCACCTATGGCCCACGTGGATAAGAAAGTGATGGCCCCAAAATTTGCTTTCTAGAAATTTGTCGGTTTCGGTTCGGTTGGTTACGAAGATACGAACCGACCCAAAACTTTCGGTATTTAATAAATGGACCCGTCGGGTCCAAATATAAATATGGAACCGTTCGGGTTCGGTTCCGTTCGGTTGGTTCGGGTCGGTTCGGTTGCCCGTTCGGTTCCGTACCATGATTAAATTTTTTAATATTTACAGCAACACTACATAAATACAATTAATGACATTTCATTCGTAACTTTTACAAATTAACGTAACCCAATTCAAAAACATATAAATAACTAGCTGTCCAATATGATTAATTCAATACATATAAATACCAAAAAGTAGATATTAATATTACAACAACACTACATAAAGTATAGTCATTTGCTTCAAATTAAAATATGCTAATGAGTTTTAAAAATGATTTGGGCTTTAAAATTA
Organism: Fraxinus americana; assembly: GCA_035079005.1. NCBI lineage: Eukaryota > Viridiplantae > Streptophyta > Magnoliopsida > Lamiales > Oleaceae > Fraxinus > Fraxinus americana. The sequence continues at coordinate 9,812,185 of CM068714.1, forward strand.
AAATTATGAAATAATCTGATTTATTTAATTAATTTGCTAATTTATTTAAAAAAATAAAATAATTTAATTAATTTAATATAAAACATAAAAAAATTATTTAGTTTCGGTTCTTATTCGGTTCTTCGGTTCTTGGTCTAGATCCGAGACCCGACCCAAACCCATCAGTTCTCAATTCGGGTACCCGTTCGGGTATTTAATTTATGAAGAACCGCTCGGTTCGGTCCGGTTCGGTTCGGGTTCGGTTCGGTCCGGTTCGGTTCGGGACTTTTGGACACCCCTAATTTGCTCAATGAAAGCCCACCATCATAATTTGAAAATTCTTCTCCATACATACTTATTTTTAATCACGTATTCACATAATAAAATATTTTATAAATAAATTCAAATTTTTTAACCACATATTTTCATAAAATCACTATTCAAGTCATTATTTTCCCTGAATAATGATTTTCAAACAGGGGCTAAGCATATTCCACCTTACAACCCACGATATTTCCCTAAAACGCAGAATGCGAATGGTCCGTTTGATTGTAAGTGTGAAAAATAAGTGGAAATAAAATGAATTTCAAAGAAAATAATTGTTTAGAACTTATTTTTCAGAGAATTGTTAATTAAATGTGTTTGATTGATATAATTTTTCATCCGAAAAATTTTAAAATTTTGGATCTTTTTCTTTTTATTTTCGTTTGGCTTTGTTTTACATGAAAATTATCCATTAAAGTGATAATTTTTTCCACAATTGGTTATAAAATTTGTTTTCATTACAAAAAAAAAGTTGGAACTTCTATTTCCCACAAAAAAGATGTGAAAAACAATTCAAGCAAATTCAAGAAAACAGGCGCGTGAGGAGCCAATGTGGAAAACCAAATGCCAAAAAAATTATTGTCATCAAACACTACAAAATTTGAAAAATGGAAAACTAATTCCATTTTCCATGAAAAATGTGGTGTATCAAACACAACCTAAATTCTATTTAATCGTTCGGAATTTTGTCATCGAACTAGTTTGATTGTAAGTGTATCTTTCATTACCGCTAAATCGTGTTTCTCTCTCTCTCTCTCTCTTTTCTTGTTCTACCAGACAGTCTCATTCTACAAGAGACGAATTGATTGACACATCACTAGCGTACCACATGAATTATGTTGTTACATATTGAGAAAGGGGCGTGCATGAAATTAGAGGATCTAGATTTACGAGTAATAAAGACTGAGACTTACAGAGAAAGCTTCCCTCTGAAACAGTGCATGGGGACTCGGAAAAAGGTTGAATCCATTATCAGTTTTGCTACGAGTGCGATTTGGTTGACAGCCTTGTTGACTATATGTGAGAAGACAAAGATGTGGGACCCATGCAAGAGGGTGTTTGGTGTAAATTAAAATCAGATTTTAAGTACATTCTAATAAAAATTTTTGAAATGTGTGATTGAAAAGATGTGGGACCCATAAAAAATGTGGTTGATATTGATTGTTTAAAGAATTATGCTATTTGTACAATGTTTTTGTACAACATTGTTGACAATATTGGTTGTGGCAAAAAAGTATTGGTTGAAATAATAAGTTGTTTTTTAAACTGCCAAATGATAACATGCCACGTGGCATGTTGTCAACAATGATGTCAAAATCATTGTACATCAAGCACTACTCTTGTGTAAAATCAGATTAAAATTTGAACCAAACATGCCCTAAATATCAACAAAATTGTACATTTTCAATGTAATTCATACAATATTAGCTTGCAAAATGTTCGGGAGCGTGAGAAAAGTTTCGTTTCTCAGTATGAATTCAATAATCTATTTTTATTTTTTTTTACAAATTCATTTTTAATTACACATTATTTTAACAAAATCAGTTTAAAATTTAAAATTATTCCCTATTTTTTGATTACACGTTCTCTAAAAACTAGAGCAAATCAACTTTCTAAACTATGATCAGAGAAAATAATATAAAATTAAAAATCTGTTGATATATGATAAATGATGGTTTGGGATTGTTAGCTAACTGTGGGGCTGTAATTGACTGCCTCGCCTTAAAATTCACAGAACTAAAAGAACTTAAATTAATTTGGGCCTAGTTTTGGGCTTCTTCCGCTCAACTAAAAAGGGCCGGGCTTCAATTCATTTCACTTGCTATCTTGACAACCAGACCTAAGAGCCGGCCTTTCAGGACTGTGTCCAGCCCATATGTTTTGACAGACCAAAACTGGAACAACCCATATAACAACCCCCTGCGCAACATTTGTTTGGGCCTCCATTCGTTTTATAAAGGGAACAATACATAAATAAGGTATTTAAATATCACCATTTCAAAATTAAGGTTTGAAATTTTAAATTTCAAAAATCAGGTTTTCATTAAAATTTATTTATAATTCAATTATGAAATAATAATTATTAAATTAATTTATTATTAATATTTAATTCTACTATAAAATAATTAACCCACCCCCACCTCCACCACCCCTACAACTCCGGGGATATTCCGGCGACCTTTCCGACGACTGTTCCGATTCCGGCGAATATGTTAAGATCACATATCTATATAATTTGATCACAATTCAAAATTTTTTAGGTCACAATTCAAATTTTTCATAACTCACAATTTGTTCATCGGTCACAATTTAAAAATTTAAAAGTCACAATTCGTTCATTAGTCACAAATCACGAAATTTGTAAGTCACAATACTTATTTATGGTCACAAACATCACATTAATAGAACACTCGACGAAAATTTTTAGGTCACAATTCAAAATTTTCATAGGTCACATTTGTTCATTGGTCACAACTTAAACATTTAAAAGTCACAATTTGTTCTTCGGTCACAGATCACAAAATTTGTAAGTCACAATACTTATTTATGGTCACGAACATCACATTAATCGAACATAAATTATATTTAGGTCACAATCTATCAAATTATTGGTCACAATTTAATAATTTTTAGGTCACACATCATGTATTGGTCACATTTTATCTAATTCATTGGTCACAAATCGTTGCTTGGTCGCCAACCAACCAAAATAGTGGTCACAAACAACCAAATTATTTGTGACCACCACCAAAATCATTTGTGACCACCACTTCACCACTGTCTCCACCAGCGGCACCATCAACATCTCAAAACCAACACCACACCCTCCCCAACACCACTATCACCACCCCACCACCGCACACAGAACACACCCAACCAACTGCACCCGCCGCCCAACCACACCCAAAACAGATCTGTACCTAACAACAGAATACCACCCCAAAACAAGCGAACACGCACAAAAAACCACCGTCGCCACCGCACCACCATCACGCACCATCACCGCGCACCATTACAACTCCACCTCCACTGTCGTCAAACACCACCATTTCACCGCACCACAGCACCACCATCGCGCACAACACCATACTAGCACCCCACATAGCACCACACCATTTCACCCAACCACCGCACCTATAACAACACAATAGCACATTACCGTTGCACCTACCGTACTACACATCTCCACCACCAAACTCAAAAATTAAAAAAAAAAAAAACAGGGAAGAGGAATGGATCTGGGCGAAGCCACTCCGCAACATTCAAATCGCCGCTGCCACTTCAAATCGCCGATGCCACTTCACGTCGCAGCAGCGACGCTCGCTCTGCCGAGGTTTGCGCCTGATCCATTTCCAAAACACCATCACCATGTTTCTTCAACGCTAAGGAACAATGCACCCCGACAAATCCAGCAACCCCATTGACCAACACAGAGAACCCATTAGGGGCACCGAGGTGTAGCAGAGTGGCGAACTTGTTTTTGCTAGTGTCCGGTGAGACGAGTGAAGAGTGAAGATGAGAGGGGGAGATGAGGGGAAGAAGAGGAGCAGCAGCAGCAGCAGCCGCCGTCGTGAAGCAGAGAGACGGGAGAAGAGGCATGAGAGTGGAGAATTGATTTTAGGGTTTGATTGGGGTAGATAAGGTAGGGAAGTATATATAATTAAAAATAAAAATAAAAAAATGTTTTTAAATTTTTAATGAAAACCTGATTTTTGCATTATGAAACTTGATTCAAGATTTATGAAAATTGAATGTTAAAACCATGTCTAGGTGTAATTTCCTCTTTTATAAATTACTTGGAAACAATACATAAATCGGGTTTTTAGTAAACACTATTTCAAAATTAAGGATAAAGGTTTTAAATTTCAAAAATCAGGTTTTCATTAAAACTTATTTATGATTTAATTAATTATATATTTTATTAATAAATATATAAAGGTCATATATCGATGAAATTTGGTCACAATTCAAAAATTTTATAAGTCACAATTCGTTCATCAGTCACAAATTAAAAATTTAAAAGTTACAATTTGTTCATCGGTCACAAATCACAAAATTTATAAGTCACACAACTTATTTTATGGTCACGAGCATCAAATTATAAGTCACATATTACTTTATTGGTCACAAATTAAAAAATTTGTAGGCCACACAGTATTTATTGGTCACAATTTATTCTTTATTGGTTACACACCAACCAATTTATTAGTCACAATCAACAAATAATTTGTGACGACTACCAACACAACACCACCGTCATCTTCGCCCCTAAAACCAACATCGCCAACACCACATAAAACACACCACCGCCACAACACCACTGTCATATCCGCCACCCCACCAACACCACAGAAAATGCACCATCGTCGCCAATACCAACACCACAGAAACGTAACCACCTCGCCAACACCGACACCACCACTTCATAGCAACAAAATCACCGTTTCAAAACATCACAACCAACGTTTTCACAACCACCACTACACCAAACCGTCAACACCACTACCACCATCGTCCCACTCAGCAGCACCGCACCGCACAAACTCCACTGCACCACTTAAAAAAAAAAACCACAGATCTGAATCGCTGCAGCAGCACATCGTCGTCGTGGTCACCACTTAAAAAAAAAAACACCATAGATTTGTATCGCTGCAGCCGCGACATCATCGTGGTGGTCCGACAATTTGAGGGAGAAGAGAGGTGGTGGTGGTTTTTGTTTCCGCCAAAAAAATTCAACAAGTAGCCCTACACCCAACCCGATGAAAACCTACTCATCATAACCCAAAACGTAAGCAACAATGAAAAACACAATGACTTCGTCGAAGAGAGCGGCGCCGCTTGGTGGTGGTTTGGCAGTCGAATACGGAAACAGAGGAAGATGGAGTTTGGAATGGAATTGATCAGGGTTTGGAATATAAATTGTATATTTAATATTTAAAATGAAATACCTGATTTTTGTATAAATAAACTCCAAACGTGGTTTTTGAATTGAAAATTTTAAATACCTGTGTGGATGCAATTTCCTCAAATTACTTTCACAAAATCGATTCTCAAAAAATCTAAATCAAATGGCCCTTAACCTTGGAACTTGAAAAATCAAACACATTCGGAAAAAGAACAAAAATCAGAGATTGCCACTGAATAAATAACATAAATAATGGATTGTAATTCTATTTAGTTATTATAAAAAAATAGGTTTAAAATACATAGCATAAATCATTCAAATCTCTATTTTTAGCTATTTTTTTTCCTGAATGCAACTGATTTTTCAATTTTATTAGAAATTTTGGATCGATATAGTGTGAACATTGTCAAAATATCTATGGTTCCATAATAGAGGATCGAAGAGTATTTGATAGGATTAGACTGTATTTAATACGTGCACCAAACGCATCGTAGGCCATTCTCTGACCTCTACGATGGTTGCCATAGCCAAAAGCTTATCCAGTTTCTCTTATTTATTTAATTGCTTATCCAAATAATAGAGGTGGATGGATATTTTAAGAAATGAGAAGACAGAATTATCATATTTAAATCAAAATGGATGAAGCCATATGATAGTGTTTCGTTGTCGCTTTCTTGACAAGAAAGAATCATAGTCATTGCTTTTCATTAATAATGGATGATTGGAACTCATCTGTTTTCTCCTTCGTATGAAAATGTTCAAGGTTGTTTTCGTGGGCAAATATGTCTTTTCAACTAACTTGACGATTTTTCCTCGAGCGCTTGGCTTGGTCTTTCAATTTGTGTCGGTGCACATCCCAAATTCGTTCCTTCCAACACCATCAAATGTTCTTTTTCCGTCACCTTTCCCTCGTAGCACTTGGTTCGATCTTGATTCTTCAATTGTAAACTAGCTTGTTTGTCTAAACTTATAAGTAGCGGGCCTCGAAGAATGAGTTATAAAAAAATAGGTAAACATTGTATATTCTACCGAAATGTGTGAACAAAAATAGAGTTCGACCAACTTTGAATCAATTACAAACTTTGTCCAACATGCAGTAGGGTTTTATTTATGACCGACATGAGATTTATCTTTAACATGTCACACGAGATGGTGACTTGTCCTGAACATTCAAATCTTAGAATGAAATTGTTGATTTGAGCTATTTAGACGAATTGAATTTGATTGTTCGTGCTTAATGGATGTTTGGGAAGTGTTTAAAAACGCTTTAAATTATAAATATATATAAATTAGTGGTAGATAGATGCATAGTACTTGTGAATTCATTGAAATATGTAGATAAAAGTGATTAGAATATTTATGAACAATTGATAAATAAGATCCAAATATAGACTTAGAAGTGTCATGCCATGCGGGCCAACTCAAAACGGCTAGGTCCGTCAAGAAATAGCTTGGACTGTAATCAGACCGGGCTCGTAGTAGGCCGATTTTTGGCGATCTGGACTTAACTTTATCGATTAATACTTTTGTATTTAATCGAGGTAAAATTTACTCGAACCTTTTAAACATTTTGTTCAATTATAAAATGATATTTTAATTTTTATGAACCGGTAAGTACCGAGCCACGGTATTTTTTAATTGAACAAAAATAAGTAAAGGGAGCCACGCAAATGCATTAGGTTTGGGTCACGGAACCGACATTCCACTGCACTAATGGGACAAAAGACAAGCAGCAGCAGAGACTTGAGAATCACATGGCAACGGGAAATTCTTTAAAGACAACCCAACCCACGTTCTAACAAAAATATCAAGGTCATGAAACGACAGATGTGGGGGAGCATCCTATGTCGCATTGCATCCTAATAATTTTTAGTAATTCGTTTGGTATTTTTTGTCAAGGTCTGAGCTGTTTAAGACTACAGATCCAACGAATTAGTTGGAAGGGACAGGTCGTAAAGGAAATAGATGGGAACCACAATGCATTCATGTTAGATGTAAAATTATAACTCGAGATGTAAATCATTACAAACCAAATCTCGGACAAGTGTAAAATCTACGAATTTAATATTCGAATGAACCTCGTAATCATAGTTATAAAACCTGACCTGGCCGGTCGGACAGGAAAACTGGCAGCCCGAACCCTTGATCGGGCCGGACAGAGTAATTTTATAGAAATGTACTTGACTTGGTCAAAATCGGGTTTTGATCGAGTTAATCGACGATTTACCCGGCCTAATTGATCGGTTTGATTGTGTTTTAAAATTCTCTTACAAAATTTTTGGGTTCAAGGAAATTGAACTTTGGACCTCTAAGAAAAAATAATAAATTCATTACCACTTAAACTAAAGGACTTTAGGCACCGTTTGGTAACCATTATTCTAGAAAAAAATGCATTCTTTGTGTCAAATCAAACCTTTTTTGTGGTTGAAAATGAAGGAAAAGCTATTGATGTGATGAAAAATATTATTTTATTGATGAATGTGTGGTTGAAAATTAGTAGAAGAATGAGAATGAAAAAAAGAATGGATACCAAACAGAGGCTTAGTAATATTTGTGTGCAATAACTTATATTTATCTAATGAATCATTTATAGTTTTTATAAAAAAATTCTTTTAAAAAACTTTGATCCAACATTTTACATTATTTTATAGACCTAAATAATTAGTGAAAAATAAATTAAAATTTTTAATTTTGTCCCTAAAAAAAATTTATACTTTATATTTTTTTTGTAAGTTTTTATGCAATGACTAGCCGGTTGAACTACCGGGTCACTAGTTGAACTACTAATCCATTGACCCACTGTGTTGTCCGGATCTATGTTCAGATCGAGTTTGACAAATATGCTCGTAATGGTAAGAAAGTAAATTTCCTAGTTCATTGTGGTTACGGATTGAATGTCTATCTGTCCAAGTGATAGGAGTGACGTGAAGCTCACAAACGCATATAACAGTTTAAGTAAGAAGAATTTTTCTGAATTTGAAGCGACGAAAAAAAAAACATAAGCATCGTCCTGCTAGGTGAAAACTGCATTTGTACATAATTGTCGGTACGTCAATCCAAATATTGGGATGAAATTAACAACAAAGAAGCCATGTTTAGACTACTTTTTTCTTTTTGTCTAACCAGAAAATATTGATATTTGGAGTGTGTTTGGTACACATTCTTTTGAAAGAATGTATTATTGAATAGTAGATTGATGGAGAATATGTGGTTAAAAATGAAGGAAAAGTTATTGATGTGATGGAAAATATTATTTTATTGAAGAATGTGTGGTTGAAAATGAGTAGAAGAATGAGAATGAAAAAAATAATGTGTACCAAACAGGGCCTTGGTATGTCCCATCCTTTAAAGTAGATGTGCATTACAACTAATTAAATGGCGATTAAAATAATAGAAGTTAATGATATTCTGTTGCCGCCGTGACAGATACAATCCTTAAGTTGATTAATAATGTTTCTTTCAATTCAAGTCACAGCTTAAAAGATGTAGTTGATTATCACATGGTCCCAGTCTTCAACTGTTGCACTGCTGACTTTTCGACCAACTAAATTGATGTAGAAATCATTATTGTCATTTATAAAACCATTTCGAGTGAGGAATTTCTATTTTTAATGTGAATCATCTCGATACTAGTATCAACCGCGATACTTGTCTTGAAATGCTAATGACTTAGAGGGTGTTTGGTAGAGATTAAAATCGGATTAAAATTGAAAAACTAACAATTATTGTTGACTTTTATTAGATGAGTGAGACCCAATAACGGCTATATTTTCAATTTTAATTGAATTTTGAGCCGTACCAAACAGACCCTTAAGCTGTAAGTCAGCATTAGAAAAACACCGTTGAGTATACACAATAACTTACTAAAAATAGTTGTTTGAGATATTATACGTCTCGAAATCTTATGATGTAAATTGTTGAACATTCACAACAACTTACGAAATGTAGTTGCTAGAGATATTATTCGTCTCCAAATCACATGATGTAAACCAGCTACCAACTCATATAAACGACGCCGTTTCAGTTACCAAATCAATGACCTTTTTACCTATTCCACCTGCATAATGCAAAAAATTAAAACTCTTACTAAAATTATGCCATAAGTCATAACTAATCTAGCATCCGTTTGGCAAATTCCATAAATCAATTTATGAATGATTAAACTTTAATTCTCAATCACACGCTCCATTGAACTCACAAATAGTATCCACTTATCCACCACTCAAAGCCCGCCCCTCATTTTAAATGTGTAGTCATCCAAAATGCATCATTAAAATTCAAGAAAATACCAAAATCTCTAACTTCTCCAATGCTTGTAAGTATGGTGCAGTCGTATACTTTAACAAATGTAATGATTGTGCATCAACTTTACTCTTTTCTTTTATATGTTACGTTCACTCTAAAGCCATTGACATCATAATATTATGGCTACACTGTAGATACAATTTCCACATATACACCATATGAAAAAAAATTCGTTAAAAAGCGAAATTTAAACACGACTAAACATGATATATAAAAGAAAAAAAAAAATAAGAAAGACCAAAAAGTGAAGTGTAAGGAGACCAAGATCGTCTCTTCAAGATTGCATTCAATGGAAGTGAAGGGGCATACTGACATAGAAACAGTAAAAAGTATTATGGGACCAAAAAAAGAAAAATAAAGAGAGAGGAGCCACCTTCATTAATACAAGCGTACACACAATTGTTTCATTATTTAACTGAATGCCCAAATATTCCTTTTTTTCTTAGTCAGGAACTGAAATGTGGTATCAAAAACCCTTTTAGTTCTTCAAAATTCTCTCTGCTGGGCATTTATTTCCATTCAAAAGAAGAAAATCCCTATTTTTCTCTCTTTAATTTTAAAAGATAAAAAAAATATGGAAGCTCTCTCAGCTTCCAAATGGTTTTTGCTCTGTGCATTGTTGATTTCAGCTGTACAGTTCACATATTGCAGTGTTACTTATGACAAGAAATCTCTTATTATTAATGGCCAAAGAAGAATTCTTTTATCTGGCTCCATTCATTATCCAAGAAGCACTCCTGATGTACAAAAATCTCAATTGTTTTGAACATTTTTTTTTGGTTTTCTTTGACATTTGTTTTTGTTGATGAAAGAAAAGTATGTATAATGCAGATGTGGGAGGGGCTTATACAGAAGGCTAAAGGAGGAGGATTGGATGTTATAGACACATATGTTTTTTGGAACCTCCATGAACCGTCTCCTGGCAATGTACCATGCTCTTGTTTTGTTTGTTTTTTTTTTTCTCTGTTTTTTCATAGGTTTTTTGTTTTCTTTAATTAAATTGTCTATTAATATCTTTAATTTTATGGGTTTTTAGTACAATTTCGAGGGAAGATGTGATTTGGTTCGGTTTATAAAGTTGGTTCAGAAAGCAGGATTGTACCTTCATCTTCGCATTGGGCCTTATGTTTGTGCAGAATGGAACTTTGGGTAGTTAAATTTCTAAAAAATATGTGCTTAGATTTGGTCCATTATTTGCTTCTAATTTCTTATTCAATGTTTAATTTCTTCGGTTTCAGTGGGTTTCCGGTTTGGTTGAAGTATGTTCCAGGCATTAGCTTCAGAACTGATAATGAACCTTTCAAGGTCCATTTCTCTGTTTGTGTTAACACATTTTGATAATTTGTGAAATTACTTTTAAAAAGTCAAATTTGGAAACTTTCCAGTCAATGACTTCGAAATTTTGACGGTTTAATTGGTTTTTGGTGGGGTGTTTGTAGAAAGCAATGCAGAGTTTTACCCAGAAAATTGTCCAAATGATGAAGGAGGAAAGATTGTTTCAGTCTCAAGGTGGTCCTATCATTCTATCTCAGGTACGTTTTTTCCTTTTCTTTATACGTACTTATACTTGCATAATAGCTTCTGACGAAGACAATATTTTGGGGTCCCATATTTGCTATATTTGTAATGAGAAAATATGGGGAAATTCTAGATCTTTAACAGATTTGATCAATGTTTTGTTAATCTGAATTGCCTATATTCTCTTGTATCTTGTTATAACTGTGTAGATTGAAAATGAGTACGGATTAGTAAGCAAGGATTTTGGTGCTGCGGGTAGTGCATATATGACTTGGGCTGCTAAGATGGCCATTGAATTAGGCACCGGTGTTCCGTGGGTAATGTGTAAGGAAGATGATGCACCAGATCCCGTGGTAATATATTTTATACCTGTTTTTTGCTTCTAATTACAGTATCTTTTGTGCCGATATTTGCTTGAATCGATCATAAAATCTTTTTCTATCCTCTTAATTTCTTGGAAATTTACAACCCTTCTGAAATTTCTTTAAGAATAACTTTCATCGGAAGTTTATGTATTCAGAAGAGTTATTGAAAATTCTGTATTCTGACTGAACTCATTTCAACAATTTTTTATCCATACTTATACAGGGTTGGATATTGTATTCGAACTGATTGCCCTTAATTTTCTTGACAGATAAATGCTTGCAATGGCTTTTATTGTGATTATTTTTCTCCAAACAAACCTTATAAGCCCACACTATGGACTGAGGCTTGGACTGGATGGTATGTTAAATATCAATGGCACATGTGGTAAGGTGGATTAAATAGTACTGGAGTAACTTGACAGTATTAAAATGAAAGAAAATGGCTAAATCTTTGTCTGTTGTACTGTCTAGTACAATCCAATACTACATTCCAAATATGCACATGATGTCTCCTAAATCTTGCTCCCTGTAATGAAATGCTGCTAAACTTCTTTCTTTCTCAAGGTTTGAAGATTTTGGGAGTCCAATTCATCATCGTCCAGTAGAAGATTTGGCCTTTGCAGTTGTCCGATTCATTCAGAAAGGAGGCTCTTTTGTGAACTACTACATGGTTGACACAGTTCCACCAATTTATCTATTTATTTTTCACCATGTTTTACAGTAGGGAACTGGTATGCAATTTTATTTCATAGACTTCGAAAAATATTATTTGTTTAGGAGATCTATAAGTTTGCTAAATGATTCTTGCTGTACTTCATCAGCATGCAATCTTCTGAAAGTTCCAATCACCTCTCGTGTAGATTAAAATTAGATTTTTAGTAGATTTTGATAAAAGTTGATTAAATGTATGTTTGGAAATTTGTGGATTTCATGAAATGATGGTTAAAATTAATTGTTGACTTTGACTTGGGATTAAAATCAGATTTAATATATTACTGAACGGGGGCTAAATCAAATTTTAACCATTCTTTGTTGTTTACTATTTGAAGTATCATGGATCATCTTTACACCATATTATAACCAGTTCACTACTTATTGAACTTGTTTTTGATGTCCTATCAGTATCATGGAGGAACCAACTTTGGACGTACTTCGGGAGGTCCTTTCATTACTACCAGCTATGACTATGATGCTCCTATTGATGAATATGGTAAGAAAATGGAGCATTAACTTTTGATCCTGGGATCTGGGAAGAAAGGTTTGGTTACAAATTGACGTGCTGACTAATTTAGTTCACTATTCATTTGAGTAGGCTTGGTTAGGCAGCCAAAATATGACCATTTGAAGGGGCTTCATAGGGCGATAAAGTTATGCGAACCAGCTTTGGTTTCTGCTGATCCTACTGTCACAGCCTTGGGAAACTATGAACAGGTTCATTGTTGAATAAGCTGTTATGGATTGATGACCTAATGTCAAATTCTGAAAGCCATAATAATCAAAACAGGAAACACGAAAACGTAAAGTAAGATTATTATAGTTGTTCACAGAGCTACATCAAATAGTCACTCCAAATTCACTATAATAAAGGAAATTACAAGGATTTTCTCGCACCTCTCTTATGTTATTTATGAAAAATGGCTCCCCCTAGAATTGTTTATATAGAGTAAGATATTAGGGTGACCTAATACAGAAATTTAATTCCCAAAGAACCCCTATAATATAAGTGAACTTTATAATCGGATCCATACTGTCCTACATAAGCATCTATTGACCTTAATATGAACCACATTTTCCTTCTTGGAAGGAGAGATGGGGAGACTACTACTCTACTTGACACTTGAGATTTTATGCAAACATCATGGAAGCTTCTAGTGTTTGTAATTATCTTCTGCTTTTTCTTGCATGTAATTGTAATGGCTCAACGCTTCCATTTCCAGGCACATGTTTTTTCTTCCAAGTCAGGACAGTGTGCAGCTTTTCTCTCAAATTTCCACTGGGATAAATCTGCAAGGGTGAAATTTAATAACATGCACTATGAGCTGCCACCTTGGTCAATTAGCATTCTTCCTGGTTGCAAAAATGTCATTTTTAATACTGCCACGGTAAGTTGTTTGATCATGCTTGGATTTGGCAGATTATGTTTTGCTGACTAGAAGAGATTCGTACATAATTTTGCTGATTTTTCTTTCTTATATTGGTGTTTTTGAGGGACATATTCTGGAATCTTGTTTCGTGGACTGCTCAATATTGTTTATTATTTTGAAATCTTCCATGTTTTCATCTAAGACTAAAGACGTATAATATGTAGTAGTTTGGAGAAACCGATCTGAGTGAAAATATTTTCAAGAAAGGTTTTCTCACTAGATTTTGTTCAATATATCTCTTGAAGTCCCATGGTCTGAACAATTGATCACGTTATAGGAAACCCATGATTCATATAAATTAAGGTATGTTATTGACCAGTGGTTTCTTTACACTAATACTTGATACTGATTAATTGGTTTCTGCCAATCAAGGTTGGAGCTAGAACACCACAGGCTCAACTGTTGCCTACGAATGTGCAAATGTTCTCTTGGGAAATATTCAATGAAGACATATCTGCTATGGAGGTTGATTCAAAAATCACAGTTGTTGGTCTTTTGGAACAATTAAATGTCACTAGAGATGCCAGTGATTATTTGTGGTACACAACCAGGTAAGGATAAAATTTAACCAGAGCAATGTTCATTGAAAAATTCATTTTCATGAATCAGAATAAGTTTATACAAAATGAACTTTGCAGCGTCGAGATAAGTCCAGCTGAATCCTTTTTACGTGAGGGTCGAAATCCTACTCTTGTGGTGCAATCAGCAGGCCATGTTCTGCATGTGTTTACTAATGGACAATTATCAGGTATGAAGGGTGAAAATGAATAAAAGCCCAGAATCTGTAAAGGAAAGAAATTAGTTAATTTAATTATCTTAACAAAAAATGTACTATGCTACTTAATACAGGATCAGCATTTGGAACAAGGGAATACAAAACATTTCCTTACACTAAAGATATCCCCTTACATGCTGGAGTAAACAGGATTTCACTTCTGAGTGTTGCCGTTGGATTGCCGGTTAGTTCCCTAACCTTTGCCTTTGTCGTGCTCACCATTACTTCATTAGCAAGAATGCAACTTCAAAAAGAAAATACTCGATTGTTAGAAAATCATTTTCTGCCTTCACACAGATCTGTAGTGCCTAGTTTTGTATTAGACTATGTACCTAAATTTCTGCTACAAAATTCACATGTAAATTCAAAAATTGCTTCTATTTTGTTCATGAAGAATGATGGCCATCGCTTTGAAACGTGGGCCACGGGAATCCAGGGACCAGTTGTCTTAAAAGGACTAGACCATGGAACAAGGGACCTGTCCTGGCAGAAATGGTCATACCAGGTTCATCAATATATCTACTCTTTCGTTTTTTCATTTTTTTAGCTGAGGAGGGGGTGTGGGGTTTACCTTGCTTCTCTTCATCTAATGATGCATTAGTTTTCTTAAATTTGGATTGAACGTGTTAATGTTTTCCAGATTGGGCTCAAAGGGGAAGCCATCAACTTGGCTTCTCCGAGTGGAATATCATCTGTTGATTGGACACGAGGGTCCTTGGCTGCAAACAAGCAACAGCCACTTACATGGTACAAGGTATAAATATTAGCTTAAGCTTAACGAGAGTGCTGGCAAGTTTATGAATTCATTCATGGGATTACTAAATGGCAAAATAAATGGAGTCATGTATTGGTCATTTCTGTCATCAAAATGATAAGAGGGATTGAAGTTCGATTCACGATCTACACCTGTACTGCATCTGCCTATATGCCTTATCCTGAAAATTTAGGGCGACACCTTTTGTCTTCAATTCTTATTGTAACTTTGCAGGCTTACTTCAATGCACCGCAAGGGAACGAGCCTTTGGCACTGGACCTGGGTAGTATGGGCAAAGGTCAAGTGTGGATCAATGGACAGAGCATAGGAAGATACTGGACTGCCTATGCAAAAGGCGAATGCCGTGAATGCAGCTATACAGGAACATTTCGACAAGCGAAGTGCCAATACGGTTGTGGAAAACCGACACAAAGATGGTATAGAAATTTCTTAATGCTTGTTTGGTAGCATGAAATAGACAACATAATGAACAAGATTTTTGAGTTCTTTTCTTTCTTGATCTTGTCCGGTGCAGTACAATCCACCTTCCTAAACGTGTAATTAGTGTTTTAGTCAAAAATAGAACTTTTCTAACCAAAGAGTCCTAGCTTGCTGAGTCTCTTTCTCAAACTTGGTTTTTTTTTTTTTTTTCAGGTACCATGTCCCTCGGTCTTGGTTGAAGCCTACACAAAATTTACTGATAGTTTTCGAGGAACTTGGTGGGGATGCATCAAGAATTTCTTTTGTTCGAAGATCAGTCACTTAGTACCTGAATAAAGACGACATTGTACTACTTGGACACGGTTTGCTTTCGAAGTGAAGAAGGCAATCTTCATAAAAGAAGTCGTTCATTGTGTTATGTAACTTTAGCAGTAATTTCTTGCAGAATGTGTGAAAAGATAACCCTGAACTTGCAGCCAAAGTTTGGGAGTATCATTGAGTCTGTATTACTCAATTTTTAAAAATTTGTAAATTATGGTGAAATATATATTACAGTTCATGAAATAAAAACCACTAATTTTACCTTATTTGTGATGTATTTTGTTGTTATGTTATTAATATCAATAAAAATATGTGATTATTAAAAAATTTCCTTGAAAGCAAAACTATTTCCGTTTGATTGCAAGGGTGGAAAATAAGTGGAAATAAAATGAATTCTAGGAAAAATAATTGCCTAGAAAATGTTTTGTAGGGAATTGTTAATTAAGTGTATTTGATTGTTATAATTTCCGCCCGAAAAATTTTTAAATTTTGTGTTCGTTTGCCTTTATTTTATATGGAAATTGTTCATTACAGTGATAATTATTTCCACAGTCGGTTATAAAATTTGTTTCTATTGTCAAAAAGTAAAAAAGAAAAAAAAAATTCCCAAAAAATCATTTTTTTCATCGAAGTTTAGTGTTCGTTTGGCTTTGTTTTACATGAAAATTGTCCATTAAAGTGATTTTTTTTTACAACTGATTATGAAATTTATTTTCATTGTCAAAAAAAAAAAAAAAAACCAAAAAACAAAAAAACAAAAAATTGACTTCAGATGGAAAATGCTTTCCCACCAAAATCTAGGAAAGCATTTTACCTAAAATCTAGGAAAGGAGCGCGTGGGGAGGGGGGAGGGAAAAAATCTTCTTGGCAAAATTTTTGCAATCAAACACCACTTTTTGACAAAGTTGGAAATTATTTTCCTTTTTCTTTGAAAAATATGGCCCATCAAACAGGGCTTTAAGGCTTTTCCAATACACGAACTTGCTCAAAAGGCAATATGATGATTTATCTAGAAAGCATGAAGATGGTTATTTACGTGACTTTCAACAAAGCATTAATTGATTTATCGTTATTTGAAAAAAAAAAAAAAAAACAGTAGATGCTTGTAATTGTGACTGTTCTTGTAATGCAAACTCCATTGGCCCCCTGTCAACACGGCTTTTTGCTTATGTGAGACGGTCGAATTGAGAATTGGTTAAAAAAATTTTTGAAGCTCGTATAGTTTGTGGTTTGTGTTGACTTGGGATCAGTTGCTGCTTGTATATGCAATTAGGCGTGGGCAAAACCCAAACCAAACCGACCAAATCGACCGAACTGACCCAAATCGACCGATTTGGGTCGATTTTTTGCATTTTTGGGCGGTTTTCGGGTTTCGGATTGGGTGGTCGGGTCGGGTTACCCAACCCAATCCGACCCAACCCGAAAAAATAAAAAAAAACGGTGCGACTTTGGTTAATGAAGAAAGCATATAAATAAATCCAGTTCATGGTGGAACCCATCAAAAAGATGCCCCAAAGTGGGGGAAAAAGAAAAATCTATTCCTCCCAATAACTTATTCCCCCACTATGCCGACGCCCAATTCGCTATAAGAAATCTAACATACAAAATGTCATTTTCACGCTTTAATAAGTGAATTACATATTAAAAATTAAAAAAATTACATTTTAGTATGAAATAAAATAAAAATTACAAAAAATCGAATATATATACACACACACACACACACACACACACACACATACAATTATGTTGTTTGTACATTAAGTTTGACACCTTGTTGATGATGGATGACGTGACAAGATTGTGATGCTTGAATTAAAGAATCATACTAGTGATATACTCAATGACATATTCAAAAAACGGGGGATACCTGTAACAATTTAAAAAAAAAACACCAAATTAGGTGCTGCCACCCTTTCTTGTAACCCCATCCCTGTCAGAGTTAGTAGGAATTCTGCGAAGAATCCCCTATATTCATTGCTTTTTCATTTCTTTCTATTTTGACTAGAAATATGATCTTTTTTTCCTCCAGTCAAAAAGGAAAAATTGAATCCAACAACATTAGTCTCTTAATTGTTCTATCTTAATAATCAAAATAATAATGCTATTTCACATTATGTTGAACATGAGTTCAAGCGTCGACATGTCATTGATTCTATCAAATGAGTAATAAATTTTTATATTTAATTGAATTTATAATTTAATAATACAAGTACTGATATCTAAATTGATGTTAAAAATCATTACTGCATAGTTTTACTCTAATCAAAATTATCATAACCATCCCATATGCAAGTCAAATAATTTTTTTATTGTAATGTGACTGAGCTATCGATATTTGGCGATTTGATGCTACATGTTTGGTCTAATATTTTTCTGTTTTGGGTTGCTCTAAGATAGTTGATCTAATTTACCATAGTATGATTCGAAAATCTGTAGTAATGAAAACTCATTAACATTTTTCACGTCTTGGTGGATTGTTTTGTTAAGGGTGTTGAGATATTTACTACTGAAATTTGCCAAAATAGATAATGTCCATTTGTTCATGTGAGCCATAGAACATGTATTCAAATGGAGCTTCTTTGGTCACATGAGTTAAAAAGTTTTTAGGTATATTTATAATGTGTATTTAGTTAAAATGACTTTATCGATACAAACCGACCAATCTAACCCAACCCGACCGACACATAATTAGGTTGGGTTGGGTTTCAATATTTACATGGGTTGGGTTGGATTTTGAACAAACCGACAATGTTGGGTTGGGTTTGGGTTTGGGCAAAAACCGACCCAACCCACGCCCACCCCTATATGCAGTGCATGACGGGAAGAGCAAAATGTGGGCATTAAAAGAAACAAAGAAATATGGGAAAATTGCAACGGGAGTCTTTAATCTTTACAAAAAGTGCAAATAGATTCACAACTAAGACTTAAGAGGACCTAATCTGTTACAAAAGTGAAAGCTTGAGGATCTATCTGCACTTTTTACCAACGTTAATGATCCCGCTACAATTTTCTTCAAGTTAAATTCAACTGCTTTTAAATGCAAAAAAATGGGATTCCGTTGCCGGGACTTGAACCCGGGTCTCTCGGGTGAGAGCCGAGTATCCTAACCAACTAGACTACAACGGATTTGTTGTTAACCTTATAAATTAAATCTTCTAATCTTAAAGTGGCAACGAAACCTTCGCTCCTTAAAACTACAATTCATACAGAGAACTGCCAAAAAATTATTAGTGCACGTCTGATTTACCAACGCATGTCATTTACAATTTGGATGAACAATTATCAGAAATATAACATTGAACGTATTCAGCTCATAACATAAACCAAAATTCAGAAGTTAAAAAATAAAATAAAAAAATGGCTACATTTGTTTGAGCCCCATTAAATGGTTAAAAAAGATTTTGGAATAGTAATTTTTCGAAGAATGTGTGGTCGAAAAGTAATTTTTTTTAGTTACATGTAAAATTATTTTATTGAGTATATGTGTTTGAAAATAAATTTGGAGGAAATGTATTACTGATAAATGAGACTCAAACAAGGGCGACATTCAATACAAAAATCAAACAATGGATTATTCATTTTAATTCACCTTTTCCCGTCAAAAATGTAAAACAAATGTTTTCTATTTCAGATAGTTTGTTTTCCTAATCAGGGAGGGAGGGCATTGAATTTTTTTTTAGTAGATTTTTTTTTTTTTTTTTATAAATAAAAATTTCTTGTGTAATTTTTATTTTGTTTTTTTACATATTAGCCCGACTTGTAATCCGGTTCTGGATTCGTTCATGTTATTAATCCCTTTGGGTTTACTTTATAGTAAAACAATTACAGAGTCACTTTCAACTTGTCTTTGCTCTTTTCCATACAATGACAGTTCCACCAAAATCTGAAGAAGCCAACAAATTCTCTCCATGGTTCCAAGCAATGCCTATAACCGGGTAGCCATGACCCTGCAGTAATAACCAATCATTAAAATACATAAAGCAGGTCGAACAAGACCTTGGATGAAATCATGAAGTTGAGATATACCTGTAGTTTGTTTACACACGTATGCTTTGGTCGAGTTAAATCGTAGAAATAGACATTAGCATCTTCATTCCCGGCAACTTCATTGATGTATAGATTAGTGTGAATGAGAAGGGGATGTTCTTGTACATATTTTACGAATAAACTTGTAAAAGCATTAACATTTTAGTAGAAAGAAAGCAATTTTTGCCTAAAGGATTTGGCAGGTAAGACCACGAATATCGTGTTTGTCTAAGCTTGTAATTAAGTTTACTTATTTTGATGTAAGAGTTACTTTCAAATGAGTAACTTTTTTTAGTTGAAAGCCAGAGGAAAAATAACATATCCAACTATTTTGAAACAAAAAGTTGTATAAAAGAAAGTTTTACTTTTAAGCTTAGCCAAAACACATAACAAATGGCCATAAGAGCATCCAAAGAACGCCTTTAGTCCCATTGACATAAAGTTGGCAAAAGCATTATCTTCTTTAAATTGGTGTAAAAGTGTAGAAAGGATTATATGTAAATTGACATGCATACCTATAAATTCTCCCTTCTCAAGGGAAAGTAGAGGACAGAAAGAAGCACGAATGCTATGCAGTCGTGGAGCCAATTTAAGTGCACAGCGAAGAGTCAAATAACCTTGTATCTCCAAAGAGACGCTACATCAAATAAAAATGCCATCTAAAGTATTAGAATACTGATATTATATCTGAAAGTAAAAAGACAAATATTACTGAACAACCTGAAGAAAGACAAATTTCCATCTTGAGAAAAAGTTAGCAACACAGGACCTCGGGTGAGCAAAGAAAAGGTTCTGTACTGTACAGTAGTGACTGGAGAATTATGCTTGCTGCTACTTCGATTACGATGAGACCTAGACAAGGCACCTGTACGTGAATCCATACTAACTGTGTATACACATCCCTGCGATCATTTGTAAAGAAAATGTCTTACTCTTGGGGGAAAAAAAAAGAAGTTCAAAGCTAATCAGTTATCAGAGGTGGAGGAGTCCATGAGGAGCTAACGCACCTTAGCATCACCGCAGAAGATAAGCTGAGCAGTGTGGTCATGGTCCACAGCAGTAACCTTACTGTCAAAGGTCGCTTTACTGATTGTTCTTCCAGTGCTGAAATTGAACACCTAGAATGCCAGTTATAAACAAGTGCGTATGTGAGAATATGTTAACTGTCTTACGCAAGGTAAAGGCATTAAGCAATGCATTTGATTTAATCTCTAGGATGGCATAATATCTCCAGAATGCAGATTTGATATTTTAACAAAAGGAAAAACATCTAACTAGATGCATGTTAATAAATACAGAAACAATAAGAAAAACTTGTCGACATCAAAGACACTTAAACATCGCAGGACAAAATAATAAATTGATACTACTAGTTTTGGATAGTACACAAGAAAAGGAAAAGCCAGCGCTACTAATATGGGCACAAGAATGGTATGTCGTCTTTTGTGCCTAGCACACAAATGCTGACATCCTCAACCAAAGAAAGAAAACAGAAGAAATTGATATAAGGAAATGGTTTCATGGTTTTGATGAAACATCCACCCAAAATAATTGTGGTTTCAATAAGTAACATTTGCAAGCAGTGAGAGGACACTTAGTTAAAGTTTCACATGAATTACCATTATTTCCTTGTTTGCATTGCCAACTGAAAGAAAATTATTGTTCACCTGCATGAGTAAAATAGTCAAAATGACACTGTACCAGCAAACTTAAAACGTAATATAACTTTATTCTTTCAGGGCAGAAACCACGACAATAGCATGAAAGTTTCACATACTTACCGGATGAAAACGAATACAAAGTTGAGGTGAAATTCCATAAATCACCCTCATACAAAGGCCTTTCAAGATATCCCATACTCTAACAGTTTTGTCGATTGAGGAAGATGTGATGTACTGATTGTTAGTTGAGAAGTCAAAATCTGAGGAGAGAAATTTTAGAACTCAATGTAGACAGAGTACTTAGCTCAATGTGAATCATGAAATGTGCATCTATGAGCATGTATTAAAATGCTAAAAATAGACCACCACGAGGCCCCAGGTTGTTCCAATATTTCACTCTGAAGACTCTATGAGGACGTTTTAAAGTGTGACCAAGGTCTAGGGGGGTTTACAATTAACAGAGGAGGGTTGACAATTTAAATTGAGTCCAGTCAAAATATGTTCTACATCAAGACAAATGGTGCCATCAAGGGGTCTCCTAAGGGAACAGAAAGCAGATCAGCGAAAAGTTACTACAGAAAAAACACCAGTTAATCCTACCTGTGACATCTTTTGTATGTCCCGTTAACTGCTGGAGAACTGCAGGTGAAGTAGAAACAATGCATACAGTCAAGCTTCCATCTGATGCTCCATAAGCAAGCAGATCAGAACTCACGTGCCCAAACTTTATGACCATAACTACAAATAATAACAGTTGGTTAAAGACAAAATAGGCAGCAACAATATACAATCTGGTCTTGTTCTCTGAAAGACGTACCCATGGCCTTGCACTGGTAAAAAATGCAGTGCATCCCTACAAAGGAATATGCAGGTTCGCCCTTTCTACGTGGGAGCTCAGTATCACTTACATTTGAACTGACACTTGTGCGGAAACTCAATGCTCTACTACCACTTCATAGATCCTTGGAGAAAGGAAGAACAGAACATATTAAAATGACAAGGCTAGAACACTTCTTATGAGGGAATGACATGTGAGTGTATAATTCACAATGAATCACAAGAACATATATAAAATGCGATCTGGAGTATTGGATATCCATACAACAATTTCGTTAGTGCTTAAGTTGAAAACCAATTGATCACAATAAGCATTTGCTCTCGATAACAACATTTGAGAAAAACTTACAGGTCAATAGAGAATGCGACCTTTATCAAAAATATTTCAAGTACTAATTATCTGTTTGCTTAACTAACTCTAATGAAGACAATTGTCAGGCAACTCAAAGTTATCGTATTTAAGATGTCTCAGTTCTTTGCTTAGTTGCTAGGGGCACAGGTATAAAGCACATAGTGCCTCGTGAATCCCTAACAACCTTTTACTTTTTCCTACTCGCAATGAATTCATTGTAAGACAGAAACTTGGAGAGAACAACAAACATAATGGAGAAATGGCACATACCCTACTCGTACTCCAGCTGTCCACCTCAAACAAATGGGAGAGTGGACTTGGAGATGGTACCCATCGTCCACTGATGCATTAACCAGTAAACTACACTGTTGTGAGAATTGTATGGAACACAAATTTAAACAGAAATCTTATACTGTAAAGCTGAATTTCTTTCAAAATTTTAAAACCTTGTACAAAAAGGTTTCAGAATCAAGAAACAATAATTCGTCGATACTCATTGCAATCAAAGTAGTATTTCAGTCACCTCTGTCCTGGAGTGCTCGGGTAACTTGGTATTTGTGAACTTTCCCAATTTCTCGGCCTATTAATGTAATTACGGAAAGCAACGTAACCTTTTCCATTACATCTCCAATCCTAACAAGAAACCACACAAAATCAACATTTTCATATAATGAATTCCTTACTATGTTGATTTATAATATATGCTAAATTTATATATATAAGTGGTAAGAATTGAAAATTTGCTTCCAATAATAAAAGAATTATCTTTTTTAAGAAATTCAACAGATTGAGTACCTTGATATTATATTCACTGACAGCGATTATTTGAATTCTAGAACAGGCATCTCATCATTTAAATCAAAGCAGAAAAATGAAGAATATGCCAAACTCAAGTGGATATACAGTCTACAAAGTACTAGTTGCGTTCTACCTTTGGATTCTATTTATCAGCAATCACGCACATAATTGGCACTCATGTACGCACTAGTCTAAAACGTATACACATATAGCAAATATGGAATGATGATGCCTTGTGCACTTTCCCTCTCACGCCTTTAACACAGATCTACAACGAACAGAAGTCCAAATTACCCAATGCAAGAGTGTTTAACTACGTAATGTACTCGTAGCAGCATACACTTATATCCATAAGAGCAATCAAGGAGTACCTTGCGGCGCAGGACACTGGACTGAGCTTTCCGATAGAGGAGAAGGCGGCGTATTCCAATGTAATTGGGATCAGAATTGGGAGGAGAAGGCTGAAGCATACAACTGAAGAATTCTGGATCCAATATCACGTTCTCTTTCTTCTTGTCACAATTTTCCAATTTCGAATCATCATTTTCAGGCGAATTCTTCACGATCGCTTGTTCCGCCATGCTATTGTCGATTTCACATTGAATTGTTCGACAGAAAAGCTACGAGTTTCGGAGATCGGAGACACTAACGTTTTCGATTTCGATGTCTTTCGTTTTCTGAATCAATATTTTGTGAAGATTTTGATGGAAATAGTTACGGACGGTTTATCGCCGTAGTTGGTTTTTTATTGGCGCCGTAATATTGAAAACTTGTTTTGTTAATTAATTAGAAATGATCTCATTAGCATAATGTATTCAAATTTTGATAAAAATTGATCAAATATGTCCTCCCCGTAAAATATGTAACTATAATTAATTATTGATTCTGACTTGAATTAAAAATAAGGGCCAAAATTCAAATATTGAGATTGATGAAGTAATACGACCCTTCGATTTCTTAGCGTAAATTAAGTATTATGTTTAGTAGATTGAAGTGTTGTCTTTGTTAAATAATGAAATTTGATTTCACAATCAAGGTTAATTTGACTTCTCACAAATCATACCAAACGAACCCTTACTCCCACTCGAGAAAAATTGTAAAACTGTAAAATTAATAGTTTTGAATTGGCGTTTCTTTGGGAAATAATTTTTTTGGAGTATATGTAATTGGAAAGTCGAAAAAAATTATGAATTTCATAAAATATGTGATTAAAAATAAGTTTGAAGAAATATAATTTTTAAAAGAATCTATCAGAAACAAACCATTAATTGAGTACACGATTAACTAAATTTATTAAATTGTAAGTAATTGAGTTTACACAATATCATAATATCGAGGTTAGGATTGTGTACTCCTCGTCGAGGACGTTACCGACCTTAAAGGTGACCGAGGGCATGCATGAGACTGAATAACATGCCCTTTCACGAAAGCTTATACCGGACTTCGAGCTGATCGAATAAGGACAATCGCCAACTCCCACAAGACTTCTATTTTTTGATAGCCATGATTTTTCATGAAAAATGAAAATTTCCATTTTCCACGTTTTGACTTGTTTGATAGTCATTTTTTGCTTTGGAAATTTTTTTCTTATTGTGCACATTTTCATGGAAATTATGGAATTAGTTTTCCCACCATTTTGATGGGAAAATAAAATTCCAGTTTTTTTAGGCAATTAAAACAAATTTTATAATCAATTGTAAAAAAAAATTATTTTAATGGACAATTTCCATGTAAAATAAATCCAAACGAACACTAAACTTTGATACACACACACACTTTTTGGTAATGGAAACAAATTTCATAATCAATTGTGAAAAAAATTATCACTTTAATGGACAATTTTCATGTAAAACAAAGTCAAACGAATACAAAAAGATCCAAATTTTAAAATTTTTCGGGTGGAAAATTATACAAATCAAACACACTTAATTAACAAATCCCTGGAAAACAAATTTTAGACAGTTATTTTCTCTAAAATTCATTTTCTTTCCACCCATTTTCCATAATTACAATCAAACGGACCTTAAAGTCTTAAATATGGTCAGAGAGAAAGACCATTTATTTTCCTTTTTTTTTCTTTCAACTTTGCTTTAGCCTCAAATTTTTTTCAAAATATATTTTTTCTATGTTTATTTTTAGGGGTTAATTTCATAAATGGTCACCGACGTTACAGCAAAATAACAAAATGGTCACCGAAGTTCGAAACTTGTATAAACGGTCACTCAACTTTTAGTCACTTTCAAAAATGGTCACTGAGCAAAATTAAGGGACTTCTTTGTTCTAATTGAAACCCAAATTAACAAACCCAGGCTCCTTCAAAATTGGAGGGGCTGAAGTGAAAATCCCTTTTTATAAAACACAAAATTCACGTTTGAACATGTTCTTGCAATTCCTTTTCATGAACAATTTTATTTAGATTTTCTTTAAAGCACAAGATCCGTTGATCAGAGCACATAACCTTCTGTTTCTCAACATTTCAATGCCGTATGCATCGTGTGAAGGAATTTGGGCAAAATTCAAGCCATTGATTTCATTGTTAATTGACACAATATGATGATTACCCATGACCTTAAGACTGTCAATTGAAGGTTTGTTGGTCGAATTGAAGATTTGGGACAGAAGAGATTCATCAAACCCGTGGGAACCAAACTTCTCGAAAAGACCGCGAAGTGCAACCATAAATTGATCTTGTTCAGAGCACAATTTTGCTTGACTTATACTTGGGCTAGGTGCGCTAGGAGGAGACGGTCCTAGCCCAAGTGTTCCGGCACCATCATTCAATTGGATGGCGCCAGAATCAGCTGAAGAAAACTGTTATCGCGCAGCTCGCGACGATCACTTCTTCTGGATATAATTCAGCCTGATGAATTGATGTTTGGGCTAAATTGTTTACATGGGTAGGGTCGTCCAGGGCTGGGTTATCGATCGGTGGATGACTCCGGCCAAGTACGTGGCCGGAAGTTGAGATTCCGGCAGTTTGCAAAAAATTAGGCAGCGAAGTTTGAGTTGCATTTCTAGCCAGATACTTGGAGTTAGGGGAAGTTCTTGGGTGGAAATTGAAGAGGAGGTTATGCTCATTCCAACAGTAGTAATGTCGGGCGGTTTTGGGGGGCGTAGGTTGCCGGAATTTTGAAGAAGAAATTGATGATTAAGGTTGATTGGAAAAAGGGAATTGATGATATAGGATTTGCACTTCAGCCCCTCCAATTTTGAAGGGGCCTGAGTTTGTTAATTTGGGTTTCAATTAGAACAAAGAAGTTCCTTAATTTTGCTCAGTGACCATTTTTGAAAGTGACTGAAAGTTGAATGACTGTTTATGCAAGTTTCGAACTTCAGTGACCATTTTGTTATTTTGCTGTAACTTCAGTGACCATTTGTAAAATTAACCGTTATTTTTAACAATCCAAAAAGGAAATAAATATTAGGGCTGTACAAATGGTGTACATCTCGACTGATCGGTCCTCGCACACGAAGCTCGCGTCTGTGGCGCTGAGAGTACGCATATGTTTACGACACATTGTCATGATCCAATGGTTGGTTCTCTACCCCCACTCAGCATTTTTCTAAAAATATTGAGTTATGCTACATGTACAAAGTTAGGTTACAAAATCGGTTGACAAAATAACATCTACACCAATCATTTTAAAAACAGATTTTAAATCATTTGAAATCAACGATCTAGATTTTGCCAACACACTTTATAACCCAATTTTTATAACTTAACTTTGTACAAATAGCTTTATTGAAAAATATTATTCCTTGACATATATGTTTACGACACGTTGTCATGATCCATTGGTTGGGTTCCCTACTCCCCGGTTGGTAACACTACAGATACAATTATCTGTCTCTATATGAGTTAATTTAATGAATGCTCACCCATCTTTCATATATATTACCACTTGCTCATTAAACAATAAAACATTACCCGTTGCTCACCCATCTATCTAATATATTACCCGTTCATCACCCGTTTTAAATCCGTCAAATGTAACTAACGGAATGTCCTACATGGCGGATGGAAATCCTACGTGGCACATAACGGAATTGAGATTGAAGCCTAGTGCAAAAAATTCCAAAAAGCCCATGACATTTCATTGCTTTGCTGGACACGTTTTTTCCCTAAATTGAAATTTCTCTCTCTACAGACGAGCCCTCATTTTCTCTTCATCTTCATGATGTTCTTCCAAATATGAAATTGGCAGCTGAAGGGAAAGCTACTGACTGAGATGGATGGTGAATTTGAGTGAAGGCGACATATTGTGTTTGGTGCTGGCCGGAAGGAACCTGGAGAAATTGTGAAGCTGCTGTTCGGTAAATGCCTGCAACCATTTCAGATTTTGAGGCAGGAACGTTCCTCGCTGGATTGTAGGCTGCAGAAGGTGTTTGAGGATTACAAGTAGCGAAAGCTGGTGTCGATTCATTATAATTTGGTTGTTGTTGCACGGGGCATATTATAGACATGGGTTGGTCTAGCAGGTAGAAAGTAAACGGGGTATTGCTGCTCGAGTACAGGGTAGTGAGAATGGTGTTGTTGCTGGGAAGATTGCATAGTTGTGGACTCAGCGCATAGTTGTGATAGAGAGGATTCTAATGAAAGTCACCCAACCTCTGCCCACTGGCAAGCAAAAGACAACTAATCAGCTTGCGAGGAAAGCTTCTGGTCCTCGCAAGTTTCAGTATCATCCCATGGAACGAAGATGTGGAATTTGGTCTCTATCTTTGTAGTAGGAGAATTGATTTCAGATTGGAGCCACCATATTAACGTTTTTCCCTGTGTTGTAGTAGGAAAATTGGTGGAGTGTGTTCTCTGTGTATTTGAATATATAAATGAATGCTACGGAATTTAATCCTTGATATGTTTAAGGATTTAGTTTTAAATATTAATCTTTTATTGTGTTTTGTACATGACAATTGCTAGTTAATGAGATGATTGCTGGTGCAATCTGGAGCATATGAAATGAAGAAGAAATAATGGTGACTTTTGTTGTAATGACAGAGGAGTTTGGGGTTATGCAAAATAGTGGTAACTTTTGTTCTATATTCAGAGGTTAGAAGTGGAGAAGGGGATGAGAGTGTACGGTTGAAACTGGTCTTTGCTACTGCAGTGGGGATTTGGTCGAGTAATTAACAATAACATAATGAGATTATCTATGTTTTATTGGTTGAGTAAAAAGCACAAGCAATCTGATGCAAACTGATGCATTCCTCAATAGTTTGTTGCAAATTAAAAACTGATGTACATTACAACAGGATAAAAGCATATTACAGCATGAATTTAACTAGTTTACTGCAAATGACATCAAAAAAGCTTCAATCCATTCCATCAAGAAAGCACAGTAAAGTCATTTTCAGTTGCTCATTACAACACCAGGCGAGGAACGTTCCTGCCTCAAAATCTGAAGTGGCTGCAGGCATTTACCGAACAGCAGCTTCACAATTCCAGATTCCTTCCGGCCAGCACCAAACACAAGGCCTTCACTCAAATTCATCATCCATCTCAGTCAATGGCTTTCCCTTCAGCTGCCAATGTCATATTTGGAAGAACATCATGAAGATGAATAGAAAATTAGGGCTCGTCTGTAGATAGAGAAATTTCAATTTAGGGAAAAAAACGTGTCCAGCAAAGCAATGAAATGTCATGGGCTTTTTGGAATTTTTTGCACTAGGTTTCAATCTCAATTCCGTTATGTGCCACGTAGGATTCCCATCCGCCATGTAGGACATTCCGTTAGTTACATTTGACAGATTTAAGACGGGTGATGAACGGGTAATATATTAGATAGATGGGTGAGCAACGGGTAATGTTTTATTGTTCAGTGAGCAAGTAGTAATATATATGAAAGATGGGTGAGCATTCATTAAGCCCCTGTTTGACACCCATTTTTTATCTCATTCTCATTCTCATTTTTCTACAGTACTAATTTCTAACCACACATTCTTCAAATAAAATAATATTACACATAAATCAAAAAATTCTTCTTACTTTTTAACCACACATTCTTTACATCAATCACTATTCAAAAACTCATTCTTCAAAATAATGGGGGTCAAACGGGGGCTAAATTAACTCGTCTCTATATATTGTCCCCGTCACTCTGCTCTTTAGCAGAGCACCATGGAATACCGTTTTGCCCTTCTTTTCCTCTCCTCAATCCTTCTTGCGACGCCATTTTGGTCCGCCGTAGCGGGTGGCGACGCCGGTGAAGTGGACGATATTATGATCCGTCAAGTCGTTGATCAAGGAAATGTTAACGATGATAACTCGTTGACCGACGATCATCATTTTGAGATCTTCAAGAAGAGGTTCACAAAGACGTATGCTACCAAGGATGAGCACGATTACCGGCTCACCGTGTTCAAGGCTAACATGCGCCACGCCAGGCGCCACCAGAAGCTCGACCCCTCCGCCATCCACGGCGTAACTCAGTTCTCAGATCTCACTCCCAAAGAGTTTCGCCGACAACACCTCGGTGTCAACCGACGCCTCCGCCTCCCCGTTGACGCTAACAAGGCGCCGATCCTTCCGACCAATGACCTTCCCACTGACTTCGATTGGAGAGACCACGGTGCCGTCACGCCAGTCAAGAATCAGGTTAGTTTAGCTGAGATGCAACATTTTTTTATTGGAAATGAGCTGTTGAACCAAGACTTGAACCGATGCTAGAAAAGGAATTCAACGTTTCGATTTTAAATTTCATATGTTACCCAGGTGTTGACCTTGAATCTAGTGCTTAATTTGGTGGTTCTCTGCATATGATTCTCACTGGTTATTCTCGATTGTGTAAAGTAGGGTTCCTGTGGGTCATGCTGGTCGTTTAGCACCACTGGAGCACTGGAAGGTGCGAACTTTTTGTCTACGGGAAAGCTTGTGAGCCTCAGCGAGCAACAGCTTGTGGATTGTGATCATGAGGTGCGGCTTTTAACTCTCTTTTTAAGTTTTGGCCTTCTAATGCTTTGTGTTTTTGCCTTTGACACCTAATTTTGTGTCTTTTTCCCCCTTTTTTGGATGATCTTGACTGTGATTTGATAGAAATGCACGTCAGGTTACATATTCTGGATATTCGGATGGCTATTTACTGGTGAAGCTTTTCTCCTATTAGAATGTTTGGAGGATTTGAGAGAATTTTGGTTGAAATTTTCTGTGATTCGATAAGGAATTAAGAATGCACAGCTGGTTATATGTTCTTGACACTTGAATGGCTATTTACTGTAGTTTTTCTCCTATTAGAATGTTTGAATGATCTGAAAGATTTTATATAAGTGATCAAATGATTCATTTGGATTTCGATACCAAATATTGATAATATCTAATATAGAATTTTCTGTTAAACTTGTTGAAATCAAATTATTTGCTCAGCTATCTTCAAATTCTTGGTTTTTGAAGTGGTGGTTAGATGGTGTACTATGTTAAATGCATCTTTATGGAAGGACTCATAAAAGCTCTATAAATCTTGAAAAGTTAGTGGTGTATGATCTGCCATATAAGTGCGCACTTGTCCCTGTTTAGATTAGATTCTCATCGATCCTGAACGCCTAAACATGGTAGTTCTTCTTGAGAATTTGGCCCGTTTGCATATTTTTGTTATGTTTTGGAGTAGGCATAGTATTATTGTTTGTGTTACATTGATTGGTTAGATTTTTTCTCATTTCCCCCTCTAAATTACTAATTCTAGCTTGTATGTATATCAATTTCCACTATTTGCAGTGTGATCCAGAAGAGAAAGATTCATGCGACTCTGGCTGTAGTGGGGGACTGATGAACAGTGCTTTTGAGTACGCTCTTAAAGCCGGTGGACTCATGAAGGAAGAAGACTATCCTTACACGGGCACTGACCGTGCAGCTTGCAAATTTGACAAATCCAAGATTGCTGCAAAGGTTGCTAACTTTAGTGTCGTGTCCCTTGATGAAGATCAAATTGCTGCAAATCTCGTTAAGAATGGCCCTCTTGCAGGTACTGCTTTGCTGTTCCTTTTATATTAGTCCTGTTCAAGTTGAGTTTTAGGAAGTATTATGTTGTGACAGCAATTGTTTGTTGGATGCAGTGGGTATCAATGCCGCCTTCATGCAGACATACATAGGAGGGGTGTCCTGTCCATACATATGTTTTAAGCGGGTGTTGGATCATGGAGTGTTGTTGGTTGGGTACGGTGCAGCTGGCTATGCTCCGATTCGTCTGAAAGAGAAGCCATATTGGATTATCAAGAATTCTTGGGGAGAAAAGTGGGGAGAGAAGGGATACTACAAAATCTGTCGTGGCCATAATGTTTGTGGGGTGGACTCTATG
This sequence comes from Fraxinus americana, assembly GCA_035079005.1. NCBI lineage: Eukaryota > Viridiplantae > Streptophyta > Magnoliopsida > Lamiales > Oleaceae > Fraxinus > Fraxinus americana. Next base: position 9,843,982 of record CM068714.1, read on the forward strand.
GTTTCCACTGTTGCAGCTGTTAGTACCTAAGTGTAGGATATGATGTTGGCAGTCTTATTTTCTCACTTCATTTCTGTTTCTGTACGTAAGTTGTGTATAACTGATTTGCTTGTTACTTTTTAATGGCAGATTAGGTTTGTTGGGGTTATGTATTTGCCTAAACAATATAAATGTCATAATGTATTAATAATTACTGCTGCTTGTTACATGATTTCAGTCCCTCATAGTCATAGTATGATCAAGTCTCATTTGCTGTGCGAATTGCTTCCCACAGGAAAAAATGAATGAATAATTATAATGGTACATTTCACGTCAATTTTCACCCTCAATTGCTAAAAGTGTAGAGCACATTTGGTGAAAGTGAGGAAAACCTTTTTTTCTTAGACTTCCAATGTCTAGTATCTGAGCTGTAGAGCAGGGGCACGACAAGAGCTTAGGAGGGACGTGATAGGGCAGGGGGACGACAAGAGCTCAGGGGAGAGACCGTAGACGCTGGAGGAAGGGCAAGGGTGGAAGGTACATTAGGATTATTACAAAAATCAGCCTCGTTTTAAACAAAAATTGGAAAAGGACAATAACGTAAAGGGAAAATTGCGGCCGCGGTCCCAAACCTTTCATTTTGTTGCAGATTACACCCAAACCTTTAATTTTTGCAGTCGAAGTCCCAAACCTTTATATGTAATAGCAGCGTCGGTCCCAAACCTTTACTTGTTGCGGTAGAAGTCCCAAATATTTGTACATAATTGCAGCGTCGGTCCCAAACATTTGTATGTAATTGCAGCGTCGGTCCCAAGCCGTGAATTCCGTCCGTAAAACCGTTAGTCAACGTTGAAACAGTAATTTTGACTCGGAAAAATTACAGCACCGGTCCCAAACCTTTCATTTTGTTGCAGATTACACCCAAACCTTTCATTTTTGCGGTCGAAGTCCCAAACCTTTATATGTAATTGCAGAATTGGTCCATTTCCAGCTTTTTTTTTTTTTTTTTACAATGGAAACAAATTTCATAACCAATTATTAAAAAAAAAAAATCTTTAATGAACAATTTTCATGTAAAACGAAGTCAAACGAACACTAAACTTTGATGAAAAAATAGTTTTTGAGCAAATTTTTTTTTTTTTTTAAATTTTTGGCAATGGTAACAAATTTCATAACCAATTGTAAAAAAAAAAAAAAATCACTTTGATGGACAATTTTCATGTAAAATAAAGTCAAACGTGAACAAAAAAAAAATCTAAAATTTCAAAATTTTTCCGGAAGGAAAATTATACGAATCAAACACATTTAATTAACAATTCCCTAGAAAATGATTTTTAGGCAATTACTTTCCCTGAAATTCATTTTCTTTCCACCAATTTTTCACAATTGCAATCAAACGGAATCTAATTTTGACTCAAATGATAACTTAATTGATGCGCAAAATTGTCAAAACAAGTTATTAAAAAAATGTTTTTTCTTCTTCAAATCACTTTAATAGACATATTTTACATGACAATTGTCCATTAAAGTGATTTTATTTATTTATTTTTTTTTTGCAATTGATTATGAAATTTGTTACCATTGCCAAAAAGTTAAAAAAAAAAAATTTGCTCAAAAACTATTTTTTCATCAAAGTTTAGTGTTCGTTTGATTTCGTTTTACATGAAAATTGTTCATTAAAGTGAATTTTTTTTTTTTTTTTACAATTGGTTATGAAATTTGTTTCCATTGCAAAAAAAAAAAAAAAAAAAAAAAGAGTTGGAAATGGACCAACGCTGCAATTACATATAAAGGTTTGGGACTTCGGCCGCAAAAATAAAAGGTTTGGGTGTAATCTGCAAAAAAATGAAAGGTTTGGGACTGGTGATGTAATTTTTTCGAGTCAAAATTACTGTTTCAACGTTGACTAACGGTTTTATGGACGGAATTCACGACTTGGGACCGACGCTGCAATTACATACAAATGTTTGGGACCGACGCTGCAATTATGTACAAAGATTTGGGACTTCTACTGCAACAAGTAAATGTTTGGGACCGACGCTGCTATTACATATAAAGGTTTGGGATTTCGACTGCAAAAATTAAAGGTTTGGGTGTAATCTGCAACAAAATGAAAGGTTTGGGACCGCGGCCGCAATTTTCCCTAACGTAAATGAGCTAAAAAAAAAAAACATATTATTAGACTTCCTCGCAACAAATTGTTAAACAAAATCCATGCCAATCTACATAAATAAAATACAAGCAAGGATAAGATTTTAATATTTTATCATCCAATTGTTACACACGATCATAGCTGCTGAAATCAGTTAAATAGCTGCATACTTCAAGGACTGCTTATTCTTCCCAATGACAAACAATATATGAGAACGCTCAACGCAAAAGCTTTTCCAAAGGCAACAACTTCAAAGTTTTATTGCCTCTTCTATGCATGGCCATCCAATCGAAAGAATCAAGAAAGAAACATCCCATGATTGTACACATTCGAAGTACTAATAAATCCTCAATTAGCTATAATTTAATATGATAGTGGAGCATCATTCCTCCTCATAATCAAGCAAGGTAAACGAGTACGGATAGAACTTGTAACCATCTCCCTCATAGAACTTGTTTTGAAATTCCACCCAGTGAAGCCTTAATGCGTGCAGGAAGGCACTGAGAGTTTCCATAACTAACAACACTCCAACAGTCGCAAAAATGAAGACGATGATGCCAACTACAAGAATAATTACGTTATTGTACCTGCAGCAAATAGATGGTTGAATAGTTTTAGGCTTGTCCATATAATTGCATCCACATTTCACACGTTAATCATGCATTTTTATAGTTCCTTGGGCTTAGTACACTTGGGAAAGGGTTCCAGTGCATCATTTCATTATGTCAAAGAAAATTGCAACTCAACTCCAAAATTAAAAGAAAACGAAAGAAAAGTATATAATTTCCTAAAAATCGGGAATGGACGTGCCAGTAAAGGTTTTATACATTGTTCCTTTTTGCCAATAGTGGAATTGATAATCTACTATCAAGTTAAAAAAATGTGTATGATAGATTCACTTACCCCCAGGCAAGAAGAAGAACCTTCTCATAGAACACACTGGACAACTCAGAGTGAGCAAGGCTGAAGAGAACCAGAAGATAAAAAACATTAGATTATTAGCATCTATTATCGATATAATGTATTGAACAATATTTAATAAAACATGAAACAAAAAGTTCAGGATTCTGAAACTAGAATAGACTTATTGTCATTTAAACCACTGGTGTGAATAGAGATGTCTACCTTACATTAGGCATTTTTCACGGTTTAAGCAAATATTCACTGCCTATTCGTGCACAAATTTACCGAGAATTCATGCTCTGAAATGAAACTGAAGGCATGTGATCAAAGTTTTCAGATTTGACCCAGTCATTGACCTGGTTGAAGCACTGAGCCAATGGGTAATTGGTTCAACCAGTGGGTCATAGTAAGATCAAAAGTCTAGCTACAAAATATTTTTTAAATTATAAATGTAAAAGTTCGAGATGTTTCATAAGTCAAATATGAATTTCAAGTAATTCTTAATTATTTAAGTCAAGTAAAATATTATGATGAGTTTTTATTCTCTCATATTTTTAAGTGTTTTTATTTACCATGTCCATACTAGTATATTAGTATCCAATTTTTTCATTTCTTTTATCATTTGTTTTGATCTCTGCATCTCTGTTTTATGATTTTGTAATTTATGAACTTCCTTTAATGCTTATATCATTTGTTTTGATTCTGTTAAAATTGTATTGAATTTGTAAAAAACCAAAGTCATGTATAATAAGTGTCAGTTTAATAAATCTTTCAAATATTTTACGAAAAAAAGTTAAAAGGGAATTATATTATATATATTTGGAGTAAGAATATTGCATGAGGATTGATGGTGGGAAAATGGAAGGCATTGTGATTTCGGAGGGAGAATCCATGTCTGAAAACTCCTCTCAAACACACAAGTTTTTTATGTATCACATTAAAACTGGCAAGGTCAAGGCAAACTGGGTCACTGCTTCACCATAAAATCTGTCCATTTTCGACCAGTTCCCTTGAGAACCGGTCCAACTAGGTGACCCAACGGATGCTAACAGTTTGTTTCCATTTGAGGGAAATTAGTTGAAACGCTTCAAGGTGTACTGAAGGTTCTGAAAGTATACCTGAGAGCCCATAGACGAAGATATGAAGCCGTGTTTGAGACTGCGCCAAGTACAAATTCTATTGTATGAATGAGCTGATGTACAAAAACTTCACTGAATTCAAACTCCTCATGGCCATGGGAATCATGATTTGGTTCCGACTGCAAAGACTCTTCCGAATCTGGAAGTGGTGCATAGGACTCTCCGTGGTGCCGCTGCAGAAGCATTGTATAAAAATGGCATAAGAATGAGAGAGTTTTGCACCAGAAGATTAATCCAGTAATTATGTAGAAAATAAGAATAGAGAAATATAATACATTGTGTTGTAACTTCAAAAGGAAAGGCTTTGGTAGCAGCATCCATGGAACAGAGACGAGGGCCAACAGTAATAACACAAGCTGGAGAAGTTTGATGAACAAGATGAGTATCAATCAAATAAAATAAAATGAGATGGTTTGAAGGTAAAGAGAAAAGAAATCTGGAGAAGTAGTATTTTGCTTAGAATAATTAATCAACCTGAGTTGTTTTCTGCCCAGGGAAAAGCTGGTTTTCACCAAGTTCATCAGTAGGACTCAGGAACATGTATATCATTACATGATACAAATCAGATTTGGATCCAGTGCACCACTTTATGATTACAAGGACAGAGAGGTAGCCAAAAAGACTGTTCAAAAATATCATCTGGGGTATAAATTGGAACCTGAAATTGCATAAATGGTCCGTAAGTTGAAGAGAAAATAAACTAACAGCAAAAGCAACTCGTCTCATAAAGAGGTATATGAAGATGCAAGTGCACAGTGTTTGGACACATCAAATTCAAGTCGTTAAAAGAATTATTAGCAAGGAACAAACTAAAACTTACCATGTATTTATGCTATTCCCAAAGAATTTCGCATTAAAATAGCTCAATATTATTCCTAGGTTCATTTGGGCCACCCCAAGAAGAATTGACATTTTCATTTTCAATGAATTAAGGAATGGCAGCTCACTGCGAGAACCGTGCCATGCGGGATCCACACCAAATGGATAAGTGTCACGCACCTTGATCAATCCCACAGTAGTTGCCTCACTACATTCAGAAAAGTCGAATACAGGAAGAGATTATGCAACAACAATAAAAGATTCTATGTAAATAACGTTAGGGATACCTGCAAGACGGATCACGGCATGAATATGCAGATCGGCCAAATAATTCGAACGGCACAGAGAAAAATTCATTGTATATTAACCCCGTATAAATTGAGAACAGTGCCATTAACAAAATAACGTAACGTCCGCCAAAAGTCATTTCCATGATATCTCCTAGTTTCTGCATCCAAAGACAGTATAGTATAGTCACCTCTCAAACCACTAAGCTAAAAATTTGAGGGACAGCAGGCCGGCCAAAAAGGTTTCCATGAAGGAAGCATACACGTTTAACCGGAAAGTCTATCAAGATCATCAAAAAATTAACTAAGAAGTAATCTGAGTATTCCAAGGGTCACCAATATATATTTTCTCCATCAAATGTCATATGCTATATATGTAGTCCTAACAGGTGCTACTTACTGTAGAGCTCTAAACTATGGGATAATAACAATTAGAAAACTTGAATGTAGTGACCAAACTCGAGAGGGAAGAGTGTATGAGATTAAAGCACATGTCGTAAGACAAGCTTTTAGTGTTTAAATTTGTTTAGCTAATTAATATACCATTTCCATCTATTGTCCTGAAATAGTATTTAAAGTTGTTTCAATAATTAGCATGCCTTTATCATATTAGGAACACTATTCATGGTACGCAGCTCAACTTATAAAAAAGGCCCTCTTTTGAAATATCACATGGGCCATTTATTATTGCACACTTTCAAGAGCATCTGCAACTATACGAGTTCATTTCATCCTCTAATCTACAAGATAAACTCATCAGATCATTCAATGGTGCCAAAAAAACATTTATTCTACTAGCCAAGCATAGTCAGAATATGAAATGCAACATTTGTCTTCTAAAAGAAATAAGTTTCAAAATATAAGGATAGAACAAGTACCAACTAATGCTAAAAGTAGGACCCTTTTGATTATCATCCTCAGAAATGAGAAGTGACATGTTAAACGAACGACAGAAGTACATATATACGGAGTTACATCAGTTCATGAACTGGTATAATTTCTAAATTAAATCAGGTTTGGCTAACTGAAAAAAAGAAGAAATACCTGACTTAACAGCTTTTTTTCTCTGATTATAAAATATAATGTTGCAAGTAACAGGCATATTCCATGTCCCCAGTCGCCAAACATCACAGCAAAAAGAAATGGGAAGGTCACAATTGTGTATACACCAGGATTTGCTTCCTGATACTTGGCGACTCTGCAATAAGATAAATCAAACCATATGAATTCAGCAACTCACACTTAGAAGCACCCTTTGGGCACAACAACAACAAATTTACAAAGCTTGTGACACTAAGAGTCCAGTATACTTTAGTAACAACACTTCCACTTTCCTTGGAAAAATCACCACCACCCTGGCCCACCACGAGAGAACAAAACCCACTGATATATTCACATAGAATGGTTTTTAAGAATTTTTTGTCAGGAATATCCAATTTCTCACGTATAGGAAGATAGATATCTAATATAGCAAGTTTGACTAAATCTTTTTTCCACAGTACGTCACGTTTCAAAATCTTTTGTGATTCTAATTGTTCCATATAGTTATTTTACTCTCTCAATCTCTTAACAACCCACCCTTCTGCGGACCAGCTTTGTCCCCATTTCTGTTGATGGTTGGGAAGTGACGGAATGGTGAGAATAATCTATCACGTATTATTAAGTTCAACTGATTATTAAGTTCCAAAAGCCATACAAAAAGTAGAATGATGTTTCAAAACCTGTGGTTTTCAATCTTTCAGAATGTCATCCAACTCTAGATGCTCAGGAAGTTGGACCAGTGAACACCAAGTCAATGAATTACATACAATATAAATTGGATGCAACTAACCATAGACAAAAAATGTGGTTCATCCAACTCCTTTAATTTCAAATAAAATCGACACAAGTTACAATGTTGTTTTCCATCAAGAGTCAATCCATAAAAGCGAATTTTGGACTTTCCATACACTTAAATGTTATCTCCAAGATCATTTAACACTTCCCCATATTAGATATTATGAATATAGTAAAACTCACCCATAAGCGTCAACAATCTCTTGAAAGGCAGAAGTAAATTTGTTTGTTTGAAAATATGTAGGCGGCATCTCTCGTGTATGCAAAACTTGGAAAATAGCATCAACCTGTGAATTGCAGTCCTGTGTTGCACGATGTAATGCATCTTGGATCTGCAAAATAAAAATCCTCATTAGAACTGACCAACTCTATTCATCTATATGAAAGGTGAAACTTCGCAAAACAAAGCCAAGTGTTAGCAACTAGGGCTGTTAATTGATTGGATTTTGATCCGAATTCGATAAAATTAATGAGAGATGTATTTAAGGTTTCAGTCCGATAACTCGATTAAGACTCGAATCCGATAATCCGTTAACTAAATTGAGCAAATATGGATATATATATGAATCTGATCCGATAACAACCCGATCCGATTTGTTATAATAATATAATACATTTATATATTACCGCATAATTTATTACATATAATTTTTTTCATTTTGAAACTTGTATTATACTTCGACTTTTAATGAAGAATGTCAAACTTATTAAAAGAAAAAAAGAATGAGTAAAATATTTCGAATTGAATATCCGACAATATAGCAAATCGGATATGAATTTAACAATTAAATATCCGTTGGACTATCGGATATGGGCAGACGATCCATTTACAGCCCTACTAGCAACATGTCTCAGCTCCCTCATACTCTTCTTTTCCTCCAATTGTATAGCAGAACGAGATTACAGAATACTTACCTGTTTTCTAGCAAAAATAGGACTCCACCCTTCTGCCACCAGACATTTCTTTGTAACATCAATGCTAAGCATGTTTAGAGTGTGGTAAATGGATTTCTCCCTCCTTACCTATGTCAGCACACCAAGATATAATTTAATGAATTAGTAGAAAGGCATAGTTTCACAATATAATGCAGAGAACAAGTGAAATCCACTTAACACACTGCATTTTAACTTAAGTATAGACAACATAAAAGTTAAAAAGCTTATGTGATGATTGACAGACCAAAAAATTCCAACGCTCAAACTGTTCTCCAATAGTTTGTAACAAGTTGCCACGGTGCACTATTCCAGCATCAATGGTAGTCTTTAACTCCGACAGTCTCCCTGAGACCTGAAAAGGGAAGATAAAAATGTGTCACTTCAATTCATTAGATAGCAAGATTACATTTTCGACAGTTTCTAAACCTCGCTTTTAGAGTATACCTATGGAACCAAGATATAGTCATATTCCAACCGAAAAATCTGAGTAGATTGAACACGCTTAACCATTGCCAGAGTTAGCCACATCCTGAAACCCATGAAATTTCTCTAGTTGTTGACCTAGGTTTGAATTAAACCCTAAATGTCATGATTCTCTTTGATAACCACACCCAAAAATCCATCAAACTTCTACAATCAGATGATCCCTTGGTTATGATTTTTTGGAAGAGTGACAACCTTTCTTTACACTGCTATTTTGCATCTTTGGATCATACAGAGTAGCCAAAAAGCTTTCAAAGAAAATCGACTTGAATTCCTAGAACCACATGGAAAAAAATAACAGTAATTGAAGACTGCTAATATCAATAAAATAAGGACACTGGAGTAGCCAAAAAGTTTTCAAAGAAAATCTGACTTGACTTCCTAGAACCACGTGGAAGAAAATAACAGTAATTGAAGACTGCTAATGTCAATAAAATAAGGACACTAACAGCCAAGGCGAAAAAGTCATTTGCCTCTTTGGAACATGGAGAGTAACCTTAAGATTTTCCTTGAGACAAATCGGATTTGACCACGTGGAAGCAAATAATTTAGTGACACTGAAGACCATCTACGTCAATACAACAAGGACACTATCAAGCAAGGTGATGAAGAAATATTATGAAGGAGCAATGCAGAGAGAATACAAGAGCTCCGGAGAGAGGGAAGGACAACTGTAGATCTGAATCTGATTAAATTATATTACATACCTCGTTGATTGTTTGAGCTTGCTTTCCTAGGTCTTCAGCAAAAGGGTAACGATTTGCTCCAAAAGCATCACATATTTTTAGAATTTTATTCTTTGCCCTTTCTCCGGAAAAGAAGACCGCAAATACATTTTTCTCAACCTATAAATAACAATCACGTCAATTATCCTCTTTTGGTTCCAAAAACAAAGCCAAAGTGTCATAACGAAAGATTTACATAGGTTGTCAAGTATTTAAGATACAAATCTCTATATGTAGTGCATGCATGTACATTAACATTACTCATGTTATAATATTTGTCTAGTACAATTCATTTCTAAACGAGATATCCATAGTGGCCAAGGTGAACTGCAGAAATGATCTTCTTTTTGGACATCCAAACTTGATACATTACACCTGATTTTTCAGATATTATTTTAACAACTAATTTCTACATTAACAAAATTTCCTATTTAGTGTGATAAAAATGGAAATTCTGTTATGTTGTCTCAAGAAATTTATTGTGATGTATATCACGTACAGGTACATCGTGAGATAAGACAAGTTCGTGGGGAATCCAGAGACAAGTTGGGATCCCTACAAATTTTCATGTTACCTTGATTTATTAGATATTTTTCTTCCCCAAAGGGGGCGAGCATAGCTTTCTAGATGCCTAGCACAATAAAATGGTGATTAAGAGAGGATTCAACAAGTGCAGTGTCATAATACAAAAAGATTCGAGAGTATATATATTTGTATGTATATTTTGGGTACATCCTGTTTCAAGTAAAAAACAAAAACCAAACACAGAACGCAAACAGACGGCAAAAGTCGTGCATCCACAAAGAACTATCGTTCTCTCTTATGGTACAAGAAACCATAATAATTGCATGCCCTAGGCTAAATCATGGAGTCTGTAAGAGCCTGCTGTAATGTAAATGATCTTATTATGAAAACAAACTAAAGTGTTCTGCAAAAACCTTCTCTCCTGAAACAGGATCTGTAACTGGGTTATCAACTACGGCCTGCTTCAAAAACACGTTACCCCTGGTAGCTCGGAATAAAATCCTCTCAAAGGCAATTGATTTTTCCCTGGGAACAAGTCCTGTGATAAATCCCAACTTAACTTGCTTGGATGGATCAGTCGTCGTTTCCTACGGATACAAAAAATAAAATTTTACTCTAATGGAGGAAAAATTACCTGATACTAAAAGATTAAAGTCAGAATGTACCTGCTCTGATAACAGTGGAGTTTCCAATGATTCTTCACCACTCTGATTTGAAGCATATTCTCTTTGGAAAGCTTCAGCGCTGCTCATTGCAGATTGAAAAAATTCACCAGCCTGAGGGAAAAAATATCATCCGTGTCATCAAATTCGAACAGATATTATATCTAGGAAAATAGGACTAACTAGGCATAGAGCTGGTTTTAATTCTGAGTTAGGAGAGCAAGGGTGGAGAATCCTACTTATTAAGAAATACTAAAATAAGAACCAAAGGGTAGTAGTTTACTCCTTATTCTAGAGTCAGACCTCGTAAGAAAAAATTAAAATAAAAATGGTTGACGAAGCAGTGGCTTCAGTGACCACATAGGGAGATAAATTGTGATGATAAACATATTCTTTAAGTCCAATTCCACACCAGTTAGAACAACTCATAAATGTCACTGGAAGCACGATCAGCATTTATGTATCTATTATGTCATATGTAGAAACCTAAAAGATTATTAAAAACTGCATCACTAACGATGAAGATATATTCAACTATTTCCTTGCCTATAAGCGCACCCTGGCACTAAGTAAATACAATTAATCTTTAAATTTAGTGAATATAAAGTAAGGCAACCATTCTATCAAAAAGTTTGATTCTTTATCGAATTTCTTATGAAAAGGAATTTTAAATAACCATTATAAACATCTACATCGTGTCATAGATAAAGGAAAAAATGGTAGACATAGACTTAACCATTCTTTCATCCTTCTAAGTTTTTTTTGTTCCACGAGTGAAGAGTGACAATAGATCTGCTAAAACAAACTATGGTGACTAACAAATAGATAAGACACACCTTCTGTATAACAAGCTTGTACTCAGCTAGTTCGTTGTAGGAGCGCTGTAACTTCTCACCATTTGCATTAATTTCAACCAGCTCCACTTCAAGTTCACCAAGCTTAACCTAAAATGCATGCAGATTCAGGACTAGACAACTCCTAAGAAAACAGCAATTTCAGGGACTATAAGTATCTATACATACTTCCAGGTCATCCAGATTGAGATCAGCTTCTGTCACAGATCTTACTGCAGGTGAAAAACCTGCCTTTGAAATTTGCTCCCGGAAAAATCTTAATTTGCGTGCCATCTCTCCACATCTTTTAATCTTCAAAAGAGGGAAAACCAACAATTAATTTCACAAATGGCACACTCTTAGGAGAATAGAATTTGACATCACATGCAGTACAAATAAAAAATAGATAAATAGTAAGCAGTCTATCCAGCTCAAAAAGCATTGGGAGCGCCACAGTATCCCATCTGTGTACAAACTGAAAATCCATAGAACAGAAGAACGTAATATTATTTAATAATTTTTAAGCAACACTTTTCACATCCCAAAATGAACTGGAGTTGAACCCGCAATATTAAAAAAAGTTCATGATCCACCTCGTTATAATGATAAGGATGACAATCGAGCACACAAACATTCATTTTGAGAAATTATATAAATCCTACCCAAAAATTTTTCACCTTCTTCAGGAATTCTTTGGTTGCTTTAAGGTAAGAAAAAACACTTTAGATAGTTCTACACACACACGCACACCTTATACATTTACTTTTGCATTATAAAAAAATTATTACAGCAGCTCACATATCGAGAGAATGAACAAGTTACCTGATTGGCATAGGTTCGCTGAAATGGGCTTTTTTCTGCATTCAGCTGAAAGGGGAAAAAATCAAAACATCATTCAGGGAAAGGAATTATTGTGATAATGCTAGCTCCTTGATCCATCTCTATTCTAATTAAGGAACATATTTATCAAATAAAGGAAGGAAAAATAGTTTTATGAACGAGCTAAGGAACTGCACATTAGCACATGCACATGCAAAAAACACAAGCATAGTTGATACTAAATTGCTGATTATTGTTACTTTGTTAGTTTGTATGTATATAAGAACATCAAAGTAAGAGACCGAACTGTCATCCTCTTCAGTCATGAAAATATTTAGCCTATATTCTGTGGAAACCACTTGCATGTCTAAGCAATACCTTGCCCGATTCTATAACTACAAGTCATTCCCTATCTATACTAATTTGTATAACTTGTTAAGTTCTAAACACAAGCTCCTGTATCACATAATGCAGAAATTTCCATCTTTCACCTTCACTAGCATGTCACATTAACCTTCACCAGCATGTCAGTAGATTCAAAGTCAAAATAACACTGAAACACATTAATTATTAATTCCATCAGATTTCATACTATCTAATCCAGACATAAAAATCTTCTGCTCACGCTATTCAATCAAAACTCCTGGCTAATAACCTACAGGAGTAATTACTTCATCTATTTACAGTAATAAGCTCATGCGTGAGTCACACAATTTAAACCTCGCAAATTGAGAAATATGAAGCTCGGTTATCCCTCCAACTAAGTGAATCTCAGATTCCCAATTGCAGCAAAACACTAGCGAAGGCATACAAACAGAATCCGCAACTAACATCAATTCAACAACTCCATAAAACTAATCAAAATATATTCTCTATATATACATTAGAGGAGAACTAGTTACATCTTTGAATTGGATTAGGCCGAGGTCGCCGAGGTAGGAGATGGTGCGGTGAGCGGACTCTATGGGGATGATAAGTTGGACTAGGTGCATCGGCTCGGACCGCATCAGATCCATCGGCGGACAGCATCCTCCTCTACCCCGCTCTCCCATTTGGCACCCTCCGATTCGATTACCCTATTCACTCTCTTTTTCTCACTCTCTATATGCAGCGATGTCTGAATGCTTCGAGAAATAAATGAATTACAATGGTAGTAATAGAGAGAGATTTACAGCAGTGCATCATTGTCAGAGAGAGAAGAAAAGCCTTGCTGGCCCATCTTCGGATTACTTATTGTTTTGTTTACCTGTGATCTATCACGTCATTCATAATTGATTATTATTTATGCCCTTCTTTGTGCTCATTTTGGGGAAACAAATTCATTTTGAAATAATAATTTTTGAATAATATGTAATTAAAAATTAAGATAAAATTTTGAATTTACTTGTAGTCTGAACATTCTTAATTGGCTAATTGTATCCAGGAGCCCACTATGCCAAAAGCGAGATAAACACCATCACTCTCTTTTCTTTTTTCCTCATAAGTAGATTTAAGAAACCTAGCGAATTGACTTGGTTTACAAGTGTGGTTATGGGGGTATTGATCTTGGCGTAACTGATTATCCCTTATCTCGGATTCATTTTTAACCACACATTTTTCAATAAAATAATTTTACATGTAAGTCGAATTCTTTTTTTTTTTTCTCCAAAAAACATTATTCCAAAATACATTTTTGGCAAAATTGCAGTAGCGATCCATAATATTTTCATTTTTTTACAGACTTTACCATAACCTTCATTTGTGTCAGCAGAGGTCCCCAAAATCTCATAAATATGCAGTTGGGTCCATCTGGACAGAAACCGTCCAAAACACCTACAATTGACTTGAAATATAAAAAAATCATATATATTGACCATTTTAAGGAAGGGCAATTTTGTCCAATCAGTATTTCTCTTTTGATACTGTTTAAATCACTGTACATTTCCCTCCACATCGTTGGATATTTATTCTTGAATATTTATTCTCTCTTACTTTCAGTAACTGTCAGACGCTTTTTAGAAAAGAGATAGAGATGAATGTCTATAGATGTGGGTTTCAATTGCCTATAACGTCAAGATGTGGGTGAATGTAATTTTTTCGACTAGGTTGACCTGCCAATGTATGAGAAATCGAAAGACCGATTCTTGAACTTTTGTGGGTTAGGAGGGAGATGGAACATGAAATAAACACCCACCATTTAGGAAGCCGTACTGCATGGAAGATTTGGTTTACTAGATTTGTATGTGGAGTTTTTGTGAAATGGGTATGTACCTAGATTTGGGTTAGGTCTGAGCTAAAATGTTAAGTTTTTGTATTGTGTTGTGGGTCTCATAGTGACAAATCGTGTTATATGTTATCTTCTAATTATTTTATAATAATAAAATATGTAATAATTTAGCTGTACTTAATTTTTTTTTGTTTCTCCCATATTCCTCTTCTTTATTGAGAATGAATGATTCAGAAATAAAAGGAAAATTTTGATTGAAAAACTTTATGAAGATGGTGTAGCGATGGTCCCAATTCAATTGTATATGTCTCAGAGACCGTCTCAAATGTTTTCCAGTTGTCGCATAAGAAGACCCAAATCTTTCAAAGTAGTTGCAACAGAAATCCTAAACCTTTTACTCAGTTGTATCTCAAGTCCACATACCCTTTGTAAAAAATTAGACAATGTTTGCTTTAAATACAACCATTTCCACACATAATTCACTTCCAATATATATAACATAAAATCAAATGTATAATAGTGAAATAAGGATTGCAATGATGAACATTCTTTTCATCTTCAATTGAAATGCACATCATCAGAGAAGCATTTGAAGTTCATATTAGTCAAAAATGTCAAAAGATCATCAATGTACAAGAATGTTATTATCCTTACAAAAGATCTTAGATAACACAAAAGCAGTCTAAGACAACACAGAAACATTAAAAGCTAAGTTCTTTTTTCATTGCCCTTCTTCTTTGCCTGTGCCTAAGACTCATTGGATTTAGAAGCTTTTCTCTTACCTTGTGATGATGTTGGTTGTTATGCAATGTTGAATATCTACTTGTGAACTTGGTTGGGAACTTGTATCTGTAGGCAATTAGGGTGTGTATGTTCTCTTGTTATGGCATGTTTCTCCATATCTTCTACATGTCGTCTTCATATCCATTCTCGCATTTTTTATACTTGCATATGGTTCAACTCGTAACCTTTTTCTCATCTTTTTTGGTCTGCCTGCATGTTTCTTTTTTATAGGTGTATCAGAAGGATGCCTACCAAGTTGTGGCCATAGCTCAGGAATTGACATTAGTTGGATGATTGGATTGTAGGTACTAAGATAAGCTTTCTTGGTGTAGCATGCATCAACATATTCATATATGCCAATATTCCTAGAAAGCATACTAGAGATTGCATGAGCACAAGGAATTTCAGTAAGTTGCCATTTTTTATATGCACATTCCCTTATTGCCAAGTCCACACTCCATCTCATTCCATCTCTATTGTTGATCTCAAACTTCTCACTACCAGTATAATCCGCCTTCAAGTATATTGCATTTGTCTTTACCTTTTCAATTATAGTCGTAATTCTAGGACCAAGAACACGATCCCACATTTATACTACTTCCCTTTTTGTATTCATCATCATCATTTGTTGATATCTAATCTTCTTCAATAGTGATATAATTGGTCTTTCTCTTGCAACAACAACGGAAGAGATAAATGCCCCCACATTAGTTATTAAGCCCCCGTTTGGCACCCATTAATTTCTCATTCTCATTTCCATTCTCATTCTCATTCTTCATTTCAACCACACATTCTTCAAATAAAATAATACTACACACAAATCAAAAACTTTTCATCACCTTTCCACCACACATTCTCACATCAATCACTATTCCAAAATTTCTATTCTCCTCAAAATTAGATTCAAACACACCCTAAGTAGGATTTCACACTTATTATGCTCCTGAAAATGTGATTTGGTCCACTTGAGATTAGTTTCTTATCGAACCACTTGAGGGCTTCTTCATTTGCTTCTTTTATTTCAGTCATTGCACTCGTCCATTCTGGCATAGTTGTTGCCTAGTTGCAGACCAGAATAGACTTTTTAGCGTGAGGCCATTATACATCAAAGTGAAGTTACTATGCAGGTGTCTCGCACAACACTTATGTCTAGCTCATTTACAGAAGAGATTAATGGAATCTACCAAACCCTTCTATTTATCAGATATGAAGGTCCAAGCCCTGCTGTTATACATCCAAATGTCAACAATAAAAAAATATATGACCAATTCCCAATTTCTTTTGTTCTGAGCATCCACTACAACCCGTGCAGCATGGAACATGCAGTTCTCTCCATAATACCAACTGCAGCCAACAACTGTTCACCTTGTTCACTTCTTAAAAAGTATCCATCCAAACCAATCACAGGCCTATACAATTACCTAAATCCTTATTTGTAAGCCCCCAAGCATATGTAACATCTTTTGAACATAGGCCATAAACTTTCAATTTGAACTGTGCTACCAAGATTTGTTCTTTTGACTTCTTCACCACAGTCCTACAATATCTTGTACTGCTCAGCTACAAAAATTATTAATAAATTCTAAACATTTTGCTCTTGTCTTATAAAATTGATGCTTTGATATCTCATACATGGAGTCTTCATTTACTGTCTCAATGAAACTGCTTATGGATAGTTTTGGATCTGATCTAAACTTACGTATGTATTTCTTTGCCAAGTGTCCAGCCTGTCGCACCATTGTACAAGTATGTTCATCCTTGGAAATGTTAATCCTGAAACTTTTATTTGGCTGTTGGTAGGCATATAATTATCATAGACAGTTATTTTCACACCTCACCATTAGTTTGCTTCTTTCATTTTCCACATATCTTATATACCTTGCATCTTTTACTGAATATTGTACCACTAGATGCCTTAGTGTCTTTGAGTTGTTAAATTGCATACCTGTATGGAATAAAGCATGCCAATTGTCTTTGTCATACCATTACTTCATAATAAGAAAGGAAAGAGTTACAAAAGATTATTACGTAACTGGAATTTTGGATCTTGTTTGTCAGTTGCAGGGTTCAACCAAACCTCATTCTTAGCTCTTGAGGATGAACCTAGGGGTGAGCGTGGGTTGGGTTGATTTTTTACCTAACCCAAACTCAATCCAATATGGTCGGTTTGATCAAAAATCAAATCAACCCAACCCATTTATGTGTTCCAACTCAACCCAACTCAATCAAGTTTCGGTCGGGTTGGGTCGGTTTGATCGATTTGGACATTAAAAATCATAAAAGTATATTCCGACAATAAAAACCTATCAACCACATGAAATGCATCAATAAAAAATGCTAAAGAAAGAAAATATAGGCATCTTGTACTTGTAATTAAAAATGCATTTGTTTTCAAATCAAAGCTTAACAAGAAATGTGAAAGATTAATAAAAAATCCACTACAACAACTTTTTAATAGTATAAACACAAGTTAAATTATAAACTTGGAATAATCATAAATACTCTCAATACAACTTCGTCAAGATTTTAAAGTGCAATAGTTCTAAAAGATTTTCACCAACAAATTTTAACAATTAAGAAATTTACAAAAAAATACTTTTCCAGGAATTTGTTTAAATCCAAAAGAGGGACATGAAAAAAAGCATTCACAGTTCTCAATTTCTTGTAACTCCATATTAAGAACATGACCAATAACTTTAAGTATACTTCAGAAATTTTAAGGAACAAAAATTAACAATTTATATTGGGAAAAGTAAACAAACCTAACTATTAGGAGGAGGAAGATTATTAGGTTAGGGTTGTGTAATTGTGTTTTGTAACTTGTTTGTCCAGTGACTTTTGCCTTTTGGAATGGAGTTGCGCCTTTTTGTTATTTTTTTAACTAAGTGGTTTGGGTCGGGTCGGGTTAAATTGGTTTTCTTGGATTAACTCGTGACCTAACCCAAAACCGGTAGATTCGGGTCGGTTCGGGCTGTTTAGGCGGGTTGGTTTGACTTTTGCCCATCCCTGGATAAACCCCTTATTCACTGTTACTTTGAATGCTTCTCACGTCATCTGAGTTATCTTAGTATGTTTTATCACCATTTACAACACCTGCATTGCCCTGATTTTCATCCCCATATTGTTATCACCAATATCAAGAGGTTGAGTTAACCTGAATAATGTATCTTCATCACCGTCATCTTCAGCTACATTTTTCACCATATTCTAAATCACTAAAGTTCTTCAAGTATCTTCCTTCAAATTCATAGGCCCATCATGTTTAGTAAGAGGAACCACATGTTCTTCAACATGTGGTGCACTATTAGTATGAGGCACAACAAGTTCCCCATCACTTAGAAAATCTTCCACCACATTTTCTTCACCAGTTGGTGCATTATCAGCATGTTCAATTGCAAGGTCATCCTCTATAGCCTCCACTTCAATTTCAATTGCAGATTCCTCCACTGTAGCCTCCACTTCAACAACAACTGCAAGTTCATCTACTGCAGGCTCCAGATTTTCATCAACTACAATCCCAAGATCAATATTACTTGCAGGATCACCCATTGCAACCCCTACATTTTCACCAGCCTCCTGAGCTCCTATCCCAATATCAACATCTCCATCGATATTATCATCCACTTTAACTTCCATTGGATGTACCTCATGATCATTCTCTATGGCTGCTTGCATTTCATCTATTTTAACTACACTCTCAACCTCATCTACTATATAAAAACTTTCTTCAACTACAACCCTAAAATCAGTATCACCCATTGCAATCCCCATATCAACATCACCTGCATGACCATCCATTGCAGCTAGCATCATATACAGGTTCATCCATTGCAACCCCCACGTTTTCACCAAACTCATGAGCTCATGTCCCAACATCTGTATCTCCATCAGTATTATCATCCACATTAACTTCCATTGGATATACATCATGATACCATTTGTGACTGCTTGCATTTTATCTATTTCACGTGCAGTGTCAACCTCATCCATTGTATACAGATCATTACCCTCTACACAATGATTATATACATCCATAGCATATTGCATATGGTGCTCAACTTGTCCATCATTCTATGCATTCCCTTTTTCTTCCACCTCCTCCAAAACCTCACTTAGGTCAACATCCACAACTAAAATATCATCTCTCACTTTTCATCCCATGGTAATTCCAACACTTCAACCACACGTAAACACCACAACTCTGCCATTATCTTATCCCCAAGCAACTTCAAAAAATTCATAAAGTCTGGATCCTTTACCAACAAAAACGATGCCTCACTAATTCTCTTTTTTTTTCAACCTTATAGTGATGCCTCATTTTCTGAGGGTATCCCAACATTTTCAAGGTATTGTCTAATAAAAATCTATTATATCAAACCAGATTCACGCGGTCAAGATATGCTATTTTACCATGCTCGTAAACAAAATTGTGCATATTGACGAATAATATACCAATATCGTGTAGTATTATGGTGAAATAAGTAGAATTTTTCCCTGTAAAACAAATTCAATCAAAATAATCCTCAGATCCAAAACCTAATCTCAAAGTATATAAATGCATAATGTGAACCCATAATGATTGCATATTTTATGATACAACCAAATCAATAAAACAGTAAAAAAAATGTTACATTACAGTAAAAGAAACCACATCAAGACTCAGTATGTAACAAAAAGCCCCATTATTTTCAGAAATTTCAAAATACAAAAATAATCGCCGTTAGACAGGTATCGTATGTGACAAGCAATATCTTCAACATATTCGTCAGATTCATTGCTTTCTTCACAGACATTGTAGAAGATGATCGTAACTCTCTATGTATGTAATGTAGATAGGTTAGTGGGAACTAATTGGTTATTTTTCAATTTTTAAATCAAAGGAAAAATGCTGATCGGACGAAATTGTTCATCTTTAAAATGGTCAATGTACTTGATTTTTTAATTTTCCATGTCAACGATGGTGTTTTGGACTGTTTTCATCCAAGTAAACCCCAGTTACATATTGATGAAAGATTGGAGACCTCCGTTGGTACAAAATGAAGGTTAGGATAAAGTGTATGAAAAATGAAAAGTTTAGGGAGGATCGTTTCTGCAATTTCCCTAAATTTTTTTCTTTCAGAATGAGGCTCAAACAAGGGCTATATAACCTCTAGCCTCTGTTTGTCAATCATTATTCAAAAACTCTTTTTACTACATACTCATTTTCAAACAAACAATAAAATATTATACACGTAAACTCAAAACTTATTCTTTCTTTTTAACCACAAATTCTCTAAAATTTACTATTCAAAACTTTGTTTTTAAGTTTAAAGGCCATCAAACATGTGCTTAATCTTTTTAATTTTACTTTTTGGAACTTGTTTGTTATTCTCTTTTTCAAACATAAGGGGATAAAGCTCTTAAATTTGTAATTTTTCTCTCTTACGAATTATATCCATACACGACTATCTCAAAATAGGCTAATCTGTCAAATTGTCTAAAGCTCCACACATAAAGAAGATTCTGTATTAGCCCTATTTGGTAGAAATTAAAATCAAAATTTTAATTCAAGTCAAAGTTAACAATTAATTTAAATACATATTTTATGGGACCTACAATTTTTCAACTACACATTTCATTAAATTCAAAATATCCATTTCCCGTCCTCACGTGGAGGGCGAGGAAGGACGAAAATAGGACAAGAACCCTCCATCAGTTTTCTATATGAGAAAATTCATAAACAAAATAAAACTATTTACTAGCTGTCTTGGTACAAGAAATAGAAAAGTAGAGCTAGCGAAGGGGGGATCAATGAGTTTTTTTAAGTGTTCCCTATTCAAGCGAGAGTACACACACGATAAGTGAAAATAGCTTTGATCGAAAGTGACGTTGTGTTTGAATGAACATTTTATTTTTCTATTTGTGTCTTAACATCATTCAATTTAATATGTCTTTAGTTCCAAGCTCCTTTGGTGCCTTTTCGAACTTAAGCAATAGTGGAAAATTCATAAATTCCCGAATCTATCACTGCTTAAAGACTATGATCCCGCCAGCAAGCACATAGCAACTTGCATCTGTAAATTTCCAAATTCAAAATATGAAATTTGAATTTGATTTTGAATTTTTTAATAATTTTCCTTCTATATTCTCCACTATCTTAAAAGAGGCAATCCACCATTTACTGTTCATTTATGAATGTTTTTATCCCCATCTTATCCATATCCATCTTCCACTATCCATTCACGAAACTTTAAAATAAAAGGGTAATATGAACTTTCTCGTACCCATAATTGTTAACTCTTCTTATGTCTCTGAGAATAAAGGAGAAAGAAAGAATGGAAACAACAATTTACTATTGATAGTCAATTTAAAGCTTAATTGTATTCCTGCTTCTTCGAACACAAACTAAACCTATAAAGAAAAACAAAGCCCTCAAACAGAGAAACCAACTAGTGTATACAAAACCATATGTTTTCTAAGTTGTATATGTTTCATCTTCACCAAGAACAAATAAATATGTGAAGTGGGGGATATTGACATCATTGGCTATCACAGCCATTGAACTTGATGACCTTCGACTGCAGCATCACACTTTCCTACTAAAAAAATTGTACATAATTACATAGAAGATATTGGATAGGGATATCAACTCTGACTACTACTTCATTGTACCATATCCGCATTTCTAGGACTCCAAAGGTTGAACTTTATATTACTATTCAGTAGCCTTTGCAACGACCTCAACGCGAAGGGACAGGGGATTTTTCATCTTCCTCTTCGTTAACCTTTCTTGGAATGTCAATCACAAGCATTTCGTATGGCCTATTACTTGTCGATGCCAATTATGACGAGCTAGTGGGTTGAAACGGAGCAGCGGTTGCAATGCTTGGATGACTATCCTCTAAACAAGGTTCAAATGTACTAACTTGAGTCTCGTTACCCCATAACAACACATTGGTGGAAAAATTTGGTGGCTTACCTAAATTTTCTTCAATTGGGGTTTGAGTTACAACATCTTCAAGACTACCAGGATTCGACGAGGATTCATTTTCATTCCTAATAAAGTCTTGACAAAGAAGACAAGTGGAATGTGATTGAAACCACATATCAATGCAATCCATATGAAACCCATGCTTGCATTTTGGCAAAAACCTAGTTTTTTCCCTTGTGAGACTTCAAAAAGACAAACTGCACATTCCAATCCATCTTTGAAATCATTAGGATAATATATTACTATATGTATGGTTTTGAGGGCAGTGGGATCAAGACCACGGCGCAGGGCAGAGACTCCTCCACATGTCGGAGACTAGTGTCTCCGCGCTGCGTGTAGAGAACTGTCTCTGTTTTGCGTGGAGGCATGCTCCGCACAGCTCGGATACCCCTCCGCGCGCGGACGGGAGTCTCCGCGCCAGTGCCCGCTTCCCGCAGCGCGGAGATCAGATCTTTTGTATACGTAAATGGGCAACATACTCAATATATAAGGGAAAAGTGTTAGTTGGAATGAATGAGTATGTCTATTGAAGAAAAAACTATTAACTTCCAACAGACAACTCTTCAACACATATACGAAAATCAGAATTCTCTTTCGAGGGCGTTGCCCCCAAGCCCTCCCGAGGGGCGCTGCTCCCTCGATCCCCATTTTAAAAGCGGCAAACCATTTGCATAATAATAATAAACAAATAAATAAAATTATGAAAAAATATCTAACAATTTTTTAGTTCAACTATGTAACATTGTTAATTTGTTTTGATGTTATTGAAAACTGAGATCATTCTATACACACCTCTATTGCTAAACAACAAAGTATAGATACAAACTTATCGCTAACATTACATTCAAAATAACATAACCGTGCATTGCACAGGTAATAGACTAGTATATGAAAAAAGATTATCAATATGGAACTGACTAGCCCTGCCAACAATTCTAGAGACACGTTGGGCCTAAAGCACGGCCCAGTTATGTAGTCAGACAGGCTGGACCATTCTACTCGATACTTCAAAAAATTGCATCATTGGTCATTAGTATATCTCTCTGTCAGAAAATTATTCTCCAACTTTTCAAAACATCAAATTTTCATTATAATTGCACAACTAATCTGCAGAACTATCCAAATATTTGTTATATGAACACATGGCCGAGTGAAAGCATGCCACTTCAAATTTATGGACATCACTCCAAGTTCAGTAACAAAACTTAGATTTCATAAAGTATCACATACAATTTAAATTTTAAATTTGATAGTTTAGAAATTAATTTGCATCTATAATAAAAAATATTGTGGATTAACTAACTTTTCTTTAAAAGTTTTGGACTATTTAATTATCGAACAATAAATTAAGGACTAATGATGTAAATTTCCCTACGAGTTCTTACTAGTTTTTATTAGACCAAAATTAACCTTATTAATTATAGGGAAAAATTCATAAATAAGGTGTATTCTTTACACCAATTCAAAAATAAGGTTTATAGTTTGAAACTTCAAAAATCAGGTTTTTTTTTTTTTTTTTTAAAATTCTAATATAATATAATATAATATAATAAACTCACCTCACATGCATCACCCCCTGCTCCGGTGACTATTCCGACGACCATTCCGACCACCACTCTTCTCCGGCTCCGATTCCGGCGAGGTCACAAATTTTTAAAGAGTCAAGTATTATTATAGTCACCGGTCACATTTTGGTCACAAATTTACAATTTAGTTAGTCACATATTATTTTTCAGTCACGGATAATAATTTTTATACGTCACATATTATTTTACGGTCACAGTTCAAAAATTTTGTAGGTCACAATTATTTCTTTGGTCACATATTTCAAATTTAGTTGGTCACATATCAAAATTTATAGGTCACACGGTCACATATTTCAAAAACTGGTTGGTCACAGATTATTTTTGAGTCACATATTACTAAATTTTTAGGTCACAGTTGAGTAATCAGTCACAGATTACCAAATATTTGGTCACATACCCTCAAATACTTGGTTACATAACCAAGTAATTGGTCACATACACCAAATAGAGGTCACACACCACACCACACCACCGTCACCAACACCGCTTGTCACAGATTAAATATTTGGTCACAGATAACCAAATATTTGGTCACACACCACCAACAATAACCACCAACGTGGCCGCCCCCGCCACAAAATCGCCACCACCACCATAGATCCACCAACAATAACAACCAACGCACAGCACATCACTCAATAGCCAAAAAAAAAAAAAACTAAAATGCAAAGAATAAATCGTCGTTTCCTTTCCCGCAGCCGAAATCGTCGCTTTCTGCTGAGGAGGAGGGAGGGAGGGGAGGAGAGAGGGAGGCGGCGGCGCGGCGGCGGCGACGGTGAGGAAGAGGGTGGTGGGAGGGAGAGAGAGAGGGGGGGCAGCCGTGAGAGAGAGAGAAATTAGGGTTGAAAATGAATTAGGTTTTGGATATATTTATGGTTTGATATTTAAAATAAAATACCTGAAAAATGAATAAAAAACGTACAAACCTGATTTTTAAAAACCACTCTTTAAACACCTGATTTTTTATAATTTCCCTTAATTATATTCAAAAATCAGACTAGAATCTTATCAATATAATGTTGTGAGATAATTTAATACTAGAAAAATTTACGAAATATAGCAATTAATAAATTTGATTTGTTTTAACAATGTTGGAAGAGTCAAACAAAGTAATTCTAAAATTTTCAATATTTTGCTAATTTATCAAAATTAGTTTTTATTGATTTAGTGTTAGGCTTTAGAAAAAGAAGATAGTAAATATTATAAAAAATAATAATTAGAAAATAGTATGCCCAATATCATATAATAGGATGTGATTTATTATTTTAGATTTATTTTGTCTATTTAGTTATTTATAAAGACGTATTTTTTTTTTTCAATAAAATGTGTTTTTCGTAAATATTTATATGTAAAATATAAATTTATAAAATACAGTATGTAAAGTATAATTACACATTATATACAACGTGTATTTCATATTTAGAGGGTGTTTGGTGAGAATTAAAATTGAATTTTTAGTAGATTGTAATAGAAATTTTTGAAATGTGTGGTTGAAAAGTTGTGGGGCTCATGAAAGATGTAGTTAATATTGATTGTTTGATTTTAACTTAAATTAAAATCTGATTTTAATCAGAAACAAACAAGGCATAATAGTAAATTTCCCTTTAATACTAGGTACAAAATATGTACTTCAAGAGTACTCTTAAATTTCTCTTCATTAAAATTATTGATTTATTTTCATTTTCACTTTAACCCTCGCTATTGGCTAGGGAAAAACATTTTAAATTACACTCGGACTAAAATATTGGTGAATCGTAGTTTATAAAAATGAAGATGGTCTCGAATTTATTTGATTCTGCTTCAATTTCTTTATTAAAGATACGTGAAATTTTGTATAAAATTTTAGCATAAAAAATACAAAATTATTCACAACTTTACATAAAATTAAATATCTAAAGAGAATAATTAGTGTTGATTCTATATAAAGAATACTAGATTTGTCCAATTATCTAAAGAGAATAAATACTATTGATTCTATGTTAAGAATATTTGTCAAAAAAATCAAATGTATCTTCCACTCCGAGACACTAATCCGTAAATCAACTAAGTTCGTTCCCATTTGACATCTCACTAAAAATTTGGCACATCACTACGTTAGTTCTTTTTAACAACAAAACACAAGCACACTACGCCAAAAAAAGACTTTTGCAGTGGCCAAAAAGCGCTGCAAAAGACCTTTTGCAGTGTTTTAGCGTGTGTTGCAGAGGTCGGTGTTACCGTTGAGGGAAGACTTTTGCACCGTTTATTCACCGTTGCGAAAAAGTTTTTGCAGCGTTTTTTAAACGTTACAGTGGACCTTTTGCAGCGTTTTTTTAACGTTGCAATAGACCATTTTGCAGCGTTTTTTAAATGTTGCAGTAGACCCTTTTGCAGCATTTTTTTAACGTTGCGGTAAACTTTTTTGCAAAAAATTGATAATTTCGCAACGTTCGATAAACGTTGCGAAAGGCACTTTCTTGCAACGTTTATTTATAAAATGTTGATAAAGCTCAATTTTTGCACTTTTTTGCAATATTCACTTATCAAAATATTGCGATAGACCCCTTTAACAACACTTAGGGAGTGTTTGACACCCATTTTAGTAGAAAAATGAGTTTTTGAATAGTGATTAATGGAAGAATGTGTGGTTAAAAAGTAAGGAGAATTTTTAGGTTTATGTGTAATATTATTTTATTGATAGAATGTGTGGTTGAAATGAAGAAAGAGAAAAAGAATGAGAATGAGAATGAGAATGAGAAAAAAATGGGTGCCAAACAGGGGCTTAATTATCAAATGTTGCTTTTTATTTGTTGCGAAAGCTCATTTTTGGCGTAGTGACACTACGTTACAAATAATGTAGTTCGATGTTAAATTAACTTTACAGGGAATATATAGTCGAGGGAACAATCTAACGTAGACAATAAATTTGGACTCAATTTTTGTGAGTCGTTTGTCCCCTTCATTACACCTTTAATGAGATGGACTAAATAACATTGTACGGCTTTATGGGATAAAAGAAAATTAAACGTTTTACTCACTCTATCAAACATGGTACGATAATTGCTCGTAAGCTCTTTCTCTAATCACTAAAAATATTAGAAAATGTCAAAATAATTTACACTATGCCGACCAAAGGACTTTTACAAATAATAAACATCTCTAATCATAATGATTCGATTGATACATTCTAAAAAAATTAAAAATTTATTCTTTCTATTTTGCAGGATGTTCAATTTAAAATCTGCTTTTAAGATTGAAGACAATGTTGTAAAAAGGCGACTATTGGCAAACCTTCAACGAGATTAAAAAAAATATAGGAAAAATCCCAATGATGGAATTGGTGACTGATTCTAGAATATAAAACGATCAAATCGAGACAAAAGAATATCAATCCTGTTGAAAATTAGAAACCCTAATTCTACCACTATAAGCAATAAAATCGCAGAAATAAAATAGACACAAGATTTATACATGTTCGTCTTAATATGAGACTACATCATCTCCCATCATTACAATAATTCACTACGAGGAAAAGAAGTTTATAAGAGAAAATTGCATACCGTATCTTCTCTCCATTTTAATTCGCGTCCTTGCTCCGCACAATAACAATAATTAGAATCAACAACTTAACAGATCCGACAAGCATACAATTTTGAGAGAATCCAGGTGCGTTATAAATGATCAAATATATATAAAAGACACATATTATATACAACAATAATCTTTCAAGCTATCAAATAAATCACACAAACTCAATATTTTAATCAAAATCCTAATACGTGCACAATTTTTTTTATGTGAATATGTGACGGCGAACTTTGAACTCAAGAAGTTCTATACTTCTATTCCTGCTATCATTATAGCTTCAGAGAGAGAAGGAGAAGATGCAATTTATTCATTTGAGTAATTAATCTGAAAAGACTACAAAAGTAAAAGGGAAAACTATAAAACCCTAAACGGAATAAAGACTTTTACTACCTTAAGATTAAGATGTAATTACATAAATACCTAAAAAGTATTTGGCTAAGCTTAAAAAGTTTAAGTTCAAATTTAGAAATATGAATAACTTAGTCTAACTATTCACTTTCAAAAATAAGAAAAAAAGACAACATATACATTGATCATGTTAGAAGCAAATAAAAGTAACTTTTACTAACTTTCAAGCTTAGCCAAACAAGCCTTAAGGATTATTAAGAGTGAAGGCATGCAGAAAATCCGTACAAGGGATACTCATCTCTTTGTGTAAAGATACATTGAAACCTTTAAAAAGCACTCAATAATGATCTCCGAAGTGACCCCAAAGATCAGCAATAAGCAATTTTTTTTAAAAAAACCTGAATTGCATGCTTATTACAAGAATAATTCTATGTAAAAAGCCCTTCACGCCTGGCCCCTTAGGTTTTTTCCAAAAGTTAAATTGTTGCTCCTTCCATAAAAGGAGATTTTTTTTAAATCCATAATATGGGAAAGTCATCGAGAGTTTCTTGACGTTTTTTGTTCAAGTTGCATATATATAATTGAAGGTGGTATTTTTCCTTCAGGTCTCCTTAGTGTGTTTTATTATATGTGGGGTGGGGTGGGGTGGGGTGTTATCAACCCTTTCCTTTGGTTAGTGTGAATGTCTCTTTAGCATAAAAGGTTAATTAAACGTGGGGCTTCCTATGTGCTTTCTGCTTGAGGACACAATCATCAAAATATTAGAAGATGCCCACCTAATTAATCTTTCTGCATTAATTATAATTAAATATCATCTCAAGTGTTTGCTTCTTCCTTTTTAGAAATAGGGTCATTGTGTTTACTATCTTAATCATCATCATAAATATATATATTCCAAAAAATGCGTGCATTAGGTAAGGACCGCAAGGTTTTAGACAAATAAACTGAGACGTTACGTCGTATCGAAGATCAAGCAGTGGATATTAGAACAAATAAGTTGGTCTAACAAAATTTTAATTCGCACATTCCACAACTTATTATTCATACATTCAGCAAGATCCGCTACTTATAATTAAGCACTTAAAAACAATAGTACCAATTAAACGCCATCTTAATTAGGTCGAATGTTGTTCGATCTAAGTATTCTTAAACATGCAATAAGGGGAAAGTTTAGTTCACTAATAATTCTGAAAAGCATAACATCTCATTCCGATGCAAGTTTTAATTAATCAACTTATCAGTGTTCATAATCAAATTAAAATGTAAAATTCTTAAGAACAATTATTGGTAGGCATCATATATTTAATTATGTAATATTACATCCTTCACTGCCGTGTTGATCTAATAAAGTTTAAGATTATACAAATACATGAACACATACAGTCATCATGCGAGCACGAAGCTACCGGGAAAGCTTGCAAGACCATTTAAAGCCGACCAGCAAAGAAACGAGGTAATCTGGCGAAAAAGTAGCTTCGAAGATCATAAACAATCAAGATTTTAAATATATTAGTTGATTAGCAAGAAAAATTATACAGAATTTGGCGACGAGACAAAATGCAGAAATCAAATGACAGACAAGAGCAAATTATTATACATCGGAATTATGAAAGAACAAATGATTTGTCCCTCTTTTTCCTAGTCAAATATTTGTCTGGTTATTGAGTTCCTCACATAAATGTGCCTAAACTGGAGAGAATTTCTTAAACGGACAATTTTGTTCAAGATTTTGGGTATTGGAAGAACTGATGAGAGCCAGTTGTAAAAGCACTAAAAGGGCTAGGATAAGAAGGCGAGGAAGCCGTACCAGTGCCGCCGGCAATAAAATCCGGGTGCATCAAGCCACCGGAAGAGCTTTCCCCGGCAACATTAGTTCCCTCAGGTCCTTGGTCATAAAGAATTCCAGTGAATACATGTCCTCCAATGTTCAATGATGTTTGGTATGCATATTGATCCGCCGCATTGTCGGTCGAGCTCAATCTAACGCATCTAAACACCGCCGGCGAAATCACTTCCGCCGGAAAATCCCCTTCTAGCCCTAATTTAACAAAAACACATGAAATAATCAAACCAAGAAAACCCATATTAAGATATTCTAAATCTAAGTTAAGCTAGTAACAAATCGGCAAAAGTATACAGAAACTGAGATTTTTGGGTTATTTTACGTACATCCAGAATACTGGTAATGGCTTTCTACACGCACTGTAGGAATTGCAGGCTCTAGGGTTTGTGAACTATACACTTTCACTATTGTAGTTCAATTGTTCAAACAAGAAATTGTGTTTGTGGATCTGTAAATCTTTGTACAGTGTGATAAATACAGTAAGTACCTAATGCTGGATTCTCTCTGTGTCTTTTAGGGTTTGATCCGAGACGTTGCTGTTGTTGAACAACAGAAGAAATTTGCATCTGTTGATGCTTTGGTCGCCTTCTTGATACAGGAATCCAAGTGCTTCTGACGTGTGTTTGACACTGAAAACCTCGGCTTTTGCAACAAGTTCGGCACCTTGAATGTTCACAATCTTTCTTAGCTTGATTTCCACAGTCTTGGCACCTACTGCTTCCTCCTCCGGATTCTTCTCTTCTCATCATGACAAAAATAGGCTACTTAGTTTTAACTATGTTATTTCTTCGGTCGCTTTCGGGGAGCTCTCTTTCTCTGGGTCCGATAACACGAGGAATTGCTGCTATTCTTGACCTTATTTTTCTGTGTCAAGACGGAAAATTTCGAATTTTTTTCTGAATTTGTCAATCTTTTTTGTTAATAAATTTGGGTGTTTTTTACAGGGATTAATCCTGTTTGACTGTTTCTCTTCTTGTTCTAGGTAAATTCATGGCTCAGTTCTCAAGTGTACTATAATTTGTTGGGGGGGTTTCAACCTTTTTCTTTTTTCTTAGCAACTTTGCAACAATTTTGGATTATTTTGAGAAAAGGGTTTCTGTATAAACGTACAATATGTACAACGGTGTGAGTTTTCCAACATTTACACAACACAACATACACAATAAATACATATGGAGCCCTGGTTGAGCCACGTTGAAACTCACATTTTCATTCTACTTATTTTCAATCACATTTTTCAATAAAATAATATTTTACATCACATCAATAATTTTTCTTTCGATATACTGTTGCAAAATATATTCTTCCAAAATAATGTGGCTCAAACACACCCTGAAAAAAAGAGAAATGCTACAGGGTTTTTGTACAGATTTTGCACAGGAAGACAGCTGTGCAAAATTTCCTTTACCTTCATATTTATTTGGAGAAGGTTTATAGCTGTTTAAACCCTACTCCCTTAAAAAAGATTTGTGTTTGGTAGGGATTTTTGGGGGAAGAATTGATTTTTGAATAGTGATATGATGAGAAATGTGTGGTTGAAAAAAAAGAAAAAAGTATTGATGTGATGGAAAATATTATTTTATTGAAGAATGTGTGGTTGAAAATGAGAATTGATTTACTGTAGAAAATGAAAATTTTTACCAAACATGCTCTTAAAAGGCCACATATAACGTACGGCGGCACCTGGTCGTGGCGGTGTAACACCACAGTGAATAGATATGGAATACTATTCTTTACAGTACAGAGAAAATTCAACACTGTTTAAAGTAAGCGCAGAATCCCTTAAAAAAGGTCTATTACGTACGGCGGAGGCAATTGAGGAGGCGACACCTGGATACGGTGGGGGCGACACCACAATTTGCTATCAAATCAAAAACTTTATAAACTGCTTATGACCTACAACAGTAAAATTCCAATTTTCTTTCAGATTTATTTTATTTGTAATTCCTGGTCTTGAGGACTGACAGCTTTCACTTCACCAAAGTACTACTCCCGGAAAACCCGCTTCTTCCGTGGCCTTTCCAAGCTCGAAACAGGAGGGAGAATAGTCTGCATTACTTAAAAGAATTGCCAATAAATAATAATTTTTCAGTGAATGTTTGGCTGCTTCCATATATGTTTTGAGCCCCCACTTTATGGAAAAATAAATTTTGCAATTGTGATTTTACGTGTAGAATTATTTTATTAAGAGAATGTATAGTTAAAATGAAGAAAAATGCTATGTGTACACTTCATGGTATACACACGATTTTACACCCCCTCACATGGAAGGGGACCCACGAATATTTTATTGTGTGTGGGCCCCCTCCATGTGAGTGGGGTGTAAAACTGTGTATACCATTATGTAAACGTAGCATCTCCCTAAAATGAATTGAAAGAAAAATGAAGTTTTAGGGAATGAAACTCAAACATGGGCTAAATTTTAAAATATATCAAGTCGCATTTCCTCAGGAAAATTAAGGTTGGATTTTCCGATCTTCAATGGACCATGCTATGTTCACATAGCATGGTAACGTAACATGAGAGGGATGGGGCCCGCGCTACTCACATTATGTGCACCCCTATGAATATTGCTATAAATACTCAACGTATTTAAATATTTAAATTTAGGTTTCACGTGAGTATGCGATTGAAAATCTTAAAGCATTAAAAACGCTAAACTTTCAATTGAAGGGAAGAGAAACGTTAAGTGGTTTAATAGTTTGACTCTCCACGTGGAAGCTGTGCGCGATTTTATCATCCACAATGACGATTTCAAATGCGCGAAGACCCAAAATTGTAAATAGACTAGGGACTCATAATCACACAATTAGAGAACTAATCCTTAATTTTCACCCATTTTTAACTTATAAAAATCATAAAAATATATATTTGACCGTTTATAGAAATAAAAATTTACTTTTAAGCATAATCAAACATGGTTTTATATTATTTTAATATAGTGTATGCAACGCTTTGTATTATCGAATAGCAAACTAAATGAGATTTAAATTTATTTTTTCTTTAATATTGTTGACAAATTATAATTATTTAAACTCATTAGTCTGTTAAATATGAATTATAAAAAGGGTTGAGAAGAAAAAACTGAGGAGTGACACAAGGGCATCAAAACAAAATAAGGTAGGATCCAACATTAATATCCGTAATTCTTGTCGGTATGCAATAAAATCAGTGTCTAGTCTTGAGTTTTAACGAAAATGTCTCTCTAATAATCAACTTTCAGGTAAAAACACGAACATCACGAGGAAGGACCCCCTCCTTGTGTTTTTTCAATAATGAGTGTTATTTGCTTGGGGGCTAAACAAATTAAACTTTTTTTATTTTTTTATTTTTATCTAGAATTGAGTCCATTCAATAAGATTTTGAAAAGTCAAAAAGGATTTTTGAGACGGTTTAAATAATTTTCTGGAAACTCTCTCTTCAATTTAGACGAGTTTTTGAAGGAAATTGATATTTCAGGAAGCAATTCAATGAAAAAACAGTTGTAGAAGTAGAATTTATACCAAACAGACCCTTAAAAAATTCGACGATACCGCAATGTTTGACCATTTACAATCTCCGAGTGATTAAAGGTAAAAAGATGAAGAATCTATACTCAAAAATTTGATTGATTACACTAAATAATTCAGCTTTCTTCAACTTAAGAGCAACCCAATAACATATATATAATCCAAAATAACATAGAATTAGGCTGTTTCCCAGTTGTGTAAAGATGCTTTAGCTTCTTGTCGGTTTGTGTGTGTGAACCTTTAGAAAAGATTTTTTACTGAAATTTTTAACCTTTGGAATTAAGTTTTCCACTGAATTATTAAAAAAAAAAAAAAGGGTACAAATAAAAATGCTAAAAAAAAAACATTTGACAAATAGGATAATCCTAAGTTCGTATTGCCTAGAGCCTAAGTTTTATATCCACTCAACTTTTTACTCTTATCCAGTTAATCCTAATGTTTATTTATGGTGGAGTTGGTGGAAACAAACTTCCTGCCATAATTTTATCCATCTCATTATCAATTTAGAATTGGGAGACAAAAATGAATTTTGGGACCGGGTTAGGACAGATATTTTCTACTTTGCAGGGGGGTGTCATGTCTCAAAATAAAATTTAGAGTGATGTTATACTTAATGAGTGACTACAGTAGTCACCCCACGTGACATTCTATTTTAACATGATTTTATAATTTAAAAAAAGAAAATAATCAAATGAATTTGTATATTCAAGCAAAATTATGTCTCACGTACTCGCTATGAATATTATTATTCTAAAAGTTATTTTAGTGAGGTGTTAACATTTTATTGGTGAGACAATCAAATTGGAACAATATATTTTATAATTCTTAGATAGTATAGAACATCCCTCCTCTCAAATGAAACATAAACCTAAGTCACTAATCTACTAAGATATTGCTCTTACCATTTAAGCTAGACTTGATCTCAGAGTCCTTTTATTCTTGTTTTCTTTTAAGGTTGTTGAGAAGCTTTGTTCCACAATGCATTTGATAAAAGTATAGACTATTTGATGGGCCATGAAACCCTTGAATTTGTAAATTGGGCCCATTTGTCATGGACCAAGATTTTTTTTGGGAAAATTACATTCATCTCTACTTTTGCCTTTCCATATCAAAAATTAAATTTAGGTTTATCCTTTCAAAAATTGGTATATGCTACATTCTACCCTACCTCATACCAAACCACACTATCACTTAATTCATTTCGCCCTTGTTGGGTCTCCATTATAATTTAATACATTTTTTCTCTCCTCATTTTAACCACATATTCCTCAATAAAAAAAATTATATGTAAATCCAAAAAATTTCCTTTTTTTAAACCATACATTTTTCAAAAAAATCACTACTCCAAAATACATTATCCCCAAAAACTCATTATAATAGATCTCGAATAGGGTCTTCCCAAATCCAGACCCCATCTCCTAGATCCACATCGTCGACGTCCACTACTGCCCATCGCTTGTCAGACACCCACTGTCAATGCCATCCCCCATTGCCCATTCTCCAATTTTGCATTTCATTCGAGCTTGAGTTCTTCTTTGCAATTAGAGAAATGATGGATAATGTAAGGTGTGATCTGAATGATGGCAATCCAAACTCTGAACATCGCAGTGTAGGTCTTGAGCTACTTCAACGCCTCACCTTGTCCAGCTTTCTCATGGAAATTTCGAGAAAACTCTTCGTCGTTGAAATCGAATTCGCCTCTAATTCTCTCGGATGTGTGCTATAAAGACAGATCTGTTTGGACGCCGCCTGTTGCGGGAGTTCTTGAGGCGATTTTGATGATTTTATTAGATTTCGAATCCGTCTATTGCTATCTATTTTAATTCTTGATTTGTAATCTAGTTTCATTCATATATTTTTGACAATCGGTAAAGTTATAATGATAGAAATGTAAAATACATATTTTTCCCTCCTTATTTTATGAACTTGTATGATTAATCAATGCCAAATTGTACTCATTACGTACATATTTTGATTTATGTGGCAATTCAATGGAAATGACATAATTTGGAAGAAATATGTGAAAAATGACCAAAATGAAAGGAAATGAAAGTTCAAGAACTAACGTGAAAATATACAAAAATATTTGGTTTAACCAAATGATGAAGATTTTAGAGTGTTAGAAGTCAATTGAATGAAGAAAGAAATCAAAGGGGTGAAATATCGTCAAAGTAGGATCACACATCAATTTCCAATAGAAAAGTGATGCATCGGATTTTCAGTCTCAATTTGAGACCCATTTTTTACATGGAAAAAGATCGAATTGAAAGATGGTATCTTAAGTAAAGTTGTATCCCGTTGAATTAGCTTTCCAACGCATTTTGAATCAGCTCAATTGAAAACCTGTGGAGAACGTTATGACTAAAATATTGAACGCTATTCAGAAACAAACCTGCACGCGAATGCAAATTCTCTCGCTCGTGCGCGGGCATGAATTTTACTTACCGAGCCTAAAACCAATGAATGGGGCGTGGGCAAGGAAATATGCAGCACGCGCGCGCACAGGCATTTTTTACAGACGAATCTTTAATTTCCGAATTTAAATCAACTACCTATGGAAACAACTATAAATACATATTTTAAAATCTTAGAACGGGGGGAGAACGTACAGAACGCTTCCAAACTCCATTCTTCATTATTTCTCTCTTAAATTCATGAATTGTAATTAAACTTTTATACTTGGTCGAAGGAAGTTAAAGTCTCGGAACCACATATTGTGAGATCTAAATAGTTTTTTTTATTATTTAATTCTTATTTTGCGTATTGAATATTCTTCTACACTTATTTTCATGATTGTTATGTTTAATTGCTAGGAGGCCTACTAATTTGTTATTCGTTACAATCTACCGCTAAGTTAAATATCAAATCCGTAATTGTTTGATTCATTTAACTTGTGAAACACTAGGATTTGATGATTTTCTGCGATAGAGGTTATTGAATTTTAAGAAGAATATTTAAATAGATTGAATGCAATCATTGTTGTTTGTGTTATCTAGTTCATCGATTTCTCTATTATGTAAAACTATTATTAAATTGAATTTTGAGCGCTGGTCTGGGGTTATTTAATAATTAGGGTTAATTAGAACGCTGGTTTCTAATTAACTAAAATTAAGGAGAAATAGGAATCAATTCCAACGATAAATATTCGAAATATGAATTGAATTATCCTTGCATCTGTGATCAATTTTGGATTTTCGACGGTAGATATGGACTTAGACCAAGGTTAGTCTTTTGCTTGTTTTCGTTAATTTAATTTTACTTGTTATTGATTAAGTTATTTACAATTGTTTACATACAAAAACCCCTCAATCATTGTACGAAGCATAAAATATTGAATTACACACTTTTCGTGGGATCGACCATTACTTTCACTACTACATTAGTTTTAGAGGTTAAGAAATTACTTTTGGGTGCCTGCGATAGCACACACCAAATTTTGGCGCCATTTCCGGGAAGTTGTGCTAATTTATTTTTGTACTTCTTTAGTTATTTGTTTCGTTTTTGAAAAAAAAAATCGTAATTTTCTTGGATTTTTAGGCTTTTGTCGTTTTTAGGAATTTTAGCATAGAATTTTATTTATTTTTCTTATTTTAGTTTTTTAACTTGTTTGTCATATTATTTTTAATTTACTTGATAATTTAAGGAACTTGATTGCAAATCTGGCTGTCAATTCTCAACAATTCGGAACTAGACTCGACATGCCATCGAAATATGTTAATGAGGTAAATGTCTCATCCATTGAACAACAACTTGCGAGTCTAACTAC
This sequence comes from Fraxinus americana, assembly GCA_035079005.1. NCBI lineage: Eukaryota > Viridiplantae > Streptophyta > Magnoliopsida > Lamiales > Oleaceae > Fraxinus > Fraxinus americana. The sequence goes on from CM068714.1 coordinate 9,880,658, forward strand.
TCTTATTTGTCGAATTGTTGCAGGTAATATGCAAACAGCCAAAGCTTGTGGAATTTGTTCATCGGTAGGCCATCCAACCGATATGTGCCCAACACTTCAAGAAGAACCCGTTGAATACGTAAATGCAGCAAGTGGTTTTCCTGGACAACCGCAGATGGATTATGATCCTTATTCAAACACGTACAACCAAGAATGGAGGGATCATCCAAATATTAGCTATGTGAATCGACAAGTGAATCGACCTATAAATCAAAATCGACAGAATTTCCAGCAATATAATCAGCCATACCCTCCTAGACAACAACAGGGCCTAATTTCTAACTCTGATATGTCTTTAGAAGATATTGTTAAATATCTGGCCACTAACACTTTATAATTTCAACATAAGAGAAGGGCTAGCATTCAATGTTTGGAGAAGCAGATAGGTCAAATGGCTAACGCGATCGGTAAGCTGGAGTCACAAAATTCGGGAAAATTGCCATCTTAAACAGTGGTGAATCCAAAAGAAAATGTGAGTGCAATCATGTTAAGGAGTGGTACAGAGGTTGAAGCCCCAGTGAAGATGGCCCCTGCATCATCCAAGGAAGAAAATGAGGAATATATCACAGTAGAAAATAGTGTTCCCAACGATACTGAGGTAACTAAGTGTAAGTTTCTACCTCTTTCTGATTATAAACATGTACCTCATTTTCCTCAAACTTTAGTAGGATCTAGGAAATATGAACGATATCATGATGAGCTGCATGAAATTTTCAGTAAATGCGAGGTCAATATTCAACTTTTAGATATTATTAAACAAGTGTCTCGTTATGCTAAATTTTTGAAACAATTGTGCACAAGGAAGAGGAAACAAAAATTGAAGGGGATTAAAAGGGTAAAAGTTGGAAAACAGGTATCTGCAATTATTCAAGAGAAACTTACAGTAAAGTGTACGGATCCAAGTATGTTCACTATCCCTTGCATGATAGGCGACACTAAGTTTGAAAAGGCCATGCTAGATTCAAGAGCATCTATTAATGTCATGCCATATTCTGTATACACTTCCTTAAAACTTGGACCTTTAAATAAAATTCGTGTGATAATTCAACTAGCTGATAAATCTAATGCCTATCCTAAGGGGGTAGTTGAGGATGTTCTCGTGAAAGTTAATGAGTTGATTTCCTGCTGATTTTTATGTGCTTGACATGAGTAATAGTAATCATACTACCCTTATCTTATTAGGAAGACCGTTGTTAAGGACATCCAAAACTAAAATGAATTTTAATAATGACATATTGATCATGGAATTTGATGATGATATCATTAAACTTAATATCTATGATTCCATGAAATATCCGTATAATAATAATAATCATGTTCATTTTATTGATGTGATTGATCAATTAGCACATGATGTTTTTGAATTCGATGCTAAAAAAGAATGGAAAGCTGTCAATTATGAGCATCTTGGGAAGGAAAATCAGAAGCTGGCTTTGAACACTGAGTTACGAGAAAATGTTGCAATATTGAACAATCTTCCAAAGTTACAACATTCAGGTAACAATTATTATTTTGTTTTACTAGTTTCTAATGAGAGGCCTCTACTTTCTGTTTTCCAGATTTCCATTCCGGTTCGAAGCCCCACCTCAGTCACTACAAGTATACATTTCATGGAAGTGGAGGCACACTGCCAGTTATCATTTCCAATGGACTTGGTGCACCACAAGGAAGATCGAAGCCAACCATGATAGACCCGGGCTAAACAAGGAAACATTAAGTCGAGCCAAAGACAATAAATAAAGGCGTTGCTTGGGAGGCAACCCAAGGGGAGTTCGTTCATTTATCTTTTTATTTTTGTTTTTTTCATTCATATTTTGGTTATCTTTGTCATTTTCTTTGCATTTCACCTTACATTTGGGACAATGTAACCTTTAAGTGGGGGAGGGGATTTAGATTGAGTTTAAATTTCAAAAATTTTGAAAATTTTTGCATACTTTTTCAAGAAGAGGAGTTGAGGTTAAATGATTTTTTGGTTGTGTATGCTATTTGTAAGAATTAATTAGGCTTTTGAAGAATTCACAACGTGATTGAATGAATAATCCTCCAACTTAGAGTTAATTATTTGAATTATTTTTTTTGAGGATGGTAGTAACTAAATTTTGAAGACAAAAAGTCGGTGAGATTTTGAGCCTTTAGACTTACACATCCATAACAGTCTCATTTTTTTTTCATGTGTGATATTCTTCCATGGTTTTGTTTCTCTAGAACTTGACTTGATTCTTTTCGAGATCACATTAACACATGCATGCATGAACATGATTATGGCCATCTTTTTTACATAAATTAGTTACATTAGCCAAATAGCCTACACTATAATTGAATTTTCCTTTGGTGAACCCCTTTGAGCATTATTACATTTTCTTTTTGTAAGCCGACGTTACAAGCTTTAAACAGGAAAAACAACGTCTTTACCCAAACCCTAAAGCTAGTGGAGTATTGTTCAATATCATGATATGTGTGAGTGTGCAAGGAAATAACTGTGGGGGTATCAAGATTTTTGGTAGTGCTATAATTGGTGAATTAGAGCAATATAATTGGTGAATTAGAACAAATTTTCTATGTCGATTCATGAAGTTCCATTGTTGGAGTAACATTTGGAGTTTATATATTGAAAAAAAATGAATGATAGAAGAGAAAGAAAAAAAAAGAAATTAAGTGATGAAAGAGAGTGATTATAATGTTACAAAATATTTATATTCATAACTCTTCTTACATCTCAAGAAAGAGTTCGGCTTATGTGGGATAGATACGAAGTGAAGAAGCTACCATGTGCAGTGATTGGTTTTACATGTCTTATATATATATATTTGAGTTAAGTCTATTCATCTTTACTCCACTAGTTTCGATGGTTATTGAGTCACATACCCAAATATTTCTCACCTTGACCCCAAGCCACGTTACAACCCTTGAAAAGTCTTTATAATTCTTGCTAAGCATGTGGCATAAGTGGTGGCGAATGAGAACATATGCAAATATATGGTAGAGCATCTCCATTGAAATGAATTTGAGCGAAACACTTACTTTTAAACACATGAGAGTTGAGTGCTTATGTCCATGAGGATCTACATGTTTAGTTTACTCCATCTTCATATGAAAATGTCTGTCAATTGATTATGAGTTGTGTGGGAATGTTTATTCATGATATCTTATGTGTTCTGAAAATGTTTGATGATTCTATGTTTATGACATTACGACCTTGGTGTTTTTGAGAAATTAAATTTGAATTTTGTCTGAGGACGGGCAAAACCTAAGTGTGGGGGAATTTAATAGAAATGTAAAATGCATATTTTCCCTCCTTATTTTATGTGCTCATATGATTAATTAATACCAAAATGTACTCATTACGTACATATTTTGATTTAGGTGGCAATTCAATGGAGATGACATAATTTGGAAGAAATATGTGAAAAGGATCAAAGTGAAACGAAATGAAAGTTCAAGGACTAACGTTAAAATACACAAAAGTTGTGTCGAACCAAATGATGAAGATTTGAGAATGTTAGAAGTCAATTGAATGAAGAAAGAAGTCAAAGGGGTGAAATATCGTCAAAGTAGGATTACACATCAATTTCCAATCGAAAAGTGATGCATCGGATTTTCAGTCTCAGTTTGAGACTCATTTTTGACATGGAAAATGATCGAATTGGAAGATAGTATCTGAAGTAAAGTTGTATCCCTTTTAGTTAGCTTTCCAACTCATTTTGAATAAGCTCAATCTGATACCTGTGTAGAAAGTAATGACCAAAATACCGAACGCTGTTCAGAGACAAACCTACGCGCACACAGGCAAATTCTCTCGCGCGCGTGCACGGGCATGAATTTTACTTACCGAGCCTAAAATCAATGAACTGCACGCGGGCAAGAAAATATGCGATGCGCACGCACAAGCATTTTTCACAAACGAATCTCCAGTTTTCGAATTTAAGTCAACTACATATGGAAACAACTATAAATACATATTTTAAAACCTTAGAACGGGGGGAGAACGTACAGAACGCCTCCAAACTCCATTCTTTATTATTTCTCTCTTAGATTCATGAATTATAACTAAACTTTTTTGCGATAAAGGTTAATAATATTCATGATTTGATGATTTTCTGCGATAGAGGTTATTGAATCTTAAGAAGAATATTTAAATAGATTGAATGCAACCGCTGGTGTTTGTGTTATCTAGTTCATCGATTTCTCTATTGTGTAAAACTGTTATTAAATTGAATCTTGAGCGTTGGTCTGCGGTTATTTAATAATTAGGGTTAATTAGAACGTAGGAATCAATTCCAACGATGAATGAATATTCGAAATATGAATTGAATTATCCATGCATCTGTGATCAATTGTGGATTTCCGACGATGGATGTGGACTTAGACCAAGGTTAGTCTTTTGATTGTTTTCATTAATTTAATTTTTATTGTTATTGATTAAATTATTTACAATTGTTTGCATACAAAAACCCCTCAATCATTGTATGAAGTATAAAATATTGAATTACACACTTTTCGTGGGATCGACCCTTACTTCCACTACTATATTAATTTTAGAGGTTAAGGTATTACTTTTGGGTGCCTGGGACAGCACACACCATATAATATATAATTTTTTTAAGACAGATTAAATATATCTTAATCACGACCCGAATCTATTGGTAACCCGAATTTGAATTATTAGAATGTATTAAATTTTAGATTATCTATATGATTGTATATGTGATAAATATTATTCATAACATTTATTGCACTGTGCACATGTGTTAAATCATAAAATGCCTTTGAATCATAAATCATTTATATATATATATATATATATATATATATCAAAAATTTAATTACATCTAGATTTTCGATAAATAGATACATCAGATAAGTATCAACAAAATCTAGATATCTACTATCTACTCTCCCCCTATCAAAAAATATGTACTACTGCCTACATATCTACTCCCCATTTTTGTCCCACAATGACAAGGGGTAAGCTTAGAACTAGGAAGCACCAGCAGTATCATCAGCATCGTCGGAGTTTGTCCTCTCCTCAGATGCAGTATCATCCCAGTGGCGACGAATCCACTGAAGCCCTCGCTGAACATATCCAACAGCACTCCGAAGCGTAGCAAACTCGGTAGTGTGTCGATCTACTATGGCACGCAGCTGGGTAATCTCTGCCATCAGACGAGCCTGCTGCTCGATGAGTACTGTCATCTGACCCAAAAGAGCGACTGTGGGTCGATAGGAGCTAAAGCAGAGGGTGCAGACGTAGGAGGAGGAGAAGGAACTAACTCGGACGGAGGAGGAGTCGAAGCAGAAGTAGATGGGATTCGGAAGGCGGGGGAATAGACCAAAAAGAAAGGAAATCAGAAAGATCAAAAGAAATGAGGTTATCAATCGGATCAGCCGGCACAGTTGGGTTAGCTGGCTGTACTGGCTCAGAAGAAGCATGAGACCTACTTTGAGCGATGGTAGTATGGCCAATCGGCCTAGAAACCCGCCTCGGACCCCACTCGGGAAAATTGACTCCTAAGGTTGTAAGCAAACGATAAACCAAACAAGCATAGTGCAGCCCAACCCTCGTCCCCGTGGTGGGGAAAGCCCTCAAAATCTGCTGGCAAATGAATGAAGACAAGTCATTGGAATTGTCATGCAGCAGGGCATAATGAAAAGGAGTTTTCTCCATTGGTAATGAAGAAGTGTAGGAAACAGGTCAAAGATTCGTGCACACAATGCGCAACAGAATTTGGCGCTCGATCGGGAGAGAACCAGTGCCAATCACACTTGGACTTTCCTTCGACGGTGTGTTAAACACCGTCGAACGGACTAACGAGTCTGCCGGAAGTGAAGAAGGAGTAAGATAGGGAAACGGGGGGTGGACGACCCGAGGAATATGAATAAGACTCGAAATAACGTCATGAGTGATCCTAATCGTCCTACCCCGAATGAATACCCTAAAAGAAGACTCTCTAACATCATAAATGTTAGTATAGAACTCCTGAACTAATAGACTCGGTGGAGGGACTAACGCGGCCAACAAAGGTTCCCAGCCCCGAGATGTGAAAATAGCGGCGAGGTTGGGGGATTGGTTAGACAGAATGACCTCGCGCTTGAAAAGAACGGGACACAAAGAGAACTGTGACCCAAATACGTCTTGGGCGACAGCGAAGATAAACCTAGTCCTACTATAAGAAGTGGGGGAACTAGGAGTGGAAGCGGCTGTGTGTGCTGTCTTAGGCGGCACTGAAATAGTTGAATTAAAAAACATTAAAACCTCAATATACGATAAACTAAACCATGATATGCATGGTATGCATGACCGCACGCAAAATGAGGTAGACATGATAACATGCAACGTGCCCTAACATGAATGCATGACGACATGCAGTGATGCCTAGACGTAAGTGACGTGATGTCATGACGAAGTGACGTGACGTCGTGACGTCACAGTGCGATGCTAAACCAAGCACAACCAACACAAAAGGACTCCCCCAATCAAAAACTTGACATCAACAAACGACCACATATCCTAAACTCAAACACCCAAGTTCGATCAACCAACGAACAACCTCGACTTGAAACAAAATTTTACTCCAAAACAAACATCCCAACATTCACAACTCCAATCACCACTCACCAACACCACATTCAACAGACAAACACATCAAATTAACTCAATGAGCTTCAATGCACAATGAATCACGCCAAAAACATTCAAGAACCTCAATGTGAGTTGCAAAATCATGCAAAATTGATGATAATCTATCACGTGGTCCTAAACATGTCATGCAATGTCAAACATACACTCAATAATGGCTAAACAATGCAAAAATTCAACAAAAATCGCAAAAATAGCGAAAAACCACAAATATCGACATTTACCGTTGAATATTGATGTTTGAATGAAATACCATGTTCAATGAAGGATTAGGAGTGTTAATTGAGTGGGCAAAGCACCAATTTTGTGTAGGATAGCAAAAATATGCAGAAATCAAGTGAAGAAATTAGGAAAATGCGTGAAACCCCTGAAAAAATGACATTATAGTGCAAAAACGCGGTCTGTCGCTCGAGCGTGTTCCAGCGATAAGCTGGCGACATGTCAAATGATAGAAATAGGACTAAAAATTCAAAAATTAAAAAAAATAACATTTTTTATTTTTTTATTTTTAATAACACAAAAATTAAGCTCACGACATCTCGGTAAGTAAAATCATGTATGCAATCACAAGTCGAGCATTATCAATAAAGACTTTCCCACGTACTCAGTTAAGTTCAAATAGAGTAAAGTGTATAAATGACTCATGAGTCTACAGTGCCACTATTCTCTCGTGAAAATGACTCCAAACCTTAAATTTGCGAGAAATGACATGCGAACATCACTGTTAAATAAGTATGATCCCTACTTATGAAAATCAAACCCAAATGAAACTTTAGGATCTGTAACCAAGCTCAACAATATGATAAGTTTTCTTTTCTCCTCCTGAATTTGAGCATAATTTTTTTTTCATCAATAACATCTTATGTGCAGACTCTTGTTCATTAAGCGACTAAATTGACCCCTATAACGAGTTTTAGGCCGGTTAACCCAAGTCAGAAGACCATAGGCACCAGGTTACGAAAAATTCCTCAGGCTTAATTACTCGAGTCAAATAGGCTCCGAACAAAAGTATAAGATGAACCAAATAGGTATACACATTTTTTTCATTCCTATATATATATTTTTTAAAACAATGCAACAATGCAGGGAGACTATTACGAGCTAAGGTCATCTAAATGTAGGTCAATTCATGTTCGAAGTCACCCTACTAATACGTGACAGCCATCCTAAATCTCACACACGCTGTCAAAACTCACTCACAAGATCATAACGTGTGCAGTGCAGAAGATTACATGACGACACATATACGCAATGCTCCACATTAAGCTGAACCAAACAATGGAAATAATAGTGTAAAACAGATAAATGCTTACTTGGCCACACATGCTGCATTTAAAATAATCACGACGTGTCGTTGGCCAAAAAATATTTTTGTATTTTTTCATGTTTCAAATTTTTTGTTTTGTTTTGGAAACCAATGCTAAAAACAAATAAATCCACAAAAATAAAAACAACAGAGAATACCATGAAAATAAATGGGATGCATGCATGAATGAATGGACACAATGAACTGCACATGCATGCACCTAAATGTAGAAGTTAATTGAGTTAACCAAGTCATCATCTCAGTTAAATGGCTAACTTGATTGGCAAGAACGTTAACCTTGCTAGTGAAATCATGATTCTTTCTTCTAGTCACACGGTAACAACACCTAGGTCTAGTGTGTCCCAGTGCACCACAGTGGTGGCAAGTGAGAATGAACCTAGGTTCAAACCTGCTCGATGGTTGTTGCCGAAATGTAGGACGACTGACCCTACGCTGTATGGTAGGTCTCGATCCTATGGCATGCTTATCTTCGGGTTTAGGATAAGCAATCTCACGAGATTTGTTAGTAACAGGAACGAACGTGGTCTTGGATGTACTAGCAGTCGTATCATGGTTATCAACATAACCCAAACCATGTCTATTTCCAGTAGGCTTGTTAATCCCAAGTAGATTGTCCAGCTTCTGCGAGCCACTCATAAACGATTGAAGTTGAGCATTAGATTTATCAAGATCAATAGTTAATGATTTAACTTTAATTTCCAAGATTTCATTAACCAGCTTCAACTCACTCAATTTTCTAGTCGAGTCTTGAAGGTCACTTAACAGTTTTTTCACGTTCAAGTTCAAGCTCATTCACATTTTTCAAGACAACTTTATTGACCCTCTTAATTTTGAGACTCTCCTCAAACAATTCACGATAAGACTCGTGAATGTCCGTATCATCATCACACTCTTCTTCAGTCTGTTCACACTCATTCTCCATTTCAACCTTCTCAATTTCACGGTCAAGTTCGATTGTAGCAATTGAGGTGAAGGCCATGAATTTTTTATCATCCTTACCACCAGATGTCTCATTCTGAGAACTAGTCTCTGACTCCTCATCACTTATGGTCACAGCTAAAGCATTACGACATTCTGTACCCAAACTCCTCTTCAAATTAGGGCATTCACTCCTAATGTGACCATACCCCTTGCACTCATGGCATTAGACAGAATGAGATTTCTTAACGGGAGTCCTAGAGGTGTTTTTCTCACGCCTACCTCTCGAGAATTTACTAGGGACTTCACTATTTTGCTCCGAGGCATTCTTCTATTCCTCATCACCTTCTGGAATTTTTAACGAAATAAGCAATTTCGTCGTCCCTAAGGGTCTCCATATCAGTGGACTCGCTCTCCTCTTTTCTAATGGTGTTCATGGCGATGGATTTAACCTTCTTAGGTTGAGAAACAATGAGTTCACCTCAATTGCAACGATAGAAGAGAGCAATGATCTAGATGCGGTTAAGATTGACCTGATCCTACGAGTTCTTCAATCTTAACCGCATCTAGATCATTGCTCTCTTCTATCGTAGTAACCTTAGGTTTAAACCTCTCGGGTAGGGATCTAAGAACTTTTCTAACGATTTTTGTCTCGGGGATCCTTTCACCTAAGTTAAAGCTAGAGTTAGCTATATCATTCAGTTTTGCATAGAATTCATTGAACGATTCATCGTCCTTCATTCTAATCTCATGCTAATCCAAATACGTTTATCCAAAGATTTAAGGAATGTTCTCATTCGAACTTTCCAATAGGCATAGTTAGGGCTGGGCAAAATGTCCGAACCGAACTGAACCGAATCGAGCGGGTTTTCTTAACTTAAAAACCCGAAGAACCGAGAACCGAAGAACCAAAAAATTTTGGTTCGGTTCTCGGTTCTAGACCTAGAACCGAAGAATCGAATAAGAACCGAATTTTTTTTGATAAATCAATTTATTTTATTTTTTCTAAACAAATTAACAATTTTTTGTTTTAACTATTTGATATATATATATATATATATGTGTGTGTGTGTGTGTGTGTGTGTGTGTGTGTGTGTGTGTGTGTGTGTGTATATATATATTCCTTAACCTAACACGGGTTTAATTTTGGGCTAGTTTGTAGTTTTGTTTTTATTTCCTATTGGACTTAGTTTAGATTGGGTTTGATTTCAGTCTTGGGCTAGGCTTTAGTTGATATTTTAGCCATTTATGGTTGGGTTTAGGGTTTAGTTGTTAAGATCGAACTTCGTATTTGTATCTACTTCTTGTTATTAAGCCCCTGTTTGGCCAGCATTCTTGTGAAGAAAAAATGAAGAATTGGACCATTTTTTTCAAATTAGTGGGCCCCTCCCTCTCACAAGTTGGTCAAATATTTCGGCTGGCCCCATGTCTAACGGTAAGAAAATTTCTAGAAATAGGAAAAAAATGCCCTCCAAACAGGGGCTAATATTAGTATCTACTTTCAGGTGTATTTATGTAGTATTATTTTAAATATTAAAAAATTTAATTATAGTACAGAACCGAACCGAACGGTTCCAAAATTATATTTGGAACCGACGGTTCCATTTACTAAAGAACCGAAAAAAACCGAACCGAACCGACCCGCGCCCACCCCTAGGCATAGTTGCTTCCGTCGAAAAATGGAGGCACAGATAATGACTGACTCATCTAGATGTAATAAAGGGTCAGGAACTGAATTAAGGCTTTGATACCAATTGAAAGTTACGCAGTTCGACCCTGACAATACCTAGAGGGGGGTGAATAAATATATTATGCGGAATTAAAAATATTTTACGAATTGAATAGCAAAAAGTCACTTTTTAATTCTTCTCTAGATGATTAAACATGCAAATCATTTTAGTCCTATGTTTGAATACCACAATTTATATGATCAATCAACAAACAATAACGAAAGCAATAAATCAAAACCAGAATGATCACGGAAAAACCCAACTGTGAAAGAAATCCAGGCACTTTGAACAACTTACAGTCTATCAGACTAGACGACCCGTACTATCTGATCACTCGACTGCACTCCCTACAGCTCTCCTTGGATCCCGTGCTCCCCTGCACCAATCCTTAGCTATTGTTGCCAAAACTATCCATGGAATCTGCTACCCTGCACACTCCTAGTCTCGTAGAATCGTCTATTTCTCGTGGATCAACGAAGAACATCGCTTTCTTCACAGACTGAAACTTTAGTCAAACTCCCTCGATCTTCAGAACTCTAATCAAATGTAGAAGGAAAGATGTTTGGTATTTGGATTATAGAAACGATATTTTTCTCACCAAAACAATCAAAGTGGATGAAGGTTAAAAGAAGTAATTGAATCAATCTCTCACAGATGTAGCTCTATCAATGTTCAATCTCACAAATTTTCATATAGAAGTGTTTTGGTATATATGGTGGGTTAGAAAAAACGAATGGGCCAGGGAAAAAACATTTAGAACGCGAAATAAAAAATTTCAAAATAAACATGTCGCTCGAGCGAGAGCTCAGCGACAGTCGAGCGATAGATTGTCGCTCGAGCGAAGTGGGGGCGACAGTCTAACAACAATGTTTCTATTTTTTTAGCACGAGCCAAACATTGGCAACAGTCTAGCGAAAATCTGCGCATTTTCCTCTTTTTGTCATTCTCGAACCCTAAACCTAATAACCTTATTTTCAACTATTTGTACATTACTCATTGACTTTTTAAATATAGTACAATTCATTCCTTTTGTTTACAGAATCGCCAATTACAAAATATTGAAAACCTAACAATCTTCACCCAATACAAAAAGGGATCTAGCCTAACATATTAATATATAAATTATAAGAAAAATAATAGAAAAATATCATTCGGATCATGAAATAATTTGCAAAGATTTTATTTTTCAAGTACACGGTTGAATTCTTTAAAATGTTGATGTAATTGACATTCAATTACTTGCTAAGGCTTGGTCTCCTCTATCAAAATATAGCAATTGACTCCTTATTCTTGATGAATTTGATGATATTATTATGTATGAAGAGGCAAGAGAGAGTTTTTTTGAATGTCTTGCCCAAGTTTGATATTTATAGAAGTCCAAAAATCAAGCCAAAATCTTATAAGAATTTAAATCCAATTAAAATTCTGATTAGAATAGAAATTACACATTAGGTCCCCCCTTTTTACACTGCGCCCACCGCATCCAGCTTCGGCTCTAGGGTTGGAAAAACAATGGTCTCATGCGCGATTCTAAATTGGTCCCCTCGAGCACGCCGATTTAGGCGGTGTCATCCCTGAGCAGTTTTAATATTTTGATCATAACTTTCTCTACTGATATCCAATTGAGGGGATTCAAAATTCTTTAGAAAGATAACTCAAAAGACTACAATTATTCTATAAATACAAATTTTCTAATTCGAACGTTTGCTATCCAAAATTCAGAGCATAACTTCTTCTATGGGAAATTGATTTGTGAGAATACTTAAACTATATTTCACTCATTTAACCTCCAATTGATCATATGTGATATTCAATCATCATTTTATGGTCCGAATCAACTATTGAATGTTTACACTTTGGTCCTCAAACTTTGGATTTCTTTCTTCTTTTTTTGCCTTTTTCGTTCCTTTCTTTTAATTCCATCAATTTTCACTGAGTTCAACCTAACAAACATAATTGACACGTAATTAATCTATAACGCATCTAAATTATTAACAAATACTCTAATTTAATGGACTAGATCATCTTCCTTTTGGCTTTGGCTTTCATATTGAATGGGTTGATGCGGTAGTGATTGAAGTGGGTTGTTGCCGATAGCGGATATGGGTTGCTGGAGGTATTTGAAAATGGGGGAGAGGGGTGATGTGGGAAGAATGACCAATGATGGTGTGGTAAATTGGAGGTGGAGGTGGAGGTGGAGGTGGAGGTGGATTTGAGGTGCAAGAGGTGGTGGTGAGAAGTTGTGAATTTGAAGTGGCGATGGTGCTGACAATGGTGGAATAGAGTTGTGATCAGTTAATTGAGTAATTTGTGACTAATAAATATTTTGTGACCTATTAAATGTGTGATTTGTGACTAACTTATGGGGTCATGACCCACAAAATGTGTTTTTGTGATTGTAACATTGTATGATTTGTGACTAAATTACGGGATTGTGACCCATAAAATGTGTTTTTGTGATTATAACCTTGTGTGATTTGTGACTAATAATCGTGACCACAAATTGTGTGATTATTGTGATCATGATCTATTTGATTAATTATAGGTGACAAAATGTGACCATCTGATTTTTTGAAAAAAATCATCAGAAAAAAATCATCAAATTTCTTAAATTGAAAAGTGCATCTTGAAAGTATGCTAATTATGTATTTTTTATTTTTTTATTTTTTTCATACAACCAATTGTCAACTCCAGTTGTAGCTCACTGATAGGCAGGGAGGGGGGGGGGGTGGTGGAGGTGAAAGAGGCGCGTTTCGAACTTCTTGGAATTTTTTTCAGGTTTGAATAAATTTGAAAGTTTAATGGTTCAAATAAAGTTTTTAAGAAGTTGATGGACTCAAAAGGTAATTTAGAATTGATTTGGGCCTCGATTAAATGATCCATCAAGATGATTGGATAAATTATTTTCAGAAATTATAATGTCCATGTTCTTTTTGTCAGTTTCCACTCTTGTTTTGGGTAATCCGCAATAGTTACTTGTCGAGTCCTCATAGCAATCTCAAACGAAGAGGGAGCAAATATTGCTTTTAAGAAAGCGTGTTCCATAGGCGCTTCAAGCCTTCTTTATACAATCCGGTTAGCTTGTTTGAGTTTCACTCTTCAATTTTGAGTTGGTAGTTTGTCTCCTACCTTCTCCAAATATTTCCAAGCATTGCAGATGATGAGAATGAGGAGCAGCAGCAGAAAACTAGGTACTGAAGGAAGCTTGCCATTTCATTGCATTGTCTATTCTGCTTGAACAACTTTCTCGGTATACAGTAGGTAGCCTATTGTCACTTTGTTGGCATTGTCCCTGTTTGGTGTTTATACTTCACAAATATGGGATACAAAGAACATTAAGGGCCGTTTGACATGAATTTTGCTTTTACTTTTGATTTCGATTTTGCTTTTGCAACCTGTAAAAGAATTTTTGAAGAAAGTTAACTTAATTTTTGTTTGAAAACTAATTTTTAAATGCACTTCTCATTCTGAAAGTGTTTTTAGAAGAAGTCATTTTAGTCTAACTTCTTCTAAAAGTTCTTCTAAATACCAAAAGCATTAAAATTAGCCAAACTGACCCTCTAAAGTAGTCGTGAGGCTAGTAAGCAACTATCAGATTATCTCATAGTTGCTTGAGTTTCTCAGCTATGGTTCTCATAACAAGACATCACCTAAATAATAATCCATCTTGAAACATGACTCATTTTGCTTCTCTTATAAGGGTGTTAAAGGAAAAAACTGTGAAAAATCAACAAAGAAAATCCAATGTAAGCACAACATCAACTATCAGATACTACCACGGCTATGTTTCTCAGAACACAATATCATCTAAAGAGTGATCCAGTGCCAGACATGAATAAAAGATATCTAATTCTGCAAACCTCACAGGGCCCTGTTTATGTCTTCCTTCGCAGATGCACGTGTTGGTTATCGACTCAATCAACAAATCCAGTTTCTGAAGATTTATTCTCTTACAGTAAATTTGATCGTCTGATTAGTTTTAGGCATCTGGATTGGATTGGAAGTAGGCCTCCATAGCCTTAGCCTTTCTTTGCCATTCTTGAGTTTGTCCTCAGTAATCTAAACATCACCCTTGGTATCGTAAATCGCCCTTTCTTACAGATGTACCCTCCATTGGCCCTTTGTACAATTTTGATCTGGTAAGTGATCGACTCAACAACATAAAAGCATTCCCTTCAACAAGCTATGGTTCAAATTTTACTTTGTACCTCATCCTTTCTATTCCCCTCTTAACAAACAATCTAGATAAATTGAGAAATACTTCATCAAGATGGAGACTTTGCACTTCAAATGAATCCTTGCGGTGTGAACCAAATCCAATAATCTAAACAATACAATAGCCCTTACAACCTTTACAACATCACAGTCAAAATTAAACATGGCCAAGGCAGAAACCCACGAAAATACACCTTTCAAAAGAGCCGAAAATGATAGAAAATTCATCAAATTGCTTGCATATTCACACATTCATAAAAGCAAGAAGATATTCATGAAATGAACTAATAAAAGTCAAGATCCCTAATAAAGGTCAAGATCCTGAACATCAAATTTCATTAAACTGAATTTAAAACATTCATATTTACATTGATTTTTCAGATAGACTTCTAAACCAGTACTAATAAAGAAAGAAACCCAATATTTTCAGTCAATTCTTTCACCAACCTTTACAAATCTACTGGATGAAGCTGTGCTGCACACCAAGGCCATGTTTGCCATAAACAGCACCGGGCCTGTTATAGAAATAAGGACCCCTTTTGGATTTGTTAACCCTAGAACCACCTCTCTTCCCCATTTTCCTAATCCTCTGCCTCCCGAACCTGTCCTTCAGCATCCAAGGCACCAACTCATCATCCAATCCAAATCCATCTTCATCGTCCATGTCTTCGTCTTCATCAACAACTTCCTCTTGATTATGACCATCATAGCAAACATCAGCGGTGGTCAACGTCAATTGGGGTGGTGAGACTGACAGAGACTCCAAGGAAATGACGACACCAGGCGATTCACTTCCTTCTTCTTGTTCCTCCTCCTCCTCCTTCCCGATCTTTGACGTCATTTCGTCGTCTATCGAGGAGCAGAAGTCTTCTTGTTCACCATCTTCTGATAAAGATGTGTCCACGAATTCCCACGAGGACAGGTCATCAACGACGTCGTACGCTTCTTCTTCTTCAACGGAAGAAAAGGAACCCGTGTTGGATCCATTGTTTTTCACCATGATTGTTGCGGTTTTTCTCAACATTTTCCACATTTTCATTTGAATTGGATTTGTTCTTCTCTCTCCTTTCTTCTGGGATTTGTTTTGGAGAGGCGTTACCTTAATAATATTATCACACCGTATATGTGGTTTTCTTATTATTTTTTTAATTGAAACAAAAACTAGGAAAATACTTGGCCATTGGACCACGTGTGGGAAAGTGAAATTCTATTGGTTAGCTTTGCGTGGCAATGTTAGCGTGTTAACCTTTTTTTTATTCTTTCTACTTTTTTTTTTCTTTATTTACTTTAGAGGAAAAACAAAAGGAAACTTTCCAAACTAGCCTTCCTGCAACAACCAATTTGAAAACAATCATGTTATATTTTACATTATTTTTTACATCATTATTTACACTGTGCCATGTCATAATACATTATCAAACAGTTTTTTTAAAAAAAAATTCCAACTCACAAATTTTTTAAAAATAAAGGGAATGAATGTACATTTATTATTATTGATTTGAAAAGTATATTTTTTTAAAAAAGAAAAAAATATATTTGGAAGCATAAAGTGAGTTGGACCGTCCTATCAATGAGGGTGACTTATTTCGTACAACTAGCACAAGTCGTGTCACAAATCAATTCTCTCAAAAGCGTGTAACATTATTGACCACTGCACCACCCGTACACAAATCCACCAAAATAGACCCAACAAGGGGGTGAATGGTTTTTTTTCAATATTTTCCCCACATGGAGCCCACCCCACGTGAGTATCTGTAATTTTTTTTTCTGTATGAGAAAAAATTTTATTAGCGAACCAATTGCTATTCTTCTTACAATTCTTAGTTTAAATTTGTCAAACGAAGCCCACGATCACGAAAGGCCAAATTATTCTTCTTTGTTAACATTTTAATCTTTATATTTCTTCAGACAAAAAATGTCAATCCCAAATTCAAAACAAAAAGGTTACAGTATACTGATGACCGTCAGTGTTTGTTAAAACAAATTATTGCACACTCAACTGTATCATAGGTTGATTAGATAATAGAAAATGGCTAATAGTATTGTTGAAATGGATAACACAAAGCAAGCAAAACACTGTTCAAACCACGTTGTTCTGTACACATTATACAGGTTCGAATGAAGCATCACAATGGGGTGCTAATGTATTTGAGATGCAAAGCATCGCGCCTTTACCATGTTCTCCATTTTCCTCCCTTTTCCAGGGTCCTTTTATTTTACAATTACTCAGGGAGAAATATAAAGAAAGCACAGTGATATAACAGTAAATGAAAGAATTACACCTCCCATTTTGACGAAAATAACTAGCAGATGAACAATTACAACCTGCAGCAGAAGGGAGAAAGATCAGGAAAAAATTTTGTTAGTGTCACAAAGGTTTAGCTAAAAATCAAATTTTTAGCAAATTTTAATTTTAATTTTAATAAAAAATTGATGTAATATGTAATTAAAAAATTGTGGATTATAAAAAGCTCATGTTTGACACACGTTCTTTCAAAAACTCATTTTCAACCACACATTCTTTAATAAAATAGTATTTTCATCACGTCAATACCATCATATCATTATTTAATATATATTATTTCCTCAATAATATACATGAAACACACCCTTTATGTATTAAAAATGAATTTTAAAAAATAAGAGTCAAAAAAGAATTATACTAATCAAATCACTTCAATTCCGGCTATTATATTTAGTTGAAACTAAACCCCCAATTCAATGGCCATTATTTTGAAAAAATAAAAGTTTTAAAAAGTGATTTTTTTAAAGAATTTAGGGTTAAAAAATATGAAAAATTTTGGGTGTAAATGCAAAATATTTTATTATGTAAATGTAAAGTTAAAAATAAGTATGTGAATTAAAGAATTCTGAAATAATTGTTGTCAAAGAAGGGTTAAAATTGATTTTAATCATATATTAATGTGTTTGAGCCACATTATTTTGGAAGAATGTATTTTGAAATAATAGATTGATGGAAAATGTGATTGAAAAATAAGGAAAAATTATTTATGTGATAAAAAAATTTATTTTTATTAAAGAACGTGTAATTGAAAACGAATAAAAGAATGAAAATGAAAATGAAAATTTTAATGTGACTCAAACAAGTAGTTCAAATAATTGTGGTTACACAGATGACATAAAGCAGAATATCAGGAGATTTGACATAAACAGCTATTATTCACATGTTGGGGAAAAGGATAAACCTACTTTGTCAGGAGATTGGACAAAAGTTTGACATAATTGTACGTGGTAGTATGTGATTGAATAAAAAAGCAAATCGTGCTTTAAACTGTCCAACTATAGAATGCCACATGGCATTATATTAACATTTCACATGCTGGGTAAGGGAAAAGGATAAAACCACTTTGTCAGAAAAATTTGATAAAAAGCTTGACATAATTACATGTAAGTATGTAACAAAAGATAATTGAATGGAAAAGTTGACCGTGTTTTGCACTATCCAATTATGGAATATCACATGACACTGAAAAATTTTATGTCAATCTTGACGTTCATGTAGTATGATCTACAGGTGTCAAGACGGACGGGCCGGCCATGACCCGTAAAAACCGGCCCGTGAAAACCGGGACCGCGGGCTGACCCGTGACCCGTGCGGACGGTTCACGGGACAAGGAGGTGTAACCCGCGGGCTTCGCGGATTGCACCCCCACGGGCCGCGGTTAACCCGCGACCCGTAAAAAAAAATTGAAAAAAAAAAAATAAAACAAAAATTAAAAAAAAGGGGGGGGAGAGAGCTAAACAAAAAAAATTCAAAAAATAAAAATTCAAAAAAAAGCGTAGCCTGCTGCATGGTCAATTTTTTTTTTAAAATTTTAACTAATGGTAATATAAATTTTGTAACAGTAATATCATCCCCTTCATCGATAAATTCTAATTTATTCTTACATTTATTTTTACAATACCCTCTCATTAGTTATTATACATTTATACTTCATAGTTCATACTTGTTACTACCTTACTAAAATTACAATTATTCAATTGCAAATATCATCATCATCTTGATTATATTTCTTTCTTCTCGGTTCTCACTAGTCACTACTAAATTTTTTAATCCTACTATATTATGGATTCTCCCGATTCTTCTTCTCAAAATCCTATTTTCAATGATAGTTGCTCTCCATGAGTCAAACCGGAAAAATTCTATATTTTTATAATTTTATTTATACAATCATACGGGTCAAACCGGAACGAACCGCGACCCGTGACCCGCATGGGCTCGACCCGGATGGATCAGCGGGCGGGCCGGGTTGTAGTCCAAAATTGTGGGCCGACCCGTAATCGGCCCGGAACCCGCAGCGGGCGGGCTTTTTTTCACGCGGGCCGTTACCGGGCTCACATGTTGTACATTGCTAAAAGCAACGAACCAGTAATAGAATTTTTTATTTTTTTGTTTTTTTTTTTGGGGAGCGGTGGGGTGGGGGGAGGGGGGGTGGAAGGGGACAGTCTTTACCTTTTTCGAGGGTAAGAAGTGCAAAGTCAAGTAAAGGCAAAAATCCTATCTGCAATGTTTGTGCGGCAAATAGGACATTCAGAACAGGCAAGCGAACAAGATTTACATACTGCCAAGGTAGAAACCAATGTTAGAGTTGCTGCACTGACGATCATAAAGTTAGCATCAGGAAAATGACTTACAGCAAAAATGACGACAGGGAAGTAGCATTGCAGCTGTGGCCGACTCAAAACATACTTTACAGACATGAGAATTTGCATCTACATTCCCATTGTGCTTAAGTTCTTTCTCCTTCATTTCTTGCATTCTAGCCTGAAGTAGTTAATAAGGAAAACAATAAAACCATAATGTTGTTATAATGTACAATAAGCCGATGAGAGATACATACATAATGATGAATTGCTCTAGGCACATAAGATAAGAGAGGTTAATTCCTGTCAAATAGATTTCTTGAGTATATGACAGGAAACAACTTAGTATGGGTCTAACTTATTGATGTGTTCCTCAAATTTATTTGAATCCATTTGATTGTTTTTGCGGACAAAGCCATTGCTCAAAAATACTAAAAATGCTTATATTTCTCCTTTGCTTAGTTTATTGCAAACAGGCAAAGGAGACAGTACTATCTACGTACTTAATTTAGTAAAATCTGATACCATCAAACAGGCACTCGATAATTGAGATTTAAGACTTAAGAGTGGTGCTAGAAAAAATGGCCTCAAGTTGATAGAGCAACAAAGAACCCAGAAAGTCTTAAAATGAACACAAACATAGGTGAACGGCGAGTCAAAGTACATGCATAAACATGAAAATGCAATTTTAAAGGAGAGAATTTTACCTTCAGGCGTAGAACAAGTGGTTCTTTAGAAATGTCAGAAGCTTGTGTTGTACGATCTTGATCTTGTGTATCTTTAAGGATAGGATCCTTGTAGTCAACATTATCCATTCTTAAATCACTGTTTCGATCGGTATCATCATTCTGTCCATCACTAATCTTTGATTCTTGCACAACACTTCGCTCTTTCTTTAGCTGAGCAACAAGCACCCACATGTTTGCCAAATCATTTTCCAGAGCCGCCTCCCTCTCTTTTGCCTCTTCAAACTTTTTCCTGTAGTCGTCTTCCAAAATTTCCTTCTCAGCCAAGGCAGCTTCTAGGGCTGACTCCCTTTGTTTCCTGGCTTGTAACTCCATCTTTAGATCATCAGGATCAAGGCTCCATGAGTCAAAGTCATCATGGACCATTCCAGAACCATCATTCACTCGAGTAAGCCGACCTCTGCGACCAGTCCTTTGGCCATCGTGGTATTTGCGGTTTCCAGTATTACCAGTTTGTAAACTGGAACTTCTAGACTTCAACTCGTGAGAAGCCTGTAATTCTTTTTCTAGTTTTGCATTCTGTACTGAAAGCTTGGTTACTTCACTAGCTAAATTTTTCAGCTCAACTGCAGCAGCAGAAGCTAGTTCCTTAGCATAAGAAGCTTCTTCAGACAATTTCTGATTCTGTACACGTAATCCACTATTTTCCTCTACGGTGTGAACGTGTTCTAGCTTTAGTTTCTCATTCTCAATTTCCTGCTCAAAATAGAGACATCTATCAAAATTAAATAGGTGAAAGAACACAAGCTTTTATTTCTATCTGGGGAACAGCGTTTTGGCAGAATAACAAACTGGGTAAGTTTAAAAAAAATGTAGCAATACCAATCACTATATCCGTTTTATATACTCCCATTTTTCGTCCTTGCACAACATGTAAATGGGAGTATCAGGATGAAAAGATAAAACGGAAAAAATATATATAAGTTAGAAATTTCAAATCTGAAAGGAGAAATTTTTCTTGGTAGGCTAAAATTGGAAAAACCTAAACAATTGATTACATTGTCATCTAGTTAACTTATATCTAGAAATTAGGCCCCCATTTGGGCTCCATTTTTATGGAAATACATTTTTCTCTTTCTTATTTTCAACCTCACATTATCCAATAAAATAATCTTACGCATAAGTTTAAATTTTTTCCTTATTCTTTAACTAACCATTCTCCCAAAAATACTATTCCAAGATAATTTTTTTCCTCGAAACCTATTTTTAATGGAGCCCGAACATGAGCTAAAATGCAATTACCTGAAACTGCATTTTTTTTCTCAACTCGTCGACACATTCATTGGAAGCACGCTGTTCAGAAGAGTATGATAATTTGTCAACAGAAACTGAAGCAAGTCGCTGCTCCAGATGAATAATTTTCTCTTGCAGTTCCTTGTTTTCAGCAAACTGATAATACCAAAATAAAAACCAACTTAATAAGGACAGGCAAACGACCAGAAGCATAAAAATGGCTTCAACAAAAAGGTAGGCAACAGTTCACATGGCAATAGCTTTTATCAAAACATCAAATTTTCTTGTTTGACCTTATTCTGCAGCTGTTCCTGGAGTATACGGTTGTCCGCTGATTTAATCTGCATTTCAAACTCAAAATGCTTAATTATATAACAATTTAATTCTTTCAGCAAGTAAAAAGTGGCAATCACAGTAGATAAATTTGCAATATCAAGCAAGATCAAGAAGTGACCTCTAACTCAAAACCTTTCTCACTACACTGTGCCATCAGTTTCATGACTGTCTGTTGCAAAAAATAAAACCAACATCACCATATTAAGCCTTTATCCTGTAGCAATATGGCAAAATTGCCGCCTCTAATTCATTTACAAATGAATAAGATGACCTGCTGCATTTCATCCATAGATGCATTACCAACTGATGCTTCACCATTCTCGACAATGCGCTGTTCCAAGACTCTCATCTGCTTTCTCTTTTCTTCGATTTCAAGCTCCAAGTTCTGAATCTGTGTATCAAACACATGCTCATGTTGAGTTCAAAATCGATGGGGAGCAATTATTCCAACTGATACAAGGCAAGAAAGAAATAATAATGTGACCTCAAAATTTCTGACTAGCAAGAATTAAAAAAACCCTCTTATTTTAAACAGTGCAAGTCAAATTCAAGATATACCTAAACAACATAAAGCAAGTATAAATAGAATTCAGCTAGTTGAGTCATACTTTTCTTGAAGTTTAAAATGATAGGGTAGCTTGTATTTCATGCTTTGCCCTTTAATTTTAAGGTTCTAAATTTTAAATGAAATTGAAAAGAGGAAAATTGTAGATTAAGAAGTTGAAGTGTTAAATAGGTATGTAATGAAAACAAAATACTGGAAAAGCAGGAAGCTAATACTAGAATAGCATAGATTGTTGAGTTGTACAATAGTTCGCAGTGCAAAAATTTGTGGCAAAAAAAGGAATTGACTAGAGTAAATTTAACAATATATTTTTTTGAAAGAAAATACAAGGATACCTGAGTTTTAGAGCTTTCAGGATCATTTATAGACTGCTCTATCAAACGTTTCAGGGTACTAGTGCCGAGTGCAATCTCTCCAGCAAGCATTTTCACTTGCTCAACAAGGAGGTCATTCTGATCTGACATTGACATCCCGTCCTAAATAACAAGATAAAAGCATAAAAGAACTATAGCAAAGCAGTCATTACAAAATTAATTTGTTGTAGACATAGAAAGCATTTAAAATTTCAATTTACAAAACTAGTGAATCAATATTGTGATTGCTTCAACACATTTCCGTTTCAGATGATAATATTGCTCAAAATAAGTCAAGCTGACATTTAAGAGATGCAAAAAAACAAAAGCATTAAAATTTTGAAGCGAAGGTATAACATACAATAGGCATTTTTGACGTGCAGCAAGAACCACTAATAAGTTCACCCACTTGAGTTGTCTCAGTTATTGTACTGCCAGCCTGTGATAAATTCTCATTCCAATTGCTAGATGCTCTTCTGTGTATTGAAGCATAAGCATCTGATGACATAGACAAAGCAGAAGGTGGGGAGTCCTTCTGATTCTCGCCATCAATGAGCAAATTACTCTCTCGTGGAACATCCAACTTCTGATTGACAACGGGAAGAGAATAAAATTGTAAAACAACACAAGAATTATTAGTCTACTAGATGTAAACCGAAAGTTACTAAACTTTGTTTTATTGGTGTGGATTGAAATGCAAAAACTTGGTAGAAATAATCAAAGTAATCAACAAATGACTGTCGATAAGGAAATTAGCAAAAGACAAAGTCATGACGGAAGTTAATTATTTCCATCGTAGTCGACAAAGAATATGAAAAACTTATAGCCTTCCAACTCAATCTAAAAATTAAATTTATAAACCAGATTTTATTTTTCCTGAATATATAACGGCTTAATACATATAGAGAACAATTTACACGTAAAGGTAAGAGGGAATAAAAATGATCAAACGTGATTTGTAAAATAAGTAAATTAGAGCAAGCAACCCACATCATCCTCAGTAGCAGAATGACTCCTTTGGTGAGAGGAGATGTCTCCCAAATATCCCGGTACTGTATTTTTCGAGGAAACAAGTATTAACTTTGTTAACCTCTGGATTCTGCTCATTAGAGCAGCCTTGGCTTCCTCTTCTTCCTCCAATCTTGATTGCATTTTCACTTGCCCTTCTTCCAACTATATGGCAATGATCATAGATGTCAAAGACAGGCCAAATTATCTAAACAATTCCACAACAAAGTATGTCAACTCTCAGAAGAACAAACAGTTAACATTAAGATTTTTGGTCTCTCTCACACCATTCAATTTCCGACATTCAGAAACTAATTGGAGTCAAGTATACCTTCTGTTTTAGGGTCAAAATTTCCTCATGACTGACGCCAGCAAGCATTCCCTTCTTAAGTTCATCAAGTTCTTGCTTAAGAAAAGATATTTCCTTCTGATATTTCTTGATCAATGATTTTTCATCAATTATCTGACAGAAAAAGAAAACTATACTGTTAAAAGTTCGTCAATATAAAATGTAACTCACATTCCACAGCTTACAGTTTGGTCACTCACCTTATTACGTGAGGCATATATTTCAACACGTTTTGCCCTACTTGCAAATTTTAATGTATTGTGTGTTTCCTCCATATTGCTCGAAGCCGGAGTAACCGTACATATAAGCTAGTGGGGAAAGAAATAACAAAAAGTGAGTTGAAATATTTTCGACCTAAATTTTATTATCTTAGGATTCAGAACAATGCTAAATCTTGACAGACACAATGCACAAAAAGAAACAATCAGGCAGTAAGTACGAGGATGTGCACATCGAATAGCAAAACTTTTTTCTTACAACGTAAGAACCACCACATGGTGGCATAAATTATTGAAACAAAAACTTGTGCTACAAAGTTAAAGGTTTCTCTTACGGAAACATGTCCATGCCCACTTAGAGAAGATTGTAGAAGGCGAGTTAGCTTTGAATCTCGATAAGGAACATGAGATGCCTTTCCTTCACTTAGTTTTCCAATCACCTAGACATTACATACAACATCAAAACAAATGAGAGAAATGTAGAATGTGACATGGGCCACATGGCAATTGAACAAAAAGAAAGATATTAATAAAGCAACAATAAAAGTAATGTTCTAATAATGAGAAAGAAGTAAATAAACTCACAGTTCCAAGCGTTAGAAGACTTTTATTAATGTACGATCCTTCTTTTCTCCTTAAACCGGTTGTTTCGGTTTTTGAGCTCTCAGATCCCGCTAAATCAATTAAGTTCTACATCAACATGATGAACAAAATCTTAGATTCTATAATACGACAGAAAGTACACACATCTTAAACAATTAATAAAACCAAATATTTTAGTGTTTAATATCAAATGAATATACATACCAGCTGTGAGAATATCACTCCATCATAATTGTCATCATGAGCGCTACTTTCAATCATCTGCGGCCAATGTGAACAAATGACTTTAGGGATGGATACAAGGTGAAAGAACAAGGAATTTCAAGTACGGGAGAGAAGTAAATAGAAAGCAAAAGTGTGGATGCCTGTGTATTACTATCAAAAGGGTGAGAATGTTAGAAATTTAGAAACATGAATATGGGCATGAAGAAATACACTCAATAGAAAATACATAATAAGCAAATGAGATTATAGGCTTCCAACTTAATTTAGTGTCTCACAACTCCACTCCAGTTCACGTACTGAAAGAAACTATTAGAACCAGATTATTAGCTGTCTTCAAACTATTTTCAAGTAGTGTCTCAATACATACTTTGGGAGGACGAGGCTGGAGCATGATAGACCACGACGAAGATCCCAATGTATTTCTCGCAAGAATCATAAGTACGTGGATTGAGAAGTGGATTTTGAGGCTGTTGAATTATTGTTGGAAGACTTGGTCCTTTGCTGGGTGGAGTCTACATGAATTCTAAAGAATAGGAAGTAGGTGTTTCATTGGTAGGTATTATTTTGCACGTAGTTGTTTTTGTTAAATTATGGTCTTAGTTTAGGAAAAATTGTTAAGTCTGTGTGTATTTAAACTTTATCAGATTGAATACAAAGGCAGCAGATAAGCAATTCAAAACATTGTGGTTCATTATCACCCAAAAATAATTTTTACTGCAGTTACTATTGAGCTTTGATTGGGACCTTATCGTTGGTATCAAAGCTGGGCTACCATGGCATCCAACAAAGAAAGGATTGAGGTTTTAGAGGTTGGACTCGACAAAGTTCGAGATGGGATGCAACAGATGGAACGTGGTGTGGCTGATAAGCTGCACCAGTTAGAGGAGACCACCAGTCGACTTTTGGAAGCTATGCTCTCCAACAGAGAATCCCCTAGCCACCACAACATCGAACGAGATGGATTTTCTCGTACCAACAAAGACGATAATGACGGAGGTTGAGCAATTGGTCCATTTCTGGGTAACGTCTACATGAATGCTGAAGAATAGGAAGCAGGTGTTTAATTGATAGTCACTATTTTGCACGTAGTTGTTTATGTTAAATCATGGTCTCAAGTTTAGGAAAAGTTGTTTAAGTCTTTGTGTACTTAAACTTTATCAGATTGAATACAAAGGCAGCAGATATTCAGTTCAAAACATTGTGGTTCATTCTCACCCAAAGAGAATTTTTTACTGCAGTTACTATTAAGCATTGATTGGGACCTATTGGGACCTTATCAGAGCAAGATTTCCTTGTGTTTCTAACAAGGTGTTAAGTCACATAAATAGTGGCAGCTGGGCATTTATTACATTTTTGTACAAACTGGATGTGGGAAAGCCACTAGTTTTTCTTCATATTGTCTATTAATCAAATAAATGACATTCAAATTTGTATTATATAAAATATGAAATTTCGTAGACATTTATTCAAAAATCAATTAAGAATAACTAATTATCGTGCAAATTGAACATTAATAACCCACTAGTCCTGTGCTTGCAGGAAAAAAAGAATATTATCATAGATTTACCTCGAAAACACAGGTAAGCAACATCTCAATTTACTTTTTATAAAAAACTTGTTACATTTGTGGAAAATAATCTCGAAAGAGAAAGGAAAACATAATGAAGGTTAAATGAAGAAGATATGATGTAAAAATTAAGTTCAGATAAACCAAGGTTCCATAGAACTAAACCAAGTAATGAACAAATTGTAGCACTCCATACCAATGTGAATATTGTATGGCTCCGGCTGCTAAATAAATTGAAATTATTGGAACCGACATGCCGATGCTCTGCCATCAGATTACATATAAAAATCATAATGCAAACTTAACAAACTACTTCAATATATCAAAGTAAATGGAACTGTGCACATAAAATAGAAATGGAAGAAAAACAAATTGCACCTTCTCCAGCAGCAATGAATGAAAGTGCATGTCCAGGGGACAAGACAACTTCTTCTTTTATACCCTCAACGTAAGTACCCTATGCACAAGTTGCAACGTAAAGAAACCAGACGGATATCAGAATAAAAGCTGGTCATTCATATTTGCAACAGAAAATGGAAAGGTTTAGAGATTGAACACTTATAGAGGAAAGAATCGATCCGATAAATAAGGTGGTGAACATTTAGAGCACAAAATAGAAAGTTTAGAATTTGAAACTAGCATGCTTGCTTTGGCAAGTTAGATAAGTATCACTAGGAAACAAAATAGAGTTTAAAATGTATTGTGCGCATGTAATTGTTGGTACGAAGATTTACGCTAAGACAAAATGCCGATATTATATCAACAAAATGTAGCCATCAAGAGATAATTGGTCGAGTGACCTAAAAAAAAGTGTCAAGTGATAGAAATGCTGGAAATAGTCAAAATGTGTAAAAACAGGGAAACAGTAGAAAAGACAGCTTCGTATAGAAAACAACCTGGGCATCTTCTCTCACACGCAAATTTTGACCGGTTGGGTCCAGCAAATCATTAATCACCTGGCAGCATATATTTAAGAGAAACATGCATCAGAGAACTTTAAAGTGAATGATGATCTGGAATACATGATTTTTAGAGTTTTTATACTATTTACTAGAATGATGCATAAACTGCTTATATAAACCATGAATGAGGGGCAAGAGAGAAATTCCTAAGCTGACTCGAATGATATGCTAATATATCATTTACATGGTGACACTTGTACTAACCTCATTGTAGATTTCAAGATATGACACGCGAAGTAAGAATTCACTTCCAGGAGTCTGAAGGGAAACCAATAGTTATCCATAGATCAATGACAAATTATTATTTTCATAAATACATGCAAACACAAATAAGCGTGCACACAGATCGCATGGATGAATACAGATGCAACCGGCAGGAAAATACAAACTTACATCTTGAATAATGCTGAAGACATCTTTTATAGCCAATGGTATAATTCCTGGTGAAGTTTGATCTCCCTGACAACACACATAGAAAGCCAAGAAATAACAGCACATAATGTTGTCGTGCATAACAAAAAGTTTTAATTTAAATCTGAAGTCCTAAGACAAGAGTACAAAACAAACGGGCAACATAAAAAGAATACAGATAGAGTAACTGAAGTCATATAATAATTGCAATCACGAATATTTCACTCAAGGGCACAACAAAATATAATAGATTTTGGAAATTTTAGTTTTGAATGCCATGACATTTTTATAATTACAAAACATCGAAATGTGGACATATGATAAATAAATAAATAAAACTATATTTTGTATTGTAATAAAATACTCATACGACTAGAACTCTTGTGAGTGTACTCAATTTCCCGGCAACTTCCAACTTGATACACAATCTACAAATAAGAGTTTCCAAAGCCTTCAAAGCATCGAAATCTGGCAGAAATAGAACAAAGGTATTTAGCAATGAAGGAGTTATCTTACGTGCATGGTGTGTGTCTTTCCACTACTTGTAACACCATAAGCAAATACCGTTCCTGCGTTATTAACCAAGCCACCAGCCAATGTTAGTTAGCAAAAATTTACAAAAAAATTTGATTATATCAATTATTCATTGAATCTCATTACAGCAAATAACATTTACTTCAAAGGTGACCACTTCTAGTTTAGCACTTGACGATGACTAACATGAAGGTTTTTACCATAAAAAATGTAGCGTTGGCATAAATTTTGACATCATTTCTTCGTAGTCTCAAACAGAAAGGGAAGTTTATTTCATGAAAGTTATTAAAAGCTAAAGCTAGTAGGCATACCATTTACACCCTCCATTGCAGCCTTCACTACCGGTCGACCAGCTACTTCATACACTTCTTGAGTATTGGTATTGGGTCCAAAGACTTTATCTGTCACGTGTGAAAGTATATTGACTGAATGTACAATATCCTGATTAAACGCAATAGACTGATAAAGAGCAACAATAGAATATTTGACACAACAATTTACAATGACAATATTTCATACGCTATCCAGTGCTAAACCACTGATTCTAGTTTATCGATTTTAAAACTGCAATTTCAAAATTCATATTTAAACAGAAAATTAACAAGAAGAGCATAAAGGATTGTACCGTAGGCATAAGCAGTCATGGGGTTATACTCATTCCTAACAAGTTTATCGCCATCAGCATACCAAGCAATCTCATCACCTCTCTGATACTCCCTTTCACTGCCAGAAAAAAAAATAGATTTCCAATTATTTCTGGTATCGCCTATAAACGCACAACCCAAGCTCAAAATTTCTCGAATTCAAAAGCCAATAGATCTATAATCAATCCACTCAGATCTAGCATTCAATTGATTCACCTCATCGGTCTAAATCTAATTGTCACTGAAATGCTATCTCCCGATCTCGATGTAGTCTCCAGTGGCTCGCCAATCAGCGCCTCGTCCATTGAAGGATAACTGACAGGTGTACGATTGTTGTAACCCCGAGAGTACGATGGGTCGGCACTACTCCTGCTGGGAGTCATGGATCTCGATCCATATCCACCACCACCTCCGTAAAACGAAGCGGCTGAGGAGGAGCAGGAGCGCGGCATGAGGCGGCCGTTCATCAGAGACGATGAAGATGACGTAGATGAGTATGGACTCGACGGTTTCCTGTGGTGAAACGGCGAGCTACTCCTCCCTCTCGAAGATGAGGCCGCCATTGCTCGAATTAATACAAAAATCACTCCAACGATATATTTTTGTCAATGCAGTTATATGTACATCTATATATGGAGAGAGAAAACAATGAATGTGTCAGTGATCACATGGTGTGAATCGCAAAAAGTGAAGAACATTAATCGATTTTAAATTGTTTTTGAAGCTTTTTCAGCACAATACCATTCTCGAAGAAGCTTTCAGAAGAAAAGTTATACGCGCGCACAGTTATTATGTGAAGATGAGAGAAAAGAGGCAAAAGCTTCGTTTCTTCTTCTTTAAGACAAAGAAGAGTTGCAGTATAGAGAGAGTAATGAGTGAAGAATAGGTGGAGCGGTGAGGAGGAGTGAGAACGACGGCTGTGTTCGTATTTTGTGAATTTAAACTAATTAAAATTAAAATATCAAAATTGATCTTGGAAGAGTATAACCAACGAAGCACGGGTGACGGGTGTGCAGCTACGTCAAATTGCAGTTGACTTGAGTGCGTGAATGTGAAACCGCAAAAACAAAAAAATGCGACTTCAATGAAACTGAAGGCATGGAACCGTACAGATAAGTCGTGAGTGGCCCGCGCTTAATGGAGGAGTTTTTATTTGAACAATTTACAAAAAATGAGCGGGAATAACCGTGGGAGAACGGTCAAAATTTGGCAGTGTTTAATTAGTTTTTTTATTTAGCAAAAATATATAGTTAAATGTTTCAAAAAATCACCCAACTCATATCACGACACGGCTTACTCACAAAACTTTAAAGTATTTTACAGTGCTCACTTAACTTTTTTCCGTTTACACTCCATACATCACCCTCTAAAATCTGTTTCTTATTCGATGACGTGACTAACAGAAATCTCACGTGACAAATTACAATCGTTTAAAAATTACAACTTAGCCAAACAAATATTTCATTACTCATCCAATTTTTATTTGATCACAGTTTACTCATCAATTTTCAAAACGTTTACAATGGTTACTCATATTTGAAATGTTGCACTCCGTCCATCATCCGTCATATTTCGTTTTATTTATTGCTAATATATTGTACGAGAATCTCACTTGACAAGTTATAATCATCAAAAAATTACAACTCGTCCAAATCGTCAACTCATCAAAATCACCATATGTGAAAATGTGATTTCCACAATCCATAAACTTCTTTAAACCACAATAAAACGTCCTCAATTTTAGCACAAAAAGGCTCTAGTTTCCAATTATCTCGACTCACCATGTGTAGCTAAATAGTATAATGAGAAAAAGATGTTTGTTGAGAATGATGCGAGAGCTATTACTTATGATATCATATCTCCTAATTGTACCATTTGTTCGATATTTCTCTAATTCCAATCTTTCATTTTTGCAGGCCCGTGACCAACTATCTGAGCAAGAAAATGTCATCATACTTCGACGACTAGTGTACGACTGGAATACCTTTTGGATTGTGTTCGTGTTGTTCTTCATTCATCAATTTAGCTGGAGTTTTATGATATATCGTCCCTGAAATAATTGGACATGTTTGTAAAAAAATAGAATTTTGGCATTAGAGAGACGTCAAGCAGATGGTACAATTGGGAGGATATAAATTTAAGTAGTAGCTTCTCACACCTTTCTCAACAATCGACTTGCTTTAATACACAATTTAACTGTACGTGGGTGAGCCGAGTGAATTAGGGGTTATGATTTTCTACAACTGAAATTGGGGACACGTTATTGGGGCTTAAAGAAGTTTATGGAACCGTGAAAGTTGCATTTCACATATGGTGGTTTTGGTGGATTGTTGGTTGGTTGGGTTTGTAAATTTTTTAACGATTGTAACTTGTAACGTAAGATTTCGTGCGAGACATTAACAACGAAGGGAATCTGGCACGTGATAAATGAAGTGCAACGTGTCAGAGATGAATGATCATTGGGTTGCATTTTTAAATTTGATGAGTAAACCATGACCAAGTATAAGTTGGATGAGTAAAGAGTTATTGATTTGGTTAAGTTGTATTTTTATTTTTTTTTAACAATCGCAAAAAGTACGTACCGGCTCGAGTATAGAATTGGAGACATACTCGCGGGCATTGTTTTACAACTTGTCAACAGACTTAAATGCAATTTAGAGTTACAAAAGTACCTTCTTAATTTGGAATTTAGTGCAAATTAAGTCTTAATTAGGATGCTCTATAAAAGTGAGAACAGCATTATTACCATTGTACGCACTAGACATCTACGTTAAAGTTTAAACAGCGTTAGATCAGTGCTATTTATTAGGCGAAAATTATTTTTATTATTTCATGCATGCCGGCGCCGGGTCTAATATACTAGAGAAAATAACTCCTGGTATGTTAGAGGATTAATTATACATTGAATAAATATAAAAAATTAAATCAACATAATAGGAGAGAAATTAAATATCATGGTTCTCATCGTCACCGAATTGTACACACGTTAGGGTCTGATGAAAAAAAATTTGTCCCTAAGAAGGAGTTATTTGAAAATTCGACATGATGGACTGATGCGTTGCATTTTTGCTGGATCCTTCTTTGGATTCTCGAATAGTTAAAATAAGTGGGTAAGGGTCGGGTCAACAACCGCAACCACTTTTTTTCAATTAAATTAAGCAGCGCACGTGATTGTACAACGGTTTCACTTACGCGTCCATTTATTGATAATCCGCATCTCTCCACATGGCTGTTGGCATAAAAAGGAAAGCAGCTCTCTGGGGAATTTTTTTTTGGTAGAATTACAGTTGGAGTCCCAAACCTTTTAAATTATTGCATACTAAATTCAAATCTTTCATTTTTCTCAGCTGTTGTCTCAAACATTTCATCTTGACTGTAGCCGGAGGATATGTGGACGGAATCTGTCCCCGTTCTGACCATCAATTGAGCAAAAGTCAACAATTCGACCAATTCTAGAAGAGTAAAATAGTAATTTTATATTATCTTATATAATATATAATCAAATCAAAATTATAAAAAAATATAAAACCAAAACAATCATCTTCTTCTTCCATATCCTACCCCCCACCCTAGGCCTAGCATTTTAAGACGAATTGAACCTCCTGAATCAAAATCGAATCAGAATTGGAGGTTTAAAAAAAAAAAAAAAAGAATTAAGAACTGAAACCAAGAATCCATAATGATTGGGTCTGAGTTGGTTTTTGGTTCCTGAACCAAAATCGTGGATATCTGAATGTAAAATTGATTTTTATATGAATTTTTTATAAAAATCATAATTTTGGTAGTAATTTGTTTAAAATTCTAGGCTCCAACCATAAGAAATCAAGTTTGATTCCTACTTTTTTGTTTCTCGCTTCACATTAGATTGTTGTACTTCAGATGTTAGTAGACTTTAATATTTGTAATTTGGGTATTCCACGAATCAAAAAGTTCAAATTAGATTATGGTATAAGTTAATGAATCAAAACATTCATTCTTTTTAATTCGAGTTTTTATTTTTTTGCATTGCTTACAAACTTTAGTGATTTCTTTTTCTTTTTCTTTTTATTTTAATAACACGTGGCAATTGAACTTGATATATTCATAGCTTGGGATATGATGTACATTTTTTATTATCTCGAGTTTGTGTTTTTCTTTTAAAATATAAATTTTCTTTTTCTTTTTTTTAATTCAAATAGAGCGAATTCGATATGTAGACTGCAATTTCTTGATACTATATATTTATGTATTTAATTAATAAATTTCATGTCAATTTGTTTTAAGAATAGAAGAACTTAATCCTTATCCATAATTACATTATAATCTCTAGCATGTCTCACTTATGGATCGAATAAGATTTAATAAGAAAAAATATTTTTTCTCGAACGGTGTTGCGTTTTTTATATCGCAAGTGTACGATATCGTAACAAGTAGTAAAGTGGACCTTTGAGTCCGGATTATCGTTCCCACGAGGACTATACTTTAGCCTTAATTTACTTTTCTAACGGTTCAAGTTTGTCGCCTTGGGCACGGATCATGCAATGAACACCTTTTTCTGTAGAGAAAAATAAAAACCGAACAAACTAAAATAATAATAAAAAAAATAAAAATAAATCAAGATTAAAAGTAAGTAGTCCCCGGCAACGGCGCCAAAAACTTGTTGCGTTTTTTATATCGCAAGTGTACGATATCGTAACAAGTAGTAAAGTGGACCTTTGAGTCCGGATTATCGTTCCCACGAGGACTATACTTTAGCCTTAATTTACTTTTCTAACTCCTATTTGATAAAAGACAAACAAATAAAAATATGGATTTGTTGAGACTATTTAATTTAAACACGTGAAATTGAATTGAAAACAAACACAATTTATTGAAATTCAAATAATGACGGTTCTTAGGGCGGAACAATTTCACCTATTGATCACATTTATTCCTTAAATCAAGATTCATAACCTAATGTAGTGTTCAATCGAGTTCGTCTATTGTATTCAATTTACCCCTCTCGAGTTCTCATTGAGCCTATTTAACTAATTCAATTCCATATCTCTATGCGAATTGACGTTAATCAAACGAAACATTGGTTCTAAGAATTCAATTATGACCGCAATAATTAACATAGGTATCTCTACACGTTATGTCAATTTATCGGATTTTACTATTTGGTCTAAATCCTAAACTTACCTCTCGACTCATAAAGGATTCACAAAATCATTTAATTAGTGATCAAGTAATTAAATGCATTAAAATCATAGTAAAAATCAACACATAAAATATAAAAACAAGAATCTCAAATTAACGAAATAAATGATCTCAATTCGGCTATGTTGTTCGCCCTAAAAATAATTTAGTTACTCATGGATATGGGAGAAAAACAAGAAATTTTAATGGAAGACATCACCGGGTTTAAAGCACGAATGTAGGAGAAGAATTAAATCTTGCACCAAGCTTTTCTTCCATCTCCCACGTCTCTGCATGCATGTGTATATATATAATTTATTTCCCAGCAAGCAGCCCTATGTTTCTGTCCAATTGGGTGTATGAATACAGCCACAAATTGTGCTCTTTCTCTCCAAATCAGTCCAGTTCAGCCGCCCTTTTTTATTCTGTTTTTACGCCGTGTTCAGCCCACTTTCTGTATGTATATAGAATATAATCTCAGCACTCTATTTCCTCTCTTCCAGCTGTGTATGTCTCCCCTAATTACGAACTCTGTGTGTATAAATCTATCTTCATTCCTCAACCAACCTCTCTCCCCCTCCTCCTTTTTTTTGCCGGCCACTTTGTATATATATATGTTATATAATATACAAAGCAATTGTAGCCGCCATTATCTCCAATTTCTCCTCCAATTCGGTGATCCCCCCGGTAAGGTAATTAATGTATTCTTCCTCTCTTCCAATTGGTCCCAGCCGTGCTGTTTGAGATGAAACAGGAGACTTCCTTTGATTGGAGTCCAATTAGAGGATAATTGAATTTGATTCCAATTCAAAGTCCAAAAGAAAAGCCCATTTCTTGTATTATATTCTTCAAGCCCTCAAATCTTTTAAGTTAATGTCATTCAATCCTTGAGTCCACTAAATTGTTGCAACCCATGTATTCTTTGATTCAATGCAAGTCCTTCACTTTTCCAAGTATGAAATTTGATCTCCAAAATTGTAGATTTCATTCGATTTTATCCTTCTTCCTTTCCAATTGCTTGAAGACGAGTCCATAACTAAAAATAAAAGAAAATTAACCCAAATTAAGTAGAAATTAATAATTTGACGACATAAAAGTTTAATAATATAGTCCAAATAAGTGTATAAAATACACTTATCAAACGGTAATTTAATTTCTGATACTTTAATTTTCTCATCTTTTCGTTGTTTTTAGTCTCCACTGTTTTGTTTCTCGATGATTTCTTAACTAGAATTTCCCAATTGCACAAATATTGTAAAGTAGCAGCATGTTAGGTGTATATGTTGATAGGGTTTGTATGAAAATATTTATTAAATGTACGTAAACAAATATTACTGGTGTTAACCCAAAAAAATGTTGTCAACAGATGTCGAACTCACTCGTGCACACGTAAGCTTGATCCAACACGTTAATGTCGATCAACGGTCAAGATGACTCCAGAAACTGAACGTGGGCGTAGCTCAAAAACACGAGACATCTCCGTTCGGGCTTCCGGCAAGATAAATGTAACACGGTTGTATAAGAAACCAATCGATAAAGAACAAGATTTATAGTAGAAATATGCTGATAAAAGAGAGAATAATACTGCTTCAAGTATTTAGATTTTCATTAACCATTTTGTATTACATGTTGGAGGTATTTATAGTGTTACAAATGAAATAAAGACATTTTGATCAATTTACACGTGGCACCATCTCATCGGCCAAATCATAAAATCATAGCCATCAAGTTGACTCTCCTAGCCTTAGAAGTCATTAAATGTTCTTACATTGACAAGACAATACACAAATAAACTTTTACACAAGTCACGTCAATCATTCAAATTGAGATTTTCATCATGAGTGAATCTTCACACTTGGTCAATAGCTGTTAAAGAGCCTCAGGTATGTGGTGGTGCCATGAGCCTCGGAGAAAAGGTTAACAATGATGGCCTGGGGTAATGGGTCTCGGAATAACCTAGGGCCTCGGTTGACATGTCAGAGGCCAAGAAAACATACCCTGATTCAATTGGGCTGGTCCCACCATGTAAATAAGATGCCACGTGGTGATTATGCATATAAGTCATAACAATTGGTAAAATCGAATTCAAAATGGAATCGACGATTTGAGTTTGCGTTTGAGTTTGGTTCCAGTAGTTACAAGAATTCAAATTGTTTCATTTACAAAATACTCAAAATATAATAGATGATTTCGACCCCTAATCGAGACACCCAATGTCCATATCTACCCCATTCCCAAAATCAAACCCACAGAGCATACACCTTCCATCGCCACTGCAACCACATTCGAACAAGATTTGATTATAATCCTCCATAGAATAACGAAAAATTCCTTAAAAGAATATTAGAAATGATGGATTTTGATCCATTCAAGGCTCCTGTTGAAAAATCCACGTGGGGTTTCAAGATTTTTAAAACAAAATCCATGGCTTGATATCTTGGTTTGTAATTTCTAGAACTTCTCATTTTCTTAAAAGTGAGTTAATTAAATCACTCATCATCAACATTTGCCCCGGTTACTATTTGTTCACCCAGAAGTAAAAAGTGAGTGATTGTTCACCCAAGTTTTTTAAAAATTAACCATTCATCACCCATTTCAATTTCATCCAATCAATTAGGCAAAAAAGTTCACATGAGAGATGGGAAATACGCGTGGACACTAACACATAAAAAATTGACAACTTGGACAAAAACATATTCCTTTCGATTAGGATAATTCTATTTGTACCGAAAATAGTGTACCGAAAATATTACACCCTCTCACATGTGCACAGGGCTCGTGTGAATAAAAAACTCTCAAATGTGTGGTCATCAATGTTAAACAATCCAAAGAGAAAAAGAAATGGAGGTTAGAGTTTTATTGATTCTTCATAATGTAATGGAATAATGAAAACCTAGATACAAAGAGACTATATATAGTCTAAAATAAATGAAATTTAAAAGACTATTCTACCCTTAATAAATAATAAAAACAAAATAATCATATATTTTTTAACATCTCCCCTCAAACTCACGATGCGGCAGCTACAAGTATCAAGAGTTTGCCAACTAGAAAATGAAAACGACAAATAGAATGCGACTTAGTAAAGAAATCTGTAAACTGTAAAGAAGAAGAAGAAACAAATGACAAAATAATTGTGCTATGCTTGAGATGATGACGAGTAAGGTGACAATCAATCTCAATATACTTAATTCGTTCATGAAAAATCGAGTTGTAAGCAATCTGAATGGACTGGTTATCATAATACATAGGAGTGGAATGTGAAAGAAATACTCACATATCTGCAAGTAACCAACGTAACCAAACAATCTCTTTGGTAGTGGATGTCATAGCACAATATTCTACTTCGATTGAAGATTGAGAAACAATAGATTGCTTCTTACTCTTCCAAGAAATAAGAGAATCACCCAAAAAGATACAGAAGCCAGTATTAGACTTACGATCTGTAAGATCACTGTCATGATCAGTATCAGAGTATGCACGCATGTCCAAGGAAGATGTGGATGGAAGTAAAAGACTCTGAAAGACTGTACCCCTAAGATACCGCAAAATACGAAGAACAGTTGCCCAATGGACTGTAGTAGGAGAAGCAGCAAACTGACTAACAACATGAACATCATATGCAATATCTGGACGAGTAATAGTAAGATATACCAAGCTCCCAACAATAGTGCGATATAAAGTAGGATCTGATAAAGGTAAACCATCAGAAGAAGAATACTTTGCGTTAACCTCAATGGGAGTATCAACAGTCTTATTATCAGTAAGTCGAGCCCATTCAAGAATATATGCAACATATTTTGATTGAGAAAGAAGATAACCTCTAGGTACGCAGGCTACCTCAATGTCCAAGAAATATCGTAAAGAACCCAAATCCTTCATTTCAAACTGTCTAGCCAACTTTGTCTTCAAAACTGAAATATCATCAATATCACCACCAGTAATAATCATGTCATCAACATATAAAGATAGAATGATACGACTTGCATCAGTGCACATAACAAAAAGAGCAGAATCATGACTACTAGAAGCAAATCCAAGGGAAAAGATCACAACAGAAAATTTCTCAAACCAAGCTCGAGGTGCTTGTTTGAAATCATACAACGCTTTCTTGAGCTTGCAAACATACCTAGAATCATGTGGAACACTAGGAGAGGGAGCCATATAAACTTCTTCTTGAAGATCTCCATTCAAGAAGGTATTTTTAACATCAAGTTGAGAGGTGCGCCAGTGAAAAAATCGAAACTACTGCAATAAGAGTACGAATAGTAGTCATTTTTGCAACGGGAACAAATGTCTCCTCATAATCCATATCATACTGTTGAGAGTACCCTTTTGCAACCAGCATAGCTTTGTATCGCTCAATTAATCCATCAGAATTAGTCTTGATCTTATACACCCAACGACAATCAACAACACTCTTACCAGGAGGTAGATGAACCAAATCCCGAGTACCAGTTTTATGCAAAGTAGAAAGTTCATCATCCATAGCTTACTTTCAAAGAGGATCAAGAATTGTCTCTTTATAGGAAGAAGGTTCAGATAGACAATGAATAGAAGCTACAAAGGAAGTAAAAGATGAAGATAACAAGAATAAGCAAAATCTGGTAACTTTGTAGACTTACGAATGCGTATAGATTGACGTAGAGGTGGATCCACAGTCTCAGACGGAGCTTGAGGGACCATAGGAGAAGAGAGAGTTTCAGGTGTGCCGGAGAGTAAAGTGTTAGTACATGTAGAATGATCAATATTTGAAGTGCTAAGAACTTGAGATGACAAACTATCAAAATCAGTAGAAAAATGATCTATACGAATAAGATCCAATCTAGTCAAACTATGAGTAGTTGATGGAATAGAAAAGAAAGGTATATGCTCGAGAAACACAATATGACGAGATACATAAAGTTTCTGAGTTATTGGATCAAAACAACGATACCCCTTTTGACCTTCACCATAACCAAGAAAGACACAAATAGCAAATCGAGATGATAACTTGCTGCGTTCTACATGAGGACGAAGAACGAAACAAGTACAACCAAAAACTCTAAAGAAAGAATAATCAGGGGCATACCCATACAACTTTTCGAAAGGAGAAAAACCTGAAATGTGAGACGATAGAATTGTATTAATCAAACCTACAACAGTAAGAACAGCTTCACCCCAAAACATACTAGGAACAGAAGTAGACAACAAGAGAGAGCGAGCAGTTTCAACAATGTGCCTATATTTTCTTTCAGCAACACCATTTTGCTCAGTAGTATCTGTACACGAAGTTTGGTGAATAGTTCCATCTAAGGCAAGCAGTTCACAAATTTTTTTGAAGTGTATTCCCCACCCAAATCACACTTAAAACATTTGATAACACCAGAATGTTGAGTTTTGACAAGAGCACGAAATGCTGTGTATATGTCAAAGAATTCAGAACAATATTTCATTAAATAAACCCAACAATAATGAGTATGATCATTAATAAAAGAAATATAATATCGAGACCCTCCTTTTATGGCAACAGGAGAAGGCCCCCATTCATCCGAATGAATCAAATCAAATGGAGAGGAAGAAATAGAAATACTTCGATTAAAAGGTAAAGCTGAAAATTTTGCTAGTTTACATCCACTACAATCTGAAATATCATAAGGTTTTGAATTTTCTAATGCCCCTGTAGAAGCCAAATATCTCAAACGAGAAGACGAAACATGACTTAGGCGAGAATGCCATAAATAAAAACTAGAAGAAGAAGGACTCAAATGGAAAGAAGGCAAATCAACACTAGTAGCAGTAGCAGCAACTGGTACTTTTAACTCATCTAAAACATATAGTCCCCCCTTCTTACGGCATATCCCAATCAGCTTCTGAGACTGCAGATCCTGCACATAACAAGAAGAAGAGGAAAATGTGACTAAATTACCAGAATCACATAACTGACCAATAAAAGTAAGATTTAATGTGAGTTTCGGAATATGATAAACATTAGCGAGAGACAAGTGAGGTGTGACAATAGAACCAACACCTGCTAAAGGCATAGGAGTGCCATCAGCAGTCATGACAGGAATAGAAGATGAAGGAGACACGGAAGCAAAAGATGAAGAATCTGGAGACATATAATGTGTAGCACCAGAATCCAAGACCCAAATAGAATGTGACATACCTAAAGAATTATGAGGCAACTGACCTACAGAAGCAGACATAGCTTGTAGCTGTAAGGAGACAAACTTCTGAAATTACTCAGCCAGAGTACCAGGATCGGTGAAAGGACCCAATGAAGTTACCGCTGCAGTATTGGACTATGGTGGTTTATAACCCTGAGGTGGTCTACGAGCATTCGATTGTGATTGATTGCCAAGCTTCCAAGCTTGGAATTGCTGTACGATTCGATTCTGCTGTCTCAACTTAGGACACTGAGCCTTCAAATGACCTTTCTCCTTACAGAAACTGCACTCATCAGGGACAACCCTTGCTTGAATCATATTCTGATTATTAGACAGTGACTTAGAAGGCACTGTTAACACAGAAGGATTAGAAGTAGAAAGAATTCCCTTTTCAGAATAAGACTTAAGACGTATTTCTTCAGCCAATAACTCACTGACTACTGAATTAACAGAAGGAAGTGGAGAACGATGTAAAATTGAACCTCTAAATCCTTCAAAATCACTGCGAAGTGTCGTTAGAAACTGTATCAATCGTTGCTGCTCTCTATGAACAATAATGCATTACACGCCTTTAATTTTACCGATTCTGTAAGAGCCAATTGATTCCAAAGATCTGTTATAGTAGAATAAAACTCCTGAACACTCATATTCTTCTGCTGAAGAGCTCGTATGTCATTCTCCAATTGATACTGTTTTGCAAAATTTGACTGAGTGAATAACATTTGCAGATGTTCCCAAACCTCCTTTGCTGTGTTATATTTTGCCAACGCTCTACCTATGGAATGCTCAACACAATTGTTAATCCAAGTAATAATTTTTGAATTGTTTGCTTCCCAAGTATCTATCGAAGCAGCATAACCCTCATCAGTATCCATAGGTTTCACAGAAGTTTCACTAACATATCCCCATATCTTTTTACCTTTAAGAAAACTTCTCAACACATAACTCCAATACGAATAATTATTTCCATCCAACCTCACACTCACAGATTGAAGCGAATCGTCTCTTTCAGTAGCCATAATAAAAGAAAAAAAGAATAGAATCCAAATCGCAAAAGAAAGGGAAATGAAATACCAGATTGCAGAAGTTGAAAGAAAACTCAAACGAAATACCAGATTGCAGAAACTGAATGAAAACTTTAACGAAATACCAAGTTGCAGAAACTAAATAAAAACCCTAAAGAAATACCAGATTGCAGAAACAGAATGAAAAATACTGGTTGGATCTGCGAAAGATGTGTTTGAGATTATGTCAAATCCCATGAAATTTAGCTCCGATACCATGTTAAACAATCCAAAGAGAAAAAGAAATGGAGGTTAGGGTTTTATTGATTTTGCATAATGTAATTGAATAATGAAAACTTAGATACAAAGAGATTATATATAGTTTAAAATAAAGGAAACCCTTTAATAAATAATAAAAACAAAATAATCATATATTTCTTAACACTCAAGTCCTATTGTGAGTGTAGGTAAAATATTAAATAAAAAAGAGGATGTACATGTAGCATTGTCCTTTCAATTAATAGCATTTTACCTTTATATTGGAATAAACGTTTTTCACATCTCAAACCAAAATTTTAGTAGCAAAACCCAAATTGATTTCTTCTCAAATCAGCCTGAATCAGTTGTCATCCTAAATTCTCCTCAGTTTTTTCCTCACGGTCATGGTCGACGTTCAAATTTCTCATACAAAGAAAAAGAAGAAGAAAAGCAAAAGCAAAGAACCAACCCACTTGAAAAACTTCTGACTCGGCGCAGACTACCGAAGAAAAGGATGCTGCCTATGGTAGAAAAATGACGTTTATTTATAATATTCAAACCTTAATGTCGTCTATAAAGCAAATAGCTTTTGTTCCTAAAACCCAATGCAGAAAATGTGAAACAGGGGTCAAGAGCATGATAACATTAAAATTCGGAGGTTCTCTTCTTGTGAACAATTTCATTAACAAGTAAAACATCTGGATAATAAAACAAAAGGCCTTTCAAAATCCTACTACAAAATCTTATAATCCATAACTTGGGAAGAGACGAAGTTTCTTGTTTAGGGATGAAAAACGATTTGAGGGAAGAAATTGATTGGGTTTAATTTGGAATGAAAATGGAACAGGTTTTCACAGAGATGATTGGGGGAATTGGTAAGAGGTGAGATGATTTCCATTTGGTAAAATGAAAATGCTTGGAATGTGCCTTTGTTCAGTCAATTTTTAACGGCGTCAATGTCCATGTAGGATTTTCATTTGTCACACGTACAATTTTGCTCAGGTGAATGGATGAAATTGAAATGAGCGGTGAATGAATAATTTTTTTTAAAAGAGTTAGGGTCCGTTTGATAAGCAAATGTGGAAATGAATTCTAATTTCATATTAATTGGAAAATAAAAACCACCCAACCCATGAAAATTTGCTTTCTATAAAAACAAAGAAAATACAGTTTAAAGTGGTTATACCTTGGAATTCGATTTTTATTTCCATGTTGTAATCAAATAGTTAAAGTGAAATTCGTTTTCCTTAAATGTGACATTTTTCATGGAATTCATTACAATCAAACAGGGCCTTAGTGAAAAATCAGTAACATTTTATTTCTGAACGAGAAAGCAATAATGCAAATGTTGATGATGAGTGAATTAATTAACAATCATGTTGCATGTACAGGAGGATGGGTAATTTTAGGGGTGTCCAAAAGTCTCGAACCCGAATCGAACCGAACCAAACGATTCTTCATAAATTAAATACCCGAATGGGTACCCGAATCGAGAACCGATGAATTTGGGTCGGGTCTAGACCAAGAACCGAAATTAAATAATTTTTTTATTTTTTATATTGAATTAATTAAATTATTTTATTTTTTTCTAAACAAATTAGCAAATTAATTAAATAAATCAGATTATTTCATAATTTTAATTTTAAAGCTCAAATCATTTTTGAAGCCCATTAACCCATTTTAATTTGAAGTAAATGAATTTACTTTATATAGTGTTGCTGTAATACTAATGTTTACTTTTTGGTATTTGTATGCATTGAATTAATTTTATTGGACGACTAGTTATTTATATGTTTTTGAATTGGGTTACGTAAATTTGTAAAAGTTACGAATGAAATATAGTGTTGTAAGTAGTTGTATTTATATAGTATTGCTGTAAATATTAAAAAATTTAATTATGGTACGGAACGGAACGCAACTGAACAGAACCCGAACGATTCTATAATTATATTTGGACCCGACGGTTTCATTATTAAATACCCGAAAGTTTTGGGTCGGTTCGATTCTCTTCATAATCGTCCTATGTAATTTTTTTGGGAAAGAAGAATATGATTTTTTTTATTTATTTTAGAAAAAATTACAGTCACAGTTAGGGTTGGACAAAACTCCTGAACCACCTAACCGAATCGAACCGAACCGAGGGGTTCTTCATAAGTTAAATATCGGAACTGCTATCTGAATCGAGAATCGACGGGTTCGGTTCGGTTCTCGGTTCTAGACCCAGAACCGAAAAAAAACCGAATTTAAATAATTGTTTTAATTTTTTATACTGTATTAATTAAATTTTTAAATTTTTTCTAAACGAATTAACCGATTTAGTGATTAATGTTCTAACTCCCAAGTCAAGTTTATGCCCAGCCAGCCCAGCCCAGTCTAGCCCAACCCAATTTCTAAATTCAATTTTTTGATTTAATTTTTTTGTCCTATTATTAACTTCACTCTTAGCCTAAGATTTAAATCTTTTCAAATTTTTATCATTCTCTTTCCAATTTCACACTTTCATTCGATAATCACTGAATCAATAACCCCAAATCATTTCATAAATTGAAAACCTACATCTACAAGCCCAAATCGAAATCACCGACTGCCGAGTCCGACTTCCCCTCTCCAATGCCCATCGAAACCACGACCTCCAACAACGACCACCGATCGTTGACCATTAAAAATTTGTTAAGAAAATTAATTATAATACGGAACCGAACT
The DNA here is from genome assembly GCA_035079005.1 of Fraxinus americana. Taxonomy (NCBI): domain Eukaryota; kingdom Viridiplantae; phylum Streptophyta; class Magnoliopsida; order Lamiales; family Oleaceae; genus Fraxinus; species Fraxinus americana. The sequence continues at coordinate 9,925,154 of CM068714.1, forward strand.
CGAACGGTTCCAAAATTATTTTTGAACACGACGGTTCCATTTATTAAATACCCGAAAATTTCGGTTCGGTTCGGTTCGGTTCTGAAAACGGTTCTATTTATTAAATACCCGAAAATTTTGGTTCGGTTCTCTTCCGAACCGGATCATGTCCAGCCTTAGTCACAGTACCAAATATTTAACTTTTATGTAGATTTAACCCAAACTTTTAATTTGTGGGACCCACAGTACCAAATCTTTAAAAAACTCGCACTCGGAATCCAATTTAACAAAAACTGGAATGAAAATGGAATAGGTTTTCACGGAGATGATTGGGGAAATTGGTAAGAGGTGATCAGATGATTCTTCCATTTGGTAAAATGAAAATGCTGCCAATTGGAATGTGCTTTTTTCCAGTCAGTTTTTAACGGCGTCCATGTCCACATAGGATTTTCATTTGTCATACGTACTATTTTGCTCAGGTGAATGGATGAAATTGAAATGAGTAATGAATGAATAAATTTTTAAAAATTTGGGTGAGCAATTAGTAACTTTTTTATTTTTAAACGAGAAAATAATAAGCAAATGTCGGATGATGAGTGATTTAATTAACTCCTTGAAAGCAAAATCTTTTATGCCATTTGAAGTGATAATTTAACATTTGGGAACATGGGTTCTTGATTTCATCATCTACTGGTTCATATCTGGTATGCTTTCACTTGCCTTTCTTTATCTATTGAGTCTCGATTCATTAAATGCATAAAATGGTATATAAAGATTATATTTTAGTACAAAATCTTGGCTTTTCTTGAATATATGTGCACTAAGAGGGCTCTCGACTGGGGACCTGATGGTGGACTAGATTTGATTGTGGATGGTGGCGATGTTGCGGTCGAGAAGGAATTCGAGAAGATCGAAAATTTTTCTATACGAGTTCAACTGATAATGGAGTTTAATCGTAGGTTTGAAGGTGGTGATGAAGCCCAAAATGTTGCTTTGAGTTGAAGGTGGTGAACGCGAAAGGTGGTGGCAACTAAGGTGGAAGGTGGCTTTCACTAGGTTTGGTTTTTGGGAGTGAGGGATAGGGTGTGGGTGTCGGAAAGAAGAATATGGTTTTTGTTAGGTGTGCGATCAAAGTCCCACATTGGCTAGAAGTTGGGAGGATCATGAGTTTATAAGTATGAACAATATCTCAATTGGTATGAGGCCTTTTGGGGTAAAGCCCAAAAGCAAATCCATGAGAGCTTGGCCCAAAGTGGACTATTCTTATACCAATGTGGAGATATGTGGTGTCCATAGCCCAACAAGTGGTATCAGAGCCAAACCCCAGACTTAGCCATGTGGATGAATTCCTCAAAATGTCGAACTAAGGTGGTGAGCATTGGTCTGCTCGCGATTGGATCCATGGATGAGCTCTATAGGACAGGCGGTGTGCTCCGGATGCTTCATGGACGTGTCCTAACCCCAACACGGTGAAGAGGAGTTGATCTGGATAGAGTAAGCTCTCAAGACAGGTGGTATTCCATGTAAGGCGTGTGCCTCTAATGCATTGGAGTGGAGAATTCTAGTTGGTAGAGAGCAGATAGATGGATGATCATTTTATGGGAGACTCGATGGTCCTTTATTAGACGGGAGGATTGTTGGGTGTGCGATCAAAGTCCCACATTGGCTGGAAGTGGGGAGGATCATGAGTTTATAAGTATGGACAATATTTTCATTGGTACGAAACCTTTTGTGGTAAAGTACAAAAGTAAATCCATGAGGGCTTGGCCCAAAATGGACAATATCATACCAATGTGGAGATATGCGGTATCCATAGCCCAACATTTTTTTATTTAAGCCATGTTTGGTGAACATTATCAACCCAAGAATACATTTTTTTTATGATGTGATGTGGAATATATGGTTGAAAAAGAAGGAAAAATTATTGATGTGATGAAAAATATTATTTTATTGAAGAATGTGTGGTTGAAAATGATTAGAATGATTAGAATGAAAAAAATAATATGGTTCAAACATGAGCTTATTTATTTTAGGAAAAATTGCAGTCATAGTACTAAATCTTTTGCTTTTATACAGATTTAACCCAATTATTTAATTTGTGGCATCCACAGTATCAAACATTTTAAAAACTTGCACTCGGAGTCCAATTTAATAGAAACTATTAATTTGACCGTTAGTTGATTAGAAAATTAACATTGATCATAATTTTGATTAATTTTAAAATGGTAAAATTGTAACTTTACATTTTCTATAATAAAATAATTAAAATAAAAATCCCAAACCACATATACCCACCCAAACCCGAGACCAAAAGTCAGAAACCACCCAACTTCCCAGGAGAAATTATTCAAAATACCCCAAATTCAACCATACCCTTTCCAAAATACCCTTTTACTATTTTAAAAATTTAAAGTTCCAAAAATACTCTCAATATGAAAGGTTCCAAAACAAGTCATTTTAGTCCTTAAAACTTTAATTCTAATTTTGGATTCGACAAAATTGTTTGCCACTTGTAATAAAAAATTAACTTTTCTTCACCATCAACTCTTTCCACCTATCTTGAGCCCGAAAAATTTGATATTTATTAATAATTTTATTTTTGAATTAATTGTATTTTTGCATTTTTAGGACCCCCATTCACACAAATGGTATCAGAGCCCTATATTCTGAGAATTTAAAGGCATTAGAAAATGGAAGATAATAAAGATATTTGCGTAGGATGGTACGTTAACAATTTTACTGAATATTTAGATACTGATAGTTATATTCAATATCTTGTTAATTAATCAAGAAATTTAATTGAAAAAATAAAAGACTCGGATAGTCTTAAAATAAAGAAAAAAATTTGAAAAGAAAATTACTTTTCTTTTAATAGACTTTGATGAGGTTCTAAATGAAAATATAGGATATCTTGTTAAAATACTTATTCTCATAGAAATGGAAACTTTAAGAAGAATTCAAAAAGTTCTTAATAACGAAATTAGGAGAATTGAAGAATCAGAATCCTAGAAATGATGGAAATTGAAAATTCAGAGGATTTAGAAACGGAAGTACATAAAGGAGTAGAAGGATATGTTTTAAAAGGAAAATTTGATTGGGAAAAATTTAGAAAAATTAATAAAGCAGAATTAAGTCTAAAACCACCCGGAGAAAATAGATTATTTAATATTTTAGGATTAGCCTTTAGAAGAAAGAAGTTAGTTATTAATGAATATCATGAAATAGAAAAAGCCATAGATATTAAACATACACAATGAAAAATAAAATTAAATTTAATAACAAAAAGAAATATTAACGAATTTTTAGGAAAACTAAGCAAGAAAAATGAAATAAAATATCTTATATTTACCTCGCTGGAATACAAATAATAATAAAATCATACTTTAAAGAAAGAATTAATATTCCTATAATACTTAATTTACAAGATAAAAGATGTATAACTGCAGAAAATGGAAATTTAGGAATAGTAAAAGGAAATTTAGCTTATAAAAAATTAAAATTTACTTGTTATCTAAGATATTGTGTACATATAAATGATAAAAATTTAGATGATTGTCTTAGCTTACATTTTAAGATGACTAATAAAATATTAAAAGATGATAACAAAGTTTTATATTATATCAAGGATTATATTGTTATACCAATAGTAATTATGGAAATATATATAAAGAAAAAAGCCTTTTATAGAAATACATGAAGAATTTAAAGATATAGGAGAAGCAATTTTACCTAGAGAACAAGATATTGAGGAAATAAAAAATTTTGAGATAGGACATGATGATGCTATAAGTATCGAAACAAATAACATATAAAGAAAATAAGATAATTATTGGAAATAATATAGTAAGACATAGTATTTCAAAAATAATACAAAATAAAAATAATAGTATTTATGGAATCAAATGAAAGTTTTTTAATGGAAATAAATGGATAAATGAAATTAAAATACTTGTTGATACTGGAGCAAGTCAGAATCATATTTGCTATTTTATTGATGAAGGAATTAAAAAGAAAAAGGTAGAACCTTATAGTTATAGAGACTTTGAAGGAAAAATAAATTCTTGTGATATCATAGGACAAGTTCAAATTAAATTATGAAATTTATTATTAAGTATATAATGTTATATTGATAATAATATGAATTTTTATGAACATCAAATATTATTAGGAAATTCATTTTTAAATAGACTTGATAATTATAAAATAGACAAGGAAAGAATTCTTATTATACATCAAGGAATAACTACATATTGTCTTAAAGAAAAATGAGTAGAGAAATAAAATTCTCAATAAGTGTATATATACAAATAACTGTATTTGAATAAAAAATAATTATTTGTGCTCTAATTGATATAGGAGCTGAGATAACTGTCTTTAAAGAATTTTTATTACCAAAATGGATGGAAAATAAACAACAATTAACACTACAAGGAATAACTGGAGTAAGAGAATCTTTAAAATATAAAAATGAAAATATAGAAGTTATAATAGGATCTAAACTAGTAACCATAATAAATGTTTATGAATACAATATAAATGATTGTGATATTATTTTAGGAAATGACATTCTTCAACAGTTTAGTCAGTATAGTCAAAATATTTATACGATTCAATTAAAAACACCATGTAGACATTTACTAAAAACTGATAGAGAATTTAAACCATTCAGAGTTCAGCCAGCTCAACGTGGTGAAAAGATAGAATTTATACCAAAATTACTCAATTATTCAATCAAAACAATTACTCTTGATCAAATAAAAGATCTTTTAACAAAAAATTATAATGAAAACCCACTTGAAAAATGGGAAAAATAAAAAACAATAGCTAAAATAGAACTATTAGAACTAACAATCATTATTAGAATTAAACATATGCTCTATAATCAAGAAGATAAAGAAGAATTTCAAATACAAATTCAAGAACTTCTTAATCAAAAACTTATAAGAAAAAGTAATAGCCCTCATAGTAGTCCAACTTTTATGGTTAGAAATCATTCAGAAATAAAAAGAGGAAAACCTAGGATGGTTGTAAATTATAAAGAACTTAATAAAAATACTAAATTTGATGGATATTATTTACCAAATAAAGAAGTATTAATAAATATAGCTAAGAATAAAAAATATTGTTCAAAATTTGATTGTAAGTCTGGATTTTGACAAATTAAGTTTGAAGAAAGTAGTATACCATTAACAGCATTTAGTACCCCTCAAAGACATTATGAATAGTTAGTTATGCTATTTGGATTAAAAAATACACCACAAATTTATCAAAGAATAATGGATGAAGTCTTTAGAATTTATACTTTTTTTATTGTTTATGTTGATGATATACTTGTTTGTTCAGAAACATACGAAGATCATCTTAAACATCTTAAAATTTTTGCTACAATTTGCTCAAACTAAGGTATAATACTTAGTCAGAAAAAAGTAGAAATAGCAAAAGATGAAATTGAATTTTTAGGAATGATAATAAATAGTGAAGGAATAAAATTATAACCTCATATTTCTGAGAATATAATTTTATTTCCTGATAAACTTGAAAATAAGTAACAAATTCAAAAGTTTTTAGGATGTCTTAATTATGCTGAAAGATTTATAGAAAAACTTGCAGAAAAAAGAAATAAATTTCAGAAACTATTAAGAAAATCAAATAAATTAGGATGGAATGAAGAACATACTCTTTGCGTTAAAAATTTAAAAGAAAATTGTAAAAATTTACTTAAAATTAGACTCTCAAATGAAAAGGATGTGTTAATTGTTCAAACAGATGCATCAGATTTATATTGGAGTGCTTTATTAAAAATCGATTTAAATGAAATTTGTAGATACACTAGTGGAACATTTAATAATGCTGAAATAAATTATTCAACTAATGAAAAAGAATTATTAGCAGTAGTTAAAGGAATAAACAAATTCAAAATGTTCTTGCTACCTAAGGAATTTATTGTTCAAACTGATAATACTCAACTTAATGGACTTATAAATAATAAATTACCAAATTCACCTCAACATAGAAGATTACATAGATGGCGAATACTATTATCGTTTTATAATTTTAAATTTGAATATATTAAAGAAAAAGATAACTTATTTGCTGATTTTTTTATCAGGAATCATGATTTTGGACAAGATTGAAGCATTTACAAAGGAATTACAAAGCCTTCTAACAGATTTTAATGCAGATTATCTTGCTATTCAAGAGGATCATATTGACATCAGACAAACTTTGTGTGATTTATCAAACAAAGTTGTTGAAAGTGGAAAAAAAATTGAGAAACTGAATGATAATAAAGAAAAAATAGCTGAAAAATTGACAGAATGTTTAGACTTTTTTGTAAGTTGCAGCTAGAAGTACCCTCCTTTAGAAAAGGGTGAATACAGCCAAAAGGCGAGTCATATCCCATTTCGGGAGATTAATACATCCACTTCAAATGGAGATTCGAAATCTAAGAGAAATGAGCCTCTTACCTCGCAAGAGGAAAATGTCATAACAAAGGGTCTACAACAATTACCCGTCAGTATTGACAAATTGTTGGAAAAATTTACAAGTGGAAAATGAGCCGCTGAGTCTAGTACTCAAACATTCTTATCAAAAGGCCCATTGGAACAGCCTACTGTTATCAGTGAATTCCAAGAAAATAAAAAAGTACCGGTTGGTGATCTCAAATCACCAAAGGGAATAATCACAACTCATCATGTTCGAAATAATCTACATCCTATGGAGAATGAGTATTATGAATTTTCAGAATGGGTATATAATTTCAGAGAAGAAAATTCTCTATATTTGACAGCCCTTCCAATGGTGATTTATCCAATGATCAGTGCAATTCAAGGAGCAGATCCCAATATTGTTCGAAAATTGGCAGCATGTGAATTTTTAGATCGACTCTTCCTATGGATAGATCTAAAAGAAATTGAACAGTTTGATAAAGAATTTATTAATTGTGTTAAAAAATTCAGTGATAAACAACCAGTTGAACCGAGGGTTTTACACAATTAGTCCTGAATATAAAGAACTAGAATGGTATGGGGAACATCATCTTGTCATTATTCGGAAAAATAATGAAAATCCACTCAAAGATATTCAGATTTTTAAAGAGTTACCTACTATTAATAAGAAATGGATGATTTATAGAAGAGCTCTTGGAATAAAATCAGTCTGCTCAACGATGCAGTTCTTTTATGGAGAAAGATACATGGTCTATGGTATGAGCAATAATTGGATCATTATCTGTAGAGGAGATAAAGAATCAAAAATTCTTGAAGAAAAAATCTGTGGAATTATGAACGATCAATTTTTTGGAAGTGAAGAATGCATTAAAGAGACTTGCCGACTCATGGGATACGTCCACAAGTAAAGGACGATAAGAAAGCGACATCACAAGACAACACCATGTGAGCATTAAAACAGAAAGAGACAGCTCAAAAGCTGGAATAAAGCAGTCGACAGTGCTTTAATTATTTCAACCACTTTGAAGAAATAATTGTACTTTAATTTTTTTGTTGTAAAAATTTGATTGGCCAGAAGCTTCTCGGTGAAGTGAGTGCCTTCTATAAATTGAGACTCTACTAAGGAAGAAGATCATCGAAAAGAATCCATCCAAAATCTCTTCCTGAATTACCAACTTCAGAATACCAATGATCTTTGTAATCATTCTCATTAGAGAGTAGAAACCACTATTCGGAGTATCAATCTTTGTAAAAATCCTTATATAATAGCTTTTAAGTTATCATCAGATCAATAAAATCTTTGAGTTTGAAATAAATCTTTTATTACGCTTTGAGTGTTGTTCTACACAGTCAGTCTGTTTGAGAGTTTTGAGTGCCCCTGTGTCCATCTTGCTGTTATGCTGTAGGACTTCGGCCAACTCTTGTGACGAAGGTGACCAGGAACATATAACATTCTTACTATTTGGCGAAGCGTGGTAAGGCCTTTATTTTAAACTACAAGAAAATTTATTATCTGAAGATTTGCATAAAAATTATTATATAAGAATTTTTGTAAGATTGTATACTTTGAAGACCTTTTATCATGGAAAGTTACGAGTTTTATTATAGAACTGTACCTTTTAGATATACTAATAGTATTGATTATAGTCACATGATATAAATTCCAGAAACGTACGATAGTTATACTAGAGGAATGAATTTCATAAAAAGAGATGTTGATATTATGAAAAATATCTTACAATTGTATCATTTGGATTAAAAGAAAGATTGCCTAAAAAAATAATAAAAATGACTATATTTTTCTGGTTAGATAGTGAAAATAGTGAAAGAACTTTTGAAACTATAGAAGATCATGTAAGTTATAATGATGTTTCTGAATTATATGATTTTGATCTTAGTTTTGACGATAAAGAATAAGAATATGCCTGGAATAACTAGAAAATTTTATGATAATAAAATTAAAATTTGAGAAGAACAAATAATAACTGACAATAATCGTAGAGAAATCGAAAAGAAAATTTCTTTTTGGAATAAAATTAAAAGAGAATTATTAAGAAATGAAATTACAAGAGAATTAAGAAGAGAAGAACAATTTAGAAGAGAAATAAGACGAATAATAAATAATATAATAATTAACTCCTTAAACTCACCAGATTAATATGAGCTTACCAACAAAAATAAGATTTGATAAACAAAAAATAGAAAATATTAGACTACCAATAGGAATTTATCAAACTAGAGGATGAAATACAACTATATTTCAACCCTTAAATTCATGGGAAAATACAGATGAAGGTTAAATATGACTACAAATTGGACTAATGCATTTTTATGGCAACAATTAGGACAATTAAAATCTAAAGATATAGAAGTTATAGACGAAATAAATAATATAGATCCAAAAGATGAAATAGCTAAAGAAAGATTAGAAGTTTTAAGTAAAAATATGTCTAAACAATTTAATAAAATAAAGGAACAAATTAATAATTTAGAAATGTTTGATAAAACTAAACTTGAGGAAATCTAAAATCAAATATCAAAAATTGCACAGAAAAATAGTATTAATAAAATAGCAACTTTAGAAGAAAATATATATATATATATATTATTAATTATAAAATTGATATTCTATTAAATAAATTAGAATTTGAAATTGACAAACCACCTTATACAAGACCTGAAAAATGAGTATGAATGATAAAATCAATTTAATTGAAAAAAGTATAAAAACAATTGGTAAAAAAATAACTAGAATCGAAATAAGCTATGAAGAAGAAAAAGAAAAATTACAAAATAAATTTTTAAGAATAGAAAATCTTTTAAATAGAATAATAGAAAATCTAAACAAAGAAAAACAATTTAAACCAGATTATGCCAAAGAACTTAAAGAAGTTAGAAAGAAAATTGAAAAATATGAAGAATTAATAAAATTTAATGGAGGATTAAAAGAAGGTATAGAAAGATTATTAATTGATCTTATAAAACAAGAAGAAAATCTTATAAAAAAAGAAAAAGGAAAATTAGTTATAGAAAAATAATGGACGAAGACATGAAAAATTTAATATTTGACTTAGAAGACTTAAAAATTTGTGAAGAAATAACTAAAAATCATATGGTCGGAAAAAGGGAGGACCATGAGCAGTTAAACAAGAAGAATATGGAGAAACTAGCACAGCCAGATATGAAGCAGAAATAGATCCTAGAAGATATGTTAATACAAAAGTTGATTTTAAAACAAAAAAAAAAAAAATGTATATAGATCAATTTAAACTAGTATTAAGAGAATCAAACCCAATGAAAATTGCAGGATCATATTTAAATTTAGATTGTGAATTAGATGTTAGAAAAATTATAAATGAATGGAGTACTAATATGATAGCACAATTTAATTATAATCGTAGTAATACCGATAATAAAAATAGAACTGAATATTTATTAGCAACTTTTAAGGGAAATATAGCTAATTGGTACCGAGAATTAGGAAAAACAACAAAAGGTGTTTGAAAAGATAGTATTGAAGCAGGATTTGGAATTAGTATAATAGAAGGAATAAATAGAGTCGCTACAAGAATTTATAGAGAATTTGCTGGAGAAAACTGGGTAAATGAAAGTACTAAAGCGAGATTAGAAGAAATAAAAGATGCTAAAAACAGAATGGAACATTTACAAATTTGTAATATGTGTTATCTTAACGAATATTGCTGTGAATATAGTAAATACTATTATATGATGTTTGGAAGTAGAGCTGATAATAATTATTATAAGGAAGTGTTTATTAGAAAATTACCACCACCATGAAATAATTATTTTCAAAATAAAATAAAAGAAAAACAATTTGGAAGAAATGAAGAAGGCTATACATTAGGATTTATAATAAGAACTATAAAAGATGAAATAAGTACTATGTGTAGTAATCAAATGATTTATAAAAAATCAAGATTTATACAAGATAGGATTTGTTTTAGAGATACTGAAGTATTAGGAAATTGGGGATGTTATGAATATAAACGAAAAAGAAAAATAAAACCCAAGAAATATAAAAAATATAATAAGTTCAAAAAGAAATATTTTAAACCAAAAAGAAGATATTTTAGAAGAAAATATAAACCTTATAATAAAAAACCATTAGATAAAAAACGATGTAAATGTTGGAATTGTAATTAAGGACATATAAGTACTGAATGTCCAAAAAAGAAAGTTAGGATATTAATTACAGATTTTGAACAGATTAGAGATGAATGTGAAGATGTTAATATTGAGGATATAGAAGTTAATGAAGAAATTTTTGAAGAAAAATCGGATTTAGAAGAAACATCTAGTGATGACGAATAAAAATAGGAATAAAACTAGTTTTTAAAAAACTGTAAAATTTGAGGACTTAATTTGCAATAAAAAAAAATATTTTATTAAGGGCAAAATTGACTTTTACACAAAAAACCCAAATGAGTCATTTAACCCGGCTATTTTGGAAATTCTCCCACTTCCCAGCCACGGCCACCGACCACCGCTACCCGAACCATCATCGTCCATATATAATAATTGATGAAACACTAGATTGAAAATTCATCCAACTGAGTTCCGCCTTCAATTTTGCTTATCTGCACCTCCCCCAAATTCCATTGCCACATTGAAACATAGATTGAAATAGTCCAATCGTAATCTCAACCAGATTCCGCCCATTAGCCACAATCCACGATAGAAGAGATTAAAAACCATCGCCACAACCACATCAAGAACCTACTAAGTATGAATATGAGTTCCCGCATGTGAATTTGTGGATTGAGCAGCAGTTGGATCAATTGTGTACCTACAGTCATCTGAATATGAATACGAGTTCCCACATGTGAATTTGTGAATTGAGCAATGGGAAAACCATAAATTGGACTGGATATAAGAGTTCCTGTTCACACGCGTCTCAATGCGAAATCCCAGAAAATGCATTGATGTTTTGGCCTTATTTTGTTGAATCATCACCGTCGTATTGAGCTCATGTGGTCGACCGATGGTGGTCCGAGAGGGTGGGTGTGGCCATAAGGTAGGTTTCCGTCACCGTAAATCACATTGACTTTGAAATTCTTGGTGCAAGAAAATGAAGGTTCTAGCAAAACCTACTTAAAATCAAAAAGTTTGGTACCTGACTACAATTTTCCATTTATTTTATATGAAATAGTATAAAATTACTATTTGACCATTTCAAAATTGGTCAAAATTCAATTGAAGGTCACATGGATGAACTCGTCCACACGTCCTCTAGTTGCAATTGAGAATTTGAGATGAAATGCTTGAGACCTCAATTGCAAAAATTAAAGGTTTGAGTATAATTTGCAATCATTTGAAAAGTTTGGAACTCTATCTACAATTCTCCCTTATTCTTTTTAGCTCGTGTATTAGTGATTAAAAATCATATTTTAATATTAATTAAAGTTAACAATGAATTTTAACCACTATTTTATAAATTTCACAACTTTCAATCACACATTTCATCAACTTTTATTAAAATCTATTAAAAATATAATTTTAATCCCCACCAAACAAGGGCTTAAATTGTGTTATAATTTTTGTAAGTATTAATTCTCATTATAGGTATAGATTTACTAATAGTACTACTTATATAATAAAGTTGCACGATGGTTTTATATACAGATTGTCTATTAAAAAGATAGTGAAAAATGTTTTTTTATTGAAGAAATTCCGACTCAATTATATCTCACACATCACGTGCCTGTAAATTTTTATACACATGTAGCACAATTCAATTGTTTGGTTCTAAGGGTCCATTTGATTGCAAATGTGGAAAATGCGTGGAAAGAAAATGAATTTCAGGGAAAGTAATTGCTCAGAAATTATTTTGTAGTGAATTGTTAATTAAATGTGTTTGATTGATATAATTTTTAACCCGAAATTTTTTAAAATTTTGTATTCGTTTGACTTTATTCATGAAAATTGTCAATTAAAATGATAATTTTTTCTAAAATTGGTCAAAAAAATTGTTTCCATTACCAAAAAGTAAAAAAAAAAAAAAAATAAAAAAAAAATAAATTTGTTTCCTAAAAATTAATTTTTTCATCAAAGTTTAGTGTTCTTTTGACTTTATTTTATATAGAAATTGTCCATTAAAGTTAATTTTTTTTTTTTTTACAATTTGTTATGACATTTGTTTCTATTGTAGGAAAAAATTAAAAATAAACCAGCTGCCTGGAAAATCTTTTCCCACCAAAAAGGTAGGAAAATGATTTCACCAATTACAACAAGGCAAATTGGCCCGTGAGGTAGCCAAGAAGAAAACAATTTCCTTAGAAAATTTTATCCATCAAACAACACAAAACCAGAAGATGGAAATGGTTTTCCAAGTTCCATGGAAATAAATGCACATCAAACAGGGACTAACATTTATTTTCTCGTAGAAGCTCATCCCTTGTTTAATGACACAATTATTTGAAAACTCTTTTTTCTACGTACCCATTTTCAACCATATATTCACCCAACAAAATATTTTGTACGTAAATATAAAACTAGTCGAAATATTATTTTTCTCAAATAATGACCATCTAATAGAGGCTTAGAGATATCAAAAAACTTGCATAAATTTATAAAATTGGAACACATAACAATTTCTGGAAGGACATGATACAATAACACGACTACGCGAGCCCTGTACGTGTAGCTTGGTACTTTCTGGAATCAATACTACAAATTTTAAACTATACATTGTGAGTTGCAAACTTGCAAGTCTAGGGGTTATGGTTTATGTTCTCTCGTTTTCTAAAAAAAAAAAAGGAAAAAGGAAAAAAATTTGCATTTCTATCATTTAAGCTCGGGTTTTCTAATACGCGATTTTAGATGTAAAAGTACGCACCGCAGATAATTTGAACAGGACGAGGAGAGTATAAAGTGGGTAAATGGGTAGCCAAACAATTTCCCATTTATCTGTTTATCGCGGTCGAACAAATGGCGACCTCAATTTCCAATTCTCCATGCTCGTTGCTCTTTCATCCGCCTTCCTCTCAAGAACAAAGTAATTAACTCACCATCTAATTATGCGCATGTATACATACAATACATAAACTCGAGTAGTACGCAGGATGCAATGAATGTGCACTTTATTTGATTTGAATTATATGGAAAATGAAATTCAGTTCAAATGGGACTATAATGTGAAGATATGGAATTGGAATCGCGTTCTAATTCTCATGTTTGGAATCTTAAGATTATTCGGAGTGAAGGGAATCGAATGTTCACTGTTTACGCCTTTAATTCGCACTGGTATTTAACTGCACAGATGATTTGTCGGTTCAAGTTTAGATATAATTGTGTAACTCTTCTCTTTATTCAAGTTGATGCTGGACTAATCTTCTATTTATTTGGTTTACTGGGAATAAGGTTAGCTTCTTGTTGTTTTCATTGATTAGGAAACAGTTGGCTGTATTCAGTACTCTTATATACGTTGGATATTTGGATTTGCTTTGTACATAGAGAAAATTGGTAGACCTGACTTTATGTGTTTCTTTTTTCTTCACTATCACGTGTCAGGATATTATAATTTGAGAAACCCGATTTTGAGAGTTTTAGCGTCTAAAGTAATTGGTAAACTGGATCGAAGAATGAAGGCTTTGCAAAACAATGAAGTTAATGCAGAAGTTGATCTTGAAGTTGGGAAGAAACTGTATCTTGGCATGGACTTCGGTACTTCTGGAGCTCGGTATGCTCTGATTGACAAGGAAGGGAATGTACATGCTGAGGGAAAGAGAGAGTACCCTTTGCTTATGGTAAATTTTCTGTCACCGACGCACTCTGGAGTTTCAAAATGACTATTGTTGTGATTCTTTTAATTTCTTGACATTCTTATCCTCGTTGATAATGTTTGTCAGTTTATGCTTGCTTTGCTAATAAACCAATTACACATATGCTCTGTCTTTAAGATGAACTTACAAGCTCGTTTATGTTCTCTAGAAAGAGTGAAGAAACAGTAGATTGGTTGCAATCCTGGAAAATGACGCTATTTACACTTCTTAAAGATGTCCCAGTTAGTCTTCGCTCAACGGTTGTGTCCATTTCTATTGATGGAACTTCTGCAACCACTATCATTTTAGATAGGTTGGAACTGTAATCTTTGCAAATCCCTATCGACACTGTTTCTAGTTAACTTTACTACTGCCCTATTTAGCTTAACATAAAAAATTGTTCCCCAATGCAGCAAAACAGGTGAATCCTTACGTAAACCTTTTCTATATAATGAAAGTTGTGCCGATGCTTTGCCATCAGTGAAGTCGATTGCTCCTGCTAACCACACTGTTTGCTCTGGATCTTCTACACTTTGCAAACTTGTTTCTTGGTGGAACTCTGATAATTCAACTAAGGAATCAGCAGTATTGTTGCATCAAGCTGACTGGTTATTGTGGCTTCTTCATGGCAAGCTCGGATTGTCTGATTATAATAATGCTTTGAAGGCATCCTTGACTTAACCCTGCCATTTTTTGCTTTTCTTTCTTTTGTCTCAGACCAATCAGTATTACCGTGTCTAAGGACGCTCTCAACTGACCAATTATGACGTAACAGGTTGGCTATGATCCTGAAGTTGAGTCGTATCCTCCTTGGCTGCTATTGCAACCATATTCACGAGTTTTACCTTCTATACAACCTCCAGGAACTGCTATTGGCGCCTTGAAAGAAAGCATCAGAACTGAGTATGGTACGTTGTTTATTTGATTTGTGGCAGTTAAATTCAAGGCCATGAACTTGTTTTGAAAGTTGCCCTTTTCTTTGTACACTTAGCATTGATATTTAACTTACCACCTTACCAATTTCACAAAAAGTATCTATATTATAGCCAATTTAACTTACATATAGTATCTACTTACACTATAAGTTGTCATTTGATAAATCTATCAAGTTAAATATTCCTAAAAGAGATTTGGAAATTCTCACGGCACATCCTTATGCAAGCTAAGCTGGCCACAAAATTGAACTTTTGAAGGATGTTCCGTTTGATATTATAATATATTTGCTTTATCATCAGAATAATCTTTTGCGCCTAAAATTATACAGTTAGATTGTGCTATTCCAAACCAAAGTATTTACCTTTTTCCCCAAAAGACATCCACACACAATACCTTTCGCATAACATTGGCTGAAATCAGTATTTAAATTTGTAATTTGAACCATTTTTCCTGAACTTCAAATTCAATGCTTTTGGGTTTGAAACTCTAACTATGTACATCTTCTTGGTAGGTTTCCCAAAGGATTGTATTATTTGCACTGGAACCACTGATAGTATAGCAGCCTTTCTTGCAGCACGTGCTAGTCAACCTGGAAAAGCTGTGAGATTTTTAGCCCCGTTTCACTGTTGTAGTTTTGATGCATTCTAATTAGGCTTCTAGACCCATTTTCTTGCTTAACGATCAGGTCAAGTTAAATATCTGGTAGATAAATCATTGAGTTGAATGAGTTCTTCTTGTAGCTGTCTTCGGTTCATTGTATCCCCTAATATCAACATTACAATACGATCTAATTATGAGCATGCTCAGATGGAGCACTAGTTACTTTTGTAACGTACCACTGTTTCCTACCTCTTCACATAATTTTTGATGCTCGCGAATAGGTCACATCTTTGGGATCGACTCTGGCTATAAAACTATTAAGCACCAGAAGAGTAGAAGATGCACGTTTTGGAGTGTACAGCCACCGCCTTGATGATAAATGGCTTGTTGGGGGTGCTTCAAACACAGGTGGAGCTGTTCTCAGGCAAGTCTTTACAGATGAGCAGCTAGAGAAATTAAGTGAGCAGATAAATCCTACAGAAGCCTCTCCTCTTGATTATTATCCTCTGCAAGGTGTTGGAGAAAGATTTCCTATAGCAGACCCTGAAATGGAACCAAGGTAGTTTGAATAATGTTATTTATCATTATTATGATGGAATATCGTTCATGTGACAGTTTATGTGGAATATTGAGATTGGTAAGTTTAATTTTTACGGGTGAGAGGGGGAGGAGAGATAGAAATGTGAGGGATAATGAGTTGTTATATCATCGATGTTCCATCATCATAATGATAAATAGTATTACTTAGGTAATTTTACTTCATTGTTCATTCTATTTTTAAGGGTACATCGGATATACTGATAACCCAAGAGTTAAAAGTAGGATGATGGCATTATGGGGGACAGGGCTTTTCCTCAGGTTTAGTATCTCTTTCCTCTTTTGAACAGTAAAGGGAGACTGAACTTTATACTACACAATTTATAGTGAGAAATTCGTTAATCAATTGAAGTCATTGGCTCCAACATCAAGTTTGGCTCGATGACCATTCAAAAACTTCATAACATTGTAAGAGTTTCAATGATATGCCCCACAATGATAAGCCCTTAAAAATAAATTAGTGCTTCTACCACATCTCGTCCCAGAATTTATTACACAGTGAAAGGAAAGCCAGATCTAATGGGAATATATGCTTTTTGTGTGCTAAACAGAATAAATACTAGGGTTGTGAATGTTATAATCCTGAAACCAAGGATCATTATTTTAATAGTGTTTATGTGATTCTGGATCTAGGCTACCTCCTCGAACAAAAAGGCAAACAATCAAGCAAATTTAGAATATGAATCCAAGCTTAAGCTATCAGAGAGGGTCAAATATATATTCCATTTAAATCTTATCCTAATTTATTAGTTTCTCCTGGTTTTGTGAATGTAAATAATCCTATTAAACACTTTATTTAGATCCAATGTAAATAAGTAAAACTTTAGGTCCAATGTAAAGGTAGAATATTTGGAACCTTGTTTTCTTGCATGGCTTGTCCGTGTTTTGCGAGTAATAGCATTTTTCCTCCATTAGATTCACATATTTGGTATTTCTTCATTGCATTATTGCCATTTTCAGGTTGCATCCTCGCCCAGCAAGTGATGTTGAGTACTTGCATGGTATTCTAGAATCCATTGCTCGTATCGAGGTAAAAAAAGCCGAGTTCTACTTATTTTTCTCTTCAGGTTTCACACAATAGCAACGAGCTGATCAAATATCTGGTATTCATGTCACTTAGGCAAAGGGTTACAGCTTACTGAAGGATTTAGGGGCTACGCCGGTTGAAGAAGTTTTTACAGCTGGTGGCGGGTCAAAAAATGAGAAATGGATCAAGATCCGAGAGAGAGTTCTGGGTCTGCCTGTGAGCAAGGCACTTCAAACAGAAGCTGCCTATGGAGCTGCATTATTAGCAATGAAGGGTGCGGCAGAGTAGCAAGGTAGTCAGACAGCACAAAGATTGTTCTCTATGAAATCGCGTTCACATATTCAAATTGTTCTTGGAAAACTGTAATTGTTACTTGTTAACTTATCTATCAATTCATATTAACTCATTTGTGTACTATTATTTTTCAGTTTTATGGTGCATGTGATACAATTTGTAGAATATTGGGCCAGACGACCTGTATAGCTCCCAATATTTCCATTTCTAGTTCTCAAAACAATAAAATGTAAAAGGAGAAGTATCAAAATTAACAATAGGGGTGTTCCGAGAATCGAACTCGGGACCTCTCGCACCCGAAGCGAGAATCATACCACTAGACCAAACACCCGCTTGTGATTTCGATTCGCTCTCATAAGGTATATTTATAATATTATTTTTTTCCCAACACTATTTAATAGCACCCTGGGAAGAGCAGGCAAATTCAACCAGAAATGGGGACGTTATCTTCCTCCTCCGCTTCCCACCTAATACGCTGCCGTTTCATCCTCCGGCCGACTCTTCCCTATTTTCATTCTTCATTAGAAACCAAAACCAAACAGCCCCTCATCCTTCCCCTCCAAACTTCATCGTCTTTTTCCACCCGAAATCTCGCCGCCTGTCCTCCCATCTCCACGCGCCGCCTCTTCTACTCTTCCACTCCTCTCTTGCACGAGCTCGCCAACGACAGTATTGTTTTTCATAACGAACAAGACGATTTTGATGAGAATGGAAAAATTGAATCGAAGATAGATACTGTGAATATCGCCGTTAAAGAGGGCATAACGAGGGGTTTGGATTTGAGTGCTCAGCGTATAAAGTCATCTAGTTCGAAGTTACCAACTCTTACTGTGAAAGAGAAGAAAGAATTGGCATCGTATGCTCACAGTTTGGGGAAAAAGCTTAAATCTCAGCAGGTGGGAAAGTCTGGAGTGACAGACACCGTCGTCACCGCATTGATTGAAACCCTTGAAGCTAACGAGCTTCTCAAGGTACATAATTTCAGTTGATAGTATGTACTTGTGTATTTTTTTGTTTTAATTGGCTACATTATCGTGTTTACTCGTCAGGGTAGAAATTTTCGCATCCATTTATTTATTTTTGTTTTGGGTTTAAATTTCCCTGTTTGAATCTTGTAAATTAATCACTGGGTAATTGAAAGCTACTTGTGACTTCGAATATATTATCTTATAAATTACTTATAAGTGGACAGAAGTAGGGGTGTTAAATGGTTGTGTTGAGCCACTCGGCTCTCCCCACAAGATCGCCCCCCTTTTTTAATTTTACAAAAAGTGTATATTTCTCTATATTTGACGAGCGGCTCGCACATGAGCCAACAAGCTCTCATGGCCAATTGCTGCTCGGCTTGTGGGGCGAGCTGAGCTATGTCTGCTCATTGTTCAATAAGTGAATTCTTCATTGTTTTTCTTATCTTCTTCTTATTGATTTAATCAATGTTCGTGACAGCTTAAAATACATTCTAATTGTCCCATGGAATTGGATGATGCTGTGAAGCAATTAGAGGAAGCCACTGGTTCTGTCGCTGTTAGTCAGATCGGTAGAACTGTAATTCTTTATAGGCCGAGCCTGACCAAGCTAAAGGAAGAAGAAGAGAAGAGGAGACGGGCTCAGAAGGTTTTTGCTAGAAAACAACAAGCATTGAATCGATCATCTCAGGTTCTTGTGACATTCTTCATTACTTATGTTTTTGTGCGTGAGAAGGTTTCTGACTTGGTGGCACTTGATGAAAATTGCAGAGTAGAAGACCAATGGCAGTGGGAGCTCAAGAACAAAGACCACATGGTCGTGGTCGGCGTGGAAGTAGCAGATATTGAGGTTTTTTTCATGTCGCTCCATCACCTATGTATTTGTTATTCTATGATAGACCCTTTACGGTAGACAATTGGGGCGGAGAAATTTTGACAATAGGGGTTTTCTATGAGAAATAGATATTCATAATGCTGCAAGAATCAAATCATAATTGGATATATTCATGGGCAATAATGTGTATTCCTCGACGCGATTTGTATCGTTTCTATTGCCTAATACAATGCATTTTGCTTCTAAAATACGAGAGCTATTCCTATTGATGCCAATCCTTCAATTTTTCTTGAGGTTTCACAGAGAAATAGCTTCAATGGCAGAACAGGATTCTAGTATGGATTCCATGTACGGTTTTTCTATTCAGGATATTTGACTTCATAAACTATACAGTTTTCAGCTTCCCGACTTGATAACGAGTGGTGTCTTCAGAATAGAGAATCCCGTTTGGTAATGTGAGGCGATGTAGTGCAATAGAAAACCGGGCCTGGAGAGAGATAAGAGTTATTATCCAATCAGATGATTTGCCAGACTGTAAGGTAGTAGAAATATTGTAGCTGTATCCTTACCCATTGAAATGCAACGAGCACAAACCAACACCCAGTTAAACCATAACCGCTTCTTCTCAACAGCTATAATAATGAAGTAGAATGTTGTTAACGAATAGGTAAAAAAAAAAAACAGTAAATTTAAAATAGAAATTTGAGAGTAGTACTGGACATGACTAAACGTTAAAGTAAGATTTTAACTTTTTCTTTTTCCAAGTGATGTCCGATCTATTAGAGAAATTGCCGTGAAAACAAAAGAAAGAAAGAAGCAAAAAACAGAGAGTGAAGAAAAGACGCGAAAGGCTGATAGAAGGGAAAATACGGAAGGAAATATAAGTCGAGCAGTCAAAACTAGTACACAAAAACAGAAATCACATACTAGAAGTAGAAGAGTGCCCAAACAAAAGATTGTGCTCATTGACATACTAATGAATTTTAAGTCTCGTCCAGCCTGCAGAATTAAGAAGCATCTATATTAGAATTCTGGTTTCTTTGTGATATTTGATATCCATAAAAGTAGAGACAGCAAAAGTCAGTGAATAAACTCAGAAGACGAGCAAAAGCGATGTTGCAGACAGGAAGAGTCTGAAACCCAGTATCATGAATTGTGTATTCATAGTTTCATACTCCCATCTTTGTTAGAGATAACCATTTCCTCAACCAATTTAGAAGGGATTTGGTGTGGGTAGAATAAACTTCGTCATTGGCTCAAAAGCCTAAAATGAAACCCATGGCAAATTTCTCTTCGCAGCATGGGAAAGGAAATGACAAGAAGGATGAGATAGGGCCCAACTTACCAACAATGTGCCTTCAAGGCTATGAGTACTAGGCGTGACACAGAGTGCAAGGAAGTATGGGATCAACACCTTGTGCATCTGCAGCGTTTAAGATAAAACTCAATTGTGACAATTCCAGTGAATCACATAACATAGGCATTTTTCTAATAACAGAGCAACCCAATCATTTACTAACTTCTGCAATGAAAACTGTTCTCTTTTACCTCCCAGATAAGTAAACCAACCTTTAGTCCACAAAACCATATGTTTCAATAGTCATATTGTTCAATTTCCAACATACATTACCTGCATATGAAATCTAGAGAACAAAAGAAGAGCAACTGACCTCCTGTACGACCTCAGGATCGGAAGAAAAAAGTTTAGGGAATAGCCATGGAACTGATGCTCCGATAGATCCCAATATCAGTCCGCATAATGCACCAATGATGACCAGGGACTTCAATAATGTTCGAGCCTGTTATTTACATTAAATTGTTCAGAAGAATACTTCAATATCAGAAAAGACAAGGAAAGAAAATACTTGACCATTATTTTCAGGAAATTCCAGTGGAACGAACTTCTAGAGATTATATGAACCAAACATGAATCTTCCTGTCACTTGTTATAATTACTACGGAAGTAACGTGACTGTTAAACTTACGAATGAAAAGCACAACCTTTGCTAAACTCCGATTAGCTCCATATATCAGTTCAGGCATAAATGACTGAGCTGTTTGAGAGAGAGGCTCACCCCATACAGTACACATGCAATACAATTGTATCATGACCTAAAGAAAGGGCAGTTAGCAACAATTTCCACGAGTTATCTGGAAAAGAAACCACGCCCAGAGGAAAAAAAGATTATATGGAAAAACCTAACCTGATGAGCTGCAACAGTTCGTGTGCCCATTGATGTAGCGAAATAGACGAGTAGAGAGTAAAATGCTACCTGAACGATAATAAGTTAAGACTGATGATACGATTGTTCGGAAAAAAGGCAGCAGCAGCACAATCAAGAAAGGCATCACCACAAACCTTTGACATCATTGTAACAAACACTGGAGCTGCAAGCATAAATATCTGAAGGAGTTCTTCGGATGATGGAATAGAGATGGCAAAACCATTATATCCTTTCTTGTTTAGAGCTTTAATCATCACGTAACCCGCAACAACCTAAGACAAAACAGCATTAGAGGAAAAGTGATGTGAACTAATTTTGTATCAGTTATAATGTCTATGTTCAGCAAACCTGTGACACCATTGTTGCCCATGCCGCTCCAGCAATACCATATCCTAAGAATCTGCATAAGATTATGTCACCAATGCCATTAATAGCACTTGCCACGGCCAAAGCCTTTAAAGGCCCCCACGAATCTTTCATCCCTAAGCTGTTCATCAAGAAAAAAGAAAAAAATAAAATTAATGACTTTCAAAATCATGAATTTTTGGATGATACAAGTTGGAGTAAAGCTTGTTTAATCAAGCGAGCAAGTTGGGAGATACACATTTAACTTCAAGTTACGTATCACACCAACTCTTTAACAACTGACATACATGGTGACTCTTTAAGCCTTGGAAGTAGTAGAAAAGTTTCAATAGGCAGAGTCAGTTTTACGAAACAGCGCACTGATAGAACACAAAACCATAAGAATTTGTGAAAAAGGTCATCCACGGTAGATACGATATGGTTACATTGAAAACAGCTTCTAGCCCACATATGAGCGAAGAAGACAATTAAAAGAGAGACATTTGCTAAAGCTGAATTCTGATGGTACAACTTTGTGACTGGTAAGAAAAATTAGGGAAATTTGATAGCTAGAGTGTAGGAAAGTATTAGAATGTCACATAAGAAAAACCATAAAATTAACTGAACAATCCTGACTCCAACATGAATTAGGGACATCATGACCACAAATCTAGAGAAAACAATACAGAGCACAATCAGTAAATAAGTCTAGAAATGGCTGGTTTGGACCTGGCACTTTGAGCAACCCATCCAATCAGCACTGCTGGCCATGCTAAGCCTCGAATCTGGTAAAAGAAACAAGAATTACTTGCAAACAAAGACAAACTGATCCAAGGAGTGTACATTTTTGAGTTACGCTATCTGTACAGATTAATGACAGGTGCATGCGTGGCATGCATTTGTCTGTCGATTTGAATTTCAACGCACAGATGCATGTGTGAAGCTGTCTGTACAGATTATCTGTACAAACAGCTTAACTGCATATTTTTCTCTAAAATTAGCTAACTCATAACAAGGGGTTGAGACATTTTTTCACAGTAAATTTGAGAAAACTCTCGAATTACAAAAGGGAAAATAATTACTTCCAGCATGCAAAAATGTTCAATCTCTTGAAGCAATTGGCCACGTGAAGTTT
Organism: Fraxinus americana; assembly: GCA_035079005.1. Classification (NCBI taxonomy): domain Eukaryota; kingdom Viridiplantae; phylum Streptophyta; class Magnoliopsida; order Lamiales; family Oleaceae; genus Fraxinus; species Fraxinus americana. The sequence goes on from CM068714.1 coordinate 9,948,322, forward strand.
CTAGTCCGACGATTCTATTACTCAATGGACACTGAGCACCTTAAGAGTTTAAAAGCATTTGTGCGAAAACAAATCTTTAACTTTTAAGCATCTGCAAAAAGTGACTTCTCTTGAATGAAACTTCATTTAGGCATTCTGTTTCAATAATGGGGGGCAGCGAATCGAACTGTCCCAATCCACACAATCATTCCACATTAACACCAAGTAACAGTATGCATGCATTGGCTACAAAAATAGTGCTGAAAGAGTAAAGAGCTTGCTATTCAAAAGTATTAATATCAATGCCACCAGAAGAGGTATTTTATTGATATTTTAGTACCATAATAAAAGAACCGCATAATTTACTCATAAACCAAACAAAGTCATAAAAACAGAACTACACAATTCTATGAATATTCAACAACTTAGCTAGAGATGAAGTGAACCTGAACATATGTATTCGCTGCAGCTATGATCTCTGCATTATTTCTCCCGGCAAAAGCTGGAAAGGAACAATATACAATATAATCAGCAATAATATAATATGAAGACTGCTAAATAATACATTAGAAATGCTACACTACACTTGATTTCCTATTTACCAGTTAGTGCTGAGGGGCCATAAAATCTAGTGAAGAAAAGCATCAGAAAACCACCAGCCAATCCAATGAACAAGAAGATAGAAATCTGATGCTGCACCTCATTTTTATCCTGCATTGTTAAACTATATATTTTCATATAAATATGCCACTTGAACATAATCAGAAATTTCAAAATTCCATTGCTACAACTTTAATAAATCAGTAGGTATTATTTGGTAACTGACCTGTCTAGCAAGAGATGTAGCTACCATATTTGAAGTAGCAATTGATAAGAACATGAAAACATAACTTGCATTATCGCAAAACACTGTTCCTGGCCCTGCCAAATTACCATGAACAAGAACAAAAATTCAGTTCATAATCAAAATACTGATAAAGAAATAGAAAAATCAACGTGTTTATACCTAAAGCTGCAAGCTCAACGGAGCTGCCTTGGCCAATAACAGCAGTGTCAATTAGACTCATCATCGGCCCGCAAATCCAAAGCCCAACTGCCGGTCCAGAGAACTTTACAATCTCCACCATTTGACTCCATATGCTCTCATTCTCTGAAAACTCCTGTATTTCAGTTCCAGCAGACTCTTCAATAAATGGCATTTTCTCTACTATTTCTTCTTCCTCTTCGTCTGTAACTTGAGAAATGCTTTGAGCATTCTCTAATTCACGGATTGGACCAATGCAATTCGTTATTAACCTGTTGCTTTTGGGATTCAAATTTCGGTAACTAGTTTTCGGCAAAATAATTTTTCGATCGAATTTTTTGTTGAGGGTTTGGAAACTAGGAAGTTGATGGTGGTGAGCTAGGGTTTTGAGATTCATATTCCTTAAAAAAATTATAGGGATGACTGTAATGCTAAGAGAATGGGATGAAGAAAGAAGGAAAACTGTGAGTAGGTGGAAAAGGGTCACGTGTCTTAGGCAACTAATAACGCCCTCCTCTCTCTCTCTCTCTCTCTGTGTCTTTAATAATTATTTTTTTAAGCCAAAAATACAGAAGAAAATAGAAGGGAAAAGAAATGAGATATATATTTCCTTTCTAGTTTCTTGCAAAAAATAATAGAAAAATTCTACTTGTACATCAACTTTTGTACACAAGGGGCTACACCCCCCTCACATGGGGGATGTGACCCACTGTATAAAATATTTTTTTATTTAAGCGGATCCCATCCCCATGTGAGGAGGGTGTATACCCCGATGTACATTATGATGTACAAGTAGCAAAGTCGAAAATAATAACGTCCTCCTCCTCTCTCTCTCTCTCTAATAATTAATTTTTTAGCCAAAAATGCAGAAGAAAATAGAAGGGAAAAGAAATGAGATATATATTTCCTTTCTAGTTTCTTGCAAAAAAATGGTGGGAATTAGCCCTTCTTTGTCAGATTTTCGAGTTTAGGCCTACTACTAATGACTTAGCGCTGGCGTAGTCATGCTTCTCGACAAAGATCGATTTTGAGCGGGCCCTCGATTCATTAAATAAACTTTGTTGGCAGACAACTTACGACGTTAAGAATAACTTTTCTTGAAACTCATCAACCATTAGTTGGTTAGAGTATTGTTCTCTTTGAATTACGTTGAAGTGCGAAAATATCTTTCGGTGAGACAAGTACAAGGCACAAGGTATAATTGGTGATTGACGGTTATGTGAAGAGTGGGTCGTCGTGTCCTATAACGTCAGGGCCGGCCCTGGGCCAAGGCCACCAAGGCAATGGCCTAGGGCCTCAAGTTTCAGGGGGCCTCAAAATGAAAAAAAGGCCTGAATATCCCAATTCACAGTAGTCCAAGCCCAAAAAAAAAATATTAAAGACCCATTGGTCCAGCTCACAAAAACCCGGATATCCCATCCCCTTCTCACTCGCACTACTCTCTCTCACGGTCTCACCCTCCCTCACCATCTCTACTCCGTCTCTTTCACGCTGGAATCTCCAGCCTCCAGACGCCGCTGTACCAGACTTCAATTGTTTGAGAGAGGCTCGATTTCTGGGAATCTCCTTCTCCTCTGTTTCAAGGTAGCTATAAGCTTTATCAAGTTGAATTTATGGGATTGTTTATTTAGATGAGGTTTTTTTCATGTAATTTTTAGCCCAAATTGGTCTTTATCTGTTGGATTGATTTTATGTTTAAATATGTATAAATTATTCCCCAGTTCTTACTATTTTTACTCAATTACTTGTTTAATTATGTAAAAATTGGGGAATTTGGGGATAAAACTTTCCAAGCAAAAAGGGATAAATTTGTGGTCCGAAATCCATTGTTGAGGAAATGGCGTTTGTTGGTGAAAAAAGTGAAAAATTTCACTACAGAGATTTGAAAAATTGACTGAATTGTTTATATTCTCTTGTGTTGTGTATTTGTTTCGTTGGGGAGTGGATGTTGTTTCTATGGAGTATCTTTGAAGGGATTGTATTCCTTGTATGTATCTTTGGTTTGTTTTTTCCAATTGAATATGTCTCAAAACTTAATTTCCTTGAAACTTTACATTTATCTAGTATGATTTGCGTATATATTTGTAGCAAAAGTTCATTCTTAGACAAGAATTCCTCTAAACTATTGTAGGTGCTTGTGGGCTCGGCAGACCTTTGAAGGGGAAAAGATAGTTTTCCATATTCTTCATTCACTACTGAACAGATAAAGAATGCAAACGCCAAAAGCAAGGTGAATGTCCCTTATGAGTTTGTATTCTATTTGTGGTACTGTACTAGGGGAAATCTTTGGAATTCCATCAGATCAAATCGAGAGTTCTTGCCTGTATATGATATGGCTAAAGACGTCTGTTGTACAATCATATTCACTGAAACACGGATCATATATGCTTGCTGGTGACACTATCTTAGTTGCTGAAAATGCTTTCTTGGGACCAATGTGCATTACTTGTTAAAAAAGTGGTGATATGTTGAACTAGTGATGTTGAATTGATTTCATTGTATGATATGATGCCTAAAGGAATACTCAATGATTCTATCTATTCGAAACATAAATATATTTTTCTTCAATTTTCTATCTAGTCCAACTGATTGTGCCTAGTTTTATGCATCATTTACCAAGTGATTTTAATGGGCTGGGAAGTGATTTAGGATATAGTGACTGTAGACGGGGTTAAAAATATTTAATTTTAGTAGTTTGATTTTGCATCTCAAAATATGAGAATGTTAAATATTATGAAAATTTAATATCCCGGGCTCTAAGATATATTTTTAGATTGTACAAAGTTTTCGTTTAAATAAAAATATATTATTTATTAAATATTTAAATATTATTACGCTTGTAAAAAAAATTAATTAATTAAGGGCCTCATAATAATTATTCGCCTTGGGCCACGAATCTCTCAGGGCCGGCCCTGTATAACGTTATGAATTTTGGACATTATTTTTTGGGAAAAATTCACTTTCCCTACTTTATCTTTACCCTATTTCAAAAATAACAAAACAACTTTTACATTTCAAAAATCAGATTTTTTGACCTATATATACACATATTTATAAATATTTATTTATTTATTTAAATATATAAAAAGATATAAATAAATAAATAAATAAATATATATATAAAAAATTAACCCACCCCCATCACCACCACCCCACCACGCCGGCGACTGCTCCGGCGACCACTCCGGCGACGTCTCCGATTCCGGCGACCGCTCCGGCGCCTATTCCGGCGACTGTTCCGATTCCGACGACTCAGGTCACAAGTCACAATCCAGGTCACAACTCAGGTCACAGTTCAATTTACAATTAACCCACCCCTACCTCCACCACCCCCACCTCTCCGGCGATACTCCGGCGACTGCTCCGGGATATATTCCGGCGACTACTCCGACGTTTGTTCCGGCGAATGCTCCGGTGATCGTTCCGGCGACTGCTCCGATTCCGACGACTCGGGTCACAAGTCACAGTCCAGGTCACAACTCACAACTCAGGTCACAGTTCAATTTACAAGTCACAGCCCAGGTCATAGTTCAATTCACAAGTCACAGCCCAGGTCACAACTCAGGTCACAACTCAAGTCACAATTTGTTTATCGGTCACAGATCAAAAATTTTGTAGGTCACAAATTATTTAGAGATCACAAATAAAAAATTTTGTATGTCACGGTTTATTTCATTAGTCACGTATTATCAAATTATTGGTCACAACTTATTTCTCGGTCACAGATTAATTTTTCAATCACAACTTAATTAATTGTGAGTCACGCCGCCACCACCAACACCACCACCACCACCAAAAACCATCACCACCAAACATCACCGCCCCCACAAGCACCAAACCTACAGCCACCACTGCATCCAACACCACATCGCTGTTGTCACCAGAACCAACAGCACCAACATCTCACCGCCGCTGCCATAACACAAACCACCACCAACAAAACACCAAACACCAAAAACCACCACCGAAGCCGTCCCACCTCCACAGTCAAAAAGCCACCTCACCAACAACACCAAAAAAACCATCACAACAACCACCACAAACACAACCATCACAAACACAACCACCGCCAACAAAATCATTGAACAACCACCGCAAAACAAAGATTTCTCTCGATTGTAAAATTAGGCAAAATTAGATCAATTGTAAAATTGCCCAGAATTTGAATTTTCTTCAATTCTTTCAACCAAACTCAAAATCTAAAGCAAGAATGAATTGGTATAAGTAAAAAAATACAGTAGAAATTTGCATTTTCTTAGTTCAAATTCGCCGGCTGAAATTCATGCTTGTAAGGCATTCCCGCCGTCAGAGAGTGGCCCACCTACCACACATGGTTCAACGTACTCTTCCTCTTCTCCGGCAACACAATAGTAGCAAAAAGCCGCATCATCCCGCCTGAAAATTCCATAATATTCCTCGATCATGTTCTGCAGATCTCATCGGAAGACAGATATAAGTGCATCAACATCTGGCGGTGATTGTTTCATTTTAGGCTGAGGGAAGAGTGAAGGAGAAGAGACGGTTTTCGGTGGGCATGGTGGCGGCGCAGTGGTGGCGGTGAGGGAGAGACGCAGAGAGCGAGAGAGGAGTGAGAGACGGTGTGAATTTAGGGTTTGAAATTAATTTAGGGGTGGGGTGGGGTGAGGTGTATGTATATATTAATTTTTATAATATTATTATTAATATTTAATTAAATATAAAAAATCTGTATCTATATATAAAATATCTGATTTTTGAAAATTAAAACTTGAAATCTGATTTATGAATTTGAATCTTGAAAAGTAGGGTTACATGTAATTACCACTTATTTTTTTTATTTTAAAGTCCTAATATCGAACAATCGGAACTTGGGAATAATCTCAATCAAAACAAGGGCTTAAAATTGACGTCTTGTCATTAGTGACGTGCATTATATTGAATTATAAAAAAGAATTCATAATTTATTCTAAATTACATTTTTGTTACTGTTGTTACCAACAGAACATATGTAAAGAGAAAGGGAATTGTAAGTCGAAGATTGTTATATGGCTGAGAAATTTGGTTCGTTATAGAGTATCAAAAACAGCCATATTGTAAATGTTCTATGGGCGTGTTTGGCAATTCTTTTAAAAAGTCAAAAATTACTTATGTGATTATGATTTTAAGCGTGTTTGGATAATTTTTCAGGAAAAGTTTGTCGAGCTAGAAGAAATTTTAGTGAAAGTTGGACCAAAGTCCTGTTTGACAAGACTTTTTTAAAATTCAAAAACTATTTTTGATTCTGTTTTGGATAATTATCTTGACAGGTTTGTTTGACTAAAATAATTTTTAGAGGAAATTAGTCTAAAAATTATTTTTCGAGGAAAAACTTGAACAAAAAAATAGAAACAAAAGCAAAAGTGATGACAAATGGAGTCTAAAATAACTTTTTAAGCTCTTCATTTAAAAGGCAAAATCCCTACTAAACGGATCCTAAATTTACTAGAATGAGTAACAAAAAGAGAGAACAAGAACAAAATTGACGCTGTATTTGAACACTGGGCTAGTTAAGTGCAAATTTGATGAACTAATAGTGGGCTTCTCTGCTGAAAACCTGGGCCTGATCCGAGTTTGGGTTGGGATGGATGAGAAGCTAACTAAAAGGTTCGAGTAGGCTTTTAGTGGATCGTACAGATGAAAGATGACCCTAAATTAAGTGGTCACATTTGTGACCATCTAATAACAAATTTCTGACTTATTAATTAATTAAACATGTCAAGGTTACAAAGTACACAATTTATTGTCACGTTCATGTATGAGTCAAAAATTGCACAAAGTCATAGTTACAAAGATACAAATTATAGGTTATAAATAAAGTTGTCGCAAATCACACATTTTTTTTGTCACGTATTATTTATTTGTCATAAATTAGTGATTTAGTCGTTACAATTACCAAAATAATTGAGTAATGTTATTCATCCTCCCTGGGGTTGAGTCACAATCTATGTGGCAATTATATGACATTAAATGATAGATTCATTTAAATATAAAGTCACATGACTCATTTAATTGAATCTATCATTTAATGTCATGTAATTGCCACATAGACTGGAGCTCAACCCTAATGGGGATAAATATCATTATTCAAAATAATTTATCACAATTACTCTTCATCCCACCTCACTCCATCATACCCACCCAAACGGCCAAACGTAGCTGCCATCGCTACCACCTCTCTTGTTACAACTCTTTAGCTCACCCCATCCCAACCAAAACCACATCCATCAATCCCCACCCCATTTTACCATTGTTAGCGCGGCCCAAATCTTAGTCACCACCACCACCCTCCTCATAGTTAAACCATTGTCACCATCACCACTACCACCTTCAAGCACGTCTCAAAATCCGCCACCATTTACACCATCCAAAGGTAGCTGTCAATGCCACCTCACCACCTCCCCCATAGTCACACTATTGTCATCATCACTATCACCATCTTCAAAAGCACCTCAAAAATCCAGACCCCTCCACAGTCAAACAAGAGAAAAGATCCAAATCACCATCGTCCCCACCTCCACCTCCACAACCAAACAACTATCACCCTAACCACCACCACCACCACCACCTTTAAACACACCTCAAAATTCACTAGAGAGAATCATCGAATAAAATGCTAGAAGATAAGCAAAGAAATGGGCGCAAGCAACCTTCTCGAACAGTACCACAATCAGGTCGAATTAGAGCGTTTGCTATAGCCAGCTTCCTACGCCGCGCCCTCATCTTATTATTTCAACTTCTTATTTTGTGCTTGTTTGTCTCCTATTTTGGGAGAAGAAATAGAGTTTTGAATAGTATTTTTTGGAGAATGTGTTGTTGAAAAGTAAAGTAATTTTATTGGTTTGTGTGTAGAATATTTTATTGGTATGTAGTGGAGATTGTTTACTGTAGCAAACAATGTTTGATAAAATGGATGACAAACATGGGCTTTATTTGTCTCCGGCATATATTGAATGGAAATGGTTCCTCAGCAGGTGGTTGTTGTAGATTATGGTGATGGAGATGGGATGGGTAGTATTCTAAACATCTACCTCATGGATTGGGGTGGTGGTGAAATGTGAATTGTGACATGGGAAAACAAGTTGATAGGTGATACTACCAAAAATTCGTACCTAGATGAACTCGAACTGGACTGTCGAACTCCGCACGATCAATACCTGAAACAAATGCGTCGAGATGTGTCCTCGTCGCCCCTCCGATACTTAAGTCAGAAAGAAGAATTACACAAAATATTGTACGCTGGAATATTATTGAAAAACGTACCTGAATAATGGGACCGAGTTATGTATAGATGTTGGAGATGAAGTTCTAAAAGGAATCAACCTCCTGTGGTCGTTATCCTTGTTGCACAAGGTATTTGTGTTGTGTTAGAAGTGCGCAATTTGAGTTAAAGTCGAATTTGTAATAGATTGAAATTGCGTGTCTGAATAGAAGAGTTAATTTAAGGAGGATCGCTGTTTCTAAGTGACGCAAGATGAGGTCAAGTGGGCCGCACTAGAATCAGAGGTACCCGACCTCCTCTCCAAGCCCGACCTCATAAGTGGTGTAATCAAGGTGGTGTAAGCTCGGGTAATGCGATCGAGCTCGAGGATGTGAAGCGTCTACCATCAATAGGTTTTGGGTGATGTGAGGTGAGTTGGGGTGAATTGGATTGGGGTGAATCGGCATAAATAGGTATTTTTTTTTTTTTCTGGTACTAGTTCAATGGTACCACGTGTTTCTTCTTTATTTTGTTTGTTGATAAACAATTCACTATTATTCCTTGTTTTCACTTAACTTATCCCTTTTTCAAATTGCCATTTCCCTATATTTCGAAAGAGGTGTATGAGAAATGTAAAATAATAAATGACAAAACTAAAATTATTATATAGAGTGGATACTCTGTACGTTTGGAGAGTCAAATTTTAACTAAGTTGGACTTTTAAAATAAGGAGTCAACTCTCTAAAACATAAAGAATGAGTATATAAGTCTATTAAAGAGCTCATAGAAGATTTTTTTAAATAAACTAGAAATTCATTAATTTTGTCTAGTTTGTAAGAATACTTAAATCATACGAAATTCTCCACAAAAGGAAAGGGAAAATTTTGAAACGCTCGAAGAAGAGAAAAAGATATATTTGTTGAAAAGAAATCAACATTATTTAAAAATTCAAGAAAGTGAGGACACAGTTCATTCTCTTGCTCACGGGAGAAATTTCATCTTTTAGCAATTTAGTGTCGTTCGAGTAAAATATAAGATAATTTAATCGAACTCAAATTATGATTGTCAATAACCTTAAAACTATTACGATTAAATTGGGATATCTAACCTTTTTTTCACTCATATTTATTTTGATAGTAAAGAGTCATTTCTACAAAAGTGGATAAGATATTTATTTTAAAAGTTGCATATTTATTATAAGTAAATATACGGACTTGGTTTGCGTGGCATTTGAACACTGTCCAAGCGATAAATTTTAAATAAATCAATTCATTTTAACAAATATACTATGTAGACGTATATTAACATTTTAAAATTAAAGGAAAGTTTAGTATGTAAAGAAGTCAAATTTGGGAAGTTCCCACCATCCTTTAGACAGACCTACCTAGGCAACTAGAAAAATATAACGCGATTCAATTCCATTGATGCGAGTCTAGGAGTCGTTAAGCGATTGGACATTTTAAATGAAAATATATAAGTCATATTCAAGACGTTAAATCATTTAAGAACACTTAATGCATACCTAAACTGACTTTAAACACCAAACGATTGAATAACATTACTCAACTTCAACGACCATTTTCACTTAAAAGTTAGGTCAAACATCAAGTTAGGAAATTATTGCAGGTAGAGAGAAAAAGCTAAAAGAAAATTTCTTGTAGAAAACGTGTTCAGTTTCTAATCACTTGCTTTTGCCATAATTAATTAATTATTTGACCAAACTTTTAGTTTTACAAAAGAAAAATCGATGGGAAAGGGAGATTTTGACGGGCTACACTATGTCCACCCATTGTATCATCGCTATGGTGTGAACACGAAGTTGGAAATATTTGTCTCTTTTTTTGAAAATTGATATAATTAATATATTAGGCTAAGAAAAAGAAAGTCAAATGCTATCCTTTTTAATTGAGTTGACGTAGTTTGTGAATTCATGGTAGGTTGTCATAGTAGACATTTCTTTCTGGGTTCTGCTACAAGTACATCGGGGGTACGTAAGGGTGTCCATAATGGACACCAGACACCCCCCTATTGGATGAAGTGATGTACAAGAATAATTTCCCCTTCTTTTAATTTGTAGAACTCGATGTAAAATAAGATATTGATTGGCATTGGAATAAAATTTAAAAGAAATGTGGTACTGTAAAAACCATTCTGAATAGAAATCACCTTAAAATCAATATCGACGTCTGTGTTAAACCAATTTTTAGTTAGGTGAACCATGAACTAGTAATCCATTGATAGCGGCTTTCTTACGGTCACTTGTAAGTTGTATCGAGGTTTCCCTACCATGATGTTTGCTATGGTACGAACTGTAAGTTTGTAAATGACACTTTAGTTATAGCTCGCTTTTGTAAATAACTTTTAAAAGGAATTTGTCAAAATACTTATAAATTTACGGGACAACCCTTTTACCAATGATATAAAATGTAATTAGATCTCGCTAATGCATTCTTGACTTTCGACAGTATCTCAATTACTGTCCAGATGCCAAAAAAATATAAGAGAATAACAATTTCAATAAAAAGTGATCTCTATTTTAACAAAAAATAACTGGTGATTCCTTGTTCACGCGTTATCAAACAAACAAAATTCACATTCTTTTTCTTCTTTTCATCTTCGACTTTGGGGGTCGATTCCTTCAATTCCAATTCTCCAACCTCATTACGAAACAAGCTAAATCATCTCGCTTTCATCGTTTTTTCCATCAATGTTCTTCACGCTTAGATTTTGTAACAAAAACAAAATAAAATCCCAAAAATCAATTAAAAATATTCTGAAAAACTAAATGAAGTTCCATTAAGAGACGAAATAAGTATGTACTGGTCATTAGTAGAGAAAAAAAAAATGTTATTATTATTTGACCAGACTTTTAGTTTCGTAAAAGAAAAGTCAATGGGCTGCAAGGTGCCGCCAAGTGTGAACGGGCGGAGGCACGAGCCCTGAAAATATTTTGTCATTTTCTTTGGAAAATACAGCAATAATTTAGAGCATGTTTGCCCAGGATTAAAATTCAATTTTAATTGAAAATATGACCGTTATTGGGTCCCACTCGTCTAATAAAAGTCAACAATAATGACTAATTTTTCAATTTTAATCCAATTTTAATCTCTACCGAACACGCCCCAATAACATATGAATTCAGCTTTAGCTTCAAACAAATTCGATTAATATATTTTGAAATTCGAATCCGTTGAACATTCAAAAAATTGGGAAATTTTATTTTTCCATGCTCGTGAAAAAAAACAGTTACAATAGGTAGACCAATTTCAAACTTGATAATTTATTTTGTTATTGACTTTGACTAATTAAAAATAGTTTAAAGTCATACCCAGTTCCAAGGATTTCAAATCTATTTAAAAAACGATTTAATTTTCCAATAAATTAATTTTTCAAACCTTGGACCCAAACTCATCCTTTGGCAGCCACGAAAACTTGTGTTAACAGGTCAAACACTACCCCATGTAACAATTTACAATCACGTTACATGTACGTTCTCCTCGACTTGTGTTAATTTTTATACTCCTGATTTTGAATACATCCATCACATCACTGCACTGCACAATTTTTTTCATCATAGATCAGAATATTAACCACAATATGCATATAACTTAATTCAACGATATGATAGTGTCAAGTGTCAAAATATGTTTATTTACAACGTTATAAACTTGGAATTTTTAAGCAGGATGAGTTCCGCGTTGTTTAATCACACTAGCGAAATTTTTCGCACTAGCCGCTTGTAGCTGTATAATTTCACTAAAATAAATAAAAATGATGAGCATCGAGCCAACTAAACGACCCCACAAACAAGTGAGAGTTGACTCACATGGTGGACGAATCGAGCAACTCATCTCGACCCATTTAACACACTTCTATAAATTTCAAAAAATATCTCAAGTATGGATCGAGAAAAATATCAAATAAAATGATATTTTCACGGGACTTTTATTTGCCTTGCCCTTAATAATAAATAAATAAATAAATAAATAGTGACAAAAGAATGAATAACTGGATTGCGACAATTCTGTTTAAAGTTTATATATAAGCATTATGCTTAATTTTGTCTAGTCGAACCCTTGTAAGATTGAACTTCTTATTTCAATTATATTATTAAGCCCTAACTATCTATTTTTTTATAGTTAGATTCTTAAGTTCGTTTTATAGGGTTTTTGAAAAGATAAAAGTTAAGAGACCGTTCTCTTTGTGTTTCATTTTTGTGTTTTGAGTTTTGAATTCATTTTGGGTTTTGTGTTTTGTGTGTCCATTTTGAAATTATTGAAAATGTGTTCTTTTTGTCATTTTGAAAAATTGTTTTGAAAACACTAAAAACGCGTTTTGAAAATTTTGATTTAATTATATAACTGAAAACACCCAAAACGACAAATTTGTCGTTTTGAGTTTTCTTTGTAAATTTTTAATTTGTTTTCAAAAACGCATTTTCGAAAATAGGAAAGAGAATGCGTTTTCACTATTTTGAAAAATTGAAAACAGAAAACGGCTTGAAAATAGTAAAGAAAACATACCCTAACTCTCCAATATTAAAAAGTTGTTTTCAAATATATATATTTTTTGATAATTTTATGAAATTGTTTTGTTTGATTATAATAATGCAGATTTATCAGAAAACTCTTTTTACATGAAGTATAAGTAAAGGTAAAAATCTTGTCAAACGAGTCCTTAATATTTTAATTTGGTAACAATTGGATTTTAAATAGGTAATTTCTTGATGTAGTTAAAATCGTTTTTGAATAATAAAATAGGTAAACATGGAAAATTTTCAAAATAAAAAGAATAGTAAATTAGCACCAACCATTAACGGAGAGTGATTGATTAGCACCAACTATTTAAATATTGTCCTTCATTTCTTATACTTAACTTGATGAGCATATATTAAGATGCAAGAAACTTGTGACATTGTGGAATACCAAAAGAACGATATTCTCTCTAATGTTAGGCAGAAAGTCGAGCTTTTATTGATTCGTAAGTAATTACAATGTTTGAAGAGTTTGAAATAAATGTTACGGGTTTCTTTAACATTTCAAATTGCTACGTGTATTACCTACCGTACTATGATACTTTTCAAGTAAATAGAAGCAACTCTTAAGTCACATAATAAATAAAGGATCTTGCTATATGTACATCATGAATTATATAATAGATTACATAATAATACATGACACTTTGCTATTTGTCAATTTAAAACACAATCAGCCAACTTTTTCATCAAATCTTTTTCTTCTATGTCATATTATGTAGCTCGTTATGTACAAGAAACAAAATTCATAAATAGACGTGGAACATTAGTAAATTGTGCCACTTGTTTGAGTCCCATTTTTTTTGTATAAAATGCATTTTGCAATAGTAGATTGACGGAGAATGTGTAGTTAAAATTTAAGAAATATTTTGAATTTATATGTAATATTATTTAATTGAATAACGTGTGATTGAAATGAAGAAAGAGAAAATTGTATTTTGAAAAAAAAAAAGAGGATTTCAAATTTGATAATTTATTTTATTATCGACTTTGACTAACTAAAAATAATTTTAAAGTCATACCGAGTTCCAAGGATTTCAAATCTATTTAAAAAACGATTTAATTTTCCAATAAATTAATTTTTCAACCTTGGACCCAAACTCATCCTTTGGCAGCCACAAAAACTTGTGTTTAACAGGTCAAACACTACCCCATGTAACAATTTACAATCATGTTACATGTATGTTCTCCTCGACTTGCATTAATTTTTATACTCCTGATTTTGAATACATCCATCACATCACTGCACTGTACAAATTTTTCATCATAGATGAGAATGTTAACCACAATATACATATAACTTAATTCAACGATATGATAGTGTCAAGTGTCAAAATAGGTTTATTTACAACGTTATAAACTTGAAATTTTTAAGCAGGATGAGTTTCGCGTTGTTTAATCACACTAGAGAAATTTTTCGCACAAGCCGCTTGTAGCTGTATAATTTCACTAAAATAAATAAAATTGATGAGCATCGAGCCAACTAAACGACCCCACAAACAAGTGAGAGTTGACTCACATGGTGGACGAATCGAGCAACTCATCTCAACCCATTTAACACACTTCTATAAATTTCAAAAAATATCTCAAGTATGGATCGAGAAAAATATCAAATAAAATGATATAAATAATGAACCGTTAATGAAATGTGGACCCCGGTTGCTGACTTGCTCAAATTCAGACAAAAGAATAAGAGTTTTCACGGGACTTTTATTTGCCTTGCCCTTAATAAATAAATAAATAGTGACAAAAGAATTAATAACTGGATTGCGACAATTCTGTTTAAAGTTTATATATAAGCATTATGCTTAGTTTTGTCTCGTCGAACGCTTGTAAGATTGAACTTCTTATTTCAATTTTATTATTAAGCGCTAACTATCTATTTTTTTATAGTTAGATTCTTAAGTTCGTTTTATAGGGTTTTTGAAAAGATAAAAGTTATGAGACTGTTCTCTTTGTATTTCAATTTTGTATTTTGAGTTTTGAAATTGTTGAAAATGTGTTCTTTTTAGCATTTTGAAAAATTGTTTTGAAAACACCCAAAACGCGTTTTGAAAATTTTGATTTGATTATAATTGAAAACACACAAAATGACAAATTTGTCGTTTTTGGTTTTCTTTATAAATTTTTAACTTGTTTTCAAAAACGCATTTTCACTATTTTGAAAAATCGAAAACAGAAAACGACTTGAAAATGATAAAGAGAACGGACCATTAACTCTCCAATATTAAAAAAGTTGTTTTCTAATATATATATTTTTCTGATAATTTTATGAAACTGTTTTGTTCGATTATAATAATGTAGATTTATCAGAAAACTCTTTTACATGAAGTATAAGTAAAGGTAAAAATCTTGTCAAACGAGTCCTTAATATTTTAATTTGGTAACAATTGGATTTTAAATAGGTAATTTCTTGATGTAGTTAATATCGTTTTTGAATAATAAAATAGGTAAACATGGAAAATTTTCAAAATAAAAAGAATAGTAAATTAGCACCAACCATTAATGGAGAGTGATTGATTAGCACCAACTATTTAAATATTGTCCTTTATTTCTTATACTTAGGCCCCGTTCGGGAGTGATTAAAATCCAATTAAAATTGAAAATATGGCCGTTATTGGGCCCCATCCGTCTAATAAAAGTCAACAATAATGGTTATATTTTCAATTTTAATCCGATTTTAATCTCTCTCATACAAGGCCTTAACTTGATTAGCATCTTCTATATATTAAAAGTGGCTATGTAACGAAATTTCTTGTTTTTAACGGAAAAATTAACGAAATTTATTGTTTTAACGGATTATGTAACTGAATTTTTTATTTTAAACAGGCAGCTGCATTTTCTTTCAGTGTTTTTATCATAACTTTGTATTCCGATATCCGATTGAGTCGATTCAAAATGCGTTGGAAAGCTAACTCATCTGACTATAACTTTGTATTCCGATATCCGATTGAGGCAATTCAAAATGCGTTGGAAAGCTAACTCATCTGACTACAACTTTGATTCAAATATCATTCTCCAATTCGATCGCTTTCTATGCCAAAATAGGTCTCAATATGAGATTAAAATATCGGAGCATAACTTTTCGGTTGAAAATGGATTTGTGATCATCTTTTGACTAAATTTGATTCCATTGACGTCTTCCTTTATCCAATTGACTCCGAGCACTCTCAAATCTTCATCGTGAGGTTCGACACAACTTTTAAGTATTTACATTTTAGTCCCCGAACTTTGGATCCCTTACAATTTAGCCATTTCTCCAAATTTGTCAACTTTTGCTTATTTTCTTCGATCTCACCAACTTACATCACAACATCAAAATCACACATCTAATTATTTATCAATTACATAAACATTACATCATTAATTATTTAATTAACCAAAAAAATTACATCTTTATTAATAACAAATTAATTTTTAAACAAAACTATTAAATATAAACTAGGCAAACGTGCATTGCACGTTGCTTGTACCTAGTATATTAAAATGCAAGAAACTTGTGACATTGTGGCAATACCGAAAGAACGATCTTCTCTCTAATGTTAGGCAGAAAGTCGAGCTTTTATTGATTCGTAAGTAATTCCAATGTTTGAAGAGTTTGAAATAAATGTACGATTTCTTTAACGTTTCAAATTGCTACGTGTATTACCTACCATAGTATGATACTATGTATATCATGGATTATATAATGGATTACATAATAACACATGACATTCTACCATTTGTCAATTTAAAATGCGGTCAATCAACTTTTTCATCCTTCTTCCACGTCATATTATGTAACTCGTTATGTACAAGTAACAAAATTCATAAATAAAAGCAGCACATTAGTAAATTGTGCCACTCGTTCGAGTCCCCCTTTTTTTGTATAAAATGCATTTTGAAATAGTAGATTGACGGAAAATGTATAGTTAAAAATTAAGAAAAGATTTTGGATTTATATGTAATATTATTTAATTGAAGAATGAGTGATTGAAATGAAGAGAGGGAAAATGTATTTTGAAAAAAAAAATGAGGATCAATCAATGACAAATAAAGACTATTGAGAGTGATATCTCACATCAATTAAATAGAAAACAAAATAGGGTCAAATCTACTAATGACCATCCAACTTTATACTTAGCGTCGTCATGACTATCTAATTTGATTTTGTTTCACCATGATCACTCAACTTTATATTTAGTGTCACCATAGCTACCCAATTTAATTTTATTTCTCCATAATCATCTAATTTCATATAACATTTCATAATGACCACCTAATTTCATATGACATTTCATCAAGGCTACCCAATTTCTTTTTCAACATTTTCACTAATTTTAAAAAGGATAAAACGATAATTTTGTAAGTTTTTATTTTATTTTTTAAAGTAACATTTTTTTAAAAATAAGTTTTTATTTCATTTTATTTAAGTAACTTTTTTTTTTTTGTAAAATTTTTTTTTATTTTAATTTATTATATATATAATGTGAAATTGTCATTTTACCCCTTTTAAAATTAATGAAAATGATGAAAAGAAGTTGAGTGACCATGGTGAAATCTTATATGAAATTATGTGATCACGATGAAATGTTATATAAAATTGGACGGCCATAATTAAATAAAATCAAATTGGGTGATCATGATGATACCAAGTATAAAATTGGATGACCCTGGTAAAACACAATCAAATTTGGTGGCCACGATAATACTAATTATAAATTTGAATGTCCACTGGTGAATTTTATCCAAACAAAATAAGATGACATCTCAAATTTCAGTATAGTATCAAAATCCACCAAAAGCAAACAAGAAATACAGTATGTTTAAAGCTACGAAAATAACATTTGAATTTCAAAGTTAGAGTGTGTTTGGTAGGGATTTTTGGGGGAAGAATTGATTTTTGAATAGTGATATGATAGGAAATGTGTGGTTGAAAAAGAAGAAAAAAGTATTGATGTGATGGAAAATATTATTTTATTGAAAAATATGTGGTTGAAAATGAGAATTGATTTACTGTAGAAAATGAAAAGTTTTACCAAACAGGCTCTTAATGTGTTCTAAGGAGTCACCATTTTGCAAGATTTGTTGAGGATAATATTCGATTATATGCAATAAAATTCTGAAACATCCCTTTTAATAAAATTGACATTTTAAAATGGAAAATTATGTTTTAATAAAGACATCTTATGAAGTTGCAATATCCAATTTGAAAACAACGTATGAGAGGATTTATCTCTTCTCAAAATAACAAAACTCTGGCATCAAATGTTCAGGTGGTCCATGTAACTAGACATCAATGCTATCCCATGTCCATGGCTCTTATTAAAATACAGTCAAGAAAACTATGCGATTGAAAAGTACTAGATTTATTTAACGGAAAAATTTACTATCGGTCCATTGTTAATTGTTGTAGTATCAAGTTAATCTCAACCTTTTGTTACAATTGCAAAGTCAATATTTAATGACGAAAATAACTACAACTAATTTGCATTAAATTATCGCGTGATATTCACATGTCCAATTTAAAGAAGTTAGGTTTTGCTTCATAACTTCACCCAACACTAAAATATTTGAAGCGATGCTCATTTCTCAAAGTTCAAGCGACAAATTTAATTAGAACTTTGATCTTTCCGTCGGTGAGAATGTAGCGTGCAACCATAATTTATTGAAAATTGATTAGCAATTTCTACAAATTGAGCGAGCACAAGATTACTTGTTGGATAATAAACTCTGGAACTTGTTTGAAAGAGATTTTTTGAGGGAATAATTGATTTTGAATAGTGATATGATGGGAAATGTGTGGTTGAAAAAGAAGAAAAAATTATTGATTTGATGGAAAATATTATTTTATTGAAAAATGTATGGTTGAAAATGAGAATTGATTTACTGTAGAAAATGAGAATCCATACCAAACATGCCCTATATATATGAAAAGGTCGGTATGTTCTTGTGCATATTAGCGCATAGAAAAGGTTACCGGCAGGTGAATACAATTTTCAATCATTCATTGCAAACAATATGTAAGTACTTCAAGGAGGTTCTTCGTGCGGTCGTTGCGTTATCTGCTCGGCTCATACAGCCAAGACCGAACTACAACGACGGTGCAGATCCCCACAGGCCAGATCCGAATAAGCATCCATTGTTCGAAGATTGCATATGTGCGATAGATGGAATGCATGTGAAAGTCGCGCTTCCGCGTCACGAGCGGGTGAACTTCATTGGCCGAAAAGGAGTGCCAACGCAAAACGTGTTGGCGATTTGTGACTTTAATTTGTACTTCATTTTCGTGCTTGCAGGCTTCACCGGGAATATGCACGACGCTCGTATAGTGGCGCTCGCAATACATAGTCCAGAAATTGCTTTCCCAGAACGAGCAGCGGGAAAGTATTATTTGGTAGATTCGGGGTTTGCACATCGACCAGGATATATGGCACCTTACAAATGATCGGATATCTTGTACCATTTTGAAGAGTTTCGCGACGATGGAACAGGTCATTGTCGTCGTTTCTGAAATGCTCGTGAACGGTTTAACTACAAACACTCATCTTGCAAGAATGTAATAGAACGTGTGTTTGGTGTTTGGAAGGAAAGATGGCAAATCCTGGATCGGATGCCCAACTATTCGTTTCGTACCCAGATTGCCGTTGTTGTTGCGACAATGGGTATTCATAATTTTCTACGTCGTTCTGGAGTCGTGGATGCATCGTTCGCTACAGCTGAAATAGATGAGGTTGCGTTCGAGGTGGAGCTACGAACCGCTGAAGATGAAATGCATGCGGAAATTAACGCCCCGGAAATCCATCGCAGTGAGTGGGACAGATTTCGCGATTATATGGCACAGCAACAATGAAATGGTTTGCTTGTTTTATGTTTTTAATTTCGTTTAGTGAAAATCGAGTGCACCATCGTGTCAAAACATTATCATGGTTTTGATGAAAATAAAGTCCGACCATTATTATGTAATCCACATATATTTTTTTTTACATCATGGGTTTTATTTTTTTGTGTTCATAAACGAATATTTTTTTTTCTCTTATTGGATGAAATTGTAGACATGATGGGTACAAAAATTATCACTTTTATTGGCAATTTCTATAGAAAACAAAGTCAAACGAATGGTATTAGATGATATAAATTTATTCTCACGTCAAATTAGGCTGTGCACACGTTCCAAGTAATTGGTTAATGGAAAGGAAGTGATTTTTAACTCAATCAACACGGAGTGCAAAAACGGAAAAATTGGGTAACATTTCAATGGGGGATTTTTCAAAATAGCCGGGTCAAATGACCCATTTGGGTTTTTCGTGTAAAAGTCAATTTTGCCCTTAATGAAATGTTTTGTTATTGTAAATTAAGTTCTCATACTTTATATTTTTTAGAAACTAGTTTTATTCTTATTTTTATTCGTCATCACTAGATGTCTCTTCTAAATCTGATTTTTCCTCGAATATTTCTTCATTTACTTCTATTTCTTCAATATTAACTTCTTCACATTCATCTCTAATTTGTTCAAAGTCCGTAATTAATATCCTAACTTTCTTTTTTGGACATTCAGTGCTTATATGTCCTTCTTCATTACAATTCCAACATTTACATCGTTTTTTATCTAATGGTTTTTTATTATAAGGTTTATATTTTCTTCTAAAATATTTTCTCTTTGGTTTAAAATATTTCTTTTTAAACTTATTATATTTTTTATATTTTTTGGGTCTTATTTTTCTTTTTCTTTTATAATCATAACATCCCAGTTTCCTGGTACTTCGGTATCTCTACAACAAATCCTATCTTGTATAAATCCTGATTGTTTATAAATCATTTGATTACTACACATAGTACTTATTTCATCTTTTATAGTTCTTATAATAAATCCTAATGTATAACCTTCTTCAT
Organism: Fraxinus americana; assembly: GCA_035079005.1. Lineage (NCBI taxonomy): Eukaryota > Viridiplantae > Streptophyta > Magnoliopsida > Lamiales > Oleaceae > Fraxinus > Fraxinus americana. Next base: position 9,968,947 of record CM068714.1, read on the forward strand.
TTCTTCCTAATTGTTTTTCTTTAATCTTATTTTGAAAATAATTATTCCATGGTGGTGGTAATTTCCTAATAAAAACTTCTTTATAATAATTATTATCAGCTCCACTCCCAAACATCATATAATAATATTTACTATATTCACAACAATATTCGTTAAGGTAACACATATTACAGATTTGTAAATGTTCCATTCTGTTTTTAGCATCTTCTATTTCTTCTAATCTAGTTTTAGTACTTTCATTTACCCTGTCTTCTCCAGAAATTTCTCTATAGATTCTTGTAGCGACTCTATTTATTCCTTCTATTATACTAATTCCAAATCCTGCTTCAATACTATCTTTCCAAATTCCTTTTGTTGTTTCTTCTAATCCTCTATACCAATTAAATACATTTCCTTTAAATGTTGCTAATAAATATTCAGTTCTATTTTTATTATCGGTATTACTTCGATTATAATTAAAGTGTGCTATCATATTAGTACTCCATTCATTTATAGCTCTTCTAACATCTAATTCACAATCTAAATTTAAATATGATCCTACAATTTTCATTGGGTTTGATTCTCTTAAAACTGGTTTAAATTGGTCTCTATACATTCTTTCTTTGCTAGTTTTAAAATCTACTTTTGTATTAACATATCTTCTAGGGTCTATTTTTGCTTCATATCTAGCTGTACTGGTTTCTCCATATTCTTCTTGTTTAACTGCTCGTGGTCCTCCTATTTTTCCAACCATATGATTTTTAGTTATTTCTTCACAAATTTTTAAGTCTTCTAAGTCAAATATTAAATTTTCCATTTCTTCGTTCATTGTTCTTCTATGATTAATTTTCCTTCTTCTTTTTCTATAAGATTTTCTTCTTGCTTTCTAAGATCAATCAATAATCTTTCTATATCTTCTTTTAATCCTCCATTAAGTTTTATTAATTCTTCATATTTTTCAATTTTCTTTCTAACTTCTTTAAGTTCTTTGGCATAATCTGGTTTAAATGGTTTTTCTTTATTTAGATTTTCTATTATTCTATTTAAAAGATTTTCTATTCTTAAAAAATTATTTTGTAGCTTTTCTTTTTCTTCTTCGTAGTCTATTTCAATTCTAGTTATTTTTTCATCAATTGCTTTTATATTTTTCTCAATTAAATTGATTTTATCATTCATACTCATATTTTAGGTTTTTTATAAGATGATTTTTCAATTTCAAATCCTAATTTATTTAATAGAATATCAAGTTTATAATTAATAATGTCTACTTTTTCTTCTAAAGTTGCTATTTTATTAATACTATTTTTCTGTGCAATTTTTGATATTTGATTTTGAATTTCTTCAAGTTTAGCTTCATCAAGTATTTCTAAATTATTTATTTGTTCTTTTATTTTATTAAATTGTTTAGACATATTTTTGCTTAAAACTTCTAACCTTTCTTTAGCTATTTCATCTTTTGGATCTATATTATTTATTTCGTCTATAGCCTCTATATCTTTAGATTTTAATTGTCCTAATTGTTGCCATAAAAATGCATTAGTCCAATTTGTAGTCATATTTAACCATTCATCTGTATTTCCCCATGAGCTTAAAGGTTGAAATAGAGTTGTATTCCATTTTAGTCTGATAACTTCCTATTGGTAATCTAATATTTTCTATTTCTTGTTTATCAAATCTTATCTTTGTTGGTAAACTAATATTAGTCTGATATATTTAAGGAATTAATTATTATATTATTTATCATTTGTCTTATTTCTCTTCTAAATTGTTCTTCTCTTCTTAATTCTCTTGTAATTTCATTCCTTAATAATTCTCTTTTAATTTTATTCCAATTAGAAATTTCTCTTTCTATTTCTCTACGATTGTTGTCAGTTATTATCTGTTCTTCTAAAATTTTTATTTTATTATCACAAAATTTTCTAGTTATTCCAGGCATATTTTTATTCTATATCGTCAAAACTAAGATCAAAATCATATAATTCAGAAACTTCATTATAACTTACATGTTCTGTAGTTTCAAAAGTTCTTTCACTATTTTCACTATCTAACCAGAAAAATATAATCATTTTTATTATTTCTTTAGGCAATTTTTCTTTTAATCCAAATGATACAATTGTAAGACATTTTTCATAATATCTACTATCTCTTTTTATGAAATTTATTCCTCTAGTATAACTATCATAAGTTTCTGGAATTTCTATTATGTGACTATAATCAATACTATTAGTATATCTAAAAGGTACAGATCTATAATAAAACTCGTAACTTTCCATGATAAAAGTTCTTCAAAGTAAACAATCTCATAAAAATTCTTATATAATAATTTTCATGCAAATTTTCAGACAATAAATTTTCTTGTAGCTTAAAATAAGGGCCTTACCACGCTTCGCCAAATAGCAAGAATGTTATATGTTCCACCTTCGTCACAAGAGTTGGCCAAAGTCCGACAGCATCACAGCAAAATGGACACAAAGGCACTCAAAACTCTCAAAGCAGACTCACTTGTGTAGAACAACACTCAAAGCGTAATAAAAGATTTATTTCAAACTCAAAGATTTTATTGATCTGAAGATAGCTTGAAAGCTATTATACAAAGATTTTTACAGAGATTGATACTCCGAAGAGTGGTTTCTACTCTCTAAAGAGAATGATTACAAAGATCATTGTTGAGAGTTTTTAGATGGTAGTTCAGGATGAGATTTCAGATGGCTAATTTTCGATGATCCTTCCTAATGAGAAAAGTCTCAATTTATAGAAAGGCCCGCACTTCACCGAGAAGCTTCTGGCCAATCAGATTTTTACAACACAAAAGTAAAAAGTACAATAATTTCAAATGTGGTTGAAAATATTAAAAGTGGTTGTTGATTGTCTTTATTCCAGTGTCGGCAATTTCTTTTGATTCCAGCTTGACAGCTGTCTTCTTATCTTCAAAGTTCACATGGTGCTGTCAGTCACGTTTTTCTTAATCGTCCTTTACTTGTGGACGTGTCCCATTAGTCGGCAGGCTTCTTTAATGCATTCTTCACTTCCAGAAAATTGATCGTTCATAATTCCAGTGATTTTTTCTTCAAGAATTTTGATTCTTTATCTCCCTACGAGATAAGGATCCAATTATTACTCATACCATAGACCATGTATCTTTCTCCATAAAAGAAGCGCATTGTTGAGCGGTGATTTTATTCCGAGAGCTCGTCTGTAAATCATCCATTTTCTATTAATAGTGGGCAATTCTTTAAAAATCTGAATCTCCTTGAGTGGATTTCCATTATTTTTTCGAATTGTGATGAGATGATGTTCTCCATACCACTCTGGTTCTTTATATTCAGGGCTAATTGTGTAAAATCTTAGTTCAATCGGTTGTTTATCACTGAATTTTTTAACACAATTAACAAATTCTTTGTCAAATTGTTCGATTTCTTTTAGATCTATCCACAGGAAGAGTCGATCTAAAAATCCAAATGCCGCCAATTTTCGAACAATATTAGGATCTGCTCCTTGACTGCCATGATCCTTGGATAAATCATTGTTGGAAGAACATTTGTCAAATATAGAGAACTTCCTTCTCTGAAATTATATACCCATTCTAAGAATTCATAATAGTCCTTTTCCATTGGATGTAGATTGGCTCTGATGTGATGAGTAGCAATTATTCCCTTTGGTGATTTAAGGTCACCAACTGGTGATTTTTATCTTCTTGGAATTCACCGATAACGGTTGTTCCAATGGGCCTTTTGATAAGGATGTTTGAGTACTAGACTCGGCGGCTCCTTTTCCACTTGTAAATTTTTCCAACAATTTGTCCATCTTGTGGGTAGTTGTTGTGGACCCTTTTTCATGACTTTTTCCTCTTGCGAGGTAAGAGAGTCATTTCTCTTAAATTTTGATTCTCCACTCGACGTGGATGTATTAATCTCCCGAAATGGGATGTGACTAGCCTTTCGAGTTTGTATTCACCTTTTAAAGGAGGATACTCCTGGCTACAATTTGCAAAAAAGTCTAAACATTCTGACAATTTTTCAACTATTTTTTCTTTGTTATCATTCAATTTTTCAATCTTTTTCCCACTTTCAACAACTTTGCTTGATAAATCACACAAAGTTTGTCGAATATCAAGATGATCTTCTTGAACAGCAAGATAATCTGCATTAAAATCATTAGAAGATCTTGTAATTCCTTTGTAAATGCTTCAATCTTTTCCATATTCATAATTCCTGCTCAAGAAATCAGCAAATAAATTATCTTTTCCTTTAATATATTCAAATTTAAAATTATAAAAAGATAGTAACACTTGCCATCTATGTAATCTTCTATGTTGAGGTGAATTTGGTAATTTATTATTTACTAGTCCGTTAAGTTGTGTATTATCAGTTTGAACAATAAATTCCTTGGGTAATAAAAACATTTTAAATTTGTTTATTCCTTTAACAATTGCTAATAATTCTTTCTCATTGGTTGAATAATTTACTTGACATTATTAAATGTTCCACTAGTATACTGCAAATTTCATTTAAATCAGTTTTTAATAAAGCACTCCAATATAAATCTGAAGCATCGGTTTGAACTATTAATTTATCTTTTTCATCAGGAAGTCTAAGTTTAGGTAAATTTCTACAGTTTTCTTTTAAATTTTTAACACAAAGAGTATGTTCTTCATTCAAAACTAATTTATTTGATTTTCTTAATAGTTTATGAAGTTTATTTCTTTTTTCTTAAAGATTTTCTATAAATACTTAATCATAATTAATACAAACCAAAAAATTTTGATTTTTTTTCTTATTTTATAATTTATCGGAAATAAAATTATTTTTCTGAAATATGAGGTTGCAATTTTATTCCATCACTATTTATTATCATTCCTAAGAATTCAATTTCATGTTTTGCTACTTCTGCCTTTTTCTGACTAAGTATTATACCTTCTTTTGAGCAAAGTGTAGCAAAAATTCTAAGATGTTTAAGATGATCTTCATATGTTTCTGAGCAAACAAGTATATCATCAACATAAACAATAAGAAAATTATAGGTTTTAAAAACTTCATCCATTCTTCTTTGATAAATTTGTGGTGCATTTTTTAATCCAAATGGCATAACTATCCATTCATAATGTCCTTGAGGGGTACTAAATGTTGTTAATGGTATACTATTTTCTTCTAGTTTAATTTGCCAAAATCCAGATTTACAATCAAATTTTGAATAATATTTTTTATTCTTAGCTATATTTATTAATACTTCTTTATTTGGTAAATAATATCCATCAAACTTAGTGTTTTTATTAAGTTCTTTATAATTTACTACCATCCTAGGTTTTCCTCTTTTTATCTCCGAATGATTTCTAACCATAAAAGCTGGGCTACTATGAGGGCTATTACTTCTCCTTATAAGTTTTTGATTAAGAAGTTCTTGAATTTGTATTTGAAATTCTTCCTTATCTTCTTGATTATAGAGCATAGGTTTGACTCTAATAATGATTGTTGGTTCTAATAGTTCTATTTTAGCTGTTGTTTTTGATTTTTCCCATTTTTCAAGTGGGTTTTCATTATAATTTTTAGCTAAAAGATCTTTTATTTGATCAAGAGTAATTGTTTTGATTGAATAATTGAGTAATTTTGGTATAAATTCTATTTTTTCACCATATGAAAATTTGGTGAACCTACGAATGGTTTGAATTCTCTAGCAATTTTTAGTAAATGTCCACATGGGGTTTTTAATTGAATAGTATAAATATTTTGACTATATTGACTAAACTGTTGTAAAAAGTCATTTCCAAGAATAATATCACAATCATTAATATTATATTGGTAAACATTTCTTATAGTTACTATTTTAGATCCTATTATAATTTCTATATTTTCATTTTTATATTTTAAAGATTCTCTTACTCCAGTTATTCCTTGTAGAGTTAATTGTTGTTTATTTTCTATCCATTTTGGTAATAAAAATTCTTTAAAGACAGTTATCTCAGCTCCTGTATCAATTAGAGCACAAGTAGTTATTTTTGATTCAAATACAGTTATTTGTATATATACACTTATTGGGAATTTTATTTCTCTACTCATTTTTCTTTAGGGCAATATGTAGTTATTCCTTGATGTATAATAAGAATTCCTTCCTTGTCTATTTTATAATTATCAAGACTATTTAAAAATGAATTTCCTAATAATATTGGATGTTCATCAAAATTCATATTGTTATCAATATAGCATTCTATGCTTAATAATAGATTTCCTAATTTAATTTGAACTTGTCCTATGATATCACAAGAGTTTATTTTTCCTTCAAAATCTCTATAACTATAAGGTTCAACTTTTTTCTTTTTAATTCCTTCATCAATAAGAGAGCAAATATGATTCTGACTTGCTCAAGTATCAATAAGTATTTTAATTTCATTTATCCATTTACTTCCATTAAAGAATTTTCCTTTGATTCCATAGACACTATTATTTTTATTTTGTATTATTTTTGAAATACTATGTCTTACTTGTATTATTTCCTATAATTATTTTATTTTCTTTATATGTTATTTGTTTTGGTATTATAGGTTGATCAATACTTATAGCATCATCATGTCCTATCTCAAAATTTTCTATTTCTTCTATGTCTTGTTCTCTAGGTAAGATTGCTTCTCCTATATCCCTAAATTCTTCGTCAATTTCTATAAAAGGCTTTTCCTTATATATATTTCCATAATTACTATTTGTATAACAATATAATCCTTGATATAATATAGTAAAGACTTTATTATCATCTTTTAATATTTTATTAGTCATCTTAAAATGTAGACTAAGACAATCATCTAAATTTTTATCATTTATATGCACACAATATCTTGGATAACAAGTAAATTTTAATTTTTTATAGGCTAAGTTTCCTTTTACTATTCCTAAATTTCCATTTTCTCAGAGTTATACATCTTTCATCTTGTAAATTAAGTATTATAGGACTATTAATTCCTTCTTTAAAACATGATTTTATTATTATTTGTATTCCAGCAAGGTAAACATAAGATATTTTATCTCGTTTTTCTTGTTTTAATTTTCATAGGAATTCATTAATATTTCTTTTTGTTATAAGATTTAATTTTATTTTTCCTTGTATATGTTTAATATCTATGGCTTTTTCTATTTCATGATATTCATTAATGACTAACTTCTTTCTTCTAAAAGCTGATCCTAAAATATTAAATAATTTATTTTCTCCTGGAGGTTTTAGACTTAATTCTGCTTTATTAATTTTTCTAAATTTTTCCCAATCAAATTTTCCTTTTAAGGCATATCCCTCTACTCCTTCGTATACTTGAGTTTCTAAATTTTACGAATTTTCAATTTCCATGATTCTTAGGTATCTAATTCTTCAATTCTCCTAATTTCATTATTAAGAACTCTTTGTATTCTTTTTAAAGTTTTCATTTCTATAAGAATAGGCATTTTAACAAGATATCCTATATCTTCGTCTAGAACTTCATCAAAATCTATTAAAAGAAAAGTAATTTTCTTTTCAAATTTTTTCTTTAATTTAAGACTATCAGAGTCTTTTATTTTATTAGTCAAGTTTCTTGATTTATTAATAAGATGTTGAATATAACTATCAGTATCTAAATATTCAGTAGAACTGTTAACGTACCATCCTATGCAAATTTCGTTATTATCTTCCATTCTCTCTAATTCCTCAAGATATAGGGCTCTGATACCATTATTAGGTGACATTATTAGGTGACCTAAAATGCAAAAATAAAATAAAAACAATTAATTCAAAAATAAAATTATTAATTAAATTTTTTGGCTCAAGATAGGTGGAAAGAGTTGATGGTGAAGAGAAGTTAATTTTTTATTGCAGGCGGCAAACAATTTTGTCAAATCCAAAATTAGATTTAAAATTTAAGGACTAAAATGATTTGTTTTAAAACTTGTTATTTTAAGGGTATTTTAGGTAGTTTTAAGGTTGAATAGTAAAAAGGGGTATTTTGGAAAGGGTATGGTTGAATTTAGGGTATTTTCAATAATTTCCCCATTTCAATGGCCTGACAGAGATTGGTTGTCATTCACTGTTCATGATTTCAAAGATTTAATTCATTCTTTCTAAATAAGGCCTATCAAACGGGGGCTTAACAAACCAGATACTCGATATTAACTGGCAACCCACGTTCCGTCAAACTAATCGGCCATTCAATTTCAAACCCCACAATTTTCACACACAACACTCTCAAGAAAAATATGGAAATTAAATAAAAACTGGAATTTACAATTAATTTTCCAACACCAATTTCATATTCTTTTTGTATATAAAGCCATCAATCAAACCACCAATACACATCCATTGTTCATCACGCACTAGTCGTTAAACCATTTCCAAATCAACCATAAGTATGGAAATTATCGGAATTTCTGTAGATTTTTTGATTAATTGATTGTCAGGAATCGTATTTTATTTTTCGTTTTTGATGTTAATAATAGGAAAATAATGGGGAGTTTGAGGGCGATTTTGAAGCACCCTGAAGATTTGTACCCGTTGGTGAAGCTGAAATTGGCGGCGAGGCACGCGGAGAAGCAAATCCCGCCGGAGCCACACTGGGGATTTTGCTACAGTATGCTACACAAGGTTTCTAGAAGTTTTGCTCTCGTCATCCAACAGCTCGATACCGAACTTCGTGATGCCGTGAGTCCCCGTTTCTTTATTTATTCTGTGATAGGATCACGATTTTGTTGTTATCCATGTAAATTCCTTGCAGCGAAATTTTTTTGCCCAATTTCAGCAATTGCATGCAGTTGTTGCCTATTACTATTAGTATTAGATTTAGGATATTCTTGGTCGAACAGTTGTTAGTATGTGACTGCAATAAAGGCAAAAGCCATTGTGAAAGAAAAAGAGAGAATTATTTTCTATTTTTGTTACTTTTGGGAGGATAATGACTGCAACAATTTATAGACCTGAATAGTATTTTCATATTAATTTTCTTCTTCTTGTATTGCCCTTAAATCTGCAGATATGCATTTTCTACTTGGTTCTTCGGGCACTTGACACTGTTGGTATGCTTTACCATCTATATTTTTCTTTAATTTCCTTGTTTTGACTACGCTAATCCCGGTGATTGAATCAATTGAGTTTGTGCGATTACTCAAGGCCTATGTTATGGTCGGTGATAAGAATTGAATTAAGGGTGTGTTTGAGCCACATTATTTTGGAAAAATGTACTTTAGAATAGTAGATTGAAGGAGAATGTGTGGTTGAAAAATGAGGAAAAATTATTGATGTGATGGAAAATATTATTTTATTGAAGAATGTGTGGTTAAAAATGAGTAGAAGAATGAGGATGAGAATTTTTATATGGCTCGAACAGAGGCTAAATATATTATACCAATTAAATCATGTTATACTACTGCGAATTTGTTTCAGTTATTTCGTTGTTGAGTGTTGACTCCACCTCTCAGAAATAAATAGAAACACAAAACCATTGGGAATTGGAAAGGGGTTCTAACAAGGTGATATTTGCATAAAAATAGTTCTATTTTTATCTTGTTTGATGATGGTGCAACATATTCGTCTCTTGTCCAAACAACTCCTAGATGAATAAAAAAACCCAGCAATTTGATAAGAAACAAATACAACTTAGATCTCTGATGCTCAGAGCTCAGAAATTAAGCCCCTGTTTGGCCCCCATTATATTACATTCCATTACATTAATTTTTTCTCTCTCTTCATCTCAACCATACATTCATCAAATAAAATAATAATACATACAAATCAAAAACTTTTCAACCACACATCTCCCATCAATCACTATTCTAAAAATTATTTACCCCCCAAAAATTTAATTTAATGGGGGGCAAACAGGGGCTAAGTTAGCTTTAATGGCCCTCATGTTTGAGTCTCTTTCAAGTCTTGCGATTCAAGTTAGAAAAACATCTATTTTATCAAGTTCACATGTGATCAGCAATGAAATTCGCCAAAGGATGAGTTGCTATTTACCTTCAAAATGTATTGGTGTTCTAGATTATTAACTTCTATTCAAACTAATTTGCTCTGGCTTCATATTCACTTCTCTGTAATTCTTATGCACAGAGGATGATACAAGCATAGCTACAGACGTCAAAGTACCTATCCTGAAGGCTTTTCATCATCACATATATGATCGTGAATGGCATTTTTCATGTGAGTTTTGGTATTTCTGCCTTGATATTAATTTTAACACACTTTTATTCCTCAGCTTTATTTGATTTTACTGATTGAAGAGCACCCTAAGGACTTATTTGCACTCTTTAGAGTCTAGACTTTTCTCTTTTTATTTACTTTGTGGGTGCTGGAATGGGCATCAAGGATTAATTCATTTTGGCTTTACTGCCACTGCCACGCTTTTTGGCTACTTAGCCAGAAGATACCATTCTGTCTGCACGAGATGCCAACTTTTATATTCTCATTTTTTAGCATGTTGGAAAAAGGCGAAGTGAAGGAAGCATTTTTAGCGTAATACTAATGTCTATTAACTGTCTCAGACAACAAATAGTACTGTAGAAATAACAGTGTGATTATTACAGCGCTATCTCAGTAATTGGCCCCATACAGTTGGGCCAGTCCTGGAAATCATTACCCGGATTCATGTAGTAATCACTTAGACTTTTACCTGTCATATTTTTGCTCTAGACTTTTACCTGTCATATTTTTGCTCACTCTGCTTCGTCCATCACACTGTAAAACAAATGCATATGTCAGCGATGTCTCATATTTATTAGATGACTTTTTCAGTCATTGATTGCCATAAGATTCACTCATTTATTAATTGTCAATCAAATTATGAAGTGGCCTTCTATCATGGCCAATTGAAAGGGATTGGTCATGAAGTTGCTCTAAACAAGGTTGTTAACATCCAGTTCTATGGAGCCAGCCTGGTGCTGTACTAGTTGAAAGCATCCCTTTTTATGGTTGTTTGCAGGGAGGTTGCTTGACATATTACGAAAGTTTTCTCTAGTATCTTATTGATGATTACTCTAGAACTATTGCCTAATCCTTTTTATACTTTTTTCGTAATAGGTGGTGTAAAGGACTACAAAGTTCTCATGGATGAGTTCCATCACGTTTCCACTGCTTTTCTGGAGCTTGGAAGAAGGTTTTTAATATATCTTTACTTTTCCCCTTTCGTTAACTAGTATTGCTTCCGTGATGTTATCAAATTTGATTGGATCTGGTTGGTATTCAAATTATTTGTGTACTTTCTGTCTATAAATAAACCATTTGAGATTTCTTATGTCGTTGAGCTAACACATAAATATGGATAGTTGTTTAATTCTGAATTGTTTAAGTGACTAATTTGTCATGCTTGAATATTGTCAATGCCATGTGGGTTTTGAAAAACTTATTGAACTGATGATTAGAAGGTTCTATAGCCAATTATCATCTGAAATCTGGATACTCCTGAGATTGTTGGTGAATATTGAACATGATACTATGGATAAATGGTGCATACAAATTTCCATTGGTAAAGAGAGCACGTAGTCACCAAAGTCTTCAGATATTTGCCTCTTTGGGGAAAAACAAAGGAAAAAAGATTTTAGGTTTTCCTCCCTTGATCATTTAAGTTGGATATCAAGGCATTTCTAGATGTCTAAATCCTTATAATTCATGTCCATGTTCATCCTGAATTATTTAGATTTTACCACTGTCTATTTGTTCTTGTTTCATTTCTTTTTCCTTTTTTTGGGTGTGCGCCCACTTGATCTATATGTTATGAATATGAAATCTGCATTAGCTGATTTTGAATACTTGAGCTAAATATTCTTTCATTAGTTTGAAGCCACAGTACACTTGCTTCCAAATTTAATTACTACGACAACTGTAACTTTCCATATCTCCACAATTTAAATTAAGTAGATTTTAAAGCATGAGTAATCCTCTAGAATTAAAGTTGCTTGTAGATATCTGTAGAACCAAAATCTCTCTAGCACAATTTAGTTAAAGAAACATTGTACTTCATTACCTTTGAATTTATTATGCTTTGGAGAACTGATATGGTAGTTGTTGATGTTAAGGTTGCCTATAGATAGTGTAGTGCATGTAATATGCATTCTTCTTGTTTTTTTTGGCAGTTATCAGGAGGCAATTAAGGATATTACCAAGAGTATGGGTGCAGGAATGGCAAAATTTATATGCCAGGAGGTATGCCAAAAATATCATGTCTGAGGCGATATATAACTACTATGTTAGAGTCATCTAATGTGATACTTGACTTCTAACTTAGCTATTGATGAAACTCTAGAGGTTACTTTCACTGTGTGATTTCTTTTGTACCTGACAATCTTCTCAGCAATATATATTCATTAAACTCTGTGGTGCTGGAAATTTCTTTTTCCTGTGTACATGACATTCTTCTTGGCAGTATATATTCGTTAAGAAAAGAAATTTCCAGTAACGTATTGCATGTATGGCAAAGTTTAAATTGTAATTTAAGCTGGTTATATGTATTTTTTATTCACACATTTTATAGTACCCCACAACCACTAACCACTTGTTATCCACATATTTCGACTCACAACTTATAGTCACTTATAAGCATTCCCGAGCACGCTCATAGTGTTTAATCCTCTGGGCCACAATGTCGATCAATTTAATTATTTTTTATGTTATCATCGCAAACAAGCACATAGCACAACACATCATCCATAAGCTGAGTATACCTTTCATGAATAATTTTCTAGCATTGGACTACCATTATGCAACTCAAATTAAATCACTTACACAGTTCCATTTTCAATTTTTTTTCTCATACAGGTAGAAACAATTGACGATTATGATGAATATTGTCACTATGTGGCTGGACTTGTTGGATTAGGGTTATCGAAGCTGTTCCATGCTTCTGGAAAAGAAGATTTGGCTCCCGATGATCTCTCCAACTCAATGGGGTTATTTCTTCAGGTACCGCTTCCCGTATATGTAGCAAGCAGTGCAGTTCATCTATGGGACCTTGGTGTTAAAAATTCAGGCCCATATTATTTCTTTGCTATTACTGCAGAAAACAAACATTATCAGAGACTACCTGGAGGATATTAATGAGATACCAAAGTCACGTATGTTCTGGCCTAGCCAGATATGGAGTAAATATGTCAACAAACTTGAGGTACATCTTTTTTCCGGGTTTCATCTTAAACTTATCTTTTTACGTGTCATCTTATGCCTATTCAACAAGAGCAAGTGTGTTATTGGTAGTTATTTTTTGTTTTATATGCCTCAGGATTTAAAATATGAGGAAAACTCAGTCAAGGCAGTACAGTGCCTCAATGACATGGTTACAAATGCTTTAATACATGTGGAACATTGCCTGGAGTACATGTCTGCATTGCGAGATCCAGCTATCTTTCGATTTTGTGCTATTCCACAGGTAGAGGTGTTTTTATGTGATTTCATATATTTTAGACCTTTCTATCTGCATTATGCTTTTTTGTTTACGAATCCTACAAAAAGTTATTTTCTTTACAATGATGGTAATTGTAAGAGCAAAAACAGACTGAGGCCCTGTCTCGAAGTTTTTCCTCTAGTTTCATGGCAATGTCTAGCCTTCGTGTTGTGTTAATTATTACTCATTACTTCTGGAGTGTCATTTTGTGGTATCAACTACCAGAGAAAGTTAAGATTCTTTCTACACCATATGCATAATGTGCTCTAGTCTACAAGGGTTTGATGCTTATGCCAAACCAGCCATATGGATATCTTTAGTAGTTGTAGGTCTTGAAGAGAGGGGAGATTGCATGAGGCTAGAATGTTGTTGACTTTGCATTCATATTTTGTTTGACAATGTGCTGGAATATGTTTTTCTACATTCCTGCCACATCATTTTGTATGTAACTTTAGAACCTATTTACTTCCTTTCCAGAGCTAGTTTCGGAAAATGCTCACCCCCCCCAACAACAGTTATGATCATGCATCAAGATTTTTAATCTACCCCTTCAAGAAAATGCATCTGAATTGGTTTTTTCTTAATATTACCAGATCATGGCAATTGGAACACTAGCTTTATGCTACAACAATATTCAAGTCTTTAGAGGCGTTGTGAAAATGAGACGTGGTAAGATGTATATCTCTTGATGTGATCTGATGCTACATAAAGTTTTATCTGCTCATTTTGATGGATTCTGCTTGGTTTCTTCTTTTCTATGAGTAATTTATATCTGAGAATAAGATATTGGATTATAAATTATGAACTAGCTCATTTCCTGTAAACGAGGTGAAGGGTAAATGTGAACACGAAAAGAATGACTATTTTGACCAATAAAATTACTGAGGCAAAACCAACTTGAACTTTGATCAAATTATATCTATTGCAGTTTTAGTACGCCTGCAAGTTAGTGAAGATGATTTGTTTTGTTCAGTGGTTTTGAAGTCTTTATGTATAAATATCCCCATGGCATCACGACGAAAAGCTTCTTAGCTATTAACATTTTTAATGGTATTATTGGACCATGTTCAACTAAGCTTAAATTAAGTAAAAGTTACTTTCACTTTTAAGTAACTTTTTGTTTCGAAACATATTTGGATAAGTTACTTTTTTCTTACTTCTAAGTGCTTGCTTAGGTTTCATAGTAATCTCTTTGTAATTTAAAGTTAAAGTTAATACTTTCAGAACTATTACCCATTTGTTAACCATACATTTCGTGGGACCCATTACTCTTCATTATAATCTCATTATAATTTTTCCCAAATAAGCTCTATGCCAATAAAGTTATTTGTTTTGAAAGTGAACTCTTGACTTACCATCAAAAGAACAAACTTATTTTTAATTGTGATCCATGAAAAATAATATTATTTAAAAACTTAATTATTTTCTTATAAGTGAAGATATTTAAAATTTAAACCTTTAAGCTTAGCCAAACATGCTCCAAGAAACATTGGCTAACAATTGAAAAACTTATTGAAATGTGACCTCTAATATTTTTATATATTAGCCTGCCTTTTTCCAATAAAACGTCACAAACATTCGGATTGTGGTTTGCCTTTTTACATTTCCAGTCTTCAACATGGAATTTCCATCCTTCCCCACCCCATTCTCGTGTATGCGATTAAAATTTTCTTGTGCCAAGGGTATATGATATCTTTTATTTGTGCTACTCCTTAATTTTTGTTTTGTTCGTTTTTCAATCAATAGAATATGTAACTTATTTTAAGTTTTGTGATCTCATCTCCCAGGTCTTACCGCTAAAGTTATTGACCGAACCAAAACAATGTCAGATATCTATGGGGATTTTTATGATTTCTCTCGCATGCTGAAGTCTAAGGTATGACCCTTCATTTTAGACCAAACACTTCATCTGCCCCATTTTATAATATTCATGTGTACACTGTTCCAGAATGTCATATAACCTTGTTAAATACAGTCTATATCCAGATGAAAAAAATGTATCTTTTCCTTGATCGACATTTTCTGAGCATCTTTCATCTCTTTACAGAGATCTTGCCTCAAGCGTTGAATCTTGCAATCCTCAAAATATAAAAATGAGAAAATCAAGGAATTGTCCAATCTATGCGTCAGCATTTATCTAATATTATATCTTCTTTTGACTTCTGGCTTTGAAGTATTCCAGCAAAACTTCCTAGTCGGTATGCCAATTTCACATAGTGAGATATTCCCGTCTTGCAAAATTCCCACTCCTTGTTATACACCCAAAGTTGCATTTTCCTGTTTCAAATCTTTATATTTTCAGGCTATTCCTTCGTTAGGAAGTAAAAAACAATGGAGTATCTTACAGATCAATTATTAACGAAGAATTTGACTTGGATGTTTAAAACATTGTAACCTTTGTCTAGTTTTTCTTTGCTGTTAATTCCTGATTAACACGTAGATTTCTTCTGTTGTTTTCTGAAAACTGTTAGTTTTATGTAGGTGGACGACAGTGATCCCAATGCTAATGAAACAAAGAAGAGGCTAGAAACTATCTTGAAAATTTGCAGAGACTCTGGATCTCTAAACTATAGGTAGGTTGGCCTTTTTGAGTAATTGTCTATGTTTTTTCTTATGTTTAGCTAACCTTTACAGTGACTACCAGGAAATCTTACATCATTAGGAGTGAGCCTAGATACAATTCAACTACGGTGAGTGTTCCGATGCCTGCCTTTAATTTTTATCGAACTCATCCTTTTGTCTAGTGGATATTTCTTATTTTTGTTTTAATGCAGATCGTTGTCATCTTCATCATACTGGCTATACTTCTTGCCTACCTGTCTGCGACTAGACCAAATAATATATGTAAGTTTCTTTAGTATTGGCTTTGTTCTGCATGGCCATGTGCCTCCTAGCCTTTTGACACCCCCTAGTTTTAGCAACTGCCATGTGGGAAAGTATTTTCCCTCCTTCCTGATATATTTTGTTCCTATAATTTGCAGGATGGTTCTCTGTGAAAAAGCTGTTTGTCATTGACTAGCTATAGAAGTGACGTGCCTTATTATCAAAATGATCCTTAAATACACACAATTAAATGATGATATTCGAACCTTCAATATGTAAGCTTCCAAGAAAATATGCACTGTTTTTCCTATATGTAACATTATGAGAAGATCCCAGTTCTCTACTGTGTATTGCTGTCTGGCATGTATGTGACCATAAGCCCAGAAAGCAACTGGAAATATAGCAAAGCTATGAGCATGTAATGTGTACCTTTCTTCTCAGTATGTATTCAGTTTTGAGAAAATTATGAATAAAAGCATTCCATATCAGTCCATTCTCTTTAAATCTTGAGAACCGTAATCAATTGTGTGTCTACTAAGAATTAGTACCTTGAATCAATCACGAAACAAATTATATGGTCAGATTTTAAATTAGAAGTTTGAGCTTCCTGCCAGTGTGCATCTCGACGGGCACCCAGCCGGAGCTTTGGGGACCTGGGGGTCACACACTTCTCCAGCTCCCTCAGAATGGTTTCCGTCTTGTTAACAGTTGCCAACTGGTGAGTAAAATCTTTACAAGTTTCAGTAGGTGCATGTGGACGTCCCAATTAGGTCATTGCCTCTTTATTGCCCTCATTAACAAGTTTCAGTTTGAAGACGCTATTTCTTGGAGAATATAATGGCGATGCTGATGATTGTATTTACACGATGTTACTGCAAAATGAAAATGGGAAGTTTGAGGGAGATTTCGAGATTTTTTATTCCTGAATTCCACTCCACCGTGGAGTTGAACATGGCAACGAGGCATATGGAGAAGCAGGTCCCTCCTGCGCTTTACTAGAGATTTTCCTACAGGATGACTTGAAGAGCAAGTTTACGTGGTCCGAATAGTAGCTGATTTTTGTTGAATTTTTTCCTATTTTTGGTTTGAACTATTGTCGTTCGTCATAAGAACTGGTGTATTTTGGGTAGAGAGGTTGAGAAATTGATTTGATCTTGTGGACATGGGTGAGTTTGCCGTAACTTGTACTTTCTCTATACTTGTTTTTTTCTATTTTCATCGAGTTTGTTGCATGCGGTGCTGCTTTTCTTTTCCCAACAAGTGGTATTAGAGCCACGAGTTATACAAACTAAGTAAATACGCAAGATGAATCCCTGAACATTCATATATCCGAATGAAGGTGTGAGCCGTTGTAAATTGTAATGGAGGGAAATTTCTCCAGGGTTAACTTTTGAGTTGGTGAAGTCTCCATGATAACGTGAGTCTTGAGCGGTTAATGTGATGTGGACGTCGATGGATGGACCGTATGATCTTCCTTGTTGAATGGAGATGTACGTAAGAGGTCATTACTTTGAGGGGGACTCTGATGATTGTGTATGAATGATGTGGCATTTTGTTCAAGAGGGGATAGTTGGAGTCTTGGATACGTCCGAAAAGAAGTCCCACATCTACAAGACTTCGAGATGGTTTCGAGTTTGTAAACGATTTTACTACGAGTGATTTATGGATGTTTGCGACAAGATTTGAAGATCGGGGACAATTTACATAGCAACCCCATAGATTACGCATCATTTGCGCCCAAATTTCCCTTTTAATGGGATTGTTTGTAGAGATGGTAACATGGCGAGTTCGGGGCGGGCCCCGTCGCTCCCCGCCCTGCCTTGCCTTAGATGAGGCTCGGCGTGTGCGGGGCGCTTTCCTGCCCTTATTTTTAAAATTTTTTTTAATTAAAATACAAATTCAAAATTTTAAAATTTAAAACAAATAATGCTCAAACTAACTATATCAATATTCAAAGCAAGTAGCCGAAACAAAAAATGTCAAAAACAAATTTTTTTTTTTTTAAATTCTTCACGGGACGTGTTCGGGGTGGGGCGGAGACGACTCGAGGCGCTTCCTCACCAACCCGTTCAGAGAGGGTTTTTTTGCCCCATTTAGGCCGGGTCGGGAAAAATTGCCATCACTAATTGTTTGAGCCCCATTTTCTTGGGAAATAGGTTCTAAAAATATTTTTGGAGAATGTACGGTTAAGAAAAAAAGATTTTTTTTTGGATTTGCGTGTAAAAATTATTTTATTAAGAGAATGTGTGGTTGGAAATGAGTTTGGAGAAAAATATTTTTTTATAGAATGGAGCTCAAATTGGGATTAATTTTGTCTATTACCGTGTACTAGATGCTTTTAATAGTTGTTTATCTATCCCTTGCAGAATTACAAATATGCAAAACTTTGAAATGAATATGATCATAGTTTTCAAAATAAAATTATTTCCTCGAGAAAATTGTTAAATTGCTTTGCCACTAGTTTTTGATTTCTGCTTATTTTCAAAATAATTTTATAATTAATTCTTATATTTAAATTAGGTGGTTCTATAATATTTAAATTCTAATAATGTTCATATATATAAGAGAGAGTACAAGCAACCGTTTATCTATAAATTAAACGGTATACTTTACTTCTTAGCTTAGAACAAGTAAAATTGATGTTGCCTTATAAATTGTATATAATAATCTCGTCTAATTATTATAAAAGTAAAAGAATTCATTTATAGTGTTACATCTAACTCAAAAAGAAAATTACATTTTATTTACACAATCAATTATTCCGGAAAATAATCACACTATTGAGGAAAGATTTATCGATGGGGTATTCTTTTAGACGCGTTTAATTTCTAATGAAAACAAGTTTCTCACTGTGGACATAAAATTTCACCTAACGAACATCATTAAATATTATTGAAGTGATCTCAAAATATCAAACCATCCTTAAACAATATTTGAATCTAACCTATATAATGATTGTTAGTAGTAGAAAGCATCCCATTGATTTGAATCATCAAATCGAACATTAAACAACAAAACTATACATAGTTAGGGAGACGATAGGTTGTCAACACTAGATGATGAACATCTTAAGCTTGCCACCAGCAAGCATCCCGATGGCCGCTAACAACTGTCATAGAAACGACACGAAGTGTGTTCGGCATTTCTCTTCCACGCACCTCGGAATGGTCTACCATAAAAACACACCATTAACTATTGCCAACTGGTGAGTGATTAAAATTTGTTTATACGATGCTACGAAAGATATTCATATATTTATAAAATACAAATGACAATTTTCACGTAGATTAATGTAAGGTGTCTTATTTATAGTACGTAAATCATGTTACTCGTTTCATTTAAAATTTTAATCTTCAAAACACTATTCTCAGACTATGCACGGGTGATGCTGATAATGTGTTTATACAATATTGTGTATTTTTATTTTTTATGATATTGTCGAGTTTGGAAGAATTTTCAAGACATCATGATCACGAATCCAACACGACGGTGGAGAGGAATATTGCAGCGGTCGGGCATGCGAAGAAGCATATTCCTCCGCTGCTGCTCCACCGGAGATTCTTGATTCGCAAGGCTTTCGTATTCGGCGCAGATCTTCCTAATGCTGTAAGTTTATTATAAAATTTCTTTAATGATTTGTGAGTCTAATTTCATTTTTTATTATTTACATTTTTATTGAATGTTTACATAATGTTTCCAAATTCAATTCCTTGATATATATATTTTAAAATATTGCAGATATACGCCATCTTTTTGGTTTTTCGAGCACTCCTCACTATTGGTATTATCTAATTATCAGTGTTTCTATGTTCCATAATCAGTGTTTGCTCGGAAAAGTTTACAAAGTTGAATTTAAAGTAAAAATAATAATTTTAACCAAATATTCATGATATATAAAACTTTTATCAACTCTTCAACCATACTTTCTTAATTTTTCTTCAAAATACACGAAAACTTTTATCTACGGAAACTTTTATTAATAGTTTTGTCAATCAACCTCTTTAACTTCCCTATTCACTTCTATATAATTCTTAGAGTAATGATGATTGAACAGACTCAAAGACAAGAAAAATACAGACTGACTTGGCAACAACTGTTTGGTTTTTTTTTTTAATTATTTCTCAAACTCTCCAATCACGTGTCGACACATGTTTCTCTTGTTTTTTAGTCTGTTTGTGTAGTATGATTGTAATTTTTATATCAAAATTACATTCGTGTACTAAATTTAGCTCATGTTTGGTGTAAACTAAAATCAGATTTTAGTAGAATTTGATAAAAGTTGGTGAAATATATGGTTAAAAAATTGATAACTTGTGAACATTATACTATTAAAAATGAATTTCAAAAAATGAGGTAAAACACGATCTTAATCTAAGTGTCCGCTCTTCTCTATTCATCCACTTGTATTCATATAACTTTTTTGGACAGAGAAGTACAAAAGATGTAATGATACACGTGTTGAACTCCCTGTCCTCGTAGCTTTTCAACATCTCCCGTTTGATCCAAAATGGCATGTTCTTTGGGATGACCCACTGAGGTAACCCAAAATATAGTATTAATTTCTATTGTTTATCAATCTTAATCACAATAATTTATTTTGTTTTCTTAATCTTATTTATCGCTATCTAGCCTAGAGTATACTCAACCGCACGACATGATAACATATAAACCGTAGTAACATGTTAACTAACGATACTGTATGAATTGATGATGCCATAATTAGTGTTTGTTTGGGATAGTTTAAAAACTCGACGTCGAAATTAACAATTAATTTTAACCATATATTTCACAAGAATATTCACAATTTTTAATTAATCATTTGATCATCTTTTATTAAAATCTACTAATATTTTAATCAAAAATTTGGTCAAACAACCCTATAAAAAATTGAAGTTAGTAAAATTAATATTTTGCCAATTAAATATTATTCTACGATATGAAAATTTAATTAATTATAGTGTCTATACCAACTAGGGTTGGCAATTTTCCCCGTCCTCCAAAAAAACCCGCCCCGAACGGGTTGGCGGGGCGGGGTTTCGTGGGGTGGGTTGGAGATGCCCCGCCCCGAACTCGCTCCGTGAAGAATAAAAAAAAAAAAAAAATTGTTTTGGACTTTTTTTGTTTCGAGTGTTTGCTTTGGATATTGATATAGTTAGTTTGAACATTATTTGATTTGGATTTTAAAATTTAAAATTTGTATTTTAACTGGAAAAAAAAAAGAGGGGGGCAGGAAACGGGACATGACTGTGCCCCGTTCCCCGCCCCGTCTAAGGCGGGGTGGGGAGAGGGAGTGGCGTGGCGGGGCGGGGCGATCTCTAATACCAACCATGCTTTATCTGGTTTTCGCCAAATATTTTTTTTAACAATAATTGCATGATCACCAACTACATGTTTGGCAATGCTTAAAAGTATTTAAGCTAATCAAACATAAATTTTTTCCACGTATTTTATAGAACTTACAATTTACTATCTTATTATTCTCATTCGGTGCTATAGTCACATTCTTTTCTACGTAAATATAGGAAAATGAGGAGTTTGGGGGTTATTTTAAGATACCCAAGTGATTTGTACCCGTTGGTGAAAATGAAAATGACATTGATGCATGCGAAGAAGCATATCCCATCAGAGCCACACTGGGTATTTTGCTACACTATGCTCCACAAGATCTCCAGAAGTTTCTCTCTCCTCATTCAAGAACTCCATACTGATCTTCGTGGCCCAGTGAGTGCCCTCATTCATTGTTATTATGGAATCATTGGGTATGATTCAAATTTTTTACTTAATAAGTAATTTTACATATGAGTAGCAGGACTTTCTTGATTATACATGTTTGTCTAAACTGTCGAATATGGATTTTTGTGTTTGAACGGTACTAGGAGTAGTTATGTTTGTCAAGACAGTATTTATAAGCCAATCACGCTACACAAACAAACTTAAGAACATGAGAGACGTGTTGGACAGTTTGGTACTAGGAGTAGTTATGTTTGTCAAGGTAGTATTTTTAAGCCAATCATGCTACACAAACAAGTTCAAAAACATGGGAGACACGTGTCGACACATGATTGAACAATTTCAAAAAAAATACAAACAAGTGCTACCAAGTCAGTCTTTTTTCTGTCTTTGGGTCTGTTCAATAATCATTACTGTTTATAAGCAAGGTTAACTTGTAAGAAGAAAGTTAATATTACGTACTAATTGTTAAGTTGTAGAGTGTAATTATTGTTGTTATGTGGAGGTAGCACACAAATCGACCTCAATTGTCATTAAAGTTTTGAATCATCATCAGAAAAGGAAAGAGGGAGGTTAGAGAATATAGGTTGTGCATTTTTCCTTGCAAACTTCTTTTCATCCTAGTGAATCACTATAGTTGTGGAAGTGGACATGAATCACATGACCTCACTTTGAGGCGAATCTCTATAAAGCTTGCGTGTTATTGTGTATCTCTAATTCATCTCGCTAGTACAAAATTAGAGTTTCTAATTCTCAACACTTTCCTATTAAGGCCCTGTTTGGGAGGAATATAGATTTTTCTACAGTAAATCAATTCTCATTTTCAACTACACATTCTTCAATAAAATAATATTTTCTATCACATCAATAATTTTTTTTTCTTTTTCAACTACACATTTCTCATCATATCACTGTTCAAAATCAATTTTTCACCCAAAAATCCCACCCAAACAAGCCTTAAATGTACCTCTTCTTACAACAACCTTCACGGTAATTTTTCCTTAATTTTGCAGGTATGCGTTTACTATTTGGTTCTTCGAGCACTGGACACTGTTGGTATACATACCAACTAAAAATGCTTTTATTTCATCATTTTACTCCAAGTGGCTGCAGGCTACGAGTTCCTTAAGTCATTGCTCTCAGCAATTCAAATTAAAGAAGAATATTCATATTATATTCATGCAGATCACTGGCCTTTCAGATTATTATTTCTATTCAATGTAATTCACTTGTTTATCTTATTCACTTCTATGTGATTCTTTTGGACAGAGGATGATACAAGCATAGCTACGGACGTTAAAATACACATCCTCATGGATTTTTACCGTCACCTACATGATACTGAATGGCATTTTTCATGTGAGTTTTTGGCATTTTTGCCTTGTTATTATGTTTGACACTCTTTCTATTCCTTGGTTATCTTTGATTTCGCAGATCGAAGAGCTTTTTATAAGACTTGTTTGCACTCCCTAGACAGTTCTGCTGTTTTTTGACTGGGGAAATGTGTTGTGCAAACGCTCCAGATCAGATATATAAAAGAGAGAATCAACAAATGAAATTTTCATGTTTCATTGTTCGACACTTGGACTACATCCACGGACGAAGACTAGAAGAAATTTACTAATAATGCAAGGGGAAAACGGAAAATAATAGGAAGACCTCAAGCCCAAATGAGGGATTTTTTTTTAAAAATTCCCTCCAATCCTCAAAATGAGACTCGAAACCAGGTCACGGACCTAGCAAGAATTCGCTCTTACCACTTGAGTTAGGCATTGATCTCAGAAACAAAGGGATTTTTGCTCCTTTCTGGGATATTGAATCTGCTTTTTTTTTTTTTTCCCGCTGGAGTGGGGTTGGGGGGATTAGGGGTTGGCTGCATCACATATATTGAAAGTTCTCTTGAATATCTAATGTATGATTACAACAAAATTGTTGTCTAATAGTGGCTATCCTTCATCTAACAGGTGGTACGAATGACCATAAAGTTCTTATGGATGATTTCCATCACGTTTCCACCGCTTTTCTGGAGCTTGGAAGAAGGTTTTAACTTGTCCTTTTCATTTTACTTGACAAATAGCTGATGTTACATTTTTTTATAGCTAGTTTGTGCATGTAATATGCATTCCCATGTGTTTTATTTTTAACAACTTTCATTTCTTTTTCGGCAGTTATCAGGAGGCAATCAAGGATATTACCAGGAGAATGGGTGCAGGAATGGCAAAATTTATATGCAATGAGGTAGAAACAATTGACGATTATAATGAATATTGTTACTATGTGTCTGGACTTGTGGGATCGGGGTTGTTAAATCTATTTCGTACTTCTGGAAGAGAATGTCTGGACTTGTGGGATCGGGGTTGTTAAATCTATTTCGTACTTCTGGAAGAGAATATTTGGCTCCTGATAATCTGTCCAATTCGATGGGTTTATTTCTTCAGGTACTGATTCCTATATATGTAGTGCCGTATTCATTTTTGAGACTCGTGTACTTAAATTCAAGGCTCATCCCTTGCTCTTCATAACAATTGCAGAAACCGCATGTTATCACAGGCTACCTGGAGGACATTAACAGGATACCAGAGTCGCATATGTTCTGGCCTCGTCAGATATGGAGTAAATATGTCAACAAACTAGAGGTATATTTACCAATAAACTTCTGTTAAATCAACCAGAGCGTGTTGTTGATGGTCCTCTTTGGTTTTATATACCTTAGGACTTCAAATACGAGGAAAACTCGATCAAGGCAGTACAGTGCCTGAATGACATGGTCACAGATGCTTTGATACATGTAGAAGATTGCCTGAAGTGCATGTCTTTATTTCAAGATCCAGTTATCTTCCGTGTGTGCGCAATTCCACAGGTACATAAGTTTTTGCGTGATTTTCAGATCCTTACCAGCAGTATAAATTTTTGTTTACCAATCCCTCAAAAGCTTTTTTGCTCAAAGGACGATGGTAGTTGCAAGAGACATAACAGACTAAACGAGTCTGAAAAGTTTCTCCTTCAATATTCATAGCAATCTGTAGCCATTTGATTTGGTTTTTCCTGATACTATCAGATCATGGCTATCGGGACACTGGCTTTGTGCTACAACAACATTCAGCTCTTCAGGGGTGTCGTGAAAATGAGAAACGGTAAGACGAGCATTTTTTGAAGCCATCTTATTGTTATAAAGTCTGATTTGTTCTTCTAAATTAGTATATTATGTGGATTATTACAACCTCAACGATCTCATCATCCTAGGTCTTGCTACTAAAGTCTACGACCGAACCAAAACAATGTCAGATGTCTATGGGGCTTTTTATGATTTCTCTTGCACGCTCAAGTCTAAGGTACGATGCTTCATTAAAGACCAAATACATTATTTTGCTAGCAAGAATGTTATCCACTTTGGGCATTCGCAAGCAGTGTTTGATGCACAATCTTTATCCACGCCGAAAAATGCAGTTTCTTGATCGACCTTTTCTTGAGAATCTTTCATCTCTGCCAAAGAACTTGCTTCAAACTGTTTAATCCTTAACATATCAATTAAAAAAAGCAAGGAATTCTGTGTTCTTTCATCTTATGTCAAGTCTATATTTGGGTTCCTTATGATGCATATTGAAAAAACTATTCCTTTTTTGTAGATTGACGACAATGATCCTAATGCTTGCAAAACAAAGGAGAGGCTAGAAGCAATCTTGAAAATTTGCCAGAACTCTGGATCCTTGAACAAATGGTAGTTTAGCCATATCGAGTAATCGTCTGTGAAATTTTTTTATCAATGTTTTGCTAACCTTGATGGTTTATTGCAGGAAATCATACATTATTATATAGAAGCAAGCCTAGATACAAGACTACTTCGGCGAGTGTTCTTGGTGGTCCTTTTTTAATTGAACCCGACCTTTGTCTACTAGATTTTTTTTCTTATTCTAAATTTTTCGCAGATTGTTGTCATCTTCATCATTTTGGCACGATATTCGCCTACCTACCCTTCTATACGCAGACGGTTTTTTGTGTCATTTGTCAATGCTCTATTGTTCTCGTAGAATTAATTTCAAAGAAAATCCCTAATTATCAGCATATGCCTAGAATAAAATCATTCTTATGTACGCAATAGTTAAATGATGTTAAATTCTACAACATTTTAAGTGTTCTAAGTGAATGTACACTCGATATTATGAGAGGAGCTATATTATTTAATTTTTTTAGTGTGCTAGCTTGCTTGTATGTCATCTTAAGCGAGGAACTCGTAATTTCTATCTTTTTAATTTCAGTGTGTATTTAACTTTGCATATTAAAAATAAATATTTTTACATCAATCCGTACAATTTAAGGTCACTATCCCTTACTCCATTTTTATTCTCACCCTATCTTTGAAAATTAGTGAAGACGCTTTGAGAGCCCCCTAGTAAAATGAGAAACAGGCAAAATCAGATTAAGAGCTTGTTTGGTAGAGATTTTTTGGGGGAAGAATTGATTTTGAATAGTGATATGATGGGAAATGTATAGTTGAAAAAGAAGAAAAAATTATTGATGTGATAGAAAATATTATTTTATTGAAGATTGTGTGGTTGAAAATGAGAATTGATTTACTGTAGAAAATGAGAATTCCTACCAAACGGGCCCTAAACTTATGATTATTTAATCTTTAAAAAACATTTTTAAACCAAAAGATAAGGGCTCGTTGACAGGATTTCTACTTTTTATCGAAGAGTTTTCAGAGAAAGTCAATATTTTTTTATATTTTTTTTAAAGTTTTTCTAGCTAGACAAATCAATTTAAAAAAATTATCTAAATATGTTCAAAATCAATTTCTTATTTCATAAGTAGCTTTTGATTTTTTTAAAAAAATCACGACAAAAAGGCTTTAATTTATGGGTATATTATTATTATTATTATTATTCTTTGATTCTTTCTCGAGTATATGGACCTTTTTGTTTTTTTTTTGTTTTTTGCGAAAGCTACTTTAATAGGTGTTAGGAAATATTTTCTAAAAGAACTTCATTTTAAGTGGAAAACAATTTGAATCAATTTTTTTCTAAAAGCTCTTATAATTAAAAAGAATAATTTTATAAAATTAATCAAAAGAATTAAAAAAGAGTTTCGAGTCTCAAAAGTCATTAAAGCTGAGTCTTAAACAATTGACAAAATTCATGCCAAAGTATCTGCGAATTTCAATGCCTTGCTTGCGGCACCGGCTATGGACGACATTGAGGACGCCACAGCCAACTCCAGACCCAATGTACAACTGCAGGGATACCGCCGCACTCGCCGCCGATCAAAAGACAAGGTAATGCACAAAGAACCATGCTACTTGTACAATATATTTGACAATAAATTTGACAATGTCTGAGTTGGCAGGCATTATATCCATTGATTTGAAATATTGTTTTTGAATAATGATCTACACACATCACACATTGTCAAAATCATTGTACAAATTCATTGTACAAGTAGTTTAATTCATGCAACAAAATCGTGGAATTAAGCTCTCTAGCAATTCATACCTGTATAATGAACAGTACGAATCGAAAGCATTCCTTCGCATCTCCACGTTACAACTTTTATCCCAAACACTTGAATCTTCAAATCAAAATTGAACTAAATTACAGTATATTCCCAGTTGGGAGGACAGTAGCTGATGGGCGGTTTGAGCTTGCTGACGGCGAGTATCCCAATGCCAACCAGGAGGAGATTCACCTGGCTGGGGGTCCCAGACTTCTCCTCCAGCACCCTCGGAATGGCTTCTGTCTGGGTCCATAAAAGCAAGCCATTAACAGTTGCCAACTGGTAAGTAATCAAAATTTGTTTCAAGTTTCAGTTCTTAACTCCGTCTTTTGTGTGTGTGTGTGTGTGTGGACTGTGCAGTGTTGTTGCTGATTATTATATTTGTATGATGACTCAGTTTTATAATAATATTGTTGTTTTTCTTTTATTGGGATATTTGTTAGTTTGAGGGAGAACTCAAGATTTTTTGGCCATGAATTCAGAGAGACGTTGGAGATGGTGATGATGGTGAGACAAGCAGATACCACAGGTGCCTCACTGGAAATTTTGCTACACAATGATGCGTAAGGAAGCGGCATTTGGCGCCGTCATCCTTCATCAACTCGATCCAGATTTTGGTAATGATGTAAGTTACCTTCTTTGTCTTTTTAAGTTCCTTGAGGTTAACCCTGAGGGGTTGCTCAATCGGTCAGGCCTTGGGTCTACTCCCCAATGGTTACCAGTTCGAGTCCCTCGGGGTCACTGAGGTGAGTACCCGGTCGTAAACTTTAGGGCCTCGTGGAATTAGTCGAGATGCGCGCAAGCTGGCCGGACATCCACGGTTATAAAAAAAAAAAAAAAAAGTTCCTTGAGATTATTATATTGCCAAAGGTTTTGTAAGTTATGTTTTACTGAATTTCGAAAAATTATAAATTTCTGATTTTGATGGTGTAAACGTAATTTTTATTTGATGTGGAAATAAATAACATCTTTCTTTTAAACCGGAAGAAAATAAATTCGAATAATTTATCAAACTATGAAAAGTTTTCGTGTTTATATTTCTATTTGAACGTTCAAACTGAAAGGCAAAAGCATTTTAGCTTTTAGAAACCTCACCAACAACTTCCTAGTTTTTGAAAACCAGAGTAAAACGATAATAAAGACGATCTGCCAAAAGAGGCTACCCAAAACTGCTACGGGAAATACAAATCCCCCTACATTGCATTCTTGTGTCTTGACAAAGGAGTTGAACCAAGGAACAAGCACTCGAGTAACTGATGGATTGTATCGTTTAACCACATTGTGATCCAAACTTGCAATTAGTTCTAATTGCAGACACCATATTTTTGAACAGTTTGAAACTGGGCAACTACGTCTTCACCAACGTGTTTCTTTGAACATGAAATATGGAGAATAAAATGAGTCTTAGTAATTAAAGACAAAGTAAGCTTGTAAGAAACCTGTCCAATTTAATGCAATACCTTTTAAGCACTAAAAATTTTAGGGAATAGTTTCTGATTTTCTCTTAATGCAACACAAGCTTGTTCAAAAATCTGTAAATAAAATATACCATATCCCCACTTCAAAACGACATTCCATTATGTTTTCCAGCCATTTATTTCATCCTATGTTGAATCAGACAATACCATCCCGATTCTTCAAATTTCGTACCAGTGGAACGCAACATTTGTCTCTCCAACATTATAGGTGGTATAGGTTGGTAGTGTTTTGCATACATGACCTCAAATGATGATGGTAAACTATACCCATGTTTAACTTAGTAGCTTGGAGCCAAAATAACCTTGCCAGAATGCACAATTAAACACCCTATCCCGATCCCTCACAATACTAGTGGGAAGACCAAGAAGTTTGTAAATGTGTTCCGTGAAAACTTGAGCTACATTTTGGGCTTCAAGGGTGGTTGGGAGCTGTAAAATGAGCATATTTGCTTTGGTGGTTCACTACTACAAAAATCATCTCGTCCACAATATTAAAGAGTCGATCAAAATGACCAAACTTGTTTGGGTATATGTAGATGCTGCAAGAATCAGGGTATTGCCATATTATCCACCTTGTTTCACTAGTATATATCACTTGCAACAACATAGATAAGGACATCTTAATTTTTTTATTTTTTTCCTAAAAGCCCATTTTTTTCATTTGCATATATCACATGCAGATGTTATTTCTCTTTTTTACCTTATTGTAGTCCCCTGGCCTCCTGATCATTGCTTCCAACTAAAAGTCGATAGTCTGCGGCAGAGTATGAGGCTGGAAAATGGCAACATGAATCTGTACAACCCACTAGCAAAGTATTCAACCAAAAACTCTTCGTTAGCCTTCTCATTCTGGCAATTGTATCTTCAAATTGCTCTTAGTATTCTTTAACTATCACAACATTTCACAACTTCGTTAACTGCTGATCGGATTACCAAACACCCTTGGACCGAACCAAATAATCAAATCTTTTGGAATGTGCCCACGGTAAATATTTGTTGCTGACTTCATAACCTTGGAACTATTCCAAGGCCATCCCACCTTTGTGAATTTCTGGCTAAGTTACCTATTCTGGATCTTCCATACTATTAACCATGAAGAAGCCTCACATTTGCACACCTAACCCACAGCTTTCTAGTTCCAAAAACTTCTTAATATTGGAAAACCAGAGTAAAACAATGGTAGAGGCAACACATTAAAATAAGTTGACACCACTCTACTCCAACTTCTGAACCCAACCAGTCCAAGAAGCTGCTGCGCCACAGCCACCAACCCAAGTCTACCTCAGGCATCACTATCTCAACCGCCTGATTCTCCACAGTCACGTCCATTATCAACTATCATTTGAATAAGTTCAATCTGATTGTGAAATTTGCTGGTTTCAGGTGTGGAAATTATTGATTGTGAAAGAAGTCCAGAAGAAAGAAGAGTTTTTCTTTCCCTTTTTATTATTTTCATGGTTTCAGTTAGGTTGCAGGGGCAACGTGATTATAGTTTTGGGGGCGCTGTGTTTTGCTGTTTGTGTTACACAACTGATTGGCTATGGTAACTGGAACGGGTGATGGATTGAGTTTTGATGGACTAGAAAAGAGTGTGTAAGAAGGGTGGTGAGTTCGATGGGTAAATCAGCATGGGGTAGAAATGGATAAACACAGGGGCGGACGCAGACTTTTTATGTTGGGGGGCACAATCAAACTTTCAAAAAGTGGCGAAAAAATTAAAATAAGAGATATTTTATTACAATTGTTCTCAACGTATTCTCATATTTTGATAACGTTCCATAATTAAAGTGGGAAATAGAGAAAAATTTAATGTAGGTTCGTAATTCAAATCAACAAAGAAATTGAGTATACAATCTTGATCATCAAGAGCTACACAAACTTTGATAGAATCCAAGTCACAGATTTATATGTACATTGCTTAAATTCTGAAACTTATTTAACAGATGCAACAAGTAAATCAACAAGGGATTAGGAAATAGTAAAAGTCAGACTTATTTTCGATGCATCAAATACCCGAGAAACAATCCTTGTTGATTTAAGTTCAATCATATTGCATAACTCTTTCTTCTGATTACATTCAGTCAGACTAGATTCTCTTAGGCTAAAAGGCTCTCGAAATTTCCTTAAAAATGTCACTTCAATTGAGAATTTCACTCGTGAATCTCATGCATTACAAGAACGTAACTAAATTCAACTAAGAATTCTTATATTCCTATTCATTGATCTAATCCAAGTATATAATCATTTCGCACTAATTACTTCGTTTAGTACTGGTTTCAGCACTATAGCTCACGAAAGCCTTGCCTACTAGCTTTTTCCTTGGGTCAGATTTTAGAATTATTTGTCGCAATTGAACTTGAAATGGCTATAGAGTAGAGACAGACTTTTCACTGTTTTCATTTGGCAATGCAATTTCCACTCTTTGAGAGTAACTATAAATCATTTAAACAAAGATAAATGAGATTTGAAGTTTTGAAATACTCTTGTTCAGTCATTCAGTATTATCACAACCATTCTCGTATCCATTTAACAATATACAACCTTAATTTTATCATGAAAAAGAGGAGAGAAATGAGAAGAGGAGACTCGGACGAGAGAAAACATTGGTTTGAAATGATTGTCGATTCCTTTTCCTTTCATATTTAAAAAAAAAAAAATTCAAAAAAAAAATTTTTTTTTGGGGGGGGGGCGGGGGGGGGGCCGCCCACCTGCCCCCCCAGGCCACCCCCCAGGTCCGCCCCTGGATAAACAGATAAGGTCTACCTATTTTAAAAATCGAGTGAGATTCGGTCAATCTTTGTGAAAGGTGTATTGAGTTTCTGTTGATAAATTGTGATGAGTACCTGCCCATCTACAATGTTTCATTAATAGTGTTACATACTTGAGTATATTTTGTTGTGAATGTAGCTCATATGGAGTGAAACACATGTTTACTAAGTATTTTCAGACTTTTCCTAAAATTTTGTACAGGCCCTAAAGTCTTATATAAGTTAAGGCTAGGGTTAGTATATATATATATGATGTAATCATATTATTTATACTGAATGAAATAATCTCCGCTTCGCTCCTTGTGAATGTAAGCACATTATCGAACCACGTTAAAATTCCTGTGTTGATTTCTACGTTTTCACTTCTCTATTATTGCATATAAATTCCGACATACGTCATATTAATTTTTTGTCTCTTTATTTGTTTCTCTCTACGAATAATGATCTTCATATAATATTTCTTATATTTATAGGTATGCATTTTCTGTTTGGTTCTTCAAGCACTTGATTCTGTTGGTATGCTCTGACTATCAATAAGTTGGCCTATTCATATTTAATCTACAGAAAAAGTGCACTGACAATTTTTCTAAAAGGATGTTCCCGCATAAGAGACAATTGTCAAATTCTTAGATGTCATTTGATAGCGTTTAAAATATTACTCACAAGTAATGTTATTTTCATTTATAAATTATACTATTAGGAAAATATAGTTTTAAATAAACTTCACTCGTAAATAGTTATACATTTAGTAAAATCAATAGTTATAGTTAGATAGCTTGGACCATCAAGCTCATTGTTTAGGATTTGAATTCGGTGATCTCCTGCCTTACATGTGGTACCTTGGCATTACTTGAGGTACCATCACCCTTAGTCCTTCAAATTCATGAAAATATCTCAATTATTTGACTCATAATAAATAAAGTGGAAAATAATTCATAATAGAACTTACCTAAATGTGCTTGGACTATTAGCCAATGTAGTTTGGACCTGTGACAGTGGCTCGAATGATAGCTTCAATTTTTAGATCAAGTAGTTTAATAGTTCCTTCCATTGGTAATTTGGCGTTTTCTTGGAGTATTAATTTTACATGGTTGAATATTTCAATATTCTTAGGGAAGTGATTGACTTGGAT
Source organism: Fraxinus americana (assembly GCA_035079005.1). NCBI lineage: Eukaryota > Viridiplantae > Streptophyta > Magnoliopsida > Lamiales > Oleaceae > Fraxinus > Fraxinus americana. Next base: position 10,001,722 of record CM068714.1, read on the forward strand.
ATAATAAAATTTGGTATCCGAAATTATTATTTTCCACTTGAAATACTTTAATCACATATATGTTATTTCTTTGGATAGAGGATGATACAAGCATTGCTACGAGGTTAAAGTCCCTATCCTAATAGATTTTCACCGTCACATATATGATCATGATTGGAAGTTTACATGTGAGTTTCTCGTGTTTCTAAGTTTATAGTCCGTTTGAGACTTTTTTCGCTTTTTGGGATTTATATGGCAAGAATGCATTTAGGCTTATTCACTTTCCCTATAATATTCTAGTGATCTTTAATTCTTATGGTGGAGGGGTTGAAGAGGCTTTGATGATTTAGTCCCACGAGGCTTTGTAAGCATTGGTATGCCTTTTTGGGCACTAAAATCAGAAGGTAACATTCTGAATTCGAAATCCCTCAATGGGAATAAACTAGGGTTAGGTTTTTACTTTTCTTATACTAGCAAAATTATAATGTCATTTGTGTTCGAACCCTTTATCAAGACTATGTATTTATATATAATACTTAATCCTAAGCCTGTCAGAAAAGTAGTCAAAATCTACTCTTTAATTGAATTAAACCTCTTTAATTAATGTGTGATTATCAATAAATTGTCCAAATCACTTATTAATTAATTTGCACAAATATCCCACATTTGTCAATTGGTTAATTGCTCAATCTTCTCTTCTAGTTTTGCCTTTAGCGTGACCTCCTTTTCATTGATAATTTATGATTGACATCTAGCAATATGACGAGAAAATTCAGGTGATGAGAAATGTCACGTGGTATGACAAAAACAATGTGTTCGATTACCGTAGGAATATAATGTCATCATCAATGTAACTTAATTGATAATGAAATATGAAAATGTGCCAATCTTGATTTAATCAATTATGTATTCGTCGTTCTATTAAATTGATCTAAACGAGTAATACTCAAAACACTTTTCAACTATAACTCTACTTTCGCCAAATTAGTTTCTCTTGCAAATTAAGCAGATGAAAGAAAGGTTATAATCACTATCCAAGGTCATGAACCATTATGTTGAAGATATGGAAAAAATAATTTTTATGATATTTTTCTTATAGTGTAGGATTATTTTCCTTAATAGTTGATTGTATAAGTATTATACAATATTTCATTTTAGAGTTATTTTTTTTTATTTTGTAATAAAAACAAGTTTATTATATACAATTTATAATATTCTTCACATGGTATCAGAGCAGTTTCGATCCTAAACAAATTAATCTTTGAATTTCATTTCCGGCGAGCGGCCTTAAGCCGCTCGTCCGGCTACCAATTTTTTTTCTTTTCAGATGTATCCCTTTGGTTTAGTATATGTCCAGTTTATCTGGAATTTGGTCCAATTCATCTGAAATTTGATTTGGTGTTGGTTTAGTGTATCCGAAATTTAAAATTTGCATACAGTTTATTTGGTATTTGTCGAGCTGGAATTTGAAATTTGCATCCATTTGGTTTAGTAGTGGATGTGTTGGTTACTTGCAGATATGGGTGTTCCTTCTTCCTCTCCAACCCGTATTGAGATTGATTATCATCTGATTTCTCCTTCAAGTCTTGGTGATGATTTGGTTAGACTGGTGGATGATGATTTTTCATTATCATCAACTTTAAGTTATTTGTTCAGCTTGGTTGACATACAAGCAATTTTGAAGATTGATTAGATCGATTTATCTTTCAAACTCAGTTTGATTATTGCTACACCATATTGAGTTTGAGGGAGGGTGTTGAAGATATGGAAAGAATAATTTTTATGATATTTTTTCAGTAGTGTAGGATTATTTTTCTTAATAGTTGATTGTATAATTATTATACAATATTTCCTTTTAGAGTTATTTATAGCCTTATAAATAGGATTTTTTTTACTTTGTAATAAAAACAAGTTTATTATATACAATTTATAATATTCTTCACACATTAAATGGTGAGTCGCCAATCTTAATATGATTTTCATTATACTTGAATGGTTGCAACCGAGATAGGGCAACATCCAATGTCTCCGAATCATAATGATCTTCATAACATTCTATGATGATCTTAAAGTCAAATGACCAATTCTACTTCCGAGCATTCGGGATTAACTATTGATACTAAGATACTTATCTATGGAATCTCTACTGCAAGCAATCAAACGTTAAGTTTTCTAACAAAACATCATGTATTCATTCAAATGTCTCTATATTTTAGATTATGAGATCTGCTACTTTATTCATAAAAGAAATTCAATACGTGCTAGTCTATCAATAGTCAAAATATCTCATTACTTACAATATGGGATAATTCAAGATTAAGATATACATAAATCGCATCTCATAATCACCACAACACTTTGTGATTAACAAGTTATTTAAACTTAATTTCCTGACTCTATTATAGTTAATTAATAAATAAGCATAATTAGAATAACATATCTGCCATAATAAATCAATGCATAAACCATATAATGTGTTTACACCTTTTCAACAATTGGACTTAGGGCATATCGCTAACATGGACGGAGAAACCAAAAAGGAGAAACAGATAATAATGTCCAGTAACATCTAAAAACCCTAACATGAACACCGAGATGGATGCAATAGAAATGGCTGCCTGTGGTCCAATGTTTTAAGTATTACAGCCTCAGCTAGGGTAGTTTGGCATGTATATTTAGGCAGCCCCCCTAAATGCTTGACTTAAATACATTCAGCCTGTTTTTGCAACCCAGCTTTATCAACCACTTTACAAACAGATATATTGCTTGCTATGAATAATGTAGAGATTACGTGTAAGAAAAATTCAGTGGGAGAATACCCTTGACTTGCACTACACTCCACTTAAAATTTTATGTCGTATGTTGTCACCAGCATAAATTTTCCTATTTATTACTTGTCAATAACAATTAAGCGCTCTTATGCTAAATCGAAATATCAAAGAAAAGAGAATGGTCAGAGTCAAGTTTAGAGATCATGGCAATGCTTTATGACTTGCTGAAGAATGAGTTACTTTTGTTCCATCACATTTTATAAGTTAACAGAATAGAATACACTCTTCTGATGTCCATCATTGTCAACCTAATGCATCTTTCTTCTTCTAAGTTGGTCAGTTGCAAGACATTGAATCTCAGCCTGCTGCTTTTTTTTTTTTAAAATTTCCCTGAGGGTGGGGAGAAAGGGGGAGACGTGAGTTTAAAAAGTTTTCTCTGTTATCTAACATATGAATCCTCTAGACCTGCTGCCCGAATCTACTCTCTCTCTCTTTTTTTTTGTCTCGAAAAGTAGTACGAAGGGCTATAGAATTTTCACGGACAAGTTCCATCATGTGTCCACTGCTTTTCTGGAGCTTGGAAGCAGGTTTTTCCTTAACAAAATATTATTACTTCTGTAATGATGTCAAATTTGAATTTGATCATTTACTTAACGATATAAGCATGCATCTAAATAAGAATTTTCCCTTTTCATATTTTGTCGAGGTTACACTTAACATCCATAATTACTGCTGAGTTGCTCAATCAATTTTGATTGTCAAGCATTGATCTTTATAATGTCATATGATCTTTGAAATAAAAATATGCTTAGACTACTAAATAGGTTTTAAGTGCAAGAGTTTGGATGTTCTATGTGATTTTTGACAGAAGTTGAAAAATGCGTCTCCCTGTAAATGTTGCAAAAAGTTCCCTTGGTCACAAAATGCACAGAAGGCAACACAAATCTTCACAAAAATGCCTATTTGAGGTGAAAGCAGAAGAGAAGGATTTTCAATTTTCTTCTCTCTTCTTTATCCAAGTCTTGCTAAAAGACCTCTGGACATTCACAACTGACTAGGCAGATTTTATCACTCTATCTCCTAATTATTTTTATATGATTATGAATTTAGATGATGGATATATGTATTCAGTGCAATTTGAGTATCTAAGGTAAATATATTGCTTTTTGTTTATTGCCTCATGTCATAACTTTGTGCTGCCATTTGACAACGAAAACTTCATATACCTGTCAGCATTTAAATGTAAGTATATTTTGGCAGATATAAGCATTACTCATCATGTAAAATTAAAAGTGCTTGCAAAGTACATCAGAAGTGAAACCATAGTTCATTAAAAAAATTGTATTTATCATTTTTAATTTATTGCTGAAACTATTCATCTGTGTACGCCACTGAAGTCTCCTTTTCTGCAGTTATCTGGAAGTAATTGAGGATGTTACCATGATGGTGGGTTCTGGGATGGAAAAATTTATTTGCAAGTAGGTATTTTAAAAAAAATCATGCCTGAGGTGGTTCATCAATGCACTGGTTGTCATCAAATAGTATAATACATCTAAGATAATTCCCAGCAGTACATAGTTCAGTTGTTTCAGCCATAGTGTTGTCAGCTAATTATTTTCTCTCTTATAACTATTTACTAATCCACATCGTAATATATAATTGATAGATTTAAAATGGTTGGGTGGTAATTTTCTAGTATTTTAACATAACTCTGTTTAAGATAAATCAATTCGCGGGAATAGTGACACAGCTTCCTTGTCATTCCAGATAGAAACAATTGATGATTATGATGAATATTGTCACTATGTAGCTGGACTTGTTGGATTAAGGTTGTTAAAGTTATTCCATGCTTCTGGAATAAAAGATTTGCCGCCTTGTACTTTCTTCCACACAACATCCCTATTTCTTCAGGTACTGGTTCCATTATGTGTAGTTTAGTAACCGGTACCAGTGCCATCTTTGCAAGCTTGCATGTTAAAAGTAGAAAGGGGCAGTCTCGTTCCTTTGAAATGAAAAAAATTGCAGAAAGCAGACATTATCTATGACTATCTGGAAGATACCTATCAAAAAAAAAAAAAAATCTATGACTATCTGGAAGATATCAATGAGAAACCAGAGTCACGGATGTTTTGGCCTCGCCAGATATGGAGTAAGTATGTTGATAGACTTGAGGTACTTCTATGTTCCAAGCTCATTTTAAGCCCTTGTTTGAAGTTTGAAAATGAATTTTCCCCACTCATTCTCCAAAAAAGATCATTTTCCTGTTTCCCCATATCTTTTCCCTACTTTTAAACCCAAATTCTCCAAAAAAAAAAGAAAAAAAAAGGAAACTTTCACACAAGCACTAAGTTTGTTTATCGGCAATCTTATGATTCAACGTAGATTTTGTATGAGTTCAACCAGAACAACTTGTGTTGTTGACAGTTATCTTTGGTTTTATGTGCCTTAGGACTTAAAATCTGAGAAAAACTCTGTCCAGGCATTACACTGCCTGAATGACATGGTTACAAATGTGTTGAAACATGCAGAAGATTGCGTAAAGGATATTTCTGCTGTGCAGGATCCTGTCATCTTCCGCGGTTGCGCAGTAGCACAGGTAGATTTGTTTTTATACTGATTTCAGATATTTTAAACCTTTCTCAATGTAGATTCTGGTCTACACATCTTCTTCAGAAAGCATTCCCAATATGATAATGGTTATCGGGAGAGGTAAAATGTACCGAGTTTTAGTCTATATCAAGTTCTTGCCATGGGTTGTATCGTTTTATGTGCCTTCATTAGTGCCTAAGGCCCGTGTAGTGATAGCAAGTACAAGGAAAAGCAGGATCATTTCCAGACCATAATGAATCGATTTTTAGTTTATTGTTACCATTGTTTGAGTAGGTGTAGGAATAGATATGGGGGAGATTGCATCTGGCTATAATTATTCTTGGAAGCTCTCAGCTACAGAGCATTTTGTGCAGCAAAAGAGAATATCAAAAAAAGTGACACATTTTATACGTTTCATTGGATAGGACTATAAACAAGATAGCATGCTTCTCTGGAATGGATGAAATTTTAGAACATGTCAAATTTCATTTCAGCACCGGTTCTGCATAATATTTGTCACGTGGTCCAGAACTGGTGCTAATCACTCATCAAATTTTTTGTATAAAATATCAAAATATGCATCTGATTTGGTTAATACCAGTTCATAGCGATTGGGGCATTAGCTGTGTGCTACAACAACATTCAAGTCTTTAGAGGTGTCGAGACATCGGCACATGGTAAGATGAATAATTCTTCACGTGCTCTTCTATGTAGAGTATTTCATTATGATTGACACCATATGGTTCTCTCTCTTTTCCTCATGCATTCATTAAGAATGAGTTCTTTTATTATGAAGTGCCTCGTATCCAGTAACTGATAAATATAAAGACAGTACAAACTCTTAACTGCTCTGTAATTGTTAATGACCCTGTGTTTCTGGAGTTCTAAACTTTTTCCCATGCATCCATTCGTTAAGAAATCGAGTTCTTTAATTATGAAGTGCCTTGTATCCAGTAGCTGATAAAATATAAAGACAATACAAACTTTAACTGCACTGTAATTATTAATAAGCCTGTGTACCCTTTCAAGAATTCTAAGCTTTTTATATGTGATCGTCACTGGACCTCGGATAGGTGAAATCATTGGCAATTAATCTTTTTTGAAACATCTTCTAATACAGAGTATATCATTCCTTTAATAATAGACAGCGAAAAAAGATTATCTGTAACGCCCCAAATTTTCAATTACACAAGGCGCTACTAAGGTCGAAATATCCTGTAAATAAGTATTCTCAATAAAAGCCAAAATGCGTAAATATATATATATTTTTCCAACTATAGTAAATTAGAAATAAATGCGGAACGCCATTTGAATAATTTACTCATCCAAGAGTCAATACCAAATATAATAAGTAAAATGCCACAATTTTCAAAAATACTGAAATATGAGATATAAGACAAAATGGAAACCAACTATTAAAATACTTGTTTCAAAAAAAAAAAACTTATAAATTAAATTGTCTATTGTTTAATCAATATTGCCCCGCTCATTGCCTTGCCTTGCCTTGCCGAGCTCCTTAACCTGAAATAGTGGATAAATATTGGGGTGAGCATAACGGATTATACTCAGTGGGGAAACAGCAATCAGTCCAAGTTAAATCTAAACATGAAATTAATTATGAATATAATACCAATACAACATACTGTAGAAATATGTACTGTGGGACATCCCCAAAGACCCAATTTCGATCCCGGACCTATTTACGGTCCCTGACAACATGTTATAAGCGCATAACAATTTTGAACTGTGGGACACCCCCAAGGACCCACTTTCGATCCCGGACCTATTTACGGTCCCTGGCAACCTTTTCATATGTATAAGCATTTTATCACAATCAAAATCACGCATCAAGAATTAACATGGACAAAAATAATAACAATTGCTTAAATATAAACCCCACCTCAAAGTCTTGGAAATTTTCTTGAAATTGAACTGATGTGATGTTACCGTGCTTTAAACTTTTCCCGCGAACTCGTCTAGCAATGACAAAATTAATATAATTTAGGATACTAAATCTTAATTAATGCTTTAAAACTTTTAGGGACTTGATTGGAATTTTTGAAAGTAAAGAAATGATTAATTTGAGAATTCTTTAAATCTTTAGGGTCTAATAATGAAAATTAAAATGTTTAGGGCCAATAAGATAAAATTAGAAAGTATTTTATATTTAATTTGAGGAATACATAAACTTTAGGGGTGAAAAAAGAATTAAAATTAAATAAGGGACCAACTTACACTTGTGGTCAAACTTGGGGATTTAAAAAGTGAACTTACATATTTAATACCTAACCCCCATCCCCAAAACCCATTTTGTCACGTCTGAGGCTTGCTGGTTTCGAAAAGGTCTTGGGTCCAAATTGGGTTTTCACATATTAATGGTTTTCAACCAAAATTGACGCCGGGGGAAGAAGGTCTAAGGCAAGAGCAATGTATGGAGAGCAAGAGGTTGAAGTTATAGGTAGTTTGAAACTCGACTCACGGTATTAAAATCCGAATCTCGTTTCTGCATTAATCTTTTCTACCTTTTTTTTTTTTTCCATTTATGAATATGTTGAGAAGAAATAGAGCATATATAATTCGAAAGAAACTGAATATTTATTTCGAGGAAGTTACCTGCAATGATATGTCGAGAATTAGTTCGAGAGTGTGTGAAGCTTGAATTTTGAAGAGCTGGTGCAAGGTTAACGTGGATTAGAAGATGAAGATAATGAAATCATAGTAAAACAATTGTTGAAACGTGAAGGGATTTACCAGTTGAAAGTCCAGATTCTGTAAGAGTGCAGCCGTGAGACTTGAATATTTTTTTTGGAGATGGAATGAGTGTTTTTAGGTTTAATACTATCGAGCCCTACAAATTTGCTTCAGAATTAGACACTTGATTGGACTGTTAATGGACTTAAACTTAGGCCACATAAGAATATTGGACCAAGATAAATTTAAAATAGATATTGGGTGTAAAATTCGGCCCGATAAGAAAATTTGGAATTTTAAAATTAAAAATCGTTTTTGAATTATTATATTAAATGTTTTGCTAGACGACCCGACGGACGTAAAAAAATTTCTAAAATTTGATGGAGAAGTCGTGGCGACACTACTTAAATTACAAGATTTACATTTGAAAATTCGGGTCGTTACAACCTCCCCCACTTAAATAAATTTCGTCCTCGAAATTAAACTTACTTGATTTGATGTCTGGGTATTTGGCTAAGATCTCATCTTCTCTTTCCCAAGTTGTCTCTTCTCTACCATGTCTGTTCCATTGGACTTTAACTAAAGGAATATCTTTATTCCTCAATGTATGAACTTTCCTCTCAAGTATAACCGCGGGAGTTTCCTCATAAGTCATATCTTTGTTAACATCCAAGGATGCATAATTAATAACGTGGTCCGGATCATGGACGTATTTCCTTAGCATGGAGATGTGGAAAACATTATGTACTGCTGATAACTCTGGTGGTAAAGCCAACCTATAGGCCACGTTTCCAACTTTTTCCAAGATTTCAAAAGGTCCAATAAATCTTGGTCTAAGTTTCCCTTTCTTTCCAAACCTTACTACACCTTTCATAGGAGACACTTTAAGGAACACTTTTTCACCAATTTCAAATTGTAGTTCCTTTCGTCTCTTGTCAGCATAAGACTTCTGTCTATCTTGTGCTGTTTTAATCCTTTCTCTGATCTTTTCCACAGCATTTACAGTTTGTTCCACTATTTCTGGACCCAAAATCCTTTTCTCACCAACTTCATCCCAATGAATTGGTGATCTGCACTACGCCATAAAGAGCTTCATATGGTGCCATGCCAATAGTAGACTGGAAACTATTGTTATATGCAAACTCAATCAATGGTAAATGCATTTCCCAGTTACCACCAAAGTCTAAAACGCAAGCTCTCAACATATCCTCTAAAGTCTGTATAGTTCTCTCTGACTGTCCATCTGTCTGTGGATGATATGCTGTACTGAATTTCAATCTAGTTCCCATAGCCGTCTCGTGTGCTTTCGTAACTTGGATGTAAATCTGGTATCCCTGTCTGACACTATAGAAACTGGTACACCATGCAATCTCACAATTTCCCTGATGTACAACTGAGCATACTGGTCTAAACTGAAAGTCATCTTCACTGGTAGAAAATGAGCAGATTTTGTCAAACGATCAACTATGACCCATATAGCTTGATGACCTCTAGCAGATTTAGGAAGTCCAACGACAAAATCCATTGCTATGTGTTCCCACTTCCATTCTGGGATCTCAAGTGGGTTCAACAATCCAGACGGACGTTGATGTTCGGCTTTAACTTGTTGGCAAGTCATGCACTTCTCAACAAATAAGCCAATTGACCTCTTCATGTTTCTCCACCAATAAATGTTTCGTAGATCCTGGTACATCTTCGTACCTCCTGGGTGTGCAGTATAGGGTGAATAATGTGCTTCCTCTAGAATCTCCTTCCTCAAGGTTTCATCCTTCGGTACACACAGTCTTCCCTTGAACATGAGAGTGTCATCAGTTGATACTTCAAAACCCTTAATACTGCCAGCGAGTACTCGGTTCTTAATCTTGCACAAAAATTTATCCTTTCCCTGAGCTTCTTTAATTCTGCCTCTGAGAGTCGGTCGAACAATCAAAGCAGCTATAATTGCAGTTGTGTGATGTGGAGGATTTACAACTTCAAGTCTCATGTTGGCAAAATCCTTGATCAACTGTTCTTGACTAGTTAGGGCAGCTAATTGTCCTTTACCTTTCCGGCTAAGTGCATCAGCAACAACATTTGCCTTGCCAGGGTGATAGTGGATAGTACAGTCATAATCTTTAACTAACTCCAACCACTTTCTCTGTCTCATATTCAATTCCTTCTGAGTGAAGAAATACTTTAGATATATCTCACACTTACTACCATATAGATAGTGTCGCCATATTTTTAAAGCATGAATTACCGCAGCCAATTCCATGTCATGTGTAGGGTAATTCTGCTCATGTGGCTTCAACTGTCTAGAGGCATATGCAATCACTTTTCCATGTTGCATCAGTACACATCCCAAACCTTGTTTCGATGCATCACTATAGATAACAAAACCTTCTGACCCTTCTGGAATAGCCAAAACTGGTGCAGATATCAATTTCTCTTTCAACTCTTGGAAACTCTTCTCACACTTTTCTGTCCACTGAAACTTTATTCCCTTCCTGGTCAACTGTGTCATCGGTCCAGCTATTTTTGAAAATCCTTCGATAAACCTTCGATAATAGCCAGCCAATCCCAAGAAACTACGAACTTCATTCACATTGGTTGGTGCACTCCAATTAGTGACAGCCTCAACTTTGGCTGGGTCAACTTCAATACCATCTACAGTAACTACATGTCCAAGAAAACCAATTCGGTCGAGCCAGAATTCGCACTTCTTGAATTTTGCATACAACTTTTCCCGTCGAAGTGTCTGTAGTATAATGCTGAGATGCTCCTCGTGTTGTTTCTTGTCCCTTGAATAAATTAGAATATCATCAATAAAGACAATTACAAATCGATCCAAGTATTGATGAAATACTCTATTCATCAAGTCCATGAAGACAGCTGGTGCATTAGTTAACCCAAACGACATCACAGTGAATTCGTAATGTCCGTATCGAGTCCTAAATGCGGTCTTTGGTATATCATTGTCCTTAACCTTCAATTGATGATAACCTGATCTCAAATCAATCTTGGAAAATACAGTGGCACCCTTTAACTGATCAAACAAATCTTCTATTCGTGGTAAAGGATACCTATTCTTGACTGTGAGGTGATTCAACTCTCTGTAATCAATGCACATCCTCATTGATCCATCTTTCTTTTTCACAAACAATACTGGCGCTCCCCAAGGAGATACACTAGGCCAAATGAATCCTTTATCCAATAGTTCATGTTACACCTTCAACTCCTGAAGTTCCTTCGGTGCCATCCTGTAAGGTGCTTTAGATATGGGCGCAGCTCCAGGTATCAAGTCAATCGTGAATTCTACTTGTCTATCTGGTGGAATGCCAAACAGATCCTCTGGAAATACATCCACGAAATCATGCACAACTGGTACATCCGTAGCGGTTATCTCGCTTGTTCGAACACTAGTGATGCTCACTAGATATCCCTGACTGGTACTCTTTCTCAACATCCTTTGTGCTTTCAATGCTGATATGACACGAGGCATGGTTTTAACTTTTGTCCCAAAGAAGGTGTATTCACATTCTCCTGGTTTCTGAAAGAGCACTTCCCTCTCATGACACTTAATCGTAGCATGATTACAACTAAGCCAGTCCATGCCTAAAATGATATCAAAATCCCTCATGTCTATTAAGTACAAGTCTGCCTCTAAGTTCTTCCCATCTATTTCGAACTTAACAGCTTTCAACATCAGATTGGTGATAATAGTTTCACCTGAAGGAATACTAACCTCTAGAGCATCATTCACACTATCACACACATTTCCAATCTTAGCATGAAAACTAGCAGAGATGAAAGAATTCGTAGCACCAGAATCAATCAAAACGATAGCAGGTACATTGAATACTGATAAAATACCTGTTATCACGTCTGGATCTTCCTCTGCCTCCTTCTGAGTTAAAGCAAAAACTCGAGCCTTTCCTCTCTTGGCATCTTCTTTACCTTTGAATTCAGGACATTCACCAGCAAAATGACCATGTTTTTTGCATCTGTAACACATCCCCTTTCCAAGCAGGCACTCCCCATAGTGTTGCTTACCACACTTCTGGCATACGGGTTTCTCAGTGCTAGCCTTTTCCTCAATTTTTCCCCATGGTTTCCCTTTCTTGTTCTGATATCTGACTCTGCCCATATTCTGACTGTCCCATTTCCTTTTCACTGGTGCCTCTGCGGGTTTCTGAGTAGTCCTTTCTAGGTTTAAGCGAGAGGATATAGCTTGTGCTCGCTCAATCGCTTCAGCATATGTAGTGAGTCCTAAACCTGCCATGATTCCTCCAATTTCTGGGCGTAAACCCCTTTCAAATCTTTTAGCCTTCTTGATATCCGTGTCAACCAGATGGATAGCATACCTGGACAACTGGTTGAATTTCGTTTCATATTCCACAACGGACATACTTCCCTGCCTAAGTTCAAGGAACTCTGTTTCTTTCTGATCTCGGAAAGACTGGGGAAAATACCTTTGTAATATTAATTCCTTAAATCCTTCCCATGTCAGTTCAAGTTGTTGTGCCTCAGTCCTGGTGCGCTGATATGACTCCCACCAATGATCTGCGTCCTCAGCAAGCTGGAACACAGCGCATGACACCTTCTGAGTGTCTGAGCAGGCTATGTGTTTAAAGATCCGTTCTAATGCCCTTAGCCATTCCTCTGCAGCTAGGGGTCCCTCTCGACCATTGAATGTTGGTGGCTTATATCGGCGAAACTGTTCAACAACCATGCTGGTGTTATTTGCATTAGCACGTGGGTTCGGTAAATGAGGGGCACTTCGTGGGGCTGTTGGGACTTGTTGCTGAGTGAACCTCTGGAGAGCATTCGCGAGGTCCCTTAATGCATTATTTTCCGCATCACCAGTAGCAATCTGGCCTGGGGTAGCTTGTCTCCCAGCAGCTTGATTCGCAGGAGCTCGATTTGTTCTACGAGACATTTCCTAAACCATAACAACATTAGTCTCAGCCTCCACTTAATTGTGCAATTCACAATGCTCATCCATGAATAATAAAATTTAAAAAGGAATCATCATAGAAAAACACAGTAGAGCTAAAAGCAAATTTTATTATTATCTCAAATTTTCCCAAAAGGAAAATAAAATAATAAACTTGCAACCAATATCTATAATCCGAAATATGTTCTCCTACTGAATTCCACAAACGACTCTTCATACATCTCTCTCTCATACGTTCCATTTGGCATATCAATTATGAAAGTAAATTCCACTGAAATGGGTTACTACATGTTTTAGTCTAATTTCGAGGACTAAATTTATAATTTCTAAAAATTTTTAAATACTTCACATCACAAGTTCAACTCCTAACTATAATAACTCATGGGAAAATTTATAACATGTACTGGATACAAACTTTCAAACATTTTAAACTGCATCAACTATAGCAAAATTTCATTCTCATATAACTTTTCGTAATAAACATTCAAATTCAGATGCAGCTATATCATAAATTCATGGTATCCAACAATGAAAATTTTCAAACTTCATCAAATAAAATTTTCTAAACATTTTACCTTTTCGGAGTCGGCGTGGCGCGGCAAGAGCGGGTAGCATTCAAATTAATTATTAAACATTTTCTCATTTATTCTATTTTTTGCAAAAATTTCACAAGTCTACAGAAAGGTAAACCTGCTCTCTGATACCACACTGTAACGCCCCAAATTTTCAATTACACAAGGCGCTACTAAGGTCGAAATATCCTGTAAATAAGTATTCTCAATAAAAGCCAAAATGCGTAAATATATATATTTTTTTCCAACTATAGTAAATTAGAAATAAATGCGGAACGCCATTTGAATAATTTACTCATCCAAGAGTCAATACCAAATATAATAAGTAAAATGCCACAATTTTCAAAAATACTGAAATATGAGATATAAGACAAAATGGAAACCAACTATTAAAATACTTGTTTCAAAAAAAAAAAACTTATAAATTAAATTGTCTATTGTTTAATCAATATTGCCCCGCTCATTGCCTTGCCTTGCCTTGCCGAGCTCCTTAACCTGAAATAGTGGATAAATATTGGGGTGAGCATAACGGATTATACTTAGTGGGGAAACAGCAATCAGTCCAAGTTAAATCTAAACATGAAATTAATTATGAATATAATACCAATACAACATACTGTAGAAATATGTACTGTGGGACATCCCCAAAGACCCAATTTCGATCCCGGACCTATTTACGGTCCCTGACAACATGTTATAAGCGCATAACAATTTTGCACTGTGGGACACCCCCAAGGACCCACTTTCGATCCCGGACCTATTTACGGTCCCTGGCAACCTTTTCATATGTATAAGCATTTTATCACAATCAAAATCACGCATCAAGAATTAACATGGACAAAAATAATAACAATTGCTTAAATATAAACCCCACCTCAAAGTCTTGGAAATTTTCTTGAAATTGAACTGATGTGATGTTACCGTGCTTTAAACTTTTCCCGCGAACTCGTCTAGCAATGACAAAATTAATATAATTTAGGATACTAAATCTTAATTAATGCTTTAAAACTTTTAGGGACTTGATTGGAATTTTTGAAAGTAAAGAAATGATTAATTTGAGAATTCTTTAAATCTTTAGGGTCTAATAATGAAAATTAAAATGTTTAGGGCCAATAAGATAAAATTAGAAAGTATTTTATATTTAATTTGAGGAATACATAAACTTTAGGGGTGAAAAAAGAATTAAAATTAAATAAGGGACCAACTTACACTTGTGGTCAAACTTGGGGATTTAAAAAGTGAACTTACATATTTAATACCTAACCCCCATCCCCAAAACCCATTTTGTCACGTCTGAGGCTTGCTGGTTTCGAAAAGGTCTTGGGTCCAAATTGGGTTTTCACATATTAATGGTTTTCAACCAAAATTGACGCCGGGGGAAGAAGGTCTAAGGCAAGAGCAATGTATGGAGAGCAAGAGGTTGAAGTTACAGGTAGTTTGAAACTCGACTCACGGTATTAAAATCCGAATCTCGTTTCTGCATTAATCTTTTCTACCTTTTTTTTTTTCCATTTATGAATATGTTGAGAAGAAATAGAGCATATATAATTCGAAAGAAACTGAATATTTATTTCGAGGAAGTTACCTGCAATGATATGTCGAGAATTAGTTCGAGAGTGTGTGAAGCTTGAATTTTGAAGAGCTGGTGCAACGTTAACGTGGATTAGAAGATGAAGATAATGAAATCATAGTAAAACAATTGTTGAAACGTGAAGGGATTTACCAGTTGAAAGTCCAGATTCTGTAAGAGTGCAGCCGTGAGACTTGAATATTTTTTTTTTGGAGATGGAATGAGTGTTTTTAGGTTTAATACTATCGAGCCCTACAAATTTGCTTCAGAATTAGACACTTGATTGGACTGTTAATGGACTTAAACTTAGGCCACATAAGAATATTGGACCAAGATAAATTTAAAATAGATATTGGGTGTAAAATTCGGCCCGATAAGAAAATTTGGAATTTTAAAATTAAAAATCGTTTTTGAATTATTATATTAAATGTTTTGCTAGACGACCCGACGGACGTAAAAAAATTTCTAAAATTTGATGGAGAAGTCGTGGCGACACTACTTAAATTACAAGATTTACATTTGAAAATTCGGGTCGTTACATTATCTTTATCCAAAATCAGGGTTTGCACAAACTAACTGAACTACAAATAGGAATACGCCCCCCCCCCCTATATGCAATTTGAGGTTTTGTGCCTGGCATGTAGCATTGACTATTTTGCACTCTGTTTCTTTTTATGTTAACTTGTAATAGGCCTTAATAATGAATTCCCATTTTGTGGTCTCTTAAACCTAGGTCTTACTACTAAAGTTGTCGATGGAACCAAAACAATCTCAGATTTCTATCGTACTTTTTACGATTTCACTTGCATGCTGAAATCTAAGGTATGATGCTTCATTATTTATTTTGTTTTAACATTCCTTTTAGGGAAGCACCTGAAGTCTGCCAACATTTGAACAAGGGCACACGTGTTCCCAACCAATTTTCATTGCATTTAAATCCCCAACCTTTTCATTTTTTTAACCCTTGAGTTCCAAACCATTTTTTGTTTCATGTAGATCCCCATCCTTTCATTTTTGTCGCACTTGGGTTCCAGTTGGCAGATCCCCAGTCATAGTTAATTTCACATTGTATTGTTTGCAGCGACTTCTCTGCACTCTGGATATTCAGAAGTAGTTTCTTTGAAGTCTCATTGTTATATTTCTTCATGTAGATTGATGACAATGATCCCAATGCTACAAAAACAGAGGACAGAGTAGAAGCAATCTTGAAAACTTTGTAGGGTTGCTAGAACATTTTAACGGGAGGCAGGGCTTGCCCTGAGGCGAGGCGGATAAGGCCCATGCCTCAGGCCCAAAACTGGAGATGTGGCCCCATTTTTTTTTTTGTTTTCGATCTAACCCAAAACCGGAGGGTCTCAATTTTGGCCTAATTAATTTTTTTTAAATAGTAAACGAATCAACGAGGCCTATCTCCTCACCTTTCATTTCAACTCTAAGTCTATAAACGGCCGCATCGACGCAAATGCGTTTCCGGACTCCGGTCTCACATTCACTCTCATTCCCTTTGTTTTCCTCCATTCCTTTCCCTCCCTTCTTAGGCTTCACTCTTTTACAAATCACAAGATTCATTTTCAAAAGAACCTTGACCGCGCTGCCGTTCGCGTGACTACAAGTCGCAACAAAAGATTTATATTATAAAGTAACAAAACCGATGAAAGTTCAAACAATCAATTAAATATTATTCGTCTTGTTATTTTGGAGGTAAAAACATTAATCAAATCTAAATAATTTAACTGTTCTACTATATCTTTCTCTATTGATAACATAGTCAATCCATTCAATCTTTCTTGTAACATAGTTAATTGGAGGTAAGTTTTAATCAACTTCAATTTGAAGAAACTTCTTTTTGCAGATGCAACTGTAACCGGTATGGTTAACAAGATTTTATAAGCAATATAAACATTTGGGAAACAAACATTCAATTTCTTCAAATAATGTGGCACTTCAATTGCTCTCGTTGCTTCACTTGGTATATAGCACTGCGAGACTTGTAACTTCGAAAATAAATCATCTCCACTAATGTCCGAACGTCCATTAGGTTCCAATTGTTTCTCAAGATTCATACAAGAGTTCAACAAAATTGAATGAGTTACACCCCTTAACCTTTTCAAATTGAACAAAAATCTAAATGTTTCATCATATGGTTTGAATTGTTCAAGTCGAGTCCTCATAGAAGAAAGAGCTTGATCAATTATAAAAACAAAGTATTCAACTCTAAAAGATTCTTCAATTGATTGCTTTACTTCATTACTTCCACTTTTATCAAATTGTTTTTTCTTCGAATTATACGTTTTTTCTCGAAAAACAGCTTCAATTCTCAATTCGCTTGCCTTTTTTGTCGCTTCATCCATGGCAATATCAAATCCAATTTCTCTATATTTTTCAAGAAATGAAACAAGTCCTTACATGATGTCGATAGCATGATGAATATCCATGTTTTCGATTTGAAGATATTTTCTCATGATATTGACTGCATGCAACAATCTGTACCAGATAATCATGCCAAGCAATAACTCAAAATTTTGAAGTTCATATGTTGTTAACGATTCAGCTTCACTCTTTACTTTACGCTCTTCGTTACTTTCTGCCAAATCAAGTAAAACATCTCTTATTTGTGCAGTTTTCTTCGCTATAGGCTTCACACTCTCAATATGAGTTTCCCAACGTGTTTGTGACAATGGCTTTACTGTCAAACCTTGTACATTATCTTTGAAAATTTTCCATCGCTTGGTAGAAGATGAGAACAATGTGAAAATGCATTTTATCACTCCAAAGAAGGATACAACTTTAGAACAACAATGCACCATATCGTACAATGCTAGATTCAGACCATGAGCGCCACATGGAGTATAGAAAGCTCGGGGATTCATTTCAAGTACTCTTCTTTACACACCTTTGTGCTCCCCGCACATGTTAGATCCGTTGTCATTCACTTTCCCTCTAATATCATCAACATCAAAATCAAGTTTGGTTAAAACCTTTTGAAGCTCGGTTGCAAATTCAAGTCCTGTTGTGTCATCTATCTTTAAAAATTCAAGCCAATATTCTTCGACTGTAGGTAAGTTTGTTGAATCGTCAACACATCGTATTATTGCATACATTTGCACCTCGTGACTAGCATTTGGAGTACATTCAAGTATAACTGTGAAATATTTTGCATGTTGAACTTTCTTCACAATTGAACTTCTCACCTCATTAGCCAACAACTGTATCAACTCATTTTGAATTGTTTTGCCAAGATACGTATACTCAATCTCACGTGCTTTAGCCTGCCGAATGTGCTATTGCATTATTGGATCAAACTCACTAACCATTTGTAAAAATAGGCCATTGTTCTCAACATGTAGCTTCTCGTCATCTTCTCGAAATGACATGGTGTTTTTGACAAGTCTTTTCACAATAGCGATTATTCTCGTTAATACATGTCTCCAATGTTCTCTTTTTGCATCTATCATCAATTGAACGCTCTTATCAATTGTAGTTTTCGTTTGAATCCTATTTTCCAATTCAATCGAACTAGTCGTGCAACGTAAATGCTTCTCATTCCCTTCATGACTTTTAATAAATCGATGCAAATTATGTCAATTTTTGAATCCATCATTATCCAGTTGGCCAACTTTGGTGACATTTTTTTGTGTTTTAAACAACTTGCAACAAAAGTAAAAGATCATGTCCGTAGATACTGAATATATTAGCCATTTCTATCAATTGCCCATTTGGTAGTAATCGCTTGTATTGTGAAAAATCGAAATGTCTCTTTGCTTAATCTTTGGGAAACACGATGCCATAACTCTTTTTGGACCAATTTCAATTAAATAATACCTCGTTCTTTGATCAACGTTTTTTCAATTCCCAGGATCATCCAAATTCAAAGAAAAACAACTCTCTTATTCTTTATCATACACTTCATTAATACAGACATGTTTTATCATTTCTTCTTCCTATCATCTAGTTCATTAACACTAGCAGGATTAATCACTTTTTCGTCCTTATCATCTACTTCATTAACACAAGCAGTTAGAATCACTACCTCATCCTCATTCAAATAATTCACATTGTTGCTTTTAAAGTATTTGTCCATATCGCCTGTTTGACTTTGAGTTAACAAAATTTCATTTTGTTTCATTTTTCTCTTTAGAGCTCCAGACTCATATTTAGGAGGTATGATCTATGAGTCTCTATCTAATGTCCAATGATTAGGCTAAAAGATAATTACAAAATATCTCAATCATCTCACAATTAAACTTTGCGATATAGTTACTATGTACGCCTGTACAATTGATTCTACATGCTTCAATAACCATTTATATAAGCCCACAAGACCACAATTATATAAGCCGACAATGTTTCAAACATTTGCAATAGATTCAATATATTTAGTTGAAATAGGTCCAAAAAGAGTTATGACATCGTGTTTATCATAGATTGAGCAAAAAGACATTTCGATTCTTCACAATACAAGCGATTACTACCAAATTGGCAAACAATTGATAGAAGATTGCTAATATATTCAGTATCTACGGACATGATCTTTTGCTTTTGTTGCAAGTTGTTTAAAACACAAAAATATCATCAAGGTTGGCCAGCTGGATAATGATGGATTCAAAGATTGGCATAATTTGCGTCGGTTTATTAAAAGTCATGAAGGGAATTATGAGGATTTACATTACACGGCTAGTTGGATTGTATTGGAAAAAGGATTCAAACGAAAACTACAATTGATAAACGTGTTCAATTGGTGATAGATGTAAAAAGAGAACATTGGAGACATGTATTAATGAGGATAATCGTTATTGTGAAAAGACTTGCCAAAAACACCTTGCCATTTCGAGAAGATGACGAGAAGCTACATGTTGAGAACAATGGCTTATTTTTACAAATCGTTAATGAGTTTGATCTAATAATGTAAGAGCACATTCGGTAGGCTAAAACACGCGAGATTCAGTATACGTATCTTAGCAAAACAATTCAAAATGAGTTGATACAATTGTTGGTTAATGAGGTGAGAAGTTCGATTGTGAAGAAAGTTCAACATGCAAAATATTTCACAGTTATACTTGAATGTAGTCCAAATGCTAGTCAGAGGAGCAAATGCTTTTAGTAATACGATGTGTTGACGATTTAGCAAACTAACCTACAGTCGAAGAATATTGGCTTGAATTTTTAAAGGTAGAGGACACAACATGACTTGGATTTGCAACCGAGCTTCAAAAGGTTTTGACCGAACTTGATGTTGATGATATTAAAGGGAAAGTGAATGACAATGTATCTAACATGAACGGGGAGCACAAAGGTGTGCAAAGAAGAGTATTTGAAATGAATCCCCTAGCTTTCTATACTCCATGCCATGCTCATGGTCTGAATCTAGCATTGTACAATATGGTGCATTGTTGTTCTAAAGTTGTATCCTTCTTTAGAGTGATATAATGCGTTTACACATTGTTCTCATCTTCTACCAAGCGATGAAAAATTTACAAAGATAATGTACAAGGTTTGACAGTGAAGTCATTGTCACAAACACGTTGGGAAAGTTATGTTGAGAGTGTGAAGCCTATAACGGAGAAAATTGCACAAATAAGAGATGCTTTATTTGATTTGGCAGAAAGTAACGAAGAGCGTAAAGTAAAGAGTGAAGCCGAGTCGTTAGCAATATATGAACTTCAAAATTTTGAGTTATTGCTTGGCATGATTATCTGGTACAGGTTGTTGCAAGCAGTCAATATTGTGAGTAAATTTCTTCAAATCGAAAACATGGATATTCATCATGCTATCGATCTCCTGCAAGGATTTGTGTCATTTCTTGAATAATATAGAGAAATTGGATTTGTCATTGCCATGGATGAAGTGACAAAAAAGGCAAGCGAATTGAGAATTGAAACTGTATTTCGAGAAAAAACATATAATTCGAAGAAAAAACAATTTGATGACAGTAGAAGTAATGAAATAAAGCAATCTGTTGAATAATCTTTTAGAGTTGAATACTTTTTTTTTTAATAATTGATGAAGATCTATCTTCTATGAGGACTCGACTTGAACAATTCAAACAATATGATAACACATTTAGATTTTTGTTCAATTTGAAGAGGTTAAAGGGTGCAACTCATTCAATTTTGTTGAACTCTTGTATGAATCTTGAGAAACAATTGGAACCTAATGGGCATTCTGACATTAGTGGAGATGATTTATTTTCGGGGTTACAAGTCTCGCGGTGCTATATACCAAATGAAGCAATGAGAGCAATTGAAGTGCTACAATATTTGAAGAAATTGAATGTTTGTTTCCCAGATACTTATATTGTTTATAAAATCTTGTTAACCATACCGGTTACAGTAGCATCTGCAAAAAGAAGTTTCTACAAATTAAAGTTGATCAAGATTTACCTCCAATCAACTATGCCACAAGAAAGATTGAATGGATTGACTATGTTATCAGTAGAGAAAGATATTGTTGAACATTTAAATTATTTAGATTTGATTAATGTTTTTGCCTCCAAAATAACAAGTCGAATAGTAGTTAACTGATTGTTTGAACTCTCGTCGGTTTTGTTACTTTATAATAAAAATCTTTTGTTCTTTATATTTGTTTGTTGTTCTACTGTTAAGTTTTAAGTTAGCAATTCGTTGTATAATATACTGTTGAATTTTGCATTTATGTTGATTTTGGGGGGCCTAATTTGTGGAGCTCTCCTCGAGCCCCGAAAATCACAGTACCAGCCCTGACGGGAGGTGAGTTGGCTTCTTTTAGTTGTCATCCCATCTTTTTCCAATGTTTTCACTAACCTGTTGTTTCCACCAGGAATCATTACATAATCAGGATGATCTCAGAAACAATTCAATTAGGTGAGTCTTTCAAAAACTATGAAAGTGGTAAAAATTAATTTCATTACCTTTTCCTTTTTTAACAGAGTAAATTTCAATAATATTGTTGAATATCACGAGAAAGAAAAAGAAATACATGTGAAATTGGCAAATGTCTGTACATTTTCCTCTGATATTAAAGGGTCCCGTAATATGTTTATAATTGACAAATATATCTGATAATCATGCATGTAATGGAATAGTTTATCCTTGATCTTTTCCTCGGTCAAATATAGGATCTAACAGAGTTGTATACATAACTGGTGTAGAGATGGTTTTCGTATCCTTTGCTGATGATACTTTATTGTGCTTGCAGGATTAGTTTCAGAAGAAAAGCCCTTTTTTCAGTACTAGTCTGACGCACGTGCGATGCACGTGCCGTTGATGAAGTTGGGTATTAAATAGTGTGTTGTTTAAGGAAAAAAATAAAAGAAAATGAGGAAGGTTTTGACAAAGTGTATTGTAATTATACTGAAAAAATATAGAATATATGTAAGTGGTTAGAATATATAGACAAACCAAATTTTCTATACCACATCATCATATTCATTAATCTGATAATATGGAGTGCCTCAATTGAATAAAAAATTGAAGTCTAACGATGGTGACAAAAGTGAAGCAATGAGTGGGCGAACTTCAATGCATTTAATGACAAAAAACATACTAACTACAAGAGTACATAAAATCAAGTTTTTCTTCTCTTACAACCACTCAAAAAGAAAAATGAAAGAAATTTTTTTTTAACTTAAAGTATATTGAATAAACATTAACTTCTAGCAGTCCAAATATGCAAAATCTAAAAATGTATCACATACACCAACTATTAATAATATTAAAAATACAGATTTATGTTCAAAAACCTATAAGGAACTAAAAAAAAGAATAGCGTTTGGAACGAAGAATTAGCTTACTTGTTTTCAACTAACTCATGCTGTAAGCTATTATTAAAAGTTTCAATAATCGACAACAAAGCCTTCTCTCTTGTAGATCATCTGTAGAAGGCAAACAAAATACATATTAAACAAAGTCATTGAACTAATATACGGTGCATAGAATTTGAAATTTAACAGACTCGGGGTGATAAATATGATAAATTTTCTCAAGTTCTAAAGATAATAAATACAAATGAAAGTACATGTACAAAATGGACAGGAGAGCGTCAAACAAAATAATATTAGCTAAAAACATAAGAGGTCAACACTCACTTTCAACTATTTTTACGGAGCCGAGCATGGGAGACAGCAATCTGAGGACCAATGTGTGCATTATTTTTCACAACAGCAATGTCTAAAACTTTATCAATGAAACTCATACAATAAGATGTACGTAAACAGTTTGAGGCAAATTAGTGAAATTGGGTAGAATAGAATAGGAAGAAAAATAAGAAAAACCTTAAGGCCAAGCAAGTATTTGTCTATTGATCCTAAATCATTATATAAAAGATACTTGAAGCAAGAGAGGCTCCTCCAGTTAGTTCATTCACTCTACCAAGCAAGAATGGAGTTTCTGCACTGTCGTTTATGTTCTGCTCCCTTATGGCCATTGATGGTTTTAACATTGCTAATAGCCTATATACATACCAACATGCAAATATCAGCAAATAATAATAGGATTTGCTTGTCAAAAAATGACTTGATAGCCGTTACAAACTCTTACATCAGGAAATGTGAAATTAAATTGACAATCACCTTTCTATAAAACTTCTAGCCAATGAGAAGAGTTGTTAAGTTGTATTCACTCCAAAGTAGTAACCACTACTTCCTCCAAGAAAGTACATAGAATTGAAATTCTTGTCCAACAAAGAGCTGTTGTTTTACCTATAATTGTATGCTTCAAGCAAAATGAAAAGAATTTCATCTTTATCAAAATTCAAAGCGGATATAATAATTGAAAATTTAATTGCCATGGAAATGTCTTGTACTTACAATGCGCGGTTTATGTCCCAGCGATAAGATCCAGCTTAGAATTCTCCTTGTCAAATACTTTGAGCATTATTCTCATCCAAGAGCTTGTCAGTAGCTCCATCCATAGTTCAACATCACTTCGAAAAAAAGAGAAGAAAAAATATGAATGAAAGATATGGGTGTTCCTCTTTAGACATTTGTTTTTCATAGTAGTGAAGCACAATAAAGAAAGCAAAATTTGATGGAAACCAATTCTCCAACCATCTGATTCAATGAAAATTATTTAGGATTCATGCTTGAAGCCGACAAGCAGTATGATATTAATGAGGTATTCATCTTGCTCGTTTGTAATGCAAGCATCCACAAAAACATAGTAATAAAATATGAACATTAGTTTAAGATATTCATAATATAAAAGAACATAAATATAGAAAATTTATAATTCTTGACAGGGACTCACTTCGTGAAGACCATCTTCCCTGCTGTACTTACAACATAACAGTCCATATTTTAAGAGTTCCTACAATTAAGAGATAAAGTAGGTCGGTTCAGGCATTTAATCAAATACATCGAATACATTGCCTTGTCTCAATAAGTTACAGAAATAACGCTTTGATACTATAATAAATTGATTTAGAGCATGAAATTAACTAGGTATCATGAGATTAGGTTAAAACACGCAATATCCATAGGTAGATATGTTATAACAGCAAAACATCTCTACTATTTCCAGTTATGCACAACTAAATAACATTTAACTTTAAGTACCCTCTCACTATCCAACGGAAGTCCTAACAGTTTGCCAAACAAAATGTGAAAATAATAGTATTACCAAATTTCATCTGGAGCCGGAGGACTAAAATCTGTGTTCCAGCTTTGAGTTCTAGCTTCATCTGGGTCGGAGTAGTACGAATAAACCTAAACCCATATATTCTAGAGGAAGAAACTCGGAAACAGGCTGTCATTTTAGGTGAGGGAGATAATCCCCATCCTGTGTCTCCTATAGTGTATACGCCATATCATTTTCTTTGAAGATAAAAGCCATAAAAAATCAAGGAAACTGAATACAAGGCAAGAAGGATAGTATAAATTACATCACCCAAAAAAACAATAAAAATAACATAAGGTAGAAGACGATGGGATTTTGGAGGACGATAAAGAGGTATGATTCTAGAAGTGAAATGTATAACCATTGCGTGAAGAAATGGAGAAAAATTGAGAGGAAAAAGAAAGGGTTAGATGCACACTCACAGATGGACTAAAGAGGCATGATTTTGGAAGTAAAATGTTTGGTCATTGCGTGAAGAAATGGAGAAAAACTGAAAGAAAAAAGAAAGAGTTAGATGCACACTATATTTTATTCATAAAATATGGACATTTTTTCTCTTATTTATAATTAAACATTTTCAATAAAATAATATTACACGTAAAATAAACAATCACGACTTTATGTTTTACAATTAATTTAAAATTATTTTTGACATCACCCACAAATTTTTAAATCGCTTAAAACGAATATTCGTAACTTAAAATACTGAATCAAACGTAAATAAAAGGAAGTTCGTGGATACTGTCTATATCAGTGTTGCTCAGCCAACTGAGTTTGTCCTCTTTTTTCTTATCTTTCTTCTCATGTCAATTCTTCAATTGAATCATATAATTTGATGACATCAGTCAAAAAAATGATATGATCATGTGCAATAGATCCAAATGGGTTGAGAATAAATAATATTTATTATAGTGATATGTTCAATAAAAATCCATTTTGACACCATAAATTTACCCTTTTTAAATGCAGAAACTTAAGAAAAATGAAATTATGAGAAATTAGTGTAAGTATGGGGTTGATGGTGGGTTAGAAAAGAGAAATTAACTTAAAATTCTGAATCGGACGCAAAAAGAAGGGGTTTTCACAATTAATGTAAAATTATTTTTGACATAAAAACAAATTGTTAAATCGCTTAAAACGAATATTCGTAAATTAAAATAATTAATCAAACGTTAAAAAAAGTTTAGCCGGGCCGACCTATATAACAAAAAAGGAAAAAAAAGTCTTAGGCGAGTCGACCCATAAAGTCATTTGGAATCAAAATCAAACGTAATTAAAAAAAAAAAGCTTGGCCGAGTTGACCATATATTTAGGATGGCCGCACTTCAACATTTCAAAACAAAATTAAATCCCTTAGAACGCATATTTAGAACCTAAAATATTGAAGCAAACGCGAAAAAAAAAATCGGTTCAGCTGCTTAGCCAAGCCAAGACTAAAAGTCTATCGGCTCGGTCTGGAAACGCAAAAAAAAAAAAAAAAAAAAGGCTTAGCCGAGCCGGCTCCTTATGAATAGTGCTTAGGAATAGTGCCACCACCCTTGGCTCTTTTAATATAGGTAGAAATGCCTAGAAATAAAATCATTCTTACGTACACATAATTAAATGCTAATGTTTGAATCTTGCCAAGATTTTAAGTGTCTCAAAGTGAATGTACCACCTCTGATATGTATCATAAGAACAACACAAAGTGAGGAACTGTATTTCTTATACTTCACCGTAAGCCAGGAACATGTAATTTCTATCATTGCATCACGGTTTGTATTTACCTTTGCGCGTTGTTAATCGAAGTTTTATGTCAAATCCATGGTAATTAAGTATATTCTTTGTTAAAATCATCATTAGGTGATACTTATTCCCTAATCAAGATTCCCTTCTGTTAACATAAGCTCAATATAGTTAGTAGTGCACCACCAGCTTGATAGTGACTCATCTCTTGGGACCACAATATTCTGTTATAACCACATTGATTCACACGTCATTTTTCACAAGATTTTACTTGCTCATTACTCCAATTTTTTTGTATATATTACAGCATTGTAACCTAGTAAATTATAAAAGTGAAATACTATTTTTGTCTTGATCATCTTGTTGTAAATTTTATCTTCATTTCTGATTTTTAACTTGGTATCAGAGCCAAATGGCTAACACCGGATCAAACGACAACACTCAGTCTGCCCAGCCCACCTCCAACACCTTGATGCCTCCAATGTTGGGAGGAAATCAGTTGCACACTCCTGGGATTACTCTAACTCAAGTTCCATCTGTCAAGCTGGATAGAAACAATTTTTTACTCTGGAAAAACATGGTAATGCCAATCATCAAAGGCCACAATCTTGAAGGATTCATCACAGGAACCAAAAGCTGCCCTGCTGAGTTTCTTACAATTTAGACCACTGGTTCAATCGGAGTAACAGTAGAGATGGCGGCTAATCCTGAGTTTGGAAAATGGGTGTCGACAGATCAACTACTGATGGGTTGGTTGTATTCTTCAATGACACTGAAAATTGCAATGAGAGTTATGGGATCATCAAAGTCCTCAGATCTCTGGAATGCTATGCTAGAGAGCTTTGGAGCCATGAACAGATCAAGGGTTATCTTTCTGGTTAGTGAACTTCAGAGAACCAGAAAAGGAACTATGAGCATTGACAAATATCTTAACACCATCAAGCAACTTGCGGACAACCTGGAAATTGTTAGGAAGATCATTCCTCACAATGATCTTGTGACTCAAGTGCTGGCTGGATTGGATGATGAATATACTCCCATTGTAGTCCAAATCAACAGCAGGGAATCAATCACTTGGCATGAGTTACAATCAATACTGATGACTTATGAAAGTAGAATCGAGCACCTCAGCACTTTGAAAAATAGTCTAGCATCAGTGAACTTAAGTGAAGCCTCGGCCAATTTTATTCACAACCCAAACAATCCCAAAGAAAGAAGATTTAATTATGGTGGAAGGAACAACTATAGAGGAAACAGAAGCAGAGGCAGAGGAGGTAGATTTTTTGCCAATAGAAACGCTTGCCAAATCTGTGGCATGAATAATCACTCTGCAGTCAGGTGCCTTAATCGCTATGATGAAAGATACATGGGTGCAAAGCCAGAGTACTACTACCAGAACAATTCTCCAGAATCAACTGCTTTGCTGGATTCTTCTAGGATAGTGACTGATCCAGCATGGTATGCAGACTCAGGAGCTACAAATCATGTCACAACTGAAAAGGGGAATCTGATTGAAGCTATGGAATATGGTGGTAAGCAAAAACTTGCTGTTGGAAATGGTAACAAACTTTCCATTTCTCATATTGGCACAAATCACCTCAATCCACGAAACAATAAATCACTTGCTCTTAACAATGTGTTGGTAGTTCCTTCAATCAAGAAAAACTAATTAAGTGTGTTGCAATTAACCTCTGATAATAGAGTTTTCATGGAATTTTATTCTGACTCTTGTACTGTTAAAGACAAAGGAAAGAAGGAGGTGCTGCTAGAAGGGAGAATTAAGGATGGATTGTATCAAATCAAATTGCCGGATAAAGTCACTCAGTTTCCTGCCTCAAAACCTGATTACTCAAATAGCTTTAGTTCTTCCACTTTTGTTGCTCAGTCGAAAGGTCTCACAGAGTCTCTGTCTAAATTAAAGTTATGGCACTTAAGACGAGGACATCCTTCTATCTCTGTAATGTCCCAAGTGTTCAAACTATATAATGAAAAGGTTGATGTTAATGAAGTTCATCCGTTTTGTGATGCCTGTCAGTTTGGCAAAGCTCACTCATTACCCTTTAAACTCTCGACTTCTTTCTCTTCAGCACCTCTCAATTTGGTCCACACAGATCTCTGGGGTCCAACCCCTTTGCAATCAACATCAGGTTTTAAATACTATATTTTATTCATAGATGACTTCAGCAAATTTACATAGATATACCCCTTGAAAACTAAATCTGAAGCACTTAACTCCTTTATCTAATTCAAAAACTTAGTTGAAAACAAATTCTATAGAAAAATCAAAATTCTCCAATCTGATTGGGGAGGTGGGTTTAGTGTCTTTACTGAACTTGCTCTTCAATCAGGAATTCACATGAGATTTTCCTGTCCCTATACCTCTTCTCAAAATGGAAAAGTAGAAAGAAAGCATCGTCACATCACTGAAACAGGCTTAACACTTCTTGCCCAAGCAAACATGCCCCTGCATTACTGGTGGGAGGCGTTTCATACAGCCACTTATCTCATTAACAAGCTCCCTACTCCTGTTTTGAAAATGAAGTCACCCAGTCAAATTCTGAACAATGAAGAGATCAATTACAAATCACTCAAAGTCTTCGGATGTGCATGTTTGCCCTGTCTAAGACCATATCAACCTCACAAGTTTAGTTTTCATTCCATTAAGTGTGTTTTCCTTGGTTTCAGCAATTCTCACAAAGGCTATAAATGCCTTAGTCCTACTGGAAAGATATATCTATCTAGGTACGTTGTGTTCAATAAGAATGAATTCCTATTTCAACATGGCTTCCTTTACAAAAACAGCCACACCTCTGAAACTACCATCCAATATTTTCCACTCAATATCCCTTCTGACTTTAGTCTTGCAGGATCATCTAATGCGATTCATCCCAGTTCTACCCAACCAGTAACTCCTCACAGTTCAAATCCAATAGAAGATATTGAAAATGAGTCTCCAGAAGCAGTGGAAAATGGAGATCCCTACAATGTAACTGAAGGTACTGAGAATGCACAAATTGAGTCAAATGATCAAACAAGTCAGGAACAAGTTGAGACTCAAAGGCAGCACATTGAGCATCCTATGATTACCAGAAGTAGAGCAGGTATCTTCAAACTAAAAGTTTACTCTACACTTTGCAAGAATTCCAAAAATGATCTAAGCAAGTCTGAACCATCTGGTGTTTTTGAAGCCCTATCTGATAAAACCTGGAAAGAGGCCATGGAAGAAGAGTATAAAGCACTTATGAGAAATGAGACCTGGAGGCTAGTACAACCTATGACAAATCAGAAGGTCATAGCCTCATAGGTAACAAATGGGTTTTTAGGCTCAAAAGAGACATTGAAGGAAACGTTTTAAAACACAAGGCAATGCTAGTTGCAAAAGGTTTTCTACAAACTTCTGGTTTAGATTATCATGAGACCTTTAGCCCAGTAATTAAGGCCTCTACCGTAAGGATAATACTCACAGTAGCCGTGTCTAAAGGATGGAGCATTAGGCAGGTTGACATTAACAATGTCTTCCTTAATGGAAAGCTAACTGAGGAAGTTTTTATGAAACGGCCTAAGGGGTTCATTGATAAAGAAAATCCAACATTAGTTTGCAGCTTGAAAAAGCTCTATATGGACTTAAGCAAGCCCCAAGAGCATGGTATGAAAAGCTGAAAGAGACTCTACTAGACTGGAAGTTCATGAAATCAAAGGCTGACAGTTCACTCTTCTTTTTCTTAAGTAAAGAGCACGTGATCTTCTGTTTGGTTTACGTTGACGATATTGTGATCATTGGAAATGATCAGAAGGTACTGCAATGTTTCATCAACAAGCTACACTCATAGTTCGCCCTAAAAGACCTGGGTGAATTACATCAGTTTTTGGGAATTGAGGTAACAAGGTTTGAATCAGGAATACGTCTCACACAGCTCAAATACATCCAGGACCTACTGAAGAGGTTCAATCTTGAACACCTAAAACCCTGTGTAACACCTATGGCAATAGGCAAATGCATTTCCAAAAATGAAGGTGAGAAGATGGCTGATCCCTCACTATACAGAAGTGCCATTGGTGGCCTTCAATACCTTGCCCACATACGACCAGATATCAGTTTTGCAGTTAACAAATTAAGCCAATTTCTTCAAACACCTTCAGACATTCATTGGAAGGCAGCCAAGAGAGTATTCAGATATCTCAAAGGGACCATGAAACAAGGTCTATGGATTCGAAGAAGTAATGACTTAAACATTATAGGTTTTGCAGATGCTGATTGGGCTTCTTACCCGGATGACAGGAGGTCCACAACTGGGTATTGCATCTATCTTGGTAACACCTTGGTTGCCTGGTCCTCTAAGAAACAGCAAGTAGTTGCTAGGTCAAGTGTTGAGTCAGAATATAGAGCACTTGCACAGGCTTCAGCTGAAATTAGTTGGATAGAGTCATTTATTAAAGAAATCAAACTGCAGCCCGTTTCATCTCCTACTCTATGGTATGATAATTTGAGTGCCAGTGCACTAGCTTCAAATCCCGTTTACCATGCTCGAGCTAAGCACATTGAACTTGACATACACTTTGTAAGAGACAAAGTTCTTGAAGGAAAATTGAAGATCCAATACATTCTTTCATCTGATCAAACTGTCGACTTACTCACCAAACCTCTCTCCCATTCCAGATTCCTCTTTCTAAAGGACAAGTTAGGAGTTAATGAATAAAACTCCAGCTTGAGGGAGGCTATTGAAATCATCATTAGGTGATACTTATTCCCTAATCAAGATTCCGTTCTGTTAACATAAGCTCAATATAGTTAGTAGTGCACCACCAGCTTGATAGTGACTCATCTTTTGGGACCACAATATTCTGTTATAACCACATTGATTCACATGTCATTTTTCACAAGATTTTACTTGCTCATTACTCCAATTTGATTGCATATATTACAACATTGTAACCTTGTAAATTATAAAAGTGAAATACTATTTTTGTCTTGATCATCTTGCTGTAAATTTTATCTTCATTTCTGATTTTTAACTATCTTAAACATATCAGACATCATCTTTCATTGATTGAAACATGGTTTCCACATATATCGCGAGGGAAATCAGGTAGTTGACTCGTTTGTCATTGTAGTTTGGGAACGACACTTCTAGGAGTATGACCCTAAACCTTTCTCATGCGTTCTAATACAGATTGACAGACATGATATTTTAGTGTTAAAGGGCTATAGTCTGCTTTTGTTTCTTTACTTTTATGTGGGAGGTAGTACCTTATCATTTAGAGTATGTTTGATTGATTTTATTTTTAATTGAAAATGGTTTTTTCCTCCCAAATTCCTACTTTTGGAGTTTGATTGATATTTGTTTTTCCATTAAAAATATTTTTCAAAAGTTGATCACGTGACCGTGTTTTCCTAAAAAACAAGAAAAATATTTTTCTTAGTGAGGGAGAGTTTTTATTTTTCAGGCAATTCACTCGCTCTCTCTTTCTCTCTCATCTACACCTTTCTCTCGTCTTCCTAGTAACAAAAGATGAAAAATTACAATATTTTCTAGATTGAAGATTAAGCAAGTCAAACACATTTAATTGTCAATTTCAATGCAAATAAGTTAGGGTACGTTTGATTGGTTTTATTTTTATGAAAAATGTCATTTTTCCACTAAAGTTCCTATTTTTGTGGTGGTGTTTGATTGACATTTTATGTAAAAAAACATATTTTTCAAAAGTTGGTCATGTAATCATATTTTTCTAAAAAACAAGAAAAACATGTTTTTTAGTGAGGAATAGTTTTTTATTTTTTGTGCAATTCTCTCTCTCTCTCATTTACCCATTCTTTCTTTTATATCAACCAATAAAAGATGGACAAGTATAATATTTCTAAACTGAAAATTAAATTAATTAAATACATTTATTTAATAATTTTCATACAAACAAGTTTTAAATAATTGAATTGTCTAGAAATCTTTTTTTATTTTTGCATGTAAGTTTCATATTTGTAATCAAACACGTCCATATTTTCTTTTCATTCAAGTTTTATGTTTGCAATCAATCAAACACACAGTGTCTATTTTCTTTACATTTGCTGCTTTTTAGGAGGTCGGGCTTTTGCTTCACTCCCATGTATTCTTATGAGTTTCATATATATTATGGCTAGAGAATCCTAACCCTCTTCATCCTTTTCTTGTGGAGCCTAAAAATACACCAAGCATAAGTTGATGATTAGGCTTTAAAAAAAGAAAAAGAAAAAGAAGACGACAAACGCATAACACAATATTTTTCATGTTTCTGCAAGAATGGCAGTGCATCCATATGAGCTCTCTGCACTTCGGTTATAGCGATTTTACAGGAAACGGAGATACACAGGGTGATAACAAAACATACCTTCCTTTCATCGTCATGCTGCGCTTTCCCCACTTGAAAAGGGTTCCGTGCCTTTTAAAGAAAATGAATAGAGGAAAAATCCCCCAGAGAATTTTCTGTTTGTTTTTACTATAGAGTTGTCAGACTAAAAAAAGGATGAGCCGCATCCTTGACGGTCCCCACATGTCCTTTCCTGGTTCTCGGTGAAGGAGGTAAATAGCAGGTTATGCCTTCAAAGGTATAGAGTGGATTGGTGGAAGACTACTTGTACACTTACCCTTACTCAAAGGCGAAATCCATATTTCAGGATTCGAACCCTTGACGCGGCAGCCTCAAACAAAGTTGGAGTTTTTTCACCTTTCCCTTTTACCACTTGGAGATGTACCCTGGGGGCATAGAGTTGCCGGACTAGGAAAGCCAAGTGCTGCGATCCATGAAAAAATTGCTTAGAACAACCATCATTATTTTAAAACTCTGTACTCTATGTAATCATTTTTAATAACACATTCATACAATAAAATATTCTACACGTATACTCAAAAATTTTTACTACTTTTTAATCATACATTCTTCAAAAATTTACTATTTAAAATTTTATTTTTGCCAAATAATAACCATCAAACAAGGGCCAATTGTACCGCAACAATTCTTCGGTATATAACATAATATTATGTGACATTATAAAAATGTAAAAATTGTTGAAAAATTCTAACATATATGGGGCCACATGTAATATATTAAAATATGTTGTGTTATTATTTAAAAAATATTAGTTAATTAAAGTGATTTAATAAAGATGAATTTTGACTAATGGATATTAGGTTTCATGGAATTAAAGTGTATAGACCGGAATTTTGTTTTAGATTGACGAGGAACCGATTTGAAACAAATGAAAGATAATGACATTCATTATCTTATTGTTATATGGGGTCATGGTCCCCAATTGTTGGTGTGTTCTTGAAATTCTCTACATTCCCATCAATAGAAAGCAAAATTGAAGTGAAGACCACCAATCAACTGGAAAACCCTAACCCATCCAAACAAAAAATTAGATTACTATGGATATAAATATGTTTATGCTTCCGCTATTTTCATTCTCATTGATTTCAACATGGATTGTTATATTTGAGAATTATGATTTGATTAATGTTTTTGATTGATAATCATTTTTTGTTTAGTCCTCATTTTATTATTTTCGATTCTAGGTGTCTTGTAGCGATTATGTGGAAATCAATTGCGATATGCTCTCAACCAAACAATTTCTATTATTTTTGGGGATTGTAGATGACACAATATGACATGGTGATAAAATTTGAAATTACATTGAAGTTTAGTGACTTGGTTGAGATAAATTAAAATTAAGCCCCTGTTTGGGAGCCATTTTGGCCCCATTTTAATAACAATTTTGACGGTTGGTATGTTAGTGGGAACCGCCTACCCCCATTAATTTCTTATTACAATAATTCAACTTTCCCAAATTTCCATTAGTTTAGGTAAGAATGAATTTTGTATAAGGGCAAACTAGTCATTTGATGTCATTTTGGTCAAAAAGTTTAGGCCCACCTCCCTGACACTTACTGTATAACGGCTACATTTTTTTCTACAATTTGGAGGAAGAATGGCTCTCAAACGGGGGCTAAATTGAAATTTAGTGATCCAATTAAGATAAATTAAAATTAAGTGACTCAGTTAACATTTTCTGAAAGTTTAGTGACCACGAATAAAATTCATCTAGAAAAAAGTGTGATAGGTATTTCGATTTACGATTGTAATAAGTACATTACAAGTTACAAATTTGTTTATCAACATATGGCATGATTAAATTTGATTGAGTTAAAATCTTACCAACCAAATAAAAAAAAACTTTCATCTCATCAATTTGTGAAAAATTAAATGATGATGTACTATAGGCATTTTCGTTCGACTTATTGGTAAAAAAAGAAACAAACAAAGATATTTGGTCTTTCAAACAAAAAAAGGGCGCCCTTCCTTGCCTCGAAACTGCATGCAATCTCGAACCAGAAATTTTAATTCCAGAGTTAAATCCAATTAATTCATCCGAAATTAGTCGATGATTATTTAGATTTCAGCTCAAGTGGAGGATGAACATCTCAAGGTTTGATCAAGAAACCTATTATTTAAAGATAATATTTTTTCTTTTTCTTTTTTTCATAATAATCCAAAACTATCAACCCAAAGTAGGAATTTTTTTTTTATTTCTATAGCACATGGATTAATTTATATTTTGAAAATAAATTTCGAAGTTGGCGTTTTATTTTGTGTTCCTTTCAGTGTTCGTACTGCCAGATTGAAGTTTTTTATTTTTTCAAATTTTAATGTTCGATCATCGATGACACGGTTTCCTTTGCCTCGTTAAATAGTGGATCAATCTGAAGAAAATATTTATGTAATACTATGTTAATTTGAGAAGTTCATTTGATTAGTGGTATAATCTTCACTAATACGTGTTGCAAAATCACACGAATTGAAACTGTTTTGTTGGGTTTTTCTAGAAGAAATAATGGCAGGGAAAAAGGAAAGTGACTCGTGCACCAAATGGAAGAAGTGACAACACTACCTGCTGTCCCAATTGTGGTTGAATTTGGCAGTTTTCACCAAAATGGCCTACCTGACAGACAATTCTTTGATGTCCCACCACCATTTTTTCCAATCCCAGAGACTTTTCAAGAGCTTTCCCTTTCATGCTATACAAGCGTCAGATTACAGGGTACCAAATCTGTGGAAAATCTGTTCATCAACAGTAGAAACCTCTAAAATTGATGGATGTTAGGTATGTAGACTTGAGAATAATTAGACTCGGACATCACCACACTAAATACACTCTCACCATGAACTCTATGGACTGTATTTAAATTCTTTGCTTTTGGGCTAGTTTTCATTAACTATGGCTCTTCCTTGGGCTTATTGTACTATTTTACTTGCAGTTTACCAATTTACTGCTGCATTTTCCAGTAATGTGAGTTTTCTTCAGTTTCTTAATTTATGTTATAAAAGTTGTATTTTACTTTGTTTATTTCTTTTTATTCTCCTATGCGGTTACGGGTGGCATAGTGGAATCTTTGAAAGGAAACTCGAAGTAATTCATCTTTTCATGGAGTGATTGAAAATCCTAACTGATTGATAAATTGTTTGGTTATATACAGGTTTACATTGTTTATATGGGAGATAAACCCCATGATGTGCCTGAGCTTGTTAAAGATTCCCACCATGAGCTCCTCTCTCACATTCTTGGAGGGTATAAGCCTAATCGTGCTGGCCTCTTTCTATTTGTTTCGTATGTGTATGTCTCTACTGATTGCTTTGAGACAAGCAATTAGCAGCTGAATGAACTTATAAATCAATTTAGTCTTAATTGATCACGTTTTATCAATCCTAATTGCAATAAAAGTAATGTTGTGTGATTCTTGTCAGTAGCAAAAAGACCGCCATGGAATCAATTTTGTACAGCTACACACATGGATTCTCAGGATTTGCTGCTGTCTTAACTCCGTTTCAGGCCAGAATTGTTGCAGGTGACTCAATAGATGATCTACACTAGCTTGTCTGAGATGCTGCGACTTCACTTTACTGTTGGTAAGATCTTTTTCCACTGATAAAATTCAGGTTTGCACGGAGTTGTTCGTGTAGTTCCTAATCGAATTCTCAATTTGCACACAACAAGAAGTTGGGATTTTCTGCAAATCAATCCCCAATTGCCCAATGGAATTCTCTTGAGAGGTCAACATGGCGCTGGGTCTATTATTGGCATCCTAGATTCTGGTAAGAGTGAAAATGCACCCAAGCTGATGGAAGTCAGAAAATTGGTCTAATCTTTCATCCATTTTTTGTTTAGCACAGGGATATGGCCTGAATCTGAAAGCTTTAAAGACAATGAAATGAAAGCTGTTCCTTCTCGTTGGAAGGGGATATGCCAGGAAGGCGAGGAATTCAATCGATCAAATTGTAACAGGTAAAATGACTTCAGAGTTTGATCTCCATCCAGTTACTTCTAAACTTTGTGTTGAATAGTCAAATGTGGTGCTTCATTTCCTATATCTCTGTCCATCTGCATTGCTCAGAACTTGAGTATGGCTGTTGGATGTGTGTATGTGTCCAAATGCTTGGTTCGTCAAACATCTAAATTTTTTACATGTGTTTCGAACAAAATATTTGCAATTTTGTTATCTTCTTCATTTCATTGGTAAAATGAAATATAATATAATCGATAGGTTCAAATGAATATTTAGATATTTTTTAAAATTGTTATAGAACAAATCAGACATCCTCGATTCACTTACTAAGTTTGTGATCATTGTTAAATAACAAATGTGTCCAAGAACCTAGTCCAAATGTCAAATGCCTGACAGGTACTTGTCCATGTAGAAGGTCAGATGACATGGCTGTCCATCATTTCCTTGTATATCTGCTTCGGCATTCATTATATTTTATAAATTGGGGCTTCTGGTCATATTTGACATCTTTTATCCTAGGGTTGCAAGCTGTTCTTTCACGTGTTCTGTCCAAGCAGCCACAATAAGGAAGATGTTGAAAAATCCAGATCAATTTAATAGCATTCTGAATACACTACAGGAGTGTATAGGTGATATCATAAGAAAATAATGAAAGAAACTGAGTCGAATTGCCAGATAATAGTGGTTTGGAGGCGCTCAAACATGTTGGAAAATTTTAAAAAAAGTTAATTCTTGTTTTTATACGTTAGTTTTTATAGTTGTTAGCTTATTAGTTATCGGGATCGTTCCTCTTACTTAGAAATTTGACAAGCTTATTTGACAAATAATCGCGACCTTTAATTTAAGTCAATCTAACGCTCAATATGTATTTTAATAAGATCATGGGAGAGTTTGTTATAACCACTTGAGATCCATATGATATTGAGCATTGGATTTACTTAAATTAAAGGTCACGATTATTTGTCAAATGAGCGTGTCAAATTTATGAGTAGGAGGAAGGGTTCTCATTAGTTATTAGTATGGTAAAATGTAATTAACCCAGTCCAGCTTATATGTGACAGGAAAATAATTGGCGCTCGCTGGTATGTCAAAGGATATGAGGCTGAATTTGGAAAGCTGAGCACATCTGATGGCTCTGAGTTTCTGTCTCCCAGAGATGCAACAGGCCATGGGACACACACATCATCTACAGTGGCCAGTGCTTGGGTAGGAAATGCAAATGTTTTGGGATTAGGACAAGGACTGGCCAGAGGAGGTGCTCCTTCAGCTTGGATAGCTGTGTACAAAGTTTGTTGGGCTACTGGTGGCTGCAGTTCCGCTGATATTCTTGCTGCATTTGATGATGCAATATTGGATGGAGTGGATGTGATTTCAATGTCTCTAGGTTCATTGCCTCCTCTTTCAACTTATGTTGATGATGCAGTGTCAATTGGTTCTTTCCACGCTATGGCTAATGGAATTTCTGTAGTCTGCTCTGGTGGAAATAATGGTCCCTATCCCGAAACAGTTGTAAATACGGCTCCATGGGTGATCACTGTTGCAGCAAGCACCATTGATAGAGCTTTTCCTATTACAATAACCTTGGGGAACAATCAAACTTTTGTGGTACTTGCATCCATTACACATCCATGTATCCATTTACGCTTGCAATGAGTTATATGCAAGGCTGGCAGACATTTATCGGAGCCTATCCAACCAAAAGTTCCCTTTGACTGGAGAGCTTACCTGAAAATACTGAAATCTAAATTTGGGATGCTCTCTGTATCTATAAATCCAAGGGGCAGTTGTTTTTCGTTTCATAACTGCTTAGTGTTTAACAGAATTCAAAAAAATCTACTCTTGTGTACCCATGCGAGCGAGAATTAGAGCTCGTTTTGTGTCACAATATGGTTGTTGTGGCATTAAGCCTTTGTTTCTAATGTTAGCATGCTAATTCTTTTCACTTTTCCCAGGGTCAAGCATTGTATATGGATAAGGATCTTGAAAAGTTCTATCCCATTGTGTACGGTGAAGACATCATGTCTACTGATGCATATGAAGATGATGCAAGGTGAAATACCTTTCACTAGAATTTGAATTTTGTCTACACAACATCTTGTATGAACCATGTATTTCTTTAACAGAAGTTGTGTCGCTGATTCCCTAAATGCCACTTTAGCGAGGGGGAAGGTCCTCCTTTGTTTTGAATCTCAACTCCAAAAGTATCCAGTCAATGCTGCTAGAACTGTGAAAAATGTTCAGGGAATCGGACTAGTCTTCGCAAAGTTTCAAACTAAAGAAGTTAGTTTGTGTTTGGATGTCCCCTGTGCTCAAGTAGACTTAACAATAGGAACATCTCTGCTAACATACATAGGATCAACCAGGTAGCCACCATTTTTTCTGTGCTTACTTTTCTAAATATTTGTGTGCATGATGACTGCAGAATGAACTGGGGACTACTTTGTATAAACTCATTATTTTGCATTATTGAATTTAGACAGCATTATGCAAAAATAGCCTAAATGAGTACATTGATCATATTGGATCTGCTTATAAGTACCGTATCTCTCATTACAAGATACGACTTAAAGGAAAAGCAAAATCTATATTGCAGCAATCCTATTGTAAAGTTTAACCTTCCAAGGACAGTTGTGGGGCAGCAGGTCTCCCCAAATGTAGCACTATTTTCTTCTCGAGGACCAAGTTCCCTCTCTCCTACCGTGCTGAAGGTAATGGGATACAGATGCTGATTTTCTGTAGTAAACTTCCACCACATGCTCTTCGAATAAACATGTTTAATTATATTCTGCAGCCCGATATCGCTGCTCCAGGGGTTGATATTTTAGCCTCCTGGTCGGCTGCTGCAGCAGCCCAGCCATCCGGTGCCATTGAGAATCATCTTCATCCATTCAAATTCAAGTTTGCCTCCGGAACTTCCATGGCGTGTCCCCATATATCTGCCATTGTCTCTCTTCTGAAAGCCATCCACCCGTCCTGGAGTCCTGCTGCATTAAAGTCTGCCCTGGTCACCACAGGTAAAATAGTACTTCGTTTACGAGTTGGCTGAGAGCAAGTTTGCCTAAGCTTAAAAAGTCAACCATAAAGTAAATAAATTCCCTTTTTATGGAAGTTGAAAATCAAGTTTTTACATTGACTACGAGGTAAAAGTAACTAACCCCATCCAACCAGTTACAGGTGGGAAAAAAATCCTTGTTTTGGAAACAAAACGTTAATTAGTTGTAACTTTTTTATTCTTAGCGAAATAGAACTAGTTTTTCAAGCAACTCAATGGCTGTCCCTTGTGTCCTCTGTGTACAGCGTCTTTAACAGATGAATATGGTCAGGCAGCTGTTGCAGAAGGAGCTCCACACAAGCAGGCCGACCCATTTGACTATGGTGGTGGCCATGTCAATCCTAACAAAGCTATTGATCCAGGTCTCATATATGACCTGGATGTCAAAGATCATGCTCGTTTTTTATGTGCAATGGGCTATAATGCAACAGCCATCAGCTTGCTGACACGGACTAATGCTCCTTGTCGAGGAACTGCCAACTTCCTAGCCAACTTTAATTTGCCTTCTATCATCATTCCCCAGTTAAAGAACTGCATGACTGTTTCAAGAATTGTGACAAATGTCGGTCCAGATCTGTCGATTTATACTGCTACAATTCAAGCTCCCCCGGGAACAGGTGTGATGGTGGAACCCCCTATTCTGGCGTTCAATTCTGATACGAAGAAACGAAAGTTCAAGGTAACATTCTGCTCCATGCTAAGAGTACAAGGAACATACTCGTTTGGGAATTTGTTATGGGAGGATGGATCACACTTCGTAAGGATACCATTGATTGTTCGATCCATTGTGCAAGAGTACTGTCATTAAACATAATCAGATTTCTTGTCTATATTCTTGTCTCGGACCAGAATCTGTGATTGTTTACTGATTTTGCTGAAATAAAAGTTTTATATTTTCAAATGGTTATTCAAAAAAGATGATGAGCATATGAGGTTTTAACCTAAATGTGTCTTCTCAATTGGATTTAGCCGTTGCCTAATTCTTAATAGCGTGTTTGGCTAAGCCAAAACGTTAATTAAGTAGATTATTTATTGGGCAAATTTCCAAATAAGATGCATATTTTGGTTACTTTGAAATAAGTAATCTTTAGAGATGAGCAAAGACTATCTAGTGTAGCTCAATGCATATCTACAATATATTAGGAGGGATGATTGAAGAGAAATTTTTGAATACCCTGTTTATCCTTACATATTTAGCTATATAGTCGATATACCTTTATTTAATTTTGTACATAATAATTAATTAATAACATTAATTCCTTAAATATTTAACTATATACTCAATATACACTTATTTAATTTTTAGTTTTGTTAATAATGAATTAATAACATTGATGCATACAGAATATTACTATATAATTTGATAAAATTTTATTTTATGTTATATTTACTCTCATTTAAAAGTTGTTTTAATTGGTAATTATAATATGAATTCCAAGATACATTAGTTTAGATAAAAATGGAATATCAAATGATACGGAAATTATATTCCCATTAAAAATTTTATTAACTACGCAACATTATAATTGCAATAAACATTTATAATATTTTCTTATTTTTACACTTAAGTTCTCAATTATTTTTCGTTATATTCTTATCATTATATGAAACTAAATAAATTATTATAACATTATAATATGTGTTGAAATTCTAAATCATCCACACACAGCATTAACAAATTAACAATTCCAATATACAAAGAGAACGTACAATGAAGGAAGATGGCGATAGTCTGTTGAAGCTACTTTTTTGAATTTTCTGCCAATGGAGAGCATGTGAAATGGATTCAGAGATGGCAATTTTTATATTAATAATTAATGTGAATAAATGAGATGGGAGATGCATGGCTGCTTTGTGTTAGTACATACACTATGTAATAAATATAATTAAGATTATTATAGCTATAAAAACCAACATTTCTCATTCTAGAATTGTTGTTAATGAAAGCAATTTGTTGTTGGCTAAAGGTAAGAACTGTTGTCAACGAAAATAATTTGTCGTGGGTTAGAACTTTTCAAAACTCGAAAATAGTCTACATGATGCTTATGTATGTGAATGTATTCATGTTGGACATTGAAGTTTGGAAGAATTCGATTTGTGTTAGACAAATTCTACAAAAACAGGAAACCATGGTTGTTTTGGTGATTTTTTTTTATATTATTATTATGTTAAAAAGATAATGTAGTTCTTTTTTCTCTCAAGTTTTATTTTTTAATTCTTTTAGTAATATCCATCTAAATGATGAACGCAAGCTACTTATAATTTGACAAGTGTTGTAAAGCTTTTTTTTTTAGATTGGTTAAGTTTGATTCGCATTTTAATTTTTAATATCATAGATTTAATTGTATGAAATTTCTATTTTAAATTTATCTATTACCACAAATCATTTTAATTGTATATATACATCCATTTTGGATGTCCTAAGCATGTGGCAGCATGATAGTATTATTGTTTCGTCATATTCATGTAATATCCATTTTTTTATTCATATTTATGAATTTGTGGAGCCATATTTGCCTAGACATCTATATGTCAGTTCTTTTTCTACCACTATGATTCGTCTTTGGCTTGACAATTTATATTGATAATAATGCTAATTTTATAGTTTTTATTTAGTTTTTTAATTATTTATTGAACTATGATTTAATAATTACTTTTAGAAGAGATGATGGAACATTAGCATAGGTGCAACTATATTGAATTTGGCAATAGGATTTTGTTGAAACATGAACAACCACCACTTTGTATTGGTTTTTGACTGATTTTTATATTTAAAAAAAATCATTTTTTTGAGAATTTTGTCATCTTTACCCAATTTTTCTGTATTACACAAATTTTGATGTGTTAATTATAATTAACATATGCAGCTGCATCATATTTGTATCTGAGCATAATTACATTCTTGATAAAGACGTGTTGTATGATATTATATTTGTATGATATATCCTATATTTGCTATGTGATTTTTTTTCCAACATTGATAAATAAACTAAACTAACATATCAATGACTTTTCTATTTTGTATGCTAGAAACATTACAGTTGAACAAATCATCGTCGAAAACACTAACATAAACGACGTATGATTAATCAATAAATCAACAAAATGAGTTAGGTTGTCAATTTAATTTGAAAAATATTAAATTTTCCTTTTTGTTAATTGTTAATGTATATTTTTGTTATGATATATTAAGTTTGCTTTATGTTTGTGAGATTAATGTCATCGAACAAAAATTGTGATTATATCTTTATAAGACAACTGAATGCATTTGAAGTGGATTATAAAAGTATTCATTATTCGAAAAGGTTCCATAGGGATCTATAGGAATAAAAACGACCCTATTGAAATTTTAAAACTAATTTTGTGTGTTGGAAAAGTATTATAAAATGTTAGAATTAACCAATATTTTTTCTTATAGAAGTTTCAGTGTTTCACTATTAGACTACTGGATTATTTTTTTATAATGTTTTTAGGGAAGTAATTTTCAAGCGACATTGCTGAATGACACAATCGAAAAGTTCTTTCTTATACTTGAGAAAGGAAAAACATACCGACTTCGAAATGAAAAAAGGAGAAGAATCAACCTGTATTCAAAATTTTCACATTATGTATATAATTTTCATAAAAAACTATATATATATATATATATATATATATATATATATATATATATATATATATATATATATATATATATATATATATATTGTTGACCCCAAAAAATGTTGCCAACAGATGTCGGGTCCACTCGTGCACACGTAAACTTGATCCAACATGTTAATGCCGATCAACGATCAAGATGACTCCAGAAATGAACGTAGGAGTAGCTCAAAGACACGAGACATCTCTGTTTAGGCTTCCGACAAGATAAATGTGACACAATTGTATAAGAAACCAATCGATAAAGAATAAGATTTGTAGTAGAAATACGCTATTAAACGGGAGAGAGGAGAAAATTATATTGCTTCAAGTATTTGGAATTTCATTTCCCTTCTTGTGTTACATGGTGGGGATATTTATAGTGTTACAAATGAAATGGTGACTTTTGGATCAATTTACAAGTGGCCTCATCTCCTCGGCCAAGACATCAAATCCTAACTATCGAGTTGACTCTCCTAGCCTTACAAATCATAAAATGCTCTTACAATGATAAGACAAGACACAGACACACTTATTACAAAAGTCTCATCAATCATTCCAAATATGATCTTTATGTAGAAGATCTCTAGGGAGAAGTGAATATGGAAGATGCTCTTTTATGGTTAGGAGGCTACTGTTTCGATGATGTGCGTTTCGGCCACTTACACAGAGCCTCGGCTTCATCATCAGCCTCGGTTTCTTCTTGAGCTTCGGCTTCTTCTTGAGCCTCGGTTTCTTCATTAGCCTCGGCTTCTTCTTGAGCCTCGATTTCTTCATTAGCCTCGGCTTCTTCTTGAGCCTCGGTTATATGTTGGGCCTTGGCCATGCTAGTAGCAAGTCGTAACAATAGTCCCCCAAATCTATGTATGATTATTTATGTTATGCGTGGACTTTTGGCAGTCAACGAAGTATCCTCCTTAGGTATCACAAAAAGCTTTAAAATTTCTGATCCACATAATAGTCCCCCAAATCCATGTATGATTTTTTATATTGTGCATGGAATTGGAAGTTGATCTAAAACTGACTCACCTCGGATCTGCCGAGGCTCCTTTAATTTGAAGATAGCTTAATTTGTTTTTGGAATGGAGGCAGTGAATTACTGAAGTGCCGAGGCTCCTTTACTTTTGATGATAGCTGAATACGTTTTTGGAGTGGAGGAAGTGAATTACTGAAGTGCCGAGGCTCCTTTACTTTTAATAATAGCTGAATTTTTAATGAAGGACGTTGAAGTCCTTCTGTGCGGAAAATGTTGCCAACAGATGTCGGGCCCACTCGTGCACATGTAAGCTTGATCCAATACGTTAATGTCGATCAACGGTCAAGATGACTCCAGAAACTGAACGTGGGAGTAGCTCAAAGACACGAGAAGTCTTCGTTCGGGCTTCCGGCAAGATAAATGTAACACGATTTTATAAGAAACCAATCGATAAAGAATAAGATTTGTAGTAGAAATACGTTGTTA
Source organism: Fraxinus americana (assembly GCA_035079005.1). Taxonomy (NCBI): domain Eukaryota; kingdom Viridiplantae; phylum Streptophyta; class Magnoliopsida; order Lamiales; family Oleaceae; genus Fraxinus; species Fraxinus americana. The sequence continues at coordinate 10,046,608 of CM068714.1, forward strand.
AACGGGAGAGAGGAGAAAATTATATTGCTTCAAGTATTTGGAATTTCATTTCCCTTCTTGTGTTATATATATGGTGGGGGTATTTATAGTGTTGCAAATGAAATTGTGACCTTTGGATCAATTTACACTTGACCTCATCTCCTTGGCCAAGACATCAAGTCTTAGCCATCAAGTTGACTCTCATAACCTTACAAAGCATTAAATACTCCGACAATGATAAAACAACACACAGACACACTCATTACAAATGTCTCATCAATCATTCCAAATAAGATCTTTATGTAGATGATATCTAGGGAGAAGTGAATATGGAAGATGCTCTTTTATGATTAGGAGGCTACTGTTTCGATGATGTGGGCTTCGGCCACTTACACAGAGCCTCGGCTTCTTCATGAGCCCTCGGCTTCTTCTTAAGCCTTGGTTTCTTCATGAGCCTCGGTTATATGTTGGGCTTCGGCCAATAAGCCTCGGATATGTTTTGGGCCTTGGCCATGCTATTAGCAAGCCGTAACAATAATCCGCTAAGTCTATGTGTGATTATTTATGTTATGCGTGGACTTTTGGCAGTCAACGAAGTACCCTCCTTGGGTATCACAAAATGCTTTAAAATTTTTGATCCACATAATAATCCCCCAAGTCCATGTATGATTTTTTATATTGTGCATGGAATTGGAAGTTGATCTAAAATTGACTCACCTCGGATCTGCCGAGGCTCCTTTAATTTGAAGATAGTTGAATTTGTTTTTGGAGCGGAGGCAGTGAATTACTGAAGTGTCGAGACTCCTTTACTTTCGATGAAAGCTGAATATGTTTTTGGAGCGGAGGAAGTGAATTACTAAAGTGTCGAGGCTCCTTTATTTTTGATGATAGCCGAATTTTTAATTAAGGAAATTGAAATCCTTCTGTGCTAAAAATGTTGCCAACAGATGTCGGGCCCACTCGTGCACACGTAAGCTTGATCCAACACGTTAGTGTCGATCAACGGTCAAGATGACTCCAGAAACTGAACGTGAGAGTAGCTCAAAGACACTAAACGTCTCCGTTCGGGCTTCTGACAAGATAAATGTAACGCGATTGTATAAGAAACCAATCGATAAAGAATAAGATTTGCAGTAGAAATTCGCTGTTAAACGAGATAGGGAAGAAAATTATATTGCTGCAAGTATTTGGATTTCATTTCCCTTCTTGTGTTACATGGTGTGGATATTTATAGTGTTATAAATGAAATGGTGACTTTTGGATCAATTTACACGTGGCCTCATCTCCTCTGCCAAGATATCAAGTTCTAGCTATCAAGTTGACTCTCCTAACCTTACAAAATATTAAATGCTCTTACAATGATAAAATAAGACTAAGACACAGACACACTTATTACAAAGGTCCCATCAATCATTCCAAATAAGATCTTTATGTAGAAGATCTCTTGGGAGAAGTGAATATGGAATATGCTCTTTTATGGTTAGGAGGCTACTGTTTCGATGATGTGGGCTCGGCCACTTACACAGAACCTCGGCTTCTTCTTGAGCCTCGGCTATATGTTGGGCCTTGGACAATTTTAATTTTTCTTTGAATATTATCAATTACCTCAATTAATTTAAAAAACGGTATTAGCAGCTCAAAAATATTACAAATATCATTTATTCGATATATAAGACGTGCAACGCACGTGCTTAATACTAATTTGAACATAAAAGTTACTTAGTATTAATATTTGTCAACTTTGAAGCTCAGCGAAATATATTCCTCAATGTTTAGATAAATCAAATTGAGTTAATGTTTATTGGTTAGCACGTGGTAACCGGTTGGAGGACCCTTGAGCAAGTCAAACAGTCAAGACTATTTTTTCACATAATAATTGTTCAAGTCATTTATGAATTTATCAAAGTACATCACAATACTATATAAAACAGTAAACTGTTCAGTCTGCCAAATCAAACGTGTCGTTAATGATAATTATCCTTTTATATAGAGAGTTGTTAATGAATAATGACATTGCTTGAAAACGATGTTTTTTGTTAAATCCGTGATTAAGCACTCCCATAGTTGCATTACTAGTGAATGATTCTCCCCATCCTTTCGAAGAATACGATGTTAACATCAAGACAAAAATAATTGCCGCTTGGTTGTTGAACAAACATATGGGAGTTAAACGCTTCGTCTAATTTAAAATAATTGCTTGATTGACTAAATAAATAATTCACGTTCTAGCCCAACGGCCGAATCGAGAGCAACAGCAAGCACGACGTTGCAGCGCATGTCTTATACGTTAATTGATAGACACATTACACGATTTTCGTCTCCATGCATGTCCTCCTCCGTCTAATAAATGCCTTCGGGTTGCTTGAGCCAAAAAATTAGTCCATTGGCGGGAAGTAGAGTAATTGCAAGCACAACGTTATAGTGTTTGCCTTGTGTCTAAAGTAGCACAATTTCGTTATATGCATGAATTTTAACATTAGGCTAAGTAATATTGATTGTTTACATAATAAAGAAAATATTTTGTGCAGTTAGGAGTGGGGGTGCCAATTTTCTTTAAATTGACATTGGCCGATTATTGTCAAGTCACATTTTTTGGAAGTCAAATAGGGTTGGTTTTGTCTGTGCGTGACCATGAGTCAAAATATCTATACATAAACACATGTATATGTATATGTATATGTGTGTATTTTCGTATTATACAAGGTTAATTTCACTAATAGCTATGTATATTAAAATATTTATCGTAATTCAGACAGGTATACGAGTGGAGTAGAAATAAACAAATTAAAGAAAGAAAAAAGCGACTGTTTAAATAATTGTGAGAAAATCATGTGATCGGCGCAAATGCAAATCCAATCCACACAATTTCACTTTTGTGGATTGATTTTAGGTCTTCTATCCAGTCAGCATTTTGTCAACTTTTCTTCTAAAATTTAATCTCTCGCGTGCTCGGTTCAATTTGGTCTCTTAGGCGAGTCGGATTAGAGCTTAGCTCGAGTCGGTTCAATATATGCTCATTTAGGCCATCTGGTGTCAGTCGAATCGAGTTTTTAAGAAATTAATAAAACAAAATCTAATATTTTGAAAGAAGGGAATCGATTTGGTTCATGACTTGCCTCAAAACGAATTCGAATCAATGAGTTATGCTACATGTACAACAATAATCGACAGTTTTGTTAACAATCACGAGTTGGTAAAATCTACACTTATATTTTAAAAACTGTTTTTTTAAAATCAACATCATGGAACTTGACAAAACATGAATTGTCAAGATAGTTGTCAATAAAAATTGTACAAATATCTTTATTATTTAGCTAGATTATCAATTATAAAAACAAAAATGCTAAATGTAAACATTTTGGTTCACATTCACATCACTCTCACGTATGGGGTGGGGCACATCATTTTTAAAAATGGCGGGCCCCACCCCCCATGTGAGAGTGATGTGATAATGAATGCGAACCAAGTGTGTAAGTGTAGCATTACTCTTATAAAAAACTTTTGAATGACGTTACAGTATTTAACTGAAGAATTGTGCTATTTGTAACCGTGGGACCCGACTCCCATGTGAGGGAGGGGGTGAGCCCGAGTAAACAAGAGTGTAATCCATATGGTACATGTAGCAAGACTCTTAACTGAATAATAATAATAATAATAATAATAATAATAATAATAATAGAGATTATTAAAGTCTAAGCAATGATGGGGAAACTCATTTGCGCGTGGAGTGGGATTATTGTCAAACTAGGGTGACAAAGCAAATCGGAACCACACACAATGCACCATGTGTTGTCTTTCACTACGTACTAGTGCTATCCTCGCGCGTTTCCACAGTGCGTGATAAGACACTACTGCAACCCACGTGTAATGCAAAAACAACAGTGTTTTATGCGTAAAGCATGAGTTCACTCCTGCGTCGAACCAAACTCACCAAGTGCTTGGTTAGAGCTTGTTTGGTTGTGATTTTAATTCAATTAAAATTGAAAATATAGTCGTTATTGGGTCTCACTCGTCTAATAAAAGTCAATAATAACAGTTAGTTTTTCAATTTTAATCCCTCCCAAACAAGCTTTTAATAATTTTTTTTTATCAATTTTGAACTGTTCAAAGTTTAACCATACATCTAATCAATTTTTATTAAAATCTGTTAAAAATATTTATGAAAAACTTCATTACTCAAGCCTAAGTGTATGTTTGTTAATTTTATAATTGATTATAAGTTGTAAATTTTACGAAATATATGGATGATTAAAGTTATAAATTCGACTGATTATATGAATAAAAATAAAAGTTAATTATATTATAAGTCATTATAAGCTTTGCCAAACAAGTTGTAAGTAATTCTATTTGATTACCATGAACTTTGAGTGCAGTCCGTGATTGCATGAAATGATAACTTTGATGTGCAAGAATTGTCGTGATATCCTATTTAACGTCCTATGTTATGTTTATGAAAAGCATGGGGAAGGAAGACTATAGGAGCAATTGGGTGCAAATGTTGAGTACCATGAGCATGGGCATTTGGGACAAATAAAAATGGACTTTTCTACATGTGTATCAGAGATTATATAATGAGATATATAAATATTACATGGCACTTTACTATTTATTAGTTTAAATAATAATCAACTTTTTCACCCAATCTTTTTTTTATTCAATTGCATTATGCAGAATCAATGAAATCATAGCCTTTTTTTCTTTTTCTTTATTTCTTTGGATTGCTCTTTTTTTTTTTTCATTTCCGTTTAAAATGGAAATAAAGGGTATGTTTGATGTATATTAGCAAGAAAAGAATATATTTTAAATAGTGATATGATATGAAATATGTGGTTAAAAAGTAAGGAAAAATTATTGATATGATAGAAAATATTATTTCATTGAAGAATGTGTGGTTGAAAATGAGTTTTAAAAGAAGGACCATGCTACACTCACAAAATGTTTTACCAACTCGCCACTTGGCGCCCCACCATTGGAGGGGCGCCAAGTGACAAGTTGGTAAAACATTTTGTAAAACATTTGGTATATCTAGATTTATCCTTAAAAGAAGGTGGGTCAAATAGTGGCAAATAGAGAACCTAAAAATATCTACTGTACCCGCGGTAAGAACACGCGCAGACTTCTCGCGTGGGTTCACGGTTTTACGATCTTATCGTCAAAATTAAAAAAGAAAGCGAGAAGATTAAGAAACGACCGAATGGGGCGGCGTAATCAACGCGGTAAAGCCTGTCCACTTTCGTGATTACACATGAAAAAATTGAGGCTTCAAATTACAAAAGAAAAAAGTCAAAAAATATGGGCGGTTTTCCGTTGTACTTTTCGCATTTGAATTATCGTAGCGCCATCATTTTACGATGGCATAATAGAAAATTCGTCCATTTTGAGCTTGACTTCCTTGTATATTAATGTAGATTTTGAATAATTACTTATTTTAGATTATTAACCTTTTAAGTATAAGTAAAACAAATTAATATAAGAATAAATGGCCATGAGGATGATCACGATTAATTTTCTAATTAATGAAAAAAATCACTAGACAATTAAATATGAATATTCACTATCCATCTAAATTGATTCTCGATAGCATTACTCGAGAAGAAAAAAGGAGAATAAGAGCGAATTAAGTTACTTTGGTAAGATTATATGACTTTAATTAGAATTTAAAGAATAAAATTTCGATGAGTTTTAATAGTAAAGTAAAGGATCTTTGAACGTTTCTGAACCTCAAATAAACGAATCTGAAATTTAAGAACGGAGAGTAAATAGAACTGTTATCACTTTCGATTTTTGATTTTTTTTCCCTACTTTTCGAAAATTTGAACCTTCATTGGAAACCCCCAAATTTTTATTTTTGGTTGAATTGTGGTCAAATGTCAACGAAAAATCTTGGTTTCCCTGTGGATTCGGTCAATTTCATGCCAACCTATTCATTGTCCATTTCATGCATGCTAAGAATAGTCTCACACAGCCTGCCAGAACGAGTAAATTTTCCATACGTAACACCCCACGGTAACACAAAAAATAAATTCTACTTTGAAAAGAAAAGCAAAAACCATTAACTCACCATCAGTTTCGCCACGAACAAGTCCTCATTTCAGTGCCCTCTCTCTTTTTATCCTCATTTTTCTCCATCCTCTTTTTAATCTTATCACTCTCAAACAGGTACCAAACATAAATTCTTACATAAAATAAAAAGGGTTTAAATGTTTTGGGTTGGTTTTTTAAATTGATTGTTTTGTGTAATTTACAGGAGTTTTTTATGTTATGGAGTGCATTGAAGCAAGAGCGTTGAAATCGAGCTTTCTTTCTCAAACTTCCATGAAAGCGAATTCACAAGTGCTGTTTAACGATGATGGGTGGTGTTGGAGTGGAATTAACGGCGGTTCTTGTGATGATTTTCCCGTTGAAGACCTTCTTAATCTTGATTTTTCTGATAAGGATTTTCAAGAGGGGTTGTTTTTAAATGAAGATGGAGAGGAGAAGGGTGTACAGCACAGAAATTCGAATTCTTCATCCACTTTTTCCGGCGCCAACGAGTTTGATAACGTCCCCTCAGGCGAACTCTCCGTTCCGGTAAAGGTTTTTTTGAAAATTTTCAATGGTGTCTTCATTTTTTGGATAAAAGAAAAAGAACCCATTTCTTGAATTTGTTTACAGGTTGATGATTTGGAGAATCTCGAGTGGCTTTCTCAATTTGTGGATGATTCTACGTCAGGGATATCATTATTATGTCCGGACGGAAGTTTCATGGAGAAGGTCGGAGAATTTTCGGAGAACCAAATTGTACCGGTGAGTAGACCGGAGGTTCAGAAAATCCGGGTTCCGTGTTTCCCGTTGCCGGTTCCTGGAAAAGCAAGGAGCAAACGGCAACGGCCGAATGTTAGGACTTGGTCCTTGTCGTCAACGTCGTTGAGCGCCGCCGAGTCTTCTTCTACGACGTCGTCTTCAATTGGCTCCTCCACGTTGTCTCCTTTTGTGTTCAAAAACGCGGTTCATGACGTGGACTGGTTTTCCTACGTGGAACAACCGCCAGCGAAGAAGCAAAAGAGAAAACCAAAGGCTGAAAGCGGTTCAGTAACGGGTAGTTCCCAGACTCTTCGTCGGTGTACCCACTGTCTGGTTCAGAAGACTCCACAGTGGCGAACCGGACCGTTGGGTCCCAAGACCTTGTGCAACGCTTGTGGTGTGAGGTACAAGTCCGGTCGGCTTTTCCCTGAGTATAGACCGGCTTGTAGTCCCACTTTCTCTCAAGATGTCCACTCCAATAGTCACCGGAAAGTTTTGGAAATGCGGCGGAAGAAGGAGATTGTTGGGGTGGCCGACCCCATCAATCCGTGTTTCTAAGGTTAGGTTAGGATAGGATTTATTATGAACCGGTTGTCAAAAACCGGTCCGGTAGGTCTAGCTAGGCTGCGGTTCAAATGTACAATTTTGGTGGTGGATAGTAGGCTCGTAGGTGGTAGGCATAGATCTTCAACGGAAATTATTGAGGTTATGAATTAGGTTTTAATTTTAATTAAATTTAATTTTGGTTGTAATTTTTTATTTGCAGTTTTAAATTTAATGAAGAGAGGCCTATAATTAGTTTAATGAATTAAATTTTGTATTATGGGTTTTGTTAATTACTATTAATTATGTTAACTTTATGAAGAATTCGAAACGGTCGAGCGGTTTTTGGTGGATAATTGGCATTGAAAAAGTGAAAAGTAGCACGAAGTTTTGGTGCACTCAAATTGTTTTGGGCCCATTTGGTTTCATGTCATTAGGTGGGTTGGAGCCCACAGTAGTTGTGTGGTCTTACCCACTTTTGGTGAGATCTTAGAAATATCTCCTTGTAGTGGATGTAAAAAACAAATATTCAACTATTTCACAAACTTCCCAAATTTGAATTTTAAATAAATGCTCATTATTTTAATGGGAGACACTACATAAACGATTGAGTAATAATACTATAAAATATCACTGGTGTACTAGTAGTGGAGTCTATGTCCTAAAGATGACAAAAAAATTCGTTCAACCATATACTTGCGATGTCCCGCCCCGCCCCGTCCCGTAACGCAACTTGCTATCCTCTCGTTTAAAGTTAATTTCAAATTTAAATTTTTTATCAAATAAAATAAAAGATTTATCATCATTTTTAAAGAGAACATAAGTTGTTTTTAACAAATTAGAAAAAGAAGTAAATATTTATTAACTAAAGATATAAAAAAATAAAATAAATAAAAAATAAAAGGAGTGATAAATGGGCAAAGGACCTGCTGCCCCCACTTTAACTGGGTATGGGGACGAGACAATGTGACAAAAATATTCGACGAGACAATGTGAAAATGGCCAACACGTCCCATACTCGTTCCGTTGCCATCCCTACCACACATCCTACAATTGGTGATCAATTTTTATTATTTTTTTTCTTTTTAAATTTTAACCAATTGTGGGATAAGAGCTGTACTTTGATCGAGACTGTTGCTCAGTATCAATAGTGATATATAGAGTTTGTTTGGTAAGGATTTTTGGGGGAAGAATTGATTTTGAATAGTGATATGGTGGGAAATCTATTGTTGAAAAAGAAGAAAAAATTATTGATGTGATGGAAAATATTATTTTATTGAAAAATGTGTGGCTGAAAATGATCAATTCTTAAATAAAAAACAAACACCCCCATAGTATTATTTTAAATTATTTGCAACTTAATACAGCATGATTCTAAGCCTCCATTTTGCAAACTTTATAAATCAACTTATGATTGATCAAATTTCATTTTCAACAATGCATTTCAATAGATCCACAAATATTGTTTACTTATTTAGTACTCATTTCTATCTATTTATATATTCTTTTCAAACGGGGGCTAATAAATTATTTGCAACATACTTCACGGATTAGATACTTAGGGCCTGTTTTATTTGTCCAACTTTCCATGGAATTGGAAATGGAATTCCATCTTTGTCCAAAAAATTGAGTGTTTGATTGGTTGGATTTTCTAGGCAATGGATTTTCTTGCTTTTGTCCACATGCACCCCAATTCAATAATTTTGTGGAATTTGGGTTCCCACCAATTTGGTGGGAATTCATTTTCCATTTTTTTTTGGCAATGACACCAAATTTTATAACCAATTGTAAGTTTTTTTTTTCACTTTAATGGTCAATTTTAATGTAAAATAAAGTCAAACGAACACTAAACTTTGATTACAAAATGATTTTCTAGGTTTGATTTTTTTTTTATTTTTTGGCGATGGAAACAAATTTTATAGCCAATTGTGAAAAAAATTATCACTTTAATGTACAATTTTCATATAAAACAAAGACAAACGAATACAAAAAGATCCAAAATTTTAAAAATTTTCGTGTGAAAAATTATACCAATCAAACTCACTTAATTAACAATTCACTGGAAAACAAGTTTTAGACAATTATTTTCTTTGAAATTCGTTTTCTTTCAATTCATTTTCTACTTTTGCAATCAAACGGACCCTTAGTTTTTTTTTTTTTTTTAGGACAAGTTATCTTTGAAGTTGCAATTCTTTTAAAAACTCGGGTTTATATTGAATTGAACATAACTACACGTATTACACATGTTATAGAATTTATATACTTATCTCGTTAATACTATCCAATCGTGTGTAGCAATTGTGCTATAAAGAGACTATAATTAAAATTGAACTTTTGTATTTGGACTATTTTCTTGATTTTTTTGCAATCAATTGAATCTGGAAATTCAATCCACCCATTTGTGTGAGTGGGTTACTAGTCAGAGTGCCTTATTCTTCATTTCAAAAGACTTCAAAATATATTTATATTTAAAAAAAAAAATAAAAAATGGAAGAAGAGACACCATAGGTGTTGGCATTGATATTGAAGATTCAATTGGAGTGATGATGACATTAATTGATGGGCCTTCTCGTGAATAATTGGTGTAGCCTAAAGTTACACTCGGGCACAAGCATGCCATGTGAGAGTTGGATGTGCATCATTATTTCTTGTTCCGTATTTTGATGTTTGATTATTCTTAACATTTTTACTATTGTTTTTAATTTTTATAGAAAAAAAAAAAAAACTATTAGTCATTCAATTTACAATAAAAATTCGTGTAGGTCGCTGAGTGCGATTTAGTAAGTTTGTTATTAACAGAAAACATTGCTACAAGTAGAGTGCCTTTTAATGTTTTTAACGTATATCTAAAAAGGATTTTTTGTTAAAAAACGTAAGTACTTTAACTGATCTTATATTTTTCTATCGATGAATCTTAACTCTGCTCCAATGCTACTTTCTTAAAAGTTCTCCACTCTGATTAAATTCATGCCTAGTGTATTTTCAGTTATCAAGAACTCAATTATTTTCAGTTGAATTCAAGAAACAATTTAGTTAGTGATGTAACTTAGATTGAATAGTTTTGAATAAAGTACATAATATAAAGGGTTTGTTCTTTTTACCATTTTCAAATCGTTTTCTGTTTTCGATTTTCCAAAACAGTGAAAACGCCCTCTCTTTCCTATTTTCGAAAAAGCATTTAAAAAAAAAAAAATTACAAAGAAAACCCAAAACGACAAATTTGTCGTTTGTGTGTTTTTAGTTATAATCAAGTCAAAATTTTCAAAACGCGTTTTGAGAGTTTTCAAAAAAAAAAAAAAAATTAAAAATGTCAAGAAGAACGCATTTTCAACAATCTCAAAATGAACGCTCAAAACACAAAATCCAAAATGAATTCAAAACTCAAAATATAAAACTGAAACACAAAAAGAACGTTTCCTAAATAATTCCGTGTCTTCTCCTTTTTCATTCACAACTTATACATTCTTATTCGATGAAAATACAAAACATGGGATCTCATGACAACCTAGAATAATTGGTTAGTATTCTAGTTTCCATTCTCACTTTGAATTCACTCTCTGGTTCTAATTGGTTGTATTTGTTGGGGGGTAGGATAGCATGCCTTTTCTATTTATTCTACTATTTGGAACCATTCATTTAGATATATACAGCTGGGAGAATAAAATCAAATGGGCGAATACAATATTTATAGGATTTTTTTTTTTTCCGTTCTCTTTCTTTTATTTAATTATTTTAATTGAAAAAAAATATAAAGCTATCATTTTATCCTTTTTAAAATTGATCAAAATTAAGATCGGGCGTTTGATTTTTTATCAAATAATAAATTTTTGGAAGAAAATCGTTCTAAGCCCTTGCATTGTACAAGTTTAAAAGTTAGTCACGATTAGCTTAGTTAGTTTAGCCATCATCTAGATCCTTCCATTTTCTGTTTTTAGTTTGTTAATATTGCAATTGGAGATTCTTTTGAATAATCTATTTATGGGTTCATTTTGTCATTGTAGAGCTCAATTAAGTTGGAATGAAATACAGCTTCCCGCCTCTTTCTCTGAGCTCAATATGGTATCTGAGCAATTAAAGCTGCATCTGTCTTCTCCTTCCTCCTAAACCTTCCTTCCTGCAATCAAGCTCACATGCTTTGATTTATGCTGGTATATTCTGAAGTCCTTCTAAAATGGAACCATGACCTTCATTGAATGTATCAAATACAAGGTCTTCTTCCAGTAGATCAATGTTTGATGATCCTTCGAGTCTTTTTTTTCTATATCATTCAGATAGTCCAGGACTAATACTGGTTTATCAGCAATTAACAGGAGATAACTACGCCTCCTAGGGTCGAGCCTTGCCGATAGCTTTGTCTACGAAGAACAAAATTGGTTTTGTTGATGGAACCATAGGAAAACCAAAAGGAGATGATCCTAATCTGCTCAATTCGTGGATAAGGAACAACAATATTGTTATATCTTGGATTTTGAATTCAGTCTCTAAGGAGATTTCTGCCAATGTTATCTATGCCACAATTGTAGATGAAATTTGGAACGACTTGAAGGATAGGTTCCAACAGAAAAAGGGTCTACGCATTTTTCAGCTAAGGAAGGAACTGATGAACTTGACTTTGACTTAAGATCAAAATTCTGTTAGTATCTACTTCACTAAGCTCAAAATAATTTAGGAAGAGCTAAGCAATTATCGTCTGAATTGCAACTGTGGTAAATGGACATGTGATGGTGTGAAGGAATTAAATGCTCATCATCAGATGGAATATATAATGTCTTTCCTCATGGGGCTAAATGACTCTTTCTCAAGTGTGAGGGATTCTTCTCATGAATCCTTTGCCAGCCATCAACAAAGTTTTTGCCCTGATTTCTCAGGAAGAACATCAAAAGAGGATATGTACACAAGTTGCATCAGGATCCGATCACAATGGAGCTATGGCTTTTGCTTTCAGATCTGAAAATGGCAAAGGAAGTGATGGATATAATATTATCTCTAAAATCATATATGTTGCAAATTATAAAAAGAAAGAAAGACCATTATGCACTTATTGCAACTGTCATGGTCATTCAAATGATAAATGCTATAAGTTACATGGTTATCCACCTCGTTACAAGCAAAACATCTTTTAATTGGGAAAATGAATGAAAATGACCTTTTACGCAATGAAATGTGAAAATAATTGTGAAAATACCATAGAATAAAAGGTAATGACGTTTTGTACAATAATAGTGAAAGATAAGGACGTTATATATTGATTACCGTTTGATTAATATATACTTGGAACAAAAATACAATTGGGTTGCCAAACTATTTTGAGCAGATAATCTGTGCCCCATTTGATCGCAACCAAAACATTCCACAGCTCCTTCGGCGACATGCATCTCTAAACTAGACCACACTCCATGCCAGCATTGTAGTAGTGAATGCCATCAGGAAATTGAATTTAGCCCTTGTTTGGGTTCTATTTTTTCAAACTATATCGAGGGGAATAGTAATTTTTAAGAGAATATATGGTTCAAAAGGAAGAATTTTTTTTTAGATTTACGTATAATATTATTTTATTGAAAAATGTATGGTTAATAAGAAGAGGGAAAAATGAATTTTAATTTAATGAGGACCAAATGAGAGCTAATGTTATGGGCAACATCATAATATCCACTAGTTAGGTCCGAATTCACCGCCGTCCACCCCTCGCCAACATTGAAATTTACTAACCAAGCAATTCTCTGGTCTGTCGGCAAGTATCCTGACCGCTGTCCTTCGAAGAACAAAATTGATTTCGACAATGCACCTATAAAATCAGGGTAATCACTCGACTCTGAATAACGAAAAAAGAAAGAAAATAATATTAGAAACAGTACGGGCCTAATGTTAATGAACAAGTCTTCTTTGAGCCGGCCATCCATTGTACCCATCATGTTTTGGACCAAGTTTACAATGATACAAGCTGAGAGCTTGGGCTAAATATTTGATCCAAGCTCGCTTTGTTCATCTGGGCCAGCTTAATTTAACTGTGACTTAATAAGCTAACATTAAAAAAAATGATATTGAATATTCGAATTGAAACACTGTAATGGAAAGAAGGAAACATACGACTGCGAAACTATAATTGAAGGATTATATTTAAAGCGTGTAGGCTTTATTTATATTTATGGAATGTTCCATATCGCGAAATCCTATTTCATAACAGATTAAAATTGGATTCGATTCTAAAAACATATTTTATCCCTTAATCTAATGAATATCTTTTTGTTTGTACAGTGTTCAAGTGATAATTTTTTATATTAAGTTGGTATCCGATCAGCTCTTTTCCACCTCGATTTCTACAGTGAACTTATGAGGACAACCATTACCAAATTAATAAACGGTCAGGCCAGCTGGGACTAAGATTGTTGTCATCTAAAAAACATCATCATTATCGTCATTCCTGATCGCCTAAACGGCCATTCCCAATGTAACACATGGTACTCATTGTCGATGCACCTCACTTTCAACCAATTCGAGACCATCAATGATCAACTGCACGTAGCTACCATGATGGCTTGTTTGATCGACCTTGGCTAATCAATCAAACGATTTTAAAACTAGATGGTGGCAAGCACTTCAAGAACAATGTTGTAGCTAGTATGACCTTGGATGGCCATATTGCCCATTGTAAAGACCTATAAGTAGGGCCAATGGTCCCCCCAGGGACCGAGCTTAGTGTATTAAAAAAATAAAAATAATAAAAATAAATAAATAAATATATATATATTCTTATGTATTTTATGACCAATAAATAATATGTGACCTAAAATTTTGAATTATGACTTGTAAAATTTGTCATTTGTGATTAAATAAATTGTGATATATAATTTTTTTTATTTGTTACCGTGAAATAATCCGTGATCAATTGATTTGATAATATGTGACCAATAAATAAGTTATGACCCATAAGTATGTACCCGTGATCGTTAAATTATATAATTGTGACATTAATATATTTAATTAATAAAATATATTTAATTATTTATTTATCATCTGAGTTTTGAATTTTGAAACTTCAGACCTGAAATTTAAATTAGCCATAGTTAATACCTGAGTTGTGAATTTTTCCCTTAACTTCAAAGAAAAATATGAACTTTTGTAGTACTATATTCTGTGCTATTATTCGTTATCAAACATGCTCGTTCTATCCATCATTCCATTTTCTAGTTTTTTTTACTAGTTGGGAATATCTTATCCATTTCAACAATTTTCACATTGTAGTAGGTTGATTCAAGTGTCGAGTCGACAAGTTCACAACTATTGGGTTACTCAATACTAAAGATATTCCACTTCAATTATATTTCTGACTGTACACAAGATAATTCGCAAGTTTGTGGGCGAATTAGTGCACTTAAGAAAACAAGTCGCACGGGATGTACGTAGTCTCGAGTACAATAGATCGACCAATATTCAATGCTCATAAAAGGAAAGTTGCGTAAATCAAATAACATTTATCGAAAGGAAAAACAACATTTCGAAAAGCAACCTTTTTTTTGTTTTTGTTTTTTTGGTTGAAAATTTTTGTATACAATTCATATTTCAACACATCATGTGTATGTAAATCACTATGTAACTCAATTATTATGTACAAGTAGTATTATTTTATAATAAATATGGTGAAATTATTTAATAATTGTTAGTTATTTTTTTGAAAGAGCGAAATAAAATATAACTTATCCAATTAGCTAAATTTAGCCTTGCATGTTCAATGCGTTGTCGCTGTTCGTGTAGTGGTACAATGAAACCTCATCATTGTAAGTTGTAACGGTAAAGTAGCAATCGACCCTCTACTGTATTTTATTCTAAAGAAAAACACACCAATCTATACCGACGGTCACGTGACACGTGGCTAACATCCACACTTTTTGAGACAGCTCAAGGGCATTTCGGTCACTCTAAATGTCTGACGCTCCCCGGTAGCACACAAGTAGAAATTCAATTGCTCTTCAAGGCCTGTTCGCGCGCGTGTGTGTGATTGAGAAAACGAGAGAGAGAGAGAGGTAATTTCTTATTCTCGCAGTGAACTTCCATTGGCCGTTTTATTGTTCTTCAGGTGATTTACCGAGATCGTGGACGTGGAGGTAAGGTTTCGCCATTTATACTGTTCCTTCTGTCGCCTTCGATTCTATTTTTTGGTTTCTTTTCTGTTTAGGTTTTAATCACTTTATTGGACGCGCAAAATAACAATCTATTGAAGTGTTACAGTTCATAGTCATAATATGCCGATTCAATCTCATTGATTTTTCAGTCAGGCTTTTTTGATGGAAACGGGAAAAATCAGCTCAATTTTACCTGAAAAATATATGATTAATTTAATAACCAACGTGAACTTATTTGAAGTTTTAATCCGAAAGCGACTGCGTTTTTAGCGGTATTTATTGGTTTTTTGGCGCATTCATTCAAATTTTTACCGTTAAATCGGAGTTACCCAATCTAATTCAACAATTATCACTGTTATTTAGCAGTTCCGGAGAAGTTTTTTTAATTTTTTTATGCCGTTGTCATTAATGATTTTTAACGCTTAAAATTTGGGTTTTCAATTTCAGTTCGCCGGAACAGATGCTCTGTGCCATTCAATTTTAACAGTTCACTAAAGTTCCGCCATCGGGCTTCTAAGCACGGTGCTTAATTTATGCTAAACACCATGAATAGGTGGCAAACAAACTACCCACTAATATGGTATGCCGCATAAGTACGGTGCTTAGCATAAACTAAGCACCGTGCTTAGGAGATCATTACTATCTATATATGTGTGTGTGTATGTATATATGTATGTATGTATGTATTTCAATTTTTCACCGGCCTTGTGAAAAATTCAATAAAAGAGCATCGTTACTTGGACTTGAAGGATAGTAGGGATCCCCATTAAGCGAACTTATCTATTGAGAGTTTCGGACTCGGTCAAAAGTGGAATTTTAGGTTTCTGTTGGACGAAAAGGATTAAAACCAAAGATTAAGCAAACTGCTTAATCACTCCTAACTCCCTAGATATTTACCCTTTTAGCTTAATCAATATTTTATTTGTAGTTGAGATCTTTCTATATTTCTTAGTTCTTTCTCTTTTTGGTTGCAGGTAAGCTTTTCAGTTATTCACTAGTTGTGGATTTGTGTTGCAGGTAAGCTTATTCACTAGTCGTGGAGTGCTGGGTTAATCCTATTGCGACTGCAACGACTCTATTTTTGTTCAGCCAAACAGCCTTGCCTCTGTGGCTACTAGCAAGATGGTCTGTTGAGAAGCTTTCTAATAATTCCCATATTATTTTGGTTTTGGCGGGACTTCAAATTATGGATGTTTTATTATTCGTACCACTGGAGTGTATTTGAAGGAGAGGTGGGGAGTGGGGTAGGTTGGTATGAGAAATGGGGGCTATTGGTGGGGAAGAATTGATGAATTGGGAGAAAATGCAAGGAATGGGAAATAGAAAGGAAGAGAAGATTCTGGTGTTAGTGAGGTTAAGGCCTCTGAGTGAGAATGAGATCGCTCGAAATGAAGTTCCTGATTGGGAATGCATCAACCCGACCACCATTTTGTACCGGAACAGCCTCCAGGAGCGGTCTGGATTGCCCACTTCCTACTCGTTTGGTATGTGTTCTTTATTGTCTTCTATATCTACATTTAATTATTTCTCGGTGCAGAAGAGAGAAAATGAGACGTCTGTGGGAGTAGTCCCATCTCGTCTGTCCCATTTTTGTACAGGTCACCCTTTCACAATTTTAATGAATACACATCATGGATGGTTGGTCAAGTTAAGATGCTTTTTGAGGACTTCAATGCTAATTTTTGTCATGATGAAAATCTTAGTTTATTAAACTTTCTTCTTTAGTTGGACATGTAGAAAGATGGTACGGTTTAATATAATCATTGATGATCCCCAGTCCTCATGGAAGTATATATAGAATCATGGATTCATGATTTCCAAGCAAACTCTAATTACGTCATTTTTGTTCCCATCTTTTTATTGGCGTATGTGGTGTTTACGAGGATAGATAAAGTATTTAGGGGTGACTGCGCTACAAGGGAAGTCTATGAAGAAGGAACGAAGGACATTGCTCTTTCAGTTGTTGGTGGTATCAACTGTAAGTATGATAGTAATACATTTTTTTGCATTAGTGACATTATTCGTTTTTTATTGGACTAATAATTTGTTAACTTCACTTGCACCCATAACGACGACTATTTCTCTTGTTTCCAAAACCTTCTCATTTCAGCTACTATTTTTGCATATGGCCAAACAAGTAGTGGAAAAACATACACCATGAATGGGATAACCGAGTATACAGTGGCAGACATTTATGATTACATACAAAGGGTATGCAAATTCTCCGGTGTTGATTTTTTGATGTATAGCGAAGTAATATATTTTCTCTCATAGAGAAGAGTTTTACTTCCATTTGATGTTAACCCACTGCCATTTGTTTGACTTTCTCAAGAAACATCTCTTCTCTTATCCCTTCCAGCATGAAGAAAGAGCATTCGTTCTAAAGTTTTCTGCAGTGGAAATTTATAATGAAGTTGTTAGAGATCTCCTTAGCACAGACAATGCTCCACTAAGGCTACTTGATGATCCAGAAGTGAGTTGTGACATTATTAATGTCCTCTTATATTACAATACAATTATAGTTCAAATTGTTTTCTTCTTAATGCAGAGAGGGACTATTATAGAGAAACTCACTGAAGAAACTTTGAGGGATTGGGACCATCTCAAGGAGTTGTTATCCATATGTGAAGGTTAGGAGAGTTTTCATAGGATTAAGATGTTTTTGTTAGCGCTGCTATACTTCAAAAGTTTGAAAATGATATGCTATATGTTTTATGTGTTCTTCTGGTATTCTTAAAACGCAAAGACAAATTGGGGAGACCTCTTTGAATGAAACAAGCTCTAGATCCCATCAAATTCTTAGATTGGTTTACTTCTCTTTCCTCTTCATGTTTGGTTAAACTTTATTTTTTAACTTTTAAATTTATGGAAAATTTTGAAAATCTCACTGTTTATTCTTTCCTTATTTGATTTCTTCAGACCATTGAAAGTTCTGCTCGCGAGTTTCTAGGAAAGGATAACTCAACTGCCCTTGCCGCTAGTGTGGTACTGTGTAATTGAAAGTGTGGATTAACTAGCTCGACGTTGTGTTGTGCAATTTCTTTCGATGCTGTGAATAAAATGTTCGATTTTTGCCTGCAGAATTTTGTTGATCTGGCAGGAAGTGAGCGTGCATCTCAGGCATTATCAGTTGGGCAAAGACTGAAGGAAGGTTGCCATATAAATCATAGTTTACTGACTCTAGGGACTGTCATTCGCAAGCTGAGGTTGATTAATATTGCCATTTTAATCTTTCTTGTGTTCTACCTTGCTACTTGGATATTGCTGTATGTTTATAGCAGTCTGTACCATCTGGAGATCTTGAGAATAGAAAGTGGTTTTGCCATGTTCCTTTGGGGACCTAACCAACTACAGATATATCTTATGGGTTGATTCTTGACGTTGAGCTTCTTTATGTTTCATTTAAAGGTCCTTTTTTGTTTTTGCCATGAAGGATAATGTTGAACATATATGCATCTCTGTGCAGCTTGTATACCTTCTCTCTCTCCAAGATTTCATATACAAGGGATTTAGTCAGTAGGATATGGGGAACAGGCTCATCATCCTCGTGAAGATGGGTTTGGTTCTCTCTCTCTGTCCCTCTCCCTCTCCCTCCCCACCATAGACACGCATGGGCATTTTATAGGCATAGAACTTTATAAATAGTTGTGCTTCTCTAGGCGATCTGTAATTCATGCAACATTATCTGTATGGCTTAATGCAGCAAGGGAAGACATGGACACGTCAATTATAGAGACTCTAAGCTAACACGCATATTGCAGCCTGCCTTGGGGGGAAATGCAAGAACTGCCATAATTTGTACCTTGAGCCCTGCTAGAAGCCATGTTGAGCAATCACGAAATACCCTTTTGTTTGCTAGCTGTGCAAAGGAAGTATCAACAAATGCTCAGGTCAACGTAGTGATGTCTGATAAGGCGTTGGTGAAACATCTGCAGAAAGAGGTAGCTAGGTTGGAGACTGAGTTGAGAGCTCCTGGACCAACTTGTGATCATGCTGTCTTGCTAAAAAAGAAAGATATGCAAATTCAGAAGGTTAGAATTCCTATCTAGAAAATTTGATAGGTAACTCACTTTTTTAACACGATTACGATTTTCATCTTCAGCTGGATTTTACTAGGCATACAGCTGAAGTTGAATGTTTAATGAAAACGACAGGCTGGATTACAGAAGTTATTTATATGCTTTCTTTGTTTGTACAGTCAACTTTGATATGTCAGTCTTTGCGTGATAGTCAATTATTGGTAAGAAATGAAATTATCGAGTGTTACTTCCTAAATAGTGATCAAGTAACACTCCTAAATAGTGATCGAGTGCTATATTTATTTTTTTATCAATCGAGATCTGTTCAATTTATCTAGGACAGTGAGTCTCCTCACACTTCTCAGATAGAACGATTATATTGATAATAACCAAGCATTTCATCAATATATATTACCAAATTTTAAAAATCTTGTATCTGGATATGTTCTCTCTCTATTTTCCCTTCTGGCAATGCCAAACTGTATCTCAGTTATGTAGTGGTGAATTGTAGAGGGACTAGTCATAATGCTAACTCTTCCAACAAATTGCAGCATAATAACGTGCTTGCCTGGCTATTATTTGCAGTTAGAGAAAGAGGTTAGGGAGCTAACTAAGCAACGAGATCTTGTGCATTGTCAGATTGAAGATTTACTACGAACTGTTGGAAATGATAAATCTTCAAAGAAACTTAATGGAATTCATTGTTATAGAGAGATTAAGAGTGATGGGTCATCGGATCTACAGCTTTCAGAAAACAGTGTGGACCGTTCTTCATCTGATAGTATATCTGATATGAGTCAAGGAATGGAGGAACCTTCAGTAAGAACTGTTGAAGATTTTGATGATATGTGTAAGGAAGTTCGATGCATTGAGATGGCCGACTCTGGGCAAGATGTAACATTTGAATCACCTGGCTGGTCGACGAATCAAAATGAAGGAAGAATGTCAAGTTTGTCTGATACCAGCAATGGCCATGATGTGGATGAGGAGCTATCGCCAGCCATACCTGGACAAGCTAGTGGCATTCTCAATGGTCACTCGTATGGAACGTTGGAGCAGAAAATCCAAGATATGCAGAAGACCATTGATTCGCTAGTCAAACCTTATCCAGATAAATTATCTCCAGGGGCCTCCTCATCATTCAGTTTGACTGCTCCTGGGAGCCTGAAATTGACAAGAAGCTGGAGTTGTAGAGATAATCTAATTACAAACTCATCCACTTTGAGATGGCTTACAAAAATGAAACCACCCCACCTACTGGGCTGGAGAAAAGCTTCCCAGGGAGACCAGAAGGCTTCCAAAGAAAGCACTGGAGACTTCCACCATCGATATATGGGGCAAATGCTGCAAGACTTTCTAGGAACGATTCTCAACCCTCCGATTGTAGTAGTTTTATAGATGAAATCAAAACTCAGAATAGCATCCAAGGGGATGAATATATTCCTACCCTCGGTTCTTTTGTTGTGGGACTCAAGGAGATGGCCAAGCTTCAGTATGAAGAACTTGGTGACCAGGTAGGAGATTCCTAACTTAATAACCAGCCTTTTGTTCCGCATGAATTTCTGGCTTCTTTCCCGTTTCCCGTCATGCACTTAGTTCATTGCATTTTCTTTTCTTCTCAATTATAGAGATGGATGCATGTAAGCTGAATCCTAGTGTTATGTTAAAAAGGGATCCTTTGACGTGATTCTCAACTTTCAACCGTGTCCTTGTATCCAGGTTCAAGAGAGAGAACAGAGATGTGAAAAGAATGCTTGTAACATAGGGTTGGATACAATGCACGATTCTCTGGGTACTTCTTCAGATTGGTCCCTGAAGTTTGAGAAGTTGCGAAGATCAATAATTGAATTATGGCAAGCTTGCAATGTTCCATTGGTCCATAGGACATATTTCTTCCTCCTTTTTGAAGGTGACTTTACAGATTTCATTTACATAGAGGTGGAGCACAGGAGACTATCCTTCCTGAAGGAGACATTTTCAAATGAAAATCCATCTGTCCAAATTGGTCGTACTCTGTCATTGGCATCAAGGTATCCACGCTGCCTCTTTCATTCCCACTGTTTCATGGTCGAAAATTGATGAATGAATACATTAATATGAGTTTGTGTACACGGTAACATTTAGAGGAAATGTCAGCTGGTCATCTATCATTACAGTTCCCCGACTATTAAACTTCTTTATGTTAAATTGTAATTTGGCCTTGTTTCCAACTTTGTTATTAAGGCCTTGTAGTTTCTGTCTTTGACAATTGGTTGTGTGACTATAATGGAATGTTGGGGACCAACTTGCTAATTTTAAAGTTTAGAGACCGACTTGGTTTGGGGGAACTAGTTTGGCATCCCATCGTGCAATTTTCCTAACATTCACTCAGTGATGGAATGAACAGATATTTTTTGAGGAATGCTACTTCTACGTAATCTTTTACAAGTTGATGTGCATATTGATGACAAGGCATTAAATTAAAATTGAACTGATTTTGTTCCTTTTCCCCCCCTCTCGCTGTTCCAAACAGTTTCTTCTCTTTCTGTATACATCAACATGTAAATGATTATGTACAAGTATCATTACTCATAGTTTTTATGATTAACACCCCTTCTCTTGGAATAACAGCAAGAAAGCTCTTTACCGGGAGAGGGAGATGCTGAGCAGGCTTGTATATAAAAGGTACACAGGTAATGAAAGAAACAGACTTTTCCAGGAATGGGGAATCAGTTTGAACTCAAAACGGAGGAGGTTGCAGCTCATCCACCAATTGTGGAGTGACATTAAAGATATGGGTCACATTACAAAGAGCGCTGCCATTGAAGCAAAGCTAATTGGGTTCTCGGAACAAGGCCAAGCCCTCAAGGAGATGTTTGGTCTTAGCTTCACTCCTACCCTCTCAAGTCGAAGTTTGTTTAGCTGGAAGAATAGTATGGCATCCCTTATGTGAGCTTGTTAACTTTAGGGTATGTTTGGTATAAAGGACACAGCATGAACCCTTTTTTTTTTTTCCTGGAGACTATCTAATATCCAGTGTCATTCAATCCTCTCCACTAGACTTGCCTTAGAGGTTGAATTAGATATAGATAATTAACTACATTTTTGACTATTGATTTGATGATGTTTAGTGAATGAACTGTAATAGACTTGAAAGAGTTTTTTAATATTCTGCTCAGATTAGAAATCAATGATGGCCTCAATTCATCCCTCTGCTTTTGGGTTACTTGACATTAATGCAATGAGAAGTGCATGGTGTAAACCAAGTTACACATCCCCCTCACAACATAGGTGGGGGCCACGATAATTTTATTATCGTGGCCCCCACACTTGTGAGGGGGCTGTGTACAAGAGTGTACACCAATGGTGTACACCAAGCACTTCTCTAATGCAATCCGTTGCATCAACTGACAAGTTCTGGCCTTGCTGTTAGCTTGTTAAAATAAGGATGTATGCACACTCAATTTTTCTTTCAATCATAGTTCTTTTGGAAAATAATCAAGGAGTAGGTTTCATTTCATTTCCTGGGAACTAAACAAGTGCTCAGGTCTTCACATGTCAATGCCAAAGATTCAAGATGATACCTTCCCAATGATAAATTGATTATCAGTAGAGGTCTTAAATATGGTAAACGTAAAATAGAGATGAGAGGTTAATACAGATCTGTGAACAGAGTGAAAACAACACTACAAATGAAGGTCCTCCAAACTGCTGGCCAGTGGGAAACCAAAATGAAAAACTAGTCATGCCTCCGCAGTTGAGTCCTTTTTTAATCATTCTCCTCTATCGTAATAATAAAATTTTCAATCTCATCTCTCATTAATCAGAAAGGTAGTTCTAATATGACTGCCGTAACCAGCATAAAGACACCAATGCAACAACGAATGCATTCATAACTACTCCAGGTGCTTATGTAGTAAACAACAAACTAATCTTTGATCCACATAAATTTGAGGTTGGCAATGTAAATTCTTTTTGCCATCCTATTCTATTCATTGCTCGGATCTACTCGAAGATCCAAAGAACCTAAATGCTTAGCAACCATGACTGGCCATGTTAGTTTTGGTATATCTCTCCTCTTCTAACATGTCTACCAAGATTGTGCTTATCTTGCAAACATGAACATAAAAATAATGTTAAGCAGGTACATAAAGGTTTCAAAATTTCTGCATTTCCAGTTTTTTCAACTTTCATCCACTCTTGCCTTGAGATTTTGATTGCTAAAACTTCTCCTACTCCAAAATAATGAGATGAATTCCTAGGTATCACCAACCAATATGATCAATGACAGATCTTCCACTTATGAATTCAGCAGTCTACCTGATATGTCGCAAAGAAAATAAAGGGGCGTACCAATATCTACTCTAGCCCACCTCCTGGGGGGTTAGGGGAAACGCTCCAATAATGAGCTTTTGAGCGGAAAACACATCCCCATCAAGGAGAACAAAGAGGGTAGGGGGTGTAGGTTCGATTTGATGCTCACAAAAGATGGATATTCTGCCAAATAGGAACCCTCTCGCTAATCAAGCAACAGTCATCAATAATTTAACCGTGTGAATTCTAATTACCTATGTACACCAGGATGGTTGAAATATCCTATCAAATACTACTTCGATCTTCTTCCTACTGACTCGGTATAAGTAGACATCAAGAGGAACAATATAGAATTGTTACAACTACAAGAAAATAGTTTCAGCAATTCATTAAGTTCTTAAATAGGAACCCAATTTTTACTTTTGATTACGTAAGATCAAAAACACACATTGAAATTATGAAGAAAATTTTTCTTTTTATATATTTTTCTATGAAATTCCTTATACAATAGTGTGTGTCTTCAAGCACGTGAATCTATGATAAGTTAAGCATTCCTCAAAGGATACACTACACAAAATAAAATTATCCTAAAATCAATAGTACCGTATGAGAACTGAAATTTTATCTTGCAAACTATTGCTGACGATTTGTCTTGATAAACCTCAGGAATGTAGGAGCCACTGAATACTAGCAATTATTCTGATCTTGCAAAAGAAAAAGTTTACTGGAAAGTAGTAAAAAGGAGGGGGAGGGGTATGATGGTTCTTAAATTCATAAAATGTACATAAAATTCTCCTCATCACAAAATACGACGCAGAACCAGAGGGATTTTTATCTGAAAACTACAGACATAAGCAAAAGTCTAACAGAGTGACTGATGGTTTTGTAGAATTTCAAATGAGCTTAAAAGGAAGAGGCCAGGGGGTGGACCTGGGGACCTCAATTTTATCCTTGATGCGTTCGATTTTCTTCTCCTTCTTAGGCCTTGAATTTCCGTACGACCCCTTGAATATCTTCCCCCTTCTGGTCTTCTTATCGCCTCGCCCGCACAGGATCGGAGCACCTGGAGATGTGGATGAGGAGAGGGAGGAAAATGCCAAACGCTGCTCGGTGGCCGCCATTAACCGCCGCGCTGCCACACCGCACCACTTCATCGTTGCCATTTTCTACTATGGATGAATTGATTACTCCTCCAAACTTCAACCCTAGAATCCAGAACGGGGTTTTTGTTTAAAAAGGCCCGTCAACTATAATTATTGGTAAAATAATCTATCTCAATAGTTTTTGTTCCAATAGCCTTTGGTCTATTAAAAGTCTTAAATACCTTTCAATTGAAATGTCTAAAATATCGAATTTGAAATAAAAATTTACCAAATCCCTCAAACATGAATCCTCACTTTCGTTCTACTTTTCATACACAATTTAAAATCAACAGTAAAATGGCATACTGCCGTTTTAAACGACTGAATGCCGTTTTAACTAATTTTATGTTTGTATCAATTTATGTTTCCTCGTATCCACATAAAAATTAAAGAAAACAAGTTTTAACAATATTTTAAGTGAAATTGAGAGTCCCTGATCCAAAACGGCATGATATATTTATAAACGGTTTGGTGATATTTTAACTAACGTAGATAATTTTTCACTACATTTATAGTGAAATTGAGACCCTATAATCTAAAATGACATGTTGCCATTTTAAATGATTATGTGTCATTTTAACTAATTTCGTATCTGCTTTACTTTATTTTTACTTGTATGCACATGAAAATGAAGGAATTGAAGTTTTCATTATGTTTGGACCCGTTTATCGGCATAAAGTTTACTTGATAATAACCAACACGATTGGTCTATGAGTAAGCTGTATTAAACTTAACTACGAAATAAAATAAATAAAACAAGTATGGTATATAAACCATAGCATGTGCAACCGTTCAATATATATAACTATCTATGATATTCTAAACATTGTTTTTACTGATTTCGAAGAAATATCGAGAATCTGTGACCCAAAACGGTATGTAGTCATTTTAAACGTATGTATATAATTTTTGCTAATTTCGTGTTCGTTTTGCTCCATTATTGCTCGTTTTCACATGAAAGTGTAAGAATAAAAGTTTTAACTAGATTTAGACGTCAAACTCCACAAAAAATTCAAACTATAGTGAGTCACATCATACGTCCGATTGGAGATTACACTACACTTGACAACCAAGGAAAATGTATACAAAACATAGCATGTGCAATCGTTCAATATGTACAACTTATCTATGATGTTCCAAACATTGTTTTTACTAGTTTCGAAGAAAAATCGAGAGCCCGTGACCTAAAATGGCATGTAGTCATTTTAAACGTATGTATATCATTTTCGCTAATTTTTTGTTCGTTTCACTTCATTCTCGCTCGTTTTCACATGAAAGTGTAAGAACGAAAGTTTTAACTAGATTTAAACGTCACAATCCACTCAAAGTTCAAACTATAGCGAGTCACATCATACGTCCGATTGAAAATTATACTACACTTGACCACCAAGAAAAATATAACAAGTATGGTATACAAAACGTAACACATGCAATCGTTCAATTTGTACAACTTATCTATGATATTTGAAATATTGTTTTTTACTAGTTATAAGAAAAAATCAAGAACATATGACCCAAAATGACATACAATCATTTTAAACGTATGCATATCATTTTTGCTAATTTTGTGTTCGTTTCGCTTTGTTCTCGCTCGTATCCACATGAAAGTGTAAGAATGAAAGTTTTAACTAGATTTCAACATCATAGTCCACACAAAGTTCAAACTATAGCGAGTCACTCTATAATTTGGTTGGAAACTATACTAAACTACACTTCACTTGACAATAGAGAAAAATGTAAGTGGCAAGTTTGATAGTCAAAACATAGCACGTGTAGTTGTTCAATGTGTACAAGACATGTGTGATGTTTCAAACACGATTTTACTAGTTTCGGAGTGAAATCGATACCTCTTGACCCAAAATGGTATATGCCCGTTTTAAACGTACCAAATACGTTTCTATTCATTTCGTGCTCGTTTCGGTTTATTTACGTCCGTAACCACTTGAAAATTTATGGATAAAAGTTTTAACTACATTTTGATGTTACGGCCAACACATTTGTCCAAACTATAGCGAGTTGCTCTATAATTCGGTTGGAAATTACACTACGCTTAACTTGTTTTAACTAGAATGAAATATTGTTTTTTACTAGTTTCGAAGAAAAAATCGAGAACCCGTGACCTAAAACGACATGCAATCATTTTAAATGTATGCATATCATTTTTGCTAATTTCGTGTTCGTTTCGCTTTATTCTCGCTCGTGTCCACTTAAAAGTGTAAGAATGAAAGTCTTAACTAGATTTCAATATCACAATCCACACAAAGTTCAAACTATAGCGAATTACTCTATAATTCGGTTGGAAACTACACAACACTTCACTTGGCAATAAGAAAAACGTAAGTGACAAGTTTGATAGTCAAAACATAGCACGTATAGTTGTTCAATGTGTACAAGACATGTATGAGTTTGAAACACGATTTTATTAGTTTCGGAGTGAAATCGATACATCGTGACCTAAAAAGGCATCTGGTCATTTTAAACGTACCAATGACGTTTCTATTCATTTCGTGCTCGTTTTGATTTATTCATGCCCGTAACCACTTGAAAGTTTGTGGATGAGAGTTTTAACTACATTTCGACGTTACGGTCGACACATTTGTCAAAACTATAGCGAGTTGCTATATAATTCGGTTGGAAACTACACTACAGTACTACACTTCACTTGACAATAGAGAAAAACGTAAGTGACAAATGTGATAGTCAAAACATAGCACGTGTAGTCGTTCAATGTGTACAAGACATGTATGGTATTTCAAACACTGTTTTACTAGTTTCGGAGTGAAATCGATACCTCCTTACCCAAAACGGTATCTAATCATTTTAAAGGGAGGGTTGCCGTTTAGGGTTTAGATTTCAGGGTTTAGGGTTTGCAAAACAAAAAATATATAATTGTTCGACATGCCTTTTTAAACGACTAAGTGTCATTTTAACAAATTTTGTATTCATTTCGCTTTAAGTTCCCTCGTATCCATATGAGAATTATTGAAAAATATGTTTTAACTACATCTGGAGTGAAATTTACAGTTCGTAACCGAAATGGCATGCCATCGTTATAAATGATTTGATAACGTTTTAACTAATTTTATATTTGTTTCACTCTATATTCTCTCGTACCCACATGAAAATGAAAGTAGAAAAAATTTCATTACATTTAGAGTAAATCGATAAGTAACATTAAACATCCAAGATCGACAAAAAAAAGTTCACCCGATAGTGATCAACAACATTTTCCATGAATAAACTATACTAGTCTTCACTATGAATGAAGGTAAGTATCTTAAATTCTATTATACTTCGATTATAGATGAGATACTCAAAAAATTAGTTTGTTTAACTTATAAAAATCTTTTAAGATGTTCAAAAATATGATCGAATGGTTTTAAAGTGAAATCGAGACACTGTGACCCAAAATGACATGTTGACATTTTAAATGGCTAGTTGTTATTTCAACTAGTTTCGTGTTCATTTCACTTTATATTCACTTATATTTAGTGGTGGCAAATGAGCCGAGCGGCTCGTCGGCTCGCCCTCTCGGCTCGTACTGTTCACGCCCACGAGCCACTCGGGCTCGTAAAAAAACGAGCCCGAGAACGAGCCGAGCGGGCTCATGGGCTAGACGAGCCGCTGTTCACGAGTGGCTCGGCGAGCGGCTCGCCGAGCCGCTCGTGAGACGAGCCCACCCAAGTAATAATAATAAATAAAAAAATTAATTAATTAATTAAATTGTGACCAGAACGGTCACTGAACCAGTGACCGTTCTGGTCACAAGTACATAATCGTCATTTCTATATTTCTACATTCTATTTCAACAATTCACAAATGGATCCACGAGCATTTGTTGAAAACTTGTTTGGTATGGAAGGTGAAACACCTGCCCAAAATCAATTTGGGAATGAATTTGCCGGTCTCAACCAACTACCAATTTCAGAAGACATTGACGATTTCGACGTTCGTGAAGGCGATGCCGATCCGATTGATTTGGATGACGTTGATGTTGATCCCAGTGTTCCTATTGATTTGGAATAAGATGAAGAACCTGCACTAAATATTCCCGATGCAAGAGGGAAGAGAAAGGGGAAGAAGCAGGCAAAATGTTGGGACCATTTCAAATTGGTTAACACTGGTCGTGTGATCAATGGAGTTCCAGAAAATAAAGCAGTATGTAAATACTGTCAACAACGACTGGCATGGCAAAAAAAAATTGGAACCACTCACCTCAACCGTCATTACAAAGCATGTGCGGCCAAACATGGGCTTCTTGAACGTAGACAAACGCAACTACAGTTTGGTACTAGTAGAGACGGTGCTACTACTTCGCCACTTTCTACGTGGATGTATTCGGAGGAGGAAGCACGAAAGGGAATGGTGAGGTTCGTTGCCGCGGCGGAGCTGCCATTAGCAATAGTGGACAACGAACATTTCGTAAACTACGTCAAACAATATCTTCAACCAAGGTACGTTGTGGTAAGTCGAAATACTCTTCGTTCTAATACAATTGAATATTTTCTTAATACAAAACGATTATTGATTGGGGATTTAGAAAAATACGGGGGTGTCATATCTTTAACTTCGGATTTATGGGAAGGGATTAATAAGAGAGGTTATATAGCTGCAACTGCACACTATATAGACCCACTTTGGGTTATGCATAAAAAAATTATTGCTTTCAAAATAGTTGAGTATCCTCATAATGCTAACACTATATTTAATGCAATTATGTTAATAATTAAAGAATATAAATGCGAGAGTAAAATTCGTTCTTTTACTTTTGACAATGCTTCTGTAAATAAAGTAGTTATCGATAAATTGTATAGAGTACTTCAACCCGATTTTGGTGGTTATTTATTCCATATTCGATGTGTGTGCCATATTTTTAATTTAATTGTACAAGACGGTTTAAAACATGTGAAGGACGAAATTAGTCGAATTAGGAATGCACTTACGTATATCACGATTACACCTAGTAGAAAACAAGCATTTGAAGAATTTTGTGAACAAGCTGGGAACTCTAATACAAAAACTTTTATTACTGACGTAGGTCATAGGTGGAATTCAACTTACTTATTATTAAAATCATGTGAAGGTTTTGAACCGTTTATCACTGAATTTTATAACAATAGGCATATTAGAGACGACGACGATGATATCTTAAATGAATCAGATTGGAATACGGTTTTTAAAATTAAGAAAATTTTGGAAAGTTTTTATACGTCTACGAATATATTGTCTGGTGTTTATTATCCAACTAGTTGCATGGTTCTTGAACGTCTTTATATAACTGTTAGGGCTTTTAATAGATATCAAAATGACCCTGATTTTCATGCTGTTATATATGCTATGGAATTAAAATTTAGAAAATATTGGGAAGAATTACCTATGTTATTTACTTTAGCATGCGTCATGGACCCCCGATACAATTTATCGGGTACTAAATTTATAATTGACCAAATTTCAAATGCTTTAACTTTTAATATGCCTATTACTTATAGGAATTTGGAACAAACGTTAACTGAAATGTATGAATTATATGCTTCAAGAATAGGTACACAAGTTACTCGTGTACCTACTCCTCCTCCCACTAATATAAATGATGACGACGCTGAAGTAATTAATTTATTAGAAAACATAGACTCAATTAGATATGATTCAACTGCATATGCATATGGTTCCTCTAGTAGTAGTAGTATGTCTTCCACTGCATGTACTCAAACTTCGAGTAGCAGTCCAAATGCGTTGCCATCTGAATTAATTGATTACTTTCGTTATACTATGCCTAGTAACAAATCAGTTAAGAAAAGTTCAAGATGTAATCGAATTCTGGCGAAATAATGAACGTCGATGGCCAATTGTTTCTGCAATTGCAAAAGATCTACTAACACCTCCGGTTAGCACTGTAGCTTCGGAGTCTGCTTTTAGTGCAGGAAAGAGGGTTCTCTCTGAAATTCGAAGTCGACTAAAAGAAGATATTTTGGAAGCGTTAATGTGCGTGAAGGATTGGGAAGACGCTAATTATCGAATTCAACATAAATATGCCGAAATTGCATGTAATCAAGTAAGTGATATTTAATTTCAATACATTCATTACAAAATTTTATTTTCATACATTTATAATTTTTTTAAAAAAATTGTACACGTAAAAAGTTTTTCGTGTACAATTTTAACTCCGCCTACACGAAATTGAAGTAGCCGGTCCCAAACCCGGATAAAGGAGGAGGGTTTATCTTTTTTTTTTTTTTTTTAAATAAATGTATATTTACTATTTTAAAAATTATAAATGTTTTGACGAGTCCCGATAAATGTTTTGGAAAATATATATTTAAAAAAAATAGAAAAAATAGACTTGTAGTAGTAGCGTTATTTATTTATATATAAAAAAAAAAAAAGGGCGAGCCGAGCTTAAGCTCGGCTCGCCGAGCCGCCCGCTTTGGGCGAGCTCGGGCGCGAGCCGAGCTCGCCCAAACGGCAACGAGCCGAGCTCGCGCTCGGCTCGTTGCCGACGAGCCACGAGCTCGGCTCGTGCGAACACGAGCCGAGCTCGTTCGTCAATGGGCCGAGCCGGCTCGGCTCGGCCCATTGCCACCACTACTTATATTTATATAAAAGTTAAACGAATTCAAGTTTTTGCCATATTTGAACAAGAAGTTAGATAAAAAGTTCATCCGATAGTGACCAACACTATGAAAATGCACTACACTTGACAATAAAGAAAGCATAAGTAGCAAGTATGGTATCCAAAACATAGCACGTGTAGTCATTCAATGTGTACGAGTTATATATGATGTTTCAAACACAATTTTACTAGTTTCGGAATGAAATCGATACCCTGTGACCCAAAACAGCATCTGATCGTTTTAAATGTATAGATGACTGTTTACTCATTTAATATTTGTTTCGGTTCACTAACGCCCGTATCCACATGAAAGTTTATGGATGAAAGTTTTAACTATATTTCGACGTTACGGTTGACACATTTGTTCAAACTATAGTAAATCACTCCATAATCCAATAGTAAACTACACTACGTTTGACAATTAAGAAAAACGTAAGTAGCAGGTGTGGTATCCAATACACAGCAAGTGTAGTCGTTTAATGTGTATGAGTCATGTATGAAGTTTCAAACACAATTTTACTAGTTTCGAAGTGAAATCGATACCCCGTGACCCCAAACGGCATCCAATCATTTTAAACGGAGGGTTGCCGTTTAGGGTTTAGGTTTTAGGGTATTGAGGTTAGATTTTAGGGTATAGGACAAAAGAGAAAACATGTAATTATTCAACACGCCCTTTGAAACGACTAAGTACCGTTTTAACAAATTTTGTATTCGTTTCACTTTATATTCTCTCGTATCCACATAAGATACTCTATAAATTAGTTAATGCAATATGTTGTGACCTTGTGACCCAAAACGACATGTTGTCGTTTTAAACGCATAGATGACGTTTCTATGAATTTAGTGTTCAGTTCAGCTGATTGCTGTTTTAGATACCTAAAAATTTTCGGGGGTGCTGCCCCCGAACCCCCGTAAACCCGAACCCCTTCACCTCTACCTCTAGGCCCCCTTACTTTCATGATCTAACTCCACCCCTGATCACAGGACCTTGATTTTACTCCCAAAAAAATCAATCAAATCTTGAACCATCTGAAAGACTTATACAAGTTAAACGAGCTAATTTGTTGAGTATTTTATCCTATAATTGGAATATATGGAATTTGGGTTACTTGCCTTTGTTCGTAGTAAGTATATGTAGTTTACTCACAGAACAACGGTGTTGGTCATTATCGCATGAAATTTGTATAGACATTGATGTCCAAATGTAATGAAACTTGCTTTTGTTTGTGCAAACGAGTGCAAATAAAGTGAAACAGATATGAAATTAGTTGAAATGACAGCAAAACATTTAAAACGGCAGCTTGACATTTTGGGTTACGAGGTCTCGATGTCACTCTAAATATCGTGAAAACTTTTTTACGCTTATTTTTATGTAGGTACGAGACAATATAAAGTGAAACGAATGCTAGATTAGTTAAAACGTCATCGAACCGTTTGTAACGACAACATGTCGTTTTGGGTCACGAATTTTCAATTTCGCTCAAAAAATTGTTAAAACTTGTTTTCATTAATTTTTTTGTGGATATGAGGAAACATAAATTGATACAAACATAAAATCAGTTAAAACGGCATTCAGTCGTTTAAAACGGCAGTATGTCATTTTACTGTTGGTTTTAAATTGTGTATGAAAGTAGAAGAATTCACTGTGATGTAATATGGGTAATTTAGGTAATCTATTAATTTTGAATTAAAATATTTATTTTAAATCATTAATTGTGGTCAAAGGCTAAAATCCCAAACTATATTATCAAATAGACCATTTGCCCCAATTACCACAATCGAGAATAAGGATTAAGGCGAGCTCGGTAGAGCGTTATTTGCTAGTAAGGGCTTTCAGGAGGGGAGGGCCTCTATTTTCATGCTATTACTTTTTTTACCCTTAAAGTTGGGCTTTATTACTTTGTACCCCTTAAAAAAAATTAAGTCAAAAGTGATTTTA
Source organism: Fraxinus americana (assembly GCA_035079005.1). Taxonomy (NCBI): domain Eukaryota; kingdom Viridiplantae; phylum Streptophyta; class Magnoliopsida; order Lamiales; family Oleaceae; genus Fraxinus; species Fraxinus americana. Next base: position 10,080,036 of record CM068714.1, read on the forward strand.
AACAAACTCTGATTTTCTAAATAACTATACAATCGGGGCGGATGGACGAGCCTACCTCGCTCCCGTTCCGGTGGAACACCATGGGATTGGGATTTTTGGTTCAAATTGCCATTTTTAGTATGATTACGAGTCTTCAATCTATAAAAGTGATATTTTATATTCTCAACATATTTAAATTTAGGAAGTATGCACCTGCAATAGGCATCACAGTAGCCTCAAGCCCTACAGCCTAAACAAAATTTAAGTTTAATAAGACATTTTTCTTATTTCTATATTCTTTTATTATTTATAAGATTTTAATAATGATTCAATTTATTTAATTTAGGTTAAAAAAATGAAAGAAAATAAAAATAAAAACGTACCCTTCGAAGCTAAGCTCACACAGTCATCTTTTCATGCCTAGGGAGCCTTCTGATGCTTAAGCCCACAATATAAGAATATCAAAATAAGATTGATCGTCGTTTTCACACCTTTTTCATAAACAATTGCGCTACATGTACACAATGATGACTTACATAATGGTTCACCAACAAATGATACGACGAAATTTAACCCCTATTTGGCCTCCATTATTCCACGTATAATAATAAGAATAATAATTTTTTGGAAAAATACATGATTAAAAAATAAGGGAATTTTTTTAGGTTTACATGTAATATCATTTTATTGAAAAATATATTTGATAAAAAGAGATAGAAAATGAATTTTAATTTAATAGGAGCCAAAACAAGAGTTTAATTGGACCAAAATCTCATTTATCAAATAATTTCCTCATTTGCATTATGACAAACGTGTTCGGTAGAGATTAAAATCAAATTAAAATTAAAAAACTAGCCATTATTGTTGACTCTTATTAGACGAGTGAGATTCAATAACGACTATATTTTCAATTTTAATTTTATTTTAATCTTTACCAAACAAACAGTTAATCAATATGTAAAATATTATGTAAATAGTTATATACAAACATTACATATTCCCAGTCTTTTACAACAGTGCTAGCGAGAAGTAGAGAAATTAATCTGCACCGACCAATAAAAATGCCTACTTTGGTCAAAAGGATAAGCAAAATGAGCTAAAGATGCAACACCATCCATTCTGGAAAGCATGCGAGTAGAAGACTGGGCACTTTAAGAGTTAAGCATATAATTTCTTCATATTTGGAACAAGAACCAACCGTTGACACCTTTTAATCACACAGTGTCCCACTTAAATGCAATTCCTGTAGTTCCGACCCATAGATTAATATATGCATAATATAAAAGGCTTCCATTAATACACCATCAACCCTTCAATGAGTATTTCTTTCCGGAGAATGGCTGAAACTTCGGCTCTTCTTTCTTCGAAGGCTCCGGCTTCGTCTCTTTTGGAGTGTCCTACAACAGATAAAGAATAGGTTTGAGATAAAGAGGCAACAACGGCTGTTACAGGCACGGCCCAGCCCTAGGGACGGGCATGAGCTGGCTAGCCCGTTCACACCACTATATTGATATTGGAAAGTACGACTTGAGAGAGAGAGAGAGAGAGGGAGGAACCTTCTGAGCTTCTCGAGTCGGATTTGTATTTGAGCCAAATACAAGCTTTCCCTGAGATTGACGGTTAATGCTTTGCGAACTGGAAGTGGAAGATTGCCCGACTCCATTGGAAGCATCCGATGTCCTGTCTTTCGATCCTGATGATGAAATTGGCGGGGGCGAGTTCTTCAGAGGTTTTCCATCCAAGCGTCTGGAAACACCAGTAAAGGCATTGAATTTTGGTTCTTCGGCAGGAGGCTCCTGACCTGCACAAACACCCAAAATTGGGAAATAAATTTTAAGTTTGATAGTCAGCAAGTGGCCTTTACATGCTTTGACTCCAAATTTAAATTGCACCCAGCAACAGCTTAATCCATGACCCGGATTTACGGAATGAGAAAATCTATGGTGCATAGGAAACAATCTATGGTAACATTGAAAATGACAAAGATATAATAAAGAAAAAGGTATTAGAAATAAAATGCAAAGTGATAAATAAGAAATGCAGCACCTTCTGGCAGTGCTTTGCCTGTCGGAATTGACACGACATGTTTTTCAGACTCCTTGTAATCAAGAGGAGGAGCAAAGTCCACTTCACAATCAGTTTCTATAATACTTATTGCATTTGAAGGCTTCGACTGTATGATGTCTATGTAGTACTTTTTATTATTGTAAGCCACCATAATACTATCCCCCGTGGTCAAGCAAGAAAAGTTCCTCAATGTAGTCTCCAAGCTGCATTATAAATTCAAACTATTAAAAAATCGAGCTTGGATGTGTATTTTGCCCACAATGATAAAGAAAGCACTCGTTCAATTCTTAATTCATCCATGATACTTTTGCATATATCTGTTAAGACAGTAAATTTGGTGAAACAGAAAATGGCAGGAGGCTCCATAGTTAAATCAACATGATTCACTTCTGCATACAAACAACAATAAGGTAGGTGGTATGTTTGCATCCACTGTCCTAATTAGTTTCTGTAGGACCTTCCATCTTATAAGCAAAAACCTAGACTTTAAGTTAAGAAACGCAAGATAAAATATTCATTCATAATACAGCATGGTAACTCCCGAGTAATTTACTCAGGGTTTCGAGTGAAATGCAAGTTGTTGGGAAAAAAAATATATATTTCAAATTAACAAAGGGTTTGTACAAGCCCCATTTTTGTGAGAAATGAGTTTGTAACGGTGATTTTTTGGAGAATGTGTGCATTAAAAAGTAGTGAAAAATTTTGGGTTTATGTGTAAAATTATTTTATTGGGAGTATGTGTAGTTGAAAATAGGGCTGGGCAAAATGTCCAAACCGAACCGAACCGAACCGAATGGGTTTTCCTAATTAAAAACTCGAACGGGTATCTGAATCGAGAACAGATGGGTTTGGTTCAAGTTGATATATATATTAATCTTTGTTAGGGACCAATTTGTAGTCTTTGTTAATTGTTAGGGACTATTGTGCAATTTCCCTTTTTCCTTTCTTTTCTTTTATCCTCTATATACTTGTAATATTCAAAATTAATCAAGGTAGTTTTTACCTCCAAAATCCGACTTGGTATCAGAGTTCACGGTAACCTAGGTGAGTCGCGACTTCTTCCCGGCGACGGTGACGGCGACGGCGCTCCTGCGTCTGTGCGAACCCTAGGCGACGGTTCGTTCCCCGTCCTTTTCCCGTTTTTTTTCCGGTTACCTACACTCTCCGGCGCCTGCACCTTCGCGACTCGCGACTGCACCTTCCCAGTTCCGGCGCCTCTGCTTCTGTGTTTGGGTTTCTCGAGGAGTTGAGGAGCAGAACGTGAAGGCTAAGGAGAGGAGCAATGACCTTATGCATTTTTTCAGTGTTAGTCTTGACTGACTGTATTAGAGAGCTCTCTTAAAGAATCAGTTTGTTGATTTTCTTACTATCAGCTTTAGTTTTGTGTATGGTGATATGATGGTTGGGGCTATCTGATAATTGTTTTTTTGTGGAGGCCTTGAATTTCTTGTTGAGGCAGGGTTATAGTTTCTGATTGATCTTGTGCCTGTGTTCATTGGGTTAGGATTTTATCACGATGCCGTTGTTCATTGGTTGAAGATTGAATTTGAAATTGTTTGCATTTGGTGGTCCGAGCTCTGCAATTTATAGATTGCTTGAAAGAATGGCTTCCACGTTGCATGTTCATTTCTGGGGAAGGTACCTTTGAAGTCGATTCTGTCTCCATCGCATCGGATTGTTGGGTTATAGATTCTAGAGCTACCGATCATTTTACCCGCAATTCCTCCACATTTGATTCCTTAACAACTCCACCTGCTTCATGCTGTTCATAATGGGACCCTGTTATCGGCCGGAACGTGCCTCATTTTCACCCATTTTCTCCCTCTCATCCGTTTTACTTGCACCCACTTTTTCCACTAATCTCTTATCTATTAGTAAAATTACAAAGCATCTTGATTGTTCTGTCATCTTCTCACCTACTAATTGTGTATTTCAGGACAATCGAACGAAGATGACGATTGGCACTGGTAGAGAGAGAGGAGGGTTGTATTTTTTAGAGGGAACAAGGCGGTTGCAAACTGAGGATACACATGGTCTCCAAGTTGTTAGTAAATCCTCTCCAAAAGATAGGATTCTTTTATGGCATTGTCGGTTAGGTCACCCTTCATTTACTTACTTAGAACACTTGTTTCCAAATCTATTTAAAAAATTCCTAATTCTAGTATGCGGTGTGAACAATGCATTTTTGCCAAAAATCATCGTGTCCCTTTCAAAGTCAGTTTTCATAAAAGTTCTGTTCCTTTTTCTTGTGTTCATACTGATGTTTGGGGGCCTTTCTCTACTCCATCTGCTACTGGTCATAAATATTTTGTCTCTTTCATCGATGATTGTACCAGAGTTTGTTGGATATATTTGTTGAAATTTAAGGGTGAAGTCGTCCATGTTATTCCAAAATTCTTTAAAATGATTGAGATACAATTTCATACACGGGTTTAAATTATTCATTCTGACAATGGTCGTGAGTTTGTAAACCAAACCCTTGAAAACTTCTTCTCAACTCACGGCATTCTCCATCAGACCACTTGTGCTTACACTCCTCAACAAAATGGAATCGCGGAGCGGAAAAATCGACACATTCTTGAAGTAGCCCGGGTTTTATGTTTCACTATGCATGTTCCAAAGCGGTTTTTGAGGCGGTGATTACCGTGTTTCACGATAAATCGCATGCCCGTTCGCATTATTGACTTTCAAACTCCTTTAAAAATGTTGTCCAAATTTCATTCTATTCCCTCTGCTTTAAATCTCTGCCCCAAGATTTTTGGTTGTGTGTGTTATGTCCACGTGCATTCTCATCTCAGAGATAAATTTGATCCTCGTGCCCTGAAATGTGTCTTCCTTGGCTACTCAAGCTCCAAGAAGGGCTATAAATGCTTTCATCCCCCTACGGGAAAATACTATGTTTCTATGGATGTAGAATTTTGTGAATCAGAATCTTTTTTCTCTGATGACGTGTCTTTAGTTCCTCTTTAGGGGGAGATTAGTAGTAAGGAAGAGGAACGAATGTGGTTAGATGAAAAAAAAAGTGTGGATTTCTGGAAAGGAGGGAGAATCCCAAGCTGAATCCCAAATTGAATATCGAGCTGATGATGATAGATCACCTCGCCTGTTCCAAAAGTGTTATACAAGGAGAAACTCAAACAATGTTGGCACTCCTGTATTAGCCACTTCAGACCCTGATAACCCTCTGATTGATTCTACAGTGTCATCTGATTCTTCGGAGATTGAAAATGAGGTACCTACTCTGCTTACCCCCTCTACTCCTATCCCTGTTTCTAATTCTAATCCTACATCTTTAGATATTGTTGATACTCAGGATAGGAGATATCCTCTTCGAGTTCATAATAAGCTTGATAGGTTTGGTTTTTCGAAATCTTCTTCCAATGCTATCTTTCTCATCTCTGATTATATCTCATACCATCGTTTATCTAAGACTAACTTGACGTTTGCCCTCCAATTATCTTCTGTGTCTATCCCTAATCACTTTCAGGAAGCTCTAGATCAACCTAAATGGAAATCCGCTATGGTAGAAGAAATGAATGCTCTCCAAAAGAACTCTACTTGGGAGATGGTCTTATTACCACCAGGGAAAAAGACCGTGGGATGCAAGTGGGTGTACTCATTAAAATACAAGTCGATGATGGAGCTGTGGATAGGTATAAAGCTAGATTGGTTGCCAAGGTACTGCCTGACTTATGGGATTGACTACCAGAAACTTTTGCTCAGTTGCTAAGATGAATACCGTTAGAGTCATCCTATCTTTAGCGATCAATCTTGATTGGCCGTTGAGGCAATTTGATGTTAAAATGCATTCCTTCACGGTGATTTGACAGAGGAAGTGTATATGGATCCTCCGGTTTCACTCCCTCCGAGGGTAATGTGTAAGTTGAAGAAAGCCTCATGTAGGCTAAAACAATCACCACGGGCATGGTTTGGAAGATTGAGTTATTCAATGAAAGAGTATGGCTTTAAATGGGCACTCGTGATTATACTCTATTTTATAAGAGAGAAGGTTGTGATATTACTATGCTCGTTGTGTATGTGATGACATGATTGTTGCGGTAGTAATCCGATTGAGATTGAGAAACTTCGAAGCCATTTGACAAAGGAGTTCGAAATGAAGGACTTGGGTACTTTGAAGTACTTTTGGGCATTGAGGTATCACGTTCTCGCAAGGACTTATCTTATCCCAACGCAAGTATGTCCTTGATCTTCTAGCGTAAACCTGGTATGTGACATGTCCACGCGTGACACACCTATTGAGGTAAATCATGGTCTATCTATTTATCCGGATCAAATTCCCACAAACAAAGAGAGATACCGTAGATTGGTTGGGAAGTTGATTTATCTAACCCACACGAGACTCGATTTGTCATATGCGATTAGCGTTGCGAGTCAATTCATGCATAATCCCGATGAAAGCGACATATGAGTGCGATTAATCGGATATTGGCATATTTGAAGTCCTCTCCAGGCAAGGGCATTCTATACTCAAAAATGGGGCATTTAGATATTACGGGTTATCTGAGATTCTCGATTTTGCTTTGGATCGAGATTGAATGAAAAATCTACATCGGGATATGTATCATTTGTTGGAGGCAATCTTGTGACTTGGAGGAGTAAGAAAGAATGTGGTCTCACTATCCAAAGGCCGAGGCGTAATATCGAGCATTACATCATGCAACTACCGAGCACATGGTTAAAACTTCTTCTTAGTGAACTTGGGTTTGGACCCAGGACAGCTCCCTATGTTACTTTTCTGTGACAACACTGCTGTTATTAAAATTGCAAACAACCCTGTGCAACATGATAGAACAAAACATGTTGAACTTGATAGGAACTACATCAAAGATAATCTCGACTCCAGAAATATAGAGGTTCCATACATCAAGAGGGCGGAACAACTAGCTGATATAATGACACATGGAGTTGCTAGTGGTCCATTCTATACAATCACATCCAAGTTGGGCATGCGAGATATCTATGCACCAACTTGAGGGGGAGAGTTGATATATATATTAATCTTTGTTAGGGACCAATTTGTAGTCTTTGTTAATTGTTAGGGACTATTGTGCAATTTCCCTTTTTCCTTTCTTTTCTTTTATCCTCTATATACTTGTAATATTCAAAATTAATCAAGGTAGTTTTTACCTCCAAAATCCGACTGTTCAATTCTCAGTTCTAGATCAAGAACTGAATAACCGAATAAGAACCGATTTTTTTTTTTATAAATCAATTTATTTTATTTTTTTCTAAACAAATTAACAATTTTTTGTTTTAACTAGTTGACCTACATATATTCTTTAACCAGTTTAATTTTGGGCTGGTTTATAGTTTGGCTTTTGTAGAGTTTCTTAATAGCTAGTATGTTAAGTCAAGTAACTGATGATTACATTACATATTTGGTAAGTATTATCAATACTTTAAAATATTACGTTTATTTGTAAAAGTTAAGATTGAACTTAGTATTTATATCTACTTTTTGTTATTAGTGTTAGTATCTACTTTCATGTATATTTATGTAGTGTTATTCTAAATGTTAAAAAAATTAATTATAGTACGGAACCGAACCTAACCCGAACGGTTCCAGAATTATATTTGGAACTGACGGTTCCATTTGCTAAATACCCGAAAATTTCTAAAACCGAACCGAACCGACCCGCGCCCACCCCTAATTGAAAATGAATTTGAGAAAAAAAAAATGAGTTTTTATAGAATTGGACTCGAACATGGGCAAAATCTACACGGCTGCCAGTTTTTAGTATGTTTTAAGTGAATGTGCTGAAATATAATAAAAATGACCAAAGCAAATGTCATGGCACAGAGTTATTGAGTTAAGGAAATTAATACTACAAATAATTCAAAACACTCACATAGCTTTTGGGTTTGAAATATCCAAGAAGTCCTTAGTGTGTGGTTGCAACTTAACATATGTACCCTTAGGAAGTGTCACATTTTTCATCCGCACAAAATCTCCTTCTTGTAACAACAAATTCTCCATCATCTACGAGAATAGGTAAAAAGTACGTTCATATTAGCTGAATTGACCAAAACCATAAAACAATACAATCACTTACCCAGTAAGGCATATATATCAAGCCTTCTTCTGCAATGAACTCCAGAACCCCACAATGGGAAACCCGCTCTGCAGCAGCATTTTGAAGCTCAAACAACATTGGGTAATCAATATGCAGAGATGCTGTATAATTGAGGTTAATTATGATCCAAGTTAAGGAAAAATCATAAGCAAAGCACAAGGATTGGGAATGGAGAGAACAATAAATACATAAAGAACAGATTATATAAAATAGCATAAAGAAGGAGAAACTAACCAAGTCGGTCAAGAGCTGATGGTGGCATTATAACTGAAACAACATAACGCAAGGGAAAAGTGAGATTATATATAGTCGATGAAATATCTAAATAGACTGCCTAAATTTGAAGGATATAGAATTCTTACCTTTGTCACCATTTTCTATCTGTGCCTGAAGACGCAAGAGAGAAGAAATCAGAATTACACCAAAAATTATAAAACTGAATATCTCAAGCTGTAAGTTTCTCAAAAAGCATGGTCATCACAAATCTATGTTTTAGTTTCAATCTTGTGTAGGGAAATTGACCTAAAAGACAAACTTCAACGCTAGCAGCCCACGAAAAGTGAAAAAAAATTTAAAAAAAAATAATCATTAAGCCCTTGTTTGAGCCTCATTTTTTGAGAAAAATGGGTTTGAAAATAGTCATTTTGGACAATATGTGGTTACAAAGTAAGGAAAAGTTTTGGATTTACGTGTAAAATTATTTTATGGGAGAATGTATGGTTGAAAATTAGTTTTGAGAAAAATGAATTTTGATAAAAATGGGTCTCAAGCAGGGGCTAAGTTTGGCAAAGAAATTGAAGTTTAAAAATTAATTATATTTATGAAAAGGTAGTAATATAATGAGGTGCACTAGTGAATTTGAATAAAACAAAATGCAGGAAATTACTACCACAAATTAGAAGTACTTAAAATGAATAAAAGTTGCTGAAAGCCTTCCAACCTTGTCTATAAAAGATGCTGGGTAACATCTGTATGTTTGCTCAAATGATGTGCCATGATATCCATATCCATCAAAAAACTACAATGCAAAAATTCATCATATTAGCAGGAAGATCAATGTAAAAAATCAATGAAAGTAACAACACATCTACAAAGGCTTTCGTGAAAAGCACAACTTTTGTAGATAATAAAGTTGTCACTCTTGTAATCAATAGGTTTGGGACATGAAAATGTTATTAAATATTTGATATACCAATTGTAAAACTGTGTAATACTTAATTAAACAGAAGGATATCTATGTACGGTACATATTGAAATTTACAGCCAATTAACCTATAATTTAAGTCATAAACATAAAACATACTTGTAGTTCAAAGAAGTAAAAAAACTAGGCATTTGATAGGACATATCGATTTGCTCTTCAAAATATACACTTAAAAAATGTAACCCAAAACAAAGAAACTTGAACATGTAAAGGTTGTGCCTCTTAGCTTATTTCTACCTTAAGTTTCCTTCAAATTCTCCAAAAAACAAAAAGTAAATTTCCAGATATCTTCCTCTACCAGACTAACACAATACTAACTTTGCTGCTACCCATAAATCTTTGGGGTGTAACCTTAGTAGATAGGTAACCATCATCAGCTAACTTTAGCATTATCTTCATCATACAGATATATTATCCCAAGACAAAAGTTGATCTGAACCCTTTTGGTTTTCTAAAATCTTCCCAAATTCTTATTTGCATATTTTATCAACCCATGGAAGTAGCTCGTAAATAAAAGGAGGATTAAGAGCTCTATATAATTGATCATTACATTAATCCCATCTTCAAAGTCATAAAGTATCCAAACTTTTGCTTGGGTGATAGAAACTAGGACAATATTTACAAGGAACGAGGCGAGAGAGAGCTTGCAGAAAGAACAAATAGCAGGTAGCGTTCAGCACTTAAAGAAAGATGATAGTTTTTGGGACTGACGTGTAGTTAAACATGCTTTTATTAGGCCTCTGTTAGCCATTAAAAAGAGGTTTTTGGGGTAAATAAGTTTTGAAATATTGATTTTTTGGAAAATGTGTAGTTTAAAAGGTGGAAAAAATTTTGAATTTACGTGCAAAATATTTTATTGTGTAAATGTGTGGTTGAAAATGAGCTTGCGGAAAAAAAAGAGAGTTTTGAAAAAATGGATGACAAACAGGGGGCTAAGTAATGAACAAATGTAATGAATATTAAACCTACACAGACAAATGTACTCATACGTGTAGTGTATTTTACAAAATCCCTTGAATAATAAATGTACTGGAAAGTAGTTCTTTCAGGAAAAAGGTACTAATATTGAATATAAAAGCTGTTGACAAATTCAGTTCAATGAGATATTGGCAAAGTTCATAAATATAAACAACAAAACAGAAGCCACAAATTGTACCTCCAGCCATAGCAATCATATTCGATAGCCCCTCTACATACTGAAAATATGAAATTACGATAATTTGGCTAGTCTATTCTAAACTTAGCACCAGTTTGGACTCCATTTTTTCAAAAATGCATTTTTCAAAACTCACTTTTAATCCTACATTATCACATAAAATAATATTCCATGTAAATTCAAAACTTTTCTTTATTTTTTAACTATACATTCTTCAAAAACTCACTATTCCAACACATATTTGCCCTAAAATCTCATTTTAATGCAGCCCAAACAGTGGCTTAATATCTAAACATTGGTGGAAAAAACACCTTACAAACTAGAAACCCTCTTTTGTCTTTGTATTTGATTTAAAGTGTGACTCATAAAAAGGAGTTGATAGGCTTTTAGCGGGTAGTTATCCTAATAATGGGCCTTTTTTAAGTTAACGACAAGCGTTTTTAAAATGTAGGCCCATTTGAGCCACCTTATTATTTCATTAAAATAAAAAATATGACCGTTATCCATCACATCAACATTTAAATTCAACTTTTTTATCTCTTGTGTGGGCCCCAATAACGGCTATATTTTTCATTCTCATTCTACAATAATTTGGCTAAAACAAGGGCGTAATCACAAAGGTTCCTGGCACAGCTTTCATGGATACTATGAATCCCAAGTTTCTCTACTTATTCATTCTCGTGTCCCTTATATTAATGTCTGATTCGTCCTATAAATGCATGCTCTCGTTATTCACCCTTAATTCATTATATCTACAAAATCTGTATTCTAACGAGTAACTCCCTTTAGGTAAGAAATTTTATCTCAAGAAAAAATCTCTCATCCTATAAGTTTGACCACCCAAAAGCTGATCAGAAGTCCAAAAGAAGAGTAGGAATTTAATCCATTCCCAACGCACATGTACATGTACTAAAGTATAATGGTGAAGTAAAAGTTAACAGTGGTTTATAGGGTGTGAACGATGAATTGTGTTAGGTTAGCCGATTTGTAATTGGCAAATTCTGTGAACAAAAAGACTTAAATTGATAGTGTAAAAGTTCAAGGAGTAATGTGCAGTTTGTTTAAAAGTAAGTTACGAGTTTGGAACAAAGAGGAAAACGGCATGAATTTTCGCTAGACTGTCACCAAGGTTTGGCTCGAATAGTGATGGCAAAAAAACCCGTCCCGCCTTTGCCCCGGCGCCGCCCCGCCCCGCCCCGAATGGGGCAAAAAAAACCCGCCCCAACTGGTTGGTAGGGCGGCACGGGGGGGTGCCCCGCCCCGAAGTGCCCCGAACCCGCCCTGTGAAAAATAAAAAAATAATAATTAACTACAAATTAAAAACAAAAAAATAGTTAATTGGAAGTTTTTGAAAAAAAATAAATAAACGGGGCAAGCCCTCGCCCCGAACCCGCCCAGCCCCGTCTAAGGTGGGGCGACCGGGCGGGGCACGAGGCGGGATGGGACGGGATGGGGGAGTGGCCGGGCGGGGCGAGAGTGCCCCGCCCCGCCCCGAACCTGCCCCATTGCTATCTCTAGGCTCCAGCTACAAAAACAGAAACTGTATCGTTGGACTGTCGCGCCCTCCTTCGCTAGAGCGACAGCCTGTCACTGAGCCCTTGCTCGAACTATAGCTTTATTCGGAAAATTTTTATTTCGCGTTTTAAAGGCTTTTTCCCTTACCGATTCGTTTTTTGACCTACCTATAAATGTCAGAACTCACCTGTACGAAATTAGAGGGTTGAACATTAAGAAAAACAGATCAGAGAGTAATTCCTCTATATCATATTCTTCAACCTTCATCAGTATGAGATATTTTTTAGAGAAAAACATTGATTTCATAATCCAAATACAAAACCACTACTTCCTCTACATCTTGTCAAAGTTCTGAAAATTGAAGGAAGTTGACAGGAGTTCTTGTCTGTGAAGAACATGTTGTTCTTCGTGATCCACGAAAGATAGAAGAATTTACAAGGCTTAAAGTGCTGTAAGGTAGCAAATTCCGCGAAGAGTTTTGACAACAGCAGCTAAAGATTGGTGCAAGAGAGCACGAGATCTACGGAGAGCTGTAAGGAGTGCAGTCGGGTGATCAGATAGTACGAGTTGTCTAGTTTGGTAGACTGTAAGTTGTTAAATTCATTTATAGTAGATTGACTGGTAAAGTGCCTTGGGTTTTTCCCAATTGGGTTTGTCGATGATCATATTGTCGTTCGTTTACTGCTTTATATTATGAATGTATGATGCTATGTTTCCCCTCTCTATTCCCAAGTAAGGGGTGAGTCTCATGTGTCAGTTTGTGGATCGCGATCTCACACACTGATCCCTACAGATCTGTGGTATTTAAATTTAGGATTAAATTGACTGCATAATTATCCATCTAGAGATAATTTATTGGTGACTTGTTGCTAATTAGTTAATAAGATTTTAAATTCTGCATATTACACTTATTTACCCTCCTCTAGGTGTTGTTAGAGTCGAACTGCGTAACTTTCAAATTGCCTCTTGCTCAAAGATCTAAGTATAAGATTGAAGAATAGAATGACAATTTATCAACTTACAAGCAATAAGGCGAGCTCATACTCAAAGAAATCTCAAGAGGAGCCATAACTTTCAAACACGCCAATAGCTTAAGTGGAACATTATAAGTTTGATAGCATCTCCAATAAGCTCTTTATTAGCTCAATTCTCCTTATTATAGATATCCAATTCCTCTTGGAGTCCAACAAACTGTCAAAACTCTCTAAATTTCAAATTTAAAAACTACATGTAAAGAACCAAACTCACTCTTTGTATTATACAACTTTCTATGCACCACTTTCAAAGTGAAGGGAAAATGACAAAAAAAAAAAGAGAGAGAGAGAGAGAAAAGCTAAGTAAAAAATTGGTGAAAATGTTGAGTTATAATTGCTTATGGAAATATCAAAATAAACATGAACTATGCTCTTTATAATCAAGAGTATTTTTGGAGATGCCCTAACTATTTATATGCATAAAAGGCACATTAAATCAAATACATAGTGAAAAGAGGGCTTCTAGTCTACCAGATAGACTGGATTTTTCCATCAATGCATGAATAAAGAGGGCTTTTAGTCCGCCACATAGTATGTGATTTTTCCATCAATGCATAAATAGAGCCTGGAATAGACTAGTCAAATCGTCTGAATTTCATATATTCTATTACATAGAAAGGCTTTTGAATCTAATTCCTATGGTTTGAGGTACGGATTATAACTTGTGCTTTATTCTTCATATTTACTACATTTGCTAATATAAGAGACTTGTTTCTAATGTTACAATGTCCCCAATGCCCAACCGGCTTTGAAATTCATTGAATACAATAAACAGAGTAAATTTGACTCTATTTGGAAACTAGAATGAGCAAAAAGAATACAAATACAAAAATTATTACAAAAAAGAAGGGCCATATAATAGTGATTATCATGGTACTTAAAAGTCCAAAAAGAAACTTCATCCTGATTTTATTATTTTCTAATCACTCCACATTCTAGTACGAAGATAATCATTCAGAATCATAACAGAAGAATATAAGAAATTAAAAAATAATAATAACGCTGGGAAACTGTAAAAAGACAAACTTTTCATAAACTGGAAAAAAATTCAAGAAATTAAAAATCGTCATAAAGCTTACCATGTTTAATACCAGGTAATCGCACCACGTGCTCAGTTCTTAGTTCACCTATTAACACAGGAAAAAAAAAGCATAATGTTCGGGAATGACGAGGCTCAGATCTGTGATTACACAAAAAAATATAAACTTTGAAGCCAAAAGCAAGTACTGAGAAATGTAGAGCGAGAATCTCCGATTTTATGGAGATAATAATGTAAGAGAGAAATACCTCGAGAATCGAATTTTGCAGTATATAAGGTTTAGATGATGAAATGGAACTCCTTGTGCGAAGAAGATCGAATACGTGCTTGTTGAGCACGCTATGTTGTTTGATGGCACGTGTGACTTGAAATTGAGCTTATGGATCCAATTTTCGTGTTCAGCCCATCTCTTGGATATAGATCTTGGTCCATAAGAGGTGAGCCGCCCAATGGCAAGGAAGCCCAAGAAATTAATCCAAAGCATCCTTGGGCTTAAAATCTTCAAGGCCCAGCCGTATCTCTGCGGACCATCCACAGAGGTCCTATTAATTACATAAAGGGAAAAATTTATAAATAAGGTGTATTATTTACACCAATTCAAAAATAAGGTTTATAGTTTGAAACTTCAAAAATAAGGTTTATAGTTTGAAACTTCAAAAATAAGGTTTTTTTTTTTTTTTAAATATAATATAATAAATCTGCCCCACATGCACCACCCCCTGCTCCGGTGACTATTCCGACGACCATTCCGACCACCACTCTTCTCCGACGACCATTTCGACTACTATTCCGGTCACAGATTTATAACTTAATTAGTCACATATTATTTTTCAGTCACAAATAATAATTTTTATACGTCACAGATTATTTTATGGTCACAGTTCAAAAATTTTATAGGTCACATTTAATTCGTTGGTCATATATTTCAAAATTAGTGGTCACAGATCAAAACTTATAGGTCACACGGTCACATATTTCAAAATTAATTGGTCACAAATTTTTTCACGGTCACAAATTATATAATTTTTATGTCACAAGTAACACAATGATTAGTCACATATTATCGAATAAGGTCACAGATTATATTTTTAGTCACGTGACCAAAATACCTAGTAAAAAATTTGAAAATTTGTTAGTCACAGTCAAATCCTTAGTCACAGATAACCAAATGATAGGTCACATAAAACACTGTCGACCAGCAACCACCACCACCCGCAGCCAAGTTCACAACCACCAGCACCCAATCGCCACCTTACCGCCAACACTGTCTCTAATCTGAAACTCACAAATATAAAAAAAAAACCCCCCAAAAGTCGGCACCGCCACCACCCGCAGCCAAGTTCACACCCAACCGCCACCTTACCGCCACACTACCAACACCATCTCTAATCAGAAACTCACAAACAAACAAAAAAACCCAAAAATCCGGCACAGCCACCACTTCCACCACTAACACCCGCCAGATCTGCCAAAAATCAGATACAGAACCGCTAACACATTACCCATAACGACATTAGCAAGTTTAGCAACTGAAACTGTCTCAATGAACTCTACCCCAGTGGAATATATACTGAATTGAATCACTGCCACACTGCCAACCATGAACCACCACCACAAAATCACTGCCAACCATGAACCACCACCACAAAATCACTGCCAACCATGAACCACCACACTGCCGCTTCCACCGTTGTGCTCTCCTGACGTGCCGCCGGCTGCTGCAACTCACAGCTGTGAATCGCTGCAGCGATTCACAGCAGCTTCAGCAGCGCCTCGACGCTGCTAGAGAGGGAGGAAGGGTAGGGGAGATTTCAGAGAGAGAAGGGGGGGGGGGGGAAGGAGAGGGGAGGGGAGGCGAGAGGGAGAGGGAGAGATGGAGGTGAGGGAAATTGAGTGATAAATTAGGGTTATGTTTTATTATATAGTACCTGATTTTTGAATGATAAAACTTAGTCCCTAATTTTTGAATTCCAAACTTTAAGCACCTGGAACTATGTAATTTTCCCTTACATAAAACTAGTTGTTTAGTTGCAAATTTATAAAAATCAAGTTTATACTTTATTTAATAAAAAATTAGGTTTTAATTTCACAATTAATATTAATAATGATATTATAAAATTAAATTAACATATATACCCACCCTATTACCTACCCCCACTACATTTCAATCCCAAACCATAAATTCACTACTCGTCTCCTCCCAGGCTCCCCTTCATTCCCTTCTCCTCCATTCTCCCTCCCCCTCTCTCACTCAGGCCCCGTCTCAGTCCTTCCCCTCTCTCCATCCGTTTACAGCAGCGTCGTTGTCGCGACGCTGCTGTGAACATCAGCAGCCTGCAATAGCGCATCATCAATGAATGTGGGGTTATGCCTCCTGCTGCTGCTCTTCCTTCACCGACTTCTGTCCTTGGAATCGAATTCTGAATTAGTGTATGAATCAGATGACTCAGACTCTGTACTTCCGGTGCCTCCTCTTCTTTTGCTTCTTATTTTTGTTCTTCCGTTTTCTCTTTCTTTCTTCCTCAGAATCTGGCAAATGTGTAGCGAATGTTCAGGTGGGGGTGGATCGGCGACGACGGTGAGTGGTTTTGGGTTTGTTTGTTGGTATGGCGGTGGCGGTTCCCGTCGATTAGATGGGGCGAGGTGGTGGTGATGTGTGGTTGTGGTGGTTACTGCGACGATGGTGAGGTGGTTAGTGTCGCTTTGCTCTCTGTTGGTGATAGAGGTTAGTTGAAAAATGATGGTTGTGGCGGTGTTTGATTTGGCGAGTGTTGGTGGTGGCGGTGCGGACTTTTTGGGTTTTCTTTTTTTGTTTATGTTTGTGAGTTTTAGATTGGAGAAGGTGTTGGTGGTGTGGCGGTAAGGTGATATTACTACTGGTTGTTATGGTGTTTGGGTAGTGGTGATGTTGGTCGTGGTGGTTGTCGTGGAGGCGGTGGTAGTGGTTGTGGCGACAGTACAGATGTTGTGGTGGTGGATCTAGCGATTTTGATTTTCTGTGACTAAAAATTAATCAGTGACCTTTGTTGACACCGACCTCGGAGGTCGTCCAGCTCGGACCATCATATTTCAGTAAGGGCAAGATAACGCGAGTTCGGAATTGTGAGGTCAGCTCGACCCTAAGTAACTTACTCGACACGCTGTTGTAGTCCTTCAAGGCAAAGCAGCGATTAATGATTATGGATCACTGACAAGATCTTTAAGTCACCAGTCAGGAAGGAACACGTGTAAAGGTCCTACGTCAGCGCCTCCCTAATCCTCCAATCAGATGTCTTAGCTTGTCGAGCAAAGGCTTTGCATTCATTATTGAGGCTCACCTGTCCCATCACCTCACGGTCAATAGGACAGAGTTGAGTTCGGGCTCCAATCCTGTTGCGCCAGCGCATAATTCAGCTCAGTTCGGTGTTCTATGCTGACAAGACAGGAGTACTTGGTGTCAGAATATTCCTTTTATAAAAGGGTCCAGAATGCAAGTTGAAAGGGATAAGAAAAAATCTCAAAGGAAACACAAAAGAAAACACACTTATTGTAACATCCGAAAAATCTCCCATAATTAGAAAAAACAAGAGGATTTGCTGGATCATAACAGGATCCTATGTCATTTTATTTCCTTTGAGCGATCTTTTGTATCTTAAGTTGGCTCTAACTTTGCGCATTCAATTTTGGACGTCAACAGTTTGGCGCTAGAAGGAGGGCCTCCAACTTGAAAAACGGCCCCATCTCCACACACGATTTACCAGACAGTATTATGGATGGATCTTCAGCATCTGAAAATCAGTCCCACACCCGTCCCGAACTAAGCAGTAACCCCCGGAGTTCCGGAAGACGAGGTCGGAATGAGACGGCTGATCCATAAATGGCAACAATGAGGGAAGCCATTGAAAGACTAACAAATATTGTTAGCAGGCTGGAACAAAACCAAGTCAGGAATCCCCCGCAAGAAAACAAAGTGGATCCTTCCTACCAGGAAAGAACCAGACGACCTCTTACCAGGAGGACCTTACATTTTTTAGGCGAAGGCTCCTCTAGGAGTTGAACTGAAGAAGTCCTAAGTTCCCCTGTGGCGACAAAATCAAATGCTAAAAGAGCAGACAGCGTATTTGACAGGTTGGGTTCTCAGCATTCCTTGACACCCACCGAAAAGCGAGCTGAGCACCGGAGGAACCATTCTAGTGAGCAACCGGAAAATGAAGTAAGTGCCCTCAAGAAAGACATTGCGGACCTGGAGGTCAAAAGCAAGGGAAACACCGACGAATATTTTACCAAACGGCATTCACCATTCACCGAGGACATTCTGACACAGCCACTGCCTGAAAAGATGAAAATGCCCCAAATACCTGGGTATGATGGAGAAGGTGACCCCCTCAACCATCTTGACAAGTATTCCTCCTGGATGGAACTACAAGGAGCGGATGATGCCATTATGTGCCGGGCTTTCCCTTTGACGCTGGGAGACAAAGCCCAACGATGGTTCATAAGGTTACATCAGGGGTCCATAAAATGCTGGAACGACCTTGCCACTGCCTTTCTCGCCCAATTTATGGGGTCGAAGGCAAGGACCACACCAAAGGAAAGATTGGTGAGCATAAAACAGGGAAAGACGGAGTCCCTCAAAAGTTACTTGGATAGGTTCAACAAGCAGTCTATGGAGGTGGAGAAAATCTCTGACGATGCCACACTCATGGCAGTTTTGTCCGGCCTGAGACCCAAAACAAGGTTTTGGTGGTCTGTCCATGAGGACGGCCCACGAACGTATCATGAGCTCTTGGGCCGAGCTGAGAAATACATAAGTGCTGAGGAAGCTACCTCAGATCATGAGGATGCCAAGTAACCTCCCCCGTCCCCCCAGCGAACGAAAGGAAGGCACGTGGAGAAAGACTCAGGTCGGGAGAAGAGAACAGATAAAAGAGACCAAGGTCGCTCTAGACCGTATCCCGATAAGTTCCGCAACTATCACCCTCTGAACGCCACATTGGAGAAGGTCTTCCTTCAGACCGAAGCAAAGGAATCTTTTCGCCGACCCCCATCGGGGAGGAAAGAAACAACCGGAAAGGGCCAAGGAAAGTACTGTCGTTACCATAGAACGACAGGACATAACACTGACAACTGCCGAAACCTTAAGGAAGAAGTGGAAACACTTATTCGACGAGGTCATTTGCAGGAGTTTGTTGCAAAGCCGCAGGGAGCAGCCCTCGCTGGACCTCGACAGCCGGACCAGCAAGGGGGAAACCAACAAGCACGGTCGGAGCCCCAAAGTCGAGATCCACAGCCCCGTGCAGAAATTCGGATGTTGATCAGTGGAAACCAATGCTTGGAAGGTTCAAGGAGAACCAGGCTCAAATTGGCACGCGACGCCCATGTGTACCAAAACTTCAGCATGAGATGCCCCACATCGGTATCTGATGCCTCTCAGGACCCTGGGTGGTTCGGATTTTCGAAGATGGATGCACAAGGAGTTTTACAAGACCAGAGTGATGCACTAGTCGTCACGATGAATGTGACTGGGGTTCAAATACATCGGACCCTAGTAGATAATTGGAGCTCAGTAAATGTGCTTTACTACCAAACTTGGAGGCAAATGGCCATACAAGATAGGTACCGCAGCCATATCATCGGAAGTTACAAGGATTTTCTGGAGACCCAGTGGAAGCTCGAGGGCAGATTGTACTCAGTGTGGAATTCGGCGAGCCCCCATGCCAAAGGAGAATTTTGGCCGACTTCATAGTGGTAGACATCCCTTCAAACTATAATGCCATACTGGGAAGACCTTTACTACACAAGCTGCAAGCCGCTACCTCGATATATCATTACTGCCTTAAATTCCCAACTCCAAGTGGTCCAAGCATAATACGTGGGAATCAGGATGAAGCAAGAGCCTGCAACATAGATCTCCCCAGGCCCTTAGTTGGAGCGCTAAAGGGCCAACATCGGGAACGTGATGGGATGCCGAGGCCTGAGGTCAACATAACACGCTCAGTAGACTCCTACACAGATTTGCTGGATCCACGACTAAAAGTACGGGGAGGGGAACCCGTGGAAGAGCTGGATGCTATCAAGGTCAGTACAGACATCCCACCAAAAGAACTAAAAATAGGCCATGATCTCCAACCCCCAGTTCGGAATCAACTCATCAGTTTCCTCCAAGGAAACCTCGACGTGTTCGCTTGGGAGCATGCCGACATGAAGGGCATTAACCCAAAAATCATGTGCCATAAGCTAAACGTTGATCCCTCAGTACGGCCTAAACAGCAACGAAGGAGGCCTCTGAATCCAGAGCGGTATGAAGCTCTTAACAAGGAGGTCCAAAAACTGCTGAAGAATGACTTCATCCGCGAAGCAAAATACCCGAGGTGGATCGCTAACCCTGTGTGAGTCAAGAAGAACAATGGCGATTGAAGGGTGTGCATAGACTTTACCGACTTGAACAAATCCTGCCCCAAGGATGGTTTTCCTTTACCAAGAATTGATCAAATGGTAGATGCCACTGCTGGGCACAACCTGCTCAGTTTCATGGACGCGTACTCGGGCTATAATCAGATCCCCATGTATGAGCCCGACCAAGAACACACAGCGTTCATCACAGACAGAGGCCTGTACTACTACAAGGTCATGCCATTTGGCCTCAAGAACGCTGGAGCAACTTACCAACGCCTAGTTAACTCCATGTTCGCCAAGAAAATTGGCAAAACCATGGAAGTGTACGTGGATAACATGTTGGTTAAAAGTGCTAAGGCACAGGAGCACCAACAGCACCTCGCCGAAATGTTCGGGATCCTAAGGACATATGGAATGAAGCTAAATCCCCACAAATGTGCCTTTGGAGTCAGCTCGGGAAAATTCTTAGGATACCTAGTGAACCGCAGAGGGATTGAAGCCAACCCGGAAAAGATAAGGGCCATCATTGAAATGCGTCCACCAGCCAGGCCAAAGGAAGTCCAAAGTTTGACAGGACGAATAGCTGCCCTCAGCAGGTTCATGTCAAAAGCAACAGACAAGTGCAAACCCTTCTTTGACGTATTAAAAGGAGGAAAAAAGTTCGAGTGGACATCGGAATGCCAGGACGCTTTCAACCAATTGAAATTACACCTAGCTCAACCGCATGTACTATCTAAGCCAAGGTAAGGAGAAACACTCATGCTCTATATGGCGGTATCGGAGCATGCTATTAGCGCGGTCCTAATAAGGGAGGAAGACGAAGTACAGCACCCAGTTACTATATTTCCAAAGCCTTGCACGATGCCGAGGTCCGTTATTCCCCATTGGAGAAGCTGGCCTACGCAGTGATAACTGCAGCTCGAAAATTGAGGCCCTATTTTCTGGAGCATCCCATTGAAATCCTGACCAATCAACCTTTACGGAAAGTACTACAGAAGCCTGACACTTCAGGAAGGTTGGTAAAATGGTCTGTTGAGCTCGGCCAGTTCGACATAAAGTACAAACCGCGCACCTCGGTAAAAGCCCAGCCCTTGCCGACTTCATTCTTGAGTTCAGTTCGGACTCAATGGGGGAATCACCTCCTCACACACCTTGGAAACTTTTCGTTGACGGGTCGTCCACAGACGAAAGAGCAGGGGCAGGGATCGTCCTGATAAGCCCAAATGAACAACTGTTCTGCGAAGCACTGCCCTTTGATTTCAACGCTTCTAACAATGAGGCTGAATATGAGGCCCTGATAGCTGGCCTCCGAATAACGAATGAGATGAAAGCTAACTGCTTGGTTGCGTATAGTGATTCCCAGCTAGTGGTGAACCAAGTCAACGAATCTTATCAGACTAAAGAAGAAAGGATGAGCAAGTATCTCCAGCTTGTGAAAAAGGAGCTCCAGAAGTTTAAAAGCGTCCACGTTTAACAGGTCCCAAGAACTCAAAATGGTCATGCCGATGCCTTAGCTCGGTTGGCAACAAGCGAAGGAATTGAAAGGTTTGATAGCATTCCAGTAGGGAGAATTCATCGCCCCGCGATTGAAGAGACCGAGCACATCCGCATGATGACAGACCCCAAACACACATGGATGGACGAACTCATCTCATACCTCCAAACAGGTGCGTGTCCAGAAGATCCCACCTCGGCTAGGAAGTTAAGGATCAGGTCGGCGCGGTACACATTGATTGACGGCATCTTATATAAACGAGGATATGCCTTGCCATTGCTAAGGTGCCTGAATGAGGAAGAAGCCCTTCGCGCTATGGAGGAAGTACACGGAGGTATGTGCGGGAACCATGCGGGAGCACGATCATTGGTACACAAAATCATGCACCAAGGGTACTTTTGGCCTACCATGAAGAAGGATACGATAAAGTTCACCATGAAATGCGATAAGTGCCAACGGTTCGCACCGAACATCAAGCTTCCCCCTGGAAACCTGAACTATATAATGGCACCATGGCCCTTCGCGAAATGGGGGGTCGATCTCATCGGTCCCATGCCTACAGGAAAAGGAGGCACGAAGTTTGCAATTGTGGCGGTCGACTACTTTACCAAATGGGCTGAAGCTGAACCCTTGGCAAAAATTACCGAGCACAAGACCACTGAGTTCATATGGAAATCAATCATATGCAGGTTTGGAATACCTCACTCCATAGTGACCGATAATGGAAAACAGTTCGACAACAGTCGTTTTACAAACCTCTGTGAAGAGTTGGGGATACAGAAGTATTTCTCCACCCCGAATCATCCCCAAGCTAACGGCCAAGTGGAGGCTATCAATAAGATTATCAAGCACACGTTGAAAACAAAGCTCGATACTCTTAAGGGAGGATGGGCGGAGGAACTCCCCAGCGTGCTATGGTCCTATCGCACTACCGCCAGAAATAGCACAGGAGAAACCCCCTTTTCCTTAGCATTTGGAGTGGAAGCTGTGATCCCCATTGAGGTTGAAATCCCTTCTATTAGATTCCTGACATATCAAGAAGACAGAAACGAACAGATGATGCGAGAAGAGTTGGAATTGATAGAAGAAAAAAGGAATGTTGCTGAGATCGGAAATGCGGTATACAAACAACGCAATGCGAGGTATTATAACCAGAAAGTAAGAAAACGAGAATTCGAAGTTGGCAACCTCGTCCTGAGGAAGGTCTCCTTGGCAACAAATGAATTAAGCGCCGGATCCTTAGGGCCGAACTGGGAAGGTCCTTACAAAATAAGCAAGGTATTACTTAAAGGAGCCTACGAGTTGGAAGATATGGAAGGAAAACCTTTGCTACACCCCTGGAATGCGGAGCACCTAAAAAAGTATTATCAGTAGACAGTTGTAGCATGTTGCGACTATAAATAAAAAGTATGTTTTTGGAAGAATGCGGCTAATTTCCATAATTCCTACAAGAAATTTCCATAAAGCTCTACTCATGAAGTAGACCAAGCTAAATGTTGTAAGAGTTGCAACACTTAGCATAATTCCTACAAGGAATTTCCATAAAGCCCTACTCATGAAGTAGGCCGAGCTAAATGTTGTAAGTGCTGCAACACTTAGCATAATTCCTACAAGGAATTTCCATAAAGCCCTACTCATGAAGTAGGCCGAGCTAAATGTTGTAAGTGCTGCAACACTTAGCATAATTCCTACAAGGAATTTCCATAAAGCCCTACTCATGAAGTAGGCCGAGCTAAATGTTGTAAGTGCTGCAACACTTAGCATAATTCCTACAAGGAATTTCCATAAAGCCCAACTCATGAAGTAGGCCGAGCTAAATGTTGTAAGTGCTGCAACACTTAGCATAATTCCTACAAGAAATTTCCATAAAACCCTACTCATGAAGTAGGCCGAGCTAAATGTTGTAAGTGCTGCAACACTTAGCATAATTCCTACAAGGAATTTCCATAAAGCCCTACCCATGAAGTAGGCCGAGCTAAATGATGTAAGTGCTGCAACACTTAGCGTAATTCAACACTTAGCATAACTCCTACAACACTTCGCGTGATTTCTACAAGGAATTTGTACGAACAAATTGCGAAAGTTACGTTCAAGACTAAGAACATAAATATAGAAAGAACACACTAAAATTAAAAATGTTCCATTCATGAAATAAAGCAGTACAAAGGATCAACGAAGGTACAAAGGAACACATAAAATCAAGAGCTAGGGGGTGAGATGGAAGCTCCTCAGCTACAGTCTGTTGAGGTTGAGCTTGTTGAGCTTCAGCAGCATCCAGAAGTTGCTCCATCTCCTTTTCTTGCTCCTTCTGAGCATCCACCAAGAAAGCGGTATCCCAGTCCGGCCTTTGCTGATGGATGAATTTGACGATCTCGCCCATGGCCAGGACATACGCTTATTGCGCAATGGCATCAAAGGCTGGAGAAGCCCTCCATTCCTCCACAGCCTTGGAGACTCTCAGTTCAGTCTCCTTCTTAAGTGCCATAGCCTGAGCTACCGCCTCATCAGCTCGATTTTTCTCAAGCTCAGCTCGGGAGTTCGCCTTCTCTCCCCATATCTGCAGTGCCTTATTTTCATCCAGCAGTTTGTGCTCTGTAGAGAGATTGGCGTTAAGCTCCACCCCTATCTTGTTCAAACGGTCTTCGTAGCCTCGCCTTTCCTCAGCAAAGGCCGCCCTCTCCGTTTCGACCTCAGTGAAAAGCCTTTCAGCCTTTGCCTTAAATTCTTGCACAGAATCAAGTTCAGCTTTGACCTGAGGAACATAAAGATAACCTGAAAGGCACATAGAGAAATCACTAACTCGAAGAACGACATACTGGAAGTAAAACTTTACCTTGTCCACCACTGAAGACATATGGAGGATGGCCCTGTGGCAGTACAGCTGTGCCGTAAGGACGTTCTCCCCTATAGGCATGTCATTAACGTGGCTCTGCTCCTTATCACCCCAGCTCCGCGATAGTAACACGGCGGACTCCCTGAGGGGGGAGGGAAATGCAGCCACTGACTCCCTCACTGGAGAAGGAGCTCGGAGGAAGTCCAATAAAACTTCGGGACGGCGTCCAACCAACTCTTCCACACCTGACCTCTAGAGGTCAGGACACTTCCCCTGGGACTTGGAAGATGAGGCTGCAGTAACTGCCGGGGTCGCCGTAGGGATAGGAGAGTCAGGAGGGGCGGTAGAGATCGGGAGATCGGCAGAACGGTGCCTTCGTAGAGGTTGATCATCCTCTTGCTCCTCCTCAGCCACCTCAGGTCGTTGGTCATTTTTGGGAACGACCTCCTCCCTTTTTCTCTTTGCAGCCTCAGTCGTTTTAGCAGCTCTGGCAGCTCGAAAACTCAACATGTCAGGTTGATGGCCTAAACAAAATGCAAGGGGTCAAAATTAGTGATAATGAAAAACAAATGGGATTCACGAAACGAAAGAACTGCCTTACGAGTGGGAGCTGAGCTCCGAGATTTTCTGGTTGCTGAGGTCGGAGGAGGTAAAGCTCGGAGTAACCCGGCTTGGAATAAGTTGTCGTTCGTAATTACGAACTTGCAGGACCTTTCTTTGTGTGAAAGAGCTCGGATGGAGTCAGCCCGTGCCTGAATTGCTGAGCTCAGGTGGCAAGGTCGGTAATCTGCGAAACCATGAAAAGTGAGTTAGCCACGTCAAAGAACGGTTGCGTAAAAATGATTGTAGGGATCCTCACTTACAAAGGGAATGGTAAAGGGTAGTAACTACGTCCCCCCTCTCCACCTCGTTCGGATGGAATTGCCAATCCCCTAACACAAAGAAGAATTCCTCCTTCCACCCCTTGACTGAGGAAGGTGTATCTAAGACTAGTGAACCCCCCGTCCTGGGCCTAACACTAGTATACCACCATCCCGTTTTCTTCCCGTCTTCCTTAAAAGTAAAAAGGGAGTTGAACTGGGAAACGTCCATCTCTGGATGACCTAGTTGTCTCCATAGAATTAAGGTCGCTATTAGGGTCCTCCACCCGTTTGGGCACAACTGAGTAGGGGCTATTCCCCAGGATGCAAAGAACGACCTGATGATTCTAGGAAAGGGTAATCTCAGGCCGGCCTGAAGAATAGCACCATTAAGGGCGACACATCCTACGGGGGACAGTCAGCTCGGTCGGAGGAGGAAGTCATAACTAACTCTATGGAAGGTGGAATACCATACCTATTCCTGATTGCAGCTAACGTACCCTCCGTCACTACCGACCTAAGATCACTCGCTCCCCAAGTTCGGTCCCCGCTACTACTTTCCTCTCGCTCCCTCTCTGCCCTCATTTTTCGCCTGTGCTCCATGCTTCTAGGTGAATTCGATATCGGATTCGGAGGAGGAGATTGAAGGTAATATGACGCGATAGGAACATGTGTGAACACTTCCTGGCAGTCAGAACTAGCGGAGGAAGGGTTATATGATGGAGTAGAAGAAGAAGAAGCAGATTCTTCCTTTTGGTTTCCCCAGGACTGTACACAAGATTCGTCTGAAACTCATATAAGCAAATAAAGGGAAAGTAATACGTAAAAAGGAAAAAGGTATTCCAAGCAATGAAAGAAATACCTGGATAATGGTTCCACTGGAAGGATTTCTTAGAAGAAGGCCGAGAATCTGTGGGGAGAGTTTGAGAAATTTGGATTATCAATGTAAAGAAATAAAGAGGAGGAAGCCAGGAATATTATAAGGCGGAATTTGTACCGCTGGGAAATTCAAAATTAATTATACGGCTGTCAATCAATGGTCATTAGGGAAAAGGCGCCCCACCAATCACAAGGAGACAGGTGTACCTGACAGCTGAGGGGGCAATTATTACACGAGTTGGAACTTGTGCCGCATTATTTCAGAGAGAGGTCAGCTCCTTACTTAACTAAGAGCTGACCTGGGGGGTAACTGTTGACACCGACCTCGGAGGTCGTCCAGCTCGGACCATCATATTTCAGTAAGGGCAAGATAACGGGAGTTCGGAATTGTGAGGTCAGATCGACCCTAAGTAACTTACTCGACATGCTGTTGTAGTCCTTCAAGGCGAAGCAGCGATCAATGATTATGGATCACTGACAAGATCTTTAAGTCACCAGTCAGGAAGGAACACGTGTAAAGGTCCTACGTCAGCGCCCCCCCTAATCCTCTAATCAGATGTCTTAGCTTGTCTAGCTAAGGCTTTGCATTCATTATTGAGGCTCACCTGTCCCATCACCTCACGATCAATAGGACAGAGTTGAGTTCGGGCCCCAATCCTGTTGCGCCAGCGCATAATTCAGCTCAGTTCGGTGTTCTATGCTGACAAGACAGGAGTACTTGGTGTCAGAATATTCCTTTTATAAAAGGGTCTAGAATGCAAGTTGAAAGGGATAAGAAAAAATCTCAAAGGAAACACAAAAGAAAACACACTTATTGTAACATCCGAAAAATCTCCCATAATTAGAAAAAACAAGAGGATTTGCTGGATCATAACAGGATCCTATGTCATTTTATTTCCTTTGAGCGATCTTTTGTATCTTAAGTTGGCTCTAACTTTGCGCATTCAATTTTGAACGTCAACAACCTTAAAATTCGTCAATATGTGACTAAAAATATAATCCGTGACCAACTATTTTGTTATCTGTGATTTAAAAATTATATAATCCGTGACTGTGCAAAAATTTGTGACCAACTAATTTGAAAATTTGTGATCATGTGACTTATAAATTTTGATTTGTGACCAACGAATTAACAGTGACCTACAAAATTTTTGAATCGTGACCGTATGACCTATAAATTTTGATTTGTTACCAACTAATTTTGAAATATGTGACAAAACGAATGAACACCTACAAAATTTTTGATCTGTGATCAGAGAACAGTCGCTGGAGGAGTCGTCGGTCACCGGAGTAGTCGTCGGAGCAGTAGGGGAGGTGGGTTGGGTGAGGTGGGGATGGGATGGGGTGAGGTGAGGTGGGTTAATTATATTATATTACAGTTAAATATTTAATTTAATATAATAATTATAAAATATAATTAATTAATTCATAAAAAACCTGCTTTTTGCAATTCTAAACCTTGGGGCATAATTTTTTATTTTGGGATAGACAAAGCCTTAGTTATGAATTTTTCCCTCGCTTGAATTAGGAGTTATTAATCAAGAATTTTTATGACTCTATAACCGTAAATTGCTACTCTCTAGCCTTCACTGTGCTTGCCTATCTAATCAAATGGAAACGCCACTAAATAATCCTACTACATATACAAGAGCCAGTTTGCCAGCTCATCGTCAACCAACACGACGCCGTTTGGAGGAGTGTAAAATTGCCCTGCCTGCTCTCATTCACGGCACTAATTCACTAAACCCTCTGCGAGAAACCAACGGCGTCATCGCTTTCCCGTCTTCAACCCTAGCTACGTTCATCTTCTGCCTTCCATCACTCTCTGCGTCGCTCGCCAGCACCACCGTCCCACTGAGCCACTGTACAATCATTTCAATTAGTGGATGGAGAGACATGGGCTGGATGGAGACACCCTCGTGTCTCTCTGGCTTAGATATCCATCTCCTTCTCCATGGCTTCCACTCTGGTTTCTTCTTTTGGCTTTCATCGTGCCTCCGTCTCCCACGGAGGAGACACACCGTGTCTCCGTGTCGGATTAATCCAATTTTTCCCCCAATTATTATTATATTATTTCCTATCATTATTCAGAAATCAAAAATTAATTTTACCACCATATATCTCCAAATCGATCTTGCAACTCAGGATTCCTTCCAATTGTAAGTAGTGAAAATTGTAGCAAAGTAGGCGGTAACATTTGCTGAAGATATGAACAACCAATTCAGGTGGTTCTACAGGTATCAAATTATATCTTTACATTTGTCTGACACAAAAAATCAACCAAGAGCCAGCATACAGCTATCATAGTAACCCCCCTAATATGCACTTTTCATGTAAAGTGATTTTTCAAGAAAGTTGCAGCTGCGGTATTCACCACTTATTTACAGGAGATTGGAATGTAATGGTGTATATAGAAACAAGTAAATGATATTTGATTGTGCAAAGCAAAAACACTCTTTTATGTTTTCCTTTAATTGTCCATAATAAGGATATTTATGATCTTGTGAAGGTTGATTTGAAAACAGGAACTTCAGTCGTAGGGACTGCACTTGTCCCATAAGAAATATTAGAAGTTGTGGCCATGAGATAGAAATATCCAGTTTATAGATACAAATCCATCAGATTTATATGAAGAAATGCCTCCATCCAAGCTTGGATGGAGGCTTGGATGGAGGGATTTCTTCATGCCTCCATCCAAGCTTGGATGGAGGCATGAAGAAATCCCTCCATCCATGCCTCCATCAAATAACAATTGTTGAATGTCTTCTTCTGTTATTCATTTTGCTTTAAAATGAGAAATTTAAATTGTTGTCTAAACTGATGCCTTTTATGCCCTTTGTTTCTTTTCAGATTTTATGCATCAAACAAAATTATGATAATTTTCTTATGTATTTTCAGGTGGTTCCCTTTTTCTTTTTTACTGGAAGGTACAGAGCTACTGCTGGAAAGATGGCTATAATTGGAGAAAGAACAAAGATGGAAAGACAGTGAAGAAGGCTCATGAAAGGTTCAAGGTATGTGTTGGATAATATTTCTCTGCTTTATGAACTTCAGTTTTACTGATAGAAATCTAAAAAATTGCTTTACTGATAGAAATCTAAAAAATTGCACTAGCAATTTGTTATGATCTCATTTGTTATATTGATGCTTCAAAAATAATATATCTACAGCACATCAGTAAATTTTGTAACTAAACAAAGAGAAAAATGTAACATTATAATATGTATTGACAATAGAAAGAGAGTGAGACAATTTAGAAAAATTGGTCTTCGGCTATTATTAACAAGTTAGAAAAATGATTCTTTGATCTTAACACAGTTCGAAATTATCAACAAAAACTTGAAGAGATTTGCTCACTTAAAAAGGTTGCCTTTTTGCCCCTCTGTACTTTACAAATTCTCCTCCTTTATCTTGTCCATTTATTTTTAACTAATCAATACTGTAATATATTGCAGGAAAAGCAGTAGCTTCTCCAGGGAAGCTTTAATTTATAGAGGAGTACAAAGTCTTAATATAGTGCCTAATTTCAGCCATGGACAAGCTTAAAAACTGCAAATACAAAGAGACAGGTGTATTGCAGTGTTAGAAGCGTTTCCTTGCCTCCATCCATCGCTGGCAAGTCTATTCTTCGAATCAGTTTTACAGCAACTTTCTTCATTGTATCATTCACAGCTACAACCTAGAAGTGCACGCATAATTGAAACAATTAAGAAAAATAAGCTAATAGAATCTTTGCCAAAAGAAAAAAATCAAAGCAATTGATTAGTAAAGTGAAAATATACAAAAAATACATATGGATTGTAAAAACTTTTTTTGATATATGAGTAGTAAAATCATACCTGTGCAAGATCACCTTTTCTAAGTTGGATGGAGGCATATCTCCTTGCTCCATAGCTTGGACTGAGGGATTTCTTCATGCCTCCATCGGAAATCCCTCCATCCATACCTCCATCAAG
This sequence comes from Fraxinus americana, assembly GCA_035079005.1. NCBI lineage: Eukaryota > Viridiplantae > Streptophyta > Magnoliopsida > Lamiales > Oleaceae > Fraxinus > Fraxinus americana. The sequence continues at coordinate 10,110,523 of CM068714.1, forward strand.
CTTGGATGGAAGGATTTCTCCTTGCCTCCATCAAGCTTGGATGGAGACTTGTCTTCATGCCTCCATCCTTAATAATTTTTTTTTTAAATACTTAGGTATGCACATCTCAACTACAACCTACAATCCACCATTAAAAACCCATGAAAGTTTACCTGCTAGCTAGCCAACAGACCTACATCTGGCCTCAAATTTTCGCTTATTATATGATTTCCAACGAGATCATAAAAGAAGTAGATTTGAAAGAATCCACCGAAATAATTTAAACGGAGTTCCCCGAAGAATGAACTCCGGGAAGGTAGAGTCGAAATTACTATGATTTCACTCTATATTGTAACACACATCATGCATGCTCTATATTGGACATTATAGTGATTATTTGTAACTCGAATTGATTTTCTCTTTTCATATTCTTGTGAACTTTTATTGTGACCTTTTTAGGGATTTGGAAAGGAAAATTATTCAAGCTGAAATGAAATTAACACTAGACGACAACGTGATTTATCCTCAGAGCGCATTATATAGACGACAAGTTGAGTTGGAAAAGTTTTTCGTGGATGAAGAACAAGATTTGGATATGGAAATAAGTTTGATAGAGACAAAAGGTGGAAACTGGAAGAATGGTGTCATCATTCAAGGGATTGAGATCAGACCAAAAGCTAAGTGAATATTGTTGCTACAGACTTGGTACCAATTTAGCACTGTTTTTATTGATTTATTACCCCTTTTTTTGTGCTTTTATCACCTACCTAAACCTATAACAATATATTATGTATATTAACAAATACAATTTTGAACTAACTTGTGCTGAATCAAATCTGGGAAAACAATATAATCAATCCTTTTTTCTTTCTGTAGATTTGCAGTGCATGAATTGTTTTTGGTGTTCATAAATTGTACAACTCCCAATACATCTAGAAAATTTGCAGCTAAAAACTCGTGGCTTGACAAGCTTGTATCATGGATTGTCGACAGCTTAGTGGATTGATTTAGCTTAAAATTGACTGCACAACTGTATAATCAAGTTAATTGATAGTAAAATATATTGATAATATCAGTTTACACTTCGATTAAAATTTTTTCCAGTGTACTGCAGCCAACAATGTCTGTATTTTCTGTATCTGTTCAGTTTTTTTCACAGCATTTAACAAATATTCATCTTGCGAAACTAAAATAAATGGTACACTTAAGTAAATTACACTTTGCACATGGTCCTAATTTTCAGCTCTATTCTTGCACTGTACAAAAACCTAACATAACTGTGACATTTAATATTTTACATAGATGAAACTGCTACTTGTTGCATTTTGTTCTTCTATAAACCTTCTCACTCCACACTATTAAATACCCAATTAAACTATACAACACGTGCATCGCACGTGCTCACACTAGTGAATTAAACAAAGGGCCCTCACTAGAGGTTCCCCGTAGCTCGACCCACTATTACCGAATCCAACAAAATAATAGAGTAGAGACACTACAGTTTAAGCTAGCAAACGATCCAAACATGAAAGGATTTACGTTTGCCAATTAACACACTTCTCAAGCCTTTGTTGTACTTAATTTATTTAACTCAAATAGAAATGAATTACAAAGGAGCTCTCCGAAGGTTCGTGCAACTTGACCCGCTATTTTTGAATCCAATAGAGCAAGGGTCATAAGGTTTTAGCTAGTCAGCGATCAAAGTGCGGAAATGTTCCCATTTGTCAATAAGCATTAATATGCTTTATAGTACAATAGATAAGATTATAATTTTTTTATTATTGTGTCCCATAAGGTTTGGTTTACTTGTTTTAATTTAACTTGCCCATTTCCAGTGGCCATCATTTCTATCACCACAGCTGTTAAAAAGCATGTTTCTTTTTGTTGTTATTACTACCAAAAGCAAAGGATTCTGTTACACAAAAAAACCACCAAAAACTGCCGACAGCAATAAGATAATATGGAATCTTATAATATGATTTAGGTAGCAGATCTGACCTTAATTTTCATTGGTTTCTTGAACAACTAATTTTAGAAGGCCCTACATAGAATCACAACTGTATATAGGCTAAAGAGAGAGCAGTCAATTTATAAGGGCCACCACCAATCAGTCATCACTGGCAATTCAACTGGCTGCCCAAGTTGATACTTTCAAACATTCATTCAAACAAGCTCACCCCTCAAAATTGAATAAACTACGAAAGACTGAACAGCAATATAGAGCTCACAAGAAAGTTCTACAAGAAGACGGTGGAAAACATTACACGGAGCATGGTTGTGTCGGTACCAAAGTTACAGAAGGATCAGATAGATTCGGTAACATCCCCACTTCTCAGCAGAATGCAACACTCGGCCGCTTCTTACATTTTGTTCATAACGAACTAAAACAAAGAAATGAACAATATAATAAAAAAGGGTACTAAAAGATGGAATCGAAGATTGAAACAGACAGCCTCAAACGACAAATTAGAAACCACTCGAGATGCTAAATAACTTCCATAAATATTCAAGCAGCGCAGAAAGACCACTTCTCATCCTCAGCGGCCGCTGAATCAGCAGCTGAAGCAAAAGTATCCTCATTGCAATAGAAGTGACCATTATTACCACCAAGTAGTGAATTAAACAAAGGGCCCTCACTAGAGGTTCCCCGCAGCTCGACCCACTATTACCGAATCCAATGAAAGAATAGAGTAAAGACATTACAGTTTAAGCTAGCAAACGATCCAAACATGAAAGGATTTACGTTTGCCAATTAATACACTTCTCAAGCCTTTGTTGTACTTAATTTATTTAACTCAAATAGAAATGAATTACAAAGGACCTCTCCAAAGGTTTGTGCAACTTGACCCGCTATTTTTGAATCCAATAGAGCAAGGGTCATAAGGTTTAAGCTAGTCAGCGATCAAAGTGCGGAAATGTTCCCATTTGTCAATAAGCATTAATATGCTTTATAGTACAATAGATAACGTTATAAATTTTTTTATTATGTCCCATAATGTTTGGTTTACTTGTTTTAATTTAACTTGCCCATTTCCAGTGGCCATCATTTGTACCACCACAGCGGTGAAAAACATGTTTCTTTGTCTAATGTCTGATTTCAATTTTACTTCAAAAACCTCTGTACATAAGTTAAACAAGATAATCAGATACAACGTGACTTTGCAAGAGGTGACATGTTAGCATTACAGAGGTATCGCTGAAGAAATTTGCCCCTACAGGCTACACATACAATTTAAAGGTCATGTCTTTTTGTTACTACCAAAAGCAAGGGATGCTGTTCCACCCAAAAAACCACCAAAAACTGCAGACAGCAATAAGATAATATGGAATCTTATACTATGACTAGTTTTGGCCCGTGCAATGCACGGGTGATGATATTTTTGGAGGTAATGTTAGTGTCTAATATTTAAGGGAAGGTAAGACTATTTTCAAAGTAAGTTTTCACATAATTCCAGTGTCTCAAAGAACCAGCTGACAAACCTTAATAAAACCAATTTCACCTTACTATTACATGTATCTGTAAACAAGGACACTAACTCAGAAAGCATAGAAATCACCTAATTTTATGATGGAGCAACCGAATATATTTTATCACATGATTGTTTGATTGGCCAAAAAAAACAAAAAAACAAAAGCATTTTCAAAAATAGTTTTTTCTATTCAAAGTTCTATTACTAAATCAAGTCAACCATATTGAGCAATTTCTAGTGCCTGCAGTTGATAGAAAATGGAAAATTAAGAAATAAGACCCCAACAGGAAAAAAAATTAGGCATCTCCTACACGAGATAAAACTTCATATGGGCATAAACATTTGAATCTCGTCGAAACTGTAAATATTCAACTCATATTGTCGCTGCAATTAAATATTTTGAAATTCATAAACTTGCAATCTAAACGTTTGAAAGCCATTCAGTTTAACATCCACCATCAGATTCAATACATCAAAGTAAACCAATTGGTAACCACACAAATAAAATAATGAAATTCATACTTGCACTTACTCCATCTATTCTCTTTGAAGCAAGTAACAACAGAAAGAAACAGTAATCACAATGATTAAGAAAAGATATTAAGAAAAGATTTATTTTTGAAAAAAATAAATCCCAAGTTCCAACCTTTCTAACAAAGAAGTTAAGCAAGTTAATTGCTGAAATTAAGCAACAGCCTTTCAATCCAATTAGCAATTATGATTAAAATTTAACAGTTTAAGACTATATGATGATCTACACAAGTACAACAAAGCCAGAAATAACGTTCACCAGCATTGATCAATGTCCAAGCAAGAATATCAAAATGTGGTTCCCAGAAAAATAACCAAATGAGATTCAATATGAACTCTGAAACCGCAAGGATATTGAGAAGAAAATGTAAATAATTACCTGATTCACATAATCTAACAGTATAAAAATTGCCGCAAGATTGAATTACACTTTAGCCCAACCAGAGAAAAGAGAAAATCTAAGGTTTTACTTAACCAGGGGAAAAAAAAAAGAAAAAAACCTCAAAATTTGTACCTGACATAACAGACAAAATGCGTGAAAATCTCACTTCGAAAGCTCCCATCTCATAAACCCTTTGCAGCTAAAAAAATTACAAAAATCGAGGGGAAAAAATCAGATTTTTCTCTTTTTCGCTTTACCAGAGACCCGTTTTGACGTTTCTTCTCCCGGCGCTGATTTTTTGCTAATCTAGGTGGGTCGGTGGGCTAAATCAGTTTTTGTCCTCCCGTGAACAGTGATCTGTGAGTGGAAATTGAAAATGCATAGTAACTAAAAAACTCTCTCTTTTAAGAGAGGGGATTTAGGTAGCAGATCTGACCTTAATTTTCATTGGTTTCTTGAACAACTAATTTTAGAAGGCCCTACATAGAATCACAACTCTATAAAGGTTAAAGAGAGAGCAGACAATTTATAAGGGCCACCACCAATCAGTCATCACGGGCAATTCAACTGGCTGCCCAAGCTGATACTTTCAAACATTCATTCAAACAAGCTCACCCCTACGAAAGATTGAACAGCAATATAGAGTTCACAAGAAAGTTCTACAAGAAGACGGTGGAAAACATTACACGGAGCAGGGTTATGTTGGTACCGAATTTACAAAAGGATCAGATAGATTCGGTAACATCCCCACTAAGCTCGGCCGCTTCTTACATTTTGTTCATAACGAACTAAAACAAAGAAATGAATAATATAATAAAAAAGGGTACTGAGCGATGGAATTGAAGATTGAAAACAGACGGCCTCAAACGACAAATTAGAAACCACTCGAGATGCTAAATAACTTCCATAAATATTCAAGCAGCACAGAAAGACCACTTCTCATCCTCAGCAGCCACTGAATCAGCAGCTGAAGCAAAAGTATCCTCATTGCAATATAAGTGAGCATTATTACCATTGGCAGCAATCAGGCTGCAAGAGGCTGAGCTCACCAGATAAGGCATACTATTGAAAGAACGGGCTAGGCCACTGGCAAGTGACATACCGCCATTAGCATCTTCAATGTCAGAAAATTCCTCTGCACGGTGCTTGAGGGTTTCGAACATGAGTGCGGGCTCATGCTGCATCACCCGGAGCACATCCCCGCAGGTTGGGCCAGGGACTGCGCGTGTCACAGCAAAGCTACAAGGGCCATCACTCTGCATCACGCGAACAATGCTTGGGCCACCAAACAGGTTGTGAACTCCCCCGAGTGCCTCCTCATAAGCCCCACCTAAAAACATCCCCAAATAGTACTTCCCACCATGACCATTAACACTGCCATTGCCTTCCAATTCATGTAAAGGCAAGCTAGACTCGCCTCCAATGAACTTATCAATCTTCCCATCACTATCGCAAGTCAAGTCAGACAAAATACCCCTAGTTCCTGGCCTCTCATCAAGCCTGTGAATTGGAATAATGGGAAACAACTGACCAATGCCCCAAAAGTCGGGAATTGAGGTAAAAACTGATAGATTAACATTGTAAGTACGGACATTATCAGAAATCCCAATTGCCTTCGACATCAATTCGCAAAGTCCATCAACTGCAGCAAGATGTTCCATCCCCAAAGATCCTTCTTTGAATTGTTGAACACACCTCTGTTTCAGCTGCTCTGCGTAAACCAAACAGGTATCATACTCACGTCGAATTGCAGCAGCAGATAAATTTCGGTAATCAGCAAGGGCATCATCAGTGAGTTGCTCCAATAAGTATTGAAGTCCAAAAGAAGGAATCTCAGCAGACTCATTAGAACTCACAGAAACAGCTTCGAACACCAAAACCGAGTGGTGAGAAACAATGGCGCGACCACTTTCACTGCAAATCACCGGATGCTTCACACCATTACGGTCGCATACAGATTTTACAGCCAGAACAACAGCATAAGCATAATCTTCAATACTGTAACCAACAGAAATTTCAGAATCCTGGGATTTTGAGCCATCATAATCGATCCCAAGACCACCGCCAATATCAATCACTTTCATACAAGCACCAAGGCGGATTAATTCACAGTAGATTTGGGAAGCTTCACGTACGCCATCAGACAGCAAAGCTGTGGAAGGGATCTGGGATCCAATATGGAAATGCAGCAACTGCAGGCAATCCAGCATACCATGCTGTTCAAGTTTCTTCATAACACGGAGAATCTGAGTGGTGGTTAAACCAAACTTCCCTTTCTCGCCCGAAGTGGAACCAAAATGGCCAGAATGCTTGGTCCTCAGCTTAGCTCGGAGCCCAATCACAGGACGGACACGGAGTTTCCGGCTGACATTAATCACGGTGTCCAACTCTTCTTCTTGTTCAAGAACAATCACAGTGTTCAAATGCAGCTTTCTAGCAACCAGCACAAGAGAAATGTATTCTGCATCTTTAAATCCATTGCATACCAGAAGAGCCTCAGAGCTTCCTTTACAGAGGCAGCTCATGGCCAAGAGAAGTTCCGGTTTTGATCCGGCTTCCAGACCAAACCGGAAGCCCGATCCGAATTTCACAATATCCTCAACCACGAACCTGTCTTGGTTGCATTTCACAGGATAAACGCCCTGGTAATGAGCCTCATAGTTTTCGGATTGAATAGCGAAATCGAAAGCCGACTGCAGAGTTTCAAGCCGGTTTTTGAGAACATCAGAGAAACGAACAATAAGAGGGAACTGGAGACCAAGCCCACCAGAAGCATTCGGGTCAGAGGCCTTCTTCACTACCTTGAGGAGGTCAATCTCTTGGTGGGCCAGGGTTTCCGCGCCGTAGGGGCGAACGGAAATATTTCCGGACGAATTGACAGTAAAATAAGGGGCACCCCACCCGTCGACCCGGTAGAGCATGGAGGAATGAGCGGGTGACCAGGCGGTGGTGATGGTGGTGTTTGTCGACGAGACGCCGGAAGCAGAGGATGACTCCAGCGTGGGAACAGTGCCATCCCAGGAGACGGCATAGCCGGGAGGCGAAGCTACAGCAGCGTCTACACAGGAAGCCAAGGCCAGCATCTTTCCTCCGGTCTGTTTTACGCTCGGGAAGAATCAAAGAATGAAAATCGAAAAACTAATTCAAATACTACGTTATTAGATCGATTTTGTATAGGTGGGGGCTTTAAAACCCGCCGAGGCCGGAGCCCCGGCTACCCCCTCAAAAAAAGCAAAAAGAGATCCGGGTCACAACAAACCGATATCCCAACACACCCTTACACAACTCTGAAATCCCCACACCTACCCTTCAGAAGAAGCAAATTCTGAGAAAACAAAATTGAAACGAATGCTTTACAGAATCAAACACAAGTCTAAATCTCGAACACGAATCCCACCAAGCAGAATAAAAATTTACCAAAATCGAGAGAGAGAGAGAGATGAAATCGGAATAGGAAAGATGATGAGAATTTGAGAGGGGAAGGAAACCTAACGACGACGGAGATTTCCCGCTATATGCAAAGTTAATGCTAAACGGTTGTTAAATGAGCGAGAATTGCATGGAGGGCAAAGTGGTTTATATAGCGGGAGAGTAAACTGGGCCGTGGGCCCAACCTCAGCCGAATTTATTTTCTCCTAGCATTATTTATAAAGTCTACTATTTTTATTTAACCCTTGTTCGAACTCTATTTTTTTTATTAAAATGTATTTTTAAACAGTAATTTGATTTTATTTCAATTACACATTTTACAATAAAATAAAATCACTCGTAAATTTATTTTTTAATTATACATTCTCTATCATAATATTATTATAAAATGTATTTTTTAAAAAAATATGCTGCTCAAACAAGGAAAATATTTGTGTTTGCTTTTATGTTCAATTTTTAAATGGGTTTGAGATTATTCGGAAGAGGTTAATCAACGTCGGATTGCCGCGTGGCACGGGGCCCACGTTCTTGGTGCCTCACCCGAGGATTCTTCTCCCAAGCTTGATTCTTAGCGATAAGATGAGGGATAGTTAATCAATATATCGTGAGAATTTATTTTTCTTCGAAAAATTGAGGTCCCAGTTTATTGCACTTGTTGGTCCATAACCTTTCGAGTAGGACAACTAATTACATTTTTCTAGCTTGACTAGTCTATTGCCCGTGCAATGCACGGGCAATGTGATTACGGAAGTAATGTTAGCGTTCAAAAAAAAAATTATCTGCATTTTTTTATACCATTTTCTGAAGTATGGAATGCATAATATATATATATATATATATATACACAATAAAAAATAAAAGTTGAAGTCTCAAGTATATATGATTTTAGAAATAAAATAAAATAATAAGAATGAAAGAGATATAAGATTGAATTTTATATATTACAAAAAAAAAGAGCAAAATTATAATCCAAACAAAATATGTTTTCTGGTGAAGCTTAAATTTTGAAGGATCTGTAAGTTTCATAATGTTGTAGTGTTATTATTATGGGAAGTTTGTTTTCCTGTTAGTTTTTGCCTCCTGCAATGCACAGGTTGTGTTATTTTAAAGGTAAATAAATATTAGCATTTTGAATGTTAAGAATTTCTTTTGAACATACGAAATTCTCGTGAATGTGTTGTGTGTAATATGTTTAACTAAATTACAAAATCAGATAATGTGATACTACTGTGGTTTATGGTTAATTGTCATTATGCTGTCAAAATTATATTTGAAAACGATCATAAGTTCAATTTCTTGTGTTTTCACTTCATACGTATGCGAATATGTAAAGGTATGCAAAATAATCGTGTAAATACTTGAAAAGATTAACTATTAATTAACATGTGTGTGTACACCCTAACAAATACCATGAACAGCATGTAACAAAATGGGGCATAATGTCCCCTTGAAACTTTTAAAAAGCTTACAAGTACTTACATATATATCATAAGGTCCTCCATAAATTCCAAGACAAAAAGAAACAAAAGAAAAAGGTGCAAAGGACCCAAGTTACTCTACACAAACATATATATTATATTTAGACCAATTTATAGACTGACTTTTTTTGTTTGTTTTTCTTCTTCTTTTTTTTTTCTGTCTTTGGAACATAAAATAAAATGAGAGAAGAGTTTAATTTTCATGGCGTCCGGGGCTTTGTTGGAGTATGGCAATTATGGTGTAATGGGTTGGGACCGGCTAGAAGTCTCCTCAGTTCCGAATCCTCAGGCATCTCATTGTAATTTCCAAATCTTAGAAACATTGCAGATGGTCTACCTCTCTTAAAAATCATTTCCTTCTCGTTCTTTCACTAAAACTTCCAGTGTTTTAGCCCTTTCTTGACTACATGAGTCGGATTCGTTGAACTAAAAGATTTCATATTTAGTATCGAGAATAAAGATGTCATCATGATTGAGTGAAGATCAAGCAAAACACATTTGTCAAAGATATAAGAAATTGTTACTAAAAAGATTTTTATGATGTATTATGACCAGGAAGAGTGAGAAACATAAAACTTACCTCTTTCATATGAACAATGTGCTTTCCTTTGCATATATACAACATGTTTTATGCTTTTTGGCATCCATATGCTTCAAACCTGAAGCAACTCCACATTCTTTGGGGTATTATACATGGCTTAAAATAAGAAAGAAATTTCTCTGTTTCGTTCCCTTGTACTCCACAAAGACACGCTTTATGTAAAATGTCATATGACAACATTAAAAGATTTTGATAGACTAAAAATTGTACAAATACAATAATCGTGGATGCCTTTGAGAAGATGGAACTCTTGCTAATAACAGAAAACCTGTGTCCAATCATATAACAAAATGTCAATGAATATATTCTACTAAAGTAATGAAAAACATTATTAATAGACTAACCATAATTGAGAAATTTATTGAACTGCAAATTTTAAAGATTAGGGTAATATATTAACTCGTTTCATTAATTTAAATGGAGGATCACAAAGATCAGGTACCTATAAAACCAATGTTGATATATGGAAGATTCTATATTAAAGGTGTCGTGAACAAACCAAAAAAATGGATTCGGAAGAATTTGCGAAATGATAAATAATAGTACATATATGGCAATGGAATAAGAGAAATACGGAGATTATTATATACAACACATGTGTGTACTTGTTTTTATTTAGAAAAAACATGTTAGATGGTATCACCACTTACACTAATATGACATCTTTTGTTGATGAATTAATATTTTATTTCCAAGAAAATGTGGCAGATAGTCTAAAAAACAATGTAAAATTATTTTTTGAGAACTATACAAATGTTGGAAAAATATAATGAAAGTGTATTAGATGTTCATAAAAAAAATTATATTTTATTTTTAAATTAATTCATACCTGTGAAATATACAGATGCAGTAGAGAATTCATTTGAACTTTCGAATAACATCAATAGAAATTTCGATAACCTGTATATAAAATGAAAAATATTATTTTATGCATAGTAAAATACTGTATTTTAAATATAATATACGAAATAAATATACATGTGAGAAGGTTGTTCTATGAATGTATAAAGGAAAGAATTTCTTTATAGACAACATTTTCAGTACATGAGTTGTGCGAAGTATCTGTGGTTGATGGTTTCAGTAAAACTTTTAGAGATTTGCTTGTTTTTGCTCTTGATAACGTTACATATAACTGACCATGGCAGAAAACTGGTTCTGGAAGATACAAACCGACAAAATCAATTGTTTGACATTGGGCTTTATTTATTGTCATTGCAAAGTATGGTCTAATTGGAAATTGAGTTCTTTTAAATGGAATTGTGGTTCGATCAGATTTCAGTGGTATAAAAGGGATCCTCGGTAAGAAAACATGTTTTCCACAATATTCGCCAGTAGTGATTTCAGCAAGAATAACGTTTCTCTCAAATTTTTGACAAGTAAGACGTGTTCCATTGCATAACCCTTCAGAAGGATTAATATTCCGCAATAACATTACAGGACAATTTATTTTAAGGTTCAATTCATGAGGTGGAATACCATTTGATGTCAAAGTATTTAAGAAATCTTCTTGCACGCATTTACGATTTTTCAATTGCTTCATCAAAACTATAGTATGTGAAAATTTGACCAGGAATTTGTTCAAGCAGAAGTTTGTTAATATAGTCAACACATTCATTTGTAGGTGTAAGAATAACACGGTTTACCATGGTATGTAAATGATCAGCATAAGCTTCTATATTTGGAAAAACACAATGTATCAAAGTTTTCAGAGACGTGATTTCATCTTCGAATGGTAAAATTATACTATTTGGAAGCTTAATACATTTACAAGTATGTTCTTGTTCTGTTCCATTTCCAATTTTAAGCAAGTAATCGCAGAACGTAGAATCGAATTTTGCTCTCATATTATGAACTAATGGTAGATGTACAAACAAAGGCCATAGATATGAGAAAACCAAGCTAGCTTTCATTATGTCTTCTTTTTTTCCTTTCGGTACAACTGGTAAAACCTGTCGAAAATCTCCTCCAAGAACGATTACTTTTCCACCAAAAGGTAAGTTACAATCAGTAATATCTCTAATCATTTTATCTACAGCTTCAATAGTACAACGATTTACCATAGGTGCTTCATCCCAAATTATTAGTTTAGACATTTTCAACAAAGTTCCCAAAGCTGATTGTTTGCTAATAGAGCAATTGACTTCTCCTATTGTTTCCAAAGGAATTTTAAATCTCGAATGAGCTGTTCGACCTCCAGGTAATAAACATGCAGCTACTCCAGACGATGCAGTTGCTAAAGCAATAAAATGTCTAGACCTTACACCAGCTAAGAGTGTTTTGTATAAAAAAGTCTTACATGTTCCTCCTGGACCGTCGATGAAAAAAGCACCGCTTGATTCAGATTCTACTTTTTCCATAATTGTATCGTATGCAAATTGTTGTTCCTTATTTAATTGTCTCTTCTGCAATCATTCTTGTCAACCTTTCATCTTCATTTATATTTACATTAAACGGCACAATTCCATAATCATTTATATTTTTACCCAGAGATTCTAAAATAGAACTTATATCCTCCAGAGCTCGTATTTCAGCGACTTCAATAGGTATATTTTGATGTACATAATCATCCATCATATAAGATTTAAATTTATCCCACAGTAACTTTGGATGATTAGGATTGCACAATGTAAGAAGTGTAGCAAAAAGTCGTTTTAAAGAACAAGACATTTCGTAAATAATAGTTTCGGATAAACATTCTTCACAACGATTGTCTCCACTTAATAAACCATGTAAAAGTGCTACTTCTCGAAATGTACCAACAATTGTTTCATTAAAAGTTCTTATATCGTCAAATGATGTTGGTCCTCTAATATGGTTAAGAAGAATGCGAAGGAAATATCGTTCTCCTTCCGATGGATTCGCTGAGACAATTCGTCCGATAACAATTTGTTTCTTTTTGGGAGTCCAAATTTTGTTATTTGCATTCCAAACAAAATATGTTGGGATATCTCGATACAAAAGCGTTCGAGCAAATTCGTTTGCTTTATTTAATCGAAAAAATTCAGTTAACATTGTTCTCCTTGTATTTTCATTCTCAATAATAGTAGATAAATCATCCGTATTTTTTGTATGTAACTTGTTGATGATTTTCGGTATGAAGTTTTAAAGAATAAACAATTAGGGCTTGTGTGGGAGGGATTAAAATCAGATTAAAATTGAAAATATAGCCGTTATTGTTGACTTTTATTAGACGAGTGGGGCCCAATAACGGCCATATTTTCAATTTTAATTGGCTTTTAATCCCTCCCGAACAGGGCCTTAGATAGATTTCTGACAAATTGAATGAAAAAATCTTCCACATAGCCTCAGGTGGAGATATCCATCTAGTAGATTGATAAGCAGATATTTCATCAATATCTTTTTCTTTTTCATCTTTGCTAACGAAAAAATTAATACGATCATGTCCTTTGTATACATATTTGTACAAATATTTTACAGCTTTAATAGAAGAACATATTTCAACGTTGATATGACAGTCAAATTTTGCACTTAAATAAGGATTATATGGTACAACCCATTGATTGTCTAACATTTGACCTCTAACTTTAATACTAATACCATTATTACGACGTCTATACAATGGGTATGAATTATCTCCAAATATAGTACTATTACAATAATCTCTTGGATATTTATTCTTACAACCACTATTTGTCACCATGCATACATTTTTGGGATTAAGATTTCCACAAGGGCCATGTATATTATGCTTTACAATAACTGAATAAAGATGAGGGTACTTGTTTTTATCAGGAATTTCACAAGATACTATCCTATCAACTTGTTGAGCAGAAGAAATCTTATGGCCACGGTTAAAAATTATCAGTAGATGTGCGTGAGGAAGCCCTCTTTTTTGGAATTCAATCATGTATATATGAGCAACAACAGGACCAAAAATATTGTTCTTATACAAATCATTTTTAAGCTCTTCTAATTTTGCACTAAATATACGTACAATTAAATCCGGTCGATTTTGAACCTCATCATTATGTTTCAATTCTTGCTTAATTTCTGGCCAATTCGGATTACATGTTATAGTTAACAATATATCTGGTTTTCCATAACGTTGAACAAGAGCCATAGCATCTAAGTATCTCCTTAGCATATCTCTAGGTCCGCAAGTAAAGGATTGTGGTAAAACAAATTTCTTTCCAATTTTGTACCCTCTTGTTTCCCCGTTCTCGACACTATCTACAATACCTTGATAAAGTTCAGCACGAATTTGTTTCTGGTTATTATGAAAGTAATCTAATCTCGCTGTTTCGATTTTAACATACATATCTACAACATATTGTTGAAAAAGTCTACCAGTATGAAGCAACACAAACTTACCTGTAAGCCTAATCTGTAGCTTGTATGCATGATACTCACGACATGAAACCTGATATCGTTTCTTCATTTTATGAAGCACTGCATGAGGAAGAATAAAACAATTTTTATATATGTAACTAAAACATCGATATTTTTAAAATTAGAAAATATATGACAAAGTATATAAGTAAACCTTCAGCTTCTTTTTCAATCATTTGAACTGCAGAATTTATTATTTTAGGAACAGCAACAGGGTCAATCAAATTCTCAGGTTGAGAAGATGTGTGTTTATATCTTTGAATGCCTTCATGCCAACCAGATTCACCAAATGGGAAGAGCAAAGGATATTGTAAAGAATCATAACAACCATAATAATAATGAACATTATGCGAATCACCAGAATGACCATATATAGTAATATCACGAACATGATTATTTGCATTTTCATCATCATACATCAGCTACTTGAGACGCTGAAGGAGTATTGAAAACTCTTTGATCGAGTCCGTGGTGACATTTTATTTGTATTCGATGGTCGTGCAAATTCGTTATATTACTTAAAGACCTGAAAAATTTACTATATGGATTTCCTTTTAAGATTTCAATTAGAAGAGTTAAAGTAGGTTCTACTAAATTTTCAGAAATTTTTATACGATTTTGAATTTCATTATCTGTATCATAAAAATATAATTGCATATAATGTGGCATATTATTTTGTGGCATAAGTTGATTTACATAATGATATATCTGTCCTTGAACTCTGAATGTGTAAATACCTCGGTATGATTTAAAGAGTTCCTTGTCGTACTTTACACCAAATGAAGTGAATGCAAAGTGGTTATTATATCCGCGTGAAAGTTTTTTGAATTCCATACATGTAGGTTCTTTAGAAATAAATAAATCATACAATTCATTTGGTGAATCAGGCATGAAAAGTTTAACTTTTCCATCACAGCAACAAAAACCTTTTGTTTCTCTATGAAATTTTTTCGCACCACAATACTTACAATAGGTGCATGTTGGTAACACATATGCAGTAGTTGGTATGTTCAAAAGGTTAAAACTTCCACATAATTCATAATAAAAAATATTAGTCGATTCTTCATTCGAAGTAGAACCCTCAGAATAAGATTCATGCACATAAGCAACGCCAGAATTATTATTTTGAGATAACATATGATCATTTATCCTTTTACGATGATCAACACTTACGGTTTGAACTCGATTCCTCCTATCTGCTTGTCTTCGATTTTGTTGTTGACGTATGAAAGCATTATATGATTTACTCGTGCCTTCGGAAATACTTTCAAGATTAATAAACTCAGGCTCCTCATTACCAGTTCCCAGAGAATTCATCAGGACAATAAATATGCTACCGATCTGAATAAAATAAAAAATATTTTAGTAGTCAAACAACTAACAAATAATACCAATACCAACTTTAGCATAACGTGATTTAAAAATGATGGGTGAAAGTCATAAAACTCTAGTATAATATTTATAAAATGCATTAATTTAAATTCTCAAATGTAGCTGTAGAAAGTAAAAGTTTCTGAAAGAAATAATCTTACATGTGTTAAAACATATATACAGCAAAAGTAAATGTTGAAATATCGAAATTTGTGAAAAATGACTAAAAATATATTTCAAAAGGAAAGAAAAGTAGTATGCATAAAGAAAGTTAAACAAATAACAATTTATTACAAAAATTAATGAAGGTATAGTGTATTACTGTAGTCAATTATAACTATCGAAAAATACAATTGGACATTATATACAGAAGAACAATAAATACGAATTAGAGTCCACAATAATATAATAGGAACTTTAAGGAAAAAAATACAAAGATTAATTACAGATTAAACTCTACGAAATCTAGAAAAGAATAAAAAAAATATTATACCTGAAGATAGCACAATTCAATCGATGTTGAAAATTTTAATATGTTTACTTTGAGAATGGTTTTTTTGTAACTTAAAAAATTGGAAACAAATTTAATATTGACAAAATCATGAATGACTAAGAATACAGCAAATAAAGAAAATCATAATAAAAATAAAAAATCGAAGTGTATATGAAGTAAATTGAAGAAAGTCACATATTTTTTTTACCAAATTGAGAAGTGGCATCTCTCGAGGGGTTCGGGGGTCGAGGGGGCAGCGTCCCTCGTGGGGGTTTGGGGGCAACGCCCCCAACGGGGATCGACCTGCCCGATCAGGTCGCGGGGGTCGAGGGCGGCGCCCTGCGGGGTGGGGGGCCACCGCCCCTAACGGGGATCGACCTGACCGGTCAGGTCGCGGGGGTCAAGGAATTTAGATTTCATGTATGTATGAAATGAAATATTTTCTAATATTTTTGAATTAAATTTGTAATAAGCGAAATTATATTTATAGTTTTTGTAAAACGTAAATCAGTACAATTTTTAGCTAAAAAAAGAAGAGGGAAAAAAAAGGTAAAAAAATTTTAAAAAAAATATGGGTCCCCGTGCGCGCACGGGGAAAGAAAATGGGTTTCCCCGTCCACGCACGGGGAAACCCATTTTCCCCGTGCGCGCACGGGGAAACTTGATTTCCCCGTTCACGCACGGGGAAATTGGACAATTCTCCCCGTGCGCGCACGGGGAGAAACACGGGGAGTTATTTTTTTTTATTTCTTCTTTTTTATTATATTTCCTAGTTAATTTTTCAACGATTTTTTTATCTGCATAAATTCAGGTAGGATTGTATGTAAGTATTATTAATTGTTGTAATTTAAGTAGTAAAAATTTAATGTTGACAACCCAGTAATAATACTGATAATACTAAAATGATATGTTGACAAATTTATTAAGTTAACCTAATATGCTTCAGAATTTATTGTGAAATATAGAGAAATATTAAATCTACACAAACAAAATTAACTATACCTAACTACTTACAAAAATCTTAAACATGGAACACAATTATATTTACTTAAAGAAATACTAAATACTAAACATGCAAAAGTAATAATAATATGAACGAAAATAACTTCTACGTGTAAATACTTACAGTAAAAGTTTATGTTCTGCTGCAATACCAAAGCTTCAAAATTTAGTCGTACAAGCTGAAAAACATAATGGAGTAAAATAAATATTTTCAAGATTTATAGATCAACATAATGATATTTGCATCCTAAATATACAAAAAACAAAATTAACTATACCTAACTACTTACGAAAATCTTAATCATGGAACACAATTGTATTTATTTAATGAAATACTAAACATGCAAAATAATAATAATAGAAACTAAAATAATTTTTTACATATAAATACTTACAGTAAACAGCAACGAAGGTTAAGAAATTCTCGATGATGGAATAAATTTTTCTTCATTAGTTCTCCTATATAAATAGAATAATCTCTTCGGCCGACTACAAAAATCAACCGACTAAAAAAATATCTTTTCAGTCGGTTTGCATGTTTATTTTTGCTTTGCTTCTCCAATACGTGATCTTTATAAAATATCAACTGCATTTGACGGTTTGCACTAAGTCGGTTTTCAGATTTATTTTATTTTTTATAAATATTTTCTTTGCCCTTTTCTTTACATAGTAGGGATAATAACAGTAAATAATTGGGATATGAAATACAAAAATATAGCACGGCGCCTACATTTTTGACTCCCAATTTGTTTGTTTCTTGAATAGAATATTGAATGGAATAATATGAAATATCTGGAAAAATGATCCCCAACTTTTTGTTTCCTATTTTTTTTTTACAGATAAAGTCGGCCAATTTTTTTGAACAGTACGAAACCAGTTTCGAACCAGATCAATGTGAAAACCAATGTGACAAAAATGAACAGTGGATCTCACATTCTCTCTTTTAAGTGAAGGTCTTTTAAGTGAAGGAGTGATTTATGGGCTCATTTGATATGACTCCTGCTTTTATTTTTTGCAAATAGTTTCATGAAGAAATTACTTTAAGTGACCAATTTCCGCATAAAAGTTTTGAGATACTTCAAAAAAACTATTTAAACATGTTCAAAACACTGCTTTTTACTCTCAAAAATAAATTCTGACTTTTTAAAAATAATGTCAAACGGGTCTTATATCTTGTAACTCACTCATTTAACGACTTAAATTTTAGCACTGTCTGCAGTAAAAGATCGCTTTTGACACTAAGCTCATTCACTCACTCCTTGTGCTCAATTAAGAGACAAAACTTGTTGATCGTAACTTATAACATTTGGATGATGAATAATATAGTGTAATATACAAAAGTACTCACATTAAACTTACTAAAATTAAAAAAGGGAAAAGAAAAGGCACCTAGTGATTAAGTTGGGCTTTAAATGTGGAAAGAGGCAGGAAGCATCTCATGAATTTGGGATTTCTTTGAACGGACTGAATTGTGCCACGCCATTATTAAACAGTTGAGGACGGACTTTAATTTCTATTTGTTTACTAAAAAAAAAAAAATTAATAATAATTGTCTAGTCGAAGCATGCAAAAGTCATATATAGCAATAAGCATGCAATACTTCTTTCTCGAATATTTTGTTCAAAACTTTTTCTATAGCAGTGATATCATCAAGTTCTTATTTATCACTTTAATGATTATTTAGATAGGAAAGGTCAATTAAAGACTACTAGTTAAATATTTTAAATATAATGTTTGGTACAATTTTTTACAAAAATGTTTAGCAAAATAATTTTTTGTCATTGTATTATAAAATATATGATATGAAAAGTGTAAATCCAAAAAATACAATATGTAAAGTGCAATTATGTGTCGATAATATATATATATATCCGGCCTTCTTTCATGAATAATCATTAGCATTCATCTCTCTAACTATCTTTAGTAAGAGGGGGAGAACTTGATGTGACTACTATTAGATCTCCAATTCGGAAAGACTCTACAATCATTATGCCCGGATTCTTTTATCTCAATTGTTGGGAATTCAATAATCACATATCGTTCGATACCACTTGATATAAAATCAACTACAAGATTGAGATGTTGAAATTATATGTCATAATAATGAAATATTTGATCACAAATAAATGAATAAAAGAAAACAATAAAATATGGCTGAGAAGTTATGAGATTTTATTGCACCCATAATAATGTAGAAATATAAAATTGATCATAAAGTTCTAGTAATCTATTTTCTCACATTTATTAAGGGTGTATTCGGTAGAGATTAAAATTGGATTAAAATTGAAAAACAAGCCGTTATTGTTGACTTTTATTAGACGAGTGAGACCCAATAACAGTCATATTTCCAATTTTAATTGGATTTTAAGCTGTACCGAACAGACCCTAAATTGTATAGAAGAGCATAATAGCGAATATGTGGGGGGCGTCAAAATCCTTCTAGTAGAGTTGTTAATGAAATATGATATCAAAAAATCGAGTCCAAAACAAATTTCAATTCCCAATGAGTTTCTAAAATAGAATTTCAATTTGACATAGGACTCCAACATCATTCTAAAATGAATTCTTTTTTACGTAGACTTTAATTAGAATTCTTCAATTATTTCAACAAGGAATTCAGGTCACACCCAAATTCTAACAATTTTCACATTGATACGAATTCTACTGTAACGAACAAAGCTCCAAAATATTATCCACTTAAAGAAGAAAATTTGTTTGCAAGGAATGAACCGACTTTTCAACAATAACCAAAACTGATTTCTCCAACCAAATACAAAATACTCTACATCTTCCAATGAATCTGTCACGAGTTTTTCTACAACATGAATTTATGCCGCAAGTGTACGGTGTCAAGTTTTGTAATATAATGATTGAGTTAAGAGTGTCGAACCCACATGGATTGTAATTCCATTTCTACCAAGTACTATAATTGTTTCAGTTTTTACTTTATCTAGACGAACAAAATATCAATTCAAGGTTTTTATCCTAAACTAATATGAATGTTAATGCGAGAAAGCCTATAGATTGATTTCACCTTACTATCGATTACGACTTAATTATGCCTAACTATTCTAATCAATTTTCCCATATTTAAAAGCAAGAATCCTAATGTATTTCTCTCCCCTCTTTCGAGTGTCGGTTAGAAATTAATCATAGAATTCAATTCCAATATTTGTATTCCGAATTAAAATCAAAGATTCATCAAGTTCATGATTCTTTTATGGAGTAAACTTCATAGATCATATACTTTCTCTCGAAACCCATAAAATCTACTTTTTGTCAATCCTATGATCACGCCTAAATTCCCCTCTCTCGAGTGTTGAAATTGACTAGCATCTATTCATTCAATTAGTGGCCAATTAATTGAAAGTATTAATTTCATGATACAATCAAACATATATGAAAGGTCAAACAGAATAATTATGACAAAATCAAATTATAATATCAAACTTGGCTACATCAAACCCTAGATATGAAAATTAGTTCATAACTCCTAAAGACAACATAATAAAATCTGAATTAATGGAGAAAAAAGAATAAGAAGAACTCTTTTGCCGCTTGAATTCCTTGTCATTTTAGTTCTAGATCAATTCTCCTTTGTGTTGTCTTTTAAGCCGTCCTTCTTCACTTTTTCTTCCACAAGAGCCCCTTAAATTAGGTCTACAAACTTAGATTTATAGCCTCTTAAAATAATAACACAGATTGGAGGTGGGCCGGGCCGAAAAGAATATGAAAATAGGTATTTTTTATTTTCTCGGGATGTGGCGCCGCGCCGCTCAGCTCTCTGTAACGTTTTCTGTTTTGCACGTTTTTCAGTATTTTTATCATAACTTTTTCGTCTGATATTTGATTGTGGTGATTCAAGATATTTTGGGAATCTAACTTATTAGGCTACAACTTTGATTTAGATATCATTTTCCAATTCGATCATTTTATATGTCAAAAGTGAGTCTCAACATGAGACTAAAAATTCGAAGCAAAACTTTTCGATTGGAATTTGATGTGTGATCATATTTTGACTAAATTTGATCCCTTTGACATATTTCCTCATCCAATTTTGACAAATCTTCATCATGAGGATCGGCACAACTTTTGAGTATTTGCACTTTAGTTCTCGAACTTTGGATATCTTACAATTTAGCAATTTTCTCTAAAATTGTCAACTTTTGCTTATTTTATTCAATTTCTCTAACCTACATCGCAACATCAAAACTCACATAAAACCACTCTAAAACTTTTTCAGCGGTAACAAAATAATGAATTAAGTGGCATAAATATCATGAGTGTGGAATACTCATCAGAATCCAAGCACTGCTCTGCATAATTACTTCAAATTTTCTAAAATATAATGATTTTAAAATTCACCAAATTGGACTATAACACACCCCAAAGTAGAATCAAACCCAAATGCTTTTAAAGAATGTCATTTGTTAGATTATACACATTCTACTACGCTAAAAGCATACTCAACAAAATCAATATCCACATACCTTTTACCACTGGGTCCATCCCTAGCAATTGAAGACAATAACACCGCAAGTAATGGTGGCAAAGTGTTATTATTCATATATCCTGAACTCCATTGAGTAGTATTCTTCAAATTTGACCATTTATGAGTTCCTAAAGGTATTGTACAAATTTGAATATCAACCACGGTACAAAACTTGTGCTGATTGACTCTTCTAGATTCTACACGACTCAACAAGATGTATAATTGAGACATTTTCTATCCCTCCATTACAATTTTGACACTCTTACAAATCTTTAAAGCTCTACATCTATTAAAGAACTCATAACCCTTTGAATGAAGAATGGACAACGAAATGAGATTTTTCTTCAAATTTGGAACATATCGAACCTGACCAAGCGTTATAATTGTCCCATCCAATAGCTTTAATCTGACCGTATTAATTTTAGCAACCCGACAGGTCTGTTGTCTCCCATAACCACGACGCCTTTGGAAATGGTTTTACATGTAGTAAACAAGTCCTTATTAGGAGACCTATGAAACACACACGCTGAATCCAAAATCCAATCATCGTCTGGTTTAGAGTCGATGTCAGAAATAGCCAAGAGATCTCCCTCACTTACAATGTTCTTTGCGATGTCTGCTTCACCCGAAGTCTCTAGTTGCTTTCCATATCGACTTGCAGCCAACCTTTCTTTATTCTGCAATTTGTAGCAATCCTTCTTCAAGTGCCCATTTTTCTTGCAGAAGTTACAAATCTGATTATTAAACTTAGAGTTCGATCTGCAACAAGGCCTTTTTCATCTTTGGCCTCTGAAATCAGATGCTCCATCTTCTCTTTTGAGAATAAAGTATCATACGCCTCCTCAATGATGAGAGTATCATGACTATACAAGATCGTGTCTCTAAATGAAGAAAACGAAGTTTGCAATGAACACAATAGAATCAAGGCCAAATTTTTTTTTTTATCATACTTTAATTCCAAAATTTCCAAATTAGCGACGATCTCTTTAAATGTAGCTAGATGATCTTCCTTCTACCATCCGATGAGAGTATAAACGTTGCTTGAGATGCAACTTGCTTGTCAGATTTTTAGTCATGCACAATTGTTCAAACTTCAACCATAAAGCAGCTGTTGAACCCTCCTTCAAAACGTCATGAAGAATGGTTTTCAATAGATGAAGATAAATGTGAGAAACTGACTTCTTATCCTTCCATAATTTCCCTCATACGTTCAAAGTTGTGGGCATCTTATCAATCCCCAGCAACGTATCATCCAAATCCTGTTGTATGAGTACTGTACGCATCTTAACCTGTCATAGCGAAAATCTAGTGCTTCGATTCAAAAGCGGAATGTCATATTTCATGTAAGTCATTACGAACAAATCAAACTCTTCGCTCTTGCGGAACTGCTGAACCTAAACTCTGATACCACTTGTTGTAAAACAAACAAAATACCAGGATCGCTCTGATGCCACTTGTTGTGTTAATTATGCCCAGAATCTATGATACCAATTGTTGAGAATTCAATGATCATGTATCGCTCAATACCACTTGAGATGAAACCAACAACCAGATTGAGATGTTGAAGTCATATGTCACAATAATGAAGTATTTGATCACAAGCAAATGAATAAAAGAAAACAGGAAAATATAGCAGAAGAATTATGAGATTTTATTGCACTAATAATAATGGAGAAATATACAATTGATCATAAAGTTCCGGTAATCTTTTTTCTCACATTTATTAAATTGTATAGAAGGGCCTAATATTTATAGGGAATATGTAGAGATGTATAAACTCTCCTAGTAGAGTTGTTGATAAAGTATGATACCAAAAAATCAAGTCCAAAACAAATTCCAACTCCTAATGTGCTTCCAATAGAATTTCAACTTGACATCACTCTTCACGAAAAATCGTGAACCGGCCCCTAATCCAGTCCGGTACGTATACATTAACAGAAAAATGAAAAATCGGCTAATAAACCATCAACCCGACCTGTTTAACCATGAACTGAAAAACCAGCCACGATTTTTTTGGTTAATATAATTTTTTTTTTACAAAAAAATTTAACTATCTTGACGGGCCACCTATTGCAATAGTAGACTAAAATAACTTTTTTATACAAGTGACATTCATTTGGCTTCTTTTTAAAGAAGAAGTCAAAGTCAACCGTTTGTCTGTGCCAACATCTTTCAATGTTTTAGTAATATTTTAATGTGGGATACTAGCTCCTTTTAAAATGAGACTCTCATTCCAATGTTGTAGTAATCTTCCAATATGGTACACTTCTTCATTTTCATTAAGAAATCATAATCCCATCAAGATTATAATCACAAACAATTTTAATGTGAACAAAGCAAATTATTTTGGACATATTAATTGTTAGTTTTTGAGGTTATAAAATAAATTACCATAATAAATCTAATTAACGAACATGGATTATATTTACTTTGAATTAGTAAACTAAAATTAAAAAAGTTATTATATTTATGATAGTTTATAGTTTATTTGTTTATTTATTTATTTACTTATTTTGTCTTCTGGTTCGATACCGGTTCAACACTTGAATCCTTGACCCTCTTTATTTTCCGGGTCGATACCACCCGGTCGATTTTTAAAACATTGGTAATTACACTTGCAAAATAGAAATCATTGATGATATTTTGGCAAGATCATGTTGCAAAGAACTTCTCTCGACAAATTGACAGCACAATATTTAATAGTCAATATTGTCGTGTCGGAAGAGGGACCTTCCTCAGCTGATCTTATCCCGGAGCGAATCTTCATTAATTTTCCTTTTATCTTTTGTCTTTTAAGGCAATATTTCGAATCCGTTGAATGAGTGTCCCTTAATAGACGGCGTAAAGATAAATACATAAATAAATCCTAAATTTGCTCTGAACTGAATTCTAAAATGGCATTCACGTCCACAACGTGATATCCAGGCGAGCCCCATATGAATTTCTACACATATTACTCTATGGCTTGCCTAGGATCGTATGAAATACCGTAAATGCCCTTTCACGTTTTTATCATTTCGGTCCCCACATTTTTCCACAAAGGTGTACAGTTGTGAAAAACGAGCTTAGGCACTAAGCCTGCCTTTGTCATTTTTCTACGTGTTTTAGATGACTTTATCACTCACTTTACACTTTTTCGAACGGTGCATATAACATGTTTGGCTTAACTTTTTCGAACTTATAAGTTGATCATCTATCAATTTATTCATAAATTTAATGAGACACGTAACTTATAATCTACAAAATATTTTATAAAGTATGGATCATATATATTATATGGGACCCACAATTTTTCTATAATTTTTAACTACACATTTGGGGAATTTTAACGGGCAAACGATAAGTGTACCGAAATATCTGATTTTGGCCTATCGAAGTATGAGACGGGAAACTTTATAGTAATTGAGATAGTGGTGCACATGGAGTCCACCAATTTGGAGCACGCCATCCTTTTTTTACCCGAAAAACACGAGTCGTTTGACTAGTTGACTTGGTCCGTTGTTAGGACATGTAACTGGGAACCGGCGTCGACGTTGATCTTAGGTGGTCCTTGCCAAACTTGGAATTCTGAAGGAGAAAAGTTGAAGTCCCATCGGGTTAAATATAAAGCCCAACATCATATTGATTTGGTGGATCCAATTATTCTAAGCTCTTAGATCGAATGCAAGTGAATTTTTAAGGTATTTATATTGTACAATTATCGGATGTTTTGAATTGTCAGCTTGAAGTCGTTTAATCTTTGTTGTGCAAACATGAACGATAAAATCAAAAAGAAGAAAAACGATAAGATCAATGCACAAAAATTTTAGTAATTTGATAATGTGTCTACACTCACTTTATACTGTGAATATTTCACTAACTTCGAATATGATTCCATAAAGTTGTTTATAATAAAACTCTAAACTTGAAATTACCACGTCCACTATGTTCCATCACCTAGCACCCCAAATATAAAAATGTGAGCCACATAATCAACAATCTTGTTCGTTATCTACAAATCTCATCGAACTCTGATGATTCTTTCATCTGGCCGTAAAGTAGAGTCAACCTTGATTCTACAATATTTTCTCCATTAATCACTCCAAATTCAAACTCTGATGATTATTTCATCTGGCCGTAAAGTAGAGTCACCTTTGATTCTACAATATTTTCTCCATTAATCACTCTAAATTCTTTCATTTCTCATGTAAAGATCATTTCCTTTAAACACAACTCATAAGCATTCTGATTTCAACGTACAAATTTAATGACCAATTGAAATAAATATATTATCTACTAGACATTGGATCAAATGTCCATAAACATTGGACACGTCCCTTCCAGCCGGTAGGTGGTTGATGGGCCAAAACAACACAAGATTGTTCTTGTCGGGGACCAAATCACATGTTTTCGTTGACATAACAATCTCGTTCATTGAAAATACGAATATTATTTCGAACGATAAATTTACTTTTCGACAAATATATGTTGTTTTGGATTGGACACGAGGCATGTTGGTGAGGAACACTAGCTCAATGCTAAATTTGTTGTTGACACTTCTATTTTCGTGTCTAATATAATAATTTAGAACGTATCGTGTCATAATAAATAGCTTATTTTTTATTTACTTTTTCAACATTTGGCACCATCCCATTGCCTACCTATAAGTTTTTCTGTGTTGTTTAATGGAATTATTAATTTTCATCCTCAAATCAATTGGTCAACAACAAAAAAGTCAAAATTTAGGTACAAGGTATTGACCAATTATTGTTGTTCCAAATGCACTTTGGGAGTTTACTTGGAAAAAATGGTTTTGAAGATTGTACAATGCCGCCAAGCAAGACTTGAAGAAATTGTCTCGAATTATAAGTGAGCCCAAAGAAATCATTTTTACAACGAAATTTTAACTTATTCAATTAGAAGGTTGGCAAGTAAGTCGAGTACAAGTCATCGAGTAATAAATTATCAACATGGTGAAAAATGAATAATTTTTTCACAAGAAAGAAAATTACACGTGCATGCATTTAGTCTAATTGCGTGGAAAGTTCGAACACTTTTTATTAGAGCTTGGTTGGAAACATCTCATGTCGAGGTTGTTGGCTGGGATTTAAATAATTATTAATTCTTTATTTTTATTATTTTAATTGCTAGAGAGTAGGAAAATAAATTTTAAATTCATCACAGATCTATGATTGGATTGTTATATATGCATTAAATTATTACATAAACTGGGGATAGACTTATTGTACACCTGGTTGAAAAGTAGAGAAAATTTTGGAAAAATGCGAAAAATAGATTTTAAGAGAATGTGTAGTTGATAAATTTCAAAAATAAACAAGTATTCTAACTGTTTTATCGAGAGGAAAAAAAAAACTCAATAATAAAATATGGATATCTCAATCATAACAAACTAATGCACGCAACATATACTAACACGCATAGTAAATGCTTTCATCGCAGACTGCGTAATGTGAACTTTAGAGTATTTCGAATATTGAGTACTAAACATATCCTGAATATTTTAATAAAAGCCGAAATTAATAATTCAATGAGGATAGGGTGGTAGGTGATGGCCATAATCAGCAAATTAGGTCATTGTGCTATGTATGGAACCCTCCATGTGCTTTGGTTTGTCATTTGTGTAGAAATTAGGTTATGTTATTGGTATTGGGGATAAAAATTGACCTAATATGATGGTGTAAGAGAGATGGGAATTTGCATTTGGACTTACTTTTTCTAGTGAGTGGAGCCTTTTGAGTAACACATTCTTCTTTATTTCCAAATCAAAATATTATATCAATAATTTTTTTCTTTCTCTTAGCACTTTAAAGTGATATCAAGCCATTATTTTCCAGGAAGATTTCTCTTTGATCTTTCAACTTATTGATAGGGTAACGAGTTGATCGTCAATGTTTAAAAGCTTATTGAAACGTGTTTTTTAGTTGCAACTTGCAAGATCAAGTCGTTAAAGACGAAACCATTTAAATATTTGTTAAACCTAACACGGTCTTTGCATGTCCATCTTTATGAAAAGAGATTTTGCTTTCAAACTTCGACCGGTGTCTAGAAATTAGAATCGACAGTTGTTGCCGTGAAGGTCATGCAACAATTTCATAAAGACTTGGATGCATTCTAACTAATCTTGAAATTATAACGAAAAGTTCGGTCTCAACTTATGTAATGATCCAATGGCGTCATAGCATTTCCTCGTGTCGCAAAGAACTTGATTGGCAAAATCGCAAGTGCATGATATCACCACTAGTAAAAGAGGATTGTGAGTTCGGTGTCAATTCCACGAGGATTGCACTACCAATGACTGAAATTGATAATTCTAACTATATCTAAACGATCGATTTTAATGTGATTTTTTCACTAAAACTACTAAAAACCAATAAAAGCAAGTATATATTGGTTGAATTCTATGAACTTGAGATGTTAGGATTTCATGATTCCGTCGTAGTTTACCTCATCCAATTTCACTTTTTAAGATTTTGGCAGTATACAATCATGCAATAGATCAATTTTTTTTAATTTATTTGACAGACTCTCTCGAGTAAACTCAAAACTACTTAATTATAAAAGTATACTATGTTTGTATTTGAATTATTAATATAAGCAAGTAAATTAAATAACTAGAAAATCCTCATGAGATCTTACAAATCATAGGATTATATATCTCTATCTCATATCCAAATCTATGGTTTTCATAGTTTCAGTACAGTCTCTAGACTCATAAATCTCATATGAGTCTCATTATGGTTCACAAATCATTTAAACGGTGACTAAGCATTTATAGACAATAAATTTAACAAAAACAAGAGCATAAAAGATAACATTAAAGTGAAAATCAAAATGTATGAATTAGACCATTAAAACTTGTTAAGAATTGGGGTTCCATCTTAAAAAGTTAACCTTATTAAGAGGAGTAGACCAATCCTTTATAAGTTGGTCTATATTTTCATCTTTATTCGATGTGAAATTTTATCCTTTAACATGCCCCCGCAAGATGGTGACTCGTTTGAGCAGACCAATCTTGAAGTCCGTGTTTTCAAATTTTTTGAGTCTTAATTAAATCAAATTGTTCGTTGGAGCTTAATGGGCTCTGATACCATGCTAATATAGTATCAGAGCAGACCCCTTTTACAATATTGGGTGCACACAATATCAATTTATTCATAGTTGTTTGGCATGATCCACGTTGTGCGTGATGTGGCGTATTAGAGTCCCACATTGGCTGGTAATATTTACACGATCCATTTAATAAGGTGAGGGCAATCATCTCCTAACAAGTCGGTTTTGTTAGGTTGAGTTAGGTTCAATATCCTTTCTAACATGGTATCAGAATCCATTAAGTTCTAACAAGCAATTCGATCCGGTTAAGATTCCAAAAGTGAGCATACAGATTTCAAGATTGGTCTGCTCAAACGAGTCACCATCTTGCGGGGACATGTTAAGAGAATCCCACATGTGAACATAAACCAACTTATAAAGGATTGTGTTACTCCTCTTAATAAGGTTGACCTTTTAAAATGGAATTTCAATTCTTAACAAAACTAGACGATATTTGTTCGTCCTAACTATAAAGTTACTGAACACGTTTATCAAATATAAACCCATAGAATTGAAGAAGTACATCAACATACTAAGAACAAGAGAGGAGTTCAGATCGAATATTCAATATTAAAGTTGAATCACGAGTCTTGCTTCTCCTCAAGTAGCGACCAACAATAGACGATTTTCATCGCATTTTGTCCTTTTCAACACTTCAATCTCCAATATTGTCTAGGGCTGAGAGTCGTTCTGAAACACAAATCAATAGAAATCAAGTAAAATAACCAACAAAAGCTCGATAATGAAGTACGGAAGATTAGTGTGAAATCAGTTATCACGAGACAATTTAATAGAGATTTGTGTAGGGAAAAATCGCCTCGAACGCAGGAATTGAGATTAATGACAAATTGAAATAATAGAGATCAAAAGAAAAAGAACAAGATTAAAGTAAAGAAAATAGAGGAGAAATTGGTAGAGGAACCGATGTTTTATTCAACAATATGGAGAGAAATTACAAGAACCAAGCAATAATGGCTTCTCTGGTCTCTAAAACTGAATGAAGAGTCTACTATTTATAGGGAAGATGCCCAAACCCAAGATGGAAACAAAATAAAAAACAAATCACGTTAAATAAAGGAGAAATATTTTCTCAATATTTTTCCAATAAAACACGTGAAATAACGGAAATAATATTTTTTCAAATACGTGCAAAGAAGGAAAAATATATTCCCAAATATTCCAACATAATTTGGGTCACCAATTCCAACAATTTAAGCGCATTCTGACAAAATGTGAAATTATAATTAAAAGTTAAGAGACCAACTTTTTGTAACAATCCGACGGGGACATGGTAACGATCCAACGGCAGTGAAAGGTGCGGTATCCAGTTACGCATCAAAACGGGATCATTGTTTCAGCAGCCTCATCTATTTCCTCAATTTGTGTGGTCCTCAATTGTAACTTTTTATTTCATCTCTGGTAGTGGTCCAATTGTTCATGCTATTAGTATGATGTAAAAGCCTGGTCTATTTATTTAAATTATTCTTTTGGTTATATCGGGCATGTTTGGGAAATAAATTTCTAATCTTACAAGTATTGGGATTCGTAATTTTGTAGTTAAAAGATAAATCAAAGTATAGCCATTCTTACTCATTTGCTTATTACTTAGGGAAAAATTCATAAATTCAACTTTAAGTATCACCTATTTCAAAATTAAGAAAACAAGTTTCAACTTTCAAAAATCAGATTTTTTTAAAAATTTTTATTTATGAAATAATAAATTATTAAATCAATTTATTATTAAATATTTAATTATAATATAATATAATTAACCCGTCCCACCTCCACCACCCCTATCACTCCGAGGACCGTTCCGGTCACCACTCTTCTCCGGCGACCGTTTCAGCGCCGACAATCACTCCGACGACCATTCCGATTCGGGCGACTATTCCAGTGACCGTTCCAACTTTGAAATTTGGTCGCAAATTCACAATTTAGTTAATCACATATTAATTTTCGGTCACAAATTAGAATTTTCACGTCACAAATTATTTTACGATCACATTTCAAAAATTTTGTAGGTCACAATTTGTTCATCGGCCACAAATTGATAGGTCACATATTTTCTTTGGTCACAAATCACAAATTTTACAAGTTACGACTTGTTTTATTATCATAGTTCAAAAAATTTATAGGTCACAATTTTTTATTGGTCACAGATTATTTTATTGGTTACAGATCAAAAAAATTATATGTCACATGTCACGTATTTTCAAATTTGTTGGTCACATATTCTTTTTTTAGTTACCAATTATCGATTGTAAAGTCACAGTTCAATAGTTAGGTCACAGACACCAAAAAGAACTTCAACCGCCGTTGACCACGCCGCAACAATAACAAAAAATGACCACCACCACACGGATCACCATCACCACCACACGACCGCCACCACAGATCCACCACCTCCACAGCCACACATCCCCAGATTCGTGACATTTTCCAAAATCAGACCTCATCTTCGCGACGGTTGCCACGAGATCCACCGCCTCACCACAAACAGTGGGTCACTTACATCGGCACCATCAACACCACCTCCACCCCGTCGTCGCCACCAGATCCATCGCCCACCCCATCACTGTCGACAACACAGATCTCCACACCACAACCACCACACAACAAAAAAATCCCAACCTGCCACCATCTCGCAACAATGAAGAGAATGCAAAATACAGCAAAAGAGAGAGTGAGAGACAGCTTCAAGCACCATCACAACCCATCAAAAATCCCAAAAGCGTTGCTACACCATCCCCATCAGAAATACCCAACTTCGCGGGTAGCAGCATCGTAGTGATGTCTTCCGATGGCGCCTTCTCATAGTGACTGTGTTGTCTTCGGTGGCGCCTTCTCATGGCGACGAGCTCCGTCGCGAACTGCAGCGGCTTATAGGGAGGAGAGAGAAGAGAGAAAGAGAGAGGAAGAAAAGTGAATTATGGGAAATAGGTTTTAATTTTATTATATTTATTAAAATATAAAATTTTATAATTAATATTTAATTAAAGCCCTGTTTGGTACACATTATTTTTTTCATTCTCATTCTTCTACTCATTTTCAACCACACATTCTTCAATAAAATAATATTTTCCATCACATCAATAACTTTTCCTTCATTTTTAACCACACATTCTCCATCAATCTACTATTCAATAATACATTCTTTCAAAAGAATGTGTCCCAAACACACTTTAAATATGAAATATCTGATTTTTGAAAAGTTAAACTTGTGATCTGATTTTTGAATATGGATTTTGAAAAACAGTGTTTTGTGTAATTTCGTCCATTACTTACTTGGCTTATTAGGTGTAGGGCCCACAAATTCCCTTCTATTTGTCCACACATTTTTGTGAGTCCCAGTACTTAAAAGATACCACCTTGACATTCAATAACGAATCCAAGTGAGCATGCAGGGGCGGATCCAATGAAGGTACAATGAAGGCATCTGTCTGCACTGGGCTTTGGGCCGCCTCCGTTTATCAGCAGCCCAATTACTGACTTTAGCTTAAAAAAAAAGGGGCCAAATAATTGGCCCAAATTGTAAGACAGGTGGATGCCATTGATCTACATAATAGACACCCAATCCATTTCAATTCCCAAGAGTACCAACTTGAACACGCACGTCCCCACAAAGAATTGAAACATTTGAATTGAAATCCCCAATTTCCCCAAAACAATAAGGTCCCAACTTCATGAAATCGATGAAATTGAAGAAGTAGAGCCTGTGGATGAGGACCGGACTGACTCCGTGTCGTCGTCCTTGGCGTCTTCGATTGGGAAGAACGGTGATGAGGAGGTGTCAAGCGGCAGTAACGACGACGGCAAAGGCTAAGGTAAAGAGGTGTAGAGTGAATACCAAAAAAAGGGGGCTTGGACAGTTTGGATGCTTTAGATGAAGTTTTGCCCGTAAAGTATGTGATTTTATTTTTTATTTCTTTTACTTGTGATCATTTCGAGAAAATTGCTGATTTTTGAATTTAGTATTTTTAGGTTTTTATCATGATGAATTAGAGAATGCATTAATTTTGATGCATTTTCTGCAAGACTTTTGGTGGTTCAGGGTTTTCACTTTTTTCCCGATTTTGTTTAGAATTTTTTTGGTTAAAATTTCCTTAGGAATCCAAAAATTAAAGGAGATTTGCTCAGGTAGTCGGGAGTAAAAATGAAAAAAAGACTTACATTTACTAATATCGCCCGTACTGGAAAAAAATCTTGGGTCCGCCACTGTGAACATGAATGGCCGTCCGATATAAATTTTTTTATAGAGCTAGCATGGGCGGTCACAGGGACTCTTCGGATGTTGGCTCTACCCCTGTTGATAGCCATTAATACTTCATACATTTCGTTGGGCTTAGGTTAACTATATTCAAATCATAGTTTTTAATAACTAGACTAAAATTTTAATTGCATAAAACGT
Source organism: Fraxinus americana (assembly GCA_035079005.1). Classification (NCBI taxonomy): domain Eukaryota; kingdom Viridiplantae; phylum Streptophyta; class Magnoliopsida; order Lamiales; family Oleaceae; genus Fraxinus; species Fraxinus americana. Next base: position 10,143,598 of record CM068714.1, read on the forward strand.
TCATAACCTTTATATATTATTATTACACGTATGTCTCAAAGTTTTTTCATCGCATTCTTATTCTCAAACTAATATAAATCATTCCCGATTATGGTTCATGCTCCAAAATTTTCTTTGAAATAGAGTAAAATGACTCATTTACCCATTTTATTTTTGAATAAGCAAAATAAATAATACTATAAAAATGCGATTAAATATTTTACTCTCATTTTAAAATACATTAACAATATTTTTGAACAAAAACTATGATTAAGGACAAAATTTTCTGATGAATGAAATATTAAAAATAAGAATGTGATACGAAAAAAGTTAAGGATATAAATGTGACAATGAGGCACCGTTTGGTAACCATTATTCTAAAAAAAAATGCATTCTTTGTGTCAAATCACACCTTTTTTGTGGTTGAAAATGAAGGAAAAGTTATTGATGTGATGGAAAATATTATTTTATTGATGAATGTGTGGTTGAAAATTAGTAGAAGAATGAGAATGAAAAAAAGAATGGATACCAAACAGAGGCTGAATAAATATTAATGATATTTAATGTAATTTAAATGTGCTCTATTTATAAAAAAAATGTGGTATGAACATAACAATTGTGATTTTTTGAAATGTTTATAACAATTTTACCATTGTAGCATACGATTAATACATGATTAGAATTTTTCTCATAAAATAACGACTAAGATGGTCAAAAGAGGTTAATTACCAAATAACTTATAGTTCAACCAGTTGAGCTTTTCATGACATTGTCTTTTATAAACACGTTATAGAGAGTCAAATTACATTGTACGACAAAAAAAATGATCGGGCAATATTAAAATTTGGTCACAATAATTCGTAACTTTCTTTCAATGAAAAAATTAAATAAATCCTTTATGCCTAAAAAATGCTTGAATTTGTGAATTTCTTGCTCGTAACAAAAGTTAAATGCTTAATATTACACTAAATAGTGACTCTTTGGTAGAATTAGGATATATACCACCATCAAGTATAGTATTAGTTGAATGCTTTAAGACGAATAGATGTCACCACTCTACATCCGTAAAGCAAGCAACGTTCATAGTCATGTACAACTCCTCGAGTATACCAAGCTCCTAACCAGTGTCAAACAAATCTTCATCCAAGAGTCGGAGAGCATTCGAGATCTAATGAATCGAGTTGTAAGGGGTTGGAATCTTTTTATTCCGTACATTTTCATTCTTGAGCTTTTTAGAAGAGGTAAAGTTTTTGGATGTTACTTATTGAACTTTGCTATAAGATTCCTGTACCTACAGACTACACACAACATTTGGGGGAATTTTTTTTTTTTTTCCAACATTTTATACATGGGGTCCACTACATGTGAGTTGGAATTCAAAAATTTGGTCCAATTCTAGTAAAAATTCATTGTACTTGAATCATTTTCCGTCACTTAATATTCTAGGACTTCTAGCCCTCGTACATTCCATCATGAATCCATTAACAACAAGAGCAGTCTTGTCTCTTAGCTCCATTAAGTCACTCTTAACTTATATACATAGCAGTCACAAGCACCAAGCCCGACCTGCCCAAAAAATGTTAGGGATACTTACAAAAATATCCTTAAAATTGAGGATGTTTTGAAAAATCATATGAAAAGTTTTTAGGAAGTAAAAAATATTGTGTAAAATGAAAAAGTGACACAATGTCACCTTTTTTTTTTATATAAAAATTGACACTTATTTTACTTTTTTTAAAAAAAAAAAGTGACGCAACCACTCAAAAAGTGACATAAATACAAAAAAGTGACACAAACTAAAAAAAAAAAGGACAAATATCAAAATACCACCATCCATTTGTGCAGCACCCGCAATCGTGTTCTTAAAATAATCAGCACGTTTAGGACAATCCACATGCTGATTATGTTAGAAAAATATAACATATTATTTCACTTTTTTATCTTCTTAAAAAGTGAAAAAAAAACCTTAAAAGGTGACAAAAAACTAAAAAATGTGACAATCTAAAAAATTGACGAGTCACTTGACATCTCTAGATGGTACTGCATAAAATTAAGTGACACAATCTTTTTGTTAGTAAAAAAAGTGACCAAAAAACCAAAAAAGTAATAGAAAAAAGTGAAACACTATAAAAAGTGACCGAAATTAAAAAAAAGTGACATAATTTTAAAAGAAAGTGACAAACATTAAAAAACCTTGCCTTTGTCCAGACATACTTGAAAAGACAATTAAAACTGTATAGATGAAAAAAACCCACAAGTCAAATATTTTGAATGGCAAAATCGAAGATGCTCTTCCTACTCTAACAAGGTTACTAAATTTGCTTCTATAGGGGATTTGTTTGGAGCAAAAAAGCCCCTTTGACATCTCAAGTTACTACCAAAATATATGTTTATCAACAAGATACAAAATCCAAAACTGCACACGAACTAAGCTTATAGAGCTTAATTCATTGAACCATTGCGCAAACTCTACATGCAAAAAGCTCGAAAATCAAGAAATATTAAGTATTTGGACATGTTTATATGCAGCAACATACAATACAAACCAATTAATTCTTGCTTTCCAACAATTTTAACAAAAACCCTATAATCATGAACCATAATGAGACGCAACAAACATCCATACAAACTAATTCATCAATCCAATAAACCATTGAAAACACGATAAGCAAGTGGCAAAAAGAACCAAAACAATATCCATGTTCGTAGCTGCCCACTCCTATACTTGTTGGAATTTCAACTGTGGGATTTTGGGGCTCCAATATCCAATTTCCGGGCTCAGAAAACAACCAAACGACACCACAATCCGACAAGGCTCGACCCAAACTCCCTTACCCGGTTGAACCAAGATTTACATCCACAAAGGATGATGGTGATTGCAAACCCACAAAGGGAAGGGGGAGAAGAGAATACAATGGTTGGAACTCACCAAGAAATCCACCAAACCCGGTTGCCTTTCATCCTCACAACTTGGCTGCCCTTTTTCTCTCGTTTCTCTCCCTCTCTTGCAAGACACACCCACTACACGGTTGGAAACATGGGTAGTATATAGGGCACATAATAGGTTACTTAATTGGGCCAAGGCTAGTGCAAATGGGCTGCCACTTAACCTAAACTAATGGGTTAATATCCAAGTCCATACTACTTAATGGTCCAACTAACCTAAAAACCATCCAACCCAAACTTGGGTCATCCAAAAGTATAGGTCGTTTCCGAGTCGAGCCAAGTCTATGGTGTCGATAAATAATCCGACAACTGTTTTAAATCATCGCCCGGATTTATTGGGTATCAAAAAACCCAACAAATCTCCACCTTGATCCCAATAAATCTGCAAGCAAACAAAACACACAGTTTATACTCGCACGATCAAGGTAACCAATAAAATTGGTATCACAGACCTTACCTCGTGTCTCCACCTGAAACACATACCGTACCTGCTCCATATACTCACGAGGGCTAAGGTCAAGAACACCCAAGTAGAAGCAAATACTCACAGCAATTAGTCAAGAGCAAATAAACATGCGATGGAGATATCATATAGGATAATATAGATCTTATCACACACATTCACACAGAACAACAGATTAACACAAAGTCAATCAACAGGCCAACACATACGCAACAAATGCATAAATGACCTCACAAAGATCTCACCACGCTTATCCTATCCCATTCCGTGTTGCTCACTCCTCGAGAACACATATCTCACCTCATCGCCCACGATGCTCACTAGACTAATCACTCAGCTCATGTCTAGTTGGTAAATCTCCATAGATCCTAAGTTCTCGGGATAATCCTCTATCAACACATCACTTCTCCCAACCTACGTGGATAATGGGTCTCCACCTAATAGAAGTGATAGAATTGCCTCACTCGCACTCCACCTGATCAGGGTCTCTTCACAGATAAAGGATTCCAACATTTGATCACATCTCCACTCGTGATCCAAATGTCACACTCCACATCCCACAGCACAAACCACAATGTACCCCTAGGCATCTATACTCCACCTTACCAAAAGACATCCAACACACCGCAAATGCATCACAACCCCACTATGGCAAATCAACACCTTTCGGTGACCACAAAGGTTAGGGCTCAATCTAAAATTGACCCACGCACCAACAAGATTACTCCAAACACCAACGCTCAAAAAATCCACAAAAGACAAATCCTACAAAGGGAAGGGTGACAATGACACTCACAAAGAGGATAGAAGAAAGAGTTTGATTACTTCACAACACTCACAAAAGAGTCTCACTCAGAGAACGAAGATAACCCTCACAGGCTGCCCCACATAATCTCACAAACCACACAGGCTCACACAGATGAAGGAGAAAATGGCTGCCCCTCTTACTTCGGGATAATCTATCTGCCAATTGTCTTGTACCGCCATTACCAAACGGGACCCGCCGCCTGACCACCAATGTCAGGAAGACTTTCGACACAATCTTACTTCTCACTACCAGAGCAAACAGAGTACGCCATAGATCTTAACCCACTATGCATGCAACCAATTATACCAAGTAATAAGATCACTCCAATTCATGCTGATGCACATATCAAACACATTGAATAATGCACATATAACCACGCAACCGAATTGAGCATCACACACATGCAGAAAGGATTACACACAAATGTTCATAGCATTAACCAGGTTTACACCCAATAAACCTCACACGGGTCATCACTGAACCCAAAAATAGAATTCGCATCACAACTCTCATCAACTTTCCTTTTATCATCCCTAGGACAGTCTATTTCAACAATGTCCAAATAACTGCAGTTAAAACACATATTCTTTTCGCATTTGTCTTAGACCACATTTGCCAAATTAAAATATCATATTTTTTATTAAAACATGCACAACTCATAATGTGTCGTCATTTTACCCAAAAATGCACAAAACACAAAATACAACTAATAACGACCACAAGTAAAGCACCGACACAATTCACACAGAATAGTCAAGTAAACTTTCCTACGGTCACGTGCAATTCTAAATAATGAAAAATAAATCGACAACAAATTCACGAAAAATTTAAGGCAAATAATTAACAAGTAATTCATAGGTCTAGCATCAGGCAATGATCACCCCTTCACGGTAACCCCAAACCTAATGTCACCCCACACGATGACTACTAATGCGAAAAATAAATTATTCTACACGATAATTTTAACTGCAATAATAAAAGGTAAAGAACACGATACCGAGCGGACCATGTCTGAAGGTCCGTAAATATCGAGAGCTGCGAATTCAACACTTTAGGACCATCACTCTTCGTCCTAAAATAACCGGCAACCACGGCAACACCAAAACAACACTCGGCACCCGAACGTCCAAATGCAAACTTGTCTAACTTTCACCGTAGTGCCCCAAAAAGAAATCCGTCAACACCGTTGGGTCCGTTTCGATGTCCCCAACAAACTGCCTGAAGAAGTCAACCCCAGAATCGTCCGCCACGCTCCTCCAAGCGCCGCCATCGTGGCGGCGCGTGGGCCTGACGCGCCGGCGACGCGCCGGCGCGTGACCAACACGCGCCACTCCTCCAGCTGCGCCTCGACCTGCTGAGTCCGCCAGTGGTGTCCGTTTCTCCAAACTCCTTCTGGTTTGGCCGGAAAACCCATTTGCAGGTCCGAATTTCGCACAAAAAACTGTCCAGTCTTTTGCTTCAGTTTTTGGTTAGATTTCTGACCTATTTTGGTCGATTTTTCACCACCAAAATCACATATTCTTCAACAACACAAGCTCTGATACCAATTGTGGGATTTTGGGGCTCCAATATCCAATTTCCGGGCTCAGAAAACAACCAAACGACACCACAATCCGACAAGGCTCGACCCAAACTCCCTTTTGGGGCTCCAATATCCAATTTCCGGGCTCAGAAAACAACCAAACGACACCACAATCCGACAAAGCTCGACCCAAACTCCCTTACCCGGTTGAACCAAGATTTACATCCACAAAGGATGATGGTGATTGCAAACCCACAAAGGGAAGGGGGAGAAGAGAATACAATGGTTGGAACTCACCAAGAAATCCACCAAACCCGGTTGCCTTTCATCCTCACAACTTGGCTGCCCTTTTTCTCTCGTTTCTCTCCCTCTCTTGCAAGACACACCCACTACACGGTTGGAAACATGGGTAGCATATAGGGCACATAATAGGTTACTTAATTGGGCCAAGGCTAGTGCAAATGGGCTGCCACTTAACCTAAACTAATGGGTTAATATCCAAGTCCATACTACTTAATGGTCCAACTAACCTAAAAACCATCTAACCCAAACTTGGGTCATCCAAAAGTATAGGTCGTTTCCGAGTCGAGCCAAGTCTATGGTGTCGATAAATAATCCGACAACTGTTTTAAATCATCGCCCGGATTTATTGGGTATCAAAAAACCCAACATGAACAATATTGCTTTAAGAACATCTCATGCCTCTCCAAGCACATATCCCTCGAATCCCTCTCCACCATTTCCTCCACCTTGTCATAATCCACTCTCACTAAGGTTTTCCTGACTCATATCTGGTGAGTGAACCTTCTATCTTGGCTCCCAAATATACGAGCTAAACCAAAATCAGCTAGTTAAAGATGTCTATATGCTCTAATTAACAAGTTGGGTTTCATATCCCTGTTCACAAGTCGAACGAGATGAAAGTAAATGGATTAAGAAGCTGGATTCCATAACACAGTGAGCTTAGATTAAGAAGCTGCAGCTAGGGGAGGCAAACGAGATGCCTCTTGGAAGAACTTGGGAGGAAAATCAGTTTCGTCAATTTCATATTGGTTTTCAACCTCCTCTTCTCCTTCAGCATCCCACAAAAAACTAGCATATGAGGCTAGCACATAACAGTCATTGGGGGTCAGTTTTAAAAGCTCGATCAAAATAAGCTTTGACTCGAGCAGCATCCTTTTTAGTTTGCCATATTAGATCAGCATAGAGTGATAAAACACTGCCATCACTGGGATTAGACAAAATTTCCATGCCACAATACTCTTCTGCTTTTGCAAAATTTCCTTTTACCTCTTTCAAGAACTTGACATAATTTGCTAACAAGAGAGAATTGCTAGGATTTGCTTCAATCATTTTTTAATAATAAGAATCTGCACTCTCATTCCCATTCCAGCTATTCAGATCTTGTGAACCAGATCCCAACCTATCATCCGACCCTCTTCCGCCACCACCCCACACACCCTGCCACCGCTTACTCCGCTTCCATCGCCCATCACAAAAGCTTGCGGCACAGTTGCATTATCTGCCACCGCCACACACGCTTCTTCCTCCGTCGAGGTATAAAATCGGATTCGGACCCGATTGTTGAATTAGGTATCCATGAATTCAAGATTGGTGATGAAGAGCTTCTCAAAAACATTATTCTTTAACTTTCTTGATTTGATTTTGAAGATCTATTTAGAGAAAAAGAAAGGAAGCTCTGCTATCTCTGAGTCCTCCGTGTTGGAGGAGAGAGTGTCTGAAATCGCCCAAAATTGGTTGAGAGAAATCATTGATTTTGGGTTTGGTTGGGGTTGAATTGTATTCATTTTGCATCTGAGCGAGCGTATATTATACGGATTAATGGACGTTTTAAAAGTGTGAGGGTAGTAGTCAATTTTTCAATTAATGGGCCGTACTGGACCTAATTATCCCAAAATGTTATATCCTTATACAGCACCGGTCGTAAGTCCACTAAGGCCCAAATTCTATGTCGAATAGAATTTGTCATCCTAAAAAAACTTTTTACATTTGATTTTTGAGGAAATTATGTGATGTTATCATGAAATCACTATACAATTGTTCATTGTATTATATTTTAGGAAAGTGCTACAAGTACATTAGGGATGCCATAATGGTGTCCATAATGGACACATGGCACCATTATGACACCCTTAATGTACAAGAAGAATTATCATATATTTTATAACGTCTTTTATTCTCAATTACTTATTTTCAAAAAGTATAGATACCCAATCAACCATATACTCCAATCCTCCAAAACTCTGTTCATTGTCGTCACTGCCGACCACCTCCTCTTCCTTCTCACAACGGTGATCTCACCACAGCGGCAATCTAATTTTTACCATTTTCTTGAACTGATATCTCCATATTCAGCGTTTCATTTGAAAATTTTTATGATCCGAGATGTTAAATCTCTATTGTAGTGATGTTCAACGGCAAAAATGGTGATCTAAAGCAATGAAATGGATGAATTTCATTGTAGTGATTTTTTGTAGAGTTCCGGTGGTAGCTATTTAGAAGGTGGTGGTTTACTGTGACGGCAATGGTGGTGCAAAGGTTCACGGTTGGTGGGAAATGGGGTAATGGTGGTTACAATGGCAAATGAGCACAAACCGTAGGATGAGGTCAACAGCAAGTCGTGGGAGAATACATGGTACACAGAAAAAAAAAAGAAAAGAAAAGAAAAGAAAAGAAAAGTGAAGTCTTAATGTATTGATTTCAGAAGTGAATTAACCGTAATTGCTTTAGGAGAAGGAAATGGGAGGAGTTCGTACAAATAGTAAACACCATGTAATAAAGAACAATAAGATGACTTTTTATAATACAAATAAAATCCATTTCATAGAAGCACGATATCTCTGCATATCTAATATATAAAGCACGGTATGAGGAAACGAAATTCACTTAATCCATCAGCGACAGCCATATAAGCTTTTATTCAGTAGAAAAGAACACTTCTAATAGTTCTACAAACACCACGCAGCTAACATGGAATGGATGCGATGGAAATATGGATAACATTCATGGTGATAAATAGGGAGCGTATGAAAGAGTTTACGAAGCCTGCCAAAAATCAAATTTCAACATAACATCTAACGTTGCAGTCGAACTTGTTAAAAGCCAATTCTCAGTCAGCTCTAGATTGGCCAGCTCGTGAAGATAAAATAATTCCAACGATTAGACCATAAAGGGCTAAAGCTTCAGCGAAGATGAGAATGAGGATCATCCCAACGAAAAGCTTCGGCTGCTGTGCATTAGCCCTGCAAAAGTATTGATTCTGAGTATGAAGCTACTGAGAAATAATTTAACACACAAGTCATAATTGAGTAAATCACAAATGTTACCATTTCCATATCCATGTATGCCAAAAGCTACATAATTTTCTGATAAATTTCAGAGCACTAGATGCATCCATACGTTTTGTATTGTAGGGCCTGTTTGGGCCAAATTTTTATGTGATTTTAATCTAAGTCAAAGTCAAACATCACTATCAACCACATATTTCATGATTGCCACGTCTTTTCAACCACACATTTAAAAAACTTCTATCACAATCCACTTAAAATCTGATTTTAATCTACACCAAACACCCTCGTAATATAAAACTCCACAACGTCATTGAAACAATACCAAGAATTTGATTCACCAACAATTTTCAAAGGCACAACGAGGAGAACAATACTCATCATTATCAACACTCTACAAGCCCTTGAATACTATTTAACTTTTCGAGAATGAAAATTTATTATCCAGTTAAGCTTCTTAATCCTGGTAAGATAGAATGAACACGAAAAGCTACACAGAAATCAACATTGCCTGAGGTGGGAGCAAAAGAATTGGTTTCCTCTTAGCTTTGAATCAAAAGGAGTGTCAAAAAGAATTCCTGCAGCTAATTTCAAATTTAATAAGAATAAAGCTCAATAATTATAGTTAATTATAGAGATATTGATCATAACCTTCCATGTTGTTCTTGACAACTATTTCTACAGTTTTTTTAGTTATATGTTCTCAAATAGTTTTCGAATCAATAATTACTAAGCTGAACTGTGACAAATAATGGCCAAGTAACTTGAAGATGAACATCTCATATCAAGATCATGTCAATGTTTAGAAAGGCATAATCGGGTATTAGTAGCATTCAGAAACATTTCTGACCAGCATTGCGCATATCAGTAAATAATATTGCATCAAATAAGCGAATCAGCTAAGTTCACCAATTCTGTCGCAGACCACAATGTCAACCTTCACTACTACTGTTTTACATTACCCGTATTATACGTATGCAAGTAAACTTGTTCCGTTACCACTAAGATCCAACAATTCCCTAATTTAGTCCCTCATCACCTACATATCTAAGGTAGCCCAATTAACTCAAATCTAAACGAGGTTCGGAAGTGTCACGTGGAAAACCACATTGACCAAAAGATTCAGCATCATAATCTTACTCAACTAAATTTCCACTAATTCAGAGCATCCAGATCAGAGGAAAAAAAAAAAAAAAAACTTCAATTTATTCACTATAGATTACGAGATCCATCAACAGTTCAATTATACCTGACGCCAGCATCGCCAACAATCCCAATTGCCATTCCAGCTGAGAGGCCAGCAAGGCCACAAGCGAGTCCCGAGGAGAGATGCGCATAACCATCGAATAGATAATAACCCTTTGCCTTAGGGTTAATCCCAGTGCTGATAATCACAGCAATAATCAACCCGTAAATACCCAACACTCCAGCCATAACCACCGGCACGATCGACTTCATCACCAGCTCCGGCCTCATCACTCCCATCGAAGCGACACCTACACCACTCTTCGCCGTTCCATACGCCGCACCCATACCTATAAAAATGATCCACAACAAACATATTAATCCAGAACATCCTGACAATCAAACCAATATAACAAAACTCAGATCTTTGGATTACAGGAGAAGACGAGGGCAGAAGCGGCGCCGAGGAAGCCGAAAAAGGGAGCAGTCTCATCGCCGTTGAAGATAGAAGACATTTTTGTTGGGATTGCAAAAAAATTACTAATGGATCTGTAAATTTACGTTGAATTAACAGTTCCTGTTACAGATAGATGATTTGGGGGTTTCCGATGAACAGATCTAGGCTCTCTCTCTGTGATGTATCATGTATGTATGGCGTAGAAGAAGGCGAGCTAATAATTGATAGGGTGTCAATCTGCGTTTCACACGTGGCGTCTTCGATTTTGGGTCCGGAATTGGGTTGGACTTTGAACTTGTTTTAAACGTGGGTCGTATCCAGCCCAGTTTGTTCGTGCACTAGCCCATAGACTCAGAAATTTGAGATCTGCTACATATACAAGAGATTTTGCCTGTGTGTTCCTTATTGCTTCAATGCAATGGCATTTTTTGTACTATCCAAGATTTATACAAGAGAACACTTGTCAATTTTCATTGGTAGTTGACAAAAAAAAAGTACTCAATACTTTCTGAAGTACTGAATTTCATACTCGTGAAGTATTATACATTTTTCTAGCCTAGAGGCACAAACCTTTTAGGTTGAGATTTTTTGCACCAATGTCACGACCAAGAGGGATCACGTTAGGGCTAGAATAAATCCTGCTAAGTGTATGAGCATCACAATCATTAGTCGCGATCATTGACACCACAATCCAATTTATAAATTGTCAAAAAATGGTGGCTTAATTGACAATCTTACCACAAGGAAGCATGCAAATAATTCACTACGCTATACTCAAAGAGCGATGCAATAAAAAAAATATGAATTTTAATCTTTTAGTCTAAAGATATTGTTATAACTCAATTAGCCAATTTTGTTTTTAGGGTATTGCGTAGCGATTACATGAATGATTAGTACAATACGACTACAATCATGCAGTCTTAATCATTTTGGGGATGATAGGTGATGAAATGAGAAGTAATGGCAAAATTTAAAATTAAATTGAAGTTTAGTGACTCAATCGAAATTGCACTGAAGTTTAGTGACTGTAGATGAAATTTACCCTTTCTAAGCAACTGGACTTTTTAGCTCCGTCAACCAAGTTGGGCCAATCCCCCGTGAGGTACGGCCACCTTTTGACCCCCAAAAGGCCCAAATCACACTGCTTTTCTCAATTTTATTTATTCCATTTCGTACGAGAAAAAAGTGACTTGTCAAACAACGTTGTTAGCTTGTTCTCCTTTAATCGAAATTTTAGTTAAATAATCCCTGTATAACTAAAAGATGAGCCAAGAAGAACTTGAATTGGTAAATTTTGCATTATTAACTATTAGGAATATTGGGCCTAACTCCACCTAATAAAACCGACTTATTAAGGGAGGATTGTCCTCACCTTACAAAGTGGATCATTTATATTTTCCCAAATAATGTGGGATTCTAATAAGCCCCCTCACGCACAGCGTGGACTATGCCAAACAATTGTGAACAAATCGATATTGGGTGGCATCCAACATTGCATAATTGGGCCTAACTCTGATACCATATTAAGATTTGGGGGTCCATCTTAAAAGGCCACATCGAATAAAGATGTTGACACAGACCAATTAATAAAGATTTTGGACTACTCATCTTAATAAGGTTGACATTTTAAGATGGACCCCCAAATCTTAATATTACCAGTTTTACTGATTGGTTATTCACGAAATACAGTAATTTGACCCAGTTTGAATGTGATGATGGTCAATTTATTGGAAACGAGGATTCTCTGTTTTGACTTGTAATCCAAGTATGTTATCTTCGTCATTCTGTATATTTTCAGAAAAATAACGTATCTATTTGTTTCGGATTAAAATGAGATTTTAATTTAAATCAAAGTTAAAATATTAGCCACATTTTCCATGGATCCCACAACTTTTCAATCACATATTTTAAAAATTTCTATCACAATTTATTAAAAATTTAATTTTAATCATCATCAAACACCCACTTAATAAGCACGCTTCTTAGCCCAATATGTTTCAACTTTTTTGGAAGTTACTTTGGGTTTTTAATTTTTTCTTTGTAACCAGCATAGTAGGTGAGACATCATTGATGGTGGAGGTATTAATATCATACACTATGAACTTTGATAATATCATCTCGAAAACCAATCTAGAACAATACTGTGCTTGAAATCTTGAACAACAGAATTATTAAACGTGATCTTAATATCACCACATGCAAATCTATGGCGCTTTGAAGTACATTAGAAACTTTTGGAATGCATATGAACTTAAAACGTTTTTAACGAACAGTTGATCTTCGCACCACTCCAATTGAACAAACCAATACAAGAGAACTTAATGGTAATCACACAGCAATTGAAACTCGAGAAATTTCCTTTTTCTCTGTCACTAGCGAGATTTTCTTGATAGTTCTTTCGCTCTGAACCTCGGAATTTTATTTTATCAAATGAAACGAACAAAGTAACCTCCTTATAGTTTCCCCCTTTCGAAAGTCTATGGTTGAGGAATGAAAGGAGGGAGGGAGCCGAATTTAGGATGGTGGAATGGAGGAAGCTTAGGGGGTGGAGGATAGGGTTTCTTGTAGAATGGTGGGAGTGGTTTATAAATTGGAATCGGTGGTGGAAGTGGCTTTACTATTGGAGGGATGTAAATTGGTGGCTTTGGCTTGTAGTTTGGAACTGGTGGTGGAAGCGGCTTTACTATCGGAGGTTTGTAAACTGGTGGCTTTGGGTTTGGTTTGTAGATGGAAGCTGGTGGTGGAAGCGGCTTTACCACTGGAGGTTTGTAAACTGGTGGATTTGGTTTGTAAATTGGAACTGGTGGTGGAAGCGGTTTTACCACCGGAGATTTGTAAACTGGTGGCTTTGGCTTTGGTTTGTAGATTGGAACTGGTGTTGGAAGTGGCTTTACAACCGGAGGTTTGTAAACTGGTGGCTTTGGCTTTGGTTTGTTGATTGGTGGCTTTGGTGGATGTGGGGGCTTGCAGAGTGGTGGCTTTGGTGGATGTGGGGGTTTGCAGAGTGGTGGCTTTGGTGGATGTGGGGGCTTGCAGAGTGGTGGTTTTGGTGGATGTGGAGGCTTGCAGAGTGGTGGCTTTGGTGGATGTGGGGGCTTGCAGAGCGGGGGCTTTGGTGGATGTGGGGGCTTGCAGAGTGGTGGCTTTGGCGGATGTGGGGGTTTGCAGAGTGGTGGCTTTGGCTTTGGCTTTGGTTTGTAGATTGGAATTGGTGGTGGAAGTGGCTTTACTGGAGGCTTTGGCTTCGGCTTGTAAATGGGGACAGGAGGAGGAAGTGGCTTCGGCTTGTAGACGGGGACGGGAGGAGGAAGTGTCTTCGGCTTGTAAATGGGGACGGGCGGAGGAAGTGGCTTTTTGTAAATGGGAATTGGGGGAGGAAGTGGTTTTGTGTAAACTGGTGGAAGTGGAGGAAGAGGTGGGTGTCCGACGTTTTTCAATGGTGGATGGTAAACCTTAGGGAAGTGTTTCTTCCATGGATGAATTTTGGGTAAAGGTGATGGCAACAAGAATGCAGAAGTGCACAATGCAGTGGAGAATTTGAGATTTCCGTTAGGGCTGAATGTGTGTTTTCCATTGGTTATCGACTTTAGGACAACCTTAGAGTCTTCAAGGCCATTGTGAGCTGGACATGGTGCTGCCGATGCGCTTTGAAGCTGTGCATAACATTCCTCTTTGAGTTTTCCATCTTGAACGATCTCCTCAGGAAGTGAAACCTTGAATTTTCCTTCTTTATCAAGCTCTCCAACTCCCACTCTTTTTATTTCTCCATTTTGAAGCTTGCAATCAATGGTTACCCTAAGCCCTGCAAAAAAATGAATGCTTATTGGTTAAGTGTAAAGATGCAAAGCTACGTGGTTATTTTTTACATGAGTCCAAAAAGGAATAGCATTCATATACGGTGGTTCAATATATAAACACCGGTTCATCAACACAATGTGACTTGTTGGTAAGATGGATTCTAAGATACTGGATAATATCGTATTATACCATTTATTGTGTTATCTTGTAATAGATACAGTGTTAGTCTAGATAGTCATAGTACATAAAAAGATTGTATAGTACCTGAAACAGCCTGACTCGTTTTAATGTTATTCTCTTTGCAGTCTGCACATTCTCCCACCCCCACAACTTCTATGGTCTTTTCATCTCCATGGCAGAAGCTCGCTGCGAATAACAAGTACACAAAGAAGCCCAGAAGGACCCCTCGACAAAGCGAATGAACCCGCATTGGGACCTTCTTTCGAGGTCGATCCCCGAAGACAGTAGAGAGGGAGAAAAGAAATAGCCCAAGAATGCAGGGCAAGCCCCCAGAATACAGAAGCTTGTTTGGTGAGTGTTTTAGTGGAAGAAAAGTTTGTTATATATAATAATTCAGGCAAGTGATTTTGTGGTCATCACACCGACAATGAACTTAATGTGATCACATGAAGTTAGGTTCCATTGATCCTGACTACAAAGCTCATCGTGTATGAGAGAAAAATTTAGCTGAAAAATGGGAGTATCAAAGGCCATTATTTTCGTTGAATCGATGAGGTTTCAACTGCGCAATTGTGTATATATATATTTTCTGTCTATAAATCTGCTTGCCTCCTCTCTACTTTATGAAATCCATGTTTGTGTTACGACAGCACTTCCTCTATGTGTTAACATAACACATCGTTTCACTCGCAAGTCGGATTCATTTTCTCTAAATCTAAAAGTCTTCCTTATTTTTTTACATATTCTCCAAAAAATCACTATTCCAAAACTTATTTTTTTCCCTCAAATGGGGACTCAAACATGGTCTTAATTTAAACATCGTGTCGAGATAGAAAAATATCTCAACTTTAAATTTCACTACAAAAACTAATTTTTATTCTATTATAAGTTCTATTACTGATCAATTGAAGATGTCGAGGTCGTAGCTCTTTGCAAGGGACTCGCCATGACCCAAAAACTTGGCTTTACGCGTTGATATTGCTTGATATGTGAGTTTGTGTCGCTTGTTGATTTACATAGATGTTTATATTACTGGTTTGACATATTATAATGAATTTTCGCTCGAGCATTTGACGAAAAAATTAATTTTACTTACAAAATAAATTTTTTCTTTCTTTTGGTTGAATAACTGAGTGTCTGAATGCAATTGATTGGATTGAAGCATTATCTATTTATTTAGAAAAATGCTATTCATCCCGCGGATGAATCCCCAATTTATGTGGATGTAAATGATTGGTTAAATGATATGTGAAATTAAATGACTTATTTAATTGCACATATCATTTAATGCCACATGAACGCCACATAGACTGGCGATGCATCCCCAGTGGGGATGAATAACATTTCTCATTTATTTATTATCTTGTGTGTGGTTGCACCAAACAAAGTTAAGATGTCAATTAGGAATTAAGGTTGAATGAGAAGCACCGAAATGTGCATGTGCTTTCACTCAAATTGGGATGTTGGGAACCTGAAAAAGATACTCCAACTAATTAAGTATGCTTTGCTTAAATACTTCGCTATATATATATATATACAGAAATGATCTAATGAGTATCGGTGCTCATCTTATCCTAAGCACCAATGAGTTGGCACATTAATTCATTGGTGGATTGGAATTGGTGGATAAAGATTTTGTGAGTTCCAATCCACCAATGAATTACTGTGCCAACTCATCGGTGCTTAAGCACCGATGAGTTGGCACATTAATTCATTGGTGAATAAAGATTTTGTGAGTTCCAATCCACCAATGAATTAATGTACCAACTCATCGGTGTTTAGGATAAGATGAGCACCGGTGCTCATTAGATCATCTCTGTATATATATATATATATATATATATATATATATATATATATATATATATATATATATATATATATATATTGCATTTACTATATAGCTTTTGCTTTCTTTTCAAAGAAGTAATTGCTAATAGAATTGAAGTTGGTCATGTTTACAATAAAGATTTTAGGGTTATGATAAGTTTTAGGCTAATCATCAATCTACAACAAACTTGATTCTTAGCTATGGAAAGTAGAGACGAAGTTGTTGAACAATGCATTAACTAAAGTTAAATAATTATGTGGACAACTAAGAGTTTTTATCAAGATAATGATGTTTCAAGATTTCTTTGAAATTGTTGACATTCGAAATTAAGTGGTTTGACTAATAAATAAGCATAATTGATTTCTAATGATAATCATCGTCATCGCCATCATCATCGTCACCATCTTGTCCAACAACACAAAAACAAATTAAAATTTATATTCTATAAGAAGTGAGTTAAATATGTTAAAAAATTATGCGAAACTTGGAAAAATTTTAGGGTCAAACTACAATAAACAATTTTGTAATCATGAATTCATCATATGATACAAGTACATTTTTTTGTAAGGAGTCGTTCCTTCTCTCGAAGTTACACGACTAATTTGTCGGGTTTCTTAGTTTAACACATCATTTGTTATATTTTCAAATATAGAGCCCCCCGTAGCACATCCGAGTTGGCAAATGATGGACATTGCTGGGCTTGCAACCTCAGAGTGGGGAGTTCGATTCCTGGATGGAGCAGCTGAGTGTTGTAATACTCAATTTGGGTGGAGCAGTTGGGTGATGTAATATCCATGGAGGAAGGCTCCGTTGGGGCCAGGAGTATAAAGAGTGCACGGACCCTGGTCAACTTGGGTATATCCCGCGGTTAACCTTCACCCATCACTGAGAGGTCGGGGATGAGTGGTCCAGGACATAGTCTGGTGTAAGTTGGGATACCTGGATATCAATATATATATATATATATATATATATATATATAGAGAGAGAGAGAGAGAGAGAGAGAGAGTCTTAAGCATTAATTGGGGAGCCATTCCTTTTTGGAAAAAATGTGGACAATATTTCTCCATCTTGAAGGGACCAACATATTTATTAATTGTGGTTTTTTATTTGTAAATTGCCATTATCTTGAAGGGACCAACATATTTATGAACATTACATTATTGGTGGGATTTATAGCCTCTTAAAAGCCTCGTGTCCCTCGACTCGATCCAAAATAAAATCGTGTATATGTATTCATATATGTAAATATGATGGCCAAAAAAAAATAAAAAAAATCAATGTCAATAAGTACCCATTTTACGAGTCTTTTTTTGTGTTATAAAAGTAATAACTAAAACATCCAAATTCTATTGCAAATCAACAGTTATTTTTACTAAATTAAAGCGATTGGATTTAAACTAAAAAGGAAAAGATTTTTGTTTTGTTTTTTTTAATTTTTTCGTTGTAACCAGCATAGTAGGCGAGACATCATTAGTCGAAATTCTGAGAAAAAGGAGCTTTAACTGATAGCTGAATAAATGGATCAAAAGATGAAAGCTCAATTAATTTACAAGGTTACAATGCCAGCAATATGTGCAAGATGCTGGAGTAGGAAGCAAGTAAATGGTAGCAATTACGCGTGAAGAATCAATATAGCTACAACAATCTTTGTGGTTCCAAAACTGCACAATCAGCTTGCACAATTGCCAACTGAATTATGCGTCACACGTATATGAAAAATGATTTATGATCACTTTAAGCCAATGGCTTCTTGTAATGTATTTTAACATCATTGATGGTGGTGCTATTAATATCATACATTATGAACTTTGACAATATCATCTTGAAAACCAATCTAGAACAGTATTGTACTTGAAATCTTGAACAACAGAATTATTAAATGTGATCTTAATATCACCACATGCAAATCTATGGCGCTACGAAGTACATTAGAAACTTTTGAAATGCATATGAACTTAAATTTTTTTACAAACATTTGATCTTCTTGCCACCCCAATTGAACAAACCAATACAGGAGAACTTCATGGTAATAACACAGCAATTGATAGTTCTTTCACTCTGAACCTCAGACTTTTATTTTATTAATGGAATGTTTTAATTGCTTTCACCGATCAAGCACATGAAATGAAACAAACAAAGTAACCTACTTATAGTTACCCCCTTTCGAAAGTCTATGGTTGAGGAATGAAAGGAGGGTGGGGAGGGAGGGAGCCGAATTTAGGATGGTGGAGTGGAGGAAGCTTAGGGAGTGGAGGGCAGGGTTTCTTGTAGAATGGTGGGAGTGGTTTATAAATTGGAATCGGTGGTGGAAGTGGCTTTACTATTGGAGGGATGTAAATTGGTGGCTTTGGCTTGTAGATTGGAATCGGTGGTGGAAGTGGCTTTACTATTGGAGGGATGTAAATTGGTGGCTTTGGCTTGTAGATTGGAACTGGTGGTGGAAGCGGCTTTACTATCGGAGGTTTGTAAACTGGTGGCTTTGGCTTGTAGATAGGAACTGGTGGTGGAAGCGGCTTTACCACTGGAGGTTTGTAAACTGGTGGCTTTGGCTTTGGTTTGTAGATTGGAACTGGCGGTGGAAGCGGCTTTACCACCGGAGGTTTGTAAACTGGTGGCTTTGGCTTTGGTTTGTAGATTGGAACTGGCGGTGGAAGCGGCTTTACCACCGGAGGTTTGTAAACTGGTGGCTTTGGCTTTGGTTTGTAGATTGGAACTGGTGGTGGAAGCGGCTTTACCACCGGAGGTTTGTAAACTGGTGGCTTTGGCTTTGGTTTGTAGATTGGAACTGGCGGTGGAAGCGGCTTTACCACCGGAGGTTTGTAAACTGGTGGCTTTGGCTTTGGTTTGTAGATTGGAACTGGTGGTGGAAGTGGCTTTATTGGAGGAAGGGGCTTCGGCTTGTAAATGGGGATGGGAGGAGGAAGTGGCTTCGGCTTGTAAATGGGGACGGATGGAGGAAGTGGCTTTTTGTAAATGGGAATTGGGGGAGGAAGTGGCTTTTTGTAAATGGGAATTGGGGGAGGAAGTGGTTTTGTGTAAACTGGTGGAAGTGGAGGAAGAGGCCACGGGTGTCCGAAGTTTTTCAATGGTGGATGGTAAACCTTAGGGAAGTGTTTCTTCCATGGATGAATTTTGGGCAAAGGTGATGGCCACAAGAATGCAGAAGTGCACAATGCAGTGGAGAATTTGAGATTTCCGTTAGGGCTGAATGTGTGTTTTCCATTGGTTATTGACTTTAGGACAACCTTAGAGTCCTCAAGGCCATTGTGAGCTGGACATGGTGCTGCCGATGCGCTATGAAGCTGTGCATAGCATTCCTCTTTGAGTTTTCCATCTTGAACAATCTCCTCAGGAAGTGAAACCTTGAATTTTCCTTCTTTATCAAGCTCTCCAAATCCCACTCTTTTTATTTCTCCATTTTGAAGCTTGCAATCAATGGTTACCCTAAGCCCTGCAAAAAATGAATGCTTTGGTGAAGTGTAAAGATGCAAAGCTACGTGGTCATTTTTCACAGGAGTCCAAAAAGGAATAGCATTCATATACGGTGGTTCTATATATAAACACTGGTTCTTCAACACAATGTGACTTGTAGGTGAGATGGATTTTACGATACTGGATAATATCGTATTATACCATCGATTGTGTTATCTTGTAATAGCATTCATAGTACATAAAAAGATTGTATAGTACCTGAAACAGCCTGACTCGTTTTAAT
Source organism: Fraxinus americana (assembly GCA_035079005.1). NCBI lineage: Eukaryota > Viridiplantae > Streptophyta > Magnoliopsida > Lamiales > Oleaceae > Fraxinus > Fraxinus americana. The sequence goes on from CM068714.1 coordinate 10,163,793, forward strand.
GTTATTCTCCTTGCAGTCAGCACATTCTCCCACCCCCACAACTTCTATGGTCTTTTCATCTCCATGGCAGAAGTTCGCTACGAATAACAAGTACACAAAGAAGCCCAGAAGGGCCCCTCGACAAAGCGAATGAACCCGCATTGGGACCTTCTTTCAAGGTCGATCCCCGAAGACAGTAGAGAGAGGGAGAAGAGAAATAGCCCGATAACGAAGGGCAAGCCCCAGAATACAGAAGCTTGTTTGGTGAGTGTTTTAGTGGAAGAAAAGTTTGTTATATATAATAATTCAGGCAAGTGATTTTGTGGTGATCAAACCGACAATGAACTTAATGTGATCACATGAAGTTAGGTTCCATTGATCTTGACTACAAAGCTCATCGTGTAGAAAGAAAAAAAATTTAGATGAAAAATGGGAGTATCAAAGGCCATTATTTTCATTGAATTAATGAGGTTTCAACTGCACAATTGTGTATTTTTTTTTTCTGTCTATAAATCTGCTTGCCTCTTCTTTGCTTTATGAAATCCATGTTTGCGTCGTTACGAAAGCACTTCCTCTATATGTTAACATAACACATCATTTCACTTGCAAATCCGATTCATTTTCTCGTTAAAGGTGTGAAGTGAGTGCAATTTCACACGTACATCTTTCATAAATTGGTGGTGACGGTTAGAATTGAATATGCTCGAATCATTTCGTGTAAAAAAAAAGAATTTACGGAAATCTCATGGGGGAGTTGACAACATTGTATTCTACTTTTTAATTATTGAGTCTAACAATCCCACAGTTGGGAAGCAGAAAAGATAAATATCAACTTCCCGTGATTTTTCTATGCCAGATGATAGTCGGCCATACAAATTATTGGTTTGTAATTATATTGTATATGCACTAATAATAATTTGTGTTGAAGAAAATAAAATAAATAATTTATTTTTTCGCGCCATTTTAGATATTTAGCACCTGTTTGGTGGACTCCATTTTTTTCAAAACTCATTTTTAATTACACGTTATCATGTAAGATAATTCTACACGTAAATCCAAATTTTTTTTTTATTTTTTAAAAATTCTCCAAAAAATAAATATTCCAAAACTTATTTTTCCCTACAGGGGCCTCAAACAAGGGCTTAATTTAAACATCGTTTCGAGATAGAAAAATGTCGCACAAATTGATTTTACTTACAAAATGAACATATAATTTCTTTGGTTGTATAACTGAGTGTCTGAATGCAATTGATCGGATTGAAGCATTATCTATCTATTTATTATCTTGTGTGTGGTTGCACCAAACAAAGTTAAGATGTCAATTAGGAATTAAGGTTGAATGAGAAGCACCGAAATGTGCATGTGCTTTCACTCAAATTGGGATGTTGGGAAGTTGAAAAAGATACTCCCAACTAATTAAGTTTGCTTTGCTTAAATACTTTACTATATATATATATATATATATATATATATATATATATATATATATATCCGGCATTAACTTTCTCTCTCAAAATTTCAAAAAGGATGAAAAGTAGTCAAAAGAGAAATCAAGTATCTGCTTTTCTCAAAAGACGATTCAAGATGCTTTCTCAAAAGAAGATAAAGAAGAAGACAAGTGGAAGACAAAAGTTGTCTACTTTATTTTTTTTCTTTTCTTTTCAAGATTCTTGTTTCAATTTCAATGTAATTTCAAGTCCGAAATCTTAGTATAAGTATGTGCTCATTCTAAGGTTTTAGGCAGAGCGTGAAAAATAGAGAGTATTTATTTTTCTCTGCATCTCAAGTTCGGATCAAAATTGTAATACTTTTCTTCAAATATCAATAAAATTATTTTGTTTACTTCAATCTCTTGTTCTTTTACTATTTCCATCTCCCTGCACTACATCTCCCTGTCCCTGGGCCTCATTTGGTATCAGAGCCATAAGAGAGTGTTGTGAGAAAACTGTGTCAAATTACTGTCCTTACAGTGTCAAAGGTCATACTGTTGTGTAGCCATGGATGTCTGCTGAATAGACGTTGGTCAGCCCGTGTCAGCCGGGGTAGGCGTTTAGGGTGGTCCCGTTTGTAGGCTTTGGTCAAGCATCTGTATTTCCTGTAGCATTGTGTCTACAGTGGTAAGATTACTGTTTTCAAAACTTCATTCAATTATGTCTTTCATGTCTAATTGGTTCACTAAAGGTAGTGGTTCAAAAGATGGTAGTTCTAGTTCAAAAGATTCAAGTATGTCAAAATTTTTTGATAAAGAAGAAATTGATCAAAAATCTGTTTCAAATGATTTCAATTCAAAAGAAATTCAAATTGCAAAAATTGAGCAAACTCTTCAAAATTGGACTATTCCAAAGGTAGACAAGAGTTCTATCTATGAAATAGGTGCATTTGATTTTACTCAAAATCTTGTTATCAAAACTTTGGAGCAAACTATTCCTATTAAGGAACAGATTACTTCAATCAATTTACTTTCAAAAGAATCTATTCAAGCTCATCGCAAGAAATTTCAATACATTCATATTGGACTTGTTCAAATTGCTGTCAAACCTTTGTTTCGACTAGGTCTTGATATTCCAATTCTCATTACTTTAAGAGACAAAAGACTCTTAAGGTTTGAACATTCATTACTCTCCATGCTCGAGTCAAATCTCGAAAGTGGTCCAATATTTTCAAACTGTTATCCAAATTTTGCAGTTAGTCTTCAAGATGGTGCAATCTTGAATACTCTCAATTTGCGTATTCAAACAAAAAACTTTGAAATCGATGATACTTCAAGAGCTTTTGCTTTGATATACAGAGTATATTATAAGCTTCTCAATACTCAACTCAACATTAAAGCTCTACGAACATCTCCAAAAGATGAGAGTCTTTTAGTTGAGGTAAATCCTCTTCATTCAAATATTTCAATTCCAAAACGTATCCCTTGGAATCTTCAAGATAGGTTTCTTGCTTGAGATTTTGATAATGTTCAAAACCCAACTCCTCCACCTGTCAAGAAAATTCCTGAACAAATCATGTATTTACCTGATGGTAATATTAGAGTAATCTTTAATAGACCATCATCGTCAAATACTCTTCAGAGATCTTCCTCCTATAGATCTGATGATAGATCTAGAGAAAGTTCTTTTCAAGTAGCAAGATCTTCAGCATCTTCACTCAAATGTGTCAATTTTAACCCAAAAATTCCAAAACCTTTTTATCAAAATGAATCTGAGAAAGAAGAAGAAGAAGTAGAACCTCCTGCTTCTCCAACTCTTTCTGATATGATTCCTCCTCAATCTGAACGACTTGATCGTCAGTGTAACGTTATTTCTTCTAAGATTGATAGAAGAAATGAGTTCAAGACTGATCAAACTCCAGAAGTCAAAAAATTCCGTCATTTGATCAAAAAATCTTTTTCAAAAGATCAAATTGAATCTTATTGGGATGAATTCTTTGAATCCCAAGAAGATAAAAGTTTCTTTGAATGGACTTATTTCAAGGTTTTCAAAAAATCTCCAAAAAAGATTTCTTTTTCAAAATCAAAAACCATTCAAACTCATTCAACTTCCAAAAAGACTTGGAATACTCCTGATGGAAAAACATTCCAGTCAGTTCATCCTCCTATGGAAGAAATCGCAGTTCAACATGGCACAACTAAAGTTGTTGCTTCTCCTTTCAAGAAAATCGAAAGACCTGATGATACAATGGCAATTGCTGGTGATATCAAAAGGGTTTTATCTCAAAACAATTATTCAAACGTTGTTCTTCAATCAATTTGTACTCAACTCGACAGAATTGAAATAAATTCTGAATCTGAAGCTCAAACTTCTGATAAAGGAAAGAAGAAGAAAAATATTGATTTTTCTGCTTCTTCTATTTATCATTTTCATGATGTTCCTCCTCCTCCAAAACTCAATACTCAAGAAAATGTTCTTAAGGAACTTGCTTCTCAATTTGCAAAACTTTCTACCTCTTCAAAAAACATCAATACCATTGAATCTACTATCAATGATATTGAATCTCAATTTCATCAAGAAACTGATTTGCAAATCAATAAGCTTCATGGTCATGGACAAAGATTTCAAAAACCAAATCTTCCAACATATTATCCTCGTCCATCTCCTCCTGATCTTCTTTTTGAAGAAAATATCAAAAAATCATTTTCATATGATGGTAATGCTATCGTTGAATGGTGCATCGATGGATTATCTGAATATCAAATCATTCAATTACTTGAAAAAATGGGTATTTGTTTCAATGCCTATTTGTGTAAAGGAATTGATCATCATACTGCTACAAACAATATCATCTACGGCTTTTCAGGTCAACTAAAAAGCTGGTGGTTCAACTATCCTCAAACAGAAGATAGAACAGAGATTTCTAATGCTGTTAAACCTCATGATGGAAGCAATGATAGCTTCGCTCATATGGTTTTTAGTATTATCAAACATTTCGTTGGAATTCCTGCATACATTCAAGAAAGAAATTCTCAAAGTCTGATGAATCTCAACTGTCCAACTCTTCAAGATTTCCGTTGGTATAAAGACATGTTTCTTACTCGTGTCTTTATTAGACGTGATTGTGATCAATCATACTGGAAAGAGAGATTTATTTCCGGTCTTCCAAAGCTCTTTGCAGAAAGAGTTAAAAATGCTATCAAACAACATTTTCGACAACAATCAATCACCTTCGATGAACTCACTTATGGTGAAATCATAAGTTTTGTTAATCAAGAAGGACTTTCACTCTGCAATGATCTCAAACTCAAAGCCAAACTCAAATCTGAAAGATCTCAAGGTTGTAAAGAACTTGGATCATTCTGCGAACAATATGGATTTGAAAAAATTATTCCTCCTTTAAGATCAAAACCAAAATCTTCTTTTCAAAGAAAACATCGTTTTTCAAAATCTTCTTTTCCAAAGAAAGAATTTCAAAAATCTTTTCCAAAATCTTCTTCTAAAAAGAAAATTTTTAGAAAAAGAACTTCCAATGTTACATGCTGGAAATGTAACAAATCTGGTCATTATTCAAACAAATGTCCTCTCAAAGGTAAGATTAGTAATCTTCAATGCGATGAAGAAACTAAACTTGCACTTCTCAATCTGGTTAATTCTGAATCAGATTCTTTAAATTCAAATTCTGATATTGAACAAATTTATCAAGGATCTTCTGATTCTGATAAAAGTTCAAGGTTATCATCATCCTCTTCTCAAAGTAAAGAAATTTGTGGTTGCAAAACTATAAATGTCCTTACAAAAGAAGAAGAACTTATCAAAGAAATCATTGATCAAATTCCTGATCAAAAACTCAAAAGCAAATTCAATTCGCTTCTTCCTTCAACTTCAACTCCTGAAGCTTTCAATCTTCAAGAAGTTCTCAATCGCTTTCAAAAACCAAAATCTGTGATATCTACCTCTGACCTTTGTGCAGAAGTTAATATCATGAAATCTCAAATTTCCAACCTTGAAAAACAGGTTCGTGATGTCAAAATGGAAGTTGTCCATCTTCAAGTTGATAAACTTGAGAAGGATAATTCTTTTGAATCATCTTCGAGTAGTGATACTTCTCATACTTCTCATCAAAGTTTTAAATCAAAACATTCTTCAAGCTCTAGATCTCGTCATTCCTCGAAATCTAGTAAATCTTCTCATCAATCTTTTCATCCACTCACTGAAGAAGAAAATGTCAATGTTATTTCAAGAATTCAGCTTCAAAAATGGTATTGCAATATGACTATTGTGATCAACAAAGAATTCAAAATTCATCATAGAGTCTTAATTGATTCAGGTGCTGATCAAAATTGTATTCGGGAAGGACTTATTCCCACAAAATATTTTGAAAAAACTACTGAGCAACTTTATGGAGCCAGTGGTAAAAAACTTGATATTCAATACAAACTTTCAAAAGCTCATGTCTGTCATTCAGATATTTGTTTCAAAAATATTTTTTATCCTGTCAAAGATCTCGATCAAGAGATTATTCTTGGTACTCCATTTTTGGTTCAAATGTATCCTTTTACAGCTGATGTTAAAGGACTTACTACAAATATTTTTGGAAAGAAAATTGTTTTTAAATTTTCTAATCCTCCTTCTTTTAAAGATATCAATTCTTTAAAAGATGCTTCAATTTCAAAACTTGTTAACAATATCAATTTCAAGAAAAATCATATCCAATTTCTTCAAGAAGAAATTCGATTTCAAAAAATCGGGGAGAGATTACAAGATTCTTCCATTATTCAAAAAATTTTTGATTTTCAAAAACAAATTGAAAAAGAAATATGTTCTACTATACCAAATGCATTTTGGGATAGGAAGAAACATATTGTTTCCCTTCCATATACTCCAGATTTTCAAAAATCCAATATTCCAACAAAATCCCGTCCTATTCAAATGAATAAAGAATTACTTGATCATTGTATGATTGAAATACAAGATCTTCTCAATAAGAAGCTTATCAGACCAAGCAAGTCGCCTTGGAGCTGTTCTGCTTTTTATGTCAATAATTCTGCGGAAATTGAACGAGGAGTTCCTCGACTCGTTATCAATTACAAACCTCTTAATTCATCTCTTCAATGGATTCGTTATCCAATTCCTCAGAAGAAAGATCTTCTGAATCAATTATTCAAAGCTATTATCTTCTCCAAATTTGATTTAAAGTCAGGTTTTTGGCAAATTCAAATCAAAGAAGAAGATAAGTATAAAACTGCTTTCAATGTTCCTTTCGGTCAATACGAATGGAATGTCATGCCTTTTGGTCTCAAAAATGCTCCTTCTGAATTTCAAAAAATCATGAATGATATTTTCAATCCTTTTCAAGATTTCATTATTACTTACATTGATGATGTTTTAATCTTCTCTGAAAGTATTGAAAAACATTTCAAACATTTGCATACATTCATTCATGTCATTAAACAAAAAGGTTTAGCTGTTTCAGCTAAGAAAATTGTTTTGTGTCAAACAAAGATAAGGTTCCTTGGTCATAATATTCAATTAGGAACACTTACCAATTCAAAGAAGTCTAGATTTCACTTGCAAATTTCCTGATGAAATTTTAGACAAAAATAGTCTTCAAAGATTTCTTGGATGTGTCAATTACGTAGGAGACTTTGTCAAAGAGATAAGAATCCTATGTGCCAATTTATTCAAAAGACTGAAAAAGCACCCTGACCCATGGAGTCACGAGTGTACCCTTGCTGTTCAAAATGTCAAAAAGGCTATCAAAAGCATTCCTTGCCTTTCAATCCTTGACCCAAGTGCATCCATTATTGTCGAGACAGATGCGTCAGACATAGGGTATGGTGGGGTCCTCAAACAGGTGTCTTCCCAATCAAGCCAAGAACAATTGGTCAGATTTCACTCAGGAGTCTGGTCAGGTCCTCAAAAGAATTACTCCACTATCAAAAAAGAGATTTTAGCTATCGTGCTAATCATTTCAAAATTTCAAGATGATTTGATCAATAAAAATTTTATTCTCAAAACAGACTGTAAAGCATCAAAAGACGTTTTACAAAAAGATGTGAAAAATCTTGTTTCAAAACAAATCTTTGCAAGATGGCAAGCAATTTTGTCTTGTTTTGATTTTCAAATATTATTTATACAAGGATCCTCAAACTTTCTTGCAGATTTCCTTACAAGAGAATTTCTTCAGAAAGAGAGAGTGTGAGAAAAAATGAGTTCTTTTGTGACTGTCAAGCAGAAGAACAAAAAGAAGGCTTCAAACACCCCTCAAAATCCTCCGCCTTCAATAGATGATTTTCTTTCTCAAGGATCATCATCTCAAAATTCTCAAAAAACAACCCTTGCTTCAAAAATTCCTACCCATCCAGCACAAAGAAAAACTCAAACACCTTCAAATTTCAGACAAGCTCTTCAAACAGGAACTGGAAAACTTCCAGAAATCAACCCCTCTCAAAGAACCTTTTCATATTTTACAAAAAATCAATATTTATCTGTTTGTGAAATGGAAACTTCATGGATTCATCGTTACACAGGTTTCGATGAATGTCTTCAAGATCTCTTTCCAGAGAATTTTCAATTTTTCCCCACAAACATCAAAAAGTCTCGTGAGTATTATGAAACGATCCTTGTCAAAACCGAATCAGCCATTATCACTCACACTCAAAATGCTCAAAACAAACAACACACTGATTTTTCAAAAATTTCAATTCAAAGGGTTTGGTCTTACGAAGACTGGGGGACTGACCCATGGAATGAGAAGCGAATGAATCTTCCCAAAAACGCTTCAATCGAATCTCATTTCAATTATTTTGATTATATCAATGCGTGGTCTAACGTTTTCTACTTTAGGCCTATAACGCACTCCTGGTTTATTCTTTTTAACCAGAACAGTTCAAACAATTTTCCAAAATGGTTTCAAACATGCTTCGAATATTTTGGACTTGAAGAGACAATTTTACCTAGTCTTACTCTTCAAGGATTCGAATACTTCAAAAAAGAGGCAAAAACCTTTTTGAAGCCTCAAGAAAATCTTTTGTTTCAATTCGCCCATAACCTCAAAGTTTTATGGATTTTTTGCTGGGATTTTCAATTGATTCAAAATCCAGGCAGTGAATTCAATGTCAAAAGAATTGTCCGACGCTTCAAAATCAAATGGTGGTCAAAGTTCCATGAGACAAACTGTTGCCCAAAAGCAATTGATTCATGGATTCAAGAACAAAGAAACATTGGACAACCTTCAAAGAAAGAACAAGAAAAATCTGCAGACTTTCTGACAGAAAAATCAAGATTGATTGCTATGCTTAATCAATGTAAATCTCCTGATGAACTTTCAGCAATTTCGGAGAAAATTACAAATTTAGCAGAAGCAACTTCAAAGAAATCAAAATCAATTACTTCAAGTGAAGAATCAGATCATGTCATAATATATATATATATTAAAAGTGGTTATGTAACAGAATTTCTTATTTTTAACGGAAAAACTAACGGAATTTGTTGTTTTAACGGACTATGTAACGGAATTTCTTGTTTTAAACAGGCAGCTGCACATTCTTTCAGTGTTTTTATCATAACTTTGTATTCCGATGTCCGATTGAAGCGATTCAAAATGCGTTGGAAAGCTAACTCATCTGGCTACAACTTTGATTCAGACATCATTCTCCAATTCGATCACTTTCTATGCAAAAAATAGGTCTCAATATGAGACTAAAATATCGGAGCATAACTTTTCGGTTGGAAATTGATTTGTGATCATCTTTTGCCTAAATTTGATTCCATTGACGTCTTCCTTTATCCAATTGACTCCGAGCACTCTCAAATCTTCATCGTGAGGTTCGGCACAACTTTTAAGTATTTACATTTTAGTCCTCGAACTTTGGATCCCTTACAATTTAGCATTTTCTCCAAATTTGTCAATTTTTGCTTATTTTCTTCGATCTAACTAACTTACATCACAACATCAAAATCACACATCTAATTATTTATCAATTACATAAACATTACATTACTAATTATTTAATTAACCAAAAAAATTACATCTTTATTAATAACAAATTAATTCTTAAACAAAACTATTAAATATAAACTACGCAAGTGCATTGCACGTTGCTTATATATATATATATATATATATATTGCATTTACTATATAGCTTTTGCTTTCTTTTCAAAGAAGTAATTGCTAATAGAATTGAAGTTGGTCATGTGCATAATAAAGATTTTAGGGTTATGATAAGTTTTATGCTAATCATCAATCTACAACAAACTTGATTCTTAGCCCGACCTTTTGAGAGGCTATGGAAAGTAGAGACAGAGTTGTTGAACCACGTAGAACAATGTATTAACTAAAATTAAATAATTATGTGGGCAACAAGAGTTTTTATCAAGAAAACGATGTTCCAAGATTTCTTTGAAATTGTTGATATTCTAAGAGATTTGACTAATAAATAAACATCATTGATTTCTAATGATAATTATCGTCGTCATCATCATCATGTCCGACAACACAAAAACAAATTAAAATTTATATTCTATAAAAAATGAGTTAAATATGTTAAAAAAACTATGTGAAACTTGGAAAAATTTTAGGGTCATACTAAAATAAACAATTTTGTAATCATGAATTCATCATATGATACAAGTACATTTTTTGTAAGGAGTCGTTCCATCTCTCGAAGTTACATGACTAATTTGTCGGGTTTCTTAGTTTAACACATTATTTGTTATATTTTCAAATATAGAGGAAAAGAGAAGTCTTAAAGCATTAATGGGGAGTCATTTCTTCAGAAATGATCTAATGAGCACCGGTGCTCATCTTATCCTAAGCACCGATGAGTTGGCACATTAATTCATTGGTGGATAAAGATTTTGTGAGTTCCAATCCACCAATGAATTAATGTGCCAATTCATCGGTGTTTAGAATAAGATGAGCACCGGTGCTCATTAGATCATTTCTGGTCATTTCTTTTTGGAAAAAATGTGGACAAGATTTCTTCATCCAACTATATTCCTCATGGACTTGAAAAAATCTTTTTAAGCTTTGGTTTTTTATTTGTAAATTGCCATTATCTTGAAGGGGCCAACATATTTATGAATATTACATTATTGGTGTGATTTATAGCCTCTTTAAAGCCTCATGTCCCTCGACTCGATCCAAAATAAAATCGTGTATATGTATTCATATATGTAAATATGATGGCAAAAAAAAAAAAAAAAAAATTTGTAAATATATACCATTTTACATGTCTTTTTTTTGTAAATTCTATTGCAAATCAACAGTTGTTTTTACTCATTTTAGTGTAATAACTAAATTAACACGATTGGATTTAAACAAAAGGAAAAGATTCAATAAATAAATTAATTTTAAACAAGGAGAGGCCTTCATATTTGAATTTAATTGCAATAAACTTGGAGGATAAAGCAAGACATGAACTGTATAACGTGAGTGGTCCAATTTGCAGGATTATATATTTTTTAAAAAGTTAATTATGGCCATAAATGATGCGCCGCTGCCAGATAGCAAAATAATTTATAGTTGCAATGAGTTAGTTTAATTTAATTTTTAATGGCTGTGTCAATTGAATTTCAATTATTTTTCCAGACGCGGCCATGATGGGAAGAGAAATATTTCAATGTAACAATCGTATATACGTACACGTAATAAACCCACTTATTCAAATCACAACACTTCAAAAATCGAATCACTTTAAATTACTACACCTTGAATGTCAAGATTAGAGAGCAATAGAATGGGTGAACCGACGTCGGACCATCTCAACATTCGACATGTCTGATTTGTGTGATTCAGAGTTTTAACAAATCCTAATTTGAATAGCCAATCATACCACATGTACATATAGAACCATTCACTGAAGTATATTTCTCTAGCAGGATTCGGGATAGACATACTTGGCATGCTTACCTTGCATGGACCGTGGATTGTACCAAATCATCGTACCACTTAACGTTGATAATATGTCCAAGCACACCCTATTTCACACCCCTACAGGATTATAGAATGGATCTATATAACTTGATTTTCGGGGTAAACAATCAACATGAACATACGCGACAGAAACTAAAGAGGAACATAAATAAAATTGATGAAATGAGATTATAATCTAACACCATTGTCATGTTTTAACAAAACTGCAGCGTTCTATGTCAACTCTCAGTTGGTCCGGCATATAAAATGGCTCAATTTTCAGAATTGCCACTAACGAAAAATGTAAAAGTTCCTTCCTAATGCTACAACAGTTAGGCAGGTAATTCGAGCTATTCCTCAAATAGATGCGCCCCCTAAGCTGTGTTACAAAAATCATTGCTCATCGTACTGCTGCCTACAGTTGACTGTTCGAGCATGCTCGTTTACTTCTTCTTCTTTGATTTGCTGGATTGAGACTGAGTATAAGCAGTTCCCTGAACATACAGAGGAGACAAGTTCATCGCTAAACCTCTCTCTTGAAAATACATCTTAAAAATACAAGACCTCAGAGTGACGAATTTAAAAAAAAAATATCACGATGCATGAAATACAAACCTGCAACCACTCATCCATTGAAGCATCGGTGGTCCCGGTTCCGACCTCCACCTTCGGTGCCCTCTTTGTTTTCTAATTTTCAAGAGAGAGGTGCGAAAACAAAAGGGAGTTAGAACAATAAGTTTGGTCTGTTACAAAAAATTCAGTTAGCTAAATGATTGGCGGTGAACCAATTCTTCGGTTTGCTGTTTGACATCTTTCTAATGAGAGGTATAAATTCACAGGAAAAAGTAAATCCAGAAGATGATAAGTTAAAAACATCACAATTCCTACTTTTTGTTTATTTTCCGAGTCTGACATGGCTCAGTTCTCTAGTTGGAACTCAGACTAACTATAGTTTGACACTTCTAGGCTATATTTGGTACAAATTCTCATTTTCAACAGTAAATCAATTCTCATTTTCAACCACACATTTTTCAATAAAATAATATTTTCTATCACATCAATAATCTTATCTTCTTTTTCAACCACACATTTCCCATCATATCACTATTCAAAATCAATTCTTCCCCCAAAAAATCCCTACCAAACACACACTTAGCATTAAATCCCACAAAATAGATGTGATCATCTCTTGGCCAATATCCACTGCTATAGCAGCCATCTATACCCCGCAGCATCACTCAATAATCACTACCAAGATTTTGACAGTTCCATAACTGTTTAGATCTTGCTGAAAAGAAGATGGATGAGATAATATTTTAGGTAGAAAAATGCATCATCCACCTCAAAATAATATTATATTTGCAGATTGGGTAACATTTAAGGGGGGGAAAAAAAGACAAAATATATAACCACAGGAATATGCAGTTACCTTTGAGAAATTCTTTATCTGGCCACGTATCCAAAATCCAAGAAGACCAAGAAGGGCAATTCCAAGGCAAAACAGGAAAACGGACTCAACACTGAGTAGGGCACCTGCCTCAGCAACTTCAATTGTTCCATTGTAGAAGGTGCTCTGGTATGGATTCTGATCGATCTCGTAAACAATTGTGCCAACCAGATCAAATGCACCAGGCTGCAAGATAAAGAAAAAATGGCCAGTGCAGAAATTTACACACTCTGTGCAGCACAAACCTGAATGATGAACTTTAGCAATACAGCATACTTGCCTGTAAAAATTTGCTCACAGCAAATATGTAGGGGAAACTTGCTTGAGCAGAAGGAGGGACTGAAGCGTTGTTAAAAGCCTAGAAAATGGCAATATGCAAATTACTATCAAAAGTCATCGAAGAATCATATTAGACAACTGTGATTCAAAATTCAATAGGCAATTCACAATCCAGAATTGGAGGATACATATAGCATAAAGCAATATTCGAAGCTCCAAAGTTCATAGAGAGCGCCCATATGAAATATTAATTATATTATCTTGCTCACACATTCTCTCTCATCTGTATTCAAAGTTCCAAAGTTCATTGAGAGAGCACCCATATGAAATACTAATTAAATTCTCTTGCTCACGCATTCTCTCTCATCTGTATCTCACAAGCACATACCCAACAAATACTATGTAGGACCTAACTACAGAAAATTACAAACTGAAGTGGTGAATATTCCTGAAAATTCCAGAAAACAGCTGCAAATCCAAATATCAAATTCAAAGGGAATAGAGAACATGACATGGATCCGGTTTTGCATTTTTTGTGATTTCGATAGGCATTGCACCCTCACCTCAGGATCAGAGGACTTGTAATTTGCAAGAGGTTATTGATCAATTCATGAGCTGGGTGTTTTGAGGCAGGTAATTGTCTCAAGTATCTGCCCTTGCCCAAGTTGAAAAGATTCAAATTGATATAACAATTACACAATAGATAACCAACAAACACTATAACTAATGACACTTGTCCTATTAACAATAATCTCCAGGCCAGATATCGAATTCTTAATTTTTTATAGATCTAGACTTTTTTAGACAAAAATAAAATCATTTCATCTTTTCTTGGTGATACAGGATTTGGATTTAACTCCGATCAGTTCATCTTGAAATTGAAATTTCCACGTCATTCCCTAAACAAGTCTTGCAGAAATATACGTAATGGCCCCATTGAATCACACACAATGCCGCAATAAAAATTATTCATTCATTCTGCACATAGATTTAAGACAGTTCCATGCACAAAATTGATGAGCTGTAATACAATCACAAGACCATCTGTACAACTAAATATTGCCCTTGACCCAGAGAATATAACAAGGAAATTTTACATTCATGAATGAAGGGCACAGGCATAATGCTCAGAAAACTAAACAGAAGATACCTGAGCAGAAAGATTTTGAACCAAATACTGGTGATCAAAGGGAAGATGAACAGTGGCCTGGATTGCAATAACATTAATACTTGATCCCCCTGTTTATTAAAAATAAAAGCAGCAAGATAAATCATTGATCTATCCACATATTTGACAGCATCTAGTACAACAATTATAAACAGCTATGATAGATATATCAAGTAGTAAAAACAGACACACATTCAATTACTTGGGCATGCCTTAAAAGAGAAATTACCGACCAAAATCTACAGAATTTAAAAAATGAAAGATGAGGCCAACAATATCATTAACTACATCTGATGGACAAAGAAAGAAAACAACACATCACACAGTCAAATAACAAATTATTACCTTCATTCTTAATTCCAACCAGAAGTTCACCTTCTTCCCCAGCCACAACCACTGAAAAGGAAATCAAATTAGAGCTACATCTCTTTAATAGGCAGCTTCAATAAAATGTAGAAAACAATACAACAAGGAACAACAGAGAAACACTAGCTATGAAGAAGGGTAAAATAGCATAATAATGAACCCTCACATTTAGAAGGGTTTTTGGGGAAAACACAAATTGTTTCTACTCCTGGAGCTGGACTGAAACTTCCACCACCAAAATCTTGAATATCCTCTCCAACGATCCCAAGATCTCCTCCGTCAGTTTCAACTACATCTGGATCTGGTTCTGATTCGCTTCTTGCAACTATCAAACAAAAGACATGCAGATATCAAAGTTTCAGATACAGTATGTAGTTAGATGTCAGCACACCAAATAATTAAGGAAAATCCGCAAACCAAGGGCTCAATAATACATCAACTGGAAAAGGTAACAAGAAACGCAGAGTCACAAACAATTTAAACTAAACAATGGCAGATAATTAACCCCTTTGGTTGCCTTTGGCGCACCGAATTAGACAAGATAAGAAACTTAACATAAAATTACAAAAGATCACTAGGTAGATAGGATTAGGATGGACAATATTATTTGATCTTTTATTTAAATATGTCGTTCACTATATTTTTTCTATTTACATGCTCAACGTAATGTTATACGGATAATATTGCAAATGACATTCATTTGAATAAAAATTAAAAACACCATCGACCTTAATCTACCATAACTATCAACTTAACACTATTTTTACATTCTTATCGGCCAAAAGCACCTTATGCTTGGAATCCATAATATATACATATTGACTAATAATTATATTTTACTTTCAACATGCAAACCAGACATATAAAGGGGAAAAAATCTAATTTTTTCTCTCCACAGAAGTCTCAGAAAGTAAAGTTCTTGCTCTGGAATCTAATATACATAACAATACAGTCAAGCTGAATTAAAAAACGATCCATTCAACAAACACAATTCAAATAGATAGACAATAAAATAGAACCAAGATCTGACAAATGCAACAACTTAAAACCGAAACAACATAAAAATCAAGTTCGAATCAAAATTGTTCATGCGCGAAGATGCAAATTGACATGGATCAGCAATACATTGATACAAAAAAAGATCCAAACTTCAAGCAGCGTTGAGAGGGTTGAAATGAAACGGATCAGATCTACGATAGTCATACCTTGTAGACACGATGAAGAGAAAATGAGAAGAGCGAGAATCAAGAAAACCCTAAACTTCATTTTTTTTTCTCGTCTATTTTCGTGCGCGTGTGAAAGAGAGAAGACGGGGATTTTGACGGTTTAGCGAGCAGAGACGAATTTAACGCGTGGGTTAAACAACTTAACAACGTAAGGAATGAACTTTCTTTTGTTTGTAAATTCTAACCAACAATAAATAATAAATAACTGCTACACTATTAACTATCACATTTCAAAAATTGAAAACCCCTTCTGACTACTACACTCGACCCGATGGAGCCTCATCCTATCCTCTCCCAACCAACCTCATTCCATCCCCTAGAAAATTTTCAGAACTTGAAAACATTTTATGAAGATTACACTAGAATCCATGGAAACCACCCAACCCACAAATTAACCGTGTTATCCGTGGTCAGATTTATTTTTTGTAACCAGATATGTCTTATATGTGACTAACTCAATCAAATTTGTCTTTAATGTGATTGTCTGTAATCGTCTAATTTGTGGCTGTATGTAACCAAGTCATTAACCTGTGTTATATGTGATTAATTGTGAACAAATTTGTCTTCAATGTGGTTGTCTCTGAATAATTAATTTTGTAACTGTATGTAATCAAGTCATTAACCTTTGTTATTTGTGACTAATTGTAACCAAATTTGTCTTCTATGTGACTAAATGTTACCAAATTTGTCTATCTGTGATTATATCAATTTTAACAATGACGATATGTAATCAAATCACAATCAGCAACAATTAACACATAATTGATCACAATCAGTCACAATAAATATATACTTGATCACAGGTGATCAACACAAAAAAAATCTGCACATTTGCACACATCGTAGACCAACACCACAATCCACCACCATCACCTCCAACGCACCACCGCTACCACATTCAACTCGAAACTACAATTATAAAAACTAATTTTATCTCAAATCCACAACAACAATCATCACCACCAACGCCTTCAACAAATCCCAACCAACACCACCTGCATCACTGCACCACCACCACCACATATAGATCGCACTGCTTACAACTGCAAGAAACGGCGTGCGGCAAAGCAGAACAATTGCGCGCTACCTTTGAAGCCTCTAAATGTCGGCCAACCACTACCCAAGCTGCCTGACTCCACTACCAACATGACCACCTCAACCTCCTCTACAAACCCTGAACATATTTTGACCTAATATCATCCCAAAACACACTAGATATCAAGTCAAAAATCAATAATGGCAGACTTTTTTTGGGCAACACCACATTCTCTTGCGATGCCCATGTCGGTAGCATCATACCGGTCGACCATACTCATCAAGGAGCATCTATTCATGGTCTTATATCATCAAACAACACACACAATCCAATTTTACAAATATGTTCTTCGCACCCAGCAAATATTCACATTTCAATCACAATTTTCGACGTTGACAGTGAGCCCCACTTTTGCGAACCACCTTCTCCAGCACCTCCATACCATGCCGCATCTATTGCTACCACGAGCTTCCATCATTTTGATTAAAATATGTAACACTGATTTCAACACATATTGCACAGTGCCAAAAGTGGAGAAGATAAAGAAATGTGGATTTGAGAAGGGGTGCAAAGGTGGGTAATAAGGGTGGTAAAAGAGAGATGATAAAGAGAAAGAATTAGGATTTGAAAATGAAATTGGGTTTGTAGATTATGTTTAATTAAATTATTAATTATAAATTAGCACTTATTTTTTGAATTTAAAGCTATTCCTAGGACACCAATTTTGCTCGTCGGCTTGGGTGACCCGTGGCTCAGCTTGAAAAAATGCCCGAGCCGACTGGACTCGTTGCTCTGGTCGAGACCCATTTTGGGGAGTTGGCCCGAACCTGAGCTAGCCCGTGTAGCTCGACAAGCTGCTTCAAAAGCTGTACAAGAAAGAAAACTACTTCAATATTTTCACCTCTGGAAAATTCCATTAATAAAGATTTCTTTAGACATTGTTGCTCATTTTGAGCTTTTGTGAAGAAAGCCTCAAGATTTGTGATTGCTAAATGTTATTTCCTCTTTTTAACATCTTTCTCTATCCCATAAGTTGTCTTTTTCCTCGTAAGGTGCATCTCTTCGTCATCTGTAAAATCATTGACATCATTATAAACATCATATGAGGCCTCTCTTGCTCCCAACAAATCACCACCAAATTGCAAAGCGTCGAGAGCTTTTTCATTTGATAAGATTCTGGAAAGCTAATCATCTTCAAGAAAAATGAATTGAGATAAAAAAAAAAAAACAAGAAATTTTAGCATATGTCAACACATGATTTAACCTTTTTAATAGGTTCAGCTTCGGAAGTTGATAGTTTTGTTCTAACATTATATTGTTTGCATATATAGCCTCTGTTTGGTATCCATTCTTTTTTTCATTCTCATTCTTCTACTAATTTTCAACCACACATTCATCAATAAAATAATATTTTCCATCACATCAATAACTTTTCCTTCATTTTCAACCACAAAAAAAGTGTGATTTGACACAAATAATGCATTTTTTTCTAGAATAATGGTTACCAAACGGTGCCATATTGTCCAATGCAGAAGCTGGGCTCAACAAAAAGCCTTGAAAGCAAGCAAGCATAGAAGATAACCTATTCAACTCGAGAAGTTTTGCTAAAATATTTACTTTCATGTCAAGAGTAACTTGGTTGAAAGTGGTGAGTGAGTTTTGCATTTGTTCTTTTATTGTCCCAACTACCTGCACAACAATCCATGCATCTACATTCTCTAGGAGATCTAAATGCAGATTGTGTTATCCTATCTGATCATGCTCCTCATGGCCACCATCAGAGATTTTCTTAGCTGTGCAAAGTGTTAGACATGTTGTATATGTGACTCATATAAAGTGGAATGCAGATTTATTGGATCAAAATGATCGATACCTGAGTGGAGTGGAGTGAGGGGAGCGGAGCGATGGCATCGGCTTTGTGGGTTTAATTCAAGGGTGTATTTTTCTTGTACCGGCTCTAATGTCCTGTATGGGCTTGAGATAAAGTTAGTATAAATACTGATGATGTAACCCTATTATTCATACTGAATAAAAATCTTCGCTTCGTTCCTTGTGGATGTAGGCACATCGTCGAACCACGTTATATACTTGTATTGATTTCTCGATTTCACTTCTATATTATTTTGTATTTAACATCCAACAAAATAATAATAATTTGCACAATAATACTCTATCTATTTTATTACTATATAATAGACAAACAAGGAATTAAAACTAAGAACTCAAATCTGAAATAAACTGCAGAAATGTATAATAGTTAAAAGGGAAGAAACAAACAAATCGAGGCTTGTGTAAACACCGTTTCCTTGAAACGGATTTGCTCCCTTACCGTAAGTGCTTGATGTTTTGTTGAGCGTCCGTTTCTCAAAATACATCGAAAAAATCAGTAAGATTTGTGCACTGCAGATATTACTTCGACGAACTAAATATATTAGAACACTACCACCAAGCATTTGATAGACACTGGAAACACTGAAAGGTCGAAAAACCAAGAAAACATAAACTTGAAGCTTTTTCTTATGAGAATCTAAGAGAATTACGTGTGTAGAATGGAAGAAAAATGACTTATTTAAGTAGGTTGTAATGGAGAATTAAACTTCCCATAAACATGCCATTAACTCCAGATTATAATGGAAATAAAATTGGAGTTTCAACAGTTTTAGAATATTAAATGTTAGATAGAGAAAGCAAAATGTGGAAACTCATAAGGGGGGAATTTTTGGTCTATTTGGTCCGACATTCATGTATTCAGGTTGCGTTCGTACACAAGTTCAAGGTCAGATGTACAATTTCGATCATTGATTTGCACCCCTTGCGCGTGTGTGTGGAGAAAGCTTCTATGCCACACATGATTACATCCTTTCAAAGTCTAACCACATATAAAGTGGTTATTGCTTTTATAATCTTTCTATGTAGAACAAACTACATGTAGTTTTCTCTTGAGCACCTAGTTTTATACAAATGAAACATTTAAACTTTCCAATTTCATGCGTATGAAACTTGCCTTTGTAGACTCCTTCCAAATGGTTTACTTTGAACTACAACTTCTCATTGATCCAATTATCATTTTTGGCAAGTAAATATAGGATTTCGATGTTCTTATGAAGGAGAAACCGAATCAACTCCGATGTTCCAAAATGAACGAACGGGTCCCACTGAAAGTTATGCCAAAATTTCCCCAACAAACCATTTTTTCTAACACGGATCTTTGTAGAAGAAACAAGGGAGTAATGATATTTACTCATTGTCAAAAACATGTAAGATGTGTGATTCATCAATAAAAAAATTTCATTTTTTGCTTCAAAAGCAATATGTTCTTGAAATGTATGTTGGGATCCCATGACATCAGACAATGACTTAGAAAGCCAGAATAGAAGAAACAAGAGTTTGCTAGCAATAGAAGATTGACCAGCTTCTATATTCTCTTCGCAAGATGCAACGATTAGATTTTTAAGAACCCTTCGACAAGATAGAAAAAATCTGAGGATCTCAAAAGCGTCACCCGAGCATAACAAAATGTGCCAGCCTAACAAGTTGCCAACCAAAAGCCTGAACTGTACAGGTCCAAATTACCGGTGAAACTTGCATCAAGAATTCTAGAGGACATTTTACAGAAAACTAAAATTGAGGGATTAACTATGTATGATGTCATGTCCTAACTGCAGTGTCCAATTTGATAGTCAATAGGTGTAAATGGATCGAGTCTCATTATACATGTAGATTTAAAACCTCTATGGTTGAGGTAAGGCCTAATCTCTAGCTCTAATATAATAATGAAGCAATAAAATTCAAATACTCCGTCTATCCCATAATTTGAGCTTGATTTCAAATGACCAACAGTTATATCTAATCGTTTGATTTCCTACAAGTGTATGCATCGCGATCAAGTAATTAAACAATGAATAAAATATCGTTCTCACGAGAACTATGTATTCAATCTATTATCAATCAATTCTAACTCTAATCGAATAGAAAATTGTGCTTGAAGGGTTTATACTAAATTAATTAATTAAACTAATGATTTTAGTAAGCAATTTATGGAGTTTTTGTAAATTAAGATAAGATATTACTAAGACCTCAAATCTCCCTTATTACTTCGTTTCAATGCAAATCATTAACATGACAATATGTGTACATTCTCGTTGATCAATGCTTCTAAGTTAATTAAAAGCATCTCTCGATGTCAATAAATCTATCTTCTTATGTAACATTCCTATATCTCTATGAAAGATACGGACATAAAAACATACATTAAAAATATTAGAACATCTATAGAAATCATGCAAAACGTAGCGGTATATCTCTATCTCCCATCGAGTTTTATAATGATTGTTATAAAGTGCTTTTTGTCTTATTATTTCTCTCGAAATCAATAAAATTCACAATCAATCCAATTAGTGATCAAATAATTTAAAAGACACTAAATCTTATAGCAAACATCCAAGAAAAAACACATATCAAGCGTCAAATTATCGAATTTATATTAAAATATCACAATAGTTCATCAATGTCTTAGTAATTAAAACCCTAACCTAGTGTTACAAAATCTAAAAAAAAAAAAAAACACATTTAATTAGAAGAACATAGCCCGGATTTTAGATTGATGAAATAGAAGAAGATGAATCTTGAAATTTTGGATCTCTTCAACCGTTTTTTGATAAATCTCCAATATATCTTCTTGTAGTCTTTCTAAATCTCAAGGTTGAAACTCAAATTTCTCAAAAACTTGAAATTGCCCGTTAATTCTCACAAGAATAATGGATTAGTTTCTCTTTGATGATGTCAATTGATGAAATCTTGGTGTATGATATGCATATGATAGGTGTCTATAATGTACTCTGCTGATAGGTTGTAAGAGTGAAAAATTGGTTGAAAATCACGTCCAAATGGATTTTCAAAAGATTTTCAATCGAATAAAGAAAGTTGTTTTCACGCGCATATTTTTGTCTCTACACAGTCATTAGTATTTTTGTCATAACTTTCTCTTTCGATATTCGATTGAGACGATTCAAAGTGTGTTGAAAAGTTAATTCAAAGGACTACAACTTTAGTAGATATAATTTTTCCAATTCAAATGTTTACTATGTCAAAAATGAGTCTCAATTTTCGACTAAAAATATATAATATAATGTGTTCGATTGTAAATGGATTTGTAATAATACTTTGATCATATTTCATTCTCTTTTGACTTCTAATTGCATTCAATAAACTCTTAACAATCTTCAAATATCATCTTTTGGTTTGAATCAATTATTGAATATTTGCAATTTGGTCCTCGAACTTTGGATTTCATATTTTTTCATCATTTTTGCTTTTTTTTTTTTTCCTAATTTGAAGTCCAATAGTCGAGTTTCTCCTGATAAACGAAATATACACAAGATTAAGCTATAATTTATTAAAAGAATAACGAAATGTCAATATTTTGAAACCAAAATAAATATATAAAATACGCTTATCAACATCTAGTGTTAAGACATTAACATTTGCGTTGACTTTACCCCAACGCAAATGCAAATTTCAGGCATGTGAGGAGATAATGTTGGCTTTCCTTGCAATTGTTTATTGTGGATATAATGGAAAATCAAGGAAAAATAGGTTTGACCTTGGAATATAAACAATTGCAAGATTTGAACATACAATATCTCTTGTATCTTTCCTTATTTCCAGTGTTTTACATTTTAATTTTTCCATCCCCTCTGCAAACTCAAGAAGATCTTTGAGCTAACATTTGAACATAATATTACCTTATACAGCGACAATGAAACTTAAATTTGAAGTCTTATGAACTAATGGGGTTCATCATAAGAAGAACCTAACTCCCCACTACTCCACCCTCTCTCTGTTATGAAACAAACAAGATACCAGAATTGCTCTGATATCACTTGTTATGAATTCGGCCAATAAGTAATATGAAAATAATGGATTACAAAGAATACAAGATTTACGTGGAAACCCAAATATGGGAAAACCAAGGGTAGATGCCGAGAATTTACTATAATCAATAGTAAGAAATTACAAAGAATCTATTTAGACTGATAACTAAATGACAATTAATCAATTCCAATATGTGTTGTACACTACATATTTATAACTAAAAAATCTCTAACATATTAGGAGAATTAATACATGAATAGTTTAATATAAGGTGAAGTCCCAATACAATGGATAAAAGTAATAATGGAGAATTTGGGATGAAATATGAGTCCAATTCACCTGAATTCCTTCAAGACATCTTCAAGTCTACTACCAATTCCAAATACTCTTCTAACGATATTTCCAATCAAATCCTCAACAAGAATTCGAGTCATTGCCCAATTATAACAAACTCCACATTGACTCGAATTACATTGCAAGGAATAAAATTTAACTCTTCAGCTCCAACAAATTCTCCAAATAAAACACTCCACCAAATTACTCCACCTTTTCCACCATACCCCTCTGGGCAGACTCAACAACTGTGAATAAATTTTAAGCCCTGTTTACCAGCAGAATTACCTTGCTCGCCAAACCTGCTTGAATCATCCCGTTCATTACTAGCTCCAGCCAAATCATCAAACCTGCTCGAATTACCACGAACACTTCCAACTCCATCTAAGTTGTCAAACCTGCTCGAATCACCACAAACACTTCCAACTCCATCTAAGTTGTCAAACCTGCTCGAATCACCACAAATAACATGATTAATAAGATCACCATTAGCTTCACCTGAGCTACTAGAAGATTCCTGGTATTATTGTTCAAATCACCACGAACAACCCGATTACAACCAACTCTACCCGAGTTATTGCTAATTGGACCATAAGCCGGAACTGTATCCACAGTAATCGCCGAACCTTCTAACACATATAAACGATCCTTACATTACTTCTCCTCTAGCATTCAAAAAATCTACCATAACAAAAATCTCATTGTAATCCAAAAGCAAAATTTCAAATTTCATGGTTATCATTCCTGAAACAATTGACCTTCAAATAACCAATTTGGACCTCCTAAGAAACCGTCAAAATATTTTGACTCTGATACCAATTGTTATGAAGCAAACAAGATACAAAAATTGTTCTGATACCACTTGTTATGAATCCGACCAAATAATTAAAGACGACAATACTATGAGTAATATGAAAATAATGGATGACAAATAAAACAAGATTTATGTGAAAACTCAAATTTGGGAAAACCACAGGTAGGACGAAGAATTTACTATAATCAATAGTAAGGAGTTATAAAGAATCTCTCTAGATTAAAAACTAATTGAACAATTGGTCAATTCTAATATAAGGCGAAATCTCAATATAATGGGTAAAATAAATAATGGAGAATTTGGGATGAAATATGAGTCAAATTCACCTGGACTTTTTCAAGACATTTTCAAATTTACTACTAATTCCAAATACTCCTCCAACAGTAGTTTCAATCAAATACTCAATAAGAATTCGAGTCATAACCCAATTCTAACACTCTTCTAAGAACCATATTGATAAAAGAAAAATGAACATTAATGCGTGTAATGTCTCAATATGACGACGTGAGAATTTTTCTCAAAATAATGACCATCAAACAAGGGGCTTTTTTGGAAAAAAAAATTAAATGAAAAATGAGTAAGAGAAAGTAGATCTTATTAGCATCACTCTCCTGACCTAACCATTCCTTCCAAACAATCGCCCCTCCTCCCGTCTTCATTGGGCACCACTAAAACAGAAGTTCGAAATAAACTTATAGGATTTGGATTTTAGGTGATGGAATTAGGATGTCATTGTTTTGTTACAAGTAAAATGGTTCATGAATTTTGTCTTGTTAAATGTGTGTGTGTGTGTGTTTTTTTTGTCTAGTTTTGTCGTAGAACTGAGGATCAATCATTCAAGGATGGCAACATATTTAGAGCAATAAAACAAACAATGTCGTGTTAAAATGATGAATAACTTGATTTAAAAGTTTAAGTTATTAAAGTTGCTCACAAGTCAAATGCAGTAGACAACAACGATTTATTCTTTGCTTAAAAATTATGAAAGAGTTAATTTCACAAATGGTCATTGAATTTCAAATTGACCATTAAAGTATTTTTGCGACCGATTTAATAATTAAATTTAGATTATGTAATGTGTGTGGCACGTGTCTATGTCATGAAATTGTATACCTTAAAATAAAATTCACTTTTCAAGAGAAAAAATTCCTCACGAATCATAAAATTTCTAAATTGTAACACTCGAGAAAACTAACAAGAGGGAGACAGGACGAATCAATAGCATTATACTACTGCATCAAATATGAAGTTAAATTTAACTAAAAAGGAGACCAAACACGCGATATTATTTTTATTTTAATAATTAAATGAGTCGCCAAAAATTTTAACGAATAATTTACAATTTTACTTGAAATATTGTCATTGAAACTCCTATAGGCTTCAAAAGTTCGATTTGATCGACTCCTATTAAAACTCGTCCGTTACGCAGAAGACCCTTTATTTTCAACTGTCTTCCTTAAAAAGTCCCTTTTCAGCTTAAAATTTCTCACAATTTTCCAGAGAAATTATACAGGCGAAGATCAGTACAAAATGCTGTCAAAGAAGAGTCCGATTCGAGGGGTATTGAATTGGTTACAGCGACAGCCGCCGAAGGTGAAGGCAATCCTGGCCGTGCTCGCTGTGATGACGGCTCTGGTGCTTCTACGTGCCATTGTTCACGATCACGACAACCTCTTCATTGCCGCCGAGGCAGTCCACTCCATCGGAATATCGGTTCTCATCTACAAGCTCACGATGGAAAAAACCTGCGCTGGTAGGTACTCCCAGTATTTAGTTATTACGGATAAATTATGTTTACAGAATTAACAGTGAATAGTTTAGGGATAAGAAAAATTGGAGCTTTGGTTGGGAATTATCAAAGATCTTGATTTGGTGGTAGGATCTTGCAAGGAAACATAGCTTTAGTTAGTTTTAGTTTATTCTATTTCATGGAATGAGAAGTTATAATTTTTAAACTATTTTAGGCTTTTTATTTTTCATAATTTTCTGTTGGGGAGAGAGAAGGGAGCGTGGGTGGGTGGAATGAACCAATTATTCTTTTGATAATGGAATCAAACGGTTTTTTTTTTTTTTATTAAAGATATAGAACCAAATCGGAATCGAACCATAGGCTATGATTTGATTCCGGTTTGGTTCCTCTTGGTTCTAGTATCATTACTGAATAAGAAAGAACATTTGAGGAAGAAAAATTGAAGGTTGAGGCTTTAATTTCAAAAATCTATGCGACGGTAGTAACTGAACGCGACAGTAAACGGCAGACGATAGTTGTTGGTTCCATGTGAGAGTTGGTGTATAAATTAAAAATGAGAGAATGAAAAATGAATTAGGGTCCGAGTCTCCAAAATGAATTAGGATCTTCGGTCTACACATTGAGAAATGAGAAAATGAAGGTAAAATGACCTTTTTATCTTGATTTTCAATCAAAATTTGAAATTTTTTTGCGTGAATTTTGTAATATAATAATAATAATAAAAATTTAAATATTGAGAGCTTGCTTGGGAGAGATTTTTGGGGGAAAAATTGATTTTGAATAGTGATATGATGAGAAATGTGTGGTTGAAAAAGAAGAAAAAATTATTGATGTGATGAAAAATATTATTTTATTAAAAAATGTGTGGTTGAAAATGAGAATTGATTTACTGTAGAAAAATCTAAATCCCTCCCAAATATGGCTTGAGTTTGGTTTTTGGTTCTAGAACTAAAACTGAACCATAAACAAAACCAAATGGATCTCAGTTTTAAGAACTAGAACCATTAATTTTTTTTTTTGTAGAACCGAACCGATCAGTTTGGTTTTAGGGATGACAACGGGGCGGGTATGGGACGGATCGACCATTCCCACCCCGGTACACCCGTCCCGTCGAGTATTTTTGTTACCTTACCCTATCCCTATAGTCGGTTAAAGTGGGGCGGGGCATTTATCATCCCATTTATTTTTTATTTTTATTTATTTTATTTTTTTGCTTTTATTTTTTTATGTTTTTAGTTAGTAAATATTATTATTTTTTTTATTTATTTGTTAAAAACAACTTATGTTCTTTTTAAAAATGATGATAAATATATTATTTTTGTTTGATAAAAAACTTAAATTTAAAATTAACTTTAAACGGGATGGGTAGCAGGATAATGATTATGTTTCCCGTATCCGCCCCAGGGTAATGACCCTCGCCCAGACCCCTTCCCCAACCCATTTGGGGCTGGCCCCACTGGTATCTTGTTGAACAGGTTTTTTTGCCATCCCTATTCTCTTTGTTTATGGTTTGGTCTAATTTGGTTTGGTCATTTTTTCCACCCCTAGTTCTCTTTGTTATTTTTATATGGACATCTATTAAGGTTTTACAATGCATTAGCTTTCTCACGTGCCTAATTAACAGCGGGGTGGGAAGTGGGAACTGCATGGTGGTTGTGCAGTATTTAGTTTGTTTTTTAAACCCTACCTAGATCTGATGAAATAGGAAGGAGAGGATGCCGAAGCTAATAACAAAAGGATGAGAAGAAGCGAAAACTCCTGTTTGTAGTGATTCACAGCGTTTGTGCTGATCCAAATTCATTTTTTTACTTGAGGAAAGAAGAAAAAGCCTTCTCTTTTTTCAAAGGAACGATTAAAAAAAATTCGTAGGATTTACCTCCACTTTTAGAGAAGGTTGGTTGGTTCTATTGAATGAGGGTTAGGTTATCAAAGTTTATACCACTTCGTACATTGGTTGTTTTTGTCTTTGGGCAATAACTTAATGTTATGTTGCAGCTTTTACAAAATGAGATTCTGAATATGAATTTGAGGTTATAATTGTTGGAAAAATTAAAATTATAATTCCGTTGATATACATAAACATTAGATTGTGACAGCAAACACAGCTTCTGACTCTATTTCCATGGAAATTTTCTGGGTTTTTATTGCAGGACTTTCACTCAAATCCCAGGAGCTGACAGCCATCTTTTTGGCCGTCAGACTATATTGCAGTTTTGTCATGGAATTTGATATACATACATTGCTCGACTTGGCTACCCTGGCTACAACGTTATGGGTTATTTATATGATTCGTTTTAGACTGAGGTCAAGTTACATGGAGGATAATGACAATTTTGCATTATATTATGTGGTGAGTCTTCAACAGCATCGACACCATTTTTTCTTTCTTTTCCATTCGGCTATGATTTTATATCGTTAGTATCTTAATTTTAAAAATATTTTTTGGGACATGGTTTGATATGGCAGTACTGAGGAGTAGCCTCTATGCCTGTAGGCGCTTCTTTTGGTATGCCTTTTTTTTTAGACTGAATGAGGCATGCCTCAAGGCAAACACCTCACGGGGAGTAAGGGGTGCACTTCATATGCTATTTAAAATTTGATTTTTTTGATAAAGTGAATTTTATTAGGTTTTCAGTGTAAAAACGTCTTTAAGTGATAAAGTGATAAAGCAAACTACTTTGGTTCGATTCCTAGCAGCTATACTATTAGTTTTCCGCCTTCTTTGTGAAAATTTGCACAATAATTCTTAGCCTATAATATGTAGCAAATACATCCTCAACCTTTAACATCAGATCTTTGAATCCCCAACCTTTACTACTATTCGCATAGTTACTTTTTACATAATTATGTCAATTTCTATTTTGGCCTGACCACCAAACTCAAAACTCTGGCTTTGCCAGTTATCAGCTTTACGCTTGTGCGTTCATGATGAAAGATATTGACTAAGCAAGCACGTATCAAAAACTTTTATTTTAAAAGAATTGTAAAAAAGAGCACAGAGGAGAGAGAAGAAGGGAAGAGAAAAAGATTGGGGGGGGGGGGGGGGGGGCGTTTACACAGGAAATCATTGTTTTCAACAATTAAAGTTGTCATTTAAACAAACTTATCTTTATATAAGGGTTCAGCCTAGTCTTACTTAAGTAGGAATCACAATAAGTAAATAAAACCTAAATTGAGTCAAAACATAAGAATTTTAAATAATATCAGAAGTGAACCCCGCATGAAGAGAAAATCACTCCCTTTTACTAAAGAACTGGGTGATGCTATATTTTTATCAAAACATAAAATGAGGAAGCCTTTTTCGTTATGTAGTCTTTTGGATTCCCTAGTATTTCATGGACTTTAATGGACATGTGGTTTATGCATATGGTATCTTCACCCGTATTTTTTGCGTTCAGTTTTTGTAAATCAGCTTATTGATTTCTGCGTCTGTGCAGTTGATTCCTTGTGCTGTTTTTGCTTTACTAATCAATCCATCTACATCACATAACATCATGAATCGGATTGCCTGGGCTTTCTGTGTTTATCTGGAAGCTGTTTCTGTGCTACCTCAACTGCGCGTCATGCAAAATACAAAGGTGAAATTTATTGCGCATAAACCACGCTGATGCCGAAGCATTTTTTTTGTAAAGCTGCAGTGCATGTCTTGATGTTCTATATTTCTTGGTGACAGATTGTTGAACCATTTACAGCTCATTATGTATTTGCATTGGGTGTTGCAAGGTTCTTGAGTTGTGCTCACTGGGTTCTCCAGGTTTGACTCATAAACTTTGTTATGGACAATTGTCTAAAGTTTTCTTCAACTTGTATTATTGCAGAAATTGCTTAAATTTCTTGTCATCGTTGAATACCCCTCTCAGTATTCTAACGTGATACTGAATGGCTCACTGGTGCTACACATTATAATCATTTTTTATTTTGATGAGTGGGAGGGCCAATGGCGTTGTTGCCATCATAGTCAGGCATGCAATTATACTAAGTTTATGGGAAAGTTAGGCTCAAGGGACTAGGGACATTTTTGAATTTTAAGACTGTAATTCTTTGTTATTTAGGGAGAAAAGATTGCCTAACTTCATAATTTGCTAATATAGAAATTTTTAGACAAAATTACGTTTAGTCCTGCCACGTTTTCCGATTATCATCATGAATCACATGTCAAATGACACCTCATTTACTTTCGCATATTTCATATCTTTGAATCATAAAATTTAAACTAGATTTTTTAAAACCAGTATATGATCTGTTGTCACTTTCACTTATAAAAAAAAATTATAAGCTGATTATATTTGAACATTAAATATTTCTTCAAATTATCAAATTTAAAGTAATATTAGTATCCAAAGATGATAAAAAGTCTCTCAGTTTTTGAATGATTCTGTCCACTGCTATACCTTAGTGTGCATGGCATAAATATACCCATCTCAAGGTCATCAAAGCTGAACTCAGAAGTCTTGCTAGTGGGTCTAGTCTGTCATTGTAATTTTCCATAATTAATTACAGTTGGTCACTTCTTTTTACAAATTATTCAGCTGATTATGCAGTTTCTACTTTCTAGTAGTTGGAAGTTTTCATGTTCTCAAACGTTTGTTTTCAAGATGTCAATATTTCAAGCTCTCCACTACGATACTTTTGAACTTAACTAATGTTAGATGCATAAAAGTGTGCTTTCTTTGAGTTGACCTAGCAGGGACATGGAAAAGATTTTTCAGCAAAAATACTATGTTAATCGTTATAAATCTGTATGCCCTTTGCCCCATTTACCAGAAATTTGTTTGTTTCTTGTAAATTAAAAATTTCCTTTTCCCTCAAGCCCAATTCTCGCTGTGTTTTTCTGTGACGTGTTCACCTGAGTAATGTGCTTGGATACCTCTAACGGGTGGTTTAAATTACAAAATAAAACATATTGTGCCATGCTTTTGAAAACGGTTCGGATTTGCTTTTTCTTCATTATGCATGTTATCCTCGAAATCTAGCATTAAATACTTCTATAGTGAACCATTGTATGAAATAAGAAATATTTAACCGTGTTTATTTTGTATTAATGCAGATCATGTTTTCTTGAATATATTGAACTACAACTATCTTTGTACTTCAAAGTTTTACCAAATTGGTATTAATATTGTTCATCTTCATTTGACAGGTTTTGGACAGTCGAGGTGGTCTTCTTGTGGCATTGGGTTATGGACTGTGGCCTCCAATGGTTCTTTTATCAGAAATTGTTCAAACCTTCATCTTGGCAGACTTTTGTTACTACTACGTTAAAAGGTTCACAATCAGTTTTCTTTTGGTTATGTACGCTTATATACCAAGTAAATTAAGTGTTTAATTTTGATAAATTATGGCTTTCATTTTTGCAGTGTTTTCGACGGACAACTCGTGTTACGCCTTCCTTCTGGAGTCGTGTAATTAGCTGTGATACGAGCTCTCGTTTTAATTTATTTTTTGTGCACACCATAGGCTCGTCGCTGGTTCTTCGGCATTCAAATCTGGTGGATGGACTTGTAAAGTTGGCAATACAAAAGCATTCAAGCAACTGTTCTACAAGAAACCAGAATCTTTGCTTAACTGTTACATTACTAATTGGTTTTGGATAGTGGAGTTGTAGTTTCTCATATGCAAATACTTCAACTCTGTTAGTTACACGACATGACTAGGTTTACTTTTTTCTTTTTTAGTTTAATATTATCCACGGTGAACTTTGTCTGATTTCGGATTGATATTTATCCATTAATTTTAAAAACCTGATTTATGTTAGCCTGTGAACGGTTGAGCCCAGTACAGTATTGTTTTTTTATATCTTACTTCCTATAAAAGAGCGGATCCCAATTGTCACTGTTCATCTCGTGTCGTCCAATTCACATTAATCCAGATTGAAACCGGTTTGTTACTGTTCACCACGTGATGCCGCGCACAATTAGTTTAATGTTCATCTGGCAGGCTTTGTTGACTATCCGTGTTGTGTTTTATAATTTCTTTCCATCTTATCTTTACTGATGAAATTCAACACGGGTCGACTGCATTTAATGAAGATATATTAGCCGGCCCTTGTTTTTTTTTTCTTTTGTCATTTGTCACCATTTAGTTTACTGTTCATCTGTCATATATTTTATGACATACAAATAGAAATCGAATTGCCGACCTTTGTTATCTCTATTTTATTTTCACTGATGATGATGAAATTCAACACGGTGGACTGCATTTAATGAAACGATAGTAGGTGGCCCTTTTTTTTTTTGTCATTTGGCACTATTCCGCTTGCTGTTCGTCGGCATAGCAAGTGGGATCCATATCTTCTTTCCATTTTATCTTCACTGATGAAATTCAACACGGGTCGACTGCATTTAATAAAAATATATTAGCTGGCCCTTGTTTTTTTTTTCTTTTGTCATTTGTCACCATTTAGTTTACTGTTCATCTGTCATATATTTTATGACATACAAATAGAAATCGAATTGCCGACCTTTGTTATCTCCATTTTATTTTCACTGATGAAATTCAAACTATAGTAGGTGGCCCTTTTTTTTTTGTCATTTGGCACTATTCCGCTTGCTGTTCACCGGCATAGCAAGTGGGATCCATATCTTCTTTATTTTCTTGACTCTCCATGTTGAACTTTCTATTTTCTTTCCATTTTATCTTCACTGATATGATGAAATTGAACACGGTGGACTGCATTTAATGAAACTATATTAGGTGGCCTTTTTTTTTCGTTTGGCATTATTCCGTTTGCTGTTTATCTGTCCTACACTTTATAACATACAAATAGAAATCCAATTCATTTACTGTTCATTGCCGACCTCGTTATCTCCATTTAATTTTCACTGATGATAATGAAATTCAACATCAATCAACGGTCCCACTTAAAATAGATCAATTGGCTTTTTTTTTTTCGCTTTTTCTTTTTGTCATTTGGCAGCATTTCTTTGACTGTTCAACTGTCATACTTTTTATGACCATCAACAGAAATTCACTTAATGTTCAAGTGGGATCCATATCTTCTGTATCAATTGGCCTTTTTTTTCCTTTTTTTTTTTTTTTTCATTTGGCAGCATTTCTTTGACTGTTCAACTATCATACATTTTATGACCACCAACAGAAATCTAATTCACTTAATGTTCATTGCCGACATAGCAAGCGGATCCATATCTTCTGTATTTTCTATATAAGCATACATGTAAAGGAAAAAAAATTGTCACCGATTTTGCACGCGTTTTCGATCCTTCTGCTACTGGCTGCACTCCTTGTGTTATAGGTTCGTTTTGTACATCTATTCTTCTCTTCCTCTTCGATTTAGTATATTTAGTAAGAATTACTTCTTCTCTGTTTTGTTTATGTTTTCAGTGTACCGATCAAAAATTTTAACAGAAGTATTACAAGCATTTGTCTGAGGTACCAATTTCATAACTATGGCATATAGGATTATTTGTTTGTTTATATTATTTCGCTTTCATTTATTTAGTTTTTACGATTTGTTGCGTACTATGTTCATTTTATAGTACGTTTAAATTATATTGTTTAATATTATAGTACTCTATTTGTACTGTATCGATTTTATTCTTAGTTCCTTTTGAAGTTGTATAGTTTACAAATTATATGTAATTAAATTTTGCACTTATCACATTAATTAGATTAGATTAAGTTTGTATCGTTAATAGGTTCTTGTAACTATAATATAAATTAATTATATTTCCAGATTTTATTTCCTATGCATGAATGGTGTAATGTCCTTACTAATATAATATAATATCGTTGAATTTTTTTAGTTCATAATTCTTACATTGGAGTTGAAATATTGAAGAATTGTTGCTCGTCCTGTTATGGATATTTTGGAAACTTCTCATGAAGAAGATGTTATTGCTAACATTAATAACATGTTCGAAAGTGGCAATGAGACACAAATATCATCAATTCGTCAACAGTGAAATCAACGAGAGAGAGACAGGCGAAGTAGATTAAAAAATAATTCCAGTAATTATCACAAAAGAAAAAATGACCCTTTATTAAATAATCATATGTTATCTGAAAATAATTTTTCCTTTGTTGCTGAAACAAATGAACCCATAGTCCACCAAAATTTCTATACTTCTTCAACTTCGAATCAAGAAACATCTCGTACTCAATTCTGAATATGAATTAGAAGATAGTATTCAAGGATTTCACATCCCATCTGCTGCATATGTGTTACCATTATCGACTTATTGTATACATTGTAATGCACGTAAATTTTATAGAGAAAGTAAAGGTTTTTGTTGTTCTGATGGAAAAATCAAACTTTTTATATGTGACTCACCATTCGACTTATATAATTTGTTTACTTCTAAAGAACATCATTGCATGGAATTTAAAAAATTTGTATGAGGGTATAATAATCATCTTGCTTTTACTTCATTTGGTGTAAAATACGATAAGAATTTGTTTAAGACATATAAAGGTATTTACACATTTAGAATTCAAGGTCAAGTACATCATTATATAAGTAATCTTATGCCAAATAATAATACGCCTTGTTATATGCAATTATATTTTTATGATACAGAAAATGAATTACAAAATCGAACGAATATTTCATCAAATTTTGTTGAATCTACTTTACTATTTTTACTTGAAATCTTGAAAAAAAAAATCCATATAGTAAATTTTTTAGATCCTTAATTGATATGCCTAACTTGCGTGACCATCAAATACAAATACGATGCGATCCTGGACTTGATCAAAGAGTTTTTAATATTCCTACAACATCCCAAGTAGCTGCTGTATGGGTCGAAAATGATAAGAATGCTAATATTCGTTCTCGTGATATCATCATATACGGCCATTCTAATGATTCACATAAAGTTCATTATTATTATGGATGTTATGATCCGTTACAATATCCATTACTTTTTCCATATGGAGAATCCGGTTGGCATGAAGGTATTGAGAAATATAAAAGTACGCATTTCCAATCTGAACATATGTCCACATTTAATGTTTTCCCTAACACAAATACTCTATGAGTTGAATTTATTGAAGAAGAGAATCAAGGTTAGTAAATATATTTCTTACTAAATTTATATGTTTTCGTTAATATATTTTTTACTTTATCAATGAATATTGAAGTTATTTTATTTTTTTATTTTGTAGTACTTGGTCATGCAAAAACACGTACACAGATATCTTGTCGAGAATATTATTCATATAAACTGCAAATCAGGACTTCTGATAAGTCCGTATTACTTCATGCTGGTAGATTATTTCAACAATATGTTGTAGATATGTATGTTAAAATTGAAACTGCAAGATTAGATTATTTTCGTAATAATAAAAAACAAATTCGTGCTGAATTGTATCAAGGTATTGTAGATAGTGTTCAAAATGGAGAAACAAGAGGGTGTAAAGTTGGAAGAAAATTTGTTTTACCATAATCATTTACTTGTGGACCTCGTGATATGTTAAGAAGATATATGGATGGAATGACTATTGTGCAACGTTACGGAAAACCAGATATATTTTTAACTATAACATGTAATCCAAATTGGCCTGAAATTAGACAAGATTTGCAAATGAATGACGAGGTTCAAAATCGACCTGATTTAGTTGTCCGCATATTCAGATCAAAATTGGAAGAATTAAAACAAGATTTATACAAAAAAAAAAAATTTAGGTCCTGTTATTGCACACATATATGTAATCGAATTTCAAAAAAGAGGCCTTCCTCGTGCACATATGTTATTAATATTTAACTCTGGGAATAAAGTCACGTGTGCTCAAGATGTTTATAAAATAGTATCTTGTGAAATTCCTGACAAAAATAAATATCCTCATCTTCATTCTGTTATTGCTAAACATAATATGCATGGTCCTTGTGGAAATTTAAATACAAAAAATGTATGTATGGAAGCAAATAAAGGTTGTAAAAATAAATATCCTAGAGATTTTTGTAATAATACTATATTTGGTCAAAATTCTTATCCTTTATATAAACGTCGTAATACCAATTCGTATATTAAGGTTCGAGGCCAAATGTTAAACAATTAATGGGTTGTACCATATAATCCATATTTAAGTGCGAAATTTGATTGTCATATTAATGTTGAAGTATGTTCTTCTATTAAAGCTGTAAAATATTTGTACAAATATGTTTATAAAGGACATGACCGTATTAATTTCTCAGTTCTTACACATGAAACAGAGAAAAATGTTGATGAAATTAGTGCTTATCAATCTGCTAGATGGATATCTCCACCTGAAGTTATGTGGATGATTTTTTCCTTTAATCTATCCGAAATGTGTCCAACCGTTTATTCTTTACAACTTCATATTGAAAATTATCAACAAGTAACATATAATAATGAAGATAATTTATCTACTATTGTTGAGAATGAAAATACAAGAAAAACAATGTTGACAGAATTCTTTCGAATGAACGAGGTAAATGATTTTGCACGTACACTTTTGTATCGTGATTTCCCAACATATTTTGTTTGGAATGCACATAAGAAAATTTGGACTCGTAGAAAAAAACAAATTGTTATTGGACGAATTGTTACAGTAAACCCTTCTGAAGGAGAACGTTATTTTCTTCGTATTCTTATGAATCATATTCGAGGTTCTATATCATTTGAAGATTTACGAACTTCACATGGAGTTACTGTTAGTACATATCGAGAAGCAGCACTTCTACACGGTTTATTAAATGGAGATAATTATTGTGAAGAATGTTTATCTGAAACTATTATTTATGAAATGCCTACTTCTTTAAGACGTCTTTTTGCTACACTTCTTATTCTCTGCAATCCTAATAATCCAAAGTTATTGTGGAACAAATTCAAATCTTATATGATTGATGATTATGTACATAAAAATATTTCTCCACATATTCTTTGAATTACATGCTTTAGAAGATATCAACTGTATTTTAGAATCTGGAGGTAAAAATATAAACGACTACGAAATGGTGCCATTTAATATAAATATAAACGAAAATGATAAATTGAAAAGAATGGTTGATGATGAAACAACAAATTTGAATATTAATGAAGACTGTATTTATGAAACAAATTTAAATAACAAACAACAAATTGCATATAATATAATTATTAAACGAGTAGCAACAGGATCAGGTGGTGCTTTCTTCATTGATGGACCAGCACACAGGTAAAACATATTTATATAAAGCATTGTTACATAATGTACGGTCTCAAAATTTAATTGCTTTAGCAACTGCGTCTTCTGGAATAGCTGCATCCCTTTTACCGGGAGGTCGAACTGCTCATTCAAGGTTTAAAATTCCTTTAGAAATATTAGGTGAAATAAGTTGTTCTGTTAGCAAACAATCTGCTTTAGGAATTTTGTTGAAAATGTGTAAATTAATCATTTGGGATGAAGCCCCCATGGTCAATCGAGGTGCTATTGAAGCTGTAGATAAAATGTTAAAAGATGTTAACGATTCTAATTTGCTTTTCGGTGGTAAAGTAATGGTCCTTGGAGGAGATTTTCGACAAGTTCTACCAGTAGTATCAAAAGGAAAAAAGGAAGATATAATACATGCTAGTTTAGTATTCTCTTATCTATGGCTTTTATTGACACATCTACAATTAGTTGAAAATATGGGAGCAAAGTTTGATCCTACTTTTTGTGATTACTTATTAAGAATTGGAAATGGAACCGAGCAACAGCATTCTTGTAATTGCATTCAACTTCCAAATGAAATAATTATACCATTCCAAGATGAAATGACATCTTTAAAACTTTTAATCCATAACGTTTTTCCAAATATAGAAAAATATGCTGACAATTTACATACGATGACAAATCGAGTTATTCTTACGCCTGGAAATGATTGTGTTGATCATATTAATAAAATCTTATTGGAACAAATCCATGGAGAAATTTTTACGTACTATAGTTTCGATGAAGCAATCGATCAATCAGAACATAAATTGCAAGAAGATTTTTTAAATAGTTTAACTTCAAATGGTATTCCACCACATGAATTGAATCTTAAAGTGAACTGTCCTGTAATATTGTTACGAAATATTAATCCTTCCGAAGGACTATGCAATGGAACACGACTTACTTGTCGAACATTTAAAAAAAATGTAATTATTGCTGAAATTACATATGGCGAATATTGTGGCAAATATGTATTTTTACCAAAAATTCCTTTTATACCACTTCAAAGTGATCATACTTCAATTCCATTTAAAAGAACTCAATTTCCAATTCGACCATGTTTTGCAATGACGATAAATAAAGCACAAGGACAAACACTTGATTTTGTTGGTTTATATCTTCCTGAACCAGTTTTTTGTCATGGACAACTTTATGTAGCCTTATCAAGAGCTAAAACAAGCAAGTGTTTAAAAGTTCTACTTAACCCATCAATTAGTGAAAAGTTGCATATGACATGCACCAAAAATATAGTATATAAGAAAATTCTTTGAAAGTACATTAATAAAAAACATCATTCGCCTATTACAGGTTTACCAGGGGAGTCAAACTCCTCGTGCACGCACGGGCAGATCGGGACTCGCCGTCCGAGCACAGGAACAGTCTATCTCCCGTACACACACGGGAAGAATTGAATTCCCCGTGGGCGCACGGGGAGAATCGAAATCCCCGTGCTCGCACGGGGAGATTGACTCGGGATTTTTTTTTTTTAAACAACAGTTATATTATTTTTTCTTCCAATTTTAAAACTATCATTTACTTACAGAAAAAATATATACTCCTATAATTATACTACTACCTAAATATATATTATTTAATATCTTTTGAATTCGCGCACATGACACATCAATTTTTTTTTAAACTTCCCATTTTAAAACTACAATTTACTAATATATACTCCCTACTATAATAATACTTATAATACTACCTAAATATACATTATTTAATATATTTTAAACTCTCCGTCCCGCAAAATTTTTTTTTTTAAAAAACAATTATATTAATTTTGCTTCCAATTTTAAAACTACATGAAAAAATATATACTTCTGTAATTATAATTACTACTAAGTATACATTATTATCTCTTGAATTTCCTAATATTCCTAACCTTCAAAATTCTTTTGACCTTTACAATAAATTTTAAATTCTATAATCAATAGAAAAAAAAATCATATAATAATATTAATAATAATACCATCAACTTTCACCTACCCACTCCTCACCAACCACTTCTCACCTACCACTTCATTAACCCAACATACCTACACACAAATACCACCAATACTTCCACTCATACATTCAACCAAATACTCACACGATAATCACCAAAGGTTATAATTTTATTACCCTCCATCTTCCCAAATACACAAATTCAACACTCACATTCCAACTTCCAGCTACAACAAAAAGGTAATTTTATCTAGCAAACCAACTTACTGTAATTTTATTCGCAATATTTGATTAGATTTTTTATTTAATTTAATTTTCTAATTTACTTCGTGCTTATTTATGGAAGATTTTGAATTGTACAATAATAAAAAGAAAGTATACGATAAAACCTATAATTACTCATGCACAAATTAAAATGAAGCAGTTGAAAGTTCAAAATCAACAAGATGAGAAGTTGAACTAACAATAAAGTAGGTGAAGCATATTACTTATTTATTTATCTTATAATGGAGTTTTTACATTAGATTCCCTGTCTTAATCTTGAGCAGTACAAATGAATTAAATAGTGAGATTATAGTGTCACCAATATCTTAGTTCTTCAAGAATATATATTGAGAACGGATTTTTATTAGATGGAACATAGATATGTTGGTTTTTATTTTTGAGGATTAATTCTCTATACCTTAAATTTAACTTAGACATTTTAATTTTTGACAAGAATGTTTTGTAATGTAAGTTATTATTTATTAATTATCTGGAGATTTTTGAGACAGAATCTCTTTTGTTTTGTAATGTAACTAATTATTTATTAATTGTGTAGGGATTCTTTGGACATAATGTTTTCTAATTTAAATTATTATTTATTAATTGTGTGGGGATATTTGAAACAGAATCTTTTGTTTTGTAATGTAACTTGTTATTTATTAATTGTGTAGGCATTCTTTGGACATAATGTTTTATAATTTAAATTATTATTTATTAATTGTGTGGGACCTAAATTTCACGTGGATTAATGATTTAATGTATAAATTCATTCACTTTGTTACTTCTTTTATAACATTTATGTAACATTTTTATGCAATATCTTTTTCCCGTAATATTTTAATCAATTGGTCCACCATAGGCAAACGTGGTTTTCATGTCAATTATTCCTTCTCTTTCTTTACCCTTTTTTTCCACTTTCTAATTAACAATGATAAAGTTAACATATTTATCTAATGATTTCTTTATACAGATTTCTTTGGAATATATCCTTCCTCCAAACCAATGGTATTCTGCTGGCATTACTCAATATTCTAATCATCAGTATCTCAGGAATTTTTTTGAGTTCATCAATGAAGAACAACAAGTTGAGATAATGGGTAGTAACTTTCATGCATTTATATGCAGTGTTTTTTATAGATCTGAAGAACAACAACAGTTTAGTGGTAAACTGGTTCATGAGTTTATAATACGCCTTGTGAATTGTGGAAAAAATAATGAAATCTGGGTCAAATTAAATGATCAACTAGCCCGCTTTAGTATGCTTGAATTTTGCCTTATAACAGGATTACCACGTCATGATATACCTCTAGAATGTGAATTTACTAACAATCGACTTAGAAATCAGTACTTCAATGGTATTAACAGAATCAAAATGACAATGCTATCTGAAGCATTTCGCCTTTGTCAAAACGAAGATGATAAATTCAAACTTAGTCTAGTGATGTTCGTAGAATGTGTTTTAAAACCTACGTGAAGATATATTGACCAAAAAACTTTATCTATGGTTGAAAACATTCATACCTTCCTTGCATATCCATGGGGTCGACAAGCATATGTTGTTCTACTAAGGTCTTTACAAGCATCACATGTAGAAATGGTACAGAGAATGCATCAAAATGAACAACTCGAATCCAAATATTCATTACATGGATATCCACTTGCATTCCAGGTACTATTATTTTATTATATTGTTTTTCCTATTTTATATATAATTTTATTCACTGATTTATAACTTTATATATCTAATATATATTTCCATTTATGTAAGTACTGGATATATGAAGCATTTCCACGGATTGGCCGAAAATTTGGACAGCCTAGAAGTAGAACAATACACATACCAAGGATGTACAAATGGAGGCCGCATAAAGTATGAATAGAAAATTCAATTAAACATTTTTTGTCAACCCATGAGGTATTCTACGTAATCATTACATTCCTTATCATTTTGTTATATACACATACTTACTTTTTGCATATACAAATACTTACTTTCTGCACTTATGAAAAAAATCAAAATAAATTATTTATTTATTTTTATTACACTTACAGATTTAAACAAACATAATACTACAACCTACGGCAGAAGAATTACAAACAATTTGGTATACAACTCTTTCAATGCCAGAAGACAACCATTATATCATACTTCATGGGATTCTCACAGGACAGTTAAACAATATTCCTGAAGAAGTTCATCAGCAACATACCATACCACCTATTCACCGTACTTCCGTTCCAGATACTTCAACCTCTACTCATGTTAGCTCCAACTATCTTACAAGAGGAGAGATGGAGCAAATGCTAAACACACATAGGCAGCAAATTATATCAGATATGTCTGCTTTATGTGATAACATGAGAACAACCATTGTATCAGACATATCTCATTTACACAACAACTTAGAAACAACCATGGCAGAACAATCAATAGACAACAACGTCGGTACGAAATAATTTTTCAACGCCAAGATGAATTGTTTCAACGACATCAAAAATTACAACAGGACTACAACGAAATCATATAATCTAGAATGCATCCTCAACATAATCCTCTTCATCAAGATGCTTCTGTTCATACAAGTCCTGTTGTACAGCATACATCAACGTTTGAACACACAGAAGACACTACACAACAGACAATACAACAAATACAAAAAGGGAAAAGCGCACAGTCTTCAATACCATTAATGAATTATCCTTTAGAAGACTACTTAACAGACAGATACTAAGCACTTACAAATTGGATAGCAACAAATCCACCAAGGTAATCGCTCTAATTCTACTCCACTCTTTTACACATTGTTGAATTCATTTAATTCATCTCGAATTAAATTATAATTTTTTTCACAGCGCATTGTTGGATGATTGATCTAAAAATATGTACCGAAGGAGCATAATAGAAGCTATAGCACAACCTATAACTACTGATGTTAGTAAACTGATTTACTATAATAAATTTAATTTTATATTTAATGCACATTATTTACATCTATTTTTTTTATTAGATTCTTGATTTAGAGTTCAACTTGTTGAGGCGACTCATAAACAACAATCCTACGTCCGTTTCAGAAGAATATGCAATTATGGATTTCAACTATGAAAACGAGTGTACTCGTCAGATGATGGTACAAATGCAAAATCTGGACACAAATACCTTAACCGATGGACCAAATTTACCTATTCTACAAGACTACGTGAATGGCAATTTGCCAATAAATGGTCGTCCATGGTTAAGATGCAAGTACCTGTTAATTCCATGTTCGTATCCAGGAAATATATGGTATTTATACTGTGTAAACATTGATGAATTGAAAACATACATATACGACTGCAGCAATAACAATCATACACCGGAGCAAGTTAGAGCACATTCAAAACCAGCATTTGCTATAACTACGCACTTCCTAATGCATCCAAACTTCACAACCCACAGATCCTTGAAGAAGAAAAATACAAAAAGAGATATAAAGTTGGAAATCATGCCGCATCAACCTTCAGCAAATAATGGGTAAGTATTTAAATTATACGCTATGTACTATACCATTTCATTCTCTGTTTACTATAATTATACATTTAACATACTAATTAAATTTTATTCTCACCTATCTTTTTCATAGGCCAAATTCTGGAGTATTTTTACTTCAATACATAGAATGTTTAGTTCGAGGTTACCCAATAGAATCAATTTCTGCAGACAGAATGATTTTTTATAGGCGAAAGATTGCCTTAGATATTTGCTTCAATGATTACTTCGTTCATCCTCATTGACTCTTCCACTCGTGGGTAATCATACCTGTGGAGAAGATACTATTTATGACCAATTCTGCATGCATAAGGTTTGATAACTTTCAATACTCCTTTTACATTTCTCATTTTTGCATTCATTTTATTTAGAAGCTTTTTCTTTCTTCTTTTTGCATTCATTTCATTCAGAAGCTTTTTCTCAACTGTTTAATTGAAAGAGTTATCTTTTCAGTGAAGAGGCTCTGAGCATGTGGAAATCTGAGTGAATCTGATATCTATTTGCTTGTAAATCCATTGCTCTTATTTACGCTAATTAATGATGGAATCTGAAGCAGAAACTAAGGTTAGTATGAAAAAAATCGCTATTTGTTATTTTCAATATTTGCTTGTGTTTTGTTTTCTTGCATTTCTTTCTATCACTCACTGAGGGTGTGGAGAGTGAAAAAATTAGAAGCTCAATTAAAAAATTCCACAAAATTTCTATCACAGATTCAAAGGCGTTG
Source organism: Fraxinus americana (assembly GCA_035079005.1). NCBI lineage: Eukaryota > Viridiplantae > Streptophyta > Magnoliopsida > Lamiales > Oleaceae > Fraxinus > Fraxinus americana. Next base: position 10,207,031 of record CM068714.1, read on the forward strand.
TTTATGTAAATCTCTTTCTCTGCCTTTTACATTGTGGTAAAAGCTTCTACTTCTTCTACTTTTTCTTCAACCTTTGTTATTTGTGTTTTTTCATTTAATATTCATGGATCGTTGCTAAAACTTGAAGATTAACTTTTGGTAAGAAGATTCCAGTGGAAAAATTGAAATGCATGTCGTTTTTCAATCCTCTTTTTGAGTATTTGTTCTTCTGTGTGGTTTTGTGGAAAGAAACATCGAAAAAATCATGACTTTTTCATCACATTTTGTGGACTACGTGGAAGCATTAAAAAGAAAAGTTTCAAGTTATGAGGGCATTTTTTAAACAATTTTGGATGTGAATTGTTTTCTGAAAAATTGTGGTATTGAATTTTAGACCGCCAGTGCACTAAAACGCCACACACACACCAGAGATGTGAAAAATTCAATTTTTTTAGGAATGTATATTAGGGCATGCACATTCATTAAGCCCATTTGCATGTGGACGGTTCTGGCAAAGTTTGTGCTTTGCATTTTAATTGTTAGTGCTTCAGTTAAATGCTGAAAAAAATTGACTTGGATGGAAAAAATTCACAGAACTCTTTTTTCTTCCTTCTATAAGCAAATGCCTTTGGAGTAAATTATGTGCGGTAAGAGTTGTTTCACCGAAGAACTCTTTCTAGAGCGATTTAAATAAATAGGTGTTGTAAAAGAGTTATGGTAGAGTTAATATCAAATTGTTTTAGTGGCTCATAAGAAACAAAAAAAAAAAACTGAAAAGTTTTTCACCGATCAATTGTTATTTGTTTTATTTTGTTTGGCAGTCTCCAGATCTGATGGGTGCTTTGGATAATTGGATTTGGATGCCATGGAAGAGGGTGGACCTAGCAGCCTGAACAAAAAGTTTTCAAATATTACCTCCAAAATGGTTGTCAATGATGATGATATGTATTTTGATGATTCCGATTCCGAAGACGAGGCTGAAAACTGTTTGAAAGAGTTAGGTAAAGAGTTCCCGAAAGGTTTCTGTAAAAAGACTTCAACCGCATTTTTTGATATTTGTTTCCAATGGGATCCTTGTTTTATACTTGACATTCTGTTCCACCTCGTTGCCTAACTTTCACTCCAGAGATATGTTTATAAATCTATATGTTTTTTTTCCGTGTGTTCATGAGATTGGTATACCTTAGATAATTCATATAATATCGAGCATACAATATTTCACTGTGAATACGTAAACTGAAAATACGAACCAAAACAAGCATAAGAAATTCCAATCCGCCGTGCATTTGTGAAGCATTTTAGTTGCCCATTTTATCCTCACCAATTAACACGTTTTCCTCCACTTTATAAACATGTTTCACCTCAAAACAAAAAACAAAAGGGTCATATAAACTTATTACTTGCCACAATTGTTGACTTCTTTATCCGCCTTGTACTATTCATTTCTCAAGCATTTTCGTAGTCGGCTGAATCCTCCGTGTACTATCGGCTAAATCCGTCGTGTACTATTCATTTCTGAAGCATTTTCGTAGTCGGCTAAAGAGATATTTTCGTAGTCGGCTGAAGAGATTTTTTTTTAGTCGGTTGAAGAGATTAGTCTATTTATATGGGAGAACTAATGAAGAAAAATTTATTCCATCATCGAGAATTACTTAACCTTCATTCACTGTTTACTGTAAGTATTTATATGTAAAAAATTATTTTAGTTTCTATTATTATTATTTTGCATGCTCGCACGGGGAGTTCAATACTCCCCGTGCACGCACGGGGAGTTCCAATCTCCCCGTGCGTGCACGGGGAGAGTCTCGGGGAGAGTCTCGGGGAGATAGACTCTCCCCGTGCATGCACGGGGAGATATAAACTCCCCGTGTGCGCACGGGGAGAACCATTCTCCCCGTGCGCGGACGGGGACAACCAAATTTTTTTTTTTAAATTTTTTTACGTTTTTTTTCCCTTTTTTTTTTAGCTAAAAATTCTACTGATTTACATGTTACAAAAACTATAAATATAATTTCACTTATTACAAATTTAAATCAAAAATATTAAAAATATTTCATTTCATATATACATGAAATCTAAATTCAAATCACACATTTTTCTAATTTCATTCTAAAACAATGTGAGTCAAAGCAAAAGAAATTAATATTGAGTGGAATACTCTTGACTTAATTTCATGAAGACATTTCGCATTAGCTGCAAATATAACTTCATATATTTCATGTTAATTTTATTCCCTAACTTTCTTCACTTTTTGTGGTTGCTTTTAGTCTCAACAATTTCGCATATTTTTCTCATGGATGTTCCAAATTCCGATGAAGTTACTACTACTTTAAACTTCGAAACATTGTCCTCTCACCAACAACAAACCCAAAGGCAAAGAGGGCGACGACAACGACTTCGCACTGGACGCACCGATCATCGCAAAAGAATAGCATCTGGACATAATAATTCTGATGCTAATCCTACGTTGTCGGAAGAACATTCAAAAGCAGTGGTTACTATAACGGCAGCATTATTGATGTTTCCAACATTTGTTCATTACAAACCCTCTATCAAGAAAAATCTAAACAAGCCAATGCAGATAGAAATCATTCCATACCAACCTACTATAAATAATGGGTAAGTATACAAACCACTTAGTACTGTCTATAATATTTCATACTTCGCTTTACATAATTATATATTTACCGTACCTATTACATTAAACATAAAACTATTTCTTTATCAGGCCAAACTGTGGAGTTTTTTTGCTCAAATACATAGAGTGCTTCATCTTTAACTACCCGATAGAGATAATCTCTGTAGATAGAATGGCTTCATACAGACGAAAACTCACTCTTGATATCTGCTTCAATGAATATTATCTATACCCTCATGAAGTCTAATTGGATAACCATATGCTAATCAGTATGTTCTCCTTTATCTATTACAAACATCTACACTGTTAGTTTTTTTTTTCTTTTTTTTTTTCCCTTTTTCTTATTTTTATCACAACGTTTATCAATTTGCTTTATTTTCTAATTGCTTGTTTCTCTGGATTATCCTAGGAAATATTGGATACTTGTATTATTATGTCTCCTTTGCAAAATTCTTGCACTGTAATTTTTGTAGTTGTCCAGGGAGCAGTTGATGCGAACATTGGTGAAAACCCTTCTGTTGAACGTGCTCATGAAGACGAGGGTGTTGATGACACATCTATTAATTATATGTTTCATACACTAATAAGTGTATGTAAAGAATTATACACTCTCTATCGTCAACTTTTCTTCTTGTTCTTTCTAAAAATTCATGAACACTCGTGTTCGTGTCTTCATGTACTTGAGCAGCATCTGATAATACAATATGTACGTTTTTATTTCAAAAAACCAACTCAATGATTGTTAACAAAAGTGTTCTCAATCGTAACAATGCCACATCTCCCAAACCACGATACCACTGATAAGAATGGCATATCTTCAAATTTTTTTTCTACTTCACATGACTGGTTATACAGATAGTTTGAATAAATTTATAACTGAAAAGAAATGCAAATTCAAAAACTTAATTCCCGTTTCCACACTTCACACCTCATTTATTGCCATATCCAACAATACGCTAACATTTCCTCAATTAAATCAAAACCTGTGCATCGCACGGACACAAACTAGTTTTGAAATAAAATTATTTCTGCCCCTGCCTTTTGTAGTCATTCTCGATAGTAGTTGTCATTATCATAGAGCTTGTTTGGTAGAGATTAAAATCGGATTAAAATTGAAAAAATAGTCGTTATTGTTGACTTTTATTAGACGAGTGAGATTCAATAACGATTATATTTCAATTTTAATTGAATTTTAATTCCTCCCAAACAAGCTCCAGATCTTTTTCAATCAAGCCATGTGTAGAGATTGAATGGAACTCATATTGCGAGAATACTGCATGACACATTATGATTGTACTAAGCCATTCCCTTAGCGCCGCCCTGCCTAATTAACACAAAGAATGCAACAGCTTCTTGAAAATTTTTAGTGGGACGGTCTTATATGTATGCATATGTAGTAAGATTTTTCATTCAAATCACGATGCCTTAGTATCCACTTTGATAAGAGAGAAATGAAGTGGAGGTGCAAACTTAGTGCCCGTTCGGCCCCATCATTCCACGTTACAATGAGTAGCAATTTTTCGAATAATGTGTAGTTATTTTTTTAATTTACGTGTAATATAATTTTATTGAAAAATGTGTGATTGATAAAAAAAGAACAATGCTATTCATCCCCACTGAAGTTGCATCCTCAGTCTATGTGGCGTTAATGTGGCATTAAATGATATGCGAAATTAAATAAGTCATTTAATTTCACATATCATTTAACCAATCATTTAGAGCTTGTTTGTCTCCCATTATTGGGAGAAAATTAGTGTAATGAATAGTATTTTTTGGAGAATGTGTGGTTGAAAATTAAAGTAACTTTATTGATTTGTGTGTAGAATATTTTATTAAATGAATGTGTGGTGGAGAATCTTACTGTAGCAAATAATTTTTTGGATTAATGGTAGACAAACAGGGGCTTAATATCATCTAGACTGGGGATGCAACCCCACTGGGACTACATAACATTATTGTAAAAAAAAAAAAAAAGATGAATTATAATTTCATGTGGGCTAAATAGGAGCTTAGTCAAATGTTGAGGTGGTGTGGTTGAGTGCATCGAGGCGAGGAGTTGCGATTTTAGTGGACTATTATGTCACGTGTACCTATAAATTTATTTTGTCGAAGTTTTTATTGCTTTCGATGGTCAGCAAATCCTTATTTGATTTTCATTATTTACAAAAGAATAATGTTATTTCCAGTCGTTCATTGCAGCAGTCGCCCTATACACACACATATCAAGTGTGTATTTAATGCATTAATGTGGTAAAAAAACTACCACATTAATATATCAAATAACTACATACCCTGTGTATGCCACATAGGACGACTGCTGCAGTGAGCGACTATGAATAACATTACTCTTTACAAAATACATTTTTCTCTCTTCTTTTTAATTATTCATTTTTAATAAAGTAATATTTAAATTCCAAATTTTTCCTTATTTTCTAACCATACATTCTCCAACAATTTATTATTTCAAAATGTATTTTGCTATAGATCCCAATTAAAGGTATTTTCTAAACCGGGGATCAATCGTAGAATGCCGTGCGAATTTCAGATAAAAGCAGTTTAAAGAAAGAAAACGCGGCAAGAGAGTGAGTTCCAGCAAGAATACAGCTGTGAACACAAAACTATCGTATTATTCTAATTATCAAGTTTCCTAAGTACCTTTTGACTTTCTTGATGAACCATCTATTATTGCCAACTCATCGATACTGTTACTAAATTGCAAATAAAAAATTGAAATATTAGACTCAAATTGACTTGTTTTTTCATAAAACTTCAATTATGTTTGGTGTAGTTACATTTTTTAATAAATTTTATTTGTCCGAATCTATCTTTCTTGACCGACTCCAATTATATGCACTCCAACCAAGTTTAGTACAATTTGTTCTTTTCTTCTATATGAAAATTCCTAATCTCTTTCATATTGTTTTTAACTTGGTATGCATGAGAGTGTTATCTTAAGCAATGTTAATGAACAATCATTATGTGATAATAGGGGTGTCAACGAGTCGAGTTGAGCCGAGCTGTGAGCCAAAACTTTTTGCTCGGGCTCGGTTCGAGTAAAATAGTTCAAACTTTTTTTGGCCGAGTCGAGCAAAAACTCGACCAAAAAATTTAGGCTCGACCCGAACTTTCGGCTCGAGCCTTAGTGAGCCAAGCCAAGCCATTTTGTCATCCTACGTGATAATAGGATCATTGTCACATTTTTCAATGAATTAAAATGCATCAAACTTCATTAAAAGTTGTGACAGTAATTCCATTACCACATAAATTGCAATCCCGTTAACTGTGTTTATAATTGACGTTACTCATATTTTAATATTGTGGTGTATAATTAAATATAGGAAAGTTGTAGGTATGTAGGGCACAATGCCAGACTGCATTAACGCCAACTGCATTGCATGCAAGACACCTTCCATCTACTTGCTTTCTTGAGTTTCCATCTGGTCCTCGAATCACCCTGCCCCTCCATAAACGGTTCACATTCTCCTATAAGTACCATTCCTTTTCTTCCTATTTTTCTCAACATAAACAAACACAGTAATTTAATTCCCTTCATTTCTCTTTCACCATTTCCTTAATTAAAAGCTCTCAAAACTCGTAAATGGCTACTTCCAAAGTCCTTCTTGCATCGGTCTTTCTTTCCCTGCTTGTTCTCCATCAAGTCCATGCAGTTCAAACCAATCAAGCTGTAAGTGATTTTAATCCTGAATTTTAACATTTTTCTTTCAAATTCTTCTTTTTTTTTTTGCTGTATTTTTCTTATTATAAGTTTAATCCATAACAGTATATACTTTTGTGCTCTTGCAGACTGGCAATGGCATTCCCCAAAATGATTCCAGCATGAAAATTGGTATAATTCGATAAACTATATCCAAACCCCATATTCACTATTTTTCTTCCATTATTAATATATTCTTAATAATATGTAAGTATTTTTTATGTATGTATAGATTGTGGGGGGTCTTGTGCTGTAAGGTGCCAATTATCCTCAAGGCCAAATCTCTGCAAGAGGGCTTGCGGGACTTGCTGCTCCAGGTGCAACTGCGTGCCGCCGGGCACTTCCGGCAACTACGATGCCTGCCCTTGCTATGCCAGTTTGACTACCAAAGACAACAGGCGCAAATGCCCTTAAGTTATTACAATCTCGTTTTCATTTGCAGAATCCATCCACAGTTTTTCTTGCATATTATCAAAACAATATATATGGAATCTTGTATTTAGCTTTGTTCTTTTGTGTGTCTATATATGTGTGTCATATGTGAGCGTTTAATGTCTTGTTATATATAATATTCCTGTAAGAGTCACTGAGGTTAATAAGTTGATGTTGCAGATATTTTGTGTATGATATTAGTATCTTGTCTTAATCTTTTCATTTGATCATTTACTCAGGATTGTTTGATGAAGTTACTTTTTTCTAAAAATCAAACTGGACAAACTTCATTTTTAATCCATAACATGTCCGGTTGCGAGAGAAAAGAGAATATCGCTGTTGACATTTGACGTGGTGTGAAAAGATGATAGGATGGAAAATTGTTTATCTTTTAAACTGTTCAATGGTGTGTTATCACGTGTAAAATATGATATACATGTAGCATGACAACACACTATTGAACCGTTTATGTAAATAATTTCCTACGTTTCATTGAATTCGTCAACTTTTTATTCGCTGAACATATACATAAAGGCACTTCGTATATTTTTTTAGCATTCGAGAAGTCCATGTTTGGCTAAGCTCCAAAATTAATGCTTTCTGGTATATTTATTGAAAAGTTGTTTGCTATGCTTGAGAACAACCTTTAGTTTTGTAAGCAAAGCCAAAAATGCTCTTAATTCATCGATCATTAAGTTAAATACCACAATAATCCTAGGTTGTTGACGGGAAATTCTAGTTTCGAACTAAGTCACTGTTTTTGCAAATAGAGATCAAAGACTGTATCGGCCAGCAGGGGCGGACGCAGAGCTTAAAAGTTAGGGGGCATAATTGAACTTACTAAGAAGTTGGGAGAAATTTTACAATCGAAAATTTACGCCCAAAAAAACCATACCTCATGTAATTTTACATCCGAAAATTTACATGGAATATGACTTTTTCAGATATAAAATTTTGAAAATTTTTAATGTCATATTCCATATAAAATTTCCTAATAAAATGATGAAAATTACATTGACAAATTTGTATCGTAAAAATAATAAATGTTAATAAAATAATTGAATTTTTTAAAAAAATGCGAGTTAAACATCTTTTTTTTAAGACTCACGTTTAACGTATTTTTAATTATTTTCGATATCTATTTGGACTATTCGATATGTCTATAATGTAGTTCTCGAAATAAGATTTGAAATGACATAAGTAATTTGTAAATTCGATTCGTGTACGATCGTCGGAGAATTTTTAAAATTAGTATGTTACGAAATTCAAATTTATTGTGATTTTACCCCTATTTAGTGAAGGTTAAAATCAAATTTTTAGTAAATTTTGATGAAAGTTAAAAAGTTATGGATTCCATGAAATATGTTATTAAAATTAATTGTTAACTTTGATTTAAATTAAAATTTAGATTTCAATCGATACCAAACACGATTTTATAAAAAAAAAAAATTCTCAAAAGTTGGGAGGCACTTGCCCTCAGGAACCCCAGGTCCGCCCCTGTCGGCCAGAGGATGGCCGCCATTTGATAGCAAGGAAAAAAAATACTATGAACAAAGATTTCATGAGTTTTTAAATTTATTTTCTTCGACATTGTTGTCTAGTTTGCATCAACTGACATACTATAAAGCTATATCTGGTATAAAGCTACATTTGGTGTAATATTTGACAATGTCACACAATATAGAACATACAAGATTTTAACTTTTTTTTTTGTCTTATTTAACTTTTTATCTAGTCAAGCATATTATCATGGTGACATATACAGATTGGTCAATGACTATAAAATTAAATCAAATAAAGTGGGTTAGATTTACAAATCAGTGGGAAAGCACCAACACAAGTTGCAAATGAAAACTCAGTATCGTTGTAAAGTAAACTCTATCCATTTAGTACATTTTCCGATGAAAGATTATTCTTAATTTCATTAACGTGATTAACAGTACTCTTGAAAATGCAAATAATATAAATTCATGAGCAGATATCTTAGAAGGATGCAAAATGAGTAATTCTAGATTGCTCATGAAAGATGTTGACCCCATTTTTTGTAACGATTACGTGGACAACAAATGTCGAGTCCACTCCCGTCTACGCAAGCAAATTTCTACACGTTTTGACCGGAGATTTGGGTGGGATAGGATGATTTTATGGACGTGGGAGATGCTTTACGATGCGAGACAAATATGTTTGAGCGCCGGTAATACGATTAAAGATGATTGCATATGAACAAAACATTCATAAACAACTCAACAAAAACTGAAACAATCTAACTCAAGCAAATAAATATGAAATAAGCCAAAAGAGAAGATTTAGGGTGGTTTCAAGTGTAAAGTGTTGCATTATCCCTCAAATGGTATAAATTGTGAGATTTTATAGAGGCCTGACAGACGTGGTAGCCGTTGGATAATAACCACGTGGCCTCATCTCTCAAATCAAATCCTCGCATCATTTAGTGTGTTATGCATTTAATACATTGACAATGAGTCAATCACCTTATATCCTAAGCTGACAATCCTGACATTCCTTACAAACGTTATATCAATCATTTCTAAAAATTGCCATTAGATCGTCTAAAGGATGGCAATGGTTTCAGCCTCGGGAAACTTCATATTAGAAGTCTTCGGTGCAAAGAGCTCCGGGTTCTTCTTTGAGGACTTTGGCCAAGGGGGGCTTCGTTGTTTGACCTTTTTATTTTGATTAATTGAGTCTTTGTTGACTCAACAAATTACATCTCCATGTGGACTTACTTACGTTCCTATGTGAACTATGCCATGGACTTCTGACTAGTGTCTCGGTGGCGAGGTGTAAGATATATTTACATTAATTTGAAATGCATCTTGTTATACTTGAGAAGTCTGCCAGTAACAAACAAAAAAAAAAAAAAAAACAAAAATTAGTTACTTATTATATCTTTCCATGTCAAACATAAAGAGCCTTTGCATGCACGTACGAGAAAATATAAATAAATAAATTTCAATTTTGATTAGCTACAGATGTTATCATGAGCATAAACCTAGTACGCTACACTTCGTTCTTGAATCTTAATCTGCACAGCCATTGCTTCCATTGTTCATGTAGTTGGGAATTGGGATTCGATCCGATTCTATAAGCCAGAGATCCTGAAGAAGGACCTCATAATGTTTCTTGACTTCCTCCGTCGTTTTCCCACCGCCTACCGCCCTAGCAATGTTCTGCCACCGGTCGGGTGTGTCCCTGTCAAACTGCGCCAAAGCCTTCTCGAAGAGGTTGTTCTGGTGGGACGTCCATGATGATTTAAGTGGGCTTGATGCCATGCCTTGACATTTGAGTATTTCAGACGTAAATAGAAGAAGAAGAGAGCCTAAGATACAAAATAAAAGGGATGGAATGGGAATAAACTTTGGCATGTGGGTTGCTTATAAACTGAGAGGAAGAGGGTAGGGTAGGGTACGGTTGGGATTGGGGTATCTATATTTGAATGCAATGAGATTGCAAATCGTCTGCTTTGCAACCATTAGGTAAAGCTGGATAATGCAAGCATGCAAATTATAGTTATTAATTGTTAGTAATTTCAAATTTGTTTAGTGATTTGCATTATCTTTTTTGAATCAAAATATATAGGAAACATGATTAGAAAATGGATATGGTATTCTTATTGATAAGGGATTCATGAACATTTATTTAGGTTGATAGATCTATTATCATATTGGATAATATTATGCAAATTCTTATTGATAAGGGATTCTTATCAAAGCATATTCATTATGCAAATCAATTCATTAGGATGACCATTACAAAAAGAAAAACTTTAAACCAAAGATTATGATCCATGGTCAAATATTTTTCAATTATAATGAAATAATAAACATACACTTCAACATGAAAGATTCTAGTCAAAAGTCGATAGGTCAATGCATATTATACGATATTGATTTATAGATTCCATTTGTATTCAGTGAATCTTGTTACCCCAATAAGTCAATCGACTCCCTCCCTTAGCCAAATTCTGTTAGGTTTTCATTTTTCTTCAATGTGGTCCATGATATTCGACAAATCTTTGAACGTGGATAACTGCATCAACCAACCAGTTTTAAAACCGCTCTCCCACTTCCTCGCTCAAAAGGAAACAGCTTTTGATGGAAAATGACGTTATAATGGCAACGAGTATCTCTTCGGAAGGTCCCTAAGCCTGCTCTTCATTTTCAAATTAAAGTTACACCATCAGCGAGAGAAGAGAAAGGATTAGAAGCCCTTTTCGAAATCGAAAAAAAAAAAAAAAATAGAAATAGCAATGGTTGGAGATAAGCCTTTCGATTTAGTTTTTATGCTTCTGCTTAATTGATTTAAATATGTTGATTAGGTTGAAAAACATGTTTAAATCGCATATTACAACTTGCAAATTCCACTGGAAAGCACCACCTAACACCCATAAGTCACTCGACTCACTCCCTGGCCTAACTATCATTAAGGACTTACGCCAAAACCAAACGGGATTTATTAGTCAAATAAAACTTTAACTGAAAAAAATAATAATAATAATAATTCCAACGTCCTTAACCTATGAATTACTATCTGGGTTTTGATATTCTTCTCCGAAATGGGAGCAACTTGGAATTTTTTTTATGCAACTAAAGCAAAATTGGAACTTAATAATTAGAAGATAGAGTAACTTAGGCTATGTTTGAGAGCCAAGGAATTCCATGGAAGTAGGAAAACGTTTTCCATTTTACCCAAATTGTGGTGTTTGCACAAATTTTCCTAAGAAAACATTTTCCACATTTTTCTAGGTACAATCATTTGATGCACAAAAGCTTGATTTTGTTTTCCCACCTATTTGGTGGGAAAATATTTTCCACCTTTTTTTTTTGTTTGCAATGGGAACAAATTCTAGATACAATGGTTAAAAAAAATTTCACTTTTATTGACAACTTCCATGCAAAACAAAGTCAAACGAAAAATATTCGGTATGGTAAAAAATTTTTTTTTCAAATTTTTTTTTTACAATTGGAACAAATTTTAGACCCAATGGTAGAAAAAATTATCACTTTAATGGACAAATTCCATAAAAAAAGAAGCCAAATGGATACCAAACTTTCAACATTTTCCATGGAAAATTATACCAATCAAACACAATTAATTACAATTCTCAGTAAAACATTTTCTAGGAAAATCAATTCCCTGTAAAACATTTTCTTTCCACCCATTTTCCACCCTTACAATCAAACGGACCCTTAGTTTTTTATAATTTTCTAAAAACTATGATATTTTACGAGAATCTACACCAAAATGGGTCAAAGACTAGAGTACCCTACTTGTAACATGTTGGATAAAACAACATACAAACATCTTATATCTCTCTTTTTTAGTCCTATTCTTGATCGTTTAATTATACCTAAACATGCCATTGTACAAGGTTTCATTTTCGTTGCAAAGCACTCATGCAAAACATCTTCAAGAACACATTTTCACTGGTTTAGATGTAATGAAAACTCAAAAAGGATAATCAAACCCATACTCTTTGCTGGAACGTATCAACAAATCTTGAAATAAAGAACGCTTTAAGTAGGAAATAGGAACCATAAAACGATGCTTGAGCTCTCCGACATAGTACCTCCTGGAAATGGCAATATCCGGTTCTGCATATAGTTTGGAATCAAAACTTCCTATAGCTCGAGAAATAATCACAAAGTTCGTTTTGTAGCAGTGAGAGATTTGTGTATTGAGAGAATTAATCGGTGGAGAATTCTTGCATTTGTGGATGAGAGTAACGTCCTAGTGAATGCATATTATTTATGGAGTAGAGACCGGTTGGGCTGAACTTACATTTCATGTGGTTATTTTAAAGATGAGGCAACTTGAGAAAATAAATATAAGTAAATTAAAAGCCTAAATAAGCGTGTAAAACACGCTTATTACTCACCCTCAACTCATCCTCAAGAAATTTCCCCTAAAATTTGCACTCCATCCTCCTCTTGGACTCCATGCTCTTGGTTTTGTTTAGTAGTTGTGTGGAAATGATTCTTTCTCCACAATCATTTTCAACCACACAATCTATTTTTCTCTATTTTTTAACCACACGTTCTTCAAAAAAACCACTTCCGTACAAGCTCTTAATCATAGACATAGACAACACTCTTCGACGGCTTCCTCGGAACACATCAAGAAATCATCAAAACCCAAAAAATATACCCATCCCCAAGGTGTTTAAGATTTCTAAACTAAAGACGAACTACGAGTAGATCGAAACGAAAAAGTTAAAATTTCTAAACTCAATAGTCGTTTTACTCAAACTCTTTGAAGGAACATTTCTCTTTTTATCTCCCCATTCACAAAATCCTAATAGATGTCTATGAAGTAAAACCTTATGTAATTGCCCGTTGTTGGAGGCTATTAGTAATAGGTACTGAGTCGGTTCGTTTCGAGGTACCATAATTAAAAGTCGCTATTAACCATCTGACTATTATAGAATTGTTTTTTTCATCCCATTTGTATATGTCAGTTTTTTTTATATTTTCTTGTCCAATTATATAGTCATATTTCTTTATTGTTTCGTTCGTTTACTGATGTACCCTTATCTAATTTGCCTAGTTATAATCAATTGTCTCACTTAATCTTGAAATTGTACAAATGTAAAGATACATACTTCTTGAAAACTAAATCATTCAATTCCTTAAAAATTCCAATAATAATTTACTACTAATTGTTGATAATTAAATAAGGGTAAATTAGGAAAATTATTTTGGCAAAATTTGCTTTTTCAATAACATTAAATAAGATTTCTTAATTCGTGAAAAAACAAAACCTGTCTATGTGGGACAGAGGGATTAATAAACAATTTTTTTTTCCAAACAATTAGGATTACGATTTAGAAAATCATGAAAGAATTACTCTTCGGTGACACAAGTTATCAGCTTTTCTACCTCTTTGTTTTATCACACCTCGAAATACAAAAGATACTGGAAAAGTGGGGACATAAAAATTCACATAGTGACTTCAAATTTGCGTCTTAAAAGATGCAATCGGGAAGTGAGAAGAATAAAGGCATCTTCATTGCATGGAATTATCAGGCCTCCCTTTATTGGATGATCAAACCCGAACTCTTCCTCCGCTCGACGCAACAAATCTTGAAATGAAGGATGATTTAGATACGATATGGGAATTACAAAGCGTTTCTTCTTAATTGCTCCCACGTAGACTGCAAGATAACCCTTTGGAACATCTGGAAATTGATGATTTCCTCTAAGAAAGGCCTGCAGCTTGTGAATTTGCTTTGCATTGGGAATCATGGAGTGGAAAAGAAGACCCATTTCTCCTTTTTGTTTTGATGAAAAATGTATTGTGTGTATTGAACAATTTGACTAGCTTTGGGTTATGAATTTGAAGGTTGTATATCTTCTGTATTTATAGTTGTGTTAGAACTTAGAGTGGGGCCTACTTTACTACGAGAAGACTACCAGCTATTTTAAATATTATATTTTAATAAGATATTAAAATTGTGCATGATTAAGTCAATGACGAGTATAATGTTGTTCAAAGAAACTCCTAATAAAATAATACTCAATAATGATAGATTTTTTAATGTTCAATATTAAAGGTAAAGGTGAATCAGATAAGGAAGAGAAAAAATATTTATATGATTAAAAAATGAAATAAAATAATCCAGTACCATATTCATATATGCATGTTTTTATTAAGGTGATATTCAGATTTAGCATTAATTCTTAGATCTGTTTATATATGCACATTTTGATGGTTGACGACTTTTGATTACAACATATAATACATATTACATTCACATACAATTCATTGTATCTATCCTCGTATCGAGTAGACGTACAAGAGTTTTGGACAAGTTCATGAGTTTCAGAAAACACGTTATTCATACATCAAGAAATATGCAAAGCGACAAGCCGAACTTAATTCGTATGAACTAGTTTCGAAACCCGAAACAGACATTATGGGATGGAGACTTGTCTTCTATTTATCCCTTGAAACCTGGAAGTCGTACGACACAAAACTCAGCGGCCTTCCCATGTGGTTGGTCTTAAATATAAACACCGACTTTAATAATTTCTAAATAAATATAGGATGCAAACAACTAGAGAATTCAATAAGAGACTTTTTCAGTGTGGAGGGATCAAATGCGAAAATTCTGGAGTTGTACCCTATATATATATGTATGTATGTATAGTGAGACTATATATAGGAATAATAAGTTAAAAAAAAAAAAAAATTTAGTACCAACTTAGGTCCGTTAAAAATATTTTTTTAGACATTGTCTAAAGGTACTCGCCTCCACATAGTAATAATCATCGGTATTTTGCAAAAATATATTATATGTTACATTAAATGTTAAAGTTAAAATAAAATATTTATATAAAGTTGTTTGAGACAAAAAAAAAATTACATGGATACATGCACTAATTTTTTGAAAATATGTTCTCTTTTATTGTTTACACCTTGGATTTGATAAGCTCATAATTAATTATTAAAGTAGTTCATACTTTACCTCTATACCACTTGCACAAATGATGCAGAACGAAAGATGAAGATTTACGAACGTAAATCTGAAGAACCAAATTTGGAATACACCAAATAAACAAAATTTTATAATAATCAATAATGATCCGAAAAACGTTCAAAAGCCTTTAAATAGGCGTTACAAGAAACCCTAAAAATATAGAATATTAAAACATTCCAAAAATAGGGAAAATAAAAAACTGCAAATATGGAAATTAATTATTTGAAGGCCTAAACGAAGGAATTTGGCTAAAATCTTGAGATCTCCAATTTTTCATGCCGTTTCCAATCAACCTGCCAAATTTCAGCTCATTCCGACACCGTCGTGCCAAATGACCAAATTGTCCATGACGCGATCTTTCTTCGTAAATTTCCAGTCCAGCACTTCTTCAAACTCCAAATCTAGTTGTCCTATATCAACTAAGAATAATTTAAGTCAAAACAATAATTTTTAAAACTAGTACATCTATTAAGTTATAATCTCCTCATAGTAAATAAAATTAATTTGGTACTCATCTTTCTAACAATGCTGACTCAACATTTTTTTTAATTTTATTTTTTCTTTTAGAGTATTGGATGTTCTTTCTCTTTCTCACATTTTATTTATTTTTAGTTTAGGATAGATAAAAGAAAAGTAGTTAGCTGTAATGGATTGTAGATAAATTGAGACCAATTTTAGGTGCGACTGTCTATTCATTAGACATCAATAGTTTTTAAATCTTTTAACTTGTATGTCATGTAAACCGTAATCTATAGAATGCATGTGATATGCTCTTAATTTTTATCCGAAATAGGGAAAAAATGTCAAATATTTCTAATGTTAAGCCTTTAAAATTTTTATTACTCAAGGAATCCCCACTATTTATTATTCCCAATTTATATACAGGAAGAATCACCTTTTATTTCTTTTTTATAAACGGTCTGTAACAATATTTGAACAATGAATAGGCTTTAGTTTATTTCTTGCTTGATAGCATTAGCATTTTGAGTTTTCTATTAATCCAAGAATGCATTTTCACTGCATGGGATGGATAGACAACCTCCGGGGTAATCAAAACCGTACTCTTCATCGGGACGCCTCGACAAATCTTGGAACAAAGGATCCTTTAAATAGGAAATAGGAATTACAAAACGGTGCTTAGTGAGTTTTACTTCTCCAACATAAACTGCAAAATGTCCTTTTGGGACATCTGCTGTCACAGTGCCTCCTGGAAATGGCAACGTCTGAATATTCTGCATAGATTTCTGATTCCGAACTTTTCTGGCTTGAGAAATTGTTGCTAAAAAACGAATCCCCATTTCGGCTTTAAATGAAGAAAAACCTTAAGTTTGCTATATATTGTTAGTCGATTTTGTTGCAGTGAGAGATTTGTGTATGAGAGAATTTATCAATGAAGAATCCTTGCAGTTGTGGATGAGTGTGAAGGCATATTTTTTTTAGGGACTGGTTAGGCTATCATTCCATGTGGTTAGTTTAAAGATGAAGGCATAAAATACTAGAAATAGAAAAATTGAATTTAATACCTTTCCCCTTTGCAATGAAAAACCAGTTTGAATTAACAATATACCAACCAGATTTCAATACCGTATTTGGAATGTTGGAATTAATTGATAAAGTGTTAAATAATTAAATGTGATATTTAATTATGTGGGTCATTGTAATTAATTTGGGTGAATTAGAAAACTCGCCAATATAGGCCTATAAGTTGATAAGTCCAAATTTAAGAGCCTGTTCGGTACAGCTTAAAATCCAATTAAAATTGAAAATATGGCCGTTATTGGGTCCCACCCGTCTAATAAAAGTCAACAATAACGGTTAGGTTTTCAATTTTAATCTCTACCGAACACGTTCTAAGTGTTTTATATATGGTAAGGAATCCCACATCGAAAGTTTACAAGAAAAAAGACTTGTTTATATAGTGGGATGTGTGTACAAGTTATAATTTAATAAGTGGTCTACAACTTAGCTAACTTTGGGCGCTTTAGAGGCACACTTTGCACGTATGCATCGTCACAAGGAGCTGTGGAGCCTTAAAGTTTTCAGAAATGGACTCATGGTTCGATGACATGGCAGCGGGAGGCTCGATGAGTTGGCATCCTAGGTGGCACACACGTAATATGTTGCGTCACTTAGTCCTGCAGGCAGTTGGTTCAGTTGGACATACGCGTGGCATCTACATGGCTGGTGACTGTTCAGAAATTGGTGAACAGACATGATGAATGGATACTTCACTTCATGGTTTAATCTGGACCGTCAGATCATGAAACAGTGCGATCCAATGGTTAGAACATATCAGACCAATGCACCAGTTCGTGAAATGTCACACACCCATTCAATGAGACACTTCAATCTCTATAAATAGAGACCTTCAGATTCGTTTTTTGTACACCAAATCAATTAATATATTCTTGATTTCTAAATTCGTTCTCTCTCCATATTCTGCAAAAATTCTTTCAATATTTTCGTTGTTATTCCTTTCGAGTACGTTCATTCTTTGGTTCGACCGACAAGGTTGGTATTGTGCAATATCGACTTTGGAATAAGCGTTGTATCTTGGGAGACAGACGTCCATAATCCCGTTTACACGTTGTTGGGGGGTGAAATCTGTTTTAAGGAGATTTATCTTAGCATACCTCGCTTCATCTTCTATTTTTATTTTCTATTATTTTTTTTTGTTCTTTTGATTGCGTTAGTCGAATTTCCGACAACATGGAAGCTGTAAGAAACCAGTGCCACGCCCAATGTTTTTCATTGTGGGCTGATTTTAGTATTATAGATTTTTGTGTCTGCGTGTATATATATTTCTTTATCGCCCATACAAATAAGGCATTTCCTTTGAAGTACATGCCAAGAAATCAAAAGGTGTTATCAAAATATGGTGCATGGTTCCAACTTGTGCCCTCGTCCAATTATTGCTGATAATCTTTCTTTTAATTTTCTGGTACTTTTGCGGCCCCCACCTGCCCTGAGCCTTAGTAAATGAGGTAAATTGCAGGTTATGCCTTCGAGGGTACATGGTAAAAGGCTGCTTATACTCTTGCACTTACCTAAAGGTCAAATCCATATTTTAGGATTCAAACCTTTGACGCGGCAGCTTTAAGCAAAGCTGGAGTTTTTCTACCTTCCCCTTCTACCACTTGGAGATGTGCCCTCGAGGCTGCATGTGTATAGTTAGTTAGTTGGTTGGTTGGTTTGCTAATTAGTTCACTACCTCCAACTGGTAATTGGTTAGCACAACCGGCATCTTCTTTCTTTTTTGTCTATTTATACACACATTGTCAATTCATTTTGTATTCGAATCTCTTGGATGAAATGAAATTCAATTAGGGCAATTCCCTTCTTTCATTCTAATATGGTATTAGAGCAAATTATTCATAACTTGCTCATCACCTTCACTGATTTCACTTCTTTACCATTCTAATATGATATCAGAGCAAAATTATTTATAACTTGCTCATCACCTTCATTGATTTCACTTCTCTGCCACTTTCGTTTTTCGATTGACATTCGCCATGGAATCATTACATCCAGAGAACAATTCTGATTCGAGGTCTTCCATCAGCAAAACTGCCATTGATGAACCTTCCAGTCCTTTCTTGTTACATCATTCGGACAACCAAAGTTTGGTGCTTGTTTCTAAACAACTCACATGAGATAAATATGCCTCTTGGAGTCGTGCAATGACGATTGCTTTATTAGTTAAAAACAAGTTGTCCTTCATTGATGGATCTATTCAGAGACCAGAAGTTGCAAATTCTGATATGGTTAATTCATGGATTCGGAACAATAATATGTGATAACTTGGACTTTCAATTTTGTATCAAAAGACATCTTAGCCAGCGTGATCTATGCAAGTACGACATATGAAATCTGGAATGATCTTAAAGAGAAATATCAGCAAACTAATTGACCGAGAATATTCCAGTTGAGGAAGGAATTGATGAACCTCAGCCAGGATCAAAACACTATCAGTGTGTATTTCACTAAACTCAAAACCATATGGGAGGAATTGAGTAATTTTCAACCTAGTTGTAGATGTGGGAAATGTACTTTCGAAGGTGTTAAGGAGCTGAATAACCATTACCAGATGGAATACATTATGTCATTCCTTATGGGACTGAATGACTCATTTTCTCAAGCTAGAGGGCAAGTGTTGCTGATGTATCCTTTACCTCATATTAACAAAGTCTTCGCACTGATTTCTCAGGAGGAAAATCAGAGAAAAATAAGTATACAGTCCATTGGATCTGATCCCACTGGAGCTTCTACCTTTACCTTTGGAACTGCTAGTTCCAAAAACGTTATTCAATCCAATCCTCGTAATAATTTTTAAAGGGTTAACACTTCCAATTTTAAAAAGAATGAACTGCCATATTGTACTCATTGCAAATACCAGGACATTCGGTGGATAAATGCTATAGAATCCATGGTTGTTCACCTGTTTATAAGCCAAGGACTAGAGAAAATTTCCATAGTTCATCTACTTCTAGTTCTGTTAACCACTTTTCTGCCTTTGTTCCTCAACATGATGTTAGTAAACAAATGGATCAGCAGCTTGGTATTGGAGAATTTGTGCAGAATTTGAACTCCAATCAATATTAATAGCTCATGTCAATGCTATCATCTCACTTTGCTTCAAACGCAAATTGCACTTCAAATGTTTAAGGGAAAAATGCTTCTTTAGGTATATGTTATTCAGTAACCATCAATCTTGCTTTTGCATCCAATGATTAGTGGATAGTAGACACAGGGGCTACCAAACATGTGTGCTTCATTGCTGATGCTTTTGTGAGCTTGAGACACGTTGGTAATCCAAGCATCATTTTACCTGATCACACGCGTATTCCAGTCAACCTTTGTGGAAATATTAGACTCAGTTCAAAATTAATATGGCATGATGTTCTGTTTGTGCCTCAATTTAAGTTCAATCTGTTATCAGTGAGTACAATAACCAGTGGATCTCAACTTACTTTGACCTTCTTTCATGATCAGTTCATTATTCAAGAGTGAGCAACCAGGAAGATGATTGGCAGGGGTGATAAAATCCAGGATCTATATATTCTTGACATTAAAAACATTAATTTTGATTGTAATGCTTTTGTTGGTAATCTGCCTGCCCATAGATGGCATAATAGACTTGGTCATCTATCTTTTAAAAGGTTAGATGCGTTGAATGATCAATTGTTATGTGATTTTGTCAAAATAAATTCAAATCTTCCTTGCTATATCTGCCCTTGCTAAGCAAAGGAGATTATCCTTTGATCTGGTGTATTGTGATATATGGGGTCCCTATCACATTTCATCTAATTTGGGTTACAGATTTTTCCTGACTTTGGTTGATGATTGTTCAAGATTCACCTGGGTATATATGTTAATGTATAAATCTGATGTTGTAAATGTCATCCCATGATTTTTTGCTATGGTGGCTACTCAATATAATGCTAACATCAGGAAGTTTAGATTAAATAACGCCACTGAATTATCCTTCAAAGATTTTTTTTGCTGAAAAAGGGGTTATCCATATGCTTAATTGTGTTGCAAGACCACAACAAAAATTTGTAGTTGAACGCAAACATCAACACCTTTTAAATGTGCCTTGAGCCTTATTTTTTCAATCTAGAGTGCCTGTCAAATTTCGATCTGAATGTATAATGACAGCAGCCTACCTTATCAACAGAACTCCATCCCCTCTTCTTTAACACAAAACACCTTATGAGGTACTCCATGGAAATCCTACCAATTATGCATTCAATAGAGTTTTTGGTTGTCTAACATTTGCCTCTACTCTCACAGCTCACATGAATAAATTCCAACCGCGAGCACGACCTTGTGTGTTCTTAGGATATCTTCCTGACATCAAATGCTATAAGCTTCTTGATGTAACTTCAAAACAACTTTTTATCTCAAGAGACGTTATATTCCATGATGATATCTTTCCATTTCATGCTATCATGGAAGCTTACAAAATAATGGACCCCTTTCCCGATTTAGTCCTACCAATCCCTTCATTATCCACTCAACATGATGGCACACTACAACCATATACTGCTTTTCCCCAAGTTGACTCTTCTCCTCTTAGTTCCCATTTCTTTGTACCGCTGTCGCTTTACCTGATGCTCTACTTCTGAGGCTCCAGCTGAAGTCTCACAAAATAATGTCAATCTTCAAAAATCCTAGAGAACTTCAAAAACTCCAACATATCTCAAAGACTTTCATTGCAATCTGATTTCATATTCTGATCAACCCAACAATCTTCACATTCATCATATTAGGAATTTCTTCTCTTATGAGAACCTATCCAAACTTCATTAAAACTTTGTATTGAATGTCTCATCTCAAACTGAACCACACTTCTTTCACCAAGCCATACAGGTTCCTCATTGGCATGAGGCTATGAAACTTGAACTTGATGCTATGGAATCAAGTCAAACATGGTCCATTGTTCCCTTGCCTATTGGTAAACACTCAGTGGGATGCAGATGGATTTACAAGAATAAGTACAGGTCTGATGGTTCAATACAATGACATAAAGTACGTCTTGTAGCTAAATGTTACCCAATAAGAGGGCTTGGATTATTTTGACACTTTCTCTCCGGTGGCAAAGTCTGTGACTGTCAAAGTCATACTTGCTCTTGCTGCCTATCATGATTGGCATTTGTTCTAGCTAGATGTAAACAACGCCTTTCTCAATGGTGACTTGTTTGAGGAAGTTTACATGGACCTTCCCCTTGGTTATGAGATTCACAAGTCTGTTAAAAAAGGAGAAAAACTGGCTGGTAAATTGTACTAAGTCCATATATGGTCTCAAGCAGGCTTCGAGGCAGTGGAATTCCAAGTTCACTTGTGCTCTCCTTCATTATGGTTTCACTCAATCAAAAGTGGATTACTCTCTATGTACAAAAGGTTCTGGTGATTCCTTTGTTGCCCTGTTGGTTTATGTAGATGACATTGTAATCACTGGACCTAACCTTCAGACCATCGACTCTCTGAAATCATTTCTACACTCTTAGTTTAAACTCAAGGATTTAGTCTCTTTAAAGTACTTCCTTGGTATTGAAATTGCACGTTCTACATCAGGTATTGTTATTTCTCTAAGACAATACACCTTACGGCTGCTTGAGGATGCTGGTTATCTGGATTGCAAACCAGTAAGTAGTCCTATGGATTCAAAGTTAACCTTTAGCATGCATGATAGTGATTTGCTATCTGATGCTTCTCATTATTGGAGACTGATGGGAGATTGATATACTTGACTCTTTCATGGCCAGATATCACATTTTGCTGCATAAACTGAGCCAATACACGTCTCAACCCAAGTTGCCACATCTGAAAGCTATTTATCACCTCCTTTGTTACTTAAAAGGGAATCCTGGCCAAGGTTTCTTTTTTTCTTCCCACACCAATTCCTCTACAAGTTCATCATCCAATCATCTCAAGTTTTGAGCATTATCTAATGCGGATTAGGGTTCCTGCACTAATACTCGTAAATCATCCACTGATTTCTGCATTTTCATTGGTGAATCCATGGTTTCTTGGAAATCTAAAAGGCAGCCCACTATATCTCGCTCATCAGTTGAAGCCGAGTGTTGAGCTCTTGCTGCTATTGTTAGTGAAATTATTTGGATTAATCAATTGTTAACAGATTTCCAGACTAAAGTTGCTTCTCCAACTATGCTCTATTGTGACAATCATGCAGCCATTTAGATTGCATCTAATCCCATTTTTCATGAAAGGACCAAGCACATAGAGATAGATTGTCATTTCATTCGCGACAAAATTACTGCTGGAATTGTTAAACTCCTTCCAATTCATTCACGGTATCAATTTGCTGATGCCTTTACTAAACCTTTATCTGCCTCAGTTCTGAATTCTTTGTTAGTCAAGATGTGCGTGAAGAACATATTCCGCCCATCTTGAGGGGGAGTATTAGAATTAAATCAATCATTTCTTTTTGCATGTGTATAGTTAGTTAGTTAGTTGGTTGGTTTGTTAATTACTTCACTACCTCCAGCTGGTAATTGGTTAGCACAACTAGTAGTGTCAATGGGCCGAGCCGGCCATACTCACACGAGTTAGGCTCGTGCTCGTGGCTCATTGGTTTTTGGGCGAGCTCAGCTCGTGCCTGAGTTCGGCCAAAACGAGCCGCTCGGCTTGTCAGCTCGTCATTTTTGACGTCTTTTTTTAATACTACTATAACTAATTAACTAAATCTTAAATTCAATATATATATATATATATATATACACACATAACACATTTTCTATTTTTTAAAAAATATACATTTTCCCAAACATTTCTAGTTTTTAAAATAACAAATGTACATTTTCTAAAACATTTTTACTTAAAAAAAAAAAAAAAAGATAAACCCCCTCCTTTATACGAGCTTGGGATCTTTTACTTCAATTTCGAGTAGGTGAAGTTAAAATTGTACACGAACAACTTGTTAAGTGTACAATTTTTTTTAAAAAAATTATAAAAATATGAAAATAAAATTTTGTAATGAATGTAGTGAAATTAAATATCACTTACTTGATTACATGTAATTTTGGCATATATATGTTGAATTCGATAATTAGCGTTTTCTCAATCCTTCACGCATATTAACGCTTCCTAAATATTTTCTTTTAGTTAACTTCGGATCTCAGAGAGAACCCGCTTCCCTGCACTAAAAGCAGACTCCGAAACTACAGTGCTAACCGGAGGTATTAATAGATCTTTTGCAATTGCAGAAACTATTGGCCATTGGCGTTCGTCATTTTGCCAGAATTCAATGACATCTTCTGACTTTTCCTAACTGATTTGTTACTAGGCAAAATATAACTAAAGTAATCAATTAATTCAAATGGCAACGCATTTGGACTACTACTGGAAGTTTGAGTACATGCAGTGGGAGACAAACTGCTACTACTAGGGGAACCATATGCATATGCAGTTGAATCATATCTATATGAGTTTATGTATTCGAATAAACTTAAAATTTCAGCGTCGTCATCATTTATATTAGTAGGAAGAGGAGTTGTAGGTATACGAGTAATATGTGTACCTATTCGTGAAGCATATAATTCATACATTTCAGTTAACGTTTGTTCCAAATCCTATAAGTAATGGCAAATTAAAAGTTAAAGCATTTGAAATTTGGTCAATTACAAATTTAGTACCCAATAAATTATATCGGGTGTCCATGATGCATTCTAAAGGAAAAACATAGGTAATTCTTCCCAATATTTTCTAAATTTTAATTCCATGGAATATATAACTGCATGAAAATTAGGGTCATTTTGATATTTTTTAAAAGTCTTAGCAGTTATATAAAGACGTTCAAGAACCTTGCAACTAGTTGGATAATAAATATCAGACAATATGTTTGTAGACGCATAAAAGCTTGCCAAAAAAATTTTAATTTTAAAAGCTATAGTAGGATCAGATTCATTTAAGATAGTATCATCTTCGTCTCTAATATGCCTATTGTTATAAAATTCAACGATAAATGGCACACATATCAAATATGAAATAAATAACCACCGAAATCGGGTTGAAGCACTTTATACAATTTATCGGCAACAACTTTATTTACGGAAGCATTGTCAAATATAAAAGAACGAATTTTACTTTTGCATTTATATTCTCTAATTATTAACATAATAGCATTAAATATAGTTTGAGTGTTATGAGGATACTCAACAGTTTTGAAAATAATAATTTTTTGTACATGACCCAAAGTGGGTCTATATAATGTGCAGTTGCAGCTATATAACCTCTCTTATTAATCCATTCCCACAAATCCGAAGTTAAAGATATCACACCTTCATATTTTTCTAAATCTGCAATCAATAATTTCTTTGTATTAAGAAAATATTCAAATGTATTAGAACGAAGAGTATTTCGACTAACCTTAACGTACCTTAATTGAAGATATTGTTTGACGTAATTTACAAAATGCTGGTTGTCCACTATTGCTAGTGGCAGCTCCGTCGAGACAACGAACTTCATCATTCCCGTTCGAGCTTTCTCTTCCGAATACATCCACGTAGAAAGTGGCGTAGTAGTAACATCGAAGCCTGGTGTACCAAACTGTAGTTGCGTTTGACCAGCTGGAAAAAGCCCATGTTCGGCCGCACATGTTTTGTAGTGACGGTTGAGGTGGGTGGTTCCAATGTCTTTCTTCCATGCTAGTCGTTATTGGCAGTATTTACATACTGCTTTAGTTTTTGAAAGTTTATTGACCACACGACCTGTGTTAACCAATTTGAAATGGTCCCAACATTTTGCTTGCTTCTTCCTCTTTCTCTTCCCTCTTGCATCGGGAATATTTAATATAGGTTCTTCATCTTGTTCCAAATCAATTGGAACACTGGGATCAACATCAACGTCATCCAAATCAATTGGATGACTACCTTCATGAACGTCGAAATCTTCAATATTTTCTAGAATTAGTAATTCATTGAGATCGGCAAATTCATTCCCAAATTGATTTTGGGCAGGTATTTCGCCTTCCATACCGAACAAATTTTCAACAAATTGTTGTGAATCCATTTGTGAATAATAGAAATTGAATGTTGAAGACATGAAGTATAATGTAAAAATATAGAATTGAGAAGTGAATGAAAATTATGTAGTAGTGTATAAAATGAACTGTAAAATGAAATCAAGATAATAATGTAAAAAAATTGTAGAAGATGGAGATAATAATAGAATGAAATGAATTGATAATTTGATATTGTTGAATGTTGGTAATTTGTAAATTGTAGAGAGTAGAGTAGAGAATGAGAGGATTGGAGGGAAAAAAAATTGATTATGGGTGGGTATTATAGAGAAAAAAATTAAAAAAAAAAACAAAAAATTTTCAGTGACCAAGACGGTCACTGAATTTCCTTTTATATATATATATATATATATATATATATATATATATATATATATATATATATATATATATAATACTACGAGCCACTCGGCGAGCCGCTCGTCTACAGTACGAACGGCTCATCTAGCGAGCTAGCCCGCTTGGCTCGTACAGCCGACATCTTCTTTCTTTCATTCATTCTAATATTCATAAGATTCATAAGTATTATTTATATCCATAATTCATTCATCACTACAACAAAATTATCTTCTTACGACATTCGCTTACGACTTGCATATATCCCATAAACAATCAATTATTTAAAATATTTATGGCATACATTTTGGCACACCGTAAAAGTTTAATATTTATAGTGTAATTCTCAGGCATGCCATATAGATTTGTAGAAAAATATTTGTAGTAAAAAACCTAAATGGACATTTAACGACTCGTTTCCCTTTTAAAAAAAATGTGAGTAGTTATGACATGACTTTAAGAGGCATTCATATGTACGCCGTAAATTTTTTTATGGCATGCATTAGAATTTTTTACGGCATGCAATGCATGGATAGTTTCCGAACACAATTGTTTACAAACAATTGCCAAATGCTTGATTAAATTAACTTGCATGACACTCTTTGATTTTCTACATAATAATTTGATCATTCTACAAAGAGATTTTTTCACATGTGTGATTAAGCTCGAAACATGAGCCCAGACAAATTTTGATAGGGAATAAAAATATAACACTATACTTTATGTGATCGCTATGTGATGTTTCATTATTTTCAATGAGCTTTTGCTTAGAAGTAACTTTCATAGACGGGTTATTAGGATAAAGCATCCTTATGTTTGGCAATCATTGTGCAAAACGTTCTACGTTTCATTTTTTTGTTTTTTTTTTGTTTTCGCATTTCCCATATTTCCACCTTTCATTATGGAAAATGCATTTCCATCCATTTGCTGTGAATTCCACCATTAAATGCACCCATGAACTCACTTTTATTTTAAAAGATGAAGAGTAAAATGGTCAGGAACATATCTCGAAGTACTTTTTTGATTGTTTGAATCTCTAGCATAATCACTATTAGTAAAACCCATCAAATATGACTTTACTCTCTTCTGGTAGAATAATACATAATTTGCAGTACCTTGCAAGTAACGAAAAATCCTCTTTGACACAAGAAGATGACTCTCCTTTGGATAGTCCATGTGCCTACTAATGAGACTAACGACATGCATAATATCAGGTCTTGTTGTAGTCAAATACATCAAGCTTCCAACAATTTGTTTATAAAGAGTGCTGTCACCCCTTTCTTCTTCTAGATCTTTGATGGGCTTTATACCAAACTCTGTTAAAATTCTTACATGATTGCAATTCTTCATCTGAAACCTATCTAAAATTTCTTGCACATACTTTTTTTGGGAGACAAAAATACCATATGTAGATTGATCAACTTCTATGCCAAGAAAATAATGCATACTTCCAAGATCAGACGTCGAATTCATACATCATAGATTTCTTAATTTTCAAACATGATCCTATCATTTCCTGTATAAATTAAATCATCTACATATAGACAAACCATTAGCATCTTTTCGGCTTCATCTTTTCTAATAAAAAATGTATCTTCATAAAGACACTTATGAAACCCTTCCTTCAGAAAATAGGCTTCTATACGGCTATACCAGGCTTGTGGGGCTTGTTTTAACCCATATAAAGCCTTTTTAACTTATACACTTTATGCTCATAACCAATCTTAACATATTCACGGGGTTGATCAATAAATACCAGCTCGTCCAAGTTTCCATGTAAGAAGGCTAATTTAACATCTAGTTGGAAGATAGGCAAAACATTGTGTGCTGCTAATGAGATAAGCAACCTGATGGTATCATGTCTTGCAACAGTGGCAAATACTTTATTGTAATCCCGAGCCACCAATCTTGCATTGTATTTGTCAACTTTGCATTTTCTTTTAACATTGTTTTGTACTCCAATTTGACACAAATGATTTTCTCACCATCTGGAAGATCAGTCAACTCCCAAGTGTTATTCCTTTCTATGGCTGCAATCTCTTCATCCATAGCCCCCCAACATTTTGGTTGTTTGGAAACATCAGTAAAGGTTACAGGATAACAATCTGAGAAAAGTGTAAAGTGTGTAAGTGAATCCTCAGAATGATCAATACAAGTCATCTTCTGAACCTTTGTGATCTGGACTCTGTTAATACTGCAGGTGGGCTTTGAGCTACTGCTACTGGTTCATCTTGTTCATCTATTGGTTGTTGTGAGTTTATCGTAGATTGGGTTTCTTCTTCTACATCAAAATTCATAGAAATTTGTTGTTAAACTTCATCTCCATTCCACTCCCAAAATCTTTCTTCATCAAATGTAACATCCCGGCTAATTACAATCTTTTGTGTACCTAGATTATAGAACTTGTATGCTTTGGACCGATTGCTTACTCCAAGAAAGATGCACTTTTCTGCCTTGTCACCTATTTTTTTCCTCTTCTTGTCTGGTATATGGGCATAGTCAATACATTCGAAGATTTTGAAATGCACGACAGTTGGTCTTCTTCCACTCCATGCCTCTCCATGCCTCTTATGGTGCTTTGTTTTGAACTGCTAGAGTAGGGCTTCTGTTTAGAATGTGAATGCTCCAATTTACCACTTCAGAGTAGAAACACTTTAGGACTCAACTTCCCACTATCAAACTTCTCACCATATTCATGATTGTGCGACTTTTTCTCTCGCACACCCCCATTTTGCTGTGGGGTATAGGCTGTTGTTAGTTGTCGTCTAATACCACGATTTTCACAAACTTCAGCAAACTTGTGTGAATTGTATTCACCTCCATGATCTGTGCACAACACTTGTTTTAATTTTCTTGCTTCCTTTTCAACCATAACCTTATAGCTCTTAAATGCTGTAAGAGCTTTTGATTTCTCATTTAGGAAGTACATCCAAGTTCTTCTACTTAAATCATCAATAAAAGTGATCAAATATCGTTTACCTCCATTGGAAGCAGGATTGATTGGCCTACAAATGTAGTAGTTCACAATCTCCAATTGCTTTCTCTATCTTTTTGTCCTACCTTTTGGTATGGATCTCAATGTTGTTTACTAACAAGACAGTCTTCACAAACTTCTAAGGGACATCTAAATAGTGGAAGATCAGCCACCATATAGCGTCGTTAAACCTCCGAAGTTTAGATGACCATATCGAAAATGCCATAACCAAGCTTTATCTTTTAGTTTTGTTGAAAAATATGAATGAGTGACATTGTGGAGATAGAGTGGGAACATGCGATTTGCTGTCATGCTAACTTGAGCAATCGGCCCCAATTTGGCATCCTTAATTCTGCAAACTCCATCTTTAATGGATATCTTAAAGCCCTTATCCTGCAGTTGCTCGATACTTAGCGGATTTGTCTTCAATTTTGGAACAAATTACAAATAAGACATTGTAAATAGTTTGATTAGAATTTTCCTTTGTTTGGATAATTACATGTCCTTTTCCCATAACTGAGACTCTTGAATTATCACCAAACTTCACATCATCTCTGAAAGATTCGTCTAAGGATTGTCATATCCCCACACATGATTGCTTCAACCAGTGTCCAGGTACCATAGATTCTTTTTGGTCTCTTCTCTCTTATGATAGGCCATTAGTAAAGATATTTTCTCTTCATTTTCTGCAAAATTGGATTTTTCTCCATTGCATTTAGACATGTTAGTTTTGACTTTCTGTTGATAATGTCCATACATGTGGAATCTGTAATATACTACACTAGATTTGTCTATTGCCTTTGATATGTGGTTACCCAAATGAAATCTACCTCTGCCTCTTCCTCTTCCTCATCGTCTTCCTTGAGAATCACTAAACTGGTTACTATGTTACTGATGCTGGTTTTTGTGATCCCTATGTCCTTTACCTTTTCCACTATTTGCATTGTTTGAAGCCTAACCATAACCACTTGTAGATGCCTTCAGTGCTTGTTCATATTTGTCATTGAACTTTTGTTCATGAACAAGCAAAGAGCTTTTGTTCATGAACAAGCAAAGAGCTTTGGAGTTTATCTAGCGACAGCTTGTTAATATCTGTGGACTCCTCTATTGAACAGACAACAAAATTAAATTTTGGAGTCATGGACTGAAGTAACTTTTCGACAATAGTAACATCTTCTGTCTTGTCACCATGAATCCGCATCTTATTGGCAATCGTCATTACTCATGAGAAGTACTCTGTCACAGATTTTCTTGACTTCATTCGAGTTGTTTTAAATTCTGATCAAAGAGCTTGTAGCTGCTACCTTTTCACTCTTGCCAAACCCTGGTATTTCTTTTTTATAGAATCCCATATCTGCTTGGAGGTATCTTTACAAAGAATGATTTCCAAGATTGAGCGATCAATGGCTTGGAACAGGTAATTATTTGCCTTAAGATCTTTCAATTTCAGCCCTTATATCTATATTCTCTGTGCATCTATCATTGCCATGCCAGCTGCTGGTTCTGTTATTCTGTCGGAGGCAACCTGCCAATATTCTTTGGATCTTAAGAAGTTCTCCATCAACATACTCTAATGGTTATAGTGACCATCAAAGCGCGGGATAGCAGGTTGAACGACATTGTCAACGGCCATAAAAAAAATGTTGCTGCTGCAAAATAAAGTGAGCATAAAAAGCTTCTGCAATATGTCATTTTACGAACTCTTGTCTATAGATTCTCTCAACCTCGCTTAAATTCACTCTTCCCACAACTTGGCTATGACACTACTGATAATAATTGGCTACTCAATAAAGAAAAATTACTGCAAGCAAAGAAAGTTACTGTGTTCTTTAATTGGGCTAAAGAAAAGAACAAGAGCCAATAAAAGAACGAGAAAACTAAGCCCCTGTTTGTCTACCATTATTCCAAAAAATTGTTTGCTACAGTAAGATTCTCCACCACACATTCACCCAATAAAATATTTTACACACAAATCAATAAAGTTACTTTACTTTTCAATCACACATTCTCTAGAAAATGCTATTCATTACTTTATTTTTCTCTCAATAATGGGAGACAAACACACCCTAAATGCATTAAAAACCACTACGGAGTGAGCTATTTATAGCCATATGGCCCAACTAAATTTGCAACAAATCTGCTAACAACCCAATAGAGTAGGACTATCCTAAAAACTAGGTAGAAAATAGTTAACTCCCTAGTAACTAGGTAAAAACTTTATTCATGCAAATAATTAATAATATAATTTCTAACGCCCATATTTAATGTTCTAGGGCCATTTCTTTACATTCTGACGGGTAAAATTTGCATTATTAAGGCAAATAGATAGAGGTATCAGTGGGCCGAAATGAGCCGGCTCGGCCTTAATTAGCATGAGCTCGGCTTGTGCTCGTAGTTCATTTGTAATGAGCCAAGCTTTGGCTCGCGAGCTCGTTTCTTTTTTCTTTTTTTCTTTTTTTAATTAAACCCTCATCTTTATCCGGGTTTGAGACCAATTACTTAAGTTTCGAGTAGTTAGAATTAAAAATTGTACACGAACAACTTGTTTCGAGTAAAAAAATTTAAAAAAATATTATAAAATAACAAATTTTAATTAATATGGTTAAATTAAATATCACTTACCTGATGACATGCAATTTTGACATATTTATCTTGTAGTCTGAAATGAGCATTTTCCCAATCCTTCACGCTAATTAATACTTCCAAAATATCTTCTTTGAGTCGACTCCTAGCATCGAACAAAACCCTCTTACCTACACTAAAAGTAGACTCCAAAACTACAGTACTAACAGGAGGTATTAGTAGATATTTCGCAATCGCGGAAACCACTGGTCATTGTCGTTCATAATTTCGCCGGAATTCAATTCTTTCTTCTGAACTATTTTTCAATTATTTTTTTATTAGGCATATTATAATTAAAATAATCAATTAATTCATTTGGCCTTGTGTCCGATGTTTGATTACACGAGGTAGAAAAATTACTACTAGATGAACTTATTGCATTTGCATCATATCTATACGTGTTAATGCCTTCGAATAAAGTTAATATTTCAACATCGTCTTCTTCAATATCAATGGGAGGAATAGGTACAGAGGGTACTCGACTAATATTTGCACCTATTCGTTTTGCATATAATTCATATATTTCACATAAAGTTTGTTCTAAATTTCTATAAGTGATATGTGTATTAAAAGTTAAAACTCTTGAAATCTGATCAATTATATATTTAATAATTGATAAATTGCACGGAATATATACTTGCACTAAAATCGGTGTCATTTTTGTATTTATGAAAAGTTCTTATCTACCTATATTAAAAGAGCCAAGATTGGTGGCACCATTCATAAGCACTATTCATAAGGAGTCGGCTCGGTTTGGCTAGGCTAAGCCCTTTTTTTTTCTTTTGCGTTTCCAAACCAAGCTGATAGGCTTTTAGACTCAGCTCGGCTAAGCCGCTCAACCGATTTTTTTTTTTTGTTTTTTGTTCTTTTTTACATTTGCTTCAATATTTTAGGTTCTAAATATGCGTTCTAAGCGATTTAATTTTGTTTTGAAATGTTGAAGTGCGGCCATCCTAAATATATGGTCGACTCGTCCAAGGCTTTTTTTTTTCTTTTTTGTTACATAGGTCGGCTCGGCTAAACTTTTTTTCACGTTTGATTAAGTATTTTAATTTACGAATATTAATTTTAAGCGATTTAATTTTTTTTTTTTTATGTCAAAAATAATTTTACATTAATTGTGAAATCCCCTTCTTTTTGTGTCCGATTCAAAATTTTAAGTTAATTTCTCTTTTCTAATCCACCATCAACCTAATGCTTACACCAATTTTTCCCAATTTCATTTTTCTTAAGTTTTCGCGTTTAAAAAGGGTAAATTTATGGCGTCAAAATGGATTTTTATTGAACATATCACTATAATAAATATTATTTATTCTCAACCTATTTGGATCTATTGCACATGATCATATCATTTTTTTGGACTGATGTCATTAAATTTTATCATTCAATCGAAGAATTGACATGAGAAGAAAGATAAGAAAAAAGAGGACAAACTCAGTTGGCCAAGCAACACTGATGTAGACAGTATCCATGAACTTCCTTTTATTTACGTTTAATTCAATATTTTAAGTTACGAATATTCGTTTTAAGCGATTTAAAAATTTGTGGGTGATGTCAAAAATAATTTTACATTAATTGTAAAACGTGATTGTTTATTTTACGTGTAATATTATTTTATTGAAAATGTTTAATTATAAATAAGAGAAAAAATGTCCATATTTTTTGAATAAAAAAGAGTGTGCATCTAACCCTTTCTTTTTCCTCTCAGTTTTTCTCCATTTTTTCACGCAATGGCCATACCCTTTACTTCCAGAATCATGCATCTTTAGTCCATCTGTGAGTGTGCATCTAACCCTTTCTTTTTCCTCTCAGTTTTTCTTCATTTCTTCACGCAATAGCCATACCTTTCATTTCGAGAATCATGTCTCTTTATTGTCTTCCAAAAACTCATCATCTTCTACCTTATGTTGTTTTTATTGTTTTTCTGGGTGATGTAATTTCTTCTATCCTTCTTGCCATGTATTCAGTTTCCTTGGTTTTTTTATGGCTTTTATCTTCAAAGAAAATGACATGGCATATACATTATAGGAGACACGGGATGGGGATTATTTCCCTCACCTAAAATGTCAGCCTGTTTTCTCATTTCTTCCTCTAGAATATATGGGTTTAGATTTATTCGTACTACATGAAGCTAGAACTCAAAGTTGGAACACAGATTTTTGTCCTCCGGCTCTAGATGAAATTTGGTAATACTATTATTTTCACATTTTGTTTGGCAAATTGTTGGGACTTCTGTTGGATAGTGAGAAGGTACTTAAAGTTAGATGTTATCTAGTTGTGTATAACTGGAAATAGTAGAGATGTTTTGCTGTTATAACATATCTACCTATGGATATTGCGTATTTTAACCTAATCTCATGATACCCAGTTAATTTTATGCTCTAAATCAATTTATTATGGGCCTGTTTGGTAAAGATTTTCATTTTCTACAGTAAATCAATTCTCATTTTCAACCACACATTCTTCAATAAAATAATATTTTCCATCACATCAATACTTTTTTCTTCTTTTTCAACCACACATTTCCCATCATATCACTATTCAAAAATCAATTCTTCCCCGAAAAATCCTTACCAAACACACTCTATAGCATCAAAGCGTTATTTCTGTAACTTGTTGAGACAAGACAATGTATTCGATGTATTTGATTAAATGCCTGAACTGACCTACTTTATCTCTTAATTGTAGGAACTCTTAAAATATGGACTGATATGTTGTAAGTACAGCAGGGAAGACGGTCTTCACGAAGTGAGTCCCTGTCAAGAATTAGAAATTTTCTATATTTATGTTCTTTTATATTATGAATATCTTAAATTAATGTTAATATTTTATTACTATGTTTTGGTAGATGCTTGCATTATAAATATTTTATCAACAATTAGACATGTAAGGTAACTACTCTGGTCACTTGGCTTGGATAAATAGTGCAAAGTCTTTTACATACCTGTATTCATAAGTTATAAAGTTAACATATCCTTTATTAGCAGAAAGAACCACCAGAAAACCAAGAAACGCAATAAAATAATTACTACCTAAATAAAATAATGACTACAAACGAGCAATATGAATGCCTCATTAATATCGTACTGCTTGTCGGCTTCAAGCATGTAATCCTAAATAATTTTCATTGAATCAGATACTTGGAGAATTGGTTTCCATCAATTTTTGCTTTCTTTATTGTGCTTCACTGATATGGAAAACAAAGGTCTAAAGAGGAACACCCATATCTTTCATTCACATTTTTTTTCTTGGCTTTTTTTTGGAAGTGATGTTGAACTATGGATGGAGTTACTGACAAGCGCTTGGATGGGAATAATGCTCAAAGTATTTGACAAGGAGAATTCTAAGCTGGATCTTATCGCTGGGACATAAACCGCACTTTGTAAGTACAAGACATTTCCATGGCAATTGACTAAATTTTCAAATATTATATCCGCTTTAAGTTTTGATGAAAGTCTACAAGATAAAATTATTTTCATTTTTCTTGAAGCACACAATTATAGGTAAAACAACATCTCTTTGTTGGACAAGAATTTCAATTCTATGTGCTTTCTTGGAGGAAGTAGTGATTACTACTTTGGAGTGAATACAACTTAACAATTCTTCTCATTGGCTGGAAGCTTTATGGAAAGGTGATCGTCAATTTAACTACACCTTTCCTGAGGTAAGAGTTTTTAATGGCTATCAAGTCATTTTTTGACAAGCAAATCCTATTATTATTTGCTGATTTTTGCATGTTGGTATGTATATAGGCCGTTAGCAATGTTAACACCATCAATGACCATAAGGGAGCAGAACATAAACGACAGTGCAGAAATTCCATTCTTGCTTGGTAGAGTGAATGAACTAACTGGAGGAGCCTCTCTTGCTTCAAGTATCCTTTATATAATACTTTAGGATCAATAGACAAATACTTGCTTGGCCTTAAGGTTTTTCTTATTTTTCTTCCTATTCTATTCTACCCAATTTGGATAATTTGCCTCAAACTGTTTACATACATCTTATTGTATGAGTTTCCTTGATAAAGTCTTAGACATTGCTGTTGTGAAAAATAATGCACATGTTGGTCCTCAGATTGCTGTCTCCCATGCTCGGCTCCGTAAAAATAGTTGAAAGTGAGTGTTGACCTCTTATGTTTTTAGCTAATGTTATTTTGTTTGATGCTCTCCTGTCCATTTTGTACATGTACTTTCATTTGTATTTATTATCTTTAGAACTTGAGAAAATTTATCATATTTATCACCCCGAGTCTGTCAAATTGCAAATTCTATGCACCTTATATTAGTGCGATGACTTTGTTTAATATGTATTTTGTTTGCCTTCTATGGATGATCTACAAGTGAGAAGGCTTTGTCATCGATTATTGAAGCTTTTAATAATAACTTCCAGCATGAGTTAGTTGAAAACAAGTAAGCTAATTCTTTGTTCCAAACGCTATTCTTTTTTTTACTTCCTTATATGTTCTTGAACATAAATCTGTATTTTTAATATTATTCATAGTTGGTGCATGTGGTACATTTTCAGATTTTGCATATTTGGACTGCTAGAAGTTGATGTTTATTTAGTATACTTTAAGTTAAAACTTTTTTCTTTCCTTTTTCTCTTTTAGTGGTTGCAAGAGAAGAAAATTTTGACTTTATATACTCTTACAATTAGTATGTTTTTTGTCATTAAATGCATTGAAGTTCACCCACTTATTGTTTCACTTTTGTCACCATCGTTAGACTTCAATTTTTTATTCAATTGAGGCACTTTATCTTATCAGATTAATGATTAAGATGATGTGTTATGGAAAATTTGGTTTGTCCATATAATCTAACCACTTACATGTATTCTATATTTTTTCAGTATAATTACAATACACTTACAAATAATGTCAAAATCTTCCTTATTTTCTTTCATTTTTTTCCTTAAACAATATACTATTTAATACCTAACTTCACCAACGGCACGTGCATCGCACGTGCGTCAGACTAGTAATTATATAAAGATGTTCGAGCACCATATAGCTAGTGGGATAGTAAACTCCAGATAAAATATTTGTAGCGTCATAAAAACTTGTCAAATTTTTTAAAATTTTAAAAGCTAAAACCCAATCAGATTCGTTCAAAATATTCATCATTGTTTCTAATATGCCTATTGTTATAAAATTCAGTTATTAAATGTTCAAAACTTCCGCATGATTTTAATAATAAATAAGTAGAGTTTCATATATGTTATACATCACTAACAAATGTTTTCGTATTCGTCGCCTCAAATTCTGCACAAAAATCTTCAAATTCTTGTTTTCTACTAGGTGAAATAGTAATATATATTAGTGCATTCCTAATTTTTTGAATTTCATTCTTCAAATCATCCTGCACAATTAAATTAAAAATATGGCACACACAACGTATATGGAATGAATAACCATTGAAATCGGGCTGTAATATCCTATACAATTTATCAATAACTGTCTTATTAACACTAGCGTTGTCGAATGTAAAATAACGAATTTTACTCTCGCAATGATATTCTCTAATAATTTTTATAATAGCATTATATATATTGTTAGAGTTGTGAGGAATTCAATAATTTTAAAAGAAATAATTTTTTTTATGCAAACACCAAAGTGGGTCTAGGTAGTGTGCAGTTGCAACCATATAAACTATTTTATTAATCTCTTCCCATATATCCGAAATTAAAGATATAACACCCCCTTATTTTTGTAAATCAGTAATCAATTGTTTCTTTGTATGAAGAAAATATTCAATTATATCTGAAAGAATAGAATTTCGACTTACTTCAACGTACCTCGATTGAAGATATTCATTCTTGTATGTGAGGAAATGTTGGTTGTCTGCTATTGTTAGAGACAACTTAGCAGTGACAACGAATTTCACCATTTCCATTTGAGCTTTCTCCTCCGAATATATCCACGTGATAAGTGGCGAAGAAATAAAACCGGCACCTGGACTAACAAATTTCAATTGCATTTGACTGGCAACAAGAAGCCCATGTTTGGCCGCACGTGCTTTGTAGTGACAATTGAAGTGGGTGGCACCAATACTTTTTGCCGTACCAATTATTGTTGACAATATTTACAAACTGCTTTAGACTCGGGACTCCATCAACCACATGACCCCGTTGGAATCAATTTAAAGTGATCCCAACATTTTGTTTGTTTTTTCCCCTTTCATTTCCCTCTTGCGTCAAGAATATCTAATACATGTTCTTTCTCATGTTTTGCTTCGGGAACATCAACGTCATCCAAATTTGTTGGATTACTAATTCCATGAAAATCCAGCTTTGAAATATTTTTAGGAATTGATACTTCGTTCAGACCAAAAAATTCATTCCGAAATTGACTTTGAGTGTCACAGGTGATTCGTCTCCGATACCAAACAAGCCCTCAACAAATGATTGTGGATCTATTTGTAAATTGTGATGTAGTATATAATAAATAACTAAGTAAATAAAGAGTATGGAAAGAAATCAAGAATTGAAAGAAAGTTGATGTGTAAGATTGTAATTGTGAATTTATTGTGTGATAAATGATAATTGATATTGAATAATTGAAGTTGGAGGTAAAAATGATAATGTAGTAGATTGTAGGACGTAGAAGAGAGTGAGAGTTGTTGAAACGTTGTGTAAAAATATTGAAAATGGATTATGGTATTTATAGAGTTAAAAAAAGAAGGGAAAAAGTGGCTGAAACGGCCACCTTCAAAGTTTAGTGGGGCTCGTCATGTGACGAACCCAAGTTGCCCACGAGCCGACGAGGCGCTCGGCCCGTGTGACACCACTACAAATAGGTCATCCCCTGTGATAGCTTGTTTGATAATTTCTGGTTATTTATATATTTGTCTATGCCCGCAGTTTTGAGTTCAGAACCGTGTGCGGTTACTTGAAGTCTACAAGTTTTTCAATATTTTGTTGCTGCATGATTTTGCCTAAAGTGTAAGTGTATTTTTTTTTCCCGTTGGGGAAATTTTAGGGCCATGGGAATCAGTTTCTTTATAATATCTCGTTGTTTGCTATCATTTATTTATTATACTTCTTTGAGACCTTTTTCTCCTTTCTGTGCACATGTAAATGTTCAATCAAGTTGCTGGAATTCACAAGTGGAGTTATTTTCTATTGTCATCATCTCCCAGTTTGGATGAACTGCAATATCAGTTCCCAATAAGAGAAAGAGTACTTTCTGGCTTTCATGATAAAATTCATTGGGAATAAATGAGATAAAATAAATATTTATTGTTAAACTTAAACTATACCTTACTTAGGAATTTTTTTTTTTAAAGAGCATCTTTAAATTCAAAAAGTAATTTTTTAAATATGTTCCAAAACACGCTTTATTTCAACCCTTCATTTTACTTTTTTCAATAACGACTTATTGTTTTTGCCATCTTTTTTTATATTTAAAGAATCTCTTGATAATACTCATTTTTAATGATGTCTTCAATATGCATCTTCATTTGTAGGCCAATTGCATTTTTTATCTCACACTTAACAATTGCACAATTTTTATAAAGTAACCATGATTTTCACTGCGGTTCCTCATTTTCCCGTCTTTATTCTTTGATAAGGGCTTGGTTGGTTTGAATTCGATTTTATTTTTATCAATGCATTTGCAACTATAATAAAAAGAAAATAAACTAGTCACCTTGAAATGAACTTGCAGGTTGTCTGCATTACGAAACTGAGAGTATATATTTTGGTTCTCCCAGTTGCTAAATTTTGCCAACTCCAGTAGGTAGAAGCATCACTACCTCTAACAAAATGAGTTTTGAAAGTTTTAAACTAAGTTGAGCTCATTCGTCTGACTATTGCTGCAATTTTTTAATGTAGATTAGATCAAGCAGAACATTGATAAGATTTTAACAATGTTCAAAGTATCATCTTCAACATTGCACGATTAACTAGGTTTCGGTATTTCTTTCTTTGAAGTGTGAGCAAATTAGAACTTCTTTTGTATGGTGCTAAAAACCAGTAAGAACTTATTTTGAAAATAAATGTATAAAATACGATATTTTACTAGACTCCACGTCAAAATGGGTTGAAGGGGCGGAAGCAGATTGTTGGTCGATGTCGTTAATTATACTACAACCATGTCTCATGATAGACAAACATCTCAAATGTCTATTTCTTAATTATGGCTACACAACATTTACTAAATCATGGTACAAGGTTTTTCATTTCTGTTGTAAGCCTTCATTTGACACGTTACATCCAGAAATGCATTTTCACTGCATGGGATGGAAAGACAACTTGCTGGATAATCAAATCCATACTCTTCCTCAGAATGCCTCGATAAATCTTGGAACAAAGGATGCTCTCCAAGATGAAAATATTGGGAATTTACTTAACATGTATAACGGAATTTAAACAAATATTTCAATTCCCGCAAAAAAATTTTCTTTGTATTTAGAGAGAAACTATGATAAAGAATTATATCTTTGTTGAATTCCTTGAAGAACGGTTTTGATTTACAATCCACAGCCGAACAATTTTTGAATTCCAATGAAAATTCACACAGGGAACAAAATTGAGAAAACTAAAATTTTCTTTTTTTATATTAGCAATAATATAATTGTATTATATTATGAATTTTCAAACCCTAGAAGCCTATTAATAAAAATCCAAGTGGGCTTAGTCTGTCTCTTAAACTTAATCCAGTCCAATAATTAATTAATTCGGGCATATTAACAAACAACACAATTAATTAATTATCTAATACTTGTTAGTTAATTAATTGATTAATCTCATTATTCTAGTTCTCATTTTGTGTGTGACCCATTAGGTTCAACGTCATTTGCCTAACGACGTAAATTATTATTTTGATCTAATCAAAATCTATAAATTAAAATACACATTTTTAATTTATCATCAATTTACAAATTCA
This sequence comes from Fraxinus americana, assembly GCA_035079005.1. NCBI lineage: Eukaryota > Viridiplantae > Streptophyta > Magnoliopsida > Lamiales > Oleaceae > Fraxinus > Fraxinus americana. The sequence goes on from CM068714.1 coordinate 10,247,651, forward strand.
CACCCGTCGTCCTAGATTGGCATCTAAATGTATACATGTGATGAGAAATGTCATGTGGTATGACAAAGTCAAACTTGTTCGTTTATTATGAAACTATAATCATTTTATCAATATGATTCTATCAATTACGAGATATGGATATGTGTCGATCTCAATTATCGATCATATATTTCATTCCATTATTAAGTCAATGTAAGTCAAAAAATCATTTTTGAATTATGAATACCCCTTGACTAAGTATTTCGCTATAACCTTAATTGAATGCAATATAGATCACAATCTCTTACTATCTAATAGCAATAAATCATTGATTGATTATTTACAACTTTTATATGATTTTCGTCATACCTGAACGATGTCGTAGTAGCAACCCTTGGTAGAGTAACATCCAACATCACCAAAGTATGACTGTCCTCATATAAAACACTATGATGACCTCAAGTTGAAGGACCAATTTCACTACCGACCATTAGAAATTAACCACTGACATTCAGATAGTTATTCATTTAGAATCACCTTACATGAATAAAGAATCGAATCTATGTGATTCCTCTCATAATGTATTTTGGGACACATATCTTTTGAGAGGTAAATCTCATGTGACATGGTGCAATCCTCTCTTGGATTCTTTCACGTTAAATCTTCTCAAGATTTTATCTATGTACAAAGACTGGGATAAGCCTAGATCTATCTCTATATATCTTAATTCCTAAGTTATAAGTTTCTTCTTCCATATCTTTTATGGAGAAATTATTTGACAATCACAATTTTACCGATTGAATTATAGGGAAGTTGTTTCTCATTGATAATATATTATCTACATATAATATTAAGAATACGATAGCGCTCCAACTTGCTTTCTTGTAAACACATAGTTCATCTTCATTTTTTATAAAATTAAACATTTTGATTGTATCATCAAAGCGAAACTTCCAGCTCCCAGAGGCTTGTTTTAATTCATAAATGGATCGATTAAGCTTGCATACCTTGTTAACTTCTTTAGATTCAAGACCTTCGGGATGTGTCTTGTACACTTCCTCTTACAAGTTCCTGTTAAGGAAAGCAATTTTTACATTCATTTATCATATCTCATAATCATGATATGCAGCTATTGCAAGCAAAACCAGAATGAACTTCAATATGGCCATAGGCGAAAAAGTTTTATCAAAGTCAACATCTTGCCTTTGTTTATAACCTTTTACTACTAGCATTTATGCATGAATATTTCCATCCATGTCGCTTAAGGTTCAAACCTTGTTTAGATACATTGAATTCATTTCGGATTTCATGGCCACTTTCCATCTTTTTAAGTCAACACTTGACTTTGCTTCTGCGTAATTAGTAAGTTCATCATTCTCGATTAGTAATACTTAATTAGTAATCGTGAATTCGTACCTTCTAGAAGGTCGAATGGTCCTACTTGATTTACACTGAGCCAAAGTTTCCTTGGGATTCTCTATGTCTTGATCAAGGTTTTGTCTCTCAGCAAGTGTGGGATCAGACTTAAATTCATCTAATTGGTCAATAGTATTTGTGGATTCATGAACTTCTTACCCTCTCCTAGAATGAATTACTGTCTTTTTTGAATATCTCACAAATATACATTTATCGGATTTAGTCTCAAGCTCATCTGATTCAGTGTGCTTCACATCAGTGTCACAGTTCCAAACTTCATATAATATAAGTTGGACTTTCTGCCTTTCCATAACTCGTATAGAGTTTTGTCACCCAATTTAAATGGGACATGGCTTACACACCTTCATATGTGCTTCACATAAGTGTCACAATTCCAAACTTCATATGAGATAAGTTGGGCTTTCTGCCCTTCCTAACTCGTATGGAGTTTTGTCACCCAATTTAAATGAGACATGACTTACACACCTTGTTCTTGTATTCTTCTTGTGCTTCTGGTTCAATTTCTCTCAAACTTCAGCAATTTCTGAAAGTTTTTTGGAAAGTTCCTTCCTAATTGTGTCTAGGAAGTGAGTGTTTTGAATTATATGAATTTGATATTTTTTCAAACTTGTTGTTGATTGATCTCAAGTATCAAAAGTTTAATATCAATATTTGAATGTATTCTTGGATCGATGTAATGAGAATGTAAAGTAATAAACACCCACCCACCAAAAATGTATTGGACATTGGATATTTATAATAAGAGGTATTTAGGTAATATATGATAGATAGAACTAGGATTTCTCGAAAAACACAATTGCTCGAGCGCCAGCTGAGTGAAAGGCGTGTCGTTCGAGGGACATGCGGGCGACGATGATTCCATTTTTTTTTCGCTCGAGTATCGGCTAGGCGACGGGCTAGTGTAAATCCGGTAATTCTTTCTCCTTATTTCATACTCGAACCCAAAGACTCCTAGTTTATGTATACAACCCTTCAAATAACTCCATGACTTTTACAATTCTTTTATAATAATCATATTCTTTAATAATAATCGTTTTTTCTAAATAATTGTCAATACAACATAAATCCTAACAACATGCTAACGGATAATGGGCAATAGGATGCTTAAAACTTTTATGATCTTTAGTTAAGAGCCGGAAAATGACTCTGACTTGAATTATATTAAACATTCTTGGAGTATATCTCTACCTGTGACTAAAATGCAACAAAGAGAACTTCTCTTTTATCACTTGAATGGTTTCATTTTGGTCGCATAAATACTTTTCGTTCGAGAGAGCAACAATTCTTGTAACATGCACTACTATACCGTATGGAATGGTACAAGAACAATATTATTTTGATTTATTTTCTTTTCAAATAATGTCTGTCTCTAATTCACATTAAAAAAATGCCAAAAGAGTACCGAGTACAGTAATCAAGTAGGTTCAATTCTCCAGTAGAAATCTTCCATCTTCAGTCCATTCACAATTACAATGAAACCAAAGTGGCAGTCCTCACAAGATTTAAGTTAATTCTTCTCCTTTAATATGTCGAGTACTTTACAATAGTTTTATGAGCCAGTTTAAAAGAGTACGATTTCAAAATACATTGCAGATTGTTCAATTCTCTGGCAGGAAATATTTGATTTATTAATCAATTTACAACTAAAATAAAAAGAAATATAACCTAGCCACATTGAAATGAATTTTGCAGGTAGCCTGCGTTACAAAATTGAATGACTTTTTTTGCTGTACCAGTTGCCACTTTTGCAACTTAAGTAGCATATAACATTACCACACTCATTGAACTGTAATTTACCTAAGAACTTAGTAGAGCAGTGAGACTTAAGAAATAATCTTCAGTGCATGGAATTGTGAGGCCTCCCATGGGATGATTATATCCAAACTCTTCTTCAGCCCAATGCAACAATTCTTGAAATAACGGGTGATTCAAGAAAGATATTGGAATGACGAAACGCCTGTGTTCTTCGCCTACATAAACTGCAAAATGGCCTTTAGGAACATCATTGCCACCAGTCGAAATGCTTCCCGTTCTAGGAGAAATTGTTCGTCGAAGTTTTTTAGCATGAGAAATCCCAATTTTTCTAATTCCCATTTTTCACAAGAGTAGAGCAAATAAAACAAGGAGATTCAATAAAAGGATTAAAAAGATTTAAACATTTATATTGACTTGTATTGAAAAGAACTTACTACTGGAGTATATATATAGATAGAGATATACAGTCCAATTCTTGAATTGAAATAAGAATTAGGAAAGTTGGAGACATATCAGGTGAAGTAATTGACAAGGGATCACATGGTTTTGACTAATATGTTGTAAGACATGGTGCCCTACCATTTTTGGGTATCAACAAAGGGAAATGCAACTTGAAAGTAAAATTTACACTACTATTCCTATGTTGTTTAGGACAATCCAAATAACACCTACAGTTTCAAATGCTGTACGTGGTCATATGTTATTGATATAATCAAAAGATGCCTCAATCTTGCTAATAGACAGAACCCATATGCACCTTATTTAGAGTAGCATTGAACTTGGACTAGAGTTTTTTTTAGTGGTATTGGATTTGCCAGTACACCAGCTAATCTTGGTAGGTCCTTGTGTTGATAAAAAAGTGAGAACCATTAATTTTTAGCATTGTTTATTTTGCATATATTTTATTAGTTGATTAGCTTGATGGTCAATTTTTAATTTTTTTAAACTTTAAAGGCCAACACAAATTGAGGGGTATAGTGAGTATTTCGAGTTCATGGGTATCATGTTAGATGTTCCATAAGTGTATTGAGTCATTCTAATTCTTCCTATATGAGGACTTCAGATATCGTTATTTGTGTTCACGACTAATGAATAATTAAAGTTTGTCTGCGAAAAATTCAACACACAAAAAATTAATATTCAGATATGGTTATTTGTTAGTTGTGACACTCAACTAGATCAACTTGTGATATGATAAATCAATTAGACAATTTGTATGGAAAGATGAGAAATGCTGGAATTAGGACTTGGGCATGTTAAAACATATGCCACATCAACAATTTATTGGCCCATGAATTAGTGTTTGTAAGGACCCTGTCAAGGTTTAGTGCAGACCAACGAGGACACTTTGTAGCCATTCTTATTAATTCTTGGATCTTGCTTGGTGTACATAGAGCATAACATAGGGGTTGACATAATACTCACATGGGGGTGGGACCATGTGAGGTGGGATCCACACATGGGTCTCATCCCATGTGAGTATTATGTGTACCATTATGTAGAAACATTGTGTACCAATAGATTTTTCCTTAATTCTTTGATATTTTATTTCATAAAAAGTGATCCACTTGAAGGATCAATTATTTGACCCAAATTATGAGGCAATTGGTCAAAGATTGACAATCTGATTAATTTAATTAGCCTATGTTTGGTTTGAATTAAAATTTCAAGTTAAAGTCAACAATTAATTTTAATCGCATATTTTATAGGACTCACAACTTTTCAATAACACATTTCATCAATTTTTATCAAAATTTACTAAAAAAACTAATTTTAATCTCTACCAAACAAGGGTTTAATCAAGAAATGAAAATCAAAGTAGAAGCATGACGCATTATCAATCAGGATTTTTTTAAAAAAAAATGCTTGTCCAATTATTATTATTACATAATTTTCACTCGAAGCGAAAATAAGTTGGGAAAAAAATAAAGCAATTGTAGGCTCCATTCACGTGCACTTCACGAGGTAGTTTTCTATATACTAGGCAGCAAAACCCCAAGTTAATAATTATTACATTATATATTTATCAACATGACAAATAAATACACATGCCTTCCAATTTCAAAATTAAAGACACCTTGTAAAGTTGGTTTTGAGTAATATATTCCTGACTTCTTATCAACTTAGGGTCTGTTTGACTGCAAGAATGGAATTTGGATAGAAATAAAATGAATTTCAGGAAATATAATTGCCTAGAACTTGTTTTATTGTGAATTATCAATCAATTGCATTTGATTGATATAATTTTTCTTCTGAAAAATATTGAAATTTTGGATTTTTCAGTATTCGTTTGGCTTTACTTTTCATGGAAATTGTCAATTAAAAGGATAGAATTTGTTTCTATTACCAAAAAATAAAAATAAAATTGTCTAGAAAAGCTTTTCCCACCAAATTTTCCATAGAAGTGGTGGGAAAAGCTTTTCCTGAAAAATCAAGAAAATGTGAGCATGTAGATGAAAGATGGAAAACCAATTCTATGAAAAATTTGGGCAATTAAACATGCAAAAATGTGGAAAATGAAATTTAATTTGAGAAATTTACATAATTCCATGTGTTTGAAGTTTGGAATTCAAAAATCAGGGCCCAAGTTTTATTATTCAAAAATCAGGTACTATATATTAAAATCTAACCCTAATTTATCACTCACTCTCCCCTCCCCTCATCTCTTATTCCTCTCACCGCCATCTCTCTCTCCCCTCCCCTCCCCTCCTCTTCACTCTCTCCTATCCCTTTCTCCAAGCTCTCTGTCGTCGGTCCGATTGCAGCTGTCATCGTGCTTCGCCGACGAGACACCATCGTTCCAGATTCGCTACAGGCGACGCACATATGCTATTGATTACACCCCATTTTAGCTGATATACGGCGACGGTACCACGATTTCTGGTGGTGGGTGAGTGTACTGCTGTGTTGCTCGAAGATCTTTAGAGCGACAAGTGGTAACGGAGCCGCGATTTCTGGTGGTGGGTGTGTGCTGTGGTGTTGCTCGAAGATGTTTAGAGCGACAGGTGGTTTTCAGCAATGGCGAAGTGGAGGTGTAGTGGTGGTGTTGTGTCGGGGTGTAGTGGTGGTGGTGGTGGTGGTGGTGATGTTGGTTGTAGTGGTAAATGCGGAGATGTTCCGATTGCAGATGCCACCGCAGCTTCGCCGATGAGAACCACCGTAGTGTTGGTGACGGTGGTGTGGTGTGGGACCACTATTTGGTGTATGTGACCAATTACTTGGTTATGTGACATACTATTTGATGGTATGTGACCAAATATTTGGTAATCTGTGACTAATTACTTAATGTGACCTAAAAATTTAGTAATATGTGATTCAAAAATAATCTGTGACCAACCAATTTAAAAATATGTGACCGACAAATAAATTGTGACTAATTAATTTAATAAATTGTGACATATAATTATGTATTTGTGACCATTAATTGTATAACTGTGACTTTATTATATTTACTAAATAAATATTTTGATTAATAATATATATACCTGAATTTTGAATTTTCAAACTATATACCTGATTTATGAATTGGTATAAACTATACACCTGATTTATGATTTTTTTTTCTCATTTAATTTCCATCTTTCATGGAATTGAAGTGCAATCAAACATGACCTTAGTTCCATTAAAAACATTTTTTGTTACGTTTTGACTTAATGAATAATTCATTTCTAAAGAGTTTTTTTTTTTCAGGTAGATTGAGAGTTAAATTGTATTAAATGGGATTATATAATTTTTCAAAAATTTTTTTTTTTTGCCTCGGAAAGAAGATTCGACATAAATAAGAAGGGACCAACATTTTGGAAACAACCAAGATTTTATTGTGATTCTCTGATCGCGAAAAAGGAGTTATAAGAGGAAAAAATATTCTATTTCTTACTTGAATAGAATTTTACAAGATAATTTACAAACTCGAAAAAAAAAAAAAAAACCTCTCAAACTCTCTCTAATCTATGTTTCTTTCCTCTCTTGGGTGTATTAAAACAAAAGAACTGGACCTCTATTTATAGCCACGAGAGATGAAGGTGATATGAGATTTTAAACCATTTACAATTAATTGGTGGTTGGCTGTTGCAGGAATGGCGGTTGGCTGCTGCAAAAAAATTCTTGCAAATTAACTAGCCAATAGAAAATGGTGGCTGGGAGGTTGACAATTGAGTCAACAAAAATGGCTAGGCTGGACATTACAATTCTCCCCCTCCAGATGCATCTAAAGTGATTGTTATTTGATAATCATCTGCACAATTTTAACTTTTCTCTTGGAACCACCTTCGTCATCATGTCTGCTAGATTCTCACTTGTATGGATCTTTACTAGTCTCAACAGTTGTTGATCCATCACCTCTGGTATCCAATGATAGCGGATGTCAATGTACTTTGTCCGAGAATGATACATTGAGTTCTTACTCAAATCTAGAGCACTTTGGCTATCACAATGTACTTTATAATCTTTCTGCTTGATCCCTAAATCTTGAAGAAATCGCTTTAACCACAACATTTCTTTACCAGCTTCCGTTGCTGCAATATATTATGCTTCTGTTGTGGATAACGCAACACACTTCTGTAGTCTTGACTGCCATAACACAGCTCCTCCTGCAAAAGTGTAGAGAAATCCTGAAGTAGATTTTCTACTATAAAGATCTCCGGCTATATCTGAATCTGTATAACCTTTCAAGATTGGATCAGCTCCCCCGTAGCATAGACATGTCTTTGATGTGCCCTTGAGGTACCTGAGAATCCACTTGACTACCTCCCAATGTTCCTTTCTAGGATTAGAGAGAAAACGACTTACCATGCCCACTGCATGAGCAATATCTGGCCTGGTACATACCATTGCATACATTAGGCTTCCAACTGTTGAAGAATAAGGTACAAATGGCATCTCCTCTATCTCTTTCTTGGATGAGGGGCATGACTTCTTGCTCAACTTGAAGTGATTTTCCAGTGGGATGCTGACAGGTTTGGCATCATGTATGTTGAATCTCTTGATTACTCGTTCAACATATTTTTCTTGAGATATCCATAACCTCTTATTTTTCCTATCTCGAGTTATGTGCATTCCTAAAATTTTTTGAGCTTGGCCTAAGTCCTTCATGTTAAAGGACTTAGAGAGTTCCTTCTTCAACTGACTGATTTTTGTTGCATCTTGTCCAACGATCAACATGTCATCTACATACAATAGAATAGCAACAAAATTGCCATCCGAAAATCGCTGAATATAAACACACTGATCTGCAACTGTTCTTTTATAGCCTTAACTCACCATGAACGAGTCAAACTTTTTGTACCACTGTCTTGGTGCTTGCTTAAGACCATACAAGCTATTCTTTAGCTTGCAAACAAAGTTCTCTTTTCCTGAAAATTCAAAACCTTCTAGCTGCTCCATATAAATTTCTTCACATAAGTCACCATGAAGAAATGTTGTCTTGACATCCATCTATTCAAGGTCTAGATTCAAACTGGCTACTAATCTGAGAATAACTCGAATTGAGGCCATCTTTACAATAGGTGAAAAAATTTCGTCAAAGTTAATTCCCCTTTTCTGTAGAAATCCTTTGACTACCAAACGAGCTTTATGTTTCACCACATTTTCACTCCTGTCTTTCTTGAGCTTAAAGACCCATTTATTCCTCAGTACCTTTTTTCCTTCGGAAGCTCAACCAACTCATATGTTTGATTCTTCTTCAGTGACTCCATCTCATCCTGCATTGCTTGTATCCATTTGTCTTTGTCTCCATGAGATTGTGCTTCCTCGAAGCTCTCTGGCTCTCCTTCATCAGTAGGTAGAATGTACTCAGACTCTGAATATTTCATTGATGGAATCCGTCCTCGTTCAGATCTTCGTACTTGTGGATTATTGGTTTCTGGAAGTGCACCATCATCTAGTTGATGTGATGGTCCAACGACTTCTGGTGTAGAGGGTTGTGACTCCCCCTGATCAATACCATCTTCTTTATTCTGATGTTCTACTTCTGGCATTTCCTCATGCACGTCATCATTATCTATGGTGAATTCTACTGGTGTTGGATCTGGAGCAATTTCTAGGCACTGAATTTAGGATTATGAGACATTGTGAGATTTTCAATGTCTTCTAACGTCTAGTTTTCATGGAACACTATGTCCCTGCTTCTGATGACCTTCTTTGTCTTTGGATCCCATAATATGTACCCAAATTCTTCATCTCCATAGCCTATAAAGATGCATGGAGTAGTTCTTGCATCGAGCTTCTGTCTTAGCTCCTTGGATACATGTGCAAAGGCTAAACAAACGAATACTCTCAGGTGAGAGTATGAAGGATTCTTACCAGACCATACTTTCTATGGAATTTCAAAATTCAACGGTACTGACGGTGACCTGTTGATCAAAGCAAGCAACTCGAACAGCTTCTCCCCAGAATTGCTTTAGCAGCTTAGCCATACTGAGCATGCTTCTGACCTTTTTCATGATTGTACGATTCATTCTTTCTACTACTCCATTATGTTGTGTGGTGCGTGGGACCGTCTTCTCATGTCGAATGTCGTGGCTTCCGCAATAGGCATTGAACTCTCTGGAAGTATACTCGTCTCCATTGTCCGAGTGGAGACACTTCAATTTTTTTCCTATTTCTTGCTCCACCATGGCATGAAACAGTTTGAAGTAATCCAATACTTGGTCCTTTGACTTCAAGAAGTACACCCATACTTTTCGAGAAGCATCATCAATGAATGGCAGAAAGTACTTGTTACCACCTAGTGATTCAACCTCCAACGGACCACAAATATCAGAGTGTACCAAACTGAGCAACTCTGATCGTCTCGTTGAAGAGAAATTGAAGAAACTCTATGTTGCTTACCAAATAGACAGTGATTCCAAGGATCTAGTGCAGCTTCCTTGGAAACAATGATTAGCTCTTTCTTTGTCAAAGTAGATAACCCCTTCTCACTCATGTGACCAAGTATCTGGTACCACAAATTTTGAGAAGCCTCACATTCCACTATGTTGAGGCTGTCTGCACACATTTTCACATGAGTTTTGTATAAAGTGCCACAAATATGTCCTCGAGCGACAACCATAGCATATTTCTTCATTTCCTATGTGCCATTACTAAAGTGATTATCATAGCCCTGTTTGTCAAGGGCTATCTCGGAAAGAAGATTGAGTCGAAGATCTGGTACATGTCGGACATCCTTCAGGGTTACTATGCACCCGGTATTTGTTTATATCTGAACATCACCAATTCCCACGATCTCAAAGGAACTGGTATTTCCCATCTTCACTGCACCAAAGTCGCCAGCTTTGTATGTTGTGAATAAGTCTCTGCATGGAGTGGCGTGGTAAGATATTGTAGTATCTACCACCCACTCAGCATCTTGGCTTGAAACATGAAGACATGTCTCCTTATGAATGGAGCAGATAGCCACCTCTCCAGAAATAGTGACTAGTATCTCTCCTTCCTTATTTTTCGACTGCGAACTGTTCTGGCCTTGCTCTCGTAGCAATTTTCGACAATTATTCTTTAAGTGGCCCTCCATACCACAATTGTAGTACTTAAAAGTAGGCTTTCTTCCATCTGTGGATCTACCTCTACTTTTGCTTCTGCCTCTCCACCTGCCTCGATTGTCTCATTGCTGTCTTCCTCGGTTCTCTGTGACAAAGGCATGTGACTGATCCTTGTCAACGTCCTTTCTCCTAGCTTCTTCTTTAAACAAGGGCATCTTTGACCATAGACATGGTAAGTTTGCCATTTGGGGCTGAGTTGCTAAGAGATACTTCTAGCGTTTCCCAGCTGTCAGGAAGAGAACTCAGAAGTAGAAGAGCTTGCATTTCATCCTCGAGCGGCATCTTTACAGACGATAGTTGGTTCACCAAGCTCTGGAATTCACTAGTGTGTTCAGCAACTGAAGTTCCACTCTTTAACTTCAGATTCACCATACGCCTCATCAATAGGGCTTTGTTTCGAGCAGTCTTGGCCTGGTATATGTCCTCTAGAGTCTTCGAGAGGTCATATGCGTCTGTCTCCTGTGCCACATAGTGAAAGACACTATGATCAATCCATTGTCGGATTTGACTGATAGTTCTATTCAGCTTCTTCCACTCAGTCTCCTTGGTAGGATCGGGGTTCACACCTTTAGCTTCTAGGGGGTCATACAAATCTTTACAACTGAGAAGGTCTTCCATCTGAGGCCTCCACAGTATGTAATTGGTGGCAGTGAGCTTGATCATAGCTCCTGATCACGATTCCTCCATTGACATATTGACTTCAAAATTGGGTTTGAGTTTGGCAAAACAGAGTACACCGTTTGCGTTCGGGACGATAAAATGGTGGACTTGACTCTTTCCTAGTAAAAAAAAACCGAATCCCAGAAAAATTCAAAAAAAATTAGATACTTTGAAAGTTCTAGGACCAATCTGTAAATACCAAAAAAATCTACAGGGGCCAATATGAAAATATTTAAGGCTCTGATACCACTTGTTGTGATTCTCTGATCACGAAAAAGGAGTTATATGAGGAAAAATTATTCTATTTCTTACTTGAATAGAATTTTACAAGAGAATTTACAAACTCAAATAAAAAAAAAAAACCTCTCAAACTCTCTCTAATCTATGTTTCTTTCCTCTCTTGGGTGTATTAAAACAAAAGAACTAGACCTCTATTTATAGCCACGGGAGATGAAGGTGATATGAGATTTTCAACCATTTACAATTAATTGGTAGTTGACTGTTGCAAGAATGGTGGTTGGCTGCAACAGAAAAATTCTTGTAAATTAACTAGCCAATAGAAAATGGTGGCTGGGAGGTTGACAATTGAGTCAACAAAAATGGCTAGGCTGGACATTACAGATTTCACCCCTGAAATGCAAATTAGGGATTCGTTCTAAGTGTTATCTTTGATCTTATCTTTATTTTTTCTCAGTTGTTTTATGTATTTCTCAACCTCTTTGATCTTATCTTGAATTTTTCTCAATTGTGTTATGTGTTTCTTAATCTCTTGTATTCTTATTAATTTTCATTATGAGCTAAAATTTTAAATGTTGGGATGATTGATATAGTTTAACATTTGCCTAATGAATTTTAATGCTTACTTTTTAAATTTTATTACCCATTTCAAGTTGGTCAGTATTTAGCGTCTTTTATTACTTGATCATCAAATGTTTGCTTAGTGAAGTATTTAATTTTAAAGACGTTATTAGATATTTTAAACCTAATAGTAAATACTCTAGGTTTTGTAGGAGACACGGATATACTCTTAATTCATATGTAATCCTTTGAGCTATTCTCATAAAATATTAATGCATTGAGTGCGTTATTAATCGACATATAAATATAGTATGTTAATACTAGTTAGCCGGTATATCTCTTTCTATATAAAAAGTGCCTATCTAACGGAATTTGTTGGTTTAACGGAAAAACTAACGGAATTTCTTGGTTTAACGGAAAAACTAACGGAATTTCTTGTTTTAAACAGGCAGCTGCACCTTCTTTCAGTATTTTTATCATAACTCTGTATTCCGATGTCCGATTGAGGCGATTCAAAATGCGTTGGAAAGTTAACTCATATGGCTACAACTTTGATTCAGACATCATTCTCCAATTCGATCACTTTTTATGCCAAAAATAGGTCTCAATATGAGACTAAAATATCGGAGCATAACTTTTCGGTTGGACATTGATTTGTGATCATCTTTTGACTAAATTTGATTCCATTGACGTCTTCCTTTATCCAATTGACTCCGACCACTCTCAAATCTTCATCGTGAGGTTCGGCACAACTTTTAAGTATTTACATTTTAGCCTCCGAACTTTGGATCCCTTACAATTTAGCATTTTTCTCCAAATTTGTCAACTTTTACTTATTTTCTTCGATCTCACCAACTTACATCACAACATCAAAATTAAACATCTAATTATTTATCAATTACATAAACATTACATCATTAATTATTTAATTAACCAAAAAAATTATATCTTTATTAATAACAAATTAATTCTTAAACAAAACTATTAAATATAAACTAGGCAAACGTGCATTGCACATTGCTTGCACACACACACACACACACACACACAGAGATATATATATATATATATATATATATATATATATATATATATATATATATATATATATATATATATATATACATATCTTCTATATATTAAAAGTGCCAATGACGTGCGCGTCGAAACGAGCACATCGAGCATAGCTTGGTGCCCACGACGTGCGCGCCGAAACGAGCTTTTCGCATTGGGGTTACAGGAGTGATTCTGACAACCGTAGCCAAAGTTATGGCCAAAATACCAAAACGTGTTCAAAATTGACCCCAATTAGGAAATGTGGTCGATTACTTTCTATTCTTACGCCGATCCACCAACTCATGGTACGTTAGCGCCATCAACGAGTTATCTGACAACTCAGCTTCGTCTGACTCGGACCCTCCTGCATCAAGATTGGAAGATTTGGTGCCCAAGTATGGAATATGGCTGCAACTCATGGTTAAAAAGATGGAGGCTTCCATTTCTGATTCTTCTTGACATATATCTTACACGAATCATTTTTCTTCATCGTCCTAATTTCATTCTTTACATTTTGAAAATCGATTGAAGGCTTGTCGAAAATGATTGGTTAGAAATCAAGAATGGCTTATATTTTTCATGAAATTAATATTTTCTGTATCTTAGTTAGCAATCAAGAAATGTTAGTATTTTACATATTTTTCAAGTTCAAGAATCATGATAATATGAAAAATTCATGTTGAAAAAAAAGAGGTTTTTGGATTTCCCGATTGAATTTGAATATAGATTTTACATTTTAAATATTAATTTTTTATTATTTTTCTTCGCGTTTGTGAAACATGACGTATGATCTGTAGTCGGGGAGGCATTATAGTAATTTGGATATGAATTCAGGCCATCTACAATTTATTTATTTAAACAATGTATATTTTTTTCTTAATAGGGATAAAAGAATAGAAAATTACAAGATAATTTGACTCGAGAGATAAACAAGCTTCCTCCTATAATGAGACGGTTTCTTATTCTTTAGTCCTAAATGAATGACTACACTCGACGACTTATTTTCCTGTTTTTTCCATTGTGACAGTTATCAGGTTATGTGCATTTCTTGGATACACGACGTCACTGTCCTTTGCTGTATGGAAATATTATATTGCACTTCTGATACCGGGAGTTCTCAGTCAATTTTAGTTCATTTTCCGTTGTAGAACTCGTGTGATTTGTAGAATTAGCGGAAGTTTCTAGTTCGGCAGACATGCAAATGGGATTGTGGGAACAATTAACAGATCCTTTGTTGCATCAGTTTGAACAAGATTTTCGTTGTTCAAGTTTAGTTTTTGTTTATTGGGTGAATTTGATAGCAATGAACTGAAAAAAAAAAAAAATTCAGATTGATGACACGGAGTGAACAAGTTGCTTATGCTATAGCAATCTACTGACTATGATATGTAAGAAAATGTTGAGGTAGATAAAAATTTGTTGGAGTCTTTACATTTTTGTTATTTTAGGTATCTTCAAACGTGTATCTCAAATTCAGATACAAGGCTGCTTATGCTTAAATTTGTATCTCAAGTTCAGATAAAATATGCCACCTGACACTCTGTCATTAGACAGTTTCAACAAAAAAGTCATTTTTGCAGTCAATAACTTTTTGTCAACACATTAAATTCAAAAGCATCCAACACATTGATGAAATTGAAAATTTCATGCAGATAATAAAATATGTTAATTTCAAATATGTAGTAATGTGTTCGTGTGTATTTATTTTACCAAACCTAATTTTTAAGTTAATTTTTTTTTTTATACTTTAAAACTCCCTTTTTTAAAATGTTAAGTCTTAACACAGTCAAACATGCCCTGTTAAAAATGATGTCCAGTTTTTAACAAATAAATTAGTAATTTTGATTGTTTGTCATACTTTTAATTTTTTAAATTTATGAGATAAAAGTAGTTTAAGCATATTTTTGTTGGTGCATAGAAACTAAAATTTTCATCAACATGGCACACGAATATTTATGAAGTTCAATGATGAGCATAAAATAAATTAGAATTTGGTTACCATCAGTAAAATTTACTCAATTTGTCACCAATTAATTACTCCTTGAATTATTTCATCAAAATGGGAAGATTGGGTTTCAAACTTCTGGTTAAGTTCTTCAGATTGGGCCAACAGGTAAATTTTTCGTACTTAGATACTGCTAGACCATGCAAGATTTTGTTTGAGAATCAGGTGCATTACCCATTGGCAGTTAGTTAAATCAAGAACCGTCCACGTAAACAATTCTGATAATCTTTGATTTTAATGATGTACGTTGGTATCATAAATTGTGGGATAATGTTTCAGAATGTCTACGAGGTTAGTTGATTGCCTGTAAATTTTGGTGGTGTTTGAAAGAAAAAAACCATGTGATCCCTTGTGATTATGTGCTTCTCTGGCCCCTGCAATTGAAGATCTAATATGGACCTAATAATCTATATATACACACACAAGTGACTGAGTAAATGATAAAACACACAACACGAATCTTAGCAAGTTCAAGATTTCTCTAGTTTCTTAAGCACTTTGTACAGCCATGGCCATCCGTATGCCTCGTATTATTCATGATAAGCAATTTATTCAACAGTCTTCAGATATTCCTAGGGGATATTTTGCTGTTTATGTTGGAGGTGAAAGGAAAAGATCTGTTGTTCTGATCTCTTACTTGAACCATCCTTCATTTCAAGACTTGTTAAATCAAACAGAAGAAGAATTCGGGTTTGATCATCAAACTGGGGGCCTTACACTTCTCTGCAAAGAGGATTTCTTTATTGATCTCGCTAGTCAGTTGAACAGGATTTGAAATAGTATTTGTACAAAGTGCAATTTTGTAGAGAAGACTCATTGGAATGTAGTTTCTATTTTTATTTATGGAGAAGCTTTGAAAGAAACTAAAGCTCTCCTGAAAATAGAACTTCCCTTGTACAGAGTTGATAAGTTATTGTTATGTTTTTGAGGAATAAGCATCATTTACCAGAAAATATACATTTTTTTCAGTGGCGAATTGATGATTCCGATAATTTTTTTTTTTTAACTCTTCATACAAGGTTCAATATTATCAGTTATACAATATTAAGCTGTAAAGGGAAGTACCTTGTGCTCAACAGGTTCTTCTGATGGTCTATGGTCCCATTGTTTCTGAGGTTGCCATCCAGCTCTGTTTAAATCTGTTTTCGTCACTTCTAAATTTGTAGCTCAGCAAATCGAAACTAGAATCTTAATCAAGAATTTTTTTAATGACTTTATAAATCAGTTATCAACTGTACAGATTAACTGCATTAATCCATCTCTCATAATCATTCAGACCAATCTTCCCTCATCCAATGTAAGAGGGGGCTGAACCAACAGCTGTTGTTTGTCTTTTTGCTGTTGTAATTTTTGAGCATTGCCTTTGGGAGATAAAGCCACTGTTATGACCTGAATTAATTTCTTTAACTGAATTCTAATTTGTAGAAGTCGAATTTATATTTTAAAAAAAAACACATTTTGATCCGAAGGAGTAAGGACAAATTTTAGGAATCATTTTAGAGAATTCCAACGATTTCTATATCTGCTAACAGTCAACTTTTGGCTGAGTACTTCGATTGTTATGATTTTCTTTTGATGACTAATCCTTAGCCTTGGCAACATGATCCTTTCATACTACCTTGTAGCACATACACAACTAGAATATTGTTGAGTTTCGAACTTCTTACCTGCTTAACTGATTGTGCTTCCAACAATTGTTAAAATCGGGTTTTACTTGGAATGGCATTTTTATTATTAAGAGGCTATGGCTGGATTGTTGACACTTGGCACCTCACTTACCGTTGGATGAGATTCTAGAGATTTCGACTCTTTATCTTCGTGAAGACGCCTCATTTGCTGATTAATTCGATTGGTCTTCGTTCTCTCTCATTCCTAGGGTTTTCTCTTCGTCTGTGTTTGAGAGAATTATCTCATTCTTTAGGGTTTACATTCTGATTCTTGCAAACTGTATATTCTCAGAGTTGTATTTCTAATTAGTAGGAAGTGCTGGGTCTTTGAGTGATAGTTGTGTTGAGTCTTTTATGATTCGAGCAGTGAATGAGCGTTTAGGCAGAACTTGTGTGATCTGGGATATTTTATGCTTTGATAGAAGATTGATATGAAGGGCTGTGAAAAGATAAGTGTCTGTATCCTTTTGTCTTGTGTTCTTGAACAGATCGTGTAACTTTTGTTGCCATATTTTTGGCTTGTTAGTGCAACCGAGCAATATCCATTATTTGGATGCTCAACGGGGGATGTAGGCGTTAGATCCGGTCGCCAAACCTCCGGGGCTTAGGCCGAAATATATCTTGTGTTCATTTTACTTTCTGCAACTTTTACTTTCTGTATTTTGGTTGATTCTTTGTATCTTGTTTAATATTGTGTGTGGCTTGGGCCTTTTCAGTGGTATCAGAGCCTGGAACTAAAAGGACAAGATACCTGGATCTTCGAGGAAAGGTTCGATCTATTGTAGATTAAAATTTTTGGAACTGCTAAAAGCCAGTTAAAGAATTTGAGTTTTTGCTAACTCGCTGGGTGAGATCTTTCTTTTATCTCTGTAAATTTTTAATAAAAATTTTTAGGGTTTCTTGATCATACCCTTGATTTATCAAAACACCGTTGAAACCCTCTTGAGACTAATCTTTGTCCAGTAGCTCCTGCGAGGCTCCTGGAATCTGAGATAAATCAAGTTTGAGTGTGTTTTCTGGAGAATCTTGAAGGAGTGATCTGTGAAACATAGAATTTGATCTCTGTTATGTTCTTTAATTGAGTTTGTTCTGTGTGTTCCTGTGATCTCTCTGATTGATACCTGATATCTTGTATTACTACGTGTGATACTGTGATTTCCTGAGTTGCTGAAATTGTTGCAAACTGTATAAGTGTTCTCTATTATCTTGAATTTTTATCTGTGCATCATACGTATTTTCACATATGGCCACTGCTAAGTTTGATGTTCCACAATTTGATGGTAAATGTGATTTTAATATATGGTGTCAAAAGATGAAAGCTATTTTAATGCAAATGAGAGTAGCTAGAGCACTTGATGATAGTTGGCCTGCAAACTTACTACCTGCTAAGAAAATTGAACTTGAAGAGGTTGCATGGAGTACTATTTTCTTGTACTTATCTGACAATGTAGTAAGAGAAATTGGTGAAACCAAAACTGCTTCTGAACTGTAGACTAAACTTCAATCCAAATATGGGACTAAGACTATCCCTAACAAATGTTTTCTGTTAAAATAACTCTTTTCTTTTAAAATGGATCCCTCTGTTGACTTGGATGAAAATTTGAACAGGTTTCCTAAATTGACCATTGACTTAGCCAACTGTGATGAAAAACTTTCAAAAGATCAGTTGGCTGTAGTTTTGTTAAACTCCATTAGTGACAAATATAGAGACATCATGGTTGCTCTTGAATATGGTAGGGCTGAGATCACTACTGATGATATCATTAGTGCTTTAAAAAATAAGGCCCTAGAGATTAAGTCTAAAAATAGGAGTCATAATGGAGAAAACTTACTTGCTAGGGGTAAAGGGTTTAATAGACCTAACTTTCACTCTAAGTTCTCAATTGAAAACAGAACCAAATGGAATGATAAAAACAAGTCTCAGAATAAGGCAAAAGGTAAGAAATGTTTTCATTGTGATAAGTTGGGTCATTTTATCAAAGATTGTTACAAGAAAAAAAATGAAGCAAAAGATAAAAGCTTCACTGATGGAAATGCTACCTTAGCTTATAAAAAGATTGATTTTGAAGATGGTTTAGTCCTTGTCCATAATGAGAAGAAGTTGAGTGATGAGTGGATCTTGGATTCTGGATGTTCCTTTCATATGTGCCCATATAAAAACTGTTTTCATGATTTTGAAGCCACCTCTGGGGGGCAGGTTATTATGGGAAATAATATGACTTGTAAAGTGAAAGGAATAGGTACTATTAAACTGCTTCTTGAAACTGGAAAGGTTCTCTTCTTAAAAGAAACCAGATATGTACCTGAATTAAAGAGAAACCTAGTGTCTCTAGGAATGTTGGATGACATGGAGTTTAACATAAAATTGGGCCAAGGACATATTGAAATTCTTAGGGAATCTGACTTAATTATTAGTACCCCTAAGAGACATGGTCTTTATTTTTTGAATGCAAAGCCTTTACTTGGTTTAACTGCTGCTGCCACATCTGACAATTTTATTTTGGCCAAACTGTGGCATGAAAGACTTGGCCATATTGGCAAGAAAAGTTTGAAATCTTTACAAAATAAAGGAGTTTTTGGAAAACAAAATCTTGGTGATCTTGGTGCATGTGAACGGGGTATTATTGGAAAGCAAGTTAAGTTACCTTTCTTACCTGGAACTCATAAAATACTTGAATATCTGCATTCTGATCTGTGGGGTCCTGCTTCTGTGTGTACATTATCTGGTTTTAGATATTTTCTTTTGATCATTGATGATTTTTCTAGAAAAATCTGGGTTTTCTTATTAAAATCAAAAGATGAAACCTTTTCTGTTTTCAAGGATTGGAAAATACAAATAGAAAACCAAACTGATCATAAGATAAAAACTCTAAGAACAGATAATGACTTAGAATTTTGCAATTATGAGTTTGATAATTTCTGTAAAGAAAATGGCATTTTGAGACACAAAACAGTAGTTTACACTCCACAGCAAAATGGCATAGCTGAAAGAATGAATATGACTTTATTAAATAAAGTTAGATGCATGCTCTTGAGTTCTGGCTTGCCTAAATTGTTTTGGGGGGAGGCTATAAAAACTGTTGCATATCTTGTGAATAGAACACCTTCTAGTGCTTTAAATTTTGAAGTCCTTGAAACTGTGTGGTCTAAAAATCCTGTTAACTATTCTCAGTTAAAAATATTTGGTTGTGCTGCATATGCCCATCAAAATATTGGAAAGTTAGAACCTAGATCACTTAAATGTGTCTTCTTGGGTTATGGAGAAAATGTTAAGGGTTACAGACTATGGGTTAAAAATGAAAAAGGCTATAGGGTAATTGTAAGAAGAGATGTTATCTTTAATGAATTTATTATGCCATGCTTAGAAGGTAAAGAAAATATTTTGAATGATAATGATATTCAAATTGAGGTAGAGTCTTCTGTTGCTGATAATGTTCCACCTGCACTTGCTGATGATGATCCTGTTCTTGATAATAATAATAATCTGCCTGTTGAAATTGATAATACTTCTGAATCTGAAGAACAATTTGATTTACCTGACCTATCTCTTGATGACTATCAACTTACTAGAGATAGAGAAAGAAGGCAGATTAGACCACCTATTAGATTTGATAATGATGAGTTTGTTTCATTATTTACTTATCAAGATAAATCTGAAAATGAACCTGATTCTTATGATGATGCTATAAACTGTAAAGATTCTGTGTGTTGGAAGGCTGCTATGGTTGATGAGATGAATTCTCTACTTAAAAATAAAATCTGGGAATTGGTTAAAAGACCTAAAGGCCAAAAACTGATTGACTGCAAGTGGATTTTCAAAATAAAAGAAGGTGAATGAGGTAATGATAGTGTAAGATATAAAGCTAGATTAGTAGCAAAAGGTTTTACACAGAAAAAAGGTGTTGACTACACTGAAATATTATCTCATGTTGTTAAATATACCACCATTAGATGTATACTTGCTCTTGTTGTTCAATTTAAATGAGAATTTGATCAATTAGATGTTAAAACTGCTTTTCTCTATGGTGATTTAGATGAAAAGATATATATGAGACAACCTGTTGGTTTTGTTAATGGCAGTCCTAAAAATGTTGTTTGCTTGTTAAAAAAATCTCTCTATGGGCTAAAACAAGCCCCCAGGCAGTGGTATAAAAGGTTTGACACTTTTATTTTGAAACATGATTTTCAAAGAAGCAATTATGATGTTTGTCTGTACTATAAAGGTGATGGAGGTAAGAATTCTCTATACTTGGTGTTATATGTTGATGACATGTTACTTGCTAGCTGCAATAAGACTGAAATTGATGATATCAAATGTATGTTAAAATCTGAATTTGATATGAAGGATCTTGGTCAAGCTAAAAAGATCCTTGGCATCCAAATCTTACGAAATAAAAATAAGGACATGTTATTTTTGCATCAACATGATTATATTGTTAAAATTTTGAAAAGATTTAACATGCTTGAGTGTAAACCTGTAACACTACCTCTTTCTAATCATTTTAAACTGTCATCTGATTTCTGTCCTAAAACTGATGAAGATTATGATAGAATGTCAAAAGTTCCATATGCAAATGTTATTGTTTCAGTTATGTATCTTACGGTTTGCACCAAACCTAACCTAGCACATGGTATTAGCATACTTAGTAGGTTTATGGGTAATCCTGGTGAAGAATACTGGAATGCTTTGAAATGGCTTTTAAGATACCTCAGAGGAACTTTAAATTTAGGACTTGTGTTTAAGTTTGATAAAAGGGGAATTATGTTAAAGGGTTTTACAGATTTTGATTTTGCTGGGGATAGGGACAATAGGAAGTCCACTTCTGCTTATTTCTTTACCTTGTGTGGTACTGCCATAAGCTGGAAATCTCAACTGCAAAAGGTTGTTGCCTTGTCTTCTACTAAGTAGAGTACATAGCTGCTTCAGATGCTGTTAAAGAAGGAATATGGCTTAGTAGACTATTAAATGAACTTGGTTTTGTTGATGAGAATGCAATTCTGTATTCTGATAATCAAAGTGCAATACACTTGAGTAAAAATCCCATGTTCCATGATAGGACTAAGCATATAGACATTAAATATCATTTCATTAGAGATGTCATATCAAAAGGCATTATGAAAATTGGTAAAATTCCTACTCAAGTTAATCCTTCTGATATGGGGACAAAGATAATACCTTTAAATAAGTTTCTTAACTGTTTGAAGTTGTTATCTATTGATGCTATGTAATTTTCACAGGTACTTGGAGCAAATGAAAAATGATCTGTGATGTTGCTCCTGGCTGCACTAACCTAATTGTTGAAAGCAAGGTGGAGATTGTTGAGTTTCGAACCTCTGACCTACTTAACTGACTGTGCTTCCAACAATTGTTAAAATCGCGTTTTACTTGGAATGACACTTTTATTATTAAGAGGCTATGACTGGATTGTTGACACTTGGCACCTCACTTACCGTTGGATGAGATTCTAGAGACTTCAACTCTTTATCTTCGTGAAGACGCCTCATTTGCTGATTAATTCGATTGGTCTTCGTTCTCTCTCATTCCTAGGGTTTTCTCTTCGTCTGTGTTTGAGAGAATCATCTAATTCTTTAGGGTTTACATTCTGATTCTTGTAAACCGTATATTCTCAGAGTTGTATTTCTAATTAGTAGGAAGTGCTGGGTCTTTGAGTGATAGTTGTGTTGAGTCTTTTGTGATTCGAGCAGTGAATGAGCGTTTAGGCAGATCTTGTGTGATCTGGGATATTTTATGCTTTGATAGAAGATTGATATGAAGGGCTGTGAAAAGATAAGTGTTTGTAGCCTTTTGTCTTGTGTTCTTGAACAGATCGTGTAACTGTTGTTGCCATATTTTTGGCTTGTTAGTGCAACCGAGCAATATCCATTATTTGGATGCTCAACAGGGGATGTAGGCGTTAGATCCGGTCGTCGAACCTCCGGGGCTTAGGCCGAAATATATCTTGTGTTCATTTTACTTTCTGCAACTTTTACTTTCTGTATTTTGGTTGATTCTTTGTATCTTGTTTAATATTGTGTGTGGCTTGGGCCTTTTCAAATATCATACTGCTTACAGGTTATATGCAAAGCTACAGGCTGAAAACTGAAATTGACTATAGACATTTCTTACGAAAGTAGTGGTGTTAACGAGAATATGCTGAAAACACATTTTATTTTATAAAGCATAAGCTAAGAACATGATTAATTTTGAATTATTAGATTTATGTGAAGTTTGATATTGCCTCCACACGTTCTTAATTTCTGCATTAGACTTCTGATGCTTATTGCAAAGCTACAAAGCCTGATAACAAAATTCTGAGATGCAGTGATTTTTAATGTTCAAGTCAATGTGTTGTAACTAAACCTAATAAAAAAGGAGTACGCTTTCTCTGTGTCACTTTCTTTATCTATTACTGTTGGCCTGTTTGGTTGGTTATATGATTTTGTAATTTCTAGAGAACCATTTTGGCGTCCCAATGGTAACAGACATACAGAATATAATATAGTATTTGTCTCCATGTCATCTTCGACATAAAAGATTTGGAAACTCAGGTTTGCATCTGGTCATAGACGAGACTTTGCTCAAGTGAAGAAAAAGCCATCTACAAATTTATTTTCAGTCAAACAACCTGCTGTTGGACATGTTGTCAGACATAATAGGGTATTATGTTTTTCAGCATGTACAAAAGTTCAGTCTATTACTTCTAGTTATCGTTGATGATTGGAAGACAGGACCATGTGACACCTGATGTTCTAATATTTCTAATATATTTGAATTTAATGGTGTAAGCTGTAGCATGTGGTTTCAAAAAATGTGGGGAATGATGTTTCTGATAATCTAGTTAGTTAGTTCTTTGCTTATAAACTTTAGGTCGTGGTTGAAAGACAGAACCATGTGATTCCTTGTGCTTGTGTCTTCTCTGGTCCCTATCTCGAATACTCTTCGCCACACAATCTCCCGCTGAAGATTTAAGATAAATCTAACCATCTATATATATGAAACGCAAAACTGAGAAATTGATAACACTGACAACACGGATCCTAGCAAGTTCAAGCTTTCTCTTTTTTCTTTAAGCCCTTTCTAGAGCCATGGCCATCCGTATGCCTCGTATTATTCATGCTAAGCAATTTTTTCGACAGTCTTCAGATGTTCCAAAGGGATATTTTTCTGTTTATGTTGGGGGTGAAAGAAGAAAATTTTGCGTTCCCATCTCTTACCTGAACCACCCTTCATTTCAAGACTTGTTAAATCAAGCTGAAGAAGAATTCGGGTTTGATCATCCAACTGGTGGCCTAACACTTCCCTGCAGAGAGGATGTCTTTATTGATATCACTACTCACTTGAACAGAATCTGAGATAGGATTTGTATGAAGCAAATTTTGTAGAGAAGACTCGTTTAGAATTTATTTTCTATTTTTAGTTAGCAAGAAGATTTGGGAGAAACTAAGCTCTCCTGATCTGAGAACTTTCATTGTACAAAGTCTATATGTTGTCCTTATGAAGCAAAAAGCATCTTTACTAGAAAATATACTTCTTTACCAATTTCAGGAATTTTTTCGCTTTTAGTAGAATATTTGATATTACCATTGCTAATTGCCATATCAGTCTGTATTGGAAGAACCCTTGTTGTCAACAGGTTTTTCTGATGGTCTTTGGCATCGTTTGTGATATCACTTCCAGCTTTGTTTACATCCGCTAATTTTTTTCGTAATCAGTAATCGAATCAAGAATCCTAATTATCCATTCAATAAAGAGAACTGAGTAATAACTTGTGACAATGATGTCAACAGTAGATATTAACTGCGTTAATCTAAACTCTAATATATCGCTTGGACAACCTTTCCTCATCCATTGTAAGGGGATGGGTGGGTTGAACCAACAGCTGGTATTTGGTTTTTACGCTATTGTGATGTTTGACAATTGCCATTGAGAAAAAATGCTACTTTCTAATTTGTAGGAATCAAACTAAAAAAATGTTTTGATCCTTGGAGTAAGGAAGCTTTTCAAGAATCGCTTAAAGAATTTTAAGGGTTATTATATCTGTAAACAGTTAACTTTTAGCAGTCTACTCTCTTAGTTGTAACTCAATTTCTTCCGATGACTAATCCTTAGCTTTGGCAATATGATCCTTTCAAACAACCTTATGGCATATGCAGAATAAGAACTGCTTAATAGGTCTTAGGCAATGCTAAATACTGAAACTGAGATGCGTCAAGGACCTTTCTCATGACATTATGTCAATATTAAAGAGCATATGCAGAAAAGCCATTTTAGTATATTTTTGAGAAGCTCAAGTACATAATTAGGATGATTTCTTCAATTTTTTTGTAGGTATTCAATTGCCTCCAGATGTTCTTCATTCCCAATGGACTTCTGATGCTTTTGCAATGCTGTTCTGCATGATGTAATGATTTTATTGTTCAATTCACTGTATTGTTGCTAGTTCTGATTTAAAAAATGGAGTTTGTTTGCTTTGCAATGCTCTCTCTTTTTACTGTTTGGTTCTTATCTGATTTTGTAAATTCTACAGAAAAATGGGCAGCCATTCTGGTGTCACCAGAGGAACAGAATTATGTCATATTTAGTACTAAAACATTCATTTTCATGCGATCTTTAGTATTAGGCATCTCAAGCATGCATCTGGTTGTGAGAAGATACTTTGCTTGGATCAAGAAAAGATCATCTATAAACTTTATTTTCTGTCGGTCGAATGACCTGTTGTTGAATATTTTGTCAAAAATAGTGAATTATGTTTTAAATCAAGGTATACAAAAGTTCAGCCCATTACTTCTAGTTACTGATGATGATTGCAAGACAGAAGCATGATCGTAATGTGCAATTGTGACCCTCCTGTAATTGGTCCCTGTCTAAATGCCTCTTAACTAAATGTTACACTGTTATGCATTATCCATTGATTGAATCAAAAAATGTCCGTCTAAAATGATTCTAACATCTTAGATTTTAATGATGTAAGTTGTAGCCTGTGGTATCAGAAATTGTGGGGAATGATGTTTCTGAATATCTGTGTAGTTAGCTCACTGCTTATAAATTCAGGTAGCGGTTGAAAGACAGAACCATGTGATCCCTTGTGCTTATGTGCTTCTCGTTCTCGGGCCCTATCCCAATTCTTGTTCACCACAGTATCTGCTGTTGAACATTTAAGTAAATGTACTCATCTACATATATATACGCATGACCAAGCAATCAATAACATCGAACTCAGATTCTAGCAAGTTGAAGCTTCTTCTTGTTTCTTAAGCCCTTCGTAGAGCCATGGCCATCCGAATGCCTCGTATAATTCATGCTAAGCAGTTTCTTCGACAGTCTTCAGATATTCCAAAGGGATCTTTTGCTGTTTATGTCGGGGTTGAAAGAAAAAGATTTGTTGTTCCAATCTCTTACCTGAACCACCCTTCGTTTCAAGACTTATTACATCAAGCTGAACAAGAATTTGGGTTTGATCATCCAACTGGTAGCCTAACACTTCCCTGCAGAGAGGATGTCTTTATTGATATCACCACTCACTTGAACAGAATCTGACACAGGATTTGTATAAAGCACAATTTTGTAGAGAAGACTCAGTTAGAATTTATTTTCAATTTTCAGTTAGGGAGAAGATTTGGGAGAAACTAAACTCTTCAGAATTGATAACATACATTGTACAAACCCAATATGTTATTAAAGAGTAAAGAAGAATCATTTAGGCACCGTTTGGTAACCATTCTTTTTTTCATTCTCATTCTTCTACTAATTTTCAACCACACATTCATCAATAAAATAATATTTTCCATCACATCAATACCTTTTCCTTCATTTTCAACCACAAAAAAGGTGTGATTTGACACAAAGAATACATTTTTTTCTAGAATAATGGTTACCAAACGGTGCCTTAGTTGAAAATTTACATCTTTTCCATACTGATTTCAGCAATTTTTTTTCTCTTTTCGAACAAAGCTGGATATCCTATCAAGCTGTTAATGTGAAGAACCCTTGTCCTCAACAGGTTCTTCTGATGGTCTGTGGTCCCATTGTTTGTGAGGTCACTCTCTAGCTCTGTTTGAAATCTGTTTACCTCTCTTCTAATTTTGTTTCTTATTTAGAAAAATGAAATAAGAATGTCAATTATCTATTTCTATCCAAGAGAATCGAATTACAACACTGGTGTGGTGTCAACTGTACATGTTTAGCTACTTAGTCTAAACTCCCTTAAATCACTCAAACAATCTAACCTCAGCTAGTGTGGGAGGATGCTGAAGCAAAGGACGGTATTATCCTTTTTCTGTTGTAATTTTTGAGAATTGTCTTTGGAGAAAATGCTACTCTTTAGTACCAGAATGTACTTGCAATAACGTCATTGAGCATAAGAGGCATTTTGATCCAATGGAGTAACAACACATTACGTAGTACTTTAAAGAGAATTTTAAAGGATGGGTATATCTGCGAACAGTCAATTTTAGCTGACTACCCTGATAGTTCTGATTTTCTTTTGCTGACTGACCTGGGCATTATGATTATCGGAATCGGAATCTCATACTGCTTAATATTTTTTAGGCAAAGCTATATACTGAAACTCGGTGTATCATAAAAGTTCCATGAGATAACTGTGATGTTGAAGTGAAATAGGCAGAAATGCATTATCATGAAGATAAACAGACCAAACAGATGCAGGGGAATTGTTTGAGGTCTGTTGCCAGAAGTAACGAGAATTATGTAATTTGAAACAGAATCCCACAGTTTGCTCAAAAAATTTGCGACTTTTCAAGACTTTCGAAAAATAAAATTCTTTTCATGTTCTAATTTAAGAGTTTATGAAGTATATGCAAAATTTACTTTCTAAAAGATGGAGCAGTACAAAGACGTCAACCATGACTAGACAATACTCAAGAGCGTGTAAATAGGGAGATATTTTCTTTCTTACTGCTTATCTATACATCACCTTACACAGAGAATCAGGTTTCCCTATTATATGACATCTTATTTCGGGAAAACATATGAATTTCTATGTCTCGAACTTGTACTAGTCTGCATTATCCTTTGATTGAACCAAAACTGGCCAACTAAACTACTAAAATAGCTTTGGTTAATATTTTGAGTTGCAGGTATTAGGAACTGTGGGGAATAATGTTTCTGAATATGCATGCAGCTAGTTCATTGCTTAAAAACTTTGGGTAGTGATTGAAAGACAAAACCATGTGTTCCCTCATGCTAATGTGTTTCTTTAGCCCCTATCCCGATTCCTCTATATCGCACAAGCTGCTATTGAAGATTTAGTATCTGAAACTTTTAATTTTAGTTACAACTGATAGTGTAGCTGCTTTGGCATCCCAACAGGTACAAACTTTGATTAATGTTTAATCACCTTTAGATAGGAAAGATGAGGTGTCTCGAGCATGTTTCTGAGTGTAGGACCAGACATTGCTTAAAAACAAGAAGACTCCATCTATAGTCCTTATTTCTTTCAATCAAATTGTCCTCCGAAGGCCATCTTTCTTAAATGCTGAGGAATTCATTTTTTATTTTTCAAAACAAACAAAGTCTTGGTATGCTTTCCACTATTGTTGATGATTGGAAGACAGATTCATGTGATTTCTCATGTGTTAATGTTCCTGTCTGTCTATCTGGTTCCTATCCAAACCCCCTTCACCACAAACTTTAAAAAGTAAATATTACCAGTGTGTCATTCATCTATATATAGACATAGTTTATCATCCAATCAAACACAAGTCCCTCACAAAATCTCAGCTTTTACTTGTTTCAAACATCTGAGAATTTTTGTGTAACGTCCTCTTATCAAGAAAGAAAACCCTTCCTAACCATGGCCATCCACATGCCTCGACTTATTCATTCCAAGCATTTTCTTCGACGGTCTTCATTGACAGGAAATCAAACAATGTTAGATATTCCAAAAGGTCATTTTACAGTTTATGTTGGACAGGGCGAGAAGAAGAGATTTGTTATTCCATTATCATACTTGAACCAGCCTTTGTTTCAAGATTTATTACGTCAAGCTGAGGAAGAATTTGGATATGATCATCCAATGTCTGGTCTCACAATTCCCTGTTGCAATGAAGTATTCATTGACGTCATTTCTCAATTGAATGTAATATAAGATCCGCTACTACCTTAGTTTAGTAGTACACAATTTTGTAAAGAAGAGTTGTAAATTTTAACCTAGATAGGGTTGATAAAAGCTTCGGGAGGAAACAATGTCTCCTCGTGAAAGAAATTTTTCTTTTACCATATAAAAATGAAATTATGTCATTTTATTTCACATATATATTATCATTTTTCTGAATCAGGAACTTGGTAGGAATCACAGTCCATGGGTTTCTCGGGTTAAATTATTCTGATGGAATATTTATACGTACTATTGCATGTCCAACTCTGAGTTGTTGAAAAGATTAGGAGATCTTGTGGTGATCTATGGCTTTAGTTTTGCCTTTTTTATGAACAGATGGAATTGCGCCCAAAAAAATCAACCAAATAAGTGTTAATGGAAGTGGTAACAATGTTGAGAGAGCTGTTCACCGTGATAATTTATGGACAGATAATTGCAAGAGCACGATATGCAGATAACCATTTTCAAAAGTTGAGTTGCATCAAATTATGAATATAGTGTCATATGGGCTTTTGCAATGTTAGGAATCTGAGAAAGGTCAGTGATCCCCTTGGATCGAGTCTTTAAATAGGATTTTGCAGTTCAGGATTTGCTGAACAAAGTCACTGTAGTATGATCCATGTATTTAACATTTAAGGTCTGTGAGAGGCCAACTTTATGGAACAAATGTGCTGCTTACCTTGTTTGGCATCCACGAGTTTGAAGTAGGCAGATAAAAATCTTTTTTTATCTTAAAACTATATGTGTGCATTTTAAGTACATAAGAAATCATTCTGTATTGTTCTGTTTGATGTCAGCGGGGTTTTTTTGAGCCTATGTTAATGAAAGTAGTAGGAATTATGTAATTTGAACCATGTAAAAAACTTATTTAAAAATTTACGAGTATTTCCAAGTTTCTAGATGATTTCTATTTACAAAATGTATATGATATGCAAAATTTACCTTCAGAAATTTTTGAAGCACTTCAATATCGTCAACCATGAAGCCTAACTAACGTGCAGTTCCTATATCGAGTTCATGTCCGGCATGTGCCGTCTAATTAGATTGAGTGCTCATTTAAAATTTTAATATCACTGATGCCAATTCCATTTACTCCTGCAGTTGTTTAATTTGAGAGAGAAGATTGGATCACTGCTGGTTAAATACTTTAGAGTGGTTAAGCAGGTAAATGTTTTCTTACTATTAATCTACATGTCATTTTATATAGAGAATTAGGTTGTCTGTCTGTCATCTTAATTCAGTGAAACACGTGAATTAAAATGTCTGAACCTTTCTCTTATGCATTATCCATTTATTGAATCGAAGACTGACCATCTAGACTGCTCTAATACATTTGATTTCTAAGTTGTACCCTATAGTGTCAGAAATTGTGGGGAATATTGTTTCTGAATATGTGGGGAGTTAGTTTTTAGCTTATAAATTTTGGGTGGTGAGTTAAAGACAAAACCATGTGAACCCTCACGTCAACGTGCTTCTCTGACCTCCATCCCAATTCCTCTTCATCACACAATATGCTGTCAAAGATTTAATAGCTGCAGTTGTTTCATTTAGGTACAATCAGTAGTGCAACTGCTTTGGCATCCCAAGTGGTACAGAATTTGATTAATATTTGGCGTGCCAACAAAAATAATAACCAAAGGTTTGCTATACTTTGAATTGTTGTTTGATGAATGGAAGACAAATTCATGTGAATTCTCATGTGCTAATGTTTCTGTCTGGTCATCTGGTCCCCATCCAGATGCCTCTTCACCACAAGCTTTAGAAGCAAAGGATTGCCATAGAGAACCATTGATCTATATATAAGTCTATCTGAGTAGGCAACAAAACACAAGTAAGTCACAATCTCAATCTTTTACTTGTTCCAAGCGTTCAAGAATTTCCTCTTAACTTCCTCTTATCAAGACGAGAAACCCTGCCAGAACCATGGCCATCCGTATGCCTCATATTATTCATTCCAAGAATTTTCTTCGTCGTTCTTCATCCAGGGGAAATCAATCAGCTTTGAATATTCCAAAAGGTCATTTTGCAGTATATGTAGGGGAGGATGAAAAGAAGAGATTCATCGTTCCAATATCATACTTGAACCAACCTTCTTTTCAAGACTTGCTAAGTCAAGCTGAGGAAGAATTTGGGTTTGATCATCCAATGGGTGGCCTCACAATCCCCTGTAGCAAGGACGTATTCATTGATGTTACCTCTCAATTTGGTGTAATATGAAATCAGCTACAAGCTTAGTTAGGTAGAACACAATTTTGTAAAGAAGAGTTGTACATTTTAACCTAGCTGTAGTTGAGAAAAGCTTGGGAGCAAAATAATGTCTCCATATGACAGAAAGCTTGCCTTTTTATCATATAAAAAATAGGCAATTTTCTGAATCAGGAAATTTCGTACTTGGTTGGGATTATAGTCCATGCTTTCCGATGGTAAAATTATATAATTTAAGACAATGCTTAATAATGCAGAAATTATATTTAAAAATTTAGTAAAATCAAGTAATGAATTTTGAGTCCTGTGGGCTTTTGCAATGTCAGGAATCTAAGAAAGGTTACTGACCTTGTTTCTTGATATTTTTGAAATAGGTCAAATAGGTCAGGAATCTAAATATAGATGTCTGCATTTCTAATTACAGAAGATATCCTCCTGTCTGACTTCAGCGGGGTTCTTGGGAGGTCTATGTAGCGACCGAAATTTTTGAACTCTTTCAGGAAAATTTTACTTTAAAAGTTGAAGGAATTTAGTTAACTTGTCACGTCGCGTCGCTACGACACCTCTAATATTTTGAGTTAATTATTTGGTCACGATAGTAAAGTTGCGTGCACTTGTTTTTAAATTTGATACACTTGTTATAGTGTACCATTTACCCCAAATTTAATTTCATTATCTCAGTTTATTTTTATTTTTATTTTTCTCACCAATGCATTTCCATTTATTTTTTTTTTTACCATCCTCGAAGTTCAATAACTACCCACTTAACATATTAACCACCATTTTCATTTTTAACTACCAATATATATAAATATATACACACGCATTTGGTTTTGGATTGGCACGTTCCTATTAGGATAACATTTTGAAAATTCATAACCACCCCACCACTTTATCCTTTGGATATTGTTTGTCAACTGTCTGGAGACCGGATATTAACTTGCACAAACTGGAGCCATCATTTATACACACAACATTCAACTCACCTTTGCAAATTGGCAATTTTGGCTTTTGTGACAAGGAATAATTCTTCTCATTCTATTTTTACTTCTCATACACACGTGCACAACCATTTCCATATATACACTTGAAGAAGAGCAAAGACAAGCTTGCTGATTTTTGGTGACAGTGCTAATTGAAAATTTCATCTACGACTCAACTCTAGCAATTTTTCTAAAGATCTTAAGGTAGTATCATCTCCCGTACACAAGTTGATTTTGCTTTTGAGAAATTTATATGCTAGCATGTACGTAACCGTAATTGCTCTATGAATTATGTTGTGATTGAAGGTAATCACTATGACTATGAATATTTGTGATTGAAGGTAATCACTATGTAAATTATTTTGTGATTGAAGGTAATCACTAGAAGAAAAGTATGTCGATTGATCACCGATTTACTATGAAGTACGGCTTTTGCATGTTATGTAAATGTTTGTATATAATTCTCGTTAGCATGTGTACATACTACTGAGTGTTTCTTCGAAATGCTCACCCTAATTAAACATTTCAGATTGACGAGCTTGGCGGGAGGCGTGATGGCGGATGGCAGTGATTATTACTATATGTAAATTATGTAAATTATGTTTTAACTTGTTTATTTCATGAATTTAAGTGGACCAATGACTTTAGTGTCTTGTTTAAATGTTAACTTTGTAAAAGCAATTAAATTAGTTTCTGCTTTGGAATTTCAGATTCTGCCTTCAATTTGAAAATGGTATAACTTAGGCTACGGTACATGATTTTGAGGGAAATCAGTTTGGTATGAAATATCTACGAGTCTTCTAACAGTGGCCTTTGGAATTTCTTCGAAATATTATCTAGAGAAAAAGTTATGCCCGTTTTAGTGAGCTGCGTCGGAACAGTTTCGGGTTTCTGTCCACCTCCGTTTGAAAAATATTTTCGTGCTTTAAATGTTATCATCGAGACCCAAAATTTTTATATATGGTTCCCACATGAATGAAAATATCTCTATTAAAATTTCATAAGTTTTCGGCGACGTTTGCTAGGTCAAACAATTTTTTTTCTTTCCGCTGCTACGTTAGAACAGTTTCGAGTTTCTGTCCAACTCCGTTGAAAAATATTTTCGTGCTTTAAACGTTATCATCGAGACCCAAAATTTTTATATGTGGTTCCTACATGAATGAAAATGTCTCTATTAAAATTTCATAAGTTTTCGGCGACGTTTGCCAGGTCAAATAATTTTTTATCTTTTCGCTGCTACGCTAGGGTCACTGCTGAGATTCTTCCAAATGTTTTACAAAATTCAAATTTTACCATAATTGACTAAGTCTATATAAGAAATTATCTCTCATCATATTTTATTATATATTTCAAACTTCAAATTTCCCGTATTTGAAATATATTTTGGTTTGAAGTAAAGAGCTAAATTTAAGAAGATTTTTAACGCTTCGAGTTCCTAGAATTTGGGGCATTACAGTCTATGTTTCCAAAAGTAATGGGAATATGGAATGTAAAACATGATCCTAGAATTTCATCAAATCGTTTGCAACTTCCTAAAAAATTCAAAAAATAGAAATCCTTTTTCATAGCACTTCAAACTCGCGAACCATGAATGGTCTATAGCATGCAGTTCATATTGCAAGCAAATGTTTGGCACATTCCAAATTACTTTTCTTGTCTACGGACAACTTAAGAGTTCTGATTATTTGGATTGTAATATACATTTGAACCTCTAATACGGACTACTCTAATTCCATTTACTCTTGTAGTTACTTAGTGAGAGGGAGAAATTGTATTACTGGTGGTCATACTCATAGGTAAATATTTTCTTACTTAACATTGAATAAACATCATTTTTGTATAGAGAATCAGGTCTGCATGACTGTCACCTTATATCCAAGAAACAAATGAATTAAGACGTCTCAGCCTTGCATTGTTATGCACATTTCATTTATGTCGTAAATGAAAAACGAAAGAAGAGAATGTACATAAAAAGAAGGCAGAATCAATGAAATCTTGCTTGGTCTTCACTGAACTTGATTATCCATTGATCAAATCCAGGACTGACCGTCTAAACAAATCTTGTATCTTTGATTTTAATGATGTAAGTTGGTATCAGAAAGTGTGGGACTAATGTCTTTGATTATTTATGCAGTCAATTCATTGCTTATAAATTTGGGTGGTGATTGAAAGACAAATCCATGTGATCCCTTGTGCTTATGTTCTTCTCTGGCCCCTATAAAAATTCCTTCACCACACAATCTGCTATAGAAGATCTAAGATGTATAGATAGATGCAATTGGTAGTTCAGCTGCTTTGGCATCGCTACATGTACGCGTTTTGATTTAGTGTTCGTTTGAATTTTATCGACTTTTCAATTGATTAAACTTAATTTTAACAACACATTTCGTAGGATCCACAATTTTTATCAACTTTTCAATTACTCAATTCATCTTTATCAGAATTTGCTAAAACTTTTATCAAAAGCTTTTGTCAAACACCTTAGATTGTTTTGTGTAAGGAAAAAAAAAATATATATATATATTCCTCTATATTTGGCCTTATTTTGATTGGAAAGGTTAGTTCTATCAGGCATCCTTTTGAGTGTTGGACCAGGCTTTTATCGTTCAAATTGTCCTCTGTAGGCCCTCTTATCTTAATGGTGAGGAATTTGTTTTTCAACATTAACAGAGTTGTCCTATACTTTCAAATACAGTTGATGATTGGAAAACAGATCCATGTGATTTATCATGTGCTGATGTTTCTGGCTGGTGAACTGGTCCTTACTTATCCAAATGCCTTTTCACCACAAACTAAAGAAGTGGAGGATTTCCACAGCATGCCACTCGTCTATATATAAACATATCTTAGCAGCCAACCAGACACCAGCCTTTGTTTAAAGATTTGTTAAATCGGGTTGAGGAAGAATTTGGGTTTGATCATTCAATGGGTGCCCTCACAATGCCCTGTAGCATGGATGTATTCATTTATGTTACTTCTCAATTGAGTGTAATATGAAATCAGCCGCTATTTTAGTTTGGTAGCAAACAATTTTGTAAAGCAGAGTTGTACATTTTAGCCTAGCTAGAGTTGACTAACGCTTGGGGAGGAAACTAATGTCACCCCCATGAAAGAAAGTTTTTAAATGAAGCTATAATGTTCTATTGCACATTCTTATATAGACAAGTTTCTGAAAATAAAATAAAATAATAAAAATTGGTACTTGGTTGAGATTCTACCTTGCATTCCAATTTTTCTGTTAAACTGGAATATTTGCTACTTGCTACATCATTTTTTCAACTGACAGTTGTTGAAGAAAATGCTTGACGATTTAGGAGATTAATTATATATGATCCATGCATTCAAAACTTAGCGAGGTTTGCCTAAGCATCTTCTTCAAATTGCTCAATCCCAAATGACCTTTACTCCTTAATTGTTTTTATATATCATTTTTCTCAATATGGGTTCCATTCTTCAGCTTTCCACGCCCTCACTTTTGCACTTGAAAAGTGTCTGGATAACACCTCATATTGTCCCTTAACATCATTATCTTGTGTCAAAGATGTTGGTGCCAGCAAAATGAAAAATGCCCGTGTGGAGAAATCAGGTTGATTGTTGTTGGGAATTAATATCACAATACAGACTCCAATAGCATGATAACAGACACTAAGTGCATAGGCTAACAGAGTTTTAGCAAGTTCATAAAATCAGAATCACCAGAGTTCAATACCCAATCTTACAACCTCAATATTCAGCCCCTGTTTGGTACTAATTAAAATTTTCATTTTCATTCTTCTACTCATTTTCAATCACACGTTTTTCAATAAAATAATATTTTTCATCACATCAATAACTTTTCCTTCTTTTCCAACCACACATTCTCCATCAATCTACTATTTCAGAATACATTCTTCCAAAATAATGTGACTCAAACACACCCTCATTATGCAATCCAGACTACAAAATATAACCATAGCATAATGTATCAACAGAAGTCAACAGAATATGCATAAACGGTGGAACCGAAAAAAAGAGCTCAGAACTAAGCTGGACATTAAAATGGACAGAAAACAGAAGCTTAAAAACGGGACAGAAACTCCCCTTTCAACAGTGCAGTCTTTTCCCTTCCTTTTGGTCTAGCCCGTGTGCACCCCTTCCTCTTCAATGGCTGAAGCGATTAGGCTCAGGAGTAGCCCATCCCACGCTTGCAACCCGCCATCCAGAAAGAGAGAGAACTCCAGAGAACACTTGGTGAAGAATCGGTTTGGTCATCAATCGAAGAAGATCTCCCAAACGGCCTCAGATTCGACCAGACAACTTAGAGAAGGATGCCTATATTCTAGCCACTATTTCAGGCCTAGAAACCACACGGTATCACCCTCTAACTCACCGGATTCAACCCACACATAACCCCCAAAAAGAAGAAGACTGAGAACCAAAGTCGAGAGTCGAAAAAGAGAAGAAGAGAAGAGTCGTATGGTAGAAGCCTCGGTTTTATTCAAAACATCGTCCAAATAAAATATCTAACCCAGGAATAAAACCCAGCCATAGATCAAGATCGAGGGCCACAAATAATCCTCAACAAACACACGATCCGGGTCCTCTTCATGTCACCAATAAGTGAGTGCCACCTAGGTAACAATAAGAGTGGGTAAAGAAATCGGCCCAACAAAGTTCAGAGAACCACAAAAGGTCCAATAAGCCCACATTCTTCACCTTGGTTCTCATAACTCACTCTCTCGATTGCGAGATTGCACATGGAATGATTGTTCATCATCATCGGCCACTACCTGCAAGAAAAATTAACCAGTATTAATATGTAGCAAAGATAAGCATAATTTAAATTTTCCTACAGGTAGAATTTTAGTTCCCACATAAGAGGGATTCCTATCGTTGTGAATCTTAACAAGTTCGACTTCACCTTGAGAAAGCTTCTCACGTATAAAATGATACTTCACCTCAATATGTTTAGATCTCTTATGATAAATAGGGTTCTTACTAAGTGACAACGCACTTTGACTATCAGTAAACATAATAGGTGTATCATGCATAAAGTTCAATTCTTTTAAGATTCCCTTTAACTAAATACATTCCTTAATTGCCTCGGTTATGGCAACATATTCTGCTTCAGTACTCGACAGAGTCACTAAAGGTTGCAGCTGAGATTTCCATGTTATGCAGTTATCACCTAGGGTAAAGAAGTAAGCTGTAGTAGATTTCCTACTGTCTCTATCACCAGCAAAGTCCGAATCAACATACCCTTTAAGAGTCAACTTCTCAGATCTTTTCTCATACACTAAGCCTAGATTTAAAGTCCCAACTAGATACCTCAATAGCCATTTCATACCCGCCCAATGCGGCTTACCAGGGTTGGACATAAATCTACTTAGAAGACTGATGGAAAATGCAAGATCAGGTCTAGTAGTAATCATAGAAAACATGACGAACCCATGGCATTAGCATACGGAATATTTTCCATCTCTTTCAATTCAGACTCGAATTTAGGCGAATGATCATGTGAAAAATTCATATGAGTAGCAAGAGGCACATTAACAATTTTACTGTCTTTCATTCCAAATTTTGTTACAACTTTGTTCAAGTAAGCTTCTTGTGAAATTGTTAACTTATTCTTAGCCCTATCCCTTGTTATCACCATCCCTAGAATCTTTCTAGCATTCCCTAAATCCTTTATGTCAAATTCCGATTTTAAAAGATCTTTCAGTTCTTCAATTTGAGACTTGCTAGGTCCAGCTAAAAGCATATCATCGACATAAAGCAACAAGTAGACTTCACAACCGCTCTTTATGTCTTAAAACAAGCAAGCATCAAATTCACTTCTTTTAAACCCTATCTTTAGTACATAGGTATCAAACCTCTTGTACCATTGTCTTGGGCTCTGTTTCAGCCCGTACAAAGATTTCTCTAACCTGCACACATAATCAGACTTGCCTCTAGCCACAAATCCTTGTGTTAGCTTATGAAGAAATCATCTTCTAATTCCCCGTGTAAAAATGCAGTTTTTACATCGATTTGTTCAAGTTCCCAATTGAATTGAACAACAAGAGCCAACATCAATCTGATTGTCTTGTACTTAACTACGGGTGAAAATATCTCATTATAGTCCACACCCTCTCTTTAAGTATAACCCTTAGCCACTAATACTCGCCTTATACCTCATAGGATTATTAGGGCTCAAACCTTCTTTTAACTTGTAGATCCACTTACATGTAATTAATTTCTGATCTTTGGGTTTCTTAACAAGTTTTCAGGTTTTGTTATCACTCAAAGATTTCATTTCTTCCTGCATGGCTTTAATCCAGTTTTGAGAATAATTTCCATTAATAGCTTCTTCATAATTGTCAGGTTCTATCTGTTCAAGGGCTTCACCTGAAACTAATGCAAACTCAGTCAAGCTTAGGGATTCATTCCTAGGGTTCGGCCTAATCTGCCTTCTCGCCCTATCCCTAGTGAGTTGATAATCTTGATTTGGTGGCTGATCATTAAAATGTTCAACTTCAACTGGTTCAATGTTATCTTGAAGTTCAGTCACCTCTTCAGGTTCAGGTTCAGGTTCAGTTTCAAGTTCTTAATGTGTAGGATCATTACCGTCATTCCCAGGTGTAGGTGAATCAAGCTTTAGTAAGCTTCACCTCAGTCTGAACACTCCTCTCAGTTTCAGATTTGTTAGCTTCATTAGTTTTCTGTTTTAGACATGGCATTTCAGATTCATTAAAAACTACATTCCTGCTGTTAATAATCTTAATGCCTTGAACCCCTAAGACCCACAACTTCACACCATCAGGATACCCTAACATCACACACTTGACAGCCCTAGGCTCAAGTTTCCATTCAAATTGATGTGCGTATACAGCACATCCAAACACCCTCAGGTGACTCAGATTTGGAGGTTCCCCCGTCCACAACTCCTGTGGGGTCTTAAACCCAATACTGCTGGACGGTGACCTATTAATCAGATAAGCTGCAGTACTTGCAGCTTCAGCCCAAAAACCTTTGGCAAGGCCAGAGCTAATCAACATACACCTAACTTTGTTCATTATGGTCATGTTCATTCTCTCAGCGACCCCATTCTGTTTAGGTGTGTACTTAACGATTTTGTGTCTTGTTATCCCTTTCTGCTTACAAAAATTGTCAAATTTGAAATTACAAAATTCAAGCACATTATCAGTTCTAAATATTTTAAGTTTCTTGTCTAACTGATTCTCAATAGACTTAATCCAAATTCTGAATTTCCCAAAAGTTTCTGATTTAGCCTTTAAAGGATAAATCCAAACTTTTCTTAAGTAATCACCCACCAAGGATAAGAAGTACTTACTTCCACCAAATGTGAAATGTTTCTCAGGATCCCATAGATCAGCATGAATATAGTCCAATGGACTGCTGGTCCTATGAGAGCTAGCTTCAAAGCTAACCTTATGTGATTTACCCAAAACACAAGTTTCACAGAAATCCATGGTTTCAATATCATCTTTTCCAAGCAACTCCAACCACATTTTGAGAATTGTTGTCTCCCATGTAAACCTTCCTAGGCTCAACCTCTTTATAGTTATAGAATCAAGACCTTTCAGGGCACATGTGAAAGGTGCACCTCGTGTCTAGGATCCAATTGTTATCAAATTCCCCTTCAGACACATTCAGGACATGTAGACTATCAAATTCAGAAACAACGGTAGCATTGTTTTGATCAGTGTTATTCAAGTCTTTCTGTTTCTTTTTCCAGTCAAAGCAGTCTTTCTTAAAATGTTCTAACTTTCCACAGTTATAACATTTCTTACCACTTTTGTCTTTAGATTTTGATCGCATTTTAGACTTTCCCCTTCCCTTTTTATTATGGAAGTTAAATTCTTTCTTTTCAGTTCTCCTCCTAACAAATAGGCTTTCTTCTCTTACATTAGTTATGTTATCTCTTTTCAGTTCCAGTTCCCTCAATTTTAACGCATCTACCACTATAGCCTGCGTAAGGGTATCCCTACCATATTTTATGGCGTTTCTAATTTCTTTATAAGATTCAGATAATGAATTTAACAATATGACAGCTAAATTCTCATCATCAAACTTCTTATCATTATGAGCCAAACTCTTAACGATATGCTATAATCGCTCAAATTCCCCTCTACATCCTTCCCCGGGTCCATCTTAAAACTAAACAACTTTTCTAATAGATAGATCTTGTTAGGCAAAGTCTTAGTCAAGAATAAGGCATCTAAGGCATTCCATAACGTCTTAGCATCTTTAACATGATCAACTTGTCTAACAATGTTATCAGATAAATGCAAGATTATGGAACTATATGTAATTTCATTCATTTCTTCAATTTCATCATGTTTAGCTTTTAATTCGTCAGAAAAAGTCAAAAGATCATCGAGAGCTTTAGCAACTCTCTGTTGGACCAAAATGGCCCTCATTTTCTGCTTCCAATTTGAGTAGTCCCCCTTTCCATCGAATTGCGATAATTCGACCCTCGAACCCATTCCAGATTCTGTAAAATGGTGGCCCGTACTCGTGGACACAACAAAAAAGGTTTTGAAAAAATCTTTTCTAGATGATCAACACACAATATGAATGCAGAGTTAAAACCAATGTTCAGAAATGAAACACAACAACGAATCAATTCGATCACTTAAACTTCAGTGTGATGTGTGTGCCGGTGTGATTCAAACTTAGGCAATGCACAGGTATACAATGCAAGTAAATATGCTTTTCAGATTACAAATTAATCAGAAGAATTTAGTAACCAATCAATCGTACATAAAATGGTAAAAGTACCAAACTTAACCTATCGGAGAGTTTGGAATAATCTTACCAAACCACTGTTGAAAAACAGTAAGTATACCACTAGTTCCTCAGCCAATCAAAGTTTCCAAAATCACCCAATCCAGCCACCAACATACACACAGAAAATAACTAATAATCAGTATCGAATTAGAAACCCTAAAATGCCAAAAACAATGAACCCTGATCAAAAGATCAAATGAAGGATGCAGTCAAACCCTGGATCGAAAAATCTAGCTCTGATACCAGATATTAGGAATTAATATCACAATGCAGACTCCAATAGCATGATAACAGACACCAAGTGCATAGGCTAACAGAGTTTTAGCAAGTTCATAAAATCAGAATCAACAGAGTTCAATATGCAATCTAGACTACAAAATATAACCATAGCATAATGTATCAACAGAAGTCAACAGAATATGCATAAACGGTGGAACCGAAAAACAGAGCTCAGAACTAAGCTGGACATTAAAATGGACAGAAAACAGAAGCTTAAAAAGGGGACAGAAACTCCCCTTTCAACAGTGCAGTCTTTTCCCTTCCTTTTGGTCGAGCCCGTGTGCACCCCTTCCTCTTCAATGGATGAAGCGATTAGGCTCAGGAGTAGCCCATCCCACGCTTGCAACCCGCCATCCAGAAAGAGAGAGAACTCCAGAGAACACTTGGTGAAGAATCGGTTTGGTCATCGATCGAAGAAGATCTCCCAAACGACCTCAGATTCGACTAGACAACTTAGAGAAGGATGCCTATATTCTAGCCACTATTTCAGGCCTAGAAACCACACGGTATCGCCCTCTAACTCACCGGATTCAACCCACACATAACCCCCAAAAAGAAGAAGACTGAGAACCAAAGTCGAGAGTCGAAAAAGAGAAGAAGAGAAGAGTTGTATGGTAGAAGCCTCGGTTTTATTCAAAACATGGTCCAAATAAAATATCTAACCCAAAAATAAAATCTAGCCATAGATCAAAATCGAGGGCCACAAATAATCCTCAACAAACACACGATCCGGGTCCTCTTCATATCACTAATAAGTGAGTGCGACCTAGGTAACAATAAGAGTGGGTAAAGAAATTGGCCCAACAAAGTTCGGAGAACCACAAAAGGCCCAATAAGCCCACAATTGTCTAATGTTTTTGCCGCTATCACTATCAGTTTTGTTGAATTTTTAACAAAGTTTTCTTCAATGAAGGGATGGTGTTTGATGAAGTTCCTGTGAAGAACGTTGTTTTGTGAATGCTCATTTGTCAGGTTATGCAAGGTCTAATATGTGCAGAATGGACGACGAACTATTTTAATTTTTTATGTACAAAGAAAATGTGTTTAGCAATCTTATGATCAACCAAACTGTCCACAGCATTCGTGGCAGAGGGAAAATCTTTCACACCCTGCCTCCTTAGTTCCATCTGTTCCCACGATTGGTGACTTGACATGAAATTGAAGAAAATGTCCTCCTCGGGGGTCATAAAGCTTCTCCACGTTGAAATTATTAAAAGTAAATTTCAAGTGGTTATTGATTCCTGGGAAGAACTCCATGGGAAATTAAATGATTGAAAACCATTCTTAATAATACCAATGTATTCAGAAGCTGAGCTAAATGAAATTATCAATATTATTGCATCTCACGTGGACTTTGACAATCACAGGAAGCTGAGAAAGGTGAGTAAATCCCCATGATTGAATCTTTGCAATACAAAGTTCTATATTAGCCCCGTAGCATGATCCATGCATTCAACATTTAGCCACCAATTTTGTAGAATAGATGTGCTGCTGACCTTTTTCTCAGTGGGTATATATTTTTTTACTGCCAGTTTATACGTCAACGTATATAGAGAATCAGGTATGGCGGTCTATATGTTACCTTATTTCAGAGAAACATATTAATTAGGGTGTCTCAACCTTGCACTGATATACGTTATCCATTAATTGAATCAAGATCTGAGCATCTAAACAACTCTAATATATTTGACAATAATCTAAGTTGTAGCCTATGTTATCAGATATGTGGGGAATAATGTTTTTGAGTATCTATATAATTAGTTCTTTTCTTATAAATATTAGGTGGTGATTAAAAGACAAAATCACGTGA
Source organism: Fraxinus americana (assembly GCA_035079005.1). NCBI lineage: Eukaryota > Viridiplantae > Streptophyta > Magnoliopsida > Lamiales > Oleaceae > Fraxinus > Fraxinus americana. The sequence continues at coordinate 10,290,708 of CM068714.1, forward strand.
TCCCTTGTGCTGATGTGCTTCTCTTGCCCCTATCCCAATTTCTCTTCACCACACAATCTGTTGTTATAGATTAAATATCTGCAGTTATTTATTTTAGGTGCAACAGGTAGTAAAGCGGCTTTGGCATCCAACAGGTACAATTTTTGATTAATGTGATCTCCATTTGAACAGAAATAAAAGGTATATATTTCTCTATTTGTGACCGTATTTAGATTGGAAAGATTACGTAACCCTAGCATGCTTCTGAGTGTAGGCCAGTCCTTGCTTCAATGAAAAATGACTCCATCTGTAGTCCTCATTTATTTCATTCAAGTTGTCCTCTGTAGGCCATCTTATCTTAAGTGCTGAGGAATTTGATTTTTCAACATAAACAAACTTTTGTTGTATCAATTTGTTGAGGATTAAAAAACAGATCCATGTGATTTGTCATATGCTAATGTTTCTGTCTGGTAACCTGGTCCCCATCCAAATGCCTTTCACACAAACTTAAGAAGTGAAGGATTGCCACAGATGGCCATTCATCTATATATATATATTCATATCTTAATGTCCAACCAAACATAAGTCCTTCACAACAATCTTAGCTTTTACTTTTTACACAACCTAGAATCTCCACTAAACTTCCTTGATCAAGAAAGAAAAATCCTACCCGAACCATGGCCATCCGCATGCTTCGTATTATTCATTCTAAGAATTTTCTTCGACGATCTTCATCAATGGGAAACCGAACAACATTAGACATTCCAAAAGGTCATATTGTAGTATATGTTGGGGAATGTGAAAAGAAAAGATTCATCGTTCCAATATCATACTTGAATCAGCCTTTGTTTCAAGATTTGTTAAATCAAGCTGAGGAAGAATTTGGGTTTGATCATCCAATGAGTGGTCTCACAATCCCCTGTAGCAAGGATGTATTTATTGATGTCACCTCTCAATTGTGTGATATGAAATCAGCTACTAGCTTAGTTTGGTAGATCCAATTTTGTAAAGCAGAGTTGTACATATTAACCTAGCTAGAGTTGATAAAAGCTTGGGGAGGAAAACAATGTATCCCTGCGAAAAAAAGCTTTTCTCTTTACCATCTATATTTAGCATTATAAAATAGTCAATTTTCTGAATCAGGAAATTTTGTACTTGGTATTATAATTCCAATTCTCGGATTAAATTATTTTGTTGGAATATTATCATAGTTGCTACTGCATTTCCAATTGAGAGTTGTTGAAGAGAATCCTTGATGATTTAAGATTTTGTGGTGATATGAGGTTTTTAGGTCCACCTTCTGGGAAAATGGAATTCCAAAATAAGACAAATAAGTTTGCTTGAAAATGGGAAAATTTTGAGGTGGATTATTGATTCTTAGGAAGAAATCCATGGTGCAAATAGATAATTGAAGACCAAATTTAATAATGCATAGAACAGAATCATCAGTTGACAGTTGAATTTTAAATCAAACTGCGTGTAATATGGGCTTTTGCAATGTCAGGAATTGATAAAGCTCAAAAACCCATGATATTCGTCTCTACGTCACCTTATTTCAGAGAAACACATGAACTAAGATGTCTCAACCCTCAACTGTTATGCAGTATCCATTGATTTAATCAAGAACTAACTGCACATTACTAATATCTTTAAATTTAATGCAGTGAGTTAATTGCTTGTACATTGGTATCAAACACTGTGGGGACTAATGTTTCAGAATATCTATGCAGTGAGTTTATTGCTTGTATGTTGGTATAAAAGTTTGTGGGGACTTACGTTTCAGAATTTCTATGCTGTGATTTCATTGCTTATATATTTAGGTGGTGATTGAAAGACAAAACCATGTGATTCCTTGTGCTTCTATGGCCCTATCCCTACTCCCCTTCACCATACAATCTTCTATTCGTAGATGACCTTATATGAAAGGAAATGTTAGGGTCTCTAGCATGCTTAAGAGTGTAGGAACTTACTTCTATCAGTACATTTTAAAAGTATTTTTTGGGTAGTAGCTTAGCTACTAAACATATTTGCGATTAAAGAAAAAAATAAAAATACGGTGACCCCATCTGTAGTCCTTATTTTTTTCATTCAAACTGAACTCTGCAGGTCATATTATCTTGAATACTAAGGAAATTGATTTTCAACAAAAACATGGTTCTGCTACATTTTCAATTATCTTTGATGATTGGAAGACAGATCCATGTGATATTGCATGTGTTAATGTTTCTGTCTGGTATCTGGTCCCTATCCAATTGCCTCATCATCAAAAAATTTAGAAGTGAAGAATTGCCTATATATAGACATATCTTAGCACCAAACCAAACCCAAGTCCTTCACAAGAATCTCAAATTTTACTTCTTTCAGACGTCCAAAAATCTTTATTTGACTTCCTCTTATTGAGAAAGAAAAGCCCTGCCAGAAGCAGAGAACCATGGCCATCCGTATGCCACGTATTATTCATTCCAAGAATTTTCTTCGACGGTCTTCATCAAAGGGAAACCAAACAGCGTTAGATATTCCAAAAGGCCATGTTGCATTATATGTTGGGGATGGTGAAAAGAAGAGATTCATAGTTCCACTACCATATTTAAACCAGCCTTTGTTTCAAGATTTGTTAAGTCTAGCCGAGGAAGAATTTGGTTTTGATCATCCAATGGGTGGCCTCACAATCCCCTCTAGCGTGGATGTATTCATTGATATCATGTCTCAATTAAATGTAATATGAAATCTGCTGCTACCTTAGTTAGATAGAGAAAATTTTATAAAGCAGAGTTGTGCATTTTAGCCTAGCTAGAGTTGATAAAAGCTTGGGGAGGAAACTAATGTCTCCCCATGAAAAAAATAATTTCTTTTTACCCTATAAAAATGAAGCTGTGTCATACTTTTTCACATTCTCGTACTCTCAAGTTTCTGAATTAAAAACTTGGTACTTGGTTGGGATTATAATCCTTGCATTCCAATTTTAAGTTACACCGGAATATTTGCAACTCGCTATAGCATTTTTCAACGGAGAGTTGTTGAAGAGAATGCTTTATGATTTATGATGTCAATTTTATGGTCCTTAATTCTTCAATTCAATTATATCTCATTTCTCAATATGGGCTTCATTCTTCAGCTCTTCACATGCTTTATTTCTTACACTTATATAGTGTTTGTATATAAAACACTTTATGTTATCTTTTAAAGTCATTATGTTGTGTCAAAGATGGTTGTGTCAGTAAAATGATGACTGCCCGTGTGGAGTAATCAGGTTGATTATCTAGTGTGTTTTCCATTAGTGGTTTGGTGGATTTTTAAATGAAGTTGCTTTCTATGAATGATACAAGGATGGTGTTTCATGAAGTTCCTGTAAAGAATATTGTTGTGTAAATGATCTTTTGTCGGGATTATGCTAAGTCTAAATTTGCAGGACAATGGACTATGTTATTTCTGTCGAAAAAACAATATCATTCTTCATGTATAAAGAAAATCTGATTCTACCAAAAAAAAGGCAAAACAATTGGGGTTGATTCAATCAGGGCTTTTTTCGTACTACCAGGCTTATACCTCATTTTGCTCAATATGGGCTCCGTACATCGGCTTTCCACATGCTCTCTTTCTTGCCCTTTGGTAGGTTTGTCTATATAACACCTTATGATATCCTTTAATATCATTATCTTGGGTCAAAGAAGTTAGTTTCATTGAAAGGATGATGTATAACACCATATGTTATCCTTTAACAAAATTCCATGATCAGTGCATTCAACACTTAGCAACCAATTTTATAGAACAAATGTCCTGCTGATTTTTTCTCAGTGGGTAGATATTTCTTACTTCCTTTCAATTCATATATCAGCTTATATAGAGAATTAGGTAAGCCTGTCTATATGTTACCTTATTCCAGAGAAACACATGAATTAAGGTGTCTCACCCTTGCACTGATAAGCATTATCCATTGATCGAATCAAGAACTGAGCATCTAAACAACTCTAATGTCGTTTGACTTACTAATCTAAGTTGTAGGGAAATTATGGGGAGTAATGTTTTTGGATACGTATGCAGTTAGTTCTTTGCTTATAAATATTAGGCAGTGATTGAAAGACAAAACCATGTGATCCCTTTTGCTGATGTGCTTCTCTTGCCCCAATCCCAATTTCTCTTAACCACACAATCTGTTGTTCAAGAATTAATATCTACAGTTGTTTATTTTAGGTGCAACAGGTAGTAAAGCTGCTTTGGCATCCCGACAGGTACAAATTTTTATTCATGTTTATGTCTACATTTGTGAACAGAAATATATTTCTCTATATCACAATATGTGACCTTATTTTGATAGGAAAAATTAGGTGCTCCAAGCATGCTTCTCTGAGTGTAGGCCAGTCTTTGCTTCAATGAAAAATGACCTCCATCTGTAGTCTTTCATTTAATTCAATTTTTCCTCTGTAGGCCATCTTATCTTAAATGCTGAGAAATTTGATTTTTCAACATAAACAAATTTTTGTTGTATCAATTTAATTGAAAAACAAATCCATGTGATTTCTCATATGCTAATGTTTCTGTCTAGTGACCTGGTCCCGTTAAAATTGCCTCTTCACCACAAACTTAAGAAGTGAAGGATTGCCAAAGAGAGCCCTTCATCTATATATATTCCTATCTTAGCATCCAACCCAACATAAGTCCTTCACAACAATCTCAACTTTCAGTTGTTACACACAACCTAGAATCTCCACTAAACTTCCTCGATCGAGTAAGAAAAATCCTGCCTGAACCATGGGCATCCGCATGCTTCGTAATATTTATTCCAAGAATTTTCTTAGACAGTCTTCATCAATGGGAAACCATACAACAATAGATATTCCAAAAGGTCATGTTGCAGTATATGCTGGGGAGGGTGAAAAGAAGAGATTCATCGTTCCAATATCGTACTTAAACCATTCTTTGTTTCAAGATTTGTTAAGTCAAGCCGAGGAAGAATTTGGGTTTGATCATCCGATGGGTAGCCTGACAATCCCCTGTAGCATGGATGTATTCATTAATGTCACTTTTCAATTAAGTGTAATATGAAATCTGCCACTAGCTTAGTTTGGTAGAGAATAATTTTGTAAAGCAAAGTGGTACGTATTAACCTAGCTAGAATTGATAGAAGCTTGAGGTGGAAAATTATGTCACCCCATGAGGCAGTTTTACTGTATACCATAGAAAATGAAGTTGTAAACATTTTATTTCACATTCTAACATATTCAATTTTCTGAATCAGGAAATTTGGTACTTTTTTGGTAGTATAATCCATGTGTTCCGATTCTAATATTAAATTATTATGTTGGAATACTATCTACTTGGTAAATTTCCCACTGAGAGTTGTTGAAGAGATTCCTTGATGATATAGGAGATTTTGTGGTGATATTGAATCTACCTTCTGTACAGGGGAAATGGAGTGTGATTGAAAATAGTAATGATACTGTGAGTCTGTGATTGGAGTTCACCCTGTATAAATTATTGACAGAAAATTTTGAGGTGGATTATTTATTTTTCAAATAGCCCCATAGTATGGTCCTTGTATTCTATATTTAGCGAGGTGAAAGGCAGACCAATTTTAAGCAATGAATGTGCTGCTGACCTGTTTCTCGTCCATTTGTTCGAAATAGGAAAATCCAATTCTTGATTTGATTTGAAGTATGGATGGATACAATTTTAAATTACACAAGATATCCCTTTCTATAAACTTTCAGAGGGATTTTTTTGTGGCCTCTGTTGCCAGACTGGGAATTATGTAATTTGAAACTTTGAAGTTTCCTCAAATTTTCAGAAACTCTTCAAATGATTAAAGGTATAGAAAATGATAAAAAACTAAAAGTAAAAAACTGATTTTCGTTCACTTATACTTAATCATATATGTTACAGAGTACATATAGCCCTAAAAAATCAGCAATCTGATTTTATCTCTAAACAGAAGATCCTACCTTACAATATGATATGTACAGATATAGATAATAAAATCAAATTTTGTACAGAAAACTTTTGGTTGGGGTTAAAAAGTGATGTGGCACCTTTTGACTGTCAAAGGATATTAGAGTTGCCTTTAGCTGGACATTAATTTTCCATTGATTTTGCAGCATGTTAATATTCCTTAATTGTACAGCTCTGTAGCTTCATTGTAAAGTTGTATTCTTTCCATACTTAGGTAATAGGCAGCTGTAGATATCTCTGTATATGGTAAGTAACCATAAACGATGCCGACCAGGGATCGGCGGATGTTGCTTATAGGACTCAATCTAGAGCTAGAAATCAATTGTATTTTGATCTATATAATGGAACGGTCTGAACCAAGACACACAGATTTCACGAATATCTCTTTGTCTAACATTGACTCAACTCAAAAGAAATTATGAAAAGCTGAGGGAGTGGTGAGGTCAAAATCTGGACTACGTTCAAACTCAAAGGGAGGTATGGAAAGGTAAAGTATATTAATCAGAGAGAATTTGATTCTCCAACCCCCTTGTATAGGGGAAGAAATTACAATTACTGACCGCCTTAGTCATTTATAGCTAAAGTAGCCGACCTCGATCTGTGTTTCACTTGTCACGTCAATGGTTGTTGATTATGGATTAGGATGCGGCAGTGATGTAATGATTACCTAGGTCGTTGGTTTGCTGCATACTCTACCTTTCTTCCTTCCCATTGGTTGTTTTGGACAGTTGTGTGACAAGTTTTCCATTGAATGATTGCTTTTCAATTAGAGTTAAGTATCCTTCTTAAGCATTCAATTAGCCAAACATTTGCAGAGGTCATCTTGGGTATAGTGGCCGAATTAATCCCTCCAAGTGCCAAGTGGACACGTTGCATGTGACTTTTCAAGTGGATCATGTTCAAATGGGGAATTTAATCTGACGTCAGAGGTCGAAGGTCAACACTTTTTAAAGAAAAGAAATGTAGAAAAGTTGTTTTCAAGTTTCTAAATGGCATCAATTTTTTTAAAAAATGTATATGGTATGCAAAAATTACCTTATAGAAGGATATCACAGGTTCATGTCTGGCTTATGCCATGTCACTTAATGTCTTGTCTAGAACAACCGATGAGTTCCGATTATTTTGAATTTATATGCATTTAAACTTCTTATATCACTAATTTCATTTACTTGGTCCTAAAGAAGATTGCATTTCTTCTGGGTAAATAGGTTAGTGTCAACTGTTACACTTTCTTAGTGCTAATATCTACATCACCTCATATAGCGAATCAGGTATGCATGTCTATATGTCACTTCCATAGTAACAACCTCAACAGTTATGCAGACTCCATTGATTTAATACAAAACTGTCTAATTGTCTAAACAATTCTAATATCTTTCATTTTAATGCAGTGAGTGTATTGTGTGTATGTTGGTAGAAAAATTCATGGGACTTATGTTTCAGATTATGTCTATACTGAGTTCATTGCATATATATTTAGGTGGCAATTGAAAGACATGCCCATGTGATCCCTTGTGCTTATGTGCTTCTCTGGCCCCCGTCCGTTTTCCCCTTCTCCACACAATCTGTTATTGATAGGCGACTTTATATGATAGGATAGATTAGGGTCTTAAGCATGCTTATGAGTGTAGGACCAACTTTACTTCTATCAGTGAATTCTAAATGTATTGTTTAGCAAATATATATTTGCTGTACATTTGCTGGTAAAGAAAAAAAAGAGAGAGAGACCCCACCTATTGTCCTTATTTCTTTCATTCAAACTGAACTAGGTCGTAGTGTCTTGAAGTAATAAGGAAATTGATTTTCAACATAAACACTACAATTTCAATTATCCTTGATGATTGGAAGACAGATCCATGTGATCTTGGTAGCTGGTCCCTACCCAATTACCTCAATCACAAAATTTAGAAGTGAAGGATTGACGCAGAGTGCAATTAATCTATATATAGACATATCTCAGCACCCAACCAAACCCCAAGTCCTTCACAGCAATATCAGCGTTTACGTCTTTCAAACGTCCAAAAAACTTCATTGACTTCCTCTTATTGAGAAAGAAAAGCCCTGCCAGAAGCCCAAAACCATGGCCATCCACATGCTTCGTAATATTCATTCCAAGAAATTTTTTAGAACGTTGTCATTGACAGGAATACAGAAAATGTTAGATATTCCAAAAGGTTATCTTGCAGTTTATGTTGGCAAGACTGAAAAAAAAAAGAGATTTGTCGTTCCAGTATCATACTTGAACCAACCTTTGTTTCAAGAATTGTTAAGTCAAGTGGAGGAAGAATTTGGGTTTGATCATCCAATGAGTGGCCTCACAAACTCCTGTAGCATGGATGTATTCATTGATGTCACATCTCAATTAAGTGTAATATAAAATCTTCAGCTAGATTAGCTTGGTAGTCGTAGAGGACAATTTTGTAAAGCTGAGTTGTAAATTTTATCCTAGCTAAAGTTGATAAATCCTTGGGGAGGAAACTAATTTCTCCCCATGAAAGAAAGATTCTCTCTTTACCATATAAAATTGAAAGCTATAGCATTTTTTTTTTTTCACATTCTTGTATAGTCAAATTTCCGAATCAAAAATTTGGTACTTTTTATGGATTCTAATCCTTGTTCTCTAATTTTTAAGTTACACCAGAATATTTTCTATTTGCAACTGCATTTTCAACTGAGAGCTGTTGAGGAGAATGCTTGATGGTTTAGGAGATCAATTTTAAGATCCATGCATTCAACACTTAGTGAGGTTTGTGGGAGATCAATCCCCGAAAATCCTAAGCAACTTCTTCAAATTCCTCCATCCTAAAACACCTTTACTGTTTAATTTCAATTATATCTCATTTTTTAACAAGGGATCTGCTCTTCAGCATTCCACAGCCTCTCTTTCTTACAATTCCATAATTTTTGCATAGATAACACCTTGTGTTGTTCTTTAACATTATTATCTTGAGTCAAAGACTTTGCTATCAGTAAAATAATAAAGGCCCTTGCGGAGAAATCAGGTGGATTGTCTAATGTGTTTGCCAGTAGCGGTTTGGTGGATTTTTAAACGAAGTTTTTTATTTATGAATTATGCATGGATGGTGTTTGATGAAGTTCCCACGAAGAACATTGTTGTGTTAATGCTCTTTTGTCATTTTATGATAATTGATAAGTCTGAAATGTGAAGAATGGACTGTTGGGAAATAAGTAGGAAATCTGGAACAATAAATAACTCCAAGGCACGAAAATCGTTATCTTTTAAGAGATGTTTCTCCCCTTTCCAACAAAGTCACGACCGGGGTATGATAGAAAATCTCTCTCAGGATACAATGGAGGCGTTTAATTCAAATTGTGACTATTTGATCAAACCAAAAAACACTCTATAGAGAAACTGATGATGCCAAGAGAAAGATAGAAGAATAGAAATTTTTAAAAGTGTCTCGCAAATGAGAATTCGCCCAGAATATATAGGAATGGAGGCAACCTTTTGAATAGGTGTGTCCCTTGAAATGAATGGACGCATCAGTTGGAAGAAACATACCTATTCAAAAACTTCTGAAAATAAAATTCTCTTTCGGGGGCGTTGCCCCGAGCCCCACGGGGCGCCGCCCCTCGACCCCGCGACCTGACCGGGCAGGTCGATCCCCGTTGCGTAGCGGCAAACACTAGTCGGAGCGGCAAAACATTCGCAAAACAAAAGATAATACATGCAAAATGATGAAAAATATCTAACATATCCCCCCTATTTTTCAAAATTTTAGTTTAGAGAAAATGAAGCGGCTGCATCACAAAATTGATTGCCTACGTACCCTTAACGGGATCAAGCCACCGTAGTTCATGCAAACACACACAAAAGGCATCATCGCAGGAAATTGTACATAAAGGAAAGTAGCTTTTGACTTTGAACTTTCACTTAGTGAAAACAACTCAAAGTTTTGTCAAGGTGCTATGGTGAACGAATCTTGAACCAAGGACCCTATTATGACTAGCCGGAGTCATTACACATACTATTCCGATAAAGAGTGTCTCTTTTATACCAACGCATTAATGGCCTTGCGTATATCCCGAATTTCATAAGTGCTTTAGAGACGGTCTAAATCTCATAGAAAGCGGCCTGACTTTCTCACTCACATAGCTAAGTTCTTTATAAAGTAATTCTGCGAGTTACTTTCTCTCTCAATAGAACTTATTAAGGAATTAAATCCAGCCTCTACCATGCAGAATACATACACTAGAGATTTTATGAATGGGTTTTAACTACTACTCTAGTGTCTTGTCTAAGTTAGACTTTAACTTGTTTGTACCCTTTGAACTTTGTTTATATTTCAAAACATAAGTAGGGTTCCCATTAAAGCTAACTGAAGTTACGTAGACCTCAATCCCATTCCTTTCGATGTTTTCGCAATCATCTCTCTAGTCAGTCCTTTTGTCAAAGGATCTGCTAGGTTATTCTTCGACTCTACATATTCAACGGTGATTACTCCTTGCTTAAGTAATCCTCGAAGAGACTGATGTCGAAGACTAAGATGTCGTTGCTTACCATTGTAAGTCTTGTTCGCTACCGAATACAAAGTAGCTTTACTATCACAATAGATCATCACAGCTGGAGATGGTTTCTCCCACAATGGGATATCTATTGGTAAATTTCTTAGCCATTCAGCTTCTTTACTTGCATTAGCCAAAGCAATGAATTCTGCCAACATAGTCGAATCTGAGACACATGTTTGTTTCTTAGAACACCAGGAAACAGTTGCACCTCCTAAAGTAAAAATCCAGCCTGTTGTGGATTTAGAATTCGATTCTATATTGTTCCAACTTGCATCGCTATATCCTTTAAGTACAGAAGGAAACCCTTGATAATGTAATCCATAATCAATAGTTCCTTTCAAGTATCTTAGAACTCTTGAAACCGCATTCCAATGTTCTTTACCTGGATTACTAGTGAATCGACACAATATGCCAACTACATATGCAATATCTGGTCTTGTGCAATGCATAGCATACATAAGACTTCCAATTACACTTGCGTATTGTAGTTGGTCATAAGATCTACCAGTATTTTTCATTAACTTAATACTCGGATCTATTGGAGTTGATGCGGGTTTTTGATCCATATGACCATATCTTTTAAGGATATTTTCAACATAATGAGATTGATTCAGCGATATGCATCCATCTTTTCTTATTATTTTAATCCCTAAGATCACATTTGCTTCGCCTAAATCCTTCATGTCGAAGTTAGATTCTAGTAATTGTTTGGTCTCCTTAATACTTTCTAAGTTAGGACCAAAAATAAGCATGTCATCTACATACAAGCAAATAAGAATACATGCACCTTTTCTATATGTAGAATAGATACATTTGTCTGCTTCATTAATCTTGAAACCGTTAGATAACATTACTTTATTAAACTTTTCATGCCATTGCATAGGGGCTTGTTTTAAACCATAAAGAGACTTGACTAGTTTACAAACCTTCTTTTCTTGTCCAGGTAAAACAAAACCCTCAGGTTGCTCCATATATACTTCTTCCTCTAAGTCACCATTTAGAAAAGCCGTTTTTACATCCATTTGATGGACAACTAAATTGTGAGTTGAAGCAAGAGATAGCAATACGCGGATGGATGATATCCTTGCTACGGGAGCATAAGTATCAAAATAATCTATGCCATGACGTTGTTTAAAACCTTTAGCTACTAATCGAGCTTTATATTTATTTATAAAGCCATCTGCATTTAATTTCCTCTTGAAAATCCATTTACAACCTATTGGTTTAGAGCCACGAGGTAAATCAACCAATTTCCATGTTTGATTTGACATAATGGATCTCATTTCATCATTGATTGCTTCTTTCCAAAGTATAGCATCTCGAGAGGAAATAGCTTCTGAGTATGTGACAGGATCACTATCATCATTAAGCATTAGCTTAGTCTGATGTGTAATTTTATTTACATCACCTTCTAGCAAATAAGTCACAAATTCAGGTCCGAAAGATTTTTCTTTTCTTTGTCTCTTACTCCTTCTAGGTTCTATTTCCGATTGTGGTTCAACAGAAGTTTCATCAAGAGATTCTTCATGAACTCTCTTAGAAGAACTAGAAGTAATATTATTTTCAGTTTGCATAGATGAAGACTTGAATATATGTTCAAAAAATTCAGCATCAATTGATTCGATAACATCATAGGATTCTAACTTCAGAAACCTATAAGCAGTACTGTTTCTTGAATAACCTATAAATACACATTTATAAGTTTTATTTCCTAATTTAGTAATCTCTGGATTTGGTTTTCTCACATATGCGAGACATCCCCACACCTTGAGACGACTAATATTAGGTTTCCGGTTGAACCACAACTCATATGGAGTTTTGTTAATCTTCTTCATAGGAATCCTATTTAGAGTATAACATGCACTTAAGAGTGCTTCACCCCACCATTGGTCGGGCAAACCAGAACTAATCAGCATGCAATTCACCATTTCAACTAAAGTCCTGTTTTTCCTTTCTGCTACTCCGTTTGATTCTGGCGAATATGGTGGAGTAAACTCGTGAACTATACCATTAGTTTCACAGAATTTTGCTAATTCTGCTACTTGGTATTCACCTCCTCTATCAGAACGTAGGACTTTAATTTTTCGGTTTAATTGATTTTCCACTACTGCTTTATAAATAAGAAATTTGCTTAAAACTTCATCTTTACTTTTTAGTAAGTATACATAAGCATATTTCGAAAAATCATCTATAAAGGTCACAAAGTACTTGTTCCCTCCGCGTGAAACTTTACTATGCAAATCAGCCACATCTGAATGTATAAGACCAAGTAATTCAGATATTCGCATAACAGATTTATGAGGTTTACATGTTATTTTACCTTGAACACATATATCACATTTTTTAACATCATCAAACTTACATTTAGGAATAATTCCTAGATTATGCATGTTCCTAATAGATTTATAATTTAAGTGGCCTAATCTAGCATGCCATAAAGGTAAAGAATTAACAGTATAAGCAAAGTTATCTTTTATTAGATTCATTTTGAACATACCATTACATGAGTAACCTTTTCCGACAAATACATTATTCTTAGATACTATAAGGCTATCAGACTCAATTACAATCTTAAAACTCGCCTTGTTAAGGCGATCCCCGTAAATCGGGTTCTTGGACATTTCGGGCACATGGAGAACTTCGCCAAAGTCGATTCTTTCCGAGGTGAATTTCAGTTCAATCGATCCAATTCCAACAACTTTGGCACGAACATTGTTACCCATTCTTACCTGTCCCATATCGATGCATTCTTTGTAAGTCTTGAACTGAGATCTATCATTACTTACATGAATTGTAGCCCCGGTATCCAGCCACCACCCTACTTCAACTCCGACTGAGTTGGCTTCTTCCACCACAAAGAACAAGGTTTGGATCATAATTTCCATCGATCACATTTACTTGATCCTTCTTTGTCTTCTCATTCTTTGCCTTCTCGTCTTTTATTCGATGTCGGCATTCACGAGCGATATGACCAGGTTTCTTGCGGTAGAAACAATCCCCTTAAATTTTTTCTTAGAGGTTTCGCATAATCTCCCTTAGAATTGGAGTGTTTACGCTTCTTGTTACCCTTATGATTTCCTTGAACCACGTTCGCCTTTTACGCCACTTGATCATTATTATCTCGTTTACGAGAGTCTTCCTCAATACGCGGATGACGCATGAGGGATTCCAGGGTATGCTTGGTTTCATCATGTTTGAGTTTCTTTTATAGCCATTCCATGAACTTGGTAATTTTGCAATAATGGCTCCAACTTGAAATGGTTCAGGCAAGACAATTTCAGCATTCTTAAGATTACTAACAATAATTTGTAATTCATGTACTTGGGTAAGAACAGACTTACTATCCGTCATCTTGAAATCAAAGTAATTACCGATCAAGAATTTCTGGTTGCTTGCCTCTTCAATACGGTACTTGTTGTCCAATGCCAACCACAATTCTTTTGCTGTTCCGATAGTCCTGTGTATGTGTAAATAGTATCCGATAGTGCATTCGAATATGGCCTCTGCCTGAGAAAATCATCATCCTTTCGTTTCTGTCGTTGATCCTGTAATTCCTTCTTGCGTTCATCTGAATCATCTTCTGTTTCTTCTGGAATAGGCGCAAGATCATCACTCAGAATGTAGGACAGTTTGATTGCTGTCAAGAAGAATAAAACCTTCTCCTGCCAACGCGTGAAATTCTGTCCATCAAACCGATCAAGACGTATCAAATCCTGATTCATGACTTTAATTGAAGGTGCCACAGATTCATTTACTGCCAGATCTTGAAACGATGCCATCTCTTAAAACTGTTGGGAAATAAGTAGGAAATCTGGAACAATAAATAACTCCAAGGCACGAAAATCGTTATCTTTTAAGAGATGTTTCTCCCCTTTCCAACAAAGTCACGACCGGGGTATGATAGAAAATCTCTCTCAGGATACAATGGAGGCGTTTAATTCAAATTGTGACTATTTGATCAAACCAAAAAACACTCTATAGAGAAACTGATGATGCCAAGAGAAAGATAGAAGAATAGAAATTTTTAAAAGTGTCTCGCAAATGAGAATTCGCCCAGAATATATAGGAATGGAGGCAACCTTTTGAATAGGTGTGTCCCTTGAAATGAATGGACGCATCAGTTGGAAGAAACATACCTATTCAAAAACTTCTGAAAATAAAATTCTCTTTCGGGGGCGTTGCCCCCGAGCCCCCACGGGGGGGCGCTGCCCCCTCGACCCCGCGACCTGACCGGGCAGGTCGATCCCCGTTGCGTAGCGGCAAACACTAGTCGGAGCGGCAAAACATTCGCAAAACAAAAGATAATACATGCAAAATGATGAAAAATATCTAACATGGACAATGAACTGTCTTATTCATGTCGAGAAAAAATTGACTATTTACGTCTGTGTACAATGACAATGCCATAATAAGTGTGTTTGGAAATGCTAATAATGCTGTGACAGATGTGCACCAGTCATCTTGTTTATATTATTGAAAGTAAATTTCAGGTGGGTTAATGATTCCCGGGAAGAACTCCTTGGTGAAGTTAAATAGTTGAAGAAGATTCTTAATAATGCAGAGAATTGTATTCAAAAGCTGAATTAAATGAAATTGTTAATATTGTCGTGTTTCATGTGGGCTTAGCAGTGTCAGGAATCCGAGAAAGGCACGTAAGCCCCATGATTGAATCTTTATATAGGATTTTGCTGCTCGCTATTTGCAGAATGAAGTTCTATAATGGCCCCGTAGCATGATCCATGCATTCAACACTTGGCAACCATTTTTATAGAACAAATGTACTGCTGTAGCAACCATTTTTATAGAACAAATGTACTGCTGAACTGGTTCTCTGAGGGTAGATATTTTCTTGCTGCGAGAAACACGTGAACTAAGGTGTATCATCCTTTCACTGATATGCATTATCCATTGGTCGAATCAAGAACTGACCATCCTAAAAGATTTTATATGTTTAGCTTAATAATCTCAATTGTAGCGTATAATGTCAGAAATTGTGGGGAATAATGTTCTTGAATACCTATGCAGTTAGTTCTTTGCTTATAAATATTAGTTGGTGTTTGAAAGACAAAACCATGTGATCCCTTGTGCTGATGTGCTTCTCTTGCCCCTGTCCCAATTCCCACACAATCTGTTGTTGAAGATTTAATATCTCCAGTTGTTTATTTTAGGTGCAACAGGTAGTGAAGCTGCTTTGGCGTCACGACAGGTACAAATTTTGATTAATGTTTATGTCTACATTTCTGAAAAGAAATATATTTCTCTATATCACTATATGTGACCTTATTTGATTAGGTAGTGAAGCATGCTTCTGAGAGTAGGCCAGTCTTTGCTTCAATGAAAAATGACTCCATCTGTCGTCCTTTTATTTAAATTAATTTTTCCTCTGTATGCCATTTTATCTTAAATGCAGAGTAATTTGATTTTTCAACATAAACAAACTTTTGCTGTATCAATTTTGTTGACAATTGGAAACAAATCCATGTGATTTCTCAAGTGCTAATGTTTCTGTCTAGTGATCTGGTCCCCATCCAAATGCCTCTTCACCACAAACTTAAGAAGTGGACTTCCAAAGAGAGCCATTCATCTATATATATTCATATCTTTGCATCCAACCAAACATAAGTCCTTCACAACAATCTCAGCTTTCACTTGTTACACACAACCTAGAATCTCCACTAAACTTCCTTGATCGAGTAAGAAAAATCCTGCCTGAACCATGGCCATCCGCATGCTTCGTAATATTCATTCCAAGAATTTTCTTAGATGGTCTTCATTGATGAGAAACCAAACAACATTAGGTATTCCGAAAGGTCATTTTGCTGTTTATGTTGGGAAGGGTGATAAGAAGAGATTCATCGTTCCAGTATCATACTTGAACCAGTCTTTGTTTCAAGATTTGTTAAGTCAGGCGGAGGAAGAATTTGGGTTTGATCATCCTATGGGTGGCCTCACAATTCCCTGTAGCATGGATGTATTCATTGATGTCACTTCTCAATTGGGTGTAATATAGGAAGCAGTTTTGTAAAGCAGAGTTGTACATTTTAACCTAGATAGAGAATTATGTAGATAAAAAGCTTTGGGAGGAAAAAAAATGTTCCCCCATTAAAGAAAGCTTATCTGATAGAAAAATGAAGTTATAACATTTTATATTTTTTAATATGGATTCCATTCTTCAACCTCACCCCCTCCATTCTGCTCATTAATAGATAATGCTTTGTACATATTTTATTTAGGGGTTGTTTGACAAAGTTTTTTATAAAAACTTCAACAAATTTTGATTGAAGTTAATAAAAATGTATAATTGAAAAGTTGATAAAAATTGTAAATCCCGTGAAATATGTAGATAAAATTAATTTTACCTCGAAAAACAATGCTATTTTCATTCTTAACAATTTCCTCAATTCTTTTGGATTTTGCACTTATCGTATTTGGCATGCTGAAGTTTCTTGGATTTCTCTTTAATATTTTGTTATAACTCTGAACTCGAGAACTTTCTTGATGAGTGTAAAAGTTAAATCTTGATATATTACGTGAATCGTGTTACTTTTTGTTCAAGTTCTATTTTAACCGAAATATACGGGAAAATTTCAATGTAAATATATTTTTTCTCAATGTCTTTGAAGAGAGAGATTGTGAGTTATATTAATCAATTTTGTTGTAAGTGTTAAAAAAAGATTGTTCGATGGGTGTCTCTCATGTATGGCAATCAGGTTTGTTTGGGGATGGGAAAGTGAGAAATCTTGCGAGGCAAGGACCGGATCAATGCACGAGGACTAGAGTCAACATTCAATTTCTCAAAGAAGGATATAGAATAAAGCTAAGGTAAGGAATAATGCAATTAATTATTTTTCAAGACGGGGGTGCTTTTGTTGCACGACATTGGTATTTACTACACATTCCGATACTCTATAAGCTTTTTGAATACACTTTCACAAGAAGCTTCAAGTTGCGTTTGATGCTCGAACGAATTTTTTTCATCCACGTTTGGATTATGTGAAAGAAGGCCCAACCTAACACTAGAACCTGATGCAAGGCCTAAGAGATGGCCGCCTCAGACCCATAATTTTTAGACTCAAAATAGGAGTGGGCATTGGGTATTCGATTCGAGTATTTCAATATTAGAATTACCCATTAAGCTTCGAATTCTTGTAAATGGAACTTTCCAATTCCGGGTCAAGTTCGGTAGTCAAAGTGATTAATTCAATTAAATTTTCATTTAGTAGACGCCGAGTGGAGTGCATAAGCACCTTTAGAGATAGGGACCAGTACTACACGAGCTCGTAAGTCAAGTACGGAACGAGCCTTGTCTACGAACCAAAGTCGACAAATTTTTCTTTTACTATAAATTTCATTGTTGCCAGTATTGACATGTAAATGAAACTCTTTTGCCAGATCCTTACTTTATTTTGACCCCCATCACTCCTATTGTATTAAGCCTTTAGGTTTAGTTTAAATCCCCGATCGCTCTATCGTAGCAATTGAAAAAAATCGTAAGAAATAATTGCGAAGAATAGTTTAACGTATTTCTTCATAAGTTTTAAATCGTTCTATCGAAGCTTACATGGTTTTCATTAGGAAGTTAGGATACGCAATTTCCTCAACAACTTCGTTAATAATTCTGATTATTTGTCTTCATTTTTATTTTTTTAAATAAACATGATATATAATTAGCAACAAAATATAGTAGGCATCGAATTTGATTCGTGTGTTTCAAGAACTGAAATCCCATTAACTTTTGAATATTTACAAATCAACCATTTGGTTATGTGATGATAACAAAGTTCTAAATTTCTAATGTTGCAGTGGTATATAGGTTTCATATTTGGGCTGTGTGCATGCGGTCCATTAATTGCGTGATTAAAAATGAATTTGAAGAAAAAGATGAGTTATTTTTTAAAAAATGAGGACCAAAAAGTGGATGTGATTAGACCTATTTGCATTGGCATTAAATTTCTCTCTATTTACCAAGTATCTTTTGGGAAATTGATTGTTGTCATGCAGGCTAGGCGTCGAGTGGGTCAGTCCAAATATTTTAATACTCGAAATCATTCATTATACTTCAAGTATTTCATGAATAAAACCATTTGGATCCATATAATTATTGGAACTAAACCTAAATTTGAACTATTGGTTCCTGTTCAATTTTACCCATAACATTTTTTATATGCATTTAATAAATATTTTCATAAAAACCATTTTCACTACATATACATAACACACTACTACTCGACAATATTTGTGCGAGTGAGAAATTCAGCGAAGAAATCTTCAAGAAATTAAAACATCAAAAATTAAATTACAATTTGAGAAGAAATTATTCTTTTTTAATAAATTTTATTTGATCCATAAGTAAGGCATGCTACAGTCTATAATTTAATTATAAATAATGTTTAAATTCTTGGGAAATTTGGCCAAATAGCATGGTTGGATAAAGTGTTTGAAGAAATGGCATTTGACCAACATTAAAAAAAAAAATTAAAGATATTTTAATTGGCCAAATGACAAAATTATCCTTCAAATTATAGTAAAATATTTATTCAATTTCCCTCGTTTTCACCCCATTCTTTCTTCTTCAATTGCATGGTGAAACTCTTTTATCTAAATTTGAAACTAACATCATCTTCTTCACCTCAATTTCCTGTGCATTTCAATATCACAGAAAGATTTCTTCTTCCATTCAAAGATTTCTTCTTCCATTCAAGTTTATTTCACACTACTTCGTCCCTCTTTGTTATAAATTGATACAGTAAATAGGTAAATTTTTCTTCAATTTTTTTTTTTTTATTTTGAAATGTGATTTTATGCTTCAACTGATGTAGGAATAACATGAAAAAGTATTTTAAAAAAATGCATAATTTATGATTTCGTAGTCTATTTGTATAATTTTAGTTGAGTTTTTAAAAAAAAAAAACGTTGATGAATTTTTGATACATTTGAAATTTTGAAGATAATAGGTTAAAGTCAAATTCATCTATTAGTATTGTTATAAACAAAAATTGTGTTAATAAAGTGATAAAGAACTTACTAATAAAACTTATCAATGAAATCGCTTTGTTGTTTTGATATTAATCGTAAATACACAATGTAATGAATTAATGACTTGTTTCTCATACTATTTCTCTTTTAGTCATAAATTTGAACTTTTTTATGTTTATTTTGTATTCCTTATTGCAATTATTGTAGTAGGAATTTAGATTATTGAAGTTCACTAATTTGAGTGGTGTATTTGGAGGGTGTTGGTGTTGAAGTTATTTTAATTATATAGAGAAGATATGTATATAGATGTTTGGATGGGAATTAAGATTTGAATTTTTTGAGGAAAGATTGAAGGTCATTAAAAGTGAGCAAGGTAAAAGACTTGCTAACGTATCTTCTTGCTCGAGTGAAAAATAGAGGCAGGATTTAGCACTGGCATGAAAATTATGCCTCTAACCGCTTAAGCAAAGAACAGAAGCAAGAACTCAAGCAGGCACCTCTTGTATCTTGCAGAAAATATATTCTGAATTCCTAAACATGAAACAACAGCTCTTTATATGGGGAAACACATCACTACAACATATAGATATTGAGATTTTGCTTTTTCACCAACTTCAAATTCCAAATTCTAGTTTTATATTTTGTTCTTTGTTCTTCTGAGAGTTTTTGCTTATTTGTTTGGCACTAGTTCATTAAGGATTGATTAATTTTTGGACCTTTGCTACAATATTATATGTCTTGGTTTTTGTGTTTGATGGATATTCTAATGCATCAACATTGGCAGATCATGGTTGTTGTCGCCAAAGAAGTTAGAGCTGATGTTGTTTTCTCATTGTTGATGTCAATTGATTTGCTTTGGTCTTTTCAGATTTTAGTTTCTTTTATTTATTATTTTTCTATTATTACCATTTAAGATGATTTATTTTAACTCATATATCAGGCACTAATTAAATACGATTCAAGTCAATCAAGTTCTTGGAGCAAGTTGTTTGATCATGACTGACTGGGGAAGTAATCATGAAGACATTAGGTTATGATAGTTTTTCCAGTGAAGGTTGAAACTACATGTCCGTTCAAAAGTCATGGAGTCAGGTTCTCATCATGAGGCACATTCATAATGAAACTTTTAGAAAGTCTTCAGGATTTGTGTCTCTATTAAAGTTTGTTATTGCTAAAATTACAAACAATTCATTAGTGTAAGAAAAATGGATTGTTTCTTATCTTTGTTAAAGAAAATAAAATTACAAATGCTCTTCAAGCTAGATTATGTAAGTTAAATATTTATAAGCTTCCATGAGAACGATACAAGTGCCATTATAGGACTTATAAACTTCCATGAGAATGGCACAAATGATGCTACTAAGATGAAAACGTTCTTGAGAATAGCACAAGTGAAATAAAACAGCTTTTGAGGGGATCTTTTTTTTTGTTTTAAGAAAAAGAGAAATCCAATCCACGAAATAATTTGATCTATGGATGGAGTCCTACTCATGGTGACCTGGTTGTCTAATAATGAGCAAGGAATACTGGTCTTTCTGATTCGGCGGATTTGGATTCATATAGATACCCACCAATTATCTCAGTGAAAAGATCAAATGCCGAATCTTTTTATTTTTCTCAAATTGGCCTACTTTTTCACATTCACCATGCAATGCATTTTTGTTTCTGTATTCCTGATTTATCCACTAGGTCAGTCTGGGATTTCTCTTTATATTAAAGAATCCTACGGACAGATCACTGATCCAATTTAAGTAGCTTCTACGGGATAGACCTCAACTATGGTAGCAGCGGGAATTTTTCTTGTAGTATCAACTTGTTCCGGCCTAGGATAATAAGCTCATCTTGATACGTTCCTCAAAAAATTCGATTCGTGCGGATTATCAAATGCAATGATATAAAAATGTTTGGCTAGATCACCTCCTTTTTAGGGAGAGCTAATGCTTCCTTATTAGCTCAACACATGTACTCTTTACCTACTTATAGGATCGTCAGTGCCCCGAGAACCAATAAGTTGAACTCATTTCAGTTGCAAGATAAACATGTCATTTACAAAAGTTACGAGATGTGCTTTAATTATATTTTCTGACGAATCAATACAATGACTTGTGATTTTGCCAACTCAATTTCATATAACCTATGTCAATTCAATCGTTCTTTATCACATGATCAACATTTTAAGCAACAACTACCCATTCATGCCCCGATAATCAATTAATTGAACTCATTTAAGTTGTAAGATGAGCATGTCATTTACAAAAGTTGAGAGATGTGTTCATTAATTATATTTTTTAACGAATCAATACAATGACTGATAATTTCACTAACTCTATATCATATAATATATATCAATTCAACAGTTATTTGTCACGTGATCAATCTTTCTAACATTCTTAAATTATGAATCCAATGTCTCAGGTTGTTACGTTGGAAAAAAAGTAGAGAAATCAAGAGAAGTCACTAGTGTCGTTAAATGATACTTGTATCGTTCTGTCAATAAACACGAGTCTAAATAGTTACGACACATCCATACCCTGAGAACCAATAAGTTGAATTCATTTCAGTTGCAAAATGGACATATTGTTTACAAAAGTTGAGAGATATGCTCATCAATTATATTTTCTAACGAATCAATATAATGACTTGTGATTTCATAAACTCGATATCATATAATCTATTTCAACTCAACCGTTTTTTGTCGCATGATCAATCTTTCCGACTTTCTTAAATCAGGGGATCCAATGTTTGAGATTTTTGCATTAAAAAGGAAAGAAAATATTGGAAAAATCAATAGAACGATATTAGTGTCGTTAAATAACACTTCTGTGCCGTTTTGTCTATAAACACGAGTCTAAGCAGCCACGACTCATCCATGCCCCGAGAACCAATAAGTTCAACTCATTTCAGTTGCAAGTTGAACACGTCGGTTACAAAAGTTGAGAGTTGTGCTCATTAATTATATTCTCCAACGAATCATTACAACGACTTGTGATTTCACCAACTTGATATCATATAATTTATATCAATTCAACTGTTCTTTGTTACACGATCAATCTTTCTAACTTTCTTAAGTTATGAGGTCCAATACTTGAATTTGTTGTATTGAAAAAGAAGTAAAATATTGAAGAAATCAACAGAACGCCACAAGTGCCGTTAAACGTATTTGTGTCGTTCTACCTATAAATACAAGTATAAACAGCCACGACTCGTTCGAGCCCCGATAATCGATATGATGAACTCATTAAAGTTGC
Organism: Fraxinus americana; assembly: GCA_035079005.1. Lineage (NCBI taxonomy): Eukaryota > Viridiplantae > Streptophyta > Magnoliopsida > Lamiales > Oleaceae > Fraxinus > Fraxinus americana. Next base: position 10,313,387 of record CM068714.1, read on the forward strand.
AGGATGGACATGTTATTTACAACATTCAAGAGACATGCTCATTACTTATATTTTCTAACTAATGTAGATCATGACTTGTGATTTCACCACCGGATATCATACAATTTACATCAATTCTCCAATTATTTGTCACATGATCAATATTTCTGATTTTCTTAAGTTAGTGGTCCAATGCTTGAGTTCGTTGCGTTGGAAAATAAGCAAAATATTGGAGAAATCAACAGAATGGCACAAATGCCGTTAAACGATACTTGTGTCGTTCTGTCTATAAACACGAGTATAAACAACCACGACTCGTCCGAGCCCCGATAATCAATATGATGAACTCATTAAAGTTGCAGGATGGACATGCCATTTACAACATTTAAGAGACATGTTCATTACTTATATTTTCTAACTGTAGATCATGACTTGTGATTTCACCACCGGATATCATACAATTTACGTCAATTCTACCGTTATTTGTCACATGATCAATATTTCTGATTTTCTTAAGTTAAGGGTCAAATACTTGAGTTTGTTGAGTTGGAAAAAAAAAGGCAAAATATTGGAGAAATCGACAAAACGGCACAAGTGGGGTTAAACGATAATTGTGTCGTTCTTTATATAATCACGAGTATAAGCAACGGTGACTCGTTCGAACCCTCAATAATCGATATGATGAACTCATTAAAATTGCAAGATGGACATGCCGTTTACAACATTTAAGAGACATGCTCATTACTTATATTTTCTAACGAATATAGACCATGGCTTGTGATTTCACCACTTGATATCATACAATATATGTCAATTCTACTGTTATTTGTCACATAATCAACATTTCTGACTTTCTTAAATTATGGGTCCAATGCTTGAATTCATTGCATTAGAAAAAGAAGCAAAATGTTAGAGAAATCAAAAGAATGGCACAAGTGTCGTTAACGACACTTGCGACACTTGTGTTGTTCTGTCTATAAACACGAGTATAAGCAGTCACGGCCTCTCTGAACCTCGATAATCGATAAGTCGAACTCATTAAAGTTGCAGAATGGACATGCCTTTATAACATTTGAAAGATGCTCATTACTTATATTTTCTAACGAATGTAGATCATGACTTGTGATTTCACCCCTAGATATCATACAATCTACGTTAATTCTACCTTTATTTGTCACATAATCAACATTTCTGAATTTCTTAAGTTAGGGGGTCCATTGCCTGAGTTCGTAACACCGAAAACAAAGCAAAATATTAGAGAAATCAACAGACACGATTATAAGCAGTTACGACCCGTGTGAGCACCAATAATCGATAAACTGAATTCATTTAAGTTGTAGGATGGATACGTCATTTACAAAATTCGAGAGATATGATAATTACTTAATCAACATGAAAAAAAGAACATCACAAGTGTCGTTATTGTTTTGAAAACGGCAGAAGTGTCGTTACGTCTGTAAACACGATATGAATAATTGATGTGATGTATATTTGAAATTAATTTGCTAGTAAATCATTAATTTTTGATTTTTGAACATCATTTCTATATTTTTTTAGGTAAAATACTCAAAACGACACCAATAATTTTTTATTGTAACAAAAAACAGTAAATTTGTCTTTATGGCTTCATCGATTTTAAGATAATGACAAAATTAATTGTTCCAAACACTATAAATAGTTTGCATTTCAAAATGACAAAAATATTACATCATGACATCACCATCCTTTTTCAATATTACAAAAGCACAACATCATAACACTACAAAAATCAGCATATGTGTCATTTTGTCTTCATCGCTCATGTCTCTCGCTGAATGGTACACGATCTATACAAGTAATGCGGTTATGCCCACTTTTCAAACACCTACTACACTTATGAAACTTGAGCACCTCTTCGGCTGATTGTTTCTTATTTTTTTTGGTGTATGTCCACTTCCTCTTCGTGTTAATGTTCGTATTACCATTCTTAATCGAACATTATCGAAAATTTTACAGTCTGCCTCGTTGGGCGGTGGTTATATATATATATATATACAGAATAAGCTTGTTTCCAGTAAAAAGAGCTATAAAATGAAGAGTAAAACCTATAACAATTATATCAAACACTCCTTATTACAGTAATTGCATGTGTACATGAAAATAAGTTTAAATCAAATTTCTTGCATGTGCATATACATGTCCCCCTGTCCAAATTAACAATGAAACTTTCCATTTCATCACTCGTATCTCATATGGGCTAAGAACTTTCACTTCGAAGCATTTTGACTCGTTATACCTATCATACATGTTCTCTTACAAAGTTTGGAAGAGGTAGCTCGTACATTTTTCGGCATCAACACGTCTATCAACAAAATGTTAGTTGAAATATAAAGAATATCCACATTTTCTTCATCATTCCTTACATAAATCCATGATTATTTGCCTTCTTCAGTCAATTTAAACCCAACAAAATAGCATACATATACTCATATCATTTTTACAGAATCCATAACTGCAAATAAAATTAAAATGTTAAATATTTTATTTAAGTATATATTAAAGTAATATGAAAATAATTATCATATTTAAATTATTAAAGTAACCACATTGTATTATCAATCATGGATAAACCATAACAGATAATGGTTGTACTGTCATTTCACATAGAAGATAATGAATGTAGTGTCGTTCTACACTACAAATAACGGTTGGAGTGTCGTTCTGCATTACAAATCGTCCAATAGTTGCGGACAACACATAAATACGCCAAATTCAAAAATAAAAATCAACTAAAGTATCATTTTATGCTATATTCAAAATAAAAGTACCAAAAATGAGATTTCTAAAAATACATTTCTTTTGTCTTCAAATATATTAGAGATTTTAATGTAGATAATATAGAAACCAACATTCTTTTTTAAATGCTCAAAGTATTAGAAAAGATAGGTGAAGAATATAATAAATAATAAGATTTTAGGGTAGCAAATACTGGGAGAGCACATTGATGCGATTTGGAGATGAATTGAGGAATTTGATTGAATTGGAGGGAGTGTTTGGGTCTTTTCCATGGTGAAGGCGTTTTGGACATTTGATATTATTTGTTTATTATATTTTGTAATTGAAGGCTATTTGACCAAAAAACATTGGAAGAAAGTTATTTAATCAAATGCATTGTTAGAATGAATTATTTAACAAACTCTCCCTAAATTCTTCTACTCTTAAAATGAACTGATATAAAAAAAAATACTAATTAGATACGTAACTATATAGTATCAAAAATTACTGTCCACATATTGAACTCGGTATTTGAATAAAACAAGAAAAAATATACTTAAGAGAATTATGAACTCAATATAATAAAAAGGTATACCACAACTAAAATAATGAATATATCATGTTCAATTGTTACGTATTATAAAAAAAAAAATCACTTAAATTTTAAACAACGCAAAAAAATAAAAAAACTCAAATTGTAAAGAATGAACTCTGATTCATCAAATTAAACCACAGCTTAACTTGAACTTTTTTATTCATAGAAAGTCCAATTTACAAAGACTAACGTGTACCAACATCTGAAATGAAACAACCTAATATTAGGGGAGAGACAAAAAAAAAGTAGTAACTAGTCCTGATTTCTTAGGGTTATAGTCTAAAGTTTTAACTAATTAATAACCAAATTATGATTTTTAGGTTTTGTATTTTTTCACCCGCTTAAAAATTGTAAATAAAAAATCGATTTCATTCGAGTATTCAAGGTTCTAGTTTAGGAACCAAAAATCGAATCAGACCTAATCAGTTATTGGTTCTCGGTTCTTATTCCTAATATATTTTTTGGAAACTAAATTGGAACACCCAATTTCAATTTGATTTCGATTCGGGAGATTTGGTTCTAGTTAAAATTGACCAGACCTATAATGTCATGTTACACGCTAGTAGTAAATAAAAAATTAAGAGCATATTTGACATATAAAAATAAAGGTCTTTTTAAGTTGGAAACAAATTAAAATTAAATTTTTAATATATTGTGATAGAAGTTTTTGAAATTTGATTTTAGTTTGAAATAAATGGGGTCTAAATAAAAGTTCCGTATGTAAAAATAAGTAAATAGATGAAGTGACAACTCGGTTGTTTCCCATTATTTTTGAACACAAGAATTAATTTTGTGACTTTTTTTTTCCCAACACATGAGTCCTAAAAAATTGGAAACAAAGGCTGAGTCTTGGGTTTATCTGCACGTCGATCAATTTTCAATTCCTGAAATTGAATGCTCTGAAACCCTGAGCAGAGCAGCCAGACATCAGTTGTCCTACCCTCTAATTGCTTCGCACAAAATGCTTAAATCCTCGGATGAGAGTGAGAAAAAGGTAAGTTTTTTCACTTCGAATTTCTAAGTTTTAAGACTAGCCCATTAGTCAACTTAACAAAATAAACTTACCCTTTAGTTCAAAATTATTTCCGTGTACCTCATGAATAGTATATAAATTTACTGGAATTTTGTTATAATTTTGTTTATTTTTACTTGGATTTGTATAGAACTTGGCTAGGAAGGTTAAAGATTCAGAAATTGGTGTCCCAATTGTGTACGGTAATATCGCATTTTGGCTTGGGAAGAAGGCGAGCGAGTAAGTTACTTTTTCTATTCTTTTCTTGCCTTAGTTGATGGTATTGAAATAGCTTGCGAAATGTTTGATGATTTGCTTCTTTGAACATTTAGTTCTTTTTTCGTTTTATGGTTAGGTACCAGTCTCATAAATGGACGGTTTATGTTCGCGGAGCAGGAAATGAGGACCTGGGCGTGGTGATAAAGCGTGCTGTTTTCCAATTGCATTCCAGTTTTAATAACCCAACTAGGATTGTTGAAAGCCCTCCTTTCGAGTTATCTGAGTCCGGATGGGGTGAATTTGAAATTATCATCACTCTTCATTTCCACAGTGACGTTACTGATAATCCATTGCACTTGTGAGCTGCATTCTTAGTTATCTCTGTGTGTGTGTACGTCCATGGCCCAATCAATGCTGCTTAGAACTGCAATTACGGCTAGCAACATAGATCTCAGCGTTAGAGTTGGAATGATGTCATTGTGGTTTAGGCCTCAATTTCAAACTTTACTTATGAGTTTGCTGATATTAATCTTTTAGCTTAAATGCAATGACTAATGAATAGGCTTCTTCATTTTCATGGGTGTCCCTGTAAAATGTTGAGATTGAATGTGAAAGGATGAATTGCATACAGGTATCATCATTTGAAGTTATACCCAGGGGATGAGTCTGGTCCTATGTCCACTAAGAAGCCTGTTGTCGTGGAATCCTATGATGAAATTGTTTTCCTTGAGCCTTCAGAGGGTTTCTTATCACGTGTGAAAAATCACCCTGCAGTTATTGTGCCTAGACTACCTGCCGACATTACTTTGCCTCCTGGTGTGTTTTTTTTTTTTTTTGGTGGTTAAAATATTTTTCCATTCGCCATACTTCAACATTTTTTTGTGCTTGTCTATAGTGCCAATGGAGGATGTTGACAAAAGGAAGAGAGGTGATGCCAATGATCATCCCTTGAGCCAGTGGTTTGACAATTTTTCTGAGGCAGATGAACTATTAATACTTGCTGGTGCTCGCCAACAGGTTTCTTAATGGATTTAATCGTGCTTCTACATTTTTTTTGTTGATATATCCCTGTCCATGATTGTCCTGAAAATCATCTACTTGTTATCTTTATGCTGACAAAATATCCAAGAATTTTACCTCCAAAACTGTATGCATTAGGAAGGGAACCCTTCGCAGGCTGTGGAAATTAATCAATACACATAATACAAAATTTAGGGAAGGATGAATATAATCAGAAAAGAGTCAAATTTATCCCAAGATGCCTTTATATGAAATCACACTTGGTAGAAAAAAGAGTTTTGAATAGTGATTTTTAGGAGAATGTACACTTAAAAGTAGGAAAAAAATTTGGTATATGTATAGAATATTTTACTGTGTGAATTTGTGGTTTAAAATGATCTCGTAGTAAACAATAAAGAGACATACTATGTGTACATAAGTGTACACATGGGGGTTGACATAATGTGAGTGGGCCCCACCCCACTGACATTATGTCATCCTCTATGGATCAATTTATGTACACATAGATTAATCCAACAATAAAATAAAGAACCATGTTAGATGTACACACTTGATTCATATTAAGTTTCACATCCCCTCACATGGGGGTGGGGCCCACAATCCCCATGTGAGAGGGATGTGAAATTTAATGTAAATCAAGTGTATACATTTAGTTTTATTGTAAAATAAATTAAGGATTGTCAAACAAACACTCGATAGAAAAAGACAAGTTATAGCTGTGGATCCAATTCGTATGCCCTTTGGCTTATACGCAGATCTCTCTGCAGATCTTAGCCCATAGTGATGCAGAAATTGGGATCCGATATGAAATCTAATTTTCCCAGTTTTATTGGAACAAGAACTATATAGGAGAAGTGGAAAAGAAACATTAGGTGTAATCAACCAAATGAGTTTCAAATTTTTGAGAGGAAATTATTGAAGGCCCAAAGTAATGACATAAAATGAGAAGTGCCCTTTTAAAATTTTCACAAAGTAGCAATCATTCTTTAATTTATCTTTCCTACTCGAAAATTTTTCCTCTGTTTTAAGACGAAATATTTCTCCTTTCTTCATTTTTAGCTTTATTCCTGAAACACATGTTCTTATGTAGGCAATTATGGAAGCGAGTAAATGTAGGAAATAAAATTTCAAAGTTTGAGTTTTGAGTTTTTTCTTATATATGAAGACAGAGGAAGAATAAAATAAAACTTCTCCAGTAGAGGGTCAAGTTATTCGGCTTGGTCATATCAAGGTAAACTGACCTATTAGTAACAAAGCTTAGAGGAATGTCATTTTTCATCTTGGCATTTAAAAATGATCATTTCAGAAAGTTCCTAAATATTTAGATATTCAATGGACTTGGAGCTTTCATAGATCACATTTTTTGAGGGGCTTGATTACAACTTCCATTAGAGCAATTTTTAACCTGTTAATATTAGAACTTATAATAAAAATATTGCCACATAATCATTTATCGTGTTAAATGACATTTGATGTGTTGTAAAAAAATGAGTGGAGGGAAAACTGTTTTTTTTTTTTTTTTTTTGAACTGTCAAATGACAATTTGCGTGTACACCAAACAGAACTGTTTTAGTATTTTCTACTCATATCATAATATGAAAACATTCACTTTCAATTTATTCTGAGCAAATTATTACATCCCTAATAATCGTTAGAGTATGTGACATCCCTAGCTTTGTTTCTCTTAAATTTTTCCAATTCTGTGGGAAAAGTATTGTTCATTTGACATTTCACTTGAATGCCGCAGGTGCAAGCTCAAATTGCGAGACTCAGAAGGCAGTTGAGTTTGGTGGACGGGCAGCCTCCACAGCTGAAATCTGCCTCCGACCTGTAAACGCGCATTATATCTCATGCAATGCATTAAATCTCATGACACCAAAAGATTGACTGACCGAGAATATTCTTAATGTGAGATTCTTGTAATGTTAATTCACTACACCAAGGAGAACTTTGTACTTGTTCCATTTTCTTGCCAGATGAGAAAGCTTCGGCATATTTATATGAAAGTACTGGAAAATGTAATGCTATTGATGAAACGTATGTATATAGCAGAGTTTTATTTGAGAGTTTGCTTAAGGTTCGGACTGCATTATGTCGTATAGTTGAACTATGTGCTCAAAGACCCTTTTAGAGTATGCATTTCTTGTTATGAAGTTATTTTACATTCTGGAATTTGCTCTTTTGTGATTTCACTAGGCTCAACACTGTCATCTCACGATCAGAGAATTTGTTTGAACGGTCCAGATTCTCTGTTGAGTGTTGCCATCTGATGACACGAAGGATATCTGACTTTTCTCTTCATATGTACCTGTAAATGCCACAAGTTTACAACTTGGTTAAGCCTAAAAATAATGCATATGCTGTGAACAAGGTTCTAAAGCTTTCATTTGTTTACAGCTTGTATTGCTGAGGGTACCAGGTATAAGTTCTTATCCTTAATTCCCACAAATTATTTTAATAACATGTTATTCATTAATGTTGTGTGTCATCCACACAGCTATTCCCAATTCATTAATATCGCTTAAATCGTAAACTATAAACAATGAACTAAGTCTTCTTGCAGTTTGTTACACATTGATGTATAAAAGTGGATCGAATTGCCCAGCTGGCCAGTAAAAGTAGCATAGACTCACTGTTAAGAGTGGTCATGCCGGGCATGACGCTATGGCTTCCAGGCTCGTTGGTGTTGACCTGGGCAGCCCGACCCATGCAAAGAGCTCAGTGTTGGGTCAGCTCACCTGTGAAGAGTGGTCGTGTTGAGCTTTACACTTTTGGCTTGTAGACTCGTGGCTCTTGGCTTGCACCGTGCATAACAAGTAATTAAATAAAAGAATAAAATTGAATACAAAAAACCAACACAATAATAACTTCGGTCCGACGCAAGACTTTTGAGAAGTGAACTGATTCTTAGCAGTCAGGTTGGAGAAAGATAGGAAAGGTGATTTCAACATATTTCTAACCAAGCATGATGCTATCGCTACAAAAAAAAATTTATTGAGCCGATAGATTTGAAAAGACAAATTGCTTATCTTTTCTTCCATAAGAAATAATAGTAGTAGTGAACGCGTTATTTATTTCTTATTGCTTGTAGTTATAAATCCCCTCTCTGGTTAGAAATCTAAAGAGCAAGTACGAATTTTAGTGTATATGTACCAGATCGAGAATGACGGGCTCGATTCAATTAAGATCACTATCTTTAACTAGTTAATAATCATTCTATGTCGATTTTTATTCAAGTTCACATGATCTAGGAATTCTGGGTTATCTTAGAATAAGAATGTATTTAGTACAAGGAAGTTAAGGTGACGATTGAAGTAGTTAGGAGTGATTTCACAGGGCCTTAGTATAGTAACGTTTTAGAAGAAGAGTAACATGGGGTTCATGTGCAATACGTATTGCTGGGTCGCCATCAATTCAAAAAGGAAAATTCGTTTTATGATTTTGTTTTTGCAGGGCACCACATTTTTAGGGACCATGTGCACCGCCTTCATCTTTTTCATCCTCCTATTTCGAATCTTTAATGATTTATTATTTATAAGTATTAATTTACTTGCGGGATTCGACGTCGACTCGAGTAGGTAGATTATCTGAAATGCCCCTCTATATATTAGTAAATTTTGTTTACTCGACACATATATCGCCGTCGGTTTGTTTATAATAAATGAACAACGGGTGCAACAATTTTCTTGATTGAACATGGTCGCGTGTACTTTGAAGGAAGAAGATTAGACATAACTAAAAATTAATATGATATATTTTCCAATCTTAGCACTTTGGGTACCTTTACAATATAAGCCGGAATTAAAGATGAGTTCCACCCAAAGTGATTGTTACAATTGGTATCAAAACAGACACTCTTTTTAGGGTATCCTTGTTGATAGAGTGACTTGTGGAGGGTTATTTCCATTATAAGATGGATTTGGTGCAGTCGCTTAGTCGAAGAGAAGTGGAATATTACGATATAATTATATCTCATGCAGTGTGCAAAATATTGCAGAAAGTTACATCAAAGTAAAATAAAAAGGGGGATGCGAAGCATTAGCTTTTTTAGATGGATTTCTCAGCCTTGGAACATGCAGAGATACAGGTATTCGGGACATTCGAGTGGTGCTCAAATGACTGTTTCCAATATTTGGTGGTGTTGTAGGCCCTTTTTGCTGCTAATTTCAATGAACAATGCTACCACATGGGTTACTTTCAATAGGAGGACCACATGGGTTAGCCCCATTTTTCTCCAACAGGCCTCCATATTCCAGCCGTACCTTCTTAGTGTTGGTACCAGATTGTCACTCGATATAGATTTAAGAATTAGAATGAGATTTTCTTTTTTTTTTTTTTCTTTTTTTTGTGGAAACACATCCTTATTTTACTTTGAATTCTTAATAAATAATTTATCTATTATGAACTCTTTAATTGAGTTGAGATTTGTTGACCCTATTTGGCTAAAGTCGCGAACTGCTGTACTAGTTGCAAATAGCAAGACACCACACAATACACTACCGGACACGTCACATTTAAAATGTCGTATAAATATTTGTTAGCGAGAGTTAATGTTAGGGCAGTCGATATTTTGATAGTAGGACAGTTAACGGACAACCAAACGGCGACAACAGTTCCTAACTCATCCTAACTCTCACTAAAAAATCATAATGGAGAAAAATGATTTATAAAGATTAGAAATTAACCCTTCTGTCGAGTATCATTAATCTCTGCGAGAAGAAATTAAAATCTTGCATATGTGAAGGCCTTAATATTGCCTATCCATCTTGTAAACTTCTCGACAAAAATAGTATAATTTTGCAAGTGCAAGAGTGGGTTTAATACACGAGTATGAATTTTAAGTCAAGAAACTTCACAACAATCGGTTCACAAGTACGTATCAAGAATCAAAATCATAACAAGAGGTCGTGAAGAACAAGAACAACCTAGGAACAACACAGCATCATGGTACAAAGTTACTACTTAGACTAGTCGATCAAAACGAGGGAAAAAGAACAACTAAAAGATTCAAACTTTTTAAATTAATATAAACATACATTAGTCAATCTGGAACCATTATTGTTGGCAGAAATGAAAAGGGCCAGAAGTAGTAAAGTATCGAATCCTGCGGATGGGCACATGGATTCCTGCAAATTTTGACATATATATGGATCCTATTCTTCATTATCTCAAGAATCACAAGTCCAACAATCACAAAAGACCAAACTCTTTCCAATGAGGATATATGAATTCGTACTTTTCAGTACACTTTAGTTGTAGTCCGTGATTTGCAATGGATTCTTTTCATGCACACACTTCTATAAGAAAAATTTGACAGTCGATATATGCATACGGAAAAAGCTTCTCTGCCAGAAAAGGGTCACCCACCTGGGTGACCGACCCTCACAAGCTGGTGGGATCGACATGGGGCCCGGCTGAAATAAAAAATTATAAAAAAGCCCCTTCCCCCCCCCCCCCCCCCCCAAATGTGTGTATTCTGAGCTCAGTCCATATGCATACATGATATAATTATTTGTTCAAACCATGACACCTCGAAAATGGAATTGATAAAAGAGGAACAAGGTGGATGAACGGACCCAATCAACGTCTGAAATGTCATGATTTCAGTGTACAACGCAATCTTTTTAAATAAGTCATACATCACCTGTGGAAGAACATGGCTAGAGCCTAGAGGGTTTATAATCATGCTAGGGGTATTTTCTTCTTAAGGCGAGTTATATGTATAAAAAGTGCTTATATGTGTGAATATGGATGATATTAGAAGATAAATCTCTTCTTGAATGACCCGCTATAAACGAGTGAGTGTTACTTTCAATAAAAAAATTAATTCTGTAAAGTCTCTCGACTAGAGAAAATGGACCGTTGTGGTCGTCAATTTTAAAGGCGGGTAGATATTATACTTCCTGTCCGATTTTAAAGGTTCAAAAAATCAATTATACTATTTGTGTATTATTTATATACAACTTGGATGACATTTGAATAGATGGCAAAATCAAGATCATTGATTGTTTTTAATGTTGGAGAAATCAATGATAAAATTGTGTGTCACATTGTACAATATAAAGCAACATTTCAACAGGAATGCATGAGTAACATGATTGAACAAAAATAGTGGCAACCACTCATAGATATCGAACAAGAAATTTGTTGAAAAATTACAGTTGAGACAGAATGTTGGAAATAGAAACAAGTACTGTACAAAGTCTGATGTTGAAACTTGAAACCGACTTTCATCAGTGAAAGCCAAGTCTGAGGCTAATATGAATAGTATTAAATTTTTCTGCCTTTTTTTATCAAAACATAAAGAGGATTTTTCGCTTCAATGTTGAAACAAAATATTACCTAATTAAACATTATTAACAAAAACATCCCATGAAGCAATTCAAGATTATAAGAGAACCAACACACAACATTATACCCAATGGGTTTAGGGTCCCACATTGTCCTTTCTCAAAGCCCAAAAAACCCATGGGCTGTCCTTTACCCCCAACCCCACCCACCCCTTCAAACTTTCTTCATAAATACCTTCACAACCCTCTATCCTCATCACCACCATTTTCACTTTTCAACCTCTTCTCATTCAAACTTTCTTGTCTAAGAAACATATTTTTCTCCAGATGGCAATCAAAAAACCATCAAACAAACTTCCACAAACAGCAGTTTTGAAGCAAATTCTCAAAAGATGCTCAAGCTTAGGCAAGAAACAAGGGTATAATGATGAAGATGGGCTTCCGTTCGACGTACCGAAAGGACATTTTGCAGTTTATGTTGGTGAAAACAGAAGCAGATACATAGTTCCCATATCTTTCTTGTCTCACCCTGAATTCCAGTGCCTTCTTCGTCGAGCCGAAGAAGAATTTGGATTCGATCATGATATGGGACTCACTATTCCTTGTGAAGAAGTTGTTTTTCGATCTCTAACGTCAATGCTTCGATGAAAACATGAATCTGTTTGGAGAGAGGTGAACAAGATGAAACTGCATTGTTTTGTCTTTTTTTTAACATCTTTCTTCATTACGGCCGGTTTGGTTTATTTTTGTCTTCTTTTTAGCCCCTCTGGGTGTTTGTAATTTTTCTAGTGACCCTAACCCCAAGACCCGTGAATATTTTCTGGGTTAGATTTGAAAAACGTATGTAAATTTTCCTCATAGAGGTGTTTCAGTACACCCTGTGAGAGATTTTAATTAATGTTCAATTTGCAAATGTTTATTCATTTTAGACAATCCCATGAAGAAATCTCCATTGTCCCATGTATTTTTAGTATAAACAAAAAACAACTACTAACATAAAATAATTGTAACATTTGAAAATTTTCATAGGAAGAAAACAAATCTTAGAACAAATTTGATGGTAGTCATTGTAGACTATCTTTCAGTCTTATTCGTGCCATTACACAACATTGAAGATTATAACATAATGTCTTAGAATGAATTTTTATACATTTTTTATGGGTCTCGTTTGGCATGACTTTTGAAAAGTAAAAAAATTGCCTTCGATAGTGTTCTTGAAATTTTTTATTTGAATAGAAGAAATTGGCCTAAGAGCATCTCTATTGATGATGTAAAATTGAGTATAAACCGACAGTTTTAAAACCAAATTTGCATCCATATTTACATTTCGATAGATTTAAATCCAAATTCTATTGCAATTGTAATATATAAAAAAAAAAAAAAAAAATTGGGTGTAATTGAGTTGATAAATTTTTGCATCTCGTGAGTCCCACGGATAGATCTGAAAAAATATGTAAATTTACATTTTCTGTCTAAAAATGCAGTTTGCATTTCTTTTGCATCTCTCCATTGAAGAAATTTTCGATCACTTCGAAGATTTAATCACAATTTAGATCTAATTTAAAGCATCATTGGAGATGCTCTAAAGAAGCTCCCTCAAAAAGTCGAAAAGAAGCCAAAAAAAAAAACATGTAAAAGCTTGCCTAACTGGCCTATATATACCATCTCGTACATTTTCGTACGATTTCGTACATTTACGTATAATTATTACCATTTCATCAATAATCTTAGACTAATTAAAGAGTAGCTCTATGCATGTCTTCGACATAAATTAACAAATTGTAGGGTATATTTCATCATAAATCATAAGTTTTGGGGTCCATATCGAAAGTCGTGGACTTACTCTCGCTTTTACAGAGGACAATTTGGATTTAATTCCTTATCTTTTATTGTAGTGAATATACAGCCATCTGCATGGATTGCATGAATCTCTCTCCATGCGCAACTCTCCCAAAAGATCCTACTTATTTTTCGTAGACGAAGATATATTAAAAACGTTAGTTACACAAAACACAATTTTTTTCTCCCCAGAATGTTAAAGATTGTATACGGACGAACTTGCATCGAGCCTCATAATAGGAAAAAAAGGAATTCAAGTCTGAGTATTCTTTTTGATAGTTTACATTTTATACAAATCGTGTGTGTTGTGCTATTCGTAGCACGACGTGCATGACAACGCATCAAGTGCTTGCAATTGTGACTATTGGAGCAACTAACGTCACAATATGCTCATGCCCCTTGCTAACGGGAGGACATCGAACCTTGTCGCTTGCGTGTTGTGTTGTTCAAGCGCAACATGTGTGACAACTTAGTAGGTGTTTGTAATTGTGATTGTTACATCTTTAAAGCAACAACACTGGAGGAATGACATCACGATGCATTCTGATCAACTCGAGGAATCTACCGGCACGAATTGAAACGGCAATCGAAGTCCAGGCATTAGATAACTCGAGAAAAAGTATGTGTACCTGCTATACACATACAACCTCCACACACCAGCTTTTATTAATATAGGGACCATCAAAGGAGAGAGGATTGCCTATTGTGAGCTGGTCCTACCCCATCTCTATTAAAGCATTGGTTTAATTTCTCTTTTAGTTTCAGCCACAAGGTACCTGACAACTCTTTTGCGTAAAATTGAATGAGAAATCCTACATGTACCACCTGATTTATAGAAATTACAGGTGACGAGATCTCAAACCATTTTTGACAAAAAAACACAGTTAATCCAACCGTTAAAATATAGCCATGTCATTATCTTTGAAGCCGTACAATTTATCTGTACAAATAGCTTTGTTGAAACTGTATATCTTCTGTTTAGCCCACATTGTAATTATCATATCTTCAACTACATTTCCACAAGTTTAAAATCCATCATAGAATCCTCCTTCGGAAAGGAAATATCACACCATCATAATTGATGTGTTATTCATATATTCATGTTTGGTAGTGATTAAAATTCAGATTTTAATCTAAATTAAAGTCAAAAATTAATTTTAACCACATATTTTATGGGTTCAACAACTTCTCATTCACACATTTCATCATTTTTTTTAATCAAAATTTACTAAAAAACTGATTTTAATCCTCACGAAATATGGCTTCTATTTCTATATATGATTTCAACCTACTTTTATATTGCTTTGCCTCCCCAAGAACAAAGGATTTAGGGCTCATTTGGCATAGTTGTTAAAAAGTAAAATGTTATTCTTAAAATTAAGAAGAAGTTTTTGGACGACCATTTTTTTCTCATTCTCATTTTTCATTTCAACCACACATTCTATCAATAAAATAATATTACACAGAAATTCAAAAATTCTCCTTACTTTTTAACCACATTTTCTTCTATCAATTACTATTTCAAATCAAATTCTTTTTCAAAATGGGTGTCAAACACATTAGTGATTACTTATTAAGATTAAAGTAACATAAAATCAAAGAAAACAGGAAGATAATGTTGGTTTTAAAGTAAACTCCTTCCTAATAAAGTACAAATGTTCGTACTAACCTGAGCAGTTGTTTTGTGTCAGTCTATCTTTGAGGCTGCATGTTACTTCTGAACTACTTCATTTTGTCTTGTCTGCACCTTTACCATTTAAATTAAAGTCAAGAAGGTGAATAATTGCAAACAAACACCTCAAATTTAAACATTTAATCCCTGTTTGACCCACATTAAAATTTTCTTTCTCACTTTTCTATTCATTTTCAACCACACATTTTTCAATAAAATAATATTTTCCATCATATCAATAACTTTTCTTTCCTTTTCAACCACACATTCTCTATCAATCTACTATTTCAAAATACATTATTCCAAAATAATGTGGCTCAAACACATCCTTACATATTTTAGTTTTCCATCAAATTTAGTCTCGATTTGATTCAGCTAAAAAAATAATTAAAATTTAAATCAAAATTAATAATTAATTTTAACCGCACATTTTATGAAATTTACAACTTTTGAATCACACATTTTATCAATATTTATCAAAATCTACTAAAAATATAATTTTTTTTTCTTAGCCAAAAGTGACTTAATATATCCACATAGAGTTTCTAAGCTCAGTTTTTATTTCGTTTTAGATCCAAAAAATATTTCTTCGACTATCATGCTATGCAATGCTCATAGAAAATTTATTAAGTCCATGTTTGACAACCATTATTTGTAAAAAATGAAATTTTGAATAGTGATTTTTTAGAGAATGTGTGGTTAAAAAGTAGAAAAAAATTTTAAATTTATGTGCAAATTATTTTATTGTTTGAATGTATAGTTAAAAATGAATATGCAGAAAAAAAAAAGTTTTAAAATAATGGGTGTCAAAGACTCAAAGGGTTATTGAATAAAGAAATATTTCTATCTGGGGCCATACGTACTACCCTAACACGTGACAATTGGCCCGCAATTGGTCCAGTTCCGTGCAACTTGTGGAACATGTACGATTCATGATCACGTGGCCCGGTCATCCCCAAATCATGACACCGTTTGTTCTGATGGATTCATATTCAACTTGTAGGAGTAGTTTTTTCCCGTAAAATCATCAGTTTGAAGCATTTTTTATTTCAAAAATGAAAAATGCAATGAGTACAATTTTTTTCTATAGAATTTTCACCAGAAATCTGAATTTTACTCACATGGGAGTGGGCCACATGTGATTAAAAAATTGATTTTTCTATCCACCAACGCTCCCATTGTTTTCTATCATGTAATTACTGTACCCATAGCAGAATTCTCTTTTTTTTATCATCAAGTCCTAGTTGGGGCACGGAAATTAAGGTAATTTGTCTTCAATCCTACACTTTTAGAGCTTGATTTAACTATTTCCCATATTACTAACACATAAACTCAATATTGGAAGGCCGTCAAAATATACAACTTTTTTTAGGCATAAACTCTATAGATCTATGGACCAATTTGTTGGCATGGTCACCGGGTCCTCGGCCCCGATCTCTTCAAAAATCTTCAACCATTACATTAGTCATGAACCCTGAAAGCCCCAGACAATTACAAACCCAAACACTAGTTGGGAGCCAACCTCAAAATTGTTCCATCTAAAGGCGTGAGCCCAAGGCCAACAAGCACAGCTCAATCCCATCAAGGCTCTATTATAAGAAATATTACTATGACTCGACCAAGGAAAGGCGTGCCCCTTACAACCCTTACATTGAACTACCAATTGGACTCCTAACCATGCTAAGAGTCCTAGACCAAACCATCAGATCATACAAGGCCTTGCATAATATTCGTAAGATTACACTGCAAAGCACTATAAATACATACCCCATGTTTACTATTGAGGTATGCTTACATCCTATGTTGCTCAAACTCGGGTGTGAGTGTCAGATACAGGTACATATTTAAAATTCGAATCCTTCTCATCTTAAAAATAAAGATATAGGGATACAGTTAAAAAGGATCCAAATTTTAGATATGGCTACGAAAATACGTCTTACAAAATATTTTTTTAATAAAGAAATGACAGAACAATTATTTTATTTTATTGTAGTATAAGTATTTCTACTTTTATAATTAATAATATTGAATTTGTGATGTTTTAATTACAATATAAAATGTTGACATAAATAGAAATAAAAAATAAAAAACTTAGTACGTCAAGGAACTCAAATATAAGTATTGGACAACCGTTTCGAATAAAATCAATTTAAATTTTCATTTACTTGTACATAAATTTATGATATTGGCCGTCAAAAAATAAACTCATAGTTTGTTTATCATAAAATTAATTTAAGCAATAGGATTATAATTTTAAATTCAAGATAATTTTTTTTCCAAAAAATTCAAAAAAAAAAAAATCAATTTCAACGTCTTATATATTATTTAAAAATAATTATAGATAAATTTAAATTTGATACAAAAAAAGATATAACATTGGGGTGTGTTTGATCCACATTATTTTGGAAGAATGTATTCTGAAATAGTAGATTGATGGAGAGTTTGTGGTTGAAAAAGAAAGAAAAGTTATTGATGTGATGGAAAATATTATTTTATTGAAGAATGTGTGGTTGAAAATGAGTAGAAGAATGAAAATGAAAATTTTAGGGGCCGTTCTCTTTGTGTTTCAGTTTTGTGTTTTGTGTTTTGAATTCATTTTGTGTTTTGTGTTTTGAGTGTCTGTTTTGAAATTTCTGAAAATGCGTTCTTTTTGTCATTTTGAAAAACTGTTTTGAGAAATATGAAAATGGAAAACGCGTTTATTTTGAATTTTTGAGAATATTTTTTTAATAATATTTTATTCAAGAAATATGATTATTCAATAAATTTTAATAGTTTAATATTAATATAATATTAAATAACATATAAAATTTAAAGTTAGTGAATCTTGAAGTATTTGTTTTCAGATATAAAAAACACATTAAATTAAATTTGACAAATCCTTATTTTTGTCCTTGTACATTACTTGTGACAATAATTAACTAACATCGAATAAAAACCAATGCTTCCTTGCTTTAGTAATGAGCTAAAATAACAATGATCTAACCTAAGTTTTGAAAAATCATTATCTCATATATTTTGGGAGCCATGTTAAGCATGAAATACAGTGAGGCACATGAAGAGAACTTCGTCATGATTGGGTCAAGCACACTTCTAACACTATCAACATTATTTTATTCATATTTCTATTTTCTTGTCCATCTTACTCTTTTTTAATCAAAAAAGTAATTTATTGTTAATAAAAAGAATTGCATTGTCAAACACATTGAGCCTATGTTTGATCCCCATTACATCATACGCATGTGTAATTTTCGAATAAAAAGTCTGACATGTAAATACTAAATACACCCATAAAGTATGCCAAAGATAGCAGCTACAGGGAGGAGGTGAGAGAAAAGGACAATTACAAGAAAGGTCTTTAAAGAAATTCCAAGTTCAATCCATTATTTTATCACATTCGTAATTGAGCAAAGAAAAATAAAAAGAAAGGTCTTCAATGACAAATCACATAGGAGTAGTCGTCACAAATACGTCATCAAGCATCAGCAGTTTTCTCCACAGGGGCAGCCTCTTCACTGGCATTTGATTTTACACGCTTTGACTCGTAATCTTTCACAGCTGCCTTTATTGCATCTTCGGTGAGCATGCTGCAATGCAGTTTCACTGGTGGAAGTGAAAGATGCTTTGCAATTTCCCTACAACATCAATATAATCTTAGCCAAACATGCTCTAAATAGACAAGAAATAGTCAGAGACAAAATCAATTCTTCAAGGGAAAGTCCCTTAAAAATTATAACAACAGTATTTAATACCCAAGCAACTAGACAGCCATAATCATATTATAGTTTCTTTACTATCTCTGGCAGTCATATTTTTCATTTTATCTACTTTACCACTAAAATCAAAGGGAAAAAAAGGGGCACTACATATTGTGTTTTAGTCAACCAGTTCCTTCAACTCTTCTATTTACTGTAGCAATAAGCCATACCATAGAATTATCTACCAACTTCATCTATCCATTCCTAAGATTAATGTTCAATAAACAGAGAAAATATTCTGCTGATTCTTGCTATTAACAATTTTCACTAGTGCATTGGAATTTCTAATTTTAAAGAAAAATAACATGTAGTACACTAAGTTAAAGAATTCCCAGAACAAAGACTATAAAATTTTAAAAAGAACACCTAACACTATTATTTAAGTGAATCCGTGGATGCAATATAAATAGAAAAATAAGGGAGAGCAGGAAATAAGAGAATATTTCTCACTATATACAAAATTGGCAATGCTAAGACCACCTAAGGATAAAGGAGCTTGAAAATACAAAACCTCACTTCAATTATTGTCTTTAGGTGTTCAAAACCTCACATGACACTTTGCAAAATGGGAAAATATAAAGAACAATAAAAGCGATCGAAACTACCAAAAGAAGCTCTGAGTTACTGGACAAGACCCAAAAGGAAATACAAATCTTGGGTGAGGTATTAGGTTGAATCAACAAAGGGATCCAACTTACGTATTCTTAATGGATAGGACTTCCTCCATTTGTTTCCCTTTCACCCATTCAGTAGCTGATAATGAAACCTGTGTTAGCAAAACTCATTTGCAACCAATAAATGACAAAAAACATCAAATGGCATAAAAATAAATAAATTTTATCTGCTCTCAGGTAAATATAGCATAGCATTCTAAAATTACGAAAAACTATTTCTACATGCCTCCGATTGATGTGATTCCAAGTGTTGTATATGGACAAAGAACTTTACGCAAGGCTATCAAATCCCATTAGTCTCGTCCAAAAACTTGAAGAATACATCATGCATCATTCGAAAATTAGTCAGAATTTGAAAATTTCACATTCCAGCACTAAGCACTGGCAACATACTTTACCATATACAAGTAACAAGTTCATGTCCACTTCAATTCATGCTACTTCTATTAAACACGACCATAATCGTTCCCCCAAAGATGGAAATTCGAAGATATGAGGCAAAATCGGTATACAGATGGAAATGGCACTTGTGACCACAAACACACACGTGAACTAAAATTTTCGAACATGGAAATTTATTCCCCATCGCAGGATCAAAATTCTAAAACATCCCGACAAGTTAAACTGAGACAGTAAGTGGAGTCTCATATTATCAAAGAAACCAAAACTCAGACAAAAAGTTCGAGACAACATTAGCCAGCCATTGGATGATTATATATATACTCTATTGCAAGAGGGTAGGAATCAATTTTATCAGCTTCCTTGTCAGGTATCTCCAGCTTAAATTCTTCCTCAAGAGCCATTACAATTTCGACTTTGTCTAAGCTATTAAGCTCAGGTCCTTCTCAAAGTGAACATCAGGAGTCACCTGCAGAAATTCGCACAAAAAGTCGTAACATTGACATGATGTCCGATGTTATTGGTTGGTTACAGCACAGAGACGTTTGCAGAACAAACAAAATGCAGAATAGGTAATCAATTCACAGAAGGATCTCAAATAAAACAAGTGTCCTATATACAGAGAAATCAAATGGCATTCAAAACTCGGAGGACAAAACCAGGAAAGATGAAACAACTCCAATCAATTTTATCAGTTCTATCAAAAGAGAGTTTTGTAGAGCATCAGTAAATCATTAGAGCTATAAATTTTCACATTTAGAGACCTTCCAGCTCATTAATTAGCCAAAAATTGATAAATCCACCTATGAAAAGAAATTCCCTGAAAAAAACTGCAATATTAACAAGCAAAAAAACTGCAATGTTCTGTCTGCCATTCTAATCCGGATGAAACCGTTCAAACAACCAACAACCTCCACCTAATCAATAGTTCTAACAATTCCACCTCAAACAATTCCATTCTAATCTTTACAAACCGTTCAAACAATCTGAATATGAACAATTCCACCTCCAGAAACCGTGAACAGCACAATTCCAGAACCCTTCAAACCATTCCACCTCCACGTCCACGTCCACGTCCACCTACCCTTCCCCCTAAGAAATCAACCTGCAATCCCATTTAACCCATTTTCGCACCAATAAAAAAAAACAGAGGGCAAATCGACCCAATCACGCAGAAATTTACCAGGAAGGGCAACCATATAACTAAAGATTAGCACAAGCAAAGAATAATACCTTGACTTGAAGATGCGAATTGATTCACACTGCCCTTCGTTTCAGCTTTCGATTCGGCTACACCAGATCGAACAACCCCAATATTCGAAGATCCCGTCGACTACCCTTCCTCCCCGGCCAACGACATCTGGTTTTCGGTTTCTGATTGCGGGTTTGGGGCTGGAGATTGAGCTGGGAAGTGGGTGAGCGAGAGAGTTCAGAGACATGGAGAGGGAGTGTGAGAGCGAGACACAGTGACCGTGTTTTCTTCATTTCGCGTGTTTTCTAAATTTTGGCCTGAGTTGGGTTTTATTTTACAAAATGATGTTTTGGTTGTTTTGTATTTTTAGTTATAATTTTTTTTTCATTTTGCAAAACGTATTTTCGAAAATAAGATAGAGAACGCGTTTTCGCTGTTTTGAGAAATTAAAAATAGAAAATGGCTGGAAAACGACAAAGAGAACAGGGCCTTAATGTGTACCAAACATGGACTAAATTATTTTAATTATCAAATAAAAAGTTCACACAAATAAAATATGAGAAATAAAATTTTAATACAAAAATAAATGTAAAATAAATGCAACGATCATAAAATTAATCTTAATAAAAATAATTATAATTTTATTAACTCTATTTTTACAAGTCCCATATAATACATTAAAAATAGGGACCACGAACCATATTAAAAATTGGGTCCACAACCCACATTAAATTAGAATAGAAATCAATCATGTCTTCCCCAGCACCTCCGTATTTTTTCCTCTGCAACTGCTCGTCCCTTTTTTTTTTCATGCAACTCCTCTGCCTCCCCAACTCCTCGTCTTCTCCTTTTGCTGTCGTGTCCAAGTACAAAATTAAGGATCATATCCATATCCCGTATCATTATCCGTGTCGTGTCAACACGGATGCTTCTCCATTTTTAGAGAGTCTAAACATCATAACTTACATCAACTTAGTTTATAGTTTCAATTATAAAGAAGCTATGTTTGTGATTTTGCTCGACCTAGACCAGCTCGAGCTTTGATAGCATCACTGACTAAACTAATCAAAGTCCCGAGAAAGTATAATATCACTTCAATTCTTCACCACTTCTCTTTTGGGATAATTACATAGAACTAGTTGTTTAGTTTCAGGTTTATGAAAATCAGGTTTATACTTTATTTAATCAAAAATCAGGTTTTAGAGTGTGTTTGATGGATATTATTTTGGAAGATTGTATTTTAGAATAGTAGATTGATGGAGAATGTATGGTTGAAAAAGAAAGAAAAGTTATTGATGTGATGGAAAATATTATTTTAATGAAGAATGTGTGGTTGAAAATGAGTAGAAAAATGAGAATGAAAATTTTAATGGGTACCAAACACACCCTTAATTTCATATTAATAGTGATATTATAAAATTAAATTAACCTATATACCCACCCTCTTACCTACTCCCACCACATTTCAATCCCAAACCCTAAATTCACTGCCCGTCTCCTCCGAGGCTCCCCTTCATTCCCTTCTCCTTCATTCTCCCTCCCCATCTCTCAGTCGCCCCCCCTCCTCCCTCTCCCTCCGTTCACAGCAGCGTCACGACGGCGACGCTGCTGTAAACGGCAGCAGCACCTCATCAATGAATGTGTAGTTATACCTCATGCTGCTGCTCTTCCTTCGCCGACTTCTGTCCTTGGAATCGGATTCTGAATCCGAGTATGAATCAGAGGACCCAGACGAAGAACCGTACTTCTGGTGCCTCCTCTTCTTTTGCTTCTTATTTCCGTTCTTCCGTTTTCTCTTCCTCTCTTCCTCAGAATCTGGCAAATGTGTGGCGGATGTGCAGGTGGGGGTGGATCTGCGACGACGGCGAGTGGCATTGGTGTTTTTAGTTGGGAGTTTTTTGGTTGTTGGAGTGGTGGTGATTATTTTTACGTTTTGGTGGTGTTGGAACTGTTGTGGCGATGGTTGTGTGTTGTTGTGACGGGTCGATGGCGGTGGTGGCGGCAGTCGCAAGTCTCTGTGACCTAGGTAGGTATCTGTGACCTAGGAATTGTGACTGTGACTCACTGAAATAGAGTTGCGACAAGTAAAAGTTTTGATTTTTTTTTCAATCTGTGACCTATGCGGGTGTCCGTGACCAGAAAATTGGGACTGTGACTCGCTGAAATAGAGCTGTGACCCGTAAAAGTTTTGAATTTTTTTAATCTGTGGCATATAAAAAATTACTTGTGACCTTAAAATTCTTGATTTGTGACCAACGAAGTTAACTGTGACCTATAAATTTTTTCATCTGTGACATCGAAATAATCCGAGACCAATTAATTTGATAAGATGTGACTTGAAATTAATTTTTAACTAATTAATAAGATATACGCTATCAAATTACACAATTAAATATTTAATTAATTAATAAAAGTAGTAGAAACCTGATTTTTACAATTTTAAAGTTTTGCACCTGATTTTTTAAAAGGTCAAACTAAATACCTGAGCCATAAACTTTTCCCTTCTCTTTTCCCATCCAATTGATTCCATCTAGCAAAACATAATCTCAGACAGAATTATAGGTAGATGGGCCGGAGAGCCTTTAAAGGTGGAACCCAAATACCACTATTCTTGGCAACTGAAACATGACTTAATAATTTTGGGCTGCCCAAATAGAGGAGACCAGCTTTTCTTGCTCTTGTTAAGGATTGATGGGCCAAATCTTGATGCTCAAAAACAGTTTATATTGATAATATTTAAATAAGAGTATGGAAACTAACCGAACCAACATCAGAGTCATCAAAGCCTGAACCATGTAAGCATTCTCAAGAAAATGGAAGATTTAAGAGTAGACATATAGATCACACAAAAAAATTGTTGGAAAGTTGGTTTTAAACAATTATTTTAGTGATTCTCGCTAGTTGGACAAAAGATTTATTTGACAGAGTATGTTCTACTCCATGAGTAGATTAATTTAATGTATTTATTTTCTCAAAATCAATTTAGGGTGAATGAGAAATTAAAGACAAACTATGACCATTTGAAGTTAAAATAAATTGGGAATAAAAATTGGTGGAAAATTGAAAAATAACAATCCTACATAAGAAAACTAGTAGAATATAAATCACTTTATATTGCTCAAATTTAGAACTTGGGTTTGGACCCTTAGGGGTAACAATAGTTTTTGAAGTGGAGATAACATACATGCTAGTAGGCTAAGTCAAAGCCCAAGTACGTCGCCACCGCCGTCCAACGAGTCAGTACGGGTCATGGGTTTGGACCAAGTTGGTATATATTTTTTGATAAAATAATATTTAGATTATATTTTTTTTATTTAAGATAATATATTTATTTATATTATTTATTTTCTCGAATTTTCTGTACACGGCACGTGCCATCTTTTAGATACTAGCAGTTGACAATTGAACTGTCGTCCAAACTGGTTGTGTCTATTGAATACTCGTAAAATAATATTTGAATTATATTATTTAAAATAATATATTTAGTAATATTATTTATTTCTCAAAATTTTCTGTACGTGACATGTGATATTGCGCAAGATGCTATTATTTCAATTTGCCAAGTAACGAAGAAGAGACTTTAAACGCATTTAAGTAGTACAAGATTTATGTTGAGAATCAATTTAGTAAACGAAATTTTGCCAAGAAAAATTTCGTTGATTATTTCCACCGGAGCCAAAACATGACATCACACTCCTTCAGTGATCTTCTTTGACTTTAGCCTTCTTATGAGACTTGGCACTTGCGTGATGAAAATCAGACGCAAAAAATCAGCATTTGCCAAGCCATGACAGAAAGACATACGAGAATATCTAAACGAAATTTGACCAATAAAGTATATAAACTAGTTTGTCAAGACATGTTCAAGCAAATAAAAAATACACACACATCTGAGCCCACGTAGGAGCACGAAACACGAGAAATTACATAGCCCTTTCCAGCCTTGGATAAATCCTATGAAATAGAGGACTCACATAACACGAATGAGTGGTGAATAAATAGATAATACTTGTTGATCTCTCGAGATATGTTGATAAAAAGTGACTTGAATATTTATAAATATGAGCCAAATATAGACTTATCTACTGTGAATTAAGTTTAGTTCGTCGTTGTGTAGTGCAATAAAAGGTGTATTTTAATCTCTGCTACTTTGAAGAAGATTAAGGCAACAATTGTCACATCTAGATTCTCGTTACAAGTTTTGTAAATGTGTCACTGGCCCACTGCTATGAAGGAATTGTCTACTTGTACATAATAATATATACATCAAGGTATCCAACATCTCACATGAGGGTGAGACCCACTTGAATAAAAAATATTATCTCCAAGTGGGTCCCACCCTCATGTGAGAGGGTGGATACCTTGATGTACATATTATTATATACAAGTAGTAATGCTCCTGCTATGAATTCACCAACTCATAAACTGTGTATTATTTTCGATAATCTTCAAAATAAATGGTAGCATATAGAAGCACCAAGATTCTTCTATTGTGCCAAATTATCAACCAAGGCCATGAAATTTTCCAATCGTCTGACGGAGCTAATATCATGCATGACCCAAGAGAAATGTAGTCTTATAACGAAAAATGGGGCACACAGTTGTCTTTAGTACTGAAAACAATTGATAATGGATCATTCTACTTGTAAATTTTTTTTAAGACTAAGTTTGATATTGTGACACATGTCTCATCATGATTAGCCCATTTTTAAACATTGCACACTTTCCCGCCAACAACACTTTGAATTTTCAAGAAATATCAAACTTCATGTCACCCAAACAATGTACAAGTGACTTAATCCATTGATAACTGTAATAAACTGATCTTCCACGTAATTACTATGTGATTCTTAAACTATTCTTTATGAATCATTTTCGTAGCACGACGTGCATGACAACGCATCAAGTGCTTGCAATTGTGACTATTGGAGCAACTAACGTCACAATATGCTCGTGCCCCTTGCTAATGGGTGGACATCGAACCTTGTCGCTTGCGTGTTGTGTTGTTCAAGCGCTACATGTGTCACAACTTAGTAGGTGTTGTAATTGTGATTGCTGCATGTTTAAAGCAACAACACTGGAAGCATGACATCACAATGCATTTTGATCCAACATAGAACAACGACGAGCTGATTTGCCGATCAACTCGAGGAATCAACCGGCACGAATTGAAACGGCAATCAAAGTCCAGGCATTAGATAACTCGAGAAAAAGTATGTGTACCTGCTATACACAGACAACCTCCACACACCAGCTTTTATTAATATAGGGACCATCAAAGGAGAGAGGATTGCCTATTGTGAGCTGGTCCTACCCCATCTCTATTAAAGCATTGGTTTAATTTCTCTTTTAGTTTCAGCCACAAGGTACCTGACAACTCTTTTGCATATTGTATTAGAAATCCTACATGTACCACTTGATTTAGAGAAATTACAGGTGACGAGATCTCAAACCATCTTTGACAAAAAAACACAGTTAATCAAACCGTTAAAATACGGCCATGTCATTATCTTTAAAGCCGTACAATTTATCTGTACAAACATCTTTGTTGAACGGTATATCTTCTGTTTAGCCCACATTGTAATTATCTTATCTTCAACTATATTTCCACAAGTTTGAAATCCATCGTAGAATCCCCCTTGGGAAAGGAAATATCACACCATCATAATTGATGTGTTATTCATATATTTATGTTTGGTAGTGATTAAAATTCAAATTTTAATCTAAATTAAAGTCAAAAATTAATTTTAACCACATATTTCATGAGTCCAACAACTTCTCATTCACACATTTCATCATTTTTTTAATCAAAATTTACTAAAAATTCGATTTTAATTCCCACGAAATATGTCTTCTATTTCTATATATGATCTCAATCTACTTTTATATTGCTTTGCCTCCCCAAGAACAAAGGATTTAGGCCTCATTTGGCATAGTTGTTAAAAAGTCAAATGTTATTCTTAAAATTAAGAAGTTGTTTTTGGACGACCATTTTTTTTTCATTCACTTTCTCATTTTTTATCTCTTTTCTTCATTTCAACCACGCATTCTATCAATAAAATAATATTACACATAAATTCAAAAATTCTTCTTATTTTTTAACCACATATTCTTCTATCAATTACTATTTCAAATCAAATTCTACTCCGAAATGGGTGTCAAAACACATTAGCAAATACTTATTAAGAAGTACGGGAATGAGATTAAAGTAGCATAAAATCAAAGAAAACGGGAAGATAATGTTGGTTTTAAAGTAGACTCCTTCCTAATAAAGTACAAAGGATCATGCTACATGTGCATTTTTTTTGACACTAAATTTGACATTGTGTCATATGTCGCATCATGATTAGCCAATTTTTAAACATTGCACACTTTCCCGCTAACAACACTTCGAATTTTCAAAGAAATGTCAAACTTCATGTCACCCAAACAATGTACAAGTGACTTAATCCATAAGGATCATGTTACATGTACATTTTTTTTTACACTAAGTTTGATATTGTGCCACATGTCGCATCATGATTAGCCAATTTTTAAACATGCACACTTTCTCGCCAATGACACTTTGAATTTTCAAAGAAATGTCAAACTTCATGTTACCCAAACAATGTACTATGTGATTCTTAAACGCCTGCTCTTAATCTTATTAAAATGAATTTTTAATGAGATTTCACATGTTTGAAAAACAACTCCGGTGACATAGTACATTTGCCAGAAGTTCAATATTTTTAGGAGAATGCTGTTTGTACAGCCTTTGTGTACAGCCCACTCACATGGGGTGGGCCCCATCCATGTGAGTGGGCTGTACACAAAGCTGTGTACAAAGGCTGTAAGTGTAGCCTAACTTTTTTTTTATAATACCGTTTAAAATTGAATGGACCATTACACCCTCATTATAATAATCCCACTTTCAGAATTACCCTTGCATTAATTATCCCTAATTGAGCCTCTGTTTAAGCAACATTCTCATTCTTCTACTCATTTTCAACCACATATTCTTTTATAAAATAATATTTTGCATCACATCAATAGATTTTTCTTCTTTTTTAACCATATATTCACAATCTTATCACGAAAAAATACATTCTTTTCATTTTAATGTGCATCAAACTATTCAAACCCACTCTAAGTTTCCTTCTTTACCGTAGTTGAGGGTAAGATAGGAATGCTGCCACTTACCCTTGAAAAGTCAAATGAAAACAAGGAATTGCTCCACTTGACCGACACATCAATCAATGCGGGCCCACCATTGGAGGAAGGAAAAATGAGTTTTCTTGCATTTTAGTGGGGGGCTCAAGCAAGGACGAAAAACAATAGTAATGATATGATTTAGAGGTGTCAATCCGGGTGGTCCGGGCCTGGTCGGCCCGCCAACATGTGAGTCCGGTAACGGCCCGCGTGAAAAAAAGCCCGCCCGCTGCGGGTTCCGGGCCGGTTACGGGTCGGCCCACAATTTTGGACTACAACCCAGGCTCGCCCGCTGACCCATCCGGGTCGAGCCCATGCGGGTCACGGGTTGCGGTTCGTTCCGGTTTGGCCCGTATGATTGTATAAATAAAATTATAAAAATATAGAATTTTTCCGGTTTGGCCCATATGGAGAGCAACTATCATTGAAAATAGGATTTTGAGAAGAAGAATCGCAAGAATCCATAATATGGTAGGATTAAAAAATTTAGTAATGACTAGTGAAAATCGAGAAGAAAGAAATATAATCAAGATGATGATGATATTTGCAATTGAATAATTGTAATTGTAGTAAGGTAGTAACAAGTATGAACTATGAAGTATAAATGTATAATAACTAATGAGAGGGTATTGTAAAAATAAATGTAAGAATAAATTGGAATTTATCGATGAAGGGGATGATATTACCGTTAGAAAATTTATATTACCATTAGTTAAAATTAAAAAAAAAAAATTGACCATGCAGCAGGCTACGCCTTTTTTTGAATTTTTTTTATTTTTATTTTTTCAAATTTTTTTTTTTTTTTTTTGCTCTCTTCCCCCTTTTTTTAAAATTTTTGTTTTATTTTTTTTTTCAATTTTTTTTTAAGGGTCGCGGGTTAACCGCGGCCCATGGGGGTGCAACCCACGAAGCCCGCGGGTTACACCTCCTTGGCCCGTGAACCGCCCGCTCGGGTCACGGGTCGGCCCGCGGTCCCGGTTTTCACGGGTCATGGTCGGCCCGTCCGTCTTGACACCTCTAATATGATTACTACGCGTGATAGACAGTTGAGAATGTTGAAACTATTTTAAAGTTTGATGATCGAATTGAGATTTTACTGTAAGTTCAGTGACTACAGATGAAAATTACCCCAATTAGGGCTACTCTTTTATCCACTTAGGGCCAAAAGGCATTTGTAATCAATACTGCAACATTGATTAACTGTGAAGCACAGAAATGGCGTCGAACCAGCAAGTGAGGGCATCGCACATACTGATGAAGCACCAGGGATCCCGGCGCAAGGCCTCCTGGAAGGATCCCGACGGTCGCATCATCTCCAACACCACTAAGGAAGCCGCCATCACCCAGCTCAAAGCCCTCCGCGACGACATCCTCTCTGGAAAGTCCAGTTTCGATGAAGTTGCAACGCGCTTATCTGACTGTAGCTCCGCCAAACGTGGTGGTGATCTTGGTAAATCCCCTTACCTTCCGTTCGTTTTAGTTCATTGTATGATGTGGGTTTGGATCTTTTAAGCTTTTACTTTAATGGTTATTGAATTTTTCTGTTAACTTTGTTTAGCATTTATTCTTTAACAATTGTTCGGGTTATATTTGTTGCTTGGGTGAGAAAATCACTCTATAGAGAAAAAAGTCATAATGTAAAACGTATTTTCAAATTTATTGTCAGATCAGAGTGCAGTGATTACTGATTAGCAAGTTCTTGAAATTTTGGTATTTTCTTCTTAAGAAAAGTTAAAGTTCAACCAAATATCTACTTAATATGTAGGCGAGCAATTATAATAGAAGTGCAATCAGAACAGGGAGAAATGAATTATACAATGATTTATGCATATTGATGGAGTAAAATTGGGACAATGGTCAATAATAAATAACCGTATCTACTTGAAGTTTGCAAAGGATTGTGGAGTTGAACTTAAATCTGGCTAGTATAGCCTTTCTAGGATTCTAGTATTTGGGGGAAGTATGTGGGATCTGCCTTAGTCTCTTCCTACACAACTGTATCTGTGATGAACTTTCTCTTGTAAATATATATTCCTTGTTGAAGATTATGGTATCAATTTGACTATCCATGCAGATTATGGCACCATCCACCTTTAAGAAGCTGCTATACTAAACTCCTTTTTGATTGCTTTAAACTGATTCTCTTATTTTCTTTCTAAGCATGTGTGTACACACACACACACAATTATAAGGAGCGTGGCATCTGTATAAACTTTTGTTTTTCATCTGTGTACTTCTCCTGCCTTGGAGACGAGGTTTTGTCGTTCATGAACAATACATTTCAGCTTAATCATTGAGTTCCTTGAAAATTGATAATACTTTCATTAGGTGAAACCCCTGAATGGTTTTGCTCCAAGAAAACCTTTCTAAAATTTCTGCTTTCATTAAGGTGTATGTCCCTTTTTTTTGGCTGTTTCTGCTCATTGGCAGCTTAATCCCCTGAAATAGCACGGCCTTGTTTGAGTCTACGCTTGGTAAGAGACGAGAAGGAAATTTATGCCATTTTTTGGAAGATGGTGCATGTGTGAACTTTGCTTCCCCAATTATCTGTCTTCTTATATCCCAGAGGACTTTTCATTTTTCCAAGTTCCAACATCTTTAAAATTTTTTATGTTTGGCTAATGCATAGGAAACTATGCCAAATATTAAAGTGGAAGTCTACTGTTTGAGGGTGACTTCGTCCAAGGTTTTGGTTCCTACTGAGTTGAGTAAAATGGAAAATTCCGTGAGTACAGGGAATTTTACCAGAAATTTACCAGAAAATGATTGTGGCCTTTGATTTTTTTTTTCCCGCCTTTTTGTATAAATCCTGGCCTTTGATTTCAAAATTCTGGCAATTGTCTGGCAAATTTTTCTGTACCTATAGCAAGGTTCGAGTAAAATTCACCGCACTGTTTGCATTTTTGGATGATCTCTTTTATGTGTTCTTTATCGTTAACGTTTCTATAAAGCTGCATTTTCACGTGTTCTCTAAATATAAACATAGTATGGTGATTAACACTAGTCGATCTATTTTTCTTGCAGGTCCTTTCGGTCGCGGTCAAATGCAGAAACCTTTTGAAGATGCAACATTTGCTTTGAAAATTGGTGAAATTAGTGACATCGTGGATACCGATAGCGGTGTTCACATAATAATGAGAACGGCTTGACGCTGACTCATTATAGAATAGTGAATTGAAGCATATCTTCTAACCGTCAAACTACAATCAGCCAAATTAAGGATTTTTGTACTTCTATTCTATTCAAATTTAGTCGTGTGGTCATGATCATGTTACTGTGTGCATCATCAAGTTCCTCATTTTGAACTTTGTATCACAATGTCTCGATGCTTGTATTCCGTCTTGTGGCAACTAATAATAATTATTTCATCGGGTTCGACTATTGAGGTGACATATTCTTGCTTGGTCCCATATGTTTGTTATGCAACTGGCCTACCTTTGTTGTTTGGTCCATGGGTTTGAAATGCTACTGATTGATATGTTTACTTGTCTGGGATCTAATTCTTATCGCTTTGATTGCTTTAGCCGTGCGTGGAAAGCACGCAAGAATGTTCCTCATCTCGTAAACCTCTTTATATACTTTGAGGAATTTGTTCAAGAATGACCTAATTGGAGAGTCAAAATCATTTACCCCACGGTTTAGGTTCTGCTCGGCGTCCCAATCCCCCTTCTCCCTTGTTGCTTCCTCCTATTGTGCCCTGCAACCTTCGACTAGCTGCAGTACTTGTTTTGTAGCGTTTATAAATTGCGGGCATTACAAAATGAGCTGATGAAATGTATGTTTGATCTGTTTAAATTATAAATGTAGGGAGAAGGGGGGATTGATTCGGGTCGTTGCAAACTTTCTTTATGTATTATTCGGTCTTCCTTCTAGAAGTCTTTGTTTTTCGTCCTTGGTGCATTTTGTTAGTGACGTTTAGAATGAAAATAAATATCAAAATTCCAAAAGAGTGAAAAGGTCGTTTCCACATTAGTGGTTGGGGCCAGCACGTTTTAATTTGAATGACTTTAGCCGAAATCGAAGACTTGACTTCAAATCAACCATGAAACATGGCAGCATCTTCCATCCTAAAGACCTTATTCATGTGTAGCTCTCTCGAGCCAAAAAAATTTCGAACTTTAATACATTTCAGTTGCATCTAACGACCATTTTTATAGAGGTAGGAAAATCGATACACATATAACAATTGACATAAAAAAATTCGAAAAAATCTATGTCAAGTGATATAGGATGACATCAATAATTATTTGTGTACGCGGGTGACAATCTTGCAAACCGCGTACACGGGTGATTGTAACCGCGTAGGTGAGGACAACTTGATATGATGGGATTAATAATTATCTATGATGGACATTGAAGTAAGGGTTACTTGATATGCACCCCTGTAAAGTACCACGTCAGAGGCCGTCGACCACCATAGGGAACTCTATATTCTCATGATAGACCGTCACCACCATGGGGTGCTCTACGTTCTAATGATAGACCGCCTACCACCATGGGGGTGCTCTACGTTATCATGATAGACGGCCAACCACCATGGGGTGTTCTACGTTCTAATGATAGACCGCCTACCACTATGGAGTGCTCTACGTTCTAATGATAGACAGCCTACCACCATGGGGTTCTCTACATTTTCATGATAGACCGCCTACCACCATGGGGTGCTCTACGTTCTAATGTTAGACCGCCTACCACCATGGGGTGTTCTACGTTCTAATGATAGACCGCCTACCACCATGGGGTGCTCTACGTTCTCATGATAGACCGTCTACCACCATGGGGTGCTCTACGTTCTCATGATAGACCGTCTACCACCATGGGGTGCTCTACGTTCTAATGATAGACCGCCAACCACCATGGGGTGCTCTACGTTCTAATGATAGACCGCCTACCACCATGGGGTGCTCTTAGACCGCCTACCACCATGGGGTGCTCTACGTTCTCATGATAAACCGCCTACCACCATGGGATGCTCTATGTTCTAATGATAGATTGCCTACCACCATAGAGTGCTCTACATTCTAATGATAGACCGCCAATCACCATGGGGTGCTCTACGTTCTAATGATAGACCGCCTACCACCATGGGGTGCTCTACGTTCTCATGATAGACCGCCTACCACCATGGGGTGCTCTACGTTCTAATGATAGATCGCCTACCACCATGGGGGTGCTCTACGTTCTCATGATAGACCGCCTACCACCATGGAGGTGCTCTACACTCTCATGACAGACCGCCTACCACCGTGGGTTGCTCTACGTACTCATGATAGACCACCTATCACCTATGAGGCCCTCAACGCTCACCTAGGCCGTCGACCCCCATGAGGCCCTCTACGTTCACACAGGTAGCTACCACCGTGAGGTCAATACTATGCTTCACCATACAAATGGCAATGCGTAGGACGGAAGCCACTCAACAGCGAACATGGGCACAACCAACCGCTTGACGAGTGGGGTTCACCACGTTAGAACATGGAGGAAGTGGGAAGGTCTACGTGGGACACGTGGTACCATTAACTATCAAACACGTGGATAGCAACAGGTGCCTATAAATACCTCCAAGATGAGAAAGGTATGGACTCTTGGAACCTGAACTACTTGAACTCTCAATATACTTTCTTCTTACTTTCCTTAAGCACCTACTGATTCTCACGCCGGAGGTACAACGGGGGAAAAAGCCCCGACCTCGTTTTGCAGGTAACTTCCATTGACCGGAGCAACCGGAACACCCTATACGTCATCATTTTCGTGGAGGTAAATTTTGTGATTATTTCATTGGCACCTTCCGTGGGAAACCACTGAACAACAAAGCTATGTCAAGAAGACGAATACGAAGTGAAACACGCTTGGTTGGAAACATGGCGGATGCGGAATTCGAGTCTGTTGCGAGGGATCATGATCCGCCACCGCCACCGCAGTACGTAACGCAAGGCCGATTTAATGCTCTGGAGACACAATTGGCGGCCATGATGACCCTCTTGCAGAACCAAACACAGAAAATTGCAGCCCCGCCGCAGAGTTCGTCGGAAGCCGTACGCGAGCAATCACCCCATGTGGCGCAGACGGTTACCCCGCCTGCTACTCAGCCAACAATAGGAGACGTGGGGACTTTCGATTTTTTGTATCCTCAGATTCTTCAACCCGTGACAGACTTGGAAAAGAAGATAGAAGAGATGATGAACCAGAAGATAGATGATGCATTGACAAGACGGAAAGACAGACGCGGGCAAATGGTATTGGAAGAGGACCCATTCGCCCCAAAAATAATGGATGTCCCTTTGCCGAAGGGCTTCAAACAGCCAATGATAGAAGCGTACGATGGAGTCACGGACCCGCTGGACCACTTGTGAACTTTCGTCGATGTAATGAGGCTCTATGCAGCTCCAGACGCAGTGATGTGTAGGTCGTTCCCCCCAACACTTAGGAGGGAAGCAAGAGATTGGGTAGCCACACTGGCGCCCAGGTCTATAAGGACTTTTGATGAACTCTCCAGGAGCTTCGTGGCATACTTCATGAGTAGTAAGAGAAAATGAAAGACATTGGATTGATGCAGGTAGTACAGGAGAATGAGGAATCTTTGCAAGAGTTCTTGGCTAGGTTCAGCCGAGCAACCCTTGGTATAAGGGAACTTCAAATGTCTGCAGTAGTGACAGCACTAATGAACAAGACGCGAAATCGGGCCTTCAAAATGTCGCTCTCCAAAAACCCTCCGGAGTCAATGCATGACCTGTTGAAGAAGGGTGACAAGTATGTTGATGCAGAGAAAGCCGAGAGGGTCACGAAAAATTTGAAAGAAGAATGGGAGAGAGCGAGCCACAAGCGAAAGTTAGGTGACGAGCGAAAATTTATTGATAAAGGCAAATCAAGGAATGAGCTCATGGGCAAATGATATGTTCTAGATCGATCCATCAGACAAAAATGAGAGGAGGTCAAAGCTTTCACCCCTTTAAATACTCCGCAGGACGAGATATTGATGGAGATTTGAGACAACAAAGAGCTCGAATGACCAAGGCCAATAGCAGCGTCAGCCAACAAGTGGGAAGTAAAGCAGCATAGTGCTTGCATGTAAATATAGTTGCTAGGAGAATTTTTATTTCTGCTTTTCTGCTACAATGACCGTTTGTGAGTATTGTAGCCAGGGGTTTTTCATGATGTAATGCCTGCAATAGGCACACTTGATTGAAATTTATTTAATGAAAATGCTAAGTGACGGCAGATGATGAGGGTGCTATATAAGGGCCAGCCTAACTGGGACGTCCCGGTCCGCCTACCGAGTCCCCAAATCTTGGCAAATTAAATTCTGCTAGGAGTGTTGTTCGTAATTAATTGAAATAAAGACTACAAGCGGTGAGCAAAAAGCCTAAAAATTTGCTAGCTCAAAATCACTAGGGGCTGGTGGTGAGTTCTTCAAAACCAAAAATGGTTAAGGCTCAAAATCACCTGACCTCGACGATCCAAGACAGCTCGACACATAGCGGTGAGCAAAAAAGTCTAA
Source organism: Fraxinus americana (assembly GCA_035079005.1). Classification (NCBI taxonomy): domain Eukaryota; kingdom Viridiplantae; phylum Streptophyta; class Magnoliopsida; order Lamiales; family Oleaceae; genus Fraxinus; species Fraxinus americana. The sequence goes on from CM068714.1 coordinate 10,349,476, forward strand.
AAATTGGCTAGCTCAAAATCGAAAGGGCTGGTGGTAAGTTTTTCAAAACCAAAAATGGTTAAGGCTCAAAATCACCTGACCTCGACCTCGACGATCCAAGACAGCTTGACACAGCGGTGAGCAAAAAGGTCAAAAACTTGACTAGCTCAAAATGGCTAGGGGCTGGTGGTGTACTCTCAAAATCAAAAATGGTTAAGGCTCAAAATCACCAAGCCCAGTGATCAACATCGCTCGACGCATAACGGTGAGCAAAAAAAAAAGTCAAAAACTTGACTAGCTCAAAATTGCTAGTGGCTGGTGGTGAGCTCTCAAAACCAAAAATGATTAAAGCTCAAAATCACCAAACCTGGTGATCAACATCGGTCGACGCATAGCAATGAGCAAAAAAGTCAAAAACTTGACTAGCTCAAAATCGCTAGGGACTGGTGGTGAGTTTTCAAAACCAAAAATAGTTAAGGCTCAAAATCACCAAACCCGGTGATCAACATCGCTCGACGCATAGTGGTGAGCAAAAAAGTCAAAAACTTGATTAACTCAAAATCGCTAGGGGCTAGTGGTGAGCCTTCAAAACCAAAAATGGTTAAGCACAAAACAAAAAATGGTTAAGTGACTTTTCTAACTCAGATGGGGAGTTATATAAGCTATGACACTTTGGAATCTCAAGAAGTACCTCCTCACCCGCGGCATCCCGCTCAATGCTGGTCGACCGTCGACTGGCGCGGTCGACCGTCGACTGGCACTGTCGACTGGTCGACCGCCTTGCTGGTCGCCCACCAATCGTCGACCGCAAGGTTGGTCGACCACGAGTCGAGGTTAGCAGGCCCATTCGAAGATAGGTCGGTCGACCCTCTCGCCCCATCACTTTTACTTTCGCTAGAAGATAAAGAAATGAAAGTGTTATACATTATAAAACACGAAATGAAGGAAGGAAATGAGAGAAATTACTTTGAAGGAGAATGGATGATGATGAAATAAAGTCAGAATAAAATCTTTCACCAACATGGAAAGGGTAAACAGGCTACCCCCTGTTGATAATATCAACAAGAGGTAGAGGGGCTAATGATATAGGATGACATCAATAATTATTCGTGTACGCGGGTGACAATCTTGCAAACCGCGTACACGGGTGATTGTAACCGCGTAGGTGAGGACAACTTGATATGATGGGATCAATAATTATCTATGATGGACATTGAAGTAAGGGTTACTTGATATACACCCCTGTAAAGTACCACGTCAGAGGCCGTCGACCACCATGGGGAACTCTACATTCTCATGATAGACCGTCACCACCATGAGGTGCTCTACGTTCTAATGATAGACTGCCTACCACCATGGGGGTGCTCTACGTTCTAATGATAGACCGACTACCACCATGGGGTGCTCTACGTTCTAATGATAGATTGCCTACCACCATAGAGTGCTCTACGTTCTAATGATAGACCGCCAACCAACATGGGGTGCTCTACGTTCTAATGATAGACCGCCTACCACCATGGGGTGCTCTACGTTCTAATGATAGACCGCCTACCACCATGGGGTGCTCTACGTTCTCATGATAGACCGCCTACCACCATGGGGTGCTCTACGTTCTAATGATAGATTGCCTACCACCATAGAGTGCTCTACGTTCTAATGATAGACCGCCAACCAACATGGGGTGCTCTACGTTCTAATGATAGACCGCCTACCACCATGGGGTGCTCTACGTTCTAATGATAGACCGCCTACCACCATGGGGTGCTCTACGTTCTCATGATAGACCACCTACCACCATGGGGTGCTCTACGTTCTCATGATAGACCGCCTACCACCATGGGGTGCTCTACGTTCTAATGATAGACCGCCACCACCATGGGGTGCTCTACGTTCTAATGATAGACTGCCTACCACCATGGGGTGCTCTACGTTCTCATGATAGACCGCCTACCACCATGGGGTGCTCTACGTTCTAATGATAGATTGCCTACCACCATGGGGTGCTCTACGTTCTAATGATAGACCGCCTACCACCATGAGGTGCTCTACGTTCTCATGATAGACCGCCTACCACCATGGGGTGCTCTACGTTCTAATGATAGATCGCCTACCACCATGGGGGTACTCTACGTTCTCATGATAGACCGTCTGCCACCATGGGGGTGCTCTACGTTCTCATGATAGACCGCCTACCACCATGGAGGTGCTCTACACTCTCATGACAGACCGCCTACCACCGTGGGTTGCTCTACGTACTCATGATAGACCACCTATCACCTATGAGGCCCTCAACGCTCACCTAGGCCGTCGACCACTACGCGGCCGTCGACCCCCATGAGGCCCTCTACGTTCACACAGGTAGCTACCACCGTGAGGTCAATACTATGCTTAACCATACAAATGGCAATGCGTAGGACGGAAGCCACTCAACAGCGAACATGGGCACAACCAACCGCTTGACGAGTGGGGTTCACCACGTTAGAACATGGAGGAAGTGGGAAGGTCTACGTGGGACACGTGGCACCATTAACTATCAAACACGTGCATAGCAACAGGTGCCTATAAATACCTCCAAGATGAGAAAGGTATGGACTCTTGGAACCTGAACTACTTGAACTCTCAATATACTTTCTTCTTACTTTCCTTAAGCACCTACTGATTCTCACGCTGGAGGTACAACGGGGAAAAAAGCCCCGACCTCGTTTTGCAGGTAACGTCCATTGACCGGAGCAACCGGAACACCCCATACGTCATCATATTCGTGGAAGTAAATTTTGTGATTATTTCATCAAGCAAGCTTACTGGTCAGGATTAAGGCTTCAAAGTCGAAGAGTAAACGAACTATGATAGCAAGTTCCAAACAAAGTTGGGCTATCGTGCTATTTGACTTAATCCTCGGGTTAATGTCGATTTTGAGACCTTAATGGATGCTATTTACTTAAAGCATGTCTGAGAGTTATTTATAATTGATTTGAATTATTTATAAACTAGAGGCAATGAATGGTTAATTTTATCCCCATTTTAGTTGAAACTAGTCACAGTTAAACGTGCGTTGCACGCTATTTTGAAATGTTTTATAAACGCTATAAAAATGATAGTTGAAACTAGTCACAGCTAAATGTTTTAATTCTTCGAGTTCATGTATGTACATTTTATATATTTTGGGAGTTGTTCAATTATTCTATAAATACTACAATTCAATTATTTATGTATGTGCATGTATACTAATTAACATTTATTTATAAATATATTAAATGTAACATTAAGTCATCAAGTTCATATACACATGTTTCGGGAGCTATTCAATTATTTTAGGAGTAAATAAATTATTCAAGTTCATGAACAAGTATTTATTTTCAAAATTATTCATTTTATCATAAATTATTCTAGGAATATATAAATTATTAAAGATCATATAATTTGTGAGCTATTCAATTATCATAGGAGTAGATAAATTATTCAAGTTCATGTACACTCATTTAATTTATGATATAACACCATTTGTTTAAATGTATATAAATTATTCTTTTTCTATATTCATTGATTCAAATTAATTAAATTTCATGTTGGTTCATGTACACCCCATTTGTTCAAATGTATATAAATTATTATTTTTCTATATCTTTCAATTCAAATTAATTAAATTTCATGTAGGTTCATTTACACCCCCTTTGTCTAAATGTATACATTATTCTTTTTCTATATTCACTGATTCAAATTAATTAAATTCAATGTTCATGAATCAATTTGATTGTTCTCATACAATTCAATTATTTATTTGCGTGCATATTTAATAATTAATATTCAATTAAATATATATTGAAAAATGAAAGATATGGTACTATTAAAATAATTAAATTATAGTAGAACTAAAATCGTCCAAAAAATAATTATCGCTTGATACGATATTTAATATATTATAGATAATCGTAGTTTTTGTCACAATCAAATTTTAAAATCCAATAATTTATATACTCAAACGAAGATAGTCGGTCAAGGATTTTGCTAAAAAGTGCAATTAATTATAAAATATTAGAGGTTAGAAATTGCTAATAATCTAAAGTCAGATTTCCAAGAAGCTATATTCACCAGATTTTGTCCCTAGAATCAGTACGGACCAATCAGATTTTGAGGTGAGATTGCCAATCTCACAGCCACATGGTACTTTCTCGTATAAAACCCCCAAAACCTAGTCCGGCTAGTTCGGCTATTCATAGTCCATTCAACCCAACTCAACACCGTAAGTCGTTGCCTCTACTTCCCATGGCCGCCGCCGCAGCTGCTACTTCTTCCACCGCCGTGAAATCCACTGTTGCCAAGCTCTCCTTTTTATCTTCCGCTCGACAATCAACCAAACCATTAAACTGTTTGGTGCCTAAAATCCTGCCAGAATCCTACAAACAGCGCCATATTACCCTCTCCAAAAACCCCATATCTGAGGTTATTTCCTCGTACAAAGAATCAAAAAACCCAGAAAACAATTTGGAGGATGATGATGACGACAAACCACGTGAAGAGTGCGGAGTGGTGGGAATCTACGGCGACCCTGAGGCCTCACGTCTTTGCTATTTAGCCCTTCATGCACTCCAACACCGCGGCCAGGAGGGTGCCGGAATTGTGTCGGTTCACGATAACGTGCTTCATTCGATTACGGGGGTAGGGCTTGTGTCTGATGTGTTTAATGAATCGAAATTGGATCAATTGCCTGGTGATATGGCAATAGGCCATGTTAGGTACTCTACTGCAGGATCCTCGATGCTCAAGAATGTGCAACCTTTTGTTGCGGGTTATAAATTCGGGTCTGTTGGAGTTGCCCACAATGGGAATTTGGTGAATTACCAGGATTTAAGGGCGGAGCTTGAAGAAAGTGGGTCGATTTTCAATACTAGTTCAGATACTGAGGTGGTTCTTCATTTGATTGCAATATCGAAGGCCAGACCATTCTTTTTGAGGATTGTAGAGGCTTGTAATAAGCTTGAGGGAGCTTATTCTATGGTGTTTTTGACTGAGGATAAACTCGTTGCAATTAGGGACCCTTTTGGCTTTAGGCCTTTGGTTATGGGTAGGAGGAGTAATGGTGCAGTGGTTTTTGCTTCTGAGACTTGTGCTTTGGACTTAATTGAAGCTACATATGAGAGAGAGGTTTATCCTGGTGAAGTTCTTGTGGTGGATAAAGAAGGGGTTAGTTCCCTTTGTTTGATGTCTCATCCTGAGCCTAAATCGTGTATTTTCGAGCATATTTACTTTTCTTTGCCGAATTCTGTGGTATTCGGGAGGTCTGTGTATGAATCTAGGCATGCATTCGGTGAAATACTGGCTACTGAGTCTCCGGTGGATTGTGATGTTGTGATTCCGGTGCCTGACTCGGGGGTTGTTGCTGCACTTGGTTATGCTTCGAAAACCGGGGTGGCATTTCAACAAGGGTTGATAAGGTCACATTATGTTGGGAGAACATTTATCGAGCCTTCACAAAAGATTCGGGATTTTGGAGTGAAGCTTAAACTTTCACCCGTGAGGGCGGTATTGGAGGGAAAGAGGGTTGTGGTGGTGGATGATTCGATTGTGAGAGGAACCACTTCTTCAAAGATTGTCCGGTTAATAAAAGAGGCCGGAGCGAAAGAGGTTCACATGAGGATCGCAAGCCCTCCGATCATAGGGTCTTGTTATTATGGAGTAGACACGCCTAGCTCAGAGGAGTTGATATCGAATAGGATGAATGTAGAGGAGATTAGAGAGTTCATTGGCTCGGACTCACTTGCTTTTTTGTCAATCAATAGCTTAAAGAAGTTACTGGGCAATGATTCGCCAAACTTCTGTTATGCTTGCTTTTCCGGGAAGTACCCTGTCGAACCAAGGGGCAAGGTGAAAAGGGTTGGTGATTTTCTTGATGATGGATTGAGTGGAAATATGGAATCCATCGATGGAGGCTGGGTTCAAGGGATTAGAAATCAAGAGGAGGCGCAAGAAATCAATTTATCTGCTTAGTTATCCTTTTTTGAAACACACTAATGCCTACTTATCTGGTTTTAGGCCTTTCTGAGATGATTTTACACATTGTTCTTTACTATTTTCTGGAGAAATTTTGAAGTATTGAGTGTCAAAACCTGATACAACAATTTTGGTGGTTATTAATACAGTTTAACTTTATTTAATATTTGAATGGTAGCTGATGGAATAGAACTATTTGTAGCCTATCGGTGTTCTTGAAACTATGAATTGCCTGTTATACAAGGGGCTCAAACTCAGAATCTATCAAGTTTTCTGTTCTCATGAAGAACAGAAACTGAAATTTGTGGGTCCATGCAAGTATCAATCTCTCTTGAATACTGCCATTTATCATATTGAAAATACAGGTCATAGTTGGCCACTTGGCCTTGGCAACCTTGCACAAGCATTTAGGCTTTAGCCATCTGAGCTCAAGACAGAGCATGAGCTGCCAGACTATTTTCCGGTAGACTTATAATCAGTTAAAAAAGCACTACTAAACGAACACGACGTATGACCACCTACCTTTCATTTTCTTTCTCGTTCTCACTCTTATGTTTTTTATGGCATGGTCGTTGTAGTGTGTAGTGGACTCTCTCGAGGCAATATTATCGTGCTAGGTCCGATTCCAAAAGGTGAATACTCTACTAAAATGAAGCTGTAGAAAAGTCTATCATCCAAGAATTTGCCTATGTTTCGATGCCTTTTTTACTATAAAAATGAATAAACGATTTAAATTATAAATAGATAAAAATGAGCTTTTTAAAATATAGATAAAAATTAACTTGGATTTTTAAATAGTTTATAAACATAAGCCAAATTTAGGAGTAACTTGTGCTTATAAGCCAGTTCACAAACATAGACCGAAATGTGTTGCTTTTAGTGGAAATTGCTGGAGCTATTGGGTCCATTCAAGTTAGCAACTGAAAATGTAAAGCAGAAGTTGGCGCTTGGCAGCAGTAAAAGCTTCAAAATGAGATTAAAAAAATATTTGTCGAAAATGTCAGAAGTGGGATTTGAACCCACGCCCTCTTACGAAGACCAGAACTTGAGTCTGGCGCCTTAGACCACTCGGCCATCCTGACTTTATGTTTAGCTATGATCTAGTTTCTTTATCATGTCATCTAAGAATAAATTTAGTAGCATTAGCTCTGAGTCTGAGTAGTAGGTTCAAAATCTTTTACCGCCATCGATTAGATTGATTTTTAGTCCGTTGCTTTATTTCACCTCCCTTTTTTGAAATAAAATTGAATACCAGTTTCACGGATCAAGTCGCTTGTTAAAACTATTCTATCAAACATATTTCACCAATTTATGACAAGGAACACTGCAACTTGCAACATTGGACAAGTCCCACACAAGCCCCACTACCCTGCTTGGTCGAAGGGGTGGGATTAGGCCATGCTGAAAGACAACGAACCACGTCAATTCTTAATCTGATTGCAATGAGCACTAAATAGGAAATATGAACACTAAACAAATTTAGAGTCTCTACGAACTAACAAGTGGAGTCCAACTTCCTTCCTTCCTTCCTTCTAAAATGGTACTTACAGATATTGGAAAACTCAGGTGCCAAATGCACTAAAAGGGAAAAGCATTACCATATTCAAGGACTTCATTTTAAAGTTATTTGATGGTAATGTAACGATTTGTTCCATGTTTAGCCCAGTAGTCCTTCAAATCTAGTGGAACCGACAAGTCTTGCCCTTCTGCCGCCAGTCTAGTAAGCAATCTGCTAAAAACACCTGAACTCATTTTCCGGCCACCCATCCTAGCATGCCGCTTGTTCGGCATCTGCGGCAGGGGGTATACTGAGAGGGAGTTGGTGCAACAAGATGACTGCCAGCCACCATTACCCCACTTGTAACAGTGTCGAGCTACTCCGGTGCATGAACAAACAGGTACTGGCATGCTAGATTCATCAAATTGTATTAACTGGTTCATAATACCAAAATCCTGTGCGTCCCACTCAGCCTTCGATCCATCAGTAGTGACATGTCTATTCAAGTCCTTGCTTACCCTCTTCGACTTCCGTGGTGATTTCGTTGACTTCGATGGAGGCCCCTTGATTTCTTTCGTTGGTTTCACTTCGCATGAATTTGCAACCTCGGATGGAATGGTAGATATCGGAAAGGCTTCAATCGCATCCCTCAAACTATGGGCAGATTGGACATTGCGCTTCAATCCACGTGCACCACCATTCAATAAAGCATCCTGAAATTGGAGGGCAGCAATGGCATTGTCACGTTCTCTTAGGGCATTGTCTCGCTCAACAATTACTGCATCTCGCTGCTGAATTGCAGCATCTCGTTCATTTAAGGCTGTTTTCTTTTCAGCCAGGGCTCTATCACGCTCCTCGATGGCAGCATCCCTTTCATTACAGAGCATGGTGATCCTGGGATTGACATTTAAAGCATTTAGTTCTTTTGCCTGGAATGGGGATATCATGTTCCACTGCAACAGTAGTATACAGGAAGAACTTGTCAGAAATCAACTCAAAGATGATCATGGAGAAAGATTAAACTGGAGATTAGAAGATTCATATTAGTTTATTACCGGAGGTACTTTGTAATAATCCATCCTATGTCTTCTGTTCTCTCGATCCCCGCCGTCATCCATGTCATGCACAATAGCTAGCAGAAGGAAGAATTATATATATGTTGCTGCTCAACGAATCTTATTTACCTACTTTCAACCCAAGAACTCTCCTGCAGTAAAGAAAAAGTGAAAATGTGGGGGATTTACTTAGTATGTCAAACAGTGATTTCAATAGATTTGTATGTTAAATAACAATATGCAATGGAGCAATGAGAACTCAAATTGACATGAAAAGATATTCACAAAAAGCAACTTTTCTGAAGCAGCACTTTTTAAACAGATGATAAACCACAGAAATGAAACTACGGTATTTCAATTAATAGATATTAAGAAATAGTAAAAATATTCGGCACTATGATGAGAAAGCTGCATAAGCTGTTTTCCAACAACGGGGATAGCCAATGTACGCCAGTTGGACAGTTTTATTAGAGCAGTCTAAATGTCCAATTGCTTTTATTATCTTCTTGCAGACGAATATAAAGAATTCATCCTATTAAAGCATTTAATACATCCCCATGTTAAGATGTCACCGAGATCACCGCCGAAAGAGAATAGAGGACCAAGAAATTCAGCGACAAGAAAGGATAATCAATTTAGCAAATGCGTAAATTTGGTGCTTCAGGTTGTCTTGCAGGTCTCTCACATTATGTCTCGTCTAAGAGCAACCATCTTGGTTAGCATCCCACTCCCTCAACACCAGCATATCAAGAAATGCATACAAGTAAAAGAAAGCACACAATTTTTAAATTTACAAGATGCTGGAAGACAACCCACAAAAACACCTTAGTTGATTGTCAAAAACTAGACTCCTGAAGCAAATGGTGCACAAAAATATAAGTGCCATTACTAGCTTGATATTAGAGATATTAGTCCATGTCCTAAGATTTTTTTAAGCAAAATAGCTTCCCTAAGAGGGGACCGGCAAAGTTGAGAAAGAAAGTAGCCTAAAGATATCAAAGTCTAGAAAGTGAACGAAAAGAACTGATATTTTATGCCCACAATTTTGAATATCATCCCATGAGAAAAGAGGACCTGTATATGTAGCAGGCTACACCAGATTTAAACCCCCTTATATAACTAGGTAACAATGATGATTGGTTGCATTAGTTGTGATAGAGTTTTAAACCAGGCTGAAAATAAGAAACAGAATAAATCAATACGATGAAGTACAATGTTGATATGTGGAAGTGATCTTAGTGCTCTGCTCTAAGTTGTACAATTAAAAATTAGATTTTTCAAATTCAACGAGTATGCGTACACTTGAAAGTTTTACTCTAGATGTTCCCATCTTAGATGTAACCTCTTGAAATGAATACACATAATCATAAAACAGAAGTAACTTCATTAAAGCCTTTTTAGAATGCAAGTCTTCAATATCAATGAATGTGATTTTCAAACTAAAGCGGATAACCATTTTTTTTTGGCTGCCATAAAAAACAGAAATTAGTAGTGTTTATCCTGATCCGGCGGATATCAAATATCAAAGTCTAGAAAGTGAACGAAAAGAACTGATATTTTATGCCCACAATTTTGAATATCATCCCATGAGAAAAGAGGACCTGTATATGTAGCAGGCTACACCAGATTTAAACCCCCTTATATAACTAGGTAACAATGATGATTGGTTGCATTAGTTGTGATAGAGTTTTAAACCAGGCTGAAAATAAGAAACAGAATAAATCAATACGATGAAGTACAATGTTGATATGTGGAAGTGATCTTAGTGCTCTGCTCTAAGTTGTACAATTAAAAATTAGATTTTTCAAATTCAACGAGTATGCGTACACTTGAAAGTTTTACTCTAGATGTTCCCATCTTAGATGTAACCTCTTGAAATGAATACACATAATCATAAAACAGAAGTAACTTCATTAAAGCCTTTTTAGAATGCAAGTCTTCAATATCAATGAATGTGATTTTCAAACTAAAGCGGATAACCATTTTTTTTTGGCTGCCATAAAAAACAGAAATTAGTAGTGTTTATCCTGATCCGGCGGATATCAATAGATCAATAAAAAATGCATTGCTGAGTTCCATCTATTGGTACTGAGAGTACCATTATTAATACTGTTCTTCTCTTCAAGCAACATAAAACGTGGACAATGTGCATCTTTCTGTTCTTCTTCCTATTTCTATTCATCTTTCAGCAGTACCTAAACTTTGGGTTTCAAGCAAAACATCGCACCGCCCCCAAACCCAAACAAAACGCACTCTCCCTACTATAACACAAAAATAAAATAAAATAATTCCAAGCATTCCTAATAATACTATAAACCCAGAGTCGCTTTATTCAAGGCACCCTTCGCAAATTATAACAATAGACGAACTAAAAAATAGAAAGGTGTACAACAAATACAAAACAACAACAAAGGTACAAATCAAATTGGAAACCAAACAAATTAAATTAATAAGCCGTGAACATGCACTGCTTAACATGTTCAAGCCAACGAGAGAGAACAGTGGTCGATTCGACGAGAGCGAATAGAATTTCACACACAAACAAGTACTCACTCACATACACGCATAATGATTGAAGGGAATGGTGGAAGCAGATAGCGACTTAGAGGAGATGAGAATGAAGTTACTGAAGAACTGGCGGCGACCGAATTTCCCGATCGAAACGCATCGCCGTTCGCCCCTTAAAAACCCCTTCAACTCAGCGATAAATAAACTAATAATTATTTTTGTTTTTCCAATTCACGCGTCAAGTGGGCCTTTTCGATAACTTTTAGAGCAAAGCGAGCCCTAAAAGAAAGCCGGCTCAAAATTGAAGCGGTTTTTTTTTTTTTTTTTTTTAATTACTGTATGTTAGTAATTTTAAAATTTTTTAAGGAAAAATTGCAGCAGCAATTTCTAATGTTTTCATTTTTTACAAATTTTATCATAACCTTTATTTTGTATCAATGAAGGTTCATAACCTTTCATAAATATGCATTTGGAGTTCGTCTAGACAAAAACCTTCCAAAACACCGTCAATTGACCTGAAAAATTAAAAAATGATATATTTTGACCATTTTAAGGAGGGGAAATTTTATCCATACATTATTTTTACTCATTAATTGTTCAAATCATTGTACATTTCCCTCCATTTCATTCGATATTTATTCTCTCTCTCTCTCTTCCAGTAATTGTCAGAAGTTTTTCAAAAAGAAGATGCAGATGAATGTCTATAGATAAGGGTTCCTCGTGGAGATGTAGACTTCATGGATGAATTTGAACCCAGAAAGAAAGTTTATCAGCTGCCCACGACGTCAGGATGTAGGTGGATGTAATTTCTTCGACTGGTGCGACCCGCCAATGTGTACAAAATCCAAGGACTGATCCTAGGATTTCTACGAGTTAGGAGGGAGATGGAAGCTGAAATAAACACCATTTGTTCTAGAAGTCGTAGTACGTGGAAACTTGGCTAATTGGATTTGTATGTGGAGTTTTTGTGAAATAGGTATGTACATAGATTTGAGTTAGGCTTGAGCTAAGATGTTGGGTTTATGTGTTGTTATGTGGGTCTCTATGTTACAAATCGTGTGGTATATGATTTTCTAACGTATTTTCTAGTAATAAAACATGTTATTATTCAGCAGTGCTTCGATTTTTCCCTTCTCCTATTTTTCCTCATCTTTGCTGAAAATGAATTATTTAGAGTAAAAGAGAAATTTTGTTTGCAAAACGCTATGTAGATGGTGCAGCGATGGTCCAAAACCTTTTTCAAATTTATTAAAGACAGTTCCATACATTTTCCAATTCGTCGCAGGGGAAGTCCTAAACCTTTTAAGTAAGTTGCAGCCAAGTCCCAAACCTTTTAATGAGTTGTAGTGGAGATCCCTAACCTTTTTTGAATTTTTTAGACAAAGTTTGAACTAATTATGAACATTTCCACACCCGTTCACTTTGAAAACATAAAATAGAAAATCTAAAGTATAACAGTGAATTAAATGACTGAAATGTTAAACATTCATCTCATTTTCAATTAGAATATACATCATCAAAATATCAAAAGATCAGCATTGTACAAGAATGTCATTAATTTGACATTGCAAAAGATCATGGACATTACAAAAGCAGTCTAATATATCAACAGATCACCAGTAAAAGCAAAGTTCTTTTTACCTTGCCTTTCTTCTTCTTTGTTTATGTCTGTTCCTCGTTGGATATTGATGCTTTTCTCTTGCCTTGTGATGTCATTAGTTGTGATTGTTGTTGAATATCTGCTTGTAAACTTGGCTGGGAACTTACATTTGTAAGCAAGGAGGTTGTGCACATTCTTTTATTATGACATGTTCCTCCACATCTTCTACATGTCATCTTCATACTCGTTCTTGTAATTTTCGTTCTTACAGGTGGCTCAACTTGAGACCTTTTTCTCATCTTCTTTGGTCTACTTCTCTGTTTCCTTTTTATGGGTAGATCAAGAGGATGTCTACCAAGTTCTGGTCATAACTCAGGATTTGACATTGGTTGGATGACTTGGCTATAGGTCCTGAGATAAGCTTCTTTGGTATAGCATGCATCAACGTACTCGTATATGTCAATGTTCCTAGAAAGAATACCACAGATTGCATAAGTACATGGAATTCCAGTTAGTTGCAATTTTCTACATGCGCATTCCCGTCTTGCCAAGTCTATACTCTATCTCATTCCATCTCTATTGCTGGCCTCAAACTTCTCACTACCTGCATAATCTGCCTTCAAGTATCTTGCATCTGCCTTGGCTTTCTCAATTATAGTCATAATTCTAGGACCAAAAACATGATCACATCTTTGTGTTGTTTCCCATTTTGTATTCATCTTCATCATCAGTTGATGTCTAATATTTTCCAACTGTAAGATAATAGGCTTTTCTCTTGCAACAAGAATAGAAGAGTTGAATGCCTCACATAAGTTATTAAGTAGGACACCACACCTTGAATGCTCCTAAAAATGTAATCTGGTTCACTGTGAGGCTGGTTTCTTATTGAACCACTTGAAGGCATCTTCATTCACTTCGTTCATCTCATTTATTGCACTCATCCACTCTGGCACAATTGTTGCCCTACCAGCAGCCCAGAGCAGACTCTTCAGAGTGAGACCTTTATGCACCAAAGTGAAGTTGATGTACAAGTGTCTTGCATGGCACATGTGCTTAGCACCTTCACAGAAAAGATTAATGGAATCTACCAAGTCTTTCTATTTATTAGATACGAAGGTCCAAGCCCTGCTATTGTACATCCCAATATCAATTGTCAAAAGTTCTATGAGCCATTCCCAATGTCTTTTATTCCTAGCATCCACTACAACCCATGCAACAGGGAACATACAGTTCTCTCCATCAATACCAAATGCAGCTAACAATTGCCCCATTGTTCATTCTTTAAGAAGCATCCATCCAAACCATTCACAAGCCTACACCCAACCCTAAAACATTCTTTACAAGCCCCCAAGCATATGTAACATCTCTTGAATGTAGGCCCTAAACCTTTAATTTGAACTGTACTACCAGGATTTGTTCTTTTGAGCTCCTCACCATAGTTCCGTAGTATCTTGTACTGCTCTGTTACAAGACCATTAATAACTTCTAAACATTTTGCTCTTTTCCTATAAATTTGATGCTTTGATATCTCATACATGCATTCTTTCTTTACTGTCTCAGTGAAACTATTCATGGACAATTTTGGATCTGATCTGAACTTACATATGTATTTCTTTGCCAAGTACCCAGCATGAACTCTTTTGTTTTGCCACATCGTTGTACATGTATGTTCATTCTTGAATGTGTTAATCGTGAGACTTTTATCTGGCTATGGTAGGTATATAACTCCTATGGATAGTTATTCTCACACCCGACTCTTAGTCTGGTTCTTTCATTCTTCACATATTTGATTTGCCTTGCATTTTTCACTGAATATTGTACCACTGCATCCCTCATTGTCTTTATGTTATCAAACTTCATGCCTGCATAGAATAGATCATATGAATTGTTTAAGTTATCCCATTACTGCATTATAAGACATGAAAGAAGTACAAAAGATGATTACCTATCTGAAATTTTGGATCTTGCATGTCAATTGCAGGGTTAAACCAAATGTCATTCCTAGCTTTTGAGGAGTTCACCTTCTTCAGGTTCACTTGGAATGCTTCTCAAATCATCTGAGTCATCGTAGTCTATTCCATCACCATCTTCACCACCTGTTTTGTCTTGACTTTCATCAATCAGATTTTCATCACCAATATCAAGAGGTTCAGTCAACTTGAAGAATATATCTTCATCACTGTCATCTGCAGCTACACCTTCATCTTGCTCATATTCTGGATCACTGAACTCCTTTACAGTCCCTATTCAAAGTCACATTCTCCATTAGAAGTGGATACATCATCCTCCTCTAGTTCTTTAGCATAAGGCTTCACAATTGGTTCAATAAGAGGCACCACAGGATCTTCAACAAGAGGTTGTACATTTTCATTAGCAAGAACTTCGATATTTTCATGCCAATGTGACTCAAATGCATATCAACATCAGGATCCACAATTTGAGCAGTAGGGGACAATAGAGGATCTTCAACAGGAAACTCCACATTTTCATCAACCAGGGGTAGAGCACTATCAGTATGAGGCTCCAAATTTACATGAGTGGGTGATGCATTTACATTTCCACCCTCTACATTTTGTTCAATCCCATCTCCAACACTCTGTTCAATTTAGAGAACTTTGTTTTAAACGACTGCAGGTTCCTTATTTTCACAAACAGGGGTTGCATCATGCACATTTTCAACAAGGTATGCCTCTGGTTCGTCAGTTGCAGATTCATCACCTGCAGGTTCATCATTTTTACCAGCAATAGGTCAATCATCCTCCTCACTATCCTTCAAATGTTCTATCCCAACATCAGCAAGTTCATCTATTTAGCCTCCACATGAACCTCATTTGCATGTACCTCATTAAAGTGGTCATCCTATACTTTACCACCCATAACTTGACCAACATGATCACTATTCACTTTATTCCCACGTATCCACTAACATTATCATCAACACGAGTTTCACCACGGTCAACATCTGTGGCTGCTTCCATTCCATTCCATCACTCTCACTAACACTCTAAACTTCATCTACAACATATAAGTTATCACCCTCTATGCATTTATCATAGACCTCCACGGCATAGCATGCTGGCTGCTGAACTTGTCCCTCAACATCTGTTTTTCCATTTTCTTCCACCTTCTCCAAAACCTCACCTCCGTCAACGTCAATAACTAAAATATCATGTCGTACTTTGTCATCCCATGGTAATTCAAACACTTCAACCACCGGCAAACACCACAACTCTGGAATCCTCTTCTCACCAAGCAACTTCACTATATTATAAAATCCGCATCCCTCACCAACCAAAATGATGCTTCACTCAATCTCTTCTTTTCAACCTCATAGAGATAGCTCATTTTCTCAAAACATCCCAACATCTAAACAACATTGTCCAAAAGAAATCTATTAAACCAATCGGGATTCATGTAGTCAAGATATGCTCGTACACAAAATTTCGCATATTGGCGAATAATATACTGTCATGGTGTAGCTTTATGGTGAAATAAGTAGATTTTTTACTGTAAAACAAGTCCAAGACAAAGGATCGTCAGGCCCAAACCCTAGTCTCAAATTACACGAATAAACAATGTAAACTCATAGCGATTACACGATTTATGCTACACCCAACTCAATAAAATCGTAAAAAATATGAAATATTGCACTAAATGAAACCACTTCAACACTGCATAATCAATATTTTCAAAAATTTCAAAGCACAATAATACTCACGGTACACAAGTTCAGGAAGATGGCCTCGTATGTAGCAAGCAATATCTTCAACCTGAAAGAAATTGATAATAAGAAAATGAGAATAATTGAATAGAGATATCGACCAGACAGTGTAAGAAGGGAAACCAAATTTAAATTAGGACTAAATGAAAATGAAATGGGAATTAGGGTAGGAATGTCAACGAGTTGAGCCGAAACTTGAAGCTCGGGCTCGGCTCAAGTAAAAATGGTTCAAGTTTTTTTGTTTGCCCGAGTCGAATCGAGCCAAGCAATGCTTTTGCTCGGCCAAAAAATCTAGACTCAACCCGAGCAGCTTGCCTTATAAAAAAAAGCGTGACAAATCTAACATTTTTTAAAAGAATTTAAAATTTGTGCAATTTGTGAAATTTAAAATTTTACCTCATATTTATAACAAAAAAAAAAAATGTTTCAACCAAATTTGAAACTCAAATTTACATATCTAATACGGTGGCATAAAGCAGCTACACACTGTCATAAGAGGTAACTGCCTCTTAAGGCAGTGTGTAGAAGGTAGCTACTGTTGCGCTTTCTAGTGCTGCCTTAAATAGGCAGCTACGCATAGTTGCTTGTTAAGGCAGCGGTGTAGATGTTTTACTGCTACCTTAAACATGTAGCTATCGTTAATGGGCAGCAGTAGCTACCTTAAAGCAACTTCCTTTAAGGCATCTTTTTTCATGTGTTTTTTTTTATTTTTATTTTTGAAGTTTTGCAGAGAGTTGATTTTTTTAAGGCTCGGCTCGTTATGAGCTAAAAATGACCCGTCGGGTCAATAACGTCCCAAAATGGGGCTTGACCTGGGCTCGATTGGGGCTTTTCCCGTGGCGAGCTATTGGCTGCTCAAATAGGCAAGCCAAATTGACACCCCTAAATTGGGGCATTATGTCTTTTTACATACAATGACATTTTAATAATTTATAAATTGTATTTTCCTCTTCTTTGTATCTTTAGGTTATCTAACTAAAAAACATAGTTCTTAGACTTTATAAATAAATTTTTGCTTTGACTAGACCTTTTAAATGAAAGCCTCGTTGGTTTACCGTGGGAGTGGGGATGGGGGTAGAATGCATAGGGGGTGGGGGTGGGGGTGGGGGGATTTGGACTTGAGGAAGAATGTATAAGTATTTCTTTTATTTTTTAAAATTGAAAATTTGAAAGAGATTATTTAGCCCTTCATTTTATTGATCAAAAGAGGTTAGATTTTTTATTTTAGGTCAACTAACAATTAAATGGATGGAATTCAACCATCCGTCCTTTTGCTGTAATGAAATAAAATGTTCAAAATTGTGAATAGTACAAATGAAAAGTTTGGATAAAGATCGCGACAAAATGAAAGATTTGGGATTGTGGCTTTAATTCTCCCATTTTTATGTGGGAAAAAATATATGGCAACTTACAAAATAACTCCTAAAGTTAATGTTCTTTTGAGAAATCATGTGAAAACTATTTTGAAAGTAAAAAATACTGTGTAAAAGTAAGTCATTTTTTAATAATAAAAAAAGTGACATAATGTCACTTTTTAAAGTTAGTGTCATTTTTTTTTATTAAAAAGTGACATTGTAAAATGTGATATTTGTCATTCAAAAAAGTGACAAATTTTAAGAAATGACTGAAAAAAAAAGTGACAAACACTAAAAAAAAAGACAAAATAACAATTAAAACATATGTTTGTCACTCAAAAAAGTGACATGAATTTTTTTTAAAAAAAGTAACAAACACTCAAAAAATGATAAAAACTCAAAAAGTGTCACTCAAAAAAGTGTCACAAAACACCAATCAAAACATGTGTTAGTTACTCAAAAAAGCGATATAAATTTTTAAAAAGTGACAAATATTAAAAAGTGACAAAACATCAATCAAACATATGTTTGTTCATAAATTTTTAAAAAGTAACAATTAATAAAGAGACAATTTTTTAAAAAAGATGACATAATATTAGAGAAAAAAAAGTGACAAACACTGAAAAAGTAACGAAAATTCAAAAAAGTGATAAAGCAGCTTATGTTTGTCACTCAAAAAGTTATAGAAATCTAAAAAAAAAAAAGTAACAAACAATAAAAGTGATGTTCACTATAAAAAAAAGTGATGTTTATCACTAAAAAATTTAGTGATAGAAATACAATGCCACTTTTATTAAAAAAATGATGTTGATCACTAAAAATAGTGATAGAAATTTCAAGAAAGTGACAGAAAATAATAAAAAAGTAACAAACATTAAAAAAATGATGAACACTCAAAAAAGTGACGAACACTAAAAAAATGACATAAAAAATAAAGAAAATAACAAAACACGGCCAAAATTTCACCAATAACCTAACAATTAAGAATGCAAAATGTCAAAATTTAAAAACCATCGTCGTTATTTGCTTGTTAGTCCTTTACATTCATCTATCATTGCCTCTTCAAATGCATCATCATCTCTACCTTAAAAAGGTAACAAAAAAAAAAAAAAAGTGACATAAATTCAAAAAAGTGACCAAAAAAAAGTGACAAACATTAAAAGAGAGAGAGAGAGAAACAATCAAAATAGTGATAGAAAAAAAAGTGACAAATATTAAAGAACATCCACTTTTTTTTTTAGTGAGTACTCGAGTAGTTGAAAGCATGGTTTTAATCAACAAGTTGAACACATCATGATTTCAAATGGCAAAAGTCGAGCAAATCAATACCATCAAAGGTTGATAGATATAAACAAGTCTAGTTATTTATGAACATCAATAAATTCAACTTCATATGTAGGTTTTTGTTCTAGTCAAAATTCGACACATAAGAGGGAACTATCATCTAGAATATAAACAATGATACACATCAGGAATAATTCTTGCCACAATCTTTGCACGAATGACCAAAATCCAGCTATTCTATGAACAAAATCTTCAAGTATAACCTTGATGAGAACATCCCAAGCCAAACAGCAAATTTAGTAATTTTGCTAATTTTTTCTCCAGTTTCACTCCGCCGACCAAATTGACAATACAAGCAACGCATATAGAGGAAACCAAAAATATCAATTTGAAAACAATTGAAATGAAAAAAAAGAAGCAAAAATAGTCAAACAAAAATGGAATTAAGACAGAAATAAATAAATAAAAAAAAACAATATAAGGGTAGTGGTGACCTGACCTGGATCGTTCAATTGAAAAGATGTAGAACATTTTTGCAGTATATCTGCCAAAATATTTTTTTCTCGATATAAAACCTCCACATTCTTCAAGGGCAATCATGAAAAGATCCCATATTAATGTAACGGAAAGATCATCTAATTCTACAAGTAGGGTGCTCTTCGATCTATCAGACCAGAAAGTTTTATTTCTATCAGAACCAGAAATCCTTTTTAAAAATCGAAGTTGGTTGGTCTGCCGTGTTTTGGATGAATTTGAGAATGGGCTATTTGGACTCGACAATTACAGTGGAAAGATCTTTGACTTCAAGTAGTAGCTTTGCAGCACCACTTTGTTCGATGACGGAGTTCGACAAGAATTCAACGACGACGGAAGCTCCAAGCTTTATGGACGGGGGGCACTGGATAAAATGATGACGAGAGGTAGGTAGTGTAAACCATTTCTGAAAAAAATGGAAAAAATTAGAATTAGAAGATGAAAAATCAAAAAGGTATTGTCCGCCCGTGTTCGGATGAATTTAAGCCTATAAGAGCTTAATTTATACGGTGATTAATGATATAATTAGATTTGAAGCGTATTATTCTAATTAGTTTCCTTTTTAAAGCAGTGGGCCTAATGATATAAAAAATAAAAAAGGCAACTTACAAAAATACTCCTAAAATTAAAGATCTTTTGAAAAATTATATAAAAAGTATAAAAAAGTAAAAAATATTTTGTAAAATTAAGTGTCACTTTTTAAATATAAAAAGTGGCACAATATCATCTTTTCTTTTTAATTTAAGTGTCACTCATATTAAAAAGTGATTTTGCCACTCAAAAAATAACGAAAATTTCAAGAAAGTGATAAAAAAAAGAGTAAAAATTAGTGTTTAAAATTTGACACAATGTCACTTTTTAAAGTTAAATATTACTTTTTTATTACACTTTTCAGTAAAAAGTGATGTTTGTCACTAAAAAAACGTAACAAAAATTTGAAGAAATGGAAAAAAATGATAAACACTAAAAAAGTGACAAACATTCAAAAAGTAACAAAAATTCAAAGAAAATTAACAAACACTAAAAAAGTAATAAAAATTCAAAAAAGTTACCAAATACCAATTAAAACATTGAAATCTGTTCAATAAAGTGACAAAAATAAAAAAAAGTGATACAACCACTGTCCCTCATTTTTCTTCATTCACCGCAAAGTTTCTTTAAGAGCTCACTGATAAAACACCAATCAAAATGCCAAATATCTTTAAATCAAAACGCCAAACCTGCTTAAGTCACAAAGTGATGTTTGTCACTAAAAAAAGTGATATAAATTCAAAAAAAGTGACCAAAAAAAAAGTTATAAACACTAAAAAAAGTGACATAAATTCAAAACAGGTAACAAACAATAAAAAAAAGTTATAGAAATTTCAAAAAAATGACATACTAAAAAAGTGACAAAAATATAAAAATGTGAAGAGCACTAAAAAAAGTGATAGAAATTCAAAAAATGGTTAAAATTAAGCCCCCGTTTGTTTATCATTTTTCATCCATAAAAATGAAAAATATGACCGTTATCCATCACATCAAACTATCAATTTTGAATTTTTATCTCTTGTGTGGGGTCCAATAACGACTATATTTTTCATTATCATTCTACAATAATGAGAATCAAACGGACCCTAAGAAAGTGACAAATATTCAGAAAAGTAACAAACACTCAAAAGTAACAAAACACCAATCAAAACTTTAGAATCAGTTCAATAAAGTGATGGAAATAAAAAAAAAGTGACAAAAACTCAAAAAAAATTGACAAACGCTCTAAAAGTGAAAAATAATATTTAATTTCAATCAAAATTTAGAAGTGGTCTAGAGGATGATTGATTTTCTTTTTGCATGTTGTTTTTTTGTGATTATACCAATGTTTGACCCCATTAAATTTTAATTCATTTTTCGATGTCCTCTTATCAATTACACATTTTCTCAATAAAATAATATTACACATAAACCTCAAAATTCTTTTTACTTTTTAATCACACATTCTTCAAAAAACACTATTCCAAAATCAATTTATTTTTTTCAAATAATGGAGATCAAACAAGGGCTATGTTTCACTTCTATCAACCAATATATTAACTTGAATTTGGAAGCTATTCAATAAAATGACAAAAAATAAAAAAATATATAAATATATATAAAAAAAAAAAACTTTTTTGAGTGGCAACTATTTAAATCATTTTTTCACATCATGATTTTAAGATAAATTAAATGATAACACTTCTAAATCTAAGTTATCTAGATTTGGGCCGTTACAATTACAATCAACATATTATAAGTTTGTGCACTTGGCACCAAATTCACATCATAAATGAACCTTTAGGAAACAATTGTATGTAACATTGTGAGGGTAACCTGACTTGCTCATCTCATCCAAAACTCTATAGGCTTCCTGAATCTTTCCAACCAAACACATTCCTTCAATTATGCTAGTGTTTGAGCCCCATTTTAATCCATTTTTTCAAACCCTTTCTCATTTTCCTACAGTAAGTCTACCCAATTTCAAATCAATTGTCAGAACTTGGTGTGCCAGGGCCAACACAACCGTTGTAAAAGTATACCTTTTTGCCCTTAACTTTATTTGCAATTTTACGGTTATGCCCTCAACCACTTCTTTCCCCCAATTCACTGCCCTTCAGAAATGCATTCACTTCCTCCTGCTGTCGGTGAGTAATCTCTTTGCACCGACCCATTTCCGATTTGAGCAATACCGTTTGCTACGACCTTAAATCCACCCCTTTCCGTCGACAGTGAGTACAAAAAAAGGGAAGTAGCCCATCAATGTTGCCGGATTCACCTTGTTCCACCGCCTCTGCACCGACTACACCCACTACAACCACGAACGTCCGTCGCACGCCATCTTCCCCAACAATACGGGTCATGGCAGACTACAGATCGCATCAACATTACTACCCTGAGCACATGGCAAGTAGAATCGTCCCTGTCTACTACGTACTATTCATGTTGTCTGTCATTTTTCGAAGTTCTTGTGCTTGGCATATTTTTGGCTCTTTAACAACATTCATTGCTTACTTGCCCTTCGATTAATGTTTGTCGAGGAATAAATTTAATCTCATTTCTGCAATGGAAAATGGACTGCCCTGCCCATTTGTTAGTACATGCACTTCATTCGTACGAATGCGAATATGTGTTTCACCCCGATTTTTCAAATTTGTTTGCTCGACATTAAACATCCAGTGCGTATTTGTTTTCTGTAAATTAGCTGTGAATTTGTTTCATTTTTTTACGATATGCACTTAATTAGTTTCCCCTTCGGTCTGCATGAATGTAATCCCATTTATGTTTCGATTGATGTGAATTTCTATGCTGTTATTGCCCAATTTTGTCACTTGAAAATAGACTGAGATTATCATGCCTGCATTTTGGGTATTGCATAGCAATACAACGTCAACTTCCCATAACCTTACGCCCCCGCCTCTTCGTCCCCGCAACAGACCCAACCCGTTCTCCGTAAGTCCGCAAAATGGGATCCGCCCGAGCACAAACTGTTCATTTCCACCTGTGAAATTGTCATTTCCGAAGGCCACCGACGAGGCAAATGCTTCTCGAAAACTGGGTGGCAACGTATTTGTGCCATTTTCAACGGAAAGGCTCACAAGAACTGGACTATCTCTCAGCTGAAAAACTACTGGAGCAAACTTCGGACCGAGCACAAACACTTTTTTGAGCTGCTACGGTGCACTGGTATTGGATACAACCCCGTCATAGGTTCTATCGACGCACCGGAGCACTGGCGGGTTAATAAAATCAAGGTACTGAGTTTTTTGTTCTGTTTTGCCCAGAAAATCACAGGTTCTAATTTCTTGTGTCCCTCATTCATGCAGGAGAACCGTAAGTATGCCAAGTACAAGGACATGAACTGCAATGAGATCTACGAAACATACGATAAATTATTTGGCGACAATGGAGATTCGACAAAGTATGCGTTGTCATCGTCTAAGCTATCTCAGCGGGGTTTCGACTTGGACACAGATAGTGATAAGGATGATCGAGTAGACAAGTTTCCCTCAAACGCAGAAAGAACGGATTCCAGCGACGGCCCCGTCGAGGTCGGAGGTAGCTCATCGATGAACATCTCCGGGAATCATAGTGGGGACAAAAGAAAATTCAAACGCGGTAAGGAGTTCGGGAAGAAAAAAAATATGGTGCCAGAGAGGTTTCAGCTTCGCTGGAGCAATTGGCGACCGTTGGAAATGATCTTGCCTCGACCTGGAGATCTCATCAACAGATGGACATGTCGCTCGATGAGTGCATTAGTGAGCTGCTGTCTTCTGGACATATTGGTAAAGGCATGCCGATCCACATGTTCGCTCTGTGGTTCCTACGTGTGAAAGAAAATCGAAACTCGTTCCGTGTTGCCAAGACACCATACCTGCGGTACAAGTTTATCGAGTATTGCGTCGAGCGCGACAACGGGAATATCACGCCTAAGGGTCGAGCGATTTGCCTTCGTTCTCTGTTTACGTATTTGTATTTGTAGACTTCATGTATCGGACCTATTGTACCATTATTTGTAGACCTATTTTACCACTATTCGTTTGCTTCATGTATCGGACCTATTTTACCAGTATTTGAGCTTAAGTTGATCTTTCTCACAATCAGTCACATAGTGTAATTGAATTGCAGGTGATAATATTTTCGGCTTTGATGCCTCTAACCCGGAAATATCAATGAATGCTGCATTTGCCCCGGCTTTGATTATGAATTGTGATGAACATTTTTTATTGGTCAAAAATGTTGTTTTGTTTAAGAAGGAAGATTAACATTAGACAATTATGCTGTTTGTCTTCTATTTTTGTGCTGATGAGATTGTTATTTAGTTTGTAATTCTTGTTTTTATGATCATGTGTCCTTACAGTTTGAAGTCTTAATTTTAGAATGAAGCAATTTTATTTATTTGTCGTGCAGAAAAGTGGAACAAGAGAGGGCAGAACTACCTGGAAGAGCCGTATGAATTCTCTGTCTGAATTGCTGAATTGTCTGCCTTTCTCATTTTAGATTACACAACTTATCTGTTAAAGGGTTTTTCTTTATATTTTAGAATGGGGAATCCTCTCATGTTTTGAGAATATTTGATGGGGAATGGGGAATCCTCTCATGTTAAAATGAAAAACACTTTGTCTCAGTAAAACCCTCTAGTGATAATATTTGGTTTATGATTAATTTACAAAATCCTTCAAACAAAGGGACCTTTATGATTCACTCTAGAGGACTTAGGAATACTGCCTAATGATCCGAAATTAGGATTTATTAAAGGATTATATTTTTCCTATATCATATGTATTTTACTCATTACTTATAAAAAACAAATTTTTATATTAATCCAAAACGTGGACGTACATGAAATTGGTGGGGTCAAAAATGTTTTGCCCTTCAAAGTAGGATCTATATTAATCCAAAACGTGGACGTGTCAGACCGATAAAAATGTAGGAGGGTTCACATGCTCATATCTTTAACTGCAGGGAATATAAAAATTGTGTGACTTTTGTAGGGAATATATTCCCTGCAAAAGCAATGTCCAACTTAAAGTAATTAAATGGGGAATAGTCAACAACATATGATTGCTGCAGAAGCCTTCCTATAAAAAAATGCAATTGCCAAAATTATAGTTGCAGTGCAATAATAGAAAAAAACCTTTGTATATTTCGCTTTTGTTCCGTTGCATTATCCGAACACAATTTTTTCACAAATTTTTTGTATTGATAAAATCATCGAGAAAATGTCAAATTACTCTACCCTTTTCTCTTTCTCCGATAGAGATTTTAACATTGAGCATATTTCTGAATCCGACAACAGATCTGATGATGATGTGTTGATGCAATTGGAAGCGGACACGATCACATGGCTCGAATATTGTAGAATCGCCGAGCGCATTACGCGAACGTATCTAGCGCCAGGTGCTGTGCGGCAGTACTTGTTTCCTACGGTCAGATCTGGGCACATTTTCATGCTTCAAAATCTGCTCGTATATCCGCAAACTTGTTTTCAAGAGTTCAGGATGTATCCACCGATGTTTATGCATTTCACGCATATGCTACGCGATCATTATGGTATTTCTAGTAGTGGTCAGATCGATGTATACGAACAAGTCGGAATGTTCCTTTGCATATTGGCTCACGGAAAAGGTTATCGACAAGTGCAAACTTTGTTTGGACATTCGTTGCAAACAATTGGGTATTATTTTAAGAAGGTACTACGTGCATGCCTTGCATTCTCGGGGAACATGATAA
Organism: Fraxinus americana; assembly: GCA_035079005.1. Lineage (NCBI taxonomy): Eukaryota > Viridiplantae > Streptophyta > Magnoliopsida > Lamiales > Oleaceae > Fraxinus > Fraxinus americana. The sequence continues at coordinate 10,375,241 of CM068714.1, forward strand.
AACCAGATCCAAGGTATAACGAAGGGACAACATTCCATCGACCAAATGCAGAGCGTTATCCGTACTTTCAGGACTGCATAGGCGCAATCGATGGAACCCATGTACGAGCTGTCTTGCCCAGAAATTTATGAGAGAGTTTCATCGGCCGGAAGGGGATTCCAACACAGAATGTGTTGGCAGCATGTGATTTTAACCTTTGTTTTACATTTGTGTTGCCAGGCACCACTGGCAACACACATGACAGCCGCATATTGGCACGTGCTGTGCACAGTCCAGACGTAAATTTTCCACAACCTGCGAACGGAAAATATTACTTGGTAGACTCCGGGTTCGCACATAGGCCGGATATATGGCGCCGTATAAGGGTTCTGATATTAGATATCATTTCCAAGAATTTGGCAGCCCTGGGAGTGGACAGAGTCGTCGTTTTAGAAATGCACGTGAAAGGTTCAATTTCCATCACTCCTCATGTCGCAATGTTATCGAGCGTGCTTTTGGTGTTTGGAAACAGAGATGGAAGATTATTGATAGAATGCCTGCGTAAAGTGGCCGTGGTGGTGTCCACTATGGGAATACATAATTTTCTACGAAGAAACGGTCAACTGGATGAGGGGTTTATGAGAACCGAAGAAATGGACGATAATGAAGTTGAGATAGACCTATCGGATGCCGAGGATGAGATTGCCGCCGAGGAAGATGCAATAGTCGAAGAAGATATTCCATGGCAACAGTTGCGTGATTATATGGCACAAATTATACGTTAGTTTTTGTGTTCAATTTTATTCTTGTCATTAAGTATATCACTAAGTACGTGTGTGTGGTTATTAATAACGTAAATCATGGAGTTTTTAACTGTTTAGATATAGTTATTATCAAACTATTACGAGTTTCGAAGTTAGTGTACGAGAATCTAATACAAGCAAAAAAAATATTTCCCTATAGCGGTGAATCGGAAAAAATTAGGAATTAACAATTTCGATTTGGTCACGGTATGCGGAAAATATTACGAGATTGGAACGTATACTGTTATTTCCCATTTTTATTTTCACATGCTCGGCAACTGCTTGCTTAAAACCACCACGGTTGGAAATGGTCTTCAAAATCAATGACCATTTGGAAGTGTAGCATGTGAATGAAATGATAAGTCGGGCCCCACTAGATGAAAATCCAAGGGCAGTTTTGGAAAAGAAATCCATAACTTTTATCACACCATTTTTATTCTTGTGGGTGGTACCGTCACTATCAGGAATCTGTCAACCTCACCTACCACCTGCTGTCCTCTATTGAAAATATTGAGGAAAAAAAATTAGGAAGAAAGGGGGCCAAACAGACGCTATGTCTTTGTGTGCTGACGCGTCAGGAAGGCATCAACTATTTCTCATATCAGTTAAGAATTTGAAGTATTCCTCCATTCCCACAATCATAATTCCATAAGTTTTTGCAGTGGAGAAGACATAGTTGAGCCTTTCGATTGCATGAACTCCGAAATTTCAAGATATTCAAACACAGTTGTTTCAATTGTCAGTCTAAAACTCTTGGTCATACATCATCTATAGAGAAAAGTGACAAAAAACTTTAAAAAATGACAAATAATCAAAAAAGTCAACAAAATCTTAAAAAAGTGACAACAATATCTTCATATTTTCAAATCAAAATGCTTAATAGAGGATGTATCATGCCCAACTGTGACCAAAGGACATCATGTTATCCCCTTTTTCCAACATTGAACAATTGTTTCACTAATTTGCTACAGTTTTGAAGGGAAACAACATTGAAAATGGCTCTACTATCTAATTGCTAAGGAATGGAGAAAGGGATAACAATGTAGAAACCTACATTGTTCACAAATAGTCATAACACTAGAAAAAAAGCATATGCATATGCTCTTTTTAGGAACACTATAAATGGATTCCTTTGAAAATACATAGTACAACACCTAAGTTTAATCATCACAAAACACAAATACAACTTCGTTGTTCACAAATAGTTATAACAGAAGACAGAGAGAAAATGGGGGCTATGGGTGATTTATGTGACACCAAGAATGAAAGTGAAGAAGTTGAGTTCTCATAAAGCAGTTTCACTCGTAATATTAGACAAACATAACCATCATGGTGATAAGATGGCTGATGAATGCAGGTAAAACATAAGAACTAACAAGAAGACCAACAAAAACTCATATAAACATCAATACATTAATTGTATTAGATGTACTTTAAGTTGAATTTTGAATTTTTAGCTGGATCTTCAAAACTTCTTACGTCGTCTTTAAATATACATCCAAGTACACTTTCTCTGAGCTCGATTCAGAGATTTTTGTAGCTTGCTTGAGCTTTGAAAAAGTGAAAACTCTAACATTTATTGGGCCTTTTGGACAAATTTGGAAATTAGATCCTTCATATTGACTCAATGCTTGTATCTGAAGCATTTTTAGAGCTGAATTCAGATTCTGATGGCCTCCATTCTGATTAGTAAATGACGACTGGATAGAAGTCAACTTTGTGGTCTTCAGTTGCCCCTTCTTCTTTCTGAAGTAGAATCGAAAACACTTCATAACTAGAATAGATTGAAATACACCTCACTGAACCCATAGACGTAGAGCAAGAATTAACTCATAATTTACTCTGAATAACAGGTGCAGAAACAATTTAAACAAACACCTATTAGGAGCAAATTTTTTTATTAGTAAATAAAGTTTATAATTGTTTCACAATTAGTTACTCGATTAGAAAAACTAACTAAAGCCATCGTGTTACAACTCGACTTCAATTTCAGCTCATTCCTCACCGTAATCACTGCAACAGAAATTAGCTAAAACCAGCTGATGAATTACCAATTCGACAAAATGGAAAAATAGAAATTTGGGAGGGGGGGTGAGGAATGATGAAAATTTGAGAAGAGATGAGAGATAAGTTGAATTGAAGAATCAATCCACTAATAACTGAAATTTCATAACAATTCACACGATAATTTGCAGAGAATGTATGGACATGTATATATACACTCGACCAGAGCAAAAAACGTGATTAGCTAACAGAATTTGAAGAAAAATGTTTTCAATTATTACACTTTAATTATATATAAAACAACGCCGTTTCTTTAGTGACAAAATGACACTGTTTCTGCTTTCAAATGTTAGTTAATTCTGTTTCCAGGTTCTTCCTACTTTCCTTTCCTCTAGTTTACTAGTTTGCTGAGCTTCTTCTTCCCTTCTTTCCCCAAGTGCTTCCTCCATAACAATCATTCACCTCACATTGATCTTGTCCCCAAGATCTACATATTGGAAACTGAAATTTAATCCATTCTGAGTCCTCCCAAGTTGTACTTTCTGGTGAAGAATCTGACCAATGTATAGGCCACTGAACTGCCTGATGATTTTTGCGATGCACCATTCGAGTTTGTAAAATAGAAAGAGGTTGATGACCCGAATGTAAAGTCTAGTTTCCTTCTGGTAATTGCAATACTGGTATGATGTTATCTCCAAGCTGTTTTTCTAACAAGGACACATGGAAAACTGGGTGAATTTTTTACCCCTCCAGCAAGGCTAACTGGTAAGCCACTTCCCCAATTCTTTTAACAATTTGATACGGGCTAAAGTATTTAGCACTCAGTTTGTGATGAGGTCTGCGTTCTACTGATTGTTGGGTATGAAGATGTAACTTAAGGAAAACCCAATATCCCTCTTCGAAGGATCGCACTGTTCGACTCCTGTTAGCATAGAGTTTCATTCGAGCCCTTGCCTGTGATAGATTTTCCTTCGGTAATTGGTCTAGTTTATATATTTCCTGAAGTAATTCGTCTACTGCAGCTACATTAGATTGTTGATAGGGCCCTAGTGCTAATTGTAGAGGTTTCATTCCATATAAAGTTTCAAATGGGTCATTCTTATAGCAGTATGATAGGTGGTGTTGCACCACCATTCAACCAAAGCCAGCCACTTTTTCCACTGTTTAGGGTGTTGATAAACCGTGCACCTCAAGTATATTTCCAAGCATTGGTTGACCCTTTCAGTTTGTGCATCTGTTTGAGGGTGATAGGCGGTGCTGAAATGTAGTTTAATTCCTAGTAGATAAAAGAGCACCAGCCAGAATTTGCTGGTGAAGACCTTGTCTTTATCAGAGATTATACTTAGAGGCATTTCGTGTAACTTGTAGATGTTGTCTTGGAAGAGTTGTAACACTGATGAGGCTGTAAAAGAGTGTATCATGGCTATAAAATGCCCATATTTTGTGAATCGATCTACTACTACTAGAATGGTGTTTCTTCCTCTAGAGTTAGGTAGTCCTTCAATGAAGTCCATGCTGATGTGGCTCCATAAGTGTAAAGGTTGAGGCAAAGGTTGCAGTAGTCCTGGGTAAAAAACATGTTCTTCCTTGCATCTCTGACACACTTCACATTGTAGCACAATCTGTCTGATTTCCTATGTCATTCTTGGCCAATAAAACCGTTGTTTTGCTCTATAAAGGCTACTATAAATACCCGAATGACCTCTTTCTGGTGAACCATGTAGGTTCTGGATCATTTTAGATCGAATGTCTCCTCCAGCTCCAATATATAATTTTCCTTTATGCTTCAACAACCCATTTTCATAAGTGAAATCAGGATCAGATTTTGGATTTATTAGTAGTGACTGGATCTTCTCTTCTGCTTCCTTATCTTCCTTATAGCTTTCCATAACTTCTTCAATCCAGGTAGGTATGACTACTGATATACTTGAACATTCAGGACTCCCATCATGTCTCCTTGAGAGTGCATTTGCCACGACATTATCCACTTCCCTTTTATAAATAATCTCATAGTTGAGGCCAAGGAGCTTGGTGAGCCACTTCTGCTGGAGTGGAGTTGTGATCCTTTGTTCAAGTAGGTACTTGAGTGCTTGGTGGTCAGTCTTTACCACAAATTTGTTACCTTCTAGATATTGCTTCCACTTACATACCGCAGTTACTAAGGCTAGTAATTCCTTCTCGTAAATAGATAGCCCAATGTTTCTGACTCTAACTGCCTTACTCAAGTAGGCTAAAGGTCTTCTACCCTGCATTAACACAGCTCCTATGCCCCATTGACAGGCATCTGTTTCTATTATAAAGGGTTGGCTGAAATCAGGAAGGGCCAACACTGGGGTGAAACTCATTGCTTCTTCCAACAAAACAAAAGCTGAATCTACCTCTTTTGACCAATGGAAGTTATATTTCTTAAGTAGGTCAGTGAGAGGTTTAGCTATGATTTCATAGCTTCTAACAGATTTCCTGTAGTAACCAGTGAGGCCTAGAAACTCCCTTAACTGTTTGATGTTCATTGGTTGAGGCTACTGCTTCATTGCTTCAACCTTGATAGGGTATACTGCCACCCCATGCTGGTTGATGATGTGTCCCAAATATTCAACCTATTTTTTGCCAAAGCTACACTTAGATCTATTGGCATATAATTGATGTTTCTATAAGATTTTAAGGACCGATATGAGATGGTGGCAATGTGAATCTAGATCTTGACTGTAAACTAGAATATCATCAAAAAACACTAGCACATAATCCCTTAGTTGATCCTTAAACACCTCATTCATGAAGCTCTGAAAAGTGAGGCCAAAAGGTATCACCTTAAATTCATATAGTCCTTGGTGAGTCTTGAAAGCGGTCTTATGGGTGTCAGCCTCTGTAACCCTGATTTGGTGGTACGCTGGCCTGAGGTCAATTTTAGAATAGAATTTGGATCCATTCAGCTCATCCAAAAGCTCATCAATCAGAGGCATGGGAAATTTATCTTTGATAGTAAGGTTGTTTAACTGCCTATAGTTTACACAAAACCGTCATATCCATCTTTTTTCTTGACTAAGAGAACTGGAAATGCAAAGGGGCTATTGTTGTGCTTGATTATGCCACTATCCAGCATTTCTTTAACCAACTTCTCAATTTCAGATTTCTGGATGAATGGGCATCTATATGGTCTTATATTGAAGGGTTGAGAACCTTCCTTCAGAGGTATGTGGTGATCATGGGTTCGAGGAGGTGGCAATCTTTTCGATTCCTCAATTACTACAGGGAACTGATCAATAACTTCAGCGATTTGGCTTGGGATCTCTTCTCTTTCGTTCTCAGCGATGGCATACAATTGTCCAATAATTCCACACCGTCACCTTCTAAATAAATTCCATACCTCTTCCACTTCCATCATCATTACCTAAGGCTCTACATTTTCACATCTTAGTGTTATTTCTTCAGGTTCATGTTTGAACCGAATATATCCTTGTTTGAAAGCGAATATGATAGGCCCAAATAAACTCATCCAGTTAACACCCAACACCATGTCTCTACCTTCTAACTTCAAGGTTCTCATCTTATATTGGAATTCCTAGTTGTGCACCTTCCAAACCAGTGGTTGAATTAAGGCTTTACTCTCTAGTTTTTCACCATTAGCCACCCTCAGTGTCATGGTTTTAGTCTCCTCTATAGGATAGTTCAGCTCCTTAGCCAATCTCTCATCTATGAAGCTATGAGTGCTCTCACTGTCTACTAAAATAGATATGCTCATTCTCTTAATAGTTCCTGGAATTCTAATAGTTCTGTACCTTGGATTTCCAGCCAAAGCACTTATAGATATTTCCATCACTTCCCCCTCTCCTTTAATTTCATCTTCTTCTTCATCTACCAATATGAAATTCAATGCTCTATTTTTACACACATGTCCTATAGTGTATTTCTCATCACATTTGTAACACAACCCCAAGTTTCTCTTGGTTTGAGAATCAGTAGGAGTGATTGTTTTGTAACTATTTTGTGGTTTATTCATTTTTTGCCATGGTTCTTTAGGTTTGGTTTCTTCAGGTGGTTCCACTTGTTAGGTGTGAAACTCTTAGGTTTTTGGTATTTGTTTATGGCTTGAATGGTAGATTCCTGTAAGATAGCCACCTCAAATGCTTTAGCCAGGGTGTTTGGTTTCATCATCTTCACCATGGATTTAATCTCCCCCCTCAATCTGCTAGTAAATACGACAATATAATAAGATTCAGGGACATGTGGTAAGGCTACCATCACCTGTGATTTGAGTTCTTCGAATTTCTCCTGGTATTCTTCTATGGAGCCCAGTTGTTTGATCTTACTGAAGGTCTCTACTACTTCCTCTCCAGTAGTTTCTGCAAACCTCTTGCATAGTTCTTTTGAAAACAAATTCCACCTAGCTCCTGGGTGGCTGACTATGAATCCATCAAACCAGATGTCGGCCTTCCCTTTCAGGCATTTCTGCCACTCCCACTCAAAGTTCATCTGGAACCTGATGTAGTCGAAAATATTTCTTGGCTTTCCTCAGCCATTCCCTAGGACTTTCTTCGCCAAAATGAGGAAAGTCTATCTTAGGCAGTCTAGTATTCCCCTTCAATTCACCTCTGGAAATAACACTAGCCTCCATACTGGCTCTTGGTGTATAAGTCTCACTTCTAGGCTTCCCTTCAATTATGGACTCCGACATTCCTTTGTACTTCTGATTATTTTTCAAATCAGTAGAGATTTGAACCATAAATGCAACTACCTTCTCATACTTTTGGTTCAGTTCTATCACTACATCTTCTATTTTCTCCTGCCTATTACCTAGTACCTGAAGAGTTTGGCCAGTAGATTCAAGCTTATTTTCTAGTCTACCAGTAACCACCTTAAAACTCGTACCCAAATCCGCCACTTCGAGATCCAATTTTTTCAAATGTTCATCCATTGCTTTAGACCACGTATCCATTTTTATCAATTACCTAGTAATATACGCCTGCTCTGATACCAATTTGTCATTGCTCGACTTCGATTTCAGCTCTTTCCTCACCATAACTCACTGCGACAAAAATCAGCTGAAACAGCTGATGAATTACCAGTTCGACAAAAGGGAAAAATAGAAATGGTGGGGGGGGATGATGAAAAATTGAGAAGAGATGAGAGATAAGTTGAATTGAAGAATCAATCCACTAATAACTGAAATTTCATAACAATTCACATGATAATTTGCAGAGAGTATATGGACATGTATACAAACACTCAAGCGGAGCAAAAAACGTGATTATCTAACAGAATTTGAAGAAAAACGTTTTCAATTATTACACTTTAATTATATATAAAACGACGTCGTTTCTTTAGTGACAAAACGACACCGTTTCCGCTTTCAAATGTTAGTTAATTCCGTTTCCAGGTTCTTCCTTCTTTCCTTCCCCAAGTGCTTCCTCCATAACACGTCGATAAGTACTACAATGGACCAAACAACATCAATCTACTAAGCTAAACTTAATAAACACAACTAATACAATTACTCTTGGAGAAAAATCAAAATTAAAATCAAAAGCACAACTAATGGCAAGGATACTTGAACTGGATAGCATTTCAACAATCACAAAAGCCCTAATAAATAACAAAATAGATCCAATTTCAATAGGTGATTTTAAAAAAAAAAAATTAAGCCCCTAAAAAACAGAATTTCAATTGACAATCAAATGCATACATATACATACCTCGTCCATAATGGAGACTTCCAGTATTACAATCGAGGATTTTAAACCCATTCCTTGTTCCAATTGCAAAGCAGCTAACCCAAAATGAATGATACATCCATTTAATTCAGGAAAATAAATAAATTCAAAATCTGTAATGGGTGGAGAGAACCTGAGTTGTGGGTGAGGATCAGGGGCGGAGTCGTCGCCTGGTTGAGGATTTCTCTTCCCTGTAATTGTTTAGGAGTTTTCTGGAATCGGGAATCAGGGGGTGTGATTTGGGTTTTGGAGTTTTGGGGGTTTAGAACGTAATAATTACGTGGTTAAAAGTTTTAATCAGTTGATACGGTATTATTCAAATTCTTTAATTTTGGAAAGTAATTGGTCTAATATTTCCAAAATAAAAAAATCGAATGGCAACTTACAAAAATACCCTTAAAATTAATGATTTTTTTGAAAAATCATATAAAAATATTTTGGAAGTAAAAAATACGATGTAAAATAAGTGTCACTTTTTATACACAATGTCACTTTTATATATATATATATACAGAAATGATCTAATGAGCACCGGTGCTCATCTTATCCTAAGCACCGATGAGTTGGCACATTAATTCATTGGTGGATAAAGATTTTGTGAGTTTCAATCCACCAATGAATTAATGTGCCAACTCATCGGTGCTTAGGATAAGATGAGCACCGGTGCTCATTAGATCATTTCTGTATATATATACAGAAATGATCTAATGAGCACCGGTGCTCATCTTATCCTAAGCACCGATGAGTTGGCACATTAATTCATTGGTGGATTGGAACTCACAAAATCTTTATCCACCAATGAATTAATGTGTCAACTCACCGGTGCTTAGGATAAGATGAGCACCGGTGCTCATTAGATCATTTCTGTATATATATATATCCTAAACATCTAAAAGAGGCAGTTTTCCTTATGCCAGGTGTCAGCAAAATGTATCGTCAACCATAACGACATCGTTTGCTCTCTCCCTTATTTCCCTTCCATTCTCTCCCTCGTTCCCCACAGGAAAACCCTATCGTTTGCTCCATCCTTTATTTCCCTTTCATTCTCTCCTAGCGAACAACCCAAAATCCACACTTCTTCTCAGGATCGATCGATTTCTTCCCGCACAAAAAGAACCTTACCGAACAACCTTCTTCTGTTCATTCATCCATTCCCGACCTCCTCGACCATAAATAACATAGCCCATTGGTGGACCTACCCTTGCCTGAAAGGTGACTCTTTAATTTTTCCGGCAATGAGGTAGGGAAGAGGCACCGCCTCTCTGCGTGTCACAGAGACGCCGAAATCCAAATACCTACGCTCTCCAGTCGTTATATGATATGGTATATTTATTTATTTCTGATCTACCTACCGATATTGGCAGAAGTCCTTAAATTGAGCTTTTAGAATTTAGGATTTACCATGTAATTTACTTGATCAGATCTCTTTGGGTAACATTTAAGATAATCAAATGGTTTGTAATTTTGAAATTGTTTGTATGATTAGTGAATCTAAGTAGCAATTCTTAATTTATTTATCGCTATTGTTAAAATTATGGAAAGCTGTTTCTGACGTTTGTGAATGAAGTCAAATTTGCCCATTTTGGTTGTTTTTATTTGAAACTGAATGCATATTTTATTATGGGAAATATGTTGTAAGCATTGTATTTTTGCTTTTTAGAATACTGGATGTACTTTCTTCTTGAAGATTAGCGATTTTGTGAAAGTGCACCTGTGAAGTTTTGTTGTAGTGGGATATGTTGTCGGCCATACTCTTATGAATGACTATGGTGTTTTGCTTTACTGGAGACTCTTGTAAGGTTCAATTCAAGACTTTCTGAACCTGGTACCATGTTATACAGTTTGCTAAATAAGAAGTCAATAAATGAAAGCAATACTGTGATTGGTGTTTGCTCAACTTCTTTAAAATAAAAAAAGCTTTTTGTTTCGTAATTGTGCCTTTCCAAGATTTCGTTATTCTTGGAGAGAGAGAGAGAGAGAGAGGGGGTGTATCTTTTGCTTTATTCTACTTTACTGGCAAGGTGGGGATCATTCAATTCCTTTGTGTATTTACACGGTTTGTCTTGGTATTAGTACATAATGGAAATTGATTTGTTGAGATGGGCATTGATACATGACATTGTTAGCCTTATCCACTTGGCAGTATGCAATGAACAGATGAAAGCTCTCTTTGAAGTTTCCCAGTCATCTTTCTCTTCTGTTGCAATTCATGTTTAGGAGTGAAAAATTTGTTAGAGCGTAAATTTAATTGTTTTGCATAAAGTTCTACAATTCTCAATTCGATTTTAGAATTTCTGAAATTCTCTCTTTAAGTCTTAAATTGAGCTTTTAGAATTTAGGATTTACCATGTAATTTACTTGATGAGATCTCTTTGGGTAACATTTAAGATAATCAAATGGTTTGTAATTTTGAAATTGTTTGTATGATTAGTGAATCTAAGTAGCAATTCTTAATTTATTTATCGCTGTTGTTAAAATTATGGAAAGCTGTTTCTGACGTTTGTGAATGAAGTCAAATTTGCCCATTTTGGTTGTTTTTATTTGAAACTGAATGCATATTTTATTATGGGAAATATGTTGTAAGCATTGTATTTTTGCCTTTTAGAATACTTGATGCACTTTCTTCTTGATGATTAGCGATTTTGTGAAAGTGCAGCTGTGAAGTTTTGTTGTAGTGGGATATTTTGTGGTGAAGCTTATATTAATATAATAAAGTTTGCTTTGAATTACTTTACTCTTATGACGAAAACTTTGGGCTCTATTATTTTTTTTACTAAACATCTAAAAGTGGCATATTTGGAAGGAATACACATGGCCAGAAAGTATGTTGTTAACATATACGACACTGTCTAACACCATTTTTTGTTATTTTGCCTTTATTTTGCTTCTCTTTCATTTTCCATTTTCCCTTTTGTAAAACTCAAACAACCCTCTGCAAATCCAAGCTCGCTCATGCCTTATAACCTTGTCAAGATATTTAAGATAGTTGCATTAGTTAACAGCTAACTTTTATTTGACTTGGCTGCTTCTTATTTGAATCAAACCTTGCAATCACAATGGTTGGAAGAAGTTCCCTACAACTTGTGATGAAAGTTTCAATAGTTTTTTATTTGGTGTAAGCATGTCAAGGTTATATCTTCGACTGGTGTATGTTTTATTTTTTTAATATTATTTTAACTATGTATTTAATTATATGTAGTTATTCATCTTATGGATGCTGCTGATGGTAGTGGTGGGAATTCTGAACTAAGCAAGAAACGTCGCAGAAAAATTTATGCTTCAACAAAAGAAAGTCGGAATTCACGACGTCGAGAGTTATATGCCAAGGCAAGAGAGCTGCGCGCTGCACGTTTACAAGAAGTGGACGCTCAAAGGGGAGCAACTGCAGTTGCACATAATCGTCGTCCAAGAAGGAAGAGAATAGTAGAAGGAGGTATTTCAAGAGAATTTGCTTGTACTATTTTTCATGGAACAATTGTGTTTGTTAAGGTTGTTTATTATATATATTAATTGACGTACATATGTTTGCTTTGTTTCTTTTAATTATTATTTTGTGTGTAGCTTTTATTTTGTTGTTTTCCATACTCTATGCGATAAAAAATGTTGACTATGTTTTTACCAAAATCTCGAGCTTCACGATCAAGGTCATGTAGATAATATACAACAACAGAGTTCTTTGGACAATGAAACAAGTTTACAAATTTTTACCTTTCTGTTTTCTGTGTTTTTTTAGCATGTAGCTTGCTTCATGACTTGATTCTATCCTTTCCATCTGAACATTATTTTTATCTCTTACTCTTAACGCTGTTTGATTTTATTGTAATCGTCAACTGTAGTTATATTCTATCTTTGACACCTAGAATTTTTACGCCAGGTGACAGTAGATTGACTGCTTGTGAGGAAGACCGACTTACATCTAATGATGGTGATAATGATGAAGGTTTGCAAAATAACCAGCAACCTTGTTGAACCAACATTTTGTTTACATTGTTGTGCAAAAAAATTCCATGGAGAGAGTAAAGGCTTTTGTTGTTCTGATGGGAAGGTTAAATTGTGTACACATAGTGTTCCTAACAAATTATATGAATTATTTACTTCAGATTCAGTCGAATCATTGAATTTCAAGAAAATTGCGCGAAGTTATAACAACCATTTTGCATTCACATCTTTTGGCGTTAAGTGCGATAAAGAATTATGTAGGAGGAATAAAGACATTTATACATTTAGGGTTCAAGGACAAGTTTATCATTATATAAACCAGCTTTTACCATCTAACAATAACCCAACTTATTTACAGTTATACTTCTATGATACCGAAAATGAATTATCGAATCGATTGAACATCTCAGATAAATTTTGCGAATCAACTTTACTAATGTTAATCGATGTCTTAAAGATTCATCCTTACTCTAGATTTTTTCGTTCGTTAAGCAATATTGATAGCTTACATACGTGTCGAATACAAATAAGATGTGATCCAGGCCTAGATCAAAGAGTTTACAATACTCCAACGGCTTCGCAAGTAGCCGCAGTTTGGGTCGATGATGATGAATCTACAAATGATAAAATTCGTGATATTTCGATTTATGGACATTCTGGTGATTCACATAGAGTGCATTACTATTTTGGTTGTTATGATCCTCTTCAATATCCATTGCTTTTTCCTTTTGGTGAATCTGGATGGCATGAGAGTATTGAAAGAGTCAATAAACAGATATTTCATTCCACTGTTGAAGACGTCTTATTAAATATCAATAACATAAATTCTGCATTTGAGTTGATTGAAAGAGAGTCTAGAGGTTAATAACGTGAAAATTGGTTTTCTATTAATTTTTATTTCTTCTATCATTATTGTTTAATTTTTTTATTTTCATCGTGTAGCCATGAAGAAAGGAAAGAAAAGGTCGCATGTGTCCTGTCGTGAGTATTACTGCTATAAATTACAGGTTCCTCATTTAGGTAAATCTATTTTGCTTCATGCTGGTAGACTGTTTCAACAATATGTTGTTGATATGTATGTGAAAATTGAAACCGCAAGATTGGATTACTTTCGTAATAACCAAAAACAAATACGGGCTGAACTTTATCAAGGCATTATTGATAGTGTTGAAATCGGTGAGAGTAGAGGTGATAAGATCGGTCGAAGAATTATATTACCATCGTCATTCATTGGTGGTCCTAGGGATAATAAAAAACGATATATGGATGCAATGGCGTTGGTTCAAAGATATGGTAAACCCGATGTATTTTTAACAATGACTTGCAATCCGAATTGGCTAGAAATACAGCAAGAACTAAGGCATAATGATGAAAAGCAAAATAGACCTGATTTGCTTGCACGAATATTTAGAGCTAAGTTGGAGGAGCTAAAAATTGACTTATTTAAGAGACATATTTTAGGCCCCGTCGCTGCATATATATACGTTGTTGAATTTCAAAAAAGAGACCTTCCACATGCTCATTTTTTGTTAATTTTTAGATATGGATCAAAAATTACTTCAGTTGATATGGTTGATAAAATTGTTTCTTGTGAAATTCCGGATAAAAATAGTTACCCTCATTTACACCCTATTGTTGTAAAACATATGTTGCATGGTTCTTGTGGAATATTAAATCCGAATAATGTATGTATGTCCAACAATAAAATCTGCAAAAATAAATATCCTAAAGAATATGCAATTGCAACTTCACTTGGTAACGATTCATATCCACACTATAGACGTCGTAATGATGGTCAAAAAGTTAAAGCTAGGGGACATTTTTTAGATAATAGATGGATTGTACCTTATAATCCTTACTTAACAGCTAAATATGATTGCCATATGAATGTAGAAATATGTTCAACTATTAAAGCTGTGAAATATTTATATAAATATGTTTATAAAGGACATGATCGAATAAGTTTTTCTATGAGTAACAGTGAAAGTGAACATGATGGTGATATTGATGAAATTTCAAGATATCAAACTGCTAGGTGGATTTCTCCACCGGAAGCAATGTGGAGAATTTACGGATTTACGTTGTCTGAAATATTTCCATCAGTTTTTTCACTACAGTTACATCTTGAAGACCATCAACTAATTACTTATAGAGACAATGATAACTTAGAATCTGTTATAAGTAGAGATTGTATAAGAAAAACAACATTAACCGAATTTTTTCGTACTAATATTACAAATGAGAAAGCTAGATCGCTTACGAATAGAGATTTCCCTACTCATTTTGTTTGGGATGCAAATGGACGATTTTGGACTCCTAGAAAACAAAAAAACGTAATTGGTAGAATAGTTACAGCTAATCCATCTGAAGGTGAAAGATATTATTTACGCCTTTTGTTAAATCACATTAAGGGATCAACTTCTTTTCAACAATTAAAGGTTGTAAATGGTACATTGACATCTACCTTTCGTGAAGCAGCTCTATTACATTGTTTATTAAGTGGAGATAATAATTGTGAATTGTGTTTGGCAGAAGCAATTGTTTACCAAATGCCTTCTTCACTTCGTAGATTATTTGCTACCATATTAACGTTTTGTAGTCCTAATAATCCACGATCATTATGGAATAAGTTTAAGAGTTATATGTTTGAAGATTTTACCCAACAAGGTGTGTCGGCATGTGATGCTGAAATAAAAGCATTAAAATGTATACATTCAATATTAGAACCATTGAATAAGAGTATAAATGATTACCAATTAGTGTCCTTTTATATAAGCGTGGGAGATGACGAAACATTAGCTAGCATGATTTCCGAAGAGCTGATGAATGGTGGTAATCAAAGTGATAAGTTTGATACAAAATCTTTAAATAAAGAGCAAATGTATGCTTATAATACAATTTTAGACCGAATCTTAAATGATGATAATGGCATGTTTTTTGTCGATGGACCTGGTGGTACAGGTAAAACATATTTATATAAAGCTTTATTGGCGGCTGTAAGATCAAGAAATCTAATTGCCATAGCTACAGCTTCTTCTGGAGTAGCTGCTTCCTTATTGCCTGGTGGTAGAACTGCACATTCTAGATTTAAAATTCCCTTAGATATAAATGATAATGTTGGTTGTTCAATAAGTAAATAGTCTGCATTGGCAGATCTTTTTAGGATGATTAAATTAATCATTTGGGACGAAACACCAATGGTAAATCGTTACACCGTTGAAGCTCTCGATAAAATGTTGAGAGATATAAGCGAAATAGATGTACCTTTTGGAGGAAAAGTCATTGTATTAGGCGGTGACTTTCGACAAGTTTTACCGATTGTACAAAAAGGGAAAAAAGAAGATATTATGAAAGCCAGTTTGGTTTTCTCGTATTTGTGGCCTTCTTTTACCCGTTTGCCATTGATACAGAATATGAGAGCTCAATTTGATCCATTATTCTGTAATTATTTACTTCATATTGGAAATGGTATAGAGAAAGAACACTCCTGTCAAATGATTACACTTCCAGCTGATATAACATTACAATTTGAAGACGAATTTCAATCTCTTAAACATTTGATTAATGTAGTTTTCCCAAATATAGACAGTTACATGGAGAATTTAGACACTATGATTAATAGAGTCATCTTAAAGCCAAAAAATGAATGTGTTGATCAAATTAATAATATTTTACTAAAAGAAATTCCTGGCGAAATATTTACATATTACAGCTTTAATGAATCCATTGACAAATCTGAACAGAGTATCCAAGAAGATTTTCTGAATACATTAACTCCAAATGGTATTCCACCACATGAAAGTACATTGAAAAAAAATTGTCCTGTTATGTTACTTCGAAATATTAACCCATCTGAAGGCTTATGTAACGGAACAAGGCTTGTTTGTCGAAGATTTGAAAAAAATGTAATTGTTGCAGAAATTGTTATTGGTGAATATTGTGGGAAACGAGTATTTTTACCTCGGATTCCATTTATACCACTTGAAAGTGATAGAACTTCAATTCCTTGTAAAAGGACTCAATTCCCAATTCGTCCATGTTTTGCAATGATGATAAATAAATCACAAGGTCAAACTTTAGACTTTGTTGGACTGTATCTTCCAGAATCTGTATTTTCTCATGGACAATTATATGTTGCTTTGTCTAGAGCTAAAACAAGTAAATCTATAAAAGTTTTAATAAAGCCATCTGAGCAGTCTGGTACACATAATAGATGCACAAAAAATGTAGTCTATCAGGAAATTCTTGATTTTATAAGATGTCCATAGATATTTTTAAAATATACATGTGTTGTAAATTTGATGACATTTGTAGTTCTTATCTATTTTCCAAAGATTATATATATCGTTTTGTTCCCTACTTAAGATTATCAACTGACGTCAATATTCGCTTTACATATGTAGCTAGACTTTTGTGAAAATGAAACCACCATTCTTCAATATTTCAAATTAACTAACTGCTTACACGATTTTTTGTATTCTTGTCAGAAAATTGACTACTAATTGTATTGATGTGTGCAGGTTTCATTGAATAAATATATATTATTACTTCATCAAAGTAAATTTAGAATGTTGTCTTCACATTTTGTTTTTCGCATGTTTGAATAAAGGTAAGAGAATATTCACTGATATATAGCAGCTCATATTTGTTGTTTAAGTACGAATGTTGATTTTGAAGTAGTTAATGATGTACAAATATGAGCTGCTATATATCAGTGAATATTCTTTTTTGTGCTATGTAAACGTATTTCAGAGCTTTATTTTTGATCTAACTCGGGCTGACTATTTCTCCTACAGGTAATTTTCATTTATGTACAACTTACAGTTTCTTATATCATGTATTATGTCATCATGTCCGACTTAATACCGACGTTGATTTCAGTTGATTTTTACTCCTTTACATTTAGGTTTTAGTTGAGTAGTCGCTCCAAGTTATATCACTTTTGATTTATCTTCAGAATTTACTTCTGCTTAACCTCAAGTATTCCATGTCCATCAATTTATGTAAATGACTTACATTTTCGAAGTAGTCCAGTTTTTTTATCAATTTGTTACATCAGTGCCTTTATAAGAAGTGCTTACATTCTTTCTTATCCAAAATGAATGGAAAGATGCTAGAATCATTTGAAAGTTGAATTCGAAACAATTGATTCATTTACTTGACTGTATATTTACATAGGCAACTTTTTTTTTACATTTTCAGTTCATGATTAATGATTTTTCTTATTTTTTTCCTTTGACAACCATTCGCTACTATTCACTTTTGTCATTGCTACCACAGGAAATCTGTGAAGACACAACTATGAATTTTTGGTCGACATTCGTACAAATCTGCGCTATTTTAGTAGTAAGTCAAATTTACTACATCTATTGACATTGAATTTGCTGCCCTTCGTTCTTTCTATTTTTTAGTATTAGTATTGCTATTGTTTGTTCTTTTATTAGGATAAATACATTTATTCCGTATTCTTATTGTCGCACACCTCTATCATGATTTCTATTCGTATTCTATAATTTCTCCCATACCAAAATTCGTATTAAAGTTTGTATACAATTTAGTATGCCTAAAGACCAACTAATGGAATCAATATTTTTTATCCTCCTTTTATGCTTCTGTGGTTGTATAAATTTACACTTGTAGTTTCATTTGTGCCTTTCGTCATTAGTGAACAAAATGATTCCTATTAAAAAAGAAATGTTTCTATTGTACACTATACTCAATACAAAATTCATGGTGATAAAAATCAATTTAAGTGGTCGAGAATATTATAAGCACATTTCGCCCCATTTTTATCTTTGATTTTATTTGCACTTATTTTCCTTCAATACATTTAACTTAAAAAAATTCGTTTTTCCTAGATTTTATGAAGCCTGAAATAAAACCTAATTTCTTACTTTAAACTTTACTCATATGGAATTGCTCATTTCAAGTTTAAATAACTTCGATTCGTCATCTACATATTCATAAGATACAATTTATTTATTTATTTATATTTTTTTAAAGCAAAAAATTATTATTGAATTTACAATCATTCAATTTCTGTACCTCCATGTTATGTATCTATATGCTAGCAATTTACAATAATTCAATCTTTGGACTTCCATGTTATGTATTAATTATCCTACCAATTTCTGTACTTATTACATGTTATGTACCTATATCCTAGCAATTTCTAAAGCTAAATTTTATATTTATAATAAAATATCCATGTTTCACTATCAAATATGTAGGAAAAACGGTCAGACCTTTTCTACAATCTCATATAAAATATAGTTTTTATCTTTTCTTTACCTTATGTCTGACAGTCGTATTTTTTTCTGACAAAGAGCTGAAACAAGTTACCAAAACACCGAGGTACTCTGAAATGATATGGATGACACTTTTCCTGTCTTTTACTTTTATCTTGCCAGCTGTCTTCTACTGAAATAAGGCATTAGTATAATCATTTCTACTCTTCTCAAAGTAAAAAGAAAAGTAGCAACCGTATTTATTACCAAAATACCTTTAAAAAACTCTGAAATGTTATGGACTACACTTTTTCTCTGTCTTTTACTTTTGGCCTGTCAGCCGTCTTCTATTGAAATGAGTTATCAGTATAATCATTTCTTCTCTTTTCTCTTCTCTCATCTCAAAAGAAAAAGAATAGCACTACAATTTTGTATATATATATAGAGCAACACAATCAACTTTTCTTGTATGAACCACTTCTTTTCTCTCTTGTATATTGTAGCAACCACTTCGTTTCTTCTTCTCTTCTCTGTAAGATAAATATAAGGAGAATTATATAAACATATAAACATACTCATACGTTTTGTGTATATATATATAGTGCAAAATTCTAATGCATGGTCTCTAATGCTTTTATATTTCTTCCAGGCTGAACAAGATGACAGAACACTATAAACTCATACCAGAAATCAGTCCAAATGAAAGAAATTGGCAAGCCAAGGTGATAGTTGCAGAAAAATTGGCTCCAAAGCAAGCAAGAAATAGTAACAGTCGATATCAGAACTTGGTACTAATGGATTTCCAGGTAAATAGTTTGTGATTAATCAGTATAATCTATCAGCCTATTTGCAATGATATCACTATATGAACTATTTTGCACTTCTTATCTACCATAGGGAAATAAAGTCCATGCAACATTATATGATGGAAATATAAATGCCTTCGAAGACCAGCTTATATTGAGCAAAACATACATTGTTTCAAATGCTCTCGTGAAAGACACTAAACTTGAATATAAAGCTGCAAACGGTGACATCCAGTGGACAATTACAGGAAAAACTCGAATTCAAAAAGTGAATGAGAATAACATGGAATTTTTGTTTTCTACTTATAGTTTCACTCCCTTCGAAGAACTTGGAAATTACATGGACTGCAACAATGATATAAGTACACAAATTCTATCTATATTTTGAATAACAATATCTTACATTTTTTATTCTTGATTCACATATGCTCTGTTACACTATATATTAACTTCTTTATTGTATATATATCTAGGCATACTTGCGGTTGCAATAGACATGCGCCCAAAACGTCTAATTCAGACACAATATGGCAACCAAACATACGTACAGGATATTGTACTGATTGATAAAACCTTCCATAGTATCATCTTAACAATGTAGGACACTTACGTAGAGAAAGAGTGCATTACACTAGCAGAAAAAATTGCCAACAAACCAATTATCTTAACAAACAGGTTGAAAGTGTCATCCTTTAATAGTACTGACTCCTCCTTTTTGTACAGCTATCTTTAGTCCATACCAATCAATGTAAATCTATGTAAAAAAGAT
Source organism: Fraxinus americana (assembly GCA_035079005.1). Classification (NCBI taxonomy): domain Eukaryota; kingdom Viridiplantae; phylum Streptophyta; class Magnoliopsida; order Lamiales; family Oleaceae; genus Fraxinus; species Fraxinus americana. Next base: position 10,395,476 of record CM068714.1, read on the forward strand.
TTAACATTTAGTCTTTACTGCAGGTTTGACACTATCAACTAAAATCAATAGCACCTTCTTTATAGATGGTGTGTTTAACCAAGTTGCTGAGTTTCGAGCATGGTAGATACATAATTCTTTCGTGATTATAAGTTATATGTTTATAGATAACTTTCATTAATCTAAAATTGTACTCTTAGGGTAGAAGCACATGCTGAAGAGTTGAATGAAATTACACTGGAGAAACCATCTCTTGCATTAACACCAACAAAATTGTCTCCACCAATGCACAAAAAATTTACTCAAATACACAATATTAAAGGCCGTTTACTTGGGGTAAGTTATTTAAGTTGTATAAATACTATATATTCCTGTCTTTATAGATGCTTTTTAACAATGAATCTTTCCACAGCGTAAGTACTTTTGGATCAAAGCAAAATCAACCATCTTAGCAAAAAAACAAGCATTTTGGTACATGTCTTGTAGTAACTGTAATAAAGTAAGCCATGCTGAATTTGGTGAGACCTTCCCCTGTGTGTACTGCAAATACCCTTCCTCGAAGGCTATGCCGAGGTAAATCATAACTAAATTTGTAGAATTTATAAATATGCTTTCTGAAATGTAACAAGTGTTATTTCATTTCAATCTTTATATTTATGATAATGAAATTACTCTCCACTATGATAGGGCAAATGCCAATGTACAGTTAGAAGATACAAGTGGAATCTTAATTGCAAGTGCAATTGGCAGCCCTGCAGAGACATTGTTGAAGTGTGATGCTGAGACTTTGATGAAAAGTTCTAATTCAATGAGTATACATCATACTAGGCTAGCTGAGCTTTAGTCATCCATTGATAATATTATTTATTTTTCATTCTTTAGGGATGTGATCCAAACATTGATAAATTCATTGAAATGGATCCTGAGGAACACCTATTTTATGTTAAAGTCACACAACTTGAGCCAAACACTGCTGAATATAAGTACGAAATTGTATTTGTGCTCGATCCATCTTCTACTCTTGATGATGAAACAGAGGAAGCGAGTAAGAAAGACAAAGCAATCCAACAAGAAGATAAGAATTTTGATGATGACATGTCACCACCATCTGCGAAACGATCATTGTTCCAAACTTCAACTAAGACAACACTTGCTGTGACAAAAATAGACAATCCCAGCTCACATACTCATCAGATTGCAGAGAAAGGAAAACAAGACTAATGCCTCATATTTGAAGACATCATCAATGCTACAACCTAAAAGATTGTGTGCTCCTTTTGATATCTCCATCCAAGATGCCAAGCCTTTGTTTTATTTTGTAGCATCATTTGCAGAATCTTCATGCCTTTTTGAATTTTGTATAGTGCTTTTGCTACTGTTGATGAAGTTTGTTCATGAAGGTTGTAAATGATGGGAAGAAAAGCTTCATATAGCTTGTAACTTATCTGACATGGAGTTTGTAATCTTTTGATATGTATAAAACGTCTTTTGTTAGCTGGTCTTTATCATTTGTAACTTAAAAGATTGACTGCATGTTTTACTATCTCCATTTGAATGATTTCAATCAACTTTTGTTTTTTCGTAGCATCATTGGCATAAAACTCATAGCTTTTCAACATCTATTCTGTGTTTTTGTACTGGCCAAAACTTTCTAGGAACAAGTCAATGTAAAAAGAATGTAAACATGTTCTATGATACTTTAGGTTGTAAATGACAGGATAAAGTTAAAGGATTTTTGCAATCTATATAGAATGACTGGAACCTTTAGCTATATTATTTTGTGTGCTTATTCCATATAGTTTTATTCCATTTATTATAGAAGGTTACAAAAAATTGCTTTCAGAACGATCGCTAATTCATTGAAATTTTATTTAGACGTAATTATAGATAAACCTATTTCATCTTTTTGCTTTGAACACAGTAAATACGAATGTTCATAACAAACTTGAGATTTTGTAGAATTTTCCTCTTCAAGTTAGGTCCTTAAGAGGACAATGTAAAGCAAGAAACAAGGCACCACATGCAGAGTAACTTCGCAAAATTCAGAGTTGAGACTCCGCATTGTGCGAAGGAAAAACTCCGCACAATACGAAGCAACAATCCGTACTGTGCGGATTTTCTAAACTCCGGACAATCCAGAGCAACCTCCGAATTGTCCGGAGTGGGAAAACTCCGCACAATCTGGAGGTTGCTCCGGATTGTGCATAGTGGTTCCCCAAGTTGAACTATTCGGCACGATGCGGAGTATACTCCGAATATCATCCGGAGTTATTATACTTCTTTTATTTTTTTTTTCTTCTAATGTAATTTAATTTATTATTTAGAAATTACAATTGAACCTTTATATTTACTCACTAAAAAAATATTTAAATAATAACTACATTATAAAACATGTAATATACATTACACTATTTATTACATTAAATAAAAATTATATGTACTCACTAATAAAATATTTAAATATAACTAAATATGGGCTTTAAATATGTATATTGTTTTTTCTTAATAAATGCTTGAACGAATACTTTAACTACATGTAAGTCCTCTGTCCAAATGTTTTAAATTTTATGTTTTGACTTCTTTCGCATGGCATTTCTAGAGGAAGTTCAATGCACTTGCAATTAAAAGGTTGAAGGAGATACAATGCTACACAGATGTTAAGCATACTCAGAAATTACCCATCAGAGGACAAAGGACAAAAGACAATTGTAGGACCTTGAAGGGAAAGAAAGTTGCAATTCCTCGAAAGAAGAAACGTTAGATGCTTTCATTTTCGAAATTTACTTGGTAATCATCACATGAAGCCTGAGATCTGTATTCTTTAGTAAAATTCAACTACTACAATGTGATTATATTCCATTTCTCCTTTCAAAAAATTACATTGCTGCTTGTTTACTTGTCTTCATGGATAAATTGTTCTTCACATTTTTTTAGCTATTACAAAGCATTAAACTTGAATTTCTAACCATCAATCCACGCTATTACATACTGAATTAAAGTAAAACACGTGCATTGCACGTGCGTCGACTAGTATATATAAAAAGTGGCACAATGGTTCTTTTTAAAGTTAAGTGACATACAATGTCACTTTTATTAAAAAGTGATATTTGTCACTCAAAAAAAATGATTGAAGTTTCAAGAAAGTAAGAGAAAATAAAAATGAAAAACACTAAAAAAGTGTTAGAAATTTTAAAAAAGTAACAAACATTCAGAAAAGTGACAAAAACCAATTAAAATATTGAAATCAATTCAATAAAATGACTAAACTTTGCATTTAAGTCCATTATTATTTGTGCGTTGAATATAACGTGACTTTTCCTTTAAACCTTCATTTTTCAGGAATTATTAAATCTCAATCCTAGAAAAAGAAAAAAAAGAAAGTGACCCACTCCAAAAAGTACCAAAAAATAAGAGAAAAAGTAACAGAGACTAAAAAAAATGACAAAACACCAATTAAAACATATTTTTGTCACTAAAAAAATTGACAGAAATTTTGAAAAAAAGTGACAAATACAATAAAAAAAGTAACAAACACTCAAAAGTGACAAAAACTTAAAAAGTTATACACTCAAAAAAGTGACACAAAACACAATTAAAATCTATGTTTGTCACTTAAAAAAAAGTGACTAAAATTTTTAAAAAGTGACACTAAAAAAGTACTAAAAATTCAAAAAAGTGACAAAACACAATCAAAACCTATGTTTGTCACTAAAAAAAGTGACAGAAATTTTTAAAAAATAACAAATAATAAAAAGCGACAAAAATTCTGAAAATGTGATGGAAAATGTAAAAAAAAAAAGCGACAAGCACTATTTAAAAAAGTGACGAAATGCAAAAAAGTAACAGAGCATTAATCAAAATCGAAGTTTGTCAGTCAAAAAGTTAAAGAAATAAAAAAAAAAGTAACAAACAGTAAAAGTGATATTTATCACTAAAAAAAGTGTTGTTTATCATTAAAAAAAGTGTCAGCTACTAAAAAAAGTTATAAAAATTCAAAAAAGTGACAAACGATCAAAAAGTAACAAAAAATAAAATGAAAAAACACAGTGACGAAATTTCACCAATAACCTAACAACTAAAAATGCAAAATGTCAAAATTTAAACATCATCATTGTTTGCTTGTCGGTCCTTTGCATCTCTACCTAAAAAAGTGACAAACGTTAGAAAAAGTGACACAAATTAAAAAAAAAATGAGAAAATAAATAAAAAAGTGACCAACAATAAAAGAAGTGACAGAAAATAAAGAAAGTGACACAATTCAAAAAGTGTCGTAAACTAAAAAAAGTGACACAAAATAAAAAAAAAGAAAGTGATACACACTAAAAAAACATCCACTTTTTTTCCAGTGCAGTGTTTTAATCAATAAGTCGAACACATCATGATTTCAAAGGAAAAAAGTCGAACAAGTCAAAACCATCAAAGATAGATAATATAAACAAGCCAAGTTATTTATGAACAGCAGCCAATTCAACTTCATATGTAGATTTTAATCAACAAACGACTATATAACACTCAATTGATATATACAACCCACCTCAACAAATGGTATGCCTTCTTTCTTTAGTATTCATTTTGAGAGATGAATACTCTCAAAGGTCAATGAATTGTATGAGTTCAATCCTCAAATTGAATGAAAAATCATACTTTAATTACTATGTTAGGCTATGCGTTTAAATGTTAAGTTCTTCAAAGTAGTACTGTTGGGATGCATGAATGGTAACGTAGTGTCTATATTGATCAAAACAGTTAAGGAGGCAAGGTCAATCCTTGATTTTATGATTAATAAAAAATATTGGACAAATGAATTGTACACTTTTCCAAGTTAGAAATGTCTAACATGAATACATATAAAAGATTCAGGACAGAGACACGAGTATCACTAATTTGCTAATCAGAAGGCAATTTTTTGAAAAATTATGATGTCATGTCTAGAAATCCCATGAACACCGTGAACAATACAATACACAATTCAAGTTATGGGATTTGACTTGACACCATTATGCCTTCACCATTTAGTACTATGAAGCCTTTAAACGGTAAATTCCAATTAAGACATTTTGTCAAACACCTTGATGATATCTTAGAAAATCAAAGGGAAAGAGTCTGTCATAGTTTCGGAGCAAATCCCAAATTTAATGATAATTTTTTTTGCATTTATACACAAACTCATCACAATCTATGCCCAAACCCACTTCAAACATAAATGAACGAAAAAACTACTCAAATTCAAAGTTCAACCTCAAAAACAAAGCTTATTCAATATTACCTTCAAATTCATATGATTGTAATTCTTCAAGTTTGAATTTCCTTCCATACTCCCAGATTTTCTCTTGGATGACTTTGATTAATGATATTAATTTATCTACTTTGACCATAGATAAAATCGACTAAATATCAACAAAGATTTACCAAAATTCGTGCGTTTACATTGCAAGAAAAGAATTTCGCTCAAGATTCACCCCCCAAAATCACCCAATCATCCAAATGGGAAACTCTCGTTAAACCTACAAAGATGCAGCAACATTAAATTGGTAGGTGGGGTTTTTCTCTCTATAAGAACATTGGAGTCGAAGTTGGAGTTGAGAATAGAGGTTTCTCGAGAGTTTTCTAATTCAAGGATTTTCCCTTCTGATTTGAGTTTTTGTCTTGGGTGTTAAGATTTTGAACGTAATTAATACGATAATAGTAATTTTAGTTAGTTTTAAGGTACTAATCAAAGTTGAAATTATATGGAACTAGAAATTTTAAGTTATCATTTCAAAAATCAGTTATAAAGTTTGTTTATACAAAAAACAGATAATTAAATAATAATAATAATAATAATAATAATAATAATAATAATATTATTATTATAAAATTAAATTTCAAGTCCATTTCATTTTCTTCTTTCCTCTCTCTCTTTCCATTCTCTCTCTACAATTCCATTTTTTCTCCTTCACGGACGGTTTCCTTCCTTCTTTCACTCTCTGTATGATCTCGTATACCCATTTTTTCTTTCACTCTCTTCGTTTTTTCACTGGCGGGTAGAGGTGTCAAGACGGACGGGCCGACCATGACCCGTGAAAATCGGGACCGCGGGCCGACCCGTGACCCGTGCGGGCGGTTCACGGGCCAAGGAGGTGTAACCCGCGGGCTTCGCGGGTTGCACCCCCACGGGCCGCGGCTAACCCGCGGCCCGTAAAAAAAATTGAAAAAAAAAATAAAACAAAAATTTTAAAAAAGGGGGGAAGAGAGCTAAACAAAAAAATTGAAAAAATAAAAATAAAAAAAATTCAAAAAGGGGAGAGAATTTAGTTGTGCAAGATGGTTTGAAATTAATAACACCACAAATAAGTATAATTAGAGAATCTATTAATTATATTTCTTGTTCAGATTCTAAACAACAAGAATTTGCAAAAATTTGTAAAAATTTTGGATTGAGAAGAAGATGAAGTGGATAAATTAGGCATGCATTTTGATGTAGCTGTTATTTGTTTAAGTTAAATCTAAGTTTGCAAAGTTATAAATAATTCATGTAACGTTAAATTTGAATTCTATGTAAAAATTTCTTGATATAATTATGAATTTAGTTCAATTCTTAGTTTACATTTAACAAAAAAAAATATTTTTTGCTATAAATATGAAAAATTCTATATTTTTATAATTTTATTTATAGTCATATGGGCCAAATTGGAACGAACCGCGACCCGCACGACCCGTGACCCGCATGGGCTCGACCCGCATGGGTCAGCGGGCGGGCCTGGATTGTAGTCCAAAATTGTGGGCTGACCCGTAACCGGCCCGGAACCCGTAACGGGTGGGCTTTTTTTCACCCGGGCCGTTACCGGGCTCACATGTTGGCGGGCCGACCCTGCCCGGACCACCCGAATTGACACCTCTACTGGCGGGTGCCGACCGATGGTGACGAATCCATCGCCGCTGTGAGCGACGAACCCATCGCCGTTGAATGGTGCTTGAGTTCGTCGCACACAGCGGTGATCAAGATTTCGTTGTGCATAAAGGGCGATCAGGTCATCATTGTATACGATGCTCAGATCTCGCTGCGCGCAACTGTGTGTGCTTTGGTCGCGGTGTACGGTGCTCTGAGCACTACTGTGCACGAAGACGACGATGACGATGGGTTTGTGACTTTTTTTTGTGATGGGTTTGTGATTTGTGGTGGTTTTGTCTTGTTTTTGAGGTGGTGATGGCATGTGGTCCGCAAGGCACCCGTGATCTGGTGTAGGGTGCTTAGTGATACCGTGATCTGATGGGAATGATGGTACTGGAGTTTGGTGTGTGGTGGTGATTTTGCGTTGTTGTGGTGGTGGGTTTGCATTGACGTGGTGTGTGATGGTTGTTGAGGTAGTGGTTTTGCACGATCTGGTGAGGCGACGATGGTCATGGCGATCGCGGCGACGGCGATGTGGTGGTCGTGGGTAGATGGGGTGGGATGGGACGGGGGTGTTTGTGGTCAATTATTTGGTTAATTGTGACTAATAAATTGGATAATTTGTGATCAATAAATAATATGTTACCTTAAAAATGTAATTGCGATTCACAAATTTTTTTAGTTGTGACACCAATTAATTTGATAATTTGTGATCGATAAATGAGTTGTGAAGAATAAAAGTTTTGATTTTGTGACTGGTGAATAAATTGTGACATACGAAATTTTTAATTTGTGATCGAGAAATAATTTGTAGCATATAAAATTTTTTATTTGAATACAAAAAATAATATGTGGCCAATTAATTTGATAATTTGTGATCAAATTATATAGATTTGTGTATATGTTTAATTAATAAATATTTTTTTAATCAATTATTTCAAAAATAAAATTTAATAAATTTGAGTTTTGAAATTTTAAACTTTATTTCTTAATTTTGAAATAAGTTATAGTTAAACTCTTAGACATGAATTTTTGAGGAAAGTAAAGTTTGAAAATTGATTAATATAACAAATTTAATTTTTTTTCATCAACCTTAAATATAACCATAGATTATACGTCCAACCCAAAACCAAACCCTAATCCACTCATTTTTGCCACATGACCAGAAGTGATGAAATCAAATGAGATGCAACCCTATTGATCATCACCATCGGCACCATTAGAGATGCTTGGACCTATGTGTGAAGAAGGCGATAAAAGTGTTCATGACTCAAAGGGAAGGAAGAGAAAGTGCAGTACAGTTGAAGGATCTTCAATGAAAAAGAGAAATCTTGCTCCACAAGCTTGAGAATCTAAGGTTAAGCTCTATTTGCTTATTGATGATGTTATAAAACTAATATTGATTTGAAAGAAAATAGTTATATAGGCTCAGTTGATTCACCGTCATTGTTAAGGCAAATTAAGCAACCTAACATAAAAGATATGTGGCTCATCATATGAGGCAAAATTGTTAGATTTTCTATTGAAAAGTTTTATCTATTGTTAATGCAGTGGATTTCATGTTGGTATAGTGGAATGCGATTCTCTTCATTTAGTTCAAACGATGTCTTCTAATTTTTCTTTTGTGCCAAACGAAGTAGTTTTATTTTGTATTGTTATGTTGTTAGTTAACTCATATATTGCTTTTCAATCGCCAAATCTTTATCTATTTTTGTCTTTGGTGTTGCTTCTACTAAGGCAATTTAGTGGTCTCTTTAGCTTTATGCCCATATATCATATTGCCTCCTACACATAGAGTAATGTATTTATTCAAAATTGCTTTTCTTACTTGAAGATTGGTGTCAAATGTCTTGATTATAGTTGGTGTTCAATATTATTTATCAATTTTTTGAGTTGTCACTTTTTTTAATTATTGTCATTTTATTAAATAACTTTCAAATCCAAGTTAATATGTTAGTTAATAGAAATGAAAACATAATAATAAAAGAAAAACAACATACAAAAAAAAAAAAAAAATCACCATCCCCTAGATATATGCTAAGTTTTTGATTGGTGTTAAATATTATTTGTCACTTTTTTTAATGTCTGTTACTTTTTAAGTGTTCGTCACTTTTTAAAATTTTTGTAACTTTTTTAAAAAAAATCTTGTCATTTTTTTTAATAACAAACATAGGTTTTGATTGATGTTTCTCTTTTGAACGCTCCACTTTTTTGAGTATTCGCTAATTCTTTTAAGGGATAATTGCAGCAAAAGCTCCAAACCTTTGAAACATTAGCAACATTTCCCAAACCTTTGATTTGTTGCAGTTGTCACCCCTAACCTTTCAAAACGTTGCAGGTGATCCCCTTTTGGACGGTTTCCATCCACTGTCAATTGATCAAAAATTTAACTTTGACCACATTTTTAATATTTTACAAAGGGCAAAAGAGTAACTTTTCATTTATCACGTTAACTAAAAAAATAAGAAATAATAATAATAAAAAAAAAAAACACACACACACACACACACCGGTGTCTTCTTCCTCTCAATCATCATCCACCCCCACCTCAAACCCAAAATCCACACGGACCACCTCCACCTCCACAACAAGGATTGTGCTATGAATGCCCAGTAGAAGTCACATGAATAGAAACCCAGAAACAAGTGAAATTAACAAGTACCCAAAAACTTGTAATGAGCATAAAATTTGGGGAAAATAAATTCAAGAAGTGTACCTGGAATGGAAGGTTTAGCAAAACTATTAGGTTTACTGGAGCTAGAGTTATGATTCGCATGCTAAGATCAAAGGCAATTCCCCATCAAAATTTATCAAAATTATGATGTAATTTCTCTGATATATACCTTTATCTTCTCTAATTGTAAATATAAGAAAAAAAGAAAAAAATGATTCCAACCTTCTATGTTCAATTAAAGAAAAAGAAAATAGGCTTAAAAGCTACCAAAAAAAAAATCAACAGAATCCGGAAATTCGTGAACAAAAAAGGGTAAATGACAAAAGCATGCCATTAACACTAACAGTGCTTCATCTATTAAAGAAGATTTTGGGTCTCTTCCTTGTAGTGAACTAAGCATTCTAGTGAGCCAAATTTCAAATTTTTTTTATTGGAATTAACTGGTTTTAGAGGCTATATTTGAAGACTGAAAACTAAGAAGAGGTAGGGATGACAATTCGAACTGTAAAAATCGAAAATCGAGGTTAACCGAACCGAATCGGGCGAAAAAAACCGAACCGATGGTGCAATGGGGCGGTTATGGTTTTGATTTTAACGAACCGCTTCATTTAGGGGCGGGTATGGTATTTAGCTATGGTGAACCGAACCGAACCGATTACCCGTTAAAAAAAAAAATTTGGACAAATGAGCTTTCCATTTTTATTTCTCAAAATTAATTGGGCAATTTTTTTTTTTTGGACTTTCCAAAATTCTGGCCCAATTAATATTAACTAAACTTTAACCCAATAACCCAAGCCCAGTAGCCCAATTCAATGTCAATGTACCCTACACGTAATTAAAATGGAAAAGTTCATAGATCAGGTATTAACTTTGACACTTGTAAAAATCAGGTGCTACAGTTTTAAAATTACAAAAATCAAATTTTTACTTTTTATTAATTAATTAAATATTTAATTGTGCAATTTGATCACAAATATCTTATTAATTAGTTAAAAATAATTTTAGGTCATAGCTTATCAAAATATTTATAGGTTACAATTTTTTTATCGGTCACAAATTAAAAATTCTGCAGGTCACAGATTATTTCGAGGTCACAAATCTAAAATTGATGATAAATAAATGTGTAGGTCCAATACCGTCTAAATTGATATTAAGTATAAATAATGTTATGTCCGTATTTGTTAGGATTTAAAATCTAATTTTAATTTAAGTTAAAGTCAACAACTAATTTTAATCAAATATTTTATGGATCTCACAACTTTTCGACCACGCATTTCATTAATTTCTATCAAAATCTATTAAAATTTTGATTTTAATTACCGTCAAATAAGGATTATATATCATTATCCATGACTAAACATAACTTATTTTAGATATTTAAGCATCGATTCAAGTTCGGAAACAAAATACAGCTCAACAAACTTGTATATGTGAGATTTACAGGATAATTTTATATAAATTTAAATGTTTCATATTGAGAATATTGTGTAACTAACTATTAATTTTCTACTTAAAAGGTTAGATATCAAGTTATTACTCAAATAATGAGTTGGAGAGTAGAAGCGAATTTTTTTCCTTCTTTTGGCTCTACCGTATTTATGGGTGAAAGAATCGTCATCTACGGTAATGATTTTCCCTTTTATAGATTGTCAGGAATTCAATGGCTAGGATTGCACTAAAATTAAGTGCAGTGGGTGATAACTGGTAACAAATTTGGCATAAATGGAGAAATTTCAAAATTTTCTAACTGTACCAAAGAATAAAGCAAAATTGAGTTATTCCTAATAAATTCAAAAGTAATTTTATAAATTCTCTTTTCATCTTATTGTGAAAAATTAAGGAAAATCGAGTCTTCTAACACAAACATGATTTGAATAATTGATTATTGTAAACATTTTATTTTTGCTTATAATTTAAAATAAGATGTCGCTATATATTAATTATTGCAACTTTGACATTATAAATACTTTTTTCAGTATTTGGATTTTTCTTGCATTTTGCTTGCACGAATAGTTTTAGTTCATAAGGCAAGGGTAACTATATTACCATTTTCATTTTTACTGTATTGAATGTGTGTAGTTCACTTGACCATGTGTAGTACGTATCTAAAATGAGAAAAAGAAAATGAGAAACAAAAATTGGCTCTATATATAATTTTATATCTAGTACTATTAACTTTCATTGACTTTTTTTCGTAAATTATTTTTTTTCAAGTTGACGATTGGACCTATAAAAAATAATTTATTTTCGTGGTTATTAACCGAACCGAACCGCATCGAACCGAGATATAAACCGAACCGACTTTCGTGGTTATGGTGCAGTTATGGTATGACCAAAAAATTGGTGGTACGGTTATGGTTTAGGCCGAACCGACCCCGAACCGAACCGTTGCCATCCCTAGAAGAGGAGGTATGATGTATTATAGGCAACGTGGAGGTGGAGATGGTTCGTGTAGATTTTGGGTTTGAGGTGGGAGTGGATGATGATGATGATGATGATGAGGATGAGGATGAGGGTGAGGGTTGAGAGGAAGAAGACACCAATGTATGTGTGTGTATGTTTTTTTTATTTTTTGTTTAATTATTTAATGTGATAAATGGAAATTTACTCTTTTGCCCTTTTTAAAATATTAAAAATGTGGTCAAAATTAAATTTTTGGTCAAACAACATAATTATGGATGGAAACCTTCCAAAAGGGCCTCATCTGCAACGTTTGAAAATGTTAGGGATGACGGATGCAACAAATCAAAGGTTTGGAGAAAATCTACTAATGTTTCAAATGTTTGAAGCTTTTGTTGCAATTATCCCTTCTTTTAATAGTGTATCACTTTTTTTAAAATTCCTGTTACTTTTTTTATTATTATTTTTAGTTTCGTCACTTTTTTTAGTGACAAATACTACTTCTATCTACATTTCTATCTACATCTACAATATATAAAAGATGAGATTTCTTTGATGTTCATAAGGCGTCATCATGACGTAATGCTGACGCCATATATGTGTATATCAATTTTGTCATTTTTTAAATCTCTATCTAGACACTTATTCGTTCCTTCTTCCTTTCTCTATATAGTTTCTCATTATTGCGATTTTAGATTTGATTTTCCAAATCAAAACCCAAACAAAATCAAACAACATTTCCTCAATTTCAAATTCAATAATAGGTTGTAAAATCACAGAAGTTTTGCTCTTCTCTAACGTTGTTAACTCTTCTTTTCTCTCTTTATCGTCTCTCATTTTTTAGATTTCAGAGCTTCTTTTCCAAAGAAAAAACTCTAACAAAATCACATAACATCTCCTCTATTTCAAATCCAATAATATGTTGTAAATAGGGCCGGACTGAGGAGAGTCCTCCGCCTCAGGCCCAGATATTTTAGGGGCCCATTTTGTTTGTTTTGTTTACCTAAGCAGCCTTCCGTTCACTTACCTCCAGCAAAATACACGGAGCGAGAAAGAAAACCGTGACTCCGTGAGGCCGTGTCGCCGTGAGGCTCGCCCCTCGTGAATCCGTGATTATTGTGTAAGTATTTTGTAAGGCAGTAAGCTAGCTCGGCCTCTTATTTATAAAAGCTTTTGTGGGTTTTGATTTTTGAGAAATGGGGAAATGTGATTCTGTGAAGATTGAATTTTGAAATGAGGTTCATTAATCCGCATATATTTCCGTAAGTTAAGGTGAAATTGGAATTGGTTATTTGTTGATGCATATGGTTTTAAATTGGCTGATCTGAGATACACACAAAAAGATACTTTTTAATTCTGTTCAGATTATGAATATCGAAAAGCTACTCAGGTTTGTTCTTGGAAATGATTTTCACTTAGAGTGCTGATATTTTTTTATGCTTTTGGTGTGAATTCATCAGCTTTGATTGGAGTTGACATAATATTCTGTGGGCTTTGATTAGCCGATTTGGTCCATTTTGTTCATATATACATTTGGAGATACATGTATAGAATCTTGCTTATTATGGTTCAACGTGAAATTTTCCCTTTTTAGCATAAATTTATTTTTCTGTTGTTGTGCTGTATTTGCATGTTTCATAGTTGCCTGGAGTCAAGATGATCTATTTGAGTTTCTTCAATTATGTTCAGCTGGATGAGTTTTTTTTTTTTCCTCACCCCACTGAAATCGGAAGAAACTGATCCTCTCTGTAATGAAATCTGATGGGCTCACCAGCTTAGTTTGGCTCTACCTGATCAAATCCAACGGTTTCTGGGCATTTTTCGATGAAATCTTTCAAAGAAAAATGTTATTTAAGTGATATTGAAGTGATCGTTTAGAACTTCTTCGTATTGTTATTTGATTGCAACATAAATATTTTGAATATTTTATTTTTATTTGTTGCTTTATTGTTGAATTTAAGTTAACAAATTTAGTTCCGTAAGACTCTTTTAAATGAAAAAATGGATTGTTGCTAAGATTTAGGAGCCCAAATTTTGAAGTTCGCTTCATACCCCGCGAAGCACAGGTACGGCACTAGTTGTAAAATCACATAGGTTTTTTTCTTCTCTATCGTTGCTGCCATAGTTCGCACTTCGCCTCCAAATCGGAGATCTAGACGGCGACGATGGAGTAGACAGAGTACTAGAGGAAGAAGTTTTAGTATGTGGATTTTCTCCCGTTTTCTTCTCTTTCAGCAAAATTTCCTTAATTTTTGTTTCTTTTTTGTGTTCGAGTGCATTTTCGTATGTAGGTTTTCTCGATTTCCCCTCAATTTCAGCAAAAATTTCATAAAATATAAATATTTGGATATTAGAGGATAAGAAGTCTCTATTTCTACAACCGAATTGCAATCACCCGGGTGGAATTTCAACTTTTTGGCTGTAGACTATCAGTGATAGGAAATTTGTGATCCACAACTTACATTTTGTATTTCGTTTATGTTTTTCTTCTTGTTGTCACCGTATTTTGTTTTCTTCACGTCAATGGCAGCAAAATTCTTAAATAGTTGGTTAGTTATTTAATTTGCCTTCAAAACTTTAGTTCCACCTGTAAAAAAATCAGAGATTTAACCGTGAAGCATTTTCTATTTGCACCAGTTTTGGCTATTTGTTTGTAATCTTGGTGGCCAGTTGTGTAGCTTCGTTTTCTATTGGGTTTGCTTTCATGCTTCGTGTTTCTCTATGGCTAGATCCCGTTTGTGGAGAACGGTAAATCCTAATGAAAATGTTAAAGGCAAATTTTTTTTGTACATTTGCTTTCTTGGGTCGTGTTGTGTCTACCGTGCTTTTTATCTTTAGTTTTCTTTTTTTTCCCCCCAATATTTGGCTCCCGTAGATGAATTTCTAATCACTGGGCGTCACTTCCCTGTTTACAATAAAAAAATTATTGTTGCCATCGCGAGGTTTATTTACATGTTTTTTCATTTTTGTCGCAAGAGATGGTCATCTTGGATAAAGGTCAGCTACTCTAATATATTTGTTTTTGTTTTGTTGTTTTCAGCTTCCATTTTACAAAGTAAAAATGTGAGAATTATGTTGATTAATTCAATTATGAATAATTTTATTGTTTAACACCCTTCGGACCAAGCAGTGAATCCTTGCTATCACAGCCACCTTTAATTCTTCCCACCTAACACTCCAACACCGGAGTTTGGTTGTTTTCATTTACTATTGAGTTAATGTTCTCTTAATTTCAGGTCAATCAAGCTAAAAACTTTTAAGAGTTGTGTTTAATTTTAGATTTTTTAATTATAGGTGCCTCCTATGATGTTTCATTTAGTTGCATGTGAACTTTTATGCTCCGTTGTGTGCTCATTCAAATTAAGATGAATTTAGTTTAGTTTTTTTTTCTTTTTTTTTTGGTAAAGCTTTAAATTCCAACATTTAAATGTGAGATTGTTGTATTTGATATTTTATCAGTTATATATTCAAGTTGAGCCTCATGTTTGAGGTATTGATGTTAACATTTCTAGCCCAAATGATATTTATTGCATTCATAAAGTGGATAATGTGTTCAATGTTCATGTATGTGGTGGAGTTATGTTGCTAAATGAAAGTGCATAATATTTTTGAAGTTGAGGCAGTTACTTTGCAAATGCAGGCCAGCTAAACCTATGCATGTCTAATCTAAGTTCATTAATGTGTATGGTTGAAAAAGACGTAAAGATTAAAATATAGGCTCTGTTTGGTAAACATTATTTTTTTCATTCTCATTCTTCTACTCATTTTCAACCACACATTCTTCAATAAAATAATATTTTTCATCACATCAATAACTTTTCCTTCATTTTTAACCATACATTCTCCATCAATCTACTATTCAATAATACATTCTTTCAAAAGAATGTGTTCCAAACACACTCATAGTGTGCAAGTAAACTATTGTGTTGAACAACACATTAATGTCTCCAATTATATTGTACTAAGAGAATACATGAATTGCTTTGTTTACTCCACTGTTTTAAATATGAGTAAAGCTACTTTACCCGAAAATGGTTGACACATCGGGTGACCGACCCTCACGTTGCGTGTGGGTCTCGCGTGAATAAAATAATGCCCGACCCCCGAGGTGTGTGTGTTCGGATATCCTCTATGTTCGTGTAGCATGGTTCTTTAAATATAATGTTCCTAACGCGTCATTGATGACATCACAACGATGTCATGTATTTCTCCTTGATCAATTTTACCATTTTGCTTCATTGCTATTTCTCGTGTCCATTTTTTCATCTGTCTTTATTTCTTCCATTTCTTAGACCCCCTCTGTAGAAAACACAAACCCTAACAGAAAATGAACAATTTTTCTTTATTGTTTTTTCTTTACAGGTGACTTCTTGGGTTGTATTGTGTCTCGTGTTATTTACCTTCCGTCTACATTTTTTTCCACAATTTGGCTTCTTTAGACAAAAATCAGATTCCCAGACGTGCTTATGTCACCACCTTCCTGTACACAATAACAAATTTGCGTTGCCCGTCATAAGGTTTATTTTCATTTTCAGATCTTTTATCTTTATTTTTGACCTTTTTAATTGTTTTTTTCGGTGGTCAAAGGGTGCAATGATTATTTTTTATTCTTTGCTCCATCTGATTCTGATCTAAAATGATTCACTTTTACATGTGTACGAAGTTCATTTCTTTGATACTTAGATTTATGGGTTTGATTTTCTTCGTAGGAGCATCATTTGAAAGTCTAAGGGTCTGTTCTCTTTGCTGTTTTTAGGTCATTTTTAAATTTTAATTTTAGAAAACACGTTTATTTACCTATTTTCAGAAACAAATTTTCAAAAACGAGTTTAAAATTTACAAAGAAAATGAAAAATGTCAAAAAATTCGTTTTGATTGTTTTCAGTTAAAATCAAGCCAAAACTTAAAAATGCGGAAAACGGCTTGATTTTACCAATAGTGTGATAGCTTAGTTGGGAGAATCTGAATTTTCTGAAAGTCACGAGTTAGATTTTGTTTCACCGCAATTCAATACAAATGAATTTTCTTTTTATATGCATAATATAAAAAATTTCAAATAAATTTTTTATATGCACAGTCCAAAATTTTTCAAATAAATTGGTAGGCGGCTAATATTCAAATTCGGGTCACGAGCAAGGAATTTCAAAGTCTTAACCACAATGGCAAATACTTTTGCTTTGTTATATAAGTAAAAAAACTATAGATATATTGAATAATCTTTTTTTTCAGTTTTTCAAAATTAGAAAGTAAACTCGTTTTTCATTTTTTTATTTTTGAAAATAATTTTTTAAAACGACAAAAAGAACGTGTTTTCAACAATATCAAAATGGATATTCAAAACATAAAATTAAAAATTAAAAACTGAAACACGAAGAGAACAATCCCTAAAATTTTCCTTTGTCGAGGATTCCCTTGACTCTGTGTGTGTGTTTGTGTGCGCCAATTTGTTTACATTAGAAAATAAATTACACAATAGTTAATTTAATTCTATAAACCCAATTGTTCACATTATATGACTATATGTTTACATGATCTAAAATAGAGCGTTGGTATAACGAAATCTCTTCTTGAATTATTCACTAGTTTTAGTAAAAGTGACATTGTAAGTCACTTTTTTTTTTAAAAAAAAGGGTCACGCTCAATTTTAAAAAATTACATTGTGTCACTTTTTTAAGTGACATTGTATCACTTTTTTATTAATTTTATATAGTATTTTTTAACTTTCAAAATATTTTTCATATGATTTTTTAAAAAACTCTTAATTTTAGGGGTATTTTTGTAAGTTGCCTTGATTTTTAGAATACCGTGCCTAATTTTCCCAAAATGGGGTTAGCCCCAGAAGGGTAATGGGCTTCTAATTAATTGCGGCCCATTTCCAGAATATTCGGAAGAGAATGTGCGATTTCAGGATCCATTTTTGAAACTCAGTCACTCCCTTTACCTTTCCGAAGAGAAACAGATTCTTCGATCCTTGATTCCTTCTTCGGTCACACTCAATTCCAATTCCTCAAATCAAGCAAAAAAATTTCTTTCGCTTTCTATAAAATGATCTTCATCTTGTTTTTGCTAATCTCAATTTAAACTCACTGTTAATGGTTTAGTAACTTGTTAATCAGCTGAAAATAATGATTTTGGTTACTCTGTTGAGAACGGCTTGGATTGCGGGGACTCTGCCCATTTTACTCACCTGCATACCATCACCCAAGCTCGATGCGTTTCACAATTTATTGTCGGGGTTTGCTAAACGCGGCAAGACTATGCATTCTTCTTCACGCGTAAGTACTATCCGCGAATCCAATCGATTCTATTTCGGATTATTAATAATGCTATAGCTAGTATTAACGTAAATTTTTGGCTAGTGTTTTTTTTTTTTTAGAGATACTAGATAATTGAAGAAATTATCTTGTTTTATTTGAAGCATTAAGAGGACTTATTTTTTGGATTTTCATTGTACAGTATATTCTAAGCGGAATTCTAGTTTGGTGATTCGATACATTTTTGTGTAATTTTGTGTTTTCTATGGTTAATTGCTCGATGCGTGTTACTGTTGGGGACAAAATTTATGTACAATTACTTTGCTTCAATTTATTAGTCTAAGATTGTCTTTTGTAAATTAGCATTAAGTGATTGAATTAGACAAAGCTATTAATATTGTGTATTCCTAACGTCGTGGGGTTGTAACATACATGTTGATTAACTGATCGAGACAGCAGTGTAAATTTCTTGAAGAATACATAATCGGACTTGCATTGGTATATTCTCGGGTAGCATAATGTGAAATTTTATTTTATTCCTCTTTATTCGAGTCTATTTTGCTTGAAAATTACTATTCAAGTTTACGTCTTTTTCTGCTATATGAATTAACTTCTGCAATACATTATTTCTTTACTTTGCAGAAGTTCACAGTTCCTCAGAAATTCTTTACTCACTTCTATGTACTGGCAGTTATATGGACAAGTATTCTACTGGCTACAACTTGGCATTATGCATATAGAATAACTCCAACAGTTTCTGAGACATCACTATATTCTAGCATTGCCAGCCACTTGACGGGATCTTCACATGTATTTTCCTTGCATAAATCACATTCATCTTCAAGAGAGCACAAATATTGGGTTTGGCAATCTGTATTTATGCTTTTGCTGATGGAAGTTCAAGTAGTGCGACGCCTTTTTGAGACTATATATGTATTCAAGTATAGACCTTCAGCTCGGATGCACATTTTGGGCTATCTCACAGGCCTATTGTAAGTTCTTCATTATTTGGTTCTTAATCTCATAAATTTTGTTATCTTCTTGTTACAATCTTCAGTTTTGCACAACCAAGTTTAGAAAATTTCAAACTTCATTTGATATGTCTTAATAAGTTAATTGTTTGGATATTTCCAAGTTTGGTGGGATGAACTGTCACGAGTTTTTTGGAAACCAGTAGCTAGATAATATAAATAGATTTTCTGCACCTATTCATCATTTTGAAATTGTGTGGTGCTTGCCTGTTGGTTGACATCAATTAGAAACCTTAATTTTATACCTCAATCTCTTATTGAGAAAAGAAGTCTCATTCACTCAGACCAGTTATCTTTCTTATAATAGTTTCTACACAGCAGCTCCACTATCCCTATGCTGTAAATATGCCCCAGAGATTTTCAAATTTGTGGCCGATTTAGTTGCAGAGTTTGTTATCAAAGGGAAAGATAGAATGCAAGTCACTGAATTTGATTGGTGGGGACATTTGAATCCTCTCCTGCACCTTAGGTGGTACATATGGATTGGTGGAGCTATTTTCCTTTGGGGTTGGATTCATCAACACCGTTGCCACACCATTCTTGTAAGAATTATTTTCGATTTACTATTCAATATTTAGATTCTATTCTATCTCTACAATGTGGATTCCAAGTTTATTCATCACCTAAGGGATAAAAGCTGCACACCGACTTTGTGTTTTTACATTGCTTTCACTTTTGTTTGATAAGAAAATAATGTCAATACATGATGTAACTAGGTAAGTTCTTTTTATGTGAAAGTACAGTGTCTGTTAGCTTGCCTGTATGTTGATTGCTCTACCGAAAAACACTAGCAAAGGTTGCTCTGCCAATGAATGTCGACACATGATTGCATTACTAATCTCCGCCATCATGATTTTTGAGGCACTATGTTGAGGAATAGAAGTAAATAGCAAATTAGCAACTGCTAAAATATTGAGGATCGCTTGGGATGTGCATGCCTGTGTTTTTAGTTCTATAGTACTATTTATCGATAGAGTACTTGTATCAATTCTATGTGCTATGCTCGACAATTTCTAGATTTCACTGTAACATTTATCCAAGGCTTCTAAATAAATGGGTTCTTTTCTTGTCCCAAAATATCCAGGGCTCACTGAGAGAGAACGAAGAACAAGATGATTACTCAATTCCTAACGGTGACTGGTTTGAATACGTATCCTCTCCACATTATCTGGCTGAAATTGTAAGCCTCTTTTCCCTTTCTGCTATTTCCATGACTTAAAACTTGACGATTTTGTTCATATGTGGGTCTTATTTATATCTTTTTCTTTGTACCGGAGGTTATATATACCGGAATTGTGATTGCTAGTGGGTGTTCAGACGTTACAATTTGGTTACTTTTTGTATTCGTGGTAAGTCTTGACTTTCTTTTGAGAAAAGAATACTCATCTCCATAATCGTTAATACTTTTAGAGAGAGGACTGATTGCTTCATTCATGATCATACTGTTGCAGGTAGCAAATCTTGCCTTTGCAGCCAAAGAAACACATAAATGGTATCTGCAGAAATTCGACAATTATCCCAAGGACCGTACTGCGATTGTTCCATTTATTTATTGAGGCCACAATCATATTGTATATATGTTCTTGTGCAGGGTAATATAAAAGGCCCTAAAATTTCTTTTATTTAATGATGAAAGAACTCAAACTTTTGGAAATAGTTTATTTGACCCATTTAAGTCATCTTCCATCAAATATTCTGTTGATGGCTATGGTTCAGTTAATATTATTTTTTCATGTATTAAAATCCAATAGAAAGAAACGCCTTAAAGTCACTTAAAATCGATATGCAAATACTAAACATGTCATCTTTCAAATCAAAACTCAGTATGCGGAGACTTGATCACTTGTGTATCAATGACAAACTGATTCCCCGTGTTTTATTCTAACTGAATATCATAGTACCTTCGATAGACAGGCAACGGTGAAACTCATGCGTACAAATCTATGCCCCAAAACTTGGCAGGTTGATTCGTCCGATATTTACGGTCCATAGTTTTGATAAGGTCCATGTCGTCTTTTGCCAGCTCGAAGTCGAACACATGAAAATTCTCTTCTAATCTCTCAAGCTTTGATGACTTCGGGATAACAACCGTGTTACGTTGAATACCCCAGCGAATAACAATCTGAGCCACAGTCTTATTGTATTTCTCAGCAAGACCCTAATGCAACATAAGCAAAAGTGGAAATCATTTAACATATGGTTTTGGAATATTGAGCAAAATGAGTATTCAAAAACGCGTAAATTAGTTAATGGTGTGGAGAGAGGATGTACTTTAAGAACTGGATCGTCCAAACATGATACGGAACCAAACCATTCAGTGTTGGCAACAGCACCTCCAAGAGGTGTGTGGGCTGTGACACAAATACCATGCTTCTGACAGAATTTAACAAGAGAATCGCGTTGGAAATAAGGATGTGTTTCGATCTGATTCACAGCAGGCTTCACTTTCGCATAGGCTAAGCAGTCTCTGGTTAGAAAAATGTCATAGTTGCTGCACATAAAACGATGACGGTATATTGTTAAAAAGAAACATCGATTAAGTTCACATACTATTTACCTAGTTTAAAAGAAAACAAGACGAGACAGTCAGCCTAAATATATGCATATTCGTTTTGCATGTAATATAAGCATATCAATCAGGTATTTAGGTACCATATCCTGATGTATAACATAAAAAGATTGAGTTGGGGGGTTTTTTCAAATCATGATGGAGAAATATAAGTACAAAGTACATTTACCACCTAACATCGATCCTCTAATATTGAACTGCCATCTGATCTTTTAAGATTTATAGCTTAGCACCTTAAATATTAGACTGCCTCATTACTCCTCAAAAATGCTATCATATCCAAAAACATCAAAATTGACCTATGTCCTTTCCTTACATGTTTCAAAATTTCCCATTCTTCTTAGAACAAGGAACACAAATAATCACTCTCTTCATCTAATTATGTATTGAATACGTCAAATAATAAAGTCATATATAGTAAATATCAATATAATAAATTCTTTGAAAAGTTAATTAAGTAATGGAATCTTATATAGATTGACAATTAAAATTTTTAATAAGATAAGGCAGTGGCAACTGGAAAAAAATATAGAAAACTCTAGGTGGTAGAAAGTGTTATACTGATACCAAGTAAGAATAGATCTCATAACAGTTAAAATAGTCTCCGGCAAAAAATATAATCAAAATATTATGATGCTCTTAGTTACTGATTTCACAAGCTGAAGGCAGCAAGCCTAACAAATCAAACTTTTTAATCATACGTTCCTATTGTACCCAAAACTAATCATTGTTTTATCGCATGTTCGAACATTTGGATTGGAAATAGGAGCAAAAAGTTAAAATGAAATCCACGTCTAAAACCGTACATAGCAAAATGGTTCTCTGAAATCGTGTTCAAATTATTGGGGGCATACATTTTTATAGATGTTTGCACATTGTTCTAGGAATGCGATGTTTTGAATGTTCACACATATTAGACATGCTCGAACTAGAATGACTAAGGCATATATAGATGAAAGGAAATATTGACATCTCACTTACCAAACAAGCACAAACTGTAATGAACACAAAGCTTTTTAGTTACCTGATCCCTATGCTTCGAGCTAAACCAATGGAAACTAGATCTTCCATAGCATGCCATGTGGTCTCCAGTGATATCGTAGTGTCTATGTCCAAAACATCATCATCCCCCAAAGCACTTGCAGTTGCACCAACACCTTCACAAATTTTAAAATTGGAACAAAAATTTATCTCATTAATAACAAATTCGATTAAGGACATGATATAGTCAATGAAAAATTCAACCCCAATGCCCTCATATTCCCCATTAAAATCGATGACTATAATTTCACAAATTTTATTTCCATTCTCGTGAAGCATAACCCATCTTTTCATACTTGGATTTTTTCTAATATTGTACATTATAGAAAAATGCAAACTCTTCAGGCCCATAAATATAAAGGGACAGATCCAAGGTACAAGGAGATTAATACCTGTATGTCGTGTGGCAATAGGGAAGTGAACAAGGTACAAATCCAGATAATCTAGCTGTAGTTTCTTTAAACTATCTTTACAGGCCTCAACAACATGACCATGGTCTGAATTCCAAAGCTACAATAGGACAAGTTTTATTACATTTACAAAGCGATTCTCAATCTCAACCCAAGCAAACTATGAAAAGATTAATTCAAAATAAGCTTTGTGATTCACTGTTACTAACCTTGGTTGTTATGAACAGATCCTCCCTCTTCACAAGTCCAGTCTGAAATGCTTCAGCAAGTGCCTCCCCCACTTCTGCTTCATTCTTATAATCCGCTGCAAACCAGTAAACCCAATAGAACAATCAAGGAAAAGGTACAATCTTAATGTAAACAGACATTGATAGTGTGGAATGAAAGAGTACCGGCACAATCAAAATGACGATAACCAATCTTAATAGCGTTGAAGAGAAGATCTTTGATGTCTTTGCCCTCCATTCGCCAAACGCCCAGTCCGATTACAGGCATTTTGAAGCCGCTGTTTAGTGCAATCGCCATATTTCTTAACCCTAAAATTCACTGCACTTCAATTCTGGTGTATATTTCTGCACTTCAGGCGCTCTGTCGGGGATCTCCCCAAAATGGGAGGAATCTTTAC
Source organism: Fraxinus americana (assembly GCA_035079005.1). Taxonomy (NCBI): domain Eukaryota; kingdom Viridiplantae; phylum Streptophyta; class Magnoliopsida; order Lamiales; family Oleaceae; genus Fraxinus; species Fraxinus americana. Next base: position 10,419,330 of record CM068714.1, read on the forward strand.
CAGATATTGTTCCAAAGCTACGACGTCGTTTAGAAATTTTGACCCGGCCCAGAAAAGTTAAAAGGCCTATATAGCAGTTTTTGTCGCCCATAAAATAATTGCGTCCAGCAACGAAAAATAGAGACCGTCGATATCTAATTAGCAAACGGAGCACGGTGGACCATTAAACAGCAGATTTCAGTTCTGCAAAATATATCTAGAAGGGTTTATCCGGATGTACCGAAGGGGGTGACCGAATGGTGTCCCCCACCCCCCCCAATGCTGCGGGTCCCATATTTTTAAAAAAATGCGGCTCGTGGTCCCCACTTCCAAATGTGAGTGGGGTGTAAAAGATTAGGTAAAAAATTATGTACACGTAGCATAACCCTATCTAGAATTATGCAACTTGTTCATAATTTTGTTTACATAATGATGTCCACACCTCACGTCAAGATAGACCCACTTCGAATATATTATATATTTTATTCGAAATGGATCCCCCTCCATGTGAGGGTGTGAACACTGAATATAAAATTATGTACGTGTAGACAAATCCATATATTTAAGGGATAATTGCAGCGGTGGTACCAAATCTTTCACTTACTGACAAACTTTGGCCAAAATTTAATTTGTGCCACCAACGATACCAAACCTTTAATTTTTGCTATCAACAGTACTAAACCTTTCAAAATGTCTACAATTGAAGTCCAACTAGATGGTTTCTGTTAGTTTAACTGCTAGTTGACCAAATAATTGACTTTGACAATAATATTGACTGATTTTAAAATGTTAAAATGAGAATTTTATATATTTTTATAATAAAATAATCAAAATCAAATAATTAAAATTAAAAACTTATTCCACCATCTTATTCTTCTCCACTGACTCCATCCCCATCCCAAATCTGCAAATATGGGAAATCAACGTCTTTGAATACAAGACGTCAGAAAACTATTGCCCAACTATGTAGATCTACATAGGCTGGATTAGAAATTTGGACTTAACAACCAATCAAAAATAGAGTTCCTCGATAAAAATATGGATTTCCTCTTGAAATGGTCCGCCGAAGACACTACCTTGACTAAAGAGGAGAAGAAGAGGTAAGAGATTGAAAATGATTTAGAAATTTTCTATATGACGTCTAAGCAATGTTTAGCAAGTACATAAGCTCAAACATTTCTCATAAATTCATTATCAAATGAAAATCATTTTCAAACAAGCCCTAAAAAGATCAGTACTTCAACTTTTAATCAAAAAGTTATACTCCTGGTTTTCAATCTCATATTGGGACAGATATTTGACACAGAAGATGATCTAATATGAAGATGACTTCTGAAGAAAAGTTATAGTCTTTTGAGTTAGCTTTCCAACCCATTTTGAATCACTCAACGACATCGAGAAAGATATGATCAAAATACCGAAAGTCATTATGTCTCAGACATTTCTAATGACCTAACATTTCGGTCGACCGACCTTTCGGCCGACCGAAACCATTTCGGTTCACCGAAAGTAATTTAACTGATTTTCAATTTGACACTTTCGGCCTAATCGAAAGTTATCGTTTCCGTCGACCAAAGTTATCAAGGCCTTCCTACTTTGCTCTATAAATATCCATCTCTTCTCCATTCATTTTCACCAACTTAGAAGAGATTTTTGAGTTTTTTGAGAAATCATCGAGTTTACTTTGAGTATAAATTCTATTTCATTTGTTACAAAGAATTTCTTTATTGTTCCTAAATCAACCTATTTTATTCATTTTATCAAGAAATCTTTTTTGTTAAAAGAACTCTACACAAACTTCATCTATTCTTCAATTTTTGATAAAGTTTTCTACCAACACTTTGATTTAAAGCCAGAATCTCTTCATACTTAACTCGTATTATTTGTTAAGAGGAGATCATTGGTTTGAAACTTTGATACAAAGAATTTCTGATTGATCAAAACTAGTTTTTATCCATTTTATCAAGAATTTTATTTGCAAAGAACTTCTCTACAATCTCATCTATTCTTCATTTCGTTTTTGTAGAAGTTTTCTTTGCCAACACTTTATTAAAGTGTAAAATCTCTCTTCATACTTAACTTATATTATTTGTTAAGAGATCATTGGTTGGAAACTTTGATACAAAGATACAAACTATTTCATTATCCATCATTCATCAAAGTTTACAACATCAACACTTGAGCTTTATTATTTGCTATCTATTGAAGGCGAGTACCTAACTCTCTAATACTTAACTTGATTATATCATTTGTTAAGAGAGCTCTTCATTGTAATTTATCACTTATTTCTTGACGGTTTCGGTAGAGCCTAGAAAACTCTCATTGTAAGGATAGGTGCTCCTTGTTGTAAGTCACCTAAGATAAGTGCTCCGGTTGTAAGTCTTAAGTAGGTGCCTGTTGTAAACTGGTTACAAGCGCTCCTTGTCAGAAGTCACGAAGGATTGGTACTCCTTGTCAGAATTACCATTATAGTGCATTTGGCCTTGCTCATGATTTTGTTTGCAATGCATTTAGATCATTGGATTGGATCGAACCTCCATAACATATCGTTTGCATTCTCTATCTCTTTTACTTAACGCATTTACTTCGCACTAATTTATATTGTTCTATTTACGCATTTCAACCAACATCACAAACGTCCCTAAATTCTCTCTCTACAACCCGTCAGCCTCCATCCAACCGGCAGCCTCCATCCATTCTCTTCACCGCCTCACTGCCTTTCTCGCCCCCACAACCTCTCACCAAGAAACCGGCATTTCTTTGCATTCGGGTAAAACTCACTGACATAATTTTCGCTCAAGGAGCCGGAATTTCTTTTGTTTTCTCGGGTAAAATCATTTCGCAATTACCATTGCCATTGTTCATATTATCACAAAGAGAATCGTAAACTTTACATCAAAGACCGTTCTTGGATGCAAATCAAGCGCTAATCGACATAATTTTCGCTGAGATAGCGAAAAGGAGCCTGGAAGCTTGTCCCCGCCTGGAGATGGTGGGTCGAGATTTCGTATTGCTATGAGAATTTTATGGTTTTGTGGTAAATTCATGGGGAAATGGGTAAAGACTAAGAAGAGGAGAATAGATTTGGTTGTTGTGGAGAGAGGAGAGAGGGGTCATTGATTTAGAAGAAGGAAGTTTTTATGGTGAATGAGGCACTTGTTCCATACGCTACTGGCCAGTCATGCCAGAAGAGTAGAAGAGACCGACGTCTGCTTTGCCGAGTAAAACTTGTGTTGATTTCTGGATTTTTGGATGGTGCCGGATTGCCTGGGATATAATGATAAAATGAAGGGTCCGAAATCGGAGGTTCCAAGAGCCGAAAATGGCTAGCCGAAAATTCTATGATTTTTGCTTATGTATTTCTCGATTTCATTTGGGTTTGTTATCACTCCTGAGTCGAGGATTACATAACATAAAATGCAGACCAAGAATATAAATTAACAATCTACTGCCTTCATCACAATTCACAACCATCCACTGCCTTCCCCAACCATCCACCGCCTATATGGATTACAACCATAAAATGGAGACCAAAGAATATAAAAATGGAGACCATCTCACTTTATAGATCCACCGCCTTCATCACAATTCACACCATCCATTCCACACTCCGTTTCACTTCATCACCAACAAATAAATGATGGATTGAGGATGATGCTTGGGCCAAAGTGTGGACACATGCCAATGCTGCTAATTCAGGAGGGGGGAGAAGAGAGAGAGAGTGTGTGTGTGTGTTTTAATTTTTTGTCTTTTTTAATATTTTCACAAGTTTTGGACTCATTTACATTTTTTAAAAAAATTAGGACTATGATTATAATTAGTTCTTTATTTTTCTCTTTTTCGTTTTATTTATAGAAGAGGGTATAATGGTCCTTTTACGCTAAAAATAGGGGAAAAGGACGTTTTGCACACAAAAAGTGAAAGGTAGGGACGTTCTGCGCACTAAACGAAAGCGTAGAACGTTTCCACAAGGACAGTAAAGGTAGGGACGTTTATACCAATTACCTCATATTTCGCACTTCAAGCGCTCTATCTCGGGTATCACCAAAATCGGAGGAATCTTATAGATATTGTTCCCAAAGTTACGACGCTGCTTAGAAATTATGACCCGGCCCAAAAGTTAAAGGCCTATATAGCGCCCAGTCCAAAGAACGGTGCAAGACCATCGTATTAGATTCGATCATCTAATTATAAAACTGAGCACCTGGACTATTAAACAGTTGTATTTCACTCAAGTAAAATATATCTTATGATGTTTCTGCTATATTAAAATTATTTGAATTTTGTTATTTGATTACTAAAAGCATGTAAAATTACATTTTAAACTTTTAAAATCAATCAACATTATTATCAAAGTCAATTATTTACTAACGGTCAAATTAACAGAAATCATTCATTTGGACTTTAAATGCGAACATTTTGAAAGGTTTGATATTGTTGGTGGCAAAAATGTAAGGTTTGGTATTGTTGGTGACACGAATTAAAGGTTCTTGACAAAATCTGCTACTAAATGAAATGTTTGGTACCGCTGCTGCAATTATTCATATATTTAATGAGAGTGCGACGATTATTAAACGCACATACCACGTGATCCAAATTCAAAACTTAACTGTGGTTAAGAAAATTTAATTAATCTAACCGCGGTTACTTTCATCAATGGTCCCTTTTATCTTTTTAATCCGATTATCCAGATTTACGCGTGTCAATATTAAACGGCTGGGATCATTTCTCAGTGGATAACCATCCTTCACTGGCTGCTATATAAACTCCCCCTCTCCGTTTAATCCCCACCAAACAGAAGTAGACAGAAATTTTGTGAGAAAAATAATCAAAATTCATAGAAATGGCAAACCCTAAGGTTTTCTTTGACATGACGGTCGGCGGCCAACCGGCTGGACGGATTGTCATGGAGCTCTACGCCGATGTCGTCCCCAAGACTGCTGAGAACTTCCGTGCCCTTTGCACAGGTGAGAAAGGCGTTGGGAAAGCCGGCAAGCCTTTGCACTACAAAGGATCATCCTTCCACCGTGTGATCCCTAATTTCATGTGCCAGGGCGGAGACTTCACAGCTGGGAACGGTACCGGAGGTGAATCGATCTATGGCGCTAAATTTGCTGATGAGAACTTCGTGAAGAAGCACACCGGTCCTGGAATCCTGTCCATGGCGAATGCTGGCCCTGGGACCAATGGATCTCAGTTTTTCGTTTGTACCGCGAAGACCGAGTGGCTCGACGGCAAGCACGTGGTCTTCGGACAGGTGGTCGAGGGAATGGATGTTGTCAAGGCCATCGAGAAGGTTGGATCTGGTTCTGGAAGGACCTCCAAGCCTGTAGTGATCGCTGACTGTGGCCAACTCTCTTAGATCTATCTCGTGAAGATCTCTTATATTAAAGATCCGATGATGATCTATGAATTATAGTACTCTCTTTTTCATTTTGGCTTTTGTGACTTTATTTTGAGTTTATCGTTGGGCTTTGTTAACTGAAGGTTGTTCTACGTGACTTTGAATTATCGTGTTTGATAGGAACTTCCTTCATAAATAAAATTCGTGCAACTTTTTATGCTCGATAAACTTGGATTTCACTGTTAATTGCTGTTTGCTATATTTTTTGTTTTTGTTATGATTCTTCATATTGGTAGAAATTGGGATGATTAATATCAGCCTATAGTGGTTGCCCAGCGCAAAGTTAGTTTAGATATTTTATGTGATGACTGACGGTGACTTTCCCAGTTTTCTCTTTGTGAAGTTCAACGGTGTAACGTGGACTCGGTCAATTCCTTTACTATATTGATTTGAGTTCCGAGAAAGATAGGTTCTAGAAGTGATTTATTTATTAGAATTAATAATAATAATAATAATATTAATTGAGTTAATTTAATCAACTGCCACTAAATTTTGCAATGGTTATTATTTGCTCCTCCATTTTTAAAAAGTTGACTCTTTGTTCATTGAATTTTGCTATATTTTACTGTTTGTTTACTGAAATTTAATAGTTTATTCACTGAAATTTAAAAGTTCACTTTTTGCTCACTTAAATTCAAACAAAATTATTAATTGCTCACTAAATTTTGACGTAATTAACGGTTATGAAAATGATGCGGATTGATTAATAAGTAATTTTATTTAAATTTGGGTGAGTTACAAGTGACTTTTTAAATTTTAATAAGCAAATAGTAACGTATAGTAAAAAGTTCAATGAATAAAATGTAACTTTTTGAATTTCGATGATCAAGTGGTAACGTATATCATTGATTAAATTAATCAAATATTAATTCTAGATCAAAGTAGATGCGATTTTTACCGATGATAACAAATTGCAAAATTTGGTGGGGATTTTTGGCGTGTGGGACCGGAGAATAGGACGCTGAATGAAGGTTTATTTTTTGTCAAGGAAAAGCTAGACAAGTTATCTTTTCCCCTATTTGTTACTTGAAAGTTGGAGATTAATTTGCTCCATTTCAAAAGTTGCCGACTAGAAGTGCGTAACGTTTGTTAATGATAAGACGAGAATTTAAATATGATCATGATAATAACGGCGAATAAGGCCATGTTTGAGCCTGAGAATGAAAAATATAGTCGTTATTGGAACCCACACAAAAGATAGAAAATTTGAATTTAAATGTTGATGTGATGGATAACGATCATATTTTTCATTTTAATGAGAAAATAAGGTGACCCAAAAGGGGGCTAAGAGGATGAAAAGGAGAGAGGATCAACCATCAACTAAAAATAGAAAATGAGGAAGATTTTTATTCAGGTGTGTGTGCGCCACATTATTTTGGAAGAATATATTTTGGAATAGTTGATTGATGAAGAATGTGTGGTTGAAAAAAATGAAAAGTTATTGATGTGATGTAAAATATTATTTTATTGAAAAATGTTTGATTGAAAATGAGTAAAAGAAAGAGAATGAAAATTTTAATATGGGTCACATAATGACTCAGTTTTGCTAGGTGTATATGTTGACCCTTTTTTTGACATTCTATGATGTGGCACGTAGTTTTATCATTAATTTTAACGTTTAAAACAATTAATAAAATTGGTTTTTATACTTCACACAATGTCAATTATGATGTACACAAGAATGTACAAGTAGAATAATTCATTTTTACTCTCTCTCTCTCTCTCTCTCAATTTTGAATATGTAATAGCAAGAACTCGATTTGATTTGTCCATATTTGTATTATCTAGACTAGAAATCACGGAATACACTTGTAATTGCGAATTCCAAATCAAGAGTGATGGAAAATAAATAGCTAGCTTGGTTCATTTTCTTATTTAGAGCATCTTAATGGTGGTGTAAATTGGCATCTCTAAAATCACAATTACATCCTCATTTATATTATGGTGGATTTAAATTCAAATTTTGTCCCAATAAGAATATGTATTTTGTGTGTCGAAAAGTACAATATGCATTTCCTTTACATATTTTCATTTGAGAGGTTCTCAATCACTTTGAAAATTTAAATCACAATTTAAATATATTTTGCAACGATTGAAGATGTTCTCATAATTAATCCTTTTCATTCTAATTCTCGTCTTCTTTCTCTTTGATTTGTCCTTTTCAACATTGTTATCATCTTCATCACGTGTCACTCTTTCATGCCATTAGCTTTGAGATTAGGCAATTTGTCATTGACAACGATACAGTCACAAAGTGAAGAGTCAACGATGTGTTTCAGTATATGCTTGGTTATTCTACCCGAATTTGTCATTTTGTCAGAAGAAATATAATAGACGCAGTGATATAATTCGATGTGACAGCAGATAATTTGATGAAAAATTTTACTGTTTTTAAAACAATGTAATGATGGAATGTCATATGACATTATGTTAATGATTATGACACTGTAACATGACTCGTTTCTACCCAAAAGAAATACCACGCATTTATGTAGCGATAGGGATTAGGGCTTGAGTGCAATTGGATCGGCTAATGGTCCTAGGTTGGATCTTGAGAATAAGTCGATATTCGGATCCCACTTTTTTGGGCTAAATTAACCTTCATGGGCGAGCTTAATTGGGAAAAATTATATGGGCAACTTACAAAAATACCCTTAAAATTAAGGATCTTTTGAAAAATCATATGAAACATATTTTGGAAGTAAAAAATACTTTGTAAAATCAATTGTCAACACAGTAAAAAAAGTGACACATTGTCACTTTTTAAAGTTAAGTGTTACTTTTTTTATTAAAAACTGACATACAATGTTACTTTTATTAAAAATTGATGTTCGTCACTAAAAAAAAGTGATATAAATAGACTGAAAAAATTGATGAACACTAAAAAAGTGACAAAATTAAAAAAAGTGGCACAAATTAAAAGAAATTATAGAAATTTAAAAAATGACAAACAATAAAAAAGTGACAAACACTCAAAAAGTAACAAAATTCAAAAAAAGGACAAACTAAAAAAAATAAGTTTGTCACCCCTTTTTTGTCACTAAAAAGGTGAAACGCTCAAAAGGTGACAAAATAAAAAAAATTATAGTGACAAACTTAAAAAAAAATAAGTGTCATTTTTTTGTCACTATTTAAAAAAAGTAACGAACAATAAAAAAAAGTGATAGAAAAAAGTGACAAACAATAAAAAAGTGAAACGTTTTTTGTCACTAAAAAAACGACAGAATTTTAAAAAAGTAACGAACAATAATAAAAGGTGATAGAAAAAAATGAGAAACACTAAAAAAGTGACACGTTCAGAAAATATGTTGGTTGGACGCCGAGCTACAACGATTTTAGGTGGTTTAAATCGTCCAAAACATGTGCCCAAAAAAACTAAAGAACTTGTTTTTCTAAAACCTCATGAACAGTGCTACCCAAAAGTGGTCCATACTTGTGAAAAATGAACTCCCAAGCCCTGAAGCGGCGTGGAAGAAGATTTCAATTTTACACTTGAATACATGTGGCTAATTATTCAATTTCATATCCAATCAACCAATTGATTCTGAATATACCTACAAGATTTAAGTTCTTCTAGAATCCATCTTTATACTTCAATAAATCAACTTTCGTAGCGCAAGTATAACTAAGCTTGATTACCGAATTATTAATTCAAAACTGAATTTTCTGCCTACAAAAAATACGAAAAAGATCAACAAATGAACTAAAAAAAGTTGTTTGAACTAAATCTCAAAGAAGTGGAGCAGTGGCGACTGGAGGCAAAAAAAAAAAATGTCGCGGCTGTTGGCCGGATCAATGGAGCTTGCGCAGAAATAAATCTTCAACAGCGGGCCATGGGAATTTGAGGGCTGTCGGCGGCGGATGGAAGAGGTAAACAGATGAATTAGTGAACGGGTTTAGTTTGGAGTGAAGATTGGAAGTCTGGTCGAAGGGGGAAAGATCGGGAGAGTGGAGCCTTCATCCATCCTCCGGGTTCTCTCACTCAACACGAACCCGACCTGACCTGGAGACTTTCCGGTCCTACGTACCAATTGGTTCTGGGTCAGTCCTGTTTTATCTGGCCCAGTGTATGTACGGGTCACCGGTGACATAGACCTCCGACGGGAGCTCTCCCCGTCGTCCCTCGACTCCCTCCTTCCTGGTACTGAAGGACTATTTCTTCGGGTCACCGGTTCGGATCTAGCTCGAATAGGAGAGGGCTCTGATCTCCTCCCTGGGGACTTCCCCACCATTTTTTCCCTTGTTACCTCGCCGGAGAGACTAGTTTTTGAATCTCGACGGTACACTTTGCCTGAATGCGTTCACATTTTCATTGTTTTCTCTCTTTTCCGTAACAGATGTTGAAAAGCTTACACTCTCGCTGATGGTGCTGCAGATCTCAGAAAATTCTTCAGACACCTCATCATTGTTGGCTCAAATGGTTTTTACTTTAGCGGGATTGGAGTCTTAGTTAATAGTTTAGATTATGATGTAATTATTACTTGATCAAAATGTTTAATTAGTTTAAAATATATTAATCAAAATGCTTATTTTAATAGGGTACACAGCCTAATTTTCCCTAAATTTTTTAGAGGTACTTACAAAAATACTCTTAAAATTATGGATATTTTGAAAAATCATATGAAGTTTTTAGAAAGTAAAAAATACTGTGTAAAATGAAAAAGTAACACAATGTCACTTTTTTTTAATAAAAATTGTCACTTTTTTACCTTTTTAAAAATAAATGACAAAACTAAAAAAAGGTGACAAATACCAAAATAGTACCATTCATTTGGGCAGCACCAATAATCATATTCTTAAAATAATCACCAAGTTCAAACCAATTCACATGTTGATTGTGTTAGGAAAATATAACATATTATTTCATTTTTTCATTTTCTTAAAAAGTAACAAAAACTTAAAAGGTGACAAAAAACTAAAAAAAGTGACAAAATTCAAAAAAAAAATGATAAATTTTTAAAAAGTGACGAATTCAAATAAGTGGCATAAATTAAAAGAAGTTATACATATTTAAAAAATGACAATAAAAAAAAGTGACACACTCAGAAAGTGACAAAATTCAAAAAAAAAAAAAAAAAAAGTGACAAACTCAAAGAAGTGACGAAATATTATTTTTTTTAAAAAAAAATTGACAATCTTTTGACGAAATTCACGGGCTTCCTCTTTCTGTAACAATTGGAGTCGAATTTTTCCTTGCAAGAACATTGGGCTGGCTCTCAATATCCTCATCTTCTTCGATCTCCTCTTCTTCATCAATTCCATCCTCAGGATGAAAGCACCCTAAACTTCTATCTGGTTTGTAATTATGCTGGGGAACGAGCGATAGTTTGGATGATTACGCAAAATTAACCAAAAGCATAATTCATACAGTGTCATTAACACAACACAATTTAGTCATCAATTAGTTCGTTGGTGGGTTCTATACTCATGTGATGATAGATTAATAGTGATAAATTAGTCAAAACGAACTCAACATTTTTATAGAAGCGACAATAAGTCGAATGTTTCTACCGCTACTCGGTAATATGGTTGCAGCAACTGCAACTACCAACCTTCATATTACATAACAAATATTGTAGGAGCAAGTCAATAATAAACATTTTATTCATTAAAATATCATAAAAGGGATACTCTTATTTCTAGTAAAGAGTAGAAGAAAGTTTAGAATGCACTTAAACAAAACCACTAATAAGTTAGAAAATTGCCTTTGCAATTCCCAATTGGAAACAATTGGCTAGGAAATAAGAGATCCATTAACGATCCTCACCTCCTTCATCGTCATCCCCCCAAATCCCGTCATCGCCACTTCTTCACGCCGCGGACACAATCGTTGTCCCTCCTCTTTCTCCATCCCCATCTACTACCAGCGCAAGCCTAAGCACAAACACTTTTCCCATATATTTGTTACAAAATTTGACGAATAGATAAATTACAAGACATGACTTTATCAATCAGCAAAGAGCTAAGGATTCATCAACCTATGACATAAAACCAGCAAACCTAGACACAGAATTGGCATGACCAATTGATCCAAAAATCAAACCATCTTCAAATTCTACTAAATTCTTCCCACTAAATATCGGTTCCTCCTCGACCCATCAAAAGTACCACAATGGATAGCGACAACTTGGGATCCTCTCGCCACAAGTCCAACATCAGAGGCTCAAACAACTAAAGAAATGAAATACCCAAACCCTCGAACGAATCCTTGAGAAAATCTTCAGAATAAAGAAGCAATAAATCAACACAAACTAACACAAAATCAAGAAAACAAACAAAGACAAATGAGATATCAAGTTAGAGAAGAAGAATAAGTCAGGGAAGCAAAACGAGGATCTGTTGGTGGAATTTTGGCTGGATTTATGGGTTCTGAATTGAGGGGGTTTGAGGGGGTATTAGCGTATTAATTACGAAGAAAAGATTTTAATTAGTTTTATGGGTAGTTTTCTAATTTGTTATTTTTAGAGGGTAGTGGACCTAATTACCTCAAATTATATGAGAAAAATAGGTCCATTACCATTAAAAATAAAAGGAAAGAATACAAATATCAGGCATTAAGTATACCTTATTTCAATTTTAAGAAAACAAGTTTAGCCCCCGTTTGGACCACCTTATTTTCTCATTAAAATGAAAATATGACAGTTATCCATCACATCAAGATTTAAATTCAAATTTTCTATCTCTTGTGTGAGCCCCAATAATGACTATATTTTTCATCCTCATTCTACAAAAAGGTGGCTCAAACAAGGCCTTAATATTCTAAAACCCAGGTGATATATAGTACGGGTAAGAAAATTATATTATATTAAATTAAAAAAAAAAAAGGTTGAACCCCAACCTTGAGGGCCCCCCACCGACCCTGCCCTGGGCCATTGTGGAGGAGGTTAAATTAAATTCCTAAAATCAAGCATTCCGTTACCATCTCAAATTGAACTCTCCAAAATACAAATTCATTGTCGAATGAAAGTGAAAAACCATAGATACCATCATATTCTCGATTATCATCGTCGGAATCTGGTTGATTGAAAATCATCGGACAATTGAGGTCACAAATTGGAAGCTATCAGAAAATCGAACAAATATAGAATCTACAGCGAACTCGTCAAATCAAATAACTTCGATTCTCAACGTCGTAATTTGGTAAATTAAAACCCCATCGGACGATTGAGGTTACAAATTGGAAGTTGTCGACATTGTATATCAGAAGATCGAACAAGGAGACAATCTACATGGTTTTCACCGGAGCAAATAACTTCAATTCTTACAGTCGAAATCTCGTTAATTGAATTTGTGACCAGCTTGGAAAACTGAGATCGAAGAAATCGATGGCATGTAACCAATTCTCTTGAACTCGTGACTTGTGACATATGCACTTTTGATATATGACCCGTGAACTTATTACAAAACCACCTCCAAAATCACCACAAAACCGTCGCAAAACCACGACAAATCCACCGCAAACCACCACAAAATCAAAAATGTGATCGACTTAACTTGAACGTTCCTGGTACAGAGTGGCCATTGAGATGATTGCAGTGTGGCGCTACCTCCGTTATCGCGCAGAGGCGCAACACTGCAGATGCACATCCGATGGCACACAGAGGCGCTACGCTGCCTCCAATGCCATGCCTCAACTGCGTCTTCGATGCCGCTCCTCATATCTGCTCGTAGAGGGGCAGCACTGCCGGATAAAAGAGATGAGATGCTATTGCTAACCTCCTATGCACAAGGCGATGCTTGTTGATCTCCTCTGCGCTCTGTCGGCCTCACCTCTTCTCATAGTGCTGGAGAGTAGAGAGATGGGTAGGGAGAAGTTGTCAGAGTATGGGGGATGGGTACAGAGAATAGAGTGATTAAGAGAGAGATTATTAATATGAAATCTATAATTATCACCTGGTTTATTAATAATTAAACTTTAGTCTTGATTTTAGAACTGTAATCTTTAAAAATCGAAATATTAAATTAATACTCTTAAAATTGATTAAAACTACAAATTTTTGTATTAATTACGCTCATATTAATTTTCTCACTTTTTTGAGATTTTGTTTTTGTTTTTTTTTTTTTTTTGAATATTTGTCACTTTTTAACAAAAAAAATGACATTTACGTTTTAAGAAATGTTGTTGTTTGTTCATTTTATTGGACAACAATTTCAATCATTTTGTTACTTTTATATTCATTATCTTGTTTTTATTTGCCTCCATAACAAATGAAAACATTAATTTTATTCATATCTATAAAAAAATACAAATAAAATAATGCGAGACCTTTAAAAAAAATAATAATAACAGAGTACGTCACTTTTAATTTTCAGCAAACTAACTTATATGCAAAAACTATTTAGAAAAAAAGTGACTGAAAATGTCACTTTCAAGGTTTAGCATCTAATTCATATGCAAAATACAAATAAAATATTACATCATGTCACTTCTTAATGAAAATAAGATTTCAATTTACATTCATATTTAAATTTTTACAAACACACACGTATCCATCTATTTAATTGATCATAAAATAGACGATGATATTTTTAGAAAAAAGTAACAAAGAATGTCCATTTTCTCACACTCATTTTCGCAAAATACCTTGCATGCATTGTTATGCCTTCTGGCTCCAACTCCAGATCATCACCAATGTGACGGCTAGCTAAGCGAATTAGCAAGGCTTACACTCCTTCCACGTTACTTCCTATTAGCCGAGGAGACACTTCGACTTATCTGAGGCCCCATAACGAATCAATTCTGGCCAAGGTTAGCTCGGAATTGAAGCGTCGCCTCGACCGCTCCAAAGAAACTTGAGATCTTTACTAAACAATCTTAATGATTGATTGAGTTGATGTTAAGCTCAAGTAATTAGCCCACATTTCAGAGTATTAAATGTTGCATTAAATGCACATCAACCTATGATAAACAAATTGATGCCTAGGAGGATATATAGTGCGCCCTGCCTTTAGATGGAGTTACTTGTCTTTTTATCCTATTGTCAGTACTTAAGTTCAACCACTATATAAACTAACACTTAATGCTATTCTAAGAATAGTGCTACTTCAACTACTAGAAATATATTTTCACTCTCCATATTATGGTTGTTCTAAAACCTTATCATCTGACTTGATTGTCGGAGTGCTCGCGATTGCTTTCACCATCACCGGAAAAGGTTGTTGGTGACTAACCTTATGTTCAAGTGGAAGCTTATTCTGCTCCAAATTGTTCATTATGAACGTTGATTTTACAATCTATGCAAAGAGAACAATAAATGAGCTTCAAATGGCAGATTTGAGGAATTGATTGAACAAAAAATTCGAAACGTAAAACTTGTAATTTTTTGGTTGTTTATTTGTAGATTTGGGGAAGAAATTTTTGAAGAAAAGGTAATTGAAGCAGCCCTTAATCTTGTTTATATTTAATTTGTGCAAGATTTCCTCTTTTTTCCTTCATTTTGGAATGGTTGAAAAATTTCTTGCTGTTGTTTAGTTTTGCAGCTTGACAATTATGTTGTGTATTAAGTATTTGTCTTTTAACCCAAGTTTGTCATATTTTTAAAAATGACCCCAAAAGTGAGGGTATCGTGTAAGTACCCCAAATTAGATTGTGTTTGGTCGAGGCAGCAAGCTTAACCATTGCCAAAAGGGTTAGTTATTGTTGATGGAAAATTGGACCTACTGGACATGGTAAAAAGTGGCCCATTTGGACAGTGGTTTAGTGGGCTGTTTATCCTTAATAGGACCCAACTCATTACTCAGCCTACATCCCCTTATACTCATGATCTTAGGCTGGAAAGTGGAAAAGGTGCTTTTACCGGAAAGGACAGCCCAGGGACTGATTTGAAGCACATATAAATTTCAGAGATTGATTGCTTTGATCAACACCAATAATCCGGGGACCAATTTGTATCCTCTAGAAACTTCAAAGACCGATTTACATATTAGTAATAACTCAATGACTCTTTTCAGCAATTGCTGCTGTAAAAATTGATGCATTGAAACAACTCGCAATTGAAGGTCGATTACTCCAAAATTTTGAAGTCAATTTGATATAGTTCGGATCTTATTTGTAGATTGGCTGGTTCAGGCTCGCCATGGTCTTGAAAATGACCTACATGCACACGAGTCATTCGAGTCATCCAACCCATCTTGACACCTTTACGTCTGAACAACAATGAAAATTCGAGGTTTAGAATCCTCTATTGTGAGAGTTATAGACTAAGATGCAACAAGGACCCTCTGCTTCTATTTTCTCATAAATAAATGAACAGAAATGATCTAATGATCGGTCTTTAAATCTTATCTTACTTAAGATGAGTTAGCGCGTTAATTCATTGGTGGATAAAGATTTTGTGAGTTCCAATCCACCAATGAATTAATGTGCCAACTCATCGGTGATTAGGATAAGATGAGCACCAGTGCTCATTAGATCATTTCTGAATAAATGAATAGAATCGGCATTACAGCAGGGAAAAAGTCCAATAATCATACAGTTGACGGTCAATTTTCGCTAACATCACGACGTACATCAATACGACGTCGACATCCGAAACAATCGTGTACCGGTGAAATTTTCCCGATTCGACACACGGCATCCAATCCGAAACCGTACAGTTCAAAGGTTCCTGTTACACAACGAATCGACACGAAACTTCTTGTTTCAGCTCCAGTTTGAAGCTTTGTTCTTGAAATTCGCATCCCGATTTGGGTTGAATGAGCGAAAATTGAACTTCTTTTGATCTCGTTGGATTGTGTTGTAATGCTATACAGCGTTATAGTTCATATACACTGGTGTATGTAGTGTTTACTTTAGAGAAGAAAGATAAAGGGGGGAGTTATGGGGGCGTCGGATAATACGAGAGGGCTAATACTGGCAATTGTGTCGAGTTTGTTTATTGGAGCGAGCTTTATATTGAAAAAGAAAGGACTCAGGCGTGCTGCTGCTGCTGGTACTCGTGCAGGTGGGGAATATTCGATCTCTATGTCACTTTTTTTTTCGTTGTTTTCTAGTGTTTTGAGTAGTTAGGTAGATCTCTGCTTCATTGAGTCGATATTTGTGAAATGCTTTTGAGGGGAAAAGCTGATTGTCTCACGGGCTTTATTAGACTCTGATCGATGTTTAGTTTTCGAACAATTTCAATCTGTCTTTCATGCCTTTAGGAATTATTTTACCAAACTATCAAACAAATAATGATTAATCCAAGCATTCTGATTTGAAATGTTGATGCTACAGTACTATCAGTTGAGTTGGTATGGTGAGAAAATGGAATAAATCATTGATGATTTTAGTATATTGGGACAAAATTACTGCTATCAAGGTCAATCTATGAAGATGAGTGGCTGAGAATTTTAATTTCTGGACTTCATGTTGTGATTTTATATTTTAGGATTTAAGGACGCTATTGAGCTCCAAATGAGCAACTGCAGTGATAGATTATGCCTGTCAATTATGAGAGGTTACCCTCACCAATGCAAATAATCTCATTTTTGTGCAATTGATGAATGCTTAAATATGAGCTTTGGTTGGCGAAGTTTTATTGTATTTGAAAGTTATGTTTCAATGGAGTGTTTGTGCTGGTGTCTTTATCAGCAATGGAAATGGCAATAGACATGTGTAATGGAAACTACAGTCACACTGCATATGGAGGGTTTTATTCTCTTCACGAAATCTTTATACTAGGGCAGTTAAGCTCAAAAGTTCATTTGGGACTGAAGTTTTGACTTCTAAGAACAGAACAAAATCCAAGGATGAACAAGCCACTGTAATCTAGTAGCCTATTAGCCTTTATACACAACCTCCATTTCTTATGTTAAAAGAAAGGTAGAAAGAGAACGTACTTATGTATTTCAATAAATCTGAAATGTCTTTCTATTTGCCTCAAAGTTATTCGATTCACACACACACAACACACATTTATTCCTTTTGAGTATTTTATGCTATTAATGCTGCAGGTTTTGGAGGCTACACTTATCTACTAGAACCTCTTTGGTGGACTGGCATGATCACAAGTAAGTTGTGGATATGTAAATAATGTTTGTTCCTTTCTGATTACCAGCACATGAATTCAGTCCGACGTTGTATCAACAACTGGCTAATTGCCATTTGCATGCAGTGATTGTTGGAGAAGCAGCAAATTTTGTAGCTTATATTTATGCTCCAGCTGTTCTTGTGACCCCTCTTGGTGCATTGAGTATAATTGTTAGGTATGTTCTTCGACTTCAATTGAGCGAAATAACTATGCTTTGATAATGCACAACTAACCTTTTTCATGAATCTGATAGTGCTATTCTGGCACACTTTATGTTGAAAGAGAGGCTGCGACAGATGGGTATACTGGGATGTGTGTCTTGCATTGTAGGATCGGTAGTAATTGTAATTCATGCACCTCAGGAACAAATGCCAACTTCAGTACAAGAAATCTGGATTTTGGCTACTCAACCAGGTTGCCACCTCTTTCTTCTGCATTTTATTTTCTTTTTTTTTAAATTTTGTGACCATAAATGATATTTTTGTTGGACCACAGCTCATTTCTTCTGTCTACAGCATTTCTGATTTACGTAGCAGCTACAGTGTCAATAGTTTTAGCTCTGATTCTGCATTTTGAGCCTCTTTATGGGCAGACAAACATACTGGTTTACTTAGGAATTTGTTCCCTAGTGGGTGCTCTAACGGTAATTGCATCTCTTATGTCCTATTATGAGATTTTAAGGTGACATGCATATATATAGTATTTTATGGAGAACTTCTGTCTCATACTTGCTTTGTATTTTTCTTGTTACCATGTAGGTCGTCAGTATAAAGGCTATTGGTATTGCAATAAAGCTTACTTTGGAGGGGATCAATCAAATTGGATATCCCCAGACTTGGTTTTTCTTTTCAGTTGCAGTGATCTGTGTGATCGCACAGTTAAATTATCTCAACAAGGTAGTCATATTTTATTAAGAATCATGGTAAATTTTTGGTTTTTTTAGGTGCTGGATTAAGAAAATGTTTGCCCCTCCATTATTGTCTCTGACCAAAATATTTACCTTTTAATGTGCATATTGTGCTTATATATTTGAATATTCACGTTCCATAAATGAATCTACTCTTTCATTACTGATTCATTGTTGGAGCATGAATGATGCCCTTGATTCTCTGTGAAATGAGTTCGTGTGGTGCCTATCTGGCGTGGTTGGTAATGCAAATATCATTGTGATGTATTGTAGAGACTATTAGTGTGATTGATATGCAAAGGTGTTTTTATTAATTAGGGGTGAGGTGGAGGAAGGTGAATTTTACACCTAGAGGTTGAGATTGCTTGTGCTGCTCTTTGGTTGGAGAAGGTAAAAAAAAAAAAAAATTAATGGCCAAAAGGGGTCAAGCTTTTCTGTGTTCTGTTTCTCTGCATGGGTTGTGCTGGGTACTTTGCAGTACATCTTTGGATATTTTGTTAGATGATCCTAGAAAAACAAATAAACAAACATGGAAATTGGAAGTTTCATTCGGAAAAAAGTTGGTCCTTTTTTTTTAAACATTAAAAATTTCAGGATTTTTTACTGAAGAATGAAGATAAAGAACCAATCTAGTGGTTCCATACATAGGATATTGTGTCTGTGAAGCTGCGTTGCGCCACGTTGCTTTTGGAAGCTGGAGGTATAAGGAAAGGGTTTTAGTTGGCTTTAGTGGGAAGAAAAGCACAAGTAGTTACTCCATAAGCCTACAACTCAGGTGACACTTGTGGACCAACTGTATGACAGTGTTCCTGTGAACTAAGCCATGGCCTGATTGGCCACTTACAATTTAGTTTTTAAAGAGAATTATTTCAATACAAAGTTGTACTATCTATGTATTAGTTAAAATATACCGTTCTGCCAAATTTTATTTTTAATTATCCACACCATATAAACGGTTCACTTCAAGTCATTGTAATTAACATTTCCCAAATAACTACTTTCCTGCTTATCAATCAAAATTCATCATACATTGGCTGTAACTTTGTGCAGGTTTAGGGAAAAAAATTATACTTTGTGCAGGTTTTTTTTTTATTACGGAACAAATTACTCTTTCTTCAAATTGTCGAACTACTTTCTAATCCTATCATCATCTAGGTAATTTATGCTACGCCCACCTATGAGCTCATGACACTACTCACTCCTTAATTTCGATGATCACAATAAGGCGAGTAAGTTACCTAAAAGGCTTAAGCTATTGTTACTCATGGGTCCTTTTAACACTTTTATAAGTAACATTTTCATATTCAATGTGTGCGGGCTATGCAATCACACTTTAGTTTCCTTAGGCTTATATTATGCCATTGTTCGTTTTTCCATATTTTTCTCACTACCATTAGCACGCTACTGTGTAGAGAAAAGGGTACACTTATTAGCATTTATATGTCTCTATTCCTCCTATCATGTCAAGTTAATATTTTTTTCTTAATCTCTTGCAAAATTCATCCAATGACCATTACGTTCCATTTACATTGTAGTAATCTAGATTAAAAATGCGTATTTAAATTGGGATCACAATAACTACTTTTGGTTACTTAATTGAGTAGGAATTGTCTTTGGGCATTTACTTACTGCAAGTCTCAAGAATGATGGACATCTCAATAGGCAGAGGGAGGTCTTTTGCATAATTGAACTATGCCCAGCTAAATTAATATTTTTTGTTAGGTGTTTGGGAGATTGTAAAACAAAAA
The DNA here is from genome assembly GCA_035079005.1 of Fraxinus americana. Taxonomy (NCBI): domain Eukaryota; kingdom Viridiplantae; phylum Streptophyta; class Magnoliopsida; order Lamiales; family Oleaceae; genus Fraxinus; species Fraxinus americana. The sequence goes on from CM068714.1 coordinate 10,439,379, forward strand.
ATATATAAATCAAACTTATCAAATTAGTTGTCATTCTTGTTGAATGAAATTGGTCAAACCAGAAATAAGTTAGAAGACACATTTGTAACTATGATTCTAAGGTTAGACAAACAATTTACAACATATCACCTAGGAAACTCATATCTATACATTCCATCACTCACATTGAGATAACCATTTCCTCTTGGAGAACTTTCATCAAATATGGCCTTAAGAAAATTGAATTTAAGGAGCTTGTTTACATTAAATGCGTTGTTTGTGATGCTTTCGAAATATCTTTTTCATATTTCAAGACTAACCATATGAAGGGTGGACAGTTAGGGCGATTGATCTATGTGATGTTTCTGTTGACTCAGACTACTAGTTTTTTACATTGTCCTGAATCATTTGTTTTTCACTTTCAACTTTACCAATCCGTATGTCATTTGTTTAGGCGCTAGACACTTTCAGTGCGGCAATTGTTTCTCCAATATATTATGTGATGTTCACAACTCTGACTATCATTGCAAGTGCTATAATGTTCAAGGTAACCGCCATTTACTCGAAGTTGTATCTCATCCTCATCCCTGTTAACTACAGCTAACAAAAGATGAACTATCAATGTTGCCACATACTTGTTCTGCAGGATTGGTCAGGTCAGAATGTGAGCAGTATATTGTCTGAGATATGTGGATTTGTCACCGTGCTTTCAGGAACAGTCATACTTCATATGACAAGAGAAGAGGAACAAGCAACTTCACAAGGTATAGTTAAAGGTAAATTGTTGTGTAGTAGTCCATTTTTGGGAGTGCTAGGCTTCTGATCTGAGTTTGTCATATAATCATGGAAATGAAACTTTGCTCATGCAACTAAAATATCAGCTGCATATAGTCCTAAGGATTAGAACATGGGCTGTGAAAAATGATGGGACTAGTATGAGTAATGTTAGTTGCAGTAGTCATCATATGTGGTAACTTATTATTTGAGGTGTTAATTTCTTGTAATTCTGTTGCCTCACATAACAAGGTAATGCCTTAAATAAGAAGTTGCTACATAGAGTGACTACTGCCGTCACTGACTATTTAGGAATGGGTGGAACATTATAATTAGAAAGGATGTGAACCTTCGGGGTTTAAGTTTGGTGATCATCCGCATATCCTTCTTTTAAAATCAGACTACACCGTTTGAGATATTTGTCATGCAAATATTTACCAAGGAAAGCTTTGAATAAACAAGTGGCGCAGACTAAAATTTATTAGTCGTTGAGTACTCATTTTTTGTAATTTGATTGCTCTTATTCTAGTTCAAAATGTAGCCTATGTTATTAAGTTGATGTTGATTGCTAAACACGAGCATGATACTTGCCTTTTTACTGTCCCAGCTGATTTTAGAGTGAGCTAATAGTATCCACTGTCTATTTTATGTAGGAACCATAACTTGGTATGATGGAGATCAAGCAAAAAGTTTGGAGGATGCACATTTTACCAAGTTGCATAATTCTGATTACTTTGAACAACTAAATTTTCCCCTTGAGACGAATGTGAGAACATAATCCCGGAACCCCTATTGGCATCCAAAGGTACAATTCATGGATTTGCAAAGCAGAGTGTCTTATTCTTATTAGAAAATCTCATGGGCGCCTTAATTAGATGGGCAATCTCTCTGCAAGTTTTCTTTTGACGGCTTGGAGAAATACCGCACTCACATAGTTTTAAGTTGGAACGGTCGTCATCTTAGAAACCAGCCGTTTTAAGCTTCACAGGGATCGCCTAGATTTGGTCTCCTCAAGGATTTTCTCATTGATATTTGTATATATTCGTATCTTTGCGTTTGAAGGGTTGTATGATAATTGGTTTGTTTCATCAATCATTGTTTTGAGGTTGTAGCAATAGCATTAATGCAGCAGCATCATGTATTTCTTGTTACCAGATGCTCGCCCGGTTTTGGGGGGCATTCGAGTGACATGCTTATATGTCGTGTTGTAACATTCCAGTTTCGCGTGAGGTCATTTTGTGTTGATATTTTTATGAATAGATATTTCTTTCCTTTTCTCTTTCAAAAAATCGTAAGTCTTGCTTTTGGAATCTTCTTTAGTCAATTTTCTTTTACTTTTGCTAGATTCAATGTGTCAATTTTGGGTATAGTGGTTACTTAAAAGTGTTGAACCTTCTTTTTTTTAATCTTGTACTTTGAAAAAAATTCAAATAATTACTTTGAATTTATTAACCTCTATTAGTTAATATATGATTTTTAATTGACGAATATCTAAATAATATTGTTAATGAAACATTGAATTTATTAACAATGCTAGTTTGATATGTGACTTTTAATTGATGAATATCAAAATTGATTTATCTATATTTTCTATCTAGTTTTAGAAAAATGTAATTGGTACCAAAATAAGGAATTATTTACATAATTAAAATTTGATTAGTTGTGCCGCGCATGCACACACACATATAATAAATAAATAAAATAAATAATTGGCTTGTAGATGCAACATATCAAAAAAATACTTTAAAAAAGTGAAATAAATAATAAGCTATTTATGTGGTTACATGGTGTTTGGTGGAGATTAAAATTAGATTTTTAGTGGATTGTGATAAAAGTTTTTGAAAAGACGTAATGGTTAATATTGATTGTTTGATTTTGACTTTAATTTAGATTAAAATCACAATTTTCTCCCCACACAGATGTTAGAACACATCTCAGCTGTTCAATACTTCCATATCATCTCAATATTAGATATCTACCGTTGGATCAACATGGGGTTGAAAATTTGTAGAATAGTGTTTGATGGGAAAATGTGTGGTGACAAAGTTTAAGATTTTTGTGTAATATTATTTTATTTGAGAATGTGTGGTTGAGATGAAGAGAGAAAAAAATTAATGTAATGGAATGAGAAAAAATGGGGCTCAAACGGAGGCTAAGCGTGTTATGGTATATATTCGAGGGGTACTTGTGAAAATGACCTAGTCAGAGGTCCTTAATTTCACTTTGACTTTTCCAATAGACAATAATCCCAAAATGACACATTTACTATAAAAAGACAAAAACACCTTAAGTGACTAAAACAATTACAAAACATGTTTGTGTTAAAAAGACAATACTATCTTTTTAGTTAACAAATAAAAATCAAACGGTCCCTACTTAAAATTACAAAATCTGCCCAAACACAGATAAAAACTCTCTTATCTTCTTGACTCTGAAAATCTAAAAAATATCGATACCTGAAGAAAAAATTATTTTTGGTCAATTACTTCGATTCGATAAGTATATTTACATATGTTTAACTTTATTTTCGTTAAATGTGCATACGTTTTTATTCGATAAATTAAGATCGATATAGGTTAGACCAAATCTAACTATTTTAGCAGATGTATAATTTTTTTTCAGCATAAAAGAAAAAAATCATCTGCATTAGTTTTTCAATTCTATTTACAAATTTCGGCTGTAAAGGGCAACATTAAATTGTCTGCTGTGAAGACTGTTAACAGTCGATTTTGTTAACAGACGAAAATTAAGCTGGTAACAGATGACAAATCATCTGTTAACAGACGACAAATCGTCTGTTAACAGCTTATTTTCGGCTGTTAACAGCCGAAAAATTCGGCGACGAACTTTCGACTATTAGCAGTCGAGTATTCGTCTGTTAACAGCCGAACAGTTAAGTTTGGACTGTTACTGCTGCTAACAAACGAACAGCCGAAAAATCGGCTGTTAACAACCGAAAATTTGTGTTGTTGCCGGAAAAGGCTGTTAACAGCCTATTTTTCGGCTGTTTTTTTTGTAATAATTTTTGTTCGGACTGTAAGTCGAATTTTTTTGAATATTCCGTTTATAAATTCTTTGTTTCTATGCCGACAGATATGATTATACTCATAGTTTATCATTTTAGTGATTTTGAATTGGATGAAAACAATCGATGGGAATGGAAATGGACGAACAATATAAAAGGTAGTATGACAACACATATAACAGAGACTACATCGTACAAGGAGTTGTACCATGATATGCAGAACAAACTGAACGTCGATGAATCTCGATACAATATGGTATTGAGATATCAATTCAGAGAGAATTTGCCATATTCAATTTCACCTTTAAAGGTTACATCTGATATTGAAGTGAATTATCTGTTTGAGTTGAACAAAACGCAAGTGACACCGATTTACGTGAGTTTAGTGATTAAGGACGACGTGGAAGGTAGAAATGAATATTCGGATGGAGCCGATGATAATGCAAATGATTTTTGGGATATAGTGGAGATAGCTCGTGAGGTTGACGCTAATATTCCCGAGACAATTGTTCCCTATCGTGACATCACCGCGACGCACATAATTCAATCGGTAGTTCAGGACAGCGATAATGTAAATGAATTTACAAATGAGGATATAATTGCTTTATCTCGTTAGAGACATGAGTTGGGTGGGAGCTCAGGGGCCGGAACGAGCGGACCTTCATCTAATTCTTCACGCGTGGTTCCCGATGATGAAGATTTGCACATTGAGCAACTGTTTGAAATAAAGAAAGATTTGCAGGAAGCTTTGCACAAGCTAGCATTGAAATTCAATTTTGAGTTCAAGGTAAAGAAATCAACCAAATCCTTGTTGACAATTGCTTGCATCGATGACAGTTGCCGTTGGTCTTTGCGAGCGACTAAGATGGATACGAACGAGTCATTTATAGTTCGCAAGTATACACAGGAACATACTTGCGAATTGGGGATTCGTCAAAACAATCACAGACAAGTTTGGTCATGGTTTATTGGTCGACAGATAATGCACAAGTATCAGGATCCACGGACGATCTACAGACCATCGGACATCATTAATGACGTTCGACAAGAGTACGGAGTGGTCATGAGCTACCATAAGGCTTGGAAGGCCAAAGAATGCGGGTTTGAGGATCTAATGGGCTCGCCCTAAGAGAGTTATGCTAAATTGGCCAGTTAATGCCATAATTTGACGACAACTAATCACGGTTCCACTTTTTCCATTGAGACAGAGGGCGAGAATTGCTTTAAGTATTTTAGTCGATAGTACAACTCTGAAATCGAGATATGGTGGAAAACTGATTATTGCTATATTTCAAGATCCCAACATCCAGATTTACCCACTTGCATTCGGCGTAGTCGACAGTGAGAATGATCTGTCAATGCGTTGGTTCTTTACGAAACTCAGGGAAGTGATCAGCGAAATCGAGGATATTGCCTTCGTAACTGATCGGGGTCAATCTCTAATAAATGCTATAGTCGAAGTTTTCCCCGAGGCACATCATGGGTACTACATGTGGCACATATAGGGTAATCTGAAGACTAGATACTGGGGCCAATGCATTGTTTCATTGTTCAGGAAGGCGGCCGAAGCTTACAGTGTCGAGGAATGTAATAAGTTTATAGTCGAAATAGGAAATAAGTTATTCCCAGCATGAGATTATCTTACAAAAATGGGGATAGAACATTGGGCGCAATCACGTTTTCCAGGACGTCGGTACAACTTGATGACGTCGAACAATGTGGAATTTCTGAATGCACTGTTCAAGAAGGATCGAGAGTTGCCAATTCTCACAATGATCGAGAACATCCATACCAAGCTGCAGCAGTGGTTTCATGAACGACGTACGGAATCGCAGAACTGCTCGAGCTGGCTAGCCCCGGCTCAAGAGGATAAACTGTTCAAGGCGGTAAAGGATGCGAGGAGGTTGATTGTGGAACCGCTAGACGAGTTCTGTTTCTCCGTACAATGTGCACGTCATGTGGCATACGTTGTGGACCTGACCGACAACATATGTACCTGTGCTCGATTTCAGTTGGAGAGTTTTCCATGCGAGCATGCAGTCGCGATAGCTTTAAACAGAGGCTTTGCAGCGAGAACATTATGTTCTCCTTATTATACGGCTAAATACTGGAGAGCTGCGTATGCTGAGACATTATTTCCCCTACCGAACGAATCTCAGTGGGAATTTCCTGACAACATTCTCCCGCTTAATAGTTTGTCCCCACCAGTAGTTGAACTGCGTGGCCTGGGCGTCCACGAACTTCTAAAATACCCTATACTGGAGAGTTTCCTCGACTGCGTCGTTGCGGCAGATGTAAAGCAGTTGGCTACACGCGCCAAACTTGTACGAGTCAAATTCCCCTGCATGACAATTAGTATAGTATATAATGGTATTGCTGTTTAATGAACAATATTTGGATACTGATTATTGCGCAACTTTATTTGCTAATTTGATAAATTATATTTAATTATATAAATTATATAAATCATACACAAATAAATGAACACAATTAAATGTACAATGTTACAAGTATAAATAAATGAATCAGAAAATAAATGATATTTACAAGTACAAATAAATGAATCAAAAAATAAATGTACAACGTTTACGAGTTACACTCGAATTCGTACAAATCAACCGCCAATTTATTCCTCCAAATTTGTATCCATGACTAGTTGATTCCATCAACCTTATGTCTTACACTCAAAAATTCGATATATTTTATTGCAAAAATACTGCAATCGCCCCTATAAATTGAATAATAAACATGTTAGTTCAAAAACGTGTTAGATAAAAACTAAGTTTTCAATTTAAAAACAAAATATATATACTTACGATCAAGACTGTCTCGCCGTCGTCTGATCTCGCACGATGACTAGCCTGTTGTTAACAATAACACCTGCTCGGGTAGCCATCAAAGGAATGATCACTGCAATCGGCTCTAAGAACTGCTCGAGCTGGCTCTGTGTCAGACATGAATGGTCGGAGTCGTACACATACATCTTGGAGTCAACAAAAACAATCTCCATGGCAATGGTATGATGATTCACGATCGCTGTAACATATATATATGCGCAAGCCTCCCATGCCTTTTCCCCGAGAGTTGGTAGCATCCCAATGACCCATTCAGCCATATATTCAGGAAGCATGTACTCACTACCAATGCGTTGCAGCGACTGATGCTCAATGGTAACATCACCAAAAAACTCAGTGCTCAGTACGAGTCGATCGGGCATGTCGAATGATCGCGGATATCGTCGAGCTAGATCTCGCAATAACTCCATGGCCAGATCGATGTGCTGCATCAGGGGGGTTATTTAATTTCATAAAATAAAAAATAATGTTTACATAATAAACGACAATATAACTATTTTACTTACATCGTAGGCGAGCCACGTCCCCGAAGTGGTGATGTCGTGAAACCATTTATAGGCATCTTTGATTGTCCTCCCCCCGACGATACGGCTATGTCTGAAAAAAATGAGACAAATGTTAAAAAAGATATATATGAGTTAGCATAGCATTCTTTATTGATAGAAATTTTAAAATACTTACCCCGACTTAATTATCCTCCACTTCGTCTCGAACGCTTTCCATTTGGCTGCGTCCACATCTCGAAACAGATTGGGGTACGTCCCATCGATGAACGTCCTCCTCTTTGCCTCAGCTGTGTAGGGAGAAACAACGTAATGGGAATGCAACCTGACCATCTTGCCGACCACCCCCTCCGGGGCGTCAACGGCATGCCTTTTCCCCGCAAGTGTATGCTCGTCGTCCACCACCACGACCTCATCTGGGGACACCTCCTCCGTACCTCCCTCGAGGGCCACCCCCCGGTCCTACGACCCTCCGGGCTCTCCACCACCACGACCTCCTCCGGGGCCACCCCCTCCGTCCTACCACCATCCGTGGCCACACCCTCTGGGGCCACTGCCTCCGTCCTCCCCTCCTCTGGGGACAAAAGAAATGAAGCCAACGTAGCATCATCCGCCCAGAAATGACCCCCTCCGTCACCTCTACCCCCACCATCACCACTTCCCATACATCTTATATCACCTCGGAGGGCTGCAATCTCATCCTGAATATCTCCCATCCGGCGACAGAGAACTCCAACGTCATTAGATAAATCATCGACCCGTCCCCTAAACTCACGTGCCATCTCTCCAACTCTCGGCGCATCTCGTCCATCTGACCCACTATAAATACTGTCAGGTGATCATACAGATCAGTGGACGGTGGAAAATGTGACCTGATCGGAGGCGGTGATGCCCATACCGGCGGTGACGACATCGGAGGCGGTGAGGCCCTCAATTGCCTCTTTGAGTATCGGCACGAGTTGCATCATCCCCCGTAATCTTCAATCCAGTGATGAGAGCAAAATCGAATATGAAGAAACTGGTGACCTTACCCCCAAGTTCGAAGTGGAGGGCTTCGTCGTCGACTGGACTACGCAACCGACACAGTAGGGCATCGAGGATCTGCCCCGAGAACTGTACATCTCTCAACTCGTACAACGGCCAAAGAAACGAATGTCGAAGCATATCTGCATACTGCTCATTCAACAACTCCAACACAGTTGTGTAACTGCCAAGGTAGCCTTGCCCGACATCTGTCTCAATGCCAGCTCTAAATGATACTCCATGCTGAAAAAAAAAACTCATTAAACATTTGCACTTCAAACATAAGATGAAATCTAGCATAATCTCAGAAAATTAAGTGAACCAAATTGTAACAACTATAAAAAACAAATAATTAAATTAAAAAATAAAAGGAAATAAGAATTTGCTAATTCTATCAGTAATTATCAAATTCAATTTTATTATTTAATTATATAAATATTTTTCAATTACTAGAATTATTAATAAAATTTAACGGAAAAAATTAGAAGTTGCTAATATGTTAAAATATAAAATTTAATAATTAAAATGGTTTATTTAATGATATTAGGAATTATCAAATTAAAATTAATTATTTAATTCTATAAATTTTTATTTCATATTCGATTTTTTCAATTATTAATAAAATGTAACGAAAAAAAAATGAGAAATTACTAATATGTTAAAATATAAAATTTAATAATTAAAATGATTTATTTAATGATATTAGGAATTATCAAATTAAAATTAATTATTTAATTCTATAAATTTTTATTTCATATTCGATTTTTTCAATTATTAATAAAATGTAACGGAAAAATGAGAAATTACAAATATGTTAAAATAAAAAATGTAATAATTAAAATGATTTATTTAATGATATTAGTAATTATCAAATTAAAATTAATTATTTAATTCTATAAATATTTATTTCATATTCGATTTTTTCAATTATTAATAAAATGTAACGGAAAAATAAGAAATTACAAATATGTTAAAATAAAAAATGTAATAATTAAAATGATTTATTTAATAATATTAGTAATTATCAAATTAAAATTAATTATTTAATTCTATAAATTTTTTTCGATTATGTAAAATATTTAATTCTATAAATATTTATTTCGATTTCTTAAATTAAGTACAAATATTTAATTATATAAATATTTATTTATTATATTAAATTATAAAAAAAACATAAATAAATATTGGAAAATTTGTTAGATGTGGCCAGTGAGAGCAAACCTAGATTATTTGTTTGTCATCAGGGCAATGAATAACGACCAAACCAATTTGATAACGATCGTTTCGGCAGTTTGTGCTCAGATTCAATCATTATCAGAATTTGGGCGTCATTAAGCAAACCCATATTCATTGTCATCAACGATTTGGGCCGACTGAGATTTGAAGTCCAAATGACAGCCGGCCCAGATGCTGTTAACAGCCGGTTTAAAAAATCGGCTGTTAACAGCTTCTCTCTTGGAACATAGCCGGCACGCTGCCGGCTGTGTTTCGTCGCCGGGAATGGCCTTTTGGCCATTTCCGACGAGTTTAAGCTCCAAAAATCCAAATACTTTTAAATCATCTCCACAATCACACAATACTAAGAATGTGTTTGGTAGGGATTTTTGGGGGAAAAATTGATTTTTGAATAGTGATATGATGAGAAATGTGTGGTTGAAAAAGAAGAAAAAAGTATTGATGTGATGGAAAATATTATTTTATTGAAAAATGTGTGGTTGAAAATGAGAATTGATTTACTGTAGAAAATGAAAATGTGTACCAAACAAGCTTTAAATAAACTAACTAAAATACATTAAATTCGAACTAAAAATTGGAACCAAATCTACGAAAAATCCATTTTAATGACAACAACCAACCTTTCAACTTGTCGGTGACGTCTTCGCCTATTTTCAGGTGGTCGGTTGACTGTGAGAGGTCGGTGAGAGCTTTCCTTTTGTCAAATGAGGGTATTTTTGGCTTTTTAAAGGTTAACCTATATTTTGACCCTTTTTTTAAATTCCATTTTTCAGTCAAAGGTCATTTTGGAATTACACAACAATGGGAATGTCATTTCCTCCTATTTCCTCATATATTCGAACCCTTCACTCCTAGCGAACGCAAATCTTCACAAAACCTATCTTCATTATACAGAAGCATTAACACGAGTCCTAGAGAGAGGAATAAAGCAACAATGGCTGCAACAGTAAGCGCGTGGGCTAAACCAGGCTGATGGGCTTTGGATGCGGAGGAAAATGAGTTGGAGCTCCTCCAAGAACATAAACAAGACTACGTGAATGAAAATGCAACCGGCGGACGTGATACGGGGGATTTTCCATCCTTGGCGGCTGCGGTGGTGGCTACCAAGACCAAGAAGAAGAAGTTTCAAACCTTGTCCCTTCAGGAATTAACGACCTACAAGCCGTCTCAGCCGACCGCCAACAAGGGACTCACCCCTGATGAACTGTTGGCCCTTCCCACCGGCCCTCGCGAGCGCACCGCTGAGGAGCTTGATCGTAATAAGATAGGCGGTGGCTTCAAATCCTACGGTTCTTACAATGAACGGCCGTTGAGGATGAGCAGCCGCGTCGTCAGGGAAGCTTTAATAGGGACTTGAGCGAGGAGTTTGGGCCTTCGCGCGCTGATGAGACTGATAATTGGGCTGCGGGGAAGAAATTAACGGTTGGTAATGGATTTGAGAGAAGGGAGAGATGAGGATTTTTCTAGGATTCGCAGTCCAGTGCGGATGAATCTGATAATTGGTGTTCCAATAAGTCTTTTGTGCTGTCTGAACCTCGGAGATATGAAAGGAGAGGGGGTTTTGGAGTGGAGTCCAATAACGGTGGTGCAGATACAGATAGGTGGGTAAAGAAAAAGGAAGAGGAGGGACGCAAAATTGGTGGATCATTTGATAGTATGAGGGAGAGACGAGGGGGCATTGAAACCAACGGTGCAGATTCTGAGGAATGGGGGAGGAGAAGAGAAGAGAGGAGCGGTGGGATTGGCGGCAGGCCGAGGTTAAATTTGCAACCAAGGACAATGCCCGTGGGTGAGGGGCAGAAGGCCGATCATGGAGTGAAGTAAGAGGGTAAGAACCCATTCGGAGAGGCAAGGCCAAGGAAAGAGGTTTTGAAGGAGAAGGGACAAGATTGGAAGGAAATTGAGGAGAAGCTCGAGACTACAAAGATTAAGGAGGTTGGAACTGGATCCCCTGATGGCCAGGCGGCTCGGAAGAGAAGTTTTTGGAATGTTAATGGACGGGAGAAGTTGCAGCAGGAGGAGAGGACTTAGAGGAAGTCGGAGTCTGTTGATTCTCATCCACAGATGTTGGTAAATTAGGTTCTGAAATTACATGAATTGTGAAAAATACTGTCTTTTGGTTAAGCATTGAATGATTTGAAATGTTAATAGCTTGTTGAATTGGTTTCTTGGTTTAATTATGTGATTGTGGAAATTACTCGTCCTTGTGAAATGCATGACTATCAGGGCTGGCCCTAGACTTTCGGTCCCTTGTGTAACATCTAAAATGGTGTCCATTTCATGTAATTAAAAAGTATGTTAAAAAGAAAAATATATTACAATGATATTATTTCATTGCAAAAATATGCTATTTAAATATTTGTTTATTTTTTTACATGTCATGAATAAGAAAAGTACAAGTAAAGCTCAAAAACACCACCCGAACTTCATCAAAATTCATGTCATCAACGAAGAACCATCCAAGCCACTAACCTCTTTGTGCAATTCCATATGTGCAAACCTTCAAATAAAAAAACAGCAAATACCACGTGTAAACCTTGAAAGAGAAACACTAGCCATGGCTGATCATGTTTCTCACTATTTGACAAATAACAAGTGTAATAGCTTGAAGAGAAACATCTAGATAAATTATCGACCCTTTCCTAGTGAAAGGTCTCTCATAGGACCATTAATCGCTAGCAAATATCTAGATTTTATGTAAAGATTATACCAAGTTCTTGGATCATAGATGTTGAAGGGAATGGCCCTATTATGAACTAGACCATCTACATCTTCATTAGTATCATTTTCGTTAGGAGATTCATCATCATCATCATCTTCGCTAGTACATTTTCCTTAGGAATTCATCATCAACATTGTCATTTTTATCATTTTCAATTGTCTCAATTCCTCAACATCTTCTTTTTCTTTTTTATCAGTTTCAAGTACTTGGTCTGTTTTTTAGCTTCTTTAACAATGAATCTGTCAAGAGCACCTTTTTGAGACTATCAACTCCTCAATTTTTCTCTTTTTAAAATCCTAATTGCTGTTTTCTAGGATATATTTTGAACTCTTATTTTACGACAATAATAAAAACTATAAAAGTATATAAAGTCCAAAGGAGATAAAAAAAAAAAAAAAAAAGAAGAAGAAGAAGATAGCACCTGATTAAAGATTAAACTGGCAAAAGCCTTATAAGCTTAATTAAAGCTATCTTGATTCTTCAAAAACCTGTGTACCACCAATCAAACGAAAACGTAGAAGAATTATGAATAAGAAATACATTGATGTTAAATAAGTCATTATTTGTCTATTTGTCCCATCGCAGATGATAGAACCAAAAGGCAAAACTCAAAAGGTGGAAAAATTGAATGTAATCACTTATTAGTTCTAGCCCAACAAAAATTTACCATTTTAGAATTAAAAAAAAAAAAAATTCATGAAATAACAGTTAACAAATGGACAACCGACACCAATAAAATGGTGATGTTATGATGTGTAGATTGTACCATAATATTATAGTAGTGCAATAAACAAAAATTGATGATATATTTTTTTCTCTTCTCTGTTTGACTGTTCTTTGTGGGTTAAAGGATGTGAGAGAAAGAAATGGCGAAAAGGGATCCGGGGTTAGTTTTTCACTCTTCATTTTAATAATTTGGATTTTGGGTCCTTTATTGTCTTATTGGGTTGGTAATTGTTAATAGTGGTAATTACACAAAACCATACTTTAAGTATTAAAACTTATAAAATCAGATTGGAAGTTTAATATTTTCAAAATCAGATTATAATTAAAAATTTTAATATTAATAATTATATTAAAAAATCAAATCAGATCAGATCCAATTCCTCTCTCTCCTCTCTTTCTCTCTCTCTCTATACCATCTCCATCTCTCACCCGTAGTCGTCCTTTGTCGTACATCCGCCGTCGCCGGAGACCATAGTTTAGCTCGCCGCTGCGAGAAGCGACGGCGTCCTCTCCACCGTCGCTGTCAAGGGCTGCTGAGCGTCAGCGACACCGCTGTGGAAGAAAATTTATGTCGCACTGCTAGCGTCAATATGGCTTCGCACGTACGAAATAGCGATGATTGTAATGTTTTGTGCCTTGCGTTGAATGTGCTCGTCTCTTCACGGTGATCATTTCTCTCTTTTTTCCCGCTTCTGCATCTCCTTCTTTGGGTGGTGGTGCGGTGGTTTGGGGATTTTTCGGTGGTTGGGTGGTTTCCGTGGATGATTGGTTGGAGTTGCAGATGGATGTGGTGTGTGGTTGATTGGAGTTGATGGTAGGTTGCGGTGTCGTGGTGGGTTGAGGTGCGGTGGTTGTATTGCCATGGTGTTGAGATGATTTTGGGCCTGAAGATGGCGGCCACGCCAGATTTGGGTGATTTTTGTTCGTTGTTGGCAGTGGTGTTGATTTGTGGCGACGTTGCTGGCTGTGTTAGTGACATTAGTGATTGTGGTTAGTGTGTGGTGCATGCTTTTTTGTTGCGATGCAGACGATGGACTTGTGACCTGAATTGTGACTTGTGACCTGAGTTGTGACATGGACTATGACTTGTGACCTGAGTTGTGACATGAGCTGTGACTTGGGAATTGAACTGTGACCTGAGTTGTGACTTGGGCTGTGACTTGTGACCCGAGTCATCAGAATCAGAGCAGTCGCCGGAACGGCTGCTGGAACAGTCGTCGGGAAGTTACTGGAAAATTTTGCGGGACAGTCGTCGGAAGTTCGCCCGAAGGTCACCGGAACGGTCGTCGAAAAGTTCGTCGGAGTAGGGCGGAGATCGGAACGGTCGTCGGAGCGGTAGGGGTGGTGAATGTGGGATGTGTTAATTATATTATATTAGAATTAAATATTTAATAATAAATTAATTTATTTCATAAATAAAAATTTAAAAATTTTTGATAAAAATCTGATTTTGGAAATTTCAAACTTGTTTTCTTATTTTTGAAATAGGTTAAACTTATTCTCTTGAATATGTAATCTTCCCTCGTTATTAAAGTTAATTTGGCATTTGGGTATTGGGCTGGCAAAGTAGATGGTTTAAAATCATTTTTTCCCAAAAGCAAGATAGTTTAAAATTTTAAAAAAAATTAAATAATATGTTAAATTAAAAAAATATTAACGTAATATATTGTGCCCTTTAACTTAACATAATAATAAAAATGCAAAATTTTAAAATTAATAAAACATTTTAATATAATTATACATATATAAGTATAACAATTTTTTTTTTGTTGCCTCTACAATGCTGAGGCCTTATGTGGACGCTCAAATCGCGCACCCTCATAACTGCCTCTGATGAATATGTTTATGTGCTTGTTTTTTGCGTATGGCAAATGTCTAAAATTTACTATTCTATATTTTAGCCCTACTGAATCAATATGTTTTGGTTGTCCAAATCATTAGTTGAAAAATAGGGACATACAAAGACGTAAATTATATTTCAGTGGTTATCTTCATATTGTGCTTTCTAATTGAGCGTTCTGTCTGGCATGAGCACAAGACTCCAACTTCTTTTTTCCTTTCTCAAACGTTGTTTCTTATTGCAGAAGATACATGTTTGCTTGGAACTTTTGAACCATAGTTTTGAAACACGAACTAGGATGTGACCTAGTCAAGACACCAGGTCACTGGTGGATCAATTGGCTGGGCTGCCGACGGAGATGGCGTCGCCGATGAGGATTGGCAGAGAGAGTGAGAAGAGATTACGGTGAGAAGAAAGGATGAGGAAGAATATTGAAAATGGTTGCTAGGGTTTGGGGGAAATTAATTAGGATTGGAATGAAAATTGTATAATTAATATTTAATTAAACATAAACATTTGATTTTTGAAAAATGAAACTTGTGATCTGATTTTTGAATATGGATCTTGAAAAGTAGGGTTTTTGTGTAATTTCTACTTTTAAAAATATCCAAGCCATGCTTGGGAGTTTATTACCAAGAGGTTCTAATTTTTTTTAAAAGAATAACATTCCATATATGCGAATACATAAAAAAAGAAGGTATAAATTTGTACGTCACTTGGTGAGATATTCAGCCCCCGTTTGGTCCCCATTAATATATGATACATGTGTTCTTTCTCTTCTTTTTAACTACACATTTTTCAATAAAATAATAATTCACACAAACCAAAATTTTTTACTTCTTTTTCAATAACATATTTTCCAAAAAAAATGTTATTCCAAAAATTATAACATCATATAAGGGGGGTCAAACGGGGGCTCAATTTATAAGTTCTTGTTTGAAATTTTGTTTACACATAAAAGTAATAATTTACATATAAGTTAAATGTTAACTTAAAAAGTAAAATATTTATTTATAGTTCAATTTTTAATTTTTAAGTTAAGTTTTATAAGTAAATTTTATAGTTGCAAGCTAATTGTGTACTCATAACTAATTTTTAACACACAAGTGAATTTTTTTACCATTAAATTTTTATATTTTATAAATACTTGTTTTGTCGAGTAGTATTTTTTTTTTTTTTACTTTGTAAGCTATTTTTTTACATGAAAGTAAGTTTTTGTCTTTTAAGTGATTTTTTTACTTACAAGTAAATTATTAGTTATACATTAATTTTTTTGCTTGTATGTAATTTTTTATTTATTATATATTTCATTTATAACCAACTTTTTTTTACATACAATTGAATTTTATCTTGTAAAATAATTGTTTTAGAGGGTAAAATTGGAAGAAATTTGAAAATGGCGAAAATCATTGATTTAATGGATTGAGAAATATGATCTAGACTATACTAGTGCCTAAAAAAAAACTAACAAGCACTAATTTTTCCAACCTCTCAATAACGGTGCTATCCAAGAAACAATCAAAATCAGTAGAAAAAAAAAATATCTCAAGCAGCTTTAAGGCCATCTTCAATCATTAGCACCAAATTGGTGCTATTTTCACACCATTTTATAAAGTCATCTACAATCATTAGACAAATTATTACAAAGTGTTTCCTTAATTTCCTTATTTTTTAATGAGGAAATTACAAAAAAGCAGATGTTTTAACTTTCAAATTCAAAATTCAGGTCCAATATTTATCTAATCAAAAATCAGGTATAAATTAAATATTTAAATAATATTATAATACTAATTTTTCAAACCCTAATTCATTTTCAATCCATATTTTCTCTCTCTCTCTCCATTTCTCTTGCCGCCCTCTTCCTCACCGCCGCCGCCGCCGCCGCGCCTCCGCCTCCCTCTCTCCTCCCCTCCCCTCCCCTCCCTCCCTCCCTCCCTCCCTCCCCCTCTCTCAAGAGACGATTTCGCTGCCCATCACAGCAATGAAATCGGCTGGGAAAGGGGCAACAAATCGTCCACAGCAGCCGAAATCGCCGCCGGAAAGGGCAAAAATCGGCTAGACCTGCCGATTTATTTTTTTTTTTTTCTTTTGTTTTTTTTTTGGCTATTCAGTGATGTTATTGTTGGTGGATTTATGGTTGTTATTGTTGGTGGATCTATGGTGGTGGTGGCGATTTTGTGGCGGGGGCGGCCACGTTGGTGGTTATTGTTGGTGGTGTGATGTGCGTTGGTTGTTATTGTTGGTGGATCTATGGTGGTGGTGGCGATTTTGTGGCGGGGGCGGCCACGTTGGTGGTTATTGTTGGTGGTGTGTGACCAAATATTTGGTTATCTGTGACCAAATATTTAATCTGTGACAAGCGGTGTTGGTATGGTGTGGTGTGATGTGATGTGTGACCTCTATTTGGTGTATGTGACCAATTACTTGGTTATGTAACCAAGTATTTGAGGGTATGTGACCAAATATTTGGTAATCATGTGTGATTACTTAAGCGTGACCTAAAAATTTAGTAATATGTGACTCAAAAATAATCTGTGACCAAACAGTTTTTGAAATATGTGACCGTGTGACCTATAAATTTTGATATGTGACCAACTAAATTTGAAATATGTGACCAAAGAAATAATTGTGACCTACAAAATTTTTGAACTGTGACCGTAAAATAATATGTGACTAACTAAATTGTAAATATGTGACCAAAATGTGACCGGTGACTATAATAATACGTGACACTTTAAAAATCTGTGACCTCGTCGGAATGGTCGCCGGAATCGGAGCAGTCGCCGGAATCGGAGCCGGAGAAAAGTGGTGGTCGGAATTGTCGTCGGAATAGTCACCGGAGTAGGGGGGTGGTGCATGTGGGGTGGGTTTATTATATTATATTATATTAGAATTTAAAAAAAAAAAAAAAAAAAAAAAACCTGATTTTTGAAGTTTCAAACTATAAACCTTATTTTTGAATTGGTGTAAAGAATACACCTTATTTATGAATTTTTCCCTTTTTTAATTCTAAACAATTAATTTATTAAAATAAAATTATATTTTAATAATTAAAATATAAATTTAGTTTAAACTTCTTGTTGATTGTTCTTACTAAAATATTTTATCTATGAATGCATATTTGTTATTTAATAATAAATTTTAGTTAAAAATATATAATATTTCAAATAAGACAAAAAAAATGATCATGGTAGAGTGCTAGGGGAGTATCGATATTCTACAAGCGTTTGACACGTATCGGACATGGACACGCTATCCTAGTTGAAGTATCCGTGCTACAGAGCTTTTCTTGCTCGTGGCATTAGCTTATTCTGTATTTTCTTCCCCAAGTTTGATCTGTACTTAATGAAGTAGAAACTCCATGTTGGTCACTATTTGTGTTATATGCCTAATTGCTGGTGTGAGATGAAAGTTTTATTTTGCACTATGTGATGTCTTGTGTGAGTTGGAATTAGTTCAGAACTGTGTTTACCATAAACTTTGATGTGTGCGCTAGGTTTTAGGCTTGTTTCTCCTGGTATGCATTTTCTAGTTGACGCTTGACTAAAAAATGTGAAATTTTTTCAGATAAAGGAAGTATAATTGATATATCTTATGATTTTTATTATGGAAAGAGATGTGTGAGGTGATTTTGGAATGTTGGACAGCAATTTACGTAAGCTATTGTGGATGGCTTCAGAATTTGGAATGGCTATGAACCTTGTATGCATGTTATAACCGTGGATTTGTTGTTGGAACTTCGGTTTGCCGTTGTAAAATAATTTCACTCTCTTTTGTTAATAGTGCTGAGGAAACTGAAAATGGATCTGCTGAAGAAGCCGAAGATAGAGATCTACAGATGTGATGCTGCATTTCTACAGAAAGTTGAGAGATTTTGATTTTACTGTTTTCTGTCTGTTATGTTATTTTAAGGCACGACGTCGATCCATTTTTGGTAGATTTAGAGGTAGAATATTTATTAGTCTTTAATGCTTTGTTTGTACACAGTGAGGTAACCATGGTAATGCTATTTCCATTTAATTTAATAGCTGCTCATTATTGTTATGAATTCTCGATGTGATCGAATTATATGGGTTCATCCAGGTTATAGGGACGATTAGAGGTGTTAATTCGGGTGGTCCGAGCCGGATCGGTCCGCCAACATATGAGTCCGGTAACGGCCCATTTGAAAAAAAGCCCACCCGCTATGGGTTCCGGGTCTGCCCACAATTTTGGACTACAATTCAAGCCTGTCCGCTGACCCATGCAGGTCGAGCCCATGCAGATTAGGGGTAGCGGTTTGTTCCGATTTGACCCGTATTATTGTATACATAAAATTATAAAAATATAAAATTTTTCATATTTATAGCAAAAAAATATTTTTTTTTGTTAAATATAAACTAAGAATTGAACAAAATGATAAATTCATATTTATACCAAGTAATGTTTACATAGAATTAAAATTTAGGGGGTGCTTGACACCCATTTTAGTGGAAAAATGTGTTTTTGAATAGTGATTGATGAAAGAATGTGTGGTTAAAAAATAAGGAGAATTTTTAGGTTTATGTGTAATATTATTTTATTGATAGAATGTGTGGTTGAAATGAAGAAAGTGAAAAAGAATGAAAATGAGAATGAGAAAGAGAAAAAAACAGATGCCAAACGGGGGCTTAATGTTACATGAATTATTTATAACTTTGTAAAGTTAAATTTAACTTAAACAAATAAAAACTAAATGCATTTCTAATTATTATTATCAAATATTTATAGCATAAGTACAACAACTCTCTCCCTTTCTTTTTTTCAAATTTTTTAATTTTTTTTCACGGGTTAGCGGGTTAACCGCAACCCGTGAAGGTGCAACCCACGAAACCTGCGGGTCACACCTCCTTGACCCATGAACCGTCCGCTCGGGTCACGGGTCGTCCCATGATCCCGGGTCGATTCGGGCCGATTTTCAAGGGTCTGGTCGGCCCGTCCGTCTTGCCACCTCTAGGGACGATCAATAAACACTTTGTAGAGCTTTTGATCCGTCACTTCGATTTTATAAATAATATTGTTTGATTTGTGAAAAAGCTATGAAGGGATTACTGCTGTCGATATGGATTTTAGCTCACTAGATTTCAATAAAAAAGGCAATTTCTTGAAGTAGTTTTCAATGATCCACAAAAAAGTATTTACTCTGCACCTTTCTTGTACAGTTCTCTTCTCTTTCAGAGTTCATAAATGTAGGCAAGAACAAAACGG
The DNA here is from genome assembly GCA_035079005.1 of Fraxinus americana. Classification (NCBI taxonomy): domain Eukaryota; kingdom Viridiplantae; phylum Streptophyta; class Magnoliopsida; order Lamiales; family Oleaceae; genus Fraxinus; species Fraxinus americana. The sequence goes on from CM068714.1 coordinate 10,459,288, forward strand.
CTAACTGATATCGACATTTGCCTAGAATTTTCTGAGGTTGGTACACAGCATTCAATATTCGGACTTCTAGAATGTTTAGGACATGTTTGGTTGGTAGGTGTTAATTTTTTAATTACTTTTAGTTGAATATTCACTGTTCATTTCTATCTATTTATAATTTAAATCAGTTATACCTACCAAACATCCGCTCCTATATTTCCTTGTCTGTTTAAAGGTATTGGGTAGGATTTTACTGAGTTAAGCTAGCTCGAAAAATTTCTCGACTTCACAAATTATTTAAGTTTACATATTTTAATTAAAATTAATTGATGGCATTTTCAATTTGAGATATGTTCACAAAAGTTTCACAGTTCATGCATTTAGAGCCTCCATAAGCACATTCTCTTTGCATCAAAACTACTTTCTATACACTACCATTAGGTATGACTTCTCTTGATTATGTATAGGATGAATGACTAATAAACCCTTGACTTGTTCTTGCAGAAAAATTATTTTCTACTAATTGTTTAGCCCCTAATCATTCTTTCAAAACTATTTTTCTCATACTCATTTCAATCACACATTCTCACCATAAAATATTCTTTACGTAAATTCAAAACTTTTTCCTATTTTTTTAACCATACGTTCTCCAAAAAATTAGTATTCGAAAACTCGTTCTTCCCAAATAGGGTTGTTAAACACGGGCTTAATGTCTTTTATAGAGTTGGAAAAGATAGGTGGACAAATCAACATCTCTCTGATCTCTCGACGTGGAAACAAAGGCTCCTTAAACGCAAGAACGATCCTAAGAATCATGTCATTAATGACTATTGTGTTGCTTTTTCATATTGCCAATCTAAGAAGAACAGTTGTTAAACAGTAGTAAATTTCACCAGCCTTAAATGCAATCCTGTATGTACCTTCTGAATCTCAAAAGAAGTCACAGTGCCTCGTAAATGGAGACAGTTGAGAGATGCAGCACAAATATGCATAACTTTTCTACTTAAAATTATTGCTTATTCACATTCATTCACACCAAGAATTTTCTTTACAGACTTTTCTACTTAATAGACTTTTGCCTCTTGTTTTGTTCTACAGTAGATATCATGGATTGGTCACAAAAGCTTTCCTTTACAGCTTTTCTCATTGTTACAGCAGCCATTCATGGAGCTTATGGAGATGCTATGGTCACTGGTACTGTTTTTTGTGACCAATGCAGAGATGGCCAAATATCCCTTTACGATTATCCTTTATACGGTAACATTGACATATTTTTGTTACATTTTTTCACGTATCAACTGCATATATTTGATTATCGATTTGTTCAAATTATAAGTCGATAAGCTGAAAACAATGTGCAGGAACCAAGGTAAAAATGGCATGTTCAGGCAGTGATGGGCAATTTACTACGTGGAGAGAAGAAACAACTAACTGGTTGGGAAACTATGCTCTGAAATTTGATGGCGCACCGGACTTAAGTCGTTGTTACGTGCAGGTTTCGGGTAACGGGCAAGGATCGGGCTGCCGGGCGGCTGCTGGTCCGGCCGGTTCTCTAAGATTAATGTTCAGGATGTTTGATATGGAAATGTACACTGTGGATCCTTTGCTTTCTCTGCCTGCACAGCCGATGCCCTTCTGCCCAAGATCCTATACCCCGGCACCGGTCACTCCGGCTAATCCTCCACCTGCACCGGTCATCCCAGCTAATCCTCCACCTGCGCCGGTCACCCCCACTAATCCTCCACCCGTAAGGCTTCCACCACCACCTCAACCACCAACGGGATCACCATTGCCCAAGTTACCGCCAATGCCACCAGCTCCATTTTTAGAAGCTTCGGCTTGTTCACACCAGTAAGTTTTATAACTTTTGGCTAAGGGAAATAGGGGCCCGGTGGCCATGTCACAGCAAGTCTTGTAACATCAACGAGACTTGTGTTCTAGTAATATTAACATTATTGAATGAAAATGGGGACTTGAAACGGGCAGTCCAAAAATTGTGTTGTGTCGCTCGGTCTTGCCCTTTCTACACCTCTAGTTTCGGCTAATTCAGCCTTGTACATCTAGACATGCTCCCCTTTAATTTTTAGCCTAAATTTTATACTTCTGTATGTGATGACTCTTTATGCAGGCAGTGGATGATGCCGGAACATAGATGCTATTGGAAGGTGGTTACCCCCGACACCAAAGTAGCTGTCGTCTTCGGCATTGTAGCTGCTCGGAAATATGGCACAGACATGACCCTGGTTCAAGGCATGAATGGGAGAGCTGATCCATATAGAACCCTTTTAAGGGAAGGTACAACTGCCCTTCTTAACTCCTACAATAGCCTCCAGTTCCCATATCATCCTCTAGGTGTAATCCAAAACATGAACTGGGCACTGATGGGATCTACTCAACAAGTCCTTCGCACCGCGCTGAGATTCATGAGGGCAAACTCGGGCAGTGGTACCGCCACCTGCAGGCTTACTCCGTGCAAATGATCCGTTCTTCGTTTTGAATCAATATCTATAGCGTCTTCTCATAATACTTCTGCAGTTGTATTGTGTTCATTTATGCTGTATATTGATTGGGGCGACAGATAATTTTTCTTCTTTGGAAGTGATTTAAGGAGAGAATTTCTTTACCTGAATTAATTGTAGTAACACCATGGTTGTAGAACGCTTGTCATGTAATAAGTTACTGTTGTTTGCAGTGTACTGCATTATCTTCCAGTGACACATTATAAATTCATTCTCTGATTTGCTTTTCTTTTATTATTGCTCTCTAAATAGGGATTAGAGCTTAATCCAAAACAGGTTTTCTTCGGTTAACAAAATATTTCGATTATTTTCTGATCGACTCGGGGAAGTAAACACAAATCATATTAGGTACTTTGAATGGAAATCAAACAAAATGGAACTGTGAGACTTCAGGAGCAGGAATTGTAAGCCTAGATCACACTCTTCAACAGTTCCACTAGTCGAGCATAGATGTTTAAACCGAGCCTTGCCAGGTTGATATAACCCGGTTTCTAGCACGACCTTTTTTAGGATTGCCTGGTCTAGGGGCTTTCAGTCCCAAATAATGTTATTTGTATATAATTGAGTTACACAATAATTTAGATACAGATGAAGTGTAAAAAAGAGAGTGAAGATTTTTTTTTTATTTGGTTGAAGAAATTCTGACACGATCATCTCTCTCCACGTTATGTGTTTGTAAATCATCGTGTAAACCGTTATATACATGTAGCACAACCATTCAATCCCATATAACCCGGCAGATTTTAACACCTCATGGGGGTAACAGAGGTGTTACCAGATCACCCAGATGCTAGAAGTTTGAATCTATGGTAATTTGTGCAAGATGTCTAGAGGTATTAATTTTACATAATAGTCATCAAGTTCATTCACAATTAATTTACCTTATTTCTTGAGAATTATAAAGTGAACATGCTTAACATTTGAATCTTGATCTACAATTCAAACCAATGCTTTGAAAATCACATCCGTGGTCAAGTGGACTCGATTATAAACATACTGGTTGTACTATATGTATATAATGATTTAAATATATATGAAGTGGCAAGATATGATTGGATCAGAATTTCTTCAATAAAAAAAAATAATTTCTCAATCTCTTTTTGACACATCATCTCTATGTAAATCATTATATAATTCCTTGCGTATAAATAGCATCATTCAAAACATAATATATATAACATATGAGCTTCATAACAATATAATAGACACCACTTAATTCATATTTAAAAAATATCACTAACCTCCCCTACTTTTTGTTTTGAGTATCATATTCATCTCGTAAACACTTTTTAAGCCATATCTAATGAATAAAATGTCCTTCTGATGAATTTTTCTAATAGCTGAAAACAAATTCATTAAAATTATAAAATAGAAAAATTATGATAAACAATACCAATTCATATGTTAGTAAAAAAAAAAACCTAAACATTTTATTTATTGATGATATATATCGATTTATATTAGGAATTAAAATTAGAACTCGAGTTAGGTTCATGTTGAGGTAATAGATTTAAATTTTACTAAGTATCATAAAATGTTGAATGCGTCTTGGATTCTTGGCAATGTCGTGCTATAATAGTTGATTATCTAGATATATCGAATATCTGTTCTATGTGGTGAGGAGTTGGCGTTGCTGGCCGAGTTCAAGCTATGCGTATATGATTATCTAAAAGAATTAACCACGAAGTCCAGTGAGGTCAATAGCTGACATTATAGCCTTCAACTAACCACGTACTCCAGACGTATGCTATATGATGTTAAAATTTACATGTTTCGTACATGATATTAGACGTAGAGGACAGTCAAGATGATGGGATTGGATCGGAGGAGAGGGAGGCAGTGAAGATGATGGAGAAACTTTCACGAGAATCGTGACATTGGATTCGGCTATTTCATCTGTGTTTGCAATTGGAGGGTATCCAGCAATCAATATCTAAGCTAGCTATGACACTGACTGGATGCCATTTGGCATCTGTTTTGAAGGGCTGAAAAGCACAGAGCCTATTTTGATTGAGATTGCTTAATACCCAGATCCAATTCAAAAGATGTTCTCTTAAGTGCATAGCTTTCTTGAAGGAAAATCCTGGTTCGACAATTACTATTTTTAGGAAAAAAATAATGCCACCATAACTCTCACTCAAAACCTATCCTGTTTCCTCCATGTTTGCTTGTATATAGACTTGGAATAAAAAGAAAGAAGAGTTCTTGTTCATTATATGCTTATAGTGCCAAAGATATGGCATACTGCGTTGATCATTACATTACGGATATTTAAGTGTCCAATGTGTTTTGACCAATGTGTGCCCATGATAAAAATCATGGGTTATGCCACTTTGACTGAAAAATGTTAACAAATGCTTTGACATCATAAGTGTTGACAGTGGATGTAAAAATTGATTGTATTTTAAATAGTCCAATAATAAGATGCCATGTAGCATTATGTCAAAGGACTATGTCAACTATTATGTTATTTGTCAAGAAGACGAACACGAAGTGAAACACGCTTGGTCGGAAACATGGCGGATGCGGAATCCGAGTCTGTTGCGAGGGATCATGATCCCCCACCGCTACCGCAGTATGTAACGCAAGGCCAATTTAATGCTCTGGAGACACAATTGGCGGCCATGATGACCCTCTTGCAGAACCAAACACAGAAAATTGCAGCCCCACCGCAGAGTTCGTCGGAAGCCGTACGCGAGCAACCACCCCATGTGGCGCAGACGGTTACCCCGCCTGCTACTCAGCCAACAATGGGAGACATGGGGGCTTCCGATTTTGTGTTTCCACGGATTCCCCAACCCGTGACAGACTTGGAAAAGAAGATAGAGGAGATGATGACCCAGAAGATAGATGATGCCTTGACTAGGAGGAAGGACAGGCGTAGGCAAATGGTTCTGGAAGAGGACCCGTTCGCCCCAGAAATAATGGCCGTCCCTTTGCCGAGGGGCTTCAAACAGCCAATGATAGAAGCGTACGATGGAGTCACAGACCCGCTGGACTATTTGCGAACTTTCGTCGATTTAATGAGGCTCTATGCAGCCTCAGACGCAGTGATGTGTAGGTCGTTCCCCCCAACACTTAGGAGGGAAGCAAGAGACTGGGTAGCCACACTGGCGCCCAGGTCTGTAAGGACTTTTGATGAACTCTCCAAGAGCTTCGTGGCATACTTTATGAGTAGTAAGAGAAAACGAAAGACAGCCATTGGATTGATGCAGGTGGTACAGGAGAAGGAGGAATCTTTGCAAAAGTACTTGGCTAGGTTCAGCCGAGCAACCCTTGGTATAAGGGAACTTCAAATGTCTGCAGTAGCGACAGCATTAATGAACGGGACGCGAAATCGAGCCTTCAAGATGTCGCTCTCCAAAAATCCACCGGAGTCAATGCATGACCTGTTGAAGAAGGGTGACAAGTATGTTGACGCCGAAGAAGCTGAGAAGATCACGAAAAATCTTAGAGAGGGATGGGAGACGGGGAGCCATAAGCGAAAGATAGGTGACGTGCAAAAATTGGGTGACAAGGACAAGCGGATGAATGAGCGTTCAAGTCGAGGGTACCCTCAGGACCAGTTGGTCAAGCAGAGACGAGCATGAAATTTGAGCAGCATGATGCCTACCTGCGAATATAGTCGCTAGGGGAGTTTTTATTTCTTCTTTCTGATGTAATGATCACATGTAAATATTGAAGCTAGGATTTTCATGATGTAATGTCTGCTAAGGCACACTTGATTGAAAATTGTTTAGTGAAAATGTTAAGTGGCGGCAGATGATGATGGTGCTATAGAAGGGCCAGCCTAGCTGAGACGTCCCGGTGCGCCTACCAAGTCCCCAAATCTTGGCAAATTAAATTCTGCAAGGAGTGTTGTCCATAATTGATTGAAATAAAGACTACAAGCGGTGAGCAAAAAGCCTAAAAATTGGCTGGCTCGAAATCGCTAGGGGATGGTGGTGAGCTCTCAAACCTGAAATGGTTAAGACTCAAAATCACTAGACCTCGACCTCGATGATCCAAGGCAGCTTGACATATAGCGGTGAGCAAAAAAGTCTAAAAATTGGCTAGCTCGAAATCGCTAGGGGATGGAGGTGAGCTCTCAAAACCTTTGTCATTTGATAACTGAAGTCTTCCAATTTGTTGGATTAGGCCAATCTGCAGAACTGTATCAGACGCAGTTTATGTTCTTGATGCCATTGTAGGCTTCAACTACAATGATGCTGAAGCAACCTGAGAAGCATCAAAGTACATTCCTACTGGTGGTTATGTCCAAATCCAAGAAAAAATAGGCATGTTATAAACAATTTAATGGGCATACATCAGTATTTTTCTGCTGACACGGTGGCATTGGTCAGAACTTTTTTTTTCTCTAAAAAATGTGGCCAGCAGAGAGAATATTCTTATATTATTAATTGTCTGTTCTTATGAGGTTGTATTCAATTTCACATAGTTTTTAGTACTAAGTTTCAATTAGTAGAAGTCAAATAGCTCCCCAGACACCACTAAAATCCAAAGGAGTACTTTGGAGCCATTCTCAATATAATTGAAAATAAACACATCCTAGATTTGTGTTAACTATGAAAGTTCACTCATTATCATTAGTTATTTCTGTTATCTGCCTGATTCTGTTCCAATGGTTGTCTTCGGGTACCAATACATGTTATGCACTTTCTATTGGGGAAGCCCCGATTTTGGAATTACAGACTGCTTTCGGTAGGATTTTGGGGTGGTGATGAAGCTGAGGAAGTCAGGAGCTATCATTCTTGGGAAGGCGAGCTTGAGCGAGTGGGCTGATTTTAGGTCACTTACTGCACGGCTGAACCTAGCGGTTGGAGTGCAAGAGGTGGACGAGGGAAGGTGAATTTGTCTACAATATTGTAAGTAATTTTTTTAATTCTTAGTCTAGACAAACATGTTTGAACATAAAAAAAGTTACTTGTTCTTGCAGAATCCTTATGTTCTATCGGCTATCCTTGTGGCTCCGGTAGCGGAACTGCTATCTCTGTGGCATTGAACATGGTAGCAGTATCGCTTGGGACTGAGACCGATGGCTCCATCATTTGTCCATCTAGTTTCAATTCAGTGGTGGGTATCAAACCAACTGTTGGTCTCACAAGTCAAGCCGGAGTAATTCCAGTTACTCCGAGACAGGATACCATAGGGTAGGGAGTTCCCTACTTTGTAATTACTTCATCTCAGTGACATTAGCTGAATTCAAAATTTCCTTGAATGCTTACCTGAAAGAACTAGTGGCTTCTCCAGTCCAATCCTTGGCCGAAGTAATAGCCTTCAATAAAAAAATTCTTTGATCTGGTATGTGCTCTAATTCGTAGTTAATAGAGATATAACTAAGTGTACAATATGACTAAGATCCAAATAGTCCAATAGTGTAGATTATCATCAAATTTAGACAAGACGAGATTAGAATTAACATATGATGGCAATGATTGTGCGGGAAATGATCAAAGAATCTGACAGGACAAATTTTTGGCTGCTGAAGCTACAAATGGGATTGGGGATGCAGAAAATAAAGCTATATATGGAACTTAGCAGAATTGACAAGAAATGGATTCGAGTAGGGTCCGATGCATCTCCTGTATATGCAATTGGTGGATTCCCCGCCATTAGCGTACCTGCTGCCTACGATAGCAAAGGGTTGCCTATTGGCATATGTTTTGGTGGATTGAAGGTTTCCTAGCCTAAATTGATTGAAATTGTGTTTGGTTTTGAGCAAGCAACGAATATTAGGAAGCCGCCTACATTTATTCCCTAAATTATTTGTGTGATCTTCATGTTTTGATTGTATTGAATTTAAGCGAGACTACATTGCATGGCATTGATATAGACATATAGCACCCGCTTCGATCGTTACAAGATATTGATAAAAACACGTTGATCATTAAATGATGGGGTTTCAAGTGTTCCTTGTGTTTGGACCATGCCCCAATTCCAACAAAGTCAATAATATCACTATCCCAATCCAAATACAATATATAGAACATATTGCGACTAAACAAATATTTACATGTTTTGATACATTGATTTTAAGTTTAGACAAACATGTTTGAGCATTAATTTTTTGCTGCATCAGCTTTGTCAATTTTAGACGGGATGGATGGGCAATGAAGATTTTTCCCTCAAAACATCACCAGGACTAGGACGCGATGAAGATGTCTAACTTACCTTAATATTTTCCGACTACAGGCTTACTATATTTTTATATTAGTTTAGGCGCTCGCCGCTCTTACAAATTTATTATGAGTAGAAGGGCAGACATAATCATGTTCATCCTTTGCATCAAGTTTTTAGAATAAAGTGAGGATGATCCCCATGTGATTTGGCGAGTGTTTTGAGGTGAAATGATAATGCCAATTAAATGTCGGGATATGAAACCTACTTTATTGATCTTATCATTTAATGTCAGTTCACATAAAGATGATCCTCATTATATATATATGTATAGCATTATTCAAGTTTTTAATGTAGTGCGACTGTATAATTTGGGAGTTTTGGATTCTTCATTCCTTGGTGGTATTTTCATTTCTGTCAATTCGTGTTTTTTTTCTCAATTCTTGATTCTGCGTTACTAATGAAATTCTCCACCACTATTTAATAGTTAAGATTCTGATTTTGGTCCTGGTGGTGGCGTGTGTAGGAGGCAACGAGGCTATGGTGGTGCTTAACGATAGACAGCGAGACTTTTTATGCTATACAACTAGAGCAGGGCTACACACAAAGGTGAAATCTCTAAATGGGATTTAGCATATCAGGAAACTGTATTTTTGCTTCCACTGTTTCATGTTTCTTGGGAGTTTTTGAAAATAGAAATAAATTGATGTTTGAACATTAGATTGGGGTTGATCCAAATACCCACATGACATATCCTACATTTTAATTCAAGAAACTATGAACATCTCGTTAAGATTTGAGGTTCCATCTTAAAATGTCAAAAAAGTTGAGCACACGGATTTCAAGATTAGTCTGCTCAAATGAGCCACCAACTTTCGGGGACATGTTAAGGGATAAAATCTAATATCGAATAAAGATGAAAACATAGACCAATTTATAAGAATTTGCGTTACTCCTCTTAATAAGGTTGACCTTTTAAAATGGAACTTTAAATCATAACATGGTATCAAAGTGCATTAAACTCCAACGAACAATTCGATCATATTAAAACTCAAAAAAATGAGCATACAAATTTCTAGATTGGTCTGTTCAAACTAACCACCATCTTACGGATGCATGTTAGTGAATAAAATCTCACATCGAATAAAGATGAAAAAATAGACTAATTTATAAAAGTTTGAATTACTCTTCTTAATAAGATTGACATTTTAAAATGGAACCCTAAATCTTAACACATCTTTCATTATTATCAAGCCGGACTTGTTGGTGGCTGCCAGGCCTGATGTTGCTATTGTACTCGCTATTGATGGATTCCCGAGCATTAGTGCACCTGCTGCATAGATAGAGAAGGGTGCCTAACGGCATATGTTTTGGGGATTGAAGAGTGCTGAGCCTAAGCTGATTGAAATCGCTTATATTTTCGGACAAGCAACCAAGATCAGGACGCCACCAGCATTTCTACCCTAAGAGCCGCACAAGTAATAATTCAATTTTTATGGTTTCTCGTGTCAAACTAAATAGAGCATATATGTGGGTTGAAGATTGAATTTACTCAAATAAACGTGTTCCCTCGTCGTCGAAATTTCAGAAAGAAAGAGAAATCTTGCGTCGATAAACCAAATTGTAAATTCAAAATCAATATATTATTTGCCAGTGTGAAGCAATTAATACTTTGCTATAGCTGTCAATATTTCCAGTTGTCAATGCAAAACGAAATTAAAAAACTTGAATAATCCAAGTGAATAACATTGATTAATACATATTTGCTATTTGAAATGCCAGTTTACTGTGTCTGACAAATAAGATGAGATTATCTTTGACAAATTGGCAATCAATGCACGATAATTATGTATTGAATGGAGAATTAATGACCAGATAATCTCAAAGAATAATACACTTTCTTATTTCTATAAATTCCAGTAAGCAATAGAATTTACAGACAAATTAGAGATGGTGAGAGGCATACATTTGGCTTGGATTGTCGTACTCAGCATTGCCACTACATCAGTTCATTGCCAATATTACTCCCAAAGTAGACCATATGAACCAGTAAAGCTGCAAAAAACTCAACTCCATTTCTTCCTCCACGACACACTCAGTGGGAATAAACCCACGGCGGTGATGGTGGCGAGTGCAAATACTACCGGAAAACCGAACGATCCGACCCCTTTCGGCACCACATTCGCCATTGATGATCCTCTAACAGTAGGTCCAGAGATTACTTCTAAAGTCATTGGCAATGCACAAGGGCTGTATCTATCTTCTAGCCAAGATAAGAATTTGACCCTGGTTATGTACGTTGATCTTGGTTTCACTAGTGGTAAATTTAAAGGGAGTTCTCTAAGTGTGTTTTCGAGGAACCCGGTGACGGAGGGCGATCGAGAAATGGCGGTGGTTGGTGGAAGGGGAAAGTTTAGGTTTGCAAGAGGGTTTATTAAGGTTAAGACAAATTACCTTAATATTACAAATGGTGATGCTGTTCTTGAGTACAAGGTTACAGTTGTTCATCCATGAATTGATAAATTGTTGGAAATTGTTTTTGCTTGAAAAGGATTGAAAGTGTTTTTCTTTGATCGTCTATGAAAATTTGCATCCACTGGGATGATGTTGCAATTGTTTGTTTACAACATGAGAGAGAACAAAAAATTATGGAAAACTTACAGTAGCGATCCCTAACCTTTGGATTTTTAGTAGATTTTACCATAACCTTCAGTTTGTGCCATCGAAGGTACCAAACCTTTGAAAAATTAGCAGCTGGAGTCCAACTTGGCGGAAAAACGTGAATTTCACCGTCAGTTGACCTGAAAAATGCAAAATTTGGATATTTTGACCATTTTAAGTAAGGGTATTTTCGTCAATCAAATATTAATAATTACAAAATTTAAATTAAAACAAAAAAAGGGGATCTCACTGCTCACAGCAGGTGAAGGCACTTGGGTATAATATTACAAGGACTCTGCTACATGGCCCGGCTCAATGACCGGGCCAAAATACAGGTGCCGAGGTGGCACTATACAATTGGAGGGGGGGTCAGCGGTCAACCCCCTCTCCAATAACAGGGCGCCACCTCGGCACCCTGTCGAATGTCCCGATCATTGACCCGGGACATTCAGCAAAATCCATATTACAATTAAGACATATATTTAAACATTTTTTTTGTCTTTACTACAAGATAATAACGTGTGATTCAAGTACAAGGTGACTGTTATTCATCAAAGAATTGGAAAGTTGTTGAAAATTTTCTTTATTTGGAAAATAAATAAAATTTCATTTTTTTTTCCTTTTATTAACGTGACCAAGTTGTCACAAGTCGTGTATCTATATATGGAAGTTTTCACCCACTCGTATTGGTAAATGCTTTATGTTATGTTCCAAGAAAATTTTGCATTTGGAAAGAACTTTAATTCGAATAACAAGTGCTAATGCTTCAAAATTAGAATAAACATTAACAAAAAAATAAAAATAAAATCACTTTTTAATGACAAAAAAATTGTTATAAAAAGCTGTTTTTTTTGGTTGTTTTTTGTTGAAAAATGATTAAAAGTTATATTCACTTAATAATTTTCACAATTAGTCAATTATACAATTTTCAAGTTTTTGAAACCAAAAATTAAAATATTTTTCATAGTTTCAATTTTTCACCAGACAAGTCCTAATTAATAAGACAAGTCTTACTTAATAAATTTATAGGAATTTCATACATACTTTTGGAGTTTGCAACAAAATAAAGAGTTTCAAGATCATAATTACATAATATAAATAACCATAACTTAAATCTTATTTAACAATTTAAATAAAAGTTATTTTTAACTTCTGTACAGATAAAATCTTTTACAAACTTGAAATTAAAGTCAAATGAAAAGTTTTTTTAAAAAAATAATAATTTAAAAAATTAATAAGTTAAAATCAAATAAAAAAAAACTTTAAAAACAAGGAGGAAAAATCTAATAAAGCGTGTCTAGGAAAGACGAAAGAGAGAAAGGAAAAAATTCAACCGCTTAGGAATCGAAAAAAAAAAGCTTCTAGATGCGAAGCGAGTCGTTTTGTCCAAATTTCGAGTTTAGACGAGTTTTTTAGAATATTAATATTTCCCTCTCAATATTTCCAAGTCGGAAAGCTGAAAATGTTGATGCATTATTAAAGATTCCTACTGTCCAATGACTGCACAACTGAAATACAATTTCCACATCCTTAAAAGTAATTTTTAAGAAAGTTAGCACCCACACACATTGGTAAATGTTTTATGATTCAAGAAAAATGTTGCGATTGGTTTGGAAGAAAAAAATTAAATAAATAAAAATAAATGAAGACTGCCTAAATATGTGAATAATTAAGAATTAAGAAAAAGAAAGAAGAAATAACAAAACAAAATAAAGAAACATTTATTAATTGAGCATGCAACATCGCCTGCCAAACCCTTGTTTCACGGGTTACCTTTCTTCTTAGCACAGAAAGGGACACCGTGCGGCAGTAGTCTGCTCCGCTAGACTACCTTTCGCCTTTTCTCGGTCCGTCTCGGGACAAAAGTAGATTAGATCACAATTTAAAGAAAGCTTACAACACGAGATTGAAATGCATTGAAATAAATTTGATCATTGCTAGAAAGCTTGAAATTACAATAGATTGAAAGCAGGAAATTACAATGGCTAGTGCAGGGGGCGAACACTAGAAAAGCTTGAAAGATGTTTGAAAGTCATATACCCCCTATAATAGACTTAGCAACAAAAACCCAAATGACGGGAGTAGACGTCTTTTGGCCGAGGAATCATACTAAAATTTTCTAATTATCAACTATTTTACAATTAAATGAAATATTTACAAGGTGCAGCGACTGCAATAGCGTCACGGGGCTTAAGTAAGGCTGCTGCCCGTGACATTCTCCCCCATTTGCTTTGGCGAAGTCCTCTGAGCCGTTGGTTGTTATTCTCGTTGTTGAATCCGCTCCATTTGACCAAGTATTCTTGAAGATAATTCCTAGAAGTTCGATGGCCAAGAATCTCTTCAGCAACCTTCATTTCTGATCTTTTCAATTTAAACACAAGTCGCTTCAGATCTTCAGACTTCTTGTACTGTTTCTGATTGATGTCTGCAGTATGAGGGAGGGACGGTTGCTGGCCAGTAGAAATCTCAAAAGGACTCTTGTTGGGCGAAGAGGTCTCTTGAGCATTGAAACACATCCGGGCCACATCCGAAAGTTTTACCCAAACTTCATGCGGAGCAGAGATGGAGTGCCGAAAATAGTCTTCCAGCATAAATTTGAAGCGCTCTGTCTGTCCGTCTGATTGTGGGTGAAAACTAGAATTCATGCTCAAAGTTGGGCCAGGAAGTTTGAACAACTTGGTCCAAAGTATGCCAGTAAACCGAGAATCCCGATCACTGACGATGTCTTTAGGCAGTTCCCAGTATTTGACAATATGCTTGAAGAAGAGTTGAGCTGTCTCTTCGGCTGATGTATACTTAGGCGCTGTGGTAAAGTTTTCATTTTTAGATGAACGGTCCCTCTTGACCGTGATAGTGCCAAAATCTCCTAATTTCGGCAATCTACCAATGTAGTCCATCGATCCACTCTCGACTGGTCTACTCGGGACGGAAAGGGGCTTCAGTAAGCCTGCCTTTTTCTGATGACCGGCATGAAGCTCTTCAAACTTCGGCTGAGTCGTACAGTATGGTGCCTCGCTGGGAGGTTTGGCACCTGAATCAAGTTCAATCCCGCGATCAATCGCCCTCCTTGGCAACTCATCCGGTATGATGTCTCCAAATTCCTCAACACTCCTTCTGACATGCTTTGGAATTGGATCAGTCGCCTCTTCGATCTCCTCTGATCTAAGAGTGCACAGAAGTGAGGGTTCATTCCTTTTGGAACCCTTGCAAAATTGCATGGCCGAGATACTCTTCTCGCCTCTTTTCCCAGTTTGAGTGGGGATAACACACGGTTTGCTACCCATCATCATTAGTGAATTGAGGTACGGCAACACCGCTGTTTTAGTATCCCGAAGAAATTCCAATCCCAAAATAAGCTTGAAGTCTTCCATCTGAACCGCAGACAAGTTAGTCCTTCCCTCGAACTGACCAACTTTGAGCAAGACAGATTTGGCTACTCCAGCTATTGGTTGAGCAATGGAGTTGATTGCTTTGACCTTTCCGTGGCTCTTCTCCAAAATAAGTCCGAGTCGATCCACTTCGGCACTTGCGAGGTAGTTGTGGGTTGCACCAGTATCTACCATAGCCCTGATTGGCTTTCCATTGATCTTCACATCAATGTACATTAGGCCTTTCGCCTTACGAATGCAAGCCTTTGATTCTTCCATCTTCGGCTCTCTCGAGGGACCTTCGTCCCTTTTCGTAGCTCGATGCAATAGTGTATTGCACCGATGTGAGATTGCACCAACTACATCCTCATCCCCGTCGGAACTGGTCTCACTATGGCAACTAGCTTGTGGGGTACCTTGCTTCGATTTGGTCCTGCCACTTGCTTGTTGGTAATATGCGTTCACCATCCGTTTACGAGGACAACTGTGCCACCCGATGTGGTCCTTCACATAAAAAGCATTTCAATTTAGGAGCGACATCGATCTGCCCTCCGTTGCTTTTCCTTTGTTCCGGTTATTCTTTGTTGCTCCCGTTGTGACTTCCTCTGAAGTTACTCTGACGGTTGCCTTGATAGGGTTCTCCCCTATTCCGAGGGTAACGCTCTCCCCCATTTGAGCTCGAGCTAGGTCTATGAGGTCTATTTCCACCTCCGATAGACTGACTATTTCCCGAATATTGATCATCTCTCAATTCTGGTTGATAGTCACTCAAACATTCAGCAGCTCCAACAGCTACGCTTAAATCAGTGACCTTCTGTCTCTGAAGTTCCGTGCGTGCCCACGGTGCCAACCCTTCCATGAAGGTGAATAACTTGTCCCTTTCCGACATGTCTCGAATATTCAGCATATGCCCGGAAAAGGCTTTCACATACTCTCTGATGGAGCTTGTATGTTTCAGATCTCGCAGCGCACGTCGTGCCTGATAGTCCACATTCTCTGGGAAAAACTGAGATCTGATTGCTTCCTTCAGAAGCTCCCAAGTATCTATTCGGACCCTGTTGGCCTGAATATCAGCATACTTCGTCCGCCACCACAGTTTTGCATCTCCACATAGATACATGGTAGCTGTAGTAACCTTTCTCGCTTCGTCTTGGATCGAAGCCGCAAGAAAGTATTGTTCCATGTCGAACAAGAAGTTCTCAACTTCTTTAGCATCGCGTGCCCCTCCGTAGGTACACGGATCAGGGATTCTGAGCCTATGCATAGACTCTTGCACAGTGGCTTGCCCATTGCCAAACGCGCGTTGAAGAACTACCAGTTGAGCTCTCAACATTCCCACTTCCTCTGCGAGCACGGGTATGCTAGCAACTTGATTTGAGTCATTGCGCAAGCTTCTTGGCATTCATCCAGTTGGATGCGTACCTCTCGAGTTTCCGTCTCTGCCACTTCGACCTTTTCTCCAAGGCCCTCCATGGCCAAATACAACCTAGTGTTTGTCACCTCCAGCGCCTCCAAACGCTGTTTCGTAGTCCTCCTCTGAGGATCCACCACCTCCGTGGTGTCCGGTTCCATTGTATCCATCGCTTTCTTATCGAGGGTCTTGAGCCGCAGCTCTGATACCAACTTTCACGGGTTACCTTTCTTCTTAGCACAGAAAGGGACACCGTGCGGCAGTAGTCTGCTCCGCTAGACTACCTTTCGCCTTTTCTCGGTCCGTCTCGGGACAAAAGTAGATTAGATCACAATTTAAAGAAAGCTTACAACACGAGATTGAAATGCATTGAAATAAATTTGATCATTGCTAGAAAGCTTGAAATTACAATAGATTGAAAGCAGGAAATTACAATGGCTAGTGCAGGGGGCGAACACTAGAAAAGCTTGAAAGATGTTTGAAAGTCATATACCCCCTATAATAGACTTAGCAACAAAAACCCAAATGACGGGAGTAGACGTCTTTTGGCCGAGGAATCATACTAAAATTTTCTAATTATCAACTATTTTACAATTAAATGAAATATTTGCAAGGTGCAGCGACTGCAATAGCGTCACGGGGCTTAAGTAAGGCTGCTGCCCGTGACACCTTGACTTGTAAGGGCGAAATACCAAATTATTCAACGTAGCTAAGAAAAATAAATTGAATTTTTGGATTGTTGAACCAGTCCACTGAATTTTCTATTAGTTTTTAAGTGATTTTCTCCCCTCAAACCAACCAATAATTCTTGGTTAGAAAAAAAAATTCGATTGCATCATGTTTGGGAAATGTGATAATATTTAATTTAATATAATAATGGTAAAATATAATTAATTAATTCATGAAAAAACTTGATTTTTGTAATTCTAAAACTTGGGACCTGATTTTTGATTGAAAAATTACACCAATCCATACTTTAAACAAATTGTGACCTATAAAGTTTTTGAATTGTGACCGTAAAATAATTTGTGACGTAAAAAATTATGATTTGTGACCGAAAAATAATATGTGACGAACTAAATTGTGAATATGTGATCATATTACATAAATCTGTAATGGCCACCGGAATAGTCGCCGAAACGGTCTCCGGAATAGTCTCCGGAACGATCGTCGGAGAAGTCGTCGGAGAAGAGAGGTGGGGTGGATTAATTATATTATATTAGAATTAAATATTTAATAAGTTTATTTAATAATTTATTAATTCATAAAAAAAAATTAAAAAAAAAATCTGATTTTTGAAATGGCACATATTTAACATCATAGATAATACCCGATTCATGAATTTTTCCCATTTCAAAATGGATGATTCGGTCCAAAACGGTCCACTTAAGTCCAAATCTGTTTCAAGCCCATTGAGAACCATAACTGGCCCACCTAAAAGTATGGTCCATGCCTAACCCGAAGTGTCTTCGAAATATGAGAACTGGACTGACCCTAGACATCCCAATATTGTAGGTCGGGCTGAGCGAACCCGAATTCTTGTTATTTTTAGAAGATTTAATGCTATTTAAAATAAGCCAAAATTAAACAACAATAAATATTGTCTTCGAAGCATTAGAAAATTTCTCTATTAAATTGTTTGTTAAATGTTAAAAAATTAATTTACTAATAATTATAGATAAGAAAAAGTTGAGAATGCGTGAAGTTAGAGTGAATGAAAACTGAGAAGATAATATGAGAGATGGGAAATTATGTGGAAATATGCATATGAAAAATAAGTATTTATAGCAAAAAAAATGTTTTTTAAACAAAAAATAAAATTAGAACTTGGAAATATTATTTTTGCACTTTAATTTTTTTTTAATAAACTGAGTGAATTGGATTGGTGTTCATGAATAGTCGAGTTGGACTATTAAGCCAGAAACGATCCG
This sequence comes from Fraxinus americana, assembly GCA_035079005.1. Classification (NCBI taxonomy): domain Eukaryota; kingdom Viridiplantae; phylum Streptophyta; class Magnoliopsida; order Lamiales; family Oleaceae; genus Fraxinus; species Fraxinus americana. The sequence continues at coordinate 10,477,274 of CM068714.1, forward strand.
ATCATTACAACGAACCAACTAGTAATCAGATCAAACATGTTCACGATATGATTTTCTGAAGAGGTGGATCATCCCTCATTATGCCATCATCAATATTCATCCTCTACCTTCGACCTAATCGAATAATTGAGTTTCAGATTTCCCTTATTTATAAGAGGGTTTGGTAGAGTTTCTTTTATTCATACACTAATTCCCCTTATTTTATAAGAGGGTTTGTTAGAAAATTTACTTTATTCACAAGTCCAAAAGTTAGCTCAAAGTGAGTTGGTAATGTTGACTGCTTGTCGCGTGTTATGACAAGTGTTTAACTTCAATTAGTTGAACTGCTTTTGAAAATCTTGCTACATCCTTGTATATAAACCTCAAACTAGTACTTATGTCTGCTAAAAGGAGAGACACAGAGAGAGCAATGGCAAGACTTGCAATTTTTATCTTCTTTATTACAGCTGCAACAATGCCATGGACTCAAGCACAAACTAATGATCAAGTTACATGGGCCAAGAGAGTTGAATCAGGTAAAGAGGTAATAACCACTCTTCAATTCTATTTCCATGACATTTTCAGTGGAAGAAACCCTAGCGCAATAAGGATTGCACAACCTTTACAAACCAACAATTCTTCTACCCTTTTCGGTATGTTGACGATGATCGATGATCCGTTGACGGTGGGGCCAGATCTTTCGTCAAAGATTGTGGGCCGAGCTAGGGGAATGTACGGTTCGGCAGGCCAGGCTGAATTTGGCCTTATCATGGTCTTGAATTATGGGTTCACCGATGGAATATATGATGGTAGCTCTTTTAGCCTTCTTAGTCTTAATCGAGCTGTGGAACCGGTCCGGGAGATGGCAATTGTTGGTGGCACAGGGCTTTTTAGGTTGGCTCGTGGCTATGCCATTGCACAGACATATATGTTTGATGCTGCTACCGGTGATGCTGTTGTTGGGTACAATGTTACAATTGCGACCTATATTTGAGTTTTCAATACAATTTTTTTTTTTGGTTTAATGTAGAATAATAAAGAATGGAAATTGAGGTCAGATTGTTAGTTGGGAACTAAATGAGATTCTGAATACCTTTTTCATTTTCTAATTGTTAATTTTTGCTACTTTATGGTCCAAATCCTGTTCATATTCTCAAAGAATAGTCAAAACGTTGACTTTCTGCAGGATAAAAAATTCCTCGTTTTAGTTGGGTTAGGTGAACAACTTTCTTCAACTTATTGAGCGATGACACTACTATAATTTGAAAATTTTGAAACACAGAGCATATGTTCGTCTTCCATTATTTTCTCATTTTCTATTCGGTCAAAGTTTAATCTCAACCATATATTCAAAATCACTACTCTAACATTATTCACACATCTCATGATCCATCATTATTCCTACTTGTAACAACTAACTAAAGGGTTAAATTCATCAATTTCATATAACGTTTTACCATGAGCTTCCAATTTTATATAACATTTCATCATTACCAACCAATTTCTTTTCACCACGTTCACTAATTTTAAAAGGAGTAAAATGATAACTTTGAATTATTTATATAACATAAATTAAAATAAAAGCTATTTTTGAAAAAACGTTCCTTGAAAAAATAAAATAAAATAAAATAAAATCTTATTTTAAAAGAAACGTTTTTTTCAAAATTATTATATATATATATATATATATATATATATATATATATATATATATATATATATATATATATATATATATATATATAATACAAAGTTACCGTTTTACCATTTTTTAAAATTAGTGAAAATATTGAAAAGAAGTTGAGTAACCATAATGAAATGTTATATGAAATTGAATGGCCACGGTGAAATTAATTTTTCAGCTCACAAACTCTCTAATACCACTTGTAGAGCCTAATTTCAACGAAAGCAGAATACCACGATATGTTGAACAATAACAAAATACCAACATCAAATGATTCTATTATCACATAGGGCTCAGAAATAATTCATTGTATCATTTTATACAAAAAAAAGGGTCACAAAAACACCAACACCCTAAAGAAATCAACTACACAGGACACAGCTACAAATTGATCCAACATTCTCAATCCCTCAAGCACAGAATCACTTAGACTCTAAACACAAAGATTGATGATTAAAACCAACAGTTTTAATCTATTTACACAAAATCGAACGAGAGAATTAAGAGGAGAAAACACGAAGGAAAGATCCCAGAAACTTCTCCCACGCGAACGAGAGAGTACAGTGAAAAATCAGGGCTGTAGATCAAATTGTAGATCAAGGGCTCAGAGGAACACACGTGTCATCCTGTTGGGATGGGTTTTGGGCCGGTTTCTAAATGTTATCGGGCAGTGATTGATAACATCCAGCAATAGGCCCAGTTTTCATCATCGCCCACAGTTGAAGAGAAAATGTAAAAAATGGCATCACAATCCAACAAAACGTTTTCGTTGTTAAAAGTGAAATTTTCTTCAGTAGGGTGCAATTATACTTTACATGCCGTAGTTTACAAATTTATATTTTAAACTTGCTAAATTTTGCACAGTGGTTACAAAAGAGTCTTTGCGGAAAAAATTACAAACATGTCATTATAAATAGATGAATACATGAAAATAGAAATAATGTATTAGAACATATATATTACGTACCTTTGGTATATTATTATTTTTTAATTATTGGTCTTTCATTAAATGCTTTTTCTTGTGAGATTTATAAAATTTAATATCTTCTATTCTTAAACTCTATTATCAAATCAACAAAAACTAATTTTAGTAAGTTAATAAAATATTGAAAAATTTAGAAATGTTTCCCGGACTCTTCCAGCAGTGTAAAAACAAATAAAAATTCTGAATTGTTGTCTTCTAATTAAAATAAATAAAATTCAATGAATAAAAATTGACATTAATTGTTATTTTTTTAAGTAAAAATCATTTTTTAATCATTAAGTTTGGAGCAATTTTGCTGCTTAAAAAATTATAGAAAAATTGGCAAATTGAATACGTTACAGTAATAATCATGAAGATCGAAAGTCTATCTTAGTATAATTAAGACTATTATTTTTGCAGAATTAAAAGCTTATCTCTACTTTTCTTTTATTTATAAATAAAAGTTAGAAGACTAAGACTAGTCAACTCTACTATTGGGTGGCCGCATGCAATGATTAGGTGCTTTTGAATTTAATACTCTCAATTTGTCCAATTGAAAAGGGTACGAGGGATAGCAACATCACCAAGCCCGGCCACCCCAGCCACCGCCGACAGCTAACGGCGAAGTTAGGTTAATGTGAAACTATGGTTGTTAGATGCAGAATCTTTCAATTGTATAATCATGAAAAGGAGAGCCGGCTAATTGGAAAGCATAGTTGCTAGAAATTAATTTAAGTCAATTAATCCCAAAATAAATTAAATATTCCATTCCAACTACTCCATTTTTGTCACGTTTCATTATTAAAAGGGATAATTGCAGTAGAGGCACCAAACATTTCAAATGGTTGCAGACTTTCCCATGACATTTCATTCGTTGCAGTCGTCATCTCTAACATTTTGAAACGTTGCGGCTAAAGTCTCAATAAATGGATTACATCCAAATGTCTGTTAGTTGACCCAAAAAAATAAGGTTGACCACATTTTTTTTATAAATTTTAAAAAGGCATAATGGTAATCTTATATTTATAACATTATCTTTTAAAAACTAAGGAAATAAATAAAAGATATTATTTCCATTCCAGCTGGTGATAAATCATGACCTGCTAGACTGTACATTCCGGCTACAGGTGAGAGTGCTATATCTGGTGGCCGAGCACCCACGGTTACTGGTTTGTTCACTTCAATTGGATTCTTCCCAAAAAATTCTCTAGGCAACAATTCTAATATAATCCCTTAAGTTATGCATTGAACTTCGACGACAGAGGGCACATTCAATTGTGTGTTTGTGTGGCAGGTGTAGCTTTGAGAAGGGTGAGAGTGAAAGGGGTTGAGATAAGGAACCTAGAGAAGCTGCAAATTGTTAGGTGGTGATTTATGTAATAAGACATGGATTTTGGTTTGCTGTGTGTGAAGGGTAACAGTGGTGGGTTGTGGCCGATAAGGGCAATCGATGTCGATAGGTGGCTAGATGAGTTTTAGAGTGGCGCTGGGTTTGGGGGAGGATAAAGAATATACACAGTTGTTATTTTTCTTTACATTTTTTTTTTCTCTAAATTAGTTTTAACTTGATTTAATATGATAAATTGAAAGTTACTATTTTATTATTTACAAAAAAATATAAAAAAAAATGTGATCAAACTCATTTTCTTGGTCAACTAACAGACATTTGGATGGAATCCATCTATTGGGACTTCAGCACCAACGTTTCGAAAAGTTAAGGGTGACGACAGCAACGAATGAACAATTAGGGAAAAATCTGCAACTATTCAAAAGGTTTGAGGCCCATGCTGCAATTTTCCCTTATTATAATGATACACGCACTTATATATACAGCATACCAATCTCAAAGTTCTATGCAATTTCAATCATCATAGACCCATTAGAACTTACAAATTTAAGAGGGAGTGATGGGAAAGTTTCTTATTTTAACGTTTATGTTTTGTGCATTGGTTATAGGCATGGCTATGCCTAAGGCCTACGTGAATGCACAAGAACATGCCAGGTTCCAAAACCTCTACCTAGGAAAGGAAACAACTACGAGCATTCAACTTTTTGTACAAGACAAACTAGGAGGCCAGAACCCAACTGTCTGGGAAGTGGCACGATGCAACTTTACATCTAATTCAGCGACATCGTTTGGTCAAATCAGAGTCTTAGATGATCTAGTAACAGCTGGACCTGATCGCAAGTCAGAGATAGTGGGCCGGGCTCAAGGGCTAATCACATCTTCTGACTTTCATGAATCAGCCCTGACAATGAACCTCAACTTTGTATTTACATCAGGGAACTACAATGGAAGTACACTATGCATGTTGGGGAGGAATCCATTAGGTAACCAATATAGAGAGTTGGCTATTGTTGGAGGTACCGGGGTTTTCCGAATGGCCCGTGGATATGCCATTACAAACACTTACTCGTATGATGTCGAAACTAGTTATGGTGTTCTAGAGTACAATATTTATGTTGCTTATGTTGATGCATCACAAGCGGATGAGTGAACATGTAATCCTTGAGTTTTAATGTTCTTCTTTTCAAGTATTTTATTATCAAATAATTTTTTTTTTTGCTAAGTCGAAAGATTTTACCGTTATATTCGCAATATTCTTGAATTGTCAAGGCAGAAGCTAACTTTGTTGAAGGTATTCAAACGAGAAAATAATGTTCTCTTAAAGAAATCTTTGATAGTTAATAATGGAGATTCTTGTGGTGATATATTAACTTGTCTGTGTTGAAACCAAATAGTGGAATTAATTAATTTTACCTTTTCAAAATTGACTAGCTTTCTGCATATCTATTGCAAATTTTATGGATAAGATAAAAAAAAAAAAAAATGTAAACTTTTGCTTGCAATAATACACTGAAGTTGAAAAAGATATTCAGTTAAAATTATTTTATTGTTATATATAGTAGTAATACACATGACTTTACGTTAATGACAATTTGAATTTTTTTAATAAACATACATATATTTTACAATGTATGGATAGGGTTTGTGATGGAATTTGTTTTTTTCTAGTCAATAGAACGAAACTTCCCCGACATATTTAAAATCTATTGAAGGAGCGAAGGTTCAAAGTTTTGGTTGCAACACAAATCAATAAGAAGTGTTAAGCAAGCTACAAGCGTATACTGTGCTCGGACAACTTTTTTATTGAACACTCGTTTCATCAATATTTTGTCTTCACTTGAAAGTGAAGATTTTCATTAAAACTATTTTTTTTCATAATTATTTGGCATGAAGCTCAACGAATAAATGAATGTTAATCTATTCCAAATAATAATTCTAATCATAAGAACAAAATGAATTTCAATAAGCAAATGGAAGTTCCAATACCCCATTTAGATCATAATAGAAAACAACTGGTTCCATAAAAATAAAATCCAATATTCCATAAAATCCGAAACCATCAAGTTAGGTGAAGTCATTGCTTACCTTGGAAGTGAGATCAGAGTTGGAACTTAAAATCGATGTAAATGTCTTCAACAAAAATGCAATTACTGAAATGACATATTTATTTTTTTAAGTTTATGATAATGGATAGACATATTCAAAACATAAATTTAGATCGAGAACTGATACAAGACCGAATAATGCTAAATAATTGTATAGTAGAAATTTAGCTTATTAAGTGCTTGTTTATCAACCATTATTGAGAAGAAAATGGTATAATGAATAGTATTTTTTGGAAAATGTGTGGTTGAAATTGAAAGAAACTTTATCGATTTATGTATAGAATATTTTATTATTTGAATGTGTGATAGAGATTGATTACTGTAGAAAACAATTTTTTGAAAAATGGTAGACAAACAGGAGTTAAGCAGAAAGCATGAACTCATATATCTACCAACTAAGAGCCTGTTTGGTACAGATTCTCATTTTCTACAGTAAATCAATTCTCATTTTCAACCACACATTTTTCAATAAAATAATATTTTCCATCACATCAATACTTTTTTCTTCTTTTTCAACCATACATTTCCCATCATATCACTATTCAAAAATCAATTATTCCCCCAAAAATCCCTACCAAACACACTCTAAGTTGGCTGAAATGCTCAATAATACAAGAACATAAGCATATAACTCAATAAAATAGATAAAAAAGGACCCTACGTCTATAAAAAAATGTAATCAACAGTTGGCTCCATATCTTTAAAAAATTTAAAAACGACAGTGATTCAAACCGTGGCGTGTTGAGAAGTCTGAGGTTGATGTGTAATTAAAAAACTTGGTTGGGCGGTACAGACAAGCTAAGTAGAAAATGGAATTATTTGATAAAAATGACAAATCTAAGTCTTGGATGAAAGAGTTGGGAGACAGATTTTTTATGGAAAGAACTAGTCCAAATAGGAGAAAAATAAAAAATAATAATAAAAAAATGTATTTGTACTCAGTTGACCCCACATGAACCCACCTAAATCTGCTTATGCTGGCGCGATAATTCGAACTCTTAAATCCACTTATTAAACTATATCGTACACTTGCGATAAAAAAATTTGAATACTTCATCCGTATATAGACTCCTTTCTATTTTCACACAGATTAGAAAAACTTAATTAATATATGTTAAAACTATAAATTTTACTTACAGTTTTCCTAATATATTCCCGCATTGAATAATTGTAGCTCATATTTGTTGATAACAAGACATATTAAATAGTGGTATATTATAAAATTAAGACATTAATTATACTCTCAACAAGGAAAGTGATCCATAATTTGGGATAAACAAAAAAAAAATCAAACTTATCTTTATGGGACAATGTAGTACAAGTTTTTGTGTGTAAATATATTGCGAAGAATGAAACCTACGTAAATGCTCTTACTTTGTGTGTCGAAAGTATTCTTAATGATTGAAAAATAATACTAAACTAGGGTTAAGTACTAATCAAAATATTAACTCAGTTTAGTTAACCACCAATGGTGAGTGATTCCGACCAAAGGAAAAAAAGATCATATTTATATAAGAATAATACTATTTGCAGTCCCTCACTGCAACAGTCGTTTTATGTGGTACACACATGTCAAGTGTGTATTTAATGCATTAATGTGGTAAAAAAAATCCGGCACATTAATGTATCAAATAACTAATATTCACTTCACAGACCTCCTGCGTTTGGTCCACAGACTAATATTGTTTTCTAAGGATATGGTAAAGAAAGGCAGGCAAAAAATATTGTAATAATCACGACTTAACATGGAATCTCGTGTCATTATTTAAATTCCCTATACCACGCTTGACAATTGTTACGGGTTAAAGGACAGAATGGACACGTGGCGTCACATCACGACGGTGGGACCAGCTTAATTCGATCAGGTTATAATTCTCTAGCTTCAGTTGTGGGTTCCGAGGCCCTTGCTACTATTCCGAGGCCCTCGCTATTACTCCGAGGCCCCTCCTTCTAACGTCCGAGGCCCATCAAAGGCCCACTTGCTAGGATTCGGCCATGATGAAAATCTCTAACAAATGATTGATGTGACTTTTGTGTAAAGTTTACTTATATTTTGTCTCGTCAATGTCAGAGCATTTAATGTTAGTACAGCTAGGAGAGTCAACTTGATTGTTAGGATTTGATGCCTTGGCCGAGGAGATGAGGCCACGTGTAAATTGATCCAAAGGTCACAATTTGAGTTGTAACATTATAAATACCCCAACCATGTAACAAGGAAAGGATTAATGCAAAAATTAGAGAACAAACTGAATATTTTGGAGCTATATTTCTCTCATTTCAACACCCCTTTTTCAACATTTTTCTACAACAAATCTTGTCATTTATCGATTGGTTTCTTATACAATCGTATTTCTTTTATACCGGTGGCTTGAACGGAGACGTCTCGTGCCTTTTAGCCACTCCCACGCTCATTTTCTGGAGTCCTCATGACCGTCGATGGGCATTAGCGTGTTGGATTAAGCTTACGTGTGCACGAGTGGGCCCGGCATCTGTTGGCAACATTTTTTGGGGTCAACAGATTGGCGCCGTCTGTGGGAATCCACACTATAACCACGAGCAACCCCGTGGAAAAAGCTTTCTGAAGCATTTTTGGGCATCCTCCTTAAAAAAGGATTCATTCTTCAAAGAAGAATAAGAGGAAGCCCCCGAAATTCAAGTTTATTCAAGTTTCAAGAGACATGAGTTCAGAAGAAGAGGCTCCCCCCAGACGAACTAGAGAAGCTGACAATGAGGCCCCTGCGGTCCGACGCCGACCCCACCACCATCACAGGCGAGGTGGTAGGAGGTTGGCGGCCCAGCTTACTAGGGAAATGGCAACCATGGCAGCCAATATGAGGAGCATTACTAATCAAAACTTGGCAATGTAAGAGCTGTTGAGGCAAATGCAAGGCCAGGGAGGTCCCCCACCTCCCTCCTTTGTTCCACAAGGGCCATATCAACCTGACGAAGTTCAGAGTCAAAGAGCTTATTCCTCCAGGCAGTATAGGGGAGGAAGCCCAGTAGAAAGGGAAGTTGGAGTCGATATTTCCTCCAATTATGCTTCCGGCCGACCTTCCGAGGCCCCGTTCAACATGGAGGATAATTTCCCTCCCGAATATGAGCCAGCACCGAGGCCCCAGAGGTCTGCCAGTGTGTTTGATAGGCTTAGCCCGATAGGTCAGAGGCGAAGACAAAGGAATGCAGCCCACGCTTCTGGGAATAGGCCACAGCCCCCACCTCCTGAGGTTCGGCAGCCGGAGGAAAGGCAAGAACGTGCCCCCCGTGCTATGCCACCCCGTCATGAACGCCTTAGGAGGGATGAGGAGGCTCGCAACCAGGCAGGACCCTCCACGCAACAGCCCAGGTATGAAGCTGAGGCTAATTATGATTCGGATGGTCCCCAGAGATCCTGTGACTTAGATGATGACGATGACAATCTGCCATTCTCAAGGGAGTTAAGGAATGCCCAGGTCCCAAATCATTATACTATGCCCAAAATACCCAAGTATGATGGGAGAGGCGACCCATCGAATCACTTGAACAACTACAAAACACACATGAGCCTGAGAGGCGCCACTCCAGCTGTTAAATGCAGAGCCTTCCATTTGACTCTAAGCGGAGCTGCTGAAATTTGGTATAGTAGGTTACCTCCTGGGAGCATTCGAAGTTGGCCAGAATTCAAAACTACTTTTTTGAAAAGATTTGCAGTAAGTAAAGAAGGCGAGGCCCCAATCCAACGCCTCCAAGACATGAGACAACAGCCAGAAGAAACTTTGAAAAGCTTTACGTCGTTTCACGGACGAAATGACTTGCTGTGTTCAAGTCACTGATCGCGAGGCTCTATCCGCCCTTAGGGGAGGCCTCAACATGAACACCCTTTTTGGAGAGATGTGCAGAATCAAGATCCCCCAACTTATGATGCTTTGTTGGAGATGATGCGACGTGAAATCATCAACGAGGAACTGATAGAACATCGAAACAGTGCAAGTAGGGGTCTACAACCCCAACAAAGGCAACGTGGTAGAGGTCCAACCTCCCACCTGATGGATCAGCAGTGGGGTCAACCCAATGTGGAAGTTGCCCAAGGCTCAGGGTAGGCACTTGCCGCAGCCACATTGAATGCTGTGCCAACTTTGGCCTACGAGAACGTACCGACTACGGATACCCCTGAGAACCCACGAACACAACATGCCCCCCATAGAGGACGAGGCCGGGGAAGGAATTCGAATCAAGGCAGAGGCAACTCCCAAGGATATTGCACTTATCACCATTCCTACAGCCACGCCACTGCTGACTGTAGAGACATAGCCTTGCATCCCAGAAATTCGGATTCCAGAAGTAACAATCGGAACACCTCAAGACCGAGGAGCAGGCCCCCGCCGAGGCAAGATTCACGATCTAGGCGAGGCGAGGCCCCTTCCCATCACAGGGAAGCATCTCCTCGTGGAAGAGAAAGAGAAAGGAATAGAAACCCAAATGAACAGCAACGAAGGGACCATCGAGGTAGACCTGATGATGTTCCTATTCACGAGATTGACACTATCTTTGGGGGTCCTTATGTTGGTGGAAGCACCAGAAACTCTCAAAGGAACTATGTGCGAGAGGCAAGGACTCCTCCATTGACTAGCTACATGCCTCCGATTGTGTTTACACATGAAGATTCCGAAGGTATTCATTACCCTCACTGTGATGCTTTGGTAGTAAGAGCTGTGGTAGCTAGGAACGGACTGAGGCGAATGTTGGTAGACAATGGCAGTTCTGTGAACATCCTATTCGGATCTACTTTTGACAAAATGATCCTGGACCATGAGTTAACCCCCACCAACATTCCCTTATATGGTTTCACGGGGGACAGTATCATCCCAAGGGGCAAAATTACCCTAGCCGTAGAAATGGGAGCTCCACCCCTAGCAACCACATGTTTTATGGAATTTTTGATAGTGGACAGCAGGTCAGCCTATCATGGGGTATTGGGGAGGCCCGCATTGAAGGATTTGGGAGCTATCACCTCCATTCATCACCTATGCATGAAGTTCCAAACTGATAGGGGGGTGGCAACGGTCAAAGGAGACCAAAGAGGGGCAAGGGAATGCTACCTTAATTCTGTGAGGAAGGCTGAGCCTAGGGATATGCACATGGTGGCAGGCACCAGTAGCCTCGAATTACCAGCACTTGATGAACTCGATCCACGAATAACCGAGGCTGATTCCCAGGCAGCCCCCATGGAAGAGTTAGAAAGCTTTCCTATCGATTCAAAGGAACCAACCAAGCTGCTGCAGGTTGGAAGAAGTTTAGCCCCAAGATTCAAAGGGGAGCTTAAAGAATTTTTGTGCAAGAACCACGATGTCTTTGCTTGGAGGCATGAGGATATGGTAGGCATTGACCCTGGAGTCAGTTGCCACCACCTACAAATTGATCCTAAAGTTGCCCCGCACAGACAGAAGAGGCGAGCCCTTAACCCAGAGAGGTATGAGGCCTTGAAAGAGGAAGTGCAGAAGCTCGTTAACAATGGCTTTATAAGGGAGGCCCTCTATCCAAAATGGATATCCAATCCGGTACCGGTGAAAAAGCACAATGGGAAGTGGAGGGTATGCATTGATTTTTCTGATCTCAATAAGGCATGTCCAAAAGACAGCTTCCCACTTCCCAGAATTGATCAGTTGGTGGACTCCACTGCTGGACACGAGTCCCTGAGTTTCATGGATGCCTACTCTGGTTACAATCAAATTCCCATGTACTCAGGCGATGAGGAGCACACCTCGTTCATAACGGACCGAGGCCTTTATTGCTACAGAATGATGCCTTTTGGATTAAAGAATGCTGGAGCAACTTACCAGAGGTTAGTAAACAAGATGTTTGCTAATTTGCTTGGGAAAACTATGGAGGTCTATGTAGATGATATGCTTATTAAGAGTCTGAAAGTGGATGATCACATATCCCACCTCCATGAAGCCTTTGAAGTTCTGCGAAAGTACCGCATGAAGTTGAATCCCCTAAAATGTGCATTTGGGGTAGCGTCAGGCAAGTTCTTAGGGTACATGGTCAATCAACGTGGCATCGAAGCAAATCCAGAAAAGATCCAAGCGTTAATTGAGATGAAATCCCCCCAGAAACCAAAAGAAGTGCAAAGTTTGACGGGTCGTGTGGCTGCTTTGAGCCGCTTCATATCGAAATCCACTGATAAGTGCCTCCCATTCTTCAGAATATTAAAGGGAGGATAGAAGTTTCAGTGGACTGAGGAGTGCGAAGAGGCTTTCCAGGGGCTCAAAAGGCACCTAGGGCAGGCCCCCCTCCTATCAAAACCCAAGCTTGGCGAGGTGCTACAACTTTACTTAGCAGTTTCCCTCGAGGCTATAAGTGCGGTACTGGTGAGAGAGGAGAATTCAACTCAGCTGCCTGTTTATTATATCAGCAAGGCTTTGATACCCCCTGAGACGCGATACCCAGACATGGAAAAATTAGCCTTGGCATTGATCATCGCTTCTCGTAAATTGAGGCCTTATTTTCAGGCTCACACCATTCATGTACTGACAAACTTTCCACTCAGACAAGTTCTACAAAAACCAGATGCCTCGGGTAGGCTACTGAAGTGGGCAGTGGAGTTGAGCGAATTTGAAATCCTCTTCAAAGCCGTAGCTCGTCACAAAGGGCAAGCTTTAGCAGATTTTGTGGCAGAATTTACCAACGCCCCTGAAATTGGCCAGGAGGCGGAGCCTTCCGAGCCCCCAACATGGAATTTGTTCATAGACGGTTCGGCAGGGGAAACAGGCTCAGGCGCGGGCGTAGTTCTTATAAGTCCTGAAGGTCATACGTTGAATAGTGCAGTACGGTTCGGCTTCAAGGCCACCAACAATGCTGCAGAATATGAGGCCCTCCTCGCTGGCCTCAGGCTAGCCAAGGAAATGCAAGTAAAGAGGCTTCATATCAGCAGCGATTCCCAGCTTATAGTGGGACAAGTGAACGGCAACTTCGTGGCAAGGGATAAAGCCATGGCCTCATATCTCAAATTGGTAATAAGCCTACTCCCTTCCTTTGAGAAATTCGAATTAAGTCAGATACCACGCCTTGAAAACGCGCACGCTGATGCCTTATCTAAGCTTGCTAGCAGCAAAGATTCTGAATTGCTGGCAGTGGTCCCAATTGAACACCTCCTCAGGCCGTCCACCTCCGCAGAAGTGGTGATGTGGGTAGAAGGTACCCCAATTTGGATGCAACCTCTCATATCTTACCTCAAAGATCATTCCTTGCCTGATAATAAGGAAGATGCGTATAAAATACGTAGAAGGTCTGCCCATTTCCTGTTAGTGGACGATGTCCTATATAAACGCGGATTCTCTGCACCTCTCCTTCGGTGCGTAGGAGAAGAAGAAGCTAATTATGTACTTAGGGAAATTCATGAGGGCATTTGTGGCAACCACTCCGGAGGATTAGCCTTGGCCAATAAAGCACTGAGGCAGGGATATTACTGGCCTACAATGAAAAGAGATGCTTTCCAGTTTGTTCGCAAATGTGACAAGTGCCAACGTTTTGCCAACGTGCAGAGACGACCTTCCCAAGAGCTTACTACAGTATCCAGCCCATGGCCCTTCAGCAAGTGGGGTGTGGATCTCATTGGCCCATTGCCTAAGGGCAGGGGAAGCGCCAGTTTCGCCATAGTAGCTATCGATTATTTCACGAAATGGGTAGAAGCTGAGCCTCTGGCAAAGATCACTAAGGCCAATACTTCCAAATTTCTGTGGAAGAATATCATTTGTCGCTTCGGCATCCCTCACTCGATTGTCTCTGATAATGGCAAACAATTTGACAACCGGAAGGTCCGGGACCTCTGTGAAGAACTTGAAATCAGAAAACACTTCTCTACGCCTCATCACCCCCAGGCCAATGGCCAAGTGGAGGCCGTCAACAAGACCATCAAGCACACCTTGAAAAAGAAGCTTGATGCAGCTAAGGGAGCTTGGGTAGATGAATTACCCCAGGTGCTATGGGCGATACGAACGACGAGCATACACCTACAGGGGAAACCCCTTTCTCCATGACTTATGGCGCTGAAGCGATGAGCCCAGTGGAGGTAGGATTACCCTCACCCAGAAGATTAAGCTTCAATGAGATATCCAATGAGGAACTTCGGAGGTGTGAGCTTGATTTCCTTGAAGAAAAGAGGGATGATTCCCAGCTGAGGCTTGCAACCTACCAGAGGAAGATGAGTCGATACTACAACTCAAGGATGAAAAGGAGGTCCTTCCGCATAAACGACTTGGTCCTTCGCAGGGTTTTCCTATCCTCAAAGGAGCCGGGGGTGGGCACCCTAGGACCCAACTGGGAAGGACCCTACCAAATTGAAAAGGAAATTCGGCCTGGCACTTACTGGATAAAAGACATGGATGGCAGAATTCAACCTCACCCGTGGAATGTTGAGCATCTGAGGATGTATTATCAATGAATGTAATCAGTAGCTGGATGTTGCTCCCCAGCCTTTATAAATAAACAAGTTTTCTCCAGTCTACGTCAACTATCAAATAAGCGTGAGCGCTTCGGAGGAGAGGATGAAACCTTAAAAGAAGGCCACCTCGTTCGAACTCCAAAGCGTACATCACAAGCCTCCCTTTGGTGAAGCTGAACGCCAAAGGGAGAAGCCTCTGCTTGGATGAACCATCCACCAAGTTGGGAAGCGTGGACTGGTGTGCTGTCACAAGCACCCAAAAATAGTCCTTAAACCTCTAAAACTAATGTAGTAATGGAAGTAAGGGTCGATCCCACGAAGAGTGTGTAATTCAATATTATATGCTTCGTACAATGATTGGGGGGTTTTTGTATTCAAATAATTGTAAATAACTCAATTAATAACAATGCCAATTAAATTAACGAAAACAATCAAAAGACTAACCTTGGTCTAAGTCCACATCCACCATCGGAAATCCACAATTGATCATAGATACAGGGATAATTCAATTCATATTTCGAATATTCATCGTTGGAATTGATTCCTATTTCTCCTTAATTTTAGTTAATTAGAAACCAGCGTTCTAATTAACCCTAATTATTAAATAACCCCAGGACAGTAGCTCAAGAATCAATTTAATAACAGCTTTACACAATAGAGAAATCGATGAACTAGATAACACAAACACCAGCGGTTGCATTCAATCTATTTAAACATTCTTCTTAAGATTCAATAACCTCTATCGCAGAAAATAATCAAATACTAGTGCTTCACAAGTTAAAGGGATCAAACAATTACGGATTTGATGTTTAACTTAGCGGTAGATTGTTACAATCAATAAACTAGCGGGCCCTCTAGCAATTAAACGCAAAATATAAATCAAACAATAAGAAAAACTATTTAGATCTCACAATATGTGGTTCCGAGGCTTCAATTTCCTTCGACCAAGCGTAGAAGTTTAGTTACACATGATAGATCTAAGAAAAATAGAGAGAAAATAGGTTGGAGGCGTTCTGGTACGTTCTAGGGTTTTAAAAGATGTATTTATAGTTGTTTCCATAGGTAGTTGACTTAAATTAGGAAACCAGAATTTTCGTATCGGAAATGAACCATGCGGCCGCATGGTTTAGAGGCTTGCGGCCGCAAGGAACAAATGAACTCAGCCTTCAAACTCTCGGTAATGGTCTATGCGGCCGCATGGAATTAAAGGCTTGCGGCCGCATGGTTTTACGAAATTTCTTCCGAACAGCTTTCAGTATTTTGGTCGTATCTTCTTTTCCCGATATCCGATTGAGGCGATTCAAGATGCGTTGGAAAGATAACTCAAAGGGCTACAACTTTTATTCAGATATGATCTTCCAATTCGATCGTTTTCCATGTCGAAAATGGGTCTCAATATGAGGCTAAAAATCGGTGTATAACTTTTCGATTGGAAATTGATGTGTGATCATACTTTGACGATATTTCATCCATTTGACGTCTTCTTTCAAGCAATTGACTCTCAAATCTTCATTGTTTGGTTTGACACAACTTTTGTGTATTTGCACGCTAGTCCTTGAACTTTCATTTTCTTTCACTTTGGTCCATTTTCACATATTTCTTCCAAATTACGCTATATCCATCAACTTGCCACCTAAACCAAAATATGAGAATATTAAGTACATTTAGGCATAAAATAGTCATATGAGCGCATTAAATAAAGATGCAAAATGTGTATTTTATATTCCTATCAAATTCCCCCACACTTAGCTTTTGCTCGTCCTCGGGCAAAACTTAAATTTAATTCTCCAAAGACACCAAGTCGTAATGCCAAGAACATAGAACCATCAAACTTTTTCAAAACACATAAAATATCATGAATAAACATTCCATACAACTCATAATCAATTAGCAAGCATTTTCATATAAAGATGGAGTAAACCAAACATGTAGACCCTCACGGATATAAGCACTCAACTCTCATGTGTTTAAAAGGGTAAGTGTTTCGCTCAAATTCATTCCAATGGAGATGTTCTACCATATGCTTGCATATCTTCTCATTCGCCACCACTTAGATCACATGCTTTACAAGAATCATAAGGACTTTTCAAAGGTTGTAACGTGGCCTATGGTCAAGGTGGGAAATATTTGGGTATGTGACTCAAGAGCCATCGAAACTAGTGGAGTAAAGATAAATAGACTTAGCTCAAACATATACATAAGACATGTAAACCAACCACTCCACATGATAGCTTCATCATTTTTGCATCTATCTCACACAAATCGAACTCTTTCTTGGGATGTATGAAGAGTTATGAATATAGATCTTTTTCACATCAAATTCACTCTCCTTTATCACTCATTTTCTTTTTCTTCTTCTTTTTTTTCTTGTTCTTCAATCATTCATTTTTTTTTTCTTATTTTTCTTGTGTTTTTCTTGCACAATGTAAACTCCAAATTATACACCAATAATAGAACTCCCTGAATTGACATAGAAAATTTGTTCCAATTCACCAATAATAGCACTACCATAAATCTTGATACCCCCACACTTATTTTCTTGCATACCTACATTTCTCATGACATTTAACAATACTCCACTAGCTCTAAAGTTTGGGTAAAGGCATTGTTTTTCCAGTTTAAAGCTTGTAATGTGAGTTTATACAAAGAAAAGGCAATGAAGCTCAAAGGGGCTCACAATGGAAAATTCAATTACATGGTCGGCTATTTGGCTAATGAAGCTTATTTATGTGACAAAGATGGCCTTAATCATGTTCGTGCATGCATGTGTCAATATGATCTTAAAGAGAATCAAGACAAGTTCTAGAGAAACAAAACCATGGAAGAATATCACACATGAAAGAAAATTATGAGACTGTTATGGATGTGTTACTCTAAAGGCTCAAAAATCTCACTGGCTTTTGTCTACAGAATTTAGTTACTACCATCCTCAAAGAAAATAACTCCACTAAACTCTAAGTTGGAGGATTATTCATTCAATCATGTTATGAGTTTTTCAAAACCCTAATTAATTATTGCAAATAGCATACACAACCCAAAACAATCATTTAACTCTCAATTCATTTTCTTGAAAAATCATGCAAAAATTTTTAAAATTTTTGAAATTTAAACTCAATCGAAATATAAATTCAATCTAAATCACCTCCCCCACACTTAAAACTTACATTGTCCCCAATGTAAGGTGAAATGCAAAGAAAAGATAAAGATAACTAAAATATGAATATGAAAAAAATAAAAAAATAAATAAATAAATAAAAAGATAAAGGAACGAACTCCCCTTGGGTTGCCTCCCAAGCAGCGCCTTTGTTTATTGTCTTTGGCTCGACTTATTGCTTTCTTGTTTAGCCCGGGTCTATCATGGTTGGCTTCGATATTCTTTGTAGTGCACCAAGTCCATTGGGAATGATAATTGGTAGTGTCCCTCCATCTCCATGGAATGTATACTTGTAGTGACTGGGGTGAAGCTTCAAATCCAGAATGAAAATCTGCAAAACAAAGGATAAAGGTTTCTCATTAGAAACTGCAAGACAAAATAAGAACTATTACCTGACTTTGGAAGATCATTTAATGCTGCCACAGTTTTTTGTAACTCGGTGTTTAAGGTCAACTCCTCTTTTTCCTTCCCAAGATGCTCATTAATGACATATTCCCATTCATTTTTACCAACAAATTTGAAAACATCATGTGCTAATTGATCAATTACATCAATAAAATGAACATGATTATTAACACAGGAATGTTTCATGGAATCATAGATATTAAGCTTAATGATCTTATCATCAAATTCCATGGTCAATGTACCATTATTAAAATCCATCTTAGTTTTGGATGTCCGTAAGAATGGTCTTCCTAACAAGATAGGAGTAGTATGATTACTATTGCCCATGTCAAGGACATAAAAATCAGCAGGAAAAAACAAATCATCAATTTTCACAAGAACATCTTCAACTACCCCCTTAGGATATGCATTAGATTTATCAGCCAGTTGAATTATTACACCAATTTTATTTAAAGGTCTAAGTTTCAAGGAAGTGTATACAGAATATGGCATGACATTAATAGATGCTCCTGAATCTAACATGGCCTTTTCAAACTTAGTGTCGCCTATCATGCAAGGGATAGTGAACATACCTGGATCCGTGCACTTTATTGGAAGTTTCTCTTGAATAATTGCAGATACATGTTCTCCAACTTTTACCCTTTCAATATCCTTCAATTTCTGTTTCCTTTTACTTGTGCACAATTGTTTCAAAAATTTAGCATAACGAGGCACTTGTTTAATAATATCTAAAAGTTGAATATTTACCTCGCATTTACTAAAAATTTCATAAAGCTCATCATGATCTCGTTCATATTTCTTAGATCTTACTAAAGCTTGAGGAAAAGGAGGTACATGTTTATAGTCCGAAGGAGGTGGAAACTTACACTCAGTTACCTCATTATAGTTGGGAGTAGTCATGTTTGCAACGACGTTTTCTTTCTCTTTTTGCTCAGACGATGTAGGGGATGTCTTTACTGGAACTTCAACCTTCGTGTCACTCCTCAACGTGATTGCACTTACATTTGCCCTTGGATTTATCACCGTTTGAGAGGATAGTTTTCCTGCATTCTGTGACTCCAATTGACTGACCGCATTAGCCATTTGACTTAGCTGATTCTCCAAACATTGAATGTTAGCCCTTCTCTCCTGTTGAAATTGTAAAGTGTTAGTGGCCAGAGATCTAACAATATCTTCTAAAGACATACCAGAGTTAGAAGTTTGGCCCTGTTGTTGTCTAGGAGGGTATGGCTGATTATATTGTTGGAAATTCTGCCAATTTTGATTCATAGGTTGATTCACTTGTCGATTCCCATAACTAATATTTGGATGATCCCACCATCCTTGGTTGTACATGTTTGAATAAGGATCATAATTTCTCTGTGGTTGTCCAGGAAAACCACTTGCGGTATTTACGTATTCAACGGATTTTTCTTGAAGTGTTGGGCACATATCAGTTGGATGGCCTACCAATGAACAAATTCCACATGCATTCACTGTTTGCACATTACCTGCAACCATTCGACAAATAAGAGTAGTTAGACTCGCAAGTTGTTGTTCAATGGATGAGACATTTACCTCATTAACATATTTCGATGGCATGTCGAGTCTAGTGCCGAATTGTTGAGAATTGGCGGCCATAGTTGCAATCAAGTTCCTCAAACTATCAAGGAAACTCCAAAAAAAAAAAAAAAAAAAAAAAAAAAAAAAATAGAATAAGAAAACAAATAAAATTCTATGCTAAAATTCCTAAAAATAATAAATTGCTAACAAAACCTAGAAAATTGGGATTTTTGTGTTTTTTTTTTTTGTGCAAAAATAAAATAAAATAACTAAAGAAGTACAAAAATAAATTAACACCACTCCCCGGCAACGGCGCCAAAATTTGGTGTGCTGTCGCAAGCACCCAAAAATAGTCCTTAAACCTCTAAAACTAATGTAGTAGTGGAAGTAAGGGTCGATCCCACGAAGAGTGTGTAATTCAATATTCTATGCTTCGTACAATGATTGGGGGGTTTTTGTATTCAAATAATTGTAAATAACTCAATTAATAACAATGCCAATTAAATTAACGAAAACAATCAAAAGACTAACCTTGGTCTAAGTCCACATCCACCATCGGAAATCCACAATTGATCATAGATACAGGGATAATTCAATTCATATTTCGAATATTCATCGTTGGAATTGATTCCTATTTCTCCTTAATTTTAGTTAATTAGAAACCAGCGTTCTAATTAACCCTAATTATTAAATAACCCCAGACCAGCGCTCAAGATTCAATTTAATAACAGCTTTACACAATAGAGAAATCGATGAACTAGATAACACAAACACCAGCGGTTGCATTCAATCTATTTAAACATTCTTCTTAAGATTCAATAACCTCTATCGCAGAAAATAATCAAATCCTAGTGCTTCACAAGTTAAAGGGATCAAACAATTACGGATTTGATGTTTAACTTAGCGGTAGATTGTTACAATCAATAAACTAGCGGGCCCTCTAGCAATTAAACGCAACAAATCATAGAAATAAATGCAGAAGAACATTCAATACTCAAAATATAAATCAAACAATAAGAAAAACTATTTAGATCTCACAATATGTGGTTCCGAGGCTTCAATTTCCTTCGACCAAGCGTAGAAGTTTAGTTACACATGATAGATCTAAGAAAAATAGAGAGAAAATAGGTTGGAGGCGTTCTGGTACGTTCTAGGGTTTTAAAAGATGTATTTATAGTTGTTTCCATAGGTAGTTGACTTAAATTAGGAAACCAGAATTTTCGTATCGGAAATGAACCATGCGGCCGCATGGTTTAGAGGCTTGCGGCCGCAAGAAACAAATGAACTCAGCCTTCAAACTCTCGGTAATGGTCTATGCGGCCGCATGGAATTAAAGGCTTGCGGCCGCATGGTTTTACGAAATTTCCTCCGAACAGCTTTCAGTATTTTGGTCGTATCTTCTTTTCCCGATATCCGATTGAGGCAATTCAAGATGCGTTGGAAAGATAACTCAAAGGGCTACAACTTTTATTCAGATATGATCTTCCAATTCGATCGTTTTACATGTGGAAAATGGGTCTCAATATGAGGCTGAAAATCGGTGTATAACTTTTCGATTGGAAATTGATGTGTGATCATACTTTGACGATATTTCATCCATTTGACGTCTTCTTTCAAGCAATTGACTCTCAAATCTTCATTGTTTGGTTTGACACAACTTTTGTGTATTTGCACGCTAGTCCTTGAACTTTCATTTTCTTTCACTTTGGTCCATTTTCACATATTTCTTCCAAATTACGCTATATCCATCAACTTGCCACCTAAACCAAAATATGAGAATATTAAGTACATTTAGGCATAAAATAGTCATATGAGCGCATTAAATAAAGATGCAAAATGTGTATTTTATATTCCTATCATGGATGCTTCGGAGGAGAGGATGGAACCTTAAAAGAAGGCCACCTCGTTCGAACTCCAAAGCATACATCACAAGCCTCACTTTGGTGAAGCTGAACGCCAAAGGGAGAAGCCTCTGCTTGGATGCTTGGATGAACCATCCACCAAGCTGGGAAGCGTGGGCGCTTCGGAGGAGAGGATGAAACCTTAAAAGAAGGCCACCTCGTTCGAACTCCAAAGCGTACATCACAAGCCTCCCTTTGGTGAAGCTGAACGCCAAAGGGAGAAGCCTCTGCTTGGATGAACCATCCACCAAGTTGGGAAGCGTGGGCGCTTCGGAGGAGATGATGGAACCTTAAAAGAAGGCCACCTCGTTCGAACTCCAAAGCGTACATCACAAGCCTCCCTTTGGTGAAGCTGAACGCCAAAGGGAGAAGCCTCTGCTTGGATGAACCATCCACCAAGCGAGAGGGTAAGAACAATTTCATCACTTGGGAACGCGGGATTAAGAATTGAATTAAGGTAGTTTCAGAATGATACCCTGGGAAAACAGTTGTCAAAAGTTTTATAAAGGAACTTCAGTTAAGTTACCTCAGATTTGTTAAGTTTGCTTTGTTGCTTACTTTGAATGGTTTGCTCAGTTATCCCATTCTAGTTAATTGTTTAAGTATGGCAAGGCCTTGATACTGTTGCATTAAGTTAAGTTCGAATAATCATCCCAAAAGTTATGTAGTAAGGCTCAGTGCAGTTCATTGTAGTAAAGATAAGTGGCAGCACAAAGATGAAGCAAAATCTGTGTTATATTGATATGTTGAAGAAGTTACAAAACATTGAATTAAATTACAAACAAAATGCATCAAGGAGCAGGGGGTGGGGGAGCTGGAACATCTGCTGGTTGAGGCGCCTCCACAGGTTGGGGCTCTTCTGCAGGCACATCTTCGGGATCAAGTTCCACCACTTCACCTTCTTCAGCAGGCGTTTGGGGAACCTCCTCCTCCAAGAACTCAGCCTTTAGTTCAGAAACATTGAGCTCCGGATGCACTTCTCCCAACCTCTCGAAGACCTCTTCGTAGGCCACTTTGCTCCAGTAGAGGCCGAAGCGGCGATATTCTTCAGTGTGGTGGAAGTTTGCTACGTAGTTTCTCACCGCGATATCACCCGCCTCGACCACGTCAGCTTCGTATTTTTTCACCTCAGCCTCCAGCCACCTCAGCTCCTTCTCCATAAACTGGCCGGCATCCCTAGCCCCAGTTAGTTCAAGGTTTGCCTTCTCCAGTGCTTCGGCAGTGACCTTCTGGTGGTTGTCAGAAATCTCCACCTTTTTAGTGAGGGCAGCCACCTCACACTGGCTCTCATGAACCTCCTTCTTTAGGGCCTCAATCTCTGCCAGGAGAGCATCGCGTTTCGAATCATCAACATCTCTCTGAATTCTCAGTTCGATGTTGGCCTCCTTCTTCTCCGCCAGCTCTGCCTTCACTTTTTCCAGTTCATCGCGCGAGGCTCTATTCCTTGATTGAATATCTGCCAAAACAGTTTGGCATTCCAGTGCAACTCCGAAGGCCCTGGCAGTTTGGCTCACCAAAGTAGTGGTGAGGTCCACCGCATCACAGGTGGCCACATAATTCTGCCACCTCTCCGTCCAGAACTTATTGAAGCCCTCAGTGGCCGCCCTCACCTCCGGAGGCAGCATTTCTATCACGGCAGGGGCTATTTTGTCCTCCCTGCCCCCCAGGAAATTCCCAGACTTTCCCGGGGTCCTCTCCACAACCTTCTTCTTGGTGGCCCCCTCTGCTTTCGCCACGTCATCCATGACGATCTTCCTGGACTGGGCCACCAAGGCAGCATCAATTGAAGATTGGAGGAGCTTCGGCTGCTTCGAAGCCCCCTTTTCAGAAAAGGACACAGTGGTCCCAAAACTTGACGACCCCCCACCTGGGCCCAGTTTTCTCTTCTTTTGTGGCTCATCAGCCACCCCCTTGCCTTTCGCCAATGCTGGCTTGCCACCTTTTGAGGCCTCCTTTTGTACCTCATCCTCGGCCTCTTTATCATTTTTGCTCTTGCTGAGGCGGTCCAACTTGGACTTTACCTGCTTCGTCCCAGGGGACCCAGGTTTCAGTGCCTTCGCCCCGGCAGTGGATGTGGCCTTCATTATGCTGGCCATATCAGGCAGGGCATAATTCTTCTTGGTGAATTTATCTGCGATTACGAAGAGAAGTCAGTTCAGATCATTAAAGGGGCAGTTAGTTAAAAGTGAAGGCGCCTCTTACCCTTGGGGGCCATCAGTCCGAAATCGATAAAGTATCTGCTCCTTTCGATTAAGTGAGAAAAGCTTCGGAGCCTCGGAGACAGTTGGTAGATATCCTCTACAACAGCCCACTCAGCCTCGGAAAGCTCGTACCTTGTGCTACAATCTGCAATAAACGGGCAGTTATCAGTATCAGAAGCAGGCATGGTGAAGCTATAAGAACTTAAGACGACACTCACAAGCCTCGTAGTACTGGGTCGGCGCGGTAACAGCTGGGACAGCATCTCCTTCCACCATCTGCCACCTACCCGTCACCCAGAACTACGACTCCTTCCACCCCTTTATGGATGAAGGGAGCCCAACCACAAAGGGGGCGTGGGAACCCCAGGGAGTGATGTAATACTACCCCTTTGAGTCATCTTTTCCCACGACCCTAGCATGGAAGAGGGACTCGAAGACGTGAAGTGGGAGGTCCTCGCCCAGAGACACTTCCTTCCACAGGAAGTAGGTCCCCACGACTTGGCTCCACCCGTTAGGAAGGATTTGGGTGGGGGATAGCATGAATGTCCTCAGCACTGCCCTAAAGAAGGGGTGCAAAGGCAGACGCACACCTGCCTTAAACAGGTGTTCACTGAAGGCCACACAGTTGGGCCTCGGAAAACAAGCTCTTTCATGAGCATCAGGGACTAGGAGTTTGACGTAATGGGGGATGTTATAGGTCTGCCTAAGTTCGTCTAGTTTGGCAGAAGTGATATTTGATTGAATCCTGGCTGCCCCCCATCTCGCCTCATAATCTATGGGCTCTTCGGTCATACTATACCACTCACCAGAGGCCCCAGACACTGACTCCTCCCCACTTCTAACTACTGTCATGGCTAGAGACGCCTCGAAAGACATTGTTGTTTAAGGAAGATGAATAGTGCAAGAAAATGGTGTTTAAGGGAAATAGGAAGACAACTACGTAAGGAGAGAGTACCTAAAGCGAAGGAAAGACTCAGAGAGGTTGCAGGAAGTTCGCGGGGAAATGTTTAGCAACAAGACAGTTTCAGAGATTTAAGTGTGCTTTGCGAAAGTAAAGTTTGAAAATGGCAAAAATCTGGCTTTTATACTAGTAAAGGACACAGCCCCAGCCGTTGGATCAGATCTCAGTTAATCTGAGACGTTCAAAGGTGCACAAATCCTGACCCTCGAAATCAAACGTTTTCTCTACATCAACGCTTCAGATCTGTGCGTGCATGAACCCACACTGGCTCGCGCGTGGACTTGTCCTCGAAACTACACATCCTAATAATTAGCCATCATTGTGCATTAAATAAAAACAGCTGTACGGCTATTGAAATCCGTCTTGATACAGTTCATTGGCCTTGGAAACATAAGAAACCGTCACATCACAGGCATCAATTTTTATGAACGTTGCCTCGCCTCATCAAAGGGAAATCAGCTTCGGCCAGTTCGAATATGAACTCGCCTCATCAAAAGGAAATCAGCTTCGGCCAGTTCGAAAATTAACTCGCCTCATCAAAAGGAAATCAGCTTCGGCCGGTTCAAATATGAACTCGCCTCATCAAAGGGAAATCAGCTTCGGCCAGTTCGAATATGAACTCGCCTCATCAAAAGGAAATCAGCTTCGGCCAGTTCGAATATGAACTCGCCTCATCAAAAGGAAATCAGCTTCGGCCGGTTCGAATATGAACTCGCCTCATCAAAGGGAAATCAGCTTCGGCCAGTTCGAATATGAACTCGCCTCATCAAAAGGAAATCAGCTTCGGCCAGTTCGAATATGAACTCGCCTCATCAAAGGGAAATCAGCTTCGGCCAGTTCGAACACGAACTCGCCTCATCTTGATGTAGCTCCAAAGGAACTTCAGTTTTACAGGCGACTTTCTTAAAAATGGCGTAAAGCACAGAAAATTCAGACTTTGAAAGTCCACGCCTGGCATAAATGACCACACATGGACTTGGGGGACTATTGTTACGGGTTAAAGGACAGAATGGACACGTGGCGTCACATCACGACGGTGGGACCAGCTTAATTCGATCAGGTTATAATTCTCTAGCTTCAGTTGTGGGTTCCGAGGCCCTTGCTACTATTCCGAGGCCCTCGCTATTACTCCGAGGCCCCTCCTTCTAACGTCCGAGGCCCATCAAAGGCCCACTTGCTAGGATTCGGCCATGATGAAAATCTCTAACAAATGATTGATGTGACTTTTTGTAAAGTTTACTTATATCTTGTCTCGTCAATGTCAGAGCATTTAATGTTAGTACAGCTAGGAGAGTCAACTTGATTGCTAAGATTTGATGCCTTGGCCGAGGAGATGAGGCCACGTGTAAATTGATCCAAAGGTCACAATTTGAGTTGTAACATTATAAATACCCCAACCATGTAACAAGGAAAGGACTAATGCAAAAATTAGAGAACAAACTGAATATTTTGGAGCCATATTTCTCTCATTTCAACACCCCTTTTTCAACATTTTTCTACAATAAATCTTGTCATTTATCGATTGGTTTCTTATACAATCGTATTTCTTTTATGCCGGTGGCCTGAATGGAGACGTCTCGTGCCTTTTAGCCACTCCCACGCTCATTTTCTGGAGTCCTCATGACCGTCGATGGGCATTAGCGTGTTGGATTAAGCTTACGTGTGCACGAGTGGGCCCGACATCTGTTGGCAACATTTTTTGGGGTCAACAACAATGATTCTCATCGCAGTTTACTGGTAATGCAAGTTAAATAGAATATTCCTTAAATATTGCAAAAGTTGGCAGAATAAATATTTCTTTTTTTATTTATGGGGGACTAAACCAAACATAAATTAAGCTCCCAAATAGAATTAGTATTTGATAATACACAGAACTCGAGTCATAGATGATAAGAAGCATGATAGAGTAAATATTGTTAAAGAAGCAGACAGTATGTAGAAATTAAAGTAGTTGAAGACTATTATATTCATGATGAGATGATCAACATACAAGATTGAAAATTATACCAAAAATAGTCTACATTAACATTATCTAACCCTATATTTTTTTAGTCTATTTTGTTATTTGTCCACTACGAAGAGAAAATGGAAAAATTTCATATGCACCTATCTCGAATAAAAAAAATAGGAAATACTTATACAAAAAAAAAAAAAAAAAAATTGAAATACCCTGAAATAACAACATAAATTGTAGATTAGATGGTTTTAAAGAGTCCGAATTTGTGATTTTATCACACAAAATACTATTTTTCGAATTTTGAAGTTGAAACCCAAAATGCATTGATAATCAGAGGTCAAGTAATTACAAGATGCAGTAGTATAGGTAACAAAATAAAGTAACAAGTGAAAGTTATGTAGTTCGACCCTAACAATACCTAGAGGGGGTGAATAAGTATATTATGCGAAATTAAAAATATTATAACAAATTAGCAACAAGTCACCAATTGTTATCTCTAGATGGTTAAACAATCTATTCGATTAATCCTACGTTTAAATACCGTAAATTGCATAAACAACAAATAAAACAGTAAATCAACACACGATATGATCGCGAAGAAACCCAACTGAGAAAAAATTTCTAGCGCTTTATCAGTTAACAATCCACTATAAATGATTTGTAACTTACAATCTACTGGCCTAGACGACGACACATATTATCCGATCTCCTGACTGCAATTCCAATAGCTTTCCTAGATTCTGTGCTCCTGCACCACTCCTAGTTGCAGTTTCCAAAACTCTCCTGGATTGTGCTCTCCTGCAGCAAGTCCCAACTTTGTGAAATCGTTTATCTCATGTGGATCCACCAAAAACCCCGCGTTCTTCAACGACTGGAACTCTAGTCAACTTTCCTTGATCTTCAGCAACTTTAACAGATGCGGTGGAAGGAAATGTTTGATATTTGGATTATGAAATTGATATTTTTCTCACCAAAACAAACTCACAAGATGAAGGTTGAAAGTAGGAATATGATTGTATTCTCTCAGATGAAGTTCTCTCAATGATCAACCTTAAAACTCACATTCAGATGAGTTTTGGTATTTATAGGTAGGTTAGAAAGGTAATGGGTCAAGGAAAAAGTCTTTAAATCGCGAAATAAAAATTTACCGAACATCACTGTCGCTCGAGCGGAGGCAAGCGACAGTCAAGCGTTGGATGCTCTGTTTTTTATGCTCGAGTCAATTCATGGCGACAATTTAGCGCAAATTTGCGCCGTATTTTCCTTCTTTTCTCATACTCGAACTGTAGACCTAATAAACCTATTTCCATATAATTGCATATTACTCCTTGACTTTTTACATCATTTACAATTAAATCATTTTTGTTTACAGAATCGCCAATACATAATTAAAACCTAACAACAAGCATGATATGACTATTAGTTAATGACTTGAAAATACTAATCTATAGGGATTGTTAAATAGAAATGAAATAAATTAGATTGAATTGGCATAAATAGTTACACATTGATGAACATTATTTTGAGGTAAAAAATTATCCTAAATGGGACAACCTATTTCATATGCTATGGCTAATAGGAATGTAGTGCTCAATATGGGGCTATGTCGGCATATTTTCTAGTGGGAGCCCTTCCTTCGTTTTGGAACATCAAAGTTAATTCATGAATAAGAGAGTTGTTGATGAAATAGAATGTTAAAAAATCGAGTCCAAAACGAAATAGGAGAGAAAAAATCGAAAAAATGGAAACTGTACAGTAGCGCCTAGGTGTTGAGGCTAATGCAGGGTGCTAGCTCCAGGGCTGGAGCCTAAGCACTACGTCTCGGGCAAATATCTTACAAAAGTGTTCCAAAGTCTTTTTC
Organism: Fraxinus americana; assembly: GCA_035079005.1. Taxonomy (NCBI): domain Eukaryota; kingdom Viridiplantae; phylum Streptophyta; class Magnoliopsida; order Lamiales; family Oleaceae; genus Fraxinus; species Fraxinus americana. The sequence goes on from CM068714.1 coordinate 10,505,755, forward strand.
TCGATTCTGAATCCTGTTTAAAGTCCAATGCCAATTTCAAACTCCAACAGGCATCCAAAATAGAATTTTAACTTGATATAGAACTTCAATAGCATTCTAATTATGAATTCTTTATGACGTGCAATTTAATTAGAATTCTTCAATATTTCAAACACTTCAACAAAGGAATTCCGGTCACACCCAAATTTCAACAATAAACACACACATAGAATGATAATATTCAAATGACTAGCAAAAAGTTAGCCGAATTTTAAAGTTAGACAGCGTGAATTCTTTCGAAGACGCCCATATATGCTCAAGGAATCCAATTGCTCGCCAAACAAATATTCAGAGATGAATTACATTTTCGATATGATAAAGTTTCTAAATTATATCAAAAATTTGTAAAATATATATATCAAAATCAAAGCAATATTATATATATAGAAATTCAACTGTATAACTATAAACCGTTGTAAATCATATTTGAATTTTGACCATTTTTATAATTTGAAATTTTGAAACACAAAGCAGACGTTCGTCTTCCATTATTTTCTCATTTTATATTCTGTCAAAGTTTAATCTCAACTACATATTCAAAATTACTACTCTAACATTATTCACACATTTCATGATCCCATCATTATTCCTACTTGTAACAAATAACTAAAGGGTTAAATCCATTAATTTCATATAACGTTTCACCATGACCATCCACTTTATATATATATATATATATATATATATATATATATATATATATATATATATATGTACATACATACATATAAACTTATTTTTTTTTAAAAAAAAATGTCACTTAAAAAAATAAATTTAAAAAAAGCTTATTTAAAAAAAGGGGGTTTTAAAATAAAATAAAAACATATTTTAAAAAAAAGTTAATTAGAAAAATAAAATAAAATAAAAATTTATTTAAAAAAAAAGTTCATTAAAAAAAATAAAATAAAAACTTATTTTAAAAGAAACGTTTTAAAAAAACTTTTTTTTTTTTGGAATTTATTTTTTATATATAATACAAAGTTACCGTTTTAATCATTTTTAAAATTAGTGAAAATGGTGAAAATAAGTTGGATAACGATGATGAAATATTATATGAAATTAGGTAACTGCGGTGAAATAAAATCAAATTAGGTGGTCATGATGACACTAAATATAAAATTGGGTGGTCATGATGAAACAAAATCAAATTGAATAATCATGACGACACTAACTATAAAATTGAGTGACCATTGATGGATTTAACCCAATAACTAAAACGTTTGCCCGAACACACCCTAACATGCCCATTAAATTAGTTTTGGTGCAAAGCAATCTAAAGACTTTATACAAGTTATATGCAAACACTAACACGGTCAACACAACAATTAGGTAAGGGTTATGTTACATGTACATAATTTTTTACATAATCTTTTACACCCCACTCACATTAGGAGGTGGGGACCACGAGCCGCCATTTTTAAAAACACATGGGGCCCGCGCCCCATGTGATGGGGGGGGGGGACACCATTCGGTCATCCCCCCTCGGTACAAGTGGATAAACCCATTAGGTAATACTAATTTATTTATCCTTGTACCAACTCCGTTTGAGTCTGTATAGAGAATTCAATTATGTCAGCCATATATCTCATTCAACACATTTAATCTATGGAAACAACATACTTATAAAATTTCTCTTCAACACGTCCCCATCATATACTAATCGAATTCACTTTTTGACGATATTTTTTTATCGATTTTTTTTGAATGAACATCCATGATATTTGAGCTACTCAAGTCTCTTATGTGGAATATTTGATACCATATAAATGATCTCTTTTTAAAAGTTTAAATTGTTAAAGAGATGATTAGAATTTTCATTAATTATATCTCGTCGTCCATGGATTATTTGCTTCAACTATTATAGATTATGGAAATTTATAAAATACAATAGCTATACAAAATACATGACAAATTCTTTTGCCATGAAACATTTATCATTAATGACCTTTTTTCGATGAAATAGCAACAAAAAAAAGACATTCGACGACAAAAGTGTAGAGTCTAATTTCAATGGAAGCAAAATACCACAGTATAGTGAGCAATAACAAAATACCAACATCAAAGGATTCTATGATCACATAGGGATAAAAAATAATTCATTGTACCCTTTTGTACAAAGAAACAGCCACAAAGACACGAACACCCTAAAGAAATCGACTATGCAACTACTCAATGAACCCAGACCAAACAAATTGATCCAACACTCTAAATCCCTCAAGCACAGAATCACTTAGACTCTAAACAAAAAGATTGATGATTAAAACCAGCAGTTTTAATTTATTCACACAGAATCGAACGAGAGAATTAAGAGAAGAAAACACAAAGGAAAGACCCAGAAGCTTCTCGCACACGAAGGAAAGAACATAATGATAAAATTAGGGCTCAAGTGACCATTCAGCTGGTATATATACACTTCACAATCACCATAGATGAGTTCGTAGATCAAAGGCTCAAAGCAACACATGTGTCATTCTGTTGGGATGGGTTTTGGTCCGGTTTCTAAGTGTTATTGCTGATAACATCCAACAATGGGCCAAGCCCAGTTTTCATCATAGTCCACGGTTGAAGAGCAAATGTAAAAAATGGCATCACAATCCAACATATCTCATCCTTAAAGACACATTAGTTTTTTTTATCAACACCAACACCAAGAAGAACCACACCTACAGAAACAAAAATTCTTAGAATTTGTAAACATGATTTAAATTTGGTAAGAGGAAGCACATTTGTTCCCATATCAGCAGGATTAAATTGTGTAGGATTTTTTTAAGCAAAATGGACTCTTTTTGAACAATATCTCTAATGAAATGCATCCTAACATCTATATGTTTAGTCCTATCATGAAAAACTGGATTTTTACCCAAATGAATGGCAATTGGCTATCACAGAAAACAACAACAGGATTATGCAATTCATTTAATTCACTCAACAAGCCTTTAAGCCACAATGACTCTTTAATAGTTTCGATAGCAGCTACATACTTAGCTTCTGTAGTAGATAAGGCAACAATAGATTGTAATTGAGATTTCCAACTTATGGAAGTATTATACAATGTAAACACATATGCTGTTGTTGATTTCCTATTATCCTTATTACTAGTATAATCAGGATCCACATATCCTCTTAACACAATTCCCTCTTTACCAAATTTAAAATGTAAACCTAAATCTACAGAACATTTTAAGTATCTTAAAAGTCATTTTAAAGCAATCCAATGTTCAGGACCCAGGTTTGATATAAACCTACTCAAAATGCTAATAGCAAGTGCAGCATCAGGTCTAGTACATAGCATAGTATATATAGTAGATCCAACAACATTAGCGTAAGGCACTTTTTGCCTGAATTTGATATCAAATTCATCATCTAGACATCACTTTTTCACATAATCGAATTATATTAAATGAAGAGATTGTTGTGATCTATTTTTTTTAATATTCATTCCTAGGATTCTATTAGCATATTCTAAGTCTTTCATTTCAAATTCAGCACTTAAAGCATTTTTAATGTCATTTATATCACTTATTTTATGTTCAATCAATATCATATCATCAGCATACAAAAGAAGATAAACAATGACAACATCACTATCATTTCTTTTAAAATAAAGACAATGATCAAAGAAACTTCTTATAAAACCAATAGATGACACAAAGTTGTCAAATCTTTTATACCATTGCCTAGGTGATTGTTTCAAACCATACAAAGACCTATTTAAAAGACAAACATGATTAGGTCTTTTAGAATCAATGAAACCTTGTGGTCGAACCATATAAATCGTTTCATCTAAATCACCATGCAAGAAGGTAGTTTTTAAGTCTATTTGTTCAAATTCTAAATCATATTGAGCAACCGAAGCAAGCATGACTCTTATAGTTGTATATTTAACAACATGAGAGAAAATTTCATTGTAATCAATACCAGGTTTTTGTGTAAACCCATTTACAACAAGTCTAGCTTTAAACCTAAGAAGCTGTTTAGAAGAACTTCCATCATTAATGCTATAAGCCCACTTACGGTCTACTAAAGACTTATTTTCAGGTTTAGGAACTAATTTCTAAGTATTATTCTTAACAAAGGACTTCATTTCTTCTTCCATAGCACCTAGCCACTCATTTGATTGTTGACAACTTAAAGCATCTTCATAAGATTTAGGCTCATTAAAAGCTAAATCGTGATATGACAAATCAGCAAATGATTGATAATTACTCATCCTAACAGGTTCTCTTATCTCCCTCCTAGTTCTATCCCGGGCAAGTTGATAATCACTCAAGGGATCAACTAATTCATTTACTAAATTATGTTCACTACCTTCAATAGGTTCATGTGAACCAGTAACACCATCACTCTCCTTACCAACTTCATTCTCAAATTGTTCCTCCTCAACAAGTTCAGGAAAGTAACTTAATTTCACCTGCATACTAGTCTCCTCATCCTTTTCACTCGTAGGAACATCACTAGAGACTTTCTTACTCAAACAAAGCATATCAACTTCATTAAAAGTCACATTCCTACTGGATAACATTTTAAAACTTTTTTCATCTCTAGTCCAAAGTCTGTATCCTTTAACACTTTCAGGATACCCCATGAAAACAAATTTCTTCTAAGCTACAATTTGCCTAGACTTTGGTGAGAATATGCAACACACCCAAAAGTTCTCAAAATAGTATAATCAAACAGTTTCCCTGACCATACCTCTTCAGGTTTCATACCATCCAAAACACTGGAAGGAGTCATATTCACTATATATACTGTTGTCATAACAACCTCACCCCAAAGGACTTTAGGAACTCCAGAACTAATCATCATGCATCTAACCTTATCCAAAATAGTCTTATTCAATCTTTCAGCAATTCCATTTTGTTGAGGAGCATAAGGAACAGTTTTATGCTTGAGACTCCCAACATCTTTACAAAGTTGATCAAATTCAGAATTACAAAATTTCAAACCATTGCCCGTTCTTGAAACTTTGATCTTTTTATCCATTTGATTTTCAATTAAAATTTTCCTATTTTTAAATTTTTCAAAAGTATCTGATTTTTGTTTCAAAAGATAAATCTAAACTTTTCTTGAAAAGTCATCAATTAGATATAAAAAAAGTATTTGTTACCACCTTGAGTGGTAGTAGATAATGTGCCCTACATGTCAGAATGATTATACTCAAGGATAGATGCAGTCTTATGCTGTCCAGTATTAAAATGAAGCTTATGTTGTTTTCCTAAAGTACAATACTCACGAAAAGGAACTTTAGAAATCAAATCTTTACAAAATGCCCCTTTCCTATTCAAAATATGCAAGCCCTTTTCACTCACATGTGCAAGTTTATTATGTCATTTCAGGGTAGCATCAATCTCAGTACTAGATAACTTAACAGTGTGACTCTGAACTATGCTGTTTCTAGTGACATATATATCATTCCTCTTGATACATTTGAAAATAACTAAGGAACCCTAAATTACTTTCAAAGAACTATCTCCAATCCGGCCTAGCATACCCAAGTCATCTAGATTACCCATAGAAATCAAGTTCCTATTCAAATCAGGAACATACCTACTCTTTCTAAAGTAAAGATATATCCATTTTCAAATTTCAAAGTCACACTATCAATTCCTTTAATATGACAAGCTACATTGTTACCCATAACCACCTCTCCACCATCAAGATTCTTAAAGTAACCTGAATCCAGAATCCATTCACTATTCTGATCACTGTTATCTACATAATTTACAGTATTCAAATCAGAAATGGGTTCTGTCACCACATACACATCAACGGTTCTCTCATATAGGGGTTCAACTACGTTTCATTCATTCACTCTCATCTCTCTCTATTCATTCTTCTTCTTATAACAGTCATTTATAAAGTGTCATATCTTTCCACACCCATAACACTTTATATTTCCACTCCTAGACTTTGATCTAAACTTCCTTTCCCTTGCTTCTTAGAATTATTATTCCCCTGATGACTTTGACCATTCACTTGCCTAGACATAGGTCTCTCTCTCACAAATAAACTCTCAAATTCCTTCACAGTCCTATCAACCTTAAGCTCTAATTCTTTACTTCTTACAGAATCAATCACTATTTCAGGAGTTAAATATCTCTACCATACTTATAGCAGCCTTCACATCCTTATATACATCAGGTATAACATTTCAAAAGATAACAGTTTTATATTCTTCAGAAAATTTATCCCCAACATTAGTAATATCTTGAACTAATTTATTAGAAGTATCAAGATTATCATCTAAATCTTTAGACATATCAATCTTAAAGCTAAAGATCCCTTTTAGGAGGAAGGGTTTATTAGACAGACTCTTAAACATATAATGTTCTTCATATTTGTCCCACAAAGCCTTAGCATTATCAAGTTTACCAATTTTTCTCAATACTTGATCTAACAAATGAAGAATCATAGAGGTATAAACAAGTTCATCAGATTCAAGTTTTTGATCATTAGTCGTAGTAGCAGGAAATTCACTAGTTATAGCTTTAGAGACTTTCTGTTGAACTAAGACCCCTTTCTTTTTTTGTTGCCAAATGGGGAGACCCATTTTCCATTAAAAATTCCAAGTTTAAACGTTGTAATTGTCATTTGAAATTTTTAATCAACACAAAAAAGGTATTTGAGGTCAAAGTTTAAATAAAAAGCAGAAAACAGATAATTCAAAACCAATAGAATATCACACAAACCACAGTGTGACATAAAAACAGAAAAGAAATATCTCTCAAATCAACAGGCCAATAAGACAGTGAAAAATGATGTGAAGAATGAATGTAACCAGAATAATAACTCAAGTGAGAGACTCAAAATCAACAAAGACATTAAACCAATTTATAATCACAGTAATTCACTAATTTCAGCTACAGCCTACTGTATATTAAACATATTAATATGAAAATTCCTCCAATCTCTGATGTTAGAATTTACCAGGATTCCTGAGGTTCATGACCTCAGGTCAAGGCTCAATTCTTAATCACCAGAGAATAAGAGGACTTAGCAGGGGAAACATGGGGAAATTAATCAATATTCAAGATCAAATAACAAGATAATTAAAGGGGGTTACAAAAACTGTCACCAAGCTGGTTCGAAGAACTAGTATCAAGTAAATGAAGTTCCAGAGATTTAGCAGGACCACCAGCTCGAAGCTCAATTTCCAAGCCCGTTCACCAAGAACTGGTTTCCTTCAAGAGAACACAAACATAAAAACAAGATAGCAAAATTGAAAAAATTAGGGTTTAACCAATACAAGATCGATAAAGGATGTCGCCTGAAAATTAATTTTTCAGCGTCAATAACTCGATCAAATAACTCGATCAAAGACCCATTATGAACTCACAAACGCTCTAATACCAGTTGTAGAACCTGGTTTCTACGGAAGCAGAATACCATAGTATATTGAACAATAACAAAATACCAACATCAAAGGATTCTATTATCACGTAGAGCTTAGAAATAATTCATTGTACCCTTTCCTACAAAGAAACAGCCATAAAGACACCAACACCTTAAAGAAATCGACTTCGCAGCTACTCAATGAACCTTGATAAACAAATTGATCCAACACTCTAAATCCCTTTAGCACAAAATCACTCAGACTCTAAACACAAAGATTGGTGATTAAAACTAATAGTTTTAATCGATTCACATAGAATCGAACAAGAGAATTAAGAGAAGAAATCACGAAGGAAAGACCCCAGAAGCTTCTCGCACACGAAGGAGAGAACATAATGAAAAATTAAGGCTCAAGTGACCATTGAGTTGGTATATATACACTTCACAATCACCGTAGATCAGATTGTAGATCAAGGGCTCAGAGCAACACACATGTCGTTCTGTTGGGATGGGTTTTGGGCTGGTTTCTAAGTGTTATCGGACAATGGCAGATAACATCCAGCAGTGGGTCAGGTCCAGTTTTTATCATAGCTCATGGTTGAAGAGCAAATGTCAAATATGACATCACAATCCAACAAAAAGTTTTCGTTGTTAAAAGTGAAATTTTCTTCGGTAGGGTGCAATTATACTTTACGTGCCATATTTTACAAATTTATATTTTAAACTTGCTACAATTTGCATGGTGGTTACAAAGAGGCAGGTAATCTTTGCGGAAAAAAATTACAAAAATGTCATTATAAATAGAAATAATGTATTAGAACATATATATTACGTACCTTTTGTATACTATTTTTTAATTATTGGTCTTTCATTAAATGCTTGTTTTTTTTCAAAGGATGATTTTTCTTGTGAGGTTTATAAAATTTAATATCTTCTATTCTTAAACTCTAATATCAAATCATCAAAAACTAATTTTAGTAAGTTAATAAAATATTGAAAAATTTAGAAATGTTTCATGGACTCTTCCAGCAGTGTAAAAAACAAATAAAAAATTTGAATTGTTGTCTTCTAATTAAAAAAAATTATTCAATGTGTTAGGTTTTAGATGTTTTGTAATTAGTAATTCTACAAACAAAAAGATTGAATTGTACTATGTTTAAAAAGTCAAGGACTAGTGAGCAAATAGTTAAAAATATGGTTATTAGGTCGAGGGTTCGAGAATGGCAAAAAGAGGAAAACAGCGCGGATTTTTGCTAGATTGTCACCAAGGTTTGGCTTGAGCTATAAAAACAGAAACATTATCGCTGGACTGTCGCCCCTTCTTCACTCGAGCTACACACTGTCGCTCGATCTTTGCTATAGCAAAGTGGTTATTCAGGAAATTTTTATTTCACGATTTAAAAGTTTTTTTACCCCATCCATTAGTTTTTCTAACCTACCTATATATACCAAAACATATCTGTACAAAAATTAGAGAGGTTGAACATTGAGAGAGTTTCATCTGTGAGAGATTCATTCGATTCTATCTTTCAACCTTCATCTACTTTGATTGTTTGGGTGAGAAAACGTTGTTTCGATAATCCAAATACTCTGTATTTTCTCTACATCTGGTCAGAGTTCTGAAGATCGAGGGAGTTTGACTGGAGTTTTAGTCTATGAAGAACGCGGTATTCTTCTTTGATCCACGGGAAATAGACGATTCCACAAGGTTAGGAGTACTACAGGATAGCAGATTCCACGAAGAGTTTTGGAAACATAAGCTAATGATTGGTACAGTGGAGCTCGAGGATCCAGGAAGAGATGTAAGAAATACAGTCGAGAAATCAGATAGTACAAATCGTCTAATCTAATAGACTATAAGTTATTTGAATTGTTTATAGTAGATTGACTTGCAAAGTGTCAGGAGTTTTTTCCAATTGGGTTTCTCCGTGATCATTTTGGTGTTGATTTACTACTTCCGTTATTGTTTATTGATTGATCATATAAACTACAGTATTCAAACTTAGGACTAAAATGACTTACATATTTAATCATCTAGAAAAGAATTAAAAAGTGACTTCTTGTTGTTCAATTTATAAAATATTTTTAATTCCGCATAATATACATATTCACTCCCTCTAGATATTGTTAAGGTCGAACTACGTAACTTTCACAATGAATAAAAATTGACATCAATTGATATTTTGTAGATAAAAATCATTTTTTATTCATTAAGTTTCGGGCAATTTTGCTGCTTAAAAAATTATAGGAAATGAATACGTAATTTTATTGGCATCTAGAGAAAGCTTCACAGAAGAGAAAAATGTGTAAATATACTAAAGAAAAATATATAATATTTGTAAAAAATGAAAATGGAAAAAAAGTTTGTAAAATATTAATTATTTAAATGAGAATGAAATAGTAATTGAACTTTTGGACAACGTCACCTGGTCCGGCCGCCCCAGCCACGGCCGACAGCTAACTGTGAAGTTAGGTTAATGTAAATGCATGTGAAACTATGGTTGTTAGATGCAGAAGCTTTCAATTGTATAATCATGAAAAGGAGAGGCGGCTTATTAGAAATTAATTCAATTAATCCCATTTGATCGAAAATAAGTTAATTATTCCATTTCAACCACTCCATTTTTGTCACGAGTTTCATTATTAAAATGATACATGCACTTATATATACAACATACCAATCTCGAAGTTCTATGCAAATTCAATTATCATAGACCCATTAGAACTTACAAATTTAAGAGGGAGTGATGGGAAAGTTTCTTATTTTAACGTTTATGTTTTGTGCATTGGTTATAGGCATGGCTATGCCTAAGGCCTACGCGAATGCACAAGAACATGCCAGGTTCCAAAACCTCTACCTAGGAAAGGAAACAACTACCAGCATTCAACTTTTTGTACAAGACAAACTAGGCGGCCAGAACCCAACTGTCTGGGAAGTGGCACGATGCAACTTTACATCTAATTCAGCGACATCGTTTGGTCAAATCAGAGTCTTAGATGATCTAGTAACAGCCGGACCTGATCGTAACTCAGAGATAGTGGGCCGGGCTCAAGGGCTAATCACATCTTCTGACTTTCACGAATCAGCCCTGACAATGAACCTCAACTTTGTATTTACATCAGGGAACTACAATGGAAGTACACTATGCATGCTGGGGAGGAATCCATTAGGTAACCAATATAGAGAGTTGGCTATTGTTGGAGGTACCGGGGTTTTCCGAATGGCCCGTGGATATGCCATTACAAACACTTACTCGTATGATGTCGAAACTAGTTATGGTGTTCTAGAGTACAATATTTATGTTGCTTATGTTGATGCATCACAAGCGGATGAGTGAACATGTAATCCTTGAGTTTTAATGTTCTTGTTTTCAAGTATTTTATTATCAAATAAAATTTTTTTTTTGCTAAGTCGAAAGATTTTACCGTTATATTCGCAATATTCTTGAATTGTCAAGGCAGAAGCTAACTTTGTTGAAGGTATTCAAACGAGAAAATAACGTTCTCTTAAAGAAATCTTTGATCGTTAATAATGGAGATTCTTGTGGTGATATATTAACTTGTTTGATTTTTTAGGAGAAGTGTTAAAAGACTTGAAAGCAAATAGTGGAATTAATTAATTTTACCTTTTTCTTCGTAGTGGACAATTAACATAAACTAGTGCCACTTTTATGATCAGTAAATTTTATGATTAAGTGTTCGGACAAAACTCGCAAGCAAGCATACAAGATCGTTAACAAGTAATAACGTAGTAAATTAAGTTATCGTTCCATGAGGAATAAATGTAATTATAGTAAACTAATTTCTACCAAATTCGGTGATTGTACACAAAGTGTTGATATTTTTGTTTTAATCCTAACTAAACTATGAAAGTTATAAGAGATTGGTTTTAATAAAATACGAGATGAATGTATTGGATTTAAGAATTTACCATGTCTAATTTCAATTCTCGACTTATGTAAGTTAACATTATTAATGTGTTCATGACAATCAATAATCTGTTAATATATATCTAATATTTTCTTTCAAAATATATTAAATCTATGCTTAACACAACCCAACCCGACCCGACCCGACTCGATCACATTCCTAGTCCAAATTCAGATGCAAAGCACGCATTCAATCATAGGATTATCACATATGATTGCACACACCATAAACATTATTCCTAATACCTATTGTCCTTGTGTTAAATATGTAGTGTTCTACAATTAAAATCCATTGAAGGAGTGGAGGGTCAAAGTTTTGGTTGCAATACAAATCAATAAGAAGAGTTGAGCAAGCTACAAGAGTATAATGTGCAAAAACCCTTGTGTTTGACTGTAAAGGGCTCATGTCATTGGGAATACATATGTTATCGAATTCCCAATACCAAACCATCGTTCCAAGCTATGCAATTATCATCGCATCTCATATTGCAATCGTTTCAAGATTCTTCACCGTGGGGTCAAAAGTTAAATTATAAACTTTTTTATTGAACACTCGTTTCACCGATATTTTGCTTCTCACTCAAAAGTGAAGATTTTCACTTAAACTATTTACCACTTCTAAAAGCAGTTGGATCGACAAAAACGACAGTGATTCAAACCGTGGGGTCTCCAGGCGTTTGAAGTTTAGGAGTAGAAAATTGAATTATTTGATAAAAATGGTGATTCAGACCAAAGAAAAAAAAAGTATATTCTCCTGCGATTATCGGTCCACGTAATAATATTGTTGTCTAAGGATATGGTAAAGAAAGGCAGGCAAAAAATATTGTAAACTTTAACATGGAATCTCGTGCTATACCAGGCTTTACAACGATTCTTATCGCAGTTTACTGGTAATGCAAGTTAAATATAATATTCCTCAAAAATTGGCAGGATAAATAATTCTTTTTTATTTATGGGGGACTAAACCTAACATAAATTAAGCTCCCAAAATGAATCAGTATTTGGTTATACACAGATCTCGAGTCATAGATGATAAGAACCATGATAGAGTAAATATTGAAATTATATGATAAATATGTTTTTAGTTCTTTTATAGTGAATATTGAATATGTTACGGGCCTGTGTCGACCCGCCACCTCGCCCACCACGTGTCCGCACCCGTGGCCCAGGCCACGTGTCGAACGAGGTGATTGAACCAGGGACGAGCTGGTTGTACACGCCGAGGTGAATGCATGAGGGGCGAACTGAACACGCATCAGCGAATGAACCGGACTCATCCACAAGCACGCAGTGGATGCAAAGGCCCGCACTCCGCTTCTATCACGCTGCAACGCTTCACTCGCCACACCTCGCCTCTACAAAGATCCTTTGTACAAAGATCTTCCCAAAGTCAAATATCTGACTGATGAGACGTGTGGCGGGCCATCAGACGGTCAAATCAGCAGCATGTCAGAAACACTTAATGCCAGTCGACCTATGGAGGGATAGAGTGACACCTAGGATGGGACAAGCCTTGAAAATCCGGCAACACGTGTCTCCTCATCCAACGGCCCGTCTCGTTCCATCCTTAGTATAAATGTCCCCTCCTTGGGCCAAATTTGGGATTGGAATCCCATTTGCTCTCCTACAAACTGCGAAACCAAGTACCATCCTTCCCCTTATATACTTACCAATTTTATCGACACCATATCGACCACCTTCCCGGTGAGTGTCCTACCGTCGGCGAATCCTTTACCGGTTGAATATAGAACTGACTTGACAGTCGGAGTGCTTGCGATCGCTCCCACCCCCTCCGGGAGAGGCCACGAGTGGCTAACGACGTGCTACGTGTGCAGGAGGAGCTGACTTGAAGACCTATCCTGTTGGCCACGTGTCCGAGCCATTTTTCGAGGTCAACAGATTGACGCCGTCTGTGAGAAACTAACTTAACCACGAGTTCTCCCACCAAAAGTTACTTAAATATTCGGTTGATATTTCCCCTTGAAAAAGGGTCGATTCTTGAAAAAAGAGTCATTTTCAGCCACCTCGGACCATGAGTTCCAGTGGAGATGATAATGCGAGGGCAAGGGATGTCTCTGAAGAAGAGATCATTCGAACCAATGTTACGCAACAGCGGCCTCATCACCGCTACCGTAGAGGTAGAAGAATGGCAGCACGTTTGGCGGCCGAAGTGGCCCAAATGGCCACTAACATGAGGACCATCACGGCTCAGAATGCAGCCATGCAAGAACTTCTCATGCAAGTACAAAACCAGGGCGATTTTCAAGCCCCGCATCATCCGCAGAAATCGGCACATAGACGAGCTGAGGCTGAATCCAGCAGAGGAACGCACATGAGTCCCCAGGGAGAGGTTCCTGTGGAAAGGGATGTGGGAATGGACACTTCAAATTACACCGCTGCCCCAGCCGGTGGTGCCTCTGCAGGAGAGAGTTTCCCTCCGGAATACGAGCGACCTTAGAGGTCTGCCAGTGTTTTCGATCGAATCGGACGGGCACCTAGAAATAGGAACCAGCCCTCGCCGCAAACTCGCCAACAGAGGCAGGAACAAAGCCAAGAGGTCCAAGCCCCTCCGCCTAGAAATAGGCGGGAGAGGCGAAGCCAAGTGGATTAGGGAAACAGGGCTGAAACGGCTCAGCGTCCACCCCAACAGCATGCAGACGGGAATGATTCTGACGGACCCTGTAGGTCGTATGAGCTTGATGACGATGACGACAATTTGCCCTTCTCCAGGGAGCTTCGCACATTCCCGATGCCTCACAACTTTGTTCCTCATAAAATCCCAAAATACGAAGGAAAGGGCGACCCGGAAAAACATCTCAACAAATATAAAACATAGATGAGCCTCAAAGGCGCCTCGCAGCTTTGAAGTGCAGAGCATTCCACTTAACTCTTGGCGGCTCTGCCGAAGTGTGGTATAGCAGGTTGGCACCACTCAGTATACGAAGCTGGCCGGATTTGAAAAAGGCATTCTTGAACCAATACCTCTCTAGGAAAGAAAGGGAGGCTCCTATTCAACGCTTGCAAGACATGAGGCAGGCAGCAGGGGAAACCTTAAAAAACTACCTTGCTCGTTTCACTGATGAAATAACCTACTGCGAGCAGGTCACGGACAAGGAGGCCCTTTCGGCTCTGAAAGGAGGACTGAACATGAACACACTGTTTTGGAGGGACGTCCGAAGCAAGAACCCTTCGACATATGATGAGTTGGTGGAAATGATGAAAATAGAGATTGTCAACGAGGAAATGATCGATCACAGAAACAGGGCTGCCCAAGGGCTTCCACCACCCCAGAGGCAGATAGGCAAGGGGTCCACTTCCCAGATAGTGAGCCAACAATGGACTCAAGCTGGGCACACAGTGGCTCCCACCTCGGGACAAGCACTAGCCACTGCCACACTCAATGCGGTCCCCACCTTGGCCTACGAAAACGCTGGACCGGGCACAAGCAACCCTGCTAGGAATGCCGGACGACCCTCCACCTCTAGAAATAGGGGAAGAGGAGGAAGGACTAGAGATAGGCCCCCAGAAGCGCGACCTTATTGCACCATTCATCGCCATTATGGCCACGACACCAGAGATTGTGCGGGTTTAGGCAGACCTGCGAGCAACCCTCGTAACTACAGGGAACACAATTATGAAAACAATAATCCAAGACGCAGTTCCCCTAGGAGGGGTGAGATGAGACGGCACTCTCCAACCAATAGAAACGATGATAGGGAAAGGCCCCGGAACGGGCAACGCCCCAGGAGAGATTTAGCCCCCTCGAACGAGCAGCAACCAATTCGTGAAATAGACACCATTATTAGGGGGCCCCACGTGGGAGGTGAATCAAAAAATGCTTAGAGGAATTATGCCAGAGAGGCGAAAACCCCACCTATGGTCAATTACCTGGTGAACCAATCACAAGGTGGAAGGGCCGCAGAACCCATAACCTTCACCCAGGACGATACTACAGGAGTACACTTCCCACACTGCGACGCCCTAGTAGTCAGAGCCGTTGTGGCTCGCAACGGGCTGAAACACATGCTGGTAGATAATGGCAGCTCAATCAATATCATGTTCGGCACAACTTTCGACAAAATGGCTGTGGATCACGAGCTAACACCCATGAGCTCGCCCATTTACGGATTCACTGGAGACAGCATTATTCCTAGGGGCAAGATTACCCTTGCTGTCGAAATGGGAGCCTCGCCCCAGGTGGCACATCACTTCATGGAGTTCTTAGTGGTTGACCGCCGATCCGCCTACCATGGAGTCCTGGGGAGGCCTGCCCTAAAGGAGCTGTGGGCAGTAACTTCCATCCATCACCTCTGCATGAAATTCCCAACCGAACGAGGGGTCGCAACTGTTCGAGGCGACCAGACGGAATCCAGGAAATGCTATCTTAACTCCCTTAGGAAGGCAAAGCCTCAAGTCAACATGGTGCTGGATACTGAAATGACGGAGGCCCCTGAAGGGCAACCTCCGACGCAAGATGTAGTCATGGCAGAAGCCAGATTCGAAATATCTTTAGAGGAACTGGATCCCAGGGTGATCGAATCAAAATCACAAGCTGCCCCAATGGAGGAACTGGAAACGTTCCCAGTAGACTCCCAAGACACATCCAAAGTCTTGCAAATCGGAAAGGAACTGGATGAGGAAATTAAGGAGGAACTGAAAAGCTTCCTTCGACAAAACTCCGATGTCTTTGCATGGAGGCATGAGAACATGATTGGTATAGACCCCACAGTCAGTTGCCATCGCTTGCAGGTCGATCCGAGTTGTCCTCCCCATGGACAGAAGAGGAGAGCGTTGAACGCCGAAAGGTATGATGCCTTGAAAGAAGAGGTGGAGAGACTCATCAGTAACGGTTTCGTTCGTGAAGCCAACTATCCAAAGTAGATTTCAAATCATGTGCTTGTGAAGAAGCATAATGGTAAATGGAGGGTTTGCATCGACTTTTCAAACCTCAATCAGGCCTGCCCAAAGGACAGCTTCCCACTCCCACGGATCGACCAACTGGTAGACTCAACTGCTGGGCACGAATTGTTAAGCTTTATGGACGCCTATTCGGGCTACAATTAGATACCGATGTTCCCAGGCGATGAAGAGAGCACCTCCTTCATCACCGATAGGGGGCTTTATTGTTACAAGGTAATGACCTTTGGCCTGAAAAACGCTGGGGCAACCTACCAGAGGTTAGTGAATAAAATGTTCGCCAATCAGCTCGGCAAAACAATGGAGGTCTACGTTGATGACATGCTTGTGAAAAGCCTCATGGCTGAGAAGCATATCGAACACCTGGCTGAAGCCTTCGAAACTCTGAGAAGGTACCACATGAGGCTGAACCCCTTAAAATGTGCTTTTGGCGTGGCTTCCGGAAAGTTCTTGGGTTACATCGTGAATCAACGGGGAATAGAAGTCAGCCCAGAAAAGATTAAAGCCTTAATCGAGATGAAGTCACCTCAGAAACCCAAGAAAGTGCAACGGCTCACTGGCATAATAGCCGCACTAAATCGCTTCATCTCAAGGGCCACTGAAAAGTGCTTGCCCTTCTTTAAAACCCTCAAAGGAGGCGGGAAGTTCCAATGGACTCCAGAATGCGAGGTAGCGTTCCAGGAGTTGAAAAACTACTTGGGACGAGCCCCCCTCCTCAGCAAACCAAGGGAGGGAGAACCCTTATTATTATACTTAGCTGCAGCTGAAAGCTCGATCAGCTCAGTTCTTGTGCGGGAAGAAGCGACGCACCAATTGCCAATATATTATGTAAGCAGAGCCCTGCTCCTCGCCGAAGTGAGATACCCAGATATGGAGAAGTTGGCTCTTTCATTGGTCACTGCTGCTCGAAAATTGAGGCCGTATTTCCAAGCCCACAGCGTTCATGTTTTGACAAATTTCCCACTAAGGCAGGTCTTGCAGAAGCCAGACGCCTTGGGAAGGTTACTGAAATGGGCGGTAGAACTCAGTGAGTTCGACATAATTTACGCACCCCGGACAGCCATCAAGGGTCAGGCCCTGGCCGATTTTGTCGCGAAATTCGCCAAGGCCCCTGAAATCGAAGTGGATATGGAGCCAGCAGAGCCTCCCACTTGGAACCTCTTCGTCGACAGTTCCTCTATAGAGACAGGCTCCGGAGCTGGTATAGTGTTGGAAAGTCCGGAGGGGCACAGGCTTAACTGTGCAGTAAGGCTCGGATTCAAGGCCTCCAACAATATGGCTGAATACGAGGCACTCCTGGCCGGGCTTCGGCGAACTGCAAGTAAAGAGATTGGTTATTAACAGTGATTCGCAATTAGTGGTAAATCAGGTCAATGGCCACTTCGTGGCCAGGGACAAGCATATGGCGGCCTACCTGAAGCTGGTCATGAATTCCCTGCCCAACTTCGAAAAATTTGAGTTAATCCAAGTGCCTCGCCAAGAGAATTGCCACGCCGACGCCCTATCAAAGCTGGCCAGCAGCAAAGATTCAGAGCTTCTGAAGGTGGTCCCCATCGAACACCTAGCTGAACCATCTATTAAGGAGGGCGAGAAACTAATGTGGGTTGATAGCACCCCACCATGGATGCTACCTATACTGGCCTATCTGAAAGAGCAAAACTTGCCCGAAGACGAAACCAAGGCGCGAAAGCTTCGAAGAAGGGCTGCACACTTCATACTACAGGACGATATTCTGTACAAACGTGGCTTCTCCTCCCCCCTTCTCAGATGTACAGGAGGAGAAGAGGCGAACTACATCCTCAGGGAAGTACACGAAGGCGTTTGTGGAAATCACTCCGGTGGAACAGCCTTGGCACACAAGATACTTAGGCAGGGATATTACTGGCCAACCCTGAAAAGGGACGCCAATGAATTCGTACGCAAATGTGACAAGTGCTAGCGCTTCTCCAATGTGCAGAGGCAGCCATCTCAGGAGCTCACGGTGGTATCAAGCCCCTGGCCTTTTGCCAAATGGGGTGTTGATTTCATTGGCCCCTTGCCAAAAGGAAGACCAAATGCTTTCTTTGCCATAGTCGCCATTGATTATTTCACCAAGTGGGTGGAAGCAGAACCTCTAGCCAAGATCACTGAGGCCAACACCTCCAAGTTCCTTTGGAAAAACATCATCTTCCGGTTCGACATACCTCACTCCTTGGTTTCAGACAACGGTAAACAATTCGACAACAAGAAGGTCCGGAACTTATGTGACGAACTTGGAATTAGAAAGCATTTTTCTGCACCCCATCACCCCCAGGAAAATGGGCAGGTCGAAGTGGTCAACAAAACCATCAAGCTCACCTTGAAAAGAAAGCTGGATGCCTCCAAGGGCGCCTGGGTTGACGAGCTTCCCCAGGTCTTATGGGCCATCAGGACCACTTGCAAAACCGCTACTGGGGAAACTCCATTTTCTATGGCTTACGAAGCCGAGGCGATGAGCCCTGTGGAGGTTGGCGTTCCATCCCCTCGACGCCTCCACTTCGATGAAGTGACGAATGATAAGTTGAGAAAGCTTGAGCTAGACTTTCTCGGAGAGAAGAGGGACGGGTCTCAGGTTAAGCTCACCTCCTACCAGCGAAAAATGATGCGTTACTACAACGCCAAAGTGAAGAAGAGAGCATTTCGCATTGGAGACTTGGTGCTTCGTAAAGTCTTCCCTTCGACCAAAGATCCTGGCACAGGGTCTTTGGGACCAAACTGGGAAGGACCCTATCACGTGATTGCAGAAATCAGGTCTGGAACTTATAAAATCGAAGATCTGAATGGGAAAATGATGCATCACCCCTGGAATATTGAATATATAAGGAAATATTATCAGTAGGGAACGTGCACTGTTGTAAATATTGCAATCAAATAAACGAATGTTATGTTCACTTTGCTCTTGCATGGACACACCAAACAAACTTCGCGAGGTGCAAGCCCATCCAAAGGGTACACCCCCAAGATATTCTGCCTAAGCCAGAGATGGTGCGGGTGCCATCCTGGACGAAGCGGCGTGCACACATCAGACGAACTTGGCAAGGTGCAAGCCCATCCAAAGGGTACACCCCCAAGATATTCTGCCTAAGCCAGAGATGGTGCAGGTGCCATCCTGGACGAAGCGGGGTGCACACATCAGACAAATTTGGCAAGGTGCAAGCCCATCCAAAGGGTACACCCCCAAGATATTCTGCCTGAGCCAGAGGTGGCGCGGGTGCCATCCTGGGCGAAGCAGCACACGCACGTTGACTAAGTCCGATGCGTTATTACTTGTTCATTTGCTTCTTCCATTTTATTAAGTGGTTGACTAAGTCCGATACGTTATTACTTGTTCATTGGCTTCTTCCATTTTGTTAAGTGGCTGAGTAAGTTCGATGCGTTATTACTTGTTCATTGGCTTCTTCCATTTTGTTAAGTGGTTGAGTAAGTCTGATGCGTTATTACTTGTTCATTGGCTTCTTCCATTTTGTTAAGTGGTTGAGTAAGTCCGGTGTGTTATTACTTGTTCATTAGCTTCTTCCATTTTATTAAGTGGTCGAAAAATTCCGATGCGATATCATTTGTTCGAAGCTATTCTACAACAGTGCAATAAATGAAAAAGAAAAAGAGGCAACAACACTTGGACGAATTAAATTTCACTATCGAATGAAAAATACGGGCCAAAGCCGTTACAGAATTTAATCTACATTTACAATGGCCCCCTCTCCTACCTCCTCCAGGGGGGCCTCCTCCCCCTCTTCGGCTGGCTCCTCTACCGCAGGCCTGCCCCCCGTGGGCCCGCCAAACTCCTCCTCGATTGAACCGAGGTCCAACCCCGGCTGCTTCTCGCGCAGGCGAGACATCATTTCCTGGGCAGCCCAGGAAGCCCAGTAGTTGGCGAAGTCATCATACTCAGGCGTCTTGTCAAAGTTCGCCTTGTAGTCTTCGACTGCCGCCTCCCCAGCTGTCTTCGCTTCGGCCCTTAACGAGTCGATCTCACCCGCTTGTGCCTCGCACAATGTCCTCAGCTCGGCCTTCTGTTTGTTGGCCTCAACGAGAGCATCCGAAGCGATCCTCTGATGGTCATTGGCCTGGTCAACTCTTTTGGTCAGGGCCGCCACTTGGGAGGCAGACTCGTGGAGCTCATTCTTCAGCCGGTTTACTTGGATCTCTGCCGAGTCCAGCTTGGTAGCAGCAGTTATCCATTTTTCTTCGACCTCCTTCTTCGCCTTGGCCACCTCGGCCTCCCAGGACTCCGAAGCCTTCAACTTCTCCTCGAGCTCCTCATTCCTTTTACGGAGGCCTCGGACCAAATCCTCCGCGGCAGCGCCCATACTTAGCGCCCTGGCAACGCAAGCATTGTTCGCTGCCAGCAGATCCTCAACGTCACACGAGGCGGCGTGTCATTGCCAGTCTTCGGTCGAATATTTCCCATGGATCCGTGCGGCTGAGGCTGTTTCGGGGGACACCATTTCCAGCACTACCTCAGAAAGGTCCTTGTCTCGGCTCCCCAAGAAGTCGGTAGCCTTGCCCCGGACCGAAGCGGACACAGGCTTTTTCAGTTTTTTCTTTACTGGGCCCTTGGAGAAGTAGGCAGTTATAGGCACTACGGCCTGAGGGAGGGTCGATGGGGCCGCCACGGTTACTCCGGACTGAGTGGCGGGGGGAATCTCCTTTGCAGGAGCTGGGGCAGGAGCCTTTGCCGGGCATGCTCTCTTTTTCCTAAAGAGGGAGGCTCCTTCCTCCGTCTCGTCCTCCGCAGAAGGCTGGGGGCCCTTACTGAGTGAAAGCAGACGCTCCGACTGCTTCTTGTATGCAGCCGAGCTCATCTTCAGCATCTTTGCTTCAGCCACACTCCGGCGGATTGTCGCGAAGTCCGGCCTCGGCACCTTCTTCTTCGCAAAATCTCCTGCATAAAAGAATAAAGAACGAATAAGCACTCGTGATAAAAACAAAGCAAATGGAGAACCGAGGCTAGACATTTACCCTGACTCGACATCAGCCCGTGAGCAACGAAGTGAGTATTCTTGTCGATGATTTCTTTGTGACTCCTCTCTGTCGGAGGCAGTTGGTAGAGCTGGCCAATGATATCCCACTCCTCCTCGGATATCTCGCACCTCGGCAGAGAACCTACAAATGATGTATATTAAAAACATGAGCAAATATGCAAGTAAAATCAGCTCTGAAAAGGAACTTACTTTAAGTCGAAAATGTGGTAGGGACGGTAAGAGGAGCCATGGGGTCGCCCTCCATGGTATCCCACCTCCCGGCCACCCAAAACCAGGAGTTCCTCCAGCCCTTTACGGAGGTGGGCATCCCGGTCACGAACGGGGCGTGCAATCCCCAAGGCGCCAAGTAGTACCACCCCTTGCTTTCCTCCCCGCCTGCTAAGCACTTCGGCAAGAAAAGGGAATGAAACACGCTGAACGGCACGTCCACCCCGATGCTGGCCCAGCGCCACAGCATCCACGTTCCCACCATATGGGACCACGCGTTTGGGTTCAACTGGGTCGGAGCCAACCCGTAGGAGCGGAGTACTAGCCTAAAGAAAGGGTGGAAAGGGAGTCTTAGCCCAGCCTTTAGAAGGTTTTCGCTCGCCGCTACGCACCCCGGCCTCGGGTAGCATGCTCTCTCATGGGGCTCGGGTATTATCAAGTCTATGTTATCTGGGATTCTAAAAACGACCCCACACCTCTCCAAAACCTCCTTGGTGATGCTAGATGGATAATTAGAAGCCCCCCATTGCACTGAAGTGTCTACGGGAGAGGCTGGTCTTCTCTAAATATTCTCCCAGGCCCTAATGGCCCTACTCAACTCGTCCGACGACACCAATACTGGCTCCATCAGCCCAGAATCCCCCTCACCTCTCCTCCCCTCACTCCCCGAGGCGCTCACAGACCATTCGTTCGCCATGACCGATTTTTAGGAGAATTTAAAGAAAAAGGAGAAAATGGAAGAAACTGAATCAAGCTCCGTTACCTAGTTCAACGATCGTCGGAGTTTGCAATGTCGATTGCCGGAATAACTCAGGTGCTGCCGGAGATTTGACAGGGATCGCCGTGAAACGTGAAATGAAAAATCGCAAGGATACTCTCCAAGTCTCAGAATTTTTGCGAAATGAAGGTTTTAAAATAAGAAGGATGGGCCTTTTATAGGCACTCCAAACTCACCCCAACCGTTAGATCAACCCAAACACAATCCAGACCGTCCAACACCCAAGTGCAAGGATCCCCGTCCAAACCAATGGTCATTTGAATTAATGGCCCTGATGAGGCGGTGAGTTACACGATCGGCTTAAGCATGTCGCCTTGAGGAACGAGAGTCGTTGTCATTATTATCATTTATGTCGATGGAGGCATGCCTTGGAAGCAAGCAAACGCCTCCCCATGATTGCCTTGGGAAGACACAAGGGCTTCCAAATCATTGGCACAATGTTCAAGGTCAACCTTCATCGCCTCGGCCACAACAGCTCTGTGTTGCTACAACTCTCCTGAAGAGTTGTCAACCTTTATCGCCTCGGGGCACAACAGCTCTGCGTCGCTACAGCTCTACTGAAGAGCCGCCAACCTCTATCGCCTCGGGCGCAACAGCTCTACGTTGCTACAGCTCTCCTGAAGAGTTGCCAACCTTTATCGCCTCGGGGCACAACAGCTCTGCGTCGCTACAGCTCTTCTGAAGAGCCGCCAACCTCTATCGCCTCGGGCGCAACAGCTCTGCGTTGCTACGACTCTCCTGAAAAGTTGCCAACCTTTATCGCCTCGGGGCACAACAGCTCTGCGTCGCTACAGCTCTCCTGAAGAGTTGCCAACGTTTATCGCCTCGGGGTACAATAGCTCTGCGTCGCTACAGCTCTTCTGAAGAGCCGCCAACCTCTATCGCATCGGGCGCAACAGCTCTGCGTCGCTACAGCTCTCCTCAATAGTCGCCAACCTTTATCGCCTCGGCCGCAACGACTTTGTACTAACCCTCAGCTCTCACCGCCAACGATTCATCTCCGTACTCCCAACTTGAAATCAAAAGTCCTTGTACTATATAAATATTCATACATGGACTTGCGGGACTATTGTTACGGGCCTGTGTCAGACCCGCCACCTCGCCCACCACGTGTCCGCACCCGTGGCCCAGGCCACGTGTCGAACAAGGTGATTGAACCAGGGACAAGCTGGTTGTACACGCCGAGGTGAATGCATGATGGGCGAACTGAACACGCGTCAACGAATGAACCGGACTCATCCACAAGCACGCAGTGGATGCAAAGGCCCGCACTCCGCTTCTATCATGTTGCAACGCTTCACCCGCCACACCTCGCCTCTACAAAGATCCTTTGTACAAAGATCTTCCCAAAGTCAAATCTCTGACTGATGAGACGTGTAGCGAGCCATCAGACGGTCAAATCAGCAGCATGTCAGAAACACTTAATGCCAGTCGACCTATGGAGGGACAGAGTGACACCTAGGATGGGACAAGCCTTGAAGATCCGGCAACACGTGTCTCCTCATCCAACGGCCCGTCTCGTTCCATCCTTAGTATAAATGTCCCCTCCTTGGACCAAATTTGGGATTGGAATCCCATTTGCTCTCCTACATACTGCGAAACCAAGTACCATCCTTCCCCTTATATACTTACCAATTTTATCGACACTATATCGACCACCTTCCCGACGAGTGTCCTACCGCTGGCGAATCCTTTACCGGTTGAATATAGAACTGACTTGACCGTCGGAGTGCTTGCGGCCGCTCCCACCCCCTCCGGGAGAGGCCATGAGTGGCTAACGACGTGCTACGTGTGCAGGAGTAGCTGACTTGAAGACCTATCCTGTTGGCCACGTGTCCGAGCCATTTTTCGAGGTCAACAGAATATAATAGTCATACATACATGAGCATTACACTTAATTCATTTAGAATCAATGAATTTATTTTAATGTCAAGTTAAGTTAATCGTTATCAATGAATTTAGGACAAAAGGGTAATATTATTGAAATACTTCAAATATAATAGGGGTACAATCGTTCACCAAATGATTCTCAAATCATGTGACTTTTAATAGATTATATATTATAATGTATTCGTGCTAAGGGCATTATTGACGAAAGGAAAAAATAAAAATATGAGGATTAAATTACCAAGTAAAAGTTTCTTCAACATCCACGCTTATAGATATTGTAGATAGATATGAGCTTTATCCTTTAAGCCATCAACTCTTTTAATTTTCTCTTTTATTTGTTGTTTAATAAAATAAAGTTGGTTAGCGATAAGTATATTTTATACACTTATTCAGATGCCCAAAATATCGATATTTGATAGTCCTTTTGACAAAATATATTCTAAATTATTGTATTTTATGTTATATAGGTAAAACTCAATGGTTGAACGAGAAATTGAAAGAAATAAGCGAAAATTGGTGAAAATTGGCAAAATTCAAAATTTGAGGACCAAATTGAAATATTCAATAGTTGATTTAAACCACAAGACGATACTTCAAAGATTGCTATGAGACAATTAGATGGAATTAGAACTCAGAAATGAATGAAATATGATCAAACTATTATCAAAATCAATTTTCAATCGTACAAGTTATATTCTAATTTTTTAGCCGAATATTAGGACCCATTTTTTGGCATAGTAAACCTCTGAGTTATGGCCAAAATACTTCTAGAAATATTATATTTCTAGAAATATTGTAACCCTTTTAATTATATTTCCAATTCACTTTGAATCGCATCAATCGGATATCGGGAGAGAAAGTTATGGCCAAAATACTAATTGTTATGCAGGGACAAAAAAATTCGCGCTCGAAGACAATTTTCCTAATTAGATTGAAACTCTTTTGAAAACTAATTTGGACGTGATTTTCAATAATTTTCTACTCCTTCAAATACCAAACAGCGGAACATATTTTGGGGGACCTCTCATATACATATTATACTCCAACATTCATCAATTATTATCATCAAATAAAGAAAATTCATAATTTTTGCGAGAGAATTGAATGATATTTGAAAAAATTCAATCAAGTGAAGATTCAAACTTAATTTTTTGGTAAAGAAGAGAAGACGTAGTGGAAATTCATCAAGAAACTATTGAAGATATTCAAAATTTCAAGATTCATCTTTATTTTCTCAATTTATCAAAAATTTGGGTTAGATCTTTTCACTTAAATATGATTTCTTATAATTTCGATATGTTAAGCTAGTTTTATACATTGTTAGGATGAGATGAACCCTTGTTATGATATTTTTAGTTTTTAATTAATTATTTTGACTTTAATTTGATTTGATTTGATTTGTGGATGGTTATTATCGTTTTATCTTTCCTTTCAGTTATTTGATCACCAATTGAATTGTTAGTGAATTTTATTGTTATCGAGAGAGACAACAAGGTTTAAGCACATTATAATAAAAATTGTAAGGTTCGGTAGATGATAGATATATACATCTATACTTTATATGGTTTCAATGGTGTTCTAATACTTATTAATACACTAGGTACAAGCAACGTGCAATGCACGTTTGCTTATGTTATATTTAATATTTTTGTTTAATAATTAATTTGTTATTAATAAATATATAATTTTTTTTGGTTAATTAAGAGCGTGTCTGGACGCGCTGCAAGGAGGAAGGAATATTGATTATGTTACCATTTTTTTTAAAACCTACAGCTGTCCTACAGTGAGAGAATTGGTCCAAAATTGCAGCTCCCAATTGCATGAATTGTGTTGTCAACGGCTTAATTTCTACTGAAAAGCAGAAACAGACACCCTATAAATAATTAATGATGTAATATTTATAGAATTGATAAATAATTAGATGTGTGATTTTGAAATTGTGATGTAGGTTGGTGAGATTGAAAAAAATAAGCAAAAGTAGACAAATTTGGAGAAAGGGCTAAATTGTAAGGGATCAAAGTTCAGGGGCTAAAATGTAAATACTTAAAAGTTGTGTCGAATCTCACGATGAAGATTTGAGAGTGCTCGGAGTCAATTGGATAAAGGAAGATGTCAAGGGGATCAAATTTAGTCAAAAGATGATCACAAATCAATTTCCAATCGAAAAGTTATGCTCCGATGTTTTAGTCTCATATTAAGACCTATTTTTGGCATAGGAATTGATCGAATTGGAGAATGATGTCTGAATTAAAGTTGTAGTCAGATGAGTTATCTTTCCAACTCATTTTGCATCGCCTCAATAGGATATCGGAATACAAAGTTATGATAAAAACACTGAAAGAAGGTGCAGCTGCCTGTTTAAAACAAGAAATTCCGTTACATAGTCCGTTATATTGAGACTTATTTTGGCATATAAAGTGGTCGAATTGGAGAATGATATCTAAACCAAAGATGTAACCAAATGAGTTAGATTTCCAACTCATTTTGAATTGTCTCAATCGAATATCGGAATACAAAGTTATGATAAAAATACTGAAGGAAGGTGCATCTACTTGTTTAAAACAAGAAATTCTGTTACATAGTCTGTTATATTAAGACATATTTTTGGCATAGAAAGTGATCTAATTGGAGAATGATATCTGAATCAAAATTGTAGCCAGATGAGTTAGCTTTCCAACTCATTTTGAATCGCCTCAATTGGACATCAGAATACGAAGTTATAATAAAAACATTGAAAGAAGGTGCAGCTGCCTGTTTAAAACAAGAAATTTCGTTACATAGTCCGTTATATTGAGATCTATTTTTGGCATAGAAAGTGATCTAATTGGAGAATGATGTCTGAATCAAAGTTGTATCCAGATGAGTTAGCTTTCCAATGCATTTTGAATCGCCTCAATCGGATATCGAAATACAAAGTTATGATAAAAACATTTAAAGAAAGTGCAGCTATCTGTTTAAAACAAAACATTCCGTTACATAGTCCGTTATATTGAGAAATTTTTTTGGCATAGAAAGTGATAGAATTGGAAAATGGTGTCTGAATCAAAATTGTAGCCAGATGGGTTAGCTTTCCAACGCATTTTGAATCGCCTCAATCGAATATCGGAATACAAAGTTATGATAAAAACACTGAAAGAAGGTACAACTGCCTGTTTTAAACAAGAAATTCCGTTACATAATCCGTTAAAATAACAAATTCCGTTAGTTTTTCCGTTTAACGAACAAATTCCATTAAATATGCACTTTTTATATATGGAAAGATTTATCGTGTTTGCATCTTTCATCAAGAGATAGAATGTCACATGAGGGGAATATATTTGATCATTATCGAGAGAGGCTTTCAATTAAATTAGGATCATTGAACAACATGAATGATATCAAATTGTCACTTTAATTGTTAAACTAAAAATGGAATAATAAGGGAGATTCGACATCTTAACAATGCATCTTACATATTTGAAAAATACATTTACTTATTTTCATGAGTTTAATTGATAATTTAAGTATTAGTATAGAAAAAATCACAAAATTTGTTTCTCATTTGATTAAAATTGTAATTAATTTTATTTAGATCAAACACATAGTTCTCGTGGGTTCGACACCCTATTCCTTTGAAAACCCGCAAGTGTATAAGATCGTAGTCAAGTAATATAATGATGAATAGATTGTATAAAATACACTTATCAGTTAGATAAAAATAGCGCTTAAGTATTCCATCACGTCGATAATATATGAATGTTTAAAAGAAAAGTTGGCGGTTGCTATCTAATGTCGACAAATGTGCACCAAATATGAAAGTTCGAGGATCTAAAAGTTAGAAATATTGATTGAGAACCCATTTTTTATTTATAAATTTGAGCACAAATTTGCGCGGGACATGACTTGAAGATGATAGCTATTAATGGATTTTTATGTAGTTATTTAATCCCTTGGACAAAGGTTTTTGAGATTATAAGTTAGTGATATCCATAGAATGTGCGGTAAAAAGTGGATGAATATTGTGAATCTAATAAAATGTGTGGTTAAAAATGAAGTTTGATCAACTTATAATCTTTCGAAACTTGTGTCAAACATGCATGGGCTTAATTAAATTAGAAATTAATAAATCTTACGAAAAAAAAGAAGAAGCAAAACCCTAATCGCGAAAATGCTTAAATAACTTCAAGGACTAAAACAATAAGGGTCCGTCAAGAATACATCAAAATTTTAGCGAAGTTTTACTAAAAACAAGCACTGAAACGCGTAAAAAAGAAGTAACAACTCGACTTGGGTACACACACTAAAAATGGAAAATACATTAGAACTTCACTAAAATTTAAACTTAAAAAGAAAATGGTTCAACCTGGTTACATGCACATGCACTTAAGCTTTCGAGCTCTCAAATCATAACAACACCAGTATAACCAGATTTCTCATAAACAGTAACATAAACCGTATATTCCAATGTTAGGCAAATTGTTGTCAAACGACCTCCCCGGGTGATGATGAAATACGTTGTCTAAATTCAGTCGGCATTGTCCAAATGACTGAAAGTACATCGACACCACAATTTGGTAAACCAACCCTAAACCGACCCAAACTTTGGAAGGCTCCCATATGTTAATGGCCCACCTTATTTCCTACTTGGGCCTTATCTTGTGTTATTGGGCTTTAACCTAAATACTAAACCTAATCCTACATATATCTAATACCCGTTACTGTGATAGAGTGTGAGAGCTTGGAGATAACCTCGAGAGAGAAACGTTGGTATTCATTGGCTGTGTGCTCTTACCTTCGAAGTTGGCTGTGTGCTACTTCCCCTTTTCTCTCCTTTGCCTTTTGTGGCTAGATTGTGGTTATTAACTCTTCACCATCCTGTGTGTGGGCATAAACTCAGGGAGCAACCGTTTGGTGTCTTGGTTGGAGTTTGGGTTTTCTCATTGTGGTGTCGATTGGAGTATTCTGAGCCCGGTATTTCGGTGTAGCTTGGTGTTTTCAACCTCACATTTGGTATCAGAGCCATTGGTTGGTTCAAAAGAGTTGATTTCGAACCAAGAAAAGAGGTAGGTCGCGATTCCTTCGAAGGAGACCGAACCTGCAAACTTCAATTCCGGCCAACCCATTCACTACCCGGAGAAATTAAGCCCATATACGAGCCCTGCTGATGGGAATGTAAAATACACATTTTACATCTTTATTTAATGCGCTCATATGACTATTTTATGCCTAAATGTACTTAGTATTCTCATATTTTGGTTTATGTGGCAATTCGATGGATATGGCATAAGTTGGAAGAAATGAGGGGAAAATGACCAAAATGACAGAAAGCGAAAGTTCGGGAACCAAAGTGCAAATATTCAAAAGTTATATCGAACCTCACGATGAATACTTGAGAGTGCTAGTGGCCAATTGGATGAAGAAAGAAGTCAAAGGGGTGAAATATAGCCAAGACATTATCACATATCAACTTTCAAGCTGAATAGTTTTGCACCGGTTTTCAGCCTCATATTAAGACCAGTTTTTGACATATCAAACGATCGAGTTCGAAGATGTCATCTGAATAAAAGTTGTAGCCCTTTGAGTTAGATTTCCAATACATCTTGAATCACCTCAATCAGACATCTGGAGAGAAAGTTACGACCAAAATACTGAAGACTGTCCGGAGGAAGTTTTGTAAAGCCTTGCGATCGCATGGCTTTAATTCCTCGCGATCGCACAGACCATTACCGAGAGTCTGAAGGTTGAATTTATTTGTTCCTTGCGACAGCATGACTTAATACCTTGCGATCGCATGGTTGTTTCCTGATGTCGAATCTCAAGTTTCCTAAATTGACTCAAACTCCTTTGGCAACATATCTTGCACGACTTTTCAACCCTAAAAACATCCCAAAACATACCAGAACGCCTCCAACCTATTTTCTCTCTATTTTTCTTAGATCTATCATGTGTAACTAAACTTCTACGCTTGGTTGAAGGAAATTGAAGCCTCGGAACCACATATTGTGAGATCTAAATAGTTTTCTTATTGTTTGATTTATATTTTGCGTATTGAATGTTCTTCTGCATTTATTTCTATGATTTGTTGCGTTTAATTGCTAGAGGGCCCGCTAGTTTATTGATTGTAACAATCTACCGCTAAGTTAAACATCAAATTCGTAATTGTTTGATATCTTTAACTTGTGAAGCACTAGGATTTGATAATTGTCTGCGATAGAGGTTATTGAATCTTAAGAAGAATGTTTAAATAGATTGAATGCAACCGCTGGTGTTTGTGTTATCTAGTTCATCGATTTCTCTATTGTGTAAAGCTGTTATTAAATTGAATCTTGAGCGCTGATCTGGGGTTATTTAATAATTAGGGTTAATTAGAACGCTGGTTTCTAATTAACTAAAATTAAGGAGAAATAGGAATCAATTCCAACGATGAATATTCGAAATATGAATTGAATTATCCTTGTATCTATGATCAATTGTGGATTTCCGATGGTGGATGTGGACTTAGACCAAGGTTAGTTATTTGATTGATTTCGTTAATTTAATTTTCATTGTTATTGATTATGTTATTTACAATTGTTGAATACAAAATCCCCCCAATCATTGTACGAAGCATAAAATATTGAATTACACACTCTTCGTGGGATCGACCCTTACTTCCACTACTACATTAGTTTTAGAGGTTTAAGGACTATTTTTGGTTGCTTGCGACAGCACACCAAATTTTGGCGCCGTTGCCGGGGAGTGGTGCTAATTTATTTTTGAAAAAAAAATTATAATTTTCTAGGTTTTTAAGAAATTTATTTTTTTTAGGAATTTTAGCATAAAATTTTATTTGTTTTTCTTATTCTAGTTTTGTTTTAACTTGTTTGTCATTTTTTTTTTTTTTTTTTTTTTTTTAGTTTCCTTGATAGTTTGAGGAACTTGATTGCAACTATGGCCGCCAATTCTCAACAATTCAGCGCTAGACTCGACATGCCATCGAAATATGTTAATGAGGTAAATATCTCATCCATTGAACAACAACTTGCAAGTCTAACTAATCTTATTTGTCGAATGGTTGCAGGTAATGTGCAAACAGTGAATGCATGTGGAATTTGTTCATTGGTAGGCCATCCAACTAATATGTGCCCAACACTTCAAGAAGAATTTATTGAACACGTAAATGCAACCGGTAGTTTTCTTGGACAACCACAGAAGAATTATGATCTATATTCAAACACGTACAACCAAGGATGGAGGGATCATCCAAATCTTAGCTATGGGAATCGACAAGTGAATCAACCTATGAATCAAAATTGGCAGAATTTCCAGCAATATAATCAGCCATACCCTCCTAGACAACAACAGGGCCAAACTTCTAACTCTGGTATGTCTTTAGAAGATATTGTTAAATCTATAGCCACTAACACTTTACAATTTCAACAGGATAGAAGGGCTAGCATTCAATGTTTGGAGAATCAGATAGGTCAAATGGCTAACGCGGTCAGTCGGTTGGAGTCACATAATGCAGGAAAACTACCCTCTCAAACGGTAGTAAATCCAAGGGAAAATATAAGTGCAATCACGTTGAGGAGTGACATGAAGGTTGAAGTTCCAGTAAAGACATCCCCTACATCGTCTAAGCAAAAAAAGGAAGAGAACGTCGTTGCAAACAAGACTACTTCCAACAATAATGAGGTAACTGAGCGTAAGTTTCTACCTCTTTCTGATTGTAAACCTGTACCTCCTTTTCCTCAAGCTCTAGTAGGATGTAGAAAATATGAACGAGATCATGATGAGTTGCATGAAATTTTTAGTAAATGCGAGGTAAATATTCCACATTTAGATATTATTAAACAAGTACCTCGTTATGCTAAATTTTTGAAACAATTGTGCACAAGTAAGAGGAAACAGAAACTGAAGGGAATTGAAAATGTAAAAGTTGGAGAACACGTATCTGCAATTATTCAAGAGAAACTTCCAGCAAAGTGCACAGATCCAGGTATGTTCACTATCACTTGCATGATAGGCGACACTAAGTTTGAAAAGGGCATGCTAGATTCAGGAGCATCTATTAATGTCATGCCATATTCTGTATACAATTCCTTGAAACTTGGACCCTTAAATAACACTGGCGTGATAATTCAACTAGCTGATAAATCTAATGCATATCCTAAGGGGGTGGTTGAAGATGTTCTTGTGAAAATTGATGATTTGTTTTTTCCTGCTGATTTTTATGTACTTGACATGGGCAATAGTAATCATACTACCCCTATCTTGTTAGGAAGACCATTCTTAAGGACATCCAAAACTAAAATGGATTTTAATAATGGTACATTAACCATGGAATTTGATGATAAGATCATTAAGCTTAATATCTGTGATTCCATGAAACATTCGTGTATTAATAATCATGTTCATTTTATTGATGTAATTGATCAATTAGCACAGGATGTTTTCAAATTTGCTGGTAAAAATGAATGGGAATCTGTCATTAATGAGCATCTTGGGAATGAAAAAGAGGAGTTGACCTTAAACACCGAGTTACAAAGAACTGTGGCAGCATTAAATGATCTTCCAAAGTCAGGTAATAATTCTTGTTTTGTATTGCCTGTTTCTAATGAGAAACCTTTATCCTCTGTTTTGCAGATTTTCATTCCGGATTTGAAGTTTCACCCCAGTCACTACAAGTATACATTCCATGGAGGTGGAGGAACACTACCAGTTATCATTCCCAATGGACTTGGTGCACCACAAAGAAGATCGAAGCCAACCATGATAGACCCTGGCTAAACAAGAAAGCAATAAGTCGAGCCAAAGACAATAAACAAAGGCGCTGCTTGGGAGGCAACCCAAGGGGAGTTCGTTCCTTTATCTTTTTATTTTTATTTTTATTTTTTTTGTTTTTCGCATTCATATTTTAGTTATCTTTGTCTTTTCTTTGCATTTCACCTTACATTGGGGACAATGTAAGTTTTAAGTGTGGGGGAGAGGATTTAGATATTTAGATTTATTGCGTTTAAATTTTGAGCGAGTTTAATTTCACAAATTTTTGCATGATTTTTCATGAAAATGAATTGAGAGTTAAATGATTGTTTTGGAGTTGTGTATGCTATTTGCTAGAATTAATTAGGTTTTTGAAGAACTCATAACATGATTGAATGAATAATCCTTCAACTTAGAGTTGATTAGTGGAGTTATTTTCTTTGAGGATGGTAGTAACTAAATTATGTGGACAAAAGCCGGTGAGATTTTGAGCCTTTAGACTAACACATCCATAACAGTCTCATTATTTTTTCATGTGTGATATTCTTTCATGGTTTTGTTTCTCTAGAACTTGCCTTAATTCTCTTCAAGATCACATTGACACATGCATACATGAACATGATTAAGGCCATCTTTGTCACATAAATGAGCTTCATTAGCCAAATAGCCGACCCTGTAATTGAATTTTCCATTGTGAGCCCCTTTGAGCCTCATTGCCTTTTCTTTGTATAAACTCACATTACAAGCTTTAAACTGGAAAAACAATATCTTTACCCAAGCCTTAGAGCTAGTGGAGTATTGTTGAATATCATGAGAAGTGTAGGTATGCAAGAAAATAAGTGTGGGGGTATCAAGATTTATGGTAGTGCTATTATTGGTGAATTGGAACAAATTTTCTATGTCAATTCAGGGAGTTCCAGTATTGATGTATCATTTGGAGTTTACATTGTGCAAGAAAAACAAAAGAGAAAAAAAAAATGATTGAAAGAAAAGAAAAGAAAGAAAAAGAAAATACGTGGTGGAGGAGAGTGATTTTAATGTTGAAAAAGATCTATATTCATAACTCTTTCTACATCTCAAGAAAGAGTTCAGTTTGTGTGGGATAGATGCAAAAATGATGAAGATATTATGTGGAGTGGTTGGTTTACATGTCTTATATATATGTTTGAGCAAAGTCTATTTATCTTTACTCCACTAGTTTCGATGGCTCTTAAGTCACATACCCAAATATTTCCCACCTTGACCATAAGCCACATTACAACCTTCGGAAAGTCCTTATGATTCTTGTAAAGCATGTGATCTAAGTGGTGGCGAATGAGAAGATATGCAAGCATATGGTAGAACATCTCCATTGGAATGAATTTGAGCGAAACACTTACCCTTTTAAATACATGAGAGTTGAGTGCTTATATCCGTGAGAGTCTACATGTTTAGTTTACTCCATCTTTACATGAAAATGCTTGCTAATTGAATATGAGTTGTGTGGAATGTTTATTCATGAAATTTTATGTGTTTTGAAAAAGCTTGATGGTTCTATGTTCTTGGCATTATGACCTAGTGTTTTTGGGGAATTAAATTTGAGTTTTGCCCGAGGACGAGCAAAAGTTAAGTGTGGGGGAATTTGATAGGAATGTAAAATACACATTTTACATCTTTATTTAATGCGCTCATATGACTATTTTATGCCTAAATGTACTTAGTATTCTCATATTTTGGTTTAGGTGGCAATTCGATGGATATGGCATAAGTTGGAAGAAATGAGGGGAAAATGACCAAAATGACAGAAAGCGAAAGTTCGGGAACCAAAGTGCAAATA
The DNA here is from genome assembly GCA_035079005.1 of Fraxinus americana. NCBI lineage: Eukaryota > Viridiplantae > Streptophyta > Magnoliopsida > Lamiales > Oleaceae > Fraxinus > Fraxinus americana. The sequence goes on from CM068714.1 coordinate 10,540,387, forward strand.
TTCAAAAGTTATATCGAACCTCACGATGAATACTTGAGAGTGCTAGTGGCCAATTGGATGAAAAAAGAAGTCAAAGGGGTGAAATATAGCCAAGACATTATCACATATCAACTTTCAAGCTGAAAAGTTTTGCACCGGTTTTCAGCCTCATATTAAGACCAGTTTTTGACATATCAAACGATCGAATTCGAAGATGTCATCTGAATAAAAGTTGTAGCCCTTTGAGTTAGCTTTCCAATACATCTTGAATCACCTCAATTGGACATCTGGATAGAAAGTTACGACCAAAATACTGAAGACTGTCCGGAGGAAGTTTTGTAAAGCCTTGCGATCGCATGGCTTTAATTCCTCGCGATCGCACAGACCATTACCGAGAGTCTGAAGGTTGAATTTATTTGTTCCTTGCGACAGCATGACTTAATACCTTGCGATTGCATGGTTGTTTCCTGATGTCGAATCTCAAGTTTCCTAAATTGACTCAAACTCCTTTGGCAACATATCTTGCACGACTTTTCAACCCTAAAAACATCCCAAAACATACCAGAACGCCTCCAACCTATTTTCTCTCTATTTTTCTTAGATCTATCATGTGTAACTAAACTTCTACGCTTGGTTGAAGGAAATTGAAGCCTCGGAACCACATATTGTGAGATCTAAATAGTTTTCTTATTGTTTGATTTATATTTTGCGTATTGAATGTTCTTCTGCATTTATTTCTATGATTTGTTGCGTTTAATTGCTAGAGGGCCCGCTAGTTTATTGATTGTAACAATCTACCGCTAAGTTAAACATCAAATTCGTAATTGTTTGATATCTTTAACTTGTGAAGCACTAGGATTTGATAATTGTCTGCGATAGAGGTTATTGAATCTTAAGAAGAATGTTTAAATAGATTGAATGCAACCGCTGGTGTTTGTGTTATCTAGTTCATCGATTTCTCTATTGTGTAAAGCTGTTATTAAATTGAATCTTGAGCGCTGGTCTGGGGTTATTTAATAATTAGGGTTAATTAGAACGCTGGTTTCTAATTAACTAAAATTAAGGAGAAATAGGAATCAATTCCAACGATGAATATTCGAAATATGAATTGAATTATCCTTGTATCTATGATCAATTGTGGATTTCCGATGGTGGATGTGGACTTAGACCAAGGTTAGTTATTTGATTGATTTCGTTAATTTAATTTTCATTGTTATTGATTATGTTATTTACAATTGTTGAATACAAAATCCCCCCAATCATTGTACGAAGCATAAAATATTGAATTACACACTCTTCGTGGGATCGACCCTTACTTCCACTACTACATTAGTTTTAGAGGTTTAAGGACTATTTTTGGTTGCTTGCGACAGCACACCAAATTTTGGCGCCGTTGCCGGGGAGTGGAATTAACTGTTTTTCGTTTTAGAGGAATTAACTGTTTTTCGTTTGCTAAGTGTTTTTGCTCTTTTGGTTAATTTTCAGCATATTATCGTTTGTGATATATTTTGTTGATTATCCTCCCGTTTCATTGATAAGTCCCTAGAATACCTAGACCTTACCCGTCCGGAAATTTCTAAACGGTGTATACTTGTGAACCTAGGTCTACTTTGTGTGGCTTAATTGTGTCTTTGTGTTTCTCGTTTGAAAATGACAACGCACAATTTTGATTTGGGAACTTTTACTGGAAAATGTGATTTTTCTATTTGGCAACAGAAAATGCGAGGTATTTTGGTTCAACAAAAGGTTTCGAAAGCCATTGATGGCAATTTTCCCGCTGATTTTTTAAAAGAACAAAAAGAAGAAGCTGATGAGCTTGCTTACACCTCCATTATTTTACACTTGTCTGACGCAGTTTTGAGAAAAGTGGGTAAACTGAAAACCACTAAAGAACTTTGGTAAAAATTGGAAGATTTGTATTTGCTTAAATCTACTCCCAACAAGCTCTACTTACTTGAGCGTTTTTTCAGTTTCAAAATGGATTCCTCAAAAGAACTTGATGACAATTTAGATGTGTTTAACAAACTTGTACAAGATATTGTTAACTGTGGAGAGTCGGTGCCTGAAACATACAAAGCTATTATACTGCTGAATGCTATACCTGATATTTATCGTGAAGTGAAAAATGCTATTAAGTATGGTAGGGACACCTTGACACCTGAAATTGTCGTTGACTCTCTTAGAAGTAAAGAGATGGAGATGAGGGCTGAAAAACATGATAGGAAGAGCGGTGAGATTCACATGATGAGGGATAGAACTCAGTTTAGGCAAAACAGTCATAATGGTTACCAAAGTAGTGGCGAGTCTAGTAGTAATGGACATAGAAGGAAAAGCAGGGGTAAGCCTAGATCCAAATCTAGGACTAAGGAAAGAAAATGCTATGGCTGTGGGAACATGGGGCATTTTATAAAAGATTGCTATAAAGAGAAAAATAAGCAAAAGGGTCGAGATAGAGACGAGGTGAATGTGTTGTCGTCTGACTCTGGTAATTGTGATGGTGAAATCTATATGATTACCAATTCTGTTGTTTCTTCTGCTGAATTAAACTCAACTGCAAATTCTCGTTTTCATGAGTGGATTCTTGATTCTGGTGCATCTTTTCATGTGACATCACATAAAGATTGGTTTGAAAATTTGTATGAATCAAATGATGGGCATGTTGTGTTGTGTGACAATTCTGCTTACAATGTTGTTGGCATAGGTGATATTACGTTGAAGTTTGATACTGGTTTTGTGTATACTTTAAAGGACGTTATATATCCCTGAATTGTCTAGAAACTTAATTTCAGTAGGAAGACTTGAGAAATCTGATTTCACTGGTAAAATTGGAAATGGGATTTTGAAATTGATTAAAGGTGCACTCGTCTCTATTAAGGGTATTAGAAAAAATGATATTTATATAACCACTGGGGAAGTGATGAGAGGTTTAGACTCCTCTATCTCTTCCGCCAAGTCTGATCATACACACAAATGGCACAATAGACTTGCACATGTGGGTATTAACGGGATTAAGTTTCTTAATGAAAAGGTGTTTTTGGAAATGACCGTGTGTCTGATTTGTCTTTCTGTGACCATTGTGTGCTTGGCAAACACCATAAAACTACTTTCTCCACAAGTGTTCATAATACTAGAACCATGCTTGAATATGTGCATTCGGACCTGTGGGGTCCATCTAGCACTCCCACCGCAGGTAGGAATAGGTATTTCTTGTTTATTATTGATGACTATACTAGGAAAGTGTGGGTTTACCTTTTGAAAGAGAAATCCGACACTTTCGATAAATTTAATAGTTGGAAAAGACAAGTTGAAAACCAAACTGGTAAGAAGATCAAGTTTTTGAGAACTGATAATGGTCTAGAGTTTTGTAACACTGATTTTGATAATATGTGCAAGGAAAGTGGAATAACAAGGCATAAAACGGTTCCTTACACTCCCCAACAAAATGGGGTAGCGGAAAGGATGAATAGAACCATACTTGATAAAGTGCGTTGCATGATGTTAAGTTCTGGAGTCCCGAAGTCATTTTGGGGCGATGCTGTTATGACTGCTTGTTATTTGATTAATTTGACTCCATCTGCTGCATTGAATGGTGATACTCCGCATGAAAAATGGTTTGGTAAACTTAGTGATTACTCCATGCTTAGAACTTTTGGTCGCACTTGCTTTTTCTCATCAGAGTGAGGGAAAGCTTGAACCTAGAGCTAGGAAATGTGTTTTTCTAGGTTACCCCGAAGGTGTCAAGGGGTATAGGTTGTGGGATAGGAGACAGAAAGGAGTTAAAATCATTGTGAGTAGAGATGTTACATTCAATGAGAGCGAAATGCCATGTTTGAAAGCTGAATCTGAACATGTAAGTGAGGAAATACAAAGTGAAGAGAGTAGTCAGCTGAAGGTGGAGTAAGTGAAACATAGCACATTCATCCAAGATACACAGAGTGAGGTGGAGACTCAGGAACAACAACCTGATGTCGAGAATGGAGATGAAGTAGCAGTAGAAGAATACCCTGAAGAAGAGAATCCTCTAGCAGACTATAACTTGGCTAGGGATAGAGAGAGGAGACAGACTAGAGCACCGGTGAGATTTGGTTATGAATCCGAGTTAGCTTTTGCTCATGCGAGTTATGAGGAGTTAGTTGATAGGGAACCGAAGACCTTTGAAGAGGCAATGAAGAGTGAACAATCTGAAGAGTGGTTTAAGGCAATGAGAGATGAGATGAGTTCTTTAGAGACGAATCAAACTTGGAAATTAGTACCTAAACCTAAAAATAAATCTACTGTTGACTGTAAGTGGGTTTTTAAGGTTAAGGAGGGTACTAGTGCTTCTGAACCCTTAAGGTTTAAGGCTAGATTAGTGGCAAAGGGATACACTCAGAAAGAGGGGGTTGATTACAATGAGATTTTTTCACCAGTTGTTAAGTACACTACCATTAGGGTCATACTTGCATTGGTTGCACATTTTGACTGGGAACTTGAACAACTTGATGTAAAAACTACTTTTTTACATGGTGAACTTGATGAGCAAATCTTTATGAATCAACCAAGAGGTTTTGAAGACAAACTAAAACCTGACTATGTGTGTTTCTTGAAAAGATCGTTATACGACCTAAAACAATCACCTAGACAGTGGTATAAAAGATTTGATTCTTTTGTGCTATCTATAGGGTTTCATCGTAGCAAGTTTGATCACTGCCTTTACTTCCAACATAATGATGCTAGTAATGATTTTTTGTTCTTACTACTTTATGTGGATGATATGCTCTTAGTTGGTTCATCGCCTAAATGGATAAGTGATATAAAAACAAGTTTGAATGGTGAATTTGACATGAAAGATCTAGGAAAGGCTAAAAGAATCCTAGGTATGGAAATTGAAAGAGATAGGTCAAATTCTATCTTGTTTTTACATCAATCCTCGTATATTTCAAAAGTGTTGAAGAAATTTGGAATGTATGATTACAAATGCATTTACATTACTGTAGCTAGTCACTTTATACTATCTAAAGATCAAGCTCCATGTAATGAAAAGGAAGTAGAATACATGAGCGAGAATTCCTTATTCAAATGTGATTGGTTCTGTTATGTACTTGATGGTTTTCACTAGACTGATTTAGCTTTATTTGTGAGCACGCTTAGTAGATATATGTCTAATCCTGGTCCTGAGCACTGGGAAGCCTTAAAATGGATGTTAAGGTATTTAAAGGGTACATGTAATGTAGGTCTAAAGTTTGGTGTTAATAACGATGGTGTTAAACTGAAAAGATATGTTGATGCTGACTATGCTGGGGATAGGGATAACAGGAAATCCACTTCTGCCTATGTGTTTACCTTGTCTAACTCTTGTGTTAGTTGGAAATCACAGTTACAACACATAGTTGCACTATCCACGACAGAATCTGAATACATTGCTACTACTGAGGCTATTAAGGAAGCTTTATGGCTTAGAGGCCTTTTACATGAACTGTGTGTTCTAAATGATTATGTGGTAGTATATTCAGATAGTCAGTCTTCTATACATTTATGTAAGAATCCTATTTTTCACGAACGCACCAAACAAATTGATGTTAGACTACATTTCATTAGAGATATTGTATCTCAAGAAGTGGTAAGGCTTGAGAAAATTCACACACAATATAATCCCTCGGACATGGGTACTAAGGTGCTACCTTTAGTGAAGTTTAGAAGTTGCAAAGATCTTTTAAACATCGGTGGAGGTAAATAATTTCCAATTTTATTGGTTCTCCTTTTCTGGATTATTACTAATGCGTAATAACTTTCTTTGCAGGTCCTTTGACATCAAGGTGGAGGTTTGTTAGGCAAATTGTTGTCAAATGACCTCCCCGGGCGATGATGAAATACGTTGTCTAAATTCAGTCGGCATTGTCCAAATGACTGAAAGTACATCGACACCACAATTTGGTAAACCAACCCTAAACCGACCCAAACTTTGGAAGGCTCCCATATGTTAATGGCCCACCTTATTTCCTACTTGGGCCTTATCTTGTGTTATTGGGCTTTAACCTAAATACTAAACCTAATCCTACATATATCTAATACCCGTTACTGTGATAGAGGGTGAGAGCTTGGAGATAACCTCGAGAGAGAAACGTTGGTATTCATTGGCTGTGTGCTCTTACCTTCGAAGTTGGCTGTGTGCTACTTCCTCTTTTCTCTCCTTTGCCTTTTGTGGCTAGATTGTGGTTATTAACTCTTCACCATCCTGTGTGTGGGCATAAGCTGAGGGAGCAACCGTTTTGGTGTCTTGGTTGGAGTTTTGGGTTTTCTCATTGTGGTGTCGATTGGAGTATTCTGAGCCCGGTATTTCGGTGTAGCTTGGTGTTTTCAACCTCACATCCAACACACCATAATTAGCCACGGGATCATAAGAGTAAGTATTCGAAATGGCATATCCACGGGCCATTCGAAAAGCACCGGTGCCACCAACAACTGACAATTCCCTGTCATTTTCATTAATTGGATTTCTTCCCAAAATGCAAAGTGTACTGCCATTATACTTACCCGCGGAGAAATAAAAATTCATGTTCATAGCCAGGGCTGATTCTGAAAGATCTGCAGAAGTAATGAGCCCTTGGGCTCTTCCCAATGCCTCTGAACTACGATTACGACCAACTGTTATTAGGTCATCTAAGACTCTGACCTGCCCGAAAGAAGTGAGAGAATTTGCAGTGACTGCAGCTTCAGCCACCTGCCAAACAGTTGCATTTGGGCCGCCGAGTGCGTCTTGGACATAGAAATGGAGCTTGATTAGATTTTCCTTTCCCCGGCAGATGTTTTTGAACCAAATTTTTTCAGCGTTGGACTCTTGGGAATTGGCATGGCCCATAGACACGACTACGACCAACAAGCAAAGAATAAAAACTGTGCCAAGCTTTTCCATCCTTATTCTCCCCGAATGAATGAGTCTTTTCGAACGTATGATGATGGACAGGAGCAATAAAAAAGTTGAAACAACTGATAATATGAGAATATGAACTTCTTTCTAGCAATAGGAGTAGATATTGGATGATGTACAATGGAGGATTAGGTTAGGATTATATAGGCCAACTGTAGTAAATATTGGGAATAATTTAATGAATTTTTTTTTAGTGGTCATTTGAAATTGTTATTTCCAAGAACGCCATGTTATATATTTTAAAAATGTTGAACCCCGCCCCGCCCCTAGAGCATTGTGAAGGATGTAAATCGCGGGATGTGCCTCAACAAGTCATGGTACAATAGTTGTCATACTGGTACCCACAAAAAGTCTAATTCCATACCTTGTAAGAAGCAGGAATCGAACCCTCATACTACGACTGTCAGTTCAGCTAAAACTATTTCACTCTTGTCCTTTGCACCACTGAACTATGTCCCCAGGGCACCATGTTATATATTTTAGTCCTGTATGTAGAAGAGAGGTAGGTTTTAATATGTACAACATGAGTTCTACATTAGGAAAATCCACACGTGGTAAATTATTTTAAACGGATATCTATTTTTAAAAAAACCCTATATTATTGAAATATTCACTGATAATTGCTTCCCACTATTTCTCTTGGGTTTCATACAGTGCTTGCATTCAGAAGAAGAAATATAAATAAAATAAGATTTGTTCTTTCAATAATTTTAGTTATTTTAGTAGAATAAAGGTCTCCTAACAGCGATGAACACCAATTAATTTATGGATCATCTAATTCTTGGGACGTGTAATGAATTTATTCACCTATTAATTGGTTTGTTATGTCATCGATGTTTATGATTAGTCAATAATTTTATAAAAGCTCTGAATATTAAATGTCTATCACTTGAATTTAAATGTAAACATCTAACTAAAAATAAAAGAGGGAGTTTTGATAGCACTGTTCATAAGCCTTTTGGCCATATAAGCCGAGCCGAGTGAGCCGTTTAAGCTGAGCCATTTCATAATTGTCTGATCTACTCAATTCACACGCAACCATTTCTTCTTAGTTCTTTCTGACATTCTCTCTCTTGCCTCTTCGCTCCATTTCACACGCAACAACCTGTTTTTCCCAAACCCTAGACTTCTTCTTTCACTTCTCTTTTTTCTATTTTTTTCCTCTGGAGATTCTCTGGTTTTCTATAGGTAAGTTATCTCCCCTTTTCCCAGCAATCGCCATCTTCACGCACAGCCTCTCCGCCGGTAGCAAGCTTAGAGCGCTCGACCTCAGCTCCCGCCTCGGGCTCTTCGATTTGCAGGTTTTCGAAGTGGTTATAGTCTTTTTCAGTCTCGGAGTCATCATTTTCGTGGGTTGTCGGTAATTTTCTTATTCTTTTGTAATTTCCTCTTTATATGTTCAGCCCTTTTTGTTTACTTTCCTATTTAATTAAAATTGAAATCCTCGTGTTCTTATCGTGTCCTGTGTATATATAGAGAGAAGTATTGGAATCTAAGTTGATATTATATATATCTGTACGAACCAGACTTGGTTGAACATTTGAACCAATTGAAAAAGAAGGCGCCTAGGTCCCCGTTTTTCCTCACTTTCTAGATCTTCTTTTGAATTTCGTTGCTTTTTTTAATCTCTTTCTTCTTTGTAAATATGGAAAATCATTTTTTAAAATCTGGTTTTCATGTTCAAATTCCTTCTCAAATAAATCTGCAAAATTCGTTCATGTCATTTGTCTTTGAAATTCGGGTAAATTGATGTTTCTTCATTAACTTTTTTATATTCAATATAATAATACTATGTCATTTGTTTATGCAGCTAGATTTATGCATTCTTGAGTTTTTCTGGACAGCTTTCAAGAGTACTTGCAGATCCACTTTTGCATGGTTGATTTAGAGCTTTGAGAGTAATCGGGTGTTTCTTTACAGAGTTTCTTTTCGGTAATGACAAAAATCCTAGGGACACTGGTCCCTCACTGTCAATCAGTCGAGGTTATATCCGGTTGTCTTAAAACTGGAATGTCCGGTAGTTTAATGAGTCTTTTCTTCAATTTTATTTGTTTTCGTTTTGGAACAGTGCTTTTTCATTAATAGGTAGTGGCTAGAATTGATTTTTCGTGGCATGATGCCGAATATCCTTAGGAAACTCTGGAGAATTTGAAGGCTACTATCAATAGCACTAAGAAGCTCTGTTCGTATCTTTATTTTTTTTAAATCTTCACCATCGTTTGATTGTTTATTATAATTTGAAAAAAAATGTACTAATCCATGATTCTCATTATTAACAATTATTTTGAATGAGGAATAAAAATTTCGGGCTTTATGGATTTCTTTCTGCAATTATATACATATTTTTTACTGTTGGTCGCTCGGAAAATTGAGAAAATTAAAAATATAAAGTCGTGTTTGAATCTTGTTGCTTCCATAATGTCAAGAAGAAGAAGAATAATTTGATGGTTCTTATATGTCAAGGTTTGTAGTCATTATGAATATAAATCCAAAATTAAATTAAAGGTTTTGGTAAAAACAGACAAGATAACAGGGTGACCATTTATTTTCCAATTGAACGGAGTGCAAGTTAGTTATCAACTTATTTCAGATTATGCTAGATACAATGGGACCCGAGTTACAGGTTGTTAATAAGACTGAGAATGATATAACACTTAAGGTAGGGGACAAAGTTATTCTGATTCCCGATCAAGGCTCGGAAGCATCCTTTGAAGTTTTGCCAATCAACTTTGCTGGACTCTCCAAGGCCAGGAAGCATCCTTTGAAGTTTTGCCAATCAACTTTGCTGGACTCTCCAAGGTTTAATTGCTCATAGCCTTAACATAGTTATTTGATTTATTTTTTCCTTTTTCTTTGTTTCATAACATTGTAAAGGGTTGATCATAGTAGTGCTATTGCTTTATAAGAGTTTGTGAATAACATCGAAAAAAATCAAAGAGCAGTCATATATCTACTTAACTAGAAAGTTCCATCCTTATAACGTTGAAATAATTGCAGAAATTCTCCCGTGTAGTCATTTACCACTTATTTTGCCGGGATATAGCTTTCTGACAATTTTTGTAAGTATTATGATACATGTTAGTGCCTCACGCTTCATATTTTTCTTGTAAAACTTAAGACCTAATTTTGTCTGAAACATTGAAAGCTGCCATTTTCAATGTTTATATTTTTCAAGGTACTTAACATTCAATGGAAACTTTCTCAGCACGTGTTTAGCTCTGTAGTTGCATGAAATCATTCTTATGTTTATTAAAGCAATTAATCAGATGTTGCACTAAGTTGAACTCTTTTGCAGGCTGTGATGAAGGGAGACACCATCTTTTTAGGTCAATACCTCTTTACTGGAAGCGCGATCACTTTTATTTGGTAGGAGGTATGAAGTAGAGTTCCTGGAGTACTAATTTGATTTCAACAAGATTAACTTATTTGTTGATTTCTTTCTGTATTATTATTTTTAGTTCATTTAATTTCTCGTTGTGTTAATTTCTTTGTTCCGATGAGTTTGAGTTCACGGAACTTTTATCCTACATTTTCTCCCTTTTCTATTACTTTCCATGTCAGATTGTTTACTTGATCATATAGAAGAAAAAACCTAAGCATGTATACATAACTATTGGTTGTATAACCCAGTTGAGATAATTTATTTTAATTTGGCACATTAAATGAAGTTCGTGATTTGGCATGGCAGGCAGATGAAGTAAAAGGTGATGATGTAGTTTGTGTGGTAGGTAAAGAATTCCTCAACCTTTTCAGGATCATTATTTACCATGCATGCTTCTCAACTACGTAATGAACTGCCCACTCTATCTGATAAGGACACGTAGGTAGCAAGTTATAGCAATATTCGCGCCTTCCTAGATATCAATATGGTCTCTGAACTTGGTGTATTAATTTGCAATATTCCGGAGGGATAAATGGTGGATTGGCTATGTATTTGTTTTAGTCTCTCTAAACTGGGCATTAAATTTTGCACTCTCTTTTATGTTTTCCTTTAATAGATGCAATTTTAACTTTACTGTATTTTGATTTTACTTCAGATTATTAGCACATGGAGTGTTCAGAATAAAATTGATTTTCTTTCATTATCATAGACGCGACATTCAGAAGATGTTCGTGAGGTAATGATAGAAAAAAGGAAGAATGCTTCTTTATTCCTCTATATTTGCTATGTGATATATATTAATAGTTAGACTACAAACATTCATGATTTCCACTTTTCTTGTTTTTAACTTCCAATAAAAAATGTCGAAAGTCAAAGGTTAAATTTCAGTATGTTTGTCTATTTTTCTACGCGAATTTTGCTTGTATATATAACCAACTGCTCTTATATAATACATCATGAACAAAAGTTTTCACAAACAATTCTCAAATGTAAATTTTTCCATATGCATCATTTTTGCTACAAGAGCTCCTCGAATTTCTCATTTTTCCTGATTTACTTGTCAACTGAAAAGCACATTATTGTTATTTGGTTTTATCTTTTTAACATATTGGTCAGGGTATGTACAACTTTGTATTCTGAGTCATGACTTATAAGAAAGTCGGAAAATAGTTGCACTTACAGTTTTCTTTGTCACAGGCAAGCTTAATCATTGGAACTTACATTTACCATGTTCCACTGCAAGAGTGATTTTCAGAATGAGCAGAGCGATGAACTGCAACATGAACACAAGGTAATAACTTCTGCTTTCAATGAAAAATTATGGTACATTGATTTGATTACATGTTAGGTAGTTGAAGTCATTGAAATATAAGTGAATGTTAGTTTAACTAGAATTCTAATTTCTATCTAACTGTATGGACACCAAATTTACTTATAGACTAATAATTTTGTCTTTTGTGTACTCTATTTAGTATTTTGCAAATGAAAGGAGATTTAAAATAGGTAGCCACTATGTTATCTTCTCCGATTACCAAAATTTTTGAACCGTAAAATATTGAGGTTGATTTCTTAACAAGTAATGATTAACATTAGATTTTTCAACTACATCTTTACTGTTTAAATGCTTGCAAATGATCTGATTAAGATCTGCATACAGATCAACGAGCTTAAATATGCTCTGGGACCACTTTCAGGCCATAGGTTGCAGTATTGCAGTCACGCGTGCTTGAAGAGATATTTAGATGCTCGGAACTGGAATACGTAAAGTGAACGAAGATGTTGGAGGAGATTTTGAGAGGAGATCTGCTTATAAACTTGAACAAATTCACTGGGTAAGAGAATTCATATCTTTTATTTTGATTGCTTGAAAATACAAAATTGTTAGAACTGTGTTTATCACAATTCATAATCCGAAGTATGTGATTTCCCTTGGGTTGTATTTGAAATTGGTCTTCAAATGTATTTAATTGTTTTTGGTAGTTGTATTATGCTATTCGTGATAGAATCTACATTTTCTTTGAAGAATATCAATGCAGTCTGGGAAAGGAATAAAAGTTATCTCGATGGATGTGATAATTATGAGAAGCAAATTTATGGTTGGTATGTTGCCGTCCAGACTGCTTCAGAGGTCCCAATATCATATGAAGTATAGTCGACCCATTCAAGTCATTTTCTCCATTATTCTCTTCTGCTTGATTGGTGAGCCTGATGATTGTAGTTTTTTTCCTTTCAAGTTGATAGTCAATTTTCAATTTTGCGCTACCCATCCTCTAGAAGTTAATTTTAAGTTTTAAAATGCACTGTTGTCCTTTCCATTGACTGTAAAATGAGTTTGATTAACTTTTATTTCTTTTATCAATATTTAGTTTAGGGCCTATTCTTGATACATTTTTCTCATTTTTGCTGCCGCAAGCATGTGTTTATTCACGTTCATTTTATTAACGGGTCGGAAATCCGAAATAGGTTTGATAACATTTTTTTTTTGGGTACCCCCCGACCTTTGCTATCATGTTGAAAGTCCTCACCTCCATATGTCTATCTCGTTTTTCCATATATTATTCCAATTGTGGAATTTTTCTTGATCATTTCATAGTCTCCTCTTTCCATTTTTATATTTCAATGTCATAGTTCACAAGCATTAGAAGAGATAATTTGAAAGAGAAAACTCTAGATATGAATATAGCCAATATAAAAAATAACTACAATACTATTTCGCTTGTACATGGATGCTATAATCTATCTTCCGGTGCTTCATTGGTGTTTGTTTCATTAAGCTTTCACAATCACGGTATCAAGTAGCCAACTATATTGATAGCACGTGCATTGCACGTGCGTCTAACTAGTGATATAAAGAAGCATAAAATATTTGAGGATCCCTCGATTTGAGACTTGAGGTGGGAACCAAGTGGGCAACAAGCATCTTTCATTTAAAAACTGCACGTGCTTTCCAAGTAACGTTAACCCTGGTCTAAGAATTATAACCTGATGATTAACACTACCTCTCTCTTTGAAAAAATATGAAGTTGAAGGTTTTTGAACTGTAACCATCCAAATGTCCGTTAGTTCAGAACGTGAATCGAGCTTGTTCACTTTTTAAAAGTGGAGGCACCCTCTCCTTCCCATCTCGATTTGACGAAAACCAAATCATGATGGTTGAAATATGACTCCGAGCCATACACGATACATCCATCATCCAAAAAATTTTGCATACTTTTATCATGCACACACAAATTGTGGTTTGAAAGAGACGGCTAACAAAATTAAATGAGAGACTAAAGCAAGTTTTGAAATCTAATACATTCCCTAGTTGACAGAGCATAAATTAGGATTAAATAAGTGGGCAAATTCGATTCAAAGGCTGAATTTGACATTTGGATGGTTACAATCCAAAGTCCAAAGGTCCTTTGACTGCATAATTTTTCAAAGTTTTGAGACAACGTACCAAAATTTGGAGATCATAAACCCGTTGCAATTTTTAGAAAGGTTAGAGACCTTAACAATAATTCAATTGAAATTTTTAACCACCGAAATAACCTCATGCAATCATGTTACGAGTACAAAAAATTTTGACAGACAACATGTTGCGAGAATTGATCGAAAGATGGAAAGAGAAAAGAAATCAAATCATCTGCTGCCACGTCAATATCGATAATGGTTCTGTCAAGAATTCTCTGTACTCATGGAATTTTCCAACTCCATATCCCAATTATATACACGTACAAAAGGGAGTTACAAATACTACAACAAGTGAAAATTCATCGATATTTTTAGAACAAAATAATAGAAAAAAAATACCAATGCTAGCTGGCATGAAGATCAAAATACTAAAGTAATCTGATCATTAATCATCAATAACTTGTTACTAGTCTTTCACCCGTGCGATGCACGGTACGATGCATAAATTTATATTAAGTGATAAACAATTCTAATATGAGCAATATATGCTAATTGATTTTCCAATCCAATTAGATACAAAACACTTCAAAAAATTGAAGTGAATGTGTAATTTTAAATAAAAATATATACACCACATAACTAATTCAAATTTTGAAAAACATCTTTAAAAACAAATTTTTTTTTTTAAGCGTTGCATTACACACCAATTCGGTCATATACATACACTTTGACAGTGGGACCCATCCATCACAAATTTTCAAGCACACGCCATCAATCAATTAGACACTCGGCATACAACGTGGTGGCATCCCACTGCAGTTACTTGTGAGGCTAAAAGCAAATAAAAAAAATCTACCTCATTTTTACTCTCTACAGTTTCTCCCTCCACAAACCTCACAATCTCCATGCCTCAAGGAAGGTTAAAGGGATCATACTCTTTTGTCATATACTACATAATTGATTGATATTTTATTCACGTTTCCCCGTGCCACAAAAACCACTTACGTAATATTTAACTTTGTGGCGTAACCCGCCCCACCCACCCACCCACCCACCCATCCCCGCCGAAGATTTACATATAATTACCTTTCTTTCCCATTTCTCTTCCCCGTACAAATTACCCTCCCCAGTTGCTACCCTCTTACAATTCCCCAATTCACTTGCGACAAATTTTCCTAGTGGTGGTGATGCAAGGCGTCCACCGCTACGAGCTGCTAGCTGAAGGCGGAGTAAGGCTAGAAATTGCAAAAAATGGAGCCATATCAGCAATATATGGAGGAGGAGGAGAATAAAAGAGAAGAGTGACCTATCTTAAAAAATATTAGGTACATTTGCTCGCAATATATTGAAAGTTTATGACATTTCAGTCTTATTTTTAGAGGCGTCGGGGAAAATATTAAGCATGTTTCTGTCCTACTATCTTCATTCTAGTAGGTTAGCGAAAGCCACACCAATTTTGCATTAGCAGCCATCTCCTAGAGTTTTCCTTTACTATCAAACACATAAAAATCACGAGTTCCCCTCTATTTTCCCCTTAAAACCACATAGAAACAGAAGCATATGCCAGAGTACATCCAATAAATCCAGACGGAGAAACTCTTTCCATCTAAAAAATGTAAAATTGGGATTTTCTAAATATGGCGGCGATGGAGACGTCGGAAGTGGAGGTGCACCAGCGTTATACATAGGAGGTGCACTTGTTGGTGGGTTTGAAAGTCTCCTGGCATTCCATTTGAGCGGGCAGCTCGTGCCATGCCAGCCTCCGCGTGCGGAGGTTGGAACCTCCGCACGCAGAGGCTAGAACCTTCGCGTGTGGAGGCTGGAACCTCCGCACGGGGAGGATTTCACCAGCCTCCTGTGCGGAGGTGCGGAGGCTGGTGTGGTACCTTCGTGTGCGGAGGCAGCCTCCGCACAGGAGGCTGGTGAAAGCCTCCGCGTGAGGAGGAGGAGAATAAAAGAGAAGAGTGACCTATCTTAAAAAATATTAGGTACATCTGCTCGCTATTGAAAGTTTATGACATTTCAGTCTTATTTTTAGAGGCTGAGAGGAAAATATTAAGCATGTTTCTGTCCTACTATCTTCATTCTAGTAGGTTAGCGAAAGCCACACCAATTTTGCATTAGTAGCCATCTCCTAGAGTTTTCCTTTACTATCAAACACACAAAAATCACGAGTTCACACCGTTGTGAAAAGACGTCATCCTCAAGAGGAAAAAAAACAAATGTAAAGAAAAAGAAAACACAGTACACGACGGGGTAAATATGGACGAACACAAAATTAAAATATAAAAACATGGTACAAAATAGAGAAGAATTCATCGATTTCAACAAAAGGCGCAAACCGGAGATGGAAAGCAGAGCGTCGTCACCGTTTGAGAGTTGAGGTGAGAAATGCAGCGTGATGTGAACTCCGTTTCAAAAGCGGCTCGACTGCAAATATGGGCTCTTGCCGATCCGAGATGGACAGGATCGCGCCGTCTGCCGCTTGGGTCGTCGCCGATTGAGAGTTGAGGCGAGAAATGAATGTATAGGAAATATGTTAGAATTGAATTTGAATTTGTTCTGCAGCTCATGCATTTTTTCTTTCTTTTCTTTACTTTTTTTTCTTTTTTTTTTTTTTCCATTCCCTTGGGCGGGAAATTGGGGCAGCATCTTAGGCGGGAGTACTATGCAGCTATCCTCCTTTAATATAGTATAAGATAAGATGTTGTTCACTAATTGAAAAATAATACTTAACTAGGGTTAAACACTAATCAAAACATTAACTGTGTCTACTTAGAGTTAAGTAATTGAGCCCAAAGAAAAAATATTTATTTATGTAATTCACTTCACAGACCACATACATTTCCATCGAGGATTAATGGACAGTGGTCCAAGGACTAATTTTGTTTTTTAGGATATGGCAGACATGCTGGCAAAAAACTACTTTATTAACATGGAGTCTTCCCTAGACCACGCTTTACATGTATGATTCTTAAAACTATGAATAATTCTATTCATCCCACTGAGGTTATAAACACAGTTTAGGTGGTGTTAATGTGACATTATATAATATGTGAAATTATTTAATTTCACATTTCATTTAACATATCATTTAGAGTCACCTAAACCGTGTTTGTAACCCCAGTGAGGATGAATAACATTACTCTAAAAGTATATAGCTATCTACTTGTAATGCGTGTAAGATATATTATTTCTCGAATATTGCAAAAGTTGACAGGATACACACATAATATTCCAGTCTTCAAATGCGAACGCTAAATTGGCTCTTGGACTCGCCGAAAGTTTATATCATTAAATTATTTTCAAGAGACTTTTTAAACACAAAATGTACTTTATTGTATAGAGTCAATACTTAAAATAATTTTTTTTTTAATAGAGAGTGAATTTAACTCTTCCAATTTGAGAACCAAACACACACTATTTTTACTTCATAATGATTATATTTAATAAGTTACAGATTTCAATTATTTATTTTTTAAATTACTACAAATCATATTTGAATTGATTGATTATGAACATATAAAAAAAAATAAGATGAGAAATTAATAAATATTTCTTTTAAAAAAAACAAAATGAAGAGCAAAAGGGAGTATATGAAACAATTCTTTTTAAATTTAAATATGCTCTCTATATCTTAAATATAAAATCTTTTGAAGATGATCTGTAACAAATTTATTATTTAAATTATGTTAACAACTCAAATTTAATTATTTAAGATTTGAACACGTTCGTCCCAGTTGTGGTGCTACAAAATTCTGAGATAACCAAATCAGAAACCATTTTTGCCCAGCTTGCAAGCTAATACAAAACAGTTTACTCTTTTTTCATTCCTTAAGCTAATAAACAACAATAAGCTGAACTGCTCAAGCAAACTATAACACAATTATAAACCAATTACTCGAAGAGGAACTCTGCTGTTTGGTCAGCTGATCGAACACAAGGGTCGAGCAACGCAAATAGAAAAAGGGGTATTTTCAAGAATGTCCACAATTAAGGGTGTGAGTTGAAAAATGGGGTAATTAGCAGAAATGGTCCTCAACGTTTACACCCTTTGCCAAAATGGTCCCTATCGTTTTAAAATTGGCATTTGTACCCTTATTTCAAACGTTTCTTGCGGAATTGGTCCTTCCATCCAACAACCGTTAAACAACCGTTAGAACCTTTTGAAAATTTGCAGAAATGGTCCCTATGAAATATAATTTAATATTTCGTTTATATATTTTGGAACGACTTGCTTCGACGAGTGGTAACTTTCGCTACAGTTGGCCGTTTCGCACGCCGTTAGGGATGGGAGAAACTACGTCATGAGCACTTCGAAATGGTATTAAAAATGTAATATTTCGACTTCATTTGACTTCCCGTAATAATCCCGCAAAATGGAGACAAAAAATAAGAAAAATCGTTTATATATTTTGGAACGGCCTGCTTCGACGAGTGGTAACTTTCGCTTCGGTTGGCCGTTTCACACGCCGTTAGGGATGGGAGAAACTAGGTAATGAGCACTTCGAAATGATATTAAAAATGTAATATTTTGACTTCGTTTGACTTCCCCGTAATAATCCCGTAAAATGGAGACAAAATATAAGAAAAATCGTTTATATATTTTGAAACGGCCTGCTTCGACGAATGGTAACTTTCGCTATGGTTGGCCGTTTCACACGCCGTTACGGATGGGAGAAACTAGATCATGATCACTTCGAAATGGTATTAAAAATGTAATGTTTCGACTTCGTTTGACTTCCCGTAATAATCCTGCAAAATGGAGACAAAAAATAAGAAAAATCATTTCTATATTTTGGAACGGCCTGCTTCGACGAGTGATAACTTTCGTTACGGTTGGCCGTTTCACACGCCATTAGGGATGGGAGAAACTAGGTCATGAGCACTTCGAAATGGTATTAACAATGTAATGTTTCGACTTCGTTTGACTTCCCGTAATAATCTCGCAAACAATTTTTCTTATAAACAATTTTTCTTATTACATTTTAATCCTAGAATTTTTTTAATACCAATTTTAATACCATTTCGAAGCGCCAATTTTAAACGAAGTCAAAATATTACAGTTTGCGGGATTATTACGGGAAGTCAAACGAAGTCGAAATATTACATTTTTAATACTATTTCGAAGTGCTCATGACCTAGTTTCTTGCATCCTTAACGGCGTGTGAAACGGCCAACCGTAGCGAAAGTTACCACTCGTCGAAGCAGGCCATTTCAAAATATATAAACGATTTTTCTTATTTTTTGTCTCCATTTTACGGGATTATTACGGGAAATCAAACGAAGTCGAAATATTACATTATTAATATCATTTCGAAGTGTTCATTACCTAGTTTCTCTCATCCCTAACGGCGTGTGAAACAGCCAACCGTAGCGAAAGTTACCACTCGTCGAAGCAGGCCGTTCCAAAATATATAAACGATTTTTCTTATTTTTTGTCTCCATTCCGCGGGAATATTACGGGAAGTCAAACAAAGTCGAAATATTACATTTTTAATACCATTTCGAAGTGCTCATGACGTAGTTTCTCCCATCCCTAACGGCGTGCGAAACGGCCAACCGTAGCGAAAGTTACCACTCGTCGAAGCAAGCCGTTCCAAAATATATAAACGAAATATTAAATTATATTCCATAGGGACCATTTCTGCAAATTTTCAAAAGGTTCTAACGGTTGTTTAACGGTTGTTGGATGGAAGGACCAATTCCGCAAGAAACGTTTGAAATAAGGGTACAAATGCCAATTTTAAAACGATAGGGACCATTTTAGCAAAGGGTGTAAACGTTGGGGACCATTTCTGCTATTTACCCTTGAAAAATGTCCAATTTTCAAATTTAATACTAAAGTGTCTATTATGCCCTTAATGAAAAAAAAAAAGGACATTTGAATCTCTACGAATTCTCGACATTTAAAATGTCATTCTCGACATTTGAATCCCGTTTTATATTTTAATAGTACACGTCAAATCACAATATTAAATATTCTCGACATTTAAAATGTCATTCTCGACATTTAAAATGTCATTCTCGACATTTGAATCTCGTTTTATATTTTAATAGTACACACGTCAAATCACAATATTAAATGTTCTCGACATTTCAAAACGTCATTCTCGACATATTAAATGTCTAGAAAGATATTTCATTTCAAATATGACATTTCTCTACACTTGAAATGTCGTTCTCGACATTTCTGTGTCAATGCAAAAAATAGCAATAATTATGATTTGACATCTTGTCATTTGCAATAAATGGAGCAGGTTATGTGTCAAGATTTCATTAGCCCATATTTTTTTTTGCAAAAATGTCCATTTTATTGTCTTTGAATGGAATCACAAATTGTTGACCATGGGTATTTTGGTCTAAAATATACCAAAATGGCCATTTTTGCAAAGATTTTTAAAAGTTGCCATTTTTGCAATTGACTAGAAGAAAGTGGACATTTCTTACAATTTCCACATAGGAAAAACCACATCAATGTTTTCAAATAGTATTTCGAAAAAAAGAATATGTATTGTATATTTTTAAATTTTTTTTTTTTTTTTTTTGTCTATTTTGTTAATTGTCCACTACGAAGAAAAATGGGAAAAAATTTATATGTACCTATCTCGAATAAAAAAATAGGAAATACTTATACAAACAAAAATTTGAAATATACCCTGAAATAATAACATAAATTGTAGATTAGGTTGTTTTAAAGAGTCCGAATTTGTAATTTTATCCCTCAAAATACTATTTTTCGAATTTTGAAATTGAAACCCAAAATCCATTCACTACACAAAATATGGTCTTTTGCAACATACAAAATGCAACATTCGTCGATTAAATATTGTTAAAGGGGTCTATCGCAATATTTTATCAGGTAAATGTTGCTATTGGCTAACATAATTGAGCTTTTCGCAACATTTATCAAATAAATGTTGTTAATGTCGCATTTTGCAACGTTCTATAAATGTTGCGAAAAATTTAAGTTTTTGCAACGTTTTGTGAACATTGTTGAAATCTGGTACTATAGCAACGTTCAGAGCCTATTGTTGAAACTCTCAATATAAAGTCTTTTGCAACATTTATTGACTGTTGCGAAAAGATTATTTTTTGCAACGTTTTTTGAACGTTGCAAAAAAATTTGTATTTTTTTTTTCGAAATTAAATTATATGGGCTCAAATGATAGAAATAAAAAATAACTAACGTTGCAAAAAAATTTGTATTTTTTTTTTTTCCAAATTAAATTATATGGGCTCAAATGATAGAAATAAAAAATAACTCAAACCCTACCTTAATTCACACCTCCCTCCATTCATTCATCTCCATTCACGCCTCTCTTCTCCCAATCTCTTTCAATCCCACCATTTCCACCGAATATACCAAATTCTTTTGGAAGGCAAGTGAGCAGCACATGATCCACAATTTTTGCTGAAGAATCCCTCCTCTATTCACCACTAATCTCCAAAAAAAAATCTCGTTACCAAACAGGCAGATAAAGCAACTGAAAAGGTGCGAGCCACTCACGGAATCTGAAGTCAAAGCCCTTTCTCTCAAAGCCATGGAAATCCCCGTTGAAGAGAATAATGTTCCGCGGGTGGATGCCCCCGTCACCGTAAGTCAGAGAAGAATTCTTAATTAATTTCGGTCCTTTGTTTGCTTTATTAGTAGTTTTTATTTTTAGTTTTTAGTTTTTTTTTTTTTTTGGCACTTGGAATGTAGGATGTCTAAATATTTGAATTGAGTTGTCTATGATTTTACGTTAATCTAGTGTTACGAAGAGAAGGGAACTCAGCTGAATTGGGGAAAAAGGAAAAAGAGGAATCCCAGAAACAAGGAGCAACACAAGCATTAGAGGAAAGAAAG
Source organism: Fraxinus americana (assembly GCA_035079005.1). Taxonomy (NCBI): domain Eukaryota; kingdom Viridiplantae; phylum Streptophyta; class Magnoliopsida; order Lamiales; family Oleaceae; genus Fraxinus; species Fraxinus americana. Next base: position 10,561,900 of record CM068714.1, read on the forward strand.
CAACCATACAACTCAAAAGGGCGGGAGCATCGTTTGTTTTTTGTCAACTCCTATTTTACGTTTTATTAAGTTGCATTATGAAAAAAACACGCCTTTGGTTGTTATATTACCTGACGAGAAGAGGCAGAACAGTGTGAATGTTTTGTGCGTGATTTCCATTTTCTCCATTTTCTCTGTTCTTACCTTATTCATTTCTTCTTCTTCAAGTCTACCTTCTCAGTTTCTCTTAAATTTTCATAGTAATCGACACTTTGTTACATATTAATCCATTGGGTGTTGAGTTTTATTCAATTTCTGGTTTATTACTGCATTTGATTGTGTTTTAGGTTGAGAGTTGAAGCTCAACCATAACATTTGGTATTAGAGCAGCTATGTAAACTAGCTATGGCAGAAACTAGAAGCAAATCAAATGAGGAGCACCTTAAGAAATTGGACAAGGAAATATCCAATTTGGAAGTTGTCGTTAAAACAAATGACCAGATGCTATAGGGTGTTTGTACTAGACAAGATCGGATGGAACAAATGATGGGAGAAATGAAGGCTACACAAGAGTCTATGGTGTTGATGTTAGCTCAGTTAACTAGGAGTAAAGCTGATGGTAAAGAAAAAGCAGTAGAAGGATATGGGTCACCATCTCGAACTAGTGGGGGTATCTTTAGAAGAAATGAAATTCATTCCTGTATCTCCACAGGAAACAGAGCGGCTAGGATGGTTACCAAACTACCTAAGATAGTCTTCCCTTATTTTAATGGAGAAGGGCCCAGAGAGTGGCTGAGGAATGCAAGAAAGTATTTCCAGATCCATCAAGTAGAGGATGAAATGAAGTTGGGCATAGCTGAGATGTATCTCAAATGAAAGGTAGACATATGGTTCCATGGCTTTATCTCCAGCCATCCTAATGCTGATTGGGGCATGTTTTCCAATGAGGTCTGCAGGAGATTTGCAGAAAACATGGGTGAAGAAGTGATAGAAACCTTTAGCAAACTGAGGCAAAGAGGAACCATTACATAATATCAGGAACAGTTTGAAGAATTGAAATCCCAAGTGATGATTCCCTACCTCACTTACCAGAATCCTACTATATTTCAATATTCACCAGTTGTTTGAAGGATGAGATCAAATCCATGGTTAAAATTATGCAACCCCCAACCTTAGCTAAAGCTTTTGAGATTACTTTACTTCAAGAAAATACCATCATAGCCCTTAACAGAGGTCCAAAAAACTTCAAAGCATATCCCCAAACAAAATGGTCTCACCCCAGTCCTAGACCAAATGAAACTGCAACTAAACCAAACCCAAAGAACTCCACCAACCCACTGAAATTCAAAGCTATCACCCCCTCTGACTTCCAGACAAAAAGGGAGTTAGGACTATGTTATAAATGTGATGAGAAGTATACTAGGGATCATGTGTGTAAAAATAAGATGCTCAATTTCATATTGGTGGATGAAGAGAAAGAAGGGGAGTTAGATGAACCTCCAGGGGAGAAAGATGATCAGAAGGAGAAAGGGGAACTAGAGGAGATGATGGAAATCTCCATCTATGCATTGATGGGCTGCAACAAAGCAAAAACCATCAGGCTACCAGGGATAATCAAAAAGAGAAAAGTGTCTATATTAATTGATAGTGGGAGTACCCACAGTTTCATTGATGAAACCTTGGCAAAAATATCAACTGTTGGGTTTAGCCAGCAACACCTACTTCAGTCACTGTGGCAGGAGGTGAAAAACTCATTTGTAAGGCAATTTGTAACCCACTGAGATGGAAGATGTAAGACCTGGTGTTTCAATACCAACTGAGGTTATTGAAATTAGGAGGCAGCGATATAGTTTTGGGGGTAGATTGGCTGAGTCAGTTCAACCTTGTGTTATTTGATTTCCTGAGAGGTAGCATTACCTTTACTTATAAAGGTATAGAAAGGGAACTCCAGAGCGAAGCCATTAAAGAAGAATTCCACATGATGATTGATACTGGAGAGGACTGTTGGTTCAAGAACCAAGCGTATGGAGTGGTGCCACAAATCACAGCCATCACTGAAAAAGAGACAGAGGCCATCCCTGTTGAACTTAAGGCTGTTGTAGATCAATTTCCCATGGTTTTCTTAGAACCCAAGGGATTACCGCCTTCTAGGTTCAATGACCATCATATTTCATTGAAAGAAGGGGCTCAACCCTTTAAAATCAGTCCTTACAGGTCCCATACATTCAGAAAGCAGAAATTGAAAGGATGGTTAAGGAGATGAGAGAAAGTGGGATAGTACAATCAAGCAACAGCCCTTATGCCTCACCTATGTTATTGGTCAAGAAGAAAGATGGGACATGGAGATTTTGTGTTGATTATAGACAGTTGGAACACCCTCACAGTCGAGGACAAGTATCCTATGCCCATAATTGATGAATTGCTGGATGAACTTAAAAGGGCAAAGTGGTTTAGAAAAATCGACCTAAGAGCAGGATACCATCAAATCAAGGTAGCTAAAGAAGATGTCCACAAGACAGCTTTTAGAACTCATGAGGGTCTTTATGAATTCAGGGTCATGCCATTTGGGCTTACAAATGCCTCTATCACTTTTCAATGCCTAATGAACGAAGTATTCAAGCATCATCTTAGGCAGTTCATCTTGGTATTTTTTGACGATATACTGGTATACAGCCCAGACTTGAAGACTCATTGTAAACATGTTGATGTTGTCTTTTGGAACTTTTAAAACAACACCAGTTGTATGCTAAAGGAAGCAAGTGCTCTTTTGGCCAATCTAGCATAGAGTACTTAGGTCACATTATATCTGCAAATGGAGTGTTAGCAGATCCCTCTAAGATAGTGGCGATGAAGAGTGGCCTAAGCCAGCCAATGTTAAACAGTTGAGGGGATTTCTTGGCTTAACTGGGTATTATAGGAGGTTCGTAAGGGGATATGGAGCCATAGCCAAACCACTAACTGAATTGCTAAAAAAGGAGAATTTCCATTGGGGAAAGGCGGTTGAATCGGCTTTTCAAGAATTAAAGGATACTATGAGTACTACCCCAGTACTGGCTTTACCAGATTTCTCCATCCCATTAATTGTGGAAATGGATGCATGCTATGGGGGGTTAGGTGCAGTGTTGTTGCAGAACAAGAGGCCAATAGCCTACCTAAGCAAGGGAATAAGCAACAAGAATTTGGGGTTATCAATTTATGAGAAGGAACTGCTAGCTCTGGTGACTGTGGTAGGAAAGTGGAGGCACTATTTAGAAGGTCACCACTTTATCATTAAGACAAACCATCAGTCACTCAAGTACTTACTTGAACAAAGGATCACTACTCCATTATAGCAGAAGTGGCTATCTAAACTCTTAGGATTGAGTTATGAAATGCATTATAAAAAGAGTGTTGATAACAAGGTGGCAGATGCCTTATCCAGGAGAGAAGAAAAAGGGGTTGAATGCTTGGCAATCACTGTGGTCACTCCAATGTGGGTTGAAGAAGTAATAGCTAGCTATAAAGGAGATGAAGAAGCAGAAGGTAAAATCACTGCTGTGCTACTCAATAAAGACACGGAGCCAGATTACCAGTTTTGGAATGGATTTCTCAAATACAAGTCAATGATGTATATTGGTACTGGGAGATGAGTGAGGAAGAAACTGATTGCAGCCATTCACTCATCCCAGGAAGGGGAACACTCAGGAATACAGGCAAGTATACACAGGGCTAAGCAATTCTTCTTCTGGCCTGGAATGAACATGGACATTAAACAGGAGGTGTTGGAGTGTGACACGTACCAACGTGTAAAAGGGAGCATATAACTTACCCAGGATTACTTCAACCCCTACCAATACCAGAATATGCTTGGAGCCATATTTCCATGGACTTCATTAAGGGGCTACCTACTTCTGGATCAAAGAACGTGATATTGCTGGTGGTGGACAGGTTCACCAAATATGCTCATTTCTTAACCCTCTCACATCCTTTCACAGCCCCAACCATCACCAAGTTATTCCTAGATAACATCTACAAGCTTCGTGGAATGCCTCAAAGCATTGTTACGGATAGAGATAAGATATTTACCAGTGGGTTCTGGCAGGCATTGTTCAAACACTTGGGGGTCAAATTGCAGTTAAGCACAGCCTACCACCCACAAACTGATGGGCAGACAGAAAGACTGAACTAATGCCTTGAAATGCACCTAAGATGCATGGTTTACAAGCAACCAAAATAATGGATTAAATGGATTGGCCTAGCTGAATGGTGGTACAACACTACCCTGCATACCTCTATTTGAATGACACCTTTCGAAGCCTTAAATGGCATCAAACCCCCCACAAGCCTTGGGACCCTATCAGCAAACTAACATTGCTTCAGTTGAAGATATTCTGCAAGAAAGGCAGAAGATCAATAAAATGCTAAGGGAAAACCTTGCCCAAGCCAGTGTCAGGATGAAGCATTATGCAAATCAACATAGAAGTGAAAGGGAATTCCAAGTTGGGGATTGGGTATATTTAAAGCTGCATCCATATGCTCAGCAAACTGTAGCCAGGAGATCCAACAAGAAGCTATCTGCAAAGTATTGTGGCCCTTACAAGGTAGTGCAGAAGGTTGGGAAAGTAACCTATAAACTGGAATTACCCATTTCATCCCAAATCCATCATGCATTCCATGTCTCGTTACTAAAGAAGAAGATTGGAGAGAAAGAGGTTCGCCTAAATGATCTTCCGAAACATTACACAGGAGTTGAGGACCTCGCGCAACCATTGTAGGTCCTTTCTGCTAGGTTAATCAATAAAAAGGGTAGAGCCCGTTCTCAATGGCTAATACACTGGGAGGATTCCAACCCAGAGGAAGCTACATGGGAGGATTCAAAAGAAATTCAAGCCAAATTCCCAGACTTCCAACCTTGGAGACAATGTTGTTTTAAGGGGAAGGGATGTTACGAAGAGAAGGGAACTCAGCTGAATTGGGAAAAAAAGAAGAAGAGGAATCCCAGAAATAGGGAGCAACACAGGCATTAGAGGAAAGAAAGCAACCATACAACTCAAAAGGGCGGGAGCATCGTTTGTTTTTGTCAACTCATATTTTACGTTTTATTAAGTTGCATTATGAAAAAAACGCTTTTGGCTGTTATATTACCTGACGAGAAGAGGCAGAATAGTGTGAATGTTTTGTGCGTGATTTCCATTTTCTCCCTCTTCTCTGTTCTTACCTTCTTCCTTTCTTCTTCTTCAAGTCTACCTTCTCAGTCTCTCTTAAATTCTCACTGTAACCGACACTTTGTTTCATATTAATCCATTGGGTGTTGAGTTTTATTCAATTTCTGGTTTATTACTGTGTTTGATTGTGATTTAGGTTGAGAGTTGAAACTCAACCATAACATCTAGGGTCTGATTTATTCTGTTTTACTGAGTTTGAGCTACGGATGAATCTAGGTTAACGGAATTTTTAGAGAATTTCGTAGAAGTATGTTTATTTTGTTTATTTTTAGTTATGCTGAAAATTCAATCTTTAGATGTTAAAAATCCTCATTGGAATTTACGGTGGATATATTGAGGGGATGGGTTTATTATTGTCTGCTTTCAATAGATACTCTCATAAGTTAGATAGAAATTATTGTCTGCTTTCAATAGATACTCTCAAAGGACAAATAATAAGAAGAGTAGTCTACACCGCAATATCTACTAATTGTCCTTGGTATTGTTTGGATAATATTGTGGTGTAGACTACTCTTCTTATTATTTGTCCTTTGCATGGTATTATTGCAATGGCATTTACAATGCAAAAGGTCTTAGGTATCAATATTTATTTTATCTAAAAAATATCAATAATGATATATACATATGATAAGCCATGCCATTAATCTATTTTATTTTAGTTTTACATCACGAAACATCTTTGGAGTTCAAGGAAAAGAACCCCAATACCCCCATCTAGGGCTTAGAGCTTGTTTGATGCTCATTTTTTGCAAAAAATGCATTTGGAAATAGTGATTTGATGGAGAATGTGTGGTTAAAAATAAGAATGCGTGATTATATATTCGTCAAAAATAGAGATTAAAATTTTCGATAAATAAATGTTGTTAGGTCCTTTTTTAATTCCTTAAACTTTTAGCCAAAATAGGTCACAACAATGCCCAAAAATAAGTGCTCTTAGCCGCCGCCGCCGCACCGCCCCGTCAAGATTTGGGGGTCCATCTTAAAAGGTCAACCTTATTAAAAGGAGTAGCCCAGGATCTTTATTAATTGGTCTGTGTTTACATCATTATTCGATGTGGGATTTATATCCCTTAACACGCCCCCGCAAGATGGTGGCTCGTTTGAGCAGATCAATCTTGAAATCCACGTGCTCATTTTTTTTGGAGTCTTACCGGGATGGAATCGCTCGTTAGAGTATAATGGGCTCTGATACCATATTAAGATTTGGGGGTCCATCTTAAAAGGTCAACCTTATTAAGAGGAGTAGCCCAAGATCTTTATTAATTGGTCTGTGTCAACATCTTTATTCGATGTGGGATTATATCCCTTAACACGCCCCCGCAAGATGGTGGCTCATTTGAGCAGACCAATCTTGAAATCCACGTGCTCACTTTTTGGAGTCTTACTGGGATCGAATCGCTCGTTGGAGCATAATGGGCTCTGATACCATATTAAGATTTGGGGGTCCATCTTAAAAGGTCAACCTTATTAAGAGGAATAGCCCAAGATCTTTATTAATTGGTCTGTGTTTACATCATTATTCGATGTGGGATTTATATCCCTTAACACGCCCCCGCAAGATGGTGGCTCGTTTGGGCTACTCAAGTGAGGTTCCATCCCAAAGCCAATTGGTAATGGGTGGAGTAGCCCACTTGAGTTATATGGTGGATTTATTTTCTTCCCACAACCGATGTGGGATTTGTTTGCCCCAACAATACCTCCCTCAAACAAGGCTCACGAGGTAAATCATCACTCATCGAGATAATCCATCGTAGCTTGCACCCACTACGTTACCATGGATCCACCATCTCATGAGAATTTTCCACCACCTCGATTTATCTAGCCACACAACCTGGCTCTGATACCATGTCAAGATTTGGGGGGTCCATCTTAAAAGGTCAACCTTATTAAGAGGAGTAGCCCAGGATCTTTATTAATTGGTCTGTGTTTACATCATTATTCGATGTGGGATTATATCCCTTAACACCCCCCCCTTCTCTCTCTCTTCCAATAGCTAAATAATTAGGTGTTTAAACAAAGGGATGGCTCCAAAAGCCAGCTCCATATACATATTATTTACATTTAATGCTTTTAAGTTTTTGTTTTGCGCAGAATTATTGCATAATAATTTTTTTAGAAAAAAGAATGAACTTTATGTGAGTGCAGATCTGATGTCTAAAAGAAAATATAAAATGTTTTATAAAAGTAATATTATAAACAAAAGGGTATATTAGTACGTGGCAAAGGCTGCTAAATCTCATAGAAAGAATATATATATATATACATATATATATATACATACATTTCTTTGTAATTGATAGTCACCATTATTTTCGGTAGAGAGAAAGATGGAGAAACATTACGTAATTTTAATCCTTTGTTCAATATTAGTATTTGCTAATGGCAATGGAGTTGCTCAAGGCCCAAAAGCAGTAAGAAAATGGTTCAAGAAGCATTCTAATGCAAAAGAAAAGCTCACAGAGTTTCACTTCTACCTGCATGACATTGTAAGTGGCCGGAATCCGACAAATATTCCGGTGGCTATGGCCAACGCCACCGCCCATTCACCCACCTTTTTCGGCCTAATCGCCACCATGGATGACTTATTAACAGAAGGACCCGAACCCCATTCAAAGGTTGTGGGTCGAGCTAGTGGTCTCTTCGGGTCGTCTTCACTGCAAGAAGTAGGGCTACACATGACGTTCAATATTGTGTTCACAAAGGGGAAGTATAATGGTAGTATGCTAGCTGTAAGTGGGTACAATCCATTCAATAATCGGTATCGGGAACTGCCGATAGTTGGCGGCTCTGGTGTTTTCCGACTGGCTCGCGGTGTCGCCACCCTAGAAAATGTTTGGTATAATAATACCTCCGGTGATTCTGTTGTTGAGTACCATGTCATGGTATTGCATTATTGATCCACACTCCGAGTTAAAAATTTTATTTTCTTTGTTTGATTCTCATTGATTGTATCATGGCCGTTCACTTGATTTGGACCTAATCATATTAAAAATAAATATAAAGCTGACGATTTTGTTTTTACTAATTGGAATAGTCTCATTTATAAATTAATTAACACTTGTTGACTGAATCGATTGAAGATTTAAAAATCCTCTTCGATTAACTTCTATAATAACAAATTTAGCCCCTGTTTAGCCCAATTATTCCCCATTAAATTATAATTTATTTTTCTCTCTTTTTAATCAACCACACATTCTCCAATAAAATATATTACACGTAAATCCAAAAATATTTCCTTTTTTTTTAACCACACATTCTCCAAAAAATTACTATTCTTCTCATTATAATTTGGAATAATGGGGGCCAAACGGGGGCTTACTGTTCTCTGTTAATTCAAATTGTACTGCACATTTTCGTCTACAGTTGAATTGAATCACACAACTAATTGATAAAGACAAGCTATTCATAAAAAGATCAGCTTATTTATCAAAAAAGCAACTAAAAGACTTATAAGCTGTTTCAGTGCCTGTAGGGAACATACAATTTAGAGAATTGAACATTCCAAAACAACCACATAAAGAGCATTTTCAGCTAAGCGTAAAAGTCAAAACTTACTTTTAAGTATCCCCTCGGCCAGGAAAACACCCGAGTAGCACAACAGCTTATTCATGACAGAATCAAGATACAATATAATCAACATATGCAACAAACCTATCTAACTCAGTTCAGTTGGTGCACTAAAAATCTCATCCTCCAAAATTGGTCCAAGAACTTTACTTGATAATAATAGTAATAATATACACGTTCCATTTAGGTGCTAAAAAGAAGTAAACAAAAACAATAAAACCAAGTTCTTCTTGCCTCGTGATTTCTACCCACCTATTGGACAGAGGAAGCATCTGCATAGATAGAATCGATAGGGAATCATCAGGATAAACGCAAAACAAGCAAATAAGGGAAATAAAGGTTGGACAGCGAAAAGGAAACGAGGGATATCTGTGACCAAGAATGACAGAGACACAAAATAGCAATTTATGATCCACAAGCAATTGAAAACAAAGTGGAATCTAAACAATCCAATGTTTGGACATAACTGGTGACAAGACTATTGGAAATCAATGATATAGGTATCGAAAATTCGTGTTGTCAGATATAAGTACCAGATTTATACTTCCTAATCTCTCTTACTTCAATGATTTGATGACATAAAAATAGAATTTATCAGCCTATTAATGTATGCAGGCAGCATTGAGGAAGAAGTGACGTCCCATATCATAAATGTAACGACTAAAAAATTAGTTGTTATTAGTATTGTTATTAGATCTATTCCTTCGAATGGTTCTCTTTAGAAGAGTCCAAAGTTACAAACATCATAAATTCTACAGTGGCCAGCATTAAAAAGGAAAAGGTGGACTTCACGTCAATCAGTCTAAAGGAATACCAATCTACAAGATAAGAAGTGCTGCGAGATTGACTTGTGGACAACTTTAAAAAAGATATTAAAAATAATAACATGAAAAAATTCAGCATTATAATTGGAAAGAAGAATGAACCTCGATACCTATATTTATTGCAAATTCACAAAGGATGGCCACCAAAAAAATAATCACGGTCGATCCAACAGCAGCCACATCATGGATGACTCAAATTTCATCATTATGCATACTGCATGGGCTGAGAATAACCAAACAACTTTTTAGCCAGAGGAATTAAGCTGATCAAGGCTATCTGAAGCTGTTCGGTGCTGTTTATACGAATACTAACTTGTCCAGACCCCCTGTTATTTATATTGACCCGGCCAATCAAGTTTGTATGTCGTCCAATAGGGATCTGAGTCTGTGAATTGCATCCAATAGCAAGATCTCCATGCCAATCCATGACTGAGAACCCCAAAGTTGATAAGAAACGCCCTAAAGGATGATCTTTGTCCCTCAGTGTTGCTTCCAGACTACCACCATAAGCAGCATCCCCACGACCAAAAATGGCTCCTCCAGAAACAACCAACTGACCTCGTTTACCAACAATCAATTTGTCCTCTAATTTCATTCCACCAGTTAAAACATCGCCCAAAAGAGTTGCTGAAAGACCAGCAATGGCCTTACTTATTCTGTGATTGCTAAATCTTGTCTCACTTCGAAGAGTATAAGCCATGTCTTTTCCAACTGATTGCATATCAAAACCTACAGAAGTTGCTTTACCATTCCCATGCTTCACTGAACTTGCAATTTCCATTTGAAGGTTTACATCCTTTTTATCTTTTGAAACATGGCCAGAAAAAGATATCGGTACCTTATCTTTAACAACAAATAATTTTTCTACATTTATGCCCTCATAACCAATGTCATGATCCCAACCATTAGGTTCTAAGACAGGTCTCACAAGCCATGGGTTAGAGGAGTCGAGATAACGATATCGATGAGTTGGATTATCAGAATCAAAGGAAGCAGGTAGGGCCAAGTCTTGCATAGGAACTGGTACAGATGCAGAACCATTGGTCTCTTCTTCTGCATTTTCACCTAAGTCAGGAGAAAAATCTTTAGCTGCTGCTTGCATTTTCTTCATCATCTTCCGCCGCTTTTTCTCTTCCTTCAGCTGCTTCTTCATGAAAAGATTTTCCCTATATTCTAGTTCATCATAGTATGCCTTCCTTTGGGCTTTACTAAGCTTTGCCAGCTGTGCTTTAGTCAATGGTTTGAATGGTGGTAATTCATCATATTCTGAATCATCTTCCGAGTCTGAGCACTCATCCAGATGCTCATCTAAAGCATCATCCTCATCGCCGAATTGCTCTGATGGAAGTTTCACTTGGGGTCTTGACTGCAGAAGGGATGAAAGAAGGAAAGGTAAAGGAGGCGATCTTGCTCGAGAGATAAATGGCTTTCCAGGTGAGCTATCTTGCAATTTCAGTAATGTATTTGCTTCAGCCAAAATTTTCGAAGCGAAGGACAGAAGCAACAAATGAGGTTTCCAAACCTGACCATTTGGCAACACTCTCTGTCCAGCTCTGTTTGTTCTGCATGCCAAGTGATTCTCCACCAATGAAACCGGATTCATCAACCGCATATCTCCAGCAGCCTGACGTATTGCTTGCTGGACAACATGAGAACGCTGGGTTACAAACATGTCATAACCTGTTGCAGTGCCATTGGGGCCTTCTGGTGGTGCAGATGCAGCATGAGTCAGAACGACAATTGCATTGAACCATATAGATGGCCCAAAAATTTCTGTGATTGTACGCAGTAATGGCATGTCACCAAAATCTCTGCTTTGCATATCCAATCTATCCAGATATAAAACAATGTCAGGGGTTGTTTTGTTAATAAACTGTTTGACAGATCGGAGGATTTTCTCGTTCTGGCGTTGGTCTGACCAGGAGGGCAAAAGCCCAGGGGTGTCAATTACGCGCACCTTGATTCCCTGCACAGTCCCAACAAAATCTTGAACCTTCTTGGTGCCCAACTGAAAAGCATCAGTACCAAACTTAACTTCGTCAAATAAGGAGTTTATGGTCGCACTTTTACCAACCCCTGTTTTTCCAAGAACCATGATTGTGCAGGTGAAATCCAATGGTTCTTGTCCAGCTGCCTCAAGCTGCTCAGCCATTGCACTGGCACGATCAAAGCTAAAGGCAGCAACACGACTACCACTTCTCCCCCGTAGCTGTTCGGCTAACCCTAATCTGTACAAGACCTGAGCCACCACTACGTTATGTGGAGTTTGCCCAAGCCTATGAGCAAGTCGTAGAAATTTGACCCGGATCATTTGGAGCTTTTCACGGGTCTCATCATACTCCTCGGTCTCCCCACTTGTCGGATCTTCAACATGTTGGTCCTGCACTCGAGAAACAGCTCCATTCACTCGCGGTTGCTGTACCACCCGAGAAGTAGGTTCCAATAGCGGGGCAGCACGACCAAGGCCAGCAGGACGAGCAGGAGTTGCAGAGTTAACATTGGATGGAGGAATATCAGCTGCAGGCCTGATTACCTGTTCTCTGTTTCCTAGTATATTTTGAGCAGGTTCTAACTGCGGGGATGCATGCTCACGGCTAGCAGGTTGAGCAGGGGATGCAGTGTTAGCATTAGATGAAGAAATATCGGCTACATGTTCGATTATCTCTTCTCTATTGCTCAATACATTCTGAGAAACAGGTTCATCTATCTGAGAAGCACACTTAAGGACTACAGTATGAGCAGCGGAGGCAGAAGTGGAAGAGTTGCTAGAGGAGGATGAAGTATCAGTAACTGGTCTCACTTCATGTTCTGTATTCCCAGAAGCAACCTGCTCCTCTTTCTCGTCCTTCTGTCCTTCCTTCTCTGGCTCCTTGACAACAACTTTGGAGACTTCATCACTTGCATAGACAAGCTGAGGTTGAGAGGCCCCAGAATTTTCAGCTACCAATTCAGATGAGCCAAAATGGGGCTGCTCAACACTTTCAACCACGGAATCTTCTACCGAAGGTAAACTCTCAACCTTCAGGTTCGTTGTGCTTTCCTCAACTTCAGCAAGTAAATTATTATCGAGACCAGTACATTCGTTCATTTGAACAGCCACAGAAGCATCTGAGGCTGGTATACCCACATGCTCTTCCACATCAATATCCTGATCGTCAGCTTCCTCACTGTGTGACTCTAGTTTTTCTGCTTCTGTATTCTCATCATCATTGAGTTGGGCTCCAGAAATAAGTGATTTTACAACTTGCTCTCTGAAATTAACCACAACAGTCGGTTCATTATGATGCAAAACACTCCCATTGGACTCAGACTCTAGCCAAGGTTCAGTTGCAACTCCCTTTAGCACACTACCATCTTGGGTTTCTGACGAACTCTTATGAGTATGTTCTTTCAGTGCATCAGATTCTGAAAGGATTGGGTCTTCATGAGTCAAAGTTTCAGCCAAATTCATATGTTCTGACACGCCATTCACAGGCTTCTCTGAAGCAGTATCGCCTCCTTTCACCTCATTGGCATCTCTAATCTCTGAAATCTCGTGAATCTGGGTTTCCTTCATATCAGGCTTCTCAGAGCCCACATTAATCCCTTTTAACTCACTGGCATCTTGAGTTTCTGACACCTCAGTAATATGGTTTTCCTTTATGTCTGTATCCTGGATCTTCATCTCTGCAGGATCTGATGCACCTGTTTCAGGATTCTCAGGGGACTTGCCTAACTTTTCATTGAACTCATTCGTGTCATTTAGATTTCCAGTTTTGCCATCAGCAACAGGAATGGTGTGACCTTCACCATTCTCAACAGCACTGTCATCCATCAACCTATTCCTTTCATCCGTCACAAGTTTCTCTGCAGCAATTTGATTCTCGTCAGAAGATTCGTTCATAAAAAATTCAGCCTTTGCACCAGAATCCTCAACTGTATTCTGCATTGCACCAGAAACCCCAATTGCCTCTTCAAACTTCTCAACCTCATTGTCGAGATCTAAATTCTCATTACTATTCTCTGAAGTCGCAATTGTCTCAAAATTTTCATCTTTATTCCCATCCCTATTCTCTGGATATACCCTCGGAGTCTCTGCCACAGCCTCCTCAAATACTTCATCCCCATCCGAGTCCTTTGATCCATCCAAACCTGAATCAGCATTTTCCTCTGCTCTTGACTCCATAACCTCATTGTTTAAACCATTTTTGTCCCCTAACTTAGACCCATCCTCGATGGCTATACAGTTTTCCATCACAAAGCAATCTTAAACACCAAAAATTCACTGAAATGTAAAAATAATAAATAAATGGTAAATAAATCCAAACACCAAAATACCTCAAGAACAGATATTAATAACACAAAAAAATGAGTCCTAGCAATCATATGATATTGCAGTTTTGTGCAAACTCACCAACAAGATTCACTAAATAACCGAATCGAACAACTCAAAAGCCTAATAACCAAAATATCAATACCATTAAAAAAAAAAAAAACCTCCTTAATAAAAATAAACCCAGAGAAACACATACATTATTGATTTCGAACGCATAAAACAAAACGATAATAATTTCGCAAACTAATCATTTATCTGAAACTTAACCTGTACAAATAGATTCATACGAGCATAAAAATCAAATCTTTAGCGTATATAAATTAGGGTTTTGCATAAATTAATTAAGAGCCAGCGAAACTAATTAAAAAAATCAATTCCAAGGGAAAAAAAAAGTAAAAATTACCAGACAATTCGCTTGATATATAGAGAGAAACAGAGGTTCAGGGTTTTAGGGTGACAGAGGATCGGAAGTTGCTCTTTATTTCAGTAGAAAGGGGATCGTCTTTGTAAACAGTTAAACCTGAACTATATAATTGGTGAAATTGAGGATAAGAGTTAATCGACGATCGAGAGAAGTTTGAAGTTTTGGGATCTAACAAATTACGTATAAGGTTATTATTGAAAAATTTCAACCTAATAGTGGAGAAAAGGATTGGGTGTTTCGTGGAACACGTGGTGCCAACTGGATTGTGATTGATTTGGCTTATTGTGCACCGTTGATACACCGTGGAAGTGGAAGTGCTACAAGTACATTAGGGGTGTCAACACACTCTCCAATGGTGGGGTGTCATGTGTTCATTATGGACACCATTATGACGCCCCAAATGTACAAGAAGAATTATCCATATAAGGAAACGTAAATTCAAGTATAAGAAAATTAAATTAATTAATGATCATAGACAAACATAAATAAATATTAATAGTAGCTTTAATTTCAAAAGCAAATCGAGCTAGTTCAATTGCCAATTATATCCTGCTAGCAAGTGTACAATTAATCTTCTAGGGAATTGGTGTAACGTGCTTAAAATGAGGTGGGACGGACCTGTTTGGTAACATGCAAACCCTCCTTCAAATAAGGACCATATTTTCAATTTGAACCATGCTACATATATATCATGGGAAGTGCTACAAGTACATTAGGGGTGCCATAATGGTGTCCATAATGGACACATGGCACCCCACCATTGGAGAGTGTGTTGGCCCACCAACACACTCTCCAATGGTGGGGTGCCATGTGTCCATTATGGACATCATTATGGCACCCCTAATGTACAAGAAGAATTATCCATATATCATAGATGATTTTAAATTTAACATTTTTTTTTGTGACGGCAATTTACACAATTGATTTTAAACACATTCAAAGTAAAGTTAGATTTACATTTTTGACATCCCTTCTAAGTGGAAGAAATTTGATCAGTAATGTGATGAATGTGTTTAAAATCAATGGTGCAAATTGCTGCTGCTGCATAGAAGAATGTCAAACTTAATGTTATCAATGATGTAAATGCAGAAGAGCAAGGCTCGGCAAGCCTGGCTCTTGGCTTGCTAGTACAATGACCAAAACGGTATAGTCACTTTTTTAACTTCTATGACCATTGACAGCGATTGTCGAACTTTTTTTTATTGTTTTTTTACCCCTTTTTTCTTCTTTTTTTTTTTTACTCTATAAATACCCTCCTCATTTAACTATTTTTTCATACCACAACAACAATCTCTTACTTCCTTCATACTCTTATCGTACATCTACATTCTACCTTCATTATTCTTCTACATATTACAATTTTCAATCAATTATTTACATACTATACAAATTACAATAAATTTTCTACATTACAATTTACATTCCTACAATTATCAAATTTCTACATATTCATTCATCATTTCATCTTCATTCAAATTCTTATATTAGAAATTCATCACAAATGGATCTACAATCATTTGTTGAGGGCTTGTTCGGTATTGGTGGCGAATCATCTATGACGCTACAAAATCAAGTTCACAATGAATTTGTCGGTCTCAACGACGTACACATTTCTGAAAATATTCCAAATTTGGATAGTAATCAAATTGATTTGGAGACAATGATATTACCGAAATAGAACAGGTGGAACTAGATATTCTCGATACAAGAGGGAAGCAAAATGTGAAAATGGGTAGAATATTGGGATCACTTTAAATTGATTTCAACATGTCACACAGCCTACGGAGTCGTAGAGTGTAAAGCAGTATGTAAATACTATCATATACAATTAGTATGGCAAAAGGGCATCGGTACCACCCACCTCAACATTCACCACAATAAAT
Organism: Fraxinus americana; assembly: GCA_035079005.1. Lineage (NCBI taxonomy): Eukaryota > Viridiplantae > Streptophyta > Magnoliopsida > Lamiales > Oleaceae > Fraxinus > Fraxinus americana. Next base: position 10,578,096 of record CM068714.1, read on the forward strand.
GTGCGGCCAAACATCGGTTTATTGGTGGATTTCAAACGCAACTGCAATTTGGTAGTCCATCATTGGTCGCCAGTTCTGTTACTCGACACTTGGCACGTGGATGTTTTTTGAGGACACAGCTTGAACGGGAATGTTTAAGTTTGTTGCCAGTGTTGAATTGCCTCTAACAATAGCGGACAACAAACATTTCATCTCATACGCGAAAAAATATCTTTAATCGAGTACATTGGGTAAGTAAAAATATTATTTGTTCCAATACAATAGTATATTTCGTTAATGGAAAAAAAAAAAGTTGATAATTGATTTGTAAAAATATAGTGATATTATATCTTTAATTTCAAATTTATAGGAAATGATTAATAAATGAGATTATAGAGTTGCAATTGTACACTACATAGACCTACTTTGGTGTATGCATAAAAAATTATTGCTTCTAAAATAATAGAATTCCCTCACAACGATAACAATATAGTTAACGCTATTATGCACATTATCAGATAATATCATTGTTAGAGTAAAATTCGTTCTTTTACATTTGACAATTGTAGCGTTAATAAGCCAGTTGTTGATAAGTTGTGTATGGTGCTGCAGCCTGACTTTGATGGTTATTTATTTCATGTTCGTTGTGTGTCATATTTTTAATTTAATTGTGCAAAATAGTTTGAACATATTAAGAATGAAATTCAAAAAATTAGAGATGTACTAATATATATCATGGTTTCACCTATTTGAAAAATAAGTATTTGATGAATTTTGTGCTGATTTTTGAGTGACGAATTTGAAAACATTTCTTAATGACGTAGGATATAGATGGAATTCGTGCGAAGAATATACACATTTAATAACTAAATTTATAATAATGTGCATATTAGAAACGATGATGATACTATTTTAAATGAATCTGATTGGGGTTTAGTTTTTAAAATAAAAAAAATTTCTAACAAGTTTTTATGACTCTACAAATATTTTATTTGCAGTGTTTTATTCCACTAGCTGTATGGTGCTTGAACATTTTTATATTTTTGCAAGGGTTTTTAATAAATACAAAAATGATATTTTCTATAGAATTAAAGCTTAAAAATATTGGGAAGACTTGCCTATGTTATTTTCTTTGGCATGCGTCATGAACCCTCGATTCAATTTATCACGTACTAAATATGTAATTGATCAAATTTCAAAAGTTTTAACTTTTGACATACCTATCACTTGTAGAAATTTAGAACAAATTTTATCTGAAATCGATGAATTATATGCACAACGAATAGATGCAAATATTAGTCAAGCACTCTTTTCTCTCGTTAATCTTGAAAAAGACGATGTTGAAGTACTAAATTTATTTGAAGGCACGAACAATTATAGATATAATACAGTAGGTTCTTTTAGTATGTCTATCACATGTAATCAGACTCAGACATAAGTCTAAATCCATTGCATGTTGAATTACTTGATTACTTTAATCATCAAATATCTTATAATGCAGCAATCAAAAAAAAGTTCAGAAGAATATAATTGACTTCTGCAAAAGTACGAATGACGATGGGCAGTGGTATTTGCAATTGCAAAAGATTTACTAACACTTTTGATTAGCATTGTAACTTCAGAATTTGTTTTTAGTGCATGTAGGAGAGTTCTGTTCGAGATCATGAGCGTTTTAAAGAAGATGTTTTGGAACCATTAATGTTTATGAACGATTGTCAAAACGCTCATTTCCGAATACAAGATAAGTATGCCAAAATTGTGTGTCGTCGGGTAAATGATATTTATTTTAACTATATTAATAAAAGGGTTTATCCGGATGTACCGAAGGGTGGGTGACCGAATGGTGTCCCCCCCCCCCCCCTCCCCCTCCCCTTCACAAATGCGGCGGGCACCATGTTTTTAAAAAAATGCGGCTCGTGGTCCCCACTCCCAAGTGTGAGTGGGGTGTAAAAGATTAGGTAAAAAATTATGTACATGTAGCATAACTCTTAATAAAATTTGTTATTTTATAATACTATTTTAATTTTTTTTAAAAAAAATTGTACATGAAACAAGTTGTTCATGAACAATTTTTAACCCCACATACTCGAAATTTAAGTAGTCGGTTTCAAACCCAGATAAAGGAAGAGCGTTTTATCTTTAAAAAATTTGAAAAATCGGTGGCTCGTTGCCCAAGCGGCTCGGCCCATGAGCTCGATAGGGCCAGTCGGCTCAACTCGACCCATTGCCATTTCTAACTTCTTGTACATCAATTGTTGGTATCAAATTTGACATTCCCTCGTGTAGGAAATTTGACCGTTGATTAAAAAAGTATTGTTCAAATCAATGTATAAAAATATATCAATTCATATATCAAACTTGATGTATATATAGCATGATTGAATTAAGAATATGAGTTCGAGTCTGTTAAGAAATATATGATTATTTTATTTTATTGTTTATTAATGGTAAAATAGTCTTTTCAATTTCCTTTATTTAGCCTATATATAGTCTCTTTGTTTCTAAATTAAATCATTTTTTAGTATTCAATTGCATAATGCAGAATCAATAAAACCCTAGCCTCTTTTTCTTTTTCTCTTTGAATTGTTTAACATGGTATCAGAGCTGTTACGATCTTAAACACATTAATCTTGAATTTCGTTCCCGGCGAACAGTCTTGAGCGGCTCGTCCGGCTAGCAATTTTGTTTTGTTTTTTTATTTTTTATTTTTTTTTGGATCTGAATTCCTGATTTTGTTTCACTTTTATCTCCACCTTCCGTATGTTCATAGATCGTTGCTTGGACTCCTCTCAATGCTCAGGGTTTGCAAATTTTCTGGGTTAAAATTGTGAAAACCATTCAAATCTGCAAATGGGTGGATGTTTAAAGTAAGTGAATGGGCTCATTTTTCATCCTATGAAGTTGGTTTGAGATCTAGATCAGGTGTTTCACATATTCTGGTTTTTGAGCGGAGAACAAAGAGATTAGTGGAGGAAATAATTGATGCTAAGATTATTTTGTCAATAAGAGCCATTTATCAATCTAAATTAGGACTTGGCCTCATGGATAAAGGGGCAAAGGAACTCTTGCAGAGCATCTCTGAAAAGCAGGGTAGGAAAATGGATACAGTCGAATATGCTAAAGACATACCAAATGTTGTTGATATGTTTAAGGGATCCACTTATTAATTGTTGTCCCGTCTTTGGTGAAATTCTTAAAGTTTCGGATAGGTTGAATACCGTGATACATTTGACCCTTTGTTTTGATGAGGGAACTGGAAACCAGGTTATAACAGGAGGATTCTTGACCGATAAGCAGGCTGCAGAATGTTATAATAATATGGTAATGCACCAAAATTGATCCCAGAAAGTTTTGAGTTGATGGGTTAATGGGCTGGGTATTTTTAGGGCTGGGTATTTATTTGTTGCGTTGGTTTAACTTGTGATGAGATTAATTGGGCTTGGGTTGTAGTATTAGTTGAGATTGAAAGGTTAATGGGCTTGCAATGGGTAATGGTCTTATTGGTGACATTGTAATTTGGCAGAAGGTTGAGTTTGAATATTTAGTTTATTGGGCTGTTATATTTAGTGTAAGTTGATTTTGGAGTGGGCTGCTTTTGAGTGGTAATTTGTTTGGGTTGCAATCTAGTTTCTTTTGTGGGTTGATTGAGTTTGGGCAATTAAGATAATATGTTGGTTGTGTTTATTAGGCTGTTGGAGTAATTGGAGCCAATTATTTAATTGGTTTGATTTTATTGTGGATTGTTAGCTTGTGTGGTCTGAAAATTTTGATTTGGGCCATGTGTTTTGTTGGTTATCCGGTGTTTTGTATTTGGGCCGCGAGAGTTGTTGTTGGTGACTTTTGTTCAGAGTTGGGTCTTTTCTTCTCTTAAACTTGTTTGGGGTTTTTCTTTAAACTTTTGGTTATAGTAGGTAATTTGGAATTTGGTTTAGTATATGCACAGTTCATGGGATTGAAATTTTGGTTTGGTATATGCCCGGTTCACGGGATTGGAATTTGGTTTGGTACATGTCCAGTTTATCTGGAATTTGGTTTGGAACATGTTCAGTTCATCTGGAATTTGATTTGGTGTTGGTTTGGTGTATCCGAAATTTGAAATTTGCATCCAGTTCATTTGGTATTTGTGGAGCTAGAATTTGAAATTTGCATCGGTTTGGTTAGAATGGTGGATGATGATTTTTCATTATCATCAACTTTGAGTTATTTGTTCGGTTTGGTTGACATACAAACAATTTTGAAGATTTGATTTCTGTAGACTGACACTATTTCCCTACATTTTGTCTCTTCATCATTGCAGCTTGCTAACTTCTTCACGAAGTCACATCCGGTTCATCGTTTCGTTTCTTACTTGGGAAACTCTCGATACTTCTTGCAGCAGCATCATGAGTTTGAGGGGAGATATTAAGAAATATATGATTATTTTATTTTATTGTTTATTAATGGTAAAATAGTCTTTTCAATTTCTTTTATTTAGCCCATATATAGCCTCTTTGTTTCTAAATTAAAACATTCTTTAGTATTCAATTGCATTATGTAAAATTAATAAAATCCTAGCCTCCTTTTTCCTTTTCTGTATTTCTTTGAATTGTTTAACAGAGTCGACACTGAGTCCAAATTCAACTATAGGTGTGTTTGAATCACATTATTTTAGAAGAATGTATTTTGGAATAGTAGATTGATGGAGAATATGTTGTTGAAAAAGAAGTAAAAGTTATTGATGTGATGGAAAATATTATTTTATTGAAAAATGTGTGATTGAAAATGAGTAAAAGAACGAAAATGAAAATTTTAACGTAGCTCCAGGGGTGGACCTGGGGGGTGGCCTGGGGAGGCAGGTGCCCCCGCACCCCAAAAAAAATTTGTTTTTTGAATTTTTTTTTTAAAATATGAAAGTAAAAGGAATCAACATTCATTTCAAACCAATGTTTTCTCTCGCCTGAGTCTCCTCTTCTCATTTTCTCTCCTCTTCTTAATGGTAAAATTAAGGTTGTATATTGTTAAATGGATACGAGAATGGTTGTGATAATACTGAATGACTGAACAATAATAGTTCAAAACTTCAAATCTCATTTATCTTTATTTTAATGATTTATAGTTACTCTCAAATAGTGGAAATTGCATTGCCAAATGAAACGGTGAAAAATCTGTCTCCACTCTATAGTCATTTCAAGTTCAATTGCGACAAAGAATTCTAAAATCTAACCAAAGAAAAAAGCTAGTAGGCAAGACTTTCGTGAGCTATAGTGCTGAAACCAGTACTAAACGAAGTAATTAATGTAAAATGATTGTATATTTGGATTAGATTAATGAATAGGAATAGAAGAATTCTTAGTTGAATTTAGTTACGTTCTTGTAATGCATGAGATTCACTAGTGAAATTCTCAGTTGAAGTGACATTTTTAAGGAAATTTCGAGAACCTTTTAGCCTAAGAGAATCTAGTCCGACTGAATGTATGATTGAACTTGAATGAGCAAGGATTGTTTCTCGGGTATTTGATGTATCGAAAATAAGTCTGGCTTTTACCATTTCCTAGTCCCTTGTTGATTTACTTGTTGTATCTGTTAAATAAGTTTCAGAATTTAAGAAATGTACATATAAATCTGTGACTTGGATTCTATCAAAGTTTGTGTAACTCTTGATGACCAAGATTATATACTCAATTTCTTTGTTGATTTGAATTACGAAACTACATTAAATTTTTCTCTATTTCCCACTTTAATTATGGAACGTTATCAAAATATGAGAATACGTAGAGAACAATTGTAATAAAATATCTCTTACTTTAATTTTTTGTCACTTTTTGAAAGTTTGATTGTGCCCCCAACATAAAAAGTCTGCGTCCGCCCCTGCGTAGCTGAATCAGTAGCTACGTTAGTTTGGGCCTTTGGGGGGCTGACCCAGGCCTATTGACTGGACTATTCCGGCGTGGCAATTCGTGATTATCTCAGGTAAATCATAGGATGGTCCCCATTCTGGTCCACCCCTACTAGCCGTCGACGGACCACCGCACACAGCCGCGCATCTCAGGCGGCGATGCTATGTTGCACTTCTTACAATGCCCTCACTCTCTCCTCCGCCTCCAATCCTCGCATCTTCATTCAGAAAAATCCACAAAACCAAATCATCCAGCAAAAGCCTTAAGTATCCTTGCGTGATTCAAAATTTTCTTGATTTAGCATCCCAAGGACAAATTAAGGAAGCCATTGATTCTTTGCCTCTCTTAGCTCGCAAAGGCTTTCGTTTAAACTCGACAAGCATTGCCTTTCTTTTGAAGCAGTGTGCAAATTTCAAATCCATTAAAGAAGGCAAATGGTTACACCTTCATTTGAAATTAACGGGTTCAAAGCAACCTAGTACTTTCTTATCCAACCACATGATCAATATGTATGCCCAATGTGGTGATCATGTTAAAGCCCGTCAGATGTTTGATAAAATGAGTACAAGAAATTTGTATTCTTGGAACAATATGCTTTGTGGGTACGCAAAGTTGGGGATGGTGAAGCCTGCATTGAGGTTGTTTTATAAAATGCCTGAAAGAGATGTTGTGAGTTGGAATACGATGGTGATGGCATACGTGCAGAGCGGGTGGTTTGATGATGCTTTGAGGTTTTATAAAATGTTGAGGAGGTTGGATATTGGGTTTAATGAGTATAGTTTTGCTGGGGTTGTGACGGTTTCTGTTAAGTTGAGGGAGTTGTGGCTTGCCTCGCAGTTGCATTGTGAAGTTTTGATTGTTGGATTCTTGTCGAATGTGGTTCTCTCAAGTTCTATTGTCGATGCATATGCAAAATGTGGCCAGTTGGGGGATGCTAGGAAGTTGTTTGATGAGATGGTGAAGAGGGATGTTCTTGCTTGGACCACTTTGGTTTCAGGTTACACTCAATGCAGGGATATGAAATCAGCTCGGGAAATTTTTGACGTGATGCCAGAAAAGAATCCCATTTCTTGGACTGCTTTGATTTCAGGGTATGCCCAAAATGGGATGGGACATGAAGCCCTCAAGTTATTAACAAAGATGATTATGCTTGGTGTTGAACCTGATCAATTTACTTTCAGCAGTTGTCTGTTTAGTTGTGCTAGCTTAATTTCACTTGAGCATGGTAGACAAATTCATTCTCATTTGACAACGAGAGGTATTAGACCTAATATAGTAGTTTTGAGCGCCCTTATCGACATGTACTCAAAATGTGGAAGTCTAGAAGTAGGAAAGAGAGTTTTTGATACTGTGAAAAACAAGCAGAATGTTGTGTTGTGGAACACAATGATAACTTCATTAGCACAACATGGATGTGGTGAACAAGCGATAAAGATGTTTACTGACATGGTGAAACTGGGCGTGAAACCAGACAGGGTCACCTTTCTTGTCCTCCTCAATGCATGTAGTCATTCCGGCCTAGTGCAAGAGGGACTTAGTTTTTTTGACTCCATGGCATCTTGTTATGATACTATTCCCAATCGAGAGCATTACGCATGCTTAATTGATCTATTGGGTCGAGCAGGAATGTTTGATGAGGTGATGAATCAACTCAAGAAAATGCCATGTCAACCTGATGATCGTATTTGGAATGCATTGCTGGGTGTCTGTAGGATTCATGGTAACATAGAGTTGGGTAAAATTGCAGCTAAGCATCTTATTGAATGCGAGCCTCAATCCCCTGCGGCCTATCTATTGCTTTCAAGTATATATGCTGCACTTGGGAAGTGGGAATCCGCGGAGGAAGTGAGAAAGCTAATGAATGAGAGGCACGTGAATAAGGACCAAGCCGTTAGTTGGTTAGAGATTGAGCAGAAATTGCACTTAGATTATCGACCAATTAGGTTACATCCTTCGAAAAATGAATCATACTCTGTCTTGGAACTGTTAGCTGACCAAAACTTGTTAACACCGGAAGGTAAACCTTTTTCAAATTCTGTTAGCTAGATAAGTGTGAATGTGACAGAGAAAACCCCTCATAGCTTGTATTGATTTGTCTTTGGTTATCGTAGAGAACCATTTTGTATTTGGTTAAATAAACCTTTTCAGACTGTATTACACATGGAAAAACTTTTTGAATACAGTTCTTCTGAAATTTGCGATATGAGTAGGTGAAACTGTGAAATTGGTCTTGATTTCGTTCTATAAACTATATAGATGTTTTTGAATAGCAATTATGCTCTCTTTTATCTACTTGTATCTCTAGCGGTTAATTTATCGTTTCATTGACGTGTTTGGGTAGGAGGATGTAAATGCAGGGCCGGCCCGAATATATATATATATTCAAAATTACAAAAACAATAATTTAAAACTTTCAAATGTCTAAATTAAATTTACTCCTCTAGAATTTTTTGATAGAAAGTCAACAATTATATTATTACAATCAATTTGTTTTAGAACTTCTTTTTCAATAGATACCATGGCCAATCCATTCAAACTTTCTTGTGACATTGTTGATCGAAGATAAGATTTTATTAACTTCAACTTCGAGAAGCTCCTCTAGGCAGATACAACTGTAGCTGGTATAGTCAATAATATTCTATAAGCAATCCACACATTTGGAAAACAATCCATCATTTTTATGTAGTCCAACACTTCAATCGCCTTTTTAGTCTCTTCTGGCAAACTATTTATCACAATTTGTAGCTCAGCAAATAACTTCGATCCATCAATGTCAGAATCCATGTCGTGTTTTAAAAATTCTTCAAGCTTATCACACCAACACTTCAAACAACTATTATCTGCATTCTGCAATTTTTTTAAATCAAACAAAAACCCAAAAATATTTTCATATTTTTGAAATTGTTCAAATCTTAACTTAAGCGAAGAAAGAGCTTGATCAACTATATATAAGAAATAATCAACTATAAATGATTCTTCAATTGAATGTGTTATCTTATCATTAACATTTTCATCAAAGTACTTCTTTCTATGAATAATACGCTTTTCTTGAAATATAGGTTCAACTTCCATTTGATCAGCAATTTCTTTAGCAGCAATTTTGTCAGATTCAAATCCAGTTTCTCTGTATGTTTCAAAAAATGAAATAAGCGATTTCATGTGACTAATAGCAGCATCAATTGACATGTCTTCACTTTATAACATTTTGCTTACTCTATTAATAGCAGACAGTATATTGTACCAAATAACCATGTCAAACAAGAATTCAAAATCCATAATATCATAAAATAAGCTTTGAACATCTCTATATGCATTAGGATCATCACATGTTTTCACCAAGTGTTTTAAAGCGGTTTTTATTTCTAGTGCTTGAAATCGTATTGCTTTAACGCTTTCGACTTGACAACGTGTTTGTGATAGCGGCTTAAGTGTCAAACCTTTCACATTGTCTTGAAAAAAATTTCATCGCTTCGTAGAAGATGAAAACAATATATATATATATATATGCAATACACAATTCCAAAAAAAGATTTAGCCTACAAGAATTTATCATATCACAAAGTGCAAGATTAAGGCTATGACAACCACATGGTGTATAAAATGCCCTTGGATTTACTTCCAATACTCTTTTCTGTAAACTTGTATGCTTCCCTTTCATATTAGACCTATTATCATAACCCTGACCTCTTAAATCACCAATATTAAGTTCAAGTGTTTTCAAAATATCTAATAATTCACCAAACAGTCCTTGCCCCGAAGTATCATCTACCTTAAGGAATCCCAAAAAATACTCTTGTACTTTTACTGGAGTTGCTATGACATCTACATATAGTATTATGAGAGACATTTGTTCTTCATGACTTATATCTGGTGTACAATCGAGTATAATTGAAAAATATTTTGCTTCTCTAACATTTTTAATGATTGCACTTTTGATTTCTCCAGCTAACATGAGTATGAATTCATTTTGAATTTTGTGACTAAGGTAATGATAATGAATTTCTTTTTCTTGAATACGATGGATGTGTTCCCTCAAAATTGGATCGAACTCTGCAATCATTTCAATTGAGCCTAGAAAATTCCCATTATATTTTTCATAAATTTTCTCGTTAGTCCCCTGAAATGCTAGATTATTCTTACATGGAAAGCTAACAACAGAAACTATCCTCACAAAAACTTCTCTCCAATGTTCTCTATCTTTGTTGATTAGATCTTGCACAGCTTTATCAATTGTTAAATTCTGTTGTAATCTCCTTTCCAATTCAATCCATCTTCTCATGTTATGCATGTGTCCATTACTAGTTTCATGACTTTAAGCCTAAAACTAAGATTTTTCTAGTCATTGATTCATTCGTTAGCTAATTGAATATTGTTTCCTTCTTGCTTAAACAACTTACAACAAAAGCAAAATACTTTATCCGATGAAATTGAGTAGACCAACCATTTTCTATCACTCTTCTCACCATTTGCCAAATGCCGAATATAATATGTAGAAGAGAAATGTCTATATTCTGAATCTTTTGGAAAAGTAAAATCATCCTCTCTAAGGGGACCTCTTTTCACTAACAAGTCTATCAAGTTTTGATCAATAGTTTTCCAATTTCATGGATCACTAATGTCGAAATGCAAAGGTACACATTTTTCAATTTCCTCCAGATTTTCTTGCTCATGATCTACTAAAATTTCATACTCTTTATTCATATTATCTTCACTTTGAACCATTTCATTTTCAAATTCTTTATCAACCAAATCTTTCATCGGACTTTCTCTTTTATTATTAATATTACTACCAAGAAACTTGTCCATAGCTCCCACTTGAGATTGAATAAATTCTTCAATTTTTTTTCTTTTTTCTTTTTTCATGTCCAGACAAATACTTTCTAGTAGACATATTAAAACAATACAAAAAATAAATAAATACAATATTAAACTTTAAATTAGTTGAGGAACAATAAAACTTGGCAGTTCGTGCAATGTCACAAAAATGCCCACTTGATCACTCTCAGCCAAATGTTGTGTCCACTCTTTTGATAAATAAATCTCTAGACACTTTTTACTAACTAAATTTGGAAAGTGTTAGTGTTGGAACCACTAAAATTGTCTACAAACCCGTAAAACGTTCTGGCATCGACGCCTCTTCTGATCAAGGAACTCTACCAATTCTTTCTTTCACTTGAAAATGGTACTGGTCTTGCAAAGCTTTTGATTTGTACGTTAAGACTGAAGAGACCCTTTTTTGCTAAATTGTATCTTTGAAAGTTTAATTCAAAGAGAGAGAATTTATTTTATGTTGGGTTTAAAAAAATAATGGTAGGTGACTGTTGGAGTGGAATTTGAAAAGACAAAAAAGACTTTTTATTTGGTTAAGAAAAAGAAAAGGGATGTTTGGAAGATAAATGGTCAAATTAGTTATAGAAATAGAAAGTTATGGTTGTGATATATTTATATGATAAATAAATGTAAGTATAAATTATGTAATTTATATATGTATATATATTTTAAAAGATTTTTGTATTTTTAATTTTTATTAATTTCTTGTGTTTGCATATGACAATTCTATTTTAAATAATTTCACTAATATAATTTTCGTTTCTCTTCAACCAACCAATTAATCTTATAAAATTCGGGGCCCTCATCAAAGCTGGGCTTTGGCGGTCGCCTTCCCCGCCTATAATCAGGGCCGCACTGTGTAAATGTGGATGATTATTAGCGTTGACCAATATGAAACAAAATAAAGATTCATGACTGATGAGCAACTTTTTTAAGTTGAATAAGCAAAGAGTTTTTACCCATCTCCATTAAACATCTACTCATGCTTTAAATTTTACCATCATTGGATCCTTAGGATATGATTCCTCAAACAATGATATCTTTTCTTAAATGACTTAATGGAATGAAATCTTGGTTTTTTTTAATGTCTATACTCGAATTTAAGTGTGGGTTCTATTTAACACATTTGTGCGTTGTTTATGTGCTCAATCATGGCATTAAACTACATTAAAATTCATATCAAATACGAGGACAAGATAGTTGCTGATAAGTGTAGTTTTTATATTTATTCGAGACTCTAAATTATGATATTTTATTGTCTTTTGAATAATATTCTACTTAATTTATGTTAAATTGTATTTTGTAAATAAAACTTCATGTTTAATAAAGAATTAAAGGAAAAAATGCAAAATGAGGAAAAATAGAAAAATTCATAGTACGAAGACTTGGAAGCAAGCATTAAATTAATTGAGCCTCAATTTGGACTTTTAATTAGATACAAAATTTGGCGACTTGAGATTAAGGGCTTGTGTGGGAGGGATTAAAATCAGATTAAAATTGAAAATATAGCCGTTATTGTTGACTTTTATTAGACGAGTGGGGCCCAATAACGGCCATATTTTCAATTTTAATTGGCTTTTAATCCCTCCCGAACGGGGCCTAAATATAAAGATAGAGAGAATATTGCGTTGAAATTTAGAAAAGTGGCCAGTTTAAATCTACAAGAAAGGAGGAGCCGGCAGTTGGAGGAAAAAGGAAAAATGGAGGGCTGAAAATATGTTGGAGAAGAAAGCGGCTGCAAGTTGGGCATAAAACATATACACACATAGGAAAAGATGGAGAATTAAGAAAAATAAAAGAAAAAGGCGGAGAAAAAGTCAACTATAGCGGCTGGAATTGGGAAAAAAACAGAAGCTGAATTGATTAATATATATTTACACATTCACGCGTGGCCGGCAGTTTTTGGAGTAGAAAGTGGCTGAAATTGAGAAACATAATTTCATGTTTCGTCAAATTTTGGCGACGTCTTCCAATTTTGTGGGTTTAAATTCAAAGTTTTTATTGTTAAAACCGATGATGTAGTTTAATATTTTTATTATATATTTAATTTCAAAATTTTCAGGTCATTTTGATACTTGTTAATTAATTATTGTGTGTTTAATGCTATTAATTGTTTGCGCAATAATTAATTGATTTAGAAATAATATTGAGATCGAGAGGTAATGTATAATTCTAGTTCGTGCAATAATTAATATAGACATTATAAGAGATCGAGAGATAATTCCTATAAATAAATGTATTCATATCTGTGTGAATTTAGATATAGATATAGTAAGTTTCGACATATGAATAAAATTAGTGTTGTTTGAGAGAGATCACTAACTATAATAGGTTAATTCGACGTTAGCAAGTGTGAAGAGATTGTTGAATAAATTGGAATTAAATGTATGATAAATAACCTAAGTGAAATCGAAAATCCTAATTATCCAATCGCATAATATTTTCTACAATTTTAATTTGAGTTTGTTATTTTCTATTAATCGTTTGTTATTTTATTTATTAGAATTTCATTTAGAAAACATAATTTGATTTGATCATTAGTTACTATTTTAATTTAAATTGAAGTTAAGTTAGTTTAAAAATTTATAGTAGATAGTAGTCTCTGTGGGACGATACGCGAATTTAATAAATTCACTTTAAAACTTGTCACGATCCGTACGCTTGCGAAATTTTACGAACAGTTGGTCCATGACATGTGGTGATTAATGGGGTGTATAGCTTAAAAACATTTCCAAACGAGACGGGACGAGGCGAGAAGATTTTATGATTTATAATATTTATAAATTATATCAAAATCATACAGCAAAGGTGATTTGGACAGCCATACACGTGGGCCAATCAAGGAGAGAAATCGATAACTACAACTACCCATCAATAGTTGAAATCAGTTGGCCCCATACAAGTGGGCCAATCAAGGAGAGAAATCGATAACTACAACTACCCATCAATAGTTGAAATCAGTTGGCCCACAATACCTAACACAATGACCTAAGAGAAGTCTCTACTAATTTTTTTACATAAAAAAAAACAGCAATTATTTTTAAAATAATATGTTATAATTGATTATTTTCACCTCATGACGTTAAAATCCACTACTAAATAGCCTTCATTTTTCTGTACCAAAAAAAACCACCAAAGATAAGGTGGGATATTAAACATAGGAACCAGAATAGAAGAGAAGAAGAAGAAGAAATATCAATAATTCTTGTTTCTTCTTCTTCTTCTTCGGCGTGTGTTTCGACAATGGGTGCCCATGTTTCAAAACAGGTCGAACGAAGAAAATCAATTCAAACTGAGAAGAAAGTTTTGACCGAAATGAAACAAAGCAATGGATGTGAATTCCCATGTTCAGACTACCATCCTTCGGATAGGAAGAGCTGGATGTCGGGTCTGAATCCCGACAAAGTTCAGATCAACCAGATTGTCTGGCCTGGTACACACGATTCTGCTACAAATAAGATTGGATTCCCATTTGTAACACGCCCTTTTGCGCAATGCCAATCTCTCTCAATTTACCAACAGCTAGTAACAGGGGCCAGGGTACTCGATATCCGGGTTCAGGAGGATCGTCAGGTCTGTCATGGCATCCTCGTTAGCTACAGCGTCGATGTTGTGATTGAGGATGTTAAGAAGTTTCTGTCGGAGACACAGTCCGAGGTTATAATCCTTGAAATCCGAACAGAATTCGGACACGATGATCCTCCAGATTTTGATAAATACTTGGAGGATCAGCTGGGTGAGTATCTTATACCACAAGATGATCAAGTATTCGGGAAGAAAATTTCTGAATTGCTGCCTAAGAGAGTTATCTGTGTGTGGAAACCAAGAAAATCACCTCAGCCCAAGGCAGGTGGACTGCTTTGGAATGCCGGGCATTTGAAAGATAACTGGATTGATACTGATTTGCCATCGACGAAGTTTGAGAGCAATATTAAGCATTTGGGTGAACAGCAACCGGTGACAGCTCGGAAATTCTTTTACAGGGTCGAGAATACTGTCACTCCACAGGCAGATAACCCGATACTGTGTGTTAAACCTGTTACAGATCGGATTCATCCATATGCAAGGGTGTTTATATCACAGTGCTTCTCTCGGGGCATTGCTGATAGGTTGCAGATATTCTCGACGGATTTCATAGATGAAGATTTTGTCGATGCTTGTGCTGGACTTACAAATGCAAGGGCCGAAGGAAAGGCTTGAATCGAGCTCTAGTTTGATCGTTTTCTACTAGTTTGTGGAAATCGTGAGTCGTTGTTGCCACTAAATTCATTGTTTAGTTATTCATTTCAGTGATCCTTCTGGTCATATATGACCTGTTTGTGGAAATTGTGAGTCATTGTTGCCACTAAATTCATTCTTTAGTTATTCATTTCAGTGATCCTTCTGGTCACATATGACATGTATGGTACGGGGACTGGTTAGTACCAAGAACATACTGCTCAAGTCAAGTCTGTACTGTGTACCAAGGACAGTATTTCCGTGTGTATATTGTTATGTGTGTCAATGTGTGTATAATTTGTGCACAGAGATGTTACAATCTGAATGAATTAAAGTCTGGACATTCATCCAGGATTATCATTCTTTACAAGAATTGTAATTGTGAATGCTGCCAAAGCCACGTACAAGAGAGACAACAAAGGTTCTTTTTCTGATGAATTGAACATTTCCTTTAATAAAGACAATGCCACATGTTACATAGTTATATTGCCGACACTTCTTAGTTATCTATACTTGGCAATAGACAACATTCAGTTTGATTTACAACAAGGCCATTATAACGAGAAATTTTAACTTTATTTTTTCCAATCTTTCAGCAAAGTCCATGGATTAAAGCTCTTTGATAATCTTCCTCGAACCTCCCATTTTATCAAATGGAGAGAAGAACAAGCCTTTATCCAAGTTTCTTGGTAGCTCTAACACCGTCTTTAAAACTCTCACTAGTTGATGGCAGCCTGCTGAAAGTGCACGTTATCGTGTGCAAGGATATGTACTGATAAAGGCTGCTCATAAACAATTCTAGTGGTGAATCATATTGTCGCGCCTTATCTTCTTGTGTTGGAGCAGGAACTACCAGCTAATACCCTTTCAGTGCAGAATTTATTTTTCATAGTTAAAAAAAATTAGTGCAAATAGAGATTTAGTTGAGAGGGCATAATCTGTATTCCAATGAAATGAAATTACGATTAGAAAACCAGGGAAAAGAACGAATTCACCTACTGAGCTGCATAGTAGTGAAAGGAAAAGTTGTTTAAGAAATCTTTGAACAAACTGTTTACCAATTAGATACAGAGAATCTAAGAAGATTAAGAAAATCCGTCCTGGGCAACACAACAACGAATTCACAAGTGGAGTAGCAATATTGTTATTTCAAAAGCATTCAGGATAAATTTTCAAAAACAAACTTAGGCAGATCGAGGCTGGGATGGACAAAGGAACATTTTGTTATGCTTCAAGAATATAGTTTGAAGTCAAGGGTTACTGTGGTGCACAGTCACACTACCATTTTTAATACCTGGGGATTGAAAAGAAAAAGTAAAAAATTGAAAGGGCAAAATAAAAGAAATCAGATAACCAGAGCTGGAGCTGTCTTTCGAGTGAAGTGTTGACCTAACCAAGTGTTCCTGGAATTTGCTGAAAGACCTAAATATAAAATAGAGAATCAGAGCTATATCCAGGTTTAAATACCAGAGACCACTATGATAGCAAAATTCTGGGGAAAATGGAAATTACTAAAATGCGGAACCCTGGATATCTCCAACTCATTTCTGCATTTAGCAGCTTCATTCTTATTTTGTGTCTCAGTCTTCAGAATCGTGTCACAATGAGTGATCTGTAACATGATACTATAAGTATATGGAAGTCGTGCAATCATATAAATTACACCAAAATATCACTGAGCATTCATCAATATTAAACCTGACAGCATTTAGTTTACAGGATGCACCACACCAAAATATCACTGAGCATTCATCAATATTAAACCTGACAGCATTTAGTTTACAGGATGCACCACTGCTGCAGAGAAAAGATTCCACTGACTGCAACACGTGAAATGCGCTATATTGACGTTGAAGTCCCTAGATGAGCAGTGTACTGAAATATGAGATCCATGTACACGGAAACAATAGATAACATAACCATGGGCAAAAGACACAGAAAGTCTAAAGAATACAATGCTATATGCATACAGTAGTAATAATATATATGAATAAAATGCAGGCGTTGACGTCACATCTGGGCTAGTTGAACACTATAGGTTGGGGCTTTAACGGTCTGTTGATAGAAATTAGATGTTTTCTTCACCGGCTGTGATGATGTTCCTCAGCAATGAATTGGGAACCATGAAACTCAAAATAGCAAACCTGCAATAGCCGCACCATGTTTTCTAAATTATGTTTGAATTTCTTGAGCATGTGTAGTGCCGCTCTTCTATTCACTCATTTTATCCTAAAATTCTAAAGCCTAATTATGGCCACCATGAGCATTCGAAGGCAATATGTATCATCCCCTAAAAGTCATTGGTCATGGAAAGATCATCAATGATCAACTGGAAGGGGGTAAAAACTTCCAAAGGAAAAAAAGCTAGTTATACCTAAAATCTAGGAAAGATATGAGTACCATTTTAAAGCATTCGCGGGGCAAATTTTTGGCACAGTAACCTTGTAATACTCAAAGTCTAATTAAGGAAAGGCACCATTTTCCTTATGAGCTGATATCTGCCTTGTACACAATGAAGTGTTTGACATAGACCTAGTTTTTTATTTCCCACGCTCCAAGTTATTGTGTAAAATGCATCTAATATATGACCTTTCGGAGGAAAACTTCTACCTCCCTCCTTGGAAATTCCAAAGTAATGACTACATTACCACCCCTCCCCTAATCCCCTAAACTATGCCAATACCACAAATGCATCCCATGCTCAAAATTTCAACAGATTAACATTCTCCTTGGAGATAGAAGGTTTGGACAGACATGTTACCTCAATATCAGCAGCTTCTTTTTAATATATGAAGTCCAGTACGATGACAAGCAGAATAGCAGCTGCTATAAAAAATTCAGTAGTTGCAAATAGTATGATGTTTGATTTCAACTAAGTTCATATTATAAATCACTAAAATTTGCAAATTTCTAGCATTTAAAGTTATCTAAATGATGCGAAGAAAGCAAAAAGGATTACTAAACCTCTAATGTGAAAATATCATCATCCTGGAGGGAGGCAAAAAAGACCGCGCAAGCCCCCATCTAGATGTCTGGCCTTGGACAAATTCTGTTGTCTTAACTATGGTGACTCCAACATTCCAAAGTTTTGAGATCAAGATATTGAGGTTTGATTTTCTTCCAACCATTGAAGTGCACCACCTAAAATAAAGGAGAAAAGATGAGCATGAAGGCAGTTGAATAGCTGATTTTAACAGAAAAATATGTAGGGACGTGAATAAAGAAGATACCGAAATGCATGTTTCAGTCGAGCACTGTCTTCAATTATGCGAATAATAAAGGCCTCTTCACCTCCAGGACAAACCATCTAATCCGGAGTACCACCACAAGAAGTCTTCAGATTCTATCCTGCTTCCTCCATTGTCTCAAAGAAGTGGGGGGGTTGCACATACAAAAGTCAAAATTTTCCCCATCCTTAAGGACACCTACAAGTACAGGTGGCCCATGATAACTCTTTTTGGCTGAATGCCTTCCGAGTGAAAATGATGGTGCAGGCCCCTTGTCGACACTCATTGTATTGCTTGAATCCACTTAACTACTAAAATCATCTTTCTGCCTATTTTACAATTCTTCCACGTTAAACGTCTTGGTCTCAGATCAACTCTTCTAATTTCAATCAACTCAGAGATACGTGGGTTACTCTTGACATTTCTATTTGCCCACTCTATGGCTATATTAGTGACATTTGCAAATAATCACAACAGCATCAAAATTATATTATGTTATACAACGTAAGAGAGAACTTTCTTGTTGAATGACTCTAGAGAGCATACAGCCCAAAAACGTCCAACCTAGAAGAGATGCACCAAGAAGCGGATATATGCAATTTGCACCTGTACCAATATCAAAACCTTTGACAACACTATCAGCCCAATTGCATGGGATGAGATCTGAAGCCAAAAGATCTTCAATCCAATGAATATAATTTGATCTGTTTGGGACTGTCGGGAAGACCTGCCCATTGGGAATCCACCTATGATTTCAATTCATAATTTCTCATGTCCTAGCTCTACAATACACCCCATATTTCATGTTTAAGATTAAAGGGTAACAGAATTGGGGGAAAAGTTCAAAATCTAGTTATATATCTCTAAGCAATTTAATTTAGATTTAGAAAACTTATAATGTATTCTATTCCACTGAACTAAAATGTATAAACACAGGCGCGTGCACAAAAGAAAACGCTAAACTGAGCTTACTATCTATTAGACTAAGCAATAGCCTTAAATATGCACACTTAGCTAATTTAATTGAAATTTCACTAATCCGACACCAAATTTCCACAAAATTAAAAATGATTAAAGGGAATCGTGAATTAACAAAATCCTTTCATATTTGAGACCCAAAAGAAAAAGTCTTTTTGCTAGCTCAAAAATCATAGCAAAATAATAATAATAATAAATAAATAAAAATAAATTGCTCCTATGAATATATAATTGCACATAATAATACAAGTCGAGGCCATGATCGTGGAGGAGCAAGACTCAGGTGAGCGCACGCGTAGCATTGAAGTCAGTCCAGTCGATTCTTGGGCGGCCATTGTGGGAGTAGAAGACGGAGGGCTCAAAGCTCAGGTACAAAGAGACCAATGTTGAAATTGGTTAGGTATAAACCATGGAAATCAAGTTCGACCAAATATTTAGACTTGATTCGCTAGTCAAATTATGAAAATAAATAGACTAACTTGTTCTATTCATCGAGTATATCATCGTGGTAAATTTGGAATCTTCAAACCAATTTCGAGTGAATGAGAAATTACGGTCTAAAGTTATAAAGAAAGAAAGGAAAGTGGCTAGAAAATTTCTCCAACTTCGTCGCTCGACAGAGGCTATCGCTCGAGCAACAAAGTCACGACAATAAAAACTACGATCCTTGGCAAATGTTATTGAGTTTGGGGCGGGACACTTCGCTCACAATCTTTCCTCCTCTATAAATTAGACCATTGGAACGTCCATTTGTTCATCCCAATGATATGCAATCATAACATTCATCTTTTCCTAGCCTAAATTCTTATTAAAAGCTGTTATTTTCATTTTCATTTAAGGAGTACAAAAACCAAATTTCGATTCGTTGTTCTTTTGTTTTGAAGTGCTACTAACACAAGAAGATTGTCGTTGTATCTTGGAAGTTAATTGTCATCATCCGTATGCATCGTTACGGGGCAAATTTGATTTAAGGACAGAGAGTTTAAGTTTTGTCTCGACTTTGCATACACTTCTTTTTGGCATTGCTTTGACATTCATTTTCATTTGGTATCCTTACCGTTACTCTGCCAAATTTTTGGTAAGATTGGTAAGTTGTTTTGATTTAAAGTCATCACTAAAATCCATTGTTTTGGTCAACATTCTTAAGTCGAATTTTTCGTTTGAGTGATAACTTTATTCTAGTATTGTATTTGGTTAAATTGATTTCGCTTCGATTTAACTTCTTCTACTCCTTCTCGAATTTTGATTTTGGTTTATCTTCTGTTTTATGTAAACAGAAATGAATACAGTTAACAATACTGATATCTCTTCGAATGATACTTCGAATATGGGAACTATGGAAGGAAGCTACCTAACTTGGCTCCTACTATTGTGATTGCTCCGGTTACAGTTGCCCCTACCACCGTTCATACTAATTCCGTTCCACATGGAGAGAAATCGGAGAAGTTTAGTAGGATTGATTTCAAGAGATTGAGCAGAAAATATTGTTTTATCTCACGACCCTAAACTTGATAAAACTCTTGAAACAAGATGCTCCTGCCAATAATAGAGCATCATTGATTGCATTGGATGCTTGTAAATATTCTGACTTCTTATGCAAAAAATATATTTTGAATGAGTTGGATAACATATTATATAATTTGTATAGTTCTATGAAATTTACAAAGGAACTATGGGAATCCTTGAAAAAGAAATACAAAATTGAAGATGCTGGAACTAAAAAGTTCATTGTGGGGATATTCTTAGACTACAAAATGATAGATTCTAGAATGTTCCTCAGTCAAGTTCAAAAATTGCAAGTTATACTCCATGACAACTACTCCGAGAATATGTTTCTAAGTAAATCATTTCAAGTGGTTACAATTATCGAGAAATTTTGACCAATGTGGAAAGACTTCAAAAATTATCTCAAGTATAAGCACAAGGAGATGAATATTGAAGAACTCATTATTCGGTTGAGAATTGAAGAAGATAACCGAAATTCGGACAAACGTGTTGAAAGTCATATACCACGAGGTAAGGCTAATGTGGTGGAATCATATAACAAAAGTAAGAAAAGAAAGCATTCAATCGAACAATCCAAGAAGAATGTAAAGAAGTTTAAGAGCAATTGCTATAATTGTGGAAATGCCAGACATCGATCCGTTGATTGTCATAAACCTAAGAAGTAATCCCAAGTGAATATCATTGAATCTGATGCAATATCTTATGGTACATCAGATATAAATTTGTCGGCCGTTATTTCAAAATGCAACAATTTTGGAAATCCCATGGAATGGTGGATGGATACGGGTGCTACCCGTCATATTTGTGCCGACAAATGAATGTTCTCATCCTACACTCCGATCGGTTGTTCATGGAAAGCTCTTCAAGTTCAAAGGTTGAAGGACAAGGCAAAGTAATTTTGAAGATGACATCGGGAAATGAACTTACCTTTAATAATATTTTTCATGTGCCGGATATTTGTAAGAACTTAGTGTCGGGTTCTTTGTTAAGTAAAAATAGGTTTAAATTAGTCTTTGTATAGGATAAATTTATACTTTCCAAGAATAATATGTATGTAAGGAAATGCTATGTAAAAGATGGATTATTCAAGATGAATGTCCTTATTACTGTTAGGGCAGTCAATGAATTGGATTTTGATCCGAATCCGACGAAATTAATGAGAGATAGATTTAGGGTCTCATTCCGATAACCCGATCAAGATCCGAATCCGACAATCCGTTAACTAAATGAATCAAATATGGATATATGTCAATCCGATCCGATAACAATCCGATCCGATTTGTTATAAATAATTGAATCGGTAAAATATTTTTATGGCATATTATTTGTCACTAAAATAAATAAATGAGAAAATAAATAAATTTAGAATAAAAAAGTAATCAAATTCAAAATATAAAAAAATTGAAAAATTTATAATTATTAAACATGTTTAAGAATTGAAAATTTTGAAAGAAAAAAAAGTTGATTTCAACCAATATTTTAAAAATCGACCCGGAAAAGGAAGAGGGTCAATGGTCAAAAAGTCGAATCAATGTCAAATCGATATCGAATTGGTTGTCCAATTGGATAAATAACTATACACATAAATGTAAAATATTTTAAAAACAATAGAATTTTTTAAATTTTACTTTACTAATTTAAAACAAATAAATATCTATATATTTTTTAATTAAATTTATTGTTGTAATTTATTTTACAATTTCAAAAATTAATAATTAATATATAACAAATAATTTGATTTGTTAATGAAAATAATGAAATAAAATATTTATATTTAGAATTGAAATTCAATTTTACCTTATCCCACATCGAATGTCAATAGAAAACTAGAAAGGGATCTCTCATTTAAAAAGGAATATCATGATGGTAGAAGTCACTATTGGGCTTGATAGTAAAAATAGGTGGGCCTCAAGTTAGTTCAAATTTTTTTAAAGAACATTGATTTTTTTCCCTAATTTTTATTAATTTCAGATCGAATTATCGGATCGGATATCCGATAACATAATAAATCGGATATGGATTGAATAATCAAATATCCGTTAGATTATCGGATTAGATCGGATATAGACAGATCCGATCCATATCCGATCCATTTATAACCTTAATTATTGTACTCAATAACTCAATGAATAATATATCTTCTTTTGTTTATATTATTGAGTTGTCTAATTTAGGGCATTATAGATTATGACATGTAAACTTTAATTCTATATAGAAACTAATGAATTTTAATGAGTATACATTTTAATACAAATGGAAAATGCGAAATTTGTGTAGAGTCTAAGTTAGCCAAAGTGCCATTTCATTCGGTCAAACGTAGCACAACACTTTTGAAACTTATTCACACCGATATATGTGACTTAAAGCACGTCCAAACCAAATGTGGTAAAAAATATTTCATCACATTTATAGACGATTGTACAAGATACTGCTATGTATGCTTGTTGAAAAGTAAATATAAAGCAGTGAAAGTGTTTAAACACTATAAAATTGAAGTTGAAAATCAACTTTAAAAAGGGATAAAGACGATTCGTAGTAATCGAGGTGGAGAATATGATGCACTGTTTGAAGAATTTCGTTTAAAATCTGGAATTATTCATCAAAGAACATTGTCATACTCATCTCAATCTAATGATATTGCTGAACGCAATAATCGAATACTTAAGAAAATGATGAATGCAATGTTGATTAATTCAGGCTTACTTCAAAACATGTGAGGAAAAGTTATACTTCCGACAAATCGTATCCTTAATAAAATACCACATAAAGGTAAGAACGAATCACCTTATGAATTATGGAAAAGTCGAAAACTTTCCTATAAATATCTTAAAATGTGGGGGTGTTTGGCAAAGGTAAAAATATCTAAACCTAAACAAGTAAAGATTAGATATAAGACAATTGATTGAGTCTGTATCGAATATGCAAACAATGGTAGTGCATATCGATTTTTGGTTCATAAATTTGAAATATTTGATGTACATATAAGTAGGGAAATTGCAGCCACGATATCAAACACTTCACTTAGTAGTAGACTTTACCCAAACCCTTCATTTGTGCCACCGTAGGTACCAAACCTTTAAACAATTCACAGATCAAGTCCAGATTGACGGTTTCTGTGAGTTTGACCCAAAAAACTGTCAGTTGACCTCAAAAATTAAAATTTTAATAATTTTGACCAAATAAGGCAAGAGTAAAATGGTAACTTTATAATTTTAATATAAAAAATAATCAAAATAAAACTCATCTCCTTCTTTAATCTTCCCAAATCCCCTTATCCAAAAATCAAATACACCACCACCTCATCGTTGGCTGATGGCACCACCGACACCAACTATATTTCTTCTATGTCAATTTGTCAACCGAATGGCAGCCCCTGCAAACAGCAAAAATCTGTAGCCAAAACTGCTAATTATCAGAAATTTCCACCACATGGGCACGCTTCCACACTATTCCTTTCAATCCCTGGCCAAAAAATACAGCCCGCTAATGCTTCTCCACTTGGAAATTTTTCGATGCTTATCGTTTCATCGGCGGACGCCGCCAGGGAAATTCTGAAAACCCATGATGTCATTTTCGCTGACAGGCCCGAATCTAGCGTTTGCCGGCAGCTTCTTTACGACATGAAGGATTTATCTGTTGCCCCATATGGAGAATACTAGAGGCTGACAGGCCCGAATCTAGCGTTTGCCGGCAGCTTCTTTACGACATGAAGGATTTGTCTGTTGCCCCATATGGAGAATACTAGAGGCAATTGAAAAGCATATTTGTACTCCAGCTTTTGAGTAACAAAAAGGTACTGTTCTATTTCCCGTGTCCCTCTTAGATCATGATTGACCCTTGCTTCTCTTCTTTTGTACAAGAAGCTGTTTATTTTGGCAATACCACTCTTGATACTGACGAAAATAAGTAAAAAAATGTTATTTTTAGTTTATTTATTTATTTATCGTCGGCACCAACTGATGGTGGTGCCATCGACCGGCGATGGGGCAGTGGTGTATTTGATTTTTGGGTAAGCGGATTGGGGAAGATTGAAGAAGGAGATTGGTTTTATTTTGTTGATTTTGTTTATTTTTTATATTAAAATTATAAAGTTACCATTTTACCCTTGCCTTATTTGGTCAAAATTATTAAAATTTTAATTTTTGAGGTCAACTGACGATTTTTTGGGTCAAAATGACGAACACCGTCAATCTGGACTTGAGCTGTAAATTGTTTAAAGGTTTGGTATCTACGGTGGCACAAATGAAAGGTTTGGACAAAGTTTGCTATTAATTGAAATGTTTGGTATCGTGGCTGCAACTAACTCCCATTTCTACAAATCTAAGTGTTAAAATAACAAATGTATAAGGATAAATGTATATTTTGAATGATTCCTACATTTTGAAAGAAGACGAGATGTATGATATAATATTATAGGATATCACTTATATAAGTGTGAAGTGAGCCCACTTCTACGAGAATTTGAAACTTAAATTCTCTTGAAATACTTACAAAATCAAGAGTTGTTCAGGCCAAAATGAACACAATCATGAGAATCGAAATGGTTAGATGAGTTATGGTGTTGGTACAATTGTTTTAATTTACACGAATGTTCGAATGGTTCAAGACAGTTCACCAATTAGCTTAGTAAATTAGATTGTATTCAACTAAGGTAGGTACAAAGTCATAAACCACCTATCCTGATGCTAAACTTGTCGTATGTACTCATTTGTTAAAGTCGACATATCATTTGCATTTTTGGATTGCATATTGTGAAATTTCCATTCATGTGGGGGATTGTTGGAATTGGTTAAGTATAAACCATGGAAAAGTGACTTTTGTGTCAACTTCGACTAAATATTCGAACTTGATTTGATAGTCAAATTATGAAAATAAATAGACAACTTGTTCTACTTGTCGAGTAGATCTTCATGGTATATTTGAAAACTTCAAACCAAATCTGGGTAAATGCAAACTTACAGTCTAAAGTTAAAAGGAAATAGAGGAAACTGGCGAAAATTTGTCCAACTCCGTCAAGCGAGGAGGCTGTCGCTCGAGTGACAGACGAGCGACATAGTCTCTGTTCTTGACACTCGAGCGACAGGTTAGCGACAACAAAAGCCGTGACCCTTGGCAAATGTTGTTGAATTTGGGGGCCGGTATTTCACTCACAAACTTTCTTCCTATATAAGTTAGACCCTTGTAACGTCCATTTGTTCATCCCAATGATATGCAATCATAGCATAACATTAAATTCATCTTTTCCTAACCTAAATTCTACATTAAAAGCTGTTTTTTTTCCATTTTCAGTTAAGGAGTATAAAAACCAAATTTCGATTCGTTGTTCTTGTATTTTCAAGTACTACTAACACAAGAAAATTGTCTTTGTATGTTGGAGTTGATTGTCATCATCTGTACGCACTGTTACGAAGCAAGCAAATTTGACTCAAGGACAAATATTTCAACTCTTGCCTCGACTTTGCATACATTTCTTTTTAGCGTTGCTTTGATATTCATTTTAATTTGATATCCTTACCGTTACTCTGTCAAACTTTTGGTAAGGTCGGTAAGTTACTTCGGTTTAAAGTCATCACTCAAATCCATCATTTTGGTCAACACAAAAAAGTCTGAAATTCGACGGATTATCGGAGTACTTATTTCATGGGTGGATAATCAGCCTTTCTCCTGCTTTCTTCTTCTTCTTCTTGCTCAGCAACACCGTCGCTTGTATGGTGGTTCTATTCACGATCTTAAAATCGCACTACTGCACCCTCTATGAAATGCGAGTTTCAAAGAATTTTTAAATAGACCAAGGGAAGAAATCGACCTATGCAAATGTAACGATCAAAGAAAAGTCTTCAACTAATCACAAGAATAAGATTTCCTTAAGAAATATCAGCCCTAATACAGTAAACCAATCCAAACAATCGAAATAGTGAAAACTATGAAACAAAGAAGGGTTAATACAACACGTCTCCACCTTTCACTATTATTATGAAAAACATCTTTACCTTTCATTTTTGACATTTTCACCCATGTTTTCACATTTCATTACGCAAAAAAAAAGGTCATTTTATCAATTTTTCAATTAAAATTGTGAAATGACGAATGTACTATTCTCTTTAAATAAAACAAAATGAAAAAGAAAAAATCAATTGCAATCATAGTCTTAAATTTTTTAATAAAGTGCAAATAAGTTCGAAATAAATTATTAAAAGGGTAATTAGCATATAATGTCCACATCTTTCACTATTAGTCTATTATAGAGAAAAAATTCATACTTTTTATTTTTTTGACATATTCACCATTAACCACATATTTGATAGCACAAACCATCCTTTTTATCAATTTTCATCCAATTTTCAATAAAAAGTTGTAAAATGATGAATATATCTTCATATTAAAAAAAAAAAGAAAATTAAAGAAAATCAAATTTTTAATAATTTATTTGGGACTCGTTTGCACTTTTTTTTTATTTTATTATTTTTTAATAAATTTAATTGGGACTCGTTTGCATTTAAAAAAAATTCAAAATTTTTAATAATTTATTTAGGGCTCATTTGCACTTTTTTTTAAAAAAAATTATTTTATAATTTTTTAATAATTTATTTGAGACTCATTTGCACTTTTAAAAAAATTGGAGCTATGATTACAATTAATTATTTAGCTTTTTTGTTTAATTTGGAATTCATCACTTCATAACTCTTTATTGAGAAATTGGATGAAAATTGATAGAAACGATGGTTTGTGCAATCAAATGTGTAATTAAGAGTGAAAATGTTAAAAAAGAAAAAGAAAAAAGGAAAGGTATGAACGTTTTTCTCAATAATAATGAAAGGTATGGATATTATGTGCTAATTACCATTTGAATAATTTATTTAAGACTCATTTGCTTTTTAAAAAAAATTAAGACTATGGTTGCAATTAGTTTTTTTCTTTTTCTTTTTGTGTTATTTAAAGAGAATGATATATATTATATTCGTTATTTCACAATTTTTTAATTTAAAAAATGAATGAAAATGACCGCTTCACAATAAAAGGTGAAAATAAGGGTGGAAATATCAAAAAAGGAAGGTAAGGACATTTTTCACAATAGCAATTAAAAGTGGGGGACATTTTACGCTAATTACCTAAACAAAAAAATAACTCGGACCCCACAATAAAATTACAAACAGTTGATTCCAATATCAAATCCGCTTACGTGGCACCAAGTTTCGTTCATTTATATCCAACCTCAATACTAACAACGAAGTATCAACTACTCAGAGATAAATAGAAGAGAGAGAAAAAAGTATTAGGGTTTCAAAGAATGGCAGAAGAGGGGGATAACGGCGGCGGTGTGAAAACGGGTACCGTGAAGTGGTTCAATGATCAAAAAGGGTTTGGATTCATCACTCCTGATGATGGTAGTGAGGATCTGTTCGTTCATCAGTCTGCGATAAAAACTGAGGGTTTCCGAAGCCTTGGCGATGGTGAGAATGTGGAGTTCGAAGTTGAGTACGGCAGCGATGGCCGCGCTAAGGCTGCCAACGTGACTGGACCTGGTGGGGCTTCTGTTCAGGGAAGCACCAGAGGCTATGGCGGCGGTAGTGGTGGTGGCGGCGGCAGCGGCGGTGGGGGAGGCGGCGGAAGAGGTCGTAGAGACGGAGGCGGTGGAGGTGGTGGCTACGGCTACAACGGAGGCGGTGGTGGCTACGGCTACAACGAAGGCGGTGGAAGCAGAGGTGGAAGCCGTGGAGGCGGCGGGTATGGCGGTGGAGGGTACGGTGGCGGAGGAGGTGGTAGTGGCTGTTTTAAGTGTGGTGAGTCTGGACATATGGCTAGGGAATGTCCTCAGGGAGGCGGAGGCGGTGGCGGTGGAAGATATGGAGCTGGAGGCGGTGTAGGTGGCGGAGGAAGCTGCTACAACTGCGGTGAAGGTGGTCACTTTGCCCGTGAATGCCCCAATGCCAATCGTTGAACCACTGGGTTTCTGCCGTTATCTCTATTCTGCTTTTGAGTCAAGTACTATGGTTTTTAGGTTTATGAACTGGTGATCCATGTAATAATTGCTTTGTTTTTGTTCTGGTTTTTGGGGTCTTTTTGTTATATGGTCACCTTCTCTATCAATTTAGATTAGGGTTTTAATCTTATTTTGCTTGCTACTTGTCTGGTTTAATCCGTAATCGAATCGGCTTTATGTCTGTGTTTTTTTTTTTTTTTTTTCTATCATAAATTGTATACATGTGTATGATGCCTATACATGTTACTATTTAATGAATGAACTTTTATCCATCACTCTAATGGTCTCTACATTAATGTGTGTGGCGTTATTCATCTGCAAATACTTGTAATAGGAAAATAGCATTTATATCTGATAGCTGTCATTTTCTTGGAATTGATCTTTTTACTTTTTGTTCAAAAAGGCTGGCATTGGATTGGTTCTTGACCAAACGTACATATTTGACACCAATCAATCCATCCGACGGTGGAAAAAATTCGCATGATTTGCTCCTCAGTCTTGTTTTCTTGGCATAAAATAAGGAAACGTTCAAGAACATAAGTTTTATGTCTTTCTATTATTTTTGGGGATTTGAGCAGGGTTTTCCACTAGAGTCCCAAGTGCATAAAATTTTTAAACTCAAGGCCAGAGCGTTGGGCTTTTGAAAAATAAAAAAGGGGAAAGTTGATATATTAGGGATTAGTTATATAACTCATTTGAAAACTAAAAAACAAGATTTAAAATTTCAAAAATTAGATATTATTAAAATTTATTTATGAAATAATTAACTAAAAATATATTTTATTAATTAAATATATTAAGATTACAATTTCATATAATTTGATCATATATTATCGAATCAATTGGTCACAGATTATTTATCGGTCATAAATCACAAATTTTATAAGTCACATTATTTATTGGTCACAATATATCTATTTCGTTGGTCATATATTATTTATTCGTTACTCATTAATCAATCTATTAATCACAATCAACTAAACAATTTGTGACCACCACTAACACCTGTGACCACTACTTCACTATTATCTCTAGTCGCACCATCGTCAACACAACCACCTTTCGACAGCAACACCACAATATCAAACAAACCAGCACCCACCATTTTCAACTACAAAACCACCATTGCTACTGCCAGATCCACCACCACTAGGTCCACCGTCAAATCCAACAAAACTCACCTCAACAACAAAGATGTACCACCGTCGTTGCCGCCACCAACAAAAACCACAGATAGCCCATTGGATTCTCACTCACATCAAAGACAATATCGGAATCTCACACAATCACAACCAACACCAAAAATACAACCACCTGTGACTAGAGAAAAAAATGGAGGAAACCCGATCTGCAGCACAAATTCTCACACACATCAAAGACAACATCAGAATCTCACATAACCACAACCACCTGACCAAACACCACCCAACAAACCAACAACCACAACCAACACCACAAATACAACCACGTGTGACTAGAGAAAAAATGGAGGAAACCTGATATGCAGTGGTGCTCAAGTAGCGACAATCGGTGTCAGCGCTCTTACAGTGTCGCCGTAGTAGGTGGTTAGTCACCAGAGACGGATCCAAAATGGGCAATATAGAGAAAAATGAGAGATGCCATAGAAACATCCCTACCATTGTGGTGGTGTCATCGTCGCAAGGCTCTCACAATGCCACCGAGGTGAGTAGTTTATCGTCGGAGAAGAGATCAAAATGGGGGAAAGAGAGAATGATTTGGGGTGGATTGATTTAATTAGTAATATATTTATTTAATACAATATTAAAACTTAATTATAATCTGAATTTTGAAATATGAAACTTGAAATATGGTTTATGAAATGCAAACTTTAACGGTTGGGTACCGTGTAATTTCCTCAATAAAAAAATTGTTTATGATATCAAATTTTTGAAAATTTAAGCTCCCGTTTGGTGCACATTTTGAAGGTAAGAATGCATTTTTATTGTTGATGTGATGGAGAATATGTGGTTGAAAAAAAAGGAAAAGTTATTGATGTGATGAAAAATATTATCTTATTGAAGAATGTGTGGTTGAAAATGAGTAGAAGAATGAGAATAAAAAAAATAATGTGGACCAAGCATGGCCTAAATGTTGTTTATGAGATTTGGATTGTTTAATTTTTAAAAGTGCAAATGATTTTTTTGGTTCAAAGAGCGGAGTCCTTGTTTGGTGAAGACTAAAATCAAGTTTTTTGATGATTTAGATGAAAATTGATCAAATGTGGTTGAAAAAAATTTGGGACCTATAAAATATATCGTTAAAATTAATTGTTGACTTTTGGTTTAAATTAAAATTTAAATTTTAACCATGTTTGGGTTCCATTAATTCTAAAATGTATTTTTCACTATTTATTTTCGATTACACATTCCCAAATAAAATAATATTATAGGTAAATTTAAAAAAAAATTATCTATTTTTAAAAAATCACTATTACAAAATATATTTTTTCCTAAAATCTAATTATAATGGAGCGGCTTACTTCTTAGCAAACAGGGACTAAGAAAATTGATTTATACTAGCGAAATTGTTTTTACAAGACGCAGAAGCAGAAGCAGAAGTTGAGAAGCGTATCCTTAAATTCTCTTTCAAAAGTTGTTTAATTATTTGAGGTTGTCTTTTCGATGAATTGAATACAGAAAGATTTCCAATTGGTTGAACCCTACATGGAATCAAAGTATGCGTAGAAATCAAAAGATGCCCAACAAAAATTGATATCTATGTTATGAAATTGGGTACCTTTTAATTAATGGCAAGAGCCCGAGAATTGCACATATTCTTGACCTATGGTTGCCAGAGTAGATCCCCGCCCCGCTGCTCCCCCACCCTGCCTCCCCACCTTAGATGGGGCGGGGTGGGTTCAGCGCGCTGGCTTGTCCAGTTTATTTTTTTTTCAAAAACTTTCAATTAATTATTTTTTATTTTTAATTTGTAGTTAATTATTATTTTTATTCTTTACGGGGCGGGTTCGGGACGCTTCGGGGGTTGGGCACCCCCTCCTCGCCCCACCAACCCGTGGGGACGGATTTTTTTGCCATCACTATGCCAAAGGAAACGATTCGCTCGTACCCCAAATGTGAATAATGCATTACTAGTCGAAGACTCGAAGTCTATTAAGAGAATTTTCAAAGCAACGCTGGTAACTCTGAGCGTGGAGACCATAAGTGAGTAAATTGTAGAAGCTTTGCCAAACATGTCATGAGATTATGTCTACTAGATTCTAGATTTATTTATTATTATTATTTTATTTTATTTTATTTTTCATTTTGGTTGTTAATGTCAAACTTTCGGACTCATCAATTGAAGAAAACCTTGTGGGGGTGGGCAATGACGGATACAAATATTTTAAGATAGAAAGCATGATCAAACCTGAAAAAAAAATTGTGAAAAATATAAAAATATCCGATATTTCATTACAATTTATATAATGTTCCATAATTGTACCAACAATCAATTTAAACAAGAAAATGCCAATTTACGTTTAAAAAATTTGTTCATAACTTATACAAACAATCAATCTAAGTAATTGGAAAGAGAAATATACAACCAATATTCAGCCCTTGTTTGGGCTCCATTTTAACTAGTTTTTGGGGAAAAATGTATTTGTGGAAATTACACCCTTCCCTACTTTTGGAGATGTGAATTCTAAAATCAGATTTTATGTTTTAAGTTTCAAAAATCAGATATTTTATATATAGATACAGATTTTTTATATTTAATTAAATATTAATAATAATATTATAAAAATTAATTTATAAAATAAATAAATATACTCCAAACCCTAATTAATTCACTCTCTCCTATCTCTCTCTCTATTCTCTGGGTCTCTCCACTCTCCTTCACAAAAAACCACCGGAGGTTCCGTTGCATGGCCGCCGACGAAGAAAAGAGGACAAGATGGTGGAACCGACGGTGGATTTCAAGCCGGGTTCTGAAGAGTCTCAGCCGGATCTGGGGTATTTGTTGGAGACTTCGGATGACGAGCTCGGGCTTCCTATCATTTTTCCATGCCACCTACACTAGCCAACCACCATAGACTGGTGGTGGCGCTGTAGGGATCCTCCAGTCTACCTGAAGATTCACCATTTCTTCGATGCCGAGGTCCAGAAATTTCAGATCTGAATTCAATCGATAATTAGAGATTTATTTCATATTGATTTGGGGGTGGGGCCGAGTTGTTGAAGTGTGTGAATTCATTTTGGCAATTAGAGATTTATTTGTTGATGGTAATGGTGGTAGATCTAGTGGTGATGGTGGATCTGGCGGTGGAGATGGGTTTCGTTGGATCAAGGGTGGATCAGTCGGTGGCGACCAATGGTTGTGGTGTCGATGGCTTATTTGAGAATTTTTTTGCTGATTGTGGTGTCGATGGCTGATTCTTGTGGCGGGTGGTTTGTGTGTGGGAATGCCATGGGTGCCAATTTGGTGGTTGAACCTTTGGTGTGATTCGTGACCAACTGTGACCGCATAATGGACTATCTGTGACCTTAAAATTCTACAATTTGTGACTAAAAATTAATCTGTGACCTTAAAATTCTATAATACGTGACCAATGAAATAAACTGTGACACACAATTTTTTTGATTTGTGACCTCTAAATAATTTTTGATCTACAAAATTTTTGATCCGTGATCGATAAACAAATTGTGACTTAAGTTGTGACCTGGGCTGTGACCTGTGACCTAAATTGTGACCTGGACTGTGACTTGTAAATTGAACTGTGACATGAGTTGTGACCTGGATTGTGACTTGTGACCTGAGTCGTCGGAATCGGAGCCGTCGCCGGAATAGGCGCCGGAGCGGTCGCCGGAATCGGAGACGTCGCCGGAGTGGTCGCCGGAGCAGTCGCCGGCGTGGTGGGGTGGTGGTGATGGGGGTGGGTTAATTTTATATATATATATTTATTTATTTATTTATTTATATCTTTTTATATATTTAAATAAATAAATAAATATTTATAAATATGTGTATATATAGGTCAAAAAATCTGATTTTTGAAATGTAAAAGTTGTTTTGTTATTTTTGAAATAGGGTAAAGATAAAGTAGGGAAAGTGAATTTTTCCCAATGTATTTTGAAATATTGATTTTTTTTTTTTTTAAATGTGTCGTTAACAAGAAGGAAAATTTTTCAAGTTTGCGTATAATATTGTTTTATTAAAAAATGTGTAGATAGAAAGAAGAAAGAGAAAAATATATTAAAATTAAAATGGAACCCAAACAGGAGCTCAATGCTAATTATCAATTCAAATAAATACAATTTAATAAATGTATGCTAAATTCATTCAGAACCATTCTATATACGGAATTCAAAAATCATTTCAAACTCATTCTAAATCAATTTGACATAATTCAATATATAAAATTCAAAAATCATTCAAGAACATAAATTGAACATAATGAAAACGCATTTATTTTTCATGAAAAATGTCAGTTTTCCACCCAAATTTCTACTTTGGAATGTTTGATTGCTATTTCTTTCCATTGAAAATATTTCCCAATTTTTGAAAATATGCATAATTTTCCCTGTTTTTAAGAAAAACATTTTCTTTGAGAGAGTAAGTTTTTATTTTCCTTAAAACAAGGAAAATATTTTCTTTGATATGAGATATTTTCCATACTAATCAAACATACTGTAAGTGGAAATTACACAATACCCTACTTTTAAAATCCTCAATTCTAAAATCAGGTGGGAAGTTTCAAATTTCATAAATCAGATATTTTATTTTATTTAATATTTTTATAAAATAGATATATTTATAAAATATATATACTCAAATACATACATCACAAACCCTAATTAATCCTCACACTCATCTCTCTCTCTCTCTTTACCATAACCCGTCGCCTTCCTCCATTCTCTCTCTACACAACCGCCTCCACCCGCCGTCTATCCTCTTCTCCCTTCTCTCTCATCTCAATCCCGTCTCTTTTTTGATCTCCCTCTCCTTCATTGTCGTCACCGCAGCACCCTTACTGGATGTGAGCGTTGCCGCCATCACAACTACGATCGCCTTCGTAATGAAGAGAAGATGGCTAGGCGAAGCTGATCCGTCGCCTCCGCTGCAAATGCTGCAAAGAGCAATGATTAGTACCACCGCTCGAAGCCGATGCATGCTTTGCTTAGTGGGTCTACTGCTGTCGAAGATTTGTTATTCTTTAAGTTTTGATGGTGTTCTGTGGTGATGGTGGTGTTTGTAGATCTGGCGGTTGGGGTGGGTTTTATTGAATTTGGTAGTAGTTTTGGTGTCGTTGGGGGAGGGTTTTGGTGGTGGTGGTGCAGATGGTGGTTGTTGAAATGATTTGTGTGGTGGTGGTGGTGTGGTGGCGGTTTGACTGTGGAGGTGGCGACGGCTTTGGTGGTGATGTTTGGTGGTGATGGTTTTTGGTGGTGGTGGAGGTGTTTGTTGGTGGTGGTGTTGGTGGTGGCGGCGTGACTCACAATTAATTAAGTTGTGATTGAAAAATTAATCTGTGACCGAGAATTAAGTTGTGACCAATAATTTGATAATACGTGATTAATGAAATAAACCGTGACATACAAAATTTTTTATTTGTGACCTCTAAATAATTTGTGACCTACAAAATTTTTGATTTGTGACCGATAAACAAATTGTGACTTGAGTTGTGACCTGAGCTGTGAACTGTGACCTGAGTTGTGACTTGGGCTGTGACTTGTGAATTGAACTGTGACCTGGGGCTGTGACTTGTAAATTGAACTGTGACCTGAGTTGTGAGTTGTGACCTGGACTGTGACTTGTGACCCGAGTCGTCGGAATCGGAGTAGTCGCCGGAACGATCACCGGAGCATTCGCCGGAACAATCGCCGGAGTAGTCGCCGGAATATTTCCCGGAGCAGTCGCCGGAGTATCGCCGGAGAGGTGGGGGTGGTGGAGGTAGGGGTGGGTTAATTGTAAATTGAACTGTGACCTGAGTTGTGACCTGGATTGTGACTTGTGACCTGAGTCGTCGGAATCGGAACAGTCGCCGGAATAGGCGCCGGAGTGGTCGCCGGAATCGGAGACGTCGCCGGAGTGGTCGCCGGAGCAGTTGCCGGCGTGGTGGGGTGGTGGTGATGGGGGTGGGTTAATTTTTTATATATATATATATATATATTTATTTATTTATTTATTTATATCTTTTTATATATTTAAATAAATAAATAATTATTTATAAATATGTGTATATATAGGTCAAAAAATCTGATTTTTGAAATGTAAAAGTTGTTTTGTTATTTTTGAAATAGGGTAAAGATAAAGTAGGGAAAGTGAATTTTTCCCCAAATTCAAAGTTCAAACCCATTTTCTCTACCATTTTGAATTTTGGTCAAAGAAAACAAAAATTGAAATTATAAATTACTGTCATTGGCCTATTAATTACCTAATAATGAATGTCATGGAACTAATTGCGTATGTAGATTTCTAGACATAAATTAAAGAATGGAATAGTCAAGAAGGATGTCATTCCATCTTCCCGTGAAGTAACAATAACCTTGCTCGTTCCTATGTAGAGATGGCAATGGGGCGGGTTCGGGGCGGGGCACCCTCGTCCCACCCCATCCGTCCCGTGCCCCGTCCCACCTTAGAGGGAAGGGGCGGGGCCCGGACTTGCCCCGTTTCCTGCCCGTTTATTTATTTATTTTTTCAAAAATTTCCAATTAATTATTTTTTTGTTTTTAATTTGTAGTTAATTATTTTTTTTATTTTTCACGGAGCGGGTTCGGGGAGGGGCACCCCCCTCCCCGCCCCGCCAGCCCTTCAAGGCGGGTTCTTTTCGCCCCATTTGGGACGGGACGGCGTCGGGGCAGGGCGGTGCAGGTTTTTTTGCCATTACTATTCCTATGCTCATGCACCAGGTGTAATTGTTTAGTCCTTAAGCGTTTTATCTATTTTTCTCTTCTTCTTTTGTCCTTTTATGTGACTTCTTTTAAGAAAAGAAGTAAAAATAAAATCTAAATAAAAAAATTGCTGGGGCACATGACCCCTCGAGCCCCCACCCCCTTCCGCCAATGGGGTGAGGATGGGGGATTAATGAAAATAAAAGAATATTATTACATTACTTTTAAGAAAAGGTCTCCAGATGTTTCATATGCAACCTACCCCATTTCTTACATTGAACTCAAGAGGGGCAACAAAAATGATTTTTTTAAAAAAAAGGTCAAGGGCGGTGGGGATGTGTGAGATTGGCTGTGGGAGGTGGCAGAGGAGCCGTGGCATTGAAGAAATTGGGTGGCGAAGATGATGGTGGCAACTGAGGAGGGCATTGGTAGCACTTGGTGAAAAGTCCAAATGTGTCGATCTGGTGTACGAAGTTTATCATGCTCGCCCATCCGCCAAATCCAAAACCGACGATTAACACCCACACAACAATAAAGATGTTGATAATACAAGTCCCGACCCATCTCCCAACGTACTTGGATGGTTGATTCACTGCGTTCTGCACCAACACATTCAATCAAATGGTTAGTATATTGCATAATCGTGTGCACATAACAAATATATCGTTGTCATTATTATTTTATTCGATTCATTCTTAAACATATCAAAAAATGTAAATCATGAAAATCATTTATTGAAAGATTTTTTGAAGTACTCTAATTAGAAAAAAGAATCTCCTATATATTATTATGTAGTGGGAATCTCGTCCTTGTGCACCATGTATAAGATCATGTACTATATTCATGTAAAGCAACGGTGTAGAGGATTTCTGCCCTCTCGCCCAAACCTCCAACAAAACGTACTGTTGGAGGCAGGGGCAGAGCCTGCCCGTTGAAGTAGGGGGGTGCAGGGGTGGGGGCCCCACGGGGGTTAGGGGGCAGCGCCCTCGAATTTTTTTTTGGAAACATTATCTATTAAAATGAGGAAAGTTGGTACTTTGTGATGGAGAAATGAAATAATTAAACATAAATTAATGTACATTATGAACAAAAAAAATCAAAAAATGTATAAAAAAAAGTACTAATATTTAATTTAGTAAAATCATAGATTATTACAAGCGTTCCTTTTGAGTTTAAGTTTTTGGATTGGTAGGGTTTAAGTTTTTTATTCATTTGAGGATAAAATGGTAAATACAAAAAATAAAATTTTAAAATAAAAAAAATGGGGGGGGGGGGGGTGTCCTGGGGGGCGCCTCCGCCCCTGGTTGGAGGCTTCCAATTGACCATCAAATAAGAAAAATAATTTTTTTTAATATTGTGCAACAAACATATTATCGAGTAATGACTTGGACATACCTCTCTGGCAGAGGCAGATCGGAAGGTGAAAATGTGAGCCAAAGCCGGGATAATGTAGACAGTGAAGCTAACAAGAAGTGATCCGACAGTGGAGTTGATGGGGCCAAAGAATGGAAAAACAATAGCCAAGAACCATATGGGTATAACTACCGGCAACCTTGCAGCTGCCCGCTTGCACAAACTCTTGCACTCGTGCATCCCTATAGCCTTTTCCCACACAAAATACAACGGTGTGCATGCAAATCCAAAAGTTATAAACTGCATAAATCAAAATTAGAAACTTCATTAATCAGCATGAACATTTTGCAGTAGATAGTTACGATTTTGGGTGTCAAACTGTGTCGGACCGTGCCAAGAACCGGCTCGTGCAAGTCTATATATTTACTAAAGAAAAGTAAAAGCCGTGGCACGGCTACACGACCAATTTAGTCTTCTAACAATGTAACAGTCGAGAATTAAATTTCTTAGGCATGCCTGATGGATGAGCATCAAAACAACAGCCATGTCCCTGAAGGGTGATCTTGGGAGAAGAGAAAATGCATTGGAGTGATTTAGAAGCATATCTCCAAATGCCCAGTACACTGCTGCTGCAGATGGAAGCGTCAATGTCAGCACATAAAGAGTCGCCAGTAAGTAAATGGCCTTGAACTTTTGAGGCTTCCACATTGCGTGCATTATCTCCCTGTCCAACACAACCAAATTTAAAACCCCCAATTAATTCTTCATCGACACCCTGTTCAAATTAATCTGTTTAACAATCAGTGCTATGATAATTTTTTCTTCCATTGGTTATAAGGTTAGTCAAGAGCGAGACTCTTCTTTAAGTCAGTTTATCCTAGGCTTGAAGTGTCATTTTGAAAAGAGATTAGGGTGTCACCAAAAATAATTATTGAAAAAATGGGGCCCTCTTCACTATTTTCCTCATTACATAAAGAAAAATTGCAGAGTGGTTGGAAAAAGAGTAGTCTTTTCAATACCTAAAAAGGAAGAAAAGGGTTTACAAGAAAGTGTGACTTATTTTCTTGGCACTGTTGGAAAAATATCGACTTTTTTGGATAGGATAAAGACTGATCACTTAATAAATACTGGAAATAGTCAGATTTATGTCGAGGTTAGCCAAGGTTAAGTCCCTTTCGTTTGTAAACGACATTTTTATCAAACTACTCCCCAAACTTGTGTCCAATTGAGTAGAATTTGGGGTAAAAGACACAAATATAATATCTGAGGATGTCTTACACAGTAACGGCATGTCCCCCAAATGTGTAGAGAATGTTTGTGGCTCCTGTGAAATATAGCACCAACTTGGTTGGTCCCGAGTGCATCACACCCTCCACCTATCATTAATTAAAAATATAATCCATAATCTCGATTAACTTACTAACGGAAATAGACCGAATGACTGAACAATATGTTACCTGCCCGTGTAGGAGGGACGCAACGGTGAGGTACCAGGCCGTGTACGTGGTCATTACCAAGCCGAGGAATGACCAAATCCGATAGTTGTGGAAAGAAGGGATGAATACAGTAGTTGCACAACATGCACCAAAGATGTAAGTCCATGTTCTCTTGTCCAGATTGTCATTTATGTAATATATGTTACTGCATCACAAAGAAAATGTTAATATTTTTTTGCCTCATTTAGACATTAATTAAATTAACAAGTATATATATATATATACCTTGCACAAGCTATGAGTTGAATCACAGATCCAAACAGAAGAAAAGTGCAATTAAATGCCAATCCTACATTCCTCCAGTGTTTTCCAAGAAGCCCGTCAAGAACTTCAAACCACTGTTTCATCGTATTTGGTACGCAGTATTAGACCAGATCAAAACAATATACTAACAACATAAGAACTGAGAAAAAAAATGAAAACCTGAATAACATGATTTCTGAAATCAACTTTTTCCCTTTCTTTTCTAGTTCTGTACTCTACATAGAGAACACTAATAATATATGCAGTCCAACTGCCCATTAAGCCATAGAAGAGCTGAAAAAGAATCCCAGACATCATTCCCAGCTGAGAAAATGAGTATGGTAAAGTGAGCAGCACTTGAGCCACCTGAAAATGTATGAGAATAACTTAGAGCCAATAGACGTCCAGTGAGCGCACGCTAAATCCTTTATGGCGTTCGACCGCCATCATTTGAGTGACATGAAAGATGGGTTTAAGTGTATAGGACTTACCTGATTTGAAGCACAGCTAAACCAGGCATCATAAACAGAGCCACCATGCCAAAAGAAGTTGGAGACTTTAGACTTAATATCTTTAGACTTCCCTTCAGTTTCCATTTCTGCATAATTTCCTGCTATCACAGTCTCTACTACCTTTTCTGAGGATGTCATTTTGTAAACAGGGTTCAGTTCAATAGAAAATCAATGGAACATGAACTTTAGGAATAAATGAAACTGGGATTTTGTTGTAGTTTCTGGGAAGTGGGTCTATTATCTATATATTTATAGAGAGGGATATACAGGGTGGGGTAGGGTGGGGTCAGTGGTTGAAAGGTGTAGTTATAGAGGATAATGAATTTGGAAAGAGCTTGGATATTTGTGAATACCGGTTTGATTTTCGTGCTTATATTTTGTTCCTCGATTACATCTTTTGTTTTTTAATTAATTAAACATAATTGCTTGCTTATTTTTTTAAACAATAATTATACAAGCGTGAAGGCTTGTCCACACGTGCGGATTCTCTAATTCCAAGACAAATGTGTAATACTAATTAATTTTATTTTATTTTTTATTTATGTAATCCTCATGACCTCTTAAACTTGTTAACTCTTATTGACAGTCTATTTAGAGTGTGTTTGGTAGAGATTAAAATTGAAAAATTAGTCGTTATTGTTGATTTTTATTAGACGAATGATACCCAATAACGACTATATTTTCAATTTTAATCCAATTGAAATCCGAACCGAACACACCCTTAATGTAGTTCAGTTTACTTAAATTAAGCTAATTTTGACTTATAATTACATTATGCTCACGATAATTGGATCAAAGACTGCTACTTTCGAAATCGGTCTAAGCATATGCCATTGAACTTGTGACATTCATGCACTGAGTCGCCAAATGACGCAAGAATGTTCAAACAACTTGACTTTGTCAAGCTTGTACGAATAGCAAAGAAGTATAGAGAACTTTCGTTGGTTGTTTTTCTTCGGAAAGCATGACATGTACAAATTTACATTCGAATCCATTTCTCCGTCGGTCCCATCAAATATTTGGTCGCGTTTTTTGATGAACTAATTAGAGCTTGTGTCTAAACCAACTAAGTGGACTAGAAAAGGTGACACTATGTTATAAGTACTCCAATAACTGGGGTAAGGTATCAAAATTTTGACATGGGGCCAAATGCATAAATTAAAAGTGATAAAGAAATAGAATATCACGCCAGGTTATTACAAGCATATGTACTTTTGACAAGAAATAAGGCTGTTAGAGGGAGACAAAGGATTTAAAAAGAATAGAAGAATGAAACATGAGAAATTATGAGAAAGTAGACCACATGATTGCAGCCAAACGGGCGTGGTTGCTTTATGAAATAGAAAAAAAGATTTTTTTAAATTTTTTCTTTTTAGTCACATGGGGCAATTTATGAAGCCTCAAGTTCTTGAAAATATAATTTATATGAATTTCTTTAGGCCATGTTTGTTTCGAATTAAAATCAGATTTTAATTTAAGTGAAAGTCAAACAATTAATATCACCACATCTTTCATGTGTCCCACAATTTTTCAATCACACATTTCAAAAACTTCTATCACAATCTACTAAAAATCTAATTTTAATATCTACCAAACGCCCGCTTAATGGCAACATTCGAGAATTATTCAGAAACCCCACTTTAGGGGTTGTTAGATTATGTACCTTTGGGAACATAGTCATCTTTCGCTATTGATATCGTTGTTAAATATCTAGTGAAATCGGGGGGGTTTTTTTTTTTAATTAGGTTGCACTTCAAATTGTTGGACTGTCGAGCTTATTTATTCAGTTCAATATGAGTATGTCGAGCATTCAAATTTTTGTACTTTGAGTTGCCTTAGTTTCCTTATTCGAAATAGAGTCGTTTGATTCTCATTATTATAGAATGAGAATGAAAAATATAGTCGTTATTGGGCCCCACACAAGAGATATAAATTCAAAATTGATAGTTTGATGTGATGGATAACGGTCATATTTTTCATTTTTATGGATGAAAAATGAGAAACAAACGGAGGCTAAAAATATAATTTTAGACTAAAGTTGATAAATATGATTGTAAAAACACACTCAAAAGGTTTGTTTGGGTGCATAACGACATATACATGGGATTAGGAGACACACAACTACCTCTCTTTATGTCACGCTTTCCATTCACTTGGGACCAAAAACAACCCCCTGAATTATTTGTCCCCTTTGACTCCTTGCCTTAAGTTTCCATACCCTATTGAATCACCACAAAAAACGAGACTCAATTTGTTGTCGTCGTAATTATTTACATGACGATATCAACTAAATGTCAACCGATTACTTGTTAAGGTTTACGAGGCATGAGGAAGTAGCGTTATTTGTCTTAAAAGGGACATCATTAAAATCTAAACTAGTCTGAGTACCTCATTCATCCATTTTGATGCGTGTCATGGATCTTTACAAATTGGTCATGTTCGATTATATTTTATACTTGTACACATTCGCGTCAAATTTTTGAAGAGTTGATATAGAAGTGAATTTGTGGATTATAATTATCAATAAGTAATTAACCCAAAATTAAGTTTTGCAGCAGCTGGTCGGTCCATCTTTTCATTGGATGCCTTGTGACAATCCAAATTTCTTTGATGGGTCACTTATTTTGGAGACAAACTTTACCTGCATGGGCTTTATGAGTTGAAGAACACTATTGAGGAAATGAGAATCATTTATGAACACGATAGTACAAAGTAGGTCCATTAGTAATTCGAAATGTTCAAAATTATTCATGCAGAATAATTAAATGGAAAACATCGATTGAAAAGCAATATGATTCTTGGCTTGAATGGTGGGAAGCCTAATTGTACTAAGTCATGAATGTGTTGTTGTTATGTACGATTTAATTGAAGCTAGACAGATCAAGTTGGGCACAATTCTAAAGGGCAATAACAACAGTTATTTCGTGCTTGATGTTTCTTTTAAACTGTTCAAGATTCTAGATTATTTTACGAGTATTGTGAATAATTTGAGTATATATATTGATTTGGGATGAAAAGATGGTTTAAGTGAAGGGGAACTACCTATAGACTCGAGTTAGAGATAACAAAAAAATTCGACAAACTTAATACTCGTGGGGCCTAGTTCGGCCCGAACGGGGCGGGGACAACCCGCTTAATCGGGTATTCAGGACCGGGAGGGTGCCCCGTTTCGTTTAATTTTTTTTATTTAGAATTCAATATTTTAAATGAAAAATTTCACGAAATTTCATTAGTTCTAATAGAAATTG
Organism: Fraxinus americana; assembly: GCA_035079005.1. Taxonomy (NCBI): domain Eukaryota; kingdom Viridiplantae; phylum Streptophyta; class Magnoliopsida; order Lamiales; family Oleaceae; genus Fraxinus; species Fraxinus americana. The sequence continues at coordinate 10,621,396 of CM068714.1, forward strand.
GCAACTAAAATTATTTGTTTAAATCTAATGAATGAGAGCAATAAAAATAAATTATCAAAAATTAAAAAAATAAATAAATAATAAAACAGAGTAGTAAACTGGACAAAAAGTGAGATATATGATGGTAAAATTTTGAGTGCAGAGTGAAATCGGTCTAACATTTTGTTAAGAATTGGTTGGACAAAAAATGATTAAAAATCATATAGATTGAAGTAAAAGGAACACGAGAGTTTTGAATTTGAACCATATCGCTCATATAGTAATAGGAATCTGCAACTATGGAAGGGGCCACCAAAAGTCCGAATCCTTTTAGAATTCTTCTGTTGAACAGTATAATCCTAAATGCTTCTACTTTAGAGTGGATTCGGATTGGGATTCGGATTCGGAATTGGATTGGGATCTGTTATTTGTAACAAATTATCAAATTAATAGACCATGAGTTATTTTTGGTCACAAATGAAATATTTTATAGGTCACAAGTTATTTCACACTCACATATTATCAAATTAATTGGTCATAATTTTTCCTCAATTACAAATTATTAAATTAATTGATCACAACTTAACAAATTGTGAATTACTATTATAAATTTAATTGGAATTTTACATTTTTTATGACACATATTATTTATTGATCACAAATTATATATTTCATTGGTCTCATATAATTTATTGATCACAATCAACCAAATAATTAAACAAACACTCTTCATCTCACCTCACCACCACCACCACTAGCACCACAGCCTCACCAACAATGTCATTGCAACCTCACAACTACACCTAGCAGCACCACCACTTGCAAACACCACCAACAAACCCCATCGCAAAATCACTACACAACCACCAATCAGAGTCGCAACGACAGCAATGATGTGACCACTGCAAATCAGATCCAAAATCAAGCTAAGCATCAAATCAGATTAGATCCAAATTCATCCTAAAAGTTATCTTCAAACTATCACATATACCACAGCTAGAGGTGTCAAGAGGGACGGGCCGACCATGACCCGTGAAAACCGGCCCCTGAAAACCGGGACCGCGGGCCGACCCGTGACCCGTGCGGGTGGTTCACGGGCCAAGGAGGTGTAACCCGCGGGCTTCGCGGGTTGCACTCCCACGGGCCGCGGTTAACCCGGACCCGTAAAAAAAAAATTGAAAAAAAAAATAAAACAAAAATTAAAAAAAAAAGGGGGGAGAGAGCTAAACAAAAAAATTTGAAAAAATAAAAATAAAAAAATTCAAAAAAAGGCGTAGCCTGCTGCATGGTCAATTTTTTTTTTTTTTTTTAATTTTAACTAATGGTAATATAAATTTTCTAACAGTAATATCATCCCCTTCATCGATAAATTCTAATTTATTCTTACATTTATTTTTACAATACCCTCTCATTAGTTATTATACATTTATATTTCATAGTTCATACTTGTTACTACCTTACTACAATTACAATTATTCAATTGCAAATATCATCATCATCTTGATTATATTTCTTTCTTCTCGGTTCTCACTAGTCACTATTAAATTTTTTAATCCTACTATATTATGGATTCTCGCGATTCTTCTTCTCAAAATCCTATTTGCAATGATAGTTGCTCTCCATATGGGTCAAACCGGAAAAATTCTATATTTTTATAATTTTATTTATACAATCATACGGGCCAAACCGGAACGAACCGCGACCCGTGACCCGCATGGGCTCGACCCGGATGGGTTAGCGGGCGGGCCTGGGTTGTAGTCCAAAATTGTGGGTCGACCCATAACCGGCCCAGAACTCGCAGCGGGCGGGCTTTTTTTCACGCGGGCCGTTACCGAGCTCACATGTTGGCGGGTCGACCCGACCCGGACCACCCGGATTGACACCTCTAACCACAGCCAGCATACAGAATAATCAAAACTCAAATACCGAACTAGAAGAAGAACAAAGTACATTGTCGTCGGTGAGTGTCGTCGCATCGTCGCCTCTACTCAGCGACAGCAACAACTCGACAACTTTAACACGGCTCAGTGCGTAGGACACTGCACGGCGAGCACAACATCATACATAATGGAACTATTATCGCTCGATGTACGCGGCACTATTTATCGCTGATGCTGTTGGTGTTGCTGCTGGTGGTTAGAGAAAAGAGAGATGAAAATGATTTAAGGTTAGGATTTGGGATTGGGCGGGGTGGTTGTGCAGATTAATTTATTTTTATAATATTATTATTAATATTTAAAAAATTAATTTTTCAATTAATTTTTGTACAACTAACTTTTAAATATGATTTTTGAATTGAGAAGTTAAAAGCTTGCGTGGGTATAATTTCCACAAAAATGAAAATCGAAACTAAGTTCATCTCACATAATGGATGGCCCAATGATAATTCGGACCAGATTCCGACTGGGATGGGCCTGTAGTGGCTTGTAGCCCATATATATGTGTGTGTGTGTGGAAATTACATAAAACCATACATTAAGTATTAAATCTTCTAAAATCAGATTGGAAGTTTGGTATTTCCAAAATCAGATGTTTTATAATTAAAATTTATTGGGGGTAATACCACTTGTACATCAAGTGGTGTACATCAAGGGTTACACCCCCTCACATGGGGGTGGGACCCACTGAAATAATATTTTTTTTATTCGAGTGGACTCCACCCTCGTGTGGGGAGGGGGTGTAACCCTCGGTGTAAAGTTTGATGTATCACTAGCATGGTCCAAATTTATTATAATTTTTTTAATTAATTATTTAAAAACATAAACCCTAATTAATTCAACTATCCTATCTCTCTCTACATTTCTCCACACTCTCTCTACAAACCCGTCGTCTCTCTTTACGTCTCCTCCCACTTGTCGATCTCCTCTCTCATTCGCCGTCACCACCGCAATCTATCTCTACCTTCGTCCTCTCTCTCCCTCCACTGCCCACCGACAACTCGAAGATGATGCACCGCGAGTCGTCGCTGTAGCCACGAAGCTGTGGGATCTGTTCGTTCGCGCGACGTTGAACGAGGGCGTAAGGCTGCTCAAACTCGTCGCTACAGAAAATTTTAGGGATGGATCTTAGCTTTTTTTGTCGCCTGCTGCAGAGAACATTTGGGAGGGAGTTAGAGGTTTTTTGGAGTGATTTTGTTCTCCGATCTAACCTGCTTAGTCGTGCCGCTGTGGTGGAGAAATCTGGTGGTTGTTTTGGTGTTGTGGTGTTGTTGATGGTGGTTGTGTTGTTTTCAATTCTGCTTCGAATTTTTGTTGGTGATGGTTGTGGTGGTGGTGGTTCTGCTTCGAATTTTTCAGTTCCAATTTTTGGATGGATCGTAGTGGCTTGCGTGTTTGGTAGTTTTACAGTGATGGTGAGGCGAGGCGATGGTACTGTTGGAGGTGAGGAGGTTGTGGTGTTCCTACTGGGTCGCTTGTTCAGGCTTAGTCGGCCTTTTTCTTCTTCACCAGCGTTGGTGGTTGTGACGTGATTTTGCAGTGAGGGAAAGTGATAGTGGTTGTGCAGTCAGTGATAGTGTGTTGTAGTGGTGGTGGCGACGATCTTTGTGGATTCTTGGATGGGGATGGTGTAAACGGAGATGGAGGAGATGGTGGTGGTGGTGAACTGTGGGTTGTGAGCTGTGTTGTGGTGATGTGTTGTGGGCGTCGTGGTGTGGTGATGGGGGGTTTGGCAGTGGCATGGGGTGATTTTGTGGTGGTGACGGTTGCTAGAGGTCATGGTAAGTTGGTGTATTGTTTTATGTGTGGTAGGTGTGGCCAAATCTGAGTTGATGTATTGTTGTGGAGGTGGTAGCGACGACGACGTGGTTGGTGGCAGTGATGACTCATGAAGTGGTGGTCACGGGGGTTGTCACAGTTGTCGGTGATGGTCACGAGGTGGTCACGAGGGTGGTCACAGAATTTGGTGGTGGTGACCTTAAATTTGTGACCAAAAATTAATATGTAACGGGGGTGGTCACAAAAAAAATCTAACTGTGACCTTAAAATTGTGATTAAAAATTAATTTGTGACCAATAAATTTAAAAATATGTGACGATAGATAACTCTGACGTGTAATTTTTTGATCCGTGATCAATAAAATAATATGTGACCTGATTTGTGATTTCGAAATAATCTGTGACGTACAAAATTCTTAATCTGTGACCAATAAAAAAATCGTGACCTATAAATTTTTTGATTTGTGACCTCAAAAATAATCTGTGACCAATTAATTATATATATGTGACCATTAACTGTATAATTGTAATATCATTATATTTAATTAATAAAATAATTAAATATTTAATTAATAATATAGATAATTGTCTGAATTGAAAAAGTCACCGAAAAAGTCGCAGAAAGTTCGCCGGAATAGTCGTCAGGAAGTCACCGGAAAGTCGTCAGAACGATCGTCGAAAAGTTTGCCGGAGTAGAGTGGTGATCAGAACGGTCACCGGAGCGGTAGGGGTAGTGAAGGTGGGATGGGTTAATTATATTATATTAGAATTAAATATTTTTTAATAATAATAATAATTTATTATTTCATAAATAAAAATTTACATATTTTTAATAAAAATCTGATTTTAGAAATTTCAAACTTGTTTTTTTATTTTTGAAATATGCTAAACTTATTCTCTTGAATGTGAAATTTTCCCTATATATATTTGCCGATTTCAGTAAATATTAATTAATTATAAAATTAACCGCGTTTTTCAACAACTCTGAAATATAGTTTGAATCAGTGTTCTAAAAGGCGCACTTAGTGGGCCGCCTAGGCGCGCGAGGCCAAAATGCTTTATTTGGTGGTCAACGACAGTTTGAATTTAAAAATTATTAAATGCTAATTTCTTTAGTTTGTCCTAATTTAAAATTAAAACAACCATTTGAGCCCAAAAGTCAAGTGACCAACGAATTTTATTTTCGGTAGATAATTTTTTACTATTTACTTACTATTTTGTATTTAAATTTGAAACTTATATTTTTGTTGGAAACTTTGAAAAAATGTATAAAATTCCTATAAATCTGTTTTAAATGTTTAGTAAGTATTATTTTTAATTGATTAAAAATTAAAATAATATTAAAATAATAAAACGTCTTTTTACGCTTTTTTACGCATATGCCTCGCCTAAACTCGTCTAGCCCTGAGCTTGGCTTCCACGCATCGCCACACATTACGTATTTTAAAACACTGGTTTGAATAAGTGAGAAACAGTCTGTTATAATTAATTATATAAATTATAGTAAATAATGCAGTATGGTCTTTGATAATTTAGAATATAAAAAATATATAACTAACGTCAAAAAAAAGTCACGCGACATATTTATATTATTAAATAAAAGCCTTAATCACCATGAAAAAAAAAGTTTCAAGGATGAAATTGTATATAGTAATAACTCCATACCAATAATGTCAACAAACGATAGTAATTTTAGAGCGCTAATTATAAACAATGCCAAACATGTACGTAATTTGAAGTGCTAAATTGTGTATCACTTTTCAAAGTCCAAACATGTTTGAATTATAAGTGAGTAAAAATAAGTAAAAAAAATTTGATCAACTTATAAGCAATTATAATGAAGATGGAACATGCACAAAATTATTTTACTCAAAAGGAAAAATAAGGGGCTGTTCTCTTGTGTTTCAATTTTGTGTTTTGTGTTTTGAAAACGTTTTGTGTTTTGTGTTTTGAGTGTCTGTTTTGAAATTTTTGAAAATGCGTTCTTTGTTATTCTGAAAAACTGTTTCTGAAAACATAAAAATGGAAAATGCGTTTACTTTGAAATTTTGAAAACAAAAATTTAATAATATTTTATTCAAAAAATCTGATTATTCAATAAATTATAAAATTGTATTGATCTAATATTAATGTATTATTACATAGCATATAAATTTTGAAGTTGATGAATTTGAAAATGTTTTTTTTTTTCATTGATTCTACCATGGTTTCATTGATTCTGCCCCATTTATCTTTCGTGAATGTAGAACATTGCAATGCGTTTTATTTCACTTATGACCACTGTGTCCAAATGATGGGGATGACTTTATTATGAATAAGAATAATTATAGATAATGATTCTATATACAATTTTCAACTTAAATAAATACTTCCTCTTCACATCTCAGATAAAAGATTGCTGATTTTTCTAAGCTTTTCAAGGGCTGCCATGGGTGTAATTTGTCCTTGCCCAACAAAACCATTTTTCGAGCTGTTCTCCAAGGGTCCCGTGTGACCTCGATCCGGCTAAAAAAAAAGGCTCGATACTCTGCACATTCAAACAAAATCACACATGCACTTATGTTCAGGTAACAATCAATCTGAAACAAACATTTCCATTATATTTTCTTTTTATGAAAAAGCTTCTTGGTGAAGGACTGCTTATATAAAGCTTGTACACGTCCAACACTTCAAATTAAATTACACATCACATTAGTAATTGGTAGATCGAAATTATAATTGAAACTTCATGCCACAAAGCATTATATAAGAGGCCACAAATCACATATCGTTTCTGCTAGAATATCGGAAGGGGAATACAAAACTTGGAAGCAGGACTAGAGTTCCATAGAAATAACTCACTAGATGAATTGAAAAAAGAATCTGTTAAACATTGTCAAAGTAGAATAACGTGACCTTTGGGAATTAAACACCCTGCCTATCTTCAGTAACTCATCAAACACACAACTTGTAACTTTCCCCACCAAAATCCTGTCTTTACTCTTTGTCAAAACTGCAAAAAAGGGCCCAAAGATCACATCAACCACCTCCTTGCTCATTGGAAACCTCGCCTCCTTCAACTCCTCCAAGAAAACCAATACAAATATACAATATGATAATTCACTCCATTCCCCTGCAACTGATAGTCTGCCATAAACCCATAATTCTCCCGAACACTCATAAACTTCCCCAGCAATTCCAAATTCAAGTTTCATCTATTCAAACAAAGTCCACATTCAAACCTACGTATAAGCAAGTAAAATTTGTCCAACCTCAGGCGATCAATCCCAGGCCACTCTGGCCGAAGAGTCGAAACAAATTTACTAAAATACTACAGTGAAACCGGGGATTCAAGGATCAAGAAAAGGGATGTAAGTCTGTTAACAAGGGCTAACTGATTCGAAGCTTTGTCGGAGTGCCAAAAACATGGCTGAAAAACCCTTTCCAAGCTTCTTAATATCCTTTTCAGGGATTTCTTGCTTTTGAGAAGTCAACCACGATTGAAGGAGTTTCAGGGATTGGGATCTGACAGTTCCTAAAAATGTATTGTACCTTCAATTCCATATAATTTTCTCAACAAGGATCGTAAATTAAACATACCTTCTCGAGTCTATCACCTCCAAGATGGGTACCTTCGAGAGCTTTCTTCCCAGCTACAATGCAGTATCTCAAGCAATCATCGAGCCTCCTATTGTTTTTTCCATCAGTGTACCCTTGGGATTTGAATCCCCAAATCTGTCCACCGAATCGAGTGGGGAAGTTGGAGGCGTTTCCGGCGGTCTAGTGGGCAGGCGATGGTCGAAGGTTGTATAAGGAGAAGAGGGGGTGCCGGTGGTGTGGGGATCCGGCAGCAATGGGTCGTTATGTCGGGAAGAAAGAAGGAAGACATGGGATTGGAAGAAGAGAAGGAAGAAAGTGTTTTGGGTGTTTTCCGTGTTTTCCAGCTTTTCCCTTGTTTTCCACTGAAAACGTCCAAAACGTGGAACATGTCGTTTTCTGTTTTGTGTAGAAAAAAATTCTTCATTTTCAAAAACGTGTTTTCAAAAATAAAAAAGAGAACGCGTTTTCACTGTTTTGAAAAATCGAAAACAGAAAACGGCCCAAAATGGCCAAAGAGAACGGCACCTAAGATACCAAAACCACTCACCACTATTTTCTCCAAATCGCCACCATTTATCTCCGTTGCCACCACCTTTTTCTTTTTGGCCTTTTACGGAAAACTTGCTGAAATTCTGCAAATCAGCTTCTGTCTACTCCTTGCCGTGTTCTCTAAATGAACCGTCTTCTCTTTCTTCTCCTTTTCGCTCTCTCTATCTTCTCAGGTACAGAATCAATCAGAACCCAATTAAATATTTGTTGTAAATGGTTGAATTGTGTTTTCAATGTATAATTTATTGTTGATTTTTGAAATCAGAGGTGCAATCGACGACATTTAAGATGGTGAATAAGTGCCGCCACACAGTATGGCCCGGAATACTGACTGGCGCCAACAGGCCAGTGCTCAACCCTACTGGTTTCGTTCTCAAGAGCGGCAAATCAAGGACTCTCGAAGTACCCAGGTCCTGGTCGGGTCGGGTTTGGGGAAGGACTCACTGTTCTGGTGACCCCACCACCGGGAAATTCACTTGCGCTACAGCTGACTGTGGATCCGGCAAGGTGGAGTGTGCCGGCGCCGGAGCCATACCTCCCGCCACGCTTGCGGAATTCACTCTCAACGGCGACCAAGGTCTAGATTTTTATGATGTTAGCCTCGTCGACGGGTACAACCTGCCTATGCTGATTGTGGCCAAGGGAGGTACAAGAGGGGGGTGTAGTGCTACAGGGTGCTTGATAGATCTGAACGGCGCCTGCCCGAGGGAGCTCAGTGTGTTCCGTGCGAATGGGAGACGGACCCACGGCGTCGCGTGCAAGAGCGCGTGCGAGGCGTTTGGTGATCCGGCCTACTGCTGCAGCGAGGCATACAATACGCCGGATACTTGTCAACCCTCAGCCTACTCGCTGTACTTCAAGCACGCATGCCCCCGCTCATACAGCTACGCCTATGATGATAAGACCAGCACGTTCACCTGTGCCTCCGCAGACTACATTATCATCTTCTGCCCACTGCCTTACACCAGGTAAATTTGCTGTCGAACCCTTGTCATACTTGATACTTGTATGTGCTCCGAACTGTCTAAGCTACTGCAGGGCTAATCTTGTGCATTTAACCTTGATTGTGCTTGTGGTTCTAACTCTTGGACACGACTGTTCACCGTGCTAGTTATGTGGGGGCAAACTTTGTATGTTTAGTTTTCTGTCAATTTCTTTTGGCAACTTTTATCGAATTTTTGTTTACATGTCTACAATCAATGTAGTTAAATTTATTATGCTATCTGTTAGTTCTGAAATAACATCCACACTATTGGAGAGCCTCTGTTGCCCCCACTCCATTGTTAGTCTTGTTAATTTATAGTTGATTATGCCGGTGGATCTAACTCCTGGACGATGAAGTTTCGATGTGCTAGTTATGTGGGGGCGATTTATTGTTTGTCTGGAGACTGTTAGTTTTCATGCAAAAGATCTATGTTTATGCGGCAGATGCTAATCTATTTCCATGCCGAAGATAAGTTCATCAGATTCTTTAATAACACTGAAAATGTTAAAATTGCATAGGAGTTTATGTCATGTTTGAATTTACACCACAAATTTTCTTAGAATGAATTTGGTTTGACTTTTCCTTGTTAGTTGGAGATCAACACTAGAGTACAACCATGATGGACTTTTTCCTACCAACACCAGCCACAATATATAGAGACTGTTTCTGTATTGGAGTTTTGGATGTTATTCCCATAGAATCACTATTTTGGCCAGAACCTGGTATCTGTACCAGAGTTTCTTAGAACGAATCTGGTTTGACCTTTTCATTTTAGTTGGAGATCAACATTAGAATGCTACCGTGATAGACATTCTTCTACCAACGCCAGCTACTAAATATAGAGATTGTTTCTGCACCAGAATTTTGATGTTATGCCCATCGGATCACTATTTTAGATCTACAAATCAGGTATTAGAACAGTGTTTTACAGTTCCTTGTGTTATTTTATCAGCTAACATAGTTAAATAATGATATTGCTGGTGTTTAGCACAATGAATGTAAACTCGTAATTTTTTCTTCTCAAGAGTACTATGAATGTATTATTCAAGGTAAATGATGTTTGGGACTAATATCTTGTAGAACTTTTATATAGTCTGATCAATTTAACTTAACGGATGAGTTATTTTGTTGAAAAGTTTAATGAGTTATATGGACGAGTTCCTTTTTGTTGGGGACTGGTGTGGGTGTGGAGGACTCCACTATCTAGATGCACAGCTGTCTTTAATCAAGTTGGGAACTTATTCTTCGTGTTTTGTGCCTGTAATGTATCCTCCAAAATGCTACTGCCACAAAATAATTTCTTCTAAAATTGTAGAATCCTGACTACAATAGTGTGTGTCATGATGTTGTTATCTTAAACATAAGGTATTTCTGATACTGTTTACTAGCAAATGATTGCCGTTTTAACTTAAGCTTAAAACTGACCCTGCTTCAAATAATGTGGCTATAATCTCCTGCGTCAAGAACTCTATTAGATAGAGAGTATTAATATATTTTTTGATTTCCCTTTATATATTATATGTTATCATTTGATTTCGGAAACTTGATCCGCGTGAAAATCATACAGCCAGAAATTACTGGAAGCACACAAGGACACTGCAGAGTTGCCACTGGTTAACAAAACAATGATGTATATTGGAAGGCGCCGTACAGGTATGCCATTGCAAGCTTTGGTTTATAATATTTCTATTATGCTATTTTGGCTGTTTTTACGAGTCTCTTTTCTTGCATTGGGTGGGTGATTTCAGGCTGATTACCAATTACTGTTGGTGAAGAGAAAATGCATTCAACAAGCCTCATAGCTGTACTGGCTCGCATTTACTCCCTGGAAACTTGGGTTTAATTTTTGGAACTGCAGCTTGTGGATGACAAATGGCCCAATATTTCTGTATATTAGCTTCCAGCATTTTCTACTCCAGTTCCTTTGGCTCACTAGATATGCTGCCACTCTTTTTTCTTAGTTATAGTTGTAAGTAGACATATTGGTTTTGCAGTGTTGGTTGTGAGAAATGGGAAGCATATGATATTTTGCTGTTGGATTCCCTTAAAAGGAAAAAGAAAAACGTTAAAATTTCACTGGTATGTGCAGTTGTCATTGGATAAAACTAGAAATTAGTCTTTTTGGTTGCATTATTAAGAGACCTCATAATCCAATTGTGTTTCCAAAAGAAAAAATATTCATTTTGTCGTTATTTGTCTCATATTTCATTTTATTTACTTTTCTAGTATTGTCTTTATATTAGGCCTCCATGCTTGTATAAAATTTTTAACTTGCTCAATTGGTTGACCAGCTATGGTTTTTCAAGTTAACTCATCTGTTAAACTTCTGTATGAATAGCATCATGTTTCGTATTTCATTCTAATATATTGATTTTTGTTCTGTGTCTAGAAAGATAATTATATTCTCAGTTTTCTGAAAAGACAGACTAGCTAAGTGGTAATATTATAACAGATTAAGAACCTGGATGGTTTATCCGACGTATCTAGTTCAGGATCCTATAATGATAAAAAATAGTTGTTTTTAGAATCTGCAGTGTTTTTTTGGACTATGGCTGACATGAATGTATCCCATGTCCAAGTGGGGAATAGAGTTGCATGAATTTGTGGGGTTTTTTTAGGACCTAGGATTAAAGTGAGATTGTATTCCCGATTGATGGTCTGTTTCTGCAAGTGCAGGCTGGGTCGAGAAGAAAACCATCTTGCATGGTAATTAAGAAGAAATTGGCAACATTGCATAAGGTGTATGCAATAGGTAGTAAGGAGCAGATTTTTAGCTGATTTAGGAGTGGGTAAGATTGAAACTTGGTATGGTACCTTTTGCACAAATGGATAAGACAGTGGATTGATACCTTTAGATTGTCAAATGTGTCCAGGTTGATCTGTTGTGCCCGCTAATCTTCGAATTCATTTTTAACTTGTTTTATATCACAGTTAGCATTTTATGCATTCTGGACTCTGTATCTCATATAACTTCTACGTGTCATGTGACGCGCGTCCCGGGAAATTTAAGGAATGATGAAGAGAAAGAGGACTAAAAGTACGTTGGAATAGACTCAGCTAGCTATTGACCAATTCTTATATGTAATGATCACAAGAATAACCTCTATCTGCAATCACTTACCCCCTTTTTTTTCGATGCAAAAGTTGTTTATGGATATAAGTTGTTGCTATTACTACAACTGAATATTCCAATGTTTGGTCTCATCATCTTGACAAAGCGAGAAAGATGAATTTGCTGTTCTGTTTCCATAGTTGACAATCACCTTGTATTCACCTAAAAATCCACCGAAGCTAAACGAACCGTGGTCGTCTGTCTGTCCTTCCAAGACACCAGTTTGCCACTCCTTCAAGAGGGAGTCAACAACGTTACCAGCTGGAAGGTTTTGAAAACTGTCGTCTGTTAGGCACATCTGGTAACACCCGTAAGGATGTAATGCTGTCCAAAGCATAATTCCTTTGATTGAAGGGTGTGAAAAACCTTCTCTCAACACTGCTTCTAGATATCTAGCCTGCAAATGTGTGACGAATATATTTCAGCATCGACTTGAAATACAAATATATTGTCCGGCGAGTTCTATATGTCAATTTTAGTACAAAGGCCATCAAGTTATTTGTTTTCTGACCTGTGTTTCTTGATCTAATGTTTTGCTGATATCCACCTCTGTGAGCCAAATGGGAAGTCCTAGGATAGCCAATTTGTCTAGCACTGCTCTGATTAGAGGAGGGTTTGGTACAGTAAAGTGGCCCTCGAGGCCAATTCCATCCATCGACACTCCACCTTTCCCAAGTTCTCCTAACCTTGAAATGTAAGCATCAACTGTAGCATTCTGATCATCACAAGTCTCTAAAACATTGAATTCGTTCATAAACAACCTTGCAAGTGGATCTGATTTCTGGGCTGTTTCGAAAAATTGCAGACTAGCATTGGGACCAAGTCTTTGCTCATAGAAATTGTAGTGAAGCATTTCATTGTCGACATCCCAATGTATGAACTCATTCTTGTAGTGGTTCATTAAGCTTCTTATTCTAGATTTAACAGCAGTCTGAAGTTCAGGACCTGTGAGATTACGAACCCAAGATGGAGTGAAGTTTGGATTTTCCCAGAAAATGTTATGCCCCCTGGCTATGATCTGGTACCTTCTAACGAATTCTAGCATTTGATCTGGTATTGTATAGTTGACCACTCCGGGTTTAGGTTCAGTGGAGTACCATTTCAGTTCATCTTCAAACACTGCAGCATTGAACCGCTCAATGAACCAATTCTGCCAAAAACGTTGTAGTTAGACTTAGCCTCTAGAATATTAGTCAGGCCTCTTTAAGCTTTCCATACGGTATTCTTAGGCAAAGAAGCCTCGAGTGATCTTTGAGTCTTGTATCATGTGCTTACCTGATATCGCAAATTTCCTAAAATTGTTTGTGCTATGGCAGATCCAAATGGAAAATCTCTGGAAACTTGCTCTACAACGATTGTAGCTCCTTGCAGCATGTTTCCTTGAACATCTGCTATGTGTAATGTGGCCATTCGTTTTCTTTCCTGGTTTTTTGAAATAATATAAGCATAGGCTAAAATAGTTCACATTATCTGAATTTAGCAAAGGCAGCTCATCTTCCATCTAAATTTTATATTTAATTAGAAAACTTGAACCAATAAGGTAGGTAGTTACAGTGTTTATTATTTGTTCTTGGTTTATTCTCCATTGCTGACCAGTGAACGGCTGCAGAGAAGCACTGGATATAGTTATATTGATCTGTCCCCCATCAAAATTCTGCATAACATGAGGAACAAATGTTAAAAGATGCATCAGTAATTTTATTAAATTATTTTGTGTCCGTAAATTAGCATATTCATAAGGTTATACCTGAAAATATATGAGAGCATAATTCGCTGGGGATTCCATAACAAATCCACCTTTCAGAAATGACCAGCAGCCAAGCTTGGCATTAACGGTTCCCATACAATTAAAAGTGATGTTATCTGTTGTCACTGTTGCCTTTATCACAGCTGAATCTGCACCGTTTATCGTAACCCAACCTGTAGATCAGCACCATATATATGACAGCATTTGTATTTCAGATTAGTACTGGACTGAAGATATCATTGAATATTTGAAAATATCACTAATAGAATGAAAATATGATCTTGTTTTTGCTGAACTCAACTGGAAAAGGAGTAGATTGTGTTTCCAGTTAGATTGTAAAACACAAAAACAGGGGATTTTACAGCAGTTCCTGACAAACTGATGTTATTGTGGATTTGTTGAGCCTGATTCTTGATGATTCCACCTTTGTAGAGTGGATCCTCTGGTGATAATTTGCACTGATGCAGACGAAAGTAGAATAAACTATTTGGTTCTAGATGGTATAAGGTAGGAAAAAGAGCTAAAATCTTGTCTATTGTAGTGGAACAATGCTATAGAGTATTATGAAGAATGAGGAACAGTGCAGTGAAGTTACCTGAGTGTAAGCAGTGTAATCATATATGGGGCCATCTGCCAAAAGAAGAAGACGAACCCGAGTCAGCAGCAGTTATTTATGCACTAAATCACACACACAAACATGTTGAGAGAGGGAGGGAGAGAGAGAACCATAAGCTGCTAATGGAGATCCCATACGGAGGGACAGTCCCAATAACAAAATGAATAGATGGCTTCTCATACTCTGCTTAAACATTAACTGCAGCCAAGTAGAAACCTTATAGTACTTGTAGTTGGCTTTAAATCGTCTAATAATATTCTTTTTCACCAAGTGTCTTACAGTTTAGAACAAATCTGGATGACAAGAGGGAGATGCTGTGTTTATAAATAACATTGTGCTACTAGAGAGCTTATTGGGACTGAAACAAAAGACATTTCCACGTTTTTACCTGTTATTTTTAATTCAATCTTGACAGGTGTTTGGAATGTATAGAGAATTGTTACTTGAACATTAATTTGCTTAAAACTGTCTATGTTGTTATTTTAGTTTTGGACTTTGTCCTTTCTTCCATGTTCCTGAATTAACAATTTACATTTAAATAAATAAACGTGTCCATTGTCTAAAAAAATCAGATAAAATGGTTCAAAGCACCTAAAAGTATAGTATACAATTCTTAGAAAAAAAACTGAACCTGCCATCCCTCAACATGAAAGGTGATTCGCATGCGAGGTGACATGGTGATACTAGATTTTAATAAATCGAAGTCTCGTCTTTAAAGTTTTATCTGGTTCGACGAACCTCGTCTGATGATCAAACAAGCTCATCACCAGAATACATTCCTTCGATGCTGCTGCTATTACGTTATGCCAATTTTATGGTCATGTATACATTTTTTCTTTGTCTGGCATCAGCCCCAGTTTTGTACTTTAGCTCTATGGTTTACAAGCTTACTTTATTCCCGTCAACACAAAGAAGTTGCCGTGCCCAATGCGCTAAGGTTAATCTTACTGAAATTGCACCTAATTTTAGGGGTGTCCAAAAGTCCCGAACCGGACCGAACCGAACCGAACCCGAACCGAATCGAACAGTTCTTCGTAAATTAAATGCCCGAACGGGTACCCGAATCGAGAACCGATGGGTTTGGGTCGGGTTTCGGGTCTAGACCAAGAACCGAAGAACCGAATAAGAACCGAAACTAAATAAATTTTTTATTTTTTATATTGAATTAATTAAATTATTTTATTTTTTCTAAACAAATTAGCAATTTAATTAAATAAATCAAATTATTTTATAATTATAATTTTAAAACCCAAATAATTTTTAAAGCCTATTAGCCCATTTTAATTTGAAGCCAATGAATATACTTTATGTAGTGTTGCTGTAATATTAATATCTACTTTTTCGTATTTGTATGCATTGAATTAATTTTATTGGACGGCTAGTTATTTATATGTTTTTGAATTGGGCTACGTTAATTTGTAAAAGTTACGTATGAAATGTCATTAGTTGTATTTATGTAGTGTTGCTGTAAATATTAAAAAATTTAATTATGGTACGGAACCGAACCGATCCGAACCGAACGGAACCGAACGGAACCGAACCCGAACGGTTCCATAATTATATTTGGACCCGACGGTTTCATTTATTAAATACCCGAAAGTTTTGGGTCGGTTCGGGTATCTTCAGAACCGAACCGAACCGACCCACGGACAGCCCTACCTAATTTGTTGTGTGATTTGCTGATATATTTTTGAATGAATACATCGTAGGTAGAATTTCATTCTGTATCCTTGTACTGTATAATTCTACCATCGTTGTACACTGCTTGTTCTATTACAATTGAATGTTGAAATTCCTGGTTTCTTCACCTTGACTAACAGAGAAGGTTGAATTCACTATTTTGTTGCCATACTTGGCTGTCACCTTGTATTCACCCAAGAAAGCGGAGAAACTGTATGAACCATACTCGTCGGTTTCACCTTCCAAAATCCCGGTTTGCCACTCTTTTAGGAGCTTGTCGACAGTGTCACCTGCCGGCAGATTGTTGAAGTCGTTATCAGTTAGGCACATTTGGTAACAACTGTTTTGGCGGATGGCTGACCAGAGTATTATCCCATTGACAGCAGGATGTGAAAAGCCTTCTCTTAACACTTCTTCTAGATAAATTGCCTGTCCGGAAAACAATGATCAAACTTAGAAATTTAGAATTTTGGACAGTATATGCATTACCAAGTACAAGAATAATATTATCGACTTGTGCAAGAGGGACGCATAAATAGGACAGTGTGGCCGGTTTTTGAGCCGGCATGCCTAAAATTATCCGAACTAAAATGGTTATGTTTTCTGACCTGACTTTCTTTGCTGAATTGTTTGCTGATATCAACTTCTGTTAACCAAATTGGAAGGCCAAGAGTGGCCAGTTTGTCAAGGATAGCCCTCATGAGAGGAGGGTTTGGCACATCAAAATGACCCTGAAGTCCAATTCCATCCATCGTTACACCACCTCGCTTTAGCTCTGTCATTCTTGATATGTACGTGTCCACTGTGGAATTAACATCATTGCAAGTTTCCACCACATTATATTCATTCATGAAAAGTGTGGCTAGTGGATCTATTTGATGTGCCTTCTCAAAAAACTGCAGGGTGGCGTTCGGTCCAAGCCGTTGCTCGTAGAAGTCGAAATGAAGCATTTCATTACTAACATCCCAGTGAATGAATTCTTCTTTGTATCTGCTCATTAGACTTTGAATTCTGGAGGAGACAGCAGATTGCAGTTCAAGATTTGTTAGGTTAAGAATCCATTGTGGTGATGACTTGGGGTTCTCCCAGAAGATATTGTGGCCTCTCGTGATTATCTGATTTGCTCGAACAAATTCCAGCATCTGGTCAGGTATCGTGTAGTTAACGTGCCCCGGATTGGGTTCTGTTGCATCCCACTTGAGCTCATTTTCGAAAACTGCTGCATTGAATCTTTCTGTAAACCATTTCTGAAACAATAAGGGAATTAATTTGATCAGCTTGGGATAGAGTATTTGCAATGCAAACTAGCGGTTTAAAGTTCGGCACTTCGGTGACGCCAACAGGAAACCTTGCTAAATGATACCCTGTGCTTATACGAACCGTACAGACCTGATAGCGTGAATTTCCAATGATAGTCTTAGCTATAGCAGATCCAAATGGGAAATCTTTTATAACTTGCTCTACCGTAATTTCGGCCCCTGGCAATTTGACTCCCTGCCTGTCTGATACATGGATAATAACTGCACGCTTCCTTTCCTGAATTAGATAAGGAGCACAATGTCAGAGGTTTCAAGGTATAAATGTTCCATTACAGAATCTTCTCAGATTGATGATAAATAAGGGAAATTTGGGTTCTTCATTAAACTAAGCAAATCTTTAATATTGAAAACTTGTCTACCTTGTAGATTTTAGTCTGCTGATTCAAACTCCATTGCTCCACAGTGAATGGCTGCAGAGAAGCACTTGCAATCTCTATGTCGATATCTCTGCCAGCTGAATCCTGTTAAACCGAAGAGCAGGAAGGTTTAAATGAAAAGGTAAGTCGTCCTGTTTTTTAACTCGTATTTCTAGTTCTTTTCGAATTCTGAAAAATTATTACTCCTACCTGAAGATTTAGCTTAGATAATTTTGATGATGATGTCAATACAAATCCACCCTTGAGAAATGACCAGCAACCTTGCTTGGCAATAACAGTTCCTATGCAACTTAGGGTAGTTTCTTCTGTCGTAAGACTAGCCCTTATGAGAGCTGAATCTGCATTGTTTACCTTGATCCATACTGGTTTCATTCAAAAGTAGCTTAGTTATTTAAGTAATTCTGATATTTACATGCACGAGTCTCTTCCCATACGATGACAAATTTTGACTTTCAGTGAAACGAACAAGGTAAGTATACCTGAAAAACAATATCTGTTGGCTGCGGTGAGGTTTTGCAACAAAAATGTCCGGCAAGAAACTTGATTTCCATTATCCAGAATACTTCGTAGGAAATTTGGAACTTGATCTTTGAGGATACCACCGTTGTAAAGTGGCTCCTCGGGGTGCAGTTTACACTGGACAGTATTAGGACAGAGAGTTAACCTTTGTTAACTAAATGATATTATATTTTGATTGAAAGAAGAATAACCTGCTTTTGCACTTACTTGTGTACAAGCATAAGAGTCGTAGAGTAGCCCGTCTGCAATAAAAACATTGTAAATGAAAAGAAAATTCTAAAATGAAGCCACATAGAGAGAGGGGGAGAGAGTATACCATAGCACAAAACCAGGCAACTGCTAAAGAAGAGGATCAAAAACAGAGAACAAAAGAATGTAAGGTACTGCATGCTCTTTGATTATCTGCTTAAAATTCTGAGTTGCAGAAACACCCGATTTGGCTTAAATTCAGCCACACACCACAATACCTAGGCAGGGCTCACATAGGGTGGCATCACAAGAGAAACAGTAGTGTGTTGCTGAGAAAAACCGTGTCAATTCACATACTGATATGGGCCACTTCCATAGTTTATATACAAGATATTGCAGCAATTTTTTCTGTATAATCAGAAATTTACTGGCTGATAATTAATTTAACTGCAGATAACAAAATCTGCACCTTAAGTAATTTTCACATGTGACACATACTGACAACTTGAGTTAACATTAACAGAATCCCCAAAATTACATGCTTACAGTAATGATCTTGGATTTGAAGGATGTTTAGCTGAGCTTAACGGTAAGTAAAGAAAAAGTAAGATTTTATACTGAAATTTTAAGAAACCTCAAACATTGCTGGCAAAAATAGTTAACAAGTAACTTTGAACAATAGCCAAACATGATCTTTGTGTGAAGTAATGCAAAAAATGTCAGAATCTAGGAATAATAAGGTGATAATGTAACATTTATATTGATAATTTCTTATAAAATATTTAACTATATACATTAACAATATTTTGTCTTCTTTCCAGTTAAAATCGTAATTATTTTAACTGAAAAAGCTATTCCCAAAACTTAAAGATCAACTCATTCCCGTGACTGCCTGAACATAGTCAAGAATGTACCTTTGATGGCATGTGAATTGGCATCTGCACAATATAAGATAAAGGCAATTCATTCGGTTCCGAGGTGAAGTATTTTCAAAGTTAAACCAACATTTTTTTTCTTTTTTGATGATACGTGGATCAATAATAATATGATTGAGGGACATTTTTAACAAGTATAATGGCACCGTGGACATCTTGTGATCTAATACTGTGTATCAAACATAGCAGTAAGGTGCGGTAATAAGAATGGCATCCAAGTAAAGTGATTTTTGATATGTTGGGAGGCTGCATAGACCAGAAGGGATAGAAATCATGAATGTATATGCCTTCATTTCTAAAGGCTGTGTTGCAGATTTTGTAGTAGAGAGTGGTGGTAGTGCTAGTTAGGCGTGGGGGAGAAGCATTTATGAATAATTTTGCACGCCTAGTGCACACAGTGGATGGACCATCTGTGAATCCAAAATTGGTGAATATCTAATAAAGTTGAGAAGAATTGAGAGTGGTATATTCATTACATGAACCACTAGACGAGGCTAAATCTCGAACAATATCGTAAAATTGTAGCATTCTTTTCCACTCTAATTGTGAAGTGGAAAAGAATACAAGTGATCCCTCTCTAATAATTTTAACTTTTTAGCTTGTGTATTCAATTTGAATTCAAACCGTATAGAGTTTGAAGTTATTTAGTAAGAAGCAATAGAGATTGAATTGTCATACTCGAAGTTTGTTTCAATTTAAACTTTCAAACTTGATTCATGTTGAAACTACTCAATTTGGGTGGATTTCGATATAGGTTCACATAGTTGATCTCCTTATAATATTCAACTCAAATACAGTCAACAGTCTTGACTTTGACCCCATCCTTCAGAAAATTCAACAACAAAAAATTCTACTCAAGTCAACTTGTCTAGTCCTTTTCTTCAGAGCGCGCCCAGTAAAGGCCTCACAATGGGGTAAGAGTACAAAATCTACCAAAAAGGCAACCTTACTCAAGGAGGTAGAGTTTGCTAAATTTGAAAGTGTGAAGAAAGTATAAAGATCATTAGTTGAACCATATTCTGTCGGACGTCCAATGTAGACGAGAATGTGCGGTTTAAAGTAACTTGATGGAATTAGATGGTTGTGATCCCCTTGATTTATTGTTCAACGTGTTAAAATGTATCAAGACTCTTTTAAACAATTAATCTAAAGGAAAACAAGATAATTCTAATTTCCCATGTCCCAAATAATTAAACAAAAACACAAAACCTTCAATCCCAAGTGTAGAATTTAGAAAAAACGATGTGTCATATATGCTTAGATATATCGTATTCAACCTTCTCATATTTTAATGCTCAGCCTAGTATTTGTCATATTCAATCATCTTATCAACTTCTAGAGTGTAAAGAAAGAACGAGTCGACACATTCCAAGTTATTCAACACAAGAAATTCACAACCCAGCTTCAAATATGTAATTTCTCCATTGATGTCAAAGGCAAGATTAATCTAAAAATGCATTCTGAGTAACTGAAACAACGATCTAAGAACAAAGGATACAAAAGATCACAATTACAACTCGAAAGAAAGAACAAGTCCAAATCAATCCATACAATTTTATTATCACGATTAAGTGGAAATAAAGCAATACAACAATCTGTATCGAGATATCACCGGGATAAGATCTCCCATCAATCCCATGTATTTATGTAGTCCTCGAATCTGATAGTAGTAGGAGCGTGCCATCATTGGCAGTTGGACACTGAAGATGTCTTCTTTGATCTTCGGCTTGCATAGATCTTGGAATAAATGCTTTTCGTTCTGAAAGCCAGCAAAAGGTCAAGACCAAACCCAATAATGCACGCAATTGCCATAACCACAAACACTAGCCGGTAACAGTGGGCACCTAAACATGTGTTCCCGCCTCCAGCTGTGCTTGTAGCTTGGGAATCATATAAGAAGCCAGCCAGCAATCCAGAGAATAGGAACGATCCAAGTGGAAGATTAAGGATTAGAATATTGTAAATGAGACCATAATATTTGAGGCCAAAGAGTTCGGAGGCGGTAGGAACTGAGACAGCAATGCGAACTCCATAACATATCCCAACCACTATGGAACCAACATATAGTGATCCCGGCATAGCAATGGCCATTATGACATATCCCACCGCCATTAGAATCTGTGAAGCTGCATTCCATATTGGCCTTGGTGTTCCGGCCCTCCTGTGGATAAGGGGAAAAAAGAGCAAAGTAAGCAACTGGACCGAATAAGTACCTTGATATTATTGATAGTCCTGGTCAACACCGACCAAAGAACTCATTCAACTTCAACATGGTTGCAAGCGATGTTAAACATATTTGGGTATGATATGTTGCATGAGCCAAACGAAACATATGTATTTCAATCAAACATGATGCCAAGAAGATCGCTAAATCCTAACAGGACCAGCCAACAGGACAGGTTACCACTTGCACAATCATTCAAGAAAGGGGGGAAAAGGGCTTCTAAGATAATTTTCCATCAAATACAAAGATAAGAAAACAGGATATATCAAGAATATGATCAAAAGAACTGGTCAGCTCAATTCCTCAGCAAGAATATTCCATTAAATTCTGCAGCTCCCAGTTCATATTTAAACCATATTAATGAATCACATAAAAGACCATGGTCAGCCAATAATTACTTTTGCTAATTATGAATTCATATAAGTTGAAGTGCTTTTTTTGGGATTCCATAGCATCCACAATGCTGATATTCCAATTAACCTATTGAAAACAGCAAGAATGTGCAATTGTGAGTAAGAAAGAGTTGGACATGTGGTCCGTTCCGGTATCCATCCTGAATATTCGTGTTAAATTTCCAGGCAAAAAAAGGGGTAGGAAGAAAAGTCTCCTAGAATGGGTTAAACAAAGGATTGAATCACAAGAAAAAGAGCCATGTAAAAGGCTTCAGCCTACCATGTTGACCAAAAAAAATTCTTAAAGCAAGAAAGCCTTTTTTATATGCTTTTACTATAATTTGCTATTTCACCTACACACTTTGACTTCTAATTAAGCATCTAATAAAATTTAAGCAGAAACGGATCCAAGGAGGAGAATCCCAATCAAAATAAAGATATCCTTATCTTCATTTAAACACTTTTCTTCACCCAACATTTCTTGAGTCCACAGTTTACCCCTTCAAGCAATTGAAAAGCCAAATTTGTCTCAAGTATTGGTTTCAATGCAATCTTTAAAGGAACCGTTATAGTAAAGCATCAGCTAATTAGAAGAAGAGTAACCAAACAACTAATTTTCTAATTTTTTCAAAAAACTTAAGATCTGTATACATACATATCATAAGAAATTGCAATGAATATATATAACAAGACAAGTAACTTTGTAGTTTTTGCTTCAAGCATTGGCAAAGTTGAAAAGAAGATCAGAACATGCCAAGATCAAAAAGTAAATCAATGTGCATAATGCGTCGCATAAAGTATATTCTATCCACATGATGCATGTACACAATCATAAAGAAAAGCAGAAGAATATTTTTTGAATCAAGAAGTAATGAACTTACTTAATGAAGTACTCAGAAACCCATCCTGAAAGAATGCGCCCGAAGAATCCCCAAATGCTAGTAAGCGACACGAACATGGAAACATCGGTGTACCCAAGTGCCAACCCCATTTGTCCCATGTTATTCATCACTGTTAGGCCTGTTCCAACTCCACAAAGAAATGACACGAACAAAATCCAAAAATCCAATGTTTTTAACGCCTCGATTATGGTGTGTTCTTCGCCAAGAACCGGCCTCCTTTTTTCGATTAATTCCGTCACTTCCACATTTTTCTCCACCTCCACCACGGGTTCTTTTATTTCTTTAGCTAGTAATGGCTCGGTTACATTGCGTTCAACATCCATGGTTCTAGAATCAGAACAGGGTCTAATGAAATCCTTTAAAGCGAGGTAAATTGGAATTGATATAGGGGAAGCTAAAAGAACCAAAAGCACTGCAGCAAAAATTTGGGAAAATAGGCGGCCATGAGCCCCTGTAACGTCAAAAGCCAACAGATAGAGTGCGATAACAACAGCAAGAATGTTAATTACACCGAAATATTTAGTATCTTCAGTTTCTTCCGCAGAGGTGGACGAAGGTGGTATTTCACGGAGGAAAACAATGGCAGTGAGGCAAACGACAAAAGGTACTACTGTAAGCATGATTAGAAACTTAGCCGGATCATCAGCGAACAAAGCCGAGCAGATGTCAGTGAAAATTGCCGTGCTTAAACCGACATAGCCTTTTAAAATCCCGGAAACTGGGCCTCTGTTTTTCCTAAAATTCCTAATACATGTGACCAGAATTGCTGTATTCATCCATGTCGAGCTGTTTCCTCCCATACACATGAATATACACATCTGCCCCAAATTCAGATACAATTATTAGTACAGTCCACACTTCACAACAGACAATAGAACTTACAATTAATAAACTTACAGCCCAGTAGGGAAGGGGTTGGATGCGGCGGCTAACGATGAGCCATTGAACGCCATAACCAATAAAGCCTTCAACTGAGCCGATGAGGAGAATGACGGAGGTGGGGAGACGGTCGGAGGCGATTCCTGCGAGTAGTCCAAAGGCTTTTCCGACGTCTTTAGCAACGGATAGGTTATTGAGCTGGAGTTGAGTCAGGGTCATAAGGGACTTGAGAGCGGCTGAGTAATTAGAGAAAGTGTAATTGTTGCCGGAGATAGCTTGAACCCACACAGCGGTGACAAAACCCAGCCATTTTCCGGCGGGGGACGTCGGTGAAAGCATGCCCTTTAACAAAAACAGTAGAAGAAATTTGGTGGGATTTTAGAGAGAGAAAATGTTGATCGCCGGTAAAGAAACAGATTGGGAAAGCCATTATTATATAGAAAACTTCGAAGTAAAATTATAATTGATTGGACATTGATTCTCACAGCTTGCTGCAGGAGACAGTAAGCGATGGGGTCAAATCCAGCGGATCGCCTAATTTTATATTTGGTGTTATCGTGGTCATTCAATTTTATTTTGTTACACTATGGTTATCCAATTTTATATTTAATGTCAATATGACCACCTTATTTTATTTTATTCCACCATAATCATCTAATTTCATATAACGTTTTATTATGGTCATCCAATTACATACAACATTTCACCATGACCACCCAACTTCTTTTCATCATTTTCACTAATTTCAAAAGAGGTAAAACAATAACTTTACATTATATATACAAAAAAAATTTAAAATAAAAACGTATTTAAAAAAAAAAAGTTACTTAGAAAAACAAAATAAAATAAAAACTTATTTTAAAAAAAAGTTTTTTAAACAAATAAAAAATTACTCAGCAAAATAAAATAAAATAAAAAGTTATTAAAAAATTCCTTAAAAACTAAAATAAACTAAAAAATTATTTGAAAAAATGTTTTTAAAATTAAAAAATACTTCTATTTTTTTAAATTTATTTTATATACATAATATAAAGTTATCGATTTACTCCTTTGAAAATTAGTGAAAATTGTGAAAAGAAATTGAATGACCATGATAAAATGTTATATGAAATTAGATAGTCATGTTGAAATGTTATATGAAATTGAATAACCATAGTGAAATAAAATTAAATTTGGTGGTCATTGTGACACTAAATACAAAGTTGGGTGACTAAGGTAAAACAAAATCAAACTTGGTGGACATGATGACACCAAGTATAAAGTTGGATGGCCATTGGGGAATTTAACTCTGTTGATATTTGATTTTTTTTTATTTTTTTTTTTGGAAAATTGTAGTATTCGTCCTCAATTTATTGCTTATTTAGTAAATTGATCATCTACTTTTATCGATTCTCCCACTTCGCACAAAACCATCTAAATTTCTATTACAATGTCATGTCCTCGTTCCCATCCGGTCACCTTAACCCACAATCAAATTTCCATAACGAGCACTGTCGAAATTCTAATAAACAAATTGATTGGAAAGTAACACGAATTTAGAAATTATACGTACTAGATTCAATTACAGAGTGGTCTCGTTTAGTCTCGAAAAACCACTTCTATTGTCCATTTTAGATTTAGCGGATAAGAGGTCAAAATAATTCTTTAGACGGAACATATACGAAGGAGCAAACAAGCAACGGTAGCTACTATACTTGACTTGCCCACCAAATTGACTAAAACCAGAAGTAGATAAGCGTGCTTCATACTGTCCCCTACTTGTTTGTCATTAGTATGGATATACTAGATTCTCTTTTGAAAATTTTGATATGACTACAAATCAAATCATAAGAATTGAATTTCAAAATAAATAAATAATATTCTAGAGGAGTTAAAAATAAATAAGTAATTTATTTTAATAAAAAATAAAATTTATTTCCTTAGTGCAAGTTGTTTTCGCTTTGGGAAAGTTGAATTCTATAATTATTTGTCTTACATAAGCCATTGCGTATACATAATAATATATTAATGTTCTATTCTCCTTTTCTTAAAATGTCACTGTTTATTAGGAATTAAAATCAAATTTTTAGTAAATTTTGATTAAAAAATTGATGAAATATATTATTAAAAAATTGTAAATTTGATGAATTATTTAATTAAAATTTTTAGCTTTACAAACTATTTATTATTCAATAATATTATTTGTACATACGGGATTGACACCCCTTGATGATTGTTTTTAATTTGTCGGATGGATGGTTTAAGACAAATATCGGAAAATCAAAGACCGCAGGGAATTTTTGTTTCGAATATCAATAGACCAGCACGCATAGTTAATTGCAACTAGCTGCTTTTAATATTCACCTACTTGTTAATATTATAATTTATTTTATTTTTTAAGTAGGTTGACTACTTTTAACAAATATTTGTGTTTCATTCAAATAATTAATGATCTCTCCTCTCTGTAGTAACAAATTTTTTTTTTTTTTTAATCACGAGTTCATAAAAATATGTAGATTTTCCCAAAATTGATTGGAATCAGCCGATTCGGCTCTGATTCTTTTATTGAATGGATCAGTTTTGAGACCATGCATCGAGAATCGATCGATTTTGATCCAGTTCATGTTAATATCTTAAAAATCAATAGCAAATTCGATTTCCTAATTTCCCGTTTATTAAGTATATGTCACAAATATGCATCAAATATTTGAACACTAGACCTTAAAATTATCTTACGCCAAAATTTTACTTACCATACGCTTCGTCTTCTTTCTTTTATAGTAATAATTTTATAAGTAATTTGCGAAAATTCATACTCCCTTTTTTTTTTTCAAAAGAAGGCACATTAATCCTCAACTATTATTCTTTTATTATAATCGCACATTCAATGCTGACTAATGAAACATGTCTAAAAGTTATTAAAGTCTCTCGCACGTCTAACTTCATGCAATTAAATATTACTCTTTAAATTTGAACCCGTGCTCAAAATTATTTCTTATAAATAGTTTGAGTGCTCAAAATTATTTCTTATAAAATTTTAATTTTAATATAAGCTAACGTCAACAATTCATTTCAACCACATATTTTACGAGTTTCATAACTTTTCAACTACAATTAGTCAATTTTTATCAAAATTTACTAAAAATTTGGTTTTAACCATCCACCAAGTATGGGCTAAATAATTGGAAAATTGCAGTCAGGATATCAAACCTTTCATTTATTAGCAGCTTTTGTCCAAACCTTTTATTTGTGTCATCCACGGTAGCAAACCTTTCAAAAATTAACACATGAGATCCAAATAGATGGAAATCATTCATTTGACCATTAGTTGACTAGAACAGTAAAACTTGACCAAATATAGGCCATGTTTGGGAGAGATTTTGATTTTTCTACAGTAAATCAATTCTCATTTTCAACCACACATTCTTCAATAAAATAATATTTTCCATCACATCAATAATTTTTTCTTCTTTTTCAATCACACATTTCCCATCATATCACTATTCAAAATCAATTCTTCCCCCAAAAATTCCTCCCAAACAAGAATAAGAGCAAAATAATAACTTTACTATTTTCACAAAAAAATACAATTATAATAATTAAAAAAGAATAAAAGAGGAACACCCCACCCCAACGCTTACCGCCATTGCTACTCACCCAAACACCACACTTTCGACAATCTCACAGTTTTAATTCACAATTCTAAATCTTAACGAAGTCCGAGCTTCTTGATTAATAGACGAACTAAGGCATTGGCATTCGAATAAAATCTGGACATACAATCAATAATCTAAAACAATGATCAAAATCAATTTTTTAAACAATTTACTTGGGTAATTAGCAAAATTCATCCCTATCGTTTAGGGTCATTGTGCAAATCATCCCTATCGTTTGAATTTTGGCATTTACAACCCTATTCCTATCTTCTTTTGCAGAGTTAATCCTTTTCACTAAATCCGTTTGTCCAACCGTTAAATGCATGATATACATATTGTTATAAAGATATTATAATGAATATATATATATATACCCTTAAGTTCATTTATATTTTTTTTTCTCTATGAGATTTTTTTTTGTTGTATAAGATTTATAATATTCTTTACCTAAACTCTAACATCAAATCAAATCAATAAAAATAATTTTAATATTGAAAGAAATTAGAAATATTTCATTTGATTATTCCAATATTGTAGAAAAAAATAAAAATTCTCAATTGCTATATTATGATTAACCACAAAAATAAAAATAAAAAAATCTCAACTAATAAAAGTTGAAAACAATCAATTAAAATAATTCTTGATATCAGTTGTAATTTCATAGCGAAAAACCAATTTCTTAATCATTTTAAAATGGATAATTTTGCAAATTAAAAAATTATCAAGAAGACATTCGTAATTTATTGATATATATATTCTGGGCAAGAAAACTTCATAGAAGCAAAGAATATATATACATATAATTAATAAAATATATAATTTTTTGTAAAAAGATAAAAATTATATCAATAATATGCTTAGAGTTAGAGGACTCGATTGAATGTCAATTTATGGAGGGAAAGATGATTGATAAAGAAAAAAATAATTTTTAAATGAAAATAAAATAGTAATTGAATTTATAAAGAATAAAAAATTGTCGAAAATTTATGTAAAGTGTTATGTAATTCAATACAAATTGTGTGATTCGTTATTTTTGTTTATGAATATTTTGGTCTATTTAATTACTTTTAATAAAAAAAATTGTAAATTAATACTGAAAGTTATTTCTTGTTATATGGTAAATGGGTTAATTTCACAAACGGTCACTGAAGTTTCAAACTTGCAAAAACGGTCACTAAAGTTTTAAATTTCTTTCACAAACTGTCACCGAATTTTCAGATTTTTTGGGCGAGTTTACGGCAACTTCCGACCACTAAAACCGTCGATTTCGAATACCGTTGGAAAACTCACAATGTCCTCTTCAATTATTACCAAAAATCTCCCCATAACTCCAAGGGATTCAGCCTGAATAAACCCACGAAGTCAGCTACAAAAAACTGTGAAAATCTGCCCAGATTTTCAGAATTTTCGGGTGAGATTGCGGCAATTGTTCGGCAACTTCCGACCACCAAAACAGCCGATTTCGGATACTGTTGGAAAGCTCACAATGTCCTCTTCAATTACTACCAAAAATCTCCCTATAACTCCAAGGGATTCGGCCGGAATAAACCCACGAAGTCAACTATAAAAAAATCTTAAAATCTGCCTAGTTTGGGTAGCTGACTTAGTGGATTTATTTCGGCCTAATCCCTTGGAGTTATGGGGAGATTTTTGGTGATAATTGAAGAAGACGTTGTGGGATTTCCAATGGTATCCAAAATCGACTGTTTTGGTGGTCGGAAGTTGTCGAAAAATTGCTGCAAATTCGACCAAAACATCTAAAAATCTGGGTAGATTTTGACAGTTTTTTGTAGCTGATTTCGTGGGTTTATTCCGGTTGAATCTCTTGGATATTGGGAGATTTTTGGTGGTAATTGAAGAGGACATTGTGGGTTTTCCAACGATATTCCAAATCGGCGGTTTTGGTGGTCGGAAGTTGCCGAAAAATTGCTGCAAACTCGCCCAAAAAATCTGAAAATTCAGTGACCGTTTGTGAAATTAATCCTATGGTAAAATGTAGTATATATAGTATAGATTTAGAAAATAAAGTGTGTAAGCGTAAATAAAGAAGTCGAAATTTGTAAATTATTCCTAATTATTTCATCGCAAAACATGACATATAATTTCATTAATTATCTATAAAACATGAAATGCCATATGTCTAAATTCAAATGGAATTTTATTTTCACCGTTCTGATATAATTGGTATTTTTGAGCTAGGATCTTTATCCACCAAGGGTGTTATCTAACATATATATATATATATATATATATATATATATATATATATATATATATATATATATATATATATATATATATATATATATTCATTATAATATCTTTATAACAATATGTATATCATGCATTTAACGGCTGGACAAACGGATTTAGTGAAAAGGATTAACTCTGCAAAAGAAGGTAGAAATAGGTTTGTAAATGCCAAAATTCAAACGATAGGGATGATTTGCACAATGACCCTAAACGGTAGGGATGATTTGTGCTAATTACCCCAATTTACTTCATTCCACAGGAAGTTTCAAATATATATTTATGCATGGAGAAAGTATCCACGAGAACCAGAGACCAAAAACGACAGTAACACCAAACATAGCATTAGAAACCAACACACAATCGAAATCAGGAACAGAACATTTAACCTAAAACCTAATTCCTCCAGTTGCCTTCAGAATCATCGCTGCCTACAGTGTAACCATGGTCACCGCCATATCTGCGTTCACGGCTGCCATTGTATCCGCTGCCATATCCACCATCGTTTCCTCCTTTGTAGCCTCCATCTCGACGCCGTAGCCACCGCAGCCCCTCTCGCGGCGAGCACCACGGAATCCACCGTCGCAAGATTGAGCTCTTGCCATCAAGATCCTGACTATTCCAAAACTCCTCGATCTTTTAGTTTTGCGATCAATAAAATTAAGGGTAGATTTGTTGGGTGATGGGAATAAAGGTGGCGATGGAGGAGATGACAGTAGTGACGAAGTTGGGTGGGTGTAGTTGGGCCGTCCGGTGGTGGTGGGGGTGGGTATGTGTGGAGTGGATGAAGAAAAGAGAGGTGAAAATTAGAGGTGTCCAAAAGTCCCGAACCGAACCCGAACCGAGCGATTCTTCATAAATTAAATACCCGAACGGGTACTCGAATCGAGAACCGATGGGTTTGGGTCAGGTTTCGGGTCTAGATCAAAAACCGAAGAATTGAATAAGAACCGAAATTAAATAATTTTGTACTTTTTATATTGAATTAATTAAATTATTTTATTTTTTTCTAAACAAATTAAATAAATAAGATTATTTCATAATTTTAATTTTAAAGCCCAAATCATTTTAAAGCCCATTAGCCCATTTTAATTTGAAGTAAATGAATATACTTTATGTAGTGTTGCTGTAATATTAATATCTACTTTTTGGTATTTGTATACATTGAATTAATCTTATTGAACGACTAGTTATTTATATGTTTTTGAATTAGGCTACGTTCATTTGTAAAAGTTACGAATGAAATGCCATTAGTTGTATTTATGTAGTGTTGCTATAAATATTAAAAAATTTAATTATGGTACGAAACCGACCCGAACTGAACGGAACCGAACCCGAACGGTTTCATAATTATATTTGGACCCGACGGTTCCATTTATTAAATACACGAAAGTTTTGGATCGGTTCGGGTCTTTTCAGAACCGAACCGAACCGAACCGAACCGAACCGATCCATGGACAGCCTTAGTGGAAATGGGTTTTTAATTATTTTATTTTAGTTATTTTATTATAAAAAATATAAAATTATCATTTTAACTTTTTAAAATTAGTCAAAATTATTGTCAAGGTCAATTATTTGGTCAACTAATGGTCAAACTAACAGAAATCATTCATTTGGACCTCATGTACTAATTTTGAAAGGTTGGGTATTGTGAAAGGTACAAATGAAAGATTTGAGTAAAGTCTGTTACTAAATAAAAAGTTTGGTACCGCTGCTACAATTATCCCTAAATAATTAAAGCAATAGCAAAAATTGGTGGGTCCACCCCCTGACCTATTTTTTCTCCTTAATGGTCCCACCTGTGTTAATGGAACGTATCATGCTATAAGCCTATTGTCTTATCATTAACATGTGGACTGTATTTTTTTAAATGTTTCCATCTCATAAATGACAATTTAATTTCAACGGTGTATTTAAGCTACTCGATTAATATAATTTACAAGTACAGCGCAGCATATAGCTATGTTAGATGGAGATCTTTCGATGTCAAATCAGTGCTTTAATTATTCAATTGAAAGATAAGAGAGAAAGAGTGTGCTAGTGAGTATTAACCGTCCGTTTGGCCTCATTATTTCATGTTATAACGAGATGATTAGTAATTTAAAAAAAAAAACGTGTAATTGAAAAAGAAAGAATTTTTTTGAGTTTAAATGTAATATTATTTTATTGAAAAACGTGTGATTGATAAGAAAAAAGAAAAAATAAATAAATTATAATTAATGGAGACCAAATGGGTGCTAAACTTTCTTCACTTATCTATAATTATTTTTACAATTATGTTTCTTGCACGAGTTCAACGACACACGACAAATAGGGATTCGAATTTTCTGGCGTGGCAAAGGAAAATGGAGGGAACCCTAAAATGCACGTGAGAGACTCGTGAGAGGCTTGAAAAAATGAGCTAAACTGAAATTGGAAAACATAGGCCTAGAGATGGCAAACGGGCTGAGCGGCTCTTCGGCTTGGCCACTCGGCTCGTGAAAACACGATTAGCGAGCCGTTTGAGCTCGTCAAATGATGAGCCCGAGCCTAACTGAGCGACTCGTGGGCTCGTGAAAAATTAAAGAAAAATTTTAAAACAACGTGAGAAAGTAAAAAAATAAAATTTAAAAAGCTCGTGGGCTCGCGGCTCGGCTCATGATTTCACGAGCTCGTGGGCCGAGCCGAGATTGCCCACGAGCAAACGAAGAAGATGGTTGTTTTTTTTATTTTTTTTTTACTTTTTAATTTAATATATTTGAGATTTATTTGTACCTTTTTGAAAAAAATGGGAGTATGATTGCAATTTGTTCTTTATTTTCTTTTTGTTTTATTTAAATAGGAGGGTATATTTTTCATTTAATAATTTTTAATTGAGAAATTGGATAAAAATTGATGAAAATGATATTTTCCACAATGAAACTCGAAAATAGTGGTGAAAGTGCAAAAAAATTAAATGCATGAACGTTTTGCACACTAAAAATCAAACATATAGACGATTTGTGCTGATAAACCTTTATTAAATCTGTTAAAACTTTGCCAAACAATCCTCAATAGTATATTATATTAAAAATGACAAAGCAATAAACAACTTTAAAGAAAGAAAATAAAAATAATAGTCACTTTCTGCAACTTGCTTATCAAATCAAAAGATAATAAAATGACAAAAGTTGGAATAAGTACGGACCGTCCATCACATGGAGACAGCGGGACCAAGTTGGGTTGATCATTGATGAATATTAAACGTGCACAGAAAAATATAAGATATTTTTTGAAACCAAAACCATACGGACCTCTTTTTTTCCCCCGGCGGGCCCCACCTAAATCATAATAATTTACAAATTGGGTCTTTGTATATATAGAAAAAAGGTAGATGTACAGAAAATGTTTTGCCAGAAAATTAATAGAATCTCACATGGGGTGTGGGCCTCACCTATGTTCGTATTCTGTTGGTTTTTTGGCAAAACATTTTCTCTACACACAGCTTGGCTTTTCATCTTTTTTTTTTTTTGATACCCAGGTATCCCAACTTACACCAAACTATATCCTGGACTACCCAAAATCGGTGTCTCAACTCTGGGCGGAGGTAAATCGCGGATTATGCCCAATCCAGCCAGTGTCCATGCAAGCTTTATACTCTTAACCCCAAGGGAGCCCTCCTGCGCCGGCTTTTACAACACCAAGCTGCTCCACGACACGATTTGTGTATTACAACACTTAGCTGCTCTGTCTGTGATTCGAACTCAGCCTTGCGCTGTCTTTGCCATCTCGGATGTGCCCCGGGGCACAGCTTTTCATCTTTTATATCAACTTGCACGTTCCATGGCCAATTTTCTTTTTTATTTAGCATCGGCGATGTTGATCTACTTCTTTCAAAGTTAAAAATAGATTTTGATAAAAGTTAATTATTAATTTTGATTTAAATTAAAATCTAAATTTTATTTTTTATCAAATAGGGACATAATATGTTTAGAGGACGACTACTTAACTCGAGTTGATTTGATTCATAAAAAGTTAACCAAAAACATTTGCAGCGAGTTGGGACAACTGGAAATTATACAATGGCTTGTTAGTTGGGCAAAGCTTTTTTTTTTTTTTTTTTCAATAACATATTTTTAAATAAATTAATATTACACGTAAATTCAAAAATTTTCATTCTTTTTAAACCACACATTCCCCAAAAAATCACAATTTTAAAACACATATTTTTCCAAACTTACGTTTTCATGGAGCCCAAACAATTAATTGGATAAGAATGGTGCTAAGTGGTCCTGTTCAAACAGGGGGCCAAGTGGTTCCCTATGGGTGGGGGGCTTGTGGAATAAGAATTATGTTAAGGCGCTGTTTGATTGCAACGAATTTCATGGAAAATGTCACATTCGAAGAAAACGAATTCCACTTGACCATTTGATTGCAACGTGAAAATGAAAATCAAATTTCAAGGTACAACACTTTAAGTTGCATTTTCTTTATTTTCATGGAAAACGAATTCCTATGGGTTTTGTTGATTTTTATTTTCCAACGATATGGAATTTGAATTTTTTTCCACATT
Organism: Fraxinus americana; assembly: GCA_035079005.1. NCBI lineage: Eukaryota > Viridiplantae > Streptophyta > Magnoliopsida > Lamiales > Oleaceae > Fraxinus > Fraxinus americana. The sequence goes on from CM068714.1 coordinate 10,655,510, forward strand.
TTTTTATGAAACGGACTCTAAGTGTATACTTTAGTGTACACTTTTTTTGATATTGTGTAGGAATTTAAAAGAATAATGCTTCTCTCACAGTCATTTTCACATTAAGTTTCACAGTCTTTTGTCATTTTATGAATTAAAAGTCTATTATACCCTTAGTTTTATATTTTAACTATTTTCCGCTTTTTCCCCTTTAATTGGTATCAGAGCCTAGTAACGAACCTAAAGAAAATTTTTAAAATGAATAGAAAAGATAAAATGATTTTAGAAGAATTACAAAATATTAGTATTTTAACTAATACTAATCGAATTAAATTACAAGATTTAGCAACAAATTTAAGTATTAAATATAGATCTCTAAGTGAAGAAATAAAACAAGTAAATAGTTCTCAACATTTAGCAGAAATAAAAAATAAAGGATTACAAATATTAGTAGATGAATTTTCTGAAAATAAAGAAGAAGATATTATTATAAATCAATTTTTAGAACAATATGATAATTTTGCTCAACCTTTAAGAGAAACGGATATTTTAAACCAAGATGTATTAACTCATATAAAAAATATCGAATCTAATTTGGAAATTGTTAATGACAATATTAAAATAGGACCAAAAATCCTATATAAACAAATTGAGTCTAAATTTAAAAAATCAAAATTTAAGGATTCTTATATATCAATTGAACCACCTTTACCGGCATATGTTATAGAAGAATTAGAAACTAAATTCTATGAAGCCACAGGAGAAGAATTAGAAGCTTATAAACAGAGTTTAGAACAATTAGCTATTCAAACTGAAAATATTTATATGAATGATCCACCTAAAGAAGAAACTACTGAAATTAATACTCCACCTTTAAATCAACAAGTTGAACCACAAACATTAGTTGGAGAAACAAGTAGAACTAATGATTGGATTCAAGTCGAGTCTGATGACTGGAATTTTGAATGGATGAAAGAACATGGAATAACAGAAGAACGAGAAAATTATAATTTTAGAAAAGGAGCTAGAACTACATCAACCAAGCCTATACACCTTAGGGATAATAATCCAGTTAAATTATTTACTGAACAAATTCCCACAACAGGAATATGGCTAGATGTTGATGATAGCAATAATAAAAGTGAAATTATTGACTCATGGGCAAAAGCTACTGATTTAGCTGTTGCTTTTCATAAATGGAATACTACTCAATCATACAACTTTATAATCCACACCTTTAGAGGAATCACTTCAGATATCTGGAGAAGAACTTCTGAAGAAACTAAAAATCAAATTAAATATGGAGAAAAATCTACAACTACTATTGATAGCAATGAAAGCTTAGATGCTGAAAACTTTAAGGAAATTTTAAAACGAATGGAAAATTTCTTTAGACACTTACTTTTAGGAGAAGTTATACCAGAAACTAAAATAGATATGATCACTCAAGAAGCCTTACAAGCAGAAAGAGAAATGGAATTATTAAAAATCTGTGATATGTGTGAATTAAACGAATATACTAAGAAATTCGAAAAGATATATATCAAAGCATCTAAATCCATTAAAGAATGGAATCTATCAGAAGAAGATAAAAAACTACTTAATAGATATTTTCTTAAACTGCCTTGGCCATGGGGTCAGAAATTATTTGAAGATTACCAAACTTATTGGAATAAAATAGAATGGGAAGATCCTAATCATAGAGCTGATACCTTAGGAATGAGAACTTCATTCGCTAAAAGAAAAATATCAGAATGGTGTAAAAAATCTATGTATCAACACCTATTTAGGAAACATGGTAAGAAAGCAAGTTTATGTTGCTATGGAGAGATAGCAGCAGTACCACAATTTGGTTGTCACCAACCACCGAGGAAACCATACTATAAAAAGAAATTTAAGAAATATCTTAAACCCTGGAAGAGAAACAAAGGACTTAAGAGCCATAAGAAGTATTTTAAGAAGAAAAAACCTTGGAAAAAGGAATATAACCAACATAAAAAATCTCAGAAGAAATCTAAGGAAGAATTTTACAAAAAATGTAAATGTTTTACATGTAATGAAATAGGACACATATCTCCCAACTGTCCTAATAGAAATAAAAGAGAAAATGTTAAAGCCATTAGAATAATGGAAGAAATAGAATCTGACTCAGACTATGAAATAATCGAAGATTTAGATGAATTATCTGAAACAGACTCAATCTATGAGCTAGATATAGAAGAAATTGAGGAACCAGAATTTGAAAAAATTTATATGAACCAAGAAATTATTGATACTATAGAAACTACCTTAGATAATGAAGAAGGGACTTCACAAACAGTAGTATTTGATGAAGAAAGATATGGAGCAATAAAAGAAAAACAAATATCTTTAAAAGATAGAGACGTTTTTGTAAGACCAATATTACCTTGGTTTAACAAAACCATATATATTGCAAAATATGATGAAGTACCTATTAATATCGAAAATGTTAAAGGCAATACTACTATACCTCTGGTAACTAAAGAATGGGTTAATCAAGAATTAGCAAAAATAAATAGATCCACTAGAGAAAGATTAAAAAATATTGTGATAGGAGGAATCCAAATTATGGTAAAAGGATATTTTAGAGAAGGAATGGATATTCCTATACAAATGTATTTGATGGATAACAGAATACTTCATGATCCTATGGATGCTCTATTAGGAGTAGTCTCTGGAAATCTTGTATATAAGAAAATTATATTTACTATAAAACCTGGATTTGCCATGTCCTTACTAGACGAAAATTTAAGTATGAGATTAAATCTATATCATAGAATTGATAGATTAATTATGCCACCAAGAAGTAAAGCTGTAACCTTACATTGTAAAGCTCTATATGCATTTACTACTACACACCAAAAGGAAATCAATAAAGTCTCAGGAGACTTCATACAAATCCATGAAGATTTTAAAGATTTAGCACAATTTACTCCACCAAGAATGTTGAGTAATAATAACATTTCCTTACCACAAGATATATTGCTTGATTTTCATCAGCAATCTAGAAGAATAGATAATAATGTAGGAAATCAAGGATTAGTTACCTTGAATACCTCTGGACAACTTATAGCCAGAATGCCTAGTAGAAGAATAGAAAGAAGTATCAGTACTAGAGAACTTGCAAGCTCTAGTAGAACATCTACAAGTAGAAATTACCCAATAATGCCTAGAAATAGCATTGATATTGATCTTAGAAAATGTGAGGAAGATAATTTCCTTATCTTAACAGAATATATTAATAATCAAAATAACTACGAAGAAATTATAGCCCTTGTTAATACAGGAGCTAGTACTAGTCATATAAGAGCAGACTTAGTTGATCATTTATTAGAAGAAAACCTACCACAAGGAATAACTCTTACGAGACTATCATGGAATTAAATATGAAATTAAAACATTTGTTAATCTAGAACTAAGTTTCTGAGATATTGAAGGAGAACAATTTAAATTAAATCTTAAAATTCATAAAGACTATAGAAAAGGAAAGGATTCTAGTCCAATATTACTTGGAATGAATTTTCTTGAGAAAGTCTCACCATTTCATATACAAAAGAATACTCTACAAATAACTATAGAAGGCAAACAAAAAATGATTCCTAGAATTACTAAAACCAAAGAACCAATTTATATGATACAAGGAATTAGATCAATCAAAACTAGTATACTTAGTCCATATATTGAGATAACTCTCAATTTACCAGACTATTGTATGATAAAATTTCATGCCATAATTGATACTGGATCAGGTATTTGCCTATGTAAAAGAAATGTGTTCCCAGAACATTATTATAAAAGAGACTATAAGAAAACAACTTATGGTCAAACAGCAAGCGATATTGTAGAAATCTATAGAGATTTTGTAGAAAATGTTCCTATAATTATAGGTAATAGAGAATGTTTTATTCCACGAATATATGCAACAGATAAAATTGGATGTGATATCCTTTTAGGAGAAAATTTTATCTATACATATAGCCCATTTACACAATATAATGATAGTTTTGAATTTACTACACCTTGTAATCACAAAATTAAAACACCAAAAATCTACAAAGCTATTGGAATTGCACATCAACCAATTCACCATAGACCCAGACATCAGAGTTCTGCAGGTAATCGTGGTGGATGTTATACAGAAATTAATCAAAAACAAAAAATTCCAGTATTAAGAATTGAAAATTTAGAAGAAGAATTAGAAAATGTTAAATTAGAACTAAAAGAATGTTATCATGAGCATCCTTTAGCTAAATGGGATAAAGATAAACCTATGGCAACCATTGAACTAAAAGACTCAGATGCAAAGATATCAGGAAAACAATTTCCTTATAGCGAAGAAGACAAAAAAGAATTTGAAATACAAATTAAAGAACTCTTACAATTAGGAGTAATAAGAGAATCAACTAGTCCATATAATAGTCCAGCATTTATGGTTAGAAATCATAGTGAAATTAAAAGAGGAAAAGCTAGAATGGTAATTGATTATAGAGACCTAAATTCTAAAACAATACCAAATAGCTATAAACTACCAATAAAAGATTTGTTAATAAAACAAATACAAGGAAGTAAAATATATTCTAAATTTGATTGTAAATCAGGATATTGGCAAATAAAACTAGATGAAGCCTCAAAGCCTTTAACTAGTTTTACTACCCCTAATCCATTAGGACAATTCGAATGGAATGTTATGCCATTTGGATTAATGAATGCACCTGCAATATTTCAACAAAGAATGGATAAGATTATTAGACCAATAAAGAATTTCTGCATTGTTTATGTAGATGATATTCTTATTCATAGTAAAAACTTAAAAGAACATATTGAACATCTTAAGAAGTTCAACTATATTGCTAATAAGTATGGATTAACCTTATCAGAAAGAAAAGCAGAAATAGCTAAAACTGAAATTGAATTCTTAGGATATATTTTTACCGAAGAAAAAATACTTCAACAACCTCATATTGGTAAGAAGATTATAGAATTTCCAGAAGAAATTAGAGACAAGAAAGAATTACAAAGCTTTATTGGATTATTAAATTATTCCGAAAAATTTATAAAAAATTGTGCTAAATATAAAGTCCACTTTACCAAAAAACTGAAGAAAGGAGTTGTATGGGAATGGACACAAGAAGATGTAGAAATGGTAAACAAAATTAAGAAAATATGTGAAAATCTACCTGAATTAAATATTCCAAATGAAGAAGATTTCTTTATTTTAAGCGATGCCTCTTTATTACGAGGGAGCAATAATAAAAAGGAAAGAAAACCATAGAGAGTTTCTTTGTAATCCATTGTGTAAATGTCCAGAAGAGCTTGTTGCTTATACTTCAGACACATTCAAAGATGCCGAAACCAGGTATGATATTAATCGTAAAGAATGTTTAGCAGTTAAGAAAGGAGTAGCAAAATTTGAATCATACTTGCTACCTAGAAAATTTCTTATTAGGACAGATAATACTCAGATAAAACCATTATTAACAAATAAACTTGGAACAAGTGCAGCTGAAAGACCACTTATTAGAATGCAAATGTGGTTTGCACCATTTAAATTTGATATTGTCCATATTAAAGGGAAAGACAATTTTATTCCAGATTTCTTAACCAGGAATGGAGCTAATCAGGAAGGAGCTAGAAATATTGAAGTTCGAAATGAACATGAAGATTCTTTGCAATAGAATCCAAGATAACTCTAATGGAGATGGCTGCTGTCAAGCCAGTATCGGAGAAGGCCAACATGGCTATATTATCTGAAGGCCCTAGTGCCAATAAATCTGAAGGCCTCGGTGCCAATATTGAACCAGAAGCATTAAAGCTTCATAAACTTTCAGTTAGAGAGAATACTACTTTGTCTCCCTCACAGGAGAAAATATTTACAAAGGATAGTATCTCCATACCAGAGCTTAATAGCTCAAATATCATCAAAGCCTGCAACACTCATGGTGTTATGGACATCAAAAGTAAAAACGATTTTATTTTGGCATATGTATTGTTTAATCTCGCCTGTTGCTGGTTTACCAGTATTGGAGGTTGGATGAAAACCTTAACATATGGAACCTATAATAAAGTTAACCTCTATCCAGGAGCCCCAGCTTATTGGGTTCGTGCTCTTTATGAAATGGGAAATATAATTTGTATTTACCCATCAGAATCTTTAAAAGAAATTTCTTTGTTACCAAAAGAAGTAGTCCGAGCTATTGAAAGATATTGCCAAGTTCTTAAACATAAGAACATATATATCAGGTTTTTCTCTGCCTGTCCCGAATGGGATAATGAAGAAGATAGGCTACGCCGATTAGCCATGTCATTAGGATTGCCACTACTTCCAAGCATCTTCACTGAGAAGAGTGAAGTCCATGAAACTACACCGAAGATGTTATCAAGATGACAACCTTCCGTAGAGCCAAAGGATATAAGGAGCAATTTGAGCATATCCAGAAAGTTATTGAAGAAAATCAAAATATTTGGGTGTATGAATCACAAGACCACTTGATTTAGAAAGCTGTGGCACCCACTAAACAAGAAGATTGGCACTATCTCGATATTTGGTGTGATCATATCTTTGGAGGAAACGCTAGTGGAACACGAAGACAAAAAATGAAGCGTGTAAACAGCTTTTGGCGTTATCCAAACCATAAGTGCGAGCATCGTAGCAATGAAGAAAATGGTTCACCAATCTCACTTGATCCAGAGGAATTTCGGATGAGTGGTTTGAATCTCATATGGAAAAGTAATGGACCCCCTTTATCACTACTTTGTCAAAGTTACTTTGATAAAGAAAAAGCGTAAGGGTTTCACCTACATTATTTTCCATGTTAAGACAAAGAACTTTAGGCCACGGTAAGATTCTCATTATCTTACACAAGTAACACAACAATAATGAAGACCAAATTTGGAGAGCTTTTTCAAGTCTATAAAAGGAAGACTAATTCTCAGAAGAAGGCATCCCATCCTTAAGCAAAAACTATCTTTCTCTCTAGTTTTTCGAATCTTGTAACCATTTCAGTTTCTCTCTTTCATTTGAAGTTTGTAATAAGGTAATCTCTATGGAGTTCTAATCTCTTTAGAGAAAGTACCAAGAGTGTAGCCGAAATATGTATGTATACTCTTATATAAGAGATATTAGTGTGATGTGTTTATGAAATCCAAGTTGTTTGAAAATACTGTCTTTCTATTCTTGTTATTTTCTCAAAAACTCTTATCTTACTTATACTCCAACGGTGAGAACCTTGAGGGTTGTGCAAGTATCTTGTTTTCATTTAGCCGTGTGTTGGCATTTGAGGCGTTGTTAGAGAAAGCCATTAGAACCCTGTTATCTTTCAAAGGTGATGTTTTAACAAGGAGTTGAAAGGAAAACTGTGATTCCGTGTGATCCATTGTGAGATATGCAAAAGAGTCGAGAGAAAAATAATAAGAGTGCGGAAGTCGTGTTGGACCATAACCCACTTTCTTAAACTCAAATAACATCGATCACTTATATCTGAGTATACAAATATATGGGAGCAAGCTCGAGGGAAATCTCGTTGATATTATTCTGCATTTACCTTCTGCTTCAATACTGTAAGATCTTTCTTATTTATGTTGAATACTTGCATTAATATTTGCACTTATGATATTTATGAAGTTTTAGTTACTATCATTCAAGGTTTAGAAATTGATTGCGAAAGGAAAAGAGAAGAAATTAAATCATTTTATACTGTGCTTGATTATTTTCTGAAAAATAGTAGAAATCTACCCGTGCCTTTATATTTTACAGAAAATATATTTAGAATCAATAAAGTAGAAAATAAAATTAGAATATTAAACGATTGTTTTGATAAAAAATATATTGATAAATACGAGCATAATTGGCTTTTTCATTTATTAGGAGAAATAAACCAAACTTATCCTATAATAGGAATAGAGAACATTGACTTGAGTAGATAATAGAAGTAGGGCATTTATGTCTTTTTATTAGAGAATGTCAACCAAACTGTCAACCAAGCTGGTAGTGTAGCATGATTGAATTTAAAAAGTGTTGGATAGGAAAATGTGTGTAAAGTGTACACTTTTTTTGACATTGTGTAGGATTTAGGAAGATATGTGTTTTTTTTAAAATTGTTCAATTAATGACAGCTCGTGCCACGATATAAAAATATTTGGTGGAATAATCCATTGGATAATTAGGAAAGACAATGTACAGCTGTGAGTGTCTGTGTGAATCTGCATCTTGTAATTTTCTGTACGAGTCTGACCCTTTCCCGAATTTGCCAACCAAATCTTTTGTTTTATCTAATTATCGGGAATCAACTGCGCTTTTACATGCTATGCTTTGTGATCATGACGCAGTGGATTTTGACTCCAAGAAATAGAAAACACAAGAAAATGACGAGAGAATTTCAAATGAAAGTCGAGACCTTAAATTTTATTTGCCTATGATATTGAACTTCTGTAATTTTATTATGTCATTTTACCTCTTACGCAATTGATTGTATGCAAGGATCAGGTTAGAAAATTCATTCAGTGCGGACACAATTTAATAAACGTTGAACTTTTTATTAATGATAAAAAAAAATATTACAAAAATACTAAAAAATGACGTAATTTATATGTTACACTTGTTATTTATGGGTTTTTATTCTTTAATATTGTTGTACAATAACTTTATTATCAATATTCAAAAATTATCTCATTCAAAAAATTGGGAACGTATTGCCTTTTTGTCTTGTAAAACCTTATTCAAAAAAAGAATAACGAATTTTTATACTATAATATATTATGTTTTTGTCTTACAAAAAAATTTGAATATCTCGTTGTTACATAGAAACTCTGTCAATTCATAAATGCATCCCATCGAAGCTGGAAAGATAAAACTTTGATTAGTCATATTACAAGTGCCTATTACACTTATCTTTAGCATACTAATTCAACAAATATGCAAGTACAAGCAAACTTTAGCATACTAATTCAACAAACTTTGGTACATCCCACCATTGTATCCAAATATGGGGCTCTAAAAAAAAAAAGGAATGGGCCTGAGCCCAACTTGCCTGCACCGGACCATATGGGGCCCCACCCCTGATTTTATGGAAGTGATCACATGTTCTGAAAAAATATGCGCATGTACGCGCGCGCACACACATTCTTCTATTATTTAACTTTCATTCTCACAAAAAATCACATTTCAAATTATTGCTTGCATTATGATCATTCTATTTGTCATTTTTTTTTTTGTTGATGCACAATAAATATTTGTATATTTTTAAACTTATTTTTAGCGAAAATTACACCAAAAATTTGGATTCATGCACAAACCGAGATCAATTTCTCCATAAACTGAATCAAACACCAAAACTCAATACAAACCCAAACTTCACTATTGTTTCCCTCTTATAAACTTAACCACAAAGGATAATACGGTGGATGCAATTTAACTGCAAAGTAATAGATGAAAGAAGAAGCAAGTGGTCACGGTTTTTCTCTCTCAAAGAACACGACTGCCCCTCTTTACACAAGACAATTGCAATCGCACGTTTACTCAACAAAGAGGCTAACATATATACAGTTTCAGGTTAAAACTCATGGGCCAAGTCTTAACAACAAGAGGTGGACTAAAAAATCAAAACAGATTGGGTTAAACAAGATGGGCCAACAAGAAAGGTAAAGTGGGCTAAACCTAAAAGGGTCGTTTGACCACAAGCAACAAAATTAATAGTTGCTTTAGTGGCCCAATTTGTTTTCGGGTCGAGCCAATCAATGTGGTGTAGATATAATTAATCCAATCGTTTTTAAAATCATCTCCCAAATTTATTGGGTATCGAAACTCAACAAATCTTGATACCCAAGAACTAGTAAGCAAACAACGCCAAGTTTATATTTGCATAATCAAGGTAACCAAATAAAATTGGAACCAAGTTTATGACCTCTTCACCACCCAAGATTTAAGAAGGAAAAGAAAAGTAAAATGAAATAAAGTATATAAAGGCTAAAAGCTGTTGGGAATTTACTTAACATGCACAGCGGAATTAAAACAATTTTCAATTCCCAAACGAGGATCTGCAATGTGTTTAGATAGAAACTGTGATTAGGATTATACCTTTGATGAATTCCACAAACTCTTTTGCTTTTTCTTGAACTCCAATGATCACGATCTGCAATCCAAGCTGTCCAATTGTCCAGCCTCCAATGGTGATCCACACAGAGAACAAGAATGACGGCTAGTGTTTTACTTTTCTTGTGCTAGCAAGAATAATAAAATTCTCTACGATTTTTCAAACCCTAATGATCTATTAATATAAGTCCAGATGGACTCGGCCCAAATTAATTAAATCTGGTCCATGAATTAATTAATCCAATTAATTAATTCGAGCCTATTAATAAACAACCCAATTAATTAATTATCCAACACTTGTCAATTAATTAATTGGTAAATCTCATTCTTCTGATTCTCTTTTGTGTGTAACCCATTAGGTTCCCGATCACGATGCCGAACGACGTGAATTATTATTTTGATCTAATCAAAATCGATAAATTAAAATCCCCCTTTTAATTTATCACTAATTCATTTTCGTTGTCCCAGATTGACATCTAGCAATGTATCAGGGCAATACATGTGACGGGAAATATCACGTAGCATGACAAAACCAAACTTGTTCGTTTACCGTGAAACTATAATCCTTTCGTCAATATGATCCGATCAATTATGAGATATGGATATGTGTCAATCTCAATTATCGATCATATCTTTTATCCCACTGTTAAGTCAATGTACGTCGAAAACTCTTTTTCGACTTATGAGTTCACCTTGGCCAATGATTTCATTATTAACTTAATTGGATAAAATGTAGATCATAATCTCTTACTATCTAAGAGTGACGAATCCTCTATTTGATCATTCACAACCTTCATATGATTCTTGACATACCCGAACAATGCTGTATTAGCGACCCTTGACAGAGCAACATCCAACACTACCAAAGTATGTCTGCCCTCATATAAGGTACTATGATGACCTCAAGTCAAAGGACCAATTCCACTACCGAACGTTAGAGATTAACCACTAACACTTAGATAGTTATCAATGTGGAATCTCTCAGTGGGTCTCCAATGTTTTGTTCTATAACAAAACATCCACGTGTTCATTCAAATGTCACCACACTTTAGCTTGTGAGATCAGCTACTTACTTCACAAGTAAGAATGCTCTATCCGTAATAACGATATCCGTATCTCGTTATTACTTCGACCACGGACGATTTAAGATTCAATCATATGTAATTTGTATCTCACAATCACAGCTCCTTGTGATTAACAAATCACCAAGATTTGAATCTACGGATTCTATTATTTAATTTATTAGAATATTAATTCAATTAAATAATAGATATTGCCATATATATGCATTGATTATATATATTCAAAGTGTTTATGTCCAAAGTTGATTGGACCTAGGGCATAACACTTACAAACTCCCACTTGCACTAGATCCAATCACTTATGTATCTTATACCATAAGAGTCTACATGACGATCATGTTTATACTGCGACAACTCTTTGTCAGTGGATCTGCAATTTAATAACTTGTGGGAATTCGTTCTTTATTTACGTCATTTCTTTGTATTATCTTTTCAATGAGATAACACTGCCTTAACATGTGTTTAGATCATTGATGAGACCTTAATTCCTTCGCTTGCACGATGGCTCCATTGTATCACAATGCATAAGCGCGTGATCAACAATGTTAGGAACTACTCTAAGTTCAGTAATGAACTCCCTGATCCAGACCACAAATTTTGTTGCTTTGTAAAGCAATGATGTATAAGGCTTCCATTATTGAATCAACGGTTATTTGGAACATTTCCAACACACCGCTTAAGAGTAAACTAATATCCTATTTGAGATGTGCTATTATTCCAGTCTGACTAGAAGTTAGCATCATTCTATCCATGAACTCTCAGTTCATTTTCTCCATATAAAATCTTCTCGAGATTTTATCTGTATAGATTGGGATGAGTTAAACAATCTTCTAGATCTATCTCTATAGATCAACTTGTTTCTCCCACATCCATCACAGAGAAATTATTTGACAACCATAATTTCAACAATTGAAATATAGAGACGTCGTTTCCTATAATATGTCTCATACATATAATATCAGGAATGCGACAATGCTCCCACTATCTTCTTGTAAACGCACATTTCGTCTTTATTTTTGATAAAATCAAATATTTTGACTTTTTGTATCAAATCGAAGATTTCAGCTCCAAGAGGCTTGTTTCAATCCATATTGACATTTTCTTGTAAACTCATTTACAACCTATGGGTTCTAATCCATTAGGCAAGTCGACCAAGGTCAAACCTCGGTTACATACAACAAGTCCATCTCTTTAAGTCAACACTTGACTTTATTTCTATGTAATTAGTAGGTTCATTATCCTTGATTAGTAATCATGGATTCGTACCTTCTAGGAGGTCAAATGATCCTACAAGATTTACACTGAGCTAACGTGTCCTCAGAAGTCTCTACTTCCTGATCAAGAGTATGTCCCTCAGCTGGTGTGGGATAAGACTGAGGTTTATCTATTCGGTTAATTATATCCGTGGACTCTTGAACTCTTTCAAGATTTATTCTACTCTCACTGTCTCTCTTAGAGTAAACACTTTCTCTAAGAGTATGACATGTCTTGAGATGAACATCTTCTTCTCAACGAGATTATAGAATTGATATCCAATTATCTCTTGGATATTCACAAATATATAATTATCGTATTTAGTCTCAAACTTATCCGATTCAGTGCGCTTCACATAAGTGTCACAACCCAAACGTTCATATGAGATATGTTGGGCCATTCCATAACTCGTATGGAGTTTTGTCAACCGATTTAGATGAGACATGATTTAGTACGCAGCACGTATCAATCAGTGCATGACTTCAAAACGACTTTTGAATGTTTGCATGACTGGTTCTCTATTGCACTATATCTAATAGTATACGATTCCTCATTTCAGATGCATCATTATGTTGCAATGTATATGGAGGAATCCACTGCGTGAGAATCTAATTCCCTTTTAGATAATCTAAAATTCTCCATTTTAGATATTCTTTACCTCGAACAAGTCTTAGTGTAAGAATATATTTACCTATTTGTTTCTCTACTTCTAGCTTGAATCCCCTGAACATTTCAAGAGTTTCATACTTGAATTTCATCAAATATACATGATCATTTCTGAAATGGTCATTAGTAAATGTGATGAGATAAAACAAACTTCACCTGACATTAATTGATATGCATCTACATACATCACTGTGTATTAGACCTAATAATTGTGCAGATCATTTTCCTTTTCTAGTAAAAGGAGATTTGGTCACTGTGTCTTACAGACACGATTCGCATTTGTCAAATGGTTCAAAATCATTTGACCCAAATATACATCTCCATGTAAGTTTGGAATTGCATTCTCATTTATGTGACCAAATCTGCAATGCCAGATATAGGTGTTATTCAGATTATCATTTTTATGCCTTTCAATTTCTATACTCATTATAGAACATTCAACATTTAGAATATAAATGTCATTTTGTAATTTACCATAACCATTAAGATCTTATCAAGATAAAAAGGAACAACAATTGTCCTTAACATTAGAATAATTCATGTCAAAACATGAAATTTATTTAATGCTCTTGGTAATGGTGAAAACAAAATTAACATTTCTCTAATTCCAATATCAAATATAAAGGCAATGGCAAGAAATATGCTTCTACAGGCAATGCAACAACTTTTGCTCATTTTCAACGTGTAGGTCAACTTCTCCCTTTTGCAGCGATCTACTTTTATTTAGTTTCTACATATTTATACAAATATGAGATCCATATCTAGTATCTAATACCCATGAAACTAAGGAAGTAGATATAAGCCTTGCAATTTCATTTCCAATGATCTACCATTCCAAAATGATAATAAGGATCATCAGATTTGGTATTGTCCTTATTTGCTTTAACCGTCCTAGTCATCTTGGTTGCTTTCCTAAAGCATCCTTTAGACTTCCATATAGGAATTTATGACTAAGATTTGTCCATTACAAACACAGATGTTGGACTTAACAGTTTTAAGCATATTCAGCATCTCAATGAGCGTGCTTCGAGTTTATTCATGTTAAATTCATAATTAGTTATGAATAACTCTCTGACAGAGATTGCAGAACCAAGTCTATACTTAGTTCATTGTTCATGACTGAACGCAATCAAGACAACTTCTCAAAGTAGTCTGCATCTTCAGTACACAAGCACCGACTGAAGATTCTTCTGTCATTAAGCACTGGTATAGTTGCTGGGAAATATCATATATTTCCTCGTATGATTGTTCATCATTCAACACATTGAGATGAAAAATCATGTGTTAGCATCTATACTCTTATGTTGCTTTGTAACTCAGGTGACATAGTCACAAACATCACATATGTTGTAGTACTATCGTCATCGCTGTGTTTATTATAGCAGCCACCTCTTCTTTTATCGAGTCATCAACAGGTGTCTCTAAAAAGGGCTACTCAAGGACACAACCAATTTTTCATGCTTGAGAACAATTCTCAGATTGCGACGTCAATCAAGAAAATTTGCTTTGGTTGTTGGCACACAATATGCTTCTCAAATATATATGTGGTTACTCATGATTCAATAAATGTAAACGACGAAAAGTAAAGAAATAATATATATAATGCATGAATTAATTTAATATGGACTTTTATTAAATTAATTTTGCTCCCACTGTTTAACTCAAATTTATGACCCTCTCACATAAATTTATGGAATCCGTACTTGATTCCCAGTGGGCTGGGATCCCATTTGTTATATTAAAACCTTGAGTGTACTCAACAAGCCCTAATAAAACATTTGAGTAGATACTATTATCAATTGTATCTCCATACAACTCCTAGATCATTAAGCCGACAACTCTTTGTCTTCACACATCTTATGTGTTAGCTTAACATGCCTCTAAGATTTATCTCCTTGAGTGTACTCAACAAGAGATAAATATTAGTTAAGTCAAACCCATCATTCAGAAATATCTAATATTTCATAGTGTCAAACATATCCCTAATAGACCAGCCTTGAGTGTACTCAACAAGCTAAGATCGATTTAGGACTCTCGTTTTTCACTATAATGAAGGAATGCGAATATAAATATGACTTAATATTTTAACATGCCTCTAAAATTTATCTTCTTGAGTGTACTCAACAAAAGATAAATATTAGTTAAGTCAAACCCATCATTCAGAAATATCTAATATTTCATAGTGTCAAACATATCCCTAATGGACCAACCTTGAGTGTACTCAACAAGCTAAGATCGATTTAGGACTCTCGTTTTTCACTATAATGATGGAAGGCAAATAACAAATTGACTTAATATTTTTAACGAGGGATTTTGCATGCAAAAGGTCTCATCGTAATAATTATATATATTTTATTATACATGTAACATGCAAATAAACATACATATAATAGTGTGGACGATTATGGACTTATACTATCTAGTCTTCCCGAGCCATAAGGAAGACTAGTCGGTCAGTTCCTAGGGGGTATAACATTGATTCATACAATGCTCCATCTCTATGGTCTCCTCCTCTTCTTATATCTTCAATTAGTCCAGTTGCAACTTGTATCCTATACTAGTTGGCACGCAGGCCTAAATAATATTGGACACGCAGGCCCATAATAATAACAACGGACTCGCAGGTTCAAAATAAATAAGAGTTCGCAGGCCCCATAAAACAACAAGAATAAAACTAACCATTCAACACATCCATATGGTCGAATCCATAATCATCCACTAATAAAACATTCATCATATAAATGCATTCCTATATAATATCTAATATTATATGCAAACATGTTTCAAGTTTCTAGCAATTAAAGTCGTCTAAACTAATTTAGACAAATGGATCGGAACAATTAAATAATTAATTAATCAAATTAATTAATTAATTTAATTAGCTGACTTATTTAATTAAAATCAAATTTTAATTAAATATCAAATTAGAGTCCAACTCTAATTCTATAATTATAGGGCGGGACTATTTAATTAAAATCAAATTTTAATTAAATACCAAATTAGAGTCCAACTCTAATTCCAATAAAATTTTTAGGGCAAGACAATTTAATTAAAATCAAATTTTAATTAAATGTCAAATTAAAGTCCAACTCTAATTATAATCAAATTAATAAGGTTGAATTTAATTAAAATCAAATTTTAATTAAATACAAAATAAGAGTCAAACTCTAATTCCATGATATTAGGCCGAACATATTTAATTAAAATCAAATCTTAATTAAATACTAAATTAGAGTCTAACTCTAATTATAAGAAGCATTTAGGGCGAGACAATTTAATTAAAATCAAATTTCAATTAAATGTCAAATTAGAGTCCAACTCTAATTTCAACAATATACTAGGGTGGATAATTAATTAAAATCAATTTTAATTAAATATTAAATTAAAGTCCAACTCTAATTTAAAATGAATTAACATTTTAATTTAGGATAAAACTCCTAAATAAAATAAAATTCAATTTAGGGTCAAAGTTTAATATTTAAGTTAAAATCCAATTTTAACGAAAATATAAAAATCATTAATTTTTAAATAAAATTTTAAACGGGTCAATTTTGAAATTTTAGATCAAACCCATTTGAAATACAAGTTTAAAATCATTTTAATATTTAAATTCAAAACCCTTTTGAAAATTGCAAATTGACCCAAGTTTAAAATTATAAACAGACCCTTCAATTATTTAAATTGCATGACAGAACCTTCAACAAAAATTTGCAATCAGACCCTTCTCTAATAATTACAGACGAGGGCCTGAAATTTCACAAATTGCAGCTCAGGCCCCTGCCTCCACCCGATTCTGAAAATTGGTTGAAACCCTAAAATCGCCCCTTTTTCTTGCCTCCCGCCGGTGCTTCTTCAGTGGCTAGCGTCGCCGCCGTTCGACAGCGGCGACACATCGCCGGTAGGTTAGCGCACGGAGCGCCGCAGCAGCGACCGTGGCCGTGAATCGGAAGTTGGCGCCGCTACATTATTAGCAACGACGCCGGCGATAAAACAAATGGCGACGGCGCCATCAGTAAGACGGCACTGCCGCCGTGTGGGCGGCGGGCGCTTCGCCTGCCTACGCCGGCGGCGTTGTAAGCAGCGGCACCTACGTGTGGGGCGAAGCAGCAGCTTCGCCCCTGCTACCCACGCCGGTGGCTGCCAACTCCGGTGGCCGCCCGTTTTCAGATCCAATTTTTTTTTTTTTTTTAAAACAGATTTTAAATTAAGAAAATCAAAATTTCTTAATTGCTAGAAACATGAAAAGTGTCAACAATCAACTTTTTGATTGTTCTGTAATTCGTAACAATTTCTAACAAACACAAAGTAGGCTCTGATACCACTGTTGGGAATTTACTTAACATGCACAGCGGAATTAAAACAATTTTCAATTCCCAAACGAGGATCTGCAATGTGTTTAGATAGAAACTGTGATTAGGATTATACTTTTGATGAATTCCACAAACTCTTTTGCTTTTTCTTGAACTCCAATGATCACGATCTGCAATCCAAGCTGTCCAATTGTCCAGCCTCCAATGGTGATCCACACAGAGAACAAGAATGACGGCTAGGGTTTTACTTTTCTTGTGCTAGCAAGAATAATAAAATTCTCTACGGTTTTTCAAACCCTAATGGTCTATTAATATAAGTACAGATGGACTCGGCCCAAATTAATTAAATCTGGTCCATGAATTAATTAATCCAATTAATTAATTCGAGCCTATTAATAAACAACCCAATTAATTAATTATCCAACACTTGTCAATTAATTAATTGGTAAATCTCATTCTTCTGATTCTCTTTTGTGTGTGACCCATTAGGTTCCCGATCACGATGCCGAACGACGTGAATTATTATTTTGATCTAATCAAAATCGATAAATTAAAACGCCCCTTTTAATTTATCACTAATTCATTTTCGTTGTCCCAGATTGACATCTAGCAATGTATCAGGGCAATACATGTGACGGGAAATATCACGTAGCATGACAAAACCAAACTTGTTCGTTTACCGTGAAACTATAATCCTTTCGTCAATATGATCCGATCAATTATGAGATATGGATATGTGTCAATCTCAATTATCGATCATATCTTTTATCCCACTGTTAAGTCAATGTACGTCGAAAACTCTTTTTCGACTTATGAGTTCACCTTGGCCAAGGATTTCATTATTAACTTAATTGGATAAAATGTAGATCATAATCTCTTACTATCTAAGAGTGACGAATCCTCTATTTGATCATTCACAACCTTCATATGATTCTTGACATACCCGAACAATGCTGTATTAGCGACCCTTGACAGAGCAACATCCAACACTACCAAAGTATGTCTGCCCTCATATAAGGTACTATGATGACCTCAAGTCAAAGGACCAATTCCACTACCGAACGTTAGAGATTAACCACTAACACTTAGATAGTTATCAATGTGGAATCTCTCAGTGGGTCTCCAATGTTTTGTTCTATAACAAAACATCCACGTGTTCATTCAAATGTCACCACACTTTAGCTTGTGAGATCAGCTACTTACTTCACAAGTAAGAATGCTCTATCCGTAATAACGATATCCGTATCTCGTTATTACTTCGACCACGGACGATTTAAGATTCAATCATATGTAATTTGTATCTCACAATCACAACTCCTTGTGATTAACAAATCACCAAGACTTGAATCTACGGATTCTATTATTTAATTTATTAGAATATTAATTCAATTAAATAATAGATATTGCCATATATATGCATTGATTATATATATTCAAAGTGTTTATGTCCAAAGTTGATTTGACCTAGGGCATAACACTTACAAAAGCAATGTTGACATGCAATGGGACACTTGTGGACTGTTAATTCCTAATGAATTGAACTTGTTAAGTACCTTGTACTCTTCGCTTATCAAGATTGACCTGGATTCTTCAGCTCTTTATGTGTAATTTTCTTATCATATTGTTGTGTTTAATTGTGAGATATTTATCTAGTCATGACAATATAGTTTATCAGTTGGATCTTTCTCAGTTTGTTTCAGGTTTACTATTGCAAAATGATATTTGGATTCATCATTTCTTCGGTGTTGTGCACATTAATCAACTCTGACCTATTTCTTCACTTCTGCATCAAGCAAACTTGCAAATTATTGCTCAAGTCGAAGTTTCAATATGGTCTTTTTCACCTGTTTCTTCACGTCTATATGTTTTTCCAGCCTACCGTGATCGATTCAATCCAATTTCTTGGTCTTACCCTATTAGAGAATATTTTTGTTTATTCGTATGACCCTATGTTTCTGGAAATTGCCTTCAAGATTTCTGCTTATTATGATGGAAAAAAGAGTTCCCAGCTGCTATACAATTCAAATGAAATGATTCGAAATTGAATACAATGCATTCCTTAGCAAAGTTAACTCTTATATCTGATTATTTTCTCCTTCAACCTTTCTTCCTGCCACGTGTTGGGACCTTTGCCTTATATCCTCTGTTTGTTTCTTTGAGTGGGGTTGGGGTTTGGAAATGTTGGTACTGGAATAAATTCTACTTTATCGTCTGATTCCTGGTTTGCTAAGAAAAGAAAAATAGAATCTCCACAGCTTTCCCATTTGTATTTTTCATTAGCTATATGTGAAGTTCGGAAAAATAAAAATGAAGTTCGAATCTGAACCTTTTCTTTTATGATATGCACATCTGTGCTATGGCATGGATACTGTTGATTGTGGTTCTGGGTTTTCTGCGTGCCGGTTCTGGATAACGACAATGAGGCAATGTATGTAAGCTATGGCATAGACCAGGACATGAGAGCTTTATAAAAGGAAATTCATGAAATTTTGAACTTCACTTCCCAATCAGTAGAAGTCAAAGATTAGATTTTTCGTCTAGAACTCCACTGTTGTGTAATGACCTCCAATTGAATTCATGGTCTGTATCAATTTTATATTTTTTGGGTTAGAAGGCATCACTGCCAGACGGCGCATTGGGCATATCTCTTATTTTTATTTGTACAACTGAGCTTTGTTCAATAAAAATCGATTTTTTTTTCTCTGTTTTTGCTGGACATCGTAATTAAATCTAAAGTTCTCAAACGTCTTTTAGATCTGTCGCAATAGCTGCTTTTTTGCCCCCAAAATGATGTGGTTCGAGGTAACTCAAAATGAGAATCCTTTTTCGCTCCAGTTGCTTCTTTGAAGATGAATTATATCAAATATTGTTTTAGATCTTTGCTATCAAGCCGATATGCTGTAAAAATAAGAGTTACATCGTTCACAGATGTGTAAATTCTGAGTTTCTCGGTCCACTCACTAAGTCACTATCCCATCAAGGGATGAAACAACCAGGATATGAGAAATTAGTAGTTAATTGAATTTATTAGTACGAAATTATACCTCCAAACAGTTAGCTATCTAATTTAGTATCAAGATTAGATGTCCTTTTTTTTTGTGCCCCGGGACACATCCGAGATAGCAAAGACAGTGCAAGGCTGGGCTTGCAACCCAACCCCAATGTGGGGAGTTCGAATCACGGACAGAGCAGTCAAGTGTTGTAATACCCAAACCATGTGGTGGAGCAGCTTGGTGATGTAAAAACCAGCGCAGGAGGGCTCCCTTGGGACCAGGAGTATAAAGCTTGCATGGACACTGGCTAGATTGGGCATAACCCGCGATTTACCTCCGTCCAGATCGGTTTTGGGTGGTCCAGGATATAGTCTGGTGTAAGTTGGGATACCTAGGTATCAAAAAAAAAAAAAAGATTAGATGTCCTTTTGCTTCTTGTTATATCAATAAAATTTAACAGTTGATATTTCTTTTCTAATCTGAGGGTAGCTAAGAAAAGCTTAAAGAGTGACTCTCACTCTCTATTCCGATTGGACAGTAGCATCGAAAGCGAGTTTTGGATAACATGTTACGAAATGTCCTTCCTCCATTCTTTAATTGGTCATACATGGCAGATGAAATTATTTATGTCGAAAGGAGAGGAAAGATGAATTGCATATAATTTGAGCATGATAGTAATGTTCTGTTTAGATTTGTGAATATGTTGATTGAGGTCTGTGATTCACATAGTATTTTCTATGGTACAGTCTCTGAGAAATTTGTGGATAATGCCAAAGGCAAAGAGATTAAAGCATTGTGCAGCAACATCTCTGCATGTCAATTTCCTCAGAAAGTTGCACTGCTGGAGAGCGTGGGGGCGTACACATTTAACGACTCTAGGCTCCCAACTACTTCAACGTGGATTAAGCTGCACCGCCAAATTATATACTTCCATCAGCAAAAAGTCGATAGTACACAGCACTATTGGTGTGATCTGGCCCAAACCAAGTAATATTACTCATCTTAGCCACATTACGTTTCTTTTGTGCTCCAAGTATAGTCCAATTTTATGCAGTTTAGGCATATATTAATTGTGGGCCCTGATAGAAAGGGCAGCCAACATGTCTCCTCGTGCATATCCATTACATTGTTAGATTTTAGTGTTTGTAAAACTCTATTTTTTCTTGATTCTTTTATCAAATCATGCTGTCCATGGAATGGTTACATCAAATATTGTAAATAATCTAATCTGAAATATTATTTTATAATAAATAAACGTCATCAAGATAGTAATCTTTATCTACATTCCTCAGGCAATTTTATGGGAAAACTTGAGTTTGGGATTTGAAATTTCCATTAAGTATTACTTCCCCTTCGCTTATACGCCAAGACTATTGAGGAAATTCTAGAGAGGGATATGGGGGATTCAGGTGTATGATCCGAGATGGGACCACTGCATTTGTAAACTGAATCCTCCAAAGTTTTATCCCATTAGAATTGCTCAGATAGGCAGCACCTCTAAAATACAATCAGGTTTGGTTCACAGCCAACTGTGAATTATTGGATGGTTTTAGACACCCATTGGTTCTGGGTATGGTTGTCACGTGATTTACGTTCGAGACATATTTAATACGTTAAATTAGAACCCACTACGTTATATAGCGGATCAACATTACATGTTGAATATTAAATAAATCGATATACATTGTATCCATGTGGACAAACCCGAAATATATTGCGGTTTCAGTGGCATTTCAATAACCAAATCTTATATAACTTGATCTGCATCAGCATCATATAAAGTTTCAACTCAATCATAATATTTCCCCATCCTGATCACTATTCTTAGCAAAGAAAATTGACCACCCTCCTAATTTGCAACCAAGATGGCTATGGCTTTCAAGATGGTAAACACACAATTTCTACACACACTCACACATTGATATATAAGCTGATCATATATGATGATTTTGTTGTGTAGGCGACGACCGGCATGTGGGTGACGGACGAATGCAAGAACTCATTCATGGAGATGAAGTGGAAGAAGGTTCATAGGTACATTGTGTTCAAGATTGATGAGGGATCGAAGCTGGTGACAGTGGACAAAGTCGGTGCAGCTGGTGAAGGTTACGATGATTTAGCTGCATCCCTTCCGGAGGATGATTGCCGATATGCTGTCTTTGATTTCGACTTTGTTACTGTCGATAATTGCCACAAGAGCAAGATCTTCTTCATTGCATGGTCCGTCACTTCAATCCCTTAATAGTTAACTTATTAATTTTGCTTAAATCTTGGTCCAATCCCAAGTTCCCAACAACCCCATCTAAATGTTTAAACAGTTAATGTAAAATATCATTTCTCAGGGCACCGACGGCATCGAGAATCAGGGCGAAAATGCTGTACGCAACGTCGAAAGATGGACTGAGGAGGGCATTAGATGGGATCCATTATGAAGTGCAAGCTACGGATCCAACCGAGATGGGATTTGACGTGATCAAGGACAGAGTCAAATAATTGAGATGATAAATGAATAAAATTTTGTGTTTTGGCATCTTAATTACTTTAGTTAACTTCACTCAGTGATGCTTTCTTGTCAATCAATATCCATCACCTTTTTCTAGGATGTGTCTGCTGGTAAGATGGAGATGACAGGGTGTCGTGATAGACAATGATTGGATGTTGTGTTCTTTTTTTTCAAATCGTTCAATCATGTGTCGACACGTGTTCTTTTTTTTTTTTTTTTGTTAAAACTCGTCATTGAGTCTGTTTGTGTAGCATGCTTGGTAATCCTAATCATCCCTCCGGTCCTTTTTTGAGCTAATACAACCATTTTTCTTCTATATTTGTTGTATGCGATTAGCATTTTGATTCATTTCACTTGAAAAATTGAGGTGTTAGTTTAAATAAACACTTGACTTAATTAGAAAGTATAAGATAATTAGAATACTAAAAATATACAGTGAATCAAGGGAAAAATTCTAATCTTTAAAATAAATATGGCTAATGCTAGAGGATAATTAATTGTCAAATGCAATAACACACACACACACACATAAAATAAGGAATACTAATGAATGACTAGTTAGTATACTACCAAACTTCATTTAGGCTTTAACAGGAAAAGTAGGCTAAAAAACTATAATTGTGTATGTGGACATCAATAAACCGTGTGGGCAAAGAGTTGATTTCCGAATTTGAAAACTCTGAGACGCGATCCGTAATGTCCCATGTAAATCCTTACATCAGTCACAAGTTTTTCCTCTAAACTCATCGATAAGGTGATGCAAAACTATCTTAATAAGAGTAGATGCTATTACATAGAATTGGGGCTTCCACAATGCTTTCTCACGGATATTTTACACGTCACAATTTTTTTGGGCCTATCTTATCTGAATTTGAGGAATATAATTTCTTATTACTTCTAATTATGACAAACTAATGATGCCACAACAAAGTCAGAGAGAGAGAGAGAGAGAGAGAGAGAGAGAGAGAGAGAGAGAGAGAGACTTGAATTACTAAAACAAATCAATAATTAGTAAACTTTAAAGAAAAGTTCTACAATAGAACTAACTATTCTTATAGAATTATGATTGCCGTGTTTCTATTGCTCATGTAAATTTTGATGACTTTTATCATGTAAATAGCCTCTCTCTGGCCGTAAAAATCAGAATTTTGTGTTTCATCATGAATGTCATATTGATACTCTATAATTAATTTTATCATGGGGGTAAAACTGAATAGAATTTAGATATTGTTTCTCATTTCTGTAGAAATGGTTGATAATACATTTTGTTTACACTTGACACACATTTCTTACATAAGCATCTTGCCTTGTTCCACTAGTATACATAATTCATTATATATTTATCTTCCGTTGTAAATTTGTGTGTGTGTATGTGTTTTTTTGTTTGAAAATAAGGCTTAATCCCACCTTATAGATCACCCATCGATGTACACAACGTCTTATGAAGAAGAAATGTTACTCGGGAAGCACGAAAAATAATAGCAACACTTTTGCTAATTTTACAGGCAGATTCAGTGTTGGCAGTGCAGTTTTTGGCCCACGTCCAATGACAGAATACTAATGTACAAAATCCCTATTCATGTAGCAAAGTTGTAATAGCAATGTCTATATCAAGTGACTAATATGGATCATAAAACCCCAACCTGGTCATTGGAAGATTTCTGGGAGCAATGCATCATACCCCATGCATAAATATTGTTATTATGGTAATGCTCAGAGAAGTGGCTTTCTTTATAGTCTTTAAGTTCTGCTGGTGAAGATTTTCTTGTGTCCTGAAGTTAATTCCATGGAAATTATAATATTTAGTCCAATTGTGGGATTTTCCTTGAAAAATTGGTTTAATCCTATAATAGAATCGTTTGTCGTGAAAGGCGTCTCACCAGAATTTCTATGAGTATTATTGAGTAAGAAGATGCAAAGGTAATATCTCCAAGAGCTTATCCTCCATAACTTTTGTGCGGATGAAACCATCCTAATATGTGTAGTTGTCCCAATACTGATACCTCTCAGGCTTCCTTTGAAGATTGTTCTTCCGAAACCCTCAAGCATACAAGATCATTGACAAGTAATACATGATGAGCAATGTGTATCATCCCACGAGAAATAAAATTCAATCAAATGTACGAGTTTCTACTCAAATTCAAAGTAAGCGAACAAAACAGATTTGTGGTTTGTAATTATCTAAATTAATGTACAAAAACTTTTAAAATTTGAATTTTATATGTGTATGGAATGAGTGTATTGAATTACGAATTCACCTATTATTATCTATTTCAATTTTCAACTAAGTAGCTAGTATCATTCATGTATTCTTGACAATCGATAATTCTATTGTAATTAATTCTCTTTTTCAAGACAAATTAAATATATTTTAGTCACGATATGAATCTATTCCTAGTTCGAATTCGAATGAATAGAACATATTCAGTTTCACAATTATCTCAAAGATTGCATATGTAGTAAACATTATTCATAATATCTATAAGACGTATGTTAAATCAAGTAGTGTTCTAGACCTATTGTGAACCTATCAAAAACTACAACAAGCAACTATATATTTAACTGGTGATCAAGCGATCAAATAATAAAATTACGCATGTAAGATTTGAGAAATACAAGATTTGACCCTACTACACTTAGAGAGGGGTGATTAGGTGTAAATGCGGAATTAAAATTTAATTAACATGCAACAAGTTACAAGTTAATTATGTCTAAACGATTAGTCAAACAATTCAATTTAACCTATCTTGAAATACCGCAGTAATCCCAAAGCAGTAAACAACACCAGAATTGTTCAAGGAGAAACCCAACGTGGGAAAAACTACGGGCACTTTGTCAATCAAAGGTCCACTATAAACTGTCAATAAAACTTACAGACTACCAGCAAAATTGACAATACAAGGTTTCTGATTTCCTGTCTGAAGTATGAAGTAGCACTCTTGGAATGTGTACACCAACACCAATCTTGGCTCTTCTTTGTAAAGCAGTCCTCCTAGAATGAGCAAACGAACTCCAATCCTGACTCTTTACGCAGTTTATCTCCTGTAGATCTTCCCCAAGAACTCCTCGTTCTTCAAATTCTTCTTTGATCTTTAATCCAATACAGTTGATGACACAATCTTGCTGTAGATCCAAGCGAAGAAATCAATTCAGTGTTTGATTTGATTGTTTGAATATTTTCAATGAAAAAGACTCATGAACAATGAATTATTGAACTTTGAATCTTGTGTATGATGTATTCTTCTTGAATAATGTGTTGTTCAATCAATCTCTCAGAAAATACAGCGCCTTCAATATATAGGTTGGACGAATTAGGTTGTATGGACCGACAAAAAATCTCGGAAAAGGAAAATTAGGTTTTTCAGTTAAATACATCGCTCGAATGAAGAGGCTTTCTTGCTTGAGCGAAGGGTCTGTCGCTCGAGCGACAGTAGGGCGAGAATCGAGCGAGGTAGGTTCTGCTTCAGTCGCTCGAGCAATATTCCGACGAGCAGCTAGCGAAAATCAGGCATGATTTCTTCTTGTTCCAAACACATAACCCCAAACCCCAATCCTAATCTACCAACTATGAAACTTTACAATTTAATCCCTAAACTTTTATAAATGGTCAAGTTGGTCAATTTGTTCACAGAACCGCCAATACAAAATATAAACCTAACAAACTCCCCTTTGACATTCTGTGGCAAAAAACAATACAAAACAACAACATATCCAATCTACCCAAGTCCAACAAAACCAACTGAATGCAACTTTAACTTTGTCAATCATGTATCCTGAAATCAAAAACTCACATACCAATGTAAAAGCACGTGATATAGGAAATAAACAATAAAGTACTTAGAAGCGTAGTCAGTGAAATAAGCAAACTAGTTTGAGGCAATATTAATATTAACTAAGACACTATAACCACATCAATACCACAAAACATCAAGAAAAACTCAAACAATTATGCATGAAATGCAACACAGTTGCAATATGCATGCCCCCCCTCAGTGCATGATATGCAAAGCAAATGTAATGCCACTACTGCAAACTGTTAAGTGTTAAAGCAGTAGAACATGTATCTATGTCTCTCCCCAACGACCCCACAAGACATATGCAAAAGATCAAATCAAATGTAAAGCATAAAGTGTCTAAACAATAGTATTTATGTCTTACCCAACGACCCCTCAAAGACATATGATAAGTAATATGTAACAAGCTGCTCTAGACATGAAATGTGTATATATCTCCCACTTACTATGAAATTCTTTCCCTTTTTGTCACAAATACCGAAGAAATTGAGCAAAAACACACAATAATGGCAACAAAAAAATTCCAATAACTAAAGAATGGCTACAAAAAGTTTATACGATAACAAAAATCAGCCTAACTGCTATCAACACATATATCAATATCAACTACATGAGTATCAGGGCATAAAGAAATCTAGCCATATCAGAAGGTAAAGAAGAAGTGTGTGCGACTGGCCACAATTTCGTGCACAGAATGCGCAACAAAACCTGTTGCTCGGTTGGAAGCTATCCAGTACGAACAGCAGTCGAACCCCCTGCCAGTGGGGTATCAAAAAGAGTAGAGTAAATTACCGAGTCAGAAGGACTAGTCTTAGCCGAAAGATATGGAAAAATCGGGTGAAAAACCCGAGGAACATAAAGAGATACAGCCAAAACATCGGAGAGAGCCTAAGAGTAGTACATCTAAGATAGACTCGAAAATAAGTATCGCAAATCTTGTGAATATTAGCGAAGAACTCCTGAACTAAAAGACTAGGATGGGGAACCAACCCAGTTAATAAAGAATCCCAACCCCGAGAAACAAAAATGGCAGTAATATCAGGGGATAGACACCTAAAATAACCTCACGCTCCAAGAGGACAGGGCGATGTGAAAACTGAGAAGTAAAAACCGCATGGGCAATAGAAGAGATGAACCTCGTCCGGGAATACGAAGAAGATCCATTGGGCTACTAAGTGGTGGTCCGACTCTTTTCGGCGGCATCTGGAACATGATTGTAGAACAAACATATCAATAGATGCTACAAAAGAGAAGGTAGACCACACGAGTAGCCACGCGGTCAAATGCATGAAAATGCATGAAATCATGTAGTAGTGATAGATTCGCAAAACGACGCAAGAATGTGACAATGTACGTAAAACGATGCAAAAAAAGTCCACCAAGCATGAAAACCGATGCAAACATATGTCACATGCATAAAATAATGCAAACGTGTTAAAGTATGCAGTGCATGGACGTAGTGCAGTGACTGCAGGACGTAGGTGCGGTGGCTACAGTGTCATGTTACTAAATCAAAACTTAATCCATATCGACTCCAAAATGACATATGAGTGCATAGTTATGTTCATAGAATGGTATATGACTCGTGTGTACAAAATGATGCCCGAAAATACACGAACAAATCAAGGAAACATTTCATCAAACACATTGAGGGCAATGTACAATCATGACTTTCCAAGCACAATCCAACATACTCATGGCCAACCCATGATTCCTCATGCATAAACAAGTTAACCATTAACTAATCCTATCCCAGATTCCATCAAAATCGACCAAAATAAGCCAAATATAGCAGGTGCAATGAAGTACACTCAAGCAATGGCCAAAATCATCAAAAACATGTAAAAGTTGAAGCACATTGATACACACACAATCTCACAACATTCAAATACTCAAAACATATAAATGTATGGCAATTATCCAAGAAAATCAGAAAACCCCAAAAAATGTCGAAAACTAGGGTTTTAAGAATTACCTTAGAAATTTTTAGAAATGGACGAGGACATTGATGTTAATGACCTCCAAATGTAATGCCCAAGCTTTGAAACGAGTAAAATTGCAATAATTTGATGTAGGGTGTATGTAGTTTGGGAGAAAAATGAGTAAAAATGAGGCTGCAATCGCGCTTTATACGCGACCTTCGCTCGCTCTAGCGAGGGTCGAGTGAAGATCGAGTGAGACCTTTCTGAAAGGCTCGCTCGAGCGACATTAGAGCGAAAATCGAGTGAAAGCTCAAATGTCAAAAATAGCACAAGAAATTTGAAAAATTCAATCTTAAGCATAGTTTCCTGAAATTGACAAAAATAGCACCTTTTTCAAAACTTTCAATTTTAGCACCACTCGATTTTTTTAAAACACATGGCACGCATTTCAACATGTTGGTCAACTAGAAAATACATTTGGACATAAATATACCAAGTTTAAGATTATAAGTGCTGTCTCACTCACATAGATCAAGTTTAACTGGAATAAATTGTATATGTGACTCACGTGTGTAATGTGTCACTAATTCCAACTAAATCAGACTCCAAACCTTAATTTTGTGAGAAGAGACACGCCAAAAAGCACTGTCAATAGGTCTATTCCCTACTTATTAAAGTCAAACTTTTTAGTACGTTAGGACCTATACAAAAAACTCTCTTCAAAATAATTCTTTTCTCCCGCTGACTTACAGCACAAGAATTTTTCGTATATCACACTTTAAATAGGAATGGTCATATATTTGATCCACTTAAGTGCCGGCTGCTTTCCATCAAGTGACTAACATGACCCATGTAACGAGCTTTATGCCGGTTAATCCAAGTCAGATGACTAAAGGTACCAGATTATGAGAAACCCCGCATGCTTAATAACTAAAGTCAAGTAGGCTTCAAAGAGTAGCATTAAAATATAGAGCATATATCATGTTTAATCAATAGGGGGTAAGCATGAGCTTAGGTTTAACACAATAAGTCAATTCATGTTCAGAGTCAACCTATCAACAAGTGATAGTCATCCCAAGTTTCACACATGCAGTCAAGTCCTATTTACATGATCATAGTATGTGCAATGCAAAGAATACATGATTGGACATATACTAAATACTCCGAAGAAAACAACAATCATGTGATGGAATTGCGGACTATTCAATAGATAAATGCATATTCATACTTAACATGTATCGTTAAGTTTCACATACATGATGCAATAGTCTACAAAGACAACCTAAGCAAGGAAAACACACACATTTTTTTTATTTTTTTTTTTGCTTTTGGAAATTTTTAAATATTTTTGGATTCCTCTGTTTTGAATGAAGTACTCACATAAAAAAAAAATAAAACAAATGAAATGTAGGAAACAAATAATAAAACAAAGACAATAAAACAAAACACAAAACAATTAAACGCATGAAAAGTGTCTAATGAATGCAAGGTGCACCAGTGTGATTGACAATGCATGCAGATGCTTGCGTATGGAATTAGTATGGTGCATAAGTACCAATAGCTACTATACGGTCGAGATCAACTTTCTTGACCCATGCCTTCCTAGTCGTGGAAGTAGCCCTAGTCAAGTGAGAGATCAACTCTGTCAGCTGAAGAACTTGACTGGAAAGATAATTGACCTGACTGGGAATATCCTGATTTCTCTCCCCATGCACACGCATAGGATTATTGACCTAATGTGACCCAATACACCACAGCGAGGGCAAGTGGGTACAAATCTAGGCTCAGAGACATACGATTGTTGAGAACGAACTTGAGGTGCAGTGTTCTTACGGGCCCTAGGGGTTCTCTGTCTTATGACACGCTCAGCTCTCAGATCAAGATTTATAGCAATGTGTGTCTGAATAGAAGTAGGAACTAAAGAAGTCTTAGAGGTACTAGTAGAATTGGAGTTGTTCTTAACATAACCTAGATATCGTCTATCACCAACAGCCTTGTTCATACCTAAAAGACTATATAGCTTCTTAGCCCCACTTGAGAAAGCTTTAAGTTGAGAATTTGATTTTTCTAGATCACTTGAGAGGGTCTTAACCATCCCTTCTAACCTTTCATTAATACATCTCAACTCACTTAGGGAATAAGTAGACTCCTTAAGCTCACCAGCAAGTGTCTCTTTTTCACGCTCTAATGAATCAAGCTTCTTAAGTAGAGCATAGTTGAGTTTCTTAATCTTAAGACTCTCCTCGTACAGCTCCTGGAACACAACTTAAAGATTATCCTTATCATCTGAGGCCTCATTACTAATCTCAACCTTCGTCTTTTCACTAGCCTTATCAGATTCACTATCTACTCAAGAAACAAAGGCCATGTACTTCCCTACTTTCTCACACTCAGAACTGCACACTCGGTTCACTCTTACTAGAGTCATCATTAGACAGTGCAACAACAAACGCTCTACCTCCATCATTTGTCGAACTCCTCTTAAGATTAGGACATTCATTCCTATAGTGCCCAAACCCCTGGCATTCATGCCATCTAAACACCTGGAGGTCACCATTAGTCTCTTTACCACCACTCTTATCGCGCTTTTTCTTATGAAATCTTCTAGGAGGACTCCTCTGTCTAGGTTGTGGTTTAGGTCTATCTCTCAAGGCCTTCTTAAACTTCTTTACGAAGTAGGCTATCTCTTTTCCTTTAGGGACTCTACGTCACTAGACTCAGGATTTTCTTCCCTACGCGTGTTCAAAGCAATGGACTTCTGTTTTTTAGGCTGTGCTAAGGTCAATTCATAGGTTTGGAGCAAACTAACGAGTTTTTCTATTTTAAGGGTATCAAGATCCTTACTTTCTTCAATTGCAGTTACCTTAGGTCTAAACCTCTCAGGTAGGGATCTAAGACCCTTATGAACGATTTTGACTTGATGGTCCGTTCGCCTAAATTGAAACTAGAGTTCACAATATCGTTTAGTTTGGCATAAAACTCATCAAACCTCTCATCATCATTCATCCTAAGTTCTTCAAACCTAGAAGTCAACATTTGTAATTTTGACTTTTCACAATCTTAGTGCCCTCATGGGTAGTTTCCAAAATATCTCAAACCTCCTTAGCAGTCTCACACATAGATATTCTCCTAAACTCCTCAGGAGACACCGCTATAAACAAAGCATGTAAACCTTTACTATTCCAGCTACACTTATCCAAATTAGTTTTAGTCCATAAAGAAATGTCAGTTAGTGTAACTACACCATCAACATTTGTTGAAGGTGGAGTCCACCAATTTTGCACAGAAATCCAAACACGTTTATCCAAAGCCTTCAGGAAAGCTCTCATACGCACTTTCCAATAGGCATAATTACTGCCATCAAAATATGGCGGCACAGACAACATACTACTCATCTAGACAATAAAATTTCGGGCACTTTGCCAGTCAAAGGTTCACTATAAACTGTCAATAAAACTTACAGACTACCAGCAAAGTTGAGAACACAAGTTTTCTGATCTTTTGTCTGAAGTATAAAGCAGCCCTCCTAGAATGTGCACACTAACACTAATCCTGGCTCTTCTTTGTAAAGCAGTCCTCCTGGAATGAGCACGTGAACTCCAATCCTACTCTTTACGCAGTTTATCTCCTGTAGATCTTCCGCAAAAACACATCGTTCTTCAAATTCTTCCTTGATCTTTAATGCAGCACAGTTAATGATACAATCTTGCAGCAGATCCAAGCGAAGAAACCAATTCAGTGTTTGATTTGATTGCTTTGATGTTTTCAATGAAAAAAGCTCATGAACAATGAATGATTGAACTTTGAATCTTGTGTGGGATGTATTCTTCTTCAATAATGTGTTGTTCAATCCATCTCTCAGAAAATACGCGCCTTCAATATATAGGTTGGACGAATTAGTCCCTAAACTTTAATAACTGTTCAAGTTATACAAAATATAAACCTAACAAGATTAATCATGAAAAATAAGAATTTAACTAACTACTTGTCTTAGATAAAAAAAAAAAAAAGTTTCATCTTCATCTAATACATAAAAAGAACTAACCTAGCATGTTATTATGTAAATTGCACAAAAATATTTGAAAAAATATAAACCGAAATGAAAAACAACGATTGGAAAGTACAAAATTAATTTCTTCTTCGTTAATTCAACCCAAACTTCGAATTTTCAATCTTTTCTGTTAATTGCTTTTAAATTTTGTGATATCCCCCTTCTTATGGTGAAAAATAGGGTTTCGATATGTGTTCACATTCTGGTCGTCCATTGTAGGTTAAATAGCAGGTTGAATTTGACCTCCATAAGAATTTGGATCAAACGAGGAAGTTGGACAATTCCGGCCTAGAAATGGCCCCCACACGCCAAGGTGTCGCATGCGCCATTATAAAATCTTCATGTTGTTGCATGTTGGTGACATGATTCAGGACAAGCAATACATAAAAAATATGGATTTCTTTTTTTCGCGGGTTTCTTTATTTCATTAGAATTCTATTTTTATCGCAATTTTTTGTAATCATAGCAAGCTATTTCCGATTCAATTATGGTTTTAGGTTTTTTTTAGGTTTTTCCTATAAATATAAATATTGACATATATTTATTGTATGGACAACCTACTTTATTATTATTGAGAATTAATCGTGAGGCTTTTAGCTTTCAAATTCCTTGTTCTTCAATGAGCAATTATGAACTTATCAAGAATCGATTTCTTGTGGCGTTCATACATCCGGGTTAGATCCATAAGTTGTGTAATCAAGAGATCAACGTATTGTCGGTGATTGTGTTGGTTGCTTGGTTCATTAATATTAGGTCGAGTTCTAAACTTCGATCAATTGGCTTTCTTGGGTTGGTTCTAATCTTGTTGTGGATTGTGTAGCTACTATTGTTATGGTTCTCATGAGTTGATATCAGAGTTTGGGCTCCAAAAATCAAGGTTATATCAATTTTCTTTTATTTGAGTCCTTTTTTTTTGTGTTCTTCGTCGTTCTTGAGTCTTTAATCCATAAAAAACTATCAAAAAAAATTCAAAGGTCGTTTGGTTGATCCTTTAGAATCCAAATCAGTTTACGTTTTCTTTGCTGGTTTCGTAGTTGAATTTTCGAGCAAAAAAATCTGATTTTTTTTATTATTTTTGAAAATTACCAGCAGTTGTTAAAAATTATTTTGAGTAAAAAAAATGTCAATTTCAAATTCAAAAACCACTTTCTTGAATTAAAAATAGTCTCCATTCTAGTGTATCCAGTTCTTTTGCTATTTCGTTCCATAGATCTCTTGAATTACACTTTAGTTCATAACGCGGTTCGAATTCTTCGAGAATAAGATTTGGTTAAGTTCAATATTGTCTTTGAAGTATTTGGGCGAAAGTATTGTGTGGAAAAAGGTAAAGTCCTGAGGCTGATAGAAGGAAAAATCCAGATTAAGTGATACACGAGCGAAATATGTGAGGCATATAAATATCTTAGAGTTAGGATGTCTGACAGAGAAGGTTCTATATCAAGCAGGAACCATAATCAAGCTAGCATGACGGATGAGATGGTTTAGTGCTTTAAGAGGTTGTTTGGTGACATGAGGGACATGATCGATCAGCAAGATGCATTACTTGCTGACTTATGTAGGGATCGTTCTAGGGAAATCCCTAATGCAAGGTAGGCATGAGCGTAGGATGAATTTTGATGATGAATTTGAAGCGGGAAGTGGAATGGATGAGGATGCATTGGTGGATGTTGAATTGAGAAGAATATGGGGTAGATGAGCTAGGTATGAAAGAAGAGGCCAGGATCGTGATGGAGATGGGATAGAAGGAAATATGGACAACACCAAGATGACAATTCCAACATTCAAGGGAATGAGTGATCCAGAAGCGTATTTGGAGTGGGAAAAGAAGATTTAATTAATCTTTGATTGCCACAATTACTCGAAAGAAAATAGGATAAAATTGCAGTTCTTGAATTTACCAACTATGCTATTACTTGGTGGGATCAAATAGTAACTTCAAGAACGCGGAATCGAGAGTGACTTGTTAATACTTGGGGAGAATTGAAAATCATCATGAGAAAGAGGTTTGTGCATAGTCATTACTATATAGAGCTACATCAAAGGTTGCAAGGCCTCTACCGAGGGTCTCGAAACGTGGAGGACTATCACAAGGAGATGGAGATATTGATGATTATGGCGAATGTAGTGGAATTACAACATTATGTAGAGATGGATAACCTACTACATGTGGCTATGAAGGTAGAGAAATAATTGAAGATGAAGGAAACGGCTAGTTATTCTTTGGGTTCTAATCCTTCATGGAAACGGAGGTGGGATAACAAGGGTAATGGAGCTGTTTCAAAAGGAAGAGCCGAATTTTCAAAGGAGAAAGAAGAGAATACTGACAAAGTCCTAACCAAGGCGGAATCCCAACCATCAAAGAATCGAGACATCAAATGTTTTGGGTGTTTGGGGTCAGGGCACATCGCTTCTCAATGTCCAAACAAAAGAGCGATAATTTTGCCGGATAATGGCGAGGAGGTGAGTGAAAGTGAGAGTGATTATGAACACATGCCAGAATTGGAAGAAATTAGAGGTGAAGTAAAGACGGAGTATCCCGTGGGTGAGTTATTGGTCACGAGGCGAGCTCGTAGTGCTCAAATCAAGGCGGATGACTTGGAGCAGCAACGAGAGAACATATTCCACACAAAGTGCCATGTCAACAACACAATATGTAGTGTTATTATTGATGGGGGTATTTGCACTAATATAGCTAGCACTACACTTGTAGAGAAGTTATGGCTTACCTCGTTAAGACACCCCAAACCATATAGATTGCAATGGTTGAATGATAGTAGTGATATTAAGGTGAATCAGAAGGTCTTGATTAATCTTTCTATTGGGCGGTACCAAGATGAAATTATGTGCGACATAGTTCCTATGCATGCTGGACATGTATTGTTGCTGATATCATGGCAATATGATAGGAAGGTGATGGATGATGGGTATAAAAATAGGTACAGCTTTATAAAGGATGAGAAATCAATTACTCTTGCACTATTGACATGACAATAAGTGTTTGAGGATCAAATTAAGTTAAAAGGTGAGGATGAGAGGATAATGAAAAAAAAGAAAAGTAAGAGAGAAGATTGTGAGGTGGCTAATAGAGAGGGAAAAGAGTGGATCCACAAGAGAGAAAAGAAAAAGAAGATGATAGAAAATACAAAAGAATGAGAGAAAAGAAAAAGAGAGGAGAGAAAAAAATGAAAGAAAACTTCTTTACAAAGGAGATTGAGTTGAAAAGTGCGATAGTTGATAGGAAACAAATGATTCTTTTGGTATATAAATAATCACTCCTCAACTGTGAGGAGCCTCACATATCCCTCCTTAATTTGGCCACTTCTTTGTTGCAGGAATTTCAAGATGTATTCTCGAAGGACGTGCCTAGTGGGTTACCACTCATTCGAGGCATCGAAAATCAAATTGATTTTGTACCTAGAGCTGTCATTCCAAACCAACCAGCATACTGTAGTAATCCCGAGGAGACTAAGGAGCTACAAAGGCAGGTGGCGGAGTTGTTAAGCAAGAGGTATGTGTGGGAAAGTATAAGTCCATGTATCGTGCCAGTACTACTTGTACTAAAGAAAGATGGAACCTGGAGGATGTGCGTAGATTGCAGGGCCATCAACTCCATCACAGTAAAGTATCGTCATCCTATCCCTAACTTAGATAATATGTTAGATGAATAATACAGTGTATGCATAGTTAGTAAAAATTGATCTTAAAAGTGGTTACCATCAAATTAGGATGAGAGAAGGGGATGAGTGGGAAAAATGCTTTTAAAACCAAATATGGGCTATATGAATGGTTGGTTATACCATTTGGACTTACTAATACACCTAGCACTTTCATGCGACTAATGAATCATGTTTTGCATGCATTCATAGGTAAATTCATGGTAGTATACTTCGATGACATCTTGATTTATAGTATGGACTTGAATGAACATATAGAACATCTAAAGTGTGTGCTTGTGGTTCTAAGAAAAGAACAACTTTATGCTAATTTTAAAAGTTTACATTTTGCAAGAAAAAAATTGTATGTCTTGGATATGTTGTTAGTGATAATGGAATAGAAGTGAATGAAGATAAACTAAAAGCTATTAAAGAATGGACGACACCTAAAAAATAACTGAGGTTAGGAGTTTCCATGGTTTGACTAGTTTTTAAAAGCGATTTGTTAAGGACTTTAATACACTTGTCACACCGCTCTCACATAAATTATTAAAAAGAGTGTAGGATTTAAATGGGGTGTGGAACAAGATCTTGCATTTAAAGCTATTAAAGATAGATTGTGTAAAGCACCGATTTTAGTGCTATCTAATTTTGATAAAGCTTTTGAGATTAAATGTGATGCGCCGGGAATAGGTATTGGTGCTGTTTTGATGTAGGATGGAAGACCAATTGCGTACTTCAGTGAGAAACTAAGCGGAGCAGCACTCAATTATCCTACATATGATAAAGAGTTGTATGTACTTGTTCGAGTTTTGGAGACTTGGCAGCATTATCTATGGCCAAAGGAGTTTGTGATCTAGACTGACCATGAGTCCTCGAAGCATTTGAGGGGCCAAGGAAAGTTAAACAAGAGACGTCCACTCTAGATGGAATTCATTGAGACTTTCCTGTATGTCATTCGGTACAAACAAGGTCAAGAGAATGTAGTAGCAGACGCGTTGTCTCGAAGGTATGTGCTTTTTACTTCTCTGAGTGCAAAATTGCTTGGATTTGCAAACGTTAAGGACAAGTGTGAATGATTCAAATTTCCCTAATATATATATAAGTCATATAGTAAAGGGGATGTTGATAGGTTCTTTAGGCATGATTATTATCTATTTCAGAAAAATAGGTTATGTGTTCTTAAATGTTCAATGAGAGAGTTATTGGTAAGAGAATCACATAGTGGGGGTTTGATGGGTCATTTTGGGATTAAAATGACTTTAGAGATGTTAGAAGAACATGTTTATTGGCCTAAGATGAAAAATGATAGTCGATGCATAACGTGTAAAAAGGCTAAGTCAAAGGCTTTACCACAAGGATTATATACACCATTACCTGTACCCAGTGAACCTTGGGTTGATATTTTTATGGATTTTGTTTTGGGTTTACCTAGGACTAAAAAAGGATGGGATTCGATATTTGTGGTGGTAGATATATTTAGTAAGATGGCATACTTCATTCCTTGCCATAAGACTGATGATGCTACGAACATTGCAGATTTATTTTTTAAGGAAATAGTAGATTTGCATGGGGTTTCTAAGAGTATCGTGTCGGATTGGGATGTTAAATTCCTTAGTATTTTTGGCGTATTTTGTGGAATAAATTAGGAAATAAGCCATTATTTTCTACAACTTGTCACCCACAGACCGATGGAAAGACTAAAGCAGTTCATAGGACTATGATCCAATTGCTACGCACTGTGATTAATAAGAACTTGAAGAGTTAAGAAGAATGTTTACCTTTAATTGAGTTTGCATATAATAGGGTCATACATTCTACTACTTCGCTTTCACCATTTGAAATTGTTTATGGTTTTAACCCACTAACACCATTGGATTTGATTCCTTTGCCTGTTAATGAACGTGGTAGTCTAGATGGAAAGAAAAAATCAGAATTGGTAAAAGCATTTCATGAAAAGGTAAAATTACAAATTGAGCAGAAAAATAAGCATTATGCTTTACAAGCTAACAATGGACGGAAGAGCGTTACATTTGAACCTGGTGCTTAGGTTTGGCTACATTTGAGAAAAGAACGCTTTCCAGAACAACGAAAGTCGAAGTTGTAGGGGAGATGCTCATTTTCAAGTCATTGAAAGGATCAACGATAATACTTACAAATTGGATCTTCCTAGTGAGTATAATGTGTCAACTACTTTTAATGTTACTAATCTCGCACTTTTTTATGCAGGTTCAGATTCGAGGATGAATCCCTTTGAAGAGGGAGGAGATGATGTGATCCAATTTACGGATGCAACGAGGGTGAGCCCGAGGAAGGATCCGTTGATCATTGAAGGACCGATGACTCGATCAAGGGCAAGCGGGTCAAGGAAGCGATGAGGTTCCTGATTCAAGCTACGATGGACAAGACATTGACCGAGGCAAGCCAAACATCAAATTCTATGTTAGGCTCGGGAGCGAAAGTCCAACGGATGTTGATCGAGGTAGGAAACAAGGAGGCTGAAATTCATAACTATGCGACCGCATAGTTAGAAAATTTCTTTTTCGCGAATTTTCCTTATTTTACTAGAATCACAAGGCATGGATTCGATGATGAATCCTTTCGAAGTGAGATGAGAAGATATGATTCGGGACATGCAATACATAAAAAATACGGGTTTTCTTTTTTCGAGGGTTTCTTTATTTCATTAGAATTCCATTTTTATCGTAATCTTTTGTAATCATAGCAAGTTATTTCCGGTTCAACTAGGATTTTAGGTTTTTCATATAAATATTGACATTATATTCATTGTATGGACAACCTACATTATTATTATTGAGAATTAATCGTGAGACTTTTAGCTTTCAAATCTCTTGTTTTTCATTGAGCAATTACGAACTCATCAAAAATCGATTTCTTGTGGCGTTCAAACATCAGGGTTCGATTCATAAGTCATGTAATCAAGATGTCAACATATTGTCGACGATTGTGTTGGTTGCTTGGTTCATTAATTTTGGGTTAAGTCCAGAACCTAGATTCATTGACTTTCTTGGATTGGTTCTTATCTCGTTATGGGTTGCGTAACTATTATTGCTACGTGGTTCTTATCAGTTGGTCCCTCAAATTAGTTCTTCATTCTTTTTAGCTCATTTGTTATATCTTCTTGGCCCCTATCTTCCAATTCCATCTAATTGCTTCCACCCCTCCTTCAATTATCGACATTAGGTCCGAATAAACTATTAGCACTTTGCGATTAAGTCCGCTTTAGTCAAATTCATGCTCATTTTGTCTAATTCCATTGTTTTTCCTCGATTCACACATAACAAACGAAATATGTATAAAATTAAACATCAATTCATCCAAAATAATAATAATTGCTCTAGTTTAATAAATGAAATAAGTGTACAAAATACACTTATCAAGTTTTTATTTATTTTTAACAAAATCAACTTTTAGGCTTCTAGTATATAAATGAGATGAAACATCTACAGTTTTTTTTTTTTTTGGGTATACAAAGTCCTTGCAACTCACAAGTTGATGGATTAAGTACCGCAGCTTTGGCAAGCCTGATCGCTGAAATATGTTTTAAAAGAAAAACCTACATTGTCACGTAGCCCTCTGAACTTGCTAAAATAAATTGATATTTTTCTCATAAATTGGTTGAAGCCATCTTTGACCCAAAAAATCTACGCCTCGACACTCGCAAGCTACGAATTTATTATTTATAGATAACACCTAAGTATAGTTAATAATTAAGATTGGTGGGCAATCAACGATGGCAATAGCACTGGCACACGCACCCAAATAAAGCTAGTTCTAAGTGTTGTTTCCTTTCCTCAAACCAATAATTTTTAATACGAATAATGTCTTTAAGAAAAAGCACTATTTAGTGGACTAACGTCCCCTCCCAAAAACATACATTATAGTGTAAAACAAACCGTGTCTGGAATATTAAACAGTGCTTCAATGTGTTTCACATTCTGCTTTTATTAGTTGTGGATATAATTAGCTAATTATATTTCTAAAAGAATTAAGATTTTCCAGTTACCTCACAAAAAGAGCAGAATTCTTCTACTTTATCACTTAGAAGAAAAATCTAATCACTCAATGACAAATTCAAGAAAAAAAAAAAAATCTCGTGATTTCTATCCATGAGTCAAATCAAGACTTCCAATTGAAAAAGATGGACAACTTCAAAGAAGACAGAGTGCTAGACATTGTGAAACATAATCTTTGAATTAAATTATGAAATTGCGAAACATAATTTTTGAATTGAATCAAGACTTCCAATTGAACTCAATTAGAAATATCAAAA
The DNA here is from genome assembly GCA_035079005.1 of Fraxinus americana. Classification (NCBI taxonomy): domain Eukaryota; kingdom Viridiplantae; phylum Streptophyta; class Magnoliopsida; order Lamiales; family Oleaceae; genus Fraxinus; species Fraxinus americana. The sequence goes on from CM068714.1 coordinate 10,696,119, forward strand.
ATGACCTTGTTCAATGAATCAGATCAAGACTCAATGGACAACTTCAAAGAAGACAGAGTGCTAGAAAGAAAAATTACCGCATGATCAACGTTACAAGATCTTGCCACTTGCCCATTCCCCAACAAACTACCATATGAATGTAGTAAATTTGTTCAAAACAATGTTTTTATATTAGTTTATGGCATGAAAAGAAATTTATTTGGCCCAAGTTGATGAAATGAAAATAAACTGGAATGTGAAAAATTATGTCTATGCATACGCATAGGCCAAATGACCATGTGTACACAAGGACTTGTCTCCAGTAAATTGAAGCGATTTTGATTCTACTATGAGTATGCAAGGATATAATCATGCGTACGCATGGTTCAATTTTATAGCCATTGCCCGTTGGGCTATTTTTTTCATTTGAAATCTAGTGTTAATTCATGAAAAGTTGGAAACTTTTTAAGAATTGTTGGGACCCATTTGAGGCATATGGATGGAAATATTATATATAGATGATAGATTTTTATTTCCAAATATTAGAAACAATAGGCAAATCATTACTTGAGATATTCTAACTCATTCATCAAATATTCAGACTTCTTAAAATTTCCAACAAGTTCAACTAGGAAGAATCAATTGTGCTTTTATGCTTCTTCCTTGAAGGCTTAACAATCTTCTAAATTATTTGTCGAAAATCCTAAAAGCATATTAGAGGAGGAAAAAATCATTTTTAGGACGGCATATCATATACGTGTTCGAGCCCCATTCTTCATTTCATCTTGTTCTTGTTTTCATCTTCATCTTCTCCTCTTCAATATTTCCAATAATCTAAAAACGATACTTTACATTTACTACGATGGAGACGGAAACTACGTTGGCTACCATCAAGTTGATGAATCAAAATTTAGCGTGCTTGGATAGATTTGATGGATTTCACAAGATGGCAAGACAAACTTAAATTTCTTCTAACAGCATTAACGATCAACTGTGTACTTGATCCAAAATTGGAACCAATTTCTGATGCAACTGAAGAAGATACGAAAGAAGTTCGTACCGAGAGAAAGAATGGACAAGATGACGAATTGATATGTCGCGATCACATCCTAAATGCTCTTTTGAATCGGTTGTATGATCTCTACACTAACACCATTTCGGCAAAGGAAATATGGGATAACTTGAAAACAAATATAAGGCCGTGGAGGAAGGTGCCAAGAAATTTCTTACATCTAAAAACTTTGATTTCAAAATGTTCGACAATATTCCTTTGTTGCCTCATGTACATGAATTGCAAGTCATTGTCAACAAATTAAAAGCAGTAAAAATCGAACTCCCCAAATCCTTTCAAGTGGAAACAATTATTGCTAAGCTCCCGGAGACTTGGAAAAGATATAGTAAGAAGATTTGATGTGATCCAGGATACGAGGGTAAGTCCGGACAAGGATCCATTGACTGTTGAGGAATGACCTATGACTAAGTCACAAGAGAAGTGGGTCAAAGAAGTTATGGGATTGCTTGTTCAAGCCACGGTTGACGAAACATTGATCTTAACAAGCAAAGAAATAAGTTCTATATTGGGCTTGAAAGAATAAAGAAGATAGATCAACTTGGTGCAAGGAGTTGAAAGTAAAGCTATGCGACCTCATAGCCTACCTATGCATGCGGTCGCATGCATAGACACCGAGCCAAATTGAGAAGAGTTGAAATAGCCTATACGACCGTATGAAGTTTCACTATGCGGTAGCATAATACAATTTCTTAACGCAATTTTTTTCAAATTTTCGCAATCTTCTATTTTTGTTAAAACTTTAGTTTTATGGTAATTCTTGATATTTAGACTATTAATTCCGTTTTCTAACTATGTTTTATGAGTTCCTATAAATATGACTCATTCTATTCATGGTATAATACACAATTATTGAGAGATTATTGCAAGGCATTATTGTTTTCTTCTTATTTTTCATCCAATTAGTTTTGAACTTATCAAGATTATTTTCTTGTGGTGTTCAAATCGAGTGAGATTCTTAAATCTTGTAATCATGGGGTCAACATATTGTCGGCGATTGTATTGGTTTCCTGGTTCAATATTTTTGAATCAAACTTAAACATTGATTTCTTGGGTTGAATCAATCTTGTGTGAGTTCAATAGCTGTTATTGCTACGTGGGTTCACTTCAATTGGTATCAGAGAAATGTTCCAAAAATCAAGGTTATATCCTATTTATTTGTCTTTTTTTGTTTGAATCTTTTGTTTTTCATTCTTAGTGTTTTTCGCTTTCTTAATTTTTTTGAATCTCCAATCCATAAAATACAAATTAAAAAAAAATTCCAAAACTTGTTTGTGTGCTAACAATTAGTTTCTATTTCTTTAGCTGGTATTTAGTTGAATTTTCGAGCAAAAAAAAAAAAGAAAATTTGAAAAATTGTCAGTAGAGTCCAATTTCCATTTATCTGAGTAAAAAAAAAAATTCAAATTCGAAAGTGTTTGATTCAAATTCAATAAACACCTTCTTGAATATTCTCTTAGTGTTCTATTTAAAGTTACAATTCGTACTTCTCGAGTCATTTTAGCGTCAATTTTTTCTTACTCAAATATTTTTTTGAAACTCTACAAGGATTAATTCTGATTGAACTAAAATTAATTCTTTGAAGCACTTGCAAGAAAGCATTGAATGAAAAAAGACAGAGTAGTGAGACTAATAGAAGGAAAAAACCACTTTAAGTGATACACGATCGTATACACATGAGACAAATATTAAATTAGATTTAAAATGTCAGATAGAGACGATTCTACTTCAAGCAGGTAAAACGACGGTTCAAAAGGTAGTTTGAGGATGTGAGAGACAGATTGGATAGGCAAGACACATTGCTTGCTAATTTACGTAATGAACAATCCAGAGAAATTCCTAACGCAAGGAGGCAAGGAAGACGAGATCATAGAAGGGATTTTACTGGTGAGTGGGAAGCGTATAGTGATATTAATAATGATGTATTGGTAGATGTTTGGTTAGGAAGAATGAGAGTTAGATGAGTTAGGTATGAAATGTGGGGTAGAGATCTTGTTGTAGATGGTGTTGATAGAAGTATGGACAATATCAAGATGAATCCATTCATTCAAATGAATGAATGATCCGGAAGCATACTTGGAGTGGGAAAAGAAAGTTGAGTTGATATTTGATTGTCACAACTACTCAAAGGAAAAGAAGGTAAAGATTGCAGTACTTGAATTTATAGATTATGCTATCATTTGGTGGGATCAAGTAATAACATCTAGGAGGAGGAACCGTAAGAGACCTATTAATACATGGAAAGAATTGAAGGCTATCATGAGGAAGAGATTTGTGCCTAATCATTATTATCGGGAGCTTCATAAAAAAAGGCAAAACATCTACCAAAGTTTTAGGAGTGTGGAGGATTATCACAAGAAGATTGAGATTACGATGATTAGAGAAAACGTTAAGGAGGATAGGGAGGCCACCATGGCCCGATTTTTAAATGGTTTGAATATGGATATAACTAATGTAGTAGAGTTGCAATATTATGTGGAGTTGGAGACATGTTACATGTAGCTATGAAGATGGAAAGACAATTGAAGAGGAATGGGACATCCAGGTATTCATTGGATTCTTCGAGTTCTAACTCTTCTTGGAAATTGATGTGGGATACCAATAAAGGTGATGGGGATGCTTCAAAAGGTAAGACCGAGCTACCAAAAGGGAAGAGATGAAGTTGCTAGCAAAGCTACACTCAAGGTGGATTCCCAACCCTCTAGGAATCAGGATATCAAATGCTTCAGCTGCATGAGGTCGGGACACATTGCTTCTCAATGTCCAAACAAAAGGGCTATGAACTTGTGCGACAATGGAGAAGTTGTGAGTGATAGTGAGGGTAAATATGATGACATGCCAAAATTGGAAGATGTTAGCAATGATGAGGAAGTAAAATATGCAATGGGAGAGCAATTGGTTACACGACGAGCTCTTAATGCATAAATCAAAGTAGATGACTAGGAGTAACAAATGGAGAACATATTCACATGAGATGCCATGTCAACAAAAAGGTATCTGGCACGATTATTGATGGGGGTAGTTGTACCAATGTGGCTAGCACAACACTTGTTGAAAAATTGGGATTAATTATACTAAAACATCCTAAACCTTACAAATTGCAATGGTTGAATGAATGTGGAGAGGTTAAGGTGAATATGAGAGTGTTGGTGAGTTTTTCAATTGGAAGATATCATGATGAAGTGATGTGTGATGTAGTTCCTATGCATGTCGGGCATGTTTTGTTAGGGAGGTCATGGCAATATGATAGAAATGTGATTCATGACAGGTATAAAAATAGGTGCAACCTTACTAAAGATAGAAAATATATTACTCTTGCACTGTTGACATCACAACAAGTGTATGAAAATTAAATCAAGTTGAAAAATGAGGAAGAAAAATGATTGATAGAAAAATGGAGGAAGATTGACCTTTCAAAACAATAGAGCGAGAGAGAAAATAGTGAGGTTGCTAAAAGTGAGAAAAAAATAGCAGAGCCACAAAAGAGAAAAGAAAAATAGTCTATTGAGAAGAGAGAAAAATCAAAAGTGAGTTTCTATACAAAAAAAAATGTAACATTGAGAGAGTTTTATTGAGAACTAACAAACTCGTCCTTGTCTGGATATTTTTTTATTGCAGGAACTCAAAGACTCGATCCATAAAGATTTATTTAGTGGGATACCACCCATTGAGCATTCAATTGATTCGATGCAAGTGGAGAATTTGATGAGCATTGAAGGAGAAGCATTCAAATATGGTTGGTAAAAAATCAATACCCCATACATAGGTTAGATGATGAACTAGCACGTAGTAATATTTTTTCACATGGGGCATGTACTTTTACACATATTAATGCATCTAATATTTGAATGAGAGTAATAAGTTATTTGTCATATGAATTCATAGGCAAGCAATTACCAGTAATGATAGTCTATTATATTGCAAGAAATTAATTGAGCGTGATAAATATTTGGGGTGCATTGTTGGTTATTTGAGTATGAGAATTTATATTTTAATCTTAAAGTCCTTAACTATTTTGGTTAGACTTTATGGAATATGTTGGGAACCAATTTAGTATATTCTACTACTTCTCTTATACATTTTGATACGGTTTATTGTTTAAAGTCGCTAACTTTGTTTGGTTTAATTCCTTTAACTATTATTGTAAGTTGTAACTTAGATATAAAGCAAGGAATTGATTTATGTGCATCTCAAGGTAGCAAAAGGACGAGGCATAAAGTATTCGAACGAGGTGATTAGGTTTGGGTGTTTAGGAAAAAAGAGCTTGTTTGAATGCAAAAGAGATCAAGATTACATCCTAGAGAAGATGGACCATTCCACGTCATTGAAAAGACTGAAACCAATGGCTACAATTTGGATCTTTGAGGTATGTTTATGATCATTTGTATTATTAATGTATCTGATCTTTCTCTCTTTGATGCGGTATAGATTCGAGGTCAAATCCTTTCGAAGATGGAGGAGGTGATGTGATCCATGATACTAGGGCAAGTCCGGGCAATGATTCATTGACCGTTGAGAAAGGACTTATGACTAGGTCGCAAGTGAAACGGGTCAAAGAAGCTATGGGATTGCTTGGTCAAACTACGTAGACAAAACATCGATCTTAACAAGCAATGGAACAAGTTCCATGTTGGGCTTGAAAGAATAAACAAGATGGATCAAGTTGGTGTAAGGAGCTGAGGGAAAAAGCCATACGATCGCATAGCCTACATAAATGCGGTCGCATGCATAGATACCGAGCCAAATTGAGAGCAATTGGAGTAGCCTATGCAGCCGTATAGTTGAAGTTTCACTATGCGGCTGTTTCTAGACGCGATTTTTTCCAAATTTGTACAATCTTCTATTTTAGTTAAAACTCTAATTTTATGGTAATTCTTGATATTTAGACTATTAATATCGCTTTCTAGCTATGTTTTATGTGTTCTCTATAAAAAGGACTTATTATATTCATTGTAAAACACACAATCATTGAAAGATTATTGCAAGACATTGTTGTTTTCTTCTTGTTGTTCATCCAATTAATTCAGAACTTATCGAGATTATTCTCTTGTGGCATTCGAACAAATCGAGTGAGATTCTTGCGTTTTGAAATCATGGGGTCAATATATTGTCGGCGGTTGTGTTGGTTTCTTGATTTAATATTTTTTAATCAAGTTTAAACGTTGATTTCTTAGCTTTCTTGTGTTGAATCAATTTTTTGTGGCTTTCGTAGATGTTATCGTTACGTGGGTTCTCGTCAAAATTCTTCACAATTCCGAACATTCAAAAGCATCTTCGCATAGAGGAAGAATCAAGGGCAAGAGATAAGACCTAAAGTTCGTATGATGGCTCTTCAAAAGCCAATGCCGTGGACAATGTGGATAACTTCAACAAGTACAAGAAGAAATGGAAACCTCTTGGTGCTAAAAAGGATCAAGAGAAGTTTAAAACTAAGTCCAAAGGACCTTACTATGTTTGTGAAAAATTGGGGCACTATGCAAGATATTTATAGGCACAAAAACAACAAAAGAATAAGAGACAAGTGAATTTCATTGATAAGAGTATCGCTATGGTGAGCGAAATCAATTCAATCCAAAGCAAGGTTTTGAGTTGGTGGTGTGATACCTGCGCTACCATCCATGTGTTTTATGATAAAACTCTTTTCAAAACTTATCATGACATTGATGATGGTCAATAGATCCAAATGAAAAATGAAGGAAGATTTAAAATAATTGGCAAAGAGAATGTTGAGATCATCTTCACTTCGGGAAAGAATATTACTTTGACTAATGTCCTTTACGTACCGAAAATGAACGGGAACTTACTCATAATGAGTATTTTGTTGGAAATAGCTATTCTATTGAAGGAATGGTCAAACTTTGCACCTTTGAGAATGATTCTAATAAAAACAAATATTTTTCTTGTCATTGATTCATTTAATTTGTGGTATGGTAGATTAGTACACATATGAATTATAACTATAAAAAGAATGATTAGATGTGGATTAATATAATGTGAAGTTGATAACATATAAAAGTGTGAAACATATATTAAATCAAAGATGATTAAAAAGTCATTTCATAGTGTAGGAAGAAAATCTCAATTGCTTGAATTTGTGCAGTCCAATATATGTGAATTTAATGACATGCTAACAAGATGAGGTAATAGATATTTCATTACATTAATTGATAATTGTTCTAGATATATTTATGTTTATCTTTTAAAACATAAAGATGAAGCATTCAATGCATTTAAGGTATATTCAAAAGAAGTTGAAAATCAATTAGGGAGAAAAATAAAGGTTTTAAGAAGTGATAGAGGTGGAGAATACTTCTCTAATAAATTCAATGTCTTGTGAACAAAATGGAATAATACATCAATGCTATGCACCACGAACACTGAAACAAAATGGTCTAGCGGAAGGAAATAATAAAACATTCTTAGAAATGAAAAATGTTACGGTATTAAATTCCGAATTACCATTTAACTTATGGAGTAAAGTCTTACTTAGTGCTTGTCATATAATAAATAGGACTCCTTGAAAAATGATAAGATTTCTCCATATGAAATATGGAAAGGAAGAAAACCAAAATTAATTATTTCAAAGTGTGGGGGTATCTTGCTTATTGCAAGAACATGGATCCTAAGAGAACTAAATTAGGTCCTAGAATTATTAAATGTGCCTGTGTGGGATATGCTTTAAATAGCAAAACTTATATGTTATTAAACTTAGAATCAAATGTTATAATAGAATCAAGAGATGTGGAGTTTTTGGAGAATGTATTGGTAACAAGAAATTCTCAAAATGAAAATAACGTAGACATTCCGATTTCTAGAGAACCACAAGAAGAGACATTTACAAAAGATGTTGAAAGTGAACACCGAAGAAGTAAAATGACTAGAAAAGAAAAAAAATGTCTAGGATCAAATGAAATATATTCCCAACTTATTTCTTTCTACTTAGTAGAGGGAGATAGAAAGGAAATATAATTCTGATGGAACACCCAATACCTATAAAATTAGATTAGTAGCTAAAGTGTATCGACAAAAAGAAGGAATAGAGTAAGTTGACACGTATGCACCGTGGCTAGGATAACCTCGATAAAGATCTCGTTTGCATTAGCATTTATTTATGATTTACATGTTCATCAAATGGACGTCAGGACGGTATTCTTAAATGGAGATCTCGAAGAGGAGGTCTATATGGAACAACCGAAAGGTTTTTTCTACCGTAAAATGAATGTAAAGTATGCAAACTAATCAAGTCTTCATATGGTTTAAATCAAGCACCTAAAAATGGCATGAAAAATTTGACATGGCATGAAAATTTTGACACTACTATTATGTCATATGGTTTTACTCATAATTTGGTTGATAAATGCTTGTATATCAAAGTATATGATAATATTATTACATTTGTATGGTTTTTATGTGGATGATATGTTAATTATTAGTAATGAAATAGAAGGAATTAAAGAAATGAAGATGTTTCCATCTTCTATGTTCAAAATAAAAGATCTTGAATAAGCAGATAATATCTTTGATATCAAAGTTAAGATGGATGGTGGGGGTTATTCATTAAGCCAATCACATTATGTTGAGAATGTCATAAATAAGTTCAAACATTTGAACATTAAAGAGACAAACACCCATTGGATTCAAGTATCAAGTTAGTAAAAAATGATGGAAGATCAATAGCTCAAATTGAGTGTGCAAGTGCAATCATAAGTCTTACGTACGCGTTACAATGTACAAGACCCGATGTTGCATTTGCTGTGAGTAAACTAAGTAGGTTTACTAGAAATCCAAGTTTGGAACATTGGAAGATCATAGGAAGGGCTCTTGGTTACTTAAAGAAAATAAAAAATCTTGGGCTACAATATACAAAGTTTCTAATTATTCTTGAAGGATATACCGACTCTAGTTGGATATTGAGTCCGGAAGAAAATAAGTCTACTTCAAGTTGGGTGTTTACTCTTGGAGAATGTGTAATTTCTTGGAAGTCTAAAAAACAAATATGCATTACACACTTAACAATGGAGTCCGAGTTTGTAAAATTGGTCGAAACAGGAAAAGAGGATGAATGGCTAAAGGATCTTCTTTATAAAATTCCTTTGGGTGCAAAGGATATTTCTTCGATACCTATCTTGTGTGATAGTCAAACCACCTTAGCACGAGCAAATAATGAATTATATAATGAAAGGTCTAGACATATGAGTCTAAGACATGAGTATGTGAGAAAATTAATCAAGCATGGAGTAATTTATCTCACATATGTTAAGTCTAGTGAGAACTTAGCTAATATGTTGACTAAACCTCTTACAAGAGAGTTAGTAAGATCAACATTAAGAAGGATGGGATTGAAAGTCTTTTATTAAAAATTCATCAATGATGGAGACTCTACCTAATTATACTAAGAGGGTGTTTAGTGGGTATTAAAATTAGATTTTCATTAGATTTTGATAGAAGTTTTTGAAATGTGTGATTGAAAAGCTGTGGGACCCATGAAAGATGTGGTTAATATTGATTGTTTGACTTTAACTTAGATTAAAATCTGATTTTAATTTGTATCAAACAAGCTCTAAATAAGTATCTCTAGGTTCAAATGGTAATAACAAGTCATCGATAAGTGGATAAGTTTCAACACTATTAACATATTATAAAACCTATCCTTGATAAATAATGCTGGTCGGTGTGCGAAGTACAAGTATCTCTAAAAGTAATAAAGATACTGGAAAAACTTCACCCATGTGAATTTCGAGGTGGTCCTGCCTCAATAGAGAGTTAAGTTTCTCTCTTAAAAGTTCAACAAATAGGATAAGGGCAATGCCATAATATAACTAAACGAGTTTGAGGAACTTGTGAAAACATAACATTCGCGTGTGTGATTTCATTAGTATTATCACAAAGAATGACTGGTTCAAAGTTATCATGTTACCTGGAATTTCAATAATACTTTGTGAGATTTTTACTGTGGTTATATTCAAATCGAAAGATATATAATCCTTATGTACAAGTGTTGCTAAGTTTGAATTGTGATTGGCATTATTTTGAACAAGTAGAGGATTGTTGTAAATTCGTTCAAAAAAATGTTTTTATAATAGTTTAAGGGCATGAAAATAGATTTATTTGGCCGAAGTTGATAAATTGAAAATAAATTGGAATGTGGGAAATTATGTCTATGCGTACACAAGGAATTGTCCGCAGGAAATTGAAATAATTTTGCTTCTACTATGCAACGTATGGTTATAATTTTGCTTCTACTACACGTACATATGGTTATAATTTTATGAAATGTTGGGACCTGTTCGAGGCATATGGATGGAAATCCTATAAATAGATGATAGATTTTCATTTTCAAATATTAGAAACAGCAAGTAAATCATTACTTCAGATATTCAAATTCATTAATCAAATATTCAAACTTTTTAAAGTTTTCAACAAGTTCAACTAGGAAGTATCAATTGTGTTTTTATGCTTCTTCCTTGAAGGCTTGTCGATCCTCTAAACTATTTGCCGAAAATCCTAAAAAATACTGGATGAGGCAAATATTGTTTTTAGGACAGCATATCATATATGTGTTCGAGCCCCATTCTTTATTTCATCTTGTTCTTGTTTCCATCTTCACCTTCTCCTCTTCAATATTTCCAACGACTTACCCCATGAATCGCACAAACTTTATCGTCTAGTAGAAATGTCTATAAACGTAGGTAAAGAGCAGTATGCGGATTCTTTTTCCTGCCTCACATATACCTAGCACATATTGTTCCTTTTACCTCCTCCATATAATGATCATCACGTCGGAGTGCAACTGGCAGAGTTCCCGGCCTTTTCTCAAGTCATCGGAGCAGCCACGAAGCTCATTCTGGCGAAACCATTTTCTCACATAAAATTGTTGGCTTTCAAGATTAAACATTGCTTGATAAATGAAACGAACGAAAATAAAATAACAAAAAATCCTTGGTTGGTAAGTTGACTCGTGACTACTTATTTATCAAGTTTACTCATTTGACTCCAAGTCAACCATATGGCAGTTAGAATCCACACAATTCACAGATTGAGATTTATGTATATTGTGGCAAAAGAGTCAGCAAGCAATTTCCAGAGCAGATTGGTGTTAAGTTTATGTCTTGTCGCAGTAACGAAAGGCATGTCTTCTCACAGTAGAGAAGATAGAGGAGACTCCAGTCTGGCAGAAATGCATTGATTTGTTTGTGAAATACATGTGCATAAATTATATTTGGGCAATTAACATTTTACATGCATAAAATCGAATAAAATTCCGGCTTATTGAAACCAATTATCTAAAGTAGAAATGTATGAATATTGAGGAAAGGATTTGACTATTTCTAGTTTAGATGATAATGTCTCATACGAGTAACAAGAATTTTTCAGTAATCGTTTCTCCAGACATAATGACGATGTCTCGCAATAGGAACAGTCGAAATTACATAAATCAGTGAATCTATTGATATTTTAAATTCTCTTTATATAAAAAGGGACTGAGAATTTTTATGTAGAATTTATTTGATGCATAATGCAAGTATAAAACTGCATGATCAAAGTGAATAAAACTGCAAATAGAGAAGTCTATATTTAATTGTTGAAAAGTTGTGATACAAAAGACATGACTGTTGGAATAAGACGTTATTTCAAGAAACTTTTATCTAAAAATATGATTTTTCATCCGAAAAGGCATATCTTTTCCATTAAATATATTCTAGAACATTTAGTCACGTGTCACACTTGGATTAATAGTAGTACAATTTTCACATGTTAAGCATCTTGCAATTCATTTGAAATTGATTCCAGAAACGAACAAGTTCGACTTCGAATTTCCATTTGCAATTTTCAACTTTAGTACCTAAGAAAAAGTTTAGATTATTATAAATACAAACAGTACCACGGTGTATAAGACTAGTTATAATTCCGAAACTATATGTCATTTCAAATAACAGTGCAGCGTTGATACAAATAGTAAATTGCACATAGCACTTTTGAAACACATTTCCACTAGTATTGCCTTGCACAGGTTCTAGGCTTCAAAGAACTCAAAATATCATGACCTTCTGCTATAAAACCCCCTAGACCTTTTCAAGTAGAGACATCCTTTCCTTGGATTAGCACCTGAACCCTTCATCTTCTTAAAGTTGTTCCCATATTTCATCTTCTTTGGATTAGCACCTGGTAATCATTATATCGTTCCTTTGTGTCCTTTTATCGCAACCTATCTACCTCTCTTAACACTATTCTTTCCCATTTTCAGATGATGTTGCCAAGGAGTCGAACGCTTCCATCTAGAATCTATAATGGAGTTGTAAGATCATTCTAAGACCTTAATCTTCTCAAACTGATTACATATTGCACTTTTGGTTCCTCTAAGAATTGTGCACGCTTCATGTTTTAGGTTGAAGAAAGGCAGGATATAAGGCACTACTTACAGGTGGAAGTGCAGCCTAAGGTACAAAATACTGAGAGTGAAGCAATAAACCTTCAGGCCAACTACTCCAAATGCTTTGATGATGATGGCCGCCTCAAGAGAACAGGTAGACATCATAAAAATTAAATCTGATGTACTGTCAGATAGAATTCATATGTCTAAGAGTTTAGAGGACAATATACTTCTTGTGTTTCACACAATGGAAACTTCAAATGAGAACAAAAAAATGTATCAAATAGAAAAGAATTTATTAAGTTAGGAGTTAATGAATCTTCATCCGGGCTAAAAAATCTCCGTTAGAAGTGCTAGACTTGAAAACATCAGCACATAGATTTAATTGACAGACGGAGCATCTTCAAAAGCATATTTAAGATTCATGGAAAAAGCCCTTGAGTACATGTTTGCTAGCAGTACTCAACACCATAATATCTAATCTTCCCTACCAAACACGCCATTATAATTAAACGGATATATGCTAAATGACACTGCTTATCTTTATCATGCAGGAACTTTGTGGACTTCAACATCACATATTATCACTGCTGTAATCGGATCGGGTGTGCTTTCTTTGGCATGGGCAGTCGGACAACTTGGATGGGTTGCAGGACCATGTGTGATGTCTCTCTTTGCTTTGGTCAATCTTTATACCTCAAACCTCCTCTCCAAGTGCTACAGATCCGGAGACCCCGTCACCGGACCACGAAATTACACTTATATGGATGCTGTCAAGTCTAATTTAGGTACTATCACTTATCTTCTTAATTTCTTTATTGTTGGCATCTTCTTGTTGATTAATCAAATTTTTGTATCCTTTCGGGGATTCGGGTTCAGGTGGGCGAAAGGTGAAAGTTTGTGGCATAATCCAGTACATCAACTTGTTTGGTGTGGCCATAGGCTACACAATTGCAGCATCAGTTAGCATGATGTAAGTTGGTCACATAAAATTGTATTTCATAATTATCTAAACTATTGTGTAATCGAAGTGCAACTGGGAATTCATAGATATAAATCATATAACTATCTTTGCTCTTATTACAGGGCTATAAAACGATCGAATTGTTTCCACAAGAGCCACGGGAAAAATCCATGTCATATGTCAAGCAATGGTTATATGATAACATTTGGTATAATAGAAATCTTATTCTCTCAAATACCTGATTTTGACCAAGTATGGTGGCTCTCCATAGTTGCCGCAATCATGTCTTTCACATATTCGGCTGTCGGTCTTTCTCTTGGCGTGGCCAAAGTTGCAGGTATGTAATAATGGGCTGCAGATAAGATTTTAATTTATTTTTCTTTTTTCTTATATTTTTCAGTGGAGTGCATGGTACCGAATAAGACAAATATGTTTCATCTAATATACTAAAAGCCTAAAACTGGATTTTGTTAGAAAATAAAAGCTTCAAAGGAAGCTTGACAGGCATCAGTATTGGAGCAATTACACATGCTGGGACAGTTACACCTACACAAAAGTTATGGAGGAGTTTACAAGCTCTAGGAGCTATTGCCTTTGCATATTCTTTCTCAATCATTCTTATAGAGATTCAGGTGAGACATCTCTCGCAACAGTTATATTATCCAATTAAACGAATTTTCTCTAGAAGCATACTAATAATTTCCATGAAAAATTAACTTCAGGATACAATAAAATCTCCACCAGCAGAGCACAAAACTATGAGGAAAGCCACTTCTTTAAGCATTGCCATCACAACAGTATTTTACCTACTATGTGGATGCATGGGTTATGCTGCCTTTGGGGATGAGGCTCCTGGAAATCTTCTTACTGGGTTCGGATTTTATGATCCGTACTGGTTACTTGATATAGCCAACATAGCTATTGTTGTTCATCTTGTTGGTGCTTACCAGGTAACATTTCTTCGTGATGGTACTCTTAAAATTCAGGACCATGGCCTAATCCATTAACAAATTGCAGGTCTATTGCCAGCCGTTGTTTGCATTTGTTGAGAAATGGAGTGCCAAAAAGTGGAGCAAAAGCGACTTTGTGACAGCTGATTATGACATCCCCATTCCGTTCTATGGTGTATACCAGCTCAACTTCTTCCGTGTAATATGGAGAACTTTATTTGTTATACTGACAACCCTTATAGCAATGCTGATGCCATTTTTCAATGATGTGGTGGGAATTCTAGGAGCCCTGGGCTTTTGGCCACTGACAGTATATTTTCCTGTGGAAATGTACATTGCTCAAAACAAAATTGGACGGTGGACAAACCGGTGGATTGGACTTCAGATGCTAAGTATGGCTTGTCTCTTTATTTCTGTAGCAGCTGCTGTTGGTTCTGTGGCTGGTGTTGTTCTTGATCTTAAAACGTACAAGCCATTCAAAACTAGCTATTAAGAGGAACTTATATCAGAGAAATAATGGCAGCTTCTGCTTAGTAATGGTGAAAGAATTAAGAGAGATGCTTGTGAGAAATCCAGTTAGAAACTACAGCAATAGTTCCGAGAAATAAATATTTAAAACTAGATCATACAGTGTGCCGTCCAGTTTACATTCTAATTAAGTGCTACTTTTCAATTTAATATATAAGTTGAGAAATAATGGACTCTACTACAAACACATACTTGTGTCATGTCAAAATGTTAAGATAGTCAAGGAACATCCTCAGATTTTTAATTCGTGGCAAACTTGTAATCAAAAGTGTTGATCAAAGGCTTGATCTTTTGTTAAAGATTGTTAAGGGATATAATCTTACATCGAATAAAGATGTAAACATCGATCAACTTCTAAAAGATTAGGCTACTCCTCTTAATAAGGTTGACCTTTTAAGATAGAATATCAAATTTTAACATGGTATCAGAGTCCATTAAACCTTAACGAGCAATTCGATCCGGTTAAGACTCCAAAAGTGAGCATACGAATTTCAAGATTGATCTGTTCAAACAAACTACTATCTTACTGGGACATGTTAAGGGATAAAATCTCATATCGAATAAAGATGAAACATATACCAATTTATAAGAGTTTGGATTACTTCTCTTAATAAGGTTGACCTTTTAAGATAGAACATTAATTTTTAACAAAGATCAACAACAATTGGCCTAAGTTTTCTTTTCTTTCGGAGCAAAGTCTCATCACCTATGTACAAGTATTCGGAACGCAACTAAAGATGCTTATTTTGGCCACGATATTATGTTAAAAAATATAAATTGATTAAATCGGAGACAAAATTTTTGAAAACAGCCTTAGAAACAATATAGATTTGCTGTCTATGAATTACAAAGAGAAAGAAGTGAGAGATTAATAACTTTGAAATAAATATTTTATTCTAAATAGATAATTAAACTATTATGAAAATAATCATAACAATTAGAAATATCAAACTATGAAAAACAATACACAATTAACATAACCAGATAATTAAAATATTATGAAAATAATCATAACAAATAAAAATATCAAAATATAATTTTTTTTGGATAGGTAAAATATCAAAATATAATGACAAGAAATATTTCCCTATCAGAAAAACAATACACAATTTGTCAACAACATGAACTACCTTGAACCAATATAGTAAATGAATTCAAAGAGAAGAAGAAAAGAGGAGGAGGAGGAGAGAGGAAAAATCAATAATATATTGAGCCAGAAAACAAACTAGGTTTTCGATGAAATACACAAGTTTATATATTACAAGAAAAGTAAATAAAAAAGAAACCTATAAATAAAGAAACTAATTTTTTTGCAACAATATTATATAAGTCGATATTATATAAGGATAATGTCCCCCTTCAAACTCATGATACTACAGTAAAAAGCAGTGAGAGTTTGTCAAGTAAGAAATGAAAAAGATGAACTGGATGAGACTTTGTAAAGAAATTAGCAAGCTGTAACGATGAAGAAATAAAAGGTAGAGAAATGGTGTCATCTGCACATTATGGCGAATCAGATGACAGTCAATCTCAATATACTTTGTGCTCTTATGGAATACAGAGTTGTGAGAAACCTGAATAACACTTTTATTATCACAATACATAGGGGTTGGAAAGGAAGAGAAAACACCCATGTGTGCAAGTAACAAATGCAACCACACAATCTTAGTGGTAGTGAATGCCATGGCACGATACTCTGCCTCAGCCAATTCTGATTTCAAATATGCAATCCTATCAACATCATCACCAGTAATAATCATATCGTCAACATACAACAAAAGTAGAACGTGACCAGCCGAAGTGCATCTAAAGAATATGGCACGATACTCTGCCTCAGCCAATTCTGATTTCAAATATGCAATCCTATCAACATCATCACCAGTAATAATCATATCGTCAACATACAACAAAAGTAGAACGTGACCAGCCGAAGTGCATCTAAAGAATATGGTACAATCATGATGGCTGGATGTAAAACCAAGAGAAATAACAACATTGGAGAATTTCTCAAACCAGGCACGAAGTGTTTGTTTGAGTCCATAAATTGCCTTCTTGAGCTTGCAAACATATCCAGGAGAGTGAGAAAGATCAGGAGGGGGAACCATATAAACCTCATCTTCAAGATTTCCATTCAAAAATGCATTTTTGACATCAACTGAGAGAGACTCCACTAACGAACAAATGCAACAGCAATAAGTGTACGAATAGTGGTCATCTAGGCAACGAGAGCAAAAGTCTTCTCATAATCCAGACCATACTGTTGATTAAAAACTTTAGCAACATCTAGCCTTATAATGCCCAACTGAACCATCAGATTTGGTTTTAATCTTATAAACCCAATGAGAACCAATTGCATGTTTACCTGAAAGCAATGCAAATAAATCCCAAGTGTCTATCTTATGTAGAACAGAGAGTTCATCAGTCATAGTCTGTTGCCAAAAAGGATCCAGAATAGCTTCTCATAGAAAGAGGTTTCATATAGCTTGTGAATGGAGGTTAGAAAACAACAAAGGGACCCATAATAACAAGAATAAGCAAAATCAGGTAACTAAGTAAACTTACGAATACATTGAGGATATCAAGGAAGAGAATAAGCAGGAACTGGATCAACGATCTTTGACGGTGCTGGGGCCATAGAAGGAGGAGGGGTATCATGAGCCGATGCATGTGTACATGTAGGACATGAAGAATCGACAATACATGGGGTATGGAAAGGTGGTCTATCAATATTATTAGAAAATGGATCAATACGAATGAGATCAATTTTAGTCACTGTTAGCCCAAGAATAAGTAACCAAGAGGGGGGTGAATTGGTTATTAAAACTTTTTCGTTAATCACTCAAGATTTTAATAAGTGAGTATGCAAATGATAGAGAATAGTCTAAACACCAGTAAACACGTAAATGGAACAATGTAAATTTGCGCGAAATAAATGCGTTAAGTAAAGGGGATAGAGAATGCAAACGATATGTTATGGAGGTTCGATCCAATCCAATGATCTACGTCCTCCGTTACCAAGCTCTCCGTCACGAGTAAGGCCAAATGCACTATAATGGTAACTTACAATAAGGAGTACCAATCCTTAAGTGACTTACAACAAGGAGCATTTATTCTTAGGTGACTTACAACAAGGAACACCTACCCTTAAGTGACTTACAACAAGGAGCATTTATCCTTATAATCGAGTTTTCACAAGGCTCTCGAAACCGTCAAGAAATAAGTGATAAATTACAATGAAAAAACTCTCTTAACAAATGATATAATCAAGTTAAGTATTAGAGAGTTAGGTAAACACTTCAATAGATAACAAATAATAAAGTTCAAGTGTTGATATTGTAAACTTTGATGAATAATGAATGATGAAATAGTTTATATCTTTGTATCAAAGTTATTCAACCAATGATCTCTCTTAACAAATAATACAAGTTAAGTATGAAGAGAGATTTACACTTTAATGAAAGTGTTGGCAAAGAAAATCTTTATCAAGAATTGAAAAATAGATGAGATTGAGAAAGTTTCTTTGCAAAAAGAATTTTTGATGAAATAGATGAAACTAGTTTTGATCAATCAAGAAATTCTTGGTATCAAACTTTTCAAGCCAATGATCTCTCTTAACAAATAATACAATTTAAGTATGAAAAGAGATTAACACTTTAAATCAAAGTGTTGACAAAGAAAACTTTTATAAAAAATGAAGAATAGATGAAGTTTGTGAAGAGTTCTTTGCAAAAAAAATTTCTTAATAAAATGAATGAATTATGTTGAATCAATCAAGAAACTTTTTGTAATAAATGAAATAGAATTTATACTCAAGTAAACTCAATGATTTCTCAATAAAAAAGCTCTCAAAAATCTCTTCTAAGTTGGTGAAAATGAATGGAGAAGAGAAGGGCATTTATAGAGCAAAAAAAGGTTGCTCTCGGGTAAGTTCGGTCGACCAATTTGAAATTATAGCCGTTACTTTCGGTCAACCGAAGTCATCCAACAGGCCGAACAGCCTTCAGTATTTTGATCATATCTTCTTCAGAAATCATCTTCAAATTAGATCATTTTCTATGTCAAAATTCTGTCCCAATATGAGATTGAAGTCAACCGATAGGTCGAACAGCTTTCAGTATTTTGATTATATCTTTTTCTCCCGATATCCAATTAAGGTGATTCAAAATAGGTTAGAAAGCTGACTCAAGGGGCTACAACTTTTATTCCAATCATCTTCAAATTAGATCACTTTCTATGTCAAAAATCTGTCCCAATATGAGATTGAAAATCGGAGTATAACTTTTTGATTGAAAGTTGAAGTGTGTTCTTTTGAGGGACGTTTGAAAATGATTTTTCAAGGTTTTTGATATATTACAAATGTTCAAAATCATTTTCATGTCAAAATAATTTATGCAAGTGATAAATTTATGAGAAATACTTGAGCTTAATGCACTTACTAAACATTGACGAGTTATACTTTACATATAAAAATAAGGTTCGATAAATAACTCCATCTTCAATGTTCTTGATCTCTTTGACTTGTATCTTAATTTGCAATTTTGTTAAGTTTCAATTTGATTGTCGTATACAAATCACTATTATCTCGAATGATTTATCTTGAATGATTATTTAAACTTCACTTGTACTTCATTTGAGTGAATAATAATCTTTATAACTTTGAAAGTTTAAACACTCAATTCAATTTGTTAGTAAACAAGATGGACTTGTTTGTTATAATCAAAACATTAAGGTCATGATCAACCATAGATCAACAGTCACATCATAGGTATTATCAGAGATAGAAACGAATGGAATGTGTTCAAGAAACACGACATGACGAGAAACATATAACTTTTTATTAATGGGATCACAACAGCGATAACACTTTTGTCCCTGCCCATAACCCAAGAAAACACAGATAGCAGAACGAGATGTCAACTTACTATTTTGACTTTAGGACGAAGAACAAAATAAGTACAGTCAAAGACTCTCAATGAGGAGTAATCAGGAGGATAAGCCTATACAATATTTCAAAAGGTGATAAGCTTGAAGTGTGGGAAGATGAAATCTTATTAATAAAGGAAACAGCTGTGAGAACTGCTTCTCCCCAAAATTCATTGGGGACTTTGGTAGACAAGAGAAAGGAATGAGCATCTTCTACAATGTGTTTATGCTCTCGTTCAGCAAAATCATTTTGTTGTTAGGTATTAGTACACGAGGTTTGATGAATTGTGCCATCTAGAGCAAGCAATTCAAAGAAATCAGCTGAAGTATACTCTCTACCCAAGTCACATCTAAGGCACTTGTTATAGCAGAATGTTGAGTTTTAATAAGTGCTCTAAAAGAATGATAAACAAAAAGAAAGTTAGATCGTCGTTTCATAAGATAAATCTAACAATAGCGACTATAATCATCAATAAAAGATACATAATATCTAGATCCTCTTTTTGTAGCAATAGGAGCAGGTCCCTATAAATCAAAGTGAACAAGATCAAATGGTGCAACAGAATGAGAAACACTTTGAGGAAAAAGTAAAGCAGAAAATTTAGCTTATTTGCAATCACTACAATCAGAAATGTCATGCGTTAGCAAATATCTCGATTGACACTTAGAAACTAAAAATTTAAAACTACTAGCGGAAACATATCCAAGGAAAGAATGCCACAAATAAAAACTAGAAAACGATAAATTCAAACAAAAAGATGACAAGTTAACACCATAGGCTGCAACATGTGGTGATCTCAGATTGTCCAGAACATATAACCCTCATTGTCTACGGCCTATCCTAATCAGCTTCTGAAATCGAGGATCCTGCACATGACAAGGAGTAGAAGAACATTGAACTAAGTTTCCAGAATCATATAATTGGTCAACAGAAATAAGATTCAAAGTAAGAGTTGGGACACAACAGACATCTGAAAGTGATAAATTATGTGTGTTAACAGAATCAACACCTGCTAAAGGCAATGGTGTACCATCAGCAATCATAACAGACAGATGAGTTAGAAGGACGCATGTCATTAAAGAATTTTGAGTTAGGTGACATATGTTTGGAAGCACCTGAGTCACTGATCCATGAGGAAGAAATACTCGAATAACTCTAAGATGAAAAACTTATATAAGTAGAGGATGATATAGCATGTAGCTGTGTAGCTAAGAATTTTTGAAACTGCTCTGCTAAATCGGTCAACATGGGACTGGAGGAAGGTGGTGCTCCAAGTACAGACAAGTCACTAGATCGCAGGGTGGCAGCTATGTTAGCATTAGGACGATAGGATCGATGTTCTGCTTGTGGCTGTTCTTTCTTTAATAGTTTAGGACATTGAGACTTCCAATGTCCCTTTTGTTTGCAAAAGTTACACTCATTACTAGCAACTCTCACATAACCTTTGTTTTGATTCTGTGTAGATGGTCAAGATGGTACACTCAACAATAAGGTGCTAGGAGGAAGATTCACTTCTCCTGCAAGAAACTTCAAACGTGTTTCCTCAGCTACAAGTTCACTAACCACCGAATCAGCTGAGGGAAGTAGAGTACAATGCAAGATAGAGCCTCTAAGTCTCTCAAAATCACTGTGAAGTGCCATAAAAAACTGAACTAATCGCTGATCCTCTCTAAAAGTAATATATTCCTCACATACCTTTAGTCCTGGTGATTCCGTAAGAGCCAACTCATCCCAAATTGAATTTATAGCAGCGTAAAACTTGAGAATGCTCATATTCTTCTATTGTAAAGCCCGTATATCAATCTCCAACTAATACCGCTTTGCAAAATTAGACTTAGTGTATAACTTCTGAAAATGTTCCCAAACTTCCTTGTTGTTTCAAACTTTACCGACTGTGTACCAATTGATTGCTCAACAGAACTATGAATCCAAGTGAGAAGTTTCGTATTATTTGATTTCCAATTATCCAACTCTATCACATAATTCTCAACAACATTCTTGGGTTTCATAACAGTTCCACTAACATAACCCCACAATATGTTTCCTTTTAGAAAATTTCTCATCACGGTACTTCAATATGAGTAATTTTTACCATTTAATTTGATGATAATGGATTGAAGTGAATCATCTCTTTCAGTTGCCATCATAAGTTAACAAATAATCAACTACAAATCAACGAAATTATCCAATTCTAAGGAAAACCAACGACAACCAACGTATCACCACAAACTACAATGAATTTGGAATTATTTTCTCTATTGCTGCATGTGTCTCTATGCGTAATTTTTTCTCTCTGCCGTTTTCTATTTCTGCTTATTTATTCCAATTTTCCGTCATCAACTTCTTCGTGTTTTTTTCAATTTCTAGCCTTTGCATCCGTCTTCTGTGTGCATATATAATCCTCCTTTTTAATTCCTAAAAGCAGCAACTTTTCTCCGTTTTTCTTTTCTCCAACCTCATTTTTTTCTTCCTTCAGCCGCCCAATGTTTTATCTCCTCTTTCTGCCTTTCGTTTTCTCTGTGTGTGTGTGTGTGTGTGTGTGTGTGTGTGTGTGTATATACTCTTTCTGCCTTTTTAATTCCCCACAGCAGCCAATCCCTAGAATTCAAATTGGACTCCAACACTTCCTCTTTTCTCTCAGTCGGAAGTAAGTTTCACTCAACTATAGGCTTTGATACCATGTCAACAACACGAGCTACCTTGAACAAATATAGTTAATCAATTCAAAGAGAAGAAAAAAGAAAGGAAAATCAATAATATATTGAGCCTTCAAGAAATCAGGGTTTCAATGAAATACACAAGTTTATATATTACAATAAATATAAACAAAAATGAAACTTATAAATAAGGAAACTAAATATTATGCAATAATATTATATAACGCCAATACAATTAACATAACCAGTGACAATTTACAAATACGACTCTGTCAAAATTAATGCAAAAGAAAAAAAATCCCACTTTATTCTCTAATAAACTCTAGAAATTTGATAGTAAGAAAAAGAGAATTAAATGGCTGTTGTGAGTAGTGGAAATCCATGTGAAAGTTATAAATTATTTAGATATACGTGTGGAATTATACAATTAAAAGTAATAAGTCATTTTTTAATTGTTTCTAGATGGTTATATCATACAAGTTAATTTATCCTAAATTTGAATACCAAAATCAATAATTAAAGCAATAAAAAACACCAAAAATGATCACGGAGAAACCTCAACTGGGCAAATACTCTGGACACTTTGTTAGTCAATAATTCACTATAAATCGAAACAATTTACAGTACGGTCCAGACCCGTCTATCCAGTAAAACTTCTCACCTCAATTCACACAGTCTTCCTTGATCCTGCTGGAGGTGTGCTCATTCAAAACAAATTTTGACTCCTGGTTTATACCTTAACCCTCCTGAAGTGCGTGTTCCTCACGTCAGATCTCAACTCCTGGTATCTTACCTTAATTCTCTAGAATTTGTGCTTCTACAACAACTCATGATCTCTGGTATCGATTTATCTCCAGTGAATTAGGTGGTTTGGTGTTTGATCAAAAACATCTTGTGCGTTTTGATCTATGGTTAAATCAGCAAAATATGATTTTGATGAATTTATGGATTAAGTAATATGTGGTGGTTGAATCTTGAAATCAAAGAATGTTTTGAATCATCAAAAAATTGATCTCTATGGAATAAACTTGATTCAACACTGTTTTAGACGTCCATATGGTAGAATATATATATATATATATATAGAGAGAGAGAGAGAGAGAGAGAGAGAGAGAGAGGAAAGTATTTGAGATGAAAAGGGATTGAAAACAAGTGTTTGAAGCAAAATAAAATCTTGGACGTCGACCCCTCGCTCGAGCGCAAATCCAGCAACAGGTAAGCAACAGTTAAACAGTCGTCAATATTTTTATCATAACCTCCTCTTCCGATATTAGATTGAAGTGATTCAAAATGCATTGAAAAACTAAATAAAAGGGATACAATTCTTTTAGGTGTAGCTTTGTCCAAATTTTAATGTTTTCTATGCGGAAAATGCGTTGCAAGTTGCAACTGAAAATTTGGAGCATAACTCGGGTGTTTGATTCTTTTTAAATTTCTAATTGTATTCCCTTGATCATATGTGATCTTTTTGGACATCTTGGACACCTTCGAGAACTATACTCCTAAACCCAACTCTTTTGACTTTAATAAGGATTTAATAACTCATATTTTAACTTTGATTATAACTCAATAAACTACTAATATAATTCAACTAGGACTTGATTTTGACTAAGAAAATTGTCAATTACAAATTTAGAAATTGTCAATTGTATAATTTGGACTTAACACTATGTAAAATGGACTGTCCAGAACTAGATCATCGGTGCTAGATATCATTATTCATTCATTTATGGTGGAGGTCCGTTTCTTATTTGATTTTTAGTTTCTAAGTTGTAGATTTTGTACTTTCTGGAGTTGTCCTGTTTTGAACAAGATTATGACAGCTACCTGAGTTGCAGATTTTTCCATCACTGAAATGTTAGAATCGGTTTCAGAAAAACGTTTTTCTTTAGCACTTGCTTCTCTTACTTTCTCTAGCATATCTCTTACATACAAATTTTGCAAACATCCTCTATCCAATAGTGAAATTTTTGTCTTTTTATTTCCTATTCAAATGGTCTTGGCCCTCTTGGACTGTGGGTAGTTCTGTGATAATCAAAGTAACTTACACTTAAAATTGAATTAGTAGAAATACCTCAGAAATTTTCCATTTCAATTCTCTATAGTGGTATATCTTGAGATTAACTCTTTGCCCCGTTCCTAGCTCCGCCACTGATGGGGGCTGCACCTGCAAACACAGTAATAAGTTGTATGTATGCAAGAGGTAAGCATCGATGGCTATGATGATGACTGTAGCATACACACCCAAAATAAAGTTAGTTCCATGTGCTGTTTCCTTTTCTCAATCCAATGATTTTTTAATTTGAATGATGTCTTAAAAAAACACCATGTAGTGGATTAAAGCCATCTCCATAAAACGAATAATGTAAAGCAACCGTGTTTTGAATATTAGACACTGCTTCTTCAATGCGTTCCACATTCTGCCTTTATTAGATTTACGCATTTCCGTTAATACTCCCTTGCATTGGTTCCCATATTTCCTATCTGATAATTTTTCCAAGGAGTTGAACCCTTCCTTCTAGACTTTAAAACGTAGTTGTAAGATCATTCTAAGAACCTTTTAATCTTCTCAAACGGATCATATATTACACTTTGGGTTCCTCATGTGAATTTTGTATGCATCATGTTTTAGGTTGAAGAAAGGTACGATATAAGGCACAACTTTCGAGAGGAACTGCAGCCTAAAGCACAAAATACCGAGAGTGAAGCAATAAATCTTCAGGCCAACTACTCCGAGTGATTTGATGATGACGGCCGCCTTAAGAGAACAGGTACATTATAAAGATCAAATCTTCCTTAGCACTAGAAATATTATATTCATGATGTCAAAGAGCTTGTACAAAAATGTATTTCACATGTTTTAGACAACGCAAATTTCTAGAAAGAACAAAAAGTTTTCAATTGGGAATGAATTTCCTATGTTAAAAGTTGAAGAATGTCACGAATATTCAACCAGCCTAAAAATACACATTTATTGATAGTAAAATCTGTGTTTGTTATGTAGTATTCGCAGCATAATGGACAAGATTTAAACTTTTCCTTGCTTAATGTTGTCGAGTGCTATCAAACCTTTTTGCGTTCATAGTTCAGGAGCTGTATGCTAAATGCAACCATTAATATCTTTATTAGTCAGGAACTTCGTGGACTGCTACATCACATATTATCACTGTTGTGATGGCTCTCTTTGCTTTGGTCAATCTGTACACTTCAAACATGCTCTCTAAGTGCTACAGATTACGAGAGCCTGTTACCGTACAATAAAACTACCGTTACAAGGATGTTGTCAAGGCTAATATAGGTAGTCAAGAGTTCTCTTATTAATCTCTTTATTGGTGGCATCTTATTGTTAGTTAATCAAATCTTGATTTTATTTCTTTCTCGAGGTTAGGGGTGCAGGAGGGTGAAAGGTGTAATTCTGTACTAAATGAATTTTCTGGAAAAATCTCAGAGTCCGACTAATAATTTCCATGGAAAATTAACTTAGGATACAATAAAATCTCTACCAGCAGGGGCACAAAACTGTGAAGAAAGTCACTTCTTTGTGCATGCCATCAGAACATTATTTTATCTGCTAAGTGGATGCATGGGTAATGCAGCCTTTGGGGATGTGGCTCCTGGAAATCTTATTACTGGGTTTGAATTTTTTGATCCATATTGATTACTTATTATAGCCAACGTAGCTATTGTAATTCATCTCGTTGCTTCTTACCTGGTAACATTTCTTCATGAAGGGACATTGAGATTTGAAGGTGAAGTATTATATATCTTTGGTTCGATAAGAGCAGCTGGTGATGTACTCGATCTTAAAACGTACAAGCCCTTCAAAATTAGAGAATTATGTTTAGTACTAGCGAAAGAATTAGAGAAGATGCTACGTGATGTTTATTAGATTTTAATGGTAAGGTAACTCTCAATTACTCTTACACACATATCTTTATTAATCGGCCTAAGCGGTACTATACAATGAACAATTCTATTTCAAATTTTCAACTTAACGTATGAGTTGAACAGTGTTTTAACTTGAGATATTCGTATTCAAGTTTATGCATGACATAAACTTGATTCTATATTACAAGCACATAGATACGTCGAGTCGAGATTTTTACTTAAAATACTAAGAAAGATACTTGTTCATATAGAAGAAAATAATCTAAACAAAAAATCACTTCCCTCATGTAAAAAAGTTGTCGTCCAGAAGATTTTTTTATATCATGGTTTGCTATACGGCTCATGTAGTGATTGTTGTGATCAGCGTTTGAAATTTAAATTAGCAATTGAGTGATGGAAAGAATATTGAAGTTGATTTAATGCTAAAGAACATGGACTGCGACATCTTGAAGAAGCTGAAATTGATGCCAGAAAGAAAATAGAGAACAGCGGCCAACAAGAAGGCCCCTTCGACAAAGGGAATATATCTTCGGTAAGCTTTCTTTGAGATTTTTAAGTTGTATTTGACAATTCGATTGCTTTGAGGGTATTGATGCCAAAAAGTGATGTGACGGTTTTTTTTTTTTTTTTTTTCAACTTCAGATGATTTTACCGAATTTTCGACGTGAAAAGTAAAAAGAAAACGCCATGAAACTTATTTTGGCCGATAATTGAGGGTGCAATGACCTAGGAGAACATCTGGTTTGAGGATTAGCGAGATCGGAGTAAAATTTTGGATGAGAGATAAGGTCATCTCAAACCCTACACCAAAATTTGAGATACGATTTGTTAAATTTTACATTAAACTGAAAATTATTTTCAACGAATTATACTAAATAAACAATGTTTAATCATTTTCTTCATTATTTTGATTTTTAACAATTTATTTATTTGAAAATTTATTTTACTACTACATAAATTACTTAATAAATATTTACGTTAAATTAACGAAAATATTAAATCCATTAATAAATTTAAAATATATAGTACAGTTAATAGAAACACCACAAATAAGAAAATATTAAATCATGTCATTAAAAAATAGTGTAATGGATTTTGAATCTTGATATCATGATATTACGAAATCGAAATAGTGTTGCATTTTAATTCTCGAAATTCTTTAAATAATCGTGTTTAGTATATTTTAATTTTTTTTTTTTTTTTGGAGAATTCTTATTTTAATTAATTCCTTAACTATTATTGATTACATTATTAAAATTTATTACAAATGCACAAAATAATAATAATAATAACAATAACAATGATAATGATAATAATTTATAGTATTAAAAATGTATAATAAAAATGGACACAAATACCCTTAAACAATTTATTTTTATTTTTTATAATAATAATAATAATAATGATAATAATAATAATAATAATTTTATTTATTTACAAAGTGAAAAAGAAGGGCAAAATTGTAGTTAACCATTTTGGTGTAAAATGGTGCAAAGTATGATGCTAGGTTGGAGAGAATTGACACCATTTTTTGCTGCAAAATGGTGTTTTGGTGTATGCATTGGAGTTGCTCTAATTGCACACTTAGTGGATGAATTTTTCTTACCCTTAAATGAGAGAAATGGCCACTTTGTATAGGCATGGGACTTAGATGAATTGTCCTGGTTAAGGTAGCATTGGGTTGTGTCGGTTCTTTATTCAACTCAAATCCAACCCAATTATTGGTTTAATCGGTTTAGGTTGGATTGATCGGTTTGGGCTTGGGTCCATTTCATTTGGATCCGGTTATTTTTTTGTTGAATTTAGACTATTTATTAAAGCTTGAAATTATTTGAAAATTTTCGTTGTTTTTAACCTATATAATGAATTCTTTTGAAAAATAATGTATAGATAAGTTTGTAATTATAGAGTATTTTCTTTTTACTATTTTTTTGGGATTTATTCATTTCATTATAACGTCTTTAATTTTTTAGTTTATTTTCAAATTATTTTGCATTTATACATAGTATTCATGTCAGTCAAACTATGTAAAAAAGGAATGTTTGTAACACTCTTAAGTCCTTTTGTCTTCACTATTGTGTCTATTTATGTTTTTCCATTTTATGCATTAAATTTTATTAATTCATTAGGTTGGGTTGGATTGTATTGGGTTTTAATTCATAACTTGATATCCAACCCAATCCGATCTCAAATTTTATTTTTCAATTCCATTGAACTTAAAAACTAACCCAAACTAGTCGGTTTGGGTTGGTTTTTCTCCCACCCTAGAATAAGTGAACAAGCCTTTTTTTTTTTTCAATTAAGGTGGATGATTTTCATCATTTAGGACTATTTGTGACCAATATGGGTTGGTTTTCTCCCGCCCTAGAATAAGTGAACAAGCCTTTTTTTTTCAATTAAGGTGGATGATTTTCATCATTTAGGACTATTTGTGACTAGTATAGGTTGGTTTTCTCCCGCCCTAGAATAAGTGAACGAGCCTTTTTTTTTCAATTAAGGTGGATGATTTTCATCATTTAGGACTATTTGTGACCAGTATGGGTTGGTTTTCTCTCGCCCTAGAATAAGAGAACGAGCCTTTTTTTTTTCAATTAAGGTGGATGATTTTCATCATTTAGGACTATTTGTGCAACACCAATAAAAGTTGAGGATCAAAATCTTTCAATTTAAAATTCTAGCCCAACTCGTTACATGTTGCGAGAGTAATGTGCAATTTTTAAAATTGTATTCAAATAAACAATAAATATCAACTTTGAAACCAACTACATGTCCTCCCTACCAATGAGGATTCAGTCAATAAAGTCCATGTGCCTGTACCTACCCGTTGCACCAATTAATGCGTTCGTATTTGATGTTGAAATTTGGTTGAACCGAGCTGCTATGTCAGGTCGGTAAAAGACCTGGCACAGCCATGTGAGATGGGGTGGATGGGTGTTTTAACATTTTTGGGGGGTTTTTTTTAATGAGTTAGGTCCTCGGGACCCACCTCATGTGAGATAGTCTGTACAAAATCTGTGAACCAAAATCTGGTAGAGTAGAATAATTCAATTTGGTTATCAACAACTTTAAGTTAAGCGAGAGGTCACCTTAGTGTGACTCTTTCAACGAAAGAGCGAAAAAATGTTACGTATCTCTAACGAAAGAGTAATTGTGTCGCGTCACTAAATAAAGTTGAAATACAGTTCAATTTACTGAATAATGGGGGCGATAATCACATTGGTACATATAATAGAAAGGAACTCCATTATAGATTAATATCGTTTAAATTTGTTCACTTTCGTTGGTTTTTACTATAATTAAATATTACTAATATCATCGTCAAAATACAATAATTATTCGATTTCGCTATTGGTACATCACCATGTACATAGGGGTATACCCCCTGAGGGTGGAACCCTCTTGAATAAAAAAATATTTTATACAAGTGGGTCTCACCCCATGTGAGGCGGGGTGTACATTTTTTGATGTACAAGTAGAATTATTCATAATTATTACATATAGATTATTAAAATAAGATAAAATTATGATATCAAACTATCAAAAAAGTGTTATCAGTACCTACGGGTAGTTTACCTAGGGGCGGGCGGACCTATGAAGGGACGAGTGGGTGTCGTCGTCCCCACTGGATTTTCAAATGCGAATTTTTTAAATTTAAATTTTCAGATTTTTTTTTTCTCCCGATTTATTTGAAATAATTTTACGTAATTGTGTCTCGCCCTCACTGACTTCACCTATATTTTTACATGTATGCAAAAATTTATCGGCAAGTTGCGAGAATCATATATATGTTATCTATCAGACAATATTTTACAATTTTGTACTTTGACATTTTTAAGATCTTAGTTTCGTAAACTAGGCGAAAGTGAAAGTATTACAATTTTACGTAAGTTCTCCTTTTCTATTGGATAATATTACGGCGGCTCAAGATGTGGACTTGAATTTGATTTGTAATAGGCAGCTTAAAAAATTTAAAAGAAAAAATAGAAGTTAGATATAGGGTTCATATGCATAATTGTTGACAAGATAATGCTAGAAAATAATAAGAGTAGGGCATGAAGAACGGAATTGGGAAAATGAAAGGGACATAAAGTTGACCAAACAGATAACACTTAGGAAAATAATTGGCTGATAAATCATCTTTCCTTATACGTATAGCTTGGTTCTATCATAAGACGACAAAATGTGCTGTAAGTTAACTGAGACATTACTTACCTTTAGAATCCGTCTCGATTCTTATTTTAAAATTTTCAAAAATATTAAAACAAAAGAATCTTGCCTTCCAAAAATCTCCGACAAAATAAAGGGTGGAGATTAAACCCTAGAACCGGACGCGTTGCCATCCCTAATCTACCACACAAGTCCATTTGTAATGCTTATCCACCCTAACCTGCCCTACCATTATGCCCCACCCTTATCACCCAAAATGGGCTATGTGGGCCAAAGCCTTTCATCATATCTCACCAAACTTGTTTAACTTCCTATACCAGCCATGCTTTTGCTATCTTACGCACCAAGCATATCCAACGCCCCTCACCCCCACTAACAGAAAGATGAAAAAGAAGGAAAAAGACAAAAATAAATTGGGTTCGAAAAGATAAAATGTTTGGTTAAAAGGTTTAGGGTCTGTTCTCTTTACTGTTTTCAAGTCATTTTCAGTTTTCGAAAACATTGAAAACACGTTTATTTACCTATTTTCATAAACGAATACCAAAAACAAGTTTAAAATTTACAAAGAAAACGAAAAACGTCAAACAAGTCGTTTTGACTATTTTCAGTTTAAATCAAGCAAAAACTTCATTTTTTATTTTTGAAAATAATTTTTTAAAATGACAAAAAGAACGCGCTTTCATCAATCTCAAAATGATCGCTCAAAACACAAAATTCAAAATGAATTCAAAGCTAAAAACTAAAAACTGAAATACGAAAAGAATAGCTCCTTACTTTTTAAATAAAAGTAAATATACTTATTGAGTTATAAAGTAAGTTTTTTTTGTTTTGGTAATAAGATGACCATAAGAACTATTTTAGGAAAAAGTTATTTTAAAGCATTTAGAGATAACCATAACTTAAAAAATATCTTTACTCTTTTTTGGGCTTAGTCCTTGGTATGTTACAATGTAATAACCCTCTGGTAGGGCATAGCAAGCCATTTTGTCAAATTAGCTAATTAATTGCCTGGTTACCTGACCATTTAAAATCTTACGGGTGTTGACTTGGACAACAACTTGTTTATATATATATATATATATATTTATATATTTTTTTTCCCTCTAATTTTTAGATCGTATTTTACACGTTGAGTACTTGCCTAATTTAGAAGACCCAAGTCATTTTACAAAATTTTTGAGGTCGACAGTTGTGAACATGAACAAATTTGAGAAAAATATTTAGACGGGAAATAATTTGTTTTTTTGAAACAAAAAAAAAATGTCATATCATGTACAATGTACCCATTAATTCTTAAGAGTCAATTTGTGAGAATGTTTGGCAGATAATGTCCATTAAATCTGAACTAATAGAATAGGTACAAGCCCTAAGTTTGCTTGTAGTTGAGCAGGAACATTGTACACTACTTTTTATCAACTTAGTCCATGTTTGGCAATTGTTTGAGACTCTTTTTTTTTTTTTTTTTTGAAAAAAAATAAGTATTTTTGAATAGTATTTTGACCATATTTCAACTACATATTTTTCAATAAAATAATATTACATACAAACCCTAAAAATTTTCTTATTTTTTATCCACACATTTTCCATCAATACACTATGCATCTTTTTTTTTTTTTACGAAAATGGGGTTCAAACAAGCCCGTGATGCAAAAAATCAAAATTGTGGTAGATTTTGATCAAATTGATGAGATGTGTGATTGAAAAGTTGTTAAAAGTTATGAATTTCGCAAAATGTTCTATTGAAATTAACTGTTAATTTTAATTTATATTTTTATCCTTTTTTTTAATTAAATCAAACAAGGAGCATTTCGTTTTCTTTAAACATACTCAATACTATGCATTTTCTTTTAATTGTGTACTACTAGTTGCTAAAATAAGATATTAGCCCCCGTTTGAGCCACATTTTTATCTCATTAAAATGAAAAATATAATCGTTATCAATCACATCAACATTTAAATTCAAATTTTCTATATCTTGTGTGGACCCCAATAACAACTATATTTTTTCATTCTCATTCTACAAAAAGGTGGCTTGAACAGGACCTTAATGTAACATTATTGCTCAAGCAAGTTACCCACAAAAAATGGGGCTCAAACAAGCCCGTGATGCTAAAAATCAAAATTGTGGTAGATTTTGATAAAATTGATGAGATGTGTGATTGAAAAGTTGTTAAAAGTTATGAATTCCACAAAATGTACTATTAAAAATAATTATTGATTTTGACTTATATTTTTATCATATGTTTTTTAATTAAGTCAAACAAGGACCATTTCGCTTTCTTTAAACATACTCAATACTATGCGTTTTCTTTAAATTGTATACTACAAGTTGCTAAAATAAGTTATTAATGTAACATTATTGCTTAAGCAAGATACCCACAAAAATGGGGCTCAAACAAGCCCGTGATGCTAAAAATCAAAATTGTGGTAGATTTTGATAAAATTGATGAAATGTATGATTGAAAAGTTGTTAAAAGTTATGAATTCCACAAAATGTACGATTAAAATTAATTGTTAATTTTCACTTCTATTTTTATCATCTTTTTTTAATTAAATCAAACAAGGACCATTTCGTTTTCTTTAAACATACTCAATATTATGCATTTTCTTTAAATTGTGTACTACTAGTTGCTAAAATAGGTTATTAATGTAACATTATTGCTTAAGCAAGATACCCACAAAAATGGACCTGAAACAAGCCCGTGATGCAAAAAATCAAAACTGTTGTAGATTTTAGGGGTGTAAGCGGTCTGATTTTTGCGGTTTTTGACAAATTTTCAAACTAAACCGTTTTGACCGGTTTGAGAAAAACTCAAACCTAAACCAAACCGTTTTGACCGGTTTGAAAAAAACTCAAACCTAAACCTAACGGTTTGGTCCGGTTTTAAACCGCCGGTTTCGCGTATATTTTTTTTCCTGTCTAGTATCTACTTTTATGCCATTAATTCAATATATATTTATATCTTACTAGAAATAAATCTAAAACAAACTAAATATATTTACTATAAATTTAAATACCAACAAAATAAAAATAAAATCACAATAAACTAAAGCATAGTTTTTTATTCGCCCTTTTGACGTTTTAGGATAATACTTTACGATAAAGATATAATACAAATCCACTAAAATAAATATAAGGTCCAAAAAAACATAATAATGTCCCCTTTTCAACTAGCAAAAGGAATAAACGAATTAATTTTGTCACAGAACTCAAGAAACATCAAATTTTGTCACAGAACTCACAGAACTAGCAAAAGGAAGAAACATTCACATACTCAAGAAGCCACAGAACTCATGATCAATTTTGTCCTTCATACACAAAAAAAACAAAAATTAATTAGCAAATTGGAAAAAAAAAAAAAAAAGAATCAAGACACTGATCCATCTAATAATGGCTTCCAAAAGACAAGCTGCAAATATTTTTTCTCCCTCATTCCACTATATATACCCACCTTCATCTTCTGCAATTTAACACGGAATTATACATATTCTCTCATATGTAAACAAATGTTTTTTGCGCACCTGATAGCCCGAATTTCAACTTTAAACCTTACTCACGATCAATAAATATGTAAACAAATTTCAACTAGAAAGTGACAAAATTTCAATTTTAAGCCTTACTCACGGTCAAATAAATATGCAAGAACCTGAAATAGTCTAATAATACCGGCGAACGTACACTACCGACGACTGGGAGGTTCGAGATTTCGAGGGCGTTGACGATTTGGGGAAACCAGGAGGCGCCTTGGGGAGCGAGGCTGGGGCCAGTGAGTTGCGAGTGAGAGAAATGGAAATTGGAAGATTAGGGTTGTGACTTGTGAGTATATGGACTTGGGTTGAGCTGTTAGTGCTACTTCTTTCAAATTTGGGCCTTTTTTTTATATATATATAATTAGGCTTGGGCGGGTCGTAAATCTTAATAATTAATAGGAAATTAGAAATTGACAAAAATACCTACAAAATGACAAAATTATTCAATTTTACAAAATTGAAATTTTGAATAAATTTTCAAAAAAAATTAATTTTTAATTTTTTTATTTTATATATTTTTCGCCGGTCCGGTTTGGTTTCAAACCATAATTAAAATTCTCAAACCTAAACCAATCCGTTTTTGACCGGTTTGGTTTGGTTCAAAACCATTTCGTTGACGGGTCCACGTGGCACCAAACCGCCGGTTTCGAAATTGCGATTTAGGTTCGGTTTTCCGGTTTGGCGGTTTTTGCTTACAGCCCTAGTAGATTTTGATAAAATTGATGAGAGGTGTGGTTGAAAAGTTGTTAAAAGTTATGAATTCCACAAAATGTACGATTAAAATTAATTATTGATTTTAACTTATATTTTTATCCTTTTTTTTAATTAAATCAAACAAGGACCATATCGTTTTCTTTAAACATACTCAATATTATGCATTTTCTTTAAATTGTGTACTACTAGTTGCTAAAATAAGTTATTAATGTAACATTATTGCTTAAGCAAGATACCAACAAGTTGAAAAGTAAAAGAAAGTATTTTGATTAAAAAAAACTTATTTGGTCATAAGTAGAAATTATTTTTTTAATCACCAGATTAAGTGGATGGAGCTCAAATCCTTCGTCAACCAGACATAATTTGCTCGTTGAACCAGATTAACGGCTACAAGTCAGTTAATTATATTGTATTAAAAAAAATTTAAAATGTGGGCAGCGAGAAAGAATATTATAATGATATAGGTGCAACTAATGGAAATAGTGAAAATTATACTACAGCGGTCCTCAATCTGTTGTCTAAATTGCAAGTTGTTCCTCAACCAATTAAAAAATGCAAGTTAACCGACTCTCTGTATAATTGCACAATTAATCCCTAACAACACGACACCATTCAAAGTTCTATTAAAGTGTCATGTGGCCTTCACACGACTAGCTTTATGAAAGGTAAATTTACTCTTAATGTGAATCCCTCTGCTAGTTAATTAACTACGCTTTTCATCATGTGATCAATCAAATCATTCTACACTTTTATAACACTTTTACTAACCTAATGAAGTCAAGAACGGTTCCTATTTTTATGAATTGTCTTATTCACATTACCTCTCAGTCGTCAATCTTATTATTTTCTACGAGAAAGCAATATTATACAGGAAATGTTCTTATTTCATCTTCGAGATGATATTATTATGGTCTTTATAAAACTGATCATGTTATGGTCACACTAAGAGTGTGTTTAGTAGAGATTAAAATCAAATTAAAATTGAAAAGTTAGTCGTTATTGTTGACTTTTATTAGACGAGTGGGGTCCAATAACGACTATATTTTTAATTTTAATTGAATTTTTAGTGTTACCAAACAAGCTCTAACATTTTTCATTATTGGGACTAGTTGTATCACCATATTTAAAAGAATGAGGATCACTCTGTTCCTTTTAGGACGGTGATTGACTTGCAACTCGAACCGCATGTCGGGACAAATAATTTAATTTTCTCAATTGCAATTGGTAAAAAAATAGGGGGCTTAAATGAAAATTTTCCAATAAAATCAGTTGGGGCTCAAAATGGTGTGGGCTTGAGTTTGAGCTGGACATTTGTGGGACCCGCCGCCGAAACGGAGCACATGATGCCTACGTCGGGCGGCTACCAACGACCGCCCAAAAAGAGCGGATTTGGTAGCGTGACTGTAACACTGACTTCCTCCAAAATGCCCTTAGCTGTCTTTCAATTCACAACCATGCCATTATTAAATTTAACTTAATTTAAATGTCCAGACTTGATGTAAAATTGAAACAAAAACTTTTGTGAGTACAAAACTTGTGAACTTCTATTAACGTTTTCGAATTCCTACTTTTCTAAGAGTCCATTCAACATAGTTTTTACTTTTTGTCGAAGAGTTTTCTGTGGAAATTATTTTATTTTTTATTTAGAAATTAATTTTTAAAAGCTCTTTTAATTAGAAGAAGCACTTTCAAAAAATTAGACAAACATGTTCAAAAGTAACCTTTGTGTCTTAAAAGTTCTTTTTAACTTCTCAAAAATCATGTCAAACAGACTCTAAAGCCCTGTTTGATCACACTCATTTCCCATTGAACTAGGAAATTTTTTTTCCATTTTCTCAAAAGTTGGTTGTTTGATAGCCAATAAGTTGCTAGGTATTCATTTTCCTTTGGTCACCCCCACTCGCCCACTTTCCTGGTTTTTAAGGAATTTGCTTTCCTTTTGGTTTGGGTGGAAATTTGTTTTCCATCTTTCTTTTTTTTTAACAATTGGAACAAATTCCAAATTCAATAGTAAAAAAATCTATTCATTTATTTGACAATTTGTATGAAAAACAAAGTCAAACGAACAAAAAAAAAAAAAAAAAAATTTGATTGTTTTTTTTTACTTTTTGGCAATCCAAATAAATTCTATCCCCAATTCTAATAAATTTTATCAATTTAATTGACAATTCCCATGAAAAACAAAGTCAAACGGCTCATGTGGAAAATTATATCAATCAAACACAATTAATTACAATTCACATTAAAACAAATTCTATGCAATTCAATTCCCTGAAATTCATTTTCTTTCTACATTTGCAATGGACCATAAATATAATAAAATAAGAATGCAATTAAATAAACCAAAAAATTATACAATAAAAAATCATATTTTTTACTTGAAGCCTAGCTCCTTTTTTTTATTAATGTTGTGTCATGAACATCTATCAATCAATACGTATAAGAATGGTTATCCTAACTTCGTATTTGAATTGAATTTATTTCTCCATTGATAATTTGCTACTACCACTTTGTACCTGTATTTTGATTATAAATATTGAGCTACATGTGCTTCAAGTTGGTAACAAAAAGAAAATTTAGACAAGCAAAAAAGCAAATATATCTGAATAAGCCAACATAATTTAAAATATATATATATTTTTTTTATTCAAATAAGATTTGTATTCATAGAAGGCGCATAAAGCGGATACACGGAGAAAAACCTCCAACACACGCTCTCTAAAGAGAGATAAAGTGCTTCCACGGTCCAAACAACAACCACAAACACAAAACAAGACCCAAATATAAACAAGCTATACACGACCCGAAACAAACAATGACAAAGAAGTCGAAAACATCTGTGACTTTACCAAGGCTTGAAAAATCCTACATAAAGCCAACTACGCACTCAGCACTCCAGCATAGACAAATAGGATGCATCCAAGCTCGACTTGACCTGGATCAAGTTTTGAGGTCACATCTGCCCTGTCTCCCAAAGGAGATCCTCTATTGGCTGGACGTCTGCCCGCACAAATGCCTAGCCAATAGGGGGCGCATGCGTTCGTCTAGGGCCAACCATAGACAAATAGCAAAACTTGACTAACTATTTATGTAAGTAGGCCTATGGGACCCACAACCAAGGTTCCTTGTGCATCTGCATTACCGCATGTGATGCTGGTAGATGTTGGACTTTTTAAGTTATACACTGCGATCTTGTTTGGACTTCATTTAAATGAAATTTTGAAAAAAAAAATTTAATAATAATTTTTTGGAGAATTCATGGTTTAAAAGTAAGAAAAAATTTTTAGTTTACTTATAATATTATTTTATTAAAAACTGTATGAAATTAAAATGGAGTCCAAATCGGGCTATAACCAACCCATTGATGTGATGTAGAGAGAGAGAGAGAACAATTATTTAATAATTATTATTAGTGTCATAACCCTAGCTCTAATCCAGTTTAATAATTCAGTGGAGAAAAAATTATCCAGTGGAAGCTTCTATTGTTTCTACCTAACACAATTGAGAGCAATGTTGAAAAAGTGATCCATTTTTTCCATACGAGAAAGGTCCACAATTTATATGCTTTCTTCTTTCAAATCTCTAATCTTCTGTCCTTTTGCTTCCGACTGTTAGCGTGCCTTTCAATTAGTTGCCTTTTCAATACTTCCAAGTTTTCCTCTTCTTTTTCTTCATTCAAAACAGTCTCTCTAACAACTGAAATATCTATAGTATATATTGTATTAATAATAAAATAGAAGTTAGAATCATGTTCATTATTATGAACATATTTATTCGATACTACGAACAAAATAGACATGTATACCCTATCATTATGACGTAAAATGAAACAAAATTTTTAGTCTCTGTTTGGTTTTGCTAAAGATTCGATTTTTATTAGATTTTGATAAAAAAAATATTTACATTTTTGGAAAATGAATGCATTTTTACTGTTGATGTGATGGGGAATACGTGGTTGAAAAAGAAGGAAAAGTTATTGATGTGATGGAAAATATTATTTTATTGAAAAATGTGTGGTTAAAAATGAATAGAAGAATGAGAATGAAAAAAATAATATGGCTCAAACAGGGCATAAATGTGTGATTGAGAAAAGTGGATAAAATTGTGGATCACATGAAATATCCGCTTAAAATTAATTGTTGATTTTAACTTAAATTTTTATCAATTTTTTTAGTTAAATTAAACGTGAACTTAAATTAGAATATTATGAGTTATAACTAGTGTTGAATATTCTAAAGAAGAATTATAGACTAGCTCTTAATCTTTTTCATTGTTATTTGGAACATTATGTGGTTGGAGGTAGAATCCATCCAATTTGAAGACAGAAATGCCAAACAAAGCCATGTTGAAATTGTTGTTCAAAATCAATAAAATAGGCTTTGGTATGATAAAAAGACTTTGAGGCCAAAACTTTCGCCTACGCGATCGCATAGGCCTTTGTGGCCTGCGGTTGCATATAAATGTGCAGGTTATTTATTTAATGAAACGTAAATATGAAACTTTTGATATGTTTAAAACATATAAAAATAAAGTAGAAAATCACTTAAGTAAGAAAATAAAAACTCTAAGAAATGATAGACGAGGTGAATATTTTTCTAATGATTTTAACTTGTATTATGAATAACAAGGCATATTTTATCAATGTTCTGCACCCACAACACCCAAACAAAATGGTTTAGTTGAAAGGAAAAATAGAACCTTAGTTGAGATGATAAATATTATATTAACTTATGCTAAGTTGTTATTTAATTTATGGGATAAACATTGTTGAGTGTATATAGGATATTAAATAGAATTTTTTCAAAATATACAAATGTTTCTCCTTATGAATTGTGGAAATGAAGAAAACCTAACATTAGATATTTCAAAATGTAGGGGTGTCTTGCATATTATAAGAACCCAAACCATAATAGAACCAAGTTGAGTTTAAGAGGCATTAAATGTGCATTTGATGGTTATGCTAGTAATAGCAAATCATATAGATTGTTAAATTTGGAGACCAATGTAATAGTCGAATCAAGTGATGTCAAGTTCTTTGATAATTCACTATTCTCGGATAATGATTTAAGGAATGCCTACAATGAGATCTCTAGCTCGAGTGGAATACAAAATGAAACATTTTCTAAAGATGTTCATGAATCTTATGAACCACGAAGAATCAAAAGAGCTCGAATTGAAAAGTTTTTAGGACCGGATGAAATTGACTTTCAACTTATTTCGTTTTACCCAGTAGAAGGAAATAAGAAGAATGTTGTAAGAACAATTCATTTCGTTCTATAAGTGGAGACTGATCTTAAAATTTATAGAGAAGTTATGACATCTCGTGATAGTATTTTTTGGAAAGATGCAATTAAAAATGAAATAAATTCAATTACGTCTAATAATATATGAGAACTTGTTGATTTACCACCCGGATCCAAACCTATTGGATATAAATGGGCGTTTAGGAGAAAATATAATGTTGATGATTCTCTTAATACCTTTAAAGCTAGATTAATAGCTAAGAGCCTGTTTGGTACAGATTTTCATTTTCTACAGTAAATCAATTCTCATTTTCAACCACACATTCTTCAATAAAATAATATTTTCCATCACATCAATACTTTTTTCTTCTTTTTCAACCACACATTTTCCATCATATCACTATTCAAAAATCAATTCTTCCCCAAAAAATCTCTACCAAACACACTCTAAATGGTATCGACAAAAGGAAGGAATAAATTATTTTGATACATATGCACTGGTAATTATAATAACTTCAATTAGGATTTTATTCGCATTAACTTCTATATATAATTTGTATGTTTATCAAATGGATCTCAAGACGACATTCGTAAATGGGGATCTCGATAAGGAAGTTTATATGAAACAACTCGAAAGATTTGCTCTACCCAATAATAAACATAATGTGTGTAAGTTAGTGAAATCGTTATACGATCTAAAACAAGCACCTAAGAAATGTCATGAAAAATTTGACTTAGCTATTAATTCATTTGGTTTCACAAATAATAGTGTAGATAAATGTTTATATTCTAAAGTGTGTGATAAATGTATAATTCTTATTTGCTTGTATGTTTATAATATGTTGATTATGAATAATCACATGGATGGAATCAAAGAAACGAAGAGATTTTTATGTTCCACATTCAAGTTGAAAGATCTTGGACAAGTGAATACTAATTAGGTATCAAAGTTACAAAAACTAGTGGGGTTTCTACTTGAGTCAATCTTATTATATTGAGAATGTGATTAATAAGTTCAAACATTTGAACATAAAAAAATTTAATACACCTCTTGATCCAAGTTTAAAATTTATAAAGACTGATGAAAGAGAAATTGTTCAATTGGAGTATGCAAGTGTTATAGAAAGTCTTGTGTATGCAGTTCAATGCACAATACCAGATATAACATTTGCAATTAATAAACTTAGTAGGTTTACTAGTAATCCGAGAAAGAAATATTGGAAGATTATTGGAAGAGTTCTTGGCTATTTAAAAAAAAACCAAGAACTTAAGTCTACAATATTCTAAATTTTCGATTGTATTAGAAGGATTTACCGATGCTAGTTGGATATCGAACACGGGTGAAAGTAAATCGACTTCGAGTTGGGTGTTTACTCTTGAAAGAGGTGTTGTTTCTTGAAAATCAAAACATACATGTATTACACACTTAACTATGAAATTTGAATTTATAACATTATTAGATATCGAGAAAGAAACCGAGTGGCTTAAGGATCTTCTCTACGAGATACCTTTGGGATCGAAAAATACATTTTCGATATCTATCATGTGTAATCAAGCCACTTTAGTAAAGACATATAATGAGGTATACAATGAAAAATCTATACATATGAGTTTAAGACATAACTACATAAAGAAATTGATCAAAAGTGGAATAATCTTCGTAAGTTATGTTAAGTCAATTGAAAATCTAGCAAATCCCTTAACCAAATCTAATATCTACTTCGAGTAGGATAATGTTAAAACTCTTAAAATAAAACATTCATCAATAATGGTAATCCTAGCTGTCATTACTTAACAAATAATTCACAGGTTCAAAGGGTAACAACAAGTCATTCGATATGTAAATAGTTTC
Organism: Fraxinus americana; assembly: GCA_035079005.1. Lineage (NCBI taxonomy): Eukaryota > Viridiplantae > Streptophyta > Magnoliopsida > Lamiales > Oleaceae > Fraxinus > Fraxinus americana. Next base: position 10,737,956 of record CM068714.1, read on the forward strand.
AACATTATAAAATTCGCGATAACCTTATCCTAATAATATAATGTTGGTTGTTACTTGAATGAGGGTTGAGCTTTAAGCTCTTAATGAAATTCAATACCAAAGTACAAGTATCTCTAAAAGTAATAAAGATACTGAAAGAATTTCACCTAAATTTCGAGGTAATGCCGTCTCAATAAAGAGTTAGAGTTTCTTTCTTAAAAGTTCGTTGAATATGATAAGTGCAATGCCATATTAGCACTAAGCGAGAATGACGAACTTCTTGTGTGTGTGTGTGTGTGTGTGTGTTCTTATCGGTATTGCCAAAAGGAATAATTGGTTTAAAACTTTTTTGCTACCTTTAATTTCGAGTTTACTTAATTTGAATTACACTATGGTTAGATTCAAATAGTAAGATATATAATCCTTATGCATAACTATTGTATATTTTTAATATGAGATTTTATTGAATTTTGAATAAGTTGGGAATTGTTGAAATTGTTGTTCAAAATCAATAAAATAGGTTTTAAAATGAGAAAATGATTTGGAGGCCAAAACTTTGGCCTATGCGACCGCATATGCCTTTGTGGCCTACGCTCGCATATAAATGGTGCAGGGTTTATTTATCCTGCAAGTAATTTATCTATGCCATCGCATTGAACTAAAAATAGCTTTTAGGTTGATTTTTTCTTTGGATTTTGGTGACATTTAGAGAAAAGCTTACAACTTTTCATGAATAATTGGCACTATGTCATAGGTGTTGATTGAAATCTATAAATACACGATAGATTATTATATCAACAAGAGATAATTCAAACAACTTGAGATAAAATCTTCATTCCAAAATATAGTTCCCTTCATCTTCAAATTTTGTTTTGCATTCTTGAAGATTTTGTAGAAAACACTAAGTGTTTATATATTTTTTTATTATAAGGTTTGATTAATCCTTCAAACCATTTGTCTTTATCCTTTTAAGCATTAAATTCAATACGTGATGGGGCAAATATCGTTTGAGGACAACGATTACGTGTTTAAAGTCTTCATACATTATTCCGATTTTCTTGTTACTTGTTCTTTGTTTCTTCTCCATCCTATTTGTGTGGAAACATTCTTTCTACAACAAGTCAAACTATTGATTACGGTCACAACTCTGCATATACCAATATTTAAAATAATAAATCATATTAATTTTGAAAAATACTTTTATTTCATAATTTTGAAACATTATAAGAAAAAACAAATGGGAAATTAGGTTAAGGTTATATAGAAATTGCTATGCAACGTACTAATCGAGTCAAATATATGATTGGCGTAAAATGAAGTATTCATATAAAATGTCAACCATTCTCATAAATATGTTAAATTTTCAAGCAAAGATCTACTCGACTATCAATTGGATTGACATCAATTATTATTCTCGAGATGCACACCTCGACCATATAAGCTCAACTTTTAAAGCTTACACTTCCAAAAAGCAGGGACGGAGTCATATAATTATGTTGGGGGTAAATTGAAATTAAATTGGAATCGACTAATGTATTAAAAAAAAAAATTGTGAATGAAAAGTTGATAAAAATTGTGATTATCGTATCATTAAAATTACTTATCAATTTCAATGTTATTATTATTTTAACTAAACCATCAATTTTAATTTTAATTTTATTATTATTTTTAACTAAACCATCAATTTTAATTTTAATTTTTTTAACTAAGACCAAATATGTCTTTCAGGCACTCAAAGTACACCTAGTCATGAGTTTTCAAATATGGGTAGGTTGGTAGATCACGGCTAAAAGTGTGTATTGTAATTAAGTTGGGAGAGGTGTGGTACTGTATATCAACAGTTGTCACTTTTTCTCACATTTTTTTATATAATAATTAATAATTACTTTTTATTTATTATTTTAGAAGGGACAGGTTACCAACTTCTTCTTCTCCTTTTCTTCTCCTCCTCTCACAGCTTATCCATTGCCTCCTCATTCATATCCTTTTTCTCTACAAACGACAATAAAAATGGAATCTAAACTTAGTAAAATGAAAAAGCAATCAACAGAGAGCACATGATCCAAGTGATCAGAGTTCTTGAAATTCTCCATTTCACATTAAACACCTTACTTACATATACCAAAGATGACGATCGAGTAGACTTAAACGAACGAACGAACAGAAGAAAATGTTTAGTAAATGCTATGCATTAAAAATAAATATGATGTTACTTACTTGTACAAGCAAAGAGAAATTCAGAAAGATCATTAACTAAATACCAATCTCTTTTACATTTCTCTTCAAATATTAATTTCTTCTAATTTAAAATCTTCAATCTTTAATACATATAAAAAAAACTTAACCCCAGATCAAATTTTATTTCATTTCCAGGCCTCTGTAGTCCAAAACCCCAGTTTTTAACCCTATAAAATCATATCCAGAATTACTGCTACTGCCACCTTCAATATTACAACCGCAATCTTTGCTGTTTTGTGCACCCAAACTGCACGCAAAGCACAGAGAGGCAGTCCTCCCTCCAGTTTTCAAGGGCTCTTGTGCTTGTTGTTGATAAGGAGGGCTTATTCTGAGTTCAAGATTCAAATCGGGGCAACGCTCGAAATCTGGACTATTTTCTTCTTTGTTGTTCAAATTAATCGCTGCAGTGATGCACTTTTCTGCTTCTTCTTTTGTTGTTGAACCAGCAAATGAAATGGTTGTGACTTCTCTAGCTGATGCAGGCTCATTGATTGGCCTATGAGTTGTAGGATCAATACCTCGGCTCAAAAGCTTCCTTCTTATATGAGTATTCCAATAATTCTTTATCTCATTATCAGTTCTTCCTGGTAATCTTCCAGCTATAAGAGACCATCTAAAAAAATGACAATATAATCACATCAGCAATGACAACTTAATGAAAAAAGAACAATATTTGGTCGATCCAATTATTGATAGACTTACTTGTTACCAAGAAGACTGTGAAGTTTAATAATCAGTTCATCTTCTTCTTCTGTGAAGTTGCCGCGTTTGAGGTCAGGCCTTAAGTAATTGATCCACCGAAGGCGGCAGCTTTTGCCGCAGCGAAGGAGACCGGCTGCCTTAGGAAGCGAACGCCAGCAGCCTTCACCGTGAGCCCTTATATATGCGATGAGACGATCATCTTCTTCTTTAGTCCATGCTCCTTTATTTGTATGAGCTTTTTCACAGCAAGGAGACCTTCCCATTGAGCCAAAATAATAAAAACTGCTCAGTAGCTAAAAACAACTTTTTTTGCCAATATTTCTTTTGCCCTTTTTCTTGATTCTTTTCTTTGTGAAATTCTAGCCTTGGTGATTCTTGAGCATCAAGGCCGGTCCTCAAAGGACTTGGTGTGGGGTTATATAACCTTTAATTTGACTCTAATATATACATACATATACATATAGAGAGAGAGAAAGAGAGAGAGTTTCTTCTAGATGTGAGTTGGTGAGACGGGTATGAGAGAGAGAGAGAGTGTGTGGCTGGTGGCATCTATTGATGATTATAACATCATCATTAATTTATACAAATATCATATAAGTAAAAGTGAAAATAAATAAACTATAGGTGGTAACCTTTAGTTAGGTGCAAAGTAAGGTATTAAATTAAAGTAGAGCCATTAAAGACAAGATGCCATCTCTTACCTTCCCACTTTAATAGAACCCAAAATCTTCCCAACCTGATGTACGATGTATACCAGAATCACCCCATAATCCTTACTGTTTTAATTTCAAATCAAAATAATTAATTTTGTTTTAGCCATGTTTGAGCCACATTATTTTTTTCATTTTCATTTTTCTGCTCGTTTTCAACCACACATTTTTCAATAAAATAATTTTTCCTTCTTTTTCAACCACATATTTCTCATCACATCAAACAAAAAAATACAGTCTTGGACTCAAAATATGCACCAAACAAGTGCTTGAAAAGTTAAAGAGTGACAATAAAATTGTGAAAAATCACATGCATAAATAAGTAAAGGAAAAGTGGGTTTTAAAAGTATATTTCAACTTTAGAATCAACAAAGTGGGAATATTGTTTTGATAAGGAAATATGAAATATGTGATATTTTTAAAATTTAGTTAGTTTGTGGTTGGGATTTGGCAGGTTTTATTTTCCTTAGTGTACACTGTAGAGAATAATTACTTTTATTCTATTGGTGCACCAACATGCAAAATATTAATAGATTGTCAGGGCTTCTAGAAGGGTTAGGAGTTTGGTGCAAGATAGGATGATAAAAATGTAAATTGAAGACAATAAGTAGATCCAAGGAAATGAGTGGGGTTGTGGTTATAGTTGTATCTTTAACTTTTCTTCACCTTCCACTTTCTTTTTTTATTTTTAATTTCCCTCTCTCTCCCCCAACTTTGTGGTGCAAGTTTAGGAATTAGGGACCATATCATAGGGTTAGGAATGGAATTCAACATGTTGCTTCATAAACGGGTTTGATTTATTTTTATCAAAGTCCTAATACGTGCACAATTTTTCATATATGCATGACTTGAAACCCATTTATTTTTCCACATTTTGATACACTCATTTGTACAGATTTATGCTTCAAAATATCTCTCAATACATAGTTTTGAAAACAACATTTGAAACGACTTTTACCTATGAATCAAGATCCTTAACTGCGGCCATCGGTTTGGTTTTGATAATTTTGAGAGGACAGGCATCCACTTGTCTAATTTCATGTGTATTTTACCTACCTTTTCACCTTTTCCTACTGTCACGGTCCAAAATGGCTTCACCATTGATGTTGAATAATTGGCACGGTTTATGATTTTATTTCCACACGTACATTATCTTCCCATCCCGAAAAGGAAGTTCCATAAAAGAAAAAGAAAATTACGGGTAAGCTTATCTATGTCTTCACAATTGAAAATTAACCCAAATTTGCAAAAATATTCAAACCCTATCCATATCATGTTCAATAACGTGCGCGCGCGTGCATGTGTAGAGAGAGAGAGAGAGAAATATGTACAGCTTGAAATTTATATAAACCTAATTTATAGCATTTAATTCTTGTCCTATCAATTCTCTCCTATTTCACTTGGATTGGGACTTATCACAACAATAGTTAGGTCAATTGGGATTTTAGGGTTGGGGGAGATTTAAGTAGTTAATCCCAACTTGTATCTGTCCTACATGCAAATTTCAACAAGAAGGGAAGATAATGAAAAGGAAAATATAGATTAATTTGGGCAAAGTATCTAATATCTAACGTCAAATTGGTTAAGAAACTTATAATCATGTCTAAACAGCGTAGGCATCAATCTTGATGGTAATGTGTCAGCCAACTCATAAGCTCATGGACATCATGTGCTTAGGTATAGAACAAATCTGTGTGTGGGGCTGTCCAAAAAAAACTCTTACCTACCTCTTTAGTAGTTCCTCACCCATGTGAGCCCCCTCAACCTTAAAGAAATTAAGGTACGTGTCAAATGTCCCATGTTTGGTGGATAAAGGGTAAGTTCTTAATACTAGAAGCACGCGTTAAATTACATCTATTAAAAGTTTAAGCTATTGCAGAGAAGGTGGGTAATGCAAGGGGAGATGAATCGAGTACCTTCGTTTGCTCCAATATTGCCTTGGTGATACCTAAACAACCTAACATTAAGAACAGAATTATAACTGGATTAGCTTCCGTAATTACCACCACCCAAACTTTGTTGGGTTGGGACTCCTTTGTATGTTGTCCAGTCACCAGTGTCATCCTGAATAGGTCAGAACCAAAAATTTGTTTCGTTCTCAGTACCACAACATGAAAACTAAGCCTCATGCTATGATACCATTATTTTGGGAAACCAAGGAAAATTTTTCGTCATTGTTCAAAGAAGTGATCACTAACACAAGCATCCGTAAGATAGAAAAAGCAAACAGCAAGTCTGGCAGCATTTGAAGATATTTTATTACAAAATCAACAGTAGGTAAAAGACAAGTATGCGGTCATATAATTTAGGTAAAATGGCTCAATTATTCGCATGAGGGACAAGTATAAAAAAATATTATGTGAAATGGATCTACAATGAGAGAGAGAGAGAGAGAGAGAGAGAGAGAGATCAATAATGTTGTTTTTCCATGACCCCCATGTTTTTCAATTCATATCAAGACAAACAAAAACCTTTAAAATATCCATCTCTTTGCATCTCCAATGTGAACTGAAATTCCATTTATGAATTTTTCTAAAGGGTAAGGAGTAATCATAAGCCAACATAAATTCCATCTCATCAATATATTATTTACTCCATCATGAGCAAACAAGTTCATGCAATTTTCTACTAATTTATTGAGTCGGCACATAAAGCTTCTGTGTTTTACTTCAACATGTGGCATAGTACGAATATGAACTATAGACAAGATACATTTCATAATAAGTGCATAATGAAAATGAAAACGAAATGACAAGCCAGAGTTTTTTTTATCTTGTTCCAGATTTCGTACAAGTAACTTGGAATCACCATTGCAACAGCAAGTCTGGCAGCATTTTGTGCATGTTCTTTACCATCTTTCATCTTCCAAGCCGGGGGAGCTAAAGAAACCAAGCTCTAAGAGTTTCTTATGAGGATCTGCATAATTTTTAATGAAGGCGTTTTCATCCTGTGTATAACAAGAATTGGATATTACTTAAATGAGTCACAGAATTATAAACGATGAAGAAAACCGCTTCTTCGAGTAAGATCATAATGGAGACAAGCATCTGCCAAGCAAAGCAATGAAACTGCCCAATTAAAAAAAATTAAATGGTTCAAACTAGAGGGTGCACTTGATGCCATAAATTCACAAAGGCACACTGGCAAGTGAATATTCTGGAAAGTCCTCTAGTACAACCCAAACTTTAACCCCCAAGTGGAAATTTCAGCACAAAGAAAAATTTGTTTAAATCAAAACGACAGAAAAAAACTCAGATTCAAACTTCAAGCAGTGAAATGGACTAGAGAACCATTTGTGGTTCGTTGAGAATCAATAGCTCAGGCTGCTCAGTTTCAATATGTTTGGCATTATTAAGAAGTTTGGCACATCCAATGTGCCCAACTCCTGGAGTCTGCCTGTTTTTCCCCTTTTCCTTTTCATTCAAAATACTGCATGTAATCAAAGTAAATATTTTTTTGCGTGTCATCAGCCTTGTATTCAAATCTTCTTCTCTTCCAACATAAGTATTGATGGGATGGGGTTGAAGAAAGAAAGTTCAAAATATTATACTTCTGTTCACTTCAAAAACCAGTTGCTATTTAAAAATATTTAAATATAGTATAATTGCGTACGATCTGAAGAACTGCAACGATATAGTGACAAATGACAATGCCAGATTTTACACAGTGTAGATCTGAAAATTGGTCTTCAAAAACCTTTCATGTCAAATTTCAATAATTTTTAAAAGACTAAAATAAAATAACATGGTGAAACATGGAATAGCATGAGTTGGATTACGTGGTCCAACAGAAGTTAGGTTATCCATTCCATTTCTAAACACATTGATAAAATCATAAAAGCATCTCCTGTTTTTGAATGTCAGTTTTTGCCTGGCTGGAGATACAGATTTTGAAGTTTTATTTTTTGTCTTTTACAGGTCACTCGAATGTTTGCCTCTTTGCTCATGAGGAAAGAAGGGCATTGTAGCGCCCCGAGTTCTGTTAACCCGGATTGTCACGTCATCGTCTTTTGCCCTAATTTTGTCAATCAATTTTGCGGAAATAACCTAATTTTTAAAATCACATTTGCAATTGAATACTACTTCGGCAATTAAAATACATTGGATAATTGTTCAAAATTTAAATATCATGTTTTGGAATAGCGGAAACGAAAAACACGTTAACAATGTTTCAATACATAAATTCGAAAATTTAATAATTTCGATAATCAAATTTTTATGCCACCACTGCCGGATCAATCACGATCGCCTCCGAAGTCTGCAAATATTGTTAAAATAGCAGAATGAGTATTTCGAAAAAATACTCAGTAGACTCATCGCTGATAATTAATTTACAGAATAATTGATTACACACTTATGCAATATACAATGTGATCATCTTGGGCTCATTTTCTTGAAAATCATAGGCTCTTTAAAAACATGGGCTGTGGGTAGTCTTTCTTTCTTGTGCGGATGAAGCACATAAGTTATGCATAACATTCTTTTCTTATCTTATAAGAGATTCTTTCTTTCTTTCTTTCTCATGCAATTAAGTATATAAGTTATGGCAAGCATAACAATATCATATATCTCATATGACACATTCTCATCCTATGGATAAAGCATATAAATTACGTAATTCACATAAAGCATGCAATTATAATTTAAACTAATTAATGGTGGCTAGTTTACCTCAAATATTTCGAGTTGCGTGAAAAGTGGAGCGGGAAAATAACTTCAAGCTCCTAATCGTTCGTACGTATCGTCTAGCCAAAAATAGGAAATAAGTTTGAATTAGTATTTCGAACTTTAAAGTTTTAAAGTGTTGAAATTAAGTTTAAGGGCTTAATTGAAAATTATTGGAATTGAAATAAATGGCTTAAAATGATAAAATAAAGTTTAGGGCTAAATTGGAAGTTTATTAAATCTGAAAATAAAAGTTTAAGGGCTAAAATAGTAATTTTTAAAAGTTAGGGACTAAGCTGTAATTATAATAAAACTGAAAATAAAAGCTGAAAACTAACATAATAACTTTTAATAGTTTAAGGACTAATCTGTAAATATAATAAAGCTGAAAATAAAACTAAAGGGCCGAAATTAAACATTTTCAGAACTTAGGGACTCAATTGAAAATCTGCTGAAACTGAAAATAAAATATTAAGGACTGAAATAATAATTTATAAACTTGGGGGTTAAATTAAACATTATCTAAAACTGAAACTAAGATTAAGGGACAGAAATTAAAATATTTAAGACATGAGGACCTAATTAAAACAATTAAAACTTGGGGGCTTAAGGTTATAACTTCTAAAATCAAAATTAAACTAAAATCTAAAATAAAATCAAATCAAATAAAAACCAATTAAAATCAAAAACCAAAACAAAATCAAAATAAAATTCTCATTCCTCTCTCTCTCATTACAGAGAGAGAGGACGAAGCGACGGGGTTCGCCCCTTCCTCCGATTTCACCACCGGCGAACGGTGGCAGTGCTACCGTCGTGGTGGCGCCGGGGTGTGGGGGTGGCTGTGGCCCACGAATCGAGGGAAAACTGAAGCTGGGGAGTTCGATTTTCTTTCGGGTAAGAGGTAAATTTTTTGGGTTTTTCTTAGTTCTTGATTTTTGTGGCTTTTGGGGTTGATTTTTGGGTGCTATAGGGGCTGTCGAGTGGAGGCTTTGGTGTCAGTCTTGGGTTGGTTGGAGTTGTGGAGGTGTTGGGGGTTGGATTTTTGCTGAAATTCTAAAATGGCTGTCGATTGGGGCGATTGAGGTGTAGTGGTGTCTTGGGCGAGTTTGGGCAGTCGGTGATGGTGGGTTTGGAGGTGGATGAGTGGCGGGTTTTGCCACAGGTGGTTCGATTGGAGTTGGAGGTCTCGGTTTTGGAGTGAAAACATCATGGTGATGATGGTGGAGATTCTAAAATGGGTGTTTGCAGCTGGGTTTAGGCAATGGCAGTTTGGGCAGAGGTGGTGTTGGACGTTTTCTGCTGGAGCTTCAAAAATGGTGGTTCTGGGTTTGGTTGGCTACAGTGTGGTGTTGTGGCATGGTTAAGGATGGTTTGGTGAATGGTGTTGTGACTTGCAGTGACCTTGCAGTGAAGGTTGGTGGAGTTGGCTGCATTGTGCAGTGGCTGGGGTTGATTTGGTGATGGTGAATTTTCCAGCTTGCTGATGCTAGAAATTGTTCTAGCATCAAAGTGAGCTGAGATTGTTGTTGATACTAGAAATTGATTTTCTAGCATCAACTAGAATTTCCAAAAATGAAGGAGGGGGTTCTTACCAAAATGGATTGCTTGGGTGCGTGAATTGTTTGGAAATGGAGAGGATGGATGAAGTTGGTATATGAATAGTGGAAATTAGGGCACAATTCCCTATGTGGGTAATTGGGCCAAACAGTTGGGCTTAAATTGAAGTGGGCTAAATGAATTAAAATTGTGGAAATTACAGGGATCCCTACTTTTCAAGATCCAAGTTCAAAAATCAGATTTTAAGTTTTAATGTTCAAAAATCAGATATTTTATATATAGATACATGTTTTTAATATTTAATTAAATATTAATAATAATATTATAAAAATTAAATTATATACACCCCACCCCACCCCACCTCACCTTAAAATGAAAGCCCTAATTTCTATTTCAGAAAACTCCCTCGCCACTCTCTACCCGTATCTCTCTCGCTCTCTATCGGTGGAAGGGGCGTATCCCCCACTGCGCCGCCTCCTCCTGTCGTCATCGGAACCGGACTTCGCGCGGCGTCGTCCACCAGAGCCACGGATCTACACGTATATCGCGCAACAGCTTCAATATCCTCCAAGCCCGACGCAGCCGCCGCCTCACCCGCTGCAACAACCCATTCGACGGGACCTCCACTGTTGCGACGTCGTGCTTGAAGTGTAGCCTCATATCCTCTCCTCCCTCACTGCCTCCGTCTTCGCCCATTGTCGCTTCCCCCACTGCCGTCTTTTCCCACTGCCCCATGGAAATCGACTGATTTCTGATTCGAGGCAGATTTCGATGGAGATCGTGTGTGATTGAAGTCGTGTGTTAGCAGATTTCTATGGAGATCGATGTTGTGTAATTTGTGTGGTGGTGCTGGAGATGATGCGGAGGCGGCGGTTTGTGGTGGTAAATCCGTTGTGTCGTTTGCGATGGGTGTTTGGGCGGTGATGGTGGTGGGCGTGTGTGCCGTTGCTGGTGGTGGTTGTAAATGGTGGCGGTGTTTTTAGTTGGTGGTGGTGCTGACGGTGGTTGACGGTGGCAGATCTGAGTTTTTGTGGTTTGAAGTGAAGTGGTTTTTGTGAAGTGGTTTTTGTGAAGTGAAGTGGTTTTTGTGGTTTGAGTTTCTCTGTTGGCGGTGTGATGCTCGTCGCGATGGTAGTTACTGGTTGTGGTTGGCGGTGGTTGGTGCTTAGTGGCGGGATGGGGAGTGGGTGCTGTTGGTGTGTAGCAGTGGTCGTGGTGATGTCGATATTTTTAGATGATGGTTTATTGCTGAGAGGTGGTGGTGGTGGTTTCGGCGACGTGGCTATTTGTTGGTGGTGGTGCTGTTGTTATGGTGGCGGCGGTTAGCGGGTAAGGATGGTCACAATGGTGGTCACGGAAGTCGGTGATGGTAACAATGGTGGTCACAGAAGTGACCGATGCTGTGACCTTAGCCAAATACTGTGACCGATGCTGTGACTATCACTAAAAACGTGAACCATGCCTAAAAAAATATTCTGTGACCTGTGTTGTGGCCATTTGAGATAAACTTGTGACTATCAATAAGAATCTGAGTCATTTGAAAATAAAATGGGACTATTAACAAAACTGTGACCTTAGCCATGTGCAATATATGTACTGTGACCGATACTGTGACCATTTGAAAATAATCTGTGACTATTAATAAAAATGTCAGACGTGATAAAAATGTGAGACGTGAGCCTTATTTTGTTATCAATTATTATAAACAAAAAATCATGTGTTGTGACCTGTGACCTTGGCTGTGACCTGGACTGTGACTTGTGACCTGGACTATGACCTGGACTGTGACCGTACAAAAAATTCATGTCATCGGAATAGTCGTCGGAATCGGACGATCCGAACGAATGGGAATAGTCACCGGAATCGGAGTGGTCGCCGGAGCAGTCGCCGGCGTGGTGGGGTGGTGGTGGTGGGGGTGGGTTAATTTTATATATATATTATATATTTATTTATTTATTTATATCTTTTTATATATTTAAATAAATAAATAAATATTTATAAATATGTGTATATATAGGTTAAAAAATCTGATTTTTGAAATGTAAAAGTTGTTTTGTTATTTTTGAAATAGGGTAAAGATAAAGTAGGGAAAGTGAGTTTTTCCCATTAAAATTCAAGGTGTTGGACTTACATAATTGGGCTTAAAAATTGGGTTTATGTAATTGGACTTGAATTTAATAGTAATTGGATTTAAATAAAATGAATCCGAATTGAAATAAAAATAATTATCTGAAATTGGATTTAATCGAATAGATTTGAATTCAATTTTATAACGGCTAGACGAACGCGTTTCTCTAGAAAATTAGGGTTACGTTCTAGCGACACGTTTTTCGAGAAAAATTAATTTATATAATTTAAAAGTTCTCAGTCGCTACAGGCATGATTTCTCTGTGGTCAACAATGTTGGGGCATCTATGCTTTTAAGGGAAATAGCTATATACTTAGCTATGAGGATGTAAGACTCAATTAAAAGGTCTTCGTGCGTGTGGCCGTCCGTGTGCATGGGCATGGAAATGTGTATGCACAAATGTATCTGTATCACCAGTACAATGTTAAAAATTTTGTAGCCCAACTCACACACCTGTAATACTGCACGGGCGTACTGCCCTTAGTAAATATAAAAAGATTGATTTGTTTACGTGAGAAAAAGTTAAAAAAATTAAAAAATCCTTTGTGCATAGAAAAGGCATGTGTTTAACAATAAAAATAAAAATAAAAACTAAAAAAGGAGATTACCAAGACATAGCCACCTGATAGTGTCGTGAAGCCTTTATCAATAAACCCAAATGGTGGATTATCTGACTCAGATGTGGCAATCCCCTTGTATACGAAAGTATGCGTGTGAGATCAAACTTAAGTTCAACATTCACTTGACAGAGCTTTAGAAAGTACTCTGTTATCAAAGTGTAACATGCGACCTGATTCAGTGACTTTGGTCTGAGAGATGAATAAGGAATATCAAAAGAAATGATCTTGAAAGAGAATTGTATGTAACTTAATGTTTTACCCGAGTCAATTATCTTTCCACGATAGGCATTGCAGAACATGAATATACTAATTAAACTCTTACAAGCAAATCTTCAGATATTAATTGTTAATGAACGATGACTCTAGACCAAACTGCGTGTACAACAACAAAGACAATGGTTCATTTCATTGGAAGTGCAAACTACAGAAAAGAAATACAAGATAGAGCACGTAAAAAGATCAAAATTTCTAAAATGCTTAGAGGAAACAAAGAATACCAAATTCTGATGTGAGTAAAACATTTATTCTCTGTGAGTGAATAAATATGATTCCTTGATATTCTAGCTAAAATGGGGGAAGGGTGAAAAAAATTTGACAGTTTCGAGATATTTGTATTTAGCATATGGAAGTTGCCCTTGTAGTACAGATTGCTGAACCCTTGAAAGGATTAAAAAATATCCATAAAATAAATATAGCAGAAATGAGCAGAAAATAAATATAGCATAAAGTTCCCCTCTGTTTGGTACACATTATTTTTTTCATTTTCATTCTTCAACTCATTTTTAACCACACATTCTTCAATAAAATAATATTTTCCATCACATCAATAACTTTTCCTTCATTTTTAACCACACATTCTCTATCAATCTACTATTCAATAATACATTCTTTCAAAAGAATGTGTCCCAAACACACACTTAGTTCCTTTAATATTAAAGTGTGGTTTATGAAAACTGAACTAATATTTATGATTCTTTCGGATTCAATTTTTCGACACGAAGGATTTCAATATTCAATTCCAACGCCAATCGGACTATCGTGATTATATCCAAATATCCATGTTTAGTACGATTCAGAATTTTTCCATCTGATTCACCCATGCTTAGCTACTGTCATATAACAAAAAGTAAGCATGTAATCCGTGCTTCTACATCTATTATTGTCGGAAAAGAGAAGCATCGAAAAATCACCTACATCCAAAATGCATCTTTCATAGATATGAAGTTGGATCAAACGGAGTCAAGAAAAAAGATTTATATGTCAAACTACAGGTTTATCAGGAAAAAGGCCTTTCCTCTTCCTTTATATTTTGGCCTGGTGTTTCCTCAACAGGCAAACATAACTGGAGTATCAAGAATGAAAATCTCAAGAAACACAGTATCAATCCTTATGTAAAACCACAACAATTAAGTTTATGATATATAATCTATCTGTTTGTAGTTCATAAACTGAGACATTGCCACACTCATTGAGGTCCATGAAACCAAAGAAAAGATACAAGAGTGGAAATATTTTTCTAGTATAGGTCTCCATATATAATTTTCTTTACTTATTATGAAGTTTAGCTAGTATTCATCTTCGAAGCTACAAAACTGTAAATTCTTTCTATGAGTAACATTGAACTATGTCAAGCAATAAAATCAACCCAAGTTCTGTCCCTTCTTGGATGTGTACAAACATGGCCTTTGTCAAGTTACCATCCAAAAGTATAGAACTCATAAAATTCCGCAAACAACAACATTTCAACTCATAATTTCCTCAAGCAAATACTTCTCACAGTGAAAATAGTAGTGCAAGTTATCAGACTCGTGATTGCAAAAATTGCTTCAATAAATTGATGAAGATTCAAAGCAACTACTATATTTACATAGATTTTTTATAAATTCACTTAGAGTTCGAAGTGATTATGAAGAAAAAACTAACCGCAAAATCGAGACCATTTTCAAGCCACCATTAACGCCATGAGTGTACCCTCCTCAATGCGAATCGAACCATTGAAACATCTGGTCTGCTTCTCACGTCATAGATTACCTCGACATATTATCTATAAATTTAAGAGCAAAAAGAAATAATTAAAATGCTCCATTAACTATTTTTCAAAATTAAAAAGAAAAAGATAAAATGGAAAATTGAGAGATAAAAATGAGAAAATCAACCAAGCGAAGAATGTTTGGAGGCAGTTTTTATTGGAAATGAAGGCACAAAATTGGTTGAGGGAGAATTTCAGCTGGGTCCTATACCTTTCAAATTGTTGCAAATTATACTCAAAACATTTCATTTTTGCACCATCTGTCTCAAACCTTTCATTTCGATTGCTGATGGACCTTTAGTCAACCCCAAAAAAATCAATTTGATTGCATTTTGATTAATTTTAAAAGAGAAAATTTGTAATTTTATATTTTTCCAAAAAAAATAATTAAAAAAAACAAGATTGAGAACTGTTCAAGCTTTGCCAGAAAAATTACAGTCATCAAGTCAATCACGTCATGCATGACCAACCACTCCCTTAACTGCTTCACAATAGCCAATTATTTTTTACGAATTGAGGATGATCAACTAAGTTTTTGATGGTAAACCCTTCATTATTTGAAAGAAGCCTCGTTAAAGTTATCGAATAGGCAGTTCCCAGCCATCTTCTTCCACATCCCCCCACATCCCCCAACAATCAACCAAACCAAATCCATCCACCTTTGCCATTGCCAACCCTCAACCAAACCAATCCACCCATCCCTATCATCGCGCAACCACCCATCTATATGTTGCACTACAATCGTCACCAGTGTTATTACAAGTAATCCATGCCACTA
Source organism: Fraxinus americana (assembly GCA_035079005.1). Classification (NCBI taxonomy): domain Eukaryota; kingdom Viridiplantae; phylum Streptophyta; class Magnoliopsida; order Lamiales; family Oleaceae; genus Fraxinus; species Fraxinus americana. The sequence continues at coordinate 10,753,361 of CM068714.1, forward strand.
CCCTACACAAAACAAACAATCGACGCACGTCTCCACCACCGCACAACTCCATCATTTTCAAGAATTTGAGCAAAACAATAAAATGAACAAGAAAGACAACAACATACCTTGCCACCAAGACAACAAATATTACCCGAAATTGTCAATGTGGTGTTCGAATGCAAATCTTCCTTTCACCATATATGGCTCCAATATATGCCTCCCTCCAAGTATTTTTAATATCGTAGCTTTCCCTAAAAACCCATGAACAGTTAAACCAAACCCATTACACCGACAGTTGTAAAAATAGCTTTTGGACAACCATAATTGTAAAATTCAACCCGCTTTGCTTGACTCGATTAAGCCAGAAATGTATAGATCTTAGCTTGAATCTGTTTGATCTTGTTTATTTAGATCGAATACTAGGAGTTGCTAATTTTGGGAATTATGAATAGGGATAATTGCACCAGCAGTATCAAACATTTCATTTAGCAGCAGACTTTGTCCAATTTTTCATTTTTGACACTCACAGTACCAAACATTTCAAAATGTTACAATTGAAGTCCAAATGTATGGTTTCTATTAGTTTGACTGTTTGTTGACCAAATAATTGACTTTGACGATAATTTTGACTAATTTTAAAAGGTTAAAATGGTAACTTTACATTTTTTATAATAAAATAACTAAAATAAAATAATTAAAATTAAAAACCAACTTCTTCTTCTCCATCTATCCCACACATTACCCCCACCCCAAGTTCATGATAATTGATCGTCGTTTTTGGCATCTCCGTAGTCTCTTACACCCCCTTTTGCTTTTACCAATAATGGGCCCTTGTTTGCATTTTTCGCCACCACAAAGTTCATCAAAATGCCCTATAGTTGTTCATTTCATCCACGATGTGTTGGGTTTTGATGTATTATCATTGCATGTGTATGTTTGGAGGTGGGTACGATCAATTATCATGAACTTGGTTAGTATGATCGAGTATTTTTCTTTCTACATGGTGTAGATCCATGATTTGGATTGCAATTCATAAGCATGGGATCTAGCGAAAAACCCAATTATGAGATTCGGGTTCGATTTCTAGGTGGTGAAGACGAAGGAAATTGTCGTTGTCGGAGAGGAGGACAACCCATGTTTTGATAATATCCCAGTGGTAAAATCGGTGGTTCAGGAGGAGGGCGAGCATAAAATGGTGGCAGATAGGTTTTGGACGAGGGAGGAAAGGGTTTGTGGTGGAATGGAAGAATTGCACCAAAGGAGAATGACGACGGCGATTGACGAGGAGGCGAAGTATGCGATGGCGATTGATTGTATATGCGAGATGCAATTTTTCGAGTAGTTGTTGATGATGGTTGTCAGATTAGGGGTGGGGTGGGTATGTGTTGGGTGGATGGAGAAGAAAAAGTTAATTTTTCAAGCGGAGCCAGGAATGAAGGGTACGGTGGGCAACTGGGTTGGACGGTGAGCTACTAGGTTGGACAGTAGAAAAAAATAGACTTTAATCAATTTTTTTTATATATATATAGAAGCTGGGGTTGGGCAAATGTGGGCTACAGCCCACCCCTATCTCCGCAACTGTGATTTTTGGTCTTTAATTTTAATTATTTAATTTTAGTTATTTTATTATTAAGAGCCTATTTGGTGCACATTAAAATGAGAGAATGCATTTTTTTGAAGTGATGAGATGGAGAATATGGTTGAAAAAAAGGAAAAGTTATTGATGTGATGTAAAATATTATTTTATTGAAAAATGTGTGGTTGAAAATGAGTAGAAGAATGATAATGAAAAAAATAATGTGACTCAAACAGAGGCTAAAAAATGTAAAGTTACCATTTTAACTTTTTAAAATTAGTCAAAATTATTGTTAAAGTCAATTATTTGGTTAACTAACAGTCAAACTAACAGAAACTATCCATTTGGACTTCAGTTGCGATATTTTGAAATGTTTGGTACCGTGAGTGACATAAATGAAAGGTTTGGACAAAATTTGCTACTAAATGAAAATGTTTAGTACAGCTGCTGCAATTATCCCTTTTGAATATGGATCGAAAAAGAATTAAAAAAGAGTTACAAAAATTAAATGGTTGACTGGAGCTACCATAACTTATACACGACATTGGAGGATCTGGGTGAGTAGGTGGCGGTTGTCAGAATGATGGATGTAGGTAAATTTTGATTTGGTTTGGTTGGGGTTAAGATGGTGAGTGGAGGTTGGGAAGAAGATAAAAAAATTTCAATATTTTTTTTCATTTTTTTGTTTAATTATTTTATCGAGAAAATATGTAATTACAATTTTACCCTTTAATTAATCAAAACGTGGTTAATTGATTTTTTTTTGGATTGATTTGTCCTCCAGTTGCAATCGAAATGAAAGGTTTGGAACTGTATGTGCAAAAATGAAAGATTTGGATATAGTCTGCAATAGTTTGAAATAATTGAATCCCAGCAATAATTCTCCAAATAGTTGGAGTCCGTTTGATTGCAAGTGTGGAATTTGGGTGAAAAAAATGAATTAGAGGAAATTGAATTGTCTAGAATTGTTTTCCTATAAATTGTCAATTAATTGTGTTTGATTGATATAATTTTTCACTTGAAAATGTTGAAATTTTGGATCTTTTGGTGTTTGCTTAACTTTGTTTTTCATGAAAATTGTCTATTAAACGGAATTTTTTTTTTTTTTTTTTACAATTGTCCATAAAATTTTGTTTTTATTGAAAAAAAAAAGTCTGGAAAGCATTTTCCACCAAAGTGGTGGGAAAATTAATTCAACAAAAACAAGGAAAAATGGGCCATGTGGGGGTGGGAGGAAAATATTTTCCATGAAAATTTTTGGCTATCAAACATGACAAAAGTGGGAAATTGAATTTCAATTCCATTTTCCATGGAAAAAAATGATCTATCAAACAGGGCCTTAATTAAAAATAATTTCACTTTTTATAAGCTGGGCTAAACATTGGCTTAATTTCGGGCCAGATAAAAATTTACGGGAAGAGTTCATAAATGTGGTTTTAGCTATCACTAAATCAATTTTTAGGTCTTAAGTTTAAAAATGCAAAAATCAGGTATTTGTTAATTAATTAAATATATTAAAATCACAATTATACAATTTATGATCACAGTTGCATCCTTATAGGTCACAAATTATTTACTGGTCACATTTTACCAAATTAATTGGTCACAAATCATTTCAATGTCACAAATTAAAATTTTTATATGTCACAGTTTATTTCATTGATCACAAATCAAAAAAATTGAAGGTCACATTTTATTGATCGATCACATATTTTCAAGTTGAACCAAATAGTTGGTCACATATACCGAAACACCCCACCCCGATCTGATCCACCACCTATACTTGATCACAGATGACTTAAGTACATACACCAAATAGTGGTCACAGACCATCGTCACCAACACTACCGCCACTGCCACTATGGCGACCACCCTCACCCGACCATCGTCGTCGTCGCCACCACCACCACACCACCACCACCACCACAATAACAACAACACCGTCGCCGCAGCCATAAACTCCATTTTGCAACCTACAAACAACCGCACCACTAAACAACCACTACCACCTCACCACCATTGGAAACAACCATTTGCAAACTAAAAAGTAAACCACCAACAACTAACATCAAAACAATCAGAAGAAAAAAAGGAACGCCGCAGCCGCCATTGCCATTTTTGCAACACCACCATCGTTACACTGCACCGCACTGTACCGTACCAACAACATCACAACATCTTTACCTCAAATCCATCACCACCACCTCAAATAGTTAACCCACCATCACCACGACCACATCCACCTTTAGCACACCTCAAATCCCCCACCCCATCCACTATCATACCTCTGTCACTGCCATCACCTACACCTCCAATCCACCACAAATCCATCATCACCACCTTTAACACATCTCAAATCTACCATCGAACTGATAAACCACTGTGAAGTAAATCCCAGCTCTTATCTCCTTGAATCCGGGCTCAGCCTCCAAACCGACACCACAAAGAGTGAAGAAACAAAACCCACGAAGTGACCACACTCCCAAATGGTTGCCCCAAACCAATAGACAAACCCACAAAGGCTAGAGGATGAGAAGAATGCAACCAAGGAAATTAGACCACTAAGGCTAACTTTAATTCTCACGCGGCAAGGCACAAAACCAAGCACTGTCACAAAGCAAAGAAGAATTCCCTTTTCTAAATCTAGAAAAAGGGCTATAGATTCTCATACCTAGAATAGAAATGGATGGTAGTATATAATAGGAATAAGTGGGCTTTATGTTAGGGGGCCCAATGAGAGGATAAGTAGTGGGCTAGCATATTGTAGGAGCCATCCAAATTTGGGTTGGGCCATGAGCAACCCTAATTCAATTGGGATGCTTCAAATGGCCCAAGTCGGTGAAGTTGAAATTTCACCTAGTTGTGGTGTCGATTATGCATTCAGTCAATTGGTCAAAGCCGACTGAAAAAGAGTAAGGCTTTCATTATTGCTCGGGGAGGTTGTTTGACAATATTTTGCCTAACAACCACCTATGAAAAAACACAGATGTTGCACAAACATAAAAAGCACATTCTGGTCCAATTGGTGGAGACCATGGCTGAATTAGTGGCAATGCCATTGCCCATTAGTGTAGGCCGTGACGATGGGTCTTGCCGACGATGGTCGAATTCAAGATTTATGATTCGTGATTTCATAAACTTTTTTGCAGATTTTTTACCCCACGTGGTATTATAGGAACAATCGTTGGTAATATTGGTGTCTGGGAGGTGATTCCACCAACGGTTGGTGGTGGTCGGCAGTGGTGGCCAACAACGTTTGTGGGGGGTGAAAATGGGAGTTAAGGTTAGGATTAGAGGTGAAAATGGAGAGAAAAGGAGAGAGAGAACGAAGAGTGATGAATAATTAGGATTAGAGATGAATTGTCAGAAATAGAATTGGGGGATGTTAATTAATTATAATATTATTAGCAATATTAAAATATATAATTATTACCTGATTTATGATTAATTAAACTTTTTTACCTGATTTTTGAAAAGTGATCTTTAAACACGGGTTATTGTGTAATGGGAAATTATAATAATTCAGGTGTTTAAAGATTGAAATTCAAAATTCAGGGACCAAATTTTATTATTCAAAAATCAGGTGATATAAAAACTCTTAACCCTAATTTTCACTCCTTCCCCTTCCCCTCTGTTTCTCTCTCTGCCTCGCCGGTGGCTTCCCTCCCCTCACCTCTCTCTTCCCTCCCCGGCTCCACCTCCCCCTCCCCTCCCCTCCCCTCCCCTCCCCATCCCCTCTTTGTTGCGAATCGCAATGTGATGCGCTTCGCGCAATAGCCGACGTCTTCTTGCGACCGCCGTCGCAGAGCACTTCTTGCTGCTGCCGCAGGCCGCGACGCTGCTGTGGGTGGTTGTTTGCGGTGGAGCGTTGGGTGGTTGGTCTATTGTTGGCTGTGGGTGGTTGGTCTATTGTTATTGGGGTTGGTGGATCTATTGTTGTTGGCTGGCGGTGGTGGTTGTGGTTGGTTGTTGGTGGTGGTGGATCTATTGTTGGCTGGTGGTGGTGGTTGGCTGTTGGTCTATTTTTGTTGGGGTTGGTGGATCTATTGTTGTTGGCTGGCGGTGGTGGTTGTGGTTGGCTGTTGGTGGTGGTGGATCTATTGTTGGCTGGTGGTTGTGGTTGGCTGTTAGCTAGAGGTGGTGGTTGTGGTTAGCTTTTGGTGGTGGTGGATCTATCGATGTTGGGGTTCAGTCGTGTGTTTTGTGGCTGGGTAGTCTGTGTTGGTTGATCTGTGACCTGTGACCAAGTATCGGCGATCTGTGACCAAATTTTTGTCAATCTGTGACCAAAATTTTGTCAATCTGTGACCAATTACTCAAATGTAACCTAAAAATTTAATAATATGTGACCAACTAATTTAAAAATCTGTGATCTCGAAATAATTTGTGACGTACAAATTTTTTGATATGTGACCTCGAAATAATTTGGGATCAAAAAATTTGACGATATGTGACCAGTATATAAATCTGTAACTTAAAATTATGAATATGTGACCATTAATCACAAAATGTGACTTTATTATCTTTATTTGATAAATATTTTTAATTAATTAAATGAATACCTAATTTTTGAATTTTTAAACTACTTACCTTATTTTTGAATTGAGGTAAAGAAAACACGTTAAATATGATTTTTTCCCTTGTGTAATTTCCCCAAAATTATGGGTTGCATAAGTAAGCCCAATAGCAAGAGATTGGGCCTTATGACGCTAATTAGTACTACAGGCTGTGATTTTATTTTATTTTTTCTTGTTCCTATTTTCGTAATAGGATTTTTATTTTTTATCCTTATGATATTTCTATTGTTAATTTCCCTTCTCAGTCACCCATTCCTTATATTTTTGGACCGCGATCAAATCCCTAGTTCTACAGAATTCGTTTATAATTGAAATCCATTCGGGGTTTGCATTACAATTAGGGTTGAGCCGTGTTTCTATTCCAGCTGAATCGATAAAAATTTCACTTTGAATTTCGATTTTGGAAATTAGGGTTTTTTATTACGTTCTTCTGTGAATGGTATGATAATAATTTGGAGATCAGAGGATAGTTTGATCGCCGATTAATCGGCGAGTGAAGTCTCATGTTCTGAAGGGATTTTGTATGGAAACTAGGAGTCGGAAACGTGCGGAGGCATCCACCCCAGCAGTGCCTTCTTCTTCCTCCTCTGGCCCCACCACCCGTGCCGCCAAGCGTGCTCGTCATTCCGCCGCTACCACTTCCGCCACCACCTCTGCGAATTCCACTCGTTCTCGCGCCGCTGCTCGATCCAAAGACTCGCTAGTGTTAACCACTTCAATGGACCCCACTGCTGATCCATCGGTTGCCTCTGCATCCTCTACCCGAACTCGCCGTGGCAAAAACCCTGCTACTCAAAATTCGGATAAGAATGATAATACAAATTCCCATAAAGGCAAAGAAAAAGAACATGGAATCAGGGTTAGGGATAGAGATAGAGAAACAGAAAGGAGTTTAGGGTTTAACGTAGATTCCCACAGCGGGGAGGATGACGACAATGATGGTGAGCGTGGGGTCGGAAATTTTCACCCGAATTTGACTTCTGCAAGCAGTGCCCTTCAGGGGCTGTTAAGAAAGCTAGGTGCTGGGTTGGATGATCTGCTCCCGAGCTCTGCAGTGGGGTCTGCTTCATCGTCCCACCAGAGCGGGCGGCTGAAAAAGATGCTATCCAGTTTGAGGGCTGAAGGCGAGGAAGGGAGGCAAGTTGAGGCATTAACTCAGCTCTGTGAAATGCTTTCAATTGGAACCGAGGAGTCTTTGAGTACATTCTCGGTGGATTCTTTTGTACCAGTTCTCGTGGGGTTGCTTAACCATGAGAGTAATCCCGATATCATGCTTCTGGCTGCCAGGGCGCTGACACATTTGGTTGACGTGCTGCCTTCTTCATGTGCTGCCGTGGTGCATTATGGTGCCGTCTCGTGCTTTGTTGCTCGGCTGCTTACTATTGAGTACATGGACTTGGCTGAACAGGTGAACATGTTTAGTAATGCTTTGAACTTGTGTTTGCTTGAAAGTTTTAATGATAATTCATTTGGTTAAAATTTTATGATTGTTCCTGTCACTTTAAGTAATGATGATATGCTGACCTTTTCTAGCTTTGCTGAAATTTTTCACGTTTTAACTTCTTAATTATAATTTGATGCTTTTTTTGGTTGGGACAGTCTTTGCAAGCTCTGAAAAAAATCTCTCAGGAACACCCCACTGCTTGCTTGCGAGCAGGTGCACTCATGGCTGTGCTTTCATATCTTGACTTCTTCTCTACAGGAGTTCAGGTGAGTTATTGAGGGACAATTAGTCGTCGTTATGTACGTTTGGAAGCCTTCAAAACATTTGGTCTTCTCTAAATCTATTCAAAAGATTGATCGTGATTTTTTCTTAATTATGTGTCAGAGAGTGGCCTTGTCAACTGCTGCAAACATGTGCAAGAAACTACCTTCAGATGCAGCTGACTTTGTAATGGAAGCTGTTCCATTGTTGACTAACCTCCTTCAGTACCCTGATGCAAAGGTGAGATAATAGTTTTTCAGATTAAAACAACCAAGGCATCCATTCTGATTTACTAACTGGACTTTCTCTCTTTCTGTTCCCCAATCCTACACTTCCATGCCTCACGTGTTTGTTTTGTTTATAGGTTTTAGAACATGCATCTATTTGCTTGACGCGGATTGCTGAGGCATTTGCATCGTCACCAGAGAAACTTGATGAGCTCTGCAATCATGGACTTGTTACGCAAGCTACCACCCTAATTTCGCCGAGCAATTCTGGAGGTGGCCAGTCTATCCTTAGCACTTCTACATACACGGTTAGTTGAACTATCATTTTCAATTAGCTATGTTTGTTATGCGGAGGCTGGATTACGATGTAATAAGCACACAGGGCTTGATCCGACTGCTTTCAACATGTGCAAATGGTTCACCTTTAGGAGCAAAATCCCTTCTTCTCCTTGGAATCAGTGGCATTCTTAAAGATATTCTATCAGGGTCTCGCACTCTATCGAGCATGTCCGTTTCCCCTGCATTAAATAGACCCCCGGAGCAGGTATAGCTTTTTTTATTTATTTTACCTGGTTCCCACACATTTTCTCGGTTTATATTGCAAAAGTAACTTGAATTGAGTTTGCCTTTTGACTATTTTCCTTTATCTTTATGCTTAGCCACATTTTGGGACCTCCATAGTATAAAATTAAGGCTCTTTCCCATATTTTCAGATTTTTGAAATTGTGAACCTGGCCAACGAGCTTCTTCCCCCACTGCCTCAAGGAACCATATCTCTTCCAATGGGCAGTAATCTGCTTGTCAAAGCTTCCTTTTCTGAGTCAGGTCCTGCAGGCAGTTCCAGCAAAGAGATTGAGTCCAATGGAAATGTGCCGGTGGTCTCAGCTCGAGAGAAATTGTTCAATGATCAGCCTGAACTTCTGCAGCAATTTGGAATGGATCTCCTTCCTGTTCTAATTTCGGTCAGTTTTCAGCAGTAGAGTAGTTGTGTATTAATGTTCTATGTTTTAATAAATGTTTTGACGGAATTTTTATGCAGATATATGGTTCCAGTGTTAATGGTCCTGTTCGCTACAAGTGTCTTTCAGTTATTGGAAAACTGATGTACTTCAGCACTGCAGAAATGATTCAGTATTTGATAAGCGTCACAAACATATCTAGGTATATAGGTCTGCTAGACTACTTTGCAGGATGTTTGGTTAGCCAGTATTAATATACTTATTTGTTTCTTGTTTTATTTAGTTTCTTAGCTGGAGTTTTGGCTTGGAAAGATCCTCAAGTGCTGTTACCCACCCTTCAAATAGCAGAAATTTTAATGGAAAAGCTTCCTGCTATTTTCTCCAAAATGTTTGTCAGGGAAGGTTTTGTGCATGCTGTGGATTCTCTAATACAAACTGGATCTACAACTACTGCTCCACAGCCATTTTCCAGTGAAAAGAACAACGATTCTATTCCTGGAGCATCGTCGCGTTCTAGGCGAAATCGGCGACGGGGTGGTAACTTAAATTTAGATGCAAATCCTGCTGAAAAATCTAAAATTTCAGTTTCCAGTATTGGTTCTTCTCCAAATCATGTCGCTGTCACTGTGTGTGCAAAAGCATTCAAAGATAAGTATTTCCCCTCAGATCCAGAGGCCAGTGAAATTGGTGTCACAGAGGATCTACTACGATTAAAGAATCTTTGCACGAAGCTGAATGCAGGTATAGATGAGCAAAAGACTAAATCAAAGGGGAAATCGAAAGCTTCTAGTGCTCGAATAACTGATATTTCCTCTAGTAAAGAGGAACACTTGGTTGAGGTAATAGCTGAGATGTTGGAGGAACTCAGCAGAGGGGATAGTGTGTCGACTTTTGAGTTTATTGGTAGTGGGGCTGTTGTCTCTTTGCTTAACTACTTTACTTGTGGATATTTCTGCAAGGATAGAATTTCCGAAGCTAATCTGCCTAAGCTTCGAGAACATGCCATCAGAAGATACAAATCTTTTGTTGCACTTGCCCTTCCTTTGATTGTTGAAGAAGGGAGTGTTGTTCCCTTGAGCGTCTTAATTCAAAAACTTCAAAATGCCTTGTCCTCTTTAGAGCATTTTCCCGTCGTTCTGAGCCACACTTCCCGATCATCTGGGAATGCACGACTTTCTTCTGGTCTAAGTGCTCTGTCCCAGCCATTGAAGCTGCGTCTTTGCAGAGCATCAGGAGAAAATATGCTTCGCGACTACTCTTCGAATGTTGTACTTATTGATCCATTAGCAAGTTTGGCTGCTGTCGAGGACTTTCTCTGGCCACGAGTTCAACGAAGTGAATCTGGTCAAAAGCCTTCAGCTTCCACAGGCAATTCTGAGCCTGGGACCACTGCTGCTGCAGCTAGTGCTTCTTTGCTGTCAACTTCCACCCCTGCTTCTGCTACTCGAAATCATTCAACGCGATCTAGATCATCTGTTAACATAGGCGGCACAGCAAAAAAAGAGTCATCACAAGAAAAAATAACAAGCTCGTCAAAGGCAAAGGGGAAATGCGTTCTAAAGACAGCCCAAGATGACAGAAGAGGACCTCAGACAAGAAATTCTGCTCGTAGAAGAGCAGCTCTCGATGAAGATTCCAAAGTGAAGCCTGTGGATGGGGACTCTTGTTCGGTATGCTTTACATGTTTTAAGATGTTCTATTTATGAAAGATTTTAATGTGCCTTTTACATGTATTAGAGTCGTAGTTCGCTTGAATGTGGAATTGTCTGTAAAATATTTAGTGGCTTCCACAGATACTTAATTGTGCACATAATTATGTGAATATTTTTGAAATTAATTTTTCCACAAAAAATATTTAGATATAAACTGTGTATAATCTCCCAAAGCTACATCATTTAAGTAGTTTGTTTCTTGCGCGAATCATTCTCATGGCTAAAGACTAAAGTGAACTTTCCAGTTGTTCAAATCTAGTTATATTTAATAGATCTCTGGAATGTTTGTTTCAAAAGGTCAGAGAAATTATTTGTCTGTGGATTTTCTTTTAAGTTTCAAGAATGCTCTACAGTAATCTTTTTCAGAAGTTTTCTGCTATTTCTGGGCATGTGGGGCCTCCAATACATGGACCTAGGATGCAAACTTTGGCTTCCCTGTTAATGCATGGGCTAAATTGTTCTTTGTTATGATTGTTTCGTGTTGTTGCTTACTCTTTTCCTGCTTCTATTTGGAATTTCTGTTTTTCTATCTTTTAAAACTATTAATGTGCTTTGCAGGATGATGAATTGGATATATCTCGTGTTGAAGTTGACAAGGGTCTGCTAATTGAAGATGATGATATGTCTGATGAAGAAGATGTATGTCACCAGATATCAGCTCCTTACAATTTTTGATTTGGGATGTGACTTTATAATTGAAATCTCCTAATTCAAAATATAATGGCTTCTTGGGGTAATATTAGGGAGCCCAAAAAGGGGTTTTCAGTCTTATAACTCACATTTCATTGGGAGTACTAGAGCAGTTTTTGTGGTATCATGTTCTGGAAGAGTAAATGGGCATGTTAATAAAATAGAGCTCTCATCTTTATGAATACAAGACTGGAACACAAGAACTCATACAATGTTGTTGGTGATCCAGTATGTCAGATTAATTAAATATACAAAATTAACAAGCACTGAAAGATGTAGTAAGTATATTTGAATATTGCTTAGCAGCGAGATGAAACCAGTGCTTAAAAATGTGATTTATGCCACATTTTGAACCCATGCTCGGGCAATTACGGGTTTGTTTGGCACATCTTATTTGAAAATCATTTTTACTCTCTCATTTTCAACTGGGTCTCCAAATAAAATAATTTGCACGTGAACCAATAAATTTTCTTACTTTTTAACCATACGCACTCCAAAAAAATAAAAAAAACATTTTTCACTTCAAAGTCTCTGTCCCAAACAAGAGCTGACTTGGGCAGTACTACAATCTGGAAAATAGGAATTTTCCACCAAATGATATATTCTTCTTTTGATTGCATTCATTCTCTTAACTATTTTGCTGTCACTGACATGTTTCTCGTTGACAGGTAGTGAAAGATGACCCTCTTCCCGTTTGCATGACAGACAAAGTGCATGATGTTAACTTAGGTGACACTGCCGAAGATAGTCCTGTTCCTGGTGCAAGTGACGGCCAGAATAATCCAACTTGTAGTTCCAGCATCAGAGGCACTTCAGTTAAAGGGTCTGATAATACTGAGTTTAGGAGTGGGAGTTCTTTCAGTGCAAGAGGTGCAATGTCCTTTGCTGCTGCTGCTATGTCTGGACTTGCATCTGGTAACAGTAGAGGTGTGACAGGAAGCAGAGATCAGCAAGGACGTCCACTGTCTGGATCAAACGATCTGCCAAGACTAATGTTTTCTGCAGGCGGAAAGCAGCTTAATCGTCACTTGACTATTTATCAGGCCATTCAACGGCAGCTTGTTCTGGATGAGGATGACGACGATAGATTTGCTGGTAGTGATCTAGTATCTAGTGATGGAACCAGGCTTTTGACTAACATTTACACCATCATGTATCAAAGGGCAGATTGCCAGGCTGACAGGCCTTCTGTTGGGTCCATGACCTCAAACACTCTGTCTAAGTCTACAAAAGCTTACTCTTCTAGTAATTCCAGCTCTGATTCGTCACAGCATCGTGTATCACTCTTAGATAGCATTTTGCAAGGGGAACTTCCCTGTGATCTAGAAAGAAGTAATCCAACATATAATATATTAGCATTATTACGTGTATTAGAGGGGTTGAATCAGCTTGCTCCACGTTTGCGATTCCTGGCATCGATTGACAGTTTCTCTGAGGGAAAAATTTCGAGTTTAGATGAACTTGGTGCCATCGGTGTTAAAGTTCCTCCTGAGAATTTAGTCAATAGCAAGCTTACTCCAAAATTGGCTCGGCAGATCCAGGACACACTTGCACTTTGCAGTGGGTCTCTTCCATCATGGTGCTACCAGCTGACTAAAGCATGCCCATTTTTGTTTCCCTTTGAAACTCGGCGCCAGTACTTTTTTTCAACTGCTTTTGGACTGTCTCGTGCATTGTACCGGCTTCATCAACAGCAAGGTGCAGATGGTCATGGATCAGCGAGTGAAAGAGAGTTGAGAATTGGGAGATTACAGCGCCAGAAAGTTCGTGTTTCCAGGAATAGGATTTTAGATTCTGCTGCAAAAGTTATGGAGATGTATTGTAGTCAAAAAGCTATTCTTGAGGTTGAATATTTTGGTGAGGTGGGCACTGGATTGGGGCCTACTCTAGAATTTTATACCCTTTTAAGTCAGGACCTTCAGAAAGCTGGACTAGAAATGTGGAGGTCAAATCTTTCTCCATATACCCCTTCAATGGAAATTGACGCAAATGGTTTGGATGGGAAAACTAATAAATTGACAGGGCTCAGTTCATTTGGGGATGATAAAGAAATGATCCAAGCGCCCCTTGGGTTGTTTCCACGTCCCTGGCCACCTAGTGCTGATACTTCTGATGGCAGCCAATTTTCGAAAGTAAAGGAATATTTCCGGTTGCTTGGGCGTGTTATGGCCAAAGCTCTCCAAGATGGGAGACTTTTGGATTTGCCGCTATCGGTTGCATTTTATAAACTTTTACTTGGTCAAGTAAGTTCTTTGCACCATTCTTATCGCGAAGTGAGCTGCTTTTACTCGTATCTATTATCTGTCAACTATCTATATAGGTAGATTTAAATGAATGTTTCATCTTGTACTAACAATTGCAGGATCTGGATTTGCATGATATCATTTCTTTCGATGTGGAACTTGGGACTACTTTACAAGAACTGCAAGCCCTTGTTTGCCGGAAACAGTATTCGGAATCAATGGGAATTTATAATTCAGATGAGTTATATTTTCATGGAACTTCAGTTGAAGATCTTTGTTTAGATTTCACCCTTCCAGGTTATCCCGAATATGTTCTGAAATCAGGCGATGAGAATGTATGTTATGTTCCCCTCGAATGTTCTTATGTACTTTCCTGATAGCTTTTATCCCCTGTTTTCCTGTTTTTGTTTGTTTTACCATTTTAAACTGTTCCCAATCTGTTGAATTTCACAGGTTGATATTGATAATTTGGGGGCCTATATAAGCCTTGTAGTTGATGCTACTGTTGGGGCAGGCATCATGCGGCAAATGGATGCATTTAGATCTGGCTTTAATCAGGTATTTGCTGATTTATTTTACCTCCATCAACTTTTGATGCCAAATTCCTTATTTCTGCATATTTGAATGACAAGTAACACGTAGTTGGGAGTGTTTATTTTTTATTCCACTGTTTTACACTTTATATTGTCATCCATCTATCAATTTTGTATAGGTACTTTTCCTGCTGATTGTATGAGCTTTGCTCTCTATAGCCTTCTAGCTCTCCTATGTTTTTACATTCACTAGTCTGAATTGGATGGTAGGGAAAATGATCTTTTTGTAGCAATCAGATGTTCGTCTTCTTGATGGTAGCTAACATTGCTTCATGTTAGGTTTTTGATATCTCAACTCTGCAAATATTTTCACCACATGAGTTGGACTATCTGCTCTGTGGCCGCAGAGAGCTGTGGAAGGTGACATTATCTTTGGAAGAATCTTACGATTCAATTAAAACTTGATTTCCTACATATCTTTTGTTAAATACCATTTTTTTCTTGCAGGCCGAGACACTTACTGATCACATAAAATTTGATCATGGATACACAGCCCGAAGTCCTGCTGTCATTAATGTATGTTAAACCTCTGTTTCCCCTTCTTGTTTCTAACACATACAAAAGCACATACTAACAAGTGGCAAAAAACAAAGAGAGCCAATCCCACTTGCCTGGAAATAGCAGAATTTTATCAGTTAAATGTAATTTCCCCACTTTCCTGGAGCCGTATCTTACAAATTGCTTCTTCTGGATTTTTATAACTAGTTATGTGCTATTTTCATGTTATAGCTACTTGAGATTATGGGGGAGTTCACCCCTGAGCAACAACGGGCCTTCTGTCAGTTTGTTACCGGTGCTCCCCGGCTTCCACCAGGTGGTCTGGCATCGTTGAATCCTAAGTTGACCATCGTTAGAAAGGTAAAATTCTTGTCTTGATTTATATAGTCTCTTCTAAATGTTATTGCTCTCAAGAGTATTAACATACCGTCTAACTGTAAAAACAGCATTCTTCAAACATGGGCAATACAGCAAATAATGGTTCTGGTCCATCAGAATCTGCAGATGATGATTTGCCAAGTGTGATGACATGTGCGAATTACTTGAAGCTTCCTCCCTACTCCTCAAAGGTATAGGTTAAGTGCATGTTCGGTTAGGCTTAGACGATTTGCTTTATAAGTTCTAAAATATATGTTTTTGTTGGTCAAAGTTGGAAAGGTATAATATATTTTGACTTTTTTTCACCTATAAATTAGGAAAAAGTAGAATATTTACATTCATGTATGGGTGTTAAAATTGTTTGTTAATGTAATTGTTGAACAGGAAATCATGTACAAGAAACTTCTGTACGCAATCAGTGAAGGGCAAGGATCTTTTGATTTGTCATGATCTACTTACAACACAATTTTATAAGAATTTCGACTTAAATCATCGTTGGAAGCAGCAACTGTCTACTTAATAAAGGATATCCCCTTACTGCCCATCTTGACTTTGACATTGTCAAGGTCAGTTTCTTTTACATAAAAATTGCAGTCAAGTGTTATTCATTATTGATTCTATGTACGGCCCCCAACCATGTTTCTTCTTCTGACTTGAATTTTGAATCTTCTTCAGGTCCATATGTTTCAACACTTTCCTGCATAGGCTCGTGAGATGGGATTTTTTGGTGCTTGTAAATAATTAGTTTCATTTTACCTTTTTGCTATCTGGAATTTGAACAAGTTAAAGCTGTATAGCACGCTGTTACATGTTTCCTTTTCTATACATTCTGTTGACATCGTTGCTCGACTTTTGACAATTTTTGATTGGATTAATAAGAAATAAAGGAAGCAATCATTCAGAAATAAAGAAGTATCCTGACATTAAGCTTTTGCCCCTTTAAGATTTGGGTTTTGTTACATGTACATGAGGTTTTACACATTCGTGTGCATAATGGTTAAGTGACATTTCATCATGAATGAAGTCTAGTGTACATGGAATGGTTTACATTTTTTTCGATTTCCTTTGTGTTTTCAAAAAGAAATGGGTGGGAAAATAGTTATTTTGTTAAATGACGAATGATGTATTGTCACGTGACACAATATAAACAATGATGCCAATTATGATGTACATATAACATGATTGTTTCATCAGTGGCTGGTGAAAAAAGGTCACTTGGACATTATGTACACCTTGATGTACATGTAGAATAATTCTTTAGATTCAACGAATTACATAATTAGTTGAACAGTATGCGGGTTATTTAATTAAGAATATATTTGTACTTATAAATCAGTGGTAGTGCAGTTGTAAGCAAATTTTCTGGAAGTTCTTCTTCTAGTTAAAAGAGCTTATAGAAGACGTTGTACCCCTTCAAAAGCTGTTTATGTATGTTAAAGGAGAAGCCAAATAGGCTCTAATACCGTCTAATACTTTTTTAAAAGACGTATGGACTCGAATTAATCAGTATTGCTTGGGGAAGATGGTGTATAATGCCGATAGAAAATTGACTTATTGACGAAGCGAGAAGGGATTCTTGTCCAGATTTGCGAAAACACTCGCTGTCCAAGTGAGATGCAGCCAATCAAAGAAGATCTTGAGTCAAAATTTTCATGTTACTGAAGAATGTTTATGAATTAGTAGATAGTTCTGTTGTAACATAAATGAGTTTTTAACTTTCAAAATTTAATCCAATTTTAATTTTGCAGTTAAAACAAATAATATTAGGGTGTAATTTATAATTCAATTGAATTAAATCTCATTATTTTGGGGGTTGTTTTAACACTACAAAAGGTATGAGAATTTTCATTTTTAACTACAATATAAATATACAACTTGAGTTACAACAAAAATCTTCATTTTGTATTTCATACTATTTTGGCAACTCAATAAACGTTGGTTCTTTATTTTCTTGTGATTGTGCCCCATAGAAGGAGAATCGATTGTGAGCCATATGCGTTTTATCTTGGAGCCATGTAGTGCGGAAAGTACCTTCACGAAGGGGAGGCACACGACTTTAGAACAACGTCCTTGACGTGACTGCATAATGCTTACTTTTCTAACTCCATACTTATATTTTATGTTTATGTTATTTAATTGATTATGTTAATTAATAAATATCTACACACAAATCATCCATTTTTTTTCAACAATCTAAAGCCGTGTTGTGTGATTTGTACGTCAATTATGTGTGACCTTAAACTGTGTTTTGTAGGATATGAAACCTCTAATTGTGATTTTCCAATGGTGCTCTTATACTAGCTGAAGATTGTTTGATTCTTTTTTTGCTTTAGCTTACATTAATTATAGCTCTTACACTATAATTAATGTAAGCTTTTCCTGTGGAAAGCCTTGGTTGGTTGAAAGCTTTAAGATATGATGATCACACTCATTGTTGGTTGGCATGGCCATTGA
Organism: Fraxinus americana; assembly: GCA_035079005.1. Classification (NCBI taxonomy): domain Eukaryota; kingdom Viridiplantae; phylum Streptophyta; class Magnoliopsida; order Lamiales; family Oleaceae; genus Fraxinus; species Fraxinus americana. The sequence continues at coordinate 10,770,955 of CM068714.1, forward strand.
GGGCCTTAACATATGGTTTACTACATCGTATATTTGTGAAACATGATACTAACACATTTGATTTGTTCCTTAACTCCATTCTACTATTTCCTATAAGTTACTTTCCTTTTGCTAACACATAATTAAAAAAATTAGATTTTAGATGACAACCTCAGTATTCGGGGATCTAAAAACAATCTTGATGGCTTCACGAGGGTGAGTAAAGAAGCACTCTTTGCCATCAAAGAAAGGTTGCCTCTATGTCCACATCAATACATAATTAAAATTATTTTAGTTCTTTACAGGTGGTGTGCATATTGCAACTGGAAGAGTTTTGCAAATATTTGGGGTACTAAATTGTTGTCCAAGAGGGACATAGATAAATTATCAAGGGGATGGGTCTAAGCTCATAAAGGAGTCACAGAGTAACACAACATTTGTGATTAGAGATCCCATCAAGAAAGTTCAATGTGATAAAAACAACTCATACTGCATAACTTGTAATCGCATTATTTTATTTGTGTTTATTCTTATGGTGATAGTGCTAATAATAATGTGATATTAGAAAATGTTTCTCCGAATGAGTACTGAGACGACAATTCTCACAAGGTGTGGATCGCATACACCATCGAAGGGCTCACCCATGTAAGAGTTGACATGAGGCCGTGGCCATGGGAATGAGCTATTTCCTATAGACTTGTACTAGAATCAAGATTAGAGCACATGGCCGTAAGCAAACTAGAGCCTATATCGATATCGTGTGTGGAGCAATTGAAGTTTGGACAAAGCGACCTAATTCATGGCTTAGCCCTTTATGGCGCCCTCAATTGAAAATTGTTATAACTAAATGAGATTCAAGTTTAAAAGACACTTATACCTATGACACAGTATAACGTTGACGCTATTATATATATTTATCTATGTTGAAAGTTTAAAACTTGTGGGGGATTGTTGTAACATAAATAAGTTCTAACTTTCAAAATTTAATCCAATTTTAATTTTACAGTTAAAACCAATAATATTAAGGTGTAACTTACAATTTAATTGAATTAAATCTCAATACTGTGGAGGTTGTTTTAACTCTATAAAAGGTATGAGAATTTTCACTGTTAACTACAATATGAATATACAACTTGAGTTCCAACAAAAATCATTTTTTTTATATTTCAAACTATGTTTCTATAAGTTGTTCATTTTTTATTGGTGGGTAGATAAAAAAGGGAGATCATAGATGAGAGAGAGAGAGAGAGAGAGAGAGAGAGAGAGAGATAGTGAATTACCTGAAAAATAAAAATTACATATCCCTGAATAAAATATTTTCTTTATTTTTAAGAAAAATACGGTCACATGATCAAAAGTAGGAAAATATTTTTTGTAGAAAAAATTGCCAATCAAACAATACAAAAGTAGAAAATTAAGTGAAAAAAATATATTTTTCATAAAAATATTGACAATTAAACGCGCTTTAAGTTCTTTCAACCTCAAACCTTCAGATGCTTTAGTTAGCCGAATTGTTTGAGTATTAAGCATATAAAGCAATTAGCTGGGTCCTTGTGAAAGAAAAAAAAAAAATCTTTAATTTACTTTTTATATATATATTTTTATTGAACCTATTCCTTTTATTTATTTTATCATCAAATTCAGTACTTCACGTGTCATATATGCAAAATTTTAACAAGGATTTGATAGGGGCGGACCCAGCGGTCCTGGAGGGTTACGTGCTCCAACGTTTGAATTTTTTTTTTTTTTTATAAAGTCATGTTTGATATCGATTGAAATTTAAATTTTAATTTAAATCAAAATTAATAATTAATTTTAATAACATATTCCACGGAATCTATAACTATTTAAATTTTATCAAAATTTATTAAAATTTGATTTTAATCTCCATCAAATAGGGATAAAATCACAATAAATTTTAATTTTTTTTTTCTCTCGCCTTCTAACAAAATCTTAACTCTCCATCAAACAATGGCGAAATATTACATTCTTAATATCATTTCAAAATGTTCACTGTCTAGTTTTCTACGTCGTTAATGGTGTACGAAACGATCAATTGTAGCAAATACAGCGACTTGTCAAAGTAAGCCGTTCAAAATTATTATTTCGAAAATTTCGATAACATGCTAACTTTAAAAAAATTTCGGTGATCGTGCACTAATCGAATTTACAAATTGCTTATGTCATCTCAAAACTTATTTCGAAAACTATATTATAGACATATCGCATAATCCAAACAAATATAAAAAATAGTTAAATATGCGTTAAACGCGAGTTTTAAAAAAAGACGCCTAACTCGCATTTTTTTTTAAAAAAAATTCAATTATTTCATGAACTTTTATTAATTTTACAATACAAATTTCTCAATGTATTTTTCATTCTTTTATTAAGAAATTTTATATGGAACGTAACATAATTTTTTTCTCGAAATTTTACATCTGAAAAAGTCATATCCCATATAAATTTTCGAATGCAAAATTACATAGGGTATGATTTTTTTGGATGTAAATTTTCGATTGTAAAATTTGTCTCAATTTCTTTACAAGTTAGATTGTACTTCCTAACTTTAAATTTTTGCACCAGCCCCTGATTTGAATAATTTCCTTCGTCGGGTAACATTTATTCACATAATTTACTTCACAAATTATGCATTAAATGGTGAAAGATCTCATTCTTACTAGAAGAAAGCATCAGAAATTTGATGCACTGGATATTACCAAATTCGAAAATCAAACATCGAATCTTTCCCAAAAAAGAAAAACATGATATTTGTGTGTTTGTCATGGTGGCAAATGATTGGGTGAGCCGAAGTGGCACAGTAAGCTGACATATAGCTGGCTTGCAGCTGCCGACCCCTTTTTTTATTTCTTTCTATATATAAAAAGTGCCTATTTAACGGAATTAGTTGGTTTAACGGAAAAACTAACGGAATTTGTTGGTTTAACGGATTATGTAACGGAATTTTTTGTTTTAAACAGGTAGCTGCACCTTCTTTCAGTGTTTTTATCATAACTTTGTATTCCGATATTCGATTGAGGCGATTCAAAATCCGTTGGAAAGCTAACCCATCTGGCTACAATTTTGATTTAAACATCATTCTCCAATTCGATCAATTTCTATACCAAAAATATGTCTCAATATAACAGACTATGTAACGGAATTTTTTGTTTTAAACAGGTAGTTGCACCTTCTTTCAATGTTTTTATCATAACTTTGTATTTTGATATCCGACTGAGGCGATTCAAAATGCGTTGGAAAGCTAACTCATCTGGCTACAACTTTTATTCAGACATCATTCTACTATTCGATCACTTTCTATACCAAAAATAGGTCTCAATATAACAAACTATGTAACGAAATTTCTTGTTTTAAACGGGCAACTGCACCTTCTTTCAGTTTTTTTATTATAACTTTGTATTCTGATATCCGATTGAGGCGATTCAAAATGAGTTGGAAAGCTGACTCATCTGGCTAAAACTTTGATTCAGACATCATTCTCAAATTTCTATACCAAAAATATGTCTCAATATAACGGATTATATAACAGAATTTCTTGTTTTAAATAGGCAGTTGCACCTTCTTTCAGTGTTTTTATCATAACTTTGTATTCCGATATCCGATTGAGTCAATTCAAAATGCGTTGGAAATATAACTCATTTGGTTACAATTTTGGTTCAGACATCATTCTCTAATTCGACCACTTTATATGCCAAAAATAGGTCTCAATATAACGGACTATGTAATGAAATTTCTTGTTTTAAACAGGCAGCTGCACCTTCCTTCAGTGTTTTTATCATAACTTTATATTCCGATATCCTATTGAAGCGATGCAAAATGCGTTGGAAAGCTAACTCATCTGGTTACAACTTTAATTCAGAAATCATTCTCCAATTCGATCACTTCTTATGCGAAAAATAGGTCTCAATATGAGACTAAAACACCGGAGCATAACTTTTCGGTTGAAAATTGATTTGTGATTATCTTTTGACTAAATTTAATCCCCTTGACATCTTCCTTTATCCAATTGACTCCGAGCACTCTCAAATCTTCATCGTGAGATTCGGCACAACTTTTAAGTATTTACGTTTTAGCCCCCGAATTTTGGATCCCTTACAATTTAGTCATTTCTCCAAATTTGTCTACTTTTACTTATTTTCTTCAATTTCACCAACCTACATCACAATATCAAAATCACACATCTAATTATTTATCAATTACATAAACATTATATCATTAATTATTTATAGGATGTACATTTACCTTTACGTGAGAAATCAAGTTGTTAACAACAATTGATTTATGCCAGTTGGGGCTATGAATTTTGGATCAATTCTCTCACTGTAGGGCTGTAGGTTTGAAAAAAAAGGGTAACATAATCAATTTTCCTTCTTCCTTACAGGGCCCAGACACGCCCTTAATTAACCAAAAAAATTATATCTTTATTAATAACAAATTAATTATTAAACAAAAATATTAAATATAAACTAAGCAAACGTGCATTGCACGTTACTTGCACCTGTATGTATATATATATATATATAACGGAATTTCTATATATTAAAAGTGGCTATGTAACAGAATTTCTTATTTTTAACGGAAAAACTAACGGAATTTGTTATTTTAACGGACTATGTAACGGAATTTCTTGTTTTAAACAGGCAGCTGCACCTTCCTTTAGTGTTTTTATCATAACTTTGTATTCCGATATCCGATTGAGGCGATTCAAAATGAGTTAGAAAGATAACTCATCTGATTACAACTTTGATTCAGACATCATTTTCAAATTCTATTACTTTCTATGCCAAAAATAGGTCTCAATATAAGACTAAAATATCGGAGCATAACTTTTTGGTTGGAAATTGATTTGTGATCATCTCAGTGTTTTTATCATAACTTTGTAATTCAATGTCCGATTGAGGCGATTCAAAATGCGTTGGAAAGCTAACTCATCTGGCTATAATTTTGATTCAGACATCATTCTCCAATTCGATCATGTTCTATACCAAAAATAGGTCTCAATAGGAGACTAAAACATCGGAGCATAACTTTTCGGTTGGAAATTGATTTGTGATCATCTTTTGACTGAATTTGATTCCAGTTAAGCGTCTTAGCTGCTCCAAATTGGCTAAAGCACTCTCAAATCTTCATCGTGAGGTTCGGCACAACTTTTAAGTATTTATATTTTAGTCCCCAAACTTTGGATTCACAATTTAGCCATTTCTCCAAATTTATCGATTTTTGCTTTATTTCTTGATCTAAAACTTACATCACAACATCAAAATCGTACATCTAATTATTTATCAATTACATAAACATTACATCATTAATTATTTAATTAACCAAAATAATTACATCTTTATTAATAACAAATTAATTTTTAAAAAAAATTATTAAATATAAATTAGGTAAACGTGCATTGCACGCATGTAGTATTTATTAAAAGTTCAAACCATTATTCTCTCAATGCTACCAGTTGGCTCTGTGAATTAACAAACAATGAATGTGGCTGTTGGGTTAGGTGCTATACAATTATCTATATATATACATAATTTGTATTCCAATTACCAAATTCTGGTTCATTATTAAGATTAGGTTTGCTCTGTTACTGTATTTTAAAGATTTCTCTCTTTTTCTTCAACTAATCTTTCCTGTTAATTACATGTACTAACAAACACAATCAAGAACACACAATTCAACACGCATCCAAGGTTACATAGAGGGAGAAATTTCAAGAATCGAAGAGAAACTACTGAGATTTAAGTAGCTTGCCCCGCCGGAGGAGAAGTTTGGCCGTTTGGGGTTGCCGGCGAGTAGAATGAGCGCATCGAGGTTCATAAAGTGCGTGACCGTCGGTGACGGAGCAGTGGGTAAAACTTGCCTGCTCATTTCGTATACCAGCAATACCTTTCCCACTGTACGTACCCACTCGTTTTCATTTTTCTTCCCCTCTATACAATTGTTGGGGTATTTTGGTTATCAGGTCAAGAAGCTAGTAAATGATTAGGGCATTTTTTTTTTTTTTGGTGTCTTAATAGTTGATAATTGTGAATTTGTGAGTGCGATAATTTTTGGCGTCTTGCTTTAATTTCCTAGTTTTTTGGGCAAGAAAGTGATGGTATTTCTTGGTCTATAATAACCAGAATCCTGAACATTTGGGGAAAGTAAAGGTAACTCGTTTTTATCTGATCTGAGGAGATGAGCTGATTAGGCACATTTTGTGAAGATAAAAGACAACATTTTCTAGGTTGTCATTGGTTCATCGAAAGAATGTGGTAAGGAAAATAGAGAAGGCAAGGAAAGGAAAATTTTCGACTGGGGCTTTTGGGACCTCAACTAAGTTTTGGTGTGGTTGCAGAAAGAATTTCTAAAATTTGAGATGTAGTTGCTACAAATCCATAATGCCATTATTTATAAATTTAGAGCTTAAGACTTCAAATAGGTTTTTCTTGTCGTCCTTTTTTGGTTGATAAGTTGGCATCTTTTCTTTTGTTTGCTTCCATTTCATAACTACTTTGATTTTTGAAATTTGCTCTATTTTCTTGTCATGAAATTTCAGCCTCTCGGAAGTCGAATTAATAAAGTCCCGTTCTCTAGGCCTCCTCCAATATTTGGTTGTAGGGTAAATGGGAGATTTTTCTCGGTCTGAACGGAATGTTTTTGTCAGTAAGAAATTGTTTAGTTGTTCTCGAGTTACATTTTGTTCTGAATATTACACGTATTTTTAAGTTGGTGTTTCTTTCTCATTCCTGAGAGAATGATGTCTTAGGATGCCTTTTACTTGTTTGGAAAGATAGGTGAAAGAAGATTACGAAGAAGTTTAGAGGCCATTAGGTTATCCATTGTATTATAAGTTTTTCTTTCAATCTGTGTCTTGTTATGGGTAAAGGTTGAGGTGCAAGCTGAAATACAGGAGATTTAGCGTTGTGCTAGAAGCGGGAGAGATGAGGTTTGAAGAAATTTGTGGCCTTGGAAGTGGAGACCTTCACTAACTCTTCTTTATCACTTATTACTCTACTATGTTAATGGTCATGGTGGCCAACATTCTGTCCATAAGCCCCCGTTTCTCCATGTCAAGGTCCTATACATCTTAACCTAGACAATATGCCCCAGGCATGGAGAATGCTTTATCCATCTGTACACTCTAACTAAACTAAAATGAATGAAATATTTCTTTGACAAAAATATATACCAAAACGTTTTTGTTGTTTTTGTCCATGCAAATGGAGCATTCTTTCCTGATGCAAACAAAACTGAAGAGGCTACCAACTGCATAAGTTGTTGGTAATCGTTTTCTTCATTTTACTCAGTTCATTTTTGCCTTTGTATGAGTTGCATTGGCTCTATGCATTATTATTATCCAATGAAACTCTTAGTTCTTCAAGTGTCAGACTTGAATTGTTTCTACTTCTAATCCAGCTGATTCAAATAATTGTCAAAGTAGATACTCATGGGCATCGCATGCTGTTCCTACTGGCTGTGACCTTAACTCTAGTTCTCACTTTGAGCATCTGCATTCATCCCCTCTGTGATTTAGTTTGATATGAAGCTGTTGATTTTTATTTTTTGTAATTTGGTAAAATCTGAAGGGATTTTCCATAGTACGTTGTAAAATTTGGTATACCACTTATGTAACATGTAAGCACTTTGTCCTTTGATTCTTCTGTTGTAACTTGAACAGGATTATGTGCCAACCGTTTTTGACAATTTTAGTGCTAATGTTGTTGTGGATGGGAGCACCGTTAATCTTGGCTTGTGGGATACTGCAGGTAAATTAATTGTTATCAGTAGATATCTTATTCATCTTGAAAACAAGTTATTGCATTTGTTGATTCTTATTTTGTGTGGCAGGTCAGGAGGATTACAATAGATTAAGGCCTTTGAGCTACCGTGGGGCTGATATCTTCATACTTGCATTCTCCCTTATCAGCAAAGCTAGCTATGAAAACATTTCTAAAAAGGTGAGGCTTCCTTTGCCACGTTAAACTGGATGTTGGACCTTGAATTCTTCCCTCTTCTATGTACTCCATTTATTTGGTAGGAGCAGGGAGGGGAGAAAAAGAAGACATGAACAAATTGGTTGAGCTTTTTATAGCTCATTGACAAATGATAGTTTCTTGATTGAGACCAACAACAAATTTACAGTTTTCCTTTTTGGTTATTCCTTATGTACAAATATTTTTCATCGCATCTGAAAACGGCTAAGGAGACTTTCGTACTTGTGAACTACTTGCCTCCCTACCCCCACCCCCCCCAAAAAAAAAAAAAAATTTATTAGTAACTATATAAAAATATGAAAAAAAGAAAGAAGACGGAAGGCTTGGTACTGATGGTTTTTTGTATGCTTTTCTTCTGATGTTCAGTGGATTCCTGAATTGAGACATTATGCCCCTGGTGTTCCAATCATTCTTGTTGGGACAAAGCTTGGTCAGAATCTCCTTCCATCCCTTTCTATTGGAGTGCAGTAATACTGATTTCGTCTCTGTCATTATATCTGATGAAATGGTTGTCTGAAAAAATAAAAACAAAAACTAGATTACTCATTTGGTGCCTTCTTAAAGTCTTGAGAGTCATTCATCTCGTCTCCTACATAGATATTTGTCCTTTGAAAGAATTGTTTTAGAAATGCTGCATAACTGGCGTCAACTGTTGTGAAATTGTCAATATGTGAAAATCTATGCATAACAAGCTTATCCATTTTACACTGATATTGCATTGAAGTGATTTCTGGGTTGTTTTGCTAGAAGACAAAATATGTGCACGACTGTACTACATAAAAACGTGCTAACTTCAAACTGTAATTTTATATACCAATTCTATAATTACCGGTAACATGTGGATTTTTGCATGAATATTTTTGTTAAGCAGTTTGCCAATGTGTTAATGTTAATTTTTCACAAAGTTTGAACATAAAATTGTTAATAAGCTTATTCTCACAGAAATTATTGTTTTATCATATCCATTATCATCCCTGGGGAATTAGCTCTCCCGTCTTTATATACACCATTGGAATGGGGTGTAGACCAAGTTTAGTGTTTTCTATAGGCATGCATCATATGAAAGTATCTTTGCTTATTGGTTTTTGTTTTCTATAGGCACACATCACATGAAATTATCTTTGCTTATTTGTTTTCCTGTTTTTGAGATCTGTAATTTCACAAGTTACTCATTTTCTCCACTCTCCCTCTCCCTCTCCACTAGAGGTGTCAATCCGGGTGGTCTGGGCCGGGTCGGCCCGCCAACATGTGAGCCCGGTAACGGCCCGCGTGGAAAAAAGCCCGCCCGCTGCGGGTTCCGGGCCGGTTACGGGTCGGCCCACAATTTTGGACTACAACCCAGGCCCACCTCGCCGACCCATGCGGGTCGAGCCCATGCGGGTCACGGATCACGCGGGTCGCTGGCTGTTCCGGTTTGGCCTGTATGATTGTATAAATAAAATTATAAAAATATAAAATTTTTCATATTTATAGCAAAAAATATATTTTTTTTGTTCAATGTAAATTAAGAATTGAACAAAATGATAAATTCATAATTGTATCAAAATTTTTTTACATAGAATTCAAATTTAACGTTACATGAATTATTTATAACTTTACAAACTTAAATTTAATTTAAACAAATAACAATTACATCAAAATGCATGTCTAATTTATCTACTTCATCTTCTTCTCAATCCAAGATTTTTACAATTTTTTGTAAATTCTTGTTGTCTAGAATCTGAACAAGAAATATAATTAATAGATTCTCTAATTATACTTATTTGTGGTGTTATTAATTTCAAACCATCTTGCACAACTAAATTCTCCCCCCTTTTTTTTGAATGTTTTTTATTTTTATTTTTTCAATTTTTTTGTTTGGCTCTCTCTCCCCTCTCCCCCTTTTTTAAAATTTTTGTTTTATTTTTTTTTCAGATTTTTTTTTTGACGGGCGGCGGGTTAACCGCGGCCCGTGGGGGTGCAACCCGCGAAGCCCGTGGGTCACACCTCCTTGGCCCATGAACCGCCCGCACGGGTCACGGGTCGGCCCGTGGTCCCCGTTTTCACGGGCTGATTTTCACGGGTCATGGCCGGCCCGTCCGTCTTGACACCTCTACTCTCCACCATCTACATTTGTCTTTTTTTTTTTTTTTTTTTGTGTGTGTTCAGTCCAAGTAACTTTATTTTATTTCCTTGAAGATCTCCGCGAGGATAAACGGTTCTTTGCAGACCATCCAGGAGCAGTATCCATTACGACTGCTCAGGTATGTTGTTGCATTTGATGTTGAATAAATTGTCGTAGGGACCATCCGATTTTCATGTTCCTTTCTATCCTTCCAAGAGAAAACTCCACTTTTGAAATTTCCAACTTTCTATTGAAGGGAGAGGAGTTGAGGAAGTTGATTGGAGCAGCTGCATATATTGAATGCAGTGCAAAGACGCAGCAGGTTAATTCTTCCTTTTTTTGGCGCATCACCTTTTTGTCCTAATACTAAAGCTTCTTTAACTTTCTTTAATTAACAATACTTCTCAGTAACTTCACTGCTAAATATTGCAGAATGTGAAGGCTGTCTTCGATGCTGCAATTAAGGCTGTTCTTCAGCCAACGAAGCACAAGAAGAAAAAGAGGAGCAGAGGTCAAAAGGCTTGCAGTATACTGTGACTGCTAAAAGAAAGGCTAAGGAGAGGAGCAACGACCTTATGCATTTTTTCAGTGTTAATCTGATGTCTATGATTCAGCTCCCCCACCTCGAGGATGCAATAGCCTGTGAGTTATAGTCTCGACTGACTGTATTAGAGAGCTCTCTTAATGAATCAGTTTGTTGATTTTCTTACTATCAGCTTTAGTTTTGTGTATGGTGATATGAAGGTTCGTCATTTTGAACTCTAAAACTAGTGTGTGTTTGATATGCTGTAGTGGTCTGAATTGAACTGGACTGAGCTTTATAATTAACAACATTTTAACTCTTTCCTTTTTAATATCACTCAATCCACACTAGCAAATAGCCGAGAATGTATCAATTTCCCATTTTGTGCTGTGCATACTTGTTATGTTTCTTTATTGGGCAGTCATTTTAACAGTAAATTCGAGCTTTATCGAGCCTAACACGAAAGGGAAATGTTGGGTGGACAGGGGTGGGGGTCCCCACAGACAACTCACATGGGACCCAACTCAATAAAAAAATAAAAAAAATTACCCCACCCCACCCCTCCCCCCCCCCACCCCCGGCCCCCCCGCTCACGTGAATTGTGAACCAGCATTTTCCCTGAAATGTGTTGGCTGTCCTTTTTTATTCTTATCCTTCAAAATCTCAGTCTAATGGATAGAATATGAATAATGAAATTGGATAAGAGGAAATTACATAAAATCATATTTTTAAAAATTCAATTTCAAAAATCATATTAAAGATTCAATTTGAAGGATAAGAGGAAATTACATAAAATCAGATTTTTAAAAATTTAATTTCAAAAATAAGATTAAAGATTCAACTTTTCAAAAATCAGATATTTTATTTTAAATATTAAATATTAATTGTACAATTTTCATCCCAAACAATAATCAATCTCATTTTAAATTTTCTCCTACTTCTCTCTCTCTTGTCACTCTCTCTTCTCCACTCTCCGATCTCGCTCTCCATCGACAGTTAGCCTCCATGCAGCAGGAGAATTGACTTCTCGAAGGCAGCTGAGGGCCTGACAAACCCATTGGGTGTGGGAAGAGGATAGAGCGATGGATCGGCATTCGGGGCTGTAGAAGAGTGAAGCAGAAGAGGACCAGGGACAAGAAACCACCACCGCATGCAAAAATATTGTTCTGAAACAGTGGGAGCAGTATTTGTTGTCTTCATTTAGAAGAGGAGCAACATAATAGAATAGAATAGGGGAATTCTTTTGTTGACACACAAAATATTCAGCTCAATTTAAATGGTCCAAGAGAGGTAATGGCCCAAGAAAAGAAGCCCATCTAGAGAGATCAGGGTAAAAGTCCAACCAGAAATGTCATTAAATATGACGAAAGCTCAAAAACAAAGGTACAACGTTGCCCAAGCCTGCAGAACGCCCAGATGTTGAGCGAATGAAACATCCTATAATCGCCTAGAGCGGAAGATCAATTGTCGCCCAAAAATGTTGAGTCGCCCAGAGTCCCAGCAATAACTAAAGCTTGTTGTTATCCAAAGGCACGATCTAAGACGGTTTGAGCACATCATAATTACGCCCCACGATTTGAGAGAGTTGATGGCAAGCAGTTATGAAGAGGACGTGGTGATAGGAGTTGCACACGGTAGTTGTTGGCCAGACAACCATGATGAAAGAAATGGGTAGTTACAAGCAGTTTCTTAACGATCAAAATTGTCCAAACCGTATAAAAGAAAGAGGAAGACAATGAAGATAACCCCAACAAAATTCACTCTCAAAACAGAGAACATGTAATTTACTTTTCTTAGATTAACTTTCAATTACTTCAATTCCCTTATACTTGTGTGCTTGCGCCCCTTGGAGGCATCTTGTTCGTGTCCAAACTGTAATCTTCATATTCAATAAACACCCATTTTTGGGACTTTGTTCCAAGAGGTTTGTTCTTTACACAATTGTCTGATCCCTTTTTAATTGTTAGCGAGCGAAAACCCGCAAAACAATTTGGCATGCTCGGTGGGACACTTGGTGGTTGAAGATACAAAAGGAAAACATTATGCCTCATAAAAATTCTGATAAAGCACCAGCAAGTCACGGAGTAGTCCAATCTGTGATCGAGCGATATGAGGAACAGCAACATTCTCCTCAAACGGAAGGACAGACTCCAAGCAATCACAGTCGTTATGAGCCAATGACAGAGTTGAGTCCTCGAACCATGCGTGCATTGCTTGGAGAACTCACACAAGACGTAGTTGAACAGGTAAATTTACGAAATGTCCATAATGTGGAAAAATTTACCCAAAGTGGAAATGTTCACTATGATAACATGGCCAAACAATTAAATGCGTTAAATGGTCTCATGAGCAAATTAGTAGGCCAAGTATGTCAACCAACCGTCGGGAGTCATTTCCAGACCAAGGCAATTGTGGGACATACTTCACCACACAATTTCCCTATTTTGAACCCAGGTCTAGAAACATTTTTCGACCCTTCCACCTCAAATCAAGGGGTTAATGGAGCGCCAAATTTGAATGGCGATAATGTGACTACCAACCTGGGGGGTAATCCAAACGTAAGGGATAATGTCCTGAATGGTGGACATAATTTATCTCGTGTTAATGAGGGAGTAAATACTCAATATAATGGGTATAATAGTCTGAACAATGGCACTTTCCCTGCCGATCAAGGACCAAATTTTAGGCCGCCTCAAGCAAACCAACAAGTGAATCAACCCATAGGAGTCCCATATGAGCCAACTGCTTTACTGAGGAATCAAATTGTCGAAATAGTACAAGACCAAATTGGGTAGATCAGGCATATCTATGGCCTAGAGGGTATAAACTGCCCGAATTCTCATTGTTCACTGGTTTAGGGGAAGTGTCCACTCTGGAACATATATGACGATTCACATTACAGAGTGGTGAGCTGACCGATTATCATAAAATGAGACTATTCCCTAGTTCATTAATAGGAGTAGCCTTTTCGTGGTTTATCAACTTGCCAGCAAATTCCGTTCAGACATGGCAACAAATGGGACAGTTGTTCCATGCTCAGTTTTATAAAACAGAATCTGAGGTTACACTGACCGATTTTGGCGAACTTACGTCAAATGCCAAATGAGTGGGCATAAGGTTTTCTTCAAAGGTTCAAAACAGCTAGGAGTAAATGCTTTGTACCCTTGCCTGAAAAAGAATTTGTCAAAATCACTCAAAGTTGTTTAAATTTTGATTTAAAGAAGAAGTTTCAGGATAGGGAATTCCCCGACCTGTTCCAACTTAGTGCGAACGTGATCAGATACGAACGTTTGATAAGAGAAGAAGAGCAAGTAAAAAATTCTAGCAAATTGACTTATTACAAAGACCCATACTTTGGCGTTCATGCTATAAATGACGAATTTTACGATCAAACTGAAATATGTTTGGCCGAATTGACCAAAGGGGATGCATATACTTGTCCCATAATGGTTAAACCTAAGGATGTAGCCAGAGATGAGCCTGTAAAAGGGGAAAACGAAAAGAGCAGAACGTTCTCGTTCGACGTGACAAAAGCTGACCTTATATTCGATAAATTGTATAAGGATAAGCAGATAAAACTGAACGATAAACATAAGTTGCCAAGTCCTGAGCAAATTAAGAGTAAAAAATATTATAAATGGCATAATGCATGGTCACATATGACTAATTACTGCTTGGTTTTTCGTCATGTTTTACATGACGCTATTGAGTCAGGACGAATCACGTTCGAAGACAAAAAGAAGATGGCCGTGGATGAAAATCCTTTCCCACAGCCACTTGAAGTGAATATAGTGACAACAATCTCAAAAAATAAGTTGCCAGGTTCAAGTTAGTCATCCATGATGAAGAAGACCCTGAGAAACATGCCAGCGTGTTCGAACGTATTAGGGGAAAAGAACCCATGAAGAATGAAGAGGTCCTGTGTGCCAGGTGTAAAGGAGAAATGAAAGCAAGCATTGGGAAACCGGAAGTATGGCAGAATCATCATCCCCCTGAGTTTGTTCCAAACAGGAGGCAAGGCACGTCGTTCTATAAAGGACCGCCTCTGGAAAGGCAGTTCAGGCTAGCAAGGCATGAAAGATCATTCAGACCACAGCCTCTCCAGCCGTATGGCATTCATATCAGTATAACGCGAGACGTGTTGTGCCGTTTAATGAAATGACCAGGACTCAGCAAAGCAGATTTCAACGGAATTATGGACGAATGATGAGGCAGCAACAAGAATTGCCACGTCCTAAAGCGCCAAGAATACTGGAGATAGTTAATCAAAATGTTCTCGAAGACAGTGAAGAGACTGGCACTGGGGAGTCAATGGGAGAATTGCCAGAAAGCTCATCTGGGAGGTCAAAGTTTGATCGAAGCAAAAGAGACGAAGAAGATACAGAACCCCCTCTTACAATCCAGTTCGGCACTTTACCTCCCGTCATGGCTAATAATTATCTGTTGGCCAATGAATTTAGGAATAAGGAGGAAGAAGGAGGAGATGAAGAAGAACCATGTGTGTTGGAATGTGGAGGTGGTCAGACGTCTCAAGAAATACAAGGTGAAGAGGACGATGGCATGACTGATATTGAGGAAGAAATCGATCTAAAAGAAGAAAGGAGAAAGAGATGAGTATCGCGTAACACCTTGCTGAAACAATTGCATCGGGAAGGAGCTCGTGAAGTAGATTTGTTGAGAGAACCATCTGAGCGTTCTTTTGATTTCTATGTACTATATGGGACACCCAAGAGGAAGAAAATGGTACCTCGTTTTGAGAAATACGGGGTCTCCTCCAAGGATACTGTCTCCCCCAACAGGTTGGGTAGCTGCTGGAGAAATATTGGAGAATGAATATAGTACCCCACAGACAAGTACTCAGCCCGAGGTATTGCAAGTTGATTTATCACAAGGGGATAAGTCTACAGGGGACAAACAGGAGGTGGAAATTGATGCAGCAGAAAAGCTTGTCTTCAAAAAGTCCACTATGAAATTGACCAAGCATTTAAGGCCACTTTATGTGAAGGTTTTGGTCAATGGCATACCCGTGGTGAAAGTACTTATTGACAATGGGGCCGCCATAAATACTATCCCATTGAGGATGATGAGGAAGTTCGCGAAAACAGAGGATGACATGATCCCAACGGAAGTCATTCTCACGAGCTTCAATGGGGGAGCCACTTCGGCCAAGGGAGTAATGCCACTAGTTATAACTGTGGGTACGACTACTAGGACGACTGTCTTCTTTGTCATTGATGGTCCTACTAGTTACAATATACTGCTAGGGCGAGATTGGATTCATGGAAGTCGTTGTATACCATCATCGCTCCACCAGTGCTTGGTTTTCTGGAATGACCAAGGTAAAGCAGAAGTGGTACAGGCAGATCATAGGCCTTTTGTTGCAGAAACTAACTCAGTAGAAAGGTTCATGTACGAAGGAAACTACGGACCTGTCAGGATAATCCAAGATGGAGAAGAAACTCAAGTCGTCGCACAGAGTGAAGAACCATTTTCGATAGAAGCACTCACTGAAATGTTCAGTCAAATGAGGCCAAACATAGTGGCCCTAGAGGAGCCAGTGATTGGCAAAAGAACGCTCAGAGAATATTGATGACTTGGCAACTAGAAGAGCATGTGGCCGAGATCCAGACCTTTAAAGCTAGATTAGTGGCTTTCAATAAAGAATGTCAGGAGAAAATAAAAAAGGAGGTAGCATTGAAAACGCCGGGAGACAAATTTGCAGTATTCAAATTGGAACAAAGTATTGACCAGGAAGTCAACAAGGTAGATTGCCTAGAAGAAGAAGTACCTGCAAGGGACATGGACGATGAAGTGATGAGAATCCACAAACCTGGAAACGCTCAAGCACAAGACCCTTTAATCAAAGTAAACATTGGCGATATGGGAGAAGATAGCCCAATATTTATCAGCCAGATGCTTAGTCAAGAGGTTAGTATAGCATTAATCGTTTTATTAAAAGAATATAAAGACTGTTTTGCTTGGGAGTATGAGCATATGCCTGGTTTAGATAAAAATTTAGTGGAATATATATTGCCAACTAAACCAAATTTTAAGCCCCATAAACAGCCTCCTAGACGTTTTGCTCCTAACGTGTTACCTGAAATTAAGAAAGAAATTGAGCGACTATTAAAAGCAGGTTTCATCATGACAGCTAGATATGTTGAATGGTTATCTAATATCGTGCCAGTGTTAAAAAAGAATGGTAAAATGAGGGTGTGCATAGACTTTCGAAATCTGAACTTAGCGACACCTAAAGATGAGTATCCAATGCCCACGATAGATTCCTTAGTTGATTCCACTGCCGGACATGTCATGTATTCCTTTATGGATGAGTATTTAGGGTATAACCAAATATATATAACTGAAGAAGATATACACAAAACTGCCTTTAGATGCCCGGGGGCCTTAGGATGTTACGAATGGGTAGTTATGCCTTTTGGCCTAAAAAATGCGGGGGCGACTTATCAAAGGGCAATAAATCTAATCTTTCATGATATGATAGGCAAGTTTGTTGAGGTGTATGTAGACGATATTGTAGTAAAATCTGTTAAAGAGGAAGATCATTTCGAACAACTGAAACGCTCATTTGAGCGAATAAGACAATATAAGCTGAACTTGAATCCTTTAAAGTGTGCGTTTGGTATCAATGCCGGTAATTTTCTTGGCTTTCTAGTACACCAAAGAGGAATCGAACTCGATAAGAATAAAGTAAAGGCCATTTTAGAGGTCAAACAGCCTAACAACAAAAAAGAATTGCAAAGATTTCTAGGTCAAGTTAATTTCTTAAGGCGATTTATCTCTAATAGTGTAGGGCGAACAAAAGCTTTTTCGCTTCTCCTAAAGTTGAAAAATCAGGACGACCTCGTTTGGAAAGAAGAACATCAAAAGACCTTTCATAGCCTAAAGACATATTTGTCAAATCTGCCAGTGTTGTTGTCACCTATCCAAGGACGGCCAATAAAGGTGTATATATCGGCTGAACAGGAATCGATAGCTGGAATGGTCGCGCAAGAAGACCAATTTGGTGAAGAAAGGGCAATATATTATTTAAGTAGACGTTTGACGAAATGCGAATGTAATTATTCTGCTATCGAGAAACTATGTCTCGCTTTATATTTCACATGTACTAAGTTAAGGGTCTATTTACGGCCTGTAACAGTTTATCTGATTTCTAAAGTTAATTTAGTGAAGTACATGTTCTCTCGCCCTGTTTTACACCAAAGGATAGGCCTTTGGACTTTGGCATTGTCCGAGTTTGAAATACAATATGTACTACAGAAGGCGATAAAAAATCAAGCATTGGCTAATTTCTTGGTCGATCACCCGTGCCTTGATATACCTGAAGAAATTAAATTGGAAATAGACTCATTCGAGTTCAAACTATGGATCCTATATTTTGATGGATCGAAAACTTCCAAAGGTGCAGGGGTAGGAATAGCTTTGATAAATTCTCTAGGAATTTGTTATAAATTCGCCTTTACATTGGACAGAATGTGCACCAATAACCAGGCCGAATATGAAGCATTGCTTGTCGGCCTAGAGTTATTAATTGAAATGGAAGTAAAAAACGTGATTATTAGAGGCGATTCCCAGTTGGTGATTTACCAACTCATTGGCGATTTTAAATGTCAGAGCGAATCCGTCATAAGCCAGTATGAAGTCGCCCAAGAATTACTAGAAGAGTTTGACCAAGTAGAACTCCAATGTGTCAATAGAATGTACAATGACATATCAAACGAACTGACCCAAACAGCTTCAGGCTACTTAAAAGTCTTAGATATAGAGCCCACTTGTGAATATGGAACAATTTTGCCCGTTATACAAAGGAGGGCAAATAGGATTAGAATTCATTGCATACAAGAAGGAGACACAATGGATTGGAGGATACATATAAAGGAGTTCTTGAAAGAACCAAGTGAAAAGAACAATAGAAAGATAAAGCTACGATCGTTGAATTACACATTGATTGAAGGTGAATTACTTAAAAAAGGCCCAAATGGGGTGTTGTTAAAGTGTGTAAACTTACAAGAAGTTAAGGTGATTATGGCTGAAATACATGAAGGAATTTGTGGAGTCCACCAAGCTGGTCAAAGGATGAGGTGGCTAATTATTAGGAATTGATATTTTTGGCCTAAAATGGGAGAAATGTGTGTCCAATATGCGAAAAGTTGTCTGGCATGTCAAAAGCATGGGCCAATTCAGAGAGCGCCAGCTAGAAAAATGACACTTATCATTAAGCCATGGCCATTTAGAGGTTGGGCGATAGACTTAATAGGGAAGATTTATCCACCATCGTCCAAACAACATACGTTCATTATAGTGGTAACAGATTTCTTCACCAAGTGGGTAGAGGCAATACTTCTAAAAGAGATATCTCAGAAAAGTGTTATAGAATTCATTCGCGATCATATTATCTATAGGTTTGGAATGGGGATCAAGTGAATGAATTTTTGAGCGAATTTAGGGTCAAATTGGTAAATTCCACGCCTTATTACGCTCAATCCAACGGTCAGACTGAATCATCTAACAAAATTCTGAAGAACATCATAAGAAAGATGATAAATGAAAATGCCAAAGATTGGCACGAGTGTTTGAATCAAGATTTGTGGGCTTATAGAACGTCGCCACGCATAAGCACTAAAGTTACCCCTTTTCAGCTAACATACGGGCAAAACGCAGTACTACCTGTGGAAATAAACGTGCAGTTAATGAGAGCATGCTCACAAAACGACCTAGGCGACAACGAACGCATAGAGTTACTTGTCCAAAATTTGTTGGAATTGGATGAATTAAGGTTGGATGTTCTAGATAGATTGCATGTAGCGACCGCGAACTTTTAAATTATATAAATTAATTTTCTCGAAAAACGTGTCGCTAAAACGTAACCCTAATTTTCTAGAGAAACGCGTTCGTCTAGCCGTTATAAAAATGAATTCAAATCTATTCGATTGAATCCAATCTCGAATAATTATTTTAGCATCAATTTCGAATTATTTTATTTAAATCCAATTTTTATTAAATTCAAGCTCAATTATTTAAAATACAACATTTTATGGTCCAATTTCATAAGCCCGATTTAGTTTTAATTCTTTTAGCCCAATTCTTTTAAGTCCATTCAACTGAGTCCAAAACCGGAATCTATTTAGTCTAGCCCAATTAGAAAACCCTAGAGCCCAACAATTAGGCCCAATTACCCGTATAGGATTTTGTGCCCTAATTATCACTATTCATACCCCACAAGCACTCCCACTCTCCTCACACACACGACATCCATTTTCCTTTTGGTAAGTTACTATTCCTTGTTCCATTCACTGCAAATCACCATTGATCCTAGAACATCCATTTCTAGCATCAACAGTGAACTCACAGCTGCATCAACTGCAGAACCACCCATTCCCCAACATTCCCAAACCTGTAAACTCACCACCAGCCAGCCTAACCAATGCGTATCCCGCTCAAAACCACTCTCGACACTAACCCAGCTCAAATCAGCAAGCACACAACCGAGACCTCAACACCGCACCAACTGCAACCAAACACACAAGCTCCAACCACCCATTTTAGAATCACCACCATCATCACCATGATGTTTTCACTCCAAAACCGAGACCTCCAACTCCATCAACCTCATGACAAATTCAAGAACCAACCACCAAGCTCACCAACTCCACTGCCCAAACCAACAAACCGCCAATGCCTAAACTCACTGCCAAACTCCAATCGAACCACCTGTGGCAAAATCGAACCCGCCACTCATCCACCTCCAAACCACCAACTCACGACACTGTCGAACCACCAATCCAACGAAGACCCAAATTCGAAGCCAACAATCACACAAAACCAAGAAATAAGAAGACCCATAACTTACCTCAAGATCCCCAACCCATTTCCAGCAGAAAAATCGAACCCCAAGTCGCGATTTAGCCTCGGTTACCATCGAATTCGTGCACCCAACAACACCACCCTGCCACCTCTACCCTTACGCCGGCGCCACCACGCGATGGTGGCGCTGAGTTGACCTTCGGTGGAGAAAACTGGGAAGAGGCAGAGCCCTCCCCCGTCGCAGGCCTCTCTCTCTCTCGACTCGTTCAATCGAATGAGAGAGAGAGGGAGAAAATGTTGATTTTAATTTTTGATTTTAGAAATTTATCCCCTAAGCCCCCAAGTTTTAATTGTTTTAATTAAGTCCTTATGTTTTAAATATTTTAATTTCAGTTCTTTAAATTTTGTTTTCAGTTTTAGTAAGTGTTTAATTTAGTCCCTAGTTTATATAAGTTATTATTTCAGCCATTCAAGTTTTATTTTCAGCTTTAATATATTTACAGCTTAGTCCTTAAACTATTAAAAGTTATTATTTCAGTTTTTAACTTTTATTTCCAGCTTTATTATAATTACAATTCAGTCCCTAAATTTATGAAAGTTATTATTTTAGCCCTTAAAGTTTTATTTTCAGATTTAATAAATTTTCAATTTAGCCCCTAAACTTTACTTTATCATTTTAAGTCATTTATTTCAATTCCAATAATTTTCAATTAAGTCCCAAACTTTATTTTAACGCTTTAAAACTTTAAAGTTTCGAAATACTGATTCAAACTTATTTTCTATTGGCTAGACGAAACGTACGGACAATTAGGAGATTGAAGTTACTTTTCGCACCATTTTCACGAAACTCGAGATTTTGAGGTAGACTCGCCACCATTAATTAGTTTAAATTATAATTGCATGCTTTATGTGAATTACGTGATTTATATGCTTTATGCATAGGATGAGAATGTGTCATATGAGATATATGATATTGTTATGCTTGCCATAACTTATACGCTTAATTGCATGAGAAAAGAAAGAAAGAAAGAATCTCTTATGAGATAAGAAGAGAATGTTATGCATAACTTATGTGTTTCATCCGCACAAGAAAGAAAGACTACCCACAGCCCATGTTTTTAAAGAGCCTATGATTTTCAAGAAAATGAGCCCAAGATGATATCACATTGTATATTGCATAAATGTGTTTTCAATTATTCTGTAAAATAATTATCGGCGATGAGTCTACTGAGTATTTCTTCGAAATACTCATTCTGCTATTTTAACAATATTTGCAGATTTCGGAGGCGATCGAGATTGATCCGGCAGTGGTGGCATAAAAGAATTTGACTATTGAAATTATTATCTCTTTGAAGTTTTTTTTTGTATTCGAATAGCGATAACATTTTGACTTTTTCCGCTATTTCTAAAATACGATATTTAAATTTTAAATTTCCTATGAGTTTTAATTGCCGACGCAGATTTCAATTGCAAATGTGATTTTAAAAATTAGGTTATTTCCGCAAAATTGATTGACAAAATTAGGGCAAAAGACGATGACGTGGCAATTCGGGTTAACAGAACTCGGGGCGCTACATTGCAAGTCCAGAAACAAAAAATGGCTAAATTTTACAACAAAAAGGTCGTAGCCAATTCATTCAGTTTGGGCGATTTAGTTTGGAAAACAATCCTCCATTTGGATAGTAAAGATCCAAAGTACGGTAAATGGTCACCAAATTGGGAAGGGCCATACAAAGTGAAAAGTGTTTTACCTAATGGAGCCTACCATTTAGAAGATTTAGATGGTACTAATCACGTGAGATTCATCAATGGCAAATACTTGAAGAAATATGTTCACTCCTTATGAGAAGACGAACAAATACAAACTTAAACATGAAAGTTCTAATGAGCGATGATAACCAAATGAAATAAAGGACGAAATACGTCTAAATAAAACTTTTTATTAAGTAAATATTGGTTACATCAACAGAATATGAAAAGTGCAAAGCCTCCTATGAGCGAGAATTTGAAATCTCATATGAGTTACAACTGAGGATAAACAATTTGTAGGCCTTTGGCAGCAACGGTGAAAATTGTGGACTGAGACTATCCACATCCCCAAAAGCATTGCTACAATGATGAGCAAAAGGCCCAGTAACGTTCCTTCCCACCATCGATAGATGAGAAGAATTTTGCAGCTGGCCAAGAAACATTTCCTATATCTCTCATACCAACAGACGCGTTAAATTGGACGACACACAGGATGGATCAACTGATCCATTTTTACGAAAAGAGAAATTGGAGAAAGTATCGAGATGCTGGAATATGACAGCAAGATAACTCTTGAAGAGGTATTACGAATGGAATGATAAGTGTTGAAGGCACGAACGTATTTATAAGGGAACATAAATTTAAAGATCTGCCACGAGCCAGCTCATGTGCTATGGGCAAATAACTCATGGAAGGTTTCAGGTTAGGAACGCAAAGAATGTATTTACAAAGCCAGACTTGGAGAAAGGCTACTCGTTCAGCATGGTTAGGCTCAACAACGAAAGTGGTATAGGAGCCTTGCAGACTAGAGTAAGACTTAAAGATCTTTTTGTCAAATTGTGGGGCAGCGCTAGAAATTAATATGCCAGGGAAGATGGTATTGCCCAAAGGGGGAAGATTCACTAAAGCCCCTACATCCCTCAAAGTAATGGACATGGGACCAAGTGGGAAGACAAAGGTATTATATTCGGAAGACCAGAAACTTAAAGCGATTGGGAATAACATAGGGTCATAGATTGGGGGTTGGAGAGCGATTTCCAATAAGTCCGAAATTCTTGCACGATCAAAAAGGGTCTTGGTGGGATCATGTTTTACAAGACGTGCATCCCATCTACGAAATTTATTATCAGCTTTGGGCCAAGTGCGAATACCTTTTTCGCGAATCGGCTTCAATGGCAACGAATTCAAAAATGAAGGGCCCTGAGTGCAAAGGAAAGGCTGGCCCGCCGCCATTTGTTCAATAGCTTCAGCATTGTTGAATGACGGCCCCAAATAGAATTCATCAGGGCCAAGGTTGGTTTGTGCAAGAAAGCTGGGGTTTACATACGGTTTGGCAAGAAGGTTTTGAAAATCCTCGAAACTGAAAGGAGCGTCAGATTGGGTTCATGGAGTGGCCATTAGATTGCAAGACTGTTGAAGTTTGCCGATGAAGCGTAGCAGGAGAAGCAAAACGATGAACAGTAAAATAGTGGGGAAAAGACGTGAAATATGGAGACGTGGTTTAGTGGTGCAACGAAGTGGCGCGATTTTTGGGTTTAGAGGGGTTGTAACGTCACACCATTCCAGACAATTAGAAGAAAGTGATGATTGAAAAACATTGAAAATTTCAAACGTTGCTAGAAGACACGAAAATGAATATGGCGAAAATTAAAATTAATTCCGTCATATTGGGGGGTAATTGTTGACACACAAAATATTCAGCTCAATTCAAATGGCCCAAGAGAGGTAATGGCCCAAGAAAAGAAGCCCATCTAGAGAGATCAGGATAAAAGCCCAACCAGAAATGTCATTAAATATGACGAAAGCCCAAAAACAAAGGTACAACATCACCCAAGCCTGCAGAACGCCCAGATGTTGAGCGAATGAAATATCCTATAATCACCCAGAGCGGAAGATCAATTGTCGCCCAAAAATGCTGAGTCGCCCAGAGTCCCAGCAATAACTAAAGTTTGTTGTTATCCAAAGGCACGATCTAAGACGGTTTGAGCACATCAAAATTACGCCACACGATTTGAGAGAGTTGATGGCAAGCAGTTATGAAGAGGACGTGGTGATAGGAGTTGCACACGGTAGTTGTTGGCCAGACAACCACGATGAAGGAAATTGGTAGTTACAAGCAGTTTTTTAACGATCAAAATTGCTCAAGCCGTATAAAAGAAAGAGGAAGACAATGAAGATAACCCCGACAAAATTCACTCTCAAAACAGAGAACATGTAATTTACTTTTCTTAGATTAACTTTCAATTACTTCAATTCCCTTGTACTTGTGTGCTTGTGCCCTTTGGAGGCATCTTGTTCGTGTCCAAACTGTAATCTTCATATTCAATAAACACCCCTTTTTGGGATTTTGTTCCAAGAGATTTGTCCCTACACAATCGTCTGATCCCTTTTTAATTGCTAGCGAGCGAAAACCCGCGAAACACCTTTAGGACAATATGTCCAGCTCTTAGCTGCTGAGAAGTAACTAGTGCTCTGCCCTTCCCTTCTATCTCCACCATCTTCACCGACGGTAGCTGGTGTGGAGTTAAGTTAATTAAGCAATTAATTAGAAAGATAATTTTACGAAGCTGCAGTGGCTGTTGGTGATCGTATAGCTTTTGGATTAGATTTTGTTTTCTTTTTCTTCTCCATTGTAAATACTCCGTGCTTTCTTGGTGAGATTCACTTTGGCCAGATTTTGAATTGGACAGTGATTTTATTGATTTTTAGGTAGTGATTTTGTTGATTTTTGGGAGGCGATTTGGTGTTGGGATTCCTGATTTATAACACAGCGGAAGATTAGCTCTGATACCATATCAAAAGAAGCACAACAAGAATAAAAAAGAATGACAAGA
This sequence comes from Fraxinus americana, assembly GCA_035079005.1. Lineage (NCBI taxonomy): Eukaryota > Viridiplantae > Streptophyta > Magnoliopsida > Lamiales > Oleaceae > Fraxinus > Fraxinus americana. The sequence goes on from CM068714.1 coordinate 10,795,960, forward strand.
ATTAAGAAGGAAAGAAATAGAAAAACAGAGAGAATTAAACTCTCTTTTCTTTGATTGAAGTTTTGATCAACTTAACTGATTCGTTTGTACAGACTCTCATTTAGACATTAGTTTGTCAACCAAAGGTTAACTAACTAACTGAAAATCTAACTGTATAACTAATTCTTTCAACTAATTTTCCAAGCATCTCTAACTGATTTTTAATTACCAGCTACTTCAGCTTCGGTTCTAGCTCCAGCGTCGGCTGATTGTTGAGCTGTAACAGGGCGACTGTTGGATCTTGTTGGTAACGGTGGTTTTGTTGGTGGATTTGAAGTTGAAGATTTATTGGAGGTGGTCGGCGGCGATAATGGTAGGGTTGGGGTTTTTTTGGGTTGTAGGATGGGGTGGTGGTGGTGGTTCCGATGATGAGTTTCAGTTGTCATGCTGTTGGTGGCAGTGGTAAGGTGGTAGTTACAAGTTTTGGTGGTGGTCACATATTATTTTGGTTTGTGACCATTAAATTGATTTATGTGACCAAGTAAAAAGATAAATTGTGACTAAAAAATAATGTGCGACCTAAAAATTATTAATTTGTGACCGATAATTTGATAATTTGTGACTTATAATATTTATGACTTGTGATCTATAAATAAATTGTGACGTTTCAATTTTTGATTTGTGACCGATGAACAAATTATGACTTATAAGATTTTTGAATTGTGACATTAAAATAATTTGTGATATATAAAATTTGTGATTTGTGACCAATGAATAATATGTGACTTACTAATTTTATAAATTTGTGACCGATGAAAAAATTGTGACCTATAAAATTGTCGATTTGTTATTATGAAATAATTTGTGACCTATAAAATTTTTTATTGTGACCGAGAATTAATTTGTGACCAAATTATATGGAATTGTGACCTTAATATATTTAGTGCTTGCTTGATAGGAATTTTTGGGGGAAGAATTGATTTTTGAATAGTAATATGATGGGAAATGTGTGGTTGAAAAAGTAGAAAAAATTATTGATGTGATGGAAAATATTATTTTATTGAAAAATGTGTGGTTGAAAATGAGAATTTGTCAATTCTCAAGTAAAAAATAAACACCCCCTTAATTAATAAAATATATGTTTAATTAATTATTTTATAAATAAAATTTAAAAATATCTGAAACTTGAAATTTTAAACTTAAGTTCTTAAATTTGAAATTGGTAAAACTAAACTTCTCAGTGATGTATTGTTCCCATTTAATAAAGCAAGAATAGTTGGTCCGTAAATTCAAATAACCAATGTTTTGACCGATAATATGTTAGTATTGGCCAATAAATTGAAGCGATAATTGCAGCAGGGGTATCAAACTTTTTATTAAGTAGCAAATTTGTTCAAACTTTTTATTTGTGCCAGCCATGGTACCAAACCTTTCAAAATGTAATAGTTGAAGTCCAAATGAATGGTTTCTGTTAATTTGACCGTTAGTTGACCAAATAATTGACTTTGACTGATTTTAAAATGTTGAAATGACAATTTTACATTTGTTTATAATAAAATAATTAAAATTAAAAATTCATTTCACCTTCTTCATCTTCTCTAGCCACCCCGCCCTTCCATTGCCAGTGTCGGTGCCCCTGTCATATGTCACCGTCCTTCGCCACCTCTAGCTTCACGGAAACCACAAATTCCTTCTCAAACACACTTCTTTCACATTTATTTGTCAATACTCCGAAGTTCGAATCTTCATTACATAACTTTCTTCACAATTTTAGCAGATGAATTTAGAAACTGGTGAAGAGCTACATTAAAACTAAAAGCCAGAAAAAAAAACATTAAATTAAAGTGTTCCAAATTCCATCATTTCCCATAAAAAAAAAAAACCACCCAAAGACGATTTTTTTTAAAAAAAAAAAACAGAATTGGTGAAATGGGTAACCATACCAGCACAGCCCGATAGGTAGGGACGGAGGGAAAACTGGACCGAGTATCAGCAAAATCAGTCGAACTAGAGGCGATCAATACAACATCGGAGAATGTCAATGTATTAGACCTAGAAATGGTGATGGTTCCACCAGATCCAGCGGAGAGTAGCAGGAGGAAATTGACCTTGGCCTTGAGGTCCTCGATCTCGAGCTTGAGCTCCTCCTCCGTCTCGCTGGCCTCCTCGTAGCACTCCATGTACGTGCCGACATCATGTGCCCTATACTTCTCCTTGGAAGAAAGGCATTTCATCTTTCCCCTCCTCGCAACGGATCCGTCTTCCTCTTCCTCCTCATCGCCAAATTCTATGTCGGAGACCGATGGAAATCGCGACCGGTCAAACTAACAGAAAACATTCATTTGGACTTCAGTTGCGATAATTTGAAAGGTTTGGTATCGTGGAGGACACAAATGAAAGGTTTGAACAAAGTTTGCTACTTAATAAATAGTTTGATACCGTTGTTACAATTATCCCTAAATTGAATGTACTCTTGGTCAACACTCAAATAAATTTCCTCAAAATTAATTATTTGCAATAATGATGCATTTAATTGACTTGAAAAAGTCCCAAAAGGTAGTAGTACCTATCCCAATAAAGTAGACGACTCTAATCGAGTCTACTATCTCTCAATTAATGTCTGACTCGTGGGTTTGTAATCACTGAGGTACAAGTCTTTATCAGCTAAAATTGACTATTAGTTCTACCTAACGCATTTGTAAGGGCAAGCATGCTACACTAACATGATCAATAACCTGTTAAAAAATAGACTGGGATACGTGTCGATACATGGTTGAACAGTTTGAAAAAAAAAAAAAAAACACTCAATCATTATCTGTCATATCATCCTCTCACCTCCATCCATGTCCCGTTTGAGTGGCATAATTCTTGTAAGAATGATTACAATAATGTTTCACATTACCCATTGAAGGGTTTTACTGTGGGCCCTGGTAAAGTGAGGGGGCCGTGTGGCCCCTTGACACGTACAAATAGCAAAACCCCTCGTTGAATTAGACCATGTTTATGTTGCTACACAAACGACGGGGAAATAAGCAGCAGCCTGAACGTGTGTGATACATAATGCAGCTGAAGTTGACAACACAAGAAATAGAGTGCAGAAAAATTAACACATTTTCGTAGTCTTTTTGTACGTTCGATTTAATTTAATCCGATCAAATCGAGTATACGAAAGAACAAACTACACAGCATTGTTAACCTACAATAGCCAGTCGAGGGTTGTGAGGCTCAATTGTCGGTGGTGAATAGTGACCGGATATCATGGGTTTCCCGCAAATTATTGCCCTCTTCTAATAACTAACTAAAACTGAAATACAAAAAAAAAAAAAAAAAAAATTCTCTCTCTCTCTTTTTAGCGGGACCTCTCCATCTCTCTCTCTCTCAGACTCAGACTCAGACACACACACTCACACTCACCGACGATTCCCCATGGCATCTTTTCTGATGGCTCCTTCTCTCTTTTTCTTCATATCAAATTCAAAGATTATTTTTCTTTTGATTTTCGGTAAAGTCAATTAAAAAAATTCAATTTGTTCAAGTAAGATTTATCGTCATTTGCCACCTTACGACCCACGTGTGAAATACTAAATTATTCGTTAGTTGAAAGTAGGTCTGCGATACATTTTCAAAATTTTTATATGTTTTGGTGACTTTCAATGACTTGAATATTCAAAAATTTTAGGTGGGCTTTTGTTTTCGGATGATCCTGTTTATTTTTTTTGGAAAATTCAACTTGTATCCATAGATATCATATCTGTTTATTTTACTATAGTTTTATATTCATTGGCCGGAACGAATTTTCTATTGTGAAGAATGCTTTAGAACTGGAGATTTGGATTTTCTGATTGTTTTCAAATAATTAAATTCATACATTTTATTGTCGGCTGGAGTACGTTGCATTTAAAGTGGGAAGTAATTATTCAATGTTTTTGGTACAGATCATTTGATCATATCGAGAATTGAAAAAGTATGCGCAAGATTCCCGCAAATGCAAGTAAGAAGAACCCTAGGGACGTATTGAGAAGGTGAAATTATCAAATTATTGGCCATCTAACAAAGGGGAAAATGACAGTGGAGAGGCTTGGGAAAATTGTGGTGGTGGGAATAAAGTTTGATGGCCATACTAAAGAGTTAATGGATTGGGCTGTTGTGAAAGTAGCTGATCCAGCAGATTGCGTGATTGCCATTCATGTTTGTAGGAATTCTGGTACTGGCATGGACATTTGTAAATTGCTTCGAATTCTAAATTACCTGTAGCTATTGAATTGTTACACAATTTTTCTCATTACAGATTCCATTTCGAGAGAGAAAGCTTTATTGGATGATTATCTGGAAGACTATAGAGGGCTGTGTAACCAAAAGCAGGTAGATTTCTCTCAGTTTTTCTTTTTTAGTGTTTGGTCTCTTTCTAAGGATAAAGTGGAACCATTATCAACTTCTGATTTCTTTAGTCAATTTTTTGGTGGGGGCCGTGGGGGTGGGGGAGTTCAGGTTGCTCTCAGTGCTGAGGTCTTGAAAGGAAATTCTATCAGAAAAGCTCTGGTGAGAGAAGCAAAGAACCATTCTGCATCAGCTGTTATAGTGGGGATAACTAAGTTTATTGCTCTCGGGTAAGTAGAAAATGATAATGGTATTTGGCCATTTGCGTAGTTTGTTTTCCTTCAATATTTCTATTGGAGTCTTGAAAGAAGCTTTTCTCAGGGGTTGGTCTTCAATTGCTAAATATTGTGCAAGGCGACTTCCTTCTACGACTGAAGTCATGGCAGTTCACAATGGAAAGGTTGTTTTCAGTAGAAGTTCCACAAACCAACCGGAAGGTGCAGACCCTGTTCTATAGTAAGCGAGAAAATATTTCGTTGATGATTCAATATATGCTGAATATATTTTGATGATGTCAGGTCCTAGAAAAGATTCAAAGCCGAGTTTAACTGTAAACCCCACTTTCAAAGATAATCTATCTGAATTTGGTGAATCTGAGATATCAGAGATTGGAAGGCTCAGTTATGATGGGATTCTGACCTCCAAGGATGAAGTTTTTAGCGCTGTTGGAAGGCACAAAAAAGGTTCTCTTAGTTCGATTTCTCTTCCTGCAGAGGATTTTACTCAGCAGAGGCCAGGTTGGCCCCTACTCCAAACAGCTAGTTCTATAACTCAACCAAGCCTTGAAGCAAAAAAAATGTCGGTGGTAAAATGGGTAATGAGCTTACCAAGTCGATCTTTGCTAGATATTTCTGAATCTAAGTCCACACTTGATAAAATGGGTGATGTTTTGGGAATAGATAACCGAAATTTTACAGCCACTGGTAAAGTAGACAAAATGTATAGTCTCAAAGGGCTGCCCCAAGAGTTGGAGCTGATACTCGAAACGAATCCACATAGCTGCAAATGGTTCAGCTATGATGTGCTCAGAATGTCAGCTTCTCATTTCTCTGCAGGTTAGATTGTGTTGAGCAAAGCTTTGTCTTTTTCTCCTTTTGATTTTTCGACTCCCTTTCTGAAACTTTAAACTTCTGTTCATTTAATTGTTGCAGCCAATCTTATTGGACAAGGAGGGTGTAACTCTGTATATAAGGGGCTTCTTCCTGATGGCAAACAAGTAGCAATAAAGATTTTGAGGTCATCAAAGGAAGCATGGAAGGATTTTATGCTGGAAGTTGATATAATGACCACATTGAAGCACAAAAGAATAGCACCATTGCTTGGGATTTGTGTAGAGCGTACTAATTTAATCTCTGTTTATGACTTTTTGTCTAAAGGAAATTTAGAAGAGAATTTGCACGGTAAGTTTAAGGAGGATGCATCTTTTTCTCTTAATAACTCTCTAAACATGCACTTCCTAATATGATTGCCAAAGCAGGTAACAGAAAGGAAAATGTTGTTTTGCAATGGGAAGTAAGATTCAAAATAGCTGTTGGGATTGCTGAAGCACTAAATTACCTACACAATGAATGTCCAAGGCCTGTAATTCATAGAGACGTCAAGTCTTCGAACATTCTTCTCACCGATGAATTAGAACCACAGGTAGTTCTTTAGATTCATAGCTATAGTAATCACAAATCAACGTTCAGACCTTTTGGAATAATGTTTACATTCTTGAACAGTTATGTGACTTTGGATTGGCAATATGGGGCCCTACATCAGCATCTTTCCTAACTGACAGAGACGTAGTAGGGACCTTTGGCTATCTTGCTCCCGAGTATTTTATGTATGGGAAGGTCAGTGACAAGATTGATGTATATGCTTTCGGTGTAGTTCTACTAGAATTGCTATCAGGAAGAAAATCAATTGGTTTGGAGACACCGAAAGGTCAAGAAAGCTTAGTCATGTGGGTAAGAATCTATTTGCAACATAAAACTTTCTTTTTTTCCATTAGTTTTGTATGGTATACATAGAATAACTTCTGTATTCAGGCAAAACCTAGACTAGAAAGTGGAGATCTAAAAGGCATATTGGATCCAAATTTGGAAGATGATATTGTTGAGGATCAAATGCAAAGAATGGCTCTAGCAGCAAATCTCTGCCTAAAACAAGCGGCCCGTCTGCGTCCAAAAATGTCCCAGGTATGAAGTTCTTTCTTCCAGATCAGAACTTTTGTACTGTCTTATGATTGTATTAGGTCGCCCTAGTTTCCTACCTTGTGAATGGGAACATGAAAGAATGTAGCTCTCACGCCGAGGGTCAACCACTTGATATCTCTGTGATTCTCTCTGTACATTTCTATTTTTCGTTTCGTTCATTATTGCTTTCGGAATTGAGATTAGGGCTTATTTCTTGACGATTGGCATTAAGGTTGTATTTCCCTGTCTACATTTCAGATACTAGGTATCTTAACTGGGGGAAAATGTGTGAATGAAGAACTAAAATCCCAATACGGAAATCACAATGATCTCGAGAACCTGGATGATAATGATGATGAAGTTTATCCAGATTCAAGTGCAGCATCCCATTTAAGCCTTGCATTTCTTGACGTAAATGACAATTCTACATCATTCAGCAGTATGGAGCAGAGCAGCCCTCTTTCTGTTGAAGAATATTTGAGAAAAAGGTGGAGCAGATCATCAAGTTTAGCGTAGTTTGTGTAAATTGTATAGTTGAGAAAGGGGTGGCTTGCACCCAATAATGAGGTGAAGTGCAAATGTACTCGAAAGGAATTTTTATGCTGGTGTCTTTGAAGATTGATGCACACATAAGCGCCCAATATCAAGCGATAACTACTTGTTGACTCGCGTACAAATATTGAAGTGTAATGTATCTTCCTTTATTTTTTCAATCCCGTCTATTCAACAGCCGCCACCGCACTCTCTGTCTCTACCAGTCCCGTTCTCCTGCCCGCGACGGGCAAGCTTATAATGCCCACTTGGAGAGAACCCAACGTGGGGTTCTCACATTTGGAGAGAACCCCACGTAGGGTTCTCCTGCCACATCAGCAGGTGGGCAGGATAAGCTTGCCCGCCGCGGGCAGGAGAACATTTTCGCTGTCTCTATATGCCTATATATATATATATATATCTCAACCACAGCCCAGTGTTGTAGTCCCGTTAGGAATCCAAAATGGTAATTAAGTGGTCGTTAGGTAAAAATTAAAAGTGGAAATTACATGGAGCCCTACAATTGGAGATCCAATTTCTAAAACCAAATTTTATGTTTTTTTTTTTCAAAAGTCAGAACTTTTTAAAATAGATACAATATAATTATATATGTTATAATTATATATTAAATTTCAAAAAATAAACTTGTAACAGATTTTATCCCTATAATTAAGCGTTTTAAAATAGGTAAACCACGTTAACTCCCATGCATTCTGGAAACCTTCAGAAACTCCCATTTTATAGGGAACCCACGATCGCAAACCAAGCTTCTCTCCGTTGAAATCGCCGCCACCGTTACCGAGCACATAGTGCCCACTCCGTAAAATATTCAGTTCCGGTGACTATTGCTCCCTCACAGAAATCCGTGGAAGCTTTTTTTCTTGTAATCGTAAACACAAACCCAAATGGATCGTTCGAGCAGTGAAAATAGAGAGACCAATGTTGGTGAGACCTCGGATGGAAGAGGAAAAAGGAAGTTGGAGGGGGTCCAGGAAGATTCGTCGACCAAAAGACAAAAATCGAACCGGCCTTCCAAAAAATCGTCCGAAACGAAGGTATGTATGGGAGTCTCAGCTTTTTTTTTCAATTAAATCCCAAATGTGATGGAATTTGGGAATTGATGGAATTTGGGAATTATGATCACCTCATTCTGTGATGTATGGAAATGGGTAAGGTGTATTGATGGAATTTGGGAATTACGTCACCTTCATTCTGTGATGTATGAGTTTAGTGGAAAATGTGTAAGCCGTTTTGTGTTCAAGAGAACATAAATCTTGTTATTTTACCTCTCTGAATATGTGCAATGGGGAAATTAATGATGTCGATGACTGACCAAACCCTTTGTGACCGAAAACAAATTTTCTGTGACCTACCCAACAATGTGTTTTGATTTGTTTGTTTTGAAGAAAATGCATGTCTGAGGTTCTGCCCACTAATGGGTTACGTTTCTTTGGTGATCTTTATTCAGGTATGGAATTTTGATCTACCAGAGAAAAGTTGGTTTCTTGGAAAAATTACTGTCATTAACACGAAGGGCGTGTTGTTGAAGTTTAAAAACAATCTGAAGGAGGGACAAATGCACATTCTTCGTAACACATGTTTCGGCCACTTTCTAGAGTGCGATGATGTTGTCGTTCAACCGCAGTTGATCCATTATTTCCTACTGAGACAGGTTAAACAACCAAACGAAGAAGAAATATGGTTCAATATAGAAGGGCGGTTTGTTAGATTCTCAGTTCCGGAGTTTTGCTTGGTGTCTGGACTTAGATATGTTGGGGACGGGGATACGAGCAGGCTGGAGAAGATACCATCCCATTTGGAAAAAAAATATTTCAAACAGTTAAAGGTTGTGACCCAAGAAGATGTCAGGGAGGCATATTTTGCTGCTGGCGACATGCCTGATGAAGATGTTTCCAAGCTTGGTGCATTATATTTCATTACCTCATATTTACTTCCTAGGGATTACAAGAGAGTGGTGGAACACTACTTGTTTGTTCTAGTTGATGACTTTAATAAAATGAACTTGTTCCCCTGGGGTAAATTGTTATTTGACGTGCTTATCAGTTACTTAGGGATGGGTTGAGCAAGAGGACAGCACATTATAGATTAAAAGGTCTGTTGGTAGTGTTCCAAGTATGGATATATAAGACGATTCCTAGTCTAGATGGATCTATAGCTACAAAGATTGCAAGAGAGTACCTCCGGATACGGAATTGGACGGCAGATGATCATCCGTCGGTTGCCAAGCTCGAAGGACCTGATTACCTCTTGGACCCGGATGTAATTGTTTAATCACAATACAAATTCGAATGTAGCTAGTACATTACATTAAGTCACAGATTGGGAAACATCTCATTTGTCATGAAGGCACATATTATATAGTCACTGATTAGGTCACAGCTCACTTATCATGAAGTCACAGATTTTGTAGTCACAGATCAGGTCACAGATTCCATAGTCACAGGTTCAGTCACAGATTCCATAGTCATAGGTTCAGTCACAGATTCCATAGTCACAGCTCACTTATCATGAAGTCACAGATTCCATGAATTGCTGAGTTCGATCACGATTCCATAGTCGCGAGTTCGATCGCGATTCCATAGTCACAGCTCATGTCACATTTCAATTTGTGGATTTTAACCTGTGACTTACATTTCCTAATTCAATTCTTATTTTTGCATTAACAGATGCAAATATGTGACATGGACCCGTCCGAAACTGAAATGGCAATGCCATACATGTCCGAGGTTCTATATCATAAACCTACCCAACCAAAACTATCACGTGCGGAGAAGAGAAAGGGTGGCATGAGAAATATATCAGCTCACCGAACAGATACAAGCAGCATGCCAGGTTCCGCCGCAGTAAAACCACTTCTTATGATAACTGATGGTAGAGTTGGACACGCTGATTTTGAAGTTGATGATGATGATTTTGTGGATTCTCCACCCAGATGGCAAGGAACACCATCACACGGTAAATCTCCTATTGGGGATGGTCCTTCTGGTGTCGCTAGTAATCCTCACACACCATACTCAGCTGGGACTCCATTGAGTGATGTGAGTTGTTCGTTAACATGTCTCCACTTCAAGTTTAAATTTGGAGTCAGTTGCATTTATTATGGTCTTATTAGTCTTTTCCACTCTATTCTTGGAACTGATTTTGGTTAATCTTGTGGTGCAGGAGTTGCTGAACTGAGAGAACAACTTCATGAGATGAAGTCACAGATGTCCTCATTGAAGTTTGAGCAGCATAAGAAAATGAACATTATTGTTCGAATGCAAGGTGAAATCCGTATGGACATGCTGGACATCAAATCGAATATGCAATTTCTATCTGAATCTGTGACGGCCTTGATTTCCAGTTCGATGGATGCCATTTTGAACAAATTTAGAGAGATATCAGTGGATAATGCTGTAGGAGCTTCCGATCCTGTACACCAAGTACGTTAATCAGGAACAGTTAATTCTTGAAGTTCCTTTCCATTTAACTTTTGACATTCAATTATGCATTTTAGATTTGATCATTTCCATTACTTTAGGAGGAGAAGACGCAAGATGTGAAAGGGAAGGGTAAGATGCATCCTGATGATACATTTTTTCCCTCCGGTCTGCAACCTTCATCATTTGATCTGGGTATTGGATACACACAAGCAACCCAGCCAGAAGGAATGAAGTTTGAAGAATTGCAATGTCAGGCTGACTCTGTCATTTCCAATGTCCTGAAGGAGACGGAATCTGCTGTGAATGAGGTATCAATATTATCTGTTATGTTGGAGATTATGCACATCTCGCCTATTTAGGTATACATTCATTTGTCTGACATTTGATATCAATTTTCCTATGTAGGCATCGCCTGTTCCCCCACCGAGCTCTGGATTGCCTATTAAGAGGGCTCCCAAGCTGGCTAAGGCACTTCAGTCTCCATATGCCATAGAAGTTCAACAAATAAAGCCTCAAGGGAACGTACTTGTCTTCGAAAAATATAATCAGAGTGCAGATGATTGTGATGTTGGTGATTTCCAGAACTGGTTTCAAAGAGGATACAAACCCCACAACAAGTTCGAACGTTATCTATTATTACTCAATCCCTTACAAATACGCCTTGCTGCATTTAACCAATAAGTTTAACTTCATTTGCAGGAAGAAGTTTAATGATAAAGATGATCACATTAAACCGCCGTTTGTAGTTGGCCAATACCTTGTTGGAAATAAATCCTGGTGGTACGAATGTATATCAAGGGAGGCATCATGGAGCAGTTCGGTACGTTGCTAATTATATTTTATATATCTAGAAATACTTTACAGTTGTATTCATACATGATTTCATAGGTCACAGCCCAGGTCACATGATACAAACAGGTCACAGCACTGGTCACAGTACTGGTCATGTTATATATCTAGGAATACTTTACAGTTGTGCTCATACATGATTTCATAGGTCACAGCCCAAGTCACGTGATACAAAGCAGTCACAAAGATCGTCACAACCTTGGTTATGTTATAGTAGCAGTCATGACAGTCGCGACATATGTCATGATTTTTATATCCCTTATTGATGTGTATTCTTACTACATTGTAACAACATATGGACGTGTGCTTCTACTACATTCGTCAATTAGCAAGAAATGGTCCGAATGTGAAATTCAACGCTACGACAACGGATTCGTTATTTCAGGCCAAGCTAAAGAACATTTACCAAACGTTCAAGGACGATCCAAATGTAGTTGCCACTGATTCACGACTAATTGACGACATTACAGGTGCAAGCATCCCGTTGAGTACAGCTTGGGCTGATGTGGACATTGTCTTTTTGCCAATACTGCCCACCAATAAAGCACACTGGATGCTTGCAGTGCTCGACATAAAGAAACGAATGTTGCTTGTATTCAATTCCTCTAGGAAGACATACAATGATGTCAAGGTGCTTGTTGGAATTGAACCATTTGTCAAAATTATCCCACACCTCTTGAAAGCTACTGGAATCTGGAAAGAGTTAGTTGACATGGAGGTGAAGCTTGATTTCTCACTTCTTCAGCAAAAAAATGGGTAAGTTTGTGACATCCACATTGATATTAACACCATTAAACCTTCGAGTTGCATATTAATATTCTGATGTTCCATTTTCAGACATGACTGTGGCGTATACGTGGTAAAATATGCTGAATACGTGCTACATAACGATATAGGATCAATGCCGATGAGATTTGATGCTGGTAGAGCACGCCTGGATATAGCATCGTTGCTATTTAAACATCGTGCAATCAAAAAGGCCACAAAGAAGGCGCAGCCAACTTGAGGAGAAAGTATTCACATAGATTGATGGTTGATTTGCAGTCTTGATATTTAGAATGTACATGTAATAGATAGGAGACTTTAGCGTATTTCGTAGGTATTAATTTGGAATTATCTTTTCTGCACTTGGGATGTATTCAGTTGCATTTGAATCACATCTTTTATTTGTTCAAATTTATTGTTTGGTTTTCAACTTATGGTCGCAGATTCATATTTTCGTTCTGTAATAATCAGTTACCTGGTCACAACTAAGGTCACAGGTCTAGTCACAACTAAGGTCACAGGTCACAACTCAGGTCACAAATCCACATCGCTTGATTGGTTGTTTATAATTGATTAACAACAAGATAAGACTCATGCCTCACAGCTTTGTGAATAATTAGAAGTTGTTTTCATCTGGTCACAGTACAGGTCACATGAGTATTTTTTTTGATTTTTTGGTTCTTGTTGATAGTCAGACATTTATTTCAAATAGCAACAGTACAGGTGACTGAATATTGAACACATTAACATCTGACGTTAAAAAAAATGACAATTGGCAACTGAATTGTCTGAAGTAATGTTGTTCTTAATTGAGAAATTACACTTGAAAATTGAATGACAAAAAAAAAAAGAAACTATTCACCGAAGTGTTGTCAATCTCTATCTAAGGTTGACTTCCTTTTCCTCCCTTTGTTTTTCGATTGACTCTGACTTAACGGAACCAAGCTTGTGCAAGTTCTGCAGTTGTGACCGCTATTAGCACATCGTCCGCATTTGATAGTTATGCTAGCTTCACAAGAAGATCTGAATCTCTTTTCGGTAGGCTTTCCACAACTCCTCTTTTGATTAGGCGCTATTACAATAATTTCCTGAATATCTTCCGGGATTGTCCATTCATTTGGATCTCCAACAAGGAAAATGCTTCCTTGATAAGCATTCTGGTATGCTTCTCTTGTGTAATAGTATGAACAGTACTCATATGGATCCATCATCATACTTGCAAGCACAACCAATGTATGTGGACATGGTAGTTGATCAACTTGAAACATCCTACATGTGCAAGTACGCTCTTGTAAATCAACAACGAAGGACGTAGTTTCACAACTAACTGAAAATGTTGCCTCATTTACTGGACGAACCTGCAATTGATGATCAAAGTTATGTACACAACAAGTTACGTAAACAACGATAAGATGAATTAGGTCACATATGAGGTCACATATGAGGTCACAAATCACAACAAATAGATTACCCTCAATTTTCTCACATCTTTGCCCATTTCCCTTAGCTGCTTCTCGTACTTACTAGACAAGGTGGTGAAAGTGCTGTGTGAATTATCTCTATGTTTGCAAAATCAAGATTGCGTAGTCTCACGCAATGATTCCAATAAAGCTATTATAGGGTAGTTCTTGGCAGACTTAGTGATCTTAGCTCGAGGTAGGGGATCACGAGCTTGTGGGTCTGGCTGTGGTCGCTGAGTCATTTCTCGTTGATTTGGTTGTTGATTTCCTGCTTGATTTGTTTTTCTGGGTTTAGCTACGAACTCTTGCAGGTGACCTTGTCAGATTAAAGATTCCACTTCCTCCTTCAAATTCCTGCAATTATTAGTGTTATGTACCGTCCAGTGGTATCGACAGTACCTCCATTGGTTTTTCCCTGCTAACTTCTTTTTCTGAAGTAGGGGTCTACGAAATGTCTCTTTTTCTTCCCCTTGCAAGAAAACTTCCTCCAATTTTGTGAAGTTAGTTACATGATAAATTTGTATAGCTTGATTTGATCTATCAATGTCACAAAAATGAGTTGTATAATAAGATTGTGTCGACGATTTAAGTATTGTATTTTTTCCTTTGGGGTTTCTTCTTTTCTTCACTCAAAGAAGAAAAGATATTAATTCTTATGCATTATTCATTTCAGCTTCTTTATTTGTTCTAAATGGGACTTGAAACAGGTTTATCAGAATCAGGAGGAGAAGGTTGAATTTTCAGGACCCTTGCTCTCTCAATCAAAAAGAATAGATGATCTCTTAGAAAAACACGAGCGTCACATTCGCCAAGTTGTTCATTCACCGACTCTACTATGTTCGATGTCATCGTGGAATATATGTTCGTGGGCATGTGCTATCGTGACCATTTGTCAAGCCCAACACCAACCTACAATAATAAAAACAATGACAAGGGTCACATACATTACAATTCTACAATAGATGTATACGAATGCAGACTGAACATAATATGTATTATATTACCAGGTAACGCCTGATCTTCTCATTAATTGAGTCGAGTTCTTGCATGTGATATTCGTATTCTGACAAGGTGTAAGCACGAACAGCTGAGTTGAATGCTTGCGTGATGTTGTGACTTGATTTTCCATATCGTGACTTCAGATTTTGTAGGAGATGGTATGAACAGATCCCGTGACATGTTCCAGGATATACACTTTCGATTGCGTTCTTGATACTTTTGTGATGATCCGATATAAAACACAACCCTTCTCTATCCCCATATGCCTTCCTCAAGTTTTCAAAAAACCACGTCCAAGATCTGTCGTTCTCATTATCACCAATCCCGAAAGCAAGTATGAATATGCTATTATTTGCATCTTGTGTACATGCCGTGAACAAAGTCCCACCATAGTGTCCATTTAGATACGTGCCATCGACCACAACAACATGCCTACAATGTTTCCATCCCTGAATTGATGCACCGAAAGCCATAAAGCAATATTTGAACATATTGTGACCATCAAGGTGTAGACCTGTGATCGTCCCGGGATTTGTTACCTCCAACATGGAAAAGAATTTCGGTACTTGACTAAATGAATCTGTTGGGTCACCTCTAATCATTTTCAAAGTATCCTCGCAGGACCTCCAAGCCTTCACATAGTTCAAAGATACTCCATATGTGTGCAACATGTCATTACGTATATCATTTGGAGTGTATATGGTGCGCGACGATGTGAATTTGTATTTGATGCAAGATGACACAACAGCCTTTGTCACTTGCCTATGAGTGCCTAATATAATGTTTGAAGCACATGTGTGACCTTCTGCAATGTATCTAATTTTAAACATCTCTGTTTTACCCATCTTTGATGCTCTGCATTTCCAATCACACTCGTCATGACTACACTTCACAAGGTAGTCTTTCTTGTCTGATCGAACAACTACATATTCAAACATTTTTTGGATTGCATATAAGGACAAGCTCAGCTTCATGATCTCTTTGTTACGGAAAACAACTCCTTTCTCTACTTCTCTAGAGTCAGCATCTGATACAACTGTGACCACATGTTGGAACTCTGGACATGATGGTTCTATTATTGATCCACATATGTCTGTCGACAAATCCTGTAACGTGAATTCCTTTCCATTAGGCTGTACACAAATTGGTTCTGTGATCTGTAGTTCGACACATTCAGCAGCTGTGACCGCAATTGTAATTGGATACTTGGTAGGGTCACGATGCATATACTTTAACACTATGTAGGACAACAAATTATCGTCATTTTTTATTGTGACCGGAGGCAGATTGTTAATCAACTCATAACTCATTGTGACTGAGACCTTAGCAGGATCAAAGTTGAACTCTCTCATAACTATATCCAGAAGCTTCGCATAACCACAGCTACGATCGATCAACACCAACGATAGCTGTGACCCATTCGTCAAACCAACGTGAATTTTTTCCATTTCTGTCAAAACAAACCAAATAACATATTAGACAACAGTAATAAAAGGGTATAACTCCACATAAAACCTACATAATGTCACAGTTCAATAGTCACAGTTATATATATATATATATATATATATATATATATATATATATATATATATATATATATATATATATATATATATATATATATCAGATTTTGAGGTCACAGATCAGGTCACAGATCTCGTCACATTTTAAGACACTTAATCACTGGCAAATAATAGATTAGACAACATTTTTGAATACCAAAATTGCACATAAAACCTACATCATGTCACAGTTCAATCGTCACAGGTATATATATCAGATTTTGAGATCACAGATCAGGTCACGTAGTCAAAAACATGATTCTGAGTCAGAATGAAGGCATGACACAGTTTTTAAAACAGCAGGTCCTCCGTTATGAAAGCTAATTGAACACTACAGGTCACGGATATGTAATAAAATTCGATACATACGTGAACAGGTCACTGACATCGGATTGAATAAAAAAAATTCATATTTTTTTTGAATTGCATGTGACACAGTCCGATATCAGATTGCTTTGTGAAGCATGCATGGTCACAGGAGTCTTCATCGGAAACACTCATGTCAATTCCTTCAAATAATGTGACTTCACGTAGCGTCAATTCTGATTTTGAACTTCTGGAATTAATAATGACATACTCGAATTGGTCGAAATCGGTTGACGGAATGGAACCTGTTCCATGAATTGTCCTCATGCTTGATGTGGCTCTAATCAGAATTTATTCTTCAATTCGTGACATGGATCTTCCGATTAGCGTCGCCTCAGAGGTTTTCGGTGTATGTAGATTGTGATTTTCACAGACCCATGGATTAGAATCATTCCCTGCTTACGGATTGTATTTTTGGAATGTTAATTTCAAACGAACGGAGAATCCGGGTTTGACGGTAAGTCGGCTGGTTTTAAGGAAAATTTATATCGTTATTTTTTTATATATAAGAGATATATATTTGTATCTATAGGTCAATCTCTGATTTTAGAAATTTAAAAGATGAATTGTTATTTTTGAAATGGTCCAAAGATAAAATCTGAAAACTGAATTTTTCCCAAATTAAAATCCAAATAAAATTGAAAATATAATCGTTATTGGATCTCGCTCATCTAATAAAAATCAACAATAACAACTAATTTTTCAATTTTAATCCGATTTTAATATTTACCGAACATGCCAGTCCAACTGATGAGGCCCATTTGTACCTTATTTTTCTCCAATCTCTAATTCCCAGCCTCCTATGTTTTTGTTTCGGAAAATTTGGTATATCCATAATAATAATAATAATAATAATAATAATAATAATAATAATAATAATAATAATAATAATAATTCATAATTTACTATGTTATATTATTAAAATCTAAAATACTAGATGACATAAAATATGTTTACATGTGCGTCCTTCTAAAAATAAACTATCCACCACATTATGTAACTAATCCTTTTGAATTCAACATATTTTACGTTCTCCATTGATTTCATTTCCTAAACTGAATAAGCAATTAAAAAAATTGATGATGGCCAAAAACAATCGTTTTTTTTAAATAGGTTTCGGATTGCATACACAGACACGTTCGTTATGAAATAAATTGAATTTCAAGATAATATCAAGGCACAATTATATTGAAGCAAGAATGCAAATTTTCATACACAAATTTTGAAATTTATAATGTCTTCATTACTATCTTCAACAAAAAAAAAAAAAAAACTGAAACATATCCATCCATATTATATATCCATACCAGAAAATCAAATATTTAGTGAGTATATTTTTTTTTGTTAAAAAAAGTAGGATTCACACTCATGAAACAAATATAAAATATATACAAATTGCACGTAAAAGTGATAAGGTCCTAATTTCTTGATGAGTAGGTTTTTGGGATTTCCTGGTGAGTGATTCAAAGGAAAGACGATTTGGTGGAGATTTTGGTTTTGCATACAAAGGACAGGATTTTAAGGATTTGTCATTAATTTGACATATTATGGACATGTTTGTTGGAGTGTAATTTAAGGGCACTTTTGTTAGAGTTAAATTAGCTAAACAATGAATAGCTTGCATGATTTGGTTAGCCTCCCACATTTCTATTTTTACTATATGAAAACAGTATTTATGGTTAAAAAAAGTTGCATAGTATATTCTAAATATTTATTAAAAAATAGGTAGGTGGCCCTCCGGGCATAGCTCAGTGATGCAAAGGACGGGAGTGAGGTAGTTTTAGCTGAACTGACAGTCGTAATGTGAGAGTTCGATTTTTACATCTTACAAGGTATGTAATTTGACTCTTTGTGGGTACCAGTACGACAGTTCTTGTACCCTGACCTGCTAAGGCAAATCTCGCGATTTACCTCATCCACGATACTCTAGGGGCGAGGCGGTGGGATCCCCTTAAGGTTGGGTTTCCACCTTTAATAAATAAGTAGGTGACATAATTTCCTCTTTTTCGTTGTCTCTGGGTCACTTTCAATTGCCATTTAATTGATAGATTTTTCTTCCCATTGCAAGTCCAAGTAAAAAAAAAAAGGCTCAATTAGATTAATAGACCTCAATTCTTCCATGTAATGCAAGTTAGTCATTTTTTATTCTCTCCTTGATTTTGATCCTCCGACTTTTATTAACGTGACATTTTGTTCACAGGCGTCTATTTAATTGCCAATTGATCATTCTTTCTTTTCCACTTGATTTGAAACTGGTCCAATACTCAAATAAAAGAAAATCAACACAAGTTGAGTAAAATTTAACATTTTCGCGATATAAAAGTTTAGTAATATAGTCTGAATAAGCACACAAAATACACTTATCATATAACAAAAAATATGAAGAAAAATCACTTAAATGTATTATTATGTGGAAATTACATCAACCAGAATTTTTAGGATAACAATTCAAAAATAAAATATAAAATTTGTTTATACAAAAATCAAATGTTAATTCAAACTTTTAATAATAATAATAATATAGAAACTAACCTATATTAACCTAAATACCTAATTCAGTTTCAACTCTCACGGCGCACCTACTACCTACTCCACACCTCCATGGGGCACCCACTCCCACGATGCACACTTCGACTACTCTTCACAGTGCAACAACGGATCTCCTTTAGCCTAGGTGCTGCTGTAGTAGCGATGTGCACAAACATGAAACAGCGGCGCTCATTCATGCGAATCGCCATTGCATTTGTTTTTTATTTTTATTTCATGAGTTCTTTACAATTTTTGCGGTGGAGTCGTGATTATGTGGTGGTTGATGGATGATTTGGAGTCATGATTTATGGTGGCCAATGGTTCGCAATCGCTGCTGCGATAGCGATGACTGTGTGATGATTGTGGGTTGTGCACTACGTTGTGATTTGACAATAATTTTTGTTGGTGACGGTGGATTCGAGGGGGGTTTGATGGTTTTGGTGGTGGCGATGGTTTTTGTTGGTGGCGGGGGCAGTGGATCTGGCGATTAGGGTGATTTTTGTTGGATCGACTGTGGATCAAGAGGTGGCAATGGTGGTTTTATAGTTGAAAATGGTGATTTGTTGATGGTTCTGATGGTGAGTTGTGGTGGTAGCTTTGAAGTTAAAAATGGTAGTTTGTTGGAGGTTGTGACGGTGTTGATGGTGATGGTGAAGTGGTGTTTCTGCTTTCTATTGGTGCCATGGTGTATTGGGGTTGGGTGGTGTACATGGTGGGATTAATAGCGTTCATTACCAATTATTAGAGATTGTGGCTAATAAATTGGTTATTTTATAACTAATAAATAATGAGTTATGCTATATGTACATAATTTTTTACCTAATTTTTTACACCCCACTCACATTTGAGAGTGGGGGACCACGAGCCGCATTTTTTTAAAAACATGGGGCCCACCGCATTTGTGAGGGGGGTGGGGGGAACACCATTCGATCACCCCCCCCCTTCGGTACATCCGGATAAACCCATAAATAATATGTAATATAAAAATTTGAGCTATAACTTATAAAGTTTGTAATTTGTGATCGATAAATAAATTGTGATCTATAAATTTTTTGATTTCATATCGATCAATAAATTGTGAAATATAATTTTTTTTATATATGATTGTAAAATAATTTGTAACCTATAAATTTTTTGATTTGTGATCGAGAAATAAGTTGTAACCAATTAATTCGATAATTTGTGATCAAATTGTATAGAATTATGACATTAATATATTTAATTCAAAAAAATATTTTTAATTAATTATTTCTTAAATAAATTTTAATTAATATCTGATTTTTGAAATTTAAACTTTTTTTTTAATTTTGAAATTGATCAAACTTAATATTTTCCCTATTATTATTTTCAATCAAAATACACCCAGCCTTTACATGAGAATGCGTGCTAAGTCCTTGTTTGGCCTCCATTATTTGGTATTTTTAATTGTTAAAAATTTTTGGAACAGTGATTGATGGGAGAATGTGTAGTGAAAAAGTAATGAAAAGTTTTAAATTTGTGTTTATTATTATTTTATTTGATGAATGTGTAGTTGTAATGAAGAGAGAGAAAAATTTAATATAATATAATAAAATTTAAGGGGGGGCCAAACAGGGGCTAAATATGTAAATAAGTCTAATAAAAGAGGGAAATAAATTGGAGCATTGAACAGTTTCGCATAGAGTTGCATATTTCTGGCCCAATCAAAATTAAGCCTTATTTGAGTCTCATTATCATAAAATTCATTTTTTTAAAAAACTCATTTTCAACCACATTTTTTTAATAAATTAATTTTGCACATAAATTTAAAATTGTTCCTACTTATTGATCACGTGTTCTCCAAAAAACCATTTACAAAAAATATTTTTCACTAAAAATGAGACTCAAACATAGCCTAGTACGAATACGCACAATTATATAATACATGAGAAAAATTCATATTTTAGGTGTATGGTTTACACCAATTCAAAAGTCGGGTATATAGTTTAACAATTTAAAACTCAGATATTAGATAATTAGTTAAAAATATTTATTAATTAGGTCACAATTATACAATTAATAGTCACATATACATAATTATAAGTCACAATTTATTTATTGATAACATATTATCAAATTAATTACTCACTAATGATTTCGAGGTCACAAATTCAAAAAATTATAGGTCAGAGTTAATTTCATTGGTCACATATTTTTAAATTTATTGGTCATAGATTATTTTTCAATCACATATTGTCAAATTTTTAGGTCATAGATAAACCAAATACTTGGTCACATACCACCGGCACTACCACTTCAGCCACTTTTAACCATCCTCACCCCGTCATCGCCATCACCACCACGGCCACTAACATCACCACCAACAAACCCACCACCACCACATCCAACTACACACTATCACCTAGTGGTGTCAACGAGCCAAGTCGAGCCGAAAAAAAAAAGCTCGAGCAGAGCCCGAGCTTTTTGGGGCCGAGCTTTTTTCGGCCCGAGCCGAGCCCGGCCAAAAAAAATAAGGCTCGGCCCGAGCTTTGGCCTGAGCCTTAGCGGGCCGAGCCAACTCGATTTTTTATTTTTTTTTAGCTATTTTAGTTTTAAATTTTTTTTATTATTTTTAATTTTTTTTATTATTAATCACGGGCCGACCCCCCCAAAATGGGGCTTGGCCCGAGCCTAGGCTTGGTTCCACAGAGCCCAAGCCAAGCCCGGCTTGGGCTTTTTTCGGGCTGAGCCCAAGCAGTCCGTGCTGGCGAGCTTTTTTGCCACCACTACTATCACCACCACTACCATCACCAACCAGATTCGAACCCACCACACACCACTCCTGCACCACGTTGTCGCCACCATTGCACCCACAGCACCACCTAACAAAAAAAAACCACGTCACACCATAAGCACCACCTAACAAAAAACCCCAAACCCGTCACCATCACCACATCCCCACCCGTCACGACGCCACCACTACCACTCCGCCACTACATACACACCCATAGCACCCGTCATGACACTGTCGTGAAAGCGTCGCATGGCAGCGTCATAGCAGCAAAGATCCACCACCCCAACAGGTGCTCTAAGCTGTGGTCTTGAAAGAGAAAATTTCAGATCGAGCTGTTGCGCTTCTGCCTCGATCGTTTCTGTGAGTTCGACGGTGGATTGTTGATGTAGGTGGTGTCTTCAACGGTGGGTAGATGGGAGATTTACAGAGAGAGGGAAAGGGAGGAGAGATGAGGCTCGGAAGTGAGAGGTGAGGGAGTTGAGAGTGATAAATTATGGTTATGGTTTTAATATATTACTTAATTTTTGAATAATAAAACGTGGTCCTCAAATTTTGAATTTCAATTTTCAAACACCTGAATTATGTAATTTCCCCATAATACATATACCATTGGCCGGCAGGCCAAGGACAAATAAACTTACAAGTTTGGTAAATAAAGAAATTAATTTTTGGGGCTTGTATGCATAAAATTATTTCACTAATCATATCATTCAGACAATATTGAAATATATTAAAATCTATATTAAAAAAATAATTATGTCCGCATTTATTAATTCTTATCATGTACAATGTACTAAATATATAGCACAAGGAGTCAAATATCGTATGTCTTTAAAAAGGAAGGAGCAATACTATTCATAGTGAAAACTACCGATAATCGTCATACGTGGAATACATTGACAATTATGTTATTTGACGAATGAGTCAATAAAAAATTATCACATTAATACATCAAATAACAAAATTGTCACATGTATATCACGTATGATGATTATCGATAGTTTTCACTATGAATAACATTATTCAAAAGGAAAACCTTAAGTAAAACTGACCAACAAAAATATTTAAAGCACATATAACCCTTATTTGGTGGGGATTAAAATTAATTTTTATCAAATTTTGATAAAAATTGAATAAATGTGTTGTTCAAATTTGAAAAGTTGCAGATCTCATAAAATATATGGTTAAAATTAATTATTGACTTTAACTTAGAATGTAATCTAAATTTTAATTTCATGGGGCGTAATATTTTAACATTAATGTATCCACAAACTATTCCTAATTTAAACTGTTAAGAAATTAATTTAGATATTAAATAGGAAAAATTGCAGCAGCAGTCCCTAACTTTTTCAATTTTTGTAGACATTACCCTAACCTTCAATTTGTGCCAACGAATGTCCTTAACCTTTCAAAAATATACTGTTTGACTGTTAGTTGACCAATAGTCAAGAGATTGATTGAATTTTGGCCAATTTTAAAGAGTTAAAATCATAAATTTATATTTAATATAATAAAACAATTAAAGTATAAAATAATTAAATTAAAAATTTTAAAACCAAAACCCCATCTTCTTCCTGAGGAAATACAAGGAAATAACATTTTCACTGTTGTGTATTTTCAAAGTGACATTTGACTACAATATAGAATAAATAATAAAAAAAAAAAGTCAAAATGTAGGTTAACCTGGAAAAAGTAAAAAATATTCTCATTTGACAAAAGGAAAGCTCTCACAGACGACACCCTCTCCCGTCGACCGACCCTCTCACCGTCGACCGACCCAAGCAAATCACGAAACTGACCACCTGAAAATCCACAAAGAGGTCACCAACGACTTGAAAGGTTGGTTGTTGTCATTAAAATGGATTTTTCATAGATTTCGTTCGAATTTAATGTATTTTAGTTAGATTATTTAGTGTGATGCGATTGTAGAGTTGATTTTAAAGTATTCGAGGGAGAACATTTGGAGATTAAACTCGCCGGAAATGGCCAGGAACAGAGCCGGTTTCGCTGTCGGCAGTGTTCAAATGTCGGCTGTTAATAGTCGAATCTTGGCAGTTGTCATTTAGCCACTGATTGCAGATCCTCCGTTCACGATCGAATACGGCAGCGGTTATTAGGCCTCTTCTAACAACCGGCCCAATATATATATATATTTTTAATTTTTTTAATTTAATATAATAAATGGTATAATAAATAAATATTTATATAATTAAATATTTTACTCATCTCGTTAAAATTAACATAATTATATAAATGATTTATGTAATTGAATATTAAATAAATATTTATATAATTAAATATTTTACATAATTGAAATTTTTTTATATAATTAAATAATTAATTTTAATTCGATAATTACTAATAACATTAAATAAATTATTTTAATTATTAAATAAATTATTTTAATATATTTGCAACTTCTTATTTTTTTCGTTAAATTTTATTAATAATTGAATAAATCGAATATGAAATAAATATTTATATAATGAAATAATTAATTTTAATTCGATAATTACTAATATCATTAAATAAATCATTTTAATTATTAAATATTTTATTTTAACATATTAGCAACTTCTTATTTTTTCCATTAAATTTTATTAATAATTGAATAAATCGAATATGAAATAAAAATTTATAAAATTAAATAATTAATTTTAATTCGATAATTACTAATATCATTAAATAAATCATTTTAATTATTAAATATCTTATTTTAACATATTAGCAACTTCTTATTTTTTCCATTAAATTTTATTAATAATTGAATAAATCGAATATGAAATAAAAATTTATAGAATTAAATAATTAATTTTAATTTGATAATTACTAATATCATTAAATAAATCATTTTAATTATTAAATATTTTATTTTAACATATTAGCAATTTCTTATTTTTTCCGTTAAATTTTATTAATAATTGAATAAATCGAATATGAAATAAAAATTTATAAAATTAAATAATTAATTTTAAATCAATAATTACTAATATCATTAAATAAATCATTTTAATTATTAAATATTTTATTTTAACATATTAGCAACTTCTTATTTTTTCCGTTAAATTTTATTAATAATTGAATAAATTGAATATGAAACAAATATTTATACAATTAAATATTTTACGTAATCGAAAAAAATTTATACAATTAAATAATAAAATTGAATTTGATAATTACTAATAGAATTAGCAAATTCTTGTTTCCTTTTATTTTTTAATTTAATTATTTGTTTTGTGTAGTTGTTACAATTCGATTAGTTTAATTTTTTGAGATTATGCTATATTTCATTATCTTATATTTGAAGTACAGTTATTTAATAGATTTTTTTTCAGTATGGAGTATTATTTAGAGCTGACATTGAGACAGATACCGGGCAATGCTACCTGGAACGGTAACCTTGGCAGTTACACAGCTGTGTTGGATTTGTTGGATGAGCAACATGCAGATATGCATCGGCGTTCGTTTCTTTGGCCCCTATATGAGTTGAGAGATGTTCTCGGGGCAGATCCTCAATGCCCTACTATGTCGATTGCGTAGTCCAGTCGACGACGATGCCCTCCACTTCGACCTCGGGGTAAGGTCGCTAGTTTCTCCATGTTCGATTTTGCTCTCATCACTGAACTGGAGATTATGGGGGATGATGCAGCTCGTGTCGATACTCAGAGAGGCAGACTACACGATACTTACTTTGGGGGACAAGTGTCAGTGCTGCTATAAGATATGATGGACGCGATCACGATGTGTGACCATATGTTGGACAGACTGAAGCTCGGCTTGGTTTACATCCTTGAGAGCGTGTTGCGATGTCACCATCGGAAGACTGGAATCGACCTATTCCATTTGTAGATCGTCGAGGATCTTCAACACATATCCGTGGGGCCGGAGATGTTTTGAGGACACGGTGCACGTCTTCACCAGAACATGCTCGAGGTCGAAGGGGACCATGCATAAATATGATGCGTACGAATTGCCCCTTGCCGTGCAGGTAAATGTTTAACATAATTTATTATAAAAATATTGTTTACATATAAATATAATAATTGTATGTGTTGCAGATTTAGGCGTACGAGACTGTCCCCCTCCTAGGTACCCAGTTTGCGAGGCGAGGGGAGACACGCTGCCCTCGAATGCATCATAGGCGAGTATCCCGAGCAGAGGGATATCTAACTAGCAAGAAGCTATCAGCTCTCCTCGACGACTCTCAGGTTAGATAATATGATGACACGATCAGTAACTGGTTAGATAAGTAGCTCCAAAATATGATAACGTGATCAATAACTAGTCGAAATGTTGGTATGCCAGCTTCAAGTCATAACGGAGTTGAATTGGCCGCTCTGCACGATGAAGCAGACCGAGATGATTTACGTGAATTGAGTATAATTTTTTTATTAAGTATAACTATTTTTGAATCCGTTAGCCGATTTTCATTAAATATAACTATTTTTAATGTTCCAATTTGTGTATGAGGGCAGTCCAATAGATCGCAGATCACCTCCGCTGAGGGCATCACCGCCGCCTCCTCCGAGGGTTGGCGGAACAGATTGGAGAGATGGCACGTGAGTTTAGGGGACAGGTCGATGATTTATCTAATAACGTTGGAGTTCTTCGTCGCCATGTGGGAGATATTCAGGATGAGATTGCAGCCCTCCGAGGCGATATAAGAGGTATGGGACGGGGTGACGGTGTGGTAATTTCCAGGCGGATGATGCTACGATGGCTTCATTTCTTTTGTCCCCAGAAGAGGGTAGAACGGAGGCAGTGGCCCCGGAGGAGGTGGCCACCTAGGGGTAGGATGGAGTGGGTGGCCCCGAAAGAGATGGTGGTGGTGGGGAGCCCGGAGGATGGTAGGACGGAGGGGTGGCCCCGGAAGAGGTCGTGGTGGTGGGGAGCTCGGAGGGGAAGGCCCCGTAGGGTGGTAGGACAGAGGCATGCCTTTGACGCCTCGGAGGTGGTGGTCAACAAGAGGATCAGGTTGCCTTCGCAGTACGTCGTTTCTCCCTTCATAGCTGATACAAAGAGGAGGATGTTCATCGACGGGACGTACTCCAATTTGTTTCGAAAGGTGGACGCAGCCAAATGGAAACCGTTTGAGACGGAGTGGAGGATAATTAAGTCGGGGTAAGTATTTTAAAATTTGTATCAACAA
Organism: Fraxinus americana; assembly: GCA_035079005.1. Lineage (NCBI taxonomy): Eukaryota > Viridiplantae > Streptophyta > Magnoliopsida > Lamiales > Oleaceae > Fraxinus > Fraxinus americana. The sequence continues at coordinate 10,822,901 of CM068714.1, forward strand.
AGAATGCTATGCTAACTCATCTATATCTTTTTTTTAACATTTGTCTTATTTTTTTTAACATCGTTGGGGGGAGGACGATCTCAGATGCCTATAAATGGTTTCACGACATCACCACTTCGGGGACGTGGCTCGCTGACTATATAAGTGAAATAGTCATATTGTTGTTTATTATGTATACATTATTTTTTTGTTTTATGAAATTAAATAACTTCTATATTTTTTATTGGTGGTGCCTGATGTAGCACATCGATCTGGCCATGAAGTTATTACGAGATCGAGCTCGACGATATCCACGATCATTCGACATGCCCGGTCGACTCATACTGAGCATTGAGTTTTTTGGTGTTGTTACCATTAAGCATCAATCACTGCAATGCATGGGTAGTGAGTACGTGTTGCCTGAATATATGGCCGAATGGGTCATTGTGATGTTATCAACACTCGGGGGAAAGGCATGGGAGGCTTACACACATATATATGTTCCAGCGATCATGAATCATCATACCATTGTCCTGGAGATTGTTTTTGCTGACTCCACGATGTATGTGTACAACTCCGACCATTCATGTCTGACACAGAGCCAGTTCAAGTAGCAGTTGGAGCCGATTGTAGTGATCATTCCGTTGATGGCTGCCAGAGCGGGTGTTATTGTTAATAACAGGCTACTCATCGTACGGGATCAGACGACGGCGAGACAGTCTCAATCATAAGTATTTATATTTTGTTTTTAATTTGGAAACTTAGTTTTTATCTAACACGTTTTTGAACACGTCTATTTTTCAATTTGTAGGGGCGATTGCGGCATTTTTGCAATAAAGTACATCGAATTTTTGAGTGTAGAACATAAGGTTAATAGAATCAACTAGGTATGGATACAAATTTGGATGAATAAATTAGCGACCGATTTGTACGAATTCGAGTGTGACCCATAAACGTTGTATATTTATTTTTTGATTCATTTATTTAATACTTGTAAATATTGTAAAAATTGTATAATTTATTTTGTAATATTGCACATTTAATTTTTTTTCATTTATTTGTGTATGATTTATATAATTTATATAATTAAATATAATTTATTAAATTAGCAAATAAAGTTACGCTAAAATGATTATCCAAATATTGTTCGCTAAATAGCAATACCATTACATACTATATTAATTGTCATGCAGGGGAATCTGACTCTTACAAGTTTGACGAGTATGGCCGACTGCTTTACATCTGCCGCAACGACGTGGTCGAGGAAACTCTCTAGTATATATGGTATTCTAGAAGTTCGTGGACGCTCGGGCCACACGGTTCAACCATTGGTGGGGACAAACTATTAAGCGGGAGAATACGGTCAGGAACTTTCCACTCAAATTCGTTCGGTGGGGAAAATATAGTCTCAACATACGCAGCTCTCCAATATTCAGCCGTATAATAAGGAGAGCATAATGTTCTCGCTGCAAAGCCTCTGTTTAAAGCTACCGGACTGCATGCTTGCATGGAAAACTCTCTAACTGAAATCGAGCACATGTACATATGCTGTCGGTCAGGTCTACAATGTATGCCACGTGACGTGCACATTGTACGGAGAAATGGGACTTGTCCAACGGTTCTACAATCAACCTCCTCCCATCCTCTGCCGCTTTGAACAATTTATCCTCTTGAGCCGAGCCTAGCCAGCTCGAGCAGCTCTACGATTCCGAAAGTCGTTCGTGAAACTACTGCTGCAGCTTGGTACGGATGTTCTCGATCATTGCGAGAATTGGTAACTATCGATCTTTCTTGAACAATGTATTCAGAGATTCCACATTGTTTGAAGTCATCAGTTGTACCGACGTCCTGAAAAATGTGATCGCGCCCAATGTTCTATGATAAGTGTGGGAAAACACACTTATTCGACACTTTTAGGAATTAATTGGAAATGATATTAAGTTTACTTCTGAGCATAATTGTGCAATTTTCATGTTTGCAGGCGAAAACCCCGATAAGAAGAAGAACGGAGTGAAAAAGAATGAAAAGGGACTAAAAGTGAACAAAATGGTGAAGTTGGGGACTGAAATGCACAAACCTGAAAGTTGAAGGACTTGAAGTGCTATTTATGAAGGGCCTAATTGAAATTAAAGAAAAAATCCAAGGACCAAAATGTACTAATTCAAAGTTGAGGGACCATTTTGCCACTTTCCAAAAGTTTGGGGACTTGGATGCAATTTTCCCTAGATATTTTGGAAACTTAATCCCTAAGTAAACAAAATATCTCTTTCCTATATATTGACTAGCTTGGACGTTTTTTTAGTGGTGGAGAATTAGATTAGTTTTGTTTTTTTTAGTTTTTTAGTTTAGTTAAGTTTTAGTTTAGTTTTTTTTCTCTCTTTTCTCTTCTTCTTTCTTCTTCTTTTCTTTTCTCTTTCTTTTCTTTTTGTTCTTGGCTTGTTTTGGGAGAAAAAAGATTGCTAGCAAGGAGATTAATCATCAAGGAAAACTTGGAGATCCATTGGAGGGGTTCAACTACACTAAAAAAAAGGGTTTTATCTTTACTTTTGAATTCCTTTATTATTTTCCAAGTTTGTAATGTATTATACTATGAATCTCCTTTATTATCATCTTTATAAAATGAGCTAAGTTTATTGTGTTGGAATTTATGGTTTGAATTTAACCTAATTGTTTCATTGATTATCGATATATCTACATGTTTAGTGATAAATGCAGTTGTTATCAAAATCGTAGTGTATTGATCATCATGTTTAAGATTACTTCATTTTTGTGACGACATAGATGTTGTAATTAGGTATTTATGTGATTATTGAAAAATAGTTGTATTTGATAGACCGAAATGATCGATACCATGGGTTTGCTTGGTGTTTTAGGCGCGTTTAGGTGATATAAAAATATACACCTACCTCATGTGATCCATTGAGCTATTTTCACAGAAATTCATGCAATTGATTAACTTTGTATCGACATAGAAATATGTGGTATGAACTAATTAATTAGGATTAATATGCACTCGAAAGAGGGTATTAATGTAAAATAGGAAAATCGGGTCTAACTATCGCATTTTGGTAATTTGCATCCGCGCATAATTGATTTGATATTAATGAAACAATAGGTTAAGCGACATTGTAAATTCCAACCACACTTTTCCCTCCGAAATTTGCTAAGACACATTTATTTTCGTATTTTGTAGACTGTTAGTTTTAAATCTTGTTTTTAATTGTGTGTGTGTTTTTTGTCGTTAGAATTAAAATTGAGTAGAGTAGAGTAATCGAAAGTATAAATTTCTCGTGGGATCGACAATCCGGACTCTTAAGGTCCACTTTATTACTTGAACGCGACCCGTGCACTTGCGGTACGATTTTCAGCGAACATTCTATCCCCATTTTTATAAGTAATCTCATACCGGGAATGACTTATTTTCTATCTCGACCATAAACTTATTACATTCCTCAACATTGTAAGCTTCGATCGCCCTCCTGAACAATGAAATGATGCTTTGGCCCTGGTATCTAGTCTTCAAATTACCCTGTATATGGTACGTGCAGTACCCATGATGTGCCTTGAGGAAAACTTCAACGATGACATTTATTAGAGACTGACCCCGATTGGTTACGAAGGCAAGATCCTCAACTTCCATGATCACTTTCCTGAGCTTCGTAAAGAACCAACTCATTGACAGATTATTCTCGCTATCGACTACACCGAATGCAAGTGGGTAAATCTGGATGTTTGAATATTGACATGTAGCAATAATCAGTTTTCCCCCGTATCTCGATTTCAGAGTTGTACCATCGACTAAAATTACGGGTCGCATCGCATTTTTAAATCCTCTAGTGCATTGTCCAAGAGCCATGAAAAAATACTTAAAACAATTCTCGCCCTCTGTCTCAATGGGAAAAATGGAACCATGATTAGTTGTCGCCAAATTATGGCAGTACCTGGCCAATTTAGCATAACTCTCTTCGGGCGAGCCCATTAAATCCTCAAACGCGCATTCTTTGACCTTCCAAGCCTTATGGTAGCTTATGACCACTCCGTACTCTTGTCGAACGTCATTAATGATGTCCGATGGCCTGTAGATCGTCCGTAGGTCCTGATACTTGTGCATTATCTGTCGACTAATAAACCATGACTGAGTTTGTCTGTGATTGTTTTGACGAATCCCCAATTCGCAAGTATGTTCCCGTTGGGTACTTGCAAACTACAAATGACTCGTTCGTACCCATCTTAGTCGCTTGAAACCACCAACAGTAACTGTCATCGATGCAAGCAATTGTCAACAAGAATTTGCTTGATTTCTTTACCTTGAACTCAAAAGGGGAATTTGGCCATTTGACCCAAGTGGACAATGATATTGGTGAAATGGCCTTTGACCATGAATAAAAAATAAAGAAATAAATCAAAATGTTTTAATTGATAAAATGACAAAATTATCCTTCAATTATTAACTCAATTCCCTCATTTCATATCGTCATTTATACTTCAACTTCTTTGTAAAACCTTATTCTCCATTTTTGAAATTAAGGTTTTCTTCTTCCTCTTTTCATCATCTTCAACTCACCAAAAACTTTAAAGATTCGAAATTTGTGCATCAACGTTTTCTTCAATGACAAAATTATTGGTTTTGAATTAGTATTGAGAAAAATCAAGAAAAGGAATCTTAAAAATCAATTGTAAATAGCCCGACGCACTCTTCTTCTAGGAAAACACCGTCTCCGGCGACACCCATGGTACGTACACACCACCAAAGTGGATAGCACTCACCCAGGCAGCGAACACCATGACTTAACATCGACCAATAATGCACCAATTCGATGTCTTTGTTGCTCAAAAAGGTCACGTGTCGCGATGTAAAGCGACACTACGGTCGTTATCTGCAACGTAAAACGACACTGGATCGTTATCTGCTGTAATTTGATTTTTTCAACATTATACGTGTTACGTGCATATTACAATATAAATAAGTTTCACTTATTATTTTTTATGGGATGAATGGGGCCGTAATTGCTTATACTCGTATATAGATATGTAACACGAAAAGTGTCATTTTTATGTCGATGCTGACTTTGGTGTCTTTCCGAAAATTTCACCAACATCCGATTTTTTCAACAAACAATTTTTTAGTGGACTCCCTAAAGTATGTAATATAGAAAGTTATGAAAATATATGAGATGATTGTACAAATGACATTACGACGATACACAAGTGTCATTTGTGGTGGAAAAGAAGCAAAAAATATTGAATAAATCAACAAAAAGTATTAGCGAAAATACGTGGGGTGGAGGGGGGCGAGCCCCCCTCCCGAGGGCCCCCGAAATTTTTTTTTAACTAAGAGGATTGGAAACAATGATTTTGAGTACCAAAATGGGCAAATTAGATTGACTGACCAAAAAGACAATCAGTTTGTCGACCTTTTTAAGTTAGGGGGTCCAATGCTTGACGTCGTTCCGCTGTAAAAGTAGCAAAATATTGAAGAAATTAACATAACGACAAAAGGTATAGATTCTTGCTTTGAGAACGTCTACTAGAGCAGCCGAAGCCGATCTGTATCTAAAATTGATTTTGAAAAGCCGCGATCCATCAGAAACTACGATGATGATGAGTTGAACTCATTTTAAGTTGAAATTTGAACACGCCACTTACAACATTCAAAATTTATGCTCATTACTTAATCAAGAGGAAAAAAACGACAAAAGCGTAGTTACTTATTTTGAAAACGACACAAGTGTCGTTCCGACTTTAAAATCGATTTTGAAGAGCCACGACCAGTCCGAACCACGATAATCGACAAAATTAACACATTTAAGTTGTAGGCTCAACACGCCACTTACAAAATTCTTGAGATATGCCAATTTCTTGTACTTTCAAACGAATTTAGACTAAGATTTGTGTTTTCACCGTTTCATGCCTTATATTCTATATCAATTCCACCGTTAGTTGTCACACAATCAATATTTTCGTCCTTCTTAGGTTGGGGTCCAATCCTTGATGTCCTTGCATTGAAAAGTAGCAAAATATTGAAAAAATCTACATAACGACACAAGTGTAAATTCGATATCAAAACGGCACAAGTGTCGTTATGCTGAGTGAATAAAATTCAATGAGAACGGCACTACTGCCGTTACTGTCCAGAAAACGACACTTGTGTCGTTCTGAAAGGGAACTCATGTATTCCACCGTTAGTTGTCACCTAATCAACACGTCCAGCCTTCCCAAGTTAAGGGGTCCAATTCTTGTGGTCGATCGGCTGGAAAAGTTGAAAAATACTGATGAAATCCAACGAGAACGACACTAGTGCCGTTACTGTCCACAAAACGACACTTGTGTCGTTCTGCCTGGGAAGAGAAAATTTACATGTTTAAATATAACGATAATCAGAGAGACACTTGATGAAATCTTGGGTTTCGAAAATAAAGGCAAATTGATGAGCAAAACGACACTTGTGCCGTTACTGATTTCAGAACGGCACAAGAGTCGTTTTGCTGCCGGGATGAAATCCAACGAGAACGACACTAGTGCCGTTACTGTCCACAAAACGAAACTTGTGTCGTTCTGCTTGAGAAGAGAAAATTTATTTGTTGATAATGAGAGAGACACTTGATGAAATATTGAACGGTGAAAAATAAAAGATAAAAGATGAAGCAATTTATAAAACGACGTAGAGCGTAGGTAACGACACAAATGTCGATTGCAGCAGAAACAAGCGTCTGAGCTCTACGACCCGACCGAGGCACGAGAACTCGTTATATGTACTCATTTGAGTTGTAGGATGAACATGCCGCTTATTTTGTAGGGGAGATATGCACAACGTCTACACTTTCAAACAAAATCAATGTAGACTTGATGGTTTTCACATGTTCACACATCAATTCCATCGTTACACATCTCCTAATCAACAAGTCCAGCCTTCATCAAGTTAGGGGGTCCAGTTGTCGAGGTCGTTCGACTCGAAAAGTTGAAAAATATTGAAGAAATCAACGAAACGCGGGAGGATGTCTTGTAACGGCACAAGTGTCGTTACGCAGAAGCAGATGTACGAGGAGCTCCACAACCCGTCAGGGGACGATGAACTCGTTATATGTACTCATTTGAGTTGTAGGATGGACATGCCTCTTATTTTGTAGGGGAGATATGCACAACATCTACACTTTCAAACGAAATCAATGTAGACTTGATGGTTTTCACATGTTCAATACCATATATGCTACATCAATTCCACCGTTACACATCTCCTAATCAACACATCCAGCCTAACAAAGTTAGGGGGTCCAGTTGTCGAGGTCGTTCGACTCGAAAAGTTGAAAAATATTGAAAAAATCAACGGAGAGCGGAGCGTTGTCTTGTGACACAGTGTCGATTGCACAGGCACACACGCAGAGCTCCACGACCCGTCCGAGGGACGATGAACTCATCATATGTACTCATTTGAGTTGTAGGATGGACATGCCTCTTATTTTGTAGGGGAGATATGCTCAACGTCTACACTTTCAAAAGAAATCAATGTAGACTTGATGGTTTTCACATGTTCAAACATCAATTCCACCGTTACACATCTCCTAATCAACAAGTCTAGCCTTCATCAAGTTAGGGGTCAGGTTAGCCGAGGTCGTTCTACTCGAAAAGTTGAAAAATATTGAAAAAATCAACAGAACGGTAGAACTGTCTTGTAACGGCACAAGTGTCGTTCTACTTGGAAACAGACGTACAGAGCTCCACGACCCGTCCGAGGGACAATGAACTCGTTATATGTACTCATTTAAGTTGTAGGATGGACATGACTCTTATTTTGTATGGGAGATATGCACAACGTCTACACTTTCAAACGAAATCAATGTAGATTTGATGGTTTTCACATGTTCAAATATCAATTCCACCGTTACACATCTCCTAATCAACAAGTCTAGTCTTCATCAAGTTAGGGGGTCCAGTTGTCGAGGTCGTTCTACTCGAAAAGTTGAAAAATATTGAAAAAATCAACAAAACGGCAGAACTGTCTTGTAACGGCACAAGTGTCGTTCTACTTGGAAACAGACGTACAGAGCTCCACGACCCGTCCGAGGGACAATGAACTCGTTATATGTACTCATTTAAGTTCTAGGATGGACATGGCTCTTATTTTGTATGGGAGATATGCACAACGTCTACACTTTCAAACGAAATCAATGTAGACTTGATGGTTTTCACATGTTCAAACATCAATTCCACCGTTACACATCTCCTAATCAACAAGTCCAGCCTTCATCAAGTTAGGGGGGTCAGGTTGTGTCGAGGTCGTTCGACTCGAAAAGTTGAAAAATCTGAAAAATCAACGAACGGCGAGCGTCTTGTAACGACAAGTGTCGTTCGCTGAAACACACGCAGAGAGCTCCACGACCCGTCCGAGGGACGATGAACTCATCATATGTACTCATTTGAGTTGTAGGATGGACATGCCTCTTATTTTGTAGGGGAGATATGCTCAACGTCTACACTTTCAAAAGAAATCAATGTAGACTTGATAGTTTTCACATGTTCAAACATCAATTCCACCGTTACACATCTCCTAATCAACAAGTCTAGCCTTCATCAAGTTAGGGGGTCCAGTTGTCGAGGTCGTTCTACTCGAAAGGTTGAAAAATATTGAAAAAATCAACAGAACGGCAGAACTGTTTTGTAACGGCACAAGTGTCGTTCTACTTGGAAACAGACGTACAGAGCTCCACGACCTGTCCGAGGGACAATGAACTCGTTATATGTACTCATTTAAGTTGTAGGATGGACATGACTCTTATTTTGTATGGGAGATATGCACAATGTCTACACTTTCAAACGAAATCAATGTAGACTTGATGGTTTTCACATGTTCAAACATTAATTCCACCGTTACACATCTCCTAATCAACAAGTCCAGCCTTCATCAAGTTAGGGGGTCCAGTTGTCGAGGTCGTTCGACTCGAAAAGTTGAAAAATATTGAAGAAATCAACAGAATGGCAGAACTATCTTGTAACGGCACAAGTGTCGTTCTGCCTGGAAACACACGCACAGAGCTCCACGACCCGTCCGACGCACGATGAACTCGTTATATGTACTCATTTGAGTTGTAGGATGGATATGCCTCTTATTTTGTAGGGGAGATATGCTCAATGCTTAATCGAAATGACAAACAAAACGACACAATCGCCGTTACTGTTCATTAAAACGGCACAACTGTCGTTCTGAATGGAAAGAGATTATTTATTAGAATGGTATGAGTATCGTTATATTTACAAGTATATTGATAATGAGAAAGACTTGTGCCGTTACTGATCATATAATGTCTACTAGAACGTCACAAGTGTCATTGATGCCGTGTGAAAAAATTCAACGAGAACGCCACTGAGTGTCCGTTCTTTGTCTTAAAACGACACTTGTGTCGTTACGCATAAACAATACTGTCGAGCACTATGACTCATTCGAGACACAATATTCGATTAGATAAACTCATTTACGTTTTAAGATGGACACCCTCTTAGAATGTAGGTGAGATATGCTCAATACTTGATGGACATGAAAAAGAAAACGACACAAGCTACGCATCTGCCGAAAAAGCACAAGCGATGTTTTAGTGTAACAAAAAAAACATATGTGCATCATAAGCGCCGTTACGGCTTCATCAAGTCTAAGACAACGACACAATCACTTTCGTTCCAAACATTATAAGTAGTTTGCTTTTCAAAACGACAAAAGTAGTACATCGTAACATAACACCACCATCCATTTTCTATATTACAAAAGCTGTACATCACAACACCACAAAAGCCTCATATGTGTCATGTTGTCTTCATTGTTCATGTATCTCGCTGAGTGGTATACGATCTGTACAAGTGATACGATTATGCCGATGATCTATATGGAATTGAACAGGACAACACGTTGAAGTACCAATAATGTCCTCTTGCAGGAGAAATTAACATTGTTTTCATCTCTAAGAGGAGATTCATCTTGGAAAACTTGTTTTTGAATCGCCTTGAATTATGGTCAAATTATCCCAATCCACATAGTTTCTTTCTATATCATTCCCATAATCGCCATCGTATTGCTCAACTTCATTTCGATTGCTCACATCTCTCTTTCTACGATAACGACTGTAGTGTCGTTCTACACTACGTAAAACGGCGGACTGTCGTTCTGAACTATAAATCGTCCAATAGTTGCGGAAATACACCAACAGTAAAAACAAATCAGCTAAAATATCATTTCATACTATATTCAACAATAAAAGGACCAAATGTACATGAGATTTATAAAAATACCATTTTCTTTTCTTCAAATAATGGAGATTTCAATGTAGGTAATATAGAAGCTAAAATCCTTGTTCCAATGCTCAAAATGTTGGAGAAGATAGGTGAGGGATATAATCAATAAAAAGATTTTAAGAGGCGGCAAACATTGGAGATGAAGAGCACGTTGGATTTTTTTTTTTGGGTCAAAAAGCACGTTGGTTTTCAGACGAGAGAAAATGGTGAATTTGATGGAATGAAAAGGGTGTATGAGTCTTTTACTTGATGGGGATATTTTAGACAATTTGCCATGTTTATTTATTGTATTTTTTAATTGAGGCCATTTGACCAATAAACAATGAGAAGGGGTCTTTTTTCCAACTATTTTGTTTGACTAGGTCTTTTAACAAAGAATCCCAACTCAAAATTGAATTTCAATGCTAGCTTGTGCAAAACTTCCTGCAAATCTTTCTTCGTTTCAAACAGTTGCTCAACGTGCAAATCTTCATCATCGGGAACTACGCGTGAAGAATTAGATGAAGGTCCGTTCGTTCCAACCCCTAAGCTCCCACCCAACTCATGTCTCTGACGAGATAAAACAATTAAATCCTCATTTGTAAATTCATTTACATTATCGTTCTCCTGAACTACCGATTGAATTATGTGCGTCGCGATGATGTCACGATGGGGAACAATTATCTCGAGAATATTAGCGTCATCCTCGCTAGCTATTTCCACTGTATCCCAAAAATCATTTGCATTATCATTGGCTCAATCCGAATGTTCATTTTTACCTTCCGCGTCGTCCTTCATCACTAAAGTCATGTAAATCGGTGTTACTTGCGTTTTGTTCAACTCAAACATATTATTCACTTCAATATCAGATGTAACATTTAAAAGTGGAATTGAATATGGCGAATTCTCTCTGAATTGATATCTCAGTACTATATTGTATCGAGATGAATCGACGTTCAGCTTGTTCTGTATATCATGGTACAACTCCTCATACGATGTAGTCTCTATTATTGTGTTGCCATACTACCTTTTATATAGTTCGTCCATTTCCATTCCCATCGATTATTTTCATCCAATTCAAAATCACCAAAATGACAAATCAGGAGTATAATCATTATATCTGTCAGACATAAAAACAAAGAATTTATAAACAAAATATTCAAAAAATTCGATTTACAGTGAGAACAAAAATTATTAAAAATAAAACGACCGAAAAATCGACGTTAACAGCCGAATCTTCAGCTGTTAACAGCCGTAGACAGTCGTCGACCGTTCGTCGAAATTTTCGACTGTTAACAGCCGAATTGTCGTCTGTTAACAAAATCGGCTGTTAACAGCCTTCACAGCCGACAATTTAACGTCAATTTTTCTGCCATTTACAGCCGAAATTTGTAAATAGTCGTAATCCAAAAATTAATGCAGATGAATTATTTTCTTTCATGCTGAAAAAAATTATACATTTGTGAAACTGTTCCGCCACGACACAACATTCCTGCCGCCAACCCCATCGGCCAAATTAACAAACCTCACACATCATTGGAATGTCCTCATTCTTCTCTACACATTCCACCCAACCACGATCCCAAACCCTACTAGATATCGTTAGAATAATCACCTAAAACTTCCAACTCACAAACTAAAAAACTGCAAACAACTCCTCCTCCAATTACACCCACCATCGCAGACTATCATAAGTCGACTATCATAATCTAAGTGTCCAATCTGATGATGGTATTTCAACAAATATGGGACAAATGCACTTTTATATATCTCATCGTCTTCTTCACTTTAGATCATCATTTTTTTGTGAAATTGATGTCTATTTTCATGAGTTTCTGTAGTATTGGTGCCTGGTGGTGAGATGGGGAAATGTAATTATGGTGGGATGAATAGGTGTCGAGATGGTGGTCAGGTAATGACGATTTTTTGATGGTTTTGGTGTGTGGATTCTATGGTGGTGGAGCTAAGGTTTAGATGTGGTATTTGATGGTGGTTGTGGTGATGGAGGGGATGGAAGGTTGTGCCAGGTACGGGAAGGTGTGCAGATGGTGGTGACGATCGGTGGTGATGCTAATAGTTTATTTTTTTTCCCCCCCTTTCTCTTTTTTAGTTTATTTTGTTTTATTCTATTTCTTGTTTTTAAATTATTTTATTTTATTTAGAAAATAACAAAGTTATCATTTTACCAATTTCAATATAGTCAAAATTCACTTTTGTTGGTCAACTCACGGTTCCATTCATTTGGACCCCAATTGCATATTTTTGAAAGGCTTGAGACATTTATTGGCGCAAATTGAAGATTATGATAAACTCTACAAAAATTTAAAAGGTTAAGGTCTGCTGCTGCATTTTTTCTATTAAAAGGGTGTTTGGTAGGGATTAAAATTAGATTTTTAATGTATTAAGATATAAGTTTTTGAAATGTGTGGTTGAAAATATGTGGGACTCATGAAAGATGTGGTTAATATTGATTATTTGATTTTAACTTAAATTAAAATCATATTTTAATCCGACCCAAACAAGTCCTAAATATATGTAATATTAAAAGAAGGGAAAATTACAGCTGCGGTATCAAATCTTTCATTTTTTGCAGACATTGCCCAAACCTTTGATTTGTACCACAGTAGGTACCAAACCTTCAAAAAAATCGCAACCCAAGTTCAGATTGACGATTTCCGTTAGTTTGACCCAAAAAACCGTCAGTTGACCTCAAAAATTAAAATTTTAATAATTTTGACCAAATAAGACGGGGTAAAATGGTAATTTTATAATTTTAAAAAAATAAATAAAATAAAATCCGTCTCCTTCAATATTCCCCAATCCCCTAACCCAAAAATCAAATACACTCCCAACAAGTTGCCGGCCGACCACCGCCTTATCTTCGGCACCAACTGACCACGTCAATCCTTCCTTCTTTGTAGCCTAAGAAACCAGCATGAGAAGATAGCCAGCTTGATGAGCATCATACGTTCACATTCAAATTCAAACTTCAAACGATAAATCTCAAAATCCTCAATTCGCTACCTTCGGACACACCCCAGGAAAAACGTTCCGCAATTCTCTTTCAGAAAGTTCACCAAAGAAAACCCCAAATCACAAAAAAAATGGAATCAAGAAAATGAAACAAATTTAACTTCATATCCTCCTTCGCCATTACCAAATCCTCTGTCAACTTCAGTCTTTAAGGACTTTTCGAATTTCAAAACCCCAAATCAGGCCTCACGAACCCTTAGTTTCTAGTCTAGTTCGTATTCTCAGCAACCTAAGTTCTTCACTGCCTCAAAAAACACCCCCATCTGCCATTCACGATGCGGCTTGAAAACCTCATCTTTGAAATCGAAGACGGCACAGAGATTGAAGGCATTTGAGCTTGAGCACTCTAAGTAGGCCAGAAAGGTCCAAATCGAAAAGGAAAAATCACTTCAATCACTTGCAATAGGCAGAACTTGTTTTGGGTGGAGGTGAAGGGAAGGTATGGGATGATGACTTAGCCCAACCTTAGGGGTCAGGTTAAAGATCTAGTCACCGAGCTCGACAACCTTCTCGAGGGCTTCTACGACGGCGAGGGGGTGGCGCGGCTACAACAACGGGGGATTGGGGTTTTTTTTTTTTTTTGGGGGTTGGCGAGGGGGGTTGTCTTTTGTTTTAAAATTTTTTGAAATAATAGGGAAATGTATTATGACCATTTGACACCTGTCTTATTTGGTCAAAATTATTAAAATTTTAATTTTCGGGGTCAACTGACGGTTTTTTGGGTCAAATTGACGGAAATCGTCAATCTGGAATTGGACTGCGATTTTTTTGAAGGATTGGTACCTACGGCGGTACAAATCAAAAGTTAGGGCCCTGCAAAAAGTGAAAGGTTTGGTAGCGCAATTGTAATTTTCCCTTAAAAGAATTACTAATTAGTATTGTTTACTAGTAAATCTTTAAAAAATTACTACTTATATCGAAAAAATTAATTATTTTTATGATTAGCACTTAATTTAGCCACTATTTGATAGTCATTATTTTTTTAAAAAAATTAAATAATAATTTTTTGAAAATACGTGTGTAAGAAATATGAAAAAGTTTGTGTAAACAAGGGCTTAAGCATACACTAAAGTTTGGTTGTGCTATATACATCACAACTTAAAAATTTGTTTATCATCAAATGATGTGTAGATATTTGATTGGATTAAAATCCCAACCATCTAAATAAAATAAAAATAAAATTTCCACTTTCTTCTGTACGTCGAATCAATCCCTGAAAAATTATGTAAAGGTGTAAAAAACAAAAAAAACCATTTCCCCACTTGAGCCTAAGAACCCCACAGCCATTTTCTGTAGGAAAAGGAAAAAAAATCAAACGCTATTCTATCCAGTAATTATTTAATACTGCATTATTCTCTGCATTAATTTTGCCAAAAAATTCCTCAAGATCAACCTCTCAATTATGCAGTGAAAATTATAATTAATTTGAAGTTCTGACTTTTCAGTAAAGAAACCCCCTTTTTGTATATGTGGAATCTCTGGCTGAATCAATGGTTCATATGCTTCGCCACATATCCATCCGCCATTAAAATATTGACATTGGGGTCTTTCTGCATTTTCGATATTTCTCAGACCCTCTTCTGCTCCTCTTGATTGTTTCAAGATTCAATCTTGAAAGTTCAAATTTTGAATAAAATTGCTCTCCGGTATGTCAATTTCGTTTTAATTTACTGATCTCTCTGTTTGCGTGTTTTCAATTTGTGAATTATTTCTCACCGTGATCAAATTCAAATTTGAGTTTTTCTTGATTATCCTTTATTTAGGGTTTCTATTTCTTGTGTTTTCTGAATTAACTTTTAGGATAAATGTTTTGTTTAATTTCAGAATGTTGCTTTAATTTCACCTAGTTTACGATTTTAAAACATGGGTTATGCTTGAAGTTCAAATCTTTCGCATTTTTCTTCGGGTTTGGTAGGGTTTTACTATCATTCATTGTACCAAAAATTGAGGTTTCTGATTGGGTTTAGATAGAAAGTTTCATATGGGGCATTGTCAAAATCAACTAATATTCTTATCTCACCAACAGATCCTGGCTGATACTCTTATATGTCTTATCTGTTTTTTTTTTACTAGGTCTTCTCTGAATTATATACTGCAAGGAATGAACACTTTTCGTTGATATAAGACTGCAAAATTTGTTTTCAGTCATCATTTTGTGAACCTTCTGGTTTAATTTGAATCAATTTTCTGTTGAAATGGACAATGGGGAGCTTGATCAAATATTATCATGTTTGGATACTGTAAATGCTCAAGCCAGTTGCTCATTTGACATAGACGAGTTTCTCAGTCGGACACAGGCCTGCAATGATTCTCTTGGTCGGACAGAGGCCTGTACTGATTCTATTGGCCGTACACAGGCTTGCACCCATGCCCATGCTTGCAAAACAGATGGTCCTGATAACTCCCACACACACACTTGTTACCATATCCACACCCAAGTTGTGCCTGCCCCTAGTGAAGCTCCATCCCCAAGTGATGATACTGCAGAGTCAGTAGAGAATAAATCTAAGAAACGCCCTGTAGGTAATCGTGAAGCCGTACGCAAGTATCGCGAGAAGAAGAAAGCTCGTGCTGCATCATTGGAGGATGAAGTTGTTAGACTGAGAGCTTTGAATCAGCAGCTAATGAAGAGGCTTCAAGGTCAAGCTCTGTTGGAGGCCGAGATTGCTAGGCTCAAGTGCTTGCTCGTGGACATTAGAGGAAGAATTGAAGGCGAAATTGGATCTTTCCCTTACCAGAAGCCCCCTAAGAGTGGTGATGTCTATCAATACCTTGTAAATTCTAGTCCTGGTACCTATGTGATGAATCCATGTAATACGCAGCACAACGATCAGCTTCATTGCCTTCATCCGGGATTAGAAAGTGCTGCATTAAATGGTCAAAGCCTCAGTGACTGTGGATTTGACACACTGCAATGTTTGGGGAATCAAAATTCTGGTCTTAAGGCTCCTCCTGGTTGTGATATTGGCAGTGGTAATGGTGTGTCTACTGGAAATACATCCAGAGGGAATAGGAGAAAAGGTGAATTTTATTGTTCTAATTATATTAGTTTTTCATATTACCATACGAAGGATGCATGGCTATTAAACCTGACATTGTTAGAAAACGATATATTGATTTCTTAATGGCTCTGCTAATTTTTGGGCAGTGTATTTTTCTTGTTGCTTAACTTGTCTTTGGTAAGATGAGGGGGGGGGGGGGGGAGGGTACTGTTTTCGCCATCTTAATACTAGTTGCCTTGTTTATATTGTTGTTATATGAGGTATTTGATATTTCTAGAATTATGTCATATGGATGGGATGGATGTTATTTATGCCAAAATATTCTAACATGATCAAGTGCCCATTGAGTCAGGTGGCTCACGACTTTGCTGTAGTGTGACCTGTATTCCCAGCTTTTGTTGTCTGTTCTTTCATTTTGTGTGACTTGATTATTTCCATTGTGTCCCAGTTTGCCTCTCTGTCCAACCAGAAAGGAATGTAGAGTAAGCCCCTGTTATTTGAAATTATAATATTTGTAATAGTAATTTTCTGAAGAATGTGTGGATAAAAAAAAAGGAAGAGTTTTAGATTTCCTTGTAATATTATTTTATTGGAAAATGTGTGGTTGATAAGAAAATGGAAAAAAATGAATAATAATTTAATGGGGGCCAAACAGGGACTAAGATTGTTTTGACTTATCTTTTTAGTGGATCAACTATATACATTTGATAGTATTTAATCTATTATAACCTTGAGGGGTTGCTCAATTGGTCAGGCTTTGGGTTTGCTCCCCAATGGTCACCAGTTCGAGTCCCCTCAGGGCCACTGAGGTGAGTACCCGGCCGTAAACTTCAGGGCCTCGTGGAATTAGTCGAGGTGCGCACAAGCTGGCCCGGACATCCACGATTATAAAAAAAAAAGAGTATTTAATCTGTTCCAATGGGAGGAAACCGAATGGAATCAAATAATGGTTTCCAGTTTATTGGTTTGTTTCTAATACCAATATTTTCTAGTGATTTGACATCATGGTGACTTGGGAATCTGATCGTCATTAGTTAAGTTCAAATAGAAACCTGAACTTTTAGATTTTTGCAATATGTTCCCAATACTTGTAATAACACTGCAACTTATCTGCCTTAGTGTACAGTATTACTGCATCTGCTTTTCTCCTTACTGATGGATATGTTATTGAATTTCATCTCCAATATAATGAACCAAGTACGATTGTCAAGATTTTTTTGATTGGCAACCTTAGATATTATGACTTGTGATCTTTGTTTCTTATAACTCATCAGGAGGGGCGCGTGTGGCAACAGCTAGTTGAAGAACTATTCTGATGGAGGCATCATAATTTCGAGGAAAAGCTTTATCAATTTCTTTTGCTTCTTCCCATTGTTGAGATTAGAACTAGCATATCTTTTTCGTGAAGGTGAAATTTACTTTGTAGTTGTGGTTCTAGTAAGCCCAGGAATATCGGGGTTTTATTTTCTTTTTGGCTTATGACGGAATGTAAAGCAAGGGACTTTAATGGAGCAAAGCTAGTAGTACTTATGAAGACTGACGAGGATACTGAGACTTCTTCAGCACCCTACTATTCCTACAATAAAGCGAAATATTTCTTTTCATCATTTTTTGTACTTTGGTTTTTCTCTGTTTTGAGATTTTCTTGATATATATTCCCCTCGAAGAATAAATGGGTGATAAATCAATGAGATTGAAGATCCTTTTTGAGTCATGTAAGTTTAATTTTGGCATATCTTCTGTTGTATTACAAGCATCCTATCCTTGAGGAATACTTGCATTGCAAATGTTTTAAAATTGTGAGCATGGAAAAAATTAAACATAACTGTAGAGTAATGTTTAGGGAGTAATTGCCATGCGTGTGAAGTAAGAAAATGTATTGATATATTCCTGTCTAATATCATATGAATATGAGTAATGCTGTGTAGTTCTACAGGAGTTGTAACTCCAGTCTAAATAACATTAGATGATAGACTAAATGAATGATGAAATGAAATGAAATGATTTATTTAATTTCATCTGTCATTTAATATCACATTAAGGTAACCTAAATTGTGATTGTAACCTTTACAAGTCACATCTACTTGACAACATCATTTCTCAAGGATGTAAATCATTTGACCTATTCTAAGAATAAATGTCATGAATCAGTATCAGACATATCAAAACGAGCTAAGTAGGCATAAAAACTCAGCTCTCAAGAATAGCGATCATTTACAAATATTTCATACACTTACAGTGAAGGATGGATAAAACTACTACCAATCAACATGTTGGGGTGACGAACATTATGTTTAGTTAATATAGAACATTCATTTTTTATTTATTTGCTTATTTCGAGTCAGTCATTGTATTCATTAATTACATTTTGGTTTATCAAGTAAAAACATAAATAGTGTTTTACTTAGTAATTTTTTTTAAAAATATTTCGAAGTCTACCAGGCTTGATATAAAAGGAGTGCGTTTCTCTAGACCGTTTAATACGTTGCTTGCACGAATATATCTGGAAATTAATGACTAAGAAAGAAATATGCACACATTACGAGTTCCTATAAAAGATGTGTAAAGTCAATTAATGCTATAATTTAACAGAGTTTTAGAATTACGCTCCTTGCACACTCCTTGTGTACATGGAGTTTAAGACTCCTCTGCAAATTCAAAAATGCAGTGGCGAAAAAGTGTGTTGTATTTTCAAACTGGCCAATTGTACTGCAACATGTAGCACAATGTCAAATTTGATGAAAAAAACAATGTACTAGTAGCATGATTGTTGTTGTGTTATATGACAACAATCTCCAGATTCCGACGAAGGAATAACAAACCTTTGCATCAACTTGTTACTCATAACACATTGAATAACAAAACAAAAGAACCCAAAAGAAATTTTGTGGCGTTCAATTTTTTTTTTTCATAGAAGTCAATAGTCTTAAGTGCACGTGTGCAAGGTCATCGCCATTTTGTAGGGATTCCATCTCACACTATAACTTTCTTGAAACAAGAAACATTACATACAATCAGCACTTGAGATATCATCCTCGTCACGATAAATACTCTCGGACATTTGCCAGACCTGTAAAGTGTTGTCCTCCGCTACACTTGAAATAACCCATGGCTCATTCTCGTTCCATGAAAAGTCAGAAATCTTTGCTTTGTGACCACCATGAGAGAAGAGGAGCTCCGAAGGACCATCTTCAGCTTCACCTTCCAACTGTTCGTCTCCAACCCTGAAAAACGATGTGTTCAAATTTGACTGTCGACACTTCGTGAGTGGGAATAAGAAAACTTATCTGATAAATTTAAAATTGAAGGCAGGGACCTCATCCCAACCCTCAAAAGAAAAAGAGAAAGATCCTCAAGGCAGCAATCGTGTATGTTAGAGATTCCCGGCACACAAAAATAAGGTCAATAGCGGAAGGATCAAAACTATGTTATTCAATTCCAAATCCATGATCCTTTATCCTTCACAAGAATTCAATCCCACTGTTCACAAATAATTTCCACAACAATTGGATGGAACTTGAGGCAATGATGAGAGCACAAGTACCTGTTAAGGTCCCAAACCATCAACCTTCTGTCATCTGCGGAAGATGCCAGCACAGTTTCATGGTTAGGATCCCACTCTACCTGGAATACCTCCTCCCTGTGTAAAATAGAGTAACAGAGGTCAGTTAACAATACATTTCATATTTTCCACCCTACCATTCTACGAAAAGCAGAGCACTTATTGGTTCATTAACCCTAACTTCCAATAAAGTCGGGGTAGCCTGCATATTTTTTGCCACTCTGATAATAAAAGTGAAGTGCCGTGTAAAATCAATATTCTGATCTGCGTGCCCTACAATTTTATTGACATAATTCCGCTTTTTAATTGGAAAACCCACATAAAACAACTAATTTGGAAAAAATTTAGGCCCAAAATATGAATATAGCTGCGTCTCGTCAAGGATCAAAAGTTCCAACACATATCAGTAGGCTCGTATTCATTGGTCAACCATCCCAATTGCGTGCCATTAAGAAAGCTAGAGCAGGATGATGGTTAAAA
Source organism: Fraxinus americana (assembly GCA_035079005.1). NCBI lineage: Eukaryota > Viridiplantae > Streptophyta > Magnoliopsida > Lamiales > Oleaceae > Fraxinus > Fraxinus americana. The sequence goes on from CM068714.1 coordinate 10,843,214, forward strand.
GGAAAACAGCACCTAGGCGAGAACACAGCAAACTCTCTTTGTCTCCCCTAAAAAGTTGTAAATGATTTCCTTTTCCCATCCAGTCCACATTCATAACTACTACCCATTTATTCCACACATTTCGAGGGACCCACTACTATTCCTCCTAAAAGGTTACTAATAATTTTAGATGAAGAGAACAATATATGTCCCCAGGTGAGTGAGTCCAGGAGATACATCATTAACTTCCTAGAAAGTAGACTTAAGAGGTTCAATCCAAGTCAAAAGACATACATATGACTACTAAGAGCGTGGAACGGCGAACTTAGATTGCGCATATCGAACAGACCAATGGTGGTATCAGAGGATGCTGTAGCCAGAACCCACTCATTGAATGGATTGAATGATAAATAGTTCACCTGAAAATAGAAAGAAAAATGTCATGGCTAATTAAGCTTAAGAATAGTTTATAAAGACTATGAACATGAAAACAGCATGGAATGCATCATTGATAAAGACTATTTGTCAATATAATAACAAGCCATACTATGTAAACTGGCATTGTTGTGTCCAATCTCACTTATATCTTCAATTTTCAAATTTAGATGAGCTGAGCTCAATCAGAGTACAAACTTTCATGAACTAATCCATAATAACCCGTTCTCATCTCAGCTTAGTTACCTCAAACGTTGTAATGAAAACTCACAGAAATTATAAACTGGATTCTCTAAGTTATTGTATAGGACTTTCAATTTCTTTTGTTCACCCTCTCACTCACTCCACCATTGCAACGTCCTTACAAGTAAAAACAAATTTGCCAATGGAGAAACAAGATGGACTAACATGTTGAGTTTTGATTCCTTTGTCTTGTATTCATTCAGTCAATTCACCATTCTAGGTAAATGCAACAACAAATTTGCCAATATCAAAGTGGAGGGAAAAAAATGTTGGACATGAGTAGGACTTCATATAATCTAGTAACTATTGTGAGTCAGAATTGATGGATTCAAGAATCACCAGATAAATTGAAAATGAAGTTTCTCTGAGCTATAACTTCATGCATATTAAGAAAAGATAATGCTGTAGGAATCCAAAATATTGAGAAATTCAAAGGAAAAAGAAAATGCAAGTCACTTCACTACCTCTTTCTCGTGCACAACAACAGAATGCTGGGGCATTTTTGTGCGCAAGTCCCAAATCATTAGCTTGCAATCATCTCCCACAGAACCAAATAAATTTTCATTTTTCAAATGCCATGACACATCCTCAACCACACTTTCATGTCCCTGAAGCAACAGTAAAAAAAACCAGAAAATTAACAAGCAAATTTACAGCCTAAAATACAAGCTTTCAATATCATAAGAATTGTCTCAAAGACAAAATAACCAAATTCAACACAAGGGGGCAAGGAGACAAAAAGATCAGTGACAACCCCGTAGACATTGTTTGCTTCAAGGATTTTGTCTTGAGGCATTGCAGTGACATCCCACAAGCAAATTTTGCAATCATTTGAACCACTCAAAAGATATCCTTGTTTGAATGGACTCCACGACAGCCCGTATCCTTCTTTATCATGACCCCTCAATCTCAAGTCAGGATCGCAATTACCCCTGCCAGCATTCACCAGCTGCTTGGTACAGTCAAATACATAGACTTCAGAACCACTAGTCTTAGCAGCAACCAAAGCTTGGTTTTGTGGCATACACCGAGCTCTATTCACTTCCCCATCAACATGTATTTTCTGAACAATTTCTACCTGCATTTACATAATATATAGTAAGATAAAATGCTCTTTAGGCAGAAACTGATACATATAATGCATGTTAAATCTTAATTACATATTTATAGGTAGCAAATTGAGCCCTACACTTTTTAAAACCAAATGATAAGAAAGTGTAGCCGAGCTAAAGGATGATAAGAGATGTTCTTCCCAATAAATGAGAATATTTATCAACGAAAACATAAGATTTAACCAACTAAAATATAGGCCCCGGCAAGAAAATATGATCCTATACCACATAACCTAAACCAACTCACCAAGAGGAGAGCCTCAATCATATGTAAACGAACACATCAACAAGATAAAATGGCCCAAATACAGTGGACCACCGGATAGGCTGGGCATTGAATCAAACATAAGATGCATATATATAAAGCTCAGCATATTAAAGTCATAACCGCTAATTAATAAGTGATTGAAATTTCTCATCATTAGAAGCTCGTCCTATTTGCCGCTAACCCATAACCATAAGAAAACCTTGACAAAAAAGAAACGCCATTTCATTCGGTAATTTCATCAAACACTTCATGCAGATACGAGAAAGCCCCATAAAAAAATACCATACGCACTAATACAAATGAATATAGAGTGATGAGTGTGTTGAAGAAAACAATTTCTGACCCTAGGAGTGTTGGAATTGTCGGGTTCCATTTCAATGGTACCGCGGGGGACGTGGGCGTGGGCAACCATGAGGAAATTCGGAAATTCATCGGAGGTATGGGTCCCCAGTATCAATTTGTGTACAGCGAGTGGGCCATTATCGGATGGGGGCGATGGGAGCCATTGGACGGTGAGAGATGGCCACTCGAGCGCATGGCAGATGACAAGGTCGTACAGTAATGGCGTGTTCTTCTTCCACACGGAAAACTCCTCCTCTACCATTTCTTCGACACCTCCCTCAGCCATTTTTCTCTTTCTCGATTTCTCAGTGTAACGTGCAGAGTCAGTCGGCTGGAGATGCTTATATGGGGGTTCGTGTTCCCGCCAAAATAATGGAACGCGAGGGAACAACGGGGAGATGAATCGAAGAAGAGTTGATGGGCTGGGCCGAATGAAAGTTGTATGGATCAATTCAGGAGTTTAGACTTAGCCCAGTTTGGTTGAGATTTTTGCACGGGAAAAAATCGTATATGCCCTATTATTAAAAAATAATTTACATTTTACTATGCAACGGAAATATAACTATAAGTACTAACATATATGTAAATTATTTTAAATAATACTAACTTCTAAATATATATATATATCCCAAACTACATTTGTAACTGACAATTTTGAATTAAACATACTTTACTCTCGGCATGTAATGAGTATTCCAATTTCAGTGATGAATTCTTAGTACGATGACGAATTGTGATGAAGATTTCAAATGACTTAATATTTCAAACAAAGGGTATGGGAATTCAGAGATTGAGATGCACACAAGATGAACAACCAAAAGCAAAGCATTTTCAGAGGCAAGAAATAAAACTTACATTACAAAAATCGACACGGTGAATCATGTCAATCCAAAGGAAAGTGAATACAAGTTATATTAGTCCAAATATCTTTTATCTAAAATGAATGTTGTTATGCATAAAAATAGTTCAGATTTGCATCCTAGGGGTAAACAACCATAAAATAATACAGAAAGCTATGCACAAGAGATAGTAATGGTAAATAGGATCCATAGAAGAAATGCCTCAAAAATCTTTCTCCAAAGACGTAACGGTAGGTGAATGCTGGGCCTTTCTGTAGTCTAAATTACATGAATGTTATCTTAGAAATATTACGGTCCCATCACTCAAACATCATCATCAATTTGTTATGAAGTCCCCAAGATCAAATCTTGGGTATCATCAAAACAAACCAGTTAAACAATTATCACATTCACAATTGAGTAACAGTAATAGCATAATGCTCACAACAATATCTGCTACAATTCAACCTCCGATTAGGGTTTTATATAGATGATAAAGTTCAAATCAACGCAAAAAATATCAAGAAAATGATTTTGTGGAATAATGCTACGGATTAAGGTGGTTGATATCTGAATAAGATCAAAATTTAGTATGGTTTTGAGATGCTTTCTCGTTTGAGAGCATCTGGGTGGAAAGTGAAAAGGCACAAATTTAGGCTTGTTTGGTGGGAGCCTGTATGAATTGGGATGCTTTCACCTTTATTATTTTACTTTAATAATATAGTATTTGTGATGAAAAAAAAGTTGTGAAGTAATATTGGAATATTAATCAAGTAATAGTTAGGAGGCGTAATTTCCACTTTTTTTTGCACAAGTGAAAGTCAATAATTAATTTTAATCAAATATTTTATGGAATTTACAATTTTTCAATCGCACATTTCATCAATTATTATCAAAACCTACTAAAAATCTGATTTTAATCTCCACCAAACAGGAGCTTAGAATTGAGAAAGAATAATATAATTTTTTGTGTAACTAAAATCTTTATGTTCACGTACGAAGTTATAAAACTGTTACGACTAGGCACATTAGCAACTAAAATGTTTAGTTATAAAATAAATGCCGAATTAGCCGATGCACTTTAGCGTTAATAGATCGTCCATTTGCCGAATGAAGGTTAGAGCTTGATAGAAAATTCGGGATGACACGCAAAAGTGGATACTCAAGTTTCGAACTCAAAATACGACAAAAAATAGTTCCAGAGTCCGCCCATCCAACTTGTCATTCAAGTCGAGCCTTAAACACCATATGTGACAATAATTATCGATCGAGGAAAATCTTCGTCCAAGACAAAGCCTGGTTGTCCGAAGGACAGGCCTCTTGATTAATTCTCTAATTTGTTCATTTGCAATTGACTAAAAATTAGAGCTAATCTCTTTATCAAAATTATTCTCAAGTTTGTTCTCTACGTGCGTGGCTGGATTAGTTCTATGTCAACTCTCCTTAATTAATTTCGGACAACCCTCTTGATTAATTCTCTAATTTGTTCATTAGCAATTGACTAAAAATTAGAGCTAATCTCTTTATCAAAATTATTCTCAAGTTTGTTCTCTACGTGCGTGGCTGGATTAGTTCTATGTCAACTCTCCTTAATTAAACAAAACTCATGTGAACAAGGATTTCCTGTCACCCCCGGTTTGTGTCCATTGTTTTCCAAAAAAACCAAGGAAATAATGTTATGTATTGACTTATTTGTTAATTTTACCTAATTATTCCTCCAACAACCAGATTTGTTTGACTTATAAAGTCCAATTTGGAGAGCTTCTCTATTTACTGCACCTATATAAGTGTGATTGAAACGTGCATCAAGAGAATTAAGATAAAAGCATTCTTTTATAAACACATTGCTCACTTGGTCATGGATTCGAATATGATGGAAGAGTTTATTCTGGGATTTTTCATCGCTTCTCTTTTCGGGTTTATCGTGTTATACAGATTGCTTTCAAAGAGGCCACAAAGAGCTTCCATTGAGGAGCAGAGCGATCCAAGTGTACAGAAAAGTTCTGAACAGTCTGTATCCCAGAAAGATGGAGGACCGGATGTTGTTGTTGTTGGAGCTGGTGTAGCCGGTTCTTCATTGGCTTACTCTCTGGCCAAGGTATCATGAAGAATTCTCTTTTATGTAATATGTATAACTCGACTAGTGTCCTGTTGCCATTTGACGCTTTCATATCCATGTTCTGATGTTCATGTGTTATGTATGCATATGTAGTCTACTTTCACATTTGACATGTACTCATTTATATCCAATCATAGGATGGGCGTCGAGTACAAGTGATTGAGAGGGACTTAACCCAACCTGATAGAATTGTTGGTGAGTTGCTACAACCAGGAGGCTACCTCAAATTAGTCGAGTTGGGAATGGAGGGTGAGTCCTAAATTTTGATGCATCAATCTAAATTCTTTTGGATCTTCATTTAAACGCCAACTTTGACTTGCAAACGAATATATATTGTGACAGATTGTGTAATTGGGATTGATTCTCAGCAAGTGTATGGTTATGCACTTTACAAAGAAGGGAAATATGCTAGATTGTCCTATCCTTTGGAAGAATTCAATTCAGATGTTTCGGGCAGAAGCTTTCATCACGGGAGATTCATCCAAAGGCTACGCGAGAAGGCTGCATCTCTTCCCAAGTATGGTTTTTAAGTGACAGAAAGTCCATTTCAAAAGACAATCGCAGACAAAATTTTGAATCATTACACTACTTCAAGCTAAGATTCTAATTCTTAATTTCTTTTGCAGTGTCAAAATGGAACAAGGAACTGTAACATCTTTGGTTGAAGAAAATGGTACTGTTGTAGGAGTTAAATACAAGAGTAAAGATGGTCAAGAAAATACAGCAAAGGCCCCTCTAACAATTGTGTGTGACGGTTGCTTTTCAAACTTGAGGCGCAATCTGTGCGTACCTCAGGTAATTAAGACCAAAAACTAACTTTTTCAACTTTTTTTACTTCAAAATTATATTCAACACATGGAATTATGTTTCCTGCACTAAATGAGATGGCTTTTTTCAATATTTGGCAGGTCGATATCATGTCCCATTTTGTTGGTATGGTCGTGGTCTTGGAGAACAGCCGGCTTCCACATCCTAATCATGGACACGTTATATTGGCCAATCCTTCGCCTATTTTGTTCTATCCTATCAGTAGCACTGAAGTACGCTGTTTGGTTGATATTCCCGGTCAAAAATTACCTTCAATTTCTAATGGAGACATGACAAATTATTTGAAAACCAAGGTTGCTGATCAGGTACTAAAATCTAAAATCCTTAGAATAGGAAATGGTTAGGAATCATTCAATTTACTGAAAGGTATTCTTATACTTTTGATTATCAGCTGCCGCCTGAACTTCGGGATGCATTCATCAAGACAGTCGAGAAAGGAGACATAAGAACAATGCCAAACAGAAGTATGCCGGCAGCTCCAGTTCCTACTCCAGGTGCAATTTTGCTGGGAGATGCATTCAATATGCGACACCCTTTGACCGGAGGAGGAATGACAGTAGCTCTATCTGATGTGGTAGTCCTTCGTGATCTACTTCAACCTGTACAAGATTTCGGCAATGCAGCAGCCCTCACCAAACATCTTGAATCCTTTTACACTCTTCGCAAGGTTAGCCTCCTTTCTGCATTCATTTTATAAGAGATTGGGCTTCTCCAATTTAGTTAAAGATAATGAAACCCGAGATATTTTTGGTTTGCAGCCAGTGGCTTCTACAATAAATACATTAGCAGGTGCCCTATACAAAGTATTCTGTCCTGCACCAGATCAAGCAAGCAGGGAAATGCGAGAGGCGTGTTTTGATTATTTAAGCCTTGGAGGCATTTATTCACAAGGACCAATTGCACTCCTATCTGGCTTAAACCCAAAGCCTATGAGCTTGGTTGCTCACTTCTTTGCCGTGGCTATCTATGGTGTAGGCCGTTTGCTGCTACCATTTCCTTCGCCCAAACGAGTGTTGCTTGGAGCTAGATTGCTCTCGGTGGGTAACGCTTTTTATACACACTTGTGTTTTCTACTAAATAGTATAGCTTTTCTTGTAATTAGATATGCGTGGTCATTTTCTTATTACGATTAAAAGGGAGTATAATTTCTTGGTGCAGAGTGCATATGGCATCATCTTTCCCATTGTAAAGTCGGAAGGAGTACGTCAAATGTTTTTCCCCATTACCATTCCGTCCTACAATAGGGGGGCTACAGTTGTAATGAAGAGTGCAATGTTCGACATGCTTGGATAGAACTTTTGCTGCAAAAAATCGAGGCTGTATCTGCAGCAATAATTCTAGCAGAAGATTTTGTTATATAATTTCCTTGTTCAGATTTCAATTTTATGTTATGAAAAGAAATCAAAAGCAAACAAAAACAAAAACAAGCCTCCAAGGAGAAGTATCTTCCAGGAAGAAATTGATTCCTTGTTTTGTACTGTATATTTCTTCAAATATAAAAGTTATTAACATTCTTGTTTCATTTTGAAAGTGTAAGGTTTGATGCCACAAGAATCAACGAAAACAGTAAGCATATTCACTAAGAATAAACCAAGATTTAACCACACCAAGTAGTATATGAATTTACAGGGCTCAGATTTTACACAAAGACATTGTACCCGTCTGTACAAAAGGAACAGGTCACAAAAACCACTAACCCTAACCCAGACCGCACGGAGCAGCTACTACAATGGTTCGAAGACTCTACAGCCAATCTAACATCTCTAACACCTCAATCGAGCAATCACCAAGACTAGAATCACAAAGATAATCAATATCACAAAGAATCGAAAGAGAGGACAGAGAGAACACGAAAAACAGAAAACCCAGAAGCTTTCTCGCACTAAGTAAACAGAACAAAATGAAAAACCTCACGTAAATGGGCATCCAACGTCTTCTATATATTGGCGATCACACCACCATAGATTAGGCTGAAGATCCAACGGACTAGAGCAACACACTTGGCATTTAAGTTGGGCTGGGTCTTGGGCCTTTTTCCTTTTGAGTTATTGGGCAATGGTTCCTTCAAAAAAACATTTCAATAGCTTTTGGGCTTATCCCATTTTTCATCATTGCCCCTAAGTTGAATATAAATGACAAAATTGGCATCAATATTCAACAATCTCCCCCTTGATGCCAATGTCACCAAACACATTAGTACTTATTAACACCAACACAAAGGAGATAATCACTTGCAGGAACATGAAGTTACCCAGTAACAATTCTTAAAATTTTTGAACATGATTTAAACTTGGAAAGATGTAATACCTTTGTTCCTATATCCGCGAGATTGAATTGTGTAGGGATTTTCTCAAGCAAAATAGATTCACACAATAAGCCTTTAAGTTACAAAGACTCTTTTATAGTTTCAGTAGTAGATAAGACAATAATAGACTACAATTGAGATTTTCAACTAATGCAAGTATCACACAAAGTAAACACATATGCAGTTATAGATTTCCTATTGTCCTTATTACTTGCATAATCAGAATCTGCATACCCTTTTAACACAACACCCTCTTTATAAAATTTAAAATGCAATTCTAAGTCTGCAAAATCTTTCAAGTATATTAAAAGTCATTTTAATGTGATCCAATGCAGCATATCATCCACATACAAAAGTAGATAAACAATCACATCATTCTCATCATTTCTTTTGAAATAAGGACAATGATCAAAGGCACTTTGCACAAAGTCAATAGAAGATACATAATTGTCAAATCTAATATACAATTGCCTAGGTGATTGTTTCAAACGATACAAAGATCGATTAAGCAAACAAACAAGATTAAGCTTTTTAGAATCAATAAAACTTTGAGGTTGAATCATATAAATCGTTTCATCCAAGTCACCATACAAGAAGGCAGTTATAACATCCATTTGTTCTAACTCTAAAACATATTGAGCAACCAAAACAAGCATGACTCTTATAGTAGTATATTTCACAACATATGAGAAAGTATCATAACAATCAATACCAGGTTTCTGAGTAAACCCCTTTGCAACAAGTCTAACCTTAAACCTATGAGGCTCTTTAGAAGAACTACCCTCCTTAATACTATAAACCCACTTACAATCCACCAAGGACTTATCCTTAGGTCTGGGAACTAATCTCCAAGAATTATCCTTCGCAAGGGACTTCATCTCTTCTTCCATAGCACCTAGCCACTCATTAGATTGTCGACAACTCAAAACCTCTTCATAAGATTTAGACTCCTTATAAACTAAGTCTTGATAAGACAAAACAGCAAAGGATTGATAATCACCCATTCTCACGGGTTCCCTAAATTTCCTCATAGCTCTATCACGAGCAAGTTGATAATCACTTAAAAGATCAACCACATCACTAACTAAGTCATGTTCACCACCTTCAACAAGTTCATGAGAACCAGTGACACCATCATTCTCCCCCTCAACCTCATTCTTAACTTGTTCCTCCTCAACTAGTCTAGGAGAATGATCCAAACTCACTTGCATTCTAAGTCTCCTCATCCTCATCACTCTTAGAATCATCACTAGAGACTCTCTTACTCAAACAAGGCATATCACCTTCATTAAAGGTCACACTCTTACCAAATGCCCCTCTCATACTCAAAATATGCAAGCCCTTTCTACTCGCATGAACTAGCCTATTATGCCACTTCAGGGTAGCATCAATCTCAGTACTAGAGGACTCAGCAATGTGACTCTGAACTACACTGGCTCTAGTGACATATATACCATTCCTCTTGGTACCTTTGAAAATAACTAGGGAACCCTTAATTATTACTATTACCAATTCGGCCTGCTATGTCATCTAGATTACCCATAGAAATCAAGTTCCTATTCAAATCGAGAATATACCTTACTCTTTCTAAAGTAAAGGTACATCCATTGTCAAAATTCAAAGTCACACTACCAATTCCTTTAATGCTACAAGCTACATTGTTACCCATAACTACCTCTCCACCATTAAGATCCTTAAAGTTCTCTAACCAAGGTCTTCTAGAAGTCATATGGAATGTACACCCTAAATCCATAATCTACTCACTATCCTAACCACGTCATCCACATAGTCAACCGTATTCACATAGGAGTGGGTTCTGTCACCACGTACACATCAACAGTCATCTCATCTAGAGGTTCAACAACATTCCCCTCATCCACTCTCATCTCTCTCTGTTCATTCTTCTTCTTATAACAGTCTTTTATAAAATGTCTCTCCACATCCATAGCACTTCCTAATTCCACTCCTAGATTTAGATCTAGATCTCCATTTCCCCTTCTTCTCAGAATTGTTATGATTTCTCCCTTGATGATTTTGACCATTTACTTACCTAGCCATAGGTCTACCTCTCACAAACAAACTCTCAAACTCCTTCCCAGTTCTATCAACCTTTAGATCTAATTTTTTACTTCTTAAAGAATTAATCACAATCTCAGGAATTAAGGTATCTCTGTCATACTTAATAGCAGACTTAACATCCTTATACTCATCAGGTATAGCATCCAAAAGGATAACAACTTTGTATTCATCAGAAACTTTATCCCCAGCATTAATGATATCTTGAATTAACTTATTAAAAGTATCAAGATTATCATCCAAATCCTTAGACATATCAATCTTAAAGCTAAAGAATCTCTCTAAAAGGAAGAGTTTATTAGGCAGACTCTTAGACATGTATTGCTCTTCTAACTTCTCCCACAAAGCCTTAGCATTATCAAGTTTACCAATTTTCCTCAACACTTGAACAGACAAATGAAGAATCATAAAAGTATAAGTAAGTTCATCAAATTCAAATTTTTGATCATCAGTCATACTAATAGGAAATTTACCAGTTATAGCCTTAGTCACTTTCTGTTGAACTAAGCCCCCTCTCATTTTTTGCTGCCAAATGGGGAAATCCCATTTTCCATTAAAAACTGCAAGTTCAAATGTTGCCATTACCATTTGAAGTTTTTAATCAACACAAATTTTTTTTAAGGTCACAGTTCTACAGAAAAGAAAACAGGAAACAGATATTTCAAGCAACCAATTTAAACGTCACATAACTCACAGTGTAAACAAATCAGGAATGAAAACGTCATACTGAAAACAGACTATCAACCAGTGAAAAACAAATTAACAGTGATTATAAGCAGTTTAATAGACTCAGTGAACCAAACAGAAGATTAACAATGAGATTAAACAGGCCAACAATCACAGGGATTCACAAAGAATAATGCTATTGTATATTAAACCGATTAATATCTAATGATCTAAAAAACTACAGGTATTAGGATTCACCAGGATTCTATAAGGCTCAAGGCCTCAGGTCAAGGCTTAATCCTAACACCAGGGAACACAATACACAGGGGAAATCAGGGAGAATTCTCAGCATTCAAGATATAGTAATAACATAATCAAGAAACATAAGAAATCAGGGGGTTATGAAGGCTCACTATGCTGGTTCAAAGAACTAGCATCATGAAGAATCAATTCAAGACTCTGCAGGCACCTAGCTAGCAGTCCAATCACCTAATCAGTTAACTAAGAACAGGTTCCTCGCAAGAAACACAAACAGAGAAAGAATTAGTGGTCGAATCAGAAATGGAATAATAAAAAAATTAGGGTTAGGGTTTCTACGATTTTCGATCGATCTTAGGGTATCATCTGGAAATTAATTTCCCAGTGATAAAACCATCAATCGAAGACTCCAGAACGCCTTACACACGCTCTGATACCACTTGTAAGGTTTGATGCCACAAGAATCAACGGAAGCAGTAAACATATTCACTAAGAATAAACCAAGATTTAACCACTCCAAGTAGTATATGAATTTATAGGGCTCAGATTTTACATAAAGACATTGTGCCCGTTTGTACAAAAGGAACAAGCCACAAAAACCACTAACCCTAACCCAAACTACACAGAGCAGCTACTACAATTGTTCGAAGACTCTACAACCAATCTGACATCTCTAACACCTCAATCGAGTAATCACTAAGACCAGAATCACAAAGATAATCAATATCACAAAGAATCGAAAGAGTGGACAGAGAGAACACGAAAAACAGAAAACCCGGAAGCTTTCTCGCACTAAGCAAACAGAACAGAATGAAAAACCTCACGTAAATGGCTATCCAATTTCTTCTATATATAGGCGACCACACCATCGTAGATTAGGTTGAAGATCCAACGGACCAGAGCAACACACTTGGCATTTAAGTCGGGCTGGGTCTTGGGTCTTTTTCCTTTTGAGTTATTAGGCAATGGTTCCTTTAAAAAGCATTTCAGCAGCTTTTGGGCTTAGCCCATTTTTCATCATTGCCCCTAAGTTGAATATAAATGACAAAATTGGCATCAATATTCAAGAGAATGTTTTAAATTTAACAGAATATTTAGACCCAACGTGCGGAATTGAATAATTAAAAGCAATAAGTTACTTTTTAATTATCTGTAGATGATTGATCAAACAAATCAATTTATCCATGTTTGAATATTACAGTTTGTAAATTGCGTAATGTAAATAACATCAATATGATTACAGAGAGAACCCTTCGCAAAGGATCAAAAACATCGGGCGCTTTGTCAGTCAATAATTTTAGTGCCCGTCAATAATCCATTATAAACGAAACAACTTACAGTATGGTCCAGACCTAATGGTGACAATGGGCCGAGCCCTACTCAGCCCATCTACCCATGAGCTCGGCTAGTCAAAGTGACGAGCCGAGCTGAGTCGAGCCCACGAGCTCTTTTTTTTTTTAATTTTTTCTTCACATTTTTTAAGAGCCCACGAGCCTTTTGCGAGCAAGGCTCAGCTCAGGCTCGTCCTGAAATGATATACTATTTTCTATTTTTTTTTAGATTAAATAAGTTATACCAACTCATAAACAGTTGAAAAATAACCAACAAAGATCCTAATTCTCCAAATACTTACCCCCACCCCAAACGAAAAGATTACATTGTCCCCAATGTAAAAAACGAACGTATACAAAATAAAGGAGTAAAAAATTAGAAACTCTCCGGGGTAGATGCAGATGAGTAGAGGAATCAGGCTGGTCCGACCGGTAGACGTCATGACAACCGCCACTTTTCCTTACCGCTAGATTTTAATTTTCTATTCCAAGAATTTAAAATAAATATTAGTGATAGCATGTAAAGTTTACATATTTGCAATGAATTCACATCAAGAAGAATTCTAATCTTCTAACTTTTAGAAAAACTATCTAACAGAGCATATATCCCTACAATAATCATATAGCAGGAAAAGATAAGGGTCTGTTCTTTTTACCACTTTCAACAATTTCAAAATAGACACTCAAAACATAAAACCCAAAATAAATTCAAAACTCAAAACACAAAACTGAAATACAAAGAGAACAGCCCCTAAGTTTTTAAATTCGTTTGGAGATTGAAATATAGGTACAACATTAAGAATGCATATCATATCAATATAATGTTAGGATGTTATCAATGAACCTAAGTAAATTGAACTCAATAAGTAAACATGCCTAAGTTACTAATGCAAATCTTGAAATACTACCTAAAATGTGTTCAAAACAAACCATTTAAATGCACGAGTTCTAAATATGGCCCTAAAATACTAATGCAATCCCTAAAAATGTACTTGTAATGCAATACTCAATCAAAATAAGAGTTAAGTGATAGGAAAATGGGTTGCCTCCCATTAAGCAATTAATTTAAAGTCTAGAGCTCGACTTTTTCACTAGTGTTTCATGCCACTTTGAATATGGTTTTGGAGGTCCTGCTTAGCTTGCTTATTTTGACTTTGTTCCATATTGCAACTTTCTTCCAAATTTTTGTTTTGTCTTTCTCCAAGTAGTATGACTTCCCCTCATCCTTCGTTTCGAACTCAACAATGTACACTTCAATCTCCTCATAAGGTTTAATCGCAAACTCAATTTGTGAGCAAACTATGAAGTCGAAGATTTCCTCTTCTTTGTATACTACAAGTTCTTTTTGGCCTGTTATGATTAATTTGTCGATCTTTTCATGCTCCTCTTCTTTAATTGAAGTTTTCTCGAATTCAACGTTCGTGTTCAAAACTTTTGACAAAGAAATAATGACATCTTCATGGAGATTCTTCTCCTCTTGTTATATTTGTAAGAAGTCTGATTGACGTGATTCCCTTAATTGATGTTCATTAATAATTCGTGGAAGAAATAATCCCATAAGAAAATCACCCCACATCAAATTGTGGTAAGAGAAAATGGGTACGCCACCCAGGACAGTTTTATCAAGTCACATATTACTTTTATATAACGTAGTTGTTGTCCTATAATGAAATCTCCCACAAGCATATCCCCCTCATCAATTTCTTAAGCCACCAACTGTTGTTGTTTTGTGATAAAGTCACATACGAACATTTTGTTTAAATCAACCACAATCATCTTTTATCTTGCTATTTTTTGTTCTTTATGTATCTTGAAAAAGAAAGAGGAAAATAACTAAAATGGAAAGAAAATAACAATACAAGAATACAAATAGAAGTTCGAATTAGTGCCAGGGTAAATAAAATCAAACTAAAACTCAATTTTCGGCAGTAGCGCCAAAAACTTATTCACGACATTAATTTCAAATTAAAACCACCGCAAGTATATAGTTCGTTAACGAGTAATAAATTAAATTTTGAGTCAAAGTATCGTTTCACAGAGATTGATTTAGTTCAATTTTAATTATCGTGACATTAACCGAAATAAAAATAATATAATGTATTTGTTTGTAACCAAATTATGAATAAAAATTGTAAAACGCGATTGAAGAGAGAGAGAAAATGGTATTTCTTACATGTATTATTCATAGAAAACTTGGGTGAAGATATACAAATTCCTAACGCTATATTAGGATAAGAATTAGAGCTAAACTTATTTACTTTACTACTTTACTATTCTAGGAAATAATCTTTAACACTCCCCCCTCAAATTGGAGCATAGATGTTTATCATGCCCAACTTGTTACAAAAATAATTCACCCGAACTCCATTTAGAGCATTTGTGAAGATATCTCCCAATTGTTCTCATATTTTCACATACCCTGTAAAAACCAAATCTTGCTGAATGTTTTCACGAATGAAATGACAATCAATCTCAATATGTTTCGTTCGTTCATGAAAAACTAGATTAGATGCGATATGAAGTACAGCTTGGTTATCACACCATAACCTAGCCGGTATTGAGGTCTTGAAGCCCACTTCGGTGAAGAGCTGATGTATTCATATTATCTCACACACAGACTTAGCCATAGCCCTATATTTTGATTCTGCACTCGAACGTGAAACTACACTCTGCTTCTTGCTTTTCCATGAAACCAAATTTCCTCCAACAAATACACAGTAGCCGGATGTAGATCTTCAATCTTCTTTGGTCCTGCCTAGTCAGCATCTGAGAAACATTCAATCCTGGTATGATCATAATTGCCATACAGAATTCTTCTCGCAGGTGCTCCTTTTAAATAGCATAAAATTTATTTTACAGCTCTCCAATGATCGATTTTGGGAAAGACATATACTGACTTACCACACTAACTGAATAAGCAATATCTGGACGAGTCACAATAAGATAGTTTAACTTTCCAACCAATTTTCTAGATCATTCAGGATCTTCAAACAATTCACCATCTCTTGTAAGTTACAAATTTGGAATCATTGGAGTGTTATATGGTTTAGCTCTCAATTTTTCAGTTTCAGTCAACAAGTCAAGCACATACTTTCTTCGAGATAAGAGGATCCCTTTCTTACTTCTCGTCACCTCAACCCCCAAGAAATACTTTAATGTTTTAAATCCTTTGTGTGAAACTGACTGTGAAAAAACGATTTGAGAGATGAAATACCACCAGAATCACTCCCAGTAATAACAATATCATCAACATAGATGACTAATGAAATGATACCAGCTGCAGACTGCTTATAGAAAATAGTTGATCGGACTTACTCTTCTTCATGCCAAACTTTTCAATAGCTTGACTAAACATTCCAAACCAAGCCCGAGGACTTTGTTTCAAGTCATACAAAGATTTACAAAGATGACACACTTTTCCATACTTCCCCTGAGCAACAAAGTCAGGCGGTTGCTCCATATACACTTCCTCTTGAGGATCACCATGAAGGAATGCATTCTTAATGTCTAACTGATGCAGAAGCCAATGATACGTAGCTGCTATAAAAATAAATAACATGACCGCGTAAGTTTAGCAACATGAGAGAATGTGTCAGAGTAATCTACCCCATATATTTGAGCATATCCCTTAGCAACAAGCCGAGCTTTTAATCTAGCAACAATCCCATCTGGATTGACTTTCACTACAAACACCCATTTACATCCAATAGCCCTTTTACCTGCAGGTAAGTGTACCAATGTCCAAGTACAGTTGTCATCTAAAGTATTCATCTCCTCAACCATAGCATCACGCCATCCAGGATGAGATAGAGCATCATGAACAGTCTTAGGAATAGTGATAGAGTCAAGAGATGCAACAAAAGAACAAGATGACTGTGATAAATGGTTATATGACACAAAAGAAAATATTGGATAAGTACATTGATGTTTACCCTTGCGAAGTGCAATAGGGATATCATCACTCGAACTAGGGCATGGATCTGATAACGAAGGAACTGGTGTAGGACATGGAATAGGAGGTGAAGGAACATGCGTCGGGTCAGGAGTAGTGAGTTGTTAGCGGCGAGAGTAAACATGTGTTATAGGAGGCTTAGCAACAGCAGATGAAGGAGGATCAGAACTAGGGGAGGTATAAGTGTAGATTAATAGATCATCATCCTCCCACAGACTGATAGAACTTGAGGATGAAGCAAATGGTGTTTGTTCTAGAAATGTGACATCAGTAGACACAATATACCCGCTAAGATTGGGACAGCAACATCGATACCCTTTTTGCACACGAGAATAGCCAAGAAATATACACTTTAGAGATTTTGGATCAAGTTTTGTAATATGAGATCGAACATCTTGAACAAAATAAGTACAACCAAATGTCCTAGGTTCAATAGGAAATAAGGACTTGTGAGGAAAGAGGACAAGAAAGGGAGTCTCACCAGATAAGATGGAGGAAGGCATACGGTTAATCAGAAAATAGGCAGTAGAGACGGCATCAGCCCAAAAATGTTTAGGGACCTTCATTTGAAACAACAAAGCTCTGGCAATTTCAAGAAGACATTTTTCCTTTCAGCACTCCATTCTGAGATGGGGTATCGACACAAGAAATTTGATGGATAATTTCATGTTGAACCATATAATTATGGAAATCTTCTGACAAATATTTTTTAGCATTATCACTTCTCAAAGTTTGTAAAGGAACATTACATTGAGTTTTCATTTCAGCACAAAAAGCTGTAAAATGAGAGAACAGTTTTGAGCGATTTTTCATTAAAAATAACCATGTCATTCGAGAATAATCGTCATCAAAGGTAACAAAATATTTAAAACTATATTTTGACACAACAGGACACGGACCCCAAACATCGGAGTGAACTAACTCAAAAGGAGCATTAGCTCTTTTATTGATTCTGAGACTAGAGCTCAAACGATGATGTTTGGCAAACTGACAAGACTCACAATCTAATGAAGATAGACTAGAAAATTGAGGATAAATTTTCTTTAACACAAGCAATGAAGGATGACTGAGCCGACAATGTGCTTCAAAAGGGGTCACAACTCCAGAACATGCAACAGACTTTGGTGTTTGTGTATCAAGAATGTAGAGGCCTCCAGACTCAAGTTTCTTACCAATAATCTTCTTCGTCATAAGATCCTGAAATAGGCAAAAATTAGGATAGAATGAGACGCAACAATTAAGAGAACGAGTGAGCTTACTGACAGAGACTAAATTAAAGGAAAAGTTGAGTAAGCTTAAAACAGATTGTAAAGGAATTGAGGGTGTTATGCCGGACCCCAGAACACGAAATGTAGACCCATCAGCTAAAATAACTGTAGAACTAGAAGCATATGACTGAAAAGAAGAGAACATACTAGAATTACTGTCATACGAGAATCAATGACCCATTTGGAAGATGAAGAAACAAGGAATGTGTTCATTTTACCTGAATTAGCAATGGCAGTGATAGGAGTAGATGAAGACTTTAGAGATTCCTGATATTGTGAGAACTTGAC
Source organism: Fraxinus americana (assembly GCA_035079005.1). Classification (NCBI taxonomy): domain Eukaryota; kingdom Viridiplantae; phylum Streptophyta; class Magnoliopsida; order Lamiales; family Oleaceae; genus Fraxinus; species Fraxinus americana. The sequence continues at coordinate 10,861,523 of CM068714.1, forward strand.
ATACTCATCTACAGATATTAGAATAGGCTCAGGAGTATCATTAGTAGAGGCAACATAGGTTGACTGATTCTTGCGCTGCAACTTTATGCAATCTCTCTTTACATGTCATGGCTAATGACAATAGTAACATACAACACCTCCCGAATCTTGTCCTCGACTATTCGGATTTCGATCATAGTTACTTAAGTTTTCTCCTTTATTGCCACTTCTAAATGGCTGTCTCCTCGATTTAGAGGTGCAACTGACAAGAGCACTATTGGGTTGAGTAGAGGCTGAATATTCTGTGCAGAGTACCCTACTAAAAGCTTCCTCTAAAGAGGATATCTCAGGGCTAGAAAGAATTTGAAATTTAGCAGTCTCAAACTCAGAAGAAAGGCTAGCCAAGAAGCTCATAACCGCCATTTTTTCTCTCTAAGCTTGCTGAACTTTGAAATCAGTACTGAATGGCAGTAGCATATTAAGCTCCTCATAAGTTTTCTTAAAATCCATAAAGTAGTCGGTAAGATATCTGTCACCTTTTTCTGCACGAAAAAAAGCTCGGCACACCTCATAAGTGTGTTTGATATTTCCCTTGCCAGAATACATAAACTCCAAATAATCCATCAATTCTTTCACAAATTCACAATGATTTATCAAACCAATCACTTCACTATCAATAGAATTATGTATTTGCAAAAACAGACGAACATCATCTCTTATCCATGGGGCTTTCGAACCATCACTAGGTGGTTCATCAGTTAGGTGATTATCCATAACAATACTCCATAAATACAATCTAACAGTTTTACTCCAATCTAAATAATTAGATCTATTAAGTTTATGTTTTGTGATTTTTGTCATAATATGAATCATCTCAGACGCAACAACAGAAGTCTTGCCTAGGGGTGTAAGCGGTCCGGTTTTTGCGGTTTTTGACAAATTTTCAAACCAAACCATTTTGACCGGTTTGAGAAAAACTCAAACCTAAACCAAACCATTTTGACCGGTTTGAAAAAGACTCAAACCTAAACCTAATGGTTTGGTCCGATTTTAAACCGCCGGTTTCGTGTATATTTTTTTCCTGTCTAGTATCTACTTTTATGCCATTAATTCAATATATATTTATATCTTACTAGAAATAAATCTAAAACAAACTAAATATATTTACTATAAATTTAAATAACAACAAAATAAAAGTAAAATCACAATAAACTAAAGCATAGTTTTTTATTCGCCATTTTGACGTTTTAGGATAATACTTTACGATAAAGATACAATACAAGTCCACTAAAATAAATATAAGGTCCAAAAAAAAAAATGTCCATTTTCAACTAGCAAAAGGAATAAATGAATTAATTTTGTCACAGGACTTGAGAAACATCAAATTTTGTCACAGAACTCACAGAACTAGCAAAATGAAGAAACATTCACATATTCAAGAAGCCACAGAACTCATTATCAATTTTGTCCTTCATACACAAAAAAATTTAATTAGCAAATTGGAAAAAAAAAGAATTAAGACACGGATCCATCTAATAATGGCTTCCAAAAGACAAGTAGCAAATATTTTTTCTCCCCCATTCCACTATATATACATACCTTCATCTTCTGCAATTTAACATAGAATTATACATATTCTCTCATATGTAAACAAATGTCTTTTGCGCACCTGATAACCCGAATTTCAAGTTTAAACCTTACTCACGATCAATAAATATGTAAACAAATTTCAACTAGAAAGTGACAAAATTTCAATTTTAAGCCTTACTCACGATCAAATAAATATGCAAGAACCTGAAATAGTCTAATAATACCGGCGAACATACACTACCGGCGACTTGGAGGTTCGAGATTTTGAGGGCGTTGACGATTTGGGGGAAACCGGAGGCGCCGTGGGGAGCGAGGCTACGACCAGCGAGTTGCGAGTAAGAGATGGAAATTTGAAGATTAGGGTTGTGACTTGTGAGTATATGGACTTGGGTTGAGCTATTTAGTGCTACTTCTTTCAAATTTGGGTCTTTTTTTATATATAATTAGGTTTGGGCGAGTTGCAAATCTTAATAATTAATAGGAAATTAGAAATTGACAAAAATACCTACAAAATGACAAAATTATTCAATTTTACAAAATTGAAATTTTGAATAAATTTTCAAAAAAAATCAATTTTTTATTTTTTGATTTTATATATTTTTCGCCGGTCCGGTTTGGTTTCAAACCACAATTAAAATTCTTAAACCTAAACCAAACCGTTTTTGACCGGTTTGGTTTGGTTCAAAACCATTTCGTTGACGGGTCCACGTGGCACCAAACCGTCGGTTTCGAAATTGTGATTTCGGTTCGATTTTCCGATTTGATAGTTTTTGCTTACCGTCCTAGTCTTACCCTCCATTTATCAAATATCAAGCGAATTACAAAATAAGAAATCACAACAAATTCGAAATATTTGAAGAACGTGAACCTATTCTACAGTAGGTCCCACACCAAACCACGTGCTGACCCAAATAGGTGCTGAAATTTCCTCTTGGAATTCTAGGTGAGCTGAAGGCACACAAAGGACCATATTTTGGAGCAAAACGACCCACAAAGGACGTTCCCGGAGCAGAATGGCGCACTAGCAGACCAGATTCCAACTGTCCAACTCCGACCGAGTGTGGGCGAAGGTCGAACGGCTGCTGGAGCTACCTCCGGTGCAGGCGGCGGGAGCAGAAATGGCCGGCAAACAGACTAAATCCAAGAAACCCTAGCTGCAGTGGAGTCCCAGGTAGAAATTACCCGAAACCATAGCGATGGCTGCACCTCAGCTGGAGTACGAGGCTGAGGAGACACTGAGAACTGAAGCCTAAGAGAAAGAATCGATCATCCAAGAGGAAGAACCGACCGACTGTTTCTAGCGGCAAATGAAACGCTCTGATACCATGTAAAACGCGATTGAAGAGAGAGAGAAAATGATATTTCTTACATGTATTAAAAAAAAAAAAAAAAAAAAGGATGAACCGCATCCTTAGCGGCCCCCACCTACCCTGCCCTAGGTCTTGGTGAAGGAGGTAAATCGCAGGTTATGCCTCCAAGAGTACAGGGTGGAAGGCTGCTTGTACACTTACACTTACCCAAGGGCCAAATCCATATTTCAGGATTCGAACCCTTGACGCGGCAGCCTTAAGCAAAGTTGGAGCTTTTCCACCTTCCCCTTTTACCACTTGGAGATGTGCCCTGGGGGCTATTTCTTACATGTATTGTTCATGGAAAACTTGGGTGTATATATATAAATTCCTAACACTATATTAGGATAAGAACTAACTCTAAACTTATTTACTTTAATACTTTACTATTATAGGAAATAATCTTTAACAAATCGACTTATGCGATGATTTGTAACTTAATTAACTTAAATGCAAATTATTCTAAATGCAAAATGATGTATTTAATAGATGGAACAATTCGTATTACACGGTTTATTGTTCTCCTAACACAAAGAAAACTAGGCCAGTATGTTATGAAGAAGAAAACAAAAGAAATATTGAAAAATCGACATCACTCAAATAATGCTTGAATTGAATCTTTGAGTCTTGGAATCGATCTTCGTGTTCTTGCATCCTTCTTTACTCCTAAAATCTCTTAAAATGTGTTATAATGTGTGGTAACTACTTCTGGACAGCCCTAGATCTTTAAAAGACATCCCAAGATTTGTTTCCATAAGAGTTTAAATCAAAATAGGAAATAGAAATTTTTTCCCAATTTAGCCTGGGTGGACGCTCGGTATAAAATGGGGCAGCCGTCCAAGCATAGAAAACGACCCCTGAGGTTTAGAGTCGGACGAGCGCCCAACCAATATAATTGGGCGGCTGCCCAGTTATGATAATTTCGCTAATTTTCCTTTCAACCATTTTCTTCATTCTTTATTCCACATCAAATTACTTTAATTTTAGTGTTTCAACTTTTACTCAAGTATATATTAGTCCACAAACTTCCATCCATTGACCAATTGATCATTCTTTCGTTTCCAATTGCTTAGAAACAGGTCCAAAACTGAAATAAGATAAAATTAATCCAAACACAAAAACTTATCAGAAATATGGCCCGAATAAGCGCACAAAAATGCACTTATCAGAAATGATTCAAAATACGTTGGAAAGCTAACTCAAAGAGCTAAAATTTCTATCAATAGCCTAATCAAAATTTCAATTTTTTCTATGTAAAAAATACGTTACAAGTTGCGACTGAGAATTTAAAGTATGAATTTGAAGTATGATTTGTGCAACACTTTTACAATTCTTTGTTTTTTTAATCGCGTTCCAATGATCATATGTGTTCTTCTTGGATATATTGGACTCAATCAAGACCTATACTATCAATTCTTAACTAATTTGCTATAATTAGGACTCAATAACACATATTTTGACTTAAATTACAACTTGATAAATTCTTGATATAATTCAATTAGGACTTGATTTTGACTAAGGAAATTGCCAGTTATATAATTTGGACTTGACACATTTAAATGCAAGTGTTTATGTGGATGATAGTAAGTCGAACATGGCAATTCTTTGCATTAAAGCGCGTTTGAACTGATAAAGTCGCACTCGCAAAAGAACAACACAACTTAGAGCAAAAAGATTCTTAATTTTGATGACCATAACAAAAATCCATTTCAACATTCCAAACAGAAACTTTCCTGTTGACTTTTAATTTGCAAACAATCCATAAAGACACTGTAAATAAACAACTAGATATGCATAACAAAGATCACTACTTTGTATCATACATGATGAACACTAAGATCACATGACAACACATGCAGTTGGATTTTCGTCACTGAAAGCAGTGGTGTAACGAACTTCAGTCGAGCTAGCACGAGCCAGTTGTGAAACTTGAGGGTCCTGAGTATTCCGCACGTAACCAGCGGGGGCTTTCTTATCATAGACACCAGGTGCATATGGATGTTCAACAACATCATACGGGACATAGGGCCAAAGCTCGACCTTCTTGCCAGTCCGATGAGCCACACGAGCCACAACCTTCTCGGGATCTACATAACCAATTACTGTAAGCTTGCTTTGCTTTGGCTCCACCTGGACCGAAGTCACGCCTTTCATTCCCTCAACAGACCGTCGCACTTTCCTCTCACATCCTTCACAATCTATTTTCACTTTTATCTCAACTGTCTGAAAGAAAGAAGAAAAAGGATTACTAAAATATTATTAGTTTGAAAAAGTGAGCAAATAAAGTAAAATAACTAAAATATATAGGGTGAGATATTGATATCCTAACAACACGCTCAAAATGCTGGTGGAATTCGTTGACAAATTCAAGTTTTTCAATAATTGCCAACTACCTACCAAATTATAGGTTCATGTATTATGTGCAGGATGGACCACCTAATGGATGACTCTGTCAAATTATCATTTTAGTAAATTTTGAAAAAAAATTGATGAAATGTGTATTTAAAAAGTTGACAAAAGTTGTCCAACGAAAGAGTTTGAGGAAAATTAAATTTTAGAAAATGAGGGCCTATGGACTACTGTCCCTCTACCCATCTCAAGGCATCCAGAAAGTTTAGAATGGAATTCGAAACGATGACATATGATCCGATCACATAATAATGTAAAAAATAATGCGGATCGATCATTTGGGCAGTCAAAATTTGTTGGTGTAGGATTGCTACTTCTCTAGTACATGTGCATTTCTATGCTCGATTATTTTCGTAGATCAAAATTTGTGCGTTAAATGAATTACTATATTCAGATAAAAATAGGCAACTATTTACAAAACTAATTGAAGTATATATCTTTCTAGATCAGTCTTTATAAAGGGGAAGTGGAGTACACAAAAAGTTGTGGGACAATATGAAGAGGAATCACATCTAAACATAAACTAGTGTATTCTTAAAGATTTATCTCAAAATATGTTTATTCTTGTACGTTCTGCCTAGTTATCATTTCTAAGCACCAAGAACCTGGATTACATCCTGCTCATGCAAAGAGAGAGAGAGAGACAAAAGTAAATTATACTTAAATATTTGGTATGTTACCTTTACATGGAGATCTTTATTACAAAGGAAATGACACCTCTAATCTGGTGCTGCTGCTGCATAAAAAAAATATTTTTCCATCTTTTCTTATATTCATTTTTTTTCAAATTTCTCCAAAGTTATCAAATTTTCAATTTAACTAACACTATCCTACAAGATTGAGCACAAATTTATCCATTGGGACAGCACATAAAGGTGCAGGGTAATATTGTACATTTTAATGCTTGAGGATTGTAAAGTGTTTCGTCCATGCTGTACTAGTTAAGCATTTTATCTTTAGGCTACATTCCTTCCAGCTTGTACCATGTTTTCTACTTGTTCTCAAAAGAATTGCTTATAAGTTGGGACACCACTTTTAGTCAACACATTTTGTGTATCTCAAGATTTGTAAGAAAGCTTCATATTTGCTAAACATGCTCTTATAATAAGAGCCAGCTTAACCTCGGTTTGATGGTCAAGAATTGGGAAAAAACAATGTTTTGAACAGTGATTTTCAGGAGAATGTGCAGTTAAAAAGTAATAAAAACTTTTTGATTTACTTATAAAATATTTTATTGCGTGCTCTTATTTTTAATTAATTTAAAGTCAATTTTCTTGTTTTTTTTTTTTTTTTTTTGCTTCTCGATTAGTTGAATCAATTCATGGTAGACTTACAACTTGAGATGTATATATACATAGAATAGTGCTAAGTGTATCTTGATGTACATTGTATGAAAAATAAAAAAATGTTGGGCGAAAAAGTGATTTTTTTTTTAATTGCCCAATGCAGCCTGATTGATTTACAAATGGGTTAAGAAAAGGTCTCATGGATTCAATAAATAAACACTAGAAAACAAAGCAGGGGCGCAGCATGCGGTGAGTTGTCAGGTGTAAGGTGTGAACACAGAACATCAATTTTCTCGACATTTGTCCCAGATCTTTCTAGTATATTCAGAAAAAAAAAAAATAACAATAATCTTAACCTCAAACTGAAATATTAAACAGAAAATCTAAGAATTATTTCTACATACCTGTAGTTGCTTGCGTTTCTTGAGCTTGGAATGGCCGCTGGAGCAATCAAAGACGTTAGAGAGATGATCCAAAGCACCCATTTCTTCTTTGAAACCTTAATTGCTTAATGAGATTTTAATCGGAAAATAATGCAGACGGAATAAATCTGTCTGAGTACAATAAAAGGAAGAATGATTTGAAATTTGAATGGAAAGGCAAGGCTAAAAAATATCTCTGTCTATGGAGCAGTCGGAGGCGGTGTTTCTTAGAATGAACTCTTTGCTTGTTGTTATGGCTAATGGGGCACACTCTATTAATAGAGAAGGGATGTGTCGATTTCTTGATTTAAATTGGACCGTTAGATGTTCGTAAGCGTTATTAGATGATTATGGGCCACGTGGTATCCCGTTATTGGGCACCGTTTGGTAACCATTCTTTTTTTCATTCTCATTCTTCTACTAATTTTCAACCACACATTCATCAATAAAATAATATTTTCCATCACATCAATAACTTTTCCTTCATTTTCAACCACAAAAAAGGTGTGATTTGACACAAAGAATACATTTTTTCTAGAATAATGGTTACCAAACGGTGCCTTGGAATTAGTCCCTGTTTTGTACACATTAAAATTTTCATTTTTATTATTCTACTCATTTTCAATCACACATTTTTTAATAAAATATTATTTTCCATCACATCAATAACTTTTCCTCCTTTTTCAATCACAAATTCTCAATCAATCTACTATTCTGGAATACGTTCTTCCAAAATAACGTGACTCAAACACACCCTTAATCATAAAATGTATATGCACCATCTGGGAGTGGGAACTGGGAGATGGACCTCCTTTGACTATCCGTCAAAGGATAGAGATACATCTTTCCTCAATTACCTAAGAAGCGGGTTGGAAGTTGGATCGAGCGGGAGCCTGATCGAGGTAGCTACCGTTAGGCCCATTACTGTTTTTGGTAATCATGAAAGGGAAAATAACACAGTAGCCTGTATTTGAAGTTTAGTGTTCATAAATCAGGTGCAAACTTTAATTAATCAAAAGTCAGGTAATAATTATATATTTTAATATTAATATTAATATTAAAAAATCAAAGTCCAGCCAATTCGTGCCAAACCCTAATCATTTTTCCATATCCTCTCCCTTCTCTCTATCTTCTCTCTCTCCCTCCCCTCCCATTCCCTTCCCTTCCCTTCACTTCCCTTCCCTCCCATCCCAGCCTCCACTATCGTCATCGTTTGAGGGGGGTCATAATTGGATTCTGATTCCTCGCTACTGGTGGTAGGAGATGATGAAGACAGAAGTAGCGATGGACTATTGCTACTAATCAAACGTCCTCCACAGCCACCTCCTGTAACTATTGGCATTTGCTCCGTTTATCTCAGCCCATCTCACTGATCTCAGCCCATCTCGAGGACGTCGTGCCGTCGCCACCACGGAAGCAGACTGGAGGCTCTTTGGGTTCTGCGGTTGTGCGTAATCTCACAGATCTCAGCCCATCGCGATCTGCAAATGGATCTTTGTTGGGGTGGTGGATCTATGGGGGGGGTGTGTGTGCAATGGCAGAGTGGAGTTGTAGTGGTGGTGGTGTCGCGACAGGTGGGGGTGTGGTGGTGGTGACGGGTTTGGGGTTTTTTGTTGGGTGGTGGTTGTGGTGTGACATGGTTTGTTAATGGTGGTAGTGGTAGTGCAATAGTGGTGGTGATGGTGGTGGTGGCTGGAAATTTGATAGTGTTGTGGTTTTTGTTGACAGTCAACCGGATCTAGTAGTGACGATTTGGTGGTGGTGATGTAGTGTTGGTGTTGGTGGTCGTGGCGACGGTGACGGGTGGATGCGATGGCGGTAGTGTTGGTGACGGTGGTGTGTGACCATTGTTTGGCATATGTGACCAAAATTCAGTAATATGTGACTTAAAGTATAATCTGTGACCAACGTGACCTAAAAATTATATAATCTGCGACCACGAAAAAATATGTGACCAACTAATTTTGAAATATGTGACCGTGTGACCTATAAATTTTGATATGTGACTAATTAATTTTGAAATCTGTGACCAACGAATTAAGAGGGTGTTTGAAACCCATTTTTTGGAGAATGAAATTTTTGGAATAGTGATTGATGGGAGATTATGAGGTGGAAAAGTTATGAAAAGTTTTAGATTTGTGTGTAATATTATTTTATTGGAAGAATATGTGGTTGAAATGAAGAGAGAGAAAAAAATGAGAATGAGAATTAGATAAAAATGGGTGTCAAACAGGGCCTAAATGTGACCTACAAAATTTTTGAGCTGCGACCGTAAAATAATCTGTGACATATAAAAATTATTATTTGTGATAGAAAAATAATATGTGACTAACTAAATAGTAAATTTGTGATCGGAATGGTCACCGGATTAACCGTCGGAATAATTGTCGTAATCGGAATTGTCGCAGAAAAGTGTGGTGGTTGGGATGGTCGTCGAAATAGTCCCTGAAGTGAGGGTGGTGCAGGTGGGGTAGGTTAAGTATATTATATTATATTAGAATTAAATATTATATTAATTTAATAATTTATTATTTCATACATTAAAAAAAAAAAAAAACTTGATTTTTGAATTTTCAAATTATAAACCTGATTTTTGAATTGATGTAAACTATATACCTCATTTATGAGTTTTTCCCATCATGAAAATTTTCTGTTCACTTTCCGTGAGCCATAATAGAGATGGCAATTTTCCCCTCCCCACCCCGTCCCCGTGGGGCCCCGCCCCGAACGCGGCAAAAAAACCTGCCCCGAACAGGTTGGCGGGGCAGGGCAGGGCGAGGCGGGGCGGAGATGCCCACGCCGAACCCACCCCGTGAAGAATTAAAAAATAATAATTTGTTTTGGACATTATTTGTTTTGGACATTTTTTTTGTTTCAAATGCTTGGTTTGAATATTTATATAATTAGTTTGAACATTATTTGCTTTGGATTTTAAAATTTTGAATTTGTATTTTAAATAAAAATTAAAATTAAAAAAAAAAATGGGACAGAAAACGAGGCAAGTCCTCGCCCCGAGCCCCGCCCCGTCTAAGGCGGGGTGGGACGCGGAGTGGGGAGGGGAAGTGGCGTGGTGGGGCGGGGCGGGGCGGGGTGGGTGAGGGTGCCCCGGCCCTATTCCCATCACTAAGCCATAACCCCATACAAACCAGATGCTATAGGCCCAATTAAACAGAAGCAACAATCCCTCGCAGATGCCTCTTTTACTAATGACTTGCTGATTTTACTCTCAGTAGGTTATGGGCTTTGTCCTTTCAACTCCCATTGGATACAGGCCTAAAAATATTCCCGCCATATAAATTAGAAGAGCTAATCTTTGGGAAAATGGGAAATCTAACAAAGGGAAAAATACTCACCAAACCAGAACCAACAATTGGTTGTGTTGAAAGAGTTTCTCAAGCTTCAAATATTAGGTTACAAAAGTATCAATATAGTCATCTAAATTGTGCTTATTTCTTGCTTTCCGTACTTCGAAATCCATAAAGACGATGGCAGAATCCTATCGAAACTTGGTGTATATCATTATCTACACATTTGTTTACATCATACCACGTGTCCAGATGCGGCCCTGAGGGTGCACGAGTTGAGCGACCGCACGGGGCCTTATCATTGTAGGGGCACCAATTTTTTTTATTTGTGTATATATATGTATAATTATATATTTAAAATATTTATTAATTTTAAACTTTAAAAGTTTAATTATTATGTTAAGTTAAAGTGTACAATGTTCATGAGAAATGAGTTAAAAGATAAATAAATGATGATTTTTATTTAACATTGTTGTATTTCTTATTCCTCATTACATATCATACCAAGACATTTTTAGTAAAGTAAGGGAAATGATTCAGATAGTTTGGACTCCTTCATAGCTAATTTCAATGTGTTGTTTTTAACTATTTTCATTTATGGATTATTTCTTTATAGATTGTATGTATTTGACTTGGTATGATATGCAATTGCATTAAGATACTAAAGTTAATAATAAGGTAATGAATAATACTTTGTGTACAATCCATGGTTGACAAGGAATTTGACAATCCATGTTAATTCAAATTCGAATGGACGGGAAAGTGTGTGGTGTTTAAAAACTAATCACTCAACCTTCAATACGTGGCACATTGTCAAATTTGATGTCAAAAAAATTGTACTTGTAACATGGTTGTAATGTAATTGACTAGATATTAAATTTTCTTAAATAGTATCCTGCTTTAAATAATGTCAACGAAAATAGAAAAGAAGAGAAATTATAATTCGTAAGAAGAAACATTTTGATGAAAATGTCACTATAAAGGATGCACAATCATTTGAAGATTCTTTCATAACCAATTATTTCCTTTATATAGTAGATCAAGTAATTGGATCATTTGAACGAATTTATTCATATTTTTTTTGACAAGTTAAACGCATTGAATGATGCTGATTTGAAAGCATGTTGTGATAATTTTGACTTTATTTTAAGACATGAACATTTTTTTGCTATCTTGATGACAAATGTTTTTTCGAGAATTAAAAAATTTCGTGAGATTTTTTACCAAAAGAAATAAAGACAGTTTTTGATATATTAATTTATTTGAAATATCAAAAGAAACAAAGATAGATTTTGATATATTGACTTATTTGAAAGAGTATCTTCCTGATTGGGGATGGAAACACAGTCTACGTGACGTCAATATGGCATTAAATGATATGTTACTTTTCATTTAACCTATCATTTAAATCCATATAAACTGTGTTTTCATCCGCACTGGGGATGAATAACATTACTCTATTTGAAATGATTTGATCTCTTTTCGAATAGATTTATTGCTTATAGAGTATTACTGACAATTAATGCTATTGTTGAACCTGCTGATTTTTTTTAAATTGAAGTTATTAAAATTTTATTTACAATCAACCATGTTATAATATCTTTGATATATATTGAACAAGATTTGCTAGAAACAAAAGTTTAATTAGTTAGTTTGCTTCTAGAAATGCAAGAAAAAATATGTTTACATAATTTGTTGTATTTCAAAGTTTACACGAGATATCTGACGTTTCTGATTTCAAGGATTTCTTATACGGAATTGCATGAAAAATTTAGGGGTTTGGATGATTCTTTGTTGATGACATGAATTTTGATGAAGTTTGAGAGGTGCTTTTGAACTTTATTTTTACTTTTCTTATTCATGACATTTCAAAAAATAAATAATATTTAAGTATCATAATTTTGCGATAATATAATATTATTGATTTTTTTTTTTAATTAATGAAAGGGATAACATTTTAAAATATCGCATAGGACATCCAAAATTTCAGGGCTGGCCCTGCACGTGTCATTATTTCATTTGACAGTTTTTTTTTAAAAAAATTGTTTTTTCATCAACTTATTTCTTTATGACACATCAAGTGTCAACATGAGTGTACATAATTGATGTACAAGTAGCACAATCCATCGAAATTTCCATTGTCCTCTATTGAGCAATCAACTCAGCTTAAAAGAACTCCAGACATTCTTGTAACACACTCGCAGTATTTTCCTTTTAAAATATTCCATAAATATATATTCTCGTAGATAAGAAATTTGATCGACATCTTAAATGTTCAGCGAGTCCATATCAGTAGACAATGAATAACGCCAATGATGATGTTTACATTTGAAATTAGGGGAAAATGGATTGAAATAGGCACGGTTTACAAATTGCACACAGTAAACCATTTCCGTGGCTAGCCCGATGATTGGCCAAGGCGCTGGACAAGGACAAGAAAAAGACTACAAAAATCAATATATAACAACAATTCTCTAATCTTGTATACAAACTTGTCAATTTTTCTAATCCAATCCCGCGTTGAAATGTCTAATGCAGTATTAAAAGATGGAAAAAAGTTGTTTGTTTTCTTTCGTAGTGAACGATAGAGAGAGATTAAAACAACCCAGCTTCTTAGAAACTAAGGCCCTGTTTGATAGGGTGACAATTCCATGAAAAATAATTTCATTTTCCCACTTTTTGATTGTTTGACTGGATTTTTTTCTTGGCAATTGAAATTCCCACTTCCTCCCACACGACCCAAATTCTTGGTTTTCCTTGAATTCATTTTCCCACCACTTAAACTTAAGGGTGCGTTTGATTGCAATGGTGAAAAATGGGTGGAAATTAAATGATTTACAAGGAAAATAATTGCCTATAAAATATTTTACAGGGAATTGTTAATTAAGTGTGTTTGATTGGTATAATTTTCCACCCGGAAAATTTTTAAATTTTCTATTCGTTTAGCTTTGTTTTATATGGAAATTGTCTAATAAAGTGATAATTTTTTCCACATTTGGTTATAAAATTTGTTTCCATTACCAAAAAGTTAAAAAAAAAATGTTTCTTAAAAAATCATTTTTTTAATCAAAGTTTAGTGTTCGTTTGACTTTCGTTTGCATCAAAATTGTCTATGAAAGTAAAATTTTTTTTTTACACTTGGTTATGAAATTTGGTTCCAATGCTCTAAAAAAAAAAAAAAAAAAAATCAGTAGCTGGTGGAATTCATTTTCCCCCACAAAACCTTGAATTGGGGCGCGTGAGGCAGCTGGGTGGAAAACAAATGGGAGGGAAAAAGTGGCCCATCAAACAACTCAAATGCAAGGAAAATCAATTTATTTTTCAACTTTCAAAGAAAATTTGGCATATCAAACACACCCTAAGAAAAAAGTGTTTTAAATACTCAAAAGGAAAAAGACGAAAGTGTCCTAATTTGAATGGATTAGTATAATCTTGTAGAGAATGCATCTATATACATTTTTAGCAAATTGTGCTAAACCGTCCAAAAGACACTAAGCCTAAAACAAGCCACATGGTTTGACAATTTTTTTTTTCTTTTTAGGACAAATGGACCGATCCTAATCGAGACAAAGATGGGTAAAAGAATAAAGAATTATTAATCAAAGATGCATGGCGGGCATGGCTCTTGAGTTTTCACATGACTTTCGTGTGACGCACTCCAATGAAGTGAAATAAGGTGGCATACATGCATACATACATAAACCTACTCTCTCTACTTTATTAGTGAATCAAATATATCGTGAACCTTTAATTTGAGTCTTCTCTTCCACGTGGAAAGGACAAGATGACACCACCCAATTGTCTCCACTCCATATGTTAATATCATGCATATGCATCAACAAATGTGGATTTAATACTTTGTGGTTATGTCTCACTATAGTAAAGTGATGAAATTTAATTTTTGATGAAAAAAATGGATGAATTACTATAGAGTAATTAGCACATAACACCTACATCTTTCATTGTTATTGTGGAAAATATTAATAACTTTCATTTTTTGGCATTTTCACCCTTATTTCCACATTTCATTGAGCAAAAAATCATTTTCATCCATTTTCTCAATTAAAAATTGTGAAAAGGCGAAGATATCCTTTCCTTTAAATAAAATAAAAGAAAAAAGAAAAAAACTAATTGCAATCATACTCTCAATTTTTTGAAAAGCGTAAATGGGTCTCAAATAAATTATAAAAATGGTAAATAGTACATAGTGTTCATATATTTCACATTTATTGCGAAAAACGTCTATACATTTCTTTTTTTTTGGCATTTCACCCTTATATACCCTCATATTTAAATAAAAAATATATTTTTTTATTTCTAATTCTTTAATAATTTATTTGTGACTCGTTTGCACTTTTTATAAAAAAAATTAAATTTTTTAATAATTTATTGTGGACTCGTTTGCATTTTTTTAAAAAATTGAGATTATGATTTCAATTAATTCTTTAGCTTTTTTTTTTTTTTTTTAATATGAAGATATATTCGTTATTTCACTGCTTTTTATTGAGAAATTAGATGAAAATTGATAAAAATGATGGTTTACGCTATCAAATGTATAATTAAGACTAAAAATGTCAAAAATAAAAATAAAAGTTAGGTACTTTTTTGCAATAATAGTGAAAGGTAGTGACATTATGTGCTAATTACCCTTTTAATAATTTATTTGTGACTCATTTGTGCATTTCAAAAAAGTTGGGACTATGTTTGCAATTAATTTTTTTCTTTTTTTTTTTTATTATTTAAAGGGAATGGTATTTTCGTCATTTCATAATTTTTAATTGAGAAAATGGATAAAAATGACCTTTTGTGCAATGAAATATAGAAATAAGACTGAAAATGCCAAAAAAATGAAAAATAAAGACGTTTTCCACAATAACAGTGAAAGGTGAAAATATTATGTGCTAATTATTCATTGTTATATAAAAAATTATGTTGAAGAGCATAACTTGTTTCTCTTTAATCAAATTCAAGCTCTCGAACGTTTTTCGGAAACTAGTGCAACAGAAATCTCCTAACTTGTCCCTTCCATGATACAACAATTAGGCCATGTTTGATTTGGCTTTATTTTCCATTGAAGATGGAAATTAAATTCCATTTCCATCTTTTTGTATGTTTGATTGACTAAATTTTCCATAAAATTTGTTTTCACATTTGCTTGATTTTTTAGGAAAAGCTTTTCCCATGGGTTTGGTGGGAATTTTTTTTTTTTTTTTTTTTTTACAATGAAAACAAATTTTATTCCTTTAATAGACAATTTTTATGGAAAACAAAATCAATCAAATACTAAAAGATCCAAAATTTCAATATTTTTCAGGTGAAAATTTATACCAATGATCAATTAAACACAATTAATAGACAATTCTCAATAAAATAAATTATATGTAATTCAATTTCCTAGAATTCATTAGGGATGGCAAAAAAACCCGACAAACCCGATACCTACGGGGACTCGCCCCGAACGGGGAGAGGAAAACCCGCTTAAACGGGTAACGGGGCGGGGATGGGGCGGGTAACGGGGTCCCCACCCCACCCCGCCCCGCCCCATTAAATTTTTTTTTTTTTTTTTTTTTTAAGAATTCAATACTTTAAATGAACATTTTCGTTAGTTCTAATAGAAAATAGCAACTAAAATTATTTGTTTAAATATAATGAATATGGACAATAAAAATAAATTATCAAAAACTAAAAAAAAAAAAAAATTTAAACGGGAAATAAACCTACCCCCGCCCCACCCCGCCATAAACGGGGAACGGGGCGGGGACGGGGAACGAATTTCTTAACGGGGCGGGGAACGGGGAGGGCATCCCCGCCCCGCCCCGTTGCCATCCCTAGAATTCATTTTCTTTCTACCTAGTTTCATTCTTTCAATCAAACGGATCCTTAATACATAGTAGATAAAGGTTGATCGTAAAATTTGTATACGCAATGGAAACGCTAGAATTGTTGCCTTTGGCTTTATACATCAATATATATTTCAAAGATAAATGCATAGTTTTCTGGTTATTAGTCAATTATGGAGATTTATACAGACGCGTCGAAAGAATGAAAGAATTCACATGGATTAGTAGGTGGCAGCACATGACCGGGATCCCATAAGTTATACTGTGTAGGCATTTCTCAACTGCGCAAAAGTTTGACGCATTTTATCTTATATATAGATATGATTAAACGATAAGAAAACGATCCTTTCAATAAAAAGAATTGGGCATATTAGCCTTACATTACTTTTTAATTCAGATAAATAAAAAAAAAATAAAAAATTAGGCGTACGAGCATACAAGTTGACAATGTATTTCAATGCACTAAAAAGGAAAAGAAATACTTTTGTAGATGAACATTGTGCAATTTTTTATCATTTATTGTCGAATAATATTATTCATCATCAGTGGTGTTAGAGCACTAATCTATGTGGCATGTAGGTGGGATTAAGCCCCTGTTTGGTTTGAATTAAAATTTAATTGAAATCTCAAGTCAAAATCAATAATTAATTTTAACCACACATTTTATTGGATCCACAACTTTTCAACCACACATTTCATGAAAAACTACTGAAAAAAAAAAAAAACTATTTTAATTTCTACCAAACATTGGCTAAATGATAAGTCCAATTAAATATGTTGTTATGTAATTCATTTAATTGGAATTTGGTACTCCATTAATTTTGCCAAAATTTATTCATGATTTATAATATATGGAACCATTCTACAGTTACAGCCTTGGTTGACAGTTTTTTTCACAAGGAAAAAATTCATGAGTCAGGTATTTACTTTCACGAGATCACAAATCAGGCCCGAACGTTTAGATTTTCAAAAATCAGGTTTTTCATAAATTAATTAATTATATTTCACAATTATTATATTAAATTAAATATTAAACTGTAATATAATATAATTAACCTATCCCACTGCCACCTCTACTCCGACGACTACTGCGGTGATCGGCAACAATTTTGGAGATTTTTTCAAGGTTACAGATCAAAAATTTTGTAGGTTACGGATTATATCGAGGTCACAGATAAAATTTTTTGTACGTCACGTAATATTTTCAGGTCACAGATAAAAAATTTTGTAGGTCACAGATTATTTCGAAGTCACAGATCTAAAATTTTATATGTCACATATTATTTTGAGGTCACGGATTATTTTTTTAGTTACAAATTATCAATTTTAAGTTAGGTCACAGATACCAAAAAAATCACAATCGCTGGGTTACAGACACCAAATAGTTGGTCACAAGTCACAAATGACCAAATATTTGGTCACAGACACTTCATCCCATCCGCTGTCGACCACAATCCCTAAAACACCCACCAACAATAACACCATTGTCACCGCCTGAACAACACCACCATCGCCACACCGTCACAATTAATCACGATGAACCAATTATTTGGTCACATACATCAAACATCCCACCCCACTCCCGATCCACCACCGCCTCCGCCTTCTTAGTTACAAAACACCACCACTATTGTCGCATCCAGCCATACAAAACACCACCACCGCTACTTCAAGCATAGAGTCTCGGCTCTTCGCCGGAACCAACCAAACACTCCAGTCTTCTTTTTAATTTCCGGAAGCATTGGCCAGCCAAAAGTGAAAAAATGCATTTAGTATACCCTTTTCTACTCATCACATCGATCCAAAAAGGCCACCGGCATTAGTCCTCCTCTCACTCAAGCACCGCGAACTGTAGCATCGCAATGTTGAGAAAAGGTGGTAGTGTCGCAGCAGCGTCGCATGACGCTGCTCTGGGTGTAGCAGCAGCACAGCAGCGTCTCGCGATGCTACTGTTGGTGTCGCAGCAGCATTGCGCGACGCTGCTGTGGGTGTCGCCGCGACGCTGGACACCAACAGCAACGTCGCTGCCTAAGGGGGAGGCGGAGAAAAAGGGAGGGGAAGAGGGAGAAAGGAGAGGCGACGGTCGGTGTTGTTGGAGAGAAGTGAGAGAGTGAAGAGAATTGATTATTTAGGGTTAAAAATTTTGGTGGGGGCTAGGAGTGGGTATATGGAGTAATATAATTTTATAATATTATTATTAATATTAATTGTGAAATTAATATCTGATTTTTGATTAAATAAAGTCAAAACCTGATTTTTTTAAAGTTAAAACTAAATAGCTGGTCTTAGGTAATTACCTCTTTTTCACAACCCCCTTGAATGGGGATGGAGCCCGCGATTGTGTGCCCCCATGCTGTGATAAAAACTGTCAAATAAAGCTGTACATTCAACTTTATTGTAATATTTGACAACCACTCTAGAGTGGATATGTGATTGATATCATAAACAATGTTTCGTCAATTGATTCATATTAATGATTCAAACTTATCTGATAAGCTTTGAATATTATGGATCCACCAATCACGTAGGCGCATACCACTCCCCAGATATTGCCATAGAGAAAGCACGAGATTTTTAGTTATAAGTAAATAATTAACATGCCCAAAATTACCCTATTATGGGTAAAATTGGTAGCTAAATCAAAAACATAATAATTTTAAAATAATGATTATCCCAAAAATAAGCAGTAAAAAAAGTAAAATAATCATGATTGAAATCCATGAATGACAATTGGATTCAGTCAAATCAAATTTTATTCTGTTTTCATTTATCTTTTGGAGAAAAGCCAAATGGACAGGGCTCCGTGATAGGGTTCGGTGACCGACCCCTCACTTTGCTGTGGGACCCGCATGAATAAAATATTTCCAAAATGTGTGGGCCATCCCCCCTATATGAGTTATCGGTCCCCGACCCCTGTCAATTGCCCCTGTCACTGCAGTGCAATTCTATCTTTTGGCCCCCTCTTTTTCCTTCTATAATCAATACTGATGTATGAAAAACGTTGAAATGTGCACATTAAATATTTAATTATTTGACTTATTTAATTAGAACCAAACTTAGTGACAGATAATTAAATTTTTTAATAGGGATTAGAAGTCAAAATGAAGTTTAATTATAATATGGAAAAAAAGACATTTGTTTGGTGTAGGGTTTGTTAATTTCCTCATACCATACTTGCACCAAATCAATATAATGTACAAATTTCGGCTAGGTAATGGTGCGTATGCGTCTATTCTTATTTATGGAAATTCAAATGTCAACTCTCTCGAATGGGTAAAATGATATTTCAGTCCGACCAACTCCATATATCTTTTAAATATAAGAAGTTTTTATTTTTATTTTAAAAAGTTAATATTTAATATAAACTTCAAAAATAGCGAGTTTTACTCAACCCAGTGCTTGTCTGATTTTGCTATTTTCATGGATCAAAGCAAGAATATGGCTGTTGGAGGAGACAGCCGAGACCCAACCCTGAGAGAGGGGGTCAACAATGGTGGGCTACAATGGGCAAATAATTGGTTTTTCTCCTTCCAGAAGCGCGCCCAAACGGGGCCTTATTCTACATGTAGCAAGTTGATCTTCAATTTCTAAAAGTGAGCAAATTAATCTCCGATATATTTTCGGATTTGTGGCTCTCAGTGTCTTACAAAGTTACAATGTGGTTGCAAGCATAGATTTAGAAGCAGATTGATAAGAGTTGAATACAAAAGGAACACCCCTCCGAACGAAGTCAAATTTGCCTATAAGCAGAGTTATTTGAGGAAGAACTAACACGACCAAACTTAATCCTAGACTTAGGATGAGATTGCCATGAATGAGATAGTAAGCCTAGTTTATGACACAAAATTAATGTTGCCGCGCTTGAGGGCAAAAAGCTGTCAAAAAAGGTAGTATTAGAGGAAGCAAGCAGGGTGAATCCAACCAAACATGCAATGTCTTTCGCCAGACTAATTTGTTATTCCAGATACTAATTGTCTGGGTTATAACTCATAATTAATCCACAAAGATCGATTTCATTTAAAAAAATTGTATCGTCCTTGTGAAAACATAATAGTCAATTCAAGTTCAGAAGCAAAATTTAGCTTCATAAAGTTGAATATATATAATTTTCATGATCGGGGAAAAATTGCACAATGATAATAAAATGTTCGAAATCAAGTTACTCCTTTTTAAATGGTGGACACTAACTTGATCTTAGAGCAGTATTCGGAACAAAGTCGCTCTTAGAATATAGATCGAAGACCAACAATGCAATATTTTCAAGATTTTAAAGATAATAAATTTAGCATGATGGCATTGGGGGTCCCCTTTCTTCAACATTTACATACTATTTATAACTCCTATATTTTCTCCCTCTATCCGGTGGTGAATCCAGCACTCGGCGATCACTGATGGCCGCGTGTACTGAATCTGCCGAAAACAAATTTTTTTTGTCACCATAGATAAAAATTTTAGGTTATATACCTGGTAATTCATTTTATTTTCAAACATATCTTGTAACTCGGTTGGTTAAAGTTTCAATATCCAAATTGGAAGTTTTGGCATCAAATCTCTTCCAAACCTATCCAAATTGAAAGTCTTGGTATCGAATCTCTTCCAAGCCAATTAAAAGTGCAATTTTTTTAGTTCTACAATTTTTACCAAAACAAATGTAACACAAATGATTCGAACATGAGCCCCTCTTTAAGATTATTGAAAACTTGACCATTATGATACTTGTTGAATTTTGACATTAAATGTAACATAATAATATATGTTCAATTTTAGCGATTTTAATGCAATTGGAAATATTTGAATCCGTGCTCTTGCTTTGAATTATACAAATCTTAGCTACTATATCATTTGGTGAATATTATTAATATATATAACAGATTTATATATGTTCAGTTTTATCAAAATAATTGTTATATTAATTTTTTAATATTATATTATTATCGACGATCAACGACCAATGACGTTTCGTGTTCACTAAAAATTTTAGATCCGTCAATGTCTCTATCTAAAGTCACAAGTCAAGAAAATGACACCCTCACAATCACACCCCACTTGGTATTCAATTTTCTCATTTAACAACGTTTCTGAATTGGACTCAGTCACAAAATCTGCATGTGTAGGTCCTTTTGCTTACCTCTCCCCCATACATCTCTCTTTAATGCATCACAACAATAGAGAAAATCAAGAATCCTAGGCCAGGCCCCACCTCTTTATTTTCCTTTTCAGTTTTGTAGTTTACTTTTCATTCCACGAGAATTATCAATTCCAATATAAATACACTTTACTCCAAACCAAAAACCAATTTTCAAATCTCCACCATTCAAGAAGAAATCAAGTTCTCGTTTTCAACAGAACCCCACTTTGTTTGGGTTGAATATTTGTGTTAGGATAAAGGTTAGAAGAAGGACCACAGGAATAGCGTCACTTTTTGGGTACATTTCGTGTTTCTTCTGGTGGTTACAATTTTTGCGAATATAAATCTGTATTCAATGGCTATTCAAGTGCAGTGCTATTCGAAAAATCTTGAAGGACCTCAAGATTTGGTGATGGACAATACTTGTGGATTGAATCAGTTATATTTCGACCCTCAACAACAGTTTGATCAGAATTTTTTGGTTCCAAGAAACGACATCAACCATCATCAAACGATGGATTTTTCTCATAGTCTTGGCCCCCATATTGAGAAAGAGAGAGTTGAGATTGATCGGTTCATCTGTTTACAGGTTTGAAAGTAACGAAATCGGTAGTATTTTTATCATTTTGTTTTCGTTCTATGGGATGTTTATGTATTGATTTTTGTTGAAACAGAATGAGAAGTTGAGATTGGCTTTGCACCAACAACGAAAGCAACAAATCGCATCATTTATCAAGAAATACGAACCCAAGATTCAGCTTTTACTCAAACAAAAGGATGAAGAAATATCAAAAGCCGTAAATAGAAAAAGGGAGCTTGAAGATTTCTTGAGAAAAATGGAGATTGAGAACCAGTCGTGGCATGGGATGGCTAAAGAAAACGAAGCAGCGGTCCTATCTTTGAACAACGCAATACAACGACTCAAAGAAAGTGCTTGTTTATCAGCCAATGAAATTGAAGTTGCAGAATCGTTCTGTAATGTGATCGATCACAACAATGGTGAAGAAGAACAAAGAACGAGAACAATGATTTGCAGAAGCTGCAATATTCGGAATTCGTGCATAATTATACTGCCCTGCAGGCATCTCTGCTCTTGCAAAGATTGTGAAGTTTTTCTTGATTCATGTCCAGTTTGTAAAATGGTAAAGAAAGCTAGCATAGAGGCCTTAATTTGATTCTCTTTTTCTTGAAAAAAATTAAGAAGTTATATTTATTTTATCAAGAAATAGAATCTATTTTCCATTGATGTAAATCCATCACCATCAATCTGCCTATTCTTTCTTTCTTTTTACCTTTTCTGGATTTTACACTCTGGTAGATTGACTTGATTATTCATCTACTGGTTATTTTTGGACCACTGTCTGAACAAAGTAAATTATAGCACTGAAAGCATTTGAAAGTAACACGATAGTGACTAATTTGCATTAATTTACCACAGTAAACTTTCATCTTGTTTCAGTGTAAACGAAGAACCTTCATCACTTGGTTCTGGCCAGTTTTTTTTTACCCCATTTGTCACTCTGAAAAGCCCCCTGCACCTTGATTTTCTTTTGGATAGTGTGCATGCACTATTTCTTATTCTTAGTGTCTTCATAATGTTAACCATATTAGTCGGCCAGTTTGATTTAGAAAAAAATGAGGTTTAGTAAATTATGATATAAGTTGATGAGCAACGATAAAAAAGTAGATAAAAGTTGTAAATCCCATGAAATGTATGGTTAAAAATGTGTGTGAAAAAAAATGAATTTGAAAAAATAGAGATCAAATAAGGTCAAGTTGAGTTTTCTTCAAAGGATGCTTGAACGTGAGGTTAGGCCAATCGTAAGGACCAGATGTTTTGGTCATGGGGGAAAAAGGACTTGATTATGCTTCCTTTACGAGCTACGGTCGGTTTGTTTTGTCTATTCTTTTAAAAAGTCAAAAACTATTTTTCTACAAAATGCAGAAGTTGAAGCTATTCAAGCAGGATGATGATGACTCACCACGATAACGTCAATTACCATAAAACTTTTTTAAATTTCAATTTTGGAAGTACCTATTTGGATTGAAGCTTGTTTGGGAGGTTGAACAAAAAGCACACAATGTGCTATATTGCTTATTCCTTGGGGGTTCATAATCCTAGTAGTATAGGGAACATTGTCTCGCTTTGCAGTGCACGAATTGGTTGTGCCCGTTACAAGGTGCTATTGCACTGTTTCTGCCGTTGGATTGAGCCCTATTCTATAAAAAAATTATTTTTCCCTAAACTCATTTTCAACAATAAAATAATTTTATACATAATTCAAAAATTTCTTACTTTTTAACCATATATTCTTCAAAAACTTACTGTTAGAAATCCATTTTCCTAAAAAATAGGGGCACAAACAAACCCTTGATTTCAGTTTGATTCTTTTATTACTTATGGCTACGTTATAAGGGACAAAGTTTCTCAGAATCCTCAACTTTATTCCACCCCACTAGAAAAGTACAACAAAAATAAAAGGTTGTAACGATGAACGAAAGGATCAAAATAACAAGTAATTAAGGCTTTGAAGGTAAACAAAGTGATATTCTTTTGGAAAGGTAAAGGTTCTCTTTGATCTAAGGAAACTATAAGGAAGTTATTATTTTCAAGAATACATAGAAAGGAAAAAACAATAATAATGATGATGATGATGATCGTCGATCCATCTCAATCCACTCTTTGGTACCAATGTAGAAAATGATTGTAAATGCCTGCAAATCTTATGGGCATAGTTTTTTTTTTTTTTTCCCATTTGACAATCTTTAACGTATCGAATCCAAATCAATGGTATTGATTCTAGCTTATGTTAGTTAATTCACATCCTTACTCACCCCCTTGTAAAATATAACTCTAGAACAATTTCTATGTACTCTTTGTAGGATACATTTCCTGTTCTAGTTACTCTATATTCCTTAAATACATATCCAAGAGAATTACCAGGATACTCTTTTCCAAGTGCAGTTATCAAACCTGCAATATTTGGGTATAGTATTTTTACGTAAGTTGATATTCGATATTTTTTACTGATGTTGACCAAATGATTGAAAAGATTGAAGAAGAATTGAACCCAAAAAAAGGAAAAAGGCAATAGTGCAAGTGTGGCAATTGAGCTTTATCTCCTAACGTTAATGGAAAGGCAAGACATATAATGGCATCACATGTTCCTTGCAGCTCCATCCAGGAAGTATACTTATCTAGGTGACTAAAGGGATCTCCTTCCCCTTTGTACCCAGTTAGTTGTGGCATTTTTAATTTATCAAGCAAATGTTCAGCAAGAATGTCTTCAGTGAAGGAGGAATGGCGTTTAGTGAGATATTCCTCCGCGCTTCCTTTCTTGTTCGCTTCCAGATCGGCAGTGCGTTTTTTTAAGGACTCATTTCAGGTTCTGCCTGTTCCAACGAACATTTAACACGGGGTTCAGCGTGTTCGCTCCAAGGTGTTAGCGAGCGCTGAGAGCCCATTCTATAAGACACACTGCCATTTTTTCTAATAATCTGCTCTGTCGTTGTTGGAAAACTCCCGATCTCTTCAATTCGGCTTCTGGAAGATTCCTCTTCTGAAAAATGGAGAGCTCTTATGGGGGGATGTTGTCTGATTTTCTCCCTATGTGGGGACTCCACCTCAGTTTCGAGTGGAAGAACATGAGTTTGGTTTCGTTCCAATCTGTTGACTGCATTAGTCAACTTCTCGATGACTTCTCTCATGATGGTCATTTGAGGGTCACCAGCCTCATTTCGACCTCGTCCCCTTTCAATATTATAGGGAACACTAGTTTGTCTAGGATAAGTGTGGGATTGATTCCATGATGCCGGAACGTCCTCCATGGTGGTACTCTGTCGCGGGTTTTATAGAGAGATGAGGTTGTTCATACAAGTTAGAAGGCCTCCTTCTAGTGCCAAACTGTTGACGTCGAAAACCGTATCGACAAAATTCGAGTCAACTTAGAATGTAAATGAGGATTTTTATTGGTATTGACTTGTAAATTATAAGAGTAAACTACAAGTGTTTTCCTTTCATTTCAAATGAGATGTTTTAAGTATGAAGTGTTCTCTCCTTCGTGGAGGATACCATCCTCTTTTTTATAAGGAAGGATAAGCATGTGTACGTCGTGTTTCTGTCTTATCAGCTACAGTACCGAGCTGGGAACTTGTGCCAATGACTTGTCCTGATTGGTTGCTGTCAAATCGATGTACATCGTTGAGCTTGGGAGGTACGTTAATAGCATATCTTGATTGGTTGATAAGATTGGCTCCAATAGGTCATCATGAATCTATCTTGGATATGGCCCTCAGTAATTAATGAACTTATTTAGGGAATGAACCTATAACATATGATTTGTTGAATTAGGAGGTGCTGACATAAGATTGTTCAAATGTAATTGAATGATTGGATGTTTTGACAATGTGTAAGGAATCTCCAATCATTGTGTCCCCTCAAATAACGACGGTCATTAGTACGAGTTTACCTCAAATACCCGACCTTAATTTAGCATGAGCTTAATGCGTATAACAAACTGTATTTAATGAGGTCGCGGTCGGATATCAACAACAACAATAATAATAATAATGATCACCGATCCATCTCAATCCACTCTTCGGTATCAATGTAGGAAATGATTGTAAATGCCTGCAAATCTTGTGGGCATTGTTTTTTTTTTTCCATTTGACAAGCTTTAACGTGTCGAATCCTCAATGGTATTGAATCTAGCTTATGTTAGTTAATTCACATCCCTAGTCATACCCTTGTAAAATATAACTCTAGAACAATTTCTATGTACTCTTTGAAGGAATGCATTTCCTGTTCTAGTTACTCTATATTCCTTAAATATATATCCAAGAGAATTATCAGGACGCTCTTTTCCAAATATAGTTATCAAATCTGCAAGATTTCGGTATAGTATTTTTACGTTAGTTGATATTCGATATTTTTTCCTGATATGGAACAAATGGCTGAATGGATTGAAGAAAAAATAGACCGAAAAGGGGAAAAGGCAATAATGTAAGTGTGGCAATTGAGCTTCGATTTGGGCATCGTAATACTATTTCAGAAAGATAACGACGAAAAGGGTAGAAGTCACCACTATGATGTGACATACGATGGATTTTAGCCATCTGAGTTTGTTTAGGACTCGAAAATTGCTTTTAAAGTTTTAGTATTATATTTGTCATTTAATTTATTTGGAATTCTTTGCAATTTTAGTTTGTTTAAACTGGGTTTTATGTAAATCCTTATAAATAAAAGATTAATTCATCATTTTTTTTATTAACTTTCAATTAATAAAATTCCTTAGTTTATTTTTTATAATTTGGTGGATTCCAAACTTTGTGTTTTTAGGGTTTCCGCTTGAATTTCCTTGTTTCATGTTGCGTTATTTACATATATATTGACTACTATCAAAGATGAATTAAGTGGCTCCCTCAATGTTACCATACTTAAAGTAGTGTCTACTGCTGTCATCGTTCAATTTTTCCTAGAAACCCCAAGAAACTACACTTATATAAGGTTCTTGGGAAATAATTGTGAGGATTTCACAAATGTCCTTCCACGGATAACATTATTATAAGCTAGAAAACTAGTGACATCGAGCTATTAACAACATTACTTCTTCTGTTTCCTTCTCCTTTCATAGTATTAGCCTTATTTAACATTGACCAATCTACTGATTATTGTTTGAAGGTAGAAAGCTAAAGCTGATTGAATGGTGTGAAAACTAGGGGCTCAATTGCTGATCCAAAGCAAATAAAGAGAGCCAGACAAGTAAATTTCTTTGAGAGAAAATAAAGTCACATTGTGCGTGGGGTGACTTGAGAATTGTATGTTGGAAAGAAGTATGTGAGAATTGAGATACTCCATGTAGGATACATAAGAATTCTACTGAACTGCTTTGCTTTTGCCATAAGCTTTCTCAATTCTTATTTTACGAGGTGAGATTTCATTTTATTTTTACGTTTTACATTTTCAAGTTGTTGGTCGATTGAATGTTGAGTATGGGGTTCTATTTTCAGCTTTATGTGTGATGCATTAGAGGGTCGTTTCGCTCTCAAATTGAGTCAAGATATGTGCTTATGAATCCAAGAATGCAACACTGTTCCATGCATTTATTTTCTTTTTTGATTTGATTATTTATTAAAGGTTGAACCCCAACCTTGAGGTCCCCCATCGCCCCGCCCCTAGAGCATTGTGGAGGAGATAAATCGCGAGATGTGCCTCAGTAGGCCAATGTACAAGAGTTGTCATACTGGTGCCCACAAAGAGTCCAATTTCATACCTTGTAAAATGCAGAAATCGAACCCTCACATTACGACTATCAGTTCAGTTGAGACTACCTCACTCATGTCCTTTGCACTACTGAGCTATACCTCGGGGGACTTGATTTGATTAGTTATTGCTGCAAAGTAATATGAGCTGTTACTGTTGGAGATATTACACCGATAATGTGTATATTATATTAATCAAGAATATATCGTGAAATCGAAATATCATTCAATTTACCGAAATCTGATTTGAGAAGACAAAATAGTGATTACCGATTTCCAATATATGAATATGGATTCATTACTTTCCAATCTTGAACGCGTGTCATTCTTTAATTCAAATCTTGCATGAAATCAAAAGAATATTAGTTACTTTCCGAAATCAAAATACTAAATTAGAATGAAATTGGAAAAGAAAGATGAGATGCAAGTGATGCGATCGGTACAGGCAAGTGTTTGACACTTTGTCCTTAAGATGAATTTGCCCTACATCGGTGCTAACTGTTTCTCGACAATCATCTCTTAAGATACAACGACCACGTCAAGCTATAGGAGCACTCCAAATGGCTTAGACCAACGAACTCGAACGTAGTTCCCACTCTACCATAATCATGATTTTGATGCAAGAAATAATCATTTCTACAAAGTAGTTTATGCAAAACTAAAGTAAAACATGGAATGGAATTATATGGAACTATCAATTGAATTGTTCTTCTTTCTTGTTGTTAATCCAAACACATGGGGATATATATATATATAGTAGTTGGAACATCTATACCAAGAGACACATCTCGTGGAATTTAAATC
Organism: Fraxinus americana; assembly: GCA_035079005.1. NCBI lineage: Eukaryota > Viridiplantae > Streptophyta > Magnoliopsida > Lamiales > Oleaceae > Fraxinus > Fraxinus americana. The sequence continues at coordinate 10,889,896 of CM068714.1, forward strand.
TCTCCATAAATAGGCACAATTACATCTCTACATAAAGAGACCATTATTGAAAAATAATGCCAAGAGTCATGATTTTCAAGAGTTATGATCCATATGAAAAGACTCATTTTTTCATCTACTCATTCTCTAGAATATTCCACAATATTCTATACAATTTCCAACAATTTCAAGCATTTTAAGTTTGGCTTAATTTCTCATTCACCAAACAAAAAAAATTCAACTTAAATTGGTCACAACCAATTTCGAATTTTCCAACAATCCCCTACATGAATGAAAATTAATGCAAATGACTATGCAGACACTAGTAAAGAGAGGGCGAAAACACTGCATCAGAGAAGGTAGCTTTTGGCTTTGAACCTCCCTTAGTGAAATACTATCGGACTTACTGGCTAATTAGTGAATGTGATGTCTTGAACCATTCAGCCGTTGGTGTAAGCCAAGACAACAGTACTCACACAATGTCTTTCCTAAACCGTTCATGGTTCTCATGATTGTGACCATTTTAACCTTAGACCACTCTTGATTTTATAAGTGTTTAGAGAATTTTAGCCTTGAACATTCTCATTGAAGCGGCCCCACTTCACACTTATATAGGTGATCTCCTATTAAGAGTATTCTCTCTTACTCTACTTGACTTAATCAAGATCACTGTAATTATCATAGGAATGAGTTGGGAAGTATTTCCCTGAGTGCTTTATTCAATCTTCATAACTTAGTTATCTCTTTGAACCAAAATCTTGGGATCTTCAGTCAACAATCTTAAGATGAATTTTGTGTTGTGCTTTATATTCTAAAGTTATTTTTGAATTGCTAAAATTCGTAAGTCAACAAACTTTTCATAATTATATACTTGGTTGACAAATTATTTGCATGTTGTATGGAAAGATGTATCTCTGCACATTAAAAATTCTAGAATTAATTTTGTCTTATGGCATAAAGTGTTCCGTTTAATTAAATGAAGGGTATGTGAATATTGTCGATATGATATTCTCAACAATCTTAACATGAATTCTGCGTGTTAGATGTTAAGTATTTACATGGATTTTAACAACATATTAAATCTGATTTTGAATTTTTGATGAATGGATTCGAAAAGAAATCAGTTTTCTCTTTCGGTTAAATGGCGTCCTTTCACTTTTGCATTGGACTAAGCATAATATTATTAATGTTTAGTCTGATTTGTTAAGTCACTACTTCATATTATGTTTGCTGTTGGATATTTGCCATCAATACGTAGTAGGCTTTAATCTCATTCTCCTCGATATGCAGTATTCTTGATCTCTCGGTAAATCTCTTAAATGTACCACGAGTTTACACCATTGAGATCGACTGTTTAACGGTATTATGTCTATGATTTATACGTCTAGACTTACGATTACATGTGACTTAATATCTCATCAAATATAGTTAGCCAACGATCGATTGATTTAATAGAGACAACAGTCACCACCAAGAAATCCTCTCATGAAACTACATGCTTCTAACTAGCTTTATCTAAAACTTTATAAATTCCAAACAATAACGTTAGAGGATTTCTATCACGCACTAAACTAGTCAATCACTTTTCACTGGTGGATTTCAGAAACATGGACATTCAATACCATTATTGAAATATTACAATACATTTCAATTTTATGAATATTCTTCAAATATTTCAATTGATCTTGCATATCCAAACAAATGTCGTAATCGTCTTTTATCACATTTCATCCACTTTGGACTTAGTGTATATCATCCTTATAATTAATATAAGGGTTTTCTACCTTTTCACATTCATTGATATATTTCTATAATTATAAGGTATAGAAAATTGTAACTTTTAAACATAAGTTACCCCCACAATTCCTCAATTAGGAATGCATGTGCAACTAATAATGTTGCATCCACAAATCTTGAACTTTTCATATAAGTTCGCAAGCATTGATGTTAACCCCCACATTTTTGGGTTACACTTGAACTTAGAGTTCATCAACTCTTTCGTAGTTCAACTCATTTATCGAATAGATAATATCCATATCGAATGTTTCGTGAAAGTTTAAGTACTTTCAAAATAGTGGCCCTCAACCCACAATTTATAAATTATACTTCAATCAAACTTTCTTTTAATTTGATCATCCAAATTAAATTAAGGTCATCACATTGACCAACAATGCTCTCAAACATATACCAATTTAATTGGTTCCACAATTGAAATCGAATTCAACAATGAAGAAGACTAAGCATCTTGATTCACAAGAATTGCAACTTCTCCCAACATATGCAACATATCACACTTTGTTCTTAAGATGAAATTTGTGTTGTGCTTTATATTCTAAAGTTATTTTTGAATTGCTGAAATTCGTAAGCCAACAAACTTTTCGTAATTATATACTTGGTTGACAAATTATTTGCATATTGTATGGAAAGATGTATCTCTCCACATTAAAAATTCTGGAATTAATTTGTCCGATATGATATTCTCAACAGTTACTCGGTTGTAGTATAATGGTAGCTGTTACTCGGTTGTAGTATAATGGTAGCTTGCTAGCGTAAAGGATAATGGCAAATCAGATTCACTCATGAAGATAAAGATCAAAACCACACGCGAAGATTATCTCTCTATATCTGAATTACAGTTGGTTTATGATGCTCAAGAGCTGGAGGCTGTTTGCGTGCTTAATGGATTGATATGTATGAATTGGGTAGGGCTTGGCGGTGGACATATTCAAGTGGCGGGTTGGGTCGTGGAGGCACTACAACAAAAATAGTCATTAGCAACATTTAAAAGGCAACATTTGTTGATAAATGTTGCCAAAATGGTCTTTTGGCAACATTTTTGTAAGTGAATGTTGCCATAGGCTAATATAAATGAGTTTTAGCAACGTTTTTTTAAAAAATGTTGCGGTAGACCACTTTTCGCAACGTTTATTGAGTGTTGCGGAATGTGTTACCTTTAGCAACGTTTGGCAAACGTTGCGAAAGGCCCACCTTTCGCAACGTTTGTGTAAACGTTGCGAAAGGTATTTGAACCCAGTAGCCAGGGGCGGAGATAGGGCCCAACCCCAGGTCCAATAAAAAAAAAAAAATTTTATTAAGGCCCAAATTTTCAACTTTCCAGCCCAATAGCCCACCTTCCAATTCCAACCCAGCCCAATTCCCACAAAAAACTAAACCTAGCTACCCAATTCACACCCAATTAAACTCAATTCCCGACCTCATTCACGTGAAATCCCCAATTGAATCAGAGACGACGACTCTGCGTCTCTCGCGTCTCTGCCGTTGACGATTTCTTCCCGTTCGAGCGTTCGCCCGACATTCACCCGATTCGCGGTTCGCCACTTCAGTTGTAGCCACGACGATTTGTTTCGCTGGCGCGATTAATGATTTATTTCTGCGTAAGCTTCGGCATTTGAGGTGAACACTTGAATCGTTTTCATCTTTTTTTGTTTCTTTTACGCTTTACTACACGTCCTACCGATTTATTGTTCGTTAAGTCCTTGTGCTTGTGCTTGTTTGTTGTTGTTGCCATTGACAAATGCTGCATTTTCCAAATGGAGCCCAAACAAGGGCATAATGATTTGTTTGGAGATAGATTCACCTTTGCATAGTTAACTTGGAGCAGTTACTTGAGTTTTCTAGGGTTGTTCGGGTAATTGTTTTAAGCTTTTATATGGCCTGTCATGGACTTGGCTCCTCCAGGCACACGTGTACACTTAACCCCTTCCAAAACTAACATTATTGGCGAGTTTTGGTCTTGCCCTGGGTGACCATTGCCGAATCCCCTCTTTTCAATTTTGAGTGAAAATTTCTTGCAGTTGTTATATGCTGAAACAGGTGGAGTTGTCTTACCCAAATGCAGAACTTAGATTGCTTGAAGTTTTCTACCACAAGATTTATAAGGTAATGATCATCTTGGTGAAGCTTTTTCTGTATTGGTAGGTTGTCACATGCCTAGATTTGTTGAGTGGGATCCTGGTTTAGCCTTTATATTTTATTAGCTTCTGTGTTTACTTCTTTGAGAATGGATCTTTGCATGGTTTTCCGATTCCTGTTAGAGGACATGTTGCTTCGGAATTTAACTAAAATTCGACAATCTTTTGATGTGCATGCTCATGCTGAAGGATGTGAGGATGAGAACCAAGTTGTTGAACTTGACCCTCTGGCTTTTTCAAGTGATGAGGCCTATGCTAGGGCCTTACAAGATGCTGAAGAACGGGAAATGGCATATATTTTGTTAGCTATTGCTGGATTTAATGAAAGTGAGTTTCGAAATTGACCACTTTGTCCTAGTTCTTGTTTTCTTAGTTTTCCCTTAATCGATCCGTGAGAACTATTCGATGATTGACAAAGTTCTAATGATTATTTAGGATTATTTAGTGATAGTTGGGTATGCCGAGGATGAATACGAGGATCATGATGATAATTCTCAGGTCTGATTTCATTTAATTCTGAATATGTCATTTTTAAGTCTTTTCTAGGTATGGCCGTATTATGAGATTCTAAATCTTTTGCTGGATGAGAAAAAATAGTTTCCTTTGGTTAGTTGATTGTTGAAAATTAAATTGCTGTAGAAAGCTTGGAATGGTCTATTGCTTTTAGTTCAACCAACAAATATATAAACTATTGATCTTGAAGTCACCGATGGTTTAAATTTTTTGCACTACTTTTTTTGTCCCATTTTTCAGTTAGAAGCATAATCTTATTGACCTCGATATAAAGATACATACATCAAGAGAGCAAAGATTCTCTCAATAAAGAAGAAAAACAAGTCCAAAAATAAAAAATTAAAGTCCAAATAATTTTGGTAAATTCAGAATCACTTTTCATTGAGATTTTGGTTTTTAATAACTAAATAGTAAAGCCAACAGAATTTTAAGCTTTTTATAAAAAGCAGGAAATATAACATAAAATAAATAAACAACAAAAAGCAGAATCACAGCAAAATGCAATGCACTATCATAATTTTGGCAAATTCAAAATCCCTTTTCATTAAGATTTTGGGTTTAAGAAAAAAAAATTGTAAATCCACATTTTAAGCTTTAAGTAGGAAAAATAACATAACAAAATCGAAATTACTGTTTCCATATACCCTAACTTCAATTCACATTGTATTTGATACATCCATGTCTTGAGTAGGAGTTGACATCGGTAGAATCTAAAAGTGAGATTCATGAAGTAATTAAACTTGTAGTAATTAATTTATTAATTTTGGATTGTAATCACTGAGTTATTATTTTTGTACTTGGCTACCATTCTACCTGACATCAATTCAAAATGCAATTTGATACAAAATGATTTCATAATTTCTTTTCTAATCAACTTCGATTATATAGGATTTTTAAATTACATTTGCTCCACAAATGTTCTTCTTCGAGTGTATATTCTCATCAAGGGGGAGCGAGTTTCCGAACAGATTCAGAGAACCTAATTATAGAACTACAAGTTTGAACTTACGTTGCAGTTTTCCCTGTTGCAATCACAAAAATATTTACACAGGGTTGTCTTGAATTTTGGATCATTGCCCTCTTTAGAAGCCATAGTGGTGTTACTTGTGAGAAGTGAACTTGAAATTCAAAATGACAATGGTTTTATTCTTAAGGGTGCTAAACTAAACTAGAATAAATATATAATTTCTATATAGTCCTTAAAAATCTCTAATTTGTACTTGTAGCCTATTTATCAATAAATTTCAGTATGACTCCTGTTGTCCTTCGTTTAAATTGAAATTTAAGTTTAAAAGTCAATGAAAATACATTTAGATTTTTAGGATAATAAAATTGTAATTAAGGTCCTCAATCTTTTTTCAAAGTATAGTGGCTATAAAGGCACCAGCTTGTTCATAGCATCTTGTTTGGTGAAGTGATGGTTTAGTACTTCTTTCTTCCTCTTTTTTTTTGCAGGCACTTAAGGAGAAATCTACAATAATTCAAATTCTAAAGCAGGAGGATGAAGGCCTTGTACAGGTTCATCACGAGATGAAGATTCTACTAGTAGTGGTGGAAGTAATGTTTTGAAGTCTTGGGCTATTTTAGCATGATAGGGTTGCTTAGAGTACATTTGTTTGTTGGGTGATTATCACACTGGATGGAAGTGCTTACTATCAGTTGATGTATTACCATTTTGAAACTCATTTTTATTTAGGTGTTTTTGTATCACATTCTAATATTCAAGTGTATGGATTCAAAAATTTGTAATAAAATTATCAATTTTTATGCAATTTCAAAATTTGTTCATAAGGATTCATTTTCAATTTTGTCAATCAATTTGAGTAAACTGCTGTATAAAAAAAAAAAAAAAAAAAAAAAAAATCCTTACGGCAACGTTTTTTAAACGTTGCCGTAGACCCCCTACGGCAACGTTTAAAAAAACGTTGCCGTAGGGGGTCTACGGCAACATTTAAAAAAACGTTGCCGTAGGGGGTCTACGGCAACGTTTACAAAATGTTGCCGTAGGGGGTCTACTCTACGGCAACACTTTGAACGTTGCCGTAGGCTATTTTTGTTGTAGTGAGGGGGATTTTGGCATTTGTTCGGGTTGCAGGTCGACTAAGGTTGGCTTATGTAATTGGTTTTCGAAACTTAAAAGTAAAAACTGATAGAAGTTGAGAACTTAATTAAACTAAACTTAAGAACTAATCATTGAATAGTAATGTGTAACACTTGAAAAAGCTTTTTGTTGGTCCCAAACTTTGTTTGTAAAAACAATTGAACTCAAAAATTGTTTGCAAAACCGAAAGTTGCAGAAAAATAAAAGTTCAAAAACACAGATTTTTTCAACCCAAAAGGCCCGGATGTTCAACCAAAGGCCTAATCACAACGTTGAGCATCTACAATTAGATTTTGATCGAGATCCACTAAAATCAACCAAGGACAATACATTACAAATGTTTAAAGAAATCATATATTTTTTTCAGTGTTTTCTCTAGCCTCACTCAAATGATTCACCACAATAAATCGTGGAGTGTGCTTGATTGACTTTATTTTTCATGAAAAACGTCATTTTTCCACATAAATTCATATTTTTTGGGTGTTTGATTGACAATTTTTCCATATAAAATATTTTTCAACTTTTGGTCATATGATCATATTTTCATCAAAAACAAGGAAAACATTTTATTTAGGGATGTGATTTTTATTTTCCAAGTAATTCACCCAATTTTTCATCTATCCCCTCTCTCTCATCTATCAACCAATAAAAAATAAAAAATATAATATTTTCTAAATTGAAAACTAAATCATTGGCATGGAAAATATATCATAGAAAAAAATATTTTCCTTGTTTCGAGGAAAATAAAAACATACTCCCTCCAAATAAAATGTTTTCCTTAAAAACAAGGAAATTAGACATATTTTTAAAAGTTGAAAAATATTTTTTATAGAAAAAAATAACAATCAAATACTTCAAAGTAGGAATTTGGATAAAAAAAAATCGACATTTTCCATGGAAAATAAATGAAATCAAACACACCTTTAATTAATAATTTTTATACAGATAAATTCTAAACAATTCAATTGTTTAGAATTTATTTTATTTTCATGCAAATTTCACGCTCACAATCAAACACACCTAAAGTACATAACAAAATAACTCTCAAAGATTACAAGGGAAGATGAATAGAGTCGAGGGAAAACCCTAACACACAAAAATGCCTAAGCCACACACTAATCCTTGTTAACTGTCTGAAAACAATTAAGAGGCAGCCAATATAATAAACATAAGTTCATCAATCCAACAGCCAGAAGTCCGCTTTGTAACCGCTTATATACATACTAGGTTTAAGCAACGTGCAATGCACGTTTGCTTAGTTTATATATAATTTTTTTGGTTAAAAATTAAATTTTTATTAATAAAGATGTAATTTTTTGGTTAATTAAATAATTAATGATGTAATGTTTATGTAATTGATAAATAATTACACATTGTGATTTATTAAAAAAAGAGCATTAATAGAATCTATAGCATCGTCCTATATATAAACATCGCTCATAGTTTTATGAAATCTGTTTGAGATAATTTTGATTCTAAGATAACGATTCAGCATTTTCCTCATCTTGCACTGCTTCAATAGAGAGGACATTAAACTGCTTATATTTTTCTCCTTTAGTTTCTCTGGATCTACATAAACTTGAATTTTCCAAATTTCTTTTGATAATTTCTCTGCAACGCTTTTAACATATGGTCAATTTTCCTACAAAATAAATTTTGAATATGTTTACATAATTAATAAAAAAAACCCAATTATTTTTAAATAATTCATTATAATAAAAATCAAATTTTGAAGAAAAATTTAAGAAATACCTCTCCAATATGTCCCATCAATTCAACTGTTGAACAACCAAGTGCATGTTCTGCTACTTCACCAAAAATAGTAGCAGCTAGTTTTTCAGTATTATCATCCAGTTGAACATATCCCCTAACACTTTAAATGCGTTGAATATATTAATTTTAATTTGAATAGTGTTAAATTCTAAATTAAATCAGACATCAATTTTAAATTAAAATTGTAAGATACATACCGTGGTTTGTAGACCCATTGACTTTTGCAATATATACAAATGAAGGTTTCATTGTATTTATATCCAGTTCCTTTATTACAGTCAACACATGACATGTAATAAAATACTTGGACAAACTCAATCACATTTATCTTCGCCCATATCCAGAATTTTGCTTTCTACATTAAATCATAATCAATTTTTACAATGAATGTTAGTGTAAAGACAAAAAAATGTATAAGTTTGTGTTTCGTACTATTATATTATATTAAATTTTGCACTTAATCATAAACCTTTTGTACATAATAAAATAATATATAACATTACATTACAATACAAAACTAAATAAATAAATATTTTTTCTTCATTAAGTTCAATGTACCTTACCAAATAAATTATTAGCATTTTTAAACTGATAATCTCCACGTACATTTTGTTTTTTTAGTTTAATTTTTTCCTAGTGACTAAAATGTAGTAGTACAAAGCATTTTGCATTTCCCATTCATTTATTATTAGATAATGAAATTCCAACAGACATAACATCAATTGCCACAAATGGTGGCTTAATTGTTATTTAATGGAAACAATAAAACTAACGGTGAAAAAAGATTTTCCGTTAAAACAACAAATTCCGTTAGATTTTCCGTTAAAACAAGAATTTCCGTTTCATAGGCACTTTATATATATATATATATATATATATATATATATATATATATATATATATATATATATATATATATATAATAGTTTTGTTTAAGAATTAATTTGTTATTAATAAAGATATAATTTTTTTGGTTAAATAAATAATTAATGATGTAATGTTTATGTAATTGATAAATAATTAGATGTGTGATTTTGATATTGTGATGTAAGTTGGTGAGATCGAAGAAAATAAGCAAAAGTTGACAAATTTGGAGAAATGGCTAAATTGTAAGGGATCCAAAGTTCGGGGACTAAAATGTAAATACTTAAAAGTTGTGCTGAACCTCACGATGAAGATTTGAGAGTGCTCGGAGTCAATTGGATAAAGGAAGACATCAATGGAATCAAATTTAGTCAAAAGATGATCACAAATCAATTTCCAACCGAAGAGTTATGCTCCGATGTTTTAGTCTCACATTGAGACCAATATTTGGCATAGAAAGTGATCGAATTGGAGAATGATGTCTGAATCAAAGTTGTAGCCAGATGAGTTAGCTTTCCAACGCATTTTGAATCGCCTCAATCAGATATCGGAATACAAAGTTATGATAAAAATATTGAAAGAAGGTGCAGCTGCCTATTTAAAATAACAAATTCCGTTACATAGTCCGTTAAAACAACAAATTCCGTTAGTTTTTCCGTTAAAAATAAGGAATTCCGTTACATAGCCACTTTTAATATATAGAAGATATTGTTCTTATCATTTGAGTTTGGTCTTGATCGAATCCAAGTTACTGACTTATAAGATTTTGCTCTTATCATTTGAGTTAGGTCTTGATCTTAATTAAGATTATATTTTATATAAAAAGTACTATGTTTGGAGTTAAACAATAAATAGGTAATTGACGGAAAAATAAAATTTATTTGTCCACACAGCGTTTTTTCTTGATGTTTATCTATTTTCGTAGTTACTTTTTCGAAGTTAAATAGAAAGTATCTCTGCATCAATCATAAAATAAAATTTATAATCCATTTAATAATGCAACATAATTATTATTGTTTTAATTTAAAATATAGTCAACTTTTATAATCAATCACAACATACATATCTGTCAACATTTTTCTTCTGACAAAGTAAATTAATCTTATTTACTTTCTCCGCCTCCAATGGCGATTCAACACGAGTACAAGAAAATGCGTTCAATCGTAAGCATGTGGATGTTGATAGCGTTAAAACTTATCGATTCGTACACTTACAAAATTAGGAATTAAACTATTTGTACAAGTCTTGTTGACAATCTTGATGTTGTTAAAGTTCAGATAGTTGATTTAAAAAATAAATTTTAACAATTTTTAAAATAGATGTACGTGATGTTATCGTGTGATATTGCTTATCCATCGTATAAGTAGCATATTCTAAAACCGGACTATCGCGTTGTATTCTATCAATTCCCTATTATTATTTTGTGTGCAGTTTTCGTTCCCTCTTTCTGCAAAATTGGGGTACTTGTGAAAATGACCTAGTCAAAGGTCCTTAATTCCACTTTGACTTTTCCAATTGACAATAATCCCAAAATGACCCATTTGCTATAAAAAGACAAAAAACACCCTTAAGTGACTAAAACAATTACAAAACATGTTTGTGTTAAAAAGACAATACTACCCTTTTAGTTAACAAATAAAACTACTATTACGAAAAAAATAATCAGCACAAACAGCTGAAAATTCGGATGTTAACGGCCGAAAAAATAGCTGTTAACAGTCGAAATTTCGGCTGTTAACAGCCGAGATTTCGGCTAATCTCGGCTGTTAACAGCCGAAATCCCGAAAAGTCGTCTGTTAAGCTGAGGCTGTTTGAGTATTTTTATCATAACTTTTGTTTCCGATATCCAATTAAGTCGATTTAAAATGCGTTGGAAAGATAATTCAAAATACTACAACTTTGCTAGAAATAGCTTTTTTTCAATTCGAACGTTTACTAGGCCAAAAATGAATTTCAATCTCCAACTAAAAATTTGGACATCCTTTTGCGGTGAAAAATTGATTTGTTTTCACTCCTTTTGATCTTTAGTTATATCTATTTGACCCTTAACATGCTCGAATCTTCATTGTGAGTTTCGACACAACTTTTGAGTACCTTGATATATAGAACAAGCTAAACCTTGATTCATCTCGATAAGATATGGTACTAAAAATTCAACTTAAATATCATTTGCCATTTTCAATTCAACATATGAACGTTACGCCTGATATTAAATTGAATTATTTGTTTAAGTTGAACAAAACGTAAATGACACTGATTTGCGTCACTTTAGTGAGGACGGACAACGCGTAAGATAGAAATTTGCTAATAAAAATATTAAAAAGAAAAAGAATAAGAATTTGCTAACACGTTAAAAAATAATATATATTGTTTACTTAATTTAAAATTTTCATTTCGTTTTAATTTTTGTATAAAAAATGAAATAAATAATTTTAAATTGATAATTATGAAAATAAAATATTATTTTTTAATGTGTTAACAAATTCTTATTTTTTTTCCTTTTAATATTTTCATTAATATAAAATTCTTTAATTAAATATAATTTGTAAACTAATCTTTCATTTTTCAAATATAATTAAATAAATATATATTGTTTACTTAATTTAAAAATTTCCTTTTGTTTTAATTTTTGTATAAAAAATGAAATAAATAATTTTAAATTGATAATTACGAAAATGAAATATTATTTTTTAATGTGTTAGCAATTTTTTTTCCCTTTCAATATTTTAATTAATTTAAAATTCTTTAATTAAATATAATTTGTAAACTAATCTTTTATTTTTCAAATGTAATTAAATAAATATAGATTGTTTACGTAATTTAAAAATATTCCTTTTGTTTCAATTATGATATAAAAAGTGAAATAAATAATTTTAAATTGATAATTACGAAAATGAAATATTATTTTTTAATGTGTTAACAAATTCTTATTTTTTTCCCTTTAATATTTTAATTAATTTAAAATTCTTTAATTAAATATAATTTGTAAACTAATCTTTCGTTTTTTTATATCAAAATTAAAACAAACAGAGTTTTTTAAATTGAGTAAACAATTATATTTTGAAAAATAAAAGATTAGTTTACATTTGAAAAATGAAAGATTAGATTCGATTACGTAAAATATTTAATTGTATAAATATTTATTTCATATTCAATTTATTCAATTATTAATAACATTTAAAGAAAAAATAAGAAGTTGCTAATATGTTAAATGATAATATTTAATTATTAAAATTAATTATTTAATTATATAAATTTTTCTGATTACGTAAAATATTTAATTCTATAAATATTTATTTCATAGTCGATTTATTCAATTATTAATAATATTTAAAGGGAAAAAAAAGAAGTTGCTAAAATGTTAACATATAATATTTAATAATTAAAATGATTGATTTAATGATATTAGTAATTATCAAATTAAAATTAGTTATTTAATTATATAAATTTTTTTCGATTATGTCAAATATTTAATTTTATAAATATTTATTTCATATTCGATTTATTCAATTATTAATAAATTTTAAAGGAAAAAAATAGAAGTTTCTAATATATTAAAAGATAATGTTTAATAATTAAAATGATTTATTTAATGATATTAGTAATTATCAAATTAAAATTAATTATTTAATTATATAATTGTTTTTCAATTACGTAAAATATTTAAGTCTATAAATATTTATTTCATATTCGATTTATTCAATTATTAATAAAATTTAAAGGAAAAAAGTTGCTAAAATGTTAACATATAATATTTAATAATTAAAATGATTTATTTAATAATATTAGTAATTATCAAATTAAAATTAATTATTTAATTATATAAATTTTTTTATATTACGTCAAATATTTAATTCTATAAATATTTATTTCATATTCGATTTATTCAATTATTAATAAATTTTAAAGCAAAAAATAATAAAAAAAAAATAGAAGTTGCTAATACGTTAAAAGATAATAATTAATAATTAAAATGATTTATTTAATGATATTAGTAATTATCAAATTAAAATTAATTATTGGATTATATAGAAAATTTTGGATTACGTAAAATATTAAATTCTATAAATATTTATTTCATATTCGATTTATTCAATTATTAATAAAATTTAAAGGAAAAAAAAGTTGCTAAAATGTTAACATATAATATTTAATAATTAAAATGATTTATTTAACAATATTAGTAATTATCAAATTAAAATTAATTATTTAATTATATAAATTTTTTTAGATTACGTCAAATATTTAATTCTATAAATATTTATTTCATATTCGATTTATTCAATTATTAATAAATTTTAAAGCAAAAAAAAAAAAAAAATAGAAGTTGCTAATACGTTAAAAGATAATAATTAATAATTAAAATGATTTATTTAATGATATTAGTAATTATCAAATTAAAATTAATTATTGGATTATATAGAAAAATTTCGATTACGTAAAATATTAAATTCTATAAATATTTATTTCATATTCGATTTATTCAATTATTAATAAAATTTAACGGAAAAAAAGAAGAAGTTGTTAATATGTTAAAATATAATATTTAATAATTAAAATGATTTATTTAATGATATTAGTAGTTATCAAATTAAAATTAATTATTTAATTATATAATTTTTTTCGATTACGTCAAATATTTGATTCTATAAATATTTATTTCATATTCGATTTATTAAATTAAGTAAAACATTTAATTATTGAATTACGTAAATCATTTATGTAATTATATTAAGAGCTTGTTTGGTATCGATTAAAATCAAATTAAAATTGAAAATATAGCCGTTATTGGGCCCCACTCGTCTAATAAAAGTCAACAATAACGGCTAGTTTTTCAATTTTAATTCGATTTTAATCTTTACCAAACGGGCTCTAATTTTAATGAAATGGGTAAAATATTTAATTATATTACTTTTATTAAATTAAGTAAAATATTTAATTAATTATACCATTTATTATATTAAATTATTAAAAAATAAAAAAAAAATATATATATATATATATGGGCCGGCTGTTAAGTCGGCCCAGAAATTTAGTGATCTGGGCCGGCTGTGGCGGGCCGGCTGTGGCCCAAGTGACAGCCGGCCCTTATCCTTGAGTGAGATCCTTTCATAAAGTTAGGGTATTTTGGACTTTATCCAACAAAAGTTATATTTTTACTATTTTTTATTTTATTTTATTTGTTAGCCTGCAAAATTAGGGTTTTCTGCAAGCGGTGAACGATGTCGAGCACAGAAGCAAAGAAGACGGTCGTCCTGAAGAGCATTGATGAAGTGACTTTTGAGGTGGAGGAATCGGTGGCCGTGCAGTTTGAAACGATCAGATATATGTTCGAGGATAATTTAGCGGGTTCCTTTATCCCTCTTCCGAATATCAAATCCGAGATCCTGGCTAAAGTGATTGATTACTGCAAGTGCCACGCCGATGACACCACTGATGAGAAGGACCTCAAGGCGTTCGACGCTGATTTTGTTAAAGTTGAACAGTGCACACTTTTTGATATCATCTTGGTATTTCCTTTTCCTTTTTCTGCCGAAGTTATCTATTATGCATCTCAACCGTTTCGTTTTCTCTCTTTTACGGTTTTGGATTTTCGTTAAGGTTTCTTGCTGCATCGTGATGGTTATTATTGTTCTTGTGTTAATCTTATTGCACGTTTGTGATTTATGTGAGTGTTGATTCTGTATGTTCGATTCTTTTATATTTTTTTCTTTTGATTTTAATTTTTTTGTAATTGTCTAATGTTCTCTTTTTCTTGATAGTTTTACTTGCGATTGTTACTATGTTTTCCTGTTATTAATTTTTGTGTTTATATGTTCTGTTTTGCGTAAATGAAATATTCGTGTCTCTGGTTCATTTATGTTGGAAAAATTTTATTCTGAATCATCTTATTAATTTGTTAATTTCTACAATGTATGCTTTATTTTCTTATACATCATTACCTGCTGCTCGTTTGCTTTCACATTTATGCTTGTAATTGCCTGTTGCCTTTTAATGCTTGGAGTCAATGCCTTGACTTCAAATTTGCCAAATGTAACTACAGAATGTCTAATTCGTTGTCGTTATCCAATTTGAGCTTTACCTTGCATTTTGATTCCTTTGCATTATTTCTTTCTTTCTTTCTTTCTTTCTTTTTTTAGTTTAAAATATTTTCTACTCATTGACTGTTTTCTTTGTCCTTTTAGCTGTGCATGCAATTGTTACTCAGTTATTCTGTTATTTATATTGGGGTTTGCACACTCAAATGAAATATTATTGTCTCTGGTGTATTTGGGTTGGAAATTATTATTCTTTTAGCGCCTCGATAATGTGATTCTCTGTCTCATAATCAAAATGAATCTATCTGGCAGCAACTTGTAGGATTCTAGGCTTCTTGCTATGGGGATCTTTTTTATTATTATTATTTTTTAAATTTCTACTGTATGTTCTATTTTCTTGATTATACTTCAATATCTGCTGCTAGTTTGCTTTCACATGTATGCTTGTAATTGCTTGTTGCCGTTGTATGCATGGAATCCATACCTGACTTCAAACTCATCAAATGTATTGAGAGAATGATGTTGTCCAAACAGTATGCTTCTCGAGGTTCATGGACGCCTAATTGAAAAATGCAGTTTGGTTTACAGTTCTTTTGTAGAAGGGTTTGCATTTTCATGTTTTTAGTAGTTACAGCTCTGCTGATGAATGCCATTTTTTAGGCTGCCAACTATTTGAACATCAAGAGCCTGCTTGACCTTACATGTCAAACTGTGGCAGACATGATCAAGGGGAAGACCCCGGCTCAAATCCGCGAACTTTTCAACATCAGTAATGAATTCACTCCAGAAGAGGAAGAGGAGGTTCGAAGGGCAAATACCTGGGCATTTGAGTGATGTTCAGTCTTCAAGATGATTACATGTCATGGGGTCTGCCAAACTCTGTTATTTGTTTCTAGGAATGTCAGCCCTCTTTAGTAAATATGTGCATTTGTTCTGCACTGGTCATCTTATGCTTCTATAACTCTAATACTAAATTTCACTTTGTTCGATGTCATGCCTTGTTACTTAGGCATCAATTATAAAAAGGTTCATATATATGGACCGTTATGCTGATTGTAATGTTCTTTTCTGTTTTCCTTGTGATAACCTCTATCATTTTTCCCCTCCTAACAGAATTAATTGTTACACGTAAATGTGGTCTTTATCTTGTAACAGGTTTCATTCATTTACTTTAATGCTGACAGTACTTGCGATTTGGCAAATTTTTCATAGCAGATTTGGCTGAAAATGCAAATACAAAACCCTTGTTCGTGGTACCATTAATTTTTGCCATTGATTTGACAATCGCGAGAAAGAGAGAAAATGTCCATTAGTTTTAGGATTACGACAATGCTCTCTGTTTGTCCCAATAACTTTATGCTGGAGAGAAATGTGGGGGAAATAGGTATGTACATTTTAGTTTTCTTTCCTTTTTTCATTTGAAAATCCATTTTTGTCCATGCACCAATCTCCATTCTAGTGCATGGACTGGATCTGGATTGAGGTAGAGCTATTTCTTTGTGCAATTCATTTGAGAATTCACTTATGTTCGTGCACCACTGTCCAGTCTACTGCATCAATTGAGATTTGTAGTGAGGTGTAACTGGAGAGCCAGGACGTGGGTGATCCTCAAAATAATATTTCGTGTCTTTCATATTTTGTATTTTTTTTTTTGTATTTTTAATCTTACATTCTTCAAAAATAAAAATCACTTTACTAGTAAGGGCCATCAAATATATTAGCAGTAAGGTTGCCAATGGATTGGATTTTGATCCGAATCCGACGAAATTAATGGTAGATGGATTTAGGGTCTTAGTCCGATAACTCGATCAAGATCCGAATCCGATAATCCGTTAACTAAATGGATCAAATATGGATATAGGTCAATCTGATCTGATAACAATCTGATCCGATTTGTTATAAATAATTGAGTCGGTAAAATATTTTTTTGGCATATTATTTGTCACTAAAATAAAAAAATTTAGAATAAAAAATAATCAAATTCAAAACATAAAAAAATTTAAAAAAAAATTTATAATTATTAAACTTGTTTAAGAATTGGAAATTTTTTTTTTAAAAAAAGTTGATTTCAATCAATGTTTTTCTAATTTTAGTATACTAATTTAAAATAAATAAATATCTATATTTTTCTTAATTAATTTTATTATTGTAATTAATTTTACAATTTCAAAAAATAATAATTAATATGTAACAAATAATTTGATTTGTTAATGGAAATAATGAAATAAAATATTTATATTTAGAATTGAAATTCAATTTTACCTTATCTCACATCGAATGTCAATAGAAAACTAGAAGAGAGTCTCTAATTTAAAAAGGATTATCATGATGGTAGAAGTCACTATTGGGCTTGCTAGGAAAAATAAGTGGACCTCAAGTTAGTTCAAAATTTTTTCCCTAATTTCCATTAATTTCGGATCGGATTATCGGATCGAATATCCGATAATATTGCAAATCGGATATGGATTTAACAATTAAATATCCGTTGGATTATCGGATCGAATCAGATCGGATATAGGCAGATCCGATCCATTTACATCCCTAATTAGCAGTGGTATATGAAATCTCTTTACTTTTCTAGCATATTGTTCTATCTTAGGGATTTTGAGTTCTTCGAATGGAAAAGTTAAATGAAGCCCGAGCCAGAGCTACATAAGTAATTCAAAATTGTTATATGATACTTTGAGTCATTGTTCTAAAAAAGGGCAAAATGCGCCGCCTAGGCGCGACCAAAACGCGTTGAATTCGGGAAATGCGGGAAAAATGCGTTTTCCAACTAAAAGGCGCGCCTAATGCGCGCATTAGGCGCGCATTAGTCCGTCTAATCCCGCTTTTTTTTTTTTTTTTTTAAATCTGTTTTTTTTATATATTAAAAAAACTATTTTTTTATATAAAAATATATTTAATGCCTTAAAAATACGAAACACATTATGACGCTTATTCTTCGCATTGACACGCCTAAACTTGTGATTCTTGATTCTCGGCCTCGACGCTTCGCTACGCATTACGCATTTTAGAACACTGCTTTGAGTATAATGTATTGTGAAATGATATCATAATAGTTTGGGATGTCAAGAATCTGCCTCACAAATTTTCTTATAACATGATGTCAAACAAATATATTTACTCTCGTTCCTAAAATAGTATACATTTACAACATATACTGCCAAGATCGTTTTTCAAATATTTACAAAATAACGACAGTTTCTCTCTGAAAATGATCAAAATCAAGTGCATCGGTGGAGTTGTTTGGCAAGAACAACGTCAACATTCCATTCATTTCCGATATCGTACCTTACATCATTGAGTACATGATGCTTCATGCCAAAGTGGATGGAGATGTTGACCCAAAAAAATGTTGCCAACAGATGTCGGGCCCACTCGTGCACACGCAAGCTTGGTCCAACACGCTAATGCCGATCAACGGTCAAGATGGCTCCAGAGGAAGGGCGTGGGAGTGGCTCAAAGGTACGACACGTTTCCGTTCAGGCTACTGGCAAGAAAAAGTAATACGATTGTATGAGAAACCAATCGATAAAGGACGATTTGTAGTAGAAAATATGCTGTAAGAATCGCTGTTGAAAAGAGAGAGATGTTGCTCCAAATATTCGATTTATTCTTCAAAATTGCATCCATCCCTTTTGTGTTACATGGTGGGGGTATTTATAGTGTTACAACTCAAATGGTGACCTTTAGATCAATTTACACGTGGCCTCATCTCCTCGGCAAAGACGTCAAATCCTAGCTATCAGGTTGACTCTCCTAGCTTTACAAAGCATTCAATGCTCTTACATTGACAAGATAAGACACAAATAAACTTTACATAAGAGTCACGTCAATCTTTCGTAAAAGATCTTCATCATAAGCGGATCTTCACGTGGGTCTTCAGTAGCTGCTAAGGAGCCTCGGATGGTGTATGCTCACCGAACCGTGATGGCCTCGGAATAACAGTGATGTCCTTGGAATTCACCTCTGAGGCTAGGAAAATGTGTCTTGATTTGATTAAGCTGGTCCCATCGCTAAGATACGGTGCCACGTGTCGCCTTCATATATTGACCCGTAACAATAGTCCCCCAAGTCCATGTGTGATTATTTATGCCAAGCGTGGACTTTCAATAAGTCAGGAAAAGTTTTAATTTTCTATACTTCACATTAGTCCCCCAAGTCCAGGCAGAGATATTCATACTGTACGTGGAATTTAGGAAGTGTGGAGCGTAAGGTTAAGAAAGTTGCCTGTAAAACTGAAGTTCTTTTGGGGCTGAAGCAAGGCGAGTTCATATTCGAACTGGCCATGGCTGAATTCCTTTGGACGAGGCGAGTTCATATTCGAACTGGCCGAGGCTGAATTCTTTTGGACGAGGCGAGTTCATATTCGAACTGGCCGAGGCTGAATTCTTTTGGACGAGGCGAGTTAATATTCGAACTGGCCATGGCTGAATTCCTTTGGACGAGGCGAGTTCCTATTCGAACTAGCTGAGGCTGAATTCTTTTGGACGAGGCGAGTTCATATTCGAACTGGCCGATGCTGAATTCTTTTGGACGAGGCGAGTTCATATTCGAACTGGCCATGGCTGAATCCCTTTGGACGAGGCGAGGCGACATCCATTGATATTAGTGCATGTGATATGACGGTTTCTTATGTTTCCAAGGCAAGTTAGCTGCATCGAGATGAATTTCAATAATCGTACAGCTGTTCCAATTCAATGCATAATGATGGCTAATTATTAGGACGCGTGGTTTCAAGAGCACATCCACGCGACACGCAAGTGTTGATCTGGAGCGTTGAAAGTGTAAAAACGTTTGAAATCTGTGGCTGGGATTTGTTCATCTTTGAACGCCTCAGATTAACTAAGATCTAATCCAACAGCTAGGGCTGAATCCCTTCCTAGTATAAAAGCCAGAACTTTGTCATTTTCGAACTTTACCTACGTTAAAATCTCTTTGAAATCTCTCAAGTTTTTGCTGTTGAATCTTCTCCGGCGAATCTTCCGGCGAACCCTCCCTGTGCGTTTAGGTATTCTCATCTGAGTAGTTTTCTTTATCTTTCAACACCATTCTAGTAGCTGTTCCACAGTCTTCTTCCCTCCACAATGTCTACCGAGGCGTCTTTGGCTATTACAGTAGTTAGAGGTGGAGAGGAGTCAGTGTCGGGGGCTTCGGGTGAGTGGTACAGTATGTCCGAAGAGCCCATAGATTATGAGACGGATTGGGGGGCAGCCAAGGTCCCATCCAACATTACCCCTTCCAAACTAGCCGAATTTAGGGACACCTATCACATACCCCATTACGTAGAACTCATAGCCCCCGAACCCCATGAGAGAGCCTGTTTTCCGAGGTCCAACTGTGTGGCTTTTAGTGAGTACCTGCTCAAAGCAGGAGTACGTCTGCCTCTGCACCCTTTCTTTAGGGCGGTGTTGAGGACCTTTATGTTGTCTCCTACCCAAATCCTTCCCAATGGGTGGAGCCAAGTCGTGGGGACCTACTTCCTCTGGAAGGAAGTGTCCCTAGGCGAGGACTTGCCCCTTCATGTCTTTGAGACCTTATTCCATGCGAGGGTCGTAGGGAAGGACGACTCGAAGGGGTGGTACGCAGTACGACCTGACCGAGGCGGAGTGGAGTGTAATTGCTGACATTTATAAGAAGCCTCCGAAGCTTCGAAGTTTTGCACACCTCATCGAGAGGAACCGATATTTCATTGATCTCGGACTAATGGCCCCAAAAGGTAATAAGCTTCCCCACTTCAACCTTTCATACTTTTAATGACCTCTAACCTTTTTTGCTGGTGTTTGCAGATAAGTTCAAGAAGAAGGATTATGCCTTGCCCGACATGGCCAGTATCATGAAGGCTACACCCACAGCTAGAGCAAAGGCGCTGAAGCCTGGGTCCTCGGGGGCCAAACAAGTGAAGTCCAAGCTGGATCGCCTCAGCAAGGATAAAAGTGAAAAGGACCCTGAGGAAGAGGGGCCCCCAAGGAGGTGGCGAAAGGGGGTAAGCCACCTGTTCTAAAGGGCAAGGGTGTGGCAGAGGAGCTACAGAAGAAAAGGAAGCTAGGCCCAGGCGGTGGGTCTTCAAGTTTTGGGGTTACAACTTCGTACCCGGAGAAGGGTGCTTCCAAGCAGCCGAAGCTCCTTCAGTCCTCCATTGATGCTGCCTTGGTGGTCCAATCGAGGAAAATTATAGAGGATGCAGCAAAGGCTGCCGAGGCCACCAAGAAGAAAACTGTGGAGAGGACCCCAGGGAAGTCTGGGAACTTCCTGGGGGGCAGGGAAGACAAGATAGCCCCTGCTCTCATTGAAATGCTCCCATCCGAGGTGAGGGCTGCCACCGAGGGGTTTCACAAGTTCTGGACGGAGAGGTGGCAGAACTACTTCGCCACCTGCGACGCAGTGGACCTTACGGCCACTTTGGTGAGCCAAACTGCTAGAACTTTTGGCGTGGCACTGGAGTGCCAAACTATCTTGGAGGATATTCAGTCAAGGAACAGGGCCTCGCGGGATGAGCTAGAGGCAGTGAAGGCAGAACTTGAAGGGAAGAAGGAGGCGAACATACAGATAAGGATCCAGAGGGACGAAGATGATGCCAAACGGGACACCCTCCTAACTGAGATTGAAGCCTTGAAGAAGGAGGTGCACGAGTCTCGGTGCGAGGTGGCAGCTCTTACTAAGAAGGTGGAGATTTCTGACAACCATCAAAAGGTCACTGCCGAAGCACTGCAGAAGGCAAACCTTGAGCTTACTGGGGCACGAGATGCCAACAAGTTTATGGAAAAGGAACTGAAATGGTACGAAGCCGAGATGAAGAAGTATGAGGCCGACGTGCTTGAAGCTGGGGATATTGTAGTGAGAAACTATATCGCCAATTTCCACCTTACGGAGGAGTATCACCGCTTCAGCATGTATTGGAGCAAGGTGGCGTACCAGGAGGTCTTCGAGAGGCTGGAGGAGACGCACCCAGAGTTGGACATCTCTGGGCTCAAGGCTGAATTTATTGAGGAGGAGGTTCCTCAAACCCCAGCTGAGGAGGGAGAAGTAGTGGAGCTTGAACCTGATGATGCTCCTAGTGAAGAACCTCAGCCCACTGAAGTGTCTCAGCCTGCTGCTGATGCCCTAGCTCTCCCACCCCCTGCTCCTTAAGTTTCTTGTAATTCATATCTTTTTAATTCTTTAGTTCATTAATGAAACACAAACTTTGCTTCTTCCCCTGTGTTGTACTTTACATTTACCGCAATGATTTGTTTGAACTTAATTGATCTAATGCAACTGCTGGGACATTGTCACACTTGAATAACTAACTTTGAAAGATAAAACTAAACAACCCATTTGACGAAGCAAGCTTAATTAATCCGGCAGAACCAAACTGAAGTCTCCTTAACCAACTAAAATTGCACTCTTAACTGATTAACCACTGATAACCGTATTTCCCAAGCATTATTATTTTGAAATTACCTCAAATCGACTTTCAATTCTGCATTCCCAAATGTCTCTTTTAAGGAATTGCTCGCGCTTCCTTGTTTGGTGGATGGTTCATCCAAGTAAAGGCTTCTCCCTTGGCGTTCAGCCTCGTCGAAGGGAGGCTTGTGATGTACGCTTTGGAGTTTGAATGAGGTGGCCTTCTTTTAAGGTTCTATCCTCTCCTCCGAAGCGCCCACGCTTCCTTGCTTGGTGGATGGTTCATCCAAACAAAGGCTTCTCCCTTGGCGTTCAGCCTCGTCGAAGGGAGGCTTGTGATGTACGCTTTGGAGTTCGAACGAGGTGGCCTTCTTTTAAGGTTCCATCCTCTCCTCCGAAGTGCCCACGCTTCCTTGCTTGGTGGATGGCTCATCCAAGCAAAGGCTTCTCCCTAGGCGTTCAACCTCGTCGAAGGGAGGCTTGTGATGTACGCTTTGGAGTTCGAATGAGGTGGCCTTCTTTTAAGGTTCCATCCTCTCCTCCGAAGCGCCCACGCTTCCTTGCTTGGTGGATGGTTCATCCAAGCAAAGGCTTCTCCCTTGGCGTTCAGCCTCGTCGAAGGGAGGCTTGTGATGTACGCTTTGGAGTTCGAACGAGGTGGCCTTCTTTTAAGGTTCCATCCTCTCCTCCAAAGCGCCCACGCTTCCTTGCTTGGTGGATGGTTCATCCAAGCAAAAGCTTCTCCCTTGGCGTTCAGCCTCGTCGAATGGAGGCTTGTGATGTACGCTTTGGAGTTCGAACGAGGTGGCCTTCTTTTAAGGTTCCATCCTCTCCTCCGAAGCGCCCACGCTTCCTTGCTTGGTGGATGGTTCATCCAAGCAAAGGCTTTCTCCCTTGGCATTCAGCCTCGTCGAAGGGAGGCTTGTGATGTACGCTTTGGAGTTCGAACGAGGTGGCCTTCTTTTAAGGTTCCATCCTCTCCTCCGAAGCGCCCACGCTTCCTTACTTGGTGGATGGTTCATCCAAGCAAAGGCTTTCTCCCTTGGCGTTCAGCTTCGTCGAAGGGAGGCTTGTGATGTACGCTTTGGAGTTCGAACGAGGTAGCCTTCTTTTAAGGTTTCATCCTCTCCTCCGAAGCGCCCATGCTTTTTTGATTGCTGGCGAAGGTTGGAGAAAAACTCGTTTATTCATAAAGGCTGGGAAGTAACATCCAGCTACTAATTACATTCATTGATAGTACATTCTAAGGTGCTCAATATTCCACGGGTGAGGTTGAATTTTGCCATCCATGTTTTTTATCCAGTAGGTGTCGGGCCGAATTTCCTTTTCAATTTGGTAGGGCCCTTCCCAGTTGGGTCCCAACGTGTCCACTCCTGGTTCCTTCGAGGATAGGAAAACCCTGCGAAGCACCAGGTCATTCATACGGAAGGACCTCTTTTTCATCTTTGAGTTGTAGTACCGGCTCATCTTCCTCTGGTAGACAGCAAGTAGAGATGGCAATTTTCCTCGCCCCGCCCCGTCCCCGCGGGGCCCCGCCCCGAACGGGTTGGCGGGGCGGGGTGGGGCGGAGATACCCCGCCCCGAACCTGCCCCGTGAAGAATTTAAAAAAAAATAAATTGTTTTGGACATTATTTGTTTTGGACATTTTTTCGTTTCAAGTGCTTGCTTTGAATATTGATATAGTTAGTATGAACATTATTTGTTTTGAATTTTAAAATTTTGAATTTGTATTTTAAATAAAAAAAAAACAAATGGGGCAAGAAACGGGGCAAGTCCTCGCCCCGTACCCGCCCCACCCCACCCCGAGCCCCTCCCCGCCCCGTCTAAGGCGGGGTGGGGCGCGGGGCGGGGAGGGGGAGTGTCGTGGTGGGGCGGGGTGGGGTGAGGGTGCCCCGTCCCGAACCCGTCCCATTGCCATCACTAACAGCAAGCCTCAGCTGGGAATCATTCCTTCTTTCTTCAAGGAAATCAAGCTCACACCTCCTAAACTCATCATTGGGTATTTTATTGAAGCTTAATCTTTTGGGAGAGGGTAATCCTATCTCAACTGGGCTCATAGCCTCGGCGCCATAAGTCATGGAGAAGGGGGTTTCCCCTGTAGGAGTTCTGCTTGTCGTCCGTATCGCCCACAGCACCTGGGGTAATCCATCCACCCAAGCTCCCTTAGCTGTGTCAAGCTTCTTCTTCAGAGTATGCTTGATAGTTTTGTTTAAGGCTTCAACTTGGCCGTTGGCCTAGGGATGATGAGGAGTAGAGAAATGCTTCTTAATCCCAAGTTCCTCACAAAGGTCCCGAACCTTTCTGTTGTCGAACTGCTTCCCATTGTCAGAGACAATTGAGTGAGGGATGCCGAAGCGGCAGATGATATTCTTCCACAAGAATTTGGAGGTGTTGGCCTCGGTGATCTTCGCCAAGGGTTCAACTTCTACCCACTTTGTGAAATAGTCAATAGCCACTATGGCAAAACTGGTGCCTCCTTTGCCCTTAGGCAAGGGGCCAATGAGGTCCACACCCCACTTGCTGAAGGGCCAAGGGCTGGATACAGTAGTAAGCTCCTGGGAGGGTCGCCTTTGTACGTTGGAGAAACGTTGGCACTTGTCGTATTTGCGGACAAATTGGAGGGCATCTTTTTTCAAAGTAGGCCAGTAGTATCCCTGCCTCGGTGCTTTATTTTCCAAGGCCAATCCTCTAGAATGATTGCCACAAACGCCTTCGTGAATCTACCGAAGCACATAGTTGGCCTCTTCCTCTTTCACGCACCGAATGAGAGGCGTGGAGAGTCCGCGCTTGTAAAGGACATCATCAACTAGATGAAATGGGCAGACCTCCTCCGTATTTTGTATGCCTCTTCCTTATTATCAGGCAGTGACTGATCATTGAGATATGATATGAGAGGCTGCATCCAAGTTGGGGTACCCTCTACCCACATTATTACTTCTGTGGAGATGGATGGCCTAAGGAGGTGCTCAATTGGGACCACTGTCAATAGTTCAGAATCCTTGCTGCTGGCAAGCTTGGATAAGGCATCGGCATGCATATTTTCAAGGCGTGGGATCTGACTCAACTCAAATTTCTCAAAGGAAGGGAGTAGGCTCATTACCAATTTGAGATATGAAGCCATGGCTTTATCTCTAGCTACGAAGTTTCCATTCACTTGTCCCACTATAAGCTGGGAATCGCTGCTGATGTGAAGCCTCTTTACTTGCATTTCCTTAGCTAGCCTGAGGCCAGCGAGGAGGGCCTCATATTCTGCGGCGTTGTTGGTGGCTTTGAAGCCAAACCGTACTGCACTGTTCAGTTTATGACCTTCAGGACTTACAAGAACCACACCAGCGCCTGAGCCTGTCTCCCCAGCCGAACCGTCTACGAACAAGTTCCAGGTTGGAGGTTCGGAAGGTTCTACCTCCTGGTCAATTTCAGGGGCATTGGTAAATTCTGCCACAAAATCTACTAAAGCTTGACCTTTGATGGCAGTTCTGGCCTTGAAGAGGATTTCAAATTCGCTCAACTCCACTGCCCACTTCAGTAGCCTACCCGAGGCGTCTGGTTTTTGTAGAACTTGTCTGAGAGGAAAGTTTGTCAGCACATGAATGGTGTAAGCTTGGAAATAGGGCCTCAACTTGCGGGATGCAATGATCAACGCCAAGGCTAACTTTTCCATGTCTGGATATCGCGTCTCAAGCGGTAGTAAAGCCTTGCTAATGTAATAAACTGGCAGCTGGGTTGAGTTTTCTTCCCTTATAAGGACATCACTTATAGCATCGAGGGAAACAGCTAAGTAAAGTTGTAGTACCTCACCGAGCTTGGGCCTTGATAGGAGGGGGGCCTGTCCTAGGTGTTTTTTCAGCCCCTGGAAAGCCTCTTCGCACTCCTCAGTCCACTGAAATTTCTGACCTCCCTTCAATATTTTGAAGAATGGGAGGCATTTATCAGTGGCCTTTGATATGAAACGGTTCAAAGCAGCTACTCGACCTGTCAAACTCTGCACTTCCTTCGGCTTCTGGGGAGATTTCATCTCAACCAACGCTTGTATCTTCTCAGGGTTTGCTTCAATGCCTCGTTGATTGACCATGTATCCTAAGAACTTGCCTGATGCCACCCCAAATGCACATTTGAGGGGATTCAACTTCATGCGGTATTTTCGTAGAACCTCAAAGACTCCATGGAGGTGGGTTATATGATCTTCCGCTCTCAGGCTTTTAACAAACATGTCATCCACGTAGACCTCCATGGTTTTTCCAAGCAAATTGGCAAACATCTTGTTCACTAACCTCTGATAAGTTGCTCCGGCGTTCTTTAGTCCGAAAGGCATCATTCTGTAACAGTAGAGACCTCGATCCGTGATGAATGAGGTGTGCTCCTCGTCGCCTGGGTACATAAGAATTTGATTGTAACCAGAATAAGCATCCATGAAGCTTAGGGACTCGTGTCCAGCGGTAGAGTCCACTAGCTGATCAATTCTAGGAAGTGGGAAACTGTCCTTCGGACATGCTTTGTTGAGATCAGAAAAATCAATGCACACCCTCCACTTCCCATTATGCTTCTTCACCAGCACTGGATTGGATATCCATTTTGGGTAGAGGGCCTCTCTGATAAAACCATTGCTAATTAGTTTCTGCACTTCCTCTTTCAAGGCCTCATACCTTTCTGGGTTAAGAGCTCACCTCTTCTGCCTATGCGGGGCAACTTTGGGATCGATTCTTAGGTGATGGCAACTGACTCCAGGGTCAATGCCCACCATATCCTCATGCCTCCAAGCAAAGACATCATGATTCTTACACAAAAACTCTTTAAGTTCTCCTTTAAACCTTGGGGCTAGGCTTTTACCAACCTGCAGCAGCTTAGTTGGCTCTCTTGGATCAATAGGGAAGCTTTCTAGTTCGTCCATGGGGACCGCCTGGGAATCAGTCTCAGTTACTCGTGGATCGAGTTCATCAAGTGCCGGCAACTCGAGGCCACTGGTGCCTGCCACCATGTGCATGTCCCTAGGCTCAGCTTTCTTCACAGAGTTGAGGTAGCATTCCCTGGCTCCTCTTTAATCTCCTTTAACTATTGCCACCCCCCTGTCGGTTTGAAACTTCATGCATAGGTGGTGGATGGAGGTGACAACTCCCAGGTCCTTCAATGCAGGCCTCCCTAACACCCCATGGTAAGCTGATCTACTGTCAACTACCAAAAATTCCATGAAACGAGTGGTTGATAGGGGAGGTTCCCCCATTTCCACAGCTAGGGTGATTTTGCCCCTTGGGATGATGCTATCTCCGGTGAAGCCATACAAAGGTGTGTTGGTAGGGGTCAGCTCATGGTCTAAGATCATTTTATCGAAAGTGGACCCAAATAGAATGTTCACCGAACTGCCATTATCTACCAACATTCGCTTCAATCTGTTCCTAGCTACCACAGCTCTTACCACTAAAGCATCATAGTGGGGGTAGTGAATACCTTCAGAATCTTCATGTGTAAATACAATAGGAGGCGATTGACTCCTGTGAGAGCTGCTACCCACAATGTAACTAGTCAATGGAGGACCCCTTGCCTCTCGAACATAGTTCCTTTGGGAGTTTCTGGTGTCTCCGCCAACATAAGGGCCTCCAAAAATGGTGTCAATCTCGTAAACTGGAGCGTCATCTGGCATACCCCGATGGTCCCTTCGTCGGCGTTCATCTGAGTTTCTATGCCTTTCCTGTTCTCTTCCACGAGGAGATGCTTCCCTGTGACGGGAAGGGGCCTCGTCTCGCCTAGGCCGTGAGTCTGGCCTCGGCGGGGGCCTACTCCTCGGTCTGGAGGTGTTATGGTTGTTGCCCCTGGAATCCGAACTCCTAGGATGCAAGGCTATGTCTCTGCAGTCAGCAGTTGCATGGCTGTAAGAATGATGATAGGTGCAATACCCCTGGGAGTTAGTTCTGCCTTGGTTTGAACTCCTTCCCCGGCCTCGTCCCCTACGGGGGGCCTGTTGTGTTGACGGGTTTGCAGGGGTGCCTGTGGCTGGTACATCTTCGTAAGCCAAAGTTGGTATAGCATTTAAGGTGGCTGCAGCAAGTGCTTGGCCTGAGCCTTGGGCAACTTCAATATTGGGTTGGCTCCATTGTTGGTCCATCAGGTGGGAGGTTGGGCCTCTACCATATTGCCTTTGTTGAGGCTGAAGGCCTCTGCTTGCTCTATTCCGATGTTCTATCAGTTCCTCATTGATGATTTTACGTCGCATCATCTCCAACAATGCGTCATAAGTTGGGGGATCCTAATTCTGTACATCCCTCCAAAATAGGGTGTTCATGTTGAGACCTCCTCTTAGGGCAGATAGAGCCTCGCGATCCGTAACTTGGACACAGCAAGTCATTTCATCCGTAAAGCGGGATAAAAAACTTTTCAGAGTTTCTTCAGGCTGCTGCCTCATGTCTTGGAGGCGTTGAATCGGGGCCTCGCCTTCTTTGCTCACAGCAAACCTTTTCAGGAAGGTGGTTTTGAACTCTGGCCAGCTCCGAATGCTCCCAGGCGGTAGCCTGCTATACCAAATCTCAGCGGCTCCACTTAGAGTTAAATGAAAAGCTCTGTTGACCACAGACGGCGCCAATCTGTTGACCCCAAAAAATGTTGCCAACAGATGCCGGGCCCACTCGTGCACACTCAAGCTTGGTCCAACACGCTAATGCCGATCAACGGTCAAGATGGCTCCAGAGGAAGGGCGTGGGAGTGGCTCAAAGGCACGAGACGTTTCCGTTCAGGCTACCGGCAAGAAAAAGTAATACGATTGTATGAGAAACCAATCGATAAAGGACGATTTGTAGTAGAAAATATGCTGTAAGAATCGATGTTGAAAAGAGAGAGATGTTGCTCCAAATATTCGGTTTATTCTTCAAAATTGCATCCATCCCTTTTGTGTTACATGGTGGGGATATTTATAATGTTACAACTCAAATGGTGACCTTTAGATCAATTTACACGTGGCCTCATCTCCTCGGCCAAGACGTCAAATCCTAGCTATCAGGTTGACTCTCCTAACTTTACAAAGCATTCAATGCTCTTACATTGACAAGACAAGACACAAATAAACTTTACATAAGAGTCACGTCAATCTTTCGCAAAAGATCTTCATCATAAGCGGATCTTCACGTGGGTCTTCAGTAGCTGCTAAGGAGCCTCGTACGGTGTATGCTCACCGAACCGTGATGGCCTCGGAATAACAGTGATGTCCTCGAAATTCACCTCTGAGGCTAGGAAAATGTGTCTTGATTTGATTAAGCTGGTCCCACCGCTAAGATACGGTGCCACGTGTCGCCTTCATATAATGACCCGTAACAGGGGATTCGGATGCCGTTGGTCAAGACCTTGATTTGTCGAACTTTGAATTTGATCAACTTAATCAAATCAGATGTGAAAATCCTCGCAGTATTCTTATGCTTGAAGTGGGGAATTAGAAGAACGAAAGATGAAATAGTTGTTGTAGGCTGAAGCAGAGAAGGTGTGGGAGAAGGTGCAAACTGTAACATATCTCTCAATTATGTACAAACGATTAGAAAGATGAATATATAGTATTTTGCAGTTTCAATTTTGTTTCTGATTTCAACTAGGTTTTTTTTTTTTTGGGTACAAAATATCTTGGTATTCGGTAGGGAATTGACGTAGTGTAGTTGGAATTGATATTGTGGGCAAACCGTGTAAAAGATGTTGTGGGCAACACGTGTAAAAGAAGTTGCCATTTGCTTTTTGGCATCCTTCAAGAGTAAATGGGGATGCAAAGTAGGTTGTGAAGTTAACAATTGTGAGTATAGGAGGGTAGAAGTCTAAATCACCCTCAATAATTAAAGGAATAATTTATAGGCAGAGAGTTCAACCAATTTCCCAATATTTTCTCTCAGAGATAGATATCACGAGAACTAAAAATGATTACCAAAAGATAATGATATAGTTTTACAATTTTAAAGAAGGAAGAAATAAACCCTTATCACTTTATCTCCAATAAGTTGGGTATTGAGCATCTAGTGCAATGTGCTGATTTTCTCTAAATACCGAACAAAATTTGGGATACATCGTTTGTGGTGTGGATCTTAATATTCTTCAATCCTAGGCTTATAGCCTATGAAGTTAAACGAGCCACGATTTTTCATCATCGCCTAGGGATTATTTGGGTATCACAAAAAATACCCAACAATCTCCACCTTGATGCCAAGTCAACCTGCAAGTCAGATAAGATAGCAAATAACTTAAGGAAAGAGACTTACAGGGTTGTACCGATATTTAGAAGATCAAGGCAACTTCTAAACTTTACCAATGGGAACACCTTAGTTCCCATGTCAGCAGGATTATATTATGAAATGACTTTATCAAGTTTTACCAGTTCTTGAGAAACTATATCTCTAATGAAATGCAATCTAATATATATATGTTTAGTACGTTCATGAAAGACGGAATTTTTGCATAGGTGAATAGCATATTGACTATTAGAATATATTGTCACATTGTTATCAAATACACCTAGTTCATTTAATACACCTTTAAACCATAAAGATTCTTTAAAAGTTTCAATAGCAACAATATATTCAGATTCAGTAGTGGATAAAGCAACAACACGTTGAAATTGTGATTTCCATATAACACATGAATTACATAAAGTAAACACATAGGAAGATGTAGATTTCTTATTACCTCTATCACCGGCATAATTAGCATCAGTAAAGCTTTTCAATTTTACTTCTTCAGTACTAAACTTATATATTAAACCAGCATTGCATATTCCTTTCAAATATCTAAACAGCCATTTTAAAGCTTCCCAGTGTTTGGGACCAGGATTAGACATATACCTGCTAAGTGTACTAACAACATAGGCTAAGTCAGGTCTAGTACACACCATAAGATACATAACAGAACCAGTGGCATTTGAATATGAAATCTTTTTCATATATTCATCTTCCTCTTCATTAGCAGGTGATTATTCTTTAGATAATATAAAATAATTAGCTAAATGTAATGTAACATGTTTACATTCATTCATGCCAATTTTTTTCAAGATTTTCATAATATATGGAGTCTGATGCAAAAACGAAAAATGAATTAGATCTATCTCTTTGAATTTCCATGCCTAAAATTCTTTTAGCATTTCTTAGGTCTTTCATATCAAATTCATTATTCAAAGTAGTCTTAATATCATTTAATTGTTTCAAGTTGGGACCAATCAAAAGCATATCATCCACGTATAGCAACAAAAACACACAGTTATTATTATTAGTATCACCTTGATATTATAAGTAATGATCAAATTCACTCCTTTTAAAACCAATTGTTTGAACAAACGAATCAAAACGTTTGTATAATTGTCTAGGAGATTGTTTTAGGCCATACAAAGAACGTTTAAGAAAATACACATGATCAGGTTTTTGTTTATTCTCAAAACCCTTAGGTTGATCCATAAAAATCTTTTCATCAAGTTCACCATGCAGAAAAACAATTTTAACATCAAGTTGTTCAAGTTCCCAATTAAAATATGCAACTAATGCAAGTATAGTCCTAATAGTGGTATACTTAACAATTGGAAAAAAGATTTCATTATAATCTATTCCTTCCTTTTGTGAGTAATATTTGGCCACAAGTCTAGCCTTAAACCTTAAAGCCTCTCCTTTCGTGATTTCATCCTTAATTTTAAAAACTCATTTACACTCAACAATAGACTTATCTTTTGATCTTGGGACTAACTCCCATGTTTGATTTTTATCGAGGGAATTTATTTCTTCTTTCATCGTTTTCACCAAATCCTCAGATTGTTCACTCCTCAAGGCTTCTTCACACGTGTTTGGTTCCCTATCAACTAGTTCTTCATAACTAGCATAAGTTCAAAATCCGACACTAACATTTGAGGCATTCTATATGTTCTCTTAGCTGTGTCTCTAGCTAACTGGTAATCAGACAAAGGATTTTGCTCTTTTTGATATTCCTCTATAACCTCATCTCTCTCAATATTTTCATTCTGATTGTCTCTTAATTCAGGATTTTGATGTTCCACCTCAATTGAGGTGGTGGGGGTCTGAACACTCAAATGCTTTAAATCCACTTGGGATTCGTCACTAATGTTTTCTTGCTGTTTTTCTCTCAATGTGTCACTATGATTTTAGACAAGCATTTTAGACTCATTAAATGTAACATCACGACTTATGACGACCTTAACTCCAGTTTGACTTCTATCCTAGAGCCTATACCCTTTAACTCCCTCGGGGTATCCTAAGAAAACACATTTTCTAACTTTAGGTTCTAATTTTCCCTCATTTTGATGAGAGAAAGCAGCACGGCCAAAATTTTTTAACACAGTATAGTCAGCACATTTACCATACCATTTTCTTGCGTAGTATCACCATTTAAAGCAGTAGAAAATGTCAAATTAATCAGATAGCATGCATTCATAACAGCTTCATCCCAAAAAGATTTAGGAATACCAGAACTCAACATCATAATCTAACTTTATCAATTAAAGTACGATTTATACGTTCAGCCACCCCGTTTTGTTGAAGTGTATAAGGAACCGTTTTATGTCTAGTAATTCCACATTTTTCACACATATCATCAAAATCATTATTACAGAATTCAAGGTCATTATCAGTTCTTAGATTTTTTGAGCTTCAACCTGCAATTTCCATGTTTTGAAATTTTTGAAGGTTTCAATTTTATCTTTTAACAGATAAAGCCACGCCCTACGAGAATAATCATCAATTATGGACAAAAAATATCTATTACCACTCATTGTAGAATTAGTAGCAGACCCCCATAAATCAGTATGAATATATTCCAAAACTTTAGTACTTTTGTATATACCAGATGAGAAAGATAACTTATGATGTTTACCAAGCACATAGTGATCACAGAAAGGCATATTAGATACACAATCTTTTTCAAATACACATTTATCATTTAGCAGTTTAAGTCCTTTAATACTTATGTGAGCTAATCTATTGTGTCACTTGTGTGTGTCATTCGTGTTGGTCAAATTTATAGAAGAAAATGAATTTTTAATAATTTCAGCAGTAGTCACATAAATACAGTTTCTTTTAGTACCCTTACATGTGACAAGAGCACCCTTAATCATTTTTAACATGTTTCTAATTTTACCAGTAAAACCATCGATTTCTAAAGCTCCTACTGAAATAAGATTCCTAGCCATTTCAGAAATATATATGAATCCATGTAATTTAAGCACATAACTATTGTCAAATTTTAATGTGATATCACCAATTCCAGCAATTTTATGTGCATGATTATTGCATAAAATAGCATGACCACTTTCAGATTCTTGCAAATTTTCAAACCAAGCTTTATTTGATGACACGTGAAATGATGCACCAGAATCAAGTATCCATTCATGTAAATGTGATTTCACAGTCAAATTTATTTCAGGAGGTTCAGAGTTCAATAACATATAAACTTCACAACATTCGTCAGAAGAAGTAATAACATTTGCCTCATCGTAAACCTTTTCTTTTTGTTTGTCTTTCTCAACATAACAGTCTATGACAATTTCAGGTGTTAAAGTATATCTCCCGTATTTAATAGCATTTTTAACTTCTCTAAATGATATCAGGGATATCATTTAACATAATGATAGCCTTATATTTTTAAGATACTTTTTCACTACAGTTAGTAATATCTTGCACGAGTTTATTGAAAACATCCAAATTGTCATCCATATCTTTTGAAGAATCGATTTTGAAGCTGAAAAAACTTTTAAGTAGAAAAAGTTTGTTTGGAGTGGATTTTGACTCATAAGTTCCTCAAGTTTTTCCCAAAGTTCTTGAGCTGATTTTAATTTACCAACTTTTCTTAATACAGCATCAGACAAATGTAAAATGATAGAAGTATAAGCCAACTCATCCAAATTCTCTTTTTTGTCATCAGTCAAGTTTGCAGGAAAAGAGCCATCAATAGCTTTAGCGACTTTTTGTTGAACAAGAATACATTTCATTTTTTGTTGCCAAATTGAAAAATCTCATTTACAATTAAAACCCAACTCAAAATGATGTGTTGACATCTCAAAAAAATGCACAGAACACAAACACAAGTATTAAGAGTCACAGGTCACACAGATTACACACAGTAACAAGTTTCATATGGTTTCTTAGTAATACGCTATTCTAGAACCTCATGATTCTGTGAGAATCATGTTCCTAAGTCAAGGGAAGAAACTAAAATAGGAGTCCGGGTACAAGTCTAAAATAATATGAGATTAAATAACAACGTTCAACAAATAAATTTAAAGACAATAAATAAATAATTTCACTTGAAATTAAACAGAGAATGATAAGTAATCATAGATTCTACCAACAAGCAATGGTTACCAAGCAATGGCAACCCCCAATCCTAATGATCACCCCACACGATGATTTGCTAGTGCGATAATGTAAAGGTTTCAGCCAATTTACCAG
The DNA here is from genome assembly GCA_035079005.1 of Fraxinus americana. Classification (NCBI taxonomy): domain Eukaryota; kingdom Viridiplantae; phylum Streptophyta; class Magnoliopsida; order Lamiales; family Oleaceae; genus Fraxinus; species Fraxinus americana. The sequence goes on from CM068714.1 coordinate 10,924,887, forward strand.
AGCGGACCAGTTCTGTAGTCCGTAAAATAGGAGAGATGTGAATTTACTGTTTTAGGACCACCATTTTGGCCTAAAGTAATTCAATAAATGTATATGACAATTCTGACCGTTGACCCACCAAGGGCAAAATCGTTTGAATTTTGCTGCAGTACCTGAAACGAAAAACTAACAACACACGAATGTTAGAAAAATCAAAATAAAGATTCTGTCTGAAGAAACCTTCACCGGATTCCTCCTCACTCGCCTGCACGCGCCACCGTTGGAGTGTCTACGCCCTGCCGCCAACCATCACGTATAGGTCAGTCACCTTCTTCTTCGCCCGCTGAGTCCGAATCTGGCCTCCGTTTCTCCAACAAGTCAGCCGTTTGTCCAGAAAGTCGATTTGCATGTCCGAATTTTGTGAAAAATTTCACTGTTCTTCTTCAGCTGCTTTGTTCACGATTTTTCCTTCAATTCTGACTCCCCACCAAGCTCTGATAACAATTTTTGAGTCTAATTCCACCTACAATTGAACAAATCAAAGTAATTAGTTTATGGAATTAATAATAAAAGGCAATCAAAATTAAGAAATCAAATCAAGAAACTAATTTCAATAAGAACAATTAATTCCCTTTCTCTTATGTTCAGAAAACTTAATCCAACCACCACAAAGGCAACACCAAACTTTGGAGAAACACATAGGGCACACCAAGGAACGAAGGGCAGAAGCTAAAATTGAAGATTTGCACAAAGCAGGAAGGTTTTAGCACTAAGCAGAGAACCGTTTGTTTTGCCCCTTCTAAAGCACAAAGCAAACGTGATTTTTGGTGTGAATAATTGAACCGAGAGGCTTCAATTTATAGGCAGAGAGTTCAACCAATTTTCCAAGATTTTCTCTCAGAGATAGATATCACGAAAATTGAAAATGATTACCAGAAGATGACGATAGAGTTTTACAATTTGAAAGAAGGAAGAGGTAAACCCTTATCACTTTATCTCCAATAAGTTGGGTATTGAGCATCTAGTCCAATGAGCTGATTTCCTCTAAATACCAAAAAAGATTTAGGCTATATCGTTTGTGGTGTGGATCTTAATATTCTTTAATCTCGGGCTTATAGCTTATGAAGTTAAACGGATCATGATTTTTTATCATCGTTTAGGGATTATTTGGGCATAACAAAAAATAACCAACAATATATTTAGAGGATAAAAGTAGAAGAGATACATGAATGAATAGTAAACAATGAGTTAACTTAGAGTGTTTTTTGAGTCACATTATTTTGAAAGAATGTATTTTAGAATAGTAGATTGACGGGAAATATGTGGTTGAAAAAGAAGGAAAAATTATTAACGTGATGGAAAATATTATTTTATTGAAAAATATGTGGTTAAAAATGAGTAGAAGAATGATAATAAAAAAAATAATGTGGCCAAACAGGGGCTCGGATAGCAAAGGTAGAAATGAAATTGGAAAAAAGCTTCAACAATGAACAGTGAACGGTGGATTCGCTCGAAATGAATCTGATGCTGTCGAGCCGTGAAATTGTCAATCTATTGTATAAAGCATATTCTAAAACCAGACTATCGCGTTGTTATTTTGTGTGCAGTTTTCGTCCCCTCTTTCTTCAAACTTAGGGTTTTCTGCAAGCGGTGAACGATGTCGAGCACAGAAGCGAAGAAGATGGTCGTCCTGAAAAGCTTTGATGAAGTGACTTTTGAGGTGGAGGAATCGGTGGCGGTGCAGTTTGAATCGATCAGACATATGTTTGAGGATAATTTAGCGGGTTCCTTAATCCCTCTTTCCAATATCAAATCCGAGATCCTGGCTAAAGTGATTGATTACTGCAAGCGCCACGCCGATGACACCACTGATGAGGAGGACCTCAAGGCGTTCGACGCTGATTTTGTTAAAGTTGAACATGGCACACTCTTTGATATCATCTCGGTATTTCCTTTTCCTTTTTCTGCCGAAGTTATCTATTATGCATCTCAACCGTTTCGTTTTCTCTCTTCTGCGGTTTTGAATTTCTGCATCGTGATGATTGTTATTGTTCTTGTGTTAATCTTATTGTACGTTTGTGATTTATGTGTGAATGTTGATTCTTTTATATTTTTTCTTTTGATTTTAATTTTTTTGTAATTGTCTAATGTTTTCTTTTTCTCGATAGTTTTACTTGCGATTGTTACTATGTTTTCCTGTTATTAATTTTTGGGTTTATATGTTGGGTTTTGCGTAAATGAAATATTCTTGTCTCTGGTTCATTTGTGTTGGAAAAATTTTATTCTGAGAATCTGAATCATCTTATTAATTTGTTAATTTCTACAATATATGCTCTATTTTCTTATACGTCATTACCTGCCGCTCGTTTGCTTTCACATTTATGCTTGTAATTGCCTGTTGCCTTTTAATGCTGGGAGTCAATGCCTTGACTTCAAATTCGCCAACTGTAACTACAGAATATCTAATTCGTTGTTGTTTTCCAATTTGAGCTTTACCTTGCATTTTGATTCTTTTGTATTATTTCTTTCTTTCTTTTTTTTAGTTTAAAATATTTTCTACTCCTCTACTGTTTTCTTTGTCTTTTTAGCTGTGCATGCAATTGCTACTTGGTTATTCTGTTATTTATATTGGGGTTTGCATGCTCAAATGAAATATAATTGTCTCTGGTGTATTTGGGTTGGAAATTATTATTCTTTTAGCAACTCGATATCCTCTGTCTCATAGTCAAAATGAATCTATCTGGCAGCAACTTGTAGGGTTCTAGGCTTCTTGCCATGCGGATATTTTTTTTTTATTTGTTAAATTTCTACCTGTATGTTCTATTTTCTTGATTATACTTCAATAGCTGCTGCTAATTTGCTTTCACATGTATGCTTGTAATTGCTTGTTGCCTTTGTATGCATGGAATCCATACCTGACTTCAAACTCATCAAATGTATTGAGAGAATGTCTAATTCCTTGCCATCAGAGAATGATGTTATCCAAACAGTATGCTTCTCGAGGTTCATGGACGCCTAATTGAATAATGCAGTTTGGTTTACAGTTCTTTTGTAGAAGGGTTTGCATTTTCATGTTTTTAGTAGTTACAGCTCTGCTGATGAACGCCATTTTTTTAGGCTGCCAACTATTTGAACATCAAGAGCCTGCTTGACCTTACATGTCAAACTGTGGCAGACATGATCAGGGGGAAGACCCCGGAAGAAATCAGGAACCATTTCAACATCAAGGATGAAATCACTCCAGAAGAGGAAGAGGAGGTTCGAAGGGAGAATGCCTGGGCATTTGAGTGATGTTGAGTCTTCAAGATGATTATATGTCATAGGGGTCTGCCAAACTCTGTTATTTGGTTCTAGGAATGTCAGCCCTCTTTAGTAAATATGTGCATTTGTTCTGCACTGGACATCTTATGCTTCTATAACTCTAATACTAAATTTCACTTTGTTCGATGTCATGACTTGTTACTTAGGCATCAATTATAAAAAGGTTCATATATATGGACCGTTATGCTGATTGTTAATGTTCTTTCCTGTTTTCCTTGCGATAACCTCTATCATTTTCCCCCTCCTAACAGATTTAATTGTTACTCGTAAATGTCGTCTTTATCTTGTAACAGGTTTCATTCATTTACTTTAATGCTGACAGTACTCCAGATTTGGCAAATTTTTCATAGCAGATTTGGCTGAAAATGCAAATACGAAACCCTTGTTCGTGGTACCATTAATTTTTGCCATTGATTTGACAATCGCGAGAAAGAGAAAGAAAATGTCCATTAGTTTTAGGATTACGACAATGCTCTCTGTTTGTCCCAATAACTTTATGCTGGAGAGAAATGTGGTGGAAATAGGTTTGTACATTTTAGTTTTCTTTCCTTTTTTCATTTGAAAATCCATTTTTGTCCATGCACCAATCTCCATTCTAGTGCATGAACTGGATCTGGATTGAGGTAGAGCTATTTCTTTGTGCAATTCATTTGAGAATTCACTTCTGTTCGTGCACCACTTTCCAGTCTACTGCATCAATTGAGATTTGTAGCGAGGTGTAACTGGAGAGAGACAGGACGTGGGTGATCCTCAAAATGATATTTCATGTCTTTCATATTTTGTACGTAAATCGATTTTTTTTTTCTATTTTTAATCATACATTCTCCAAAAATAAAAATCACTATTCAAAATATAATTTTTTTCATCAAATATATTAGCAGTGGTATATGAAATCTCGTTACTTTTCTAGCATATTGTTCTATCTTGGGGATTTTGAGTTCTTCGAATGGAAAGGTTAAATGATGCACGAACCAGAGCTACATAAGTAAAATGTATTATGAAATGATATCATAATAGTTTGGGATGTCAAGAATGTTGAAAAACAATGGAGAATACACCGAGAATTGAAGAATAAACAAACCAAAGTTGCAGCAATTAAACACGAACTCGAAGACAAGAAATCAAACTTGAAATATCCACCAAAAGACTTGATCACGATACCGTTGTCCTCAAACAATATTTACCCCCTTTAGGATTGAAAAATGCTTGAAGGGATAATGGCAAATGGTTTGCAGGATTTAAACAAGCCTTGCAATGATTAATACTCAAGCAATTAAGTATAATCCTCCAAAATTTAAGAACACAAAGGAAAATATGAATATGAAAGAAGAACAATGACTTTGATCTTTAATTGGAATGTATTTATGAACTTATCTTGTTTTTCATATATTAATCCTTGAACACCATTGTCCTATATATAGGCAATGATCAAATGCACGAAATAGTGCCAAAAAATAAATGAAAAGACACCAAGTTCAAAAACCAAACGGGAGAAAACGGACAAAAAACTGCCAGAAAATTGTACCATGCGGCTGCATGGTACAAACCCATGCAGCCGCATGGTATAAAACATACCGGGACAAAATGTCCCGGTATATAGCCATGCGGCCGCATGGACCAATGAACCATGCGGCCGCATGGTTCATTATATATATATATTTTTAATTCTTTTCCCATTTTAATTCCAATAACCATTTTATTAGTTTTGAACAACTTATTTCCAACAATCCCCCACTTGTTCAAAATCTAATAAAATCTCATATTCAAAATTGTACGATACTAATGCATAAGGATTAGATATCTTTCGATTTGAATCTAACCATAGTGTGATCCAAACAAAGCAAAGTCGGAATCAAAGGTAGCATGAAGCTTTGAACCATTTGTTCCAAATGACAATACCGGTTCGAACACACACACGAGTATCACATGTTCTCAAATTTCTCAAACTCGCTTAGCGCTATTATGGCCTTGCGCTAATCCTTTTTTCAATAAACTTTTAAGAGAGAAACTCCAACTCTCTATTGAGGCGGCACCACCTCGAAGTTTATTTAGGTGAAGTTCTTCCAGTATCTATGTTACTTTTAAGATACTTGTTCTTAATACTGAACTTCATTAAGAGTTTAAAACTCATCCATCACTTCAGTAACAACCAGCGTTATAACTAGGATAGGGTTATTGCGGATATCAATAACGCTGAAACTATCCACATGTCGAATGACTTGTTATTACCCTTTGAACCCATAAATTACTTTTGAGTAATGATGGGTAGGGTTGCCATCACTGGTGGACCTTTTTAGTTTAAGAGTTTCAACCCCATCCTACTTGTAGTAGAATTTACTATATCTCTATTTAGAGGTTTAGTTAGAGGATCCGCTAAATTCTCAATTGATTTTACATAATTTAGGAAAATTATTCCACTCTTGATTAATTTCCTTATGTAATCGTGTCTTAGACTCATATGTCTAGATTTTCCATTATACACTTCATTATATACTTTTGCTAACGTGGTTTGACTATCACACATGATAGGTATAGAAGATATTATCTTTGGTCCCAAAAGTATCTCGTATAAGAGTTCCTTAAGCCACTCAGCCTCTTTCCCAGTTTCCGATAGTGCAACGAATTCAGATTCCATAGTTGAGTGTGTTATACATGTCTGTTTCTTTGATTTCCAAGAAACAGCCCCACCACCAAGAGTAAACACCCAACCTGAAGTGGATTTACTTTCACCCGTACTAGATATCCAACTAGCATCGGTAAATCCTTCCAATACAGCCGGGAATTTAGTATATTGTAGACCTAAATTCTTGGTTTTCTTCAAATATCCAAGAACTCTTCCAATGACCTTCCAATGGTCATTGCTTGGATTACTAGTAAACCTACTAAGTTTACTAATTGCAAACGCTATATCCGGTCTCATGCATTGAACAGCATACATGAGACTACCAATGGCACTTGCGTATTCCAGTTGAGCAATTTCTCTTCCATCATTTTTCATAAGCTTTGAACTTGGATCAAGTGGGGTACTACAATCTTTTATATTCAAATGTTTGAACTTATTTATCACACTCTCTATATAGTGTGATTGACTTAAATAAAAACCCCCACTATTTTTGGTAACCTTGATACCTAAAATAGTATCCACTTTTCCAAGATCCTTCATCTTAAAAATGGAAGATAGAAACCTCTTCGTCTCTTTTATCCCATCCATGTGATTACACATAATCAACATGTCATCAACATATAGACAAATAAATATCACATAATTTTCACATACTTTACAATATAAACATTTGTCTACACTATTATGTTTAAAGCCAAAAGAAATTATCGCTAAGTCAAACTTCTCATGCCATTTCTTAGGTGCTTGCTTCAAACCATATAATGATTTTACTAACTTGCACACCTTATGTTCATTTCCAGGTAAAATGAACCCTTCAGATTGTTCCATATAGACCTCCTCATCGAGATCTCCATTCAAGAATGCCGTCTTGACATCCATTTGATGAACTTGCAAATCATATATCGAAGCTAGAGCAAATAATATCCTAATAGATGTTATTCTAGCTACCGATGCATATGTGTCAAAATAATCGATTCCTTCCTTTTGTCGATAACCTTTAGCTACTAATCTAGCCTTAAAGGTATTAAGAGAACCATCAGTATTATACTTTCTCCTAAACACCCATTTGCAACCTATAGGTTTAGATCCAGGTGGCAAATCGACAAGTTCCCATGTATTATTTGACATTATCGAATCCATTTCATCCTTAATGGCATCTTTCCAAAAGATGTTATCATGCGAAGTCATAGCTTCTTTATAAGTTTTAGGATCAGTTTCCATTTGTAGAACAAAAGGAATTGTTCTTACAACATTCACACTATTTCCCTCTACCAAATAAAAGGAAATAATTTGAGAGTCAATCTCATCCGATCCCAAGGATTTCGCTATTCGAGTTCTTTTGCTTCTTCGTGGTTCACTAGATTCATTAATATCTTTAGAAGATGTTTCATCTTGTGTTCCACTTGAGCTAGGGATATCATTATGAATTTCCCTCAATTCGTTATCCGAAGATAATGAATTCTCAAAGAACTCCACATCATTTGATTCGATAATCACATTGGTTTCTAAGTTCAATAACCTGTAAGATTTGCTATTATTAGCATATCCTACAAAAGCACATTTTATGCCTCTTGGACCCAATTTGGTCCGGTTAGGATTTGTGTTCTTACAATAAGCAAGACACCCCCACACTTTGAAATAACCAATGTTTGGTTTTCTTCCTTTCCACAATTCGTAAGGAGAAACCTTAGTGTTCTTAGAAGGAATTCTATTCAAAATCCTACATGCACTCAATAATGCTTCACCCCATAAATTAAATGGCAACTTAGCATACATCAACATAGCATTAATCATATCAACTAAAGTTCTATTTTTCCTTTCAGCCAAACCATTTTGTTCGGGTGTTCTAGGTGCAGAACATTGATGAACTATTCCATGTTGTTCACAAAATGAGTTAAAATCACTAGAAAAATATTCACCTCCTCTATCACTTCGTAGAATTTTTATTTTCTTACTTAGATGATTTTCTACTTCATTTTTATATGTCTTAAACATATCAAAAGCCTCATGTTTATGCTTGATTAAATAAACATATGTATACCTAGAGTAGTCATCAATAAAAGTAATAAAATATCTATTACCACCTCTAGTCAACATTCCATTTAATTCACATATATCGGTATGAATTAATTCTAAAATATTAGAAGTCCTATTAACCCTTTGATATGGCTTCTTAATCATTTTAGATTCAATACATGTCTTACATTTATAAGCATCTTTTTCATTATATGAAATCATGTCACATTTTAACAAACGTTTCATAGTACTTTTACTTATGTGACCTAATCTAGCATGCCATAATGAAAATGAATCAACAACAATATAAGCAAAGTCAACTTTTTTATTTAAAGATTTGTCAATAGTACAAAGTTTGACCATTCCTTCACTAGAATAGCCTTTACCAACAAATTTCCCATTTAGGGATAGTACAAGTTTACCGGATTCATAAACACATTTTATGCTCGGTTTTCCTAAGAGATCTCCACTAACTAAATTCCTATTCATATCAGGAACATGTAGTACATTTGTTAAGGTAACCGTCTTGCCGGAAGTGAAAGTGATATCCACATTTCCTTTTCCATACACCTTGGATCTGACCTCATTACCCATTTGAATCTCTTGTTCTCCATCAATTTCGAAATAAGTCTTGAATAATGACTTATCATATGATACATGTATAGTTGCACATGTATCATACCACCACCCGGGAACCTTTCCCTTGATAGCATTGATTTCACTAACGGTGGCCACAATATTGTCTTCTTTGATGGAGTTCACTTTTCCTTCGGTGTTGTTCTTTTTCCGGTATCGACATTCCTTTGCATAATGTCCAGATTTCCCACAAACAAAACAACTACCTTTGGTCTTCTTCTTGGAATTGTTGAAATTCTTTGAAGGCTTTCTCTTGTTGGTTTTAGTAGACGGTTCAGATTTCTCTACGACATTGGCTTTAGATGTACCTTCATAAGAGTTATCACTCTTATCTCTTGCCCTTGATTCCTCTTCAATTCGAAGATGTTTTTGCAATTGTTCCAAAGAGTAATTTTCGGAACTATGCATGATTTTCTTCCGGTATCCTTTCCAAGTTCCGGGAAGTTTGGCAATAATAGCCCCCACTTGGAAAGTTTCCGGAATTTCAATCTTTACCGCCTTTAACTTATTCACAAGTACTTGCAATTCATGAATTTGGGGAAGTATGGGAATATTTTCAAGAAATTTGAAATCAAAATACCTCGAAATTAGAAATTTCTTTGTTCCCTCTTCTTCGGTTTTGTATTTGTTCTCCAAAGCATTCCAAATTTCCTTTGCCGATGAAGTGTTGGTATAGAGATCATATAGCCGGTCTGATAAAGCATTTAGAATGTGACCACGGCATATAAGTTCATCTTCTTGGTGTTTTTGTCTTTCAGCCCTTACCGCATCAGTTTCTCATCAGTTTCTCCATTTGTAGGTTCCGGTAATGGTGCCAATTCTGGATCAAGTATGTAGAAGATCTTCAAGGTTGTAAGTAGAAACTTCAGTTTGTCTTGCCACCTTGTGAAATTCGTTCCATCGAAGCGATCCAATCGTACAAGGTCTTGATTCATCAACTTGATAGTAGCCATCGTGCTTTCGTTCTCCATTTATAAAATATTGTTTGAGATTGTTGAAAAACAATGGAGAATACACCGAGAATTGAAGAATAAACAAACCAAAGTTGCAGCAATTAAACACGAACTCGAAGACAAGAAATCAAACTTGAAATATCCACCAAAAGACTTGATCACGATACCGTTGTCCTCAAACAATATTTGCCCCCTTTAGAATTGAAAAATGCTTGAAGGGATGATGGCAAATGGTTTGCAGGATTTAAACAAGCCTTGCAATGATTAATACTCAAGCAATTAAGTATAATCCTCCAAAATTTAAGAACACAAAGGAAAATATGAATATGAAAGAAGAACAATGACTTTGATCTTTAATTGGAATGTATTTATGAACTTATCTTGTTTTTCATATATTAATCCTTGAACACCATTGTCCTATATATAGGCAATGATCAAATGCGCGAAATAGTGCCAAAAAATAAATGAAAAGACACCAAGTTCAAAAATCAAACGGGAGAAAACGGACAAAAAACTGCCAGAAAATTGTACCATGCGGCTGCATGGTACAAACCCATGCAGCCGCATGGCATAAAACATACCGGGACAAAATGTCCCGGTATATAGCCATGCGGCCGCATGGACCAATGAACCATGCGGCCGCATGGTTCATTATATATATATATTTTTAATTCTTTTCCCATTTTAATTCCAATAACCATTTTATTAGTTTTGAACAACTTATTTCCAACAAAGAATCTGCCTTACAATATTTACAACATATACTACCAAGATCATTTTTCAAATATTTACAAAATAACGACAAAGTTTCTCTCTGAAAATGATCAAAATCAAGTGCATCGGTGGAGTTGTTTGGCAAGAACAACGTCAACATTCCATTCATTTCCAATATCATACCTTACATCATTGAGTACATGATGCTTCATGCCAAAGTGGATGGAGATTCGGATGCCGTTGGTCAAGACCTCGATGTGTCGAACTTTGAATCAACTTAATCAAATCAGATTTGAAGAGTTTTGTCATGGTATCGTATCTCCTCATTTTATTTTATTTTATTGTTTGAATATTTGATTTGTTAGATTTTTAATATTTTCATGTTAATTTTCTACTTGTTTATTGGTGAAGAAAATTCGATTCGAATTGAACATTCAAAGTGATGAGACATAACATTTTCTGTTGTCATCTCTTAAAATACCCATTGCTGAATTTCTCTCCACAGTGTACAAGAGAAGATTGAGGCGGTATACCCATGGGTGGAACCGCATTAATTCTACCATAGCTAATTATTTGCTTATTCAACAGAACTTAGAGAAGAAGTATCAGAATATAACGAGCAAGTAAACAACGGAAACTCATCTTAAATTTGTTGGTGTATAGCGCTGAATATGCAAATTATATTCTGAAAAAAGACTTACTCAAATTGCAGAAATTCAGAAAGCAAACAATGAAATGGTAGACCGAGACTAGAGTGACCCTATATCTTTAAGACAAATTTGTCCCATCCAGGTGCTCATAGAGTATTGACAATCGTCTCTCAAGATACAACTGTCTTGTTCTTGTAGTAGAAGCACTTCAAACGGCAAGAACAACGAACTCGAAATTTGTTTTGTACTCTCTATTTGGAATGAATTTTTTATGCCAAAAAACTATTTGATTTTACAGAATGCAATGACATAATGAATACTTATAATGTTGAATGAATTAATTCCAACATAGGGGTCCAATTTATAGAGGTTGAAGGATTGTAGCCGAAGAGACACGCACCATAAATTTTCATGTTTCACAAACAACCATGTCTTCTTGGATTTTCCAAATTAATTTATTTTAAATCTCCAACAGAAAAGAATATGTAGTTGGCTTGTAACCAAGCCCACGAGTCGAGCCATTTGGATGGCGGCGATGGCACGCGGACTTTGGACCGAACCAAATACAATTCTTTGTTCCATTGTTAGCCATCTTTATATTTGTTAATTTCTACAATGTATGCTCTATTTTCTTATACATCAATACCTGCTGTTTGTTTACTTTCACATTTATGCTTGTAATTGCCTGTTGCCTTTAAATGCTTGGAAACAATGTCTTGACTGCAAATTAGCCAAATGTAACTAGAGAATGTCTAATTCCTTGCTAGTTTATTAAATTGGGGATTTACCTTGCATTTTGATTCTTTTGTATTGTTTGTTTCTTCTCTTTTTTCGAGTTTAAAACAATTTCTACCCTTCTATTGTTTTCTTTTCCTTTTTAGCCGTACATGCAATTTTTACTCTGTTTTTCTGTTCTTTATTTTGGGGTTTGCATGCTCAAATGAAACATTATTGTCTCTGGTGTGTATGGGTTGGAAAGTTATTATTCTTTTAGCACCTTGGTAATATGATTCTTTGTCTCATTGTGGAGATGAATCTACCTGGCAGCAGCTTGTAGGGTTCTAGGCTTCTTGCCACGGGGATCTTTTTATTTGTTAATTTCTACGATGTCTGTTCTAACTTCTTGGTTATACGTCCATATCTGCTGCTACTTTGCTTTCACATGAATACTTGTAATTAATTGTTGCCTTTGAATGCATGGAATCCATACCTTGTCTTCAAATTCATCAAATGTATTGAGAGAATGTCTAATTCCTTGCTATCAGAGAATGATGTTATCCAATTTGAAAGTAACCTCCATAGCCAGTTGTCTAAACAGTATGCTCTTGAGGTTTATGGACACCTAATCCAAAAATGCATTTTGGTTTCCCCTGATTTGTAGAAGGGTTTGCACTTTTGTGCTTTTAATATTTACAGATTTGCTGATGAATGCCATTTTTTAGGCTGCTAACTATTTGAACATCAAGAGCCTGCTAGACCTTACATTTCAAACTGTAGCAGACATTATCAAGGGGAGGACCCCGGAGCAAATCCACAACCTTTTCAACATCAAGGATGAATTCACTCCAGAAGAGCAAGAGGAGATTAGGATGGTGAATGCCTGGGCATTTCAATGATTCTGAGTCTCGAAGGCAAGATGCTGGAAATCGAGACAAATGTTGTAAAGTAGTAGTACCCTGGGCCATGTAGCACGGACTTTCCCATTTGTTCTACTCTAGACATCTTAATTCTTATCCTTCTACAACTCTAATACTACATGTTCATTTTGTTTGATGTCAGGATGGGGTAATTAGGCATCAATTATAAAAAAGTTTGTATGCACCCACGTGGTACTTCATTGTATAATATATATACACACACATATAAGATCCATTATTATAGATATCATTATTTACATTCGGAAAGCGGTATGCTTTGAAAGAAGCTTCTTCAATTTGGAAAGGGTTTTTTGATTGATAAAAAAAGAATAATCTACTTTAACCTATATACCCTTGGGCACGGCCATACGTAACATAGAAATCCCACTTGAAAATGGTAAATAATTAGTTAGTGTGATATTGTTCTTAAACATGTTTTTTTGTGTTTTGGGAAGAATAAAACTTCTTGTACAACAACCATCTAATGATGGGTTGACACCCGTGTACCTGTCAACTCATTTGTCAACTGCTACTATACATGAAGCAAAGTTCTTCAGAGAAATCCTAGTAACTCAAATCACATCTAGTGGAATGGAAGTTTTATTTTAAATAAAAATAAAAGATTTATCAAAATGTAAAAATATCGTAAAATCAATTATGTTTTAAGGTTGTGCTGTACGATTTTTGCGTTGTTTTGAAAAAAATTCTTATAACTCACAGTACAAGCATTAGGTTGAAATTTTTTTTTTTTTTTTTTTTTTCTCATTTGAAGAATAAACTAATACAACTTTCCAACTATATAAGATTCACCAAGATTTAAAAATTTCGTTTTGAATGTTTTCAGTGAATATTCTGACAAAAATGCTACTTGTATATCAAGAATTGTACATAATGATGTACATCTCACTCACATGGGGATGTGATCCACGTGTATAAAATATTTTTTTATTCGAGCGGGTCCCACCCTCCATGTAAGTGTGATGTACACGCCTATGTACACCTTGATGTACCGGTAGTAAAATCGATATTCTGAAAGGGAGATGCTAGATATACATCACCTCTTACATCGGGATGTCCATAATGGACACCAGGCGCCTCCTCATTGGAGGAAGGGTCGGTGGGGTCGGTACTCCCTCCAATGAGGAGGTGCCGGGTGTCCATTATGGACACCCTTGTGTAAGTAGTAATGTACCACTAGAATAATACATTCTGAAAACACTCAAAATATGGAAAATAAGCATTTAAATAAAATTTTATTTGAATGAAATGAAAAAAAAATTTCTAACAAATAAAATTTAAAATATATTAAAAATCAATAAAATAAATTCTAAAATTAAAAATTAAAATAAAATAAAATTTTAAATATTTTAAAAAAAAACTATAAAAAATTCAAAGTTGAAAATAAAAATAGTTCAAGCTCTTAATTATTATTTACATAAAAATTCTAAAATGGTATTGAAATCCCTGTTTGATAACCATTATTTTAAAATTTATTAATTCTTATATTCATTTTCAACTGCACATTTACATAATAAAATATGTCGCACTTAAATCTAAATTTTTTTACTATTTCTTAACCACACATTTTCCAAAAAATCATTATTCAAAACCCTATTTTTCAAAATAATGACCATCAAACAAGGGTTAAGCGAACAGAGATAAAAATAATATCAATCCACATCACTAATTTTCATTTTTATTTCCTATATTTTGAACTCAATTTAATATTTATTTTTATTTTACTTTTGTAGCGAAAAAAATATTATAAAATCCACAAACTTTAAAATGTACATATTACATGATAATATATTAATATAAAAATTTAGAAATTTATTTTTTATGATTATATATTCCTAGAAATCTTTATCTTGTATTCTTGGAGATTCCATTAGAAAATGTGCATTTTCACAAATAGGAGACAACAGTTCTTCTGGAGAGGAAAAGAGCAGAAAATTTATAATTGGTCCAATCCAAGTAATTAGCATTACTTTTTTATAATTTGGCAAATAATTTGTCTCCACGTCATCTCCGCATTGTTCCCTATTTGTATTTGTCGATAAGAACAAACGTTAACATTTCATAAATAAAATTATCGCGATACAGTCGTTTTCCAGTCAAACCATAGAAAATTGAAGACATTAAACTGGAGAGGATGCCATGCTCTCCAAATAAAATCCGCATCTTCGAGGAAAACCAACGAACTTGACGAGAAATCAAATTATAGTGCTCTTCTCAAGTGGAAGTTCTAAGGTTCCAAATCAATGGCGGATATCGAGCCGTTGTTGCAGAACACCGGCACCAGCGAGATACAAACCGCAGACCATGAAGAACAAGCCGGTGAAAGCACCTCAACTAAGAGCAAAACTGCACGCTTGGCTTCGCTGGATGTGTTTCGAGGCCTCTGCGTTTTCGTAATGTTCTCTTTCATTTATCTCTGAAAATTAAATGTCAGTTAAGTTTTTAATCTTTATTTCATATACTTATGATTAAATAATTTGAATTAGTATGTGATTTTGGTTTAAATTGGTTAACATCGTGCTTTTCGATCTTCTTTCTCGATTTCCTGATGTATTTTTAACGTGACCGCATATCGACAGCGGTTTTGAAATTCAAGCTAACCCACTTTTTTCGATCTGTATGTTTGTCAAAGGACTTATTGTTAAGTTGCTTTCTAGTGAGGTTGTGCTATTTCTAATTCAGATCGAAATTTCTCTCCTTAGTACTTGTGAAGTAATGCGGTCTGCGTTGAAGCATCATTTTAAGCTTTAGAAAGTCCTGATGAAGGTCTATTGATTTTTTTTTCCTTGGAAGTGTGTTTTTATGTCAGTCCTTTTTTTTTTTAAAGGAACAGAACTATGCAAATATCCATACGAAAAGGTATGGTAATCCACACATTTATCCCACTAAATGGAGTTTAGGAAGGACATGTTTACTGAGAAATATTTTCTTTTTTAATATGATTGCAGAATCCGTGAAGTAAAATTTTGCACAAACTTGTAATTTTCAATGGCAGCTTAGAATAGCTTTAGATCCTTGATCGATGGAGTATATCAATGTCCATGTTTCCAGGGGACTTTGGGAGCAATGCTAAATTGAAGCTGATAATATGAGCTATCACAAAGCTTTTCTCTTTACATAGGATAAATGTGCATGAAGAATGTGGCGAGATTCCTCGTTGGAATTTTACGTTCCCACCCATGTTTTGGTATAATCAATTAGAGGTCTTTCAATTTTTATTCGTGATTGAAAGTTTTCATAATAATGTTTACCATAGATCCAAAAAAGTAAGCAGCCTCTTCAACCATAGCCTGAAGATTATTAGTTTCTGTTATTGATCTTTTCTTAACCTTGCAGAAAGAGGTTTGAGGTCAGGTAATGATAATCGTGGCATATGACTTAACAGATTTTTTACCTTTCAGCTTATGATGCTTGTAGATTACGCTGGCTCTATTTTCCCAATCATTGCTCATGTCCCGTGGAATGGCGTACATTTGGCAGATTTTGTGATGCCTTTCTTCCTTTTTGTTGCTGGAGTTTCTGTGGCGATAGTTTACAAGGTAACTGTATTTCAAGAGTGTACTGGGAAACATAACGTGTCATGTAAAGCAGAGGTTATGCATACATTTCTAGCTATAATTTGTGGCTACCAATGGCTATTTCCATTGTGATCAAAATGAGGTTAACATTAGTATCTATTACTAATTAGGTAGGTAGATTGTTTTACCTCACCACGAAAGGCTCGTTTCAACTTTAAAATTGCAGAAAGTTTCTAACAGAGTTGACGCCACGTGGAAGGCAGTGCTTAGAGCATTGGAACTTTTCCTCCTTGGTGTTTTTTTACAGGGTAATACTACCTATAATATTATCAATTTATAGAGATATGTGATGCAGGCATTTGGGACATCTGAGTCTTAATAATGGAAATTTGATTGTGAACAGCTTGATCGTTACTTTTGTTGTTTGGTTTCATCCATTTGGGCTTATGTATCAAATTTAATCATTTCTCATAATGAATGATGAATGTTTGAATTTTCTGGAAATGGATCAATCTATTAGTTCCAAATTGAGCAAAAATTAATTTATAATAAGTTCAATCCTCCTCCTCCTCCTCCACTCTCTCTTTGCATTATGTATCGAGGCTTCATCCTTCTCTTGAATATGGAAAAAGCACATGCTATATTTCTCCTTCTAATGGAATATTATATTTGCACCTTTGTTTCAACAGTATAATGGATAGAAGCACCTTAGTCTGTAGGATAAAAGGGAAATGTTGGGAGGAAAATAATTCGAATTAGGATACCTCCTTGTAGGTGCTTGATAATATTCTACTTTGCTATCTTCTGAGGTGGTAAGTTATGTTGGCAATGCCTTTCTTCCTTTTTGTCTGTTATATATGACCACTTGTCTTCTTTTTAGCTTTTTGTGATTTATGGCATAAATATGTACTAGTCAAAGAAGAGAAGCAATTCGGAGTGACTTTCCTGAAATAAACAAGAGAATTTACTGAATGAATTGATGACCAAGAGATCAATAATAAGAGATAGTATTTGAGTCCTTAATATAGAGTCATAATGGTCTACAAAACAATAGTTGAACTTTACAAAATAGTATTGGAGATGTCATTTGAAAATTGTAGTTTCGTACTTTTTGACTTCATGGCAATGTTAAGGTCTCTTTTTAAATAATTATTGCTTTTCTTTCATATTATTGTTACATCATAGGACATCTTGTCAACATATACTGATTGACAATGTAGTATTTAAAGGTTTACTTTTTTCCTTTTTTTCAGGTGGATATTTCCATGGTATTAATTCTTTGGCCTATGGAGTGGACATTGAAAGAATACGATTGCTAGGCATTCTACAGGTGCTTTTGACTCGCAACTTATCTACAATGAAGCCATGCATTTGCTAAATTAGCTTCTGTTCAATGGGCAATTAATTAGATCATTCACTGTGTGAAATTTGTTTGTAAAAGATGAATGTCTGAGCTTTGTAATACAAGAGCCGAAGTCTTTTCTTATTGCTTCAGGCTTCTCGCGTCAAGTAGTTTCTGTTTGCGTGCTTGTGTTTTTTCTTCTTCTTTTTATTTCTTTTTTTGAATATGTTAGTAGGCATTTGTTCGGCGCAACTTATTTGAAAATCATTTTTCGTCATACTCATTTTCAACCAACCATTCCCAATGTAAGAATTTTGCACGTTGATTCATAATTTCTCTTTTTAACCACACATTCTCAAAAAAAAAAAAAAAAATCTGTTTTCACTTCAAATAATCTCCCCCCCACACAAAAACTAATTTAGGGATACGAGTGAAATATTACTATTACAGCATTTGTGAACCTTACTTTTGTCTTTGGTTCAGAGAATAGCCATTGGATACGTTGTAGCAGCTTTGTGCGAAATATGGCTTTCATGTCAACGGTGGAGGCAAGATGGTTTCCCTGGAAGTTATACTTTGCACTGGTGAGCCCATCAAGCATAGCATGATTTTCACTCTATATACTTTAAAGCTGATGCATTTTATCTATAATATATTAAATATCACATCAAGTGAGAATCATTTTTTGGACGACTTTAACCCGACTATAATTCAATTATATCAATGATACCTTACTTTTCGTTTTTCAATATCTATTTAATTTATTTAATCATTTAATTACCATCAATGTACATGTACATACATTTGACAGATTCATTTCACATGTACTTTCATTAATGTGTGAATTCCCTGTTGTTAATTCTCAATTAATTAACATTAACATTCAATTAATTAATTCTCATTTTCATTTATGCATTTCAATGTTATTAATTTTAATTATAAGTTAATAAGAACTTCACATTCAATAATGTATTTCATTATTCGCGTCCATATATGCTATTTAGCATCCAGTTTTACTTAATTGAAAATTAAATAAATGATTTAACATTCATTGTTACGTATATATTTCCTGATATTAATTCTAAATTAATTAATATTCACGCATATTCAAATGTGCTTTAAATCCTGATAGGAGATGACTCAAATGCTTTTTTATTATTTGTGAAGAAAAATAAATTACAAATAAGAAAAATTCAGGGTTTACTTAACTAAGAGGACTCTAGTGATGCGCATGCACCTATATGCAAGGCACCAACCAATGACAGAAAACTAATCTGACATATCTCGAACCATTTCCTACCTTAATATGGACTGAATTCAAACATAAATAGAACTCATGGGTGAACTAAATATTTGATAGATCACATAGAGCCTACGAATGAGGTGGGTTGATTAACAACCTAAATGCCTATTAATGCAAATCAAGGGAAAGGTCAAGGTCAGTCTCTGCTTATTTCTTTTGCCACGCACCTGACTGCTACCCTAGCCTGTTCCCTTGGAAGACCTCGCCGAAGTAGAAAGGAAAGACGGAGAGGGTTGAAGGAGATTGTTCAAGCTAAGCCACAGACTTCTCCTAAGCGTGCATCAAGTACTTGAGAATTTGTGGGATATCATGTCCTACAAGTTAGTTTCCTTGTGCTCCTTAGGAGGGCTGTCAACCAGTAGATCAAGTTGGATTTCGGGACTAGGGGAATTTGGAAAGCTTGAAATGACACAAACACTTTCAACTTGACCATATGAAAAGTGCAAAAATATAGGTATCTACAGTGAGAAAAGAACTCCCCATTTTCCCAACAAGTCCCTGCATTGACAGATGACATGCAGTTTTAGATGAACAATTTGGACCATGTTAGACAATCCCTATTGTTTAAAAAGATTTCCAGGTTGTAGATGATTATGTACACCATGAGGATTCCCAGTATCTTTTGTTCATTTAATTTAAAGGATTATTTTCTTTGTGCATGCTTCTTCTGAAGACAGCTGAAAGTTTCCGTTTTATAGGTGTGCTGTTTTGTCACTGTGCGCAATCTATCTGGGGTTATTATATGGCTTGTATGTTCCCGATTGGCAATTCGGAGTGGTGCAGTCTCCATCCCTGGTTACTGCAAATAACAGCCATGTCTACACTGTAAGAGCACATTCTATTATGATTCTCCTTACGGAGCATGTTATATTATGATTCGTCTTTTCTTACTTTTAGAGGTTCTGATGATGGAAATTGAACTGAAAATTTGAAAAATATCATTGTCCACCTCTTGCTAGTGAAACTCTACCTTATAAATAATGAGATTGCTCTTTCAAATTTTTTTTTTGAAGAACTTGCTGAATACTTCATTATAATGTTAAAAGCCCACAATCTTTTTTTTTTAATATTTTTCTCTCACAACTCTATCAGTTTAGAAAGAGATTAATTTTGGTTTGAGTGTTGGTTAACAATCAAGAGAGGAGAAAGCGAAAATGAAAAAGGAAATAATTCTTGCATGCATAAATGAGACGATTCACTTTATATCTTTGTACTATTCCACTAATTTGTTTAATAATAGTCCAGAATTAGTGTTATGAACCCAGTACTCTCTTTAAACTACTCCTACAGAAAATGCAGTGATGCAAATTCTGACTTGTGAGAGTATATGCTCACAAACAATTATCACTAGCATACTCATTACATCGTTGTATTTGAGGTTGTCAAAGATTGAAAAAGTTTTGTTTGTTGAACAGGTGAAGTGTTCTGTAAGAGGTGATCTCGGGCCTGCATGTAATTCAGCTGGAATGATAGATCGTAACGTTCTTGGAATTGATCATCTTTATGCCAAACCCGTGTACAGAAATTTGAAGGTATTTTACTGTGGAGTGAATTACTGTTAATTTCTCATATCATGCAATTCTTCAGCACATTAAGCGGCATTTAACATGAAGGAATGCAATATATCAAGCCATGGCCAAGTTCCACAGACTGCACCTTCATGGTGTCATGCACCTTTTGATCCTGAAGGTATTTTAAGGTAAGCAATTTGCATATCTTTCTTTTTGTTCTCCCTCAGTTTATGCAACTGAGATACGTGAAGTAGTGATCTAAAGCCTTTTCTTTTAACCTTCGAATTTACACTGTTCTGATAGTTCACTAACTGCTGCTGTGAGCTGCATCATCGGACTTCAATACGGCCACATTCTTGTACAGTTGCAGGTGAGACACTGGAACCGAATAGCTGCTTTTAAAATACAATCTATTGTGAATGCAAGTGCTAGAGTAATTGTTTTCCTTTTGTTGCTCAACTAGCTGTTTGGTGTTTCTTGGTTAATGACATCACACGGAGAGGGAGGGAGGGTGGGAGGGAGAGAGAGAGAGAGAGACGCAAAGTAGTTGCTTGCTGACTTTATCCTCGTTTTTTTTTCCTGACTTGGATCTATTAAGCTCTGGACAAAAATGAGATCACTGTGAAACTGACACTATTGCTAGAAATTTGTCTAGTAGATTATGCACCTATTTAATGCACGTTTAGAATTCAAAGGCCAAGAAACATATCATCTTACTAGCGAAATTTTATTTATTTATGAAAAACATTGTTGTGGAGCTCTAACCAATGAATTCTTTTTCAGGATCATAAAGAGCGGCTGTTCAAGTGGTCCATTTTCTCCTTTGCATTTCTGGGTCTTGGTCTCTTCCTCGCTTTCATGGGTATGCTTTCTTAGGGTTTATGGATGTTCTGGGTAATACATATACAATTAAATGGATAGTTTGGTGGTCATTATATTTGATCAATGAACACCAATCGTTGATACATACAGTCAAAGACAAGTTACAATGTCAGCTAGTACTTGTAACTCCTGGTTCTGCAAATACCTCACTCGCTCCATCCATAATTACAGGATTTTTATGTTCTAGGACAAAATTCTCTAGAAATTCTTTGTTTTTTGACTATCTACCATGTATGCACTCACTAAAGTAGTAATATGTACATGCCATTTACCTTTTTGTCTGAACTTGTTTTCAGGTATACCTTTAAACAAATCTTTGTACACAATCAGCTATTTGTTGGTCACCTCAGCATGTTCTGGAATCACTTTTTGCATACTGTATACATTGGTAAGTATCAAGAGTGCAACTATTATCTTCAGAGTTGTAAATACTTTTGGACATTCATGAATTCTTGAATCTATAGCAGTTTATATGCTCAGTCTCATTCCTACCCCTTCCAAACCTATCCATGGACAAAAAATGTTTTAGAAAACATTTATTCAAAATCGACAGTTCTGTTTAATCATTCAATGAATGTCACTAGGCGTGCACGTTAGGGGAACTAATGGAACTAATACTCCTTTCTGGCATATTTTACGGTGTTTTCTTCTTTTCAAGCATCTGATCTTCTACTAATTTGTAGTGGAGTATGTTTTAGTGTACATGTAGGTTATAACTTGTTCGATTTGGTTATTGAGCGTCTTCCCTACAGGTAGATGTTTATGGTTGGAGATGGTTGACATGTGTGTTAGAGTGGATGGGAAAGCATTCTCTAAGTATCTTTATTCTCGTATCTTCCAACATAATTGTGATTACAGTTCAAGGTTTCTACTTGAAGTCTCCTGAAAATAACATTGTAAGTACTGCAACAAGTGACTAATTTTCTCATTTTATCATCCGGAAGAATAATTTTATTTGCTCCATTTTTCTCCTGAACAGGTTCACTGGATCGTATCTGTATTTGTGCATAAGTGATTAACAACTCCAATACATCCTAATGTAGTGGGAGGTTGCTTCAACACACCAAACTGATCTAGTAAGTTTTCGTATGTAAACTGAGTTTATTTCATTTAAAAATATTTTAGGATGTAGAAAGCATATCAGTTTGCGGATAATTCCCCAGCTTATTTTTCAAGTAGTAAGTTGATCCTCAACCTTTAAATAAACGAGCAAATTGATCATCCATCACTCGTTACAGTTACAAGTCGGTCTCTTCTACTAAACTTAAAACATGATCCTGAATTATGCCTACCCAGCATTTTAACTAGATTGATGCTTATTGAATTCCGGACAGAAGAAACGATGAATTTGTTGCTGGTTTGATTATTGACGGTTAAATTATTGTTTTAAAATAGGTAACCTACAAACTTGCAGTGTCTCATTTGTTTAAATTAATAGAATGAAAAATTAAGTACATAATTAAATTTAACCGACCATAGCCGTAATCACGAATCATAGAATCCTTTCTTTAATTAATGATTAATTTAACTAAAATCTTATCCGAAAATAGCTACCGCATAGCAGCATCATATGTGGTATTATATTCGCTTAAAAGCATCGAATTTCTGAAGTTGGTGCTGATGGATACGTTTGTGCTAACGCATTTGTTAATGATTGGACCTTAAAATTTATAAAATGGAAGATTAATCGGCTTCGTCGTCCTCAATTCAAATGCAACATCTTGGTATTGTTTTTTTCTTTTTGATAAATGAGATTGAATATAAACGGTATGCTAAGCAAAGTTGCTTAGATACTGACACATCAAATCAATAAATCTAATTTGATTCTTGAAATCCGCTATAAACTAATGAATTGATGTGAGCTAAGTAAAGGTGCTTGAGATATGAGAATCACGAGCCTCCCTTCTTTAATTTTGTCCAGATTAAGCATCACTTGAAAATGAGGTGAGCTTATCTCGCAAGGTATTCTTACTTTATTAAACGAATGGTGCTCGAAGTGTCACTCGAGTCTGGCCTGGCCTTGGATTACAAAAATGTCATGAAATTCTACCATATAAATGTAAGAAAGCGCGGAGGAATATTCTCGTGATAGTTTTCGTCAAATATATGAAATGAAAGCAATTGTCCTATCTCCTCAATTATTGCTTTCTTGATTAAATAATATTTAAACACAATAGTTATTGACTCGAGAAATTCTCGAGTCTTACAAAGCCTATGTTTGGTTTCATTATTTTCGAAATGAATTTTTTTATTTTCTATCGCATATTCTTCTATAAAATAATATTACATGTAAATTTAAAACTTTTCCTTTTTCAACTATACATTCTCTAAAAAATTACTATTCTAAAATATATTTTCACTCAAAATCACATTAAAATAAAACTCAAATAGGGGCATAACTAGAAGTTTCTCTCTACGTTTAAACACTTAAGAGCATATTTAAACATAAGATACTATCTATTTTAAAGAGTCGATTTCTAAAGTTATGCTCCAAGAAAGTTTTTAAGTTAAACATTTTAAACATAGTGAATTTGACTCTTCAAAATTGAAGAGCTAATTCCACTCTCTATAATTAAATGCATTAAAAGTATTTCAATTTTAAATGAAGGAAAATAATATAATAATTTGGAGGAAAGTTAAAAGAAAATAAAAGATAGGAAAAAATAATAAATATTTTTTACGAATAATAAAATTAAATATTAATTATAAAGAGCACGTTGGAGTACTAAAAAAATTTTATCCTCTAAATTTATAGATGTTTTGTAAATTGTAGAATATGCTCTTTAAAAACATTTTCAAAAGACTTTAAATACAAAATACTCTCCATTTTAGAGAGTCATTGCTTAAAAATAAACCTCAAGAAACTCTTTATTTTCAAAATAAAGAGTGTGTTGGGCTCTCCAAACTCACTCTCTATTCTTATTTAATAATGAATGCATTTAATAAATTATAAATTTCAATACTCTATTATTAAAATTATTCAAATCACATTTGAATTGATTGGTCATTAATATATAAAAATATATGTTAAATAAAAGATGATGAGAAATCATTAAATGTTCATAAGAAAAAAAAATAAAGAGTCAAAATAGAAAATATTGTTATAGTGTATAAAAAAACTATTCTCTAATTTAAATATGCTTTCTATTATGCATGAGACGCTCTTTATAAATAAAGTCACTTGAAGTTGTTCTTATAATTATTTATTTAACCCTTGTTTGATGGAAATTAAAATATGATTTTTAGCAAATTTTAATAAAAATTGATGAAATGTGTGGTTAAAAAGTTGTGAATTACATGACATATATGGTTAAATTAATTGCTGACTTTGATTAGATTTTAATCCTTATCAAACATGAGCTTAATTTACTCGTAATTTTTGTTAATGTCAATTTTTGGATTGTATGTATTCAATCATGCTATATGTATA
The DNA here is from genome assembly GCA_035079005.1 of Fraxinus americana. Lineage (NCBI taxonomy): Eukaryota > Viridiplantae > Streptophyta > Magnoliopsida > Lamiales > Oleaceae > Fraxinus > Fraxinus americana. The sequence continues at coordinate 10,949,420 of CM068714.1, forward strand.
ATAATGGTTGACAATGTTTGTTGACAATTATGATTTGATATCATTACATTCACCCATTTAAAAAAAAAATCAAAATTTATTTTTTAAATCAACTATCCAAATTTTGCCACATCAAACATTGGTAATAAACATTGTCAACCATCATTGTACAGGTAGATTAATTCTAAAACATATATATATATAGAACCAACAATAGTTTTAAGACATAAATTTTGGCTGGCATCGACTAATAATGGACCATGTTACTAACATGCATGTACATTTTTGCTGATATGTTATATTGATCTCCACCCTCACCGCACTACTAGTCTATATCCTCTTTGCACGTGGTTATAATGAATTTATATTTTTGGAACTCTGTAAAATAACGAAGACAAAAATAGTCTTAAAAGTAGCATATCAGAGAAATGGGCAAACATGTATAGATGCTATTTCATGCATGGGCAGGGTCGAGCAGAGCTGGCTAAAATAACAAAAAATGTCTACTTTTACATAGTCATTTACAAAAATGTCCAAAATTTCTTCGATATCAATTTTACTATAATATAGACTAAAATGTCTTCATTAACAATTTTAAATTCCACAATGAATATAAAATTATTTATATAATTAAGAATTGTATTGACCAATAATAATTTGACATATAACATATATTACGTAGGGTGTGTGATGGATATTATTGAGGAAAAAATGTATTTTAAAAAGTGATATGATGGAAAATATGTGATTAAAAAGTAAGGAAAAGTTATTGATATGATGAAAAATATTATTTTATTGAAAAATGCATGATTGAAAATGAGTTTTGAAAGAATATATTTTGAGAGAATGTGTACCAAACAATGTCTTATTTTAAAGAGTATCATGTCAATCATGCATTAAATACTCACTTCTCCCTATAAATAGGTAAATAAAACATTTATAAAATGTCGAGAAGTACACTTAAAATGTCAAGAACATTATGAAATGTAGAGAATTCTCATATTCAGAACGAAATCTCATTCTAAACAAATGAAGTGCCAAGATAAATATGATCCAAATGTCGATAATAATTTTTAAAATGTCGAGAATGTCATGAAATGTCAAAAATAACAACTATTAAACACAACTTATCAAAAAAAAAAAAACTACTAAGCAACTATTAACTATTAAGCAATTTTGGATGTGATTAAATTTTTCGAAATGAAATTATATGATTTTCTTATAATTATTTTTTAGTGTTAATGATTTTTTTACTTCATCTTCTTCATTTTTTTCCCTAAATTCTTGGTCAATACCTAATAAATAATAAAAGCAAATAAATTCATTAGGTATTTGTTATTCTCGAAATTCGTGACAAATTGCAAAAAATAAAAAAAAGCTTAATTTTTCAACGAGGGTATAATATACAATTTGATACCAAATTTGGCAATTTTTATAAGAGTTATCAAACTTAGATACTTTTCTATTGACAAGCATGAAATTGACCATTTTTTGTAAATTCCCTAATGTCAAATTGTGGTGGGCTGAATTTTTTTGAGCATGCTTAATTTCGCTAGATATTATTTTTACACCTGCTAATGTACATCATGAGAACCAAAAAATTCAACTACAAACCGAATTAATTCTATGCTGATGCAAAGAAATCAAATAATAGATTCAAAATGACTATGATTCATGTGGCTTATTATCCGATTCATGATGTTTCTTGTCACATTTTGATACAATTTGACATCCCTGTCCCATACCAGAGTTGTGTTAGGCTGGGCAACTATAAATTGGACAGGATGGTGAGGTCATCATCGTGAATTAAAAGATAAGAGTTCAATTTTCCTCTTCGTATCCATCAATAATGAGAGGGGGAACGTGACAGGTGGGAATTCATTTATTTAACGTGCGCTGAGGGCTAGCCTTATCTCATGACCACAGACTGGTTTAACGTGCGCTGAGGGCTAGCCTTATCTCATGACCAGAGACTGGAAAGATACACGATGATAACACTGCACTTGAAAACTAAGGCACCGTTTGGTAACCATTCTTTTTTTCATTCTCATTCTTCTACTAATTTTCAACCACACATTCATCAATAAAATAATATTTTCCATCACATCAATACCTTTTCCTTCATTTTCAACCACAAAAAAGGTGTGATTTGACACAAAGAATACATTTTTTTCTAGAATAATGGTTACCAAACGGTGCCTAAATAGAAAAACAATTCCCAACGGTCCAAAGAACACTCTGGAAACATCTCGCCAGTTTGCCACGTGTCGAATCTATTAAAGAAATTTCAAAAAGCAGGCTACTTTTGTCTTATAATACCCAGTAAACTACAAAGTGTGGAAGTGGGCAATAATCCAACACCATTTATTACTTTCTAACAACTTATTCTTTAAAAAATTGGGGACCGTTCTCTTCGTATTTCAATTTTTTATTTTGAATTTTGTGTTTTGAGTGTCCATTTTGAGATTGTTAAAAACTCGTTTCTTTTGTCATTTTGAAAAATTATTGTTTTTAAAAAAAGTTTTGATTTAGTTTTAACTGTAAACAGCCAAAACAACTTTTTTTAGCATTTTCTGTTTTCTTTGTAAATTTTAAACTCGTTTTTGTAAATTCATTTCTGAAAATAGGGTTAGTAAATATGTATTCAGTGTTTTCGAAAACTGAAAACTGAAAATGATTTAAAAACAGCAAAAATAACAGACACTTACAATTCTAAAACCTATTAAGCCAAAAAATGAATCTCAAACAAACCCTAGATTCAAATAATCAGCCAATTATTATTAATCGGTTTTATTACTAATTATTTCAAGAGCAAAAAAGATGAGTGAAAAAACAGAGAAATTGAAAGCCAATTTGTATACTCACACACTATAAGGAGGAATTTATGAGCATTGTTAGGGGTATATCACTCCATACATAAGGGTCTACACCCCTTTCACATGGGGGGTGGGACTCACTCGAATAAAAAAATATTATTTCAATGGGTCTCACCCCTCATGTGAGGGGGGTGTAGACCCTTATGTACAATTCTTGATGTACAATTAGAATAATTCGAAATTTATATTGGGATGATATAACTTGAATTGAATAGGATTTTATTGGAATTTACAACCACGCTACATGGCCATGGTCAATGACAGGAGTAAAAAAACAGACTGATGTGATCATTTTTTATTGAAGAATGTAAAAAAAAAAAATTATAAAAACACTCAATCGTATACCGCCACATCAGTCTGTTTTTTTTCCCTGATTGTTCAACATTATTGTTGAATTTATAAATTAAGGTACAAGCGACATTAAATTTCAAGCACTCCTTGGTTGGGATAATTATGAATTTGAAAATATTTGTATTATTACTGAAGGTAAAAAAGTGACAGGTTAGGTGGACCCGTCCCTTTCTCAAGGGTTACGATGCCAGCTATTTGCCACATGACAGCTGATTAGTCCATTCGACGATGGCCTTCCAGCCATGATTAAAAGCTGTGTATTTATTTATTTCTTTTCTTAGACGTGAATATACATACAAATAGCATCCTATGATGCAGCCTTATAAGGTTGGCGACTGTATGCTTCTTTATCCGCAAATAATTAACAATTTCCGGTTCTATATATGGACCACACCAATTGATAAAAAAAAGATTATTCTACAGATAAGCTTAGACCTTAATTAGAAATTAAATACTAAGGATGTTGGTCCAATACTAAGAATTATATATATATTTTTTTTTCTTTGTCTTCCATCTACCACATTGGCAATCTGTATTTACAATACAATACCAACTAAAAGTATCTCTCAAATACTCTATTTTTAAAGAACATATTTTGCAATTAAGGAGTGTGTATATATATATATATATATATATATATATATATATATATATATATATGGAGAGTATATTTTTTTTAAATACATCAATAGTCTCTTTATCTTTGATACTTAATTTTACTACTCTCGGTATGTATTTATTATATTTTTCCAATTATTTTATATTTTATGAACTTTTTATTATATTTTTCCGATTATTTTATATTTTATGAACTTTCCTTCAAATTATTATATTATTCTTACTTTTAGAGCATTTTCAAAAAAACTCTTTAAAAGTGAAAATGTTATCTATTTCAAAAAGTCAATGCTTAAAATTATGCTTTAAAAAACTTTTCAAATTAATATTTTAAGATAGAGAGTGAGTTTAACTCTGCAATTCACTCTTTATAATTAAAAACATTCAAAATATTCTAATTTTCAATACTCCATATATTATTTAAATTAATAGGTATATACAAAGAAAATGGAAGGAAATAATATCATAATTTGGAGGAAAGTTGGAGAAAATAAAAGATAGAAAAAAATAATAAATATATATTGGGAGTAGTAAAATTAACTTTTAAAGATAAAGCCCGTTGAAATATCTTTAAAAATTTATTCTTGAAATTTATATATATAACGATACTTTTGAATAGTAATTTTTAGGAGAATGTGTGGTTAAAAAGTAATAAAAAATTTAGATTTACGTACATAATTTTTTATGTGTGAATGTATGGTTGAAAATAAGTACGTAAAAAAATAGTTTTCAAATAATAGTTATCAAACTGGCTTACTATCCTACTTGACTTGTGTTCAAGGGAAGCAAATACATCTTTATATTGTGAAATGAGTGATTCACAAGAGTTTCAAGCACTTCACATAAATGATATCTTGTACCAAAATATATGATAAAAGAGAGATGCCCAAGACATTCATCATTATTTTCTCCAACTAATGAGCCAAGCATGCTTTCTTCTAAAAAGTAATGACATCTTCCTTTTTTATTTTTTTCTCTACTATAGTCTATAGTTTGAGAATTACACTAAAACCATGTCCAAACACGGATTAATGCCACACTAAATACGATACATACAGTATCTAATTAGAAAGCTTTTAAGTGATCATGAGAAGTGAGTTTCAAGAAATGTATAGTTAAAAATTCTATTGAAAAAAAAAATATATATATTTTGACAAACTTATAAGTAATTATAATTTTTGTCAAACGTGCAATACAGTATTGTTTCTTTGCTTTACAAACTACAAAAAAATCACCAACTTCCTCAAACACGAATCTAAAATTCAAAAGCATCTAATGAGTGAAAAGGAGTACCTAATGAATCCAATGAAAAAGAAAACATAAGAAGAGACATGGAATTTTTCCCTGCACAAATGTTCGGCAAAGGAAAATAAGAAGGGAAAAGGAAAACGACATGTAACCGTTGGAGAAAAAAGGTGAATGGTTTTGAGTTGGGTTGCCTGGCCAGGCTGGGCCTACAGCAGTTACGCCCACATCCACAGCGCGGCAGCAAATAACCTCACATGCTCACCCGGTCCCACTGTCCACTTTCTATCTCTAAAACCATTTTTATAAGAGATTGTGATCCCATTTGAGCATTTAACTTTAAAAAAAATAAAAAAAATAATGTTTCGAAGAATATTTTTCGAAGTATGTGTGAAAAAAAAGTAAAAATAAAAATAATGTTTAGAATATTTTATTTTCAAAATATATTTTTTTCTCTTTCATTTTTAACCACACATTTTTCAATAAAATAATATTATATACAAATTCAAAAATTTAAATTATTTTTTAACTATACATTATTCGTCAATTTAATATTTTAAAGTGCATTCTTAGTGAAAAATGAGTTTGGCACTAAGATTACTCTTCCACAATTGTCATGAATTTTGGGACGACTTTTGAAAATTGCTCTATTTCCTAAATATTATTTTATTCCCAAAATACCCTTTGTCTTATCCATAAATCCTCTATTCCGTCACCCCTCTTTCCCCACTCTTAAATGCGGCTTTCTCCTAGCTCCCATATAAGGAAGAGAGAGAGCTGCAGCAACTAAAAGTGTGAAAATCAAGAAGAAAAAAATAAATCTGGTTTTGGAGAGAGAAAGCAAGAGCGAAGATGACAAAGGAACTTGGCGAAGAAGGACAAGTACACCATCGCAAGGACTACGTGGACCCACCACCAGCTCCACTGCTGGACATAGGTGAGCTCAAGCTCTGGTCTTTCTATAGGGCCCTCATAGCTGAGTTCATCGCCACACTTCTCTTCCTCTACGTCACCGTCGCCACCGTCATCGGCCACAAGAAGCTCAACAACGCCGACCAGTGCGATGGAGTTGGTCTCCTCGGTATTGCCTGGGCCTTCGGTGGCATGATCTTCATTCTTGTCTACTGCACCGCTGGAATCTCAGGTCCCACTACCATTTTCAACACCTTGATCTAAACTCTTACGAAAATTTTGCGCTTCCTTGTCTGAAATATGAACTTTTTCTTATATTTGTGGTGTAGGTGGTCACATAAACCCGGCCGTGACTTTCGGGTTGTTCTTGGCGAGGAAAGTTTCTCTGTTCAGGGCACTTGGGTACATGGTGGCGCAGTGTTTGGGTGCTATTTGCGGCGTTGGGTTGGTAAAGGCCTTCATGAAGAGTTTCTACAACCACTTGGGTGGTGGTGCCAACTCTGTGGCTCCTGGTTACAACAAGGGCACTGCCCTCGGTGCTGAGATTATCGGCACTTTTGTCCTTGTTTACACCGTCTTCTCAGCCACTGACCCCAAGAGGAGCGCACGTGATTCTCACGTCCCGGTACGTATACACACTATTCATCTATTTTAGCTATTTTTAGTGATTCTTGATAATTAACTTAAAGTTTTGGTGCGTGTAGGTTTTGGCTCCGCTTCCAATTGGATTTGCAGTATTCATGGTTCATTTGGCCACCATCCCAATTACTGGAACTGGTATAAATCCTGCTAGGAGCTTTGGAGCTGCTGTTATCTTCAACAACGACAAAGTCTGGGATGATCACGTAAGTTTCAATCCATTACCCATTTACATGCATGCATGGGGATAGAGGGACTTCTTCTGGTATCTTTAATTATATATAAACATGAACTTAATTTGATTGTACAGTGGATTTTCTGGGTTGGACCATTTGTGGGAGCATTGGCAGCAGCAATATACCACCAGTACATCCTTAGAGCTGCAGCCCTTAAGGCTTTGGGATCCTTCAGGAGCAACCCCACCAACTAAGCAACTCTATGGAAATTGAATTCATCTGTCCTATTTTCTGTTTGGTAGATTGTGTGTGTAGCGAAAGAGATGGCTGGTTATGAATTATTATGAGACCCTCGTTTATTTTTCAGATAGTTTTTTCTTTGGTTGTGTAACTATTTTTACTTTGGCATGAGATAAGTAGTGCTGTGATTTTTGGTGCTTTTCCTTTTCAATCAATCATATCTGTACCACTGGTTATTCTGTGGGTCCCTTCACAGATCTTGATAAATATATCAACGGTCAGGAATCAATATTGACAGGGGACGGGGTCTTCAAAAACTTTACTATTGAGCCGATTCCACTAGAAGAAAGACAGCTGTCGATTAAAAAACTCCAAACATGAGTATGGTGGTCCAGCTTCTTTACCTGTGTCTGTAAAAGTCTCAGAAAAGTTTGCTGTGCTTGGTCCAGTTGGGGCTTAAAGCCAAGCCAAGCCAAGCCAAGCCAAGCCAAGCCAATGACTGAGTGGAAAAAAAAAAGGAAAGACGGGAATTTTGATGCCATTCTGGAATTGCATATTTGTCATGTGCAGAACAAGTAAAGGTTACTTGAGTTTTTCCCGAGTGATTCTTAAGCCCACAAGATACACAATGTTTAAGCAAAACAGCAAACTAACTCCAGAAGATGCCAACAATACAAAATAGGATTATTCTATGTGTACATTAAGGGATCCATAATGTACACATGGCCGACCCTCATTGGAGGGTCGGCTGACGCGACAGCCGACCCTCCAATGAGGGTCGGCCATGTGTACATTATGGATCCCTTAATGTACACATAGCACCACTCTACAAAATAATATAAGAAAATAATGACTCGATTCTAGGAATTCGAATTGCATTTATTAATTTAAAACGAACCAACTCTCATTGACTTAACAGGTTAAAAATAGTGTTATCGAGCATGCTTAATATCGGCAGATTCTCGATTAGCTCAAACTACGATAAAAAGCAACATAACTTGTGCATTGGAAACCAACTACCAACCTGTGTCATTTTTATTGATTTTCCTCTGGGCAGTATCGATGCATTTTTGGAATCTAGCCATATTTTATCTCTTGTATAACTAACAGAGTTCCTGCATCGAGAAGAACAGAAGTATCACAGATGAGTTCATAATTCATACTGTTGAGAGAATGACATCGTAGGTTACAGAGTAAGAAAAATGGATAAGCGTAATTATTTTGTTTATTGAAGTTCATGGATTCATATAATACTAAAGCCTTTGAATCCAGGAAACAAATTTCAAGTTCCAAAATCAACAATGAGAATTATCACGAGTGTCTAATCAGCGAGTACAAGATGTATCACAAACGATTTCAATTCACATTCGAGTTGAGAGAAAGAAAAAGGCCATTTCAATTCACTAATTTATGCGGAAGCTAATATAATGAAATTAATTACTCTTTGTACAATAATAAAGCCTTGAATCCTATTCCCAAAATCAACGACGAGAAATATCACGAGCGTATAATCATAGGATTTGCCGTGTTCCGTTGAATTTGAACATATTAATGAACACTAATACGATTACGCAATTAAAATCAACTGAAACCAAATCTTAAGAAGAGTGATGAAAACCAGAAATTCAAATATAAACAATAGGATCGTTAGCAGAAATTAAAAATCTATAAGAGATTTAAACAGAAACAAAATATTACCTCAGAATCGGGCTCGCAAACTTGAAAGAAACGGAGTCTAAGGGTAGAGATTGGAAAGAAGATAAATAAATAAAAATTTGGGAACTTCACGCGCTCATTTGGGAACTTCCGTGGCGTCAGCGCGACGCCGTGTTTTTTTTTTTCCCCACTTTTTCTACTATTGGAATTAGGATTTAGAATAAAGAGGAAATTACACAAAATCAGAATTTTAAATTTCAGATACAAAAATCAAATATTAATTCATCTATTTCATCAACCCAAATCTGATTGTGGGTAGGGAGTGGAAATAAGAGGAATTGTGATCAATTATTTGAGATTATGACCATTAATTTGGGTATTCTGTGACTAAAAAATAACATGTGACCGATAAATTGTTATCAATAAATAATATGTGACCTAAAAATTTGAATTGTGACATATGAAATTTGTGATTGAAAAATGAATTTGTAACCAAATTATATAAAATTACGATCAAGTTGTGACGTATAAATTTTTTTATTTATAACCGATGAACAAATTGTCACTTATAAAATTTCTAAATTTTGACCCTAAAATAATTTGCGACTTATAAAATTTCTGATTTGTGACCTATGAACAAATTGTGACATAAAATTTTTAAATTGTGACCGTAAAATAATTTGTGACGTTTCAATTTTTTATTTTTGAGCAGTGAACAAATGTGACCTATAAAATTTTTGAATTGTGACTGTAAAATAATGTGACGTGTAAAATTTGTGATTTGTGACCAATCATATAGAATTTGTGACCAAATTATATGGAAATTAATTTATTTATAAATAAAATTTTAAATAATCTGAGATTTGAAATTTTAAGCCTTAAAAAATCTGAAATTTGAAATTGGACAAACTTAACCTCTTTAATTATGAAATTTTCCCAAGAATAAATTACAAAGGGGGTTTGGGTCAGCAAATAGTGATCTGGACCAAAGCCCAAATTATTTGTATATATGGGTCTTTAATCTCGATCAACTAATCCATTTTATATGGTTTAACTCAGATAAATATTAACGCTCTTTTAGTTTCATTTAATAAATAAATAAAATAACACTGAAGAATTTGGTTCATGGAATACAAACATGTGGGTGGTTGAATTGACTTAAAATAAAGTCATATGTTTTGAATTACCTGTATTATCATTTGAAATTATTCGAATTGTACAACGTTAACTAAGTTATTGATGAGTAGTTTCAAGCCTATCTAGTTTGTAGCAAGTTGGCATGGACATCGTCACTCGACTATTAAAAGATAATAAATGAATCGTAGGTTGATTTTGTTACACTGGAACCAGCTTCTTGCAAACTTGATGGATTGAAGATCAATGAATAACTTAAGGTGCGGACTATTTTGTCTCGGTCGGAGATTATGCTCGACCGTTGCTACAATCTTTCCCTTATGATATAGACCAATGTTTTACAACCATTTAATCGATGGAAATTAGCTTAAGATCAAGGCCCCAACCTTGAAATTATAGCCTAGCTCTTAGACCTTAGTCCATTCGGAAGGATTGTGCCAACATTTATTAAATAAACCAATTGGGCCTTACATTTTATTCCGTGATTTGACATCATCAATAAGTGTTTCCTGTCTAGGGTTTCTTTCTTTTGTACAGCCGTTGAAACCCAATTATCACCAATTGTAGAATGCGGTCACTTAAACTGATGCTGCATAGCATTACTCATTACGGGTCGGTCTAAAAATAATCATTGAAGTTTCTCTCTTTGAGGCAACAAATAGAACAAAACTCCAAACAAGTGAATAACTTCCAAGTTAGTTATGGTTTTCTTATTAATATTATGCTCACGCGAAATGGCTCTCCTTGATTACGGGACGAAATCGCTATATAATTAATTTCATTTTTTAAAAATTATAATTAACAAATCAACACATTTGGTGCAAATCAAATACCAAATTTTTGGGTACATCTAATTTAGCCTCTGTTGGACAATTAGAGTCAAAACCAAACATTAATTTCAATTGCACATTCTTAATTACTACTCGTTTACTCTCCACGCATTTCGTGGGAGTCCCTACTATTCCTCTTTATAAATTTGCCAAATAGAGTCGATAGGTAGCAAAAGTCATCTACAATAGTTTTCCTACTACACATTAGTTTTCTTCAACAAATTTTATGAAAATTGTTGACCAATTTAATATTTTAAGATATTGAAGTCTCTCTTTCTCATGCAGGCTCCGTTGCTCACCTACCAATACTTGTAACAAGGCTACTAATATAGAAGATAAACTTTGTCAGATAAAGGGAACAAATATTGTTGCTTCCTTTGGTCTTATAGAATGCATGAGTTAAACAAGTAAAGAATTTGCTGATATAGGCTTCTTAGAGTGATGAGGGCATCTAAGAAATGGGATAATTCATCTGTTAAACATCACCATCAATTCAAGCTTTTATGAGTCTCTACTTTTGTATTTTATACTACACTTTCTTCTTTTGATTTTTCCTTTCTTTGTTGGGCCAAGAGAGGTAGCATCAGAACCATAACCAAAAGGTAGGATATTTTGTCATTCTTTCACATAATGCACATAGAATTTGAGGAACACTTTATGCTTTAATATTGTCTTTGCTTTTGTGACGAATATTTATTACTTGAAATGTAGGATTCCCTCTGTTCGTATTCGAAAATTCATTAGCATTTAATCATTTATCATCAATCATATCCCCCCGAAAGTAAAAGAATTCAAAAACGCGCGCACATAAGTCGATACTTCGACAGCATTTCTTTGGCAGGAAAAAGATGCTGGTGCCAAATTTTTTAGAAAGGTTAAGAACCCTGGTGGGCATCAAAAGCTGGGATTACATAGTTCTATGGAAGTTAAGTGATGATCATAGGTAGGTAATTCATAATAATTTATAATTTTTTAAAAAAAATAGAATTGAGTTTATTACTTATTGTATACTTTGGTTGAGTTATAGGTGTGTTGAGTGGATGGATTGCTGTTGTGCTGGAACTGAAAATATTCAAAATAATGAAGAAGAGCAGCTTCTTTTTCCTTCTTCTGCTCTTCCTTGCAGAGATGTGATGTTTCCACATCCAAGGATTAAATCTTGTGATTTATTGGAACAACTTCCTGTTTCCATAACACTGGAATCAGGGTAAGGCCTCCACCCTACCCCATACCCTCCAGCGATGGATTTATAATAGAAATGTTTTTGAAGTATGAGTGTGACTTGCAGAATTCATGCACGAACAGTTTTGTCAAACCAAGCCAGCTGGTTGAACTTCTCGAACAACTCGGATTCAAATGTTTCCGAAGTAAATTTCTGTTTCCTCACAGCATGTTTGGTATACTCTATACCTATTGGATCGTAGAATAGACACGGGACTACTAATTATGCTTTTAAGTATTGCATGGTCGATTTTGCAGGAAACTCTAGGCACCAGAGTTTTGATTCCGTTGTCTCTTGGAATAATCGAGTTGTTCATTACCAAACAAGTACATAACATTTAACCTGCTCTTCCTTTCACCTCATGTAGTTGGGCATGCTAAAGCTAGTTAATTATTTTGTATGTACAGAAAAATAGTATATAACTATTGCTGACAAAATATCTTCCAGGTACCTGAAGATCAACAAGTCATAGACTTTGTTAGAGCTCAGTGTAACATTTTTCTGGAGCAACAAGCCATGAGTAATTCAGGCACTACAGATTCAAGCTTCTCATTGAGTGCAAATGGAATACAAGTTTCCCCTGAGCCCCTGAAGGAAAACTTGGATTTGCCCCATGATATCTCCATTGAAAGAATCCATTTGTGTAATTCTCCGATGAACGCCTCTAATTTGCAACAATTTAGTAGCACGGCAGAAACTGGAAACACAAGTAACAATATTTTCTTTGAAGGAACATATGCATCGAATCCTTTCACCCCTTCGTTTGAGAATGGATTCCAGGGGATGGAAACATTACAAAGTAACATATTTGGTAGCCAAGTGAAGGACGATGACTCTTTTACACGAGAGAATAACCGATCAGATGATTCTGATCCGAATGATGATGATGAAGATGCAGCAAAGTATGGTAGAAGAACAGGAAAGGGACCTCAATGCAAAAACCTCATGGCTGAGAGGAAGAGAAGAAAGAAGCTTAATGATAGGCTCTATACTCTTCGAGCTTTAGTCCCTAAAATTTCTAAGGTATATAGTGCGGGACATGATGAGACAGTACGATGGATAAGATTTTCAACTTCATTTTCTTCCTTGATACTGTATACTCTTTTGCAGTTGGATAGAGCTTCTATACTTGGAGATGCAATTGATTATGTAAAGGAGTTGCAGAAACAAGTGAAAGAACTCCAAATTGAGCTCGAAGAACATTCAGATGATGAGGACGCGAGGAAAACATTAGGAATAAACAGTAATGACAACAATGTCCAACAAGGGGTTATGTACCAAGCAGGAATGAAACGTGCTGCTAAATACGAACAGGAAAATTATTTGAAAGTTTCTCAGGGAACATCTGCCAATGGTGGCATTAACATCTCAAAACAGAACCACGATTCAGAAAATACGAATGAGAAGCTGCAGCTGCAAATGGAGGTACGTATTACGACTAAATGGCATGCAAATTTCAGTTAACTTTTTCTTCTTTGTATATGTTATACTGATCATGAAAGGAGACATTAACAATTGTAGCCGCAAGTGGAAGTCTTTCAACTAGATGGAAATGAGTTATTTGTGAAGATATTCTGTGAGCACAAGTCTGGTGGATTTGTGAACTTGTTGGAGGCTTTGAATTCTTTGGGCTTGGAAATAACTGATGTGAACACAACTAGACATACATGTCTGGTTTCAAACATCTTCAAAGTAGAGGTAACTCAATCTTCTTTTGATGATTATATTTATACGAGATTTTAACTTTTTGGTCTCTTTCTTTGCCTGTCACAGAAAAGGGATAGTGAAAGAATTCAAGCCAATCATGTCAGAGAGTCGTTGCTTGAGTTGACACAAAATCCGTCCAGAATGTGGGCTGAGATAGAGAAAACATCAGAGAATGGCAACATAGGTCATGATTATCATCATCGCCACCTTCATCACGACTACAGCCACAGCTCCCTCCTCCATAACCATAACCACCAAATGAATTCTCATCCAGTGCAGCGCCTCCGCCACTAAGTAATAATTTGGGGGTGCTTCTTTTTCTCGTTTTCCTAGTATAAAGCAGGTAAAAGACCTGAAAACTTGTTCCACAATAAGATGAGACTGCTTTAACTCATGGCAAAATTCAGAGTACCAAATCATTTGTGATGGATGAAACAGATCCACAAATATTACTTTGTTTATCCAGGCAAAATCCTATCAAACTGCAATGGAATTCCATCATCATAAAGCTTAGAACAAATCGCATGCATAGGAATTTGCCAGAATTTTTAAAATTGGGCCTAAGACAATTGGTTGCATATTTATTGGATACGCCAATAATAGTAATGCATATCGATTTCTTGTTATTCAAGACATACATTAAGGCACCATAATTGAATCGAGAAATGCTTTCTTTCCCAATCTCATTACGCCGAAAACTCCTATTGATCTAAGTCTACACTTAGTAAAAATAAGGGTGAGCCAATGCCTCAATTAAAGTATTCACAGGTTATAGATAGTCTAATATACATTACGAACTGTATTCAATCGGATATAACATATGCTATGAATAAATTTAGCAGATATACTAATAATCCAAGCAATGATCACTGGAAGGCATAGAATAGAGTTCTTAGATATCTAAGATACACCTTAGACTTTGGATTACACTTTCAAAAAATATTCTGTTGTATTGGAAGGATATTGTAATGCAAACTGGATATCCGATACAGATGATTCTAAGTCTACTAGTGATGATGTTTTTGCCATTGGTGACACTACTAAGTCTTGGAAGTCCACAAAACAAACTTGTATAGCTTAATCAACGATGTAATTGGAGTATATAGCTTTAGACAAAGCTAGTGAAGAAGCAAAATAGCTCGTAACTTTTTGGAGGACATTCTATTTTGGCCTAAGCCGGTACCTACAATAAGTATACATTGTGATAGTCAATCGGCTATTGAAATGGCACAAACAGTATGTATAATGGTAATTCTAGACATACACTTCGTAGAGACAATACAATTAATCAGTTGTTCTCAAATGATATTATTTCCATTGATTATGTGAGATCAAAGAAAATATTGCAGATCCGCTTACAAAAGGCTTACCGAGAAATCAAATGTATTGCATATCGAAGGAAATGTGATTAAAGCCTACTACATATGAGTATTTGTAATAATAATCCAATCTCATTGATTGGGGATCCCAAGATTTTGGTTCATTAAGACAACTAAGTTATGAAGATCAGGCCAAAAGTCCAACCTAACATAGCTAGATAAGAGACGTTTTCAATGAAGCACTTAAGAAATAATTCCTATTCATTCTTATAATAATCGAAGTGCTTTTTGCAAAATGTTAAAAGATTAAGCTACGCTTTTAATGATTCTTATAACCTGATTAAGTCAAGTGAAATATGTCATAATACTCTCAATAGGAGGTCACCTATGTAAGTGAGAAGTATGTCGCTTCTATGAGAATTTTTTAGGCAGAAATTATCTAAAACACTTATGACACCTAAGAGTGGTTCATAACCAAATTGAACACAATCATGAGAATTGAAATGGTTTAGTAAGGATATTGTGTGGATACTATTGTCTTCATTTACAACAATACCTGAATGGTTTAAAACATCTTGTTCACTAATTAGCCAAATAAATTCGATAGTATTTCACTAAGGAAGGTTCAAAGCTTGAAACTACGTCTCCAGATGCGATATCTTTCCACTTATCTCTCTACTAGTGCCTGCATTAACATTTGTATATCTGGTAATTCCCATTCATGTGGGGTATTATTCAAATTTGGTTGAGTAAATTAATAAAAATTGATTTCTATCAATTTCAGCTAAATATTTGGATAGGTTTCGATAGTCAAATAATGCAAGTGAATAGACTAACTTGTTTTGTTCTCCTCGTCAAGTAGATGATCAAAGTATACTTGGAATCTCAAAACCAATTATGAATGAAAGAAAAATTGTTATCCGAAGTTAGGAGGAAAAAGGAGAATTCAGCATATTAGATCTTCGCTCGAGCGGCAACCTAGCGCTCAGGGAGGGACGAATTGCTTGCTCTAAACGCTCGAGCGTCCAAACGGGTGGCTAGCGGGTGGCCTGGATGAGAAGTAGGTCGCTTCTATGAGAAGTAGGCCGCTTGTCTATTTGGCCACAACCCCTCAGCCTCTATAAAATGGACACCCTTGGTAGTCCATATTCATTCCATACCATGGACTTTGATTCTATTGTATTAAAACACTTGAAAATGTTGGTTTTCTTGTATCAAAAAATAGAGAAAATTCCATTTTGAAGTTCGTCTATTCCTTGAAGTTTAAAATGCTTCTACTGCAAGGATGAACCGTTATATCTTGGAGGACGATTGCCAAAACTCCTTTAGCCCTATTACAGGGCAAATTCCTCTTAAACATAGTGTTGAACATTTGCCTCGATTTTGCATTCATCATTTTTTTTTTTATTTTTTTTTTTATCTATCTTTATTTTCAGCAACATTATTTGCATTCCAAGTAAGATTACTTTAATTTTTGGTTTGATTTAGTTTCAAATATAATTTGCAAACGCACGCACAAATCCCAACAATATTCGGGAGAAATTTTTTTTTTTTTTTTATTTTTGAAACGTCAAGAACAATCTTAACTAGTGAAGGCTGCGACTCCAGTGTGTGTCAAATTACAAATTTTTTTATTCATGCCGTTTCCAATTGATAATCTTTCAAACGAAGGTTAAATTTCCCTTATTAAATTTTAACTTCTTTAGATAAGTTACCATAACACCACTTTTTTTTTTTAATTTTTTTGTGACAATTCCTTCCAAGTTCCAAAAAGATGCCTCAAGATTATTTACCTGTATTGGGTTTGAATTTTTTGTGGAAGACCAGATTTCACATTGATCGTGTCAAGGTGGCAAGTCCTTGAATGGACAACAGATTTAACATTCCTATATTACCCCTGTTGGTCCCAAGGGCGGAGGAGGCTAATTTAGCCATCGTGATGCATAGATCAAGTATCACCAATAATTCGGAAGGTAATTGAGAGAAATAATGAAGTACTTAATTCAACTTCACAAACAAGGCAAATTCTAGACTCATTTGTATAGCCAACCAAAATCCCTATGCAGAGATCAAAAAATTACAATAATAACATTAAGGAAATCTGACCTCTGGCATACAATGCTAAGTGAAGCTTTACTGGTGAAATGAAATCTAAAGGGGTCGATCCTAACCATACTCGATAACAAATAAAAATCAAAATAAACGAGAAAAATACAGTGAAGACAACAAAATAAGTAATAATTCAAATTTATTATGCAAGACTATATTTATATCCAAATTCATCCATAGCCAAAATGCAAAAATAATTGCAATTTCCATACATTGAAAATCGATTAAAGGATTAAAAAATAACTTAAATTCAAGTTAGAAATGAAAATTAATCAGCATTGGATGCCTCAATTCCAAAATTAACAAAACATTAAACTAGAGCTACAGAGCGTTCACGACAAGCTATAGCCTTTACAATATTCAGTGTTTAACTAATCAAAGCCTAAACAAAGTAAAGAATATATCAATTTGCACCCAGTTCAACCCATACCCGAGCATAGGATAAAACCCACCAAGAAAAGGGATAATATACAATTGTTATCTCTTACATCTGCAAAAGACACCCAAAAGCAATTTGCAATGTCCTTAAATAGTCTTTTATCTGCTATGAGGAAATTTATCCTCATAATTCTGCGGAAGCTGCATAACAAGAAATATTTCAAGCTAATGCCCAATTTCCAAGTGAATTCAGAGCAGAACTTAAAAGGAGAAAAGGGCATGTTACCAGAAATGTTGCAGTGATCATCTTTCCGGCAAACCATCTCCCATGGAGTGCCTGCTGTGCAGCAATTGCAGATTGAGTATTTTCGAACCTCAAGTATACAAATCCAGCAGTGTTCCTATTCGTCAAAAAGGGTGTTAGTTCAATGCACACCAAATTTCAACCAGGGGTCTGTTTTTGGGCATATTTCTACATTAAATGCATTTCCAAAATGACAAGAAAGTCGAATTTAAGGCAAAAAGAACTCCTACATGAGCCATATGCACACCCCCCCCCCCCCCCCCCAACCAGACACACACAATGCCCTTGCCAAGAAAAAAAATCTTTGCTACAAACAACAAACTAGATAAATATTTAGCCCAAGACCCCAGGGGTGGGGATATTTGCAGAGGAAATAAATAGGGGCAATAAAAGAGTTCTTCGAAGGAAAATTATGGTGCACTATTTTCAGGGTAAGATCAGAAGATCGTAACAGTTTGAATGGCACATGAACTTACCTATCTACATAAATATGCTTTAATGTTCCGAACTTTAAGCACTCATCTTGTACATCTTCTTTTATATCCAAATCAAAATCTGGTTCAGCCTGAAACAAAAATACATCTTAAATGACACTAGCAGAAGAGGTAAGCAAGGAAAATGTGCTCAACAAACCTCCAATTTTGGATCAAACATGTTCTTCAGCAACAGACATTCACTAGGAACACCAATGGTATCTATAGAAGGAACAGCTGCAGCAGCAGGAACCGAAAGACATGCGGCCGCCAACCCCGCAAGAGCAGGGACTGGGGCCTGTCCAAGACTAGCAATAAGGGGAGGAACTGCAGGAGCAACACCAAGAACCGGTGGTGTTGGCAAGGAGAGGCCAGGGCTATTAATAATGGGGGTGCCTAATGAACCTGCAATGCTGCAAACATAACAGATGTAAGATAAAATAAAAGAGATCTTAGAAAGCAATAACAAACAGGAAGATATTGAACCTTGAAGCAGTGCCTGTGCGATCCAATTTTTGCATGAGAAGTGCTCTCGAGTGTGCATTCAAGGACTGCAGACCGTTGAAAAAGCAGGTCAGCATTTTTTTGGTGAATGAAACACAAAAATCTCAAGGGCAAGAATGAAGAAAACAAGAAAAAATAGATAAGAGATTATATGCACTCTGAAATAAAAGATTATTATATATGAAATAATCAGAAAATACGTTAGGATGTCAAGCTATTCGATAAACTATAAAATATTATTCATTGTATAAATACTCCCAGTTAAAAAGAAAATGAACCTTGCATGCTGAAGTGAAAAAATTATACTTGCAAATCCATTAGAACTACTATGCAACTAGTTCCGTTGTTTCCGCAAGTTTATAAACACTAATAATAATAAGTTCCTGACAATGGATAGGAAGCTTACCATCAGGTCTGTTACAAATTTCAATAATACACTGTGGCTTAGCTTGTGGGCCCAGCCACAGTTTACATGCATATAAAAAAGATTGAAAAGATTCTATGGGGAACAAGTCAAGTGGCCCATGACTCCTGTGTTTAGTTCATCAAAGGACCATATATCTCAAGAAGCTGATAGCTTGTATTGTTACATGTGTATTTTATTTTCCTTCCATCTAGCGTAGCGGCGAGGCCTGATGCACAATTTAAGAATATTATCGAGGTTCATATAAATGAATTTGGATAGAAGCTTCTAAAAATTTTATTATTATGTAAGAACAACTAGATGCATTTAATCTTTGCATCTCTATATTGGGCAACAGAAGATGATACAATGCAACATATTAAGCCTATGTTTGAGCTCCATTTTTCCCAAAATGCATTTTCAACACCACATTCTTCAAAAAATCACTATTCCAAAACCTATTTTCCCCAAAAAATGGGGATCAGACCGGGCCTAAGAACACATTGTCTACAGGGTGAAGAAACTTATCATAAGCAAAAAGAACCGAACAAAATATGGTTTAGGGTCTGCTAATACTCCCAAATAAGTGGCAACTGACCAATCCATTGCCTTCAATATCATCAAAATCAGCAACATTTGCCCCAGCATCTTGCATTCCAGCTTGATCTGTAACAGCAGAGACCTACAGATTGAGAAAAGCAAAAGTGAGAGATTACCAACATGAGCAAATCTACTACAAGAATTTCTGGTAGAATCAGATATATTGTACCCATACACAGTGTGCAAGCAAAGAGGATTAAATACAACAAATTACTACAATAGAGAATTACTTGTCAATTTGTCAAACTTGCTAAAATTAAATACTTTAAAGCTATGCCCTTTATTTATAAGATAAAACCATGCATGTAAACCGTTTAGAACTTTATCCATCAAAGCTGGACATGCTTCGTTTGTAGTACAAAGATATAGAACTCAAGAATGCATAAAATTAAAATCGAGAATGTTATATCTGAGATTATTTGAGATACAAAATCTATCAAAATTAACTGAGAAGAAACACAGATTGCTAAGCATGTCTAAATCAATTCCATGTCACAACTATGGCTGTTCCAGAGATGAAGCAATTAACTTTGCCAAAATCAATATGATAGACCATCAATTGCATGTACACAATATGATCTGTTTATAGTTAAATACGCAGATGTCCCTGAATCAATAGACTACATCCTAAATGTATCACTGTATAACCTTCTCTCACCAAAGTTTCCATAATACTTCCTTCCCAGCCAACAATTCCTTTATTATACAAATCCAGCGACCATCAATACTATTGAGTGGTGATTCTAATTACCAGTAAAAAATAAGCTCAATAATACCTAAATACACTTTGGACCAAAAAAAAAAACAGAGGTCTACTCAAAATGAGACCATGTCATAACGTAAAAACAAAGGTCTATCACAATTTTTATGGATCTCATCTCCCTTGGAAGTAATTGAATATAAATGAGATTAATGTAGTATATAGAGTTGAAGGCAAAGGAAATAAATTACTGAAAGTTTCATTACCTTGATTACTCGACCTGCAATCTCCAGTTGCCCGTTTAAATTTTGTGCAGCCTTAGCATCTTCAAGACGTGCAAACTGCAAGGGAATCCACAGGTTGAAAAGGATCTCACGGAATCTAAATTCAGAACTACTGTTATGTCACGCAAATATCATGTCTGACAATGGTTGTTTCTACCCCAAAAGCAGATTTTCTTTGCAACTAGAACAGCAAACTAAACAAACAAACTGTCCTCAGAATGCTTCTATTAGAAGATATCAAACTCACCTGTACAAAACCATAACCTTTGCAATTGGCAGTTTCAGGATCAGTGGGCAGCTGCACCAACTCCACAGAACCAAAAGGTTCAAATACCTAAATTTTATGTGCAATACATGAATCTCTTTCTTGTCAAAAAGAAGAGCGGTCAGGACATGAAAAAACGAAAAGAGAAATTTATTAACTATGATGCACCGACATGGACACATGTCCGACATGACGTGTCGATATGCCGAGACGCGATTTTTCAAAAAAAGCATTGACACCAACACGTTGATTAAATCCTTCAAAATTCTTTATTTATATAATATAAATATAGCTTTATACTTGCTGTTACTTTTTCTCGTTTTTTTTTTTTAAATATGAGTACATATCTGTTATTTACTAATAATTTTGAGTTAATAATATATAATGTTTCTAATAAAAAAAAGAAATATGATGATAGTAGAGTATCCGAGTGTCGGTATCCGACACACGTCAGACACAGACAGGCTACCCTAGTTGAAATGTCCATGCAACAGATCTTATAAATGTCTCTAGATTTCCAGTCATATAACCTTGTTAACATCAAGCGCATAAATATAACTACCTGACGAAGTTGATTTTCTTTTATGGTAACAGGTAGATTGCCAACATATAGCTTTCTATCCTCCGAAACAACAGATGTAGAAGACTGAACAAGGTTCTTTTCAGCTTCTGATGGCTTAACCATCACTGGTACACCAAGTAGAGGTTGACCAGAAAGTGCTATCGCCATAGGAACTGACATTACATCATAAAATTCAATATACCTGCAGAAATAGAAATAAAGATTTGAAGAGTATCTTCCCAGGCATGCTTTATGAAGGCTGTATCGAACAAATCCCTCTTCAAAGTGTTAAAACATATATAATGCTGACATCTCACAGAAAACATAAAAATTAGTGACACAATAATTGAGTTCATTCCAAAGGACAATGTCACTTGAATTCTTCAAGCATGACTCAAATCTCTTAAAAAGCCAAAAATTTATTCAATTCTCTCACACGCTACCAAACGTTGAACTACAAATCCAGAGCACGTGAAAAAAATCTTACAGGGAAAATTCCCCAAAAACTCTGGACAAAGACTGCTCATTGTTTTGTCTAACTCATTGCCCCTAATTATATCTCAGTGGTCTCTGTGTTTTTCAACTTTGATGTTTAATTTCAGAAAATGCATCCAAAAAGTTAACAAGAAAGGTTATTGTGGTCATACTAAATACACAAATTTTATTGCTAGATATGACCGTACCATTCACATTGTCCCAAATTCTGCTCACTCCCCACTCCTGTGAAATATTGTTCAAAGATATTGTTGCTTGACCATATAACTTTGTCAAGATGACAATTGATAAAATCAAAGTAACAAGGATGACATATTTGAGAAAGAATAAATAAATAGGGAAGGAAGGATAAGTATTTACCCAATTCCTTTGGAGCGTCTGGAAATGCGGTCCATGATGAGGTGTACATCTCTGACCTGAAATTGTCAAATGTCATCAGAAATAAACTTAAAGAGAGAGAAAAATACTAGGACTTCTGCAATTAAAATCCGATGGTGCGTATCATCAAAAAGGTAAAATGGTGCAGCAATAATTTAAAGCACTTAATATGGACGTAATCGGCAATGAACAAACGCAGACAAAAAAACTACAATACGTTAACATATAAATTAAAACGTAGGAGATCTACCACAGACAGTTTACATATTAACAAAATATGCCACAACACAAAATATCAAAACAATATAGGTCAACCTTGCCAGCCTTGGAGAAGAATTCAAAGATATCTCTTTCAACTGCCTTCAAAGAAATCTGGAAATTGTACCAGAGAACGTGTGAGGAAACCTCAAGATATAAGCCTAGTATAGAAAGAAAAGCTTGATTGTATAGTTCAACTACCTGATAAGCAAAAACTGTCCGTTGATCTCGTTCAGGGTCCGCTTCCGGCTTTTCTGCTTCTTTCTTTTTCTCTTTGTATCGTCTGTCCAAATCAATTAGAAAACAAACAAATTATGTCAAATACCAATTGACCACAATCACTGATAAATTTGCTAATTATGTAATGAACAGCAGCCTGGAACATCCACATCGCAAAGTTTGAGTGAGTGCTTTGCTCCTTAATATACATAACATATGCAGAGAATTCCTCACTCATAAAAGGGAAAATCCCTAAGGGAAGCAAGAATTTCTTCTTAAACTGGTCAAAACCATGTATCATACTCCTGCATGTCAACTCCATAGAGTCAACAAACTGTACTTAGGTTTGCATTTGGTCAAAACAAGAAACATCTTGATGAGAAAGCAATGGACAAACCTGGGGAACAAAGTAGCAATTAAGAGAAACGAACAATGAAAAACTGCAGGCATTGAATAAACAACAGGCTTGTCCCTTCTATGCTGAACCTAATTTTACATTTTGCACCATCATATTAACGAGCAAATTTAATCATAAATGCTGGAAAATATATTGAAGTAACAAAACAACCTAGAATAACCAAAAGAATTGCCCCAAACACTCTTAACATACAATTTTTTACATGCACAAATATAAACGAAGGTATAAACTATAGCCAAAGCAATCAAGCACGTCCATCAAATCTTAAAAATGTCATTTTTACCTCAAAAGCAGGAAGAAGAAGAAAAATAATGTTGTGTAACTTCTACACAATTTGACCGCTTGACAGAGAGACTGCTAACGGAATGAAATATCCATCTAATGGTACACTAAAAATGAGCCTAAAATTCAACTTCACCCAGTTGAAATTTTTAAAATGTGACAACCATGGTAACACTTGTTTCATTCGACTTAAATTAGAAGCTAGCAACCCTATGAATATAAAAATGAAACTAATACATACAGAAACACGAACCAATACGAAATGAGTAAATAAGAATAAGGATGTAAGTGCGTTGCCGGAATCGAACCCATGTCTTTAGCTGGAAGGCCAAGGGTTACAGTTGAAGTGGATTCAGCATTCTATATAAAATGCATACAACCTTTTCCACGTGTTGGCATACATCCATACAATATGTACATAAATATAAGCTGCCACAACAGAAAAATGAAAAAGATTTCCATGGGAAAAAAATTAAAAATAATATTATAGAAACTCCAACATAGAAAGCCACAAAATAAACCTTATAGACATAAGCATTCCTGGAAATGAACTCAAAATAAACCTTATTGTACATAAGCATTCCTGGAAATGAACTTTGAAGAATAAGAGACATATACATACATCACCATCTTCACACGTTACAAGAAATTTTGAACTCGATAAAGCTGTTTGTAATTGGAATTCTTTCAATTTGTGACATGAAACACCACAAAGTATTTCCACCCTATTGCAGCGGATAATAATCAAATAAATAGCTTGTAAAAAGCATAAACCAACAGCTAGACCATCAGAATTTTTCCACAGGGTATTTATCAAGATTTAAGAGGTCAACCAACCAGTATTTAGCTTCAACTCCATTTAGAACAAGTATCTTCATTCAAAAATATCCTAAAGTGAAGTATTGGGTGAAATTTAACCATTTAATATGTTTCAACGCCAATTTCCTTCTAAGAAAAACAACAAAGATATGGCAGGAGCCAAATTAACGAAGAAAGAGTGCATAAACACCAACTTTATTTCCAAATACAGAAAAATATATGTGCCCAATTTCCATGATTGATACACATGTTCAAATCAGTAAGTTCAATATATATACATAAGAAATAAATACTTTAAAAAAAAATTAAATATAGAAGAGCAGGAGCACTACCTGCTTTCATGATCGCGATCTCTAAACTCCTCCCTTCCTCTTTCCTTATACTCCCTGTCTATACTCCTCTCCACATCCCTACTTCTCTCCCTCTCCCGATCATCACGGTTTCTTTCTGAATAACTTCTGCTCCCCCTCGACCTCTCGCGCTCCCCCTCCCTGTCTCTCTCTCTTCCATATTCATGGCCATGCTCTCTCCTGTCCCCATCGCGATAACTCTCTCGTTTCTTGTCAATGTCCCTCTCTTTGCCCCTTTCTCTGTCTTTCTCTTTTCCACTGCCCTCTTCCTTGTCTCTGTTTCTGTGATCCCGCCTATGTTTATGTCTATCATTGTCACTCATCTCCCTATCTCTTGAAGATGGGAGATTACCTGAGCTCCTTTCTTTCCTGCTATCATGAGACTCGTCCTTTGACCTTGAATGTTTCATCTGCTTATCCAAATCATTGTCATTACCATCCCTTTTGTGCTTTGAACTTTGACTTCTATCTCTCTCTTTGGATTTCAAACTGTCCTCACCTCCATTCATAATCTCCTTTGACTTTTTAGGTTCTGGATTTTCCACCGTATTCTCTAAATATTCATACTCGTCGAAATCCATCTTTGAAAACCTTAACTAATCAGGGAGAACCTTCTGCAACAAGCAAGTAGCAACCAAACTAGCAGTTATTAAAATCTCAAACAGACATTTCCAGTAAAATAAATCCAAAAAAGAATTAATCACGAGTTTATAGCCCAATTTTCTTAAACACAACGCATCTTTTCTTTGTGGTTTTGTGATGCGGTACACAAATAAAGTTGTGATACTTATTCGGAAAGTATTCAAGATACCATAAATTGTTTACATAAGAGTTAATATTGGCACCGCTTGTTCATTAGAACTGAAACTTAAGCCAATACAGTATTAATTCGGGATTTGACAACAGTATTACACGAAAAACGAAAGAGTACTGCTTTCAGAAGCGAGAGGGAAGAAAATATTTTAAAACCCTAATCTTCACGCGAGCAATCAAAGCTAGCAACTAAAATCATGACAGTAGCATAGCACTCAGCAGATTAACAAGAGTACGTATTAATCAATCGAGAAACGTTTACCCCTGAGAATGAGAGGCGTCAGTCTGATCTTGAATCTCAACTATTTAAGGGTTTTGTAGCAAAACTGGAATTGCAGAGA
Organism: Fraxinus americana; assembly: GCA_035079005.1. NCBI lineage: Eukaryota > Viridiplantae > Streptophyta > Magnoliopsida > Lamiales > Oleaceae > Fraxinus > Fraxinus americana. Next base: position 10,975,276 of record CM068714.1, read on the forward strand.
ATTTTGGGGGGTCGATTGCACAAGAATGCTTGCTAGTTGCTTCTATACTAACGCGAAGGAAACGTCAGTGCGGGAAACGGGGCAAATTAGGCTGCAACTAGAGCGGATCCGGACCTAGCAGCCCAAATTTGAAATTCATCTACCAAATTTGGGCCAATATGAAGGCTTGATAGTTCGCCCCGTATTGCTTCGCCTGATAGACACAATTGAAAATTGAGAAAATTACATAATCTCAGGGGTTTAAAGATTGAAATTCAAAAATCAAGGACCAAGTTTCATTATTCAAAAATCAGGTAATATATAAAACCCCTAACCCTAATTTTTCGCTCTCTACTCCTTCCCCTCTCTCTCGCCTCCTTTCCTCTCCCTCATTCTCTCTCTCTCTCTCCTCTCATCCTCTCTACTTTCTCCCTCGTACAACAGCGCCATCGGAAGACGAGAAGGCACCAATGCCAACGCCAACGCCAACGCCACTAGAGCTTCATCTCTATTCTTCCTCTTGTTACTATAATCATTCCAATTATTTCCTTTCTCATCTCCACCTCCGCTGCCACCGTTGTTGTTGCCTTCGCTGATTCCTCCATTTCCTTTGCCGCTGGAGATGTTGGTGATATTGTCAGTGTTAGTGACTGAGGAATTGGTGGAAAATGGTAAAAATAGGGCACGGTGGTATGTGGGGTTTATAGTTATTGAGAGTGAAAAAAGGTGGGTTTCGTTGAGAAAGGACGAGATATGGAAGCAGAGGAAGGGAGATGGTTGTGGAGTGAGAGAAAACGCGGTGGTGGTGTGGTGGAGGTAATTTGGCGGAGATCGACATTTTGGTCGTGGTCCACGCCTTTGCACTGCTCTCTCTAAATATTTTGTTTTTCTTTGTTTTGTACATGGAGATTTTCTTTGTTGGTGGTGTTGGCAAAAGGTGGTGGTGGGTGGTGTGATGTGATGTGATGTGGTGTGGTGGAGGTGGTTGTCAATGGCTTTGTTGGTGCTGTGGAGGAGTGGTGAGAGTGGTGGAAAGTGACCATAGTGGTAGTGGGGGTAGTCTATGACCAAATGTTGGTAATCTGTGACCAAATGTTTGGTAATTTGTGACCAATTACTCAACTGTAACCTAAAAATTTAATAACATGTGACTCAAAAATAATCTTTGACAAACTAATTTAAAAATTTGTAACCTCGAAATAGTCTGTGATAAATTAATTTTAAAATATATGACATGTGACCTATAATTATTTATATGTGACCACTAATTATATAACTATGATCTTATTATATTTAATTAGTAAATATTTTTAATTAATTAACTAAAACCTGATTTTTGCAATAGCCAAATTGAAAACCTGCTTTTTAAATTATGTATAGTTAATACCTTACTTTTGAACTTTTCCCTTGAAAATTACACCTACACTTGATTTTTAACTTTCAACTTCAAAAATTAGGTTTGTAATTTATTTATTCAAAAACTTAGGTCATAATTCAATTTTTTAAATATTAATAATAATATTATTATTAATTAATACATACATGAATATCTCTCCTGCCCCTGCCCCCACAACCCACCCACGACTCTCAATTGCAAATATCTCCGTTGTGAATTATCCCTCTCTATGAAATACATCATCTCTTATAATACAAGCTTTCTCTTTCTAGAAATACAAAATTTTCGACCAAGTTGGAGGTTAATGACTCCACTCCATGGGTTTTTGGGCCTTCTAAGTTCATTGGTAGTGGTCTCGTCGTTGATATCTGACCAGGAAGGTTGAATTGAGTGCATTAGGATGCATGCTTATGAATTGCAATGCAAATCTGTTGAATTTTGGTTTAAATCTGTTTTTGTTTATTTTTGTCGATTAGATATTGTTGATGTGTTTTATGTTGGTTTTAGCGACGAATTGAATGGTTTTTAGGCAGGGTGGTAGCTTCATGAGGGGCTAAAATCACCCTTTAGTTTGACCTCATTTCCCGCGATTGTTGCACGCTTGGTGGGTTATGGTGTAAAAATCTGTGTGGGTGATGATTTTATAGTTGTGGTAGTGCATTGTTGGGGTTCAGTGATGATGGTTCAGATGGATGTACAAATTCGCATGGTGGTGGTGCAGTGGATGTACAAATATGCATGGTGGTGGTGAGATGACAATGATGTTTTGGGTGGTGTCGATGGTGGTGGGATAGGTGGGTGGAATGAAAAGCGATTATGACCAATTATTAGGTAATTGTGACCAATTATTTGGATAATTGTAATCAATAAAATAAGAAATTTGTAAATGCCTACAAATAAGTTGTGACCAATTAATTTGAAGATATATGACCGATAAATAAGTTATGACCAATTTATTTGATAATTTGTAATCGATAAATAAGTTTTCTAAAAATATATGATTTCTAACTAAGATCTTGTTTGGTATTTATTAAAATTTTAATCTAAATCAAAGTCAAACAATCAATATTAATCACGTATTTTATTAGTTTCACAACTTTTCAATTACACATTTTATCAACTTTTATCAAAATTTACTAAAAATCTAATTTTTAATCTCCACTAAACAATGGCTAAATCTGCAGTTGCGATCCACATTTTGTATCTTTGTGATTGTGAAGTTATGTTATTGTGACTAATACGTAAATGTGACAATAAATGGTATTTCACTTTGATCTTAACCTATTTAATTGCATATCTAATTGTTTAAGAACTTATTTAATTAGAGCATTACTACTTATACATAATTGTGTGATATTGATTTACAGATTGATGATGTGGATAATATTAACTGAATTTATTTTCTTTCACTTTCATGTGGATAATATTAACTGAATTTATCTTCTTTCACTTTCTTCTTTCGTTTTCTTTCTCTCACTTCCGCATTATTAATCTATAAATATATTAATAGCAGAAAACCTACTAGAAATGTTTTCATTTGTGATATGCCCACTAGCTATTGAAAATCATAGAAAACTCTCATATTTGAAATATTTTGTGCGAAAAACCCCTCTACCATCAACATCCGGTAGATTTTCCGTTAAAAATAGTAAAAAATGCCAAAATTAAAAAGAAATAATTGCAATTTCAGTACATAGGCCCGATTTGTTTCGGATTAAAATCAGATTTTAATTTAAGTCAAAGTCAAACAATCAATATTAATCACATCTTTCTTGTGTCCCAGAATTTTTCAACCGCAAATTTAAAAAACTTCTATCACAATCTACTAAAAATCTAATTTTAATCCCCACCAAATACTCACCTAAACTTTTACTTTTTACAAAATAAGTCCAAATGTTTTATATTTGCTCCTAATTCCAAATCTTTAGAACTTTATTTTTCACCCTACTCCATTATACCACACTTCATCTTCTTCCCCGAAAATATTTTTTTTTATTTTTCACATAAAAATCAATTAATTTAAAATAATTAAATCAAATATAAAAAATAAAACTTCTTCTTCTTCTTCTTCTTTTTCTTCTTCCCACCCTGCCCTCCAACCCTACGCACCAAACCAAAACACAGAAAAATCCAAGAGCCAGGAGGCTCATGCTCATTTTAAGTGGGCTGTACAAAGTTGAGTAGAAGCAAAATTGGACATAATAAATACCACCATTCACACTTTCCTTTTTTCTGGGGCGTATTTTACATGGTAATGTTCCAATAGAAGGTCTGACTACCAGAATTTGGTTAGCGAAGGAGGCTAATCCTCTCTACCAAGGAGGATTATAAACTTGCCTCGATGGAGGATTATAAACTTTTTTTCTGGTTAATAGAAGATTACAATGGGCTCATATCATTGTATCGTAAGATGGTGGACTACTCTACCTGGTTGGAGCAAGGCTAACACTGATGGAGCTGCTATTGGAAGTCACGTGCAGTCGGGTTGTGGTTGAATATTCAATAATTGCCGGTGTTTTATGAAAGGCTACTTTGCTATTCCATTAAGGATAAATCTTGCAAATGAGCCATTGTTTTTTCTCTTAAATTAGTTGCTCTTGGGTTTTTCTGGGTTTTGGTTTCGTGTGTTGGTGATGGGGTGCGTGGGGTTTGGGGTGGGGGTGGGGGTGGGAAGAAGAAGAAGAAGAAGAAGAAGAAGAAGAAGAAGAAGAAGAAGAAATTTTATTTTTTGTTTTTTTAGCACATATAAAACATTTGGATTTAATTTGTAAAAAAGTAAAAGTTTGGGTACTGATATTTCAATTTTTCCCTTTTTAATTTTGGCATTGTATGGATAAACATTTCTCTAGATCTTAGTTGTAGACTCCAACTGTGGTTCGATCTTTATGTAATCGACTAGTAGAGAGGTCGTTAAAATTTATCTGGATAGATTAATTTTGTATGCAATGACTATCTACTTTTTTGCAGTAAAGAACTGCAACATATGTTTTGTGAAATTGCAATAGGTTTGATGTTGTCATGCCGTCTATTTGAGGAAAAAAGCTACCATCTGTATATGCTCTTGATTACTTTTTTCATACCCTCAGTCGCTGGAGAACAAAGATTACAAAAAATTCAAAGACAGACTACAGAAAGGTTTATAGTTACAAAGCTTTGTTTGAGGACGCGTTTGATAGCGAAAAGTACGCAATCACACCAACAAAGCTGTGTAGAACTGGTTTTGCGATGTTCGAAGATAGCGGATACGAAGACCAGCGCGATGAAGTACCACTTCATGACAAGAGCAACGGCTCCAGTGATGAGGCCTATACAACGGGGATGGATGATGCGAGCGTGGATATTTTCGGCGATAAGTGTAGAAAGGTTAACAAGAACAAAAAAGAGAAGAAGAAAAAAATATCAGGACGAGACCTTTCCACTCTGTTTATCGTACGGCCACTGCAAGTGAGAAGGTCGCGTCCAAAATTGACAATTTAGTTGGGCCTACTATCCCAGACGCGAAGTCATGCTTGAATGAGTTGTTGGCGACTGACAGACTGAAAAAGAAAACTGATCTTTACTACTGGACGTGCATGTTCCTTACCTTCAGGCGTAATCGGGAGATGTTTGCAATACAGGACGATGTTGATGACAAATTTGATTGGGTTGAGTGGAACTAGTAGGAGTACAGAAAATCAAATCCACAGTGAGAGTGGTTTTTTGTGAGAATTTTTTTTCCACGACATTGTTTTCACGTTAAAATATTTGTCATTAATATTAACAGTTGTTGTACTTATGCATGGTGCAATTATTCATGCTATGTCAAACTTAAATCAGAAGATGTAGATTCACAACGATTTTCCACATGGTTTTGTACTACACTTCAATACATCAATCATTACGTAGTGACTGAGTAACTCATGTGCCAAAATTCTATAAGAGGGAACACAATTCTTCAAATGTAAGGCATTCACCGCATTCCCAAGCATTGGCTACTACCGTTTCCTTTCTTCTTTCAAAATTATTGATACATGGCTCATGTGTTGATTGTAATAGAGTGTAATGTGATGGTAAACTTTTATTTCAACTGTGTTTCGACACCCGATTCTGAATTTGAGGACGAAGTTGGGGATGAGGTATTTCTGGAAGAACTAATGGAGGATATTATCGAATGACTTCAATACTGTACAATCACCGAAATTACTATACACAACTACTATCGCGAACAAAGACATCGTATTCTTAGATTTCTGTTTGCGAGAAACGGTCATATGTTCATGCTAGACGCTATGCAGTGTGGTCCGTAACAGTGCTATTCAAAATTTCGAATGTATCCATCAACGCTCCAAACTTTCGCACATACTCTTCGCGATGAGTATGGACAGTGCACTGGGCAACACATAGACATATATGAACAAGTGGGCATGTTCCTTTGCATTTTAACACATGGAAAAGGCTACAAACAAGTTCAGATGCTTTTCAATCATTCGTTGGAAACTATAGGACATTACTTCAAAGTTGTGCTTGAAGCTGCTGTTGAATTCTTAGCTTGTCTAATTCGATCAGATCCCAACTACAACAACGGTGCCAAGCATCACGTACCAAATCAAAACAAACATCCACTATTTGAGAATTGCATAAGTGCAATTGTCGGCATGCATGTCAGAGCCGTCCTCCCGCAGAATGAACGAGTGAACTTTATTGGACGTAAATGAATTCCTACGCAAAATGTCCGGTGGCATGTGATTTTAACCTATGTTTTACATTTGTGTTGGTAGGCACAATGGGGAATACGCATGATGTCTACATCTTGGCTCGTGCTAAACACAACCCTGATATTGATTTCCCACAACCAGCAGTGGAAAATATTAACTGGTTAACTCGGAAAGACCGGACGTAGGCACAAATTCCAAAATGTATGGGAGAAAGTTAATTTCAGATACTCATCTTGCTGAAATGTAATTGAACGGGCATCCGGAGTTTTGAAAAGCCGTTGGAAAATTCTGGGTCGTATGCCTAGCTATAATTTTAGAGTACAGACTGGTGTTGTAATAGAAACCATCGGTATTCACAACTTTCTTCGACGGGGTGGAGTGGTTGAAGAAGCATTTACGAGAATGGAGACAGATCCTGATGCTGTAGAGGTGGATCTTCCGGACGAGCATGAAGAAATTGCAGCCGAAATAAACGCACTGGAAATGCCACGAAATGAGTAGGATCATTTTCTTGATTATTTGACACAACAACAATGATAACGGGTACTTATTTGAACGAAGCGAAATTGGAATTATGTCGTTGGCGACATAATGGTCTTTGTTTGCATTGTTTGTTGTTTTCAGAAAGTTTGTAATGGAAAAAAAAAAAGTTGTCAAAATCAATTTTCAAAGTACCACTATTTTTTTTGTGCCTGCATTATCTCAATTACTACGTATATGAGGGTTTAGCACAATGAGTACACAACTTTTACAAAATGTTTTGCATAATAAGGTAATTATAAATGAATGTGACTAAGTGATTAATCAATTTTATGGCACAGGTGAAACAAATCGGTCAAAGTGGTGAATATATTATAGTCAAAACTCATGAAAATGAAACAAGGAAATAGGGGGCCACCCTTTTGTTGACTTCAAAATAACATTTCATTAACAGAAGGGCATAATGGTGAATTCATTACATTTTTACTGCATGAAATTGTATCCTTCCATAATGGTGGGCCATATTGATGTGACCAAAAAATCAATTCTCAAAAGGAAAGAATCCCGTCCAGACAGGAGCTTTAAGGAAACCTTCACAAGCTCTAGGCCATCAGATGAATAGCTAGAGGCATTTCTATCAGGGATTACATCAACAATAAGCTTGGTAGGGCTATGAAAGTTAGAGATAAGTTTTGTACCAAGGAAAATTGAAGGTACAATATCACAAATGGGGCCATTTAAAGCACCGGGCCAAATGGCTTCATGCAAGTTTTCTTTTAAAAGCAGTAGGAGCTGGTTAATAAGACAATCACTGATGCATACCCAGATTATTGAATCAAGGAAAACCTTTACATTCAATCAATGACACATATTGTTCCTACTCCTAAGAAGGTGGGTCTAGAGTTGATGATAGACTATAGGCCTATAAGTTTATGTAACACTGTGTATATGTTGATATCTAAAGTCTTGGCCAACATGCTTAAAATAATTCTCCCATATCTTATATTTGATCACCAAACTTCCTATTAATCACCGACAACGCTATCACAGCTTTTTAGTGTCTCAATTCTATAAGCAAATGATGGAATGGAATGAATGAATTTTTTGCTCTTAAATTGAATATAAGTAAGGCCTGCGAAGGGGTTGAATGGGACTTTCTTAAAAAAATCATGACTAAGATGAGCTTTTTGCAGAAGTGGAAATGACTTATTCACAATTTCGTATCTTAATCAAGTTTCTATTTCTACCTAAATGGTTGTGTACGAGGACGAGTTGTCCCGTCTCGAGGACTTCAACGGGGATGCCCATTATCACCCTATCTATTTTCTTCTTTTTGTAGAGATTTTTTCTAGATTACTCGGGCAAGCTGAAGGGAATGGACAACTGATGGGAATGCAGTGCATTTGAGAATGTTGTCCTAAGGTGACACATTTATTCTTTGCAGATGATTCCATCCTCTTTCTATAAGCCACAAAGATGTCATAGCAAGAATTTATTGACGTGTGCATACGAATTAGCTCATGATCACAAGATTAACTTTGATAAGTTAACTATTACTTTTAGTCCCAATGTGGATAATCATATGAGAAGAGTCATTCAGAGCAAATTAGGCCTCCAGTAACTCTTGCTATACTATATTCATCTGTATTTGTCAACAGTCGTGGGATAAATTAAAAATGACATTTGACATCAAGGAAAAAATGTGGAAGAGAGTGCAGGGATGGTGGTATAGTATTTTCTCGGCGAATGACAAAATTTACTTATTAAAGCAGCAATCAAGGCCATACTCACCTACCTAATGAGTCTATTTCAAATGCATATTTCCCTTTGTGTAAATATATCTATCACTTGACGCTTTTGGTGGGGCGGCAATGTTGCATCTCGTAAAATTAATGGGTGAGGTAGAAATTCGCATATTAGCTAAAGACAGCTAAAGGCATAGGCTTCAGAGATTTTGAAATGTAAACTAGCTCTCATAGCTAAATAAGCATAGCACCTGTTGCAAAACAATCAAAATACCAAAATAGTTCTGATACCAATTGTTGTAAACTAAACTACCAGATTGAGATGATGAAATTATATGGCAAATAATAATGAAGTCTATGATCAAGTAAAAGAATAATAAAGACAATAATATGGTAGAAGAATTAAGAGACTTTATTGACTCAAGAATAAGGAGAAGAGAGAAAATTACAATAGATCCTATAATTCTAGTAATCTATTTTCTCACCTCATAAAATTATATAGAAGAGTCTAATATTTATAGGGAATAAGTAGGAGATGTCGAAACCCACCTAGTAGAATTGTTGATGAAGTATGATACCATAAAATTGAGTTCAAAACAAATTCCAACTCCCAATGGGCTTTCAAAATAGAACTTCAACATGACATAAGACTCCAATAATATTCCAAATTTGAATTCTTTATGACGTGCACTTCAATTATAATTCTTCAATTACTTCAACAAGGAATTCAGGTCACACCCAAATTCTAACAATCTCCACCTTGACACGAATTCCACTAAGGAATGAACTGAATTTTTCAATAATAACCAAATAATTAATTTCTCCAACCAAACAAAAAATACTCCACCTCTTCCAATAAATCCAAGCACCACTCTGCAGAATTACCTCAGATTCCAAAAAATATAATAATTTTATAATTTACCAAAATGGCCTGTAACGCACCCCCAAAGCAGAATTAATACCAAATGCTTTACAGAAAGCTCATTGCTAGATTGTATACATTTTACTCCACTTAAAACATGCTCAACAAAATCAGCATTCACATACCATTTTCCATTAGGTTAGTCCATAGCAATTGAATACAATGGCACCGCAGGTGATGGTGACAAAGCGGCATTATCCACATTTCCTGAACTCTACTGAACTATATTCTTCAAATCCAACTTGTGCTGATTGACCAAACTGAATGTCCACCACGGTCCTGAACTTATGTTGATTAGCTTTTCTAAATTTTGCACGACTCTGCAAGATGTATAATCGAGACCTTTTATGTCCATCCAATACAACATGGGCACCTTTACAAACCTTTAAATCTTCACCTCCACCGAAGAACTTAAACCTTTTGAATCAATGATAGAGAACGAGATAAGATTTTTCTTCAAATCTGGAACATATCGAACATGGACAAGTGTTCTAATTGTCCCATCCAAAAGCTTCAATCTGACCGTGCCAATTCCAGCAACTCGACAAGATGCGTTGTTTTCTATAACCACGACACCTTTGGAAACAATTTCATATATAGCAAACAAGTTCTTATTAGGACACATATGAAACGCACATGCTGAATCAAGAATCCAATCATCTTCTGATTTAGACTTAATGTTAGAAATAGCTAAGAGTTTCCCAAAACTTACAATGTTCATCACGAGGTCTGTTTCGCCTGAAGTATCTGAATATCAAATTGCAGTCATCCTTTCTTTATTCTGCAATTTGTAGCAATTCTTCTTTAAATGTCCCTTTTTCTTGCAGTAGTTACAAATTTGATTACTAAACTTAAATTTCGATCTGTCCTTTCTAGAACTACTACGAGGAACTATGCCTTTTCCATCTCTGGCCCCAAAAACCAAATGCTTCATCTTCTCTTTTGAATACAAAAAATCATACACTTCCTCGGTGAGAGTATCACGACTATACAAAATCGTGTATTTAAATGAAGAAAACAAAAAGGGTAACGAACACAATAAGATTAAGACCAAATCTTTTTTATCATACTCTACTTCCAAAGTTTCTAAATCAGCAACAATCTTCTTAAATACAGTCAGGTGATCTTCCAATGATCCTCCTTCTGCATTCGATGAAAGTATAAACGATGTTTGAAGTTTAACTTGCTTGTCAGACTTTTAGTCATGCATAATTGCTCCAACCTCAACCATAAAGCAGCTACTGAATTCTCATTCAAAACATCCTGAAGAATAGTATTTGATAGATGACGATGAATCTGAGAAGCTGTCTTCTTATCCTTCTGTAATTTCTCTTCCATAGTCAAAGTTGCGGGCATCTTGTCAATTTTTAGCAACTCATCATCTAAATCCAGTTGTACGAGTACTGCACATATCTTAACCTGCCTAGTGAAAATCTAGTACTCCGATCCAAAATTGAAATGTCATACTTCATGGAAGCCATCACGAATAAAAAATCTCGAACAAATCAAACATTGCGCTTTTGCGGAACTGCTGAACTTGGGCTCTGATACCAATTGTTGCAACACAATCAAGATATCAGAATAGTTCTGATACCAATTGTTGTAAAATAAACCATCGGATTGAGATATTGAAGTTATATGGTAAATAATAATGAAGTATATGATCAAGTAAAAGAATAATAAAGACAAGACTATGACAGAGGAATTAAGAGATTTTATTGACTCAAAAATAACGAGAAGAGAGAAAATTACAATAGATCATATAATTTTAGCAATCTATTTTCTCACCTTATAAAATTGTATAGAAAAGCTTAGTATTTATAGGGAATAAGTAGGGGATGTCCAAACCCACCTAGTAGAGTTATTGATGAAGTAGGATACCATAAAATTGAGTCAAAAACAAATTTCAACTCCCAATGGGCTCCAAAATAGAACTTCAACTTGACAAATGACTCCAATAATATTCCAAATTTGAATTCTTTATGACGTGTACTTCGATTAGAATTCTTCAATTATTTCAACAAGAAATTCAGGTCACACCCAAATTCTAACAGCACCTATTACAGAATGGTGACTCTTTAGCAGTGCGTATTCTGAAAGGAAAATATTATAGAGGAACAGACTTCAAGGGTCTTCTACCAAGGCCAGTGATCCAACAATATGGCGAAGCATTCTATAGTCGGGAGTTACTCCAACAGGGATTTAAGTGGCGAGTAGGGAAATGGTCAATCAATCCAAATCTTCTTTGACCCCTGGTTACCAAGGCCACAATCATTCAGACCATACTTGACTCTTAATGCAATGGTGGACAGTGTTAATGATTTAATTACTGTTACATGTGCTTGGAATGTTAATAAGATAGAAATCATATTCATTCGGATACACAAGTTACAAGATATTATCTATTCTTTTGGGAAGAAGTCTATAGCTAGATAAGTTGATTTGGCATTATGATGCTAATGCGGAATACTTGGTAAAAAGTGGCTACCGGGTCTTTGTAGCGAGAGAGTCACTTGTAGAAGGTTCGAGTAATGTGACAACAACAATATGGTGGAATCGTATCTGAAAATTACCATGGCCTGCTAAAATTTGAATATTCTTTTGGAGAATTTTTCATCGAACATTACCAAAAAGAGAAAATCTCAAAAAACGGGGTTGTACCAATACATGAGGCATTTGATCGATGTAGCTTAATCAATTCGATTTTACGCGACTATTCTGGTTTAAGGAGGTAAAGCCCATCTTGAAGGTGATGGTTTGGTGGAGATGCATGAACTAATTTTCTAGTGTTGATGACGTGTTGGATGTCTTACTTGGTGTCTACAAATAACGCGGGGGATTGGAATTGGTTGAATTTGGGTACATTTTAAGGTGTATATGGGGTGAACGAAATCGAATAATACAAGGAAATGCTACGAAATCCACATACTATTTAAAACTCAGTTACTTGTCTAATGGAATGGGGCATTATGTAACTATTATTCAAATGAGAAGCGAAATATGATGAATATAAGATGGACACCTCCACCGGTTAATAGATTTAAACTTAACACATACGTTGCATTAGGGGAGAAGATGACTTTATCAATTCGGGAACAGTTGATGGCTCAATAAAAAAAAAACAATGAGATTCTATGAGGTTGAGGATGTAGAGGCAATAGCATTGAGTGATGGGCTTACACTTGCTAGGGATCTTGGGTTCAAAATAGTAATAATTGAAATTGATTCCCTCTGAATGGTGTAGAGTCTCAAGAAAAATCTTTGATGGACTCCAAATGCGGCGCTACTATCAGATATTAAAATTATTGCTATTATCTTATGATCAATTCATGACAAATATTCTTCTTGAAACAAAAGACTGATAAGAATGAGACTTTCATTCTCAATTTTACCAATGATGTTTTTCGTTATTATAAAGTCATTTTCCCAATCAAATTCCAAACTCCTGATACAATTTGATTCTTATCAATTAGGACTTCCAAACTGCCTTTTCTAGGCTTCCTCTATCCAATCAACCATCCAATTCTCATGGAATTTAGGTCGCACCACAACAAAAATGTTACTTTTCGATATTGACTCTGGATCTTGTCACTTTATTCCTCGAGAGGAGAACAAAGTGGCAGTTTTTTTTTTTCTTTTCCCTTAATTGGTTTACATATCGATGGTTTGACTATATTCCTTGATTTCTTTTGCCAATGGTTTGTGGCGATTTAGTTTACATGTACATCATTTTTAACACCGTGCCACGTGGCAATACATAATTTGACGGTTTAATTTTTTGACAAAATTTTCACTCAATCAACACTTGTCATCAATAATGTTGAACCATAGGGTTTACATGGAAATTTTCCTAAAAGAAATTCGTTATCGATTTTCGTTTATTGGACCAAATAACGAGGAATATAAAGAGTTTCTCAACATGAGATGTAAATTAGCTTTCCATCATTTTCCCCTTCCACTAAAATTTCAAAATACAAACAAATACTTTTAAAGTATTAAAAATGTTCAATAATCACAATCGAATTATACAAACCTTCGGACCACAATAACTTTAATAGCCCCTAATGAGTAGATGATCATACTTTGTTATAATTTTTTTCCCGCCCACAATTTCGTTTAATAGGGTAGCCATCAATGCATTACTCCTCGACCATGTATCATGTTTTACCTTGATTTCCAACTTTACTTTTTCAGCACCATCTCTAACATTCTGGTCATCTAGACAATTATACAGAGATGTATGTCAATTAAGACGCATGTCAATTAAAAAAAGAGTAATGTTATTCATCCTCACTGGGGTTACAAATACAGTTTAGGTGGCTCTAAATGATTTAAGCTATCATTTAGAGCCACTCATTCACATTTCATTTAAGCTATCATTTAGAGCCTCATTCACATTTCATTTAAGCTATCATTGAGAGCCACCTAAACTGTATTTGTAATACCAGTGGGGATGAATAGCATTATTCATTAAAAAAAAAACTTATTTTTCGATCAAATAATCAACTACAAAATAATTGTTGAATAACTACCTAATAATTTGGGGCTCCACATATTTAAAGCAACCAGTCATAACCTAGACTAAATACATTGTTTTCGTTTTAAGACAATTGATTCAAGTACAAGAAGAACATCATCCCTGTGAGTCATTTTCTAGATGGTGGTGAAGATAAGGCAAGTCAAATTTGATCGGTCGTGCATTTTGTTTTGTCATATAATAATTTTCATTGCTAAATTCCAATTCACAAAGGTCCCATAATTGACTTTTTTTTCTTGCACTTGTTGCTTGGTGAACCTCACACTTAATATTCCAATACTATGAGAACTACCGTGTTGTCAAAGGCTTGCTTTATCGCTTGGTTAAAAATTTCAAAATTTGCGTCGGAATTTGATGTTTTAAACTTGTTTTTTTCAATGTGTATAAGAGAAAATGAATTAGATAAATGGGATCTTTTCAATTTAGTTACGTGTTTCTTAAGTTTTCCAATTCCTCGTGTTAATATCTTGTCATTATCCATTTAAGAATATCATTAATAGTAGATAAGTGCCACAACAACTTCTCGTACACTAACATGAAAAAGTGTTTCATATCGTTAAAACTCGGGAGTTTTTTTACACGAAAAGTCGTTTCAAGTATGAACTTGTTGTTTGAGTCTTGTGTGACTATGTTTTTCCTTTTCGCTTGACATGTATTCTTTTTAATTTATCGACTTACTGAGTAAACTTACATGAGGTAATTTTGATCTTATTTGATCAAAGTTTATCTTGTTTGTGAGCTTGTGGCTGGCCAAAGTGCTTTTGCCTAATCTTATTGGGTGTTCGTCCACAATTTGGACCATTAAGATGTCTGATGTTTAGCATCGATTTGATTTGTAACTTTAAATGAGCCTTTCTTTTATTTTGTTGTATTATTTTAGAGTGTAATGCATTCAATTTTATCATGATCACAACATATATTTTATTCTCTACTGAATTTACTAAATAATTTAAATAAATAAAATGTATTTTCCTCTTGACTTGAGTTCTAAACCAACTTTCAATAAATTTTATCCGAACCTAAATGTGGAGAAGGGGTCACATTAAGGTCTTGTTTGGGAGGGATTCTCATTTTTTACAGTAAATCAATTCTCATTTTCAACCACACATTTTTCAATAAAATAATATTTTCCATCACATCAATAATTTTTTCTCCTTTTTCAACCACACATTTCCCATCATATTACTATTCAAAATCAATTCTTCTCCTAAAAAATCTCTACCAAACAAGCTGTAAAATGACACCATGCAAATAATTGTACTTACAAATTTTATGTTTTGCCACAATAAAAGTCGGCCATGAATGACAGAATTAAGGACAATTTTCTTGACAACCTTTTACATCAAAGTACGTTTCTAATAGATTCCAATTGTGAATAGAATAATGCTAAGTGTACACAATCTTTTACACAATCTTTTACACCTCTCTCACATGGAGGGGGGCCCACACATAATAAAATAATCGTGGACCCCCCTCCACGTGAGAGAGGTGTAAAAGATTGTGTAAAAGTGTGTGTGTACATATAGCATTACCCTTGTGAATATTATTTAGGGTAGAGAGAGAGAGACATTTGAATTGGACTGATCATCTTTCCGTGGACTATGCCAAATAACAAACGTCAAAAGGTAACTAAAAATCCTTCTTTCTAATCAAACTACTTAGAAAATGATCGCGACTATTCATATCAAATGGCAAGTGCCTCATGAACCAATTTTGCTTTTAGCCAATGTAACGTGGGGTTTATTCTAAACTTCGATAATTGAACTTTCTTTAGTAAGCATGGTTGTTCAACATTTTAAAATTTGAGACAGACTTATCTTAGGCCATGTTTGATTGACCCAAGTTTTCTATGAAAAATGGAAAATGAATTCCATCTTTCATTTTTTGCATGTTTGATGCACTTTTTTTTTTCAGGGAAATGATTTTTTTGATTTTGTCCGCCATTTTCCATGATTTAAGGGAGAATTGTTTTCCAGTTTAGCATTTTTTTAAAATTTAATTTAATTTAATTTTTATTTTATTTTTTGGCAATGTGAACAAATTCTAAATCAAATGATAAAAAAATTATTATTTTAATGGACAATTTCCATGAAAAATGAAGAGACACCAAACTTTAAACATTTTTTAGGTGGAAAATTATATCAATTAAATACAATCAATTACAATTTCTAGTCAAACAAATTCTAGGCAATTCAATTTCCCGTAATTCATTTTCTTTCCCCCCAAATTCCACATTTGCAATCAAACGAATCCTTATAAATTATCTCATGGTCAAAATGGATGTGACGTGAACCAATAAAATAGTGATGTCTCCCTCTATGAAGTATGCTGTGTCCTTTGTTTGGAAGGAATTTTTAATAAAAATTAAGTCTACGATTAATTTTAACTATATTTTTTAAGTGGTTTACGACTTTTCAATCATGTAGTTTATTAATTTTTATCAAAATTTACTAAAAATCGGATTTTAATTTTCAAGTCGTCCATTCACCCACCCTTTAACCCGTTTATCAGTGTGGGAACTTGACGCGTTGCACCAGTTGGCCATCTGCTTAGCTGGCTTGTAGCTCTCTCCACTGTTGGTTTTTATGGGGTTTGTCTGCTGAGAGAGACCCTAGTTTCAGATCGCCCAATCAATTAAACCCTAATTTGCTATAGTAATATCGCTATCTGCTTAAGAACTCCCACTCTGCTTTCTATCTCTATATGTTGTTTTCACTTTTCCATCTCCTCATCATCTTCATCATCTTCATGCCACAAAGAAAAGAGAGGAGAACTTTTAAAATCATAAACCCAGGTCAATTTCTTCTTTGATTTGGTGGATCCACAGATCTAATCTATTTCACTTTCAGATGTTCTTCTCTTTCGATACTTGAAGGTAACATCAATAACAGATTTTCTACAATCCCATGTTTGCACATGTGTTTCTTGCTCTTTTATTTGGGAAAGATGTAATATTTGAATTGAATTACTGTGACGGGAGAGTTTCATGATTTCAATAAATTGGGTTTTTGATTTATATTTCTCTCTTTGTTGGGAATTGATCTTTTTGGAATGAGAAGTGGCTGACCAAACATTATCCCGAAGGAAAAAAATGTATTTTGGCCAGTCTTGTTATCGAAAAGAATATTGGTGCTAGAACACCAATCTAAGTATCATCATGTAATAGGCTCAATAAAAGTTAGAATCATATAATCCATTTAATCGCTTTTTCTCATATAATTACACTTTGGTACATCTGTCGTGCTAAATAGCATTACTCTATTGAAAATCCTCCTCACTTTTTTCTTGGTGTCGACTTTTCTTAATTTTTAACGGCTGTTGTGATCGTGTCTTTTTTTTTTTTTTTTTTCTGTTTTTAGTCAAAGATCTGTTTCACATTCGAAGATCTTGTTCCTGCGTAGCTTTATAGCAATTCGCAGCTAAATTGATCATAAAGTTGGGACCTTTATGTATTTCTAGTGCACTTCATTTGTTGGATTGTTATTGTTCAAATTATAATTCTGTTTGTTTATGTGCTTGATATTCGTGTTCATCTAGACTTCTTGTGCAGACTTTCTGCTGTGGAGGACAGAATTAGCTAGAGTCCTCATTAGATGTGGAGGGTGGTTTGGATGAAATGAGGTATGTTATCGGGATTGATGAACTTAATGAGGGCCTGCTTTCGGCCGAAAGCAGGTTCAGATATTAGTGGTTGTCAAGTGGGGCTTCTGTGGTATAAGGACTCAGGGCAGCATTTTAATGGAGAGTTTTCAATGGCGGTAGTTCAAGCTAATAATTTAATCGAGGATCAGAGCCAACTTGAATCGGGTAGTTTAGACGCCCTTGGTTTTGGGCCATATGGCACTTTTGTGGGGATTTATGATGGACATGGTGGCCCTGAGGCTTCTCGATTTGTCAATGATAACCTCTTCCAACATCTTAGAAGTAAGTCCCTCGAAGTTAACTAGTCTATGATTTTTAATTAGTTTTAATGTTTGACTCTCCCAATAAATAAAAAAGATAGAAAAAGACTTCAGGATTTCATAAGTGATCTTTTGTATATATACTCCTATTACTAATTATTACAGTTGTTAACTCAAAAGAGCTGTATTACTTGCCAATTTTGAGTTTCCTAGTTTGCTAATGTTTCTTGTGAGATGTGAAGTTGGATTAGAAATATTAAACTGCTGACTTATAGCTGTAAAAGTGACAGGACAAACTAATCCCTCAGCTATTTAACTAATCTCTTAAGAATTTTATGGTTTTGAGCTCAAAAACTATGTTTTGAATTGTGCAGGGTTCACCTCCGAGCATAAGACTATGTCAACGGAGGTAATTCGGAAGGCATTTCAAGCAACAGAAGATGGTTTTTTTTCAGTTGTCAGCGAACAGTGGCCAACTAAACCACAGATAGCATCAGTTGGCACATGCTGCCTTGTAGGAGTTATCTGCAACTTAACTCTCTATGTTGCCAACCTTGGCGATTCCCGAGCTGTTATGGGTAGACTTGTCAAGGCAACAGGGGAAGTACTGGCCATTCAACTGTCTACTGAACACAATGCTAGTATTGAGTCTGTGAGACAGGAGCTGCAATCTCTTCACCCAGATGACTCACAAATAGTAGTTCTAAAGCATAATGTGTGGCGTGTTAAGGGCATTATACAGGTCAGTAAAATCATTGTTGTGGTGAATTTTATCTGCTGACATTTTACGAATATTGACATTAGTTCCTGCTGCACGTTTTCGCATGGAAGCCAGTTGAAGATGATATCAGCTAGCCACGGGATAATGTTCTGTATGATTTTACTTAATTAATTGTGACACATCTGAAGTTTGATTGTGCTCGCAGATATCCAGATCAATTGGTGATGTGTATTTGAAGAAGGCTGAATTCAATAGGGAGCCATTACAAGCTAAGTTTCGACTTCGTGGATCTTTCAAAAGACCAATTTTGAGTTCAGAACCATCAATTTCTGTGCACCAATTGCTACCTCAAGATCAATTCATTATATTTGCGTCAGATGGCCTGTGGGAACACCTCACCAACCAAGAAGCTGTTGATCTAGTCCAAAATCATCCACGCAGTGTAAGATAATTAATGCTTCAAATATTAGTGGCTTTCGAATGTGAAAAATACTATGTAACATAGTTAAAAGTTTCACATTAAGGGCTTGTGTGGGAGGGATTAAAATCAGATTAAAATTGAAAATATAGCCGTTATTGTTGACTTTTATTAGACGAGTGGGGCCCAATAACGGCCATATTTTCAATTTTAATTGGCTTTTAATCCCTCCCGAACGGGGCCTAAAATTGCCCAATAACACCACTATTTACCAATTCTCGTCGGTATTTTGTTCTTGATGTCATAACAAGTCCTCTACTGATGCAAAACCTATCAATAGAGATTGTGATGATGTATTCACTAATACTAGTTATTGGTGATACACAATAGCCCGTTTCAAAATAAATAACTTTTTGAGTTCAGCTCTCCTCCTCCTCCTCCTCCTCCTTAGATTATAAGATATTACAATTTTAGTTCGACTTATTTGTGCAGGGGAGTGCTAGGAGACTAGTGAAAGCAGCGTTGCAAGCTGCCGCGAAGAAGAGGGAAATGAGGTACTCCGACTTGAAGAAAATTGAGCGTGGAGTCCGTCGGCATTTCCATGATGACATCACTGTTGTTGTCGTGTTTCTCGACTCACATCTTGTGAGCAACGCCAGCGCAACCAGGAGTCCTAATATATCCGTGAAAGGAGGCGGCGCCATCAATCTACCTCCAAATTTGTTTGTTCCTTCAGCTGGAGCTACTTGATGATGCTATCTCTAAATTTTATCACCTCTTGTACTGTACTATTCACATGTTAATACTGATAGTTTCTTAAAAGTTAAGAGATGCCTTTGAATTTTGATGTACACCCTGTAGCTTTTAACCGAAGAAGACATAATAACTTGGCAATAGTTTCGATACCCAAAGAGGCTGGAAAAAGAACTCCAAGGTAATTATAGTTATGTTGTCTGGATAGTTAGCTGATCAACAGAATGGTTACAAATTGAACGATTCCACATTCATGCTTCGCGTCACAGATTTGGAAATCAATTTGATTAAATATAATCCGAATTCGCACAAGATAATACAATTCAAGAAATTAATTCGATTATTTTGTTCAGTGCTATCAATGTACATTCACATTTTCAGCAACTGAATCTATTTCAAGTCACATAAGTATTGATCGTGTACGGCGTAAAACGTGAGTCACACGTCGCGTGAATTCTATTCAACCTATTACATCATATTCGTACATGTGACTAATGTGCGTACTCAGATTTGCTGAGTCAATTATTTGTGGCCTGTTACTAGATATTATTTACTATGTGTGATCGTCCTGTGACCTGCTTTATTGATTTGTGAAGTGAAAATACATATATGTGATCATGAATGAACAATTAAGAACTAGCAAATAACAAAATGTGACCAAACTGCGATAACTTATGAACTGTGACATGATTATAGCTATCTCTTACCATGCATGATTGACTTGTGACCTGCAAATATTGAAATGTGACCTTAACATGCGTATATGTGACCATGAATAAACATCTAAGAGCTTGCAAATAACGAGATCTGATCAAATATTAAAAAGCTTAGTAAGTGGATTTCATCATCACATTACATCTCATTGCATACCGAGTACTGTTAGAAGTTTGGTAAGCGAACTGGGAGGACATTAATTTTGGTCATATGTGACTTGGTTGAGAATGTGACCATAATGTCACATTACCAACTGTGAAGGTGATATCTGCATATGTGACTACTCATATCATGCTGTGTGATGAAATAGATAATGGTTGTAGATGAAATGTGACATGTGCGGCTCCCAATGTCATCTGCAATTTTTTGTCATATATGACTTGTTTGGAAATATGCCTTCATTTTAGTTCATGAATGCCTTTATTAACTGATGAATTGGAAGTCACAGAAATGGTGTATTTGCATGTATGTCTGTTGCATGGAGCTCAATCATCATTGGCGTTGGTAGACCATAGATGCGATTATGTAAACCTTGTTGACACGGTTATGACAGAGTTTAGTTTGGATCCGACGAAGGTGACAGTGTCGTTGACGTATGTACTAAATGATAATTTGCCGTCGTTCTCGATAAAAAATGAAAGAAATGTGCAATCATACCTTCTGCTGAAGGAAATGGATCGCGATCCTGCTAAATACCCAGTAATTGTTGATGTGACTACTGCAGAAGTAGAAAAACCTTCTAATATGATTCCGGTTAACCCTCCTCCTAATGGTGAACTTTGTACATTGCAGGATATGGCGGCAGATATATGCAGAGCGGCAATTGAAAAATCAGGTCACATTTGGGACAACGAAATCACAGTTGTATCTGCTGCAGATGCTAGAGAGGTCGAAGAAAGAAGGATTTTTCGGGATAAAGATATTTTAAAATTGAGCATATCCTTTTTTGCCATATAGAACATGTTTGAGTTTATGGTTGAACGGTCTGATAAGAAAAAAATATGTTGTGAGGTGTTCACAAGAAGGTTGTAGCTGGATTTGCGGATCGTCAAAATGGGATAAAACAAATCTATTTAAGATTCGAAAGGTGGGTAGTCACACATGTGCATCGAACGTCGTATTGGGGTCACACAGGCAAGTATCAACTACATTTGTGTCTCCTAGCATCAAGTATAAGTACACATTATCCAATACCATATACACACCGAAGGATATATGCAGTGATACGTTGCAGAGTTATGGTGTTTATTTGAATTATTCGAAAGCATGGAGATCCCGCTAGCATACCTTAAAGATGGTTATGGGTGATCCAATCGATTCATTTGGTAAGATACCAAGCTTCTTCTACGTGCTTCGGCAAAAGAATTTAGGTACGGTCATAGAGTTGGATGTTGATAGTCACAATAGATTCAAGTATTGTTTTATGACACTTGGTACATCAATACGTGGATGGAAGCATTGTCGGCCTGTAATTGTCGTCGACGGTACATACTTGATGGTCACTACGATGGTACCCTTTTCACAGCATGTACACAAGATGCAAATAACAACATATTCGTTCTTGCTTTTGGAATTGGGGATAATGGAAACGAAAAATCTTGGAGATGGTTTTTGGAGAACCTGAAAAAGGCATATGGTTACAGAGAAGGAATGTGTTTTATGTCAGATCGTCATACCAATATAAAGAATGCAATAGAGCATGTTTATCCTGGAACATATCATGTTATTTGCTCGTATCATTTATTGCAAAATTTAAAGTCATATTATGGAAAATCAGGACATAATATTACACTTGCTTTCAACTCAACTGTCCTCGTTTACACGTTGGAAGAATTTGAATATAACATGAGACGTCTGTACACAATGAACGAGAATATTCGTGGATACCTGGTATTGAATTGCATCTGAATACATTGTCACATATATTGAAATGGTCATGTGTCAATTATATGGTATTAATTTATAGTGTACATTTTGTAGGCTGATGTTGGACCTGAAATGTGGTCATGAATCTATATGTTGGCAAATGGATATTCTACAATGACATCAAACATTATAGAATCAGTCAATTCGGTCACAAAGCCAGGGAAAAATTACCCAATTGTATCCTTGCTGGAGTCATTACGACAGACTGTACAAAATTGGTTCCGTAAACATAGAGATGACGAATATGGAACGTTCACGACGTTGTCCACTAAGTATGAGAACACAATTAGGAAAATGAATGTAGAGTTAAGGAACTTGAGGGTAGCTTATTTACTCTACTGCTGATATTTATGAATGTGACCTGTCTAACTGCATGTGATCTGGATTGTACACTGTGAAAACATATTTATAATGTGACAACATATGTGTGTGCATGAATCTTGTATATTTGACATAGACAGAATGCATTTTGTCCTCGACGTAATTGTGGCCAAAAACATATGTCTGTGACCTTGAATGTAGAGTGTGATAAGATATGTATGTGTTTGCTGTTGTATATGTAACCTGAACCGAATGTATGTGATTTCATATTTTGCTGCTTGTATTTACAACCACCATTCTTGATTTTGCTTTCTCATAGGTATCTCCTTCCAATTAGTCAGAAGTTTCTGTCAGCGATGAAAAGTCCATATTTTTTGTTGATATTGAACAACGTACGTGTATGTGCACGTGCAGGAGCTACATGTCGATTTGTTACCATGTCTGCACGCCTTGGCCGTAATTGCAAATACAAAGAGGGATCCATATGCTTACTGTTCTTATTATTAGACAAGAAATGCATATGTGAATGCGTATGAAGATTCTATATATCCTGTTGGAAATCCAAACGAATGGAAAGTTCTTGATGAAGTGCAATACGAAGTTGTCGTTGTGGTGGACATAGTTACAACCGCAAGAGATGCTCAAGTTTGATATCATTGCATTGAGAAGATAGGGAGAATAACACTATGTAATCGGAAAACAATAAATAGAGGAGATAGATACAACAAATACTATATCACATTATTTTATTTGAAACATTTATTTGAATATCAAACGTCGAAATCATCATCGAATGTCACATTTAATATTGTGTAACTGTGATTTGATGTCTTAAAAGTACGGTGTGAATTACACAGCAAAATCTATGTGACCACATTGTCACAAATGCTTATTCTTTTTTACTATGTGACCTGGGTTTTAAAGTAAATATATGTGACCTGCTTGTCACAAACTCATCCTTATCTGTGACCTGTGCTCCAAAGCAGGTATATTTGACATGCTTGTCATAAACTCACTGTCTTTGTGACCTGAGTTCCTATGGTGTCAATGAAAGTATATGTGACCTACTTTTAGTAGTTTTAAACATGCTAGTGACCTGTTGTATCAAGTAAGGATATATGACTAATTTTTTACATATACAACAATAATCTGTGACATGTCTTGCACATCCACATCTGTCTTTTGAAATAATTTTAAAACATTCTAGTAGCGTGTGGGGGCCAAATAGTAATATGTGACCTACCTTTCCTAACGAAAACGTGGTCTGTGACATGCTTTTCCTACCCACATATGCATTCTATACTCAGTTACACAAATAACTGTGACGTGTGGTGTCAGAATGCATATGTGACCTTGATTTCACATTCACACTGTGATCTGTGACTTGTAACTCACATTCACATATGCACAATGCATGAAATGGGTATCAACACATACATAACAAACGATGACACATTACCAATTGAAACATGCGGCAGTATTCAATAGAGTAACTTTAATGTATTAGAAAATATGAAAAGGTACAATCTGCAGGTCATAAAATTCATTTACAAATTTAATTCCAATACTCATTCTATGACTATCCCCTCCTCTTTTGTAGCATGCTTTGCCTTCTTCACGTAATTCTCTCTGTGTTTGTATAGGAGCGACGCAATATCCAATTTACACATGCTGGCATCAAATTTATGCGGTATGTAACTTCTGCCGTCATGGAGGATATATAAGGCGTACAAAATAACGAATATTCCACAATCGTGACTGCAAAACAACACAACACAACACAACACATTATGTTATTGGTGTGTTTATTTTACAAGTTATATATGTATGATTTGTCACATACTTACCCATTTGTCTGCTGAGGTAGGGTACTATCGACAATCATCTTCAATTTCATGCATTCAAATTCATTGTAATTAGGGTTCTTTTTTGAAATTCTCATTGCATTCATTAGAACAGGCAATGTTTTCACATATGGCTCAATACCTTATAGGGCCTTCCAGTCGTGATAACGTTTACCAACCGAATTGAATACCGTCAACGTATGGCTTCTAAATATTAGCATACCGAGCATCCAATGAGCTTTGTTGGTTAACAGGATTGACATGAACACATAATCAACATCGGCCCAAGGTGTGCTTAGAGGTATGCTGTGACCTGTTACGACATTAGAACATTAAGATCCTTCAGAAAAGTAGGGTACAACTCTTTTATCTTATTCTGGAACCAGATGTTTATCGTTGTAGCTCTTATATCTAATTTCTTCCCAAATTTTGCTAGCTGACGAATGTAATAGAAACATGTATCCATGTGCTGTTTCAGTAGAAATGGAAAGATTAGATTTGACATGAAATAGTTAGAATGAAGATTGCGCTGTGACTTAATTCGAGTTTGATATGTGACATGTTGGCATGAAAGTTCCGATTATCTATGACCACTGGGTGACTATGGATTGAATGATGTGTATGCATGTGGTGGTAGCTGTGTGATAAGATTATGTGATTCATGAAGATTGAAATGTGATTGAAAAGAATGCGTAAGTGAAATCGTACCGCATTGCTCAAGGAACTTTTCTCGTTTATAAGTTTGTGGAACCATGTCTTGTGACAGACTGTGAACGAACCGATAACGAAAGCGGGTTTGATTACGTCGTCTTGCTAGTTAAAGTTTTTCCTGAAGCCAAACATTGAACATTAAGTTGCTTTGATACTATATGATGTTAAGCAACATTCAAATTTAGCTACAAACTTCACATACCTGTTTTTTGACTTGTACCCTCTCTGGAACCAGCCTAAGAATGTCAATCTATCAGCTTCTTCGACATTGTCTTTGTAAGTTTAAAAAACAACTACACTGTCATCGTGCTTGAATAAATTCCTTTTTTCTACTACGAAAGGAGATCGCAATATCCTCGCAGGGCTCGAAACTCGCTTCACTGGTAAAGAAGAAGTTGGTTCGGAAGTAGGTGATACCTGTGTATTATTGTACAATTCACATATTAGTCTGTGTAGAGTTACTAAGTTGAACATCCAGTATATTAAATGTCAGGGACGTGTTTTTAAGCATATGTGTGATATGTGACATCTGAACGCTTATTGTTCATGACATATATGTGTTATGTGTCCAGTATAGTACAAAAAAATAAGTTTGTAAGTACCTCTGTGACAACGCTTTTTGTTGCGTCAGAAATGATAGTATCTGCTTGCTTCTGAGTGTCTTCAGAATGTAAAACATTAGGTTGTGAATATTCGATTCCCAAATCAAATGAAGGTGGTTGAAGACTATAGGGAAGGCCAATATCATCGCTGGAGTACATCTTCTCCTTCCCTTTCTTATCCACCATTGGTTCCACATTTTCCACCTATATTTTAAATTACAAAACCATTTTCATTGAATAAAGTGCGAACATTTCATGTACCTCATCCGTCTTATCGAATCCGCCAACAGTCTGAGTTCCTTTGTCTCCTGCTCCATTAGCATGATAACTTGTTTTTTCATTAAACCGCCTTATAATCTCATCCATTGAACTCAAAAGCATTGCCGTCACAAATTCGGACAGAAATTGCATGTTTGTTCGAATCTCCATCAAGTCATTTTTTATTTGTCCTTGGACTTGGATGACGTCATCTAAATTTTTTGTCTACTCAGCGTTGAGATTTGACATCTGTGACTTGATGTCATCAATCTCTAATGTTAACACTTTATTACTTGACTTGAGATTAGAGATTTGTTGAGTCAATTCCTCAAAAACCTGAAAACATAAAAGAACATACAATTAACTGTGACCTTTAAATATGTATCTGTGACCCTGCAATAACGATATGTGACCTGTAATAGTGAACTGTGAGTGGGAAATAAATATATGTGACCACAAATGAGTGACATGTGACCTGAAAATAATGAAATGTGACTAAATATCTGACTTACATCACCCCGCTGTGTCCCTTCAGATTGTGGTTCAATTGGAGAATGAGGGGCAGCTGACGTACCTTCATCAGTATAGGGTTTTCGATAGGGAGATGACTCATAACATCTTGGTGGAGGATCTACAAAATCATCCTCATCGTCTGTGACTCGATCCTGGCCAATACTACTATCTGCTAGCAGTATCAGTGACTTTCCACTCGTCCCAGCACGGTCAGCTGACTTCTTTATGTTCCTCTTCCTACTGCTGGATGCACGAGAAAACTCTAGTTGATTTGGCTTGTTGTAGTGAACACCGTCCATGTAAGACATAGCTATTTCAATTTCTGATGGTTCAAGGTCACAAATTTTGATCTGTATAACAGTATATATTAGTAGAATAAAATATCAACAATTTACTATATCACAGTTAAAAATTGACTGAACATTTACATTAGGGTTGGTGAAGCAGTCGAGTCCCTCCAACTTGGTAGCAGATGGTTGCTCCTGCGTGGTCCAGTTTTTTATTTGGGGATATACATCCTCGATTTCCATGTCAAAACAATTCCATCTAAACTAGGAAAGGTCTCTTAGATCCATACTTGAAAGGCTACCAACATACTTCGTAGTTGTAGTACGTTGTCCTCCTACTCAATCTATCCCTCAATGCACTCAAAGTAATATCAAATAGTAACTTGCCCCATGGGAACCGGTTCATTGCGAAGAAGTCCTCAACGAGAACAAACAAATAGTGGTCAACCACCTTCTTGTAATCTCTAGGGAAGAGATAAGCGGTAATGAAATACAAAATTCCCATAATAGCAATATCATTATCTGGAAGAACTTCAACAAGATCCAAATCCGGTATCTGGCACGCTGATAAAAATGTGGACTTCACATCTTCGTGTGTTATACTATCTACTTGAGCACAGTACTTTGTCTTCATCTGTGATGGTCTATCCTCAAACACATGTGTGTCACTGTTTCTAGAACATCTTATTCCTGTGACTATACAGAACTCAGATATAGAGAATCTGACATATCGCCCTGCCACGTAAAACCACATTTCTTCCGTATTAGATTGATAAACCTGCCTCAAGAGGAAGTATTGAATCAATTGTGGTTGTATCACAATTTCATGGCACTCCAGGAAATGGGCAAAGCAGGTTCCCATCATTATACATTTTTGTCTTTGGCTTAAGTTCGTTTGAATAGTGGTAAGAACACCCTTACTCACTGAGGTCATTATCTTTCTTGAGAACCAGCTCTTTTCTGGTATAACGAATTTCCAGACCTACAATAAGAATATAGAATAACATAATGTTAATTCTTGGTAAGCTTTGTTGTATAATCATATTTACGCACATATAACATTATGAATCCAAGCCACAAATTCATAGCAAACAGATGCATGAGGTCACAGACTTGGGAAACCTTGGTTTTGCTGTTTTGGATTCATGCTTTATATTTTCAATCCATGATTTTATAGATTATTATTCACATAAAGAAACATTAGGTCACAGACTTGGGAAACTTTAGACAGATAATGACTCATAAGGTCACAGACACCGGACATCTTGGACACATGATGAATCTTAAGTCACAGGACCTAAGCTTTGCTGATTTGGATTCATGCTTTATATTTTCAATCCATGCTTTTATAGATTATTATTCACATAAAGAAGCATGAGGTCACAGACTTGGGAAATTTTGAACAAATGATGACTCATAAGGTCACAGAAATCGGACACCAAAAATCTTAACGTCGCATGAAGAATCTTAAGTCACAGACTTCAAAAATCTTGATCACATAAATTCTCATGAGGTCACATACTTCAAAAATACAATCAATTCCCCTTAACGTTATTGAAATGGTACCTAAAATCATAATCCAACAATTACAGACGAACATTGGTCACAGATGTCAAATGCATGATCAATACTTCAAAAACAACTATTCTCCTACGTATGCATCACTAAAATTGTAACACAACACCGAAAAAATTAAAAAACATTTTTCGATATCCCTTTTCACGTGGTCATAGGAGTTGCATGCTTTTTAGTTGGGGTTTTTTCCAGGCTCTCCTCTGACTTCCTCTTGCTTCTTCTTCCAGTGGTGTCTTTGACATAGACAACCCTTTCTGCACCCTTCAGTTTATCCATTTCAATTCGATTTTTATTCACAACACAATGGGTAAAATTTTGAGTAAATCTCACAGATGTTGGGTTTGATTTTTATGAAGCATGGATTTGGAACCTGGAATCGGAATGGAGTCTTAGTGAGAAGATATTTATGAAATATGGATTTGGGGATTTTTCCGTAGAGTAGTGGTGAAGAGAGAGAGAGAGAGAGATGAAATGTTATTATGGAAGATAAGTTAATGGAGATTTGAAATACGAAAATTACGGGAACGCACCAGTAGTTACTATGGATATATCCTATAATTAATTGACGATAATTACAATATTTAATATTTCATAAATAAAGCTATACTTGAAGTTTGAATAGAAAACTTTCCACATCGAGTTTTGCACTTGTATTTTCAAAAGCCTGGATTTATATAATTTCCTCTTGGATCAAATCTTTTAGCCCAATCTAATGTTGGGCTGGACTTGGAATTGGTTGAGTCTAGTCTTCTATTGTTCGAGAGAGAGAGAGAGAGAGAGAGAGAGAGAGAGAGAGAGAGAGAGAGAGAGAGAGAGAGAGAGAGAGAGAGAGAGAGAGAGAGAGAGAGAGCGAGAGCGAGCGAGCTTAATATTGTGTAGATTTTAAAGTTTCATTAAAAGCACTTTTTAACTTTTGCTACAGAATAATGCTATTTAGAACCAGTGTTGACAGAACACCAGTCTATGTGGCATTATGTAATATGTTCAACTAAAAATAAAATTATGTAATTTATTTAATTGAACTTATAATTTAATATCATTAATGTTGTCATCTAGACTGGTGTTAAACACCAGTGGCATTATATAGCATTATTTTGTTAAATGATCAATATTTTAAATAAAATGGCTTTTAACCTCTAATAAGTGTTCGTTTGACATGATTTTTGAAAAATCAAAAGAGTTCTTAAAATCTAAAAACTGCTTTTGGATTTGTTTAACTAATTTTATGAAAGTGTTTATGATGGTTATAAAATTTTTTTGACGAAGTTGGTTCAATGTACTTTCTCTAAAAACAATTTTAGAATATAAAACTCTTTTAAGAATTAGTTTTCATACAAAATTAAGGTGGCTGTTTTCAAAAGTTCTTATGTAAAAAGTAAAAATTATTGCAAATGGACCATAAGTGATTTTAGGCTTTGAAAATATCTTTTTAAATGCACCGTGGCTACTTGTCGAAGGCCGCTCGGTTAACAACAAATACTTGATTGAACAAACAATAGTGATTTCCCATGCAGAGTTGGTCAACCAAAAGTTTATCACTGCTCATTTTAGGATGAAAACATTTCTTATCCAACGATTTCAACTTTAGATGAAATGGTTCATTGTCTTCATATGCTTGGATGTATTATACTTGCATTTTTTTTACTTACCCATTTTTTTATATCAATAAATGTTAAATTATATTGATCAAAACTCATATAAAATTATACAAACGATACCTGGGCAAATAAAGATAAAGTGACGTACGTATACAAATATTTCGGGCATACCCTGGAAATCAAATATGAAAAAGATGTACAACGATATGATCTAACGACCAAATACTAAAGACTCCAAATAAATCAAAACATTCGGATACAAAATATAAATATATATATATATATATATATATATATATGTATATATATATATATATATATAAATATATATATATATATATAGTTTTGTATACATGTGTTTTGATTCGTCTCACTGTGTTATCAACTTGCGGTTTAAGATCTTCAAAAATCTTACTATGCATTCCCATCTAAATGTGATAAACGGTGCTTGCAAGAACAATACGCTTAAATTTGCTAACATCCCATGAGCTCTTTCTTCATCCACTTCAATGCACTTTGAATTATAGACATAGAGCGTCGAATGCCCAACCACACACAGATCTGTCCCCACATCGAGTTGCAGAACGGACGGATGAAATGTAAGTGCTACATGATTTCAGCTAAAAATCCACAAAAAATGCAACTTTGGTCGATGTCCATATATATGTTGTAATTTTTCCTTGGTTAATAGCTTGGACCTAGCTCCCAACCAAAGGACGAGTGCACGTTTCGGTGTAACAAATTTGTTATAATTTGGGTGTGACCCCAAATTTTTTTGTTGAAATATTGAAGAATTCTAATTGTAGTGAACATCAAGAAAAATTCAAGTTTGGAATGCTATTGAAATTCTATATCAAGTTGAAGTTCTATTTTGGAAACTCATTGAGAGTTGAAAATTGGTATTGGACTTGAAGAAGAGTTCGGAATGGAGAAGAATTGATTTCTACTTTGTTTTTGACTCGTATTTTGGGCATTCTATTTCATCAACAACTCTATCAAATTAGTTTGGACGTCCCTTACATGTTCCCTATAAATACTAGACTCTTCTATATAATTTAAAAAAATTAAGTGTGAGAAAATAGATTATTAAAATTATAGGATCTATTGTAATTTTTTTCTCTTCTCCATTATTCTTAAGTCAATAAAATCTCTTAATTCATCTGTCATATTCTTATATTTATTATTTTTTTACTTGATCATATACTTCATTATTATTTGTCATATAATTTCAACATTTCAATCCGGTTATTGGTGTCACAACAAGTGCTATCAATCATAACAACAGACCCCGTTTCATAACAAGTGACATTAGAGCCTAGCTTCAGCAGTTCCACAGCGCTAGGGTTCTTTTGATTTGTTTGAAGTTTATGTTTGTGATGGCTACCATGAAATATGACATTCCTCTTTTGGATCGAAGCACTAGAGTTTCGCTATGGTAGGTTAAGATGCGTACAATACTCGTACAGCTGGATTTGGATGATGAGTTGCTGGGTATTGACAGGATGCTAGCAACTTTGACAGCGGAAGAGAAATTACGGAAGGATAAAAAGGCAGTTTCTTACATTCATCTATCAAATTCCATTCTTCAGGACGTTTTGAAGGAGAGGTCAACAGCTACTTTGTGGTTGAAGTTAGAGCAATTATACATGATCAAGAGTCTTACAAGTAAATTACATCTCAAATAGCGGTTATACTCTCATCGCATGGCAGAAAGATGATCATTGGAAGATCACCTAACTGTATTTAAGGAGATAATCGCTAATTTAGAAACATTGGAAGTTAAGTATGATGAAGAAGATTTGGTCTTGATCCTATTGTGTTCGTTGCCCATTTCTCTTTCTTCATTTAGAGACACGATTTTATATAGTCGTGAACTCTCATCATTGAGGAAGTTTATGATGATTTGTTTTCAAAAGAGAAGATGAATCATCTGGTTTCTAAGGCTAGAGATGGAGATGGCTTGGTTGCTCATAGTGGTTCTAGAAGAGGCAGATCGAAGTTGAAGTCTAGTAATCAAATTTATAACTACTGCAAGAAGAATGAGCACTTGAAGAGGGATTGCTACAAATTGCAGAATAAAGAAAAGATGGTTACAAGTAGATATTCAGATACTTCAGGTGAAGCAGACATCGCGGAGGACGTTGTAAGTGATAGAGATTTCTTGGCTATTTCTGACGTCGAGTCTAAACTAGAAGATGCTGGATTCTTGATTCAGCTTATGTATTTCATGTGTCCTAATAAGGACTTGTTTGCTTCATATGAAACCATTTCCAAAGGTGTCGTGGTTATGGAAAACAACGCATCTTGTCAGGTTGCTGGAATTGGTACAATCAGATTGAAGTTTTTGGATGGAACAATTAGAACACTTGACCAGTTCGACATTTTTAGATTTGAAGAAGAATCTCATATCTTTGTCTATCCTTAATTCAAAGGTTATGAGTTCTTTGGTGGAGGTGGAGGTTTGAAAGTTTATAAGGGTGCCCATGTTATTTTAGAGGGACAGAAAATGTCTCAATTATACATTTTGTAGGGTCATGCAGAATTTGAAAGAGTCAATAAGCACATATTCAGTATCGTGGTGGACATTCAGTTTGGTACAATACCTTTAGGAGCTCATAAATGATCAAATTTGGAGAATACAACTCAGTGGAGTTTTGAAGACATGGATAATTCCGCTTTGCCACCAACATCTACGATGCTATTGTATTCAATTGCTAGAGTTAGACCTAATGTAACAAGATATGTAGATGTCGATTTTGTTGAGCATTCTTTAAATGAAGAAAAATGTATTCAATATAGCAAGGAGCCTTCGTTAGAAGTATTTGGTGTTGATTCTGTTTTGAGGTGTCTTACAGCCTATTTTGGTAAGTTGTAAAATCTATATGATTTTTTTGGGAATCTGAGATAATTCTACAAGGGTAGTGCTTGGATTCACTGGAAAAGGTGGATTTTTGTATTTTTTGTTGGAGAAATTAATTTTTGATTATTATTGAAAAAGTCGGTTCATTCCTTGAGTGGAATTTGTGTCAACATGTAGATTGTTAGAATTTGGGTGTGACCCGAATTCTTTTGTTGAAATATTGAAGAATTCTAATTGTAGTGAACATCAAGAAGAATTCAAGTTTGGAATGTTATTGGAATCCTATATCAAGTTGAAATTTTATTTTGGAAACCCATTGAGAGTTGGAAATTGGTATTAGACTTGAAGAAAAGTTCGAAATGGAGAAAAATTGCTTTGGAAGCACCTTGAATGTTTTTGGCTCGAGACCTGGCGCTTGGACATTAGCCCCAGCACCTAGGCGCTTGGGGCGTGGCGCCACATGTAGATATCCGGAATTTTCGCCTTTTTGATTCTTGGTTCGTTTTGGACTCGTATTTTGGGCATTCTACTTCATCAACAACTCTACCAAAAGGGTTTGAACGTGCCCCACACGTTCTCTATAAATACTAGGTTCTTCTATACAATTTTAAAAAATTAAGTATAAGAAAATATATTACTAGAATTAAATGATCTATTATAATTTTTCTCTCTTCTCCATTATTCTTGAGTCAATAAAATCTCTTAATTCCTCTACCATATTCTTGTATTTATTATTCTTTTGTTTGACTATATACTTCATTATTATTTGTCATATAATTTCAACATCTCAATCCGATTATTGGTGTAACAACAAGTGATATCAATCATAACAAGAGACCCCGTTTCATAACAAAAATCGTTCCGGACAGAATCTACCGAGACTGCCTAGCACCCTTTGGCTTGAAAAACTCATATGCACTGGCCATGCTGAATCTGCCAGTGGCTGTCTAGTTCAACAGCCTGCCTGGACAGTTTGTTCAGGTCCCATAATCTGCTCCTTGATTTCCAACATGTTTTTGAGAAGAGAAGAGGGTCTTTTCGTGCCGAAAATGCCCAAATGTCTATCCCCTGAATGTGAATATGATTTACCCATTTAGTCCAAAGAGTGTCTATTTTACTATAGATATTCCAAAGTGTTTTAGCAAATAGCGCCGAATTCTAGCATTTAATGTCTTTAAATCCAAGCCCACCTTCATGTTTCGGTAGGCAAATATTACTCCAAGCAACCAACGACTTTTTGGATCCCCAAAGAAAGTTCCAGCATAGAATAATAACTTTGGAGGCAATCGTGTTCGGGATGAGAAAATGGACAACCAAAAACATTCCATGCCTTGAAGAACGGATCTCACAAATCCAGCCCTCTTCGCATATGACAAAGATGACCTAGACCATGCTCCAAAATAGGTTGTGATTTTATTGATAAAGGAATCATAAGAATTGATTTTCAATTTTTTCACAAGTGGGACTCCTAAATATCGAAAAGGCATAGAGCCTATGGGGATGCTAGTTAAGCCTCGAATATCCTCTAACTCTTGCCCACGAACCCCTGCAATATGCAAGCTAGACTTGTTGACATTCATCCTTAGTCTCGACATGTCACCAAAATTAGACAAACAATTAATCATGACACCGACCGAAATATGATCTCCTCTAGTGAAAAGCGTCAAGTCATCCACAAATGCTAAGTGAGTAATCTTAAGAGGGTGACATTTAGGATGTAAATTGAACTCACTATTCTCCATAGCATCTTTCACGATTCTTGAAGAATATTCAAGGCAAATAACAAAAAAGTAACAAGACAGGGGGTCACCTTGATGAAGAACATTCTCCCCTTAAAGAAACCATGAAGACTTCCATTGAGTGCAATAGAGTATAAAGGTGTAGCCAGTGGCAGACTCAACATCAAAGCCCAGCCCGGGCGGACGTTGATCAGTCAACGTTGACAATCAGCGACCGTAAAAGCGAGGTCGTATATATATATATAAACACGCTAAAACGTAAAGATTATATATATGAGAACGTACTTCAATATAGCTCAAAATACTAAAGAAATATGCAATATAAATCAACGAACTCGTTCAGCTGAAATACATCTACTTTTATTATGATAGTTTCACATCATAAAATCGACAGAGACCTATATTTAACCTCGTATTTGGCATATAAAGGAGAATAGATGTAATAGATGGTCAACATTAATTTCAATAAGAAAAGCAAATTGATATAGACTAAATTTAGACCTTCGAATTATATTAAGCACAACTTTGTAGCCTAAAAAATAGTTTCATTAATGAAATGCTATTGGAGGATAGTTATACCTCCTTTCAAAACTATCATTTGTAACCTTCTGTTTCTCCAAATTTGTGCGTAATGCCACAATACCCTGTGCCATTTTAGGTGATGAAATTAGAAATTTTATACATGAATTAGTATATATAAGCATTGAAAAAGTAGAATACCCTTATTCAATTCTCATTTTTCCTTGTCAAACAAGTACTCCTTCACTTGAAGTTCTGCCAAGGTCTGCAAATCAAGCTGAAGCTTCACGAAATAAAACAAGAGACCAAGTTCATTTGCTACCTGATGGGTTGTGATATATATATTATTTGGGGAAGAGTTCAAAGTAAGGGATTAACTTTACAAAATTCAAAAATCGGGTTTTAAGTTTGACTAATGCAAAAATCAGGTTTTAGTTCATTAATTAAAAATAATTTTTAATTAAATATAATAAGATTACAGTTATATAATTAATGGTCACATATACATAATTATAGATTACAAGTCACATATTTTAAAATTAATTGATCCCAGCTTATTTCGAGGTCACATATCAAAAATTTTGTACGTCACAAATTATTTTGAAGTCACAGATTTTTAAATTAGTTGGTCACAGATTATTTTTGAGTCACATATTATTAAATCTTTAGGTTACAGTTGAGTAATTGGTCACAGATATTACCAAATATTTGGTTACAGATTACCAAACATTTGGTCACAGACTACCACCACTGCCACTATGGCTACTTTCGACCACCTTCACTACGCTGCTATCGCTGCAACAGTACCAACAAACCCGCCACCCTCACCATGCTACCACCATCTCCACCAAATATACTATAACAGAAAGGTTCATAGTTTCGATAGCAAAGTATTTTCTTGATACTGATCGCACCAACACCACCAAATACACCGCCACCAACGGAGAGACTATTGAACCCCTTCTGTCTTCATCTAAAATCTTAAATACACCGCCACCAACAGAGAGACACCACCAAATATCGTCGCAACTCGCGGCGATTC
This sequence comes from Fraxinus americana, assembly GCA_035079005.1. Taxonomy (NCBI): domain Eukaryota; kingdom Viridiplantae; phylum Streptophyta; class Magnoliopsida; order Lamiales; family Oleaceae; genus Fraxinus; species Fraxinus americana. The sequence goes on from CM068714.1 coordinate 11,011,332, forward strand.
GAGTTCATTGTGGCCGACGAAAATGGATTGAGGGTGGTTGAAGCTTCTGCCGCGTCACGCTACCACCCCAACTCGCGACGATTCGAGCTCCTTCCATTATAGCAGCATCACAGTCCATTCAAAGAGAGGGGAGGAGAAGGGAGGGAGATGAGGCGAGAGTGAGAGAGAGGGGGGAGGGAGTAAGTGAAAAATTAGGGTTATGGCTTTTATATATTACCTCATTTTTGAATAATGAAACTTGGTCCCTGATTTTTGAATTCCAATCTTCAAACCCCTGGATTTATATAATTTCCCAAGAACAAATGGCCCAGCCTAATAAAAACAAAAACAAGTTTATAACAAATGGCCCAACCCAATATTATAAAAAAAAAAAAAAAAAAAAAGGAAAGAACCCACCCCAGCAGCAGAAAGCCAGAAAAGAAAGAAACCGGAGAAGACGAACTAGTCAACCAGTGCAGTGCCACCCACCATTTTCTTCCCAAAAATTCTTCCGACGGAGCCCAGCACGAGCGGTCGCCCCCCGACCGGGTACTGGGTCTGCCTATGCATTCCATCATCCACTTTGTGAATTTTGTTGGGAACTTCAACCCTTCGAGTACTTTTTTTAGAAAACCCCAACTGACCGAATCACGGGCTTCTTTAAATCAATTTTAAGAAGGAATCTTGGAGCAACCCTTTACAATTATATTAGGGAAAAATTCATAAATAAGGTGTATACTTTACACCAATTCAAAAATCAGGTTTATAGTTTGAAAAATTAAAAAATCAGGTTTTTTAAAATTTTTATTTATGAATAATAAATTATTAAATCAATTTATTATTAAATATTTAATTCTAATATAATATAATATAATTAACCCATCCCACATGCACCACCCATATAGCTTCGGGGACTATTTCGGCGACCATTTCGACCACCACTCTTCTCTGACGACTGTTCCGACGACCGTTCCGGCGACTGTTCCGATTCCGGCAATTATTCTAGTGACCATTCTGGTCACATATTTACAATTTACGGTCATAGGTCAAAAATTTTGTAGGTCACAATTAATTCGTTGGTCACAGATTTCAAAATTGGTCGGTCACGGATCAAAACTTATAGGCCACACAATCACAGATTTCCAAATTAATCGGTTATAGATTTTTTTACGGTCACAGATTATATAATTTTTAGGTCACGGATAAAAAAAGGTTGGTCACAGATTATAGTTTTAGCCACAGATTACCAAATTTTAAGGTCACGATTATATTTTTAGTCACAAAACCAAAATCACCATATCCTCCACCTGCACCACCGTCAACTGCCACCACCATTATCAACCCACCATACAAAGCCGCCACCCAATACACTGCCAATAAAAATCATCACAACCACAAGTGCCATCACTGCCACCGATATGCACAACGATTACGTGACAATCACTGACTTCTGTGACCATCCCCGTGACCACTACCGACCTCTGTGACCACCCCATGACCTTCACCATCGGCGACAGTCGCCAGAACCAACAGCACCACCACCTCATTGCCACAGCCAATATCACAAACGCCCACCAACAAAACACCAAAAAACCACCACCGAAGTCGTCGCCACCTCACCGCCACCTCCACAACAACCATCACAACAACCACCACCTGCACCACCAACCACCTAAACCCCCCTACCCAAACACCACCACAAACACAGTAGATCCACAGACACCACAATACTATTTAAATTACTAGTCACAGTAGATCTACAAACACCACATTCGTGAGGCGGCGACGACGATCTACTGCTTGCGCGAACTGAGCTTTGCGACTCAGTTCAGGTGCGGCGACGACACTTTCATGAGAGAATACGAGATGAGAGATGAAGAGAGAAAGAGAGCGGCGGCGAGAGGAGCACCGATGTAGCCGCTTCTTGAGGGTAGCTCTGACGAAGGGAGGCGACTTGGCTGGGAATGTTGAGAGAGAGAGAGAGGATGGCGAGAGAAATGTTGAGAGAGAGAGAAGGCAGTGAGCTGTAGAAATGTTGAAAGAGAGAGAAAATATGGATTGAAAATGAATTAGGGTTTGAAATATTAGTATTATAATATTATTTAAATATTTAATTCATACCTGATTTTTGATTTAAAAAACCTTGGACCTGAATTTTGAATTAGAAAGTTTAAACCACTGGTTTTTTGTAATTTCCTTATTATATTATCTCAAGAGTTCTTGGGCTAAATGGATATTCTCCGTTATACTTCTTAATAATAGATCCAAGAATTGGCCCCAAGCGAGTGGCAAGTATCGTAGTGATCACCATGTAAAACACATTGCAATAATCTCCCACTGAAGGATTTTTTCTTTTCATTTTATTGTTTCTCAGCAGTCGCCAGTCGGTCAATATTGCAGATAAAAATGAATTTACGAACAGTCATAGTTATTGGGGAAATTTAACCATAATTTAAAGCATCATGACCAACTGTAACTTATCTTAACCTCCTGACTCTGTTATCTCTTAGGATAAATGAAATGCCTAACTAGTTGTTTTTCCAAGGCGTTTTGGTAGCAGAAATCTTCTTTAAATGTCCAGCTAAGAAACGGGTTGATTCAAATTTACGTTTGTTCTCTAAATCTCTGTAAAAGAACCCATTTTTTATACCCAGATTTTTCTCCAAGAAGGCAAGAACCCACCTTTTTTGTGTTCTAGATACCTTTTTAGGAGAGGGAAAAATGGGGTGTATTGCTTCAAAGTTAGAAGAAGAAGAGGTGGTGGCTACATTTAGGGAGAGAAAACATCAACTGAAGTTAGTTGTAGACAGAAAATATGCGTTGGCTGAGGTACATTACAAATACTGCCAATCGCTTTTTGGTATCTCCGCCGCCATTAGTCTTTTTGTTTCTCGCCATTCTTCGCCGCTGGCGCCATTTTCCATCACGTTTCCATCACCTTCTTCCCCCACTCGTCCAAAAGAAAATGTGGTTTCTAATCCTTTGTTTCTCCAGCAAACACCATCTGAACCCACCAAAGCAACCATTGCTCGTGAATCCTGTAGTTCTTCAACAAGTTTAGAATCTTCTAACGAAGAATATGAGAAAAAGATTGAGAGAAAGAGAGGGAGAAACCACAGGTTTGTGGGTATCTTTACACGGACATGCCTCAGACAATGCCTTCAGACATGCAAGAGATTTAGGTTGGGATTTCTTTAACCCTTTTACTAATGTTATAAGGCCAGAGATATTTGTTATGATAGGATCTCTGAAGAGGATTTGAGGATAGTGAGGGAACAAGAAGGAATTCCAGAACTTGAAGAAGAAGGGGGAGGAGGGGAAAGAATGGAAGGAGAGACACGAATTCTGGAGAGGAAGAAAAGCACGATGATTCTGAGATTGAGGCCGTGAAGGCGGTGGTTGGTGCTAGTGTAAGCCAGCCGGCGGAGCAGTTGCAGAAGGGTTCGACTGTCATTGATATACCAGTGAGAGGGATGGAGTTGTTGGAAGCACTAAAAGATACTGAAGATCATTTTGTTGGGGCTTATGATTCTGGTAAGGATGTATCCAAGATGCTCGAATGCAATAGGGTTCATGTACAGTCTAATCTGGTCTGTGTATCCACATATTTGTTGAGGCCTGCAAAGCAAAATTAGAAGGATAAAACTATTTTGATTAGTCTAAATGTACACAATCCATTACATAATGGATTACACCCCCCTCACATGGAGGATGGCCCACACATAATAAAATATTTGTGGGCTCTCCTCCATGTGAGGGGGTGTAATCCATTAGGTAATGAATTGGGTATACACATAGCACAACCCAAACTATTTATACATAATTTTCCTTACCGAAAATATTACATCATCTCATATGTGTGCAGGGCCCGCATGAATAAAAATTCCAAAAAAATGTGGTCTCCACACTCTATTGTAAGTGTAGGTAGAAGATTAGGTAAAAAAAATTATGTACATATAGCATTGCCCAAATTAGAATTTTGTATATGCAGTGAGGACTTCATTTTCCAGTTCTACTGCTTTCTTGGATTTCAGTTTGAAGCATTTAATTTTCCCTTTTCAATTCACAACCTGTGCTTAAAAGTAGCTTAAAAGCTACTTCTTTTTTGAAGGCATGTAGGTAGGTACACACATTCAGTTCATTGTTGGTGTGTTAATTCTCCCCCTTTTTTATCAGAATTCCTACTACAATTAGCCTCTTCTGCTTGAATTCATTCACATATCTCACGTGGATGCAGAGAACTCAACTAAACTAATCCAAGCTATTCCATGGAGGTCTGCTTCTCGTTCTTCATCATGCAATAGTCTCTTGTGTCTAGTTCCAAGAACTCGTCGACATGTAAAGAATTTAACAATGATCTATTTGATGATTATGGAGGAATGGCTTCTGGAAGCCCATTTACTGACACTAGGAAGGCTATGTGCTTGGGAAAAGAAACTTTACGAATAGGTTAAGGTAAATAGCCAATGTGCAAATTCTTTGATACTTCTTTGGGATGTAATCATATATTCATATTAATTGTCATATGATGTTTGTATGGCAATAATTGTCTTACTTTTTTGTAAATTATTCATTCATTCTTTTCGCTAGTTTTCTACTTTCTAGTACCTGACTCCGTACTACCTTTAGGATGGGGATAGAATTCGCAGAATATATGAAAGCTGTAGGATTATTGGCTTCCAATTTCACCCAAATACCGAGTTCGAAAAAAATCAATCAACACCACAATGACAACCAAACTCCAAACTAAGACCACCACCACTTGGTTGCTTCCAAGGTGCAACAAAGGCTGAGTGTGAATGATCTTTGGCAGCCCGAACTAGCCACTAAGGCTAACGAAAGAGAATGAGAAGGTAGCTCAAAGCAAGAGGAAGCACAAAGCAAGAACTCTCTTTTCTCTCCTCAAAACTTACGGCTCCAACGTTCACACAAGGGCTAAACACAAGAAAATCGCCCCACTTATAAGCATAAGGTAAGTGGGCTTTAAGGTCAAACACAAGAGGCCCAATGGACAACAACAATGGGCTTTCAACCCTAAAGCCGTCTAAAGTAATAGGCCGGACCATGAGCAACACTAATGAGATTAGACTACTTCAAATGGCCCACTTAGGTTGTCGGAGTGGTTCGTTCATTGTGGTGTCGACATTTCACTTCAATCATCGGTCGAGGCCTATGAAGTTTAATCCAAACACTAAAATCGGTTTTACATCATCGTTTCGAATTTATTGGGTATCAAAACCCAACAAAAGCAAATGCAATCAACTAAGAAATCAAGATGCTAGAAGAGATGAAGGACTCGCAGTGGACAAGACCAGAGAAGCAGTTAAAGATTTATATAGCAGGATCCTTGTTGCAATTCGAATTGTTAAAACAATGTCGAACAAAATTGAGAAACTTAGAGACGAAGAACTGTTGCCCCAAGTCAATGAACTTCTACAACAATGTCGAACAAAATTGAGAAACTCAGAGACGAAGAACTGTTGCCCTAAGTCAATGAACTTCTACAAGGGTAAGAACTGAGAACATTTGAACCTACTAAAATAGGAAAAGAAAAGAAAGAAAAGAAAAAATGTAATCTGATTATTAAATTACCTTGTTCTGTTCCCTTTAACTGCAGCATGATGAATACCTGGAAAATTATGTTGGAGTGCCATGTAATACAGAACAAGATCGTACAAGAAGTGGAACATTTTGTTGGAGATATTACACCGATAATGTGCATATTATATTAATCAATAACATATCATGAAATCGAAATATCATTTGATTTACTGAAATCTGATTTGAGAAGACAAAATAGTGATTAACGACTTCCAATATATGAATATGGATTCATCACTTTCCAATCTTGAACGCGTGTCATTCTTTATTTCAAACCTTGCATGAAATCAAAAGAATATTAGTTACATTCCGAAATCTGAATATTAAATTAGAATGAAATCAGAAAGAAGAAAGATGAGATGCAAGTGATGCGATCGATCGAGGCAAGTGTTCGACACTTTGTCCTTAAGATGAATTTGCCCCGCATCGGTGCTAACGGTTTTCCGGCAATCATCTCCCAAGATACAACGACCACGTCAAGCCATAGGAACACTCAAAATGGCTTAGACCAACGAACTCGAACGGAGTTCCCTCTCTACCATAACTATGATTTTGATGTAAGAAATAATCACTTCTACAAAGTGGTTTATGCAGAACTAAAGTAAAACATGGAATGGAATGATATGGAACTATCAATTGAATTGTTCCTCTTTCTTGTTGTTAATCCAAACATATGGGGATCTATATATATAGTAGTTGAAACATCCATACCAAGAGACACATCTCTTGAAATTTAAATTTCTCTATAAAGAGGCACAATTACATTTCTAAATAAAGAGACCATTATTGAAAAATAATGCCAAGAGTCATGATCTATATGAAAAAACTCATCTTTTCATCTACTCATTCGCTAAAATATTCCACAATATTTTATATAATTTCCAACAATTTCAAACATTTAAACATTTTAAGTTTTAATTTCTCATTCACCAAAACAAAAAATTCCACTTAAACAATCACTTAAATTGATTACAACCAATTTCGAATTTTCCAACACATTTTACCTTCCCTTCGTATGGAAAATTTTGCAATGAATCTCACCGGCGTGCTCCACTTCAGCTGGAAACTGAGCTTCTGAATTGGCGTGCGTGTTTCACAGAATACATTACAGTCCAGAAAGCCTCCATCAAGGCCCTCCATGGATGGTTGGCTAAGTTTGTTGTCGCTGAAGTTGAATTCTACTCTAGAGGCACGAGTTCGACTCCATGTTATTCAAATGGGCTCCCACCGCTTGTGATTTGTCGTGATTGGTTGGCAGCAAGCGATTAAGCATCAGGATGAATACTTTAAAGAAAAGAAGGATACGCTGGACAATTTCCGAAAAAGGGTGGACCTAGAGAAGGAAAAACACCATAACTGCGTGCAAGAAACTGATAGGATCACGCTAAATGGGTTTTAGACAGGATTTAATATAGTATTCGAGTCTATGAAAGAATTCCCCAAGGCTGCTTTAAGTATGTACAGTGACCTGTTAAACAATGTGAATGCCGAGAAAGTTGGCAAACAATCCCGTATTGAGTGTTCTCAGGTTGAAGAAATGGCAGCAGATGATGTGAAAATTGTTGTGTAGACTTTTCGTGTTCTAGGACTTGAGTATGAAGTGTTGTGCATTAGATTGTGTCAAAGCAACTCGCTGAGACAATTATTTATGGATTTCTAGGGTCATTGGTTTGCACTTGGCTTCGTTTATTAAGGTATTTAGCCCTCAGTTATTTTTTATTTTATTTTTTAAATATTTTTATTTGCTATGCAAGTTTTTATTTCTCAGGACTTGAACCGATGGTTAAACAGAGCAAGGTTTGATGAAATTATTTCTATTTTATCAACTGAATCATGCCTTCCTAGAAAGTGTACACTTTTATCCGTAACGTTCTCAATTCTATATATTGCGGCCTTCACTTTCTGAAACATTCAAATTGATGTTAGGGGAGGACGATCAACCTCTTTCTCAAGCTTTAAAAGGCATCAACAAATCATCTCATCTTGTGCCCAACCTATTCCTTAAACCCTAACAAATTTCCTTTACTCAAGCAATTCTCAACTTTTCCTGTAACTGCAATCAACATGTAACAATCGTGACTACAATCACCTCCTGTCGTAGCTACAAACCCTACTTCCACTCCCAACAATTCCCATAACGATTAGGTAGGTCTGTGCCTGGCTTTTCTACCAGGGCTTCTTCAACAGCTGAGTTTAAATATCACGTATCATTGACCACTGCTTGCTCTCCAAAGGTGAAGTCAAGCATAAAGATGGCCATTCTATGGATTGAAGAACTCTTCAAATTCCATGCAACATAACATTTCAAAGTAAATATATATTCACTAATTTAGCTTCTTGAACATTATATTTGTACAAGTTAAGGAAATACACATCCTAAATAGGCATCTGTAAAACCTAGCAAAGACAATTGACCTCCCAAGCTCAAGTCGTAATAAGGTTTTGCCTAGTCTTATACTAGGTACAAGGAGATCAAAAATTGAGAAATGAGTACAAATTCGCTCACAATCGTAGCTGGCGTGTGAATGCCAAGAAAAGGGACAATGTCAACTTGCAACCAACTTTCAACTGCTGAACCCACCACAGCACCAGTCACAAGGCCTCCTATTGTTATGACAGCTGCCTTCCCTGCAAAAGCAAAACACCCAATTACTTCTCATAATAAGCTGAAATATAACAAACTTGAGCACTATCATCACCCTAGATCATTTAACTTGAAACCAAAATTATCTTGATTCAATCACTGTCCATGGTAAGGAACAGCTATATTCTTGCTATCTTTCCACGCACCCAAGAACGCGGATGAATAAATGTTAAATATCAACAATCCAAAGTTTTATGTCCACAAGTACAACAGAAGTTAATGGAAGAAGTAAAATTGATGCCTTTTGCACCCAAGCACTGCAAGACATTTTCCTTATTGGGCTAATACCTATGTTCTAGAAACTACAATATGTTCGAAAATCAAGAGTCTTATAATATGCAATACATAAATCCTAACTCTAAATATAAGGATGCGATCAGCAATCTTAAAAACAATCCTAAATTAGCTATTACACGGGTTCATCACATGCACAACACAAAGAGACTCGTGTCCATAACTGAAAAATAAAGCCGCCACAGAATGAGTGTTCGGCTTTCAAGTGAATCTGTCTTGCAATTATTGGAATGACAATTTTTTATGCAAAATATAAGAACCACATGAACCTGAATGGACTCAAACTTGAAGCATATGAAGGTGCACGAGAAATGATGCAAATTAGGGTATTGTTTTTTCTAAACTCATACATAATTAAGTGGTTTCTGTAAATATAAGGATTACTATGAGCCTGCTTGAGCCTAATTTTTTGCTCAAAATGCATTTTGGAATAGTATTTAAATTGGGAAGGTGTGTTTAAAAAATAAGGAAAATTTTTGAGCCCCTGTTTGAGCCATATTAAAATTTTCATTCTCATTGTTTTACTTATTTTCAACCACACATCCTTCAATAAAATAATATTTTCCATCACATCAATAACTTTTTTTTTTTTTCAACCACATATTCTTCATCAATTTACTATTTCAAAATATATTCTTCCAAAATAATGTGGCTCAAACACACCCTGAGTTTGATTGTAATATTATTTTATTGAAGAATGTGTGGTTCAAAAGAAAAGAAAGAAAAATGTATTTTGAAAATAATGGGGAGCAAATAAGGGCTATGACTTACAATTAGTTATTCACAAACATGCAAAAATTGGGCCTTGGAATGGCTAGGTACGAACATTAAGTCTTGAGTCAACAAATTGTTCATTCATTCACATTCGCAAATTGAAAAGCATGTTATCCAACCATTGTGTCTCTACTACATTTTTCCCTTCAATTACTACTTTCTAGGTATGCTCATGCACGCAAGCAAATAACCTATGTTTCACTACATAATCCTAGTTCTCTAATCCTAATAGCATATCCACATGGAATCTTTGCTTAGAATTTATTTCTTCTGCCAAAAAGAAATTAATTGCATTTGTCCAGTTCTGGCATGAAAGATGCATAACCACACATCCATGTAAATAGGAATCTATACAAATGATCATGTTAGGATAAGTTCTGCATAACTATTCTTTCTGCGGGTCATGAAATGCAAACCACCAGGCAGTCACAGTTAACGACCATGATTAAAAGAAAAGAAATATAAAAGAGAAACACTGCATCAATTCATGGCTAATGGGAAGGTTCGTGTTATTTCCTTACCTAACTTGACATTTTTCTTGGTTAAGAAGTACAAGGATGCTCCGAAACTAGTGGCTAAAATTAGCCCCGGGACATCAGCACCAGAATATGGGGCCACTGAAGATGCTGAAGCTCCATTAAAATATGTTAAGACCATTAAAGCTCCGTAGACCCCAGCTTGCACACCTAACTCGCTGGTAGATGGTGCTTCAACTGAGATAGGAGAGCTTCTGGTAGTAGTCTGCAGCCACTTGGGCATTGACCCCATTCTTGGAGCATTTACAGGTTTTGCATCGGCAAAACGGATACTGCTATTTACAACTTTCCCTGCTCTCCTTTGTGATAACCTCTGCATGAGCAGCATATCATATGCAGCCTCTACCTGATAACAATAAACCATATCAATCCAAGCAAATATTGGTGAAAAACTGGAAAACCACAGCCATTATTTGAAACCTAAATATGATCTATATATTCACAAGAATAGATGCAATAGACAAGTAATATGCCTGCAAGCAAAGTTCATCTAAAATAAGTTAATCAATATACATGATATATAATATAAGAAGAAGTTATGCTGCAATGCAAGCTTGTAATAGGGTAGCCACTTGAAACTTCAGCTTGTGTTTGCAAACACAAGCACGTGCGAATATATATACATACTTCGACCCATTTGGGACAAGGGTTGAGGGCTTGTTGCTCTCAAAGAATCAGAAGCTAGAATGTTGTATACAAAGAAGTTCGCGACACATAGTATTTATACCAGTAGATTTAACAGTCTCATATCTGACAGGTAAACACTTTTCACTTCAAAATTTATCAACTCATGACTGCAGAATTAAAAATCAAATGGACAACAGAATATTCTAGAGTTATTGTGGATTAAAGTAGATCGAGAACAGAGTATTAAAGCAATTATGAACAAACTGTCATGGGCTGACTTGGTATATATTGGCCCATTTACTTTTATCTAGTTGGGCATGTTTTATTGTGGGCTAGCCCAAAGACCTTTATTGTTTTGGTCTATATAGGTTGTATTGAAACTTTGTAAACAATGAAAGTGATGAATTGAACAGTGGCTTGCAGCCCGTTTTCTCCCCTCTTCCTGCCTTTCTTTCTCCTTCTTCTCTGTTCTTCTTTCACCATTCTGTTCTTCCTCTTCCTCTTCTCTTTCATTTCTCTAAATCTGTTTCTCAGTCCTCTTTTATTACTTTGAATCTGAATTCTCTTCTTACTTCTTACTTCTTATTTCTCTGATTTTCTGCATTTCCCCTCCCCCATTCTCTTTACATTTCCCTATTGCATTGTAATTTCATTTCAATTAGTAGATTTGCAGCTTGGGTTATTAATTCTCAGCCGTTTGCTTTCAATTGTTATGTTGAATTTAGTTGATTTTGGTTGAAGTTGAGATCCAACCATAACAAATGGTATCAGAGCAGCTACAGTTCTTGGGTATCTCTCGATTGGATAGCATAATGGAAGAAATCAATCGGAAGCATGAGCTACTGATTTCCATGATGACTGAAATTATTGAGGCTAAATCAGCCTCCAAAGACCAGTCCAACGATTACCTAGAAATAGCCAACTCTTCTAAAATGCAAATGAATGATTTAGATTCTAAATCGGAAGAGAAACTGGTAAAGCAGGTCAGTTCTTACGATTTGAAGAGAGACGATGATTTAATTGTTGTAGTTACCAAGCATGTTGTTGAGACGGAAACTATTGTGGAGAGTAATTTTGAAAAGTTGGAATTTGATTTAGGTGTTGAAAAGGATGAAGAAAACTTCAGTGCAGTGAATGTAATAGTTCCAGGTAGTGATCATAAGAACATGATGGCCCAAATGTCTTTAGATCTAAATACAGAACATAAGAACAAAGGGATAGAAGGGTCGGTTATTAATTTGAGGTTTGAGAGTGTGATTTGTACACAAGTAGATGGTAGTAATGAGAATGATCCTCATGCTAGATTTGAATTTAAGGGAAGTGGTAGACTCCCTAAAATTGATTTCCCTTATTTTAATAGAGAAGGTCCTAGAGAATGGTTGAGGTAAGCCCAAAAATATTTCCAGATACATCAAGTAGCTAATGAAATGAGAGTGGGAAAAGCTTAGATGTATTTGAAGGGGAAAGAGTACAAATGGTTTTATGTCTTCATTTTCAACCATCCCAATGCTGATTGGGACATGTTTTCAAGTGAGGTTTGTAGACGATTTGCTGAAAACAACACTTAGGAAGAAGACATGGAAATGAAAACTGAGGAAACTGGAGATCGACTCTTAGTAGTGGTATTTATCATGAAAATAAGACTGAGGTTATAATTACACCGAAGGTTGAGGGGAAAAAGCAATGGGAATGTGGTTTTTTCTAGGGAATCTCCACTTGAACGACTACTAGAGTACGATGGAGATGAAGTTCCGAAGGCAAAAGCTGAAACAAAGGCTAATGCAACAGTAATTTGTGCTCCTTCCCCTTTTACGACTAAAACTAATATAGAGGCAAGGGAAGCTGAGCTAGATTTGGCTATTTGCATCACTTAGGGAATCCCTCAGCATGACATGGTTATTGTCAAGGCTGTTCTCAACAAGCAGTCAAAAACTCGGCTCATAGGTCCAAATTGTCCTGGAATTATCAAGCCTGGGGAGTGTAAGATTAGAATTATGCCTGAACACTTTCACAAACTAGGACATATTGGAATTATCTCACGATCTGGCACACTAACATATGAAGCGGTTTTTCAAACTACTGCCGTTAGCCTTGGACAGTCAACATGTGTCGGAATTAGTAGGGACACTTTCAATGGAACAAAATTTGTTTATTGCATAGAAAAGTTCCTTGCCAATCCTCGGACAAAAAATGGCACCAAAAAGCCCATTGGTGCTTCCATTGAGAGTTGTAAGCATCACATATGGCAAGCTATAAGAGCGTCATCTACATCGTCATATTATCTAGATGATTACACTGGTGGTGTATATCGCTGGCAAGATGGGGCTATTGTAGCAAATAATCCTACTAATTTTACTGTACGAGAAGCACAACTATTGTGGCCTGATGCTAAAATTGATTGCTTAGTTTCAATATGGTGCGGTCCATTCCAACCATAGTTCATAGGGGTGGATGGAGCTATTTAGATTAGGGCTGTCCGTGGGTCGGTTCGGTTCGGTTCTGAAGATACCCGAACCGACCCAAAACTTTCGGGTATTTAATAAATGGACCCGTCGGGTCCAAATATAATTATGGAACCGTTCGGGTTCGGTTCCGTTCGGTTCCGTTCGGGTCGGTTCGGTTCCGTTCGGTTCCGTACCATAATTAAATTTTTTAATATTTTCAACAACACTACATAAATACAATTAATAACATTTCATTCGTAACTTTTACAAATTAACGTAACCCAATTCAAAAAAGGAAAATACTAGATGTACTCCATGAATTACTACATGGAGTACATCTTGGACAAGTGGCGACCACCTATTGGAGGCCCCACAGCCGACCCTCCAATAGGTGGTCGCCACTTGTCCCTTAAGTCATCCATGTAGTAATCCATGGAGTAAGTGTAGCATGGTCCTTCAAAAAAATATACAAAACTAGCCGTCCAATAAGATTAATTCAATGCATACAAATACCAAAAAGTAGATATTAATATTACAGCAAAACTACATAAAGTATATTCATTTGCTTCAAATTAAAATGGGTTAATGGATTTTAAAATGATTTGAGCTTAAAAATTAAAATTATGAAATAATCTAATTTATTCAATTAATTTGCTAATTTGTATAGGAAAAAAATAAAATAATTTAATTAATTCAATATAAAAAATAAAAAAATTATTTAGTTTCGGTTCTTGTTCGGTTCTTCGGTTCTTGGTCTAGACCCGAGACCCGACCCAAACCCATCGGTTCTCGATTCGGGTACCCGTTCTGGTATTTAATTTATGAAGAACCGCTCGGTTCGGTTCGGTTCGGTTCGGTTCGGGTTCGGTTCGGTCCGGTTCGGTTCGGGACTTTTGGACACCCCTAATTTAGACACTGGACAAGTTTTGATTGGGAATGCATGCTGTGTTGACCGTGTGGAGGAAGCTCTGAGAGCATTACTTCCTATACTGCCTAGTGTATAGTATTTTCGAATCAGTCCTGTTGATGATCACTGTGGTATGGAATTGGATGAAACAGATCCAATAGTTTGGCTAAAGCTACAGGATGCTTCAGATGAGTATGCAGTTCAGAATCATGTCTAAGAAGATGAAATGAATGAGGCATATGCAGCCTTGCATTACCTGCTTAATCTAAGGGTGGTGAAGAGAATGGGACAACTACTAACAACATACAAAGAAGACATCCCCACTTTGAACCTCGAGGACAAGGTTAATTTAAGGGGAAGGGATGTCATGGGCTGACTTCGTATATATTGGCCCATTTACTTTTATCTGGTTGGGCTTGTTTCATTGTGGGCTAGCCCAAAGCCCTTTATTGTTTTGGTCTATATAGGTTGTATTGAAACTTTGTAAACGATGAATTTGATGAATTGAACAGAGGCTTGCAGCCCGTTTTCTCCCCTCTTCATGCCTTTCTTTCTCCTTCTTCTCTGTTCTTCTTTCACTATTCTGTTCTTCCTCCTTCTTCTTCTTCTCTTTCATTTCTCTAAATCTGTTTCCAGTCCTCTTTTATTTCTCTGAATCTGAATTCTCTTCTTACTTCTTATTTCTCTGATTTTCTGCGTTTCCCATCCCCCTTTCTCTTTACATTTCACTGTTGCATTGTAATTTCATTTCAAATAATAGATTTACAGCTCGGGTTATTGATTCCCAGCTGAATGCATTCAATTGTGTGTTGAATTTGGTTGAAGTTGAGATCCAACTATAACGAACTCTTCCAATTTTCCCAAGCAAACTAATGACAGACGATCAAGTGAAGATAACAATGTATAGATGTCCCCATGGCAAACAATTTCGAGTTGTTTAATTTTGAAAATGGTCTTTAATAAAACATAGTTAAAAATAAATAAAATAAAAGAGGATCCATGCAATCCAATTCTAAATATCCCAAAAAAGAAATGGAAATAATCCATCCTCCCATATATTTAAGAGGAAAGTTGAAAACTTATCGAAATTAGAACCTGCGCAATCATTTCTTGGTCATCTTTACAGGTAGCAATGATTGAATTCTTGGCTCGGAGAATATCATCGAACGAAGCTCCCTCAGAGACGCCCAACACTTTGAGAGCATTTTCCACTGACATCTCAAACGGCGCCGAGTCATCGGCTCGAGACCCAGCTCGAACCGCTGTCGCTAACATGCGCCGGTGTCCCCACGGGTAGCGGTGGTGGGACTTGAGTATCTTAATTACGGCCGGTGCGTCGAGCCGGCGAGGTCTAGACCGTGTAGGGTAAAACGGGTCTCCGCCCAAAATAGCGCGGCTGGGCCGGACTGACAGGGCTGTCGCCATTTGTAAGTTTGTGATTGTGTGAAGGAGAGAAAGTATTAACATTTGGTTTTGAGCGTAGTGCGGAAGCAAAGAGATGACGTGGACTTTCTTGGACAGTATGTGTATTATTTGAAGTAGAGCCCACCCGGCTGGTCTGGTTTTGATTGCTTGTTCATTTATTTATTTTTGTGGTTGTAGGCTAAGTTTTTATCTGGTCTTAATTTCCCAGATAAAGAAAAAAAATATATTAGGAAAATACAATCCATAATGATCAAATTTCAAAAGCCAAAAAAATCACAAGACTCGGTTGTGGTTGTGGCTAGGACCTGTTCCGTCTCCATTTTTGTTGAAACCCCCCAGCAGCACACAAGTAGCCGATGCAAAATTAGAAAAGAAAGCAGTTGCTGAGAAACATGTTGGGTTGTTGTAGGGTGTTGCCTGCCCTTCCGAATCATACATTTAGACACGGGTTTTTCTGTAGAGCAGAGGATCAACCTGTTTACGCTGAACGTCAGAACAAGAAGAAAGTTATCGTTGTTGGTTCTGGCTGGGCAGGCCTTGGCGCTGCCAACCACCTCTGCAAACAGGTTCTTTCAATCTTTCAACAACATATGATATGATATGACGTGTTACATAAATTTCAAGTTATTTTTCTTGATTCTGCAGTTTAGTATTGTCCAATCTAACTTATGTGAAGGAGTTTTGCCTGTGCATTCTATTTGTGAGTTTGTTGATATTAATCTTTGTGTTATATGAACTGTTGTTTTGAAATTTGGTTTCAGGGCTTTGATGTCACAGTTCTTGGAGGTGGTTATGAATTTGGATATAAAAATAAGTCCCTTAGTCCTGATGATTATGGTATACGAGGTAATTGATTGTGTTCTTGACTTCTACTTACCACTTGCGACTATCAATAAAAGCATTTCATTGCTGCTATCGCACTGATCCTAATGAACTCTTGTAAATGGTACTAGGTTTCTGGTATCCTTACAGAAATATATTTAACCTTGTTGATGAGATTGGTGTTAAGCCCTTCACAAGCTGGACAAAGTCTGCACAATATTCTGAAGAAGGGTTGGAGGTAAGCTGCACTCTTCTCAATTTTTTATTTATTTTTTTCTAGTTTGACGAAATGTAGACGAACTTTTCAGCATTTGTTTCTATGGGTCCATCATATTTGGATAGATTTATTTTTCAGGTTAAATATCCCATATACGAAGATGCACTACAATTGCCAACTCCATTTGGAACCTTATTTAACACTCAGGTATAAATCCCTGAAGGAATCCTATTGACTTCAATCAGTAGCCTATGTGTACTATCAGATGGACACTATCCACTTTATCTTGCCACTGCAGTTCGTTCGAATACCATTGATTGATCAGTTGACATCACTTCCTCTGATGGCTGCAGGTACGTTCAAATGCAGTCTTGTCTCGCTAAGCAATGGTGATAAGTTACGTAACTTCATTTATTCGTTAACCTGTGTATACTTCTGGTTGCAGTAATTGACTTTGACAACACTGATGCTGCCTGGAGAAAATACGATGCCAGTAATGAAAGTTTATATATTTTTCTTTGCCTAAATTAATTACACTCGTGGATAGAATTGATATAATTTGTTCGAGTAATTCAAAACGTTCAGTTACTGCAAGGGAGCTATTTAAACAATTTGGCTGCTCGGAAAGGCTATATCGAGATGTTTTTGATCCCTTACTTCAAGTGGGTTTGTTTGCCCCAGCAGAGCAGTGTAGTGCTGCTGCAACTATAGGAATGCTATACTATTTCGTTCTTGCTAATCAGGTCAGTTGGATAAGGCTTTTCTGGACTTCCAAGTTCATCATAGTCCTTCCCTTTCAATTTAACAGAAATAAAAACTCGGATCTTGGCATTATAAACATTGACTTCATGATATTTGTACTTTTTCTAGGCACAAGGAAGAGTAAACTGCCGATTACACTACTATGCATTCTGTTGTTTGTAAACGATCATCTTTCTTTTACTTTGTTCAAAAATTGTTTGCTTATGAATTTATCACTACCTTTTTATGGATTGATACAGAAGCACTTCGATTTGGCATTGTGTTGTGGAACAGTAAGGGAACAAATATTTCAGCCGTGGATAGAATCCCTGAAAACCCAAGGTTGTAGGTTTCTGGAGGGTAGAAAAGTCACAGATGTCACACTCAATGAGGAAACAGGTTGCATAACTGAAGTAGTTTGTGGGAAAGAGAGTTTTAAGGCTGATGCTATGATATTGGCTGTTGGAATCTCTACCTTACAGGAAATCGTACAGAACAGGTATGCCCAATCAAACTTTTACTTCCATGTCCCAGGTCTTTTCCCCATCTGACTTATGCTTAACTTTCTGATAGAATAGCATCAATCATGATAACTAAATTCAAGAATCGATTCGATTTTGCTCTATCCTTGTAACTGGCAGTTATATTTTCTGTAGTGCAGTATTATGTACCAGAGAAGAGTTTCTGAAAATTATGAACTTGAACAGCATTGATTTACTTACTGTTAAGGTGGAACTTGATAGGAAGGTATGCGCAGTTTCATTACTTCTCACTCTGCACAGAGGAATCGAAGAAATTTGCCTTTCACTTATATGGAAGTCATATAATTCATGCATTTAACATTTCTTTGAGCAGATGAAGTATAATTGTTGTTCTTTGAGCTATTACGAGGTAGACTAGTACTTGGTTAATTTTTCAGAAAGTAAAAGTTTTATCAGAAAACTTCATGATGAATGAATGAACAGGTTAACCTTCCAAACGCGAGCAACGTTTCCTCTGGATTTGAGGGTTCTTGTGCATGGACCTTTTTCGACTTGAGCATGATTTATGACGAGTACAAAGAGAGTACAACAACAGTCATCCAAGCTGATTTTGTAAGAAAAACATTTATTATGCCCCGTTTATTTTCCATTTTGTTTTTTGCATCCTTCTCCGGTTTAAAATAAGAAACACACAGAACTCTAATTTGTGATTTATCTGATTCATATTTAGTGCAGTATCATGCCAATGACTTGTTTCCCCTCAAGGATGAGAAAATTGTAGAGAAAACCAAGTATTGGCTTTCAAAGAGTATTAAGGACTTTGAAAATGCAACAGTGATTGATAAAGAAATTGAAAGATTTCCAAAATCTTTGACTCATTTCTTTCCAGGTAACTTTCTGTTGGTAATCAACTCCCTCAAATATCTTATGATACTTCTTTGTTTTCATAACGTAAATTTCACTGCGTTTGAGCAATTATAAGTTCTGATAAAGCTTTTTTTTTGCTGTTAACTCGTACTTAATTCCATCATTCTTTTAGGTTCGTACAAGTATATGATGCGAGGATCTACGTCTTTTCCAAACTTGTATATGGCTGGAGATTGGATAATAAGCCGCCACGGTTCATGGTCACAGGTTAAAAGTTATTTTGTTCTCATCTGTTAAATTAAACTTCACTTTTTGCTCCAAGATGGTTGACTAGCTAGTTTATTCATTTCATCAGGAGAAATCTTATGTAACTGGGCTCGAGGCTGCCAACAGAATCATCGACTATCTCGAGGAAGGAACTTTTGCTAAAATACTGCCTGTTCAAGAAGATGAGCCTCACATTCAATCGCTGCGTAGTCTAAATAGAAACCTGAATGATATAGTAGAGCAGCTTCCATGGTCTAACTACTTTCTGCAGTGATGATCTGCCTTCTCTTGAATCTCCACGTATGACAGCTGTTTATAAAAAATAAGTTAAAATCTTGTTCATTAATTATACTGTATATCAACTAAATTATATCAATGACTACAGTTTTATTTTTTAGTACAAAAATGACCCTTCGCCATCTGTACAGCCAGATGATTTCTGCACAGGATAATGTGGGGGCATGTATAGAAATTCTTTAAACTATTGGCAAAGAATATGCTATTATTGTAAGTTTATTATTACCCAAATTATCCTCCTGGATTTGTGGGGGCAGTTGATTGAATTTGCCAATATCAATTATCCTATAAATTTTCCTTTGTCTGATAGAAAACTTTGGCCATGTTTGATAAGCCATTTTTTCCGTGGAAGTTGGAAAAAAAATTTTATTTTCTTGCTTTCAGGTGGTTTAATATGCAATATTTTCTAGGCAAAATATTTCCCCACCCCCATGCTCCCTATTCCTTTGAATTGAGGGAAAGCATTTTCCCATCATTTTGGTGGAAAAATGCAATTCCAAGTTTATTTTTTCTTTTTTGACAATGGAAACAAATTTCATAACCAATTGAAAAAAAAATTCACTTTAATGGACAATTTTCATGTAAAACAAAGCCAAACGAACACTAAATTTTGATTAAAAATAATAATTTTTTAGGAATTTTTTTTTCTTTTAGGCAATGGAAACAAATTTTATAACTAATTGAGAAAAAAAATATCATTTTCATGGACAATTTTCATGTAAAATAAAGCCAAATGAACACAAAATTTAAAAATTTTCCTGGTGTAAAATTATACCAATCAAACACACTTAATTAATAATTTCCTGCAAAACAATTTCTAGACAATTATTTTCTCTGAAATTCATTTTCTTTCCACCCATTTTCCATCATTGCAATCAAACGGACCCTTAGTTTAAATATTTGGCCTTTTTGTTGGAATAATGCTAGCATCGATTTAGGTGGCAGTGTAACGATTAAGTAACATACGAGGTCCAATTCTATTTTTTTTTTAGACATTTACAAGAGTTTAATTTCATCCACTTTCATAAATATGGAGATTTCATATAAATTGGAATGTAAAATAAATTCGAAAGCAAAAAAAATGTCATTGGTATATTGTTTGGTAGAGATTTAAATTATATTTTTAGTAGATTGTGATAGAAAATTTTG
The DNA here is from genome assembly GCA_035079005.1 of Fraxinus americana. Classification (NCBI taxonomy): domain Eukaryota; kingdom Viridiplantae; phylum Streptophyta; class Magnoliopsida; order Lamiales; family Oleaceae; genus Fraxinus; species Fraxinus americana. The sequence continues at coordinate 11,031,405 of CM068714.1, forward strand.
AAATGTGTGGTTGAAAAGTTGCGGGATCCATAAGATGTAGTTAATATTGATTGTTTGACTTTGACTTTGACTTTGATTAGAATCGGATTTTAATTCAAAACAAATAGGCTCATAAATTTGTTCTCTCGATACAACTTGTTTGTTTGAAAAAAACAGGTAATTATTAAATAATTCATTTTTTATTTTAATTTTCCACGGGCACATTTTTTATGGACCACATGAGCAAAAACCAAACAATGGAGACGTGTCCCCAAATGTGAAATATGGACTCGGAGAGTGATCACATTTTTCATGCCAACTCCCAAAGGTTTAGTTCTGTAAGAATATTGAAATTGATCCGAGCGATTTACGGTAAATTAATCACAGTAATTCAAAATATCTGCCAACTATACTCGCAATCGAAGCTGGGGAATTTCTTCATTTATTTAATTCATTCATAATATCTCCATCATCAGATCTCAGTTTCATCTCTCTCTCTACTGTTCAGCGATTGAAAAGAAAGGTAACTGTTTTTTCAGATCCATTTCTGGATTTTTTTTTTTCGCCAATTCCATACGTGTATATATGCTCAAGTATTTATAACTTCGAGTTCAGGGAAACTGCTAATTGCCTATCTGTTATTGATTGGCGGAACGCATGATTAGCCTATAGGTTGCTCACGTATGATTAGTGAGTAATTAGTGTCTTGTTTAGTGATCTGGAACTTTTGGGAAGTTGTTTTTATGCTTAAGTGGTGTGTTAATGATTTTTTTTTTTTTTTTTTGCTTGGAATTTTGTGGATTATTCAGGTTAAGTAAATATGGCCATGTCACAGAACAAAGTCGTCATGGAGGAGGGAACTCTGGAGATTGGGATGGGTATGTTCTCTCTATGACTTTTCTTGTGTACATTATTTTCCACTTCCTTCTGTATTTAAATTTTTTTATATTTGCTCATGAACTCCTTTTATATTCACGTCTGTTTATGTACCTGATGCGATAGGGGAATGGTGGGAGAGAAAATAAATGTATCTGTATTCATTTTGTTTCTCGCTGTTTGCTTAAGCATATGGTCCACTTTAGGAATTCCCAAGAAATATTCTGGTACTTCAGTTTAATGATATTTGTTGTCCTCAACGAAAACCTCCAGCTATGGGATGGAGCTCTTATGCAACAGTAGAACCTCTGTCGTTGCATAAAGCAAAACACATGGAGAAAGTTATCCCTTGAGCTCTCTCTCTCTTTTGTCTTTTACTTTCTTGACAATTTTTGTAAGTAACTTTGCTTTATGACCTCTCAAAATTATGTATTTATTTATGGAAAGCTAATATTAAATAGATTAAGGATCAGGGAGGGGGCATAGCAAATTGGACCATCAGCCGTTCTTTGGGATATGGGCACCTAATTTTGATCATCCGCTGTTCTTTGGGATCTGGCTCCTAGTTGTCTCACAGTTACATGAACCAACTGGCTCTGGAGAATTTCATTTATTTTGATTTAGCCCCAGACAAAATGCATATTGACCACTTTACTTGGCACAGGTTTATTATTAACATAACTTAGCCCCCTGTTTAGCCTCATTTCTTAACACTCATTTTTCCCCAAACTAATTTTCAACCACAAATTTTTTGGGACCCACAACTTTTATCAACTTTCAACCACACATTTTGTCAAATTTTATCAAAATCTACGAAAGGGGATTAGTTTACATTGGACAATAAGGGAAGGGCTTTTTATTTTCTCTCAAAATTTAAGTTTTACTCTGATTTGATCCTTAACAAGTACTACGTAAGCAATCTATCTTATGTCAAAACTGAGGAAAAGTACGTCAAGTAGAAATGAACTAGGTCTTACATGCCTGCCCTACTTCTGAATATTTATTTTTTGACGCACACTTCTACACTTATATTTTTGCAGAGTATAGAACTGTCTCTGGAGTTGCTGGACCGTTGGTTATCCTTGAAAAAGTTAAGGTGAACAGCTTGCCTCCTGTTCTGCTTTTCTATTTTTTGCAGTAAATGGAATGTGTTGTGTTATGTTATGTCCATATTACTTTATAGAAGTACTTACTTATTTAGGAAACATTATTAAGATTTGTTCTCTATATTTCAGGGACCCAAGTACCAGGAGATTGTTAACATCCGCTTGGGAGATGGAACAACTCGCCGTGGACAAGTCTTGGAAGTTGATGGGGAGAAGGCCGTTGTTCAGGTGATCTTTGGCAAATTCCTTTCTGATTTGTTGAGTGGGTTTATTATGTCTAGACTCATGTTCCTTATCCATGGATTTCTTTTCTCATTTTTCAAGTGGCTGGATCATTCCTTTTCTTTTTATTTGTCCTTGGTCACTTAGGTAATGAAATGGTCAGCTGTTGAGCATCCTTTTCTTGAATTCTTTGAGAGATATGTTCGACAAGGCTTATGACATCCCACTCATTTGTCTATGAGGTGTAACAAAGAGCTAATATGATTAAATGATTAGCTCGAAGTCCTTGGTGTAATCCCCATTCCACACCAAGGGCCGAGGTTCCCATTTCCCAAAGCACAAAAAATGCTAAACCTTTTATATGTTCTTGTTAAATTTTGTAAGAATGTACTCATGCTAGGAACTGATTCCTTTTCTTTGATTTTTTGGTCAGGTTTTTGAAGGAACATCTGGGATTGACAATAAATTTACAACTGTCCAGTTTACAGGAGAGGTACAATATATTTTCTTGCATTTATTCATTTTTCTATTCATTGCACTAGAAATCAAACTATAGTCAGTTTCATGTATTTTCTTGTCTTTCAATTTATCTTTTTGTCTGGAATTGATTTTCACCCAGTTCAGAATTTTTTATTTAAATATGAAATAATCATTAGCATAACTAGGGAAGTTTCATGTTGCGAGAATGAAAAAGATTACGAAAATCAAGCACTCCAACCTCTTGGAGAAGGCACCAAATGCTAGAGTCCAGATAGAAGAAGGAAGAAAAAAATAAACCTATTGGGATATGTTGGCCTTGGAAGGTTCTCACATTTTTCACTGCCAAATCAGGGTTTTAGATGATGTATATATTGAAATTGGTAGGATCAATTTTTGAACTGCAATCTTGATACTACTGACCTGTATCTTTTAGATGATTTACACAAAATATCCTCGTGAATGGACTTTGCTTATGCTTTTACTGAAATACCAACTTTATCATCAAGTACCGGGATTGATCTAAAATTGAAATGTATATCATTTAGTTTAGATTACCAGACTTTTCTTTTTCTGACATAAATATTGCTTTTTGCAGTTGTTGTACGATCTATTAAAGCTTTTATTTTGCTCTCATATGAGTGTTCATGTAATCTATCTACAGGTTCTAAAGACACCTGTCTCGTTGGATATGCTTGGTCGAATATTTAATGGTTCTGGGAAACCCATTGACAATGGTCCTCCCATTTTACCTGAGGCTTACTTGGATATTTCTGGCAAGTATCACTGTATTAGTTTTTATGACCTTTCTTTGTATACATCATATGTCCACTTGTGTTGTCGATAACTATTTTACTTCAGGGAGTTCCATCAATCCTAGTGAGAGAACCTATCCTGAAGAAATGATACAGACAGGAATTTCAACAATTGATGTCATGAATTCAATTGCCCGAGGACAAAAAATTCCTCTATTCTCGGCTGCTGGTCTTCCCCACAATGAAATAGCTGCCCAGATCTGTCGTCAGGCTGGTTTGGTGAAGCGGTTAGAGAAATCTGATAATCTTCTTGAGGTATGTGATCACCAATTTCATTTATTTATACTCTATTCTTTCATAAAAAAGAAAAAAGTAAATAAACTGAATGCATTTCTATTTTGACCAGTCTTGTTTGATTTCTATACTTAACTGAATTATTTTTAAGAATGGCTTAATGACTTGGAGTCTTGGAGATAATATAAAATATTTGTATGTTTTATTTCCTAAAATTTGCTTTGAATGTAAGTAATTCTGGTAATCATGGATATCTGATAAAATGAATGGGGAGAGTTTGGGAAATAAGATTAAAACCCTACAGAGTACCTCACAGGGGCTTGCAAAGAAGGGTAGCTAGCAAGTTCGGATGGTGAATTACCAATAATGTGGGTTTTGACCCTTTTTCCATCACTGCGGTTACTATGGCGGCTCTTTTATTCTCTATATAGTAGACCTGCTGTTCTCTTGAAAGTTGACACTATACTACCACAAGTATCGTTTTTTGGTGTGGATGTTTAGTTATGTCACTTGTTAAAGTCTATGCAATATATTGTTAAAACTGAAATGAGCGGAGAGGTGTTTCTTTTTCTTATTATTGAAAGATTTCTTCCATGCTTGGGAATGTAGCCTAATCTCCAACATCTCAAGTTGTTTCCGATAATGCAAAAATTGCTGATAAATTTCTTGGGACTTTTAGGCTCTCAGAAATCAGAAACCATGTAGTTCTCTCTACTTTCCAATTGCGAGGGAATTGTATGGTTCTCTGCATCTTACGACTTCTCAGGTTTCTTGAACTAATATCAAGATGATACTTATGATATGCTTGATGTTACAGGATGATGGAGAGGACAATTTTGCCATTGTTTTTGCTGCGATGGGAGTCAACATGGAGACAGCACAGTTCTTCAAACGTGATTTTGAGGAAAATGGATCCATGGAGAGAGTGACCCTTTTCTTAAACCTGGTATATAGATTCATTTTTTATCTACTGGTGACATTTACCTCTGCAAAGTGTGTATTTTAATATTCTTTTAACATGAATCTCCAGTGAAGGTGCCATCATTTTCATCTGTTATTGACAATGATTTTTATGCAGGCCAATGACCCGACAATAGAAAGAATTATTACTCCCCGTATTGCTCTGACAACGGCGGAGTATTTAGCATATGAATGTGGAAAGCACGTTCTTGTCATATTGACAGATATGAGCTCTTATGCCGACGCTCTTCGTGAGGTAACATCTGCATCATTATTCTGCTTCTTCTGCCTTATTGCACTAGGATTCCCTTTAACAATTTACAAATCCTACAGCATTATATAAAATTGTATCTTGTCTTTTGTTCACAAAAATAGCTTTCGAATTAAAACAACCACAAGTGTAGGGTTCGTTAACAAGTAATAAAGTGGATGTGAGTCCAAGTATTGTCCCATAGAGATTGGTTAAGTTCAATTTTGATTATCGCGACCTTGACCGAAATAATAAAGTGATGTATGTGTTTATGACTAAATTATATCTAAATTAATCTACTTATGTAATTGTGACTAAATTAACTAAGATAAATGCAAATTATACTAAATGCAAGTTGTGTGTTTTTATAAACGACAAACGTAATAGGATCCCGAATTTCCGTGTAAGTCTTTTTTAACCCTAGTTTAAACATTTTGACGACAGAATTGAATTATAAAGAATCAGTGTTCCTATTTTATTCAATAATCTCTCTTGAGTAATGTTAAACCTACTCTCGTATATGATCCGACTATATTTATACGATAGATGCGAATATACAAGAGTGCATGAATTTTTATGAACACTTGAAAGGTGTACATAGAATATAGCGGTATATTTATATCCCTCTATTGGATCCTATGACGATTTACACTATGTCGAGTCTATTTTCATTCTTTCGAATGCATAAAATAAGTCACAAAATTCATACAACTACTGTGTACAATAATTTTAGATAAAATATAATCATGTAAATCGTTTAAAATCTAAAAAACGTGTTTTCAATGTCAATTATGTAAAGTGGAAATTGAACACTCATACTACAAGGTTCATCGTTTTCCTAACATAAAAATGTAGAGCCTAATATGATATTGAGAAGAAAACAAAAATTATATAGAGTAAGTTATGTATTTGAATGGATCTTGACGTCATGGAATCTCTCTTGATGTTTTTTGCTTCTTCTAGGCTCTCCAATGAGTTCTAATGCGTCCATTTTGCAATTATTCTCCTTCTAATTATGTTTTGATTTATAATCTCTTGAAAGAGTCCCAAAAAGTCTCTAAAAATCGTACATATCATGCCCAAATGGAAGTTTCCTCGTTGGAATTGAATTCTGAAGAATTTGGCCTGAGCAAGTGCCCAGTAGGAAACAGGGCAGCTGCCCAAGCATACTAGGCCCTTATTTGATCTCCATTATTTCAAAAATATATTTTTCTCTCATTTCTTTTCAACGACACATTTTTTAATAAAATAATATTACACGCAATCCAAAATGTTTTCCTTATTTTTTAACCACACATTCTTCATCAATCTACTATTAAAAAGTGCATTATTTTCAAAATAATGGGCCTCCAACGAAGTCTAGGTAGCCCATGTTTCTGAAGTGAAGGGCAGTGGCCTTCCAGCTTGTATAACTGGGCAGGTGCCCAGTTATAAAAACTTCTAAAATTTTCCTTTTAGCCATTGTCTTCATTCTTTTTTTCACCTTGGTCCTCGTTAAATTACTTCACTTTTGGTCCTTCAATTTTTATTTAAATACATGTTAGTTCCCAAACTTCTATCCATTGGCCAATTGATCATTATTTCTTTTCCAATTGTTTAGAAACGAGTCCAAAACCGAAGCAAGATAAAATTAACCCAAGTTAAGTAAAATTTAATACTTAAACGACACAAAAGCTTAGTAATATGGCTCGAACAAGTGCACAAAAATGCACTTATCATCTTTGGTTTGATGTCCGGTTTAAATTTTTGGCGCATCTCCTCAAGTATTGTTCCCTAACTATTGGCATAACTGAGCATGTTTGGTTATGCTTTAAAATTAGTGAAAGTTACTTTTGAAACCTTTTGTTTCCGAACATGTTTGGATATGTTACTCTTTTTATTGCATATAATTACTTGAAAGTAACTCTTTGTCTTATTGTCAAAATAATTAACTTATTCCTTCTTCCACCTATAAAAAATTATTTATTTTATCGTATTTGTGAATAAGTAAACCTTTCAAGTTTGGCAAACATGCTCCTAAGATACTGATTGCTGCTATAGGTGTCTGCTGCACGAGAGGAAGTACCTGGAAGGCGTGGGTATCCTGGTTATATGTACACTGACCTGGCAACAATCTATGAGCGAGCTGGACGTATTGAAGGGCGAAAGGGCTCCATAACGCAAATTCCTATTTTGACTATGCCTAATGATGGTATAACATTTCTTTATGTCGTCAACTATCTGGCTATTGTTATTTCTTTATTTTGGTATATCTGTAGATAAGACTGTTTTGTTATGTCAATTGCCAGATATTACACATCCAACTCCAGATCTTACGGGCTATATTACTGAAGGACAGATATATATTGACAGACAGCTTCATAATCGGCAGGTACAAGATGTCTTGACTCGTCATGCAACATGAATTAGTTTATGGTTGTTGTCACAAATCAAAGTATCACCAATGGGATCATAAATCTTTCACAGAGACCATTCTCAAAATATCTCGTAAAGCCACTTGTAGTGGCAGATTATGAGAAGAATTATGTTCAAGAACCTAGAATTCAGATTTGTTGTTTATATTTGTGAATTGTTTAATTGAAATGATGTTGAATGGTCATTTTAAAGGCTAATGAGGTTCAATACTTGTTAAAAGTCCATCTCATCCCAAGTAGAAACCGTGGATAGAAATTTATATTTTTCTCTTGAATTTTGTGGACTATGAAACTTGCCTGAATTAAGTTGTCTATCTGAAATGAACAGATATATCCTCCAATCAATGTGCTGCCATCCTTGTCTCGTTTGATGAAGGTATGTAAGCTTTGACTGATTTGACTGGTTTCACTTGGGACCAAATAAAGAATAACATGAACTCCATATTAATCGCATCAATTTATTGCAGAGTGCTATTGGTGAAGGCATGACTCGCAGGGATCACTCTGACGTCTCTAACCAGGTAAGAATGGCTATTTGTAGTACAAACATTTGAGTTCCTTTATGCTAAAGGCTTTTGATTTCGACTTTCCATTCAATGTTTTATCTGCTTATCAATTCTTTGTTATTTTTTAGTTATATGCAAATTATGCTATAGGGAAGGATGTTCAGGCAATGAAAGCCGTGGTTGGAGAAGAAGCACTTTCCTCAGAGGATCTGGTCTCTAACTTGTGAATGAACATTTAGAGCTTGTTGGCTAAGCTTAAAAATATTTAATCAATTAAAGAAATTACTTATTTTAAAACTTATTTATTCATATGTAAATGATTTAAGCTTAGCCAAACATGCGGTTAGTTTTGTTAACTTTCAGTAACAATAACCAATGAGATAACTGAGAGAATTCTGGTTGAATGTTCCAGCTATATCTTGAGTTCCTTGACAAATTTGAGAGGAAGTTTGTCGCGCAAGGAGCTTATGACACTCGAAACATCTTCCAGTCGCTTGACTTAGCATGGACTCTGCTCCGGATCTTTCCACGGGAGCTTCTTCACCGTATTCCTGCAAAGACACTGGACCAATATTACAGCAGGGATGCCTCTAATTGATGGGAGAAGCGATCTTTTTGTAGTATTTGTTTCAACCGTTGTGGCACATGCTTTGTGATATATAGTTCAACATGCGTTTCCTTGAGTTGTGTCTCTCTATCCCGTTTAAATAATATACGTTGTCTTGTTGAGTCCCAGAAATCTTAGGATTGTTCGGCAGTTTATGGCACTCATATTCTTGATACCAGTTATATCACGTATTTATTTTCTATCATTTAATCGGCTATATTTTGTTACCTCTAGGATTCATGAAGCCGCTGGAATGTTTTATGTTATTTTACTCAAATTTTAGATTGTAATATGGCTTTTGGAATTCTTTGTTGCTTGACAATGTTGTTCGGAGCTTCTTGGGAATTGATGTCTTGTGTTTGGTTCATGTTCTTTTCATGTGAAAACGTCATGGCTCTTGCGGATTGATGGCAAACTTCAACCACCAAGAAAACAAATTAACCATAAAAATGTTGGAAAATAATGAATTAGTGAATGGAAATTAATTCACCAGGTCAATTTCATCAGTTTCTGCAGTTTCTTTTCTCTTCCGTTTCAGGAGTTATGGAGATTAACTTCAGCCATTTCTCTTCAATGCTATAACTCCCCATTCATGGCATTAATGAGTTGGCTCCTCCTCCATGTGTATAAATAGAGGAGCTCTTAGTGGAAGAAGATACAACACACAAACAAAACAGCAAACCCAACACAAAAAGAATTCCCGTTTCCTCCTCCATTTCCATCCTCCATTTCCAGTTTGTTTTTCTCTTCCTTTGCTTAAATTCTTTGAGAGTGAATCATAGCTAGTTCGTAGGTCGGTAACGTAGTGCAGCGGGAACCGACAACCGATTGTATCCTGGGAATCGAACACCGATCAAAACCTCTTGCACCCCGGTGAGGCGGCGAATTCGATTTAAGGAAACCGTGTAAACACGGGCCTTCGGTTTGATTAATCTATTACTTTGATTCTCCAATATTTTTATCCCACAAACTTAAATCGAATTCCTTTTGGTAAATCAAAATCTGTTTGGTTTGTTCTTTAAGTTTCTGTAGTTTTTCTTTTCCAGTTCTCGTGCAGGTTTTGAAAAGAAAAAAAAATTCTCCAGTTCTGTGTTATTTTTTATTCTTTCATCAGTTCTGTTCCTCATTTACATAACACTAAGGTAGATTTTGAATTGATCAAGATTGAAAGAATTGAAAGGAAGGAAAAGGAAAAAAAAAATGGCCGTCCCTGCATGTTTTTAGATTTGGTGGTATTGCATGTATAATAAGTTGGTTTTGCATGAGTTTTGAACTTACATGGTTTTTCAAATCATTTGGTTATGATTGTCAATCATTTGGTTATCATTGTCATACAATTTTTTAATTGCTAGTATTATTTCTTCATCATTAGTATATAATTGTTTACTTTTTCATTTAATGATTGATTTTAATCATTGGATTATGATTTTCTAATTCATGTTAAATAATTGATAAGTTATTGAAAATTTGACTAAATTATTTGCTCTCATTTTCAATTCCGGAATTTTTTTTTTCCCGAGTTGATAATATAGATTTTGAATCTATCTCTAGTTACAAACTCACTATTGTTCTAAACATTTTGTTGTCATTCTTTAAGGTTAAATGGCGTCACATGGAAATGACGATGTGAACAACAACATTGTTGGTACCGGTGTACCAAATCCCGCAATGACCGTTGTCAACCCTGTGGGGACCTCGACTGGCATTCCTTCTGTTGATGAGACTATTGGTGGCGGAATTCCTCATGTTGGAGTGAACCCCACTTTGCCTACGGCTGCGGCCTCGGCAATTCAATTTGGCACAATACCTTTGCCAGTACCTAGGGCTGCGGCCTCGGTACCTTTGCCACCATTTCCGGCTCAATTTCCGGCGAATCTGCAATTCGACCGGATAAATTTGTTGGCACTGATTTTAAGACATGGCAGAATAAGATGATTTTTTATCTTACTACTTTGGGCCTTGCACGTTTCCTCACTGAGGATGCCCCTGTCGTGGCTGAAAACGACACTGATATGTATAGGCGTGCGGCTTGGGATGCATGGAAAAGTGCTGATTTTTTGTGTCGCAACTATGTCTTGGATGGCCTACAGAATTCTCTGTATCACGTGTATGTGGTAAAGAAGTCTGCTAAGGAGCTTTGGGAGTCCTTAGAAAAGAAGTACAAGTCCGAGGATGCTGGGTCTAAGAAATTCTTGGCCAGTCGGTGTATGGACTTCGAAATGGTTGATTCACGTTCAGTGGTGAGCCAAGTTCAGGAGTATCAAGTGCTTTTGCAAGAAATGCATGCTGAGGGTCTGACTATGTCAGAATCTCTACAGGTGGCTACTGCTATTCATAAGCTACCTCTTCAGTGAAAGGCTTTCAAAAGCTATTTGCAGCATAAGAGGAAAGAGATGTCTTTCGAGGATTTAATTATCAAGCTGCGCATTGAGGAGGATAACAAAAAAGCTGAACGTAAGTCAGGGAATTCTTACTCTGAGAAGGCTAATGTATTGGAACACGGTCAAAGTTCTGGTACTAAGAAAGGCCAATCCTTTAAAGCCAAACATGGTAACGGGAATTGGAAAGACAAAAAGCAGACCATGAAAGGGTCTCAGTTGAAGCCTACCGGTGCGGTAGGGAAGAAGCCTAAGTTCCAGTTCAATGGAAAGTGCTTCAATTGTGATAAAGTTGGGCATCGATCAGCAGACTGCCGTCAGCCGCGAAGGGATAACAAACAGCGCCCTCAGGCTAATATGGTTGGAAATGAGAGAGATCATCTCTCAGATGACATGTCTGACCTAAATCTCACGACTGTGATTAGTGAGGTTAACCTGGTAGGGTCTAACCCTAAGGAGTGGTGGCTAGACACTGGGGCCACTTGCCATGTCTGCTCCAACAAGAGTATGTTCACTACTTTTGCACCAGTAACAAATGGTGAAAAGTTGTTTATGGGAAACTCAGCAACTTCTGAAGTGCTTGGTAAAGGCAAGGTGATCCTGAAGATGACTTCAGGCAGAGAGCTTAATCTGACTAATGTGTTGTACGTGCCAAAGATTCGCAAGAATTTGGTTTCTGGGTCTCTTCTGAGCAATAATGGTTTCCGCATGGTTATTGAGGCGGATAAACTGGTGATTACCAAAATAGGAGTTTATGTTGGGAAAGGCTATATGACTGATGGCCTGTTCAAATTGAATGTAATTGCTGTAACCCCAACTATTATGAATAATGAGAAAACTCTTCTGTTTACTTGCTTGAGTCTTCTAATCTATGGCATGGTAGATTAGGTCACGTAAATTACAATGCATTACGTAGACTAAGCAAATTAAACTACTTGCCTAGGTTTCAAATTGATTCAAATCATAAATTTGAAACCTGCGTTGAGGCTAAGCTTACTAGGTCTTCGTTTCATAGTATTGAAAGAAGTACCGAGCCATTGGGACTAGTCCACAGTGATGTGTGTGACTTGAAATTTGTCCAAACACGAGGCGGCAATAAGTACTTTATTACTTTTGTCGACGATAGCACGAGATATTGTTATGTGTACTTGCTGAAAAGTAAAGACGAAACTATCGATAAATTCATTCTTTATAAGAATGAAGTTGAAAATCAACTTAGCAAGAAAATAAAGGTGCTACGAAGTGATCGTGGTGGTGAATATGAATCACCATTTGGTGAGTTTTGTGCTAAACATGGAATAATTCACCAAACTACCGCACCTTATTCACCTCAGCAGAACGGAATTGCTGAGCGTAAGAATCGAACGTTAAAAGAAATGATGAATGCTATGTTGATTAGTTCTGGATTACCACAGAACATGTGGGGAGAAGCTATTCTTTCTGCGAATTACATTTTGAATAAAGTGTTAAGAAAGAATATGGATAAGACTCCGTATGAACTTTGGACAAGTCGAACACCTTCATATAAATACTTACGAATGTGGGGGAATCTTGCCAAAATTGTGGTGCCTCCTCCTAAGAAGGTCAAGATTGGACCTAAGACAGTTGACTGTGTGTTCATTGGTTATGCACAAAATAGTAGTGCATACAGGTTTCTTGTGCATTATTCGAATGTACCTGATATTCATCCGAACACGATTATGGAGTCTAGGAATGCACAATTCTTTGAGAATATATTTCCTTGTAAATCTCCTAAACGGTTAACTCCTGTTAAACGGACTATGGAATCTTCTGCTTCGGCAGCAGTAAAGATCCAGTTGAAGAAGGTGAGGATGAGCCTAGACGGAGCAAAAGGACCAAAACTACTAAGACGTTTGGCCCTGATTTCCTCACATATTTGATGGAGAATGATCCTCAAAGCTATAAAGAAGCTATATCTTCTCCAGATGGTCATCTGTGGAAAGAAGCCATCAAGAGTGAAATCGATTCTATTCTACAGAATCATACCTGGGAATTAGTAGATCTTCCACCGGGCTGTAAGCCTTTGGGCTACAAGTGGATCTTCAAGAAGAAGATGAAAGCGGATGGCTCTATTGATAAATATAAAGCTCGGCTAGTAATCAAAGGTTATAAGCAAAAAGAAGGCTTAGATTACTTTGATACTTATTCTCCTGTGTCGAGAATAACTTCTATCCGGATGATAATTGCTATTGCAGCCTTGCGAAATCTGGAAATATATCAGATGGATGTAAAAACAGCTTTCCTAAATGGAGATTTGAATGAAGAAATCTACATGGAGCAACCAGAGGGGTTTTCGGCTCCAGGTCAAGAAAGGAAAGTCTGTAAACTGGTTAAATCACTTTATGGTTTAAAGCAAGCACCGAAGCAATGGCATGAGAAGTTTGATAATGCTATGATTTCTAGTGGTTTTCGAATCAACGAGTGCGACAAGTGTGTATATGTGAAGGACACTAATGATGGATATGTCATATTGTGTCTGTATGTCGATGACATGCTCATTGTCGGCAGCTCTGATAAGATTATCAAAGCCACTAAGAATATGTTAAACTCAAAATTCGACATGAAAGACATGGGTCTCGCAGATGTCATTTTGGGAGTAAAAATCACTCGAACACCAAATGGACTTGCGTTATCTCAATCTCATTACATTGATAAGATATTAGACAAGTTCAACAAGTCAGATACGGCTGTGGCCAGGACTCCAGTTGATTTGAGTCTCCACTTATTCAAGAACACTGGTGATGGTGTATCACAGTTAGAATATTCTCGGATAATTGGGAGTTTAATGTATTTAATGACTTGTACAAGACCGGATATAGCATACTCAGTTAGCAGATTGAGTCGCTACACGAGTAACCCAGGTGCTATCCACTGGAGAGCCATTTTCAGGGTGTTACATTATTTGAGGTACACTCGTGATTTTGGACTACATTATTCTAGATACCCTGCAGTAATCGAAGGGTATGCTGATACAAATTGGATATCTGATATGTCAGATTCAAAATCTACTAGTGGATATGTCTTCATTCTTGGTGGTGCGGCTATTTCTTGGAAATCATCCAAACAAACTTGTATCGCAAGATCTACAATGGAATCAGAATTCATTGCTTTGGACAAAGCAACTGAAGAAGCAGAGTGGCTTCGCCAGTTTGTTGAAGATATTCCAAGATGGTCAAAGCCTGTGCCTGCAATTTGTGTTTATTGCGATAATCAATCAGCAATTGGCAGGGCACAGAGCAATATGTATAATGGTAAGTCTCGACATATTCGAAGACGACATAATACCATTCGACAACTGCTCTCACAAGGTATTGTCACTCTGGACTACGTGAAGTCAAAGGATAATATCGCAGATCCGTTAACAAAAGGGTTAACTCGAGAGCTAGTTGAAAAAGCATCGAGGGGAATGGGCTTGCAGCCTATGACGTTGAAAGGTATCATGGTGGAAACCCAACCTAGCTGAATGGAGATCCCAGGATCTAGGTTCAAAGGGACAACTAAACCATATATATATCTGTGTAAATCACTGAGAAGGTTCTCCTTCTACTCATTCCTATGGTGCTCACGGTGATTGGAAGATGCAGGTTAAGCTATGCTTTTAATGACCCTTAAGCTTTGTTGTGAAAAGCTAAGTTAAGAGGTCACCTATGTGAGTGTGAAGTGGGGCCGCTTCTATAAGAATTGGGAAGGCTACATCCTTGAACAAACACTTGCAGAACCAGGCGACGTGTTCATGGCCAAAACGAACACAACTTTGAGAACTACGCTGTGTCTAGAATGGTCCTGTGTGAGGTCTATTGTCTTAGTTTACACAAATGGCAAAACAGTTCAAGGCATCAGATCCACTGGTTTGCTAGTAATACTCGATAGATTTCACAAGGGAAGGTTCAAAGCTGAAAGCTACCTATCCTATGCAGGATTGATTCGTTCTACTCTCTCATTAGTCTTCGTTTCCAAATTTTCATTCATGTGGGGGATTGTTGGAAAATAATGAATTAGTGAATGGAAATTAATTCACCAGGTCAATTTCATCAGTTTCTGTTCTCTTCCGTTTCAGGAGTTATGGAGATTAACTTCAGCCATTTCTCTTCAATGCTATAACTCCCCATTCATGGCATTAATGAATTGGCTCCTCCTCCATGTGTATAAATAGAGGAGCTCTTAGTGGAAGAAGATACAACACACAAACAAAACAGCAAACCCAACAGAAAAAGAATTCCCGTTTCCTCCTCCATTTCCATCCTCCATTTCCAGTTTGTTTTTCTCTTCCTTTGCTTAAATTTTTTGAGAGTGAATCATAGCTAGTTCATAGGTCGGTAACGTAGTACAGCGGGAACCGACAACCGATTGTATCCTGGAAATCGAACACCGATCAAAACCTCTTGCACCCCGGTGAGGCGGCGAATTCGATTTAAGGAAACCGTGTAAACACGGGCCTTCGGTTTGATTAATCTATTACTTTGATTCTCCAATATTTTTATCCCACAAAAAATACCAGATTCAACATGGAGTTTATATTTCTTCATCTATTAGATTTCATTTGCGGCCATTTCCGCACCAGAATTCTCCAACGATGGGTTTGTTTCTATTTCTTAAATCTGAGGTAATGGTCAATTTCTCGCTTGGTATATGTAATATTTTTCGTACATTTCCTAATAGAGGGAGATGGTTATAGGGCTTTTATATGTTGCCATGTTTCCTTTGGGAAAGGTGCGCCAGCGTCGCTTATAAAACATCAATTTTTGGGACGACCCAAGTTTCATTTGCTCACTCTTTCGCCAAGTTAATCAAACTTAGAAAGTGGAAGATATGATTGCTAAGAAGCTCAAGAGAGGATATAGCCAGATTTTGCGCAATGAATGTGGACATAGATTCGGATTCTTCACATATTTCCTAATTATGATGCGACTACACGCTGCTAGGAGGCAAGAGTTATCTGTTAAAGCATCATGGAGCACTTTTTAAGTTGCAACTCACGATATTCTGAAGCACATAATCTAGTATGTTCTTCTCAGAACAATTCACCAACGCTAGCTTGCAACTTTTCACGCGCAGAAATCATATCCTGGTCACCTAATAATGTAATTTGCTGATGCAAAAATAGAGAATTCGGTTGAACTAAATTAAGCTTTTGTGAGTATTGTGGAGCTTTGTTTGATTACTAACAAAAATTAAAAAGAACTTGGCCTTGTAATGGTCTCTCTCTTCTTGTTATTATGTGTTTGACAGATTTGATTTCCTTGTTTTTACATTTGAGGTTTCTCATTTTCTCCTTGCACCATTTTCCTTCTGAAAACGATGAATTTCGTGAATAATGGAGGCTTCTCTTTCATACACTAGCAAAAGACCATGAAAGGATGTAGCATTGCATATACAATACACTACTAATTGCCAAATTCCTACATGTGTTTTGATTATGCTTTTCAGTTTGTTACATGTAATTGTGAATCTTGGATATATTGATTCCTTTTTGCAGCCTCTTCTATACTCTCCCATCTCTGTTTCCGTCTCATCTCCTCTTGATTAGTTGCAGAGTCACGAAGATCAAGCTGCGACAGGCACTTCGAGTAGAGACTTGGTTCCATTTCTTCCAACATTTCCTGAACATTCTCTGTGAGTTGTTGAACACTTTGGCTCCAATGCCATTTCAGATTTTTCTCCATACCTTCAACTACAATTGGAAACACCTCTTCTATGTCTTGTGATGCCATTTTCACGAATTGCTCATTGTTCCAAATGTAGAGGGCACGTTCTGCAACCTGAGTTCAAAAGCACCAGAAGTACTCAATAAGAATAAAACAGAAAAGTTTCGGGTTAGTGAATTTATTATATAATAAATGATTTTCCATGTATAAAGATTAAAGTGCCCGGCTTCTACAACTAAGTAACTGTGAGAGAGACCATGAGGAGATATAATATACTGGAAAGACAAAAATGTGTTATGATCCACATTACCTGTGAGTTACAACTATTCAAACACCTAGTAATTTGTTTGCATAAAGGTAGAGCTAGAACCCTGTGCTGTTCAGGTTCCATAATCTCTACCAGTTCTTCCAATTCCCCAATAAGCAGAACTTCCTTCTGACAATTAGTTACTGGCCAATATCGCAAAATTCCTCTAAGGACATCTACTCCAAGCACGGGCTCCTTCTCCACAAATTGGTAAACACAGTAAGCCAATTGCTTATAGTAAACCTGCATACCTTTTGGCCTGTGCAAGTGAATGAGCACTCTTGTCAAGAAAAACTTATGCTCTTCCTTCAACGGAACACTGAAACCATTGATGATTGTACCCCAAATCTCCAGCAGATCTCCAATCCCAGAGTGTTTCTGGTCTGTCTCGGAAATGTAATGAAGGAATACATCATTCATTGCTTTCCTCATGAACGATCTGTAGGATGTGAAGTTAGAGTATATTCGGTGGTAAACATTCTTCAAGCTTTCTCTTTCTCTGGGATCTTCAGACTGGAAAAGGTGGAGCAAGTTAAGTAGGAAAGAATTATTTATATGACCCTTGAGTGTATTTGGTTCCAAGGAAATTATAAGGTGGAGGAGGATGTCATAAACAAGTTGCAAGTGGGGCCAGGCAGCTTCGGGTGTGGCAAAGACGTCATCATCATCCGGTAATATGCAGATAATCGAGGTGTTGGGAGGTGGGAGTGATCGAAAGAGATTTGCTGATATCATAGCAAAAAGTGGCGACAGGATTTCATCAGGAACCGGCCTTTTCAAAGACTTTATAAGACTCAACAGCTTCATGAGTTTATCGCGCTTGAGATTTTGCTGCAAAGGAGTTTCCAAAGGATCGGTGAAGGTATAGATATAGGAGCAGTAATAAATGATAGACAGAATTTCCTCGCATTTGGGATTACTACATAACTGGCCATGTTTATGGTTGTTCCCGGAATCAAGATCAAGAAGGTGTTGAAGTGTTTTTTTCTTGGGAAAGATTTTTGGGCTGTTTCTAGGTACACCCATTTTCTGCCCTTTTTTCCTTATATTCTTCAATCCTTTGCTGCTCAAAATGTAAAGAGGAGAGAATGACTTTTGTTTACTTCATAATATACTTCTCGTGCAGACCTCAAAGAATCGGACAAAGGTAACGATGATTCATATGTTAGAAGTATTGGAAAATCCGACGTTAATATACTGAAATACAGGTAAGATCAGGTTTTCTTTTCTTCTTAGGCTTTGTTTCTAGCTTCTTCTTTGGATGCATTTAATAAGCCTCGAGATATCGAGACAAATAATGAAAGAATATTTGGAGAAAACAACGCACTGTCTTGGACCCTAGTCAGTGCCTCATGCATGTGCATTTCACCAACCATAAACCTGTATTGGACCAACAGAACATATAATGGAACAGTGTGCCAGCTTGTATATACACGAAGAAATAGTTTGACTCCATGGAATAACGGTATCAATCATCTCATATTGCGATCCAAGATTTCTTTCAAAATTTTGGAAAAGCCTACATCAAATGTTGGGGACTCTGTCGAATTTCGGTATTGCATTTTATCCTCAAATCGATGGTTGATCCCAGCGTACAATTCAAACACTTGAGAATATGTTGTGGGCATGTGTATTTTCTTTCCAAGGAGATTGGAGGAAATATCCGCCCTTGATTGAATCTTATGCCGAAAAGGTTAGAAAGTATAGTGCTAATATGTTAACTCCCATTCTGAATCTAACCAAGACTTTGGAGACAACATGGTTACCGATATAAGCAGTGACGTGGAGGGTCCTAATGCGCGGGGATGACATTCTTACAAAATAATGCTATCATTATTAGTGGTGCTAGAACATCCGTTTAGATTATCACAATTAATATGTTCAATTAACTAATTCATTTGACATTGTATTTAAATAGATTTATCATTTAATGTCACTTAGTTGTCACGTAGATTATCGCTTAGCATCAATGTGACTGAATAATATTACTCTTCTATAACAATATCTACCTATCTTCAATTGGGAAGCCGCCATTTGAAGCATTTTACAGGTGAAAGTGTCATTTTGCCTCTTTATGAGGAATTGGGATGAGTTTGGTGAAAATTGAGTTTTAAGACAGAAAATGGTACTAGAAGTTAAACAGACCGTAAAGTTGATTTTTGAGCCCAAAGGGCCCTTTAACAGTCAAATTTGGGGTGATCAAAATACCGTTCAATAGTTGACCAACTTAGTCCACTATGAAAAGTAGGCCAGAACAGCCCAATAATAAGCTGAAATGGGCTAGCACTAGTGGAAGGTAAGAACATAAAACTACATAATCACTTGTACTAGGGTTAAGTGCTACGTAGCATTATTATAGGGAAAAATTCACAACTCGGACTTTATCTATTCCAAAATAAAAAATCAGGCTCCAAGGTTTAGAATTGCAAAAATCAGTTTTTTCATTAATTAATTAATTATATTTCACAATTATTATATTAAATTAAATATTTAACTGTAATATAATATAATTAGCCCACCCCACCCCCACATCCATCTCTGCTCTAAGGACTACTTCGGTGATCGGGGACCATTCTGACGACTGTTCTCCAGTTACAGATTAAAAATTTTGTAGGTCATAGATTATTTCGAGGTCACAAATCTAAAATTATCAAAAATTTTGTAGCACTGATTATTTTGAGGTCACAAATCTAAAATTTTATAGGTCACAATTGATTCCATTGGTCATTGATCAAAAAAATTATCGGTCACAAATTTTTAATTGGTCACAAGCTAAAAAAATTATAGGTCACATAGCAAATATTTCCAAATTTGTTGGTCACAGATTATATTTTGAGTCACAAATTAACGAATTCTAAGGTCACAGACCACATAGTTGGTCACATACAGCCAAACGCCCGTCTCCCAATCCCAGTACACCACTAATACTTGGTCACAGGTCACAAATCAAAATAGTTGGTCACATACACCTAAACACCTGTCCCCAATCCCAGTGCACCACCATCGTCGCCTGTACCACCACAACAAAAAAAACCACCACCACCATCGTCGACCCCATTATATACTTGCTACACCATTGACATTGTATCCCAACAATCTCAGAACATGTTCAAAAAATAAAAAAACCCTCAAAACCCTCAATGATTAACAGTAAAGAAACTGCATAATCAAAATGCAATGCATTCAAGAACCAAATATTACCATTCACATGATTAGCTATTTGGAATCCCAGATTTCATCTCAAATTTACAAAGTAACTTAATAAAATACAGATATCTCATCTCACTCCCCCCTTTCTTTGCAGCCTTTGTAAGCACAATTACAGACAACAAAATTCTTGAAAAATTCAATCACAAACCCTAATTGCACCTACAGTTGAAACAACTTTCTTGGATAGATGATACAAATTCCTAAAACAAGCCTATTACTGTTTAGTTAGTGCCTCCATGAGCTCGCGTGGCGACGATTCCCAAATAGAAAGATCAGTTAATTGTTGCTTCAATCTCTCTTCTTGGGCACTGCATAATGCTTCTGCTACATCGCATAGATTCGAAAGGGATGAGAGGAGGATGAGGCGGCGAGCGGTGGAGACGCTGCTTCGATTCACATCAACGCCTCGACGCTGTGTACGCCAGGGAGGATAAGGGAGAAGGGGGAAAGGTGGAGGCGGCGGAGGGTGGGGTAGATGAATCACGGAGAGAAAGGTGGCGGTCGAGGTGGCGGGTGGTGGAGTGGAGAGAAATGAAATGGATTACGGTAGGGTTTAAATAAGGTTTTATATTTAAAATAAATTTGGTGGGGTTAGGTAGTAGGGTGTGTATATAAATTATTTTAATTTTATAATATTATTATTAATTAAAATGATAAAAATCTGAAAATTGAATAAATAAAGTATAAACTTGATTTTTAAAAATGTCAAACTAAATGCCTGATTTTATGCAATTTTCCCATTACTATTCTATATAGCAAGAAGCTGGTCAATGGTGATCGCAATATTGCTGTTTATTTTCTTTTTCTTTTAAATTAGGTTAAATTTGAACCAAAAAATAATCAATTAATTTTAAAACACACAAAGAAAAATTGATAGTATTCTATGTTGAACTCTATCTTATATAAAATGAATCATTAAGCCCCTGTTTGGCCTCCATTATTTTGCATTTTTTATGGTTGAAAATTTTTGGAATAGTAATTGATGGGAGAATATGTGGTGGAAAAGTAATGAAAAGTTTTAGATTTGTGTGTAATATTATTTTATTTGATGAATGTGTGGTTGTAATGAAGAGAGAGAAAAATTTAATGTAATTTAATGAGGGTCAAACATGGACTAAATATCAATTGCATTAAACTATTATAAGAATCTAGATATTACTTGTATTGTACCATCCAAAATTTTTCCATTGAATCTCACAAATATATAGAAGATGATCAATGTTATCTGACATCAATCTATGTAGCATTTCGTGATATGTTCAATTAAGGAGGTGTTTGACAGTCATTTTAATAGAAAAATGTGTTTTTGAATAGTGAGTGATGGAAGAATGTGGGGTTAAAAAGTAAGGAGAATATTTAGGTTTATATATAGTATTATTTTATTGATAGAATGTGTGATTGAAATGAAAAAAGAGAATGAGAAAGAAAAAAATTAGGTGCCAAACGGGGGGCTAAATGTGAAGTTATACGATTCATTTAGAGCCTGTTTGGTACATATTTTCATTTTCTACAGTAAATCAATTCTCATTTTCAACCACACATTCTTCAATAAAATAATATTTTCCATCACATCAATACTTTTTTTTTCTTTTTCAACCACACATTTCCCATCATATCACTATTCAAAAATCAATTCTTCCCCCAAAAATCTCTACCAAACACACTCTTAATTGAATTTATAATTTAATTTCATTAATACTGGGCGTGTTAAATACCAGTGGCACTCAAAATTGATTGCTTAATAAATAAATAAATGAAATTCCAAAATCTATTCATATACTTTACTGCCCAGATTTCCAGGCATAATGCACCTAGAAAACGGCAGGACAACGTAATTCCAGAGAAATAAATCCCCAACCAACAATGTATAGAAAAAATTATATTGCTGTACATGACGAAAATAATTAGAAAATTCAATAAACCTTTCTCATTCAAGTTTATATTCATCCTCTTCTTGACTCCCTTGCTGAGAAGAAAACAAACTCTTCACGGATATCAACACGACGTCGTTGAAGCACTCGAACAGTCCACAGCACTTGTTCTTTATCCTCCGGAGAAAAGACCCGCGTTCAACCTGCTCACACGCCGTCATCATCGGCTGTAGGTATGCCCACGCTGCATGCTGCACCAGCGGATCCTTGATTGATATCTCCCGCCAGCTGTCCATCCGAGTCGTTGACAGCGACGACGCCGGAAGCACATCCCTCAGGCTAGTGTAACTCAAACACTCATCGTGAGTATCCATCTTAAAATTGAGCTTGATTATTATCGCCGATGGCGTTGGCTGAGAGGAGGCTTTATGGAAAAATAATCTAGATTAATTGAGAAAAATTCCACATTAGAACTGGCATACGACTAGAGCTATTATTAACGATTCCTAATTAGGACTTCATGTTTAATTGTAACACAATTAATAGATAACTTCCTTCGTTATAGAGAGAGAGAGAGACGGGAAGGGGAAGAAATCTAGACTTCTTTTGTATTTGTGACAGTGTGAGAGAGAAAGCACAGGGAAAAGGTCATTTTTAGGACGCGTGTAGCGTTGTGGTCCAATTTGGGCTGAGGTCGCGTGGGGTAAATTTGATGACAGTTTAGTTCTTGGGGTGATTTGTGAATGGCTGAATGTCAGCATGAACATATTCTTCATTTTTGTAGCTTCACAATTAATGTGACAGTCACTCAGATGAGCACGTCAGGTGCGTGATTGACTCGCTTCGCTTATTATTAACAATTAATTTATGCCCTTGAGCTTGATTTATAATGATTAAAATTTTAATTTTAATTTAATTCAAAGTTAATAATTAATTTTAACTACGTATTTTACGAGATTCATCACTTTTCCATGCCACATTTTATTAAGCTCATGATTGGTTTGAATTAAAATTCAATTGGAATTACAGGTCAAAGTCAACAATTAATTATAATCACACATTTTATGAGATCCTCAACTTTTTAACTGTGCGTTTCATCAACTTTTATCAAAATTGATTAAAAATTCTAATTTTAATCTCTACCAATGCCCTTATTTAACAATCATTATTGGAAACTCTTTTTTTACATATTCATTCAACCACATATTCACACAATAAAATATTCTGTACGTACATCAAAAATTTTCTTACCTTTTAGATACACATTCTTCTAAAAAATACTATTTAAAATATTATTTTTGACAAAACTGGCCATCAAACAGGGGGGCTAAATTTTATCAAAGAACTTGTTTGAACCTTTTTTTAAAGAATGCATTTTGGAATAGTCGATTGATGGAGAATGTGTGTTAAAAAATAAGGAAAAAAAATTGAATTTGCGTGTAATATTATTTTATTGAATAATGTGTGCTTGAAAAGAAGAGAAAAATTTATTTTAAAAATAATGGAAATCAAACAAGAGTAAAATCTACTAAAAATCTGATTTGAATCTCTACCAAAATAGTGGTTAAATAATTTAAGTGTAAAATTATACTTTTAAGTATCAAACATAAGGAGTTAATTGTTACATCACACTGAACTTTGGATAGTGTCATGTTTCATTCACTGTACTTACACTTGTAACCCATTATTTACTAAACTTTATAACGTTACACTTCATTACTCACCGAAAAACTCCCATAAGTAACCCTTGCACACTTAGACGACGGAATTCACAGCTGGTAGTTAAATGTCATGTCATATCTCTCAAACACCAACCAAACACGCCTCACCAAAATCGATTGAGAAGAGTGTAGAATGAATTCTATTTTATCGTCTGCAAGTTAAAATATACAAGCCATGTAACTTATTGAAATATAATATTCGTCTGAGGAAATTCTTTAAGAATTGATTTAACAGATATGTTCAAACTTTCTTAGAGGGTTAAGAAAACGTACCAACAATTTTTGAAGCTTTCCCGATCAATTTTAAACATTACACAATGTAGAGGAACTTCAGATCCTACCAGTTGTGTATTAGTTTATGTTGCTAGAACCACCTTGAATGGCCTTTTATGTATCGTTGTGTATTGTTACCCTAACTATTGCAACATACATATTTTTAAGTAGTTTTATCTCTTTCTTAATTTTTGAAGCAAATTTTCCAATTTAGCTGAAGCCTTGTGCATTGTTGAAGCTTTCTATATCACATTAACTAAACTTTTACAGCCTTCCACCCTGTACCCTTGGAGGCATAATCCGCGATTTACCTCATTCACCAAAATCCATGACAGGGCATGGCAGGACAGGCGAGGACCATAAAAAATGCGGCTCATCCTTTTTTTTAAAAAAAAAACTAAACTTCCAACTTTAAATGCAGGTCACTTTCTTGACTATGATGGACACAAAACTCTTTATTCATCACTACTGTTAACTGTTCATTTGCTTCAAGAAATACTAATATTGTTTTTTTTTTTTCCCTTTTTGTGTTAATTGGAATGTAACTTTTCTGAGTAATGTTATTATTATTTTGTTGGATGTTCTAAAAGAGTAGTTATTGTTGGAACTTTATTGAAACTTAAACTTTATGATCTTGCCAAGATCTTCATGTCAAACCATCAAGAAACTGAATTAACGCGGGACATACCTTAATCAATTGATTTCTGACTTGAATAATGAATCTTGAATCTGAATCTGTAAATTTGTAGTTTGCTTACTTCAAATCTCCATCTTAATTCTTGATTGTGGGTTTTATAAATCTTCCTCTTCATATGCTTTCCCTTGTATTCTTGTGTTGATGGGATGCCACAAAGAATGAGAAAATTACACATGAATTAGGGACCATAACCCTTTATATATTTCCATATGTATTCAGCTCATCGTCAAATACAAACCCTAATGGATCCGGTCTCTACCCATATAGTCTGGCCCACACTTTAATAGATCCTTAAAGCTCAATTACTTAATTCCTCATTAGATCATTTTAATTTTGGGTTTAACTTTAAGATAACATTTATACACAGTTAATTACACATGTCGGCCCATCATGGCAAATTAAATAATTTTCCAACAATCTCCCACTTGGGCCACATATGTTACCTTATAAATGTGTATAATCTTATGAGTTCAAAACTTTTGCTATCATAACCAAAAGCATCTCCGAACAATCTCGTCCATTGATTATATCAACATAGAATCAAAGCGGTCTTCATTATAAGTAACATAACTAAACCCATTAATTGTCACGTACATCAATACAATCAAATGACATAGATCGAGTGTGGATGTGTAGCATGGAAATTACATGTAATGTGATCTAAACATGCATATTTCCAACTGGTCCTACCTTATTCCTTAATACTTTATGAGATCAACCATAAACTTTAATTAGAGTGGAACTGAACTGAATACTTTATTTTTGAAATGAACTGAATGTGCACAACCAAAATTATATGTCAAAAGACAACATCCAAAATACAAATTCTCACTAAACTGGCATATCATCAAAAGATGCAACACCTATGTGAGCATCATGCTCATAAAAGACTTTGGGTGGTAGTCATTTAGTAAATGGATCTATGGTTATAGAGTTTGTCCTTATATGCTTTATAGAAGCCTAACCACTCTGAATTCTTTCATTGACAACTAGGAACTTAATGTGTATAAACTTTGACATCATCATGTTCATATTGGAATACAAAACTGCTATTGTCACAAAATAACTTAAGTGGTCTTTCATTTTCCATCCAAAATATGCAGCCTAGTGACAATATTTTACAGTCAAATTCCATAATCAAAATCAGAATATTCAACGATCTCCAATTGGTCTGATTTTCCTGAATGTGATCATGTAATTCTTTGTTCTCTATAGATACCGAATAACATGATGGCTGCTTTTCAAATTTCCATCGCAAAGTTAATTAAATATATGCCTAGCATTCCAACGATGAATGCTATATCCGGATGTGTGCTAACCCGAATATACATTAAATTCTCAATTGTTAAAGTATAAAGAATTTGATGTATATCATTTATCTTTAAATTTATCATAGGGCATTAATTGAGACTAAAGTTGCCTCCCTTAATTGTAGGGGTATTACTTGATTTTCATATCTGCATTACAAATCTTTTAAGAACCTTATCGATACAACTTGTGATAATCCAAAAATACACCAAGAACAATTCTTGTGTATCTATATCCTTAATACAAAAGAGATATCACAAAGATTTGCTTACTCCCACTGAACTTGTGATATCTACAATCATCAACTGAATGTATCTCGAAAACCAAATGAGATAATTATTTGATAAAATTGTGATACCATTTCGGGAAACCAGCTTAAGCCCATAGATGGATTTTTTTAATTTGTAAACCATCTAATACAACTTAAGATCAAAATATGTCACAGATGCCATAATTATCCTAAAAGAGTTTTAATAGAAACTGAAGAAAAAATCTCTTTATGCATGATATCAATTCACTCTCTAGAATTATTCATTTACATGGCTTGATGAAAGTTGATTGATAAGTTCTTCTTTCTTCAATCCATGTCATTCTTATTTTCTTGGAGAAAAACTATAAAATTATCCAAAATTGTCTTTCTTCTTTTATAGTGGATTTCCTTAATGACATTTGTTCTTGAGGTTGTTGAGTTTGTTTTTCTAGAACAATCTCTTGATTGTGTATCAGAGATTTTGTAAATATTGACTTGATCCGAAATTACTTCTTGAACAAGATCTGGAGCAAGAATTTGTCCCTAAACCAAATCATTATCAATTGCAATAGAAGGAATATATACATATTTTTCATCCAAGACAAAATCATAACCTTATAACCTTATCTCCCCCCACAAACTCTACATTCTCAAGAAATAGAATATTTTCCATTTCGAAAATTGACCTGATAGTGTGACCTTTAAAAATTTGTAATCCCTTAATAATTACTTTACTTGGAACTTTGTTGAGATTTTAAGCTGCAGTCTTTAGTGCTTATACCTAGGAGGATCCTGATGTACTGTGGGTAGATTCCACATTCCTCTAGAAATATTTTGAAAGGCCCTGGACATTGTTCTCTCGATTCATCGTATCTTTCATAGTATTCACCACTATGGTAAAATTTGACTAGTTAAATTCTTTTATTGAGTCGATTTTTTAATTCAATCTTATATGCCTTGAACATGTCCAGTATTTGAGGTTTCTCATAGATGAAATATAGGTAGCCATATTGAGAAAAAATCGTCTATGAACTTAATAAATAACTGTTGACCATTCCAAGAAGTCGAAGGGAATGATCCACAGATATCTGTATGAATTAGTTCTAAGACGTCCGAAATCCTATTGGCACCTAATCTCCTTATGTTTGTTTATTTTCCCTTAATATAATTTACTTAAGTTTGAAAATATCAAGGGAATTAAGAATTCTTTCTGACACAATTCTTTTCATTCTCTTTTGAGAAATGTGACCTTATCGCTTATGCCATAACAAAGCAGAATTCTCATTGGTTAATTTATATTCAATACCACGTGAATCCAAATACAAAGTTTCTTTATAAGAGGCAACCGTATTAAACAGATATAAGTTATCGTAACCGAATAAAGAACTGACACCCACAATATTTGAATTAAGAAAAAGATCAAACTAACTATTTCTAATTGAACAAGAGTAACCAAATTTGTCCAATGTAGAAATAGAAACCAAATTCCATCCAAAAAGGACGGTACCGCAAATGTCTCTTTCAAATTCAAATAATAATCAGTCTTTAATGATAATCTAAATTCCCTAAATCCTCAACCTTAACTGATTTACCATCGCCCTAGATAGATGAATCTTTCAGCATCAATTGGTTTTGGCAGCTTAGACAACCCCGCATAGACACACTTATGTTAGTGGTGGTACCGAAATTTATCCATTAAGTGTGTCTAGGTATTGACATTAAATTTACCTCAAAACAAACCAAAGTAAGAAATGTACTTTTCTTTACACGCCAAGCGTTGCATTTAGCACAATCTCTCTTTATATATCCCAGATTTTTTACAAAAGTTACAGTTAAATTTATTTCACTGTTAATTTTGAGTCAAACCGGATGCAGCTTTCTTATTTTTTCTTTTTTTGAACTTGTCCTTAGAGGTACTAGCCAAGTGAGCACTTTCGGTCCTTTCTTACTTTAGCATTTCTTCTTCTTGCACACAGTATGAAATGAACTCATTTAAAGTCCATT
The DNA here is from genome assembly GCA_035079005.1 of Fraxinus americana. Lineage (NCBI taxonomy): Eukaryota > Viridiplantae > Streptophyta > Magnoliopsida > Lamiales > Oleaceae > Fraxinus > Fraxinus americana. The sequence goes on from CM068714.1 coordinate 11,059,536, forward strand.
TCTCCCTTTGACGGTTATAACTGATCTTGAATTGTACAGGAAGAGAAATTAAAACCAGATGCATGAGCAAATCATCAGATAGGTTAAACTTTAGAGCCTTTAAATTTGAAGCAATATGTGCCATCTCCATAATGTACTCCCGAATATTTCCTTTACTTTTATACCCTAGTGAAACTAAGTATGCAAAAAGCTACTAGTTTCAGCCTTATCGCTCTTTGCAAAGCATTTTTTTTTCAATTTCAGCAAGAAATTTATTGGTAGTAGTTACCTTATCGGACACAGCGCCCCTGAATGATTCTGGAATACCACGCTTCATGATCGTAAGACTCATGTTGTTTGAACAATCCCACTTATCAAAGTCCCTGTTTTCATCAACAGAACTTTTATCCGTAAGTGCAGCGGGTTGTTCGGTCCTTAACACAAGGTCTAAGTTCATGCAGCCAAGAACGGTCAGAACGTTCTCTTTCCAGTCCTTAAAGTTGGTCCATTTAGCACGGGAATGGAGTTGATGTTGGCAGATATTGTGGAAGTTGATGGTATAACTGAATAGAGAACTAATACTTAATTAACATGTTCACATAGGAATCCGTATTAAAAAATTAATCAATTCAAATAATGGTAAACCCCATCACAAGAGATCGAGCACAACATTGATATTTAATTTTTGGACAGAAATATCAACTTGTAAGTGGTACTCTTGGTGTAGTAATCAAATATGGACAATAAACCATGTCAAACAATAAACTTCTCTTTGGACCGATTTATTGTTCTCATAAAATAAAACATTATAATTGTCACATATTTATTACCACAGGTATGTAAATAATTTGACCAAATATTAACCTTCCTTTGGGCCGGTCAATACCCTCATGAATTACGTACACACAATCTTTCTAATATTTCAAATAAATTAATTTAGGCAAGAGAGGTCACTTTGGTGACATGTCGCTTCAATCAATTCATTTGGAAAAATTAGTAATCCAAAAGAAATACCAAAATTTGAATTATAATTGTTAATCCTTAATTCTTTTATTTTATTTTGAAACTTTAGGGGCCAAGGATTAATAATTCAGAACTTTATGGACCCAAGAATAATTAACCAAAATTTAGGGGTCAATAATTAATTATTGAAAACTTTATGAGTCAAAAATTAATTATTCAAAACTTTAGGGGCCAAATTTTAAAAATTTTAAAATCTTTGGGGTCAATTAGAACAAAATCAGAAACTTTGAGACTTTAATTACAAAATCAGAACTTTAAATTGCCCAAAAATAATTAATTTTAAAACTCCAAGAGCTGAATTATCAAAACTCATAACCTTAAGGCTCAATTTGAATGAACTTTAAATTTTAGGGGTTGAATATCCAAAGTTGCAAACTACATGGGCTTAAACATTAAAATTAAAACTTTAATGGTCCAAGAATAATTAATTTTGAAACTTGAGGGACTGAATTATTAAACCCGAAACATTAAAGGCCAAATTGGATGAATTTTTAACCTTAGGGGAGCAGAAACACCAAAATCTTAAACTTAATGGGATGATAAACCAAGGTTGTAAACACTAGGGGCTTAAACATTAAAATCAAACCCTAATTTGGCATTGCAACTAAGGACCTCAAAACTTCAAATTTTCAACCCAAGCCCCCGCCCCCAAAATTCATCCAAACCCTAAAATCCAAAAATCAACATAGGCGGCGCCGGCGATCGAAAACAAAGGCAGCTCACCGCTGCCTTACACGCAGCGGCGACAGGCGTTCTTGCGCCAGACTACATTGCTGAAGGCTGCAGACAATGGCGTTGTCGCTTAGCCCAGAGCGGCGGGGCCGGTTTCTGATGCCGGCGCCGCTCCCAAAAAAAATATTTTTTTTTATTTAACTGAAATTCTAAAATCTTGAAAATTAACCGAATAATTTTCAAATTTAATAAATCTAAATCCAAAATTATTAAATTTGAAAACAATAAAAATATACAAGAACCAAATTAAAAATACTTGATTCCCAATGATTTAACATGAATGGACTCTGATACCACTTGTTGGAACTTTATTGAAACTTAAACTTTATGATCTTGACAAGATCTTCATGTCAAATCATCAAGAAACTGAATTAACACCGAACATACCTTAATCAATTAATTTCTGACTTGAATAATGAATCTTGAATCTGGATATGTAAATCTTCAGTTTGGTTACTTCAAATCTCCATCTTAATTCCTAATCGTGGGTTTTATGGATTTTCCTTTTCATATGCTTTCCCTTGTATTCTTGTGTTGATGGGATGCCACAAAGAATGAGAAAATTACATATGAATTGTGGACCATAACCCTTTATATATTTCCATATGTATTCGACCCATCATCAAATACAAACCCTAATGGATCCGATCTCTACATATATAGTCCGGTCCACACTTCAATTAGATGCTTAAATCCCAATTATTTAATTCCTCATTAGATCACTTTACTTTTGGGCTTAATTTTAAGATAGCATTTATACACAGTTAATTATATATGTCGGCCCATCATGGCAAATTAAATAATTTCCCAACAGTTATCTCAACTTGCAGTCCTCTTATTGCAGCACTACGTTTTCGATAGCTGCATTTGTTGCTTTCTTCAATAGCCTTGCAGAGGCTGGAGTCCAAGCCTTCTCAATGGTACTCTCTCTCTCTTTATTGTGGTTATTGCTCAAATGCATCATTGGGGATGTATAGTTATTACCATTATAGATATTGATTGCAGTGATCAATAAATAATATGTGATCGATAAAATCGATAATTTGTTGAGTGAGTGCCCCTTCATTTTTTATTTTCTTCTCTAGGATAAAATTTTGTATTATTGAAGAAAGAGAATTTTCCATAATTGTCCCTTATTAGTATATAGATAGCAAGTGCATCTTGAAATACTTACTGAATGCAGCATATATCATTGGTTGCTTTCGATGCAGAACAAAACAAATACTAAAAAACAGAAGTGCTATATAGACAAAGCAAATTAATTTTAAAGCATAATTTGTCATAAAATATGAAGGAGCTGGGTGGTGTTTCCCAAAAATGAGAAGACTGGCTTAATGTTAAACAAAATTCTATATCACATTTGTTGTTGTAACTATGCAAGGAAAAGGTAGAAAAGAAGGAAAAGAACTGGGATGATGGATATAACATTTTTCTTTCTTTTTCCTTAAATCCATTGTCAACAACTCTATGAGAATTTCAGTTGAAATGGTGATTCTGATAGTGTTGAATTTGGTTATTAATATCATGTATGTTTAGCACATGACAAGTCTTAATATGCATGAAATATTATTTTTACAGAATTTGTACTTTTTCCGCTGCAGTATTTCTTGAAGGCACGCTTCCAGTTCAAAAAGGACCAATTTGCTGATATATGGCTCATTACCTACATTGGGGCAACCGTATCAAATGTAACATCAAACTATTCGTTGCTGATTTTTCCCTATTTTTTATATTAAGTTATTTCCTCAGTTCGTTTATTTTGGTCTTTGCTTGTGGCTTCACATATGGACCTATGAAAATTTGAGAAATTGTGCAGATGATCTTCATGTCTATATTGGGTCCTATTGATAAGTGCGAGTTTTTGCACTTATTCAGACCATTAATTTAAATATTTGTGAGTTTTTATTATCAATTTATTACCTAATTTAGTTATTTTTATTTTGTAGGTGAAAACTCGAGTTTGAATGATGATTAGAAGGAATTTACGCGATAAATGAGCAAAAAGAACCAAAAATGCAAAAATTTCAAAGTTTGGGGACCAAAATTATCACTTTTTGATAGTTGGAGGACCGGACATGCAATATCTTGAAAATTTGCTCCAAAATCGGCACCAACAGTGTTTTGGCAGAGAGTGTCACGTCGGGACGCCACTGTAGCATTTTTGGGCATTTTCAAAAGGCTAGGAACCGATTTTAGTATCTATTACAAAGTTGGGAACTTGGACTGCAATTATTCCTTAGGTTTTGAATTAAACAAACACTCCAGCCCCTTTTTCTTTTCTCCAGCAAGCAGTAGACGTCCAACAGCTGGGAAGGGGATTTTTCTCTCTCTTTTAGAGTTTTTTCTTTTCTTTCTTCCTCTTTACTTATTTTTCATTTGATTTCCTTTGACATTTTGGACAAATCTGTTGGAAATGGTGCCCATTTGACCACAAGTGGGTCAACTTTGACCACAATTTTATGTGGGACCCAATGTTCGAATTGTTGAAATTTATGTTCAATTAAATTCTACGTTCCGAGTAGATGAGTGTATAATATTTATTTGTGAAAAACCATTTCAATATGAATGAGAAATTAAGGTTGAAAGTCGGATAATAAATACGAGGAATAAATGAGAAAGAATTGGAAAAGTGTTCCAATCCCACATAGGTTGCAAACACAACCTTGAACCACTTTATAAACTCCAAGGTTGGAAATGGGTTTGGGCCCCAAGGGGTACCAATAGTCTTTGAAATGGGGGAGTCTTAGACAATGTCTAGACTAACCAACGGCCACACGCGCGCGCCGCCGCCGTCCGTCCGACCGGTTCGGCACGGCACGAGCACGAGCTCGGGCTCGGGTCGTGGGTCGTGGGCCTGGACTTGGGCCAGGCCCGTGCCAATATTAATTTTTTTTGGATAAAATTTATTTGAATTTCTTATCCGAATTAAATTAATTCCCTCTTCTTCACGGTTAATTAACCAACCCATTAGTTGCTTAACTGGTGAGTTAAGTGGGCGTGAGTGGTGAAAAACCAACCCATTAGTTGCTTAACTGGTGAGTTAAGTGGACGTGAGTGGTGAAAACTGCTGCAAGTGGGGAGTTGAACGAAGACTGAACCGTCAACTCCCTCCTCTATTTAAAGGGTCATCGAGCTTTCATTTGAACACACAACAAAAACACACGAATTCATACTGCACTGCATACATTGTCTTCTTGTCTTTTCCGTTTCTGCATTAGTCTACAGAGAGTTACTTTCGTTACGGTTATTGTCTTGCAGTCGACGTGCTACTTCTGCAAGTGTGATCGTTGTATCTTGGGAGACGATTTACCATATACCGTAAGCACCGTGTGACGGGGTAAAAACGTCTTAAGGACAGAGAGCATAGTTCTCGCCTCGATCATCCTCATTCCGTTTACAGCTTTCTGTTTTACTAGTTTCATGTTACTGTTTGTAATATTTTAAATTCCTACATTCTGTCTTCGCAAGTCGATTCTGGAAACTTTTATTTTCAGATACAAATTTTATATCCAACAATCTTAAGACGTTTTTACGCGATTTTCAAATTTAATCAATCTGTTTCCAAATTTGTACTTGCGTATTTCTAACATTTGCAGGTTCTTATACGATATTACTGTTCTGCAGAATTTTAATTCGTCAATTCTGACTTTTTTTGTTGATACTGTTTTACAGAATTTTAATTCGAAAATTCTGACTTGTTGATCTTCTGTTTTGAAAACAGAAATGGCTAACACTGTTGGGACGAATGCAATTCCCTCTACTATGGCTGTGACTCCTACTGTGGCTGTGACCCCTACTGTGACGCCAACAATGGCTGGTCCTGCTGCTTCAACTCATGTTCCTCATGGAGAGAAACCTGAAAAGTTTAATGGGGTCGACTTTAAGAGATGGCAGCAAAAGATGTTGTTCTATCTTACCACTTTGAACCTGGCGAGGTTTCTCACAGAGGATCCTCCTTCTGTTCAACAAGGAGAAAATAATCGAGCTTCGGTTATTGCTTTGGATGCATGGAAACACTCCGATTTCTTATGCAAAAACTATGTACTGAATGGATTGAATGATTATTTGTATGGTGTATATAGCGTAATGAAAACCGCAAAAGAATTATGGGAATCTTTAGAGAAAAATATAAAACCGAAGATCTTTGGTTCTAAAAAATTTCTTGTAGGAAAATTTTTAGAATATAAAATGACTGACTCTAAATCTATTATTTCCCAAGTTCAAGATTTGCAAGTGCTCCTTCATGATTTACATGCTGAAAAAATGACTGTAAGTGAGTCATTCCAAGTAGCAGCAGTAATTGAAAAACTCCCGCCCTCATGGAGAGATTTCAAAAATTACCTCAAACACAAACGTAAGGAAATGAACATGGAGGAGCTGATTGTGCGTTTGAGGATTGAAGAAGATACTAAGAAATCTGAAAGGAGGATCGGGGGACCAAGCATGGAAGCTAAGGCAAACATGGCTGAATCAAGTTCAAAGAAGAACATGAAAAGGAAGCACTCGAACTTTGCTCCGAAGAAAAATGAAAACAACCAGAAGAACAAGAAGTTCAAAGGGGATTGCTTCAACTGTGGCAAACCTGGACATCGTGCAAGTGACGTCGCAAGCCTAAAAAGCAAAATGACCGTGCACATATGGTTGAAACGGAAAATCTGACTGAAGGCGTTCAAGAGATGCACTTATCTGCTGTGATATCTGAATGTAACAGTGTTGGAAATCCCAGGGAATGGTGGGTGGACACTGGTGCCACTCGCCACATTTGTGCTGAGAAGAACGTGTTTTCAGATTACAAACCTATTGATGGAGAACAACTGTTCATGGGAAATTCCTCAAGCTCAAAGGTTGAAGGACAAGGAAAGGTGACCTTGAAAATGACATCTGGCAAGGAACTCGTCCTCAACAATGTGCTGCATGTGCCGGACATTCGGAAAATCTTGTATACGGTTCCCTTCTTAGCAAGAATGGGTTTAAGTTAGTATTTGTGTCCGACAAATTTGTACTAACTAAAAATGGAATGTATGTTGGAAAGGGTTACATGGTGATGGGATGTTCAAGATGAACGTCCTTACTATTGTACCTAATTTGAACAAGATGAATGAAGCTTCTACTTCGCGTATATTGTTGATTCTTCTTGTTTATGGCACAAAAGATTAGGACATGCAAACTTTAAATACGTGCGCAAATTAATGAACTTAAATTTGCTACCTTCGATAAGTTTCGATCCTAATCACAAATGTGAAACTTGTGTTGAGGCTAAATTAGCCAAAAGACCATTTCCTTCAGTTGAAAGAAATACTTTACCTTTAGAATTAATTCACAGTGATATATGTGACTTGAAATTCGTACAAACTAAAGGTGGGAAAAAGTATTTCATTACCTTCATTGACGATTGCACTCGGTATTGTTATGTTTATTTGTTAAGAAGCAAAGATGAGGCATTGGAAGTGTTTAAACACTATAAGAATGAAGTTGAAAATCAACTTACCAAAACAATAAAAATTGTTCGAAGTGATAGAGGTGGAGAATATGGAGCACCGTTTGAAGAATTTTGTTCTCTTCAAGGCATCATTCATCAAACTACGGCTCCTTACTCACCCCAATCTAATTGGTATTGCGGAACGAAAGAACCGTACGCTTAAAGAAATGATGAATGCTATGTTAATTAGTTCTGGTCTACCACAGAATTTGTGGGGGGAGGCTATCCTCTCGGCAAATCACATTCTTAACAAAATACCACACAAAGTAAAGGATGAAACACCTTACGAGTTATGGAAAGGTCACAAACCTTCATATAAATACATGAAAGTGTGGGGGTGTTTGGCAAAGGTAGAAGTGCCAAAACCTAAACAAATAAAAATAGGACCAAAAACTGTAGATTGCATATTTATTGGATATGCTCATAACAGTAGTGCATATCGTTTCCTTGTGCAAAAATCAGAGATTCCTGATATACATGAAGATACAATAATTGAATCAAGGAATGCAAGTTTCTTCGAAGATGTCTTTCCTCGTAAAGACAAAAGTGATGTAAGTTCAACAAAACGAACTTACGATACTGCAAATGATGATGAAAATGAAGAAGAACTCAGACGCGATAAAAAGGACTAGAAAGTTTACGTCCTTCGGTTCAGAATTTCTAACGTACATGATCGAAGATGAACCAAAGACATTCAGTGAAGCAATGTCCACACCAGAGGCTCCTTTTTGGAAAGAAGCTATCAATAGTGAAGTTGAATCGATAATGCAAAATCATACTTGGGAGTTGGTTGATCTCCCACCTGGAAATAAACCTCTAGGCTGCAAGTGGATTTTCAAGAAAAAATTAAAATCGGATGGATCTATTGATAAATACAAGGCTCGTTTGGTAGCAAAAGGATATAGACAAAAGGAAGGTCTTGATTTCTTTGATACTTACTCACCAGTAACGAGGATTACTTCGATAAGAATCCTTATTGCAATTGCTGCGTTACATAACCTCGAAATTCATCAAATGGATGTTAAAATAGCTTTTCTGAATGGTGAGTTAGAAGAAGAAATATACATGGAGCAACCTGAAGGTTTTGTCGCTCATGGACAAGAGAAAAAAGTTTGCAGACTCGTTAAATCTTTATATGGATTAAAACAGGCGCCAAAGCAGTGGCACCAAAAGTTTGACAGAACAATGTTGTCAAATGGTTTTAAGATTAACGAGTGTGATAAGTGTGTGTATAATAAAAATACACCAACAACATATGTCTTAGTATGTTTATATGTGGATGATATGCTAATTTTGGGTAGCAATCATGATATCATTGTGTCCACTAAGAAAATGCTAACAAAACACTTTGACATGAAGGATATGGGTGTAGCGGATGTAATTCTTGGAATAAAAATCTCTAAAACACCATATGGTCTCGTTCTTTCACAATCTCATTACGTTGAGTCTGTACTAAAGAGATTTGGAGTTTTTGATGAAAGTTCAGTTAAAACTCCAGTAGACACGAGTCTACACTTAGCAAAAAATAGAGGTGAACCTGTACATCAATTAAGATATTCTCAGGTTATTGGGAGTTTGATGTATTTAATGAACTGCACACGTCCTGATATAGCGTTCGCAGTTAATAAATTAAGTAGGTTCACATGTAATCCAAGCAATGATCACTGGAAGGCATTGAATAGGGTACTTCGATATTTAAAACATACCTTAAAATTTGGATTACATTATATGAGATATCCAGCAGTATTAGAAGGATATTGTGATGCAAATTGGATATCTGATATGAAAGATTCCAAATCCACAAGTGGTTATATATTTACACTTGGTGGTGCGGCTGTGTCCTGGAAATCCTCAAAGCAAACTTGCATAGCTCGATCAACAATGGAATCAGAGTTTATAGCTTTAGATAAAGCTGGAGAAGAAGCAGAATGGCTTCGTAACTTCTTAGAGGATATTCCGTGTTGGCCTAAGCCGGTGCCTGCAATCAGTATTCACTGTGACAATCAGTCGGCTATTGCAAGGGCACAAAATTGCATGTATAATGGTAAGTCTAGACATATACGTCGTAGACACAATACCATAAAGCAGTTGATCTCAAATGGTATTATCTCCATTGATTATGTGAAATCATAGGAGAATCTCGCGGATCCGCTTACAAAAGGCCTACCAAGAGATCAAGTATATTATCTATCAAAGGGAATGGGATTAAAGCCGAACATGCATGAATCTTAATGATGGTAACCCAACCTTGTTGACTGGAGATCCCAAGATCTTGGTTCAATGGGACAACTAAGTTATTAAGACTCAGTTAAGCACTTAACCATTCTTTTATTTAAAGTGCTGTCTGCAGAATGTAAAAGGTTAAGTTGTAACTTTTAATGATTCTTATAGCTTGGATAATCCGAGTGGAGTACAGCAGAATACTCTTAATAGGAGATCACCTATATAAGTGTGAAGTGGGGCCGCTTCTATGAGAATTTGGGGCTTAAAATTCTCTAAAGCACTTATGAATCCCGAGAATTGTTCAGGGCCAAAATGAACACAACTATGAGAACCTAAGAATTGAATAGAAAGATTATTGTGTGGATACTGTTGCCTTGGTTTACACCAACGGTGAAACGATTCAAGACATCAGTTCACTGATTAGCCAAGTAAACTCGATAGTATTCCACTAAGGCAGGTTCAAAGCCAAAAGCTACCTCTCCTGATGCAATAAGTCTTTTGCCTGTACTCTCTGTTCGTGTCTGCATTGCATTTGTCATGTTAATTTCCATTCATGTGGGGGATTGTTGGAAATGGTGCCCATTTGACCACAAGTGGGTCAACTTTGACCACAATTTTATGTGGGACCCAATGTTCGAATTGTTGAAATTTATGTTCAATTAAATTCTACGTTCCGAGTAGATGAGTGTAGAATATTTATTTGTGAAAAACCATTTCAATATGAATGAGAAATTAAGGTTGAAAGTCGGATAATAAATACGAGGAATAAATGAGAAAGAATTGGAAAAGTGTTCCAATCCCACATAGGTTGCAAACACAACCTTGAACCACTTTATAAACTCCAAGGTTGGAAATGGGTTTGGGCCCCAAGGGGTACCAATAGTCTTTGAAAGGGGGGAGTCTTAGACAATGTCTAGACTAACCAACGGCCACACGCGCGCCGCCGCCGTCCGTCCGACCGGCCGGCTCGGCACGGCACGGCACGAGCACGAGCTCGGGCTTGGGTCTCGGGTCGTGGATCGTGGGTCGTGGGCCTGGACCTGGACTTGGACTTGGGCCAGGCCCGTGCCAATATTAATTTTTTTTGGATAAAATTTATTTGAATTTCTTATCCGAATTAAATTAATTCCCTCTTCTTCACGGTTAATTAACCAACCCATTAGTTGCTTAACTGGTGAGTTAAGTGGGCGTGAGTGGTGAAAAACCAACCCATTAGTTGCTTAACTGGTGAGTTAAGTGGACGTGAGTGGTGAAAACTGCTGCAAGTGGGGAGTTGAACGAAGACTGAACCGTCAACTCCCTCCTCTATTTAAAGGGTCATCGAGCTTTCATTTGAACACACAACAAAAACACACGAATTCATACTGCACTGCATACATTGTCTTCTTGTCTTTTCCGTTTCTGCATTAGTCTACAGAGAGTTACTTTCGTTCTGGTTCGCTGTCTTGCAGTCGACGTGCTACTTCTGCAAGTGTGATCGTTGTATCTTGGGAGACGATTTACCATATACCGTAAGCACCGTGTGACGGGGTAAAAAGGTCTTAAGGACAGAGAGCATAGTTCTCGCCTCGATCATCCTCATTCCGTTTACAGCAATTGTTTACAGCTTTCTGTTTTACTAGTTTCATGTTACTGTTTGTAATATTTTAAATTCCTACATTCTGTCTTCGCAAGCCGATTCTGGAAACTTTTATTTTCAGATACAAATTTTATACCCAACAAAATCTTGGAGCTTGGCATAGTGAAATAGCTTGGAGAAGAAGACCCATTGATTTTCTCTTTATCAATAAGTTTTTCTTTTCTCTAATTTATTTTCTATTAATGAGTTCTAAGAATTTATTTGTTATTTTTGAATATTTAATGGGTAACTAAACATATTTGTGATTGTGGGCAATTTCAAACTCGAGTTATGATTTTCAATTAATTTGTGCCTTATATTTTCTTAATTAATGTGTTTAATCCATTGATTTATATGTTTATTTTGTTATTCTTGATTGTTTAGGTGTACAACTAAATGATTAAATTGTTGCAATGAATGCTATTTTGGGATTTATAGTACGTAATCGCTATTTATTCTAAAACCTAGTGGCAATTACATTTCAATGGATTATGAGGAATTTTCAATTGATTGTATGTGGATTAACACTTAAGTAAACCGAGCTTGTGAGTTTGCCCTTAATTCAATTCATCTATTTTGTCGTAATGCTTTTGTTAAATTAAATTTAGAGAGCTTACTCTAGATTGTTTAAAGAATAGGGTTGAGCAAAGAGCTTGTTTTATTCAACTAACATGTAAGAAGAGGTTGAGATAATTGAGCTTGTAATTATTCTCGAATTGTTGTTAATCTAGAGAACGAAAATCTATTGTGTAATTGATATGAAAATCATTCTCGTGGTAACGAAATATTCCCCCAATCACATCTTCACATCTTTGATTTAAAAATTACTTTGTTTGTTTCCAAATTCAAGTATTTTCTATTTTGAATTTATTGCTTTCCTTAGTTCAACAAACCAAACCCCCCCATTTAATCACTTTAGTATATAATTATTAAATTTAATTTCTAATCTGCAATTGATTAAATTGAAACAATCCTCTGCGGGAAATGACCCTTACTTGCCATATTACTTTTTAAGACGACACATTTAAAGTTAAGTAAGGAAATTAGTTGGTACCTCATTTCGAGCGTATCACCTATAATAGGAGACGAGACACGGCTTTCTGTAGGACTCTGCTGGATTCCTGAATGTATACTTTCGGCTCTTTGAATCCTTTTTTTTTCCGGGTTGGGGTATATACCAAAATGCTCGTTTGATAATTTGTTGTCTGGTTTTGTGCATATGCTACTTTACAGCACAGCGTGGTCGTCTTGGGTAACTCCTTAGCTGTTTCTCATTCAATAATTGGAATGCAAGTTCTGCTACAAAATTGTGTTCTTGCTGAAAAACACTTTTGTAGTATTGCAATGTATAATTTTCTTCATTTTTTTGACATCTCCGGGTACCATATATTTCTGCTTGGTTAGGAGTTTTCCTTTTCCTCGCAGGCTCGCAGGCGAGCGTGAGTTGCATATACTATGTATTTTACACTTACAGATAAGGTGCTTTGTTTCAAAACAAGTTGGATCCTGTGAACAGGTAATTTTTCGAAAACACAAATGACCCATCATTACTTATTGAAGCCTTTCGGGTATAATATCATTTGCAAATGTCATCTCTCCATTAATATATAGCCCTCTTTCAGGTGACTCAAATTATTTTTTGTTGTAATAATGAAAACTGTCTATTGCGAGCTTACACCTGGGCCTTTTTCCAACTTTACTTTGTCTGAGGGAGCTCCATTCCATTTCCCTGTTTTCAGTATTAAGTGCATTCGACTTGCCTGGGTGAGGACAATTACTTCACAGGCTAATAGTCTTTAAATGGCATCAGTTCAAACTTCAATTACATTGTTAACTGAAATGTACACTAACCACTCGTTTTTATATGCAGTGTGTGGGTATTAGCATTGTTGCATATTTCTAGAATTCTGTAGACTAACTTGAGAAACAAGAAAAGTTTAGGGGTTAAAAAATTATCTAGAATTCATTAAAGGTTATTAGGAAGCAAGCAAAATCAAAATATAAAATAATGAAAATATCAGAAAATTCTAAAATTCTATAAGGACCAGGTAACATAAAATAAAAAGAATTTTCTAGAGGCAAGCCACCAGCTTTTGTATGCTATAAATAGGGGTTGCCACTTCAATTGTTGGGTGTAGAAGTCTAAAAGCATTGCCATTGTAAAAGTCTATTTTTTAATAAATTAAAATTTCCTCCAATTATCTCGTCTAATTTAAAATTATTCCATACTATTTTTTTCCTACAAAATATACTTCACATAAACCACCAAACATTTCCAATCTAATTTACTTATTTCTCCTACCAACTATAAAATATCATCAGTGGTATCAGAGTTTCGTTCGATTAATATTGAGCGTAAGCACATACTATGGTTGACGCTTTCTGTTCATCAATTCCTATCACAACATTTAATGGAGACAACTATGATTTCTGGTCCATTAAAATGAAGACCTACTTTTGTACGCAAAATTTATGGGATGTCGTCAACAATGTTTATACTAACTCAGATGACATTCCACTATACCTACTGCACAAAAGAAGGAACTTAAAGAGAATCAACAAAAAGATTCTCTAACGCTACTAGCTCTACAAATGAGCTTGACGGACACATATTTTTCGAAAATCATGGGAGCCAAAATAGCAAAAGAAGTTTGAGATAAACTGAAGGAGGAGTTCTACGGCAGTGACAAGGTACGTACTTGTTGTCTTCAAACTTTAAGAAGAAATTTTGAAAAAATAAAAATGAAAGATTCTGAAACTGCAAAAGATTATTATTCAAAAATAAATAAAATTGAAAATCAACTAAGATCTTATGAAGATGAAGTTTCTGAAAAGAAAGTTGTTGAAAAAATTTTAATTACTTGCACAGAAAAAAATGATCCAATTATTACAACTATTGGGGAGTCTAAAGATATAGATTTGCATAATTAATGGGTTCATTGGAAGCTCGTGAAAAAAAATTAGAAAGATGTTATGAAATTAACATAGAAAATGTTTTTCAATCTAAAATTAATATGCAGTTTCAAAAATCTAAAGGTGGGAGAAAATTTAAAGAAAATTCAAAAAATAAAGAAACTCAAGGAAAAGAAATTGATGATAACGCTCTATGTGACGTTTGTAAAAGAAAAAGTCATTTGAAAAACGATTGTTGGTTTAAAGGAAAACCACATCGTCGTAGCTGTAAAAAATTTGGACATGAAGAAAATTTTTGTCGTTTTAAACAAAATCATCAAGTTAATTTCTCTGAAGAAAATGATATAGAAGGAAGTCTATTTTATGCTTCCAACAAAGATATATCCGAAGAGAAATTAGATGCATGGTATATAGACAGTGGCGCAGTAATCACATGATGAAAGATGAAAGTATTTTCGCAATCTTAATAAAATAAACACAAAAATAAAAATTGGCAATGTAAATTTCATAGAAGCAACAAGCAAATGCATTATTGTCATTGATACAAAAGGGTCAAGAGATACAGTTCTCTTGGTCCCTACAATAGATCAAAATCTACTGAGTGTATGTCAAATGATGAAGTGATATACTTTACATTTTGAAGGAGATTCTTTCACGATTTATGACAAGAAGGATAAATCCCTTGCAATTGCAAAAATCAAAAATCGAGAGAATAGATGCTTCCCAATCCAATGGAGATACGCAAACAATACGATAATGACGGCACAAGTAGACGAGTCATGCCTGTGGCACAGGAGATTTAGACACTTCCACTTCCATGGGTTGAAGATCTTCAGCAAAAGAGCATGATGAGAGATTTACCAGTAATAAAGGAAACTAAAGAAGTTTGGGAAGGATGTTTGCTCAAAAAACAACACTGTCAACCATTTCAGTCCGGAAAATCTTGGAGAGCTAAAGAGCCGTTGGAACTGATACATACATCTACAGTCCGATACATACTCCATCATATGCTTCATTCTCTTTATAGATGATTACACTAAAATGACATGGGTATACTTTTTGCGCTAGAAATCCTAAGTTTTTGAGATTTTTAAAAAGTTCAAAAGCTATGTCGAAAAGCAAAGTGGTCGCAATATCAAGACAATCAGAAGCGATAGAGGTAAAGAATACACATCAAATAAATTCAACAAGTTTTGTGAAGATGAAAGAACGGAGCATCAACTCACCGTTGGATACGCACCGGAACAAAACGGCGTGTCAGAAAGAAAGAATAGAACAGTAATGGAGATAGCTAGAGCTATGTTAATGGAGAAAGGTCTTCCAAAAACCTTTTGGGCAGAAGCAGTAAACACTGCAATCTACTTATTAAATCGATATCCGACCAAAGCGGTGCAAGACAAAACACCAGTTGAAGCATGGAGCAGACAAAAACCATCAGCAAAGCATCTTAGAGTTTTCTGTTGCATCTGCTACATACATATTCCACAAGAGAAAAGAGGTAAGCTCAATGAGAAGACAGAACAAGGAATCTTCCTAGATTATAACACTCAATTTAAAGGCTATCGAGTCTATAACCTGATAATAAGAAAGCTAATTATAAGTCGGGATGTTAAGTTTGATGAAGATGCTACCTACAACTGTTAGACTACTCAAGTAGAAAGAAAAGCTATCAGTATCCTAACACAACCACAAAAATAGAAGGGTGACGAGGAGAACAATCAACTAGAGTTCCCATAGCAAGTAATGATAGAAGAACCAGTTGACTCACCAAAATCATTGCCAAGAAAAACATGAAGATTATCATAACTATATCAAAATTGCAACTTGTTGATCATTGAACCTTAAAACTATGAAGTGGCTTCAAAACAACCAGAATGGAGAAAAGCTATGGACGAAGAATTTAAAATGATCGAGAAAAATCACACTTGGGAGCTTGTAGATCTTTCTCAAGATAAAGAAGTCATAGGCGTTAAGTGGGTCTACAAGATAAAGCTTAACGTTCATGGCTCAATCCAAAAACATAAAGCAAGACTAGTCGCCAAAGGATACTCACAGTAGTTTGGTATCGACTACAATGAGCCATTTGCTCGTTTGTATGTCTTCACGCTATAAGGGCGTTGATTGCACTAGCCGCATAGAAGAAGTGGAAGATTTACCAGCTAGCCGTCAAATCAGCATTTCTTAATCGTTATCTTGAAGAAGAAATTTATGTTGAGCAACCTCAATGGTACATGGTACAAGGTAAAGAAGATAAAGTTCTCAAATTAAAGAAGGCGCTATACGGATTAAAGCAAGCTCCACGAGCGTGGTATAGCAGAATAGACAACTACTTCACCGAGCAAGGATTCAGAAGGAGCCAAAGTGAACCAATTCTATACATAAAAAATCAAGGTACAAACAGTACAGTTATAATCTCTCTATATGTTGATGATCTCATCTACACAGGGAATGATGAAAGTATGATCGAGATATTCAAGAAAGGAATGATGAAAACTTTTGAGATGACTGATCTGGGATTGATGCACTACTTTCATGGAATCAAGATAACTCAATCTGAAGATATGGCCTTCATTGCTCAAAAGAAGTATACTAGTAATCTTATAAAGAAATTCAAGATGGAAGGTTACAATACTACATCAACACCTCTGGATAGCAATAAATCACTTAGAAAGGAAGGAGGTGGTACTCCAAAAACAGACAGTTCACATTTTCGAAACCTAATGGAAAGTTTACTTTTATCTCACTACTACAATGCCAAACATTATGTATGCAACCACCCTAATTTCAAGATTCATGCAGAATCCAAGTCAAGTTCACTATGAAGCTGCAAAGCGGATACTAAGATACCTCCAAGGAACAAAAGACTATGGAATACGATATCAATCTACGCCTGACTCAAGACTACTTGGGTATATTGATAGTGATTGGGCAGGATCAGTAGATTATATGAAAAGTAAACCAAGCTATGCATTCACAATAGGTTCCAGGAGATTCTCTTGGGCATCAAAGAAACAGGCAACATTGCACAATCATCCGTTGGAGCATAGTATATCGCAGCAACAATGACAATGAGCCATGCTATATGGCTAAAGCGCATACTTGAATATATGTGAGAGCCACGAGATGAAGCTATAGCGATTTACTGCGACAGCAAGTCTGTAATATCAATGGCCAAGAATCCCGTATTTTATAGCAGAACCAAACATATTGGCATCGAGTATCAATTTATCAGGGATGCTGAAGCAAACAAAGAGATAGAACTCAAACATTGCAAGATTGAATAACAATTTGCAGATATATTTACGAAAGCGTTACCACGAGTAAAGTTTGAGTTACTACAAGAAATTATTGGAGTTGCCGAAATATGCACCAAGGAGGAGTATTAGCATTGTTACATATTTCTAGAATTCTCTAGACTAACTTGGGAAACATGCAAAATCAAAATATAAAATAATGAAAATATCAAAAAAATAGAATTCCTTAAGGATCAAGTAAGATAAAATAATAAGAATTTTTTAGAGGCAAGCCACCAACTTTTGTATGCTATAAATAGGAGTTGCCACTTCAATTGTTGCGTGTAGAATTCTAAAAGCATTGTCATTGTAAAAGTCTCCCGCCATTGTAAAATTCTACTTTTGAATAAATTAAAATTTTCTTGTTCAATTATTTTGTCTAATTTAAAATTACTCCTTCCTATTTTTATCCTACAAAATATACTTCACATAAACCACCAAACCTTTTCAATCTAATTTACTTATTTCTCCTACCAACTATAAAATATCATAAGTGGGTTTCATTTTGAGTATGGTGATAAAGATTATTCCCCTAATACCAAAAGATGGAGAAGTGCATGGAGGCCTAAACCGGAAGTCTCGCCCAGCCCCTACTCTGGTTTAAAGTTTCATATGCATTGCACATTTAAGAAGAGTGAAAATTGGAATTGTTTATAACGGTTCGACTTCAATGTATTAAGTTTGTATATAAATTATCGCATGAACATGCGGTATGAATTTCACTAAATTGATTTGTAAAAAGATTGATTGTAAGTTTAGTTTTATTAAGAATCTTATAGTTTTGAAGTGATCCTTTGAAGTCACTGTTAATTTGAGTGTTTATAAAACTCGGATTATTCCCTATTGGGCATCAACACATCACAGTATTCTGTCAGATAGGTATTACAGTCAAAAGCCACAAACATGACCAAATGTGCAAGTGAAAAAATCCCATCAAAATGAGAGGATAAATAAAAGAAAAATAAGGCAAGATAGATGGGAATTGAATACATCAAAAAACATGCTAACAAAAAGAGTACTGAAAAACTGAAGGCACACCCTATTATATCTTTAAGCTAATCAATGCACTACTACTATATACAGTTTCGGAACTTTTTTTGACAGACCAAAATGGTTGTTCCAACATTCAAATAGAAATGCCTTTATTAGTGGTGGTATCTCCTGATGAACCAATCATAGTTGGATTAAGTGAGAAGCTATCCCACAACTTCTGAGTTCTCCACATTTCCTTCTGCGCTTGTCCTCTGTCTCCTTTGCAGGGAAAACAAGTGCAACAGCAGATCCCAAGGAGAAACATTGTTGTACATTCAGGCAAATGGTTTGGGTCTTTGCTGGAAATAGAAAGTCAAACTTATCAGCAATACAATTAACAAGATCACTTCATTATTGTCAATTTCACTATCAATAACATCCATCTTTGTCAATTTCACTATCAATAACAAGTGCAACAGCAGATCCCAAGGAGAAACATTGTTGTACATCCAGGTAAATGGTTTGGGTCTTTGCTGGAAATAGAAAGTGCAAACTTATCAGCAATACAATTAACAAGATCACTTCACTATTGTCAATTTCACTATCAATAACATCCATCTTTGTCAGTCATCAAAGTCACTACCAATGCCACCGAAATCACTATAATCTCAAAATCACAGATATCATGAATCACCAGAATCAGCACTGTCCATATCATGGTCAATCTCCTCGCATTCACTGGCATCTTCTTCCTCCTCATCATCGAAATCTTCTGAACCATCAATTTCATTATCATGCTCATCAGTATCTCAAAGGAAAATAAAATCGTCACTATTGTGTTCTTCCCCATCGTCCTCTTCTTCCTGCTCATCAGTCTCAACCTCATCGTCTTCATCATCAGTAACATAATCATCATCGTCAACATCACTGTCATCGTCATCATAGACACCCAAGGGAGGAAAGAAACCAAACTGATGAGGTATGAAGCTCAGGACTCTATCAACTCTATCCTATCAAGTAAAACACTGACATAAGAACTTCCTCTTGTGCCATTGAGTTTCTAAACAAATGTCATCGAAAACGACGTTTCAAAATGCAGGTTTAATATTAACAATTTATTAGCAAGTTTCACTGATTTGCAATTCTTTGACCAAAGTGCAGGTCCACAGAGAAGGGCGTTATTACATAGTAAGATAACCACATATGAGAATCCACCTAATGTAGAGATATATCGTGAATACTTCAAATATTGGCAGCATCCAGAACTCTAGTTGAACGCTAGAGTTGATTTCAAACTGTGAGTAGCCAGGTGTGCATAATCCAAGGATGAAACCTTGCATAAGCATATCCTCCCAGCCCTTAATGGAAACATGAATGAACATGGCTTTTTAACTTCTCAAAGTAAACTAAATTAATAGTACAGGTTTATTGAGAAGGCAAACCAAATGACATGACCCCAGATATTTTTCAATTGAGTGCACCAATCCATTTTCCGGTTACTGCATCTTATTTAATATATTATCATGACAAAGTTTCCTAATTTATATATTACTGTGACAAAGTTTCCACACTACGTTGTCACGGGACTAGATTTCTTACACTAGAAAAACTAGACACCGTGCGGCCTTAACGCAACACAATTCCCGTCCCTACGAGAAAGCGCTAAGTCAGCCTTTCGACGCCCCAAAAATGATTCAACCTTGTAGGCTAAATCAAGACAAACTTTGAGTATGAAATTTGAAGTAAAGACAATATCGAGAACAAGTAAGTTTGGGGAGAAAATCTCTCTTTCAATAAAAACTCCACACCAATGTAATATACAATGTGATCTAAGAATTATATGAATAGCATGAATCCCATAAATTGCATGCCTTCCAACAATTCTCTCAATTCACATATACTACTTGAAATTCTAAGTGATTCCAATCTAATTCAATCTAATAAATTACAAAGGGACCTCATCCCTATTTATAGGCAAATCCCATGTAAACCTCCTTAGATTTAATGGCTAGGATCAATCCTCATCAATCCCCCATCCAAGGGTCCCCATTGGCCACAACTTGCCTTTAAACCTCCTTAGACCAAGTGGAAGCAAACTTGGACTTTGCTTCTTTGCAAGTGGATTCTTCCTTCAAAAATCCCATGGGAATTATGTCCCTTTCATAGTCATCAAGTTGAGTTTCTCTTCCTTCCTTGGCCATTTCCTTGCAAGTGGGTTAAGTAACCAACTTGAACAAGTCTTCCCAAAATATTCAAACCGCCCATAGTATTTTCCTACGAAAACCACTGGTATCTTTGGGATTTACTGCCCATGTCGCGCCCATGTCATCGCTGAGTCGGGCGGCTGCAATCTGTGTTCTTTGCGCTGCGTCGACGCGATCGCATCGTGTCGGCCATGTCCTGGCCGCGTCTGGGAGGCTGCCCGCAACCGCTGCGATGTCTGGGAGCACTGCGATGATCGCTCGTGGCGCATGAGCCGATGCAGTCACACCCGAATTTTCTAGGCATGACCTGGACATGAACCAGCCACCATGGATGTTAGTCATTTCCCCACCATTTTAGGTGACATCCTTGTGTCATGCTAGATTTTAGGACATCACCTTGCGACCCGTCACACTACGCTAGATTACATTATTGACACAACATTAAGAATTATGACAAAGGCGGGTTTGCTTTTAAAATCATCACATACCTTTTGAATGTTTGTAGGCAAAGCAAATCTATCAATAGCTTTAGGAATCCATATTTTTATGTCACTCTCTATCCCACTGCTGGCAAGCACCGTATGATGAGGATGGGACTCGATGCAATTCACCACATGCTTATCTGCTTCCATAACACGAATGAGTTCCCCACCCTTCTTCTTCCATAAGAAAATTCGACCACAATCTGATCCGCTCATAATATACTCGGAATTCGGCCCAAAGAAGCTCACGCCTTTCACAGTCTCACAGTTTCTATGCCCTTTGTATGCCTCAGGAGATGCTTTCGTATTGGCATCAATGTCGGATAAAGATGCAACTGAATGATTATCGGGGCTCATATTCCCAGCATCACTGTCATGAAATACTTGAGATGTAGAAGGTGGATCAGGCCCCAGTCCCATATCCCTTGAGAAAAGATAGATGAACTCTTCACTATAAGACACAAGAAGCTCACTCTGTTCAGAGAATGCCACCCCTGTTATTCCCACATCTTCATCATCAACTAAATGCGGGGGACAAAAGAAATCAACAGGGTGGCCAAAATCAGTAGATCCCTCCACTTTACATTTACGTATGTCAAATAACCGAGCAAATTGATCTGATCCCCCAACAGCAAAGAAATTAGGATTTCTTGGATCTATCGCAATTGCATTTAGATAGATGGTGGGCATAAAGCTCTGTCTCTGGATAGGGTGACAGGTAAAAAGTTCAACAGCAGTTCTAGTTCTCAGATCGATCTGTCGAATATACAATGGTGTCACACCATTAGACTTGTAAAGTTTGTGCAGGCAATAGAAAGATATGAAAAAGATCAATTAGTCAAACAAAATAGATGGCAGATATCAAATCATCAATTGTCATGGTGAATCTTCCCAGGGGTTTCAGAAAAAAGGAAGGCATACAAGTCCAACGGCAACAATGTATTTGTAATGAAAGAAACAGCAAGAAAATATATATATAAAAAAATTGATAAGAATATATCAACTTACACGCTGAACCATTCCATCTTCACCACAGGTATAAAAAATATGAGGGCTTCCAGGCTCAATGGACAACTTCTGAGTTCGTCCTTGATGTTTTGCAAGCAATTTAGTCTCCACTTCTCCTCGCTCAAGAATCTGAGCATGCCTCACCTATATTTAAGAATTCTCCCCAGAAAGAACATGATCTTCCAAAATTCATAGTTCAAAGCACAGAATAATATACAGCAATCCAACTTCTTTTCTCAAATATTTCACATTAGCGACTTGTATCACCAATTCAACTTCAAAACTTTCAGACCAATTCCATTTTTTTAGGGTGCACAATGCTACTCTTTTGATGATACAAGTAAACAGTTTCCATGAATTGAACTCATCTGTCAATAGTTAAAAATCAGGGCAAACAGATTACCTGCCCATCAGCAGCGCAGGTAACAATGCTTCGGTCCTCATTGTAAGGCATGAACTTTGCTTGTAATACATTATTGTGGTGACCTGAATGAAAAGAGAGTTTAACATGACCAGTTTCCCAATCCCAGAGAATGATCCTCTTGTCGTCAGAGCCTGATACAAGAACATCACCATCAGCATTGAAGCTAACTGTGTTCACGCAGCCTTGGTGCTTCTCAAGCTTCAGGAGGATATCAAGACGAAGCACAAGATCCTGGTATCAAAAGGCAGCAAAGAAATGTGAGAATATAAAATTCCACATCTGCAAAAGAACAAATTTCCTTATAGCTCGCAACTGAAGATGCCATGAGATATACTCCGGTTACCGAACTAGAAATTATGTTTTGTTTTGACTTGGCATGTTCATTGAGGTTGGAGCTGAAAATCAAATGTGTCGTATCAAATTCCAGTTTTGTCCCTTGATTTGTGACATAAAGTAACATGCAGAACCAAGTCTCAACATTAAAATGTTCAAAGTGAATTGTGATTAAAAAAGTTCAAGAATGAATATTTGAAGAAAAAACATTTCTCCAAAAAGGAAAAGAGGTAACTAATTCGGAATGAAGAGAATATATGGTCGTGTCATTCCCAAAGAAGTACACAACAAAGTCACATATGTAGGGAATGCTCACTTTTTTCTTTTCATTTTTTTCAGGTTAATAGCAAATTTTCACTACAGATTAGACACTTCACCCAAATCATGCACTAACAATGCAACTAAAAAGACAAAATTCGTGTAAATTAGTTCAAATTGAATAAGGTGATTTCTAACTCGAATTCTGAGATCCCAATGGAATAAGCTTTAAAAAACCCATCAATATCAACACACAAAAATAAGCTTTAAAAAACCCATCAATTAAGAATATAGACAAATGCGTGTAAACTAGAGAGAATAAAGAGAAATCAGGTTATATAAATCAAATTGATATTGGTATACACAAGAACTCAGTAATAAGGTAAATAATGGATTGCTCTGCTTTATAATAAAAAAACCTTGGAAGCTGCAAAACGGTGGGCGAAGTTTCGGGTGGATAACGCACCGACTTCACGTTTCCAAACATCAACCACTGCCGAGTCGAGGCTCGTTCCGACCCTCTTTCTCGTCATAATCTCCAAAACCAAAAGAAATGTACATACGTATAAACTGAAAAATTATCTTATTAGGAACAGTAACGGCGTTTAATAGTCATAATTGTTCCGATTAGAATTTAGTGATAATTGGGGTTTAATCAATCCACATTTATCATAAACCTACATGAATGTATGTTCATCAAAGGGACAAAAAATCCAATTGCAAGTATGGATTTTGTTGAGAGATTTATCGAAAGAGTGGAGACACTGCCTTGAGGGTATCGCTTGAAGTTTATGTTTCGGCTTTAACTGTTCGTTCGTACTTGGCATGGACTAGCCCATCTTCCTTTTAGGGTATTTACAAAAATAACCTTAAAATTAAGAATATTTTGAAAAAGGGAAAATTAGGTCCAATACTTCCAAAAGTAACCCAATTTGATTTATACCCTAAGTTAATTAAACATCAAATAAACTCAGTATTAATTACTTCCTAAACTGAAACAAAAATCCAAATCTCCCAATTAACTACAGACCACAAACGGACGAAGGCAGTGAACGGTTTTAATTGGTGTTGCGAACGGACGAAGGCAGTGCACGACCATTCTATCGTATCTTTGAGCCATTGATAAAGCGCCGCCTTCCTTCCGTCGACACCATCGGAGGGCAGTAGAAGCAGCATCACAAACGATTGATTATTGGCAGAAGGAGTGAACCGTCTGAACTGGTGATTGGTGAAGTAGAAGAAGAAGAAGTCGAGGCGGCAGCCAATTGAAGAAGAACCCAGAAGCTACTGGAGCATGGAGTTAATTGGAAGCGCCTGCCCTACTTGAGGATGAGGAAGATTTGCCTCTGGAGACCTCAATGAAGATGCCTTAGCAGATGATTTAGTTGCTTCAGGGCTGCGCAGGGGTGATTTAACAGGTGATGCTTTGGAAGACGAGACCATCTTACCCTTTTGAACCCCGGAACTTTGACCATTTTGAGATCGTCCATTGGGCATTAGCCTTCCTAATTGTCGGTCAAGCTTTTGAGATGAAGATGACTTTTGCAGTTGTAGGTTTGATTGGTTTTGCTTCGATGATGAGCTGCTCCGTTTAAATACTAAGGGCTCATCATCCTCGTCCATATCATCCATCAATTTTGGTTTGGTACAAGCCTCAACATCCATTATTTTGCTATTTCCTGTGTTGTGAGGACTGGGATGTGGGAGGAGGAGGCTGGGGTAGACTTGGTGGAGGAGCAGGAGGTGGTGGAGGCAGCGGTGGATGTTTAGGTGGTGGTGCAGGTGGTGTAATGTTAGTTTAGGTGGTGGACTTGGTGGAGGCAGCGGTGGATGCCAGTTAGTTGCTGCGGTAATGGATCCAAACATCACTACAATCAGTCCTGTGAACAAGCTACATCCTCATGATGATGTTTTGGCATCTGGTAGTTCAAGATCAATTTTCATATGGATGCCCAAGGAGAAGTTTGAGTCTGAACTACAAGGGGATGAAAATAGGATTATTCTTTGCGGAAAGGGTGAAAAGAAACGTAGACAGTCTGATGATGAAAGTGATGATTCAATATATAGATCCAAGGGTAAGAGTTTGAAGACCAAAAAATCTAGTTTAAAATCATCTTCACATGGCAGAGAGAAAATGTTAATATCTATTGGGAATCAAAATCTTTCAGAGTTGCACTTATAGAGTCCCTGATAATTGCAACTAACTTTCTTGAATGGATTGTCACTCAACTATCCCCTGTAAATTTATTAGCAGTGATAAGTTTAGTAGGAAAGTACTTTGCCTAAATGGCTACCTCCTGACACTTGAAGGATGCTTAACATATAATGACAGTTATTTTGTTGCAAAAATGTAGTCTGTTAGTTGTAATGAAGGTTGGAAGAATACATTAATTTAATTGGATTGTGGTATTTCTCTTGGTTCTTTGTTCTGAATGATAGGAATGTATACAACCAAAGCTTTTGTCGATGAAAAAATAAGTTGTAACTTCAAAATCTTTCAACTTGCTCATCAGTTGTGGGTTTATTAGATAATTTAGCTATATTGAAAACTGTGGGTTATGATTGTTTGTAAGATTTTGTAAGAAGAAGAGTTGTGAATGAATGATTTGTCACTTTTTCAATTGATGTTTTGTCACTTTTTGAAATGTTTGTAGTTTTGTTTTAACTTCCATCACTTTTTCTGAACGCTTGTCACTTTTTTTTATTTTTTTTAATTCATATCACTTTTTTAGTGTTTATCACTTTTTCTATCACCTTTTTTTGGTTGGTGGTAAGAGGTTTTGATTATCAAATGCTCCATGATTTTTTTTTTGAATAAAACAGTTCATTAAGCAACAAAGTAGAAAACGGTTACAAGGAGAAGTATTCTCCAACACAATGCCCTCCTTAGAGAGATTAAGTGCGACCTATGCAAATAGCACAAGCTGCGACAAAGCCAAATAAGACTCAAATACAGACCCCGAAGTGAAATAAAGAAAAAATCAAACAAGCCCAATCCAACAACATCCAAATGCCACCTCCACAAGTCCGACAGGCCCGAAACATAAAAGCCAGCGACCGAAATCTGGGCAGGGGAGAAAATCGCCTGAAGGAACCCGCCGATGAACCCAAAAAGACATCTTTTAAATTTTTTGTCACTTTTTTGAGTTTGTCACTTTTTGAGTGTGTTTGTCACTTTTTTTGAGTACATAATCAGCATGCAATGGATGAGTCTATTTTGGTATTTGAGTTTGTGTCACTTTTTGAGTGTGTTTGTCACTTTTTTTTAGTGTGTGTGTCACTTTTTTTTAGCTTTGTCACTTTTTGAGTGTGTTTGTCATTTTTTTTTAGCTTTGTCACTTTTTTTGAATTTGTGTCACTTTTTGCATGTGTTTGTCACTTTTTTTTTTTAGTTTTGTTTTGTCACTTTTTGAGCGTGTTTGTCACTTTTTTTGAATGCATAATCAGCATGCAATGGATGATTCTATTTTGGTATTTGAGTTTGTGTCACTTTTTGAGTGTGTTTGTCATTTTTTTTTAGCTTTGTCACTTTTTGAGTGTATTTGTCACTTCTTTTGAGTTTTGTCACTTTTTGAGTGTGTTTGTCACTTTTTTTGAGCTTTGTTTTGTGTCACTTTTTAAGTGTGTTTGTCACTTTTTTTGAATACATAATCAGCATGCAATGGATGAGTCTATTTTGGTATTTGAATTTGTGTCATTTTTTTATTGTGTTTGTAACTTTTTTTAAGTTTGTCACTTTTTTAAAAAAGTGACAATTTTTATAAAAAAGTGACATTGTGTCACTTTTTCATTTTACACAGTATTTTTTACTTCCTAAAAACATTTCACATGATTTTTCAAAACACCCCTAATTTTAAGGGTATTTTTGTAAGTACCCCTTTGAAAAATCATATTAAAGTTTTTTATGAAGTGAAAAATACTGTGTAAAATGAAAAAGTAATACAATGTCACTTTATTTATAAAAATTATTACTTTTTTACTTTTTTTAAAAAAAGTGACAAAACTCAAAAAACGTGACACATTGTCACTTTTATAAAATTGACGAGCAATGTTACTTTTAAAAAAGTGATACAATGTTACTTTTATTTTTTTAAAAAATAATGTTTGACAAAAAATATCAAAAAAGTGATAGAATTAAAAAAAAAAATGACAAATCCCTATACAATAAAAGAGCCACTTTTGAAAACACTATTCCCAATTTCGTCCTCTGAAACGACGTCGTTTTAGCCCCCCAAAAAAAAAAAATTCCCACTGTCCATTTCTTTACGCAACATCCATGCCTACTCTATTCTTCACGCTTTCTTCTCGCCATTTCTCTCTCTCTCTCTCTCTCTCTCTCTCTCTCACTTTTCCTTCATTTTCCAGACAACCACACAGAGAAGAAGCGTCGTGAAGGCATACAAGCCAATCAGCAATTTGCTATTCTAGTCGAAGCCACCACCGACCTCGAGAGAAAGGTATATGGGTTTTGTCTTTCTTGATTTTACAGGGCCCCCTCCCTCCCTTTCTTGCTTTTTTCTTGCTTTTCAGTTTGGGAGTGTTGTTTTGGGGCAGGTTTTGGTTGTTTTGTTTGTGGCTGTTGGGTTTACAGCGGTCGATTGCACGATGCGGTCGTTGTGGTGGAAGGCGTTCCAACCGGGGGAAGGGACCTCGTTCTGGCCGTCCTGCTCGAGCTTTTTAGTATGGATTTCTCCGGACAGGTTGGGGGTTTGTCCGACCCTATTGGGGTCTTCTCACACTCGACTGGATATCCGGTTTTGGTTGCAGATTTGTGCCAATTTCAGTTGTTCATCCGGATTATTTGCCACTCAGTTGTTATTCTGGTCTCCAGGTGACGGACTTGGTGCGAATTTAGGAAGGGAGGCGATTTCTTCGCTCTCTGCATCTCCGTCTCTGTTGCCTGTGCTCCTGCCTCGTGATTTTCTCAGTTTTGGGCCTGCTTTTTGTATTGATTTGGTTTTTGATGCTGGTGCAGGCCCTTTGTTTTGTTTTCACAGGCCCACTTAGGTGTTTGTTTGTTTTGGTATTGTTGTCTGTTGATTTGGTTCTTGATGGTAAGGTTGTTGCTCGTTGTATCATTGGAAACACTTAAACTCTCTAAGGAGAGATTGTGTTGGAGGTCAGAACTTTACATGCAACCTTGTATGTAATAGTTTTATAATTGAAAATTGAAATTTCTTGGTTCGTTTGTGATTTTCTTGGGGTGTCTTATTCTTTCTTTCTTTTAGTTTTTGGTGGATTCAAGACTTTATGAGAGTGTTGTGGAATCTTCTGAGAGGGAGGGAGTTTTGAGTCGACTCAAACAGGTATTTTCGGAATGCTTTTCAAGTTCTGATAGTTTTTATTCTTTAAACTGCACAACTTTTATTTATTCGAATGTTTACTGTGTATTCAGTTGGGAAAGATTTTTATAGGCTTTTTTAAAACTAAATTAAGACTCATCATCAATCCGATCGTTTGAAGTCATAGTTTTGTTCATAAGGGAAATCCTCCAGGGTTTGAAGTATTTGCATAAGAGCGGGATTGTGCATTTTGATCTCAAGTGCCGGAATGTGCTATTAGGCTCATTGGAGTCCTTTTCTTCAATATACTGAGTTTTTAATGTTTGTTGGTACACTAACTCTTCCAAAAAACACTTGATTACTTACAAACAAATTATAGAGGCATAGAGCAAAATTTAATGATAAACATTCCCCTACATTTTTGAGAGCATTTCTTTGACCACCATATGCTTGAATATAATTGTTTTTTTTCCATCTATAATGATCTTGGGAATTCTTCAGTTTAAGTTAAGCTCAAATCAAGGTTTCATACTCATAAAATGATTATAATTTCTGATTTCTCTTGTAGTGCATTTAGCGTTTCTAAAGTATGTTATATTTGTGAGCCACTTTGGCTCGAGTATTTCTTCCATGTAACCAATTTGATGTGAAATTGCAGTACATGCTAGGTGTTATAACTGATGAGATCACATGATTTTGATGTTCTAATAATTAAAGCTATCCCAAAGATCTTGATACTTGTGAATAATCTGGGTTTGATACTTCAAGTGCTCTCTTATTTCATCATTTTCTTCTCCTTATCATTTGTTATTTGTCTCTAATTTGTGTTATAGGTACTCATTTTACACGCATAGAGAAAAACATATGATAGAGGGTTGGACAATTGACTTTTGAAGGTAAGAAAGATTTTCTTTTTAGCAGTTAAATAAATGACTATTTGTTTAAAGAACATATCAACATGTACCGGATCTAAAACATTCTCTACATTGTCTTGCATTATTTTGGAAGTGACGTTTTTTCTTTATCTGAGCTTTCTTTCTTTTCTTACTCATATTGGAGGCACTCTTCCTGTGATATGGTAACAAGGAAGTCATAGTCAATATCAAACTTGGAGATATTATTCTAGCTGATGAATGCCTTGTGTAAGGAGATCCTCTTAAGATTGATTAGGTGCTTAATAAATATGATTATTATTAGACTGCAAATTGGTTTGTTGGTTGATCACTTCAGTTTTTTTTCCTAATTTTTGACTACAGATTTCTTCAATTGCGAAGAAATACTGTAAAATTATGCCAAAGAAGAAACCTTTAATCTCAAAGGCAAGCAAATTCTTTTGTTATATTAATTTCATGCTTAATCCAAGTGCTGGTTATTTTCCAGATCTTAAAAATGTGAAACTTTTTGCTAACAAAGATCAGATATGATTCAGATAATATTTGAAGTTCAATTATTTATTTTTATGTTATTTTTTTATTGGGCTTGTCTTTTTTAACTACTTGCTTTCTTCTGATATTGAAAGAGAATTGTTAATATATGCAGCAATGCCAATAACTACCCTCCAAGTGACACTGCTATTTTGTCAGAGAATAATCTCAAGGTAACTTTCAGCGCTTAAGTACGGTAGTTGTTATAGTCAAAATTGTCACCATATCACACTAAATGTACTGATTTCAACACGGGTATTGATGAATAAATAACCTGTGCATTTTTCATTACTCATTTTGTTCGTTAGGATTGGAAACAGTTCTTATCCTCTACTTGGTCCAGAGTTCTTTGAAAACCGATTTACCGTATCTGTAGTATTTGAAGTTTTTATATATTTTAAGTGCTGATTGACTGGTTTTTTTTTTTTTTTAATTTACCCCCCCCCCCCCCCCAAGTGTTGATTGACTGGTTGTTTGTGCTTTTATGTGCATGTATATATTTCTAGATGAACCGGGAAAGCAGGCGATGAGTGCTATCAGCCATCAGGATTAAGAATTCCAGCAAGCCTCACATTGCATTTAAAGAAATCGGTTGATGCAGCCCCATTTCTTTCTTTCTTTTAGGAATCTTCTCCATGCCATTGCATATTCAATACTCCTTTTTTTTTGTTAATTAATTATTTGATATACAGCAGCACAATGTTTTCTTCAGTACTGCAATGTATTTATATTATTGTACTACAAATTATTGTTTTATACAATATTAGCAATTTCCATTATAATATACTAAAATAAAAAATGATGTTGTCCTATAGAACTGATCAATTGATGCGTGCTTTCACCCTGTTTGATCATTAGACAAGTATATATTGGCAATCTCGCAATGTAAGTGGACAAGCAGTGTGGTGAAGTTGCTGATCCCACCTGTTTTTATTTTTCTGTTTTTGGTTTATAGTTTCAAACTACCGCGCCCAAAGAGTTGTTAGATGCATCCCCCTGGAGGTATTCTTGCTCCTGGAGAAAGTCTCGTTGCTACTGGTAATTAGCCTCTTTCAATGGTAGACCGTTTTAAAAACTTAATTTTAATGGGTGTATACACGCACCGAGGTTAAAATACTTCTTTATGCATAATTTTAGTTTGTTTGAAGCCATCTTATTATGAATATGCATTTGTAAGACAGTGTTCAAGTTCGTGGAGAATCCAGAGAACAATGAAAAGTCTATGGATGAGAAGAGCAAGGTTAAATTCAAGATCATGAGTCTAAAGGTCAAAGAAGGAACAGATTATGTTCCAGAGTTGGTGAGTGCTTTGCTTATGATATTTGTGCTTATCTACTGATTGGCCATTAATGGTTGAACTATTATGTGAGTAGTTGCTTGCACAATGCCTGTCACAATTTTCCAATTGCCTTGGACATTATTCTACATCCGGTAAGTTGAATTCTCCTCTCACTTTCATTCCATATCTGCTAAGTTCATAGATATTTAAATGCATTATGGGTGCAAAACACTCAAACCTCATTAATGGCATCACATTGAATTCCCGGTACCTAAGGGACCAGTTTGTGTTAGTGCTTTGGACTTCACTACCAGTGCATTGAAGTTATCATTGCATATTTTTTTTTGGGCTTAAATGTCAAAGATGAGGTACCTGCATTTTCTGCATAGAAAGCAGGTGATTTTGTACAATCTGGACTTAAATGTCAAAGATGAGGTACCTGCTAAATATGTGTCATGGGACAATACAAGTTTTCTGTGGTATATGAATTGTTCATATCAATTGAAAATGATGGTTTGACCTAGGGTAAATTACTGCACATCCAAAAATAGACCTATTTTATTGTGTGATCTACATGCAGATTGATTTGACTTTTATGAGTTGGATTATTTGTTATAGAGTGTTGCATGACTGAGAATGTATAATTAACATTATTCAACTTTTGAGTGTTGCATGACTGAGTTATATGTACCTCCAAGGTTCTTGATATCTTCTCTTGAATTTATTATTATGAAACCTTGATGTATTCTTTACCCTTTTTCCTTTTCTTTTGATTGATTTTTTTATGGTTTTTTTAATGGTTTTATACGGTAGGATGGAGATAGGTTTTGGCGGATGCCGGAATGCTACGTCAGGGGAAATATGATTTAAGTATCTTAGAGTTCTGAATGAGGTATGCTTTAGAACATCTTTTTTGTCTACATGTTGTTTTATGTTCTACCTGTCTTATTTGGTTTTCTGCTAGCAATTTACTTGTTTGCTTATTTTCCACCGTTGAAATTAGATATAGGATTTTGACAAAGAAGCTTATTTAGATTTCTTCCGCTGGTCTATAAAGCATATTTGGCTTAGCGTAGAAAAAAAAGGTAAAGTTACTTAGAAATAACTTTTGTCACCAATATGCCACATTGCCACTCTTACTTTACTGGAACTTACTATCTTTTCCAACTTTAATCAATAAAAAATATTATTTACTTTAGAACTTATTTTACTCATAACCTTTTTATGCTTAGCCAAACATGCTTAACATTACCTCAATTTAGATGCTAAGCTTGTATAAAAGATATATGCTATCATTGCAGCATGGGAGCAGACTTTGTAAAAATCAAAAGCAGCAGGAAAATAGAGGCTTGAGAATTATGAAATAATATTTTTTGCATCAGAGAAAAATGGTAGGCTTTATAATGTGTACTATTGATAAATGATGATTCTTATTGTGCTCCTCTAGATTTCCTTTTAATGTCAGCTTGCATTGGTAAATTATACGTCTGTTTATTATGCTGCAACAGATGTCGTAATTCTTAGATTCATGATTGAGGTATGTTGGATGACATGAATATTGAAATTATGAGGAATACTCTCTATAAAGCATACCTTGAGGATTTCTATAGATTCTGTCAGGTAAAGGGAGGTTAGTTTTTCAATTTTTATTCTGTCTTTGAGATGCCTTTATTAATAGAAAACAAAGTTTTGTGCCGGTGAATTTTACAGAATTAAAATCACTCCACGCTATTAAATACCCAACTAAACTGTAGCACGTGCATCGCACGTACGTACACTAGTATTCAAAAAAGTGGCAGAAATTAAAAAAAGTGACAAACATTCAAAAATGTGGCAAAACAATAATCAAAACCTTAGAATTAATTCAATAAAGTGACAAAACTCATAAAAATGACATACAAAAAAAGTGACAAAACAAAAATCAAAAATTTGGAATTAATTCAATAAAGTGACAGAAATTAAAAAAAGTGATAAAAACTCAAAAAAGTGACAAAAATCCAAAACGAACTCAATCAAGCTACCAGAAATGATGTTTTTGGAGTAAATCTTCATTTATCACTATGAATTCATTGATTACTTCATATTACCTTTATAATCTCAAACAAGAAGCAAAATCAAACAAGAAATGCAGAGTAATTTTATTAATTCAATAACTTAACTATGAAGAAATATATGAATAAAGGATGGGTAATCCCTAGCCCAATAACTATCCCTGAACTACAATTTAAGGGGAGAAAGTGGTTTCAGAGGCAGCACTTTGAGTTGCATACGTCCCAATCAGCAAGGATAGTTGGCCTTTTAGATGAAACAGTAATGGAGTTTGCCTGGTGGGATTTCTTTGTAGAGCCAGTGACCTTCGCTTCTTCTGAAATCGAAATAAGGGTAGGTCTCCAAGGCATTGCTTTATGGTTGCAATGCCACTCTCAACTTCTAATAGAGATAGGCAATACTCTCCTATGATCCAAAGAGCACGGGAACAAACTCTAGCTGCTCGAATCTGATAAAAAGTATCCAGAAGCCTGGTGACGAAGAGCTGAGGTAGAGTTCCACCATTCAGCAAAAGCATAATTGCGTTTTTCATGGCATCAATTTTAGCAAGAACATCGTTCCCTTCAAGTGCCTTCTTGATCTCATTGGCAAGTGCTGGTGTGCCCTTGTCAAAGTGTACCTGCAAAGAGCATCATTTCTCCATTTCGCGTTCGTTATCTAGAAACGTCAAAATTTTCGCCACATTATCAAAAAATATCTGCTTCAACTTCCCGGTAAGAGCAAAATAAAAAAATATTCCAGTTTTCAATCTTATTATAGCCACTGCAATGCACCATCCATACACAAACATCAGGTTCAGTATCTCATTCCATCAATTCGAAACCTCAGCCTACTTTGCAAATTAGAAAAAAGCAACTTAAATTAAATATTAATCAAAACTCAGAACATGAACAACAATAATAAACAGAGTTGCATAATATACATAAATCAATTTAAAAACTAAAATAAATCCCATGTATCTTCAGTAACAAAGCCACTGAGAGTCTGCTTGTTAACAAGAAACAGCCATTTGAGCTCCAACATAACTAATAGTCACCCAATGTCACTTTTTTTATTTGTTCTGGAAAAATAGTTCAGCATCCAGGCCAGCTAGTAATATATCTATCATAACGGTTGGTAGGAACAGCAACATAACTTCATATGTACACAAAAATGCAGATATGTTCCACGAATTTCAAATTTCAAGGTGTAATTGAACAACAACAGGTCACTGAAGCTAGAATTTTGCAAGAATCACCAAAATTAATGTTACCTAATATGAGCTACATGGTTGGGGCTCCAAAATGAAAACATCACCCTACGCATAGTTGTGTAGTTGAGATAACGAGGAAAAGCAAATCAATAAGCTCTACCAGTTGAGGAAGCTTTTAGACTTTTCAAAACAAAGTGATCAGTCCATCACCGCCAATTTAAATGTATAAATTTTGTCATTTTAATAAAAACTGGAAAATGAGAACAAAATCCTAAGATAGGCGATTCTGCTGGAATGGGTAAATTGATAGGAGGAGAGGAAGCAGAGCTCGATGATTTTGGGGCAGATGATTTCACGGTGGAGGGTTTCATGGCCAGTGTTGGGGATGATGATTTAGGGCTTCTAGAGCGTATTAATTATGGGGTTAAAAGATTTTAATTAATTTTAGGGTATTATTCTAATTTGTTAGTTTTGGAGGGCATTTGGCCTAATTAACCCTTCCTTTTATATGCAAAAGTGGAAATTAGCCCTTTTTGTGCCTCATTGTTTGGCCAATAAATAATAATGTATATTTGAATAGTAAATTAATGGAGAATGTGCGGTTACAAAATTAAAAAAATTGAATTTGGGTGTAATATTATTTTATTAAAAAATGTGTGGTTGAAAAGAAGAAAAAAATATATTTTGAAAATAATGAGGTTCAAGGGCTAGACTGAGACATGTTTTAAATATCATAATTCAAAAATCTATCCATAAATCATGTGATAATTCAATTATTAATATTAATAATAATATTATAAAATCTACCCTAACCCAGTCCAACCCAACCCAACACAATGTCATCCAAAACCCTAAAAATAATTCTCTCTCTCTTTTCTCCTCACTCTCTCCACCTAACCCACACCCCTTAATCAGGCGTCATCATCATCGCACCCATTCTCTTTCACTTCAAAGACACCACAAGCTCACAGTGAAGAGCACAACGGTCCATTTCTATGAGCGCCACCTCGCAGCGATGCTCCTAGTGAAGAGCATCATTGTGAGGCGGCCTTACTTTAGTTAGTTTTTTTTTTATTGTTTTGGTCTTTGATGATTTGCTTGGTTATTTTGGTTGTTGGGGTTGATAGTGGTGGTTGTGTGATGGTGGTTGGTGATTTGCAAATTATGGTGTCGATGTTGGTGAGGTTGTGGTGAATCCCAATTTGTTCACATGTGTCATTGTGCGTTGGTCATATATCAATGTCCACAGGTCATAAATCAATTAACATTTGTCACGAATCAATGTCCACAAGTCACAGATCAATTAAAATTAATGTATATTGGTCACATATCACTGATTTATGGTTACATGTCATATTGTATTGGTCACAGATTAATATTAACTGGTCACATATCATTGTTACATTTCTTTGTGCACTAATAATATATCACATATTCAAATTCGTAAGTCACAGTTCATATGTTACAGGTCACAATTAATATTTCACAGGTCATTTTGCATAGGTAACACGTCAATATATACAAGTCACAAATTCAAGTGAATTAGTCACAGGCCATTAGATCAATATTACATGTAAAAGATCAATGTCCAAAGGTCATAGATCTAAGAAAACTGGTCACATGCTATTGGATCAACCTCACAGGTAATAGTTTATATACAGTTTAAATCATACAGCCAAAAATTCGTTAATAGAGGATCAATTAGATAATCCGTCAAATTTCGTTAATGTTTTGCTAAATTAAAAAACAAACAAGTTGTTACCCATTGAGATGTTGTACTCATGAATCTCGAATTGGCGCCTATATCCAAACAAGTCGAATGGATGCCAATGACTGTGAGAGGGTATGGAGATGGGGTGGACGCCTCAGCGGGTAGATGTCGATGACTGTAAGAGAGGATGGCCATGGGTGGAATTAGATGACTGTGGCTGGACCGGAAAGAATGGAGTAGGATGAGAATAATTTTATATTTAATTTTATTAATTATCACCTGAGTTTTGAGTTCTAGACTTTTTTCTCTTAAAATTGAATTGGGGTATACTTAAGTCCTGATATATGAATTTTTCCCTATTGAGGAAATTGAAAGTTATCGTCACAGTAGATCAGAATTTTTGAAGGCAACAATCACAAATTGAAGTGATAATAGAAGTAGCAAATTGAGAATAGTAATCATCCCAGAGTAGATCTGAAGGGGTTCAAAGTCATAATTGGTGGCGAATAACATTATATTGTTGTTGTATCTTCATATTTTTGAATTTATGAAACAGTGTTGTAGCTCCAATCATGAGTTAGGCGAAAGCTGAAAAGCTCCATTGGCCTGTAAACAATGAGTTGCTGTGATGGAAAGCACAAAGATCCATTTGTTACCCGTGATATTGATCCAAATGGCCCGTGACTAGTTCTCTGTGATATGTGACATGTTGATATGGATCTGTAACATGTGCACTATGGCATGTGACCTGTGAACTGTTAAATGTGACCTATAAACTATTGCTTGTGATATTGATTCAATGACTGTGATCAATTCTTTTAGATCTGTGACATATGCACTATGGCACGAAACCTATGAACTGTTATATGTGAGATGTAACGTAACCTGTAAACTGTTACATGTGATATTAATCTATGGCACGTGACCAGTTTTTTTTGGATTTGTGACATGGGGACATTGATTTATTACCGATGCGATATGACATGTGATTTGTGAACTATTACCTGTGACCTATAACATATGAAATGTGACATGTGAACTTGAATTTGTACCATGTTATCAGGGCATAAAGACATGTAACATTTGATCCGAATTTTGGAAGTAATAGTCATAAATTGAGGTGATAATACAAGTAACAAATTGAGAATGGTAATCATTTTAGAGTAGATTTAAAGGGTTTCGAAGTCACAATTGGTGGCAAATAACATTTTATTGTTGTTGTATCTTCCTAATTTTGAATTTAGGAAACAGTGTTATGCAAAATCTAATCTAATTGGGACCCACTATATTCCATGTGGTCCGGCCCACTACTCATATAAACCCTTTTTTTTTAAAACAAGCTTGTGAAATAAATTAATTGAGTTCTAACAATTTCATGGTCCTTAGGTTATTGTGCCCTTGTTTGACGGTCATTATAAAAAGAAATTGGGAGAACATGATATTTTAAATAGTGATTTTTTTGGAGAATGTGAGACTAAAAGAAATTTTGAATTTACGTGTAAAATATTTTATTGTGTGAATATGTGATTGAAAATGAATATAAAAAATAAAGAGTTGAAATAAAAAGAGTTTTCACTTTCACATGAAACTCCATTACAATATGCTCGTATAAAACCTTTCAACAGCTAAATAACGAGCCAACAAATTCATATTTAAGAGACCATTTCGTCAATTTACAAACTCTTCACATATTATAAAGCAAAAGCTAGCAGAAAAGATTGTGCAAAATAGAAATTTAATAATGGATCTATACATAAGTATTGTATAGTATTAAAGAATAAACTAAAATCTTATTTTATTGTACTGTCCAATGAACATACTATAAAAGACATCCAACAATTTTCACTCAATTGCCTCGAGTCCATGTCGAAGGATGCCGGCTAGCATTTAAAGGAGGCATGGAGCGAATGTTGATGTCAAGAGGGTACAATCGATATTCAATGTCGAGTTCTTTGAAAATTTTAACCATTTCGTCAGCCAAAAGGGCTCTCCTTTGCCACTTTTCTCCCATATCCTGGTGGTTCATTCTGTGTCTTATCCACACCGATAGTTTCAGTTTGTGCAAATCTTCGATATTCATCAACACCACTGATGGTGATGGGTACCAATGATCTTTCTTGTTCTCAATATAACTGCAGTTTACAGCCATCGAACATGTTTAGCCAATGATGACTTAAAAACTTAGCATACTGCTTAAAATAAAACTGAATCACAGAGCCATTTTGTACACAAATTCAAAAGGTAAAACTAAGTGGCAGTAACACTTACTTCACTACTCTTTGCTTCATGATAGCAATTTTCTCTGCTGGGGTAGCAATATGCACATAGAAATCAATGGAATCGCCCATATCAGGACTGCGATAGAAATTGCTGATAGGTTTGGTTGCAAGAGTACTGTTTGGATAAAAAACTTTCAGATTGTCGAATCTCAAAAAGACGGTAGTTAAGATGTTCATTTCTTCCACAATCATCTGAAATTTGTCAAATTAAAGATATTGAATTGAAAATGTCCTAATCATGGTAAATGGAAACCAAAGATAATTATGGGTATACCTGAACTCCGTCCACCTCACACCGATCACCCACGTCGAAAGGATGCATTACAAATACAAATATAATAGCTTCAAATATTGTCTTGCACATGTTACCAAATATAAATGCCACCACGACTATTTGAGAGCTTACAAAGAGCAGAAACCTGCTCGTTGCAATTCCCAGTATTATGAGAGAAATGATCAAGATGATGATACCAACTAAGACATTCACCATTTGGTGTAGCTTTTTGACTGCTGTTTTTGTATCATTAAGTGTCAAGGCAAGCGCTCTTCGTTCTCTGAATGCATTAACCTAAAGAAACAGGCATAAACACAATGTTACATCACCCTCTTTAGAGCTATGTTCAAGAAAATGTACAAACCAAAATTTTGAGATAATGTGATCAACGGCTCAGCACGTACCACCCAGTTTTTCAGGCACACTTTGCTGATTTTTTCTTTTTCGGGTGATCCTTCCACAAGGTTCATGGTTTTCAAAGCCTCCTCTTCTCGCAAGAAACGCATCAAGTCCTCAAGGTAGATGAACCTGTCAGGACACAAAATTATATGATCTCTGTGTACTTGTATTGTATTACCACAAATCCGAAAGGACAATCAATTGTACTTGATTTGACAATTATGTGTGAATCTAGTTTTGGATCAAGCATCAGAGCCAAGAAGTGACCGTTCCCATACAATATGGAAAACTAAGATTAGTGAAACTCAAATTAAATCTGCATTTTACGTTAGATTTTACTATCTTTGGCAAAATTAGAACACGAATTTACAGAGGAGGTGATGTAAAGACTTACTTTGCCCTTGGTTGAGCCACATTCCTGAATATCTTCCTTGCTGCACATTTGGCCTCTCGCTCACTCCCAATCTGGGTTGAAGCTTCATCGCCTTGTGAGTTATCGATAACTTGCTCATCCAAAGTGGAGAGAACCCCATTCCTGACTATATTCATCAACCTTTTCATATTCCAAGCAGAAACATTCTTGGGATTTAATTTGTGCAAGTGATCAATCGATATGCCCTGATCATCTTGATTAGTCTTAGGTAACTGTCCAGATATCTTGAAGCTTACTCCTCCCCCGCCACCAATTTTTGGTGGTAATCCTCCACCTCCTGCGCTCATCATATTACCACTCCTAGCATCCTGAAAAGCATGTGCTTTGAGTTCCGAAGGCAGAGTCACCCCTGCATTCTGAAGGCGCCAAATCTCTGCCATAGTCCTCTCCTCTTCCTCCTTGTGGTTCTGTAACTCAATCAAAGGTGGCCCTGACAACTTCTCGATCACAAATTGATTGAACAATGATTCCTGAATTCTGTCAAAAAAAGTGCTGACATGAAATGAAGATGCAAGAACTTTAACCATAAGTGTTTTCACTAGCCATAATAATGTTCCCACCAACATACACACCATCAACTTGTTAACATATCTAAGGAACTCATTATTCCCTTCAACCTTCTTATCAAACATATAATGCCAAGCAAGTAAAACCAATCCAAGCCAAATGCAATTCTGAACAGCTTTCCTAATTCCATAAACGAAATATAAAATCCGTTTTCGCATAAAGAAATTCCTCTCGATAAAGAAAACAACTATCCTAATAGCCCATCCTGATACCAGTCTCCCACAAATTAAAACAAGAACCAATACCTCCCACTTCCACAATCTAAGTCCTCTAAGTTGTTTACTTTTCCACTTGGAAATTGACAGAGTGCAACATAAGGCCGTCACAATCAAAATAAGACTAATCCATTGTGCCAAAGTTAGTGCATCACGCTTTGCCTTTTTATACTCATCAGGAAAATCTTCATCAAACAATGGATCCTCCTCTTCTTCCTCTGCTGGTTTTGACATCATCCCGGATACCCTTCCCGGTAACCCGGAACGAAGTGGACCGGATTTTATCTTCGCAGACCTTCTCTCGGGTACCACAGGCGGGTCCATCAATCTCGACTTCGTCTTCAACCTTCCCAACACACTAGCCCTCCTTTGAATCGAGGTGCATGTCAAAACCTGACCCTCATCACCAATGCCATTATGAACACTACCTTCCATGTTCGTCAAAGGCCTCCTATTATGAAGTTTTTGATTCTCATGTTCATCATCTTCTTCTTCTTCTTCTTCGGAAGAAGAATCATCCTCATCTCTAGTATGTTTTTGTTTATCACGCACGATATCAACCAAATCACTACTAGTATTGTTATTCATAGAAGGAGATTGATATGAAACCTTCAAATCCTTGGGCATTGAAAAACGAGGATTAATATTGGTATTATCGATAATGCTGGTTTTACGATGATCATGTCGTAATTCATCCATTTCTAATTCCACATCCAATGACAACTCTCCGCCAGCAGCCCGTTGCTTATTCAAGAATTGGCCAATCAATTGGGAGGGTGGATCTTCAACCACGTCCTTGCCATCCCCACGTTGAAAATCGAATGACCCTTTTTGCATGCTGCTATTCCCTTTGTCTCCCCAGAAATCTAAGCTTGATTCCCGCCAAATAGTGCTATTATTGTTGGGGGCGGTGTTTCGATCTCCGCCATCGATTTTCAATATGATTTCCCGGCGGTCGGCGAAATCGATGGGCGATAGAGACTTATGGTGGGTGTTTACGGTGCGTGAATCACGTTGATGATAGGAGAGAATAGGCTGTCGCTCGGCATTTGTATCTTCTTCTGAATTACCTGCCGAAATTCTTCTTGTGTGCTTGTATGAACCGTGGGATTTAAATGATTTTTTAAACGATGATGAAAAATCCATTTCTAAATCAAGAATAAGAATTGTATTACATTTTTTGTGTCACCTTTGAATGGAAAAAATAAGCATCGTTTACAGAATTTTTCTCTACGGGCTTTTAATAAGGTAACACAATAATATTGAGTTTGTAGGTTGGATGCGCGGTGATAGAAAGTGATTAAATTGGGAGAGAAAAATGGAAAGTTGTTAATTAATTTGGGTTAGCTGCCAGAAGCTCGCTCAAATATTTTTCTTGCATCTTAAAGCTGTAGGGGTTTAAAAGAAAGAAAAAAGCTAATTTCACATTCAATTTTAATACGATATTCGTGTAAAAAATCTGGCCATTGATTTAAATAAATGGCCGACACAAACCCTAATATTTTTGCTTGAAAGTATCTTTAATACATCCCAAAACTCATACTTTTCGAAGAAAAACGCCATCCAAACCACCGGGGGCAGACGCGGAAGTTTAAAGTTACGGGGGCACAATCGAACTTGCAAAAAAGTTGGAAGAAATTTTACAATCGAAAATTTATATCCAAAAAAATCATACCCCATATAATTTTGTATTTGAAAATTTACATGGATTATGACCTTTTTCGGATGTAAAATTTCGAAATTTTTTGATATCATATTTCATATAAAATTTGCTAATAAAATGATGAAAGTTATATTGAGAAATTTGTATCCCAAAAATAACAAATGTTAATGAAATAATTGAATTTTTTAAAAGAAAATGCGAGTTAAACGCATTTCTTTATGACTCACGTTTAACACATTTCTAACTATTTTCGATATCTGTTTGGACTATTCGATAAGTCATAATGTAGTTCTCGAAATAAGTTTTGAGATGACATAAGAAATTTGTAAATTCGATTTGTGTACAATCGTCGGAGAATTTTTAAATTTTACATTTATCGAAATTTTCAAAATACTAATTTTAGACAGTCTACTTTGACAGGTCATAACATTTACTACGATTGATTGTTTCATACGTCATTAACGACGTAGAAAATTAGATAGTGAGCACTTCGAAATGGTATTAATAATGCAATATTTCGATTTCGTGTCACATCCCATAATGACTTCAAAAGTTGAAACAAAATCATAGAAAATTTAATGGTGAAAAAAAAGGAACAAAGTTGAGGGGTCATGTGACCCCTAGGCCACCCCTGCGTCCGCCCATGCAAACCATTTGTATAGGTAAGGGAGCAGTTAGACTTTCAAGTATCAAGTAATACTGATTTTATTTTTCACACGAAATAAGAAATTTTATTTACTGTTATTGAAAAAGTAAATTTTGTCAAAAACTTTCCTAATTTATTCTTATTTAATTAACAACAACTAGTAGCAGTGGCGGATAGACATTTTGAGTCAATGGAGCACAATTAAACTTGCAAAAAATATGTGAAAAAATTAAAGTATTCGATATCTTATTATAATTGTTCTTCATGTGTTCTCATGTTTTGATAACGTTCTATAATTACATCGTTTTCAATATTGTCGAACTCATCATTCTCAATATATGCAAACAAACTATCATTTAACCTATGATCTTCGATTCGATTGAGCAGACGATTTTTTACATAAGTCAATGCAGAAAATGCTCTATCAACTGTATCAGTAGCCACGGGAAGAATTAAGGCCAATACCACAAGCTTATAAACTAACAGATACACTTCATTTTTATTTTTCGCAACTAATTTCTGTGCAAGATCACTAAAGTCCTGTAATCCTCCAAAATCTTTGTTCGCGCACATGTCAAGAATATATGTATCAAGTTTATCATCAAGTTCCGAGATATCTACTGCATCAAAATCTATCGAATAATACTCACATAATCAAATCACTTTGTTCATTTTAGAATCAGCAAATCAATTATTTGGGCACAAACACACGACACAGAGGAGCAAGTCATTATTTACCTCAGAAAATGATCATTCAGCTCTTGAAGTTGCATACCAATGATGGCATAA
This sequence comes from Fraxinus americana, assembly GCA_035079005.1. Taxonomy (NCBI): domain Eukaryota; kingdom Viridiplantae; phylum Streptophyta; class Magnoliopsida; order Lamiales; family Oleaceae; genus Fraxinus; species Fraxinus americana. The sequence goes on from CM068714.1 coordinate 11,102,679, forward strand.
AACATTTCCACACAAAAGTGATGCAAATTTGTCACTGTATCACGCCGTGAACGACCTAGAGTTATGAACATAATTCTCTATACCCTTTATACAAATCCTTGTCTTAGGGACTTCCAGTGCAATCTATTAACCAACACTTCTCCTCCTCAGCATAATTCTCTATGCCGTTTATACAAATCCTTGTCTTACAAACCTTTTTCTTCTTCACATAAATCTCTTCTCTTCAATATATCTTCCACTTTTGAGCAACAATTTTATCACCAAGTAGTGAAGTATGATCACTGAAAAAAGGCTATGATTGATGAATTGAAAGCCATGGAAGCTAACCACACTTGGTCTATCACGACTTTGCCTAAGGATAAGCACTCCACAGGTTGCAGGTGGGTATATTAAATAAAATTTAAATATGATGGCAACATAGACCGACATAAAGCCCGGTTAGTAGCTAAAGGCTACAATCAACATGAAGGATTGGATTATATTGAAACTTTCTCTCCAGTTGCAAAATTGGTAACTGTCAAAACTCTTCATGTTGTTTCTATTGTCAAACAATGGCATCTTGTTCGAATGGATGTAAACAATGTCTTTCTTAATGGAGAGCTCTTTGAAAAAATTTACATGGATCTACCTATTGGTTATTCTAAGCAGTCTATAGTCGGTTCTCAAGGGGGAGAAATTGGTATGCAAACTTCATAAATTGATCTATGGTCTTAAACAAGCTTCTAGGCAATGTTTTCCAAGTTTTCTCATGCTCTTTTAATGCCTAGTTTTTAGCAATCTAAATCAGATTATTCATTATTTACAAAAGGGATTGGTGCTTGTTTCATTTCGTTTTTGGTTTATGTTGATGACATAATCATTACAGGATCAGATACTAAAGTAATTGATTCATTAAAAGCCTTCTTACACAGTCAATTTAAGTTGAAAGATCTTGGAAAATTGAAATACTTTCTTTTTTGGAGATAGCTAGATCACAAAAAGTCATTGTCCTTTCTCAGAGACACTACACTTTGTAAACCAGCCCAATTAACAATGGATCCTAAGGCTAGTCTCAGCTCATTTGAAGGAAATTTCTTGATGATGCATCATTGTATCGTAGACTTGTTGGCCAGTTGCTCTACCTAACCATTTCTCGGCTAGATATTACCTTTGTTGTTGACAAACTAAGTCAGTTTGTTTCCTCATTTAGATGCTGCTCATCATCTCCTACGGTATCTCAAGGCAGCTCATGGTCAATGTTTGTTGCTTTTTATTCTTTCCAGATTCAAGCTTTCTCCAAAGCTGATTGGGGGCATGCCTTGATTCAAGGAGATCAGTCACTTGTTTTTATATTTTTCTTGGGAATTCTTTGATTCCTTGGAAGTCTAAGATGCAAGCTAGTATCTCCAAATCATCTGCATAGGCTGAATACCTTGCCTTAGCATCCTTCGCTTGTGAAATTGTTTGGATTCATGGTTAGGATTTCTCTTCCAACTTTGATTTTTCTATAATAATCAGACTGTCATTCACATTGTCACTAACCCAATCTTCCATGAATGGACAAAGCACATAGAGATCGATTGTTATTTTATTCGAGGTAAAGTCAATGATGGTTTTATCAAGCTTTTACCAGTTCGCACTCCACACCAATTGGATGATGTTTTCACCAAACCTTTGACATCGTCTATTCTTTTTCCTCTCATGTCCAAGATGACTATTCTTGATTTACATAGTCCATCTTGAATGAGAGTATTAGAGCTCGTTATGTTGCCTCCACCTCCAACTCCAACTCCAGCTTCAGCTCATCATGTGCTCATCATGCTGCTCCAGAATTAACAGAATTAATGGCTGCAACTTTTCTCAATATTTTGGCTCCAATTGTATAGATACTAGTTAGTTACTTGTATAGATTAGATGCTAGTTAGTTACCATACAGTTGTAATAAGTTAGTTAGATTCTCTTGTATTTATATATGGACAAATGTATCCATTTCACACTTGAGTAAATGAGAAATTGTTTCATCTCCAATAATAAACGTGTGGAGATGTAGATACATTGGTAGATAAATGGGTTGTTCCTTCAAAAGTTCACTTTTTGCCGTGCGGGTTTTTATCTTATTTCCATTATTCCCAATTTCTAAGCACCATACTTTTAAATTTTGGTCCCTGTTTCAGTGATTTTCATGTGTATTTTTTTCGGTTCTGTTGAATTCTTACTTGACCGCTAAAGTATTGTTTCAAAATTCTTACTTCTCTTCTTTTTAAAATAGTTTCAGCGAACCCCAATTTGAAAATTTAGTGGTTTGAATATTGTTTTGAATGACATGAAAAAAAAAAAGAGTCTAAAGCCCTTGTTTGCCCATTATATCACATTCCATTACATTAATTTTTTCTCTCTCTTCATCTCAACCATCTATTCATCAAATAAAATAATAATACACACAAATCAAAAACTTTTCAACCACACATCTCCCATCAATCACTATTCTAAAAATTATCTACCCCCAAAAATTTAAATTAATGGGGGGCAAACAGGGGCAAAGAGACGCATAAAATATGGAACAAAGAAAGGGGATGCACGATAGCTTTATTTTTTTAAAATAATTCAAAGTCTTGTATATTCTCTCAAAAGAAAAAAAAAAATGGACTAGGAAAATTCAAGCATGGAAATACTCGGTGCATAATATACTACCGTGCACCACCAATCGCCATAACCGTCGCCGTAATCTGCCACCTTCTCGGCAAATCCTCTACCACAGGATTTATCTCGAAATGTTGTTATTATTATTATTATTATTATTATTATTATAATAAGTTGATTAGTCAATTAGATAGTTTAATTGATGTTCATGGTTTGTGAATCCAATTAATTTTTATATACTCTTTTATATTCTTAAATTGATATGTATCATATTGTTGCTCGTGAAGAAGCACAACACTGCAAAATATCAATATCGTATTAGATTATTAATTGACCCCGAAAAGCATAATTTTATAAGATCTAGCATAAATTATGTTCTTGCTCCTGAAAAGTAAATCATTACATAATTTATATTTTAAATAAAATATGTTATTGATCGTGAAGAGCATGACATTAAAATTTCAATATTTAAAATTTCAACATTTCAAAAAAATATTGACATATTACTCTTGAAAAAGTAAAAGTAAAATACAATGTGTTTTCGAAGTAGTACATGTCTCGAAGAATATATCATATATGTAATTTATGAATTTGAGTTTATCCATGAAAGAAAACATACAATGTGAACATTGATTCTTATATGATTATATCATGGTTAATCATATTTTCGAGAATTAAATGTATCTTTTGTTTGATTAAATATTTATTCAAATGGCAAACATTGTATTGAACCAGAAGTTCAATTACTGAATATATTATTTCTTGACACGATCAGTTGTATCATATCTAGATCAATAATAATGTAAAATTGAGAATTCAAATGGACATTCAACGAAGGACCAAAAAATTATTCAGTCCAATGAATTCATATATGATATTTGTTATCTCTATTGTTGATTATTAACCATCACTAGCTAAATAATGACTGAATTTCCTATATTTTCGAGAATTAATTAGGATGATGTATGGGGTCTCGTCACCTTCCACGTTGACCATCTAGATATTGTTGGGAAATATGTAAGAAAATCTGGAAAAACTAATGAACTCCAAGGCACTAAAATCTTTATCTTTTAGGAGATATTTCTCCCCTATCCAACAAAGTCACGACTAGGGTATGATAGAAAATCTCTCTCAAGATACAATGGAGGCGTTTGATTCAAACCGTGACTATTTGATCAAACTAAGAAAACAAATAAACTGATGATGCCAAGAGAAAAGAAGAGAAGAAACGAATTTTTTAATGTGTTTTGCAAATGAGAATTCGCCCAAAATATATAGAAATGGAGGCAACCATATGAAAAGGTGTCCCTTGAAATGAATGAATGCATATGTTGGAAGAAACATACCTATTCAAAGACTTCTGAAAATAAAATTCTCTTTCGAGGGCGTTGCCCCCGAGCCCCCACGGGGGGGCGCTGTCCCCTCGACCCCCGCGACCTGACCGGGCAGGTCGATCCCCGTTGTGAAGTAGCAAACATTAGTCGGAGCGGCAAAATATTCGCAAAACAAAATATAAACATGTAAAATGATGAAAAATATCTAACAGATATTATTGGTATCTAATAGATTTGATACATCAACTAGATTATTGTATGGTGTTTGCAACTTGAAGTTTGTATAATTACTGCTCAAATTATGAGCATAATTTTCAGATTATATAATCAAGAATGCGTCTTGTTAATGCTAATGGACATAAATTTCAATATTTTAATAAGTATTTGTTAGGATGTCGATAAATAATTTAAAAATATTGCATGCTAGATGCCTTCAATTTATTTAATTAAGAATAAAGTACTTTCTATTTCTGTTTAGGGAATGCTATTTTGCATCTTGCCACATCAAATTCTCTTTATTATAATTTCTCTTATGGGTAGAGCCTGATTTCTTCTAATTATTTGATAGTACAATTTATGCACAATTAATACACCACGTTGCATTGAAAAGTAAAGTAAAGAACGTAGAGAAGAAATGCATAATTTGAACGCGTTTCTCAGGGTTTGTTTGGGCCAGATTAAAATTTGATTTTAATATAAGTTAAAATCAAACAATTAATATTAATCACATTTTTCATGAGTCTTACATCTTTTCAACCATACATTTCAAAAACTTCTATCATAATCCAATAAAAATTTAATTTTAATCCTCACAAAATACCCTCTTAGTAACACAATTTCCTGATTGTCAATTTTTATTGAACAATTTTCTCAACATTAGGGAGAGGAATTAAGAAACCGAGAATAATGTACAAATGTATTATTATCTAAATCCTCGCAAAGATCATTCAAACTAGACATTCAAAATATAATTCATTTATATGTATTTACTGACCAAAGAGATCAATAATATCTTATACATTAGCTTTAAATGCTCTAACTCGAATTAATGTCCTAGAGGACAATTAGTTAATATGATATTTGATAGCACGCCTAAAACTTGATGATATTCGATTCTATACACAAAATATCTCCAAACGAAAATGGAGCAATTAATAAAGATGATTTCATTAAGGAGACGTATACTTTTGAAAATTGAAATATCTCCACAAGTAATGTTATTATACAAAAGAAATAGAATTGAAAAAAGAAAAAAAAATTGTCGACAATGCTTTTGCATATGATATACTGCATACGATTGGCCAAATAAATTTGACGCAATCCTAAATTGAATTTACTAAAGAAACCTGAAGTTTTTGAACTTGCAGTCAGAAAATCTAAAGGTGTATACTTATGCGAAAGGAAAATGAGAAAAATGAAATCGTAATATGCAATGCAAGATTCTCAACGTAGTAAATATTGCAAAGATCGTAGTGAATGAAATCATGAGTCCATATCATGTTACAATGACGTTGCATGAAATTTGAAATTCTTAATAGTCAACTTATGTGGCATGACTATTAATGTTATTATCTCTGAAAGATTTAATATGCTTGACGCATAATTCAAGTGATATTATAATGAGGGGAGTAAATACGCGTTATACTTTTTTTCTTTTGATCAAGGTTTTGTTCTGTTGATTTTTCATGGTAAGGTTTTTTACGAGAGAAACTTTTGTAGCGTACTCAAAAGAATAAATGTACAATTTTTCCTTCATTATGAACTTTTTTCCACGGAATTTTTCCAAATAAGGTTTTAACGAGACATATTCTATTTGTAATGAATGTCCATAATCTAAAAGAAATTGAACACTCAAAATAATACTCTGACATATATGAGGGGTACTTGTTAAAATGACATAGTCAAAGGTCCCTAATTCCATTTTGACTTTTCCAATTGACAATAATCCCAAAATGATCCATTTGCTATAAAAAGACAAAAACACCCTTAAGTGACTAAAACAATTACAAAACATGTTTGTGTTAAAAAGACAATACTACCCTTTTAGTTAACAAATAAAACTACTATTACGAAAAAATAATCAGCAAAAACAATTTAAAATTCTGATGTTAATGGCCGAAAAATCAACAGCATCAGCGAAATTTCGATCGTTAACAAATGAGATTTTGGTCTGTTAATTTCGAGATTTCAACCGTTAACACTGAAATATCGCCGTTAACAAACTGTTAACAGCACGTCGAATCTCACTGCTAATAACTGAAAAAGTCACCGTTAAGCCGAGGTCGTTTGAGTATTTTTATCATAACTTTTGTTTCCGATATCCAATTAAGCCGATTTAAAAGGCGTTGGAAAGATAATTCAAAAGGCTACAACTTTGCTAGAAATAGCTCTTTTTCAATTCGAACGTTTACTATGCCAAAAATGGATTTCAATCTCCAACTAAAAATTTGAACATTCTTTTACGGTGGAAAATTGATTTGTTTTCACTCCTTTTGATCTTTAGTTATATTTATTTGACCCTTAACATGCTCGAATCTTCATTGTGAGTTTCGACACAACTTTTGAGTACCTTGATATATAGAACAAGCTAAACGTTGATTCATCTCGATAAGATATGGTACTAAAAATTCAATTCAAAGATCATTTGTCATTTTCAATTCAACATATGAACGCTACATCTGATATTAAAGTGAATTATTTGTTTAAATTGAACAAAACGTAAATGACACTGATTTGCGTCACTTTAGTGAGGATGGACAACGCGTAAGATAGAAATTTGCTAATAAAAATATTAAAAAGAATAAGAATAAGAATTTGCTAACACGTTAAAAAATAATATATATTGTTTACTTAATTTAAAATTTTCATTTCGTTTTAATTTTTGTATAAAAAATGAAATAAATAATTTTAAATTGATAATTATGAAAATAAAATATTATTTTTTAACGTGTTAACAAATTTTTATTTTTATTTTTCCTTTTAATATAATTTGTAAACTAATCTTTCATTTTTCAAATGTAATTAAATAAATATATATTGTTTACATAATTTAAAATTTTCTTTTTGTTTTAATTTTTTTACAAAATTGAAATAAATAATTTTAAAATGATAATTACGAAAATGAAATATTATTTTTTAACGGGTTAGCATATTCTTATTTTTTTTCCTTTTAATATTTTCATTAATATAAAATTCTTTAATTAAATATAATTTGTAAACTAATCTTTCATTTTCAAATGTAATTAAATAAATATATATTTTTTAATTAATTTAAAAAAATTCTTTTCTTTTAATTTTGATATAAAAAGTGAAATATATCATTTTAAATTGATAATTATGAAAATGAAACATTATTTTTTAATGTAAAATATTTAAATCTAATAATATTAATTGATAATTATATAATTTTTTTCGATTACGTAAAATATTTAAATCTATAAATACGTATTTCATATTCGATTTATTCAATTATTAATAAAACTAAAAGGAAAAAATAAGAAGTTGCTAATATGTTAAAACATAATATTTAATAATTAAAATTATTAATTTCATTATTTTACTAATTATGAAATTAAAATTAATTATTTAATTATACAAATTTTTTTCGATTACGTAAAATATTTATTTCATATTCGATTTATTCAATTATTAATAACATTTAAAGGAACGAATAAGAAGTTGCTAATATGTTAAAAGATAATATTTAATATTTGAAATTAATTATTTAATTATATAAAAAAAATTCGATTACGTAAAATAATTTTAAATTATCAATTTTAAATTGTTTATTTCATTTTTTATATAAAAATTAGAACAAAAGGAAATTTTTAAATGAAGTAAACAATATATATTTATTTAATTATATTTGAAAAATGAAAGATTAGTTTACAAATTATATTTAATTAAAGAATTTTATATTAATGAAAATATTAAAAGGCAAAAAATAAGAATTTGTTAACACGTTAAAAAATAATATTTCATTTTCGTAATTATCAATTTAAAATTATTTATTTCATTTTTTATAAAAAAATTGAAACGAAAGGAAAATTTTAAATTAAGTAAACAACATATATTTATTTAATTGTGTTTGAAAAATTAAAGATTAGCTTACAAATTATATTTAACGTGTTTGAAATTATATTAAAGTTAAATAAAGAATATAGATATTATTTAATTAAATTTGAAAAATTAATATTTGTTTACAATGAACATTTAATTAAAGAATTTAAAATTAAAAGAAATAAATATTTAATTTTCGTAATTATAAATTGAAATTAATTATTTAATTATACATATAAAAAATTAAAACAACAGGAAAATATGAAAGTTAAATAAACGATATAAAAAAATTAAAAATTAATTTACAAAGAATATTTAATTAATTTTTTTAAATTAATTAAAAAATAGGAAAAAAAATAAGAATTTGCTAATTTGTTAAAAAATAATATTTCATTTTCGTAATTATCAATTTAAAATTATTTATTTCATTTTATATTTAAAAATAAAACAAAAGAAAATTATTAAAATAAAAAAGAATACAAATATTATTTAATTACATTCAAAAAAATATAAGATTAATTTACTAATAATATTTAACTAAAGAATCTTAAATTAATTAAAATATTAAAAGGAAAAAAATAAGAATTTTGCTAATTTGTTAAAAAAATAACATTTCATTTTCATAATTATCAATTTAAAATTATTTATTTCATTTGATATTTAAAAATTAAAACAAAAAAATATTAAAATAAAAAAGAATAAAAATATTATTTAATTACACCTGAAAAATCAAAGATTAGTTTACAAATAATATTTAATTAAAGAATTTTAAAGTAATTAAAATATTAAAAGGAAAAAAATTAGAATTTGCTAATTTGTTAAAAAGTAATATTTTATTTTCGTAATTATCAATTTAAAATCATTTATTTCATTTTATATTTAAAAATTAAAACAAAATGATTTTTTTTTAAATTTAGTAAACAATATATATTTATTTAATTACATTCTAAAAAATGAAAATTAGTTTACAAATTATATTTAATTAAAGAATTTTAAATTAATTAATGTATTAAAAGGAAAAAAATAAGAATTTAATAACACGTTAAAAAATAATATTTTGATTTGTTAACAGATCAAATAGCTGTTAACAAACCAAATGCAAATGGTTTGTTAACAGACCATATTAAATAGAGTAAGGCCTGGCACGTACCATATTAAATAAGCCTATTTAACGTGGCATGTTAACAGGCCTTAACAGACCATTTAATATGGTCTGTTAACAGGCCATATTTAATATGGCGTGTTAACATGCCATATTTGGTCTGTTAACAGACCATTTAATATGGTCTGTTAACAAACCATTTGGTGCAAATGGTCTGTTAACAGACCTTAACAGACCAAAAATGGTCTGTTAATAGAATGACTTGATTAATAAAAAAAAAAATGAAACCGTCAATTTTCTTGTGAAGATAAAGTGGGGGTATTTTTGATTTTTTACTTCTCTAAAGTTCTACTTTTAAATTTTTCTTTTTTTTTTTTTAACATATTTACCGGTCAAAGGTCATTTTGGAATTACACATGAATAAAAAGGTCATTTCCTCCTATTTCCTCCATATATGAAACTATTGAAAATGAACTAGAGCTATTTTTCGAATCATCATGACACTACAGTCATCAAAGATTGATAAATCTCTCACATGCAAAGTCTTATTTGAAGACGTTGACGTACAGGACAAGAATGAATTGATACAAAAATTGAAATTAGGGAAGCAATTGTACTCCTCTTTTTCATTATCTCAAGTTTTGTACAATTGAAATTTCTCAATAAAGTTTTAACAAAACAAATATTTTGTAATGTTTCATTTAAGAGAGCTTTGAAAATAATACGATTATTAGTAAATGACAACTATACCTCTACAGCCCTAAATTTTATTATCATTGTATTCATAATCCTTCACTATAAATATAGGATTGTGGTTCTTAATAAAACAAACAAATCTATTAATTTTTCTAGTTCTCTCTTTTTTTCTCTAATTTATAACAAATTCTCACTTTTTACAATGAAAGTATTTAAGTAAATCATAAAAAATTACGTATCTAAAAAAAAGTCATAAAAAATTAAATGTAGAACATCTATCAAACCTGTTACAAGTGGATGGTGTGCACATCCTCCGCCTTTTTCCTTGCCATGTAAATATTTTTTTGCGAGACTTGACACTTTTTGGTGCAATCCACATCTCCACACAATATGGACACTCCGATCATAAACAGTATCTGTCACATGCATTGTTCTCCATATCATATGAAGTTTAAGATAAACAGTTTAACTATCTTACAGTAAAAAATCACTTCCCTATTCCACCAAAGCATCATATTTCAGGTTTTATGTAGATACACGAACACAAAAAGAGGACAATTTCGCTATTAGGAAGACATTTTTTTATATCGTCTCTTCACGTAAAGGGTGCGCGAACAACTTCTTTGCCCACTAATAATTCACAAGGTACTGAATCCAGTATGTTTCATTTCAATTTTCTATAAAAGCCGAAATGCCAAGGTATACATATAGCACGGGAAGAAAAGAGAAGTGCGAGCAAATCAACCTTCCAAACACGACCAAAGGCATTCACATATGAAAGGCCAGGACAAATATCCCCATAAGAAAAAAATAGAACACCATCATCATTTTTATTATTCTAGAAGAATAAAGGAGAGAATAATTTGGCAAAACCTTGCATTGGAAGAAGCGAATAGAATAAGATGTTGTATAAAAAAAAAATATTGTACTGCAAACAGAAATGGGAGGAGTAAATGACCAAAAACTAGAGGTTAGTCTTCTGATGAACAGTTTTTGCATTTAGTGATGTCCAAGTCTGAAGGCAGAAAAAAATCCTCCAGATTTCTCCTTGCGTCGATCCTCCCCATCATCTCCAACCTGTTCCACATACATTGTGTGTCATCCAGCAATCTACAGCAGAATATTTATGCATGTTTCGAAATAAATGGCGATTTAGAGTGAGATTCTGAAAGTATTGTTCAAGAAATATATATATATATATATATATAGTTGCTCATTATTCATTAATCAATTAACATAATGATCATTTAGTCATGATGGATGTAATCTACCTCTTTGGTAATTTGTAGCAAGAGTTCTGTTATCTCGGAAAAGTCAGGTCTCAGAGTTGGATCTTGCTGCCAGCATCTCTCAAGCAGCTCAGCAAACTTTGGATGAGTATGTTTTGGAATAGTTGGGCGCAGACCCTAGAAATAAGTAATCAAAAAGTGCCTAGAGAATTCTCAAGAAAACTTCCGCTTCATGCTTCATGCAGAAGAACGCTAATTTACAAGTCAAATAACCAGACTACATACTATACTAGAGATAATTTACCTTTTGCACTACTCCAACTGCTGCTTGTAAAGGAGTTAAGTACTCGTGTGGAAGCTGGAGCAAAATATTACGAGCTCAACCAGAAGCAAAGCCAAAAGAATGCTAATCTCAACCTTTAAACAAAATATACCTTTCCAGTCAGCAATTCCCACAAAACCACCCCGAAACTGAAAACGTCCGCCTTGTGATCATAGGGTTTATGTTCTATAACCTTCAAAAAGAACAAAATTCAATAGCAAAGCATGCTTAATTTCCCACCAGTATGCGCAAAATAACAGTACAAACAAAATTAGTGATACAAATCAACCAACTAATTTCTTTCAAATAAACAATTAAGATAAATCATAATTACATAGCACAAGGGTAATCACATCAGCTTCAGAATTTAATTCCATAAACTTCCGAAACATAAAAGCTACAAAATGTGCCATAGAAGTATCCACGAAGAAGCCAAATCCATCATCTATGCTTGTTGATCATTGAGTACTATAGCCAATACTTTGTTAAGACATTTACCCTTGAGAATCCCCAAGATGCACGTTTAAACAATGTAGAAATGCCTCACCACATCTCAAAAGTACAAAAGATGACGCTAATAGCAACCCGCTAATAAGTTAAAAAATGCGGAGTTTCTTGTTGAACAGTATTTCAATAATGTAGACTATAATTATAAATACAATAGAGAATAGTTAAGACACATATTTAAACAATGTTGAAATAACCCACAATACCAACATGACAAATTGTAATCTCCAAATGTAACATAAATATGCAAATAAATGATAGGTTAATTCAACATAAAGTAACACACAGAGAGATTGGCCTACAAATTAAAGCAAGTATGGAGTCACCTAACTTTAACACCCCCACCCCCACCAAATAAGGGGGTTTAAAGCGAACAAATAAAAATGAAAGAAAAATAGTTGCAGCTGAAATCAAAAGAATCCCAAAAATTTTGCCAGACCGATGAGATTCAAACACTAAGAATCATGATACTCACATCAATCAACCTGAAACTGCAAGGCTTCAATATCTGAAGAACAAATTATAAGGCTCCTAGGATTTGGCCTATAAAGGTTTACCTCAGGAGCCATCCACCGATATGTCCCAGTTTCAGCCGTCATCACACCAGTTTGTGCTTTCACTCTCGCCACCCCAAAATCTGCCACTTTAACAACCTGGAATAAAACATCATTAGAACTGGCCAAAATTTCTGAAGACTTTTAACTAGATAGTGCGCAAGATGCCGATGCATGTAGAATGCATAAAGCTTATGGAAATAGCATGGAAACTGAATTGCCAGACTACAGAAAAAGAAATCAAAGAAACCAAATGATCTCATATTAAATTCAATACACAAAAACAATAGCCAGACAATTTGGACTTCAGCTTTCAAAGTTAAAAGGGGTATGAAATCAAAAGTACAAGTTATAGTGCGTCTTTGGCAGTGCTTTAAGTGGTTCCTACAAAATGTAGAGATAAGAAGTTAGTGAGTTGTGGGTTCTATGAAATGTGTGGATAAAAGGTATGTTTGACGAGCTTCAATTAAATTTGAGCTTTGCCAAACATGCACATATTGTTTTTATGGTAAAGGAGGAATTTTCAAGTAGTCTGATTTTTCATGCAGATGAAACTGCACCTTAAAAATGAGCAACCAATTGTGAAGTCATGGAAAATTAGCAATATAACAACAAATCACACATTTGAAGAACTTAATTGTTGAGCATCATACTTCATTTTCATCCATCAAAAGATTGGCAGCCTTCAAGTCCCTGTGAATTATATTATTCTGATGCAAATAGTTCATTCCCTTTGACACGTCAATTGCTACTTTGAGTAAAGATGGAAGTCTAAAGGTACCCTTTTGCTTGTGTAAATAGTCGTAAACACTTCCTCCAGACATAAATTCTGCAATAAAAAATGGCATGAATGCTCAGCTAGAATGTAAAAATAAATTAATTAATTAATTTTAAGTTTCAATTTCAATTTCTTAATCACAAAAGCTTGCTGTCTAAGACATTTTACCAGGATACAGGTATTGTTGAGACATACCTGTCACTATGCACAAGTTTGGGGGTTTGGTGCACGCCCCTATGAACTGGACAACATTTTTGTGTCGAACTTTTCTGTAAGCAAGGAATATTAATAATCAATGGAAAAGAAAGAATCTTCGAGAGGTGATTTAAATTCAGAGATATCGCTAATAGAATAATTTCAACAAAATGTGAAAATATCCACACCAATACTAATAAAATTTTTTTTTGGTGGGGGGGGGGGGGGGGAATAAAGAACAAGCACAGAGGCTAATGTGCAGGGAAGGTTTGTGCACAAGAAAGTGTATATACAAACTGGCTCATACAAACACGCCGTACATGTCAACAACATGGCTAGCTTTCTATGTCTCAATAGCTTCTCAACTTTTGACAAAAGATAAACCAAATTTTGATAGTAAACCATTCAGAAGATGGAGCTGCGAAAGGCTAACTAATTCACATCTCAGCGTCCAATGAGTTCGTAACTACAATGTTACAAACCTCATTATATATACTTCTTGGGCAAACTCCTTCTGTAGTTCTGTATTCAAACGCTCGGCCTTGAGAATTTTGATTGCTACTTCCTGGCTGCAATATGTACCTTTGTATCTGAGATAATATTATTTCTTGAGTCAATTGAACAGTCAACTGCTAGCATAAGCTTTGATTCCTGATGTGTAAAAACTTACAAATCGCCATATGACCCCGATGCAACTTTGTGCTCAAATTTCAGAAGTTTAGGATCAATTTCCCAGACATCAGTACCATCATTGGGTATTCTCAAATGATCGGGTTCACATTTGATTTCTACTTTCTCATGATCACGGAGTGGAGACAAAGTATGTTGATGCGGCCAAGAGCATTTCTGCAAACACACAGAATATGTGGAAGTCATTTCAATAGTGCATAAATAGAATTACAAAGAGGTTATTTAAGCATAAGTCAAGAGTAAATTTAACATTGCAGGATAAAACAAACCGTGCACTGGAAACTACAAAAATATTTTTATTTAATCACATTTAGTTACACGCAGCAGATAAGTACCTCAAGCTTCAAAACTTCTTTATCCACTGCAGCCCGGAGTTGCTCAACCTCCTAAAAAGAAAACAAAAAATAGGAGTCAGTCAAAGTTCTCAAGACTGCAATTGGAATTTTAAAATGTGTGATGGTGATGGCATATCTCTTTTCCCTCTATCGGGAAAGCACATTTTTAGATAATGCGAGAAAAAAAGGGTCCAAAATAATAAGTTTGTAGTCTTTTGGTGTATTTTACAACCATGTGTTAATTTTAAATCTATTTCATCAAATTTATATGAAAAACTAACTTTTTATATAATATATGTACAAGTTACCTTGTTTTTAAATTTCGATGCATTCAAACTCAAGTAATCATTGTGATATTTGTGTAAATTAGATGTGGAACTCCTAAAAGTCATTTTCATCACATTTTAAACTAAATATAGAGTATTATAATTATTCATTTTAATAATCCTATTTAATTCATGATGCATAAAAGTAGACAATAGGCTCAACATGACCAAGGAAATGATTAGCATAGCATAGTATTTCATTTCAAAGGGAGATTTCTATTTTATTCATTAGGGTCATGGACATCGCGTTATATTTAATTATTTATCACTGAAAGCACTTCCAAATTTTTTGTTTTAGGCTTTCCATAAAAGTACATTGATTCATAAACATAAAGCTGAAGTGGAAAATGCAGTCTATCAAACAGAACAAGGTTGTGTTTCCAAAAAGAATGAAGCACTCTAATCATGATGTATGAAATAAAATACTAAGGACGGAGATACCTCATATGGCCAACCATCAACAACAAAGACATCTAGAGAATAGCCATCAACAGTGGAAAAGGCATGTGCTTCCTGGATATTCAACCCAACTTCAGCGAGTAAAGAAGTCAACTGCATGGTTCACAATGCAAAAGTTCAGTCCTGTGAGAAAACTTGCTCATATAAAACCATATTGACCAACAACTAGGTGCACTTACTGAACACAACACAAGTCCTCTCACTGCCAAACCTTCCAACCACACATGAACACTTGTCCAAGGTTCATTGACTTCACTGCCAACCAACTATTAACAACTAATTTGGAACCCTACACCATCAACTTATTACAGTTGCATCTCACTGCAACAGGTGTTACTAAAACAAAATCCAATTCCTTATTTCTGTGGTTTGGTCATTAATTAGAAACATGGTAAGTTTACTAATCAGTATCAATCACTTTATTTTGATTTGAAACCTGATAATAAAATAAAATATTTAAAAGTGGATATTCAGGGAAAAATACAAATTGACATAAAATTAGAAATTAAAAAAAATGATAAACAATTCAAAATAGAAGAGAAAATTCAAGTGAAACAATTTTAATGGAATTGTTCGGAAAAACTTTCTTCAAATAGCATTTAATGGCTGTCTATATAATCTGTAAATTATTTCAGTGAAACAATTTTAATGGAATTGTTCGGAAAAACTTTCTTCAAATAGCATTTAATGGTTGTCTATATAATCTGTAAATTATTTCAGTGAAACAATTTTAATGGAATTGTTCGGAAAAACTTTCTTCAAATAGCATTTAATGGTTGTCTATATAATCTGTAAATTATTTCAACAGCCACCCTTCTTGTTTCCTTTCAAAAGTATCACAATTGAATCAAACGAAATTGTAAGTGTATACGGAGAGGACAAAACCAAGTTCTCGTCTATTACTGTTATCAAAACAGTAGAATTTTAGACTCCATTTAACAATACACATTGTGAATGGCAAGCAGATTTAGTCTTCCAGCCCTGATTGCAATGAAGAGTACACTATAAAGGAAAAAACAAAACGCTTCTTCCAATAGTCACTCTTTTTACCCAGAATAGTAAAATTCATATAGCAAACCACTTGATGCCAATGTAGAAGTTATTTTGACTCTCATCTAAAGATTAGATGGTGAAGGAAGACACAAATAAATAAACACTGTCATCAATAAATAACCAAAAGTAGGGGCACCAGTTTGTGCAAGCAAATAATCATGGTAGACGGGGTATCAGAATAAGTGAGAAAACCAATTACCTGACTCAGAAGCTTTGGCTTGTCATCTGTCGAGAAAGTAATTTCATGCATGGGCCTACATAATCATAAATATAATTAAGCATTATAATACATAGGGTCAAAATTTAAGCAGATATTTTTTTGAGATAATTTAACTTATAGATCACATATCAAAACGTTAAAGAAATTATTCGAGTTCCAACCAAAAAATAGCAAATATTTTGATGGCACAAAATATCACAACCAACATAAAGGGATAGTTAAGATCAAAATAATGAGTTAGCATTAATCGCAGATAGAATCAGAATAAGAATGTTATAGCAAAGAAATCAATCTACTTGGAAAAGATACATTAGAACATTAGTGCATCCTGGAAATAATTGGATGTGGATTTCCTTTGATTTCTTATCTCTATAAGATTAAAAGGTTAATATTGTAATTAAACCACTACCATACAACCATTAAGATCAAAAGTATAATCTCTTCTATATTGTATACCTTGGAAACTTGGAGCCAGCATATACAGCAATATCCCCCCCATCTTGAATTTCTGATTTACTTGCTTCAAGAGCAAGTGCTTCAAGATTGGGAGAAGAACCAAAGGCTGGTGGTGGATGGATACTGAGACAAATATATTGGAGGTAGAGATTAGAGCATACCCACTAACACAATGATAATATGATGTGTAAGAAAGAAAAGCATCTACTAATTGCCATTAATACATAGCCACAATGAGTTATAGTAACATGTTGTAGCAAAACATCAGGGAGTATGTAATCCAAGATTAATCTTCAAAAGGAAGTGTTAATACCTTCCCTTTCTTGGTGAGCGTGAATGGACCGAATCTGCTGAATTTCCATCCGATGAAGGTACAACCTGTGCAATACCAATTACAATCCAGCCATCAAATGATAAAGACTGAGTAAGATGAAAGAGATGAAGAATGAAAGAAGATTATAAGAGCAAAAAGGTTGTCTATTAATTCCGATGGCACTCCATTGATGAATCACAGATCAAACTTAGATTTATCCAGCCACATGAGAAATATAGCTGGAAGAGGAAATGTGAAAGTCAAGACTCAGAGAATCTCAGACATTCTTTTCTGGTTTGTGTGCAAAAAATGTATTCATGCAGGTTCAAAACTTTGTACCTCATAAGAGACAGAAATAAGATAGGATTAGAAGCAAATATAAAAAGTTAACAGGTCCAAATTCATAAAAACACAGTTAATTAACAGAAGAACAATACCATTTTCAGAATTTTGTGAATCCTTACATGCTATTATTTACTATCAAATAAGATACATAGATTGGCGAAAAGAATTTTTAAAATGCTCGAGCACGAGTTTAATGGATCATACGTTTGTTTTTAGATAGTTCCATTTTTATTTTTTCTGCTTTGATGGGACTATAGTTTCATCTATGCTGCCTTATTTCATTTTTCTTTTCCCCATAATCAGTCTACCCACAAACAATGACATCCGGATTTCAGCTTCTAAATGTCTTTTAAAATCTCCTTAAATGTCACAATGAGTAATAAGATTGTGTATTAGCAAGACGCAGAGCTAACTATTGAAGACCTCCACATGCACAATTCAATAACAGCAAGAGGATATTGAAACCAAGAATAGGCTATTCTATAATAATTGAGTTGAAGGTCCTAATAAATCAACTTACCTGCACAAGCCGGACTTCAAATGCGGGCCTATTTGCAGGATCACGTGCCAGATGCAGCAATCGCTTGTGCGTGATAACATCTTCCGCCCTTTCCACATTCACATCCATCGCATACCTTCATGCCAGAAACATCAAAGGCATCAATTGCTATGACTGTAGACCCGATTGCAACACACACATACACAGGTAGAGAGAAAGAGAACAATTATATTCAACATGCAAGACCAAAAAAAAATGATAATAATCAGATTGATTTGTGTCCTTACCGTGTACCTAGAGGGGAAAGACTTACGTCTGAATCGACACATTTAAACTATAATGGATTAAATTAAATAAGAATAAAAAAGAAAACAAAAACCTCAGAACACCAGAAATCTAAATCCGACCAAAAAAGCACCCCGAAACATAAGAAGCAAGGAATGAGAAAATGAAAAACAATATTTGAAGATCAACTTAGAGAAAAACACTCAAACATTACATAGACGCACCTAGACAAACAACTATAATGTATACAAAAAATTCAGAGAAATATAAAATTCGTGGAGCACGGAAGGATAGACTAAAAGTAGGTAGGGCAAGATTGTTAAAAAAAAAAAGAAGGCAAAGGTGACCTGGCGGGGAGGCGATTAAAGTGAGCCCATAGTTGATCGTCGAAGTCCGGCTCTTGCGCCTCGGGGTGGTTCGACTCCTTGAGCCGGCGCAGAACCTCATTGTACACCTCCACCTTCTTCCGGTGCTGGCGGTTCTTGGTATCCATCGATTCCACCACTCTGCTACTACAGCTCTCGTTATCTTTCATCACCATTAGAATTTCGCAACTATTTCCACAGCAACAAAACTCTTAAATCTTAGCTCTCGAGATCCAAAAAGCGTCGCGATTTATACGAGACAGAACTCCCATCTGGGGGTGGATTTATACGTAGTAAGATGCGGATTCGGATTTGAGAAACAGAAACTCAATGCAAAAAATATTTATTTTATAGATGCATATTTCGTGACTACCAACTCACGAATAGGATAATAATAACAAATACTACTAATGCAGCAGCTTGGTTTATGACTTGATCCATATCCTCAACTCTCTCTCTCTCTCTCCAAAAGTGTATTGCTGACTAGGTGAAACGTGTCCTTACTACTAACATTAGGACCAACATGGTACAACATTTTGAATCATGCTACAATTACAGCTTTATTTAACAATTCTCTCACATGAAGGTTGGGCCGCGGCAGCCTCCTCACATAGGAATGGAGCCCACGATCGCGGACCTCAACCCCATGTAAGGAAATTGTCAAATAAAGTTGTACATTCAGCTTTCTTGTAACATTTTATTACAAAATTGATTGATTACACTATCGTCAGGTCACCTTATGCTAAGCACAATACTTAGAAGATCAATTCTGATAGAAGTAATTTTATTCTTGAAATTCCAACAAATTTAGGATAGAAAAGAAATTAATTGTATTCATGAAGGTTAAAATTTACATTTTAATTATGGGTAATTAGAGAAGTAACAAATAGGATTCAAGAAGTTACCTTGGGTGCTTCTCACAATCTATTGTCAAATTGTAGAATTCTTCCTTAATAATTTTTTTACGAAGTTTATGAAATAATTAAACCACGAATAGTGGTCCACGATTAATTAAGTTTGTTGAGTTGATGTTGAATTTTTATCGAACACGTGGCATTCATTCTTCTAAAGATTTTGTTGATTTTTCTAGACATGTATATCGATTTGTCTTGTAACAATAAACAATCATGCTGCACTGACCGAAAATGGTTGGCATGCAACCTGGCCGAATACTCACAATAGGGGGAGGAGCCACATTTTTTTTTTGAAGTTTTTTATTTACGCAAGCCCGCAGGCATGTGAGAGGCTGTCGACGCTTCTGTCACCCATTTTCGGGCGGGGAAGTTTAATTCAACAATAAATTATTTAACATGTAAACATTAATCTCATGTAATGTCATGAGATGCTCACAATCAAATTACACAAATTTGTGTAAAGATTAATACATAAATTTTGCCTAGTTGGGATTTTTATTTTTATATTTTTTCGTTGAAGTTCACGAGAGATGTGTGAAATGCAGATAGAAGTGAGGGGGGACACTTTCTTTTTCTGATGCCAACTTTTGGGGTGGAGAGTGAACCGCCGAGATAAGAGCGTGACATTTCCATCTCATTTGGCTCCCACTTAATATTGAAAGCAAAATTTAGTTTTTTACATCTTTTTACATGTGCTTTATGCTATCAGCCCTTAAAGGAAGTGCAACATTTTCCTTTTTTCCCTTTTAACTTGAGATTAGATATAAAAAATTACAATTAAAATCGATATCTTGTTAGATAAATTCATATCGACATCGCATGGAGCAAAAGGGGTCCAAACAAATATTGTTTGGTGATTTTTCTTCTTTTTTCTTCTATTAAGAAACCTATAAATCATATGTCTAATCATCTATCAGGAAAATCATATAAGGATTACGATTGATTTTCAATACAATCGAGACAAGATATTTTGAAACGGTGAAAACAATAAAATCATTTATTTCCACATGCATAAGTTTAATTTGTCATCATATGATCAGTATTGTATCAAACATGTATAATTACACGTGTTTTATTTTGTAGAATTAGGCTACAAATTAATTAATGACCAACTAGTAAAGATTGTGACATATTAAAGTAATATATAATTTAATAATAAAAGGGCGTGTATATATAAAGCTAGGCATATTCTTTCAATAATGCTGCTAGGGTTTAATCATCTTTAACTAATGATGAATAATTAGATTATTAACACGTAGTTTAATAAAAGAAATACTTTTGGTGTCGAAAGGTGAATTGCTACAGCATATCGTGTTAATACTTTTACAATCATGTTTGGTTTACATCGAAATTTTCATTTCATCACGTGCCAACCTAACATTTGACAGTTTAAAAAATGAAATGATTTTTTAATCAATCAAATCTTGCCAACAAGACTCCCACTTCCTTTACTTTCTCTCCCCTCTCTCTAACCGACCCAAACCCTAATGATCTTGTCGAGGGGTGAGAGCTTCGGCTCCCCACTTCCCTTTCTTCCTCCTTCCTCCCTTTCTTCCCCCTTCCGTCTCTTTTTGTTTTTGTTTAGGTTGCATGTGGTTGCGGTGGTGTGTTGACGATTTTTGGGTGGTTGCGATGGTGTTTTAGCGGTGTTTCGGTTGCATGTGATGGCTGTGTGTGCTTGTGCTTGTGCTTCAGTTGGTGACCTTGGCGGACGAGGAATGGCCGGGATGTATGACTGGCCTCCCATTTGGAGGCGTAAGTTCCGTACGCGAATTAGGTCCTCGTTTTCGTCGGATCTCCTGTTGCCGGTGCCTACCGGGGGAGTGTGCGCCGTCAGGGCTCAGTTGACGGCTCTTGCTGTTTGGATTTTCTGTGTTCTTTTTGGGTTGTTGTTTGATGGTGTTTAGTTTGTTGTTTAGTTAGTATTTGTGTTGTTATGGCTTTTGGACATTGGGTCCATTGTTGAGACTCTTGCTTTGCAGAGTGCTCTTGCTCTCTTCGAAGAGATTCTGGAGTTTAGACAATTTCCGCCACTCTGTGTGTGGGGGTGCTCAAGTGCAGTTTGCATATGTTGGCTTATTGTCGGGTTTCCTGTATTGATAAGTCACATTTGTAATTTGGATGTGTTGAATGAATTTCCATTCCATTTTTAAAAAATAAAAAGAACGATGTCAAGCATGATGTAGAAATATGATATACAAGTGACTTTATCTATTCTTTTATTTAATTTATATGTAACGATTAAGAAGTCCATTATATGTTGATCTTATTACAAAAATTCGTGAAACACGACAAATGAGATTAAATATTTCATTATTTTGTTAAAGATAACAAACATTTTTTTGCTGAATGTGTTTGATTCATTTTAATTTTCATGAAAAATGTCATTTTTCCACCAAAATTCATTTTAGAGTGTTTCATTGACAATTTTTTTCATAGAAAATATTTTCCAACTTTGATCATGTGATCATATTTTCTCAAAAATAAGGAAGACATTTTCTTTATGGATGGTGATTTTTACTTTCTAGGTAAATCTCACACACACTCACTCACTCACTCACTCACTCACTCTCTCTCTCTCTCTCTCTCTCTCATCTATCCACTAATAAAAAATTGACGAGTACAATATTTTCTAGTTGAAAATAAAATCAATTAAATACATTTAATTAATAATTTCCATACAAATAAGTTATAGACAATTAAATTGCTTATAATTTATTTTCTTTTCATGGAAATTTCATACTCATAGTCAAGCGTGCCTGATGAAAAGCATAGGAAATAATTGACAATTTTGATTGCACTGCATGAAAAGCACGGAAGATAATTGACAATTTTTATTGTATCAAGCATGAAAAGCATGGATAAATGCGGTTTTAAATACTTTTACGTGACGAAGAAGAAATCATTAAGTAGTTGTCAACTAGTTATTTAAAATTTATTCATAAATGTAGGAATTAAAAATTATTTTCTTAATGATAATGTCCGCGTGGCTTAATTAATATTTATTGGGATTAGTAAGTTGAGCTAATCCATTTAAAGAACAGATTCGCATCACTGAGGAATAAACCATATTCGTTCTATCTACAAAAACTACATTTATTTTCAAATACTAGCATTTTGACATTAATACCAAATAAAAAAAATGCTATGTGGCCTCATTGTGTTGGAATATTCTAACAATATTTGAGGCCACACGTAACAAATTAAAATGTGTGGTGCTATTTTAAGTATAGTCATTAAAGTGATCCACATAAGACAAATTTTTGACTAATGGGTATTAAAGTTTCATGGAATTAAAGTGTAGAGACCGGATGTTTGTTTTATATTGTTGAGGGGCCGATTTAAAACAAATGAAAGATAATGAATAGTCATTATCTTATGTATATATAGGTTATGGTCCCCAATTGTTAGTGGTTCTTCTAGATTCTCTATATTCCCCATCAATGGAGATCAAAAGGTGGTAGAGGAGACCATGAATCAATTGGAAGATCTAACCCCATCATGCAAAGAATCAGAATTTATGGATCTAAGGTATGTTTCCGCTTTTATATTTTGATGTTCTCATTGATTTCAACATGGATGGTTAATTCGATAATGTTTGATTATTGATGTTTTGGATTGATAATCACTTATAAGTTTTCTATCACATTGTGGTTGCAATCTCAATCTAAATGGCGTTGCAATCTCAATCTAAATGGCGTTAAATGAAATATGAAATTAAATGAGTTCATTTATCATTTAATGTCATATCAACGCCATCTAAATTGATGTTACAATCCTAATGAAATTAAATAGCATTAACTAAAACTCGACCATATGTTTAGTTGATTTTCGATAGCGTAGAATTTATTATTTTCGTAAATGCTTAATGTTGATCCCAAAAAATGAGTCAACAGATGCCAGGTCACTCTCGCCAAATCAAGTACTATTCCGATGCATTCCTACCAGAGTAAAGATGGTAGCAAGAAGGAAATGGACACGGGGGGACGCTTTGAGGCGAGAAACAAAAATGTTCAGGTTCGGCGGGTGAAACCAAAGCAATCGCATTAACAACGATCACCGGGTAGAAACCAAACTAATCTATGTAGTAACAAATATGAATATGTGGAATAATAGATAAAACGTGTATAGAAGTTGCTATGTTGTATATTGAAATTTGCTCGATAAACATGTAAGAAACACAAAAAATATTCAACCAAGTGTTCATATAAAATTCTTGAGAGTTCAAGTGTATATTTCGAATATATGATTGTCAAAATTCTAATCAACCATCCCCTTCTCGGTTACAAAGAGAACCTATTTATATTGTTTAGCCGACATGGTTACTATTGAATCAGAACCATGTGACCTCATCTTTCTAATTGAGACTTCACATCAATGTCTATTCATACAATTAATATATTGATAAATGGTCGGTCGACAAACTTTATTAAAAGTGCTACATCAATCACTTTTAAGAGATCTTCAAATCTATCGCAAAAGACAGCGTCGGCCTCGTGAGTTTCGGATGAGTTAAGCCTCACATAGATCTTTGATGTGGTTTTCTAAGTGGTGTTTCAGCCTAACTTATTTATTTATTTTTTTCCCTTAAAGTGTGTTTCAGCCTAAGTTGGAATGCTTCATCTTTGAGGCAGTGCTTCAGCATGAACTTAGATTTTGTAGTGGAAGTACCTCGATTTTGCTTAATTTCTTCATATTTTGACCTCATGGATCTTTATTTTGACTTTCTGTTTACGTGACTTGCTACGTGACACTTTTACTTTGAGCCTCGAAAGGAAGGTGAGGCATAACACTCAATATAAAACATCATGTTTTTTTTGTTTGCATAGGTGAGTAACCTAAAAACTCTAATCTTAATTGGATGGACTTTGCCAAAAAAAGAAATCACATTTTGATTTAATAACATTTCCCTTTTTTTTTTTTCCATCTTATGAATTCATATTTGGCAATGTCGTATTTGTTAACGTTAAAATCCGACCTCAATTAAAGATGAAACATATAAAAGCATGTGTTACTCGCTTTAAGATGGTTACTTAAGACTTAAGTTTTGTTTGTATTTCTTGAAAGTTACTAATAATTTCATTTTTCTATTAGTTAAAGTTAAACATTAATTTCAACCTTATATTTAAATATTATTCATTTATTATCTATACATATCGTGAAACTTAACTTTTGTTCGGTGGAGATTAAAATCAGAATTTTAGCAGATTTTGATAAAAAGTTAAGAAAATATGTGGTCGGAAAGATGTGGATTTTATGATATATAAAATTAATTATTGATTTTAATTTTAGACAAATAGGTGACACCAGTCAATAATTGGTTGAAAATACCTGGCCTTTGGAGGTAACCAAAAGCCAGTTTTATTTTCTTAATATTTGAAGCTTACGTGATTTAACTAAATTAAATAGATTATTGGGAAGATACGCATTGAACGTGGGAAATCTCCAGCGCAGCACAAGCGGCGACTTGATAACGCCACAATTAGAATAACCACTAGAATATGCGACTCCCAACCATAAATCAACACCCTCTACCCTCTTACTCAGTTAAATATCAATATTTTATTGCTATTTTTTGTACTATACTATGTTTATAAAATCTTATCCCAACCAAAAGTCAAATTTTATTTTTTTGACACAATTAATTCATTGATTTATAATTATCTATAACACAACCAAAAACAATGTCCCGTTAGCGAAATACTACGAGAAACATTTTCCTACCAACTTCTTGTTGTTTATAATAATTTCAAATACGAAGAAAGTCGTATGATGAAACGTGAACTAAAATTGATCAAAGCATGGACATCAAGAAAAATATAGAGATGGCGACGGGGGCGCAGGCCTACCCTGTTTCCAACTCCCTTTATTTATTTATTTATTGATAATTTTCAGTTAAAATTTAAATTCAAAGTTTTAAAATCCAAAACAAATAATACTCAAACTAACTACATGAATATCCAAAGCAAGCACTCGAAACAAAAATGTCCAAAATAAATAATGTTCAAAACAATTTTTTTTATTTTTCACGGGACGGGCATCTCCGCCCCCATCCTGCGACCCAAGACGTGGTGGCTAAACCTACCCTCCAACCCATTTGGATCGGGGCGGGCGCAAGGAACCGGGTAGAAACACCATGATTCATATAAAATTTAATTTTAGAAATATGGTGGGGTCCTATGAACTATACTTCGTGAAGGAATCCAATAGTCACTATCTATCCCCCACAACCACAACCACAACCACAGATCTAATCCTTCCCAGTTTATTAGCAATCCCTTGTTTGGCTCCCACTGTAATGAAATTTTTGAAAATAATATATTTTGGAATAGTAACTTTTGAGAGAATGTTTGGTTAGAAAATAGGGGAAAAAATTGATTTACGTAAATATTATTTTATTAAAGAATGTGTTGTTAGAAAGAAGATAGAGAAAAATATATTAAAATTTTAATGAAGGCCAAATATTAGTTAAGAAAAACAACCTTTGCTGCCCCAACTTGTGGGGAGGATTTTGCCACCTCAAACTTGTCTCTAATTATTTTTTTGATTCTTTTGTTTTCATTATATAAATGATTTAAGGCTTTTCCCATTTGTACATGAGAAGAAGCACCAGAAATTGGTCAGAATAGACTAAAACAGTGGACCCCACAATATATTTAAATATTACAAAAAATGGCGGGCCCCACTTGCTTGTGTGTGGTAATTCATGATTTAATTAACAGAAAACTCAATTATTCGAACAATATTTATGGGGATTTGCTATATAAATTCAAACAACTAGCTGGTTTTCATACATTTCATTATATAAAAACAATTAAATGGTTTATAGTTATATAAATTTGCTATTTCCTTATTAAATCATCCAATTTTTTTTTTTTTTTTATATTCAAGGTCATATTCAAATTAAAAATTTGAAATTAATCTTGCATTTAAGACGTTTGTACTGAAGTTGAATTTGACCATTAAATTGAACACCAGGTGTCCATAATATCGTTATTTTCTTAGTGGATGGTACAAAAATAAAATTATGCCGACATTCATGTTACAGTTAAATATAATTGTATTAGGTTCGAACTTGATCTTAAGGACGGACAACTTCATGATAAGGATGCTTGGCAATAAATTATCTGAAACTTTTAATTTATTTTCTCCATGATTTTCGTTTCCTTGTGTGAAAAATTAACAAATAGGCACTCATCCAATTTCACTTTCAACATTCATTGAATGTAGACAGATTTCGGAGTTCATTGAATTTGGACATCATAGAATTATCCCTGGTCATTTGTTGTTCCATTTTCCAACCTCTTGGAAATAGAGCAATTAATTGTCTGTTAGAGGAGTTCTCGTGATTTTTAGTCTCTTTTCCAGACTGCAACAAGACATTTTATTAATGCAATCAATAATAAGAGATTCTCATTTAGTGATATACTGGGGGCGAAAATTGGATTTCAACCCTTGACCAATATAGCATAATGAAGAATGGACTGTGGTCCATCCACTGCAAAAGAACTGGGCTGGGCTTCTCAATCTAGGGAAAGTTACATATCTAAAATAATAGTGGAGGATCTAGGATCTCGAGTGAGGTAAGACGATCGTTGATCGTCAATAACCACAATCGTGAGATCTTTTATTAATATTTAATTAAATAATGTAATTCTTTTCAAGTTATTGTAAAAATCTCGAGACGTGTCAAAGCTAAATTTGGCCAAACACATTTCAAAATATCTCAACTCATTTTACACATTTCTAGTAACCTTTGTTTCTAATATTAGTGTCCCTTGAATGGATTTTAACTTTTGTTTGGTAGAGATTAAAATTAATTTTAGTAGATTTTGATAAAAGTTGATGAAATGTGTGAATTGTAATCGAAAATTTGCGAATTTTATAAAATATATGATTAACATTAAAATCTAGATTTTACCAAACGAGGGCTTCATAAGTATTGGTGGGTAAATATGGCATATGTATCAGTGATGGATGATATTGAGGTATTTATTGTTGGAATTGAGATATTTAATTATTATAAAAAGGAAATTAATTTTCCTTTGACAATTCAACCCAAAAGCATGATAGATATTAAATCACTTTGAGATCATAGAATTTTTTGTATAAATCTTTACACATAAAGGATGAGATGATAACCTTAAAGGAACTTTTAATGACCTAGGCAAATGCTTCATCCCTTAGATTTTCTCCCTTGCGCTCCTTAGGTGCCTCTCATTTCTTTGAGAAAATGGAAATGACTAAAACCCTAACTTGGCAAATGCATTCTTGAGTCGAGTGAAAGTTATAGAACCCAATTATGATTTTATAATAATATCCTTCGACCACCGTTCCACAAGCCAACTCTCGTTTGACCGTCAATATGTTGAAATCGACAAAATGACCATTTTGCCCTTCAACGTGTATTACCCTCTAAGTCCCATTTCATAAGACGAATTCGTTGTGATCACATCGCAACAAGTCCAACGATTTTATCGTCGGACTACTGAACTCAGGTTCAATTCCCTTTAGAAAATATCTTAAAGTGACGATCGTCTCGTCATGATGATTAACAGATTCTTCTATTGCATGTATATGATCTTTAACTGCTTCACCCAAATTCCCAAAGCACCGAGATTGATCTTCTAATTAAGACTTTACTCATTGGTAGCTCAAAAAACTTGAACTAGCAATTAAAGGCACATTACTTGCCAGGATTTAGGTAACTTGTTCGATAATCGAGTTGTGTCTCATTTTGAGCGGTGACAAATGAGTCATCCACGCTGCCTCGTTCAACGTGCTTCAAAATACGTTATTATTCTTATTCCTAGATCAAGACAAATCTTAATAAGAATAATGCAATCTTATCAACATAAAACTCCAACTTCATATACAGATTGTGAACGACATATTTTGATCATATAATGACTTGTGTCTCACTATTCCCAAATTGTCGAGTATACAATTTGTTATTTCATATGATCGTGGAACTTTAGATTATTGTCGCAAATTCTAATACGGGAATAATAGAACGTTAATTCATAATGTCGTTATAATATACTTACTATAAGAGGGCATCAAACTAACAATTTCCCACTTGCCCTTTTAAAGTATATATGACATATCAATAATATCCATCTTTTTAAGGTGCTCATCAAAAACCTCAGCTGATAAGCTCTTGGTGAACGGATCCGCAAGATTATCCGCGAGTGCAATCTTGCTAACTGTTACGTCTCCTCGATGAACAATCTCTCTAACAAGGTGGTATTTCCTCTCGATGTGCTGGCCACGTTGATGACTCTTTGGTTCTTTAGCATTGGCAATCGCTCCACTATTATCACAATAAAGTTTTATGGGTTCCATTGCCAAAGGTACCACGTCAAGGTCCAAGGGAAACTTTTTGAACTATACAGCCTCTTTAGCAGCTTCACAAGCGGCTACATGCTCTGCCTCTATGGTGGAATCGGCAATACAAGATTGTTTAATACTCCTCCATACCACGGCTCCACCTCCTAGCGTAAATACTGAAACCTGATGTGGACTTTCTAAAGTCATGATTGGATTGAAAATCGAAATTAGTATACCTAATAGGATTCAGATCATGTCCTGAATAAAAAAGTATATAGTCTCTCATTCTCCGAAGATACTTAAGTATATGCTTCACTGCCATCCAATGATCCAGTCCTAGATTAGACTAATAACAACTAACAATACCCACAGCAAAACAAATGTCTGGTCTAGTGCAAAGCATGGCATACATGAGGCTTCCCACAACCGATGCATAAGGAACCTTCTTCATGTAATCTATCTCTGTTGGAGTCTTGAGAAAATGCTCCTTAGATATATGAATTCCATGTCTAAAAGGGAGTTGCCCCTTTTTGGAATTCTACATCGAGAATCTAGACAATATTTTGTCAATGTATGTTGGAATAATGCTATCCTTTTATTTTTCCTATCTCACAAGATACGGATTCCCAAAACATAACTAGCCTCTCCCAAGTCCTTCGTATCAAACTGTTGTGACAACCATTTCTTTATGAATAATAATGTCCTTACATCATTTCCGATGAGTAGAATGTCATCCACATAAAGAATTAGAAAACTTACTTTCTTCCCTTGAACACGCTTGTATACACAGGGTTCATCTAGATTTTGCTCAAAATTATAGGTCTTAATGGTTTGATCAAATCTGACATTCCAAGACCTAGATGCTTGCTTAAGTCCATAAATGGACCTCTGTAACTTGCAAAATTTCCTTTCATGGCCTTCTCTTATGAACCCTGTAGGTTGCATCACGTAGATAGTTTCGTCAAGACGCCCATTCAAAAGGCTATCTTAACATCCATTTGCCAAACCTCATAATTATAATGAGCGGCAATGGATAAAATGATTCGAATAGATTTAAGCATGGGAACCGGTTAGAAGGTTTCTTCATAGTCGACACCTTTTCTTTGGATAAAACCCTTGACCACTAGCCTTGTTTTGAAGGTTTCAACATTCCATCTATGCCCCTTTTCCTTTTATAGACTCACTTGCACCCTATAAGTTTGACCACATTAGGTGCGTCCACAAGATGCCAAACCTTGCTAGAATACATAGATTCCGTTTCTGAGATTATGGCAGATTTCCATGATTCAAAGTCTACATCATCAATTGCTTCCTTAAACGAAGTGGGATCTTCTTCTTGTTAAATAGAGATTGCCTGATAGGACTGTCCATAGAGCAAGTATCTAGAAGGTGGTCTAACAATCCTCCCACTACGAGTAACGGTTGAAGGTGCCTGATTATCCAGTCTGACCGAAGATCCTTCCTCTTTTCCCACTGCTTGGTCATGTCCTTGGTCAGGACCAACCTCCTCATAATCCCTATTGGGATGGGTGTGTAGAGCTGTATCAATGGGTGCCTTGTTCCCTACCTCTGGTCCTATTCCATGAAGTACTGTAGGCATCGCATGCTCACTTACCTCATCCGTGACCATTGGTTCTGTAGGAGGTTCCAAGTCATAACTATTCGATTCTATGCGAAAATTTGGAACCAAGTTGTTTGAATCATGTTCTAACTCCTCCAATAGAATCTTACTAGTAGACTTGTGTTCTTGTATGTACTTGTTTTCTAAGAAGGTTGCATTTGTACTAACAAATGCCTTCTTATCTAGAGGACTATAGAAGTAGTAACCTCATGTTCCTTTTGGATATCCTACAAAGAGACAAACTTTTGATCTTAATGCCATCCTATCCATCTTTCCCTTTAGCACATATACCAGACATCCTCATATTCGGATATAATACAAATTAGGTTTGCGTCCATTCCATAATTCAAGGGACGTCTTGGGAATCGACTTAGACGATACTAAATTCAAGATATAAATAGTTGTTTGTAGTGCATATCCCCAAAAAGAAATAGGCAATGAGGAATAACTCATCATTGATCTTACCATATCCAAAAGAGTTCGATTTCTCCTTTTTGGGATGTCATTCTGATGGGGAGTTCTTGGTGCACTCAGTTGGGATAATATTCCATTATTCGATAAATAGACCTTAAACTCTTGGGTTAGATATTTTCCACCTCGATCGAATCGAAGAGCCTTGATACTCTTACCTAATTGTTTGTAACTTCCATCTGAAACTCCTTGAATTTCTCCAAAGCTTCGGATTTGTGAGACATAAGGTATATGTTTTCAAATCTTGAGTAATCATCCGTAAAGGTAATGAAGTACTCAAATTAAAGATTCGCATGTTGGTATAGATTCCACCTCTAACTCATTTAAAGGTCCATCATTTACCGATCTTTGGATCTTGTTTAGATTAATATGACCCAACTTAAGATGCCATAAGAGAGTCTTATTGGTGCTAGACGATCTTTTTCTTTATTTAGTAGTAGTATTGTTATGTATAGAACCAATCATAGGACTTAAGACATAGAGACTATTAACCACATAACCCAAATACATAGCAGAATTATTCAACTGATAACCACCGAAAAATGGCTAAAAAGTACTGAATAACAAACACGATATAAAAGTGCAACGGAAACCAAGTTTCGTGTCAGTTCGGGAACATAATAATAGTCATCCAAAGCCAAATGTCTACAATTCTTAAAACATAAAGTAGAGGTGCCAACTGCTTTGGCGAATACTACTGTTCATGTGCCAACTTTGAGAGTGTAATCCCCTTCACTGAGGTGCTTGGTTTCCTGGAACCTCTGCAAAGAATTGCCTATGTGATTAGTGGCTCTAGAATCTACAATCCAGGTCCTCGCAGAATCAACCACTAAGCATGACTAAATGAATATGGTATTGCCTTTACCTTGCTTCCCCTCAGCTAGGTTATTCGGGCAGTTTATCTTCCAATGTCCCTTCTGTCCACAAGAAAAACATTTTCCCTTTGGTTTCCCATCGGTATTGGTTTTCTTTCCCTTTCCCCTTGACTTGCCATCTTGCTTTTTCCTTGGTCTCTTCCTTTTGATTCCTCATTTATCACTATAAGGCTTAAGATGAGAGGATTCGACTGTCACAAATAGAGCATTTCCACTTCTGGCCTTAAGAACAGTTTCAACATTTTGGAGCTCTTTCATTAATTCCGTCAGAGACATGTCCATCTTGTGTAGATTATAATCAACTATGAACTATGAAAACATCTCAGGGAGAATCTTAAAGAGCATGTCAATCTGGGTCTTGGAATCAATGTTAGCTTCTAAAACCTCTACAGCATTGAAGTGACCAATCATGGTTAACATGTGGTCCCTCACAAATGTGCATGGTGTCATGCCCATGTTCATAATCGCCCTAATAGAAGCTTACCTAGATTGTCGGCTTTGATGTCCAAACATCTCTTGAAGACTTTCCATCTTGTCAAAGCGATTTCGATATTGTGATGTTTCTATTGCAACACATTTTACATGGATGCCAAAATATAGCGACGTCCATCTCATTAGAATGATGCCATTTTTCATATGTAGCCTTTTGAGATTCAGTGGAATCATCTTTAGGGGGTTCGGGACAAATTTCAGTAAGCACAAATTTGTGTTTTTCGGCGGTAAGAACAATGTTAAGATTTCTTTTCCAGTTAACGTAGTTTTCTTCCACAAGTTGATTTTGTTTAAGTATCACTGATAATGGATTAAGCGACATTTTGCTGAAAAGAATTAACGATTCGTGTATTAATTAAAATGAACAATAATCTTTGTATGATGCATGTAAATGAGTATGTGAATATATACCCCAAAGCTATATTTTTAAAATCAAAGACCTTAAACCCTTACAACTTTAAACACGCACTCTGTAGGAGGTCAATGTAGTTGACGACAAGGTTGGGACCCTCTCACTCATTTTATTGAGCTAGGCATCTCATGTCACAATGTAATGAAGATTGATTATTATTTGGCTAATGAATGATTTTTTTGGAACCTTCTGTAGGAAGTCCTTCAAAAATATTCATATATAAGTGTAATAATCTCCGTCAATAATTTTTAAAATATCCGAAATACGTGACATGTTATCTATAGGATAATCAACCCATTATTCCATTTTGAAATTTCTATAACAAGATCCAATTTCAATTAATCTAAACTAACGTCGTTTTCCTATAGGGAGACCGATGTAATTCGATACCAAACATACTCATTTGAATAACAAATTGGATGACAGAGGAGGCCACGGGTTCACAAATGCCTATAAACCCTCTCTCACTTATTATTTTAAAAAATATGGGGTCTCTTTAATAATTATTCGGCCAAATATAAACAATTATAATGACACCAGATTATCGATAATAATTTTCCATCACTTCTAATTAATTTAGAGTGATAAAAAATTATTTAATACTAATGCATATGATTTCAGTGCACCGGGTGATATTTCATTTAATTTACATGACATGTAATAATCATACATCCATAAAGCAATAAAAGCAATAATTAAATGAGTAATAATCACTTATGGCCCATCCTAAGAATTAAAATTACAACAAGAATTAAAGTATTCTATTGGGCCACATTCCGGCCCAAATCTTCAATTTCCTTGTAGTTCAATTCATACTTCCAAGTGTGGACCAATTTAATTTTTGAGTATCGATCTTAAAAACAATAAAGCCCCTATCCAACAAGATTGACCCAAATTTTCAAGAAAAGCCCAAAAAATAAAAATTGAGTCTCAATTGTACAAACCCTAGTAAAAATACACGAACCACTTCAACCACCACCTTCGGTGACGACGATGGTTTCCCTACCATGTTTATTCGGTGGTTTACCATGTTTTCAGCATTTCTAGTTCATGCATCTTCATCTACATGCCCTTCTTCCAACAACAACTTCATACTATGAGTTTTTCATCTCCAAAATACATAAAACCCTAGTGCCTTATGGCTTACAAATATTCTAGATAAGAGATCATTAAAAAGAATAAATTAGAACAATAGGAAGCAAAAAATTCTAAGGCCAAAAGTGATTATGTATAAACATATACTTTAACATATAAAGCAATCATGTCGAATCAAATATCCTAACGCCACCCTTACTAAAAATGCATTTTACACTCGGATTTACAAAAAACTTTAATCTTACTCAAGGTTTTCAATAACCATGGATCTAATATCGTTTGTTAGAATGGAGATATTTAATCATCACAAAAAGGAAATTAACTTTCCTTTGACGATTCAACCCAAAAACTTAGTGAATCTTAGACCACCTTGAAATCATATGATGTTTTTGTTTAAATCTTTACACATAAATGATGATATGATAACCTTGAAGAAGCTTTTAATGGCCTAGCCAAATGCTTCCTCCCTTAGATCTTCTCCCTTATGCTTCCTAGATGCCACTCCTTTCTTTGAGAAAATGGAAAATGACTAAAACCCTAACTTTGGTAAATGTACACTTAAAGGGCATATTTATAACACATAATTAGGGTTTCATATTTGCACAAATTTTCTTGAACTTTATAGTAGTAGACCAATTAAGTCACACACCTATATTGGAGCAAAAAGAGGGACCCAAAAGCTCCAATAAATATTTCTAATTGGGTCAACTGTTGACCAATTGAGATATATATATATATATATATATCTATATATATATTAATCCTGCTTACTCTACAAAAAAAAAAAAAAAAAAAGGATTGCACTCTTGAGTCGAGTGAAAGTTATGGAAGCCAATTATGATTCAATAACAATATCCTCCGACCACAATTCTACAAGTCAACCCCTGTTTGACCGTCAATATATTGAAGTTGACAAAATGATTATTTTACCCTTCAACATCTATGACCCTTTAAGTCTCATTTCATAAGGCGAATTCGTTGTGATCACATCACAACACCAAGTCCAACGATCTTATCATCGAACTACTGAGTTCAGGTTCAATTCCCTTTAGAAAATATCTTGGAGTGACGATCGTCTCATCATGATGATTAAATGATTCATCTATTGCATGTATATGATCTCTAACTGCTTCACCTAGATTCCAAAAGCGCCGAGTTTGATCTTCTAATTAAGACTTTACTCATTGATACCTCAAAGAACTTGAACTAGTAATTAAAAGTACATTACTTGCTCATGATTTAGATGACTTATTCGATAATCGAGTGGCGTCTCATTTCGAGCGGTCACAAATGAGTCATCATGCGATCCCGTTCAACGTGCTTCAAAACATGTTATTGTTCTTATTCCCAGATTCGGACAAATCTTAATAAGAACAATACAATCTTATCAACATAAAGCGTTCAACTTCATGTACCGATTGTGAATGACATATTTTGATCATATAACGAATTGTGTCTCACTATACCCAAACTGTTGAGTATACAATTTGTTATTTCATATGATCATGAAACTTTAGATTATTGTCATAAATTCTAACACGCGAATAATAGAATGTTAATTCATAATGTCGTTATACTATACTTATTATAAGAGGGGCATCAAAAAATTAACAATTATTGGTACCATCTTTACCGAGACATGGCTTGTTGTGTTAATGGATCTACCTAAACATGTGAGAAGCCATCTAACAGAAAGAGAAAATTGATTTGGCAGGGTTTTCCCTTCTCTCTCTGTGTCTAACTTCATCTCCTTGCTTCTCTCTCTATAACTCATACATACAAAATACAAATGAATTGGCTGCAATAATCGGCAATTGCAGAAGCAATGACTTTCTTCTCCTAGTTGCAATAATCTTCTTCTCCTAGTTGCAATAATCCCTTTCCTTGTGATTTTCATGCTCTATTTTTTATAAAAAAATGGAAAAAAAATTATTCATACCCGTGGAGCTTGCTAGGGGACGTCGATGCTCGTCGGGCGCTGGTGTTTTGCCACTGTAGGAGATTAAATATATATGATCCATTTCAAAACTTAAAAACAAAGTTTAAAATTTCAAAACTCGAATATCAATTAAATTTTATTTATGAAATAATTAATTTAAATTACACTTTATTAATTAAATATATTGATGTCACTATTCTTTATTATTTGGTCATAAGTTATTGAATTAATTGGTCAAAATTTATTTTTCAATCACGAATAAAAAATTTTATGGATCATAAATTATTTCACGTTCACAAATAAAAAAGAAATTGTAAGTCACAATTTATTCATTGGTCACAAATAAAAAAAATTTATAGGTCACAATTTATTTATCAATCACAAATTACAAATTTTAGAAGTCACGCCTCAAAGCCTTAGAATTTTAATCTGAAACTTACAAAAAGAAATAGAAATAGAACCCAAAACCCGGCATCGCCACACTGCCGCCGCCACCACTACCTCACCACTACCTCACGATCTTATACTTACAAACAGAAACAGAAACCAAAAAGCCAGCACCACCTCACCGTCAAACCACCACCATCTCTAACACAACCTCACAATCTGAAACTCACAAATAAAAGTAGAAGCAAAAATCAAAAAGTCGACACCACCTCACCGCACACCGTTACCACCACCACCAACACCACCTTACAATCTGAAACAGAAACAGAAACCAAAACACCAACTGAGCAACAGAAACTCACAATCTCAAAGCGCCGAACAAGTTGACACCACCTCACCAACAATACATTTTAGTAATGAAACCAACAATAAAAGATTCTCAATTAATGACTTACCGAGGACGAAAATTGGACTTCAATCCTTAACCAATACAGCATAACGAAGATTAGGCTATGATCTATCCACGAAAAAGAGCTGAACTGGACTTTTTAATATGCAGCCCTTGTTTAGTGGAGATTAAAATCAGATTTTTAGTAAAAAAATTAATGAAATGCGTTATTTTTAATTGTTGAATTTAGTTTGAGATTTTAATTGAATTTTAATCAAGTCCAAATAAAGGCATAGTTCCACAGTTACAATGAAGTGGTTGAAGAAGTTGCGAGCTATGGGATTACTAGTTTAATTCTAGGTTTCTATTAGTGAAAAATGGAAATCATATGTTTTTTGAATTCCAATTCCAAAAATCAAGTTTAAAGTTTTTTTTTCTACAAAAATCAGGTGGTAATATCTTCTATATATTAAAAGTGGCTATGTAACGGAATTTCTTGTTATTAACGGAAAAAATAACGGAATTTGTTGTTTTAACGGACTATGTAACGAAATTTCTTGTTTTAAACAGACAGTTGCACCTTCCTTCAATATTTTTATCATAACTTTGTATTCCGATATCCGATTGAGGCGATTCAAAATGCGTTGGAAAGCTAACTCATCTGACTACAACTTTGATTCAGACATCATTTTCCAATTTGATCACTTTCTATACCAAAAATATGTCTCAATATGAGACTAAAATATCGGAGCATAACTTTTTGGTTGAAAATTGATTTGTGATCATCTTTTGACTAAATTTGATTCCATTGACGTCTTCCTTTATCCAATTGACTTCGAGCACTCTCAAATCTTCATCGTGAGGTTCGGCACAACTTTTAAGTATTTACATTTTAGTCCCCGAACTTTGGATTCCTTACAATTTAGCAATTTTTCCAAATTTGTCAACTTTTACTTATTTTCTTCGATCTCACCAACTTACATCATAACATTAAAATCACATATCTAATTATTTATCAATTACATAAACATTACATCATTAATTATTTAATTAACCAAAAAAATTACATCTTTATTAACAACAAATTAATTCTTAAACAAAACTATTAAATATAAAGTAGGCAAACGTGCATTGCACGTTGCTTGCACCTAGTATTTAATAATAATATTATAAAATTAAATAAATCTACAAACCCACCGCTCACCAAAACCCTCACCTCCCACATAATTTCAGATCTCCATGATAAGTAGTTCGTTCATGTGATGGACTATTTAAAAGTAATTGCTTAGTTCATTGAAAAATTGTATAGGCTGTGGGTCATTTGCTTCAATCAGTAAAATTGTCTCTTTGGATGAGTTTATAAATCCAACATTGAAATGAGGTCAATTCCTCCAATATGTGTATATATGTTCTCTTCACTGTAAATGTAATTTTCATATTTCCTCAATATTTACTCCAACAGTGTGTAGCATTTTTATTGCAAATGAAATAAATTGTTCATTACATACATTAAATTTTTATAATCTTTTATTATGGTTTTTAGCATGAAGATCAGGGGCCCCGGCTGTTCGCATATTCTCAAGAAAGTTATTCTAGCCGCACCATTATGCTACAAGGTATCTTTTGGAATGTTTCTATTGTCCAATTAGAATATGAACTAATAAAACACAACCGGAGCACATAATTTAGAACTGCAGACCCGAATACTATATATTGAACGGTTCTTGATTCTTAATTATGTTTGCACTCACATAACCAACATATGCAAAAGACAGACGGAACATCTCTTTTAAGATTGTGATTGAACAGTTCTTTGAGCCCTTTATTTTTCCATAGATGTTAAGTAGAGAAATAAGATTCAGAAAAGAAGAAAATTCTCAGTTGCAGGTCATCAGAAAGATAAAGAGTGGAACGTAGGCACATGGTAGGCTGGGATACACGTATATTTACTAATATTTCAATAATACAGACGGGTCAGGATCATTTAAAGATCTCTGTTTATTCTGGCATAGTGCATCAGATGTATCACAAGATTTGTGATTACAGTTTTATGCTAATTTTCATTGACTAACTGAGAGAAATTAATTGGGGATACATATATTGGTGGACCAAAAAATAGAGTTTCAGCTGCCAGACGACTTGCTTTCTGAGTTGGGTGGTACAAATCCCAGAACAAATACTTCCTACGATCTGGACAAAGTTCTGCTGTTGCATTACAAGGGCCTTGTGCTCTTAAAATTCCCCTTCCACAGCACGCTGTATCAACGTTATGAAATTCTGACAACGAAAAGAAAATGAAAATCGAATAGGTCAAGTGGATGATTATGGTGTTCAGTAAATACGTATTAGTTAACTGCTTACTGAAGTCATGGGGACGCTTTATGACGTCACTTGTCATATTGTATGCATATCCAAGTGAGTACTTCATTTCGGGAAGCTGAGAGCTGATGTTGTACAGTAGGGTGTTGAGTGCTGACTGGAAAGCCAAGGCGACGTTATTCATGGCTTC
Source organism: Fraxinus americana (assembly GCA_035079005.1). Taxonomy (NCBI): domain Eukaryota; kingdom Viridiplantae; phylum Streptophyta; class Magnoliopsida; order Lamiales; family Oleaceae; genus Fraxinus; species Fraxinus americana. Next base: position 11,141,853 of record CM068714.1, read on the forward strand.
AAAGCAACCTTCTTTACCGGTCAAACGTTTATAGGCAAGTCTATTGGCTGGACAGCATCCAACTGTTGCCACACTAATGATGCCAAACTTTCGTGCCCCAAGGTTGTACAAAGCCTACCATCAAACATGACCTCAGTTCTATTATAGGGATCTCCCCTTTTTGACTTGAAGAAAATGTATACAATACTGGAAGGAAGAAAGCTTACTTCAATGTGAGTTGTATACGCTGACATCAGAGAGTCGATGAAGTTCTCTATAGCCTCTGTACTATTTGTCTCGAAATATTCAAAAATGTCATTGCTTCCAACACTGATGAAGAACAATGCTTTTGAGAGTGTTGCTTCTGTTGATGCTTGGCCTATAACTTCAGTGAGATTATTGCGCAACGCGGTGAATTGAACGATCTGGTCTGACAAGGGCACAATACTCTGTTGGTGACATAATTTTACATGGGAAGAAATTGTTAGAGTTAGCTCGGGGCTAATGTTTGAAGCCATTGTATTAGTAATAATTCAAATCAGAAAAAAAATAATGAAGTCAGAGACACGCCTGATGACTTACCAGGTTTTTGCCAGTTTCATATAGAAGTCCAGAACCTCCGGAGGCGAAGTTTACTCCTCTATGGAGAAGCTTGTGGTGACCAGATGTCTGCTTAAGGAGAAAGAGATAAGGGGAAGGGCTTCTCTTGAATCCCAAAAGCTTAGCTGAGAAATTAAAATCTTGTTAGCAGCTAGTAGGCAGACAGCTCGATTAATTTCATGTGAAAGATACTTAAAATAACTAACCGAGCTGATCAGCGCTGTTGAAACCATTGCTGAACCTCCCGGTTGGTATTCCATTGGGGAAGTCAACGCCATTTGGAGAAAAATTAGCTCTTGCTTGGCTATCTGGTATGAAAGAATTAGTTCCTACATCTGCTGTGGAATCCCCTAGTATGAAAATGGTAGGAAGAGTGGCATTATCAGCCAAGTGAGGGACGATATTGGCTAAGAGAACAAATAAACTGAGAAACAAAGGAATAAATGTCTTAGCCATGTTATATAACCAGGCTGCAGATTAGTTGATGCTTTCTGCTTCCTGAATTCTCTCTCCGTAGTTATTTTTTGTTGAACTTCCTGTCTAGGTAGATTTCTTGATGTCCCAACTACGAAATATATAGGCATTATGTACATTGATTTCCACTAGAGTACAAGGAGGTAAATGATAAAATGTTGTTTTCCAACAGAAGGATACAATTTATGAAAACTAAGCAGTATAACAAGGCGGACTGCCCTAATACCATGGAAGACCTGAATCTTCCCCTTTTAAGACAGTCATGTCGTAGCGTATTTGTGTATATATATTAAAATTAACGTCAGAACCAATAATTATTGAACATGAATGAAAAAGGGGACAAAGTCTAGCAGCTCCATAACCTAGTAAGAAAGCGGCAAAATAATAATAAAAATTGAAAGGTTGGTTATGATATTTTATGATTATAACAAGGTGAAAATTGAACCAAGTGATCTGTCTTAGAACAAGTAATTTTTTTATGCCAGCTAGTGTATACAATATCAAAGACACGATTCATCATTTCCGGTATAAACAAGAAGAATCAGAGACCTCTAGACAAGACAGTGGATGTTTATATGTAATTTCTAGGAACTGTTAACATAAAATCATCTGCTTCAATTTATGTTGTATTATCTCCCAATAATTTACGCTCACAAGCTCTACGAACAAATATTTGTTTACTTATAACCTCTAATGTAATTTGATTTTCGGCAGAAGAAAGAAACATCTTCCAGTTTATATACTGGAGATACAGAAGCAAAGAGAAAATGTTGAAAAACAATCCCTAGTAGTAAAAGGGAAAAACATGGGTCTGGAATTAGCATATTCATTTGTCCCACATCAACTGGAAGTCTAATGGATGATGAGCCTGTTGACCTATGGTTGATCATGACCTTAATGTTTTGATTATAACAAACAAGTCCATCTTATTTACTAACAAACTGAATTGAGTGTTTAAACCTTCAAAGTTATAAAAATTATTATTCACACTCAAACGAAGTACAAGTGAAGGTTAAATGAGCATTCAAGATAATTCATTCGAGACAATAGTGATTTGCATGCCACAATCAAATTGGAACTTAACGGAATTGCAAATCAAGATATAAGTTAAAGAGAGGCTCGAAGAGATCAAGAACATTGAAGATAGAGTTATTTATCGAACCTCGTTTATATATGTAAAGGTATAACTCGTCAATGTTTAGCAAGTGCATAAGCTCAAATATTTTTCATAAACTCATTATCAAAAACCTTGAAAAATCATTTTCAAATGTCCCTGAAAAGATCACACTTCAACTTTCAATCAAAAAGTTATACTCCGGTTTTCAATCTCATATTGGGACAGATATTTGACACTGAAGATGATCTAATTTGAAGATAATTTCTGAAGTAAAGTTGTAGCCCTTTGAGTTAGCTTTCCAACCCATTTTGAATCACCTTAATCGGATATCAGGAGAGAAAGATATGATTAAAATACTAAAAGCTGTCCGGTTTGGATACTTCGGTCGACCGAACCTTTCGGTCGACCGAAAGTAACGGTCTGATTTCCAACGGGTGGATTTTCAAAATTGACACTTTCGGTCGACCGAAAGGTTCTGTTCACTCGATCGAAAGTTCCTGCAACCTTCCTTTCTTGCTCTATAAATATCCATCTCTTCTCTATTCATTTTCAATAACTTAGAAGAGATTTTTGAGAGCTTTTTTATTGAGAAATCATTGATATTACTTGAGTTTAAATTCTATTTCATTTATTACAAAGAATTTCTTGATTGTTCCAACCTATTTTATTCATTTTATCAAGAAATCTTTTTAGCAAAGAACTCTTCACAAACTTCATCTATTCTTCATTCTTGATAAAAGTTTTCTTTACCAACACTTTGATTTAAAGTGTAAATCTCTCTTCATACTTAACTTATATTATTTGTTAAGAGGGATCATTGGTTTGAAAACTTTGATACAAAGAATTTCTTGATTGATCGAAACTAGTTTCATCTATTTCATCAAAAATTCTTTTTGCAAAGAAACTTTCTTAATCTCATCTATTCTTCAATTCTTAATAAAAGTTTTCTTTGCCAACACTTTGATTTAAAGTGTAAATCTCTCTTCATACTTGTATTATTTATTAAGAGAGATCATTGGTTGAAAAACTTTGATACAAAGATACAAACTATTTCATTATTCATCATTCATCAAAGTTTACAACATCAACATTTGAGCTTCACTATTTGCTATCTATCGAAGTGTTTACCTAACTCTCTAATACTTAACTCGATTATATCATTTGTTAAGAGAGTTTCTTCATTGTAAAATTATCACTTATTTCTTGACGGTTTCGAGAGCCTTGTGAAAACTCGATTGTAAAGATAGGTGCTCCTTGTTGTAAGTCACTTAAGGATAAGTGCTCCTTGTTGTAAGTCACTTAAGAGTAGGTGCTCTTTGTTGTAAGTCACCTAAGGATAAGTGCTCCTTGTTGTAAGTCACTTAAGGATTGGTACTCCTTGTTGTAAGTTACCATTATAGTACATTTGGCCTTGCTCATGACGGAGAGCTTGGTAACGGGAGACGTAGATCATTGCATTGGATCGAACCTCCATAACATATCGTTTGAATTCTCTATCCCTTTTACTTAACGCATTTACTTCGCACTAACTTATATTGTTCTATCTACGCATTTACTTGTGTTTAGAATATTTTTGCGCATTCACTATATTAGAATCTTGAGTAATTAATGAAAAAGTTTCAATAACCAATTCACCCCCTCTTGGTTAGTTATTCTTGGGCTAACAGAGCTAGTGAGTTATAAAAGATGAAGGTTTTACTTACCTGGATGGGGTCAATGGGCGATCATGAAGGCCCATGGCCTAGATTGGCGACCTCCATTGCTTTATACAAGAAACTAGCAATTGGAGAGGCCAAAGCAACCACAATATCATTGCAACTAGCTGATCGCTCCATAAAGCATCCAATGAGGATTATTGAAGATGTATTGGTGAAGGTAGACAAATTCATCTACCTCGCAGATTTTATTGTACTAGATATGGAAGAAGACCTAGATATTCCAATCATTTTGGGCATGTCATTCCTTGATACGAGAAAAGCTTTAATTGATGTACACAAAGGACAATTAATTTTGAGACTGGAGGATGAACAAGTCACTTTCAACATCTTCAAATCAATGAAGTATCCATCTGAACCAAACTCTTGTTTCCAGATCGACATTATAGATAACTTGATAGTAAAGTCAGTTGAATAAGAACATCTTACGGAACCATTGGAAGCATGCTTAGTTCATTATGGATCCAAAATAGTAGAAAATCTTGAAATTGAGGAATACATCAATTATTTGGAATCATTGCCACCTCTTGCATTCCTAAGGAGGTATCAATTTGAAATGCTTGGTAAAGGCCATATTAAACCAGTGCCATCTAGTCAACATCCATCAATTCTTGAGCTGAAACCTCTACCAGCGCATTTGAAGTATGCCTATCTGGGAGAAGCTTCTACATTGCTAGTCATCATTGCAAGCTCTATAACAAATGAGGAAGAACATAAATTACTTAGGGTGCTCAGAGAACACAAAACTGCAATTGGATGGTAATCGCTGACATAAAGGGTATCAGTTCATCATTATGCATGCACAAGATTCTTATGGAAGATGATTTCAAACCATCAGTTGAGCATCAAAGAAGATTGAATTCCAGTATGAAAGAAGTGGTTCAGACTAAAGTACTTAAACTTTTGGATGCAAGTATTATATATCCTATTTTTGATAGTAAGTGGGTGAGTCCAGTGCAAGTAGTACTAAAGAAATAGGGCATCACAGTGGTGAAGAATGAGAACAATGAACTCATACCTACCAGAACAGTAACATGATGGATGGTTTGTATTGATTATTGAAAGTTAAACACTGCACATGAGAAAAGATCACTTCCCTCTACCATTCATAGACCAAATGTTGGAAAGACTAGTAGGATATTCTCATTGTTGCTTTCTGGATGGATACTCGGGATACAACCAGATCCCAATTGCTCGTGAAGATCAAGAGAAAACAACATTTACATGTCCATACAGAACATTTGTTTTTAGAAGGATGCTAATTGGTTTATGTAATGCACCTGCGGCTACCACATTTCAGAGATGTATGACGACAATCTTCTCGGACATGTTTGAAAAATTTATTGAGCTATTTATGGATGATTTATCAGTTTTTGGGTCTTCATTTGATACATGTCTCAAGAATCTAGTATTAGTTTTACAAAGGTGTGAAGAAAGCAATCTTGTGCTGAATTGGGAGAAGTGTCATTTCATGGTTCATGAGGGTATTGTATTACGTCATCGAGTATCATGTAAAGGTATTGAGGTTGACAAGGCAAAAAATCGAGTAATTGAAAAACTACCTCTGTTACCCCTCCATTCAGAGGTCTAAAGACTCAAAGCCACGTAGGCAGGACGGTCAACAATAAGTCAAAATGGGGCCCAGTAGGTCAAAGATCCCAGTGAGGCGTTAGGCCGAAGTATATGTCACGTGCTTGATATGAAGGATCCCCCGAGAGATAGCATGGGCTTCAGTCCAGGGAGCCTCGGGTGAAAGACCCTCATTTAACTAACCTCGGATTGATGCACACCCTCAAGGCGCGATTCGATCTGAGGCTACTACAAGGTCCATTAACACCCATAAGCCAACATCACCTCAACAGATTCGAAGATTTCTCTGAATTGATTGATGGGACGCCAGTAATAAAAGCGTCAGTAAATCTTCCATGGTATTGGCTGCCTACTTCTAGTGCGGCTGACTTCTGTCAGATATTAAATGTGATGTGAAGGTTCAGTTTAGAAGATGTTGCCGTGTGGATCTGATCCAAAGATCAATATGTCATTTGGACAGTATAAATAGGCTACCTTTGTATAGAATAAGGAGAGGTTGGATCTTTGTAAGAGAACGAGAAAACACAAAACACTTTGATTATTGCAAAAGACATAGATTGGAGAAGATTTACATATTTTGCAAATACGATAGCAAATTATATCGAGATTCCAACATAAAACATCATTTGATCTTATATATCCTTCTACATATTCCATAACAAAACAGATACTCGTTTGAAGAAAATCGATCCGACCCTTGTTGATAGTGCAAGGACTGTTTAAAGAAAATTGCCGGAGCTTGAACAGTTGTGTCTCTTGCCGGAAAGCAACTCCCACGCCCTTTCCAACTACGCTACAGCTCCTGTTCCGGTAGAAACGTGCCGGATTATTGCTTGATGTGGCAAGAGTGGGCCCGGCATCTGTTGACAACATTTTTTGTGGTCAACAAACTCCACCTACTTCAGTAAAGGGAATCATAAGTTTCCTAGGTTATGCGGGATTTTACAGAAGGTTTATCAGGGATTTCTCAAAGATTACTAAACCATTATGTAATCTGCTTGAGAAAGATGTCAAATTTCGGTTTACTGAGGAGTGTTTGACAGCATTCAACACACTTAAAGAAAAGTTGATAACTGCACCTATCATTGTAGCACCAGATTGGGATTTACCTTTCGAACTCATGTGTGATGCAACTGACTTTGCAGTTGGAGCAGTACTGGATCAGAGAATAAATAAGATACTTTACGTGATCTACTATGCTAGTCGAACCCTCAACGATGTTGAAATCAACTATACCACTACTGAAAAAGAGCTGCTGGTAGTTGTGTTTGCATTTTACAAATTTCGATCATGTCTTATTGGGTCGAACGTCATAGTTTACACTAATCATGCAGCCCTTAGACATCTACTAGCCAGAAAGACGCTAAGCCTAGACTTATCAGATGGGTATTGCTTTTACAGGAATTTGACTTGGAAATTCATGATAAAAAGGGAACATAAAATGTAGTGGCAGATCACCTATCTAGATTGTCACACCAGCAAGGGATGATCAAGCCAACGAATTCTTTCCAGATGAACATTTGTTCGCTCTACTAGAGTCCCCGGTATGCAGATATAATCAACTACCTTGCTAGCAACATTATACCTCCTAACACCACCCACCAACAATGGAAGAAATTCTTTTCAGATTTGAAATATTACTTTTAAGAAGATCCATATCTATACAGGCGTGGTCTGGATCAAATCAATAGAAGTTACGTACCTGAAGCAGACATGGCTGAAATCTTAAGGTAATGTCACTGTCACCATATGGAGGGCATTTTGGAGGAACGAAAACAACCGCTAAGGTACACCAGTCTCGTTCTATTGGCCAACTCTTTTTAAAGATGCACATAGCATAGTTAAGGCATGTGATCGGTGTCAAAGAAATATATACGTCTCTAGGAGAAATGAGATGCCTCTAAACTTTATACTTGAAGTAGAGCTCTTTGATATTTTGGGTATAGATTTCAAGGGTCCCTTCCCATCGTCTTATTCATTTCAGTAATCTTGGTGGTGGTAGATTATGTCTCTAGGTAGGTTGAAGCAATTGCTATGCCAACCAATGATTCTCAGGTAGTCATAATTGTTTTGAAGAAAAATATTTTCAGTCGATTTGGAACACCAAGGGTACTCATTAGTGATGTTGGTAAACACTTTTGCAATAGGATGTTGGACTCGAATTTTATTGAAATATGGAGTGAAGCATCACATTGCTACAACGTATCACCCACAAACAAGTGGTCAAGTGGAAATCTCCAACTGAGAGATCAAACGGATTTTAGAAACTACAGTTAATGCATCAAGAAAAGATTGGGTGAAGAAGTTAGATGACGCTCTCTGGGCATATAGAATAGTGTTTATAACACCTATTGGAATGTCCCCATATTGATTGGCTATTGGAATGTTCCCATATCGATTGGTGTATGAAAAATCTTGTCACTTACCTGTGGAATTGGAACATAAAGCATATTGGGCAATGAAGAAACTAAACTTTGATATGCAACAAGCTGGAGGAAAAAGACTTTTACAGCTCAATGAGATGAATGAGTTCAGGAATGATGCTTATGAAAATTTCCGTATCTACAAGGAATGAACAAAACAATGGCATGACAAGTTCATTCAAGGAAAATAATTTCGAGTGGGAGAGAAAGTGCTACTCTATAATTCTCAACTAAGGCTCTTCCCTAGAAAAATAAAATCTCGATGTGTTGGACCTTTTACGGTGGTGAAAGTATATCCTTATGGCACAATTGAACTACAATATCCAGAAAATGGTAATTTCTTGACGTTAAAGAAGCACTTCTTGGGAGGCAACCCAAGCGTCTTTCCTTTTTATTTATTTTTTTTTTTGCATTTTAGGATAGTTTATTTTAAGTTAATTTGTGATTCATCATCCATACCTCGTTGTTGACCTATGATTCAATATAACTTCACTTATTTTGATTACAACAAACAATACTCTTGCATTTCTAACAAATCTCGTTTCTTGAGTTTTTTTATGAAATATCTCAACTCAAAGACAATCAAAAGTGACCCGAAAAAACCAAGACCCTTGAAGATTAGAAATTTAGAAGATATTTTATCGAATCTTCAAAACTACGTATAAAGGTATAACTTGTCAATTTTTAGCAAGTATAAAGCTCAAATTAATTTTTGTCCATCTCATCACTTGCACAAAAATAATTTTCGAAATGAAATTGATTTTGGAAAATGAAATTTGTGATATCAAATCTTTAAACCCAAAATCTACTCATTTCAGTCGACCGAAGCTCTTCGGTCGACTGAAAGTTTGAATTGGTCAACTGAAACTCCAAGGGCTTCAAAATTTTACAACGGCAATTATTGGACTTTGATCAACCGAAATCCATCAGCCGAAAGTTCCTGCAGCTGGCTGTTTTGCTATATAAATACCAAACTCTTTTGCATTCAAGATATCAACTTTTAAGAGAATTTTAGAAAGTTTATTTATTGAAGATCATTGAGTTTTATTTAAATTTATCCAATTCATTTATTACAAGAATATTTTGTTTGATTGAAAACTTGTTCTTCATCTATTTCATAAAATATTTCATTTTTGCAAAGAAACTTCATCTCATCTATTCTCTTATAATTGACAAAAGTTTTTATTTGCCAACACTGATTGAAGTGTAAATCTCTCTCTATATTTAACTTTGTATTATTTGTTAAGAGAGATTCATTGGTTGAAAACTTTGGCACATTGATCTTAATTAGTTCATCATTCATCAAAGTTTTATAACATAAAACACTTGATCTTAAACATTTGCTATCTATTGATGTGTTATCCTAACTTTCTAAATATTTAACTTGATTATATCATTTGTTGAGAGAGTTGTTTCAATTGTAAACTTATCTTTCATATCTTTGTGGTTTCAAGAACCTTGTGAAAACTCGATTGTTGTTAAGGTTAGGTGCACCTTGTTGTAAGTTACCTAAAGATAAGTGCTCATTGTTTGTAAGTCACTTAAGGATCAGTACTCCTTGTTTGTAAGTTATCACTTTTAGTGAATTTGGCATTGCTCGTGACGGAGAGCTTGGTAATGGGGACGTAGAACATTTTGTGTATTGAACCCCATCAAATTGGCTTGTCATCTTTACTTATTGCACTTTACTTACATAGCCATTTACGTCGTGATATATTTCCTTAATTGCATATACTTGAATTGAGCTATCAAATTTGCACACTCTTCTCATCTTACTACATTTTTCTTATTTGTAACTTGTATTATAAATAGTTTTGAAACTAGGTGTCAAAAAAGTTTCAAAAAACAATTCACCCCCTCTTAGTTAGTTATGCTTGGGTTATCAATTGGTATCAGAGCGAGGTGCTCTTACTTTAAAAAGATTTCACAATCTTGAGTAATGGCTAACCATATTTCTCAAAGTGTTGAGGGGTGTTCTACAAATCGTCCTCCTTCATTTGATAGTACAAATTATAACTATTGGAAAACTAGAATGTCAATTTATGTTCAATCAATTGACTATAGTATTTGGGAAGTTATTGAACTCGGTCCTCATAAACTTACCAAGGTGATTAAGGTTGATGGGGAACCGGATCAAATTATTTCAAAACCTAGGGAAGAGTATAATGAAGATGATAGAAAAAAATTATCCTTGAATGCTAAAGCCAAAAATCTTCTTTATTGTGCTTTAAATATAAATGAATTTAATCATATTAGCACTTGTGATTCCGCATATGATATTTGGCATACATTAGAAATCACACACATGGGCACAAACAAAGTGAAAGAAACTAAGATAAATCTCTTGTTTAAAGAGTTAGAGAATTTCTTCATGAAACAATATGAATCCATTGCTAGCATGATTACCCGTTTTACCGATATTTTTAATGGCCTCAAAGACTTTGATCGAAAATTTACTAAAGGTGAACTTGTTAGCAAAATGCTTAGGTCTCTTTCCGAAGCATAGAGCCCCCATAAGAATGTTGATAGAAAACACCAAGGATGTAAGTGCATATCCTTTGGAAGAGCTTTACGGAACCTTGATGACTTATGAACCCAACAATGCCGAAATCAAGGAAAAGACAAGGAAAAGCAATGAGGAATCAAAAGAGCCAACAAAGCGCCAAATTTCCTTAAAATCGGCAATTGAGGAAGAATCAACAAGCAACAACATGAGCGATGAAGAACTTGATGATCTTGTTCTCCTCGTCAAAAAATGGAGAGGCTTTCGTAACATCCGACGTTTCCAAAAGAAAGAAGACAAATGTGAAGAAAAGAACAAGAAAATTGTGTGCTATGATTGTAACAAACCCGGTCTCAAGAGAACTGAATGTCCCAACAAGAGAAGATTCCCCAAAAAGAAAGCTTTACAAGCCACTTGGGATGAAAGTGATGATGAGGAAGAGGAAAACGAAAATCAAGATGAAGTTGCAAACATGTACTTCATGGCCATTGAAGATGAGGTAAACACAAATAACACTCCTACTTCTAATGAACTATCTATTTCATATGATGAAATTATTGAAGCTTTTGAAAAACTTGCACTCAAACATTCTACTCTAAAAAAACAATGAAAATTGAGACCAAAAAGATTTTGGAAACTCAAAAGAATTTTGAGAAAGAAAAGGTTGATCTTGATTCCCCAATTAAAGAAAATATTCTAAATTTAACCAACATTGTGCATAAATTTACTCAAGGAAGAAAAAACTTTGAATTAATGCTTGGAAGACAGAAATGTGTTTTGATAGGGGAGGGATTGGATACAAACCTTTTCTAAAGCAAAAATCTCTTGAAAATATCTTTGTTAAAACTTCCAACATCACATGTAATTTTTCCAATAAATTTGGACATGTCGCCTTTAATTGCTTGGCCAAAAAGAGACTACACTTTCAAGGAAATAAGTGGGTTCAAGGGTCTACTAACACTAACTTTCAAGGACCCAAAGTTAAATGGGTACTAAAATCAAAAATTTTGATTCAATTATTGTAGGTGCCTTCAAAAGCAAAGAGCAATTGGTTCTTGAATAGTGGTTGCTCCAAGCACATGACTGGAGACAAAACACTATTGTCGAACTTTAAAATAAAAGACGGAGGTCATGTTACATTTGGAGATAATGCCAAAGGAAAAATCATGGGGATCGGAAATATCGATAATCATTCATCTCCTTCTATTGAAAATGTTTTATTAGTAGATAATCTCAATCATAATTTGCTAAGTATTAGTTATGTGATAAAGGTTATCATATCAAATTTGATTCTTCTAAATGTCTTATTAAGGATGCTACAGGTATTGTTCGTAGGAAGCCAAAGTAAGGATGTTTATGTCATTAACATTGAATTTGAAAAGGAATTAAAATGTTTCTCAAGTTTTAAAGATGACACTTGGTTATGGCATAGAAGATTAGACCATGTTAACATGGACCTAATTTCAAAAATCTAAAAAAATTGTTTTGTTAAAGGTCTACCAAATTTAAAATTTGAAAATGACAAAATTTGTGATGCATGTCAATTTGGAAAACAAACAAAAAGTTTCTTTCTTCAACCACAAAACCTTTACAACTTCTCTACATAGATCTTGTTGACCATCAAGAACGACTAGTCTAGGTGGTAAATATTACGTCTTCGTTATAGTCGATGATTTCTCAAGATTTACTTGGGTCATATTTTTGAGAATGAAAGATGAAGCCTTAAAAGCTTTTAAACACCTTTGCAAGAAAATTGAAAATGAAAAAGGCTACATTATTTTAACTATTAGAAGTGACCATGGTGGAGAATTAGAAGTAACCATGGTGGAGAATTGAAATTGATATCGTTTCACTACGAAAATTACACCGATTCACATAATGTCATTGAAATCATTCATGTGGCAAAAAAGGATATTGATATCGTTTAAGGACAAAAATTACATTAATTCACATAATGACATCGAAATTATTCCGGAGGCACAAAACGATATTGATGTTGTACTAGTATGAAAAACACTCTAATTTACTGATTTTCATAATGACATTGATGTCATTATAGACCAATAAAACACATAGAAGTTGTTATGTCAAAAACTTTGCACAATGCATGAGGTACCATTTTCTCTCGGGTGGTAAACAACTCAAAGGCGTTTCTTCGGATTAACGTTTTGGTCCCCAAACTTTCTTCCTTTGTTCAACGGAGATTTTTTTTTCGTGTAATTTTCAGAAAATGACGACAAATCATAAGTATCAAGCTCACAAAATAACATAACGACCTTCGTATTATTTCAGCACAAATTTGGTGAGGCTAAAATCAATATAGTTCATATCATAATTAAAACGACATAGATATTGTTTTCATTAATATGTAACGACATTGATATCATTTTGACAACATTGATATCAACTCAGTTCAAATTAGAACAAAAACGACATATATATCGTTTACTTTCAAACGTAAGGACAATGATATCGTTATGTATCATACCCACGAAATAACATAATGACATCAATATCGTTTCAGTATAAATTTGACGAGATTGAAATCGTTCCAGTTCAAATCATAACTAAAATGACATATGTATCGTTTCGGCTCATATAAAATGATTTTTACTTGTTTAAGCTAAAAATAACGATTTGATCATCCATGGCCACCCGACATGCATAAGACATATGTAGGATGACCGCAATATGTTATCAAGTATATTCAATCTCACTCAAATGATGCTATGAGAACATTTGTGTTTTCATAATTATCTACCACTTTTGTTATTCAGACGAAAGAAATTATCTCCGCTCGCTCTTTCTAAGCCATTTAAGTGGTAGTAATCCACTTGATAGCCTTTTTCGATCATTCTACATATGTCGGAGGCATATCAGGTGATCATGAACGGTCAAATAGTTGTTTTTAGTTAAAAACGATATATATATATATATATATATATATATATATATATATATATATATATATATATATCGTTGTAGTTATGATTTGAATCAGAACGATTTCAAACTCATTAAATTTGTACTAAAACGACATGAATGTAATGTTATTTCGTGGGTTTTGTACAGAATGACCTCTATTGGTCGTCCTACTTGTGTTGGAGGTATATTGGGTGACCGTGCACGTTTGAATAGTTATTTTTAGCTAGAATGATATAATTGTCGTTTTATATGAAAAGAGACGATATCTATGTCGTTGTATTTATGATTTGAATTGAAACGATTTTATGATATTAATATTGTTTTGTATCTCATGAGCAATTTCAAAATCTTTATAAGAATTAGTGCATTTTTTTATTGGAATGAAGTATATGTTGTTGTCGAAGCAATAGTTATATTTTGTCATAAGGACATAATTGTCATTTTATTGGTTTGGAAGGATATTAGTATCCTGGACACGTATGATATTTAAATTTGAAAGTTTCAAAAACATGAAATATGTAAACTTCAATTCAATTCAACTACTCTAGACAAATAAGACAAATTAACTACAAAATATCATCAAACATAGCATAAAAACAATCTAAGGCTCGAAGTCCCAAGCCAACAACTCTGCAACCAAAATTTTCACCACATCGATGCACAATCCAAGCGAATTGCATTTACATCCATCTTCGCTTGTATAAATTCTATGCACTTCAAAGTGAATATCATGTAGCCAGATCAACAAAATCGTTGTACAATATCGTTATTTCTCAACACTAAATTAATACAGTATCTAACAAATATTATTAGTCAACTTTACCCATTTCTTTTTTGAGGAACATCTTTCACCTTCACAAATTTGAACATCTCCGTGATATATTTGTCATCCAATTTTATAACCTTCTGTAGGCACAGAATCTTTGGCAGTATATAGTGTAAAACTAAGAATGAATGTTCCATGCATTACTTTAACAAGTAGTCTTGTTATTGTGCCACGCGAGCACTGAATTTCATTCCATGGTAATTAATACAAATAGAGTAGGATTATACCATACAATGCACTTGTGAAAACCGTTCTCATACAGTATGTATGAAATAAGTTCAGAAATTCTTTGAATTTATGAAGTACCAAATAGGTCACGTGAATTCGTTTTTAGAGTAGGTCATGCGAATTCGTTTTTACCATCACACTCGATTCATTGCTAGGTTGCAAAAAGATCTAAAACCTTTAGATACTTTACAACTACTTCATTTTGAGTTGTTTGCATGAAAACTATCTAAAGGAAATATAAAGCAACTATATATTTGACAATTACTACATTTGGATTCAGCTACAAAATTTTATTTCGTCGCCCCGTTGATTATCAAAGGTAAAATTCACAATGATTTGCCTTGATCCACTTTTGTTGAGTGCTTTTCGAAGTCTTACATTTGAATTCCTAGCTGCAATTACCAGTATGAATAAGGAGTTAAAAACTTGTTTATCTTCTAGAAGAAAACTATTTGAGCATAGGAAATCACCTGAGGAGACTAACCCGAAGAACAAAATTCTTGTAGATTGTTTCAGAATCCATTTCTTCCTTGTGATGTTGGTCACATCTTAAAAGACAACCAATATAGGAAAACACGGGTCTTAGAAAATTGCTCTAAACATCATCGCGTATGATACACAGTGTAGTTAAAACCTTACTTATAGTATTGTCCAATTAATCCTCTTCAATATTGATTATTAAACAAGCTTTGAGACCCTTAAAAATAATACTTATCATACAAAAATGGTAAGGTTTAAAGTCATCTGCTAAATGAATCATTCTCCAATTCTCAATTCTGTTCATAGCTAACAATTGAAAGATCTAAACAAAACACGAGGCATCCAAATGACATCGAAGGGAAAAGCTAAATTGTGGCAGCTTCTTGTGCCCATTTATAGTTACTAGATATATTTTATTAAATCTTAATAACCAGTTTTTATCTGGCTATTCAAACGTACTAATTACAAAGATTAGGATAATTAATTCCCATAATCATTATGAATTTTTAGATATAAATAAATTATCTAAATTTATTATCATTATATCTCACACTTCAGGTCATAAATTAAAGCTAATTAATAAATATTAAAAACAAACAAATATGCAGTAAAAAAAAAAAATCAGAATTTCAGTCAGAAAAAACTAGAAAATAAATTGACGCATTAAAACTAACCTATGCGTTGGCAGAACTAGTAGTGATCATTAAGGCAGTAATGGTTGGGGACAGTAAAATCTAGAACTTCATGGCCTCGATTTTCTTGTAAAATTCACTAGCTTCGCCCTTATCATCTTCCATGGCTATGGAAATGTCTTAGAATCTCTGTTTTTCAATAATGACAATAATAATAGATATGAATTCATAATTATGTCATTTTAATTATTTAATTTTGAATTTTTTGGATATCAATGGAAAATGGGGTACAAGGTGAGTAAGAATGGGGCATTTGTTTGTTGAAGAGGTACTAGAGCTAGAGAAGAGGGCTTTTCAATTTGAGAATAAATAATATTTGACGTGAATAAATCTTCAATTCCTTAATCAATTTTGTTCTACAAGGGAAGGGTAAAGTGGTCTTTCTATAATTAAATTTTAGGGTAATTATATTGCCACTACAAAATTTAATTACTACACCACATTATAATCACACCACAATTAAAATATATTTTTTATTAGATACACCACCACAACAAATTTACGATTCCCGATCCACTAAAAACTAAAAATAATAAAACAATAAATACACTATTGTGGTCTACTTATCATCCCAATATTACTCATTTTCTCATCCAAAAAAATAATATTTGTAAACATTTAGAAGATTTCATCAACAAACATAGAAATTTGTTTTACAAATTGAAGAGAATTTCACTTCTCGCCACAAGGATCGAGTGCAATCTCTACAAGAAAATCATATATAAGAATTGAAGTCATTGTTAGAATATTGGGAAAAAATTTCAAATGGAAGTATTCATATAAATTGGAATACTGATTATCATTCCCGTTTATAGTCATGAAACGATTGCCCGAAAACCTAGTTGGCAAGTGACTTTCTTCGCGAATTCTTATTCCAGAATTGATTTCTATTGCAACCATTAACTTAGTCTTGAAGAATTTTAGAATTGATTTCTATTGTAGCCATTAATGTTAGTTTAAAGAATTCTAGAATTGACAAAGACTGCTTTATTTGTTACATTGCATGGTTTGAGGTTTCTTCTAATATGTTTGCAAAGCAAACACGAAACCAACCAGGCGGGCAATGGGATGAAGTCGGGTGCTTTTCAAAGTTAAAACTTAATTTCTACTTTCAACTAACCTATCTCACCCCTCAAGAGAGAGAGAATAAAATGTGGAAGAAAACTAAGAAAAGATGAAACAGAAGTCAATTGATTTTCTTCCATGTCTACATTTTTGCTTCCAAAGTATATTTCATGGAAGCCCTAATTAAGTTTAGGAAAAAGAAGAAAAAAAATTAGATTTATATTTGTGGTGGAACAATAATTTATTTTATTAAAAAATATATCAAAACCCTAATTATGTAATTTTATTTAATGATATTTAAGTAAATAAAATAGATACTAAAAATTGTGGTGTATTTAATAAAATTCGTAGTCGTAATATAATTACCCTAAATTTTATTTTATTTTTGATTCCCTCCCTCCTAGGGTCGGAGCCTAAAATTTTAAAATTCTAAATTAATTCACCCTATAAGAGAGATGGAGTTTAAGAGATTACACCATTTACATCTATGACAAATAGCAACTAAAAGTTTAAATTCTCACTACATATTCGTACTTTTTCTTGCGAAACAAAAAATTGATGCTCATCTTAAAAAATATAAACTGATAGAAGCACGATAAACGTAAGCAAATGATATATATCCATCAACCAAAAACTAAAAAAAAAAAAAAATACTCAAAAATTTTACTACCATTTGCTTCAAACAATTGAAAGTTTTGGCAAAAAAGGCAATAGAAAATACATTATTATACGCTGTCATTCTCAAAATATTATCTAATGTGGGCAACAATCTTTTATACCAACACATTCTACCACGGGCGAAGAATCCACCCAAAGTGAAAAAATTGACAAGAAATTTCAAGAGTAAAAAAAAATTGATTTCTTTCACGTCCATATTTGATTCAACTTCTGCAATATACATATGATCTTATTATTTATAAATAAATAAGTTCTTATAAATATTTTTTTATTATAAAATTAAATATGAAGTAGGTCACTTATTTTGTTAGTAACATCAATTTCATGGTCAAAAGAAGTAAGTTTCTTTTTTATAAGCATGAATAAATTATATATGAAAATATTTTTAAAACTAAAAGATTTATTTACTTTAAACTTTACCAAACATTTATTATAAAAATAAGTAATTTAGTTTGGCTCTAATCAATACAACTTTAATTATTATAAAACTTTATATATAATTATAAGTAAAATATGATTAAATAAAAATCTAATTGGGTAATAAAATTGTTCACATTTTATTAAAATCATGAAAGAATATTTGGATAACTGAGCTTGGGCTGGAACTAATATAGAATTTTGGGCCAATATAGAATTTTGGGCCAATTTAACTATGAAATTCCTCCTCTTACCTTGTGGGTTGGGGCAGGTAGGGCTGTTCATGGGTCGATTCGGTTCGGTTCTGAAGATACCCGAACCGACCCAAAACTTTCGGGTATTTAATAAATGGACCCGTCGGGTCCAAATATAATTATGGAACCGTTCGGGTTCGGTTCGGGTCGGTTCCGTTCCGTTCGGTTCCGTACCATAATTAAATTTTTTAATATTTTCAGCAACACTACATAAATACAATTAGCCTCCGTTTGGTAACCATTAAAATTTTCATTCTCATTCTTCTACTCATTTTTAACCACACATTATTCAATAAAATAATATTTTCCATCACATCAATAACTTTTCCTTCTTTTTCAACCACACATTCTCCATGGACCCCACTTGATGTGAAAGATAAAATGTATTATTTGAAAAAGAATGGCTCCCAAACGGAGCCTTAATAACATTTCATTCGTAACTTTTACAAATTAACGTAGCCCAATTAAAAAAAATATACAAAACTAGCCGTCCAATAAGATTAATTCAATGCATACAAATACCAAAAAGTAGATATTAATATTACAGCAAAACTATATAAAGTATATTCATTTGTTTCAAATTAAAATGGGCTAATGGATTTTAAAATGATTTGGGCTTAAAAATTAAAATTATGAAATAATCTAATTTATTCAATAAATTTGCTAATTTGTATAGGAAAAAAATAAAATAATTTAATTAATTCAATATAAAAAATAAAAAAATTATTTAGTTTCGGTTCTTGTTCGGTTCTTCGGTTCTTGGTCTAGACCCGAGACCCGACCCAAACCCATCGGTTCTCGATTCGGGTACCCGTTCGGGTACTTAATTTATGAAGAACCGCTCGGTTCGGTTCGGTTCGGTCCGGTTCGGTTCGAGACTTTTGGACACCCCTAGCGGCAGGGCAGGGGCTGGGCCCCTGCTAGATCCGCCAGTGCTCCCTCCTAGGCGGCATTTGAATTCATTCCTCATATTTACTCTATTTCACTTCCTTTAAAACCCCACATTTAGCTAGCCATTATAATTTCCCAAGAATTCTCTCAGGAATACACAAATCTTCCGTGAGTTTCCCTTAACTTGTTCTTTCTTCAAACTTTAAAATTGAATTGAATTGAATTGAATTTGTATGAACTTCTCTGTGAATTTCCCCATAACTTGTGCTTGCTTCAAATTTTGAATTGAATTTAAACATTTATCATTCTGCTACGATTAGAGCATAATGAATTGAAACTTTGAATTGATCTTTTTCTCTAATTTCTCCATTTGTGGTCATTATGATGCTATTGAATTGAATCGAATCGAATCGAATCGATCTTTTCTTGAATTGAATTTCATAGTTATCACCCCTATATAAAACGTGATATCGAGACAAGAAAATACACAGTAAAACTCTTACGTGCTCTAGCCTGTGCTAGATTTTCTTTTATTCATCCTGTGCCTTTTTGCCAACAATTCTTAGCCAGGACTGAGATGAGAGTGCATGCATAAGTCAGGACTGATAAGCATACTTGGTTAGGTCATAGGGAAAAGAAACTATTGGCTCCGACAGATTTTATATGACCCTGTGTGTATGGATATCTTGCCCAAACAGTATAGAATAAAATTTATTTCACATTCACTTTGTTAACTTTTAAGTTAAATTCTACACAAAAGGTAGATACATTTAGTAATTAAATCTATTTAAAAGGCGCAGAGGTGCATATTACGACAGCCTCATGGAATAGAACCTGTACCTGAAACAATTAAAGCATTTAATAAAGAGATCATAAAGAACCAAAATCCTATACCATAACTGGAATTTCTCCACTTGAAAGAAAGCTCTTCTGTGCATTTGATTATTGACTGAAGATAAAATTTAAAGGATAGCCACAGGGGCTATCACATTTATCAGCCATCTCTCGATTTCAAGAGAGATGGACCACATTCTATCTAAAGTTAGTCTGGATGTCAATGCTGCGAAGGCCAAAACTGGAGCATAATTTGATCCAGCAAATTTTCAAATTTTGACAAACTCCATTGCTTGCAGCTGCTCATATATTGCAATTGCAATTGCAAGATCAAGAACTTGACGACATAGGTCAAATTTACTGAACCACAACATGCTATAGAAAAATATTTCTTTAGTCATAAAAAGCTTTTGTATAATTAACATTCATTCGTACCATATCAATTCGCTCACCTAGGTTGAAACTAGAGTTGACTATATCATTCAATGCCATAACGTTTTGATACTTTTTCTTTATTTGACATGGAATGGTGTTAACTAATGTCCTATTTTATAGTATGGCTGGGAAAACGATAACTGAAGAAAGAAGGTTCTTTAGTCATCTATGCGTATCACTATTCAAGAAAAATGGAATTTGTACATATAACAAGATCGTGCACAAGCATATCCTAAGCACCGGAGGCAAAGAATGCCCGAAATGCTTTCGGGTATTCCACACGAAATCTGAGTTCTTGGTGCATGAAAGACACGAGCATAAGGGTACAAAGTAAGGTAATGTATAGGTGACACTATCCCATTTATTTTTTATTTATATTTGGTATACTTTTCTATTTCATAATTCTTTTATTCCATGCCTTTACAGAGCAGACCTCAACGATAAGGGACAAATATTGAGTTGATGGCATCTTGCTTTGAACTTTGACGAGTTTATCTCGAAATTATTCTAATATTCTTGCTATCTCATTTTTGAATGACAGATTACGTACTTAGAGAGTCTTTTTCTAAATGCATTATTTTCCCTACCTCCCCCGGCTCCATGCTTCTCATTTTATCGAGCAATATAAATCATTAGCGTGGTTTTTTTCTGTTTAAAAAAATAATAATAAAAAAATTGAAATTTTCCTTGATATTTGTAGGGGCATTTGATCAAGAGACTCTTTATTTGACCTCATTAGTGTTTATATATATATATATATATTTTTTTTTTTTTATTATTATTATAAAAATAAGGCATTGTGCACCATTTAAAAAATATTAAAAAAAATTGTGAAATTATAATTTTGGGTTTACATTTCTTTTTTAATGTTCTTAACATGTATTAAAGGACACATGCATGTGCATGTGTCCTTTCAAAGAATGAAAATGCAAATTCAAGTTCTAATAAATCTACAGTTTTTGAAACCTGATTTATCTGTTAATTATACACTATCCTGGCAGGTTTAAATATTTAATTTTTGGACCGTGAGTATTTGAAATGTTGATCAATAATATTAGATTAATTACCTTTTGAATTAGTATGTGGTTGGATGAATTGTTCAATCGAAATTGAAACTCTATATGTTTGTATCTTCTATCTAGGCATGTACCTTATCATATTTTCTTGATTTACATTCCTTTTCTCAGTCTTGGGTTGTGTCATTAAATGGAGATATACGTTATACACGGCATACTTTTCTTTACTTCATGCAAGTGTCCATTTTGTGTGATAATGTAGCTGTTCAATACCTTACTCATTTCCTATTTTTCTTGTTTAGGCACATTTTCAAAAACTAAGAATCGAGAGCACAATTGGGTACTTCTGAACACACTTCCAAACAGGTGATTTGTTCTCGTCCTATATTTCAATCTTTTCCATGGTCTTCCATTGGCAAATAAAGAATGGATTATGGTAGAGTTTTAATGAATTTGCAGTTCATACTTTTAGGGAATGAACTCAAATCATTTACTTAAATTTTTCTATGTTAACATTAAACCCTGTCAAAGCAAAATGCTTCAGTTGCTTTAATTTTACACAAAAACCACAATTGGGATTAAGGGAGAGAGTTGATGGCATTGAACTTTGATGAGGCCATCTGGAAATTATTCTAATGTTCTTGCTATCTCATTTCTGAATGACGGATTGCGTACTTTGAGAGTCTTAAATGTGTTGTTGTCCCTACCTCCCCTGCCTCAACGGTTCTCATTTTATCGAGCAATATAAATCATTGGCGTGGTTTCTTTCTTTCAAATTAAAAAAAAAAATGAAATTTTCCTTCATATATCTAGAGGCATTTGATCAAGAGAATCTTTTTTTGACCTCATCAGTGTTTGTAGTAGGAACTTGAAACAGAAGTACTTGCGATGTGGGTTTTGGCGTGGAAAACAAATGGAGTTTGTTCTCATGAATTCCACATATATAACTCAGATCCTGGTTTGTGAGCAGAGTCGATTTATTTTACCATTAGATTCTTCGCGAACATGCTACAATTGTTCTTGAGAACGTACTCCAGTTTTTTAGGATTGTTCCTGGGGCTATCTTTTTTTTCTCTGTGGTAAGATGTTATTCATGGCTTTTTGTATTTTATCGGGTTGATTCTGACAAAATATGTACTCTATCAAAAACACCCTAGTCTTGGTACTATTCAAATTATATCTAAATTTGATAAGTTGAATCTCTGTAATTGATTTTCCATGAACAAGTAGTGTTGTGCATTTAGTTGTCTTAACATTGAGCTTTGAAACCAAATTAACCTGAGATTTATTTAATTGATATTCCATTTTTTTTTTTTTTTTTTGGAAACCTATTTTTTTGGTATTCTATTTGCTCATAGTTTGTGTGTGAGGTTTTTTTTTTGTCAGAGAAAAAGAAGCAACAGCAAATAACATGAAAGCTCAAAGAACTACTGCATTAGGCACAACATTGGTAGCATGATTCCGTTATGGCTACAATGTTCTCGTGTATGTGTATACTAATACTGTTATACTATGTTTGGCAAATCAAGCAACTTTAGACGGGATTAAGGTTGAAATATTGTGTGTTCTCCTTAACAAATATGCCATTATTTTGGGCTACTTCATTTCTTGTCACGTGTGGTGTTATCTAGTTGATAAGATTCAAGTCTCTTAATGTGACAAGTTTAAGAGCACATCAAGATTGCAAACAACCAAATGATTTTGCATCAACATTTGTTTCTTGAGAAAATGAAAATCCACCTCAGTGCAGGTTTAGATGGGGCTCCTATCAGAATGTTAATGACTACACACATCCTCGTGCAAGCTTTAAAGGAAAATAAAATCTAACCTCTAGTATACAAAATTATCGAATAATATTACTTGTCTGAAAGAAATTGCAATAATAATTATTCGGCCATTGTCTTAAATGCCTCGTGTCATATTCAAGCGAGACCTCTGTAATATTGCAGGATTCAGCTAACTTCATGTGTATAAATATGTCGTTTCCATACTAGTGCTATTGAGTAGTTCCATGTGCAAAACATTAAAAATTAAAAAAGAGAAATATATAAATTTATGTTTGCAGTTTGATTTAACCCCGTCTAGTTCAGTCTCTACCAAACAAACTTATTATACATCCATTCGTTCATATTATGCTCACGATTATAAAATTGATGATTCCAATTTTATTGGTTTATGACATGATGAGTATGTATTGAACTATGAGCTCATCAATTACAAGGATTCACAATATACACACATATTTCATTAGGACATATATAACTTCATTAGCACATAAGTATTACATCCAGTACAACTGTTATGGAATATTACTAGACATAATTGGAAAGCAAGCACATCTGATTTTTGGGCATTGCAAAGGTTAGCTAGTAGACAATATCGCACATGCTAAAATTTTACAAATTTGTGATATGCTTCTTTGAGTCGGATTTTGTTGATGGCCATCTACATACAACCAATCCATTACGCTATTCTAATACCTGAAAAATACAATCCTCCACGAGTTAATGAGCACTGAAGGACCACATACTCCCCAAAATCCAAAAACGAACCCAATAGCCATACTAATGTAAAATCCATCAATGATAAACTTGTCCTCCTCCTGGATTTTTATACCATCAGCATTATCACTGATCCTCGGGATTTGAGCAATTTCATCTCTTGGACAAACTTTTATAAGTGGAAGGCCACAAAGTCCATGGTTTCCCTTGAATGCAGGAGCACTAAACGTTCGTAAATAAATGCTTTGCGGAATTTTGCCCAAGTTATTGTATGACAAATCTAACACTTGATCCAATTGAGAAATACCAGTAGGAATACCACCAGAGAGTGGTTTTTTGATAAATCAAGAAAATCTAAAGACTTCAATCGCCTAATATTTGGAGGAAGAAAACTAGATAGATTGTTTCTTGAAAGGTTCAACCCAACTAGCATTTTAAGACTTGTAATTTCAGTAGGAATTTCGCTTACTAACTTGTCGCTTGAAAGATCAATGAGTTTCACCAATTTGAGAGTATTTATGTACTCTCATAAGTGCATTTACACTCATTGCCTCACAAACATGTATAATTGTTAATAACTATGATGAATATAGCTTAATTCGATGTAATTTGTGCTTTGCAGGACAACACTGATGAATATTGATAAGTGCAATTTTTATACTTATTCGTGACGCTAAATTATGATATTTTAATATTTTTTGAATAAAATTTTACATAATTTATGTTATATTTAATTATGTACGTAAAAATTTATATTTAATGAAGAAATGAATGCATAATAGCAGAAAATGGCAAAATCCGAAGTACGAGAACTAAATTTGCGTGGGCTGCACAAATAAAATTGTTTTAAGAATTAATTTGCATTACATAAAAGAACTGAGGACTTGGAAAAAATAATTAATTTAATTTGGTATTGAAATTTATTGGGCTTTTATTGGCTGCAATATATACAATATACAAGGGTAGAAATTGGGGAGGGACGTACAAAAGAGAGAGAGAGAGAGAGAGAGAGAGAGAGAGAAGGCAGCTGACAGCCATTGGAGATGGGAAAAAAGGAGAATACACGCACAACAACACGCAATAGTTTCTGGAGAAAAACAAGGGCTGAAAATATATTATTTACACACATTGGCCGACAGCTTCTGGATCCAGTTTAGAGGCAGCAATTGTTTGATATATACACACAACACGCATTGGAAGAATCCAGCAGAAAGTGGAGAAAACAGGGACTTAATTAATATATTTTCACGCAGTGGCCAGAAAGGAAAAAAAAAGAGGCAGCTTCAACTGAAAATCATCACGTTTCGTCAATTTTTGGTGATATTTTTCCACTTTACGTGTTTAAATTCAATATTATGAATGACTAAATACTTTTATTGTTAGGATTGATGATATAGCTTAAGGTTTTTATTATATGTTTAATTTCAAGATTTTCATACAATTTTGATACTTGTTAATTAATTATTGTATGTTTAATGCTATTATTTATTTGCACAACAATTAATTGATTTATGGATAATACTGAGACCGAGAGGTGATGTATAATTCTAACTCGTGCAATAATTAACATAGACATTATAAGAGATCGATAGATAATTTATAAACTATGCGATCTTCGTTGAATTCCTAATAGATAAATGCGTTCATATGTGTGTAAATTTATATAGAGATATAATAAGTTCGGGTATATGAATATGATTAGTGTTGTTCGAGAGAGATCACTAACTACATCATGTTAATTCGATCGTTGGTACGTATGAAAAATAATTGAATGAATTTGAATTAAATGTATGATAAATAACCTAAGTGAAATCGAAAATCCTAACTATCCAATCACATAATCTTTTTTACAGTTTTAATTTGAGTTTGTTATTTTAATTAATAGTTTGTGATTTTATTTATTAGAATTTAGTTTACAAAATAAAATTTGATTTGAACATTAGTTACCATTTTAATTTTAATTGAAGTTAGGTTAGTTTAAAAATTTATAGTAGATAGTAGTTTTTGTGGGACGATATTCGGATTTAATAAATCCACTTTATTACTTGTTTGTCACGATTTGTACACTTGCGAAATTTCACGAACAAGTTTTTGGCGCTGCTGCCGAGAACTAGTTTCTTTGCTTTAAATTTTTAATTAATTTTAGTTTTGATTTAGATTTATTTAATTTTTCTTGTTTGTTTTGTTTTTGAGAGTTTTTGTTGTTATTTTCGTTACAAGTGTACTTGCATGCGAAATTTGAGAGTAGGTAATTTAGTATCATTTGATCCAGAAATCGAACGCACTTTTAACCATAGAATTAGGCAAGAATGAGAGATTATCATGGTAGAATAGAACAGAGAAGTGTAACGGCACAAGCTGGACAACCAGTCGAGATTCATGAAGATGATTTGCCACTTGGACAATTCATTACATCACTTGCTGCACCAAATCAATCAAACATCGTTTGTCCTTCATTTGGACAGCCAAACTTTCAACTAGGGACATACATCATTTTATTGTTCCATAATGGAGTATCATTCTATGGAAAATCTCATGAGAATCCACACAATCACATCTCACGCTTTTTGGACATCTACCTAAACAACAATTTTCATAGAGTATCTGATGAAGCGATCAAGTTGAGACTCTTCTCACATGCACTCAGAGATGGAGGAAGAGAATAGTTGGATGCCTTACCTGCGAGAAGCATTAGGACCTAGAGTGATCTCGTACAAAAATTTGTCACGAAATACTTTCCACTGTCAAAAGTAACTAAAATAAGACACGAGATATCCACCTTTCAGCATGATGAACTAGAGAGTTTTCACGAAGTATGAGAAATGTTTAAGGACTTGATCAGGAAGTGTCCTAACCATGGTATTAAGAAAAATTTGCAAGTTCAGTACTTCTACACTGGCTTAAACCAAACATGCTGTATATCGATGGATGCAGCTTCAAATGGATCTATCACATTAAAGTCACCGAATGAAGTTGAGGAATTATATGAGACGATGGCAGCCAACAATGCCTTATGGCCTTTCGAAAGATCTACACATAAGAAACACACCGGTCTACATGAGGTGGATGCTTTCTAGGGATTAACAGCACAGATGTAAGCTTTAGAGAAAAAATGTTATAGATCACTTAACTATGAAAGGTTCAGCAAAAGCAGTACAAACAAAATATTTAGCTTATGGTATATGCAGTGGAGCTCACAATAGTGGGGAGTGTCATATGTCATCTCAAGAGATGGATGAAGTTAACTATACACAAAATTATCAATACCAACAAAACAATGCATTCAACAATACATACAACCCAGGTTGGCGTAATTACCCTAACTTCTCCTGGAGCAACAAGCAAAATAATCAGCAAAAACCTCTCCCTATTTTTCAACAGCAAGAGAAAAAATCATTTCTGGAAGATGTCTTGGGTAAATTTATATAGAAGACCAAAAGGTATATGACAAAGACCAAAACAACCTTGCAAAATCATTCAACAGCCATAAAAGGGGTTGGAAACTCAAATAGGCCAGTTGGCCCTCACTATTTCAGAAAGACCATAATGAGTCTTACCTAACAACACTGAACCTAATCTAAAGGGACATGTACAAGCAACTGCAACAAGAAATAGGGTACAACTGCTTGAAATTACGGTAAAAATACTAGTAGCAAAGAAAAATAAAGTGCCTATTTCAAATGAGGAACAAGTAGAAGGATTTGAAAAGTCAACTGAGAATAATCCGAAAGAGAATTCAGACACACCACAGGCTAAGGAGGCCATTCTTATCAAAGAATATGTACCCTTCATTCAATTTTCTCAGCGACTACATAAACATAAACTGGACAAACAGTTCTCCAAGTTCATTGAAGTGTTTAAAAAACTGCACATCAACATTCCATTCGCGGATGCTCTAGTACAAATGCCCAACTACCCAAAATTCATGAAGGAAATTCTCACTAATAAGAGGAAGTTGGAGGATTATAAGACCGTGATGCTAACTGATGAGTGCAGTGAACTTCTACAGAATAAATTGCCCCCTAAGCTCAAGGATCCAAGGAGTTTTACTATACCCTAAACCATAGGAGATAAATATTTTAAGCATGCTTTATGCGATCTTGGCACAAGTATAAACTTAATGCCACTATCTTTGTACAAGAAACTAGGAATTGGAGAGGCCAAAGCAACTACAATATCATTGCAACTAGCTGATCGCTCCATAAAGCATCTAATGAGGATTATTGAAGATGTATTGGTGAAGGTGGACAAATTCATCTACCTCGCAGATTTTATTGTACTAGATATGGAAAAAGACCGAGATATTCCAATCATTTTGGGCATGCCATTCCTTGATACGGGAAAAGCTTTAATTGATGTACACAAAGGACAATTAATTTTGAGACTAGAGGATGAGCAAGTCACTTTCAACGTCTTCAAATCAATGAAATATCCATCTGAACCCAACTCTTGTTTCCAGATCGACATTATAGATAACTTGATAGTAAAGTCAGTTGAACAAGAACATCTTATGAAACCATTGGAAGCATGCTTAGTTCATTCTAAACTAGGAGGAGTACATCAATTATGTGGAATCATTGCCACCTGTTGCATTCCTAAGGAGGTATCAATTTGAAATGCTTGGTAAAGGCCCTATTAAACCAGTGCCACCTATTCAACATCTACCAATTCTTGAGCTGAAACCTCTACCAGCGCATTTGAAGTATGCCCATCTAAGAGAAGCTTCTACATTGCTAGTCATCATTGCAAGCTTTATAACAGATGAGGAAAAACCTAAATTACTTAGGGTGCTTAGAGAACACAAAACTACAATTGGATGGTCCATCGCTGACATAAAGGGTATCATTTCATCATTATGCATGCACAAGATTCTTATGGAAGATGATTTCAAACCATCAGTTGAGCATCAAAGAAGATTGAATCCCAGTATGAAAGAAGTGGTTCGGACTAAAGTACTTAAACTTTTGGATGCAAGTATTATATATCCTATTTCTGATAGTAAGTAGGTGAGTCCAGTGCAAGTAGTACCAAAGAAATAGGGCATCACAGTTGTAAAGAATGAGAACAATGAACTCATACCTACCAGAACAGTAACATGATGGAGGGTTTGTATTGATTATTGAAAGTTAAACACTGCCATGAGAAAAGATCGCTTCTCTCTACCATTCATGGACCAGATGCTGGAAAGACTAGCAGGACATTCTCATTGTTGCTTTTTGGATGGATACTCGAGATACAACCAGATCTAATTGCCCCGAAGATCAAGAGAAAATAATATTTACACGTCCATATGGAACATTTGTTTTTAGAAGGATGCTAATTGGTTTATGTAATGCACCTGCTACATTTTAGAGATGTATGATGGCAATCTTCTCGGACATGTTTGAAAAATTTATTGAGGTATTCATGGATGATTTCTCAGTTTTTGGGTCTTCATTTGATACATGTCTCAAGAATCTAGCATTAGTTCTACAAAGGTGTGAAGAAAGCAATCTTGAGCTGAATTGAGAGAAGTGTCATTTCATGGTTTATGAGGGTATTGTATTAGGTCATCGAGTATCATGTAAAGGTATTGAGGTTGACAAGGCAAAAAATCAGATAATTGAAAAACTACCTCCACCTACTTCAGTAAAGGAAATAATAAATTTCCTAGGTCATGCGGGATTTTACAAAAGGTTTATCAAGAATTTCTCAAAGATTACTAAACCATTATGTAATCTGCTTGAGAAAGATGTCAAATTTCGATTTACCGAGGAGTGTTTGACAGCATTCAACACACTTAACGAAAAGTTGGTAACTACACCTATCATTGTAGCACCAGATTGGGATTTACCTTTCGAACTCATGTGTGATGCAACTGACTTTACAGTTGGAGCAGTACTAGATCAGAGAATAAATAAGATACTTCACGTGATCTATTTGCTAGTCGAACCCTCAACGATGCTGAAATCAACTATGCCACTACTGAAAAAGAGCAGCTGGTAGTTGTGTTTGCATTTGACAAATTTTGATCATGTCTTATTGGGTCGAACGTCATAGTTTACACTAATCATGCAGCCCTTAGACATCTACTAGCCAAGCTTTTACAAGAATTTGACTTGGAAATTCATGACAAGAAGGGAACATAAAATGTAGTGGCAGATCACCTATCTATATTGGAGAAGATCACACTAGCAAGGGATGATCTAGTCAACGAATTCTTTCCAGATGAACATTTGTTCACTCTACTAGAGTCCCTAGTATGTAGATATAGTCAACTACCTCGCTAGCAACATGGATCATCCAAGCTGGAATCAACTGTCAAACGATCACGTGGCTGTGATGTTTTTGGAGCCTAGATATTTTTAGTTTGTCAATTTTAGTTTTTCCCGCCTATTCTTACTTCCTGCCTTTTTGTTTCAACTTGTATTTATATTGTTTGGATATTCATTCATCTTTTAATTGAATTGAATAATATTTCTCTCTTAACAATTCTCTTTTCTGCAATAGGAAGGTGTCTGAAATCTCAGTATTAGAGATATCAAGAATCTAATCTCGTTTTTATTCTTAAGCCATGTAGGGAAATGTGGACCCACTTTGCAACCAGCTAACAATACAAATTTCAGTTGAAAAGAAGGATTCAATCCTAAACTGATATTGAACGAAATACCTGGGTTGGAAGACAAGTCCAATTTTATCAATTGGGAAATATTAAAGAATGGGATTCAATGACTATGTCATCAAATTTGTTTGAACGAAGATACAAATTTTGGAGTTTGGAAAGGCTTCCTATGCTTTGGATCACGGTACCACTGTACCATTAAACATATTATGAGAAAGATCTAAGCTAGTCAGAGAGGAAGATAATGTAGGATGAGGCAATTCTCCTGTGAATTGGTTAAAAGATAAATCTAAGTAATTCAATGAAGAAGATAATACAAGATGAGGCACTGTCCCGATGAGTTGGTTATGAGACAAATTTAAGTAACTCAACGAGGAAGATAATGCAAGATAAGGCACTGACCTTGTGAGTTGGTTATGAGATAAAACTCAACGAGGAAGATAATGCAAGATGAGGTACCGCCCTTGTGATTTGGTTATGAGACAAAACTCAACGATGAAGATAATGCAAGATGAGGTACTACCCTTGTGAGTTGGTTATAAGACAAATCAAATCTAACTCTACGAGGAAGATAATACAAGATGAGGCAATGCTCCTGTGATTTGGTTGTAAGACAAATCTAAACGAGATAAACTACTCAAATTCCCAAAGGATAATGGAATCTCACCTTGTAATTTGTTGAAACTTAGGGCAACATACTATGATGAGCACACTTGCAAATATCTATACAAATCATCTCAATTTATTATCATAGATCCCACCACGGAGGATACTTCTTCCAATATCATCCGAAATTTTGGGTCCCAGATTATGAGCCTAATGATCCAATGAAATAGGAGAACAATGAACAAGTTCAAAATTTTCCCAACATTATATTCGGATCGTCAGATTACTTCATCTCACCTCATCATCTCACGACATTTGATCAAACTTCTTTTCTATTGACTGTTTCATCAGGATCCGATCGTGGGGATGTGATTTCTTCTGACATGTATTCATGTATGGCTAGCACACAGTATGGATATGTTGGGTATTCCCTTCTAGTGATGGAGCCCATTAAACTTGGCAAGTGGGCTTGGTTTCACTTGCACGGAAGAGACCACACATGCAACACATACACAACACAGACAGAGACATACGAGAGAGAGAAAGCTAGGTTCCAGTTCTTCTTGCCATTGATCGGAGGATCATTTGTAGTCCGATTAAACTGAAATTTCAATATGTTGTTCTTGGCGAAGAGGGCTACGTTTTGACCGAAGCTGATCATCCAGATTCCTCTCCATTTCTCTGGGCTTTGCACACTTCTTTGTGAGATTATTCATGTTATAGTGTGCATTTATTTTTATGGTGATGTTGTCATTGATAACCAAGAACTATATGTGTTCTTGATGTATTGGTAGCCTCTAGAGTGTGTTCTAGAGAGGGTTAATTGTGTATCCCATTATTTTCATAGTGGAATACTTTTACTGTACTAAGTCCCGGGATTTGTCCCTTTAAAGTTTTCCTCGTAAAAAATCTGATGTTCAATTTATATTCTGACAATGTGAGTGAGTTTGTTGGATTTGCCTATTATAGCTGCCATTTTAATTCTTGTGCATTGAGGGGTTCAATTAATTACTTTCACTGCTTGTTTGTTATATTGACTCAATCCCCAATAGGATATGTATCATATATTTATTCTGAAGATAGGACACATACTTTTGTGCATCTATCCTTATCAATTTCAACTATCCTTCCATCCAAATCGACCATTCTGTGATTCTCGTTATGCCATGTTGTTGTTCATCATCATCATTATTATGTGTCCTATCTTTATTCTCAAGATAATAAATTATCACGGCACGTCGTATTTTGTTATAAATGATTGACCCGCACAAATTATTTACGACCAAATAACATTGAAGTTTGGATTCAAGATTTTTATCGATAACATGCTTGACAAGATACGATCCATTGAGTTTGGGTATAATAAATTCGATGAAACTGTCTTTAGCATAAAAAGTGTCAAATCCTAAGTAGGCCTAATAGTATTTTTGCCTCAGCTAATAAATATATTCTTGATTGATGTAGTCAACAATGGCGGACAAGAAGTCATCTAAGACAATGCTCACGTGTATTGTGGAGACGGACATTCTTAATAATATGACCATTTCTTTAATCTTTCAAAATAATTAGCATCAATTTGACATGAATTCTAATTTTACTTTTATTTCTTGTATATGAGTTTTATAAGTAAGTTATTCTTGACCAGCTTCTTTTGAAAAATCTCGTAGTTAAATCAAAATCAATAAGTTCTGATATTAATAAGGGAAAATTGCAACATAGATCCCTAGCCTTTCACTTTTTCAAAATTTATTATAACCTTCAATTTGTGCCAGATGAGGTCCCTAACCTTTCATAAATTAGCACATTGAGCCATCCATTTGACCCCAGCTGACCAAAGTGAGAACTCCAAATAAGGGGCCAAATTATATGGCGTTCACCTTTGTGGTTAAAAGTGAACATGTTGAGGAGAGTAAAACACATGAGGATAAAGAGCAATCCGACTAAAAAAAAGTGTAAACTGCTATAGAGAAGTGAAGGCCGACGTCATTGTAAGTGATTGTTTCGTGCCGACTGCCGCTACAGATCAGGTATCCTTTTTCCATTTTTCTTTGTGGCCAGCGTTGCAAATCAAAGGTGTTGTGTGTCTCCCATTTTTTTCGTGGTCACATGTGGCCGGCTTTGCAAAATCGAGGTCGGAGAAGAGAAGGGATGGTGGTGGTGGTGGTGCACATAACGCTCGCAATCTGATGTCGAGGTGTTTAGTGATGCCGTGATCTAATAGCAATGATGGTGCTAGAGTTTGTGTGTGGTGGTGTTGTGGGTGCTGTGGTGGTGGTGTTGCGGTTGCTGTGGTGTGTGGTAGTGTTGCGGTTATTGTGGTGATGATTTTGCATTGTGGTGGTGGTGATTTTGCATTGTTGTGGTGTATGGTAGTGGTTTGTTTAGTCTGGTAAGGTGGTGATGATGTTGGTAGTGGTAGTGGTCGTGGCGGTGACAATTCAGTGGTTCGTGGGACAGGAATGGAATGGGATGGGATGGAGGTGTTTGTGACTAATTATTTGGTTTATTGTGACCAACAAATAACACGTGACCTAAAAAAAGTGATTGTGACTCACAATTTATTAAATTGTGAATAAAAAATTACTTGTGACCAATAAATTTGACAATTTATGATCGTTAAATAAGTTGCGATTTATAAATTTTGTGATTTTGTGATTAATAAATAAATTGTGACCTATAAAATTTATAATTTGTGACCGAAAAGTAATTTTTGACCAAATTGTATATAGTGACCTTAATATATATATAATTAGTAAAATATATTTTTAGTTAATTATTTCATAAATAAAATGTTATTAATATTTGATTTTTGAAATTTTTAACCTTGTTTCTTAGTTTTAAAATGGGTCATACTTAATATCTTAAATATGAAATTTTCTCTTTTTTGCAGGGTTCTACAGTCTACTTGGCCATTTTCCATTGGTTCTTGGCCAAAAAATAAAAAAAAATGTAGCACCTGGAAGGTGCCTGTAAACAATTGCCCCATATAAGGAAAATTGTTTGAAAGATTAAAATGGAAGACGAGATTTGGGCATAAATTGTGAGATTTGGTTCATGTATATTTTTCAATATCTACTTGTTCATGATAGTATTTTATGAATAAAAATAGTTGTAAAGTAAATTGGAATTCTACACAATTAGAGTAGATGGTGTAATTTCACAAAAAGAAAGAAAGAAAATTGTTTAGTAGAAAAAAAATGAGTTTTTTTTTTTTCCCATATTAGCACTGCTCAAAAATTTTTTAGTCCAATCTTGAATCTAACCCTGTTTATGGTGTTGATTATGGCTGAACTTGATCTAGCTCAAGTCAATTTTAACTAATTTATTAAGGGTCTTCTACAAGAAAATGTTCGATTCATTGTATATAAAAACAAGGTAAATTAAAAATCAGAAAGTGATGGGCCATTTTGAAGTATTCTGCTTATTAGTAACATACAAGCGATAGGTTCAACTTTGGTGACGAAAAGCATAGAGATACAGCCCTTTGTCCATATGAAGAGTGAATATAGTTCTATAAGTAGCTTCCTTACATTGATCAATCAACAAGTTTGAATCTGAACAAAATAAGAAAATTGCACACTTGATCAATCTGTTACCATAGCAGCAAGTTGATTTTTTTTTACCATTTTATTGTGGTTGCGCAATCAATTGTCAATAACAATCTCACACCAATTGTCTTATTTGAAAAATACATGTTTATTCATAAAATCCCTAGAAAATAAAGATTGCATTGTTCATAAATGTGATGATAAAGAGCAAGCTTTTTTGTTAGGAGATTAGAAGTAAAAAAAGGATTAAAGACTTCAAATATGGCAAAATATAAGTGTTAATCTCAAATGCCTCAAGTCATTAATTTTAAGTTTGATTATAGCTTTTCCAAAATATGGCAAATTTGTTGTCTGGAGAAGGGGTGCAATAAATTGATTTGTAAATCATAGCCAATTGTCCACAACCATCCGTAATGTGCTCCTGTGCATTTCGTATCACTCGCTTCTGGCAACTGGAGTTGATATGTCTTCGAGGTTAATAAGTTTTGAAAGCAACGAATCGATGCATCTTGATCATCTCGATTCTCTTGATCTTCGGTATCTATTTTTTCAGCAAGCATGATCCGAGGATATCTAGTAGGTAATGAAGGTTTCTTCTTCAATATTGAAGTCACTGATTGCCACAATTTACAAACAGCAGTAAAGGAAGTAAAATCCTCTATTACAATTAAGCATTGTGCGATGACAACCAAAATGTCCATTGGAAGATCCGTCCAATCTGCCACGTTCAACTACAGCCCATAAATTCAAGATTAAAAAAGTGAAATAGGAAAAAAGATATATTTTCAATCAGTCCCACAACAAAAATATTTACTTGTGAAGAAAATTAAGTATGCCAGTGCAACAACGAGCATTCACCCCCCCCCCCCCCACCCCCCCATTTTTTGAGCTATATTAAAGCAAAAGTGAATTTTCATTACAATTATTCAGAAATACTGTTTATTGGATTAGTTAGAATGATCAATTAATTAATTATGAAATATTTATGTGTAAAATGATTGAAAAGTATGTTAGAATATCCCTATATAATATATAAAAGAGGAAACTTACTTGCACTGTTCCTAAGCCATTTGGCCACCCAGCCGAGCCATTTTAGAGTCGAGTCATATAAGTCGAGCCCAGCCAATTTTTTTTTCCCTGCCATTTTTTTCTCATACACTTCTATCTCCTTTTTTGACTTCTCTCAGCTCTCTCTCCATTTTTACACGCAAACTCTCATACTCCTCCATTCCTCACCCATCTCATTTCTCTGTCGACATTTCTCTCTCTCTCTCACCTTTCCTTTTCAGTTTCTCCCTTAGAGAAGTCTTCCCCTTCTACATCTACAAACAAACCCTCATCTTCCTCCTTACCCTCCACCTCCACCAGTACCGAGAAGCATATGGAGCACCGCGATGCCCGAGTGCCGTCAAATCTTAATACCAGCAAGATCAAGTGCTCCGATGGTACACACATTTTTATTTTTTTCTATTTTTTGCAATATGCAAATTCTAGGCGATTTTAGTGGAGTTTGTGGATATTTCTAGATCTCAAAACTCTTCGGTTGTGGATCTAGTTTTCTTTCAAGAAATCTTGAAAATTTGTTTACGGGATGAGCATTTGTTACTTTGTTTTGCTTTTGTAGTGCAATGTTCCTTTTGCTCTTGTGGTTCTAGAACATTTATTCTAGAGAAATTTACGACACCTTTTTGAAATTTACGAAACCTCCCCTTTTCTCCTCCAGAAATATCCCTGAATTCTTTCAAAGGTAATGTCTTTGATTCTCTTTTTTTTCTCTCTATGGATGCAAGCTTGTGTACGTGTGTTTACAACAGTAATTGTTTGGGTTTGTTTAGCTGCGCCTATATGTTTGGTTCTTGGATTTTTTCTTGCCTTGTTTTGGGACTATCAACATAAAAAGTGAGCCTATTTCTTGATTTATTTCTGTTTTATGTTGTCTTCATTGATTCGAAAAAGTGGGTTTCACAATTTTCAGATTCTATCCCAAGGAGAACTTCTAATTTTCCCCTTTTCCAATTTCCTTTTTTTTTTTTTTTTGCAATCTTTTATTTTATGGTCTTTGTGTGTGAAAGTAGACGTGTAAAAAGGGGCCGGCCCGGACCGCAAGGAAAGAAGCCCGGTCTCGGACCGGGCTGAAAATTAACAGGCCTGGGCGGGCTTCCTGGCCCGGACCACTGCACAGCCCACACGTTGTTTTTTTTTTCCCCAAAAAAAATAACCGTAAAAAGAATTATAGTGAAAATCGATAAAAGTTACGTAAAAATAAATTTTACATTGATTTATTTTTCGATAAATTTTACATCAATAAATAAATAACATAAAAACTTATAATTGTTCGAACAATATTTTGCCTAACTTGACAAATTACACAGTTTTGAACTATTTATGAACTCATAGTTAAAATACATCACAACTAGGTTGTCACCTACTTAACTATAATTTCGTCATTACAAATCAGATTTTATTCATTTACGGTAAAATTTTTAAAGTCTTGAGCAATATCGTCAGCAACTTTATCTTGCATTCTTCTATCAGCAAATAACCAGTATTTCACGCAGATGAGAGCTTCTAAAATATGTTCTTTAAGTCTTGATCTTCTTTCATCTAACACTCTGTTACCTGCACTAAAAGTAGACTCCGATGTCACTGTTAAGATTAGAACTGTTAGTAGATCTCGGGCCATTTTTGATAATAATGGATATGATCGTTCATTTACCTTCCACCATTGTAAAACATCTAAATTGTCAACCTCGTCTTGTGGAATTAAATTATAGTGATCAAATTGATAATATCTTTCTAATTCAGCTGGTATAACATTCTCATTTGAAAATGAACTAGTAGATGAAGTAAAAGAGACATTGCATTTCTTAGCTATTAAAGAAAAGAAAGAACTTTTACCTTTAAAATTTGTAACAGAACTCTTAGTAGAAGGAACATTTTCATTATTACCATATTTCACAGCATAACTATTGTACATTTCATTAATAAAGCATTCTATTTCACGGCTTGTAATATTTATATTGAAAGATAAAGTTTCAGAAAGTTGGTCCATAGCACACTGAACTCCAAAAAATTTTATATGAGGATCCATTACAGCTGCAATTGGAAAAATCATTGGCACATTTTCGTAATAGTTTTGAAACTTGTCCTCCATTGTACAAATAATATCATAGAAAAACGGATCGTCTTTATGACTTGAAAATTAATTAGCAATTTCTACAAATTGAGCGAGCACAAGATTACTTGTTGGATAATAAACTCCGGAACTAGTTTTTGTTGCCTTATAGAATGGTTTCAAATAATTCATGACTTTAAATGCAATGTTCCAATCATAATCACCTATGTGAAATTGATTTCGCTTTGAATTAACGAAAGCATTGATAGCATTTGTATAACCAACACATGATTTTAACATAAGAAAAGTTGAATTCCATCTATTTGGAATATCATCAATAAATTTTTTTCTCCTCAATCCAAGATTTTTACAAATTTTTCCAAATTCTTGTTGTCTAGAATCTGAACAAGAAATGTAGTTAATAGCTTCTCTAATTTTATGTATTTGTGGTGTTATTAATTTTAAACCATCTTGCACTACTAAATTATATATATGACAAACACACCTCATATGAAATAATTTAGAGTCAAACGAGGGATTAAGAGTCATTTTCAAAAGTTCAATGCATGCAGTATTTGTACTAGCATTATCAAAACTAATGCTAAATAATTTGCTCAATACATTAAATTCATTAAAAACCTGTAATAAATTCTCATACAAATTTATTCCATTATGTGGATATTCAAGTAAGCGAAAAGTAATAATTCTTTTGTGAAGTAACCAATTATTATCAATAAAATGTGCAGTAACACATGCATAACCATTGTGATTACGGCCAGGCCAACAATCAGATGTAAAACACATAACTCCATCAAAATTATTAAATTCAGTTTTCAAATGTTTAGTCATTGTATGAAATAATTTCAAGATATTTGAGCGAGCAGTATTTCTACTTACAAACCGATAAGCGGGTTAAACATACGTTTGCATAAACTCCTCAAAGTATCGATCTTTTGCAAAAGTGAAAGGCATCTTGCTTGCTGCCAAAAATTCAGACATTCATACTCTCATTCGATCCCGCGAATAACAAAAATTAGAAAAATTAATTGTTCCACTAATATTAGAAAAAGAAATAATTTGAGCTTGTTTAGTATCCAAATGCCCTCTTTCATTCATGTGTTTATCTTTGTGTCTTCGCAATGTGCCCGTGCCTTAACCTTTAACCCATGCATAACTGTTTCTGCAAATAGTTCATATTGCTCTTTTATTTGGTTCATCCACTGTAAAGATTTCCCAAACATCAGATATGTGCTTTTTATTTTTTCACTGTTGAGAAGATCTAATATTTGGATCATTATCATCTTCCAAATTTATTGGAGAACAACTATCATGTAAATTGACATTTTTTGAAGAAAAATCGTGAGAATCCATAAATTTTCAACAAAAATTCTTGAAATTAAGTATCTAGAAAAGTGATGGGCGGAAATTAATTTAATATATGAAGAAAATATTTCCGAATTTCGGAATTGTATTTCTCTCTTCTGAATTGGTGTTTGGTGATATTACTCAAGAACTTTAGGCCATTTGGACTTCTGCTTCATCAATTTTCTCTTAGCTTCTCTTGGGTTCTAATGTTCTTCTCACCGAATTTTACCTACCTTTTTTATTTATCTCTTTGATTCTATTGTTGTACTTCATAATTCATTTTCTTAAATGTGCAAATAATTTTTAATCCAGGATCGAATACTTCTTCACTAGATTTTTGGACCAGTGGAAGGAGTTCTTGCATTTAACTACATGTCATTTTTCTTAATCTATTTAGATTTAAATATAATGTATATGTTTTTAATTATGCATCAAATTTGTTAATGTTGCTGGAAACAAATGTGGTTACTTTTAGGCTTCTTTCCCATTTTAATACCGTATATATGTTTGTGAAATTTGATTATTTTACATTATCAAACTGAATATTTTCTTTCATTGTTTAAAAACTTCATCATGTCAGACTATAGCCGAACTATATGTGATTGACAGACGACATGTGAAAGCTTTTGCCTCTATGGTAATGTAAGTCATTCATGACTTATTTGATTACTATCATGTCTCACTAAATGCCTCCATCTGGTAGATGCACACATTGCATTACAATGGTCCAAATAATCAACTTCTTGTGCAAATGCTGGAGACTCCTGTTGCGTTCTTTCTCAAGGGGTCAGGTGAAGTTTTGTTCTTTGAAAATACTCTTGGATTTCATCCAAAAACTGCTTGTGGACTTTCAGTTTGCCATCAAACTACAGTTGGTAGACTTCTAGGTTTGCGATTAAACTATTAAATTAACTTAGCATTTATTTCTCACCATATTACATAAACACGATTTTATCACTAAATTATCGTGTAGTAGATAAATGCGAGGCATTTGTTATATAAGCCTCTAAAAGTTAAAGACTTAAATTTTTTGCTTGCAGGTCTTCTGTTGACTCTTGCTGGCATATGAGATGTAGGGGTTTCTGTAAGTCTTGGTTTAATTCAGTGCATCTCATAAAAATACAAGGTTAGGATTTGAATATTAATTTATGAAATCATAATGTTCTTCTTAACTATTCTAAAGGTCAATGTATGGGGTCCCTCAGATCTCAAGTATCTGGTTGATGAAGAGAAAAATTGAGTTTCAAAAGTTACATGTAATTATGGCCATCTTAATGAATGCTTCCTGTTTTGCTTTAATTACGTGGAGTTTGCTTTGTTTTCCACTTTCCCTTTGATAAATCATCAGGGATAGTATATTTATATATGCAACAATTGAAGAAAATGAAGCTTAGGACTCTTTGATTGAGAAGGATGCTGTAAGTTTTTTTTTTTTTTTTATAGGTAAGGATGCTGTTAGTTTATGAACTTCATTAGCCCTAGATTGCTTATTCAATCATTTACTTTTTTTTGACACGAAAGCTTTTACAATAAGCCTATTGTGCCTCATTTTTACTTCTTCAATATTTGTTTTCAGAAAGGAAGGATGGAAAAGACTATTTAAACGTCGAGGTCCAATTTCATATCCATAAGAACTAGGAGAGCAAACCTAGCAGTGCTGGATAAAGTTGAGGTATTATATTATCTAATGTAGGCAGAATGTCAATGTTCATAAATTTTATTTTGTGATATAGTTCTACTGGATAATATACACACCATTTATGGTGAGTTTTTGTTAAAGGGACTATACCATGATGATCTAGGTTGAACAGAACATTATTGTTGCTTTCTATCTTCGTATTTAACATAAAATGTGTCATACATTTGGAGTGGGATCATTGGTGAGCATTAAACATGTAAGGAAGTTATTCCTTGAAGACAACCTTAGCTTTTACAAAAGCTGTTGGCAAGAAAATCTGTTGCAAGAGGAGCTTGGTTAGTTTGCTGTCTGATCAACCGATTTTAGTTGGAATCTATTAACCAACTGGAGCCTTAAGTTAGGTAGTAGTTTGTAACTGATTAGAAGCTCCTTTATGTCTATAAATAGGTGCCTTAGGGTCTGTAAAAAAGGGGGCTCGAAAATACAGATGAAGAGCTCAAAAAATGAGAGTGAATCTCTGAAAAAGGAGAGCTCGAGACTAAGAAAAATGAAGCTCTGAAAGGGAGCTTCAGACTGGTAAAAGTCTGTGTAGAGAGATAGGATGTATTTCTCTGAAGTAGGAAGTGTAGCTTGGGGAGGAACTAATCTGGAAATTCCTTCTACTGATTCATGTAATTGAATGTTAAGTTTTCTTGGTTGATAAGCTTGAGGAAGAGGTTTTTCTTCCTGTTTCCAAATCTGTTCTGTTCTTCTGCTGATTATTTTTCTTGCTGATTTTATATCTGTCTTCTGCTGGTTTTTCATCTGGTTTTTCTGCCTTTTACTTGCTGCAATTGCTGGTGCTACTTTCCTTTTCTTCTTGCATTGATCTTGAGCTGGGAGGGGGAAGGTAAAATCCCCAACAAAACAAATAGACATTTTATACACATTATACTCTTGAAAATGAATATAATATTTTCAAACACTTTTTCTTCATTGGTGACGTGACATTAAAAAGTATTTTGAATCACTGACTACTCAAAAAATTCGGACTGTTGCTATTTTTATTATGTATATGGTAATTTATGTGCGTCTGCACCTCCTTTTTGTCTTACTAGGAAAAACAAAGAAGCAAAACTGAACGAGAAGCTCCTCTCCTGTGCTAGACTTTTTTTATTGAAAATAAGAAAGTAGGAATGGGAAAAACCACAGTATGAAAATTCAGAGATGTCATGTTTCTCTAGCATGGCACAATTCAGACACTCATCATTGGTTTAGTTCTGGCCACATGTGGCACTTAAATTTGTTGGTAAACAATCGTGGAGATTTTTAGCCTTCAACAAGCTTATAGTTTTTCAATTTACACAATAAAAAAATTTGTAGGAAGTTCCTTTATCCCACAAATTCGCAACTGTTTGGTCTCTCAGTGGTCAACAAAAATAGAGAATTGAGAGACATCAACTGTTTAATCAACTTTTGCATATTTGGAAGAGATTCATTTTATTTGCCCATTAGGGAAGCCATTGACATAATTGAAGTAAATTTAATGTTCTGAAAACCTTAGGTTGCTGCTTAGTGAGATTCTCTTGGTAATAATGTTGATCTCTTAGTGAAAATTGTTTGCATTCTTATACTGATCCCAAAGCATAAAAGAAAAAGGAAATTAAA
The DNA here is from genome assembly GCA_035079005.1 of Fraxinus americana. Classification (NCBI taxonomy): domain Eukaryota; kingdom Viridiplantae; phylum Streptophyta; class Magnoliopsida; order Lamiales; family Oleaceae; genus Fraxinus; species Fraxinus americana. Next base: position 11,184,017 of record CM068714.1, read on the forward strand.
ATGACTGTATAGATGGAGATGACAAAACTGTCTTTTCCTGTGGGATAAATCCTGAGAAATGAAAGGCCTTTTATCGTATAAAGTTTAGGGTTATTTGTTTAAGATAATTAATCTTTCTTTTCTTCCATGTTGTCATGTTATTGTTTTGATTGCAGTTTAATTTTCATTTTTTTATTTGACTAGGTAAAAGAGTTTCCATGTCTATGGGAGAACTTTTATTCGGCCTCTACATTGTGGAACCTTTGTGTCACATGATGTGAGGGCATAATTTTAGGTGAGTAAACACTCATTGGTGGATTTATGGATTGTAACTTTAGAAAACAATTGAAACTTTATCTTTCTTATCTTAAGCCACAAAGAGGGATTTGAAATTTTATTCTCATCGTTCTTTTTCCGGTGAGTAAATTAGCTGTGGTGATGAAAATCGTAGATCTTATTGCATAGACTTGGCCTCTTTGAGATAATGGGACTGACTTTGCCACACCAAAGGAAAGCGAGGTATGAAAATTGGGAAACTCACCAATTTTAAACGTTATTTAATGATGAGAAATTAACTCGACCTGTGTTTTTTACCCCCTTCCCAATTTAGATAATAGTTTGTGAATTCTAGCATACTTCGTAGTAGAAAAGCTCAAGGAAAATGGAAAATCTAACTTGAGATGCATTTTGGCTTCATGTTTCCAAATTGTTACAATGATGCCAAGTTTTCTTTATTCCTCCTTAAAGTCTACTTCCTCAAAATAAGTCTGGAAGAGTTGATTGATTTCGCTTAATGATTCTGCCTGATTTGATTTCATGAAGTTTTGTATTCATATGCCTAATGCAAATCACACTTAAATGGGAAGTGGGTTATTGGTCTTTGATGTTTAGCTTGTGTCAATGAAATTTTTTGTCAACGTATACGAAAGTTAAAGCTGTAAATTAGCTTTTGGGCATTGAGTTTCTGGAGAGAAAAAAAAAAGAAAAAAGATCTTTGATCATTTAAATGAGAAATTCGTGTGTTTCCAAAGGTATTCAGGTGGTAGTGTATAAGAAAATTGAAGCTATAAGTTAGGATGGCATAACTGTATGTATCTACTACAAGCTTGTCAGTCGTAGATCCAATGATGATATTTTTTTTCCATTTATTTATTTGTCTATGGGCCAGTAAATTGTCATCCTCAACCACATTTGTGATTATTGAATGGATTGCAATATTTTATCGAAACAAGTACTTCATTACAAGATGAAAAAATGTTCTGTTTCTCAATTTATGCGGATCTTTCCTCTGGATAAGAAGATTGAGAATATAAATGATCAACACTGGATATATTGCATGCTGAAGAAGTGAGCTCTTCTGCTTTAATTCATTTTTACCATTTCAAGAAAGAGAATGCTCATAATCAAGTGGTACTTAAGAATTTTCATTTGATTTATATGAAGTATATTCAAATTTGAAGTTTGTTTCTACCTTATTTTATCTATATAGGTTTTGAGGTTTCGTCCAGTATTTCCTGGACCATATTTTCTAATCCTTTAATTTTGTTTTGCTGAATAAAGTGTCGCCCTGATATCGTGTTGATGCCATGAATGTGTATATTAATTTTTCTGTAAGGTTTTATTTGTCTTGAAATTTAATGACCAATGTTATGTTATCTAATTGGCATGGTCCATCTTGATAGATGAAAACTTGGGAAAAAGTGCAAAACATTAACAGTTCAAAAGATAAAACCTTGAATTCTCTGTCCATAATTGTGTAAATTGGCATCTCAAAACTGTCAAAAATTTGGGTTAGCTCACTTTGGTTCTTTATGTTTGAATTAAAGGCATAACAGTCATCCAGTGACCGTTTGTGAAAGTGCATGAAACTTCAGTGACCGTTTTTGCAAGTTTTGAACTTCAGTGATCGTTTTGTTATTTTTGTGTAAGTTTAGTGACCGTTTGTGAAATTAACCATTTTAATATATAATGTGGAATACAACCTTTCCGATTTATACCATGCCATGTTTGTCTATTTTCATAAAGACAATGTTGCTCTCAAGGGTCTTGCCGAGTAAATATCAAAACTTTAAACATTTGAACCTTAGTTTTTCCATTATCATTGAATATTATGTAAATATGCGTTTATGGTTTGTTTTCTCATAGTTTTTCCATATAACTAATATATACGTGTCTTGAAATAGATAATAATCATAACGACTTTTCTTACAAAATTATAACGTTTATCGTGCAACGCACGATCCACACTAGTTTAATCTATATATATATATAAAAACAGAAGTGCCGTCAAAAAAAATTTCCCTCCAAAATGTACTTTCCTCTTATGGAATTCTAATTAAAGTCCGTATACCCATTAGTCAAACATTACAGCATGCTTTTATTGATAGTAACAATTTCATTTGTTGAGTTTTGTGTTCATTAAATCATTCTTTTTTTTAAAAAAAAATGTTTGAAAACCGAAAAGTCACTATAACCTGCCTTTTATATATAAACTTATTTGGATTATTATCATTTTAAACGTTTAAGTTGTTTTGTGTGTGCAAATTACATTATTATTATGGTTTTGAAACTTAATTAATGTTTGACTTTTATTATTATTATTATTATTATTATTATTATTATTATTATTATTATTATTATAACAGTATTCGTGAAATGTGTGTCATGTTAAATACCACGTTAATGTGGTGCAAGTAAATATAAATTACTGAACAAAGGCAGTTAGCCATGGTTAGCTCAAATCATGGATTAAAATTCTGAGTTATGAAACCCAGTAGATATTTAGATGCCCAAGTAATTAATAATTATTAATAGTAAAATGAGGTAAACCAATGTTATAAAAGTTGTTCTGTATTAATTATTTCTATTTTTCCTTTAAATTTGATTTGCACATAAAGAGGCAGAGTGACTGTTCGTTTTCCGAGTAGGGACGAGCAACCATTTTGAAATACTACAATTTTGTCAATATTTTACTTCAAAATCCATCATTCTACCTCATTGCTCATCATTTTAGCAGTGTAAACAAGACTTCAAATTTGATTTATGCAAGCACATTTACAAGAAATTTGAAGACTTCGTTTTCTATTCGTCTCGGGAGAATTATTTTTGCAGGTGCAACATTTTTGTGAGTATATCGTTCAAGTCGCAATCCGGGTGACATTCTAGCAATTCTGTTTCGAATACATCTGTTAATGACTATTTTTTTTTTGTTTCACGATTTTAACTTTTTTTCACTTTTTCTACCACGTCGAAGATAGATGAGTGCATATGGCACCGATATTTGATCTCGTGCGAGATATCAACGTCACGAAGACTAATTGGGCGCTGAAAGTGCGTGTTATCCGTGTTTACGAGCTGCCAAAGATCACAAATCCGAATGAAACATATAGCTTGGAGTTCATTTCGCATGACAGTGAAGTAAGTTTTCCTATCACATTCCAAACTTTACATGTGGATCTGGTATTAACATATGTAATGCAACATGTTAATTGCAGATTGAAATTTAGGATATGAAAGTGAGAAAAGAATTATAAATATGGCATAAAATAAATTTTTAAGGTATAATTTGTATTCTTTTCGTCAAGAGGTATAATTTTCTGAAAATTATAAATTTGCTACTATAAGCCATGGAAGAAAATGTCTATATGTTTGTTTTAAATTTGAAGATGAATATCAGTAAAGGAAAAAAATAATAAGAATAAAAAATTAAATTAGTACTTTGTAAATTATCAAGTAATTATTTTTCCACTATAATTTTTTTTCAAGATGAAATGAGATATGATCGGAAAGCATTGGTGGAAGAACACAAAAACATGGTCTCTAATTTGACAATTGAGCAACGACATGTTTATGACACAGTGTTGAATTCAGTTCAATCGGATAAAGGTGGTGTTTTTTTGTTTATGGTTATGGAGGTACAGGGAAGACCTTTGTATGGAAAACTTTATCTGCGACTTTAAGATCAAAAGCAGAAATTGTATTGAATGTGGCGTTAAGGGTAAAGTATCGTTACTTTTGGACGGTGGTAGAACTCCACATTCAAGATTTGCGATACCGCTAAATGCAAATGAAGATTCCACGTGCAACATTAAGCAGGGTAATCCTCTCGCGGAATTGATTGTTAGATGCAAGCTTATAATTTGGGATGAAGCGCCTATGATGAACAAATATTGTTTTGAGGCTTTGGATAGAAGCATGCGAGACATTTTGAGATTCAACAATTCCACGAGCAACGACATGTTTATGACACAGTATTGAATTCAGTTCAATCAGATAAAGGTGGTGTTTTTTTTGTTAATGGTTATAGAGGTACAGGAAAGACCTTTGTATGGAAAACTTTATCTGCGGCTTTAAGATCAAAGCAGAAATTGTGTTGAATGTGGCGTCAAGCGGTAAAGCATTGTTACTTTTGGACGGTGGTAGAACTCAATATTCAAGATTTGCGATACCGCTTAATCCAAATGAAGATTCCACGTGCAACATTAAGCAAGATAGTCCTCTCGCGGAATTGATTGTTAGATGCAAGCTTATAATTTGGGATGAAGCACCTATGATGAACAAATATTGTTTTGAGGCTTTGGATAGAAGCATGCAAGACATTTTGAGATTCAACAATCCACAGAGTATGGAACTACCTTTTGGAGGAAAAACAGTTGTTTTTGGAAGAGATTTTCGACAGATCTTGCCTGTGATTCCAAAAGGAAGTAGACAGGATATTGTGCTTGCAGCTATCAATTCATCATATTTATGGAAAAATTATAAGGTTTTGAGATTGTCCAAAAACATGAGACTACAAAATATCGAGTCAGATGCTAAGTGCGTTGAATTAAATGCATTTTCTGATTGGATTGCGAGTATAGGGGATGTAACAATTGGCTGTGCGAATGATGGCCATGCAACAATTGAAATTTCGGATGATATTTTGTTACGTGGATTCGACAATCCAGTCAAAGCAATCGTGGATAGTATGTATCCGTTGTTTACTTGTGACGTTAATAAGGCAAATTATCTGCAAGGAAGAGCTATTCTCGCACCGACACTTGATGTGGTTGAATCTGTCAATGATTATATGATTTCGCTAAATGCGGTTGAAGGAAATACTTATTTAAGTTCTGATTCAACTTGCAAGTCAGATGCCAATGTTGACATGTTACGTGACCTTCATACGCCTGAGTTTTTGAATGGAATTAGACGGTCTAGTGTGCCCAACCATGAATTGAAATTGAAGGTCAGCACTCCTGTTATGCTTTTATGCAACATAGACCATTCCGCCGGCTTATGCAACGACACAAGATTAATTATTACGAGGCTCAGAAGTCATGTTCTGGAAGCAAAGATTCTCGCTGGAACTAATGCAGGTCATAAGGTTCTTATCCCTAGAATGACATTGACTCCATCTAATCCAAGGCTGCCATTCAAGTTTCAACGAAGATAATTTCCTCTTATTGTATCATACGCAATGACAATCAACAAAAGTCAGGGTCAATCGCTATCTCATGTTGGTTTGTATTTGAAAAAATCAATTTTTAGCCATGGTCAGTTATACGTTGCTATGTCTAGAGTTACAAATCACAAATGGTTGAAGATTTTGATTTGCTATAAGGATGACGGACAAGACAATTCAACGACAAATGTGTTTTCAATGAACTTTTCCAAAATTTGTAGTAGTTGGAACATCGATTTAATTTTTTTATGACAATTGTAACGCATATATGATACTTATTTCATATACTTTTATAACAACCTCAATAATCATTTTTAAGTCAAATGAAATATTTAATCTCAACGTTTATAAATTTATTTTTTTAGTACAATATCCGTGCATCGCACGGGTGACACACTAGTAAAAGATTAAAATCAAACTATAGATATAATATATCTATGCTTCCTTCCCAGCATATAAGATTCACATTGCGAGCCACATAAATTGAGTAATCACAATCCGTTGCATACATCTAACAGCATAAACTCAAATTGAAAAGAAAGGTTGTCTAAAATCAGAGAGAAATTAAATGAGGAAATAAGTATGGCAAACAAAAATTAATTATTTCAACCAAAATGTCATTATGCCTTCTTTGTCTCACTTTAAAATAAAATTCTTTAATTTTCATACTTATTTTCAACCATACATTTACATAATAAAAAATTTTGCAGGTAAATTCAAAATCTTCCCTACTTTTTAACCACACATTCTTCAAAAAATATTATTGAAAAAATTAATTTTACACAATAATGGCAATTAAACAGGGGTTAACTCGTTCAAGACGAAACAAACATCTTTGACATTAAAGATTATAAAATTCTAAGTTCATTTTTCTTTTAAAACACGAAATAAGCTCAAACAAGGAAAAGCTATTGTTTAAACAACATGGGAAAATACACTACATGTGCTAAAATGACAGCACTTGATTGATTGTTTAACTTTTTTTTTGTCCTACATCGAATAAAATGTTGCCATGTAACATTCTCTAAATGCATCTGTGCATTTTCCTTGTACATATAGAATTGTTCAACTTGACACATCAGCAATAACTCCTTGGAAAAGAGGTTATAAATTGTCAAAATCAATAAGTTCTAATATTAATAAGGGAATATTACAGCATAGATCCCTAACCTTTTACTTTTTCAAACTTTATCCTAACCTTCAATTTGTGCTAGAGGGGGTCGCTAACCTTTTATGAATTAGCACCTGGTGTCCATCCATTTGACCCCAGTTGGCCTAAGTGAGAACTCAAAATAAGGGAGGGAATTATAAGGCGTTCACCTTTGTGGTTAAAAATGAACATGTTGAATAGAGTAAGACGAGTGAAGATAAAGAGCAATCTGACTTTAAAAAAACAATGTAAACTGCCACAGCAGAGTGAATGCCAGCGTCGCTGTGGTACTGTGTACCGGTTTCCGCTACAAATCAAGTGTCATTTTTCTTTATGGCCGACGCTACAAATCGGAGGTGTTGCTTGTCTCCCATGTTCTCCCAAGTCACATGTGTCTAGCTTTGCAAAATCAGTGTCGGAGAAGAGTAGGAATGGTGGTGGTTGTGGTGGTGCGCACAATGCTCGCGGTTTGATGCCGAGGTGTTTGGTAATGTCGTGATTTGGTGCCGGAGTTTGGTGTGTTGGGGTTGTGGGTGCTATGGTAGAGGTCTTGCGGTTGTTGTGGTGTGGGGTAGTGTTGTGGTTACTGTGGTGGTGGTTTTGCGTTGATGTGGTGTATGGTGGTGGTTTGTTTGATCTGGTGAGGTGGTAGTAGTGGTCGTGGCGACAGTGGCAATGGTCGTGGGCGGGGATGGGATGAAGGTGTTTGTGACTAATTATTTAGTTGATTGTGACCAATAAATAACACGTGACTTAAAAATGTGATTGTGATTCACAATTTAATTGTAATCGAAAAATTACTTGTGACCAATTAATTTGATAATTTATGATCGTTAAATAAGTTGTGACTTATAAAATTTGTGATTTTGTGATCGATGAATAAATTGTAACCTATAAAACTTTTGATTTGTGATCGAGAAAATAATTTGTAACCAAATTGTATAGAAAGATCTTAATACATTTAATTAATAAAATATATTTTTAGTTTATTATTTCATGAATAAAATGTAATTAATATTTGATTTTTGAAATTTAAAACCTTATTTCTTAGTTTTGAAGTGGGTCGTACTTAATCTGTTACGGTCCGTTTATGGAAAATTGTGTGGAAAGAAAATATTTTATAGGGAATTGATTTGGAAAGAAATTGTTTTATTGAGAATTCTAATTAATTGTATTTGACTAGTGCAATTTTTCATGGAAAATGTTGAAAGTTTGGTATCCGTTTGACTTCTTTTTTATGAAAATTGTCCATTAAAGTGATAATTTTTTCCACCATTGGGTCTACAATTTGTTTCAATTGCTTTTAAAAAATAATTATTATATCGAATATCATTCATTTGACTTTGTTTTGCATGAAATTTGTCAATAAAAGTGATAAATTTTTCTTACCTTTGTGTCTAGAATTTTTTCCAATTGCCAAAATAAAAAAATCTGGAAAGTATTTACCAACCAAAACATCAAGAATTTGTTTTGCTAAAAAAGGTGGAAAATTTGGAAAGTTGGAAATTATTTTTTTTGGGAAAATTTTTCCTATCAAACACTACAAATATGGTGTATCAAACGGGTCCCTAGATATGAATTTTTTTTTTTTTTTTTTTATAGGGTTCTACTTGGCTCTTTTGCATTGGTTCTTGGGAGAAAAAAATTAACACGTGTAAGGTGCCGCTAAACAATTGCCCTGTATAAGGGAAATTGTTTGAAAGACTAAAATGGAAGTAGATTTGGGCATAAATTGTGAGATTTGGGTCACGTATATTTTTCAATATCTACTTGTTCATGTTAGTATTTTATGAATAAAAACTGTAAAATAAATTTGGAGTTCTACACATAATTAGAGTAGATTGTGTAATTTCCCAAAAAAAAAAAAATTTTGTTAAGTAGAAATTTTTTTTTAGTTCAATCCCAAATCCGCCCGTTTATGGAGTTGATTTTATTGTAAGGGCCATTTTGAAATATTCTGCTTATTAATAACATACAAGCGATAGGTTCGACTTTGGTGACGAAAAGCATAGAGATAGAGCCCTTTGTCCATACAGAGAATGAATGTAGTTCTATAATTAGCTTCCTTAATTGATCAACAAGTTTGATTCTGAACAAAAAAGGAAAATTGTACACTAGATCAATCTATTACCTTAGCAGCAAGTTGATTTTTTTACCATTTTATCGTGGTTGCACAATCAATCGTCAATAACAATCTCACGCCAAATGTCTTATTTGAATAATACACGTTTATCCATAAAATCCCTAAAAAAATAAAGATTGCGTTGTTCATAAATGTGATGATAAAGAGCATGTTTTCTTGTTAGGAGATTAGAAGTAAAAATAAGAATGAAGACTTCAAACATGGCAAAATACAAGTGTCAAATCTCAAATTCCTTTAGTAACTAATTTTAAGTTTGATGAACAACAATCGAATAGCATACTTCATTCCACTCAATATTTAAAGGAATAATTTAAATGATGTGCTAAAAATTAAATTACTCCTCGAAAATCAAATGTACCATAATGGAGGTGAAATATTACAACGAGATTCTCCGGCATTATTTAGCTGAATGGTTCCATCTTCCATGTTAAATATTCCTGTGTCATGGCCACCGCCGCCTGGTTCATCGGAATAGAGCTCAACGTTGTCATCTGTAAAGTATATGCAATTTGGCTTGATGCATTCTGACGAGGCAATTGATGTAGATACATTACTACCTAAGAACAATGCTTGATCTCCTAAACTAGTCACTTTAGTTAATCTATATGCATAATTGCTCCCATCTTCATGACATTCATCTAGCCTCCAAACAAAAAATGCAGTTGTATAGTATCCTGCTTCTTCCTCCTCTTCGTTGCCACTGTCTTTGACATCCTCCACCTCATCAACATTATCATTACCATCAACATCACCATTGTCCTCCTCATTATCATCACCCTCTTCCTCATCGCCAACATCATCGTCATCGTCATCACCCTCTTCCTCGTCGTCATCATCAAAATCACTTGAAATACCCTTTCGGAAACGAGAAACAAGTAGAAGATGTCCTGATGATTCGACTAGATACTTCTGATATGTATCGTTCGTTTCAATTGGAGCAAGGGTGATAACTGTTGCTTTTGGGCCATCGGCATCATCAAAGTCACAAACAACTACAACTCCATGAACATCCACGGCATAAAATTTGCCATTGTAGAAAATGATATCTTGATAAACGCGAGAATGGACAGAGATATTGGTCCAAACAGTATCTCCTAATTTTGTGAAAGCCAATATAGCAAATTCTCCATAAATAGCAACCATAGTGCAATCATCATTATAATCATGTAAACTTTTCTCCTTAAGAGGATTTGAGGACATTGCTATTTTCCTAACAAAGAAATACCAAACCTCTTGTGGCTTGAATTTCTCATTATATTCATACTGATTGGGGAAGGTCAGCATAGGAGGTAGGGAAATTTGTCGCCTGGAGAAGGGGTGCAATAAATTGATTTGTAAATCAATGCCAATTGTCCACAACCATCCGTAATGTGCTCCTCCGCACTTCCTGCCATTCGCTTCTGGCAACTCGAGTTGATATGTCTTTGAGGTTAATAAGTTTAAAAAGCAACGAATCGATGCCTCTTGATCTTCGGTATCTATTTTTTCAGCAAGCATGATCCGAGGATATCTAATAGGCAATGAAGGTTTCTTCTTCAATATTGAAATCACTGATTGCCATGATTTACAAACGGCAATAAAGGAAGAAAAATCCTCTATTACAGTTAAACATTGTGCGATAACAACCAAAATGTCCATTGGAAGATTCGTCCAATTTGCCATGTTCAGCTATTAACTGCAGCCTGCAAATTCAAGATGAAAATAATGAAATAAGAAAAAGATGATATTTTTAATTAGTCTCACCAAAAATATTTACTTATAAAGAAAATTAAGTATGTTAGTGCATCAACAAGCATTCATATTTCCCCCTTATTTTTTTACCTTCATTCTTCGAGTTCGAGCTATATTAAAGCAAAAGTGAATTTTCATTACAATAATTCAAAAATACTGTTCATTGGATTAGTTAAAATTATCAATTGATTAATTATGAAATACTTGTGTAAAATGATTGAAAAGTATGTTAGAATAATTAATAAAAGATTAACATCAAACAATATATATAATATATCTGTGCTTCCTTCCTGGCATAATCCAGCATAAAAGATTCACATTGCGAGCCACATAACTTGAGTAATCAAAATCCGTTGCATACATGTAACAACAAAATCTCAAACTAAAAAGAAAGGATATCTACAAACAGAGAGAAATTAAATGAGCAAATAAGTATTAATATTGAGAAATTGAGAACAAAATACTACTGTAAGAGTAAAAGTAAAAGAGTTGGCTGAATTTTTTTACAATGTCAAGGTAACTGGTAGTTTGATGAAAATTGAAAATATAAGCATCTATTTCTACGTAATAAGTATGAAAAAAGAAAAAGGGACGCATCAATTGAACAACTAGGAATCTACAGGATTGTATAACATTGAGATGCAAGAATCAGGATTAGTGTCCATTTTGCTAGTTTGCTACCAGATTCACCTGTGACTACGTTTCAATCTCCCCAGATATTCTGATATCTAAACTTCCAACGAATGCATTTAATATTGTATATACAACCTCCTGTTTATCAAGAAAAAACATTTTTAATACTCCCAACTGACTTTTCTTTCTTACAACTTTAGTTTGAATTTCTGGAGAACATAAACTCTCGAATCACTTAGCCCTCTATATCAACCTAAAATATCTGCTTTTGTATCATAGAACTCATGGTCAGTTTGAATTCAAGCTCGAGATTCCACTGAATTATTCACATGGTATATGTTTATTATTACATAGAACAGCAATCCACACGTTCTCAAATAAAAGAGCATCCAAGGTTCAGCCTTTCATCAGATTTCTTCACAATCAAAGAAATAAAAATCAAAGTATTTCTACTAATTTTGATTAAATCTTAACATTAAAGCAAACATCACATGCAAGCAATTCAGGGCAATACTCTAATTCACACTTCACAAAGTAAATTTCGAGAAGCACTTCAAATTGAGAAAGAAACTGCATTTACTAATGTTCTTTTTATTTCAAGTCAAGCACTTCAATTTATAAAGCATATGACTTGATCCCCATAATTGCAGCTTTTAATCTATTTCGTCTTTTTTTCCTTTTCAATTGATTAGAAACGGGTCTAACTAACACAGTAACACTAGGAAATTTCTTTCAAAGTCCAGATTTATAATTATAGCCAATAAATTATAGATACACTAACCTTCAAAATTCAAATGCCTTCAAAATTCAAATGTTTGGACTTCGAGAATCGAGGTGGCTGTTGCCTGCTAGCAGTGGTTGGCTTCAGGTTCACGGTGGCTGCTCAGGTTCAGGGCTTTGCTCGCTCGAACTCGAAGGCGGAACGGCTGGCTTCACGGTGGCTTCTCACTCGTCAGTCGTCACTGCAGGTCGCTGGAGGAGGAGTGAACTGCAGACGGAGGGCGGAGGTTCGCGACTTCGCGTTATGGTGGTGGAATGGGTTTTGTTTGCTGTCGCCTCTCTGCCTCTGTCGATTTGGGAGAATTTGGTGTGGGTTTTGGGCCTTTTTGCTGTGGGTATTTGTTTACGGAGGTTTGGTATTAAAAAAAATAAAAATAAAAAAATTGGGCCTTTGTATTTCAGTGCGGGCATCAGCCTTTCATCAGATTTCTTCACAATCAAAGAAATAAAAATCAAAGTATTTCTACTAATTTTGATTAAATCTTAACATAAAATATACAGATTTGTATAAATTAAAATTTAAGAACAAGAACAAGAACAGAGACGTGAAATTGGCAATTACCTTTGGAGAGATTAACGAAAAGTAATTAAATCAAAGTAATTCTACCAGTTACAATTAAATCTTAATATAAAATATGGCGATATGTATAATTAAATTTAAAAACATGAACAGAGATTTGAAATTAACAAGTAACTTGGAGAGAGATTTACCGAGAAGGGAAGAATAGGGATCTGAGAAATTTGAGCAAATTGTAGTATTGCGTCTCCTTTTATAACAGGGGTTGGAGAATTATAAGATTTTTATGAATCTTTGTCGGTGTAGGTTTCCCAATTTAAGCTGGAAGGTTAGATTTTTTGTTCTGTTTATAATATACGAGGAAAAAGGACAAAATTGTTTCAATAAAAGTACTAATACTCTAGAATTTGTTTGAGAAGGGAATACTAGTAAGAATAAAAGTGAGTATTGGCTGAAATATTTTACAGTACTGCACAGGTTAAGCCTTTCATATATCTACGAGGAAGGGGCCCACAAATAATAAAATAATCGTGGACCCCCCTCCATGTGAGAGAGGTGTAAAAGATTGTGTAAAAGTGTGTGTGTACATGTAGCATTACCCTTATTGAAAATACCCAAAATTCAACTATACCCTTTCCAAAGTAGCCTTTGACCTTTTCAAACCTTGAAACTACCTAAAATACACTTAATATGAAAGGTTTCAAAATAAGTCATTCTAATATTAAATAAATTTCATTTTAGTCCTTAAAACTTTAATTTTAATTTAGGATTCGACAAATTGTTTGTTCCTTGCAATGAAAATTTAATTTTTCTACACCATCAACTTTTTCCACCTTTCTTGAGTCCGAAAAATTTGATATTGATTAATAATTTTATTTTTGAAGTAATTGTATTTTGGCATTTTAGGACCCCACAACATAATGGTATCAGAGCACTATATTTTGAGGATTTAAAGCCATTAGAAAATGGAAGACAATAAAAAAATTTGCGTAGGATGGTATGTTGACGATTTTACTGAATATTTAGATATTGATTATTACATTCAGCATATTGTTAATAAATCAAGAGATTTAATTGAAAAAACAAAAGACTAAGATAGTCTTAAAATAAAGAAAAAAATTTGAAAAGAAAATTACTTTTCTTTTAATAGACTTTCATGAAGTTTTAAATGAAAATTTAGGATATCTTGTTAAATTACCTATTCACAATGAAATGAAAATTTTAAAAAGAATTCAAAAAGTTTTTAATAATGAAATTATGAAAATTGAAGAATCAGCGCTCTAGAGATCATGGAAATTGAAAATTCAGAGGATTTAGAAACTGAAGTATATGAAGGAGTATAAGGATATACTTTAAAAGGAAAATTTGATTGGGAAAAATTTAAAACCACCTGGAAAAAATAGATTATTTAATATTTTAGGATCAACCTTTAAAAGAAAGAAGTTAGTTATTAATGAATATCATGAAATAGAAAAAGACATAAATATTAAACATATATAAGGAAAAATAAAATTAAATCTAATAATAAAAAGAAATATTAATGAATTTTTAGAAAAATTAAAACAAGAAAAACGAAATAAAATATCTTATATTTACCTTGCTAGAATACAAATAATAATAAAATCATGTTTTAAAGAAGAAATCAATAGTCCTATAATACTCAATTTACAAGATAAAAGATGTATAACTGCAGAAAATGGAAATTTAGGAATAGTGAAAGGAAATTGAGCCTATAAAAAATTAAAATTTACTTATTATCCAAGATATTGTGTACATATAAATGATAAAAATTTAGATGATTGTCTTAACTTACATTTTAAGATGACTAATAAAATATTAAAAGATGGACAATTCCATTTGTACATAAATGGATGACAATGGAGGTTGACAACCTCTCACATGAGCGTGGACCCCACGTGATTAAAAAATTCCAAAAAAAAAAAAAGTGGCCCCCCTATTGTAAGTGTTGGTCATCCTCCATTGTCATCCTCCATTGTACATGTAGCATTTCCCTTAAAAGATGATAATAAAGTTTTTACTATATTATATCAAGGATTATATTATTATACAAATAGTAATTATGGAAATATATATAAAGAAAAGCATTTTATAGAAATAGACGAAAAATTTAGGGATATAGGAGAATCAATCCTGCTTAGAGAACAAAATATAGAGGAAATAAAAAATTTTGAGATAGGTCATGATGATGCTATAAGTATCGATCAACCTATAATACCAAAACAAATAACATATAGAAAAAATAAGATAATTATTGAAAATAATACAATAAGACATAGCATTTCAAAAATAAAACAAAATAAAAATAATAGAGTTTATGAAATCAAAGGAAAGTTTTTTAATGAAAATAAATGGATAAATGAAAGTAAAATACTAGTTGATACTTGAGCAAGTCAGAATCATATTTGCTCTCTTATTGATGAATGAATTAAAAAGAAAAAAGTAGAACATTATAGTTATAGAGATTTTGAAGGAAAAATAAACTCTTGTGATATCATAGGACAAGTTCAAATCAAATTAGGAAATTTATTATTAAGTATAGAATGTTATATTGATAATAATATGAATTTTGATGAACATCCAATATTATTAGGAAATTCATTCTTAGATAGTCTTGATAATTACAAAATAGACAAGGAATGAATTATTATTATACATCAAGGAATAACTACTTATTGTCTTAAGGAAAAATGAGTAGAGAAATAAAATTTTCAATAAGTATATATATACAAATAACTGTATTTGAATAAAAAATAACTATTTGTGCTCTAATTGACACAAGAGTTGAGATAACTGTTTTTAAAGAATTCTTATTACCAAAATGGATTGAAAATAAACAACAATTAACTCCATAAGAAATAACTGGAGTAAGAGAATCTTTAAAATATAAAAATGAAAATATAGAAGTTATCATATGATCTAAAATAGTAACCATAAGAAATATTTACCAATATAATATAAATGATTGTTTTATTATTTTAGGAAATGACTTTCTTCAACAGTTTAGTCAATATAGTCAAAATATTTATACTATTCAATTAAAAACATCATGTGGATATTTACTAAAAATTGTTAGAGAATTTAAATCATTCAGAGTTCAGCCAGCTCAACGTGGTGAAAAGATAGAATTTATACCAAAATTACTCAATTATTCAATCAAAACAATTACTCTTGATTAAATAAAAAATCTTTTAACTAAAAATTATAATGAAAACCCACTTGAAAAATGGAAAAAAAAATAGTTAAAATAGAACTATTAGAATCAACAATCATTATTAGAGTCAAACATATGCTCTATAATCAAGAAGATAAAGAAGAATTTCAAGTACAAATTCAAGAACTTTTTAATCAAAAACTTATAAGAAAAAGTAATAGTCCTCACAGTAGCCCAACTTTTATGGTTAGCAATCATTCAGAAATAAAAAGAGAAAAATTTAGGATGGTTGTAAATTATAAAGAATTTAATAAAAATACTACATTTGATGGATATTATCTACCAAATAAAGAAATATTAATAAATAAAAAATATTATTCAAAATTTGATTGTAAGCCTGGATTTTGGCAAATTAAGTTTGAAGAAAATAGTATACCATTAACAGCATTTAGTACACCTCAAGGACATTATGAATGGATAGTTATGTCATTTGGATTAAAAAATGCACCATAAATTTATTAGAGAATAATGGATGAAGTCTTTAGAACTTATAATTTTCTTATTTTTTATGTTGATGATATAATTGTTTGTTCCGAAATATATGAAGATCATTTTAAATATTTTAGAAGTTTTATTACACTTTGCTCAAACGAAGGTATAATACTTAATCAGAAAAAAGTAGAAATAGTAAAAAATGAAATTGAATTTTTAGGAATGATAATAAATAGTGAAAGAATAAAATTACAACATCATATTTCTGATAAAATAATTTTATTTCCTGATAAACTTGAAAATAAACAACAAATTCAAAAGTTTTTTTAGGATGTCTTAATTATGCTGAAAGATTTATAAAAAAACTAGCAGAAAAAAGAAATAAACTTCAGAAACTATTAAAAAAATCAAATAAATTATGATGGAATCATTGGAATGAAGAAATACTATTTGTGTTAAAAATTTAAAAGAAAGTTGTAAAAATTTACATAAACTTAGACTCCCATATGAAAAGGATAAACTAATTGTTCAAACATATACATCAAATTTATATTGGAGTGCTTTATTAAAAACCGATTTAAATGAGATTTGTAGATATACTAGTGGAACATTTAATAATGCTGAAATAAATTGTTCAACCAATGAAAAAGAATTATTAGCAGTAGTTAAAGGAATAAACAATTTCAAAATGTTCTTACTACTTAAGGAATTTATTGTTCAAATTGATAATACTCAACTTAATGGACTTGTAAATAATAAATTACCAAATTCACCTCAACATAGAAGATTACACAGATGGCAAGTACTATTATCTTTTTATAATTTTAAATTTGAATATATTAAAGGAAAAGATAACATATTTGCTGATTTCTTGAGCAGGAATCATGATTTTGGACAAAATCGAAGCATTTACCAAGGAATTGCAAAATCTTCTTACAGATTTTAATGCAGATTATCTTGCTATTCAAGAGATCATCTTGACATCAGACAAACTTTGTGCGATCTATCAAACAAAGTTATTGAAAGTGGAAAAAAGATTGATAAACTAAATGATAATAAAGAAAAAATAGCTGAAAAATTGATAGAATGTTTAGACTTTTTTGTAAGTTGCAGCCAGAAGTATCCTCATTTAGAAAAAGGTGAATACAACCAAAAGGCGAGTCATATCCCATTTTGGGAGATTAATACAATGACCCTCTTACCTTGCAAGAGGAAAAGATCATAACAAATGATTCACAACAATTACCCGTCAGTATTGACAAGTTGTTGGAAAAATTTACAAATGGAAAAGGAGCCGCTGAATCTAGTAGTCAAACATCCTTATCAAAAGGTCCATTGGAACAGTCTACTGTTATCAGTGAATTCCAAAAAAATAAAAAAGTACTGGTTGGTGACCTAAAATCACCATAGGGAATAATCACAACTCATCATGTTCGAACCAATCTCCATCCCATGGAGAAAGATTATTATGAGTTTTCAGAATGAGTATATAATTTTAGAGAATGAAATTCTCTATACTTGACAGCCCTTCCAACGGCGATTTATCCAAGGATAAGTGCTCTTCAAGGAGCAGATCCAACCATTGTCAGAAAATTAGCAACATTTGGATTCTTGGATAGACTATTTCCAGGAATCGATTTAAAGGAAATCGAACAATTTGATAAAAAATTTATCAATTGTGTGAAAAACAACCAGTGGAGTTTAGATTCTATACTATCACTCCAGAGTATAAAGAACCAGAATAGTATGGAGAACATCATCTGATCACTATCAGAAAAAATCATGGAAATCTATTAAATGAGATTTAAATTATTAAAGAATTGCCAACAATCAATAAAAAATGAATGATTTATAGGAGAGCTCTTGGAATAAAATCAGTCTGCTCAACAATACAATTTTTCTATGGAGAAAAATATATGGTGTATGGAATGAGTAATAATTGGATCCTTATTAGCTGAGGAGATAAAGAATCAAAAATCCTTGAAGATAAAAATTGTGAAATCTTAAACGATCAATTTTCTGGAAGTGAAGAATGCATTAAAGAGGCTTGCCGACTCATGAGACACGTCCACAAGTAAAGGACGATAAGAAAGCTACATCACAAGACAGCACCATGTGAGCATTAAAACAGAAGAAGACAGCTCAAAAGCTGGAATAAAGCAGCCGACAAGTGTTTTAATTATTTCAACCACATTGAAGAAATAATTGTACTTTAACTTTTGTGTTGTAAAAATTTGATTGGCCAGAAGCTTCTCGGTAGGGGTGTAAGCGGTTCGATTTTTGCGATTTTTGACAAATTTTCAAACCAAACCGTTTTGACCGGTTTGAAAAAAACTCAAACCTAACCAAACCGTTTTGAAAGGTTTGAAAAAAACTCAAACCTAAACCTAACGGTTTGGTCTGGTTTTAAACCGCCGATTTCGCGTATATTTTTTCCTGTCTAGTGTCTACTTTTATGCCATTAATTCAATATATATTTATATCTTACTATCAATAAATCTAAAACAAACTAAATATATCTACTATAAATTTAAATACCAACAAAATAAAAGTAAAATCACAATAAAATAAAGTATAGTTTTTTTTCGCCCATTTTGACGTTTTAGGATAATACTTTATAAAGATACAATACAAGTCCACTAAAATAAATATAAAATCCAAAAAGACGTAATAATGTCCCTTTTCAACTAACAAAAGGATTAAACAAATTAATTTTGTCACAGAACTTAAAGAAACATCAAATTTTGTCACAGAATTCACAAAACTAGCAAAAGGAAGAAACATTCACATACTCAAGAAGCCACAGAACTCATGATCAATTTTGCCCTTCATACACAAAAAAAATTTTAATTAGCTAATTGGAAAAAAAAAAAAAAGAATTAAGACACGAATCCATCTGATAATGGCTTCCAAAAGACAAGTTGCAAATATTTTTTCTCCCACATTCCACTATATATATCCACCATCATCTTCTGCAATTTAACACGGAATTATACATATTCTCTCATATATAAACAAATGTCTTTTGCGCACCTGATAGCCCGAACTTCAACTTTAAGCCTTACTCACGATCAATAAATATGTAAACATATTTCAACTAGCAAGTGACAAAATTTCAATTTTAAATCTTATTCACGATCAAATAAATATGCAAGAACCCGAAATAGTCTAATAATACTGGCGAACGTACACTACTAGCGACTGGGAGGTTCGAGATTTCGAGGGCGTTGACGACTTGGGGGAAATCAGGAGGCGCCGCGGGGAGCGAGACTGCGACCAGCGAGTTGCGAGTGAGAGAAATGAAAATTAGAAGATTAGGGTTGTGACTTGTGAGTATATGGACTTGGGTTGGGCTGTTTAGTGCTACTTCTTTCAAATTTGGGCCTTTTTTATATATAATTAGGCTTGAACGGGTCGTAAATCTTAATAATTAATAGGAAATTAGAAATTGATAAAAATACCTACAAAATGACAAAATTATTCAATTTTACAAAATTGAAATTTTGGATAAATTTTCAAAAAAAAATCAAATTTTTATTTTTTTATTTTATATATTTTTCGCCGGTCCGATTTGGTTTCAAACCATAATTAAAATTTCCAAACCTAAACCAAACCGTTTTTGACCAGTTTGGTTTGGTTCAAAACCATTTCGTTGATGGGTCCATGTGGCACCAAACCGCCAGTTTTGAAATTGCGATTTCGGTTCGGTTTTCCGATTTGGTGATTTTTGCTTACAGCCCTACTTCTCGGTGAAGTGAGTGCCTTCTATAAATTGAGACTCTACCAAAGGAGAAGATCATCGAAAATTAGCCATTCGAAATTAGCTATCCGAAATCTCATCCTGAATTACCAACTTTAGAATACCAATTTGAAAAATAATCTTTGTAATCATTCTCATTAGAGAGTAGAAACCACTTTTCGGAGTATCAATCTTTGTATAATAGTTTTCAAGCTATCATCAGATCAATAAAATCTTTGAGTTTGAAATAAATCTTTTATTACGCTTTGAGTGTTGTTCTACACAGTGAGTCTGTTTGAGAGTTTTGAGTGCTTTTGTGTCCATTTTGCTGTAATGCTGTAGGACTTTGGCCAACTCTTGTGACGAAGGTGACCAGGAATATAAAACATTCTTGCTATTTGGCGAAGCATGGTAAGGCCCTTATTTTAAGTTACAGAGAAATTTATTATCTGAAAATTTGTATGAAAATTATTATATAAGAATTTTTATAAGATTGTATACTTTGAAAAACTTTTATTATGGAAAGTTACGAATTTTATTATAGAATTATACCTTTTAGATATACTAATAGTATTGATTATAGCCACATGATAGAAATCTCAGAAACTTATGATATTTATACTAGAGGAATAATTTAATAACAAGATATATTAGATATTATGAAAAATGTCTTACAATTGTGACATTTGGATTAAAAGAAAGATTGCCTAAAGAAATAATAAAAATGATTATATTTTTCTGGTTAGATAGTGAAAATAGTGAAAGAACTTCTGAAATTATAGAATAGCATATAAGTTATAATGAAATTGCTGAATTATATGATTTTGATATTAGTTTTGATGATAAAGAATAAGAATATGTCTGGAATAAATAGAAAAGTTTGTGATAATAAAATAAAAATTTTAGAAGAACAAATAATAAATAACAATAATCCTAGAGAAGTCAAAAAAGAAATTTATAATTGAAATAAAATTAAAAGAGAATTATTAAGAAATGAAATTACAAGAGAATTAAGAAGAGAAGAACAATATAGAAGACAAATAAAACAAATGATAAATAATATAATAATTAATTACTTAAACTCACGAGTTAATATGAGCTTACCAACAAAAATAAGATTTGATAAACATATAGAAAATATTAGACTACCAATAGGAAGTTATCAAACTAGATGGTGGAATACAACTATATTTCAACCTTTAAGTTCATGGGGAAATATAGATGAATGATTAAATATGACTACAAATTGGACTAATGCATTTTTATGGCAAAATTAGAACAATTAAAATCTAAAGATATAGAAGCTACAAATGGAATAAATAATATAGATCCAAAAGATGAAATAGCTAAAGAAATATTAGAAGTTTTAAATAAAAATATGTCTAAACAATTTAATAAAATAAAGGAACAAATTAATAATTTAGAAATGCTTGATGAAACAAAACTTAAAGAAATTCAAAATCAAATATCAAAAATTGCACAAAAAAATAGTATTAATAAAATAACAACTTTAGAAGAAAAAATAAGATATTATTAATTATAAAATTGATATTCTATTAAATAAATGAAGATTTGAAATTGACAAACCACCTTATAAAAGACCTAAAATATGAGTATGAATGATAAAATCAATTTAATTGAAAAGAGTATAAAAACAATTGATGAAAAAATAACTAGAATCGAAATAAGCTATGAAGAAGAAAAAGAAAAAGAAAAACTACAAAATAATTTTTTAAGAATAGAAAATTTTTTAAATAGAATAATAGAAAATCTAAATAAAGAAAAACCATTTAAATCAGATTATGCCAAAGAACTTAAAGAAGTTAGAAAGAAAATTGAAAAATATGAAAAATTAATAAAACTTAATGGATGATTAAAAAAAGATATAGAAAGATTATTAATTGATTTTAGAAAACAAGAAGAAAATCTTATAGAAAAAGAAGAAGAAAAATTAGTTATAGAAGAATAATGAACGAATATATGAAAAATTTAATATTTGATTTAGAAAATTTAAAGATTTGTGAAGAAATAACTAAAAATCATATGGTCAGAAAAACGGGAGGACCACGAGCAATTAAACAAGAAGAATATGGAGAAACTAGCACAGTTAGATATGAAACAGAAATAGATCTTAGAAGATATGTTAATACAAAAGTTGATTTTAAAACTAAAAAAGAAAAAATGTATAGAGACCAATTTAAACCAGTATTAAGAGAATCAAACCCAATGAAAATTGCAGGATCATATTTAAATTTAGATTGTGAATTAGATGTTAGAAAAGCTATAAATGAATGGTATACTAATATGATATCACACTTTAACTATAATCGTAGTAATACCGATAATAAAAATAGAATTGAATATTTATTAGTAACTTTTAAAGGAAATGTAGTTAATTGGTATCGAGGATTAGAAGAAACAACAAAGGTGTTTGGAAAGATAGTATTGAAGCAGGATTTGGAATTAGTATAATAGAATGAATAAATAGAGTTGCTACAAGAATTTATAGAGAATTTGTCGAAAAAAACTGAGTAAATGAAAGTACTAAAGCTAGAATAGAAGAAATAGAAAATGCTAAAAACATGATTGAACATTTACAAATTTGTAATATGTGTTACTTTAATGAATATTGTTGTGAATATAGTAAATATTATTATATGATATTTGGAAGTGGAGCTGATAACAATTATTATAAGGAAGCTTTTATTAGAAAATTACCACCACCATGAAATAATTATTTTCAAAATAAGATTAAAAGCCTGTTTGGTACAGATTCTCATTTTCTACAGTAAATCAATTCTCATTTTCAACCACACGTTCTTCAATAAAATAATATTTTCCATCACATCAATACTTTTTTCTTCTTTTTCAACCACACACTTCCTATCATATCACTATTCAAAAATCAATTCTTCCCCCAAAAATCCCTACCAAACACACTCTAAAGAAAAACAATTTAGAAGAAATGAAGAAGGTTATACATTAGGATTTATAATAAGAACTATAAAAGATGAAATAAGTACTATATGCAGTAATCAAATGATCTATAAACTATCAGAATTTATACAAGGTATGATTTGTTGTAAAGATACTGAAGTACCAGGAAATTGAGGATGCTATGATTATAAACGAAAAAGAAAAATAAAACCCCAAAAATATAAAAAATATAATAAGTTTAAAAAAAATATTTAAACCAAGAGGGAAATATTTTAGAAGAAAATATAAACCTTATAATAAAAAACTATTAGATAAAAAAAGATGTAAACGTTGGAATTGTAATGAAAAAGGACATATAAGTACTGAATGTCCAAAAAAGAAAGTTAGAATATTAATTACAGATTTTGAACAAATTAGAGATGAATGTGAAGAAGTTAATATTGAAGATATAGAAATTAATAAAGAAATTTTTGAAGAAAAATCAGATTTAGAAAAAACATCTAGTGGGAACGAATAAAATAAAACCAATTTCTAAAACTACTATAAAGTTTAAGGCAATGACTTGCAATAAAAACCTATTTCATTAAGGGTAAAATGGACTTTTCCATCAAAATACCAAATGGGTCAAAAGATTCGGCTAGTTTGAAAATTCTCCCATATCTATCAGTCTTATCCATTACTGCACAGGAGCATGGGCTGACCTGGGGGGTCCAGGGGGCAAGTGCCCTCCCCTCCACCCAACTTTTGAGATTTTTTTTCTTTTAATAAAATCTTGTTTGATATCGATTGAAATCCAAATTTTAATTTTAATTTTAATTTAAATTAACAATTAATTTTAATAAAATATTTCCTGAAACACATAACTGTTTAATTTTTATCAAAATTTATTAAAAAATTCGATTTTAATATCCACCAAATAGGGACAAAATCATAATAAACTTGCATTTCGATAACATGCTAATTTTAAAAATTATCTAATGAGCATACGCTAATCAAATCTACAAATTGCTTATGTCATTTCAAAACTTATTTCGAGAACTACATTATGAACATATCGAATATTCTAAACAGATATCGAAAATAGTTAAAAATATATTAAACGCGAGTCTTAAAAAAAGACGTTTAACTCACTTTTAAAAAAAAAAAAAAATCAATTATTTCATTAACATTTATTATTTTTACGATACAAATTTTTCAATGTAATTTTCATAATTTTATTAAGAAATTTTATATTGATTATGACATTAAAAATTTTCGAAATTTTACATCCGAAAAAGTCATATCCCATGTAAATTTTCAGACGTAAAGTTAGATAGTGTAATATTTTTTTGGATGTAAATTTTTTATTGTAAAATTTCTCAAACTTTTTTAAAAGTTCAATTGTGCCCCATAACTTTTAATGTCTGCGTCCACCCCCGCACATGAGTTTACCAACATCTAAAATACAAGTACAAAGAAGACGTTGACTTTAACAGCTAAAAACAAAAAGGTCTAAATGAACAATAAGATCAAATATGGATCCTTGTTTACATAAGAAAGTGCAAGCCATTATTTATAATGTTCAAAGTTGATTCTAAGAAATCCAAGGTATGCATATTGTTGAGGCTGAAGGTCATGAACCGGCCCTTGTTATTTAGTTCAGTGGATCTTTAATATAGAACACAGAGAATGAAAGGTAAAAATAATTGACTTTGTATAGAGTGGTGAAGTTTTAAGAAAAATTTCCCTGCCCTTCTTTTCTTTGTCATGTATTCACAATTCAAGTCATCTTCCACCTTCGAAACAAAACAATAAGAACGTGCAAACTGATAAATACAGAAAAGTGGATATTAATTATACGAAACAAAGACTCACCCCTCCACCTAGAAAAGCATCAATCTGGATTGGACCCAAGGTAGTTCCAGGAACAGCAGATTGAATGGGCTCGTATTTTCTTGATGCCGCAGCAACTGGATCTCTGTATGACATCATTTCAGATAGCATAATTAGAAGTTGAGAAGATGGAAATGAAGCATAATTAAGGCCGAAGGAGAGGGAATGTAGTAACTAAAACATATGAGGTCAGAGAAAGATAAGAAGTGAAAGAAGCAATAATTTTTTAACAGGTAAAGAACTAACAATTGATACATCATTGGTTGAGGAAAATATGCAAGAATTACTCTCTAGAAAATGAAAACCATTTCACTGAATATATTGACGGACCGATCAAATTCATCTTATAATTATGTAGGGTTAAATGGATTGAATATGGATCGGATTTGCCTATATCTGATCCGATTCGATTCGATCCGATCCGATAATCCAACTAATATTTGATTGTTAAATCCATATCCGTTTTGTTATGTTATCAGATATCCAATCCTATAATACGATCTGAAATTAAAGAAATTAGGAAAAAAATAATGTTGGAATCAACTTGTATTTATTTATTTATTTTTCCAAATTTTCTAATTCTTCAACGGGTTTAATAATTATAATGTTTTCAGCTTTTTTATGTTTTGAATTTGATGACTTTTTTATTGTAAATTTATTTTTCTATTTTAACGATAAATAACATGTCATAAAAATATTTTACCGATTCAATTATTTATAACAAGTCGGATCGGATTGATCTATATTCGTATTTGATCTATTTAGTTAATGAAATATCGAATGGAGACCTTGAATTCATCTCTCATTAATTTCATTGGATTCAGATCGAAATCCAATCAATTGATAGTCCTAATTATATGCGATGCAAACGGTTCAGATTCCAGCATTTTGTTAATAAAGAAAAATATAAACGTGTGAATGGAGTAAAACTTTTGATTAATGATTGAAAGTAATTACATTAATGTGTAACACTATTATATAATTTTATCCTTTATTTTCCAAAATTTTCTCACTGGGACAAACTATTCCAAGTTAATTAAGGACGGATCCCATGAATAATTTGTTTTCAAATGCCTCACAGTTTTTCTTATAAGATTTTTGATCTACTTTCTGATCTTCAGTTGATCAAAAATCACATAGCATAATTTATACAAAAGTATGTTTATTACACAATACACCGGTCAAAATTTCAATTTGTCTTCCAAATTCTATTTAGCCGGGTTTGATTTGGCTAAAGATTGAATTTTTAATAGATTTTGATTAAAAAAATGATGTATGATTGAAAAGTTGATAAAAATTGTTGTTCTATAAATAAATGTGTAATTGAAAATGATTTTTAGAAAAATTCCAAACATGGACTTAATGCTTTTTTATTTTTTTAAGAATGTATTTTGAAATAGTAGATTGATGGATAATGACATAATATGTGGTTGTAAAATAAAGAAAATATTTGAATTTATTTGTAATATTATTTTGTTGAAAATGCATGGTTGAAAAGAAGAGAGAAAAATGTATTTTAAAAAGAAAAAAGCTAATTGTACAAAAAAAGTTTGACAAAAAAGTTGACAAACACTCACATGATTGTCGGCCCCACATGAATAAAAAATTGAAAATAAAAAGTGGGCCCTCAACATTGTGAGGATTTGTCAACTTTTTTGTACAAGTAGCAGGGTTGTTTTAAAAATAACGAGAATCAAAGAAGTGCTCAGTATGGTTCAATCTAGGGCAGGACATGAGATTTTTCGGACTTCAAGTTCAACTCTAAATGTTGGGCCCCTCTAATTGTATGGTTTCAAAAAAATTTGTTCATAGTTTTTTTTTTTAAGTAGGAAAATAAATGAAAATCATAGTTACTCATCCAAATAATATATTTTTGCAAACAAATTGTCACAAGGTGCAAAGTCGTTTTCTTCGTAAAATAGTCCTGCATTCAATCATATTTGTTTGTTATTTGTGCATAAAGAGGGAAATGTTATTCTTTTAAATTTTGAAATTGAAAATGAAAAACAAATTTAGAGATTGAAGACTGGTTTAGGTGTTATCAAAGACTCAAAACTATACACACATTAGCCCAATTTGAAGCCTTTAATTAGCACTTCAGCACTTGTTTGATCCAGATTTTTAAGAAGTGATTCTTTGAATTCCATTTTGGGGTTTTTTTTTTTTTGAATGTATAGTTAAAAAGTAAGAAAAAATTATGAGAAAACATGCAAAATAAAAATAAAGCCCAAGGATTGGCATTCCATTGCTGTCATTTTACATGTATATGGTTACAATTATCTACGCTCCCAATGTGCCTATGATGTAGCACTTATAATATCATCATGACTCTCGAAGACAATACCAAACCAAATACGATGAGTAGTGGGGTCCTGAGCTAAACCTTGAAAATCTTAATGCCATAATGCATTTCAAATCCTCCTAGCGATTATCCTACTGCAATAATTTTTGCTAAAAAGAATGCATTTTAGAAGAATGTATAATTAAAAATGAGTGTGGTGGAGAAATAATTCTCAAATAAGCAAAATCAAAGAAGGTTTATAGTCATTTATTTATATAATAATAAATTTTTTTCATTATAATTTTTTTAAAAAAAAAGGAAAAAGAAAATTTTGGACCCACAAAAATTCTCGAGTTGAAGCAACCGTCTCTTGAGCCTCACATTCGAGTTTGGTTCAATCTAATATGATCAAAAATGTCGTAAACTATTCATGGTTGGGATTAATTTCAAAAATATTTATTTTATGGTCAAAATTAAAATGCTTATGATCACTTCGAGTTAAGGGCTTTGCAAATTTTGCGTTTGCATTAAAACTGTATATAGTTTCGAGGTGATAGTAAAGCAAGAAACACGGAATTAGAAACCTGCCTGAAATCTTGATATCAAACAAACAGAAATGGAGGTTTTGTCCTGAAAAACATAGCCAAATTCCAAGTTTTGTGATCTCACTAATCCTACTTTTACTTAAAATTTCAACCTATCCAATGATATTGTATCAAGTGTTATTGAGTCTGTTTGTGTACACATAGTATGAATGATTCTTCAATTATAATAAACTTTAATTAAGAGAAAATCTCAACATGCTTCTAAATTAAACACTCCCCGACATGGCCAATGCCCAACCTATCTTGCGCATTGTTTAGAGTCGTGTTGACAATCTAGTCAAAACCTAGCTACTAAAATCTGTTAAACATGTGATTCCAAACAAACAAACAAACAAAAGAAAAATAATATTTGTTTGTAAAGGACCAAAAGGAACTTTCACGTTCCCTCTCCCCAAAACATGTTATATATTTATACTATAAATATAATATGTGAAAGAAATAATTAATTAAGATAAAGTGCCCAACTGGTGAAAAGTGTGGAATTTGTGTGGGAGGTCAGGGGTTCGAGCCACGCCTCACGCATTATATTAAAAAGTCTTTGATTGGGCCTTGGGCTCTTGGGCTTTATTGATTCTAATAAAATAATAATTATTTTCGAAATTATTTAATGGGTCAACTAGCCAGTAAAATATGACAGTTTTAACTGCCCAATTTTAATATCCATTATCATAGGCCATTACATCTGCAACTTAATGCTAGATCATGGTGGAAGAAGTTACATCTCTTCATGCCTATATAAACACACTTTTGAGTATTAGAAAAATACAACAAAAAACGAAATTGTCTCTTCATATATACAGTAAAATATTATACTCAAATTGTCTTTTATTTTCTGGAGTACACTTGAGAGTTCTGAAAACCTTTTATGATTGCTGCATAATTGGTTTATTTGATCGTTGTATCCTGGAGGTGATTGTCCACGGAGGTCGCAGCAGTTATCGACGGGCAATTTCGCTTTAGGATATCGTGCTGTCACGAGACTCGATCTATTGATAAGTTTTTTCTGCACTTTACCATTATTTTATCCAACAAAACACACCAAGTGGAGGTGGGTGAGTGTATTACACCTTCCTGAAGCTACTGTTTCTAGTAAATATTGTAGCGCGGGCAGGTAGTATATCCTGTTTTACGCTCAACTTATCAAATTTAAACTTGATATAATATTATATCAATTTTCACATTTCACACATTTAATCCAATTATTATAACATTCTCACGTCATCGGGTCGTCAACCAATGTGTAAACAAAGTTGTACAAACAACTTAATTCATAGAGTAATGCTACATGTACATAATAGTTTACATAATGGTCTACACAATTACAAGTGGCATTGATCAAAACCTTTAATTCAAATCTGACACTTTCACATCAACCACAGGATTGTTGCCACATCACATTGTGTCAAAGATTGTGTACACTTATTATGTACACTTAGCATTTTCCTAATTCATATTGGAGCCCTGCTACATTACCAGGCTGTGGATCACAGGGTTCTTCCAGGCTACACACATTCGGGGGTGGGTTTTTTTGGGGCATTTTTTATTGCACATGGGGCCCACCCCATTGAGAGAGAGCTTGTAAAACACTTGTGATATAAAGCCTGACAGAGTAGAGTTATTCTTCATATTGTAGTCTATGAGATACGTAGTAGCTAACTTTGACTCCTCAATTTTTTATTACATAACAAGTATGTTCCAAATGGTTGGTCTCACAACATTTACTTTTCTGTTGGGATAATAATAATAATAATAATAATAATAATAATAAATAAATAGAATAGACGAGTGAATAGAGCAAACCAACCTTGACACTTCCACACAGCGACGAATTCAAGAAATTGAGTGAGCTGGGTGATCGTTGACGTCGTAATAGTAAATTTGTTTATGAATATTTAATCAAATAATATTAAAGAATTTAAATTTATATATAAATGTACTAAAATGTAAAAGTCATTTACATTTGAAAATGTCATCAAATACAATTCAAAATAATAAGAAAAAATACATTTTCAATCATGTATGTATGATCAAGTTTCAAGTTTTTTTACGAAATTAAGCGAAACAAGATGAAATTTATTCGCAAAACATGATTGAACGGTAAATACAAGCTCCAAATTTAGGCGAAAGTTATGCAAAAATTTGAAAATAATGATTGTTAGACCTAGAACTATTTTGACCCCAAAAGAAAAGTATTTTTCGAACTCTTAAAAGAATAAAGAGCAGTTCTTAGATTGCCCAAATATAAATTTTATAAATAAATTGATTAAACTTAATAATTAAAGTATCTATATTATAAAGTAATAATTTGAGTCAAAATTTTTTTTAAAGAAATTATAGAGTATCTATATTATAAAGTAATAATTTGAGTCGAAGTATAGATTAGACTTGTAATATTGTTCATAGTTGAAGATCCCTCATGTAATTTTCTCTTAACTAAAACCCAATTTCCACAAGACTAGACAAGAATGGAAAAGGCGTAAAAATCACGCACAAAGTGCCCATAGAAGCCGCATAATTTAGGAAAACTCAAAATCAGACAAACAAACCCGTCCAAAATCTGAAACAGAAACCATTCACATTCAATACCGCGTCCAGCACATTAACCTTCCATTTTTGCATTAAATACTGCTCTCGTCCTCCTTTCTTCTTCAACATCAAAATTCCCCTTTCAACGCATAAATGCAAAAAACTGTTCTTTCCTCAAGAGTAAAGAACTGAAACAATGGGAGTGACAATGCATGCAAAATCGGATTCAGAGGTTACAAGCATTGAAGCTTCAACGCCACCGCGGTCTCCACGGCGGCCATTGTACTACGTGCAGAGCCCATCACACTCACAGCAAGATCTTGAAAAAATGTCATACGGGTCGAGCCCATTCGGTTCCCCGACCCATCACTACCATTGCTCCCCCATTCACCACTCCCGCGAGTCGTCCACTTCAAGATTCTCCGCATCTTTGAAAAACCCGAGAAACGCCGTCAGCGGCTGGCGGCGGCTGCAAAGAAAATACGATGAAATGGGAGACCAAGAAGATGATGAGGAACATGACGTTGAAGATGATGTGTCCGATGGTGGTGCCCTGAGGTTCTACGTGGTGTGCTTTTTGTTCTCTTTTGTGGTTCTGTTCACCGTTTTCTCCTTGATTCTTTGGGCTGCCAGTGTGCCTTACAAACCCAAAATTATCGTTAAGGTGCGTTCATGTTAGTCCCGAGTCAACTCGGCGATATAATTGCCTGAGTTAAACTAGGAATATGCGATAAGGTTGATGATAATTGAGATAACGTTTCTGTATGTAGAGTCGCTGTTGTACAATTATCCTTAATTATTACAGCATTCAACTTTTGTCAGTGTGTCAGACTGCATCTTTCTTATACAATTGAGGGTATTGCAGAACATTGCTTTTGAGAATTTTAATGTACAAGCTGGAATGGATGGCACGGGTGTACCAACGGACATGTTAACTTTGAATTCAACTGTGAAGATTTTATACAGGAACCCAGCCACCTTCTTTGGTGTTCATGTCACTTCTTCACCCCTTGAATTTCACTATTATGACCTCAAACTGGCTTCTGGTCATGTAAGTCTTTTATGTTTTAACAATAACTCCATTTTGCTTGATGTAACAATTTAATTGTACCCTATTGCCCGTAAAAGGTGCTGGGTTCTACCCAAATAGGATGGACAGTGTGATTGGTGCTAGTAAATTACTGAACGATTTTTTGGGTTTGAGAATTAAATGATTAATATGGTGCCGACTAGCAGAGGTTGAGAGCTAGTAGATTTTGCATTTAAAGAGAGAAGGAAAGAGAAAAAGAGAAGGACGGAGTTAATGGGGGTGAGTAGTGATAGCAATGGGGCGGGTTCGGGGCGGGGCACCCCCATCCCACCCCACCCCGTCCCGCCCCACCACGCCACTCCCCCTCCCCGCCCCGCGCCCCACCCCTCCTTAGATGGGGCGGGGCGGGGCGGGTACGGGGCGAGGACTTGCCCCGTTTCTTGCCCCATTTGTTTTTTTTTTTTTTTATTTAAAATACAAATTCAAAATTTTAAAATCCAAAGTAAATAATGTTCAAACTAATTATATCAATATTCAAAGCAAACACTTGAAACAAAAAATGTCCAAAACAAATAATGTCCAAAACAAATTTATTATTTTTTTTAATTCTTCACGGGGCGGGTTCGGGGCGGGGCATCTCCACCCCGCCCCGCCCCACGACCCGCGACGGGGCGGCGAACCTCGCCCCGCCCCACCCCGCCAACCAGTTCGGGGCGGGTTTTTTTGCCCCATTCGGGGCGGGGCCCCGCGGGGACGGGGCGGGGCGGGGAAAATTGCCATCTCTAGGGGTGAGCGTCTAGGTGTAAGTTCATTATCACCTAGGTCTCTGTGATTTTGAATACTAAAAAAGCTGATTTTACCAAAGCCTGTGAACATTCATTCACAGACTGACATTAATTTAATGAGGTCTAGAACTCCGGACCATTGCATTTAGGATGAAAGGAATAACATGAAAAATAAATTTTTGGGTCTATCGAATCATGTTATCAGGAAATTGCCAGCACGAATACTGAGTCGAAGTTGTTTCTTCGACTTCTATGCTGTTATCGGTGTCTCGACACCAAAAAAGTGACAGGGAAGGTCTCCGACAATTCAGAAAGAGAGGGATGCTTATGATTGTGAAATGTGGCTAAATTGTTATATCTTTATGCCTTGCATTCTCGCCACTTATAAGCTAGGGTGATTTGGTGTAAGACTGATTCTAGTAATCACTAGATTTAGAAGAAGATGTGGAGAGTAATACCTTGAAGCAACCTTAACCATGTCATCATACTTTTGGAATCATCGTGTATAAGAGATTTGGAGCAGGGGCGGAGCCACGAAAGTAGAGTTGTTGGGGGCAAATTTCACAAAATTTTAATTGTGGGGGGCAAAGTTGAAAATTATAAGGTAAAACTTTTTGAAAATCCTGAGTAAAATCTTGAAATATCTATTACAAAATCTGGGGTTTCAAATTTAGTGTGAGGATAGCGGACCCCACTACTCCCACCGTAGATTCGCCCCTGATTTGGTGCAATCAGAGGGGAATTCTTAATTAAATATGGTCTTAGGGATATTTGATGATTTGAATTAGTATTTGAATGTAAGGTTATTGATTTAACTTGAACTACCTTTTGGTTCACTAAATAGAAACAAAGTACAAGAGATTGGGGGCAGTGAAAGGAAAATATCAAGTCCCTAAACAATTTAAATTTTGCATATTCAACGATTTATGATATAGTATTTGATCAAAAGGTTATCGTGAATTTGAACTACCTTTTTCATTCCTGCCTGAAGTCATCAAATTTACCCTATACTTATTTCTGGTTCGACGATGGTCTTAAGTTAGAGTCCCATTATTAATACAAGTTAATTTCTTATATCTCTTGTCAATTGTCCCGTGACTCATATTGTACTTCATCACCTTGACAATGTTAAATATGAATGCATCATCGTTGTTTATGCTACACATGTAGAAGTGATTGTACTTATTCTGCCTATTGACTAGGATTCAGTCGCTGATTCTACAAATTGTTTATCAGTTCATATTGCCATGATTTTATAAACAGTAGTCAATTCCTTGTTAAAATTTCATACTCTCATCATATAACGTGTAGTTACATTTCGAATGTCTGAGATGCCACTCCCCTGGAGCTCTAAGCATAGCCTTGTTTACAGGAATGTCTTCTTTCTTTTCATTAAAGCACTGGGGTTTTGTTTTTCATGTTCTCTTGTAGAAATTGCGTTCTTCTACTTGGATTTACTGCATTGTCCTTTATTGCTTTATATGATGAAATGAGCAGATGAAGAATTTCTATCAATCAAGAAAGAGTCAAAGGACGGTGATAGCTTTAATTCAGGGGTACCAGGTGCCACTTTATGGTGGAATTCCAGTGCTTAATGGCGCTAAAGGTCATCTTGAGAGTGTAGCTGTGCCTCTAAACCTGACGTTTATTATGAGGTCAAGGGCCTACATTCTGGGGAGGCTGGTAAACCCGAAGTTCTATAGAAGTATCTTATGTGAAGTCACTCTGAGAAGTAACCATCTAGGCAAGCCTGTTAATTTGACAAGATCTGGTTCTTGTGTTTATAAGTAGGTGTTACCCGTCTAAAGGACAGTTTTTTAGTATTAGGATGGTCTCGTGATACCGTTGATTTTCTGGTGCACCTGTATTTGCTTTTCTTTTGTAATTTTATTTGTGCCAAAATCTACATTTGTTAGCTGACAGGGGTGGGGTGGCAGCGCTTGACCTTTTTTTTAACTGTCTAATCATGTATTGACACATGTTCTTCCAATTTTTGAATGTCACTGTAGCAAGTTTGTTTTCTAAGAATTATGCTCCTTGAACAAAGACTTTTGATAGGGGTGGGGTGGCAGCAGGTGATTTTTTTTGCAAACTGTTTAATCATATATTGACTCGTGTTTCTTCAGCTTTTGAATCCGCCATTGAATTTATCACCGTAGCAACTAGCAAGCTTGTTTTCTAAGAATAATGTTCCTTGAATAGGGGATTTTGAACTTTTTTTTTCAATCCATCCAATCATGTGTTGACACGTGTCATCCATGTTTTTGAATCTGTCATTGAGTATGTAACTATAACAAGTTTGTTTTCTTAGAATAATGCTCCTTGAACAAAGGCTTTTGATAGGGTGGGGTGATAGGGTTGACTTGGTGGGTTTTTTTTCCCCAAACAATCCAATCGTGTATTGACACGTATCCTCCCTGTTTTTGAATCTATCATTGAGCCTATCACAGTAGTAAGTTTGTTTTCTAAGAATAATGCTCCTTGAACAAAGGCTTCTGACAAGGATGGGTGACACGATGGGGGGTGGCAGCACTTGAGAGTTTTTTTTTTAAATTGTCCAATTATATGTGGACACGTATTATTCTTATTTTTGAATGGGTTATTGGCGCAAAACGTCCCTACCTATGGCGGGTTGTGTGGAAAACGTCCATACGTTTAATTTTTTGGTGCAGAACGTCCCTACCTTTGCATTTTCTTGCGCAAAACGTCCTTTTCACCCATTTTTAACATAAAATGACCATTATACCCTCATATATAAATAAGAAAAGAAAAGAAAAATAAAAAATAAATTACAATCTGCTTATCAACTTTTTAAAAAATACAAATTAGTCCAAAACTTATTCAAAATAACAAAAACACTCTCTCCCTCGTCTCCTCCACCTCCCGCCACCACCTCCACCCTCAAAGCCGATAGCAGGCCCCTTTCAACACAACCTCCAGCTACCAAAACACCACCTAAAACCGATACCATATCCAGTTAAAATTATCGAACCCTAATTTTTCGAAAAAACCTCTCATGGCAGCAATAAATCGAACTTGGTTTTGATCAAATTGGTGAAGACCCAAAACTGGAATAGGCTGTCCAGGTGATGAAGAGTCTAGTCCAGCTGGTCCCCCTCCATGAGTGCACCGGGCAGAGCTTGAAATCGAGTTCACAACTACCGGATTCGCGAGCTGAGCGACTTGATCATTTGCAACCTGAGATTCAGCTTGTTGGAGGACTGAAATGGATGAAATATTACCATGTGTAAGCTCGTCTGGATGAGGGGAAGTAGCCAGCAGGGGTTCTCGATCATGAATGCTACCACCGGCGCCAAATTTAACTTTGAGCAATTAGTTTGCTGTGGTGTTTTTTGTGGTGGATTGGTGGCACACGAAGGTGCATCTAGTGAAGAGTAGGTGGTCAGGGGTGGATTCCGGCATTGGAGTTGGCCGGATTCCAGATTTCCGGCGTTTTTCAACTTCCCAGGCAGATTTATATTTTTTCCGATTTCTTGAGATTTTGTGGCTGAAATTTCTTGATGATTGTTGGTAAATGATGCTAATGTTAAAGGCTTTCCAATGATACCAAGATCAGGTGGTTTTGTAGGTCGAAAATTTTCGAAATTTTGGTCCATTTTTTGCAAATCTAAGAGAGAGGGGAGAGCATATAGCCGTTCTTTCTTCTTTCATGAAAGTGAGGGTTTGTTTTTGTCATTTTGAATAAGTTTTGAACTAATTTGTATTTTTTAAAAAGTTGATAAGCAGGTTGTAATTTATTTTTTATTTTTCTTTTCTTTTCTTATTTATATATGAGGGTATAATGGTCATTTTATGTTAAAAATGGGTGAAAAGGACGTTTTGCACAAGAAAATGCAAAGGTAGGGACGTTCTGCACCAAAAAATTAAACGTAGGGACGTTTTCCACACAACCCGCCATAGGTAGGGACGTTTTGCGCCAATAACCCTTTTTGAATCTATCATTGAGTTTGTCATTGTAGCACGTTTATTTTTTAAGAATAATGTTCCTTGATCAGGGGCTTTTGACAGGGTGAGGTGAAAGCACATGACTGTTTTTTTTCTTTTTTTTTTCAAACTGTCTAATAATATGTTCCTCATGTTTTTGAATCCAGAATCCATTATTGAGATTGTCACTGTAGTAAGTTTGATTTTCTAGAGGGTAATTAACAAAAGTTTTTGGTCTACAAGTCCAAATCATGAACCTTTTTCATACAGCTAAGAAGCATGGATTCGAAAAAAAATATATGAGTATATCGATACATACAAGTTTTTCAAAAAAAAATAAAATTAGAATGTGTATTAAAAAATTTAATACCATTAATTATTTTTCAATAATAAAAATATAATTGTTAATTATTTACAAAATTTTAAATGTTAAAAATTTTAATACTACTATTTATTTTCAATAATAAAACTATTATCAACTATTAATACAAATTTTATATGTACTAAAAGAATTAATACTATTATCTATTTTCAATAATAAAATTCTAGTTTATTTTTAATCACACATTTAATCGATTTTTATCAAAAAGCTACTACAAATCCTATTTTAATACACACCGACTAAATGAGTGCTAAATATATTTCTTATAAAATGGTTAATTAATAAATATGATCTATTTTAAATAAATTATTGCTGATAACAATAGTTATCTGTCAAGTAAAAATATTTTGTCATTCATTGATAATTATAATGAGTTATAAAAGAGTTTAAAAATAATAAAATTTTCTTCACGTGTCATAATGTGTTTGATTAGCATAAAACAAAAATTAAAAAATATAAAAAAATTAAAAAACATGTATTGGTACGTGTTGGGGGTGTATCCAAGCATGAATACATATCCGATATGTATTCTTGATGATAAATTTAATCTTTATATGCATACAGATTCAACGAAAGGAAGGTACTGTGGAAAACATGATGGAAAGCATAGTAGATAAAATACACTCATGAGATACGACATAGTGACATAGATTGAGAAGCGAATTGAAGAGAAGATGAAGAAAACTCGTACTCAGTAGTGAGTTTTTCTTCTTAGCAGGCAGTGCAACAAATAAAACCTAACAAAGGGACTACATCTAGAATCATTTTCGCACTTTTGCTGGGCAATTAGTCTTCCTTTTCATTAGGGTGCCCGGGCAACTTCTCCTTGATCTTGTCCATTATCCCTTTCTTCTCCTTTACATCGCTTCCTGGGGAATGCTCATATGCATCTGGAGTTTCAGTGCCTTCAATCTTCTGGTGT
Organism: Fraxinus americana; assembly: GCA_035079005.1. Lineage (NCBI taxonomy): Eukaryota > Viridiplantae > Streptophyta > Magnoliopsida > Lamiales > Oleaceae > Fraxinus > Fraxinus americana. The sequence continues at coordinate 11,221,081 of CM068714.1, forward strand.
TGGCCAGGAAGTTTTTCTTTGATCTTCTCCAGAAAGCCCTGTTGGAATATTTTAGCAATTTGGGGCCACATGTAACATATTAAAAATGTGTGTGCTATTATCTAAAGTAAATTAGTCATTAGAGTGATCCACTAAAGATAAAGTTTGACTAATGGGTATTGAATTTCGTGGAATTAAAGTGTAGAGACCGGAAGTTTGTTCTAAATTGTTGAGGGGCCGATTTAAAACAAATGAAAGATAATGAATGGTCATTATCTTATATATGGGTTATGGTCCCCATTTGAGTGTGTTCTTCAAGGTTTCTACATCCCCATCCATAGAAATCAAGATTGAAGTGAAGTTCACAAATCAAATTGGAAGATCGTGATCGTTTCAGGCTAACAATCAAGATCGTGATCCTTTCAGGCTAACAATCTAATTATCATGGATTCAGGTATGTTTTATGTTTATGTTCATTTTTTCAGATTTCAATATGGATATGGATCTAGGGTTTTATGTGAAAAGGTTTTGAATAAAGTTCGTTATTACTTTTCAATTTTTCTATCAAGCCCTTCTTTTCTTCTGCCTTAGCTGTTTCAGCGTTTGCTTCTTCATTACATTTCTCAACGGGAATGCTCGTGTCTTTGTGCACAGAGTCTTCTCCTTCATCTACAGATATCTTATCCTTGATAGCATCCTTTAGACCCTTCTTCTTCTTTCTCCTTTCTCCGCCCTCTTCTACTTCCTCCTCGCTAGACTGAAAATTTGAACAATAAAATGGACAGTAAATTATCCTGAACAGATGGTTTATGAAACATCATTCGGGAAAAAAAGATGGTTAGAATTATGAAATTTACCGAGCTTGAGTGGCTATGAGAATGTTGTAGCTCATCCATCAGAGTGTGTTTTTGCCCCTCTTTGCTCCCTTTTACAGTGTGAAAATCTTTCATTACAATATCAACTTGAGTTTTTTCTTCCTCCTTTCTATCCTTTCTCATAAAATTGAAACATCCACGCTCTTTGGTCTCTGGTGGAGGCACCGAAGAAGTGTTATTGACATGGCCTTGAGGGTATTGCTCTGCCATTATGTTTGCATTGGAGATAGATTAAGATGAAAATGAAGTGATAATGTGGATATATATCATGATTGCGAGATGCACAAGCTGAGTGAACTTGCATTCCACAGTCTGGTGGACTTGTATAGGTGTGATAATCGACAAACGAGTACTCTGCATAAGTTTTATTTAATGAATTTAATATATCCTTGCAGTAGATAATTTATCAACATTGGAGATTTATGTACGAAAACCTCGAACATTGTAGGCAGGGGTTCAATGTTGGTCACGACAATCATAGAAAATTAGAAATGTCGGTTTGGACGGTTAACACCAATAGTGAGGTACAACGTCTTCACAAGCTTTTCTGGAAATAGATTGAATTCGGGGAGCCTTGGAAACATAAATTGTAGCATGGTTGAAATGGTAGCTAGGTTCCGAGGATTTTGTCGGTTTATTTTTTATTAAAATGATACTCGTTGAGTGTTTTCATACACAAATGCTTGTACTAAAGGCAAAAGCAATTCTTGGACCAACCGACAAATGATTCTCTTAAAAGGCTCAAATTTCCATCAAACGAATGCACATTTGCATATAAAAACCTCCTATTTGAGTTTTTTTTTTTTTTTTTTATAGGAAAAATGTATTTTGAAATAGAGATTTTTCGAAGAACACGTGATTAAAAAATAAAAAAAAATTAAATTTACGTGTAAAATTATTTTATGGAAAAATGTGTAATTAGAAATGAGTTTTGAAAAAAAAAGAGTTTTAGAAAAATTGAGGTCGAACATTATTTGAAGTTACCATGAAAACAAAAAGGGTAATGATGGTTGTATATCAAAGTTTGTACATCAAGGGTTACGCCCCCCTCACATGAGGGGTAAGACCCACTGAAATAATATTTTTTTATTCGTGTGGACCCCACCCCCATGTGGGGGGGGGGGGTGTAACCCCCAATGTAACGCTCGATGTACCACTATCATGATCGAAACAAAAATTCGTTGCTTTAAGTCAGGATGGTTGATGATGTAGCCAATAATTGTCATGATCTGAGGACATTGGCCCAAGGTTGAATATTGCCCATTTTATGACATTCTCTCTGACCTCCTCGAGCTCGATGCCTTCGGTATCATAGGGCATATGCCTTGACTTTGTGTCTAACATCACCTAATTCATTAAAATTTTTCCACAAGATAAGACTTATTCAACTCCGATAAGATTGTGTCTTACTATTCTCTTTTGTCCTATCATGGTGGAACTCTACCATGAGAGTTGTATCCTCATCCAAACACTAGTTGCCTAATTCCTAACAAATAACAATTCCTAGATAGGGCAAGACTTCTGAACGCCCTATGACTCAAACCAAAAAAAGGTATTCAACTAGTTCAAATCCGTTGGGGTTGGTGACCCAAATTCGGGTTACCACATGAAGAAAACATGGTTGAATTAAACTTGGAAATGTATCAATTTGTATCCAAGTTTTTTTGGCACAATTTTTATTTTACACGTTTTCTTCATTCTTTCCTTATTCTGACATATCCCTAGGGTTTTGTACGTGTAGTATATATAGGGATGCTCCTCTTTCAGTTTAAGAAGTCAACATTGTTAAGTTCTTGTAATTTCTCTCCATATTGTTACTGAATAAACATCGATTCCTCTGCAATTTCTCTTCTTCTTTTACTTTAATATTGTTTTCAATTGTTGTGATCTTTTATATTTCAAAGTGTATCGTTAATCTCAATTCCCGCATTTGAGGCGATTTATAAACCCTGCATTTGAGGCGATTTTCCCAACAAAGCCTACTAGGAGTATGCTACATACCTTTATAAATGCAAGACTTTAATTTATTATTCAAGTACATTTTTACATAATTTTCAGTTTATAACCTCATGCATAAATTCTATTTCTAACTTAATTATCGGATGAACGATGAAGACATACCTCGACACTTTTGTTTTAGATACGTGAAGATTCTGTTCATATTTATTCTCAATCATCAAACTCGAAAATCAACATGTACATTTTTTTTAGCATCAGTCGACAACTTTGAAACACAAGTCAAGGCGTTCTCATTACCTTACTAATTTGTTGGACAAATAAGGTTATGCATTAATTCATCGGCTTTGAACTGTTAAAAATTTGACATATTACAACTTCAAGCACAAATGCTTGGAACCACGCAAAGATCAAGCTGGAAATATTTTAGGCTGCCTAGTGTCATTCCAGATTACGCATGTAAACTTTGGCTTGAGTTTCGAATCCTCCAGATCAACTTTTGCTTGGCTCAAACCGAGGTTTCTTTGTTCAACAATATCTAATGGCCGACTTCACACAAGTTCGGTAGTTATAGCGAATGGAACTCGAGATGCTTAGACTCGATCATGGTCTATTATTATGTTAGTGATGATAGCATGGTTTGTCATTCAAGCATAGGTGTTGCCCACATTAATACCGGAAGTACAATAACGAAATGAAATTACAAGTAACAAATATAATTAATTTTATCTTGTTTTCACCCCGAAAAGGTGAAAACAAGAAAGAGAAAAAAGAAATAAAGGTAACACACATTTTTATCCCTTCACTAAATTTGATTTTGTCTCTATTTATTAGTGAGGCTTAAAGAAGCTAACTTGAATACCAGTGTCTATCACAACATATAAACCAGCAGCAATTAAAATTCCACTCAATCCCATTCCAATAAGACCCAATGCCCAGTTAAGCCACCATGTTGGACTATACATCTTTGGTTTCTTCATCTTAAGCCACATGAAACATGGATAAGCCAAAGTCACCGGCAATGCAATTCCTCCGATTAAACCAGCCACACTACCCAGGAATGGAATTGCCACCGCAACAAAGAAGCACCCGTATCCAAACATAGCCCTAATGATTGATCGGAGCCACCATGGGCATGGCTTCTTAAACCTCTTTGTGTAATTTGATTCCATGTCGTCAAACATTGGCATACCGTAAATTTGGAACGAGCTCATTGCATTAATTATGACGAAGAAACTTATCAACCCTAACACCGACCGTGCAACATCTTGACTGTGAAACGTGTACAATGCTGTTAGCATCCCACCGTTGGCTGGAATCTGTCGAATATGTAAAACCAGTCAGTATTTTGAACAAAGATTTAAATTGGACTTTCATTTTGTTGAATTAATTACCATGTGACCATAAGCCCAATAGCCTCCAATAGCAAGTGGGAATAAGCACAATGCTACGATTGAATATGCACATTTTACGCCTCTCCACATTGGCACGCTCGAGGGATGCTTCTCATCAGAAGGCATGGTAGCCTGTAGCAGTCAAAATATGACATTTTCATATTACAGTCAACAGAAAAAAATTCATGATTTTCGGCTAATTATTGTCTTTATATTCAAAATTATAGAGAAAAAAGAAAGTCAAATTCATCCCGTACACACGCAAATTAGGTTGGTCAAACGTCAAAGCACTAACAGTTCTTCTTTTTTTCTTTTTTCTAAAGGGGAAGTACATTGAAGTTCAATGTAAATTTGTTACGGAAGACTTTGTGTACTGAATTTTTCGAAGTCTTTACGACTGTGTATAAGAAGAACCTGATGATTTAATTTAAAAACGACTGCATAATTCTAATCAATTACAAGCATATCCTATTCATATAGATATACAATTACTGGGAATTTTGGATAACTAATAAACATGTTCACCTGGATTTCAAGAATGAGATTATGGCCTCTGAAAGCGAAAGAAATGATCCCAAGTGCATTCAGAACATCAAAAATCCTAACAATTTCCGTGCCAGCTCTCACTGGGCTATACGACACATTAGGTAGCCTGCCCTCAGCCACGGACACCACCCATATCATGGTGCAATAACCGACGGCAGTAATAGCCCCGATCAGCGATACACCGGCAATGGAGTTCATGTTTGGCAGCTGAGACAGAAGCACCGCCGCACATGTAAATACCAGGTACCACTCCACGGTGGTCAATGGCTTAGAGGTGCATGTGGCTCCACACAGAGTCTGATAGAACATCTTAGAAGTTGAACCTCCGATCACAATCAGAGCCACGCATGTACCTCCTGATAGATACATGATTGGAAACGCAGCCAAGAACTTGGAGAGTTTTTCACCAAAAGTTGCACTTGCTAATTGCATGTATCTACTGTATCGTATACCATTTTCGTGTGATTCATGGAGTTGTACCAGTAAATATAGTGTATATAGCTGCCATATAAATGCCAGTGTTAAGCAAATGACACCCCACGTCCTACAATCAGAAAGATATACTATTACTGAATATAACTCATAATTCATGGATATATAATATATTATATGAATTTAAAAAACCTGATAGACATATTACCAGCCAAGAATGGTGAAGGCGACGGGGAGTACAAGGGCCTGGATTCCAATCCCAGAACACAAGGTATGATAAGCTGCATAGTATGCATTTCCATTTCTGGACTCAGTAATTGGAAGCCAAGCATCTTGTGGGTCGAGCTTTGTGAGTTTAAGGGCCTTCCTTATAGGGCTTCCCAAGGGAGTAATGAACCTTGGAGTTCGAAATCTTGGGGTTTTCCTCACAGTACCACCTGGAGTTAGGAGTGGTGAGCGGGATAAAGATGGGGAATGGAATTGCGAAGGAGGTGCCGATACTATTATGGACGGAGTTTGGGCTATAGGTGGTGTTGGAGCCACAGATGCTGGCCGAGGAGTTAAGGGAGCAGAGTTTCCTCCATCAATGTCCCCCATTTTGTATCTTTACACTATGATTTTGGTGAAATATCTTTTGATATTTTCTACTCCTCCCTCTTCCTTACAATTATGCTGAGAATTATATAGATTTTATAACGTGTTATTTAGTAAATTGTACCATGTTTAACACAAGTGGAATGTAAATAGTAATAGAAGGGGTTAGGAAATTAATTCATGCAAAATGCTGATGACTGTTTATGAGAAAATGGAAACACTTTGACAAACTAGCGGTACATAGGTGTGCACATTATGTCAAACCCTATGTACACATAATCGTTGACAAAATTGGTTGGCTGCTTTACTTCTTTTTCCTAGCTTGAAAATGCGTGGAAGTAGCATCCTTCATATGCGATTGGCCATCCTTGGGGTGCTTAAATAATGCTTTGTTAGGTAGTAAGACGGAAGAGTGGATGCATAAATGAAGACTTATGGTATGTATAGGCTCATTGGGATTACAATTCTAGAATAGGTGGCGATAGATGATAGATTAAATGAAATGTGTAATTAAATGACTTATTTAATTTTATCTATTATTCAGTATCACATTAACATCACCTAAAATGAGATTATAACCCCTGGGGCTAAATATCATTCATAAATGAATGAATAATGTTATCTAATACCAATGGTGTTAAACACTAATTTAAGTGTCAGCATATCCTAGGTCCTATTAAATGGGCTACAATTCTTTGTATTTAATTGAACTTTTAATTTAATGTCACTAGTAATGACACCTAGACTAATTTTAAATAGTCGTGATGCTAAATAACATTACCCGTATAACGAGGTAGGGGTGGCGAAAGAGGAAAGATCAAAGAGAGATGCTTTCACAAGCAAGAAAGTAGAAAAGATAATCATAGAAGAAACACAAGTTTCAATGTGAACCATATAACATAATGTCGAGATTAGAAATGACTTTAGGTTGGATAAGAAAACATATAATAAATGATATTTTTATAATTTTATAATTTCTACCCAATACCATCACTTATAATTTATACCTATTCCTTAAACGGTCTTATTCAATCACCAACCTAAATGAATAGACGAGCAATTGGGTTTGTGGTGGAGAATAAATTATTGACTGGTGAATGGTCAGAATATGCAGTTAATAGAATTAATGGCAGCTAACTGCATTTTGAATTATAGAATGAAAACAATCGTGTATGTTTCCATAGCATAAGCTGCCATTTAGGACTTTCAGCGTGAATCAACGAATTTCTTTGATGCGTTCATATTGAAGCAATAATTACAAACTCAACAACTACATAACATCAAATGTTGTGTTGTCTCTAACTCATGGAATTGATAAGACGATGAACATCTATAAGCAGCCATGGACAAAAGCAAAGCTTTCTCAACTTCTTTAGTTGCTTTCTTTTGGATCAAAGAAATTGCATAATCCATAAATACAGCATCACAAGGCAATGTGATTGGTCCATGACTTGGTAGTCCAAACTCTTCTTCTGACATTATGAGTAGCTCCCTCAATATGTAATTGTTGAGATAGGTTATGGGGAAAGCATATCGCTTTTTATCAGCTGTATACACAATAAACTGGCCTTTCTTAGCCAAAAAATTTGATGAATGGCTACTGGTACTAGCTTCCTCATAGTCATTCTTTCCTGGGACCGTTATTCGTTTTCTTCCCATGGCAGCCAGCTTTTGCCACTTCCTTGCCATCTTGATGAGTTTTCTGGAACTGATCATCTTGATCTCTGAGGTCTTTTAATGGAAATATGAGATGAGGATTCTTTTTTGATCTTGAAAACACTGGAATGATATTGTTTTGTTTTGTGTTGTGTTGTGTTGAAAAAATGGAGAGGGGTTTGCTTATATATATTGATTAGGCTATGAGCTGGGGACAATCCATTAAATGCAGCATTATAATTGGGGATCCATGTATGGGTACAAGCCCATGTGAAGTTTGAGGAAGAGAGGAGTAGAGGGTGGCACCGTTTGATTTTGCTTTGCATTTGAGCCGTTTAATTTCTTATGTCAAGTTGTTTGATGACACATTGGGTCCAAGCACATGTTCAAAATGATCTTGTAAGTTCCAATTCCTAAGAGCCACAAGAAAAAAAGCCATGTCCTTTTCTTCTATCTGAAGACATAGTGGTGTCCTGATTCATTAAGAATGTTAATTTGGCAGGTGAAAGTCAAGGCATTTTGAAGCCAGCATGTCAGTTGAGCTGCCTAACAAGGCAGAATTTGTGGCTTAAATGAATTCGGTTATAATATTGATGCAGCATCCAAGATGCAACATTTCTTGTAGCTTAGTTATGTCTAGATAATGTTTCTTGTCACCAAAAATTATTTGGAATTTTTTGAGATGGGCAGGTTGGGGGTTAGCAAGGTTTCGAATATAAGCCACTGGTTCAGGGCCCAATTATATTGGAACTAACAGACACAGAATTAGATTGACTGGATTTCTCGAAATGTATTTCATTTGCAACAACCAAACTTAGGCCTGAATACCCTTTTTATGCAACAATCACATGCTTCTGCTTCCAAAGGCTGCCAGCACAATGAATGGCAGCCGAATTATAGTCTCAGGCTTAAAGCATATATTAAGCAATGCTCTTCCTTTGCCTTCCTACAGCCATTTTCAGCATTCAGCTTTGTTGTAACAACTCTCTTTTTCGCTACCTCGTAAGGCCTTTTGAGATATACTAACCAAAAAATGATCAATCCAAAAATGATAAAAAGGAATTTCGCAGCTATTACGGGCCTCCTGGGGCCCTCCATCTCACCCATCTACCTCATCCGCCACGTGTTGGCCAAACCGCTCTGTTGTTACCACGTGGCAGACGAACCAAATTTATGTCGGATGAACTGATTCCATTACTCCGAACTGAAGCACCATCGCCCCACCTAGTAGAAGATCCGAACTCATCCGCCATTCACAGCGGAAGCAAAGGCCCGCACTCAATATTCGTTATACCTCACAATTCGCCTCGCCACATCTTTGCCAATATCTTTCAGGAGATCTCTCCAAAGTCAAATCCTTGACTGACTGATGGAACGTGTGGCAGGCTACAAAACGATCAACTCAGCTGCTATGTCAGAAACCATTTAATGTCCGCCAACATATGGATTGACGGATTGACACCAATGAAAAGATGGGTTGTCCGGGAACTGAAGCCACGTGTCCCTTCATCTAACGGTTCACCTCTTCCATTTCTTGGTATAAATACCCCCATATTGGTAAGAGTAAGGGATTCCCATTTTTAATCTTTGCATTCTAATCTTTGAACTAAAAAAGAGCCTTCCAATATACTTACACATATTCTCAACCATGTCTCGGTGACCACTTTATCGTCGGGCACCACTTTTCCGTTGACTGAAATACTGACTTGACCATTAGAGTGCTCGCCATCGCTCCCACTCCCATCGAAAAAGGCCACGAATGACTAACGGTGTGCCACCGTGTGCAGGGAGGAGTTTGCGTGGAGTTCGTTCTGTTGGCCACGTGTCAGAACCATTTTTCGAGGTCAATAACAGCTACCAGGCAAAAGAGAATTACAATTCCAAAAAGCACAAAGGATGAAGATAAAGACGCAAGGATCTCATCATCAACAGTTGATAAGGGCCATTTTACTGTATACACTTGTGATTCCCTTGGTTTATCTTGAGAAGCCTATGTTCCAAGAACTTCTGAAAATAGCTGAAGAAGAGTATGAATTACTAGGCAGTGGCCCAATTACACTTCCATGTGATGCGATCTTCATGGAATATGAAATCTCTTTAATACGAAGTGTTATGAATTCTGGATCGCAAGATAATGATGATAATGAAATAAACAAGAAGAAAATAAACACCAAGATTTATGTGGAAACCTAATACGGGAACTAAACCACGGGCAGATGATGAATATTCCACTATAATCAATAGCAATTGTATTTACAATATCAAGATTTCAATACTCTCAATTGAAATCTGAGCTCTCTAATTCTCAAAATGTTGTTAAATCTCTATATGTGAAGATACAATGTGGAATATATATATATATATATATATATATATATATATATATATATATATATATATATATATATATATATATATAAATCTCTTTTTGGAGTTCTAAATGGAGAATAAGTCATAAAATCCCAAAAAAGGGAATTTAAAATAACGAGGCGCCACCTTCCCGACGCTCGGGACAAAAAACCAAACAGGGGCGCAGCACCGTTCTGCCTCATTTTCTTCTCTATTTTTTTTCGCTCCAAATTGTTTTCTTCATCTCAAAGTCATTTCCAAACCAAACTCCCAACCCTTGATGAAATTTGATCTTCATTAATTAGGATTCTCAAAACCCAAGCACCTTAGACTTTTTCTATTCAACCAAATACCAAATTACATAGAATTTGGATCAGACCACAACAAATCTCCACCTAAAAACAAATTCCATCACAAGGAATTCAAGACACATCTACAAGTAAACACCATTCATCCTCTTCGAAACAAGTCCTAATGGACTAAATCTATGACAAACACCTACTTTGTTCAAGCAATGTTCAAACTTAGCAATATGAAGTGATTTTGTCATCATATCTGCAGGATTATCCTTGGTATCAACCTTGCTTACTGCAATATCACCACAAGCAATCATATTACGCACAAAATGATACCTCACATCAATGTACTTAGTCCTCCCGTGAAACATGTGATCCTTAGTCAAGAAAATTGCACTTTGACTATCACAGAATGCTGTAGACATCTGCAAGTCTTCACTGATTTCATTAATCAATCCTCTCAACCACATAGCCTCGTTACATGCCTCTGTAATGACCATGTATTCTGCTTCTGTTATAGACAAAGCTAATGTATTTTGCAAAGTATCTTTCCAACTGATAGCACAGCCTCCAATGGTAAACACATACTTCGTAAGTGATCTTCTCTTATCAAGATTCTCTACATAATCTGAATCAACATATCCAATGACTAAATCTAAATTTCTACCAAAATGCAAACAAGCATTAGAAGAGCCCCTCAAATATCTGAGGATCCACTACACTAACTGCATGTGCCAAATCACGTCTTATACAAACCATAGTATACATAAGCGAACCAACTGCACTGGAATAAGGAACCCGAGACATGTAATAAATGTCTTCATCTGACTGATGACACAAGTTAGATGATAATTTCAAACACCTTCTCAATGTACTCCCTCTGACTCAAATACAATTTACCAGTCTTTCTATCCCTCAAGATTTTCATACCAAGAATCTTTTTTGCTACACCTAAATCCTTCATATCAAACTCATTGCTGAGTTGAAACTTCACTTTTCTGACCTCTATTTTATCTTTGGCTGCTATGAGCATATCATCAACATATAATAATAAATATGTAGTCGATCTACTATCTTCCTTTCTTTTGAACACCCATTTGCAGTGAACAACTTTTTTACTTTTAGGTAATTTAACCAATTCCCAAGTGTAATTTTTGCTTAATGACTCCATCTCCTTCTACATAACAATCATCTATCTGCTAGAATAACTGCAATTGACTACATCTGAATATGTAGCAGGCTCCTCAGTGGAATCAATGTCTTCAACCCCAATCAATGCATAAGCTACCAAATCTGCTTCCCCATACTTCTGGAGGTCTAATATATCTGTGAGGTCTATCCTTAGCTATAGAATACTGAGGTATTGGTGGTGTAGGCAAAGTAGGCAAGATATTACTATCTGTTAACCTCGAACTGGACTGATCTGTAGTAGACTATTTTACAACCTCTGATTGTTCCTCCGAACCAATTTCCAACTCCACCTGAGTTGAATGATTCTGCTCCTCAATTTTATCAGAATCCCCAAGAGATGAACCACGACCCATAGCAAGTTCATCAAATACTGCATCCTTATAACAACCACCTTTCTAGTCTCGGGACACCACAATTTATACCAATTCACACCTGATTTATACCTAAGAAAGATGTACTTTCTAGACATAAGTTTCAACTTCCCATTATCCACATGAGTATAAGCAGGACTCCCAAAACTCTTCAAATCAGAATAACAAGAAAGTTTACCAGACCATACCACTTCGGTTGTCTTTTATCAATGGCAGCTGAGTGTGAGCGATTAATCAGAAAATAAGTTGTAGTAGCAGCTTCAACCCAAAAAGTCTTAAGCAATCCAGAATTTGAAAGCATACAACGAACATTTTTCATCAAAATTCTATTCATTCGTTCTGGCACACCATTCTGTTAAGGAGTTCCAGGCACTGTCAAGAGTCTCAAGATGCCTTTAATCCTGCAGAAGCTATTGAATTCATCTAAACAAAACTCCAACCCATTATCTATGCGTGGACGTTTCATCTGCTTTCCAATATGCTTTTCAACCAATGTTTTCCACTCCTTGAAGGTCCCAAATACATCACTCTTCTACTTCAAGAAGAATGCCCAAACTTTCCTGGATAAATCGATCACTGTCAACAAGTAATAATGGCCTACTTTTGATGGTACCCTTGTCGGTCCCCAAATATTTGAATGGATATATTTAAGTGTTCCCTTCGTGTTGTATCTTCCTTTCGTGAATCTGACTCTCTTCTCTTTCTCAAAGACACAATGCTCACAAAAAAATTATTTTTCTGGTCTTCTGCCCATCAAGAAATTCCCTTCTACTCAGTTTTGTCATGCCATTCTCATTCATATGCTCGAGCCGCATATGCCAAAGTTTTGTAATTTCATCATCTGTCAAAGAAGAAGTAGAAATTGCCGCATCCCCAATTATTGTGGAACCATACAAAATGTACAACTGTATAGAGTTTTTATGTCACTTCATGACAACAGGGGCACACGGGCTCATCTTCAAAACTCCTTCTTCACCAGTATATCTATAACCCTTTGAGTCAAGTGCACTCAAATATATGAGAATTCGCTTCAGTTCTGGAACATGTTTTACATCTGTAAGTGTTCTGATAGCCCCCATCGAACATTCTGATTCTGACTGTGTCAACTCTGACAATTTTACAAGGCATACTGTTTTTCATAATCAATGCACCTTTCGAAACTCCTTTATAGGTTGAAAATCAGTCCCTATTGTGGCACATATGAAAAGTACAAGTCGAGTCAAAAACCCATTCCTCACAAGGTTTGATATCCATGTCAGAAATTACAAAAAGTTATCCTTCACTTTGCCCATATTCTTCAACATCATCTTCCGCTGTGTTAACATGTTGCTTCTCTTTCATAGTAGCACTAACAACTTGATTTCTATTTTTCAAGGCATAACAATCAGCTCTTTTCAAGGCATAACAATCAGCTCTAATTTGCACATCCTTCTTACAATAGTGACATGTCTTCTCAGCAAGCCTAGATTTCGATCTACCCCTCATATTCCTGCCAGGATTCCTATCTTGATTTCTCCCACTCACAACCAAGCCTTCAGCCTGATTCCCAGATCCTCCAGGAAGATGCCTCATCTTCTCCTTAAATAGTAAAGTATCATAGACCACTTCCACGGTGAGAGTATACTGACTATAGAGAATAATATTTCTAAAAGTTACATATGATGGCGGTAGAGAACACAACAACAACAACAAAGCCAAGTCCTCATCGTCATACTTAACTTCCAATATCTCCAAATCGGCACGATTTCTTTGAACATAGTTAAGTGATTATCCAATGATGCACCTTCAGACATCCGGTGAGAATACAAGTGCTGTTTCAAGTATAGATTGCTTGTCAAGCTCTTTGTCATGCAAAATTGTTCAAACTTCAACCACAAAGTAGCGGCATTTCTCTCCTTTAGAATATCCAGAAGAATTTGATTTGAAAGATGTATTTAAGATTGGGCTTTCTGATTCCTACGCTGATTTTCATCTTGTATCCAATTAGCAGGCAACTTATCAAAGCCAAGCAAGGCTTCCTCCAAATCCATGTACGCTAGAATCGCTCGCTTCTTCACTTGGCATAAGGTAAATCTCGTGTTTCTATCCAACAATGGGATATCATACTTCATTGTTACCTGCGGAACAATCAATCTCTCTTTGATACCACTTGTTATTAATTCTGGATCACAAGATAATGACGATAATGAAATAAACACCGAGATTATGTGGAAACCAATACTGGAAAAAAATCACGGGCAGATGATGAATAATTCTCTATAATCAATAGCAATTGTGTTTACAATATTAATATCTCAATGCTTTCAATTGAAATCTAAGCTCTCTAACTCTCAAGATGTTAAATCTCTATATGTGAAGATACAATATGGAATATATATATATATATATATATATATATATATATATATATATATATATATATATATATATATATATATATATATATATATATATATCTCTTTTTGGAGTTCAGATGGAGAAGAAGTCAAAAAATCCCCAAAAAAAGGAATTTAAAATAAGGCGCCATCTTTCGGGCGCCTCGGCGCCCTGGGGAAAAAACCAAACAGGGGCACCGACGCAGCGGAGTCGAGCGTTCTGCCTCCTTTTTTTTTTTTTTTTTTTTTCCTCCAAGTTGTTTTTTATTCATCTCAAAGTCCTTCTCCAAGCCAAACTTTCAATTTTTAATGATATTTGATCTTCATTAATTAGGACTCTCAAGATCCAAGCTCATTTGACTTCTTCTATTCAACCAAATACCAAATTATATGGAATTTGGATTACACTACAACACTAAGAAATACGGCTAGAGAAATGGAGATAGCACTTTTGATATCAATGACCTCTAATAGCGGTTCATTAACTTCCCACATCGAACAAGGCCAAGTCAATCAGAATACATTAGTTTGTGCATTCTGAATTGAACTATCCTTCAATTTTGTACACGATAATTATAGTATATAGAGCCTGTTGGGTACAGATTCTCATTTTCTATAGTAAATCAATTCTCATTTTTAACCACACATTCTTCAATAAAATCATATTTTCCATCACATCAATACTTTTTTCTTCTTTTTCAACCACACATTTCCCATCATATCACTATTCAAAAATCAATTCTTCCCCCAAAAATTCCTACCAAACACACTCATAGATACTTGGATCCAATTAATGAAATATGCAGAGAACTTCATATTTATTAGTGTCTTCATAATTCATTTCAAGCTCTTCTTAGGTGAAAAATTATGTCAAATGGCTACCAAATAATTATTAATCCCTTCGTAGAGTAAAGATAAAAGCACAGTTTGTAGGGAGAATAGCAGCAAACATAAAGAAAACTAAAATGCCTTTCTAATGTCTAAGTAATGGTGCTGATATAATTGGGATAACGTTTATGGCAATCTAAACTGATCCTCAAGGACCTTCCTTCAGTATAGTCTCATGGTATTGATTTTAACCCTCAGTTATTTATGCATAGTTTAATGGTTACTTGTGCCAATCTGAATAAGAAGTTCATATATATATATATATATATATATATATATATATATATATATATATATATATATATATATATATTTATTTATTTATTTATTATTATTATTATTATTAATATTATTATTTTGATTCAATATTGATAAGGGTATTTTATATACTTATTCTTGCCTTTAAATATAGATATTTCAAAGTTCTTTTGATTAATTATGACCTCGTATATTTTATATTTCGTTTATTAGGTGAAACTTAATGATTGAACATGGAATTGGAAGAAAAGAGAAAAATAGTGAAAAATGCGAAAAATGGTGAAATCCAAATTTCAAGGACCTAATTACAACTTTTTAATAGTTGATTCGGACCACAAATTGAAGATTGAAGATGTTATAGGTTCAATTAGATGAAATTAGAAGTTAAAGAACTCAAATTGAAAAAGAAAAGAGCTTAAAAGAATCAATAATCAAATTTGGGGACCAAATTATACATCTGCAAAAATTACAACAAGCACTTAGGTGCTATCACTCAGTGTGCTACATTGCTGGAAATATTCACCGAAATTGGGCGTATAGGCACCAATGAAATTCCTTTTTGATAAAATTCGTCTCCGATTGAAATTTTAACGCGATTTTCATCCAGTTTTCGAGTCATATAAATACACAACAACCTTATACATCAAAAGAGGCCTCTCATACACCTAAATTCATCAATTAACATCATCAAAGAGAGGCAAATTCATTGTTCTTGTACGACTTAAAAGGCAATTACAAGTTTTTAAAAAATTGGAACTTCAACCTTGATTTTTATAGAGTCAACAAGAAGATATATGGAAATTCATCAAGAAACTATTAAACAGATTTAAAATTTCAAAATTCATCTTCTTCATCATTTTAAATCCAGGATGTATTCTTCCAATTAAACATATTTTCTTGTGATTTTGTAATGTTAAACTAAAGTTTTAATTACTAAGACATTGGTGAACCCTAATTATGATATTTTCATATAAATTCGATATTTGACATCCAATATTATTCTTGGATGATTGTTATATGATTTAATGATTTTTCAATTACTTGATTACTAATTAAATTGGTTGTGAATTTTATTGATTTCGAGAGAAACAATAGGATAGAAAGCACTTTAACAACCATTGTAAAATCCGACAGGAAATAGATATATACCACTATACTTTGCACGATTTATATATACTAGGTTTAAGCAACGTGCAATGCACGTTTGCTTAGTTTATATATAATTTTTTTTGTTAAGAATTAAATTTTTATTAATAAAGATGTAATTTTTTGGTTAATTAAATAACTAATGATGTAATGTTTATGTAATTGATAAATAATTACACATTGTGATTTATTAAAAAAGAGCATTAATAGAATCTATAGTATCGTCCTATATATAAACATCGCTCATAGTTTTATGAAAGCTGTTTGAGATAATTTTGATTCTAAGATAACGATTCAACATTTTCCTATCTTGCACTGCTTCAATAGAGAAGACATTAAACTGCTTATATTTTTTCTCCTTTAATTTCTCTGGATTTACATATGGTCAATTTTCCTACAAAATAAATTTTGAATATGTTTACATAATTAATAAAAAAACCCAATTATTTTTAAATAACTCATTATAATAAAAATCAAGTTTTGAAGAAAAATTTAAAAAATACCTCTCCAGCATGTCCCATCAATTCAACTGTTGAACAACCAAGTGCATGTTCTGCTACTTCACCAAATATAGTAGCAGCTAGTTTTCCAGTATTATCGTTCAGTTGAACATATCCCCTAACACTTTAAATGCGTTGAATATATTAATTTTAATTTGAATAGTGTTAAATTCTAAATTAAATCAAACATCAATTTTAAATTAAAATTGTAAGATACATATCGTGGTTTGTAGACCCATTGGCTTTTGCAATATATACAAACGAAGCTTTCATTATATTTATATCCAGTTCCTTTATTACAGTCAACGCATGACATGTAATAAAATACTTGGACAAACTCAATCACATTTATCTTCGTTCATATCCAGAATTTTGCTTTCTACATTAAATCATAATCAATTTTTACAATGAATGTTAGTGTAAAGACAAAAAAATGTATAAGTTTATGTTTCGTACTATTATATTATATCAAATTTTGCACTTAATCATGAACTTTTTGTACATAATAAAATAATAGATAACATTACATTACAATACAAAACTAAATAAATAAATATTTTTTCTTCATTAAGTTAAATGTACCTTACCAAATAAATTATTAGCATTTTTAAACTGATAATCTCCACGCCCATTTTTTTTTTTAGTTTAATTTTTTCCTAGTGACTAAAATGTAGTAGTACAAAGCATTTTGCATTTCCCATTCATTTATTATTAGATAATGGAATTTCAACAGACACAACATCAATTGCCACAAATGGTGGCTTAATTGCTATTTAATGGAAACAATAAAACTAACGGTGAAAAAAGATTTTCCGTTAAAACAACCAATTCCGTTAGATTTTCCGTTAAAACAAGAATTTCCGTTTCATAGGCACTTTATATATATATATATATATATATATATATATATATATATATATATATATATATATATATATATATATATATATATATATATTAGGTGCAAGTAACGTGCAATGCACGTTTGCCTAATTTATATTTAATATTTTTGTTTAAGAATTAATTTGTTATTAATAAAGATGTAATTTTTTTGGTTAATTAAATAATTAATGATGTAATGTTTATGTAATTGATAAATAATTAGATGTGTGATTTTAATGTTGTGATGTAAGTTGGTGAGATCGAAGAAAATAAGCAAAAGTTGACAAATTTGAAGAAATGACTAAATTGTAAGGGATCCAAAGTTCGGGGACTAAAATGTAAATACTTAAAAGTTGTGCCGAATCTCACCATGAAGATTTGAGAGTGCTCGGAGTCAATTGTATAAAAGAAGACATCAATGGAATCAAATTTAGTCAAAAGATGATCACAAATCAATTTCCAACTGAAAAGTTATGCTCCGATGTTTTAGTCTCATATTGAGACCTATTTTTGGCATAGTGATCGAATTGGAGAATGATGTCTGAATTAAAGTTGTAGCCAGATGAGTTAGCTTTTCAACGCATTTTGAATCGCCTCAATCGGATATCGGAATACAAAGTTATGATAAAAATATTAAAGGAAGGTGCAGCTGCCTGTTTAAAATAAGAAATTCCGTTACATAGTCCGTTAAAACAATAAATTCCGTTAGTTTTTCCGTTAAAAACAAGAAATTCCGTTACATAGCCACTTTTAATATATAGAAGATATTCTAACAATTTTAATGAGCGCTTTTATGGTCGCATCTTTTATATAGATATAGGATGGTCACATCAGATGATATATTTAATTGACATCGAAAGGTGCTTTTAATTAATTTAGGAACATTGTTCAATAAGAATGTGCACATGTTATCATGTTATTTAATTGCATTGAAATGGATTAATAAGGGAAATTCGAGATCTTAATAACATTCTTGTCTAAGTTTACAAAAGTTTTATAGTTTGATCACTAGAATTGTTAGTTTAATTAGTTAATTAGTATAAATTATTCAAACAACTTTGGCTATTCGATTAGAGTTACAATTGATTGACACTAAATTAAGTATATAGTCCTTGTGGAAACGACATCCCACTCATCATTTTATTACTTGTTCGCGATCCCATACACTTGCGAAAAATCAAAAATCAAATACAAAATGAGGTCAGAACAAAATCAATAGTAGCACTGTGCTATAGGAAAAGTGACTGCAATATGTCATTGATTTGATCTCCGATTGAGCTCATAATCAGAAAATGCAGGTTTACAACGCGTTATTCTTTCGATCTATATGGTTGAGCCAATGAGTTGTGTCTACCTCAATAGTGGCTCGTTTTGGTGAGATCTAGCTCTTGTTATTTGTTATCATCTTATATTTCATGGTCGAAAAATGACAAGTCATAGTTGGTTTGCCAAGAATATTGCGTGTTAAGTATTGTTAGAAGTGGGGTTGAACAACGAAACGTCATAAAGTAAAACCAAATCGAAAATACTTTTTTCAATCGTTGGTTTGGATCTACATGGACTCATTAACGTTTTGACTTTAAACCGAACTAAACCAACATCTTCGAAATAGTTTGATTTAAGTTTTAATTTTTGCAAACTATTTTAAAATGTCAAACTGTTCACGAAAAAATCTAAAAATAAATTAATTTAAATTCATCAAACCAAGTAAAAACTAAACATATCCCAATTAAAAAGATGCGTCCACATTAGACCCAACCCAATTAGGCAATTATTCAACATAATTAATTAAATAAATCATATCCAATTATCCAATGTTATCACAATTGCAAATGCAAAACCTCAATTTGGCTAAAGTGTTAAACAAGTGCTCGTGAAACATATTCATTGGTTGTCCATCACAATTGTGTAAACAATTAAATCTAGATGGAAACTTAAACTCACATAATTTCTTTTCCTTCTACCAACAATTTTCTTGAACTTCGACTCAATTTTCAGGTCTTTTTATCCAAATTTTCTGATTTTTGGAAATTATTTGCTATATTTTATTGATAGTTGTGTTGATTTGTTCTAATTTGTGTCGAATTCCTTTAAAGTTTTAGCTGGACATTATTTTTTTGTTTATTTGCATCTCAATTTCCTACACGTTACTTAATTTATTATTTATTTTATAATTTATTTGCTAGATTTTTTACTGTTAATTGCTATAATGATTTGGTTGATTACTTAAATGGTCGTCATGAAGGTTTGTACTTGCTAATTGCATGTATCTACTGTATTGAATACCATTTTCCTGTGATTCATGGAGTTGCACCAGTAAATATATATAGTGTATATAGTTGCAATATAAATGCCAATTTTAAGCAAATGACACCCTACGTCCTACAATTATAAACAGAACCAGCCTTGGTGTACAGGTAGGGGTTCCAGTAAATATAGTGTATATAGCTGAAATATAAATGCCAATTTTAAGCAAATGACACCCCACGTCCTACAATTATAAATAGAACCAGCCTTGGTGTACAGGTAGGGGTTCACAGAACCCCTACCGAACGCACACAAACAAGGGTAGGGTGGTTACTTTTGGGGTGATGTTTTAATGCGGGACCCGTCTCATGTGAGAGGCTCGGCTCTGCCAGACCTTTTACAGCCCTGGTAGAGCAGCATAATTCTATAAACATATACTATTAATGAATATAACTCATAATTCATGGATATATAATATATTATATGAATTTAGAAAACTTGATTGTAATATTACCAGCCAAGAATGGTGAAGGCGACGGGGAGTACAAGGGCCTGGATTCCAATCCCAGACACAAGGTTGTTGTAATTATTCAATACAATCATGCTAAGAATAAGTATCACATGGTTAATTGATAGTTCGAAATTCATACATGCGGAAGACATTTTTATGTATGAATATTATCAGCTAGATCTTCCTCTCCTTACTCCTCACAAATAATCAGCAATTAATGGGGCAAGTCAATAAAACAATAATGGAGAGGAGAGTGGACCTAGCCATTCTATATGAAATTATAAAGTCGGCATATTACTGACTCTAACCCTAATTAGGGTTTACAACATTCTGGCTCACATACTTAGAATTACCACATTATAAATAATAATGCATGTAACGTGTACAACGGCCCACGTAATCACTAACATATTGAGCATAATTACAGTATCATTACAAAACCATACATCTAACCCGTAAAATTCGCAATCAAATGAAAGCCTACATAATAGAATTATTCTAACATTCCCCATTTGGGCAAACATTTGATTGCGATAGAAGAAAACTTTGAACATCCCGGTCAGACTACATAGGTGGCCACACAAGTATAGTTGCAATGATAACACCTTACACAACATGATCCAGTCCAACGAGAATGTTAACATCGAACATGGAAGTCGTTACACCAATCAAACGATGTAAGACCACTCCACAGCTACAAATGCTAGCATCCTTATCGACATGGATCCCCATCCTTCAACTAATGTGGTAGTATGCAGTATGAACTTAGCACCAAATGTGATAAAAAAAATTGTGCTAATTCATATCGGTCCTCAAAATGCTTCTAATCAAAATGAAGCTACATGTCTCTAAAAGAGACTCATTTTATGTCTTTAAACGTCACATCTCTAGATCAAAATAATATCATAATAAAAGATATAAGTCAAATGCATGCTCAAAATAGTTTATGGATAGAGGAAAATATATTTTATTATTGGAATGACCTGTATTCGAAGAACACATGGGTTCCCTTGTATAAATAATTCTCATTAACCAAAAACATCAAAGGTTTCCACAGTGCCCATATTAGCAACATGTGTCGTAAGAACTTTAGGAGCGAGTTCCTTAGTTAAAAGATCTACAATCATTGCCTCTGTATTAATATGCTCTATTTTCGTTTGCCCATCTTTGACTCTGTTTCTGACCACCAAATATTTGATGTCAATGTGTTTCAATCCACTGTAACTTTTATTATTTCTTGAAAAGAACAATACTGCGCTATTATCACAACAAATAATGGCTGGCCTCGAGATTGAGTCAACAACTTTCAGCCCAAAAATAAAATTTCTTGACCAAATGGCTTGAATTGTAGCTCCATAACATGTCACAAATTCAGCCTGCATAGTAGAAGATGCCACCAGAGTCTGCTTAATACTTTTTCACGAGATAGCACCACCAGGCAACATGAAAATATAACCTGAGATTGATTTCAAATCATCTAGACATCCAACAAAATTAGAATCTGAGTAGCCGACCTCAAGGTAATTTGAATGCTGAAAAATGAGTACGTAACTTTCAGTTTTCTTTAAGTATCTCATAACTTTTTTAGCCGCTTTCCAATGCTCTTGCCCTGGATTTGACTGAAAGCTACTGAGCCAAATCACTGCTTGCAAGTAAAATGTCATCAACATACAGGACAAGATAAATAAAATTTCTCCCACTAATTTTAAGATACATACATTGATAGACTGTAATTTCAACAAAATCAAGAGAAGTCACAATATCGTCAAACTTTAAATACTACTGCCTTGATGCCTGTTTGAGACTATATACGGATTTATTTAACTTTCATACCGAGTTTTCTTTTCCTTTCACAACAAAACCTTCGGGTTGTCCCTGTAAACCTTTTTCAAAAAATCTCCATTCAGAAAAACCATCTTAACATTTCCTTTTGAGTCCAATTTTCTTTTGAAAATCCAATTGTTATCTATGGCTTTAGCATCCGGAGAAAATTCAACAAGTTCTCAAACTTTATTTTGTTCCATAGAATTTATTTTATCATCCATAGCATTTATCCATTTATGTGACTCGGGACTTGTCAATGGTTGATTAAAAGTAACAGGGTCAACAATATACCTTACATTAAAATCACTCATAGTGGAATCTTTCCTAGTGGATTTAGTCAACTTTCTTCTTATACAATCCACACAAGTGTCAAAATCAGAGAAGTCGAGAGAGAAAGGTTTATCAACTTTAACCAATCTCAACCTCTTATGCCACAACATGGAGGATGATTCACGAATAAGGGACTTTTTCTTTAACACATTCGCAACACAAGAGATTTCACCAAAAGAAGCCAAAGACAATTTATATAAATCATCACATAAGAGGTTGTTTCGAATTAAACGAGAATTATAAAACAATTCAATCATTCCATTACCAAAATTAAAAGAAAAATCAGAAGTATCAAGTTTCGATATAGAAATTAAATTCCGTCTCATTTGCGGTGCAAAAACAGTATTTTTCTAATACAAAAGAGAAAACAGACTCCAAAAATAACTTTACTACTCCTATGAACTCAACCTTCACTTTAACTCTATTCTCAATGCACATGCTTACTTCATTATCACTTAGCCTCCGTTTGGTCGTGAACCCCTGCGGAACTCTTCTTCTTCTCCAATCAAGTTTTAAACTTAAAACAATCTTTCTGCCAATGACCCTTCTTCTTGCAGAACTTACACTGATCATTTTTCTTTATCGCTCCTTTGGGACCACCAGAAGTCTGACCTCCAAAATTTTTGTTCTGCTGATCGCGGTGTAACTTGTTGCCCTTATGGAACTTAGACTTATGGTTATGAAAAGACCCCTTGTTCTATGATGGCTAAAAAGCTAATTGCACAGTTTTGACATTTTCACACCTCAACCTATATTCCTCTTGGGCATATACAGCAATATGGTCATTCAAATCCCATTTATCTCTTTTAGCATTATAAGCAACCTTCAACTGATTAAACTGGCTCGGAAGGTTATTCAGAACATGATAGATCAGAAAATGCTCAACAATGGGAATCTTAAGAACCTTTAATTTAGAAGATATATTAATCATTTTCATAACGTGCTCTCTAACTCCACTTATACCATCATATCTCATATTCATCAGTTTGTTCATCATATCTTTAGTTTTAGCTTTATCAGACTCAACTAATATTAATCCTATGGCATCTACAAACCTTTTGCATTTTCATTATTAGGAATAACACCCATAATGGAATCGGATATGGTTCGCATAATAATTTTCAAACAAATTCTATTAGCCATTTCTCACTTTTCATACTCAGCTACATATTTAAGATCACTTTTATCTGTGGTTTCAAAAGTTGCTTCTCCATTGCAAAATCTAACCCCAAAAGACCAAGTGCTATTTCTACGTCTCGGTTCCGTTTCACATAATTATTCCTAGTCAAGGTTTCAATAGAAGCCAATTGACTCGAAAGAGTTGAGGCATTTAAAACTGTGGAAACATAAATTAACATGTTCAATATCATCCAAATATAGTGCATGCAGACAATCGAAGATAACATATTCATCTAATTAACATGGGCTAAATAATTAGATAATCCGTAATTAAAATCAAAATCAAAATCAAAATCAAATGAACATTGTTACGGTAAGAGCCTAGATGCATCATTATAAAGTCACGTTTGGGCTAATGATATAACACGTTGTAAGTTACTCTTAAAACGTATAATCAAGTTAGTTAACAAAATAGATTGGTTTTCGCAATACCAACACCTTTGGGCAGAAGGAGATTTTTAAACGAAATAAAATCGTTAATTGTTTTATGCCAATTTTCAAAAAATATCACATATAATAATACCTTTGGGCAAGATACTATATGTAATAATTCAAAACTACGATGCCAATTTTTTTTTGAAGAAGAAAACCAAATAAATAAAAATGAGTGTGGCACTTTGGTAGCTACCACCCACTTGTATTTCAAAATATTTCTCATAATGAGAGAACTTAAATAGATTTGAAGTCCACGAAAAATTTAATTATAATAATCACGCAACATAATCATAATCATTAATTGATGAAAAGAGAAATTCATGCGCGATTATGAGACGAAATTGACAACTTAAATTTCAATACATGAAATGGAATTTAAATGGACAAATAATAACGACATTTAATTATTTCAAAAATATAAAGTCATCAAATTTAAATATAATTTTAATTTTAGGTCAAAATTGAAACATAGAGGATCAAATTTTTTTTTTAAAAAAACTTTATTTTTACAACTGCAAATATAGTATTTCAAAATTGTAAAATTGATCCCAAAAATTAAAATTACGAAAAGGGTCTCAAAATTTAGAAATTACATAACAGGTCCTTATTCTTAAATTACATATTAACCCTATGTTAAATTGCAGGAGAAGCCCCTAAAATCCAAAAATTGCAGGAGGAGCCCCTTTATTGTTACTTGCAAGAAAAGGCTCCCTTTTCATAATTGTACGTAAGCCCCCAAAATTTTTGAAATTGCGAGCAAACCCCCATCCCCAAAACAAAACAGAACATGATCCAAATACTAAAACCCTAGGCCTCAATTCAATTTTTTTTATATAAGCACCGCCGTCGGGCCTCCTAGGCATCTACGCAGCCTACGGTCGACGGGAAGAGCCGACAGCCGTGAGCTGCAGTAAGCTGCTGCAACGCCTGACGCTGCACATCAAACAGTGGCAGAGCGAACCCGCCGCTGCTGACTTACCACACACAACCACAAAACAACTCTACACGAATTTGACCCAGAATCCCACTTTGAAAACATGAAATAATTGACCAAGAATCAACAAGAAACACAATCGAACGGCCTGCACAAATTGGGTAACAAGCAGGGAAGAAAACGAATAGAAACAGAGACGGGTTCCAATGCTAAGTTGCCGGCCAAAGTGCTGACAGTTAAGGGGAGAGAAATGGTTAAGTAAAGAACCAAGTAGCATCCAAGATCGAATGAGAAGAAGAACTGGGGAAGAGCAAGGGAGCAGAAAGTAGGCAAAGCAAAAATCAAATTTTTTTTTGTTTAAAGGATTCAAATCTTAGCACGATGGCTCTGATACCAATTGTAATTATTCAGTACAAGCATGCTAAGATTAAGAATCACATAGTTAATTGATAGTTCGAAATTCATACATGCGGAAGACATTATTATGTATGATTATTACCAGCTAGATCTTCCTCTCCTTACTCCTCACAAATAATCAGCCATCAATGGGGCAAGCCAATAAAACAATAATGGAGATGAGAGGGGACTAGCCATTATATAGAAAATTATAAAGTCGGCCCATTACCGACTCTAACCCTAATTAGGGTTTACAACATTCCGGTCCACATACTTAAAATTACCACATTATAAATAATAAAGCCTGTAAGGTGTACAATGGCTCACGTGATCACTAACATATTTGGCATAATCTCAGTATCATTGCAAACCATACATCTAACCCGTAAAATTCGCAATCAAATGGAAGCCTAGGGGTGGGCGCGGGTCGGTTCGGTTCGGTTTTTTTCGGTTCCAGAAATTTTCGGGTATTTAGTAAATGGAACCGTCGGTTCCAAATATAATTTTGGAACCGTTCGGGTTCGGTTCGGTTCGGTTCCGTACTATAATTAAATTTTTTAACATTTAAAATAATACTACATGAATACATCTGAAAGTAGATACTAATATTAATAACAAAAAGTAGATATAAATACCAAATTCAATCTTAACTTTTACAAATTAACGTAATCTAATTTAATAACATATAAATAATAAGTTGTCAAATACAAATACGAAAAAGTAAATATTATTAATAAAACTTCGATAATTCATATCAATAATTCATTTGCTTCAAACATTCAAGTCTACATAAAAATGAAATATAAATTAGAAGTAATAAAGATAAAATATTTTAAAGTATTGATAATACTTACCAACTATTTAATTAATAATCAGTTGCTTGACTTTCCATACTAACTATTAAGAGACTATACAAGAAAAAATTGCAAAAAACACAACTAACAAACATAAATAAACTCTAAATTGTTCAACTAATAAGATTTAATAAGAAAAAAATTATTAATTTATTTAGAAAAAATAAAAGAAATTGATTTATCCAATATAAAAAAAAAAAAATTCGGTTCTTATTCGGTTCTTCGGTTCTGGGTCTAGAACCGAGAATCGAACCAAACCATTCGGTTCTCGATTCGGATACCCGTTCGGGTATTTCATTTTGAAAAACCCGATCGGTTCGGTTCGGTTCCGGTTCGGTTCGGTTCGGTTCGAACATTTTGCCCAGCCCTATGGAAGCCTACATAATAGAATTATTTCAACAAAGGTATGATAAGCTACTTAGTATGCATTTCCATTTCCGGACTCAGTAATTGGAAGCCAAGCATCTTGCGGTGAAATCTCTATCCAAAGAATGTGAATGATGTAAACAATTGCCATTTGAGGTTATTTTGCAATTTTTATAAACTTGAAGTTTAGGTAGTTGGAGTTTTCATGAGAAGAAGAATTACAACTCATTGTTTGATGGCTTTTGATTATTTAATAAAAACTTTGAAATTGATCTCAATCTCCATCAATTATTCAGCATTCTTGATGAATGAACGAATTTCTTTGATGCATTGATATTGAAGCAATAATTACAAACTCAACAACTACATAACATCAAATGTTGTGTTGTCTCTAGCTCATGGAATTGGTAAGACGATGAACATCTATAAGCAGCCATGGACATAAGCAAAGCTTTCTCAACTTCTTTAGTTGCTTTCTTTTGGATCAAAGAAATTGCAAAATCCATAAGTACAGCATCACAAGGCAATGTGATTGGTCACGACTTGGTAGTCCAAACTCTTCTTCTGACATTATGAGCAGCTCCCTCAATATGCAATTATTAAGATAGGCTATGGGGAAAGCATATCGCTTTTTATCAGTAGTATACACAATAAACTGGCCTTTCCTAGCCAAAGAATTAGATGAATGGCTACTGGTACTAGCTTCCTCATAGTCATTCTTTCCTGGGACCGTTATTCGTTTTCTTCCCATGGCAGCCAGCCTTTGCCACTTCCTTGCCATCTTGATGAGTTTTCTGGAACTAATCATCTTGATCTTTGAGGTCTTTTAATGGAAATATGAGATGAGGATTCTTTTTTGATCTTGAAAACACAGGAATGATATTGTTTTGTGTTGAAA
This sequence comes from Fraxinus americana, assembly GCA_035079005.1. Lineage (NCBI taxonomy): Eukaryota > Viridiplantae > Streptophyta > Magnoliopsida > Lamiales > Oleaceae > Fraxinus > Fraxinus americana. The sequence continues at coordinate 11,248,743 of CM068714.1, forward strand.
AAATGGAGAGGGGTATACTTATATATATTGATTAGGCTTTAAGCTGGGGACAATCCAATAAATGCGGCTTTGTAAGTAGGGATCCATGTATGGGTACAACCCATGTGAAGTTTGAGGAAGAGAGGAGTAGTAGAGGGTGGCACCGTTTGATTTTTCTTTTGCATTTGAGCCGTTTAATTTCTTATGTCAAGTTGTTTCATGACACATTGGGTCCAAGCACATGTTCAAAATGATCTTGTAAGTTCCAATTCCTGAGAGCCACAAGAAAAAAAGGCCAAGTCCTTTTCTTCTATCTGAATGAATCAACACTGTTGTGATAATATCGGGAGGCATAGTGGTGGCCTGATTCATTAAGATTGTTAATTTGGCAGGTGAAAGTCGAGGCATTTTGAAGTCAGCACGTCAGTTGAGCTGCCTAACAAGGCAGAATTTGTGGTTTAAATGAATTTGGTTACAATATTGATGTAGCATCCAAGATGCAACATATCTCGTAGTTTAGTTATGTCTAGATAATGCTTATTGTCACCAAAAGATAATTGGAATTTTTTTGAGACGGACGGGTTGGGGGGTTTGCAAGGTTTCGAATATAAGCCACCGGTTCAGGGCCCAATTATATTGGAACCAACAGACACATGGAATTATATTAATTGAATTGCCTCTAAATGTATTTCATTTGCAAGCACCAAACTTTGGCATGAATTCCCTTTTTATGCAACAATCACATGCTTCTGCTTCCAATGGATGCCAGCACAATGGATGGCAGCCAAATTATAGTCCCAGGCTTCATGCATATATTAAGCAATGCTCTTCCCTTACCTTCCTACAGCAATTTTCAACATTCACCCCCGTGATAACAACTTTCTCTTGTTCATAAGGCCTTTTGAGATATACTAACCAAAAAATGATCAATCCAAAAATGATAAAAAAGAAATTCGCAGCTATCAGGCAAAAGAAAATTACAATTCCAAGAAGCACAAAAGATGAAGATAAAGATGCAAGGAGCTCATCATCAACAGTTGATAAGGGCCATTTTACTATATACACTTGTGATCAGAAAAAGTTTGTGCTTCCTTTGGCTTATCTTGAGAAGCCTATTTTCCAAGAACTTCTGAAAATAGCTGAAGAAGAGTATGGATTACCAGGCAATGGCCCAATTACACTTCCGTTTGACGCGATCTTCATGGAATATGCAATCTCTTTAATCCGAAGAAATACGACTAGAGAAATGGAGATAGCACTTTTGATATCAATGACCTCTAATAGCTGTTCATTAACTTCCCACATCCAACAAGGCCAAGTTAATCAGAATTCATTAGTTTGTGCATTCTGAATTTAGCTATCCTTCAATTTTGTACACGATAATTATTGTATATAGATAATTGGATCCAATTGATGAAATATGCAGAGAATTTCATATTTATTAGTGTCTTCATAATTCAGTTCAAGCTCTTCTTAGGTGAAAATTATGTCAAATGGCTACCAAATAATTATTAATCCCTTCCTAGAATAAAGATAAAAGCACATTTAGTAGGGAGAATAGCAGCAAACATAAAGAAAACTAAAATGCCTTTCCAATGTCTAAGTAATGGTGCTGATATAATTGATATAACGTTTATGGCAATCTAAACTGATCCTCAAGGACCTTCCTTCAGTATAGTCTCATGGTATTGATTTTTACCCTCAGTTATTTATGCATAGTTTAATGGTTACTTGTGCCAATCGGATTAAGAAGTTCATATTTCTTTTGGTTCAATATTGATAAGGGTATTTTATACGCTTATTCGTGCCTTCAAATATAGATATTTCAAAGTTCTTTTGATTAATTATGACCTCATTTATTTTATATTTCGTTTATTAGTTGAAACTTGATGATTGAATGTGGAATTGGAATAAAATAGAAAAATAGTGAAAAGGCGAAAAATGGTGAAATCCAAAGTTTAAGGACCAAATTAGAACTTTTCAATAGTTGATTCGGACCACAAATTGAAGATTGAAGATGTTATAGGTTCAATTAGATGAAATTAGAAGTTAAAGAACTAAAATTGCAAAAGAAAAGAACTTAAAAGAATCAATAATTGAATTTTGGGACCAAATTATACATCTACAATAATTACAACAAGAGCTTAGGTGCTATCAATCAGTGCCCAGGTGCCAAATGCTGAAAATATTCAACGAAACTGGGCGTCTAGGCACCAATGAAATTCCTTTTTGATAAAATTCGTTTCCTATTGAAATTTTAATGCGATTTTCATCCAATTTTGAGTCATATAAATACACAACAACCTTATACATCAAAAGAGGTCTCTCATACACCTAAATTCGTCAATTAACATCATCAAAGAGAGGCAAGTTCATTGTTCTTGTAAGAATTAAAAGGCAATTACAAGTTTTTAAAAAATTGGAGCTTCCACCTTGATTTTTATTGAGTCAACAAGAAGATATATTGGAAATTTATCATTGAAGAGATTTTAGATTTCAAAATCCGTCTTGTTCATCAATTTAAAATCCGGGTTATATTCTTCAAATTAAACATATTTTCTTGTGATTTTGTAATGTCAAACTAGAGTTTTAATTACTAAGACAATGATGAACCCTAATTATAATATTTTAATATAAATTCGATAATTTGACGTCCAATATTTGTTTATTCTTGGATGATTGTTATATGATTTAATGATTTTTCAATTACATGATCACTAATTAAATTGGTGGTGAATTTTACTGATTTCGAGAGAAAAAATAGGATGGAAATCACTTTAACAACCATTGTAAAGTCCGATAAGGAATATAGATATACTACTATACTTTGCATGATTTCTGTAGATATTCTAACAATTTTAATGAGTGCTTTATGTTGACATCTTTCATAGATATATAGGAAGGACACATGAGATGATATATTTAATTGACTTCGAAATGTGCTTTTAATTGACTTTAGGAACATTGATCAATAAAAATGTTCACACATTGTCATGTTATTTAATTGCATTGAAATGGATTAATAAAGGGGATTCACGATCTTAGTAACATTCTCGTCTAAATTTACGAAAGTTTTATAATTTGATCACTAGAATTGTTAGTTTAATTAGTTAATTAGTATAACTTATTCAAACAACTTTGGCTATTTGATTAAAGTTACAATTGATTGACACTGGATTAAGTACACAATCTTTGTGTAAACGACATCTCACTCATCACTTTATTACTTGTTCGCGATCTCATACACTGGCGAAAAGTCAAATACAAAATGAGGTAAGAACAAAATCAATAGTAGCACTGTGCTATGGGAAAAACGATTGCAATATGTCATTGATCTGATCTCCAATTGAGCTTATAATTAGAAAATGCCGGTTTACAACACGTTATTCTTTCAGTCTATATGGTTGAGCCAATGAGTGTGTCCAACTCAATAGTGGCTCGTTTTGGTGAGATCTAGCTCTTGTTATTTGTTATCATCTTGTATTTCATGGTCGAAAAATGACAAGTTATAGTTGGTTTGCCAAGAATATTGTGTGTCAAGTATTTATATATTTTATTTTATGTTTGTATTGTTAGAAGTGGGGTTGAACAACGAAAAGTCATAAAGTAAAACCAAGTCGAAAATGCTTTTTTTCAAATCGTTGGTTTTGGTCTACATGGACTTGTTAACATTTTGATTTTGAACCAAACTAAAGCAAACCGCTTCGAAATAATTTGATTTAAGTTTCAATTTTTGCAAACTATTTTAAACGGTCAAACTGTTCATGGGAAAGTCTAAAAATAAATTAATTTAAATTCATCAAACCCAAGTAAAACTAAACATATCCCAATTAAAAAGATGCGTCCACATTAGACCCAACCCAATTAGGCAATTATCCATCATAATTAATTAATGGGAAAATTGCGGCCGCGGTCCCAAACCTTTTATTTTGTTGCAGATTACACCCAAACCTTTAATTTTTGCAGGTGAAGTCCCAAACCTTTATATGTAATTGCAGCGTCGGTCCCAAACCTTTACTTGTTGCGGTAGAAGTCCCAAATCTTTGTACATAATTGCAGCGTAGGTCACAAACCTTTGTATGTAATTGCAGCGTCGGTCCCAAGCCGTGAATTCCGTCCATAAAACCGTTAGTCAACGTTGAAACAGTAATTTTGACTCGGAAAAATTACAGCACCGGTCCCAAACTTTTCATTTTGTTGCAGATTACACCCAAACCTTTCATTTTTGCGACTGAAGTCCCAAACCTTTATATGTAATTGCAGCATTGGTCCATTTCCAGTTTTTTTTTTTTTTTTTAAACAAATTTCATAACCAATTGTTAAAAAAAAAAAAAAAAGAGAGAGAAATTCACTTTAATGAACAATTTTCATGTAAAACGAAGTCAAACGAACACTAAACTTTGATGGAAAAATAGTTTTTGAGCAAAAAAATTATTTTTTGAACTTTTTGGCAATGGTAACAAATTTCATAACCAATTGTAAAAAAAAAAAAATCACTTTAATGGACAATTTTCATGTAAAATATGTCTATTAAAGTGATTTGAAGAAGAAAAACATTTTTTTAAATAACTTGTTTTGACAATTTTGCTCATGAATTAAGTTATCATTTGAGTCAAAATTAGATTCCGTTTGATTGCAATTGTGAAAAATGGGTGGAAAGAAAATGAATTTCAGGGAAAGTAATTGCCTAAAAATCATTTCCTAGGGAATTGTTAATTAAATGTGTTTGATTCGTATAATTTTCCTCCCGGAAAAATTTTGAAATTTTAGATTTTTTTTTTGTTCACGTTTGACTTTATTTTACATGAAAACTGTCCATCAAAGTGATTTTTTTTTTTACAATTGGTTATGAAATTTGTTACTATTGCCAAAAATTTTTTAAAAAAATTTTTTGCTTAAAAACTATTTTTTCATCAAAGTTTAGTGTTCGTTTGATTTCGTTTTACATGAAAATTGTTCATTAAAGTGATTTTTTTTTTTTTTTTACAATTGGTTATGAAATTTGTTTCCATTGTAAAAAAAAAAAAAAAAAAAAAAAAAAAAGCTGAAAATGGACCAACGCAGGTTTGGGACTTCGGCTGCAAAAATGAAAGGTTTGGGTGTAATCTGCAACAAAATGAAAGGTTTGGGACCGGTGCTGTAATTTTTCCGAGTCAAAATTATTGTTTCAACGTTGACTAACGGTTTTACAGACGGAATTCAAGGCTTGGGACCGACGCTGCAATTACATACAAATGTTTGGGACCGACTCTGCAATTATGTACAAAAATTTGGGACTTATACCGCAACAAGTAAAGGTTTGGGACCGACGCTGCAATTACATATAAAGGTTTGGAACTTCGCCTGCAAAAATTAAAGGTTTGGGTGTAATCTGCAACAAAATGAAAGGTTTGGGACCGCGGCCGCAATTTTCCCTTAATTAATTAAATCATATCCAATTATCCATCGTTATCACAATTGCAAATGCAAAACCTCAAATTGGTTAAAGTGTTGAACAAGTGCCGGTGAAACATATTCATTGGTTGTCCATCATGACAATTGTCTAAACAATTAAATCTAGATTGAAATTAAACTCACATAATTTCTTTTCCTTCAACCAACAATTTTCTCGAACTTCGGCTCAATTTTCAGGTCTTTTTATCCAATTTTTCTTATTTTTGGAAATTATTTATTATATTTTATTAATAGTTGTATTGTTTTGTTCTAATTGGTTCTGAATTCCCTTAAATTTTTAGCTCGACACTATTTTTTGTTCATTTGCGTCTCAATTTCACTTAATTTATTATTTATTTTATAATTTAGTTGCTAGATTTTACTGTTAATTGCTATACTGATTTGGTTGATTACTTAAATGGTCATTGTGAAGGTTTGCACTTGCTAATTGCATGTATCTACTGTATCGAACAACATTTACTTGCTATTCATGGAGTTGCACCAGTAAATATAGTGTATATAGCTGCGATATAAATGCCAGTTTTAAGCAAATGACACCTCACATCCTACAATTATAAACATATACTATTAATGAATATAACTCATAATTCATGGATATATAATATATTATATGAATTTAGAAAACCTGATAAGCATATTACCAGCCAAGAATGGTGAAGTCGACGGGGAGTACAAGGGCCTGGATTCCAATACCAGAACACAAGATATGATAAGCTGCTTAGTATGCCATTCCATTTCAGGACTCAGTAATTGGAAGCCAAGCATCTTGCTGTGAAATCTCTGATAAAAAACATAAAGGGATTATAGATTCTTTAATCAAATCATTTTCTCATATAAACCTTAAATTCATACTCCATGTTGAATATGAGAAAATAACAAAATCACAAACATACCTGGATCCATGGATGTTAGATTGTTTGCCTGGATGGGTTACGCTCTTCCAATTGATTGGTGATCTTTTCTTGATTTTCACCCTTTGTTGATGGGGATGCAGAGAATCTCAAGAATACCAACAAATGGGAACCATAACCATATAAAATAATAGTAACTGAATAGTCATTATCTTTCAGTTGTTTCAAATTGGCCCCTCATCAATTTGAAACAACATTCTGGTCTCTACACTAGATTTCCATGAGACCTAATACCCATTAGTCATAATACAGTTTTAACGGATCACTTTAATTGACTAATATCCTGTAAATAATAGAACCATACATTTTAATATACATCGTGTGGCCCCAAATATGTTGAAATTATCCAACAATCACCCACTGGGCCATACGTGCAATCTTACAAATGTGCACAATCTTATGAGCTCAAAAGTTTGCTATCATTATTATGTGTACTACCAAACAATCTCGTCCATAGTCATATTGATATAGGATCAAAGCGATTTTCGTCACATTTAACGTAACTAAATCCATCAATGGTCACATACACCCATGCAATCAAATGACATAGATCAATCATGGGAGTGTAGCATGAAAATTACATGTTATGTGATCAAAACATGTCTATTTCCAACTGGTCCAACCTTGTTTCTTAAGTGAGATCAATATTGAACATAATAACAGAGTGAAATGAATTGAATACTTTATTTCCGTACAGAATAATATTCAAATACACAAATGTGTCCAAAACATAAAGCAATGAAAATACAAACTCCCACTAAAACATGATATCCTCATAATATACAACAACCATACGAGTAGTGTGCTCATGAAAGACCTTGGGTGTCAATCTTTTAGTAAGCGGATCCGCATCATGGAATATGTCCCAATGTGCTCTATGGAAATCTGTCCACTCTATACTCTTTTCTTCACAACCAGGATGATGCGAACCCCGTAGCAACGGTGACTACGAAACCCACAACTAGATTGATGCAGAACCCAGGAACGCCAATTAGATCAAATTTTGGACTTAAACCCAACGAAGTGAACAGAAAAACCCAACGATACAAGAACAAATTGATGATCCGAAGCTGTAGAATGTTTGTAGTAAATCAATCAAACAAATCTCAAATTTTTTTCCTGTACGATGAACAATAAATTTTTTTTCATGTATGAACAGTTACTTTTTTTTTAACACGAGATTATACTACCAACAAGAAATTTATGGATCTAGGAATTGAAAACGAAGAACGATTCAAGAACACGAAGAAACTACGGAAAAGATGAAATTTACTGACTCAACAAGAAAATAAAGTATATAACCTGATAGAATTGGAGCCAAAGCTCTAATACCAACTGATGCGAACTCCGTAGCAACGGTGACTACGAAACCCACAACTCAATTGATGCGGAATCCAAGAACGCCAATTAGATCCGGTTTTGGACTTGAACCCAACGAAGTGAACCAAAAAACCCAACGATAACAAAGATGCGTTGAACCCCTTGGTTACACAATGAAGAGCCCACGATCCAATGTTTTGAACGCCACAAGATTTAGATCTTGATAAGTTCGATTTGTTCTTCAATTGAAGAACAAGAGAAAGTAATAGCATCTCCAAAATAATGAATTGTCAAAATTTTTTTTAATACAATGAAAGTTTTTGGTATTTATACCAAACCCTAAAAATTAGGTAAAAACGTGCATAATCTCATAAATAAGGTAGGAGATTGACTAAACATAGAATTCTAGTAAAATAAGAAAATTTGTGAAAAAAAATAAAATTTTCCCCGGATGTTGGGCGCGGGGGCGCCAATACCCCATGTAATATGCGGCTTCAGTTGGGCACGGGGGCACCTAGGAATGGCACGGGGGAGTCACCACCCCCTATTTTCCAGGTTCAGCTGCTTGAATTAAGTTCATCCATCTCGATTTTGGTCTCGACCCCAACATGGAATTTGCTCCAATCTTCGCCACGATCGCCATATCGTCAACCGTAACTTGAACAAGCAATGCCATTGCTTGTTTTACTGCTTTGCCCTCGATCGAGTCATCGATCCTTCTTTCACTAACAATGGATTATTCTCCGGACTTTCCCTCGTCTCGATGGCACCTTGGATCATATCACATGAACTTAATTTCAATGTGCTCTGATTTAGATGAACTCCTATTGTTATTGGAATATAAAACTATTGAGTTATTTTCACAATATAACTTTAGCGATCTTTCTACGCCATTCGGAATGCACAGCCCAATGACAAAATTTCGTAGCCATATTCCATGATTAGATGCCTCATAGCATGCTACAAATTCTGCTGCCATGGTAGAAGAATCTATGAGTGTTTGTTTGGCACTCTTCCAGGAAATAGCTCCTCCGCTAGCAGATAGATATAGCCTGATGTGATCTCCTACTATCTTGGCATCTAGCAAAATTAGAATCGGAGTACCCTATTATCTCTAACTGATCCGATATGATATATGTGAGCATGTAGTCATTTGTTCTCTTCAAATATCTCATAACCCTTTTAGCTGCTTTTCAATGATCTATTCCAGGGTTACTTAAATATCTGCTTAGCATCCCAACAATGAATGCTATGTCTGGACGTGTACAAACTTGAGCATACATAAGACTCCCAATAGCTAATGCATAGGGAATCTTCTGCATTTTCTTAACTTCAAGGTTAGAGACTAAATTTGTCTAACTTAGCGACAGGGGTGTTACCTGATTTACAGTCTTGCACGTCAAACCTCTTAAGTACTTTATCGATATAGCTCTTTTGTGACAATCCAATAATACTTCGAGAGTGATCTCGATGTACCTGAATCCCTAATACAAAAGAGGTGTCACCAAAATCTTTCATCTCAAAATTCCTTGATAAAAATCTCTTAGTTTCGTGCAACATGCATATATCATTAGTGGCAAGCAGTGTGTCATCAACATACAAAACTAGAAAAATATATTTACTCCCACTGAACTTATGATACACACAATCATCAACAACATTCATCTCAAAACCAAACGAGATAATTACTTGATGAAATTTGTCGTACCATTGACGGGAAGCTTGCTTCAGCCCATAGATGGATTTTTTTAATTTACAAACCAATTCTTCGGGTCTCCTGACACAAAGTTTTCTGGTTGCATCATATAGATCATCTCGTCAATCTCCATCTGATATAGCTCAAGGTCAAAGTGCGCAACAAATGCCATAATTATCCTGAAAGGGTCTTTCGTTGAAACTAGAGAGAAAGTCTCTTTGAAGTCAATACCTTCATTTTGGGTAAAGCCTTTAGCTACAAGACAAGCCTTATATATTTCCACATTACCTTTCAAATACCTCGGTTTTAAAAATCAATTTGCAACCAATGAGCTTTGAACCTTCTGGTAACGTGACAAGATCCCAAACTTTATTGTCTTGCATAGACTTATACTCATCATTCATGGCATCAATCCACTTTTGAGAATTAGAATCCTGCATGGCCTAACGAAAGTTGATTGGATCATTTTCCATTAATCCATTATTTTCCTCATGTTCTTAGAGAAATACTATAAAATCATCCGAAATAGCATTTTTCCTTTCTCTCGTGGATCTCTTTAAATGTATTGGTTCTTGAGGTTGTTGAGTTTGTATATTAGGAATAATTACCACATTTTGGATGGGAGATTCAACATTGTCTTGTTCAGGTTCTGGATATACTTCTTGATCAATAACAGGTATAGGAACCTGTACATTGTCAAAAGCAATAATAGGAATCGAAATCGATCATTCTTCAACTTCTTCCTCAAAGACAATGTCTCTAACCTTATTTCTCCCTCCAAACTCAACATTCTCAAAAAAGTGAAAATGCTTTAGACTAGGCTTTCTACCTATCCAAAGCTCATAAGGCATTTTGGCAGCAGCCTTAGTTGGTACTCTATTCAGAATATAAGCTACAATCTTTAATGCTTCTCCCCAGAGTGATTTTGGTAAGGTGGAATGACTAATCATACTCCTTACCATATCTTTAAGAGTCCTCTTTCGTCTCTCAACTACACCATTCATGCTGGAGATCCTGACATGGTTTATTGTGAGACGATTCCACATTCCTCTAGGTATTTAGCAAATGGTCCTGGACATTGTTCACCTAAACCGTCATTTCTACCGTAGTATTCACCACCACGGTCAGACCTAATGCTTTTTATCCTTTTGTTGAGTTGATTTTCAACCTCAATTTTAAATACTTTGAACATGTCCAATGACTCAGACTTTTCATGAATAAAATATAGGTACCCATAACCTGAGTAATCGTCTATGAATGATATAAAATATTGTTGACCATTCCAAGAAGTCGTAGGGAATGGTCCACAAATATTTGTGTGTATCAATTCTAAGAGTTAGCATCTAATCTCTTAGTTTTGGTATGTTTTCCCTTGATACATTCAATACATACATCAAAATTTGTGAAGTCAAGGATATCCAAAATATCATCTGACACAAGTCGTTCAACTCTAGCTTTTGAGATGTGACCTAAGCCTGCTTGTGCCATAATTTTGCTGAATTTTCATTATTTAATTTGCGTTTATTACCACGTGATTCCACATGCAAGGTTTCATGATATGATAAAATAGTATCAAGCATATATAGGTTATCAAATGTGGATAATAAATCAGTACTAATAACAATGGAATTTAATGAAAGACTGAACTGATTGTTTCCAGAAGGACAATAATAGCTAAATTTGTCCAACAAAGAAACATAAACCAAATTCCGTCTAAAAGATGGCACAACAAAAGTGTCTTGCAAATCCAAATAATGACTAGGTTTCAACAATAACCGAAAAGTGCCTATTACATCAACTTCCACCGACTTGCCATCACCTACATAGATGTGTCTTTCACTATTATTTGACTTTCGGTAGCTCAGACAGCCCTACATAGAAATACTTATGTGAGTAGTAGCACCAGAATCTAACCACCAAGTATTTCTAGGTACTGAAGCTAAATTAACCTCAGAACATACCAAAGTAAGATTAGTACCTTTATTTGCACGCCGGCGTGATATTTGGTACAGTTCTTCTTCAAATGTCCAGTCTTATTTCAAAAGAAACAGATCCCTTTGTCCTCTTGCCTTTTCTGTTGTACTGGACCCTTAGGAACAGTTTCATATTCTTTCTTTATTTTCTTGCCCTTATCCCTAGAAATGTTTGCCAAATGAACATTTTCGATTTTGTCTTGTTTCAACATTTCTTCCTCTTGCACACAATATGATATGAGCTCATTTAGAGACCATTTCTCCTTCAGGCAGTGAACTAACCCTAAATTGACAGAATTGTGCAGGAAGCGAGATCAATACCAAATGTTTGAGGAAGTTATCAGACAACGTGAGATTTAGTGCCTTAAGTTTAGAAGCAATGTGGGACATCTCCATAATTTACTCCCTTATATTTCCTTTGCCTTTATACCTTATTAAAATCAAGCGTTGCAAAAGCGTGCTTATTTCAGTCTTATCGTTTTTCGCAAAACATTCCTCAATTTCGGCAAGAAAATCTTTGGCATTAGTCACTTCTTCATATACTGGGCCTCTAAAGGTTTCCGAAATGCCGCGCTTAATGATCATTAGACTCATGCAATTTGAGCAATCCCACTTCTCAAAGTTCATCTTTTCATAAGATGAACTTTCGTCTGTAAGAGGAGTATGTTGCTCAATCCGAAGTGCAAGATAGATCCATGCAGCTAAAAACAATCAATGTATTCTCTTTCCAAACCTTGAAATTTGTCCCATTGAGCATGGTAATAGAATTAACATTTACAGATATGGTAGTAGCAGATGAACTAGATGTAGAGAGAAAAGGATAAATTATGCTCATATTAATATTAACACTCAATAATCATTAAATTCAAATAATGGTAAGTCCAATCTCAAGATACCTAGCACATCATTAATATCAAGTCTTTGGACAGTAATATTAATTGTAAGTGGTACTCTTGGTGTAGTGATCAAACATTGACAATAACTCCTGTCAAATAATTGTCACACGTTTACCACAACAAGTGTGTATGCAATTCGGCCAAATATTAACCTTCTTTTGAGCCGGCTAATATCCGCATGAACTAGCATACACACGAAATCCTTCTAATATTCTAAGTTAATTAATTTTCACAAGAGATGTTGCTTTGGCAACATATTGCTTCAATCAATTCACTTTTGAATATTATATTCTCAAATGAGTCATTTATACCAAAATTTGAAAAGTAGAATACTTAATTTTATTTATCTTGAAACTTTAAGGGCCTAAGGATTAATAATTCAATACTTTAGGGGTTACTAATTAATTATTGAAAAGTTTAGGAGTAAAAAATCAATTATTCGAAACTTTAGGGGCCAATTTAAACCAATTATGAACATTTAGGGGCTTAATTATAAAACTCAGAACTTAAATGGCCCAAATTAATTAATTTCGGAACTTCAAGGGCTGAATTATTAAAACACATAACCTTAAGGCCCTACTTAAATAAACTTTAGGGGCTGAAATATAAATAACTCAACCCTAACCCTAATTTTAAATTGCAAGCAGGGACCCCAAAGTTTCATTTTTGCAGCCAAACTCCCACCCCATAATCTTCCAAACTGGGAAAAAAAAATTAGGGTTCCTTATCCTTGGCGGTGCCGCCAGGACCCAAAAATTGGTCGGGGCTGTCGCCTTGGCCACCAGAAGCGTCTCCACGCTGCTGGCAAAGAAGCAGGGCGCTGCTACATGCAGCCGTTCACCGTAGAAAGTCGTTTCACGCCGTCACATAAAGAAGAAGATCGCACGCTTCCAAGTGGCGGGTCGCCCAAAATTAATTTTTTTTGATAAAAAGTAGAAGTGTTAAATCTCATTCTTGAAATCCGAATTTTATGAAAAAAGCCCTTAATTATATCATAATCCAAACAATAACATGCTTGATTTTTATAACAATATTCCAAATACCAAAAAATAATAGGAAAATCATACAACCCATAAAAAATTCAGAATTTTTAAAACTTTAATTTCTCAAGAATTAATCATGGAGAGGCTCTGGTACCACTTGATAGAAAACATAAACGGATTATAGATTCTTTAATCAAATCCTTTTCTCCTATAAACCCTAAAATTTAAACTCCATGTTGAATCTGAGAAAATAACAAAACCACAAATATACTTGGATTCATGGATGTCAGATTGTTTGCCTGGATATGTTACGCTCTTCCAATTGATTGGTGATCTTCTCTTGATTTTTACTCACTGTTGATGGAAATGCAGAGAATCTCAATAACATCAACAAATGGGGACCATAACCATATAAAGTAGTAGTAACTGAATAGTCATTATCTTTCAGTTGTTTCAAATTTGCCCCTCATTAATTTAAAAAAACATTATGGTCTATACACTAGATTTCCATGAAACCTAATACCCACTAGTCACAATACAGCTTTAACATATCACTTTAATTGACTAATATCCTGTAAATAATAACACCACATATTTTAATATACAACATGTGACCCCAAGTATGTTGAAATTATCCAACAATCTCTATCCAAAGAATGTGAATGATGTAAACAATTGCCATTTGAGGTTATTTTGCAATTTTTTATAAACTTGAAGTTTAGTTAGTTGGAGTTTTCATGAGGAGGAGAATTACAACTCATTGTTTGATGGCTTTTGATTATGTAATAAAAACTTTGAAATTTATCTCAATCTCCATCAATTATTCAACATTCTTGATGAATCAACGAATTTCTTTGATGCATTTATATTGAAGCAATAACTACAAACTCAACAACTACATAACATCAAATGTTGTGTTGTCTCTAGCTCATGGAATTGGTAAGACGATGAACATCTATAAGCAGCCATGGACATAAGCAAAGCTTTCTCAACTTCTTTAGTTGCTTTCTTTTGGATCAAAGCAATCGCATAATCCATAAATACAGCATCACAAGGCAATGTGATTGGTCCATGACTTGGTAGTCCAAACTCTTCTTCTGACATTATGAGCAGCTCCCTCAATATACAATTATTGAGATAGGCTATGGGGAAAGCATATCGCTTTTTATCAGTAGTATACACAATAAACTGGCCTTTCTTAGCCAAAGAATTAGATGAATGACTACTGGTACTAGCTTCCTCATAGTCATTCTTTCCTGGGACCGTTATTCGTTTTCTTCCCATGGCAGCCAGCCTTTGCCACTTCCTTGCCATCTTGATGAGTTTTCTGGAAGTAATCATCTTGATCTTTGAGGTCTTTTAATGGAAATATGAGATGATTCTTTTTTGATCTTGAAAACACTGGAATGATATTGTTTTGTTTTTTGTTGTGTTGTAAAAATGGAGAGGGGTATACTTATATATATTGATTAGGCTTTAAGCTGGGGGCAATCCAATAAATGCAGCACTGTAAGTGGGGATCCATGTATGGGTACAAGCCCATGTGAAATTTGAGGAAGAGAGGTGTAGTAGAGGGTGGCACCGTTTGATTTTGCTTTGCATTATGTTAAGTTTTTTCATGACACATTGGGTCCAAGCACATGTTCAAAATGATCTTGTAAGTTCCAATTCCTGAGAGCCACAAGGAAAAAAGGCCAAGTCCTTTTCTTCTATCTGAATGAATCAACACTGTTGTGATAATATCTGAAGGCATAGTGGTGGCCTGATTCATTAAGATTGTTGATTTGGCAGGTGAAAGTCGAGGCATTTTGAAGCCAGCATGTCAGTTGAGCAGCCTAACAAGGCAGAATTTATGGTTTAAATGAATTTGGTTACAATATTGATGTAGCATCCAAGATGCAACATATCTTGTAGTTTAGTTATGTCTAGATAATGTTTATTGTCACCAAAAGATAATAGGAATTTTTTTAGATGGACGGGTTGGGGGGTTTGCAAGGTTTCAAATATAAGCCACTGGTTCAGGGCTGTAACGCCCCAATTTTCAATAAACACAAGGCGCTACTTAAGTCGAAATATCCTGTAAATAAGTATTCTAAATAAACGCCAAAATGCGTAAATATTTTTTTTTCTCAACTATAGTACATTAGAAATAAATGCGGAAACGTCATTTGAATAATTTGCTCATATCCAAGTGTCAATACTAAATAAAATAAGCAAAGTGTCAAAATTTGCAAAAATACTAAAACTTGAAATCTAATTGTCAAAATGGAAACCAACTGTTAAAATACTTGTTTCCAAAAATCTATAAATTAAATTGTCTATTATTTAATCAATATTGCCCCACTCATTGCCTTGCCTTGCCGAGCTCATTAACCTGAAATGGTGGAAAGTATTGGGGGTGAGCATAACGAATTATACTTAGTGGGGAGATAGCAATCAGTCCCAGTTAAATCTAAACATGAAATTAAATTATGAATATAATACCAATACACATACTGTAGAAATATGTACTGTGGGACATCCCCAAGGACCCAATTTCGATCCCGGACCTATTTACGGTCCCTGACAACATGTATAAGCGCATAACAATTTTGCACTGTGGGACACCCCCAAGGACCCACTTTCGATCCCGGACCTATTTACGGTCCCTGGCAACCTTTTCATATGTATAAGCATTTTATCACAATTAAAATCACACATCAAGAATTAACATGGACAAAAATAATCACAATTGCTTAAATGTAAATCCCACCTCAAAGTCTTGGAAATTTTCTTGGAATTGAACTGATGTGATGTTACCGTGCTTTAAACTTTTCCCGCGAACTCGTCTAGCAATGACAAAATTAATATAATTTAGGATACTAAGTCCTAATTAATGCTTTAAAACTTTTAGGAACTTGATTGAAATTTTTGAAAGTAAAGAAAATGAGTAATTTTAAAATTCTTTAAATGTTAAGGGTCTAATGATGAAAATTAAAATGTTTAGGGCCAATAAAATAAAATTAGAAAATATTATATATTTAATTTGAAGAATACATAAACTTTAGGGGTGAAGAAAGAATAAAAATTAAAGTAAGGGACTAACTTAAATGTTTTGCCAAACTAGGGGATTTAAGGATGAAATTCCATATTTAACTACAAAGCCCCCATACCCAAATCACAAAGTTCACGTCTGGAGAGCTTCTGGTTCGAAAAAAAGCTTATTCCAAAATTGGGTTTTCCATTTTTGATGATTTTCAACAAAAATCGAGGATTTAAGAATGAATTCTCCATATTTATACAAAACATCCCACTACCAAAAATCCAATTTCACGTGCAGAAGGTCCCAGTTCGAATTTCAAATGGTTCCAAAATAGGTTTTTACATATTAATGGTTTTCAATCAAAATCGAGGTCGGAGAAGGAAGTCCAAAAGCAAAAGCAAGCTATGGAGAGCAAGAATCCAATTTTCAGGTTACTATAAAACTCAATTTACTGCATTAACTCGAAAATTCCGTTTTCTTCTTTTTCCATTCATGAATACGTAGAGAGGATTTAGAGATTATGTATTTTCTTGAAACTGAAAATTAATTTAGAAGAAATTACCTGCACTGATTTGTCGAGAACGAGTTTTGGGTTCGGAGTTCACAGCTTGAATATGGAAGAAACTGGTATAGTGTTAATGGATTAGGCGATGATGATGATGAAATCAACTAAAAATAATTGTTGAAACGTGAAGGGATTTACCAGTTGAATGTCAAGCTTTCTGAGGAGTTTTTGCAGCCGGGAGTGGATTTTGGAGAGGTATAATGAATGTTTTTAGGTTGATACTGTTGGGCCCTAAAACCCTATGCTTCAGAATTGTTAGTTGATTTGGGCTGATAATGGGCTTAGACTTGGGCCAAAGAGAAATACTCGACCAAGAGAAATTTAAAATCGATGTGGTATAAAATTCGACCCAATAAGGAAAATATTGAATTTTTAAGTTTAAAATCGTTTTTGAATTATTATATTGAATGTTTTGCTAGACGACCCGACGGACGTAAAATAATTTCTAAAATTTAACGGAGATGTCGTAGCGACACAACTTAAATTATAAAATTTACATTTGAAAATTCGGGTCGTTACAACCTCCCTCACTTAAATAAATTTCGTCCTCGAAATTAAACTTACTTGATTTGATGTCTGGGTATTTGGCTAAGATCTCATCTTCTCTTTCCCAAGTTGCATCTTCTCTACCATGTCTGTTCCATTAGACTTTAACTAAAGGAATATCTTTATTCCTCAATGTATGAACTTTCCTCTCAAGTATAACCGCGGGAGTTTCCTCATAAGTCATATCTTTGTTAACATCCAAGGATGCATAATTAATAACGTGGTCCGGATCATGGACGTATTTCCTTAGCATGGAGATGTGGAAAACATTATGTACTGCTAATAACTCTGGTGGTAAAGCCAACCTATAGGCCACGTTTCCAACTTTTTCCAAGATTTCAAAAGGTCCAATAAATCTTG
Organism: Fraxinus americana; assembly: GCA_035079005.1. Lineage (NCBI taxonomy): Eukaryota > Viridiplantae > Streptophyta > Magnoliopsida > Lamiales > Oleaceae > Fraxinus > Fraxinus americana. The sequence goes on from CM068714.1 coordinate 11,266,448, forward strand.
GTCTAAGTTTCCCTTCTTTCCAAATCTTACCACACCTCTCATAGGAGACACTTTAAGGAACACTTTTTCACCAATTTCAAATTGTAGTTCCTTTCGTCTCTTGTCAGCATAAGACTTCTGTCTGTCTTGTGCTGTTTTAATCCTCTCTCTAATCTTCTCCACAAAGATTTACGCTTTGTTCCACTATTTCTGGACCCAAAACTCTCTTCTCACCAACTTCATCCCAATGAATTGGTGATCTGCACTTTCTGCCATAAAGAGCTTCATATGGTGCCATGCCAATAGTAGATTGGAAACTATTGTTATATGCAAACTCAACCAATGGCAAATGCATTTCCCAGTTACCACCAAAGTCTAAAACGCAAGCTCTCAACATATCCTCTAAAGTCTCAGTATAGTTCTCTCCGATCGTCCATCTGTCTCGTGGATGATATGTCAGATCGAATTTCAATCTAGTTCCCATAGCCGTCGTTGTGCTTTCCTAACTTGGATGTAAATCTGGTATCCCTGTCTGACACTATAGAAACTGGTACACCATGCAATCTCACAATTTCCCTGATATACAACTGAGCATACTGGTCTAAACTGAAAGTCATCTTCACTGGTAGAAAATGAGCAGATTTTGTCAAACGATCAACTATGACCCATATAGCTTGATGACCTCTAGTAGATCTAGGAAGTCCAACGACAAAATCCATTGCTATGTGTTCCCACTTCCATTCTGGGATCTCAAGTGGGTTCAACAATCCAGACGGACGTTGATGTTCGGCTTTAACTTGTTGGCAAATCATGCACTTCTCAACAAATAAGCCAATTGACTTCTTCATGTTTCTCCACCAATAAATTTTTCGTAGATCCTGGTACATCTTCGTACCTCCTGGGTGTGCAGTATAGGGTGAATAATGTGCTTCTTCTAGAATCTCCTTCCTCAAGTTTTCATCCTTCGGTACACACAGTCTTCCCTTGAACATGAAAGTGTCATCAGTTGATACTTCAAAACCCTTAATACTGCCAGCGAGTACTCGGTTCTTAATCTTGCACAAAAATTTATCATTTCCCCGAGCTTCTTTAATTTTGCCTCTGAGAGTCGGTCGAACAATCAAAGCAGCTATAATTGCAGTTGTGTGACGTGGAGGAGCTACAACTTCAAGTCTCATGTTGGCAAAATCCTTGATCAATTGTTCTTGACTGGTTAGGGCAGCTAACTGTCCTTTACCTTTCCGGCTAAGTGCATCAGCAACAACATTTGCCTTGCCAGGGTGATAGTGGATAGTACAGTCATAATCTTTAACTAACTCCAACCACCTTCTCTGTCTCATATTCAATTCCTTCTGAGTGAAAAAATATTTTAGACTCTTATGGTCTGTGTATATCTCGCACTTACTACCATATAGATAGTGTCGCCATATTTTTAAAGCATGAATTACCGCAGCCAATTCCATGTCATGTGTAGGGTAATTCTGCTCATGTGGCTTCAACTGTCTAGAGGCATATGCAATCACTTTTCCATGTTGCATCAGTACACATCCCAAACCTTGTTTCGATGCATCACTATAGATAACAAAACCTTCTGACCCTTCTGGAATAGCCAAAACTGGTGCAGATATCAATTTCTGTTTCAACTCTTGGAAACTCTTCTCGCACTTTTCTGTCCACTGAAACTTTATTCCCTTCCTGGTCAACTGTGTCATCGGTCCAGCTATTTTTGAAAATCCTTCGATAAACCTTCGATAATAGCCAGCTAATCCCAAGAAACAACGAACTTCATTCACATTGGTTGGTGCACTCCAATTAGTGACAAATTTCAACTTTGGCTGGGTCAACTTCAATACCATCTACAGTAACTACGTGTCCAAGAAAACCAATTCGGTCGAGCCAGAATTCGCACTTCTTGAATTTTGCATACAACTTTTCCCGTCGAAGTGTCTGTAGTACAATGCTGAGATGCTCCTCGTGTTGTTTCTTGTCCCTTGAATAAATTAGAATATCATCAATAAAGACAATTACAAATCGATCCAAGTATTGATGAAATACTCTATTCATCAAGTCCATGAAGACAGCTGGTGCATTAGTTAACCCAAACGGCATCACAGTGAATTCGTAATGTCCGTATCGAGTCCTAAATGCGGTCTTTGGTATATCATTGTCCTTAACCTTCAATTGATGATAACCTGATCTCAAATCAATCTTGGGAAATACAGTGGCACCCTTTAACTGATCAAACAAATCTTCTATTCGTGGTAAAGGATACCTATTCTTGACTGTGAGGTGATTCAACTCTCTGTAATCAATGCACATCCTCATTGATCCATCTTTCTTTTTCACAAACAATACTGGCGCTCCCCAAGGAGATACGCTAGGCCGAATGAATCCTTTATCCAATAGTTCCTGTAGTTGCACCTTCAACTCCTGAAGTTCCTTCGGTGCCATCCTGTAGGGTGCTTTAGATATGGGTGCAGCTCCAGGTACCAAGTCAATCGTGAATTCCACTTGTCTATCTGGTGGAATACCAAACAGATCCTCTGGAAATACATCAACAAAATTACGCACAACTGGTACATCTGTAGTGCTTATCTCGCTTGTCTGAACACTAGTGATGCTCACTAGATATCCCTGACTGGTACTCTTTCTCAACATCCTTTGTGTTTTCAATGCTGATATGACACGAGGCATGGTTTTAACTTTTGTCCCAAAGAAGGTGAATTCACATTCTCCTGGTTTCTGAAAGAGTACTTCCCTCTCATGACACTTAATCGTAGCATGATTACAACTAAGCCAGTCCATGCCTAAAATGATATCAAAATCCCTCATTTCTATTAAGTACAAGTCTGCCTCTAAGTTCTTCCCATCTATTTCGAACTTAACAGCTTTCAACATCAGGTTGGTGATAATAGTTTCACCTGAAGGAATACTAACCTCTAGAGCATCATTCACACTATCACACACATTTCCAATCTTAGCATAAAAACTAGCAGAGATGAAAGAATTCGTAGCACCAGAATCAATCAAGACGATAGCAGGTACATTGAATACTGATAAAATACCTGTCATCACGTCTGGGTCTTCCTCTGCCTCCTTCTGAGTTAAAGCAAAAACTCGAGCCTTTCCTCTCTTGGCATCTTCTTTACCCTTGAATTCAGGACATTCACCAGCAAAATGACCATGTTTCTTGCATCTGTAACACATCCCCTTTCCAAGCAGGCACTCTCCATAGTGTTGCTTACCACACTTCTGGCATACGGGTTTCTCAGTGCTAACCTTTTCCTCAATTTTTCCCCATGGTTTCCCTTTCTTGTTCTGATATCTGCCTCTGCCCATATTCTGACTGTCCCATTTCCTTTTCACTGGTGCCTCTGCGGGTTTCTGAGTAGTCCTTTCTAGGTTTAAGCGAGAGGATATAGCTTGTGCTCGCTCAATCGCTTCAGCATATGTAGTGAGTCCTAAACCTGCCATGATTCCTCCAATTTCTGGGCGTAAACCCCTTTCAAATCTTCTAGCCTTCTTGATATCCGTGTCAACCAGATGGATAGCATACCTGGACAACTGGTTGAATTTCGTTTCATATTCCACAACGGACATACTTCCCTGCCTAAGTTCAAGGAACTCTGTTTCTTTCTGATCTCGGAAAGACTGAGGAAAATACCTTTGTAGTATTAATTCCTTAAATCCTTCCCATGTCAGTTCAAGTTGTTGTGCCTCAGTCCTGGTGCGCTGATATGACTCCCACCAATGATCTGCGTCCTCAGCAAGCTGGAACACAGCGCATGACACCTTCTGAGTGTCTGAGCAGGCTATGTGTTTAAAGATTCGTTCTAATGCCCTTAGCCATTCCTCTGCAGCTAGGGGTCCCTCTCGACCATTGAATGTTGGTGGCTTATATCGGCGAAACTGTTCAACAACCATGCTGGTGTTATTTGCATTAGCACGTGGGTTCGGTAAATGAGGGGCACTTCGTGGGGCTGTTGGGACTTGTTGCTGAGTGAACCTCTGGAGAGCATTCGCGAGGTCCCTTAATGCATTATTTTCCGCATCACCAGTAGCAATCTGGCCTGGGGTAGCTTGTCTCCCAGCAGCTCGATTCGCAGGAGCTCGATTTGTTCTACGAGACATTTCCTAAACCATAACAACATTAGTCTCAGCCTCCACTTAATTGTGCAATTCACAATGCTCATCCATGAATAATAAAATTTAAAAAGGAATCATCATAGAAAAACACAGTAGAGCTAAAAGCAAATTTTATTATTATCTCAAATTTTCCCAAAAGGAAAATAAAATAATAAACTTGCAACCAATATCTATAATCCGAAATATGTTCTCCTACTGAATTCCACAAACGACTCTTCATACATCTCTCTCTCATACGTTCCATTTGACATATCAATTATGAAAGTAAATTCCACTGAAATGGGTTACTACATGTTTTAGTCTCATTCCGAGGACTAAATTTATAATTTCTAAAAATTTTTAAATACTTCACATCACAAGTTCAACTCTTAACTATAATAACTCATGGGGAAAATTTATAACATGTACTGGATACAAACTTTCAAACATTTTAAACTGCATCAACTATAGCAAAATTTCATTCTCATATAACTTTTCGTAATAAACATTCAAATTCAGATGCAGCTATATCATAAATTCATGGTATCCAACAATGAAAATTTTCAAACATCATCAAATAAAATTTTCTAAACATTTCACCTTTTCGGAGTCGGAGTGGCGCGGCAAGAGCGGGTGACATTCAAATTAATTATTAAACATTTTATCATTTATTTTATTTTTTGCAAAAATTTCACAAGTCTACAGAAAGGTAAACCTGCGCTCTGATACCACACTGTAACGCCCCAATTTTCAATAAACACAAGGCGCTACTTAAGTCGAAATATCCTGTAAATAAGTATTCTAAATAAACGCCAAAATGCGTAAATATTTTTTTTCTCAACTATAGTACATTAGAAATAAATGCGGAAACGTCATTTGAATAATTTGCTCATATCCAAGTGTCAATACTAAATAAAATAAGCAAAGTGTCAAAATTTACAAAAATACTAAAACTTGAAATCTAATTGTCAAAATGGAAACCAACTGTTAAAATACTTGTTTCCAAAAATCTATAAATTAAATTGTCTATTATTTAATCAATATTGCCCCACTCATTGCCTTGCCTTGCCGAGCTCCTTAACCTGAAATGGTGGAAAGTATTGGGGGTGAGCATAACGAATTATACTCAGTGGGGAGATAGCAATCAGTCCCAGTTAAATCTAAACATGAAATTAAATTATGAATATAATACCAATACACATACTGTAGAAATATGTACTGTGGGACATCCCCAAGGACCCAATTTCGATCCCGGACCTATTTACGGTCCCTGACAACATGTATAAGCGCATAACAATTTTGCACTGTGGGACACTCCCAAGGACCCACTTTCGATCCCGGACCTATTTACGGTCCCTGGCAACCTTTTCATATGTATAAGCATTTTATCACAATTAAAATCACACATCAAGAATTAACATGGACAAAAATAATCACAATTGCTTAAATGTAAATCCCACCTCAAAGTCTTGGAAATTTTCTTGGAATTGAACTGATGTGATGTTACCGTGCTTTAAACTTTTCCCGCGAACTCGTCTAGCAATGACAAAATTAATATAATTTAGGATACTAAGTCCTAATTAATGCTTTAAAACTTTTAGGGACTTGATTGAAATTTTTGAAAGTAAAGAAAATGAGTAATTTTAAAATTCTTTAAATGTTAAGGGTCTAATGATGAAAATTAAAATGTTTAGGGCCAATAAAATAAAATTAGAAAATATTATATATTTAATTTGAAGAATACATAAACTTTAGGGGTGAAGAAAGAATAAAAATTAAAGTAAGGGACTAACTTAAATGTTTTGCCAAACTAGGGGATTTAAGGATGAAATTCCATATTTAACTACAAAGCCCCCATACCCAAATCACAGGTTCACGTCTGGAGAGCTTCTGGTTCGAAAAAAAGCTTATTCCAAAATTGGGTTTTCCATTTTTGATGATTTTCAACAAAAATCGAGGATTTAAGAATGAATTCTCCATATTTATACAAAACATCCCACTACCAAAAATCCAATTTCACGTGCAGAAGGTCCCAGTTCGAATTTCAACTGGTTCCAAAATAGGTTTTTACATATTAATGGTTTTCAATCAAAATCGAGGTCGGAGAAGGAAGTCCAAAAGCAAAAGCAAGCTATGGAGAGCAAGAATCCAATTTTCAGGTTACTATAAAACTCAATTTACTGCATTAACTCGAAAATTCCGTTTTCTTCTTTTTCCATTCATGAATACGTAGAGAGGATTTAGAGATTATGTATTTTCTTGAAACTGAAAATTAATTTAGAAGAAATTACCTGCACTGATTTGTCGAGAACGAGTTTTGGGTTCGGAGTTCACAGCTTGAATATGGAAGAAACTGGTATAGTGTTAATGGATTAGGCGATGATGATGATGAAATCAACTAAAAATAATTGTTGAAACGTGAAGGGATTTACCAGTTGAATGTCAAGCTTTCTGAGGAGTTTTTGCAGCCGGGAGTGGATTTTGGAGAGGTATAATGAATGTTTTTAGGTTGATACTGTTGGGCCCTAAAACCCTATGCTTCAGAATTGTTAGTTGATTTGGGCTGATAATGGGCTTAGACTTGGGCCAAAGAGAAATACTCGACCAAGAGAAATTTAAAATCGATGTGGTATAAAATTCGACCCAATAAGGAAAATATTGAATTTTTAAGTTTAAAATCGTTTTTGAATTATTATATTGAATGTTTTGCTAGACGACCCGACAGACGTAAAATAATTTCTAAAATTTAACGGAGATGTCGTAGCGACACAACTTAAATTATAAAATTTACATTTGAAAATTCGGGTTGTTACGAGGGCTCAATTATATTGGAACCAACAGACACAGGAATTATATTAATTGAATTTCCTCTGAATGTATATCATTTGCAACCACCAAACTTTGGCATGAATACCCTTTTTATGCAACAATCACATGCCTCTGCTTCCAATGGATGCTAGCACAATGAATGGCAGCCAAATTATAGTCCCGGGCTTCATGCATATATTAAGCATTGCTCTTCCCTTACCTTTTGCTGCTTCATAAGGCCTTTTGAGATATACTAACCAAAAAATGATCAATCCAAAAATGATAAAAAAGAAATTCGCAGCTATCAGGCAAAAGAAAATTACAATTTCATGAAGCACAAAAGATGAAGATAAAGATGCAAGGAGCTCATCATCAACAGTTGATAAGGGCCATTTTACTATATACACTTGTGATCAGAAAAAGTTTGTGCTTCCTTTGGCTTATCTTGAGAAGCCTATGTTCCAAGAACTTCTGAAAATGGCTGAAGAAGAGTATGGATTACCAGGCAATGGCCCAATTACACTTCCATTTGACACGATCTTCTTGGAATATGCAATCTCTTTAATCCGAAGAAATATGGCTAGAGAAATGGAGATAGCACTTTTGATATCAATGACCTCTAATAGCTGTTCATTAACTTCCCACATCCAACAAGGCCCAGTCAATCAGAATTCATTAGTTTGTGCATTCTGAATTGAGTTATCCTTCAATTTTGTACACGATAATTATTGTATGTATACTTGGAGCCAATTAATGAAATATGCAGAGAACTTCATATGTGTTAGTGTCTTCATAATTCAGTTCAAGCTCTTCTTAGGTGAAAATTATGTCAAATGACTACCAAATAATTATGAATCCCTTTCTAGAATAAAGAGAATAGCAGCAAACAGAAAGAAAACTAAAATGCCTTTCGAATATCAAAGTAATGGTGCTGATGTAATTGGTAGTTAGTTTATGGCAATCTAAACTATTCCTCAAGGACCTTCTTTTAGTATAGTCTCATGGTATTGATTTTTACCACCCTCAATTCTTTATGCATAATTTAATGGTTACTTGTGCCAATCTGATTAAGAAGTTCATATATTATTTTTCCTGTTCAATACAAAAAGAGGTAAGAACAAAATCAGCAATAGCACTGTGCTATGGGAAATGACTGCAATATGTCATTATTAAGATCTATGATGAACTGACACAGACACGTGTGTCCGACATGATACGTGTCGGATACGTCGACACGCGACTTTTAAAAAAAGTACAAACACGACATGTCATCAACACGTTGATTAAATTCTTAAAAATTCTTCATTTATATAGTATAAATTTAGTTTTATACTTATTATTAATTTTTCTTGTTGAAATCTTTTAAACATAAGTACATATTTGTTACTTACTAATAATTTTGAATTAATAATATATAATATTTCTAATATAAAAAGAAAAATGATTACAGTACACGTGTCGAATACAGACACACTACCCTGATTGAAGTGTCCGTGCTACAGAGATTACGATATCCAATTGAGCTGATAACTAGAATGCACATTCACAACACGTTCTTCTTTCAGTCTATATGGTTAAGCCAGTGAGTTGTGTCCAGCTCAATAGTCGCTCGTTTTGGTGAGATCTGGCTCTCATTTTTTGTTATGATCTTGATTCTTGTATTTCATGGTCAAAAAATGATGAATTATAGCTGGTTTGCCAAGAATATTGTGTGTTAAGAGTATTTATGTATTTATGTTTATTTTATTTTTGTATTGTTAGAAGGGTATTATAATTATTTTTCTTGTTAAGGGTAGTATAGACATTTACTCAGAACTATTTTAAATCCTTGTATTTCTTAGCAAAACTATCTTCATTTTTGGGAACCCTAGCTCTGGACGTTCTCGATTTCTTCTCCTTTTGTTCATATTCACAGTGTAAACCGTTGGAGAACTCTAGTAATCTCATTCTCGATTAATCTTGAAGATTTTGTAAGGCAAGATGACGACTCATTTGAGTACATCAATTTTGAATTTTATGTGCTAATATGAGTTTTATGAGATTGAATGACTCATTGGAGTTTGATGAACTTTTATACTATATTAAATTTGACGATTTATCTTAAGAGGTCAAACTTTTTAAGAGAGTAACTTAAATTTTTATATGTTGGTTATATCTTTATTCTTATTCGATATGAGATTCATCCTTTAAGAGTGCACTGGGATCCCATATTTTTGACTCCTTTTGTAGAGATATTTTCTACTTTAAAATTTGATTGTGTTATTTGCGCATATTTTTTATTTATCAAACAATTTCTATTCTCCATGCCAGTCCTCAATGAAAACGAATCAATTAATAATAATAAAAATTGTAGTTCCAAACATCGGACTTGGATAGGTTGGATACTCAGATATGACAATTAGTAACTTCCAGCAGTTTCACTAGAAATTCTAGGGTTATGTACCTACTAGCTAAACTACCTTGGCGAAAGCCTCAAGTATATAGAAATTATTCTGCTATTTCAGCCACAAATTCTGCCTTATTGTTAGCTCCACAGGCATACTGGTTCTGATTAAAATGCCCTGTCTTTCACCTGCCATATTAACATTCATAACGAATCAGGGACAAAAGTCTTGACTTTGAAGGATCTGTATTGATTCAGTCGGCAAAAGAAAATGACTTGCTACTTACCAGGCATTCTTTCTTGTGGATCTCAGGAACTTCCAAGATAATTTTGATGAGCTGGGACCCAATTTGTCATCAAACAACTTAACACAAGGAAACATAACAAATGCAAATGATAACCCAACAATGCCACCCTCCAGTCCTCCTCCTTCCTCAAACTTCACATGGGCTTGCACCCACATCAGAAAGCTGCATTTATCGGAATGTCCCCTGCCCAGTCGATATATATAATTAAACTCTTAACCATTTCCTCAACACAGCATCATTCCAGTGTTTTCAAGATAAAAAATTCTCCTTTCCTCATATATCCATCGAAAATCAAGATGATTAGTTCAAGAAAGCTCGTCAAGATGGCAAGGAAGTGGCAAAGGCTGGCTGCCCTTGGAAGAAAACGAATTACAATCCCTAGAAAAAATGAGGAAGCTAGTACTACCTATAACCGTTCTTCTTCTATGGCTGAGAAAGGCCATTTTATTGTGTACACAGCTGATAAAAAGCGATATGCTTTCCCCATAGCCTATCTGAACAATTACATATTAAGGGAGCTACTCAGAATGTCAGAAGAAGAGTTTGGATTACGAAGTGATGGACCAATCGCATTGCCTTGTGATGCTATATTTTTGGATTATGCAATTTCGTTAATACAGAATAAGGCAACAAAAGATGTTGAGAAAGCTTTGCTTATATCCATGGTTACTTGTAGATGTTCATCATCTTATCATTTCCAGCCGCAAGAGACGAGCCAAAATTTATTATTATGTAGTTCCTGATGTAATGATACAAGTTTTTGTAAATGACCTCTACTAGCTGCTCATTATCTTTCCTCATCCAACAAGGCCTTGTCAATCAGAATTCGTTAGTGTGTGCATTCTGAATTGAATCATCCTTCAAATTTGTACACAATTATTGTAAATCATTAGAGCCAACTATCTGCAAAAGACTTCATATTTACTGGTTTTTCATAATTCAGTGCTAGCTCTTTTCTAGCTGGAAAATAAACATCAAATTATTAATCCCTTGCATAATACAGACAAAGCACAGTGGTTAGAAAGAATACCACCATTGAAAAAGAAAATTACAATGCCCTTCAATTCAATTGTCAAAAGAACGACACTGACGTTTTTTGGCGAAGTTCATGGCAGTCTAAAGTTTACCTCAGGACATTTCTTCTTGATAATCTTATGGTTTTGTAATTTACCCTCAAATTCAAAATTATGCATAATGTAATGACTAACAGTGCCTTTCTGATTAAGAAATGATTTTTTGGTTCAATACGAAAAGAGGTAAAAACAAAATCTGCACTAGGACTGCGCTATGGGGAAAGCGACTTCTATATTGCCCTAATTTGCTGTACTGACTTGTGGTACTGTTGGGTTTTGTTTCCCTCCTGCATAGAAGATATCCATTAATAATGAGCATATTAGCGAAATTCCCTGTCAGGTAAGTTCTGACCTGCACGAAAGGCGTAACGCCAAAATATGTGAGTTTAGTCCTTATAAAAAAAAAGGGGATTCTAGAACCCCTTTTCGATTGGGTATGGCTTTGACTATTCCTTCAGCCGGCCAATTATTTAATCATAGACACATTTTAGTTAATGGGTTAGTCATTTAGCAAGCACACACTGTCTTCATCAACTGCAATATGTCAGCTATCGTGATCAGATCGAGCTGATAAATACACTGCACATTCACAACTTTTTCTTTCTTCAAGTCCATAAACATAAGGTTGAAATCAAGATCCATTGCTTTACTAGTGAATTGCATTGTCTTATTAGGTGAGATCTAGCCATCTTCATTGAATATTGCCTATGGTTTCCATATTCCAAAAATAATGAGTTAGTTTTGGTTTGCCAAGAATATTTTGTTAACCTCTAGTGTGGATTAGAGAGAGCTCTCGTATTACCATTAATCATTTTTGGGTGGACTAGGATCCCGTGATTTTTGCTTATTGCATGGGGATATTTTCTATGTTAAAAAATTGAGAGCTTGTTTGGTAGGGATTTTTGGAGGAAGAATTGATTTTTGAACAGTGATATGATGGGAAATGTGTGATTGAAAAAGAAGAAAAAATTATTGATGTGATGGAAAATATCATTTTATTGAAGAATGTGTGGTTGAAAATGAGAATTGATTTGAGAATCAATTCTCAAATCACTGCCAAACACCCCCTGAATGTGTTATTTGTGCATTCTTTTTTTAATTTATAAGTATGATTCTCCTTTTCCCCGAGGCAGAGGCAGCCCTCAAGGAAATAAAGAAGCAACTTAGTAAATATAAATCACAGTTCCACAGTTAGAACTCAAATATTGACGATTGGTAACTTCCAGTCAGTTTTACAAGAAAATGAAGGGTATATACCAATATCAAAGCCACCTCGATGAAAGCCTAGAGTATATAAAAATTACTCTGTTATTTCAGCCACAGTTTTGCCTTCTTTGGTAGCTCCAATGGCATCTAGTTCCGATAAAAATTAATATGCTTGTCCGCAATTTGTCATCAAACAACTAAACACAAGAAAGCAGCCTAAATGCAAATGATAACCCAACAAAGCCACCCTCCAATCCTCCTTCCTTCCTCAAACTTCACATGGGCTTGCACGCATGAATTCCACCTCAGTAAGCTGCATTTAATGGAGTGTCCCCGTGTAGTCAATATTATATGTTTATGTGACCCCTAACAACATTTCGTCGACACAAGTTCTACATAATAAAAAGTTATTAATCTTAACTAACAAGTTTTCGTATGAACTTATGGAAGTACTTACAAAAATACCCTTAAAATTAGGGGTGCTTTGAAAAATCATATAAAAGGTTTTTAGAAAGTAAAAAATACTATGTGAAATGAAAAAATTGTCCCACAAACTCAAAAAAAGTAACAAAATTCAAAAAAAGTGACAAACTAAAAAAGTGATACAAACTTAAAAAAGTGACAAATACTTAAAAAAGTGACAAAACATCAATCAAAACCTATGTTTGTTATTCAAAAAAGTGATAGAAATTTTTAAAAAGTAAAAACACTAAAAAAAGTGACGAAACCCCGATTACTTTTTTGAGTGAATTGTATCACTTTTTAATAAAAAGTTAAGTAAAATGTCACTTTTAATAACAATTTTTAATTAAAAAAAATGACATATAATATCACTTTCATTAAAAAGTAAGTAAAATACAAAGTCACTTTTATTGCAAAGTGATATTTGTCACAAAAAAAGTGACAGAAATTTTTTAAAAATTAACAAACAATAAAAAAAGGTGATAGAAAAAGTGATAAACGTTAAAAAAGTGACATGAATTAAAAAAAAGTGACAAAGGTTTAGAAAAGTAACAAAAGTTAAAAAAAAACTGCGAACATTCGAAAAAGTGACAAAACACCAATAAAAAAAGTGACAAAGTCCATCCCAACCTCCTGCTCCTGCTCCTGCTCCTCCACCAAGTCCATCCCCAGCTCCTCCTCCCAGTCCACCGCCAGCTCTACCTCCCAGTCCTCCACCAAGTCCACCACCACCTCCTGCTCCTACATGGTTGGGGCAGATGATTTCAGGGTGGAGGATTTTTCAAAACATCCCTAATTTTAATGTCTCTGATACAATTCGAGAAATCCGAATGGCAGACCGGTGTCCCTGCTTGTTCTTGTAAGGAAAACGCGAAGTGTCGATCGAGATTCTCAGTTCTAGGAGGTTCTCACTCTCATTGGGGTATTTTTTCATTCCCTGCTCCGATTCGAGCCTCTTCCTCACACTCTCTTTCGACATCATTACACCCATCAGCAATGGGTTCGACCCACATGCGAAATCTCTGTGGGTCAAGTCCAAACTCCAAGACCAATTCAATACTATACATTTACCCTTGTCCCACCGTCTGCTTCCTCTGCCGTGCCACTTTTATTCCACATCCACCAACTACGCCGTGGAGGGTAGCGGCTTGACCACAAGTTTTACCTGTTTCTTCCTCTTGTGCTACAATTGATGTAAGAAGAGTGTGTGCATATGGTGACATCATTTGGTGATATGAACTTACTTTTTGTTGAAAATTTTGAGGTAGCAGTCGTGTATAGATGTGGGATGATGGTGATGGATTGTTTAGGAGGTGGTTGGCGAGGCAGGTGGAGGAGCAATTGAAGACGGTTGTGCGGGTGCCTGGTGATGAAGGTCGGACTCTCTGGAGTTTTTGGAATTTGGGGAGTTTTCACGTATTAATTACGGGATTAAGAAGTATAATTAGTTTTAGGGTACTTGTCTAATTTGTTATTTTTTTAGGGTACCCAGTCTAATTTTCCCAAACCATTATACCAAGATAGTGGTGGGCCTACGCTGTCCCAATCCAAGTAAAGGGCATGGACTTGAAAAGTCAAAACCAATTCCAAACCATGCAAACTTTCTTCTCTCTCTAAGGATGCGTTTGATTGCAAGAGTGGAAAATGGGTGGAAAGAAAATGTTTTATAGAGAAAAAATTTGTCTAGAAAATATTTTGTAGGGAAAATGATTTCAAGTGTGTTTGATTGGTATAATTTTTCACTCAAAATTTTTTTAAATTTTCTATTCGTTTGGCTTTGTTTGACATGGAAAGTGTCTATTAAAGTGATAATTTTTTCCACAATTGGTTATAAAATTTGTTTCCATTGCCAAAAATTAAAAAAAAAAAAAGGAAAAAAAATTGTTCATTAAAAAATCATTTTTTTTAATCAAAGTTTAGTGTTCATTTGACTTTATTTTACATGAAAATTGTCTATTAAAGTGAAAAAAAATTTACCATTGAATATGACATTTGTTTCCATTGAAAAAAAAAAATCAAAAAAAAAACCCAAAAGCTGGAAAATAAAAAACTGCCCAAACCCAAGGAAAATAAAAGCAAGGATTTCAGGGAAAATCAGGCGCGTGAAAGGGCGGCAGTAAAATGAATTCCAAGGTTAATTTTCACCATCAAACAACAACTTTGTGAGAAAGAGGAAAATCTTTTCCATTTTCCTGGGAAAAGAAGGCTCATCAAACAGAGCCTAATAGTTGTTTGTATGACCTTCACTTTTTTTCTCTAGGACTAAGGATGACACTTTAACTTCTTAGGGGAAGAAGATTGAGTCGATGATGAAATGGCAGGCAGAAAATATAAATTCTTGAAATAAAAAACATTATTTGATATTGTGAAAAAAAATACAAAAATTCTTCGATGCTGTTCTATTGAAGCAATAAAAACAAACTCAACAACTACAAAACAGTAAATGTTGTGTTGTCTCCAACTCACTTAAATGATAAGACGACGAACATCTATACGCAGCCATGGCATAAGCAAAGCTTTCTCAACTTCTTTCATTGCCTACTTTTGGATTAAAGAAATCGCGTAATTCATAAATGCTGCGTCACAAGGCAATATTATTGGCCCTTCACTTCGTAGTCTAAACTACTCTTCTGACATTATGAGTAGCTCCCTCAGTATGTAATTGTTGAGATAGGCTATTGGGAAAGCATATCGCTTTTTATTATCAGTATACGCGATAAAATTACCTTTTTCAGCCAAAGAATTAGATGAATAGCTACTGGTACTAGCTTCCTCATTCATGGCTAGGATCATTAGCCTTTTTCTTCCCATGGCAGCCAGCCTTTGCCACTTCCTTGCCATGTTGATGAGATTTGTGGAACTGATCATCTTGATCTTTGATATCTTTTGATGGAAATTTGAGATGAGGATACTTTTTTATCTTGGAAACGCTGGAATGATATTGTTTTTTTATTGTGTAGAAAAAATGGTGAGGGGGTCAATCATATATAGTGATTTCATTATAGGCTGGAGACATTCGAGATGCTCTTAACACCAAATTTTACACCAAAAATAAGGATATAGAGGGAACAAAAATTTGGTGTAAAAGAAAATTGAGGGCAAAATGGGAAATAATGAAGTGTTACACCAAATTTGGTGTAATGAATAGTGGTTATTACACCAAATTTACCGTTGGAGTGGTTATTACACTTTACACCAAATTTGGTGGACCATTGGAAATGTTCTAAATGCAACTTTTTAAGTGTAGCTCCATGCATGGTTACAAGTCCGTTGTTAGAGAATTTTCAAACAGTGTGAGTTTTGAACGTTATTAGATTCATAAAAGAGCTAGCACAAGTCAAGGGATCATAGGCGGTTAGTACAAAGTAATGGAGGTCATAGTAGGGTGAATGGAGGCCTATTTGGGCTTGCCGATGGCCACCTAAAAGTTTTGGGCAACCAAGCTGTGTTACGCAAGTAAAACTTGCATGCACTGGGCGGCCGCCCCAGTACAAGCTCAGAACAGATGAGCACGTGTTCATGTTTAAACTCATTTGTATAACCTCTTTTCACCCTTAATTTGGTTATTTAACTAACTTTATGAATAGTTGTGGCTCAAATGAAAGGGTGCAACTATTGGGAAGCGATAATTAACGATCCATATCAATGATTGTTTGTTTCTAGTTTGAAGTACATGAAATTTTTTAAAAAAAAGTGATATCATCTTCTTCCTTGAAAACTTATTTTCTTGCATACTTGCACTCCATATATTTCAAAGGTTGTTCGTGTTTGTAATCCGGAAATATGGAACACGGGACTCTCTATATTTGGCTTCTTCTTTCCTTAGATTTGGGGTTGTCTTTGTTAGTGAATGATGCAAATACCATATGTTAGGTGGTCTTGGACCTTCTCAATCCCGAAAGCTAGCTCAAGAGGTAAGGCTTTCCCTCACGCTTATAAACGGACCACCACCCCCTTCCACAATCGACGTGGGATAACCTCAACAATCTCCCTCTCACACATGAGGCCCTACATGGGAGCAAACATGTATCTCCCGTGGACTGTTGGGCTGAGACTTGTTGATAACCTGGGCTCCATGGGTGAACCTAGGGGGGGGTCCTGGAGGGGCAAGTGTCCCCCTCCCCAACTTTTGAAATTTTTTTTATTATATAAAATCGTATTTGGTATCGATTGAAATATAAAATTTTAATCTAAATCAAAATTAACAATTAATTTTAATAACATATTTCATGAAATCCATAACTGTTTAACTTTTATCAAATTTTACTATAAAATTGATTTTAATCTCCACCAAATAGGGGTAAAATCACAATAAATTCGAATTTCGATAACATGCTAATTTTAAAAATTCTCCGACGATCGTACGCTAATCGAATCTACAAATTGCTTATGTCATCTCAAATCTTATTTCGAGAACTACATTATGGGCATATCGAATATTCCAAACAGATTTCGAAAATAGTTAAAAATATGTTAAACGTGAGTCTTAAAAAAAATGTCTAACTCGCATTTTTTTTAAAAATCAATTATTTCATTAAAATTTATTATTTTTGCAATACAAGTTTCTCAATATAATTTTCATCATTATATTATAAAATTTTATATGGAATATGACATCAAAAATTTTCAATCCGAAAAAGTCATATTCTATGTAAATTTTCGAATATAAAATTACATGGGGTATGATTTTTTTGGATGTAAATTTTCGATTGTAAAATTTCTCCCAACTTCTTTGCAAGTTCGATTGTGCCCTCCTATCTTTTAAGGTCTGCTCCGCCCCTGCTGGGCTCTAATACCAGTGTTAGGTGATCTTGGGCCTTCTCAATCCCAAAAGCTATCTTAAAAGGTGATGCTTTCCCTCACATTTATAAAGTGACCATTAGCCCCTTCCACAACCGATATGGGATAACCTCAACACCATATTCAGGTTCCATTGTATCCTCAAGGCATCTTTGCTTACGCATGTATATTATCGAACTGGAGGCAAATATCGTCTCAAGTAAAGTGCAAATACGTGCCTTGGAATCCACCGAGGAGTTATTATTTTCTAGTCACTGTGAAACATCTTCATCATCAGATATGATTTTCTACATAGGTTTGTTGTGGTTTCTCCAACTTGTTTCTTCAACTTAGATCTCAACGGTATTTTCTCCAACTTTGTCTATTTCTTGCCCAGCCATTGTGGATATAGCACTAACAATGTGAAGTTTGAGTTACAGAGGAAGATTACTTCTATATATTGGTTTTGCTTTGCATTTGGGCTGTTTTCTTGGGTCTTGGGTTAAGTTGTTTGATGATACATTGGGTCCAAGCATAAGCTCAAAGTGAACTTGTAAGTCCCCAATCCTGAGAGTCACAAGAAAGAAATAAATGGTAAGTCGGCATAATGGTGTCCTGATTCATTAAGCATGTTAGTATGGAAGGTGCAAGACGATAAATATTGTGCCAGCATGCCAGTTGAGCTCCTTAACAAGGCAGAATTTGTGGCTTAAATGAATTCAGTTATATAATGATGCAGCATCCAGGACAATAAATGTATTGCAAGTTTAGGCTATGTCCAGATTATGCTTCTTGTCACCAACAATTCTTTGGAATTTTCATAATTTTTTTTATGGTGGGGTAGATTGGAAACTTAACTATTGATAATTGGTAACTTCTTGTGAGTTTTACTAGAAATTGAAGGCGTGTATATCTACTAGCTAAGCTACCTTGTTGAAAGCCTCAAGTATATAGAAATTACTCTGCTATTTCAGCCACAAATTCTGTCTTGTTTGGTAGCTCCACCGGCATGCAGGCCCGGTTAAAATGCTGTCTTTCACTTGCCAAACTAACATTCCTAATGAACAAGGAAACAAAGTTCTCTGATTCTAAAAGATTTGTATCGATCCATTCATTAGGATAAGAAATAGACTTGTCACTTACCAGGCACTCTTGCTTGTAGCTCTCTGGAACTTCAAAGATCATTTTGATCAACATGGACCCAATTTGTTATCAAACAACTTAACACCAAAAAATAGCTGTACAACTGAATTCGCGTATTAAAATACAGAAAACGTCACAAATTGTATTTTAAGAAATACAAATAAATGAGAATCTTCTTATAATTGCAAAATTGTAAAACCCTCTGATTAATGATCTGAATGTTTGAAGACGATGAGCCACGTGGCTTGAATCCGAGACTTCGAGAATTTTTTAGAATTTGATTTGCCGAGAACTTGACTTGTTGACACTTGAGTTTCAGAGCTTGGATTTGGATTTCGAAACTTGGGCTTGATCTTGATTTAATTCGAAGAAAATTTTGATCTTTTTGGATTTGTTTGATTTGAAGGAGATTTTGATCTTCTTCGTGTTTGCCGGACTTGGAGTTGAGATGATTTCTTCTCTTTCTTCGGCTTTGAAATTTCTTCAGCACTTCGTGATTTTCTTCTTCACTTTTTGCCTCCCATTGCAATGAATTTTTGACCCTATTTATAAGAGAAATTAGTAGCCAATTTTGGTAATCACTCAATTAATTCAATTAAATTGATTGTAATTGAATAATTATGGATTTAAAAAAAAAAAAAATAGGGTGGGCTTTTAAAATTTTATGGGTTTATTAGGTTTTAGTTTAATTGGGCCAATCATTTAAATTGACCCGACCCATTACTTATATATTTATTTATTATTATTATTATTTTTTTATATCTACAAATGCCCCCACAAGATTTATTAATTTATTATGAGATAAATAAATTAGTAAATCTTGATTTTCTATTTTTTTTTTTGACGTAATTGCTGTTCGATTTATTTATTTATTTTACGCAATTCTTGATTCACTTGATTTATTTATTTATTTATTTTAACAGACTTTTTTTTATGTTTATGGTAAGTTGAGCTCAAGTGAAACCCGATACTTACATATTTATAGAAACGAATTATAAGATTTTGAGACAAAATATTCAATTTGCAGATAAAGATAAGAGATATTACGTTATATATTTTTTTAATCTCTCTCTCCCCCTCTTTTCACGTTCCTTTTTTCTACGACGGCGGACAACGTTTACTTTTCCTTTCTCTCTCTTTTTTTTTAATGTTTTCTTCATTTTATTTTTTTATTATTATTATTATTATTTTTTTTTTTTGCGGCAAAAACAAAGAGACTATTCTTGGTTTCAGAAACCAAGAATCTTGGCAGAAACCAAGTTTTTGTTTTTTGTTTTTTTTTGTTTTTTGTTTTTTTTTAAATTCTTTCTTTCTTGGTTTTTTGCAATTCGCATAAACCAATTGTAGTTGTCTTTTTTTTTTTTTTTTTGGCGGCTCTGTTTTGTTTCAAGAGACCAATTTAGGCATAGACCAATTTTAAGCCAAAAGTTGGCCCTTTTTTTTTTTTTTTTTTTTTTTTAAATTTTTGGAATTTGGCGAGAACCAATTTGGTTTCCGCCTTGGTTTTCGCTTTCGCTTTCTCTTTCTCTTTTTTTTTTGAATGGGCAGAAAACGATTCTGCCTTGGTTTTTCACGTTTACACAATTTTATTTATTTATTTTTTTTTTAACTTTCATCTTTCGCGTTATTTTTATTTTTTTCTTTTTTGTCCCTTTTTTTTTTGTATGGTTATTATAAAAAAATGGAATTAACATTCTTCATTTCATTTTTTTTTTCAGGGATTCAACTTTTGGATCAAATCAGATTTTGAGGTTTGAGATTTTCTTAGTGTAGAGTAAAATTTTGTGCTGCGATTATTTTATGGGTTCAGAAAATATTTGTTCATGAACCAACTCAAGACCAAAGGCTGCCACGTTTCGCCATTCTAGTCACTTCGTGTTTGGGACCAATGACCGACTCCTTCGACCGTCTTGGACACTTTATGTTTGGGACCAAGGACCGACTTCTTCGACCGTCCTGGGCACTTCGTGTTTGGGACCAAGGACCGATTCTTCGACCGTCTTGGACACTTCGTGTTTGGGACCAAGGACCGACTCCTTCGACCGTCCTGGGCAGTTCGTGTTTGGGACCAAGGCAGTTCGTGTTTGGGACCAAGGACCGACTCCTTCGACCGTCCTGGGCACTTTGTGTTAGGGACCAAGGATCGACTCCTTCGACCGTCCTTGGCACTTTGTGTTTGGGACCAAGGACCGACTCCTTCAATCGTCCTGGGCACTTTGTGTTGGAGGCCATTTACATATCAGAGAAGCTCATGATTTAGACAATAAATGAACTTAAAAAATTTATTGCCCATTAATTTTTTTATTTACTTTTTTTTTTTGTTAACTGTCTTTCTCTCCCTTCTTTTTTTTTTTTAGGAATGGCTGAGACGAACTCTAATGATAGAGTATATCCTGATATACACGAAATTGTCGAGCTTAAAAGTCAAGGCAAAAGTTATCTCCGTTTCAAAGATACTGATGTGAAGTACCATGCCCAGCCTGGAGTACGAGGTCAGCTTAAACTTAGCATTCATAAGCCAACTACATGTCCTTCTCTTGAGCTCTTGGAACCTTTTTCGGAGTTGCACACGCCCATTATTAGTGAATGTCACGAGAATTTAGAAGATGCCATGTCCAACCGATCTAGCAGTCTTCCCTTTTTCCGTCTTCCGCCTCATCATTCCCAAAGCATGGAGTGTATCCCAAGGCCGTAATTTGTGAGAGGATTGATAGCAAAGAAATACGATGGGGAAGCACGCTTGTCAGTCGTGGAGAAATTTCTTTTCTTCCAAAATTTTGGGAATGGTCTTCATGGGTTCAGAAACTTCTGCTCAAGAGGAATCTCCGCCAGTTAGCTTCTGCAGTCAGTTCCGCCACGAAGGATTATCATCGTCCAAATTCTATCTACAGAGCTCTTTGTGAGGTTTGGTGTCCAGAAACCAACACTTTTGTGACCTCCTGCGGTGAAGTTTGTATTTCTCTTTGGGATATCCGCGAGATAAGTGGACTTTCGATCGAGGGTCATTACTATGAAGAAGTTGTCCCAGCCCTTTCGTAGCCGATGCATCAACACTCCAAGTCTTGCCTGTATCTCTTTAATGTTTTCGCACTGATCGTGAATGCGATTAAATCTGATTGCGTCAGTCATGAGGAATGGATCAATTTCTGGTTTCACGAGAATGGTTGTGCCCAGCATCCTCGACAACACAAAAATTATAAGACCGCTATGAGTCTTAATCCATTTAAAAGGCGTCATCAAAGAGCTTCAAAGGAAGTACGGAGACCCGTGGTTGTAGACAAGCCAAGAGATATTTTCCGTAGGGACCGGAGTCATTGGAGTGATTTGCCAATATCTTTGTCTATAGAAGAGGAAGAGGAATTAGAAATAGCAGCTTATCTCTCCCTATGGCTTTGTCGCTTCGTTCTTCCATCTGGGGACGAATGTATGAGAGTTGAGACTTTTAAAGCGTCTTCTAAAATGGCAGGTGGGTACACTTATAGCCTGGTTCCTCCCATATTAGCGAGCATTTATAGAGGACTTATACGGACATCGAATCATCAATCAAACCCGGACCTTGGCTCGATTTCACATTCATTTCTTGGACATTTTCTTTATGCTTGGGTTGCTACTTATTTTGTCCGAGGTGTTTATGTTCATGTGGACAAGAGTTATACTCGTCCTATAATTCGGAGATATGCTGGCACACTAAATGCTTTCCAGTCTTGGGAGAAAAATGTTGTTGATTGTCGTGACCTTATCCGTGGAAGGATGGATGCGAACGACTTTTGCTGGAATCCATTTCCCTCATCGTCCCGTCCTCACGTACGAGTGGACGACCAACAAAGGTCTATAGATACTTCAGAATTCATGATGAGTATTCGGTCTGGATTCGTCTCTTACCGTCGAGGGAACTCTCCTTTCATTCTCGAGGCATATAATCCTCATAGGTTTGCGAGACAATTTGGCTTTAGACAAAAACTTTCCGGTTCACCAAGAAAGTTGGATATTGCTCTCAATGCAGGCGATATGTATCGCGTTTGGTTGTCTCTGACTCAAACAATGAGTGGATCTATATTTCACATTCCAGAGTATGTGAAGGATACTCATCAAAATGTTGATGCGGAGTATCAAATTTGGTGGAATAATCGAGTATTACCGATCTTGACCAAGGTTCAAGTGCAGGTTTTATTTTCTAGTGAGAGCCGCGACTTTGTTCTTAATCCAGTTCCGAACAAGGTTATGGCCAAAGGGCTAAGTTCTCCACACATCATCCCCGAAGAGATTTCTCGAAAGAGGGAATTGGACTTTCGAAATGAAAGAGTCATTAAGAAGATTAAAATTAAAGTTCCCTCAACAAAGTTTGCTCCCACCTCTGAGCCTGCTGATAAGATGCCCGAGGTAGTTTTGATTCCAAACCACAATAGTCCTGAAGATCGAGCGTCCCACGCACCTGAAAAGACTCTAGCTCTGGGAGTTGAAAGCTCTGGAGATCAGGTATTTTTTTTTAATGCTTTCTGTATTTGGTCTTATGCAACAAACTTTGATTTCAGACTCCTCTTTCTCGAATATATAATGTTAAACGACCGATAAAACCGATGCCGCTTCAAGCTGTCCTGAATCCTTCAAAAGGTGACATTGGGGTTTCTCATATTAACATCAGTCTTCCGAATTCACCATCAGATGGCGAATTTTTAGCTATGTCGCCTAGAACGCGGAACGCGGGTAGGCTTTTCTTCTTCTTCTTTTTTTTTTTTTTAATCTCTTCTTCTATTTATTTATTTTTTATTATATTTCTACCATTTTGTAGGTTTTCCAAGCATTCCTGAAGGATTGGGTTTTTATGTGAATCCGAACTCTTTGCAAGATCAGACTGGCGAGAATGATGGTAGGATCGGTGCACTTCAAGGAATAGATGGTACTCATGATTTTCGCGACCCACCTTGCAAATACCCGAGTATGATTAACGAAGGCATTTCGGCACTCAACATTGATGGTTTCCATGATGAAGATGAGGTGAATTCTGAGACTGCGAGAGCTAACATTTCGAAAATTGATCAAGAAATTCCAGCTGCTCCACCTTCATCGGCTTTAGTTATCATTTCGCCTTTAGAAACAAATACTCGTCGGGTAACTCCAATTTGCTCTTCTGTGGCTGGTCCCCCGCCTGGGATAACTCAAGAGTCCCCTTATTTGAAGGCTGCTTTGCAAGATGCCATGACTAATTATCTTCAAAAGTGTTTTAGAGACGTCTTGAAGCATGGGTTTTCTAACATCCGATCTTGGTGGGATGAAAATAATGTAATTCTTCAAAATGTGATTACCAGCTCATTCCGCGCAGATCCATCACCTTTGGTGAAGCGTATGGACGTATTTCTTAAAGAAATTATAATTTATTTATTTGAAAGAAAGCAACACTTGGAGTGTCCAACCTCTGAAGAAAAGGCCGATCGGTTGAAGTTTTTGAATATTCAGCTCGAAGTGAAAGATTCTACACGTTCTTCACTGGAAGATAAAATTAGTAGCTGACTTCCGAGTTAGACAGACTCCGTGATGAACTTCAAACCTGTCGGGAACATGAGAGCATTCTTGGAACTGAAAAGGCCGCGTTGGAAGAATTACAGACTAGAGATGTTTCTAGCGCAGCATCCATTGACCAGAGAAGGAAGACCCTTGAAGATAGTTTCCTGCAAGTGATCAATGGCGAGTGATAAAATCGAGCCTTTATGATTTTCTTTTAAAAAAAAACATTGTATGGATTTTGATTTTCCATCGTTCTTTTTCTTCTCACGATGAACTTTTCTTTTTCTTGTTTATTGGATATTTTTCTTTTGTTGCTGTGAAAAGTGGTAAACAAATTGAATGAATTTATTAGTTGTGACTGAACTTGAATTTATAATTTATCCAAGCTGCCTACGTACCCAAACGGGATCAAGTCGAACGTAGTTCGTTACATGAACGAAAAATTCATTTTTTTTGGAGGGCCGTTCACAGTTTATCCTCTTGCGGGCCAAGAGTATTACAATGAAAATTTTACAAAAGAAAACGTTTCAAGCGTAAAAACGTTTTAGAAATTTCCCATTGATAGGCCCGATTTGTAATCCATCTTTGTCGACGATCTTGTATGCTCCATTTGTGAATGCATGGGTCACGACAAATGGACCATCCCATTTAGGTTGGAATTTGCCCCCTGTTTTTCTTGTGATTATGATTGGTCTGCGTACGCAAAGTACCAAGTCTCCAACTTGAAACGATCTTGGTCTCACCTTCTTGTTGAAGGATTTTGCCATCCGAGCTTGATAACATTCCAGATGCATTTGTGCTTCCAATCTCTTCTCGTCCAAAGCTTCTAATTCCTCCAATCGAAGACGGGCATTTTCCTCTGTCGTCAAACCTTCTTGGATGGCAATCCGAAGTGACGGGATCTGACACTCTAGTGGAAGTACAGCTTCCACTCCATACACTAAGGCAAAAGAAGTGGCTTGTGTTGGAGTCCGATAAGTAGTTCGATAAGCCCTTAAGACTTCACCAATTCTTTCATGCCAATCTCTTTTTGATTTGGAGACAACTTTTTTCAATAGGCTGCATAAAGTTTTGTTGAATGCCTCTGCTAGACTATTAGCTGCTGCATTATACATGGACGAGTTGTATTGTTTAAATTCAAATTTTGCGCATAAGTTGTTTATGTGACTATTGCGGAAGGGCTTTCCATTGTCAGTGATGATGTATCGTGGGACTCCATATCGATAAATGATTTGGATACGGATGAAATCCGCAACATTTTCTTTCTTCACTTCTTTCAATGGTATGGCTTCAGCTCACTTAGAGAAGTAGTCAGTTCCAGCGAGGATATATGAATGTCCTGCTGAAGATTTTGGAGTTATGGGTCCAATTACATCAAGTCCCCATGCATCGAATGGCCATGAAGCTACTGTCGGATGTAATGGTTCCGGAGGTTGATGGATGAAATTTGCATGAACTTGGTAAGCTTCACATTTCTTTGCATAATCCATGGAGTCTTGTACCATAGTCGGCCAGTAGTATCCCATTCTCTTTATTCGAAAATGGAGTTTGGGTCCAGACTGATGAGCACCACAGATTCCATAGTGGGCTTATTCCACGACACATGTTGCTTCATCATTACTTAAACATCGAAGGAAGACTCCGTCAAATGATCGTCGATAAAGCGTTCCTTTATAAAATACAAAGCGGGATGCACGTCTCTTAATTTCGGTTTTTCTCCGTGGATTGTCTGGTAGCTTTTGATGTTGAAGGAAATTGATTATCGGTTGTCTCCAATCTTCTTTTTCCTCATCTTTGATTACTTCAACGCTATTATTTTCTTCCATATCACTGGGTAGTAATAACGGAAGCACCCATCTTTGAGCAATTGAAATGGAGTGAGAGAAATCTTCATCCGTCCTGGCTAGAACAGCGGCCAAATTAGCTAAGGCATCGGCTTCCCTGTTTTCATTCCTAGGTATGAATTTGAGTTTCAACGAATCAAATATATTCATAAGAGTCGATGCATATTGATGATATGGCTTCAAGTCTGAATTACGGACTTCGTACTCGGCTAGAAGTTGGTTGACTATTAATTTAGAATCCCCAAAGACTTCCAGCTGATGGACGTCCATGTCTAACGCTATTTCCAAGCCAATGATAAGGGCTTGATATTCTGCCACGTTGTTTGAACATTTCTCCGTTAAGGCAAAAGAGTACGGCATAACAAGATCATGAGGAGTAACAATGATGACTCCCGCTCCAGCACCATAACTTCGGGCTGCCCCATCGAAGTACAGCCTCCATGATGGTATGATTTCAGTAAATAGAACTTCCTCATCCGGAAGGTCTTCCTGTAGTTCTCATTCCGCTGGGACTAGATGGTCAGCAAGAATATCTGACAAGGCTTGTCCTTTGATGGCTTTTTGTGGAATGAACTTGATGTCGAATTCGGACAATAACAGCGCCCATTTTCCAATCCTTCCAGAAAGAATCGGTCTAGACATTATGTACTTTAAAGGATCAACCTTTGAAACAAGACTGATCGTGTGTGATAGCATATAATGTCTTAATTTTTTAGCCGCGAAAATTAACGCAAGACATATTTTTTCAATAGGTGAATATTTCATCTCGGCGCCTACCAGTGTCCGGCTCAAGTAGTAGAGTGCATTCTCCTTTCCTTCATCATTTGCTTGGACAAGAAGTGCTCCTAGAGAATATTCTTGTGCTGCAACATAAAGAATTAGTGGCTTCCCTGGGACTGGAGCTATGAGTACTGGTGGATGAGATAAATATTGTTTGATGCTTTGAAAAGCATTTCGACATGTATCATCCCATTCGAGCGGTACATCTTTCTTTACCAATTTGTTGAATGGATGGCAACGTCCAAAGAAGGTTAGAGATAAATCTTCGAATGTATGCGAGTTTTCCTTGAAGACTCTTCAACTCATGCACATTTCTTGGTTCTGGCATGCTGATTATGGCGTCAATCTTTGATTGATCTATTTCAATGCCTCTATGTCGGACAATGAAGTCAAGAAATTTTCCAGATGTGACACCAAATGCGCACTTCAGTGGATTCATCTTTAATTGATGACGTCGAAGTCTTTCGAAAACATCTCGTAAGTCTTGTAAGTGATTGTCACGTTCCTTTGTTTTTACGACAAGATCATCTACATAGCATTCTACTTTCTTATGCAACATGTCATCGAAGATCTTCTGCATTGCCCGTTGGTAGGTTGCCCCCGTATTTTTTAATCCAAACGGCATAACTTTATAACAAAATATGCCTTTAGGGGTACGAAATGCTGTAAGTTCCTCATCTTTCGGATTTATACGTATTTGGTTGTATCCAGAAAATCCGTCTATGAAAGATAAGATTTCATACCTGGTGGTTGCATCCACCATCAACTCTATTATTGGAAGCGAAAAGTCGTCTTTTGGACATACTTGATTTAGATCACGAAAATCAACACTGATTCGTAATTGTCCATTTTTCTTTTTGACAGGAACAATATTCGTGATCCAAGTTGGGTACTTGACTTTATGTATGAATCTAGTCTCAATAAGTTTGTTAACTTCCACTTCGATTTGAGGAATGAGTTCCGGTCGAAATCTTCTTTGAAGTTGTTTGATTGGCCGAACTCCATGTTTAACTGCAAGGTGATGTACTGCAACTCTCGGGTCTGACCTTGGCATTTCTTTGTAAGAAGTAAATACGTCTTTGTATTCTTGAAGCAAATGGATGTACTCTGATTCCTCTTTTTGACTGAGGAGAGCACTTACAAACACTGGTCTTGGGTCTTCTTCAGTCCCCAAGTTTAATTGTTTCAAGTCATCCACAGTAGCTTGTCCCCCTTCTTCAAATGTAGGTGGGGTCGATTCAAGTTCATCTGTTGTGGCAGAGTTTTCAGGCTCAGGTTTTGAGTTGGGAGCTTCTTCAAAAGCTATATGATTAACGGAGACCTCTTCTTCGTCCTTATCATTCTTCAGAGAAGGGTAAACCTTTTGACGTTGTAGTCTTCTCTTTGATCGTTGAGGCTTTGGACTTGGATCAGAAATCTTAGTTCCAAGTCGAGAAAATGCAGATTGTCTTCGAGATGACTTTTGGGGAGCTTGTGCGTTAGTATCAATTTGAGTAGAAGAAGAAGGATCCTTACTTAACCTTTGGAAGACAGAAACTTTGCCTTGTATGTCAACCATTTGGGAGGGTTCCCTTTTTAACCTTTTAAACATCGAAACTCTGACATTCTCACTTTCAATTCGATCGAACATTGAAGGTTTCGGCTGTTCAGGTTTCTCTCCTGCGACCTCGTAGATTTGAATCATGATTGGGTTCGAAGAAACCTTCTTGACCTTAATCTTTCTTGGTGGATTTGGATCATACCCCAAACCATACCTAGGTTGCGACATGAGGGTCCCGTCAGAATGAGAAGGGATACGCCCACCCGAAAGGATAGCATCGAGATCACCCAATATGCGAGGCTCCCCTTTCCCAAATCCGGCATTCTCAAACAGCTTTTTGACTTGGGGATTATAATACCCTTTGAAGGTCTGTTTTGGCCCATCGGCTCCAGGCTTATTTTGTTTGGATGAGCTAGAAATACTTTGAATCCAGCCATGGTTAACCCCGCAGAATTACATTCTTCATCCTCCACGTAAAATTTGGCGTCAGCAAAATAAAATTCTTCTTCGAGGAATGGTTTAGACTCAGCTACCACACATTTGACTTCTCCATCTCGACTGTATTTGAAACACTGGTGCCAAGTCGAAGGTACAACTCCAGTTTCATGTAACCAAACACGTCCCATGAGTAATTCATATGATGTTTTGGCATCAATGACGTGGAAGAGAGCTGAGGAAATTAACTCCTCTATTTGTAACTTCAAACGAATCATGCCAACGGCTCGTTGACCCTTTTGGTTGAATCCTTGGATCATAATTTTGCTCTTGGATAGATCACCGACATTAATTCCAATTCTCTTCATCGTTTTGACTGGCATAATGTTGACAGCAGATCCACAATCGATCATTATGCGATTTATCTTGCATTCTCGAATATGACCACTAACATAGAGTGGTCTATTATGCAAACGAGAGCCCAGTTGCAAATCTTCGTCGTCAAATGTGATAGTGGCCATACAGTCTTGTCGGGTTGTGGATCCAATATGTTCTAGGACTTTGCCTTCGTATTCTTCCGGATCTATCAACGCTGCGATTAGAGCCATTCGATCATCAAAAGGAAGTTTAAGAGACTCTGCTAAGCTTGTATCGGAAGGAATATTATTGAGTCGCGAGATAGTTTTCTTCTGTTTTGAACTCTTTCTCAATTCCTTCCTTGCTTCGTCTTTCTCCTCTACATTGACAACATTGGAGGTAAAACATTCGTTGTCGAGGAAACCTTTAGGAAGGTAATCACCCAGGGTTGGCAGTCTAGGAAGAATGCGTGAAGCAGCTTCTACTCCTGTTGATTTAGTTGGCACTTTTGACTTGGTTTTAGACCTCCTCCTTTGGTTGTTTGTTGTTCTCAGTTTCTCGTCACAAACACTAGAACAGAAGAAATGTGGGGCCTTTCGATGACGTCCTTTTACAAGGGTCCATCCTTCCTGGCTTTCTTCTAGTGTTACCTTTTCATTAGGTTGAGCTTCCATACCTGATGCCCTCAACTTTGGTCCTACAAGAGGCGTAGAAGGTGGTATCTTACTTGTTTTGTCTAATATTTGGTATTAGAATCCCGACATCCAAATCGTCTGTCATAATTTCGTAAAAGGTTGGACGATTGGGTGCACTTGGTCTCTCCATTCTCGGGTACACGTAACTGATAGTGATTTCCCTGTCTACTTCAAACTTCACTGGGATGGCTCCTTCTGGAAGTTGTGGTCCAAACTCCTCAGCCAGAGATTTATTGGCATCGCATATATGAGAAAATGTATGTTCCCATTTTGCAATGGGGGTTGGATCAAACGACCCAAACGAAACCATCGAGCAGTCAGCATTTAGGCTTTCTCCCGTTTCAAGTTTGATCTTATTTTCTTTGTCCAAGCGAACAATAAGATCTTTCAGCACAAAACATTTTTCCACCGGGTGACTAATGATCCTATGAAATCTATAATATTTAGGATGATCGACCTTACCTACTTCCTCTGGTCTCTTTGGGGCTGGTAGTTCGATAATCTTTTGTTCAAGAAGTTGATCCAAGATTCCAGGAACTTCAGAATCTGAAAATGGGTACTCCTTCTCTTCGAGTTCTTTCAGAGTCACTTGACCTCTGCCTTGGACTAAACCTTTGGTAGGTCTGAACTCTGGTTTTGGTTTTGGATTTGATCTCGTCCCTTGGAAGACTACCTTTGCAGGGATAGTGGAAATTGTCATTACCTCTTTGGGCTTACCTATCTTGAAGTCCTTCTTTATTTCTTTCTTAGGATCTTTCTTCTCACGTGGATCACTTGGCAAGTAACTCCCATGCCTTGCAATTTGGAGCTCCAGGTCATGAGCACGTATCGCCAACTCTTCAAAGGAGTGAGGCATATTTGCTTGAAGATTGTAGAGTAATCCCCAATGCATGCCTTGGACGCACATGCCAATGGAAGAGGCTTCGCTTATTCGTTCTTTGCAATTGAGCACGAGGTTTCTCCAGCGTTCGATGTACTCTACAACTGGCTCTTCCTTGCTCTGCTTTGTTCGAGCAAGTTCTGGAAGGCTGACAGATCACTTTGGTCTTTGTAGAAACGTGTTAGGAATTCTCTTTCAAGTTGATCCCAACTATCAATTGACCCAGCCTGTAAGTCGGTGTACCATTCGAACGCAGCGCCTTTGAGGGAGCGTACAAACTGTTTCACCATGGTGTCATTGTAAGTGCCTGCATTGTTACATGTCTCAATAAAATGAGCAACATGTTGCTTTGGGTTGCCCTTCCCATCAAAACATTGGAATTTTGGAGGTTGGTAACCGAGTGGCATCTTTATCTCGTCGATTCGACGACTATATGGCTTGGCATACACCAATGAAGATTGCATTGAACCACCATACTGGGCACGAATGGTGTCCGCAATCATATGTTGAAGTTGGTGGGTGATAGAGAGCCAACATAAAGTTGAGTAGTATCACGCAAAACGTTTTGCACAACTGTTCGATCATGTATATCTTGTTTCTGTTGGCGTTCTTGGACTTCCGGATCCTTACTTTTGGAAGATTCTGGATTTTCTTGATCTTCTTTCGCTAGATTTTGCAGTTCTAGCTTGTGCATGAGTGCAGCAACCTGTGCGTCTTTCTCTTCTAGTGACTTCGTTAGTTTTTCAATGGCTAAAGCCATTTGTTGGATTCGATCATCCGAGCCTGAAGTCGCCTCCGTGACCATCACTGGCTCAAGTGATTCTTCAGACGAACTATAGTCTCCCCACCTTTGTAGAGAAGTGGTATGAGGGGATCCGGACAAGGATCTGCCATTGGAGACGGAGCCCGAACGAGAATTTTTCGCCGAACTCTTGGTCTTTTCTGTTGAACGAGAACTTGGCTTTGTGAAAGCAATTTTCATTCTGCCTTTGTTGGAGAACTTCTTTAGTGGTGGAACCAGTTGAGTTTTCCCACTTTTTGTTTGGGCTCTGGTCGTACGGAACAGTTCAGCAAGTGTCTCTTCGAGATGAGTCATGGTTTGCTTCGCTTGTCCGTTTGCCATTGTTGATGTAGTGGTTGAAAGTTGAAAATTCTGAGATCAAAAGATGAGAGGACAAGAAGGTCCCACTGGGCGTGCCAAGAAATTTGTACGACGGATTTCGCGTATTAAAATACAGAAAACGTCACAAATTGTATTTTAAGAAATACAAATAAATGAGAATCTTCTTGTAATTGCAAAATTGTAAAACCCTCTGATTAATGATCTGAATGTTTGAAGACGATGAGCCACGTGGCTTGAATCCGAGACTTCGAGAATTGTTGAGAATTTGATTTGCCGAGAACTTGATTTGTTGACACTTGAGTTTCAGAGCTTGGATTTGGATTTCGAAACTTGGGCTTGATCTTGATTTAATTCGAAGAAAATTTTGATCTTTTTGGATTTGTTTGATTTGAAAGAGATTTTGATCTTCTTCGTGTTTGCCGGACTTGGAGTTGAGATGATTTCTTCTCTTCCTTCGGCTTTGGAATTTCTTCAGCACTTCGTGATTTTCTTCTTCACTTTTTGCCTCCCATTGCAATGAATTTTTGACCCTATTTATAAGAGAAATTAGTAGCCAATTTTGGTAATCACTCAATTTATTCAATTAAATTGATTGTAATTGAATAATTATGGATTTAAAAAAAAATAGGGTGGGCTTTTAAAATTTTATGGGTTTATTAGGTTTTAGTTTAATTGGGCCAATCATTTAAATTGACCCGATCCATTACTTATATATTTATTTATTATTATTATTATTATTATTATTTTATATCTACAATAGCCCAAATGCATGTGATAACCCAACAATGCCAACCTCCAATCCTTTTCTTCCCCAAAATTCACATGGGCTTTCCACCCATGGTGCCCACCTCAGAAAGCTGCATTTAATGAAATGCCCCCTGCATAGACAATATATATAATTAACCCCCAACCATTTCTTCAACACATCATTCCAGTGTTTTCCAGATCTAAAAGACTAAAAGTATCATTCTCCCAAATCTCCATCAAAAACTAAGATGATTAGCTCCAAAAAACTTATCAAGATGGCAAGGAAGTGGCAAAGACTGGCAGCCCTCGGAAGAAAACGGATTACAATATCAAGAGAGAATGAGGAAGCTGGTACTGCCTGTAGTCATTCTTCTAATTCTTTGGCTGAGAAAGGTCATTTTGTTGTGTATACAGCTGATAAGAAGCGATATTCCTTCCCCATAATTTATCTCAACAATTACATATTGAGAGAGCTACTCATAATGTCAGAAGAAGAGTTTGGACTGCCAAGTGACGGACCAATCACATTGCCTAGTGATGCTGTATTTATGGATTATGCGATTTTCTTGATCCAGAAGAAGGCAACAACCAAAAATGTTGAGGAAGCTTTGCTTATATCAATGGCTGCTGATAGATATTCGTCATCTCACAATTTCCATCCACTTGAGACGAAAGAAAGTTTGTTATTATGCAGTTGCTGAAATATGGCTTCAGTATAGAATAGCAAAAGTAAATTTTTGTATCACAAATTCAAACAGTGTTTATCACCAAACTATATAATCTATTTATCTATACATAATAATATGAGGGTTTCACACAATGATTTTGTTAATGGATAAAATCTCACATCGAATAAATATGATAAAATAAACCAATTTAGAAGAGTTTGTGTTACTCCTCTTAATAAGATTG
The DNA here is from genome assembly GCA_035079005.1 of Fraxinus americana. NCBI lineage: Eukaryota > Viridiplantae > Streptophyta > Magnoliopsida > Lamiales > Oleaceae > Fraxinus > Fraxinus americana. Next base: position 11,299,529 of record CM068714.1, read on the forward strand.
ACATTTTAAAATGAAGCCCTAAATCTTAACATGGTATCAGAGCCCATTAATTTCCAACGAGCAATTCAATCCGATTAAGATTCAAAAAAATTAAGCACACGAATTTCAAGATTGATCTGTTCAAACGAAGTACCATCTTGCGGAAGCATGTCAAAGGATAAAATTCAACATCGAATAAAGATGATAACATAGGCAAATTTATAAAAATTTGTATTACTCCTCTTAATAAGGTTGATCTTTTAATATGAAACCTCAAATCTTAACAAGTTTTCTACGGCACGCACTCTAAAGTCAGCTTTTCATGGATGAAGTTTTCTTAGCAAAGAGCTTAGGTCCCAGGTTTGTCTCCAGAACTGCACAAGCAAATCAAATTCTAAAATTGACAAAAATTAGTCAAAATATAATTTTAGTTTGAATTCCTCTTTTTTCTAGACTTTCCATTTTAACACTATTTCTCGTCGATCCTGGTAAAAGAAACAAGTGATACATTTCTTATTTTTCGTAAAAATTGTGCAATATTCTCATTCTTTTTTTTTTTTGGTTGGATTTGCCAGAAATCCAATTGATTACTCACATGGTGGTGGGCCCCATGTGAGTAAAATATTGAAAAAAAAAAAAAAACCCACCCACCCCCGGCTTTGAGTATCTGTTTTCTTTCTATGCATTCTGCTTCTGTACGCAAAGCAAAATTGTTTATCTACCTAGCATGAAGAGTTTGACGTTGCCACCTACCCTAGAATATTGATGCGCAAAAGAATACATGAAGGGCGACATAGAACTTATCTTCCAAAAGTTACGAGAGATTACATGAATTAAATGAAAATTACATTAGCATTTGAAGGCTTACATTTGCAATGAAAATAGGACACATTTTGTACAAATGAATAAAGCAATTTCAAAGAAGTTTATAACTAATCACCCAACTCTCAAGTGAGGTAATCCCCACTTATTGAGTTTGATAAAGCCAATGATTTTCCCTTGGAGTTCATGAGGGAGGATAACGGTGAATTTTTGCTCTCCAGTATTCCCAATCTTTTTTGGTTCACTGAGTCCTTTCTATCAAAAAAAGAAAGAAAAGAAAAAAAAAAAGAAACAAGTTCTCTTTTTTTTTTCCCTCTACTTTTTCTTCTATTTTTCTTTTCGGTTTTTTGATCCGAAGAAATTTGAATCTTATAGTGAATGGAAGAAGATCGGTATTTTATTTTAGGATTTGGTTATATACAATATATTTTTTCATCTCGTCATAAGTTGATAAAAATTTAAGTATTAGTGCGTGATTTTGATTATTCTATTTTTCTTTTCAATTAGGATTGAGATTGCAACTTCCTGGTCGGTGAATATTTATTTAAATTGATATTTGTATCGATGTTTTCCACTCCTTGAAAGAAATAGTCATTATATATCTAGAATCGAAGACAAAAAAAAAAGAGGCGAAAGGAGAAGGGCTTTACGAGGAAATAGACTTTAGACTAGAATTAGTCATGTTTTATGTATTGGTCTCTGTCTTCTTCTTGAGAAAGACTGTTCAAGTCAAGTGGGTCCTGTGTTGTCTGCCCATAAAAAATTCTCGAAAGCAACTTCTCCTATTCCAACTTCTCTCTTTCCCATTTCTTGGCAGGATTTCAAGAAATAAAAAATTTAAGGCATACGCGTTTATGCCTTTCTGAATTTTTATTTTATTGTTATTACCTTTATTCAGATTGGTGCTAAGCAGTCGTGCTACCACTACATAGCATTACTCTAATCTTAACATAATCTTTGAAATTAATGTTGTAACTTGTTACTCTTGACAATCAAAATTTTGTATGGAGATTACTAGGTGTCTTCATGAAAAATTAAGCTTCGCATCCATTAGGCCTTCCATGACTTTAGTAGTGTTCAATCAAACCAATTCCTTTTACATCGACCTCGGTTCAAATCTTTGACACTTGAACAAGTTGGACCTCCTTGTTCACTGGTCAATCGAAATTATTGCTGGAACTGGACATGTTATAGACCACCAAAAAGAAAGGTGTGCTGATCGAAAGAACTCCATAACTTTAGCATGCTTGTTGAAACCGATACAAGTGGACATGGGTGTACAGTAGCAGTTAAGATCATATCTATTCACAATGGTTTGTCACATCCTCGGAAAAATAGGTTTACCAAGTTGTAGTTAAATCCTCTTTGAAGTAGGTTGGATCGAAGAAGTGTTCAACTATTCATCGCCATACCTCCAGTCAAGTCGAAGCCGAGATTTGACAGGAGTTGAGCATTCATTCAAGGGTTGAGCGATTTTTAAATTTCTAATCGAAGGTGCGGAGAAAACCCACAATTTGTCAACTTAATTATTCAAGAATTAGAAGTCATTTTCTGTTCCTATGACTAATTCAAAGTTAGTTAATTTTTTTACCAGCAATTTTTCAAAGAGAATGTGTTGGTAGAAAATCTAAAATTCTATCATTTCAAAATAAAAAGAAACTTTGTATCTAGTTGTCATGAGTTACGAGGAATTAAGTGAGGTCAATAGTTAATACTACAATAACCGCGTGAATAATTAGTGCCCCTCAGTCACGTAACTGTAGCCATGATTAAACTATAAATATCTCTTCATAATGTAGTGTTTTTTGCATGTATAGAAAAATACTATGGATGAATCCAAATCCGAGTTCAAGCTGCCCGGATTCCGTTTCCATCCTACTGAAGAAGAGCTCCTTAATTTCTACCTAAAGAAGGCGATCTTTGGCAAATTTTTGCGCACTGATATCATCGGCTTTTTAAATATTTACAATCATCATCCTAGGGAGTTACCGGGTACTGTACTTTGGATCTAGCTCTTAAATGTTTATCAGCAGCTAATTTGATGGTGAGTTAATCATGTTGTTATGAAACAGGGATGGCGAAAATTGGGGAGAGAGAGTGGTACTTCTTTGTGCCTAGGGACATAAGACATGGGAGTGGAGGAAGACCTAAAAGGACTACTCAGAATGGGTTCTGGAAAGCTACCGGATCAGATCGAAGAATAGTAAGCATGTCGGATCCTAAGAAGATGTTGGGGCTAAAGAAAACACTGGTATTTTACGAGGGTAGAGCACCTCGACCGTTAAAGACTGATTGGGTCATGAACGAGTATCGCTTGCCAGATTCATGCTCCTTGCCCAAGGTATTGTTATGATGACTACTTCCACAATCATTTTATGTAGAACAGACAAGATTACTAAAAAGTTTAAATGCGTCGGAATTTTCAGGACATAGTGTTGTGTAAGATATATAGGAAGGCAACCTCCCTCAAAGTGTTGGAGCAGAGGGCTGCAGCAATGGAAGAAGAAATACTCAAAGTTGAGGCACCCATGGCCACGGATGCCGTTTCATTCTGCGTTCAAATTGATGAAAGAAACGCGGTATTCAATCAGGAAAATGAAGACATTCTAGAAGTAGAAGAGAAATATTTTGATGCAACAGGAATAAGTAAAGAGAGGAAGACTTCCCCTAATCTAGTGTTGCCACATGTGAAGGTGAATTTGGCAGAGCTCCAGGTGCCTACACATAGCATGGACTGGACCCAAGATTCTTTCTGGACACAATTGTGTAGCCCTTGGCTCGAGAATCTCACCACTTTGGCAAGCGAATGTGCTCAATTTCTAAATTACACGTCCTAATTATCGTGTTTTATTTCTCATCTCCTCACAACATTACCAGGTTGCTGTATTTATTATTACGGAAGCTTTGTCTCTGTGATTGGGAGACATTTGATATTTATTAGGCTTATGAACTGTACGAACAGAATGCAATGTGTATGTAATTTGATTTCTCAATTAATTGTTGGGAATTTACTCAACATACATAATGACAAATAAAAGAATTTTCATTCACACCAAAAATCTGATTTGCGTTTAGATAGAAATTGTGATGGAAAATATGCATTTTACTTTTGCTGATCTTGGAACACGAACAATTACGATCTAGAATTCACAACAGTTTAATTGTCCAACCTCCAATAGAAATTCGTGCAGAAAACAAGAGTGACAGAATTAAGGTTTCTATTTTCTCGTGCTAGCAAGGACTTATATTAAAGTCCAAGTGGGTTTAGCCTGTTTCTTAAATGTAATTCTGGCCAATATTTAATTAATCCAATTAATTAAATTTGGTTCATCAAGTAATTAATTCAGGTTTATTGACAAGCAACTCAATTAATTAATTGTTCAACACTTGTTAATTAATTAATTGGTGAATCTCATTCTTCTGATTCTGCTTTTGTGTGTGACCCATCAAGTTTTCGATCACGATGCCTAACATACGTGAATTATTATTTTGATCTAATAAAAATCGATAAATTAAAATACCCCTTTTAATTTATCACCAATTCAAATATGTCGTCTCATATTGACATCTAGTAATGTGTCAGTGCAATACATGTGAAGTGAAATGTCACGTGGTATAACAAAACAAAACTTGTTCATTTATCGTGAAAATATAATCATAATCTAATCAATTACAAGATATGGATATGTGTCAATCTCAGTTGAGAAAATTACATAATTCCAGACATTTCAAAATCACTGTGCAAAAATTAGGTGGGAATGTTTTTTATTCAAAATTCAGGTATTGATTTAACTATTAAAATATAAAAGTCATCTCATCCCATTCCAATTACAAACCCTAAAAAAATTCATTTGACTCCATCTTCTCTCCTCACTCTCTCCACTCAACCCACACCTGTGGCGCCGTCGCCCGCTGCCGAAGACCACCGCCCACTGCCGGAGACCACTGCCGAACTCACAGGCTCTTCACGATATTTGCACATCACGCTCGCGGATTTAACTAGGCAAGAGACCATTGCTAGTATCTGGGTTTTCATTGTATCAACGGGAAACATTGCCATGTACTCCACCACACCTGCGATTGATCCATCGATCATAAACTACCAAAAGTGGATGCTGTCGTGCTCCGCGAAACTATAATTTCCGGGTGGTTAAGGGACCGCTATCAGGTCGGCGAGGCGTCGGTAGCCATTGAAACTAGTAAAACCCACAAACGCCCTAGGGTTAAAGAATTAAGTCCAGATTGGGTTAAAATCAGTTTGTAGGGGTGGTGGTGTGTTGTGCAACGGTGGTGTAGTGGTATTGAGGGGCTGTAGTAGGGGTGGTTTCTTATTTGTTGGTGTGGTGGTGGTGTAGCAGGTGGTGATTTTGAGGGGCTGTAGCAGGGATTGGGCTGTTGTTTGCTAGTGGCGGATTTTTGGAACAAAGGATTGGTGGTTGGCTGTTTATGTTTACGGTCATTGGGGCGAATCTATTGATGGTGGCGGCGGATCTGCGTGTGTTCTGTAGCTGTGGGAGTGGGAGTGGTGGTTTGTGGCTGTTGCGACCTGTGACCAAGCGGCGGTAGCCCATGACCACATGTTTAGTAATCTGTGACCAAGCATTTGGTCGATCTGTGACCTGTGACCAAATGTTTGGCAATATCTGTGACCAATTACTCAACTGTGACCTAAAAATTTAATAATACGTGACTCAAAAATAATCTGTGACCAACTAATTTAAAAATCTGTGACTTCGAAATAATATGTGACATACAAATTTTTTATATGTGACCTCGAAATAATCTGTGATCAAAAAATTAACGATATGTGACCAGTAAATAAATCTGTGACTTATAATTATGAATATGTGACCATTAATCACAAAATGTGACTTTATTATCTTTATTTAATAAATATTTTTAATTAATTAAATCCATACCTGATTTTTGAATTTTCAAACTATTTTACCTTACTTTTGAATTGAGGTAAAGAACACACCTTAGATATAAAGTTTTCCCATCTCAATTATCGATCATATATTCCATCCTACTATTAAGTCAATATAAGACGAAAACTCATTTTCGACTTATGAGTACGCATTAGTCAAGGATTAGAATATTAATTCAATAAAATAATAGATATTGCCATAAATATACATCAATTATATATTAAAAGTATTTATGTCCAAAATTGATTGGACTTAGGGCATAACAATTACATTAATATTCACGAAAGATGAACAATTTTCCTAGTGGAAGCTAGAAAGCAATGTGTTTCCAATATTATGGACTGCTATTATTTATGTTTTCAGTCACAAGAATACTCTCCTAATCGCCCTATAGAAGAACTATACAAGTTTATTTGTCATGTTGATGATGTGTTTATGTGATCCAAGAAAGGCAACAAACTTACAAAGATCTGGCTCGTCTTGAAGAAAAACCAAAAACAAGATCAAGAGTTATGGAGGATCAAGGAGACCATGGAATGAATTATCCAAGATGCGGAGGCCAATAGCTCGAGTGCAACAAGCCAAATAACAACTTACATGTTGGACATGAAGGCGGAATCAAGTTGGGTGCATTTGATTCAAGATTTATGAAAAAAAAATCGAGCAGCGTGGATGAAAATGTGCAAAACTTTCAGCTCGGGTGTCAAATTTCCGTCCATGAGTACAATCTGGAAACTGCACAAAATTATCCACAAGGAAGAAGAGGATTCAAAATTAAAGCTATGTGACCGCATAGCTTAAAATGGTTGCGGATCTAGACATGATTTTTTTCAAATTTCGCGTAATCTTCTATTATGTTAAAATTCTATTCTTTGTATCTTTTGTAATCTTTTAGACTTTATTTCCGTTCACACTAGGGTTACATGGGTTCCATATAAATAGGACCTATTATTTCATTGTTGACACAATTATTGAGATTATTATGGCGAAGCTAAATTGCTTTCTTTTCATTCTTCATTGTTTTAATTTTGAACTTATCAATAATTAAATTCTTGTGGTCAAGGGCGGACCTAGGGGGGTCCTGGGGGGGGCATGGTTCCCCCCCCCCCCCCCAACTTTTGAGATTTTTTTTTTTTTTTTTTTTTTGTAAAGTTACGTTTGGTATCGATTGAAATTTAAATTTTAATCTAAATCAAAGTTAACAATTAATTTTAATAACATATTTCATGAAATCCATAATTATTTAACTTTTATCAACATTTACTAAAAATTCGATTTTAATCTCCACTAAATATGGGTAAAATCACAATAAATTTAAATTTTGATAACATGCTAATTTTAAAAATTTTCTGACGATCGTACGCTAATCAAATCTACAAATTGCTAATGTCTTCTCAAAGCATATTTCGAGAACTACATTATGGGCATATCGAATAATCCAAACAAATATTGAAAATAGTTGAAAATACATTAGACGTGAGTTTTAAAGAAAAGACGTTTAACTCGCATTTTTTTGAAAAAAATTCAATGATTTCATAACATTTATTATTTTTATGATACAAATTTTTCAATGTAATCATTTTATTAGGAAATTTTATATGGAATATGACATCAAAAAATTTCAAAATTTTACATCCGAAAGATTATATCCCTTGTAAATTTTCGGATGCAAAATTGCATAGGATATGACTTTTTTGGACGTAAATTTTTTATTGTAAAATTTTTTCCAACTTCTTTTCAAGTTCGATTGTGCCCCCTAATTTTAATCGTCTACGTCCGCCCCTACTTGTGGCGCTACACAAATTCAAAGTAAAGTTCATAAGTTTTGTGATCACGAGTCAAGATATTGTTAGTGATTGTCTTGGTTCTTGATTCAATAATTTATTAGGTCGAACTTTCAAACATTGGTTCTTGACTTCCTTGGGTTGTTCTAATTTGTCGTGGGTTTCGTAGCTACAATTGCTACGTGGGTTCGCATCATGTGTGTTGGACGGAAGCTTCTCCATCCAGAAAAGGGAAAAAAGACGATCAGTGAAAGGATCATCCTATTTATTGCATTCGTGTAAAATGATTTCTTGAAATTTGCGTGATTCATTTCTTGAATTAGACTTGTGAATCTAATTCCACCTACAATTTGAAAAAATCAAGCAATTAGTAAATGGATTGACAATTAAAGGAAATCAATTTTAAAGGAAATCAATTTAAGAAATCAAAATTCAAGAACAATTAGAAGAACTGTAAAATTTCCCTTCTAGGCTCAGAATCCACCACCACAAAGGTAACACCAAGTTTTGAAGAAAATGACACGAGCACACAAAGGCAGGAAGAACGACTGAAGAGTTTTGCACAAAGCAAGGAAGAGCCGGTTTCTTCTTCTCCAAAAGAGCACAAAGCAGGAATGATTTTGGTGTGTAAAATTGAGTACGAGAGGTTTCAATTTATAGGCAAAGAGTTGAACCAATTTCCCAGATTTTTCTCTCCAAAGATAGACATAATCAAAACCGAAGATTGCATAGATAAAAGGATAGAGTTCTACGAATTTGAATGTAGGAGGTGAACAACCCTTATCAATTATCTCCAATAATTGGGCATTGAGCATCTAGCCCAATGGGCTAATTTCCTCTAAATGCCCAATAAGATTTGAGTTACATCGTTTGTGGTGGTGGACTTTAATTATTCTTCAATCCCGGGCTTATAGCCTATGAAGTTAAACGGGCCACTATTTTTCGTCATAGCCTAGGGATTATTTGTGCATCACAAAAATACCCAACAAGACTAATTCCATCATATGTAAAACAGTATATTGGCATCCAAAAAAGCTATTCAATCAAACAGAGATCATTTTCGCAGAAATATTGACATGTCTCCATATATGTTTTTCAATGGAATATAGATGCTACAAGAGTATTGGTATATATGTACAATTATGCTCGTCTTAACACTTATTTTCACAACGAAAATTACAGTGAGTTGCAGGCTAATGGCTTAGCATGTTAAGAAGAGAAACTCTAGTTTTAATGAGGCGCTTGAACACGCACTCCAATCCTTCTTCAAGAATTTGAATGCTTGACTCCATCTCTCTCAATTCATTTTGTACATTTTCAGTCCGCCCCATGTTGGTAAATTTTGTACCAGCAAGTGACATTAAGCCTGCATCTACCTTTTCGAATTCATTCAAATTTTTTTCGTCATACGATACTCTTCTGGAATGCATCAGCCTGGAAACCAAGGACCACCTACTCCACCCTGATTGAACATTTGTCCCAGCAACGTAGGACAAAAAGGACTCAAACAGGTCCAAGGTAACTGACTCAACCTCCCTGAGCATGCTTATGATAGCTATTGTTTCATGGTCCTTTTCTGACTCTACGACAGTGCGTTTAATATGTCTGGAACAATTCATTTCTTTTAGAGATTTGTGGATCATCTTCTTCGCCTTCGTTCGAGAAATTGAGTAGCTGTAGAGATCATCAGCTTCCCGTCTTCTCCTGAGGACGGAAAGTATATCTTGCAAGTCCTCTTTCGTTTGTGAGAACACTTGTTTGGTAGTGTTGCAAGCATCCAAAAGCCTAAGATGTCCTTCCAATGTTTGGTCAACCCATTTCTCATGTGATTCTCGAGCAAAAACTTGTTGAGTATATGGCAATTGCAACAATTCATCCACACACTCGTATAAATTCTCGAGGCTACTCAGTTTGTTGCTCATTGATGACAAGTTAGGTGAAGAAGAGGTAGCCTCGGAATCTAATTCCATTCTCAAAAGGTAATCATTGAATTGAGAAATTAGAGGATGTGATCTAGAGGGAAAGCTAATAGAACGAGCATGAAACCGGGTTTTAGACCTCAATCTCATAGGAGAGGAAGCCATTTTGTTTGCTATTTCTTTGAAGGTATAGAACTTGAAGAATAATGAGACAATCTTAGCTTTAATTTGATGATTTTATATCAAGAAGTGAAAGGAGACATGAGGAATCTTGAATTGTTTAACTAATACCAAATATATCGATATGGATTTGGATCTGTGAGTGGCGACAAGCATTGTTTACGCAATGTCTCCCTCACCACCAGTTTTACAACTCATCCATCTAATTAGAAAATTAATTACTTGAGAAATGTCATTCTCTATCATGATATGGCTAAGATTATATAATCCTTAATTAGCTCAATATTATAGATGCACGGGTGCTGTGTCTGTCTCTTCCAATAAGAATAAGACAACACAGTACTTTCTTCCCCATTAATGCCTATTCTCTGATGGTGCAATGTGCATTGGTTTTTTAATCCTATTTATGTTTCTTCTCCTGCCGCCCTTTATAAGTACCACATGGCCTTGCATCACTGCCTCAATCTCGAAAAAATCTCGACTCCATGTACAGCAGCATTAGTATTCAGCTTGAAACACCTCACCAGACGGCTGCCACTTCTTCCCCCTCACTTCTGTTTACGTTATTGGAAGTCTTGACATAAGTCGGTCGACAAAATGTTACCAACATGGAATTACACATCAAAATTGTGAGGTAGATCACTTAAATCCACTTGGCACATGTTAATTGGTCTTGAAGACTTAGAAAGGAATGTGCTAGTTGATTTGGCTTTAAATTTTGCGGTTAATCACCCTACTAGTCATGTCCCTTTCACAGTACAATATTTGCATTTGAATTCAAATGGTTTTGATTCTATAATTGCAAGACTTCTTCACTTGTTTCACTTGAACTCTAAAGTTAGAAAAACATATAGAGAAAAATATAGATAGGAGCTAAGTGGGAAAGTTGATTTCTCCAATAATATTCTTGGTTGCCTCTGGCAGTTCTCTCCATATATTTATTGTCATTCCTGTGGACAACGGTGCATTGAATCCGGTGCAGCACAAAAGGGTGGTTATTTTTTATACTTTTTTTTTTTTTATAAATGAATCACATTTTAATTTCACCCTCCAAAAATTTTGTTAGCATATTTTAAAATGAGGGATAAATATTTAGAATCATGCTACATGTACAACATTGGATAACAACATCCTATTTGGCACCATCATATTCATCTATTATAAAAAACTGTTTATTACATCACATGGTAGGAATTTGACAACACATGGTTGTCAACCGTTGTTGTCAACCAATATTGTACACTTAAATTTATTCAAATATTTAGAAAAAGTTGTACATTTATTATTTTCTTATTTAAAACTACAAGGGGCAAATAAGTCTTTTACTCCTTAACGTAATTTTTGGATGAAACCATCATTAGGGACAATGGTTCTAATTAATGAAAAGTTGAGAAGATTGCGATAACAAAAGTTGGTGACATAAGTGCGACAAATTGATAATTATGATGCCTAGTAGTATGGATAATTATATTTGACTTACCCCCAAAATGGTTAAATAGACAAATAGATCAAGACACTAAAGGAGTCATATAGCATAATGGTATATGTTTTCTTTTATAATTGAATGTGGACTGATATATACTGGTATATTTTCATCTACATTAGTATCATCGTCAATTTTTCTCTCTTGCACACAAAATTTGGGTGCTAATTGCATCACCGGTACTAGTGGTTGAGAATGTTGAGGAGATGAACTCGGGTTTTGATCAATCTTCGGAACGGCATTCTAGCCTTTTTCAAGAATTTGAATTCTTGATTCCATCTTTGTAAAAGATGATTTGGCTGAATATTTTTGTGATACATTCTTATTGATTTTGTATGTCAATATTTAGCTATACATGCCTTTGCTTTACATGAAAAGAAATAAATGTTGACTTGTGCAATTGTCTAATTACATGGAATTGCTAGAATCATGAGTGCTTGATCTGTGTAGGATTAAATGTTGACTTATGCAATTGTCTAATTACATGGGATTGCTAAAATCATGAGTGCTTGATGTGTGCTGTAGACATAAAAAAAAGAAGAAATAATAAAATAAATAAATAATGGGTTGGGTCAGTTTAAATAATCAACCCAATTAAACTAAAACTTAATGAGCCCATGAAATTTTAAAGGCCCACCCTACTTTTTTTTCTAAATCCATAATTATTCAATTATAATCAATTTAGTTGAATTAATTATGTGATTACCAAAATTGGCCACGAATTTCTCTTATAAATAGGGTCAAAGGTTCATTGAAGAGGGGGAGCAAAAAGTGAAGAATAAAATCACGAAGTGCTGAAGAAATTCCAAAGCCGAAGGAAGAGAAGAAATCATCTCAACTCCAAGTCCGGCAAACACGAAGAAGATCAAAATCTCCTTCAAATCAAACAAATCCTAGAAGATCAAAATTTTCTTCGAATCAAATCAAGATCAAGCCCAAGTTTCGAAGTCCAAATCCAAGCTCTGAAACTCAAGTGTCAACAAGTCAAGTTCTCGGCAAATCAAATTCTCAACAATTCTCGAAGTCTCGGATTCAAGCCACGTGGCTCCTCGTCTTCAAACATTCAGATCATTAATCAGATCATTCCAAAAAATACCTGATCTCCAGAGCTTTCAACTCCCAGAGCTAGAGTCTTTTCAGGTGCGTGGGACGCTCGATCTTCAGGACTACTGTGGTCCGGAATCAAAACTACCTCGGGCATCTTATCAGCAGGCTCAGAGGTGGGAGCAAACTTTGTTGAGGGAACTTTAATTTTAATCTTCTTAATGACTCTTTCGTTTCGAAAGTCCAATTCCCTCTTTCGAGAAATCTCTTCGGGGATGATGTGTGGAGAACTTAGCCCTTTGGCCATAACCCTGTTTGGAACTGGATTAAGAACAAAGTCGCGGCTCTTACTAGAAAAGAAAACCTGCACTTGAACCTTGGTCAAGATCGGTAATACTCGATTATTCCACCAAATTTGATACTCCGCATCAACATTTTGATGAGTATCCTTCACATACTCTGGAATGTGAAATATAGATCCACTCATTGCTTGAGTCAGAGACAACCAAACGCGATACATATCGCCTGCATTGAGAGCAATATCCAACTTTCTGGGTGAACTGGGAAGTTTTTGTCTAAAGCCAAATTGTCTCGCAAACCTATGAGGATTATATGCCTCGAGAATCAAAGGAGAGTTCCCTCGACGGTAAGAGACGAATCCAGACCGAATACTCATCATGAATTCTGAAGTATCTATAGACCTTTGTTGATCGTCCACTCGTACGTGAGGACGGGACGATGAGGGAAATGGATTCCAGCAAAATTCGTTCGCATCCATCCTTCCACGGATAAGGTCACGACAATCAACAACATTTTTCTCCCAAGACTGGAAAGCATTTAGTGTGCCAGCATATCTCCGAATTATAGGACGAGTATAACTCTTGTCCACATGAACATAAACACCTCAGACAAAATAAGTAGCAGCCCAAGCATAAAGAAAATGTCCAGGAAATGAATGTGAAATCGAGCCAAGGTCCAGGTTTGATTGATGATTCGATGTCCGTGTAAGTCCTCTATAAATGCTCGCTAATATGGGAGGAACCAGGCTATAAGTGTACCCACCTGCCATTTTAGAAGACGCTTTAAAAGTCCCAACTCTCATACATTCGTCCCCGGATGGAAGAACGAAGCGACAAAGCCATAGGGAGAGATAAGCCGCTATTTCTAATTCATCTTCCTCTTCTATAGACAAAAATATTAGCAAATCACTCCAATGACTCCGGTCCCTACGGAAAACATCTCTTGGCTTGTCTACAACCACGGGTCTCCATACTTCCTTTGAAGTTCTTTGATGACGCCTTTTAAATGGATTAAGACTCATAGCGGTCTTATAATTTTTGTGTTGTCGAGGATGTTGGGCACAACCATTCTTGCGAAACCAGAAATTGATCAATTCCTCATGACTGACGCAATCAGATTCAATCGCATTCGCGATCAGTGCGAAAACATTAAAGAGATACAGGTAAGACTTAGAGTGTTGATCTGTCGCTCTGAAAGGGCTGGGACAACTTCTTCATAGTAATGACCCTCGATCGAAAGTCCACTTATCTCGCGGATATCCCAAAGAGAAATACCAACTTCACCGCAGGAGGTCACAAAAGTGTTGGTTTCTGGACACCAAACCTCACAAAGAGCTCTGTAGATAGAATTTGGACGATGATAATCCTTCGTGGCGGAACTGACTGCAGAAGCTAACTGGCGAAGATTCCTCTTGAGCAGAAGTTTCTAAACCCATGAAGACCATTCCCAAAATTTTGGAAGAAAAGAAATTTCTCCACGAATGACAAGCGTGCTTCCCCATCGTATTTCTTTGCTATCAATCCTCTCACAAATTACGGCCTTTGGGACACACTCCATGCTTTGGGAATGATGAGGCGGAAGACGCAAAAAGAGAAGACTGCTAGATCGGTTGGACATTCACTAATAATGGGCGTGTGCAACTCCGAAAAAGGTTCCAAGAGCTCAGGAGAAGGATATGTAATCGGCTTATGGATGCTAAGTTTAAGCTCACCTCGTACTCCAGGCTGAGCATGGTACTTCACATCAGTATCTTTGAAACGGAGATAACTTTTGCCTTGACTTTTAAGCTCGACAATTTCGTGTATATCAGAATATACTCTATCATTAGAGTTCATCCCGACCATTCCTTAAAAAAAAAAAAAAGGAGAGAGAAAGACAGTTAGCAAAAAAAAAAAAGGTAAATAAAAAAAAATTAATGGGCAATAAATCTTTTAAGTTCATTTATTGTCTAAATCATGAGCTTCTCTGATATGTAAATGGCCTCCAACACAAAGTGCCCAGGACGGTGGAAGGAGTCGGTCCTTGGTCCCTAACACGAAGTGCTCAGGACGGTGGAAGGAGTCGGTCCTTGGTCCCAACACGAAGTGCTCAGGACGGTCGAAGGAGTCGGTCCTTGGTCCCAAACACGAAGTGCCCAGGACGGTCGAAGGAGTCGGTCCTTGGTCCCAAACACGAAGTGTCCAAGACGGTCGAAGAAGTCGGTCCTTGGTCCCAAACACGAAGTGTCCAAGACGGTCGAAGGAGTCGGTCCTTGGTCCCAAACACAAAGTGACTCGAATGGCGAAACGTGGCAGCCTTTGTTCTTGAGTTGTTTCATGAACAAATATTTTCTATACCCATAAAATATCGCAACGCAAAATTTTACTCTACTCCAAAAAAAAAAAATCTCAAACCTCAAGATCTTTGACTTGTTCCAAAAGTTGAATCTGAATCCTGAAAATAAAAAGAACAAAATAAAAATAAAAAAAAAGAAAAGAAACGAAGAATGTTAGTTACAATTTTACAACAACAATAACAACAACAACAACCAAAAAAAAAAAAAAAAAGATACTGTTCACGTGAACAGTGTACGGCACTATTCACGTGAACAGTGTCGTACACTGTTCACGCGTTTTAAAAAAAAAAATTTCCCCTGTTCACATGAACAGTACGTTTCTAAAAAAAAAAAAATTCTACTGTTCACGTGAACAGTCGTTTAAAAAGAAAGAAAAAAAAAAGAGAAGTAGATGAGACAGAGAAAACCATAATCTTTCTTACCTCTATTTTAAACTCGATCTTTTGTTTCAAAAACTTAATAATTGATTCATATAAATAATTAAATATTGGGCTTTGCTTGAGCCCAACTTACCATAAAACATAAAAATGGCTGTTAAAATATATAAATAAATCAAGTGAATCAAGAATTGCGTAAAATAAATAAATCAAACAACAATTACGTCAAAATAATAATAATAATAATAATAATAATAATAATAATAATAATAATAATAATAATAATAATAATAATAATAATAATAATAATAATAATAAGAAAATCAAGATTTACTAATTTATTTATTTCATAATAAATTGATAAATCTTGAGGGGGTATTTGTAGACATAAAAAAAAAAAGAAATAATAAAATAAATAAATAATGGGTTGGGTCAGTTTAAATAATCAACCCAATTAAATTAAAACTTAATGAGCCCATGAAATTTTAAAGGCCCACCCTACTTTTTTTTCTAAATCCATAATTATTCAATTATAATCAATTTAGTTGAATTAATTATGTGATTACCAAAATTGGCCACGAATTTCTCCTATAAATAGGGTCAAAGGTTCATTGAAGAGGGGGAGCAAAAAGTGAAGAAGAAAATTACGAAGTGCTGAAGAAATTCCAAAGCCGAAGGAAGAGAAGAAATCATCTCAACTCCAAGTCCGGCAAACACGAAGAAGATCAAAATCTCCTTCAAATCAAACAAATCCTAGAAGATCAAATTTTTCTTCGAATCAAATCAAGATCAAGCCCAAGTTTCGAAGTCCAAATCCAAGCTCTGAAACTCAAGTGTCAACAAGTCAAGTTCTCGACAAATCAAATTCTCAACAATTCTCGAAGTCTCGGATTCAAGCCACGTGACTCCTCGTCTTCAAACATTCAGATAATTAATCAGAGGGTTTTGCAATTTGCAATTACAAGAAGATTCTCATTTATTTGTATTTCTTAAAATACAATTTGTGACGTTTTCTGTATTTTAATACGCGAAATCCGTCGTACAGTGCTACTGGAATGAGTGCGTGTATGTACTGTAATACTCCCCCTCAAGTTGGTACATGAAGATCCGTAATGCCCAACTTGCGAGATAAGTGATGGAAGAGGTCAGAACCCAAAGCTTTGGTGAAGATGTCTGCGACCTGCTCAGAGGATGGGAGATGAGTAGTGGTGAAGAGACCAGAGCAAAGTTTGTCTCGAACAATGTGGCAGTCAATTTCAATACGTTTAGTCCGCTCGTGAAAAACTGGATTCTGAGCAATGTAGAAGGCAGACTGATTGTCACAGTAGAGAGGCATGGGGTCCTTGTGAGAGATGTCGATGTCATGAAGTAACTGTTGTATCCAAACTAGTTCATATGTAGTGACGGCCATGGCGCGATATTCAGCTTCCGTAGATGAGCGAACGACAGTGGTCTGTTTCTTAGTGCGCCACGAAATGGGACTAGAACCAAGAGTGATGAAGTGGTAGGACAACTAGCCTAATCAGAATCCGTATAAGCATGAACATGCAAATCATTGGAGGAAGGGAAGTACCTTTGATGTAGCGAAGAACGCGTGTGGTAGCTGTCATGTGCGGAAACCTTGGTTTATGCATGAATTGGCTGATAATGTTTACTACAAAAACAATGTCGGGTCTGGTGATGGTGAGATAAATGAGGCGCCCGACTAATCGTCGATAAGGACCGGGATCAGAGAGGAGCTCGCCATCAGTATGCGAAGTTTCAGGTTATGTTCCATATGAAAAGGAGCAGGGCGAGAGCCAAGTAGTTCGCGTCGGCAAGAATGTCCAAGGTATATTTTCGTTGATTAAGGAAAATGCTTGAAGGTGAGCGAGCAACTTCAAGGCCAAGAAAGTACTTGAGAGGGCCGAGATCCTTGGATTTGAAGTGAGTAGAAATAACAGACTTGAAGTGAGTAACCTGAGGAAGATCATTGCCGATGACCAAGATGTCATCAACATAAACGAGCACAATGGTAATGTTGGTGGCAGTAATGATTGTGAAGAAAGTGATCGGCCTGCGATTGGACAAAACCTACAGTTAAAAGAATAGATGTTAATTTAAAAAACTAGTTCCGAGAAGCCTACTTGAGACTGTAGAGAGATTTTCGAAGCAGCAAAGGTTTCATGATAATCAATGCCTTCAACTTGAGTGTAGCCTTTTGCCACAAGTCGAGCTTTGTGACGCTCAATGGTACCATCTGCTCGGAATTTGGTTTTAAAGATCCATTTGTAATCAATGGGCTTTTTACCATGTGGGAGAGGTTCTAATGTCCAAGTGGAGTTTTCTTCTAGGGCACCGAGTTCAGAGGTCATGGCTTCACGCCAATGAGAGTGACGATTAGCTTCTGAATAACAAGTAGGATCAACAAAGGTAGTAAGTGCAGTTAAGAAAGAAAAATGGTTAGGAGAAAAATGAGAGTAAGAAAGAAAAGTAGATAAGGGATAAGAAATATCAAAGGCCTGTGTAGCAGTTGAAATAGCAATGGACTTTGTGGCAATGGTGGGACAAACATATTCAAGAAGATATGCTGGTCAAATGATAGTGCGGCGTGGCCAAGAAGAAGGAGGGGCGGGAGGGGTGGAATTTGGAGGTGGGGTTATGGAAGTGGAAATATCTCCTGGGATAGGTAAAGGAAGGATAGTGTTACTTGGTGTATGGGAAGGGATATGATTGTGGAATGGAAATTGATTTTCATAAAAGGTGACGTTGCGAGAGTAAAAAATAGCATGTGTGTCAAGATTGTATAACTTGTATTCTTTTCAGTTGTTCGGGTAACCAAGAAAGACGCAGTGGGATGCACGGGGAGAAAATTTATCTCAGTGGACCGTAAGAGTTTAAGCATAGCAAAGGCAACCAAACACCCGAAGGTGATTGTAGTTGGGCGGAGTTTGTGTGAGTGATTGAAAAGGACTTTGATTTTGAAGAGATTTGCTAGGAGTCCTATTGATGAGGTAAGAAGCTGTAAGAATGTATTCGCCCTTCAAAATGTCCTTTATGTCCCTCACTTTAATTACAATCTCCTATCTATCCCTCAACTCACTTGCACTAAATGTAAAAGATGATTTGGACTTTGCTTTACACGGAAAAAAATAAATGTTGACTTGTGCAATTGTCTAATTACATGGGATTGCTAGAATCATGAGTGCTTGATGTGTGCGGGATTAAATGTTGACTTGTGCAATTGTCTAATTACATGGGATTGCTAAAATCATGAGTGCTTGATGTGTGCAGGATTACTGGAATCATGAGTGCATGATATGTGCTGTGATAATCTTTTTTAAGTGATTTGTATGTTAACCCACTTGTGCATTCTCTTACACATTTGTTTTGTAACTGATGAGTGAGTGCAAGTCAGCATTCACCTTGTTGAACTCATTTGATTCTGTTCATCTTGATTGGATACTTTCTTGGTGTCCATCAGCTTTGATTATCAAATAGCTACAGTTCTCACTCAATGCAACCTGCTTTGTACCGATAATGTAGGCAAACTGAGACTCTAGCATGGCTAGAGTTAGCTTCGGTTTCATTTAAACAAAATCACTATTTTTTTTATTATGACTCAGGTGTTCGAGTTTCACACAACTAATCATGAGGTGTGGCAGTTGTCCCCCCTGGGTTCACCACCCAAGTAAATTCGGATGCAGTCACAGCTTATACACACTTAGGCCCGACATTCGGAGAAGCGGTTCTCCTCCCTGAGGACCTCCCTTTACAACATGCGGACAAGACCCCTGGAGGTGCGACAAAGCGTACCATAACTTTGTCACCACAGGACATCTGTCTTCCAACATAAATGTTACCTTCCAGCTGCCGCGGGGATTCGAACCTCCGATGCTCCGTTCATACTGAATGTTCTTGTCAGAGGTTTGGAAATTGTGTTTGTAAGAGACTATATAATCATCTTTTCAAGTTTATTCTCGAGGTCAGTTAGACACGAAAATCATTTGCATCCCTTCTTCCGATAGCAGAAAGAAGGTCTTGTGCATGTTGCTTTACAACCGTCCACGAGCCTGACATACCCATCCAAGATTTCATCAACGCATTTATCTAGGAATTCTTGTGAAACTATTCATTGAACGTGAGGCGACGAAGCAACTAGTCAATATTGTCATACAAGCTATCAAGAAAACTCATTCGGTCTCTAATTGATGACAACGATGAAGGGGTGGCAGTCAAAACTCCTAATTTGGAAAAGTTGTCATAAACTTGAGTGATAGACGGATGTGATGGAAAGGAAAAGGTAAGAGAACGGACATGTGACGGGCTTTCGATCTCAATGGTGATGCTGCCATTTTTATAATTTTTTTTGTTCTTCGTGTGTTGGAGCTCCATCTCTCTCATTTGCTTGTTGAAGAAAACAAAAGGATTCTTGATTTATGTTGTCCTAAATGAGCAACATGATTTTGATCTACATTTACCTACTACACTGGCTATGTCCATGCACTGTTTGCCACCATCAGGGAACAAGATCATTAATCATTCATATTTAAAAAGTTTTGGAGGATGATCCATGCAACCAATTGGTGCATATACGCACGAGGGCGGACCATTGTCAATTGTTATATATCCTGCCTCCTCAACAATGAAAATGCCAGCACTATTATTCCTCTTGCCTAAGCCTAGGACTTCATATGTTTCCCAAAAATTTTCTTTTGGGATGGAACCGCGTTTGTCTTGTCCCCATTTTCCATTTCGTTGTCCCAACGGTTATTTCCCGATTAAATTTTTGACACATCAATGTGTCGAATCTTGTTAGTTAACAAGATGATGTACCAATACAACACACTACAAGTGACATTGTTGTCAAAAATTTAGTAAGAGAACGTGTTTCGCGAGAGTTGTCGCTAACAATCAGAACGGTTCTATACAGATGCACTACTAAAAAAAAAAAATACAAAACATCTAATATGGAATAACCTTGTTGGCGTGGAAATGGAAACACCTAATATTCTTCCAAACGTCTCTACATTAGCCAATATTTTAGTTTAGTGCACGAGTGCATTGACATTCTAATTTCTATTGCATATAATCACCCCCACGAGCGACCTGAAGGATTGCACAAATAAATTATCTGCAAAATCAATGGAAAACAGGCTGGTAGGATCTGCAATATCTTTCAAATGCCCTGAAAATATGGTAGGTGAGTGTCACAAGATTATTCAAATCGTTAACCAAACAAAATGACGACCCACATGTTATCCAGCTGAATAATGTAGATAGCACTGGTCTATGTGATAGTAGGGTCCACTGTCTTACTATCCAACGAATTATAGTGCGTCTTAAAAATGTCCACTACCACATAGACTAGTGCTTTGCACCACTAATATTACATAACATTACTCTTAAATATATATATAGAGTCTTGCTATGGGTACATAACAAACTACATAAAGGTTAACATAATGGACAAATGGCGGCTTTTCATTGGGGGATGCGCCTGGCCCACAGTGTGGGCCAGGCGCATCCCCCAATGAAAAGCCGCCATTTGTCCATTATGTTAAAGGTTATGTAATTTGCTAGACTGTGGGCCAGGCGCATCCCCCAATGAAAAGCCGCCATTTGTCCATTATGTTAAAGGTTATGTAATTTGCTATGTACCAATAGCAAAATCCATATATATATATATATATATATATATATATATATATATATATATATATATATATATATATATATATATATCAGAAAATAGTTATCGAATAGAATCAAGTTTCGGAATACCTTGCGAAGGTATCATTGTGCTATGATCTTAAATCAACTAACATTTCAACTGCTACATTGCTCATAAAGTAGAATAGATAAATTCCGTGTAACCTCATTACTTGTTTAACGTTCGGCCAATGTGATTAATGTTCCTACCTTCTCAACAAGACCTCCCGAGTCGAGTGAAGTACCACGTCTCC
This sequence comes from Fraxinus americana, assembly GCA_035079005.1. NCBI lineage: Eukaryota > Viridiplantae > Streptophyta > Magnoliopsida > Lamiales > Oleaceae > Fraxinus > Fraxinus americana. Next base: position 11,320,625 of record CM068714.1, read on the forward strand.
CCCCGCCCCCGCGCAGCTTCCCAAGCAATCTATCTGTTAGCCCAAGTTTTCTTCCATTGCGTCATAGACTGCAACCTTACGTTGGTGCAACCACCTTTTGAGAGCCAACCACGTAGTTTTCTTATCATCACCATCGAATTCAGGGGTCATCACATTTGTTCAGCTACTATTGGGAATTTATCTTGAGCGTCCACGTAGTCAACTATTTGTAGGGAAATAAGTTCTATCTCAAAAGGTTAATCCACGAGATAAAGTAGCACAGTCTCGAGTCAATTGCTTATTCCATACTTGGCCAATATAAAATTCTACAGAACTTTCTAAACTGTCAATACACCCACTATCCAATTTCCATTCAAATCATTATCCCCTATATCTCACGATTTGAACTTTGTCTTAATCATGCAAGAAATGGACACTGCTGCTGACTTGAAATGTAATCATCTGCCTTCCACGTTATTTCTAGTTAGAATTTTTTTTTTTTTTTTTTTAATTTAAACCTAAATTAAAACTGAACTAAATGAAGCAAAATCTACTGAGTAGTGTACTTGAACTATAAAGAAGAATGAGGTAAACTGTATAAGTATGTTTACC